>OY720637.1:125618344-130877696 GCA_963169105.1 Ceriagrion tenellum
GATGCATTTTTCTGTAAGTATCAAGGGTACAAAAAAACTTCATCTATATCCTTTCTCGGTGGAACCGCCACGAAGACTGTCATTGAAATTTGTCGGCTTCTATAAGTTGTCACTAAGCCATCTTTATTAAGAAACTAAGAGGTAATTTTTTCTGTCAAAATTCTAGGTAACACTTTAAAAATAATGTATTCCTCGCTTTTTTATGCTCGTGTTTTCATTTAACAGACAAGTACAGCTGTACCTTCTTCTGGCTTATATATTTTGAAAGTAAACTCTCAGAAGGGGCATTTCAACTCTTAATTTGACCTCCATGCCTAGACTTATCAATTATTCAAACACCTATAGAGTACTGTTTTGGGTTCACTTTTCCATTTAAAATTTCATTCAAAATTTACGCAATTTATATAATACCACCAAGAGATTTAAAATATATATTTCTAAATCTGAATATTTCAAAGCCCCTACCATTCTATTCCTCAGTTATCTGTAGATCGAGCCGAGATCGGATTCACATTATAATAAATACGAAAATAATATAGACAAAAAACCATATAGACAATCATGTGTCCCCTTGATAGCTATCCAACCAACCAGCAATGATATCATCAGCAGCAAAAAGTATTTCACGTAATATATTGATTAATTTACGCAATTTATATTTATAATTGTGTATATTAAATTATTCTAATTCCTAATACTTTTAAATATTAAATAATTATTAAATACTCAGATTTACATTAAATTATTGTACACCTGCATAATTATTTTGAAAAATAGCAAATATGAACCTTATAAATAGTAAACTTTACTGTTGTTAGCTTCACTCTGTCGACGATTTGCATTTAACTATTCAATAATTACGCGAAATACTTTGTTTTTCCCACAATTTTGACTTTGTTCAATTTATGAATTGTAAAAAGTACAAATAATTATTAACCTAATTGCGAATGCTACCTTATAAATGGTATTATAAATTTCCAAGCAATGGGCCTTTTTTTAGTTTTAACGCCAGGGGTCCCTGATGACACCGAAATCCTCCACCACTGACTCCCATCGTTTCTAACCCGTTCCGAATGTTCCCATATCCTTACCTTCTCTCTGCAATCATTGCCGACCACATTCCGTGCACTCCAACGTGACTCACTTTTACTCCGTCCCCCCATTCCACTACAAACCAACCCCCCTCACAAATCCCCCTCCCGCCTATCCCAAACAGGAGAAGCCTTACGTAATGGTGAAGGAGGACCGCAACCTGACGGGCAACGCTCGCTTCGAGGGCTTCTGCATAGACTTGCTCAAGTGGATTGCAGCGCAGGTTGGATTCCATTACGTCATTCGTCTCGTGCCTGACCACATGTACGGCGTCTACGATCCGGAGACGAGGCAGTGGAACGGCATCGTCCGTGAGCTCATGGATAAGGTGGGTGTTTGAATGGGCGGCGGAGACTGTTCAAGACCACTTCACACGGTGGCAAATATACCTGAACCTCCGACGTGGGTCTGGCTATAACAATATGAGGCTAGGTTTTGCAGTGACAAGTTACTTCCGCAAGTTCCTTCAGCAAGGAAAGGGAACTGGGTTCGCTTTTCTGATAATATTATAATTGCATAGGGTGACAAGAGAGGGCATATAGTTAAGAATAAAAGAGGAGATATTAATCTAAAAAGGTGTTATACTGGAAAGGTGGAGAGAATACGTGAGAATTCTTGGTATACATAAGTACTAAATGACAGTGGAAATAGACAAGTAAATCTGGATATAGAGAAAGAGAGAGAATAGCTAAGGATTACCTCATGTGGGAGATACTCTACTATGATTCCATTACGTCATTCGTCTCGGTGGAGGTAGCCGCTCCACCGAAAATCGTTTAGTCCTGGGGGAGACTGGTGTCGTCATGGTTTTTCCTTTGTATATCTGAAGGAGATTATTGAGAGGTTATGAATATAATGTCTATGGTAGTAAATGACGTATTTTCGAAGTGTCTGAGGATTAGGTAAGTAACAGAAAACTAACTTTTTTGTAAGATCTATGAAAAATAAAACCACCAGAGGACTTCGTATAAACAATCTGGATATTGATCCCAAACAAGAATAATATCACCCGTGGCAAAATTTTTCGCATAATCAAAACTCAATTCCATTCATATGTCATTCAATTCACACTTATAATAAGCATTAGATTCGAAAATGGGATTCATATAGTTAGAAAAAAAATATTTTGCTATTTTCACCTATTCTCACATTTGATGCAATGTTTTTTTTCGATTCCAATTCGCAAAAATAAATTCTGTAAAGGTGGGATTTTTTTGTTCACAACAAACAGCGGACGCAACTAATCACAAGAGAATGAGAAAATTATCTGAATTGCGTTCAAGTTGTTTTACGCCGGAATCACTTTTTGAGTGGGATGAGGATGAAAGTCATCTAAACTATTGACTGCAGATTTAGTACTGTCATGATAAAATAACAAAGAAAATTTAGTGGAAAGACCGGTTCATCGTTGGTAATAGACATTTGATACACGATAGTCATGATAATTTCGATCTATTGAGGGTGTGCCCAATCATTGCATGTACAAATGATATGGTACAAAGTCACTCCCAAGGGTAAATATACACCAAGGGTTGAAATTCGCCTTGGAAAAATCATTTTTCTTGACCAGAGTTCGACAGTGGATTTGTAAGAACGACTTTCTCATGTGACCCAATTTGGACTTGAGGCGCTATCGCCTGGTTTGCTTAAACCCCTTCAAAACTCCCCTAGAAGGAAGGCTTGGTGGTGTAAATGGCTCACACACCTGTCCGTTTCCGCCACGTGATCGTAACCTCACATTAAAATGTCTGCGGCCTAGGGGTCACTCATTCTATGAATTCTGAAATCTTAAACATAGAATCGTAAAAGTGCGTTATATACACTGAAATGAAAAAAATACCGTTTTTAGGATGGGTTGACTGTAATGCATTGTTGAAAGTGGAGAATTTAACTTGGGCTCTCTTAGAGATTGTTTACATTGTTGCAGAAAATCGTCAATTTGAACGAGAAAGAATGTTTAATTTTTAAAATAAAGCCGTTTATAAAAAGAAAAAGTTCGTGGAAAATTGAATCAGCATAAAATATGGGGATCTTATATCTTTAAGTTATTAGCAAATTAATGCCGTGATTTAAGTCAATATGCGGTAATTCCATACCAATTTTGCTGAAGCTGGTTCCTTTGGCTGGACAGATGCGGTCGTTAACAGTATTTTCCTGGAATAATCTACGTATTTTGAAACTTAACTTTGGTTTGACTAGCCCCCTCAATTGAGGTAAAAAGATGACCCAAAATGATGGACAGTGTGGTTACACCTTCATAACGTCATGGCCTTTCCTCTTACCTCAACAATGGAGACAGACAAGCAGCGGAAGTATGTATGTAGGCGTGTATTTCGAGGGTACCCCCCCTCCTCCGCCCCCACGGAGACCGTTGGAGTTGGGGTTGTTGTGGATACGGTCCGACTGTTTTAGACACCCAGCATCAAATACCCGCGAATCCTGGAGCTCCTGTTTGCACCTCGGCCGCTCCACCGAAAATCGTTCAGTCCTGCGGGAGACTTGTGTCGTCGTGGCTTTGCCTTTGGATGTCTGAAGGAGACGTATTTCCCTGAGGACTGCGTTGGATTTCTCCTAATTGCATGGGTGATAAAGCTTTTCGAATACCCCGAAGAAGCGAACGAGGTTCGCAAAATACTCCTTCAAATGATTACCGTCTGAGTAAACTAACGTGCTTTCCTGATTCGTAATATTTCCATTCAATGGTTTGACAAAATTGACTGAAAATCGATTAGTTTAAGCATTAATAAACTGTGAATTTATACTTAAAAATTTTCCCAAACTATGGGTTTTTATTAGAAGTTTTATGAAATAGAGCTGGTGGTGTCAACTCTCATAATGTGGCTACTGAGAAGTACGCCCAAAGTCATGCACTGAAACTTTTTCTCTGAAATTTTCTACGAAATCAAGTTGAAAATAGCTATTTTTTAATTTTGGTCTCTAACGGTGGAACCTTACGGAAAAACTGGTTTCATGAATATAACAAGCGGTGGTTGAATTTTCATCAAGTCCTTCGATAAACTTTTAGCAAAAGTTTTGCACAGCTTTAACCCAAAAATTGACCTTGAGAATGTAGAACAAGGTAGGCAGTTGGAAGAATTTATACATTCGAGCCATGAATGGTCAAGTATTTCGATGTGAATTATATTTTCTCCACATTTCATTGTCAATGGTTATATAAATGTCATTTTTCGCCATAAAGTTATTGTAAAATTTGATAATCTCTTCAATCTCTAGTTTCTCCGTTGATGAATATCCTATGTAGATTTTAAAGGAACCAGCTAAATCTTCATCTCTTAATTAGGTCAATTCCCTTTGAAAATAACAAATTTTCCGCTCCAGTGGAAAATTTCACCGCCACCATTCCTTGCAATAATGAGCCTAACTATGCCTTCTAGAAGGGCAATCGTGAATACAGCTCGTCTCACAGCTCTGAGATTCCCTTTGTCACGCTTCGTGCAGATGAGATGGTTTTGGAGGGAACCGAATCATTACTGCTACTGTCCGCTTCATCCAGGGGGAGGGTACACCTCTTTCGTTATCCACTCTCGGAGAATGTCTCTCGGCCTATTAAAATTCCATGCGTACGAAGAAATACAAATGCCAAAATCCTTTCTTCCTCTTGCGCACTGAAGCGTTCCAGAGAGGCAAGGATAACAAGCAAGCAACGGGTTTGCTTTGTCGCCCGTGAAGGGAAATAATGACAGCCCCGCTGTGCAAGCATCTTTTTCTTACCTTTTTCTCCAATAAGTCGCGGAATCTATTAAGGACGAAACTCTGAGAAAACGCTCGAAGAATACGTTGCTTCGAGTTTGCCGAAGGACGTGGTGAGGGGATTTAAAGTGGTTCGAATTTTTTGTATTTCTCTCGGTATTCACCGCGTTTGTTGCGTTTGCTGACAAAAGTTTCACTCTTGTCTCCTCTGGGCCTGAAAACGAACAAGTGGCAAGGCCGCGGAAAATTATGGTTCAACATAATATATATGTACATAACATGCATAATATGTTTAGATATTATCTCAGTCGCCTACCCCTTAATTTATCAATTGACTCACTTAAAGTCCTTGTCCCGAATTAAATTTGTTCGTATATTTATTAATCAAAGTTCATTTCATAGAGCAAGTTTCATTAATGTCCATTCCTCGAAGTCAAACAATCCCATAAAATTCATGAAAATGGCCCTGGCCAGCTAACGGAAGAGAATGTTTGCTTTGATAACATTTTATTATGAACTATGGGTAAGAAAATGACAATTAACGGAGAGTGTCCACTCATTCTGGTAGTGTAGATATTTTGATTACAAGAAATAATTATAGCCTAAGTATCAACGGAATTGATTGTCTGAGCAAACATTGTATCGCGGAAATGCACGCAGAAATACCTACATAGACGTTTCCTAATAATCATGGGTAATTTATCGATCAAATTACTACAGCTGATTAAGCAGGTAATATTTGCGCAATGTAGCTCTACCTCAATTCTACACTGAAATAATATCGATATCAATCATTATAATATCGATTGCTCAAAAATACGATCTTATTAATACTAACTGCTAATTCAGAACACTGATCGAAAAGAATGGACAGAGTACGTTCGGTGAATGGGCAAACAACGAAGGGAAGAATGGATACTGATTGATGAAATTTGGAGAAAAAAATAAAGTTGATATCGAGCACACTGAGCATTAACTTATTATGAAACGAAATGATGTAGGGAGGATTGTAGGCCGGTAGAGTTAGTGAATGAAGATTTGATACTTAGTCAAGGGAAATGAATATGTGAGGACAGACTACAGTGTTGGATGTTGAAGTGTTGTTTAAAAGAGAAAGGTCATTAATGCAGAAGAGATTTCAAGATGGACTGCGTCCAATAACTTGATTGTTTGGTTATGCTGCATTTGATTTTACATTGCAGTTATTCAGCACTGTAAACATTTTAATAATAATAATCAATATCTGCTTTCGCACCTCTTTTCAATCGTCATGGCATGGCTGGTACTTACAAACTTTGACATGTGCCATATTTGTTTCATAGTGCTTCCTCCATTACGTAACGATATTGACGACTGATCACATGATGTACATTCAAATTTCTGAAAGTGTATAGTAAATATATAACTCTTGTAAGTTTCCAAGGGTAAAAAAGGTACTATTAAAAATGACAACCAGGCGTTTGTATCAAATTCTTGCCTATGCAGCGGATGACCATGGTAAAGAGATGGTAAATGCAATGGGGTGTAAAATTATTACCCATGATGTTGGCGGAGTATGTGATAGCTTCTGTGGTGATACGGAATACATTTTTTAAATTCAAATGGATCATTAATTCTTTTAATGAGCCATCATTGTGGAAATTATTCGTTTCCCTCGTTTTTATTCGTGAGCCAATATCCGCACCCCTCTCTCATGTATGGGATAATGAAGTCAAAAAATGTATTTTCCACTTTCGCTTCCTGTCACGCCTGGTTAAACCGAATTTTTTTAAATGTGTAAATCATCATGCACCCTTTTGGATACGGAAAAGTAATTTTTTAAATTATGCACTTAATTAACTTCTTCATATGGATTGCATTATACACAATGCCTTGTTTATTTATGGAAAACATTTTGGTATTTAATGTGTGTTCTTTCACAGAGAGCAGACTTGGCTGTGGCATCGATGACAATAAACTATGCCCGAGAAAGTGTCATTGATTTCACAAAGCCATTCATGAATTTGGGAATCGGCATCCTTTTCAAGGTAATATACTCTTAATTACCTCAACTTGATTCTCCAATTTGTATCTACTAATTATAAGTTGTATTTGTTGGAAATACAAATTAATACTTAATCAAGGCTATGAAAATAAATTTCAAAATGATACACAAAATTTATAATATTTTTGGCTAACAACAGCATTATTATAAACGTTTTTCGTATTACATATTGTGCCAATGCAGACCTAAATAAACGAGACTATTCTTCTCTACGTCTTGTTAAGAGATGAGATATTTCTTAATAGCCCTCCACTTGTGATCTCTAAAGAATAAGAGGGCTACAATTTTTCTTAGACTTAAGCCGTGTCGGTAGTCTTTGAATATAATATTAATCATGTAGCCTTTTACAAGACTTTTGTTGGACGGCTTATTGTTTTGAGTGATTAAAAATGCGTACCTTAAGGCATGCTGTCTGATAATATAAAAAAATATTTTGTAAAGACTTTAATACATCCGTTTTAGCTTGATAAAGTTTTTATTTATTTTTATGTTGCAATAACGTATGCATGTGTCCTTGAGCGAATGAACTATATGAAAAATATCTGCCAGCTTGTTTTTCCAATTTATTCGTCGGTCCCTTTGCACTTTATTCCTTTGCATTTAGAAATGTAGCTTAATTTATACTGTAGACAGGATGAACTTTTTTATCTCAGATTTATTTATTGTTAAACATTCTCTGAGCTATCGTATGCAACCAGAAGATCATCTGCTCTTTTCCGGATTAGGAGTTTTTGGGTCTTGACAAAGAATTTGACTTCAAAACTTTCAAATATTCCAACAATAACGTATTAATTTGGACATCTTTAGAGGGCGTGGCTCCATGCCCACAACATTGTCGAGGTCAATTTCTCCCTGAATAAGGCCCTTTCTTAATAATTGATTCATGTTTGACATAAGAGTTGTAATTCATCGGTTTCAGGCACTTCCAATCATAAGTTTGGATCATTTTATTTTCATTAGAGTTTACAATCAGAGCTAGAACTAAGTCCCGGAAGATGAAGACGAAATTCTGTGGAGCGTAAAGTTATCATGTCGAAGTTTTTTAAATTGAAGAAGTGTGCAATTTTAAGTTGTCTGAAGATCGATGGTCAGTTTTTTTCGGTTATTTTATGACTCCTGACAAGACCTACCCCTTTTAAAATACTTCAGTAGTTTATATCTCGTCAAAGTGCATACTTAATAGTACATTTTCGATATAGTATCCTGCTTAGCAGGAGTCGTGTTGCAAGTAGGAAATGTAGTCGAACTTCGACAAACTCAAAATTCTTCCGGAACATAATACTCCTTCGCTTCGAAGAAATTCCGAGTTGCAGAATGGTTTATAATGTTCAATTTAAATGTCAAGTATGAAAAACTCGAATTATCGTAAATTCGACTTCCGAAAGGGCAAGTTATTCGAGATTCAACTGAATTTGTATGCAGTTCAAATTTCATAATTTTCATCCTATGAGGTATGCGTATTACGTCTACACATTTGCACTGCATGTTGTCTATGTTCACGGGGCTCGCCGTAAACTGAGCTTCTCGTCCGCGGTGTATCCCTCTCCGGAGTGATAATCAAATTAGCCCTTCAAGGCTACCCTACGAGCGATTTCCAAATAGTCTTCGATTTTAATTTGTAATGGGATGTTAGGATATTCAGAAATTGGCAAAAACAATGTATTCACTCATGACTTTGTAGAGGGTACTTCAAAGAATAAAAGAGTATTTTCACTCTCTAATTAGACGCTTTGGTGGCCTCGAGAGACAACTAGCTTGAACTTGAAACTGTAAATTCACGAGGTTTCGAAATCAACTAGTGACCTAAAGATATTTATGGGAGTGATTCATCGTTATTTTTTGTTTCGTTTAAAATGTATTTCTTTCCCCATTGTCATGACTTGGCGACTGGAAAGCCTTAGTAAGATACCATAAATTTCCACGAGAACACATACAACCAAATCGTTCACCAATTTGACACGGTTGGGGCCTGTCGATGTGGAAGGCCGCCCCGTTTGCGAATCTTCATCTGTCGAGTTTCTGCCCGATTTAAAACGACTGTACCACTCAAAACACTGGCTTCGACTCATAGCTTCATTACCAAAGGCTTGTTGAATCATTCCAAATGTCTCCGTAGCACTTTTGCCAAGTTTGAAACAAAATTTCACGCACACACGCTGTTCCTCTAGCTCCTTCATTGCTGCCGTTGCACGGGGCGACGAACACGTTAAGACACGTACCGCTGCTGCTGCATAACGACTCGACGTCAACAAACGCAACACCTCTCGTTTTAGTCGTCAGATGTGTCGCTAGATGGCGCACTGTGTCTCGTTTCGATCCGTTGAACGGTTTGCGCGGAATAAAATCAGTCCGGTCTTTTTTTGATCACACCTTGTACACCTAGCCCAAGAAAGACCCTTTGCCTTCTAGGTCAATGTGGAGATTGTCACGATACTCAGGCTTGCTAATTTAATGTTTGGAAGAACTAGACCAAAAAAGCCATGATTGAAATGGGCTTGAGGCCACGCCCTTTTGGTTCATTAAAGATTAAAACGAAAGGGAAAAAGGATGTCAAGAAAACCTGAGAGACTGAATCCTATGGCAATTCGTAGCCAGTGCCTTGCTACAAATAATGATTTTCATAACTGCCAAATTATGGCGATAAAATTAATGTTCTTGAGTAATAATCGGCTTGGACTAAGATCCGGACCTCAGACCGAATCATCTTGGCAGTGAAAGCACACATTAGTCGATGAATGAATTTTTTCAGAATGTTTTCCCTGTAATGGGAGTATTTTACCAACGCTTTATATTGAATAGACACATTTCGGCTGGTATGACTATAGATCTTTGCTAAGTATTCAAAAAATAAAAAGGTTCTTAACGTTGTTTGAGCAACCTATTATTTTCCGGAATTGTTTGCTTCTTACAACAGTTTTATGTTAAAATTTCACTTGTAAGCAGTTAAGAAAAGGTACCATTTCTTCTGTGCGTTGAAAAGATATTTCGCTTCTACGCCTTCATTGTTTCAAGAGAATTTAATTTTTAACTATTTGTAAACTTAAGTTATAATTTGCCCAATAAGACGGATAACTTTTATTTCTGGCTATAAGTAGCCAGAACATTGTAAAAATGAAAGTCAATTATTTTTTTGGTAGATCCGTCCTAGAACTAAAAACTATTCCTTCAAGTATAGGTTTTCTCAGATTTTTTTATGAATACGAGATTGAAAAGAATAACAGAAGAAGAGATCGATGGTAAAAATAACAAGAGTAAGCAAGTGTAAATTTTGTGAAGGGATTTCATGGATTACGTCAAAGTAAAGGAGTTATGTGGGAATTAGGTGGTAGTCAAAGATGAGGGTAAATTGGACATCTGTAAAATACCAAATCGCATTGATGACTGCAGTTCATGTGAGGGATTATGTCGTCACCATTATTTAGGCTACATCTCAAAGTTTTAAAACCAATTCACAATATTACTGTCCCAATCAGTAGGTACTGAAAACGTATCCAAGGCTCACTTTAAAACAAAACGTTTTTGCCTTGCCACTAGATATAGTTTTCTGCAAATATAGTTCACGAGTAACCCATATTTGGTGCATTACTTTTTCCCCTGTAAGTTTAAGTTGGTTACAGTAAGCTTAGTAAAACGATAGCATCTTTTCTACTCTGTTTTGCCACTCGAAAGGCAGATTCAAGTACAGTGATCAGCAGTTGCTAGTTAATTAGTTAGTTATTTTGGGAGATAATCAACGGCTGAGATCATATGCGCTATTGAGGCTATATGGGATGGTTCTTGAGGGTAGGGTTGTGGAATTTTCATAACCCAGGGCATGGTTGAGTGTTTGTCCTTCATTACATGTTGCGGCACTCGATGTACACGACCTTATCGGCTATTTTCAAAAGCATTGAAAATAAATAAATATATGTTACTAGGCATTCTTGACTAAAGAAAGGGTACCTAATTTATTTATCAGATCCACCAGTTTGATAATCATATTCACGCTGCATAGAAGTGGTAATTTTGGTAGGGGTATCCAGTAGTTGAGTTCATTATGTGCATGGAAATTCTTCTTCCTCCCCTGTACCTCAGCGCTCTGTAGTATGAAACGAGATGAACGCTGGACCCTGCTTTGCTTGTATTCATGAGTGTAGTCCCTGCTGGCCCTCAGCGTCCCCGTATGAGAAACGCCCTCCTACCAAACATCCTCCGCCCTCCACGGCCCAACACTTTTGCAGGTGCCCACGTCGCAGCCCACCCGTCTCTTCTCCTTCATGAACCCCCTGGCGGTCGAGATCTGGCTCTACGTCCTCGCTGCTTACCTCCTCGTCTCCTTCACCCTCTTCGTGATGGCGCGATTCTCACCCTATGAGTGGAACAACCCGCACCCGTGCCTCGCCGATTCGGACGTCGTCGAGAACCAGTTCTCCGTCTCCAACTCGTTCTGGTTCATCACTGGGACATTCTTACGACAGGGATCGGGCCTGAATCCAAAGGTTTGTCCTAAGAACGGGAAGATCTCTGATGGAAATTCCTCTCAGCTGGTTGTATCCCGGTCCTGTCCCATGTTGGCGTTTTTTACTTTTTCACTCATTTTTTCCAGTTTTTTTAACCCTGGTTTTGAGTGATAATAGCATACTATCTGTAACATCCACCATTTAGGAATTGGGTCTCTCCCTTTATGAAGCCTTTTTGAGTCTTTCTCCAACTCAGGTATTTAATTGCCAACAATTCACTATTGTCTTCATGGCCCTGTAGATGATATTGGAGGAAGTTATCGAAACGTCGGTAACCGAATACCTCACGTGGCGGAAGACCCAAGAAAACCTCACTCATAAAATGAAACGAGCTTCATACATTCAAAAATTGATAATAGTTAATGCACAGCCAGTTTTGGATCCAAATCCATGTTCAAGTACGTAATTTTGCCTAAAGATGGGTTACCGGAGTAAACTGGTTGTGGATTCTAAATATATAGGGGAAGTTACATAGTTGTTTTATTATCATGATGGACTTCCACCTAGTTAAGACCTCAGAATTGGATTTTACCTAGGTTTGAAGATTGAGAAAAATCAGCATTTTAGTTGAAACATTAAGAATAACACTGGCCTGATAGTTTTTGTTTCTTGGAGCCAAAATACTCTAGACTTTATCAAGCCTCTACGATAAACTTGAGCAAGTGTTGACATACTTGGCGATCATTGAGATTGAGATTGTGAAGTATCTGAATCAGAGTTATACGTAATATTCAACTGTCAGAAAACTGTGGCTGTTGACGTGAGAGAAGTAAATAGAACAAACGTTACTTAAGACATAAAGAAATAAAAAATAATTATGAAAATTTATTATTGTTCTTGTAAAATAGTGAAAAGCTGAATAAATTCTTTGTTCGATTCGCTCACTCCCTTCTGAAAGTTCTCTCATTGCCTTCAATATATTGGCAATGTATAATAATTTTTTTCGTTTGCTTTATGCATGGGTATAACCTATGATATAAGCTTTTAATGCTATTTTTTCACCACTTTCAAATTTTGACCTAAAAAAATAAACGATTTCCCCAAGAATTTTTTCAGAACTATGGGAAAAGACAAGCAATTAATCTGTTTCATTGTGGACAACTCGATCAATAATGATTTTTCAGCGAGTCGTTTTCAAGTGATTATTGTTCTAGGTTAGTAATTTTCTTTCTGTGGGCTATTGAACCTCGCCAATATTTGCAAATTACAGACATTAACTGGTATCTATATATTATCACAAATGAGACATATTAACCTTAAAATTCGCCCATCATTATGGAAAAAGTTTCTTTCCCGACTAATTTTAGATAAATGAGCTTCACCTGGTCAGTTCAGGGATTCTCTAATGTGTAGAACCTACACAACCACTGGATCTACAGACTACACCAATGCTTACATGCAGCCCTGGGATACAACTAGCATCTCTCATCCTTGCATTTTAAGCTAGAATTAGGTGAGCTATAACACATAAACCTTTTTCTCCCCTTGGAGCAATTTGTACCCTAAGCGATCTGTATGAATGTGTGAGTGTGATAATTTGCAGAACCAAGCTTCGGTAGTGCCGCGCCTATAATGCTGTGAATAGCTTCATTGCCCGGCGCCTCAAGGTCAACGTCGTATTGAGATAAAAATGAAGTTTAAGGAGGAATGCAATCGACTTTTCGTCGACCTTCTTCCTGCAAGTCGTTTTTTTTTAAGTTGAGTTTGTCCCACGCAAATATTTGATCAGGTCTCAGAGAGCATGCCCAGCCGATTATTCTCGTTCATGAACCCGCTTGCGGTCGCCATCTGGTTCTACATGCTCGGAGCATATGTCCTCGTCTCCCTTACGATATGGGTGGTGGCGCGGTTCTCGCCGTACGAGTGGTCGGAGCCCAAGCCCTGCGAGACGGGGGCTTGCTCGTCGTCAAACGCAGACCCCGTGTCGTCCACCTACCTATTCGACCACGATCACAGTTGTACCGGCGGTGGCGGATACGGTGGCCTCGGCGGCGGTTACATGCTGGGCCTCGGTGACGGCCAAGTGGTCGAGAACGACTTCACACTTGCCAACTCCTTTTGGTTCACCATCGGAACGCTCATGCAGCAAGGATCTGATCTCAACCCAAAGGTACTATTTATGCATCATAGGGTCAAACGAATTTTACTTGGCAGTCCAGAAAAATTAGGTAGTCACCTTATTTCCCTGTGTCTGTGGTGAATGGAATTGTGATCTTTCAACACTAGGCTCGCCCATCGTGTTCATTCCTTATGTTCCCTTAACCTCCTGAAGCTTGCCAGTTAAAGCTATTATCGCTGACCCTAAGTTCTCTTCTTATAGTAAAATACAATCTATCCTGTAGTAGCTTAATGCCATACATTTATGTCCCCAGAAGTATGATAACCGGGATCATATGATTATTTCACCTGAAGTAAATATTTCTTTGGAGATATTTTTCTTCCTTAATAAATTTCTTGCCCTGAAAAAGCCAGATTATTTTATGAAAATTTCTAACAAAAGGTGGGTAACCTTATCAATAACAATGATAACTTATGATATTTTTATGAAAGTTACACATGCAATTACATCATAAGCACAGCTTTATACTTCATTTTACGCTCTACAACTCTTCTTTGTAACGTTTAATGAGTAAATATTCAATATTCCTAATGACATATTATTTGATGTGTTTAACATATACCCTATAATTCAAATGTTATAGAACTTTTCTTCTAAGAGACACATGAGGCATATGACTTGTATGCTAGTAATAAAGAAATCATAAATTTACCCTAACCTATAAAATTCATAGTTATGCCAAAGAAAATGATAAGTGCCTAACTTTTTGATGCTAGCATAAGTAGTAATCTAGATATGTTTGAATAAGTGCAAACTGCTAAAAATTATGATTATTTTATGTTCTCCCCATGCTTTATACTTTTACAGGCTACCTCATTGTGGTACTCATTGGATTACTATTGAAAGCTACCTTTGGATTATAATGAACTGAGACAAATACCTTCCTTATTTTATTTTTATGCTTGATATTAAGTTATTCTAATTCCTTAATCGCCTGAAGATAATGTCCAAATGCAAGCCTGGTATCCATTTCCTGAGATGTTGATTATATATTCTATTCTTGTAGATTCCACTGTGGCTAGATTCATATGCTTTGCAGCTTTGATATATATGCCTTTTAAGGTTTGGAACTAAGCATTGACATTACCAGTAGCCCATGAAGATGTTGCCCATCGTTTTACCATTATTTCAAAAATGAGAGTGAATAATTACTGAAATCATACCCTCAGTATATTTACCATTCCAAACATGGATTAATAGCTTTTTAAACTTTTAAACTTTTCCCACCCAGTGCCAATGGCTCATTTAATGGTGGTATAGTGGGTTTCTGCTGGGATTCCTTTATATTCTGATGGTGGCATGGAAGGGAAGGGCGTTTCAGTGGAGCAGGGTATTTCTAGAAGAACCCAAACCACCCCTCTCCCTCCAACCTGTCCCTCTCCTTGGATGCCGCTGTAAGAATAAAAAGCAAACCCGCTAGAAACCTAATATCTCTCCTTTAAAGAAGCCTCAATCCATTGAGGGGCAACAGCCGGTTTTTATCTAAAATCCTTATTGTGGAAAATATACCAAAAATATTCTTTAAATTAGTGAATTGAGGCGTGAAATATTATACCAGTTATAGAGTGAACAAGTTTTATACTTTCGCTTCTTCTAGTAAGATGCCACTCTACTATGCTAGGAAATTCCTATTATTACAAATACAATCTTTTGTTGTTTTCCATGCACCAACTGCCACTCTCATTCCAAACTAATACTTCTTAACTAAATATTCCCATCCTGATTAGGGGAAAACCAAAACTTTGGTAACCCAATTTTTGTAACAGAAGGTCAAGCCATAAAATGGCAAATTGCCAAATTGCATTTGTCTGGTGGCTGTGTTCACTCTGTCCATTCAGTCGTTTTTAAGACTTAATTTGGTAATTTTATGTATTATTTTATCATTCATAGATAGCTTTTTTAGGGAAAACAATTATGCCTCACTTAGAGATGAGATTATCATGGCATTCATACATTGTGTAAATTCAATGAGAGTCCACTGATCATAGTCCCTCTTAATTGATTAGCAATAATTGAGAATGACCCTATGATGCTTAAATATGTACTTTCTTGTTGTAAAAATGTTACCAAACACAGGACATTGATGATACATTTTATCTTGTCAGGTATCCTAGTGCAAATGATGCTGCACCACTCCTCCATTCTGTGTTACTCAGTTGTCTCCTCTTAAAATTCTCGCTCTTAATGTTGTATTCTTTGAATCATACTGACTCATGTTCACCCATCTCTTCTCTAGCTACTATGAATACTTCTTGCTTTGGTGTTATTCCAGTATAATCAAAATGTTGATTGCAAACATTATTTAATTCTTCTCCTTGGGAATAAGAAGATAATGTAATAAAACTGTGGTGATTAATATTTGTTTCAAAAATCTACCACATGGACTGAAGATGAACTGCTCATTTTCTAATTGTACCATCTTGGGGCCTAAATAATTAAATAAGCATTATTAACTTGCACAAAATGTCATTTTTTCTGCAGCAAAATTGTTCTCATCTTGAAAATTTACTTCCTCATTGAAAGCTCAAAAGTCACATGGTCTTGCAAGGTGATTTTATCTGGTGGATTCATCTTTTTGGATATCTATCATTTAAAATCCCACCCTCCTCCTTAGTTTGAATGAGTTCAGTCCTCACATTTAGGAATTCCTGGAAAACCCTCTCAATCACCAGTTCTCTGGCTCCCAGAAGCTGAGACCAATGAAAAAATTGCTCTTAATCCAGAACAGGGAAACATTTTAATGAGTTAAAGGGGGGAAAAGAGCTCCTAGTTTGTCTTTCAATGAATTACCTAAAACTCCACCATTGTCTCTTGTGATATTATATACACATGATACAGATCAGCAACAATTCCAATAACTGGTTTATTCCTTGTTTATTTTTGATGCTTTATCCCTGATCAAGTTTTTCTTTGTTTGATAGTTTTTGTTAAGAAAAATGCCATTTTCATTTTAGTTTTGGAAATAAAAATTATGCTTTGTCCCTATCAGCTCTCCTACTATGTGTGCTACTCCTACTAATCTGTGTTGCTACAATATCTGTGTGCTTTACCTGGAAATTATTTCCTCGCCCCTTATTAATTAGTTCTCAAGTTTCTGTTCTCTCCCTTGAAACCCTTTATCAAATACTTTCTCTTTTTCATTCTGGACCTAATAAAATTTTAAACTACTTTATTTTCAAGGAACATTGCTATTTTACTTTACCATTTTATTCTTAATTTATCAATAAAATATTTTGTTTTGTGATTTAATATCTTGTAATAAATAAATGAGAACAAAATGTGATGTTGCATTGTAAAATTTATTTTATATCTTTTCAATCAATCACATCCAACTGCAGCATGTGTCACATAAAATGTGAATCTGATTTACTCTAATCTGGACATGGAAAAAATAAGTTGTGTCATAAGTAAGATTCTAACAAAAGTTAATGACTTTGTAATGGTAGTCATGAAATCAGAGTGATCAAAGTAATTAGCACTGTGGAAAATTAGTTCTATCAAGATTGTGAAAGATATGGAATTTATTTAAAAGCATTGTAATTGGAATGAGTTTTACTTTTTTCATATTCTCAAGGAAAGTCCACTAATGAATAAACTACTGAAGCATTTGTTACTGTTGACATAATATATGCGGACATATATTTGTATATTGCTCGTTTATAGCCCTGGCTATCTCTTTTACTTTGAAAACAGGCTACATCAACAAGAATAGTTGGAGGTATTTGGTGGTTTTTCACACTTATTATAATTTCCTCATACACAGCCAATCTTGCTGCTTTCCTTACTGTAGAAAGAATGATAACCCCTATAGAGAATGCAGCAGATTTGGCTGAGCAGACAGAAATTCCATATGGAACTTTGGAAGGAGGATCAACAATGACTTTTTTTAGGGTGAGACTCTTGGATACAACTCATGTTCATATTCTAGAATAGTAAGGGATGCTAATGATCTGAAGCTTGAACCTACTAGTTTATTAGCAATGCATGTATTAAAATATTTTGGTGAAAAGGCAATATCCCTTAACAAAATTAACTTGATTTTAATCATTAAATTATACAAATATTATGTGATAACATTTAATGAAAGAGAACCATCATGATGTCAATCTAAGAAAAATAATACCTATAAGTTACTACCAAATAATTGAATACCTCTACATACCATAAACATAGCTTTTATTTTCCATATGTTTTCCTTGCTAGAAAATAAGTATGGTGGTTGACATTTCAAGCAAGGTAATATATATCTTCCTTCTCAATCAGGATTCAAAAATTGGAATTTATCAAAAAATGTGGAGATTTATGGAAAGTAAAAGACCTGCTGTATTTGTTTCTACATATGAAGAAGGAGTCAAAAGAGTTTTAGAGGGAGATTATGCCTTTTTAATGGAGTCCACGATGCTTGACTATGCAGTTCAAAGGGATTGTAATTTAACTCAAATTGGTGGCCTTCTGGACTCAAAAGGATATGGAATTGCTACTCCAAAAGGTTGGTAAATATTCCACATGAATTCAAAAGACTAGGTCACCCATCAGTTCTTGTGCACTTGGATCTGATGAGCAAATTTACTCTTTTTATTTAAAGATTATGATTATTCATTGAATATTAACTTTAAAATGCCAAAAGTGACCATACGAGTACTTTTAATTTAGAACTAATTATATTCAATTTTTTTCTATTTAAGGATACAAAATTTACTTCCACAATAGATAAGTGCCTTTTTAATGGATCGACATATTTTATCGTTTTTGAATTACCCTTTTTTTCACTTAATTTGAGTGGTAAATGATTGTGTGTTAGACTAAGAATTCTCGCTGCCTAACTTAGTGGCAAGTGAACGCTGGTTGCGACTGAAATCTGTCATTTCCCTTGGGTATTTCAAGGCTCCATTCCATAATTGCTTTCAGTGTTCATCAGCAATGAACTGATAATTTTTTACCTCTTGCCTTGGGTGTGAGGTGGTCAAACCCTCATTCACAGTAACTCAATCTTTGGCATTTCCCTTCCTTCATATTTTTGTTCCAAGAAAACACGTGTCAGGGACAATAATGCTGTTGATATGTCCAAATTCTTATGCAAGGGCAGCCTTTTGGGATGGAAAATAGTGTCCTTGAAGGCTAAAGCACATCCCCGCAGTGAGTGGTCAGGGGTCTGGGAAAACCTAGACTCTTCTCACTCTCTCGGCTGCTGTGAGCTGGTCACCTTTCTCTGCACTAGTGCCATAAACTTATAGAGTGAGATGGACCCTGTCAAATTACTGTTATATTCCCCAACTCTATTTTGGCAGAATGAAACTAAACTTCTTTCAGTCTGTTTTCTGTCAAGTGCAAGTTATTATCTGTTTTTCTGTGGTATAAATTGCGGATTTAATTTGATGATTCAGAGAAGAAGAGAGGTACACTTTGCTGTACACTGTACGTGGTTGGGATGGCTAATAGATAAGACTTATTTCTCCTAATTTTGTGATTCCTCCCATTTGCTGATAGTTCAAAACCATCCCAAAAGGAGAAAATAATGAAAAACTGTGGAAAATTGGGTCATATTCGATAAGGTCAATTGATCTTATGTTAAGTTTTATTATCCTGCCGAGCACTTGATTACGGATGCAATTATTGTGCTTTATGAAGGGCGGGGGTAATTCCAAAAAAGAATCAATTCTGGAGAAACATATATGAACTGTGCAAAAGGACTGGATACACTTATTGTACTCTTCTTATGAGAGGGCAGACTCACTGTGATAAAGGAAATGTCAACAATGCAAGTGACAGCGAGGGGGCTGACAAAGATAGTGGAAGGGGTTACTCATAAATTATGGATAACTTTTCCTCCTCTTCCACCCTATTTGATTATCTAAAAACTAAAAAAAATTTTTGGTTGTGATGTGGTGAGTGAGAACTGCAAATCCTTACCTCATGATTTAGACTGATGAATAGTTGAAGTGAAGCTGGAAGCTTTATGGGTATATATGAGAAATTATTATGGCCAGGGAAGCCAGCAGGATGGCACCTGTGGTTAAACTCAACCGGGATAATCCTGCTAGAGGGGAGAGAAAAAGGGACTGGGAAAGGGTGCAGAAGGATCTGCAGACACCAGACCACAAATTACAGTGGCCAGACATGCTTGCAAAACTTGGGATTTGTTTACTGAAGGAGTGATGAGACAAATTCATTCAGGGAGTCTCTCCCTACACCCCTTGGAACCAGGGGCCAGAGCCTGTTTGGTCACTGGAGGGCGGTGAACTGATCCAGGCACCCCCTACCCTGGGGGCAACAGATTGCCATTGGGAAGATGATGAAAAAATATCTCAGTATATTCCACTCAAGTTTATTGCCGTCCCAGGTTTCGACTGCATAGAAATTGAATTGAAATTGTGAATGCTGCTATAGCGCGTTCCACATTTAGTTGACAGTACAGGTCTTATGGAGTACAATGTTGCCAAACCTACCCTCCGTCATCCGACATCCTGATGGTTTAGGCCACCACTCATAACACCGCGCCAAAATGTCAAATTTAAAAAGAAATAATGGAGGCCCTCGATTCACGTCATTCCGATATATATTTGATTCTATATTATGCATCGTAAATAGCGGTTATTAAATTCTAAAATTCAATACCACAGCGCGCAATCATAATTTTTATATGTTTATACTGTAAACATGCATTAATCCCATCATAAAAGACCATTTAATATATTTTTTCTGAGTAAAGGAGTAAGAATGAACGTAAGAACTGGTAAATAACTAAATTTAAGTGGTCACGTATATCTTGTTCTGTTTTAAGTTCATTGGATTTTCGTCGCACATCGTCAGCACGCATCTCCGACTCGGGAATCGGGTACGGAAAAAGATTGATAGAAATGGAATTATGAAGAGAAAAGACATACTATTTGTTAGAATATGAATGGAAAATTTTATTAGTTTTAATGGAAATTTTTATTGATGGAAGTATTTATTCAGAGAATGTCCCAGGAATTTGGGAAAATTCAATTCTGAAGTAGGAGAATTCATTGGTTAATCAATTTGGTTAAATCAAGGGATTTGTACATGAGAAACAACTAACCCAAAGGTGAAAAGTAGGGCCTACTCTTACCGTTTCACTGTAATTTTTGAACGGAACACTTCATGGGGTAGTGTCTTTGGGACCTCGAGTAACGAATATTAAAAAATAGTGACAGTCGTTGTTTACAATATTTTGTGGATTATTTTCTAGCACCAGTCGAGGCAATCATTCTCCTCAATGAGCTTAATGATCCTGCATATTTTTTGCATGCAACAGCTATTTCTACTTCCTTGACGCGCAGACGAAGACTGAGGAGCATTTCTCATTTCTTTCTTACTCCAAGTCATGTCTGCAAATAGCCTAACATTGATCCATATCTCTTCTTTGAGCGCAAAATCTTTTTTCACGATAATTTTTAGCTCTCTACATTAATTGTATAGCAATTGTATATAAAATGGTCCCTTTTAATAAGAATGATTCGTTTCCCTCTGCAGTCGCATACGCAGGGCCGCCCAGAGGTAGGGCAAGGGGGGCAGTTTGCTCCAGGTCAGCGCCTTTTGAGCCTTGAAGTCGCTAAAATAAAAAAGAGCACTCAATATTTACCATATTCTGTGGAGTAATTTCTATTTTCCATTGAGACAATAAGCAGATAATACACAACACTCCTAAAACCTCGTTTCCCCTTACCTTACAACAATCGTAACAAACGAACCATCCCCAATCTGGTTGCCGTATTTTCCTCCTTTCGAGGATTCGCGAGTCTACCGGATTCCCTTCTACTTGCGACCCTTCTTAAGCCCCCTGCCCATTCCTGCACGTAAGTTGTCCCTAGAGTACCCAGGCCTGAGGTCTGACGTCCAGGTTCTTTTGTACGTACATTTTTTCTTTAGGCGGGTCCCTCCCACTCCTCGCGCAATGGAGCCCACAGGGCCCCACAGGCGGAAACCAAAGGGAAAGACACCGCGGGTGACTTGACACAGAAGCTATCCCTTTCGTCGAAACCCTATCCAGCTCCCAAGCATTTAATGCAGCCTATTGAAGGGGAAGACGCCAGGCGAAATCCTTGAAAGAACAGTAAATTGCCGCTGCTTTCTACTGCCCTTCTCCGGTATTCCAACGATTAATTTTGGAACAATAACGTCCTGCGTGAACATTTATCGCATATCCTCAATTACCTGTTCGAAATTTGCTTTTTTTATATTTTACCAAAACACTTCAACTTATGCTAGGAGATGAAAAACATCGCCTACAACTAAATGATAGTTTAAGTATACGTAATAATGTTAGCAAAATGACCCACTACCGCCCAAGAATTATTTTCCCCTTGTTTTAAGCAAGCTAAGGTATTTAGATTTACTTCTATTTTTTATATTTAAAATTCTAAGACCGATCAAGTGAGAACCTCTCTGGCAAAGTTTAAGGAAAATAGTTTGACGCGATGCCAATACACGCATGCTCTAGGAATTATACTTGAGTTTTTTTTAAAGAGCGGTCCTCTTCATGAGTTGAACTTTTTCAATGAACTTATGTGTCGCATATGATGAGTAATGATGATAAACTCTACGGTTTCAAGTCTCCATAAATAATTCTTGTCTAAAGCAGATTGTATTAGCACTGTAATCAGCCGAAACATAAAAAAGATTAACTATTATCGAAACAAAATGCCTCCATACCTTCTTGTTCATGAGTCCGACAGATATTCCACTCCCTCCATGTAGCTCGATGTGCTCGGCTGTGGCTGTGGCTCTTCCTCCGTTGAGGGAGATGTCGACTGAGAGGATGAAGACGATGTCAGACGAATAATTAACTCTTCGATGTCATCTTGCAAATTGTCTGCACGCCACATGTCTTCTTCCACTTTCTTCACGTGCTCGACATAGTTTTTACAATTTTCGGGAGTGATAGCATCAAAGCTTTCTGCGATGAGTTTTTCTACTTCTTTCTTCTTAAAAGTGGTGTTCTTCATCCCAACGTAATGTTTTACTTGAGCCCAAACCATTTCGATTGGATTCAGTTCGCAATGATATGGTGGTAGTCTTAGCACTCTACAGCCATAACTTTTCGCTAGTTCATCTATCTTAAATTTTTCATATTTTTCCCGTACTTGATTCACCACAAATAAAAGATCTCTTTTCAAGCTGTCCTCATCAAAGCTAATTCCTTTGCTAACCAACCACTCTTTAATGGAATTTTTCCTCCAGCTTGTGGTAGGTAAGGATTCCAATTTCCTCGAATGGTATGATGCAATATCTACAACTATAATTGTGCCTTCGGGTATGTTTGAGAGAAGTGAGTGCTCAAACCAGCTCTCATAACACTCGCCATCAACTTCGTCATGCTCATCCATGGTGTTTTTCTTGCATAAAAAAACACGTGCTGCTCCCTCTATGAACCCTTTCTCCGTCCCTGCATGTATAATTGCAAAGCGTCCACCTCGGGAGGTGGGGGCCTTCAGCCCGGTTGTAAGTCCAGAAAGAAAAGCCTGACGAGGAGTTTCTATTTTTTTGTCGCGCCAAGTCATGTTCACTGTTTGTCCGACATTGATCCAAGTTTCGTCTGTGAAAACAATGACCCTTCGTTCACGACGATATTGTTTTAGCTGCCTTAAATAATTATGTCGCCAACGAATAATATCGTCCCTTTCAATTAAAATGCTTCTTTTTCCCCTGCGTTCGTACACAAAACCTATGTCAACAAGAAGGCGATATAATGTAGTCCTCTTGAAATTTGGAAGATCTTTGTCCATGTTGACTGAGCTTAAAATAGATTTTAAAGTCGGAGGAATATTTTTCATGAAAAATTCATGCACTTTCCTTCGAACTCCAGATCTCACAAAATCGTCGTAAATCAACGCTCTCGAATTCTTGTAAGGCTGTCTAACTTTTTTAGTCTTTGAAGGTGTCACTAATGGACCACGGGACGCTTCCTTTCTCACTCTGTAAATAGTGGACTGTGAGCAGCCAGTTGCCTTCGAAGTTTCACGGCAGGCTTCAGTTATACTGAGGGATTTGTTGA
This sequence comes from Ceriagrion tenellum, assembly GCA_963169105.1. Lineage (NCBI taxonomy): Eukaryota > Metazoa > Arthropoda > Insecta > Odonata > Coenagrionidae > Ceriagrion > Ceriagrion tenellum. The sequence continues at coordinate 125,641,825 of OY720637.1, forward strand.
AGTATGAGAAGACGTTGAACACCAGCTCTCTCTCACGGCTTCTCAGCTTCCCCCCTTTTCTCCTCCTCTTCGCATCGGACATGGTGATAGGGCACCTTACAGCAGATATTGATGAAAAATACTCCACAGCTCTGATAAACACAGCAGACTGCACACCACTTGTTCACTCAAAAAAATCCTACAAGAAACTGAACGTCCTCGCTAATTCTTTTCCTAGCCCCTTCCGCTGGGGTTGCTTCCCGTGCAGATGTTTTATGGCACCCTATTAACGGAACTTCTGGAAAAACCTAGAGTGCCCTTTTCCTTAAGGGCTTACACCGAAGAGGAATGCCCCTCGTGCGGATTATGGAATAATTTCTTTCATGTTTCCAACGGCAAGACTCGTAAAGGCGAAATTTGCGTCTTATTTCAAAGCCGTCAAAAGGTGCATGGGATAGGCTTTCGTATGTCATTGTCTTGAAAGATAAATATTGCTAATACAACGTATGAGTACTCTCCTTAAAATACATCTAACGAAGAATTATATGCATTTATATAAAGATATAAATCCCGTTTTCCACCGAATAATCATCCGTCTGCGCTGTGGAAGTTAGCGAGACAGCAAGCAGCATGCCTCGGCGGTGCCGTGGCGCGCTGCTTGCTGTCTTGCGTGGCGCCGTAATAATTTTTCTTAAGATCAAAACGTTGTAGCTTTCTTCACAATTGAGATAACTAAATGATTTTTTGACTAAAAACAAATTAATAGTTTTCTTCAAATTTTATACGCAGGATATACGGACCTATAACTTAAGGAACGTAAGTTAGCAGGCGATTACTTTTTACCTTACAAAAACCAAACTTTTTTGTCCTTAAGATCTTTACATCAGTATAACAAAATTTCAGCTCAATTAACTTCTAATTGATGTACATCTTTATTGAAATAAAAAAAATACGGAACGTTTTGCATAAGTTTCAATCCAGTATGAAGAACGACTTGCCCACAATTGAGTGAAGAAGACAAAGTCAAAAGAGCCGCGTTTGTTGCGTAAATTAATGAAAATATTTTTTATAACTTTTATTATAAATTTTATGGAAAAACTATTACGACCAGTAAATGTAGCGTGTCCCTTTGCATTAAAAGAGATGATGATAAATTGGATAGTACAATATTAATTTTTCCGCTGTTGTTGGCAACGGCGCATCTCCAGCCTTATGGGGATTAACATGGGAAACTAATCTCCATAAGAGCCCATACTGTCAACTAAATGTGGAACGCACTTTACCAACAAAATTGCGAAACTTCTCAAATAATGTATTTTTCCTTCCTATTCCACTCTATTAACCATACCATTCCCCCTAACAACTCCCATTGACCGAACCTGACCGTGACACACGTCTCTGATGTCAATTAACCACCTTTACTTCTACCCCTCCCCCTACCTCCCCATCTCTTTTCTATATATTGACTCTTATATGATGTAAATGTACCTCAATAGTGATTGCTGGGCAGTCAACATTTGGGTTGACAAAAACCTTTTAAGTGTGGAATTTACTAAGATATTTTTTTGTCATGTATGTAACAACTTTCAACAAAGTTACGCCTTCAACCATTAATTTTATTTGGAATGCTGTTGCCCCTTGATGCTCAAGAACTTGTCCTGCAACAAGCTAGGCATTGGCGGTTGGTGAGTGCTCACTAAATCATGCTCCAACCTTGTGTTATGCGAAGCAATCTTTTCCAAACTAGCAGTGGATTCACTTTTGCAAGTTAATGTAGAAAGATAAGAAGACAATTCATGTTGACTAATCCACACTGTCCTCCAAGGAGGGTATTTCCCAGTATGAACAAGGAAAAGCTGTGAGGCTGGCCATCGTAAAGGACTACAAAGCACTCATGGGCTAAGTAGACTGGGTGGAGAGGATGGGAGCGGGCTATGATGTCAGTCATCATAGCTAGATGTGGGAGAAGCTCTTTTCCCACCTCTTGGATGTCACTGTCCTCAGCAGCCACATGCTATTTACATCTTGAGGAGGCCAGATTCAGCTGGCTCTGAGAAAGCTTTTTGAGAAAGGGGCCGCTGCCCATCCCCTAAGCACACTCCAAATGGGAGGCCCAGCTGCAGGGATGGAGGACAGTTGCAGGTCTTGGAGGCAAAGGGCAATGAGCACTGGCCACTGAAGGGTAACCAACTTAGGCACCAAATGGGTTCTGAGAAGGATTTATTCAGTCATACTAACATGAATTGATAAGAATTTGAATTATGGTAATGTGGCTATAACTGCTTTGAGGAGTATTGCACAAAAATATCTGGCTTGTGAAGCCACCCCTGATTGAATGTTATGTTCTTTATCCATTAGAGGGAGTTTTTTGAATTTTAATTGATAAAACATCAGCCAATAGGGCAAAATAATAAAATTTGTCATGCCGAAATATTTTTAATGTAAATTTTTTTGCAAGAAAATGTTTTTGGAAATATTTTACATGTATACCCTTTTTATTATTTACTTACAGTTTAAAGTAGCTAGAACATTTTATTCTTGACCTGTAAATATTTCAAAAATAATCTCATTATTTTTTCTCTATTTAATGTAGTGCTGTGCGAATCAGGAATTTTTATTTTGAATCAAACTGAATTGAATCTCCAAAAAGATATTTTGAATCGAATCACAACAAACTTTTTTTAAAAATTCAGTAGCGAATCGAATCGCCCTAAAAAGTTTGCTTGCAAACTGAATTCAAATCTAGATAAAATGCAAAAGCTTATGCGCAGTTAAAGTAATAAAGATTTTCACAATATTTCAGGGCCTTACATTAGCTTATATATCTATAGTGACACAAAGAATAACACAGAATAACATGTGGTCATTTAAATTTTTGTTTCCCGTGAGGAAAACACCATCTAAATGGATGGCGCACCATTTTTGGAATAAGCGCCATGTTTGAATGCATGCAATGATTCAAAGACAAATCTATCAGATTCGAATAGTTAAAATAATTTGGTTTCGAAGCATCCTAATTCACAGGCAAATTGAATCAAATTTAGCCCGATTTGAGTCGATTCAAATCTATTTCGAAGCATTCGCACAGCTCTAATATAATGGCACTATTAGTCTATTTTGCAATTGTTGGGCGCCTAACACGTTCTGCTCGGCATCACATCATATTTAGTTGATGCAGCATTGTAGGGATTTACTCTATGCAACTCAGATGTTTGCCTCAGTTAGCTCCTGTGAAAGCTTCTGGGGGAAGTTCCAGCAAAATATTCTGCTCTTTGTTACCTCCCTTTACACCACCTATGCATGACTCCTCCAAGATTGAGAGTATTGCCAAATGTGTGCACTGGCCACCTACAATTCATTGGCTTTACTGAATACTTCCTGATACATCAGGATGGAGAGTGTTTATGACAAATACAGTCTTTTAAACTTTCCCTTGGCATAAGGTCACAATAATGTTATCAATTTTGAGAAGGATGCCCCAAAATAAGGCCATTCCAAGGGTCTTTCGATTTTTGGGGACTTTCCCTTGCTCAATCGACAGTTCCCAATAAAAATGATATCATTGGCCAGCTCTGAAGAGGTAAAAATTCATCATAAATGACATTTGTACCCTTATTTATGAAAGGACTCATTTATTTTCCATGATGTAGTGGGAAAGACAATGTTTGCAATGGAAAAACAAATAGGAGTCAATAAAGACCCCTTCCCATCTTTCTGGATTGATTTGCCCATAGAAGCTAAAGCTATTGGAATAAATTAAAATATTTTTGCTGAATAATCTCCACCTTAAATGATGAAAAGTCATGGATTTATTGTCCAATTCATGTTGAGATAAAGAAATGACAAAATGCAAAGTTTGAAAGGGGTCAAAAATGACCCCTCCATCGTCCTAATGTTAACTGGTTTGCAAAGAGAAGCATTTTTTTAGGCCTTTTAAATTGATCTTTGAAACACAGTTGAACATAAAAGTGTATCGTCCTAATGTTAACTGTTTGCAAAGAGAAGCATTTTTTTAGGCCTTTTAAATTGATCTTTGAAACACAGTTGAACATAAAAGTGTATTAACCCATAGCCAACAAATGCTTTTTATTCAAACAATTTATCGTTAAAAGTTATTCAGATATTGAAGTTTATTTTCTCTGGAGCAGAAAAAATTTACAGAGCCAAATTTAAATCCTGCAGTGAAGGTCAACTCTTGGACATTTAAATCTGACCCTTAAAAGGTTAATGGATCATCGCATGTAGGTGATCACACAGAATCTGCCAACCTTTAAAAAATTAATTGCAAGCTTGCATCCTTGTAAGACTCATGGAATTGTTGAATAAGTACTGCACCAGAGAAAAAGTAATGAATGGAGTTACTTCAGAGACTGTTGGTGCAATCTTGTTGATCCATGACTTTTTATCATCTGTGGTGTCATCTCTCCCCATCAAACCCTTGTATGTGATTCACCTTCAATAGTGAATCACCACCAATAACTGCTTCAAAGCTGTAGTAAAATATCTATAAGCAAAGTATCATGCATGTAATTATATTTAGTCTATTAATTTTCATTGAATTAATTTAAATATATTTATAAATTTAAAAAGGCAACCAGATATCAACAGTCAGTAGAAATCTTTTGTATACATTAGAAAATTACTCAAATGTCAATGGTAATTCTCTTTTACAAAGGTTCACCATGGAGGGACAAGATCTCATTGGCCATTTTAGAACTTCAAGAGAAGGGCATTATTCAAATTTTGTATGATAAATGGTGGAAGAATACAGGAGACGTTTGTAATAGAGATGATAAAAATAAAGAATCAAAAGCCAATGCTCTTGGAGTAGAAAACATAGGTATGTGAAATTCTTTCTGTTTATAGAGTCTGGTCTTCCTTTTTACTGTTGTCAAATCTCATTGGCAAAACAATCAAAAAAAAGTTATTTTGTCTCTAAAATCAAAATTTGTGCCAGCGACTGTCAGTATATCTGAGTAACCCTCTGATGTAATAACTGATACGTTGATCGATAGAGTCATTAGAATTGTCATGATTTTTCGTCGCGTGGCACAAGAAATTTTTAAGTATCCTTCATGTACAAATTTCTGTTGACAAAGAGGATTTATTTTCTCCATTAAAAAAATTTGCAATGCCATTATTTCCTTTATGCTGAAATATTCAATTAATAACTTGTGCTCTGATCCTCATTCAGCCTGCCATTGAGATAATCATCAATCATTGCTGACTATTGTGGCAAAAGAGTAATTGAGCTAATTGCCATCCCAAAGTGTTGGCTAGGTCAAGTTTAAAAAGTGGGTTTTTGTAAAGTCATTATTACAAATATACAAAAGACTGTCAATTATCCTAGGAGAGGAAATCCCATAAAATGATCAAAAGTGGTAAATAATTTCTCTTGTTCCTTGGTGCCTACAGCCTTTTTATTCTCTGTTGCACTACTCTGGACTCTGTGGCTTATATTTTGTGGTTATGCAATGAAGTTTTTTCAAATGCTGCTTTCATTACATAAATTACGTATTTTCCTATTGTGCCATGCTTTGTCAACTATAGGATGGAGATTCATTCTTACTAGCTTTTCTCATAAGTCATTTCTTTCCTGGTAATATAAAAAATTGCCTCAAACAAAATAAATTCTTTCTCTTGAATTATTTATACTCATGCTACCCTCTGGTTAAGTTTTGATAGTATAATCTGGTATGTGTCACTTCAAATGTTTTCTGTTAAGCCCAGTTTACCTTGCTCTCTCATAGAATATGTGGAATTTACCGAAAAAAATCATCCACCTGAACAGGGATATGAACCCAGGTCCCCTGATTTATGTTGGGTACTTGAACCCATTGTGTTTTGAGTGTGCTGCAATCTCGTGTACAGTGGCATCTTGTACTTGGTGTCACCATTTGTCTGTTACCACTTCAAAATTATCTGTTAAGCCCAGTTTACCTTGCTCCTTTATAGAATGTGTATAATTCACAGAAAAAAAATCATCCACCTGAACAGGGATGTAAACCTAGGTCCCCTGATTTGTGCTGGGTACTCGAACCCATGGTGTTTAAAGTGTACTGTAATCTCATGTACAGTGGCATCTTGTACTTGATGTCACCATTGGTCTGGTGCCTAAAAAAACACCATTTTCCTATAATGCCTTCACAAAATTCACAGTAGGAGAAAATGCATGGATAGCTTTATTAGTGAAGAAGAGTGAGTAATTTTCCAAACCGAGGCAAAAATGGTCCAGTTTGGGTTTTTCCAGCATACAGATCTCTAATCCTGGGAGGTTTCCTGCTTTGAGAAACAACAGTGCCATCTTCTCACCAACACTGTCATGGCCTGCCGGGGAAAGTACTTGCCACTCTCCTTACTTTAAATTAATTCAGTAATTGTGTAAAACTTACATGTTTGAGAATATCTGAATTCAAATATGAAGGATGCAGCTAGGACTTATTCCATAGTTCATTTGTCACATTCCTCTCAATAGCCACGTACCATTCTTGCAAAATGTGTGCATCTTGCAAAATTGTTTTGGAAAGTTTTAATTTTTTCTCCAGTATGATTTGCATCAAGTAAAAGCAATTAAGTCTCATCAACATTTCTTCAGTGTCAAACAGTCAAAACAGAAATTTAATGCATGTTTATGCTACTTTGGAGATTTAAAAGCCAGCCTGAAAATGGATTTTTTGGGTATGGTATCCACCCCTCTTAAAGTAACCAGCTTGAGGTCTTGTTTAGGATCCCAGTCCTAGTAAATGATTTTTTACCATGAATTTCACAATATCCTGTTTAATAGGTAAAGCCCACATAAGGTGAATGTTTTATACTTTTGGGATGTCTAATCCCAGAAGCCTGATTGACTCCATCCTCACATTTTTGAACTGTTCACCCACACCAAGGGGTCTCATACTTCACGTCCTCACCCTGCCTTAAACTGACTGACAACCCCATTTCAGTTGTCCTCAACCAGATAAATGTTTGGGGGACTATTTTAACTACAGAATATTTTAATGAAAGGAATGCCATCACTTCATACTTTTGAATGCTAGACTGACTTGCAGAGTGATTATGAAGTGACTCTGACTTGCTGAGTGGTTTTCCCATATTCCTATAGCCTTCCACTTTGTGGCACTGTGGCTAATTCTATGAGAGCTCCTGCAGCTGTAATGGCTGGTAATACCAGACCAATGTCCAAAATCTACATCAATGCCTTCTGGCGTACATGCCACCTTTTGGCAGCAGGTCCAAATTTAAAAATAATTGATTTCATATCTCCAATATCTGAGATTTATAAAGCACATTGGGGAAATAGGCAGTCATACCACTGCTGACCAAAGCTAGCTTCAACCAAAATGCTATATTGACGACTTCAGTGTGTAATTGTCCATCAATGGAAAAAAACATGAGGTGGGGAGGGGAAAGGATGCAGGATAGGGATTGATTCATGTTGATTGAGACCATCAGATTATCCACTGATTGCATAATCAAGCATTGAGTAATTGGCATCCTACTGAATGGAGCAATCAAGAAACTTAGTCGCTAAGCACAAGAGATAGCCAATTAGCAAATAAGATTTTTTTGTTTATTTTGAATGTTAATCCATGTTTACTTGAATCTAAGGTGGAGTTTTTGTCGTTCTGCTGTGTGGACTGGCACTGGCAATTGTGGTTGCCATTCTTGAATTTTGCTGGAATTCAAGGAAGAATGCTCAGACTGATAGAGTGAGTAATACTAAATATTTTTTTGCTGCCTAAGTTTTTTATAGTATAATATGCATGTTTTTCATAGCACAAATGACCTTACCTACCATTTATCTCTGGGCTAATGATTGAAAAAAAGTCACTGCCCACAGCTACAGATGCATGATATTCTTTAAGATTCCTGACAACAGTTACCTACTCATAGAAAGCATATAAGAAAAACAATTAGGTCTAGAGGCATTTTGTCCATAGTTTATCATAATTAGCTGGCCAAAATTTTAAGCATGTGATCCCCCTTGATATAAAGTCCTCATTTTTTTAATGAGACACCATTTATAATTCAGAACTTATATATATCTTCCTACCTCCCATCATGAATACCATTACACAATCCCATAATTAGTATTATTATGAAAAAAAAATGAACAAAGCATGTGCCGCCCCTCCTCTGAGTGCATCTTTGGCCACTACAGTTTCTCTTTCCCTCACCCCCCACCCCACCTCCACCTCACCCTCATCCGCCTCCCCCAATGCTGCCCCCCCTCCCTCAACCGCCATTAATTCCCTCTCCACAATTCTCTTTCTCTCTCTCTCTTTCTCCCGGCTCCGTTCTCTTTCTCTCTCTTGGCAGTCGGCCCAAACCAAACTCCAACGCCCCCGCCCTTCTGTGCCTGGATCCTCTGCAAACGACGAATACTTCTACTAGGCAAAAAAAAGAGCAAATGTGTGTGGTGCTTGTGCCTAACCCCATCACCACACTGCCACAAATGTTCTCCTCACTGTTGTCATCACACCTAAAAGGATGTGTGATAAGATTTGGATATCCTATCCTGACATTTCCAGCTGTTTATTGGCAGTTGCTGTTGACAAAAAATAATATGTAGCAGGACTAAGGAGAGAAATGCCATTCGTTGGAAGGGATGCTTTATAGTGGTGACAGTTTTTTGAGAACACTGATTTGCACAAGTGACATTGATGCTCAGTTAGATTTATTTCATAAGAAATCAAGACACAAAGAGAGTAGAGATCACTGCCAAAAAAATGGCTGACATTTCGCCGACGAGGTACTTCACTTAGATTAAAGGTTCAAACTTTGAAAAAAAAATCCTTGATTTTTTTAGGAATGGCAATTATCTTTTAAAAAATGAAAAAATGTTGATAAAAATGGTTTTCTGTTTATTAATGTAATTATTGATTTTCTGGTTGTGTATTCACATATGTTTACATTTTGAGAAAAATGATTGGTAAACAGAGCAATTTCATAGTTGATGAAATATTCGGTGAAACCTCTTTTGAGTAAAAAATTTTCTTGCTCCATTCTCATTTTTATACATCCTGAGAATTTATTATTTATTTTATGATGCAGGAAGTGATTTTGCTGTTTTTATACATAGAAAAAAAATTTTATACATTGATACAAGAAAACCCACTTTATAAATGGCATTGTAGTACTACCATAAAAAGTATTGCAATGAATTTGCACTAGATACTACTTTATTTAAATATTATTTATCTTTAATTAATATTGGCTGATAGGCTAGTGGAACCAGAAATGAAATTTGTGATACAATATTTTTACAAAGACTTTACCCTTATTAACCATACATTTTCTTCATTGCATCATTTTTATAACATATTTTTAATAAAAGTTTTGATTGACAAGTTATTGGACAAAGCTAATTTGAATTATGAGAATCCATATACAATATCCACTGTATTACAATTATATTTGTGAGCAATTCTTGTTTGAAAATTTTAGTGATGTATTTCCATTTCAATGATGTTAATGATACTTTTAAGTTTAAATTTTTATTTAACAAGAGTGAATTATTTGACTTATGATATTTGATAAGACCATAGAAGATTGTTGGGAATTGAATAAAAGGAGACCAAAGAATGGTTCTATTATTAAAATTATTTTATAAAAAACATTTAGATGGAATTCATAAAAAAAGCTGTAGTAATTTACATAGGTAGTTTCATTATACAACGTCTTTTGAAAGAGACAAATGGTCTCCTGTTTCAGCCAATGATGTACATATTAGAAGATGGACTATTGTTTTGATATTGACTTCAGTGTGCAGGCATGCTGATCAGTATGGAGTATAATCTTAAATGGTTTATTTGTTGTATAATATGTTATGAAAGGATGGCTGGGAATATTAATGAGAAAATGAAACTGCGGTAGTTATCCTATGCAGCAGACCCATATTTTATAATATTATCTTGTTCATTTTCATTTTGTTGATAAGGAAATTGGAAGAATTAATAGAGGAAGATAGTTCTGGTCATAAATGAAAGTATGTGAATATCAGTGGATTGTTCAGCAGTTTATCTACTGAATACTTCTTACTCAGAGAGAAAGTCTTCACTAAATTTAGGTTTATTACTTAATTTTGATTTGCATCATCCTTAGCGCATTATTTATTTACCTATTAAGTATTTTTCTATCAAATTATAATTCATTTTTTATGGTTCACTATAACTGTTTATACAAATACATAAACCCCATTATATATAAAACTGATATATAAACTGTGTACATAACTGTCTAGTATTTTTTCCTTCTTTCCTTATATTTTTTTAAAATGACCTTCCATTAACATGCTCAGTAAAGATTGATAATTTAATAATATGGGTCTACTGCATTCAGGGATGGTAGATATTATGCATTTATTTCATATGCACTCAGAGAAATTTTATTAAATTTCCCTTTAGTTGTTTTTTTAGGTGACAACTTATGTACTAAATTACAAATGCCAATCACACCCCAGAACCAGACAAAAGATGTTTTCCAAGTTTATTTCCTCTACAAAATTACAGCATTTAAACATTAACGAAAGCTGGTATTGATCACATGTGAACAATGTACATTAAGATTGCCAAGGCTTTTGTGACTGAGAAATCATTATAATTTTCATGTCTGTGATAAACTGGTATTGTCCAAGTAAAAATGATTAAAACAATGGACACCTATATTTTCTTCTATTTTTATTCTCCACCAAAACTTTTTATCCATACTTTATTATAATATAGGCTAGTTGGTCATAAATCAACTGACTTATTTAATGGTATAAGTCAAGATTTATGACAGATGATTTTTTCCTAGATAATAATTATGAATGCTTGAACCTATTTACAAATTAATTGATTAGCATGATTTTCTTTCTGCACCTTTGGAGCCTTATGTCTCTAGGCTCAAGAGCTTTATGCTTATTTTAAATTTTATTTGATCATCTTAAAATTTATTTATCCTAATGTTACTATTTTGTTAGCATCTTATAAAATACTTTTTTTGGCAAGTATGTCATTGAGAGTTTGAGGAAATCACCCTCAACCCAATAGATAGGAATTTTATGAGAAACAAAAAAGGTAAAGTGAAGGAGTTATTTTGATGTCATTTTAGTCATAAAGTTTGTTTTCTTTGTCTTGCTCTGTTTTTCACTCTATCCACAATTATGAATGCCTTAGTAAGGATGTCTTTATTGAGATGAATCAGTTATGCCAGTATGTTTTGAGGCTCTCACTCCAGTCCAGGTGGAGTCCCATTTCCTTCTCTATGTCATCATTAAATTTCAATAGGTATTTCAGGCAAATCAGTTAAAACCAGGAAAATTGTATATAAATTATTAGGAAAAGAGGTTTATCTGCTCTTGAAAGTATCTACATGAATCGTTGGATTAATTGGATGGGCCTAGTTGAGGGATAAAAAAAGATGAAAAAGTTAAGCTCAAAGTAAAGGAGTTCAGCCATTGGAGTGGACCTCTTTAGATAACCATCTCTCTCCTTACATCTAGAGCCTTAGTGAGATTTGAGAGTTGAATGAGGACTTTTACTCTGTTTAAATACATCATCTATATATAAACACTCTAACTTATTTAAAACTACCAAATTTGTTCACATAATTATCTAATAAAATCTCATATTTTATCAGGAAGCATTAATAATGCACTATGGTAGATATGGAACTGCCCATCCTGAAGAAAATTCTGGTCACGCTCTCCTTTTTAATCACCCAAAATCATTGCTGACATTAGTTTTGAGAAATAGATATCTGTTGTTGATGGAGAAATGGAGTGGTTCCAGCAGTTTCTTGGCTTCCTGATTAACTTTTGTGAGGGGAGGCTTATAATGAGAAGGGAAGTTAACTATTGGAGATTTGTTTTGCTTCTATTACTGTAAGGGAACATTTTTTGGCCAATATGTGGCACTGTTGCATTTTAAATGGATGATGATTGTGCATTTCAAGGGAAAAAATTAAGAGAAGACCTATGATAGCAATTTGATATTTTGATTTATACCATATAAATCTAGGTCTATGTTCATCTTTTTAATACCAGTCTACATTATTGTGGAATGTGTTGTTTGGCTAGAAATGAGTTGGGTGAGTGCTTCAGTTCCCAATGATTCAAAGGGTGATCTGCCATTGTCTTCAGGGTGCTGATGCAAGAGTGTGATTTCTGCTTGCCTTTTTGCAATGAACGTTGAGTCAATTCACCAGGGATTGTCTCTTGTTTTTTTAGTGGAATTTGCCTATTTCGGTGTTACTTCAATTATTAACTTAATCATCTGATCCAAGCAAGCGTTAGATCAGCTAATCAGTTCAGCATCATCATAAGTGATGCAGTGATTGTAAAAGAGCTAGTACTCAGCTAAGGCTGTATTTTTGAGATGGCCAAATCTAATTCACCACCTGAACTCAAGATGCCTAAAAGACAATGGTCGAGCCAGCCTTTAGAATAAATGGCAAGTGAAGCACTGAGAAGACTTCAGCCAAACCTTTCCATATTTGTGGAGGTATTTAATGGGGGCATTTAATTTGGATTTGGTGTTTATGATAGAACAGTGGCTGTTAATCTTTTAGTTGTTTGGTCATGATTGTAGAGTGGCTGTTGGTCTTTTCATTGCTTGGCCATCATGATCATCTTTTCTGGGTGCTATACTATTTCGGTTCTCAATATTTCAGTTTTTCATTGCCACTCTTTTTATCATAAATAGGTATTACCATTAAAGTGATAATTATATATGTTACCTCTATCATATGGAGACCATTGCTCATTCTTCCCTAGGCTAATTTGATAATCCACTTTACTAATGAATGGTTTAGGTGTCATATGTAATGTTCAGGGAGAAATTTTGGAGAGACAGTAAAAGTTATCATGTGTTTCTGGTCAGTTCTAAGGCACACATACAAAACAAATGCCTTTTGCCATAATCTTCCTCCTTTTATAGCCCTCAAGACTTCCTACCTATCTTATACGGGCTGAAAATGCATATTCTGTACACCCTCATACCTTTGAATTAAAGTACTCAGAAACAGAAGTTGCCAAATCATGTTTAAAACCCCATGACTTAACAACTTCTGATTTTAAAGTACTTCAATTACATTTTAAACAAAATCTTTAAATAGAATATCCCTCTATTTAAATATTCCTTTTCCATTCACCTTTCCTTCCTTCTTTGATTACCTCAATTAACTTCATAACTCTGCTTCTATAAATGTTGTTCATAATTGATATTTTTTGCTGATCATGTAAGAGAGCATTAGTCGCCTTTTGACTGGTGAAATGACTGGTTCCCTTCATTAGTTCTCAAAAAATACCTCTATGTCCTCCTCCTGAGACCAGAAGATATAGTCGACAGATGATAGTAGCACACAACTTCTCATTGGATACTCACCCTCTGTATTTGTGCCTTAACCCTCTCATTTTCATTTCATAATTCTTTTGATTTTTTTTTCAAAATATATTCTTCACTTGTTGGAGCTCCATCTCATTACCCAACCCAATCGATTGTGCCACCATTGCTACTCAACCCTTGAATTAGCTGCTGAAAATAATTGTTCTTGAAATCGATCTTAAATATCCCACTTAGGACACCAGTTTGTAAGGAAAAACCTCTATATTCCATCAAGAGACAATTAAGAAAACTACCAAGAGGTGGGTGATTTTTTTCTCTGTGGAATTTCACACAATTGTGTATTGTGGGTGACTCCGTAAAAGTGGAACTCTGTGGCTAGTCACGGATAGCTTAAAATCTGTCTTCAAAAGGAGTTTATTTCAGAGTTATACAAATATATCTAACCAATACACTGACTGACAAAAGGCTCCTGAGTCCATGCTTTCATTTGTGTTTATCAGCATCCCCACATGCCTCATGTAATGGCATAACACCCCGAGACTTCTTGGTTCAGATCTCATTAGTCAACCATTTGCATTTACCAGCAGGTGACATGGCATTTTTTCACAGCCCATCTCACCCCTCCCTTGCTCCCCAACCATTTCCTATCACACATATTGATATTTGCCAAGAGTACATTCATGAAGGGAGCCAGCCATGATCACAATTTAGAGGAACAATAATATTCCCATGCATTAGTATGATTTCCTAAACCTTCGTCCAACGTAAAGCTCAATAGCCTTCTTTCATATTTAATTAGGTATGTTCTGAGGCCTGGGTTTTCATTGAATAACACACCTCTTGGCCATAATGATCTCTATCTATACAAAGACATATCTGCCATCAGTCAAAATCTCTTTCTACTTTCTCCTTGTGCCTTCACTTCAAGCTCATGTGATCCAAACCTTATCTCTCAATCTCTCAAAGTTTAGTATCACAGAACTTCCTCTTCTCCAACTCTGCATTTTAAGCTTTACATTGAAAAAAGGTCGAATGTCAATGGCATTTTTTGTCATTCCCTTAATTGTGTCTTTTGGGCTTATTCTACCTTTATATTTGGATTACAAGTCCTCTAGTTGAAAAAAATAGCTATCAAAGCCCCTTAATTCTTTATTTGGAAAAAAAATGGAATAGGTTTAAGATCAGGAGCGGTTATCTTTATTTTCATTGCTGGGATTTGTCAACAGGTGGCCCATCACAGTCAATTGAGGTGGTTGGTGTGATACTCCATTCAATCATTAAAGATATACATATTTAATCTGAATTCTACTGATTAAAGCATTTTTAAGTTTTTTTTCTAGGTCTTTTTTCATTCAACACTCATAATTTAGAAATTTATAGCAGTCCCTTGGCCTGATTTAGATTACGTGAACTAAATACAGCTCAATGGTCACACTCAGGTCTACTTTATTTCCCAATTTTACAATTATGTGCATCATTCTGTCCACTGACATCCTGTGATCAGTGAAGGATTGTCCAATGCCCCTGATGAGAAATGCTGTAATATTTTCATTTCTATCTCTTGCTAACCTCTGTCTTCCTTACGAACAATGTCCTATTCATTGCCAACATCCATAAACTATGCTTCCTTACTAGCTAAGATCACCTTCACATTGATAACATCTGTAGAGTGTTACAGCTAGATATTTTTCCTTCTATTTAAAATGATGAAACCTTACCAGGAAGCATGAAAACATCATCACTAGGAGTTTTTCTCCCTTAAGTTTAGAAAAATCACATGATCAAGAAATATATGGCTTTCTACATTTTTTTCTATTTTTCTGACTTCCTAGCCTCTTTTCTCTTATGGCATCCTAACTATTTCTTATGGCCACAGTTTTATGATAAATTATTAATAAACACTATCTCTGTAACTGCCTTGTACCTAAAAAATTTTCACTGCTCTTGAGAGGGTCTTAATCCAAATAGTGAGATATGTCAAGCACCTGTAATTAAGATGCCAATAATTGAAAAGGTTGAAGAATTCCAACAAAAATGAAAAAAGCTTCTTTAGACTCTTCAGGTAAGATTTCAGGGGTTTCCCAATTCAATTAGGTTTTTATGACCTTAAATTGTACTTTTCCTCACCTCCTATGAAACATTTGTTCACCTTTATTTTTCAAAACATTTATAAATCAGTTCACCTTGTGTAATTCACTGCCTAAATACTTTCCATATTAACATTGAAATTATTGATTTTATTAGCAAAATCCCAAATAAGAAGGAGAAGGTTACTCATCCCTTTATAAAATCAGTGAGATATTCGATCAATACAAAAGCAGCAGGAGAAATATTCAATGGCTATTTTTGTCTAATTGTCAAAAAGAGTAACTGCTGGAAGATGATAACTCGCTAGCATATTTGTCCTTGATTTTTATTTACCTCAGGTGGTGTACATTAAGGAAAAGGAAATAGTTTTTTCTTCCTTTCTTATCCTGCTTATTGTGGATGAAGAGAATATGAAATTTTACTTGCATTTAAGTTCTCCTTTATCAATCATTGAAAAGGATTGCATTTCCTAACTACATATGTCCTTATGATAGCTGGCACTTTCTATCATGAACAAGGCCATTGGTTCAATATTTTATGAATTAAACCTAGCATGAAATAAATTACGAAGTACCTCATTGGTTTTATTTTTTAAAACATAAATTAGAATAGCTTCATCCTTATCATTTACAAGACCTAAATTGATCCAATTGTCAAGTGCCTTGAGTCCTTTTTTTTAGGAAGCCATCCTCCTGTGCTCATGTGAGAAATCAATAGCTAGTTCTTGTATGTTCTGAAAATTATAGTCTGAGATAAATTCCTGATTAAAATAATTTAAAATACAATTGTAATTTGATAGTCTGGGTTTAGGTACCATCCCTATCATACAATCAAGAATAGGAGTGATAAGGAATGTGATATTAGTGATTGTAATACATATTATGTTCGCATACTCCCTTGCAAACCCAGCTTTGTGATAAATATGAAAATATAGATGTTTAATAGTCCCACAAGAGTCCTCCATATCACTTAAATAATTAATAATTCAGATAATACATAGCAAGGCACCTTCTGCGTCTACATATAGGAAGTATCAAGTGCTGGGAGTTTTTATAATAGATTTAGCTATCAGATACCTACACTAGGAGTACATTGAGCATGACTGTTGAATCTTACACTGATGATGAAAAGCTTAGAAGCATTTTTTATGCAGGAAATTTTCAGTAAATGGTATTCATAAAAGGTATGTATTTAAATTGTGCCTCTTTTTTTTTAAACCAGTTTGGTACCATAACTAAAACCCACCAGTATCCTAGACTGCACACTTAATGGAATAAATGTTGATTCTACATTTATTCCATAGAAATTCCATAATGGAAATATCCATTAGGATTCCATATTGATATTCAATGGAAAGTATGGGCAAAAGTCCTCTAAATTCCATGGATCCACATAGATTCAAGTTGGAATCCATATGGAAAATTCATATGGCATCCATATAGAATCCATGTACAATTTCCACTTGGAATCCATGTACAATTTCCACATGGAATCCATTTATAATCTCCACATGGAATCCATGTACAATTTCCACATGGAATCCATGTATAATCTCCACATGGAATCCATGAGGAAACTCAATTAAATAAACTAAATACAACTTGGACATTTCCACCATGTATTTTATTGTACAACTCACTAAAAAATGCATTGTATAATAAATTATCCAGTAGACATAACCAAGTTGCATTTAATTTAGTTCAACATGATATGCTACCACACTTTGCCAGGTATCATTGAATTCACTAGGAATCTTTAACGTTTACTAAACTGTATCAGTTTACCCTCCATCAATTATAGCAAATACTTGAACATACACTAAGGTACACTTATTTCACTATAAAACTCCTGTTAGGTCAGGTTGTATTTAAAACAACAACGTCAAAGACAAATTCTTCACGTTCGTGAAAGTCTCCTTGATTGAGAGTATCTTATGGAGAATTAAAATCCAGAGCAGAGTGTAATGAGAATTATATTCAATGCACTTAGGAGAATTCTTAAAATACTTTAAGAGAAATCTAAATAACACGGCAACAAAATAGACTGCCAACGCACAAACTCTGAAGACTCAGCAACACTCACCAAAAGCATTGAAATGCAAGTGCCGAATTGAAATGCAAGTATCAATCGGAACGAAATACAACTTCAATGGATGAGTTGACAATTTTTTTTCTATACACAAAATGGAGAAAAAAAGCTTAATTGAAAATTTTTAAATTTACTTTTACGTTTAATATATTTAATAACCCACGTTTTCACAAAGAAATCCTCCTTTAATATAAAGTGTTTACTAACTCTCTTTTGACTTTGTCAATATGGAAAATGGAGGGAATTCGTATGGATTCCATGTCACATATCCGTCATAGCTTGAATGGAAATTTCTCCAAGAAATCCATGTATAATCCACATTGATTCCATTCCCATATTCCGTCATGGAGACATCCATCATGGATTCCATGAAAGTGTGCTATCTGTGATACTAACATTAGTTTTAAATACAGTAGAGCACCGATTATCCATTGTTCTATTGTCCAATTGGCAGATTATCCAATGATCATTCTGCAGAGCCCACTCCCCTACTCTTAATTTCAGGCCCCTCCTTAACTACTAGTGCTTTTAATTGCACTTGCAGCCCACAACCACATTCACATAATTTCCACATTTGGCCGGCACTGAAGGTTTTCCTGCAGCAGACGTTTCAATTGTGCGATTAACACTATTTCATTATTATGAGTCTCCCGAATCACATCCCGATGTTCATGCAACCCAGGCAAGAGAGCTCATATTGCTTCTGCAGCATTTTGTATCAACTAAGTTTCCTTCTGCAATATAACTGATATAAAATGCCTCATTCTTAGGGAAAGAGGGAGCACTACATGTAAAATTTTTCCAAGAGGTTGAAGGAAATTGAATGGTAGATCTTCGCTTACTGCGGTGCTTACTGAATTGGGGTGCTACTGAACTTGCGGTGCTACTGAATTGGGGTGGTCAGTGACCTTGATTTGTTTACTTGGAGAGTGGGCTAAGTAAGTTCAGGGATATGGGACTTCCCAGGGACAGCTATTAATTGCCTCAGAAAAGGCATACATAACTAACAGAAGGAAGCATATAACTAACAGAACAGTGATTGGGTTAGATATAGCTTGAGTGGAGGCAACTGACTTCAAGGAGCTGCAGTCATGTAAGTGTGCATCAACTACCTTGACATGAGTTTCAGAAATTAAAAAAAAATATATGCAAATTTTGCTAATCCAAATTCGAATGGGCTATTTTCTGGCCATATATATGTGCAACTTTTGATGTTTACTCACTGCAAATTTAATGGTTTACTGCAAATTAAATGTATTCACACATCTACTTGCAAGGGTAAATGCATTGCGTAAACATGGCTTAATAAGTTGCGACCATGAATTTAAATTCTTACATATGGGAAAATACCACAAGTACTTATGTAAAAACAGAATTCATTGCACATCTGAAAGAAAGATTCACCAACAAATGTCGCACAAATTGATGGGGTGTATTTATTGCATATAGCTAACAGGCATCATTTTTAGATGGAAAAATGTCACAGATAAGTAAATGGAATGATCAATAGCCTGATAAATGAAATATATCATATACATGAGTATATCATCACAATGTGCACAAAAAACTTCAAGAGGGCATATCACCGAAACCAAGGCCACTACTACGACACAGTTGAACATGAAGAGATTATTCTTTGCTTACAATTATACAATTGGGCTACCCCCTCTATTAGCATGGATAATTGGTGCTCTACTGTAATCGTGATATCCTTTGATTGACTCGCACCACCTTTGCTTGTTTTCTAAACTAAACTATTGGCAACTTTCAAGGGCTACATCTAATCGTTTGATAAAAATATAAAAGTAACATTCATCATGAACATATTTTGTGTCACAGAGAGACCCAGTTCCCATCCTCATAGCTCTCAGGATGACTCTGGTTCCCTTCGGTCTGAGTCAAGGGAGATAGCAGGACATTAGCCCTGCTTATTCTCTCATGACCATTTCTACTCATCCTTGGCAGGGAATTCTCACATATTTTCAAAGGCTCACTTCTCCTTCGGCATTAATTGCCACATCATTTGTCTTAGAAAGCTGGTGTGTTTTTTGCCTCTGTGTGTTCTGTAATTTTCACCTTTTGAACTCTACACACCTGTGTTTTACGTGGAGTATGGTGCTGGATCTGGGTGGGTGTGTGAAATAAGTATCTATGTACTGCTTCCCACCAAAATGTAAACAAAAATCATCTAAGTAATCATTTGTAACTGAGTGGTGGAGTCAGGACAAATTATTCAATTTTACTGTATTTAATGGTTATTCAATTAGTTTCTTCTCTGGAATATTCTGGGAGGTTAGAGTCACCATGTTGCAAATTAATGGATGGTGTTATCATTCCTTGACCATGTAAGGCTTTGTATTAGGAAAATTTATTCCCCACTTTTTTGTTCTGGAAATCTCAAATCTCGCAAATTGTTGTAAATAAAATGATAACATTGAATGGACAATGTTAAATACCATGCAACTTTTGGTAGACTATGAATTTTGGTCAGAACAAAGTGGCCCCCCTGAACTTTTTCTTGATATTCAATCCCTGATTGACATATAAGGAACCAAGTGATAAGTTGATGTTTTGATCCCATATGTCAAGAATGACGGTCTCATTTTTCAACACCATTTTTTTAGCATTTTCTCCAAATGGTTTTGTCTTAATGAGAAGGAAGTGTTTGGATCTGCACATTATAACGTGTATCATACCATGTTGGTTTGGATATAATTATAAATTACCCTAATGTCAGTGTGCAGTTGGGGAAGGAATCATTATTATATTAACAAATAGTATAATTCATTATGTTGTTAGGAAATAGCCCTCTAAAACCTTGAGTTAGTGGAGATCAGTCATCTTGCCTGTCAACTGATAGTCATTCTATGCATAACAAGACCAATATTTCCATCAGTGGTTCATGTAGCTAAAGTTTCATGAACTTGATATTGAAATTTCTTGAACCAAAATTGACAAAAAAATGTATATAACTTATAGTAATGACTGTCAAAGATAAAAATAAGCTTAAATATGGAAGAAAAAATGAATTGGTGAGAAATTAACAATATATGTATTATAACTTGTGAAAAATATTGAGAGATAGACTTCACAAGCGCACATGAAACATTGTTAATAGAATTTATTCAATCACCTTAATGACTTTTTTTATCTCGACTGTAACCAGATAGTTTCTCAGTTACTCTTTTTACTCAATCATTACACAGTTCATATCCCATCATCTTTCAATAATATTTCATCGTAAGTTTCCGCCATGTTCAGCTGAATGCTTCTCCATTTCTCTGGTTTCAACTGCTTAGATTGTTTTTGAGAAATGAGTTTTGTCATGTTCCAGCGGACATATTCAGGTCTTCGATGCCCATGTTCGCCTGATTCTGTTCAATCCTTCAAGACAGATAGCCAAATGAAGGGAGGAAATATGAGTTCCACTGATTCTATTCCCCTGAGATGCAAAGGTTGTGCAAAGAAGCAAAAATTCACTTACATAGATGAGTGAATGCAAAGAAGGAGGAGGTAGATGTGGACACATCACAACATAGGGCTATTTAACTGTCTGGTGCTCTCATTATGCAGAGCAGGAGGGAAGAGTGATGATGAGCATGGAGAGCTCTTTGTCTGCTTCTGGTACTGTTACCAGGTCTTTGTGAGTCACTATGTACTTTACCTCTTCCACTCATAAGAAGGTGTCAGCAACAAAACTATCTCAGTCTGAAATATGGCATTGAGGCCAATGTAATTAGGTTAGTAATAATTGAGGTATCTTTATAGACTGGGGAATACTTCTTTTTATTAGATGGCAAATGTAATTGGTTGGATTCCGTTAGCACAACAAAGTTTTTTCCCTCGATTATGTGCCAGAAATGGCAAATGGCTTCTTACACAGCCAACAGTTCCCTATCAAAGAGGCTAGACTTGTAAAAACAATGCTATAATATTGTCATTATAGCTTTGCTAAGTGTCTATCCCAACCATAAGGGTGCAGATGATGAATAGCGATAATGATGAAACCAATGACACTAAAAACTGTGAGGAGCCTTCCCATAAAGTTGACTGATAGGTCACCATAAAGCTAACGTTACAATTGCCTTTGAAATGCCATCATCTTTACCTTCATTGTCCATTAAATTTGGGTGGAATCAATTGATTCTACTCATATAATGCCAATATCATATTAACTGAGTGCTGTATTTTTGAAGACGACAGAGGTGAAGCATTTTCTTAAATGGTGGGATATTTGTCCTAAATGCAGAGAAAATAAAAAGGCACGTGCGGTTTCTATCATTTAGTTAATGCAGAGAAAATAAAAAGGCACTTGTGGTTTCTATCGTTTAGTTAAAGGATCAACAGGTCATGGGCCCAGTTTATGAGTTATTGTTTAGTTATGCATTGTGTGTGGATTTGAAATCACATAATATTTCGAAACGTATCTGCATAACACTTCGTTTGAGAAAGGCCGAACTACCGCTTGGTCATAAGTACGAGTTCCCAAAAGAAGTGTCAGATTCCAGAAATTTCGCGATATCTTTTTCTGTAAGATGTGCTAAATGACTGATGAAGGTGTGTTAAAACCTGACGGAGGTAATTCCATCTCCGGAATCATCAGAAAGCTGTGTGGAATGAGTGTCTATCAGGACTGGAAATTTCAAGTGAGCAATTACTTGGAACACCAGGATTTATGGGAGTGTATGGAACCAGGAGAGGATGGTGATGTGCCCGTTAACGTGAAAAGGGTCGGAAGGCGAAAGCTGCGATTTGTCTGTTGGCGGAGCCAAACTATTATGCTCATGTGAGGGATGCAAAGACGGCAAAAGAGTCTTGGGATAATCTCAGATGAGCATAACAGTTTGGCTCCACCAACAGACAAATCACAGCTTCCGGTTTTTGTATCCGGTTGATCCTTTTACTAAACGATAGAAATCGCATGTGCCTTTTTTATTTTCTCTGCATTAAGGACAAATATCCCAATATTATATTATGATCATAATAGATACTGCGTAGGCTCCTCATTTTCAAGGTTACTCATTAAAATTAATCATTGTGCTGTTATAACTGGAGTAAATTCTCCCTAAATGTTTATTTTGTTTTTTTTACTGCTAAAAATGAATTTTTATTTGTTTTTTTTTTACTGTTAAAAATGAATCAGAGGAAATTGGTTGGAAATAATGCAGAAGAAGAATGGAGGGATTTGTAGGGGTTTTGTGAGGGGATGGAGGCATTCACATGGGTAAAGAATGCAAAAGGAATGGGGTATTCACAAGAAGGTTTGGCCAGGGAAAGAGAGAATTCACAGAGGGATGTTAAACTTAAATGCTGCACATATTATGCTGAATTTCCACCATCTATTCATTCTTGCAGTCAAAAAATAAAATTCCTTATTTAAAAACTTCCATAGAGATTAAAAAATTCCATGGAGATTAGCTTTTACTAATGCTTGAGAAGTTCACTACCATCAAATGGAATGTGACCACTGCAACTACACCCAACCTAAAATTCCATGCTCCCAGGAACAGCCTGCATCACTCATACTTAAACATCAAAGTGAAGGAAACTATTATGGATATCCTTCATTCTTATCTACTGTTTCTCATGGTATATCCTCAATACTGGATTAGGATTTTATAATATTGATCAGGCCACCATTTCAATGGAGGAACT
Source organism: Ceriagrion tenellum (assembly GCA_963169105.1). Taxonomy (NCBI): domain Eukaryota; kingdom Metazoa; phylum Arthropoda; class Insecta; order Odonata; family Coenagrionidae; genus Ceriagrion; species Ceriagrion tenellum. The sequence continues at coordinate 125,664,963 of OY720637.1, forward strand.
TCACTTTATCCTAGGTACATCTTAAGGGCAAGCCTCTGTTAATTGAAATCCATTGTTCCGTCTTTCCTCCAATCTGTGATACTTTTACTAATGTAGGGCTTTTCCTTTTGATGGTAGTGTTTCCAACTTAGGTTATCCTGATGGTAGGTTAAAATCTGGGAGAGCTTAATTGGCTCTGATTTTTTGCTGTCATGCATCAAGGATTTGATTAGACAAGTGAATAGAGCTATTACATCAGCAATTCAATGATACCGATGGATTCAGACCATGGTAGATCCTTACTAATTTCATGTTCATCCCTGCCAGCTGTAGCAAATTATGGAGTGATGATTTTCAATCTGCTGCTTTGTAGTGAGGCATTTTTAAACTTCTAAATATTTAGATTTCCCAAAAATTTTTGTCACATTTTTAAAGTCATTAACTGGCTTTGTGTCCACTCTCTTAAATATTGCTATAATTATTTGAAGTAAGTACTAGTTTCTCACTTTTAGAATATATTTGCAAGTGCCCATTCCAAAGCAAACACTTTTCCTTCTTTAATAAAATTTATACTTTTGCTAACATTTTTCCCTCATGAACATTCCATCAATGTTGCTCATACTGTGAGGTAGGTCAAAGGTTTCTTACATATAGTGGAGATTTTCTTTAGCCAACCTCCGAATTACTTCTACTCTCTTGGTATATTTTCTATTTCAAATGCAATGTAACTTCATAGATTAGTCATCCTTGGAAACAAATATGAACAGGATATTTGAAAATTCCTGGTTTGTTAAAAATCTGTGATTTTCTTGTGTAACTGAAGAAAAGAGCATAATATGAACCTCAAGGTTGATGATGCTAAGTAAAATCAATGTCCAAATATATTTCACGACATATGACGTTCAGAGTATTCCAAAATGTGGTCACTGATACCATACATATATATTATTAAAAAATGTTATATGTAGATTCCTTTGCTTCCATTGGTTTGCCCATTGATAAGACCATTGCTGGATTTTGTCTTAAAATGACTCATCGAAATGCAGTACAAACCAAATCAAGCCTCAAAGTTTCAAAACTAATAAAATAAGTTACATAGTGACAAAATCTTCCTATTGCCATTACTCTGCGACTAATCTGGCCTAGCCAATAGCCCCCTTAGCCAGGGTTACAGAAAATGTTTTTTTTTTCCTGCACAGTGGCCCATCTGTTCACATCACATCTTCATTAAAAATCATTTGGTAGAGGTATGCTTTTCAATTTAGTCTTTCATAAGGTGAGGGTGTTTCCTTTATTTTTCATGGGCTCATTTCACAGCCCTGAAGTTTGTGAAATAGGGTTGCATAATAATCATTGATATAACACTTTCCATAAGGCACCTTCTATTGGGTAAATATTAAGATGCTGATACTGCATTTGACTAAAACAAACAGCACACAGAAAAATGAGAGGCAGTTTTCACTATATTCATTAAATCACATGGCTATGAGTGCAGGGGAATGGACCAGTGGTATACCTCATGAGTTGCAGAGCTGGCCCCCACAATGTGTGTCATTATACAGGGGCAAATGCAACATTTTTTACCGCTGGAAGAAAGGATTATGTTAAAGAGTCTTAATCTCACCTCCATTCATTTAAATGAAAAGAATATATTGTAAGTACAGAAATAGGAAAATGGAGAATGAGATAAGAGTAGGGATGTGCGTGGTAGCCACTCCTGTTTTTCCCAGGGTTCCAAAAGGCCTAGATATATCATGGGAAGAGATAAGGCTTTGAACTCTCAAGTTGTTGGTTATTTGAATTTTTGATCAATTATTTATAAAATATTCACCTCATATTTCACAAATCTAGTGATCCAACTACATGCAGGTACTGCTACAAATGTTTTCATTGGTTGACTCAATATAAATAAAAAAGAAAGCAAAAATAAGAAGGAAATTACCCTATATTCAAGGTTCAGGTAAAGATTCAATAATTGCTCCAGATGCATGTTTCCAAGGGGTCCAAGAATTCATGAAATTGCCATGCTATCATGGGAAACTAGGGTATTACCACAATGTAAGCTTCTAGTGGCCCATGAAAATCGTCATTGTTAACCTTCAGATGTTTAATTTCTAAAACAATAGCTCTGCCATTATCATCATTGAGTATTGATGGCAATACTTTGGCTTAACTACACTCTGAAGCCAGATATTCAGGCATGAGTCACATAAAGATGGCTAATCCCTACTCACGCAGAGTAGGCAATCTGAAAAACTATTTTGAAGGAGTGAAAGCGTGCCAATTTGGGAAATTATTAATGGTGTTGTTGAGGTTTAGCTGTATTTTCGCACGATTTACAGTAAACCCAGAAATTTTTCTTTGAATTATTTTTTACTTCAATCTTAAAATCACTTTGCACTATTTTCATTTCTATCTCTTGAAAAGATGTTGAGTTATTAAAGGCAATAGGGAAATACATAGAGGTCAATAGAAATTGCAGGAATAGCTTACTGTGATTACTTTTCTTTTTTATTCTTAGTGATGATGAGTAAGTACATCAGATTCATAATTTACAAAATGGTTATGAAGGCAATTGATGCTGTGAGAGAGTTGAAATTAATGTACTGATATTGTTGATAAAAGATATTTTTTTCTGGTGAAGTACTAACATCAAAATTTGAAAGTGGTTGGTGAGACATAAGGAATGCATTTCTGAGCCTAAACTTTCTAATCATGAAACCAATAATTTTGGGCAAATCCACTGTGTAAACTCATAAGTTTACCACTGGTACATGCCATGCATGAAGCCACCACAGTGACACAGGGTGGAAATCACCACCGTCAGAGGTCATGGAAATCTTTCCTCTGATTTTAGTCCCATAACAGTAAATATATTAGGTGAAGTAGCCTAAATACTGCAGTAATTCAGCTGATAGGCAATAAAAGCATATGGCTCCAGTAAAGCAGTAGTGTTTTATGGGTGGATCTGACAGCAAAGCAATAGCAGATGTGCCTCAGGGAGAAATAGAATTGTGTCAATCATTCTTTCATATTGTGAAAGCAAAGAAGTGAGAGGAATTTCAAGGGAAAAGTTTGCACTTAGACAGCATAAGGATAGCACTGCTCTGTTATTAGCTTCTTTCACTGTTGAGAAAATTATACAATCACTCTCTAGTGTTTTTTTCACTATTTTCTTATTAATTCAGTTAAGGATTGTCACGTAAATTCATCATAATTGCCTTACCATGGGATTAATTGTGAGAGAAAGGAAATCGAGTTTTAACCCTTGTGATATCAACGCCAGATTAAAGCTGCAGATTTTTCACCCCATGCAAAAAGCACTCTTTAGAATGGTGTAAATTTTTCTGCGCAGAAGAATAAACGCCATTATAACACACCTCTGTGGATAAGCAAGATGTAAAGGTCTGAGCAGTCATTAGGGACCCCTCACTGCTACATTTGAGACTCTTTTCCTTGGATTATGGAGGGGGAGTATCTCAACCCTTTCTCTCAGTGACTCATGCACTCTTATGTGTTCACAGTCAACTGTATGTTTATACAGGGGAAATACCTAAAATCTATCTGTTTCATACTCAAAAAATACAGGCTGAGAAGAGTATTCCTTATGTTTGACTGATGTTGCACCAATTTTAAATGGAACTCCTATGCTACTATTAACCATGCTGTTGGAAACAGAAAATCCCATGACCTATCATATGAAAAGAACTCTGTTAGTAATTACAGGGTGTCCAACACTCTGGAAAACTGGGAAGACCAGGAAGTCTCAGGGAATTTTATTTTCACTGGAAATATCAGGGAAATATCAAATGCACTCTGGAATTTTATGTGGTGTCAATATATAAAACAGCAACGGTAGCAATGTGCTTTTTTTGGCAAGTTGCTAAGTCAAATTTCCCATGTGTTGTTGCATTTTGTATTCATGTAATCACCAAAAGTAGGTACAATGTTTTCTATATAGGTAAATTGTGTTTTTATTGGTCATAGTCTATAAATCAGTGGCGTCAAGAACGTGCCTTTATCGGCAAGTTGCGAAGTCAAATTTCCCTTGTGTTTTCGCATGTAGCAAAATAAGGAAAAAAGTCAATTCCTTCAGTTTTTTAAGTTGTTGATCATTTTATATTAATGCTATTCAGAGCAAAGTCTGGCTATACTATAACCTTGTTCCTGAGCACCAGCATGACAATGTTTAAATCAAAGAAAGGGTGGTGATGTGATTTTCTCTCAAACTAGTTCAAAGGTTTGTGTTTATTTTCCTCCAATTATGCAAGTTTAACAATAATCCTTACGTTTAATCATCCAAAAACATACCAAAAATTCTCTTATAATTAACGAGAAAAAATCAATATTTCCTCTGGAAAAATAAAAATTATGTCTGGAAAACCTGAAAATCTCAGGGAACTTTCAATTTCGCATCACTTATGTGGTTACTGATGTAAAAGCAGATGATCTGAAAAGATTACAGGCTGTCACTTATTACCATCTCAAACTACAGAATGGCAGGTTACCAAGGCAATGGAACTTTCAAATTCCCAGCAGCTGGACACCCTGAATTACCTAAGAGTTATGTTCAAAACTTGTTAAAAGAAATATAAGAAATGCACTTATGAGTAAGGAACAAATAATTTTTCAGCTAATCCAATGCCTAAACAAATATATGACAGTTGACCTAACTCATGAATCTCTGGCTCTGAGTCATAGGATCAGAACTATCTCTGCCCAGCAACCTAGGAAATGGCTCAGCTTTCTGGGAACTTGTCACCACGATGATCAAAAATCTTTACTGTGCAATGCCTTCATGAAAGAGTTCTGTTAAGAGAAGAAGTATGAAAAGCTCATGGTACTCATGGCAGGGGAGGCAAATCCTATCTCAAGAATCTGGTGAAAAAGCATTAAAATGAAGGCGTCACTTATGTGGTTACTGATGTAAAAGCAGATGATCTGAAAATTTTACAGGCTGTCACTTATTACCATCTCAAACTAAATAATGGCAGGTTACCAAGGCATTAAATAATTTTGGAAGGGCCTAACTAATATGAGCTAATTATGTGTACTTTAATGGGAATATAGATATTTGAGAGTCAATGTGTTGTATACACATTTATATTTCATCAGATTCAATACTACTGGCTGTCAGAACTGATGACGAAATATTAAGGATTGAAAGTTAATGAAATTGGATTATAGTTGTTGCTAAAGTTTTCATTTATCTCGCTAATTTTACTGCACATTTTTGGCTTCCTATGTTGATTTAGTATATAAATTCCTATAGATGAACTGGAAATTAACTATCTGAGAAATGCTCTGTTTATGTGTGAATTATCCCTGCATTACTTCTAAAACTGAAATATAGACATTTCATTTTATTGTCAGGAATTGGCTTAACAAAACATGATAGTATTTGCAATGCTGACATATAAAATAAATAATTCCTAACTTTCTTCTGCATAAAACTTTTAGAATCTCTCTCATGAAAAATGTAAATATATTATCCTACAAAATTATTAGAATGAAATTAACAGACTCAAGCTGAAAATTCTAAAGGAATAATAAGTAGCTTTTTCTTGCATATGCCCGCAGTTGTGATCATAGCTTCCCACAGTTTGAATTTTCACTCTCTTCAACATATCCATAACTCAAGAACCAAAAGGCATATGCTGGCCCAAACCTATCATTATTAACCTCACCTGATTATACCCACTCCTCTCAATAACCCAACCTTCCTGTTTCCCCACACAACCCAATATTTTGTCATGGCAGCAATCTCTATGCTCGGAGATGGCAGAGGAGCTAAGGTTTGCAGTACGGTGTCATGGGTCAAGGCAGCGTCCAGCTCTACGCCGTTCCTGCTCTCGGTGTTCACCAGGCACGACATATGTACCAGCTGGCCTTGATGTCCCCCACCATCTTAACGGGGTGAGGAGTGATACTGTAGGTCCAAAAAATGATTCTGTCAAAGAGAAGATGTGTGGTGGTTTTATGGTATTAATTTATGAATATTTCATTGCCAGAAAGCTAAAACATACATTTAAACTAAGTATTATAAATAGAATCAGCTATTGAATCAAGGTGGAATTGTAGCCTATTGGTAGGGGTGTTTAGCTACTAGCTGGAGGGTCCTTGGTACAAACATGTCTGGGTGAAGTTCCGGCAAATTGTTAATTCACATAAATGTATGGTCTATCTTACAAATATTGCATATCATGAATGCCATTTACTGGTATATACTTTTAAAAAGTGATGATTTATAAATTTTAGAGAAGTAACAAGGATGTACAAACAATTATTTATACCTTGTGAGATTATAATTTCAGTTTTGAGGAGAGATGAGCTGCATGCTTTTGCTTAAAATTCATATAAGTGGTAGACCTTAGGATATTTAGTACCTACTGGTGTGTAAACAATATAAAAATACTTGCAAAATAATGACTAAGTTACTTCATAAATAAGATCAGTCACATGTACATAATATACATCATAGCTGAAAGTGAGGAAGGATTTTCAGTTCATAGTATCTGTGATATTTTAAGTATTACCAATAGTTTTACCTGTACTATGTTTGAGCATACCAAAGAAAAGTAAGGTAGTCATTAAAAATGTGAAATTTCAATTACATACAATAGATAGAGAGAGAGGAAAAAATGAACATGGGCATTGCTCTTGCATGGCAATGATTTTTAAATGTGGGAATAATGATCTTGATGGAAATGAAATTTATATGAGCTTCATATTGCCCATGGGTAATGTATAATCTTTAAGATGTTATTAAGGAAATATAATTAGTTGGCAGGAAAAATAATTTTGTTCCCCACCATTAATATTACTTGACCACCTCAGTATTACTTATTATTTATTGTACTTTCATGTACCATACATACATCCATGTATGCATCCGTCAGAGGAACAGCCTATTGTACTTTCATGTACCATACATACATCCATGTATGCATCCGTCAGAGGAACAGCCTAAGTTTCCTTGATATAATTCACACATATATGTTCTTAAGTCTTAATAACATGTATGAAGAAGTGCTTTATGGTTCAGTAGTTTGATGTCCACTGATGATTAATTAACACACTGTATTTGTGAAACAACTGATGTTTCTGAGAAAATACAGTAAAAGTTTTTTTACGTGGCACCCCAGTATACCACAGTTTGGATAAACCATGAGTCTGTGTTAAGCTAAAAGTTATCAATATTTTTCATCTTCTTATAACTTTGCACCAAACTGATCATGATCTATCTCACTCTTTCACCATCCGATGTACACTGGTAATAACAAACCATTTATATCATTGTTCAGCAGGAAGGTTGCATATGAGTATGGACAGGTTTCCTGTATCGACCATGATTTTGCCTAAGGCTGCCCTTGAGTATCTATGGTTTGTAACTTGAGCAGAGCAAAACTTAGCTGAAAGCAGCTGCCTACCACTTGGATTCAAAGTGATGGTGTACTCTAAAATACCTTTTCTGACCATAGAATGTGATTCAATTATCCATGATTGCCTTCAGAAGTGCTTCCACATAATATAAACAAAAATATCAAAATCTCTAAAAAAAAATTAACATACAAAAGTTAAATTTGATTGTACCTCATCAAAGAGATTCAACTAACTTGAAATCAGGTGATTTTCAGCTATTCCTTTTTTCATATAGTAACATTTTCTCCTGTGCTGAATGTGTAATTATAATGTGCATTTTTTGTTTATCAACCATTCTCAAGCAATGCATTTGGTGCAACATTCTCCCTCAGCCAATAAACTCATTACTCCGGTTGATTTAGACTTTGGCCATCATCATGATCAGAAACTCACATTTGAAGGCAAGCTTTTCCTCAGATCAGTAGTAATTGCATTTTTGTAATTGAATAAAGCATCAAGATATATCTTTTAAATCAATTTTGCTAATTTACTACTCACATTTTTCAGCATGAGGTCCAAGAACTTCATGTTAGATTGCCAAGGGGAACTGTTGATATCACATTTCAGGGCACATCAAATAGTTTTCACCTATCTGCCATATGAAGTAATCTCCTTCTGAGTTGAGACCCCCGATTAACAGTGTGAATTTTGGGGCTTCTATCCACATGAGATGTGGATAAATTTTAGAACAAATTTGCATTAGTTTTATACATATATACTTTTTACAGAAATTTCAGATTGTCTAGCTACAATATTTCACAGCTAATATTCATCTTAATTTTAGTGTGCCATTACATTTTTTTACATTATTCATCAAGAGCTACTGATCCTCTAAAAATATTTGTGAAGATTAAGTTGAATTTCATTTTCATTTTTTCGATTGACATTTCCACAATCATCTACAAAGAAAAATATGTTTTTATAATTATGAGAGACGATCAACTTGTTCTGGTTTCTTAAATGGAAAATGTTTTTCTCGGCTAATCTTTAATGAATTCCTCCCCTCCTCTATCTCATTATTTGATTTCATTCTTCAGCTCAGTATGTGCCCTACCTCTCATCATTCCGTAGATTTTTGCCTTTTTTCATTCTTTCCCTTTCACGCTAATCCCACATCCTTACATTCATCATAGCCCACATTCCCTCATTCATTAATATTCATTCCAGCCATCTACATAGTCTCCATATAATCTCTCCCTTCAGTTTCCTCTCCGCACCCATCATGCGAAGCCCTTTGGACCAGATCTTCCTTTCTGTGCATCACACAAAATCCAATTTCTTCTGCTCTTACTGCTCAAATGCATCTCTTTGATATTCTCACAAACTATTTGATTTAACTACCGTCTATTTTTCATTTTATGCTTAAAATTATTCATAAAATGCATTTATTTCTTCTTTCACTGGATCAGGCTTATATTGACACACATAGGACTATATCATAATGGATATTTTGGCATTTCTTGACTGATTTTTGTTGAAAAGACATATATTATAGTATCTTTACAGTGCAATTAATGAGGCCCAATTTTCTTTTACACATCACTGCTTTGAATTTCGCTATAAAGAATACTCTGCTGGTTCCGACCATCTGTAAGATGGTCCCTGGAGGAAAAATTCTATCACCTAAACACCAGTAGTTGTAAATTACTTCATACTAAAATTTTTAGAGATAAGTATTTCAGAGACAAAGATTGATTTAATAATACATTCCTTTGAGAGTCAGTGTTTTGTCATTTTTATCCAGGTCAAGCACATTCACTAATCATGCTCAAGCTAGACCATAACCATGAAATTAATACTTTGGATAAGTTCTGCCAGTGATTCATATGTCAAATTGTTATTGACTGCCAGGTGACCAAATGAAGTGAAATGATACAGAGTGGCTGTTCATACATTCACTGTCTAGCTTGCATTCATAATCCATAAAAGATACGTGTGGACCACTGCTGACAAATATACATATTGATTTGCATTTGTTTGCATTCTTCTTGCCCGGAAAGGATAGTATATCACAGCCCAGTGATAGCTGGTTATGATCACTATCAATCATCATAAATCAAAATCACCATTAGTAATCTCATACATTCGACTATAAAAATAAATTGATTGATAACAAATGTCATCATTTTGAAAATTTGGGAAAAATTCAAAATGCATATTTCACATACTATGTACGATCTGAGGTTAGGGACTGAAAAAGTTAATTCACTAGGTACATCAAAGACTTTGCTATTTCACTATGTTGAATTTGTTTTCATTTACAATCTATTTTTTACCAGCAGGACTTCTGATATCATACTACATCAAACTCCACTATGTCGAATAACTCTTAAAAGAAGATATTAGTCTGCTAGTTATTTTGGGAATGGTAAAGAAAGTGTTACAGTAGAAGGCCGTAATTACGAGGGCGGCTTATAGCAAGAAGGCCATTATAGCAAGTGATTAATTGGCCATTGTTGGCCTTAATGTTAAACGTGTATGGAGTTTGTTTGTTATTACGAGTGGCAATTTCTGATGGACCACCATAATGAGTCAGTTTCACCATGATTGTCATCCGGGATGCATAACCTGCGGGGTCATTTGTTGCGTGTGAGACTAGGACAGGCATTCAAAGTTTCAGTAATTCGTGATAACCTTTCACTCGGAATGGAAAAACAAACTTGAATGGAAGAATTTCTAAGTTTTTTTAGGTGGGCTTACACATTGCATTTTAGCAACTCCCTGGTCTACGAGGGGGACAAGTAGCATTATATCGAACTATTTTTCAAATTTTGTGCGAACTCGCTATAGCGGCCTTCAATTGTATTTATGAATCTCTTTTATCATGTCCCCATGGTCCAAGTGATTCCCCTATCTTGCCAATGAGAGAGGTAGCCTTAATTTTGCTGTTTGATAACTGGGAAATTTCCCACGTAAATGCCATAGGGCAAATGGTTAGCAAATAAAGATGGGTGAACCAGCATATTTTCTAGTTTTGGTGAAGACATTTTCTTTTTACCCCTCCATGACTAACCCCTGTTCTAGTGATCTCATTATAGAAATACATAGTTTGTTTTCTACTTATCCTATTATAAGTAGGTGTATTAATATTTTAGTTGAAATATACAATCCAATAGACATAAATACCTTATTTATTTACTTTTACTATGTAGTGAAATAAGGACTTAGTTTTATATTTTGAATGAATTAATGCAAATACAAGTACTTAAATCATGTTCATACCAGTTTTACTGATATATCAATGGATCATAGATATCTATAGACATGTTATTACTGTAACTTGTATAACATCGTTTTGTTAATGTTTTCAGTTTGAATTCATCAGGTTATGATGTTATGTCTAAGTTTTCTGATATACAAATTCATTTGAACTGCATTATAAGGCTGATACACGAGTATTTTCATATTTTAGAGGATATGGAGTGCATTGTCAACCAAAGAGTTACCAGTTATTCAGTAATAAATATCATGGCATTAGAACTATTGGGTACAATTTTTATCTCATTATAATTATAGCTGTGGAATTAAAAGAGATGGATTATATTTCAAATGTATTACTTTACTACTGTTGTATTTTATAGAACAAGTTTAATAGCTTATTTAAGTTATGAAGATGATTCAAACAATTACTTGATCAAAAATACTCTCAAGTGAGTAGAAAGGATATATTTCACCCAAATCCTTCAAAATTTTGTCTTTACTGCATCTCACTTTAAATCATCACATAAGTCTCCAAGTCCTACCCTGCATTCACTAGGAAGAGTTTTGCTTTAACAAAGCACATGAGAGAATGACACTAGCTTGAGCCTTTATTGCCTCAGAATGTACAAAGAACTAGATTAGTCATGTACAAAAAGTTTTAGTATCCATCATGCATTGCTTTGGTAGACCCATATTCTAGTTGCATAAGCTTAGGTACCCACTAGATTTTCCTGACATAGTATACTTAGAAAATAAAAATTAATGACATTGTTTCAGGTGATTTTTAGGTGACCTGATATGGCTATATAACAGTTCTAATGTATGGTTAAATTATGCAAACATACAAGTGAAAGGCCCCTGTTTTCTTGGAAATGGGCTCTTTAAGAAAATATGAACATGGCTGGTAATTTTCATTGGTATAGATTTCTGAGAATCCATGATTTAAGCCTAATTCTAAAAAATAATTTTTTGAGAGAAATTTCTGATATAGCCCCAATGGTTGGGCCAATGTTGGGGAATGGTTATGTGCAATGGTTGGGTACAGTTATTTATGTTCCTACTGCTCCCCAATGGTAATGGCCCAACTGTTCCCCAACCATTGCCCCCACCTTTCTCATAATTTTCCCAAATCTATATTTAACACAGTGGTTCCCAAAGTGGGTGCTACCACCCTCTGAGAGGCATTGCTTTAATCTAGAGGGGGCGAAAATAAACAAGGAGGTGACAGGGGGGCACTAGGGAGGCACTGGAGGCAGGTTCTCCACTGAATGGTAGCCATAAACGATTGTCTTTGGCAACTATCATTTACTACGTTGAAACTACATTGTTCACCACCTTCTCCAGAGAAGTTTTTCTGCAAACCCCACACTTTGTGTCCTCACTTTGCAATGTAAGGCAAGACATTCCATTTAGCATGCACCAAATTAACGTTTTCCCAATACTAATAAGAAATCGATAAAAGAGATAAGAGCTAACTGTACACCAGAAATCGCATTATATCTTCACTCTTCTACTCCCTTCCATGTCTCATCGGCAATCATCAGATGGCCAGCATGTAAGGGGAAGGCAAAGTACTACAATCTCACCCTTACCATGCCTAAACCAAAAGTGGAAAACATATGAGCGTAGGTAGTATGCATTGTATGAACAACAGAAGAAAGAAACTAAGACGTTTCAGTCAGTTGTTGGTGATCTCGGACAGTTGGTCAGGATGAGTTGGTCTTTGGGATGGGCTCCTAATTATTTCAGCCTTTAATATAAGAATGATATACATTTATTTCATTTACATAGTAAAAATGTGGATTGATTCTGAAAAAAATCTCCAGACTTTAATTACAATAGTACTTTCAGACCACCCAAAATTAAAAAAAACACTGTTCCCGAAAAAATATTTAAAAACCCTCGTGTCCAGGTCCATATCATCCCAGGTAAGCAAAACAAATGCAAATTGTCAGACTCTTTAGTCATTGTTTGAAGTTATGGGATAATCATATAAACAAACGAAGTAGGTGTGAAGATTTTGTGGCATTTGGAATGATGAGGCTGCATTCTAGAATTCAGACCTGAAGACACCTGCTGTGACGCTGGTGAAACCATTGTCGACAATGAACAACATACATGGCAGAAACATGAGATTGCAGCCTCATCGTTTGTAATACACTGTTTAAATGCTTTCATGATTGATATTAGCCATTTTCATAAAACACTCCACTACTTAAAGATCAAATCTGCTTCTTGTACTAACGTTCAATTTTTTAACGCGAATAAATTTTATTTTTGACAACATTGAATAACTAAACCCATATTTCAGAAAATTAATGGCAGGCACTGAAACTTCAAAGAAGAAATGTAGGCAATATAGCATGGATTATCTTAAGTATAGGTTTATAGAATCGCCTACAAACAAGCATATGCCGATTTTCTTAATATGCAAAAAGGTATTTGCTAATGAAGCGATGAAACCTTCCAGACTAGGTGAACACTTGAGGAAGGTACATCCTGACAAGGCACAAAACAATTTCACATTTTTTTCAATCTCTTTGTGGCAAATCACTAAATCGTCCAACGTTATCAAGCATGTTGTGCAATAATTCAAAGCAAATCACTGATAGTTTGCATGCATCATATAACATTTCAATGTTGATTGCACAGTCTGGAAAGCCACATACAATTTGTGAAGAACTCCTATTACCAGGAATAAGGAAAACCCTGAGTACTGTTCTATATAGGTCACCACGTGGTATATTAATGAGTATTCCTCTGAGAAACACTTCAGTGCAAAGGCGCATAGATGAAAATATAAAAATTAGGACCCTCTCAACCGGATGGAAACCTGAGAGAACTCTGAGAATTGAAAAAGTGCTTGGAATGAAAATGAGAGGAAAGGAAACTTCTGGATGAGGTTGAGAAGGGTCAAGAGAGGTCATTGGATGGGGTTAGTTGGAGAGAAGGGGCTGTGATAGAGGGGAGGATGCTGGGTATGCGAGGAAGGGGAAAAAAGAGAAAAGATTTTAAGGATGGAATGAAAAAGGGCAGGATGTATGATGGGATGAAGAAAAAATATTATATGTAGATAGGGACCTGTACAGGTAGCATTCTCAAGGGCTTTTCCTAACTTCAATTCAAACCTACTCCTCAATTGGTAGTTCACCAAAAATAACTTAATGTGGATGGTTGGTGTGTGTGTGCACACTACAATTATATGTATTTAAGACATAATCAGTCTACTTACTAGTAAATAAAACCTCAGCCCATAGTTTTGTTGATGTCTTTCATCAACAGAAGGCAAATACCCCCATGCCTCCTCCATGGATTTTAATCTATGATGAAGTCTTAGAAGAAGACTGATCTCAATATTTCATATGCTAAAAAAATCTAGCCAATAGGAATTAGGTATTATGGGCAATAGATCATTAAATGAGTTAGAGTCCAGTTAATTGTTCCTCTAGCATGAATTTTGTCTGTCTTAGGGTCAAGTCAATAGTTTAGACTGCCATATATAATGCTAGCCATTTGAGAGTGTAAAAAGCACTTAATAATTAGTGGCATTTCCTTCCTAGCCTCTATGCATCTCAGTGTCTATTCCTTAATCAAAATTCAGAACGTAGGGTAGTATTGGAGGATGAGTGCCACTTAACATATCTATAATCCTAAACCATCTCCAGAAGTGTAACCTAAGTAACAGAAATCAATAGACAATATAGTAAAAAATTTTCATTTCTTGGAATTAAATGTATTATTTTGAAGTCCCTACACGTCATCTGATATCATGAAGATGTCAAGCTTAGTTTTTACCCTAAAATTTACTATATGAATCCATCCTTACAAATAGCTTTACTTGTACTGTCTTGGAGACCCTACTGTGCTTTATGCTCTATCAGTTATATTTAAATTTCAAGGTCAGGGCTCAACTGAAACTCTGACCATCAAATAAAACTGTTTTTTATGATACATAGTTTTTTGTTTTACCAACAACATCATTTGGTGGATCATCAAGTTTTTTTTATGAAGCAATAAAAAAAGTTTCTCACTTTTGCTCACATTTATCTTCCATGTAATTAATTTTGAACAAGCCAAAGACGACACGATTTTCTTGCAATTTATCACTTGTCAAACACTTGAAAAGAATGGTTAATAGGGAATTCAACTATAACCATTGAACTCACTCATATGCATTTAGAATTATTTATAAATAAATGAAATGATGGTCCAAACACCACCAACACGATTGTACAAAGGTTTAAATTTGAAAGAAGAAGCACCCATGCACATCTGTATGTTGGGAGGTAAACAATCCCCTTGAGGTGGGTTCAAACACCTTGCATTTGGGTCAGCTTGTGAGGATATATCCTTGCCACCACCATGTTATCCAAAACCCATTTCCTGTACATATCCTTTTACTTCTTCTCATATATTACATTTTCCCTTCACATTTATGTGGTAACTAGGCATGTGAGCCCACACAATTTCTTCGGGTGCTTGTATTTCTATAAATACTACAAATATTTATAATTGTGTTTATCTCTTCTTTGAATGGATTAGGTGTGGGGTTTGAAACCTTATTGATGGGTCTACTAGGGGTATTTATTTTTGCTCATTGTCCCGACATTTTCCTGAAATATACAGCTTCTCAAATGCAAGAGTCAACATACCAACATTCAAAACATGCCAAAATGAATGAATGTCCCAATAGCAGTATCCTTCCAGTTAGGCTGCAATAGTTACTTACCTAAACGGGCAGGTTGCCTACATACTAGGGCCCACTTTGGGGACCCTGACGCCTTTTTTATGTAGCCTATGGCCGTCATTGTACACTTAAGTATCCCGAGTGCGTAATTTCAAAATAATCAGTCAATTGGATTTTCAGTGAACAACGGAGAGAGAGTACAACAGACAGAGAAATCACTATTATTTCATCAGTAGAGATATCCCAGAGGTGAAATATGTTTCACTATTATTTTAATTAGATTTGTGTAAAACAGTTGCTTGTATTTTCATTAATGTTCTACATTGATTCTACTCATTGCCATAAAATTCAATTTATTTGTCAAATGTTGCAATAATCGATTCTAATTATCCCAAAATTATTTAGGGACAAATTTAATTTTTTTCTTCAGGATATAACCTTAAATACTTCATAAAGATGTGTTGACTCCTATCTGAAAGCAGAAGAGAGAATAAGTGGGTGAAGATCAGAGAAAAACGTCCATAATTTTTCTAGACCCCAAGGGTGGTCCTATGAGTCACAAGTGCAAGGTTGGAAAATACGGTTAACTATTATTCAGGCTAAGGATAGTTAGGGTTTTGGAAATGAGCATTTGATTGCAATTGCATTGAAAGCATTTGATGATGTACCCCTAATGAGAACATTCATATAAAGAAGAGGGTGTTTTTGTTTCATTTCCATTTGTTTCTGGGAGTTTTTGTTTCATTTTCAAGAAGGTTATTAAAAGGGTAGTATGGCCAAAGTTGGCATTTTGTACAAGTTATGAGTTGATTGTAATAATTGACACCCATTGGGAACCTATGCATGGGCCAGGCAACACAAGGATATTGTCAGTAGTCATAGGAGAGTTGCAAATGTTGTTGCTATTTTCAATATTTTCTAACCTATAAGAGGAAGAATGGTGAGGTAAGCATGGGAGGAGCTTGAAGTAGGTTTGAAAGTAGGAAGTAATGAATTCTGTTAAATTTGTAGATGATCAAGCATTAAACATCACCAAGGGAATGCTGTCATTGCTAATACATCTTCCTAAATCAATATGGAATGGAGATTAGCCATGGGAGAGTGACAGTTATACCATTTTTGACTGGTAGGATGATTAGGCTATGCATTATAATGGAAGCATATCAGAGAAGATGGAACAATTTTAGTAATCTTGGTAGCATTTTGGAGGAAACTAGCTGGAATAGTAAAGCCAGATTGTAGAAAAATACTTAAAGCTGTAAAAGTGCAGCCTATCATAAGGAAATTTATGAGAGGTTCTCTCAAGTAAAAGCATGGATTATTTATGACTTCTGTATGTGTGTGGAGTTACTTGATTGATGCGAAAGAGATTAAAGAAAAATCATAGATTGAAGACTCAAGATGTGAATCTGGAAAAGGATGTAGAGAGTAAGCTGGTTGAAGTGAGAGAGACAAACAAGGAGGAAAAACCATTGAAACTTTTGCATACATGTTCATAAAGTAATGTTCCATCTCTTATTATTGCTTATGTCTGAATATCCTTCAAGTTGGCTATCTCTACTGATGAATATTTATAAAATTTCTTTGAAATGGCAATGTCTTTATGTGCAGGTATCTTAGTTAAAAGTGACACCATGTGAAAGGGTAACTTAAATGTATTCAGAAGCCAATCTTAAGTCTTGAATGTAGCTATTGATTTTCTGAGGTTTTTAACAGAAGAGTTTCCATATAAAATACAGATTCAGGTGTGATATAGTGGAGTGGTTCTTGACATCATAACTTGAAGACTTCAAGACTTAAGGAAGAAATTTATGACTTGAAGATGATGTAGTAACATCAAAACAGGTCATTTTTTATCTTTTCTAGTAGAGAACTGCAAGTGTTTTACATCTGTCATTTAAGTTTGCCTTTCTGGCTTTGTCTTGCCATGTATTTTGCTAATGTTCAGGTAGGGGTGTTGTTGGCTCAGAATACTGGCCTTATCAGAACCTTTTGTATTTTGGGAAACCCCTGAATACAAGGGTTTTTCTGGGTTCTGAGAGGTGTGTTTTCATAAATGTTTATCAGTACATATGCTCTTCTTGATCATCTCAGTGGTTTTATGCATGGTGATCCCAATTGGATCCTTGTTTATTTTTCTCTCACACCCATCTTCCAGTAGTGAAGACAAAGATAACCATAATTTGACTGGGCTACCAAGAAAAATCATTGGTTGCTAAGCATGTCACTCAAGGTCACAATATTGGTATAAAAATCCAACAGCCTTTGCAAAACATAAAACCTTAATGGCAGAAATCTTTAGAAAGATTAGGTATATGAGCTTACCTTGGGCTACATGATTTCATTCAATAAGCCAAGACTATGCTATGCTCAGGCTCTTATATTTTAACCAATAGATAATTTTGTCATGCATTTAGGCTTCCAAGGCTCCCACTAAGACTCTGCCTATATTTTTGGAATGGATCTTCAACCAAAAGTCCATTCATTGTTAATGGCCATGGAATATTTTGTAAATACCCAAAAACCCTTGGGTGTCTGGGTTCCAAGTTTTTACCTAACCCTCAGGTTTTTAAGTGAGACAAGCCTAGGAAATTGCACAGATTCTGTCCACAGGGGTAACAAAACCAAAAAATAGACTGAGCATTTGTGAGATACTTTAAAGTATTATTTGGTTGTCAAGGAAAGGGTGTGGACTCTTGCAAAACTTGGTCTCAAGGGATAACAGCATACAGGGGATTGTCTCAGTGGTTATCACTTCTCTTTGACCTGCATTGGCTTTAGCAGACATGCTGTCTTTACTGTAAGAAAATCCTTGTTGGCCATGGCATACATATGGCATGAAAGGGTTTAGATGAGGTGAATATAGGTATCCAATCAAATATGTTTAAATTAATATGCAAGATGTTAAGAATTGGTGTTTTAAATTTCCCTATGAGAATTGGCCCTTAAATCAGTTTCCCATGTAATATCTGGGTAAGTATGTTCATTGCTTACTATTTATTTAAAATATTATGCCAGCCAGGTAGTCAAATACATAAAGTACCCTCCTCGTTCCCTTGTTTCTTTCTAAAATTCAACGCAAGGTTACAAATGACTTATTTAGGTTTGCAACATAGTGATGCATATAAATGGTAGTACGTAGAATCTGATACAAAAAGAAATGAGAGACATGCTCGGAAATCTCAATGTTTCAATAGCTGACATTCACTCATTGTTTTATTAATAGTTCCATTACCAAGGATTTAAGTTAGTCAGACACATGGCGATTTTCTGAGAGATAAATTCTTTCGTTTGAAATAAGTAGTTTTATCAAATGTGTTCATACCTTCATTTTTGAGTCAAAGGAAACAAACCAACTGAGAAGATGAGGCTGGCCCTTAGTGATAAGTGCACACACCACAAAAGATATTTGCACTAATATCTTTTTTTTCCTCTATCAGTGTAACAAGAATATTAAAGTAGTGCTACCATTTTTGTTTTCAGGAAAATGGCATAATGCCAATGGTTGAAATGAAAAAATCTTCGATAGTTTATGATCCTGATGCATAGAAGAATTTCATCAAAATGAAGAATGGACTTTTCCGTGCACATTGAAAGTTTACCTCACAACGTGGAGAAGGCCTTCATTGATATTCTTGGATGCATCCTACATCGAATGTGCTGTGATTACTCCGAAAGTGGTGAAAGTGATACCAACCTCAATTCAAAAAAACAACAATCATGATGTAGGAGAAAGTGCTTTAGGGACATAAGAAATTTGAATCCCCAATTTTTGGTGATGGAGAAAATATATAACTGTAAGGTTTCGTAGCATTCCCAACCTCTGATCATCAATGGTTGTGATGGTGGCTTGTCAAAGAGTGTAGCTACATGAACACACATTAACTAATCCTTCATTAATGCCACCAGTACAAACTCATGTTAATTAAAGCCATTCAAAGTAATCCTGCTCATTACACGAATTGAAACATGGTTGATGTAAAATTTTTTGAGGTTGAGATCAATATTTATTATAAAATAAAAATACACACAAACTGTTATATTTTTAAATGACCTCTCGAAATGTGATGGGCCAAGATAGATTAGACTTTTTAAACAAGAGATTCAGTCTATGGAAAATGGAATGCAAATTGTTATATCATATGTGATGTTATATGAGAATTGTATTTCACTTGTAAAATGGAAGCATGGGAAACCAAATTTCTATATCAGGTGATGCAAATGAAGAGCCTAAAAATATTTATAGTTGTTTACTATGATTTACAAGCAATTTTGAAAGACAAAAATAAGAAATTTGAAACAATTTAAAGTAAAATAAAGTTTTTCTTGATTCATGACCGACTTTCATTCAGATAACCTCATTAAAGAGCTGTTTCCTGAGAAAGAGTTGTCATTAACGATTTTTTTTATTTCCCACATTGGCAGACAACAATGGGTCAATGTCTTTAATAGGAATATTTGTCATCAAGATTTAGTATCTTAAATAGAAAATAAATTTGTGGTGGATAAATTTTGGGATATTTCCTACATCAGAGCACAGGATGTCTTTAGGATATCCAACCTTCATCTTAAATGTCATATGGGCATTCTTTTTACCTTTGAAACCTCACAAATATATCCCATAAAAATTTTATATTTTCTTGTATTTAAGTATTGTTCATGTCCTACTTTATGCCAAGCAAATTACCTGAGAGCCTGTTGTAAACAACCATTGCCAAGTACACCAAACTTCTTGGAAGCTGGAGGAGAGTGTTGAAAGGAGGAAAAAGGAAGGAATATCAAGGGATAGTGGAAGAGAACATAGGCAAAGCCAAGTAAAGTGGTACAGTTGAGGGAATATAAAAACAGGCATTGTAAGAACGGCTGAAAAAACAATAGGAAGAGCGGGAATGAGGAGGGTAAAGAAGCAGTGAGTTACAGAAGAAATTATTAGGAAAATGGAAGAGAGAAGGAATTGGAAAAATGTCAACACCAATGCTGACAAGGTGAAATACAAGGAGTTAAATAATCTACAACAGCAAATAACCAATCAGGCGAAGGAAAATTGGTGGAAAAGGCAATACAAGGAAATGGAGAAACTGCAAAAAGAAGGGGAAGAGGGCGCATTATACACTAGAGTAAATTTGATATTGAGAGGTGAAAGAGGGTAAACAGTACCAAAGATTAAGGACAGAAGAAGAAAGATATTAATCGAGCCGGAGGATATTCAAGAAAGGTGGAGAGTATACATGGAGGAGCTATATGACAGTGATAGTAGACCAGCTAATTTAGATATAGAGGATGAGGGAGCATTAGATGAAGATAATCTTGGACCAATGATACTCGGCTGTGAGATAGAGAAAGCATTGAAAGAAATGATGGCAAGAAAAGCTGTAGTAGTAGACAACATACCTTCGGAGCTGCTGAAGAGTTTAGAAAATAAGGTGAGCAAGCTTTTTTCGAACTTATACGTAGGATCTACAAAGAAGGAGTATGGCCAAAGGACTTTGTGAAAACAGTATTGATTCCTATCCCGAAAAAGAAGAATGCAAGGATTACAGAACAAATAGTTTGATTTCACATCAGCCAAATTTTTAATTCAAATAATTAATAAAAGGTTGGAGAGAAAGACTAAGTACTATTTAGGCAATGACCACTTTGGGTTCTGGAAGGGAAGGTCCGGTTCCGGATGCGATAGTGGTGATGAGAACACTAATTGAAAGAAACATAGAGTATAGCCAGGATGTTTTCTTATGCTATATTGATTTTGAAAAATCTTTTGACAGGGTAAATTGGAATAAACTAACAGAGATACTCAGGAAAATGGGAATAGATTGACGAGACAGGAGAAAGAATAATTCGAAACTTATATATGACACAAAGGGTGCTGGTGAGGGTGGCTGACGGTGAATCAGGGTGGGCAACTGTAGGTCACAGGGTAAGGCAAGGGTGCCTGTTGTCGCCATTGCTCGGCAACATTTATGCTGAGGAAATGGAAAGACAGATATGGAAAGAATTTGAGGGCATCTGATAAAGTCTGTTAGATTCATGGGTGATCAGGCATTGGTTAATGGATCTTCACTGCAAGCTTTGGTAGATGCTTTGGAAATGCAGTGTGGGATATTCAGAATGATTTTAAACCATAAGAAAACCAAAGTAAAGAGATTTTCTTGAACAAAGAAAGTGAGGCTAGCTATTAAAGTTGGAAAAGACAAACTCGAGCTTGGGGGGCATTTTAATTACTTAGCTTGTTATGGTGGAAGAAAACGGACGTAATAGCAAAGACATACGGAAGAGAATAGAGCTAGCTAAGGAGGCGTTTAGTAATAGATGGGAGCTGATGACAGGGACCTTGTGTCAGAATTTGAAGAAGAGGCTGGTGAAGGGCTTGATATGGAGCATAGCGTTGTATGGGGCAGAAACGTGGACCATCAGAAAGGAGGAGGAGGATAGGTTGCAGGCATTAGAGATGTGGGTGTGGAGAAGGATGGAGAAGGTTAGGTGGATGGAAAGGAAGACTAACAAGGAAGTGCTTGAGGTGGTGGGAGAGAAAAGGAAAGTTCTGAATGAAAGTGGATATACTAGAGCGAGATAGGCCCTGAAAAAGTAGAAAAATGGAGGAGATTCTCTGTCGCTCAATAAAACCTACCTCAACCAGTAGAACATTTATAAAAAAATCCATATTGTACATAAGGGCTGTTTTGTTAGTTTTGTCTGCTTTTGGGATCGTTATATCAGGGTGGAATTTAAGAAATGTTTTAATTTTCTGTAACAATCTATTAATGGGATATGTTTTTGGAAATGTCTGTTTTTGTTCATGAATATAATATTTGTAAATATCTTTGCATTATAAACATATCATGAAGCTCTTATTTCTGGGGTAGTCCTTTTCCTTTCCAAGGTTGATCCTCGAGTCACTGCCAGTACTTTCTTTACCCAAAAAATATGATCTTCGCTACCATCCATGATGTTGGAATGACTACATTTCTCAAATCCATGCCCTCTGGACTCTGGTGATTAAGTCACAAACTGTTTTTATCTCTTCCCCCATTACTGCCAACTGTGGTATCTATATCTTCGAAAGACTTTTAAATCTCGACATTTCAACTTTCCAATTTTATTTTCATTGCCCAGAAAAAGAGAACTAGGCCTTCACGTATTTCAGCCACTCAATTTTTCGTATTTTTTCTGTTGAACCTTGAAAGTTTCAAGTGCGAGCATTACCCTTCATCGAAGTGCTGGACATAGGAGCTGACCTTAGATTACAGTAGCCTATTATGCATTTGTTTATCATACATCTATCTTTTTTCTGCACACGAAATATTACCATTTAGGATAGGTTTTTTTGCTATTTTATGGCGTCCTCAAATTATTTAACATTTTCGTCCTTTGGCTGTGGCTGAAACCATTTGGGCGTTTTTAGCTCTCTCATCTGTCCTTCAACTAATTAGGCACGGTATAGATTCAGTGCCTTTAGTATTTACGATAAACTTTGGTAGCATATCGAAACAAACTGTCATCGGCAGCTTTCATCTTCCCGAGAGGATAGCCGTGCTTTTTACGCAAGTTTTTTTTCTTCTCTGCAAATGACCTGACCAAACGCTGATCTTCAAACCGGCCAATAAAAAAGACCTTTTCTTCGCAAAATCCCTCTGTGCCATCCGATGCTTTTACATGAAAAAAGCACTGAGTGGAATCTAAATTCCCTTGACACATCCAGAGCTTTCATCAGTATAGTTTAATAACTGACTCAAATTCTTCCTCGCGAGCGATTAAGATTTGCATATTTTTTTAAAAGGTAAAACTAACGGTAAGTTTCTACCATTACTGCCAAATTTATTTACCGGTAAGATGTAATATATCACCCCTCTCTTGAAAAATAACACCATTTTTTAGGGGAAAAACCCACTTTCCACCAAAAAATAACCAATCCGTTAGTCGATAGGATATCAAAGTAATCATTGTAGATTCATATTCTTTACGTAGAATTCGCCCCGAGAAAAAAAACGCGGCATGCTTGATGAATACCGTATCCAGGGTCGCCCACAGGGGGGATGTATGGCGCAAGTTGCGCCATAGAAAAAAAATTTTGGGGGGGAATAAAAAATTTGGGGGGGATTTTTAAAATGCATAAATAAATTCACTAAATGTAAATATTTTTACCCGTATACATTAATTTATATAGGTATCGAAAGGTTGTAACGATAAATGAATGTTAAGCGTTAAGTGTAATATAGTAAAACATCGTGCAGTTATAGAGAATCATTCAGCCAGTCGAAAGCTTTTATTTCGGTCGCGTCTCTCTATACTCTTCCTTGGCTGCCGCACCGTGCCGTCGTCGTGGCCACCAAAAGATCCCCGATCGCAACCCAGTAGCATATCTGACTCGCATCCCTCCAGTCTTATTCCCGCCCCCTACTCCCAACATCTGCCAACGGGTCACATCACAGTACAGTCAAAAGTAGACTAAAGGATCGTGCATAAACTGCACGTTACCTTTTGGGGTGATTTTTTACCCCCACTTCCCCTTAGTTTGTTCGTCCCCCAACCGTTTGCATTTGTCTCAACCACTTGTACCTTCCTCCCCTTCAAAGTAACTTTTTTCCTACATATGAAACTTTAAATCCAAAAATATTTTCTTATTTTTTAGTAAGATTATTTTTACGTATGGGTTTAAATTAGGCAAAGTAGCAGAACTAGATATAATAGAGTAACGCTATTTTCAGTTTTTTCATTGTATAACTATATTAGTTAATCATAAATATTTAGTAATATTGACGTCCATCACTCCCCGCCCCCACCCCTTACCCTTCACGAGTGCACCCGCGTTCCGAGGAGGATGAAGGAAAAGGTTACAATACATATGTACACACTTTCTAAATAAGATCAGAAGTGAAATAAGCGAAAATAAGATCAGAAGTATACTTTAAATCCTTGATTCCCTAAATATTCGGCTGTTGGGTCGGTTTCCAGAAAGTTTACTGAGTATTGTCAAACAAATGACTTCCCCATGATTGTTTATTCAGTGTTGTTAAAAATATGAATAGTACTTTAAGGCCGATTCTCGTCAGTGAATTGTGTGAGTATTACGGAATCGATGGTGAAGAACTTGTGAAGAAGTTAATGTGTTTAGTCAACTGTACAAAGTTAGCTACCCGAGCATTGATTTATCAGATGTGCTGAGCTTGAGTGACGAGAGTCTGAGCCAAAATAATGGCGAAAGTGACACCCAAGATTCTTGTGACGGCAAGCCTGATGGTCAGGTACAGATCCTAATATAGCGGAACAAAGATTTCTGAATCAATGAGTCAAGAAGGGATTCATTGGGCCTTATAGATGTCCATTAAATATTTCTGGATTACCTTAGCTAACAATGTTATACCAGATACTTCTGGCATTGCCAGCAAAAAGTTGCTCAGCAGAGAGGGTTATGAGCAGATTAAAAATTGTAAAAAATAGGCTGAGAAGCAGCATGGGAGATGTCTGGCTCTCCGACTTGTTAGTCCATTCTTCCGAAAAAGACATTTTTTAATCCATTCATAACAGTGAAGTTATAGAAAAATTTGCCTTGTCAAGTGAGCAAAGAAAAAAACTACTACTGTATAAAGGACATCAAGGTAGGGTAGTCAAAATGATACCACCACTGCCAGTACTGATTTTATCTGAATTATTGTATTATTATTATTTGAGTTTTTTACCAATATAATTTGTAAATAATAACTATAAAAAATAATGCAAATAGGTTCCATTTAATTAAAGACAAATCTTAATTTAAAATGTTTGGTTAATTTTGATGCCCTTATTTTTTGCACATTTCACTCGTACAGCTCTCGCGAAAGCTTATGGCGTTCGGATGCGCAGAAGAAGACGTAGTGCAGGGGTAAAGTTTCGTGGAAGGGGTAGGGAAAAAGGACGGAGGGGAAAACGAAGACATGGCATTTTTGCCATGCATGAGTGCATTTCAAAAAATGGAATTTGTATGACGCGGACGACACAAACCCCGTGCATCCAAACTCCATAAGCTTTCGCGAGAGCTGTATATAGCTGTAAGGTGTGGTATAAAGTATCATAATAGTGTCTTTGCAGTAAGTTGACCGCCTATTTTGTTAAATATAGGATCCAGCTGTGTAGTTTTAGGAGCGCAATATTCAACATATTTCCCATATTTTTTCCTAATTCAAAATATGAAAGAAGCCTTCAGTAACTTTATTAAAATATAAGAAGTAAACGATTATCATTTTTAAAATGTATTCATTTTTAAGCATGCTATCGTAAAAAATAAACTCTCTCATCCTTATGGTTCTTTGTAGCATTGTATTAAGTTTTAATTAGTTCCCCTATTTAAACAAAATAGTTGGCTTAAGATTTTATTTTATTTTTTAGAGTTAGTTTTTGAGGGTTTGGTCATAAATCATTGTAGTCAAACCCTCAAAAACTAACTAAAAATATGGATATCACTGTGGTCGACAACATATATGATGATTTAAGATTTTATGACCAGAAAAGTGTTAAAAACGATTTTGTGACGCTAATAATTAAAAAACTTCCCGAACGCTCCGTTCCCCTCGACGTTTCTCCATACTGCCTTGGACAGGCTATCAAATTACAACCTGTAACCTGATAAGTAGCTATATGCCGGCGGGGGGAGGAGGGGAGTTGTTGGTTTTGGGGGGGGGGGAATGCGCCATCAGCGTTGGGGGGGATGGGCACCCCTGACCGTGTCAAATTCATTCTCAATTGTTGTCGTAAAATGAACATCTTCCTTAGAAGGGCGAACGCTTTGGACTACTCGGTTTGGCGAAGCTGGAGGCCAATACGAATTTCAGTTAGAAACATTTGATCGCTCACTCTTCAACCCTCTACAACATTTCCGTCTTCGGCCCAACTTACCCCTCCCACCATTCATATGGAAAGGAAACGCTCTGCACGTAACCAATTTGGCATTAGAGGCTTGGGCTTGGACTTTTAATTCACTCGAATTGCGATTTTGCGTGGAGGATCAGCGAAGCGTTAAATGGCGAAGGACTTACTGAAGGTAATCATATCTTATTCATAGAAACATATTCATTTTAATGGACATTATCTGCTAATAAATCTTTGTCTCCTCACCACTTCTTTTTACACCATAGAGAAAACTAGATATATGTTAGATATTTTGTGAGCAATGATCATTATTCAATTTTTGTTGTCTCCTCTCCCCTAGTGATAACCTTCCTGTTTTGTCTGTACAAGAAGAATTAGATTATGTTACTTCAACAGATGATATTTATATCGCATCTCCGTTGAGACCTCATCCTCATTTCTCTCTGGTAACTTTCAGCGAGTCTTTACAGAAGAACGATAGGCTACCATATTCAAGCCTCGCGGTATTTTACTTAAGATCATCTAGGATTACAGCCAGCAATTGTAAGTTGTAGGGGAATATGAGAGCAGAATAGTTCAAGTGGCGGTGGTTTGAATTGAGATATCGATCATTTAATGGGTAATGAGGGTAATTCTCACTGCAGTCGCTTGATGACTCGTCACTGACGAGAGCTGTCGGTAGTGTAAGTGATATTGCTCCTATTTGAGTAATCCAAGTTACGTAATGAATTAAAACTTCTATGCATTCTGAGCGAACGTATTATTCCTACCTAGGTTTGAAACCTTTTATCCTTTATATTAGTGCAGATTGTAGCTCAGATAAAGTTGGATAGTATTTCGAAACTTACTCTGCGATTTATAAATAAGAATCTTCCTCCCGTCACTGAGCAGCATTTTATCCTCATCTTATTCTTCCAGACTTCTTCTCAAACGCCTTCAACTTACTTGCATTCCATTTTATCAATGTTCACATTAGGCTACGCTAGGCACACAACACTTCGAGTATATGTCCTCCTACCGATCAGAATAACACCTTTGCATCGTTTCTTCAAACCTATGGGGAAATTTTGGACTTATTGTTGATGCTTCCTCAGCTGAAAAATCAATCTCCTAATGCGGCTCCTGCTGTAGATTTTACTCGGAGCAAGGTCATATTGCTTGGAATATTGGGTTGTTATGCTCTCTTCATTTCTTCCAATCTCTCAAGAGTTTTCCTTTTTTGATAATCATACAAGTCGAGTCAAATATTTCCCGCAGGGACCAGCTAAAACAACGCCTCTGTTATACATGCTCGCCACTGCTCTTCCCCTAACCGTATTTTACGAAGCATTGCGAACTCCCTTTTCTCTCTTTTTTTGTGTTTCCTGGGTCCTCCCTTCTTCCGCCCTCTCAAGACCATAGTGGAATCATTCTTAAAATCATAACCTTCCAGCATTTCCTTCCCACATAGCTCTTCCGGCAGAAGCCTTCGTACTCGATTTCTTTGCCGAGTCGGGTGAGTCAGCGCCATTTTACTCGAGACGCGAATGTCAAGATTGCTCGGAAAACCGACTTCTTACGAAACAGCTTGCGAGAAGCCCCCAGTCCTCACGTCGTGATTCACGTGCTAGCACATGTGTTTTTGCCTTGTTAGGCAAATTCGGAGTATTTATGGTGAATCCACCACAACGACCCTCTTATTCAATCCATGTGCGACTTACAATTAGTCCTCAGCTTTTGTTACCCTTCAAGTCGTTTAATAATAATTCGTAGACGATATAATACTATAAATTGTTTTAATTACATTATTCTAATTTCCTTTCGCGGAAACAAAGGTGATAGAAAACATTCAATTTCATGGCGTAGAATTTTGCCTTTTGTTATTACACGTAATAGCAATAAAATATAATTTTATTCATTCGATGATTTAAATTTCATAATATATTTTATTATTATTTTGAACATAGTTATTAAAAATTTAAGGTATATAAGGTTAAGCCTAAGAGACAAGTCTCATTCCTGTCAGTCGTTTTCTCTAAATGGGTATTTTTAAGTACTGATTCCGATGTATAGCGTGAAATTCAACATTATTTAAAAGCTAATACAATAGTGAATGATTACAAGGTTGTAAAATCCACAGTTGCTAGGGGGGTAAAACTAATTCAACGCTTCAGTTGATGATAAACATGACAGCGTCAGGCTTTGATTGGTGGAAGTATGAATACAGATACTAAGTACTTTTCTTCATAGTGCAGAAAATTAAATTCCTCTTTGAGGAAAGACGAAGAATGGCAGTTTCTGATTCATTTTGTCTTTTTTTATTGTTATTTTAAAGTATACAAATCTCTGTCCTGTTTTCCAAAGCCAGATTACCAAAGCCTTTAATAATACCACCTCGACCTGAAAACTACAAATAATAATCATTCAATTTATCAATCACTTTAGAACATGGCCATTTAGTCAACCACATATTGTTTGAAAATCTCTCCCCCCTCCTCAAAGCCTCTCTCGACTTCACCAGAAAACTCACCCAACCCCCCCCCCCCCCACCTCCCGCTGTGAACCTATAGTCCCCCTCCCCTCTTTCACCTTCACCTCACCCTGCCACACAGTGCACTCACCAACTTCCCCCCTCCCCCTTCTACGCCTCCCAACCCACCCCCTAACCCCCCCCCACCTCCCCCGCTCTCCTTCTTCCCATCCCTTTCCTGCACCTCACCCCCGCCTCCTCACTCCCAACACGCCCTCCTCACCTCCCCCTTTCCTTACCTCACTATGGCCGTTTTTTCGAACATGGCAAATCGAGCAATCTTCCCTTGGAACCTAGAGCTCATTGGGCGGATATGATGTCAAATTCACGTGACCGCAGACCCCATATTATTTAGGTACATAGAAAAGAAATCGAGTAAATGAAAAAGCAGTCTTGTTATACTTGCTACATATTAAGTTAGAATTTGGGTTGTCATAATATGGGCTTGTATGGAAAATATAAGTGAAGAAACTTTCGAATGGATACTATTTTATCATTACTACGTCTACCTATTTGTTTGAATATTTCTTAATTTTTTGCGGAAAAAATTATGAATTCGCTATATTTAAAAGTTTTCAAATGTGAATATACTGATAAAATATTTGGTAGCTGAGAGTTCTGTGAATAATTCCATACATCGTAGATGTTTCGTCCAGGTTTACTTTGTTGAACCTACAAATTCTGTTCTCCTTGCTCTGGAAGGAAAAAATGCTCCCATTGAAAGAATAATGGTCCGATAGAAGGTATTCTCAGGTAGCCATAAGTTCATTGGCAGCATTATTTTCAGCTAACGAACGTCATAATTGCTAATAACTTAGAGCATTGGAGAGGTTTTTACTGCATTCATCAACGAAGGGGGACAATAAACCATTAGAGTAAATGTAATTTGTCTTCAACTTAATAATGTTAGTTACAACGCACGAATTTTATCAGTCAACAGTTTAAGATAATAGGTAGTTTGTTCGGAGAGTAATAGATTAATATATTGTTGCGTGTTATTTCATATGGACAAAAAACATTATAATGCCTTTTTGTGCATAAAGACCTTGACCGTGGGGAAATATAGTGGGCGATATGTAGTTCACTTTAGTAGCCCCTAGCAATCGAAGCACAATCGTAATTCGCCATATTATGATATATATGAATTATTTTATTCATAAGCAATAATATTAAAAAAAAATAATATTGCCTTCTAGATTGTCGCATAAGGATGGGAAGCACTTTCAAGAAGTAATCGACTTCAATAACCCACCAAAATTATGAACACGAAGTTGCTTTTCCTATGTTTTACGAGATGAAGGCTGCACGATGTCTCTTCCATCGTAGAACGGCTACGAAAGTGTCACAGAAGGATTTCACTTCGTCTGCCTAGGTATCAAGATAACTTAATAAAAAGTTAACTATGCGTTTGCCAAGTTCGAAAACGGCCTATATATACAATGACGTGCCACCGAAGAATTTTATACCGGAGGATGACGCCTTTGCGTTGAAAGTAGTTGTACGATTTGAATTAAATTGTGAAGTGTTCTCTGCATCATCATTGATTTCCACGGAGTCACGCCTGAACTCACCGAGTATATCCTAATGAACATTAAGTCACTGACTTGAAAGCGATTGTGGAGCCTAATTTTTTCGTTAAATTACAACAAACATAATGCAGAAATGCAGGCTCGTAAGGAAGCCTTAAAGATTAATTAATCAACACGAGCCAGAGATTCGCTGTCTTACTTTCTCCAAATCTTCCAGGAATATTAAAACCTCAACCACAGCGTTGACAAAATGCTGCGTCGAAGTTTCGGCAAAATACGGTGATTCCTTAAAAAGCATCGTAGAACGTCGACCAAAAGACGCTTTTTATCGTATTTAGACCAAGAAAACTATTAAATTCACCATTTTTTGCAATATTTGGTATTTGGGAAAATTTAAAACATAGTAGTGGAGGTATACTTCCCCAGCCACTCCCCCGCTGTGCGGGTCGGTCTTCCGTGAGCGTCGCATTCGAGCGAGGGTCGAGGGATGGTTCTGTTTAGGAGGGACGAAAAACCCCACCCTACCGCCGGTTCTCCACACGAAATCGACACAAACCACCGGAGATAGCCATGATCATGAAGGCCTATTTTACTCGTTTATTTTTTGGCTTCTTACTGGTAGTGTATTCCTTCCTCAGGGTCCACCATTTCACGGCTTTCTGACGCTTTGCCCACTGTAATATTCGCGATGACAATGAGTGAACAGGCTCGTGCCCTCGGAGCCTTTTACCTCAAACCTCAAGGCTTCCTTAAATTCCTCTTCGCAAACATTCTTAGTTCGTACGAAGATAATCTGACGTGGCCCATTCTTACTAACTTGGTATCGAAAGCTAAAAGGCATTTTCAAATCTCGTTTGCGTGGACTTTGGCGGTGGAATCCCCGGGGAGGATAGGAATGGTAGATGAGTAAGCAGGAGTTTAAAGGGAATGTCTTCGGGAGAGGCCTATCCGCTACTGCTGGACTCCCGACCCGCATCGCCACGGGATACTGCTCATACAATGATTCGAATACTAAACGAAAGACAGGTGTGAGCGACAGGAGCCCCACTGAACTATACGGGAGCGACGGAGTGCGTGAGTCTCGTCACCCCCGACTCGATTCAAGACTTGTAAGAGCTTCCACTCCAAATCTTAAGGTAGTTTGAGCAAAATATCACTTTATTTAGAAATCAATGAATTTGGTCTCGTTTTAAAGAAAAATATATCACCAATCCAATGACACCAAAAATTCAACCCCTTACCACATTACTTTTGGAGATATTGACCAAAATATACCAGCCTTTTACATGGGAAATGGTACGTGTATGCACTCCAGAGAGACACTATTTACAAAATGAGTTATTTTTAACACTTAGATGTCGTAAAAAAACTAACTGTGTGTATTTTGTATGTTTCCTCAACCATATTTGAAAATTAATCATATTGTCATCACTGTAGGTTCTTGGGTATCAAAAAAACCTTCCGTTTTGGAGGAGATTCAAACGCACCGCGCGAAAAAAATGAGTCAAGTTAAAGAATTATTTAGATATTTTAATTTGATTACTTACAATTTCTGTCATGTAAAACTATATTGATGCACCATTAATAATGCAATATTAATTGATTTCCCTACAGCTGGTAAAATTAAAACGTATAATTCTAATATGATCTCTATTAAGGCTAGGGAACTATCTCGATCGGACTACCTAAAGGCCGCTTTACACGGTACAATTTATTGCATAAACGAATGAATCATGGATTGTACATAAATATGAATAGAATAAGAGGAGGTTCTATTTCCCGTTCAGTCATTCAGACAACCATACAATTTGCCATTTTACATTTTGCAATTTTCCTCATAAAAGAGTACATGCATTCATTTGTACAATTAAATGTATCGGGTAAAGCTGCCTTTACGGTTTCATTTGCATCAATTTTGCTTTGCAATCTACATTTATTTACTTCATCGAAGGCTCTCTTTTCCATTTTGATCGCTATAGTGAGTTTTTAATAACTACTAATGAGGTTTACAACGTCTTTTAAGAAAAAGGGGACGTTATAGAGTGAACGCTTGACGTAGTCTTGGCGTAGTCTTAACGTACTATTCGCTCAAAGTTAACGAAGGTAAAATTTTGTGTAATGAGGTAATTTTTTCGGTGACAGTTTCCGAATTTAATTTTCTTCCTCCACGGTAGTGAATTCGTCAATACATAAGCAAGCAGAATTCTTGAGCTGGCCACATCAAATATTTTTATCCTGCCACACGGGAGTGAAGTCATCAGCTGAACTCACTTCTGCGTTGTATCATAGTATCGGTATTGCATTCAGTTTTTGTGTTCCTCTTGGCCATTCGGGCGATTTTTAGGAAAGGAAAAATTTTCGAGAGACAGAAAAAAGATTTTTAGAATTCTATCGAGACATATCTGTCCAAAGGTCTTATAAAGTTGGTGACCCTAAATTCGCAGTGTCAGTACAGGCAGTGAATATCGGAACGCGTGTTGGAAGAAGCTCTTTAAGTTGAATAGAGTTCCATTCGTAATAAAGAGCGGAGTATATCTATGTGATCGTTTGCTGAAGCTTTCGTCAACCTTGGACCCTTAATTGTGAAGGACTATTTGATGCCTGTTCATGTATACCTCTACTTGCGTCATCGCCACAACAGACGTTGGCCCGCAATGGGGAACGTGTGAACAGGCGTTTCGCTATATTCTGTTATATATACTAGTTTCCCTATATGGCTGTGTTCTATCTTCATTATACTCTAAGCTTCGAGAATTTACTCTGTCTTCTAACACGTATACCAAGTATGAGAACAACTCCTCACAAGCCCAGTCAACGTGCATAAATGACATGGTCGGCCCACATTGAGTCTCGCGCATTTCCAAGCGTTTCAATGCGCCAGCGTCATGGGTGATGCACCTCGAAAGTTGAGGAACTCTCTCGAGAATTCGCTCGCGAGAGTGATAATGCCTAGGCGGGGCTCCCGAGACTGGAACGAGCGGGTGTGAAACGTCCTTTAAACGCCTCTAGTCTCAGTTCGCGTGGAGTAAGGGGCCGTTCAAGTGAAGACGATTTATACCATTTTTGACCTCCCCCTTCCTCTATGTAAGACAATGTCAGATTTACCCTACCCCCCTTCCCTCTCTGTCTTATGTGAGACGTTATAGATATTTGTATTTACTCTTCGTTTAATGCTCTCTTTCTGCTGTTTCATCTTTCCATAGAAGCCATCGTACAGCTTTGAGCACTGGATATCTTATAATTATGCAGTGTTGGAGTACCACATTCATTAACGCTAAGGGCGAAACAGTACCACAGCTGATGAAGTTTTGAAGAATCACAGGGTATTTGGAAAAAAACATAGGATATTTTGAAACGATACAGTGTTTCAAGACGGACAAAAATCTTACGTAAATTGGTTCCAGTTCCAGACCCCCTGCCCCTCTTCATAATGCATAGTAAGATGACCCCACCCCCCTCACCCTCAAAAACGTCTTACGTAATACTTGAATGAGCGACTTATTTCTTTCCCTTCACTGCTCCTTCTTCAATAACTATACTAATAAGGCATTCCTTGATACTGGTATTTTAATAAAATAAGCATATTTTTGTTGAAAACGACATTTCAGTATCCACCGGTTGGTGATGGTTTTTATACTTATTTCTATGTTTGAGCTCTCCATTATTTATGGAAAACTTAGCTAATATGTTGTTTTGAAACTGATTACTCTTTTGTCAAGCCGTAATAATTATTAAGTGACCAACGTGAGTACTTCTGAGGTCACTGCCATCATACCATTTGTCGTGGGATTCATGCATGAGGGAGCTTTTCGTTGCCTTCTGCAGCAAAGTTTTTTTTATAAATTTTGAGTCTGAGACTCTCCGAAAACCTATCAGTTCGCTAGTGGAATGCCCAATGGAGGAATGAGTACGACCAGCACAGTCAGCAATTTTTAAATTCTCCCTTCAGTGCTTCGCCTTGGGCTAGTTTTTGACACACCGCACTGATCAGCTGAATTGCTCTTTTTAATCCGTGAGAAAATACACATCTAATTGTACCAGTAATATTTTTGAGTTTTGCTAATTTTAAACTCTAGTGAAAATGATATTTCTCATTTATGTGAGCTGTTGATTGACGAAGTAGTTCTGGGATCAAACATCATGTTATACTTCATCAGATAAATTCAGGGATGAAGCTATCATTAATATTTCCATTCGTTGTTTTTCTCGCGTATGGTTCATTGAGATAAAATCCTCAGTGATTGATACTCAGAAGTCGTCATTAGACCACGTGCCTGGCAAAGGAAACGCAAGGAAAATAGAGTAGGTAAACTACAAATGATAAATAAGTTGTATTCAATATTTTGTATTATCAATCAAAATAGTTAATAAAATGAGTGGAATAAAACTATACCATCTTATCATAAAAAAAACTTCCACATAGTTGAGCTGGAAACCATGGAGCATGGGGTAGGTAAAGCTTAATGGAAGTAGTTAGTATCGTGCTCGAATAGGTGGCTGGAGGGGAAATGCCGCAATCGCTAGCTTCGTATGCTTTGTGACGTAGGCTTCCTTTACTAAGCTTACCCCAATCCACTATTCCTCTTCCCCAGACAGGCTATCTTCCAAATCAACGCGGACGGGGTATGCCAACTTAACGGACCTCGATTCAAAACTAAAAATGTCAGACACAATCAGGGTATCACCAATAGAATTTGACTTATCAGATCAGTACGGGAGTGAATACCCATGGCGTTGGGGCACTGTCGTCGGCTAAGGCTTGAACGCTTGCGGTTGTCGTAATCTTTCTCAGTGGTTGCTGCTAGAACAACACTTGGGAATGAAGGACAGTCGCCCGGTAAAATGCTCCAGTCTCCCCTATTTAGTAAGGCCATTAAGAGCTCATCGACCATAGTTTCGCCCAAGTTCGTGGTTTTCACCTCGCCTCGACGACCAGACAGCGAGCGAGAGACATTTATTCATTTAAATATGAGATACGGGGACACCCACAAACATGCGAACCACAAGTAAAAGAATGAGAGAGAGAGATGTTCTGGGCTGCCACGTGGTAAAAATGTCAACTAATATCTTGTAATTTTCGCCTCTTTGGCCCAGCAATTAGTGGCTGTAGCCAGTCGAAAATACATGTATACTCTTTATGGGTAGCTCGGGAGATACTCTAAACATGGTTTTGGAAAAAATCAAAGCAGGTTCATTTTTGGAGAAAAAAAATTCACAATGATGATGGCGTGAAATGACTAAGCACACCTAAGCCATAAAAGAACATTCTTAATTGCGGAAGGCAGCATGGTGCAGATGATATTGCAGTTATATTAACCTGTGAAACTTGTAAAATATTTGTAATGGAGTACCACAAAGTTTGCAAACTTAGCGAAATATATCTTTCTCTTCCCGACTCCCGATTCAATAGCTCTGAGGGAGACTTATTCATGTAATGGCAGCTTCCGGTAAAAATACCCTAAAATAAACCTTGGATATTGCAAGAATCCCAGAAACATCTGGAAGTTCCGGCAAGAAATGCGTTCGATGACAGATACATTAGCCGGGCGGATTCTGTAGTTTATAATCGCCGGGAAAGTACCTCTCCCAGGAAAGCACAGTGATACAATGAGTCAAAATAGTGCTATTATCTTCTCCAATGCCTTAAATTCTGAACCGTCAATCTCTATTTTATCAGTAGTTCGATCGGTACTGGGTGCCTCGACAGTAAAAGGTAAATCTCTGTTAAAAATTATGACTTTTACCGAATTAATTGATGCTTATCATATGCGATGAAAGTAATCTTATCAACTTCATAATAAATATGATCATTTTATTACTGGTAGAATATCTGAGTGTTTCTCATTATTTATTTGAGAAACCATTTAATAATAAAAAATTTTTAAACTGCAGCTCTGTTTAATACTTCAATGCGAACAACCTTGCTGAGGGAGCTCATTAATGAAAAGTTCGGAGAGAGTGTAACGTTTTCCATTCTTTCTCATCTTACGAGTCGAAATGATCAACTCATCCTGGATCAATAGCGAATGCGTTGAATATGAGGATCGGTGGGAAGATTCACTCTCCATGAGTAGCGAAGCAGCTGAGCAAGGAGAGACTTAAGATCCTTGAAAGCTAGCCGTGACTAGTGTTGGTCTCTTGACTACCATTTCTCCGAAGGGAGGACCGAATTTCCTACAATCAGCTCCAGTTCGCCGCTTTCGAGTCGACTGGTGTAGACTCGCTCAAAACATAAGACCAAGTGAGTTCAAATGGGCTCTGAAGGCAGTTTGAGCCAGCGATATCCTTTCACCTAGAATTCAATGAATTTGGTCTCATTCAAAGAAAAATATCTCATCTTTCCTAAAATACCAAATAATATGCAGCTTACCGCATTACTTTTCGAGATATTGGCCAAAAAATACCAGCCTTTTTACATGGAAAATGGTAAGGTAAATGCACTCCAGAGAGGCTTCATACAAAATAGAGGACTTTCTAACTCTTAATTCTAGTCAGATATTAATCAGTGGGTATTTTTTGTTTGAGAATTCTCAAATGTATATAAAAAATAAACCATCCGAGGTCATGGCTTTTTCCCCGCACGGCGTGAAAAAATTGAATTAATTTAAAGACTTATGCGTGCATATTTACCGTAGAGACGCGTGTACCACGCGCACCTTTTTTCCCAGAAATCGTATTAGAAAAAGGGGGGTGCGCGTTTTACACGATTTTCCCGTCACTCTGCCTTTCCTGGCAACCTTTAACGGTAGCAGGGCCCTGGAAGCTCTGTATGACTCATTGGGGAAGGAGGGTGTCTCTCGTTCTTACTCACAAACTAAACATCGTAAATCTACTTTTATTTGAATTATAATCCATTTCTTTTCTCAATTTATCGTGGAGGAACAAACGCAAGAACGTTAACGGAAAGCTTTGGCAACAGTCGAAAGTGCAACGGCCCAAAAAAACTCGTGCTTGGAGAATGGAGATAGTTGCCAATTTTTTTCCGACGCTAATAAAAGTCTGGTAAAAGGGGTAGGCGTCTTATGCGGGTGCGCGATGTACACTGGCCTATACGTTTATTACATACACGAAATTCCAGTCTTATAAAACAATATTTTTGAGCAATTTATTTAACAATATTTACTCAGGCTTCTTACAGCTGCTGAAGTACAAAAATTATGTTCTGATATGACCATGACAAGGGAAAGATCTGGCTCAAACTATTTCAAGCGCTCAGCTTAAGTACATACCAATAGAAATAAGTATATGCCAATTTTGAAGCATAATGGAGAGAGGGGTGGAGGTTTCTCTCCGAAAATGCCCTTAAAACAAATTCTCTTCAAAGATACGAGTGAGATAAAAGGAGGAACTCGGGAGCAAACAAGTATATTGAATAAAACATGAATGAAATAAGTATATTTCCCCAGCTCATGAATTACGAACAAAATAGTCCAAAGGTCAGCCAACCTGTGTTCTTATATCGAAAGCTCAGCAATCAATCGACAATTCAAACCAAGTGCCAACATTCCAGGCAAACAGCTGCGCGATATGCACTTCACGGCGATCCCCAGTAAAAGCTGATTACTTGACATAAGAATGGATACGAGGACGACAAAGGCAGAGGAGTGACTCAACTTCCGGGCCGGGGGAAGGTGAGGAGGGAGGGATCGGGCAGGAAGGGAGGAGGATGGAGACAAAGACAGGGAAAAAGGGGCCATGAGATATTTTGATTATTCCGCGACACATCGCGAAGTAGAAGGGCACGTCCAGAGAAGAGATGATGATGATGTCAAAGGTATTTTTACAGCAGGCAGTCATCGTCTAGATTTGGCTGGAGTTTTCTTAATTCTCAGATCATGAAAACTCATGCGAGGAGATAACATTAGATTTTGATTCAGGCCTCTCTAATGGAACCGAGTCATGATAATAAAGCGTATAGTTTAAGAGCAGCTACTCAAGGGCCAATCATATCTAATGCACGCCGAGCTGATGGCCCACCCTCCCCTTATGTAAGACAGTGTAATATATCCTGAACTCCTATCCCACCACCTCCTCAATCTTATGTAAGTAATCATATATTTTTGGAGCCATGCGCATTCCTCAAGTTTTCGATAAACGATGTTTTGCGCAATGAAGGCTACTCATAGGAACATGTACTGAGCATAGGATATTGAAGGAGTGGCGATGAAACCAACGTTTGCCATCAGCCGACAAGAAACGGCGGCAGGGAATGCGCAAATCAACTCGTGACATTGGTGGTCGTAGAATCTGGTCTCTCGAATTGGAATTGAATCTCGGGGTCGGTTTGAACATAATTTACAAACCATCAAAAGCTCTTGCCATTGGTTTATAGTGTTGAAATGATGCATAACCAATGCATGCTCAGGATACCCCAGGTAATATTGTCAGATATTATCTATGCTCCCCACGAAAAGTAGTAGACTGGATTTATGACCTTTGGCAAGAGGGATTAATCACTCAAATTCCCCGCCAGATCGTCAGTTTTTATTTGATGGGTACATATTCACTAAGCACTACAAGCAGTCAGTTCTAATGAAGTCAACAGTTTCGGACGAGATGCTGTGGGACTGCATTATTAAACGAAAAATACTCGATGTTGAACTTTCCACTTTTTTAATACTCAAACTTTACTACACGTGTTTCGGCACATTATTTGGCCATATTCAGGTTTAATGTAAAAATTCCAGTTTTGCAAAGGGTATTAATTCATAATGCTCAGCGGAAAGGGTGGGGGAAAGGAAGAGGAAAAGTGAGGGTTGGCCGTTTAGATTTATCGGTATTGAGGCGGAATAGGGGGTGGGGGAGAGAAAGAGGAGGAAATGGGTGCATAACAGTGGGTTGGATAGGTCATCCCAACGCCGCACGTCAAGTGGGTGGGGAAGGAATTTTCAGTAGCGGGGGTGAGTTGGGTGGGGGATGATTAAGAGGAAGTTTCACGGTTCACTTGTGGGGCAGTATACGAGGGTCAAACAGGAAGAAATTTTAGAACACGAGTGAGTGAACACATAAAGTACCTGGCCAAAGGAGACACTAAATCCCATTTGGCTAAACACCTGATGGAAGAATCCCACCTCAAGGACTTCCGAGTGAACATTGTAAGAATTCAAGGCAAAGGTCGTTGCTGGGATGAATATGGACAGCGGGGAATCATAAAGAGGAAAGAAGAAGATGGTCAAATTGTTAAATTATATTGATTTTAAATATCACTCCCCCATCCTAAGCTCTTCTTACATTTTTGACCAGAAGAAAAACCGTGAAACTCCCACCCCCACCTTTCCTCTCAAATATCCCCCTCCAACTCACCCCCCCTCCGCTACCAAACATTCCCTCCCCTACCCACTTGACGGCGGCGTTGGGATGGCCTAACCAACCCACTGTTATGCTCCGACTTCCTCCTCTTCCTTTCCCTCTCCCCCATTCCGCCTCAATACCGATAAATCCCAACCGCCAAACCTCCCCTTTCCACTTCCTT
The DNA here is from genome assembly GCA_963169105.1 of Ceriagrion tenellum. Lineage (NCBI taxonomy): Eukaryota > Metazoa > Arthropoda > Insecta > Odonata > Coenagrionidae > Ceriagrion > Ceriagrion tenellum. The sequence goes on from OY720637.1 coordinate 125,704,604, forward strand.
CCCCCACCTTTCCGCGGAGAATCATGCATAAACACCCTCTGCAAAACTGGAATTTTTACACTGTACCTGATGATGGCCTAATGAAGTGCCGAAACACATGTAGTAAAGTTTGAGTATTAAAAAAGTGGACGGTACATCGAGTGCTTTTCATTTTTCCGTCTGTTCTACTTCACTTCACTTGCACTGATAATATCCTAATACTTTCAAAAACCTAACCGTTGAGATAAATGCACACTTTTTAGAGTACTTAAACTGTTATTTTTCATCCAACAATGATAGAAAAAAGTAATGCAAGTTTGTATGATGTCACCAGTACATAAAATCTTGCAAAAGATGATCTCAGATTCACACCCACCCTCCCTATAGGTAAGACAATGTAAGAAGAGCCCGACCTTCCATACCCACTTCCTAAAATGTCATATGTAATGCATACTTAAATGGTCCCATTACAAAAAGGTCGCATCACTTCTCGATGCAAGCCACTTGCTCGCCTGGCGAAAAACCCACCACCACCACCCACGGATCACATCATAGGAGGGGTACCAGACCATTGGGGCATACGATTGTGAGGCATGGAGCCAGATAAACTTCAATCTAGTTGCTTTCAAAGTAGGGATAAGGGTAGAGATTATTTGAGAAAAGTGAGGGCGATTATGTCAACAAGAATGGGGAGGAGGGGTGAGAAGAGGAATTTCATGACTCAACCACCTATCTTCAGCAATGGCTTTGAGAAGAGGTAAAAGCTTTGCCATGGAAAATCTAATGAGCACAGAGGGTTGGTGAGGCACTTCTCAAGTGTGGAGAATCTGGAATCTGTAGGAGGATTCCATGCATGAAAGTAATGGGGTGAAGTTATAATAGAAGCCATTGTCTACAACTATTCAACCAAAATCATTAATGAACCATCTTCAGCCCACTTTGGGGGGACAAAGGCAGTACAAAGTTAACTCTTTTATTCTGAGCTTATAATGATGTGAATTGCTAATATTCAAATGCAATACATATAGTTGAAAGATAAACAATTCAAAGCATTATCAGCGAGGTTTGGTTGGTGCAAGGGAGTTCCTTGCTCAATGATGAAAAACTTCACTCTAAATACATATAAACTCTATGGCAGCCATTACATGATGCATTGACTAATACTTCTATTTTAATAGAATGAATTCTAATTGTTAAAAATGATCAATATTGGCTTTTATATCTGTCCTTTCCATCACCTTTTCTGCAAAATATTTCTCCTAATTTCACCAAACAGCATCAGTAATAACTGTTGGGCAAATCCATGGACAATAGCATTTCAAAGAATCTTAAAAAAGTGTGTAAGAAGAGTGCCAACAGATCAAGTGAAATATTCTACAGCTGGAAACCTGGTCTGAATATCCATTATCATGGTATGACAGACAAAGGTACTAAATCTTATAACTATGATGAGGAAAATATTATCTGGAAGCTCACTAACATCTCGTAAAATATACAAATGGAATGTCAGGCTTTCGCATAATGTTCAAATTCTGCTCTCTTAGAAGGATTGGGAAGATATTAATTTTTGTCACTTCTGGGCTAGTTATTTTATTTTGCAGTGAAAAGGAGGAACATGGGCGGTCAGTATCTTGTCTTATAAATTGAATTCATAGTCACTTATTTTACCTGACATGGTCACATTTGTTTATTATGACTGTTGCTAGGATTCCAAATTCAACGTAATGAACAACTAAGACAAAAATTTCATGGTCTTATTGCCAAGTAATTGCTGACACCAATGGCATGGTAAGGGTGTCATGTTACATACATTATTGAATTTCTTTGATTTCATACAAGTTATTTTATACATATATACCCATCACGCCATTCCCTTTCGGGGTAGGCACAGTCAAAATGTTTCACTCATTAATACATAATTGTACACCTAACTCTGCTTCAATAATTTCCTCCATACTGACCTATCCTTGCAAACCTTTTTTGCCTCATTTACCCCCATACACTGTTTCATACACGCCCTCCTGTTTTAAAGACTCCTAATATTCCTCCTCCTAAGAATTTCCTCAACCACATTATACCACAACTTTCTCGGCCTACCTCTACCTCTCAGACCATTCATTCTACTCTCATATATCTGTTTCGTTATTCGACTTTCATCCATTCTCTCAACATGGCCAAACCAACGTAGCACACTCCTTTCATACACGTCCATTACTGGAGCATTTAACCCACATTCATTCATGACCCACTCATTCCTGACCCTATTTATACTACTTTTGCCGCAAATACTCCTCAGATAACTCATACCCATGGCGTTTAGTCTACTCTTATGTCTGTCCTGACATACCCATGTTTCACTACCATACAGCAAAGTGGGAAGAAGTACACTTTTGTACACGGCAAATTTTGCTTAGACAAGCACTCATTCATTGATATGCTCCACATGCCACCTACCACTTCCCTTCCAGCATTCGAACGTCTCTTTTTCTCCTCATCTATTCTTCCATCTTTCGCAAACATCTTACCTAAGTACACAATCATCCACCTGTTCAATTACTTCACCATTCGCCCTCATCATACAGTTATTCTCCCCATTCTCCTTATCAATAACTACTACTTTAGTCTTGCATGCATTTACCTTCAATTCCATTCTCTCCGTTGATTCACAAAACTTATCTAGGAGATTCTGTAATCCCTGTAGACTGTCTGAGATCAAAACAGCATCATCCGCTTATAGAAGAACTCGCAACTTTACATTTCCAATAAAAACACCGTCGTTTTCACTACATGCGTCTCTAACACATTTATCCATAAATACATTATACAACCATGGAGACATTACGCATCCTTGCTTTACACCCCAATTTATTACAAACCAATTACTCAGAACCCTGTTAACTCTTACACTTGCCTTAGTATTGTCATACATTGCCATCATAACATTCAATAATTGCCCATTCACTCCATAGTCTCTCAAAACCTTCCACAACTTCTTTCTATTTACTCTGTCATATGCCTTCTCTAAATCGACAAACGCACAGTACACTTTCTTTCGGACAATCATACATTTTTCTATCACTTGCTGAAATGCAAAAAGCTGGTCACTACATCCTCTCCCAGGCATAAACCCACACTGCACACCCCATATTCTGTCGGAAGTAATATTCCTCACTCTTTCGATTAATATTTTACTGAACACTTTTCCTGGGATACTCAATAAACTAATGGCCCGATAATTATTACATTCATTCTTTCCTCCCTTCCCTTTGTACAACGGAACAATGATAGCATTCTTCCAATCCGCTGGAACAACAGAAACTTGTAAATATAAATTGTATAGTTCACGCAGCCTACAAATTAGTAATTTACCCCCACACTTCAACATTTCACTGGATACCCCATCTATGCCTGCAGCCTTCCCATTTTTCAATATTCTCTCAGCCATTGTGACCTCCTTGCTGATATCCTTTTCCATCATCACATTCTCACATACCACTTCACAAGGCTCATCCTCAACACCTGCAATATTATTGAACAATTCTTCAAAATACTCCCTCCAGCAGTCCCTGATATTATTCTCACCCCACATGATCTCTCCACTTTTGTTCTTTACCGCATTCATTCCCCTACCTTCTCCAATCTTAGCCCTTTTTACCCACTTCCAAAACTGCTTTTTATTACCTTCAAAATCACTCTGCATTTTTTTAGCTTCATCCACACGCATTCTATCTTTGCTCTCTTTCACAACAACTTTGCCTTCATTCTTATTCTTTCTGTAAAGTTCACATGCCTAAGTAAGCTCTTCCTCAGATTTGGCAGCAATCATATTCTTGTATGCCTCTTTCTTTTCTCTGACTGCAATTTTCACTTCTTCATTCCAACAAAGCATCACCTTTCATTCTTCCTACCACTCCTTTTCCACATACACTATCAGCACATTCCACAATCACTCCTTTTAAACACTCCCACGCATCATTCACATTCTTGTTTCTGATATATTCGTCCCATTCTCTCTGCTTCAACGATAAAGCATCCTCAAGCATGCAACCGTACCGCATTCTTACCTTGCTGTCTAGCAATCTTTCCACTTTTACTCTCAACTGCTTACGTGCAACATTCTTCCTTGGCACCCACTTTCTGCCCAGATTCACTTTGGAGGGTACCAAATAGTGGTCTGTTCCACATTCAGCACCCCTTATCACTCGCGTGTCCCACAGTAACTCTCTCAATCTCTCATCATACACAATAAAATCAATCATGCATTTACAATCTCCCCTTTGCCAAATATACATATGTATTACCTTATGTTAAACCATGTATTTGACACAAACAATTCTTTTTCCAAGCACACACTCACCAAGTTTTCACCATTATCATTCACTCGAGGGTCACCAAAAGGCCCAACCGCTCTCTCAGATGCATCCCGCCTCACACCAACCCACCCATTCATGTCACCTAGTAAAATTATTCTCTCACCAGGTTCACATTCATTCAAAACCTCCCCTCTGTTTCCTCTGTCTTTCCCAAAACTCATCTTTCACACTCTCACTCTCTCCATCCACTGGTGCATAGCAAGCCACAATTACGACTCTCCTAATACCTACTTTCATGCGAACCCAGAGTAATCTAGGGGATACTAACTCGTACTTCCTTACTAGCAACTTAGTTCTCTCATAAAAAATGAGTACTACACCTTGACTGCCGAGAACATTATCTTCAACTCCTGACCACAATGCCAGACTGCCGCCATCTAATGTAACAGCATCCCGCCCCTTACGCTTAGTTTCACATACACACAAAACATCCATTCGTCTCACTTTCATTTCATTCAGCAACTCATGCTCCTTACCAAATACTCCTCTCACATTCCAAGTACCGAGAGTCCAGTTTGTTTCCAGTCCGTATCTTGATAGACCAACCTTATCCAGCTTCAGCCGCCCATCGTGGCTTCGGCTGTCCGGGGCAACATTTTGACGTTTAGCAGTAAGTTGTAATAGAGTATGCAAGGTTACCAGCCTTCACAGTACCCACACCGCGTGCAGCTTTCCCTGCTAACGGTTACGGCACTCTACCGGTCAGTTTTGGCACATTTTTGCCAGTAAGCCAAAAGAGAAACCAAAGCATAGTAATACCCTAGGCCCTCTTTCCCTATTCTGCTGAAGCTAGGATCCCTTCTGAAAGGACTACCTTGAGAGCCAGTATACTGTTGCCCGCGACCCACCACTTTGAGGTATATGCGGTGTACTGACACACCGGGTCACTTTTAAATAACAAATAAGTCATTATATTGGTTCTTAATAAAAATAGAAATTTATAAGTTTAAAACATACACAATATGTAGAACTTTTAATGGAATCATTCAAATAATCCATGACTTCTCCTCTGAAAGTCTAAAACACTGCTAACAATAGAAAATCAGACATTATATGTCTCAAGGATGAAAAGATTCTAAGTTTCATTGATATTTTCAAAAACAGCCCGTCTTCTTTTCCATGGAACTGCTCTGTTTTAGATTCTTTCAAGTTTAATATTTCTGATCTAAGACTTGACTGAATTGCACATTAGTTGATGTTGTACATTTAACTTGTTATAATTTGAATCCCTGTCATATCATCAGGAACAATGTCAGTTAATCCTGCTTGATTAATGCTTATGACTTCAGTCGGCACTCAATACTAGCATATACCACAAAGGCAATGAAAACATCTCAACAACCAATATGTTAGAAATGCGGCTCTACACATACACCTACAAGGATGAGCATATTGCTGCCTTTTAGGGTAATCACATCACAAGGCCATAGTATGACGAAACAAGTATACAAAATAGTCATTTAAATAAGAAATTTATTGCATTGTAAACTTAACAACTGGTGTTTCACTCCACTGAAGAGATACTTACAAGATACAAGCACAATATTCACAAACAATCTTTAAAATATGATTTTTGAAAAGTGCAGTGTACAACATTATTCAAATGGAATGTTTACATTCCATATTCGTCCACTTTTTAAAGGCATCACCAATAAATTACACATCGATCTTCAGTGAAAACACATTGGAGTATTGTGACAATGTAATCATCTTAGCTCAATATTAAAACCGGGAAAAAATTGATAATTACTAATACGAAGCTTTTAATGGCAGCTGAGTGAATGAGGATTGGGAATTCATTTAACTGATGATGACATTTCAACCTCACACTGTTGAATTTACTCCTAGCAATTCAAAACATTATCAGCGAGGAGAGGCAACAACCACAATGTGCTTCATCATAATGCTGCCACAACAGTTACTGTCCCATTTCAAGTATCACAGCTCTTCCCATCTTAAATAAGTTCCTGGATTGTGCAGATTCCAGATAAAAGATTGTCAATACACAAAGAAGGCGAAGACCACAGCCATGCAAAAAATGGAATCCTGCAAAGAGAAGCAAGACAACGTCAATCTACAATACCATTATCAGGATCTTACATTAATTTTACCAATTAATAATCAAAACTAAAAATTTCAGTATTTTACATGAACTGTAGAGTTAAAAATACTAATACAGAAAATATAACTTTTATTTATGTCAGTCATCCCATATGTTTACAATTTAACAGACCAACTCTCATGTCAATTCAAAGAAAATTTTAACATTCATACTTTTTAACCCCGGTGGATTACACTGCCCCTTACTATTAATACGATGACTTTTAAATTTCCATGAGTGATGTTTTATAAACAAATAAAAAACATAACTTATTGACCATTATTCCCTTTGAATTACTACCATGGCCTAGCCACACACTTCTAATCGGGTTTCCACAGTTTCAATAATGAAGAAAATGCATTTTTGGAATTCTTGAAAGAGCCGAACTTCCAGAAATTTTTATTTTATCCCCTAGATTGTGAAAAGTCTCCATTCCTTGAGGTTGGACTTGATCCTAGGAAATTGAATCAAGTCAAAAGAGGCCAAATCATGGGAGTACATGGGGTGAAGAAGGACTGCGATCCCATTTCTTTTGGAAAACCTTGCGATAAACAAGATTTGAAAGAGCAGTAACATTGTATTGTGGCCAAATTCATTCACCACTGCACAAAGGTTTTAGTCACCCCTTTCACACAACTGTCTTAAAATATGAAATAATGACAATGATCATTTGATTGACCTTATGAGGGATTCATAGGGACAGCTTCTCAGAATGAAAGAAAAGAGGTACAGTGACCATATCATTTGACAGTGACTGATGAGTTCTCTCTGTTCAAGAAAAACTTTGATTTTCATGAAGTAAACATAAAGCCATGTTACGTAAACTCTGATGATAATCAGCAGGAATGTGTCATCATTACTAGCCCTCTTAGGAAGGTTGCGGTTGGTTTTTTTCAACTGATTCAATTATTTTCGCTCCCGCACGGTAAGCTGGAATTAATCACAAAATTGCAGAATAAAAATAATGTTTTCATCAAAATAGCTTCCACTCTGCAAAAAGTAGATGGAAATATTTAAAATAAAGAGCAATCCTCAAAAGGGAGGTTTCTCATATGGTTTCCTTCTCAACATTTCCACCAACTACACCATAATACCATGGCTCACAGTCATGAAATTCAACCAGTATGTTGTACAAACCACAGGTCTGGTAATAGAAAAAACAACAAGAACAATTATGAATAAGAAAAATATTGGAATTTAAGCATGAAACATACAAGTAATGGAAGAAGTACTGGGCTAGTATCAAAGATAAACCAGTAAAAATTTTGACACATACAGTTTGTTGAAAGAATAGTTTAACTGTAACCCTTGTTATCACAAAAAGTATTTCAAAATTGACAGACATTATGGCTGAGGCTGCCGTTTTCTGAGAGAATTGTACAAGAAAAGATTCCTGCAATGCGAGAAATTACTGTTTCAAATCATTTCAATAAACACCACTTCTGGCGACACATAAATACATGTGGCCAATCAATCGTCTTATTTCAGAAACTGAAGAAGGTTCATACGGCCAGGAATATCATGGGTCGCCTTAATGACACAGTCAAATCAATGAATGATTCCAATGACTGTATTTTCCGGGTTTCAAGAAAATAAAAACGGATGACCCTTTTCCCAACAGTTCCAGAGTACTTGCAAAACGAATGAAAAGGTAATAACAAAAAAATAACAAGGTAATAGGCAAGTGTAGGTTGGACAACTACAACCAAAATTTCATACACAGCAGATAATATAATGATATCACTTACACCTATGTAAACATCCGAGGCGTAATTGTCGCAGTCAGCATCCCACAAACATCTAGTCCCCGTCCTAACACCGGCTCCTATTTGCTCTCCGAGGATCACTTGAACCACATATTTATAACGTGGAAATCCGAGCTCTGAAAAGAATACATAACCTGAGTTAGTAACATTTTACAGTACACAATCAACGTTCATGGAAATCACTGCCAACCCTACAACACACCCATGACTCTACGTTTCACCCGCTGGGCAATAGAACTGGAGAGCATCGAGGGATCTGATTCAGTATAAACTTTTCCTAAAAGTTCCTCTCTTAGAACACTGTGAATGACTTCTTTCACTGCACCAGGTTTAAATCTGTGAGTAGGTACATAATTAAGTGGAGTTAAAATGTACAAAAAAATCAAAACACAGCATATTACATGTACGACGAATACCTGTCTCTTACGTGAGGGCGCATTTTAAACTGCCCGTCCGAAGAATCTTCATCATATCTTGGAATACTACCACGTTCTTCATCCCTGCTAGTCACACTTCCAGCGGAGTTTTTGTCCGTTGCGCCAGCGTCTGCTTGAACATCACCTTCCATTTTCAAGGATAAAAAGCCTTTTCATCCACGGCTACAACAAAATTCTTCACCCTTGGAGACTCTAAAAACCCCCAGGATAATATTCTAGATGTTTTAGACAATCAATTCCGCATACTCCATGTCGACGGCCTTGTTTGTTTACATTGCTTCTTTTGTTTTCGCGGCATTTATCGGATTTATCGTACACTGAGCTACTGCTAGGTAGCGTATGCTTCGCCAAAGGCCCGGTATTTTGAATGTATGATTTGAAGAACCATCGTTGGAATCGGGGGCTGATCGTTCGACTATGATGTCTTAAATTCAAACCAGAGTGAATTCCATTTAAAGCATCCAATTTCAACCTACGTGGGGACTCAAGTCTAGTCGAGTTTAAAAAAATACTCGAGTACCTGACTCAAGCATTTTTATAAAGCTCGGTTCGATAACGATTTTAAAACTACTGGAAAAAAGGTATTCCCTATTAACACGAATCAAGAAAGAAATTTTTTCCCTTTTGAGATTTCGCATATAAGTGGGTCTTAGAATCGGAAGTAATATCCTTGGCTTAAATCGGATGGCATAAAATAATTATTTACGCTCACCATACTGGTGGGGACGGTGCCAATACCACATTTGTTTAGACTGTGCCAATACGGTATAGAGACGTGCATAGTAAAATTCCGTTCATGGTGAAGTTTCGTCAACATAATCTATACTCACCAAATTTTTGTATTAAATGAAATTAAGTGATAAGAAGTCTATGAACCTATGAGTTTATGGATTATTTCCACGGATGCCTCAACTGTAATCACTATCTTTGAAAAATACACACATGCGCCGGAGTTTTTTCATCAAGTAAGAATATATTCACACAATTTTTTATAAACACATTTGTGAATCACCTGAGCTTAACTTGTTTACTAATTCGCACGTCTTAGGGACTAAATATAATACTATAAATAAAATTAACATAGCAGGAGGGTTGAGATGTAGTTATTCTTTGAGTCATACGAAAAATATGTATTTACGTCTCAGAGTATAAGTCACAGACTGTTGGTCTGTGACTTATGCTTAGTGCAGTAAGTGTAATACTGTCGAATAAGTCACTAGCATGCTGAGATCCCCGAAACTATTTGGATGCTACCGCTATGAGGAGATCTTCCCAATAAGGTAAAAATGGCATAATAAATCGCTATACACAGTCACTTCATTGTGTTGTTACGCGAAAAAGTGACGCCGGTAAACTCTGGGAAAACAAAAATTCAGCAGCTGGCGCCCAACTCCCGCCTGACCGCCAGAAATCCCTTACTCTTCATTGTATGTATAGGAAAGCAGCTGCTTTTCTTATTGTTAAAAATTTTTTATTCTAGCTTATCAATGCTATTAACTTGTTGGCATAATGGCGTTTGATATGCATTCCTATTATTTTTGTACACCTGATCAAACCTGACTGGGGGAGGATTTTGGGGCTAAATGTAAATAACTGATAATTTGTTTAAGAATCCCGTGGACTCACCCTGATTACAATGCATTGTGATATTTGTAACTACCCTACTTGCAAAATGCAAACGCCCATTTACTTGATGCATTTTATAGAGGGTACAGATAAATTTGATACGAAGATGGAAGTTGACATGGTATACGGACAAAAATTCGTGCTGGCTAGACTTAACGAGTGTATTTTGACATATTCGCGGAAAGAAATTAGTTTCGTTCCTGTTTCTCAGGAAGTAGATGATAACGATACGTTAACGATATTTTTAAGAGGTCCTGAGGTGCTCTTTTATTTAGCGGGTGCGATCCTATGGGGTTTGCGGCCTCCACCTCTGCTGCCCAAGGTTGGGTTCTTGGGGCCGCCCTGAATCCTTAATCCCTGCACTTCCGCCTTTTCTAGCGTCCACTTCCCCATTAAAATCTCAACTCTGCGCTTCCCCATTGCACACTCGTTTCACTGTCCTACTCACACCAAATTACTCCCACTCGAATTCTAGGAGCCGATTGGAACCAATTCAACCCCGTGGTCTATCACACTCTGCCTCCCCTTCGTGGCCTTCTGGACTGACCCAGCAACCCACGTGTACCTTTCTCACCCCATAGCACGTCATACCCCCACCTTCCAATTTCGCACTATATAAGAAGCAGTGCTCGACGCAAGCTGTCTATCTGTCTTTCATTGTGTTCGGGTGAAGTTATCCAGGCGTTTGAGTAAGGTTGGCGATTTAGGTACCCACGGAGGATGAAGTCAAGACTGCGTTGGTGGAGTCGGACAAGAGGAGTTCGTGTAAGTTGTATTCATGTTTACATAGTGCATTTATTTTACACTTCGTAGAATCGAGTTAAAATGAAATGGTCACCGACTTAATCGTCATTATTTTATGTTTTCTAGCTTTGAGTTGATGCGATTGATCTAATTTTGAAGTGAATATTTCTTAATTTTTATCATAGGTTGTCTGAATAGTGACTTAATGCATAATGGTCCTCAATAATCCATTTAAAATAAGGAATTATTTCTACAGTGTCCTTATTTATTTAAGGAAAGTCATTAATGTTCTTTTCTATTTCCAGGGTTTGCGTTCCGTGGTACGGCGTCTATTCCAATACGGAAAATTCCAGCATTTCTATTGGTATCCTCCTACAGCGCGTGATTTGTAGAAAACCATTTAGTCTTCCTAATACTCTCATCTGCCTAGCATGTCTAATTGCATATCCGAGAAAACAGTCATCTTCTACTTCGCAATTCTTTCTCCTCAAAGTAAACTCGTTTTACTCCATCCGTCGCGAGATTATTATTCCCTTTATTGCCTTTGAACTGCCGCAAAAGTAGTTCAATCTCTCTTCTCAATTAAACTTCCGGAGATTTTCTCGCTCGTAACACGAGCTGCTCCAAAGTCGTATCTTCAAATTCATTCACCAGAAAACTTGACTGGCTGCTTCTTTCAGAGAGACTTCCATCCCCGTGTCTTAGCCACGAACCCCAATCGTGGAAAGGAGTTAAGGTTTAAAATCTCCAGCATTCTTTTAAGCCATACTTCGTCGATATTTTTTCCTCTGCTGATCCTATGGCTCTTGTTCGCACCACAAATTATCCACTAATTTTTCATAGTTAGCAGTTCTTCCCTTAAATTTCAGATATGCTTTATCTCGTCCAATTCGCCAATCTCTATCGTTCAATTCTATAAATCTCCGCCCTTCAAACTTGACCGAAGTGTTAGTCCACCAAATCTATTCCAATACGGGCAATTCCATTACTTTATTCTTCGTGAATCCTCTCATTGAGCTCCCTACTCGCATTGATTTCACAAATCAATCGTTGCTTTCTCGTTGCCAAGTCTTCTTTCATCTGTGGCGAAAACCTGGTTTCCATCGCCAGCGCGATTTTGACCCTCTATATCTCTCCTGATTCCAAATTCCCCGCCGCATCCACAAAGTCAAAGTTTCCCGTTTGACTGGCGAATATCTTATGACGTGGTTTTTGGAGCGTCGAACTCCCTGGCTTCCTCGCGTAGGGAGTAATCTGATCCATGATTCGCGAAGTACTACTCGAAGCTCCGCACTACAGCATTAAAAACCTCCAATCTTTCGGAATCATCCAGCCACTACAGCAATCCCCCCCTCCTCAGAGGTATTCTGTAAGAAGAATCTTATTTACAAACGGAGCCAGTGAGCATACTACAAGTAGTGTTGTGAAGTGTCAGTGATCATAATAAGTGCATGGTCAGTTGTGTGTTGAATGTGAAGTGTTTTGTGCTCTTCGAGGGATCGTCGATGGAAAGCAGAGCTCCTCCGCCGATGGACCTTGCAGCAGATAAAATAAGGTAGGGAAACTACTCCTCTTGCAGGGCAGTGAGTAGGGATTTAAATAAGGCAATTTGAGACAAGGATCTGTACACGATAGGGCCCCACCAAAGGGGCTTAAGGGACAAAAATCACTTAAGGGACTGTAGCACTTAAAGAAAAAATCTTGTGCAAATTAAGGTGACTTAGATCATAAAAATAGGTAGGACCCTTAAAGGAATTAGGCTCTTAAGGTGATAGTCATCAATATGACGCAAGTAATGCCTTCACTAACTGCCCTAAGTACAATATGGTCCCAATAACACAGGTTTCACACGAATGTTAATCTAGTGCCCACAATTTTAGAAAATATCTAGTGTAATGTCTGTGCATCACAAATTGTGTAAACGAATTCGGAAGATTGGTTTTCGAAAGAAGCCGATCTTTATGTAAAGACTTGATGTAAGGGTGTTGTAACATGAAAGCCCAAATGTAATACCCGAATGTAAAAGAACTGATATATTCCAAAGCTCTGTAAATAAAATTTTTATCCAAATCTTTCGGCCATATTTTTTCCGAAGGCAGCGGTCGCCTGTTTTGAAGGCGTCGCTGTGACATGGTACAGTAGGACGTCAAGTCTGCTCATTCGTATGGATGTGCAGGAGATTGGCGTGATGGACCGGCCATCGGCCTTCGTCTCATTTTGTGACGAAGGCCGAAAAATGGGTTCCAGCGAGCTGGCATGATACCTCTTTGGGTGGCATGGAAACTCATGCAATCTTTCTCTTCCTTGTTCCTCGTTTTATTTTCCCATGCGTTGCATTAGCCTAAATTTTTTTCCCAAAAGACTGTCCCTGAATTGAGCCTTTTGAAGTGCAAAATGTTCCGCGCCAAGCCGGGGTGAAAACTCGGGAATCTTGGCAATAAACTTCCTCGAAACTTACCACAGAAAATTTTCAAATTGGAAAGTACTCGCTGCTGCGTGACTGGTTGGTTGTCATCCTAGACTGGATTGTCTCTCGCTGATCGTGAAATCTTCAAGGGATATTAAGATGTAAAATATGCAGTACCTACCAGTTGCAAATGCTTAAAAATGTTAAAGTATTTTCGGGGTGTTCTTAAAGTACTTCCCTTTCAAATTCTAGATTATTTTTTGCTAAATAAGAGCTTCAGTACAAGACCAATCTGCAGTCTTCGCATAGACTGCACCCTTGCCTCGACGGTATTAGTTCTCAATTTAATTACTACCGTGTCTACAGTATTCACTTTGCATGTCAAAGCTGATAAGTCTTTGCGAACGCTTCACCATACTTACTCCAAAACTCGCTCGCGTATTAACATGCAATAATAGCCTCCGCAAGATTTTATTGCGGTCACAAAGAGTTGGCAAACAATATTTGGGGCATCTGTGAAAACGGTCCAGTTCATTGTTTGAGAAGCCATATCTGCAAGATCGACCGATTACAATGCATTAGAAATGTCTTTTAAATGAAATAAATTCATTTGATAGCATAAGATGTTCTCAATGGGTCTAATTATCGTTTAATTTTTAAGTTTATTTTGAAATTTATTGATAGAGATTTAAGATTTTTACTAGAGTAATTTTAAATATGTAAAAGTCTATGCAGGTATCAGAAAAGACTTCCCGGCATTTACTGTGCGATAATATTTTTCATACTGTAATAGCCGTTGTTGTAGATCAGCTAAATTCCTAGTGAATCTAAACTGTTCCTTGGACCGGGATGGTAAGGATACAACTTTGCGCCTGAAATTACTGTAGGCGTTAGTCCGGCATGGAGATATGAAATGCATGCAATGGGGTGGAGGGGAGGATAAGAGCCTCGACGTGTGTCGAGCCTATAGTCTTGCGTCTGTGTTCTGTTAAGTCTCTGATTCGGATGCATGCGAAGCGGGCATTCGGTGAACAATTCGGTGTCAGGGCAATTCGTTGCAGCTACTTGTGAAGTTGTATGTTTTTACTTAATAGCAAATGTGCTTGCAATATTTATGAACTCATTTTGTCGGATTAAAATTTGCATTAATAGCTAGAAGTAAACAACGGTTTTTACATAATCATACAATTTCAACTGCATTGATTACATTGCGTACTAAATATGGCTGACAACTATTGTTGCTGGCAATTCCACAGATGCAAAGCAAAAGAACGAAGCAGAAAATTGACGTAGGGTACATACGTGCAACCCGCATTACGTAGCTAACCCGGGTCACTGATGACGTCACGCCGGGCCAATGTTGATATGACATCTCGTCAAAATAAAGACTTAATTATTTATAAAATTGAAGCTTTAATATTTTCCAGTAGTTTTCCTAACTAACTTAGCATCGATATTTCCGCTGCGCATAAAAAAAAATCAAGATGCAAAATGTTTAAGCATGTAATTATATGCTTAAGCATCTTAGGAGGGATTAATTGACGGATATCAAAGGGTGGAGAATGGTGCTTAAACAAAGGTAGTCACAAACTGAACTTCTTGGAGTGTGGGAGGAAAGTTAAAATTGATTGCCAATAACTTTTTAGTCGATCGAATGACTTCCTTGGGAGTTAATACTTTCTGAAAAAAAATTATAATTTTTAAGGATTTTGGGCAGCTAAGAACAAGGGTATCGAGAACCTAGTGCCGAATAAAATCAGCTTGTTAAATTGGAAAAATGCTGTGCAGTTCCTTTTATGAACTCGCAAATAAATTGTTATAGGCAGATTATGATTTTATGCTCAATGACACTCCAATAGGGGTGTGCTATTGTCCCATTGATTTTAAGAAGAAAATAGCATATTCCAAATTCTATCATCCAGATCTTCAATTCTGGATCTAATCTTGGAAGCCTAATTCCAACCAACCCTAGAGAAGGGGATATTTACTCTGGGAGATCAAAATTCTAGTCTTATACATTGACAGTTCAGCAGGATGACTTGTCACAATGGCAGCCGGAATAATTTCCTTCATAGAAATGTGACATTTCCAATTCCTCTCAGAGAATTCTTTTGTAGAGATCTTGTTTTGCCAAAAGGGATCCCAATGGAAAGGAAAGTTTGACCTTGAGTACCCTACTACACTGAAAAACAAACTTCAGTGTTTGAGAGTACTGAGCTAAAAAAGCACTATCTGATGAATATGCAGAGCTAGTTTGTAGACATGAATATTTCCCTTTAAAAGGGTCTTATGCCAAACTACCACAATGCTCTGTTGGGGGACAGGGAAAGGTAGCAAAATTACAATCATTTTGTATCGGAGTGAAATCTCACTACAGTTCCACAGCAATTGTTTTTACTGTGTACATTCCTCTAAAAGGATTCATTACCCATAGTTTTCAAAATATCATTAGAAACTGTCCTCCAAAACAGTGAATATATGAAATCATTGAGTTAAGTAAAAACAATTACTTTCGCCGGTAGAACCCTTTTTCTTCCTAACTTATTCAAATTTCCCACTTGGATCCAAACCTCAGCGATTCCACCCCCTTACTGTGTCACAGTACCCAGATAGTCCGGTACCATTACCAGGCATTCACAAGGTTTCTCAATCCTCGCTATGCAATCAGTAGTTCTGAATATCATCCATTCCAATTTTGTGACTGTGCTGTTCCACTAGTTCGTTGCTTGGCTTTCAGGGGTAGCAATCAACTGCAGAGACCATTTTGCAGGTGAGTATGTCACGGTAGGATTTTCAATGATTGGACGAAGGGTGGAGATAAGTCCAGCATTGGCAGTAGCCCACTCTTAATGGAAGGTGACGCAGGGGCCACCGTTTAACATCTCCTCTGTTAGAGTGCAACACAGTAAGTTCAACTACAAGACATTAGGATGCAATAGGACTCCCCTGAAAAATATCAATCACTGCTAGGTTTTGAATCTGGACACTCCGGATGGGAAGCCAGTATATTCTGCACTCACCAAACCAATCCAATCCCTTTGCTCAATAGTGGCAAGTTAGCAGTCATAACCTTGTCCTCAATTTGCTTCTATCCTCAGAGAGGTGCATTCTAGTATGAAAAAGTAGGTCCATTGACAAAATCTAACATGCTTTGCATCCTTTGCTAATAGTCAATCTTAACCTTAAAATGCAGAAAGTGCCAATATTGGCACACTGTTTGGTGCTTCTCGCTGGCGAAAGTGCCATTTTTTGGTCACAGGAAAACATAAGGGTCAATCTAAACCAGACTGGGAGTGACTTCAAAAGACATTTAAATTCAGCATTGAAAGGTTAAGTTTCTGGCCTAACACCCATCCTTGGACCTCGCACTTCATTACAGCTAAATAAATTGACAGTTGGCTTTTGGCCAATGACATTACAGTAAGCTTACCATTACAGACACATGTGAAGTAAATAACTGAGGTACAGTAAAAATCCTTGGGTAAGTTAATGCCTATTTCCTGAACATCTTAAATTCCCTGCCCTCTGTTCCTCCCTTAAGAGCCATTCCCCAAGTAAATGCTTCGACTTCATACAAAACCCTCACTACTTATGGCACTATCACAAAAACCTTCATGCTTAGATATTCAGCTCATGAGCCTTAAATTCTAAATTCTCTCATCCCTGGAAAACCTAGGTGGTCTTAGCACCTTTGCGTATGCCTATGAGAGATGAACCTGCCAGCATATATTCAGTGACTATCAGACTTGCATGGAAGGCCAAATATCAACATTTGCTTTATTAAACCCAATTGTTAGATCAAGTGATCCCCTTCTATCAAATGCTTTTTTCACTCTATGGTCCTCGAGAGGGAGAATTATGTGATTATCAGATGCTGTAATAAATTACTGAAATGGGTGGTCAAACAAAACATCCAATCTTATATTTGGATGGAAAAAAATGAGTTTTATACTTTCACTAAGTACATAATATGAAAAGAAAAATATCACTAAATGACTTCAATTCAACTCACAGCTTTGAAATATCATTCATACTGTATTTCCTCTCCAAAAAGTATTTTTTTTTCAATAGATGGTAATCATATTTTTCAGGGTATTAAATTGAAATATTGCAGGGCTGTGTCATCACAAAAATCTCAATAAACCTGAAAAAAGTAGTTAGGGCTACAATTCACAAACTAAATTTAATCAATAATAACTGTGCAAGAGTGATGCTGCATAATTAGCTCCTGCGAAGCCACACCATCCTTGGTAAGTACTAACCTCTGTACACCTGTACTTGCTTAGTCTACCACTGCTTCCTACCCAAACAATGATGAGTGCTTGTGTATACAGCTTTTTTCCAGTTTAAAACCTTTCAAAACTTTCCCAAGGCCTGGGATTTCCAAAGGTACTTTGAACACCAGGTATCTGTCTAAGATGGTCGATAGCCTATACTAGAAAGGCCAAATGACCTGGGGGTCCCTTTTTGGGCCTGAATTTTTCACCTACAATTTACTTCAAAATTAAAAGCTTTAGATTTGGTGCAGAAATTCTTTTTTCTCCTTTAAATATGCTACAAAAATGATACAGGGTTGGATTTCAGTTGGATGACTGAGAAATTTCGTTTATAATTCTTGCATCAAAATACACAATTTTTCCATATTTCCTAAACTTGCATACTTCAGAGCTCAAGTGGTAATTTTTCCCCTATTAGAATAAGGAACATTTGTATTCATTCAGTACTGTAGAATAATTTAAAGTATAAACCTATACCTGAGGCACTTGTGGCTTTACACAAATAAGGAATGTAACAGAATAAGTGAGATTTAAGCAGAAGATGAATTTTTACCCCCAACCTCTCCATATTTAGTAATGAATGGATATAAAAACATTTTTTAACCACAAGTAGGAGGATTCTATTTTATTCCAAGCACCATTTTTTTCCTTCATCCCATAGAAATTCATTGAGCACCACCTTCTAGTAGGCTCTAAATATATTTATGGGGGTAAGAAATAAGCTGGGCTCCATGAAGAAATCATGCCAGTGCCAGTGGTTAGTAGTGCCAGAGATTAACAGCGAACCTCGGCTAATCTCACACGGCCACTGGCACCTTCAAACTCATCACCCTCTAAAAATTACCTTTACAGATAGGGAAGTGTAGCTAGATTGAGCAGGAATGCACTTGACTACTATATGTTGAACTGGAAAGATAATAAACATTTATACTAAGAAAAGAATGACCGCAGCACAATAAAAATGCACTGGCAAGAGCTTCCTAATTTAAACATTGAACAAAAAAGGAAATTAATGCATGTAGCGTGGTAGTTAACAAAATTGGCCAGACAGTTTCCAAGAATAATCCCTAAAATGGACATTCTTCCACCACCATAAGCAAGTACATAACAGATTGTTTTACCAATTAAGCAACATGAACACATGATTCATAATCTAAAGGTTGATGAACAAAATTCTCTTGTCAACAATAAGTCAGAAACACATCTTTTAAGAATACTGGAGATACTGGGACACTAGATGCACCAGATTTGGTAGTCCATTAGGTCATATCTAATACGTAATAACTACAGGTCTAAAATGAATAATTTCTCAGATTCCTGGGCTGAAGTTCCCGAGAAGAAATAAAGATGAACTCATAAAAAATGCATTTTATACGGACTGTTATACATGACAACTTACACAATCTCAGTCATTACATTTTCAGTATATAGTGTCTTAAAGAAATGCTGGGGGCAAATAGCAAAGAGTTAATTCATTACAAAATAACTGTCAGTACGGTCCCTAGGGTGGTGCAATGGGTGCTCCTGCACTGGGTTCCATACAAGGGACACAACATACTACCAATCTCATTCATTATATATGTTTGGATCTCTCCCACAGCATCTGAGAGAGGCTGACTGGAGTGGTCCCAAGCTTATGGGCATAACTCATGAAATGATACTTGGACTTAATTTTTCAATGAAAAATGTAAAGTAGAAACATATTGCATACAACACCTAAAATGTCTTCATCAGGCTTATCCTCAGACTTTATCCAACTATTTCTGAGATGGTTTCCCCTTTTTATTCAAGGTTATTTTTTGCCAGGTGTAATTCCAATTTCTTTTACTTCAGTCAATTATTAACTCCTGATGCTCCCCATAACCCCCTAAAAATCATCTATATTGGGTGAAGCTATCAGCCATGGCTATCTCTGCAGAGATGTTTCATTACATGCCTTTGAAAATGATCTTAGCCTTAAGCAGAGTTGGGCAGTATCGAAAATACAAGTATTTTAAATATGTATTTTCGATACATATGTATTTTGTATACATTTGTATTTTGTATCGAAAATACATTTTAGGTGATGTAATTTGTATTTGAATCGAAAGTACATTTTATGAGTATTTTGTATTTTCCAAATACTAAAAATACTTTTCACATCAACTATGAACACACATTGTCGGAAATCGGTTTTGTTACATTGGTTTCATCTTTCTCATCATGAAGAAATTCCTGCCCTTGGTCAGCTTTTGGCTCTACCTTTTTTCCCAACTCATGGCGCTGGAGTGACAGTTCGATCATACTAATAAAATTGGGGAGATGGATTGCTGAATGGTTAGGTTCAAGAAGACTTCTTTCCACATACGATTCAGAACTTGATTGATAGTAATCCAGTGGATCAGTAGAGAAAGTGGCGGGGATGGGTAGAATCGAGAATAGATGTTTTTTTCTTGCACCGTTGATTCATTGTGTTATAAATATATCAGTTATCTTTATCCACACATTTCTTTTTGGCATTGTTGTGAGCTGGATTTTGAGAGAGAGGCCCGCAAACCTTCCAATAATTTCTCATTATTTGTCCTCAATTCTAAATATGTATTGTTTGCGATGTTAGGTTATAAGCGTGGTTTTTAAACCACAATCAGCCACTAATTTTAAGATAAAAAATAATATTGTGCACAGGAGCTGCCATATCAGCAAAGAGCAATCAAGTTGATATGTAACATGTGGGCTTATCAATTTGATTTTATTGTTACAATATGAACAATTAACAAACATGACACTCATTTTATGCTAAGAATGCAATAAAGTTGTGAACACATTCCAGATTAATTTTTTCACTTAGGATGGAATTCCATTATAATGGAAAGTACTGAAAGCAAACTGATTTATTAACTAGAGCCAATTTTGGCAATCAAGCATGCAATGATTAAGACATTGCAGTAATTAAGACTCATGCTCAACAAAAGTACACAGATATTTTCCTTCCATGTTTGACAAGATTTACAAGCTTTTACATTATTTCCACACTGAAGGATAAAAATTGCCAACGAAACATAAATTTGACATGACTAATATTTACATTGAGGTATTTTCTGCTTCTTTCTCATCATTCTCCCAAAACCTGTCAGCTACTTTAAACTCAATGGAACACTTAAACTTTAACTGAATTCTATAAATTTCTCAAGTTGGTTCTACAAAAGAGAAAATTTAAATTTCATCGTAATAGTTAAGAATTCAAGCAATTGATCAGTTTGACTATTATCATAGAAGGAAAAAGCATTAGCACATATTTTTCATGACATTTACAAAAGTATTTTTTTTAATAGTTGACTGACAGCAAAAAGAAAAGTCACCTCATAGCTCATGCTTTTCAGCTGTCATCTTTTCTCACCAAGAATTTTCATTATTGCACATCCCCTTCTTTCACTGTTGGTTTCATTATCACACAGTCATCAATAATGAATTTAACATCATAGCATTCCCTTGTTGCATTTATCCATCCATCCAATTGAGGTTTCAAATCATTAAACAAACAGTTAAAAAATATTTACACATTCTAAGTAAAATGTCTCATTCCATCAAAAATGGATGGCTAATTCAGCAGGTCCATGGGGAAATATTATTGCCTGAGAATCCATGAGGTCAAGAAAGTCTTTTTACACAACTATCTTCATCAATTTCACAGAAACGGTACTTTTATAGAATTTCTGTCATTTAAAACTGAAAGAAGACTAAATTTTGAAACCTGGAAGATAAATATGAAACTCAAGCATCAATTAAGCTCATAATGGACAGAAAAGCTTAAAAATTGGACATCTGGGTACTCTAATTTATCATTCTTCCTCTGATATTAGATTTCAAATTATATTGGTCTAAGAAAATTGTAACAGATTTGACTCAATTGGTTAATAATTTGAGATTGTGCAGTAAGGCACAATAACCTTCCTGAGTATTAAAATTTTTATTAAATTAAAATTTGCTTCATAGGCTAAATTCACTAAGAAAAATTTAGGTAGGTATGCAGAAGTACTCTGGATTCTCACCTCGATCTTGTCCTTGATCACTTACGATGTTCTACCACTCTTGTGCATCCTAATTTTACACATTCCATCAATATATATCACTCAGTCACAGGAAATTCGCAATTATAAAACCGCAGGGTGGGACCTTTTCTTCTATTGAGAGATAACGCCTCATTCAAACAATCAATGTACTGACTGTTGTAAATACTAAATGCTGACTGAATGTGCTTTAGTTAACATTGGCATAATAGTTTCCAATGTTACAATTTGATAGTAGTCCAGAAGAAATCAGATAAGATGTTACAGGAAGAAATCATACAAGATAAGGTAAATTAATTTAATGAGGCAAGCAAAATGGAAAAGGCTTAGTTTAATTTTAATGACTTAGCAAAAAATAGTCGATAGCTTTTAAAACCACTTCCCACGTTTCAAAACGTCACATGGATGATGGAATCCTAATTTAATTTGCTTGATTTTTACTTATTTAATATCCCTGGCAAGGATAGCAGTGTACAGAGTTAACTGTGAATGTATGCAGGAAAACTAAGTTGTTAAGCATGTACATACAATAGTGGTCCTAACCAGTCATTTGAGTTCTAAAGGGTGTATTGCCTTATCCTCAATAGCAATGATGATCTCTTCCCTGCAAATATGACCCATCGATCAGGAAAGGCATGCCAAGCAAAGGCCATGCCCGGTCCTTCAGAAGCATTTTGTCCAAGAGCTTATCCTATGTAAGTACCAATGAACACCAACATGAAGAACAACCAAAGCTCATTCATTAAAAGATCATCGCAAGTAGTGCATCACTAACGAGTGGTTAACGTCACTTAGCTTGCTCACCTTTCTCAATGGTAAGGCACACATGGGACAGAGGCAACAGAAGAAATCAGATGATACAGGCAGCAGTCCACACCACCCTTGCGAGGTATAATGCAGCATGGTCTGCACTGCACCAGCTCTAGCAAAAATACCACAATCATGGCATATGATAGCACAACCATATGGAGACTATTTAAGCCCTGAAGTACAGAAACATGGTGCTTGTTTCATAAATTTGAAAAAGTTAATTTTTATCTTTCATGCCCTTCATTTAATGATCAAGTAAAAATTTTGAGGAATTTTTTAAATAAATTTTTGATACCCTAAATAAGCATGGTATTCTTTTGAATCACCATTGTGGGGGAGGCAATGGGTAAAGGACGCCATGGTAGCTTATCCGGCTTAAGTACTTAGTGTGATATTGTGGGACTTTTGTTAGTCTGGAAAATGATTTTGCATCGGAGGAATTTTGAATTTATTTTTATATCTGATATCCATAGTACTGTATGAGTGGTTGAAACTGAATATCGGAAGAAGAATGAAGAATAAGAGCACCCTACTGGACATATACCCTGCAGCTTGAACTGTATGGCAGTGGCATGAAAAATGGCATGCAGGCTGAATATACCTTTTAAATACACAATTACTCATATTCACTCATATCTCAGATTTCCACAGCTAATCAATTAGGAATAGTAGCACCTCAGGTATTAAATGATAATACGATCCTGGATGGCACTTTCACAGAGTCTTCCAATGTCCACAGCTTTTGGCAGGATAGTTAGCTGATGGTGTAGTTAGGTTTCCTATTGAGTGTGGCAATTTTGTCAGCAAGATATATTCTAATCTTCTGAGCTCTCTTGAGGATCTCATCTTGAGAAGCATTTGGTTCATGATGTCGTATTCGCTGGACAAATTTTTCTGGAATGAATGTAATGAAAACTAATAAAATCTTTCAAAATTTTCCACTTGGTCATTATCAATCTGTTCAAATATCACAATAAGTAGTTAGAATACTGCTATGAAAGAGCAAATTTTTCATACCACCCAAGACATTTTTCTAGTGAACTTCATATGTCCTACATGTAAATGTGGTATGGCTCTGTCACTTGAATGTGAATATAGCACAGTAGCACAAAAAATACCAATGTACTTATCATTACTAAACCTCATAAGACCTACATATATACAATTTTTTTGGCTGATGAATAGTAGGATGACAAAGGCATTAAAATTACAAAAGTACATATTTGCTATTTCTGTACAATGTAAGCTCTTGAAGCAAACTGTAAATACTAAAGGTAATAACTTCCATAACCATGAATGTTACCTTCCTTGGAGGTTGCTAAGGGAATAATGGGGGATTGACCCACACTCAAGATCTACTCAACATGCAATGAAGCACATTCATACATCATCAAAATGGTACCCACTCTACTGGCAAGTGAAGTGCACTTCAACCTTGCGTTGGTGTAGCTAACTCTCTTCAATTCACTTAAGAGGGCCCCTTCATGGCCAAAATAAGCATATTTGCACATACCTTTATCCTACCTTTCTACCCTTCCCTTCCATTGCAATCTGTGGCATTAAACCGTCCATTTGTGTGATTGTTTGTGTATTTCCCTGACATTTGTGTGTGTGCTGGCCCTTCACAAAGTCAGTGACTATGATTACATTCTCAGGAGCCATTTCATAGAGGGGAGTGTGACTGTTGTAAGTCACTGGCATTAAAGTAATTCTTTATAAACCATTTACTTGAGTGTGTCAGAATCATTTCTCTCGAATGAAGGTACAGCTCCCAGTCAGAATAACACTAGCTGGTGGCATGAGAGAGTACTGTTTCGGTTTTGTTTGAATGTAATTTACTGCATGTTAAGTGGATCCCCAGCAAGGATTTATCCCCCATAAATCCCTCAGCACCCTACCTTTTTTATCCCCTCCTCCAAGGAAGATAATGTTTATGCCAATTGGAGTGTTTTTCATTACAGAATAAATCTTGGAGTAAGCCTACAAATCTCCAGCTTTCCCTAAAATATGAAAACCTACCTTAAACTTAAAAATTGAGTCGCTATGTAAGGTGACAAGCAACTCGGAGGCCATAAATATTCATAAATACCTTGAATGATATATCACTTTTTTACCAGCATAAGGAGAATATACCTCAGAGGTCAATGGCACTCAATATACTGAAACAACCCATAAAAACGGTGCAATGAGAACAACTTGACTACCGGTCATGAAATCTCAAATCGCCCAAAATCAATGCCATCATTTACTAATAGCCTTTTAAAACATATTTATAGCCATATTAGTGCAGGAGAACTTACCACAAGGATGAGTACATAACTATTTTAACACTGTCACAGCACCATCATCTGATGCTTTCACACACCATATAACCTCTGTTATCAACCTTTATAGTACAAGGCCTCCAGTGAAATTTCATTTAAACAATATGACTATGTTTTTTGTTCAGCAAGGGATTCCAAACTATAAAAACCTCACAGTGTACATGAGGAGCCTTGTCCTTAGCCTTTTAGTCAGATGAATGGGTGCAACCTATGTACCTGGCTCTTGGAAAAATAATCTTCACTTTAGGCAGTGTGGGATAGCATTTTGGCCAATCGGAAGCATCCAAAGTCTAAGACAGACAAATTTAAGATAGAGAAAGAGAATGCATCACCACTTGTGACCTGAGAACATCTACAGGATGGCTAGAGAAATTGCTGACATGAATGGGCATCATCACCAAGAGGAAAGGCTAAAAGGAACTACTAATCGTGCAGAATGCCATGGAGATATTTAAATCATCATTCATTAATGCTCCGATCAGTTTGGCTTAAGAAGTTATAAGAGAATGCAAGCCCTTCCGCCACATCCAGGTTGTAGTCTAATTATTGAATGAATATACATTATCATTTTCAGCCTAGGCAACCATAATAATTCTATTTTATTAGGGTTTGAAAAAGAAAGGGAATCATACCTTTTATATAATCCAGCTTCTTAGGGGAAAGAGGGGGTTTAGGTATCGAGTCCTGAATGGCCGTACACCTCTTCCCAGTCACACTACGACAAGCAAGTGTCTCAGGTCCCCAAATGGCCAGTGCAAGGTTCTTGACAAAAAGGGAATCCCCAGCTTGACCACTTCTCACACAAGATGCTGCCTTGAGTTTCTCTTCTGACAGGATTGCACCATTGCTGTCATCCGTCTGGGAAATCTCGCACACCTTGAATTGATAAGACGTCTTGGTAAACTCCAAACAATGGCATACTTATTATGAATAATGAGACTGGAAGTGAGAGGAGTTTGAGGAAGCAGTATTGTGGAAAATATGGGCAAAACAAATCCTGTTTGACTAGGCCTAGTATTAATGGAAGACTATTCAAGGTTACATGTGGAGTTTCAGGCCACCTTTTAAGTACTAGTGGGTTATTTGTAGAATTGACCAACCAAAAAGGTCATTTGTAATACTATTGACCACAGCTAGGTACTGTAGTTATTTCACTCCTTGATATCAAAACAGTTATGGTGTTAAGGGCTGAATGCCACCTCATGTCAGGCTACTGAACGGTCAGTACTCGACGGTCGATGTGGGAACTAATCGGACAGTAAGGGAACCTGCAAAGAGCCGCTGATACTGGGAGCTAGGTGTGACTTATTGGGGCTCATTCACACATAAAATGAAACCCATAAATTAAGATTGGTGTTGTTCTTGACTCACAAAGTATCTCATTGTATATGTGTTCTCATCAACTGGAAGGTTAGATGGCATTTTTGTGCCTTTATTTCATAGTGCCAATCCTATTAGGAAATGTCAAGAAAGTATGCATATAAACACAGATAAATACTCAGTACTCACAGGTTCTGTATGAGGTACAAATTCCATGAACATGTTATGCCCCTTCATGTCTACATGCTGGGGTTCATCTGGCACCTCCTCTTCTGCATTGTTGTACACTGCAAGAGAGCGGCTCTGTTCTGAATCGTCTGCCACAAGTGAGTGAGGCTGCATGACTGATTCATGGTTTTGATTGATGAGGTAGTGCTGCCCTGGAATGGGTTGCTGCTGGGGCATGGTGTAGTTCATCGAAGAAGTCGATGGTTCATAGTTTGACTGAACTGGCGCTGCCATGCCAAACAGCCTCTTCTGAAGCTCAACGTTGAGGCTGGAGACATCTTTGTACCTCTCCTTGGCATTCAGGTACTTCCTTCTGTAGTGTTTGGCCATCCTCCTCAACCTCTTATTTTCCTCTCTTAGTTTAGAAACTTCTCCATCAGTGTCACTGCTGCTGCTGGTGTAATCAAGGGATGAGTCAGTCATCAGGTCAAGATGCCTTCTCTTTGACCGGAAGGAACCTCGTTCAATGTCTTTCTTTCCGTTGCCATTAACATTATTGCTATTGCGGAGACTAAACTTTTGGTATATACAGGACATTTGGTTGGAGTCCATGAGTGGATGATGTCTCTTCTGTCCATATATGATTACAAGAACTAATATGCAAACATTTTATGGGCTTGAAAGTTTACTGTTTCATTGTTGTTGTTCTGAAACCAACAATGAAATAATGAATAAGAGATATTGCATGATTGCTATTGAAAACAGTCTTGTCAAGTGGTATCATGCTTGACCTTATTATTTTATGTAATAATAGAACAATAAGTGATAAATTGTGTGCATCAGAACTATGGAAACTGTTGGTTAAAAAGCTTTCAGGGTAAAAATTCAACACCCATGAAACAATGGTTGAACAATTAGGAAAAAAGATGGGAGTAACAATAAAGCACAATGTCTTCTGAACCATAACATAGCCAATTATATTTCTTGCTCATTAAATCCTGATAAAATAAATGAGTGAGGTTCGTTCATGGTTTCAATATTTTACAGTTTATTTCTTCTAGTTCGTAATCTCAAATATAATTTAACTACTACAATCTCTGCTCACCATTTTCTGATTCCTATCACAATGCAAATGTCTATTCAGTCTGTCACTCCCTCAACCATGCAAAAGCACAATCTATTTTAATGTAAGAACTTAACAGAGAACATCACAAAGAAAGAAGAAACAGAACCCTCATTTGAAATTCTAAATAGTGAATTTTTTTTACATTAAAGTCTTAGAAATACCATTTACTTGTAATATTAGATGAAAGCTTTGTGATGCGGCCATTGTAACCAAGTAAGGAATCCATTGAATAATGCATTGCTATTGCTCCAAACATTACTACTATTTCCAGAGTACCAAAAGTAGATAGTCCAATAGTCCAGAGTAAGTTGGATTTAGTAGTTTCACTGCTTACAAATTCTAAAATGGTAATCCATTCATCAAATAGTATGAATATTTTCATAACCATAAAATATATTTTGGAATAGCAAAACATTGTTTCTAGCAATGCTCCTATTTGCATAGAGAATGAGACAGACACTTAACAGTGTCTTCCGAAGATATGCCATCTATGAACTGGAGGTATTTTTAGTTTGGATGAGGCAAAGCCGTGGGAATTCTAAAACCATGATAATTTGCACTATGAAATTCACTCACTAAACAAATGCTGAAATGATGAAAAAAGAAGTTCTAAATATACACATTACAAAAGAAGTCAAAGTTTCAGAAAATTAAAAGGTTTCCATTTTTTTTATGGTACTCTAACACAAAATTTTATACAGCAGTTAGTTCATCATGAGTTGCACATGTATGCCCTAACATTTAAAAGAATATGGAGATTTTTCATTGATCAAATGGAATTCTAAATGCATTTTGTGTATCAAGGTAGTTTGAGCAAAATATCATTTTACCTAAAAATCAATCAATTTGGTCTCATTTTAAAGAAAAATATCTCACCTTTCTAATGACATAAAAAACTCAACCCCTTGCCACATTACTTTCAGAGTTATTTGCCAAAAAATACGACCCATTTTACATGAAATGGTACGTGTATGCACTCCAGAGAGACCTCGTGTACAAAATGAGGAATTTCTAACACTTAGATGTCGTAGAAAAACTAACAGCGTGTAGTTAGTATGTTTTCTCAACTATTTTTTAAAATTAATCATATTGTCACCGCAATAGGTTCTTCGGGATCACAAAAACCAACAGTTTTGAAAGAGTTTCAAACACCTCACGAAAAAAATGAGTCAAGTTAAAGAATTATTTTGATATTTTCATTTAATTACTTACCATTTTTTTCAAATAAAACTATATTACTGCACCATTAATAATGCATTATTTAATTGATGTGTCCTACAGCTGGTGGAATTAAGACGTATAATTCGAATATGGTCTCTATTATGACTAGGGAACTACCTCGCTTGGACTACCTTAAGCAAGCCTTGAGAAAATTGCCATGACAGAACTAATTAACATTCCGGTTTCCTGTCTAAATGGCTAGGTGATTGGATGTAAACATTTAAGGATATTATAACTTATATCAACACAGTAGAAAAATTTATGTCTTTTAGGTTAAAAAAATTGCTTCATTTTTCGAGGAAAAACATGGCATGAGTTTTGATGGCTATGCATTTTGCACCACTCATTTTTTATTTTAAGCAGTTTTTACAAATTATTCATGCAGAGAACGTTATTGTTTTGCAGCACCATCCTTAACCCAACTTTATACATGTTTTGAATTTCTCCATTTGGTACTAATCACAAGTGTTCAAGTTGAATAAATTTCTCTGCAATGACATTGTACAAGCCCAAAGATAAAAAAATAATTTCTGTGGCATTAACTCCTTTGTGCCGGAGCCTTCGTGAAGAAATGCTTCTCCTGTTACAAGAAGCAGGAGCATAGCCTCTGAAAGCTATCTCACAATGACAAATCATACAGATATACTGTCTGTCTATCTTGGTACTCAAGTCAGCGGGCAACCAGTCCCTTACCTCAGCCATGGGGCTTAATCCTCCATCCTACTTGCATCCTCTCTCACACTGAGTCCCTAGTCAACTGATAACATTGGCAGTTGTTTTTTATAAAATAAATTTGTTGAATACTCCAAAAACATACTCAGAAATGAATCTCTTGTATTTTTATGTTTATTTTTCAATTTTTAAAGTAAAGTTAGTGTTGATATTAGGTGATTGTATTTATTTTTGCTGCTGATACAATGTAAGCATTTGGTAAGAAAACTCAAGTCATTATTTACCCCAGCATGTTATTCTAAAACACTTCAAGCTCAGCAAAACACTGGGAGCCAATTCCTAAGTATGAATTATTGGAGTATTTAACAAGTATTTGTTTTGAAAAACAAGTGTAAATACCATGAGTTGACTGCAGATTGATGCTGAAGGGGATAATAATAATAATAATAATAATAATCCTTTATTACGGGCAGGTGCCCAATTTCCAGAGCATGAGAAGTACATGTAACTTTTAATAAGTGTGATTCTAATAATGAATAATATGTTAATACACAACAGAAAGGAAAAAATATTTACACAATATAAAATAGATACACAGTATAAAAATAGATATCAAATATATAAAAAAAACGTAAGAAAATTCAGAAACATTCAGAACAAGTAATAATTAACCTTAAAGGAAGTAATTAACAGAAAAAAAAATAGATACAATATCAAGTAGATACAGAGTAAACAAATAGACATCCAATATGAAAGTAATAAGAAAAAAGTCAAACACTTTGGTGCACAATATAAAATAAATATCCATGTAAAAATTAATAATTAAAAAGAAAGTCCTAAGCTTTCTAAACAAGTCATAAGTAGACTTACAGGAAGTAAAATATGTACCAAAAAAATTAACAAACTTATGAGATTCTTTAGCATCATAATTGACTAGACATATTCAGATAGACCTTGTAGACACCTTCTCCTATAGACAACCGGGGAATCATGGTGTATATCAATGTATGAAATGAGTGAATTATACAGTCTTAATATGCGAACAATAGGTTCGTTAAAAGAATAATTTCTTCGACAATATTTAATATGATATAGTTTAGATCTCCTGGTGCTCGTGAATGATGCATCGAAATGCAATAATGCAAGTAAAGGCGAGCACTTGACAATATTATTACATAAATTGTACAAATACAACAACCCTGCAAGTTTTCTTCTTACTGATAAAGTATGCAGATTTAATATAACCATTGTTTCAATGTAAGGTGTGTGTGGAGTATAGAATCCCGCATAGAAGTTGATTAATCTCAGGAATTTTCTTTGTACACGTTCCAATGCATCAACATGGCAATTGTAATAAGGAGACCAGATGACAGAATTGTACTCCAAAATGGGACGGACTAGGGAGGTGTAAAGGCATCTTAATGTGTAAATATCTCTTAAGTCCTTATTAAGTCTGGTACAAAAACCCAGCATACGTAGGGCTTTAGCTACGATGTTTGATACATGCTGGTCAAAAGTCAGAGACTTATCAAACAGTACACCAAGATCTTTAATCATGGAAGCACGAGGAATATGTTCATCACCAATAGAATATTTGAAGTTAATGGTTAATTTTTTCCGATAAAAGGAAATACAGTTACATTTCTTAGTATTAATGACCATCAGGTTTTTTCTACACCACTCTGAGATCTTTTTCAGACAATTATTGATTTGCTGGCAGTCATTAATGTTGTTTATAGCATTGAAAACTTTTAGGTCATCTGCATACATCAAATGTGGCAGTGGAGAGATTAGATAACTAAGGTCATTGATAAAGATGAGAAATAGAAAAAGAGAAGGGATCCTAATTAGATGGAGGGTTGAGCTCAGTTGCTGATGTTAGGGCCTAACTTCTTGTCAGGCTGGGACTCAAAGGCAATGGAATACCTGGGTTTATTGTTTTGGCGACAGTCACTACCCTATACTCAGCGTTGGATATAGCTGACTTTAGTTATTTTACATAGAAAATCTTCATCGTCAATTCAGCATGAAAGGGTTAAGGAAAATATTGGCATGAATATAAATGCTAAATAAACTCAACCTATGATGAGCAAAGATGCAAAATTAATTCAGTTTTATTTTAAGCACACCACAATTTTCAAATTCCCACTCATTAAGGAAGTTTGAGCAAAGTATCATTTCACCTAGAATTCAATGAATTTGGTCTCATTTTAAAGAAAAATAGCTTAGTATTTATAATGGTTGCTTTTAATGCCTGGAAAGGGCAAATTTTTCTACCTATTCATGGTTCAGCAATGCATCCCTATTATTTTATCACTTACTTATGCAGTATCAAACTGATATTCTCTATGTAACTCTGAAACATGCCAGTTCAATCATATGTATACACCAAATTTTGCCTAATTTCTTGCTTTCTATGCATTTCATATTATAATTGAAGAGTGAATTGAAGGTGAAAGCTTTCACATGAAGTATTTACCATGTGGAACATGATTTATGGCAAATTGTTTGGTATTGCAGAACAGGCAAAGTTATGGAAATCATTAGGCAATACCTAACATAGAGCACTGATTTACAGGTAAGGAATTTACTCTGATTTGAGTGATCTCTGGGAAAATTTTATCACTAGGCAGCTTTAATGAAAATGATATTCACCATTCTCATCATTTCCTATTTAAATTTCCAAAAAAAGGAAGGTTTTATTTCTTGTTATTGCAAATGCTAAAACTGAATGCTAGGGTAGAATTAGTTAAGAGCGTAGTCAATAAAAGAAAAATATTTGCAGCCATTATTGCACAAGGCCTTTCTGTACGTACACTCTACAAGAACGTGGATGATGAAGAAAGGACAAGTTAGTAGCAGGCATAGCAACCAGGAGTTGCGGCAACTGACCCCTCCAGAGTGAATTATGATAGTTGAAGGACCAAGGAACAAACTCGAAATTGTGAATGAGGCAACATATCACCATTAAGTTGGTCACAGAAGAATCAAATTCTGAGGGTATATTTTAGTCAGGGAAACAAGAAATATGGCACCATTACGAGGGCTATGATGGTATCTCTTTCTAGAAAGGGACTCACAATGAGCAGCAACATATCATCCCTTCATCCAACCCAGGGACTTTGACCCTTCTTTAGAAGAGGGTCCACTACTCTGTTTCCATGAGCATCAGTTTTCTTGGTAAGGTGTATTTGAAATGTACCTTTTATATTCCAAGTTTTATTTTTAAGATTTTCATTTTTTTAAGATTCCCAGTGCCTCTAAAATTTAGTAAATCTACCACTTGGCATAAGATGAAAAACCCTTCCTGCTTCTTCCCACCTTTTCTCATTAATTCCACAAAATATTTGCAATGTGTATCACAATTGATTAGGAGTGCAATGCTTTACCTGACAGATTCTATTAGCAAGAATTTAGTAGAGCATCATAGTGTCAGTCCGTATATTAAAATAATTTATGACTTTTTGAAGCTGGTCAGCTTTAGTAAGGTGGAGTGGCTTGAGTACAGTCTTTCCCTTTTGAGGGCCCGTGTTCGAATTCTTTCATAATTCTTTGAAGTGTGAATAGAGAAGCAGAGATTATTCACACAAATTACAAACCTTACCTGGGCACATAGAGGGAAATCATAGCCCTAGTGGTGTATCTGATGGATTGTATGTTGCACAGTATACCACTTAGTCCTTTATGTTGAGAGTAAGCAAATGATAACACCAGGTTTCTTTCCTCCCTTCCTAAGATATTGCTTCCCTATTGACCCTTTGAGTGCGGCATGATGCGATATCACGTCATGCCACACATTAAATCATTAATAGCATATAACATACAAAGGGTTAATTATACTGGAGATCTCACCCTTCTGTATCAATTTTAAATTCACAGATGGCCTTAGATGTGCTTACCCTCCATCTCAACAATGACCAATAGAGGAGACTTGACTATGCTAAGCTAAACTTGTCATGCTATGTGATTAAATTAACTGGCATTATGCCAAGGCTAAAGGTAAAATTTTTATTGGTGAAGGGAGGAATTCAGCAAACACATAGCTAAAGATGTGTACCAGTAAAGGGTACTGGTACATATGGTTTGCCATTGATGGGGCAACTCCACACTTTCCTTTAAAATATTGACTGTCCGGCACCAAATTTTTGTACCCAGTTTGCGCTCAAAATTAATACAGAAAGTTTTCAATCACAATGAAAGTATTAACCATGCAAAGAAATTCTACTAAAGTTCTATTAGCTCTTACTGACACCATGTGCTCCATGAAGGGTGACACACAACTACCATAACTGAATTACTAAGTAAAACTTAACCATTTTTTACTTAGTGATACCAACTGGACTATCGGTACTTGGAATGTGAGAGGAGTATATGGAAAAGAGCATGAGTTGTTGAATGAAATGAAAGTCAGATGCACGGATGTTTTGTGTGTATATGAAACTGTGATAATGTTACTGTAGATGGCGGTGGTCTGGCAATGTGGTGAGGAGTTGACGATAATGTACAGGGCAGTCAAGGTGTAGGACTCACTCTTAATAAGATAGCTAAGTAACTTGTAAGGAAGTACGAGTTAGTATCCCCTAGATTGCTCTGGGTTCGCATGAAAGTAGGTATTAGGAGAGTTGTGATTGTGGCGTGCTGTGCACCAGTGGATGGAGGGAGTGACAGTGTGAAAGATGAGTTTTAGAAAAAACTGAGAGAGGTTTTGAATGAATGTGACCCTGGTGAGAGAATAATTGCACTAGGTGACATGAATGGCTGGGTTGAAGTGAGGTGGTATGAATCTGAGAGTGGTTGGGCCATTTGGTGACCCTCGAGTGAATGATAATTGTGAAAACTTGGTGAGTGTGTGCTTGGAAAAAGGATTGTTTGTGTCAAATACATGGTTGAAACATAAGAGAAAACAAGTGTATACTTGGCAATTGTAAAAGCATGATTGATTTTGTTGTGTATGATGAGAGATTGAGGGAGTTAGTGTGGACACGAGGGTGATGAGGGGTGTTGAATGTGGAACAGACCACTATTTGGTACCCTCCAAAGTGAATCTGGACAGAAAATGGGTGCCAAGGAAGAATGTTGTGCGTAAGCAGTTGAGAGTAGAAGTGGAAAGGTTGCTAGACGGTGAGGTAAGAATGCGATATGGTTGCATGCTTGAGGATGCTCTATCCTTGAAGCAGAGAGAATGGGACGAGTATATCAGAAACAAGAATGTGAATGATGCGTGGGAGTGTTTAAAAGGAGTGATTGTAGAATGTGCTGATAGTGTATGCGGGAAAGGAGTGGTAGGAAGAATGAAAGGTGATGCTTGGTGGCATGAAGAAGTGAAAATTGCAGACAGGGAAAAGAAATAGGTGTACTAGAATATTATTGCTGCCAAATCTGAGGAAGAGCATACTATGGCATGTGAGATTTACAGAAAGAAAAAGAATGAATGCAAAATCGTTGCGAAAGAGAGCAAAGAAAGAATGCGAGCAGATGAAGCAAGCAATATGCAGACCGATTTTGAAGGAGATAAAAATCTGTTTTAGAAGTGGGTAAAAAGGGCTAAGATTGGTGAAGACAGGGGAATGAATGTGGTAAGGAACAAATGTGGAGAGATCGTGTGGGATGAAAGCAATATCAGGAACTGCTGGAGGGAGTATTTTGAAGAATTATAAAATAATGTTACAGGCGCTGAGGATGAGCCCTGCGAAGTTATGCGAGAATGTGATGAAGGAAAAGGAGATCAGAAAGAGTGAGGTCATAATGGCATTGAGACTGTTGAAAACTGGGAAGGCAGCAGGCATAGATGGGATATCCAGGGAGATGTTGAAGTGTGGGTGTAATTTACTCATTTGTCGGCAGTGTGAACTATATAACTTATGCTTACAGGCTTCTATTGTTCCACTGGATAGGAAGAATGCAATCATCATTCCATTGTACACAGAGAAGGGAGGAAAGACCGAATATAATAATTATCGGGATATTAGTTTATGGAGCATTCCGGGAAAAGTGTTCAGGAAAAAGAGAGGATGTAGTGACCAGCTTTTCGCACCTCAGCAAGTGATAGAAAAATGTATGGGTGTCCGAAAGAAAGTGTATTTTGCATTTATTGATTTAGAGAAGGCATATGACAGGGTAAATAGAAAGCATTTGTGGAAGGTTTTGAAAGAATATGGAGTGAATGGGCAGTTATTGAATTTTACGATGGCAATGTATGATAATAATAAGGCAAGGATGAGAGTTAACGGGGTTCTGAGTGACTGGTTTGCAATAAAACAGGGCGTGAAGCAAGGTTGCATAATGTCATCATGGCTGTATTCATGGATGAGTTAGAGATGCATGTAGTGAAAACGTCGGTGTTTTGATTGGAAATGTAAACATGCACATTCTTGTGTGGACAATGCTATTTTGATATCAGAGAGACAACAGGGATTACAGAAGCTCCTAGATAAGTTTTGTGAATCAACATAGAGAATGGAATTGAGGGAGGAATGGGTATGAGTTACCTGAGGAGTGTTTGCGGCAAAATTAGGATGGGTAGGGTGAGGAATGAGTGGGTAATAAATGAATGTGGGTTAGATGCTCCAGTAATGGATATATATGAAAGGAGTGTGCTTTGTTGGTTTAGCTATGTTGAGAAAATTGATGAAAGTCGAATAATGAAACAGATATATAAGAGTGAAATGAAAGGTGCGAGAGGTAGAGGCTGGCCGAGAAAGTTGTGGTTGGATGTGGTCAAGGAAATTCTTAGGAGGAATAATAGGAGTCCTAAAAACAGGAGGGCGTGTATGAAGCAATGTATGGGGGTAAATTAAGCAAAAGAGGTTCGCAAGGATAGGTCAGTATGGAGGACATTATTGAAGCAGAGTTAGGTGTACAAATATTGTGTTAGGTGTCTTGGAATTTAGAAGGGAAACGAGATCAATGCTGAAACAGCCTTAAATGTAAATATTGCACGCAAGTAGTCGAATTTTCACGAAATCAGACCGATCGCTCATCATGGATGACAAAGAACATGATAACTTTCTTCATTATACGATGTATAAAACATTTTGACAGTATACTAATAACTATGCGGTGAAAGCAAGAACAGCTCTGATAACAACCGCTTAAAATGGTTGCGTTAACAAATAATCGCCGCTTGGTGTGGCGACAAAAAAGGAAAATAACTGAAATCATTCAGATGAAATCGAGCAAGATGATGAAAAATTATAATTTTCGAAAACTAACACGGGTTCATGCTCTATCCGTTACGACGGATGCCACTTCATCTATACTCGGGGAGTCTGAGCATACCTACGTATGACGATGTGTTGATAAGGTTTGAGAGAAAGGGCCGGGAGTGTTTAGTCAGGGTACTAGCAGTTCGATTTCACCGCTAAGTAAACTGTATTTCACGTGTGTACGAGACGACTTAGCACGATTTAGAAGTGTTCATATCTCTTCCAAATTACGAGTATAATTTGTCACGGGCCAGTATTAAAAAATTAATCCGATTACTAATTTCTATTTACCGTTACTTCTAATCCAGCGCCAAAATTGAAATAAAAAAGCACAATCGAAAATCATCGCATACTTTCCTGGTGGGCAAGACATAGCGTTAATCACCCATCAATCACTCTATTGATCCCAGTGCACCAATCGATTAACATCCTCGAATCCTGAATGGAGATTAGTATGAACACTGATATTACTACAGTTAAAAAATTTGAAATTATAGACGAGATTAATGACTTTCATAATTAAACGCCTTCGGAGAGAAAGAAAGACCTAACGCGATAAAAATGTTCATGAAGTCTCACACAAAACAAAGATGCAGTGGGCGAGTAACGACTTGCCGGCAACTTATTTAGTGAGAAGGCGGCATTCGCGGCAATGTTTCTATGCGTTACTTTGTGGAATAAAGGACAATCAGTGCTCACAAATAAGTGCAATAATAATAGCCATAAATACTTACTTTTTCACTGACTCACACTGACCGACCAGTCAATACGAATTATTTTTTTAATATTAACGCAAGTATTGCCACCTATACTTAACAGTGTGAGGTAAATGCGTCGGTCAATAGGCGCAGTGAATACATCAATACATATAAGCGTCCAATTAGGAGATAATATACTACTTTACTATAAAAAAAACTCTGGGGAGCAATGTGTGCAATTTTTAATCAAATTTAACAACATGCATTGCAGCAATTCGTAAATGCAAGTTTGCTGTCAATACTAGCTGAAATAGTTACACCATTGTCCGTATCGCAGCGCTGTATGCTCCCGAATCCCAGCGGCACAATATTTAAATCCCTAACATAAGCTTCACGCTCTTGTTCGATTTATTAAAAGGATATCATGAATTATGCCATCTTATTAGTTGTTTCTGCATACTCATATTTCTTAAAAACGAAATAATTCTATTTAAGTATATTTAAAAATGTGATATTTTACAAATGTGATATTTTACAAATGTTTATCTAAATTCATATGTAGAAAGCATTATGAGGAGATAACCACATGTAGCTATGCAATACCGTGTTCGTTAGTTGCACTAAACATTATAAGCAGTTACTTTCTCCTTTCCCTGGTTTTCCATTCACGCTGCAAAAAAGAGCTCCAAAAGGTCAAGATTGCAAAAAAATCGAAATTTTGCTTCACTCATTAAAAGATTTTTCATGCCAAGAAATTAGTGTTCAGCCCTCACAAAAGCTTTCCGTTGACCATTGAATTTCAGAAAAAGGGTAAATATAATGGATTAACTAAATACTACATTAATCAGGCTTATTCCTAGGCATAACCAAATTGTGGAACCAAATACGGTAACGAAAAAAAAGTCAATGATATAACAATGGTGCATATTTCATAAAGGCGAAAGCTAATTATATTGTTTGTAATATTTTGTTCGAAAAAAAACCGTTTGAAAGCTAGATTAAGGAGAAATTTTGACAAATGTGGTTAGTTTATCAAGTATAGCCGGATTGCCGAAGTACCCTGCTCAAGCAAACGAATCACTGCGCCACTGAATAGTAAGCGGAAGCCAAAGAACATAACACTGAATTGCATATTTTGCAAGTGTATGTTTCTGTAAACAGATTCTTTCGTGCTTTTCCTCACTTCTATGCTATCTTATGTACTCCTATAGCATTGTTTCTTTAGCTATTTCCTTGACTGTCCTAAAAACAGATGTGTCAGATTTTTAGCGCATATTTTATTCATCATGCGAGAACAAATATCTTGTCAGATTGTTTTCAACAGTCTTTGGTTTTACAGTTTTTGGTCATGTTTTAGTTACAAGCACAGAGGAATCGCTCAATTTGTTTTCTGGTTTGTAATCAAGGGGTGAGAGTCTTGCGACAATATTTTTCTCCTTAAAGCGGCTTAAGGTTTAATTTTAATTTTAATTTCTCATTTTCCAGAAACTGACTTTTTTTTACTAGCACCATTCTTGCTCTCAATGGCACATATATTCGCATACCTTACATTTATGCATCCGTAGAAGATGATACTAATTTTTTGAACGCTGTCAGAAATGGATACTTGATCTAACGGATAAGGTTATTCAACACATACTGTCGGCAAATCACAGATGGGGGCAGCACCACTCAGACGAATAGGAGGGTCTAAGGAGTATAGAGACCTACATATCTCTGTACTCTTCGCGAGGGTCTCTCCACCTTCGGTAACTGATTGGGAACTGGAGTTTTCATCGTGGTAAGCCGTTGCCCCGTAGTCAGTATTTCACCGATTGCGACCAAAAATATTGCAAGGCAAAATATAGCTTTTGGGCCATGAGTCGAAGATAGGGGTGTGAAGGGAAAGGAAAACTGATTTTAGCTAGATATTGACTCAGATTGGAGCAAAAATTTCTTTATTTTATTCCGTATCCATTTGAAGAGCAACGCTTTGCCAAATAAGAGTATTGTTTCGATGGGCAAAGGAACATTCTCAATGGAGCGGAATTGAATGAAGTGAAGAGTTACAAGGAGGCGATTATTTATGTTTGAAAACCGTTGGCGAAGTTTTATGGAACAGTAAATTCAATAAAGCAGGCAAAATCTGCTTCAGTTAGAGTCACGTGCATCTCGAAGCCTTAGGCTGAGATGATCGGATTTGTATTTTTGGCATGCGTTCCTGTCATTTCTCAAACGGGGGGTTTAGTACTAATTTTTATATCCGGCCCCAAAGTTGTCAACTTTACTCGAAGCATTAAGTAAACATTTTACGCTCTGCGCCAAATGAATACGTGAAAACTGTAACTGGACCTCAATATTTTATTATAACCAGAAGTTATTATCAAAAGCTTTCCTATTTATTTTTTGAGTAACTTGGGTCGTGATTTTTTGGAACCATTTAGGTTTCATTACGCACCGTGCTGGCTCAATCCATTTAATAAGTGTGGGGAAAATTTCATTCGGTCGTCCCAACCAACAAATTCATGCACTTGGTGTGATATCAAAAACCGCTGGCGAACTCACAATCAGATCCCTCAGGTTAACGAGAGAATAATTTGAGGGAGGGATTTCCTCAACATTTTAAGTGCTATGGACGGAAAGGTACGTCCTCCAATATTTTCTGAGAAGGACGATGGACGTGCTAGAACGTCCATGGAATATCATTATTTAACGGCAGCTAGACATAATCGTATGGTTGCAGTCTTTCTGGTAGATATAAACATGACCACAAAATGCCAAATAAATTTTTAAATAGTACATAAAATTTTAGTAACCTAGATTTAAGATAACCTTTCCTCAATACCTTTCTTACAATATAGGTGTGTAAAATCCTCAGTTTTTCTGAGAGGACCTTCAATTTAAAGCCCATCACGCAAAGTGTTAACATTTTCGTTTCCTTAACCATAAGAGACTCAATGTTTAATCCTAGAGCTGTGCGAATGCTTCGAAATCGAATCGAATCGACTCGAATCAGGCTTAATTCGATTCGATTCGGTTCGATTCGAAATGAAAATCCCTGATTCGTACAGCACTATTTAATCCATAAGTTGTCTCCAGCATCAAGTTTTACGAGGAAAGATTTGCACAGGGATTATTTACATATGTATCCGTAGATATCATACCTATTTCCTGTGGATGATGTAATTTCAACCGTAAATTATTTCGCAAGGTTCATTTTTAATGAGTTGACGACAATTATGGCAATGAAGGACATTGTTAATCCGTAGGTTTCTTCGTGCTTTTTGCTGATATTGGCTGAGTGTGTCCCTTTTTTGAGTTGCTAAAGAAGGTCGTATTGAATAAAAATACATGCTGGTGGTTTTTGGCTCATTTTCATATTCAGTATTAAGTCAGACATTGGCTTCTCCTACGACGATCCAACTGTGACTTCTGCCCTCGTTTCCTTAGCATTGGGTCAGCACAGGACACAGAAAAAGTCCCGGTTATGTCTGAAGGATCAAGTGATCGGGCTATTTACTAATATCCAGCTCTATAGGATCTTTATATTGCTGTCTCTTATCATGTCCGTACATAAACTAACTCTTTTGGTTAATAACCTACATCTACATCCACATACTAACCTGCGAGCCACCGCACGGGCGTGTGGCAGGGGGTGTTAGCCGTATAAAGCCAGCCGTGTAAAGATGTGAGGTTATGGGAGGTGAAATGGTGACATGTATTAATATGGGAGTGTATTTGGTGAAGCTCATTTTTTAATGTGGTCGCTTATAGTGAGCGGGAAGGAGGAGTTTTTGTACCTATCTGTTAGGCGATATATCTCTCTTATTAAATCGCTCCTGTCAAACCTAGAGGTGAAATGGGGATTCTTTATAATATTCTTTGTGTCGCTCTGAAACACACCAGTTTTGAACTTCTCAAGCAACCTAAGCCTAGCGTGTAGCCTCCGGGTCTCTAAGGGCTCCCACCTTAATCCCTTTTAAAGTTGTGAGACACTGTATGTTCGCCCGTAGTAGTTTTTAACGAAGCGTGCTGAAATTTCTTGGGATTTAATTATTTTTTTGGTCAAATCTATATGACCAAGGTCCCAAATGCTCGCAGCTTATTCGAGGTGTGGTCTAACCAGAGCGAAGTAGCATCTCTCTTTTATTTTTTCAACCGAGGACCTTCCATTAATGCGCTTAGCACAACCTAGTTTCTTTAATGCTGTGCCGCATATGTTTTGTATGTGTCTACTGCTAGTCTTGTTTTGACGACTTTCCTAAACAGCAAACCAAGCGCACGATGGTAATAATGAACAATCTCCAAATCCCTATCTCCAAACCCTTTTTATCCGGTTCACAAGCACGGTTGGCGCAAACATGTATTCTATACGCTCGCTCGACACATCCATCCGGGTGTTAAGCACCAAAATTAACTTTCAAATTTCCCCCAGTTCACCTAAAGCATAGAAAGCAGCAAATATGTCCACATTCCGCGGTGACTTTCGCTCTAAATTGAGATAGAGCTGCGCTTCATTCGTGTCCGTTTACGGGAGGGTGCATTCGTTCCAAGATGCTCCCGAGAGAAAGTCACCATGTTGAAAAAAAATACTCTCCACCTCAGTCGAGATGCCCGACATTGAGAGCGATATGAAGGAAAGCAGAGCGGCATGTGGGAGAAACATCTGTCATGGCGGTCTCACTGATTTGGTGATGGGGACACTGAAAGAATCTGGGGCTTCACAACCAGTGCACTGCAACAATACGGCCTGCAGCAGGATTACGAACCTACGTCACTGAAGATATGGGGTATCCACAACCATTATCTTTATATTCCTGTGAGGGGACATACAATTGTTCAGGATTGGGGAGGGATATATACAGACCTAGGTTCGGAAACCCCGGGTTCCTGGACATTTTACAGTCTAGGCCCCTTTTGTTGACTTACCATTTTTGGTATTTCTCTAGAAACAAACTTTAATTTTTTATTGTTTTAACGAACCTGTACTGTAGGCAATGGAAAAAACTTAATGGTCAAATAGACAAGTACTGACAAAACTTGTATGACAGTATAAACATTATTTTACGCGTCTGGTGTCCTAAAACTTCAAAGTGTACTATTCCATCCTCTAGCCGAGGCCCTCTCCGAGGTTGGGGACTTAGGTAGCCGCTTAGTTTGCTTAGGCTAAAGTTTTCTGATAGAAATATGCGATAAATTGACCCAATAGAAGTAATGTAATGAATAGAAATTTCCACGAAAAATCTTTACGAATATCGAGTTGTGATTCTCAGGTTGGAATCGCTAATTATCTGCCTGTGAACGATATATGTAATCCTTATCGCTATTATATTAAATATATAGTAAGCTCATGGAAACTTCTATTAATGATTTCTCTCACATATTCCCATTACAAATCAACGTCAAAAAATCTCTTTCACGTCTATTCGTTGAATATTTACTGGACTTATATCTTTTTAAATATTAGGCGTTTATAAGTGAATAAATGCTAAAATGATCAATTGATAATTGTGTAAATGAATAAATTTACCATTCAATTTACTCATTCTCCTCCATAAATGGATAACAACCTGTATTACTCTATCTACCCAACATCCACCATTCCCTCCGTCACCATAATTTTACTAAAAACTGTAAGTACATCCGCATTCAAGGAAATAATAGGTCGTCTGATATTTCTTTTCGTCTCCCGTCATCCGTGCAAAATCGCACCGAATCATAGTATCGCTTGCACGCCGCATTGGTGGAGCGTCGATCGGTAACGCTATAATGGACATGTGTTGCATCCGCAGGGCAAGGTAGCTGAGAATGGGTCCTCACGACACTCCCCACTCGGCTACTCCGAGGGGCAATACCACCGATCCCGGCTGCATCCACCAATTCTTCGTCACGCAATTTCCTCGCTCTAATTACCTCCGGCGCGCGCTTAATCCCCTTCCTTCCATATCTGCTCAACCAACCTCCCTCTTTCTTTGCCCGAGATACTCGATGCGGTTAGTTAAACAGCAGAAAGTGTTGGATAATTGGGATAACCCGGCCGCAGAGTCACGAGTGCCCCCCTGTCCTTCCCTCAATCTGGGCACAACACGCACATCATCTTAGAAAAGGCATCAAAAGAGAGACCGTCTGGTCCAAACACTCAAGAAGGAGTACGGCTGATTACCAGGGGCGATCCCAGTATGGGGGATATGGGGGATACTCCCCCCCCCCGAAAATTTTGGGTTTTTATAAAACCCAAAATTTTAACAGCTAGACGTAGTTATCAAATACAACATTAGACACTTCGATCACTGATCTGAAAAGTAAAGTTATTATTATGCTCATCATTATATAGATTTAATGATGTAACAGTTTTGTGGTTTTTTTAGGATGACTGAAAATTGCCATAATTTAATGGTAGTCTCCCCCCCCCCCCCCACCGAAATAAATTCCTGGGACCGCCCCAGCTGATTACCAATCCGTATATTAGAAGAAATAAAAAAAAAGATAAAACATCATTAAGCTACATAAATCCCTTAAAATCTCGTTCAAAGACGGTTTGCTAATGAAACCGTAACTGCATAAATAGACAAATTACTATATATTGTTTCATTATAATTCTATCAACTTCTTTATGAGACTCGTAATTAGGGTGGCTCAGTTGGTAAAGTAAATATTGAAAAACCAGAAAACAGGAAAAAACTTCTATGCAATTTTTTTCAAGAAGAGTATGCATGTTTTGTGGATTTCATGCAATGGAATAC
The DNA here is from genome assembly GCA_963169105.1 of Ceriagrion tenellum. Classification (NCBI taxonomy): domain Eukaryota; kingdom Metazoa; phylum Arthropoda; class Insecta; order Odonata; family Coenagrionidae; genus Ceriagrion; species Ceriagrion tenellum. The sequence goes on from OY720637.1 coordinate 125,748,626, forward strand.
CTACTTTTAGTACATTCATAAAACATAGCTTCGGTAATTGATTAATGCATTAAACAATGACTTGTGCTTTATATAAAGGATGAAAATTTTGTACTGTCCGTTTCAAAATTAGCGTAAAATTCGCAATAAAACTATATCAAAATTTTCATAATAACTTTTAATAATAACAATTCAATTTATTCACTAAAAAGTGTATCAATATCATAGGTTGCAGAAATAGTTTTTTTGATAGATGTTTTTAAGGAGAAGAGTATTTGTTCATTGTTCTCACAATGTACAATAGCATATTCGGAGTTGTATGACCTCCGTTTCACTTCATAATTATTTACTGTACTGTTATAAATTCAAGTTCATCCACTAATGGGGATCGGGTTGGTGTGGTGGCTAAAGTATAGGCTAACCACACGGGCGGCCAGGGTTTAAATCCCTGCAGTGGAGGATGTTTTTCAAAGGAAATCCGATCCCTACTTGAGTGTATTGTGGAGGACACTTCAAGTACAGTACTCCGTCTGTCGGATGAGACGTTAAGCCATAATCCCGTCAGCGCCTTTCGTCAAGAGCAGGCTAATGCTGACGCCGGATTTCTATCCACCCTTCCTCCCTTACCTATTTCCTATGGCGCAAATGACCCTAGCAGTCGGTCGCCTCCCCAATTGTCCACCAAACATGCCTTAAATGGTCATGCCATGGTCTTAAAATTGACGTTAAAAAATAGTTTAAAGGAAATATAAATTTTATATAGTACGATGCAACATCCGTTACTTATGGATTGGCTTATGTTTAAGTTTATTTCTTACCGTTTATTGCTAAACACGAATAGGCCAATTTTTTCCAGATGTCGATAATTTTCGATGTTTTAAATCATATTGATTCTTTTTTACCAATTTCAGGATTTTAATTTGAGGAATACGTTAAACGTTATCACCTGGACAGTAACCGTATGGAAAGACGGTGTAATGGACGTTGGGACTATGTTATGATGGGAGACTATGCATGGGGAAAGCATAATACGAACAGAGGGGTCGAAAGAGTATAACAGAAAAAGCCTTTCAGTCTAATATTTTCAAATGATACCATTCACATAGGAAAATTCAGCGTTCTCCTTTATTTTTGCACTCATTCCTTTCAATCTAGAAGCAGAGGATGTTAATTTTTTCACTATTACCATAGTTGCATTATGAACACAATATCAGTAGCCTATTAGAAAATTGAAAAATTCACCATCACATCCAAAATATGGATATTGAAGAAAAACTACCTCTGCATTCTTTATCTGCATCACCAAATTAAGTTATAAATACTAAAAAATAAGATAATAAAAAAATGCTTCAAATTATATAAAGTAGTGTTATGTGCTTCACTAAGTCACAGTTTCATAATATACTAACTTTGCGTTTAAGTTCAAACTTTGACCTAAAGGTGACGTTGCCTTTTCATTAACTTAGTGCTAACTAAGAGTGAACTATAAATACCATCAGAATGTTAGTTAATAGACGTGAGCGTTATCGATTGGGTATCTTCGTGACGTCGGTTTTTATACGGGTGACGTCACACAATCTCAACCATGGTAGCAGGCTGACAATATTCGATCCTTATTATTTTAGGTACAGATAAAGGCTATGATACGCAATAGCGGTTTTCCTATAGTTGAGCCTGAAATAAATATAAAATTATATAAGTAAATAAATAAGGGTTAAAACATTGAGTGCCCCGAACATCTGAAGTTAGGTCCAAATGGCACGCCACATCTCCAAACTTTGGCAACAATAAATGTCAATCAAATGATCGGATATCGACCATAATGGAATTTTTTCATCTAGAGTGATATATGATGTATTTTGTATCGAATATATGACTTTTTAAATCTTAGTATTCCATTAATAATTGACTCTACAGACATCTAGCGATACCATAGAGACGTTTAATATTCCACTAATATTTTAAAACTTGACCTTCATGTCGGAAATAGTAACTCTTTTAACACATCATAGAAATGATCGAACTAAATTTTACTGAACATTAATGGTGCACGGCTCTAAGTAGAGTGCATAATCAACTTAATTGTGGCACATAAACACGACACTGTGGAGTTACGACAGCGGAAGGAGATAATTTTGTGACTTTGGAGGCATAAGAAAAGGGATCCTGAGAAGTTCATTAATTTTGAAATATAGATTTTTCCACTGTTCAAAACTACATGTTTCAAATATAAAAGCAAAATTTCGGGTATTTAGTCTAACAGGGGAAACTTAATATTATGCCACTTACGCGCCTGATCTGATCTGATCACGCTCTTGAATGGGGCATCGCGGCATGGGTAAACAATGATGCGACAGAAACTACAGAGCTATTACAAGTGTAGCTTTGCAGTTGAGTAGCAATTCATCGAGCGAAAATATGTTAGTTTGTAAAACGATGATGATGGTGAATAAAATCATCAGCCATTTTCCTGATGATAGATTCTAATTCCTGCTCTCAGAATTGTGTGCTCGTCAACAATAATGGCTGATTCGAATCAGTAGCTTTTAGATCAACATTCTACGTACGGCAGACGTATATAGCAGGGAGTGTCAAGACACCAGTACCGCAAATGAGAGGACATAGTCATGAGCAGGGGATAAGGACAGTAGTGAGTTGTGTGTTTTCGAGTGTCCTAGTTCCACGCTATGTTGTTTTATAGTGATTGTGGCGCATGTAAGATAGGATTTTTCGTGCCGTTCAGTTTGACAGTATCTTTCCAATATTGGCGCTTATCTCAGTTCTAGAGAGATTTTGCGGGGTTAATACAGTAGTAACTCGAATTATGAACCTTTACTACTTGCAATCTGTCTAAATGCGGCCAAACTAGAGCGAAATAACATTTATCTCACACTTTTTCGTCGAAGGAACTTCCTACTATTCGTTTGAAAAATATTAGTTTCTTTGACACTGGGCCGAAAACGCTTCTTGTGTTGGGAAGCTGTACCCCATATCAATAAGTTTCTAGAAAATCTTTAAATTAAATAATAGATAGCTTAATTATTTGGTGAGGACTTCAGCGGGAGATTCAATTTTTCATAAAAAATCTCTTTAGCATTTGTTAGCATAGCAACAGTTTGCATGACAATTTGCTGAAAGCGATACTTCTCTTGATGGACCAAATCATTCATTTAAAAATGCAGTTATGAATGTAGTGTTTGTTCTATTCAAATTACAAGGCAATAAAATTTGAGTCAATTTTTAAAATGTTTCTTGAAAGCTCCCTAATACCACGAAGTCTCATAAGGTTCATTTCGCTATTCATTCTTAAGCAGTTTCGGCAACAATTCTCCAAGTATCCCTCGCTCTGATTACTTCCTCTTGTTTTAATAATATCCATGCTCACGTAAATTCTAAAAGTTCTTTAAAATGATCACATTATTTAACCCAAAACTATTTCCTCCTTCATTTGATTAATCAATCTCTCAGATTTGTCTCATCAATGAAACATCAAAATTTTTCAGTCAGTTGAATACGTATGCATTTGAAAAATTAGTAAATAATGGATAAAATTTACTAACTATGGCCATATTTTTTTTAAAAAATCGTGAATAAAATTAAACGGATACTTTGTGAAATCGCACGCAATGGTCACTACGTAGATCAAAGGTGAGAGTCGGTGGTGACATGATGCAGGAAAGTTTGACTTATTTTGCGCAGTGATTCACCTAACATGGCAATCACAAGAAATTTGTTCATAATTTTTCATGAAGAATGCTACGTTTTTCGAATATTATGTCAATTTTGCTTTCTTTTAAACGAACCATTCCGAAAATGCAACAATTCTCATATATACGTTTTCCGGCGGCTTACCTCTCAACTTATTATCCATTCAGTAGAGTCGAGTGCGATTTTAATGGCTTAAAGTATATCCTTCGATGTTATCAAACTATATGGATACCTCTATTTTTTCGTTAATCCATGAATCACTCTAAAGCAACAAAGCAAGGTTAATCATATTATGAACTGCATCTCTCAGTACAGCTCTAAACAAATGTAAGAACAATTTGTTTAAAGCCCCGCCAGAATTGGTGTTGATATACGACATATGAACAGTGTTACTGTTAGCTCAATCAAATAACCACAATTACATTTTTTTAATTATATAATTTAACTCCAAGTAGGAAAATATAAGGAATGGGATTGTTCAGTCATTCTTAACGGACACTGTTCCAACATTCGCATACTCCATTTATGTGAAAAATTTTAGAATGCAAAATAATGAACCGTAAGTGAAAATTATTCAATGTCATTTAATTTTATGGTTCATAAATGGAAGAAAGCTAATTTATTTAATATAATTTGTAGGTTCAGCCGATTTTTGTACGCATTTCGAAATGATCTGGCGCTGAAAATTGCTAGGACACTTGAACGGCAACCGACTCATATCTTCCCAATGGCATTGAATGCCCAAGTAGACAAAATAATATCAAATGAAAAAGAATATGCAGTCATTATTGACGAAATATACCCCAAAATGGGATACTCGATGAATAGGTTTTCTATCAGAATAGCAGACAATAAACTGTTCAATGAAAACGTGAAGTTTTCCCAATGACGTTCAGTTGATATTCTCGAATGGAATAATATACTTTTATCTTACTCAGCTTGTCATTTTCAACGGATTTTCGTACTCATTTCATGTTGTGTCCCTGGTGAAAGATGATCATCTTTCGGTGGAGCGAGGAATTGGGTCTCTGATCGGCGCTTCATTAGTTATTTGGCGTGAGCTTGATAAATCAGTTTGGTGCCTCGGTCGGAGACATTCAGAAATTCAGAGAAAACGCCCCGAATTGATTAAATGCCTGAAGCGGAGATCCCGTCTAGACGACGCCGTGCTCTCATAACCAAACGCTTGATGTTCCGAAAGATTACTCCTCCATGCTCATTCCAAATGTACCCTTCAAACGGCGCAAGGCCGACTTCAAAATTTTATTTGCTTGCCTATTTTTGTTCCCTTCGGGCAAGGCAAACTCAGTTTTTCAATACTTGGAGAAAGGTAAAACACTGTCTTGGGTTCTACTTTGTGAAATTCTTTCTTGGTATTATTGTGAAAAAATTACTCCGCAGTCATACTGTTTTATTTCAAAAAAACCAAACTTATTTGTAACAGAGTTACATCTTCACTTGAGGAGTTGGTGAAGAAATTCGGGCATAATTATTAGTAATTATGGGAATAAGTTAAAACTTAAAAAGAACGATCTGTATCATTAGTACCGCTAAAACAAGTTTCAAATGTTTTCAATCGGTAAACGTCACGGCTATTCGGCAAATTTCTCATCAACTACCAGATGTGCAGGGTGCAGTGTTTGCGTTTTAAAGGATAGAAAACGTGGAGCAAATTGTGATGAAAATAAATGGAGGCTACGTAGGTTATGAAGTGCTGTCTTAGAGGAGAGGGGAATAGAGAACTGCAGAAAAGCAAACTCTGGATTGGTAAGCGCATATATTAAGGTTAATTAAGTTTCCATTGGTGATTCAAAACAGGATGACTAATTTCTTAACATCCATTAACTCTGCAAATAAATTGTGGCTTCGACAAAATATTTTTTTCGGGAATGTTAAGGCTCATTTACGCACGGAAGCTGACTTGTATGAAAGAGGTAAGATTAGTGATATGTGTATCGCTGGTTCAATCGCGTCAAAAAACAAACTCATTACTTGCGGGTTTTCCCAAAATAAATAATGAAGAAATATAAACGATAGCGTCACTCACCTTTTCCGAGATGCAATTCGTGTATAAATTGCACTTGTTGCGTATTATTCGCAATCGTAGACTTTATACATTTGCATAACTTACTCTTAATATACAAGTACATCTGCAAAATGCACAAAGTATGAGGATTATTATATTTCTCATTTTTCGATACCAGAACAATCACAAGTACTTCTCTTTAGTAATCCGTAACTAAGACAGGGCACTCCATATACAGGCCTCATCTACCACATCCTTCTCCGGCATATTAGTTTATTATTTCAACTTTTAATCAGCTATCGAGGTCATGTGATCAGGATTTCACCAGATTCAATTCAATTTGATAGCAGAACCGAAGTGCTACTTGTGGGTACAAAGAAACTTTTCTATTTTCCTTGTACGAGAGAATCATCGTCCATCGTATACCAATTAGCACCCCCATCTATCTGTGCAACCTCCAATGTCCATGCTTACGTATCAGAAGTGCCACTCACAAGCGGATTCTAAGACAACTATTCTACAGAAGTAGGGTTACCACATTCTCATTTCCCATAACCGGGACATTTCTAGTTTTGAAGGGTCTAAAACCTCGACAACGTTGTAACTTTCATTTAAAAAATTAGGGTAATGGTGAACAGTAATTTTATTCTTCGATTGAAATTCCAAAATAAATTCTACTCGTATCTGCGGCGTCTCATTTTAGTGCCAAACTCAGGAAAAAAGGTTCTTGAATTTCGTTACTATTGGGACGGCTAAATCCTTCTTGGCCCCCGGACAAGTATATCCTTTGCCCACCGAGAAAATTTGACAAATCACGTTGCTTAGTTCGGCGTCTACTACTTAAGTTCTCTCCTTCAGTGAGTGAGAAACACTCAGTCAATCTAGAGCCTTCAAAAATATGAAATAAATTTTGATACAATGATTTTGATTTATGTATTTCTCGACAAAAAATACTCTGAACTAACACTCAATAATTATTAGGCTATTTGGTGAGAATGAAGGTGTTGAGGATGCTTTACAGAGGACACTGCTTCGTGCAGTGGACTAAAGCTCTGTTTTTGTGAATACCCACAGCGAATACACGTTAACTCAACTGGCTGCCTTACAAGAATTAAGTCTTGAGTCAGTAACGGCGGCAAAGGTATGCGGCAGATCAGGATGGCAAAGTTTCAGCTGGAACGATTTTACCAGCAGGATTGGAAACCAGGACAAAGCCTTCAAACCGGAACACATTTCAAGTCTAGAATGAAGAGTTCTCGGGTTTCCAGCCGGATAATGGTGTAAAACTGTTAAATATCGGACCATTCCGGCGAAAAATCATTCACCCTAAAGTCGTTGGCAGACTACGTCATCGAAACGTCGGTGCAGTTTAACACCATTACCCGGCTGGAAACCTGAGAACTCTTCATTCTAAGCAATCGCCGGGAAAGACTAAGATCCTACATTACATTTAAAGTCTACATACAAGTAACTTCCACGTGTGTAAAGCAGCCTTTAGGAGGGCCGCTGGAACGGAGGACAAAATGGTCGCTCAATTCTGCGACTAGGAAGGATTTCAAGATCACATCTGATCGATATCAAGACAGGAAGGAGACAGGCGTGTCCATGACAGGAGCGGGCTTTGTGTATGACATTCGCTTCCGCCGAAGCCAGCCGACGGAGGAGCCATGACATCCTCGGGAGGACGAGGGAGGCATGGGGAAGAAAAAAGCTCCCCTTTCGCACTAACTGGCCGTGGCGACCCCAAAGGATTCGTCGCGCTCCCATTAGCGAATCAACAAGAAGAGGTCTATTAAGGGATTATCCATGAGTAAAACGAGAGGGAGAAAGAATAGACTAAAAACAGAGAAGGAGGGGATCGAAGATTATTAGTGGCTTGAGTGGTGGCATCGCATCCAAACACTCCAGATTCGATTCCCGGCGATGGGGTGATGTTTCGGAGGAATGACAATACCAGCAGTTGTGTCGAAAAAGGTTTCCGTTGCGCAGAAGTCCTTTATTGGTGGATGAGTCCGTTACCTACGAACTTGCCCCTCACGATGGAGGAAGGTAGTCTTCGTGTTTGATTTCCAGGGTTCCCAGGGTCGCAATCGCTCATTGTCTGCTTAAAATTTATCGATGTGTTGTTCAAATCAAATTTAAATCTCGCCATCCAAATTTTCACATGAAAATTTTTGACGGATGGCGAATAATATCAGTGTTTCATGATCTAGCTTAATTTTGATCATAAACACTGTCGTGAAACGCTTTACTGAAACTCTCTGGCCCTCTCAAATAAAACGCAGTTATGTTGGCAGCGTTGCAATGTCATTTCCTCTCCAATCCAACCCTTCCACATGAGCATTACCCTCACTGAAATCGCACTATACGCAGGTGACTGACATCAAGTATCGCCACCACCCTGCTGACTTCACAATCCAAGGATCCAGGTTCGATTCCCCGTTCTGGTGGAAATATAGCAGATAAATTCCGATCCCTTCTTGGTACAACGTAGAGAGCATTTCAAGTGTAGCATTATTGATTGGTTCGTTGTCTTCGTAAGTGTGTTTAGAGTTGAATGTGTCATACTTACTGAATAGCGTCTATATGAAAGCCCCTACTATTTTAATTCTGTCGTCTTACTTCGCCATGCGTAGCTCTTCCTGGCTTTTTTATTAAGTAGCCAGTCAAGTCCAACTCCTTAAACTCAGTCATTGATATCCTTCTTGGCGTATCTTACTTGCTTAGAAGTTGCATGTTCTTGCATGTTGCATGCTCGTGTTAATTGAGTATCCTGCGCGAAGCGTGAAGCAATACAAATGCGTGCACCGCGTGAAGCAATGCAAATAAATCGGTCAGAAATATTTTCCCACGCAAGATAGTATGCTAGTGAAGGGTTCCGGGCTTCCATATATTGTTTTTTGCAGTGAAATGTAAAGGCATTTGCTCAGACTCCTCATCGAATTGAATTATTTTCCCTACTCTTAGATAAAGTATTTCTTTTAACTCAACTACTCCTATTGGGAGTTCATTAGTTAATTACTCATCTGGCTCTAATTTTATACCCCTTAGCTTTCTCGGGGATTGAGTTGGTGTGGCGGCTAGAGAATTGACTTCCCATTCTGAAGGCCCGGATTTGAACCCCAGTAATGGCGGATATTTCTCAGTGAACGTCTTGTTTCCAGCATGGATGCAAGGTGGTAATCATTTTGTCACGTGTATTGGTTGTGACAAAGCAGTTTGGTATTTATAACCTAGAACACCTGTTGATTCTTTATTGAAACAAATATTATGTTACTATAATTATATATCTTCATTGCTGATTCAAAAAGAGAGAGCATACTTCTGGTTACATTCGGTGAAAAATAAAAGAAGTGTTGACAACAAAGGAATGATTTAATATTATCTCTGAACTATGTAAATTTAAAATTCCTCCGACTGTCAGATGGACCGCTAAACTGTGGTTATAGCGTTTTGTTAAGAGTGCACTAACGCCGGCGCCGGGTTCCCTTCCACCCCCCCCCAAATCTTTGAGGAAAGTTTCCCGTTAAACCAACCCGCCAATCAGCAGTGGCAAAGATGATTTGAAATAAGGCCGTTTCTCCGAAGAAACAAAGAACTTTCTAAGAATTTACGGAGAACATTTTTTTTGTTTTGAGGAAATAATCCATCACTGGAGAAATTTAAAAAAACTTTTGGAACAGTATGCAGTTAGAGATTTTTTTCTAATACGACCTGAGCTTTGATGCTTTATACCATATTTAGGTCCTGAAGAAGGCTCTATATACGACATATATTAAGGAACCATATTGCTAATATAATATAACTATATATACATACGATTAGAATAAATTCGTGCACTGCTTAATGATTTTTATTAAAAGAACTGGGTAAGTAGACGCTTGGTCATATTCGAGATTTGAGGGTGGCCCTGAAGGAAACATATAAGCGATCTATATGGCGTAAGTAATATATGTGCGCAATATCTTATCCAAAAATCCTTTCAACTTAATATAATGATTTTCATTAATACTACCAAATTTCCGACACTTTGTTATCTTCAGGCCCTAACGAAGAACTTGAAAAAGGATTGAATTGGATTTTTAGGGAGACGACCTACAGCTAAGGTCATTTGTATCATAGGGGATAGGTAAGGGAATAAGGGAGGATAGAAACCCAGTGTCGGCATTAGCCTGCTCTTAGGCCACGGTTTAACGTCTCATCTGATAGACGGAGTATTATAATTGAAGTACACTGCACAAGACACTCAAATAGGGATCGGGTGTCCTCAGAAAAACATCCTCCTCAGCAGGGATTTGAACCCTGGCCGTCCGTATGGTTAGCCAGTACTCTAGCCATCACAACAATCCGATCCCCTACTGAAAAAGGCCTTGAAGATGAAGCACATTGCCAAAACCCGTTTCTTATCTGTAAAAATCATTAATTTATTTCCAAAAGATAGTTTCTTTCCTCCGTTCTGAAGAGTTATTGTCGTAATGGAACTGAAATTGGAGAAACTCTCAAGATGATGAAAACGAAACACAGTCATCAGGTGAATTGGGCATCTTCACGTGGCTCTGATTCTATTACACATGACCTATGGCCCAGTTCAGTTTCCAAACTGAATGCATTAAATTATATCAAGGAAGCGAAGCTTTTCCTAGGGAGTCCCACTTTTTCCAAGGAACAGAAGACGGCCGAAATGCATTTAAAGGAGTACCTAACCGGCCTACGCTCCCACCGGTCGCGCCCGCCTGCCACGGTCTGGTGAGCCCTAAAATGGCGCATCTCCCTCTTATCTGTTTGGTAGGTGAGCCCGTGGAATCGACGGCGAGCATCAGCGGAGGAAACCGTATTAAAAAAAAGAATCTGCTTTCACTTCCTTTTCCCCCCCTTTGCCGTTTTTACACTTGGCCACTAGTGCCTCTCAGCCGACCGTCCGAATTTTGTGTTCCGAGAGGTGTTGAAACAGGAACTGTTAAAATACGCAAGTTTTATTTACGGGATTTTCTTATTTATGCGTCATAAATCATACCGTTTACGTAACATAACCAGAGGGAGTTCTAAAGATTTTGGAGATAATTTCTGTGAGTACTTTTTCAGAACGTATTCTGGCAAAATCAGGGTTCAGTTGCATTAAGTAACAGTAAGAACACACAGACCGATGCATTTTCAAACCGGCCCCCAATTCAATGCACCAGACCCTCGAAGTGCTCGTTATAGCATGCTCTGATTCATTTCAAAGAGATGAGTAATCGTACGGAGTCTTAAGAATTGGAGAGTATTTATAAAGCAAAGCATAAGCGCAAGAGAAGGAAGAGGTATGAAGGATAAGGCGCTATGGGAAAATTATTGAAAGAGAGCCAGTTTTCTAAGTTAAACCACAATAACTAATTTTTTTAAGGAACGATGTGCTAGAGTTATAGTGAAGGTAGGAATAGTTGGCTTTATATAATTACTGCAACATGGATATTGTTGAGAGCACATTCCTCAGGAGCGGATAGCTTTCATTCGTGTTATTCTTCAATATCATCTATCTGTTCTAAGATCTCCCGAATCGTTTTTTTAGTCATCCACCAATGGAAAGATCACTGCTATTGGGTATCAAAATGTTATTTTTAAATTCGACAGCAGTACATAAGAAACTGATGGAAATTAAGGCTCATCTACATAATTTCGCGTTACATATTTTATCGCCATAAAATTTACAGTTAAGTAATATATTCTCTCATCGATGACACTTACGGTAACTAGCCAGAATTCCGAATCAGTATGCAAAACTCGAACTTTTGGCTAACGTCTTTTCCGACTTATGTTTAACAGACATAAAAAACCGGGCCTTAGAGTCGTAAGAGATAGACTCGTGTTAATGGTAGAACTGGTGACATTAGCTGGTTAATGTTAAAGTGTTCTAGGTAAGTTGTGATGGTTTCTTCAACTCTGCTATTAATCTTGAAACGTCACCTTGCTAAAATACTTTCTCGCATATAATTGGCATACTTCCTATCTGTCTTCATCCCGTCTAACTTTCTAATTATTTTCCTTCACCTTCCTCTCTTCCATAGCTTTTTGCTTTTAATAGCGTACTTCTAAATTCCTTCGTATCGAATGAATTATTGTAAACCTCGACTCTTCCTCCATATCAATTCAATTCCACATTAATTGCAATTTGTACTCATCCATTTCTTCTTCTCTCCATACATTTCGATTTCTCCACCATTCTCCGCGCCTACAAGTAAGACGCAAGCGATATATTCTCAGCCTAATTTCCCGAGGGTCACTTCCGTTTTCTTAAAGCACGACACCCCACGTCAAAGTCTTCACAGAGTTGCGTAGCGTTCCTCACATCGCTACATTCGTGAGAGGGATTAATTAATTCAAGGGTAAAGTAAAAAGGGTCGGAATGAGAAGCGTTATTTAATTGTATAATTTATATCAATACCATGAAAGTTTCAGAAAGCAAAATAGCATAAAGTGACGTATTTTAATGTATCAATTGTTACAGCTTTATCTTCTCATATGCTTTGTGTGATTCAAAGAGAGTATGTACTATTACTCGAGAAACTAGCCTAAGTTCGTCCCAATCATTTATAGTCAGGCCAGTGGTGATACGAATTGAATTAAACGTTCAAGTGCTCAGTTAAGGTAGTAGTTAAGATAGTACTTCTCATGAAATTCGAATTATTTGGCCTCATTACGCACAATAAGATCTAATCTTTCAATAAACACAGAAATAAAGCCACCTGCCTAATGCACCTTTCCAGAGCCGATAAAAAAAATACCAGCCAATTTCCATGGGAGATAAGCCGGGCGTGCAGTTCAAAGGGAATTTATTGTGAAAAATGAGGAATTAATGACGGATAGATTCGCTCAGAAATTTAACGGTTCGTAGTTTGCATGTTGTCTCCACTTTTTAAAAATAAACAATTAACTCACCGCAGCAGTTTTCACAGAGTTCACAAAAAAAACTTCGGTTAAGAAGGTATTTTAAGCGTATGGGATGGAAAAAAGAGCCTAGTTAATACCTTATACATTTGCACAAACTTAAACATGTAAGGGTTGAAATTCACCATGAAAAAAATCATTTGACTTGACCGGGATTTGATGAGTTTTTCATCAAATGATTGTTTCATGGAAAACATCACCCCTTGGTACTCTTGTAAATGGGTTGATTAGAAATTATACATGTAACTTTACCTCATGATGTATAATTTTATTATTATTTACATAATGTTTTTTTTAATTGCTCCAATTAAAAAATAAAATTGAACATGGTCTCTATCATAATGACGAGGGAAAATCTCGCTCATCTTTCAAGCCAAGTCAAGTGCCGCAAATGACAGAGCTGTTAGCACAGCTCAACTGCTCAACTTCTAGGTCGTTCAAGCGATATATTTATTCATTCATCACAGAAACGTACTTGCCTGTGTCGAAACAAGGCTTAAGGTAGTTAGAGGGAAATATCATTTTACCTAGAAATCAATGAATTTGATCTCATGTTAAACATAACTATCTCACCCTTCTAATTACACCGAAAATTTAACCCCTTACCACATTACTTTCGGAGATATTTGCCAAAAAATACCAGCCCTTTTACATGGGAAATGGTACGTGTATGCACTCTAGAGAGACATTATTTAAAAAATGAGGAATTTATATCTCTTATATGTCGTAAAAAAACTAACAGCACGTAGTTTGCATGTTTTCTCAACTATTTTTTCAAAATAATCATATTGTCACCGCAATAGGTTCTTGGGTATTACAAAAACCGTCCATTTTGAAGTAGTTTCTAACGCACCACGCGAAAATAATGAGTATAGTTAAAGACTTATTTAGATATTTTCATTTAATTACTAACCATTTCTATCGTATAAAACTATATTATTTCACCATTAACAATGCAAAATTGAATTCACGTGTCCTACAGCTGGTGAAATTAAAACGTATAATTCGAATATGGCCTCTATTATGACTAGGGAACTATCTCGCTCGTACTACCTTAACCAAGTCCCATCAGCTCGTTAATATTTACGAAAAAATTTCCTTAGGTGAACGAATCCAGCAAAAGTCAAATCGCTCATTCAAATCTGAAACAGAGAGGGAAGGAGAGAGAGAGAGAGTTTCTAAATTGGATATAAAAAAAGAGAAATGCAATTTTGCCCGCCTGCTGTAAACGTTTAGTTTACACGGCACTTGACGTCTCCTCCTATGGTGCCCAAAATTCAATTCATAATAATGTATCAAGAATTCAAAATTAATTAATGAACTATTTGATGCATTTTTAATTATTATAATTTGAATAAAATGGTGTGGAACGAAGAATTTCTTAATACTGTTCGCTAGAAAAATATGCATATTAAATCATTTTATGACGCTAAAACTCATGCTTTGTTTCCGTGGGAATTTATATACATTACGAACGTGAATATCCACAGGCTTCCGCGGGGCTTGGATGGAGGTTGATTCTTCGGTTTTCCGGGGTTTTCGCCGAGTTGTTCCGTCTCGAGGACGATAATTCGCCGAATTCCGGTCACTTGGACCTAAGGAAGCCGGCGACATATCGGCCTCAAGATGGAACAACGCGGCGGACACCCTGGAAAACCAAAGGATCTATCTCTATCCGTAGATTGCTTCGGTCTCATCATTACAGAGGTAAACTTATTTTTTAACGAAAGTTAAAGTGTCTTCATGCAAGAATGCCAAATAAAATTACAGTATTACAGCAAGGACGCTCATTTTATCATAAAAAATTTGAGCCCATGACCATTGTCCATTTTGACTTCCAATTTCCATGACTAGAATATAATCATACGTACGCACCTCGGACAGGTATCGCAATTATCGGTAACAAAAAAAGCACAAAAAAGTAACTCAACCTTTTGAAGGAACTCATTCATAATTAGTTAGGGACTAATTCGTTGTTATTAGATATAATTCAACTAAAATTCATTATCGTAATGCTTCAACTCCTTTCCTCATAAAATAACATGATTAGGCTGCTTCTGAATATATTTTCATTACTTGATGATCTATCAGTCATGATGATCCACATATACACAGTACATTTTAGGCTATCTTCAGGGTGTGTAGCACGTAGTGATTCTAAGTCATGCAAGCAGTATTCAATCAATTTGAAGGTTGAGCCCTGCACGTCGAGACAAAGACCCTATATATGTATGTAATCTTTGCTATATATGTCCGTTAACAATGGTCAACCGTCTCGGCGAAGAACCTATATATATAGGTGAAACAAATAAACTGTTACATTCTCCTGACGACGTTCAAGTATGCAAAACGAAACGTTGAGTCAATTTAAAATACTGAATACGCAACGGGATACCCCGAATAACTTTAATCTACATCTACATATTACCGCAAAATCAACCTGTGGGGAGTGGCAGGGGATGATTTTTCATCATCATTCAATACAGTACATCCTACGTGTATTATTGAAACTACGAGAATTGATGCCAAAAACAACAAACACGTGTTAGATGGCGAGGTTACATCAACATGCATTACACCATATGCTACTTATTTCATTGAAGCTATGAGTATTGAAGTGTTTTACTACCACGTAAATGCATTGCGATACAAGTTCATCACAGAAGAAGATTGAGAGACATACTTTCTAATGCTAACAAATTAAAGATAAAAACATCACAGAAAAATTAAATATCTGCGCTAGCTATCGAAAACCCTAATTAAAAGTCAATAGTAGCTGTTATGGTCTCTTATCGTTTCCGAGAAAATTATATTTTAAACCAGTTCTTTCTACAGTCAACTTCCTTTATTTTATCCTCAGGGTCATATATATATCCTTATTATTTTTGGAATCGTAAAATATTTCACACTTTGTCAGAGTATAGTTTATTTTTGAACTTATTCAAAAGACTCTAAAAAAAATGGCAGACTGGTGGCGTATTGCAAATGATATAATAAGGGAGAAATGGCTAAGATCCTTAACTTAATATGTCGTGGTGGTGATTTAGATAAACCCTATTAAATCGAAATGATACAGATACCACATGAGTTATGTAACTTCAGGGAAGGCTCCTTTCCTCGTTCAACGGACTGCCTCGCCGAGAAAGCCGCCGATTGGTATCCTCTTCCGGGAATCCCCGTTTCGGCGGCTGCAGTTCAAAAACATTACTTCGATGCAACGCGACCGCCGGCTTGGCTCGAGGTTGTTTCGTCGGGCCACTTCTTCTAAAAATACACAGATCGATACAGAATAACGGGCCCACCTTGTAGCATGTAACTAAAGAAGTTTTTTTTATTGTGGACTGGGCGTTCTTTGTCATCCATGTAAGTTTTGAACTATTCACTAAACCACAGCGAATTTTAAATTGGAACGCGAATTTATGTAAACTGATTTTTTTCATTCCAGAGTCTGCTCTCCCAAAAATCCTCCAAATTGGAAAAATAAACTATGATACTCCTTACAAACTACTCGTAGAAAAATCCATTCGCTCTACTTGATCTGGAAGAAATTTTTGGGACCCATCTTAAACTGTCTCCTGGATTTTTAACGTTTTCTATCATCGGTAATTATTCCGGAGTAGTCTTGCAAAATAATAAGGCCAAAATTCAGAATTTCATTCGTGTTCTAGTGATATTAATTCACATTCGAAGGTTACGGTGTGGAAGGTGTGCGTTCATCCAGTGCTTACCTGATTCCCATTGGTTGCAATGCCAATTATTAGTAATTTTCTCGATACTGAATCGCGGCCCACCTTATGGCATGTGACTTAAGAAGACTGTGCTTGATTGCGGACTGGGCATATTGTGTCATCCAAGTAAGTTTTAAAATATTCACTAAACCGCAGTGGATTGCACATTGGAACGCACTTTTCAAACGGCGGCAATTCAGCAGGTGGAAAGAAATACATGTGAAAGTTCAGGATGCGAAGTCCAGAAATGAAATTCGGAAACATTACCGATAACGGAGCTAAACTTTGGTAATGCATAAATATGCAAAGGTATAGTGATAGAGAAACAGGGTGAAATTCGTTCAAAAGGCCCTTTTCAAATGAAGACCACATAGTCTATGAAATAGATCCACGCGGAATAGGTCGGTGGTCTTCGCGTTTGACTACGATTCCCAGGGTCAAAAACGTTACTTGACGATTTTTCAAAATGGTTTTCGTACCTGCTTAGGGTAGTGCGAGCGAGATAGTTCCCTAAGCATAATAGAAACCATATTCGATATATAAATTTTAATTTCACCAACTGTGAGACACACGAATTAAATATTGCATTATTAATGGTACAATAATATAGTTTAAAATGACAGAAATTGTAAGTAACCAAATGAAAATATCTAAATAATTCTTTAACTTGACTCATTTTTTTCACGCGGTACGTTTGAAATTCCACCAAAATGGTAGGTTTATTGTGATACCGAAGAATTTACTGCGGTAAAATATGATTTATTTTAAAAAAATGGTTGATAAAACACACAAACTACACACTGTTGATTTTTTGACGAGATTTAAGTTTAGGAAATGCCTCATTTTTAATATTAGGTCCCTCTGGAGTGCACACACGTACCATTTCCCATATAAAAGGGATGGTATTTTTTGGCAAATATCTCTAAAAGTAATGTGGCAAGGGGTTGAATTTTTGGATGTCAATGGAAGGGTAGTATATATTTCTTTAAAATGAGACCAAATTTATTGATTTCTAGGTAAAATGATATTTCGCTCAAACTACCTTAAATTCTATTCATGGCTCTTTTCTTTATGGTCTACGCGGGCTTCTGCACTAAGTTGAGATCCTCTTTTCTGGTCGTCCAATCCTATGAATGGTTGACTGCTGCCTTCAAATCCTTCCCCATCTACTGTTAGTTCCCTCACTCCCAGGGAGTTCTCCCTTTGTACTTTCCTCCTTATTTGGTCACTCTATTCATCCCTTGGCCTTCCTCTTGGGACTTTTCCCTCTAATTTTCCTTCTATTATAATTTGCACACACCCATTGCACATCTATATTGTGTCCAATCCATCTAGTACTTCTTTTTTGTTCAGTAACCCACATGGTCCTTTCCTCTTCTTTCTTCTGTAAACTACAACATTAAGATTTTATGGCTTTTGAGATAACTTCCGCATCGTGTCATTTTTACTACGACAGTTTTGCAAGCTTCTCCAGGAAGTGCTCTCGCATTTTCCAATTTTTTCAGCATTTTGCCTGTAATGAATAGCCCGGCGATCAGTCAGATGCACTACTCTCTCGTCTGCTTGGAGTTCTTTACCGCATTATTATAAAATCATTTCAAAGTGTTGGATAGCGATTAACTATCTTCTCTATTTACGCTATTAAGCAGTATTCGCCTGTATTCTCCTGTATGTACCTTTAAGTTCATGTCTATGCAAGTTTTCAATTGAAATGCCATTATATAAACTTATCCATTTAGCTATTATAAAACAATTAATGAAACTGCATTATCTCCTGTGTCGTAACCCCGCAAAAATCGGCGTTTGCACCATTCTTGGTCTCGGCTTCAATATTGTAACCAAATATGGCTATAAATTGGGATGATAATGATATTTTAAAACTTTGGAAATTTACTCAAAAGGTTTACGCTTTGCATCCGGGTGAACTTGTGGTTCCTTTCTTTGGAAGAAGGCTCCGGAAAAGAGGGTAGTAGAGAGAGCCGGAGGATGAGTGGTAAGTACCGCTAGGTGTGGGGAAGAGATAGTAATCCAGAGCAAAATGATGCGAAAGTGTAAGATAACCATCGATATGGATCGTCTGTCAAATAGGGGAGAGAAAATACCTTCTGGCAGATCTTATGAAGATCGGGAAACTAGCAGCAAGTTTGTCGGAGTTCCGGGCCCAGAGAGTAAGGAAAGAGGGTTTTTGTAGGTGTGCGCGCGTGAGTCTTGCGAAATTCCTAATGATTCAACGCGGAAAACTTTTGAAAAGCAAGGCTACCGGTTATCGTCGTATTGCAATGAGTCCCCGTGATGAATGACGACAAAAGAAAGCCAAAAACTTTAGGGAATACCGGGACTAGCTGCGATATTAATAATACGGAGTTAGCTGTAAGTGTACACACGAGCGAAATTCTACAGAGGAAATTTGATGTGAACGAGACTTAAACTGCAATTGCAAGATGCATGAGACCACGCGAGTGGATGCGAGGACATATTCGCCATTTAACTTACATCGTGTAAACGCGCAAAACTGCGCAAATGCGTGAACGCCTGATCATAAAATAGTCCCTGATCTAATTTGGGGCTATTTTTCACGTATTTCTCTTGCCACGCACTTGCGCGGATACATGCATAATTAAAACACGTCTTTATACCTGGCTCCCTCGATATAGCGCCGAGTGCTTAAGGTAGTCCAAGCGAGATAGTTCCCTAGTCATAATAGAGACCATATTCGAATTATACGTTTTAATTTCACCAGCTGTAGGACACGCGAATTCAATTTTACATTGTTAATGGTGCAATTATATAGTTTTATACGATAGAAATGGTTAGTAATTAAATGAAAATATCTAAATAAGTCTTTAATTATACTCATTATTTTCGCGTGGTGCGTTTAAAACTACTTCAAAATAGACGGTTTTTGAGATACACAAGAACCTATTGCGGTGACAATATGATTATTTTGAAAAAATAGTTGATAAAACATGCAAATTACACACTGTTTGTTTTTTGACGACATATATGTGATAGAAATTCCTCATTTTTTAAATATGGTCTCTCTAGAGTGCATACACGTACCATTTCCCATGTAAAGGGGCTGGTATTTTTTGTGAAATAACTCCGAAAGTAATGTGGTAAGGGGTTAAATTTTCGGTGTAATTAGAAGGATGAGATAATTATGTTTAACATGAGATCAAATTCATTGATTTCTAGGTAAAATAATAATTCGCTCATACTACCTTACGCCAGTTGAGCTTCAAAAATTCATTTTCCCGAGTGGATTTTTTTGAGGGCTCGAAGAGAACAAGTTGTTCAAGATTATGGGATATATAGCGTCAAAGAAGCGATACTAAGTATGCGCCTAGCGTCATATTCTGCGTGTTAAGCCAAATATGGTGCACAATATGTTGTTAGACGAATTTTGAAATTTGTCCTGGAATCCTCATACCCGGTATCATCATAGAGAAGGATGCATCGCCAGCTTAACTGGCCGAATCAATTGGCCCGATATCGAAAGAACCGGGATCGAGTCCCATGCGAGGTGAAAAATTTTCTCTCTGAAGAATTTTTGACTGAAGCAAACGATGATGTATGGAATATAAAATGAATACCCTGGAGTGTCCCAAAGCCTATTTTTCAACTGTCCACTCATCTGTTTTGGCGAAGCATGCATAATTTTTCTTTGTCGATGAATGAAAAAGTATCATTATTTTCACATCCGTGATATTCATAGAAAAACGAGTCATCCGTCGGATGACGTAGACCACATCCAAATTTCCCACGGTATGTTTTCAATAATGGAAAATTAAATTACGACGACTTGATAGCAAATTAGAGGAAACATAGGTGAATGTAATATTGACATCTCTGGCAAAAAAACTTAACTACCTCACATAATAAATGAAAACTCAAATAATGTCATCACATAATATTGGAAGTTCATCAGTACCTGAAGTCACCACAGCTGCCTGCACAATGTAATGCTCCGCACCAATGACTATATTGAACTGGTTGCACTCCAGCTAATTCTAAAAATGCAAATTCTCACAAAAAAAGATGAAAGGATGGGAAAGAATGTATCTTTCAGCTTCTCTGATTAAGGAAAAACAGACAATTGTTGCCAATGGTACAAAGACTAAATCGAGTCCATCTACATATCCAAAGTTAGAAGCTGCGAGGCAATGGTACAAGATCAATGTTGAATAAACTAGCATGCAACAGACAGCATTAATGTAGCTTATCTTTATAAATAAAATTAAATGTTGAGGATGTTTGTGGGGTGCCCAATAGTCAACGAATCAATTGACAAACTTTTTCAAATATTGCACTAAAAGATTTACGCGACCCGATTTTAACTTTCGATCTTAATCATCGGGTGAACCTTCTGTTGAAACTCAAAACCCGGGTTGGGTGTATTTTTTATGACGTGATATTTATAAATTTTGGTCAGTTAATACATTAATAGCTATTCTTTCTCGGGTAGATGCGATTTCAGGTTCATTCCTTCATTTTCAACCATCAAAATACGGACTCACCTCCCCGAGCCAGAAAGTTTAAGAATAGACTGCGGTTTCTAAATCAAACGGCGAAAATTTTTCCACTTAAGATATATCATTCTGCTTTGCTTCCGTGCCCATCTCATCAGCGCGAAAGTTTTTCGTGAGCTCCATCATCGCTCCACCGAACTAAATGCACCACATCCTTATGCATCCATGCTAGCAATTTTTCACGAAATGATGAAGATCGATACGTTATGCAGCATTCCACCTGTTCCGTATAGACGCGGGAGAAAAAGTCATCAAATGAAAGCTGCAAAATGCTACCCTTAAACGCTCTGAAACTATGCAAATACCATAGAGAACTAAGGCTAAAGTATATGGTAGGACCTATCAATATAATAAATTTAGTCTTGAATTAGACCAGTCATGATTACGGAATCCACGGTAAACGAACTAGAAGGGAGTACACTTTGCCAGAATGATAAAATCGGGAAAAAAGAGGAGAAAGCACAGGAAATGATGTGTCTATAAATAATTTTCTTCGTTTAATACCTTTCAGTGCTGTTTTTTTTGGGCAAAGTACAAAAATACAGGCGTTGTTCAATCAAAGCCCTCATTTACTTAAAACTTTGGTCACTCATTGGCTAAATAAACTTCTTTAACTCTCCCAAGAGTTTTTTAAAATCTTGAATGTTATGAACACAATCGTCAAAAAATCTGGAATTTTTCACGAATTTCACTCGAATTATTTTATGCAAACAATATTAAGAATATCACTGACAATGTGTTCAAACTAGCATTATTTTCTGGAAAAAATGGACCCCGGGGGCGATCTGATATCTTTGCCAAGCCAAATTTGTGCCTTACCCAAGGGAAAGCTCAAATTCCCATCCCGTGACTTCAGGAACACTTAAATTATTGAAGACAGATTTATTGTATCACAAATATACGCCTTTTAATATACCAGGAAGTTAATATATAAGTAAGAAACTCATCAGTTCCTAATTCCTATCATTATTTTACACGTTTAAGTATAGATTTGAGGAAAACTTGGCGTAAGAGTGGTCATTAACGATACCTTTTGAGAAAAGTGAAAAATGTGCCTTTAGCAGATTTGATTTTTGATAAGTCATTAAATTTGAACTGGTAGTCTTACGTCAAAGGCGATATATTTCATAATAGTTCGGATAAATGGGTACAGATTTTCTTATTAACTCGATATTTCACACATTTATTATAATTAAAATTGTTACTGAAAAACATCTAGGTGAGTCCGCCATCTCCAGTTTAATAAAGTAATATATTTCAATATCACTTCGTCAAAATTTCGGACACCACACCGAAAACTTAATTCACTAACGCTTAAGTCACTAACGCTTTAATTACGGAAAAATATTTAAAATTCAAATCTGAAATCATTTCCATCACTACCTGCATGACGAGTTCCAAGGTATAAACAGATGAACTTGCCAGAAATAAGATCCGAGAACTTTTTACTTAAAAATATTATTTGTAAAATGCGCACTCAATGACCCACGATTCCAATCAGACACCTTAATGCTCTTTCTTCTGTAGCGGTGGTCAGCATATCGTTGCACGTTTTACCATCCGCGATTGAACACCTCTAAACGTGGACTCTGAGAAAGGAGGACGAGAATTGACTGCAGGCATTTGAGATATGGGTGTGGAGAAAGATGGAGAAGGTGGAGTAGACGGAGTAGACGGAGAGGAAGACTAACGACGAAGTGCTTGAGAGGATGGGCGAGAAGAGGAAACTTCTCAATTAAATTCGAAATAGGCAGAGTGGATGGCAGAAGGGTGTTATAAAAGGCGATAGGTTGCTCAAGAGTGTGATAGGGGGAAGGATGTTAGGCAAGCGGGGAAGGGGAAGAAAGAGAATAGGTTTCATGGACGGGATGGGGAAGGGTAGATCGTATGCTGAGGCTAAAAAGGATATACTAGAGGGAGATAGACCCCTAAAAGTATAGAAAACCGGGTGGAGATTTTCTGACATTCAGTCAAACTTACCTAAACCGGTATAATACTTAAAAAAGAACCCCTTCAAATGGACCCATCTTACCATCCCAACTCAGATTATACTCTCATTCCTCCTTCCTCAGAATCCAGATTCCACCTAATACAGTCTTCTCGGGCTTTCTACCAGGTTAGGTAATTGCTGGCCGACGTTTCGATGGCTAACATCGGCCAACAATAACCTAACCTGGAGGAAAACCCAAGAAGACTTTACTAGTATTATACGACGGGAAAAAAACCAAATCATATTTTAGATTCCACCTATATCTACACTATGCCCCCAGAGCCACCACATGAGCGTGCGACATGGGATGCTAGGGCAATTGTAAATATCTCTTTATTGGAGATATAAACGCGCCAAAATAACACTACGAACTCTCTGTAACTAGCGTGAAATATATCTACATTTTTACGCTACACCACGAAGATATATCCTAGGTTTTCGGGTCTTGACCGCGTAAGTATAGCCTGGAGCCTTCTGCGTCTTCAGATCGAAGGCTCTGCTAAAATACGTTAAAAGCTGGGCAAAACTCGTCTGCTTCAAACTTAGGTTTAAAAAAATATAAACTCTATTTTTATTCCATATCAGTCAAATATTCCTACTCTAACTCTTTTCCGCTCTCAACGAACGATTTATTCGCAACTCACCACCTGCCGCACACCCATTAGCTGTTCGAAAGAGTGCGATGCCTTAAATTACATTTAAAAATCGTTTTTCTTCATTGTAGGATAGATTAAAACATCTTTTGAAATTATTAGAAGTACGATCAGCATATTTAATAGTTGCTGGAAAATGTAGGGGGGTCCGGTTTGGATCAGTGTTAGCGTGTTCGATTCCCATTCCGAGGGTCGTATGTTACAGTAGGTCTCCTGTGAAAGGTCTTAATCTTCCTTTGGGCCTCCTACCCTCCACCTCCAGGTCAAGTATTCTTTTTGTATTATCGCTCTCCTTCCTTCTCATTAGATGCCCGAACCAGCGTTACCGATTTTTCTGAACAATTTTTCGAAATATTTGGCTCGGAATCGATACCTAACGATCACATTCTCGATGGTGTTGCTTCTTTCCCAAACAATTCCTACCTTTGCTTAATGCCTATACGTATATGTCCTTGAACATCACCGGCGACGAGTTGTCAGCTCAGAGAAAGGGCTCCGCCGATGAAAGTGATGAAGGAAATACAAAGCCACCTGGGTAGTCCGTTCACACACCTATTTGTGCCTCATTACTAATCCAAAGAGCGTTTGCTCCCTTCAAGCTCGAGGGTTTAATCTTGAAAAACAATCGCCACTCCCGACAAATCGATGAGAGGCGATTTCCCTGCGCGGGACTGTCATCATCTGGAATTGATGAAAATCCGGCATGCCGCCCTGGAAAAAGCAGGACATACAGTCAGTCACCCTACTTAAAAAAAAAGAAGACGATCGAGCTGGCGGCTTGAACGGAAACCTCAACGTGAAGACAGGGGCGCTGCCGATCACAGATTGGCTTTTGTGACCGAAAAAAAACTACGGAGGCCTTTCCAGCCGAGTCGCTCTCGGCCCACCGAGAGAATGTGCCATACCCGCCGCATGATTCATCGCACAGGTACGGTGCGGGACGCTAATGTGAAACGCGACGTGCGTGCTACACAGCTAATAGTGGATGCGAAAGGTGGTGGCAGTTTTGAAGTTCCCTTTATCAGTGGAAGCGTCGATTGTCTACGTACTAGCTTTGCACAGAAAAGTAAAGAAGTCATTACGTTCAACTACCAAACCTCCTTTGGCCGTAGATATGCTATGCCAAATTCGAAATGCTGTCTGCTATTCATACTAACGTTCTGGCTCTTTATGGCTCTTAGTCCGATTGTTTGGGTGGGTTTTTCCGATGGGTTGCGAACAATGGTTGTTAATTCCGATTCAGCTTTGCTTTGTTCGAAAGAATTGTCGTGAAACTCACTGCCGACACTTTCATGCTCTCTTATGCCAAATACAAGTATGTCAGTCGCGTTGATGACCGTATGCTGTCCGCTCCCATCTGCTCCTCACCAGGCACCTTTCACGCAATCCCTCTCCTCCGATTCATCAGGTTTTGCTCAGACATCTACCACCATGTTATGCTGCCGCCATAGTGCTGTCAGTATGACAAGCAACACGACTTTAAAGTTATGGTATCAAAGGTCCCTCAGGATCTAATCGGTATAGTGGCGACGGAAAACGGAGGAAGGGTTAGAAACATGGCAACATGTTTCTCACACTTGACATGACTCACCTTGGAATGGCATGGAGAGAAACACAGCCTCGGCATTAATGCCATTCTACAATGGACGCAGGTAGTAAAACTTAAGCCGCAACACATATTAACGCAAGGATTCCTTTTCGGCATTCAACCTCCAAATTTGACGTGAGCCGTAAAAGATTGGAATGTGTATCGAAGACAAATGATAGTTGAAAATTAGTCTGAGTGGCGTTGCATTGTATGTGTTTTGAGAATAGTTTCAAGAAATTTACAGTTTTCGTTTACGAACATCCGAAATTCACCTCTACTGTCAAAAGCAAGAACATTGGACCGTGACTGACACCAGCAGTAGTAAGGACGCGCTCTGATTGGCTGCCATTTCGCCGGATGCAAGCAGTGAAGATAGAACTTGACTATCACCGTTGAGCTTGCTGCGGCTTACGGCAGGGACATGCGGCCCACTTATGGCTTAAGTGTTACGGCTTATGTACATCGTAGATTGGACTTCAGTCTTCTCGAAACGAGAAGCGCTAAGGTAAGGTAAGGAAGCTACGGTTTAACGTCCCATTCGACGGATGGAGTACCATACACGAAGTGTTCTTCACATAACTCCTAAGTAGGGATCGGGGCTCCACTGAGATACATCCATAACTGCGAGAGTTTGAATCCGGGGGGTTTTGGGATGGGAAGACAGTAATTTAGCCACCACACCCACCCAAAGTTTGTCTTTCTCCATCTTTAATTTATTCTCCACTCATCCCTACGCAGAGGAGACAGCTGACCATCTATCCTCTATGGCGGCAATGACACCAGTTCGCCTCCACTAATTAATACATCTTCCAGCAAATCGGCAAATCTATTTACCTTAAAGTGATGATAAATAGTAAAAATTCTCCATAATACTAGGCTCAAACTTTCAAGAAAGTAGATTTCCCCCCGTAAGACACTCTAATCCGAATGCCTTTGTGATCGCCGATGTTCATAGTATCGTTAATGACTATTTGCTAAGACGCATATTTTTGGTGGGGACGCTTCATGCTTCGTCTCCTTGTGACTACAACCTCCCTATTCTTCCTTCTTCAAGTGAATGGAGCAATATTCGTGGGTCAATGAGTGTACATATTCACGATTTTTCAGTTAAGTAGGAGAAAATAATAGGACCATGCTCCATTTAAGTGTTTTTGTTTTTGCGGTGGAACTTGCCATACTTGCAATAACGAAAATTGCGCAAGAATTGGATATTTCATTTCAGTCTAAATTAAATCATGCTACTATTTGAGCTACTGACAGTTTTCGGTATCATAAATTCAGGCATATAATCATATTTTTTCAAAAAATGGACGAAGTGTCACCTGTATGGTAATTAGCAACCATTATTATAATATAGAATGAATTATTTCACATTTATAAGAAAATTTACGTATATTATTGAATGACTACAAATTCTATCTAATATGCCTTGCCGCTACGTGTTAAAAAAATTTGCATAACCATAACAACGAATCGGTAAAATGAATTTATTCTATGTTTTCAACAGGGATCACTAATAATGATAGGTGTGAAAGGTTTTATGTTAATCTTGGCAAAAACAAACTATTATTCTAAACACCTAAAACTTGAATTGAATGGTTTCTAAAAATTAAATAGAACTTCAGTGGGCTTAAGCTTATTGTGACGATATAGTAGTGGGGTAATACAATTTAAAGGAGATGAGCAGGAAAGAAGCATCACAAATTTACTTTAATTAATCAGTAGACATGCAGATGACATAAAGTTTGGTGTGACTCAGATGTAAAGAAAATAGAACGAAATAGAAATATGACGCGTTTTTATAAAGATACATATGAGTAGTGCACATTTTCAGATTTACATTTTCTCATCCGCTGGTTTTCATTATTTTTTGTCAAGAGATGAAAGGTCTGGATTTTTCATGTTTATTACCCCATTTGGAGTGCTTCGCAAATGTAATTTGCATCCTCAGGTCTCGGTAGGTATGTGTTACAATATTCTAGACGAAGTACTCAATATTTGTTCAATATATTAAGAAAAACCAATTGTAAAAAGAAGTACCTGCACAAGAAACTTGTTACACATACTTCTAGAGCCCTTAGGGGGTTAAAGAAATTTGTGACACTTTTTCCTGACGCGATAAACATTGATTATACATCTATCGATGGCCAGGCAGCCAAAGAGAAACAGGCTAAAAAAAGATAATTGACCACCAAAAGCGCTTGTTAGCATTACCTTGGAGAAAAATTCGTAGGTGCTATATAAATAAACTATTAGTGCCTGCTAGGTGTCATTGGCTTGTCAGTAGGTGCCGATTTATCCATATATATGATCTGATATATTTTCATTGTAAGCTTGGCATACTGTCTATCCATGTCATTATTTCAAGGCACACTCCAAGAATTCATCCGGGCAAAGTTCACTCATGTTCATTATAGTATTCAATCGGCTGCTAGGTTTTTTGGCAATTTGGCAAATTACAGTCAAAGTTCTTGTACATTTTTTTGCTTTTCTTACCATAGGTATCTCGCCATCAAGTCCTTCTTGAGTTCTTCACATAGTCTACCCCTTCTTTTATTATCCAGAATTCCTATCCTCTCTCTGCGTCTTCCACTTTGCCTTAATGTTCTGTCCTCTTCAGTATTTCTCTTAATGATACCCTCTTCAGCATGCCTTACCGTTTTATGATGTCCTCTATCCATCCCTTCTGCCTTCTCCAAATCGTCATCAACTTCTTCTCCTCTCATAACATGTCCAATACTTCCTCATTCGTCCTTCTCTCCACCCAGCTTACCCTTCCCATCCATTTTCAAACCCATGCATCAAATTAATAAAATACAAAGGAAAGCAGCGCGCTTCGCTAAAAACTGCTACGAGCGTACATACTTTTAGAGGGATTAAGATGGGAGCCCCTAGAGACTCGGAGGCTACACGCTAGGCTTAGGTTGCTTGATAAATTCAGAACTGATATTTTTTCAGAGCGACATAGAGAATATTATCACGACTCCTCACTACATCTCTGGGTCTGACAGATGCGATAAAGTAAGATACTCTGCCGAACAGATAGGTACAAAAATTCGTTCTTTCCGCGCACAATAAGTGACCACAATAAAAACTGAGCTCCACTAAATACACTCCTATAATACATGTCACCATTTCATCTCCCAAAAACTTACATATTTACACGGCTGGTGACCTAACACCCCCTGCCACACGCCCATACGGCGGCTTGCGGGGTATTATGTAGATAGATGTAGATGAAGTGCTTCAAGTCTACTCATCCGCTCTCTTCGCAATGACCAAATTTTCGACACACACAGCGCCACGCTTCATATTAGAGTTTTCACCAGTCTTTTCTTTGCAATTGTCTCTTCGAGATAGGAATCGATTAGGGGGGATCTGAAAATAAATGTAAGAAAAGACTGGTGGAAGCTCTAACAAGCAGCTTGGAACTGAATGGATCGAAAACGTGGTTTTTACGGAGGGAGGATGTTCATTAGCTTAAAGCGTTTAAAATAGTGCGTCAAAAAACCTAGAGACATATCTATGTATTCGAGAGAGTAAAAATATAAGATGACTTTTTTATTTGTGCGAGGGATATTTTTTATGCAATTGAGCTTGTATATTTTGGAAAATGAGCAAATCAGTGAGCGGATAGAGCGAGCTAATGCGGCAGATTCGGTGAATGTACCAACTGAAAAATGTACATTAACATCTACATAATACCCTGCGAGCCGCCGCATGGGTGTGTGCCAGGGGGTGGTAGGTCACCAGCCGTGTAAAGATGTAAGTTTTTGGGAGATGAAATGGTGACATATATTATAGGAGTGTATTTAGTGGAGCTCAATTTTTATTGTGGTCTCATATTGCTCGCGGAAAGAACGAGTTTTTGTACCTATCTGTTCGGAAGTGTACCTCTCTTATTTTATCACATCTGTCAGACCTAGAGATGTAGTTAGGAGTCATGATAATATTCTGTGTCGCTCTGAAAAATAGCGGGCGCCGAGGGGCAAACCCGCAAATTGCCCTCCCCAAAACACCTTTAATCGATGAGTTAGACAGTGCGGTATTACTTCCGTTAACGGTGTGACTTTTATAACCACCTACTTTGTCTCTTCCTAATTTACTCCAAAGTTTCCTTTCTTCAATAACCTTTCCCAGCACTTCCTCCTTATCCTCCCTTTCTCCCTTCCATCGCACTCTACTCATCCTCCACGCCCACATCTCGAACGCATGCATACTATCCTCGCCTTCCTCTTTCATAACTCTCGTTTTCTCTCAATACAAAACTACACTTCATATGTTCGTTTGTATCATGCACCCTTCACCAGCTTGCTCTTTATAACCTCACTCAAGGTCCCTGTCATCAAATCCCTCCAGAAATAGAATTTTTCCTCTCTTTCATTGGATAACATGTTCACCTTTGTATATAATTCACTAAGTTTCCCAATTTTCTGTTTCTTTTAAATTTCACTGCACTCCGCTCTCACATTTCCCTTCGCTTCATTGGTTTCTCGTCGAAAATGATTGTTTTATTTCTTGTACTTCCTGCCAAATTATTTAGATTACTTTTCTACAAAAATCAAGGAAATTTGAGCTCTACGGCCTCGTAGAATTAACAAAATACGGTGAGAATATTTCTCCAATGGCCGTAACTATTGGCACCACTCGTCAAATATAGAAAAGAAAATATTTACTGTGTTGGATTGACGATAGCGTCAGTGACCAACCACAGCCTCTCAACCAGAATACCCTTGTGAAGGTTTACGGGAACGTTAATTCCTCGCCAGAGACCACTCACAGACACACACACTCAACCCAATTGGGATCCTTCACAGGGCTTTAGAGACCCCGTTAAGGATGCCTAAGTTATGATCACAAACACACATGCTCTGTGAAGGATCCCGACACTGGCAAAGAATTAACGTTGCCGTAAACCTTCACAAGGGTATTCTGGTTGAGAGGCTGTGGTTGGTCACTGACGCTACCGTCAATCCAACACAGTAAATATATTCCTTTCTATCTTTCGACGAGTGGTGCCAATAGTTACGGCCATTGGAGAATTATTCTCACCCTATTTTGCCTACTTTTCTAATAATTTTTCGGTGATCTCAGATTTCTTCATCCTTCAGGTTACAATTATTGCTACTATTTTTTCTGCCTTTCTTATTTTTTCTTTATTTATGTTCTCTCCCTTTCGGCTGTCTCCATTTTCTCGTCATTTTGCCCTCTCCTGTCCGCTAGAAATCCCCTGGTTCTCACCCCGTTCAATGCTTTCATGTTCCACTATTTCAGCTCATTACTTTCCATTTTCGTATTAATTCTAACATCGCATGTCATCAATACTAGTTCATGAATCGATTCCGCATTCGTACCCGAAAAGTTCCGCGAACTTTGACCATTATTTCTAAAACTCTGTCCGACCGTGCCCCCCTGGTATTATCCATGTCCACCTACCTCGCTTGAGTTAATATCCACCACTTCATGAGGGATTTATTTTGGAAAACTAGGAATATTTTAATCTATTGGGTAGACGTTGTGATTTAAACTCAGCTATCGGTAGATCCTCAGACTCAAATATACAATACTCATTTCTAATATTAAATATAAAAGGGGGGGCGATTTGGTGTGGTGGCTAGAGTACTGGCTAACCATACGGGCGGCCAGGGTTCAAATCCTTGCAGAGATGGATGTTTTTCAGTGTAAACCCGATACCAACTTGAGTGTCTTGTGGAGGGCACTTCAAGTAGAGTACTCCGTCTGTCGGATGAGACGTTAAACCTTGGTCCCCTTGGCGCCTTTCGTTAAGAGCAGGCTAATGCCGACGCCGGGTTTCTATCCACTCTTCCTTCCTTACCTATCCCCTATGGCGCAAATGACCTTAGCAGTCGGTCACCTGCCCAAATATTTAATCCTTAAATATAAAAATATCACTTCTACTCACGCCTTGTTGATAACTAGAACAATAATAGAGTGAGGCACCAAAAATTCCGTTAGGATACTGTTCACTTAGATCCTGTCCCTCTACCGATTCCTATTTCCCTTCAAAGGCATAGATATGATCCTAACACCCTCTGCCACATGCCCCAGAGACGGTTCTCGAAGCAATATGTATATACAGACGATCGTAAATCTCTCTATCTAGTGACATACTTTGCGTCCCTTTGCAATCCCATTGTATCGTTATCTTTCTTACTCTCTAGGTAGCACGTGCATTTTTTGGAAGGCTGGCTGCGTCTCCATGCCCCACCCACTTCCCAAAAGAACACCCCTCTCCCCCAACCCTCCCTTTCCATTCCAAAACCAAAAGCAAAAGGTGCCGGACATTCAAAAGAGAGCTTGGCCGGCGCGGGTAAGAAGGTGGGAGAGGGGAAGTGGCGTTGTTGGTGGCGGGGGGGGGGAGAAAGGATGGAGGGGTGGTGCGTGGTGGATGGTGTGGGCGGAAGAGGAGTGCTATTGCAGGAGGGGGAGGGGATAGGGTGCGGTAGGTCAACCGTTTCAGGAAGAAGAGGGCTGGGGTGAGGAAATGCTTTGCGGAGAAGCTCGCATTTTTAGAGAGTGGGGTGACTCCTTTCCCCGCTCCCCCACGAACTACCCACAATCCTGAGCGTCGTGGGGAGGGGGACGAAAGAGCAGAGAAGAGCCTTCTTCCTCCACAACTGGCCACTACCCCCGCCACCCCAGCCCCTCCACTTTTTTTCAACTCGACGTCGCATTGGAAGTGGGAGCCACAGTCTCGTCCAGTCTTATTCCTTTAAAGCGTACCACGACAACCGCGCCATCCCACCTCCCCTCCCTCGTATATATAAAGCGGGTTAATGACCTAATTGCGCAGATTGCAAAGCCGAAGGCGGGAGTGAGAACGTCTCTCTCCCATCGTGTCTCTTCTTCAGCCGGCAAACCCCTCCACCGAAAGGTCGATACGAATTTTCATTCAACCCTGTTTCCCCTCGATCCCCCGCGCTTTATAGAGGGCGGCATACCGTCCCGAGGCGCGAGTAGTTGGTACCCGAGAGAGCAAACTACATTCTCCCGTGGAGTGTGTGAACTTCGTGTGTGTTCTGCAATTACAGCGTGGTCGAGGAGGACGGCGGAAACCTTGTCAGGAGGACGGCCTCGACCTCTTTGGTCTCCCGGATAGAGCCTGAGGAACCATTGGGAAGGGATCTGTGGATCTCCCGGCTGCGGTGAAGGAAGGACAGCATTAAAATGAAGGTACATACATGAATCATCCACCACCGAAGTGACTTGAGTGAAATCTTATAATATGAGACCACGCGCCGGTAAAGGATTATTACTGGATTACCCGGTGTACCACGGAGTAATTTACGATCCTAACAGGTCCATTTTTGTGTCAACTAGTCATTAAATTCGGTAGCTTGCCGAGAAGTTCAACTACTGAGGGCTGGTTATAGAATAACATGGTGTGCTGACCCGTGCAATGCACATTCTCAACTTAAAACTCTTCTCGTTTAAGATTTTTCCGTGTTTTGTTGTCCTTACTGCTTTTGGTCCTCGCATAGCGGCCGGGGGAGCGTTCGTGGCTAGACTTTTGACTGGGATGATGCTTAGTGAGGAATCACCCTGGGCCGCGAACCATGGAGGTATCTGGCACGTTATTTCTTAGATTTAGATGTACATCGACCCGCAAGGATTGAATCATGTGAATGCATGAATGAACAGAATTAGAGCACGGGCTTATATCCCGGCCATGAACCCACAAATTCCCCAAAGTTTTTGTAGTTACCCGACGAATTTGTAATGGGGTATACATTCATGCATGAACTCGCGCAGGTTTATCATATGCATCAATTAATCATGCCTTTGATCATAATTAAAATAATGTAGACCAGTGGTTCCCTTCAGTCTTGATTTGCCCATCACTTCATAGTAAGTTCCAGTGTGTAGACTCCCAATGAGATGAACCCCTCGCAGAATGGGAGTATGCCTGTTGCATTATCTCTAAAGTAAGGTTATATTCGTGAACCCCACAAGGATATCAGTAACAAAATGGATTGCTAAACCCGATTTAAATATGAGAAATTGTGAAGTTAACATGAAAATATTGACATCAAAGTAGAGTCTAGTTTTGTAGAACAGTCGACAACATTTTGGTAGGTACCCGTAAATTGATTTCGCCGAGGAAAATTTTCATTTTGATTTTCTGTACCATGCACGCTTCATTCTTGATTTTGCCGAACGCATAGAGTAATTTTCGATCCTTCACATTTACTTTGTTTTTACACTCTAAATGAAAATGAAATTCACATAAATTCATGTAAACGCATGTAAATTACCCATAGAGCCAGAAGCGAGTTACAACAACCAATTACGGATATAAGTCGAGCGAGTTCAGATGGTTGACCTCTTGGAAGTTATTTCCTTACCATCTTCCATGCCAACTTAACTCCCAAGAAACAACGCCTCTCTAATTTTCTTTGAATGTACCAAAAGAGCCTTGAGATTAATCTGGGCGATACACTGGCATTCAACATGTTTCCGGAACAATAATGACCTTCGGTAAGCTGTGGTCCAAAGTGGTAGATATAAAGCTAAATGAAAAAATGAGAAGTATTTATGAAATTTTCCGTCAGGTCTATTAAAAATATTGAGGAAGTCAAACAATGGACAATCCATGATCCTGAGAAAAATAAACAGCAACATTCTCAATCACCAGTAAATGAAACTGGAGTGATAGAATTACAATAAAAATATAGCAAAAGTAATTTTGATTTACAAAATATGACAGCATCAATAAGTAAAGCGAAGAAATCAAAATTAAATAAATAGAAAGGCATGCTTATAAAAATGATTATTCTGTAAACTCTAAAAGATAAAAATTAATTGGTTTCGCCGGTAGAATTTAGCATTTGTGTGTTACTCTTTACGAATATTTAACAGTTTTAACTATTCCCACAAAATTTTCCATTGAAAGTAGCTTTTAAAAGAAGGAAACAGCGTTTTACGTTCACCACCGTTTCTGTACTGTGCCTTTTGTTTGCAGTTTTTTCACGAGGCCATTGAACAGGGTAAAGGCAATTAGAAATTACCTGTAATAAAAATTCCACTGATGCACATTCAAGTATTTTACCGGCTCAAATTTTCCTCCTTTCTCAGAATAATTACAGTTTTGTAGCAGTAATGATTATTATTTTGCCATTTCACAATATTTTAGGGCAGCTAAATGTATTTTAATATGGAGAAAACGAGGTCCAGTTGTTTCATTTGCTGAAAGTGATGGTTTCATTAGGCCAAAGCAGATAGGAATGTTCATTCTTCTGCGGCATGTCAGAGTATGTAGCACAAATGTACTCAATAATATCGATTTTTGAAACAGATTCAATTGAAAAATTCGAGAGATTTTAACGTGCGGTATTACGTTATTTAAATTGTTTTCTTTGCAAATGTATATGACATCGAATTATGCGTGGATCTCAACTTTCCCAGAAGTTTTTGTAGTTACCCGATGCGTCATGGGTATAAAGCAATAACTATTATCTGCCACGATACTTCCTTCCACCAACATTTTAAAAACTCCGATTAATAAACACAATAAGTACCACATGTAATATTTATCAATAATTTGTTAATTGTTTATCAAGGTGCATTAAGATGTTATTTGATTGCCATTAGTTTTCAAAGAATCTCCGATTATCCTCACTAAATGTTTTTCTTTAAGTCTTTAATTTTATCACCACCCTTAACTATCGCTCACTAATTATAGCACTCATATCTTATAAAATTTATACGAGAAATCAATGACATCTACAGGCACTTTCCCCGAATTCACAATTTTTTGACATATTGCAATCGATGAAAATATAAACTGCTTAACTGTGATGGAAGATTCTTCAGCATGATTCATGATTTAAAATTATACATAAAGCATAGGAGAATGCTGATACGATGATATGAATGTATTTCAAGGGAATAGGTAAGGACCATATTCTCTATGAGGGTCGTGCATGACCATATTTGAACGGATTCTGAATTTTAGGTAATGACGGAGTGTAATATAGATATATGGACATATGGTCACATATACACGCTCATAATAATGCAAATTAACTATACCCTGGTTACATATGTATACAAAGTTCTATACTTATCTGATAAAACGATCATGCAAGAGCAGAAAACAAAACTTTTTATCAATAACTATGGTCCCTTTCATATGTAAAAAGCTATAACTATTATCAGCCACGATACTTCCTTCCACCAAAATTTAAAAAACTCCGATAAATAAACACTATGTACCACATAAAATTTTTACCAAGAACGGCTCCACTACTTTAATTAGTAACTCTAAAAGTTTCTAGTGATATATATATATAAACATTTTTGCTAGTCCTCTACAGCTTGGAATTATACAAATATTACCAATTCTTCGATTTAATAAATTACCAATACACTCTGACCAGTTACACTGAGAGCTACCAGGAATTGTTAAAAAATAACTACAGCAATCAGTACTTCCTACGTCACGGCATATCCGGGCAGCACACTTTGAGCTTAATATTTCCTAAAATTTTAATCAGTGCAATGGGCCATATAAGCGATCGCACACCGATTCGGTGGATTTCCAAGGCACCGTTATATGTTCCAATCTTGATAAAACCACAAGCTATACGGGCAGTGGCCGTGACTTCGGTCAAAATCACTTTTCCTCTGCTCCGAAAAAAACGCCTCCGCCCAATTACCATAAATTGGTCTAGAAACTTCGCAAGGAAGCTCTTTTCACTGACCCATTAATCGCTGGTGCGGCTGTAGTTTTCCCTTATATATTGTTTAGATGTTTTCGTACGGCAAATAGCCGAGGTCCGGTCAATTGCTTGACCTCTTCCCTCCTCACGGCGTATGTTCAACTTCCTGGAACTCGAAAAAATTATAGTTTTTATTAATACTATTCTAAGTCGGTCGGGGTAGACTTGTATGATTTTAGGAACACCTAGAAATCACTTTAACTTCTGAAATATCGTAAGGATTACACATAAAAAACATATGTGGCACAGTATTAAAAAACTAAGTTTTGTTTAACGTATAATAGGAAGGTACTCGGATGAAAAAGTCAAAGAGAGGTGCTACTTCGTTCTGGTTTGGCCACACATTGAATAGGCCGCGGGCATTTGGAACCCTGGTCATAAAGATTTAACCAAAAAAAAATAATAAAATAGAAAGGAAAGCAGCGCGTTTCGTTAAAAACTGCTACGGGCGTACATATAGTGTCTCACAACTTTTAGAGGGATTAAGGTGGGAGCCCCTAGAGAATCGGAGGCTACACGCTAGGCTTAGGTTGCTTGATAAATTCAGAACTGATATTTTTCTGAGCAACACAGAATATTATCATGACTCCTCACTACATCTCTAGGTCTGACAGATGCGAAAAAATGAGAGAGATACACTGCCGAACAGATAGGTACAAAAACTCGTTCATTACACGCACAATAAGCGACCACAATAGAAATTGAGATCCACTAAATATACTCCTATTATACATGTCACCATTTCATATCTCAAAAACTTTCATCTTTACGCAGTTAGTGGCCTAACACGCCCTGCCACACGCACATACGGCGGCTCGCAGCGTATTACGTAGATGTAGATGTATGATGATCTTACACAATTGACCGTCTGTTTCTCCAAACATCAATTTGTTCTTCATCTCGGCAAACGGCCTATCTCTTTCATCCCGTCCAAAAAGCCAATCCTTTTTCCTTTCCTTAGCTTACCTTAATTCCTTCCCTCTATCAGGAAATTCAGCAACCTTCTGCCCCTCATTTCTCTTTCCAATCACCTCCTCAAACTACCACTAATTTCCTTCGGCAGTGTCCTCCCCTCACCGACCACACCAAGTGTTTACTAGTTTGTCTCCTTCTCCGTCCACGCTATTCCCAGAAGTCTCCGAGCTCTATAAGGTATACACATAATATTCTATCCATAGCTGACTTCACAATCACCGATTTTCCTGATAACTAGGGAATGGATGACATGCAAAGAGTCTGAAAGTAAGATTGGCT
Organism: Ceriagrion tenellum; assembly: GCA_963169105.1. Taxonomy (NCBI): domain Eukaryota; kingdom Metazoa; phylum Arthropoda; class Insecta; order Odonata; family Coenagrionidae; genus Ceriagrion; species Ceriagrion tenellum. The sequence goes on from OY720637.1 coordinate 125,785,747, forward strand.
GTAATTAGTTTCTATGTGGTCCACCACGTTTTTAGTAAGCACCATACCTGCCACCAGAAGTTAATTCGTGACAGGCAGTGAAAGTTAATTGCTTTTTGAAGTGAAAATTTCAATATTTTTTAGTCTTTTCCAAAAATGTATTAACTCCAACCAAAGTTCAGATGAAAAAAAGCTTTCTGATAGAAGACCTGCTTTGGTATGCACCGCTGAAATATTTTTGCAGTAGTTCCTTCACATTTCCCACCCGTGGACAAGATATAAACTAGGAAACTATAAGTCACTTTCAAATGCTGCCACGTTTTAAGTTTTTCTAGTGCTGTCGTTAAATATGCATCACCTGCTGTACTTTCTATTGAATTCTTGCGTTTAGCCTTGATAAGCAATTTACATGCTGTTTTCGTTTGTTCCATTTTCAAGCAATGTTCGTCAAAAATTACTAAGCTTTCGGCAATCATGTGTAGCCAAAGTTTTCACCAACAAGTTACTCCCCCAGTTTCTTCTTCAAGAGTTTGTGGAGAATTGAACTATGATAACAGCTTTTTCACGAACCAGAGTAGAGCCAGATTGATTGATGTTTACACTGGCAACAGTAACAGTCTGCAAACGACTTGCCGAGACTTCTAAAAGTTCTGCTAGGAGACTTACAGACCCGTATGACTTGCTGCACGTAATTTTCAGTGAGATATCTTAGTATTTTAGGGAACTGACATACAATATGGTGGATGCGAGCGAGTATCGCAGTATGAAATAATACACCACACGACGCGCAATATCAAGGTTTTAGATAATCAAGGTTTCGGCTCATAAACGCAGCAAGCACGATTTCAAGTGTTGCTATCTCCTAGCTCTTTCAAATCCCCCAGTACGTGTCGAAGAGTGGAGTGTGAAACTAGTATGCTCTACTTCCTTTGCCTGCCCAGAATTATGACCTTTCACCCACCAAAAGAACCAACTCTCTCCTAAAAAATGAAAATATTTCGGCTTCGGGGAAAAAACAACAAAGAGCCACGCCGAGTTAATTGAACAGAGAGATTTGTCGAAAAATTTTATTTATCATTTTTCTCGAAAGCTCGGCGTTTTCCCTTTACCGGTATCAAGATATTTTTCAAGGTTGCGTGAACAGCTCTCCGCTCGCCATGTGGCACGATTGCTTCCTCTCCGGCGACCTACAGCACGTTCTTGAGGAACCAGAAGACCCGGTGCTGCGTCGTATCCACGCGGGGGAAGCAGAAAGAGACCGCGTTTCCATTCTGGGGCAGGGAGGTGACGGGAAACGGAATTCCAGAAGTTTCGCAGAAAAAGTGTCATTCCATCGTCATCAGCAGTCATTTATTCGAAGATGAGAATGTTATAGATTTCTACTCAGTGATTTTTATAGACAACTGTTTAATTGATTCAACAAAATTCATTTATTTATCCTTCATGTAGTGCCTTATTTGTTGCTGATTACACAAAATATGCGAACGTTAAATTCTCCAAGGCCCAATTAGTTGGTCCAATTCATAATTTGATATAAAAGTGTATCTTTGTTAATAAGTCTTCCAAATTATCTGCATCTACATATTTCTTTGCTAGCTACCTCAAGAGTATTTGGCAGAGGGTGATTCATTAATTTCATTATAAAGTTCTCGTCAATTGACTAACAGTCTAGTACATCATAAAATTTCAGAATAGCTGATCAATCAGTTGACATGGATTTAACGATTAGACAACTCCATATCACTATTTAACGTCGTTGGGCATGATAAAACTGGTATGGCGAATTTAATAGCGAATAAGTATAATAGTACACAGTGGGGAATTACAACTATTGAATGGCGATTATTTATGCATCTGGTCCATATTAACGAAAGCTAACCGGCGGCATATTATTGATGGTTGATTTACATCATCGATTCCAAAGAACGATTATCTCTTATTCTACACACTTCAGGCTTTTCAGATGAATACCTTCTCCATATTAGTATCAGATGCTTATTCGTCCTCCAATTGAAACCTGTCATATGAGCTAGCCGACAGTCTGCTGTGATAAATAAAATCCAAAAATCTCAGCTAACATGAAGTTATCGAAAAGGCTTATGCCACCATAAGGTTTACGATAAACAGATTTTATATGACAGGATCTTAATATATTCCAACTCTTTCTCGGGAATTCATCACACCTGTGACTCCTCTCATCATGGCCTCTACGCGGCTGTCGTGTCTCAGAATGTTTCCAATGATTTTAACCCTTAATTCCCGCAGTTCATCATCTTTTCTCCGGAACTCCCCGCTGTACTTTTTCATAGGTGTTTCTCTCAATTCATCTTCTTCACTCTTCCATAACGCCAATTTTGCATTAACTCATATCAGTACTCCTCGTTCCTCTGCTGCCATTGTCCGAGCTTCACAGCAACGGAGTTGGGATAGGGGAATAACAACCAACGATCATTGTATTATTCAAAACACCTTTGGAAAAAGAAAATCGTCAGGCTAAGCCCTTTATACTTCTGCAGACGATCCGAGTCTGTCTGTCTTTGTCATTCTCACATTTAGTTTATAATTTTATAACTGTTTTTAAAGGAATAAAATACTCATATTAAACTCAAGCGTTTGTCTCCTGTGCTTCGGATCATTTTATCAAGCGTCTCTTTCCCCAATATCTTTGTAAGACTAATAAATAGGTGGCGTTTTACATCTATTTGTTTGATCCTTACCGTTGCCCTTGGATGCAATATTTCCATCGCTTCCAGTCCTATCTGATCTATTTCCTTTATCTTACTATTCTATCGTACATAAAGGATTGTTTCCCTAGATTTTTAAATTCACATAAGTATCTGCCATCTGCAAATATGCGGAAATAAGGTCGCTCAGTGACACTCAATGTGTGTTCCCGACAGACCAGTTCTTCCCCACGCAAAACTTCTCCGCCTGCGAACCTTTCATTCCAGCCCAATAGCACACCCATACTCCTCCGGTCCCTCGTTAGCATTTTTCGCAGCCCATGTCCCTACCCTCCCTCAACCATCTCTCTCTCCTTCTCCCGTTACATGCGAAAAAGAGGAGTTGGTCGTAAGGCAAAGGAATAGGGCATTAGAGGTACTGCCACTGGCTTTTCATGATGGTCTATTAACGATATTTTAAAGAGAATATTTGCAACAATAACTTCCGTGTGACAAATGGAAATTTTAACTGTTAATGGCTAAAAATCAGGAAATAAACTTTGATTTCTCCCGATTAATGTACATCATCATCAGCATTCATCAATCTATAAATTGGTTTACAGTAGTCCTCCATTCTACTCTCCTCTGAAAAATATTATAGAAATAGTTGAATACCTGTACCTTTTCTGGATAGTAAGCTGATGGTTTGCCGTTGCCTTCCACGGAAGTTATTGTTGCAAATCAGCTTACTATACAGAAAAGGTACAGGTATTCAACTATTTCTATAATATTTTTCAGAGGAGAGTAGAATGGAGGACTACTGTAAACCAATTGATAGATTGATGAATACTGATGATGATGTACATTAATCGGGAGAAATCAAATTTTATTTCCTGATTTTTAGCCATTAACAGATAAAATTTCCATTTGTCACACGAAAGTTATTGTTGCACCTTGCAGTAATGCAGCCGTTTACTTGCATAAATACACTTCCGCGCCTAAAATGCATTGAGGGTCGCTGTATCGACCCATACGGAAACCACCACCTCCCATATGAAGGAGGGCTGATGCCCCCATTTCCATTGCTATCGTACGTCGCGCAGTGTCCATATTCTTCAAATGGAATACATCTTTCAGGAAATGTAAATTACTCATATCTTTGCAATGCCAACAGACAAAATAAAAAGTATGAAAAAACTTAGCATGAAACAAAAAGTACTTCAGCTGAGAATGGATTCAGTGCGCTCAGTTATATCAATTGTGACATAAACGCAAATTCAAACCTCCTTGAAAGTTTCAGCAAGAGATCTTTTATAGCAAATATTTGAATAAGTAGTAGTGTGCAAATTTTTCTGGGAATTCAAAAGGCTACATTTTATTCTCTAACCTAAAACCTTCATACGAGCAGGAACAAAACACCCATGTCTACTTTCCTTCTAAAACCTTTCCAAATTTCTCGACACCCTCTCTTGGTCGCGGCCATTTCTCGGTCCGCTCGGTTTTTATCAGTTTTTTTTCAAATCAAAGCCCCTTCCTCAATTCGGAATACTCGAGCTTCAGTCTGTGGTCAAAGTCTTCACCAAATTCCAGGCCATTTCCATTCTAAACCTCGTACGTTACAAATAAAAAAAACTTATTTCGTTTTTTCGACTTCGCCCATAGTCAAGATTAATGCTTTTATACGCTAGCCATTGTTTCTCTAACGGAACTCTTGGAAGGTTATTCCATTCTAGGTTAGCGAACTTGAATGTTTTCGTTCTTTAGATTAGAAATGTATTGTTCCAAGCAATGTTTATTGGATATTCGTAGACTGTTTTTCTCCTTTACCATTTTATTTTATTTTCTCATTGATTCTGAAAAAAAGCTTCAACACTTCAATAAACTCGATGTTTCCCTAAATTTAATCCACTTTCACGGGACTAGGCTTCTTCCTTCTCCGTTTGCTTGTGCTATTTACAGAAAATTAACACAAAATGAACTTTTTACTTTATTCACTTGCGGATTTTCTTTTTACAATCATTGCATTTATTCTTGGCTCTGTAATGTTAACACTCCATCCCTTAGTTCATCCAGATTCGTGTAGTTTTAATGTTTTTGAATCCCTAAATGACAACCGTTTCCAAAACACTGTTTATTTGGCTAACTTAAAGATGATGCCCATCCTACAATCAGGAGTCATAAAATTGTTGATAAAGGGCAGCAATAAATATTTTTATGATTCTACGCGTTGAGCTGCTCGAAGGAAATAAACACTCATAAATCCACTGATTATCACACCTGGCTGTAAATCGAGGATAAAAATACATGACATTAGTAGCGCAGGAGAGTTCAGCAAGTTGTTGGTGCACGAGGTTTCCTTACATTCCTCTTCCTTTGTGAGGCATTTCTTCAGTACATTCAGCAGCTTGTATACACTTGGAAATAATATCTCCATATTTTTCATTTTTATTTCGTGATTATTAGATCGTGTGTCTTTATTTCAAATTTTATTTATGTTTTTACTTACAGATTTGAATAAATGCCTAAAGTTTCTAGCTTTCATCAAGGCTTAATTTTTTAAAAAAATGGCATAATAGTATGACAAGAAATGAAATCCTCACGAGTGATTTTAATAAAAAACTAATATTACCTCGAATGAAAATTATCATTGTTTTAAGAAATTATTTTGCGCTTTTTTTTAAAAACATCTCATCTTTTATACAAAATATCACAATCTGATTTTAATTATTTTAATGAATCCCATAAGCTGCTAATAACGTCTTCCTATCACTTCTTGCTTCATGATTATTACCCTTTTCACGTATTTCGTAATAGCTGAAACTGTATATTTTAGATAAATATCCCTGTATATTATTCAACGATTTCTTGTCTGACCTAATTCGCAATATTTGGATAAGAATCAAATTTCTCAATGTCAAGCTAACATACTGAGTAGGTAGCATAAATTTCATGCACGGAGTGATCACATTGGGAAGTGTGATGTTACGACTACCAACTTGACTCATTAAGCACATTTATTCACTATGAACAAACCGAAGTGCTAATAGATGATAACATCGACTAAAAGGCGACACATCAAGAAGTGTAATCAAAACAGGAGTTGTTATTTATCCTACTCACAATATTAAGACCTACAAATATCTTCTCCATGGAATTGAAGATACATTCAAGTTGGTGTAAATGCGTAAGTTTTCAAATTAAACTTGAATAAAAAGAGGCAATGGAATGAAAGAAAATTAGTGCCACTGTCCAATTGCACCACCAGCCTTCTGCGCCCATGGAAAAATGAGATAAAGTTAAATACGTGTCACTCGATGATTGCTTTATATTTTCATTTTCCCTGAATCAATGGACTTACGACGGAGTGATGCCTTGATCGAATTCAGCAATTTTCAATGTTAACCAGTTCTTCTCTGTGAGAGAAATTTGGTTTCCCAGCAAACAATGTTGTAGCAAATAGTAATATTGTGCTGTTACTACTGACTACCTATTAATAATGTTGACCTCGAAAGATATACTTGGGAGTTGAATTCGTCGAACATTTTCCCACTTTATCTAATTTTTTAAAAGCGTTCACATTATTAGGAGATCATCAGCATATATGCATCAAGTATACTTTTTCTGCATTTAGGAGTGTAATCTTACCTTTTATCTAATATTATACCGAAATGGCATAATAAATTAAAGCAGTACCATGCAAATGTAAAAAAAAAATTAATTACTTGCTGTTCTTGTTCACCATATATGACGAAAACAGCCTTGAAAGAGATTCTGTTGTAGTTCAAAATGTTCTCAATTAGATACATTCAAAGGAAATAACGCCACTAAAGTTGAAACGGAAATCAGCCACTAGCGTAAGAATAAAATTCACGCCAAGATATGTCTTTTCGTAGCATAAAGTTCCCTAAGATTATGGCAAGAAACTCCGGTAGGTAGGGATATGTTTTTGCATCATTTAAAAATGAGTATTAAAGCGGTTCATCGAAGATAGTTAAATGTAAATCTAGACCGCGTCATCTATCTGAAGGATGAAAGTTTACCCTTAGGTAAGTACCTACTTCTATCAGCTTGTATATTTAGCTTTCTCCGGTCATTGAAGTCTCTCGTTTTCATTGCCGCAGGAATATTCGAGCTATAACTCGTTCGCTCATACCTCTTGACACCCATAGCCAGCACTAAATATCCCACACTTAATATTTTCTCCTTTCAAAACTCGAAGCGCAATTGCCCTGAATTTCTTCGAAGAGCGACGAAGACCGCTTGGTCAAGAGGTCGCCGTCAAGATCTGGTCTGCAGAAAAAACATTGCCTCTTTCACTATGCGCGCGAATTTGCATCCTCGTAGAATGTGAGCATATATACCTATTTTTATACAATTTTCATTAGGATTTATCCTGTTTTTTCCCAACAAGTGAGAGAAAATAAAAGTTTTAAACCTTTTACTTACTTTGTGCTCTAGAAGTGGAAGTAGAAAATGTGCTTCTTTTCTTTGCCTCCTCCAGCAGTAGTACATATATGGTCTAGTGTAGATACTTGAAAATTGAATCAATATGCACCAAATTTTTACATAGTTTATACATAGAAAAGATCTTGGCATTGGACGTGAAGGAATACCTATTCTATGGCACAGGGAGCCGTTCGTTATAATTAGACTAATGCAAAGGCCAGGTTTATCTCATTTTTATTTCCTTCAATATTTTTCTCCAGCTAATCCACTCCCTCAGCATCAAATGATCTTGAAAATAGAGCAGTAAAGTGATTTGAACAATTGATTGTTCATATTGGTCTCATGATGGACCCAGTTTTACTCTCATACGCTGACAATTTAATTTCTGAGAGACGTACTTTCCCAGCTTTCATTTTATTTTTCGGCGCAATGAGCACTTGGAAATATTTCTCCTGATTGACCCGTTTTTTGGTGTATCATATATAGTAACGTTTGTTGATTCCACCGAGAAAGTAAATGGGTGAGCAATAAATGTAGTCTCTGCTTTCCGGCGAAATGGTTCCCGTCTGCAAATTTCTAATTTATCCTAGGATCAAAAGTCACATCGGAGAATGCGGCCTTTTCTCGATAGCATCTTTATTGGCTTACCCTTGTTCTGAGCCATCCTGGACTATTTAGCATTTTCACCTTTTCCTTGGAAAATATAACTAATCTACTCACTCAACTATTTAACTGAACAAATGACCTCAGTGTTCAGGCTCCTCCCGAGATAAGACTAACCGAAACGAGTTGTCTTACTTCCTGGATCAAACGTGCTTATTCCGCCCTACGCCGGTGAATCTGCCCACAGGTCTCGTATGATTATTGAAATGCCCCACATTTTAATCATCCCACGAAACATACCAAGGAAAAACAAGTATCCGATCTCCGTGAGTTTCTTGTGCCGTGTCAAATGTATTTACATTTACTATTGCTATATTCATATGATGGAATATATGCCTGTTACACTACAGTGGCTTGCTAAGGAGTCCTTTGGGTGTGAAGGACAATACCAACCAATATCCAATGCAATGCTTTCCTAAGTGAACTCCTCTCAACACTTCTCCTAGCACTGGAATCATTTTTTCTATCTTCGGCAACAGCAATTTTCATTGAAGATGATGACTTATCTATAGCACAGATAAATCTCATTGTTTTCTCCTTCTACAACGATTTTTGGCTTTAGATGAATTTTTAAATAAATTATACTCAGATGCGGTCAGCACTAATTATTTACTGATGGCATCTAATTCATTATAAATATAACGTACAGTCACACAGTGTAGTCACAATTACTCTAATTCATTTACTCAATCTCTTTATTTTTTAGTTTTCAAGGAATTCTGACCTTGAAATTACAGTGGTGTCCGTGACGATTGAAATTATTAGTCCTCCAAATAACTGTTTTTAACTGTGCAAAAATTTTCACTTCGGCAGCAAACGTTTATTTTCCGTACAAAATTGGCTACTAAATAATTATATAATGCCATGATTGTTATTTCATGATTTTTTCTTTTAATCAACTGTTCTGTGCAACCGTTTGTATGCAAATTAATCATAGCGGTGAAATACTTAAACTTGACTGTAGCAGGCGTCACCTATAAATATTTGATGTTTGTATCCATAATGAAGACATACTGATTCCTATTCTTACGACTCGTTTAACTACTTTACGACATTTTTAGGCACAGAATGTTTGATAAATTTTTGTCTATTGCTGTGATAGATACTTGGGGCGAGTGGAGAAAATACCAACTATTGGGGAGGGTTGAGAAAGGTATGGAAGTGGAGATCAGGAGCTGATGAGGCGGGAAATGTCGTTATTCAACAAGCAAATTTTATCGGAATGAAGTTTTACAGAAAACTACTTTGCTTTTGCCTTCATTATGGATACGAGCGTGAGATACTAGGTTCAACTCCACGCCGATAAAAACAGAAAATCTAATGAGTGTAAATGATCTAATCTAATGAATAATAAGTGTAAATTAGAACTTCATTTTCATTATTTCATTGAAAATTGAGTAATTAAGTAATCTGAACAATTGTTTGCTCATTTTTGTCACATAAATTAGAAAGTTTTCCCATTAATACTTTGACAATTGAATTTTGGAACATAGTGAGATGCCTCAATATTATTTTTTTGTGGTGTCCATTACATTTCAAAATGTTTCTCCTGATAAATCTATTTTTGAAGAGAGCTTATTGAATTTTAATTGAACCCAACCAAATTCTGCCTTATGGAAATATGAATAATACATTCACCTAACACGATTTCCCCGTGAGAGTAACAAGGCGACCAATAAATGGAATCCCTACATGCCAGCACAATTTTTCCCTCCTAGAATTTCCAATTAATCCTTCAACGTCCCAACGGAAACTACAGCTTTCATACGATCACCGATATCTCGGTGGGCTTGTATTTCCTCAATATCGTCCGTAGATGCTGAGTCTCATTTTGAGCCACCCGGGACGATCTGACATTAGCCGGCAAGCACAATGGATCACTCAAGGTCTAAGTGCTCAATACTCATCAAACCTATAAGGATAACCTTTTTAAATAATTTTGAGAAAAAATTGATTTATACATTAAAATACAGATTTTAAATTTACTGTCTTGCTTTATTATATTAAATCATTTATGATTTTATGAAAATGTATTTCGTTTGTAAAAACTATTCGATGGATTTTACAGAGTATTTTACATCAGCGTATACGCCGAAATAGTTTTTGAGGTTTTTAGGTGTCTTTTACAAACCTTTCTTTTTATACTATAGGAAATTCTCAAGGGGGAAACTTAATCTACCAGCTTATCGTATTAAGTTTGAATGTTGCCAATCCAACCACGATAAGCTCAAAAAAGAGTTGACTTTTTATTATCTTCACACAGCTAACTGCTTCTTGTGGCATTTTAAAGAATTAAAGAAGTTGTGAAACGTATAATGTTTTCTCAGTGGATTATAACCCGCAAATAGTTTCTTGAGCAAGGAAAAATTTGTACTCAGAGGATTGCTCATCTCAAATAAAGTCAACTATGTGCTGTTTGCAGTACAGTATTTATTCCTTGAATTGATCAAAATAAAAATTATATCGTGGACTCTACAAAGTTTACTTCATTTCGCATTATGAGCCTCTAGATGACGAGCAAGTAGTTTGCAAGAAAGTTAAAAGATTTTCCAGTCATTTGGAAGTTAGGTTAAGAACCCTGAGAGCCTAATAATCACCCGTTGAGAAAACCCCATGACGATATTTCAGATTAGGAACTTCACGTACGAAGAGTTTTGAAAATCAATGTATGTAATCCCATTGAAACCGGTCACGGCTCTATACTCTGACCACTATTCTGACCAACCTACTTCACTTTCCTCCCTATCCTCTATCCCTAGCCCGCCAGCGCAGTTCCCGGCGACCACCTATTTCGGCTCGTCTACTCTCCTCTTCCTCCCCCTCCACCAACTTACCCCTTCCCACCATCCGCATTCCTTCCTCTCTCCTGTCACAGTGACCCTGTTTATGCTCAGCAATACAACGAGCGAGCCACACAGGTACTCATCTCCTCCGGAACGAAACATAATTGTGTGACCCAATAAAAAATGAAAAAAATAAAGGGAAACAATATCTCCTGCTGCGTGAACGGACGACACAATGAGGGGTCCCTCCCACGAAAGGGACAACGGATAGTCAATCCAATTCTTACGTGGACCGTACAACGGGTGGTGCACCGCCCTTCTTTCGTTTGGCGAGAGCTGAGAGTGCTGGGAAAATGAGCAAGGGAGAAACCTAATGTATTCGACATGGTCTCTCGCTTTTCAATTGGTTTTCCTCTTTCCCTCTTTAAAATTTCGGTTAACTCTTCCCAGAAACCAAAAGTTTTCTCCGCCGAAAAAAATGGGGAATGTGGGGTGTCACTTGAGTTCGACTCATACAATGGAGTAGAAAGGGAGACGCAGGAACGTTTCCCATGGATACTTATGTTTGTTTTTTACGGCACCTATTGACAAACCATAATTGGTCAAACTCGTTGAATTCTAATACCAAACTTTCTGTGGTATCAGCAAGAAAAAAAATCAATGGTCTTTCTCTGCCATGTTGTGGAGTTGAGTACTTGCGGATGTCCGTCAAGACCCAACTGAGATCCTTCATTATTTTCATCAATATTTGGTAATTTTTACGCCAATTTTAATTCAGTTTTAATTCCAAGTTTTATTTTTACACTTTTAGGGGGATAAGACCGTGATAAATTACGAAATTCATATATGCTTATATTTTTATATTCATTTTCCGGTTTTAGTAAGCGCGTGATAAATTACGAAATTCATATATGCTTATATTTTTATATTCATTTTCCGGTTTTAGTAAGCCCGTGATAAAGTACGAAATTCATATATGCTTATATTTTTATATTCATTTTCCGGTTTTAGTAAGCGCGTGATAAATTACGAAATTCATATATGCTTATATTTTTATATTCATTTTCCGGTTTTAGTAAGCCTCGTGGCCCGGAAAATGCAGGTTTCTCCTTCAATGCATAAGTTTATTTTTCGTTTGTTTCTGAGGAAGTCTGTACAGTTCCACAGTTAAACGTACACGTTAGGGTTAGCGGAAAAATATGAAGACACCGTATAATACTGAGATAAATGTATGCCTTAATGCGCCGCTAGATTACAGGATTCTCACCCTTCTGATCCCGTAAACATCTGCGGTGACTGGCCACACACTCAAGCCTTTCTCTCCTCTTTTTATTCCATATAAGATTTTTCCGTTGTTTCCATACGTTTCTGGAAGTAGTTTCCCGAAGCTTCAACCCTTAGGGATGACAAAATGACCCTACGCTGCCTCTTAATTTCTCGCCAATTTATTTTTACGTGAGGGTTCATACATGATAGCAACTCTTCACACCACCCGGAGTAGGCATAACAATTTATTGGGGTTGAAACTTCCTCATAGTTTGCATTTTCGTTTACATTTCCTCACTCTTTCCAATACCCCAGTTATTGCTGAATCATATTGGAGGCAATACATTTTGACAATAGACTCAAGCAGCTTGTTTTTTATAGCCCTTTAACCGTCATGATCTCTTCGGATGGGAATAAATATTCTGCTTCAGGACTTAGGCTGTGGCGGTTACAAAACAGCATACATGTAGAAAATTTCATCTTTGTTATGAGATATCTACATCACGGGTGTATATAATGAGTGTCACTACATCGCCTGCAATGAGGCACGATGAGACACTGGGGTGGACTTGGTTTTACCTATCGTTACTTCTTTGTGAGAGAAGCGAAACGTTCTATAAAGCATGCAATTCAAGTGATTGCCGAGTGGACCACGATAATTTTATAAGGCCCAACTACATATTTATACTATAAATTAGAAACTCATTGTATCCTCAGAAATAGGCGCCAATTCAGTCCTCAGAAATACGCGTGAATCCTCACGTAATTTAGTAAAATTCTCGAGGGTCTTTTAGGTGAGTTATAATTTTTTTAATTACATCACAAATGGAGGTTTCTCAACTGATGAAATTGTCATAAAAATGCATTTAAGTCACTTAACTAAACTCTTTTGCTTTAGCACTGTGCTTTATTACACATGCAAATTCGAGTAGAAGCCTGAAAAATAATTCTTTCGCAGGCGCCCTCGGCATTGCTCACATGTCATCTTCATTCTCGGGTCATTCTTTTAACCATACAATTTTGGATGACAACAGTTTTGCAGGCTGACCTGCTTGCAACATATTTTTTTTTTTCATGTAGGAAATTGGTTTATTATTTTTTTAACCTACCCATTTGAGTTAAACAGGATTTTTCCCTCTTCATACCCAATCCACGATGATTTTGAGACTCTTGGTCTATCTAAAATTTGAGAGTGATTTTTTTCACGTAGAAACACCTTTAAACCTATACCTGTTAGTGGGTAAAGGATAACTGAATTTACGTAAAAATTGATGGTTAGAAAAAAATGTTTTTTACACTTTCATTGCATGTCACTTTTGCAGTGGGGAGGGGAAATTTTTCAGTACAGCTGGGATTCAAGGTCCTTTTCATTAAAGGAATGTTTGAATCCTGAACTTTAATTCACTCACGTGGGGGTGCGTAGGATTGTAGACTATCGAAAAAAGATCCCCCATGGCTATGTTCCCCATGGCTAGAATTTTTCATTTAAACGTTAAAAGATTTTTGGTGAAAGATGTACTTTAGAGATTTCCCTTAAAAGTTCCAAAAGCCTCCAAATCAAATTATATTGCCTTGGAGACGCAATTTTTAGCCAAATGTATCCAGTAGAATATAAGAATGCTTTTCTTCGGCGACCGTGGATGACCAGCCATAATATCGATTCATAACGCACTCGGAGGACGCTCTCGCTGCCTAATGGTTGCCGTGTTACAGTTAGTTTTTTTTTTTTTGGTGCGTGAAATTTTATGCATTTTCTCGAGAGAGCGAATTTCTACGTGAAACGCGACGACTTGTTCCCATTTTCTCTCTCGAGGAGGAAAATAAAAAAGACTCGCGAAATGCACTAAAATCGTCCGCGACAATGTAGACGTGAGTGGAAGGAACAAAAGACGGTCACCAAAGGGGGCGTCGCAAGCATTGGTTTGCACTCCATGACTAAAAAGTGATAAACTTTTAAAGTTTTGACCACAAGGAGAAAGCGGTGGAGATTCACATAAGAGAATAACACTGCAGGAGTAAAAAAAGGAAAATTTCCGCGAATTTTACGAGGTCAAGAACGAACTGGAATATACTCACGCCCACTAATGAGCGACTTTGGGAATTGGGATATATATGTTACCTTTTCCGCACAAAGAATTTTGCCGGTCAGTCAGGTGGAACACGGGCACTTACAGTAATTTTCAAAAGAAGGGAGCAGCAATGTAAGTTCATCTTTGCTTCTATACTTTCCCTTTCATTTTCAGCTATTTTTTGTGTGCAAATTTTCTTATTTCTAGGGATGAGTCGATTCCACTTTTTTTCGATTCCGATTCTTTCAAATCGATTCCCGATTCTCGATTCCGATTCCATCGATTCTTATTCCTAATAACAGGTGGGATATTGATATACCAGTAGCGTACGACTATTATTTTAATTCAAGTAATAAGCTGAAATAAAATAACAAAGACAATTAACTCGCTCAAAAATTATATTTATAAACAAATTTCAAATATATCCTCAGCTTATTGAGGTAGATAAAAAGTACAAATTGATAGCTTACATCCAAAATTACTGAGACAAATATGATGTGATAAATGAAATTTGATTCGAAGATTTATCTATCTAGAATCGTTGGAATCGGAATCGACTTTAGGCGATCGATTCTCGATACCGATTCTAATCCTGAGAATCGGTGGAATTGAGAATCAACATTGGAATTCGACTCATCCTTACTTTTTTCAAAGAACTTGACAGGGGCAGATAGATATGAATGAATGAATGAATGAATAATTTATTAATTGTCCTGGGGATATACCCCTTAAGAACAAAAGCAATTTACATTTTTTTGAGCAACATAAAGAGCAAAATCAACAATTTGGACAGTAACATAATGAAAAAATTAAGTATAAATTAATACCATTTTACAATGCTGAATGCAAAGTTTTTTGGAAATCATATCATATAACAAATTCATCTGCATACATTTCTGGATTTACATTAATTACAACAATATGCAAAATAATAACATTTAGTGGTCAGAAAGTAACATATTATAATATTTCATCTTAAAACTAGCAACAGAAGAACAATTTTTTATAGATATAGATGATTGGATAGAATTTAGGCGTCAAATTTCGTGGTAAAATTACTACTTCTGTGTAATTAACTCTTCGCTTCCCTAAAGTATCGACAAACAACGGAATCAGGTCAGATACGTATGTATTTTCGTTTTGGCCATGTTACCGTATTTTTGGGATGCTTTAAATGGTATCTATATTTTAAATTTTTTATACACATTTTTATACAATAGAAAATATTGGCTTACATACAGGTGAAGTAGGCGAAGCTTCGGTACCCTCAATCGGGGGATTTTCGGCCATCTAGGTGGCCCACTATTGCCACGCCCCACCGACGAAATACCTCTCCCCTGCTAGTGATTGATCCCTGGACTGCATGGGGCTCCTCTGGCTGCAACGACTCACTCCTATGACCGCCCACGGATGAGTGTTGTGAATAGGCGATTCACTCCTCTGAGATTACGTACGTGTGCCTGAGGTATGCAGTAGACTCCTATCACTGTTAACAAAAGAGCTTTTAAAATATGAGACTGACTCCTCAGGCTGTAAACGTAGAAGTGGCTACGTAAACGGTTGAATCACCCACTACCAACCTAAAATCTACAGCTGGACGTGTTGCATTAGCAATCGTGTAAAGCATTACGTAGCTCCTACAATGATACATTATAAAAATTATAGGCCATTCATGAGAAAAAATACCCAAATTAACACGGATCGAGTTATAATTAACAATATTAATTCCTATATGTCAGAAAGGAATCATGGATCGATAACTACGTGTTTTCTCTACATTTGAAAAGTTTTATTTTACTTGAAAGTTTGATTGAAATTTTACTTTTCTTACTTAAGAAGGTCCATCCCTCTCCCCCTTCCAATTTAGCCCCTGCCCTGAATACATTCTGAAACCAATGTTGTATTTTCACCTAAAGATGTCACAAAGTGTCGGAACCCGGGTCGTGTCAATAAAATCTTATGAGTTGAGTTTACTAAGTTCTTTCAATTCTTCCGCGCTAAATTAAGAGATATTGGGTCCAAAAAAAAGCTTTACTGCTTTTACTTAATGAGTAAATGTTTGCATTCAAATGTGAAAAAATACCTCAATGGTCCTATTCAATAATTGAATTTAAATACTTAAGAGAATGTCACGATATCATTTGCAATACACTAATTATTTATTTAAATTGTAAACAATATACTCAAATAATTTTAAAACATGCAGAACACTATCCGAATTTTTTGAATAACCCTATTTAAACGTAGAGCACTTCTAAGGTTTAATATTCGGGTAGGCCGACGATAGCTTTTCCCAACGAGCTGCTATATATGCCTATGAGCTACCTCTAGGTTGGCGCTATAAATAGATGGTAACTGCATCATGATTGAAAGGTCAACCAACTAATTTGCAACATCTAGTACCATATATACTGTCTTCGCTTACTGCAAGTACTTACCATATATTAATATGCATTCGTGTGAAAAACCTTGGATATAAATAGGGCGGAAGTTTCCCATAAAAACTGTACCAGAGCTGAATGATGAGGAGAAGCAATTGAGGGGCGAATCGCACTGAGAACCGAGCGTTTCCCATTCGGAGGTGGTATTCTGTGGTCTGTTTGGCGTGCTTGTCTCACGAGGTGCCGGTCATCATCATAATAAAACGAGTTTCCTTGAAAATAATTTGCCCGCACAATATTCAGAGACTGAGGAAATGTTTTAGACAATTTTATGGATTTTTATTTCTGAAATGAAGGGTTGCCACTTAACGCAACAAAAGATAAGGTAATACATTATCCTCAATCACTGATGTGACACAGTTCAAGAGTGTCTTCATCCAACGTAACGTGAGTTTAATGTGCAATACCTAAGTCAGCAACATGGCTTCATTTTTAAAACAATCGAGGGGACAAAATAGATATTATCAATAAATTAATCTACCGGTTTAGATATGTTCAAGTGCTAGGCAGTAAAATGAAACCTCAAGATTTCTACACGTTCAGTGCTTAACCTCCTGACACAATCTCTTTCTTCAACTCAGTAGATGACTTGCCTCCCTCCCTTCACCCCATCCATAAAGACTTTTTACTTTCTCCATCATTCTCCTCTCTATCATGGACTTCTTCACCCATTCGCCCCTCCTTACCTATTCCAATTCCTCCTAATCTACTCCTATTCTGTCTTTTCTTAATCTCCTTCAAAAGTTTCCTCCCTCATTCACCATAAAAAGCACTTCATCTTCCTTTCTGTCCACCGCACCTCCTCCACCCCTGTCCTAAATCACATCTCGAACTATTGCGGCTTATCCTCGTCCTCTTTAATCATATTTCACGTTCCTGCACCTTACAACGTCACACTCCATGTTAAACTCTTCGCCAGTCTCTTCTTTATGTCTTTATTCATACTCTGAATACTTCATTCATCGAACCCATGGTCACTGCACCATTTGTTTTTATTATTGAAGGCGATCTACTTACAAGTTCAATGAAAAAAGTCGTTACAATGTCTCCTACAGTTGCAACCTCTAGTAACTTTGCGTGACTTCATTCTTCACCTCTGAATACATCATGCCTCTCGTAATCTCACTCATGAAGCCAATTTTCTTTCATTCCCTTCCTCATTCTTCATCTCAGAATACAACATACCTCTCGTAATCTCACCCATAATGCCAATTTTCTTTCGTTTCCTGCCTCATTCTTCATCTGTGAATGCATCATACCTCTCGTAATTTCACTCATGAAGCCAATTTTCTTTCGTTTCTTTCCTCATTCTTCATCTGTGAATGCATCATACCTCTAATAATCTCATTAATGAACCCAATTTTCTTTTGTTCCCCTTCCTGCTTGCTAAGATTCCTCCTCTCTATCACGGCCTTCAGCGTCCATTTACGCCTCATTATCTGTCCCAATCACATACTCTGCCTCTTCCTAATCCCTTCCAGAAGTTTCCTCCGCTAACTCTCCATTTCACCTATCCGAAACAGCATCTCAGACGCCTGCAGCCAAACATCATGTTTCTCAGAGCCTACGCTTCTGCAACACATAGCGTTACTCTCCATAACATACCCTTTCACAGTTTTGTCTCTACTCTCTCTCAAAAAGTCTCGATCATCAATTCTCTCTTCTTAGTGAACGCCTCCTTTTATAACGCTAAATTAGATATTTTATCTTTAATATTTGTCTCTAATGACTAAAACTGGTTTTCCTCACGAGTCTAGAATTACGAGCTGGTTACCTCCTAGTTTAACCTCCACCCTGTTTTCCTTTGCCGTTACAAATCTCACTATTTTTCCTACGATTAACTTTATTTCCGTTTTTTTCTACGCTCAATTTCGGATGCATATACCAATATTTGCATTTCAATGAATGATCGACGTATTAACTCTAGGTCGTAAGTTAATATAACCGACTTTACACGCTGTTCACCGTCCTTTATTACCATATCTAGCGCTTCCCCTTTTTATCTTACCATTTTCTAAAAGTAATGCTAATTCAGAAGTTCCATTGGTGAAAATTGGCACCATTTTGTTACATCCCCCCGCCCCAACGTATAACTGCCTACTCTTTATCTTTGTCAGCCTTTTCTGCCGTATGCCTTCTGGGGCGTATGCAAATTTCGAATCAGTCTCAGTATTAGCGGGTGAGAACATTCCCCGCAGCCACCGAGGCTATCAGCCTTTCACCGGGGGCAATATACTATATATATATAATTTTTCTGTATGTGTGTATGTTACTGAACTCCTCCTAAACGGCTGGACCGATTTTTATGACATTTTTTGTGTGTATTTGAGTGGGTCCCTGAATGGTTTAGATTCACAAATGGACCCGGTAGCTGGCGCTGCAACCGGGTTCTAGGAAATTTTTTTACGACATTCTTGTGGCGACCGTAAATGGTGCCATCAACTTCTATATTATTGCCAAGGAGGCCTTGCTGATTTGTTGATGTTTATGTAACTAAGTCAAATGACTGAGATTGTAGTGGACATTGATAAAGGCTCTAATAAATTGATTTGATAAACGTGGAGATCTCCTCACTAACCCATCTCCACATTGGTGACCCCGACCAGGAGAATAAATAGTCAACATTTGGTGAAAATGGTTTTGCCGCGCGACGACGAGCTTCAACGCTAACGTGAAGAAAACGCCCAGCTCCATCAGCAATTAAATGATTCTGATTCAAGACGCAGCCACACAGACACCGAGCGGAACCCGCCTGCGGTTCGTCGCGTCGCCGTGAAATTACCACCATTTTGGCCCGAGAAACCGAGTCTTTGGTTTTCACACTGGTTACACCTGGTTTACTTGTATATTATAAAACTCCAGCCTGTATGAGCACCCGCTCTCTCACTCAGTGTCGTGAAAACGCGGTGACCTTGTGGGTCACAGTCACTCAAGGTTTGCGGTTCTCCTACTCCAGTGACCTACGTTAATGCTACGACGATTGCGAGTTTCTCCCCGTTTAACATTTGTGAGAGTGGCATTGAACGAGGATCACTTGTTTCCTTAGTATCAAGCGGAAGATTAAGAGCAAAATGAATGCTTAGAAATTCCATGATTTCATCAGGGTTTCTCAGAATTTATGTTAATCATGCCACTGTTCTTACTTTCGGGTAAATAGATTTCCCATTGATTAAATTACCCCTGTTACCAATCAAAGATTACGGATTTGGAACACCTTCATATTATCGACGCTACAAATTTCACTTTTTGGAGATTTGTAGCTTGTGGGCTCATCATTAAAAGTAAAATGTGGTAACGATAAATAAGGCCCATACTTGATCATTTAGAAAAGCTTATTTTTGATCTTAGTTTTGTTCTGATAGATCTGTCACCACTGAATTGCTGAATATTATTTACTGATATGCTAAATTCAGACTAAAATAGAGCATGTCTGTGTCATTTAGACTATTAGGAAGAATCTTTAAATGAGGAATTATGCTGAAGGATCCTAATTCAGAAGAAAATGTTCCAATGGCTGTGTAATGTATGCGTTGCATGTATCATACCTGAAGCAAAGATTTTTCCGATAACTTACATTTCACGATTTTTATTTTCTCTATTTACATATCGAGAAGAATTCTAGTACAGTTGAGAAGTGCAAGACGATTTTCCTCATTAATCTGTTCAGAGAGATTGGTTGTGATACGCAAAGGTAAATTTGCTATTACAAGCCAAATACGGAGGGTACATGCCCGATTCTTCTTTTTTGCGGTCACTAGTCACCAGAGTTGATTTATTGTTAATTACGTTTCATACTGCCCCTTTTTGAAGCGCTCTACTAAAGTTAAATGCCTGTAAAAACTCGCTTCCGACTCTTAAAAATATGTTTGGTCATTTGATACGTATTCGCAATTGATACTATTGAGCTAACAATAAGAGTCATTGAAGAGTCCCTGGTCTAGTTATCTGGAGAAATCTAGTCAAGTTCACTTGGGATCAGGATTTTTTCCTGGAAGTTTTTCTGTAACTTAAGTGGTGGGAATAAAAAATTTATCAAAATTGGCATCAGTGACTCATTGAGGTTAATGTAAGTCAAAAGGCAAATGGGAGTATAACATGCATTAGAAATGAAAAAGAGGAATCCTATCATAATGGTGGATAATGATAGCTTTTTCAAAGCTAAATGACAATAGAGCTTCATAGATTGTGGAAATTAGGTGTTATTTTCTCTTCTCATGAGTTGAAAGAGTGCATAACTTGCTTTAAGCAACCAGTTCCGCTGAAGTAGGTTTATAGGTGGTCAGTGAACTCATGGAAATCTCCATCTCTTTGTGTTGAGAGTACATCATTCTGGAGACTCCATCATATATGCATATATCGCAAAGTTTATTGAGTTCAGTAATAATCATGATGGCTCTCAGAAATCCGAATCCTTTACTCGGTCGTTAATTAGATTGCAAACCAGATTAGAAAACTGCGTAACTTTTAATCAGCTAAGGAGAGAAAAAATTAGAAAATGACAAATACATGTCAAGAAAACAGTCACTGAAAATGTTTTTGTCATGTCGATTATAAGATAGGGAATTATAAAAGTTTTGAAAAATTTTTACCCAATATGGACGGGCAAAATATAGACACTCCTCAGTATTCACCACTTGATCTTAGAAAAATAGCATATATTGCGAGTTAAGTCTTGTATAACGGTGAAAAACGATAAAAAATGAGGGAAATTAATTAATTTAGAGCTAACAAGAAAGAGATGGAGAGTTTTGTCAAAAAATATTTACAGTGACAAGCTTTTATCATCACATTCATTCATTTACAAATTTATGAACACTTATTGAAATATGAGCCAAACGACGTCCTTTAATGTGCGAATTTCCACAGGGAAAAAATCATTTGCCTTGACCGGGATTCGACCCTCGATTTCTGGCCAAGGTCTTTAGCCAGTTACGCTAAGGAGGTGTCCTATTCTCCTGTGGATTTTTGTGACCTTTAACGTATTTAACGTCCTTTAACCTAGCCAGTTAAGCTACCGAGGCGTCCTCTTCCCCTGAGGATTTTTGTGAACTTTAACTTTTTGACGTCCTTTAACTTATTCAAATTTAGTAGGATTGTAATCGCTACTACAATTAAATCGGCAAATATTGTGAATGATGAAAAAAGAATTATAAGCACAGTAACACAGTTATCTTTCGTTAAAGAAAGTCCCCTAAGCGCACATGCAATTTATGTTCGATATATACGCAATACCCTATACTAATCAATGAAGAGTAATAACGAACGTGATAATTACGTTTATATGTAAAAATGGACGTTTTGTAATCTCACAGTTTTATGGAACGAAGTACCTTTTTCATACTCATATACCACAAATCGCAAAACGAGTTCTTTCTTTCGCTATTAATCTGTGAAATTCCATAATATTTTTTCACATTTACATGATATAAGAATTCCAATATGTGGATCCTGAGACTGAGTTTCAATTACGTATATATTTGTCACTTCTTCACTTTTTATAAGGTATCCTAATCGTATTGTCTTTCACCACAAAACTGTAATAAACGCCT
Source organism: Ceriagrion tenellum (assembly GCA_963169105.1). NCBI lineage: Eukaryota > Metazoa > Arthropoda > Insecta > Odonata > Coenagrionidae > Ceriagrion > Ceriagrion tenellum. The sequence continues at coordinate 125,807,606 of OY720637.1, forward strand.
CAGTATAACTGAACAATTGCCTTCACATTGCATGGAAGAATCGTAGTGCCTCAAAATCTACGAATACCTCTACGACAACGAAAAATTAAAAAAAAATCAGATAAATTAGAAAAAGGGATTTTCGGCAAGGTAATGCGGAAGAACAATAGCAGATATACAAAGAAAATTTTTAATCATGTTTATTAGAGTAAAAATGGCAACCAAAGGATCGCAGGAATAAAGAAGTACGTTGAAGAGATAGGGACATCGGAGGACAAAATACAAGGAGGATAATAAAACAAAGCGAGATAAAGAATCATTGGAGGGCAAAATTAGCAGCAGGTTTAAAAACAAAAATAGATGCATTGTGTTGTTTTACGTAGTCCTTGGAATGCAAAAGTCTAGGGATTCCAACATCGATAAGTATCGCCATTTTCCCTGAGTGAGAATAAAATCATTATAATTATCGGCGATGATTCCAAAATTCCGTACAAATTTTTAAGAACATTATTTTGAAGTATTAAATATTATATTTTCAAGAAAAAACTAAATCAGAAGTAGCCAAAGCTTTCCCAAATTCTCTTTTGTTTTGGGCTTTGAATTTTTCTGAGTGTGTGTGAAATAACTGTTTTAAATTTACCTAGCAGGATGAATCATCAATGTAGAATTGTCATGCAACGTTATCTTTGTCTAATTGAGTTTTATCTTAAAAAGCTGACTACTCCAAAGCTCCAAAGCTTAACCCTTAAAAATTTTATTTGTGGTCTTAAATGTAAGAGATTCGTATATTCCACGTATTGGCTAGAAATCATATATTGTAAATACGAGATCAAGAAGCCGAGTCTCTGGTGAGACATTATTAAATACGTTTTCAAACCACTCTCTAACTCAAGTAGGTTAATTTCAAATACTAGGCATCAATGAAGAAAAAAATGCGGTTCAAAAAAATGACGAAGAGAATATTTTTGACGCCAATTCTGAAAATTTGTTCATTATCCAATTCTAAAGAAGAAAAAAAGCAGTGGAGTCTAAGCATAGGGAACTGAAGACAAATAGAAGAAAGCGAGAACCCAGTTAAGAAGCCATCGCGCGGAACGGTGGAAGAAAGCAATTTGTTCATTTTCGTGACTAGTCCGAAAAAAAGTCTCCCGTGACGAATTGCCCCGTAGTAAATAGCGCCCAGTTGGCCGTAGTTGAATTCGCACCCAAAGAAGGAAACTTTCTCCCTCTAGATTTCGATGGGCTTTCCGCGTCTGCTCACACAAACAGTTAATTCCTCCCAAAGCGGCTAACACAAGATGTCAAGCATAACGAGAAGTCCGATTTCAAAAAGCACCCGGTCACACTGGCTAGTCAATGCGTTTGTTGGCCGAGCGAGGGATCCCGTGGGTGCAGACTCGTGAAGTTGGAGTGATCATAATTAATAAGAAAAAAAGCCATATGGGTTGATAAAAAAGTGGGTCGGTTGAGTAAAAGGCTAACATGAAACTGGAAGGACATGAAATAGAGCAGAGGAAGTTGCTGACTCAGCTGGGCAGAATATTTTACCGCAATTGGTTGCCTCACAAGGATATACTCTGGGTGAGAAAATAGGGGTGTAATGTCATGTCTCTTTTACCTCGCTAAAATGAAGGAAATATCTCAATAAAGTAACAACCAGCCGTTTACAAAGAAAAGGAAAGTAATTAAATGATTTTTTCAATTATTTATTTTATTGTTTTTATATTTACATCATCTGAAAACAACGCCGATACATCGTGATATTTCTTGCGTGCGAAAAACGGATTATCGCAGGGTTTTGTTGAAGCATCGCCTAATTCACGACCATTTGGTATATCTTCATGCAGTAGTTATCGCATCCGAGGATCATGTGACACCACAGCGTCACTGAATTGACTAAAGCATGCAAAAACACGATTATTTTTGCTTAGGATAATCAACTTGGCGTTTGAACATTGACACCCTAGTATTTTAACAAGCAACAGAGGAAAAACTCGCACACCCACGCTCTGAGGAGAGTAAATCAAATCTGCAACCCTGGAGCTCGCAGAAAAGGAGTCAACCCCGCCGCTGTCGAATAAATAAATACTGAGGATGTTTATGAAATCTCTGTAGCATCATTGTTCAGAAAATCTAAACACGAAACTGTATACTGAATGCCTGTATGGCATGGGTAAGGACTAACACAGAACAAATTTTCCGGAGGGAGGAAAATGGACTGATTGATAATCTGTGGAGTAATAGGCTGGCAGAGTAAGTTAATCGATGAAATTTGATCTCAAGAAAAATATTTCATGGCTAACAGGAATAACAAAAACAACCCAACGGTCTAAGGGATGTAGATCCATGAGGAGACGATGAAGGCAATGGCTCATGACATAACTGTTTGACATGTTGCCAGGCAATTTTGTAATCCCAAAATATTGTGTTTTTATTGTCTCTGAAATGTGAGCTTCTTATAACTATGAGAGAAAGACAAGTGCTGCATTAAGACTTCTGTCAAGAATGTCGCCAGCTTACAATATTTAGAGACTATCTTTAGGAAATAAATCTTAATATGTCTAGTACCAATTCTAGGTGTTCAGAGCATAGTCTTGTAACTCAACTCATGTAATTGTCGAAATCTATTTTATATTACAGGTTTTTACTAAAGTGACGATTTCAAAATTATCTATCAAACATATAGAGAATTTTGTATTTCCATTATCACATCTTCAGTGGTAATTAAGGTCTATCAAAGTCATCAGTCAAGCATCAAAAACATTATGCACAAATATTTTCACCTGTTATTACCTCAAGGTGACTTCATACGATATCCATTTCTTAGTATTATTTTTACAGCAAGTAAATTTGCAATTCAATATTTGATGACAAAAAGACGTGAAATATATTGAAGTGTTTTGACTAGCATAATAAAACAATCGCTCTGAGGCAATAAAAGGTAACAATATTGATGTACAATGATGTAATTTTATAAAAATATCTGATTGCTGACCTCATTACTTGATTAGCTCCGAAGCTTGAATGCTGAAATTCCGTAATGTTAGACAAGAGTAGTAGAATTTAACAACTTCTAAACTCCCATAAAGACACTAATGAGTCTAAAATTAAAGGAGGATGAGATTAAGAATCAATTATGCTCAGATAATTATTATCAGGGTTTCAATGCTGGAGGGGAAGCCGCCTGGGGCAATGGCTGGGCGAATAATTTTCCCGTTTTCACTTCGTCTTTCCGAGTCCGCCGCGGTGCGCCGTTTTTAGAATAACCTGGTAAACTATGCGGGGTAAACGATATCCTTGTCACACAATATTAAAATAAACTTCATCCTTGTAAACTCTTCACCTAATGAGAATTTTTGAATTGCAAGTAAGTTTTTTTATAGCAGTGTCATAATGCTGCCGGGATCGAGTAGGTGAGGTGGCTAAAGTACTGGCTAACCATACGGGCGGCCAGGGTTCAAATTCCTGCATAGGAGGATGTTCTTCAGAGGGAACCCGATCCCTACTTGAGTGTCTTGTGGAGAGTACTTTAAGTACAGTACTACATCTGTCGGATGGGACGTTTAATCGTGGTCCCCTTGGCGCCTTTCGTTAAGAGCAGGCTAATGCCGACGCCGGGTTTCTATCCAACCTTCTTCCCTTACCTTTCCCCTAAGACGAAAATGACCTTCGCAGTCGGTCACCTCCCTAAAAATCCAATCCATAATGCCGTCGTCACTTTTTATTTAAAAAACAGAGTTATTCCCACAATTTCTTTCCACAAGATATTATTTTCCGCAGATAATTGAAATTATTTGAAAGGTAAATAAGATCGTTACTACAGGGAAAAAAATTTTTCCCTCAACGAAAGCCTAGGAGAACCTTTCATGCTTAGAATATTGATGTAATAATCAGAAGTGGAACGAAAATTTGAACCGAAGTCGGAGCTAAGAAATGGACCGAGTCCGTTGCCGGAGCAGGAGCTTATGCCCAAGACTTTGGCTCCCAAGTCCTGATTATAATATCCCAGGCCACATTTCATAAGCTTCCCGTGTCTTTCATTTCAAAGTCGCTGGTTTTGACTCTCTTCCACGATGTAGTCGATATTGCTTCTGACCCGGAGAAACTTAAGTTATTTCGAGCGTAATATCATTCCACCTAGAAATCAATGAATGTGGTCTCATTTTAACGAAAAATATCTCTTTCTTCCGAAGATACCAAAATATCAGCCCTTTACCGAACTACTTTCCGAAATTTTTGGCAAACATTACCAGCCCTTTTACATGGGAAATGGAAGGTTACGCACTCCAAAGAGACCTTTTTTAAAAAAATAGGTATTTATAACACTTGATCTCGTCAAAAAATTATTAGGGTGTAGTTTGTTTGTTTTCTCGACTATTTATGAAAATAGATCATATTGTCACAGGAGAAATTTTTCAGAATCGCAAAAAACCTTCCGTTATGAAGGAGATTTGAACGTACCGCATGAAAAAAATTAGTAAAATCAAATACTTACATACATACATACCCATCACGCCGTTTCCTTCCGGGGTAGGCACAGTCAACATGTGTCACTCATAAATTCATAATTGTACACCTAACTCTGCTTGAGTAATTTCCTCCATACTGACCTATCCTTGCAAACCTCTTTTTCCTCATTTACCCCCATACATTGTTTCATACACGCCCTCCTGTTTTTAAAACTCCTAATATTCCTCCTCCAAAGAATTTCCTCAACCACATTCAACCACAACTTTCTCAGCCTACCTCTACTTCTCCCACTATTCATTCTACTCTCATATATCTGTTTCGTTATTCGACTCTCATTCATTCTCTCAAAGACTTATGTGGTGGACATTTTTATTTGATTACCTAGAATTTGTCAAATTCAAGTATATTATTTGTCGATTAGTAATTTAGTGTGCAATATATGCAGGGGATCGGGTTGGTGAGGTGGCTAGAGTACTGGCTAACCATACGGATGGCCAGGGTTCAAATCCCTGCAGAGGAGGAAGTTTTTTAGAGGAAACCCGATCCCTACTTAAGTGTCTTGTAGAGGGCACTTCAAGTACAGTACTCCGTCTGTCGGATGAGACTTTAAACCGTGGTCCCCTTGGCGCCTTTCGTTAAGAGCAGGCTAATGCTGACGCCCGGTTTATATCCACCCTTCCTCCCTTACCTATGACCTGTGGTGCAAATGACCATAGCTGTCGGTCGCCTCCCCAAAATCCAATCAAATTAATGCATACTTCCTACAGCTGCTAAAATTAAAACATATAATTCGAACATGGTCTCCATTATGACTATGGAACTATCTCGCTCAAACAACCTTAAAGACGGCCTCGAAAGATACTACTGGACATAATAGCCGCGGAATTGATGTCCCACGAGCGAAATAAAAATAAACGGGCCACCCAAACACGTCCGTTTACTTGCAAAAACAAACTAGGTGGTGGACGCTTCGAAAGGGAAGCAAAGGCCGTTAACCCTTAGAGGCGGACCTTTATATTTGGAGCGCATTAGAAGGGGTGGGTGGGAAGAGAGAGAGCGCGCGGAGAGAGTGGCATGGGGTGTCACAGCGCATTGTAGGGGGGAGTGGGGGAGGAAATAGTCCCATTTTTCTCGCGAAGCGTCGCGCCATTAAAGGTCTACACGAGGCTCGAAACGGGCGGCGCACTCCAAACGAGAGAGATCGCCACCGTCGCTCTTTTTGTCGTCCGTCCGTGGGCTGACGACATTTCCCCTCCTCCGAGGGGGCGTTCGACTTATTCCTGGGGAAGGGGAGGGAGTAGGGGCTGGGGGGGGGAGTGAGCGCATTTAGTTCGCCACGACAAGGATGAGGTGTAGAGTGCCGCTGGGAGAACTGCGGAGAAAACTCTTTTTCCAGGGATTATCGCCCTACAGTTGAATTGAAAAGTCTTGAGACGGAAAAGTCAATGTCGCCTGAGCGAACTCGCCCTTGACACTTGAAAATAAAACAATCCGTGAGAGAAAGAGATGAAAGTACAGCGGTTGGAAACATGGTATCAGTAGCGTAAACTCTAATCGGCGGAAATAAGCATTCCCTGTGAAATAGCACCTCTCGGGGGAGTTAGACTAACATGATACCCGAGATCACCAAGTTTTCTCGTCACATTCGAAATTCTTCATCTTTCATTCAGGTCAACCATGTGGTTCTCTCAAGCCTTCAAAGTATACTGACCTGAACACCTCAGATTGGATAGGATATTTGGGGAGGCGACCGTTATGGTCATTTGCGCCATAGGGGACAGGTAAGGGAGGAAGAGTGGATAGAAACCCGGCGTCGGCATTAGCCTGCTCTTAACGAAAGGCGCCAAGGGGACCACGGTTTAACGTCTCATCCGACAGACGGAGTACTGTACTTGAAGGGCCCTCCACAAGACACTCAAGTAGGGATCGGGTTTCCTCGGAAAAACATCCGCCCCTGCAGAGATTTGGACCCCGGCCGCCCGTATGGTTAGCCAGTTCTCTAGCCACCACACCAACCCGATCCCCTCTGAACACCTCAATTTTGTTCGTCATTCATTCCTTCAAAATAAACTACCGGTTAAAGGAAGGCTTTTCAATGAGAGAAAACAATTCTCCAGATTTTTACTCGTGCTAGGCCTTTTTTCCTCATTTCGGAGTATGCACAACCCTTCTTAATTCCGTCCAAAAACGAGTTCTTTTTCATTACTATATCCCACTTAAACAACATTCTTCTCTCTATTACATTCTTACGCAACCCTTGCCCTCTCATTACCTCTTCTACCCACTTACATTGCCTCCCCCTGGTCTAATCCACAAGTTTCCTTTCCTCTTCAACCATCTCAGGAGAAAAATTCAAATAGAAAGTCAATGTAGCGCGTAAGGCTCGGTTACTACCTTATATTTCCTTTTAATAAGATAATTAATGCTCACGAATGACATTAGGAGTCCTTAATTTGTTTGAATGAACCGTTATAGCAGAAAAGCCCACGAAACCTGAGGCCGCCGATTCTAGGTGAAATTTTTGTGGCGTATTATCTAGATCATGTTGCCTATCAATTAGCACCTTGCGTATAGTGAGAGCGATAGTTTGTTGAATTTCGGAGAGGATCACTTTCATATGAATGTAATTTATTGAAAAATAAGTTGCAATTGATTCGTTATGTTTTTAACCAATATATCCTAACTTCACTTAAAATCTATGATCACATAGCAATTCGTAGTCAATTCTAGCGTTGATCATTCCTTTCATCAATTTGCGTCAAATTGTTTTTTATTACATCCATTCTGGTGTCAAGACATTTTTAGCGAACGATAAAGTGATGGACATACAGTTAGTAATTTATCAAAAGTTTTTCTAGGAATTAAATATCTCACTAAAATAGAGCTGGTTGTTTCCGAAATGAGTCTGTATTGTTGAGAAAAGTAAAGTGATCCTTAAAATACGTCATGTGGTTTTAAATAATGTTTAATTTGTAACCTCGATTCGAGAAGATCATAACTAGAGTGATTACCGCACTTTTTGTAAAACTACTGAATTAAAGACGAGGAACTATCTATACTGGCTTTTCCAATGAACTAGATTCAATATTTTGATCCAGATTTGTTTTGATCATCGGTACTATCGTGAAATGCACTGCCGTAACTTTCCCGTCCTCTCAACTTATATGCAATTGTGCTGGCGGAGGTGGCTGTAATGTGATGCCCTTTGTACACTTTGGTCCACTCCCGTCAGCGAGCCTTTCCGAGGCATATTAGTGATGTTTGCTACTTCTTGGTACTGCAGAATTTTTAGAACGTTGTCATATCTAATTAAGATGAATCGGGTTTCCAAAAATAATTGTAATGCATATCTAATTAAATTTGGGAAATCCCTGACTTGACACCCAGCAAGGAAACTGAAAGGGCTAGGTGTGATCCGAAGGATGAAAACAAATCGTATTAATGATACTAATGGCAACCTGAATTATTAATCGTATGGGATCAGGTTTTGCTCAATGGGAAATAGATGCAAGTATTCCATGGTATGTTGATGGCTTCTTTGTGTCTCAATGATTGTACCATACTAAACCGGTGAAAACAAGAGAAAATTTTGGATTATTTACTCCCTTCTTAATATAAAAGACTACTTTAAATCCAGAGATATACGGCAGTTTCAATTCCTACACTTATTTCCCTGATTCTATCAGAATGGAAATAAAAAAAGAAAATAACATTTAGCAACGGAAGAAATATTGGGGAAGAAGTTTTCACGGCTTTTTCAAAAGAATGGGGAATGTAAATTCTGAACCTTACTTTGAAAACAGGCGTTACCGTTTACTTCAAGACGTTGAATTCTGATGGATATTTCCGATCAGTAGTCGAAACAATTAACCTCCAGATGAAATAAAGTGAGTTTACCCGGATGGCAGTAAAAGGCTAAATGTTGTAGTTATTCTCCTAGACTACATAAATGCGTTTATTGTTGCTATGAAGGAGATAAATTTTAAACTTACTCCTTCTTAAAAGTGTTTGGTGATAAGCACTTTTGTAGCCCAATCGAATCATATTTTGCTGTAAAACGACAAATATCTCCGAAACTGCAGTGAACTATCATTTTAGGCTGAAAATACCGATTTTACTCGCTTTCACACGATTTTTTGAGAAGTTTCTTTCATGAAAATCAGAAAGCACCGTTGAAAATAACTGCAATCTTAGCCCTGCAGCGGAAACGGTGAACACAACTCTATTTATAGGCTACGTATTTTAAGTTCCATCATTCTTCAAAATTGGACGGATATCCTTCTCAAACACTTCAATAGCAAAGCTGTAATTTTTATCGTTGAGCAACAGTAAGTTGACAATCATTTAATAATTTAACTATGAAAATACCGTAGACCTGACTAACTCGGAATGACTGGCACACCAGTCAGACCGAGAAAAATGTTGTTTCTTTATCTCTAAATGCGAGGTAAATGGGATACCTTTCACACCTTTTAAAGGTAAAATATGCAATGAACCGCAACCATTGGAGGCTTCGCGCTTCATCTGGTAGATTAAATTAGAGTTAAAACTTATCCTATGCCGCGGCAATGTACCGAGGAGACAAGGACTACATTGGATAAATTGGTTAAACTCTTTTAAGGTAATGCGAGCGAGATAGTTCCCTAATCATAACAGCGACCATATTTGAATTATACCTTTTAATTTCACCAGCTGTGTGACACACGAATCAAATATTTCATTATTAATGGTGCAATCGTATTGTTTTACATGATAGAAATTGTTAGCAATCAAATGAAAATATCTAAATAAATCTTTAATTAGACTCATTTTTTCTCGCGGTACGTTTGAAACTTCATCAAAATGGAAGATTTTTTATGATCCCGAATAATTTACTCCGGTGACAATATGATTACACGTGACACTTCCCATATAAAAGGGCTGGTGTTTTCTGGTAAATAAGTCGGAAAGTAATGTGGTAAGGCGTAGAATTTTTGGTGTCAATGGAAGGGTGATATATTTTTCTTTAAAACGAGACCAAATTCATTGATTTCTAGGTAAAATAATATTTTGCTCAAACTACCTTAAATCCAAAGTTTTATTGCAAATATGATCCGTCAATCTCATGATGTTTTTATTGGCACAAAGTGTGACAAACAAATGAATGAAGCGAGGGATTCAAAAAATGAACTAATTTTCCACTTAAATTGGGGCAAATACTTTAATTAACTCCATTCCGCTACCGCATAGTATAATGTGAATAGTTTTAATGCCTTAATATAAACCAATAGTCTTATGAAAACAATAACAGAAGGAGAAATGAATGATAGAGCTTGTTGAAAAAGATGGAAAATGGAATAAATCAGAAAAATTATGAAGGAGGTTGAGGCGAAGAACCACGCAGGAATAAAGCGGTCAGCAGATAGGAAAGAGGAGAAGAGATCTGCAGAAAACTAATCTTCGGATTGATTACTCCCGATGATGAGAGAATTACTATTACTTCCGGAGTGATATCTGACTGATACCTTCAAAGTTACCCAAGCTCTTATCCGAAATCTGACGTAACCATTTATTGAAGTGAACCTAAGTGAATGCACCTATTAACATACTACTTTCCATTTAATTAATGGAATAATTCGAACGGGAACAAGATTCAAGATCAAGGGCATAGGATTGACCGGAAAAAACGAGTTTTAAATTGATGAGCCGGCCTGAAAATAGCATTTTATCGCAAACATAATCAAATATGATTTTGTGATGAATGAATAATGCATTGAGACATGCTTCAGTGTCCGAATATGTAGTAACTGGCGATATTCCATTCCTTGAATAATTTAATTATTCAAGTAAAGGATTGGCATATAAATTGGGGCAATCGCCATATGGAACAAAGTTGCATATCGTGATGACCTTGAGAGTTATAAAATGCGGTTCCATGTTAGTGACTAATTTGAAGCTGTCCCTCTTACCTTGACTCACATGAAATACTCTGTTTGATGACGATTATTTTCATTGGATGAAATTTCGTTCTCTTGGCGCTAGCTTTCAAAAAGGCAGACATAAACAATGAGCATTTAATCAATTACCTGATTGCCTGAGTTGCCGATTATTAAAGAACCCTTGTAAGCAGGACGAAATCATAACATAGGCTCCAAAGCCCAAGACGTGATTTTCTAAAATACGTCGAAATTCTTAATTTTGAAGCCAAAAATAAAATTAACTATCAAGACCTAAAAAATCATATTCAAGACCTAAAAAATGTATCAACTGCTTATTCTTTTACTGAATTTCTTTTCGACAGTTTTGGCCTCCAATGGTAACCCACTGATATTGCTCCTTAAGAAAATGCCTTTCTTGAGTCCCAAGATTTAGCCCCACACATTACGCGATTTCTGTAAATCGTATATAATAAGTCATTACCCGAAGGTTCAGTACCACAAGACAGAAAAACAGTCCACGACTAAGAAAAAACCGAAGCAAACAATGGGTTTGGTGGTGCATGTATCACAATGGCCACGCAAACCAGTTTTGAGTGTTGAGTCTCGTAATATCATGAACGCTAGAAGAGTGGACTCAGGTATCAAACGACTGATTTCTCAACGTTAATTTTTCTTAGAAGAATAAGAAATCTGCTGAGTTTTCATCAATTTTGAATAAATAAGTTCCTCCACAGGTAGGCGAGTCAGTTAAAATATATTTGGCTTCTGTATTCGAACACTAACCACTAAAAACAGGGTAGTCTCGCGTACCGGCTTTTATTTTAGACATTACATTGTATCTATGGATGGCTGTTTAAGAGTAATGGATGAATGATGGCGGAATAAGTCATTATGGAGTCGGAATTTAACCTCCTGATCTGGTTGGAAATCCACAAAATATTTTATTCCACTCCGTGTGCTCAACTCAGGGCCACATCGCGACGGCGAGTCGGTGCTTAATTTGAGTTACTTTAATTGAGGAGTCATATTTGTGTATTTGGAGACCCCTATAAGTTCATTCAAAATAACATATAGCTCTTTGTACATTTTCCCTCAATTATAGGCGTTTTCCGCCCACAATCTTGCAGAGTTGAACTGGTGAAACGAATTTCTATATTCCTCTAATGTAGTCCATATTGTCAACTGAAGTTTAGACGCTCTACTGGAAGGTAGCATATATGATGAACTAAGTATGGGGATAATGTGGGATCTATCTATCGTCTCATGACAGGAGCTAATTAGAGTGGATCGATGATTTTGAGAGGTGACAACCAGGTAAGGACTGTCCTTAAACTTCATTCATTCGTATATAATAAATTTTCCGGCTTAACTTGGTGGAACAACATAGTTAAGATATTAAATGAATTCGCTTTGTAAAATTCCACAGGTATTTATTACACCTAGATCGGTGTAATTAATACCTGTGGAATTTTACAAAGTGAATTCATTTAATATCTTCATTCATTCGTTGTTCAATCCAAATCAAATCCAATCCAATGGCTGCAGCCTTCCACTATCTACTTCCACATCCTTCCCTATCTAATGCTAGTTCCCTTACCTCCTGGCATCTCTTCCTATGTATATCCTTCCTGAGTGGACTTTTCCCTCTATTTTGCCGTCAATTATATTTTTTCACAAACCCATTTTGTCTCAGGATGTGTCCCATCCATCTGGTTCTTCTTTTCTCGATGGTGTTCCATATGGTCCTATCCTTCTCTACTCTTATGTACACTTCATCATTTCTTATTTTGTCCGTCCATTTTATCTACAGAATCCTCCTCCAGCACCAGGTGTCAAAGGCTTCTAGTCTTTTCTGGTCAGCTTTTCAATGAACCATACCTCAGATCCATAGAGTGCTACGTTCCACATGAATGATTTCGCATACTGCTTCCCGGTGTGTAGACCTATCTTCTTTGAGTACAGCAGTTGTCTTTTCCCCATGAACGCCTTCTTAGCTTGGGCCACTCTCCGCTTGATGCTCGTTTTACTTTTCCCGCCCCCCGTGATGGTACTTCCGAGATAGGTGAAGAAATCCATTTGCTCTAATTTCTCTCCTCTCAGGGTCACTTCTGCATTCAGCTTCTCTCTTCCGCATATTAGGATTTAGTTGGTCCTTAAAAGTAACCATTTGTAAAACCACCTTCAATGAATATTTGGATATCATGAAGTTCCATGCCGTTATAGTACTACTAACACTCGCAAGAAAAACTTACCATACCATTAATGATAAGAATTTCAACGAAGTGACGCCTGATTTCGTCAAGTTTACCACGCTGTCTTTAGTGTCTGTATAGGTTTAAGTAATTTCGTGTCTTCCACCCCAATGTAATCGATCCTACAATCGTAAAAGTTGACATCTTTCAACTGGATCACAAGGGCCTTGACAGGAGATGAACAATTAGATATTGGCATCAATCATGTCCCGTTTAACGTTTCAAGGAAAAACGATTTATATCGGCAGATTGCAAGTGCAGTTGGAACCTTGGAATTCATTTTTTCGCATGAAAGAAAATGCCCTCGCCCTAAGCGTGCCATCAATCGACAACTCGCCGATGAAGGGATACAAAAAAATTAAACACGTGGATATGTTATTTATGAAATCAATACAAGGCATCTACATCGCTTCATCATCAAGGAACTCGAGGACCAAATAAAGGCCAATTAAGGAATGATAAAGTTCTCTCCTTTATTACGGCCAGTCACGAACGAACATACACGTCCCTAATTGGGGCCTATAAAGTGCTAACTACTCCTCTCGCACCTGTTCTTTAAGAAACACTAATCCAGAGGTCATTCAGTGATAACATAATTATTTCTTCTCCCTTTCAAAGTGAGCTGTTCATTATTAATGTGTAGCATCAGTGGTAAAAAAAATCCATACTGACAGGGTTTACTGACCTAGTTTCAAGCAATATTCATTCGCACTGGTGGGATTTGAAATGTTAAAGTGTGACTGAATGAATTCAGGTGTTATCATGCTATTTTATCACGTATCTCTGCACAGTAGCTATTACAAAATTAAAAAATGCTACTGTATTTCTAATAAGAAGCAGATGAAAATCAAATTCCATATTTATCACCGAAAGAGACAAGCATTGTTGGGGTCAATAAGCAGAAACGGAAAGATATTTTGCGATTGCATGAGAGTGTTTGGTATTCTTACTGAATATTGCCTTGTATAATGCATAATAATAAAGTAAGCCAAGCCATGTAATCAACCATTACTTCCATTTCTAGCTAAAGAATATGAATAGAAATAAACTCATCACAGCTTTAATATTTAAGGGGTCGCATTCATAAAATCAGGTCTATTATCAACTCCATTTTTCTTTGCTATTTGAAATTACTTGATTCTTCTGATACAAAGATGAATAGCTGTAACGCCGCTCAGGGGTATTACGTCTGTTTGAGATAGCTATTACTTGAATTAATATTTTAGCAGCTCAGCTGACTAAAATGTCGATCTAAGAATTACTGACATTCGATTAAAACATGAAACTTGTCATTCTAATGCTGACTAGTGTATTACAAGTCACTCCTCAGTGGATATTAAAGTTGAATGCGGAAAAATCATTCGTCTGCACTAAGATTTAGAACCGGGATCCCGCGGATTAACGCCGGGAGCGTTGTATTTTTTTCGTTAAGAACTCACTATCTTGTCGGTAATCTCTGCGGCAGCATCTCGATAAAGTTACTGTCAAGGTCAGATGGATGATTTTTGGTGGATTTTCCTGACCTGGGCCCTAAGGTATTAACAATTAGTGCGGTTGATCGATCAAACTGGTGTGATCCACATTTATGAGTCGTTATCCCAGAGACTTACAGCCTTGCTAGAAAATAGGTCAGGAACGGAATACTGAAAGAATGCCTTCTGTGCTTGAGTTTCGGAATAGGAACTCTCCGGTTACCAATTAGAGTCCTCGCTAGTGCAGTGCATCCGAATCAGTGCACTGCACTAGCGAGGCCGATGAAGGGATACATCGCATGTGACTTCGTTGTCCTCTTAAAACCATACTTTTACTTGGCGTATCTTGAAATCTCACGTCGTGGAGGAGTTGCTACTTGACTCGGTGGAGGCAATTTAAAACCCGCACCATTGTCCCCAATTTGCTCATATATGCTTTTGAGGAGGATCACTTCTGCGATTAATTTCGTAGTTCATTGTGTGCATCCGAGAGGCATACTCGTTTGTTCTGGAGCTGTAGCAGTGTAAACCATGACACTGTGCGCAAGTATTCTTTGGCGTCAATCAAAATTAAAAGCGAGAGAATTGGTTATTGCACTCTCGCGCCTTTATACTTTTTTGCAGCGAAGAAAGTTACATCTCATCGTGATGCCTACGACTCTTCACCACATTCTTATTGAATACTACTGGGGTGATAGGGCTAATGAAGGAAGTGGCAACAGGGAGGCATACGAATATGGGAGACGAACGCGAACCCTTGAACGGAGTTCTGTACTATTAAAAGCTATAGCTCCTCCAGCTGATTTAAATAAATCATATTATCTTCGCTTTTTTCTCTTTTTATATCATTGGGGGCGCAATTACGGTATTCTAATACACCTGTGCTCACGTTATCATTACTTTTCAATTTTGCTAACGAGAGCAAAAACTTTATCGTCATTCCTCAAATATTGCCAGGTCATTTAAATTTCTATTTTTAATAGATGGAGAGTAATTTAAAGACTCTTATTTTGAGAGTTGCCTTTTAGACAGTTTTTTATTCAGGATAACGGTAAGGGCAACGTAAAAAAAGGGTAAAGAACGAACCAGGATCTCCCCCAGTTCTTTTTTATATTTTTTTCCTGCTGAATAACTATTTTTTGATAATATTTCATGAAAAATTAGGCTAAGATTTGATGATGAGTGTTACGCTGTATGGTGTTGAAACCAGGATGAGAATAGGCTTCAGGAGCTTGAGATGTAGAAATAAGTAGAATGACGTAAGTGCAGTAAATCAATAGGAGTATGAACAGGTAAGGGCTCGATTTGATATATGAGGGGAGGAATTTTCTGGAGGAGATTGGGAGGACACAGAGTGGGAGTAAAAAAGGGTGAGTTAAGACAGGTAATGAGAGGCGAGAAGATACTGAGGGCCATTATAGAGGGGAAGATGTTGAGTAAGTGGGGGAAGGGAAGAAAGGGAAATGTTTTGAAGAACTCATGTGAGGAGATAAGGCTCACGCCAAAAAAAGTCTGGAGAAGTCTTTCTATTTTCCATTGATAACCTTTCTTTAATGCTAGATCATTCCTATATTGATATATGGAGGTGATTAATCTCAGTTTTCAAAGCTAACTAGGTACAACCCAATTCTACTAAAACTGCTTATGCGAGTTCATCTCAGTATTGCTGACTCGGATCATTGTACAAGCAATCAGTTTATATGAGGCCTCTTTGTAATTCATTCTTATATAAAAGGGACGTCGGGGTAGCTCAGTGGCACTCAGCGCGAATGTCTTTTGCATTGCATACTTTAGACATTCGTAAATTACGGAACTCAGGTTTGGAATGATATAAGTGGTTGAGCATGGAAGCGCGCCATGGCAAGGAGAAAATCTGAAAAATCAATTTGTATTTTGCGCGGAAAGATTCCCTTCTAAATTATTGAGGATCTAAAACATAAATAAATTAAGAAAAAGAGCGAATTTTATATGTTATTTCGCTAGCAGTGGTAAAAAATATATATTAGTGGCATTCCAAGAATTCTTTTTTTTCAGTTTGCCAAATCTACATAAACACGTCTGATTTGTGTAAGGTAATATTGACAAGTGTTTACATTGATTTTAAAATTATTACACTTGAATTATGGTAGCATCCTCTCCAACAAAGTCCGATTATATTCTGGGCAATATTTTTCCTCGTGTAAAGATTACATGGGGGCATTACAACCGACTTATGGATAATCCACCTCATGAGAAATGGTTACTAGCCACTTTTACCCGGTGCACAGGTCATTACTTGGAGCAAAAACAAATTTTAAAATATACTTTTAAACTTCCCCTAGGAAAAATTAGTGACTCAGCAGAACAACAACCCTATTTTTATTTCACATATACCATCTAAAGAAGTATTTCATTGGTGTTTCATCAACTTTGGCTCATTTCATACTGCCTTTAGACAATGCAGTAAGCAAGACTCCCTCAAATGAGTCGGGCCATGATTTATGTGATTACAAAATAATTAACGTTATTGCAATAAAAGAGCCTTTGACACAATGATGTAATATTTTACGGATCAACGTAACTAAAGAAATCGAGAAATCTTAATCTTCCTTGGAGCTGGCCAGCGAAAAGAGTTAATCCATGCTCTATCTACAGTGAAGATGAAAACCAGACGAGATAAGACGCGGATATTTCCGAATCTTCCTGAAAGTTATGACCTGAATACGAATAGAAACTCGACAGGGAAACGATAAGGAATGGATAAGATCCGGAAGGAAAATACACCTCCAATTTATGAATCTCAAGACAATCTGCATGCATTGCAGGCTGAGTACAACGTTTTCCTCGAGGATACACGGGGTGTATGTATTTCATGGTACTGCATTAACTATTTATTTGAGTCAGTATCATTGCAGTACTTATGCCAAAAACTATTTAAACTAGAGAAAATAATCTCTAATATTTATATTATAAGATACCTCAAAACTAGAGCCACTGGCCACTTTCACATGCCATGTATTTTTCCTTTTTTCTCTCAGAATAAAATTTGAAAAAGTAATTTACGTTTTAAAAGATATTGGAAAAGTAAATTTCACCGCTTTTAAATGAAATGGGAAAGTATGATAGTGGTTATGCCGCACCTTACCTTGAAAACAAGCGCAAACGTTTACTTCTTTAAGTCTTCTTCCTGTGGCGATAAATCTTCTCTCGTTAGCTAAAGCTAGCAATAAATTCATACATCGGAATGAAAGAAAGTGAGTTTTTCGCGCTGGCAGCGAAAGGCTGAACGCTCTATTTAAGTCTCATAGACTAAATTAATGCGTCAACACCGCAGTGAAGGCGCCAATATGCACAAATCCCACTCTTGCTAAATGGTGTTTACCACTCAGGCGATTTCACGGGTACAGTCGAGTTGCGCGGCGAGTTTTCAGATCTATGCAAGTGTCTGGTTTGCAAGATGGGTCACTGGGACATTTAAGGACGAGAGAACATGCATAAGAGAGAGAGAGAGAGCAAACGATGGAGCTTTAAGACGTGGGTTGTATTTCTAGGTATTTACGGATAATTTACCGTAAAACGAAAAAATATCCCTTTTCTTCATCTTTTCCTTCCTTTTTTTCATTCTCAGCTTACGCCTCTTTTTTTCTGTTTATTTTCAGATAATCTCTACAATGTCTGTTCATCTTTTCTTAGGTCTTTCTTCTTCTTCCACCTGAAAGCTTATCTTCGCCAATCTTTACTATCTTTCGACTTCCAATCTATATGGCCCTGCCAATGCTGCTTCCGCTCATTTGCCTATTCATTGATGCTATCTATATGTTGTAAAGTCCGGTGGTCTAAGTTCTCATCCTACTCAATTACGTTTTCTTTAAGATTTTTGTAAGGATTTTTATTTCTGTGATTTGCAGAAATCCTAAAGATTCATTTGTCACTGGTTTTAGTCTCAGGCAATTTCTCAATGCTAGTTCTACTATTTCTTTGTATGCTCTTTTCCTTTCTGATGTTCTTCTTCTTTAAAATGTTACCACAAAGGGAGATCCTTATCTTATCCTTTTTTACATTCTTATTTTGCGGACAATGTGCCTAATGAGGTCCGATAAAGATACTGAGAAAACTGATAATTCTAACTACATTTGTTTTCCTCTCAATATGTTTTATACGATTTGACTATGACATTATATAGGTGGAAAAATATTTTTTTCCAAGTTACACAAACGTAATTTTTTCATAAAAATAGAATCATAATCGAAATATTCCAGGTAGAAGATACACAAGGAAATAAATGCCCTTATACAACTAAGACATTGAGTTGTCAGCCAGTTACTTGATTAAGGAAGGAAAAATTGACAATCAATTCAATTCAAAATTACAAATTCAAGAGAGGCGGCACTGCACTCGGTCAGCAAGGTTAAAAAATGAAACTGACACTCGTTGATAATGCTCTTGGCATCATTCATTGTGTTAATATAGTTAGAATTAAACTTGACTCAGAAAATGGATAAATACAATATGATCATGAATATATGCATCCACTCATGATCTAAAGCCCTGGTGTTGCAACCACAAAGTTCTAGTTTCCGCCTCTTTCTTCTGCTATAGGTAGCTCTTAACATTCATCACTCTCTGGACAGCCTTCAATAACTGCAACCTTGGCCTCTCACTGCCTTTTCGTCCCGCAATCTTCCCTCTCATAATATTTTTTACCCATTTTTTGTCTTAAAAGGTGTCCTGTTCACTTAATTCTCCTCTTTTTAAACATTTTGTTGAAGATTCTCTTTTCTTTGGCAGCAGAAATAGATATGAGTGATAAAAAGACATGGGTTTGAAGATGGATATAGACATAAAACATTATTTTCATGGTCTAAAGAGATGAGTTTGTTGAAAACTCTTCTCTGCATTGAGCTGAGTCACTTACTATACTTGTATAAGTATAGTAAGTACATGCCTTGTATTTTTTAAGTTTTCGAGCAGAGAATCCCAAAATGTGGAGGAAGTGATTCATTAGGAAAGGACTTCAAAGATTATCAGAAAATAAATCTGAAAATGTGCCCCTTGGAATAATAATTGTTGTTTAATCTGCGTATTTAGCGGCTAAACATTTAGGGTATATTATCTGTTAAAGTCGTCTTTTTCAACAATGCTATTTCCCCGTTGTTAATACTAGTTTTATATAAGTATTCCATTAAATTGTAAGAATTGTTAATACGATTGCTCAGTTGGCAACGACCAGGGTAACTTTTAATGCCCAGAAAATTGACCAATCGCCGTCATCTTCTTCAAGTGCCCGTAAGGTTTCGAGAAATAAATACCTACGGTCAACGTTAAAGGTGGCAAATACCAGTTTTACCATGATTAATAAAAACAGGAGCAAATACAGATAGAAAGATCATCAGAAAATAAATCTGAATCAACCGTTTTGTGCAGCGGTAAGAAGTTAGTAATGCGAACGTAAATAGGATTATTTATAGAGTATGATTGGCGAATATTCGGTGGAGCATCTTCAATAGCTTTGACTCTGTTAGAAAGTAAACCTGGAAAATACGAAAGGTGCAATATTGAGCAGGCAGGTGACCCTAATGGGATTGAGTTTTCGGTTATCCGATTCGCATGGAATCACGCGCCGAGATATAGATTTTTCGGGCCATTTCTTCGGTTTCGTCCGAGCGGAACTATAACGAGCACTTTTATGCTCCACGCTCCCTTTGTTACGTTAATCATTCGATGGCTATCTAAATTCATACGCCTTCTTCCCCCGTATAAGTCCGAGCGAAAGTTGGGGATTCCCTTCCTAAATTTTTATCCCCTCCCCACTCCCGAGGAAACAATAGCGGTGACTTGAACGAACGGTATTACATTGGAGGAGATTTCAACGTTCGATTCTGCCTTTTTTCTCATTTTAATGCAATGGCCGAGATGTGCGTTCTTGTTGCGTTGCTCCATTGCGGTGTAAACCATCAGCGCATGGCGGCGTATGCTGTATAAGTGCGACATTAAGCGGTCGAAATTAACCATTAACCCTGTTACTGCTTCCGGCCGATATATCACCGTTTGTTGCATGAGCGGAAACTACCACTTGCTAGTATATAATACCTCCAGTAAATGTTTTTGCTAGCTATTTACGAACAAGTTCATTTTTGCCCTTATGAATAACAAATGGTAAATTTTTATTCCACTGATATTCAAATTTAATTAATCGACTAAATTTATTGATTCAATTCAAACAATGGCGTAAAATTTACAGTGGAATGACCAAGTTCTCGTTTCTTATTCTAATATTAATCAATTCCAAAAAGTGATGCCGGTTTACTTTATTTTGCCCGCGATTTTTTCTATTGCCATTTTAATCATTAATCATTAACTTCATTGATGATAAAAGCCTTATTATTTCTTTCAGCCGATATATCTTCCTTTACTGCATGCGTGTAACATGTCACTTGCTCACATACATGCAAATATAGGTTTCATAAAGTACTGTGGGGACATCGACTGACCCACTTTCCTTATCCATGCACCGGCCGTGAATGAAGATCATATAGTAATACTACTTTGCAATGTAGATTCAACTATGCATAATTGCCAAAACTGACGAAATTGCGACATTCTGTGCCAAATATTGAGCTTCCCCTTTCTCGAATCTTTGTGAACCACTGGAAAAC
Source organism: Ceriagrion tenellum (assembly GCA_963169105.1). Classification (NCBI taxonomy): domain Eukaryota; kingdom Metazoa; phylum Arthropoda; class Insecta; order Odonata; family Coenagrionidae; genus Ceriagrion; species Ceriagrion tenellum. Next base: position 125,828,332 of record OY720637.1, read on the forward strand.
CTTTGTTTGGAGGTCGTATTTTCCCATCTTTCCGTTGCGTCTTCTTCCTCTCGCAAAAGTTCTCTTCCATTGCGGTGCTATTGGCTATATTACTTTCTCATGAAACACTCAAAACTCGTCAATCTCCATTTGAAACAACTTTTCTGTAACCTTATCTCATTTTGGTAGATTACAGTACTTTTATTAGGGCAACCATATCCTGAAACCCCAAAACCGAGACATATCTGGTTTTTAAGGGACTAAAATTGGGACAGAATTGAGGTATTCTATACAAAAGTTGAGCTGATGGTGTGCCTTTATTTTATTCTATGATTGCAATTAGAAATATATTTATTACTTGCCGCTGCGGCCGTGTGACTGAATCCTTGTTAGCACTAGCCGAAGGATTCGTCTGTAAACCCCAGAAAAAGTTAAAAAAGAGCGTCATCTAGTTCAGTTTCTACAACTGGGGTTCTTCTCTTGAACCTTGATATAAGCACTCAATTACTAGTTGGGAGCCTTTGAGGATGTAATATAGAATGTTATGAAATGTTTTCGATTAAACTATTCTCGCCATAAACTTGTCCTAGTGCATTTAGCCCTTTGGAAGTAATTCGTCCTCTATCTTCTCCAGTTTGTTTAGATATTCATTTTTTTTCCTTTTTCTATGTGAGCCCATTCTCTCAGTTCGCAGTCTAATGACCTTTCAATGATCCTGTATTTAGTGACCTTTCTTTTATTTCCCATGGCCCTTTCTTGCTTAGTATACGACATTATTTGCCGTAAGCTAGTATTAGATGACTTTCCGAAGATTCGGGGCGGCAAATATTATTTCAGCTCACTCTCTACTTACTTTCAGATGTTATGAACTTGGTTTAAGTGATATTATCTAATCATTGAGATATGATAACTAGATCAATCAATTGTTTCATCGGTATACATTTCCAAACTCTGCCTCAATGCAACTTTTCCGCTCTGGGGTGTTTGAAAATGCGTAAAAAGTGGATACTGGTTCACTCCACTGTTGAGTGCTGCAGGCTCATCATTCAAGAAATAGAGTTTGGTTTTTATGGGTTAAGATGGCTATCTTTTTATGTTGTACAAACTTGATACCTGATGCTAACGTCCTGATTCGTCCTTCACTTGCTTCTTCGTCCAGCGCGTTCCGATATATCTATTCACTAAGATATTAACTTGTGTGAATACGTATTTCAAGCATTAAAATAAAACAACTAGAGGTCACATAGTCTTCTTAGGCTTGGTAACAAAATACCATCAAAATCTGTTGCATTCAGTTGCTATTTCAGGTTTATTTGTTGTGGGATATACTCCACGCGTGACGAGATAAAAGTAAGAATTTCATTATCTCACAGAAAAATAATATTAGACACTAGATTTCTTTACGGAACGCTGTCATCCGACGAGACTCTACGGGAAAACTTTTGGTATGGGTATATGGTATGGGCAAGTTTAGACTGTGGTATGGGTATACTCAGCCCTATCCAGAGGGCAATGTGTGATGTAAATGCATGCGTTTTCTCCAGACTTCGCCTGATGATGACATTGCTCCTCAAAATTAAGTTCGCATGTCAAAAATCTGTTTTTACACGAAAAAGCAAAATTCGCCCTTTCGTGTCAGTAGGCTGCTAGAACTTTCATTTAAAGGAAACAATATTAAATGTGAAAGTGTAAATCTCAACGATACTCTTCCATCAAGAAATGGTTATTCCTTTGTCACTATCACTTTGGTCCTTTTCTCAATGCCAAAATTATGGTTTATCATAATCTGATGCATCTAAAATGCTCTGACGTTACAATAAGGATCGATATTTGGACAGACCAGATCGCATTATGCTGTGATTGCATCGAGAGCTATTAGGGTTAGGAGAATATTATCAGGCCTCCTCACTACATCACTAGGTCTGACAGATACAATAAAATAAGACATACATTTCCGAACAGATAGGTAGAAAAACTCGTTCTTTCCGCGCATAAATAAGCAACCGCAAGAAAAACTGAGCTCCACTAGATACACTACTATAATGCGTGTCACCATTTCACCTCCCAAAAGCTTACATCTTCACACGGCTGGTGACCTAGCACCCCCTGCCACAAGCCCGTGCGGCGGCTCGGAGAGTATTATTTTGATGTAGAGATAGGTTTAGACATTCGGAGACATTGGTGGGAGTTGGGCCCAGATCCCAGGAGTTACAGAGGGATAATTATTTTTCATAGAGAATTTTGCTCGTGGTTGTACTATCGTTTCCAAAAGTCTGAGTGCATCCACTTTGCCCCATTCTACGGTTTGTGCGGAGGGAAAAATTTTGAAATTTGGCACTACTTGCGGACTGCATCTTTTGCTGGGCTAGCTTGACTTGTCGTGAAACGACGGTGGGGAATGAATTACCGACGGAAGAATCGACGGGGACGGAGTAAAACACGTGAGAGGAATGCCCCATCGTATTGCACCGAAGGTTATTCGCGCTCATGCGGTTGCGACGCGACGATGGAAGCCTCCGACTTGTGTGATTTTCGCTCTCGAAATTCACATTTGTGCCCACGAGTGAGCCACTCAGTATAAGCGGCGCGGTAGCCGCTTGGTTAAGACTGCCTCGCAAGGCGAATTTGAAACATTCCCGTGTTCGATGCTCAGTCGTTGTCTTTTTTTGCACTCAAGTAATTTCAATATGACTGTGACAATGAACCTCGAGTACAGTCTATTTACATCAACGCACCCGGTACTGTTTATTATGATACAGGAATTCAATAATGCAGGACAACCTAATACGAAAGATGACTCCTTGAATTCTTATTTCTCCTTAAGCCAATCTATTCACAGTGAATAGATTAACGTTTCACTAGCTGAATTTTTTCTTAAATATCTCACCAGCTGAATATTTTTGGTCTTAGCATTGAGTATGGCAAAATCTCGCGAGAGGTAAGAAGATGCTCGAAACCAATCTCTCTTCTCACCACCTAAATATCAAGTCGCATTCTAGGTACGATATTTTTGGTGATCCGCGAGTGATACATATCATCGAAATTTCTTAGATATGCCTCTTATTCAAACTCTTAGTTCTGAAAGAAATAATATGCTGTGAAAAACAGTATTAATGCTATAGAAAGAGGGTCTCTCAGCAGATGGGTGTACGAGCGAAAGTTGATCATACGACTCGGGCCGAAAAAAGTATCCAGTTATTTATTTACCGAAGTCGTCTGACGATTATTGTGTTCTGGATATATTCAGTAGCGTAGCCAGGGGGGAGCAGGGCGTGAATGCCCCACACCCGCCCCCCATGTTCTGGCTCCCCTAAGTCTGTGAATGTTTCCGCTCATAAGTCCCAAAAACGTCGTGAATCAATTTCATAAATTAATTATCAACAATAAATTCTACAAGGTCTACAAGTTTGGATAGTATATTACGACTAAAATTGTAACCTAACGTTCAGTAAACTGGTGAATTTATGAGTCGGCGCTCCCTAAAAATTTTGCCTCCTTTCCCCCGGCGCACCCTAGTCCCGAAACCTGGTTAACAGAGAAAGGTGACTCCGGTTTTCAAAAAACTATGCGGCATCCAATGATATTTTAAAATAATATATCCAGTGGCGTAGCCAGGTTTCGGGTCTAGGGGGCTCCGGGGGAAAGGAGGCAAATTTTTCAGGGAGCGCCCGGTTGTATATTGAGGTTCATTGTCACAGTCATATTGAAATTACTTGAGTGCAAAAAAAGACAACGACTGAGCATCGAACACGGGAATGTTTCAAATTCGCCTTGCGAGGCAGTCTTAACCAAGCGGCTACCGCGCCGCTTATACTGAGTGGCTCACTCGTGGGCACAAATGTGAATTTCGAGAGCGAAAATCACACAAGTCGGAGGCTTCCATCGTCGCGTCGCAACCGCATGAGAGCGAATAACCTTCGGTGCAATACGATGGGGCTTTCCTCTCGCGTGTTTTACTCCGTCCCCGTCGATCCTTCCGTCGGTAATTCATTCCCCACCGTCGTCTCACGACAAGTCAAGCTAGCCCAGCAAAAGATGCAGTCCGCAAGTAGTGCCAAATTTCAAAATTTTTCCCTCCGCACAAACCGTAGAATGGGGCAAAGTGGATGCACTCAGACTTTTGGAAACGATAGTACATCAACAGCGCGTGATACCCTTTGATGTTCCGTTTTTTCATCAAGATGTAAATTCTACTGCATAGGAACTTCATCGTTAGTCCACTCACAGTGCACTCTATAAAATAATATTTATAGTACTTCCATGAAGATTCTCGCGGCTTCTTTTATCGATAAAAATTATAATTTGAGGATTTTCTGCGTATTGTGCACATTTAAAAAGTCATCACTTCGCTCCTCTACTTATAAACGTTGTTAAAAGAATTTCCTGAGAAAGGGGAATTCCTCTGGCGATGCTCGCAGTTCGAGGAGCGAAACATTGAGCTAATTAGAATTCGACAATATGCAAAAAATCCAGAAGGAATCGCTTTTTATTGTATTGAATAATGATTTATTCCTTAAAACACGCAAAATATGTACATAACTTTACATAGCTTAGGAAGTTAGGAACCCTAGAGATCTAATGGTCTGTGAATAGGACACCTTTGACTGATTAAAATGCATTGCAAGGCTATAATTTCAGATGTTTCCTCAATAGATACTAAACGGCCTGCCTCAGGTAAAAATACAGGGTTGTTGGCAACAGATACGGGGTACTATACTTACGGTAGTCAGGAAAAAGAAAAAAATACCCAATGAAACAAAAAGCTCGTAAACTTCCGTCTTGAATCCGTGACAGTTCTACGCGGAGCCTCCCATACAGCTCATCGGCAGGAAGGAGGGAGGTTTGGGGGAAGGGGGAAAAGTTTTTTATTATCGATCGCATTTCGTGCCTTCTTTATTTTTCCGTTTCGGCGGCACTGGGTGTGGTGGCAGTGACTCCTTTGGCACTCGGTGGAGCAAGGTCACGCCCATGTACACGGGAGGGAGGGGGGGGCGCTGGGAGGGGCATTCGCTCGTGGGAGGGGGCGGTGGCGGCAGTGGAGGAAGTGAACCACTGTCCCACTCACACACTGATCTACTAAAAGCGGAGGAGGGGAAGCCGGGAGTGGGCTTTTTCACCCTCCAGGTAACCCGCGATTGCGCTTTGAATCAGGTTGGCAACCGGCCGGATCGTTGGGAGGTCCCAGGAGGGGGGGGGGGGGCAAAGAGGGGAGTGACTGGCTGCACGTGATGTGCATAGCGGAGGAGAAACAGAGACGGTGTTGTGCCGGGCAGCTGACCGGTTCGCCCCGGTGGCCTTTGGACGTGCGTGGGAGCGTCGGCACACCCGGGCTGCAGCGTAAAAGTTGGAAGTCCTACGGAATGCCGGAGGGTTATTCCCCGTTTCTTCTGCATTAAAGCAGATACCGACATAACAACCCTCAATGCTTAAAGATCTCAAGCTAAACTATGTACGTACGCAATTAATCAAGCCGAACTAATAAATCTAGAGTCAGTAAAGTAATTAGGGGTTACCCTTACTCAGGACTTGTGGGGGATGCATATACGATAAATTTGTGGACAGGCAAGTCGTAAATTAGGATTTATTAAAAGAATACTAGGAAAGTGTGACAAGAAGGTAAAGGAGCGATGTTATTTTTCTCTCGGAAGACCCCACTTGGAGTACGCCGCCAGTATATGGTAACCTTATGAAGTAGGACTAGTTTCAGATATAGATCGCATACAGCGTAGGGCAGCTAGATTTGTTAAAAACTTTTATGATAAACATAGTAGTGTTACAAAATTATTGAGGGAATTAGGCTGGGAACCTTTATCCAATCGAAGGAAGAAATATAGGTTAAATCTTTTACGAAAGTTTAATGTAGACTATTTTTTGCCCGACGTTGACAATATTTTGCTAGAGCCAAACTATTATGGTAGGAACGGTCACAGGAATAAGATTAAGGAAATAGACTGCAGAACCGATAGATTTAGAACGTCATTTTTTCCGCGTATAATAAGGGACCATAATAGTTGTGATAGATCAGTTCTAGGATACTGACTAGGTTAAATAGGTTTTTTCAGTAGTGCTAAATATCCTAACATGAATTGTAGATACTAACCTCTCATGCAATCTCCGGCATGATATACTCCTGCGTGTCTTAGTACATTGTAGTGCTATTTATTTGTCACATTAATAATACTAGCCAGCAGTTATATCTTGAGTAGTATGCTGCATGGTAGCATGTTCTTCTTCGTACCACTCTCCTAGTTGTATTCTGATTGCGTACCGTTGTCCTGACTGCTATGGCCTGTGCCTGGCATTCCGGGGAACGCGCGCGGTTCTCTTTGGACTGGGATGAGTGCTGCATGCCTGGTGTGGAATCACCCAAACTCCCAAGTGATGGCTTGCACGGTATTCCGTAGATGTAAACTATGTAGTATACTGAACTGCTTCAGGCGTGACTTCGTGGAACTGTATTTTGATGAAAATAAATAAACTTTTTATAGTCCACACAAAAATGTTAATACACCGACACGGGTTTCAATTACACCGTAAGCATTATCAAGGGTCACCCTTCAAGGAGTCACTCTTGATGGTGTCTACATCCCTTTCTGGAGTCACCCTTGATGGTGTCTACGTCCCTTTCTGGAGTCACCCTTGATGGTGTCTACGTCCCTTTCTGGAGTCACCCTTGATGGTGTCTACGTCCCTTTCTGGAGTCACCCTTGATGGTGTCTACGTCCCTTTCTGGAGTCACCCTTGATGGTGTCTACGTCCCTTTCTGGAGTCACCCTTGATGGTGTCTACGTCCCTTTCTGGAGTCACCCTTGATGGTGTCTACGTCCCTTTCTGGAGTCACCCTTGATGGTGTCTACGTCCCTTTCTGGAGTCACCCTTGATGGTGTCTACGTCCCTTACTGGAGTCACCCTTGATGATGTCTACGGTGTAGATGAAACCCAGGTCGGTGTATTAAACATTTTTGTGTGGACTATAAAAAGTTTATTTATTATCATAAAACTATGTAGACATTAAATTTCGATGAGAGAAATAAAAGTTGTACAAACGGTAGAGGTAGCTTCAGTAGAGAGTATTAGGAAAAGAAGCATTTCTATAAAGTATAACAGTTACTGACTACTTAAACGGAAAGCAAGTTGAGATGAACATTTTAAGAACAACAATCGATAAATACTACTATAATACTTTTTAATCGGATGAAAAACGTGAAAACCAACACATTTTTAGTCAAACTGAAGCTATGTGTTTATCTTTTAAGTGATTTTTTTCAGAACTGATATATCAGCCCCCTAAATCGATGTAATCTAAAGAAACCAAGTCCTTGATATTAATTTGAGGAGTCCAAGTCCGATTTTGCAGTTATTTCTCCGCGGATCATCGACAAAGAGTATGATTTTGTGCATATTTCTGGGGTCAAAGATTCGTCTGAAACAAGCAAAGAATGGCAAGGGGCCTATAAAGCTTCCTTTTGGGACGTCCCAATTCACCCAAAAACCCATTGGAACCTAATAAATATTTTCTTGTATTAACTTATTTAACACCGGGGAGAATTTTATTCATACATAATCAATTAAGCTTTGCTAGCCCAAATGAAACGCTGAGAATTTTGTCATTAAGAACAAGCTCTCAATAATTGAAACACCAAGAAACCAAGAATGCATGTCCCTCATATCAGTGACATTGATTACGAGCAAGGAATTATCAGAGACCCATTAGGCTTCTTTGTGGGACTCCGGATGTCACCGACAACCGCGTCAGAACTACTTCCAACGTCGGGTGCGAACTTTAAGTGGGATTCTCTCTCTGAATGCCGGCGTGGTAATGTATGTACTCGCCACGCTAATTGGTGCATGCTCTGTGCTCTGGAGGGCAAGGAAGCCGCAGCGCCCCGCTTCGTGAGTGTAGGTAGGAGTACTTACTTGAACGAAGCTCCGGAGGTGACTTACGGAAAGGGAAACAATGGTCGAAAGGAAACAATGGGAGGAGGAATTTGTCGGCACAGATAACGTGCGCACGGTCATCTCGAATGCTCGCACGTTTCAGAAGGTGCTCGGCGCCGGAACTGAATGGCGATTCACGCATTCAATCAGCGCCAAAGAGTCCTCGATTAACTTTTCTTTTCATCAAATTAGCACCTTGAGAAAGCGCTACCCGTCGCGAATGGCTCGCGCGGATTAACACCTCATCTAATTAATTAGTAGATACATCAATATGCTGAACTATGACATACTCATTTAAGTTCCTAACCATATTTACTCACTTCGATGCTCAATAATTCACTCTTAAAATTCTCATTAAGGATGCTGACGAATAAATCAGTCCGTTCACGAGAGGTGTCGGCATAGTTACGATTAACGAGTGAGAAAAATGAGAAGGCTTGTGGATTTTAACTTCACATATTACACGATAGAAAAAAAAAACTTTTAACAAATTGAGATAAAATGGCATAAAATATTAGTACGATATATTCTTTCTAGATACTGAAACGCCAAATTTAAGGAAAAACAAGGTTTGAAAATAGTTAACCGATGAACGACTATTTTTTCTTGCCTTTATAACCGAAATAATCATGGATATTTTTAACAATGTTACTTCTCTGAGCTGATCATATTAATATGCACTTGGGTAAATACGGGAGCTAAAATATAGAGTATGCTTGACTCCCGCAAGAACCTTAAGAAAAAAAGGTTTTAGTCAAATGGGAAAAATGCATACAATGTTAAAAATAAGTTTCACTGATGAATAAAATTAACTGAGGCCCTTCTGAGAGAGGGAGACTTTATACTGCGTTGAGCCGTTCATTTGACGAAACTGGAGAAATAATATAGCAGCATACAAGAGCTTCTTTCTTCAAAATGGTCAGGAAACCCTCAACCAAATCTCTTAAAAATTATTCTTACGATGCTCTGAAAAATTACTATTTACACTTCAGAGGCTGCGATAAAAATTCATTTATTCTAAAATGGTATGATGCAACTCAGAGTGAGGTCTCTCGGCCATTATTGCTTCTACGCATGTAAAAATCCTTGAAGAATTGATCCACACCTAGACTTAGGCATAATGCAGTAATCTGCGCAATAAAATAATTGTATATCAGACCTTCCCTCGCTGTGGCAGGATAGGGAGACGATATGAACTGTGTAAAAAGAATACAACCGAATAACTGAACCACTAGTGGCCAAGGCGGCTGCCCAGCGATGCCAAATGTGAACCTCAGACTGTCCTCCAAACCTAAAACTCGGCAATCAAATTCTTTCAAATTCCCAAGAGCGCTGGACAATGGACATGTTGGTTTTGGGTCACTCAGATGGGCCGAGATATATTTCTGCCGGGATTTTAGGGCCTTTGGAGAAGCCAAAAAGTCTAACCGCTACCGGATATCAATTGTTTTCGAATGCATGCCGAAGAACATTTCTTAAAAATAGATTTTATGACACGATTGGGTTGTATATTCAAGGAGCGTTCTCAAGCATAAAACATTTATCACTGAGAGAATATCCATGAGAATTTTAAATGAGATCCCTGAGCGATTTGCCTCATAATGCAATGAAAGAATAACCTGAACTCTTGCCTTAAAATCCAAAGCTACTCGACCGGTATAAATGTGGCAAGTTAAAAGTAAAACATGATCAAAGAGGCTTTTCTTTAATTACTTAATTAATTAATTAAATTATTTTTAATTTAAATTAAAACTTAATAAATTAAAATTAATCTTTACAAATATTACACAGGTATGATAATGAGATGTTACTTTTTTATTCCCTAGTCTATGAAGATTGTACAATGTTCATAATGTATAGAATGAAATATATAGACATATTCCCATAGCATGAATTCAATCCTTTCACGCGTAACCTTGTGGAAGTCCATTATTGAATAAATAATGACAGTACCAACTATGTTTAAATCCACAGAGTTTATTAAAGGGAAAACTAGTTTCAATTCTACCGCGTCGTCTTCAGATACCTGACGCAGTCAGATCCCAGTTTCAGATACCTGACCCAGCTTCTGACGCTTCAGCAGCTGACCCAGCTTCAAATACCTGATGCAGAGCAGCAAAAGATGACGCAGTAGCGTTGAAACTAGTTGTACCAATAAAAAATTCTGTGAATTTAAACATAGTTGGTTTTGTAATTATTTATTCAGTCCCCATAGTATGCTAACTTTACCCTCTGCGTTAGGGCTTAATTGCGAGTTTCTTATTCCTCGGTGCGAGACATGGCGCTGGAGGAGGATGCTGAATGGACGAAGAAAATGAGAATTAATGAAACGATAGTGATGGTTTTTTGGAATCTCTTCCGTATAGTTCCATTTTTGAACGATAGTTTCGCTAATATTACAGCTACTTTCTTCGGGTCTGAAGGTAGCTTCAATGCTTGAGATGTCTTTACAATCCAGACCATTTCAAATAAAACAGTATCTTTGTTAACTTGGTGGTATGTTTCAATAGACATATTTAATGATATATTTTTCTTAACCACAAAAAACACACAAAAACACGGCCCGGGTCTCAAAACATAAGTATCATCTTCAGGTGCATAACAAGCACTTCTTATGCACCTGAAGACTTTATTGTTATAAATATATTTTATTATTTATTATCATTATGTATTGAAACCCGGGTCGTGTTTTATGTGTGTTTTTTGGTTAAGAAAAGTTATCATTAAATATTTCCAGACCATTTTAGTCCACTTCCAGTTCATGATGTCTTTTAGAGCAGTTATAGACCAAAAACAAAACTTATAGTAATTTCATCCTCACCTTCTTCGAGTCTGGAGGTGGCTGCCGAAACCGTCGTCCATTTAAATGGAATTACTCGAAAGAGACCCCGAAAAACCTTCACTGCCGTTTTGATAACTCTGCGGAAGCCTTTGAATTCAATAAATGATGAGTTTTACGGAAGAGCAGAAGAGGGAAGGACCATTTGGAACACAATACAGAAAAGAAGAACCAGATGGCTTGGATTCACCCTGAGGAGCAATGGGTTTGTGAAGAACATAATTGAAGGCAAAATAGAGGGAAAAGTCCCAAGGGGAAGGCCAAGGGATAAATAATTGGACAAATAAAGAAGAAAGTACATAGAAAAAAGAGCTAAGTAAGGAAGTAAGGGAACTAGCATATGGTTGGATGGATTGCTGCAGTCAACCTATCTTTGGATTGAACAACCAATGATGATGATAACTCGGTGTTATCAAATTCGTAACAAATGAGAGAAATTCCGCTAAACATGAAAGTAATATTCGCAGATAATGCTAGTGAAGGCTCAACAAATCAATGTGGATTAACACTCTTTGTCAGAGGTCACTGACATATTGTTGCGACCTGCGGCGAACTTCTGCCTAGGGCCGTCTAGCTCTCGGCAGCCGTTTGGCATATAGCCATCCACCATGTTCCGTGTCACTCTTCGATTGTGTTTTGTTTACTCTGACGTGCGTGGCAGGCTTGTGGTGTGAAATATATGCTATTGTGTAGCATGATGTCTTCCCACTGTTAGTTACTCCAACAAAGGACCCAGATGATTGAAAGCACCATCTCGAGAAAAACGTTTCTCATGTGATGGCGAGATTATTTCTGCGGAGGAGAACTGTTTCCAGAGCCAAACGGTAGACTTCTTCAATAATGGAATGTAATCAGTTGCACATCGCTAAGAGATATGTAAACTTTAATGAATCTCATTTATAGAGTAGGACAATAAAATAAATAGTACATCACTCGGGAATGGATTAACTTGATCGGACCTCATGAATAGAGGATTCTCAGTTAAAGTTCTTATGTTAGCGAAATTATTATAAATTTAACCTTCTATTTAAATTTTTCAGCAAAGTAAGATGCTGTATTTTAATCACGAGTTCATCATCCGGGAAACGAAAAAAATATTCATGGTCCTCATTACGATGTCAGCATATTTTGTTAAATTTAGAGGCGTATTTCCGGCACAGTAACTTTCCGTTCATCTACGCTTGTCTTCGCTAGTGTACGCTAATGGGCTATGCCCTGGTCTGCGCCAACCAAATGGAAAGCACAAACTACATAACTCTTAAGCAGGCGAGGAAGCAATTATTCCAGTTAGACCAGGCGCAGCAGCACGTTGGGCGTTGCCTAATTCTTTCAAGCTTCGCTCACCTCCTGACGCGAAAAAGTTTCTCCCAAAGCCGCTCTCAAAGCAAGGCCGCGAGTGTCCGCAGAACTCCCACCCCCCTATTAAGCGGGTCGCCTTCATTATGCCAAACGACGTCATTGTTATTCAAGCGACGAAAACGGCGATCTGAATGAGGATAGTCGCTCGGAGGTGGGAGGAGACGGGAACGGCCAAGCATTCTGTCCGTTGAGGCGCTGTCGTCCGTCGCCCAGAGCTGGCGTGGCGACGTGGCGCGGTGGTGGGACATGACTTCCTCATCGTCCCGGAATCGCTCCCGAGCGGAGAACGTGCCGCAATCCTCGCCAGCGCCAATCGGACGATCGCCGCGTCTAATCTCGGGGTCGGCTTGAGAGAGCGCGCGGAAGTATAGAACTCGGTTGGGTTCAAGGAGCCGGGGAAAAGAGCTAGGAAGACTGTTGAGCAACTGTTGAACGGGGAAGTAATTACATATAGTTCTCCCGATAAACTGAACCCCTGATAAGCGAAAGTTTAGCAAGGAAATTAATGATCTAAGATAATCAATTGGCAAGAGGCAAATTGCACTACATAACAACACTAGATGAAGTCTTCGTGTGTCTTATTTTTTATTGCTTAATTTGGTGATGTTGGTTATGAATACAAAAGTAGTGTTTCTTTACTGTCCATATTTAGCATATGTAATATATTCTATTTTCTTAAAGGCTACTTATGATACATTACTTAAAGCAGCAACGTCGTATAGTAAAATATAACATCTAGAACTAAAATAATGGCTAGGATAAACTGCAAAAATAATTAAAAACACAAATTTTTCATGCATCAAAGGTTTCATTTAAAAATATTTATCAGAATTTGTTTTCTGTTATGTTCTTTAGAACCTTCTGCTCGCACAACAACCCATACATATGTCTCCCATTATAGCAGAGTCGCCACGTCCCTGATATATCTTTCCATAAGGTGAATATTCTGGTGAAAGCGTTCACCGTGTTCCTCAATTAATTCTCCTAAACGTGGTCAAAAAAATCATTGTCAAAATATAAAAAGTATCAACACCTGGAAATAACTATAGGCATATTTGTGTAGTGCAAGATGCAATTATACAATAAACAGTAAGAAGTGAAGATACACAATATTTTGTCATGCAATATCATTTATCGTGGAATAACTCGAGTTTCCACCTGGTTGAGATCAAGGAGGCGGGAAAAAGAGTCGGAAAGAGAATTGAGCAACTGTAGAGCGGGAAAGTAGCTCCACAGGGCTCTTCCGAAAAATAAATCCTCGTAAAAAGCGGAAGCGGTGGGCCTCAGAGTTAACGAGATTTCCCCACGGCTGTATGAGTCAAGATAATGCTAACTTTTTATCTGCATCGATTAAAAATTTATAAATCTTGCCGATGACAGGCGTTGGCCATATAAAAACAGTATTTAGACACAAATTCTTCTCCAAATATATGTTTCTTTCCAGTTGCGATTATTTTATTCAGTCATTGGAACCTAATGTACCGCCATTTTTTGAACGAGCACATTCTGATTGGTGCATTTTCTATCATTACTTGAAAACAACTCAAAAACTAAGGTTTATTGATGACTCAATTCAATCAACATTCAATTCCTTCGAGGAATAAGCGTTTTATAGTTAGTTTTTCGATTAAATGGCATTTATATGAGGGTGGAAAATATTATTATTTCCTATGATTCACACTTCTCGCATATAATACCGCGAACTTTTAACATATAATACCGCGAACCGTAACTTTTGGTTCAATTTGCAAAAAAATACAGCAGGGGAAAGTATAATATTATTGTTATTCTCAAACAGAGGACAGTTTTTATATGTTTTAGGATAATAACGTTATGGAATTTAGCTCATTTTAAGGTAAAAAATCTAAATTTACTAGGTTTTATACAGCTTAATTTCAACTTAAAAATGTCTGTGACATATGTAAGGGTAAAACAAGATAGTGATGCTATGTGCATGATTTGATTGAAGCATCTAAGGTACACCTGGTAAAATACACTTGGTAAGGCATTATCGGAGTCCCTCTTAGGATGCAAAACATCTCAGCAGTAACGTTCCGAAGGCAAAGGCTGGCAATGTCCTAATGGTACAGCCTTGAGCTTTTGTCGGGCAGCTTTATGCGAGAGGCTTTCAGTAAATAGTGCACCACATTTTTTTATAAAAGTAAGTTTTTCCAAATAAAACAAACTCTTGCAGTTTTTCTATAATTAAGGATTTAAGTCTGGGTATTATCAATGTTACTACACCATTTTCAAGTCTCCGAGGAATTGTAAGATGATGTAGACCTTGAATTAACTTCATGCTAACTGATACTAGGCTATGCTTATTAATCAGACTGTCAGTTAATTAACACGAATATTATCAGAGGGAGAACGAATTAGTATCGTTTATCAGTCATAAAAAATATTTAACGGAGATTATGAAGTAGTGTCTAAAAGGCGCTGGTTTGATTTAACCTAAGATCATATGTATACCACATGCATCCTTTGTCGTGAAATTCGCTTCGCCATGAACCTAGATTTCTATGACATCAAGCACGAAAAGTCAACCGACATAATCTGGAAAGTCTTTAATTATGTATCGCCTTTCTATTGAAATGATTCGTGTCCCTTGGTATCTTCATAAAACGGATTACGGATGTCTAAAAAGAGAATAAAGTGCTCCATATTTTAGTTTGTAGCTACACCAAATTAACACGTGGCGAAGAAAGGAAAAACCGACTTTTGTCCTAGCGTCTATTATTAAAATTATTGAGAAAATCTACCGGTTGAGATGAGTTTAGATGGAAGTGAGTTAAAATCCCTTAAATTTTAACAGTTCCCTATTAGTTTCCTCAGTTAAGCCTCAGTTAATTTCTTCTTATCAGTTTACGCCCATCATCTCTTCATCCTGTCCATGAAGCCTATGCTCTTTCCTACCCTTCCCCGCTTACCCATCTTACCCTCTATCACCGCCTTAAGGCCGCTTTACGCGGTACATTTAATTGTACAAACGAATGTATGAACTCTTGCATGAGGAAAATTGTACCGTGTAAAGCGGCAAATTGTATGATTGTCTAAATAACTTAACGGGAAATAAAACCTGCTTTAATCCCATTCAGTTTCTTGTACATTCTATAATTCATTCGTTTGTGCAAAAAATGTACCGTGTAAAGCGGCCTTTAAAGTAATGCTGCGCCCCTCATTACATCTTCCAGTCACCTTCTTTGCCTCCTTCTGATCCCCTCAGAGAGTTTCCTTTCACCACCAGTTTTTGATAGCTCTTCCTCGTTTGTCGTCCTTTCCATCCACCGCCACATTTCCACCCAAGTCCATCTAGTACGGGGGTGGCGAACCTATGGCACGCGTGCCCAAAGTGGCACGCGGAGAAATTGTTTCGGCACGCTGAGCTAGGAGGGCGCTAAGGGATACCTCTATCTCACTCGATGGGTTGGCACGCGAGTCGAGTGAGTATACTCTTATTTCATAAACTTTGGCACTCAATCGCCAAAAAGTTCGCCACCCCTGATCTAGTACATTGATATTCATCTGGCAGGCTTGGAAGAGAAATAAAGTCATGAAATTGGGGTTGCCATTCAGCGATATAGATTACAATATATGGAGAGGGCGGCATACTAGTTCAAAAGAATAACGTTGCAAGTTATCAGATTAACATGCATGGATCAAAGAAGACAGTGAGTGAAAGTATATGGAGCAATATCACAAATGAATATTTAAGACGTTAAAATACGCATACGGCCACTACGGCCATATTGCATGAATAAGTTATGAGTATAATACGCCTTATTTATATAAAAAATGCAAAAAGGAAAAAATACCACAAAACAGCTGCATAACTCATAAGTTTTTTTTAAACTGCGCAGTAGCTAAATTAAGTGGACGGGTTTGCGCAGAAAAAGGGATTCACTTTTTTTCATCAGGGCGCAATCAACTCTTTCCAGTGAATATGTGTATGCCGTTAGAAGTTTTAGGGTTACTGGTTAAAGAGTTAGAGAAACGAGTTAATGAAGTATAGAGGAACTATATGGCGATAGTATAAGAGAAGGTAAAAGAAATTAAGACTTTTCCAAAAAGTAATTCTTTTAAAGACGTAAGCATTTGGATACTTACGGCGGGATCAAAATCGTGGAACGCCCCTCCCAGCCATACAAACAAAGCGCAGCATTATAATTAATTACACGTTTTTTCGGTTGGCGCATTTCACAACTCACATTTCCAAACTGACGTTTTCACTTCTTGCCACGAGAGGGTCGCCGGATAAAACGAGGCTAACAATATGCATATCATGATCTTCTTGAAAAGAAAATCAAATCTCCTCTCAAATCTTTCTTTGCCGAAATCTTTTCAGAATTCGAATCGTCTAATTTTTTTAGTCGTGATTTAGGTACTTATAATTGAAATTTAAAAAATACGCAAAACGCATTAAAATACTAAAAATCAATAAAAATAATGAAAAAAGGCTTTTAGCATCGCATGTCGTCAGAGTGACAGCGTTTATTTTATCATAGTGATATTTCATTTGACGATCTTGGTATCAAAGTCATTCTACGTTGGATGAAAATATTTCATTACTTGATGTGCAGTTCGGACATTTATAACTTGTATTTTGATCCTTCTAGGTGTGTCTAAGGCTTAGGGAGATTTGAAATCCTCATTCTGCGAGACATCACGCTGAACGTGAATATATGCTACGTTACGTTAGCGGATCAGCGCCGCATGAAATGTGCAGAGAGAAATGCATTTGCCACGATGCATTCGACAAAATCATCGCTACATCGTTGCTTGCATTGATTAGTATGTGTTTCGCTTCGTATTAAAAATGTAAATATTTCTATGCCACGAATAAAGTCGTATGCAGATGTCCTAGGGGAATATGATAATGTTCGTATTTCGAAAATGTCGTGCGTCATATCGGCTCATAATCCGAGACTCCCATTTCTAAGAGGTTGTGTTCAACAAGATGTCTTTTTAATATTGCTCTTTTCAGGTATTCTCGTCGCGTGTTTAGTATTTCTGACAACAGTTTCTCCCCTCTTCCTGGGGGCGTCTTCAGGTCTTCAGGAATAATTACAAAATGTCCAACGGACCTGAAGACGCCCCCAGGAAGAGGGGAGAAACAGTTGTCAGAAATACTAAACACGCGACGAGAATACCTGAAAAGAGCAATATTAACAAGTACATGAGTCGCGAAAGCCTTCAAAGATAAAGATGTCTTTTTCTCTCAGTTTTATGCTAAATAAACAGGTAAAAATATAGCAAGAAAATCAAAAAGTCATAGCCATTAAAAAATATTATTAAAGCCTTGACATGCGCTGAATCAAATATCATGGGACGATTCAGTCTTTCTTTTTCATCTGCATGGTTGACTTTTGATTGAACATCATGATTATGGGATTCTTTAAAATCATATTTAACGGAGTGGGAGGACTTTTATACATTTGAAAAATAGAATAAAAGTGTAATTTCACTGAAAAATAATATCATCCGGTTGATATTCTCTTCATTGGAAAGAGACCTCATCTTGTATGAGTTTGATTGTCGTAAGTACTTAGAGGCACATTTTAACGCAGAAAAGTATCCTTTTGGTAATTTTAGATAGGAAGTAGGTTATTAAATAGATATCATGGGATATATATTTTCGGAAACTTCAGAAAAATTGTTGGCAAAACAAAGTAGATCTCCATGGCGCGTTTGGCACCATGAGGCTTTACGGTTTGACATAACGCTGGTTTCTAAGGCAATCCAAGAGTTGTTCGTACGCTCGATCAAACCTTCTTTTTTCTGGGATGGGATGTATTCCACAGTACAATAAACGGTGGCAAGAATCTCTGGCACTCTTCTTTGGATTCTTTTCCCAACTAGAATGTGTCAGAAAACGGGATCTCAGAATTTTTTTCTCAGAATATTCTTTTTTTCTCAGATCTCAGAATATTCTTAGCATCAAACCCAACGGAAAGGCACGCAGCACGCAAAACATTTAAGTTATTTTTCTTTTGTCAATTTTTACTACACACAAATTAATATAACCAAATAAACAGTCAAGATAAATTATAAGGCATTTTAGGTCTGCGATGATTCCTCCCCGAAGATATGTCGCAGCCCACGATATTCCTCAAAATAATAATTTGAGAATATTTATACGTATTACGAAAGTAAAAAACAACTATGTACTTACCTAAAATGGTAGGTTTATTTTGGCCACAATTTTTTCAGTCTGATCGCCTTAGACAACACCTAGAGGACATGATGGAGCATAAAACTATGCCAACGGAGGCGTCAACAACATTTTTACGAAAGAGAAACATAGCCAAGATACTTTACTCATAGATCACGGTGGGACTCGGTGGGAACGACCTCTGATAATGGGGCGTCCATTAATTACGTGAGGCGATTTTGGCGATTTTCCGTCCCCCTCTCCCCCCTTGGTGAGATGTCGTGAGATTTGGCTCGACCCCCTCCCCCTAATCTCACGTGAGATTTTTCAAAATGCGTATTGTTAGTGTAAATACGTTAATCTGTGCTTGATTGCGTTGGATTTATTAAAAAAACATAATTTTCTTAATTATTTTTATTTAAGACCAGTATTTAAGATTACTAAGAACGGCTCGCACGCCGCAGCGTTTGTCGAGTCGCGCGTTTGGCTGGCCGGTGGCAGCTAAACAATCGAGGGACTACTGTGCTACTTTGTGGCATTTGCATAACCGCGTTAAATATTATTGTATAAGATTTAGCCATATTTAAGCGGAGAAACATGTTTTACTTAATTTAACCCAGTTTTCTCGCAATTTTACGCTGTTTCTTGCGGAAAAAAAATTACCAGATATTTGCCGACCCCCCCCTCTCCCCCACAAAATAATAAATTAACTAAATTATTTCTAAAAATAACAGTTATGGTAATGATAACAAAAATTTGACAAAACAATAATAACAAGAGTTGGAAAAAAGAGAGAACGTTATTATTTTTCAAAACTGTCTCGAGTGTTTCTCTAAAAAAATATAAATTTATTTGTAAAACAGTATTTCTAAAAATTTATGAATTTATTTCATCAACCAACAATTTTGAATTATTTATTCTACACACTGACCAACCCAATAATTTTGTTCGCGTTTCCGAGATATGATATTCTCAATTTCACGGACGAAGCAGCAGCAGTTTACCTCTTCTTTGAGGTGTTTTTACTAGGAAAAGATTTAACGTAGGATATATGCAGATACTCCAAGAACAAAAGGCTTAAAATAACTCATCATGATAGAGTTGAGTGAAACAGATTTTTTGGAAGAGGGTAGAAGGAAGGGGTGGACTGATAAAAGTATTGGTAAATTTGGTCGAGGGGACTACAGAGTGAATTAATATTCGGAGTTTGTGGTAAAAGAGAATGTTTGAAGCAATGTATAAATGTACTGGATGAGTATAATCTCTGAAGTCTCTCTTTCTGTGTATTTGTCTATTGTTCGGTATCAATGGCTCTGACGTTTCCAGGCATTTCGGTTTTGGGTGAGGTTCTTTACTATCCTGCGTATTCCTCCTCTCATCATATATGTGTTCACACCAAATATCTTCCTTCCCATTCCTCTCTTTCCTGCTGTTATGACTTTCTGTAAACAATCTCTGCGTAATATTAGGCCTACCTAATTTGCACTTTCTCTTCTTTACACTTTTCAACACAGTTTTCTCCTATCCCATCCATCTCATTACCTTTTCATTTTTAAGCTTGTCTGAACACCGTATCTTCTCCATGTTTAACCGTAGCCACATCTCAAAGGCTTTTAAATATTTTCTGTCCTCTTCTTGATTGTCCAAGTTTCCAATCCATACGCAACCAAATTGCATGTAAAATACTGTGCAATTCTTTTCCTTAAATCCTTTTTGATGCTTCTAGTTTTCAGGAGTTCCCTAACTGATCTGCATAGAGAAGATTCTCCCTCAAACAGCCTCAATCATTCCTCTCTCATTTTCTCTCCAATCCGCAGGTGACCGTCGCACTGTTCCTGACACTCGTGTCCGTCCTAGCGGGTCAAGCCCAGGGAGAGTACCGAGTGAAAGTCCATCCGCCCATACCGCCGCCGCCCCCGCCCCCGATCAAGTTCTCGCCCCTGAAGGGAGGCGGGCACAGGTGGTCCAGCAACAGCCTGGGACCGCCGCGCTACCACCACCACCACCATCACCACCCGCATCATCTGCACCACCATCCGCCGCACCACCACGGAGGGGCCTTCTCGGCCTTCCCCCACGGGGGACCCAGCCCACCGAAGGCCTTGATTCGACCAATCTACGGTCCTCCGCCGCCTCACCATCACCACCCGCACCATCACCACCACGTGCACGCACCGTCCCCGGCACCAGTGGTGTCACACCCGCATCCTCTGCCGCCCCATCTACCATCCTTGGTTCACCACCACCATCACCATCACTTGCCTCCGTCGCCGTCGCCCAGACCCTCGATAAAGATTCCTTGGAAGGGCCCTCAAGGTGGTGGTGGTGGTGGTGGAAAGGATACCTTCCACCCGTCCCCACCGGACGGTGCTCAGAACATTGTGGCCACCCATCAGACCGTCGATGATAACAAGGGCCCGATCCACACCATCCCGGCTCCGAACCTCGGTCCTTCCGGTGGACACGTCCATTCGCGTCCCGTCTTCTCCCTCAGCTCCTTCGGTGGACACGACTCCGGCTTCCAGACCGGTCACGGCATCGGTCAGGGACTGGGCGACGCCGGTGGACCGTACCCCAATCCGGTCTACGGGAAGCCGATCACGGTGAACCTCACCTATCACGAGCCAATGGCGACTCCAGAGGCACAGGCTCAACATAACGCGCAGATTCCGACAATCACGATCCAGAGCTCCCACGGCTACGAGGTCCACGAGCACGGGATCGACAACTTCGTGACTCCGGCCCCGGTGTTTGCGCATGTGACGACGATCCATCCAAACGGAGCATTCTTCGCGCCGGATCCGGACCCGAGTCTCCCGGCTCCCAAGGTGCCCTTCACGCTGGACCCACACTCTCACCCGAGCAACGGGAACTCCCCACCTGATCTCCCGCAGGAGATTCCCCAGCACCTTCTGACGCTTTACGGGTTCAATCAGGAAGCTCAGAACGTCCACCTCCAACCACAGGTTCAAGTCCAAGAGCAGCATCAGGTGCACCAGGTGACGAATTTTGGGGCTACAGGGGATGGAGTCCAACAGGGAGGAGGACACTTTCCGGCTGATTTAGGGGGACAACTTTTGCTGTCCCAGGCGCTGGCACAGTACCAGGCTCAAATACAACCTGACACGTACAGTCAGGTCAACGTGCACCAGCAGCACTTTCCACACCAGCAGGTTCAAGTAGCCCCTGACAGTGGCGCAGTTCATCAAGCTCAGATAACTCCACAATATGCGCAGGTTTCCGTACAGCAAGCACCATTGATTTCCTCCACACATGAGACCGTTTACCAGACGGTGAACGCTCCACAGGTCAGCGGAGTGATCGACGCCCAGCAGGGAACGTATTCGACCTTCGGTCTGTTCGATAATAGTCCAGTCAATTCTCCTGTCTTGGACTCCCTTAAGGAACACTTCCACCAGTCTTATCCTACGTCCACTCCCGCTCCTGTCACATCAACTGTGGCAAGCAACCACTTCCAGTATCAACTGCCAGTGTCGACTACTATCGCTCCTCCAACGTCGACGCCGGCCAGCAATGCCATCTACGGACACCAGCAGCAACAGTTCGTCTCCACGACGGTAGCTCCCGCAGTCAACAACATTGACTTCCAGCCGCAAATCCACGATTTCACCCACAGCGCCCTCGCCAATGGTCAGAATTTCAACGACTTGTATCACAACCTTGGCTCCGTAGCCCTGGAAGGTCATCAAGCCCAAGCTGTTTCGGTCACGAATCCAGGACAAGCGGGTTATATCTCAGCAGCTTACCACAACCAACACACTGGCAATGCGGCCGTACCGCAAGTTCAGACGCAAGTCTACAGTTTCGGGCACGACTCTTTCTCGGCAGGATCAAGCCACAAGACTGCGTCCGTGGACGCCTCGTCAGTCAACTCGTTGGCCAGTGCGGATACCCTCAAGAAAGGAGCTGAGACGGTCAGGCCGTCGTCTTCGTCATCGTTCTACTCTGAGAAGTCGGTGAGAGGAAGAAACCAAGACTCGAAGAAGGATGCCCCGGCAAATCAACAGCAGGGGGCAGAAGATGATTCCGAATATTACGACGAGGACGAACAAGAAGTGGGCTCCGAAGATGTTAAGAAATCGGTAAACCCGCAACCATCTGGTTACAGCGTCTACGAAACATATGACGAGACTCCTCAAGAAACGGTGAAAGAAACTAATGATCAAGAATACGACGACGGTCAATACGAGGACTACCCTACGCAAACGAAAAACAACCAAAAAGAAGAGAACCAGTCCAATCTAGATACAGATAAGAAACGGAAGCTACCAATAACTAATTACAATCAGAACATCGAATACGGTACAAGATTGAAGCCTAAGAAGAACAACTGAATTTATTTTCTCTCTAAAAATACTTCTTCGCCAAGTGACTATGTGATTAGCAGCTGAGATCCTGTTTCAGAGGAGAACTTTTCATCTGTAAATAGTTTCAATTATATCGCTTCCAAATGTCGGCCGCCCTTCTCCTCACTTTGACATCAATACTGGCCGGATAGGAGACTGTTATTTATTTTTTAGTATTTAAAAAACGTGTGCGGGTCCTATTTTTCATTCATCACATAACAAATTATTTATTTCCATATTCCCAAGAAGCGACACTGTAATGGAAAGACGATGTACAGTATAACTAATTAACCATTCAAGAAATAAAGGTCAACAAAGTAACATGAAATTCTAAAGTATAGTGTATAAATCAAAATTGCAACCTTAACTGTGAGAAAAATTGGATATTTTTATGAATACATGCAATCAATCACTCTTACGCTGATTGTTTGATTGTTTTCTAAATCCAAAACACCCCAGGAAATTAAAAGTTGAAGTGTGAGATACGTGCACAACTTATTTTTTTATACTTACTGTAAATATATTTCAGTGTTTCTTGTTCATCTAAAGTGAATAAAGAAATTATTTCCATTTAAAAAATTTATTTTATTGCTTTTTCTAAGGGAAATTTATAACAAATGGGTTTTTCAGTCATACTTCCAATGGCAAAGCCGAGAATACGATGGTAAGAAAATATGGCGGAAGATGAGAACTATTGAGGTAATGACATTAAGAACACACTACGGGTGCAAGCCAAAATTTTTCAATGAAATTTCTACGCAAAAGAAACTTATTTAAAAGAACTAACTGTTGCCAAGGCATACAAATATTTTATCCCTTAACTTGATTCCTCCATATTTCCATTACACAGATCTATGAAGCAAGTACGACCAAAATATCAGTCTTGGCTCAATCTCTAATTCTCAAGAAGTACACATTTTGATGATAACAAACAAACTCAAACATTTCGCTTTATATATAGAACTGGCAGAGAGACCCGGCTTGGCAAGGGAAGATGCGATTTAGTCGGTGACAAGGGGATTTATGTTCATTATGTCCTCCAGACAACACAAGTTAGTGTCCGAGGAACTTGGGGTGTCCATTGCCAAGGTAAAAAATAACCTCCTCTTATTCAAATATACTCATATGAGAAGACGAAGTGAAGACCACTTCATGGGCAAAACTTCGTATCAAGCTTTTCCTGTACCTTGACCGGAGTAGTCCACCTCATCAGGAATTACTTTTCCCGCAATTTGGAGGGCAAACTTAGACTTAATAAGACTTAAAATCTATTAAAATGTGCACTGTTATCCACGATTACCGCTCCGCGCACCATGAGAGAAAGGAATTTTTATGCGGACGGCATGCGACGTGATTGTATAAGGTAAATTTATGAATAAAGAGGAAGCAACGTGCCTAAGGTGTACAAAGAAGTTTTACGAAAGCAAGACGCTGCAGCGGCGATAACGGATTCCTTCGCGAGGGACGCGATGCAGGAGCCGAAGCCAACGGTAAAAGCCAATGAACTGCCGTGAACGGCCGTGAGGAGCACTTTCACTGCCAACCTCTCACAATGACCTTGATCGCCACCTTTCAATGGTGTATTCTCCCACACCGGTGGTCTGGGTTGCGTGATCCGTTCTCTCACGAAAAATATCGACACGCCAACTGACGTGGGAACTTTAAAGAATTCTACCGGTTAAGGTAGTGCGAGTGAGTTAGTTCCGTAATCGTAATAGAGCCCATTTTCGAATTATGTTTTAATTTCACCTGCTGGAAGGCTCGCGAATTAAATATTGCATTATTGATTTTGCAATAATATAGTTTTACACGACAGACATTGTAAGTAATAAAATGAAAATATCTAAATAATTCTTTAACTTGACTCATTTTTTTCACGCGGTACGTTTGTAACTTCATCAAAATGAAAGGTTTATTGTGATCCCGAAGAATTTACTGCGGTGAAAATATGATTAATTTTCGAAAATTGTTAATAAAACACACTAACTACACACAGTTGATTTTTGACGAGATCTAAGGGTTATAAATCCTTCATTTGTTAAAAAAAGGTCTCACTAGAGTGCATACTTCTACCATTTCCCATATAAAAGGGCTGGTATTCCCTGGCAAATATCTCGGAAATAAATGTGGCCAGGGGTTGAATTTATTGTGTCATTAGGGGGTGATATATTTTTCATTTAAATGAGACCAAATTAATTGATTTCTAAGTAAAATTATATTTCGCTCAAACTACCTTAAAGTTGTTTGCTGAGGGTTAGAGGAACTCCTCCCGACTGTCAACACTTCCAGGGCACTAACTACCTCAAGTATATCCTTTTTTGCTTCAGCATACGATCAATCCACCCATAAAAGCGATTCTCTTTCTTCCGCTTCCCCGCTTGCCCAACATCCTTCCTTATATCATAGTCCTGAGCAACCCATCATCCCTGATTGCTTCCTTCAGTCGCCTACCCTGCCTAATCCGGATTTCATTCAGAAGTTTCCTTCTTCTACCTGTCATACTCAACACTTCCTCATTTGCCTTCCTTTCCGCACCCTCTCTACCCTCCCACAACCATATGTCACACGTCTGCAGTACATCTACGTCTTCCATTCTCAGAGTCCACGTTTCTGCCCCATTCAACGCTATAGTCTCCATCAAGTTCTACATCAGCCTCTCCTTTGTATTCTTAGCCAAGGACGCCGTCATATCAGCTCCCTTCTGTTAATAAAGGCTCCCCCATTTATGCTATACACCTCCTTATATCTTTGCAGCTATGCCAATTTCCTTCTAGCCTGCTACGCAAGTAGCAGCGGGGAAAGTGCGGGGTTCTTAGATGAACTACAATGAGTGCACAATGCCTGGTGTGGAATCACCCCGTGCCACATACCCTAGTGGTGGCTTGCTCGGTATTTCGTAGATGTGAATGATTTCTTTACTTGTTCCAGTTCCATCGCTTTCATCACTATGCTTGTTATGAAAGTAAGCGGACACGGTAAGCGGAAAGAATAAATTGATGAGTGGTTCGTTATTTGGGTAGGTAATTGACAACTGAGGTTATTGGCACTATTTATAATGGCCGAGTAGATCAGTGCTGGATGATTTATTTGATCTACTACCAAATAATACCCAATAAGCCTATAAGCCTCCTCAATGGTCTATGGCATGGGGTAAGTTATCACCAACATGCGCTACACCATGCCCGAGGAAAGTTTGAGGGACTACAACTATGAATGAATTTGAAAAAACCTAAACTTCCTAGTCAGGGGATGAAATTGCACCAACATGCCTTATTCTGTCAAACAACTGCCACCAATGATAAAGAAAGTATTTGTTCATTGTATTTTTTAACTTCATAAATGCTTAGAGTTACACCAGTGACGCAGAAAGCATGCAATACGTGATGTCAAACTACGGAACAGTTTTAGGTAGTTTAAGCGAAATATCATTTTACCTAGAAATTAATGAATTTGGTCTCATTTAAAAGGAAAATATATCACCCTTCCGATGACACCAAAAATTCAAACCCTTACCATATTACTTTCCGAGTTATTTGACAGAAAATACTAGCCCGTTTACATGGGAAATGGTACGTATATGCACTCCAGAGTGACCTACTTTAACAGATGAGTAATTTCTAACACCTAGATCTCATCAAAAAATCAACAGTATGTAGTTTAAGTGTTTTTTCAACTTTTTTGAAAATTAATCTTATTGTCACCGCAGCAAATTCTTCGGGATCGCAATAAACCTTTCGTTTTTATGGAGTTTCAAACGTACCGTTGAAAAATTGAGTCAAGTTAAAGACTTATGTAGATATTTTCATTTGATTACTTACAATTTCTGTCATGTAAAATTACATTATTTTACCATTAATAGTGCAATATTAAATTCGTGTGTCTCACCGCTGGTGAAATCGAAACTAATAACTCTAATATGGTCTCTATGATGATTAGAGATCTATCTCGTTCGCACTAACTTATTAAGCAAGCATTATGTAAGATCCTTGGTCCGACATAAGCCCTGAAGATGATGCCTGGAAGAGCTATTGAAATGCTGGCAGCTGCCTTAGCCGGCTGGAAATGCGAGAGAACTTCATCAGCCATGTTCGCCAGGAAAACACTAAATCCTGGCCTAGGAAAACCTGATGATAAACCAAAAGTGTTTTATCTGGACGGTAGAGGTATGAGGACATCACCATCGTCCGAAAACAAAAAGATAGAGTCGTTGTGAAAAGAAACCCAGTGTCGGTAACGTCCGTAAGGCGCCGGGGAGACATCAAAGGGATTAAGGTAACTTAAGCAAATTAATATTAAACCTAAAATGCAATTTATTTGGTCACATTTGAAATAGAAATATCTCACTTCCACGAATATACCAAACGGCACTTCTTTTAGAGACATATTTGCCGAAATGATGAATCCATTTAACATGGTAAATATTTATGAGTATGAGCCCTAGAGACACTATTTAAAAATGTGGAATTTCTGCCTTCTAGATCTCGCCCTTTCTTCAGCAGAGTAAAGTTTTTATGTTATTTTCAACTTAAAACAAAATCGATCACTCACTATGGAAATTTAAATAGAACAACAAAAATACCTTACGATGTGAAGGCTTTTTCCCCGTACGGCTGGTAGGGTGAAATCAAATTAGTCAACTTAAAGGCTTATGCCTTCATATTCGTCTGATAACTTTGAGGAATATCAGTCATATAATTAGTTACTTTTTCGCCTCAAATATAAAAATATTGACTTCATGCGTATTACAGCTGCTGAAAAAAATAAAGTCGAATATGGTCTCTATCATGACTAGGGAAAAATCTGACCCAAAACTACATTGAACGGTAGTGACACAGTAAAGAAGATAATCAAATGAAACTTCAGAAAGAGGGAGGTATTATGTAAAAGACCAGGGAGAATTTAATGGAAATAGCTAGCGGAAAAATTTAATGAATGAATGGACCTAAGGAATTAAAAATGGTGGAGATGATACGTGACAGAAGAAGAAGAAGAAGAAAAAAGTTTCCTTTCATTAATGGCCGGAAATGTGGAGGGACGACATTTAACAGGAAGCAAAGAAAACACAAAAATTTAGATGGATGGATGCGCTTGAAAGAAACCCATTCATTGGTATCGATTGGAAAATAAATCTATTTATGAATGTGACTCAGAATGAATGAATGGAAACAAATGAAAATTGATACGCCTATTCTGACGGGAGTAACGGATGTGAGATTGGCAACAATGAATCCTTTAGTCAATAGTTCCAACGATTGACTGATTGATAGGTCATCATATATTTTCTGTAGGGTCGTCTATAACATTCCCTGGACAGGTGTCACTATTTTCCCGATCCTATATTTCTTATCGATTTTTATTCGCTAACAACCAGACCTCTTGCAGGTAATTTAAGCGAAACATCATTTCACCTATAAATCAATGAATTTGGTCTCATTTTAAAGGAAAAAATCTCACCCTTCAAAGAAACCAAAATAGTAACCTCTTACCTCACTACCTTCCGAGATGTTTTCCAATAAAATACTAGCCCTTTTACACGATAGGTTTATGCACTCCAGGGAAAGCTTATTTAAAAAATGAGTGATTTATAACTTCTAGATCTCGTCAAAATATTTACAGTTTGTAGTTTGGATGTTTTCTCATCTATTTTTGAAAAGTAATCATATTATCACCGCAGTAATTTCTTCGAGATAACAAAAAACTTATGTTTCTTTTTTATTACGTAGAGAACTTTTTTATTTGATGACTAAAACCAAAATTAAGTGGCTTATAGAATCCGATTCTATCTGCAAACAATGATAATATGCCGTTCTCTCATTAGCAAGTCATGATTTTTTTTAAGGTACTGGACATAAATACCTGTATTCAAGATTTACGGCCCAATTATCAATTTAAACAATATTTGAGTCATCAACCAAATTCCTCTGATCCACGATCATTGTTTTGATTAAGAGGTACAGCATTACGCCAACGAATTTGATTACACTTGATTATGACGAATATAGAGCAATTTAGTAAGTTTCGGGAAGTTTATCTTCTTTCCATTTATTTTTACAGCCTCAAACTTTATTATGACAATCAAGCACCTCTTTTGGCCACTAGAAACATGACATATGCGTCTGTTTTCCGCCCACCGAACCTTCTCCATTCTCTTTCACACCCACGTACATAACGCCAGTAGTCTAATCGCGTCCTCTTTTCTCAGAACTCACGGGCCACGCACACCAAACGCTATATTTAAGTCTTCGCCAAAGGTTTTGTTATTTATTTACACAATGTCCCTGTTATCAGCCTACCTCAACTGTTGAACTTATCCTACGCTTGCTCAATTCTCTTTCGTATATCTCCAATGATAAGAATAAGCCCATTTTCTTCCAATATTCCTTTTTCTCTTGCTTCAGTTTGTGACCTCCTACTTTCATAGCAAGCCCCCATTTCTTTGTCCCAGAAAGTGTCATCTCTGTTCTATTTTTATAATTTATCTTAATTTCTTATAACGCAAGTTTGAGGTAAGAAAAGGTAAACGACAGAGTATAAAATAATTACTATTTATTGTTAATACATACAGTGCAGCAACGAGCCAATGAATTATATATCATATCACCACAATCGACGGTTTGCTCCCAGAACTCTCCACTCCATTGCATCAGATATATATTTCCAAAAACTTAGTTCACGTATAGCGCTAGTCTTGTGTAAGAAATTGGCGGGAATGCCTGAAGATAAAAGTATTTTGTATCGAATTTAATGAGGAACGTTTTCGATGAAACTCTCTATAAAAACTAAAAGAGTACATAAAATTAAGTAATTAGAAAAAAGAAGAAACATACAGTTTTTGAGAGTAATTTAAACTAGTAGTTTCATCATTCATATATGTTTTAGTAGTGTTCATTGGTATATTTCAGATTTTTTCACATTGGTCGATGTTACATAGTTTATTTGAAATGTTTCTCAGAATACTCAATGATTAGAAGTTTCTGCTGCTAGTAATCAAGCAGCAGTTATTATAACAAAGGGAAATTATCCTCCTCTGAAGAGAGCCATGCGAAAAGTGAAAGATACGGTATGCTCAGGTAGGTTAAAAAACATAAATAGTCTTATTCGTGTATTTACGAATACTTACATTGCTTTATTGTATATATACGTCCTCATGAACTATTTTGTTATTCATGTAAATTCTTGAATCCCTCAGTTTAATTAAAAAACTCATATTTTACAATTTTATTTAAATATTTTGAAGACAATTTGCACTGATGTGAAATTGAGTGGATTGTTAAAATCAAGATTTTTTAATATTTTAAATTTATTTTACCCATATTCCTTTAAATTATTAGTTGATAAGCTTTAGAGGTTTAGCTTTTGAATCCAAGATTAATATAAAATTAATTTTATGGGAGTCGGTCTTTTAAAGATCATCGAAGGTAATTTCATGTTAAATAATCATTACAAATATGTTTCAGCTATGGAAGTCAGACTTGGACTGAAGTGGACAAGCACTGAGGTAGGATCGAAATTTCCCAGCCAAACATTTACGATCACCTGCCAAAGATTCTCTTCCTCGAAGACTTAGCGATTGTGACTCATACAGAGTCCTGACCCAGAGAGCAAATGACGTGAATATATGTATCCATTGGGAGACATTTCCAATGTTCCCCCCTGGAATCAATGAAACTATGTGAAATCAATGTAGCATATGTATTTTTTATTATTCCATTAAAGTTAAAATTATACATCTGTTGAGATGGCGGCGGAGGGTGGAGCTTTTAGGTCAGGCGTTGTAGCCCGGGTGTCCTTTATTATGTTCTTGTCTCCAAGTCCCACGTCCATGCAATTACAAATGGTCAACCTGGCGTTGGAATAAATAAAAGCCATGATTAATTCCTTGAATGGCGAAAACCATTCCGTTTAAGAGGACCCTAAGCGAACAAACAGCCGCTCTCCTTCTGTGGATGTTGAGAGTGAGTTCTAAGGGAATCCCAGAGAATGACGCTCTTGTATAAGTCAGGTAATTCCCTGAATCTGTATTAAATTACGGGCACCCCCCCTTCCTTCTGCCAAATATGTGACTTTCTGGCGATTCCCTCATCATTCCCTCACGACATCGGATGGATTGTAAGGTTTTTTTTAGGCCCAATTGCCAATTTTTATTTATGGTGTACTAAGAAGAGGGAGAATAGTGGTGCATTATATGAATAAGCCAAAGTTTTTGGACTACAACATGAGCATTGTATTTTAAGTGCAGTAAGAAAGTAATTCATAAAAATAAGAATAGAACCACGTGTCTTAAACTCTGCACCGACATTTATTATTCATAAAGATATAACGGCAGAGTAAGTGCACTGAATATTCATGTATTACGTAAGATTTCAACTTCATTTTTTACTGTAACAAAGTGGCGAAATCACAGGTTATTCCAAAACATGTAGGGCAAATTATGGTGATACACTTTCCAAATGTCGTGAGAAAATTACTTTTCCTATAGGGAATATGGAGCATGACTATTTACAAAAAGTATGCGAGGAAAGAATATTCTGGTTACGGGATTGCATAATGTTGGAATGATACGTAAGAATTATTAGAAATTATGGTTATTTAAGGTAATAGAATATTCAAAAATGGATACCTACTCATGAAAATCCATTTTCGCCAGCTGGCCAGATATCTCTGGCGTTTGGCGACTGAGGTGGTCCCCTGTTTCCGGCTCATTGCTAATAGGTAAATTCTCCTCCTTTTCCTCGATGACTCCTAAGATCATTCCGGGAATCCACATATAGGACGGCTTGTACTTTTGAAGTATGAGCAGGTTTTTGGGGCCATACTTCCTGGGAGGCGAAGAAATAAACGTCTTTGGTAAGACGTCCGCAACTTTCAGCACCTCCGGTGTAGGCTCCTTCTTGATGTAAGTTGGCTCTTCCAGGCCAACTTCTTCTTGCCTCTTACAACAACCTGTGGTGTCAAAGAACACAAAGTGAAGTCAGAAGTGATGTATATATGGTCTCCACCCAATTTATTATCCCCTTCCCTTAGCTTTTTGTCAGCTACTGGTAAAAATTTGATTAATATCTACAAAACTTTCAGGAGCTTTCTCCGCCAACTTGATCTGACCTGTGGGTATACTATAACTTTTAAAAACCGAAAGTTTCAACTACATAAATGCACGTAATCTAAGATCTAATTGGGAAGTATGCAAGACGGACTCTAGTACTACTACGTAGCTGAATTCGAGATAAGCCATCGAGTTTTAGTTGGTATGATCAGACTTTTTCCAAAGTAATATTAATGTACTTACTAATTAATAATCCCATAGCGTGGCACACTATATTCTTGCTTTCAAGAATGTAATTCTTGATCAGTTCCCAGGACGAACTCTTGAACTTCTAATGGCCAAACTGCAATTCTTCGGAAAAATGTTCTCGAAAGAAAAATATTCTTGATTAGTTCTCAATACGAACTCTCTAGCTTCTTAATGCAAATCTGCAAATATTCGTCAAGGTATTCTCGAAAGAAAAATATTCTCGATTGATTCACGAGACGTACTCTCGAGCGCTTTAGAGCAAAACTGCAAATCTTTGCAATGGTTTTGTCGTCTAGTAATTTTAACCATGGAAACGTCAACAATGGGCCATAGTGATTCTGCAAAATTTGAATATTTAAGGATAGTTTTCTCTTTCCCTCGTAAAGCCAGTAGGTCAGTTTTAATATCTGGTTCTTTCAATATATCCTATGCTGGAATTCCATCTGATATTCATCACTATTTAAAATAACAAACAATCGCCAAGGGCAGTGAAAATTCGTAGGTTCCCAATTTCTGCGTTTAAAAAATAATGCGATTAAATCAATTATTTTTTATTTCAGTTTATTTAGCATTTAGATAGCTCTTTTTTTGGAGCATCAACATTCAAGTAACAACCAGCGGGCCTCCTTATGGGTGTATGGCAGGGGGTGAGTTATCCCCAACCTGTACTATGCATAATTGAGATAATATGTTATGAGTACATATTTTCCCAGAGTGCGCATATTTGTCTCAGTGGAAAATTTTGTTTTGACGAAAGGATTAAAGGTATATCTAATATTTCTTTAAGGTTCTCATAATAAGTATAAAAATTCATCTGACATTCAATACTTTTTACTTTTTGGTCAAATTTGATTTAAAAGCGCGAGTTTCCAATATTGGTGATGTTGGATAATTGTTCGTAAGAAAAATGGGGGAGAATCTGAAATGAATATTCTCTTTCTTTTCGAGTTTTTCTTGGTTGCTTTTTTAAATGAATATTTTAATAAAGAAGACAACTTTGGGAACATCAACATTTTCAGTTTAATAGTCAAGTAAGTAGTGAAGAGAATTATTTCAACAGAATTCAGGCTCTTCATATTTGGAAAACTTTGTTTTAATGGGAGTTCCTTTTTTTTACTAAATAGAGATCTTCAGTATTGGTAGAAGATCTTCAGTAAATTTAGGTTCTTGTGCGAGCAAAACAAAGTTACTTTTTAAATATATATCTGTTCGGAATTACGATTTTTCTGGTTGATTGAAAATCTATTTGAAAAGAGCGTGATCGAGATTTACCCTCTGTAATGTAGCAAGTGAAAAATTAATTGAGAGAATTTGGAAGAAGTAGATGTTTTTGCTGGAAAATCTTTTTTTCTTTAAACATAATATTACTAAAATATGAGAATTTATAAATTCAATATTTTTATGTTTAGATTCAAATAACATAATAATTTCAAAAAAATTGTGTTAGTTTAATTCATGGAAACATTTTTTAATTGCGTGAATATATATTTTTTAATGAGTTTAATTCAATAATTTCAATGGAAGGAGTTAGAAGTGAGAAAAAAAGGAGAGAATAAAAAATGGTATATTTTCCAAGGTGGTTGCCTTATTTTTGTTCGGAAAAATTATGTAAAATTGATAAAAATTAGGGTATTAGATTATATTTAGGAGCAGGAGCGATTTGGATTTTAGCCAATCCTCTCCAAGTCCTCTCCGATATACTAGTAGCTTGGACCAAGTAAGGTCTCAAAAGAAAAAACATGTTGATCTTTGCTTTCTCATCATTATTTCCTTATATTCCTTATATCTATTGTCATTTACGATTAGCCTGTCCGCAAATTTCCGTATGTACATCCCCTAGGGCTATTTTTATTTTTATGAGAAAAGAATTATTTCTAAAGCCAGTGTCCTACGGTATATATAATTTTTAATTCATTGATGAATAATTCATGAGTATTCTCAGAGTTACACTGTGAATGGGCACGCAACTTTCGGTATATTTCTGAAAGTACGAAACTCTGTCAATTCTTCATGAAACTCGGTCATTGATTGGCTCGGTCATTATTTCTGCGCGCATGTGCTTCGACCACCACAATCACGTTCTCGCAGTATCTCGCACCTCGAACATTATACAATTATTGAGAAAATAGGTGATTGTTTGATGTTTGGAAATGCGCTTGTGATGATGTTTGGATCAGCGCTTCTCGAAATACTCTTGCCGTTATGCTGTAATTAAAAAAGGGATTTGTAGACTATGCGAGATTTATTATAGTCAAAATTAGCGATAAAATATTTTTTACCGACTAGAAGGAAATACCTCGATTCGAATTTTCTAAATCACTATATTTGAGATAACTTTGATATAGATTGACGATTTATGTATTAACATAATTAATTGGTACCGTACTTTATATTTTTCGAGAGCCTCAATTTTTCGCTCATTACATTCGTTGCTTCACTCAGAGACTTACAGAGTGAGAGGATTAAACCTGATTTCTTTATAATTTACAATATCTGTACGAAATACCTCGAAAAATATGAAGATTGACGTTTTTGCGTATTTCTAGGACCATTAGGAGTAATATAAAGAATAATACGAGTAAAAATAACTTGAATCTGAGGAAAGTATCAGTAGGCCACATCATGAGTTGGGAACCTCACGTTATGTTTCATCAAATCTAACTTAAAGAGCGGTAGTCTGATGAGGAGCGCGCTCGTCTCGCGTGTGAAGGATAGTGGTTTAGATTCTCCATCGGAGAACTATTTGGTGAACGAATTTTTATTAAATAACAACATTTAAAAAAAACACAGTGATTGCAATATTGTCTCATACAGTGATGGATATTCTTATTAGGTCGTTATTTTCATTTCTAGTTTTGAACTTTGCCTAGGGGGAAGATAGTTTTGGTGACTCTGGTCTGGGGAACTGCTACATAAGGGATCTGACATGTTCCATCGAGGGCAAGCATGATTGCAAATCCGTTAGTTTATACGTATGGCTAAACTAATTCTCGGGTAATTGCAGCAATAGGCATGTGCTATTCCATGCCCTAGCATGTAGGTCACTTAAAAATATCTTCTCTGCGTGTTCTTTTCGTACAGAGAATACACTAATGATGACAGCACATAAAACTCTCTATTCGGCCGTCAGCCTATCGGTGCCCAATTCATGAAGTTTTCTTGCTCGTGTGACGATGGGTCCAACAGTCCACGACACTCAATTCATGAGTATGGAATTCATGACTAAACTTAAGAAGAAAATTATTTTGGGACACCGGCTTAATGCGTTTCACATTGTGAAAAACTTGCGCTTTCTATTTATAATTTTCAACTTTTAAATATTGCGTATAGTTCAATATAATTCTACCTCAACTTTACCGTCAATCAAATATATACATTCTAGGTATATGTATAAGAACTAAGTAACAAAAAAGTTATAATGAATTATAATGATAATTTATGTGGAAATATTGTTAAATCTCACGTAAAATAATTTTAAAAACAATTATTTTTTAAAGTTTCGTCAAAAGAGTATTTTCGACCGCGCGCAACCACTGACATGCCAGTAGTCCTCTTAACTGATTAAGGTTTAATTACTTGTGAAGGATAATATTTTACTTGGGCACAAAATAAACGGAATCTGCCGTCCTAATTTCATATTTTTAGCAAGAAAACAAATTTTGTTTATTTACATTTTATCACTCACCCTCTGTTTAAAACGACCTGATTGAAACATGTTATCCTGAGGATCGAACAAACGTCAGCATACATAAAACCGCATCTGTCCAAAGAACTCGTGCACAATGTAATTTATATGGAAATATACCCATCCACAAAGCTACATTCTTTTTGAGTTCGCACCAATTTCTACCTGCGCACTCTGTGACTCTCAACTAGGCCTCACCTACGTTCTTTTTTTGTTGGGCTAAAATCTGGTGCAAAATAAAACCTATCAAAACCTCGTATGTCCGCTCAGTCAGGCAGATGAGATTTGCATGAAAAATCGTACTTCCGAACTGATACCTATTTAAAAAGTAACTTTTTTTACTCGTACCAGAACCTTAAATTACCGAAGTTCATCTACTGATACTGAAGATCTCTATTTAGTAAAACAAAAGGGAATCCCAATCAAATAACCTACACCCATCACGTTCTCAGCTCTTGTGTTTCACTTGCAACTAATTATTAACGAAATTCTGGAATCTCGCCCATTAAAGCAAAGTTTTCCAAATATGTAAAGCCTGAATCCTGTCGAAATAATTCCCTTCACTTCTTAGTTGACTTTAAAACTGAAAATTTTGACGTTTCCTAAGTTGTCATCCCTATAAAAATATTTTTGAAAAATAAGCCAAGAAAAAACT
Organism: Ceriagrion tenellum; assembly: GCA_963169105.1. NCBI lineage: Eukaryota > Metazoa > Arthropoda > Insecta > Odonata > Coenagrionidae > Ceriagrion > Ceriagrion tenellum. The sequence continues at coordinate 125,864,597 of OY720637.1, forward strand.
TGTAAAACAAGAGAAAACGTCATTTCACATTCTCCCGTTTATCTTAGGAAAAACTATCAAATAGCACAAATTTTGGAAACTCGCGTTTTTAAATCAAATTTTGCCAAAAAATAATAAGTATTGAATGTCAAATGATTTTTTATACTTATTATGAGAACCTTAAAAAAATATTCTTCTCATGCAAAAAATATTTCGCTTTCATCACTATGCTTGTTTGAAAGTAAGCGGACACGATGAGCGGAAAGAGTAAATTGATGAGTGGTTGGTTATTTGGGTAGGTAATTGAGTTCTGAGGTTATTGGCACTATTTATAATGGCCGAGTAGATCAGTGCTGGATGATTTGTTTAATCTACAACCACATAATACCCAATAAGCCACCTCGAGGGTCTGTGGCATGGGGTAAGTTATCACCAACATGCGCTACACCATGCCCAAGTAAAGTTTGAGGGACTACGGCTATGAATGAATTTGAAAAAACCTAAACTTCCTTGTCAGGGGATGAAATTGCACCAACATGCCTTATTCTGTCTAAGATCTACCCAGCCCTCCCCCCTCTCAGTCTTACTTAAGACGTTAGATATTTGTGTTTATTATATATTATATTATTATATATTATATTATTATATATTATATTATATTGTGTTTGAGGATATACCATTGTCTCAGCGATTTGAGACAACATAGGAATTGACGACTCGAGTTCTGCACAGAAGATCTGAGAGCACTGTTTGGTGTGAACATCCGTTTTTCGTGTGTGCTTGTTACGGGGAAGTATCGGCATGACTTTGAGTGCGTTTGTGGAAGATGTAAAAGAACACATTTCAAAGTATATGGTCAAATATTTCAAAGTATGCGGCTCACATAAAACAAGCTTCGCATGGCGTTACTTTGGGAAGCTGCCCATGAAATGAAATTCACTGACGAAACGAAAATACATTCCAGATATTTTGGTGACAAATATACATTTAGCTATCATCGGTGACCACAAAAAAAGTAATTGCTAAATTTCATATTACAACATACTAAAGGATTGCGATAAGGGAGATTTTGAAGACAATAGAATTGTCACCTTCACCTACATCACGTTCAAACTATTTGAACATAAATTCTCAAATTTAATATATGGTCACTCATATAGTCAAGGCTTGTTAATTAAAATCACTTTGAATTCCGGAAAGTGAGGTATTGCGAAATCCAGCTAGACGTTTTCCTTCGTGATACTCTCGACTTTGGAGAAAAGATCAATCAGGTAGAAGCTAAGCTAAATTTTTTTAATTCAAAAAGCGTTAGATAAAGTCTCACATTCGAAAATACTTGAATTTTTGGAATTCTAGATGTCGTAGACAATCTCGAAGAGCGGGTATGTGGAGCTAGTTTAATAGAGCGAAAGTAAAATACGGTGAACCCCAGGGAAGTTTCACTGGTCCCTTATTATTCTTTTTGTATGTAAATGATATCACTACCATAGTTACGGTCAAAATTCACCTTTTCGCGGACGATGCAATTTATAAGAATAGGACCACCAAGTCTGACGAAACTCCGTTGAAAAAATATTTAGATGGAATAAACGAACGGTGCCATACTTGGCAGTAAGAATTAAATTTAAATAGCTAGACAGTCGTGAAGTTTTCGTAAAACATAAACTTGCCCAAAGAAACGTACTCAATCAATCCGAACACTGAAAAGTTGAGACATTTGAGTACTCAGTTGCTACCCTTACCCAGGAATAGCCCTGGGGGATGCACATACGGAAATTTGAGGACAGGCTAATCGTAATTGACAATAGATATAAGGAATATAAGGTAATAATGATGAGAAAGCAAAGATCAATATGTTTTTTCTTTTGAGACCATACTTGGTCTAAGCCACTATTATATCGGAGAGGGCCTGGAGAGGATTGGCTGAAATCCAAATCGCTTCTGCTCCTAAATATAATCTAATACCCTAATTTTTATGAATTTCACATAATTTTTCTGAACGAAAATAGGGAAACCACCTTGGAAAATGTACCATATTTTATTCTCTCCTTATTTTCTCACTTTTAACTCCTTCAAATTGAAATTATTGAATTAAACTCGTTACAAAATATATATTCCAGCAATTAAAAAATGTTTCCATGAATTAAACTAACACAATTTTTTTGAAATTATTATGTTATTTGAATCTAAACATAAAAATATTGAATTTATAAATTCTCATATTTTAGTAATATTATGTTTAAAGAAAAAAAGATTTTCCAGCAAAAATATCTACTTCTTCCAAATTCTCTCAATTAATTTTTCACTTGTTACATAGCAGAGGGTAAATCTCGATCACGCTCTTTTCAAATAGATTTTCAATCAACCAGAAAAATCGTAATTCCGAACAGATATATATTTAAAAAGTAACTTTGTTTTGCTCGCACAAGAACCTAAATTTACTGAAGATCTTCTACCAATACTGAAGATCTCTATTTAGTAAAAAAAAGGAACTCCCATTAAAACAAAGTTTTCCAAATATGAAGAGCCTGAATTCTGTTGAAATAATTCTCTTCACTACTTACTTGACTATTAAACTGAAAATGTTGATGTTCCCAAAGTTGTCTTCTTTATTAAAATATTCATTTAAAAAAGCAACCAAGAAAAACTCGAAAAGAAAGAGAATATTCATTTCAGATTCTCCCCCATTTTTCTTACGAACAATTATCCAACATCACCAATATTGGAAACTCGCGCTTTTAAATCAAATTTGACCAAAAAGTAAAAAGTATTGAATGTCAGATGAATTTTTATACTTATTATGAGAACCTTAAAGAAATATTAGATATACCTTTAATCCTTTCGTCAAAACAAAATTTTCCACTGAGACAAATATGCGCACTCTGGGAAAATATGTACTCATAACATATTATCTCAATTATGCATAGTACAGGTTGGGGATAACTCACCCCCTGCCATACACCCATAAGGAGGCCCGCTGGTTGTTACTTGAATGTTGATGCTCCAAAAAAAGAGCTATCTAAATGCTAAATAAACTGAAATAAAAAATAATTGATTTAATCGCATTATTTTTTAAACGCAGAAATTGAGAACCTACGAATTTTCACTGCCCTTGGCGATTGTTTGTTATTTTAAATAGTGATGAATATCAGATGGAATTCCAGCATAGGATATATTGAAAGAACCAGATATTAAAACTGACCTACTGGCTTTACGAGGGAAAGAGAAAACTATCCTTAAATATTCAAATTTTGCAGAATCACTATGGCCCATTGTTGACGTTTCCATGGTTAAAATTACTAGACGACAAAACCATTGCAAAGATTTGCAGTTTTGCTCTAAAGCGCTCGAGAGTACGTCTCGTGAATCAATCGAGAATATTTTTCTTTCGAGAATACCTTGACGAATATTTGCAGATTTGCATTAAGAAGCTAGAGAGTTCGTATTGAGAACTAATCAAGAATATTTTTCTTTCGAGAACATTTTTCCGAAGAATTGCAGTTTGGCCATTAGAAGTTCAAGAGTTCGTCCTGGGAACTGATCAAGAATTACATTCTTGAAAGCAAGAATATAGTGTGCCACGCTATGGGATTATTAATTAGTAAGTACATTAATATTACTTTGGAAAAAGTCTGATCATACCAACTAAAACTCGATGGCTTATCTCGAATTCAGCTACGTAGTAGTACTAGAGTCCGTCTTGCATACTTCCCAATTAGATCTTAGATTACGTGCATTTATGTAGTTGAAACTTTCGGTTTTTAAAAGTTATAGTATACCCACAGGTCAGATCAAGTTGGCGGAGAAAGCTCCTGAAAGTTTTGTAGATATTAATCAAATTTTTACCAGTAGCTGACAAAAAGCTAAGGGAAGGGGATAATAAATTGGGTGGAGACCATATATACATCACTTCTGACTTCACTTTGTGTTCTTTGACACCACAGGTTGTTGTAAGAGGCAAGAAGAAGTTGGCCTGGAAGAGCCAACTTACATCAAGAAGGAGCCTACACCGGAGGTGCTGAAAGTTGCGGACGTCTTACCAAAGACGTTTATTTCTTCGCCTCCCAGGAAGTATGGCCCCAAAAACCTGCTCATACTTCAAAAGTACAAGCCGTCCTATATGTGGATTCCCGGAATGATCTTAGGAGTCATCGAGGAAAAGGAGGAGAATTTACCTATTAGCAATGAGCCGGAAACAGGGGACCACCTCAGTCGCCAAACGCCAGAGATATCTGGCCAGCTGGCGAAAATGGATTTTCATGAGTAGGTATCCATTTTTGAATATTCTATTACCTTAAATAACCATAATTTCTAATAATTCTTACGTATCATTCCAACATTATGCAATCCCGTAACCAGAATATTCTTTCCTCGCATACTTTTTGTAAATAGTCATGCTCCATATTCCCTATAGGAAAAGTAATTTTCTCACGACATTTGGAAAGTGTATCACCATAATTTGCCCTACATGTTTTGGAATAACCTGTGATTTCGCCACTTTGTTACAGTAAAAAATGAAGTTGAAATCTTACGTAATACATGAATATTCAGTGCACTTACTCTGCCGTTATATCTTTATGAATAATAAATGTCGGTGCAGAGTTTAAGACACGTGGTTCTATTCTTATTTTTATGAATTACTTTCTTACTGCACTTAAAATACAATGCTCATGTTGTAGTCCAAAAACTTTGGCTTATTCATATAATGCACCACTATTCTCCCTCTTCTTAGTACACCATAAATAAAAATTGGCAATTGGGCCTAAAAAAAACCTTACAATCCATCCGATGTCGTGAGGGAATGATGAGGGAATCGCCAGAAAGTCACATATTTGGCAGAAGGAAGGGGGGGTGCCCGTAATTTAATACAGATTCAGGGAATTACCTGACTTATACAAGAGCGTCATTCTCTGGGATTCCCTTAGAACTCACTCTCAACATCCACAGAAGGAGAGCGGCTGTTTGTTCGCTTAGGGTCCTCTTAAACGGAATGGTTTTCGCCATTCAAGGAATTAATCATGGCTTTTATTTATTCCAACGCCAGGTTGACCATTTGTAATTGCATGGACGTGGGACTTGGAGACAAGAACATAATAAAGGACACCCGGGCTACAACGCCTGACCTAAAAGCTCCACCCTCCGCCGCCATCTCAACAGATGTATAATTTTAACTTTAATGGAATAATAAAAAATACATATGCTACATTGATTTCACATAGTTTCATTGATTCCAGGGGGGAACATTGGAAATGTCTCCCAATGGATACATATATTCACGTCATTTGCTCTCTGGGTCAGGACTCTGTATGAGTCACAATCGCTAAGTCTTCGAGGAAGAGAATCTTTGGCAGGTGATCGTAAATGTTTGGCTGGGAAATTTCGATCCTACCTCAGTGCTTGTCCACTTCAGTCCAAGTCTGACTTCCATAGCTGAAACATATTTGTAATGATTATTTAACATGAAATTACCTTCGATGATCTTTAAAAGACCGACTCCCATAAAATTAATTTTATATTAATCTTGGATTCAAAAGCTAAACCTCTAAAGCTTATCAACTAATAATTTAAAGGAATATGGGTAAAATAAATTTAAAATATTAAAAAATCTTGATTTTAACAATCCACTCAATTTCACATCAGTGCAAATTGTCTTCAAAATATTTAAATAAAATTGTAAAATATGAGTTTTTTAATTAAACTGAGGGATTCAAGAATTTACATGAATAACAAAATAGTTCATGAGGACGTATATATACAATAAAGCAATGTAAGTATTCGTAAATACACGAATAAGACTATTTATGTTTTTTAACCTACCTGAGCATACCGTATCTTTCACTTTTCGCATGGCTCTCTTCAGAGGAGGATAATTTCCCTTTGTTATAATAACTGCTGCTTGATTACTAGCAGCAGAAACTTCTAATCATTGAGTATTCTGAGAAACATTTCAAATAAACTATGTAACATCGACCAATGTGAAAAAATCTGAAATATACCAATGAACACTACTAAAACATATATGAATGATGAAACTACTAGTTTAAATTACTCTCAAAAACTGTATGTTTCTTCTTTTTTCTAATTACTTAATTTTATGTACTCTTTTAGTTTTTATAGAGAGTTTCATCGAAAACGTTCCTCATTAAATTCGATACAAAATACTTTTATCTTCAGGCATTCCCGCCAATTTCTTACACAAGACTAGCGCTATACGTGAACTAAGTTTTTGGAAATATATATCTGATGCAATGGAGTGGAGAGTTCTGGGAGCAAACCGTCGATTGTGGTGATATGATATATAATTCATTGGCTCGTTGCTGCACTGTATGTATTAACAATAAATAGTAATTATTTTATACTCTGTCGTTTACCTTTTCTTACCTCAAACTTGCGTTATAAGAAATTAAGATAAATTATAAAAATAGAACAGAGATGACACTTTCTGGGACAAAGAAATGGGGGCTTGCTATGAAAGTAGGAGGTCACAAACTGAAGCAAGAGAAAAAGGAATATTGGAAGAAAATGGGCTTATTCTTATCATTGGAGATATACGAAAGAGAATTGAGCAAGCGTAGGATAAGTTCAACAGTTGAGGTAGGCTGATAACAGGGACATTGTGTAAATAAATAACAAAACCTTTGGCGAAGACTTAAATATAGCGTTTGGTGTGCGTGGCCCGTGAGTTCTGAGAAAAGAGGACGCGATTAGACTACTGGCGTTATGTACGTGGGTGTGAAAGAGAATGGAGAAGGTTCGGTGGGCGGAAAACAGACGCATATGTCATGTTTCTAGTGGCCAAAAGAGGTGCTTGATTGTCATAATAAAGTTTGAGGCTGTAAAAATAAATGGAAAGAAGATAAACTTCCCGAAACTTACTAAATTGCTCTATATTCGTCATAATCAAGTGTAATCAAATTCGTTGGCGTAATGCTGTACCTCTTAATCAAAACAATGATCGTGGATCAGAGGAATTTGGTTGATGACTCAAATATTGTTTAAATTGATAATTGGGCCGTAAATCTTGAATACAGGTATTTATGTCCAGTACCTTAAAAAAAATCATGACTTGCTAATGAGAGAACGGCATATTATCATTGTTTGCAGATAGAATCGGATTCTATAAGCCACTTAATTTTGGTTTTAGTCATCAAATAAAAAAGTTCTCTACGTAATAAAAAAGAAACATAAGTTTTTTGTTATCTCGAAGAAATTACTGCGGTGATAATATGATTACTTTTCAAAAATAGATGAGAAAACATCCAAACTACAAACTGTAAATATTTTGACGAGATCTAGAAGTTATAAATCACTCATTTTTTAAATAAGCTTTCCCTGGAGTGCATAAACCTATCGTGTAAAAGGGCTAGTATTTTATTGGAAAACATCTCGGAAGGTAGTGAGGTAAGAGGTTACTATTTTGGTTTCTTTGAAGGGTGAGATTTTTTCCTTTAAAATGAGACCAAATTCATTGATTTATAGGTGAAATGATGTTTCGCTTAAATTACCTGCAAGAGGTCTGGTTGTTAGCGAATAAAAATCGATAAGAAATATAGGATCGGGAAAATAGTGACACCTGTCCAGGGAATGTTATAGACGACCCTACAGAAAGTATATGATGACCTATCAATCAGTCAATCGGTGGAACTATTGACTAAAGGATTCATTGTTGCCAATCTCACATCCTTTACTCCCGTCAGAATAGGCGTATCAATTTTCATTTATTTCCATGCATTCATTCTGAGTCACATTCATAAATAGATTTTATTTTCCAATCGATCCCAATGAATGGGTTTCTTTCAAGCGCATCCATCCATCTAAATTTTTGTGTTTTTGTGCTTCCTGTTAAATGTCGTCCCTCCACATTTCCGGCCATTAATGAAAGGAAACTATTTTCTTCTTCTTCTTCTGTCACGTATCATCTCCACCATTTTTAATTCCTTAGGTCCATTCATTCATTAAATTTTTCCGCTAGCTATTTCCATTAAATTCTCCCTGGTCTTTTACATAATACCTCCCTCTTTCTGAAGTTTCATTTGATTATCTTCTTTACTGTGTCACTACCGTTCAATGTAGTTTTGGGTCAGATTTTTCCCTAGTCATGATAGAGACCATATTCGACTTTATTTTTTTCAGCAGCTGTAATACGCATGAAGTCAATAATTTTTTATTTGAGGCGAAAAAGTAACTAATTATATGACTGATATTCCTCAAAGTTATCAGACGAATATGAAGGCATAAGCCTTTAATTTGACTAATTTGATTTCACCCTACCAGCCGTACGGGGAAAAAGCCTTCACATCGTAAGGTATTTTTGTTGTTCTATTTTAATTTCCATAGTGAGTGGTCGATTTTGTTTTAAGTTGAAAATAACATTAAATTTTTACTCTGCTAAATAAAGGACGAGATCTAGAAGGCAGAAATTCCACATTTTTAAATAGTCTCTCTAGGGAGCATACTCATAAATATTTACCATGTTAAATGGATTCATCATTTCGGCAAATATTATTGTAGATTAAATAAATCTTTCAGCACTGATCTACTCGGCCATTATAAATAGTGCCAATAACCTCAGTTGTCAATTACCTACCCAAATAACCAACCACTCATCAATTTACTCTTTCCGCTTATCGTGTCTGCTTACTTTCATAACAAGCATAGTGATGTAAGCGACATATTTTTTGCATGAGAAGAATATTTTTTTAAGGTTCTCATAATAAGTATAAAAAATCATTTGACATTCAATACTTATTATTTTTTGGCAAAATTTGATTTAAAAACGCGAGTTTCCAAAACTTGTGCTATTTGATCAAATGATCAAATAACTGCAAACAAATTTTGACTTAAAGCCTATTAAAAATGAAAAAGGCCATGGACCTAGAAAAATCTGAACGTGATTCTGTGCTGCATGACTTGCATTATATATCAATAATGCCTTGTCATTCTATCCTTACGTAATTCCCGCATGTTTTCCTTCGGCAAACTATAATCGCTACGAACGCAGTTACTGGGGAATTTTTATAACCTGATAAACTATGCCAAGGGATAAGGTCAGGTTTTAGTCGTTAACATGATCTCGTTTGGTTTTTTTCTCTCGTTTTTCTCTAAGCAATGGGAGTATATGCTTTTGAACACTTCGTGCGCTTCGTGCCAACATTTCTGTTATTGCTGCGTCGACGAAGTTCATCTTTTAGCCACCAAGGGCGCTATGGCAAAGCGTCCTCTCGAGATCTTCTCAATCTTGTTACCCGGCTTCCCGTGCGAGTTCGCGGCATGTATGTATGTCATGAAGACCACGAAGAGAGCCTACGCGTTTTCGTGGAAACTTCCACCGGCTCTATATGGATCGCTTTGATGTTCCCACCTGTTCATTCAATTATACTTTTCGATTGTGTCAAAAGATTCCTATCCTGCGGAGATTAATGAAAAAGCTTGGATATAATCATTCATGAAGTTTTTGAAGATGGGGGAGAGGTCATCAGCTTGTCTTAGGACTAAATTTCGAAGGAGACAGCAGTTGTAGATGGAGGAGTGAGAGGCACTGGCATTAGTTAGAGTCACCCGGATAGTTTTGAGAATTGTCGTTCATTCATAGAGAAATACGAGTTATACATCGAGCCCATTTATCCATTGATATATATTTTAAAATGACGTCTCAGAAAAAATAATGTTACGTATTATTTTAAAATTGATGAATATTGCAATCTGAATTTTTCTTTCTTTTTAATAGCAAAACCTCTACGATAGTATCAAATTCATTAAAAGGCTTAGTCAGACACAACTTGAAAATTAAGTTAAAAATATATTTATTTGTTTATTTTAATTTATGATAGAATATAAATTTATCATTAAATATCCTGACTTTTTCCATTAAAATCATTTGCGATTCTTTAAGAATTTACTTCGTTTGTCAATTGATTTGACAAAGATTAAACAAAGAATTCTTTACCGGTGTTCATATTAAGTTGATATTACTGGCTCTCAGGATATTTTTATTCTTCTTATTAAAGAAACAGTAGAAGAACAGCTTGATTTTTAGTACCAAATATACCTCGCCGAATAAATGTCCGCCGGGGTCGAGCACTTTATATTCCTACCTACGCCACTGCTGAGAGGTGCTGAAGAGGGTAATAGTGGTTTTAATATTAGGAGAGCACAGAAGAAAGGAAGGGGAAGCACAGGTCTTTCCAACGGTATGGAGGGAGGAAGTAGTTACGCAGATTTGGAAATTGAAAAATTTTAGAGAAAGAGATCTTTTTGAGATAAGAATATTCGAGCGTTCCGTTCAATCTAGTGCGCTGTTCACTTCTCATCACAACAGCACACTTGCTTTCAGACCCTGTACAAGTACGGAGTACACTTCAAAACAGATTGGAATGCGAGTTAATGTGCGCAAAAAGCAAAAGAAATTTGCTCTGCGATTGTTGTTATTGTTTTGATATTCAGTAAAAGTGTCAGACATAGATTATGTGTTACCATCATCGCTAAAGTCACTGGTTATCTCAAAATGAAGAATACTGAAAGAGCAGCTTTCATCTTCTACGTGTGAGTAGAAGGCATTTTACCATCAAACTAGATGATATTTCTATTAAACAGATTATCCATCAGCAATTTTCTCCTGATCTCCCTCCGAACACCTTCTCACGCTGACATATACTTTCTAGTGACCGACGTCTGGTATAGAAGGTTTTACTCTCTAACATTTTGAGCCTTATGTTAAAGCGGAAGCATTGAAAGTGACTGTCATTCACCTTTGGTTTTAAGTCGACATCTCTCGAGAAAGAGCGATCACCGTCAATGAGGAAGGTGATTACTTTCTCTCCAGGTATTCTACTGGAAATTGGAAATTTAAGAAATACTGGCAACTTCAAAGCAAGGTTGTTTCCTCTTGCAGCAAGGTCAGGGTCATAAATGGAGTTCCTAGGAATTGCGTATCTTTAGGAGAAAGTTATCCAATCTTGGAAAACGCAGCGATCTACGACATTCTCTGATATATCTCAATCCTTAATATTCTAAAATTATTCTTCATCGTAAGCCTGATCACTTATAAGACTCCTTGATGATGAAGGCTTGGTATTGACCATTGTTCCAATATTTTATTCTCTGTAAACATCTATTATTCTCTATATAATATGATTATTTTTCAGCTCAAATACATTTCTGTCAAGCCACTCTTTGCCTCCCTAATACGCTAATGCCATTGTCTTTCTCCATTGAATTTTTGCTCTGAATGAATTGCTGTTGTATATACATACCAATCACGCCGTTCCCTTCCGGGGTAGGCAGAGTCACCAAGCTTCACTCATAAATACATATTTGCACACCTAACTCTGCTTCAATAATTTCCTCCATACTGACATATCCTTGCAAACCTCTTTTACTTCATTACCCCCATACACTCCTTCATACACGCCCTCCTGTTTTTAAGACTCCTAATATTCCTCCTAAGAATCTCCTAAAGCCACATCCAACCACAACTTTCTCGGCCTAACTTTACCTCTCGCAACATTCATTTCACTGTTATACTCGTATATCTGTTTCGTTATTCGACTCTCATCCATTCTCTCAACACGGCCAAACCAACGAAGTACACTCCTGTCATATATGTCCATTACTGGAGCATCTAACCCACATTCATTTGTCACCCACTCATTCCTGACCCTATCCATCCTACTTTTTCCCCAAACACTCTTCAGATAACTCATACCCACGGCGGTTAGTCTACTCTAGTGAAATCTGGGTATGTCTGCCCTGACATGCCCATGTTTCACTACCATACAACAAAGTGGGGAGAAGTACACATTTGTGCACGGCGATGTTCGCTTCCTTAGACAGGCACTCATTCCTTGATATGCTCCACATGCTACCTACCACTTTCCTTCCAGCATTCGCACGTCTCTTTATCCCCTCATTTCGCAAACATTTTACTTAAGTACACAAAATCATCCACTTGTTCAATTATTTCACCGTTCGCCCTCATCATACGGTTATTCTCCCCATTCTCCTTATCAAAAACCACTACTTTAGTCTTGCACACATTTACCTTCCTTCCTAACAAATTCATAAAGTAGTGTGGCATGAACGTTGCGAATGGTAACACGAATCTTTTTAATTTAAATTTTAAAATATATATAAAAAAATAAAAAATTTAATTACAAAAAAACGAATGTACTTTAATTCTTTGAAAAAACACTGAAATTTAGGTAAGTAACTTTAATGTCACCCAGAGAGGAGCTTTGCAGACTAACTTCGCGTCGGATTGTCTAAACCTTCCGCTGCATTGTGGCGACAGTGGGTGAGTAGGGGGGGAGGAGATGGGTTAATAAGTGGCCAAGATCCACTCACGTAATACGCGAATGGCTCCTGATAAAGATCACTCATGTCAGTCTCAGACTTGCGCTTCTTTTGAGCCATAAAGTCGGAAAAGATATCGTGGTTTAAAAATACAAATTTATAACTTAGTTGATTAGGTCTAGAGATATTTTTATGCTTTTAAACGTGGTTTTTATTGATGTTATAAAAAATTGATTGGAGTGTAGTGAATTATATAGTTGCTCTTTTAATCTATTCCTGACATGGAACAGTTGAAGATTATGTTATGTCGGACTTCGCTGGATGCGAAATATATTCGCTTGTTAAATTGAAACATAAGAATACTTATTGTCCATTTTTCACTTTCCACTATCTCCTTTAAATATAGGGCATATCTCCTCCGGTTGAGCGTAAATCATTAGCCACCAAATGATAAATTCCCTGCTCATTATTTTATCTCCACAATCATATGTCAGATATCGCTGCACGTGATCTAACTCTGATATCAACCCTGTTTCGTATGGATCCCATACACTAACAGCATATTCCAGATGAGGCCTAACGATTGAAAAATAACAACGTTCTTTCACTTTCTCATCACATTTTCCGAGTATTCTTAACGAGTCGCTATCTTCGGAATTGTTTATATTCCTATACACGACCGCGTCGTCTGCAAAGAGTCTAAGCTTACTTTTAACGAAGTTGCTAATATCATTTATGTACAAGAGAAATAATAGTGGACCAATGACACTTCCCTTTGGAACTCCCGATGTAACGCTGTGTTTGACATGATATCGTCTATGACAACCCTTTGTTCTCGCCCATGTAAGAATTGATTAATCCAACTAATTATGTTTTTTTCTATTCCATATGCCTCTAGTATTGAGAGTAACTTAACGTGAGGTACCTTATCGAAAGCTTTCTTAAAATCGAGGAATATCGCGTCAACTTGAACATTATTTTCACCCGAAAGCAAGATGTCATGAACGAAGAGGGCCAATTGGGTTTCGCAAGATCTACCCTTTCGAAATCCGTGTTGGTTATTTATTAATAATTCCTCCCTATCTAAGTGACTCATAATGGAGCTTACGATTATGTGTTCAAATACCTTACAGGAAATGAATGTGAGAGAAATAGGCCTATAGTTACTAGGGTCTTCCCTGTCGCCGCTTTTGAATATAGGTGTGACATTTGCTACTATCCAGTCCTTAGGCACTACGTGATCTACTAAAGATTTGGTAAATATTAATTCTAAGTAAGGCGCTATGTCTGATGCCAATGTTTTATATACGCGAGCAGGTATTTGATCTGGACGGGGGGATTTGTTGGGGTTGATATTTTTTAGCTGATGTTCTATGCCGCGACAATTTATAATAATTTCAGGCATACATGTTTGGGAACTAACTGGCTGCGGATCGAAAAGATGTGGTGTACGTGTATTGAAAATGCTTTTGAAGAATGAGTTTAACGAATTGGCTTTTTGTAGACTGTTGGTTAGCTTTTCCCCTTTGATATTCTTAAGCGTGTGTACTGTTCATTTATTTCCTTGAGTGTCCGTAACATACGACCAAAATGCCTTGGGATTATCGTTCAATTGTTCTCCCAGTAATTTACTTTTGAAATCAGCTAACGCCCTTTGGCACGCTTTTTTGGTTAAGAGTTTAAATATTTTGTAATTTTCGGTGACTGTGTATAGTTCTTCGGAGGATTTGTTAACTTTTGCCCTTTTTAACCTAGCATGACATGTTCTCTGGTGCTTTAATGTTTTTCTAACCTCCGCGTTATACCACCTAGGCTCTGCATTGGCTCTTTTCCATTTACTTGGTATGTATTTGCTAACTACTGATCGTGTAACGTTGAGGAAAGTATTCCACAAAACCTCAGTATTACTGTTGATAATTATTTTTTATAAATTAGTAGATGACTTTTGCAACTCTCGTTTCATACCTTCATATACATCATAATAAACCATATTTTGTTAACAAAATGATGACTAAAGAAGATATAGCAAGAATTTTTTATAAATTATCCTAAAGTATCTTACGCAAGTGTGGATAGCTATACAAGTATGCATCAAATGTTACGGAGACTGTATTTGATGTTGCAATTTGAAGCTTCATATACGCTCAGAGATAAAAGAGTCAAGAAGGAATCATGTAAATAGTATTGCTGGGGCAACGATTTAGATGAAACCACAGTAATTAGGTAATAATTCAACCTACCATATATTCAAACTATCACTTCACCACTTTAAGTTAATTAACTATTACTAGTATCTCTCATTTGGAATTTTGGTATATAAAATACTACTACCAGAACGATGATTTTTTATACTGCTCTCGTCGTTGTCATTATAATACTTTGCAGATTGGCTGAAATTTTGCGCCAGACGTTGTTGATGAATCTATCGTAAGTGACCACCTTGTATTGAGTTAAGATGCAATGGTAATATTCTCCTGGATGGTTGCCATATCATACCATGTAGCCGTTAAAGTTCGAGTAGCTCCCAAAAAAGTCTGCCAGTAATATTGACGCATGTTCGAACGATTACACAAAAGTTATAGTAGTCTATTGTTTACAGTTCTTTCAAAATCAAGAATGCCGCCCTGACCATTACTTAAATCCTATGCATCATCATACATAATACTTCACCATATCACATATTTCTAATCGCAACCTTAAATTAACTGCAGTTACTTATATTTTATGCAGTTTTCATTAAGAAATCCGATTTCCCATTTTGTTCCTCCGCAATAGATTAAAAATTTTCGTTAATTCAACATTCCCATTTATCCTCATGTATTTCTTTAATAAGACTAAAGGAAAAAATTACATAGGATATATTTAGACATTCTGCACTGATCAATTGTGCGTAGTAGCATTTTTTAAACTCTGATTAAATACCAAATGCATACTTTTTCAAAATGTCATTGGTTTTTCTTTCAACTTTACAATTCTCATATGACTCCAATATATATCAGTTAATTTTTCAAGGCGAATATAATAGTACTCATGTCACCCCAATCGACAGTTTGCTCCCAGAACTCTCCACTCCATTGCATCAGATAGATATTTTCTAAAACTTAGTTCACGTATAGCGCTAGTCTTGTGTAAGAAATTGGCGGGAATGCCTGAAGATAAAAGTATTTTGTATCGAATTTAATGAGGAACGTTTTCGATGAAACTCTCTATAAAAACTAAAAGAGTACATAAAATTAAGTAATTAGAAAAAAGAAGATACATACAGTTTTTGAGAGTAATTTAAACTAGTAGTTTCATCATTCATATATGTCTTAGTAGTGTTCATTAGTATATTTCAGATTTTTTCACATTGGTCGATGTTACATAGTTTATTTAAAATTTTTCTCAGAATACTCAATGATTAGACGTTTCTGCTGCTAGTAATCAAGCAGCAGTTATTATAACAAAGGGAAATTATCCTCCTCTGAAGAGAGCCATGCGAAAATTGAAAGATACGGTATGCTCAGGTAAGTCAAATAAAAATAAATAGTCTTATTCCTTTTTTTTAGGACTACTTACATTGCCTTATTGTAGATATACGTCCTCATGAACTATTTTGTTATTCATGTAAATTCTTGAATCCCTCAGTTTAATTAAAAAACTCATATTTTACAATTTTATTTAAATATTTTGAAGACAATATGCACTAATGTGAAAGTGAGTGGATTGTTAACATCAATATTTATTAATATTATAAATTTATTTTACCCATATTCCTTTAAATTATTAGTAGATAAGCTTCAAAGGTTTAGCTTTTGAATCTAAGATTAATATAAAATTAATTTTATAGGAGTCGGTCTTTTAAAGACCATCGAAGGTAATTTCATGTTAAATAATCATTACAAATATGTTTCAAGAAGGCAGACTTGGACTGAAGTGGACAAGCACTGAAATAGGATCGAAATTTCCCAGCCAAACATCTACGATCACCTGCCAAAGATTCTTATTTTCGAAGAGTTAGCGATTGTGACTTATAGAGAGTCCTGACCCAGAGAGCAAATGACGTGAATATATGTATCCATTGGGAGACATTTCCAATGTTCCCCCCAGGAATCAATGAAACTATGTAAAATCAATGTAGCATATGTATTTTTTATTATTCCATTAAAGTTAAAATTATACATCTGTTGAGATGGCGGCCGATGGTGGAGCTTTTACGTCAGGCGTCGAAGCCCGGGTGTCCTTTATTATGGTCTTGTCTCCAAGTCCCACGTCCATGCAATTACAAATGGTCAACCTGGTGTTGGAATAAATAAAAGCCATGATTAATTCCTTGAATGGCGAAAACCATTCCGTTTAAGAGGGCCCTAAGCGACCAAACAGCCGCTCTCCTTCTGTGGATGTTGAGAGTGAGTTCTAAGGGAATCCCAGAGAATGACGCTCTTGTATAAGTCAGGTCATTCCCTGAATCTGTATTAAATTACGGGCACCCCCCCTTCCTTCTGCCAAATATGTGACTTTCTGGCGATTCCCTCATCATTCCCTCACGACATCGGATGGATTGTAAGGTTTTTTTTAGGCCAAATTGCCAATTTTTATTTATGGTGTACTAAGAAGAGGGAGAATAGTGGTGCATTATATGAATAAGCCAAAGTTTTTGGACTACAACATGAGCATTGTATTTTAAGTGCAGTAAGAAAGTAATTCATAAAAATAAGAATAGACCACGTGTCTTAAACTCTGCACCGACATTTATTATTCATAAAGATATAACGGCAGAGTAAGTGCACTGAATATTCATGTATTACGTAAGATTTCAACTTCATTTTTTACTGTAACAAAGTGGCGAAATCACAGGTTATTCCAAAACATGTAGGGCAAATTATGGTGATACACTTTCCAAATGTCGTGAGAAAATTACTTTTCCTATAGGGAATATGGAGCATGACTATTTACAAAAAGTATGCGAGGAAAGAATATTCTGGTTACGGGATTGCATAATGTTGGAATGATACGTAAGAATTATTAGAAATTATGGTTATTTAAGGTAATAGAATATTCAAAAATGGATACCTACTCATGAAAATCCATTTTCGCCAGCTGGCCAGATATCTCTGGCGTTTGGCGACTGAGGTGGTCCCCTGTTTCCGGCTCATTGCTAATAGGTAAATTCTCCTCCTTTTCCTCGATGACTCCTAAGATCATTCCGGGAATCCACATATAGGACGGCTTGTACTTTTGAAGTATGAGCAGGTTTTTGGGGCCATACTTCCTGGGAGGCGAAGAAATAAACGTCTTTGGTAAGACGTCCGCAACTTTCAGCACCTCCGGTGCAGGCTCCTCCTTGATGTAAGTTGGCTCTTCCAGGCCAACTTCTTCTTGCCTCTTACAACAACCTGTGGTGTTGAAGAACACAAAGTGAAGTCAGAAGTGATGTATATATGGTCTCCACCCAATTTATTATCCCCTTCCCTTAGCTTTTTGTCAGCTACTGGTAAAAATTTGATTAATATCTACAAAACTGTCAGGAGCTTTCTCCGCCAACTTGATCTGACCTATGGGTATACTATAACTTTTAAAAACCGAAAGTTTCAACTACATAAATGCACGTAATCTAAGATCTAATTGGGAAGTATGCAAGACGGACTCTAGTACTACTACGTAGCTGAATTCGAGATAAGCCATCGAGACCGAATCATGCTACTAGTTCGGCTAACTACTGATAACCCTAATTATTAAAGCAAGGGCACAGTGTAGCCACTGTAGCAGTTTTCATTACCGAGAAAAAATTTAACTGTATCCCTGTCCCTGTGTCTGGTATAATCGCGCTGTAGTAAAAAAATGTAATCAGTTGGAATTCTATTTTAGTTGGTATGATCAGACTTTTTCCAAAGTAATATTAATGTACTTACTAATTAATAATCCCATAGCGTGGCACACTATATTCTTGCTTTCAAGAATGTAATTCTTGATCAGTTCCCAGGACGAACTCTTGAACTTCTAATGGCCAAACTGCAATTCTTCGGAAAAATGTTCTCGAAAGAAAAATATTCTTGATTAGTTCTCAATACGAACTCTCTAGCTTCTTAATGCAAATCTGCAAATATTCGTCAAGGTATTCTCGAAAGAAAAATATTCTCGATTGATTCACGAGACGTACTCTCGAGCGCTTTAGAGCAAAACTGCAAATCTTTGCAATGGTTTTGTCGTCTAGTATTTTTATCCATGGAAACGTCAACAATGGGCCATAGTGATTCTGCAAAATTTGAATATTTAAGGATAGTTTTCTCTTTTCCTCGTAAAGCCAGTAGGTCAGTTTTAATATCTGGTTCTTTCAATATATCCTATGCTGGAATTCCATCTGATATTCATCACTATTTAAAATAACAAACAATTGCCAAGGGTAGTGAAAATTCGTAGGTTCCCAACTTCTGCGTTAAAAAAATAATGCAATTAAATCAATTATTTTTTATTTCATTTTATTTTGCATTTAGATAGCTCTTTTTTTGGAGCATCAACATTCAAGTAACAACCAGCGGGCCTCCTTATGGGTGTATGGCAGGGGGTGAGTTATCCCCAACCTGTACTATGCATAATTGAGATAATATGTTATGAGTACATATTTTCCCAGAGTGCGCATATTTGTCTCAGTGGAAAATTTTGTATTGATGAAAGGATGAAAGGAATTTCTAATATTTTTTAAGGTTCTCATAATAAGTATAAAAAATCATCTGACATTCAATACTTTTTACTTTTTGGCCAAATTTGATTTAAAAACGCGAGTTTCCAATAATGGTGATGTTGGATAATTGTTCGTGTTCGTAACTTTGGGAACATCAACATTTTCAGTTTAATAGTCAAGTAAGTAGTGAAGAGAATTATTTCAACAGAATTCAGGCTCTTCATATTTGGAAAACTTTGTTTTAATGGGAGTTCCTTTTTTTTACTAAATAGAGATCTTCAGTATTGGTAGAAGATCTTCAGTAAATTTAGGTTCATGTGCGAGCAAAACAAAGTTACTTTTTAAATATATATCTGTTCGGAATTACGATTTTTCTGGTTGATTGAAAATCTATTTGAAAAGAGCGTGATCGAGTTTTACCCTCTGTACTGTAGCAAGTGAAAAATTAATTGAGAGAATTTGGAATAAGTAGATGTTTTTGCTGGAAAATCTTTTTTTCTTCAAACATAATATTACTAAAATATGAGAATTTATAAATTCAATATTTTTATGTTTAGATTCAAATAACATAATAATTTCAAAAAAATGGTGTTAGTTTAATTCATGGAAACATTTTTTAATTGCTGGAATATATATTTTGTAACGAGTTTAATTCAATAATTTCAATTTGAAGGATTTAGAAGTGAGAAAATAAGGAGAGAATAAAATATGGTACATTTTCCAAGGTGGTTTCCTTATTTTCGTTCAGAAAAATTATGTGAAATTCATAAAAATTAGGGTATTAGAGTATATTTAGGAGCAGAAGCGATTTGGATTTCAGCCAATCCTCTCCAGGTCCTCTCCGATATACTAGTGGCTTAGACCAAGTATGGTCTCAAAAGAAAAAAATTATTGATCTTTGCTTTCTCATCATTATTTCCTTATATTCCTTATATCTATTGTCATTTACTATTAGCCTTCCGCAAATTTCCGTATGTGCATCCCCTACGGCTATTCCTGGGTAAGGGTAGAAGGGTAGATTTCGCAATACCTCACTTTCCGGAATTCAAAGTGATTTTAATTAACAAGCCTTGACTATATGAGGAACATATATTAAATTTAAGATTTTATGTTCAAATATTTTGAACGTGTTGTAGGTGAAGGTGACAATTCTATTGTCTTCAAAATCTCCCTTATCGCAATCCTTTAGTATGTTGTAATATGAAATTTAGCAATTACTGCTTTTGTGGTCACCGATTTCGTTCAACGTTACAATGATTATGACACTTAAATGTATATTTGTCACCATAATATCTGGAATGTATTTTCATTTCGTCAGTTAATTTCATTTCATGGGCAGCTTCCCAAAGTAACGCCATGCGAAGCATGTTTTATGTGAGCCGCATACTTTGAAATATTCGACCATATACTTTGAAATGTGTTCTTTTACATCTTCCACAGACGCACTCATAGTCATGCCGATACTTCCCCGTTACAAGCACACACGAAAAACGGATGTTCACACCAGACAGTGCTCTCAGATCTTCTGTGCAGAACTCGAGTCGTCAATTCCTATGTTGTCTCAAATCGCTGAGACAATGGTATATCCTCAAACACAAATGTATCACATACGAAAGGGACCGTGCGAGTGAGTAGACGGAACTGATTCAACATCAACGTGTCATAGCGTTCTTGAGCCACTCAGAGGTCATCTTCAAACGGTTAATTTGTAGGACGTATCCACACACTTAAGGCTGGGACACAATCAACGTGTACGTGTAACGTGAACCGTTAAGGGTAATATGCGAAAAGATGGCTGACGGGATAGTATAGCGAACGGACACAATCTACGTGTACGTGTACGCGAGAGATGGGCAACTCATCTCTTCCCGTCTCCCGTACACGGAAAACCAATCACAATAGTCCTGAGAATCCGGGAATGGGAGCCATTTGTCGGCAGATACATCCAACTGTTGAAGATTGCTCTTGGCAAAGACGATTTATTTACTTCCACATTTGTTTACACCTTATCTACAAGCTGCGCATGCGTTAGTCAATTGTTACTCAGGGCCGCGTTAACGTCGATTGTGACCGCTGACTTGCGTTTCCCGTCTCCCGTTGTCCCGTTAACGTCTCACGTCACACGTACACGTTGATTGTGTCCCAGCCTTTATCCACCGTTGTAAGAGTTGTGTGTTTTCGTTGTGGCATCTACATTTCTGCGAGCCCACGGTGCTTGTCTGGCTCATCTCGATGTCTTTACTTCGACAATAATAGATACTCTGGTGATTAGCCTAATTCAAGTATTACGTAAGACGTTTTTGGGGGGTTGGGATCAATTTATATATGCATTATGTTGGGGGACGGGGGGCCTGGAATCTATTTACTTAAGATATTTGTCCGTCCTGAAAAATTGTATCGTTTCCGAATGAAATTTGGCTGTTACATCGAGCGTCCGCTCGTTAATGGCGTATTTTCCGTTATCTCACCGCTTCTCTGTCGCCTGACTGGCAGGCTACATTCTCTAGCTACATACTCAACCAAAGCGAGTATGTAACGAAGAGTAGATACAAATATCTAACGTCTTAAGTAAGACTGAGAGGGGGGAGGGCTGGGAAAATCTTACATCGTCTTACATAGAGGGAGGGAGGGAAGTCTAAAATGGCATAAATCGTCTTACATAATAGTTTAACGGCCCCTTTCCAGTCAGTCTCATTTCGTGAATGAGAGGAACCAATTCTGAAATCTTTTGGAGTCAGTGTCTGAGATTATAAATGTTAATATTTATTATTTTTATCTCCTACAAATATTGATATGACATAAATGATTGAGTTACTAATTATCCGGAGGACTTAAATGGTGGTGGAACCCATTAAGTTTTCTGCTATGCTACTTATTGTATACATTGTCCTCATTTACAACCATGTATACTTTGAAGGATTTTATATATGTTCTACGTGGTAACTCAATGCACGAATGCCAAAATGTCAATTTCTCTCATAATTTATGGAACCATCTCGTAAAAATACATTGAACTTTCCCGAAAAATCGGAAGGCGTTTGAAATGTTTTTTTACATTGCCAATTTCCCTATTGATTGACGCTATACTGACTCTATTAGTGTTTTGCCGATAGCAAATATGATACATGACGAATCTGCCTAAGATAGTGACTGGCAATGGGGAACAGCGTCACTCGATGTTTACACCGGGAAGACAGAGAGGAAATGGGCCCAGAAATATATGTGCTTATCTAATGAGAAAAGAATTATTTCTAAAGGCAGTGTCCTACGGTATATATATTTTTTTAATTTATTGATGAATAATTCATGAGTATTCTCAGAGTTACACTGTGAATGGGCACGCAACTTTCGGTATATTTCTGAAAGTACGAAACTCTGTAAATTCTTCATGAAACTCGGTCATTGATTGGCTCGGTCATTATTTCTGCGCGCATGCGCTTCGACCACCACAATCACGTTTCAGTTTAATAGTCAAGTAAGTAGTGAAGAGAATTATTTCAACAGAATTCAGGCTCTTCATATTTGGAAAACTTTGTTTTAATGGGAGTTCCTTTTTTTTACTAAATAGAGATCTTCAGTATTGGTAGAAGATCTTCAGTAAATTTAGGTTCTTGTGCGAGCAAAACAAAGTTACTTTTTAAATATATATCTGTTCGGAATTACGATTTTTCTGGTTGATTGAAAATCTATTTGAAAAGAGCGTGATCGAGATTTACCCTCTGTAATGTAGCAAGTGAAAAATTAATTGAGAGAATTTGGAAGAAGTAGATGTTTTTGCTGGAAAATCTTTTTTTCTTTAAACATAATATTACTAAAATATGAGAATTTATAAATTCAATATTTTTATGTTTAGATTCAAATAACATAATAATTTCAAAAAAATTGTGTTAGTTTAATTCATGGAAACATTTTTTAATTGCGTGAATATATATTTTTTAATGAGTTTAATTCAATAATTTCAATGGAAGGAGTTAGAAGTGAGAAAAAAAGGAGAGAATAAAAAATGGTATATTTTCCAAGGTGGTTGCCTTATTTTTGTTCGGAAAAATTATGTAAAATTGATAAAAATTAGGGTATTAGATTATATTTAGGAGCAGGAGCGATTTGGATTTTAGCCAATCCTCTCCAAGTCCTCTCCGATATACTAGTAGCTTGGACCAAGTAAGGTCTCAAAAGAAAAAACATGTTGATCTTTGCTTTCTCATCATTATTTCCTTATATTCCTTATATCTATTGTCATTTACGATTAGCCTGTCCGCAAATTTCCGTATGTACATCCCCTAGGGCTATTTTTATTTTTATGAGAAAAGAATTATTTCTAAAGCCAGTGTCCTACGGTATATATAATTTTTAATTCATTGATGAATAATTCATGAGTATTCTCAGAGTTACACTGTGAATGGGCACGCAACTTTCGGTATATTTCTGAAAGTACGAAACTCTGTCAATTCTTCATGAAACTCGGTCATTGATTGGCTCGGTCATTATTTCTGCGCGCATGTGCTTCGACCACCACAATCACGTTCTCGCAGTATCTCGCACCTCGAACATTATACAATTATTGAGAAAATAGGTGATTGTTTGATGTTTGGAAATGCGCTTGTGATGATGTTTGGATCAGCGCTTCTCGAAATACTCTTGCCGTTATGCTGTAATTAAAAAAGGGATTTGTAGACTATGCGAGATTTATTATAGTCAAAATTAGCGATAAAATATTTTTTACCGACTAGAAGGAAATACCTCGATTCGAATTTTCTAAATCACTATATTTGAGATAACTTTGATATAGATTGACGATTTATGTATTAACATAATTAATTGGTACCGTACTTTATATTTTTCGAGAGCCTCAATTTTTCGCTCATTACATTCGTTGCTTCACTCAGAGACTTACAGAGTGAGAGGATTAAACCTGATTTCTTTATAATTTACAATATCTGTACGAAATACCTCGAAAAATATGAAGATTGACGTTTTTGCGTATTTCTAGGACCATTAGGAGTAATATAAAGAATAATACGAGTAAAAATAACTTGAATCTGAGGAAAGTATCAGTAGGCCACATCATGAGTTGGGAACCTCACGTTATGTTTCATCAAATCTAACTTAAAGAGCGGTAGTCTGATGAGGAGCGCGCTCGTCTCGCGTGTGAAGGATAGTGGTTTAGATTCTCCATCGGAGAACTATTTGGTGAACGAATTTTTATTAAATAACAACATTTAAAAAAAACACAGTGATTGCAATATTGTCTCATACAGTGATGGATATTCTTATTAGGTCGTTATTTTCATTTCTAGTTTTGAACTTTGCCTAGGGGGAAGATAGTTTTGGTGACTCTGGTCTGGGGAACTGCTACATAAGGGATCTGACATGTTCCATCGAGGGCAAGCATGATTGCAAATCCGTTAGTTTATACGTATGGCTAAACTAATTCTCGGGTAATTGCAGCAATAGGCATGTGCTATTCCATGCCCTAGCATGTAGGTCACTTAAAAATATCTTCTCTGCGTGTTCTTTTCGTACAGAGAATACACTAATGATGACAGCACATAAAACTCTCTATTCGGCCGTCAGCCTATCGGTGCCCAATTCATGAAGTTTTCTTGCTCGTGTGACGATGGGTCCAACAGTCCACGACACTCAATTCATGAGTATGGAATTCATGACTAAACTTAAGAAGAAAATTATTTTGGGACACCGGCTTAATGCGTTTCACATTGTGAAAAACTTGCGCTTTCTATTTATAATTTTCAACTTTTAAATATTGCGTATAGTTCAATATAATTCTACCTCAACTTTACCGTCAATCAAATATATACATTCTAGGTATATGTATAAGAACTAAGTAACAAAAAAGTTATAATGAATTATAATGATAATTTATGTGGAAATATTGTTAAATCTCACGTAAAATAATTTTAAAAACAATTATTTTTTAAAGTTTCGTCAAAAGAGTATTTTCGACCGCGCGCAACCACTGACATGCCAGTAGTCCTCTTAACTGATTAAGGTTTAATTACTTGTGAAGGATAATATTTTACTTGGGCACAAAATAAACGGAATCTGCCGTCCTAATTTCATATTTTTAGCAAGAAAACAAATTTTGTTTATTTACATTTTATCACTCACCCTCTGTTTAAAACGACCTGATTGAAACATGTTATCCTGAGGATCGAACAAACGTCAGCATACATAAAACCGCATCTGTCCAAAGAACTCGTGCACAATGTAATTTATATGGAAATATACCCATCCACAAAGCTACATTCTTTTTGAGTTCGCACCAATTTCTACCTGCGCACTCTGTGACTCTCAACTAGGCCTCACCTACGTTCTTTTTTTGTTGGGCTAAAATCTGGTGCAAAATAAAACCTATCAAAACCTCGTATGTCCGCTCAGTCAGGCAGATGAGATTTGCATGAAAAATCGTACTTCCGAACTGATACCTATTTAAAAAGTAACTTTTTTTACTCGTACCAGAACCTTAAATTACCGAAGTTCATCTACTGATACTGAAGATCTCTATTTAGTAAAACAAAAGGGAATCCCAATCAAATAACCTACACCCATCACGTTCTCAGCTCTTGTGTTTCACTTGCAACTAATTATTAACGAAATTCTGGAATCTCGCCCATTAAAGCAAAGTTTTCCAAATATGTAAAGCCTGAATCCTGTCGAAATAATTCCCTTCACTTCTTAGTTGACTTTAAAACTGAAAATTTTGACGTTTCCTAAGTTGTCATCCCTATAAAAATATTTTTGAAAAATAAGCCAAGAAAAAACTTGTAAAACAAGAGAAAACGTCATTTCACATTCTCCCGTTTATCTTAGGAAAAACTATCAAATAGCACAAATTTTGGAAACTCGCGTTTTTAAATCAAATTTTGCCAAAAAATAATAAGTATTGAATGTCAAATGATTTTTTATACTTATTATGAGAACCTTAAAAAAATATTCTTCTCATGCAAAAAATATTTCGCTTTCATCACTATGCTTGTTATGAAAGTAAGCGGACACGATAAGCGGAAAGAGTAAATTGATGAGTGGTTGGTTATTTGGGTAGGTAATTGACAACTGGGGTTATTTGCACTATTTATAATGGCCGAGTAGATCAGTGCTGGATGATTTGTTTAATCTACAACCACATAATACCCAATAAGCCACCTCGAGGGTCTGTGGCATGGGGTAAGTTATCACCAACATGCGCTACACCATGCCCAAGTAAAGTTTGAGGGACTACGGCTATGAGTGAATTTGAAAAAACCTAAACTTCCTTGTCAGGGGATGAAATTGCACCAACATGCCTTATTCTGTCAAACAACTGCCACCAATGTTAAAGAAAGTATTTGTTTATTGTATGTTTTAACTTCATAAATGCTTAGAGTTACACCAGTGACGCAGAAAGCATGCAATACGTGATGTCAAACTACGGAACAGTTTTAGGTAGTTTAAGCGAAATATCATTTTACCTAGAAATTAATGAATTTGGTCTCATTTAAAAGGAAAATATATCACCCTTCCGTTGACACCAAAAATTCGAACCCTTACCATATTACTTTCCGAGTTATTTGACAGAAAATACAAGCCTCTTTACATGGGAAATGGTACGTGTATGCACTCCAGAGTGATCTAATTTAACAGATGAGTAATTTCTAACACCTAGATCTCGTCAAAAAATCAACAGTGTGTAGTTTGAGTGTTTTCTCAACTATTTTTGAAAATTAATCTTATTGTCACCGCAGTAAATTCTTCGGGATCGCAATAAACCTTCCGTTTTGATGGAGTTTCAAACGTACCGTTGAAAAATTGAGTCAAGTTAAAGACTTATGTAGATATTTTCATTTGATTACTTACAATTTCTGTCATGTAAAATTACATTATTTTACCATTAATAGTGCAATATTAAATTCGTGTGTCTCACCGCTGGTGAAATCGAAACTAATAACTCTAATATGGTCTCTGTTATGATTAGGGAACTATCTCGCTCGCACTAACTTATTAAGCAAGCATTATGTAAGATCCTTGGTCCGACATAAGCCCTGAAGATGATGTCTGGAAGAGCTATTGAAATGCTGGCAGCTGCCTTAGCCGGCTGGAAATGCGAGAGAACTTCATCAGCCATGTTCGCCAGGAAAACACTAAATCCTGGCCTAGGAAAACCTGATGATAAACCAAAAGTGTTTTATCTGGACGGTAGAGGTATGAGGACATCACCATCTTCCGAAAACAAAAAGATAGAGTCGTTGTGAAAAGAAACCCAGTGTCGGTAACGTCCGTAAGGCGCCGTGGAGGCATCAAAGGGATTAAGGTAACTTAAGCGAATTACTATTAAACCTAAAATGCAATTTATTTGGTCACATTTGAAAGAAAAACACCTCACTGCCACGAATATACCAAACGGCAATTCTTTTAGAACCATATTTGCCGAAATGATGAAGCCATTTAACATGGTAAATATTTATGAGTATGCTCCCTAGAGAGACTATTTAAAAATGTGGAATTTCTGCCTTCTAGATCTCGTCCTTTATTTAGCAGAGTAAAAATTTAATGTTATTTTCAACTTAAAACAAAATCGACCACTCACTATGGAAATTAAAATAGAACAACAAAAATACCTTACGATGTGAAGGCTTTTTCCCCGTACGGCTGGTAGGGTGAAATCAAATTAGTCAAATTAAAGGCTTATGCCTTCATATTCGTCTGATAACTTTGAGGAATATCAGTCATATAATTAGTTACTTTTTCGCCTCAAATAAAAAAATATTGACTTCATGCGTATTACAGCTGCTGAAAAAAATAAAGTCGAATATGGTCTCTATCATGACTAGGGAAAAATCTGACCCAAAACTACATTGAACGGTAGTGACACAGTAAAGAAGATAATCAAATGAACCTTCAGGAAGAGGGAGGTATTATGTAAAAGACCAGGAAGAATTTAAGGGAAATAGCTAGCGAAAAAGTTTACGGTACCAATTAATTATGTTAATACATAAATCGTCAATCTATATCAATGTTATCTCAAATATAGTTATTTAGAAAATTCGAATCGAGGTATTTCCTTCTAGTCGGTAAAAAATATTTTATCGCTAATTTTGACTATAATAAATCTCGCATAGTCTACAAATCCCTTTTTTATTTAAAGCATAACGGCAAGAGTATTTCGAGAAGCGCTGATCCAAACATCATCACAAGCGCATTTCCAAACATCAAACAATCACCTATTTTCTCAATAATTGTATAATGTTCGAGGTGCGAGATACTGCGAGAACGTGATTGTGGTGGTCGAAGCACATGCGCGCAGAAATAATGACCGAGCCAATCAATGACCGAGTTTCATGAAGAATTGACAGAGTTTCGTACTTTCAGAAATATACCGAAAGTTGCGTGCCCATTCACAGTGTAACTCTGAGAATACTCATGAATTATTCATCAATAAATTAAAAAAATATATATACCGTAGGACACTGCCTTTAGAAATAATTCTTTTCTCATTAGATAAGCACATATATTTCTGGGCCCATTTCCTCTCTGTCTTCCCGGTGTAAACATCGAGTGACGCTGTTCCCCATTGCCAGTCACTATCTTAGGCAGATTCGTCATGTATCATATTTGCTATCGGCAAAACACTAATAGAGTCAGTATAGCGTCAATCAATAGGGAAATTGGCAATGTAAAAAAACATTTCAAACGCCTTCCGATTTTTCGGGAAAGTTCAATGTATTTTTACGAGATGGTTCCATAAATTATGAGAGAAATTGACATTTTGGCATTCGTGCATTGAGTTACCACGTAGAACATATATAAAATCCTTCAAAGTATACATGGTTGTAAATGAGGACAATGTATACAATAAGTAGCATAGCAGAAAACTTAATGGGTTCCACCACCATTTAAGTCCTCCGGATAATTAGTAACACTCAATCATTTATGTCATATCAATATTTGTAGGAGATAAAAATAATAAATATTAACATTTATAATCTCAGACACTGACTCCAAAAGATTTCAGAATTGGTTCCTCTCATTCACGAAATGAGACTGACTGGAAAGGGGCCGTTAAACTATTATGTAAGACGATTTATGCCATTTTAGACTTCCCTCCCTCCCTCTATGTAAGACGATGTAAGATTTTCCCAGCCCTCCCCCCTCTCAGTCTTACTTAAGACGTTAGATATTTGTGTTTATTATATATTATATTATTATATATTATATTATATTGTGTTTGAGGATATACCATTGTCTCAGCGATTTGAGACAACATAGGAATTGACGACTCGAGTTCTGCACACAAGATCTGAGAGCACTGTCTGGTGTGAACATCCGTTTTTCGTGTGTGCTTGTTACGGGGAAGTATCGGCATGACTTTGAGTGCGTTTGTGGAAGATGTAAAAGAACACATTTCAAAGTATATGGTCAAATATTTCAAAGTATGCGGCTCACATAAAACAAGCTTCGCATGGCGTTACTTTGGGAAGCTGCCCATGAAATGAAATTCACTGACGAAACGAAAATACATTCCAGATATTTTGGTGACAAATATACATTTAGCTATCATCGGTGACCACAAAAAAAGTAATTGCTAAATTTCATATTACAACATACTAAAGGATTGCGATAAGGGAGATTTTGAAGACAATAGAATTGTCACCTTCACCTACATCACGTTCAAACTATTTGAACATAAATTCTCAAATTTAATATATGGTCACTCATATAGTCAAGGCTTGTTAATTAAAATCACTTTGAATTCCGGAAAGTGAGGTATTGCGAAATCCAGCTAGACGTTTTTCTTCGTGATACTCTCGACTTTGGAGAAAAGATCAATCAGGTAGAAGCTAAGCTATATTTTTTTAATTCAAAAAGCGTTAGATAAAGTCTCACATTCGAAAATACTTGAATTTTTGGAATTCTAGATGTCGTAGACAATCTCGAAGAGCGGGTATGTGGAGCTAGTTTAATAGAGCGAAAGTAAAATACGGTGAACCCCAGGGAAGTTTCACTGGTCCCTTATTATTCTTTTTGTATGTAAATGATATCACTACCATAGTTACGGTCAAAATTCACCTTTTCGCGGACGATGCAATTTATAAGAATAGGACCACCAAGTCTGACGAAACTCCGTTGAAAAAATATTTAGATGGAATAAACGAACGGTGCCATACTTGGCAGTAAGAATTAAATTTAAATAGCTAGACAGTCGTGAAGTTTTCGAAAAACATAAACTTGCCCAACGAAACGTACTCAATCAATCCGAACACTGAAAAGTTGAGACATTTGAGTACTCAGTTGCTACCCTTACCCAGGAATAGCCCTGGGGGATGCACATACGGAAATTTGCGGACAGGCTAATCGTAATTGACAATAGATATAAGGAATATAAGGTAATAATGATGAGAAAGCAAAGATCAATATGTTTTTTCTTTTGAGACCATACTTGGTCTAAGCCACTAGTATATCGGAGAGGGCCTGGAGAGGATTGGCTGAAATCCAAATCGCTTCTGCTCCTAAATATAATCTAATACCCTAATTTTTATGAATTTCACATAATTTTTCTGAACGAAAATAGGGCAACCACCTTGGAAAATATACCATATTTTATTCTCTCCTTATTTTCTCACTTCTAACTCCTTCAAATTGAAATTATTGAATTAAACTCGTTACAAAATATATATTCCAGCAATTAAAAAATGTTTCCATGAATTAAACTAACACAATTTTTTTGAAATTATTATGTTATTTGAATCTAAACATAAAAATATTGAATTTATAAATTCTCATATTTTAGTAATATTATGTTTAAAGAAAAAAAGATTTTCCAGCAAAAACATGAAGATCTCTATTTAGTAAAAAAAAGGAACTCCCATTAAAACAAAGTTTTCCAAATATGAAGAGCCTGAATTCTGTTGAAATAATTCTCTTCACTACTTACTTGACTATTAAACTGAAAATGTTGATATTCCCAAAAGTAGTCTTCTTTATTAAAATATTCATTTAAAAAAGCAACCAAGAAAAACTCGAAAAGAAAGAGAATATTCATTTCATATTCTCCCCCATTTTTCTTACGAACAATTATCCAACATCACCAATATTGGAAACTCGCGCTTTTAAATCAAATTTGGCCAAAAAGTAAAAAGTATTGAATGTCAGATGATTTTTTATACTTATTATGAGAACCTTACAAAAATATTAGATATACCTTTAATCCTTTCGTCAAAACAAAATTTTCCACTGAGACAAATATGCGCACTCTGGGAAAATATGTACTCATAACATATTATCTCAATTATGCATAGTACAGGTTGGGGATAACTCACCCCCTGCCATACACCCATAAGGAGGCCCGCTGGTTGTTACTTGAATGTTGATGCTCCAAAAAAAGAGCTATCTAAATGCTAAATAAAATGAAATAAAAAATAATTGATTTAATCGCATTATTTTTTAAACGCAGAAATTGGGAACCTACGAATTTTCACTGCCCTTGGCGATTGTTTGTTATTTTAAATAGTGATGAATATGAGATGGAATTCCAGCATAGGATATATAGAGAGAACCAGATATTAACAGACCTACTGGCTTAACGAGGAAAAGAGAAAACTATCCTTAAATATTCAAATTTTGCAGAATCACTATGGCCCATTATTGACGTTTCCATGGATAAAATTACTAGACGACAAAACCATTGCAAAGATTTGCAGTTTTGCTCTTAAGCGCTCGAGAGTACGTCTCGTGAATCAATCGAGAATATTTTTCTTTCGAGAATACCTTGACGAATATTTGCAGATTTGCATTAAGAAGCTAGAGTGTTCGTATTGAGAACTAATCAAGAATATTTTTCTTTCGAGAACATTTTTCCGAAGAATTGAATTTTGGCCATTAGAAGTTCAAGAGTTCGTCCTGGGAACTGATCAAGAATTACATTCTTGAAAGCAAGAATATAGTGTGCCACGCTATGGGATTGTTAATTAGTAAGTACATTAATATTACTTTGGAAAAAGTCTGATCATACCAACTAAAATAGAATTCCAACTGATTAAATTTTTTTACTACAGCGCGATTATACCAGACACAGGGACAGGGATACAGTTAAATTTTTTCTCGGTAATGAAAACTGCTACAGTGGCTACACTGTGCCCTTGCTTTAATAATTAGGGTTATCAGTAGTTAGCCGAACTAGTAGCATGATTCGGTCTCGATGGCTTATCTCGAATTCAGCTACGTAGTAGTACTAGAGTCCGTCTTGCATACTTCCCAATTAGATCTTAGATTACGTGCATTTATGTAGTTGAAACTTTCGGTTTTTAAAAGTTATAGTATACCCATAGGTCAGATCAAGTTGGCGGAGAAAGCTCCTGACAGTTTTGTAGATATTAATCAAATTTTTACCAGTAGCTGACAAAAAGCTAAGGGAAGGGGATAATAAATTGGGTGGAGACCATATATACATCACTTCTGACTTCACTTTGTGTTCTTCGACACCACAGGTTGTTGTAAGAGGCAAGAAGAAGTTGGCCTGGAAGAGCCAACTTACATCAAGAAGGAGCCTACACCGGAGGTGCTGAAAGTTGCGGACGTCTTACCAAAGACGTTTATTTCTTCGCCTCCCAGGAAGTATGGCCCCAAAAACCTGCTCATACTTCAAAAGTACAAGCCGTCCTATATGTGGATTCCCGGAATGATCTTAGGAGTCATCGAGGAAAAGGAGGAGAATTTACCTATTAGCAATGAGCCGGAAACAGGGGACCACCTCAGTCGCCAAACGCCAGAGATATCTGGCCAGCTGGCGAAAATGGATTTTCATGAGTAGGTATCCATTTTTGAATATTCTATTACCTTAAATAACCATAATTTCTAATAATTCTTACGTATCATTCCAACATTATGCAATCCCGTAACCAGAATATTCTTTCCTCGCATACTTTTTGTAAATAGTCATGCTCCATATTCCCTATAGGAAAAGTAATTTTCTCACGACATTTGGAAAGTGTATCACCATAATTTGCCCTACATGTTTTGGAATAACCTGTGATTTCGCCACTTTGTTACAGTAAAAAATGAAGTTGAAATCTTACGTAATACATGAATATTCAGTGCACTTACTCTGCCGTTATATCTTTATGAATAATAAATATCGGTGCAGAGCTGAAGACACGTGGTTCTTTTCTTATTTATGTGATTTATTTTCTTACTGCCCTTAAAAAACAATGCTCATGTTGTAGTCCAAAAACTTTGGCTTATTAATATAATGCACCACTATTCTCCCTCTTCTTAGTACACCATAAATAAAAATTGGTCCTAAAAAGAAACCATACAATCCATCCGATGTCGTGAGGGAAACATAAGGGAATCGCCTAGAAAGTCACATATTTGGCAGAAGGAAGGGGGGGTGCCCGTAATTTAATACAGATTCAGGGAATGACCTGACTTATACAAGAGCGTCATTCTCTGGGATTCCCTTAGAACTCACTCTCAACATCCACAGAAGGAGAGCGGCTGTTTGTTCGCTTAGGGTCCTCTTAAACGGAATGGTTTTCGCCATTCAAGGAATTAATCATGGCTTTTATTTATTCCAACACCAGGTTGACCATTTGTAATTGCATGGACGTGGGACTTGGAGACAAGACCATAATAAAGGACACCCGGGCTACAACGCCTGCCCTTAAAGCTTCACCCTCCGCCGCCATCTCAACAGATGTATAATTTTAACTTTAATGGAATAATAAAAAATACATATGCTACATTGATTTCACATAGTTTCATTGATTCCAGGGGGGAACATTGGAAATGTCTCCCAATGGATACATATATTCACGTCATTTGCTCTCTGGGTCAGGACTCTGTATGAGCCACAATCGCTTTGTCTTCAAGAAATAAGAATATTTGTCAGGTGATCGTAAATGTTTGACTGGGAAATTTCGATCGTACCTCAGTGCTTGTCCACTTCAGTCCAAGTCTGACTTCCATAGCTGAAACATATTTGTAATGATTATTTAACATGAAATTACCTTCGATGATCTTTAAAATACCGACTCCCATAAAATTAATTTTATATCAATCTTGGATTCAAATGCTAAACCTTTAAAGCTTATCAACTAATAATTTAAAGGAATATGGGTAAAATAAATTTAAAATATTAAAAAATCTTGATTTTAACAATCCACTCAATTTCACATCAGTGCAAATTGTCTTCAAAATATTTAAATAAAATTGTAAAATATGAGTTTTTTAATTAAACTGAGGCATTCAAGAATTTAAATGAATAACAAAATAGTTCATGAGGACGTATATCTACAATAAGGCAATGTAAGTAGTCCTAAAAAAAGGAATAAGACTATTTCTTTTTATTTGACCTACCTGAGCATACCGTATCCTTCACTTTTCACGTGGCTCTCTTCAGAGGAGGATAATTTCCCTTTGTTATAATAACTGCTGCTTGATTACTAGCAGCAAAAACGTCTAATCATTGAGGATTCTGAGAAATATTTCAAATAAACTATGTAACATCGACCAATGGGAAAAAATCTGCAATATACTAATGAACACTACTAAGACATATATGAATGATGAAACTACTAGTTTAAATTACTCTCAAAAACTGTATGTTTCTTCTTTTTTCTAATTACTTAATTTTATGTACTCTTTTAGTTTTTATAGAGAGTTTCATCGAAAACGTTCCTCATTAAATTCGATACAAAATACTTTTATCTTCAGGCATTCCCGCCAATTTCTTACACAAGACTAGCGCTATACGTGAACTAAGTTTTTGGAAATATATATCTGATGCAATGGAGTGGAGAGTTCTGGGAGCAAACTGTCGATTGGAGTGACATGAGTACTATTATATTTGCCTTCATATGAGTCATATTAGTCATATGAGAATTGTAAAGTTAAAAGAAAAACCAATGACATTTTGAAAAAGTATGCATTTGGTATTTAATCAGAGTTTAAAAAATGCTACTACGCACAATTGATCAGTGCAGAATGTCTAAATATATCCTATGTAATTTTTTCCTTTAGTCTTATTAAAGAAATACATGAGGATAAATGGGAATGTTAAATTAACGAAAATTTTTAATCTATTGTGGAGGAACAAAATGGGAAATCGGATTTCTTAATGAAAACTGCATAAAATATAAGTAACTGCAGTTAATTTAAGGTTGCGATTAGAAATAGGTGATATGGTGAAGTATTATGTAAGATGATGCATAGGTATTTAAGTAATGGTCAGGGCGGCATTCTTGATTTTGAAAGAACTGTAAACAATAGACTACTATAACTTTTGTGTAATCGTTCGAACATGCGTCAATATTACTGGCAGACTTTTTTGGGAGCTACTCGAACTTTAACGGCTACATGGTATGATATGGCAACCATCCAGGAGAATATTACCATTGCATCTTAACTCAATACAAGGTGGTCACTTACGATAGATTCATCAACAACGTCTGGCGCAAAATTTCAGCCAATCTGCAAAGTATTATAATGACAACGACGAGAGCAGTATAAAAAATCATCGTTCTGGTAGTAGTATTTTATATACCAAAATTCCAAATGAGAGATACTAGTAATAGTTAATTAACTTAAAGTGGTGAAGTGATAGTTTGAATATATGGTAGGTTGAATTATTACCTAATTACTGTGGTTTCATCTAAATCGTTGCCCCAGCAATACTATTTACATGATTCCTTCTTGACTCTTTTATCTCTGAGCGTATATGAAGCTTCAAATTGCAACATCAAATACAGTCTCCGTAACATTTGATGCATACTTGTATAGCTATCCACACTTGCGTAAGATACTTTAGGATAATTTATAAAAAATTCTTGCTATATCTTCTTTAGTCATCATTTTGTTAACAAAATATGGTTTATTATGATGTATATGAAGGTATGAAACGAGAGTTGCAAAAGTCATCTACTAATTTATAAAAAATAATTATCAACAGTAATACTGAGGTTTTGTGGAATACTTTCCTCAACGTTACACGATCAGTAGTTAGCAAATACATACCAAGTAAATGGAAAAGAGCCAATGCAGAGCCTAGGTGGTATAACGCGGAGGTTAGAAAAACATTAAAGCACCAGAGAACATGTCATGCTAGGTTAAAAAGGACAAAAGTTAACAAATCCTCCGAAGAACTATACACAGTCACCGAAAATTACAAAATATTTAAACTCTTAACCAAAAAAGCGTGCCAAAGGGCGTTAGCTGATTTCAAAAGTAAATTACTGGGAGAACAATTGAACGATAATCCCAAGGCATTTTGGTCGTATGTTACGGACACTCAAGGAAATAAATGAACAGTACACACGCTTAAGAATATCAAAGGGGAAAAGCTAACCAACAGTCTACAAAAAGCCAATTCGTTAAACTCATTCTTCAAAAGCATTTTCAATACACGTACACCACATCTTTTCGATCCGCAGCCAGTTAGTTCCCAAACATGTATGCCTGAAATTATTATAAATTGTCGCGGCATAGAACATCAGCTAAAAAATATCAACCCCAACAAATCCCCCCGTCCAGATCAAATACCTGCTCGCGTATATAAAACATTGGCATCGGACATAGCGCCTTACTTAGAATTAATATTTACCAAATCTTTAGTAGATCACGTAGTGCCTAAGGACTGGATAGTAGCAAATGTCACACCTATATTCAAAAGCGGCGACAGGGAAGACCCTAGTAACTATAGGCCTATTTCTCTCACATCCATTTCCTGTAAGGTATTTGAACACATAATCGTAAGCTCCATTATGAGTCACTTAGATAGGGAGGAATTATTAATAAATAACCAACACGGATTTCGAAAGGGTAGATCTTGCGAAACCCAATTGGCCCTCTTCGTTCATGACATCTTGCTTTCGGGTGAAAATAATGTTCAAGTTGACGCGATATTCCTCGATTTTAAGAAAGCTTTCGATAAGGTACCTCACGTTAAGTTACTCTCAATACTAGAGGCATATGGAATAGAAAAAAACATAATTAGTTGGATTAATCAATTCTTACATGGGCGAGAACAAAGGGTTGTCATAGACGATATCATGTCAAACACAGCGTTACATCGGGAGTTCCAAAGGGAAGTGTCATTGGTCCACTATTATTTCTCTTGTACATAAATGATATTAGCAACTTCGTTAAAAGTAAGCTTAGACTCTTTGCAGACGACGCGGTCGTGTATAGGAATATAAACAATTCCGAAGATAGCGACTCGTTAAGAATACTCGGAAAATGTGATGAGAAAGTGAAAGAACGTTGTTATTTTTCAATCGTTAGGCCTCATCTGGAATATGCTGTTAGTGTATGGGATCCATACGAAACAGGGTTGATATCAGAGTTAGATCACGTGCAGCGATATCTGACATATGATTGTGGAGATAAAATAATGAGCAGGGAATTTATCATTTGGTGGCTAATGATTTACGCTCAACCGGAGGAGATATGCCCTATATTTAAAGGAGATAGTGGAAAGTGAAAAATGGACAATAAGTATTCTTATGTTTCAATTTAACAAGCGAATATATTTCGCATCCAGCGAAGTCCGACATAACATAATCTTCAACTGTTCCATGTCAGGAATAGATTAAAAGAGCAACTATATAATTCACTACACTCCAATCAATTTTTTATAACATCAATAAAAACCACGTTTAAAAGCATAAAAATATCTCTAGACCTAATCAACTAAGTTATAAATTTGTATTTTTAAACCACGATATCTTTTCCGACTTTATGGCTCAAAAGAAGCGCAAGTCTGAGACTGACATGAGTGATCTTTATCAGGAGCCATTCGCGTATTACGTGAGTGGATCTTGGCCACTTATTAACCCATCTCCTCCCCCCCTACTCACCCACTGTCGCCACAATGCAGCGGAAGGTTTAGACAATCCGACGCGAAGTTAGTCTGCAAAGCTCCTCTCTGGGTGACATTAAAGTTACTTACCTAAATTTCAGTGTTTTTTCAAAGAATTAAAGTACATTCGTTTTTTTGTAATTAAATTTTTTATTTTTTTATATATATTTTAAAATTTAAATTAAAAAGATTCGTGTTACCATTCGCAACGTTCATGCCACACTACTTTATGAATTTGTTAGGAAGGAAGGTAAATGTGTGCAAGACTAAAGTAGTGGTTTTTGATAAGGAGAATGGGGAGAATAACCGTATGATGAGGGCGAACGGTGAAATAATTGAACAAGTGGATGATTTTGTGTACTTAAGTAAAATGTTTGCGAAATGAGGGGATAAAGAGACGTGCGAATGCTGGAAGGAAAGTGGTAGGTAGCATGTGGAGCATATCAAGGAATGAGTGCCTGTCTAAGGAAGCGAACATCGCCGTGCACAAATGTGTACTTCTCCCCACTTTGTTGTATGGTAGTGAAACATGGGCATGTCAGGGCAGACATACCCAGATTTCACTAGAGTAGACTAACCGCCGTGGGTATGAGTTATCTGAAGAGTGTTTGGGGAAAAAGTAGGATGGATAGGGTCAGGAATGAGTGGGTGACAAATGAATGTGGGTTAGATGCTCCAGTAATGGACATATATGACAGGAGTGTACTTCGTTGGTTTGGCCGTGTTGAGAGAATGGATGAGAGTCGAATAACGAAACAGATATACGAGTATAACAGTGAAATGAATGTTGCGAGAGGTAAAGTTAGGCCGAGAAAGTTGTGGTTGGATGTGGCTTTAGGAGATTCTTAGGAGGAATATTAGGAGTCTTAAAAACAGGAGGGCGTGTATGAAGGAGTGTATGGGGGTAATGAAGTAAAAGAGGTTTGCAAGGATATGTCAGTATGGAGGAAATTATTGAAGCAGAGTTAGGTGTGCAAATATGTATTTATGAGTGAAGCTTGGTGACTCTGCCTACCCCGGAAGGGAACGGCGTGATTGGTATGTATATACAACAGCAATTCATTCAGAGCAAAAATTCAATGGAGAAAGACAATGGCATTAGCGTATTAGGGAGGCAAAGAGTGGCTTGACAGAAATGTATTTGAGCTGAAAAATAATCATATTATATAGAGAATAATAGATGTTTACAGAGAATAAAATATTGGAACAATGGTCAATACCAAGCCTTCATCATCAAGGAGTCTTATAAGTGATCAGGCTTACGATGAAGAATAATTTTAGAATATTAAGGATTGAGATATATCAGAGAATGTCGTAGATCGCTGCGTTTTCCAAGATTGGATAACTTTCTCCTAAAGATACGCAATTCCTAGGAACTCCATTTATGACCCTGACCTTGCTGCAAGAGGAAACAACCTTGCTTTGAAGTTGCCAGTATTTCTTAAATTTCCAATTTCCAGTAGAATACCTGGAGAGAAAGTAATCACCTTCCTCATTGACGGTGATCGCTCTTTCTCGAGAGATGTCGACTTAAAACCAAAGGTGAATGACAGTCACTTTCAATGCTTCCGCTTTAACATAAGGCTCAAAATGTTAGAGAGTAAAACCTTCTATACCAGACGTCGGTCACTAGAAAGTATATGTCAGCGTGAGAAGGTGTTCGGAGGGAGATCAGGAGAAAATTGCTGATGGATAATCTGTTTAATAGAAATATCATCTAGTTTGATGGTAAAATGCCTTCTACTCACACGTAGAAGATGAAAGCTGCTCTTTCAGTATTCTTCATTTTGAGATAACCAGTGACTTTAGCGATGATGGTAACACATAATCTATGTCTGACACTTTTACTGAATATCAAAACAATAACAACAATCGCAGAGCAAATTTCTTTTGCTTTTTGCGCACATTAACTCGCATTCCAATCTGTTTTGAAGTGTACTCCGTACTTGTACAGGGTCTGAAAGCAAGTGTGCTGTTGTGATGAGAAGTGAACAGCGCACTAGATTGAACGGAACGCTCGAATATTCTTATCTCAAAAAGATCTCTTTCTCTAAAATTTTTCAATTTCCAAATCTGCGTAACTACTTCCTCCCTCCATACCGTTGGAAAGACCTGTGCTTCCCCTTCCTTTCTTCTGTGCTCTCCTAATATTAAAACCACTATTACCCTCTTCAGCACCTCTCAGCAGTGGCGTAGGTAGGAATATAAAGTGCTCGACCCCGGCGGACATTTATTCGGCGAGGTATATTTGGTACTAAAAATCAAGCTGTTCTTCTACTGTTTCTTTAATAAGAAGAATAAAAATATCCTGAGAGCCAGTAATATCAACTTAATATGAACACCGGTAAAGAATTCTTTGTTTAATCTTTGTCAAATCAATTGACAAACGAAGTAAATTCTTAAAGAATCGCAAATGATTTTAATGGAAAAAGTCAGGATATTTAATGATAAATTTATATTCTATCATAAATTAAAATAAACAAATAAATATATTTTTAACTTAATTTTCAAGTTGTGTCTGACTAAGCCTTTTAATGAATTTGATACTATCGTAGAGGTTTTGCTATTAAAAAGAAAGAAAAATTCAGATTGCAATATTCATCAATTTTAAAATAATACGTAACATTATTTTTTCTGAGACGTCATTTTAAAATATATATCAATGGATAAATGGGCTCGATGTATAACTCGTATTTCTCTATGAATGAACGACAATTCTCAAAACTATCCGGGTGACTCTAACTAATGCCAGTGCCTCTCACTCCTCCATCTACAACTGCTGTCTCCTTCGAAATTTAGTCCTAAGACAAGCTGATGACCTCTCCCCCATCTTCAAAAACTTCATGAATGATTATATCCAAGCTTTTTCATTAATCTCCGCAGGATAGGAATCTTTTGACACAATCGAAAAGTATAATTGAATGAACAGGTGGGAACATCAAAGCGATCCATATAGAGCCGGTGGAAGTTTCCACGAAAACGCGTAGGCTCTCTTCGTGGTCTTCATGACATACATACATGCCGCGAACTCGCACGGGAAGCCGGGTAACAAGATTGAGAAGATCTCGAGAGGACGCTTTGCCATAGCGCCCTTGGTGGCTAAAAGATGAACTTCGTCGACGCAGCAATAACAGAAATGTTGGCACGAAGCGCACGAAGTGTTCAAAAGCATATACTCCCATTGCTTAGAGAAAAACGAGAGAAAAAAACCAAACGAGATCATGTTAACGACTAAAACCTGACCTTATCCCTTGGCATAGTTTATCAGGTTATAAAAATTCCCCAGTAACTGCGTTCGTAGCGATTATAGTTTGCCGAAGGAAAACATGCGGGAATTACGTAAGGATAGAATGACAAGGCATTATTGATATATAATGCAAGTCATGCAGCACAGAATCACGTTCAGATTTTTCTAGGTCCATGGCCTTTTTCATTTTTAATAGGCTTTAAGTCAAAATTTGTTTGCAGTTATTTGATCATTTGATCAAATAGCACAAGTTTTGGAAACTCGCGTTTTTAAATCAAATTTTGCCAAAAAATAATAAGTATTGAATGTCAAATGATTTTTTATACTTATTATGAGAACCTTAAAAAAATATTCTTCTCATGCAAAAAATATGTCGCTTACATCACTATGCTTGTTATGAAAGTAAGCAGACACGATAAGCGGAAAGAGTAAATTGATGAGTGGTTGGTTATTTGGGTAGGTAATTGACAACTGAGGTTATTGGCACTATTTATAATGGCCGAGTAGATCAGTGCTGAAAGATTTATTTAATCTACAATAATATTTGCCGAAATGATGAATCCATTTAACATGGTAAATATTTATGAGTATGCTCCCTAGAGAGACTATTTAAAAATGTGGAATTTCTGCCTTCTAGATCTCGTCCTTTATTTAGCAGAGTAAAAATTTAATGTTATTTTCAACTTAAAACAAAATCGACCACTCACTATGGAAATTAAAATAGAACAACAAAAATACCTTACGATGTGAAGGCTTTTTCCCCGTACGGCTGGTAGGGTGAAATCAAATTAGTCAAATTAAAGGCTTATGCCTTCATATTCGTCTGATAACTTTGAGGAATATCAGTCATATAATTAGTTACTTTTTCGCCTCAAATAAAAAATTATTGACTTCATGCGTATTACAGCTGCTGAAAAAAATAAAGTCGAATATGGTCTCTATCATGACTAGGGAAAAATCTGACCCAAAACTACATTGAACGGTAGTGACACAGTAAAGAAGATAATCAAATGAAACTTCAGAAAGAGGGAGGTATTATGTAAAAGACCAGGGAGAATTTAATGGAAATAGCTAGCGGAAAAATTTAATGAATGAATGGACCTAAGGAATTAAAAATGGTGGAGATGATACGTGACAGAAGAAGAAGAAGAAAATAGTTTCCTTTCATTAATGGCCGGAAATGTGGAGGGACGACATTTAACAGGAAGCACAAAAACACAAAAATTTAGATGGATGGATGCGCTTGAAAGAAACCCATTCATTGGGATCGATTGGAAAATAAAATCTATTTATGAATGTGACTCAGAATGAATGCATGGAAATAAATGAAAATTGATACGCCTATTCTGACGGGAGTAAAGGATGTGAGATTGGCAACAATGAATCCTTTAGTCAATAGTTCCACCGATTGACTGATTGATAGGTCATCATATACTTTCTGTAGGGTCGTCTATAACATTCCCTGGACAGGTGTCACTATTTTCCCGATCCTATATTTCTTATCGATTTTTATTCGCTAACAACCAGACCTCTTGCAGGTAATTTAAGCGAAACATCATTTCACCTATAAATCAATGAATTTGGTCTCATTTTAAAGGAAAAAATCTCACCCTTCAAAGAAACCAAAATAGTAACCTCTTACCTCACTACCTTCCGAGATGTTTTCCAATAAAATACTAGCCCTTTTACACGATAGGTTTATGCACTCCAGGGAAAGCTTATTTAAAAAATGAGTGATTTATAACTTCTAGATCTCGTCAAAATATTTACAGTTTGTAGTTTGGATGTTTTCTCATCTATTTTTGAAAAGTAATCATATTATCACCGCAGTAATTTCTTCGAGATAACAAAAAACTTATGTTTCTTTTTTATTACGTAGAGAACTTTTTTATTTGATGACTAAAACCAAAATTAAGTGGCTTATAGAATCCGATTCTATCTGCAAACAATGATAATATGCCGTTCTCTCATTAGCAAGTCATGATTTTTTTTAAGGTACTGGACATAAATACCTGTATTCAAGATTTACGGCCCAATTATCAATTTAAACAATATTTGAGTCATCAACCAAATTCCTCTGATCCACGATCATTGTTTTGATTAAGAGGTACAGCATTACGCCAACGAATTTGATTACACTTGATTATGACGAATATAGAGCAATTTAGTAAGTTTCGGGAAGTTTATCTTCTTTCCATTTATTTTTACAGCCTCAAACTTTATTATGACAATCAAGCACCTCTTTTGGCCACTAGAAACATGACATATGCGTCTGTTTTCCGCCCACCGAACCTTCTCCATTCTCTTTCACACCCACGTACATAACGCCAGTAGTCTAATCGCGTCCTCTTTTCTCAGAACTCACGGGCCACGCACACCAAACGCTATATTTAAGTCTTCGCCAAAGGTTTTGTTATTTATTTACACAATGTCCCTGTTATCAGCCTACCTCAACTGTTGAACTTATCCTACGCTTGCTCAATTCTCTTTCGTATATCTCCAATGATAAGAATAAGCCCATTTTCTTCCAATATTCCTTTTTCTCTTGCTTCAGTTTGTGACCTCCTACTTTCATAGCAAGCCCCCATTTCTTTGTCCCAGAAAGTGTCATCTCTGTTCTATTTTTATAATTTATCTTAATTTCTTATAACGCAAGTTTGAGGTAAGAAAAGGTAAACGACAGAGTATAAAATAATTACTATTTATTGTTAATACATACAGTGCAGCAACGAGCCAATGAATTATATATCATATCACCACAATCGACGGTTTGCTCCCAGAACTCTCCACTCCATTGCATCAGATATATATTTCCAAAAACTTAGTTCACGTATAGCGCTAGTCTTGTGTAAGAAATTGGCGGGAATGCCTGAAGATAAAAGTATTTTCTATCGAATTTAATGAGGAACGTTTTTGATGAAACTCTCTATAAAAACTAAAAGAGTACATAAAATTAAGTAATTAGAAAAAAGAAGAAACATACAGTTTTTGAGAGTAATTTAAACTAGTAGTTTCATCATTCATAAATGTCTTAGTAGTGTTCATTAGTATATTTCAGATTTTTTCCCATTGGTCGATGCTACATAGTTTATTTGAAATGTTTCTCAGAATACTCAATGATTAGAAGTTTCTGCTGCTAGTAATCAAGCAGCAGTTATTATAACAAAGGGAAATTATCCTCCTCCTAAGAGAGCCATGCGAAAAGTGAAAGATACGGTATGCTCAGGTAGGTTAAAAAACATAAATAGTCTTATTCGTGTATTTACGAATACTTACATTGCTTTATTGTATATATATATATCCTCATGAACTATTTTGTTATCCATGTAAATTCTTGAATGCCTCAGTTTAATTAAAAAACTCATATTTTACAATTTTATTTAAATATTTTGAAGACAATTTGCACTGATGTGAAATTGAG
The DNA here is from genome assembly GCA_963169105.1 of Ceriagrion tenellum. NCBI lineage: Eukaryota > Metazoa > Arthropoda > Insecta > Odonata > Coenagrionidae > Ceriagrion > Ceriagrion tenellum. The sequence continues at coordinate 125,909,046 of OY720637.1, forward strand.
TGGATTTTTAAATTCAAGATTTTTTAATATTTTAAATTTATTTTACCCATATTCCTTTAAATTATTAGTTGATAAGCTTTAAAGGTTTAGCATTTGAATCCAAGATTGATATAAAATTAATTTTATGGGAGTCGGTCTTTTAAAGATCATCGAAGGTAATTTCATGTTAAATAATCATTACAAATATGTTTCAGCTATGGAAGGCAGACTTGGACTGAAGTGGACAAGCACTGAGGTAGGATCGAAATTTCCCAGCCAAACATTTACGATCACCTGACAAATATTCTTATTTTCGAAGACTAAGCGATTGTGGCTCATACAGAGTCCTGACCCCGAGAGCAAATGACGTGAATATATGTATCCATTGGGAGACATTTCCAATGTTCCCCCCTGGAATCAATGAAACTATGTGAAATCAATGTAGCATATGTATTTTTTATTATTCAATTAAAGTTAAAATTATACATCTGTTGAGATGGCGGCGGAGGGTGGAGCTTTTAGGTCAGGCATTGTAGCCCGGGTGTCCTTTATTATGGTCTTGTCTCCAAGTCCCACGTCCATGCAATTACAAATGGTCAACCTGGCGTTGGAATAAATAAAAGCCATGATTAATTCCTTGAATGGCGAAAACCATTCCGTTTAAGAGGACCCTAAGCGAACAAACAGCCGCTCTCCTTCTGTGGATGTTGAGAGTGAGTTCTAAGGGAATCCCAGAGAATGACGCTCTTGTATAAGTCAGGTCATTCCCTGAATCTGTATTAAATTACGGGCACCCCCCCTTCCTTCTGCCAAATATGTGACTTTCTAGGCGATTCCCTTATGTTTCCCTCACGACATCGGATGGATTGTATGGTTTCTTTTTAGGACCAATTTTTATTTATGGTGTACTAAGAAGAGGGAGAATAGTGGTGCATTATATTAATAAGCCAAAGTTTTTGGACTACAACATGAGCATTGTATTTTAAGGGCAGTAAGAAAATAATTCACATAAATAAGAAAAGAACCACGTGTCGTCAGCTCTGCACCGATATTTATTATTCATAAAGATATAACGGCAGAGTAAGTGCACTGAATATTCATGTACTACGTAAGATTTCAACTTCATTTTTTACCGTAAGAAAGTGGCGAAATCACAAGTTATTCCAAAACATGTAGGGCAAATTATGGTGATATACTTTCCAAATGTCGTGAGAAAATTACTTTTCCTATAGGGAATACGGAGCATGACTATTTACAAAACGTATGCGAAGAAAGAATAATCTGGTTACGGGATTGCATAATGTTGGAATGATACTTAAGAATTATTAGAAATTATGGTAATTAAAGGTAATAGAATATTCAAAAAAGGACACCTACTCAAGAAAATCCATTTTCGCCAGCTGGCCAGATATCTCTGGCGTTTGGTGACTGAGGTGGTCCCCTGTTTCCGGCTCATTGCTAATAGGTAAATTCTCCTCCTTTTCCTCGATGACTCCTAAGATCATTCCGGGAATCCACATATAGGACGGCTTGTACTTTTGAAGTATGAGCAGGTTTTTGGGGCCATACTTCCTGGGAGGCGAAGAAATAAACGTCTTTGGTAAGACGTCCGCAACTTTCAGCACCTCCGGTGCAGGCTCCTCCTTGATGTAAGTTGGCTCTTCCAGGCCAACTTCTTCTTGCCTCTTACAACAACCTGTGGTGTCGAAGAACACAAAGTGAAGTCAGAAGTGATGTATATATGGTCTCCACCCAATTTATTATCCCCTTCCCTTAGCTTTTTGTCAGCTACTGGTAAAAATTTGATTAATATCTACAAAACTGTCAGGAGCTTTCTCCGCCAACTTGATCTGACCTATGGGTATACTATAACTTTTAAAAACCGAAAGTTTCAACTACATAAATGCACGTAATCTAAGATCTAATTGGGAAGTATGCAAGACGGACTCTAGTACTACTACGTAGCTGAATTCGAGATAAGCCATCGAGACCGAATCATGCTACTAGTTCGGCTAACTACTGATAACCCTAATTATTAAAGCAAGGGCACAGTGTAGCCACTGTAGCAGTTTTCATTACCGAGAAAAAATTTAACTGTATCCCTGTCCCTGTGTCTGGTATAATCGCGCTGTAGTAAAAAAATGTAATCAGTTGGAATTCTATTTTAGTTGGTATGATCAGACTTTTTCCAAAGTAATATTAATGTACTTACTAATTAATAATCCCATAGCGTGGCACACTATATTCTTGCTTTCAAGAATGTAATTCTTGATCAGTTCCCAGGACGAACTCTTGAAATTCTAATGGCCAAACTGCAATTCTTCGGAAAAATGTTCTCGAAAGAAAAATATTCTTGATTAGTTCTCAATACGAACTCTCTAGCTTCTTAATGCAAATCTGCAAATATTCGTCAAGGTATTCTCGAAAGAAAAATATTCTCGATTGATTCACGAGACGTACTCTCGAGCGCTTTAGAGCAAAACTGCAAATCTTTGCAATGGTTTTGTCGTCTAGTAATTTTATCCATGGAAACGTCAATAATGGGCCATAGTGATTCTGCAAAATTTGAATATTTAAGGATAGTTTTCTCTTTTCCTCGTAAAGCCAGTAGGTCAGTTTTAATATCTGGTTCTTTCAATATATCCTATGCTGGAATTCCATCTGATATTCATCACTATTTAAAATAACAAACAATTGCCAAGGGTAGTGAAAATTCGTAGGTTCCCAACTTCTGCGTTTAAAAAATAATGCAATTAAATCAATTATTTTTTATTTCATTTTATTTTGCATTTAGATAGCTCTTTTTTTGGAGCATCAACATTCAAGTAACAACCAGCGGGCCTCCTTAAGGGTGTATGGCAGGGGGTGAGTTATCCCCAACCTGTACTATGCATAATTGAGATAATATGTTATGAGTACATATTTTCCCAGAGTGCGCATATTTGTCCCAGTGGAAAATTTTGTTTTGACGAAAGGATTAAAGGTATATCTAATATTTTTGTAAGGTTTTCATAATAAGTATAAAAAATCATCTGACATTCAATACTTTTTACTTTTTGGCCAAATTTGATTTAAAAACGCGAGTTTCCAATATTGGTGATGTTGGATAATTGTTCGTAAGAAAAATGGGAGAGAATCTGAAATGACAAATCTTTTTCTTTTCGAGTTTTTCTTGGTTGCTTTTTTAAATGAATGTTTTAATAAAGAAGACAACTTTGGAAACATCAAAATTTTCAGTTTAAAAGTCAAGTAAGTAGTGAAGAGAGTTATTTCAACAGAATTCAGGCTCTTCATATTTGGAAAACTTTGTTTTAATGGGAGTTCCTTTTTTTTACTAAATAGAGATCTTCAGTATTGGTAGAAGATCTTCAGTAAATTTAGGTTCATGTGCGAGCAAAACAAAGTTACTTTTTAAATATATATCTGTTCGGAATTTCGATTTTTCTGGTTGATTGATAATCTATTTGAAAAGAGCGTGATCGAGTTTTACCCTCTGTACTGTAGCAAGTGAAAAATTAATTGAGAGAATTTGGAATAAGTAGATGTTTTTGCTGGAAAATCTTTTTTTCTTCAAACATAATATTACTAAAATATGAGAATTTATAAATTCAATATTTTTATGTTTAGATTCAAATAACATAATAATTTCAAAAAAATTGTGTTAGTTTAATTCATGGAAACATTTTTTAATTGCTGGAATATATATTTTGTAACGAGTTTAATTCAATAATTTCAATTTGAAGGAGTTAGAAGTGAGAAAATAAGGAGAGAATAAAATATGGTACATTTTCCAAGGTGGTTTCCCTATTTTCGTTCAGAAAAATTATGTGAAATTCATAAAAATTAGGGTATTAGATTATATTTAGGAGCAGAAGCGATTTGGATTTCAGTCAATCCTCTCCAGGCCCTCTCCGATATAATAGTGGCTTAGACCAAGTATGGTCTCAAAAGAAAAAACATATTGATCTTTGCTTTCTCATCATTATTACCTTATATTCCTTATATCTATTGTCAATTACGATTAGCCTGTCCGCAAATTTCCGTATGTGCATCCCCCAGGGCTATTCCTGGGTAAGGGTAGCAACTGAGTACTCAAATGTCTCAACTTTTCAGTGTTCGGATTGATTGAGTACGTTTCGTTGGGCAAGTTTATGTTTTTCGAAAACTTCACGACTGTCTAGCTATTTAAATTTAATTCTTACTGCCAAGTATGGCACCGTTCGTTTATTCCATCTAAATATTTTTTCAACGGAGTTTCGTCAGACTTGGTGGTCCTATTCTTATAATTTGCATCGTCCGCGAAAAGGTGAATTTTGACCGTAACTATGGTAGTGATATCATTTACATACAAAAAGAATAATAAGGGACCAGTGAAACTTCCCTGGGGTTCACCGTATTTTACTTTCGCTCTATTAAACTAGCTCCACATACCCGCTCTTCGAGATTGTCTACGACATCTAGAATTCCAAAAATTCAAGTATTTTCGAATGTGAGACTTTATCTAACGCTTTTTGAATTAAAAAAATATAGCTTAGCTTCTACCTGATTGATCTTTTCTCCAAAGTCGAGAGTATCACGAAGAAAAACGTCTAGCTGGATTTCGCAATACCTCACTTTCCGGAATTCAAAGTGATTTTAATTAACAAGCCTTGACTATATGAGTGACCATATATTAAATTTGAGGATTTATGTTCAAATAGTTTGAACGTGATGTAAGTGAAGGTGACAATTCTATTGTCTTCAAAATCTCCCTTATCGCAATCCTTTAGTATGTTGTAATATGAAATTTAGCAATTACTTTTTTTGTGGTCACCGATGATAGCTAAATGTATATTTGTCACCAAAATATCTGGAATGTATTTTCGTTTCGTCAGTGAATTTCATTTCATGGGCAGCTTCCCAAAGTAACGCCATGCGAAGCTTGTTTTATGTGAGCCGCATACTTTGAAATATTTAACCATATACTTTGAAATGTGTTCTTTTACATCTTCCACAAACGCACTCAAAGTCATGCCGATACTTCCCCGTAACAAGCACACACGAAAAACGGATGTTCACACCAGACAGTGCTCTCAGATCTTGTGTGCAGAACTCGAGTCGTCAATTCCTATGTTGTCTCAAATCGCTGAGACAATGGTATATCCTCAAACACAATATAATATAATATATAATAATATAATATATAATAAACACAAATATCTAACGTCTTAAGTAAGACTGAGAGGGGGGAGGGCTGGGAAAATCTTACATCGTCTTACATAGAGGGAGGGAGGGAAGTCTAAAATGGCATAAATCGTCTTACATAATAGTTTAACGGCCCCTTTCCAGTCAGTCTCATTTCGTGAATGAGAGGAACCAATTCTGAAGTCTTTCGGAGTTAGTGTTTGAGATTATAAATGTTCATATTTATTATTTTTATCTCCTACAAATATTGATATGACATAAATGATTGAGTTACTAATTATCCGGAGGACTTAAATGGTGGTGGAACCCATTAAGTTTTCTGCTATGCTACTTATTGTATACATTGTCCTCATTTACAACCATGTATACTTTGAAGGATTTTATATATGTTCTACGTGGTAACTCAATGCACGAATGCCAAAATGTTAATTTCTCTCATAATTTATGGAACCATCTCGTAAAAATACATTCATCTGTCCCGAAAAATCGGAAGGCGTTTGAATTGTTTTTTTACATTGCCAATTTCCCTATTGATTGACGCTATACTGACACTATTAGTGTTTTGCCGACAGCAAATATGACACATGACGAATCTGCCTAAGAGAGTGACTGGCAATGGGGAACAGCGTCACTCAGTTTTTACACCGGGAAGACAGGGAGAAAATGGGCCCAGAAAGATATGTGCTTTGCTAATGAGAAAAGAATTTTTCTAAAGCCAGTGTCCTACGGTATATATTTTTTTAAATTCATTGATGAATAATTCATGAGTATTCTCAGAGTTACACTGTGAATGGGCACGCAACTTTCGGTATATTTCTGAAAGTACGAAACTCTGTCAATTCTTCATGAAACTCGGTCATTGATTGGCTCGGTCATTATTTCTGCGCGCATGTGCTTCGACCACCACAATCACGTTCTCGCAGTATCTCGCACCTCGAACATTATACAATTATTGAGAAAATAGGTGATTGTTTGATGTTTGGAAATGCGCTTGTGATGATGTTTTTGGATCAGCGCTTCTCGAAATACTCTTGCCGTTATGCTTTAAATAAAAAAGGGATTTGTAGACTATGCGAGATTTATTATAGTCAAAATTAGCGATAAAATATTTTTTACCGACTAGAAGGAAATACCTCGATTCGAATTTTCTAAATAACTATATTTTAGATAACATTGATATAGATTGACGATTTACGTATTAACATAATTAATTGGTACCGTACTTTATATTTTTCGAGAGCCTCAATTTTTTGCTCATTACATTCGTTGCTTCACTCAGAGACTTACAGAGTGAGAGGATTAAACCTGATTTCTTTATAATTTACGATATCTGTACGAAATACCTCGAAAAATATGAAGATTGACGTTTTTGCGTATTTCTAGGACCATTAGGAGTAATATAGGCGGCATTCGTGCATTGAGTTACCACGTAGAACATATATAAAATCCTTCAAAGTATACATGGTTGTAAATGAGGACAATGTATACAATAAGTAGCATAGCAGAAAACTTAATGGGTTCCACCACCATTTAAGTCCTCCGGATAATTAGTAACTCAATCATTTATGTCATATCAATATTTGTAGGAGATAAAAATAATAAATATTAACATTTATAATCTCAGACACTGACTCCAAAAGATTTCAGAATTGGTTCCTCTCATTCACGAAATGAGACTGACTGGAAAGGGGCCGTTAAACTATTATGTAAGACGATTTATGCCATTTTAGACTTCCCTCCCTCCCTCTATGTAAGACGATGTAAGATTTTCCCAGCCCTCCCCCCTCTCAGTCTTACTTAAGACGTTAGATATTTGTATCTACTCTTCGTTACATACTCGCTTTGGTTGAGTATGTAGCTAGAGAATGTAGCCTGCCAGTCAGGCGACAGAGAAGCGGTGAGATAACGGAAAATACGCCATTAACGAGCGGACGCTCGATGTAACAGCCAAATTTCATTCGGAAACGATACAATTTTTCAGGACGGACAAATATCTTAAGTAAATAGATTCCAGGCCCCCCGTCCCCCCAACATAATGCATATATAAATTGATCCCAACCCCCCAAAAACGTCTTACGTAATACTTGAATTAGGCTAATCACCAGAGTATCTATTATTGTCGAAGTAAAGACATCGAGATGAGCCAGACAAGCACCGTGGGCTCGCAGAAATGTAGATGCCACAACGAAAACACACAACTCTTACAACGGTGGATAAAGGCTGGGACACAATCAACGTGTACGTGTGACGTGAGACGTTAACGGGACAACGGGAGACGGGAAACGCAAGTCAGCGGTCACAATCGACGTTAACGCGGCCCTGAGTAACAATTGACTAACGCATGCGCAGCTTGTAGATCAGGTGTAAACAAATGTGGAAGTAAATAAATCGTCTTTGCCAAGAGCAATCTTCAACAGTTGGATGTATCTGCCGACAAATGGCTCCCATTCCCGGATTCTCAGGACTATTGTGATTGGTTTTCCGTGTACGGGAGACGGGAAGAGATGAGTTGCCCATCTCTCGCGTACACGTACACGTAGATTGTGTCCGTTCGCTATACTATCCCGTCAGCCATCTTTTCGCATATTACCCTTAACGGTTCACGTTACACGTACACGTTGATTGTGTCCCAGCCTTAAGTGTGTGGATACGTCCTACAAATTAACCGTTTGAAGATGACCTCTGAGTGGCTCAAGAACGCTATGACACGTTGATGTTGAATCAGTTCCGTCTACTCACTCGCACGGTCCCTTTCGTATGTGATACATTTGTGTTTGAGGATATACCATTGTCTCAGCGATTTGAGACAACATAGGAATTGACGACTCGAGTTCTGCACAGAAGATCTGAGAGCACTGTCTGGTGTGAACATCCGTTTTTCGTGTGTGCTTGTAACGGGGAAGTATCGGCATGACTATGAGTGCGTCTGTGGAAGATGTAAAAGAACACATTTCAAAGTATATGGTCGAATATTTCAAAGTATGCGGCTCACATAAAACATGCTTCGCATGGCGTTACTTTGGGAAGCTGCCCATGAAATGAAATTAACTGACGAAATGAAAATACATTCCAGATATTTTGGTGACAAATATACATTTAAGTGTCATAATCATTGTAACGTTGAACGAAATCGGTGACCTCAAAAGCAGTAATTGCTAAATTTCATATTACAACATACTAAAGGATTGCGATAAGGGAGATTTTGAAGACAATAGAATTGTCACCTTCACCTACAACACGTTCAAAATATTTGAACATAAAATCTTAAATTTAATATATGTTCCTCATATAGTCAAGGCTTGTTAATTAAAATCACTTTGAATTCCGGAAAGTGAGGTATTGCGAAATCTACCCTTCTACCCTTACCCAGGAATAGCCGTAGGGGATGCACATACGGAAATTTGCGGAAGGCTAATCGTAAATGACAATAGATATAAGGAATATAAGGAAATAATGATGAGAAAGCAAAGATCAATAATTTTTTTCTTTTGAGACCATACTTGGTCTAAGCCACTAGTATATCGGAGAGGACCTGGAGAGGATTGGCTGAAATCCAAATCGCTTCTGCTCCTAAATATAATCTAATACCCTAATTTTTATGAATTTCACATAATTTTTCTGAACGAAAATAGGGAAACCACCTTGGAAAATGTACCATATTTTATTCTCTCCTTATTTTCTCACTTCTAAATCCTTCAAATTGAAATTATTGAATTAAACTCGTTACAAAATATATATTCCAGCAATTAAAAAATGTTTCCATGAATTAATCTAACACAATTTTTTTATATTATTATGTTATTAGAATATAAACATAAAAACATTGAATTTATAAATTCTCATATTTTAGTAATATTATGTTTGAAGAAAAAAGATTTTCCAGCAAAAACATCTACTTATTCCAAATTCTCTCAATTAATTTTTCACTTGCTACAGTACAGAGGGTAAAACTCGATCACGCTCTTTTCAAATAGATTTTCAATCAACCAGAAAAATCGTAATTCCGAACAGATATATATTTAAAAAGTAACTTTGTTTTGCTCGCACATGAACCTAAATTTACTGAAGATCTTCTACCAATACTGAAGATCTCTATTTAGTAAAAAAAAGGAACTCCCATTAAAGCAAAGTTTTCCAAATATGAAGAGCCTGAATTCTGTTGAAATAATTCTCTTCACTACTTACTTGACTTTTAAACTGAAAATTTTGATGTTTCCAAAGTTGTCTTCTTTATTAAAACATTCATTTAAAAAAGCAACCAAGAAAAACTCGAAAAGAAAAAGATTTGTCATTTCAGATTCTCTCCCATTTTTCTTACGAACAATTATCCAACATCACCAATATTGGAAACTCGCGTTTTTAAATCAAATTTGGCCAAAAAGTAAAAAGTATTGAATGTCAGATGATTTTTTATACTTATTATGAGAACCTTACAAAAATATTAGATATACCTTTAATCCTTTCGTCAAAACAAAATTTTCCACTGAGACAAATATGCGCACTCTGGGAAAATATGTACTCATAACATATTATCTCAATTATGCATAGTACAGGTTGGGGATAACTCACCCCCTGCCATACACCCATAAGGAGGCCCGCTGGTTGTTACTTGAATGTTGAGGCTCCAAAAAAAGAGCTATCTAAATGCTAAATAAAATGAAATAAAAAATAATTGATTTAATCGCATTATTTTTTAAACGCAGAAGTTGGGAACCTACGAATTTTCACTACCCTTGGCAATTGTTTGTTATTTTAAATAGTGATGAATATCAGATGGAATTCCAGCATAGGATATATTGAAAGAACCAGATATTAAAACTGACCTACTGGCTTTACGAGGAAAAGAGAAAACTATCCTTAAATATTCAAATTTTGCAGAATCACTATGGCCCATTGTTGACGTTTCCATGGTTAAAATTACTAGACGACAAAACCATTGCAAAGATTTGCAGTTTTGCTCTAAAGCGCTCGAGAGTACGTCTCGTGAATCAATCGAGAATATTTTTCTTTCGAGAATACCTTGACGAATATTTGCAGATTTGCATTAAGAAGCTAGAGAGTTCGTATTGAGAACTAATCAAGAATATTTTTCTTTCGAGAACATTTTTCCGAAGAATTGCAGTTTGGCCATTAGAAGTTCAAGAGTTCGTCCTGGGAACTGATCAAGAATTACATTCTTGAAAGCAAGAATATAGTGTGCCACGCTATGGGATTATTAATTAGTAAGTACATTAATATTACTTTGGAAAAAGTCTGATCATACCAACTAAAATAGAATTCCAACTGATTACATTTTTTTACTACACGCGATTATACCAGACACAGGGACAGGGATACAGTTAAATTTTTTCTCGGTAATGAAAACTGCTACAGTGGCTACACTGTGCCCTTGCTTTAATAATTAGGGTTATCAGTAGTTAGCCGAACTAGTAGCATGATTCGGTCTCGATGGCTTATCTCGAATTCAGCTACGTAGTAGTACTAGAGTCCGTCTTGCATACTTCCCAATTAGATCTTAGATTACGTGCATTTATGTAGTTGAAACTTTCGGTTTTTAAAAGTTATAGTATACCCATAGGTCAGATCAAGTTGGCGGAGAAAGCTCCTGACAGTTTTGTAGATATTAATCAAATTTTTACCAGTAGCTGACAAAAAGCTAAGGGAAGGGGATAATAAATTGGGTGGAGACCATATATACATCACTTCTGACTTCACTTTGTGTTCTTCGACACCACAGGTTGTTGTAAGAGGCAAGAAGAAGTTGGCCTGGAAGAGCCAACTTACATCAAGGAGGAGCCTACACCGGAGGTGCTGAAAGTTGCGGACGTCTTACCAAAGACGTTTATTTCTTCGCCTCCCAGGAAGTATGGCCCCAAAAATCTGCTCATACTTCAAAAGTACAAGCCGTCCTATATGTGGATTCCCGGAATGATCTTAGGAGTCATCGAGGAAAAGGAGGAGAATTTACCTATTAGCAATGAGCCGGAAACAGGGGACCACCTCAGTCGCCAAACGCCAGAGATATCTGGCCAGCTGGCGAAAATGGATTTTCTTGAGTAGGTGTCCTTTTTTGAATATTCTATTACCTTTAATTACCATAATTTCTAATAATTCTTAAGTATCATTCCAACATTATGCAATCCCGTAACCAGATTATTCTTTCTTCGCATACGTTTTGTAAATAGTCATGCTCCGTATTCCCTATAGGAAAAGTAATTTTCTCACGACATTTGGAAAGTATATCACCATAATTTGCCCTACATGTTTTGGAATAACTTGTGATTTCGCCACTTTCTTACGGTAAAAAATGAAGTTGAAATCTTACGTAGTACATGAATATTCAGTGCACTTACTCTGCCGTTATATCTTTATGAATAATAAATATCGGTGCAGAGTTGAAGACACGTGGTTCTATTCTTATTTATATGAATTATTTTCCTAATGCCCTTAAAATACAATGCTCATGTTGTAGTCCAAAATCTTTGGCTTATTCATATAATGCACCACTATTCTCCCTCTACTTAGTACACCATAAATAAAAATTGTTCCTAAAAAGAAACCATACAATCCATCCGATGTCGTGAGGGAATGATATGGGAATCGCCTAGAAAGTCACATATTTGGCAGAAGGAAGGGGGGGTGCCCGTAATTTAATACAGATTCAGGGAATGACCTGACTTATACAAGAGCGTCATTCTCTGGGATTCCCTTAGAACTCACTCTCAACATCCACAGAAGGAGAGCGGCTGTTTGGTCGCTTAGGGCCCTCTTAAACGGAATGGTTTTCGCCATTCAAGGAATTAATCATGGCTTTTATTTATTCCAACGCCAGGTTGACCATTTGTAATTGCATGGACGTGGGACTTGGAGACAAAACCATAATAAAGGACACCCGGGCTTCGACGCCTGACGTAAAAGCTCCACCCTCCGCCGCCATCTCAACAGATGTATAATTTTAACTTTAATGGAATAATAAAAAATACATATGCTACATTGATTTTACATAGTTTCATTGATTCCTGGGGGGAACATTGGAAATGTCGCCCAATGGATACATATATTCACGTCATTTGCTCTCTGGGTCAGGACTCTGTATGAGTCACAATCGCTAACTCTTCGAAAATAAGAATCCTCGGCAGGTGATCGTAGATGTTTGGCTGGGAAATTTCGATCCTACCTCAGTGCTTGTCCACTTCAGTCCAAGTCTGCCTTCCATAGCTGAAACATATTTGTAATGATTATTTAACATGAAATTACCTTCGATGGTCTTTAAAAGACCGACTCCTATAAAATTAATTTTATATTAATCTTAGATTCAAAAGCTAAACCTTTGAAGCTTATCTACTAATAATTTAAAGGAATATGGGTAAAATAAATTTATAATATTAATAAATATTGATGTTAACAATCCACTCAATTTCACATTAGTGCATATTGTCTTCAAAATATTTAAATAAAATTGTAAAATATGAGTTTTTTAATTAAACTGAGGGATTCAAGAATTTACATGAATAACAAAATAGTTCATGAGGACGTATATCTACAATAAGGCAATGTAAGTAGTCCTAAAAAAAAGGAATAAGACTATTTATTTTTATTTGACCTACCTGAGCATACCGTATCTTTCACTTTTCGCATGGCTCTCTTCAGAGGAGGATAATTTCCCTTTGTTATAATAACTGCTGCTTGATTACTAGCAGCAGAAACGTCTAATCATTGAGTATTCTGAGAAACATTTTAAATAAACTATGTAACATCGACCAATGTGAAAAAATCTGAAATATACTAATGAACACTACTAAGACATATATGAATGATGAAACTACTAGTTTAAATTACTCTCAAAAACTGTATGTATCTTCTTTTTTCTAATTACTTAATTTTATGTACTCTTTTAGTTTTTATAGAGAGTTTCATCGAAAACGTTCCTCATTAAATTCGATACAAAATACTTTTATCTTCAGGCATTCCCGCCAATTTCTTACACAAGACTAGCGCTATACGTGAACTAAGTTTTAGAAAATATCTATCTGATGCAATGGAGTGGAGAGTTCTGGGAGCAAACTGTCGATTGGGGTGACATGAGTACTATTATATTTGCCTTGAAAAATTAACTGATATATATTGGAGTCATATGAGAATTGTAAAGTTGAAAGAAAAACCAATGACATTTTGAAAAAGTATGCATTTGGTATTTAATCAGAGTTTAAAAAATGCTACTACGCACAATTGATCAGTGCAGAATGTCTAAATATATCCTATGTAATTTTTTCCTTTAGTCTTATTAAAGAAATACATGAGGATAAATGGGAATGTTAAATTAACGAAAATTTTTAATCTATTGTGGAGGAACAAAATGGGAAATCGGATTTCTTAATGAAAACTGCATAAAATATAAGTAACTGCAGTTAATTTAAGGTTGCGATTAGAAATATGTGATATGGTGAAGTATTATGTATGATGATGCATAGGTATTTAAGTAATGGTCAGGGCGGCATTCTTGATTTTGAAAGAACTGTAAACAATAGACTACTATAACTTTTGTGTATTCGTTCGAACATGTGTCAATATTACTGGCAGACTTTTTTGGGAGCTACTCGAACTTTAATGGCTACATGGTATGATATGGCATCCATCCAGGAGAATATTACCATTGCATCTTAACTCAATACAAGGTGGTCACTTACGATAGATTCATCAACAACGTCTGGCGCAAAATTTCAGCCAATCTGCAAAGTATTATAATGACAACGACGAGAGCAGTATAAAAAAATCATCGTTCTGGTAGTAGTATTTTATATACCAAAATTCCAAATGAGAGATACTAGTAATAGTTATTTAACTTAAAGTGGTGAAGTGATAGTTTGAATATATGGTAGGTTGAATTATTACCTAATTACTGTGGTTTCATCTAAATCGTTGCCCCAGCAATACTATTTACATGATTCCTTCTTGACTCTTTTATCTCTGAGCGTATATGAAGCTTCAAATTGCAACATCAAATACAGTCTCCGTAACATTTGATGCATACTTGTATAGCTATCCACACTTGCGTAAGATACTTTAGGATAATTTATAAAAAATTCTTGCTATATCTTCTTTAGTCATCATTTTGTTAACAAAATATGGTTTATTATGATGTATATGAAGGTATGAAACGAGAGTTGCAAAAGTCATCTACTAATTTATAAAAAATAATTATCAACAGTAATACTGAGGTTTTGTGGAATACTTTCCTCAACGTTACACGATCAGTAGTTAGCAAATACATACCAAGTAAATGGAAAAGAGCCAATGCAGAGCCTAGGTGGTATAACGCGGAGGTTAGAAAAACATTAAAGCACCAGAGAACATGTCATGCTAGGTTAAAAAGGGCAAAAGTTAACAAATCCTCCGAAGAACTATACACAGTCACCGAAAATTACAAAATATTTAAACTCTTAACCAAAAAAGCGTGCCAAAGGGCGTTAGCTGATTTCAAAAGTAAATTACTGGGAGAACAATTGAACGATAATCCCAAGGCATTTTGGTCGTATGTTACGGACACTCAAGGAAATAAATGAACAGTACACACGCTTAAGAATATCAAAGGGGAAAAGCTAACCAACAGTCTACAAAAAGCCAATTCGTTAAACTCATTCTTCAAAAGCATTTTCAATACACGTACACCACATCTTTTCGATCCGCAGCCAGTTAGTTCCCAAACATGTATGCCTGAAATTATTATAAATTGTCGCGGCATAGAACATCAGCTAAAAAATATCAACCCCAACAAATCCCCCCGTCCAGATCAAATACCTGCTCGCGTATATAAAACATTGGCATCAGACATAGCGCCTTACTTAGAATTAATATTTACCAAATCTTTAGTAGATCACGTAGTGCCTAAGGACTGGATAGTAGCAAATGTCACACCTATATTCAAAAGCGGCGACAGGGAAGACCCTAGTAACTATAGGCCTATTTCTCTCACATCCATTTCCTGTAAGGTATTTGAACACATAATCGTAAGCTCCATTATGAGTCACTTAGATAGGGAGGAATTATTAATAAATAACCAACACGGATTTCGAAAGGGTAGATCTTGCGAAACCCAATTGGCCCTCTTCGTTCATGACATCTTGCTTTCGGGTGAAAATAATGTTCAAGTTGACGCGATATTCCTCGATTTTAAGAAAGCTTTCGATAAGGTACCTCACGTTAAGTTACTCTCAATACTAGAGGCATATGGAATAGAAAAAAACATAATTAGTTGGATTAATCAATTCTTACATGGGCGAGAACAAAGGGTTGTCATAGACGATATCATGTCAAACACAGCGTTACATCGGGAGTTCCAAAGGGAAGTGTCATTGGTCCACTATTATTTCTCTTGTACATAAATGATATTAGCAACTTCGTTAAAAGTAAGCTTAGACTCTTTGCAGACGACGCGGTCGTGTATAGGAATATAAACAATTCCGAAGATAGCGACTCGTTAAGAATACTCGGAAAATGTGATGAGAAAGTGAAAGAACGTTGTTATTTTTCAATCGTTAGGCCTCATCTGGAATATGCTGTTAGTGTATGGGATCCATACGAAACAGGGTTGATATCAGAGTTAGATCACGTGCAGCGATATCTGACATATGATTGTGGAGATAAAATAATGAGCAGGGAATTTATCATTTGGTGGCTAATGATTTACGCTCAACCGGAGGAGATATGCCCTATATTTAATGGAGATAGTGGAAAGTGAAAAATGGAAAATAAGTATTCTTATGTTTCAATTTAACAAGCGAATATATTTCGCATCCAGCGAAGTCCGACATAACATAATCTTCAACTGTTCCATGTCAGGAATAGATTAAAAGAGCAACTATATAATTCACAACACTCCAATCAATTTTTTATAACATCAATAAAAACCACGTTTAAAAGCGTAAAAATATCTCTAGACCTAATCAACTAAGTTATAAATTTGTATTTTTAAACCACGATATCTTTTCCGACTTTATGGCTCAAAAGAAGCGCAAGTCTGAAACTGACATGAGTGATCTTTATCAGGAGCCATTCGCGTATTACGTGAGTGGATCTTGGCCACTTATTAACCCATCTCCTCCCCCCCTACTCACCCACTGTCGCCACAATGCAGCGGAAGGTTTAGACAATCCGACGCGAAGTTAGTCTGCAAAGCTCCTCTCTGGGTGACATTAAAGTTACTTACCTAAATTTCAGTGTTTTTTCAAAGAATTAAAGTACATTCGTTTTTTTGTAATTAAATTTTTTATTTTTTTACATATATTTTAAAATTTAAATTAAAAAGATTCGTGTTACCATTCGCAACGTTCATGCCACACTACTTTATGAATTTGTTAGGAAGGAAGGTAAATGTGTGCAAGACTAAAGTAGTGGTTTTTGATAAGGAGAATGGGGAGAATAACCGTATGATGAGGGCGAACGGTGAAATAATTGAACAAGTGGATGATTTTGTGTACTTAGGTAAAATGTTTGCGAAATGAGGGGATAAAGAGACGTGCGAATGCTGGAAGGAAAGTGGTAGGTAGCATGTGGAGCATATCAAGGAATGAGTGCCTGTCTAAGGAAGCGAACATCGCCGTGCACAAATGTGTACTTCTCCCCACTTTGTTGTATGGTAGTGAAACATGGGCATGTCAGGGCAGACATACCCAGATTTCACTAGAGTAGACTAACCGCCGTGGGTATGAGTTATCTGAAGAGTGTTTGGGGAAAAAGTAGGATGGATAGGGTCAGGAATGAGTGGGTGACAAATGAATGTGGGTTAGATGCTCCAGTAATGGACATATATGACAGGAGTGTACTTCGTTGGTTTGGCCGTGTTGAGAGAATGGATGAGAGTCGAATAACGAAACAGATATACGAGTATAACAGTGAAATGAATGTTGCGAGAGGTAAAGTTAGGCCGAGAAAGTTGTGGTTGGATGTGGCTTTAGGAGATTCTTAGGAGGAATATTAGGAGTCTTAAAAACAGGAGGGCGTGTATGAAGGAGTGTATGGGGGTAATGAAGTAAAAGAGGTTTGCAAGGATATGTCAGTATGGAGGAAATTATTGAAGCAGAGTTAGGTGTGCAAATATGTATTTATGAGTGAAGCTTGGTGACTCTGCCTACCCCGGAAGGGAACGGCGTGATTGGTATGTATATACAACAGCAATTCATTCAGAGCAAAAATTCAATGGAGAAAGACAATGGCATTAGCGTATTAGGGAGGCAAAGAGTGGCTTGACAGAAATGTATTTGAGCTGAAAAATAATCATATTATATAGAGAATAATAGATGTTTACAGAGAATAAAATATTGGAACAATGGTCAATACCAAGCCTTCATCATCAAGGAGTCTTATAAGTGATCAGGCTTACGATGAAGAATAATTTTAGAATATTAAGGATTGAGATATATCAGAGAATGTCGTAGATCGCTGCGTTTTCCAAGATTGGATAACTTTCTCCTAAAGATACGCAATTCCTAGGAACTCCATTTATGACCCTGACCTTGCTGCAAGAGGAAACAACCTTGCTTTGAAGTTGCCAGTATTTCTTAAATTTCCAATTTCCAGTAGAATACCTGGAGAGAAAGTAATCACCTTCCTCATTGACGGTGATCGCTCTTTCTCGAGAGATGTCGACTTAAAACCAAAGGTGAATGACAGTCACTTTCAATGCTTCCGCTTTAACATAAGGCTCAAAATGTTAGAGAGTAAAACCTTCTATACCAGACGTCGGTCACTAGAAAGTATATGTCAGCGTGAGAAGGTGTTCGGAGGGAGATCAGGAGAAAATTGCTGATGGATAATCTGTTTAATAGAAATATCATCTAGTTTGATGGTAAAATGCCTTCTACTCACACGTAGAAGATGAAAGCTGCTCTTTCAGTATTCTTCATTTTGAGATAACCAGTGACTTTAGCGATGATGGTAACACATAATCTATGTCTGACACTTTTACTGAATATCAAAACAATAACAACAATCGCAGAGCAAATTTCTTTTGCTTTTTGCGCACATTAACTCGCATTCCAATCTGTTTTGAAGTGTACTCCGTACTTGTACAGGGTCTGAAAGCAAGTGTGCTGTTGTGATGAGAAGTGAACAGCGCACTAGATTGAACGGAACGCTCGAATATTCTTATCTCAAAAAGATCTCTTTCTCAAAAATTTTTCAATTTCCAAATCTGCGTAACTACTTCCTCCCTCCATACCGTTGGAAAGACCTGTTCTTCCCCTTCCTTTCTTCTGTGCTCTCCTAATATTAAAACCACTATTACCCTCTTCAGCACCTCTCAGCAGTGGCGTAGGTAGGAATATAAAGTGCTCGACCCCGGCGGACATTTATTCGGCGAGGTATATTTGGTACTAAAAATCAAGCTGTTCTTCTACTGTTTCTTTAATAAGAAGAATAAAAATATCCTGAGAGCCAGTAATATCAACTTAATATGAACACCGGTAAAGAATTCTTTGTTTAATCTTTGTAAAATCAATTGACAAACGAAATAAATTCTTAAAGAATCGCAAATGATTTTAATGGAAAAAGTCAGGATATTTAATGATAAATTTATATTTTATCATAAATTAAAATAAACAAATAAATATATTTTTAACTTAATTTTCAAGTTGTGTCTGACTAAGCCTTTTAATGAATTTGATACTATCGTAGAGGTTTTGCTATTAAAAAGAAAGAAAAATTCAGATTGCAATATTCATCAATTTTAAAATAATACGTAGCATTATTTTTTCTGAGACGTCATTTTAAAATATATATCAATAGATAAATGGGCTTGATGTATAACTCGTATTTCTCTATGAATGAACGACAATTCTCAAAACTATCCTGGTGACTCTAACTAATGCCAGTGCCTCTCACTCCTCCATCTACAACTGCTGTCTCCTTCGAAATTTAGTCCTAAGACAAGCTGATGACCTCTCCCCCATCTTCAAAAACTTCATGAATGATTATATCCAAGCTTTTTCATTAATCTCCGCAGAATAGGAATCTTTTGACACAATCGAAAAGTATAATTGAATGAACAGGTGGGAACATCAAAGCGATCCATATAGAGCCGGTGGAAGTTTCCAAGAAAACGCGTAGGCTCTCTTCGTGGTCTTCATGACATACACACATGCCGCGAACTCGCACGGGAAGCCGGGTAACAAGATTGAGAAGATCTCGAGAGGACGCTTTGCCATAGCGCCCTTAGTGGCTAAAAGATGAACTTCGTCGACGCAGCAATAACAGAAATGTTGGCACGAAGCGCACGAAGTGTTCAAAAGCATATACTCCCATTGCTTAGAGAAAAACGAGAGAAAAAAACCAAATGAGATCATGTTAACGACTAAAACCTGACCTTATCCCTTGGCATAGTTTATCAGGTTATAAAAATTCCCCAGTAACTGCGTTCGTAGAGATTATAGTTTGCCGAAGGAAAACATGCGGGAATTACGTAAGGATAGAATGACAAGGCATTATTGATATATAATGCAAGTCGTGCAGCACAGAATCGCGTTCAGATTTTTCTAGGTCCATGGCCTTTTTCATTTTTTATAGGCTTTAAGTCAAAATTTGTTTGCAGTTATTTGATCATTTTTTCCGATATTACTGTTTTGTAGGACATTAGGAACTTAACGTAAATTATCGAGCTTTCCGCAAGAACATTTCTTTTTCTAAGGAAATGCACGGAATATAAGCTCATGTTCCGTAAAAGTAGTTTTGACAATTTATAGGTATCTAATAGAAATCCTCGGAAACTTTCTCGGCATTCCTTAGCGAGTGCTCACTCTTGGGGTGGAGTTTAAGAGAAACTGTGGATATGGTGATTTCTCAATGTCCTCTCAATAAATTCGAAATAATAAACTCACTAATGATAGTTTTACATGAATTATCAAACTTTAGCCAATAGAAATGAACTTAATTAAATCCTGCAATACGTTTTGCTGAATTTTTACAGAATGTAACGAAGTTCTTTGACAGAATGTGTTACGGATTTAATCAAAGGAAAAAGTGAGACCAACTTTTTTAAATTTTCAAATTCTGTAAAAAAAATACATTTTAAAGGCAGTGCATCGAATTTATAGAGAATGGCTCTGAATATTTCAAAAATTTATAATTAAAGCAATATTATGATGAGCAATCAATTTTATAATCTATGTTAGTGATAGTTTTTGTCATATAAATGATTTATATAATATTTGTGTCAGAATTATCTTTCAATTTCATGCGCTCTCAATTCTTTCGTAGGACCTTGGCGTTGAACATGTGTCAAATAGATTGGGCAATACTTACCCAGCCTACCAGATAAATTTGTCCAAAGAATTCATTATTTTTCACTAACTTCATTATTTACGATCTAAAATGAAACTATGTAAATTAAGAAGGACAATACAGTAGTTGGCAAAAGAGAGGGAACATTTACGCTGAGTAGACCCAAGTAACAAGCATACTGGGACCTAATCATGTGGAATATTGGAAGGGTAGAGGAAGTTTATCGTAAAAGAGTCGGTAAAGATGGGTTGAAGTTCACAAAACTCTGAAATAAAAAACTTGTTACGATACTTCACAGCGGCAGTGTGGCAGTAAACAAAAGGTGTAGGGCTTTACTTCAAATCCATTGTGAAATTGCAGCGTAAACCTCTCCCGCTATAAACCTATACAAATAACCTCAATTATGGTGAAATGCACCTTTGCCACGAAATATTAGGTCACCAAAGGCTTGTTGCTAACGTCAAGCGTTTGCTTTTAGAGGGTTTAAGTTTTTGAAAAAGCTGTAAAAATGAATCCAAGCCAATTAGTATGTCAACTGTCCTTGCCCCTAACTTAATGTTCTCTTTATTGAATTAATGTAATAAATGATCCCGGAAATATTGAGCAATCGCAATTCAAGACTAGTGAAATAATTCTTCGCATTTTTATTAGGAGAAGAATTATAAGAGATTTAATGCATGCCGAGAACAACACATGGTTGCAGAAATATTGCGATATACATTCACTGAAAAGGTGTATCTCAATTTGAGTGATTACTCGAACTCATCGTGTAAGTGCGCGCATATTGTGGAGAGGAAAAACCTGAAGCTGGCTAGTAACTTGGACAGCGAATGAGCAGAGAAATATTAATAAGATTACAGTATAACTAAAACTTGTCTTGCGTTAGTTATTATTGCCGAAGGGTGGAAAGGCATCATTTGCAATAGTAGGTTTGAGTTTTTACCCAGTTACGATTACAATACCGATTGCGGGAAATTTAATTCAGCAAAATAGATTAAAAGTTATTGACATGAAAAGTACTTCTTGGCCCTTGGCATAAAAAGTATTTCACTCCGTAACCTACCATCACCTTTACAATTTCTTCCCGAATGAGTACTGCATTAGTATTCTACTACCGATGAAATTTGTGTGGCCCCCGAGAAGTATAGAAATGTTTTTGAGAGTTCTTTCTTTTTTGTTGTGTAGAGTGAGAATGTTCTTCAGCCATTTTTTAATTCTGGGCATTATTTCCTCTTATAGAAAAAATATGCATAAAATAGTTGTATTTAGCTGTGATTTGTCCCCATATTATCTAATCCTCTCTACGATAAGAAGTCTTTGCGTATCTAGAAGAAAAAGATACTGGACAGAGAATGATGAAGGTCAATTGTGGGAGAGGCCAAATTCCAGCTTGGGTTCAGTTGATCATTGGAGTAAGAGCAAATCGGAGTAATGTCACTTTTATACCATGACTTCAAAATATGTATCATTGCCCTAGATCCGTCAAGAATCGCTGCGCTGTTGTGTGACGCAACTAGCGTTCATGGTTCTCAGCTGCGTCAAATAAACAAAAGGCGATATGATTATTCAACGATGTACAGGAGAACCTCGCTTTACCGCAATAAGGGAGACCGTTTTTCATAACCCGCATTTTCGGATAACCGACGGTTGGTATTCAAAGGTTAATTTGAATAAAATGTATACATATATTTTTTTAAATTGACTTAATCACGTAAAAATCATTAAATGCGCATAAAAATAATCTATTTCTTGAAATAATAGAGAATTCTCTTCTATGCTTTTTCTTCGCAAAGGCTACGGGTAGCCTATTCCCTCCCTCTCTAGCGGCTCCGATTGATTATTTCGGTAAAGATGGGTTTTCGTTTGGCTAAGTTGCGTTTAGTTAGTTTGAACGAAAAAGTTCACCTGTCATAATAAAGGCCATGTACGAGATATACGTTTTATTTTCAGCAACTTTAAGAAGAATGAATTAAATATTGCATTATCAATTCTGGGATATTATACTTTTATATAACTGATATTCTAATTAGTCAAATAAATATATCCTAATAAGTCTTTAACTTCACTCATTTTGTTCACCCAGTGGAAGGGTTATCTGGTGGTTCTGAAAAAATTACTACCGTAAAAATATGATTTTTTCAAAAATAACTGAGGAAACAAACAACTCACACGGCGTTAATTTTTTGGTGAGGTCTGAGTGTTATAAATTCCTCATTTTTCAAATAATGTCTCTCTGGAGTTTACGCACGTACCATTTCCCATTCAAAATGTCTGATATATTTTGTCAAATATCTCGGAGTAGTGCGGTAAGGGCTGATATTTCGGTATCTTTGGAAGGGTGAGATACTATTTTACATTAAAATGAGACTAAATTAATAGAATTCTAGGTGAAATGATATTTCGCTCAAACTACCTTAAGGTGACTGGAGCTATTTTCTTTTATATACATATTTGCTTGAAACTTTGCATACATGAACTTATTAGTACATGAACTTTTTAATAATATGTACAGGTTAAAGCGGCAAAAATTCCTCGTTACCGATTTGGTTTTCTTGGCTATTCAGTGCTATTTTAGCGCGTAGTCTTATGGCACCAGACATTTATTTCAAAACAATTCGACGACATATGTACAGAGTTTCTCCTAAACACTAAAGCATACACAACATATTATTGTAATATACATCTGCATTATACCCTGCAAGCTGCAAGCAGGGTTGTTAGGTCACCAGCCGAGTAAAGATGTAAGTATTTTGGAGATGTAATGGTGACGTGTATTATGGGAGTGTATTTAGTGGAGCTCAATTTTTATTGTGGTCATTTATTTTGCGCGGATAGAACGAGTTTTTGTACCTATCTCTTCGGCAGTGTATCTCTTTTATTTTATCGCATCTGTCACACCTAGAGATGTAGTGAGTAGTCATGATAATATTCTGTGTCGCTCTGAAAAATATCTGTTCTGAATTTCTCAAGCATTGTAATGTCAAGTCAAGTCACTGTAATGTAAGTCAAGCAGTAATGGTTTCTAATAACTATTAAGGTATCATGCCGAAAAATTAGCACGTATTTACATTCGATTGCCGCTTAAATTTCGAATTCCCTGCCGTAAAACCAAGTCAGCTGTGCTTTGAGGCAAAAAAATTTAAATTTTCATTTTTATTCATCAATTTCACAAAATATATGGATATTGCTACGAATAAATAGCTGATCTCAATTGAAGTGTCGTTGAAGAATTATCGTTCGAATTACTTGAACAGTTTTTTACCTGTGCACTCAATCACTACGTTTACCAATCGATCTCAGATCGATCTGACTGGATCAACTCTTTGTGGTAAACGCAACGGGCTAGTTAGTTCAGTCTGAGAAGTGGGCCGACTCGGCCTGCTTGCTCAGCCAGTCTGAGATTTCAGACGGATCTGAACCAGCGGGTCTGTGGTGCCCCTCGTTATGTATTTGGTTGTAATTGTGAGTCAAAGTATAATCTTTATTATTCAAGGTGTGTGTTGAAACAAGAGTGAAGTAATGGTGAATGATATGACGTTGATGATATCGTAGAAAATCGAAATTCTACCTCCATTGGGCAGTTTTGTTCACTCAGAATGCGACTGAAAATTTCCAACTCTGCACTCATTTACACACCGTGCTTTAACTGACAGATTGGATTGTTTACTTTAGATACTTTCAGTCAGTGTAGGGAAACCAGGCGGTCTGAGTCGGCTCACTTGCATTTTTCAGATCAGTCCGAGTTCAGATCGATCTGAGGTCGATTGGTAAACGAAGCGAATGACTCACGATCCGCGCTCCAATCACCTTAAAGGAGCTTCTACTATACTTCAGCTGACACCCCTAATCCAGATGTTTATCGACAAAATCAATTCGACGCTGGGCTCGCAAATTTTCGATTCATTTCCATCCTTCCGAGAGGCGTTGGTGGGGCACAATTTAACCGGTCATCTTCGCAGGACCTCGGTCGCCTGATCAACGCGTGAAATCCCCGCTTCCGTCATTGCGGACGCAGACGTCAAGGTGATGACTCAAATACTGATTCGAGGATTACGCCACGGTTGTGGGAGGGGGGGGGAGAGAGAGAGAGAAAGCAGAGGGGGACCGAAGAAAGCTGGGCTGATGTGAAGAGAAGGCATTCGGAAAACAAGCCGCTTGGAATTCTTCGCGTAAGAACGGCGACTGACGGTGACAAAGGGAGAATGCGACGAGGACTCGAGGAAACTTCCTGGGAATCTCGCGTTTCCAACTCTCTCCACTTGTCCACAAAGAATTCGCAGGGAAGAATTCATGAAGTTGACATTAAAATTGAGAGTGACGCAATGGTAATCTCTCTAGGTAATATTCCAAAATCTTTGGTTTCCGGTACAATGACTTGGGTCCTCCATCATTTTCCTTATCGTCATAATTCGAGAAATAAATAAAATTCAGGGGAAAGCTGCACATTTCGCCGAAAATTGCTGCGAGCAAACAGGGAGTGTCACACAGGTGACGTAAGGGCTGGGCAGGTAGTGAATAGAGGCTCGGAGACTGCACGCTCCACTTAGATTGCTCGAAATTTTTAGAACAGGCAGATTTCAGTGCGATACCGAACGACATAGTTAAGACAACATGCTATATATCTAAAACTTATAGAAGCGACAAAATTGCAAAATGAAATGCTAGAATACCCCTTCGTCAGCAAATCTAATACTGTGGATGATCACGCCGTTTATTTTTCTCTCACTTGTTTTTTCTTTCATTTTAAGAAATACAGAGAGCCGAAGAAAAAATAAATGTGATTAAACCACGGGAAGAAGGGAAAATCATATTGGCCTCGTTTCGGGACACAGTAAATACTTGAATACCAAGTGATTTCAACATTATCAGGCGAGATATCGTGGATGTTCGTTATACGAGGGTAGCCTTTTAAGTGTCGGGAATAGAACGTTCCTTATCACCTAGCAACTATAAATGGTGTTTATAAACAACTTTTTGAGTTGGTTAATGCCCATGCAAAGTTTCATTAAGATCGGCCTGATAGTTTTAAAACGGTGGCATGTCAAAGTTCCCAAGTCGCTGTACGAGATGGAATTAAGTCATGAACAGTACCGCACGATAATTTTCTATAACTTTAGACGAAGCCTCACCCAGCAAGAATGCGTCGCAGAACTTTTTGTTGTTTTTGGCGAGGAAGCACCATCAAAGACAACCGTTTATCGCTGGTATGCAGAGTTTCAGCGAGGACGCTCTAGCCTTAGTGACGAACCGCGTGAAGGGCGACCAAAAACCGCCGTCACTCAATAAAACGTGAATGCTGTACGTAACATGGTTCTGGAAGATCGTCATGTTACATACCGTGAGATTTAAGCATCATTGGACATCTCAGGGACCTCAGTTCAAAAGATCTTACACGTTAGGTGTTAAAAAATTGGTTTCCCGCTGGATACCGCACCTCCTCACAGAAGAACAGAAAGCAGCTCGAGTCAAATGGTGTCGAAATACTCTGCAACGATTCAACTCAGGAGCATCAAAGCACGTTCGCAACACTGTAAGTGGTGATGAATCATGGATCTATAGCTACGAGCCTGAATCAAAACGCCAATTTTCAGTATGGGTCTTCCAAAGTGAACTCAAAGCGACAAAAGTTGTTCGCTCTCGCAGCGTTGCCAAGAAAATGGTCGCATCGTTCGTAGCCAAATCAGGGCATGTAGCAACGATTGTTCTTGAAAATCAAAGAACAGTTAATGCTCAATGGTATACGACCATTTGCTTGCCAAAAGTGATCGCCGAGCTTCGGAAAGATAACCCAAATCGAAACATTACGCTCCATCACGACAATGCAAGCTCACACACCGCTCGAGTCACAAAGTCGTTTTTGGAACAGCAAAACGTCGAAGTTCTTGATCATCCTCCATACAGCCCGGACTTAAGCCCCAATGATTTTTTCACATTCCCCAGAATCAAGAATATGCTACGAGGAAAGCGCTTCCAGACGTCTTAAAAAGCGGTCGATGCCTACAAAGCAGCCATTTTCACTACCCCTACTTCGGAATGGAATAAATGCTATAACGACTGGTTCCATCGAATGCAAAAGTGCATTGACTATCGCGGAGAGTACTTTGAAAAGCAATTAAAAAATTTGCAATATTGTACCTCTTATAGTTTTCTTCATTCCCGACACTTAAAAGGCTACCCTCGTATTATAACAGAAATAACAAATGCACTTTTCTACAGAATATTTTAATGAGTACAACGCGTTTCAGCTCACAGAACCATCATCAGGTATACAGTGAGCTGAAACGCGTCGTACTCATCAAAATATCCTGTGAAAAAGTGCAATGGTTGTTTCTTTTGTAGCTTGAATACCACACTGGAAGGAGAAATTAAGGCAAACAATTTAAAGTGAATCACTATGGACGGAAGACATTTTTGGCAAAATTTGAAGGAAATTTATATGAAAAGTAATGACGGAAGGGAACCGTTAGTTATTTAAGAGAATAGTTTCAACAAACTAATCTTCGAATCTCTACTTGAACGTGCAATGTAATACAACTGGGCAGAAATCTCTGTTTGTAAATGGACTCAAATTATATAATAAAATAATAAATGAAATAAGTGATTTAAATACGAGTGAAAGTAAAAAAAAGTTCTGTGATTTTGTAAAGACAAATTACCCCTTAGAGTGAAAGAATCTCAGTGCAATTATGTACATATATATACATAGTCCAACATTACCATTCCAGCATTATGTACACATTACAAGAGGATCTGTGGGCAATAATCGAGAACAAAAGAATTCTGGGATCTTGTATGATCTCAGTGATGCTGTTTGTCTTTTTTTCAAGTCTAAAGTGATTATTTTATAATATTTGTATTGCAGTGAGTGATTTTATGCACATATTTATATTATATATGTTGTACCAGTTATTGTATTTTGAAAGATTAGCTGTCAATAACTATAAATAAACTTACTACTACTACTAATTGATGAATTCCGATACGATTTATTACCTATGTACTTTCCATATGCGGAAACAAACTATTTTGAACTAGATTGGTCTTTACTCCGAATCGATTCATTTACATATTATGCGGATATGAATAAGAAGTTAAATGAATGCAATGTTAAGTGGAGTGGAATGTTTTCTATTGCTTTCGATTCTATTCTTGTGCTTCTCACCTTACAATGACTCAATTGTCTGCGTTCTTAATTCTCTTCCTGGGTCACGGGCGTCTTTCAAACTTCCAACGCGACATTCGTGAATCTCATTGTCAGTCTCCATTGAGGAGGAAATTTGGAGCACGCATCCAAAACGACTGCGCCGAGAAGAATGGGAATGTTGTTTTGCTTTCTCTTCATGTGGTTTCAATCAAGGTTTCTCGCGCATTGCAAATTGTACTCTTTGTACTTTCCAACGCAGATACTATCCATACTAATAAAGCCTATGCCTGGGCGTGGGGAAACACAGAGGAAACGGAAACACCGATTTTGTATCTTTCGTGCAGCATCACATACACCTGAGAAAATCAATGAATTCCCATTTTCGACTCCGATTAATCGTAAATTAAAAAAATAAACACACGTTTTGTTAATTTTTCATGGGAACATGTAACTATTATAAACAGAATTGCAGCGCAGATTTAGTGCATATTTTTATGTTATGTAAAAATTAGGGACAACCTCCCGATAACCCTGATAACCTGAGAAGTCCTGCTGAACCTTGAGTACCCAACTTAAGTGGGAATTAAGGTCAGGGCCAACATGTAGGAGAGAAATTATTACTAGGTGATCTACTGGTTGAAATAATCGTAAAAGTGAGTCAAAACCCTCAAAATATTTACATAGCTAGGGCCATATCTACCAATTATATCTTATTTCTTCATATCACCATATGTCCCATTCATCATTATTCCGTTCATAAAACCTATTATAATTATTCCCATTACCCGATTACCGAATATTCTCCCCTCTTTCACCGGCTAATCTAAACCTTCGCCCCTCATTACTTCCTCCAGACATCTACTTTGCCTCTTTTAAATCTCATCCAGATGTTCCTTCCCTCACCACCAAACCAAGCTCTTCCTCGTTTGTCTTTCTTTCCGTCCACCTCTATCTCTCTATTATTACATACTGTCTCCATTATATTCTCTATCCTCCTCACGAACGCCTTCAGTAACTACCCCAGTACATTCTCCTCTTCCCCTCTCTGAGTAGGTTCACGTTTCGGCCATATACAACGCTACACTTCATATGCGCATGGGTATCATTCACTCTTTACTGGCCTCCTCTTTATAAAATTACCCAAGGCACCCGTCATCACCTCCGTTTTGTTATTGAACCCATCTATCGCCAACGCTTTTCTCCTTCCAATGATGTTTTTGCTACTATGTCCATTTTCTTCTAGCGTACTACCCAATAAATATAATATATCTTATAATAATATAATATTTATTCTTCCTTACATGTTTCATTACAGATATTTTTTCAGTATTAAGGAAGTAATATAGCATATAAGGCATTGAGCCTGTGTTTAGGCTAATTTCAAAAACATTTATGCGGAAAAGAACACATCTAACCATTATTAACAAAATATGAAAAATATACAAACAAAATTAGGTGCGTAAAAAAGAAATATTACCACTCTGCTGGCTTAAGAACTTACAAAAATAAGGCAATTGTACTACAAATGCAATTGAAAATACAACATACTTATTTTATACTAAATTTACTGACCCTTTACAATAAGGTTTCTATATCATCAAATGTTAACAACCATTTTAAAATTAGTCTTTGATACTATTTAAATGGGTAGATTCTTTGAATGCTTCTGAATGCTTTAAATGCTTCTGTTAGGGTTACCCATACCAGATAAGTAAAAGGATATGAGCCTGACGGTTAAAAATAGTCCACGTTATGGTGCCACGGAAAAATACCGTATGTGGGGGGGGGGCGGTGAAAGAAACCCTCTCTCAACTATTATTAACCCTGAACATGTTAGGAGAAATATGCCTCCGAAAAGGGTTTCAGTCATTAGGCCGACAACCAAGCCGTGGAGAGAAATAAAACAACTGTTCGGAAACCTCATTTGCAGCGCCATATAGGTACAGAGTGGGAAAAATAGCCAGGAACTAAGCCAATGGGAACGAATGGACATGATTCCCGATGCACTGTTATGTTTAAAAAGTTTGATGTAGGCTATTTTTTGCCGGACGTTCAAAATATTTTGCAAGAGCCAACCTATTATGGTAGGAACGATCACAGAAATAAAATTAAGGAAATAGACTGCAGAACCAATAGATTTAAGATGTCATTTTTTCCACGTACAATAAGGGACCATAATAGTTGTGATAGATCAGTTCTGGGATACTGACTAGGTTACATTGGTTTTTTCAGTAGTGCTAAATATCTTAACATGATTATTGGCTACTAACCTCGCATGAAATCCCCGGCATGATATACTCTTGCAAGTCTTAGTACCTTGTAGTGCTATTTATCTGCCGCATTAATAATACTAACCAGTCGTTGTATCTTGCATAGTAGCATGTTCTTCTACGTAGCACCCTCCTAGTTTCTGGTCTGACTGCGCACTTATGTCCTGACTGCTTTTCGCCTGCACCTGGCATTTGGAGGAACTTACATGGTTCTGATTTGAACTGGGGTGAGTGCTGTAAGCCTTGTGTGGAACCACCCCGTGCCACAGACCCTAGTGGTGGCTTGCATGGTCCTTCGTAGATAGATGTAGATGTCATTATAGGCTACGAAGGGTAGAGTATTTGCAGTGGTTGCCGGAGGTACGGGAAAATGAGTAAGCTTTCACTGAGTAGATAGGAGGGAAGAATCTCCTGAGAAAAACCAAGGCCTAAGTAGTAATACAGCATCAATAAAGATGTACGAGACCCACTTGGGGCGAGAGGCTGGTGAAGACTGGCCGAGGATAGATGACAATGGAGGGTGAAAATTGAGAAGGAAGGAAATTGATGGAGAGTGGATTAGGAGTGTAGCACCATCGGAAAACTAAATAGTCAGCGATATATGCGGCAACATATTTAGATCAAAAACAGCTGTAACTGGAACAGTAATAATAAATCCGGCCTAAAAGATGGTTGGGTTAATGAAAAAGCTCTCGCCTATTGACCGTAGATTGACGGTTTTGGAAGCATAAAAATTGTGTAGAGCTACCGATTATAACCCAAGAATTCAATGCGTCAGCTCACTCCAACCAATAGTTTATTTAAATTTTTCGCGGAAATTACCATGTCCATTCAGTGGTGGAAATGTCATGTCTATCTTTATATGGGCCATGCTATAGGCCTGGTATTTTCCGACTCCCTGATAATTCAGTGTCCGAGTACATTGACGCAACATTAATGGACCAAATCATATCGGTTGGCAAGCAATGTGGAAGATAACGGTTTGCACGAAATTCTTTTATTTATATTTTCCTTACTTCCAGCGCATATTTTTTTTACCGAAGATAATACTTAGGTTGATGAAGAGGATGATTAAGAAGAAAGGACGGTTTAAGACGGTGGCCAGAGCAAATATTCCGGGATTCGATTACTGGTGGGAAGTTTTCCGACATTAAATAAATATTATATGTAAATTAAACCAGATTCTTGCCCTTGACCTCACCGATTCCGGCCGAATTGTCGGGGTGTATTCAGTTTCACTAACAAAATTTTTAGTCGTGATTAGTCGTTCGGCAAAATACTAATCAGTTGCCTAGTTACGGAACGAAGGAAACTGTCATTTCAATCATAATTTTTCTCACTTCAATCATTTTCTTCAATCGTAATAGCCAGCTGGAATAGCAAATATAGACTTTATATATCATTATCCCGTTTTATGAATATGAGGCGTGTCCGAAGTTACTTTTTGGTCCATTAATTTGCACAGAATAATTTTAATAGGCAATAAAATAAATATGCAATCGTAAAATCGGAGACTGATTTCTATACCTGGAACTCATTTCCCTATAATTGATTCGGAGCGGACGCAGCGGGAGGAAATGTATATGAAAGGAAATGAAATTTTAAGAGAGTCAGTAATGATGGTCTCAATTCATTTCATATCTCCGCAGGCTAAAAAAACCTCCGTATTATTCCGAAAGATAAAAGAGCAAAAATTGTGAATTCATTTGAAAGTATATGCCTCCCATTTAGATAAGAAATAATACGCGCAACGTAAGATAACATTTGCGTAATTCTTTCGCTCAATGCCGCAGCCTTGAACTTTGTCTTTCCTCACTAAAAATGATTCAGTCATACTCATGGAATTTGAATCGGAATAAAGATTTCTTGAGTTCTTTCTTAGCTTAAGGCAGGTTGTAATTCCATCATCGTTCGTCATTCGATGATAAGATTGGCTGTCTGCTGTCCACAACTCTGCCCTCCGCACATGTTAATTTTTTAAAGTTATAATAGCTCTGCTGTTTCATACCCCGTTTTGCCTGGCCTATTCATTTGTTCCTCTATCTTCTCTTAGAACTTTCCATTGTGCACGATAATACCATTCATTACCAGGAGAGGTTCAAATAAGCAATCACAATGAAAATAGCAAAGACATAAAAAGAAAATTTATAATTTTAAGTTGCAATGAAATGCTGCAGTACCTACAAACATTCATTGTGACATTTTCAGAACATATTTTATAGCCAAGAACTCCTTATTCGTTCAGTACCTACGCATTTCACACGATAACACTGAAAATAGTCTCAGTATTTTGCTTGTGAAGACATAATTTCACCCGACCCTCGTTTCAATTGGATTGCTGAGGGTGGAGCACGCCACGTACTAAGCCTGCTTATGAGTAAAATTCACACATCGTGGCAGGGAAACCAACTTTAATGAATGAATTTCCATATATATTTCTTTCCCAGGTTAGCCTTGCAAAAAAACCCGAAGAGAACTCGAACTGCAAGAAGGAGAGGTAGAAATGGTGGGGTGAATGGAAAAAACGGATGAAGAGGAAATTGGGGAGGCGAAAAGATAGAGATTATGTGAGACATAGGAGCCAAACTGATTTTTAAAAACCTTAAACGTAAGGCTTATAGGCAAGCGATTAAAATCATCTATCTATCGCCATGACTTTACTTACAGCCCTACATGTTGGTCTCTTAGTGCAATAAGTCGAAGCGGGACGGAGGGAGCTAAGTGCCCTGTTACTTCTCAACGTGGTTTTGTTGGCAGCAATTAAGGGGCTTAGGGGCTTTTGTTTACGGCCTCAGAATTTCTGGGCCTCCACAGTGAAGAAATTTTGACGCCGTAGAGTCGAAAATTACAAGTAGATCTATTCATAAGCTAAGATTTGTCGAAGGCTTTGTCGTAAAATTAACAAATGTTCCTATATTCTATCGTGTCGAGTTTATAGTAAATTAGGCCCCAGAAGAGGCTTCAAATTTAACAACCTTCCTCCACAGTTCCACAGGATTTTGAATTCGTCTTATTTAGCAGTTATTTAAAGTATTTTTGCGTCATTAAAATTACTACAGTCATTCAAGGACTGTTTAAATTTTCAACATTAAATCCTAGCATGGCCTCTATTGAGACAGGAGAAGAATTTCGCTCCAAATACCTTTAATCTAATTTTGTGGAAATTTATTATCGTTAGCATGAGAAGAGTTCCTGGAAGCGATAGAATTTCACGATTGCTGATAAAACTGCACGGAGCCCAGTTGCTTGGAAGGCGAGAGTTGGCGGTCGTATTTAGGAGTAGCCCAAGGTCGACGATTGCAATGGATCTCGCGTTTCATGCCAGAATGTGAAGATTGAGTCCGTAAGAGCGAGATTTTTTCGACTCTTCAGCATGTGGATAAGATTTTAATTTAATTTTAAAATGTCAGCAGTCCTAAATCATACTAATATTTAATAGAGTTGGAGGAATAACAGTTATATATTGTGAAAACTTAGAGAAGATGAGTAGAAGTACTCACTGGACACATGTTATCTGACGATAGCCTATTGAGAACAAAAATGGAAGGAGGAATGAATTAGAAAAATGAACATTAAGACCAAGAATGGATGAATTTTTTATACATGGTGTAAATCTTGAAGGACTCCAAATTACGAGGCTCCATATAGAACAACCTCCATCCGAGGTTTCGCAGGATTTAGAAAGTTCCGTAGCCCACAACCCACAATCTTCCTCTGTTGAGTGCCACGAGCTTTGGCATGAGCCATTAATCAAAGAGTTTCCAGCTCCTCGAACCTTCGTTATCCTCGCACCTTCGCTATCCAAGATACGTAACACGTTGAACGTAAACTAGCTTATATTCACAGATTGCACCACTCTTAGAAATTATCTTTAGCAAATCATTATCCGAAGGCCAAGAATGCCTCCAGACCGAGAGGTGCCCCAAGACTGGAAAATAGCCAACGTCACTCCGATATTAAAAAAGGAAATAGAAGTGACCCGAAATGTACCGGCCTATATCGCTAACATCACTTTTATGCAAGATCCTCGAACACATTGCCAATAGAAATATTATGACATTCCTGGATAATCGTAACTTCTTACATAGCAGTCAGCACGGCTTCCGTGAGGGGAGGTCCTGCGAAACCAGCTTGCGCTCTTCCTTCATGATATCCTAAAATCAGGTGAATCGATAAAGCAATTCGACGCGATGTTCCTTTATTTCAAAAAGGTATTCGACAAAGTTCGTCACACAAAACTCATTTACAAATTGCAATCTTTCGGAGTTAATAGAAAAGTAGTGATTGGATAAGGGACTTTCTCAGTGATCGAAAACAAAAAGTAATTATTGATGATTTTAGCTCTTAAATGGTCGAAGTCACATCCGGTGTTCCTCAAGGAAGTGTGATCGGCCCTCTTTAATTCATAATTTATATTAATGACCTAAGTTCTTGAGTCAGCAGTAAATAAAGATACCCAGGAATAAGTTCATGGACCAAAATAAGAGGAAAATACAGAGGAAGAGATACCAGGAGGTAATGGAACTAACATTAGATAGGGAAAGGTGGAGGGCTGCAGTCAACTAATCTTCGGATTGAACGACCAATGATGAATGCAGACATGTAACATGTTGAAGGGAGCGTCATTTATCACCTCTGGGATTATGACATTTATGTGAAGGAAAAAGCCACCGCAAAGTACACACAGACTCCATGAAAAATCTGGAGTTATGAGCTTTCCGGGAAGAGTAATATTCTTGCCACGAAAATAGATGCGGTTTCGACACTGCGGTACACCTTCTGATGCATGAAATCGAACGTCAAAATGTTGCAGAACCTCGATAGTGGAACGAGGAAGAAGATGACCATCTATAGAAGTCTTAATCCGAAATCTTCCGTCGCCAGACAGATTTTATCTCCCTTGCAATGCAGGTGAAAGAGGTCTATGTAGTCTGGAGTGTCTCCACAACAGAGTTGTCTAGGGTACAGCATTCCGAGTTCTCAAAAGCATATACCCTCTGATGAGTCGCGTAAGGGAGCACAAGAGTGCAGGAGTAGGGGCGTATCTCTTCCGAAATATAGCTCAGCATGGCGGTATATAGGACAGCAAACAAAAACGGCATGGACTTACATATGTCACCCGACGGTAGCGACGAAGACACGACCATTTTGTCGGTGAAGGCAGACCCCCGCAAGCTCGAAATTAAAAAAGCCGAGCAGAGAGCATTGCGCAAGGCGCACTCCGATAAACCCATGCATTGATGTTTTCATTGAGATATAGAAAACCATAGGCTATCGAAAGAATTGTCATTTGCGTGCCAGGATGATGTCATAAACACACTCAAAAACCGCCGCCTTATATTCAAGGCGGAGGTTGAGGACGCAAAATGAAGGGCGTGCCGTGCCCAGTTGGAGATTTAGAGTCACCTTCTTTCCGGCTGTAGTTATTACGCCTAGTCAGCGCACATAGCTCGGCACAAGGCGGCCATTGGGGGAATACACTCTCACCTCCGAAACCATTTTGGCATCAACAAATCACCTGTGCAGCCCAAAGCTCCAGGAAATATTGAGTTAATCGTGGAGAACGATAAATGCACATGCAAATGATGATAAATGCAAATGATAGAATTATTCCTTTTCCACCACTTGGCCGTTGAAGGCGACGATACCTGATATCGTTCTCCTCAACCACCCTTCGCGTTCAATGCTCGTGATGGAGTTTTCAGCTCCGGCTGAAGTGAATATGGATTCAAAGGAGGTTGAGAAGCCGACGGAATATTAAGACCTGCTCTTTGAACTTCGGCAAATGTACCCCGGATACTCTGATGAAACTGGTAATCCTCATCGTGAATGTGCTCGGAGGAGTTAAGGGCTCTCTGCTGGTGAGCATCAAGCGCATGTATTCCTGGCGAAATCACTTGCTGCTCGAATGCAGGTGGCCATCATCCTTGGGTGACCCCGTGTACTCCGTGCACATGACCCAACTGTAGCGAAGACACTTAACCCGATGGGCTTCGGACGTGGCTACGAAAACTGCAAAACCCCTCGAGTCCACGGCCATTATGACGGCTATGAAATCTGATGGTTGCCGGAAATGAATGGAGGGAACGATACATAAGTAACGCATCAAATGAATGTATTATTTCGCGTACCGGAGTTAATCGGTGCATACGTAAACGAATTATTACGAAATATGTATCATGCAGGAACTTCTGAATGAAATCCGGGATAAGCAGGGTAGATGGCTGAAGGATGAAATAAAGGGCGACGGGTTGCTCAAGAGTGTGATAGAGGTAAGGATGTTGAGAAAGCAGGGAAGGGAAAGAAAGAGAAGAAGGGTAGATCATATGTTGAGGCCAAAAGGATATACTTAGAGGGAAATAGGCCCCTGAAAGTGTAGGAAAGCGGGAGGAGATTCTCTGACATTCAACAAATCTACCTTTACCGGTAGAGTAATTAAATAAAAACATCATGTGCCATATGGTTATATGAAATGTATGGAGATGAAATAACATTTCATTTGAGTATTCTACCAGCTGATTGGAAGGTTTTGGGACAGTTCTTATTCTTAAGTCCAAGTTGTGGCAAATCGCTCCGTTTTCCCTCCTGTAAGGATATAATAAATAAAAAAATACCGCTATTACACACACGGGGGTTAAAGGGGCTTTAACTCCGTGGTCTGAGCGGATGCCAGTATACATTAATCAAGGTGTTGGTGTACTCGGGTATTCGTTGAAGCACCTAAGTGCTAATCCCAACAAGGTGCAACTAACGGTGCGCAAACTTCACACGTCAGACAAGTTCACTTTCTCTTATCCGGCTGTGGTTTTCCAGCAAGATCTACCGCCTTGAAAATTTCACAATTGAGTTGAAGGCGTGTTGATGATGCCTCAACCGGATTCGGACCCTTGACCTCGGTAAGTAGCTCAACGTTCTGCCCAAGTGAACCGCAGCGCAATAAGGGTGGCTGTAGCGGTAATCGAGGGTTACTGAATACATATTTAAATATTATTAGTACGTTTAAAAATTATCTTGGACCACATTCCACTTGAGTGCATCTGTTCATTCCTTGTATCTCAACGTACAGGCTGTAATGGAAATATCCCTTTAGAGAGGTCTTAACAAATGCTTAACTTCTGACTAACAGATGGCGTTAGGATAGAACTTAACAGTATGTAGCTCGTAAGTTTTCACAGTACAATTTTTCAATGTAAACAAATTCATTACTAAACTAATACTTTTCGACAATACACTAATACATTCGCTTGTGAAAGCATAATTCAGCGTACTTCTTCAAACAAATAAATCAAAAGCTAAAATATTTAGGTACATATACAGCTGCTTATTGAGGATTACGCATATCTAAAGAGTTTTTGTTGCTATATTAACATTATAGCAGTCAATTTAAACGCTCAGCAATTAGAATATCAAATATGAAATTCTACCATTGTATCAAGTGAGACAGTAGAAGAATCTCGGTCAATGTACCTAAAATACAATTGTTCGGCGGTTTTTTAATGACTGTACGAGTCTCCGATTCCTGGAATTGATAGAATTTCATGATTGCTGATTAAGCTGCGTGGAGTTCCCCAGTTGCGTGGAAGAGTTAGCGGTCGTACTGAAGTTGGAGTAGTTCAAGGTCGACGATCACAATGGATCTCGCAGCTCATCGTAGAGTCTGTAACTTCAAGAGTCCGTAGGAGCGAGTATTATTGACTCATTATAATAGCATTATAATTTTGTCCCTGTCTTATGCATTAGAGGTGGGAATTTCGGTTCATTTTGTGGATTCGGTTCATGGGATTTGATTCGTGGCAATGATTCGGTTCTTTAAATCGTTCATAATTAACCGAATGAACCAAATCCACGATTGAATCTTGAATCCATGTGAATCTCGAATCCATGTGAACCTCGAATCCAAGTGAATCTCGAATCCATGTGAATTTGTCGACTTACTGCATTTCAAATATTAGTGTGCGAAATAACAAACAAAAAAGTGAAGTGTGATGTTCCAATTCGGAAACAAGACCTTTGGCAAGGTGTTTCAAGGGTATTTACAGGGTTCTTATTGAACGATTTGGATTTGGCGGATTCGGAGAATTGCTATCAGAATCTTCTACACAAATCGTTCATGTTGAACGATTTGGATTCGGCGGATTTGAATCTTCCATCAAATCGTTCATTTTGAACGATTCGAGTGGAAGAAGTAGATTCGGTTCATGCCATTGAATCGTTCATTCTGAACGATTCATTCATGAACGACACAGCTCTATTATGCATATGTCTTAATAACATCCCCATTGTGTTTTAAAATTGAAGTTCCAAATCCCACGAAGAGATAAGAGAGTTGTTGAGAGAAGAAGTATGCATTGTGAAAACTCGGAGAAGAAGAGAAGTACTAACAAGATGCATTGTCTCTCACAATTGCCTACAGAGAACAATAATGGATGGCGGAATAAATAAAAAGAATGAAGGGAAATACCAAGAATGGAATCTATTGGGCATACTCTGAAGGTCGCCAAATTGAAAAATACGTTGAAGTACGAATGGCAGGAAGGAGTGTGTAATAGAGAACTTTTGTAAACCAAGGCTCGGTTTGAATACAACTGATAATGAAGCAGTGGTAAATTACGTGCATAGGGGATGCAGTCATACTGAATACGTTAATATTTGCTGGACATTACCGAACTTCTCAATGGAAGTATGAATACCTACACATCTGAGAAAGAGAAAACTTCGTA
This sequence comes from Ceriagrion tenellum, assembly GCA_963169105.1. Taxonomy (NCBI): domain Eukaryota; kingdom Metazoa; phylum Arthropoda; class Insecta; order Odonata; family Coenagrionidae; genus Ceriagrion; species Ceriagrion tenellum. The sequence goes on from OY720637.1 coordinate 125,947,616, forward strand.
CTGTCCACAAATAACCTTTATTAAATTTTCCCACCACAATTTCGACAAATACAGTCATCATCAGAGCCTCGGTAATGATTGTGCAAGTCGAAATCTAAGCAGGAATATCCAAGTAAAATTGCTCAAGGATCATGCAGTTTTTTCTTTTATTTAGTCATTGTACCACAAAATAACGACTAATAGAGGCATTAACTTGATTTGTTTCACGCCATAAGCTGAAAACGCCTGTAAAAATTAGTTTTTTTTACAATGTCCAAAATAGAATTACGGTGGGTAACAATTTTAATAAAGCAAATGACATAGGATACGAAATACTCTCTGTTACATTTCTGGGACATTCTAAACGCAGAACATCTTCATTTTTGTTTTTCGAATAATATCACCGACAACTACAGCTGTGCCATATCCCACGGAAAAGGAATACTATTTTTTGGTACAGTATTTAAAAAATGCAATAATGTGGCTAACGTTTTGGTACCGTAGGAGAGGCTATAAAAGCTCTTTTTTACGTTGAGATCGAAGTCAATGAACTTTCTGATAAGTGATTTCCCGCACCAACTAACGTGAGTGACTGAATAAGTCCTCAGTCATGGAGACGATAGGATACCAGGTTTGCTGACAACCATCAGAATTTCCCCGTGACTTATGAGGTCCCATTCCACATGTACAAGCTATTCTTTGAGCAGTCGTAGAGGTGTGTAACAGGGGGTGTTAGGACACCAGAGACGAAAAGGGAAGGTAAAACGGAAATAGAACGGGGTGAAAGGAAAGAGGTGCATTCCTGGAAACAGAAGGATTTTCAGGATCGTTGACGCATTGTGGAAATTCCCTGTGGCTTGAGTACAAAACTTTCATGGCACTGTAGTGGGAGCATTCGTGGTCACGAAGGGTGAATCAATCATGGATCAGCCGAAAAAACCACCTAAGGACTCCTGACACCTTGGCCTCTCTATCCCACCTTCCATATATACCATCCCCTCCGGTCTTCACAGGCGAGTGCCGCCAAGTTTCTCTACGCTTTTGAGGGTAGTTCATGGACCAAATAAATAGGAAAGTACAGAGGAAGAGATACAATCAGGTAAGGGAACTAGCATTAGATAGGGAAGGGTGGAGAGCTGCAGTCAACCAATCTTAGGGTTGAACGACCAATGATGATGATTGAGGGCAGAATTGGCAACTGTTATTCAGGCGTAGTCCAAGGTTGAAGGATTTTTTAACTGAATCTCGCAGTTCATTGCAAAGCGTAAAACTATAATGTGGCTGAAGGGGTAATCGTGGATCAGTTCTGCACATTTAATTATTTGTCAAGTAAACCGGAAAAACTTTTAAGGCTACATTTCATTTAAGCACAGCTATTCGTGCTTTGGAACTCGTCGTATCTACACCAATGTAAATGATCACAGATTCATGTTTTACTATTTTTTGCCTAAATTAAAGCATGTCATCATTTGCGTCTCCGGCGTGGTATTCGAAATTTAGAAATAAATCGTTTCTAAATGTGTTTTTTCTGATCTTTAACTCGGAAAGACATCTTTATATTCGTAAACAATCATTTCCATAGTATGAAATAGACCATTTCGTAATTTCGTAAATCTGTAAATATGTGATCGAAGGATTACGGAATACATTTCATGGACCATGAAGCGATACTAAACTGGTAAATGAATTATGTCCCTTTTATCAATAAAAATCGCCGTTAAGAACATATGCAAAGTTTCACACAAGTCTGCTCAGAGAAAAAATCGCTCCGAGCATCATAAGGAGGTGCCACGGCGATTGTGAGTAATAGCCATTGAGATACACGGAGAGGGCGCTTGCTATGCTAGCCAATGCTACATGCTGAAGCCAGTCCGCCATCTTTGTTGACCCCCATTATCCTATAGCGCTATCGGGCTAACGCACGAAATGTACTATTTTTTCCATCGATAGCTTACTAGAAATCAGCATACACTAACTTCTTCAATATGTATTTTACTTACATATTTTGTTTATTTATTTAAACTAATAGCATCCGCATTCCCGATGAAAACTATTGTAAAATAGAGTAGAATCCATAGCACTAAACGGCGTATATTTGTTTCAAGAGTAATTTGCCTTAAATTTCGAATAGATGGTTGATATTCTTGATTTACATCCGCTAATTCGTCCATTCCGTCGCTATCTATAAGTAAATAAGGAAAGAGCAGAGTTGAACAAGATGGTTATTATTTAACCTTCAACATAATATTATGGATTGTGATCTCGTTGCCAAAAACTGTTGTCTAGAATCCCGTAAACAAACAACTTTTTGGAAAGTGGTGCCGCCCAATGATGAAAGACGGAAGTTCAAATGTAAATACAGTCGATAGTTTGTAAATAAACACGTCGTACTGGTTTTGCCATGAATATACATGGGTTTTACTTACAATTAATCATAATGCAGTGGATAAAAAATGTAGTACTACACGCGGAACGTAATTATACACTTTTTTAATATCATGCGGTCTACAGATATATTTTAATTCCTCTCCAAATGTAATTACACAAATGCACAATTAACTTCTTAGCACTTCGTGAATATCGCTATACGGAAATTAATGTGAGGTGACTTCATGAGTATTCCCAATGGCCATCATTGCAGTGTAGGCAAAAAGGAATGCACGTGCCGCCTTGAGCAGATTCTTATTTTTCAATCCAAGTCTCCTATTTTGGGTCCTCGTAGACGCATACCCTGTTTTGCAGCCTGGTACGAAGCAAGTTCTGTTTAAACAAGGCATTCTAAATTCTTTATTTCAGCCGAACGGGCTTAATGCATTCAAATTAGAATCAGAGTCTGGCAAACATCGTCGTCGGCACAGGACGTGGACATGGACGTTTTATAAACCTCTTATATATTTTTTGTAATAGATATTTCCTTTCTAGCATTTACAAAGTAACTTTTAGATCACAAAAATAGCAAGATATTATTCAAAGCATCGAGAAATTCATATCTCCTCGGTCGTTATTGTCACCACACCACCATATTGTCATATTCACCACAGTCTCACGTTAGCAACAATTAACTACGTCTATTTACAATAACAACTGAAAAGACTCTAATCGAAGTGGCGCCAAGGACTGGGTGAACTAAAAGTGGAAATTTAGGCAACACGTAGCCTAGGCAACAATTCCAAACATCTAAATCCATGATATATATTCATGGTCAGAATTCAGTTTGATGACGTTGTGCCCTCACCATGGACCTTAATGGTAATAACAAATACTAGATTATACTTTTTGTTTACGTTGTTTAAAAAATTCTGCTTTCACTGATGAGTCCTGTTAGCTATTAAAACGCAAAATTAAGGGGCAAAGATGCAGAATATTCCACAGATATATAATTCACGATCAATTTTCGTAGTCATAGAAGACGATAGCTGTGTCATGTCTTAAGAACTATCGCATTTTGACTTTAATTAACTCAGTAATAAAGTAAAACTTCAAAAAATAAGGAGGTAAGATTCATGTACATATTTCATTTTCATTGAATTATCTGGAAGTTATCGCAATTAATTAACATGACATTAGTATTAAACAGAAAACAGACCTCGAAATTAACCTCGAAAATGACAATGGTATTGAACAGAAAAATATTGTTAGCAGCAAAATTTAAAATCACACAAACGAGACCTCACGGCAGAGGGCTACTCAGCAGACGAGTATCTGATGCGGCGGAACGGACGCCACGGGCATACGCAAGGAGGTAGAGGAGACCTTGCTACCTGTTTGGATGCGGTGTATAGTTATGTGAGCACTGACCTGAAAAGACGCATAGTCTCTCGTTGTATTTGATCTATCGCCAATAAAGGTGTCTGTTTGGAAAGACAATGTAGCAACAAAATTTCTCTTCGTATTTTCACCATTGCAGCATGTAAAATCATGTATATTCAAGTTCACCCATTGAAATTTGCCAGAAAAATAGCATAGTATGAAATCATTTTGCCGTTCTTATCTGATGGGAGACACGTTATTCCAAAATTGCCCATAATATTATTATTATTAGTTGCGTACGGACCCTGTTGGATCACGCAAATCATTATGACTCATTTCTTATTTCTTAGTTCCTTTCTTATCTTCCACACTTCTCTCATTCTTTCTCCGTGGATTCTCTTTCACTCTTCCGTCCACTTCGTCCCTGGTTTCTTTGGAACTTCGTTCTCAGGCATTACGTTCCACTGGTGTATCTTATTTCTGTAGGTGATTCTGTTTTCAATTTCTCTAGGGTCTATTTTTGCTTTTTCTACATCACCTCTGACTTGTGATAACCATGGTATTGTTGATTTGACACCTTGTAAATATATGATCACCTTTTTGATGAGTCTTGTCGGTGGGAGTCTATTGATATGTCCGAAAAATTGCAGTCTTCTTTTTCCGGTATCCGATATCCGCCGCTAGGTTGGACATCTTCTCTATAGTTTTCCTGGAGTGCAGCCTATACCCTTCTTCTGTTAATTTTTGCCGAGAATTTTCCTCGTGATTTTTTGCTCTTCCTTAAGTATGTTTTCCATATCTATTTTTATATGAAGCGTAAGAGTTTTGCTTGCAAATAGAGCCTCCAGCTTCATTACGATAAAGTGCCCATAATATGGTATTCATGTCATTTTATGGGAGAAGGCTTACCCGAAAGTCGGGTGCTAGCGCCTCTGTTCATCTCGCGGTTCATCGCAGGACATAAAACTTGGAAAGCGGGAGAGTTCCGCTCCCGGCGACGCGCACCAATTGATCGTAACGGAAGGTCTTGGCCTCCAAAACAAAAAAAAAGTAGGTTCGCCTCTTTTCTCTGGAAGGATTCTCTCCCCCGCTCCCCTCATTCACTCTCTCCCGTTATCTTGCTTCGTTCCCTCCTCCGACACCCGCCCTCTCCCTCCACACCACTGCTCCCCCCCCCCTGCACCCCGCACTGTAAACATGCCGCGCTGAAAACTTTCCCCTGCCACACCCTCCTGTGGGCGCTAAGAGTGAGTGCGGTTCATCATAATCTGCGCGATCGTTAACCAAAACCTGTCGGTGTATTCACAAACGAAAAAGTACTCTCTCAGCATATCAAGGAATGAGTGCCTGTCTAAGGAAGCAAATATCGCTGTGTACAAAAGTGTACTTCTCCCCACTTTGTTGTAGGATAGCGAAACATGGGTATGTCAGGATAAACATGAAAGTAGACTAAACGCCGTGGGTATGAGTTATCTGAGGACTGTTTGCGGCAAAATTAGTATGGGTAGTGTGAGGAATGAGTGGGTAATAAATAAATGTGGGTTAGATGCTCCAGTAATGGATATATATGAAAGGAGTGTGCTTTGTTGGTTTAGCTATGTTGAGAGAATGGATGAGAGTCGAATAATGAAACAGATATATGAGAGTGAAATTAATGGTGCGAGAGTTAGGCCGAGAAAGTTGTGGCTGAATATGGTTGAGGAAATTCTTAGGAGGAGGAATATTAGAAGTCTTAAAAACAGGAGGGCGTGTATGAAGCAGTGTATGGGGGTAAATGAAGCAAAAGACGCATGCAGGGATAGGTCAATAAGGAGGAAATTGTTGAAGCAGAGTTAAGTGTACAAATATTTATTTATGAGTGAAATTTAGTGGCTGTGCCTACCACGGAAGGGAACGGCGAGATTGGTATGTATGTATGTAAAAGTACTCTCTCTCTCCCTTTACTTTTCCCGCTAGCGGTTCGTTGCTTCGCAAGTCCTCGATCCAAAAGTAATCTAAATCTCAAATACTTAAGCAGAAGTTCATCTTGGTTTGTTGAATGTATCGACGGTAGAAAGTTTTTTTTTTTCATTTCAAGCAATCCGTTTATAAAAAGGCACAAAATTATTCTTTAAGGTAGTTTGGAGGGTCACGTTGTCCCAGCGGTAGCGTGTTCACCACCCCCGCCGAGGGTCGCAGGTCAAGATTATCTTGTCTATGGAAAACATCTCTAAATGCTACACCTTTGAATCCAATCCTATTTTATACATTCAACTGAGCTAAATTTTACTAACGCAATAAACTAAGTATGCCGATACGCTCTGCTTAATAGAAAAAATTTGACACTCTAAATGCAGTTTATATATTAGCCGTAGAACGCACATCCTCTGGTTGGGATAAAGCTAAAAACCTAGAAAAATTCGTCAATATTAACCATTTTAAACACAGATAAAATGCAAAATCAGTTAAAAACTAACATAAAAGATAGGATAAAAATCCCACCGTAGAACATTCAATAAAAACTAATTTATATTGATCATTTTATAAAATAGAACCCAAAAAATTCCCGGAAAAATATATCGTTTAAATCCATTCATCAGGTAGCCAAATAAATAAGCTGTTGTCAAAATCGGAGAAAAATTAAGAATTTTCTCGCTAAAAACGTAATGTTTAAGGAGATATGATGCGTGAAACAAATTCGATCGCAAAGATTAAAGCTGTCATTTTTTTAACGAATATCGAAAATTTTCCCTTGAATATCTAGTGCAATCAATTTGAAAAAGCAAAAATAAGTACCTCTCCACCGATTACAATGCTTGTCTTACAGGATTTTATAACATGGGCCCATTGCAGGACCTCACGGACCTTGAGGGAATTATACATAGTCTATGTTCATCCCAGTCCAAAAATAAACCAACATGCAAAATTTCGAGACCATCGGCCCAGGCGTTCAAGAATGTATAAAGAATGAACACACATTTTTAAAAAGTATTATACCGGTTACGGCAGGTTTTGTTGAATGTCAGAGAATCTCCTTCCGATCCTCTTCACAATCAAGGGCCCATCCCCCTCCAGTATATCATTTTTTGCATCAGCATACGATCTTACCTTCTTCATCCCGTCGATGAAACCTATTCCCTTTCTTCCCCTTCCCCGCTTGCCCAACATCCTTCCCTCTATCACACTCTTGAGTAACCCATCACCCTTTATTACATCCTTCAGCCATCTACCCTGGCTATCCCGGATTTCATTCATAAGTTCCCTTTCCTCGCCAACCATCTCAAGCACTCCCTCGTTAGTCTTCCTCTCCGTCCACCTAACCTTCTTCATCCTTCTCCACACCCACATCTCAAATGCCTGAAGCCTATTCTCGTCCTCCTTTCTCAGGGTCCACGTTTCTGCCCCAAACAACGCTACGCTCCATATCAAGCTCTTTACCAGCCTCTTCTTCACATCCTTACCCAATGTCCCCGTCATCAACTCCCTTCTACTTCTAAATGCCTCCTTAGCTAGCGCTATTCTCTTCCGTAGGTATTTGCTGCTAAGTCGGTTTTCCTCAAGCGTGCTGCCTAAGTAATTAAATTCCTCTACTTGCCCCGGTTTGTATTCTTCAACTTTAATGACAAGCCTAACTTTCTTTGCGCCAGAGAATCTCATTACTTTTGTTTTATTATGGCTTATCTTCATTCCGAATATCCCACACTGCATTTCTAAAGCATCTACCGAAGCTTTTAGTCTCTTCGAAGATCCACTAACCAATGCCTGATCATCCACAAATCTAACTGACTTTATCAGATGCCCTCCTGCTTTGTTTCCGACCTCAAGTTCTTCCCACGCCTGTCTTACCATTTCCTCAGCATAAATGTGGAAAAGCAAAGGCGACAACGGGCACTCTTGCCTTACCCTGCGACATATACTTGCCCACCCTGATTCACCATCAGCCACCCTCACCTGCGCCCTTTGCGTCATATAAAAGTTTCGGATTAGTCTCCAGTCTCGCCAATCTATTCCCATTTTCCCGAGTATTTCCGTTCCGTGCGTTGCAAAGACCTATATCAAAGGAATAACACAATCAATATTGAACGACCTTGCCATATATCATGACTCTGATACATGCCACAAAGTTACCAAAAAAATTGTTTTACTTGTTCATGTATATACTACCCTGCGAGCCTCCGTGGAGGCTGAGTGTGTTCGGACACTAGCAATCAAAATGGTGGTGTTAGAGAGGGAGAAGGACAGAGGTGAATTGCATGTTAAGGATAGTGTTATGCTGCAATTAGTTATAATCACCAATTGAGCGAGAAAAGACGGAAATTGGTACATGTCAGTTCTGTAGTATTTTTGTCTTGTTTTGTAACTCCTATCAGATTTAAATATTAAATTTATATCGCGCGTGTACAAAATATTAAAAAATATCGCGCGTGGTTATAATAATATCCTGTGTCGCACTGGAACTTGCCTGATTGAAGTTGCTCACGAAATCTGCGAGTAGCCTATATTCAATGATATATTCTGTATGATCGCACCAGGTTTTAACAAAGTGTGCCCTACATTTACTTAGCGAATGAAATCTTTTTATGCAGTCTCAAACGCTCGAGGCATATTCGAGAAGCGATAAAGTGGCATTTCTTCACTTTTCTATCAGATAAACTTCTTGCTATTCACTTGATAAATCTGAGTTTCCTTCATTCAACACCAATAACATTTCTTGTTCCTCTCACGATAGGTCTGAAGTAGCGGTGGAATTAATTGATACGCCCATTTCGTCAAATAATTCTTGCAATTCTTTCACCATGCCTTAAACTTCTTCATCAATCTTTTTCTTCCCTAAAATACACCAGTGATATCGTCTCCGTCTACACCACACTAGCTACTTCGGAGTTTGTGGCAGGAGGTGATTCTATCAGAAGAATTCACGAACGGTCGAAAACTATTCATTTTTCTCAAAACTATTCGTATTATACTGTTATTAAATATTTCACTAATTATACTCTTATCGTGAATAAAGTGCACGGATGGGCTTCTCATATAGCGAGGATCCTAACCATCATTCTATACATACAGAATGGATATTGTACTCTCATTCATCACGGGGACCATTTGTTAAAGTTCAGTCGTGCTAACATGTAAAATATTCCAAATGAAATACCTAGAGAATTTTGACGCTCTCCCCTTTATGAACTTCTACATCTACATACTACCCTGACAGCCGCTGCATAGGCGTGTGACAGGGGATGTTAGAACATCAGCCGTGTTAAGATGCAAGATGAAATGGTGACGTGTATTATGGGAGTGTATTTAGTGGAGCTCAGTTTTTATTGTGGTCGCTTATTGTGCGTGGAAAGAACGAGTATCTGTTGGGCAAAATATCTCTCTTATTTTACCGCTGATGTCAGATCTAGAGACGTAGTGAGGCGTCTTGATAATATTTTCTATGTTGCTCTGAAACACACCAGTCCTGAATTTCTCAAGCAACCTAAGCCTATCGTGTAGCCTCTGAGTCTCTAGAGGCTCCCACCTTAATCCTTAAAAAATTTGTGAGACACTATACAGGTATGTTCGCTCGTATCAGTTTTTAACGAAGCGTGCAGCTTTTCTTTGTATTTTATTAATTTTTTGGTTAAATCTTTATGACCAGGGTCCCAAATGCTCGCGGCGAATTCGAGGTAAGGCCTAACCAGAGCAAAGTAGCATCTCTCTTTGACTTTTTCATCCGAGGACCTCCCTATTATACGTTTAACAAAACTTAGTTTCTTTAATGCTGCGCCACATATGTTCTGTATGTGTAATCACCACGTTATATCAGAAGTTAAGGTAATTCCAAGATATTGTACTGCATCTGAAATAGGTATGGCACTTGTGTGATGACTTTCGCAGGAAGTAAACTCTGGTGCATTTACGAAGATTTAATTCTAGTCCCCCTCCTGGCCCCACGAATGAACTTAGTTAAGGTCCGATGACAGAACTTCTATGTCCGCGTCTTCGCTCATTTCACGGTAGGTAACTGAATCATCTGCAAATAATCTTAATATACTGCTAACTCGAGATCTTAGGACATTAATATAAATATTGAATAAAAGGGGGCCGATCACGCTTCCTTGAGGAACACCGGATGTGACTCCGACCATATCAGAGATAAAACCATCAATAACTACTTTTTGTTTTCGATCACTGAGAAAGTCCCTTGTCCAATTCACTATTTTTTATTAACTCCGCATTAATGCATTACATATATGAGTTTTTTACGAGGAATTGTCAAATGCCTTCTCGAAATAAAGGAATATCGTGTCAAACTGCTTTTTCGATTCACCTGATTTTAGGAAATATAAAGGAAGAGCGCAAGCTTGTTTCGCAGGACCTGCCCTTACGGAATCCATGCTGACTTCTATGTAAGAAGAAGTTACGATTATCCAGGAATATCATAATATTTCTATCGACAATTAGTTCGAGGATCCTGCGTAAAAGTGATGTTAACGATATAGGCCGGTAATTTCCTGGATCACTTCTATTTCCTCTTCTAAAAATCGGAGTGACGTTGGCTATTTTCCAGCCTTGGGACACCTTGCCTTTGGATAATGATTTACTAAATATAATTTATAAGAACGGTGCAATATGTGGCGCTAACTCCTTGATCACACGTGCAGGTATTCCTTCTGGATCTGGGGATTAGCTACTTTAAATCGATCGCAGTTTAGTTATTCTATCACGTTGAATTGTAATGTCAGCTATCGGTTCGTTAAAGTCAGGAATGTTTAAATTGTGTACTTTGTCATCCTTCGTGAATACACTTTCGAAGTAGTGGTTTGATAAGTTGGTTTTGTCGATGCTGTTGGTGAACACTTTGTCGCTTGTGTCCAATGAAGACTCTACTGTCGAAGATTTGCCCTGGAGCTCTCTCGCGTAAGACCAGAATGACTTGGGGTTTTCATTTAGTAAATCACCAAGGATTTTTTCTTGAAGTTTCGTTGAATAGTGCGCATTATATTCTTCGTTTTTGATCGTTGAGCAACGCAAATTCCGCCTGCCGCAAGTTCCATTGTTTTGTTACCTGACTTAATAGAATTTTTTTATGCGTTGTGTAATTGCCTTTGTCTCCTGAGCTCTCGTCTTACTTCGTCGTTATACCAACAAGGTTCTTTACTCTCCCGTTTGGATTTGTGTGGAATATATTCCTCGACTCCTTTACGTAGTCTTCCAAAAAATATCTCAATGATACTTCGTTGCTCTCGTCTTTCATTGTGGCTACGTGTTTCGTGAATGACCGAGGGCACATTTATTTGTGTAAAAGTGCGAATGCAGATGAACCCGCCCTCCCTCTCCCACATTACTTTATAGTCTTTCTTCACCACGATCTTTAGCACTTCCTTTCCCTCATCATCGGTCGTTCAATTTTAAGACTGGTAGACTTCTCTTACCCGAAATGTGCCAATAATTAGCTTATCTCATTTCATACATACATACATACCAATCACGCCGTTCCCTTCCGGGGTAGGCACAGTCACCAAGTTTCACTCATAAATACATATTTGTACACTTAACTGATTCAATAATTTCCTCCATACTACCTTGCCTATACATATACCTATCCTTACAAACCTCTTTCGCCTCATTTACCCCCATACTCTGCTTCATACACGCCATCCTGTTTTAAGACTCCTAATATTCCTCCTCCTAAGAATTTCCTCAACCACAATCAACCAGAACCTTCTCGCCTCTACCTCTCGCACCATTCACTTCACTCATATATATATATATATATATATATATATATATATATATATATATATATATATATATATATATATATATATATATATATATGATAAAAAATGTCACAGACGTGACTGGCAGTTACACATAGAACACAATAAAAAAAACTCACGATATTTTAATATATTTCGACGGACACAACCGCCTTCATCAGAATGTTTGAAGGCGGTTGTGTCCGCCGAAATATATTAAAATATCGTGAGTTTTTCTTTTATTGTGTTCTATGTGTAACTGCCAGTCACGCCTGTGACATTTTTTATAATATCTGTGCACTACAAGTGTTTTTCGTCGAGTGGATACATATATATATATATATATATATATATATATATATATATATATATATATATATATATATATATATATATATATATGTTTCGTTATTCGACTCTCATCCATTCTCTCGTCATGGCCAAACCAACGAAGCACGCTCCTTTCATACATGTCCATTACTCGAGCATCTAACCCACATTCATTTATTATCCACTCATTCCTCACCCTATTCATCCTACTTTTGCCGCAAACACTCCTCAGATAAATTATACCCACGGCGTTTAGTTTACTCTTATGTCCATCCTGACATACCCATGTTTCACTACCATACAACAAAGTGGGGAGAAGTACACTTTTGTACACGGCGATTTTCACTTCCTCCATTCATAATCAACTCAGCCCGCATCAATTAGTGACCCACATGATGTGGTTTCTCTGCATGAGGTAGTATCACTTACTAATTACAAATACTATCTAAACCTGTGCATCGAATGAAAGAATGGTATATCGCATAGTATTTCCTTAACTAATGGCTTTAATTTTCTCTCCAGACAGCTTAGTAGTCATAGATTGAAAATTGAGAGTGTATCGCGGGTTCACGCATGAAAGTGATGCCTGTTTTTTCACGAAAAATTAGCCCACTAATATGGCTAGTGCATACAGATATTCATAAAATGTCAAAATAATTCTGAAAGGTATTCCATTTCCCATTTCATCGCCAAATCATTAAGGTACCTTAACAATTCTACTAATGATACTTACGTTTTTTTCGTATAAACTGCGCAACTGATACATTTAAAATGGCCGAGTGCACATGTAAATGGGCTGAATAGTTTCCTGTGTTCTATTGACATATAGTCTCATCTATTCTCTTCTATAATCTACGTTTTTAGTCCTCACTTAGAAGCGAGGGGAACGGCGCTTCTACCATAAACTGGGACATACATTACATGCCTTGTGAGACATCACCCCATGCCAAATACCCAAGAAATGGATTCAATGGCACTCTGCGAGTGCGTATAAGATGAATGCGCCCTCCCTCTCCCTCATAACTTACTATTCTTTCTTCCTCCACGATCTTAAGAACCTTCTTTCCCTCATCATCGGTCGCTCAATCCTATGACTGGCTGACTGCAGTCCTCCATACTACCCTATCTAATGCAAGTCATCTTACTCCTGGGTAGCTCTCCTTATGGTCTTTCCTCTGTATTTAATCTATTTGTTTATCCCTTGGTCTTTCTCTTGGTACCTTTCCCTCTATTTCCCTTCAATTAAATTCTTTATAAAATTCTTCAAAACAAACCTATTATGCCTCAGCATTTTCCCACTCCATCTGATTCTTCTTTTCTGGATGATGATCTGTGCAGCGGTTGGAGGCTCCAACTTGAAGCCGACTGAAACGGAGAGAGCCCAAGTCGGCAGGCGCCTCGGGAAATCCAGTCTGGATGGAGGGTAAGGGGGCCCCGAGAGGTGGTGGACCTCTGCGGGAAAAACCTTTCTGTAAAGGAAAGACAATAAAGGCAGTCTCGCTTGAGCTTCCGTGTGAACAAGTTGTTTTCCTTACCAACCCTTGACTTCTCCCGTCAACCGGCGCAACAATCCGTATAAAGACAATATAAATCAAATAGATTAGGCACTCCCTAAAGCACAATTGGTTCTTTTTTAAGAATTTTATTTCGGCTCCTGAGTGATTTTATTTACATTTGAATCTTCCTGACAGTTAATTTTATGTTTTTTTTTTAATCCTAATCTAAACAACTAACTCCGCCAAGCCGGTGGCAAGCCCGGGACCCATCTACAAGCGATGGGGAGGAGGAGTCGGAAGAGTAATTAACCTCATTAAAAAACCTGGGTCCATCTGGCTCCGGATGGTAGCACCTTGTAAGGGCCCCTGCCTAGGATTACAGGTGAAAAACGGCCAATGGCTCCAGCGGCGGAGGAAAGCAAAATTGCTTCAACGGTAAAAGAGGCAGTTGAGCCAAGATCCCACTGCCATGTGGAAGGTGGGTGGAAGGAACTTAAGGGCTAAGGGAGAAAACCCTGGAAGAAAATCCGGAAGCCTGCAGCCGGGAGTGGCAGCCCCACCAGAAGGATCGGGGGAGGTAGGCTAATTACCTGTTTCTTCTTAAAAAAAACTTATCACTGAATCTGCAAAGAAGGAAATAAACCGGACGGATCATATGACTCAGACTTTTGGCTTGAAATTTAGGTTTACTTGGAGAGAGCTGAAGGTCCTGGCCAGAAACAGAGGACGGTGGAGAGCTTCGTCGCAGCCCTACGACCCCCTCTGGGTTAAAGGACATAGACAGACATAGATAGAATCGAACCGAGTGGAGCAGTTAAAACCATTAAATGACTTGGGTGGCACGACGGAGGAAATTAGGCAGAGTAGAAGGAAAATTATAAGGAAATTGCGCTATCGAAGGAGTTTTCAGCAATAGAAGGAGGCAAATGACGATAAACTTGGGTAATAATATAAAGAAAAGGTTGGCAAAGGGCAAAGAATCTGGAACGATGCGTTGAACGGTGCAGAGCCGCCGACTCGGAGAAAAGATTATTAGAATAGTAGCATGTGCTAGAGATGTTAGCGCGGAGAAAAACGGAGATCATGAAAAGGGACGGAAAAAATAAAACGAAGTGCTTGGCGCGGTAGAAGAGGAGAGGAAACTGTTAAGGAGGAGATTAGGAGAAGGTAGAGAAGGTGGATGGAACTGCAAAAAATGAGGGGCGAAGGGCCCCTGAAGACCATGGCAGTGGGTAAAACGTTGAGTAAGCGGGGAAAGGAAGGGAAAAGGCTTAACGTAGTTCGAGCAAGATAGTTCCCCAGTCATAACGGAGACTATATTCGAAGTAAACGTTTAATATCAGCAACTGTAGGAAGCATGAATTAAATATTGTGTTATTAATGGTCCAATAATATACTTTTGAATGACTAAAATCCTCAGTAATTAAATAAGAAAATCTATATGAGTCTTTGACTTAACTCATTTTCTTCAAGAGGCACGTTTGAAACTCCTTCACAACAGGAGGATTTTTTAATCTGAAAAAATTACTGCGGTGACCATAATATGATTTATTTCCAAAAAATTGGACAACATTTTGGAGTAAGATATTCCTCATTTTTTTCATAAGTCTCTCTGGAGTGTCAGCACAGACCATTTCCCTTGTAAAAGGGCTGGTATTTTTCATCAAAAATCTCGGAAAGGCGTTTGGTAAGGGGCTGATATTTTTGTACCTCTGGAAGGGTGAGATTTTTCTTTGAAATAAGTTCAAATTCATTGATTACTAGGTGAAATGATATTTCGCTCAAAATACCTTAATGGGTAAAAAGAGAAAGGACTACAATTTTGTGAAATTCACAGTGGAAAAGCATTCGCCTGGACTGAGAATCGAACCCAGATCCCTCGATTTCACGCCGAGTGCTCAAACCAAACTTGCTCCTTAAAGCCCCCATAAGATTCACAGAGGAAGAGGATGCCTGTGTAGCAGTAGTGCGAACGAGATAGCTCCTTAATCATAATAGAGATCATATTCTATATATACGTTTTAATTTCACCAACTGCGAGACACATGAATTAAATATTGTATTATTAATGGTGCAATAAAATAGTTTTACATGACAGAAATTGTAAGAATTAAAATGAAAATATCTAAATCAGCCGTTAACTTGACTCATTTTTCTCATGCGATACGTTTGAAACTCCATCAAAACGGAAGGTTTATTGTGATCCCGAAGAACTTACTGCCGTGAAAATATGATTAATTTTCAAAAATAGTTGAGATAATACACAAACTACACACTGTTGATTTTTTGACGAGATCTAAATGTAGGATATGCCTAAGTTTTAACATAGGGTCTCTCTGGAGTGCATACACGTACCATTTCCCATTTAAAAGGGCTGGTATTTTTTTGGAAAATATCTCGGAAAGTAATGTGGTAAGGGGTTGAATTTTTGGTGTCGATGGAAGGGTGATATATTTTTCTTTAAATGAGACCAAATTCATTGATTTCTAGGGGAAATGATATTTCGCTCAAACTACCTTAACTGGTTAGAGCACTCGGCGCGAAATCGAGGGATCTGGGTCCGATTCCCAGTCCAGACGAATGATTTTTCCACTGTCAATTTCACACAATTATGTAATCACTAGCGGGTAGCTCCGTTGAAGTAACTGCGCGGCTAGTTCTGCGGTTCTTTGAAAGTGAGAAAGGACTATGTAGATATGAAAAAATAATCTGTGGAAAAAGATACTCGGTATAAAATGTCGAGGAATTTTTTCACCTTCTTCCTTTGAATCAACTTTTTCCAGTAGATTGCCCCAATGATTACAGCTATCCTTCGACAAATCCAAAAGTCGTACCCCTCAAATCTATACTCGTTGTGTCATTTTTATGAAATAATGATATAGCGCATCATTTATATCGGGATTCATTACAATAGGCATAACGCTAAGGAAATGCGCAGTTCTAGCTGAGACCACAAGAGACAAACAGACGGACAGTTTGAAAACGACTGATGCGGCCTCACTGGCAGCTTTTTCTCAAAATATCATCGATTGCTTTGAACATAACACAAATAATTATCTGGATTGCATGACACATCTTCATTCACGTAAGTGTAACTCCAATGGATATCACCCGCTGATGAGTTATTTCGCAAAGCCATCCCCTTGCTTCTCAAGTCTTGGTTTCGAGCCTAAATAACTCCGAGGCCCTTATGAATTCTTTCTCAAATATTTGCTCATCATTATATCTCAGCATACATATTTGTCTCAATTTCTTCCGGGTAAACAAACACCCCTCACGTCAAATAATCGCCTGATGAATTTTATTACTGAAACTGCCAAAAATATATCGACCCCTTGAAACAAAAAATGACCTATAAAATACATGGAGCTGCTGAAATATTTTCTCGTGCGTGGATTAATTTCTTCTTCCTTAATCACAATTTTACTCTAATACTTTATCACAATTTACTAATACTGAATCACAATTTTACTTTTATTAATGGATTCTTATGAAAAATTAGCTCCAAACACATCCTCTGGAGAAAAATCAAGGGGAGAACTAAGAGAGGAAGTAAGACACCCGAATTACTTGGGAAGGATCGATCATCAACATAAAGTGAAATTCCGGTCACCTTATACTAATGTAATAAATATTTTCACTATGGAGGTCAATTATTTTTGGCAACTTTAAGAAGCAGTTATCCATAACACTACTTCACCTCCATCGACACTACAATACAAGTCTCATTTCACATTTCAGTCTTTCACCGTACTCTCAAGTTACTTTCCGGAATGTCATACTGTCAGAGCGGTCATCTACGTGCCGAGACGCGACCTTTTGGAATTAGCCAACCCACGCCATCCGCACGCCCATCCGCATTAAGTCATTCGTGTTTTGATCCTTATGAAATCCACCACAACCTATTTGATGGATCTGAGATACCAACAATTTCATGGAAAAATTCCTATGGAAGTGAAAGTTGGTAAAAACCGCTCCATTTAAACTTATATTTCTCCGCACACACAAATAGTGACGCATGACGATCACTCTACATATATTACACATTATACACAGCGCAACAAGGTATTTAAATGACGCTACTTATGGCCGTTTTAAATCTGATCTCCTTTCTGCTATTACATTCCATCACGCTAGAGCAGACTGGACTCCGAAATGATGACATTTACCTCCGATTCATTTTGCACACAGAGGTACGGGAGGGGAACTGGCAGAGAACAAGTTAAAGCAAGAGACGCGATACAGATGAGGATCAGTAATGGTGTAATGGATTTCTGAAGGTACAAGTCTTAAGGGTCGACATCTTTGTTTTAAGAATAAGAATAATTTATTACTCAACAGTGTTGGGGCACAATGTTGTGATCAAATATCAATGAGCTTTAGGCAGCCTCAAAGGTCACAGACTTGTATGTAGACTGACTTCCATAAATGAAAATCATTGCTGGCATTAAACAAAAATACTTTCAAATACATGTTTAATAATAACAAAGACGATTTCATTTTAGCCCAATTGTAAACTAGAAAAGCAGAGACTATAATAATACTTTATCTCGCTTACATTCGTATAAAACACTAATTATTACAAATTAAAACATAGGGCATATTAAAACATATATTGCAGATCTAGTTTAAAACATCAATATTGTTATGTGCCAACATCCATTCCTTTGAAAATTTCAAACATTTCTTCTTTTTTTACACTTTTTATGGATTCAGGTAATGCGTTCAATACTTTAAAGCCCAAATATATAAAGGATCTCTTAGAGAATTTAATGGGAACATTTTCAATACCACAGTACAATACACCTATACAATACACCTATACAATACACAAAATGTTATCATAAAATTCTCTGAAATATGGAATACCACAGAGTTACTAACTTGTATTATTTAAAGATCTCTTAAGCAACGTGAGATTTGGTTTTGGAAGCTTTTGGAAGCTTATGGATTTGGTTTTGTTTGGTTACTACGCTGGGACGACGCTTGTATACATCATATGTTGGAGTCAAGATACATTGTGATTGATTGTTTTCCTTTTCAAATTTTACGAATGTTTCCATGCGTTGGACAGCGAGTAACTCTCTTCCCTGAAAAATAAGTAGGGATTCTTTCCAATTCCAAAGGCTTCCATTGATTGGCGAAAAGTAGCTGTTCTCTTCAGTGTTAAAATTTGTCCGTCTAAATCTAACGCTGTGAGTATACCACACACGGGTGTGTTATTAGGACAGCTCCGCCCATCCTCCAACGGAAAACCTCCAAAACTCTTGTCCTAAGTACGGGTAATTGATGTATCAAATAACACATCCTAGCCACATAATTGGAATCTAATCCCGATATAGTCTTTTCCAGACTAATCTATTCGCCTATCGTCGAAGGTGCCAAAGTTCTCAGCAGTGGTTGGTTGTCTTCGCGAATGGCCCACCATCAAATGCGTATAAAATCCTAAATTTTCTGAAAAAATTTCGTTGTACGTGCCTACCATGTCGTCATAGGTCACCGAATCACTGATTACGACACTGACAGAGTGTCACTTCGGGATAATCGGCGTGAGATTATGGAAAACAATAGCTGTGAAGTGCATGCGCGCAGAATAACCAATCAATGGTCATATTTCGTCAAGGATAAACAGTTTCCTAATTTACTGACTTACCTAATTTTCAGAAGTTAAAATTATTTGGCACGTGCATGTGCATTCAAAATCGTGGAGTTTTCATGATTTATTTAACAAAAAAATTACCGCGGAACACCGGCAGCATGCAAATTCCATCTTCTGCTGTGCATGACGTCACACATAGTTTTAGACGACTCCTTTCCACTCTTTTGCATGTTTTACAGGCTTAAAGTTTTCACCCTCCTTTTTGTTCCAATAGAATGAAAGCATACAGGAAACATCAATCTTTTTTTTCAAACCTTTGATGAAGCGTCTGCTAAAATTCGAGCACGCCTCAACCAAAATTTGAGATTCAATTATGCATCGGAAGCCATTCTTCATCTCAAGACGAGAGAGCAGTGTAAACCGGAAATTACTGTCACCCATAACAAGCCTTCATAGCCTTTTACAGCTCTGCTCATGTGTGGTGGTCGATTAAAAATCCATAAATAAATCGACAGCTTATGGTAATCATTTACAGGGGTTCAAGTCCCTGCAGAGGAGGGTGTTTTTCAGAGGAAACCTAAACCCTACTTGAGTGTCTTGTGGAGGGCACTTCAAGTACAGTATCCGTCTGTCAGATGAGACGTTAAACCGTGGTCCCCTTAGCGCCTATCGTTAAGAGTAGCCTAATGCCGACGCTGGGTTTCTATCCACCCTTCCTCCCTTACCTATCCCCTATGACGCAAATGACCTTAGCTGTCGGTCGCCTCCCCAAATATCTAATCCATTTACAAGGAACCACTGAGAACCGATGTATTGAAGATGATCGGAAGTTTCTGTAGTACGTCGAGGAATATTGCATTTCTTTCATTTTTATTCTAACTCATCGCAATTCTAAATCTCCGGCAAAATTTTAGCGGTAGATATGAGATAGGAAGCAGTCATGAGAGGCAAAATCAGGAAGACAAGAGCCAGATGGATAAGCCTCAGTTTGAGAGAGGGAATTTGTTAAGGACGTGATGGAAGGGACCATACAGAAAAGACGAACCAGATGGATTGGACACACCCTGAGACACAGCGGGATTGCGAATAACATAATTGAAGGTAAAATAGAGGGAAAAATCCCACGAAGAAGACCCTGAAATAAGTTCATGGACCAAATAAAGAGGAAAGTACATAAGAAGAGATACCACGAAGTGAGGGAGCTAGCATTAGAGAGGGGAAGGGTGGAGGGCTGCATTCAACCAGTCTTAGAATTGAACGACCAATGATGATGATGAAGGGTAAAGCCCCACGAGGAAGACAAATGAGCATATAGATAGGCCAGCCAAAACGGGATACGAAAAACCAAAAGAGAGGCGAGGGGCGCAAGAGGAAAGGAAGTCGAAAGAAGGAGACAGGTTGGAGGACTGCGATCGACCAATTTTAAGATTGAGAGGCGGCATGATGATGGAACCCGTTTGGATGAGTTGAGAACCAAGTACAATATACCTGGTTAATACAAGGCTGCTTACTGTTGAAATATTAATGAGGATATTTCCCGTTGCCTTCCACATCGCAATACTCTGGCCGATTCCCTGAATCTCACACCCGCCCGAAGCTATGGCAGTTGATACCGACAAATCTTCTCGATATGCGCCATCAGAGACTTCTGCTGAGGCAGCTACCTCTCAACAGCGGAGTCGGGTAGTTTGGATAGCAAGTAGGGCGTAGAAAATTCTAGTTGTCTCGTTCCAGATTTTTTATTCGGAGAAAGTTCCATCGATATATTTTTCCAGTAATCAGGAAAATATTTACCCTCTCTAGGCTTCAAACCTGCGACTATACCTTGGCATAATTCACAGTAGAGTGATAATTTTCTCAAAAATTGTTAGATGCCCATGCGTCCTTAGTTTTTCCTTTAGTTCCTTCACAAACCTACCCATCGCACTATTCCCTCCCTTTCAACTCATTCAGTGTGGTGCTTCTCCCTGGTGTTATAATCCAAGGGCCATTCCATGATAATTGATTTGCTCTTCAATGGATGCTAAGTGATCCATAGACCTTTATTTTAACTTTTATAGACAATAATGACATCTTAAGTTTTAATTTTGCCCTTATAAATATCCAATTACTTAAGGACTTTATAAATTAAAGTAAATAAACGGTCTAGAAGCTAAGAGGCATGAAAATAATTTCATATGTAAATTTTTATAAGTGCATAATTCAATTAATTAATTATAAGAGCATTCAATTGGTGTAGACCCTAAAGAATTGAAAGAACTGGAAAACGCTCTGAATAAAACAAAGAATAGAAAAGCCGCTGGCATAGATGGAATTGATTCGGAGGTGATAAAATATGGGAGTAGGACGCTAGTAAGAAGAATTATACCTTTGTACAACATGTGCTGGATAAAACACGAAATCCCGGATGACTGGAAGGTTGCCAGGGTTGTTTCATTGTTTAAAAAGGGAGAGAGGAATAACACAGAGAACTACAGAGGCATAAGTCTCCTAAATACTGTATGCAAAATATATAGTAAACTAATTAATACTAGGCCTCCAGCTATCTCTGATTATTTTTATTAGAAGAACAAGCTGACTTCAAGAAAGGAAGATCTTGTATTGACGATGTTTTTACATTAAAACAAATTATACAAAATCGAAGAGAATTTAACCTTGAGACGCATCTAGCAATCATAGATTATGAAAAAGCATTTGCTCGTGTTAACCGTGATACGTTGTGGTCAATTATGGAGGGAAGACTATTTCCTAAACATTTAATAACAGTTACTCAGAGCCTGTATAAACCCGAAAATAAACTCGGATTTTCGATCGCGCGGTGGGGTCCAGCCTTGAGCGTCAGCTAATAGGAATACTGATGCGGCGAGTATCATCACGCACGCTATTCAGCCATGAACCTAATTATAGCGATTTTCTAACTGTATATAGTGAAAAGAACGGCCAAAGGTGCTATAATAGTCATTTCCAATGGGAATTCATTTTCTTTCACATGATCCGATGGCTCTAGTTGTCTCTCTTAGTATGCATTCAAGGAGCTAAACCAGGCATTTCGCTTTAACATACTAGTCTGCGGAAAATTAGTTTCGCTCTTGTAGGCAATATGCAGAGCCCATAGGACAAGCACATTTTTTCCCTAAGGCACCGGCTAGAAGCTGGAGTCGTACAACCATTCCTATGCCCCCGCTCCCTCCTTCCTCCTCCGCCCTATCCCTCCGTACCGCCCTATGTGAGGGATCTCAAAATGGACATTTTATTGACAGCGCGGGACCGTTTGAGTGGTCTATTTGAGCCCACGACCTTTTTCTTTGGCTTCGTATTTCTCATTGAAATTAACCTCAAGACTACACACATAGCCTTGTTAATTCAATAATTCGTTTTTACCTCTCCATAAAATGAAATTTTATACACTGCAACTATTTATACTACAACAGCCGATTGACTTTATAGGATTTTCAGACCTATTATAATAGCGAATCTCACTTAGCTATCATTGCATCAATTGTATTTAAAGCATTGTGAGGCAATTCATTTATACTTGTTGAACATGTGAAATATTTGTCTTGACTAAGATCCTGCGTAGATTGAAACTCTAGAAAGAACTTTTCAATGGAAACAAGAGCTCTTATTCTACACAATTCTCTATTTTTTATTCATTGCATACGTTTTTCAAAATTAAGTATTGAGGAAAATCTTTGGCCCAGTTCAAGACCAAGATGGACGGAGAATTAGGAAGAACAGAGAGTTAAGATACACCTATACATACCCAGATATAAGTAGTGGCAATGGCTAATTGCCGAAGATTAAGATGGGCAGGATATGTGTGGAGAAAAGAGGAAACTTCAATAATCAAGACTTCATACCTTAGATACCCTGAAGGCAGAAGACCACCTGGTAGACCAAGAATGAGGTGGAAGGACCAAGTTGAAAAGGACATAGTTAGACTTGGGGCTGCACTTCAAAGAGCAGAAGATAGAACAGAATGGAGAGGTATTGTTGGTGAGGCCAAAAACCTGCTGAGGTTTCAATGGCCAAGGAGGAAAGTTAATTATATAAAAGTTATTCGGGGTATCCTGCTGCGCATTGAGAATTTTAAATTTACTCAACGATTCATTCTGCATACTGAGAACCTCGTCAGAAGAGTGTAACAGTTTATTTGTTACTGAGCAATGTATGGAAAAGACACCTAACCACCAAATATCGTTAACGGTACGCATCATTTTTTTAATTTAAAACCGTTAACAATGTTCCGTCTCGGCGAAGAACTTATATATAGAGGCGAAACAAATAAACTGTTACATTCTCCTGACGACGTTCTCAGTATGCAGAGCGAAACGTTGAGTAAATTAAAAATTCTCAATACGCAGTAGGATACCCCGAATAACTTTAATATAATAAAGAGTCGCTGCGAAAACCTTCAAACAACGAGGTAAGTTAATATTTTTATTGATACTCCGCCTAGTCACCATGTTTCGCTTCTACAACAATATTCATATCCCGGGGTAAATTTTGGAGTGGGAATGAGACGCATAGTGTCGCCACCGTCGTCGGCGGCTCTTGCGACTCCTTTCTCCCGTCCGCGGCCCACTTTCGTCGACGGCATGGCGTCACCCGCAAGATCTCGCCCGCGGAACATCCTCTCTCCTCTATCCATATTCCTCCCGCGACGCGAGAGAGTTGGTTCCCCGAGCACGTCAGTTCAGTCCCTCGACGCCGCGATACCTGAGCGGTCGGATTCCCAAACAACCCCGCTTCGGAGTAGAGTTCGCCTCACAGTGACATCGCCGACATGTATAAGGTGAGTTCCACGAGTCCTTTTACTTTTAAGCACACCACTTTTTCACCGTAAATAGGCATAAGGAAGTTCAACCATATTTATTTCCCTCTCAAAGGACGACATGCGACCGCGTTCATGTAAATTCGCGTTTTTCCTCTGATTAAGGGATTCCGTCGCCGACTCTCGATCGGGAAAGCCGTAGTCTCAGAAAGAAGACTTTCTTTTCGACCGCGACTCTATATTAGTCCTTGAGGCTATCACTTCCCCCACTCTGATCCTGACCTTCGATATTCAAATCCAACCCTGAATCGGCTAATCGCGCGGGCTCGTTCTTCGGGGTCGGCGCTACAAGGGTGTCATTACCCTACTTCCCCAATACGAAGCGTTTCCCGCTGTGATACATTTTTATTTAGGCAAAATCGAGTCAGCCGCAACATAGTGTTTGAGAATGGTTCTAAATGAATGTGAGAGTATAAGGACGCAGTACAATAACTTTTGATTTGGGCGTTTACCTAGAAAAGGAGGAGGACACAATGCACCGTGAGGACATTACGTGGATGATGGTTAATGATCATCTGTTATAAATACGCCGTTAAGTTGTCCGATCACGACGAAGTATGAGGCTTTTAGTTGGCCAGTCACAAGCAAATGTTGCCTGTACTCCGGCGAACGGCAAAAATAAAAGGTTCAGATTGTTTACATTGCAACTATAGCAAAATTGGAATGGGATCAAAACTCATATGCTCATCTTTTTTATATTTACCTCAGCCTGTCACTGTCTATTTATTCAATTAAAAACAACAAATACGTGACGTTAGAGGGAATTCCTCACTAACTAACATAGGCAAAAATCGAAGCTTTCTGAATATTTTAATTTAGTTTAAGTACAGGATTTTTAACTATTGTGATTTGCTTACTTTAAGTCATAGCCGTACATTATGTTTTAACGCTCAAAGTGAACCGGCCTTCACAGTTAAATACGCGTATAGCCCAATGAAAACCTTGATTGTACTTCATAATAGACATCTCTAAATACGTACAAAGCGGACCCTGCTTCTAATTTCGTGTAGTTTTTTACGAAGTTGTAAAGACTTGGTGTCCTAAATCTTCATGCCTAATCTTTTCATTAAGCACTTTTTGCATACCGATGGCGCGTTTTTATTCCAAATTTACGGTGGGTTCGAGAGTCCTCCGCAATAAACGTACGTGAATTTATACGGGAAGTCGCTCAGTAGGTAGAATTTATTTATATCGTGTGAAAAAATAAATTAACTTTAGTTAAATAGACGCGTGACAATCTGCCAAGTAGTCGGCAGGAATTTACGATATTTTGTATTCCTTACTGTAGGACTGGTTTCATTATCTCCAGTAAAACATTTTTTCAGAATACGAGCTGAAGATAATACATCGTCTCATAAATAACTCCTTCGTTAACTATCAATAAATCCGATGAAATAAGCAAAACCTAAAGTCTTGGTTAACGATTATTTAACGAAGAGGCAGTATCATTAAAATATGAATGCAGAAAAGAGACCATTAAGTGAGCAGTAAAGTCACCACTCGACATCACTGCTAAGCGGTTTTGATGAGAAGATAAATGGATTGCCTTAATTAGGTACCATTTTTTACGGTTATAAATCAGATAAACATGCGTGCGGAATTATTTAGATGCATGAGTAGTGCAATGTGGAACTATTCCCGATATATTCCATTTTTAGAAGGGCAGAAGCCCCTAGGGGAATATAAAATCCGAAGATTCCTGCGATATTGAGTGGAATTTATGTATGATGCAGAAATGAAAAATTTACAATTATCCACAGAAATAAATTTTACAGCGACCAAGATTTCGAAGTTTCCACCTGGTGATGATGTAAAAACATCGAAACCTAGGTCGCAGTAAAATTTAAGTCTGTGGATAATTGCAATTTTTTTATTTCTGAACCTCCAGGAATAATAAAAAAGATTCTCGAGTGTAGTGGCTTAGTAAACGACCATTCAGGCACTCAAATAGTTATTTTCCAATATAGTTCCATCTCGGAAAAAAAGGTACAAATCCTCCCATTGAAAGCTCAAAATATGTTTCGCTGGAGTAAACCTTAAAATACATTTTAAAAATTAAATACTAACCATGAAAATCGGTGACTAATCTTCAGATTAAACGCAGTGCCGAAGTTTTCTTTTGAAAGAAGGAGAGCAATCAAGTTATTGTTAAAAGGCTGCGAACCTAGAGCTAATGCGATGAAAAAACACTATTTCTTCAAAGCCGGCATCACCTTTCTCAAGAAGTTAGCCTTATAATGCTTACATTCCCAAGATATCCCATTGCATTAGATGAAAAAGCCAATTATTAAGTTAAAATATTCATCCATCTGCAATGAATTCGAATAAGTGAAAGTGCCGTATACGAGATAGTCACGAAACCCCACGGCAAAGACTCATTTTCTTATCAATTCGACGTCAAAGGAGAGTTCTGCAGCACGTATATCTGCGTATCCTTTCCCATGCAAATTCTTGTCCCCATCCATCCTTGGTGGTACTTTTTGCAATTACCGGCCCAATTTCTCCAAGTCTTTCTTTTAGAAAAGAGGTGTATGCTTTATGGGAGGAGAACGAAGATCCGTCGTCGACTCCATGACACAGTAAATGGAAATACAATGTCAACTTTAATTGATTCCTTGCTCACCGGTGGAGTGAATACACAACCATTGCGTACCGACACTGAAGGACGCTAATGCGTGGAGATTTATGCGATGTTCGCATAACAGTAAAAAAAATGGCGCCGCCACTATGTCAACATTGGCGAGCTGTATCAGAATAACTAATCATAATTCTGACATCCCTACAACTCTAGGGGAAGAGGGGGCTACCCTTTTTCCAGACAAAATAATATATCCATTATCAACGGCGTATTTAGTTCCTTGCGCTCGTCTCATCGTGCGAGTGGTCCAAAACCGTCACTCTCCAACTTTCTCTCGCACTAACCACTCCCCTATCACCACCGGCGCGGCGACCTCCTCGTTTCCGCTGTGCACCTTTTTTCCACATACCTCGAATTTCACTCACCCATTCTCTCCCAACGTAAATACGTAAACGCTTCTTTGCTTTTACTCCTGTCGACTATCGGGTCTATCACAATTCATGGGAAACTCTTAAGGATTTATACTTGCGATGCATCACGCGTCGCAAGTGCAAATGTATATTTTTTTCATTCAGTGTTTTCGGCCAGCCTGACGCATACCTGCATGTTCAGAACCAGGGTCGTTTTATTCGATTGGATTGGATATTTGGGGAGGCGACCGACAGCTAAGGTCATTTGCACCATAGAGGATAGGTAAGGGAGGAAGGATGGATAGAAACCCTGCGTCGGCATAAGCCTTCTCTTAACGAAAGGTGCCAAGGGGACCACAGTTTAACGTCTCATCCGACAGACGGAGTACTGTACTTGAAGTAGCCCTCCATAAGACACTGAAGTAGGGATCGGGTTTCCGCTGACAAACATCCTCCTCTGTAGGGATTTGAACCCTGGCCGCCGATATGGTTATCCAGTACTCTAGCCACCACATCAACCCGATCCCCGTTTTATTCGATATATCCATAGAATACAATCGATAATGAGCGACCTGGGATCAGAATCAAGTTTCCGGAGTTCTTGTGAATAATGATGAATGACCAACTGAATCCAGCCAGAATCGGTACACAATTTAGAACCATTTATATCCATAATACCCTGCAAGCCACCTCAAGAGCATGTGGCAGGATGTGAGTTATCACCAACAAGCACTAAAATGTACCCTAATATAATTTTAGAAACTGCGACTGGGTACGAATGTACTATTCTTCTCATAACCATTAAAGATACTCAGAGTAAGAGATGATATTTTTGTTGCTGCGACTGTTCTTTTTCTCAATTTGTGAATGAACTTTACCGTAACGTTGGAGACGGTTAAGTTGACTGTTAAGTTGGTTGTTGGCCTTTATGCAAAAAGTATTGTATTTATGGCATAGTAAACCCAGTAAAAACACCTGAAGATGACCCTTAAGCGTTGGAACCCGGATCGTGTGTTTTTCAAATATGCGGTGTTGTAAATTTCATCATAAATTTTTTTGAAGGATGATTTAATTTACCAGCTTCATGAGCGTCGGCAGGTATATTTTCGAAGTTTTTCTCAGAGTTGCGGGTTCCTTGGGGGCATGAATCGCTCCTCCGTCATCACGGAAACGCTCAACACCTTGATGAACTCTAGATCTGAGAATACACCGCTGCTTTTGAACTTTCTGGAGCGTTAAATTAGAATCAGGACAGGTAGCTCTATGTGCTTTTTATGACCAATGTGATCCAAGGTATCTGCCCCGCCATGGTGAATGGTGACGACTGCGCTCAACACATGTGCGTTTAACGTGCAGCCGTGAACAGGCTAAGTCCACTAGGATGTTGTAGCGTCAGACGCAAGCAGCGCAGGGTCCAAGACAAATCTGTACGATGAGTTTCCACTCACGAGGTTTCCGTTTCAAATGAATTGCATCAGTCTCTGCACTTTTTATCGCTCCTCCCATAACTAACGGTACACCAAGTGAACAGCATAACTTTTTGGGATCCATCCGCGTCACTTGACGTTAAGGGGGCCCAAGATGATCAATAATATTGTTTATACGTCTGTCAATAATATTGAAGAGGCACATTAAAAGAGCACATTGACCGTTTAGTAGGGGTTCAATCGAATTTTCAATTTATTGAAGCGAATTGAAATTTTGATTGAAGCGCATTGACGGGAGCCATATTGATGCACGCATTAACGTTTAGAAGGTTTAGTTGTCAATATTTCGCTATTCTCAACTCGGACGTCGCACACGCAAAATGTCTGACGAACCAAAAGAAAATTCCGACGCGGAACGGGACTTTGCGACGTTACTCATTACGTTATACCGTGATTGCCCAGAACTGTGGAAAGTGAAATCGAAAGATTACTTTAACCAAAATTTAAAAAAAAATTTATCAGCAAAATATAGTTGACGCATTGATTCAGGTCACCTAATTTAAAACATAAACACGTGAAAATCGTCACTTTGTCACGAAATAGAGTACACAGCCGATTTTCAAAACAACAGTGCGTAGTCGCTGTTTTGACAGCTAGATTGACGAGATTATTGAAGCATATTGACCGGAGCTTCAATATTATTGTCTACTTAAATTAGCAATATTATTGATCGCATAGGGGCCCCTTTAAAAACTATCATTTACGCCACAGTAACACGTAAATGGGAGAGGCTTCTAATGATCTTTTGGGTAACATTATAACACTTTTTCAACGAAATACTGACACAATGTTGCATCGTCCACTAGCACTGGTATCTTGATCACTACAGACAAGACACTTTTGAATATTTAATTGAAATAATTGATTTTGTATTTCGTCGGTGATGAAAATAGTGCAAGGGAAAGACCACTGCCATGGCTTTCTCCTAGTGCCTGACACTCATTGTCAGCGAAATTCACGAATTACGTAAAGTCAAAGCAAGAGAGTATGTTAATAACTTTACACTCAGATTCATTGCATTGTTTCATCATGATGGACGTTATCATTTAAGTCAAATGAAAGAAAATACTGTATTTCTAAACGACACACACACTCTAATCCTGTTAAAATATGAAGTGTTTTATTTCAATTTCAAATTGATTTCCACAATGTAGAACCTGCAGCTTATGATCATAGAACTTTTAACATACTATTTCTCGAATAATACTGTTATAAACTCTGATTTTTTTTCTGTTAGTAGTAATAAAGGGAGGCAACTCAGATTTTAAATCTTGAGCCTTCAAAGGTCGAAGCTCTGCACAATTCGTGCTCTTTTCATAGCATTAGAATAGGGATCAGGAAAATTCCCTACCGTCGCCGACATCTTTGGAATACAGGCATTATCTATTCTCCTTCCAATCGCAAAAAAATGCCTTTCCCTCGTCTCTCACCCCATTTCCCTAAACTTACTCTTTTCTGTCTTAAGGCAGTGCGAGCGAGATATTTCCCCAATCATAATAGAGACCATATTCAATAGATACAAGTTTTAATTTCACCAACTTTGTGACACACGAATTAAGCATTGCATAATGATGTAATAAAATAGTTTTACACGACAGAAATAGTAAGTAATCAAATGAAAATATCCAAATTAATCTTTAACTAGACTCATTTTTCCCACGCGGTACGTTTGAAACTTCATCAAAACGGAAGGTTTATTGTGATCCCGAAGAATTTACTGCGGTGACAATAATATGATTAATTTTCAAAAATAGTTGAGAAAACACACAAGCAACACAGTTGAGTTTTTGACGAAATCTAAGTGTTAGAAATTCCTCATTTGTTAAATAAGGTGTCTCTGGAGTGCATACACGTACCATTTCCCATGTAAATGGGCTGGTATTTTTTGGCAAATATCTCGGAAAGTAATGAGGTAAGGGGTTGAATTCTTTATGCCAATGGAAGGGTGATATATTTTTCTTTAAAATGAGACCAAATTAATTGATTTCTAGGTAAAATGATATTTAGCTCAAACTACCTTAACTTAATGCGTTCAACCCTCCATTACTATTTTATTTTTTCCACCGTCTTCGCATTTTCCTCACCATGTCCACTTATATCTTAGTTTTCATTCAAAATCCTTATACATTCCAAAATTCTCAAATCTAGGAACATTCATATTGGCGAGAAAATTCCGTAGGTGAAAAATTCATCCTCCTTTACTTTGACTCTAACCCGGAGCCCTTCTTTAACCTGTGGTTTGCTATCCTCAGTAGACCCTATATTTAACTTTTCCATAATTTCCCTTCTCTGAGCACTTCACAATGCTACAATCTCCGACGTCCTTATCCCATAATAACGGTCTTTCTGAAGGAGAGGCCAGCAAGAAAACTGCGTAAAAGACCATTCTCAGGTGCCCTGACAATCGAAGACGTTAATATTTTAATTATCAGGGGCAAAATCCCCGAATGCATTCTCTTTTTCCATAAAGCTACGTTATTTCGCATCAAGTTCTCGTTTTCAAGAAAAGTATTTCCTGCTTCCTTTAGTGTCATCTAATATTCCTGTTCCTTTTCTAACGGAGGCTAAAACCCAGAATCACACGATTATTTGTTGCATACAACCCCAGGGGGTATTGAGCGATAGTTTACAAATTATAGGGAAAATTATTACTTAAGCCATAATATGCCCGTTCACACGGTTATTTCTGTGACCGTGACCAACACTTCCTTAATGAAGGAAATACAATCCTCATTTTATTGAAATTCATATGTGATGCGACGTTCTCCAAAAACTGCCGTACGATTGAATTGGCTGCAATTCAATCCATCAATGAGTTCCGGAACGGAGAACAGGGCGATCTCAAATAATGGAAAACGTGATAGGGAACCCTGTAATTGCTGCCATTCCTGAATAATGACGTCACGACACGTCACTAAAACAAAAATTTGAACTATCATTGCCGCTCTTCCTGAACTTGGGCGTGAAAAATGACTGTCTGATTCGGGCTAAATACTCTCTCTCCTTAACACCCAATGGCAACATGTCATGTCCTCTCCTTCCACTTTTAGCCGACTCCTCACATGAAACGCAATACTTTGTGGATCAAAATCGTGTGATAACAAGCGGCCATGTAAGGTTAAATATTATAATTTCTCGTTTCAACTGATAATTATGCAAATAGCTACCCTGAAAATGACAGATGAAACGTTTTCTTTTTGGAATGTTTCGATTATTGTAATACCTTGATACATACGTTGTCTGTCATAACCTAAAAAAAAACTTCAAGTTCACCACGATGTATTACTCTGCCGCTTTAAAGGTTTTTATAGCAAATGCATTGAAATAAGCCTGTTCTTTCCCTTCGAATTTATCCCTTCTAGCCTCCCTTGCTTCTTCTCCGAGCACGCCAAATCTTTCTTCATTAGCTTTTCTCTCTATTATGCTCACTCTTTCCAGGACGAAGTTCTCATGCCATGGGCGCAGAAATATTTAGCGATTTGGAACCCATACAATTGAATCTTTGCATATACCTACAATGCTGGGGGCGGCGGCTTTGTCTTGACACGCATGTCCCGCGGGCGTGCGCGAATATCACGACGATCATGACGCGCATGAGGAACACTGCTCTCGAGTCGAACCGGCAATCCCAGGCGAGCTTTGAGTCTCCTTTGGTGTGCATGTCGCTCAGACGCTGCACAAAATGGATAGAATTACCATTTTCTTCCGTTGAGAATAAAATTAATATATTTGCGCCACAATAACACCGTCAAAAATATACAAATTCTCTGTAGATTACGCATGACTACAAGTTATCCCTGATGGTGGAACTCTTATGGCATTAATTTTGCAACAAACAATAGAGCAGCGTGAATGCTCTTCCAACTTCCGCGAAAGTGGTTCACTTTCAATCTCTTCTGAATCCAAAACTCCCGGACTAGGTTGGTGAAATTGTGGGAATTCTTTGTTTTAAATTGGAATTTTGAATTGAAGCTTTAAAAATACGGAATCGTCCGTAGAAAAATACGGAATCATCACGTGTAAATATTTGCATATGCTCTGCGCTATTTCCTGCCAACACCATTCTGAATTTTCTTGTTTGTTCTCGAAATTCCTTTCATAACCTTGAGTCTAGAAAAGGCTTAGTTGTACAGGCGATGTTTGCAATACCTTTTTTATGTGTAATGTGTTATTTTATTCAAGGTCGAGAAGGGACTAAAAAAATAATCTAAGGCTTACGCAAAAGACATCCTTGACTTCGGCTCTCTATAGCCATCTTTGTCTCGCTATGAAGTTTTAGGAGAGAATTTAAGAATAAACAAATCAGGGAATGATGTAAAGAAAAATATCCTTGAGTTTGAACCCTCAGCTCACCATTTGAAACTTGGGATTTTGATGAGGATTATATGACAGAATCTCCGGATTTCATGAATGGAACAGGTAAATACTGGAACGGGTCAGAAACTTATGTAAGAAGTTATTCGCAGACAGTTGGCATTTCATTAGCATGGATCCAGTCACAGAGTCACCAGGATGGCCCAGCCTGAAAACTTGAAAACCTCTTTGAATCAAATTAATTGCTAAGAAATGGTCGTAGTGTGATGTACGCAGTCACGCGAACGAATGCATAGTGAAGCTATTTTCCACTTATCTTTCTTTTAACTTGACCGGGACTAGAACCCAGTCCTCCATATTCCTAGCCTAGTAATTCTTCTTTGATGCAGGAAAAGCAGTTCATCAACATATACAATCATCAATCCGAAGATTGGTTTGGTGCAGCTCTATACTCCAATATCCTATCAGCCAACCGCTTTATTCCTTCCTCCGCCCAGCAATTCTTCACTTCCAGATCCTTTATAATTTGTCTGGTGTAATATATACATTCTTGGTCTTCCTAAGCAATTCTTCCCACGCATTTGTCCTTCCATTATTGTTTTCAATAAGCTATTGCGTAGCAATATATTTCCTGAAATTTGTTTCTTCCTGAGAAGCTCTGTTCGGGAAGTCCACTGGGTGAGAGACTCTATGGGTGCCGACGTTTCGTTGACCGAGTCATCCATCTATCTTCAGGGAAAAAATGCAGAGGTTCTAGAATATATAGGCCAGACAGGAGGATCAGGAGGCTCCTGATTGGTCAAAACCTTCTCGCCTTGTTCTGACCTCTCGCATCCTCCTGAACACCGGTTTCCAGGCGGTACTTTTTTAGTATCCCGTCTCTCTATTGAAATATTTATTTATATTTATTTTTGTGTGTGTTTTCGTTTGTTTGTTTTGCCCTGCTTGTTTTGTTAAGTTTGGTGGCCTGACGGTGGTTTTACGGGTTTTCCACCGTACTAGGGCAAATGCCGGGCCGATATTTTCCCGTACCAGTGGTCGTATTATACCCTGAAGAGGCGCAAGCCTAAAACGGGGTCCACACGGTTGTTTTTGATATTTGTTACATGGTATTGTTTTGTGTGGACTAAACGTATTTTGACTTTGACTTGACTCTCAATTGAAATTTCTTTCCTGCAGCTTAATTTCAGCAGCTTCTTTTGTCAGTCTCTCCCAAAAATGGCTGGCGCTCGGAGTCTCTCACCCGGTCTACAAGGGTATACTCATAAATAATCATCAATACTCATAAACGCTAAGGAGCAATGGTGCGGGCCCTGTGCATTGATTCGCCCACGAGTCACACATGCTGTCAAAATAGTCCGGAAACCAGTAGGAACTGACGAAAATGACATAGACATAGACCCGGACGTTTCCTTTCGGGAAGAGATAGAAATGGAGAGCTCATATTTTAAAAAAATTATTCATTTTACTGACAACAAGATTGTTAAAATTTAAAGGGGTGGATCCCGGAGATTTACGACGACTATTATCCTGATTATCAATAATTTTGTTCGCAATAAAAAATCCACGGTCCAGCTATTTTTACAGTCGATTGTTCAGACAGATTACTCTGACCAATTTCCTCCTTCACATCTGCCAATAGTTAGTGTGAATTAATATTCAAGATTGAACAGCCGTTTTACCACCTTTAAATGGCTGTTATTCAGTAAACTCAAGAGGATTACTATGTCTAGGATAATAGATTTAACACTCAAGTGATCAAGTTGTTAAGGTTTACAATTAGTAGATGCACTTATACATAGGAAGGAATTCATTTTAGTGTAGAGGCTGACACGTTTCAAACTCCAAAACATTCTCTAGTAAGCACAATCCGAAACGTAGATACTTCCATCGCTCATATATTTTCGGGTACGCTATATCATGCGAACTGATGACGGAGTACAGAAAAATACTGACGCTTCACTGTGGAGAAGGGTGGAAAAAGTAAGCTAGGCAGAAAGGACAACATTATTAGCATAGTTGGTTATTTTTAGCTTTTTCGATGAACGTGAAATCAATGCCATACATGCTGTCGACGTCCGCAAAATAAATCAGATAACAGCGAACATTCGGCGAATGCGAAGAAAGGTGGGTAGTTGAGAGGTAGAAAAGACGTGCCGCAGAGATATGACTGAGGTGTAATAGGGGTAGAGAAAAGGTACAATTGGTGCAGAAGAGAGGCGGTAGAAAAGGCATAAAGGAGAGACAAAAAAGGCTTAAAAGATGGAGGAAAAGGATGATGATGGAGAGGTGAAAAAGGGATAATAAGAAGAAGA
Source organism: Ceriagrion tenellum (assembly GCA_963169105.1). NCBI lineage: Eukaryota > Metazoa > Arthropoda > Insecta > Odonata > Coenagrionidae > Ceriagrion > Ceriagrion tenellum. The sequence goes on from OY720637.1 coordinate 125,982,432, forward strand.
TAATGGGTGAAGGAGAGGTTAGATTGGAATCAGAATCTAACACTAAAAGATATCTCCGGAAGTAACTACAATTACAGCCGACAAATTCCCCTTCGTCTGAACTACTTCGCCTCCTCAAAGAGGTTACTCTGGGGAGGCTACCGTCATCTGAGGATATTTGCGTCTTTGGGGATTTGCTGGTTGGATGGCAACGGAAGGATTTTGTGGGCAATACTGAGCGGAGTGGAACTCCGCGCCGGCAACAGCACACGTTTAATGAAAGACGCCAAGGGTCTATAGTTTAACGTTTCATCCGAGATGACGGGAGGACTAATAATCATGTAGTGCTATGGAGATTCTGCAGATAATTGGCGCCATAAGGGTTGCCAACTGGGGAATTTTGACCTAGAGACTTCGGGTAGAGCATTGTTAATCCAGACCTAGGGTTTCAGATCCACATTTCCGGTCCACTGATAAGTGCGAAACAACAAGCTGTCAACATTTCACCAAACGCAAATATTCCATTAGTTATACAGAATTCCCTCAGAAAATGTCACTTTCAATGAATAAGCTAAACATTAGACCTTGACAGTTATATTCCATTTATTTGTAACGTATAAGGCTAAGACATGCGACTTTAGTGTCGCTCGATTTTTACAGATTCTTCAGGCTACAAACTATAAAATCTACGGGTCAAGGAGGAACAATTACAACCAGTAACCCTAGCCACCGATGGGATTTGGGTCCTTCGGAAGGAAAGCCGGTACTCGGGGTACCATTACATCTCAATACCCGCAACCCCATATGTTAAGAAAAGTACTCATGCTCTCCTAATTTCTTCGTTAAGACTAACCTCACACAAAGTTAACGTTCTTAAGTTCAAAGTTCTTAATACTAGGGTGCTGTACAGGTCAAGGTAGACTAAAATGGGAGAAAGTAAAAAACCTCCAGATTTCTACCTGCTCAGACAGACTTGCAGATTACTACCGGCGCAGATAGTGTATACCATTACAATTATCCGTCCTAGCAAACGTCCGACCTTCCGTCAATCTGGCCTATTCTCTTTCCTCCCTTTCCCAACATTCTTCCCTGCGTCTCGGCTTTTTTCATTACCTCCCCCTCATCACCTCCTTCGACTACCAATTCTGTCTCCTTATTTCCTCCCTCACCCACTTTAAAGAGGAGGAAGTTGGAGTAGTGGCTTAGATATAATAAACTATCTCTTCTTCCCAGCGTATTATAACTATTATATCAGCGTATGCCAATCCTAAGATTCTCAGCGCTGGCAAGACTCGAGAACGCTGGTTTCATAGTCTTTGTAATCGTGATAACCAAAGAGAAAGTCCTCCGCCTTTTCCGGCGAATTGCCGTGCAGACATCGTCGTATTCCTGGCAGCGCGTCGTCGCTGTCATCCCCTCCTCCATTATTATAGCTTCTTCGCGAAATATTTACGCATTTTGGAGATATTGTATGCATGCATTTTCGACAAGTATCAACTTCCTTGAAGAAAAACGTGTTCAAGTAGATTGACGACGTTTTAAAACACAATGAACCCGTACGGAGCATTATACAAGGAAAAATAAGTAAGTAAATCCCGCGGAGAGACCGAGGGATACGTACGTTCAGCCAGAGGAAAGAGATGAAGGTTCAGGGTGCTAAGGAATTAGGAGGGAACAAGGCAGAAAGCGAGAGAGCTTCAACCGACCATGCTTTCAATTAAGAATGAATTACTTATAGGTTGTTTAACGTGGTTGGAGCGACGTCTATGTACAGATTTAAGTGAAACTTGGCGTGCGTACTATTCTGATACGGGATGTACATGGACAAAAGCGAAAAAGTTGCATCATAACGATTTGGCTTTTTGGCGAATCTTTGCTATTTTAACTCGTAACCTTATGGCACGTGACATATGTTTCGTAGTATCCAGATTATATATTTGCTTCTGAACGCGGAATCATCCGTTAAACTCGTCGCTAATAAGTATCAAATATCCAAAAACACAAGTCATCAAATGCTTTAATTGGGGAAAAATGTGTAACATGCATTTATGGACCACTCCCATTACTGCCTGTGTGGTGGTTTCCAACGCCTAGATAAACTAATGGTAAATGTGGTTCAAGATTTTTTTCGGCTCAAAAAATTATTAAATTGCGCTCAATGGCCCACAATTATCGCTCCGGGTACCTGAACTAATTATTCAGGGGAGGCGACCGATAACAGGTCATTCGAGCCAATGGGGACAGGTGAGCACGTTGGTAAGGAGAAGGATTATTTGGGGAACGAAGGTTGGCGTCGGTATCGGCCAACTTTCAACAATAAATGCCGAGAGGACCGCAGTTTAACGTTTCATCCGACGGATAGAAAACTTCACTTGAAGAGGTCTTTTAATGCTCTCCACATGGGTGAATGATTGATGAGCGCTTCCACTACATTATTAGCAAATTTCTTCAGCGCAAGGCCAAATATCACTGCCATGCGTTTAACGTTTTTTTTAGTGAATTGAGCACCTTTTCATATGGTGATAGGAAAGAAAATTTGTGTGCCAATTCACACAAGGGAAAAATGAAGGAAATATTTATCACTATTTCACCGGTTCTTACCAAAGTTCTTATTCCAACACCAAACGGATTGCTTTTTGAATGAAAATCACCGTGTCTGGCTCCCCATTCTTCCAACGTTTCGGCGAGTATCTTGTCGATCGTCATCAGGGGTCCAGAAATCCAATCCAGGGGGTGCCATTGGATTCCTGAACTCGAACCGCTCAGCGAAACGTTGTAAGCTATGGAGAACCTGACCCGGTTCGAAAACCGACAGCTCATCATTCATACTATACACCGGTAAAGCCCGCAATCATGTGTATTTTAAGCTCTTCTTTCGTTGAACTTGGATTATAGGGCAAAAAGTTCTCTATGAGACTCCAAAGCATCAAAATTAGAGAAAATGCTAACGTTAGGCATAATGAATATTCAAATCTCTAAACAAAGCCACATTCTCGCACTGCTCGCCGCGACTTAATAAACGAACAGGATGAAACATGCAAACAACATTGCATATGGCGCAGAATATTATTGCAGCCATTGTCGCCTTTGGCCTATGTGCACGTATTCTGTGCCATTACTATAGCCTCAGCACCCTTCAATGACTAACTACATGGTAGACTGGTATTTTTTTCTTTACCTCCTCAGGCGATTTTCCTGATTTCACTGCTCGCGTGCCATTCGCAAGCTCAGATCTTTCCTCGTCCCGGACCTTTCTCGGGCAACCCACAACCGCCTCGCCAGGGACCTTTCTTCCCCAGGCCACAGCAACAACCAGGGATCCTCCGGCAGTTGGCCAACCTTTTCGGTTTCAACGGCGGGGGAGGGAAGCCTCCGGCAGACTCCTTCCCCCCGACCGCCCCGGGTGGCATACGCGGTGGTCCCGGAGGAGGACCCAGACCCGCGCCCACGAACCAACAGTTCTTCCGGCCAGACGGTCTGCCTCCACCCGCCCCACTTCCGGGACAGCGAAACCCTCAGCAACCGCCTTTCGGAGATGCCTTCGATCCCCAAGTGAACTTCCAGAGGCCTCCCCAGGGCTCGAGGCAGCCACAGCCACCGTTCGGCACCACCGGACAGCAGCAACAAGGAAGGATACCGTTGGGTAGGCCTCAAATCCTTACGTTCCAACCGGAAGACGTTGTTCCTTCTCCTGGATTCGAGAGTATTTCATTTGGGAACCAACAGTCCCTGGCATCTACGGGCTTCCTACAGCAGCAGTCGACAGTTCAGAGTACACCTATCCGCCCAGCTGCACCCTCACTGCGGCAGCCCATCGTTACCCAGTTCTCAAATGAATTGGGAAGTCTTCCGCAGACAAATAATCTGCAACAGGCGAGCTTCGCCCAGTTTCAACAGCCATCACTGCAGCAGGGAAACCCAATCGAACTGGTGTCGGCACCTGCTCTCAATCAGACCGCAACCCTGAGGGACATTTTGAGGGAGGACTGTGAGGACTATGAGGCGCGTGGATACTGTGATTCTTCCAGGAGGTACCCAAGGTATGTTCTGGACACTGTTAGCCATGAATATACTTATACTCCACAAGATGCATGTTCATCCTACCAAATTAAATTGGTGAAAGATGCACAAATTGGATTGAACAAAATTTTCTTTGGCCAGGAATCGAATGACAGAGTTTTGGCTTGTTGTGTCCATGTGAATAACACAATCCTACCCATTATTCTTAGAAAAAATACCAAAGAAGCATGGGTAGTATTTTGGATGTAAGCATTGACCTGGCAAAAGGCAATGGTCCATTTCCTGGCCCAGGTTTTTGATTCTTGGTTCTTTCCCCTTTATTATTTTCATGAAAATAAACAATTCTGAACTCATGACAGAAACTACTTTATCATTCAAACTAAAACATTAATGATTGCACAAACGATCAATCGATGACGTCTGAGATAGGCAAGTCAATTAGTAAAGTTGAGAAATGTTTGTTTTCAGGGAAAAGAAATACAGACATTATTTCCCATTTGTTCTCAAGGTCATTTTTGGTTATTCTCAGGTACTAATTACTAGGATTGTTCATCAGCTGACTTTCAGTTGGTTATATGCATGCTCTGCACTTTATTAGTTAACTAGTTTTATGGGAAGGAGTCTGACAACTGAGGCCATTTCTGTCATAATGAATTGATTGTATTGAATGGCATAAAAAGGGAAGGATTATTTTAGGATAGAAGGTAGGATCGAGATAAGCCCATACTGACATCAGCTTACTTTTCAAGAAAGGTTTTAAGAGATATACAGTTCCATGTTTGACCCATTATTATTCAGGGAACTTTCTATGGAGTTCTTTTCATATTACACCCTAGAAGGGATAAGCATTCTAATGACAACTCTCTGCCCGCACTTGATGCTTCATGACGTAGCTACCACACCACCCTAATCTCACTCTTTTCATTCCTTAGTGGTTGTTACAGGTGACCTTTAAAGTATTAGCGTACATTTGAATGTACACTGAAATGAGGGATCCACCAGCAATGTGTGCATGAAAAAGTAGCCCAGAGTAGGTATCCATAAATTTTCAACAAACTAAAATCTGGTTGGCTGTGCTTATACTGGGCATTTTATTTCATAAATTAAGGTTAACATCTTTCATTATCTCTTGCTTGTATTTGTAGTGAGATCTGGTATGAAAAACCCACTATCCATTTTAGAGTTTTCATCAAGCTCTCATGACGAGGAGTACATGTATCCCGTTACTCTCATTCCCCCTTTTCTAGTACCTACTCTTTCAAGCAGCAATATTTCCCCCATCTTCTAATAACTTCTTAATATGTTATTTTAGCTTTAGAGCTGATCTCAAACATTCTCTCATAACTCCGCTATTCTAATACCTACTTATATCTTCACCATCCCAATCATCAAGGTTTCACATTCATGAATGGAAACACTGAAACATGCATTCATATTAATCTATTTCTGGAACACTGGTTGGTGATATCTGTTGTGAATAGATTACCACATTGGTTGTATTCCATTTTTGCTTGACTACCCCACTACTCATTGCTGTCTGGTGCCTCTGATCTTCAATAATATTACTTCCTAGATAAGTAATGTCAATCACCTCAATTTGTTTCTCATTTCTGCTATTTGTAACCTTTGTGGCCATTTACTTGTCCATCATAGACCTTTCTCATTATTTACTCTGCAACTTTACGCAGCCTCAAACCTCACGATAGGCCACCACAATATAGATGTAGGTACTATGAAGGCTTGTAAAAATGTAAAAAATACCACTTGCACTCAGCATTAGCACATACTGCAAAAACTGTATCTACATTGAGCCTGGTTGAAGTTTATAACTTCCCCATATTATCCTAAATTTTCTGTAAATGAAACTATAACACTCAATTTTTTTTAAACCATGTGATTAACAAACAACAAATTTACGTAATGAAATGTTTGAAGGCTAAGAAAGTGAGGCTGACCATAGAAGTAGCAGAACACAGTCTAGAACAGGGAACTATTTAGTTGTGTCCATGGTTAGCACACAATGGAAAATGGGTGGAGTTGTAAAGATAACAGATGGTAAATAGTTTTGGCTCAAATAAAGCATTCATCCAATAGAAAAAATATAGGTGGAGGCCTTGTGGAAATATTCCAAGAAAAGACTGATGAAGAGTCTAATAAGGAGTAGTATTTAATGGTGCAGAAACATGGACACTAAGATAAGAGGAAAGGAATAGGCTGCAGGAATTGGAGATATAGGGGTGGAGGAGAATGGAAAAAGTGAAAAGGATGGCAAAAAATAAAGGAAGGGCTCAGTGCACTGGCTAAAGAGAAGAAAATGCCTAGCTAGATTAAGAGAAGGCTGAGCTGGTGGGGGGATTGGGTTGGTGTGGTGGCTACAATACTGGCTAACCACATGGATGGCCAGGATTCAAATCCCTGCGGAGGATGTTTTTCAGAGGAAACCCGATCCCTACTTGAGTGCCTTGTGGAGGCTGCTTATGTGCAGTACTCTGTCTGTTGGATGAGACATTTAACTGTGGTCCCCTTGGCGCCTTTCGTTAAGAGCAGGCTAATGCCGACGTCGGGTTTCTATCCACACTTCCTCCCATACCTATCCCCTGTGGTGCAAATGACCTAACCTGTCGGTCGCCTCCCCAAATATCCAATCCAATCCTGAGCTGGTGTTTGGAACAGATAACAAGGAGTGAAGGGATGCTGAAAGCCATTATAGAGGGATGGATGTAGAGTTAGTGGGGAAGGGCAAGAGAGAGAACAGTATTTCAGGATGGGATGAAGAGATGTAGGACATATACAAAGGTAAAAAATAGTAGTGTAGATATAGTGAAGTGTAGTGCAGATAAAGTGTATGCAAGAGGTGATCATATTTCTATCTAAGCTTATTTTTGGTGGGAGATTACCACTGATAGTAAATCAATACTATTGCAAAGACAATGATTGACTAGCACACTAATTTATTGACAAATATTGCAGGTTGCAGGTGGCAGAGTTGGTGCAGAGGTGTGCTGGAATACTGAATGCCCTCTATGTGCCTGTCCCAGAGTCAAATGACATTTCATCCACGCAGCTCCGAAAGGATAAAAAAGAAGGACTCAGAAATGTCGAGCGTGCCAACCAGGCCATCTGGTCTTGGGCAAAATATGCTGCAGAAAAGAGTTCAGTGTGCAAATCTGACATTCGCCGTGTTGCTCCAAGTTACGCAAGGGACATCTCCAAAAAGTGGGTTGTGGTGCTCCAGAATGTGGAGAGCAATATGGTTCAACATGTGTCCATGGACAAGTGCACCAATGTTGACCAAGAATGTCTCTCAGGCCCAGAAGGTGATCGACACCCAGGCACACGGTGTGCACAGCGTTACACCCACCACCACTTGGTGACCTGGGACCCAGACAAACCACATGAATGCCCCTCACTGAGGGCATTTACATTTCCAACGGCTTGCCTATGTCACTTTTCCTTCAGTTTATCCAAAATTTAGAGGCTGTACAGCGACTAGGAAGACAGTGCACTCCCTTTTAATTGATCTCAGAGATACCGAAGAAATTAAATTTCTTTAATAGATACTGGTGAGACATGGTGGAAGTGACTGACATCCATTTTATTAGCATGCCTTTGCAATTTCACAGAGGTTATTTATTTCTATGATTGGTACCATCTCAATTATGCAAACTCTGGCTAAAAGATACCATATCAAGGAGAAACTAGTCACGGAAATAAAATACCTCTGCAACAGTACCAAGCTGTGTCTTGAAAATGGACAAAATAAAATGGTTGCCATAGTGCAATGTGAGACATGATGAGAAGGCAGTTCTCTTGACTTAGGTATTGTGGTGAGGTTCCACAGGCATTGGAAAGGAAAAACTTCTATGAGAATACCAAGACAGCATTGTTACCTGTAATATACTGGAACTGATGCACATAATGGTGAAAATCAGGGAGAAGCAAATATTGTGCTTGCATAACCATTCATATTCCTTACTCTGGTATCCTTGTGAAGGATACCAATTCAACGTGATTTGGGTTGCAAGAATGCTTGTTTATGATAGAGTGTTTTTGCATAGCCAATGAGTGCCTGAGGCATTAGTCCTCATTTTGAAGTCATGGTATTTGAATGTATTGTCTTTGCTTTATCAGATGGTAACTATTCTATGCTCTATGGATGTACTAGATCATCAGCTTAATCATTATTTCCTAGGTAATAAGAATGAACATTCTGAGATACAGTCACTGGATGGTGATAGAATAATGTCCAATATCAAATGATTGGAGGAAATACCCTAAAAGCTTGAGAATTTATATCACTAGATGCCCATAAATGACTGACTTCCAAACAGCCCTTAAGAGCAGCTAAAAATATATTTGTTGAATGTAAAAGGAAACATCAAAATGTGAAAGTTAAATTACCATATTTGAGAATAGTATAAGGAGAATTATAGTGAACAAAGTGGTTCCTAGGAAGATTAAGTATGTTTCAGGTATTACTTTAAGGCATACAGATGAACATAATTAGCTCCTATTAGCACTACAAACAAAAATATTTCATTTAAAGATTGCAATTCTAATCTCTAATTTATTCTATTCATTCTTTACATGATTATATATCAAAATTTATACATTCAAAAAGTGATAATGAAAATGTTTGCAAGATAAATTCCTAAGCATGATCATATCTGAGTAAGCCAAGTAGGTTTTCATCAAGGGTATTTTATTTTTCATGTTCTTTTCGGAACATCTTTCTTTACACAAAATTTTAACCAAATTCCAAATCTTGATGTACAGCAATTTTGTTGATCCTAGTTAAGTGTTCCACTCTTCTCCAAACCATGGTATTTTTATGTGTTCCATATACTCCTCGGTATATTTCTTGTAAACAATAAATACCCTTTCCAAAAAAGTGTCAATGTGTGTACTCGGGATCAAAAATTCAGTAGTGATGTCAGCACTAGGTGGTTAAGTCTCAGTATAATAGTAGTTTCCATGGTTAGTACTTTACAGTGAACACTTAGCAAGAATTTACATATCTTAATACAGTACTCAGATGGGAAGTACTTAGAATATTAGCTCTCTGTACTAGCCTATGAAACCAATACTTCAATGTATTATGAAATTCAATGACAATTATCGGTTATACAAGCAGCGTGTACAAATCTGGTCCTTAATTACTTCATTATTGAACATGAAGTTAGAATTAGAGGTATGAACCCTTTGCCTCTCCACATTTTCAATCCTTTTCCATACAAGAAATCATATTGCAAGATATTTACTTTGAAAGCTCAGAAAGACGATTACTTTGAAAAGCATTTCCATGATAAACTATATGTAACATCCTGTCATAAAATGTACCCCCCAACCTCACAGCTCAAGATGAACCTCAGCCAGACTGGCTAAATCCAAATTCATATCCCTGCGGACATTGTTTAACTTTCCTCAATGTTTCCCTACTCTTTTGTGACCAGTGCTCAGAGAATTAGAGGTTAAAGTTACTTTTTAAGGGTGTCAATATGTCCAGAGACTCTTAGCTTATTTTTCTTCAGGTACCATTTTGTGTCCCCCAAGGGAATCACTATGCACACTTATAATGCTCTACAGCAGTGGTTCCCAAAGTGAGCGCTACTGCACCCTGGAGGGCGGTGCTTTCATTTGAGGGGACTGTAGGGGGGCAGTCGAGGCTGGGCCCTTACCGAATATACATGTCCAGGGATGAGATGAATCCCTCTGTTGAATTTGAAATAAACGATAGTTAATCACAATTGTTTTAGCTTTATTATTATAAACATCTTACTTTTTCATGTAGTCTAGGACTTTAAAGCATATATGTAGTTGGGGATGCTGAGTTAAGGTTTGTGGAAGAAAGGGGACAGTGACTTGAATAAGTTTGGAAAACGCTGGTCTAGAGCAATGAGTTATATCTTAGAAATCCATATTGAATATCACAATTCAGAGTTGAAAGAATAATTCATTTTACAGTGGTTTCAAAAGGTGAAAGTAGATAGTTCCATCTGCCAGTTCAACAGCCTAAGTCAGTTTGTACATAGCAATTCTCCCAAATTACAGCAGATATCACCAGGTAGAAGAGGCATTACTTTGCCCCTCTGACTTGGAAATGCATCCTGTAATGTGGGAGAAATATTGTCGACAAATGCTGACACACACAGCTGAAATTGGAGGTCTAGCAATAAGATGCTGCATTCCCAATGGTTGAAAGCAGTGTTCTGAGAATTCAGTGTAATCAAAATAATAATTGAAGTAGATAGATACTTCCTCTTCCTGCACTGGGAAGTAAGAACAAGGCAAAAGTCCATATCTTCAAATTTTAAATCATTTTACTCTCAAAAATACATTATCAACATGAAATTATGTAATCCTTCTATCATCGATTAAGTGTAAACAAAATATACTCTATTAACACATTGAATCTACTGAGTCATGGGAAGTCCTAGGTTTGCCACCTAATATTTCTCTGAAAATACTGAGTACCTAGGCCTCTTTTGAAGGTTTTCTTCACAAAATTACCTATGTATTTCTCCAATTGTACTTTCACTGTCAATTTTCCATGGAGGGAGTACAAAACAAGCTGGGCCATTTTCTTTCTATTTAAACAAAAAATTCATTTATTTTAGAGAATTCTAAAAATTATATTTAACCATATATGGCACTTTAATAATTAAGAATAATTAATTTAAATAGAATTTTCATTCTAATTGGCCCTTGTGGTAGCATAGAGGTCTTTGCATGCTTCTCAGAAGTTGCAGGTTTGAGTTTCATACGTAAATTTTGTGGAGTAAGTGGATTTGTCATCACCCATGACATAGATATATGAGTGCTCTTCTGAGTCTTAGTTTCGAAGTACTTGAAAGGCCTTGTTGGCTGTTTTGAGGGAATTAAAAAATAAATAAACACCCGAGGTAAATTTAAAAAAAAAATATGTATATGGTAAATGCTGACCTTTACATCAGGCAGACACAATACCAATAGACTTGCCTGCTAGCAACAAAAGGGTTAAATTCATTATACACATGTGTGTATATATATATATATGTATATATATACACATATATATACACACACATAAATGTTTATACAGAAAGGTAGAAAGAAAGCGGATAGGAACACATAAAATGAACAAACACAATGGTGGTGTGAAGATGGAATGAAAAAATTCGACTGGGTCGTCGAATTTTTTCCGCTTGGAATCGGCCATCTTTCCATCTTCACACCACCATTGTGTCTGTTCATTTTGTGTGTTCCTATCCACTTTCTTTCTACCTTTCTGTATAAACATTTATATGTTTGTATTTGCCGCTGAGCAGTCTGAGTGAATGAACGAACGATTTGATTGGATATATATATATATATGAAAAAATGTCAATGGATACATATTCTTCATAAATGAAGTTCAACCAGCAAATGGCAAAAGCCAAAACACAGGAGCCACAAAGAAATTGCCCACATTCACATGTCGTCAAAACTGAATAAATGTTACCCCAAGAAGTTGCATGGTATCAGTCGTGTCTAATACTATTTTATGGATGCTTCGAACGTTTTTCTCGCTTTGGGATTGATATTTGAGTGGCACTGGAAGAATTTGAAATACTTAACTTCTTGCTGAATTTTAATAGCTCTATTACTTAGACAATAGTGTAATAACCGTATTAATGTTGGTATTTGGTCAAACCAAACAAGTTGCTTTCAGTGTTAACTTTACATTAGTTTAACAAAGATGATGCCTCATTGCTAAGCATGACATGAGCAACTTAGCCTCTGGAATCAAACTCATATATTACCCCAATTTTAATAATATTGTGATGATTAGTAATGGAAAATATACATAGCACCACAATAAAATATTTCCTGGTGGTATGATTATTAAGAGAAGCAAATACCCTCCTATTACCTAACCATGGAAAAAGGAATCAAACCTCATAATGATATGCATTTGCGGATGATCACATTCCCAATTTCAAAACTACACTACAACCTCTGGAAATATACATGAGAAAAATGTAGTTGAGTTAAAGATTTTTCCTTGACCCTGGCTGGAATTCAGCAATGCAAGGCAGAAGAAAGCCACTGTCGTCTCATTGCAGGTAAAATTAGTGATAAAATGAATCACATTCATTCATTATGAAGCATTTATTCAAATAGTTCCAAATAGTTCCACATTTCAAATTCATTACTCTAAACACTCATATATTTACACCATTATAAAGAAAGAGGTGTCCAATACAAAACCAAGAAGTTACATGCTAACTTATTAAAACTTGAAACACATAATGAATTTGACTAATTTAAATTAAATACTAACTATTTAATCAAAACAAGATGAGTCTTATTCTGCAAATGCCTTTAAACCATACAGATGAAATTATTATTAACATAACAAACAAAACCTCTCACAAAAAGTTTCTTCAATTTAAATAATTTTAATACGCAAAAAAGTTCACCATGCACACTTCACTCTTTAGGACATGGGGATAATAGCAAAAAAGAATAGCAAACCCATGTTTCTGAGGCAGGATTATTAAAAGCTGAGATAAACCAAAACTTCACCCATCTTTGACAAATCACAGGATCCATTCAACCCATCCTACCAATGTTTAAAAAGCCATTTAACTTCTGATCTTGACGCATTTGGCCTTCCAAATTCTTCTCTTTTCACTACCATGCTGAAGATGGAAGAAACCTCCATAGTTAACATGTGTAAGTGTTCTTTGCTGCAGAGCTAGATTTATTCTGAGTGTCTCTATGAATTTGATATCCAATTGTTACTTTTGGACCTATTCTCAGTCTCTCTTTTAATTTACGCCTAATGGGATAAAAGAAAAAAGTATTAACATTGGATGCAACTTAATTTCATACAATAACCGTGATATCCCATCACACTTACCCTATTTCCTTGACACTTGGGCCATTTGAATAGTCAGCTGTCCACAGACCTATTTTATCCATTTTATTCCTTACATTTAAAACTGCTCCACAAACTTCATCACTACATTCATCGAATGCCTCTCCAATCATACACAGTAACTGTAAAACATTGAAAAAATGACAATATTTATCATACAAAACTGATGTTTAAGGAGAAAAATACAAATTTTGTATGACTACTTAGACAACCTCACAGTATTTCTTTCAGCACCATTGTTGACAACATAATACTAACTACAGAAAGATGAGCACATCATGAGCAATGTGCAAGAGTCATTTTGAACAAAGACACTGGAAATAAAGTCAATATTTCCTTACATCTTTTACCAGCCTTTCCACTCTTTGTTCAGCAGTAGCATATAACTTAACTCCAGGTGAACATCAGGCCATTTTTTTAAAATCTCAAATTACTTTACGTCAAAATTTGAAGCCCCATATTACCCCACTAATCAAAATAAATATGCGAGGTGTTTTTGCAAAAATATGGCAATGAAACAGCCATGGATAGTCAAATAATGTTAAGGAAATAGTTTCAAAATACTACCATACAGATAACATTGAAAAAATATTATTGACACATTCTGAGTAAATATGATCCACCATGACCCTTAAGTGATATATTTCCCATCACAAAAAAATCACTTAAAGGCAATAATGGCCATCTACTACCATAAACAATTAAGTTTTATAAATATTTTCTAGGAAATGAAAAGATCAATTTATATCCAGCCAATAAAACAATATTCACTCATGAAACAAAAAAGAAGGCTACTGAATTCTCTCCTCAATTGCTACTCGTATCTGAAATCAAATGAATTCTAAGGGGAGATATATAATATTCCACACACCCAAAATGAAATGATTTAAGACAATAGACACAAATAAAGGAAGATTGGAAACCTATGATCACACCTACATATTATGGGCACTGAAGGAATTGAATCTGTGTTTTTGACAAGGTCCTGACAGCTTGATACAAAACATTTGACTGGCTTGTGGTCTGTAGTTATTTATGCCACAAGAAATATGAAGGTGGCAACTAAGTGCAATTGTAATCTATGTGAATGAAAGGAATGTGACCAGTTGATGTGCCCAACATCAGTTTTCCCCTTTAATTCATCATTTTCACTTAAAGCATTGCAACATTTAATGCTCCACAGTTACATATAGATTACCAAGAGGGGATGGGCAAGAGTACAGAGAAGTTGTTACCAGCAATTTGATTTGTGCCAGGGTGAAATAGGGCTAAAGGAGGCATAAAAGTTTAGTCCATCTGTTCTATGATAATGATGATGGCTTATCCACACTGTTGGATATAATCTCGACAGTCTCTATAATTACGCTTTTCTCTTGTTTTTTTTGTTACCTATATATACACCTTACAAAGCATAACCTGTCTCAGTGCTAAAAGAACTTGTGCCGAAGTAACATGTTAAGATATTGTACGTGTTAAAAGTATCAATATATTTTTGTGCTATCAGCATACGTTTGTCCATTTCATTTACTATTCACCGGAGTCGCAACACACACTGATAAGCACTCCTATATTAAAAGAAATAGGAAAACTATTTTATTTTCATATACACGATAATTCCTACAGACAGTGCAGTACAGCACAAGGACTTGTGTAACCAATTTGTTCTTAACCCTAAACATATATCACAAACAATGCAGAGGATACAAGGCATTCTATCTATTAAAAGTGATTTAAAAATTGTTGAGATACCTAATTGTTTGGATAAAAATACATTATTCTTCGTTAGACCCAAGGTGAATCATGCTCATCCACCAATGGCAATTGGGATTCATTTCTGTTTCCACATTTTATTTTTCTTACAGCCCAGCCCTGGGCTAATTTCACTCATTAGACACTTTAGTGAAACTTCTACCTCACAATTTAGGGGTGTTATCATCAACAAAATATTCTTACAAACATAGAAATGAGAGAATGTGCTGAAACATGGCCAGCAGACTAGCAAAGCATAAAAAAGGTAGATTTTTAAATTGTAACATTAATTGGGAAGCTAACCCAATAAGGAGAAAAAATCCTTCAGACATTCCACTGTTAGACTGGTACAGTTTGATCAAGTCAAAACAAAAATGTGAAGAGCTACAGCAAAATCTAGGGATCACAAAAAAGTGGACCTGTTTGTAATTTGGAGACTAATCAAAGAACTGCAATAATAACATGGAGACAAAAAATAATAATAAAAATGCAAACAATAACATGGAGAAGGTTGATGAGTAAGAAAATTTTACATATTACACTTGAGTGCATGTGGGTGCAGAAGCATTTCCAATTTTCTCATTAATCATGGATCCAAAATTTATGAGAGATAAAATAGCTTGTATAAATAGGGAGAAGAGAGACATAAAGAGTAAAAAAGAGTAACCCCCTAACATATTTTTTTTTTAAATTTATCCGACATAAAGACTTGAACTTTCGAAAATGTAAAATGAGGGCAAGACAAAAACAGAGTCACGATATTAGACCACCAACATATGCAGAACAGAAATGGAAAGAATATCTTACATACCACTTCTAGCCAAACATTTGTAAGCTCATTTCTTTTCTTTTCCAAGCTGACAAGCCATCTTCCACCTCTCTTGTTGGCATCATCTTCCCACATAGGTCTGATTCCCTTCTTGAACAATGAATAATCACACCCAACACGAAGGTCACTTGCTGCTTTTATGTTGTTGTACAATCTAATAAGAGAAGCATGTTACATCAAGTTAAAACTCAAGATATCAAAAAGGAAAACCTAGAGGATCTCACGCATAAATAATGTTGAACTTTTTACCCCGGTCGATGTTTTTATTCTGAAGGCTATATTAAGTGCAAGACAGTCGAGTATTGTAACAACGAAATCATTAAGAGATACAACATTGCTAACATTCCACACAAGTGAAGACGTTAAAACAATGAGGTTAACAGGAAAAACCACTCTCATTAGTTCACGTAGCAAACCACGAGACTGTTGAAAGAGTAAATAGTAAAAACCGGTCGTTGTATAGAATTTACACTATTACACTCGACTATCGAAAAAAATCTATCAGCACTTTCGCATACCAACCAAATAAAGGCTACCACACCACTGTGCGCAACAAAATAACCAAATTATTTACTTTAACAATGCAATCAGGCAGCTTCTCATGCACGAACCACTCCAGTATAAAATACAGGATATTGATCGCATCATTAAAAAGTGATAGCTGACAATTGATTTACCCGTTTTAAAGTTTTATTGTTTTGAGAAGTGATCTCCCGCTCCATTGTTTAAGAGGATTGAAAGTAAATGCAACAAGAAATGCATTTATGAAATAGAACTACAAGAAATATTATTAAAAATATAATGTTATTATTTTTCAAATAGCTGTTAATATCTTACCCCCAAAAATCTTCAACGGTATCAAAGGAAGTGATCTCGCGCTGATTTTCCTCCCATGATTTGGATCGGTCGTTTTCGTAAAACCATAGTGTCCAAGTGTTTTGAAGAGGATGCTTAAAGAGCTGCTGATCCGGTGCGATTGTTTCAACCTCTTCTTCCTCCTTTTTGGGAACAATCTCCTAAAAATACAAATTCCAATGAGCTTTCCGCATGTGCTTGTAACTGTATAGGGATGACGTAGAGCATATTGGAAATGAACTGAAATATTTAACACTCATTAACATTGCATTAACCAAAGCCAAATGATGAAATACCGAAACACTACGCTGATAATAATGAGTAAATTCCAAAGATAATGAATAAGCCAACGTATTCAAACTACTGTCGGCTAATCAGTATGGACCCTTCAAACACTGAAACTATCAAGTTATACCGGGAATAAATGCTTGAGTACAGTATATTAGGTTTAAATTAAATGCAATAAAATAGAAATAGATAAATTACTAGTGAGTCACTGGTTTTCCCACAAGCCATGCCACCACTCCAAATCCTTCTTTCGGCTCGTTAGCTAACCTCGTTTCTCGATGTTACTGAAAGTCGAACACGTTGACAATCGCGCCATCTGTTTTTCGATTACCTCAAGCTTGCACAGTGTTTTGTTTATCAAACAGAACGAAGCAGAGGCAAAGGACTTGAAAGGACTCGATGTGATTGTTAGTAATGAGCCCGTGAAAATTTATTGCAGTGGATAATTTTCACTAAATGGGCGTTATTTTAGATGTTACTTTGGTATTGCGATAGGATTTTTAGGGTAGAAAAGCTGCATTTGGAACCATCAGGCAGTGAGGGGATATGTTTACGTGAAATTACACGTTCGTTTTGTTTAAATTGTGGTAAACACTAAATCTTCACCACGGACAACTATTATAGCATGAAGAGAAAGGTTATTATTTTATTTTTTTATGTATACTAATATTGTGTTATGTCGGCTCTAACAACCAATTTAGCCTCTACTAATTTTATTTTTATTTACGTCGCTGTGCTAACCCCATGTGTTTACCAACGTTAGCATCGAAACTCAAGAAAATTTTCCCCGCCGCATGCAACCTAGTGTTATTAATTTATACCGTGCTTTTACAGCCTGACGAAGATGGAGAAGGCGATCAACTCTTACCCAAGAGACATTACATGCCTCCAGATATGCATTTTAACACGATGGTTCCACCTGTGCAAAATCTCCAGAGTGGTGGTGGTGGTTGGCACCCTAATGTTATGAATAATGTTCGAGGAGGTACAAATGTTGGTTATCGCGGCCAAATGTGGAAGAACTGTTCTCGGGGTGGAATGCCTTCTCGAGGAAATCCTAGATACTTCCGAGGAAACAAAGTCTCAGGCCAGGGAAGATACGATTCCTCAAGCAATTATACTCCATCGTACAACAACGGACCATACCAGGTGAAATTGTGATTATTTTAGAGAATGCTTAAATATATCATCGATTATACAATAGTCATTCATCTTTTGTGTAATGGAGTAGGTATTCTCGTATACCCTGCTGGTAAAATATGCCTAAGGTTTTTGTGTTGCAGTATGTACTACTTTTCTTGCTATTTTAATGCCCTGTGTCAAAAATTCGATTGCGTTTCTCAGTAATACTACTGAGCTGGTCCCCAACGCGATACCCATAGCGTTGATACTGTGATCATTTGATTGGACTACATTACTATCAACATGTAGTGCTCACTTAGTTATCCTGGGCTAAGGGAGAAACTATGCCAGTCAAAGGCCTCTACTTGAAATTGTCGACCACAATCGGGTAGAGTTTATATTGTGAATGTCATTCAGATCTGTGGAAAATCATGGAGTAAACAAGATATTTTCGACCTTGGCATATTTACAAGACCTTTTTCCTTGCTGGGATGAGCTGTTCATCCGAAAATATTTTCTTACCATCATTTCTATTAATGATTATCAGTGTTGCTTAGTTTAAATGTGCTTCATATAAATATATTTATCTAACAACCTCAAGTGGCAGTGTCGTCTGTTTTGTGGTGCATGATTACATTTTGTGATCTAATTGGTGAGATTTGAGACGTAATTATGTCATTAACTCACACTTCAGTTCTGTGATGTCGAAGTCCCAATCATTACTTCCCCAAAGTAGTTTTCAATACCCTTAATCCGGTTGTGGTTAACCAATTTTATTTCCAGCACGATTTGCAGTTTGGTTTTCTTTATGTCAGTGTTTGACTTCAATTTTCGGTAAGGCCCTGCTATCGGATAATGTGGAGCAAAGCTGGATTACCATCACAATGAATTTTGCCTTCTTTGTGCTAAACTGGAGGATAACCCTACCCTCCTGTCTTGTTCGGCAATAGTGCATCGCTACAAGACAAGAGTTAGGAGTGAATAAGGAAGCACTATAAGATCAGCATGATCTTGTGGCAGTTCGTGGAAGCTAATGGCATATGTTAAAAGTTATTTTACTCAGAAGCCTTTTTGATAGGAGCAACTTGATTCAAATAATGGAAAGCAGTGTTGTGTCTGAGTGTGGGTTTGCATAGTTTTATTAGTTAGGTCAGTGTTTTGTTCCTAGTTCATGACATTTGCTGTGTAAGCATCTCTAACTGACTTTTTCTCTAATTGTGACAACATTTTAGAAAAGGGATTATTGGAGATTATCTTCCTTGGTTTGATGAGTCCAATGCCAAACCTCAGTGTCAGTTGAAATGCTTTAGTGAGTTTAAAGTATACCAAAATATTTTTAAGTGCTATTTGATTGATCCCTGCTATTTCATAAGTTGGCCCAATTGGTTATGATACCTAGTGCAGTCAAAAATGGGAATGGAAGCTTATTTAATTCATTAATCATGCTTCTATTTTGAGGTTAAGGGAGTAATCATGTGAACAGTTTATGAGAGATATTTTGGGTGTGCTAAGGTTGTTTCAGAGGGGGTATTGCTGTTGCTAAGGATTGTCAAGGAAGTTGCAGAGGGAAGGGAAAGATAGGAGGGGCCTCTTGGGGAAAGTGGGAAAAAGTTTATCTACATACTACCCTGCAAGCCACCTAAAAGGTGGATGGCAGAAGGTGAGTTATCTCCAACAAGCATTATAATGTACCCGTAATGTTCACCATAAGAAAATGAAATATTGTGATTCTCTTGGACTAAGGAAGTGAGGCTAGTGAATAAAGTAGAGGATACAAATTAGAGCTAGTAGAGCATTCTAATTACTTGGGTAGTTCTCTAGAAGAAAATTGGCTCAGTGACAAAGGTATAAATAAGAGAATAGCGTTAGCTAAGGAAGCATTTAGTAGTCGAAGGGAGCTTGTAACAGAGACCTTGGGTAAGGATGTGAAGGAAAGGCTGGTGAAAACCTTGACATGGAGCATAGCATTGTACAGGGCAGGAATGTCTACCTTCAGGAAAGAAGAGGTGAGTAGGCTGCAGGTATTTGAGATGTGAGTGTGGAGAATAATAGAGAAGGTGCAGTGGACACAAAGGAAGATAAATGAGGAAGTTCTAAGCATGATGGGCTAAGTAGGAAACTTCTGAATGAAATTTGGGACAGGCAAAAAAACTTTTGGGACAGGTCATTCTTAAAAACTTTTCACTCATTTAATCCTCTCGATTATAAAATATTGCGCTGATATCAATACAATTTTATATAATGCTTCCAGAATTAGTGTGTGTAAGATTCTACAGGCAATACTTACCCTCGAACACAGGCATTAAATCTCTCTCTGATGACTTCTTAATTGGGATGTTATTTTATTTATAACTCTCATAAAAGCTATTGTCACTGCATTGTGGATGATTTTGGGACATGGCCTATCTGGAACATTCAAACTTCTGTGAAATGGTGGAGAAAGGTTGATTTGAATTCAGGGTCAAAAATCCTTAATGATTGTCCTGACACTAACTTTCCAAGAAATGGTATGATCTATCACTGCCTGTTATTTCATTTTGACTTGTCATGAAATTTGACCTCAAGATATGTTCCATGGTAAATTTGTAGCAACAGATGATTTTAACCCTTTCAATGCTAAGGCGTAAATTGTGATACCTTCCCGGTGATGAAGTTCAGTTTTTTGCATATTTACATTCAGCACGATGAAATAAGACACATGTCACTAAAAGTTTTAATTTTTGAAGTCTATTTTTTGTAATTATAGATGTTTAAACTTGGGACGTTCTAGAAGATACTGCGCCACTGGCAAGACTGATGTTCGGGTTGCATGCATTTTCAGCATTTCCCCATCGCCGATTTTACGTCTAATAAATTAATAACAAACCTTAATTGCCATAAAGCTAATAATTTCACGAGTATATCCAGTCTGTAAACTCTTCTTAAACTTCTTAAAAACTTTTCACTCATTTAATCCTCTCGATTATAAAATATTGCGCTGATATCAATACAATTTTATATAATGCGATTTATTTTGAAAACTTCAAAAGAAAATTCCTCATTCGGAAGTACAACTGTCTTTTCGCTCAGTATTTTGATCGTTATAATATGGAATACAAAATTTTAGTCAAGGAAAGGGATTGCTAGCATCTTTAATTGAGAATTACCATAGTAAGCCATTGGCTGTGTTCATAAAAGTACAAAATTCCTGCAGTCATTTTTCAAACTTAAAATCACCGACGAAAGTCTTAATCATAAAAATACATCTGCATAGAAATTATTTTTTTAAACTACAGTCAATATTTACATAATTTCAGCATTTGATGTTCCTGTGATAATTTATGAAGCAAAGTACGACATATAATTATGGGTTTCCCTCACAAGCCGCGCAATTTGTGGGATTGTTTGTCCTAATCCCTTGCTTGGCACTCTTGGCATTTTCGATTTTGTGTTGTCTATTTCATATTGATTTTGATAATGTCACCAAATTTGCAGTGTTCTACAATTGACAAAGGTATTCCAATATATGCACCCCATAGAAAAGTTATCTTCAAGGAAATATATCGTTAGATCCATTGATATATTGGTTTAGGGGTGGTTGGCAAAGTATTTTTGGGTAGAAAGGAAAAGTGGACGGAAGGAGACGGAAGGGGGAGAGAGAAGTTGGGCTCAAGGGGCTTAAGGATGCCAGCAGTTGTGTGAGACTCCCCATGGGGCAAGGGATGGGGGAAGGGCTCAAATCATTGACCACGCACTGGTCACAGAGAGAGTTGGATGATGGCGGGGGTGTGTGGTGGGTCTCCGTTAAGAGTGGAACGAGAGGAGGGATTAGCTCAGGAGAGGCCTTCGAGCAGGTTTTGCAATGACTGAATCACTAGGGCTGGCCTGAAGGAAGGCTGGGTGTGGATGAACGGCAGGCATCAGCGAACAGCTTGCGCGGAGACGGAGGGTGGGGATCCCTTGGTAAGGGGTAAGCGAGGGTAACAAGGAGGAAAGTGCATGACAGAACAATGTCACGGTCGGGGGTGAAAGGTGTCTAGCTTGGAAGACAGCTGAGACAACAGAGTGGTTAATGGTTTTGAACGAAATAATCATGGCATAGATTCATTCATTCTTATATTTGCATTCGGAATGATTCATGAACTGTCATTTTCAGCTGTTGTAGAGTATCAACAGTACTATTGAGAGGAGAAATGTCGAACATAGAAATGCATTCATGAGTAAAAAAGGGAAGTTGAAGTTTCTCATCAAAGTGCACCCTAATTTTTTTATAAACAACTGTCAATGAACACTATGGAATTATCTGAGGAATGACACATTTTCAAGTTATCTATAATGGCAGTTCTACAATAAAATGAAAATTTTAAAAAATACAACCGAGTAAATGGAGTTGACTATATTCATTTTCACAGGGAAGGGTTTTCCCTGTATTTGACACATGAGTAACTTAAAATGAAATGATTGTAGTACCTTGTGCATTAATTTTTTTGTTTCTCAAAGACTTTTTCACTCCACCTTGACGGTTAATTCTTTAACGTCTAAATTTTAATTTACAACAGCTAATTTAGCATGTGCAGCATTTATAGTGGTTGTGAAATCCTTACTAAATGTACTAGCGAATAGTTCAAACTTGATCCTCTTTATCAAAAAAGTTTGTTTACACTGACAAATGAATCGCCAATCTGCTACGAGACCACGGTGAAATAGGGCTTTACAATTGCAAAGATGAAGAAAATACAATGTGTGGAAGACATAATGGTAAAAATTTAATAAAATTAAACAGTAATATCCACATTATAAATATAAAACAAAATCGCCACCTGAGAAACTAAAAAATTATAACTGGTACTAGAAACTTGACGTTGTAATATATTGGAAATTAGGGAGCAACTGGCAATCAACCGTCAACAGAAAGATTTTTTTACATTTTATTATTTGCTATTATTAATAATACATTATATCATTCATTATATTGTGACTATTTGCTTTTCTTCATTACTATAGATTCCGTTAATAAGGAATATATGTGTGAATAAATTGAACAAAAATTGTGGACGTAGAAAAATACATACATGAACAGATGCTTTAGCACCCTATACCATACACATGAACAGTGGCACCGAATGTAGTAGAAACGGTATATCCAAGTATTGTAGAATGCTGTAGATTCAGCTCCAGATTCAAAAATCTTAATTTATTTTATAGATTAATTTATATGCACCATTGATATAAGTTACATCGAACTATGTCGCATATGGGTAACATTACAGCTACAATATTTACACTTGCAATGGGATTCGAACACACTGTGGGTTAGTTAAAGGCCAATATTTTATTTATCTGAATCCTGTATTTGTCCAATAGATATTGTTAAACCTAATCAGATGAACAAAAACGAAAGAAAAATGATAAAAACAACCAAGATACACTTCTAGTCTAACGTATCAAACCGCAAAAATTGAAAACATTTAAAACATAGCCTTTATGTGACTAAACATTGCATTCCTAAACGCAGCCCACCATAGAAAAGGTTGAAGCCTAAGCTATGACGTCAGTGAAATTGTAATCGCCTTATGGGTGACTTGAGTCCACTGGCCGGGCGTAAAGAATAGCTTTAACGTGGACGTTCTAGCACGTCCTGCGCCACCCGATAGCACCCACAGGACATTCCAGAACGTCCTTAAGCGCTGAACGTGTTAACAAGAGATGGGACGTTCGAATAGTCGAATTCTTGAATACCCCGAATAATGAGCAATTTGCACTATTCGATATTCAAGAACACAAATTAATAATTTCACCGTCTCGAATATATTACACGAATCGACTGTAATGTTTTTAAAATTTGCGGTCATTGGTTGGGTCTTACATGTCACAAAACGTTTGGTCTACCAGATTTGGCTGGTGCAAATTCATTAATTAATATTTCAAACAAAATTTCATCTTTCAAGTTAAGTAAGTATAAATATATTAAAATACTAATAATAATTAAATCTTTAAATCTTCCTCATTCTTAAAATCTTCTTTTAAAAAACGCTCATGTAGTATTCGATATTCGAGTGAGATACTCAAAAAAATATTAGATATTCGAATTCGAGAAAAATGCTATTCGACCCATATCTAACTTTAACTGCTCTTCTTGTGCATATGTGCCTTTTTCACCAAGTAGTTTTGCTCTCCTCTCTTACTTTGTCTTGTCATTCCTTCTCTTCTCCTCCATCCTTTCCCTTCTCCCCATCCACTTATCCACATCTCCTCCTTGCAATAGTGGTCTACACCAGTAACATTTGCCAGAGCAATATCTCAAACCCCACATTATTATTACTGTCTTAATTTTTGACTTTCCATTTGAAAAGAGCTTATCTCGTTTTAGACCTACCACACTTGTTTCACATGGGTGATGAGGGACCAGTCTTAAAATTTTGTGACATTTTCAAGGTTGTAATTTATCAAGTACTCATTGTTTTCCCCTCTCAGTCTGTTTATCAGTAATTTATGTCTGCAGAATGTTATTTCTGAGTGTTGACTGTCAAGTCATCACTTTCTTCCAAAAGTTTGTTGCTCTTGGATTCATTTGTACCTCGGTCAGTTAAAGTACACGATAAAAAAGTGAATGAGGACACTATAGTAAAAGGTCCATGATACAAGTTAAGAATACTCATGATTGTGAAAGTAAAATGAAGGAAGTATTTTATGGTATATAAATGTTACTGTATCCCTGCAGAGGCAGATGTTTTTCAGAGGAAACCTGAACCCTACTTGAGTGTCTTGTGGAGGGCATTTCAAGTACAGTACTCCGTCTGTCAGATGAGACGTTAAACCGTGGTCCCCTTGGCACCTTTCGTTAAGGGCAGGCTAATGGCGATGCCGGGTTTCTATCCACCCTTCCTTCCTCACCTGCCCCCTATGGCGCAAATGACCTTAGCCGTCGATCGCCTCCCCAAATATCCAATCCAATATTACTGTAAGAGCCACAAGCATTGTAGTAGAACTCTTATCAATTGAGCTGAGCCACAAACCAAGGGGTTTATCTGTCTCTGCTTGACCCTTTTTAATAGGAACCCTATCTCAATGTCTCACGCTTCCAAACCAGACTCCAGATATCAATGAGTTGCCCATTTTCTCAACATGCCACTGTTGACCACGGTAGTTGTTGAGCACACCTTCCACACTCAAAATCATCCACTTCACAGAGACAGTAGATTTTGTGATAGTGGTAGAATGGGTGAACCTGGTTGAATATAAGAGGAGGAATGTTGTTAGGACTCTTAAGAATAGGAGAATGTGTATGAAGCAATGTGAGAGTGGTTTTTAAGGATAGGGTATTATGAGGGAAATTTTTAAAAAGGATTCAATTTTCCAGGGTTAACAACTTTTACTAACTCTTTGACAGCCTACCCCGAAAGCATGGGCGTTACCAGTATTGCTAGGAGGGTATGGGGGCGGGACACCCACCTGTTACCGTCCTGTCTGACACCGTTTTACGGATTTAGAATGAAATATCTCTGTCTCCCCTCACTATGCCCATGCCTGAAAGAGAATCACAAGTGTATGTTGTATGTTTTTTTAATACTAACCATTTTTCCTGCACAATAGACAAACATCATAAAAATTCATGTCATATTATTAATAACAATTTACTTGTGGAGAGTAAACAGAGTAGCAAGTCATGAGAGCCTCTGAAATCCATATGTGGCAATTCTAAACTCATAAGAATACTGCTTTACATACTAATTTGTAAATATTCAACTTCACTATTCGAGTAAATGATGGTAATATTAAGCCCTTATAAATTCTGAAATTTTAAGAAGGGGTAGAACAGGATTATGGGAACAGAGAGGGATATTAAAACAGAAACAACAATTGCACTATTCCACAAGGTATTTTAATGCATACGATGCGTTTAAACTCACAGAGCCATCATTAGGTACATGACTTGTACCTGAGTTCTGTGGCTCTGTGAGTTGAAACACATCGTACACATTAAAATACCTTGTGGAATAGTGCAATTGTTGTTTCTGTTTTAATATGATGAACTTCCACGATATCTCGCCAGAATCTGTTGAAATTAACTGAGAGGAAAGTTTACTCACCAGAATCAATGCAGAGAGGGAGGGTGTATCATGTGGAAGCACCACCTTTTTGGTTATACTGTGTATAGATAAAGAGGGGAATGGCGGATTAGCGTTGGAGAGGGAGGAGATGAAGAGGGGAATTGAAAAGAATTAAGGGAGAAAATAATACTAAGTAAAGAAGGAATTAAAATTAGAAAAATAAAGTCTAGGAATGGAATTATTAGAGTAGTGCTTATTCATCGGTGAGGAAAAGTATTGACATTAATGTTTGAGAATACACCTTTACTTTGGTGGATTACTGATGGCGAATGATATTCAGTAAGAGAGGTGTATTTTTAGGGTTCACAGGGTTATCATGACCAATGATTATTATGACTTATTGGCTGATTAATAAATTTTTGGCATACTTTGCTCTGTCACTATTGGCTGATAGATCAGCTGTCTGGCACTGACTGGGTTTATCAACGAGCTAAAAGCTTCTGAGAAAATAACCTTGACTTATGCAGCAATCTACAGAACATGTTCCTGAAAAGAAGAAAAGTTGTTCCTTTCCATTAAACTTCTGACACATTACTATGTGTGATGCATCATGCACAGGCACAGCACTGCTAATTTTATGCTGTTGGTGAAAGAAGTGTCACAAATTAGAGCCTTGAGGGAAAAAATGAAATTTTACACTGAAGTAACTACCTAGATGAGGAAAGGTTCTGGAAATGGTCAGCATGCAAGATGGAGTAATAATGCCAGTGGCTATCTGAGGGCATTTGGAATTGCATGACCTATGTATTGGCCTTTATTTTGTTGCTTGGAAGGGCTTGTTTGTTTTCGATGGCCTTGAATATCATTTTTATATCGCAGAAGTAGCTGGGTGGCTTCACAATGTGATATCAAAGTGGTTTAACTTGATTGTGAAGTTGAATGAAGCCTTGCTACTGGTCCAGTGTTATATTGAAATTATAATGGAATAAGTGAATGCATTATATGATGGTACTTTACTAAAAAGACATCTCCGCTTGATACTTGTGTGAAAGTGATTATTTAACCCAAAGGGTCAAGTGTTGGATGGTGGTGATAGGAAGTGTTCTTAAATGAATTGGAGTGTCCATGACACTCACTTCATCTTTTCAACTGCGTATAACCCACGTTTGGATACCAAGATTAGTAGTGATATTGTCTTGGCACATCACATATTCTAATCAGATATAAGGATGCATAATTTATTCTACTGTGTTCTTCTGGGAGAATTAATGGAAACAACTTTGAACTTAATTGTGGTGTTGGTTATTTGAAGCATGACCTCCTATTTGAGGAAAGGAAAATACTTGTTTTTTTTTCCTAAATATGATTCTTCAAAGCATCCATGGTTCTTCTCATATTTCATCTTTCATTCTTAATTGATAATGTACTGAAATAGTGTTAAACTCTTAGGAAACATTGAAGAAAAGCATGGAATTTGTGCTGGATGAGTATCTTGACAACATCCAATTCAGGTCATGATGCTATTAACAAGGCCTGTTTTTGGGACATGAACCTTGCCTCCTCCATCTCTCTGAAAGTGTATGAAGAATAAACCCTAATTTGTTTAAGGCTGATTGAGAATTGCTGAACCACCTTAAATAGTACAGAAGAAATTTCTCCTCATTTGATATTTAAAATCAAAGTGAATGGAAACAAGTTAATCTGAAGATGTGATATTAGTGGCAGAGTGTCCACGAGTATTGGATTATTAAATATTTATGTTGCACTTAGACTGAAAATCATTTCACTTATTTATGAATTCTAAGTTCATGGAATACATACTTTGGAATTCAGCAGTTGCTGATTAAGTTATGACAGCCTTTTAGGTTTTATCTGTGCAGAAAATATCCAACTAAATCAACCAAGCGTCTTTTCTAATTTGGTGTAGCCTTCAAGCCTAATTGGAATGCTTTTGTTGATTTTCTTTCTGTGACAACTTGCTTGACATTGCATATTGCAATTTTAGTTGTTTAAAAGATTTAATATGCTGACACTATTATTCAGATCTAACCAACTGAGATTTTTCATCATACTAAGCACGGTGTGGTAGGTGTTCCTAATTGTCTTGTGCCTCACTCTAATAATTGGAACGTGCATGTTATGTGTATGCAAGAAAAAACCTAGGGATGTGGTATCTGTTTATCAAGAGGTCAAAACTTCTAAAATGGTTAACCCTGGATGAGCAAGTTTTAAAGCACATTTCATGGGGCTGAGGAGTGGAGTGGTGTAAGGATGTGACTTATTCTATTCACAGCTCGTCTGTGAGAACTTGTCTCTTTAGTCCATTGTAACTTAAGTGTACAGTACCCTTGAGAAAGTGAAAAACATGATTGGTGGATGTGATGCAAAGAGATAAAAAAGTGATTTCCTCAATTGAGAGGATTGATTTGACTGCAGCTGATTTTGTAAGTCCAATACATACATCTGCGGGGATTTGCATCTAAAATACAGCCATGGTCTTGCATTTTTGGTGTTTGTAAATTTTCATGGCATTGATCAATAGTTATAAAAGTGCCTCACCACAGGATCTGTATGTTTCCATTTATCACTACCTTTACTGGAACAAATGTGAAAATATGGCTCTGGTGTCTCTCTGTACGTTTTGTTTTCTCCTGCATCAGTTCTAGCCATCTTAATTCCCAGCACCTGAGAGGCACATGAGCTCCTCTCAGTGGAGTGTGACTGTGCTGTAAAAGTTCAACTGGAAAACTACAATAAATTCAATTGGAAAGATTTTCATGAGAAAGAAGCATCCCCGGACAGTATTGAATCTTAACCACAATCAATGAAAGGGAGCTACTCAATTTTTTCTCTGTATAGATGGACTGTCATTTCTCTCTTTCACTTAATATTCCTTCATACTTGAGGAATTCTGGTGTGTTCTCTGCTTGTGTTCCAAGTGGCCATAGAAGTGTATGGTTTGGTATTAAAAAAAATGAATACAAGCAGAGCTGAATAGCTTCAAAGACTGCTCTATGTCTTGCCGAAAGTTCTACCCAGTTGATGTGAAATGATTTATCATGAGTTTTTATACACCAAAGGGAGCAGAGAACCTTGGTGACTATTCTCCATTGACTTGACCCATTAGCTTCAAATCAATGAGCATTGGTCATTGATTGTGATATATTATAGTGGTATGATACCCAGTATGCCTCACCGGCGTGTAGGAGTGTAAGTTAAGATGTTCCCTGAGGTGGTGAATCCATGAGTGAAGTTTTATGGAATAGTATCATGCCTATAGATCATTCAGAGAATGGTATCCAGTCTTCAAAAGGAAGCTCTGGCATGCCATGGATATCAG
This sequence comes from Ceriagrion tenellum, assembly GCA_963169105.1. Taxonomy (NCBI): domain Eukaryota; kingdom Metazoa; phylum Arthropoda; class Insecta; order Odonata; family Coenagrionidae; genus Ceriagrion; species Ceriagrion tenellum. The sequence continues at coordinate 126,011,546 of OY720637.1, forward strand.
CTGGGTAGTAGCGGCCAGCATTTGTGTATGTTGCAAACCCTCCTTTCATCTTTGGGAGACGATGACCTCCAGTTACCTCTTGTGAAGAACTCTTGTTTTCACCATGGCAAACAAGGAGATGCCCCTTTGTCATCAATGAAGGAGTCTATTGGACTATAAGGCTCTCATCCAGGATAAACTGACTTTCTTCCGCTTTGCAATCTAAGGTAAAAAAGCCAAGAACTCATGGATGTATTTTGATCGAAATCGGGGAGTACTGCATCTCTCCGTTACTTTTGTGGCCTGGTTCCTCTAAAGTATGTACTAATGGAAGAGGAGCTTAGCTCATCTGAAAAGTGTTTATTTATATTCCCTGAGTGGTTTAATTTCACTGCCTTAAGCTTCATACTGGAATCACATTATTTTGATTATGTCATGAGGGGAAAATTTACATCAACTACATGATGAGTGAGCTTGTGGATTTCTGATCGCACATGTTATTTACCTGTGCCAGTATTTAAAATATTTCATGGATTCTGTGGATGTCGAAGACCTCCCAACGTAGATGGAATGAAGATTAGCCTGAATTTATCATAATTTTAACTTAATTTTCTTGTGTTATGTATCCCATTTTTAGTTTATTTTAAGTTTTCACTGTACAAACCTGATCTTGATTCACTTTCTTCCTGCAGAACACTGGATATTATCACCAACAGCCATGGCCCCAAGATTCATATGCAGACTCTGTCGCTGCTGACATTGCTGTAAGTTTTGATTCATTTCCCACTTAAGCTCTTCGTTTGCCGAATCTCTACTCCACTAAAGAGATTCTAGCTGAAGGTCGTGCATATGGTTCCAGCTTGTTTCCCATAATGCAAGGTGTAATCCCTTTTGGTTTTGTTTTGTGCTGTAATTTCCATCTTTGAATTTTTATTTGCTTTTTTTTAAACTATTTATCTTGTTGTAGCACCGTAACCAGAGTGTTCTTTTACCTTTGTATATAGTAGTTTTTTTCATAGCTCTTTCAACTTGATGAAGTGTCGTAATATCAGTCTGATATTTATGGAAGAAAAATCTGAATAGACGTAGGTATTTGTTGCCCTTGCCTCCAATGCTGCTTCTCAAGATTTCTTCATGATTAATGTTTTAGGTTGCACTGGATACTTCTAAAATCTTGAGTGTAGTTTATTTGGGCCTATAAACCCACATTTTTGTTTTAACAAATGCCATGGCTAATCATCAGATAGTTCTTTAGGTAGCAGCATCATTCCACAAAAGGATGGAAGTAATTTGGCCGATACTCTGCCTCAAGCCCAAGAATGAGAAAAAGAGAGCCCATAATTATGTATGAGTTCAAATGTTAGAGACCGAGTTACTCTATGCTTGGAATGTTTGGTGGAATCCAGCTGCTATTGCTACATATTACAACCATCTACTCTGGCATGGTCTTCAAAGTGCTGGTATTAAACAAGTATGTAGTTATTGGCAATTTCACACTGAGAGTTCTCATTCACATCCTCTGAAAGAAGAATTCACATCCTCATCATCTGAAAGAAGTGTTTGTCAGGTTGAAAACAAAGTGCATCTCTAAGCTTTTCTGTGAGGTACATATATGCCATTGAAGATGGTGCAATCAGAGCACCATACAAATTTACTAGTTAACTTACCAGTTATCAGTTTATTTATCTATCAGTTTACTTATCAGTTTTACTATCAAAAGTTGAAGTGATCAGTTCTAGTGCTACAGGTGGCAATTGGTCTTCTGAAATCTATGTCTTTTTGTACCTTTTCCACTGTTTTCAAGGGAATATCTTCCGTAACTATTTTCTTGTGAGACTTAGGATGAGTTTTTTATGTTTTAGGGAGAAAATTCACATTTTACAATTTTCCTCCAATAATTAGCTTGGTATCAGATCACAGAGAGGGACGTTATAGGTCATACGATCCAAAAAACAATCAGTTGCCTTGCCATTTTTGAAGAAATCTATTTTTGCTCACATATGCCCACTAATATTGGCGTTTATATCTGATTATTTAAAAAAGTTTATATTTTCTCGTGACAGCCATTTCCAAGATGACTTGTGAAAATTTTTGACTGTGTTGATTTTGACCATAATATCTCAAGAACTAAGAACAGCAGACAAGAGATACTGATAACATACTATTTTTAACATAGTGGAAAATATTTTCTTCAGATTTTTTCCTTTTACGTTTCTTAATTGTTGAAGTAAAACAATTTATCAATTTATATCTTTTAAATCAATTTATTCCTTTAAAAAACTGGTTTTTGAATTAGTGAACTATATGGGTGAAAGTTGCAAAGTGTTTTTGTACTGAAAGTAATAAAGTAGAAGAATAACCTTAGGTATTGCTATAAGTGAGGAACTAACCCTTTCTTTTCAAGAAGCTAACAAAAATTGCTTCGTGCTCAACATCAGCTACTAGTGAGTCAGCTGAGGAGTCCCTGTAGTGGAAGTTCAGAGTCTCATATCCTCAGGCTTCCTCTTTCTGAAGAATTAGATATTTAGTATCAATTATATTGATGAAGGAGACTTAGTAAATACAAAATGGTCCCAGAAGCAATATAAACTTGCTTGCTTCAACCACATAAATACTGGGCAGTTATTCTGGAGACATATGATAATGGAACATTGTCTAAAAAGAGAAGTTTCAGGCTTGATGTGGTGGATAAAGAATGAAAGTAATGCAAGTTTCCACTTAGATAAATTTTACTTGACCTCAATCAGGCCTGATGATGATGTAGTACGTCGAAACCTAGTTAGAGTAAAATTTATGTAAGTGAAAACTTGCATTACTTTCATTCTTTATGATGGATCACTGTCTTCCACACCATTGAAAGTCTGCATCAGGAGAAACGGTGTGGGTAAAATGCAGCAATTTTGTTGACTTGAGCTCAGCCACAGACTACAAGTGCTAACAAAAGCAGTAGTAGGTGAAGGGAAGGGAGGGAGTTTTTTTGTTAGATGGATTATCTGCCATTCAGATAATCAGTGTTCTTCTGCACTCTTAAATATCTTTGAGTACTTTTAGCCTCACTTGTTTAACACCTCCCCCATCAAAGAAAATGAAATCTAAACATGACTGATTTTGAGTGCAAAGATGTTTTTGTTAGCTTTTAGAAAAGAAAGCATTAGGTCCACACGTATAGCAATGTCTAAGATAAACTTTACCTTTATTACCTAAAGTACAAAAACACACAAATCTGAGACTTTTCTTCTCTGTGTAGTTTTCTCAAGCTAAAAACTAGTTTTTGAAGGAAAAAATGTTGATTTCAAGTTCTATTTCAACAAATTTGAAATTGAAAGAATGAAAATTGAAGGAAATATTTCCCATTATGTCAAAACTAGTATGTTTTCAGACTCTCTTTTGTCATTATCAGTTATTTAGATATTGTGGTTAGACTTTACATGAACATTATCAAATATTCGCATGCACCATCTCAGGAACTGGATGCTCGGGGAAGATGAGGAGAAATAAATTTTTTTGAATCATCACATTTAAATGCCAACATATGTGGGTATACATGTTCAAATAATAGACATTTTCAAAAATCGTCATGCATTCATCATTCCAAATAAATTCACAGCAAATGTGTTTGGTACATACAACATCCCATTCCTCGTGCAAAAGTCGACTACATATTTTCCAACTGACATTTCTCACCTTGCCAAAATATACTCCCTGTTTACATTTCCATTTCTTGCATTTGCCACCTCTTGTGTTCCTGTCTTTTCAAATGATGAAGTGCTTTCTTCTTGTAACTCCATCCATCACTTCTTCCTGTTGTTTATACTCAATATTGACTTCTTTGCTGTGGCCACTCATTGGTATGCAAGTCTGCTGTATGACTAAGGTTGTTAGATTTACTGAGATTCATACTAGCATAATCATATCTCTCACTGGTTTCATTTTTACTGCTGTTCTAACTTAATTTGCATTATTGAAGCTATTTCCTTGCTAATTTTCAATTCTCCTAATGTAACTCTTAAAATTCTTCCTCCTGTAATCTACACTGCCCTTCCATCTGATCTTGCACAGGCCTAAGAAGTATATATGTCTGTTCGTCATTTGTTGTTCAATATTTTCTATCCTCTGTTTAATATATAATCCTCTCTATCCTAAGCATAGTTCTTTCATTTCATATCCAACTTCTTGCCATATGGTGGTCTTCTTTTCTTCTGCATTTGCCTCAACTACTAATCAAGGTTGTTGAATGCTGATGAATACCGAGGCCTTGCCTCCCCTAGTGTGGTGCATGACTTCTCAATCAGTGGTCTGAGGTCCAAGTCTTGTAATTGGTGGAATTCATGTTTTCCATTGACTGATCATGAAACTTGAAGGATAGATAATTCAGGTAGTTTCCTTTTGCCTTCCTTGTGTTTTAAAGATACATAAAAACTCTGAAGGCCACTCCACGTCAGCATTTTGGATTCCCCCTTCCTCATGGGGCAGATGCGTTGTGGACAACCTTCAGTTGGTTGCTACTAATGGGTGGACGTCCATCCAGATCAGGTCTTGGAGCAAGCAGAGGACTCCAGCCATCTTCCATATTGAGACTATAAAAATGGGTTGATTCCATTTTTTTTTGTCTAATCCTAGTCCAGATTCCAATGCTATTTATCATATATTCTGAAACAGTACCATACAAACAGACTGTAGAGAATTTAATTACTGCAGAAAAGATGTAGTTTTGATTGTTTGTTATTTTTTAAACCAGACTAATCAAAAGTTTAATTTAACTTTTTTTGTGTTTCTGTTAATAATAGAAAAATTATGTGAATTATTGATACTGATATGATGATGACATTGAAATTTAATATATAAAGGCTATTATAGGTATTAAAACCAAGCAATAGTAATTAAAATTGTGATTTAGCTCTTCGACTTCTTATAAAATATGACAGGAGTAATTATTTGAGCAATATGCTGAAGAACAAGGATGACATTGAGATTTTACTTTAACCACTTTATGTCATTAACCCACTGTTAAAGGCAAAGCCACTGAGCATTGCTTAAAAATATAGAGGCATGATTCCTTGCAAGCATTAAAAAAAGAAAATCTACCTGCCGTTGAGGTTCTCATGTAAAGTCACGCAATCATGTGACTTTCTTGTGAGATGCAAGAAATTTAAAATGTACATTTCATGTAGTTGTTCTGATTCTCTCAAAATTGATTTTGCAGGCTCTATATTTCGAATTCTTGAATGATTCTTCTAAGAATCAGTAAATTTAATAATTGGAATCAACCCATCTTTACATTTTAGTCCATGGGCTGGGAGAAAATTATTATTGTTCCATATAATTCAAATTATATCAGGGCAATATCTTTTGTCCCATTTCTTTTTTTGAAATGGTGATATGTTCCTCTATCCTACCCTCGTATTCAAGAATTTGCCATTTATTTATCGCCACTTTATTGTGTTATAAAAATTTAAGAAAAGAATTTAAGTATTTCTGACAACCTTATTTCTTTTAGGTGTTAGTCATCCCTTAGAAAGTTTTAATGTGATGAAGATGTCTTTTGAAAAGGCCAAAATCATATATGAAAGGCAGAAGAAGTTGGGCTACATTCAATCTTGTACTACATGGGTTCAACAAAACATATGAAACCAAGACTCAGCGAGTTTCAAACAGGCGGGTGTTCAAATGCATGGTGTACTCACAGATGCCATTACTTAATGTGGATGTTTTGGGTATATGATGACGTGAGGATAAGATGGCAGAAACTAATAGTTTGAATGATTGCTCTAATATTTGTAGATGAAGTCCAATACAAAGCAAATGGTAAGAGGGCTACTAACCATTGTCATATGGGTTACCAGTTCATGGAAAGTCAGCTAGCATTGATGACTGGGAAGAGTGTGCTCCTTTTTTTATTATTGTCACCAAATAATTGTATTCTAAGTTTATCTTAGCCCCTGAAGATGGGGCAAATGGTGACAAGACTTCATCCAATCAAGTTCCTCTTTGGAGACTTAAATGTCTATGTTGAAAGGGAAGTTGTCACTTGTAGAGAGGAACAAATATGATCCTTGTCTGTAAGCATGAATGAAAATCGTCACGCCACGTATTGAAACAATACCATTTGGTTGATCATTGATTTGTGAATGAATTTTATTGGTACCATGTAAGATGCTACCCACAAATAATTGACATACTTACCATAGGAAGGAAGCCACTGTTGCCTTGAGTAAGTGGGCTAAGACCATCTGAGGCAGCTGAAGAGCCCTGGTTAGAATCGTAGTTGGCAAGGAGATTTTTCAACATGTTGGTCCCTTTTTGGTGCTATGTTGCGTGGGATTCCACTTCCAATGCTGTACTCAGACTGTCGGATGGGACATATAACTGAGGACTCCATGGCACCTTTCGTTATGAGCTGGGTCATGCAAACTCTGGGTTTCTCTCCACCCTTCCTCTGTTCCCTAAGATCCTACTCATGGATAATTATTGGCATAAATGATCATGGATGTCAGACCTCTCCTCTAATAACTAACCAGTCTACTGGAATATCTTCATCATATATGATTTTTCATTTTTATACAAGTTTCGATAGTGTAAAAATAATGACTCTCTGCCATAAATGGTTTACTGTTGGCTAATTTAAAAAAATATATGTCAGTGGAGCCACTTTTAGCCTCACAAGTGGCAATTTTTGGAAGATCAAGTGGAATGGCTATTAGAGAAACAGATTGCTCCAACCAAGTACAAAAAAGTGAATTCAAGTGAAAAAATCTTACTTATGAGTGCAGTGTATTAATTCCAGGATTTAATTCACTGCATTTTATAATAGCTGTATTTGCTAGGTCATTTCCCATGCAGAGGATCTGGATCCACAGCAGTTGATTGGTCCTCAGTTGATTCTTACTTGCTGCATCTGAAAGTCTTGTCTGTGAGGAATGCACAAGCATTCTTTCAGCTATATTCAACATATGTGTTTTTTTCAAAATGGATATTTCTCCAACCCCCAATCATGAAGCCCACAGCTTTATGCTCTGTGCACGCACATGGATGCAGTAACCAGAATTGTGAATTTCATCATTGTTCTGTTGCACGTGTTCCTTCTTTAGTTTTCATATTGCAGCTGTAGATGAATCAAAGCACCATAGCCAGTTCAACTTCAACTGGAAAAGATGGACTTTAATAAGGGTGCCACATGTGTAAAGGATATCACCGCTGGGAATCTCATGGTTATTAACTTTTATACAACTTGATGAAGTAAGGTTGGTGTACAAGACTTCTGACTAGGTGCCAATTTTTCAGGAGTTTATGTGGTGGCTACTTGTTTTTCTGAATAATTGGTGGGGAAATCATTTGCTAGGCATTTATGCAAGGGTATCTTGTGAATAAATAATAATTTTCGGTGATAAATATGGTAATTATGCCTGGTTTTCTAATATCTGGTTTACTTAAACCTTTCTAAATGAGGATGTTCATGTGGTTACTGAGAGTTTTTTGAGAGAGGCTTTTGTGAACAGACTTTTGTTTCATGTACAGTAGCATTGATGTGGGTTCTCAAGATGTTCTTAATGATGCTAATACCAGATAGAATTCAACCAGGCAGTTCAAAACAAGGTGCTATTCACTCTATTTTTAATTTACCCTAGTAGAAATATATAATTATGTAGCTGTAGCATATCATTAGCAAATTCTCTGCAGTTCATGTCAATTGGGGCCAAGTCCTATATTATCCATATATTAGCTAGTTGGTGACAAATGGCATAAAAAGAAACTCATTTGATAGTTAACTGGACATCTGAATGTTACTACATGTGCCTGAGTATAAGCCAATAGTTTTGTCTCTGAGATTTTTGTAATTTAATTGGCAGACCAGCATCTATTCCTAAAATACATATCTTCATCATGTTACATAATATTTCATTACCTGCTGACTTATTTTTCAAAGACTGAATCTGTTGATAAAATCATGACAGCTGGAGGGATGCAGATGAACAAAATACTGCATGAATTCTACATTCTCGCAATGAGAATTTTAATCAAGGTCATCAAAATTTTCTCTACTAACGGTATTCTTATCCAGTGAGAATACCATCAATATTTTCAACATCATTTCACCCCTGTGATGGATTAATAGGATCTGAGATTTTAATTCTTCGTTGGCTTCTATTTGTGCAAATATAGTTCATATATCAAACATTAGTTAGTTTTCATCTCTCTCTCCTTATAATTATCTCTTTCCCCACACGTGCTTTGGTCGTCCAAGCATTGTGTTTCTCACTCCCCTTGAATGCCAGGCAATCCTGTAAAAAGTTGTTGCTGGTATTGTTCATATCTCGCAATGAATGTGTTCTTTATTAAAAGGACAAAGTCATTATTTTTCATTCATAAGAAAAATCAATAACCATGTGTTACCCAAGGAACACTCAAGTAACTTTCCTTCACCATTTTTTACCATTTTGCCACCAGGTGCCTGATGGATCCATGTTTGGTGCAAAAGTTTTTATAGTAATACATGCATACATTTTTGTCCATAAGTAATTTATTTTTATATTTAATATGGGACAATACTTATTGATAATTGAAATTAAATTCAAAATAAGAAATAAACTTCTCTTTTTCACCATTCTATCCCAAAATGTATGCTGTATCTTGTGAAATATTGTTAAAACAGGTTTTCAAACATATCTATTATTCAAGGAGTAAAAGATTGAGGATTACTTAAAATGGCCTAGCAGAGTTAGCAGGCCCTTGGAATTTTCCTGGCCATGAAGGGGTTTGTAAAGTTGGATGAAGTTAAGTGGAAAAGTCTATTAAGAGATTAGGTTTTACCAATGCATTAAATGTTTGCTAGAAAGGAAGAAAGGTAGCTGACATTTTTTATTTTCTCTAGTTGGGGGGGAAAACTCTTTGTAGGGAAAGGGTTAAATTACACTACATACATTCAAGCTGCAGCAAATCTGTTAATGATGAAATGCATATTAGAAGAATACTGGCATGTGTCTGCATTCATTTATATGCATTTTCAAAGCTAATGAATGCTTTAGCTTTGAGGCTTTAGCAATGCATGGTGAAGATTTTCTGAACATTCATGCCTGTGATTTTTAAATAGTACTCTCTAAATTTATTCTTGAGTGCACCTTACAGATAAAATTGTGATTGCAAGATTTTTCATTTGATAGATGACCTTTTCTTGTGTTAATTATGTACCAAAATCCATAAAATCCTGCATTTTATTTGAAAATGTTCTTCAAAAACACTTTTGGTATGATCGTTTGGGGTTGCCATGGCAACCAAAAATTTTGGAAGCTTTTTATTTTTCAATGCGGAATAGCAAAAGTGTCCTTGGCCTAAAAGCACAGGGGCACCTTTGACTTGTTTATTTGGCTAGATTATTTATCCTTCACGGGCTTCCAACCTTGTCTAGAGTTTCAGGTACTGGCGTTTTGCTGACCAACGCTGCCATAATTTTCAAGGAAACTGATAAACCTCCTTGTTAAGAGGATTTGGTCATCAAAATATCAGTACCCGAAATTCTGACCTGTTTGAAACCTATGAAGAAAAGCTCATAGTTGAGTGCGATACTTAGCATGTTTCTAGGTTAGAGGTAAATGATAGAAATAAACCTGCCCAAATCTTACTTAATGGAGTATTCAAAGGCCTCACATTTCACCGATAGAAGTGAGTGCTTCTTGTGGTGGAAGTGTATTACAATTAGAAAAATATGTTTAAAATATGTAAAAATATGTTATAAAATGTAATTATTATGCACAACTATTTATAACTCGAGGGTTAATTTGAAATCTAGGTTTAATTATGCAGTAGTTCAATTAGAAAATGATTTTGTTAAAGCAAAATTTTCATTTTCGATTTGGTTTTAAAATTTAGCCAGAGACCTTGCCTGTTTCAAGGTTAGTGGTAGATGATAAAAAAACCTACCGAATTCTGACTAAAGGGAGTAGTCTTTGGCCTCGGTGCCACCGCCCCCCCCAGGAACCCCCCTGAGCTCGGTGCAGCAGCAGTTGTCCCAGCAGCAGAGCCAGCAGTCGCAGCAGCCCCCATTGCCAACCGTGCCCCCACCGACGCAGCCTCCACCTCCTCCCCCTCCTCAGCCCCCATCCCAGGGGCAACAGAATCAGCAACAGCAAAACAATCAGCAGCAACAGAACCAGAATCAACAGAACCAGCAGTCACAGGGTCAAATCATGCAGTCAATTGTGATTGACGAGTCGGGAGTGGAGGAGTTCACCAAGACAAAGAGCAGCAAGCGGAGACCCATGTCGCAGAGCTATCCCTCGAGGCCTTGGAACAAGGAAGCGGCCGAGAAGGCCCTGCAAGTGGAGAATGAGTACCTCAAAGGACTTAGGAGTCAAAGCCTTATAATTAGATTTCCTGATCCAGAGTTGTCAAAAGAGGTGGTGGAGAAGTTCCATCCGGGCATCAAAAATGTACATTTCCAAGTTCCCAGTGGTCCTAGGTAAGTGGCTCAGTTACTAGTTCTAGTGTTTAGTAGTTACATTCTTAAATTTATGAATGGGTGAGGCAAAAAGCTTGCTAATGGCTAAGTTTCTTGTACATGTCATCAGAGCAATTTTTTGGTCAAAAGGATTCCAGCTAAATTCGATGTTCTCAGGCTTAAATTTATGGAAATCCATATTCATTTTAGTAAAAGAATTGCGACACACAGAATATTATCATGACTCCTCACTACATCTCTAGGTCTGACAGATGCAGTAAAATAATGGAGATACACTGCCGAACAGATAGGTACAAAAACTCATTCTTTCCGGGAACAGTAAGCAACCACAATAAAAACTGATCTCCACTAAATACACTCCCATAATACATGTCACTATTTTACCTCCCAATATCTTACATCTTCACGGCCGGTGTCCTAAAACCCCCTGCCACACGCCGATGCAGTGGCTCGCAGGGTAGTATGTAGATATAGATCACAAAGTGAGTAAAATATTTATTCTCCTCCAGCCATTTTATATTCTGCCATTTTCACCCATGAGGCCCCTCTACATGGTAAATTTGAAGCTGGAGCACATGTGCATTCATGGATGACTGGAATAAATTCCTGTCTTTGGAATCCTCTCCTCTACTTTCACCTCACTCTCTGACAGAACCTTCAGATTCATCCTTTTTATATCTCTTGGAGAGAAGCATTGATGCCAGAGGACCAAAATGCTGCTGCCATGACAAAAGAATACTCAATGCAGTCACACCATGTAAAACACTGCTGGGGGAATCAAAACAAGAGAATACCTAAGAGCTTTTTTATCAGGGAAAAGAAATTTTGCATTGAAAAAAAAAGAAGAGGGTCAAAAATGACCAGCTTTCTAGATTGTAATGTGCATAGTAGCTCAAGTTTTTGGAATAAATGAAAAATATTTTCGCAGAATAATCTGTACCTTAAATGATGAAAGGGCACTTATTCCTAGGCTGTTTCATGTAGAGATAAAAATATGGCATTACTCGGTGATCAAAAATTCTTTCTTTTTTAATAATTAAAAAATAATTTCCTAATTATTACACATCTAATGGGAGTGTATTTAGTGAGGATCAGTTTTTATTGCGGTCGCTTATAGTGCGCAGAAAGAACGAGTTTTTGTACCTATCTGTTCGGCAGTGTATCTCTTATTTTTTTGCTTTATTTATGTCATACCTATAGATGTAGTGAGGATCCTTCTAGTGTGAATAAATCTCATTTGACAAATATGGTTGGTTTTTTAAGCAAAGTATGGACTTTTTTCGTAGATCTCAGGGTCTATTCGAGTTTTTCTCCTTAGAAATTCACCTTTAGCGAGCCCTTTGGTGTGAAAATTTGGTTTTAGGATCCATAAAGGATATTTTTCTAATTTTCTGGAAATTCATTGCATAGATTATTTTTCTAGACATTGATTCCACCTTAATCCCAATGTATGAAGCTTGTGTTTGGGAAAACAACAGACTAGGTGTACACCTGAGAATGTCAGTGCATTTATTTCAATGCTGTGGAAATCTACAGTGGAACATTTTTTTGTTACATTCTCTGATAGTAACCAATTTCGGAGTAGTTACTAAGGTCTTGTAATAAATAGAGAGTAAAGTTGATGCAAGTGTTCAATAATACCTTGTTTAACTTCACACCATTACTGTGCTAATTGTGAAAAATTGCCAAGGCGGCAAACATCGGGCGAGTCCGCTTTGGGAGGCAGCCTTGCTATGTGGATATGAGGCTTGAGAATAACTGTAAACCAAGTATTCAGTTTCATTGTATTTATCTTTTAATGCCCCTGAGCTTTGGTTGCAAAGGACAAGCATTTGAAGGTGACTGTAATACCTCTGCAAATTATGTGTTTTGAAGGTGGGAAAGCAACTCAAGTACTTGAATTTAGTTCATGGTTTGACTGTTACCTTCAAGGAAAGCATGTTTGTCTCAGTGTGCATCAAAAACTTATTAAATATGACAACAGCTCTCAACTCACTAAAGGCAGTTGCATGTCATAATTCTCAGTTTGTTGCTCATTGTATGTGGGCCAGCTGTGGCCAAGCTCAAATTTGAAATCCAATCACTGCTCTTAAACTATTGGAAGGCTGATGGAAGTTAAAGTCAGTTATGTAACTGGGGAAAAAACTGATGGGTCATTTAGTGTATTGAAGGTCATTGCAGAGGAGTGTGTGAAAACCTATGCTGGGGAAGGGGGAAATTCAGTTGGTCTAGTATGCCGTACATTGTTTTGCTCAAGCTAATGGTTATTACTTCATTGACTCGAATTTGAGATTTATTCCTGATTGAAGGAGGAAGAATTGCCTCCCATCTTTAATTCACCTCACTAGAGAAAAATCTGAGAAAGCAATCATACAACATCAATGAGCTCTGTGTTTACAATTTCATTCAATCTTATTTGTATTAAAATTCATTTAAAGTATGACATAAAGCAGTATCATTCAGAGAGAGAGAGAGAGTATATAAAAATATCTGGATGAGAAATCTTGATGGTAAGTTAAGACAAAAAATTCAAATGCTGATAAATAGTCATAAGTTTTAAATGTGCAGTTGAAGATCAGTGATCCAGAATGTCCAGGACCTGATATGTTCCACTATTATGTTACTTCCAGTGTTTAGATAACTTTCCTTTTTGTATTACTTTTTTACTTTAATATTTCCTAGCCCACAAGATGGTCTTACATTTGCTTGGAAATGCATTATAAACTTGACGTGTGTCCTATGGGCTGAGAGTATTTTACTGATGTTGCATTGCCATTGCCGGTGCCCATCTTTCTACTTTCATCACAGGCTGGTTCACAGTTGTCAGCTAAAAGTCCAGCCCCATCATTTCTTTGCTCCAGGCATTCTACATTGAATGACCTTTGCACAGAAAAATTACACCCTCTTCTTTGGATAGATAGTGCAGTTTCATTGGCTGCAAACTCTTGTGACCCTAAGCCTTGCATTGTTTTAGGTGGTATTTCTTTATGGCAAAATACCAATCATTTCAGTGGCGCTATGTGGAAACTATAGTTCCAGAAAATACTGGAAAAGTATTCTGTCATTTAGATGTCTCTATTGTTGGGAATCCCAGACATGCCATCTTTGACTGTATCATTACTAAGAATCTGATGTAACTCCATATCTTTCTACTATAATCTTTGTAACCATCAGAGGACAGTTTCTAAAGTATCGTTTACTTATTCTCCTCAATTTATAGGTTCTGCTTTGTTCAGTTAGCTGATGACATCAGTCCAGATGATGTCATTAAAGATCTCCAGGATATACAGTTTGGTGCTGGAACACTGAAAGTGGAGAAGAAAATTACAAAAGAAGAGGACAACCTTTCACCAGAAGCTATAGATCCTTACACGTAATACCTTTAATTAAGATGACTATCTCTGATATGTAGTAGACAAATTGTGTGTTGACTTCATAGCATCTCCTCAGTTCTTTTCATCGTATGCAAATATAATAATAGCCATGATATGAATTGAAATAATATGTAATTTTCTAGATTGAAAACACCCAAATCAATATTATGGGATTTGCAAAAGCACTTAACGAGTTCTTTTTTTCTGTTTGGTGATTGTAAAGAAAAGTGGAAAGACTCATATACATGTATTGTGAGAAATCTTCTTAGATGAAGGGAGGATTTGATATGCTAGGGGTTAGGGATATGTGAAAATTGTAGAAAAACAGGAGAAACATTTTTTTTCTGGCAATTTATGGTCTAACTGCCACTGTGGTATGACTGTTGGTTTAAAATATTTTTGCCGAAAGAAAATAATACCTGCAGTTTATGTATATGAAATTGCGAACATATGAATTGAAAAAGTTATTCATTACAAATTAATTCTACATTCTTTGTTAAAAATTAGTACATCTATAAAAAATAAGTATGACTTCTCTAATTTTGGAGGGGGGGGGGGGGCTGAACTCTATAAGCCCCCCTGTAAACGTAACTTTTTTACTTTTTGCCAGGGGTTTATGATTGTCTCAGTGTTGTTGTGTTTCATATACGATGTGATGTTGTGTGGTATGTCATTTTGTTTGATACACGATGATGAAGAAGCAAGTGATGGCTTCATTTCTCATGTAATCAATCACTTTCAGGTTATACATAGGTAACCTACCATCCAATGTCAACATTCAAACAGTGAAGGAAAAGTTCCCAACTGCCTCCAGAATTGATATTGGATTTGCACAAAGGATGAAGTTCACGCGGTAATTATTTTTCTCCTCGAGATTATTTGGCCAATTTTACTTTCAATTATGCAATGGGTGATTGGGTTAAGTTGATTTTTATGGACCTAATTTACTAGAGGGTTAGATATAGCTGCATCTCCCACTGTACATTGTCTAAGCTTGCTTGAGCATGATCCAGTAATGACAAAGGGCTAGCTCCCAAGTCTGCTCTGCAAGGTTGCTGAATGTCTTGTTATGTCATCTGGCTGGGCCTAATACATTTTACTCCCAGCATTCAATCTTCTTATGATTTAAACTCTCAGACAAACTTGTGACATGGTACAAAATGAGAGAGGCTTGATAATTTTGTAATTGCTTTTGAACTTATGCTTGGAGTGGGAAAGTGCGACTATTTTGGCCTTGATAATCATTATTTGTACATGATTTTGATAAAAGAATGCATGTGCATGAATTTCTTATGTGTTTTGGTTTATTTCTTTTCTTTGCTTTCATTCTGTGGCTGTTAACTAAATTTGCTAAGTGATTACTGCTCACATCTATTGACAGTTGGATGAAGATGTTTGGATCACCCATTTTGATCTGAATGCATTGCTGGATCTCGCTAAATAAGTCTAGCACTCCAAAAATTATGATAAAGGAGTCTCATTAAAGTGAAAAGATAAAGAAAAAAATTCATTTGGCCATCCTCTGCTTTTTCAGATTTTTTCTCCTAACGTTTTAAGGTATGAGTTACTTTCTCTAGTTACCTCTGATAGTTGTTATATCTGTACTTGATGAATACAATGTCTTTCCTTTGGCAAATTAAAATGACAATCATCCAGTCATTACAGGTGTTTGTAGCAGTTAAAAGTTATGTTTTGGAAATTATTTTGAGCCTACTGCCAGTGATACTGCTTGATTACTGTGATGAACTTCCGAAACAGTTTTTTGAAACATAGCACTAGCTAAGGCCCATGTCTTCCCATTCATCTAATTTGGAAGATATCTCCTTCTATGTGGTGGGCTTCCATAGTAAACATTTTTATCCTCAATTCATTCCACATTTGACAAAGATTTTGAGAATAAACAGTAAAGGGTCATTTATTTGAAAGCTGTTACTGTAATGCTTGATGATACATGATGTTTTTAGTTTGTGCATCTGGAGCATAGATAAATGAATAAAGACTCTGGATCAAGCCACATATAGTTGGCCATGAGAAAAACATGGACTTTTTAAGTAATTGCCAGCCACAAAAAGTGATTACCCTGTGCCTTGTTGATACTTATAGCGAATACAAGCCAAATTGGAAACTGCAATTGTTTGAACTCAAATGGCATATTTGTATCACTGGGTATTAATGGGATGTGTGGAATAAATATGTCTTCCCCTGCTGCATTCCCTGCGATGATTGTGGCTTCTATAGCGTTGAGCAACATAATTCCTAATGGAGAGTCTTTTTCCATTGCCCAGTTTTGGTGGGTCAATAATAGTAATATAATTTATTGTCTTGGACTTTTTCATCTTCCATTAGGAACATACAGAATTTGTACAATATCTGGAGCTCATATGTTACAAACAAAAATGAATAGGGATGGGCGGATACATAGTGTAAAGTATAAATAAAAGAGCAGAAAAAACACAAGTTATGCTCTTTCAAGGGCTTGTAAATAATGAAAAATATCTTTGCTTTAAAGAGGATGAATCCTTATAATCCTTGGGAATACTGTTCCATAATCACGTTCCGACAACAGAAAAGGATTTTTGAAAAGTGGTTCTTCTATGTTGGTGGGTGATTATAAAATCAGGAGCCATTCTAGTTGTTATATTTGACTTTTTATTTCTGATGGGAAAAAATTGCTTCAAATAATTGGGTTGTTCATTTTTGAAGAGAGAATACAGGAACATACTGAGCAAGTATTTTCTTTTGGTTTGGGCCTTCAACCATCCAAGGCAGGTTAAATAAGGGGAAATATGATCATCTTTATTTAGGTTGAAAAACTTTACACATAAATTTAATGTGTGTTGGAGCTTTGTATTATGCACCTTTGTGAGATCTCGGCAAAGTCTCTCGAAAGGAAATGCTTTCCCTGCTACGAGTGGCACAAGAATTTTCTGTACTCCTCTCTACGGAGCTATCTCATGGTGACAAATTGCTCAGGTATGCCTTTCACCCGTTTTGGAACCCCACTCAGTGCGACACTGTGCCCTTCACCCAGGCACTCAACTCAACACCCCAACCCTTAGCAGCCCCTCACTCAGCAGGAGGCCGCTGTAAGTTTGTTGCATTAAAGTTGTTTTTGTAAAATTATATCTGCTTTGTACTTCAAAAACTTATACCTTTAAATGAATTTCTAATGTTATTCTGAGCGTTTTACAATTTTAAATGAAATTCTAGCTTTAATATTAAAAAATGTAGAGTTCTATTTAGAGCTCCAATTATTGAGAGTTCCACACAAGAGCTCCATTACTATCAACACTAGAGTTTCGTTTGAAATTTGCTAAGACTCAACCAAAAACCTATAATTCTCTTCATGAATTTAAAAGTTTTGTAGAGTGAAAAAAATAAATGCCTCGAAAAACCATTGCAAATACAATAAATTAGCCGCAGATTTATGCAGCTACAAGGGCTACTATTGATGTGGAGGGTCTAGCTCACTTGCCGAGGAAAGGGTTTGGGCTGTCCCTAAGCTGGGTTGCAAGGGTTTACTGCATACCTAGGATTATTGCTCCGGTATCGGTCACTTCCCTTCCCTCACGTCGGCTATACCCAACATTATTTCTTTTGTGTTGATTTTTCACAGTCGGCCACAGCCGACATTCGTTCGTTGGCATAGGAAATATCACGTCAGCTCAAGCCAATGCTAGGCATGAAAGGGTTAACTCTCTATCTTGAATGTAAGTAATTTTAAATAGCAAACAAAATAAACCACTGCACAAAACCCTGTGCTTAGAATTCCTAATCAGCTCAACTAAGCAAAATGAATTTTAAATGCATTAAAGACTGAAATCTCGTTGTCAAGCGAATATGGTATTGTTTATTTCAGAGAGAAATGTGCATTTTGGTAGCTAAAACAATATTTTCAGACAATTATGGAGTGAAAAGAAAAATTAATTGAAAGAATTAAAAACTTCATTCTTTCAGACATTTAATAAAAAAATTTCAACCCTCTATCATGAGCGAAAGTAATTTTAAATAGCAAAAAATTAAACCACTGCACAAAACCCAATATGTAGGGTTGACCACCAAAGGGCTCCTTTTTTGGGACCTTTTCGGGCCCTGAGATCTTTTTATAATAGCCTACAATTTTCCTCCTGCCTTGAACTAATATTCTGCAACATTTCAGCATGATGGGAATAAAACTAATTTGTATGAAAGATAGACACACAGACAAACATTCTTTTTTATATATATGTACATATATGTATTATGATGATAGGGTGGAGCAGATAGACACAAAAAAAGAGATGAGCACTTACTTGGCCAACTTTCAGATGTCTTTGTCCATCTTCAAGGCGATACAAGACACAAAGTGTCTTTTATTGCCTTGAAGTATCGCCTTCATCAGTGACAGAATCGCTGAAGTATTGAAAATTGTGTGTTCTTTATTTTTGTTTTTTTTCCTGTCACCTTATGACAAAGCTATATTTTGTTTGCCACGTTTGTGAAAACTTAGTAAGAATTATATTTATATAAATAAATATGCTTTGTCACAAGGTAACAGATGAAACAGAACACAAAAAGATAGAACACTCACGATTTTAAATATTCAGGTGGGTCGCCTGCACCTTCATGGGTGATAGAATGTGGAGGAAGACTTGTAAATGAGGGGTAGTGAGGGGAAGGATTGGAGATAGGATAGGAGGGGAGGAAATCGGGAAGAAAGGATACAAAGTAGCTAAATGCAGGGGGAATAAAGACATTAAAGGCAGGGTTGAGGCCAGGTGGAACCTCAATACAAAATTTGGTGACTGCTACAATGTAGCCACTCTGACATCCCTCCCCCCCTCCACCTGAGACCACCTGGCCTCAATTGTTCCCATTTATATCTTTACCACATTTAGTTACTTTGTATACTATCTTCCTGATTAAGTCTTTGGCTCCTCCCCTCCATTCCTACCGGCTCCTTCCCCTCACTACCCCTCATTTGCAAGTCTTCCTCATTGGAACACTGATGAAGGTGCAAGTGATCCATCTGAAATATTTAAAATCGTGAGTGTTCTTTCTTTTTGTGTTCAGTGTTTTATCAGTCGCCCTGCGTTGAAACTTATTTTGTTTTCCATGTTCGTGAAAACTTGAAAAGTTGATTCTCAATTCCGATTCCATTGATTCTTATCCTAATAACGGGTGGGATATTGATATACCAGTAGCGTACGACTATTATTTAAATTCAAGTATTGGCTGAAATAAAATAAGAAAGACATTAAGTCGCTCAATAAGTATATTTATTAACAAATCGCAAGTATATCTTCAGCATGTTGAGGTAGATAAAAAGTACAAATTGATAGCCTACACCCAAAATTACTGAGACAAATATGATGTGATAAATGAAAATTGATTTGAATATTTATTTATCTGGAATCAATGGAATCGGAATCGACTTTAGGCGATCGATTCTCGATACCAATTCTAATTCTGGGAATCGGTTGAATCGAGAATCAACATTTCGAATCAAAAATCGACTCATCCTTAATATGTATGCGTATAATTTTTCCCCAAGTGACTTTCTCTGTACATATATTTTTTTTCTTCCATAGCAATGTAACACAAGCATCCAATGAATTTGCTATCAAATTGATATTCTGAAACTTATACAGTCATGAGCAATACACATGTGTGTTAGTTAAAAGTATTTAAATATAGTGCTAGTGTGGCTTTCATATTTATTCATGTGGGGGGATTTTACTGCATGCAAGCTAATATGGTATCTACACCTTGCTTGAAAAATGACCTACACCTATGAAAAATACAGTCGTACCAATACTTTTTACACTCACGGTAGGTATAGCTTAGTACTGGACGATCACAACGGTGGTGTGGAGATGATATGATGGCCAATTGCAAGAAAAAAATTTGACAGGACAGCGAACCAAACTATTGACCTTCATAATTATGGATTTAAAAATTAACCTTTTTGGACTGGAATTTTAAAATTGTTGTCTTGAAAAAGTCTTGAATTTCTTTTTCATATATCAGTAGACACCATGATGTTCCTTCATCCTATTGCTTTTTTTATGTTTGCCAAAGTTGTTTAGCCCTGTGCATGTAAATAATTAATGACCTGTTCTTACAGCTCAATTATAAATGGATGTCAAGGAATATGTTGGAGCAAGTCAAGCATGTTATTATGAAAGTATGTGGATTTTTGTGGAATTAGTCATTTTTTAATGAAATTAACATTATCAATGTGTCTTTTTACAATAGTAGTGCCATAAACATTTTTCATTTACTGTACTTGAGGGTGGCAGCAATGTTAACTCAAAATGAAGAAATAAATCTTGTATGTGATTTGGAAGGTGTTGCGCAGCAGGTATGCTACCCTTTCAATAACCTCTACCTTTCCAGGCTGTGCCAACCTCGGGTCAATAGATTGAGGTCTGTTGAATTAGCTGATGAGAAGGGCTTCATGGGTACTAGTAGCTAATGATTCTTCTTTGAGACAAACCTTTCAGGAGGTAGATAATAAAAAGGAGGGACAGTGTGATTGGCCAATATGTTATCTTTCGCCCCTGCAACTTGGCATAGGATAAGAAAAAAAGAAAGAAAAAGTCTGTGTGTAGTGTAGAATTGTAAGTCGTTAATTTGCATGAAATTTCTCTTCGCCCAAAAACCTGCTAAAATTTTAAAAAACATTGTAATTAAGAACAGTGGTAAGCTTATGCCCCTTTTATGGGTATCTGACTATATTTAATTTACTGTTAGGCAGTTGATAATATATACTGGAGTTACTGGGCACTCATTATTCACTGTTTTTGTGTGTGTATGTTAGATAGGTCATGAAACATATTTCACATTGATATAGGAGTCGTAATGTTGTTGGAACTTTTATTAGTAGTTCCCTGAAATTACCTCTCCTCTGCCTCTCTTTTACTCTTTTTTGTGTTGCTATTTCTTTTGTTTCTTATTTATTCAAAATTACAGTTGAACCTGGATAAGTGAGAACTGGATTAGTGAGACAGGTTAATAAGTGAGACTACTCGCCAAGTCCCTTCACTTTCACCCCTGAAAACTGCTATAAGTGAGAGTATACTCTATGAGCTAGAGTCATTTTCCCTGTTTGGATTTATATAGGAGACTGGCTTGCCTTATACCTCTCTAAGCAAGAAAACCTTTTGGGAAATGCAACGTGA
This sequence comes from Ceriagrion tenellum, assembly GCA_963169105.1. Lineage (NCBI taxonomy): Eukaryota > Metazoa > Arthropoda > Insecta > Odonata > Coenagrionidae > Ceriagrion > Ceriagrion tenellum. Next base: position 126,032,515 of record OY720637.1, read on the forward strand.
TTTGCATATCTTGACCAGTCTCTCAAACATGCTTTAGTTAACCACTGTATGAACAAATACAAGTTAGTTAATGAAGTGTCCATCACTGAGGAAGGTTCATTGAGTCCTCAGGATGTTTAAGTGAATAATTAAAATGTTTTCGTCGATTGACAACTTTAAATTGCACTATTCAATTTATCTCTTACTTCTGCATGCATTTCTGATCCTGTTTCCCTTGTGTAGGCCTTTGTAATCTAGACCTGGATTAGTGAAAAACTCAATAAGAAAGAGAAGCCACTCTGAAACTTCCCTAAGTGAGAAATATCTTAAAGCAAGAAAAAAATTCTGGTGCCTTAGACTCACTTATCCACGTTCAACTGTAATAAGGTTATTGGAAAGTATAATGTTTTATGAACAACATGAATTGTATGGCTATAAATGTATTCAGTTTTAAGCAGGTAGTCATGTTTTGGTGATTATCGACTCCACTCATGCAGAAATATGTGATAGTTTGCTTTATCATATCCATGGCTTTGGAATGAAACATATTTTTAGCAGCATCTTTGTAAAAATCTTGCCTTTGATTTGTATATTTTGTTTCTCTAAATAAATATTTCATCCTTTGTATTGGCCTCTGATAAATATTTTTCTTTTTTTACTGGTTTTCTTGCTTAGTGAGACTTGAATTTACCACTGCATTTTCTGAATTATGCGATGATTTTCATGACATGGACTCTTTGCTTTTAGTATAACTTATTCTTTATATTACTTCTGTCAAAATTGCTCACATCTCACTTGTAAATCCACCAGGTATGCCTTTGTGAGGTATAACACTGTGGAGACTGCCATTGATGCTTTCCGAGCAACACACAATTTAGTACTTGACTCAAGAAGTATCATAGTGAGGTTTCGAAGGCAGAGGGGTCCTGCAGCTGCTCCGGCGGGTGGAAATAACCAGTCTCCTGGGACGCCTAACCCTCAACCTAATCAACCTGAAGGATCTCCAGCGCCATCCGTCACTAGTGCACCATCACCAGCATCCATACCAACGCCAACCACGGCTGCTGCCACTACCGTGACGACGAAGGCCACAACTACTTCTGTCACTCCTAAGAAGAATAATTCCCCATCTCCTAGTCGCCTCACTCCCCCACCAGAGCCAGAGAAAACACCACCTTTACCAGCACCGACTCCTACAATCAAAGCTCAAGCAACGCCAACAGTTTCTCTGAAAACTCCTAAAGTGAGTTTTTATTTGCTGCTAAAATTATCATGGGGATTGTGCTAAGCATGTTTTGTGCAATCTTTCTTATTATGATTTTTGATGCCATATAGGTTTATATTTGAGATGGGACATTCGAATAGTCGAATTCTCGAATAACCCAAATGATGAGCTATTTGCACTATTCGATATTTGAGAACACAAATTAATAATTTCACCCTCTTGAATATATTACACGAATCGACTGTAATGTTTTTTTAAATTCGCAGTCATCGGTTAGGTCTTACATGTTACAAAGTGTTTGGTCTACCAGATTTGGCTGGTGCTAATTCATTTATTAATATTTCAAACAAAATTTCATCTTTCAAGTTAAGTAAGTATAAATATATATAATCCGTAATAACTACAGGGGAATAACATGAAAAAGCAAATGAATGAATTTCCAAAACCTCACAAGGTTGGTTAGTCCTTTTTTTGATTCCTCGTTGCATGATGACACATTTTACAAATTCAATTTTTAAAATAATTGTAATTTCTTTATTTAATTAAAGGTTTGTGATTAACATAGTAAAATACTAATAATCTAATCTTTAAATCTTCCCCATTCTTATAATCTTTTTAAAAAAACGCCCATGTAGTATTCGATATTAGAGGGAGATATTCGAAAAAATATTAGATATTTGAACTCTATAGTCGAATTCAAGAAACATGCTATTCAACCCATCTCTAGTTTATATACAACCTATGTCCCTTGTAAATCCTCTATTTTTAACAATGTTAATTCAAATTAATATTAGCATTTATTATCATTATTAATTCATGTTACTGTTTGGGTCATCATACCAGGTAATGACAAGGGATAAAGAGCCTATTCATAACTACTCTACCTTAATATATTGTTGAAAAAGAAGTTAATTAAACAAGACCCAATTTGCAAAGAAATTAAATCAGCCATAGAATAGAATTATTAATCATTCCCAATAGTATACCTGCAGAGTGCAGGATTCAAGGCATCTTACAAATTGCTATCGCATAAGGCTTGAGTGTGTAAATATCAACTAACTGGGTCAGGGTTTTGAAATTACTGTATTTACTCGCATGTAGGACGACTTCGCATATAGGACGAGGTAGGATTTTAGAGAAAAAAATCAAAAACTTGACTTCCTATCTCGTTTATTCAGGATTTTATAATGAAAGCGGTTGTACGACATTGATTCCTTCAGCGCACCTTCTGCTTCCGCCTATTCTGACTCTCCTTCCGAACATTTGCCAGAACTCTCCTCTTTTTCGCTTCGCCTGTCCGCTCTAGACTCCTCTGCTAGTAGTTGGCGCCCACCAGCTGAAGTGGCTGCCCCTGTTCTCGCCAGCAGGATTTACGCCTTGATATCATATGATATGGCCTCCTCACCGGGCTCATCTATACGTTCGCTTCTGAAGCACATGTAGCATGGCATCATCTGCCACCGCAGATTCTAAAATAGCGACAGGTCTCCCATCATACAAGGTTATTATCGCACCATCCAACAAAGGTGACTTTGATTTCGACCTTGACACTAACCCAAAAAAAAACAGCAAAGAATCCTTCACACGCGCATAGGACGACCCCAATTTTTTAAGTGGATAAAAGTGAAAAAAAACCTCGTCCTACATGCGAGTAAATATGGTATTTACAAAGCTCATCAGGAATTGTACATATTTTTAGTACAAAAAACATTCTTTTGAAAAGGGGGAGGGAATTTACATTATTAATGCACCTTGGTAGCTAATCATAAAGTTGGATGCGCATAGTGCAAATATCATCCATAGGTCATACAATCCATATTTTTAAAAATCATATGTATACAACATCCTTACATTTAAAAGCAAATGCTTGGGCAATCTTTATGCTGGAGAAAACTTCTGAATCAATTTAGTGGTTTTGGTGTCATTTGTTTCGTCATAGCTTTCCAGATATCTGACAAAAATCTCCCAATTTCCATTGGTGACCCAGGTAGAATGTTAATTGAAGAAATAAAGATGCATTAAATTGAAATTTTTGGCAGGTGTTAATTTAGTGCATAGTCCTATGTAATTACAATGTTCAACTTTAGCACAGATGTTTCTGTTTTGTGAACATTAGCAAAGGCCCATAGATATTAGATTAATAAGAATAAAATGACCTACATAATTATTGTATGTTTACATGAAATCTCTTCTAAGAAGATTTGCATGATTGGGTATTTTGTATGACATATTTGACAAGATATCATCTAGTATTATATTAACATACAAATGAATGATTTCATTTACCATGATAATTATTTTATCCTGTGACTTTTTTATAAAAGATTTGGAAGGAAAGGGCTAAAAAATTCTTCAGGTCAACCATTCAGTTCATCAATTTTTTTAAAAGTATTCTACTGGAGAAGGTAGGTTTTGATGAAAATCAAAGAATCTCCTCCCAGTTTTCTACACTTTCAGGGGCTAAATTACCTCTAACTTCATTTGCCAAGGCGTACGATCTGCCCTTCTTCATCCCATCCATGATACCTGTTCTTTCTTCCCCTTCCCGACTTGTCCATCATCTTATGCCCACCTACTGTGCCGAATCTCATTCAAAAGTTTCCTTTCCTCGCCCACCATCTCAAACACTTCTTCGTTAGTCTTCCTTTACGTCCACCTCACCTTCTCAATCCTCAACAGCCATATCTCAAACGCCTACTGCTGTTCTCTTCTGCCTTTCTGGGGGTCCACGTTTTTGCCCCATACAACACTACGCTCTGTATTAAGCTCTTCACCAGCCTCTTCTTCACATCCTTACCCAAGGTCCCCGTCATCAGTTCCCTTCTATTACTAAATGCCTCCTCAGGTAATGCTATTCTCCTCCTTTTGTCTTTGCTACTATGTCCATTTTCTTCAAGCATACTTCCTAAGTAATTAAAATGTTCCACATAATCAAGTTTGTACCCTCCAACTTTGCTGACTAGCCTCGCTTTCTTAGTCCTAGAGAACCTCATCAGTTTGGTCGTCTCTTGATTTATCTTCATTCTGAATTTCCCACACTGAGTTTCCAAAGCATCTACCAAAGCTTGTAGTCCCTTCAAAGATCTGCTAACCCACGCCTGATCTTCTGTAAATCATACTGACTTTATGTATGATTTTACTCTTGCCCGGCGAATAAGGCTGTGTAGCCTTGAGAATGGGTAATGAGTCGGAACCCAAAACGTCGGCTGCCTATGAATTTCTTACCCGGTGGCGAGCCCAAGAGATTTACACATAATGACTTTATCTGCTGCCCTCCCACATTGATTCCCACATGGAGTTCTTCCCATGTCTGTCTTGCCATTTCCTCAGCATAAATGCTTGAAAGCAATAGTGACAACGGGCACCCTTGAGTTATCCGTGACCTATTTTTGCCCACCCTGATTCTCCATCAGCCACCCTCAGCTCTGCCCTTTGCACCATGCATTGGTTTCAGATTGGTCTCCTGTCTTTCCAATCTATTCCCGAGACAGGAGACCAATTCAAAACCTGTATATGGCGCAAAGGGAACAGGTGAGATATTCTCTTTTTTTAAATATAATATTTAACCCTTTCGCTGCTGTGAACGTAGCAGCTACATTCACCCGGTTGACTGCTGTGAACGTAGCTCCTACGTTCCATTGGCCAGTGGTTGTTCTTACCGTTCCTTCCCACACCCTCAAACTTTCTATTTTTCCGCGAATGCAATTTGTCCAGTTAATTGTTATATATTGTACTAATCTCTTCCCAGGAGCGTGAGTGACTACTAAGTTGCAAGTGCAACGAGAACAATACTTTCTGTGCCGACGTAAATGACCATTCACTTTTTTGCCGCATAGGGACTGGAGAGTATCTGCAGTTTGATTACAGCAAAAGGGTTAATGGAATCCATTCATTGTCTTTGAACTTTAATTTTGTATATGTGGTCTTTCCTTCTATACTGTGGAGGTTTTTCTATTCTTTACACTATGTTTGATTACCTGGGTTACTGGTGAATATCTTGAACATTTCTTAGTGTCTTTATTTCCTTCTGTTTCTAAAGACCCTGAATTTAATTTGTCGTATGCCTTCTCTAAATTGACAAATGCACAGTACACTTTCTTTCGGACACTTATACATTTTTCTATCACTTGCTGAAATGCAAAAAGCTGGTCAGTACATCCTCTCCCAGGCATAAACCCACACTAAACAACCCATATTCTGTCGGAAGTAATATTCCTCACTCTTTCGATTAATATTTTACCTAACACTTTTCCCGGGATACTCAATAAACTAATGGCCTGATAATTATTACATTCGGTCTTTCCTCCCTTCCCTTTGTACAACGGAACGATGATAGCATTCTTCCCATCCGCTGGAACAACAGAAACCTGTAAGCATAAATTGTATAGTTCACGCAGTCTACAAATTAGTAATTTACACCCACACTTCAACATTTCACTGGATATCCCATCTATGCCTGCAGCCTTCCCATTTTTCAATATTCTCACAGCCATTGTGACCTCCTTCTCACTGATATCCTTTTCCATCATCACAATCTCACATACCACTTCACAAGGCTCATCCTCAACGCCTGCAATATTATTGTACAATTCTTCAAAATACTCCCTCCAGCAGTCCCTGATATTGCTCTCATCCCACATGATCTCTCCACTTTTGTTATTTACCGCACTCATTCCCCTACCTTCCCTTACCAATCTTAGCCCTAGAGTTAATTGTTGAATTAAGGGTTTTGCTTAATTTTTCGGTAAATATATACATATTGTTATTTCTTGGGTGCTTAATTGATTGAAGGACTCTAAGGTAATTCATGACATCTGGTTTTTCATGTCTGTGTGTAATGCTAATGCTCCAGGCTGGGAGGCATGTTCAAAGATGAAATTTGAGTTGGGAATGCCATTACAGCATTTTTGTCTCTAGGTAATAACCTCTGATCCTCATGTATTTGTTGCATACAATTTTTCCAGGTGGAGGCAGAACCTGCAGTAGCTCCAAAAGTAAAAGTGAAAAAAGAAAAGGTTAAAATGGAAGTTGTTAAGGTAAGTTTGTTAATTTTGTCTCAATATTTTTTACATATGCAATGAATGTGTCATGTAACATGCTCAGTTTCTGTTTCAAGTAGCAAAAGCTTTCGCCAAACTTGTGAGAAACTTTGTGCTGCCTTACTGTACCATAGAAACCATGTATTGGATGTCCAAAGGCCAAATATAAATCTAGTACATTCTGAAATTTTTGGCAGCTTTATTCAAGTATTTGAACTTTGAACTCATGCCACATTAGGAGCTTGTTCATCCAATATTTGACCAAATTATATATTGAGTAGCATTGATCTCTAGCTATTTCTTTAATGCTGCAGTCACTTGTTGCACAATATATACCAAACTTTTAAGTGCAATGATTGGAACGGAAGAATTAAAATAACTTTGTTTACTCCACTAGTACCATTTTTATGGACATGACCTGGGTGTCATGTTCAGCTTCAGACCTTATCAGCCATTGTTCCACTCACCCTGCCTTTTTGTTTTCCATTTATGTGTTTGGTACACTGTCTTTCCCCTTCTGTCTATCAGGAATATTTTACAGTACAGGACCTCTAATCCAGAATGCCTGGGACCACAAGACTTATGGATTTAGGGTCTGCTGTGGGAAAAAAAACACTTCTATTTGAGGATGTTTTTGTGACTAAATCATAAGTTTGAAATTACTGATAAATAGAAGATTATCATGTAATGATTAGCCCTCTAGTAGTAAATATAATTCAAAATATCTCTACTTATCTATCCAAAGGAAAGTTTTCACTTCCACACTGTCTGATCCACTCCATTAATACTTTTTCCATATCAGCAGTCTTAGATTGATCAATATTCTCAATTTATCTACATTTTCCTTTGAGGTATTAAACTTGGTACCTCAGTCTACACAAATGTCTTAATTTAGGAGTCCTTTAGTTTCTTAATGTCATTAACGGTTGAAATTCCCTCAGCAAACTAATCACTTAACTTGCGTCCCCATGTCCAACTACCACAAAAAATCCAAGTTGTTTCACAGACTCGGTTAATTGCTTCAACACTAAATAGTTGAACAATTGTAACTTTTTTACTGTCGTAAAATTATCATTGCGTTGATAATGTACACTTTAATGTGAAATATTTAACAAGAAGCATTACCATGCACAATTTTTGGATGCTTAATCTCAATGTAAATGAATAAATAACTAATAAAGGCACGAAATTGTTTTAGAAGAGTCAAAAGGCTAACAATAATGAAAAGATATTTCATACCTTGAGCCGTGAGGTTTCCATAAAAAGTGTAGAAGTTGGTTGGATCAGAACTCATCAGTGCTTGTTAGCACACATGAATAACATTGAATCAGTGGAATGGAATGATGTGCACAGGCAAAATGTATTGTAATCTGCTGGTAGGTTGAATTCTGCTGGTAGATATCATTGATGGCCAAATTTTTATGCATAATTGTTTAGTATGTTCACATTTAGCAACATAAGTTTTTTATTATGTAGTGATTGAAAACTTCACAATATCCACATTTTATTCCATTACTGAGAATCATCAAACTTGACAACATCATGGAATTTATTATTTATGTTCTTTTGTTGTTCAATGCTCATCCACTTTACTTGTTTGTTTTGAAGTGTGCTATCTAGTGCGAAGGGTCTGTGGCACAAAGGAAGGCAAATATGCTGTAGAGTTGCAAAAATTCTACCACCCTTGGAAGACTGAGAGGGCTGCTGTCTGTGCGTAGTATGTGTGACCCTTGTTCGCTTATCGTCACTAACCTAGGCATCATCATACGAAGTTCAAAATTAGTTTTCCTACAATTATCCAACATTTCAAAATTAGCTTATGAAAATCAAGTAATCAGTGTTTTGTGGAATCTACAGAAGTGTGAATTGTGCAAAAGTCAAGTGTATAATAATCAAGGACTGCATGTAAAATTATACAAAATTAAGATTGAAGATTTTAAAGCACTGGTATTCACGGAGCAAATACATATATAGAGAATTCCTTCAAATGTTTAGTGACAAATTGGGCTGACTCATGAGGTTTAGGATTTTAGTTCCTTATATTGAATTATGACATTTTGGTTAACCAATTCTAGGTCTTATGATGGCACACGACTTCAGTTAGTAAAGCTATGACATCTTAGACTTATGATTGTTGAACTGAAATTGTTGTGGAGGAGTCGAAACCTCAAGGTTTGCTAGTGAATGCAAATGTGTATTCTGAAGTTATCTTTTCTATGAGTTCCTTAGTCAACTACTTGGAAACACTTCTATTCAATTTTTCCTTACTACATATCATCAAAAATTTCATAGCAACCCCAGTGAAATATCTTGTCAAAAATTTAGTCTGCAATGCAATGGCTTAACTCCATGGGGAATATAGTATTCTCTCCTGAAATCCCTGATTCATTCCTAAACTGTACTTGTTCTGATTCCATTAAAATGCTGATTGTAATTGCAGGAGGAGGAGGAACCTGACGACGAGGATGAAGATGAAGACGATGAGGACGAAGATGAGGAAGAGGATGATGATGATGATGACGAGGAGGAAGACGATGACGACGACGATGATGATGACGATGATGAAGATGATGAAGAGGAGGATGACGATGATGATGATGACGATGAAGAGGAGGAGGAGGATGGCGAGGATGATGACGATGATGAAGTGGAGGATGATGATGATGAGGATGATGATGACGACGACGATGATGATGTTAGTATATAACCATCACGTACGCTTTGATATGTCTTACATGGTGGAGGTGCATGTTGAAATTCAATGGGAAGAACAATTGATATTAAATGTTTAAGGGGGTTCCAGTATGAGTGTGTGAATCAAACAAATTCTAACTTTTTTCAAGTGGAATTAAAAGTCCTGCCTGCACTGATAGAATGCATGATCCATTGAAAACCAAAGCGAAGATATGAAAACTGCCATTGATCCCGCAATTATATTTATCATAAACACTTTTCAGTAGCCATAGATGCTGACTGCTGTGCCATTTCTATAGAATTACAATATTTTGACTTTAATTTTCACAGTGATTATCTATTAACTGGAAAAATAAGGGGGTAAGATGCATCTGTTTTAGTTTTAATTGATTTACCAGGACTTTTTTTCTTCTTAATTAGTTTTCCCTGAAAATGTCATTTCTATTAAGGTAGTTTGAGCAAAGTATGATTTTACTTAGCAATCAATCAATTTGATCTCATTTATATCTACCGTCCAGAGATACAAAAATATCAGCCCCTTACCGAATGACTTTCTGAAATTTTTGACAAAAAATTCCTGTCCTTTTACATGGGAAATGGTGCATGTGTGCACTCCAGAGAGATGTAAATATAGTATTTGAGTCACTCAAAAAGTAAAATAAATGACATCGAGTTATTTTTAACTGCTTGGATTTAGTGTGAAGATAATTTGTTCTGTTAATTTCAAGATTTTTGTGAGAAATAAAATCAAGACATCGTAACACCATTAAAATGATGTTAAACAGAAAAAACCTTGTGTTATGAGAAAGATGTGAGGATTATAACAACATGGCTTGTTTAAATATATATTGTATTTACTCACATATAGGACAAGGTAGGATTTTAGAGAAAAAAAAATCAAAAACTGGACTTCCTAACTCGTTTATTCAAGATTTTATCATGAAATCGGTCGTGTGACATTGATTCCTTCACCGCACTTTCTGCTTCTGCCTATTCTGACTCTCCTTCCGAGCATTCGCCAGAACTCTCCTCTTTGTCGCTATCGCTCCATAAAGCTTCATCTTCCAATCCATCGGTTGAATTGGAAATGCCACATTTCTTGAAGGATTTCGATATTATCTCTTGAGGAATGCTCTGCCAAGAAACTGACAAGCCATTCCGTGTACAGTTTCCTCACTCGATCTTTAAATGGCTTGTTGATGCACTCATCCAGTGGTTGTAATTGTGAGGTCATTCCCCCAGGAATTGTTACGAGAGTGCTCGTATTCTTCTGTAACAAGGTTTTTATGTCGTCTGTGAGGTGTCCCCTGATCGCATCCATCACTAAAATCGACGGTAGCCTTAGTAATGCCCCTGCGCAGCGAAGCCATACTGTTTTCAGCCAGTCAATCATCAACTCAATTTTCATTGCATCGAAAGCCTTTTTGGTTGCATCGAATAACTACGTCTCTTGGAAGATTTAATTCTTCGGGATTGACTTCTGTTTCAGTATGATATATGGTGGTAACCAATGACCGTCTGCTGTACATGCCAACATCACTGTGATTCGCTGCTTTTCATTGCCACCTGACCGTATCAATACTTGCTTTTCTCCTTTCGGGTGAACAGTTGTATTGCCTGGCATATCGAAGTAAATTGGCATCTCATCTGCGTTCCCAATTTGTCATATTAAGAATTTTGTCTGCTTTCTTAGATCGATGACATGCCTTTGAAATTAGATCAGCTTGGCTTCGTAGTCAGTAGGTAACGTCTGAACAATGGAGGTTCATCGTCTCATGGAGAATCCTGCTCTTTTCATGAAGTGGTATGCCCTACCACGACTGGCTTTGAATTCTTGTCATGGAATTCCGCATTCTCTCGCGAGATCTCTGGCTTTCACTTGAAGAACTTCCACTGCCACAGGTGTGCACATGTTGCGCGTGTGTCTCACAAAGAGCTAGTTTTGTAGCTCTTCTTCCATCATAGGATGTTCGCCAGTTTTCGGTCCACGAAATGATTTTCTTGTACTTTCGCAATTAAACAGGGAATCTCGCTGATTACGCCACTTCCGTACACACACTTTTGATGCACCGTACTCATGTCCTGCAGTGCAGTTGTTGCTCTTTTCCGCGTGCAAAATAACTTTTCTCTTGAAAGAAGCAGTGTACTGTGTTCAGCAGTTTTTTTACTTAAAGTTATCCAGACGATGGCTATGTAATTGAATTAAGGGAGGATGGCCATAGAATAATGATGTTATTTTGGTGTCGTAGAATTTTGAGAGGTGAAGTAAATCAAAAGATAGGTGCAGAGTAAATTGGAATTTACCCTGTCTTAATCACATCTTCCTAGAATGACTGCATGAAAAAAGAAGGATTTCTCAAAAGAAACAGAATGAGCAACAGGAATAAAGATGAAGGCTGGGCTTTCCACGTCTTCCAGTGGTTGTCAACAAGAGGTCTTGGAGTGACCAAAACCCTTTCACTCTCGCCCGTACATGTGAACAGAAGCCTAGGCTCTCCCCATAACCCTTAGAAATTTCCTTCTGGCCTGGCCACCCCCCACTCCATCCTTTCCTAGGCCAAAATTTTCCCTCTCTGCATCTTCTCCCTCGCCAACCATAGTGAGGAAGGCCTTTGCTTTGTTTCGTTTGTTTATCGCTTTCCCACACAGGGCAGGGTTCCACCGTGTTGTCACATTGTCGCCTACTCGGAACTTAGAAATTTTTCAGCTTCGAGGTGGTAAGTTTTTTTGGACAGGAGTATACATTGTTTGTAATTACTACTTATTGCTGTTGATAAGGCTTGTAAGGCATATATTGTTAGCGCTCAAATATATTCGCTATTAAGACATACGATAGCCACATTGTTCCCCTTTTTCAAAGCTTACTGCCTGGGAATACTACAAAGAATCCCATTGCTAATGCATAGGTATGTGGAGGAATAGTCATCGGTGATTCCCTAAGATAAGCCCCGATCAGGGCTGTCAGGCACTCCCTGCTTTCCCAGGCCTGACCAGGGCCAATGGCTGGCATGGAAGTTGAATCGGGCCAAAGCCCTTCCCTACTTGTGCTGCCGGGCCAAGTCAAAGTGGGCTCTGTCGTACATGCCTTCTGTTGGGTAGGGCCTATCACTCGTCGGACAGAGTCAGGCTCAGTTGGATATTGGTGTTGGGACTGGGTTGTAGGACTCAGCCACTCATCAGGGACAGGGGCCTTACCATTCGAGGACCCTGTTCTTTTCCCAAAAGGTCGTTTGGATACATCACAGTATTATTGTCGCCTCCAGGAAGTGTTTTCTTGTAACAAAAATAAGATCTCAGGGGGATGTCAAAGTTTGACAACTCTCTGCTACCTGTGTTGGAACATTTGACCACCTTTCTCCAAAAGTAAGGGGTAAAAATTCATTAGTTCATTTCCAATAAACATTGTAAGTGGTAATGGAATAAATGATTGAAATATGCCAGGGAAATGATAGATGTAGGTAGAAACCGAACTCTACATGTTGCGAAGTTTGGCTTTGAGAATTCTTTGTATTGTGTAATTTCATTTACCACTAAAAATAATTAAGAAAAGGACAATTTAAAAATCATCCATTAGAATGGAACATATCTATAGTAGTAGTAAATTTTGCATCCCTAAATAGAAAAACATCAGAGTTTAAATTGTCCTAAGTTAGCATGCCCATACAGGCACTTTTCGCAGTGAGTGGAGCTTTTTCCATGCTCATTTGGGCACTTTTGGCATTGAAAGGTTAATCTATGCAAGTCAGGTACTCCTATCATCATCTCACAAATACACCTTTGCTCCCCTCCATGCAACATGCTCTATCATTTTGAGCTTAAAAGGATTTCTCGGCAAAAAGCTTAGGAATCAATGAAGATTACGAGGTTGTTTTTTTTATCCTAATAATCAGTGGTTATCACTCCAAAGGTAGATTGCCATAGCTTTCCTTTCCACTCGCCTCCCTACCAACCGCTTCAATCCTGCATGCTGTAGAGCACTGATTACCCATGTTCATGGAAGGGAAGCCCAAATGAATAATTGAAAGTGATGGATAATCCATTAATGTTCAGTGTCACAGCACTTGTGGTTCAGTGCCATGCTTTCTCAAAGTCTTTCAATCATATAATGATGACATACTCATATTCCTTAAATAGTATTTCATTCATTAGCAGTCATTTTGTTGGAGATGGTACAAATAGCAAATTCTCAAATTTGGGTATTAAATAATTCATTAAATATTTTCCTGAAAAATTATTTGCTATTTGTTTTTGTAAAAAGCCACACCTTGAATCAAAAAGTTTTAATTCATTTGTTTTAAAATTGCATTATACCTATTGCATAACCTTTGCCCTATCTATCTATGAGTTTCTAACCCTTACAATTACATTACACTCCATGTCAAGCTCTCACCTGCCTCTTCATTGCCATCTTACCCAAGGTCCCCGTCGTCAGCCCCGTTCAATTATTATTGTATTTTTTTTTTTAAACATGGCTTTGTTAATCAAGAAAATTGAGGGGTAATAAGCATTTGTCCAAGCATGGAATAATAGTTTACAAATTAAAATTACACAATTATAAATACAGGGTGACGATCGTCAGGGAAAACCTGGAATTGTCAGGGAATTTTAAATTTCTCGAAAAGTCAGGGAATACTCATAACAGTCAGGGAGAAACTGGGATATGAATCCTCATTATTTTTCTACCATTACGTTTATCGGCCAGTCTTTCCCACCCTTTATTTCACCAACTAGAACTAACGTCCGTTTCTGACTTGCATGGAATAAGCACCATCAATTCGTGGAGTATTCAGTTGTGAATCTTATTAGCTGTGAATCATAGTTATTTAGTTGTGAATCAGACGTACAATGTATCCCTTTTGTACATCCTTATTGCAATAATTGCCTAGTTGTGTTAAAAAATCATGATAGCAATTATTACGCTCATCACAAAGAATCCGAGGCTATGTTGTTCGGAAAATTTAACCTTGCATTTTTTTTAACTTCCAAAACTCAGGTCAAGAGGTTGTTGGAGCACACTGGCTTATAGTAAATACATGCTTGCAGTTTCTTAAATTCAAAAAAGTTTCACAATTTCTAAAAATACAAGATGATGATTAGAAAATTTAAAGCTGCCATAGAGAATTAAATTCAGCAGAAAAAAATATTCCAATAATAGGTGACCTTTTGGTTCGGTCAGGGAAATCCATCAGGGAAAAGGTCTGGGAATTTGATAATTTGATATCAGTAGCCACCCTGAAATAGGAGGTTAAATATGGGAGCCCAAGCTATTCCTGGGATTGGCTGAGGAGGCATTCTACTTTGCCCATCCTATGCATGGACTTGGCACTGAAACTGTTAAAGATGATGTTTCCAACACTGCAGTCGCAGTTGGCTGGGCTCTACTTCCAATTTCTTGTATTCTCGAATTCTTATTGAGCTATCTTTATTGACAAAAGGGGAAATTCACTCTGAAGAGAAAATGCAACCCATTACTGAAGTAGTGATACATAGTAATCTGCTGATGTAACTGAGTAAATCTTCTTTTCTGATTGTAACTGAGTTCCACTGCCTGGCCCAGGCATGATTTTTATTCTATGCAGTTGATGTAATGGTAGGAGTTTATCGACTGGAGGTATTTTTGCTTGCATTTTGTAGACTTGGGTCTCTGGAGCAGGATGTGATGTTGCACTGTGGAGGTACTCTTACTATAGAGGTTTACTGTGTGTAGTCTACACTGAAATGGTTATTTACAGCCAGAACTAAGAGATTCATGTCATCAGTTTTTAAATATAAATATGTATTGCATAAACTGTTACATGATTATAGAACATAAAATGTTCTATTAACATACTCAAAGCATAAAAAATAGTATTACTCATCTCTCATTCACACATTTACATATAGTAATAAATTAATTACTTATAATTAAGTGCCATGGTGCTCATACAAGTTGGTCTACTTTTAAAATCCAGGTGATGATAATACTCATTAAGTAGATGGCTGAAAGCATTCAGTTGAAAAAGTTTTTAAAACACTAAAAATAAGGTATCGCCTAAATGCCTTCAGTCTTCTAAATGTTGTTTCAGTACCTTGCTCTTTTTTTCATTTCAGGATGACCAGTGACCCAGTTCATGAGCAAAAACGTGATACCAGGAAACTGCTCTGGCATTTTTCAGTTGTGTGGAACTTTTATTGAAGGTTGTGCTGTTGATCAGTGATTTTGTGTCTGCCATTGACAGTTATTCACAAAGTGGAGGTTTAAGTGAGGACTTAATTTTCATAGACCGTTGCATAGTGTTTTACGTGGATTGAGACGTATCCTGGAGATGACTGTGTCCTGTAAATTGACTTCAATTACAGTCACTACTTTTTATTTGGCTTGTTTTCTTTGCTCAGTTCTGCTTCAACTTGTGACTTCAGGTCATATCGCCTCGCCTTTGCTAATGCATTTATTAACTGAGATTCTTTTCCATTTCCTGGCCTGTTACAGAAGGTAAGTAGAGCCTAGAAAGAAAAACATTTCAGCGAATGATGTCTAAAATCATGGCTTTGACTTTAAAAGGGTAAGAGTTAACTGTACCTGATATGCCTGCCGTTTCATGCTGGTAGGGTATTTACCCTCAATTTCCTCTATATCATTATCTGGTATGTCCAAGTAATGGGCCAAATCCCACCATTTTCTTCCAATTTTATCTGAAATCATATCCAAAACTGGAAAGAAGCAGAAAATGAATGCACTTCATAAATAGAAAGTACCATGTTTTTGGGCCAATTAGACATGTTTTTCCCCCAAAAAAAGTTCCTGGAAAATCATCCCAAGTCTAATATGATCAAAGTGAAGGTTAGGTTTGATACAAGGTAACTGGCAATGTGATTCTGATCATATGACACCCGTTACATCAATTTTGAAGACTTTCTGTTGAAATTCACACCAATTTACAATTAATATTCTGTCGAAATACAGAATTGTTACTATTATGATTGGTTTCAGTATACAGCTACACCACCAATAAAGTTACATTAATGGAAAATTGTTAAAATCTGCAAGATACAAACAACACTATCAGAGTGAAAAATGCAAAATAATATGCTGAATCTTGGATGCAGTTTAGTTACATTGTTCAGTGAAATATCACTTGCCAATTTCACTGCACATGTCACCAAAGGGAACTATCAAGGTAATATGTATACTTTTCCTGAGATCTTGGGCCAAATAATTGTTCTCTTTGTTCGTAACTCTTATTACCTTTCATGGAGGAGAAGGAACAACAAAAATCTGTACCCTTGCATAATATGCAATGAATTCTAAATTCACATCAATACCACTCAAAACATAAGAAGGTGATATGCACGTGATCACTCTTCTCCATCTTTACCTACCTCAATCTGGAGACCACCTATAATTATTCAGTATTAATAATTAAGATTTGCTTCAAACGAGGATCTATCATTTTACACGATAGAATGGGTAATCAAAAGGCTATGAAATAATATTTCATAAATTTTCAAAAAATGAAATTGCATGAATGATTTTTTCACGATGTAAAAATTTTGTTCTCTTTTATGTGGAAATTTAAATTTTATTCAAGATTTGGGAGGAAAGTGTAAGTGTAGGTAGGTAGTAGGTAAGGAGAGGATTTTTCATAAGGAAATCTGGAGAAGGAAAATTAAATGAAAGAAACAGGTACTAAGGAGTGAATAAATGCTGAAGACTGTGACTGAGGGGAGGATGTTGGATAACAAGGAAGGGGGATGAAGAGAATAGGCTTCATGGATGGAATGAACGGAGGTCAGGGCAGTTACCAGGCGGAAGAAAGAAATTGTAGGAAGAAATAAGGAGGTTGGAGCCTCAACCACTGAAAAAATGATGGAAGTAACGTATCCACTCAAGCCTGTCCTACCCAGGATATCACTGCAAATAATAATCTGTGATGATCTTAGCAAGTGGATGGAGTGAGCAACAAGGGGCAAGAGGATGCCAAAGGCCTTAATAGAAGAGATGATGTGCGAGGAAGAAAATAAGCAGTATGGGTAAGATGGAAGGGAGGGCAATGTTGCACTGAACTAAGAAATTGAGTACACAGTCAAAAACCAGAGGTTATGGAAGCTTACAATTAGGTACTATTCAGGTAAATGATGTGAAAACTAAAGTAATGAGATTCCTCGGATTAAGAAAGCAAGGTTGGCCATAAAACTAGGAGTGCACCTACTGGAAAACATAGCACAATTCATTTACTTTGGTGGCATGATGGGAGGAAAATGGGCATAGGAACAAATACGTGAGGTGAAAATCTCTAGTTTGGTTGGGTGTTCCGCAATAGGAGGGGGTTGATGAGGAGGAACTGGTGTAAACATTTAAGGATAAGGTTGGCTTCGAATTAAACATTTACAGTATAACGTTGTAGGTTGCAGGAACATGGACTCCGAGAAAAGACCCTGGTGAAAATGTCCAGTGATGCAGTCAGTGATATAGCCAGTGACTTTTCAGTGACTTTCCCAGTGACTAAGTGACATGACCAGTAACTTATCAGTGGCTGCCGGTCACTTTTCAGGGACTGACAGTGACTACTCAGTGATTTTTCCTGTGAATTGGGACAGTGACTTTCCCAGTGACTAAGTACATGACCAGTGTCTAATCAGTGACTCTGACAGTGATTTTCCAGTGACTTTCCGAGTGAATTGGGATGGGCTACATACATCAAATAAACACACTGTAACAGGTTCTCGATTTAACAAATGGGCTCCAAAATGACACATTTCAGCTACAACAGTCATGAAAACAAAAACCCTCGTTGAGATGGGGAATTGGCTAATGAGAAGCATACATGAGAAATGAGGAAATAAAACAACTTAGGTACTTCTCTGTAAATCGCAACACATGCAATGCTACAATCTCCTCACTCCCATCCTCCGAAAACATCTTCGTGGGAAAGAAGTATTCATGAAGTTTATAGTCTTAATCACTGGGTACTTCAGTGATTACCCCAGTGACCAAATCTTTTTGGATTAAATCGTAAATAACCATGAAATCGATGATTTCACTTTTAGTTATGACTGGATGCTTCACAAACATACTGTTTGAAGTCCTTAGAGCTGTTATAATACAGTGTTTCACGATCATCTGGCCAGCTTTTTCAAGTCACTATACCCAGTGATTTTTGGATTCCTACCCAGTGACTTAGGTTTACTCCCCTCACTGAGTTTAACACTAGGTTCCCAGTGATCAATATTTAATTGATATACTTAGTTACAAATCTCAAACTGATACTTTTAATCAATAGTAGTATAGTTAAGCACTCCAAATCAAACATTTAATATATTTTTAAAAATTTAGAAGACAGTAACATGCCCAGTGATTTGGTTTGAAAATCCGGGAATCACTGGCTGTGAAGTCACAGGCTGTCACTGCCTGGGTCACTGGATATTTTCGCCAGGGGATTATGGGAATAGGCAGCAGGCATTTGAGGTGTGGACATGGAAAAGAGTAAATGTGGTGCAGAGGACTGAGAGAAAGGCAAACGAAGAAGTGCTTTGAATGGTGGACAAGGAAACTTCAGGATGAGATTAAGAGGAGCAGAGTTGGTGGTTGGATGAGGTAATGAGGGCGAAGGGTTGATAAAGAGGAGGATGTTGGGTTGGCCGGGAAGGGAAAGAAAGAGAATGGACGTAATAGGTAGGAAGGGGAAAAGTACGGGGTATGCAGAGGAAGAAATAAATCGTGTAAGGAGAGAAGGGACTGCGCAAGAAAAAATCTTGAGGATGTTTTCAGACTTTAGCCTGTAGAGAACTCTATCCCAGTGTAAACTTTCTGTTCGTTTAAATGCCTCGTCATCCATTGGAACACCTCTAATTGATTAACATAATTACCATGCCTCGGTATCCCTTGCTCACTCCGTTTTTCGCAGGTGACCGACTTGTCCGCATTCTTGGGCGAATCCGCGCATTCAACAAGTGCCGTCGTGAACTCATCTCGATTTCGTCCATCAATCGCCCTCAACTCCAATAAATTCACCAATTCCTCCAATGTCCTGACGTAAAACATGGACCTCGTGGAGTTGATGACGTGGGAAAATTTTGCTTTGATCCTTTCCAGGGTTTCTTCGTTGACGGTGATGACATTGTTTCTCACGTCACGGATCACGGAAGAGTAAGTTATAGGATCCGAATTTTTCATTTTGAACGTCCAGACGACACAACTGTGATCACTGAACTCACACTGTCATTCATTTATTCTTCATGAGCTAAACAATCTGGAACCATCACCGAAAATCAAACTTATTTTTCCATCTCGTTCCGCAGGTGTTTGCCCATGGTAATCTATCAACCGTAGACGGCGGAAAAGGCTAAAGATAAAACCCGCGTAGAAAGAGTTAGGGGAACTCCCGTTCATCGCGTGGCAGCTGAGTCCATCTGTCGGTCAAGTTATTCACTAAGAGCCCGAGACTATTTACGGAGCGGGAAAGTTATACCTTAGCACGGCAGACACATCTTGGAGACTATTTTGATTCGGACGATCTTAAGCTTTCGTCCAAACCCTCGTGAAAGAAGCCGCTGTAGAAGAAATGTAATATGAAGCATGTCCTTAGCGCCCTCTGCTCTTTTACGGGTGTATTATATCTTGAGACCTTTGAAAGTGTAGAAAGAGTGATTGGCTTAAAATATTTCTTTGAGAACTACAGTTTCTCATCACCTAAAACGTTTACTTTGGAATCAGTATTATGCGGGATATCCTCCTCCAAAAATATTTTTCATAAGAGGCGTGCCCTGACCTAGGTCATAATAACTCTGTTTCTTATCCCCGCTTGATAGGACTGTAAAAGTTCAGTACCACATCTATTAATTATTGTGAAACTCATTTTTAAAAACAACCTAAAGCGTAGTGCAAATCATTCATATTCACGAATTTCGTGTTATGAAGGCATTTTTATGTTCATGTAAATTCACTAGCACTTAAGGTCTGGATTTTCTAGTATAGCTAACTGCTTCCTTCTATATTCTTAGAGGAACAGGAAAATTCCAGTTACTATTCGTCTTAATATTATGCGTGAAAACTTAAAAGTGCGCTCAAATCTTTGAGAAGTCATTTATAGGGCTAAGGCAATCAGTGCATAAGACATTTGTTTGGAACATTTCATTAGCGAAGTGCATGGATACATTAATTTGGGATATTTGGTCGTCGTGTTCATAACATTTTGTGATTGGAAGTCGAAATTTACAGCGAGAAGTTGAGTAGACATTGTTATGGGAAAAATTCCAAGTATACCTGGAATAAAATCCTGAACTCAGCTATCCTACGTTTGACCAATGCTCAAGGTGCGCGGTTCGATTCCCGGGCTAGCGGATTTTTTTCTTGCTTCAGTATCTAAATATATGTCTATGCGTGTCTTTGCAGAGCATTTTCTGAAGATATCAATTGAGTGGTATGATTCTCCAACATACTCAGCCCTTCATCCTAAAAATGTTAAATTGCGATTATTAACGCGTTTGCCCATACCTGTGGTAGAGGTGAAAGTTCATCAACATGTACTCCAAATAATATTTTTCATTAGAGACGTGCCCTGACCCAGGTCATAATAACTCTGTTTCTGACTTCATGCCGTCCCTTACGGCCTGATTACACGATACATCAACCCGTACGTGTTCATGTGCGAATGCATGAACCAAATAGAGCAGGTTCTACTTTCCTCTTCATTCATTCGTACGAGTTGGCGTGGTTACACGGTGAATTATCGCGTTCATTCACGCGTTCATGCATTCTTACATTAACTCTTACGGATTAATGTATCGTGTAACCAGGGCTTGAGAGACACTTGGGACGTAATTGGATGGTGCTACTCCCTTCGTGTGTAGAGATACCTACATGAGCTATACCCACCGGATAGATGCAAATCAAGTAATCAGCTACATTATCTATCGAAGCCCATAATTATAAGGCTCCTATGGCAGCAATTATGGAATGTTATCGTTACCGTGGCAGCTATAATATTACCTTATCATTACCGGGAAAAGGTATTTTTCAACCTGTCCGTTCTGCAGTACATTTCTCCAATGTTATTCCCATGATGTAATCAGGGCCGCCCACAGGGGGGATGTATGGCGCAAGTTGCGCCATAGAAAAAAATGTTGGGGGGGGATCAAAAATTTTGGAAATTTTTAAAATGCATAAAGAAATTCACACAATGTAAATATTTTTACCCGTTTGCAGTAGTTTATATAGGTAGATATAGTAGGTTTATATAGGTATTGAAAGGTTATAACGAGAAATGAATTTTAATCGTTAAGTGTAGTATAGTAAAATGTCGTGCTGTTATGGAGAGTCATTCAGCCAGCAGAAAGCTTTTATTTCGGTCGCATCTCTCTATACTCTTCCTTGGCTGCCGCACCGTGCCGTCGTCGAGGCCACCAAAAGATCCCCAAACGCAACCCAGTAGCGTAACTGACTCAGCATCCCTCCAGTTTTATTCCCGCCCCCTCCTCCCAACATCTGCCAACGGGTCAGGCGCGTAGCCATGTGGGGGCTTGGGGGTTAAAACCCCCGAAATATTTCGAGGGCGAGAAAAAAGAGAAAATAAGGGAGGAAGAGATAAGGAGAAAAAAGAGGAGGAAAAGAAGGGAAGGGAGAGAGAGTGTGTATTATAACACAAATATTTAACACCTTCTTTCGCTTGACCGTAATAATTTCATCTTTCGCTTCAAAATTCGCTCGAGCAAACTACTTCTACCGAGACATGCACGTGTGGAATTGTAAAGTATTCTTCGAATTATGGCGAATCTTTTAGTTTTTAGCCTTGTACGTCCAAGCGTTGCGGCGCAGCCGCGTGTCGCGTATCGTGGCTTGTAGTGAATGGTAGCTTCTTGCCGTGGACGAGGCCCTAGGAAAACTGGTATTTTCTTCACCCACAATCAAACATGAGAGGTTTCGTCTTCGACCGCAAGCTTCGGAACTTTGTGGATACTTTTTTCAACACAATTTTTCAGATGTAGGCGACAATGTAGTGACGGGGTCTCGAGATTACGGCAATATGGCGCAGAAAACGGAAAAGTATCCAGCCGATTACAAGTCGTTTGGCCGGTTAAGGGACGGACCCGTCACCTGCTATGTAGGAAACGCTTCAACTCCAGCCCAGCCCAGTCTGACAAAAGGGAGACTTCATCTCGATGAAAGGACAAGGGGGCAAAAATAAACTCCAGATGATTATAATATCAAAAGAAGATCAGGGTCAAATATTCACACTGCAGGAAACTAATCGCATTTAAGGGCTTAGAGAGTAATATCAAGAAAGCGAGGTCAAAGTCAGTGAAGTAGCCTCAAAGGAGGTTTCTTAATGCCGGCTTTAACGTCGTATAAATAAGGAATGGAAAGAAATTTTCTCGCTTTGTTTATTTTCCTCTTTATTTATTTTGTTTAATTCTTTCTGCTATGTTTTGACGTCACATTTCGCTCTCAAAAAGTAAAATTCCTCGGCTCCTCACTGCCGGTCTGTGATTGGCTTTTCCTCTTCCGTCGTGTGAACCCAGCTTCACTCAGCCATATCAGGGAGGAGAATTCTCTTCGTCATTGTTATTTCATTTGGCCAGTGAATAAGTTACCAACCCGTTGCTGGATATCATAGCTAATAAACGCGAGTAAATTGTGCTGATGGTGAAGCAGAAACTTGAATGAATTTACTGACTAGAGAAATGGGAGCCGGGGATAAAACTATCCAGAGATTATGGCATTAGCATTTAAACGGTACGCGACATTAAAAAATGTAAAACCAAATTAATGCTAAGAATGCTAACCATGCAGCAGGACTTTCAAAGCACTAATCCATCAAAAAAATCTTAATACGATCATTGATTTACCCAGAGATGAGCTGAAGGCTCACCTCTTTCTG
Source organism: Ceriagrion tenellum (assembly GCA_963169105.1). Lineage (NCBI taxonomy): Eukaryota > Metazoa > Arthropoda > Insecta > Odonata > Coenagrionidae > Ceriagrion > Ceriagrion tenellum. Next base: position 126,055,308 of record OY720637.1, read on the forward strand.
GGGCTATTGTAAAAGAGACAGCGAAGTCGAAAGAAATTGGCATTGGAAGGTGAGTTTAATGCTTCATATGGGTGGCTCACCAGTTTCAAAGAGAGGCATGGTATTAGTGAACTTAGTATTCAAGAAGAGCGACTTAGTGCCGCCACTGCCAATGCATTTCGGGAGGAATTTCAATTATTTATGATAGAGGAACATTATGAATCTCATCACATTTAGAATTCTGACGAGACAGGTCGTATTGGAAATGTTTGCCGTCAAGAACCCATGCATTTGTGCGAGAAATCCATGCTCCCGGTCACTAATCCACGAAAGAACGATTGACCGTGTTGTGCTGTGGTAATGCTCTCTGGTGCTCCTTGTTTGCAGCCAACACTGGGTGTGGGAAGAGAAGTCATGAACGAGGTAGCCAACTTGTTAATTCAAAATTATGCAAGAGGAAAGATGCTAAGGAAATGTTTAAACGCCACCAGAACCCTCAACTCAACAATGACGCAATTGTGTCTGCGGCTCATTTCAAGACTGCTTCAACAAGATTCAATCTCTGCCTACATCGATTCCACCCTCAAGCGAGAGATAATGTGAAGAGTATCCTTGTTCTGAACTGATATGATTGTAACATGTCTTGAAATGGCTAAGAGATACTTTAACGCTATTTTACTCCTTTCAAATCGAAGAGAATAGAAAAAGAGTCAAACCCATAATAGGGACTAATAGTTTGCGGTCGGGAGGGTTTGCCGTTTGTCGCCATATGGAGGCAGGTGAAATTCTTCCTGAGGAACAAGAGAAAGTTACAAAGGATGGCAAATTTCGGGCTTTACTCAGACTCAAAGTTAACAGTAATGACACGGCTATTGCTGTACATTTGGAATCAGCTGCTGGCAATGCTAAATACACATCACCTGAAATCCAAAATGAAAGATTTGCTCTTGTCAAGATGCTATAGCTAAACACCCAGTGGAAGAGATCAACTAATCAAAAGGGTTTTCAGTGTAAGCAGACTAAACCACAGATGCCTCTAAAACAGAACTTGTACGGATGCCTCTAAAACAGAACATAATTACTTGAAAAATTATGAGGTGAAAGAGGTCTTCCTAATTTTTGTTCCTGTCACAGATTTGATGATGCCACCATCAATATTCAAATCAGCATGATCATAGACATAAAATACGTATTTGGGCAGAGCTAAGACGGTGATATTTCAATGAGCCCGCGCTTTCAGGGTGTACAAGCTTACATCCGAGCTAAGAATTCTCTTCCTATGTTCACTGTAGTTATCACAGCTTCAATCTTGCAGTTTCAGATGCATGTGGTTTTCCGGTAATTACGAATTGCACGGCTGTCATGGTGTCCGCGTACGTCTTCTTCAGGTACCCTTAGAGAAACAATGAATTGCAGAAGGCAACTGGATAGTTGAAGCCTCAAACTACAGCCACTTCCTTGAAGAAACTTTGTCCCATTCGTTGAGTTGAGTGACACGATTCAGTACACACCTTCATTGAACTTCTCAGCCCTGTTCTACAAGCTCTGTATCAGGTCATATCAAACTGGACTGTCAAGAATTCAATCTCGGCTGCAAGTACGTTGCATAGGTCCATTCAAGACGCACGGTCTCTCATTGCCGTGCATGTTGTTGCCGAGATTTTTGCTATCAGCCTCCCCATGAGTCGTCAACTTTGGACCAAAACATGGATCTTGTTCAGGCAATGTCTTTTGCTGACACTGCCCAAGGTACCTTGCAGAAAATACGAGACGATGCCACTGAGCATTTTCACAAGGTTTCCACAAGAGTTCAATAAGTAGCTACAGATACCTACTCGACTCAAGTTTTTCCTTGCTTTTATTGATAACCCTCACAGTTATGTGCTTTCGCTGTGCTTCGCTTTGCGTAGCAACACTGTGAAAACTGATCTTTGAATTCAAAGGTCCGTATTCACCGTTCTTGCCTCATTACTGTACTATCAGGGATAAAATAAACGAACCTGAACAACACTCGTCATCTGGCAGGCCAGGTTCGTTTCTTTTGTCCCTGATAGCACGTGACGTCCATTGCCACTGCTTTGATAGGATTTTGCGTTCTTTCTGACTCTCGGTCCTTTGGTTCTGTATGTTTGTCTTAAAGACATCTTCCAAGCAGTGCGACAGATGCTGGAGATTTTGTGTCCTGCCTGTAACAATTGCAACAGCAGAATGATCTTTTTCAACCCTCAGATATTTGAAGAATTATATAAGAACGTGCAGTGCGCATAATAGACTTAATACTCTGACTCTCCTGTACAATCACTCGGACATTCCCTGTAAACCGGACTGGGTCATTGATGTTTTTGCCACAAAAACATGGCGCCTCCGTCTTAAAATTCAAATATTCCTTTTGTGTTCCGTGACTCGGTTATGCTGTGAGGTAAAGATATGATTAATGTCAGTAATGGTATTATTCACATTTTTTTTCATTTATCGCAATTCTCTTTTATAAGGGAGCAATGCATTGAAGCAATACAATAAAAAGCTTGTATTCATTTATGACTAACTACCCCTTATAGTGACTCATTTTTCGCCGCCTCTTCCTTTTCTTTCTTGATTCAATTCATTGGGAAGTTCTTACAATTCATCTTCTCAATGTAATCAGGCGAATTAAACTAGCCCGTGGTTGGAAGGCAACCATAAGTATAATCCTATATATTAAGTAGCTATATAACCCGCGAGGGGGTTGTTGTTGGTTTTGGGGGGGAATGCGCCATCAGCATTGGGGGGGATGGGCACCCCTGGATGTAATCCACCGCAGTGTGTTGGCTTTCTTATGCGCGTGTTAAGTCCTTGCCACTCTTCCCAACGTTCTTATACGTCCTGTCTATGAGTTAAGTTACTCCTCATATCATCGTCTAAAATTAAATTCTCGTGGCAATTTTTTAGTAATCCTGTGACTGTACAATACCATCGCATGATGTGTATGATTTCGGTTTAATCTGCATCTAGGCCATTGAAGTGTCTGTTTGGGTCAAAGTTGATGGTTGTCACAATGCTTCATAATGAACCGTTTTATCACGTCGTCTTTGACTCTGCATTATCACATTTATACGGGGTGGGCGTTTTCCATCTAGAGCATTCTCCTATTTGCACGGTCCAAGTATCCTTCCATCCTCCATTTTCGCTCCTTAAGGTCTTCATTCACATTATCTCTCAATCTCTGCTTTGGTCTTCCTCTTTTCCTCTTCCCTGCATCACTTAACGTAACTGTCCTCTTCCCAACATAGCCTTCGTCTTTTCTTTCAATATGGCCACACCAACTCTATCTATACTCTTCCTTTCCGTGCATTCCATCTTGATGTTGGCGCAAGTTTTATGGCCGAGTGACACCAATCCTCACCATTTATCCGGGCTTGAGACCGGCACCTTATGGGCTAGGTTGTCCCCCTGGTGGCTGGCTTTATCTGCTTTAATACTTGTCATGATTAAATAATAAGCTTTAAGCGTATCTGTGAGATAAACTGCGGCATATTGTTCTCATAATTTCATCAGTCTCATGCGAGGATCTGTTCTGCGGGACTCCCTCTCGAGTCTAAAGGTTTGTTCTTTTAGCTAATCATCAGGCATTTGTCACTTACTATGACTGTTGTTTTGCATTTGATGTTAAAGGCAGTTATTTATTTTAAAGAAAGCAACCAATAGGTGACGTTCATGAAAATATTTGTCTCCACTGAAAATTAAGGCGATGAAATTAGGCATATTGCGAGTGAGATCCATGGTCATGGTCATCTTCGCCAGCTAGGCTTCGGTCGTGGGTTCGAATCTCACCAGTGTTGTTTTTCTCCTTCCATCAGTGTGGTAGTACTTTTCCGTTCATCTAAATATAATCAATTTGACAAACACGCTGTCGACAAAGAAATGATATATTGAATAAGATTTTCTAAGGGAAATTTAAAATGTATTGCTTTCATTTCATAGCAATACTTAAGTCAGTCTCTTTAATCTAGCTGTAGATCAACTTACGCTTCTGACCACAAATAATATTGACGATAGAGATAATATTAAATGACGTATGCAGGATCCTACATGATGTATATACTGGTGCGAATACAATCATGAGTAGGGGAATCCTACATACTTGGAGGAACTCATTCGTAGATTGAGAACGGGATATTTTATGGACATGAATTCTTACATTCGCGCTATTTGACACGTGGAACGGTACAATTTTGGAAAAAAATCAGGCATTTACATACACTACTGTACGCATAGAGGACACTTGCTGTAGCAGAGAGTATATGTGGAAGAAAAAGCTACCAATGTGGGTACATTGGTATGCACAAAAAAAACTAATGCTATTTTTCGATATTTTTTTAAAACTAACCAGCGGCACAGTATTTAACACCGAGGAAAGGTTTCATAGGTCAGGGTGAGGATCCCATAGAATACAGCTAGCTATTTAGCGTGCGAAATTATAGTGTTCTCACGAGTGCTCATTCTGAACTCAACAGCGCGTGAAGACCGCATCGTAGGGGATAGGGATTGTTTCCCAACAAGGTTCTTAAAATATATATTTAAACATTATACTCGAAATCTCACGGATTTGGTTTCACTGTGTGTCACTAATTTTTCTCAAGCAGAAATCAGATAGCGAAATAATAACTTTTCCGTATAGATGTATCCTGAGATCAACTTATCGACTCGTCATCTTCGAAATAAACTGCCGAATACCTATCCGCTACCAATCCATAAACATACATACCCATTAAGACATTCCCTTTCGGAGTAGACAACTGCTTTTAGGCCTAGGCAAATGGCTCTCTTTTGACAATTTCCCTCATATTTCCCTATCCTTGCATACCTCTTTCGCTCCTCAACACTTATGTTCATACACTCCCTTCAATCCTTGAGATTCTAAATAGTATCTCTTCAGATATTCTAAATATTATCTCTTCACCATATTCACCTACGACTTTCGCGGTCTACCCATTCCTCGCAAAGTTTTCACATATTCCACTTTCTTGTATATACTTCCTAAAGTATTCCACTCTCATCCATTCTCTCGACATGGTCACGCTTACAATGCTCCTATCATATGTGTACACCAAATCAATGATACTGATTCTTTCCCCTGAATATATGTATAATATGTATACTCGTGGTCTCTCCAATACGGAGAAAAACCACTATCGGAACGATGTGAAGCACTGGGTCGATTATTAGTGGCTAGGGACTACCAGACTATCTTCCAACAAAGCCACAAACGCTAACTCGTTGTATTTTTTAATGAGCGCTATAGTTTTCGCGATCATCTCCAAACTTGATGAAACAAAATGAATCTTCACTCGAAAACTTGTCATATAATGTCGTGTCCAAACTTTACATTATGGCGTCTTTCTAACGTGAATACCCCCAAAAATACTTCCTGAAGGACTTTGGTGGAAGGAATTTAATTTTCCCGCCGTGAGCGAGAGTTCTCAATTCTCAACCTATGAGGAATCCCCTCCTACCCCTCAGGAGAGAATGCGGACCACTATTCAGAAAGTTATTATTTTCCGCAGATTATGTAAACTCTGTAAAAGTGTAGTTTGTTTTTACTTTATTCTGTGACGTTCTATAAAGTTGATTATTCCTGCAGACTCAATCAAATCAGTCCTTGAAATGCGAATTATTTCTTTTTACGGTATGAAATTATATTTTCTATTTTTTGGAAGGGGAATGATATTGTGAACTATGGCTAAGGGAGAAACTGAGAAAAAAGGTTGAAAACTACAGTTCTGTAACGTAAATACTTTTTTATTATTTTTTTAAATTTATACACACAACCCCGAAAACAGCACAACAAAGGCCTTTTACATCGGGTGTTTTAACATTAACAATTGAGGAACACACACACCCATGTCCCGGGCAGATAATATTCTACCCAAGCGGGACTCGAACCCGCGACCCTCTTACTTTTACTCTTATGTCAGGATAGATATAAGAGTAGACTAAACGCCGTGGGTATGGGTTATCTGAGGAGTATTTGCGGCAAAAGTAGGATGGATAGGGTCAGGAATGAGTGGGTCATGAATGAATGTGGGTTACATGCTCCAGTAATGGACGTGTATGAAAGGAGTGTGCTTCGTTGGTTTGGCCATGTTGAGAGAATGGATGAGAGTCGAATAACGAAATAGATATATAAGAGTAGAATGAATGGTGTGAGAGGTAGAGGTAGGCCGAGAAAGTTGGGGTTGAATGTGGTTGAGGAAATTCTTAGGAGGAGGAATATTAGGAGTTTTAAAAACAGGAGGGCGTGTATGAACCAGTGTATGGGGGTAAATGAGGCAAAAGAGGTTTGCAAGGATAGGTCAGTATGGAGGAAACTATTGAAGCAGAGTTAGGTGTACAATTATGTATTAATGAGTGAAACATTTTGACTGGCCTACCCCGAAAGGGAACGGCGTGATGGGTATGTATGCAAATACTTTTCAAGCTACAATGAGAATTGAAGTTCTGATGCGAAACAGATATTCTCAATCACAAATAGGAAACTTTATGCTCCACGTAACCAAATTCCGGACCATCAATTCAAGGGCCAGACAATCGCTTGCAAAACTTTCACTCTCAATTCAAGGACAAAGCTTTACAAGTAGAAGGCTGGCTCTCGCTGTCAGAGATTAGGGAATTATGCGCATGCGTGGGGTGCGGAGCTAAAATGCTCGATCATGCTGCTTCACCAACCTCAGGAATAGGCGATTAAGGATTTTTTTCTTCAAAATCGAGGTGGAGTGGGTGAGCTTAGGGTAGTGTCGGTTAGTAATATTTTTTTGTGCTACAGCTACAATGAACAGAGGCGTATCTTCATTTTGAGCCGCACGGGGCGCCAATTGACGCCCTTCGGGAGATACATCTCACATCTCTAACTTATTTAGACATGATTAGGAAATTAAGTTCAAGGAAAATTATTTTATTTGTCCTATTGTAGAATTATAATACAAAATTGAAAATGTATTTCTAGCATTTTAAATAAAAACCTATTAGATACTCAATAAAATGTTTCGTTTGTTAGTTGATATTCTATAGGTCATAAGACATTCCTCAATCGCTATCTGTGATTAATTTTAATCGATAAATCACGGGGTAGTTGACAGTTTTTGTCAGTATATTATCGAAAGGGCGTTGAAAACGTTTTTAATGCAAAATATTCCATTTTTTTATTTCCATCCGGGACGATCCTCTCCCTCCGTGTTCCCAATCCAACAACACGGATAATAAAATTGCATCTCCTAAACAAAGAGACGTAGGAGGACAGTAAGCCAATCCGTTGGTTAGCAAAATGCTGGGGCTCGCCATTAGTGTCCTACGGCTCCGGTATAAAGAATGGTTGCCACTCCTATATTCTCCCCTCCCCCCTCAACAATAAGAATTCTTTCGTTACAAAGATAAATCAGTGTGTACAAATGAAATATGAGATATTAATTATAATTAGTACTATAAAGTAATAGATGTAAATGTATATAACGAATAAACATTCAATAAGGCTACGAAGACATCGAAAATAGCAACGAAAAAGGTAATTCATGCTGTACGTCAAGAATATCTCATGGACTCCAGGAATTTAGTCTTGAATAAATAAAATATTGTCTTTGGTTACTTTGTGGTATTCCATATTTAATAAAACAATGGATACGTAATAAAATCTTTTACTAAAACCACAGTTATAAATATTAAAATCACAATTTTAAAAGCACGCCCCGGGTTTCGGCGCTGAGCACCATCTTCAGGTCACCGCAAGGGGAGTGCGACGTTGTATTAGAAACGGACAATATGCTGCCAATTTCGAATATACTTATTAGTGGTAAAAGAAGTTATATGAACCTTCATAGCAATTTGAAAATTATTTCAAATGAGTAAGTGTAAATCATTTATTGTTAAATTTGTTTTAAAGAAAATATTATTCAATTTCATGTAATTAATGCTTAAAATAATACTGAAAAATAATTATTCACAAAAATTTGTTCGATACACTTTTAAAAGATAATATAAAATATTAATTCGCTTTAACACAAATAACTTCCTTGATGTATATTTTTTCAAAAACATTATCCTCCTATTTCCATCCGTCAAATTTTTTGCAACTTCGCTAACCTGGTACCTGTGGGTGCTGCATAGTGCATACTATTCCCGCAGTGACCAGGCAGTTCACATGTTCTCGGATCTAAGTTAGATATTAAAAAGTTTGATACACTCCTCTATAAGCTAGGTTAGCTGCTAAACGGATTATTTTTTGAGTTACCGTGATTAATATGCGCGATTTCTCTGTCTTGGATACAGGCTAACTGATACACAAATGCTTTGTTCAATTAATAATTGTAGGTCTTCAGGTTTCATAGTACCCGTCAGAGTCTGCTATGGGTCCCTTACGCCTAACGTCCAAAGTTTGATAAGGATTTAATTATGTTCTCCCTTATTTAATCGATGTGTTTTTTCAAATCAAAACAATTTCATGGATTCCTATTAATCCATTCCAGTCGAAAGAAAACAGCGAAATAAATGCTGAACATCGATCACTTCCAGGGTGTTCGTTGCACCGCCGTTTTTCCATTACCAAGGTAAGCGATGAGGATTTTTTCTTGCTCTGATTATATGGGCATCATTGGAAAGAAAGAGGAATGATCTTTATTTTTCTATCAGCATAATAAATAAGTGAAATACAATGAAAATGCAACCATTAATTACGACTGGTTTCACTTCTCATTGGCAGGTGAAAAGTGAGTTTCAAGGGAAAAAGGCAAATTCATTTGGAAAATAAAAAATACCCGTCAGACTGTTGTAATTGGTTAAAGGGTCTTTAGCTTTCACGTTGTATTTTTAATCCATCATCATAAAATTCAAAATGAGCAATTTAGACCAAGCAGCTAAGTTTACAGACATGCATGTTGAAATTATAGTTTGAAAGACAGCTGGAAGAAATAAAAAGTGGTAAATGAGCCACTCAGCCATTCTTCCTTGGGTTCTATCCGAGCAACGCCAGCTATTTAATGGCATGGGCAAAATATTCAAATAAAAAAAAAATAAAAAAAGGCGCCTAGGTCATACCATCGAGTTTGTGAGAGGTATGATCTAAGTATTAATTTTTTACTACTCGCGTGAGTAATATTATTCGACGCGGATTATATAATAGTCGGTTGGTTATATGTCCGAAAGTAGAGCCTTGAATTTCAAATGAAAATAGAGACAGTATATTTTCTACCATTATAAAATGACTGTTAATCATAAAATTTATGTAAATAAATTCAAATAATGAAGAACTAGAATAATCATCGCGTGGTGCCTTTTTATTGGTTAAACTATTAGTATGTTCAATTTTGAGAGTAAAAGAATTTTTCAACCAAGTTGTTGCCTAAATGATTGTTTTAATGGAGTTTTTAAATTATTTAATGCTGTCCATTCTTAATTGAGGACAATAAAAAGTACTCAGCATGTATATTATATTTATGAAAGAGCTTTAAAATATTATGATAAAACATGAACTATGACTACAATTATTGCGTCAGTTTTTCTTATATGGATGAACGGAATAATACAATGGGGACATTGAATATGCTGTTATGGTGTTTAACGTTAAGCAAGAGTAATAAATGCAAATAGTGCATCTGCCAGAACGCCCACCTCAGAAATGATCATTATTACTATTGCCATTTTCGGATAATTTTTGACAAAATTCAACAAAAAGTTCCACAAAAATTCACAATTTGTATCAATTCAAATTATAAGCAAAGTAAATCTGGTAAATGTGACCAAGACATCATAAGACAAGGCCTTTATCATGTAAAATGAATGATAATGTCTTTCAAAAGTTTCCCGGCAAATTACTGATCACCGCACCACCTGGTGAGATTTCCCTGAACCACAGCGTTAAATAAGAAAAGAAGGAAGCGGTGTGCCTCAGTCAATTGGCATATGTTGGGGAAGAAACTTCCGCCAGCAGAAAGTGTTTAAACTTAAGTGTTATACATACCGTGGTTATAGGATCGTGCAGGTTTCTTCCTATTTTTGAAGATAAGTGCCTATATCGGAAGCTGAATGTCAAAATTCTCCGCATAGCTGAGTTTGCAAGCGCCAATTCTGGCGTTTACCGGCTTATCCTCGTTGTACATAGCGTGAACGTAACCGCGGTGTATTAGTCATTCCCCTCTTAAAGGCCTAATTCTTTCTCATAAAAACGTAACCATGAATTACATGGAAGTTACTATGCCTAATTACTCCTATGTTTTCAACTTCGAAGAAGAGTTTGTTCATCAAGATACTAGAGTATGGATGACGAAAAATTGGAAGTATGGTTTTTATTACGTTGGAATATACATGATATTTATATTTGGTGGGCAGCATTACATGCAAAGTCGTCCTCGGTTTCAATTACGTGGTGTTTTAGCCGTTTGGAATATAGCTTTAGCAGCTTTTAGTCTTATGGGCGCATGCCGAACCGTTCCGGAATTCATTCATGTCCTCAGGAATTATGGATTTTACCATTCAGTATGCATTCCAAGGTAAGATTTTTATTTCTTATTCAAATTGTGCTCCTTTTCTCTAAGATATATCTCCCACGTTTACGTCTGATGAATTCTTATGTCTCGTACTGAGCCCTGCATCGAACCGTTACAGCACTAACATTAAACATTTTAGATGGTATTTTGTTGGTTGAAGTTGTAAGGTATTTGAATTAATGCACGTATCAAACCAATTCTAGTCGATAGCTTCATAAAATGTGAATTTATTGTTCCTGCTCCTTACTTTCGACTGGTCGTAGTAATTAATACTGAAGCTGATAATTATTGATCAGTTTCAACCGGTTGGGGTTATTTTGATACATTTAACCCACTCTATTTTCCCTTCTTGCCACAGAAACGAACTAATTTTTAGGGCACATATGACCTAAAGCCGCATGTTCCACTTTTTCTTTTGGGCTGGATAGCAGAAGTTTTCTTCTTGACCGTTCAAACCGGTTTTTCTCTGAAAATGAACGAAAATGTGATAGAAAAATTATTTTTTTTCTTTAAACCGTGTGTGATTACTTATTTGCATTGGTTGCTATTTTTCTGGGAAGACCTTTATATTCACTGTAATGCCCGTGATTTTTATGGTGAGCTTAAAGTAATCAGGCTGGCTAATGCTAATCAGTTAAAGTTGACGTATTTCAATCACTTCACTGTTCAGCATCTTGCCTAGTTTAATGGATACGGTAAATCTGTGTGCTTGCTTTTCATGGTATTATTTTTCATGGCAATGGTTGATCACGTAGTCTGTGTTCTTGTCCAATTCCCGCATATTTTAATTAGTAGATCATTTCAATTTCGCATATTTCCTTTCGCAAGAATGGATATGACGGGAGCATCTTTGCATAGATCAGAAAAAAACTACGAGGATACTGCTGAAACGAATTTTTGTGAGCATATTTTTCTGCCTGTTCAATTTATTTGCTTGAGTATGGCTCACGCTCTGAAATTGGAGCGGCAGTTGTGCATTAAGGATCCTCAATCGCTTCTTCAAATGAGTCTGTATTATTATCCTCTCCTTTTCGTGCGGTATGGAAATTAAGGGTCAATATTTGGCACAGAAACTAGAATAACGGTGCCTACGAATGTCAAACAGTATGCCCTGGTTTCCTTAGTAATGCGAGGTTTACTGAGAAACTCGCAGCACTGACAAAATTACGGCTAACGATGGCCAGGAATTAACGTTAAAGGATTACTACTATTAATTGATTCTAAATATTATTAATTTTTATATTTATTAAATAAATATATATGACGGCACCCTAGTGTGGAGAAGATTTTATAATTATTTCCTACTTTTGTCGTTTTCAGTTTCATCGAGCAGGATAAAGTATCTGGTTTCTGGACCTGGATGTTCGTCCTGTCTAAACTTCCGGAGCTAGGTGATACCGTCTTCATTGTCCTGCGAAAGCAGCCCCTCATCTTCCTTCATTGGTATCATCATGTGACAGTGCTCCTTTACTCGTGGTACTCGTATACCGAATACACTGCCTCAGCTCGCTGGTTCATTGTGATGAATTACATCGTCCACTCCGCGATGTACTCCTACTATGCCATCCGTGCTTCCGGGAGTGGTGTACCCCCACCGCGATGGGTGGCCATGGCCATAACGTGCGCCCAACTGGCCCAAATGGTCACCGGCTGTGCCATCAACATTTGGGCCTACCAGTTGCTGAAGGCTGGCGACAGGGACTGCCATATCTCCGACTTCAACATCAAGTTGTCTCTGTCCATGTACTTCAGCTACTTCGTTCTCTTCGCTCGGTTCTTCCGGAAGGCTTACCTGGGAAGTAAAGCGGGGAAAGGAGGCTTGAAGAAGTGTTCTGGATCGTCGGCGGACATGTCCACGGCAGCCGCACCCCCGTCACCGGCCGCTCACAGTTCCCTTGCCCTCTCGACGTCCGGGAAGGTTAAGGGTGGAGAGTGAGGCGTTATGTGGGTCGGCCCGGGTGCCTTACCCTGTAATCGACCGAAGCAGCATGAGCCCATCTCTCAAGAAGAAAATCCAGTCATCAATTACTACCTTTGCCTGTCTTCACCATCCCCCATTTCCCCCCATGCCATCGTCATCACTACCTCACCTGCTGCTCCATTGAATATATTCACCGTCAATTTCTTTTTACCTCTTTTTGTTTCTTGCCTGTGATCGTAGTGTGTTTGTGGACATGTTTTCTGTTAGGCTGGAAGGTGCAGTAGTCAAGAAGAGCAGTTGCTTTAGAAGTGATGGAATATATGCCAGTTCATTATAATGGAGCCTCAGGCTGACCTTGGGAGGCTGGGAGGAGAATAGCAGGACCCATCGAAAGCTTGGGTATTGATTCATGGAATTTTTTTATTTTTAATTCCTCCCCTAATGCTGGACAATCAGCATGAGAGAGAGATGGTGAAATTAGTGGAAATGTTTTTCATCATTTAATGCTGTTGATTGTTGTTGTTATTTGATGCTGACTTTGCTTGTGTAAGTGGTTACCATGAGCATTCCTCCATGTACATTTTGTATGGTTACTGGAAAATCAGTTGTGATTATACTATCAGACATTTTAATTTATGTCAGGCTTCAAATCAAGGTTGGCACACTACAGCCTTATTTAAGATATAGGTGGATGTGGTATTGTATATGATTAACATTCTGTCAAACCAACATCTTCGTTGAAGGTGTGCATTCATCTATTAGCTATGTGATAGGTACAATGGAGAGGGCAGCTGTAAAATTGAACATAGGCGATAGGAGTGCCCCAATTTTTTTTTCATTGTGGAAGTCAGTAAACGGTGGATGGTCTTCCTACCCATTAATCAAACTTTCATCCCTCACCAGTCCTCATACTATTGTTTCAATTTCGTCCATTATTGTTTTTTCCATTCACAAATAGGAGAAGTAGTGATGGGTCATTTTAGGAGAGTAGAAGAAACTGTCAAGTATCGAGTTAATTTGATTATTTCTCGGTAGTTTCGGAATTAACACTCAGAATAAATCTCATGCTCATTTAGTGGATAGTATTTAAATTTACTTATCATGATTCTAGTGGATTGTTTGTCAGTCGTGAATCTCCAAAGAATCTGAGCATTTCCCAGTACTCAGTTCCTTGAGCAGTATTTTGTTTATATTTATCTTAACCTATGTGTATATCTGTTAGGGTGTGGAAAATATTTACAAATACCACAGAACTCCTTGACAAATACCAGATCTCTTGTTAGAACCCAGAGATGTATTTTGGAGGATTTTTTTACCCTTTTTATCAGGTGTTATTAACCCCCTAATAATCACTTTTGTGCCAGTTAAAACTTCTAATATACCTATCGTATCTTGTGAACTCTTAACAATCAGAAATTTAAATGTCTGCCTTCTATTTTAAATAATGTGATTAGGTAGGATTAATTTTTAAAGAAATAATTTTATTTAGGCTGTTCCACATATTCAATTTATATTTTTTGTTGACTTTTATTGGGTTTAAGTTGAACCTAATTATGAAGATTTTGTTTGAAAAAGATAAACAATGGTTCTTGCATAGCTGCTCTATCCTGTTAACTGATAAGGGTGCATTTTCTCAATGTATTTAAAGGTGCATTTAATTTGAATTTGGGAGACATTCCCTCATTAGGCTGATCATTTTGTGAGTTACTCAGTTTTGTTGTATTATTATTTTATCAGGGATGTGATCATAGTATTATCAAGCGTAACAACTTCAGTATTATGAGTACTGAATTTTATGATTATTATTTCTTAATTGATGGCATTTTATGGTATCAACTGCCCTTTCTTAATTTTTTAAGGGAAACGTACAAGGGGGTGGGGAAAAAGTTATCAAACAACAATATTCAGCTTCATTACATTCCACTGAGTATGCTTTTAGCCATAATGTGTTCATCTATTGTAATTGTAATGAATCCATCTAGTAAATTAAATCAAAATTTTTCCTCTCATGCTCCCTTAAGTTTTTCAAGTAGCAGTTTCCATGGTGTTGCCTAGGCCCTTGTAAAAAAATGAAGTTCTTCTGGCTCCTATAGCCCTTGAAATAAAGATAACATCAAATTGCAATTCCAGTGATTTTTGTTTGGGTGTTATGCATTCAAGGAGGATTTTTATAGGCTTCGACCGTTGCTACTATTGTGAGCAGTATGCCCTTCAGCCAGTGCACATGCATTTCAAAAGTAATAATTTTCTTTGATCAGCTTGTGTGTAAGTGCCGTTATTGCTTTGTTTGTGGAAATATAAAAATATTATGAATAATGATGACTTTTAATTTTCTCTGTATTTCTCTCCACCCTTCAGAGTTTGTATTTTATCTTTCCAGTGAAGTGCCGGCAGTTGGAATTTTGATGTTACTTGTACTTATTCTTCAGGTTTAGGTTTTGTGGGGTGAAACACTGCAGAAAGGAGTGAGGCACATCTCTGCAGGCTGTAAAATTCCTTTTCTCTCCTCGTGATCATCAAAAGGATTTGAGCCGTTGAAAAACAGGACTTGGGAGAGGAATGGGGAAAATAATTGATATAATTTGTAATACATAGTGTTTCCATTGGATTACATGAATTATTTCCTGGGATAAGGATCTGTTGTGCCCACTTCATCCTAGCTTTTTTTCTTGTCCTCAAAGTGACAATCCACGATGATTCAGTTCTTCAGACGCCTAAAGTTGTTGTGTTGAAGGCAGTGTCGTGTTTTTTTTGCTGCTGATGTCGGGAAGGCGAGACTTCCATTGTGATCACTTTTATCGTCTCTCTCAAAGATTTGGAATTAGCATGTTAATGAGTGATTGACATCTTGTGGGGCTTAGGATTCGGAAAAAATGTCTATTTGGGATCGGGAATAACTGCCTTTGAGTCCGCGCGTAACATCGGCCTGATGGAAAAAAAACCGGCCTTGTGTTGTTGTTTTGAAAAGAATGGATGTGTTTTGTGAGACATTGTAGACCAAGGACATGGGAAAATTCTCTCCGCATTCAAAATATTGAGAGGGGGAGGGAGTATAATTTTGCCATCCTTGACTGCCTCGGCGTTGACTTGCGATTTCTTTTAAGTACATCAGCCCCGTGGTCAAATTTCGCGTACGTTATCTGGTAGATCGTCTAAATAAATAATACACATCGTGGTAGCTCTTGTACTTTTCCAGCGACGATGGTAAGAATTGAAGGAAAATGCTGTATGGAGTAGATTAATGAATTCATTATTTTTTTCGCTGAAATTCTTAGGTGGAGGGTTAGGTTGGTGACATACAACTTCCTATTAGGTTTAACATTGACTACTAATGCATTTCGCCCCGGTCATCCTCAAAGGAAAGAACTCGATCGTGTGTTTCGATCTAAGGTGCCCATCTTCGTTGTTTCTCCTGTGTCGCACGAGCAATCATCCCTTTATTCTTGGTTCCTTCAAGTAGGTTCGGAAGGTAGTTACGTATTGCATTTGGCTACTCGAATACTTGATCATCTTGGGAAGAATACTTAGTGGTTGAACGACGGCCTTCAGCTCTTCATCTACGCGTATTTAATTTAGCTAAAACGGGAATGCGCTAACTTTAAAGGCGCACTTAATTCCACTACCACGAAGGTTTTCTGTCGTCACTTTTCAGTTGACCGCTTTTCGAGGGCTATCTGCCTACTTCTAGGTCCCAATGGAAGAGCCATCGCCTATAGTTAGCCCTAATTTGTCGAGAACACGCACCTGCGAATGGGCTGTCCCTCTCTTCGTGAATCAACTGAAGTCTTTTCTGCTTAAGCTGGTGATGATTTCATGTCAGCTGTTTCGTGTACCGCGTAGTTCTTTCGCTTTATTCAGCGTGGATCGTGAGAGAACACGAAAAGTCCTAACCGAGAAAGAAAAATAAAAGTTTTAATATATCGATCTGACCGTAGTGGTTGTCGCAACAATTCATGCTTTCTTCTCGTCTTAACCCGGAAGAAAAAAAGATAAACGTCATTTTAAAATAATTTTTTCAAATTGTTTGTCCCATCTGTTCTTACAACTTTCTTTTTAAAAATCCCTCGAAATATGCTACGCCCACATTCCGTACGTGGCCGTTGAACGCGAGAAAAAATACGTGAATGAGTCTGCAACAGTGATTTGCGTCTTTAATGGAAATGAATACCGGCCGAACACTAGCCGTCTGGCACTTACTTTCTTTAAAGAAAAACTTTCCATTTCTCAATAAGTCTGGCCGTCTCATGCTGCTGGAGGAGCTGCAAGGAGGAGGGTAGGAAGAATAAGCCACGTGTTTGGAATGGGGAGCGTTATTTATTCAGGAAATGGCAGTTCTTGCATCTGACGTTTATATTATTTAAGAATACACGACAGAGATTTTGTCAACCTACCACCTCGTTTTGTGAAGACATTCCCGGTTAAAATATTTGCGCGCTCCCTGGCTTCGAAGCGCTTACGTCATCGAAAGTCTGCCGGGTTACATCACAAATTGGATGCACTGCAATTAGTGCGAGGCACTTTCGTGTGAAATCCTTTCGGTTTACTTTAATTTGATCAAAATAATTGCTTTCATCACCTAAATTTCGATTTTGCTAACATAATCTGATCCTCCCTCGTCGAAGCGCTTGCTGGTAATTGCTATCTGAAGTCGCGGTTATGGATTGCATGTTATTCGAAATATTCTTAACCGTGTCTCAAAGGCGGTTATTACCGTACGTGGCTTCCGCGTGGACAAATGCGGCCGCATGGAAATTTTGAGTTTGTTCAATACTTTGTCAAGTAGGAGATAGGACTTTATTCAATTTCCTCATTGTTGATTCACGGTTCTGAAATCGTTTCGGATCCTCTAGTATTCGGTCTTCGGCGAATCTTCACATATGCGCATTCATAATCCCCTCTACATTATTCCCGACAGCGAATCGACTGCAGCGAGCAGTTTAGCCTTGCCCTGGGCCTGGATCAAGGCCCAAGGTCAAGATCGCTCTCGGAGCACGACGGCTTAGGCAAAGGGCGAAACTATCTTCGGCTAACCGTTAAGACGACCTCTTTTCATGGCCGGGTGTTGATTTTTTGAGGTGCATTTGTTATCAACGGAAAGCGGTCGATGTTTTAAGTAGGTGAGTCACCAGGCCGTGACAAGAGTGGAGAGACAAGAGATGTTGCGGAAGCTCACGGGAAATAATATTCCCGACTGGACGCCTTCAGAAATAGACACACTAAGTCGGTGAATTTTTCAGTGGAAATCGGGGAGGAAATAGGCCTTTTTCCGAGAAAAAGTCGATTATATAAGGCCAGAAAATGGTGGGAATGATATGTATCCAAATTTAGAAGGACAAATTTAGTTTCCATAGTGTTTATTGTTCTAATTCCCCGAAGCGCGTTTCTTCACAATGTGTCGTACATCTTATTACCTACTTCCTTGCAAACCACCTCTGCGACAGGGGCGTGGGGCACGGGGTGTGGGGACACCAGCCATAAAAGGAGAGGGAATAGAGGAAATGAGAGGCTGAGGTCGGGGATGAATTATTATTTAACTTTCGAGAATGCGTAAAATTGAGGGTGCTTGGGCTATCCTTGATAATGGGGTCAGAGGTAGCTGGCAAGAGTGATGCTACTCATAGTAACCGTTGGATGTTTTTTCCGCGTAAGGAGACCGCGGAAAAAAACTTAAAGAAATCGCTAATGTGATTGAAAATATCACAAGGATACCTCCGTCGTGTCCAATTTTCGTTCTGAATTTCACTACCCGTAAAAATCGAAACGAATTGGTTTTTCATTCCACTAGTATGCATTTGAGAGGCGCGCACGGTATATTTGACCTATGACTTCCGTTTTTGAAGATCGCTTTTATTAACTCAGTGAATTCAGGCGTGATATTGATTTTGGTAATTTTTATTTTTGACTTAATTCCTTTCTAATATTTCAACGGCGCGGGAATCACTTGTCCCTACTTTAAATTAGTCATGATATATCTTTATTAGCAACTGAGGTCAGTACTCTGATATCGTGGTTAAGCAAACTTTCCGTTGTGCGGCAATGAAATTTCATTAGATTGCCACTGTTTCTATATGAATGATGACTTAGTAATGCGAGAGGTTGGTGATCGGAAGCGATTTATTCTATGACAATAGGGATGAAAGTATAAGAGGGATATTTAGCTAGATCTCGAGTATACCTAACGCTTCTATTCCTTTATCTCTCGAAGCGAGTGTACATATGAAGGGATATATAGCTGAACAGTGTGAAAGAGAGCAGATAAAAATAAAGTTAAACTGTTTCTTTGAAGGCTTCCGCGACTCTTATAATTATTAATGTTGCTCTTTTCAGGTATTTCCTTTTCAATTACAAAACATGAACAATTACAAAAATGTCCAACGGACCTGAAGACGCCCCCAGGAAGAGGGGAGAAACTGTTGTCAAAAAAACCAAACACGCGACGGAAATACCTGAAAAGAGCAACATTAATAAAGTTAAACTGTGTTTTTAAAGACGTACAAATAAATATTTATGAATGACACTCGACCCCAACTCTCCCTAGTTATGAGTTTGATTCGATTGGTATTATAAGAACGAACATGTACGCTATTCTAAAATTCGATTAACTTTTGAGTATTTTTCACCGTAGCTCACAACGGCTCCACAATAAAACGGAGCACATATAAGTAGCCTTTATTTACTTTCAAGAAGATACGGCTGCTTAATCGAATTATGCCACGGCGTTCGAAAGTTGTTCTCCTAAATTAATAAATTAAGACGAAATTGTGTTGAGTTTTGAAACTTATTGCGCAAAGTTCAAGGTAGGTTTTTGGGTATCATATCTGGGACGCCATTGGCAACTCGGAATAAGAAAATGCTGTCCACAAATCATGTCTTGCTTTTTACGATACTTGGTAAAAAGATGTTCCCTTACCTATCAGACAAAATTCCGGTAAAAGAATGTATTTGGCAGTAACGTTACGTAGTAGCGCGTTAGAGGATAAATTACTACACTAAGATTCATAAGTACATCGAAAGAAATCGTTTCTTAGACTTTGTGGAAATAACATTAATAAATGGGTAGGCATCCTGATGTGTTTACCTGAAAAAATCGGGTGTGATCTTGTTATATGAATATTGAGTTAATGCTCAAGAATTCTGGGTGCAGTTTTCAAGCAAAACAATCTACATCTTGAGCTTTGTGCATTGTTCTACCCTTAGAGGCAAAACTGCCTTTCCGTTTGCTATGAATTATTTTGCGTTACCGTGGTCGCTCTGGCAATCATGGTGAGGATTCCCCAGTGATTATTCAAATATCCTTTTTTTCATTCGGTCTGGGAAGAAGTTAAGTTTTTAGATGCCATTCATGAGTTTTATTTCTTTTTTTTACTTGAATATGCACACGGTTGTTAATTTAGTTCTCCACAGTTTATAATTTGTATGTAGCAAAGGAAGAGACAATTTATCTTCGGTTCTCCATTCGCAGCAGTGTGATGCGGCCATATGTATTAAAACAGTTGTTGCATTACTCGTAAAAATGGATGAATTTTAGAATGAGGTACAATTCAATTTAAGGTTAAGTCAAAGAAAGAGAAACGCGTCTCGGCATAGTAGCTTCTTAGACCGTATATAATTTGTTGACCCTTTTGTTTTGTCAGATCTTAGCCTAATTTCTTCGGCCTTAAGTCAGGTGTTTAGGCGGCGGTTTTTTAAACCACTCATCCCTTAGATCCCACCTTTCAATAGTAGAGAATACTGCACCTTGGTGACCATCTTGTCCTTCCCTGATTCCCTTGCCTGCCTTTTTCTCCCTACCCACCCTTCCCGTCACATATTGTAGGTAGGCTTGTGTCAATGTGATTCAATTCTTTACTCAACCCTCAATATAACTCTAATACAACCCTACCATTTGTGTCAGAAATCCTCTCTCTCTCCCAGTTTTCTCACTCTGTCGTGCCCTTAACGCTCCAATCGGCCTGAAAACCCAAATTAAGGTTCAATAAGGCAGATTTTTCCACGAATGTATTTTCGATGACCGCAGTTTTCCAGTCGGCTGCTGCGCCGTTTGTATGGAATCTCCGAATTTCGGATTAAATTACGGAATATCTTCGCTAAAAACTTTAATGAATCGGAAGCGAGTTTCCAGTATTTAATTTTTATTAAATTTCACAGGATGTTCCGTCCCTTTTAAACACTTTTAATAAAGAGCCTGCTCTTACTTTTTCGTTCAAATTGACGTTTTTCTGCAGTAATCTTAGCAATTTCCGTAAAAGCCCTTGTTAAAATCACCTCATTCAAGGTTGAATTACGCCGAAAATATCTACGGAAGAGGTACTTATGATCGTGCTTCTTTCACATAATTTTCTTACTGACTTGAGGGGTGAACCACTTTAGAGGGATGATCTGAGGCTTTCCCGGCGTGAGATGTTAAGAAGCTCTAATCGGGAAGTCCACCGGGCGAGAGACTCCATAGGTTCCGATGTTTCGATGGCCGAGTCGTCCATCATCTTCAGGACAAAGCGAATTCTCTGTTCATCATCATAATCATGACTCTTTCGTCGTCATCAGAATCATTCTGCTTTGAAGACGACGGACGACTCGGCCATCAGAAAACCTATTTAGTCCCACACCCGGTGTAACTCCCGAATAGATCTTCTCAATTCTTAAGAGGTCAGTTTCGAGGTGGCTGATTGCTACTTTCCAGGGGTTTGGGGGGCGTATTTGCAAAACCCATTTCATCTGCGAAAGCAGGATTTTCTTAAACCAAATATATGAATAACATGGGTATGTCAGGCTAGACATTAGAGTAGACTAAACGCCGTGGGTATGAGTTATCTGAGGAGTGTTTCTGGCAAAAGTAGGATGGATAGGGCAGGAATGAGTGTGTAATAAATGAATGTGGGATAGATACTCCAGTGATGGACATATATGAAAGGAGTGTGCTTCGTTGGTTTGGCCATGTTGAGAGAATGGATGAGAGTCGAATAGCGAAACAGATATATAAGAATGAAACGAATGGTGTGAGAGGTAGAGGTAGGCCGAGAAAGTTGTGGTTGAATGTGGTTGAGGAAATTCTTAGGAGGAGGAATATTAGGAGTCTTAAAAACAGGAGGGCGTGTATTAAGCAGTGTATGGGGGCAATTAAGATAGGGTAAATGAAGCAAAAGAGGTTTGCAAGGATAGGTCAGCATAGAGGAAATTATTGAAGCAAAGTTAGGTGAACAAATATGTAACTATGAGTGAAACTGAGTGACTCTGCCTACCCGGGAAGGGAACGGCGTGATTGGTATGTATGTAAATATATAAATGTGTATTTTATTACCTGTGTTGACTCACGTAGTCGTGGTTGGGTCACCTTAATCCTTCTCTATGCGTGAGGTATGAAGTGTAAAATATGAGGATGAAATGGGACGCAGGTGAAGTTTCGTTACGGAATTCGCTAAGGATGGGCCGTTTATCTGACAATTGGGACGCTAGGTTAAATCTGTTCCTGGACTCGGCAATATTGGCAGGATACCATCCATGATGTTGAAGGTGTTTTTTTTGTTAAACGAGTCTTAATGACTTTTTCTGTGTACACAGTGTGAACACCTCAGCGGAAGGCGCCCCCGGCGAAACCTCCACGTGTGGGTTTTTTGGGATCGATCGTCGCTCGCCTTTCATTGTTCTGAACGTCCCTCGAGAGAATTTGCATCGATTTCTCCCCGTTTCTTAAGTTTCACTGCAATTAAAGAGTGGCCAGACTCTCTTAGCTTATGACATTCTCGTGGCACATGCAATCAAGCATTCAATTCCCTCCCGTCAGCCGTGGAAAATTACAATTATAAAAATTCATTTACTTTAGTACACTATTTGAAATTTATGTCGCTAAAATTCAAGAAATAGGGCAATCAAGCAAACGCTCATCGTCATTAGCCAATCAATCACAAGATTTGTTGACTGCAGGCCTCCGTTCTATCCTTTCCCTTACTTACTCCTTAATTTCCTCTCGTTAATCTCTTCCGTTTCGTGTCCCGTTTATGCTGACCTACATGCATTTTTTCCTGGAGTGGTTCTTCTTTCTGTCACGCTTCATACGAATTTGTTGTCTAGAAGAGTATCCTTCTCATCTGGACCTTGATTTCTGAATATTGTTCCAAATTCAATAGTTTCAGCCTTAAATTTGTATAACTTTTCCATAATGTCCAGGATTTAATACTAACTTTGTAAGTTTCTCGTAGAATATTTATTGGAAGACGGAGTATCTACTACGTTGAATATTTATTCAACATCGGGACTTGATGATATCGAATATTCGACGAAACCGGTCGTCTAATAAATATTCTACGTAAAACTTACAGATTTTTTATTAATTCCTGAACATTAGTACTCCAAATATTTTTTTCCTTCATCGTTTCTGATCCTGTCCGTTCATTTGATCTTCAGCATCATTCTGCGGGTTTCGAAGGCCTCTGCTCTCTTCCGGTTCTGATTCTCAATGGTCCATGTCTCTGAGTCGTGTAGTGTAAAACTACACAAGAATAATTTTATTAGCTCATGACGTGGTATGAAGGGGTTACGGAAAAGATAGAATTGGTTTCATTTACGGGATGAAGACGGGTAAGAAGTAGGCTCAGATGAAAAAAGAAATATTGGTAGGCAGGGTGCTGCATGTATAAAAATCTAGACGTTTACGGCAGTAGAACATTTGAAGGATATCGAAGGATTCTGTTTATTGTTGCGGTCAAAGAGGATGATTTTTCCTCTGTCGAAGTATTGCACCTGGCGGTTTTCGTCCTCGGGCGATGTTTCACTTCCTTAACGTATGGTGTAGTACACGAATCGGCAAAGATTTGTCTAATGTAATCAATAATTTATTATTGATAAATGAAATACGTTTAAAGCCGCTATGAAGGTCGCGTTTCAGAATGGAAAATTTACTTAAGCAATTTCTATCAAAATTTTATACTTTCTTAGTTTAGATTAACAGCCGACGTAAAAGTATATAAGAACGAGTATATTTTAAACATTTAGTAATACCACCTCTATTCATAAATCACCACAGCATCGTTACCAGCTGAGTGGTAACTGTAATGTTCCTACTCCCAAACTGCCGCGCCGAAATGTCCCATTCCCAGTATACGTGTCCTGGCAACGTTGGGGTAAGAATAAGAGAGACATGCGTTTTCAGCCCTCCAGCTTCGAAATTTCGGAAGAAAAAGACACGTGACGTAACGGAAATGAGCATTGGGGGGGGGGGGCAATAAATAGAAGCCATGACATAATGCACAGACCAGACCAGAGCAACTCAAGTAACGCAGAAGTCACTCAATAAACGCCAATTACCAGCAGTCGAGTTCGCTCGTTTCACGGGAAACGCTCTGTGGAAGAATATGCCGAGTTCGTCCCGAAGAAACGGCTAAAATTTCCATTAATAAGCTAAAAGTGCGTGCCATGAAATATCTGCCTCGCATTTGAGTTTTTTTGAACTCGTAATTGCATAAAGCTTTAATTGTACGTAGGTGAGAGTGTATTAAGAATGCGGTATTAAATATTTAATTGATGTTCCATGAAAACTTCGGGATTCCAAGACGTAAACCTTGAACCATTCAGGCATATATAACGGATATTTGTAATAAGTTGGAGCGATATCTTTCTCTCTTCATCAAAGTGAACGATTTGGACTTCCTTTTCAAAATACAAGTAGCTGTGTGGCGCATGAAATGAAATTAATTATACTAATGGCGCAAAAGTTAGTTTTTGTCTCTGAATTTCTCATATTTAACAGAATCTCTATAGCTACTTTAGGGTTGAGCATTGGCTCAAAGCTTTTTCCCTTGCGAGACTGTTAATTTCAACAGCATTTTACTTTTGCTTCAAAAATTATATTTATGCGGTAAATTATAAAAATAAAACTTGTATTAATACGTAAAATGTGGTCATGTATTAAATACAAAGTTGGGAATAGATAACGAACTGGTTTTGGGAAACGGACGGTGATGTAGGGATAGACTGCGAGGGTTTTGTATGATCTAAAGACGCCGAGATGAGAAAGTCAAGGCGACAATACAGCCAGCCTTGGAATGTTATGGTACTCTTTTGTGTTTTATATTCTTGAATTTATTTTTCCGTGGACTTAATGAGAAGATTAACTACCTAATGGCCCCTCATTTCACTCAATTAGTAAAGCATTGCAGAAATGATACATATGTAATGAATAGCGTAATGAAATCTGTAAGTAAAATAATTCAATCAATATACATTGCAAAAACATTTGATCAATATATCAGTTTCGTGAATGGTCTTATTTTGGCTCGATAGATTGGATTGTATACTTATTAGTTCCATGACTTACCAAGATGGCGGATCCGGAAGAAACCATTTGTATAATGAATTACTTGATGAAAGAGCATGCGACGAATGTCGCGTTTATTAACTCAGGCTATCTTTAAGCAATGTGTAAAAGTGACTTATATGCATTAGATAAGCATGGATTAAGTTCATTAAGCGAAGTGAGAGAAGAAGAAACATCCGAAGCAATAGCTCCTGGAAGATATGTAAGGAAAGGGATAGCTCTTGTAACCCGACTTTAGTTATAAGAGGTCCTTTAATTTTGGGAAGTCATAACCATCGACCTTATGGCTAAATATTCGTGCAGCCGTCCGATGGGCTCCGTAACCGCCAGCTGACTTCTTTGCTATAACGAGAGTGAAAACAGGATAACTGTGCGTAAAACGTGGACTCCGCGTACTGCGCCACCGGCAAGCGACCATGAACTGCCAAGTACAGAGAGCTCCTAGCCTCTCTCCTTCGAATGGGGATCTCGTGACTGTGTTCTCCACCGTTTTGAGAGCGGAAGAGTCAGTCGTCCAGATACGCAACTGGTTGACGAGTTCAATCCTCTCCGTTTCATTCTCGGCCGCAAATACCTCAACGTGATGTGAGTCGATGGCGTCGCTGTGCTAGTGATGGAAACGGTCCCACCCGCTGAAAAGGGCCACCTGCATCCTCCATGGTGACGTGTCCCTGCTTGTCTTCAATTTGCACGCAGTAGACCATAGGACCACTCATGGTAGTACTAATACAAGGGAGGCCATTCCCGAGACCAAAACGGGTGCGTTCTTTGCGACGTAAAATGGCCTAATGTGCTGTATTCGGGGTAGTGAAAATAAGTAAAATAACATAAAATTACGTCACCAGGATTGCTGAAACAGACGAATACTCGCGAAACGCACGGAGTTGGCGCAGTTATGCCGTTATTTAGGTTTGAGTATCATCTACAGGGGTTTTCTACAGTTAAATTATAATATCTGTACGTCAAGTAAAGCAAATGGGCTCGAAAAAATGCGAAGCACATGAAGTATTTAAACTCTAACAATTTATTATTTAAATGTTTAAACAAAAAATAGTTTAATTGATGTTTTGAATTCAAATTAAATAAATCAAAACTTTTAGTTTCAAAATAAGCAATTGAACGTCTTTTTACGTTAATTCTGAAAATCGCCATTTTGAAAAACAGCCTTTAGTCAGCTGTTTTTAAAATTTTCGCCTTACGCTTGAAATGGCAATCATTATTTCACTAGGGGAACGTTTCCTCAAATTTTCGTCATCATCTGAGTGGTCAAGGGTCAATTCTGGTCCGAAGTGGCGTATAATGACCCTAGAGTAGAAAAAATTGACCTCTAATTTTAATTCGCCTCGCTGAATTCGCTGTGGCAATGTCCCCGAAGAAATATTTTGTCTTCATCGTAACTACACCCAGCTACATCTGATAGCTACTTGCAATACAAACAACGTTTAAGTTCCTGTGAAATGAAGTACGATTACCTGCAGATATTTTCTGTATCGTATCCTAAGTATCAAATAATTTACCAACCTCATTTAAATACTCTGGAACTGCGAAAAGTGGAATATAACTTGTTAGTTATAAATTGCCACTCTTGTTCTGATAAAGTATTAAGTTTAAACGTCTGACTACATTTTACTTATGATCGACAACATTCATATTCGCTCAAACATTTTCATCGATTAGAAATCAATCACTTTATTCACGATTGAATAAATATTGGAACCCAATATTTACTTTTTTGAGGTTTGATCTCATTTTACCAACGACAATTATTTAACAATAAAAAACCCCTGCAAAATTAGATAGCTCAGAAAAAAAATCATTCAATGCTTCCTCTTTGTTCTTTTTGCCATAAAAACTAAGATATAAGTTAGGAGATGCTTTTGCCGCCCATTGATGCTAAGTACATTGCTAAGCTGAACGAAGTAGTAATGGTTGATTTCCTTCAGCGCAATGAGGTTCCTAAAATATCGTTATGCAGTTAGGTTTTTGTCTTTTCATTCCATTATTTTTAGCTGGGTGAAGTTTTTAAAAATTCTTATTGACGCTGGCTCAGTATTAGATAGCAACTTACGAAACAATCGTGCCGAATTTCCCTCTTTTCCCATTAACTGTCGACTTCTTGCGTGCAGTGCTGGAAAGTTAATCGCTTCATTACCGTGGCCGTTGAGGATTTCATACATTGGCCTCATTTCTTATTACTCTTTTTGATTTACTTCATTTTCTGGTCACATCTGCTCATTTTCCTTTTGCTGGACAAATTTAAAGTCGTATCCAGTCATCTACATCACAAAAAATAGCCCTTGAACGAATGATAACAACCATGGGAGATATCGTGAGTGCTGACTGTATTGGAATTCTCTATTTTGTTTAGCCCGCAATAAAAAGAAAGGTTTGAAATGAAAATCATAACAAGAAATCAACTCAACTTTTAAACTGTCTCTTGTTTCAGGGTGAATTATCCAACTTTATATCCATCATTCCGAAACGACGAAAATATCCACAGCGATATCGGGAGAATATTCTGGAAACTTCAAGTGTGATATCTGATCTCAACGCGCTAGAGATCCGAAACATTCTCCATAAACACTTTCCAGCTGCTACGTAAACTTTCGATATTTCGATCTCATCCATATTGGCCAGGGGGAATAAGAGTTAACTTTGATCAGTTCACAATTCCTTTTTCAATGGAAGCCTTCCGTTCTCGAAAAGATAAAAGTGAAAACTTTTCTATCATGTCTAGGGATTTCAAGAGATAAAAGTTTCCCTCGCAATCAAGAACATTATTTTTGATCAATTTGATTTGGGCAGATTAAATCAATTAGCTTTAAATGTGTAATATGATTTATTATCGAGTAGAATGACATCTTAGGAGCATAGTTGTGCTTAACAAGAGACGTCATTTGTAATATGATTTATTATCTAGGAGAATGGAATCTTAGTGGCATAGTTGTGCTTAGCGAGAGACGTCATTTATGGACGTCTGGTGAACAGAATCATCGTCAGCCGTCATTTACATGAGGATTGGTTTTTTTGTAGCACTACATGCCACTCACATCTCAGCCAACCGCTTCTTTTTCACGTGATTATTCAATTTTACGTCATTAATAGTTGCGATTTTAAGTACTGGTGCATTTATAATCATACAGATCTCAGCAAACCCTTTGTTTTGAGTCCCAATGAAAGTAATGTATTAATTACCGGTGAACTGTTATACACAAATGCAGTGAAATTCTTTTAAAAACCTCCCTTATACCACGATCTTAACTGAAATAATGGTCAGCATATGAAGGGAAAGATACAAAACTACTCCCGTTTAACAGGAATTCCTCACTTCCTTCGTATGTGGTACTGTTTCTTAATTGATTCAGACTGAAATATGTCTTAATTGTGCAAATACCTGGACTTTGATTACAAGGACAAACTAGGTCATGATCACCTGTACTCATCAATCCCAAGATTAGGTTACTGCAGCTCTCTTCTTAGCCAACCTCTTCATTCCCACATAATTTTCCTCTTTGTCGTCTGTCACATAGTACTCGATGCATCGAATTCTTTGTCTTCCTCAGAAATTCTTCCCATTCATTTCTAGTTCTCTTTTTGGTATCAATGGCCTATTGTGTCATAGTATGTGTCCAATAAGTTTGTCTCATCTTTTTCTCCCATTTTTCATTTTACATCCTTTCTTTTAACTCAACGGAGGACTTCTGCATTGGTACATGTCCGGGTTTATTGGATCTTGCAGGTATATACATATCACCGCACTTCCATTGCTTCAAATCTTATGTTCTCTGCGTATGTTATAGTCGAGGATTTCCAATCGTATTAAAAAATGATCCTAATACGTGTTTTTTTTGTGAATTACTTCCTCACTCTACACTTGTCGATATTTCTTATAGACACTAATATTCAATGGAAATTGAGAATCCAAGACAGTAAAATAGCTTTCGAATTGGTCCGAAATGCAGCATCCTTACCTCGCTTCGTAATACATGTAACTGTGAATCTTTTGTAGCTTCTTTCGTTATTTTGACGTTTTTGCGGCTGATAGGCGAATGAGAAATATGACACTCAAGTGGCCGTAAAATTTGTTTTAGCACCACACGCCAGGATTCGCCCGAAGAGCAAAACAGGCGCGCCTCAGAAACTTAAGTTTTTCCCACTGAGTCTACTTGAGTCGGTCAACAAGGAAACGATCCCTAGCCGGTGACCTACCGCAAGATACATTCTCTCAATCCACTAAATTTTACCCCCATGGTTATAATCACCAGACATAAACTCTGTGATTTTTGGCGGGAACTGGATTGCGCGCCAGGGACAATCTCGGATCACACTCAGAAGTGCTTTTTCTGAGTTATTAGGGGGCTTTACAAAGAATAAATACGGATTGATCACATAGCACGAAGGTTTGCGGAAAATTTAACCCCAATCCAGGGAATCCATCTCTCCTCCATGGCCTCATAAACACTCACTCACAAATATATAATAAATTCTCAGGCTTCACTCGGTTGAACAAAATTGAGGTGGCTTGTAAATAAATTCACTTTGTAATATTCCACAATGGTTTTTATTAGTCCGACCTAGGTTTCGACTCAAGTCATTATCAGGGTGACAATATTACTCCATGAGCCGCTTATATACATTGTCAGGGTGGAGGGGAAGTAGAGGATCTCCCCTACTTCCCCTCCCCTGCACCCTGACGATGTATATAAGTGGCTCGTGGTGTAACATTGTCACCCTGATAATGACTTAAATTGAGTAGAAACCTAGGTCAGAATAATAAAAACCATTGTGGAATATTACAAAGTGAATTTATTTACAAACCGTCACTCACTCACACACTGATTTACGCACTCAATCTGGATTCGCAGCAGGTTCTATTTTCTATTCAGTCATCCAGACGATTGTAATAGCGCTCATGTAATTTTCCACTTCACCATGTTCATTTTTCCTTATACGAATGTTGATGAAAGAGTTTTTATAAATAGATGTACTGCGTAAAACGGCTTGAATGACTCAAATGGCAAGCATTAATTGCCAAAACAGGAGCCTGAATATGAGTGACCGGTGATGGAAAAGACAATTTACCTTTAGGAGAGAATGTAAAAACAACTTAGCTTTCCCGAAGGCTTCTTTAAGATCGTATCCCATTTGGATTTTCTCGTCTCGAAACGTGGAAATTTTTCCTTGCACGGCGGAAAAAGTTTTGCTCGCTCGGCAAAAATGAGTCAGTAAAGAAAGGCTCTCTCGCGAATAAGGAAACTGCGGAGTTGGCACCACACCTTGAGCCTGGATAAGGAAATTTCCTCCACCCTTCGGCCCCAATTATGTGGGCATTATTTGGTTCGCAGAGAATTCTACATTTATTCCCAGTGTTTCAAGACTGAAAAATTCCATCAAAAATAGTGATAATCCTACATTTTTGTTGATTTAAAAGTAGAAATTAATACAGTTATAAGAAACCTATAGCCGTAACAACACACATACATACAGGTCACACTATTCCCTTCGGGTCGGCTTTGTCGAGAAATTTAGTTATTAGTCACAGAAAAGTGGCTTACTTTTCATAATTCCCTCCTAAATGCTATATCCTTGTGAACTATATCTGCTTTTCTTGAATTCATCCATTGCTTCATGTACGCTCTCCTATTCTTAAAACTTCCTTTATTTATCCTCTTTAGGGTTTTTGCTCAAAGTTTATAGGACTACAAACCAGGAAACAGAATGCGAAAACATTTGTGTGAAGCATAGCACTCTATGGAAGTATGGACCATTGGAAAAACTGACCAGAACAGACTGGATGCCTTCGGAACCTGGTGCTGGAGGAAGATACTGAAGATAAAATGGACGGAAAAAATAAGAAATGATGAAGTGTACAGAAGAGTGGAAGAGGAAAGGACCATATGGAACACCATACTGAAAAGAACGAACGAGATTGATAGGACACACCCTGAGACACAATTGGTTTGTGAGGAACATAATTGAAGGCAAAATAGTGGAGACAGTCCCCTGAGGAAGACCAAGGAATAAGTTCGTGGACCAAATAAAAAGGAAAGCACATGGGAAGAGATACCATGAAGTTAGGGTACTAGCATAATATAGGGAAGGCCTTATAGCATAAGATAGGGGAGGGCTGCAGTTAACCAATCTTACGATTGAACGACCAATGAATGATGAGAGCTTTTTCTAACACAGACACCTAAGACTTTCGCCCTCCACCTCTTCGTCTCGCATTCTACTCACTCTATTAACAACTATCTCTTTTCTCACTCGCCTCTTTTCTATTCCCTCGACATGGTCAAATCAACGAAGCGTACACCTTTCACATACGTTCAGCACTGTATCGTCTAATCCACATTCATCCATTACCCTGGCGTACCTCACTATATTCATCCACCATTTGCAGCAAGCACTTCGTAAGTACCCCATTCCTAATGCACGTTGCCTACTTTTGATTCGTATCGCTACAATTCCCATGTTTCGCTACAATTTAGTAACAACGCAAGGCGAACACTTTTTTGCAATGCGATTTTCGTTTCCCTAAACAAAAACAAGTTAATGATGTTACATTCAACAAAGTAATACTATTATCATCTTATAGAGGTTGCAACCGTGACATGAAGTAAACGTCACAATTTCCGTTTTTGCTTTGTTTTTAGGGAAGCTTGTCCTATATACAGGGTATTTCAGGAGGAAAGTTCGAAACTTCTGGAGGAGGCAGGGGAGGTGATTTTAAGCA
This sequence comes from Ceriagrion tenellum, assembly GCA_963169105.1. Classification (NCBI taxonomy): domain Eukaryota; kingdom Metazoa; phylum Arthropoda; class Insecta; order Odonata; family Coenagrionidae; genus Ceriagrion; species Ceriagrion tenellum. Next base: position 126,086,762 of record OY720637.1, read on the forward strand.
TTATTTATCATAGCTACATGGGGTCGCAACTCCTTAGTCATGTACCGAGCTATGGCAACGTAAATATTTTTTTAGAAGTATTCTGCAATCACTATGGAAGCACCCATTTTCAATGAATAGTATCGATTGAGGAGACTTGAAACTCTTCACAGTGGTGCATTAGATATGTATTGTTCTTGTTCTGCTATCATCAATGCTAACAGTATCTTATTTTCAAGGTGGCTCTCGAATATTCTTCGAAATTTAATTCCACAAAAACAAATAAAGTACGATAGCGCTCTTAATTTCAGAGATGTCAAAAAAATGTGTAAGAATACATTTTTAGTAAATTTATTTCTCAATTTATTGCAGCAAAATTCACATCTCTATCTTTAAAATACCGAAGATATAGTAACTTAACTGATGTTAACACGAGGCAACAAATGTTTTTGTGGATAAGAGCTTTAAATTGCTTAAAAAATCCCGGCAAGAAGTGGCACTAATCAAAACTTGCCTTTGAGAAAAAGACCCGAGAAGAATATGCAACCAAGGTCATGGTCTGGCGGATGAAAGTTACAAAATTAACTGTCACAAAGGCAGCAAATACTCAATAGGGACAAAAAAACCTTATCGACGCTACAAAAAAGTAAAATAGGGAAAATACAAAATTTTCGATCATGTTAATAAACCATTTCCGCGAAAAAATTTCATTTAAAAGCGAGCTCTCTTATCAAATCAAATGGAAATGACATGAAGGCGCTAATCCATTTTATGTTTTGGATTCCAGGAAAATATTGTTCCTTTGCGATTAATTTAAATAGTGATTTATTATTTAAGTGGAAATATTCAAGTCTCAAAGCAATGGCAAACAAAGTATTTTCGGGGTTCTCTCCCGGTTAATATCTTCATGACTGCATCTGTTTTGAGAGGAGACCTTCCTATCACTTTCTCATATGTAGATATTCATATTAACTTGAAGATGACGGGAAAGTCTTGTGTCGAAACATACCCTATCATTAACTCGGTAGGAAGCCGGAGAAGAATGGACAAAAATAGTTCGCCCGGAAAGCCTCAAATCTTTCACTGCTAGGAATGACTTTGCAGTTGCATTCTCAGGCATATATAACTATTCTTTAACCCTAAAATTTCAGAATTCCTAACATCTGTCATGAATCCTTTCACTGTGGTAACTGATTTCAGGCTTCACTAATCATATTTGTCAATATTCCACAAAAATAATTCATTACCTTTTGCATTAAAGAATGGAAAATCGATGTGGAGACTTTTCCAACTCTCTTCGGCGTATTTCCATTGTCGTAGACTATAGTTTGGATAGCATTGGAGCTATCTTCTTCAATTCAGAATCTACTTCTGACCTGAAAAAGATAGTGCCGCCTCAACGACTCTGCGGAAACCTTCGAGTTCACAATCAAAATTCGCATTTTAAATTCAGAAATTGCGGATAAAACGCTAATTCGTTGTCATATCTTCAGTAAATTTACTACTTCAATTACAATAGCTTTGAAATTAACTCAACCTCCGCAGAATGAAGAAAATATTTTAAGCGCTCGAGGGATAAAGTAAGACTCCGCTGTCAGTGAGTGCAAGTATTCATTCGCATACATTCGAATGGCGAAGCGAAAATTGTTGACCAAATTTTTCGTCGTATTTACTCATTTGTGTATATTCATGTTCACCGTTGTAAATTATGTAATTGCTCATCCCTAAAAGTGAATCTTAAAAACCTCCCGGGCAAACTGAGCGAAACTCTGCGTTAGTCTCTCTTCTTGGCAGCCCTTGCGCGAACTTCCTCGAAAAAAAATATTCGAAATTAAAATGAGGTCAGTCTCCGAATGAATCACGCGTGACGTCCGAGATGCTTCACTCCTCCCCTCGAATCCCACACTGCACCGACCCAGAGAGGAAACCATTGGTCGATCAGGAAAAGTCCTTCGGAATAAATCTCTCCAAATCCTACAGCGGGGGCGGCGAGAAAATTTGCCTCGATATTCATACGAAAGATTATAGAAAGCTTCGTCATTTTCATTCTTTGATAGTGTACCTCCGCGTGGAATTGCTTTCTGTGGAACTTTAATACAGCCTTAGAAATAATAGAGTCGTGGGAAAAAGACATTCAAAGCACTGCATTTCGGAGATAGGGATTCTTCGAGTGAACTGCTCGAAGGTCCTTGGACGAAAGAATCATGATGGTACTTCGATCGAAGACAGATGTTACTCCACTTGAGGTAGGCCTTTTCAACTGCACCGCAAGAATTTGTGACCAGAAGCCCTAAAGTATATTCTACATCTACATAATACCCTGCGAGCCGCCGCATGGGCGTGTGGCAGGGGGTGTTAGGTCACCAGCCGTGTGAAGGTGTAAGTTTACTGGAAATGAAGTAGTGCCATGTATTATAGGAGTGTATTTATTGGAGCTCAATTTTTATTGTGGTCGCTTATTGTTCGCGGAAAGAACGGGTTTTTGTACCTATCTGTTCGGCAGTGTATCTCTCTTTTATTTTATTGCTTCCGTCAGACTTAGAGATTTGGTGAGGCGTCATGATAATATTATCTGTATCGCTCTGGAATACATTAGTTCTGAATGTTACTAGCATGCTAAGCCTTGTGTGTAGCCTCCGAATCTCTAGGGACTACCACCTTAATTCCTCTAAAAGTTGTGAGTCACTATAAGTTCACTCGTAGCAGTTTTTTTACGAAACGTGAAGCTTTTATTTGTATTTTATTATTTTTTGGGTTAAATCTTTATGACCAGGGTCCCAAATGCTCGGGGAATATTCGAGGTGTGGCCTAACCAGTGCGAAGTAGTATCTCTCTTGGACTGTTTCATCGGAGTACCTTCCTAATATACCTTTAACAAAACGTAATTTTTTTATGGGTGCGCCACATATGTTCTGTATATGTAATCCCCACGATATATCAAAAGTTAAGGTAATTCCAAGATATTTTACTGTATCTGAAGATTTTATGTTTACTCCACCCACGGTATAGGTGTGGCATTTTTGTGATGACTTTCGCAGGAAGTGAACTGTGGTGCATTTGCTGATATTTAATTCTAACTCCCACTCCTGGCACATTTTGCGCAAAATGAACGGAATACAAAAACTCTCGCGGTGTGTTATTTTTCCCTGTACGCTTTTATTTTTAGCCAAGCAGAGAAATGAGACTCGTCTACAACGAAATTGTACCCTGCAAGCCACGTAAGGGTATTCTGTGGGGTGTAAGTTTACACCAAAGTGGATCACAAATTATTCTATACAGAAGTTAAAGAAACTAAGACTTTAGATGTATCAGGAAAAATAGATGAGCACCTGTCAAGAGGTGATATTACACCTGCAGGCACTACTCTGCATGCTATTGATTTCATAGAAACTATGAATATTAATGTTTGTTCAGCTATATAAAGACAAAAATATTCAAGAGTGATGCACTTGGCATCCAAAACCTGCTGTTTCAACTCTATAGTACGGTAAGAAAAAAGCCATTAAGGAGTCAATTTAGTAATTTGGCTCACTAACTATAAAAAACTTATAAAAATCTCGGGAGAAGCATTATTTTTTTATTAAGGTGGGAGTGTGATTTCTTAGGTTTAAGAGGTAGTAAGTTTATAGTGTAAGGTTTAATCAGGGTTGGATTAAGGTGGGAGCCCCTAGAGACTCGGAGGCTACGCGCTAGGCTTAGCTTGCTTGAGAAACTTAGAAATGGTGTATTTCAGAGCAACGCAGATAATATTATCTTGACGCCTCACTACATGTCTTGGTTTGATGGAAGCGACAAAATAAGAGAGACACATTCCTAAACAGGCAAAAAAACTCGTTCTTTCCGCGCACAGTAAGCGAACAGAATAAAAACTGAGCTCCATTGAATACACTCCCATTACACACGTCACCATTTCACCTCTCAAAACCTTATCCCTTACATCTTTACACAGCTGGTGTCCTAACACACCCTGCCACACGCCCATGCGGCGGCTCGCAGGGTAGTATGTAGATGTAGATCATGGTCACATGTCGTTTGTGTGAAAAATTAAACTACAACATCGTGATTAATAATGTTAATTTGGCCACTGCAATGGTTTTTTGTTGATGAAAACTCACCCCTTTCCTCGCATCCTTTTGATTGTTGGCAGTGCGCTATGCTTTTGTGTTTGATAAAAGTTAACGAATGAATATTTAAGTCGTGAAAGAGTGAGATGAGGCTTGGATTCGCTCTTAAAAAAAAGTGTGTTACTCCGGGTGGGGATGGTGGGCCGCGGTAGGGAGACCGCGTGGCATGCCGGGACGCATTTTAACCGTTACAGACGGCACGCACCCCCCACGCGTCTCGTGAGTGAAGTCACGTGCGTCGGGACGCCTAAGGAGAGAAGGCACTAAGGTAGCCTCCAACATGCCAAACGCGACCTTTCCAAAGGCCGTTTCACACAGCACATTTATTTACACAAACTCTTGCATGAACTCTCGTATAGGGAATATTGTGCCGTGTCGACCGACAAATTGTATGAACGCTAGAGCGAACGCCTGAGTACCAGAATGCACCCTGCTCTAATCCCACTCAATGAAGTATACTGTTTCATCTAGATTTCCTTATTTACAGCGATGGCTCTTTTGAGTGGCAAAAAATCGTATGCTGAGAGGTAATCTGAAATCACTCGGAATGTGAGAACTTCGCATTGAGATAAAAAAACTGGATTTTGTCGGTTTATAGTCTTGATTTAACGTTATTCCTCATCGGGCTGTCGTCTCTCACAAACTTCATTACCTCGAGTCTACTAGAGTACAAATTACAGTGGCTAGTAGATAGTAATACTTTAGGAGTTACATTTTTATGGGTCATCTATATTTTTTACCTTTTTTATTATGAGAGATATAGAATAGGACAAATAAAAGTTTAGCCAAAGGAGCATCGTCGAGACATGTCACATAATTGGACTTACGCGTATACCAACGCTCGCGAGCGTCATACGGCTTTCCGGAATCCTCATATTAACCCCTCTCTTTAGTCCGCAAGGTATCTTAACGCTAATGCTTACGTACTCAACTCATATTTTTTTTCCTGGTGCTTTAATGTGGGGATACTCGTTTACTGTAAAAATGTAGTCTAAAGAAATACGAATTGACATATCTTCTTTATTCCGTTTGATAACCGCGATTTATTAAAGATATCTAATTTGTAGACTGAGTGTTATCTTATCGTTCAGTATTTGCCATTTTTTCTGGAATTAGGTGGCGGAAATCGGACTCCAACCACGTGGAAAAATAACAGAGATTCGGGCATTATCAGTTCACAACGGATTTTTGGATGTTATCAAGTTAGGCTATCGCGTAATTCGCTCTCTAATGATAACATGGCCACGCTTTGACTGGTATTTCGGCACCAAAATTCAAACGATTATCCAAGGTTATTATTAATGAATATATCGCATTAAAATTAAAAAATTGCTGTTATTTGCTAGTCCTAGTGCTGTGGTTTCTTCACCTTTGGCGAGAGGAAACTAAACCCCGACGTATTTATGCGAAGTTACTATTTTATTGTATAATTTTAGTTACATAATTATGAACAGCCTTAACCTCCAATTATATTGATTTATACATTTTGGAATCGCAGCTTAAGAACACGATAAGAGTAATTCTCCAGCGGTCGTATACTGCTTTGCGCGATATACACTAGGGATCGCTGGAAAAGCAATGAAGGACACATATCATAGTCCTAAGACTATACTAGCTAAGAGGTCGTAAGACCTTAGGAGAGAGATCGATTCATATGTTCATTATACCCTAAAAACCATCTCAAGGGTGTAGGGCAGGGGGCTAGTTTTCACAAACATGCTCTAAAATTTTCCCTAATCAAGTTAATGGCATTACAATTACTAATGCATGTCCAGAAACCAGCGAATAACTTTTCGGATGTAATATTTAAGGATAAAACAGGCATTAGGGAGCAAAGAAGCGAAATAGCTATACTCCTAATCGGCAAAATTAATTATAAAAATCAGTGGAAATTATCATGGTCTCTTATCGTTCGAAGAAATAGCTATACTCCTAATCGGCAAAATTAATTATAAAAATCAGTGGAAATTATCATGGTCTCTTATCGTTCGAAGAAAAAAAAAGCTTTTCAGTCCTGTCTGATCTGCCAACAATTTCCCTAATATTATTCTCAATTGTCTAATGTACCATAGTACCTCAGTATCGTGATATCCGGCGTATCTTAAGTGTGGAATTCCCACGTGGGGGTGATTGCAACCACTATTCAGAAAAATTTGCATTCTTTTGCTTGTAATCACCATCACTTCATAATGTCGAGCTCTGTACTTTTAACCGATCTTCAAGAACAGAATACTTTACCCTCAGAGCACCACTCTCAGCATTTTAAACTAGCGATGGTCACCAACTGAAACTCATCCGGGGAGAGAAAACATTGAGCATGATCTTTATGATGCAAAAAATCCAACAATCAGTTCAAAGAGTATAAGCAGGAATGAAGCAACTTATAGATATGGCAGCATTTATTTTATAAAGTGTAACAAGGAAGGTGGTAAAATTTAGAAGTTGCCCGTGTTTACCGAAGTACTCTTGTGTGAGCTCGTACACGCCGCTGGCCAATATCGGTGTTTTACAATTTGTCTAAATTGTAAAAGACTCATTCTAAACGAACGACTTAAAAAAAGACGATTCCAAAACACTCTTAGTACTTTATAAATTAATAAGTGTCTTAATGGCAGGATATTTAGTTTTCTAAAAAGAGGGAATGAGTGGCTTTTTCTCTACGGCCGCGGAATAACCCTGACAACCCTTTTTTGCGTTACCTGTAAAGGTTTCATGGTGGTAAAGTATGTAATACTTTAATGTATAAGAAGGCTCCTCATCTGACCTTTCTTACGATTCCATTATCTACGCATCAGATTCCTGTTTACTTTCCTCCTCTGTTTTCTCCTCCTTTTTCTCGTTACGGCATGGTCACGACGCGTTGCAGCTGTAGTTCGCCCTAAACCGGTGTTCTCGGGAGAGCGAGTTCCGACTGCCTTGACCGCTAAAGCAGTTGTGCATTCTGCTTTCCTTACGGGCCGGAGACTTCCGCTGCCATGAAGCGTTGGCAGTGATTGAGGAACAGATGTGATCGAAAGTTCAGGTGTAGTTTTTCGAAATGAAACGTAAAATTATCTTTGAAATAATTGAATGAATGCCCATTCTGCAAGAGAATCATCAGCAGCTGGATGCCTAATGTCTGGTGGAGAGGCTTGAGAATATCCGAGACCCCAGATAACGTTCCTTGAAGTAATATTTTACCAGTATTAAATTGATTATAGTTGTATGTACTTAATTGCTCTAGCTGATTTTAAATCTAATATGATTTCACGCTGAGGCTCAGTGAACCTCTGCACTTCTTCGTAATAACTTTTTTATAGCACTGCGTGACTTAAATTCGCACTTAAGTCGCGCTTTTCCGTGACAAAAGTAGCCCATCATTACTCTGTTCTGACAACTGATTCATTATTACACGAGACTTCACTCAAGTCACGCACGATTAATGGAAAACTTTTGATTGCCAGAAGTATCATTTACTAAAACCACAGTTAAGGGCATAATTCATGTTATATTTATCCATCTGAATATAAATTGAATCATAACGAACTTGAATTATAGCTAGTGACAAAAATTTTATTTGTTAACTTTTTATCCTTAGATTCATTCCTTATCATCAGTCTACATAGCTTTATTAATAATATAAGAATATTTAAATATTGACTTATGTGCACCACCATCTATGGTAGCACTTTATTTACAGAATTAGAGATACTTATTTTAATATACTTACATATGTTGTATCTTGTAAGTATAAGCGAATATCTGGATTATTAAAACAATAGCAATCTTGGTTGAGGTTATATTACTCATTTGATTTGATTAGAATTAAATTAAGTTTCTACGATGGAATTCCTAGCAATGAATATATTTTAATTCGGTTCATTTAATAGAATGCGATGAATTTGATCAAATGTAGATTCAGTTATTCCTGGCTTAACTGTATCTTCTAACACAACTTAAACACGATTTTTAATGTTGACTTGTTTGTTTAAACCATTTCGGAATGTATTGGGCAATTGTATTTCAATAGATAGTTCAAATTATCTCATACAGTGTAAGACAATCTTCTAGCGCAAAAACCAATTGATAGCCCAAATTCTTCATAGAATAATAGTCACAAAGCTCTCAAAGGAACCGGAAAATGAAGAGTAAACAACGGTAACTATGTATAGCTGATTGTAATTTAAATTTATTCTAATCACGCCTATTCATGAAGTTCCTTTACCGCAGAGGACGGCGAATTAAAGTCACACAAGCGATAAATTAGTATACGATACTCGTGACTTAAGTGGCTCTTATCACACTGCGTGTTATCACACGAGCAAAGCGAGGGCGCTAAAAACTATGAGGAAGTAATCATTATTACACGGCGCTAACCTCACGCCGTGTAATTTTATCAGTTTTTGAAACACCTATGGTGAAAATTCACCTGTAACCGATGGATTTAACTGGTAATGGGAGGAAAATGGCCGGAAACTCATGGATTTCATCATTTACGGGATAAAAATTGACCAGTAACTCCTTAATTTTACTAGTACTTTTTCTTAAGAAAGTACTTGCTTTGATAATAACTATCCCTGGGGATAAAACTGTTATTACGTGTACAATGTTTACAGTCTTTTCTTAAGAGAAATTATCGTCATCGGCGGCTCAAATTTTAGAAAAAATTATTTTTTTATCGAGCATAAAATATTATGGCGCATCAGTGAATTATTAGCAAAATTGGTTGCTTCCGTAAAGTCACCGGACTCAGCAGACGTACTGTCTGGACAGAGGCCGTGAGAAACTCCTACCTTCGCTAATAATAGTGCCCACCATCTAGATTGGGAGTAGCGAGTTACGTCTTCCCAGATAAAGGAAAGATTCAGAAATAGCTGCGACACACAAGGCGCCTTTCATGTCAGATTCTCACGTCAGCCCATTTCAAGGTCGAAAATTTTTACATCGCCCCCAGGATTGGAAACCGTCCATAGGGTTCCTCTCTCAACTGATTATGACGCGATAACAACGTTTGTCTCGTTGCTATCCTCTTAATCGAATTGTCGGCGAAAGAAACTGCTGGTTTGTTAACATGGTTTAACTACATACATCGGTGAGACGCTTGAGAAATTCATAACTGGAGTGTTTCGGAGCGACACAGAGATTATTATCATGACGGCTCAGGACATCTCTATGTCTGACAGAAGCCTAAAATAAGAGAGATACAATGCCGAACAGAGAGATACAAAAACTCGTTCTTTCCGCGCATAATAAGCGACCACAATAAATACTGAGCTCCACTAGATACACTCACATAGTACATGTCACCATTTCTCCTCCCAAAACCTTATCCCTTACATCCTTACACGGCTGGTGTCCTAACACCTCCTGCCACACTCCTATGTGGAGGCTCGCAGGGTAGTATTTAAATGTAGATGAAAAATCTTCGATGGGTGTGAAAGCATTCGATAGAGGTGGCGAAGTGTGCTTAACACTTGGGCGTTACTTCTATATTCTTAACCATTAGTCTTTAGCCCTCAAAGTCGCTTGTAAGCAGTGCTTCCATGTTTAAGGACGGATTTTCATTGTAGTAGGGGACGATAGTGCACGTAATCTACTACGGTCACTGTAGGACGGAAAATCTCCTTTTCGGCATACAAGTAAAATTCCAATTTTGCGTTTACATCGCATAAACTCGGTGAAATCCTGATAATTTTATTCGGAGCTGTGATTAAAATTTTGAGCAATAAGTTAATTATCTGGAGAAATTATAGCTTTAAATGTAAATATTTATGTTCACTACAGTACTTTTACGATTTTGGTGAATTTATTTGGAGCTATCTCATAAGTGACTATGTTTTACTCTTATGATAAGAAATGAAGTACTTCCAAATCTCATTGCGCTATACGATGTATATTTATTTCGGATTGCATTTATAAATAAACGCCTGTGGAACTTGACGACTGTAGCGTACAAACGTACCTACTGTTGGCGTGAGATCGATAATTTTTCCAAATTGCTTAATTTTATCTTTATGCCTGTTACTCTCGTTTTCCGAAAATCTGGATGTAATACGAGTACCTACTGGTATATTGTCAGTTCAACGCCCTGAAAGTAGTGATACACATCAACATCCTGATCACTTGCTAACTTTCTATGGAAGCCAAGTAACATGTATAAGTCCACTTAAAATGATTTATCTTCGCAAGTTTTCAAGCAATATTTTTTGCTTGCATGCGAAAAAACTACTTCACCTTTTTCCGTTTTTTTAGCTATACCTGATTGGCAACCATAGTCTCCGCACGTAGTCCCCCAAAAATTGATTTTGTCGCAAAAACATTCGTGAAACGGTTAAAATAATTGTCACCATTCATTTCTTTTCTATTGTTTTATTATTTCCTTGTATTCTGCTCCATCTCTCGATTTTTGCCGACAAACGGCCGAGTAAAATAAGTCGATGTATTCATTGTCGTCTTCTTATTTCCCTCTTATTTTCATGCTCTCTAATCATTTTCCCTTTTCCTTCTTCCGGAAACCATTTATATTTCATATCGATCTTCAAAATTTAGTTTTTTTCCAGTGTCTGTGCCTTCGATTTTCCCCAGCTCTTCCAAGTCTTTATTTATCTCTGTAAGTCACTTAAAATGAGACTTGGACATGATTAAAATTCGTTTTGTACGTCTACTGTTGTCCATCTTCTTTATGAGACCGAAGAATCGAACTCTCCTTTTTCTAATTCCCAATATCTGATTCTCATTCTCTCTCATTTATTTTTCGTCTTATTTTTATTTCTAATTTTATTTGTACATTAGGTATTCCATCCATTGAATTTTGTAAAGCGCTTACTAGCAAAAGTAAATATTCTTTTCCCGGCACTAATTTAAGCATCAGTTTGAGATTCTTGAGAAGGCTTCGGGAGAAACTCACTCAATCAACGTCGCACTTCATAAAGGCGGCCTTTCTATGGAATTATGAATGGACACATTCGACGGAGGGACTGAGATGGATACATCTCAAAAAGCAGAATATAGTTTTCCCCGAAGGTTTGGAGGAGTACGGGGAAATGTTTAGGGAGGCTGCTCTGACGTCTTTCGGCAAAGAGAAAAATGAGAACGGCTTCCCATCGAACTCATCGCTCCTGAGATTACGCCAAGGCCTCCTTAATTAAATGACTTTTAACGCCTTGTCCACGATTGGATGAGATGGATGGAGCGACTATCGTCAATGTACAGATTTGATCGAAACTTTGCATACTTGTACTAATTCGTAGTATGTAATGATTAAATTGAAAAAAATGCATGTCAATGATATGGCTTATTTGCTATTTTATGCTATTTAAACTCGTATTCTTATGGCACTTGACGCATATTTCGAAATAAATCGATTGGATATGTAAATATTTACTCTTCAACGCGAATTAATACAGTTCATCTTAATTAAATGACCGTTAACAAATACCAAGGATTTGGAAAAACACGTTTTTACGAATGATTTTTGCTCTAAATTTCGCGTCGTAAACCTAAATCATAACAATACTTTGACCGCTACGAAATTTTTCATTACAGCTTTTACATCATTTATATCACTACATGCATGGTGATGTACGCTGTATAAACAGGTGTACTTAATTGAAGTGTGATCCAAGATTTTTTTCCGGCGTACTTGAAAAAATATTAAAATGTGTACCCAATGACTCACGATTAGCGCTCCAAGTACCTTGGAGGGATTCCACTGCAACTGCATGGGACGAAACTCATAATTGAAACGAATAATTACTAAATTCTATCTTAGCCTACTTATATTGTTTTAATAATACAAGTTTTCTGGTAATGCGCCTTAGCTATTGGAAATAAAAAATGTCAAATATGCTGAAAATTTGAAGAATACATTCTTTAATGTTTAATTCTAATTCTTTTTTTATGTAGATAAGACGACTTCAATGCCACCTCAGTTGATCTAACGAATTTTGACTTCAATCGCACAAGTAATTTCGAAACAACTCTGATAAAAAGATGGAGAAGAGCCTACACTTTATTGCCATTCTATTCCCTTGGAGATCTCCCTTTTGATGAGTAGTTTTTCACGAAATAGCATCCGATATTAGACTATTGTCATCAGGGAATCAAACAGTAGTGGTAGATTTACGTAAATAGAAGCACATAAAAATCCTCGACATTTTTACCCGTGAGAAGGGCTTTTTTAACTGATAATAACTCTTTCATCATCTCAGCATACGTTCTTCCCTTCTTCATCTCCTCTTGCCATCATGCTGGCCTATCAGCATGATCGCTATCACACAATGAGCCTCTTCATTTCAAAATTCATGCGGCATTATTTTGCTACTCGCTTCCACTAGGATCTACTGGAGCTGTCGATTATCGTCAACATTGACAGTTGCCGTGAAACCTTCATTTTCTAAAATCAGCGCCATCCAAAACCCCATTGCGGCTGTCATTAATTTCCTGGCTATGAAATGGGCAATGCGTGAAAGTGACCTGAAAGTTTTTTCGGTCACCTATTGCCGCATATCGCTTGGAAACACACTAGACATACGCTGCGTTATGAATGGAAACACCCCTTTCTCTCCTGTGCTAGTTCAATAATACAATGGAATGGCCTTGGATGACTAAAATCATAATGTACTCCGTTTTTAGTATCAAGGAACGGCTTGCATGTTGGCCTTGTTCTGGGTTAAGTATCGTGCGGTGTGATCTTGAGCTAAGCGAGTTCTCCCAGCCGCTCGGCTGTCGCGATAAGAAGCTTTGGCCCCTTGTGCTTCCTGTGACACTGAAGATAACCAGCGTGTAAGTCTGCTGTTTAATTTAGATAAAAATTGACATTTTTGAAGAAAAGTGACTTGTGTTAACAAGATAGTGTGCCATGACGGACGAAGTCGGCTCTTCAACAAATTAGATCACTAGGCTTTGTGTAAAGAGGTGGGTCATTGAGGAAAATGAGGTTCCTTCGAGTTCCTTAGAGTGGGAAATCTCTGCACGAGATAGCAAAAACGTGCTAAAAATGCAAATGGACGGTCATTAGGGTGTTGGAAGAAGTACCATGGAGCAAAGGGATGCCGAAAGCCGTGAAATATATGGGAATATTTTGGGTATGTGAAGATTGAGAAGAAAATGAAAATGCTTTATGGAGGAAAATAAGTAGCCGGGACTGGTGATATCTTTCTAGATTTCTAGATGATTTCTTTAAAGCTATCTTTAAAGCATGTTATATTCTATATTTTTTAAAAATATTCATTACAGGACATTTATCTACGCCTTCAATGTATCAAAATAATTATAGCAATCACAATCCTTTATTGACTGATTTATCTGATTTAATATATCCCAACTGATTTAATATATCATCTATGGACGAGCGTAATCAACTGGTTAAGGTAACTTTAAATGTAAGAGATTAAATATTCTCTATTTTTTTACGGACGCAGTACCTCTTCCTACTCATCTACCAACACATTATTGACAATTAGCTGAATATTATGACCAAGGTCATTCGAAAATCCAGGTCAGGTAAACGAAGTGCTCTCACTCCCATAATTCTTTCGATAATTCTGTACAGCCTCATTATTTATGCTTTTGTCACGTGTTAACCATCGATTCACGAGGACCTTTTAGCTATCGCGATGCCGTGAATGATCATCCCCGCTGGCGTTGCATATTTAAATTTAGATTTAGATTAAAATTTAGTTGCCTGTTTAAATCTAGAGGGTTTTTCACTCTCCTCGATTGAAACTTACCTTAACCAGGAAATCACCCTTAAACTATCACCAGGTCACCTAGTAGAAGCCTAGCGGAAGGAAATTAATATTATACTTGAAAAATATTGAAAGAAACGTCGAAGGTTCTCACAAGCCTTATACCTATCTTGAATCTCACATTAAGCTGAAAATTTTAAATTGAAGGTAACCATTATTTCCTCTGCTCTTGAGTTATAAGAAGTATCATGGAAAAAATCAAAGGATTAGTTTAATTTACTTTCAAATGAATGGTATATACTTACTTAAGCTTAAATTTATAAAATATTTGATGAAATAATGCTTAAGAACATATTTTATGGATTTACTCTAGCCAAAATATCCTATAATTACCAGAAGTTTGGTATGCTCTATCTTAATTGGACTCTTTCAACTATAATTACGTCTAATATGATATTCAACTTGTAAAATTGCAGTAATTATTTATTTACTACAATTAATAGGTTTGGTAAGTTTTGTGCCAAGTATCTTTTTTCAGCTCAATGTGAAGATCGTTTAAAAAAATGCACTTAGTTTCTCTTCGACGAATGTAAAAGGACGCATGAAATGCGGTATAAAGTAGTCCAAGATTTATAACCAAATCACCCTTCTTCTGCACTGATCGCCCACTTCTCTCACTCAGGTTTTGATGATAAAAGTTGTTCCCACCGTCTGTTTCTCGTAATTTGCGGCTGGCCCAAAATTCAAAGTCGATTAATGGCATTAATTTCGTTGCACTATAATTACAGATTTTCACTTAGCCCTGAGTCCCATGTATTGCCACACACAACCCAACCAGCTTTCTCTCGTGACTTTGTCATTATCTGTAATTATACATCGAAAGCCCGAGACGAAAAATGCGAGTATCATAATAACCCTTTGAAAACTTTTGTCTCTGATATGTTTGCAAAATTAACTGTGCTGAAATAATTTAGTCCCAACCGCTCCTTTATTCTCTCTTAGCGTCTCCATTATCTCTTTTACTTAAGTTACCCACAGATTTGACATACATTTATGTATATAGAAAGTAATATTTCAAAATATAGTTAAATATGATTTTCATATTCGAAGTATAACTTTTAGAAAAAAGAAAATTTTTTATATAAATAATAGCAACTTAGGGAATGGTTATCGCTCAAAAATTACTGAGCCAACAAGTTAAAGGTCATTGCAATCCTCAATCTGAACATACACGTATTAATGACGTGGCGAAGTCAATTCAAAATTACTGAGAAATGGACTATTGTCTTGCACTAAACCATCCAGACCGTCTGCGGCGGGTAACACAAGTGATAATTGCGGAGCACTTAAAATTTATCAGTTCATAAAATGACTTGTTGCCATCGATCCAAGGCGTCAAAGTTGCTCTCCATAAAAATTTACTGCGTTAAGAAAACCTTTAGTCTCTATGATCAGTCGCCTGACAAATGATCACGAGAAATTTTTTATATCTCACCGTCCAATAACGGATCGTCTATAGGCCACGCGAGGACAGCCGATCGTGTACAATCTTAAAAATGCTTATCTTTTCATTCACACCAGCCAGATGGTTACATACCGGCTGCAGCCAGTCTGTTAGATGAAGCACTCGAGCCTGATGATGTCTGATATCATTTTCACTGAACTTAAGCACCACGTGAACACAAGCTGCAAAGTGAGGACTCGTTGAGTTGATGAAGTGCCATTGATATTCTGCGATATCAATGATAAATCGCAAAGAAGTATTCCATTTTAATATTTCCAACCACGAGGAGAATTTCACGAACTTGTCTCCTCGTTCTATTCTGTTCTCCTCAACCTACTCTCAAAACTATTATTCATATCAATAAATGCCAATTAAGTATTTCGTACAATCCATAGATTAAAGAGGAGAATTGATGAAGCTCTACGGTACCGACAGGCAGGAAGATATCGAAACCATAAATACGCAGTCAATCCATATTGTATGGAACATTAAAGCGGTTAATATGCCAAAAACATTAAATTTTACAGTGGAAAAAGCGCGGAACTTGAATTTTTTTCTAAAGAAAAATGCAAAATGGAAATAATGATTAAAAATATCTTGAATTATTCCTACAATTCATGGGTCAATTGCGCGCGGTAGCCATATTAAATGTAAACTTTTTCGCGTGAAACAGACTTAATTTTCATAATTCAAGGCGCGATCTGCTCTTACTTTTAAGCTATTGTATGACTCCTCCTTCACTCCCTACTCGCCATCTCAATCACATGCATCCTCCATATACTTTCGTATCCTGCGCGGAATCTTTTCTCTTCTTTGCAGACATCCCACACTTCCTCGTTTGTTTTCCTTGCCACTCTAACTATTTGGTTGGTTAGTCAGTTTTGGTTATGCGGCCGGCAATTGATGTCATTATCGCCATTGAGGACAGGTGTTTAGGTTTTGAAGAGAAATATTAATGAGTTCCCATCCTGCGTGGCTAGATCGTGATGTAAATGCGTAGGCAGTGCCATGAGAAAAAAATCGACGTGAACTGGGAGTCGAAACCACGGACATTGTTGGACCACTTCACAGGTCATCATGTGACCGCAACAGGATTTTTTATTCTTATGACTAATTTTGGAGTGTCAAGAGAACTAGATTCTGTGCCTTTTGTATTCATCGCCGATGGTAGGACGTGGGAAAATGGGAATTCAGTGAAGCCGTGAGTGAATTCGTGAGGTTTAATCCCATGAAAGTGTTAACACTTAGCCACGTTTTATGATTTTCCTTCCTGTCGCGATGAACAACGGTGAGAAATGTGGCTATGAGAAAAAACCCTCCTTAAAGAATACAGGAAGCCAGGGTAGCATTGTAACCTGTAGATTGGCTCGGAAAAGCCAAAAGCTGATATCCCAATTGTTGGTTGAGGAGGGTCTTTTTCTCGTGGAATTGATTACGTATTCCATCACCGTTCAGTGCGACAGCGTAGAAAATTATCGTTAGAAACAGAACTTTTACAGAAGAGCGGGTTAAAAATCAAAACGATGGAAACGGCTTATATAGGAGTTTAATACTCCCATTAGTTTACTACCCGTCAATACCCCCATTATAGTGCTCGCAGAGTTTCTGTGCACTGGAGAATTTCTCGAAGCCTAGCTGCCCATGGTAGATGAGCAGCGATTGGCTGCCGGCGTCCAATCCCGTAAACCGGTTCTTAGCTCAGTGCGCGCTGCGTACGAATACAGTAAGTGGCGACCCAAAAGAATCAGCGAAAACGAACGCTATGCCTCGCCGACGCGAGGGCCCTAATAATAGAAATTCTGATATCTTTCCTGGCGATAAAAATATTGGTTGTTATGATAATTAGTCGCAATTTTCGTATTTGTATTTTTCAATTGTTGGTGATGAGGATTTAAGTTTTGTTTATTTATTGTGTAACCATGGTGACCTGCGCCGATGGGGATTACTTTCTAACATCACTGCAATGACCATTGCAATCACTGTTTTTTTTTCCAGTTTTGACTCGATATCTATAGTAGTTTCTCTTCCAGAGTATTTATATTCTAAAGGCCCTCGCGTCGGAGAGGCATAGCGTTCGTTTTCGCCGATTCTTTTAGGTCGCCACTTAAGGTATTCGTACGCGGCGCGCACTGAGCTAAGAACCGGTTTACGGGACTGGATGCCGGCAGCCAATCGCTGCTCATCTACCATGGGCATATAGGCTTGGAGAAATTCTCCAGTGCACAGAAACTCTGCGAGCACTATAGTTTACTACCCGTCAATATTGACGAACTATATACCAAGTAAGGAAAATCATAGTGGTATAGGTTTTATTTATACAAGACTTGTGCAGTTTATTTCACTGTTCCAGTACCTATAGTCTGCTACTTATGTTTGCTACATCCACGGCCACTCAAATCGTAATACGTTTGTCCTCACCTACTATTTCATGCCATCTTTCACTGTCTTCCATCACCGCTCATGAGCTTCCGATCTTTCTTACGTCTTTTTGGACTTGGTCCCACCACCTCAGCCTGGATCTTCCCCAAGGTTCTTTTTCCTTCAGGTCTTCCTGTTTAAATGTCTTTCAACGTAGTTTCTTCTTCTCGTTTGTAGACATTGCCGGTCCGTCACCGACGTCTTGATATAATTACAGCTATAATATCAGGATCAGGAAATACTTTTCCTAGTTCTTTGTTTCTTCTCCTGCGCCAATCGTCGACTTCTTTTACTGGTCCTATTGTTGTCCTCAGAGCTTAATTTTCATATTCAATCGGTTTCTCTGGTTGTATTACCGTTTTGTAAATATTCAACCTAGTTTTTCTGGATAGTATTTTAAAAAGTTAACAAGCTCTTGCTGTGTAGAAAGTATTTTTATCTCTACAAAAATGCAACATATTTTGCGGCAGTTACGTGTTTTTTTCACTTTACAAATTATCTGGGTCTATAATAAAAATGCGGTGATTTATCCAAATGTGATAACTTACGGTAAAAGTGACAGCAAAACAAAGTTAATCGGTTTACCGTAGTCTTATAAATTACCATCCCTTCCCAATTGCCCTCAGGGACATTGAATTCTAGAAGAATAGGTGTTAAATCTTCTCATCAGAGAAAACTTACGAAAAAAGAAGAATGCCCAAGCGCCATTTCTTCCGCAAAAAGTTTACGAATAAAAAGCTTGCAAAAATCGATGCGCTCGCATTAACTTCAGTAACTGGTCAGAACTTCAAATTGCAAATTTTTGTTCGTGATTGTATAACTCCTCAACGGAGAGCCGCTTGACTGAATGTGAGTAACTATTAACCGGAAAGACAGAACGAAATCCATCAGGAAAACTTATGACTTCAAGCTTCGTATCGGCTCTCTCGGTTGAAGATGTCGAGTCCTTTGGGAAACTCGAGCGGATCATGAGCTCATGCTTAGGTTTACTCGCGGGCGGAATATCGTCAAACGCGAAGAGTGCGCGAAAATAAGACTCACGGTCCAGAGTACTCTGATAACTCAAATCTTCCTGGGAAACATTGGGAGCTTTCCAATGGCCCTTGATCGCTGATCACTCCTAACGAAACGACACTCACTCTGCTCTCTTAGATCTCCCTCGTTATTCGACACTTATGCATTATCTCGACGTGACAGAGCCAGCGAAGCACACTCCTTTTATTTATGCCCATCACCCAAACGTGCACTCAGCATTCTTTTACTACCCTCTCACTACTAACCCTATCCTTCCTGTTTTTGCCTGAAACATTTATCAGATACCACGTACCCATCGCATTGAGGCCATTTATATACATATCCGGGCATGACCAAGTTTCCTTGTTGTACAGTGAAGTAGGAAGTTGTTACACTTTAATAAACTGCAGTTATTTCTCAGATAGGCTGGCATTTATCCCGTGATATGCTCCACGAAATACCCTCAACTTTATCTCCAGCACTGCCACGCCTTTTATTATCTTAACTTATTCCCCGAAGTAACCGATTTCGTATAATTAACGAACATTGCTTAGACACATTCTAGTCATGGCCTAATTATGTGGAAGCGCGGTTTCTAATATTAATCAAAGGTAACTTAAATAAAACTTTGTATACTCCACTATAGGTTTAATAACACGACCCGGGTTTCGACACTTCGTGTCATCTTTAGGCACCTGAAGATGACACGAAGTGTCGAAACCCGGGTCGTGTTATTAAACCTATAGTGGATCCTCTATCTTGAGTAAAAGTACCTTTATAAAGCAAAAAGTGAAACCACTGCACCGAATCCAATCCAGGTGCCTGAAGATGACACGAAGTATCGAAACCCGGGTCGTGTTATTAAACCTATAGTGGAGTATACAAAGTTTTATTTAAGTTACTATGAATTAATTCCACAAAGTCAAGCCTGGAACCATTTCCTTTGTGATTAGTCAAAGGGTTATGAGAACTTCCTATTTAACCCATTTCCGCCCACCGTAGCCATGTCCTTACACTCCGACGTGCCGAGTGAATGACGCTCTGTAGGAGGAACCGCGAACTTTATCGCAATCAACTTGTCAACACTGTATTGTTCATGACGGCGATTACCACAATATTTTCTACTAGCGGAAGGTACCCGTTCAAATCCAATGGGTGTATAAAAAATTGAACTTATTTCAAAGGAAAACCACAAAGCCTGAAGAATACTGTCAGCGTGGTCATTTTAGGAGTTCGTAACCTATCTTGGATGTACGGTGTATTCGTTGCAGTAGATACACTGACCGTTGTCATTGAAGAGTATACTTGTTTTAAATATGCTTTGAATGTATGGATTACCCCCGGAAGCAATCTATCATGGGACCTTGGGACACTGGGTCATTCTTTTACAGATTCTTTTTCTACGTGCTATCATGCACCTGCAGGAAAATGTGATATGTCAATGCTAGAGGCGTGAATATCTTTTGAAAATCAAATCTCTGGTTGTTAAACAAGTATGCTATTGATGATTTCAGAGAAAAATGTTCAGATGTTTCAGCTAAAACATGATTTACCAAATCCTATTTATCATGGGGCCCTTGGGACTCTGGGCTCTTCTCATATAGATTTTCTTTCTACGTGCTATCATGGGCCTTCAGAAAATCGTGGTATTTAAATTATAAAGACGTCAATACCCTTTGAAAATAAAATCTCTGGTTGTCAAGAAAATATGCTATTGTTGATTTGAGAGAAAAATGTGGGATTTTCTAGCTAAAAACATGATTTTCAGACAAACCTGAAGGGTAAAAGAAAATCGATTGAAAGAATTAGAAATTTTATTTATTCAGTTATCCGTTACAAAATTCCAGTCCTCTATCTTGAGTAAAAGTACCTTTATAAAGCAACAAATGAAACCACTGCACCGAATCCAATGCTTAACATGGACCACAATTGGGGACCTTTGGGGTCTTTTTAAAATGGCTTATTTTACTATCAAATATATATTCTGTCTACAGGCCAAATGTCACTTCAATTGGTTCAGTAGTTTTTGCGTGATGGAGCAACATACAGACAGACATTATTACATTCGTATATTGGTAAGAATGAGTACCTTGGATGACCATAAATAAATTGCAAGAAAGCCATCAAAATTGCAATCAGTTTTTATGGGCGGAAATGGGTAAAAAGAGACAGAGTATTCAAAACAAAAAAGGAAAGCCTTTATTTAAACTGCGGAGGAAACATTTAGGTTTTTCTGCTTTTCCCCTGCCCTTTTGTTAAAGTTGGTGATCATTTGGTAATAATCACTATATTGACCCTGGATGTCCCTTAAACAGGCATCCACAATTTGAAGAAAAAGACCAATGACCCTCGTTGTCTCCTGTTTTCGTTTTTCTCCCCATAGAATTTCCCCTCTCCGAGCAAAATGCCCGAGGTATTTATAGTCCGCCATCCGTCCAGTGCGGAAATGCCTCGAAGCAATAGAGAGTCCTGCTTGTCTCGTCTCGAGTTCTCAGTGACTCGACCCTCGAAAAATGTCACGGTGAATCCTTCTTTTTTCCTTCTTCTTCCTTCCTTCCCTTTAGGAAACATTATGAATCACCGAATTTATACTCGCAGGGGCTGGAGACTAGCGACGTGCTTCACCCCTCGATTGCTCGCCCTCCGGTCTGCTGATGTATCCATGTATTCGACAAAACCGTTTAAAAAAGGAATATAGGTAACACTGAAACATCAGTAAACATTGCTGAGTCATGTTTATCTCTTTTGAAGTTAATTTAATGATGAAACCTTCGTTATATCAATACAAACTTTACAACACATGATTTTACTAGAATTTTATGTGCAAGCATGCTTTTTGAATCTCACAAATAAGGTGGCTCAAGAGCAAAACAAATAATGAAAAACCAGAAAAAATGTAGAGTAATTTTATTAATAACAGAATCCATATTATGTGGATTAAATGCAATGGAATACTTTGTCGTAGATAAAAGACAGAATTGGTGATTCAATACTATAATAAACATTTTTATAGATAACGATTTTGTAACATCCGTTAAAAAATCACTATCCGATGGCTACTTAATCAAATTTTTCGTAATACTTCTTATGATATATATTCTAATCATTTACTAAAAAATAATATTTATATTTCATATATAGTTTCTACGGTTTATATATTTCATATATAAGATATAGTTTTTGAAAGGTATCTTTGAGGAGTAGTTTATTTTGATTGCTTTGTACCCACAATATACTTCAGAATTGTGTAACGTCCGGTTCACATGACAATTATTTACTCTCCTGAGGATAGACACACATCAATGAAGTTTCAGTTAAAAAAGAACAATTCCATCAATCAAACAAGCCCTAAGCACGGATATTAATTAATTCCCAAACATCACTTGGGAATAACCATTTTGATTTTTTCGTAGACTCTAGGTAAATTATCATCGTTATTGATATACTCGATCAAAGTGAAGTTCCACAGAGTGACGCCTAAAAATGTGTAGTTTTTTCTACCTTTTTTGATGAGATGGCGAAAATGGAGGGTTATACGTATAAGTAATCCATTGTACTGGGTCTGTTCTTCGGAAAAATCCGTGAAGGGACTGAATTTGAGTCCAGAAAAGATTTTAATAGAAACGTGGGAATCAATACGGACTTCAAAGGTAGTTTTTTTACTTTACTAACTACATACTTCAAAATATAAGAACCTCCCTTAAACAGTCACCTCTCTAAGATGCCTGTTTTTCGGAAATGGATGAAGTGAATTTCCCATTAAAGCAATGTAAATTTTCCCTCCCTTCAGTGGTCACTGGATATTATTTCATGGGTCCGGCGGTGGCCGCTTGATTTCATTTTTTTCATTGTACTTATCAATTTAAAATTATCCTTGACAGCGATTGAACGATGAGATTAACAAAAGTGTTGCCATCTATCTAGAATATAGTTTTTATGCTCAAGTAACCGAGCATCACACAATACGCTTTCTGGCTGTGCTTTATGAATCGTGTGCAATGTGTGTAATTTATGTGTCGTAATATACGATGCATACGAGAAAATGCAAACAGAAATACAGGCACATAGAGATGAAATCTACTCTCTGCTGGTGAAGTATCAGTTCTAGCGGAGATGAAAGACGATCTGATGAGGTCACTGAAATTCATAGCCACTGCGAATAATAATAATAATACATTATGAGGATTAATTTTAAAATCCTAAATAAAAGTTGGTTGTAGAGTTAATACAAAAAAAGACATTAAAGTATGGGGGAGATAATTGAAAGAATTTCACTATCCGGTAAGCAGGGTCACCAGAGTTGAAAGGTGTCAGAAAAATTCTGTAAAACATCAGCCTTAGCAAAAAGAAAATTTCATTTTACTATTTTTCGGCGCAGAACGACGATGCCCAATCATCTTTTAACCTATAGAGTTTTTTTTGTAGGTAATGATATGCAAAGATAAAAGTTATAGCCAAAACACGGGATGATTGGTTCTCGGAAAATAATGCATGCGGTCTATTTCCTCGCTTTTAAATCTGGAAAGGAGGAATGCATCCTCCATGATCTTGAATAACTGGTTTGCAAGTCGGTTTTCTATTGCCAACTTCTTATCACCGGAGTCGCCGACACGCGTTCCAACATTGCATAATCCCTCCCCATCGTTCTCAATTCCGGGAACAGCTTAGAATGCTTCTCATGAGGCCCTAAAACATAAAAAAGAAAAGGAAAAAGAACAATTAAAAGTAATAAAATAGGAGCAAGGCTCGTGTGCATGAGTAAGCAAGAAGGAGAATTGCATGCTTATCTATGACGCGCTCATCGCTTCGATGCAATTAGCGCGAAATAGACATCGCAAGATGTGGCCCGCTATCTCTTGACTCCAGTGCAGTACCTCCGATAGTTTCCATGCTCGCTCGCTATCTTCCTCACTCTCTTCCGAAAAACCAAAGTTGAGACTGCTGCATTCGCTCTAACTGGCGCCTTCGTGTATACTTAAATACTTCCCTACGAGCTATCGCAAGGGTTTATGGCAGGGGGTTAAATTCTCTACCGTCATGAATGACTCACTATCCCACGAAAGTAATAGATTCAAGAGTCAAAAATGTCTGAAGTTTTGTTCCTTTTTTTAAATGGTGGTTATAAAATTCATATTTACCATCAAATATGGTTCAATCTGACCAGTGTGTGACATGTACGAAATGACCACCTGCCATCAACGCACCCATACTCTATAATCCTACTTCTACTACTTAAACTCAGCAAATATTAATGTTTAATCAGACATACAAATCTGTCACGCCATTTCGTTTCGGGATCGGCAAAATCATAGAATTTAGTTGTTGCCGCGAGTCTTTCAAAATTTGCTCCCGATTGAATTATTTCCTTCTTAAGTCCCTCAATACCTTGGTTTTTAAATCCTAAGATTGGTTGACTGCAGCCCTTCTCTATATTATGCTAGTGCCCTAATCTCCTGGTATCTCTTCCTATGTGCTTTCCTTTTTATTTGGCCCATGAACTTATTCCTGGGTCTTCCTCTGGGGACATTGCCCTCTATTTTGCCTTCAATGATGTTCTTCACAAACTCATTGTATCTCAGGGAGTGTCCAATCCATCCTGTTCTCCTTTTCTATATGGTGTTCCATCTGGTCCTTCCCTCTTCCACTCTTCTGTACACTTCATCATTTCTTATTTCGTCCGTCCATTTTATCTTCAGCATCCTCCTCCAGTACCAGGTTTTGAAGGCTTCTAGTCTGCTGTGGTCAGCTTTTCCAATGGTCAATGCTTTCAATCCTTAGAGTACTACGCACAACACGAATGTTTTGTTATACTCTTTCCTAGTTTTTAGTCCTATCTTTTTTTAGTACAGCATTCAAATCATGACGATCTGATAACTATTCCAATCCTAGTCGTTTCATTTGGCTTCTGACTCCAGATAGATCGTCGCAGCGAAATTTTCATACCTTGCCGATCTTTGCAGCACGCATTGTTACCATGCAAAAAGGCCACATCACAAGGAGTCAAAATACTGGCAGTGTATCATAGATGAGGTCTACTGAGGGAAAAACAGCTATGTATAACGGAGGGGGGGGACAAAGGTAAAGTCTTTAGGGAAAGTCACGAAAATCGAAAACTACGGTTTATTGAATGGATATTGGGCAATTGTGGTGATGAATGAAGGAATATTTTTTAATTTATATTTAATTAATAATAATTTACCCTCATAATGTAGTCATACCGCTTTCAGAAAACTGCCGTAATTATGACCCTCGCGATGAAGCCTTCAATACGGAATGCATTGATGTTTGACGAGGCAAGTGAAAGATTACCGCCGCGATTGAGCCCCACGTTATTAACAAGTCTGAGTGGGAGCAGACTGTAGGTCAAAATTGAGACTTTCCCCTTTCACAAAGTTTCCTATGTCGTTGCGGACGATAGCGATTGCCAAAAATGTTTTCTAGACACTGTGAAAGTATTGTCATTTAGTCTCAGCATGACTGTAAGATATTAGACTCTTATACGGACATTTAAATTTAATTGTTCCATGAATATTTATTTCCAATGGCTGAAATGGGTTGTTCTGCTGTTATCCTTGGTCGTTTAAGCTCTGATAAAATTTGCATTCCAAAGTTTTCGATAGAAAATAGCGTTTTTCATATTGCTTCATCACTCAAAATTCTGATATCTCTGTGCGAGCGCTTTGACTGCATTAATAGGTGAAAACCGCAAAGACGAGGCGACTGGGAGAAGACCAGAGGAATACTTTTTCGCTTTAGTTGACTCATTCACACTTCAATTAACTTTATTGGTTTATTATGAAGTAAATATTAGGCCTCGCACTCTTTAAGTTAGCTGCCGATGTATTATGCAGATGATGATGATGGGTGAATTACTGTCTCAAGGATGGCACGTCTAAATTGGTGGTACGGAACACTATTTTTAATTCTCTCAACTCAAGCTCAAAATTTTAATGATCCAAGAGAAGCAATGGACTTCGGTTTTTAAGCTACCCATCAGCTAAGGGCATTTCCTTGCCCTTGAATTCGAAGACAGACACATTTCAAGCTCGAGGTGGAGTATGATTTTTTTGCTACCTTCGGGCTGTCGAGTCGATTTTTGGGTCATCCACCCATTTAGGCCGATTCAGTTTCGGTTGAATTTTAAGACAGCGTAAGAACAGAATAAAAAGTTAACAAATCATATACTTTAAATTTGACGGTAGTCTATTTAATTCAACCAATTTAAAAACTCCTATTGTTCCTAAAATTAACCAATGAGGAATTTACTGCCCTGATATACAGGCATTGTTTTATATTGAGGAACGAAATAGTGAACGTCTTGTAAAGATATAAAACTATATATACAGGCATCCGATGTTGCCATTGTTATTATGTAAATATTCTGTCCGTCTCTTGGTACCCGAAGTACGAGTAACGACCACATGATATTGGACAACTAAGAGTCTCACGCTTCGTCATAAATGGGCAGGTTCCCTGCAAAGTTTGATAATTTTGGTCATTTGAAAGTTTTTTATTTATGTATCACATCATTAGAGTTTATTGCTTACATTCAATTTGACAATTTTTACAAATTATAAATAAAAATATAAATAGAGATACACACATCGAAATAAATTAGACATTTTTATAATTCAGTCATTAGAAACCCTTTACAAATGTCATGAAATATATAAAATATGATAAAAGGTTTAAAAACACTCATAAAAATAAATAATAGGGCCATTTTTGGTCCTGCTAAGCTGCATATTACAGCTTATCAGCAGGTGCGAGTGTTAAATAAAATTATATTTAAATTTGTTTCCAAATTGTTTAATCTTAGCAATGAAACACAAAAACCATCTCTTTATCGAATACCAATTTTAAGTACATATTTTCCTATTTTTGTTTAAATAACCAATTTTTAATTTCCCTTTTAACCGCACTTGGTGTACTTAGTGATTTCAATTTTTTTGGCAATTCGTTGGACCTATATGGAGAGTCGTAGGGAATTCCACAGAATGTCCTAAGGAATTCTGCAGAACGTCCTAAGGAATTCTGCAGAACGTCCTTAGGAATTCTGCAGAACGTCCTAAGGTATTCTGCGGAACGTCGTAGGAAATTCCGCAAAATGACGTTTCAATACTTTAAGGAATATCTACAGAACATTTTAAGAAATTCTGTAGAAGTATTATAAGGAAACTGTACGGAATGTTTCAGCAGGGTGGGGCAGGGGTAGAGGGGGCCACCTGGCCTCATCTGCCCCGGGTGAAATAAAATCAAAGTCATAGTCTCTCCTCAACCATGCCACGCCTTTCATTGGATTTGCTTCCTTCCATCTCATCTGAAAAAACCGACATCTGTAGCACCTCCAGTATAATGACAGTATTTCTCCTTAAAACCCATCTTAGCTCTTTAACTATTATCGCATTTTTATAACGTGTTATTATTTGATGGTAGCCTTAAACAGGTTCTCCTTCAAGGCCACCTAAAGTTACTCAAAATTTTCTATTGAAAATGTATTTTGTGTTGGAGTAATAAAACTTTTTATTACTTAATTTTAGTCTCAGACTTTATACTGGTTTAATCAAATGTGACGGGCTTAGAAGCCAAGTTGCATTTAATCTGATACATTTCTTTTAAAAATTTTCTGACGATGTTGCATGTCTTTAGGATAATTTGTTTCTGGATTGTTTGATGAATTTCAGTATTTAGATTAAGGCGGATGAGGTTTTTCTAGAAGCTAAGCGGTGTGATACCAGTGACTGATATTATAAATGGAAGAATAATAACTGTTTTTTGTTTCCAGATTCTTTCCAGTTCAATTGCTAGGGGGGTATATTTTTCTATTTTTTCGTTGTACTTTTGCTGTATATTTTGATCGGAAGGGATTATTATTATTATTATTTATGTGCCAATGGAGAGCTGAGAACATCTGTAGCATATCTCAATAGCATCCGGGCCAAGGGCAGGGTTCGAAGCCTGACTTTTTCATAATAATGCTCCAAAATGGCTTTTCGCGTGGAAGCTGACTCCTATTAAAATGGCGATTGTATTGACGTCTTGATGTGTATTGCTACTTGCAAGGCATTGCCCTGCTTACGCATTACCTCCGGTATTTTTAACCTCCAAAGCAAATGATGGAAGCTTTTGACTCATTTCTTTTCACACATCCTTGTGGTGGCTAGCAGGTTATTATGTAGATGTGGGCGTCATCCGAATGACACGAATGGCAGACAACTTGAAAATCGGCATGGGAAAAATGGATGAAAAATGGATTATATAGTTTTTAATAACGATAGAATGGATTCTGATATATGTTTGCATTCTTAAGCTCTCGCATTGTACATATTTTATTGGCTATCATTGGTTAAAGAGCGGTTTGAGAAAATAATCTTGTTGCGAAAATAATTTACTCACTATTGACAGTTGAAACTCATACCATTTTCAACATAGTGTCTTTTCTCCGACAAACCTGAGCTCTATTCTCCCGGGTAGATTTGTGAGTGGAATATATAAAAGAATTCTCTTTCCTCATATGTTTCCTCGTATTACTGCTCCACCCGTACACCCTTAAAGTACCTATCAAGTACACAATGCATTACGTACCGAGCTAGCGCTTGATGTAATCCAAGCTACGTCACTGCGTTCGATCCACAAGATACAAGGAATCGCTTCCAATATGCAACGGTCTACCTTGTATGAATAGTACTATGGATAGAAGTAAAAAAAAAGAATTTGGCTATTTCCAAAATCACTGGAATCCTCTGGCCGATAGGAAACCTATTATCTACTAAGTATACTGACTCTACTACCGTAGTAGTCCGTACCAATATTTTGAAGAATTTACTACTTATAAGCGACTTAAGAGCCCGTCATAGTGACTTCAATCTGTAAAGCCGCCTATACTCATCATTCTGAATATTTCAACAATTCATTCGATATAACTTTGTATAGTCAAGAGCTTTTAGTAGTAGACCAGTTTTCAATTTTTGTGCACGCATCAGAAATGTTAACCTGATTTGGGATAGCAGATATAATTGGACATGTAATAAGATTATTTCAATCTATCTAGAATTACTGGTATGTGTAAGCTCCAAAAACTTCCATCATCATCATTTTCATTGTAACTTTCGCTTGTTTGGCCAATATTCCCCGGGAATCGGACTATTAATCATTCCAAAAATCTCCTCAAAAATAATACGGAAAAACAGTTTTATTAATTATTTTCTTCGCTGCAATGCCAATTTACGATTCCTGAACCGTCCTTTCTTACTTCGCACGACAAACAAAAAAACATTAAACTTCTGGAATGACCAAACGAAACAGAGTTTCCCTGGAAAGAATCAACAGGTTTTTATCAGTCTCTTAATATAGACTACAAGCCGATAAGCCTGTTTCTGAAATAGACTTTACATTACCATTCGCATCTTGATTCACATCCTTTGCAATACATCAATGGCTCAAACTGTTTGTAAAACCCGTTTTATATCTAGAGAGGACAAACACTTAAACTACCCTTTTATTAAAAAATATTCTTCAACATTTGGAATGGAAGTTTGGAACGTGTGTATAAGGAAACTACATTCTTCACTGAAGGGCATTTATCACGTTAGGTATACTTAAGACGCATAATTTATCCTGTTTCATTTAATAAATATATTCAAAAGAACTATTTCTTGGCATTGAATAGCGTTGTTAAGGCCAGCCAAAGTATTCACAGGGCAGACTACGAGTGTGTGGGTCAGCATAAAATATATAGCATTAGAAGTCAAGCATGAACTGCCTAATTAGCATTCTTCAACACCAGTTTTCAATGCAGTCCACCAACCGACACTTGCAAGCGCCAACAAGGCACCCATTTAGCATACCACCAGCCTGCTTTATCACTTTTAACGTGTCGCGTTTACGTATCCCATAATCCACCAGCATCTTGTCGCCGACAAAGATGATACAAAAAATATGAGGGAAATGGATGCACCCTATAAGGTAATGCCACGAGTGAATCGGACATGTAACAGAACTATTATAAAGACTGGGTACTTAACCGATTAAGACTCAAGAGGGTTGACGCATGACTAAGATTACCAGAGATATTCGGGACGCAAGGGTTTTCAGATGAGAGAATGGATATTATTGTAATCCATATGACAACTGGGTTTCTTTTGGTCTGGGACGAAAGGATATTTTTTTGGAGATTAGGAAGAGGCAAAGTTGTATGTTGGGGGAAGGATTACTTAAGGTAGTTTCAGCTAGATGGTTCCCTAGTCACAGTGGAGATAACATTCAAGTTATACGTTTTAATTTCAGTACCTGTGGGAAGTATGAATGAAGTATTGTTGATAGTGAAATATTAAATTTAAAATACATTGACTGAAATTCTAAGGATATAATAAAGACATCTATATCAGTCTTTAGCGTGACTCATTTTCTTCACACGGTACGTCTAAAACCCCTTCGTAACGGAAAGTTTTTTAAGATCCTGAAAAAAAATACTGCGGCAACTGTATGTTTTAGTTCCAAAAATCGTTGAGAAATTATTCAAACTACGATATAATATTTTTTTGACGAGATCTAGGTGTTATAAATTCCTCGTATTTTAAATTAGGTCTCTTATGAGAGCATACACGCACCATTGCCCATGTAATAGGGCTGGAATTTTTCGTGAAAAGTCACGGAAAGTAGTTCGGTAATAAGGGGCTGATATTTTGGCATCTTAAGAAGAGTGAGGTATTTTTCTTTAAACTAAGACCAAGTATATTTATTTTTAGGTGAAATTATATTACGCTTAAACTACCTTAAGGATGTAAATGACGGGAGAATGTAAGGGGGAAATAGGAAGGAAGAGAGAAGGTTTTCTGGACGGAATGGAAAAGGGCAGGCTGCATGATGGGATGAAAAGAGAACTATTAATAATAGATATTTGCGCCCTGCACACGTAAACATCTGCTGGATTTTCACTCACTTCTTTTTAGACCTGCCTTAACCTCTATATTACTTTATATAAACGCTCTATACACCTATTTTTTGTCCACCATGTGCAGGCATTTCACATGCTACCCCACTCGTGGTAGAATTAGGAACTAAAATTTACGAATTAGGGATATTGTCGTTGCCAAGCTGTAAAATTGATGTCAAAAAGGCATATAGACGTAAAGAAACCGAGTCAGAGACTAAAAACTCTTTGTTTCCCCCGGGTCACTCAGCGTGACAAAGGGTTAATGGGACTACATCAGGAAAAGGCGAGTAATAAAATAATGAGATGTATACATCTACACACTCTCCAGCGAGTCACCGCTGGGCGTGAGGCAGGGGGTGTTAAAACACCAGTCATGCAAATTGAAGTAAATAAAAAAGCATGCAGGATAGGAGAAATGTAAATTTAATCATGTGGTACGCTCCGGAGTGAGATCTTGGGCCCTTCTTTTGCGTTGCATATTTATCTACATCCACTCATTACCCCGCCAGCCACCGCATGGGTGTTTGGCAGGGGGTAACTAATCACCAACATTAACTAGAGTGAAGAAGTTAACTTTCATCAACTTGTACTATGCTATGGGTAAGGTGCTTATGCTACAGGAGCTACTAAACTATAGTGTAACTATTTAAAGGTGACTCAAGAGTTACGCAAGGAACATGCAAAACGTGGTGTTAGCACTACTCGGCAGATTTAGAAACATGCATTAGGGAGCGCATCAATTTAACAGGTTCACTACCTGTAAGTTAACCTAATTCGAAGTCTTAACGGAGACATTATGGTATCTCATCGATCGCGGTAAAAACGACATTTAAAACCTTTCTATTCTACAATCTATTTCCCTAATTTCATTCTCTTGATCTGATCTACCGTAGTATGTTGGAGTTCGTAGGATTTGATAATTTAGTCGGCAAATATATATGTTTTTAAATTTACGTATTAGATTAAGTCAAATTTTCAATCGACGGTCTGAAAGCGATTCCCATCCAAGTTGTTGCAAGAGGTCAGTAACAATAACGAGACTGTCATAACGGTCCGGCCAGTTTTTGTTATTCAAAACGAAAAAAAGCTCTTGGAGGGTAACTCTCACAGTTACTGCCACAGAGAATAAAGATTTGTCAAAATCAAACTAAAATGTATGATAGGGAGTAATTTCGTAAAGTATGCTGAAAATTTGATGCGAATAATCATGCTTTTGATTTATTTTGCCAAGCGATTCAATTAACTCGTGTTGAACATTTCGATAGTACATAATACGAAAAATAGCACGGAAAAGTTAGGTCAAAATAATAAAGTTGATATAATATATTGATATATAATATATTGATAAAATAATAATTCGGTACCTTTTTCAGTTTGAAAATTTTCAGCGTAGTTATCATTAATTCTAATAATATTTTTTATGTTTGCTCACGAATATCGAATTTGTATTATTCTTAGAATAATTTTAATTATTAAATGGATTAATTTTGTCCGATTACTATAATCGTAGCATCGGTTACAATAAAACTGATATGCACAAATAAATCAAAATAGCTAAAACTCTTCCATTAAATATATCGTCTTGGTAGTTTTTATCGAACCACACCTACTAAACAAGTTCGATGAAAGGAATCTAAAAATTTAATGTTCCATATGAACTGAATTTTTCGGTAAAATTTCTCAAATACTGATACTTCCTACCAAACTTTTTTATGTGTGGTCAATTAAGACTTGTAATTTGAAGCACCTGACAATATTTGAAGAATGACGATCGCGTTTTTATTCTCATGAATGCAAACGACAGCGTCGGCCCATGCGCTAAGGGGAATCGTAATCGCTCCTCTATTTATGTCACAGCCAATAATAGTCCGTGGAAAGTGGGATGAATTTGAATTACCAATCAGTTCGGCAGTGAATCCCTCTTATTTTGTCACTGCTATAAATTCTAGAGATTTAAGCTAGGTCAACCTAATAACATCCGTGTCGTACGTTGACTCACGTAACTGACTGCAGATATCTCATGCGGCACCCAGGCTGGTCCTCCCAACAGCTGTGTCATACTCCCTGTTCCCATCTCCGAAGTTTTGCACGAAGCATCCGTGTGTCGAAGCATCCGTGTCACTCCTTTAGCAGCTGTATCTCAGAGTACGTCTTATTTATAGGACATTGGCTGTGCTATGCTCATTCTTCTTTTAATTGCCTATTTTGAGGTCTTCCTGAGCCTCTTGTCATTTAGGTGATGCTTCATGTTAATATTATATGTGGTCTTTTATATTTATCATACGTACTTTATTTAATAATTGCTGTATATATAAGTGCCCGGTTTTCCGTTTGTCTTAGTTTGTCAAAGTATTTTATCGCACGTTCTTTTCCAGTATTCTCTACATGTGGTAGGTGTGCTAGTTTGTATAGTTTTTCTATTTTTGTTCATTTGGGTATATTGAGTGCAGATCTTATTACTCGTTTGTCTATTATTAATATTTTCTTGGAGGCCACGTTTCGGCTAGTCTATGCCATAAATATGCCGGTAACGAAGCGTCCGGTTTTCTTTTATATTTTATTTATTTCGCGAATTAAAATCTTTCTGTGTTGGGTTCCGCATTCCCGCGGCTTATTCGAGATGTCGCCTAACTAGAATGAAAAAGCATCTCTCCGGAAAACACCGAAATCCTTCTTAATTGCTGTGTTTTCGTCGGAATGAAAATATTTCGCCCATTACCCATTTTTATTTCCTCATCCGTTCGTTTCAAAATGGGAATGGTTTCCATGAGTATTTTCGCCAAAAATGTGGTCATCTTCCGCCTCACCTTGCGGAAATAAATGCATACCCTTTCACTTTCTAAATTATTTGACCTTTTCCACGGTCGGAAGCATCACGCCATTCGTCAAAAATATAACGTTTAGGCTTTCGTCTAACGTACCATTTCGTCCAACGCTCATCGGTTGGTAGATGAAAATATTCGGGTCCCCGACTAGAATGACACGCCTTGGGTCTCATTCGCTAAGGCGTACGTGACAAAGGAAGGGATGTTTTGGTATTGTGTGCGGTTGGGTGTTGGGGAATATCCCGTTACTGCGAGGTTCAATGTTTCTTTCTTAGATATTCCGGTCGAAAGGCGGGAATTTTCACCCCGCTGCGAAAACCTCAAGCCGATAATAATTGCTTCCGACAAGCCGATTAGCCCACGGCAAAATTAGGTATAAAAATAGAGCAGCGAGAGGGAAAGCAGACTTTTGACCGAATATAATAGCAATCCCTTTTGGGATCGCTATTTAAGATGGTCACAGAGGTATGGATATCAGTAATACATACATACACATACCGATCACGCGGTTCCCTTCCGGGGTAGGCAGAGTCACTAAGTGCACTCATAAATATATATGTGTACAAATAACCCTGCTTCAGTAATTTCATCCATACTGACCTATCCTTGCAAACCTCTTTTTCTTCATTTACCTCCATACACTGCTTCATACACGCCCTCCTGTTTTACAGACTACTAATATTCCTCCTCCTAAGATTTTCCTCAACCACAACTTTCTCGGCCTACCTCTACCTCTCGCACCATTCATTTCACTCTTATATATCTCATCATAGATCATCATCATCTACAGATATCATTAATAACTGGGAATTTAAAATTAAACGCTTTTACGACGATCTAGTAGTGGTCATTGCTTGGGATAATCGGTCTACTTCCCTTCCTCTGGAACAGCTTGAAATTTATCATTCAAATATCATAATAATGAATACGCTCGAACTCTCTTTTTATATATAAATATTACCTTGAAATATCAATTAGTATATTGGTCGTCAACAATAAATTGATTCAAGGGTTTGGATGACCTTCTAGAATACATTGTTCCTTAATAGATTGTAATTTAAATTTCATTGAAAATGATTTAGTATTTTCGTACTTATTACAGTAACTTAACTTGATAATTTTGTTTGTTATATCTGCCATTATATTTATTTCATATTATCTTTGTATTGCAATAATATTTGGAATGGTTTTTAATTTCATGTTGTTTAAGCAAGGTGAATTGTTAATTTTTCCATAGCGCAGAGCTTCTTTTTCTGTATCAACTGCATGTTCCATAGGGCATTCTGTCCTAGAACAATAAATTTATATTCTATTCTATGATATATAAATATGTTTTCTGGTGTACATTAGCTCCTAATGCACATTATTGATGGCCAGCAATCGTGAATCAATTCGTTATTGGTCGCCTGGTGACTCATTGTTGAGTAATACGTTCTACAAGTGGTTCCGTCTGCCCCCGTGGCCTTGGTTGCTTATGAAACTAATAATTGTTAAACCCCATTTTGTTGGGTCAAATACGTCAAGAGACCATTTATGAAACCAAAAAATCAAAATAAGAATTATCCAATAAATATCTCCAACGCTTACCAAACGAATGTTTTGACGCATAGAGTTCATAACTCTCTTGGATATTTTAGTGTTGTATCACTTTTTTTTATATGCCAGCCACTGCTTACTGCAAATTTTCTCTAGTAATTTGCATTTAGTCGGTGTATGTAGTGTCAACATAGTTTCTATAACTTCATAGCATGTAGCCACGTTATAGTAACGTATTGTATGTCTTGTGCCAATTCACATCGTTGAGGAGGCTTTCAGACCACTATGTACATACTTAGATATAAATTTTCAGAAGAATATGTCCCGAGTCTGAATAAGAAAAAAACGGATTGATGTGCTTATTTTAAAAATTTTGAAAGATTCACAGAATTCATTCCTGGTATCGCAATAGTTGAGTTTACTTGAGTAAAACTAATAAGGTAGAAACGATTACAGGCATAATATTAAGGAAATAGAGTGCAGAACCGATAGATTTAAAATGTCATGTTTTCCACGTACGATAAGGGACCATAATTGTTGCGATGGATCTGTTCTAAGACACTTTCACCATAAATTGGTAAAATAGATTTTTGTGCTTGTGCTAAACATCTTAAAATGATTATTAGATAAAATGAAGAGCACTAGATGTTGGTTTTAATACTCAAAACTTTACTACTCGTGTTTCGGCAGTTTATTTGCCACCTTTAGGTACACTGTAGATACTGTGGCCAGGTACTCTTTAGATGGTGGTCAGGTACTGATGACGGCCAATAAAGTGCCGAAACACGTGTAGTAAAGTTTTGAGTATTAAAAATAATGGACAGTACAACATCTATTGCTCTTCATTTTAATAATGCAGTTCCACAATATTTCGTCCGAAACTGTTGACTTCATTATTAGCTACTTACCTTCCATACAATTTCCGGCATGGTATGGCTCTCGCATGATTTAGTACCTTGTGGAACTATTTATCTGTCGCAGTAATTATAACCAGTAGTCTTATCTTAAATAGTGTACTGAATGGTAGCATGTTCGTTCACTTAGCCCTCTCCTTGTTTCTGGTCTGACCGCGCACTGTTATCCTGACTGCTTTTGGCCTGCGCCTGGCATTCCGTGGGAACGTGCGCGGTTCTGATTTCAGCTGGAATGAGGGCTTCATGCCAGGTGTGGAATCACCCCTTGCCACACACTCTAGTGGTGGTTTACGCGGTATTTCGTAGGTGTAGATTTAGTATGTAAAACTATGCAAATTAAGGATCGTGACGGATATTAGAAAATTATGCTCAAGCAATGTATTGGCCTAAATTGATAATGAATGGAGATCATCAAATAACAATTCACTGATCCGATGGATTTGAAATCCTTCAGCGTGAAGAATAAAACTGTTATCTTATTAATTGCGTGGGGAGAGAATTGAACTATATACAGGGTGCGGCATTAAAACTTTATATATAAAACCCATTTTATGAATAGGAATTTTTTTATTTTTTTTCGATGTTGTAGGTGCATATCTAAAGTTTCGTTTAACACTGTTTTGAAAATATTATCAGGTAAGTTACGCCCCCATGTTCCATACGCTGAATAAGCCGATTTCTGTAGTTTATCAGGACCCTTGCCAGCATAGCAGCAGGTAGGTTGGTAATTTCTGCCCCATTTGTGTCAACTCCCCCAAAAAAAACCTCATTTGCGAATTTGTTGGAATCCCGTGTTTATATCAACCGTCCCAGGACCCTACAAGACCTGAAGGCCAACATCCGGGCAGAAATTGCCAACATACCCGCTGCTATGCTGGTCAGGTTCAGGACGCCAGAAATCGGCATATTCAGTGTATGGAAAGTGTGGGGCGTCACCAACCTGATATAATTTTAAAAACTGAGTAACGCAAAACTTTAGATATGTACCTACAGCGTTATAAAAAATAAAAGAATTCCTAATTCATAAAATGTTTTTATTGCGTTTTGAAAAAAGGAAGTTATAATGCCGCACCCTGTATTTCCGATTAGGCTTTAATCAATACTAATAATTTCTCGCTCCAGATTAGTTTCTTTACTAAAAAATTATGGCTAAACCATCGGATTGGTGATAAATTATAATATAAGTATATTTAGCCTAGAAAATTAAGTGTAATCTTGAGTGTAGGCTTTCTCTGCTTTTGCTACTGATGTGGATTTCGAGTTTCCTGCGCGTGGTGATACCTAGGTTTCGTTCGAGTTGCAGGGTGTCCTCAGGAGCGAAATTTGCTCCCGAAATGCTCACTACAATGCGAGGGAAACGTTACGCTGAGAATTCTCCAAGTGGAGCGAAACTCGAAAGTCACATCTGCAAAATTAAATGTAGGTTGGGTTTTCGGCAAAATCGGTCTTTCGATCGTAGAATTCCTCAACGATCCTGAACCCTTCCCAATTCAATTCCATCCCTACTCCTTTATAGGTCTTTTTCTTTCACTTCCAGCCATTTATCCATTACCAGATTCCATTAAACTTGTCCTGGGCATTGGTTCTTTGGTTTTGCTCGCTAGAATTCCGATTTGGTTTACTTTCCACTTTGTTTCTAAAGATTTCATCGAGTCGTATGCTGCGTGTGAACCATAGCGTTTTTGCTTTGCTGCTAAATTATCTAGTTGGATTAGTTAATTCAAAATCTGGCTAGTTTAATCTTAGCATTCTGAATAGAGCCACTTCAGTGTTGGTTTTTTTCATTAAATTTCATGCTATCGCCTTAAAGTCCCAAGCGCCAATATCTATGACTATTTCACTATGGATTTTCCTTGAGATACATCCAAGCAAAGCCCTAAGTTGAGGAATAAGATGCTCTGAATTCTATCCGTCTCATCCAATCACGCAAGTAGGATAAGTGCAGGGGAAGTACCAGTTAGCGTAGTTTCTAGGTTGCGTTGCGAACATTTCACCTGTTGAGATATCCTCATAAATGAGCGAGGCTTCATAGGTAGGCATGGATTTTTCCCTACTGGATAAAGCCTTTTATCTTGCATGGACGAAGCTTTCGAGCCAGATCATTGAAGCACATCCCTCCCTGCAGTGGTCTACTTTTGCCTTATTCTCCTGGCGTCTCTCAGTTCACAAATGGCCTCAGTTCCTTCGTAGAAGATCGCAATCATTCCAATTCAAACAAGTGAAATAAATGAGATTATAAAAATAGCGCTACCTAGCCATAAAAGTAACATTACTGGTGGCGTTGTTCATAGTGGTTTTGGATCATAATCGTACATGAAAAAAAAAGACTTTTAAACCTCCCGGTAATTCTAAAAACACGGTAAAAACCTGCAATTTATTTCTCTAATTTTATGACAGTAATATCTACCTTGGTATCACGGAGTTTTAAATATGCCCTTTACATCCTTGGGGAATTACATTATCTTCATCTACATCTACATCTACGTCATACCCTGCAAGCCACCCAAAGGGTGTGTGGCAGGGGGTGCTCTATCTTATGTATTCTCAGGAGATGAAAAATGCCCTTTGCTCTTTGTTTAGCCAACGTTTTCTACGGAAGGGTGTCTCGAACAAAGCGTGTAGTAATGAAAAATATTTATGAATTAGGAGTGAAATTACTTTCACTGTATATTTTCTCCAATGGAAGAAATTAACCTGAAGGTCCAAAATACCGAAGGTTGAGTTGCATCTCAAAACAGATTGTGTTCGACACTAGATGGGCTCACAGAACTGCTCTCTGGTATATAACTAATAACTTCAGGCTTGACTTTGTGGAACCTCTCCATATCGGAAATTAAATTATTCTAGTAAAGGTCCACTAAATCGAGTTATTCTTTACGACCCGGGTTTCGTCACATAATGACATCTTCAGGTTCACATGAAGATGTCGTTATAAGACAGTGTATTTTTTATATGTAGGCGAACCTGAAGATGTCATTATGTGACGAAACCCGGGCCGTAAAGAATGCTCTCTGGTAATCGATCAGCATGCACGATTTCTCTCTTATCCTACAGTGAAACTTGGATTGATCTGGAGAGATTATATGGAAATACCATTGCTAATGAATGTATTTTAAGTTTTTCCGCACGAATCGGATTTCCTTCCCTTCTTCTCTTCCAAACTTCCACTCTAATCCCTTACCTAAAGGAGGGGTAGGAAGGTTAGCAAAATACTCGGCGTCGGCACAAGGCTACTCTTAGCAAAAGAGGTCCACAGTTTGACGTCTCTACGAACGGAAAAAGTGCCATAGAAGGGATACGTTTCCCTCTGAAAATATCATCGTAGCCGGGATTTAAGCGTGATTCTTATTGATAGAAAGACAAAGCAAAACCAACAAAAATTAAACGCATCTCCAAGAGTTTAAATACTTTTTCAGCTCATTATCAACACTTTCCTCGAAGCTTCATCGTTACCAGCGCACTGAAAGCACTTTAAATTATCAAAGGCATGTTAAGTAAACGTACTACATACTTTCTATTCAGTCACTTCCGATAAAAAATGGTTCCGTGTACCCATCATTCTAATCGCTTCTTTCCATTCCACGTGAGGCAGCTCATAAAATGGAGGGCACAAACTGGGGAAATTAGAACATTCAAGTCATTCTGTAACACTTGGAAAAATAGACTTTATAGCAGGGAAATTAGAAAAAGAATTGCGTTAGCAAAAGTAGCGTTCCTGAAGGAAGAGGATTGACCTATTTAGGTCTGCCCTGTATGTCACCAGAAATGTTAGCAAGACTGGTTATATGTGACTGTGGGTATAAATAAGACGTGTAACTCTTGGGTTTCCAACCGGGTAATGGTGTGTTTTTGGCACCAACGTTTCAAAGGCTTAGTCTACCATCGTCCTCAGGGTGAAGTAAATTTTCAATGGACCACCCTGTAGACGGCTGGATCACCCTGGATTCAGTGGATCACCCTGAGGACGATGGCAGACTACTCCTTCGAAACGTCGCACAGTGGGCTGAAATCGAAAAAAGCTGGCCAAAATTCAAAAAGCGATTTTTTCAAGTCAGGAACCTGAAAATTTGCATAAATATTCTCAAAAGACCTGTGCATGTGATGATACAAGACATTTTTCTTAGTACTCAACAATTAGCAATTTGCATGAGGTCAAAGTTGCACAAATTTCGCAAAAATTGTGTACACTCAAT
The DNA here is from genome assembly GCA_963169105.1 of Ceriagrion tenellum. Classification (NCBI taxonomy): domain Eukaryota; kingdom Metazoa; phylum Arthropoda; class Insecta; order Odonata; family Coenagrionidae; genus Ceriagrion; species Ceriagrion tenellum. The sequence goes on from OY720637.1 coordinate 126,126,872, forward strand.
TTTCTCACGAAATCTTCAAAATCAAGCACTTGCTAATCCTTTATGGGTAAAGAATCGGAATAAAAAGCGATATTATTAGATGAAATAGTTGTTTATCTTTGTTTTAATGTAGTTTTATTACATTTTCATAATTATTTACCAAAGATATTAAACAAAATGGCGGACCCTCATTTTTGGTCATTTTTAAAAATATATGTAGAGAAATAGTTAATTGCATCGCCGAACATCACAAAGTAACTTATATGGGGAAACTCTACAAAGCTTCCACAGTGCGAATCCGATGAGTTATTCTGCGACCGTTTGCGACGCCGAATTCCACATCAGTTTTTCGATCGCGCGGTCGAGTCTGGTCCAACCCGCCTGCAGCGGGGAGTAAGGTGGCGCGGCAAGCTTGTGGAATGGATTGTAGCCGCATCCACACCGCTATGGAGATTTTCGAGATACAAACCTTGAAAAGAGCCTCCATGTATTATATTTTGGAGAAATTTCGGAAAAAATTACGCATTTTATCACGTGGGGTAGAGGTCTAGGAGGTACTGAAAGACTGCTTTCTTCGGGTGAACCGCGGGCGTTTCTCTTCTTACCAACTTGTCATCGCCTACTGACGAATACGTACACTTTTAACGGAGACTGCATGCAATCCACACAGGATTATTGTCTCTTCGAGGCCACCAACCCACAGCTGGTGTCCCATGGCTGCAGCTCCCCCGCCCCCTGTTCCCTGTTCGAGGTGACCGACATTTTGGGGCCGTCTACAATGAGCTTCCCACAATTGGGCGTCTCAAAAGGGCCACTTGACTCCGCCCTACAGATCTGAAGATGCCGATGGCGTTTACGTCCCATTATTGAATCCATGCGCGCGCGTCCTTGGGTTTGAGCGGCTGAAGTGAGGATCGAAGTCCCCTCAGGCTATATGTACGTAAGTATCGGTGGTTTAGACGGCAACGTCAATTAACAGGGCTCTATAGCGCAAAAATTTCATCATCCAATTGCGACATGAATGTGGCATGGCGACAAACCGCAATACAGCCAATGAAAGAGCTAGGTTGTGAGTCAGTAGAAACTTGGAGTCTACACGCTCGGTTAAAATTATGTACTTGAAAAATTCAGATCAAGCGAGTTTCGGTATGACAAGCAGAGGCGAATTTAGTCATTTTCTCAATCCCCGATTGCAATTTTATGGATTTTATGTCATGAAAGGAGTAAATAATTCTTATTTTATAAATATTGCTACCATAGGCAGAACAGCCTTAGAGATATTTTAAATATCAAAGTTCGCTCAAAATTTTGAATACCTTCAAGAAATTATAACATTCACTGATTGGTTGACGTGGTCGTGACGTTACGGCTCTGTTGAGAGAGCGAGGTGAGCGACTGAATAAACGGGACATATGGATCATCATCGTTAGCAGCAAAATTAATCGCGAGTACTAGAGTGCCTAACAGTGAGATGAAGAGTGGGTTTGTCAAAGTATACACGCCAAATCCTCCAATCGTTGATGTCGTGAATGTGGAAGAATATTTTCAAGCGAAAACGAAGACTGCTTGATCGCTGAGCTGGGGACGAGAAAAATTGAAATACTAGTTTCATCTGATACCTTCAGGACGCCATTTTTGCAAATAGAAACGTAAACTTACTTACATATGTTTTGTTAACTCTGAAGTTACCACAAAATAATCACCAGTCATGTAAAAGAACTTTTTGCCGATTATTCTGGTCAACATAATTTTTGTCACAAGGAAAGGGTGTTCTGAGCTCAGTTAATTGTGCTGGTTTATACAATGAAATCCATTTTTTTCTATCGAGCTCAGTGTTTTATTATTCTTCGCTAATACAATTTTCCAATATTCCATCAAAACACAGAAGATTGCCAATTCTGCAGGAGCTGATCCCCGTGTTGTAGAGACGTGACTGTTGAAAAAAATCTGAATATGTACGTGTAATCCTTGTAGAAGTCCCTGATATCATACCGGCTTCCTTATCCTCCTCCTCAACTCGTAAATGCGAGCTGTGAGGCAATATTTCCGATGAATCATGCCCTAGTATGGAGAATCATAGATTTTCAAAGGTTTTAGGCTGAACCTCTTGGAATGTCAACATTTTGAAAAAAGAAGACACAGTAATTCCACACGATACTATCATTTGTCGACCGCGGTTTCGAATGTCTTAAAAAAAAAGACGGAGGGCGACGGAAATATGGTTGACTGAATTAATTATCGTGTCTGTTAAATGTGGGGAACCGTTCCTCGGCTCAAATCTTTACCTCCTACCCGCTAATCTGGGCTTGCCCTTGGAATGACTGCAGCCTCTGAACCCTTCCACTCATATCCAGCGCTGAGTGATTCATGTGACTCGATGGGAGAGGGCCCTGGTTGGAGGGATCAAGGTAAATATCTCCTTGAGCCCACTAAGCACGACCCTTTCACACTCATCGAAAGTTATGCGATTTCTTGGAAGAAATGGGCGGAGAGCGGGATCCTCACGGAGCAGAGGACCCTGGTTGTAAGGATCTAACGAAAGGAGGGCACGCTAAGTAGGAGGACAAACGTGGAAAGGAACCAAGGAGGAAGTCCATCTTTAGGTGTCGCACGAGTCAGGGAGATGTGTTCAGTATAATGCCAATGATATGATGGATATAAAAAACCGTGAAAATTCAGTTTTCTCTCCATTGATGGAACTACCCTAGCCCAACCTACATAGATGGGTTATATGTGCAATTAAAGCATGTTTTTTAAAACATAGAATTATATTGCGATTTGTGTTGGGGCATTAAGAAAAAAAATAAAATCAAAGGAAAGCAGCGCGTTTAATTAAAAACTGCTACGAGCTTACATATTGTGTAACACAACTTTTAGAGGGATTAAGACGGGAGCCCCTAAAGACTCGGAGGCACCACGCTAGGCTTAGGTTGCTTGAGAAATTTAGAACTGACATTTTTCAGAGCAACACAGAGAATATTATTATGACTCCTAACTTCATCTCTAGGTCTGACAGATGCGACAAAATAAAAGTGATACACTGCCGAACAGATAGGTACAAAAACTCGTTCTTTCCGCGCACAATAAGTGACCACAATAAAAATTGAGCTCCAATGAATACACTCCTATAATAATACATGTCACCATTTCCTCTCCCAAAAACTTACATCTTTACTCGGCTGGTGACATAACACCCCCTGCCACACGCCCATGCACGCAGGGTATTATGTAGATGTCGATGTAGATTAAGTTCTGACGGGTCGGGAAGAGGCAGTTGTTTTTCATTTTGGTTCGTGAAGTCTTGGACTGTGTTAATCCTGAAGAAAAACATGCCTCGTGCGGGTGGTAATAGTCCCGATTCTTTTTGTTCTATGGAGAATTCACGTATAAATCGGAAAAACAGCTATTTATTCCGCTTCCGCTTATGAAGAAGTACTGAGAACATTACGTCGGATATAAAGTAGGTGGCCAAGATAAAAAATTGACCCCTCACATATACTGAGAAATATCGGGAGACCTCTTCTGTTTGGCCGGCAGGTAGGATACACAAAGTACTGCTGCTTTATTTGCGAGCGGGACAGCAGATACAGGAAAAAACCACTATTCTGGAAAACATTGAAAACAATGTATTCCTTACTGGGCAGAAGAATGTGACGAACATACCTCTTGTGGACCCGGGAAATGTGTATCTATATCTACTGCACATAAAATGAGAACTCATTAAAATTTTTGGAAATTCCCCAAGATCAGTGATGAAAAATTAAGCAAGCCATTATCGTAGGACTCCAAATGAGAGAATTAGTTGATGATGACAGTTTCGTAACATTATTAATTGATGTTGAATAAATGGTATATCTATCTTATATAAGTCTCTACAAGAACTTTTAAGGTTATCATAAGGCCGAAAACTATTGCGATATTTCACAAGAATTGCTGGGATCATACCGTACTATGGGATGTTTCATGTCACTGAATTTGCATTAATTGAATTATCATTTGGCCTTTTTTTTCTAAATTTTATAGGGGCCAACAAGTATGAGCATGCTGAGCGTTTTACATGGAAATTTCACAGATGGAAAAGCAGTTTCTAGGGAAATGAAGTGCTGCAATGCTGTCCGACTACTGATGGACCTTACGAAGAGACGTATTGTTTCACTGGAAATTGGGGGGGAAATATTTTCTATGCTTGAAATTATTTCAATGTCTACTATTTATTTTATTATTTGGTGCCATAACACTTTTTTAGACTCAGATATTTGGAATCAACGCCTTACCTCGTGGGTAAATCTAGATAGAAATATAAAAAATGGAATTTCACCGTTTTATTCTAAGAGGGCTTTGTGAGGAAGCGTTCCTGTGTAAATTTTGTTATGTATCAGATATATTTCCTATGAATAACATTATTATGCGTTTCCTGGGTCGGTGATGCTGACACAAACTCTAAATTTATGACATAATTGGTTTTTAAAATATTTTTGCTCCGGGCCTCTCGTTCTAAACCCACACGGGGAGAAAGATTGCAATAGCGTTCAAAGCATAAATCATGGCCATTATATTGATTTTTGATTCGTTGTTCTGCGATAATTAGGATGGTAGTAGTGCATGTTTGTTTTACAATAATTGACATTAATTGGATAATCCGGGTTTATATTGGTTTTCCTGTGGGTTTGTGGAAACTAATGCCGATGGATTATAGCACCTGCATATTTGAATCAGCGTAAAAATTCTTATTAGAATCAGGTATTGTGACAGAAAAAAGTTTCTTTTTGTGAACCAGTGTTCTTTTTCCCACTCAAATCTGGCCGGTCATCCTACGGCAACGCTGCCATTGAATATGTGCTGGTCACGAGAGATGGGAGAAAATTGAAACTTCACGGTAAACGCTCGAATGACACTGGAGCGCAAGGTTAGGTAAAGTTTATTCATTGTTGAGGTGGAGGTAAATGAGGACAATAATGCTGCTAAAAGAGCAGCTTGCAAGGACTTCACTGCGGCAAAGGGCTCCATATTTATCTCATCTTGTCGGGAAAAGAGTAAATAGCTGATGCAAGTACTCATTCATCATTTAAAGAAAAATTTTCAAGTGTTTCATCGATAGATATCTTACTAATATTATAAAACTTAGTGATAGACCGGTTGCTACAAATTATCTACTTCTTTCTCAATACAAAATACAGTACCTGTAAAATAGTACAAAATCAGCCTAGTTTTCAAATAAGAATAATACTTTACATTTCCATTAATTTTTCAATGCATGGTTGAAGAGCAGAGGGATTGAAAAAACGTGGTAGACACCAAAATATTAACAATGATGTGCGAAGACTATCTTCGTGGCGTATTGTCTAAAATTATTCATTTTAAATGTTCTTGGTGATTTGTAAAAACGTATTTAAATGACATGCACAAGATTATTTTTATGTATTTATTCAGTTTACTGAGTATTCTAAGCCATCTCAAGAATCCAAGCATAATTATTTTACTTCATTAATTATTTTATGCAATGAGATTACGGACATTGTTAGAAAATCAGCTAATAAATTTAAATACTAAATTGTGATGATGGCGGCGGGATAGCATTTTGGCACGGCAGTATGAAGGTTGCGGGTTTCAAACTCGCCCGGGTGCATTCTTGTATTATTCTTTTAAATTAATAGTAATTGGAAAAGGCTGTTACCAATGGAAAATTATTATTAATATGAATGAAAGGGTTAATTTTTCTAATAGCTAAGATACTATTTATCATTTTAATACAAGCCTTTTCCTAATTTTGTGTAAATGTATATAAAATAATAATCCGACAAAATATTTAATTAAGAGAAAAAGATAGACTGATGGCGGAAAAATAATGATGGAGACATACCAGGAAGAGAAAATAAGCATATCCAAATGAGTTTCAAAACAGATTTGATAGCCTAGCCCAACGACACCACTCCGGAATAAAAAATCCTTTAGAGCTATCTCTAGACATCCTGTGTGACCGCTTCTTTTCCACCGAAATTACCCATGTGTCGATTTTTCTACCTTCTGCTTCTAGAAAATCTAGATCTTTCTGCTGGGCTTAGACGGAAAGGTTGGTTATCGAAGTCAGCAATCGAAGAATTGAGGGACGACGCTTTCCTTTGTCATTACAGACCTCGTCATCATTTTAAAGCGCAATTTATTCTGCCAATCATTCACCAACTGCGAAGAAAGATGCACAACTTTATCCTTTCAAAAAATGTCGAATCTTACAAAGAGTCGAAGAGTCGATTCAAACTTCTCGAGGAAGTTTCGTATTTATTTCAAACACCGGTGAGAAAAATACCCCGATCTCATGCGCAAACTGAGCACTTGCGTAAGTTATAAGTTAGGCTCAACGGGCAAAATTCAGGATTTCATTACGTTTTTCCGGGACACAAACCTTAATATGGTCTTCAAAGACAAAGAAAACTGTTTCAGCCCTGATTTTTCTTCGAGTTCATCCGGGCGGAAAGCTTTTGTCTTTGCTTTCCCTTTTATTTCGTTCTTAGGAACATAAACAAAAACCTTATCTAGTGCATTCGTCTATATATCATTGCACAGAGGAACAATACACCATTAATGGTTCTTTGTTTAATGAGCTATATCATCAGCGGAAAACGTCTCAGAGTGTGCTGATGCCTACAGCACGTCCACAACGCGGAGCTTAAACAGATCTGGGACGTCACGACTTGGCGACGGTACGTTTTCGGGAAACGTCTTGCTCCATTCGTGAGCTTAAAAATGAAAATTAGATCGTAAGATATGCATGAAAATGATGCATAAGTTGAGTATATTTAATTGAAATGGATGAAAAATTGAAAATAAGCCCTTTAGGGTCGGTTGAGTCCCCGAGAAAAATATCTCATTTTCACTAAATAAATAAATGTAATTGAAATGAAGCAAAACTGATATTTCTGTTTCTCATTAACAGAATACTTGCTTTCCATTCGTTACAGAATTCCGTACTTGGTAACACTTCAAAACAGATCGGCTACAGAGTAAATATGCGCTGAGTGACAAAAGAATGCTGATAACTGCACCACCTATAGTTGCTTTAGAGTTGATTTTCTCTTCTTGGTTTCTCGACTTTCTGGTGAAAGTCTCTTCCTCCGCGCTTTCCCATAAATTCATCGGTCCCACCCTTCCCCTCACAACATCCACTCCTCTCTCATATAACCACTTCGTTATTTGAACGCTCATCCCATCTCTCATTATGGCCTAACCACGGAAGCACACTCTCACGATACCTATGCATCCATTACTAGAGCATCCAACCCAAATTACTCCCTGACTCACTCATTAAGCAACAGGAGCCTACAGCATCCTATCCATCCTTCTTTTGCCGCAAACGCTTCCGAGATACCATTCACACTTCATTTAGTATACTCATTTTCTTATCCTGACACGATATCCACTTGTATCCTTTCCCCCTTTAATTCCCTTCCTTACCGATAAATATTGCTCCTCTGTCCCGACTGACTGAAATCTGCATTCGTTTTCTCCCTCTCAACCTCATCACTTAGCATCCCTCCTTTTGTATTTATCTTACTCGTGACTGTGTCCTGCAGCATCCTCTTGCCCCGCATCCACTTCATCTCATTCAAACTTCCTCACTTTCTCCGCCACGCCAGACGCTTCCCATCCCAGAGCTTATGAAAACTTGATGAGCAGAAAATGTGACGCAACCGGGTATTTACCTTGACGTTGCGGCTCTTTTTCCTTGAAGTCACAAGTAAAATGACCTATTTTGAAATACTAGCTTTTAAGATCCATTCAACAGAATATATACCTATTTCCTAATTGTTTTTTTTAAAGTTTCGGTGTAATCTGGCTAATAGGCTGGTGGCCACGTTACAGAGCACAAAGAAAATAGTAAAATAGAGAGAGAAAATAATTTTAAAAATAACGGACACTTTTTCATTTAACATTTTTTACATGATCAGGAAAGACCTTAAACATGTCTAAGAGTAATTTCATCGTTAGTTCCTGGATTCAAGAAAGGTTGTTTTAGGAAGTTGTTTTGTTGTTGTCTACATTTTATTGTTCATTTATGGTATTTTATTCCGAAGTAGTAGGGTGTATGCAACGTTTAAGTTATTTCCTCTCAAGCCTCTTCTTTATTTTTCCGATCTATAAATGCAACATGGCAAATCGCCCTTTACCTCAACTACAAAGGTTTCTGTCCATTATCTTGATTCGTTACTCTACGATAATTTGGATGGGAGCAGTGAATATTTTTTTACAAAAATTGATATTAATTGAATAATCTGGGTTTTTTGTGGGTTTTCCCGTGATTCTTGTAAAAACTAATGCTGATGGTCAACAGCACTTACATATTTGAATCTAGTGTAAACATTTCTATTAGGAACAGGTATTTCCCTAACAGTGACAGAAAAAAGTTCCTTTTTGAAAAACCAGTGTTATTTTTCCCCACTCGAATATGGCCGGTCATCCTTCAGCGACGCTATTGTTGAATATGTGGAGGTCACGAGAGATGGGAGAAAATAGAAACTTCACGGTAAATGCTCGAGTGACACCAGAGCACAAGGTTAGGTAATATTTATTCAATGTTGAAGCAGAGGTAAATGAGGACGACAATGCTTTTAAAAGAGCAGCATGCAAGGATTTCAAAGCGGCAAAAGGCCAACGGTCGAACAAAACCAAACAATTGAATTCATAACTAACGTACGAAATTATCATTACACTCACACCGCCCATCCAATTAATCCTTCCTAAAATATACCAGGCTATCCTTCCCTCTACTTTCTCTAGCTTGTTAATATCTATGTTTTCGTGTGGAGCCAAAGCTGCAATTGGCGTACTTCTTTATAGCACGAACAATTGATTCAATTTCCTCATTATTTTTCATAATATTCCTCATTGCCCAATTTAGAGAGTTTGAAAACTTTCTCGCCCTCTTTTCTATGTGAGTTCATGTATCGAGATTAGACATTAAGTTTACGTCGACGTACTGCTGTGGACAAACTTGAAATATCTTCCCCTATAGTTTTTCTTATTTTTCTTATCCTTGTCAATGGTGTTACGGAGACACGTCATCGTAATTCTTCCAGTTTCCAGTATTTTAACCTGCATTATTTCGTATTTCAATTTATTTAAGGCATTTTGTGTGGTATTTTATTTTATTTGAACGATCAATAATGAGTTTTCGTTTAATGAGTTTTTCCGACGAGGTTCAAAGCCTGAGAAATTTAGCTCATGCCCCACATTCCCCCATCTGTTTATGTACCATTTGGTGACCGCGATGAGCAGTGATTAACTGCAAGAACTTGATTTGCTACGCCTCTCCTCTCCACTCTCCTTTCATCTAGTCTAGACGACTTCCATCATGAGTCTTAACATGCTAAAGCTAAACTTAATTTGCCTGATCATGCCATCCTAAGTTACTCTTCCTTGTCATATCTCCCTGTATTATTGTTTCCAATCGATCCTTGAGAGTTAAAATTTGTCCAATATAACTTTGTGTCTTCATATTGGAGTTTTCAGTTAACATCTTATCTTTCCATTTCTTCAGAGAACTTTTTCGTAGGTTGTTTTTTCTCTGGATTCCTCGTGATTTTGTCTTTCTCAATCTTCTAAGTTAGGGGTCTCCAAACTTTTCAGCCCGAGGGCCGCATTAACTATCAAACAGCAGTGTGGGGACCGACTACGCACTCGAGGTCCAAATAAAAAATAATAAAAGCATTGATATCGTTTTTAATTACTTATTTAATATTATTTTATTGGGTTATTATTTAATAACACCACGCTTGAACACCTGCATTAGTGGGAATGGTGAAATTGTTTTCTGGATGCCAAAATAGCAGACATTTCTGGCTTTAGATTTGATGTCCCTAACATCAACAGTGACCTGAGATTATCATCCGACAAGTTTGTTCTCAAATTGTTCTTCAAGTATTTCATTATTGAAAATGTTTGTTCACACAAGTATGTTGTTTCAAAGATTGAAAGGTACCTGGATGCAAAAGTTTTGACATTAGGAAAGTCTTCCTTGTGCAAAAACTGGTAAAAACAGTGCAACGTGTTTCGCAGTAAGACGCTAACTGACACCAACACCTCATCGCAGCAGTCAACCGCAACTGGCAAACTGAGATCAAAATAATCAAGCCTTGAACAAGCAGCAAACCATTTAAAAACTCTGCCACTGGATGGCGTTGTATCATCTCATTTGCTGTTAACAGAAGTAGTAAACGTTAGCAGCGAATAAGGATTTGCTTTGTAGTAATCGGTTGGAAAACATAACGCAATACTGCGCGCCTCTATTTTAATGCGGTAAAAACGTAACGTCCACGTAAGCGGCGGCTGATCTTGGCAGGATTCATGTAAATTTCCGTAAATTTTTGTGGGAGATAAAAAGGTCTCCACGGGCTGGATGAGAGGGCCTCGCGGGTCATAGTTTGGAGAACCCTGTCCTAAGCTATACACTTTCATTGCTTTCTCTTTTCGTTCTTTTTCAGCTGTTACAAATCAAGTTTCATTTGGCGACATTGCTCTCATTACAGAATAATGAGCCGAACATTGATTTTATAGCTATGAAATTATGTACCCGCAAGTTGATTTATGCTTCTAAAATAACTTGTGCTTGAAATTATTCATGAATGGACCACGAGAGGTCAGATGTATAGCACCTTCTTAGGCTTTCATTGAATTGTTTCACTATTTATCAATGCAAAAAATCACTTCGTAATTTCACTTAAACGATTTCATAAGGATGCTTTCGTAACTGAGTTGCAGGGTCAGGATGTAACTGAGTTGCATATTCTTACAGTAGCAGTACAGTGAGCAATGAATTTACTTTTAGAAATAATTGAGCAAATATACAAACAACTCTTTCGTACCTTTTTGACACGATCTGTGTGAGAATTCCCTTATTTTTAATACATATCTCTCTAAACCAGGCAGTCGGAATCAAATCCCATGGATAAGACTTTCTACATTTGATGAATATCAGCCTCTTATAGTACTTTCAGCAAGTACTATAAGAGGCTGATATTCATCTTATATATATATATATATATATATATATATAAATATATATATATATATACATACATATATATATATATATATATATATATATATATATATATATAAGAGGCTAATATTCATCAAATTTAGAAAGAACTTTAAGAAAGTACTATAAGAGGCTGGTAATTTTGTGTCAATAGATACACTTTTTTGCATCAATATTATTCTTCAAACAATGAGACGCATGTTGAAGAGGATGAAAGAAGGGAAGCCATTGTTGGGGAAATGTGGAAGAGGAAGGAGGAAGATGGTAATTCTGGACGAAGTTAGAATAGGTTGAGGGTATGAAGAGTTCAATAGAGAACTAATGCCAAGCCATCGAAAGGAAGGAACACAGAGTGGTATATCATAGTATATTATGGAAAAATACAAAGTATTTTGTGCATCATGATTGATTTCCAGGAAGTCACGCCTGAACTCACCGAGTTTATCAAAAGAAGGGAAAGTGAGATGATGTCACAGAAATTGGGATCTTAGGATATGGGCTGTAAAAATATCCCCCGAATCACCTGGTAGAATACCCAAGTGAAAACGATGAAACCAAATAAATTGAACTTTAAGAGGAGTGATTGGTTGTCTCAACGACAAAAATATTCACGGAAAAGTACCAGCTTCTCCAAGATACAGGGGGCTCGGGTTAGTGTGGTGGCAAGAGTACTGGCTAACCATACAGATGGCCAGGGTTCAAATCCCTGCAGAGGAGAATGTTTTTCATAGGAAACCCGATCCCTACTTGAGTGTCTTGTGGAGGGCACTTCAAGTACAGTACTCCGTCTGTCGGTTGAGACGTTAAATCGTGGTCCCCTTGGCGCCTTTCGTTAAGAGCAGGCTAATGCCGACGCCGGGTTTCTATCCATCCTTCCTCCCTAACCTATCCCCTATGGCGCAAATGATCTTAGCTGTCGGTCGCATCCCCAAAACTCCAATCCAATCCAATATACAGACATATCTTGGTCAGACCAACGCTCCCCGCGCCACAGGAGCAAACCTTTTGAGCTTCCTGGCACAAAATGTTGACAGTTTTACTGGGGGAAAGAGGACAAGACGTTCTCCCTCCCAAACAGTGCAACCAAATCAACCTCCCATCGACCGAACGCCTGTCGATTCCATTGGGAAAACAAGAAGGGATGCCTTCCGGCTCTGGTGGGCAAGAACTGCTCACGCCCAAGACACTCGGACACACACACAGAAGCACGCTCTGCGGAAGACCGTTCACATGGACTCGCCTCCTGACCCCTTTCTCTCGAGACTGACGTCAGCCAAGAGCCTCCTCAAATATTCCCCCCCCCCCCAGTCCTCCCTCCTACCCTCTCTCTCCTCTTCCCCCTTTCTCCCACGACGCTGTCTCCGGATGGAATTCGGTTGGTCGTCGGCTGGAACTATTAAAGGCCGCGTCCCCATTCAGGTATACTGTCTCACTCAGCCGGTATCCTCATCTGATTTCACTACTGCCCGTCCGCGCTCGATGTAAACAACTGTTACCATAACATTCGCTATCTGATTATTTTGAATGAATAGGGTAAACTTTAGCTCGTAGGCTTCCGCGGATGCAGTGTTGACTGTTTCTTTTTTCGAGATTCATTCCGCGATGTAAGTTTTTTGAAAACAATATTTCGCTGGTCCTCCTGCCAGCTTCATCAGGTTAACTGAACTGATTCTTAGTTTCGCTCGTCTTTATATATATGAGTGTGGACTCCCATTGTTGCCGGAATTTAAATTTGAAAAATTCGTTTAAGACTGCTACTCAACTTGTAACCGTCTTCTCGGTTGACGTTCTCCGGCCTCTTCGCAATTTCTATAGCCTCCCTGATTAATCTAAGAAATCAGTTCAGGTAACCTGATGAAGCTGGCAGGAGGACCAGCAAAATATTGTTTTCAAAAAACATGCATCGCGGAATGCATCCCGAGAAAAGAAACAGTCAGGGTAAACTTTGTTTTTCCACGATGAATTTAATGACTTACAACCATGATTTCAACGATAAACATCTTCGTTAGGTGAAGATACATTTGATGCAACAAGTATTAAGTTGTTTCACCAAATGTATCTTCACGTGATGACGACGTTAATCGTCGAAACCATGGTCGAAAGTCATTAAATTCACTGTGGAAAAACAAAGTTTACCCATAAGTAATCACCTCCGGCTTTCTTGGTGGAAATTTGTAACGTTCATCATAAAAAACTCCTTTTGTTTTAATGCACTCTATTTATTCAATAAAACCGACCCGGGTTTCGACACCACAACTGTGCCATCATTTGGGTGATGTGCCCAGTTGATGGCCCCCAGATCGGTTTTATTAAATAAATAATATGGATTAAAACAAAAGGAGTTTTTAATGATGAATGTGTACCCTATTCATTCCAAATGTTTAGCAAATTCCACAAAGTATCGCCGGAAACCACCAACTTCTCTATTTGAAGTGCACAGGCCGTAATACTCCCGCCCCCGCCTTTTTTAATTGTCCTACGAATAGTATGGGAAATGTGATTTCTGTGATCTTCTTATGGCGAGGTTTCAAAAGATTAGAAGATTAATTCGAACCATATGCTGCCTCCGAAGGGTCCTTTTATCTATATTAGCAGCTAGTATGTATAAAGCCTTGTTAAGTATGACGGAATATGATTGTATTTATAGATGGATGCCTATCATTTCTTGTAAGACGTATTTTAGAATGCACAAATTTTTAAGAACCGTAATTTCTGAATCTTCTGGCCGGTTGCAAGAATGTTTATTTACGGAATCAATAGTTATCGGATCCATGAAGCTATAGACCTCATAAAAATATTCGGGTTGCAGGAACACATCTACCGGTTTCATAACTTACCAACCAATAGTTAATTGCTTCGAATGTTTGGTCTTATCTACCTTCGCTGGATAAAATTTATAGTGGTTAGTTCTATGTCTAATTGTTAATGCACATAATAATTATTCAGTCAGAGTATACAAGCTGGCCTTTCGTCGCAAAACAACTATTTTATTAAGTAATTAAAACTCCGAGCGGATCATCACGAGTCCGCCATCTTGGCTACTTATGGAGCTCATTACTTCATTCACATAAGTTATGAAGCCATTTGTTAAACCAATAAATGTATCGAATATTTCTGCAATGTTTACTGAATGGTTGCCATGACTTATGGGTCCCATAACTCTATGGAAAACATATGTGTCGTTCCTACAAGGGGGCATCAGAAGAATAATGTTATGCTATTGAACGGATCATTTCTGTTGGTGTGTTTGGATTTTTTTTGGGAAACGGCTGTAAAGATGTAAAGGATATGTTGAGATATGTTAAATTCAGACGAGGAAATAAGATTGGGAAAGGTATCATATTTGGGAAAATTCATTTTATACTTAATGAATTAATTTAAAAAGTCACATTTTTAAAAAGGGCTTCTTGGGTAACCAAGGCAACGCATCAGAAATGAAAGTAAGCAAAAAGCAGATGTAACAGCGTTGATAGAGAAACACGCGTTGTTGATTACAGATTGGAAATTGGCACAGACAAACATTAGAATTGGTTGGAATTTACTAACTAACATCAGCGTTCATGCACGGAACGGTTTTACAAACATTTTCCAAAGTCCAAATGCGAAGCGGCTTGTAAGTTCTTTTAACACTAGATAATCCTTTCGATATAATGAACGCGGCATGGAAAGAAGTATTAAATGATTTCAATCGTAATAATAATATCACGTTAGTGAAGAATAAAAATGGCGATAACTCAGAGTGTTTCAATATTGCACCCTAGTGGAATCATCTCTAATTGCATTCGTGTGTTTGTAGTTCAGCATTTATGGTTGTCTCATTTTTTAATATATTTTGTTGTTGCTCACTTGTTTTCCATTCTTATCAAATCTTCTTCTTTAAAAAAAAATTCTTATCACCCGGCGCACTATATTTGGCAGCACACCTTAAAACATATCGGGAGCAGAGTTGACGAGCTTCAGAGTAAGTTTGAAAAGAAGAGGAGAGACGACATGCGCATCGGCGATTGTTGATTTTCAATGAAGGCTTCAAATACGAAATGAGTTAGATTTTACTTATCATGCGGCAAAAAGCTTTCCTTTTGAAGGCCGTATTTTGAAATAATTTCAACAATATTTTTAAAATGTGGCCATTATCAATGTGTACCAATATAATACTCTCCGCTTGTGATTAAACAGTAGTTGGAAGGTCCTCGTGAAATGAACGTCCTATGACAGAGTTTCAAAGTCCGCGTCTTCGCTTATTTTACGGTAGATAACTGTATCGTCTGCAAACAATCTTAATTTAATGCTAACTCTAGATCTTAGGTCATTAAATAATGAAGAAAAGAGGGCCGATCACACTTCCTTGAGGAACACCGGATGTGACTTCGACCATATCAGAGCTAAAACCATCAATAACTACTTTTTGTTTTCGATCACTAAGTTAATTCCTTATCCAATTCATTATTTTTCTATTAACTCCGAATGATTGCAATTTATGTATGAGTTTTTTGCGAGGAACCTTGTCGAGTACCTTCATGGAATAATGTGTAATTGCAAGGTTCCTGTTTTTCATATAGACTGTTGAATAGTCTTATTTGAAGTCTTCCGACGTACGGTGCTGAGACATGTACTCAGAGGAAGATTCTGACGAGATTGGGCAGCAGGCGTTTGAGATGTGAGCGTAGAGGAGAATGGGGATAGTCCAGAGGAAGGAAAAAAAGGCATACGAGAGATTGTATCGTATTCGTGGGGGAGCAAAAAGGAACCTTTTGCAGGAGATTAGGAGTTTGATATCCTTTAAAGCTGTAGTGAGGAGCTGTAATGAGAAGCGAAGGGTTAGAGAAGGCCGAGATAGAGGGATGGATGTCGGGCAAGTGGAGAAATGGGAAGGAAGAGAACGAACTTTATGGGTGGGATGAGGAGAGGAAGGACATGTGTGCATGAGGTGAGGAGTGAAATAGTGCAAGGAGAGCACATTCAGCTAGAAAAAATATTCTATTAAATTATGTCCTTCCCTAGGTAATGGGAAATTATTGAATGCGGAGGATATTTTCTGACTTCCATTCCGAGGTGCCTTTGTTCACATGAGAGGACAAGTTTTTCTCTAATAATCAAAGCATGTGATGAAATGACACTTAAATCATTTCACTGTGGAACCACCGTAAAAGGTAGCCATGACATGCGGCTAAAAAAGTGATGAGGTAATGATGACTCGGCGATTTTCTAAGAATAAATATATTTTCTTAGAATGTGGACTGAGAGAACAAAATGCAAACCAATTTTTCATTCATCGTATTTGTATCTTATACCGGTGATCAGTGTAATACATCGCTGCCTTAAAGTAGAACTCCTCCTAGAGATCCTGTATTCTTCCAAAATGCATGGAATCTATTTTATGACAATTATCCTTTTCTCCGTATAATCCAGGTTATCACTGCCAAACACAGCTGTCATTCTTTTTGTCTTTCGCGATGCCTACAATCAGTGGATAGAAAAAGTACGTTTTGGCTTGTGAATGTGTGGTTCCAATTCTGTTGTCTTCTTTTAAGGTGCTGGAGAGGTAATTGTTGATATTGAGTGTTAACTTAAATAATTTTTTTAACAAGGTCCGAAAACATTCTTGAACAGCATTTCATTTCAGTGCATCTGCTCAATCGTTGGTACTAAATATGTGAGCAGTATTGGTACTGTAACAAAAATTATTTTTTATTTTTTCCCTTAATTAAAGCCTGCTGCGAGTAGAGTTTTCTGCATAGCATTCAAATCTTTGGTGGAAAAATTATTCAAATTCTTATAATTACTTTTTCGAATCTTCGACAAGGCATTTCTTACCTACTTTTATTATTTTTTCCACATAACACATCAGTTCAGAATAGGTCCTGCTAAGCTATTTATATATTGCTTGTCAGTAGGTTCCTATTTGAACACAAACATCCATGCCCTGAATTGCGATAATTCCACCCAGGCGGGACTCGAATCCGCGACCCTCAGTTTAGCAGGCGAGGACTTCACCCCGTCGCCACCGGGGCCGGGGCAAAGTCCTCGTAATAATATGAAACTTACCATATCACGTTTAGAGGACAACCGGAACATATATAATCGAATTATTGTGAAGTATATGTCATGTGCCATAAGGCTACGTGTTAAAATTAGCATTGAATTGTCGAAAAAAATACAAACGATAGACCTAGTGGTGGTCCTCGTAGCAGCCGGTTGTTGTTGGGTTTGCCTACAGTTGATAGGCTTTTGCCCATTGTTCCCTCTTTTTTTTTTACTCATTTTTGGACTTTCCGTCCTCTTACTTTGATATAAAGGCCATAATCTGGCCTTTTGCATCTTTCTCCTGGGTAATTTTGACTTATTGACAGTTCCTTTATTAATGTGTTACTGTTCCTTTTCAATTCCATATAATAATTTTTAATCCGTTTCCTTATTTCCTCTTTTATTGGGGTTACTCCTGCTATTTTATAGGTTCTGGCGTTGTCATTATTCCAATAGCGTAGCCGGAATATTTATCTCAAACATTTCCTTTCAGTTACCTCGATTTCCTTTCATGCCGCGTTATTTATCATACCTACCCATGCTGGAGCAGCATTCATTAATATTGGCTTTATGTACGTGTCATAAATGTACCTTTTCGCCTCTTTAGGGGTCTGATTATTTTTTAAAATCGGAGTTAAGCCTGCTCTTGCACCGATAGCTTTATCAATGGTTGTCCTGACATGTTCTTTAAATGTCAATTTCTCGTCCAGGGTAACCCCAAGGTAACGGTAGACTGAAATATTTTCACTCTTATCTATATAAGCTAAGATCGCGTGAAGCTGCGCATTTACAGAAATCGCCTCTGCTGCTTTGATCTACGAGCTAGTGTAAGCCCGTGTGTTGTTAGTCCGTTCCAACTTTCCCCACCTCGCTATAGCTAGCTCACGCCACTCTCCGACCGCCCAATCCGGACGAACGATCGCAGCGCGCACTCCGGAACTCATAAGCTCGTCCACATTACCAGTGCCGCCCATCCCGTCTTTTAATTTTTCCCTTTCCTTTTCCCGCCTTCCGACGCAAGCTTTCCAACACTTCCCCTTCCCCCAAACACGCCCCCCCCCCTCCAACCCCCGGACGTTCTCTCCAATCCTTTCCTCACATCACACTCACACCCCCCCCCACTCGAAAAGAATTTTCACCGCTTTTTCTTTTCGTCCTTCCCCCCCTCCCTTCCCCTAGTGGGGTGGCATCCACAGACAGACAAGGAGGGATGAGGAGGTAAAGTGTTGGTTTGAGAACATTCAAGCGGCAGACGAAACAAAACAGAAGCGGAAAAAAATTACGTAAGTGTATGGAATTCCTCGATCTCTCCCTCACGCACCGACTCGCTTCGCTCTGGACTAACTTTTTGTCGTAACGCCGCGACGTGAATCCACTCCGAGATGGAGGAGGAAAGGCGAAAGTCTCGGACGGCTATCCTCTGTGCGGGGGGAATTTCCCTCGCTTTTGCTCCTCACACGAACGACTCCCGTGCACTCCATGTTCTAATCAAGATGCTGCCACAAACGGCGGGAATCGAGGTACTTCCATCCAGATATCACGATATATTAAGACGGTCCCCACACGAATGTACTAGTCCTAACAAATACTAAATTCGAACTTTTTGGTTAATTGGTCGAAAAAATGATCCGGATTTCGCAGCTGGCATGCGATAGCAGTTGAAAACCAATTACGGTTCAAAATATGCAGGCTATTACACGAATGCATTTTAATGTATTTGTTGAATAACCTGGTGTGCTCTCTCACCGTAATAATGCTTATAAATTATTAATAACTCATTGTTGTGTCTGCGTATTCAGCGTAGGGGGTGGAGCATACAAGTTAAATCCTCGAACGTTTATGCATGATTACTGTAGCATTCAGTTGCAGGCCCCGAAATTTTTGAAATATGAAAAAAGTGTTTCCGTGGAATAACCCGGTGTTTCAGAGTGACACAGAGAATACTATCATGACGCCTCACTGCATCTCTAGTTCTGACAGAAGCGATAACATAAGGCAGATACATTGGCGAACAGATAGGTACAAAAACTCATTCTTTCCGCGCACAATAAGCGACAGCAATAAAAACTGAGTTTCACTATATACACTCCCATAATACACGTTACCCACAATTTCACCTCCAAAAACCTTATCCATTGCATCTTTACACGGCTGGTGTCATAAATCCTCCCCCGCCCGTGTGGCGGCTCACATTGTAGTAGGTAGATATAGATGAAGACATTTCTATGGCCACACAAGCTAACTGCAGTGCCATTTGTGAGCATAGACCTCAATTTGTCGTATTATGTCGTTAGCAAATAACTCTTGTATGGCGCGGCGATGCATCTATTTCATTTTTTTCTATTTCTTTGGTTTTTTTTGGTTCCTTGTGAACAGATGCAACAGATCTCACAATAAAAGTTTTTGTTCACTTTCCTCAGAATTTTATTTAACCGACCAAGATTTCGACATGAACTATGTCATGTAATTAATATGTCTGTCTTTTTGCAAATTTTGTACTAGGTTTTTCACTTCGTATTTATGAAATAACAATTCAAAATGTTGTTGCTTGGAACTAGACTGGACTGTGGAATCATTCAATTGTAAATATTATAGTTACTTGTTACAGCAGTAATCAAATTATTTACTTTTACTTTAATGTTGCCGTTATTTTATGAGCATGTAATTACTGTCTGTTTTTATGCAAATTTTGAATTAGGTATTCATTTTGAATCTATTTAATAACAATTGAAAATTATATTACATTATACTTTTGTTGCTTAAGGGGTATATACCCAGAGCATTGAATAAATCCATTCGATTCTATTTTCAAGGTTATATCGACATAAAGACATAGTACATGTCGAAACCACGCTCAGTTAAATAAAATTCTGTGGAAAGTGAACAATTCTTTATTGTGACAATATGGTATCTGTACCCCATTTCCCGCAAAATATCGCCTGATACGCTGAACAAAGAAGGACACGGAAAACTGTTCACACGCCCAGGGCAGTATGTAAATGTAAATCCTTTGAAACATATATTGGTCTGAGCCACGGAATCGTTCAATGAGAGCGCACCTAGCTAGACAGGATATGCATATGAATCGTTCGAAAGAACTGCATCAGCCCTTTCTGATCTGAAGACAGCGACCCCAACGCCGGCGAAACGTTATATGGTCCCAGAAAATGAACTACCGCGTAACACACCCCATGTACGCCTCGGGGACACCCCATGTCCCCTTGGGGACATTTCCAGTAGGGCTAGGATTCACTTAGACCTGTGCGCCGATGGATAAACTATCGGCGGCGGACGTCGGCAGGAAATGGGTCGGCGGCCGGCGGCGTGCCGAGCCGATGGTTTTCAACGGCGGCGTACTTATCCACCCATAATGTATTTACAAGTATTTCAGCATGTTATAGCATAAATTACTCATTGTTTCTCATTATATAATGTATTACATTATTTTTTCATGTAAAAACTTATTATATTTTTATTTGCGTATGCGAGAAATTTCTTTTAATTTAAGTATCTTAGCAAATATAGTATGGTACAACTTCAATCAAACCTAATATTATACCCTTTCATTACGAAATTTCATATGACAAATTCATTACTAATCAACCTGTTATCTCACATGCGAGCGAAAATTTCGTTGTTAACTGTTATGTCCATTGCACAGTTAAAATTTTATGTATAGTTTTTCAAATATGACGAAATACCGTTCAAACGATCCTGCATGTATTTTAATCACCATTTGCATTCATCTATGTAGCACATTGTACATTTTGAGAGCTGAGGATTTTATGGAAAAGGCCTCCCGTTTTATAGATTTTCATTTAAATTTTAATATTTATAGGTTAATATCCGAATTAATCAGACGAACAAAATGGCAATATAAAAAAATTAAGTCTTGGAATTCGAAAAAGACTTTCAGAAAAACACAAAAAACTTTTACAAAACATTTAAAAAGAAACTATTGGGGTAGATACCAACTTCATAACCATCGCTTTAGAAAAGAAAATGGGAAACTGGAATCGAGGAAATGGCTGAGAATTTGCTTATTATTTCGAAATACTTCCGAACTGCCCAGAACCCAAGGAAAGATTCCCTCCAAAAGATCTCATTGAAAACAAACCTATTTTACAGGCACCAGTTAAAGAAGAAACCACAAGACAAATTAAAAAGCTCAAAAACATTAAAGCATCTGGTGAAGATGGAATCATAGCAAGACTCGTGATAGCAGCTGGACCAAAAACCATGGTAGAAATAACATAAAACATATATAAGTTTGGCGAACAGAACAAATCCCTAATGACATGGAAAATGTCCTTATCTATTTTGTTAAAAAAAAAAAGGAGGTAGAACAGATGTAAACAAGTACAGAGGAATTCCACTCCCTCCTGTCACATATAACATTCTCTCACTATGCTTTCTTCTTCATTAACAAATTTAATCCAAAATTGGCGAATATCTAGCAGGCTTCAGGCCAGGTAGATCTCTCCCGGAACAAATTCTAAATCTAAAACTAACCATTCGGCACCAAAATATGTACAGCAAGAATATTATCTGCACCTTCGTTGACTTCAAAAAGCCTTTGATTCAGCTGATCGCGAATCTCTTGATCAAATTTTGAAAGAACAAGGGCTCTATCCCAATACACTTGCAACCATTAGACAGACGCTCACGGACAAAAAATGTTAAGTAAAATTCAGGGGAAAAATTTCTGAACCCTTCGAAATTAATACAGGAGTAAGTCAAAGAGATGGACTTTCAACATTACTCTTGATTTGTGTCCTAGAAAAAGTAATTCGAGAATGGTGAAAAGACAAATGAAGTCTAAAGATTGATCAACCAATCAAATTAGGAGTAACAAATGTAACGATTGACTACCTGGCTTTAGCAGAAACCGCCATACCCAGGTGGAGTCTTGCACTTCTGCATGGGTACTCGTCAGGGGCAGATGACCCATCATCAAGGATACGACGCTTGGATTTTCCATGTTCTTGTTTGTCATTCCCTCTTCCTCCCCAGCATACGCCCTCTCCCAGGAATTCCCAAGTCTTTACGGTTTTTGTTTCCCAGCCCCCACCAACAGCGGCGAACGACCCATTTACAGGCATCCGACTTAAACCTTTTGGACTTTCAATGCTCTCATTTGTGATTTCCCCTTACCTCTCCAGCACACGTCCCTTTCACAGGGTTTCTCCGAGCCGCGCCGAACATAATCCGTCGGCGGCGGCGGCACGGCGGCGCACAGGTCTAGATTCACTGCATTCAAGGTTCTGATATTATCACATATACAGACTATGAACGAGCAGATTCGTATATAAACTCAGAAAAACACCGGATTCTATTTTATTGGTAACAAGTCTTTGATTATTATTATTTCGCTATCATTGGTCATTATTAGTTATACTTGCTTGATGGTGGCGTTTACAGAGAGCTGAGGTGAAGGACTGTTAGTTATGTTCGTGAATTCTGTTGGGTCTGGGTTGGTTGGGTTGGTTGTTTATTATCTCGAAATCTGTCTGTAAAAAATGATAGAGAGAAACTTCTGTCTCATTCGAGAAAATATTTATCTAATGGCAGTGATGTGGTGACTAATTCTCATCGCTGTGTATCATTAATATTAAGCAATGATTTGTGAGAATTTTATTTAACGATTAAAACATAAAAAGGTGTTAATGGGCAAATTCTTGAGGCTTCGATGACGTTTTAGTTGTCTCGCTAAGAAAGCAAAATATATGAATTTTATTTGGCCGGGAATAGGCATTAGGAATTTTCAGGTCAGGGTAGCAATAAAATGTTAAACAACGGAATTTTGAGATGATAGTTGCGGAAGGTTGATGTTGCGGGTGGGAAAAGAGGAACGAGGATGGATGAGATTGAAATGGGTCATTACTACGGAAAGTTACATGAAACACCCCGTGCAGAAAATTCCCGGTAGAAATTGAAACAGGGGAAACTTTCGTCTGCGTTGCAAGTTTAACGGCGGAAATTCAAAGGGTTATTTTTACGAGCCAATTCGGCGGCCACCATTCCCCCGCTGTGAAACCAAGATTTAAGACTTCCGAAACAAAAAAAATCGTCGCTGGAATTCAGAATTGCGGGTGACTTAGTGATATGCGCACTGGTCCGTGAAGCGAATGTTTCACGGTTCTATTCCCAGGCTCATTGAACTTGTTCCCTACGGGTAACTTCAACGCTTTCAGTTCGAAGGTGGAGAAGGAGGATGCGCAGTCACTGGGTTTTGGTCGATGGAAAGGAAAATGGAAAAGAGGTTGATATTTTTAGCGTAGGGCCATGGTTCTGGAAGTTAGTGGTTGAGATCTACATAGTGATTTTACCATAAAACAGCTTCAATGTCAGTTCGTCCATATTCTGGAAAATTATATGAAAATGAGCCCTCTGCTTGGGGTGCATAAGAAAATCACTTTTTCACGGCATTATTTCTATGGATGAAATTACCCAGTCTTAACTTCGAGAATAGTTTGAAAAATGTTAATTTTTTAATAATCTACGCATTCCATTTTCGCGAAAATCTGTTTGGAGGAAGCCCTCAGGGAATCTAATAGCAATTAGGCAACAGTTATGATTATTACTATTAGCAAATGACTCCAGGAACTGAGGCCCAAATGTTTAAATTCAATTAGGATGGCGATACCAGAGAAAAGTATTCATTAAAAGTGTCTTCTCAAATGCTGGAGAAAAGAGTTATTTAAAAATTTTTCTTGTAATAATTATTATTACTTTGTAATATCCTTCTTATTGGCAACAAATCTTTTATTATTGTTATCACTGCTAACTATTAGTTATATTTGTTCGATTATTGCATTTACAGAGAGCTGAGGTAAGGGTCTATTAGTAGCGTTCGTGAATTCCATATCACTCCATATTTTGTGAATTACCTAATCTTGAAAATACCTTGAGAAACTTTACATACATATCAGTACATTTTGAACAATACAAGCAAAAACGGAATTCAGCAACCCATACATGGGCTCCCTAGTAATCAATATGAACTCGAAAACTTGGGCGGAACATTCCGATGGCAGTCTTTTTCCTCTTGTTTCTTCCGCGTGTTTCCATTGTCGTAGACGACAGTTTCGACAGAATTGCAGCTATCTTCTTCAGGTCAGAAGTGAAGATGCAAGTGATTGTGTCCGTCTTATTCGTCCGTCCGTCATAATGGAGGGTGGGGGGGCGGGCAATTTTCCCGCCAATTCGGTCAGGTGCGCTGTCATTGGTTACTTTCTTCTTCTTCATGAAAAATCTCTTCCAGGCATTGGAGATGTTGTAACCATCTTCTCTGTTGATGTTTTCCGGTGTTTTTACGATTTCAATGGCCTCCCTGATGAGTCTGGGGAAGTAGCGGTCCTTTTGCAATTAATTTTGCCTCTTCGAATGTCATACTGTGGCAGGGTCCACTCCAGGTATGTTCGGCCAGAGCTGATTTGCACAGCTACCTGTTCTTTATGTCTCTTTGGTGCTCTCTTAGAAGACATTTGAGAGCTATCGATGTCTGTCCGATTTGTAGTGTTTCCCACATTTGCACATCGCTAGGTAATCACCTTCCTCTGGTAAGCGGTCCTTGGCCTTGCAGAGGAGGTTTGACGCTTTTTGGATGCAGTTGAAACGGGTGACGACGTTATGTTTAGCAAGTGCACTGGATTCTTTCTCACTTGTGCCTGCAGCATAAGGAATGACAGTGAAGGCTGCAGATTTTGGCTTGTCAACGGCGGCCCTTTTCAGGGCCATGACGTCTTCCATTTCCCTTGCTATCTTCCGGATCACTTCAGGACGGTAACTGTTCTTCTGAAATAAACGGCATGGATGGGATTTCTCTTGGTCGAAGGAAGATTTGTCAGATATTACTCGTGCTCGATGAACTAAGGTTATCATGACGCCTGCTGTCTGATGCGTGTGGTGGTGCGAGTCAGCATTCAGGTATCGGTCAGCGTGGGTAGTCTTGCGGAACACCGAGCGCCCTAGCGCTCTAGTCTTCACTTTTAGAGACCAAAATGTCGAGAAAGGGAAGGCAATTGTTTTTCTCCATCTCCATGGAGAAACGAATGGAAAGTCTTTGGTTATTCAATGTTTTAAAAAATTGTTTAGCTCCTCTTCCCCGTGCTGCCAAATGATGAACGTGTCATCCTCGTATCTCACGAAGAGTTATAGTTGCTTCCGACAGGACCTCTCGTTCGAAGTCCTCCATGTATTGGTTGGCGACTGCAGGCTATAGGGGGTATAAAAGATGCAGACTCGAATTTGATATGGATGCATCCAAGCAAAGAGATTGGCAACTCTGAGGAAAGGACTGAATTAGGGATTAAACGTAAAACCGCATGTTATAAAAAGATAATATGTATGTGTATGGAAGGCCCTTAGTGTAACTATTGTTGTCCAATGATATTATATGTTGAATAGCTACCATGTATTCCTAAAAATTATGACAAAATGGTTCTTACTAAAGCTAAAGTAGAGGCGTATTTGTCTTGAATTAATATTTGTACCGGTTTATGTTCTAACAAAGTAATTGTTTGTGTTTGTTCAATCCTTTTTGCCTTGTGTAGCATGATGATTCTTCTTTTTCGTCGTTTACAACATTTATTGCAAGTACTTTTAAATGACAAAATACGTTGTGATTGAGTACAAATACGCTAGAGATGACAACCGGCTCGAGAGCTGTTGTCTCTGTCTGCGAGCGGCTGGTACTATTTGCGAATTGACCTCAGCCGTCGAACCTAGAGCGTTAAACCAAAATAGAACTACCAACAGCTCCATGATATTTCAACAATGCGAAGGAATGTCTCTTGGATGGGATTGGACTTTGTGGAGGCGACCGACAGCTATGGTCATTTGCGCCATAGGGGACGGGTATGGGAGGAAGGGTGGATGGAAACCCGGCGTCGCCATTAGCCTGCGCTTCACGAAAGGCGCCAAGGGGACCACGGTTTAACGTCTCATCCGACAGACGGAGTGCTGTACTTGAAGTGCCCTCCACAACACACTCAAGTAGGGATCGGGTATCCTCTGCAATATATCTTCCTCTGCAGGGATTTGAACCCTGGCCGTCCGCAATGTCTCTTGTATTAAACAAAGCGTCAGCATTCAGCTTTCAAATTTGAAGATTATTTAAAATTTTATTTTGTAGCGAGGCGTTGTAATATTCAGAAAAATAGTCGATATGGAATGGATATATTGAGGAAGGCTGAAGAATTTTGAATGTTAATAGGTCTGAAAGAGTAAAGCGGGTAAACAGGAAAACTTACGAGTAAGTGTTGTATATTGTAGGAGAGGAAAAGAGACTAATGAGAGAAGCGTTAAGGTGGTAGCTGGGGTAGATGCAGGTTATGGTGAGGAATTAGGACAAGTAGAATATCGTCTTACAAAGGAGAGAGTTGGTTAAGAGCGCCGGGGTAAGAGAGAAAATAGCATTTTTAGACGATAAAAAAGGGTTGAGTTGAATCATGAATTGTTCTAGAGAATTAACTCAAAATAATAATAATTTCGAAAACTCCACTTTCTATATGAGTTGTTTGAGCAGATTTTACGCTCTTTCCGCAACATTATCAAAAGGATCCCACTGATTCCGTAGGTATAGCGTCCAATCGGGTTGGGGTACTCAGAATGAGAAATTAATGAAAGATAATTCTTTTAATTTTTATATGCTTCGAATCCATCGCGTAAACCCACCAATTATAAGCTCAGGTGCAGAGAAACTAAGTATTAAGAGACCAGGTTAGTCCAGTCGTGGGATTTCAGGGAAAATCATCAATTTAGTTAATTTAGATACTCATGATGAAAAGATACAACTTGGTTAATTCCACATTAATTTATTAAATTAAAACCGACCCGGGTTTCAGCAACTGAGTGCCATTTTCAAGGTACAACTGACTTGAGTGGCGGAGTATACATACAGTAAAGGTGGAGGGAGAGGGAGGAAAAGAGTGGGGGGAGGAGGGGGTGGGGGGGGGGGCGTGGAGGTATGCAGGTAGAGGTGACGTAAAGGCGACGGAAATGATGAGTACAATAGGGTGCTAACTGAGTAATTTGTAGGTAAACGAGAACAGATTGGATGATTAGGACGGTTGTCTGTTGTGGAAAGGGGGAAGTTTTATGTTAAGGAGGAGAGAATGGATGGGGAACATATGTTCATTACATAAAATATGCAGGCAGCCAAGTTGTATCTTTTCATTATGAATATCCAAAACTTCCACAAAGTAACGGCTGAAAAAGTTTCGCATGTTAATTTAGATACGATATCTAAAAAATTCAATCAATTTATCCTCAGAACAGTTACACATGGGTGTAAAAATAAAGGTCAACTCTTCAAAACGACATTTATAGAAAAAAAGGACTAAATATTTTCTCCGTTTGATAATAGACTTGGTGCAATAATCTCCCTCATCTGTAAAGCTCACCTCATCAAATCATCGGAAGCCAACCGAAACTCTCTATTACCCTCGCAGTAAAGAATACCCTGCGAAGTCAAACAATATGGGTTGATTGAGCAAACTGCAACTTCATATTAAAGTTTATAATTTAATCTTTGAATTCCTATTCCGATTTATTACATGCATGCAGTGCTCCATAAACGCTCTCCGATTCATAAGAGCCGATACCCCCTCCTATTTTCCCTATTCTTGTTATGAATAAAACATGGGTATGTCGGGGTGAGCAGAAAAATAAGCGAAAAGCATCGAGGCTGGAATAACCGAGAATTTTTAGCGGTAGAAGTAGATGGAATAGGTTTAGGAAAGGTGGTTCATGAATGATAATGGAGAGGATGCTCCGGTAACGGGCAGATATGAAAGGGGTATGCCATGTTGGATTTTCCATTAGAAGAGAATTGATACGAGTCTAATATTAGGATAAATATATGATAGTGGAGGGAATGGCGTGAGAGGACAGGGTGGACTAAAAAGCGATGCAAGGAAATGAGGCTGCAATAATACGGTGATTATACATTCACAACCGAGGTTTTTTTTGCAGTTTTAAAAAGGTATTATTGATAGAAATGAATTTCTTTTTATAAATAATTAAAGGAAAGAACTACAAAATCTCCTTTCATTTACACTGTGATCTTTCCTACAGAACCTCTTCATTTTTAGACTAATATCCTCATGCGTACACGACCGTAAAAATACCGATAAAAACTATTACTTTTCTTTTTTGACAAGTATCTCAATGTGCGATACGATATGTGTCTGATGTTCTGGTTCCACAAAGGAGGTGAGAATTATTTTATAACTATTCAGATAATTATATCGACTATAATGCGTAGTTGCAGCTCGCTCAAATTGCGGTGGATTAAGCGAGGAAAACAATTACAAACAAAAAATATTACGACTTTGGGCAGGACTTGAACCATGTACATCTGTTTTTGTAGTAGCGAAACTCTTTGCTCTTCAACCACGAAGTTCTTGGTTCGACTCCCTGGGATGGTGGTTTATTTCTTTGGCTTCCAGGTGAAGCCCCGAAAATGAGACCGCTTCCATGTGCACCGGATTCCTGTCATCCACATAGGTGGCGCTCCGAATGAGCAGAGGATGGGGCATTTTGCCGTTATGACCACTTTCACCATTCACCGCTGCATGAATGCACCGGAAATTATTTGAAAGGCCGTTGAGAAAGTTATTGATGTAAATTTTTAACAAGCATGCCGGTGTATCCCGAATAAAGCCAACTCACGTCAGCCTACTCAGAATATCATTAATCAATGGATTCGCCATAAATATATGTTATATTTATGATCAAAATCCAAATGTTTGGAAGTTTTATATAATTTCATTTAGATCCAGTTAAACATTTTCTCGAACACGCGCAAAAAGTCCTCCTTCAATATGCAGAGTAATTTTTGTTGCTCATAATTCCTTTGCGCGCTTAATAATATAAACTAGTAAAACTATGCATTTATGCGACAGAATCAAGGGACGAACCTTCGTTAGACTAGAATAATGCGAAGAAAATTTAAAAAATAAACAGGCAAACGGTCCAAACTTGTACAGTAATCAGTCTTGTTCATTGTGTACACCATGATTTAAATGAATGTTTCAGCATTTTCTAATCGCTGAATTAATCAAAAGGGTTTCATAAAACAATTCCTTTACAATGATCCCATTATATCCTATTTGCTTGGAGATGTTCTCTCGCCGACGATGGCTACCACTACGAGAATGTCAAAAAATCCAGTTAGATGGGCACTACCAATAGAATGTGTAATAATAATATTTATTAATGTCCTGTGGCAATCCACCTAAGAAAAAATACATAAGTTTACGATAAAAGAAAATAAAACACAGTCGGCACAAAAAAAGAAACAAAATTAATTATTAAAGTCCGTAAATTATGAGTATACACAATTTTGCCATAATCTTTGAGAACAAGTTATTTTAAAATGTATTATAATGATATTTATTAAAAAAAACAATTCATTTCTAGTTTCTTCCATAAAGTCGTGGAATAATATGCTAAATGATTTGTTAAAAAATACTGGTTTGTCATTGTTCAGAATGAGCTATTATAATTATTTATTTATAGATACCTAATAGAAGGTGTATCGTGCTTTGTAATTCATACTATGCATCCTATTCCGGTGCCACTAAGGCATCAAAGATGAGAGGAATCCGTCTAACAATTTTACTTGGGCAATGCGAATAAATTTGTCGGCCGAACACTGCGGTCTAATTTACTCACGAGCTGCCTGTAAGGTCCAGGGGTCCGTATCACGCAAATATTCTTATCGCCTATTCTTAGTAGTCTATTCATACCTGAGACAGCGTATACGTATGGCATCAATAATTCCAGCCGTAGCATTATATGCCGCAACTTGTCATTTGTGAACGATCCACCACCTGGTGAATTTTCCCATTCTTTCCATTCAAATTATTGAACATGGGAACAACGAGAGGGCTGTTCTGCGACACTCTACTATCGACGACGTGCACATTTTTTTCTATTATGATGTCAGACTAGCGCGAAGGTATAACAATATTGTATTTGTATTTAATATGTCCTATTTGATGTACCGTTCGTCATCCCACGCCAATTTGGACAGGAAGTGACCCCTGACCTTTCATGTTTCGATGAGAATTGGAGGAAATGATTACCTGGATTGGAGGATTACCTGGATATTACAATTACCTGGATAGTAGAATTGGAGGAAATGGAGGAAATCATCGAATACAAAATACCATAATGAGAGCTTTGTCAAAAACTGAATAAAAACAGCTGAATTACGGCTATTTTTAAAAATAGCTGTCTTTCTTTCAGGAAATTTCCGTTATCGCGTATCTCAAGGATAAGTGAAGTCACGTAAGTGAAAGTAAAGTGAAGGATAAGTGAAGTCAAAAAGTCATCTCATGGCTAATTACCAATCTAAATTATTTTAATACACGTACCATTTGCGGAAAATAGTGTTAAAATTGTTGCTTGCTCGGAAATGTAATGTTAAACGTTCAAAATTTTAACTTTTAAGCTGATTTTATGTACCCGTCTAACAAATTGCCGCGACTAGCCACGGCAGTTTCGCACTTAACGGCGTCAAATATGGATAATGCGCCTAGTTTTAAATAATCCCGTGGTATAAAGCCCATCGCGTATTATTTCTTAAACGATTTTGATAACTAAACTCTGTCAATGTAACTGATGATTTGATGTGAGCACAAATATACTTGAGAAGAAAATAAATTCGAACTGAGAATCGTAACTTCGATTGTTCTTTATGAGCTGTTTCGCAATAAAGTAGTTTGAGCGAAATATGCCCGTAGTCATAATGGAGACCATATTCAAATTACACGTTTTAATATCAATAGCTGTAGGAAGCATAATTTACATATTGAATTGATAATAGTGCAATAATATACCTACATAGATATGACTGAAATTCTAAGTAATTAAATAAAAATATCTACATAAGTTCTTATTTTGACTCATTTTTTCACACGGTAAATTTAAAACTCCTTCAAAACGGAAGGTTTTTTGTGATAATGAAAAAAATACTGGGGTGACATTGTGATTAATTTTCAAAAATAGTCGATAAAGCACGCAAACTGTCCAGTGTTCATTTTTCGACGAGATCTAGGTGTTATTAATTCCTCATTTTTTTAAATGAGATCTCCCTGGAGTGCATACACGTACCATTTCCGATGTAAAAGGGCCGGTATTGTTCGTCCAAAATCTCGGAAATTAGTCCGGTAAGTGGTTGATATTTTGGTATCTTTGGAAGGGTGAGGAATTTTTCTTTAAAGTGAGACCAAATTTAATGTTTTATGAGGGAAATCATATAGCTCAAATTACATTTATGCTTCAAACCGGGAAAATGTTGAGGTTAGCAGAGAGAAACGGTACTCTGGTTCTCAAGTCAGTTCTTTCTTTGAAGGGAACCTAGCTTGAGTAGAATAGTTTGCGCGAGTCTAGGGTATTGTGGTATTTTAATCTTCGCAAAGATGAACACCTCACTTGATATTATGAGAAACTTGGTTGGTTGAATACCAGCTCACGTCGTAAAAACCTACTTAGAACATTCATTTTTTTATTTTTGCTAGCAATATGTTTCCTAAAAGTACTACTAATCATGTAATGGTTACTAGAACAGAACCAAGTAATCTTCTACTTCCGACCCACCGAATCACTACCTTTCACAATTCGTTTGTCGTGGCCGCCTTACAGCTCTGGAATTCTATTCCAATTGATTTGAGGAAATACCGTTCGTTGGCGACTTCTCAATCTAAATTGTATGGAGTTTTATTAAAAAAATGTTTTCTTGAATAGTTTAGCCTTTTCAGTATTAGTTCTCATTACAAATTATTTCTAGATAAAAGTTGTTTTTTTTCATGGTCCATTCATGTGTTTTGTTTTAATTGTATAATTTTTTCAACTCTCTCATGTATTGTTTTCTTAAGTATTTTTTCCCTTCGATTATTTAGTAATTTATCAACACCTATCTTTGAATTCAATTGTAACACATGTACAGTTTATGTGTTCCACTTAGTTGTATTATAGTTGTTTTTTTTTCTTTCTTTTGTCTGTGTTATTACGCTCCATTTATTTTCTAATTTGAACACAGTCATTTGTTAATTTGTTTATTACCTCGCTGTTATTTCATTGTATCTAATTGTTGCTCTAGGGGACCTGTCCCCGAGTAAAATAAAGATTTATTCTATTCTATGCACTAGGTTTGGGTTTTTCTCGTGGCATACTGTCGTTACTTAAAAAAACTGAATAAAATGTGCCAAAACTGAGCGGTGGGGTGCCGTAAAAGTTATCAGCTGTAAGATACACGTGACGCGGGTACTCAAACGGTGGTAGTCTGACACGCTCTACATTAATTTACTGCTAACAATCAATAGTCAAGTATGGTGATCAGAATATGGTATCCCCATGAAAGAGCAACAGCGGACTCCCCATCCTTTACCTTCTCCGCATCAAGGCGACCTTTCTCTCCTCCTTCCCCTAATTAACCACCCCCCTGCCCTCACCCCTCTCCATCCCCCTCACCTCCTAATTCCACTCCCGATCGACGAATATGGTTCCAGTCTCCCCCTCCCGTTTTCACTTTCTCCTCCTTCAGGAAGACAAGCCTCTTCCCCCACCCACTCCTTCATGCCAGACGGTTGCCACGGAGGCCCGTGTCGTTAACAGCGCGATCCTTCGACTCATCGACTGCGATATCCACGCACCATAGCGTAGAAACATCGGTCTGCCCAAACGTTCCCATGCGGAGTGACGTCAAGAGTTTCATATAGTTTACTAATACTTTGGATACGTATGCACTATAGAGTAAAATTAGACAGTGTACATACGCTTTTGTTTTCGTGGCGGTAAATTGGTGGTCGAAACGCCTTGTTCTACACCGGCCACGAACTTTCCCGGTTACTTACCCGTTTAGTTAAACTTTTAGGGTTACAACAATTTAGTTTTTACAATAATCTACATACACACCAATCACGCCGTTCCCTTCCGGGATAGGCAGAGTCACTAAGTTTCACTCGGAAATACATATTTCTACACCAATCTCTGCTTCAATATTGTCCTCCATATTGACCTATCCTTGCAAGCCTCTTTTGCCTCATTTACCCCCATACACTGCTTCATACACGCCCTCCTGTTTTTAAGACTCCTAATATTCCTCCTCCTAAGAATTTCCTCAACCACAACTTTCTCGGCCTGCCTCTACCTCTCACACCATTCGTTTCCTTCTTATATATCTGTTTCGCTATTCGACTCTCATCCATTCTCTCAACATGGCCAAACCAACGAGGCACACTCCTTTCATATATGTCCATCACTGGAGTATCTATCCCACATTCATTTATTACACACTCATTCCTGCCTTATCCATCCTACATTTGCCGCAAACACTCCTCTGTGTGTGTGTGTGTGTGTGTTTACAGTCATCTAATTTACCAGTTTTACAGAAATACAGTATTATTTATAATAATATTTGGTTTTTGAAGTAATATGCCATGATTTACTATGTTAGAAACTTTTGATGCACCAGGGGGGTCATTCTGTATTTTGTCGGTTCCGTACCGATCGGTAGCCTACCGACGGCATGCATACCGTACCGACAGGGTCCCCGTCGGGGTTCCCTCACCGACGGACCTTTCTCGGGCGATTCCGTAAGCAAGTCGGGCGCTGTTCCAGTCGGTTTGATAACTCCTCCCTCTCAAGATACCCCTCCCTCCCAATTTTCCGAGTGTTGCCGAAGCTGAGGGTCATATGGTCCATTTCAACCAATGGAGACGAGGGAGACGAAGGAACAAACAAATGACTAAATGAAGCCGCCTAGTGCTCTCATGGGTATCAACCAAAACAACATCCAGTGACAAATATTATAATACACAGACTCAGTAATGTCGAAAGTAAAGTCATTCACACACAGTAATGTCGAAAGGAGGAGGATAATAAAGTTCTGTAAATTGAGTGCGTGACAATGTATATTTGTGCAATAAGAAAGCGCTCCATATTTCAAGTACATTGCAAGTAGCTTATTTATGAACATGAAGTTTTCCAAAGAGATGTTAGGTGCAACGAGAACTAATGTGTTGTTATTGTATGTATGTAGAAATATGATTTGTCAAGTGTACCAATTTATTCATTATATTTATGAGCAAATTAACGCGTGTGGTGGAAAGCAGTTTATCGCGTTGCATATTTGTTTATATTTGGTCTTTCTAGCCGCAGAAGTGGCCTCCGTGTGGAGTACAAACCGTCGGAAGATGGTTCAAATTAATTGTTAAAACTAATTGAACAGTATCTTCATGAATATAGAATGGCCATGTAGTCCATATTTGTGGGGTGATTATGAAATGTTCGCAATTTATATGCTTTATTCGTGTGTATAGCAATGGTAATGCTGCGCGCTCGTGCCATGAAACATTCATTTAGCGTATTCGTGGAACGAAGTCGAATGTAAAAATGACTTGAATGAGTAGTATTAAAAACTATGATGAGAGAAAATGAAGTGGAGGTTCCGCTAAGTATGTCGTTGAACACTTCCTTGCTTTGCTGTTGTTGCAAGTATGTCATTGTCAGTATATGTTAATTAATTATATATAATAATATAAATATAATAAAAATAATACACATATATGTTAATTAAAGTCAGGAGCCCTTAAGTTTCGCTGAAGCTTGCATCACACCGTAACAACCTAATTCCTAGTTATTAGCATATTACGCCGTGCAGGAACGTTTCTCGTGGTTTAAGTGGAAAATTTGTCGTTCGAATGTGTTACACTCTTGGCAGTATTTATGTATTCATCCGAATTAATTGAGGCAAAGTGATAATTGACAGTTCAGTTTAAAAGGTTCTTCAAAATGTTTAGTTGAGTTGTGGAAACAGGGACTGAAGCGCAAAAAACGCCAATAAAAGCACAGATCTCACGATATAGCCTATTTTCTCAAATAATAAACTACTGTAGTGTGTATAAGTGGGTTTCATGCGTGGCTGAATAAACAATATTAGACCATATGGGTAAAATTTACAATTTGAGAATATATATTAATCCGCAATAATTACTGACATTTGTTGCGGAGGATTTTCTGGGAATTAATTACACATACTATAATAGGGTAATCCAACATGCTTCGTAGGCAAAATATTGGCCTGAATATGCACATGATAGCGCCAAATAGTAAAACATTTTGAGGAGCCAAGCGATCAATACAATGCTACACATCGGATTCCAAGTTGTTTTGAGGTTTTTCTTTTAGGCCGTCACTTTCATTATCTTATTTCAACTTGTGCATTACATATAATATCTCTATTAATCGTGTGAATAAATTATATCGCTATTACAAGCCTCAAATAAACCTATTTCAGACATAAATCTAAATACGTTGTCAATTTGTTACGGTGTCTTTCAAGCAAACCGACTGATTATCCTCCGCACCGACAGCTTTTACGTGTCGGTACGATCTCCCGAAAGAAGCTCCTCGGCACACCGATCGGTTTCATACAGAATACCACGGTAGTCGGTATGACGTCCCAACCGACGAAAAGGCTCCCGTACCGATCGGTTCGGAGTTACACAATGACCCCCAGAACGGTGGTCCTCTATGACATGGCCCATGTCATACGGGATCCCTAATGTAAACAGGCAATAGAGATCCCTACGCAGGTGGACTCTTAGTTTTGATTTCCAATCAATTCAAAATTTGACATGCATGAAGCACTTAAATTTATCTCACTCCCCCCCTCCTCCTTCGTATCGTGGGTCAGTCTGTTGCGCCCCTAAAATACGTTACCGGCTGAGGAAACAAATCACTTGAACGAAAAATCCTGGATGGAATCTTTATTAGCATCGTATTATCGTAAAAACATTGTTCTCTTGCCACAATTTTCTTCACTAAACGCCGCGGTGTGGAGATCGCTTTCTTCCGCCGAAAATCGAAAGCGTCCAAAGAGTCTTTAAGGCTCTCCGATGAATCGGATACTCGATTGAACACTGAAGTATTTGTATCCCAATTAGAGACATCCCTACCTCGGGCGAAATTCCATCCGTGGAACCCACGAGGCGTGGGCACACTTCTTCCGCTTGGATCAGCCGAACGAGTCCGTCAAGAGTGCTCGGATGACGCGATGCGAGAGCGTTGCGCTTAGCACTCTTCTTTTTTTTCTCAAGACTTGGCTCACCGCGTGTCCGGATACCGGATGGTGGGCGGCCTCAGGGGAGGTGCGAGGGGAGAGGAGGGAGGCTGGGAAGTGACGTCACTTGGAGAGGGGAGTGAGGGAAGTGGAGAGAGAAAGGAAGAGAGAGGTGGAGGGGAAGTGGTCAGAGAGGCATTTCCTCCAATCGTCTCCTTTCCTTAGCCCAGTTTACATCGAACTCCAGGCGGTTTGACCAAGATTTTTCCCTGTTCGTAACAGTGACCAAATTCGAATTTCATTTTTTTATTTCGGCAGCTATAAGAAGTGAATATTATTAAAGCAATGACGCAATAATATTGTGTCAAAACAATGATATTCTCAGTTACTGATGAAATGAGCTTACTTTCCAATCATTGCATTGACAAATTTGTGAAACTAGCTAACACATCTGACCGGCAGTTGGGAGATCCGGGTTCGAATCCCGGTCAAGTCTAATCATTCTTTCTTGGCGAATTTCAACCCTTGGTGTAAATGAGCTTACGTAATTCTTCAGCTTGGATCATTTTCTTCGCGTCGTAGGCCAAGATTTCTTCCACAAGTGAAGATTTTTTTGTAATTCTGTAAAAATGAATGTGATGAGTAAACAATTGATTGAAAACAGAGGGAAAATCATACAATCTTCATTGGTCGTTCAATCCTAAGATAGGTTGACTGCAGGTCTCCACCCTTCCCTATCTAATGATATATAAAACGATATAAAAGCGAAATAAACTGCATGTGACCGGTTTGGTTTTTTGACATCATAATGCTATTTCAACTTGTAGCCTTATGACACTTGGCGTTTATTTCAAAATCATTCAATCACATACGTACATTTATTCTCCTGAATGCGAATACACGTCTTTTTTATTATAATAATGGTTCCTATAAAATATCAAGGTATCATACCGAATAATAGACACGCCATTATTTATGGTTTTCGCTTAAATTACGAATTCCGCGCAATAAACCCAAGTCATAACAATGATTAATTGAGATGAAAATTATATTTTATACAATTCAGAAATTATCCGGAATCATTAATAAACGGCGCTTATCTACATATACATCTCACACTAACCCGCGAGCCGCCGTATGGGTGAGTGGCAGTGGGTGGTAGGTCACCAGCCGTGTAAAGATGTAAGTTTTTGGGAGGTGAAATGGTGACATGTATTATGGGAGTGTATTTAGAGGGGCTCATTTTTATTGTGGTCGCTTATTGTGCACGGAAAGAACGAGTTTTATTACCTATCTGTTTGGCATTGTATCTCTATTATTTTATCGCATCTGTCAGGTCTAGAAATGTAGTGAGGGGTCGTGATAATATTCTCTGTGTCGCTCTGAAAGCTTCTGAATTTCTCAAGCAGCCTAAGCCTAGCGTGCAGCCTCCGAGTATTTAGGGGATCTCACCTTAATCCCTCTAAAAGTTGTGAGACACTATATTCTCGCTCGTAGAAGTTTTTAACGAAGCGTGCTGCTTTTCTTCATATTTTTTAAATTTTGTTGGTAAAATCTATATGACCAGGATCCCAAATTCTCGCAGCGTATTCTAGGTGTTATGGCTATTTTCAGCGTATAAATAGATGTACTTAAGTAAACTAAAAAGGGAAGTGTGGTCCAAGTTTTTTCTTTGCCTGACTTGAAAAGTTATTTAAAATGTGAAGTCAACGACTCACTATTCACGTTTCCACCGCCTCAAAGGGAGAAGAAAGGGGAGGTGTATTACCTTACCACTGGTTAGCGTGAGGGGACGGGAAAAGTTCAGCCGGAAGTGAAGTTACCTCATCATCTAAACCTTGCTGAGCCTTTAATAGAATATTGTTCAAAGCATAAAACTTCTTTAATAGAATGCTGAGCATTTTCAGTATACTTCATGATTAAAAAAAGTTATTTTAAATCCAAAAAACCACTCCCGCGAGTATCTCACGAAATATTTCTGTCGACCTCTTTTTTTGAAGATATAGTATCGTAGCATGATGAAATGATGAATTACTTAGTTTTCCACACAAGAGTCAGTAAATTATTACGACCTGGGTTTCATCGCTGCACGAGATCATCAGGAACAGACAAAGTAAAACTCACTGCTGTAACCTTCCTATTCCCATGACCTCCCATCCGTCTCCTGGAGACTACCTTTCCCCCTCTTATTTTTTGACTATTTAAGCAATGTTTTACTATGACTACACCTGATGATGTCGCCCAGCGAAGGCTCGAGGCACGGTTCCCTTCACCCCTCCCCCACCCTATTCCCATAATCGCCACCCGTCACCTGAAGACTACCTCCCCCCCCTCTCATTCTCTCATGTGTTTTACTATATCTGTACTTTTGTACTATTACATGATGATGATGTCGCGCAGCGATGAAACCCGGGTCTTAGTAACGTTATTAATCATTTGCGGAAAACTAAGTAATTCATCATTGCATTATGATGAAATTCCACCAAGTTGCTGCCAATTCAAGTATTCTACCAACTCTACCATTAATTCTAGTACTATAGCATTACTTCTGCAAACAAAATTAAGCAAAGCAGTATTTTT
This sequence comes from Ceriagrion tenellum, assembly GCA_963169105.1. NCBI lineage: Eukaryota > Metazoa > Arthropoda > Insecta > Odonata > Coenagrionidae > Ceriagrion > Ceriagrion tenellum. The sequence goes on from OY720637.1 coordinate 126,165,562, forward strand.
AAAGTTATAAATTGAAATAAAAAATTCGTGTGGTATAATGTACACTTAGACTATCTCAGTAGACTTAGGTCGCATTTTCCGGAAGTCATATCATAGACGGATGTATGTCAAATTTACGGTCCAAAGGGCAATTAGGAGCAAAGAGCAATTAGGGCAAGCCAATTAGGAGCAAGTACATTTAGGTGAAAATATTTGCTCAGATATTTTGCATACTTTTCTTTAAAAACAAAAGCAACGACACAAAAATGCCTGACTACACACAGTTTCCTCACTAAACCAAAACATATTAATAATATTCATACAATATTAATTTTGTCCATACATGCAACAAGCTACAAGTGCAATTCCTGAAAAATATCAATTCGATGTAAATTTTTAGCACGATTCAATGTTCTAAATTTATTAGGAACCAAATGCACTTTTTTACGTAATTTGTAAATATTTGACAACATTTTAAGCATTGTGACTGGATATAAAACTTGACAGCTTCTTTTATTCCATAAGACGTTGTTGTAATTTGGTTGTGAAGGAGTTAGCTGACAAACTTACTTTAAAAGACGTAGGCAGGGAGTTCCAAAATTTTATTCATGTTGTTTGGGAAGGGTTTTCGAAAAAGGTGGTCAAAAATTATATCTATGAACGGAATTTGCAGCGATAGCGAGAGTTATGTAACTTTTTCGGAGTATACCGGTCCCTTGTTCGGATGATTTCCTTCGGGGGGAGGCGGAAAAAAAAGTCAAGCATGGAATTCCTTTGGTCGTCTCGCGGGGTTTTGTGACATCCGGCCAGGAGACACCGGGAGTCTCACACCACGACACTCCAAGGAGGGCGATCGATTGGCGGTATAGAACAGGGCGGCCACTTCATATCTTTTCCAAATATTTCCGAGTCGCCCACGTTGAGAATATCGTCTCCCAAAGGGAATTCACTGTGGAATTGGTTTTTTAAATGATTTTCTAAGCACTGATTTGCGGGGTTCAGAAACTTGTTTCTTCTGGCGGGCGCACAAATAGAGGGAAGTGAAGAAATATTTACTAACATATACAAAATACCGTGCAAGCCACCGCTAGGGTGTGTGGCTGAGGGTGATTCCACATCAGGTATGCAGCACTCATCCTAGATGAAATCAGAACTGAGCACCTTCCCACCGTCGCTATGCGCAGGCCAAAAGCAGTCAGGATAACAATGCGCAGTCAGACCAGAAACTAGGAGTGAGCTATGTAGACGAACATGCTATCGTGCACTATTTAAGGTACATCTATTATGATATAACTACAGTACTCTTAAGATACAACTTCAGCACACTAGTTAAGATACAACTATTGGTGCGACTGATATATACCACAAGGTACTAAATCCTGTAAAAACTAAATCAAGCCGGAAATTTCATGCGAGGTGAGTTGTTAATTATGATGAAGTTAAGATATGTAGCACAAGTACAAAACCTACTTTACATAGTGAGGGTCAAAGTATCATTGAACTGACCTATCGCAACCTTATGGATCCATATTATACGTGGAGAACATGTCCATCTTACCCTATTGGTTCTACAGTCAATTTCCTTAGTCTTGTGCCTGTGATCGTTTCTATAATATTTTGCTCTAGCAAAATATGTTGAACGTCCGAAAAAAATAGCCTACCTAAATCCCAATCTCATGTTTTGACGAAAAAAGTAATTATTTGTACATAGTACCTTGCTAGCCACCATAAGTGACTGAGGAATGGGGTGAGTTTTCACTAGCATCCACTCCACAATATCCCAATTTGGTAATGAAACTACGAGTAACGATACTGCACTTTGAGAAATGAGCAACTTCCACTGTGGTAGGATTTATTACGACCGCTTTTTTCAGAATCTTCAGGTTCATCTTCAGCATCTTCAGCATTAGAAGATGCTGTAGAAAGTGAAACCAGTCGTCACGAATCCTATCTCAGTGGAAGTTGCTCATTTTTCAAAGTGAAGTTATGTTCCGCATCCACTCAATCAGGTCTGAAATCACAGATTTTGTGAGCGACGATGCATTAGCTAAAAGATAGAAAAATAATTGTCGGGAGGTGAATTTGTACCAACTTGCATTGTATAATTTGCGACCAGTGCTGCAGGAACGATAAGTAATAATGATTTACGGTGCTACATAAATGCACAGGGATACAATTACGGGGAATACATGCGCGATGTGTTGTTAGAATTGCGTGTCGAATTAATGCAAAAAATTCTGTCCTATCTGCACTCTATTGACCTATTTTCCCTAGTTACTACTAATTTATGGCGTCCTTCAACTTTCATGTGGGAACAAGCACGTACGTACTACGAGGAAGCTGGAAAAATATGTTAGAAATATTGTATGTTTCTGCATCATAACAATAGTAAAACGGTGGAGGAATCCCCAGCTATACCAAAATCATGAGTACCTCTTGGAAATTTCATAGGTGGAGGCAATTTTGAGAAGGATTTTTTTTTCCTTTTTTTAAGAATCTCGTGGAGAGCGGCCGCCCTGAATAGACCTGGTAAACTTCAGAGAGAGAGAGAGCTATTCTTCTATGTACAGGGGCCACTTTAAAAAGATCCCCCTACTAGGGAAAAGGATTGAAACGAGGAAAAATGTCAAGGGATTGGCCGAGAGAAGAAAGAGGATGGGTTGGGGTTGAATGAAAAAAAAGAACGACTGGAGTTCCCAAACAACATGCCGTCCATACGGCGGTCACACGTGGAACGGTGGAGTCTCCGTCCATGTGAGCTGCGAAAAAATGGGACGATCGTTTAAAATTAGCCTCTCCGTTCGGCGAAAGATTTTTCAAGAGGGCGTATTATATCAATGCATACAGGTTTTTCTCCGGCCGGGAGCCGACCTCATGGTGGTGTGAGTAGGCCCGGAGAAAAGGAAGGGACTCAAAGAATGCCCACGAGTTCACATGGCATGAACCAGCATCGCGGAATGAATTCGTGACTTTTAACGGTCAGCGTTACGAGCGCGGATGTGGCTTACGAGACGTGGGATTGGAGATTGGAAGTACAGGATGAAATTGGTCGAGAGGAATGAATGAATGAATGAAAAAGAATGTATTGATCTAGGACGTGATGTCCTCTAAGATCAAAGAACAATTTACATAAAAAGTAAACCATGAAAACAATACTATACACTCTTAATTTTTGTGAGGAGTCACTAAATGAACACAAAGGAGTTGAGTCCCACCAATAATTGCGGAGTTCATAGAGAAATAGTGAATTGGATAAGAGAGACTTTCTCAGTGATCGAAAACAAAAATTAGTTATTGATGGTTTTAGCTCTGATGTGGTAGAAGTCACATCCGGTGTTCCTCAAGGAAGTGTGATCGGCCCTCTTTTATTCATTATTTATATTAATGACTTAAGTTCTAGAGTTATCTCTAAATTAAGACTATTTGCAGACGAAACAGTTATCTACCATGAAATAAGCGAAGACGCGGACTTTAAAGCTCTGTCATCGGACTTTAACAACATTCATTCGTGGTGCCAGGAGGGGGGTTAGAATTAAGTATCAGCAAATGCACCACAGTTCACTTTCTGCGGAAGTCATCACACAAATGCCGTACCAATACTGTGGGTGGAGTAAACATAAAATCTTCAGATACAGTAAAATATCTTGGAATTACCTTAACTTCTGATATATCGTGGGGACTACACACACAAAACATATGTGGCACTGCTTTAAAGAGACTAGGTTTTGTTAGACGTATAATAGGAAGGTCCTCGGTTGAAAAAGTCAAAGAGAGATGCCACAAAAAAGATATGGAGGCCATAACAAATTAACTATATAAAGGCAATGATAAAGCAGAGGTCGGTTTGGTAAAATAGGACTTGCAGCAAATTACTCTCATAGCATCATAATTATCAGGGTGATCTAAACCTTAATGTAGGTTTATAATGGAGGAGACTGAATTCTGTAGACTTTTACACCCTATCTTCTAATATAGTACTTTTTTATCAGAGCATACTTTCTTCGTTTCTTCATCCTGTCCAAAAATTCTCTTTCTTCTCTCTCTCCACACTCAAGCATCATTTCCTTTATCATGACCTTCAGCATCTCTAAACCTCTAACTCCCTAACCTTCTGATATATCTTGGGGAACACATAAACAAAACATATGCGGCACAGCATTAAAGAGACTAGGTTTTGTTAAGCGTATTATAGGAAGGTCCTTGGACGATAAAGTCAAAGAGAGATGCTATTTTGCTCTGGTTAGGCCACACCTTGAATACGTCGCGAACATTTGAGACCCTCGTCATAAAGATTTAACCAAGAAAACCAATAAAATACAAAGAAAAGCTCCACGCTTCGTTAAAAACTGCTACGAGGAAGCATACAGTGTTTCCCAACTTTTTGAGAGATTAAGGTGGGAACCCCTAAAGACTCGGAGGCTGCACGCTAGGCTTAGGTTGCTTGAGAAATTCAGAACTGGTGTGTTTCAGAGCGGCACAGAGAATATTATCATGACTCCTCACTACATCTCTCGGTCTGACAGAAGCGATAAAATAAGAGAGATACACTTCCGAACAGATAGGTACAAAAACTCGTTCTTTCCGCACACAATAAAAACTGAGCTCCTCTAAATACACTCCCATAATACACGTCACCATTTCACCTCCCAAAACCTTATCCCTTATACCTTTACACGACTGGTGTTCTAACACCCACTGCCACACGCACATGCGGCGGATTGCTCGGTAGTATGTAGTTTTATCACGATCTTCAGCATCCCTAAACCCCTCAACACCAGCTTTAACCGCCTTCTCATCCCCCTTCTTAAGTTTTCTCTCCCTATCCACCTTACCAAGCACTTCGTCGTTTGTCTTCCTTTCAGTCCTCCCCACCTTCTCATTCCTCCTTCACACCCTCATCATAAAAGCTTGCGATCAATTCTCGTCGTCCTTTTTCAGAGTCCACGTTTCTGCTCGATACAACGCTGCACTTCGTACGCTCTTCACTAGCCTCTTCTTAATACTCTTACCCAAGGTCACTGCGCCTCAATTACTGAACGCTTCTTCTGCTGGAGCTGTTCTCCTTTTAATGCCTTCGCCGCTACGCTCCTTTTCTTTTTACATGCAAGCTAATTAATTAAGTTGCTCTACTTGCTCCAGCTCGTGCCCTCCGGCTGAAATCACCAGCCTCGCTTTCTCATTCCTGTAGAATGGAAGAATTCCATTACTTTTGTTTTCTTGTGATTTTTATTCATAGCGTATTATCCGCATTGCTTTCCCAATGCATCTAGAATAGCTTGCAATCCTTTCGGTGATACCGGCATCCGGTCATCCACGAATGTAAGCAACTTTATTAGCTGGCCTCCTACTTTGATTTCTACATCTCACTCTTTCCATTTGTCTCTTACCATTTCCTCGACATAAATGATAAAAAGCAAAGGTGATCACGAGCACTTTTACCTTACCCCGCTTGCTATAACTGTCTATCATGAATTACCGTGAGCCATCCTCACCCAGGACCTCTGGGCCTGACATATAATAATAATAAGAATTTTATTCCATGACAACAAGTTATACATGGGTCATTACATAAATAAACAACAGCAAAAATGCCTGGAATATAGGTACCCCATTGGGAATTCCCGCTTTGGGGTTACCGACTCAATCATCTATTAACAGTTGTCCTCTCTTCGATGACGAGTTGACACATTAAAAAGAACATATATACCCATCACGCCGTTCCCTTCCGGGGTAGGCACCCTCAAAATTTTTCACTAATTAATACATAATTGTACACATAACTCTGCTTCAATAATTCCTCCATACTGACCTATCCTTGCAAACCTCTTTTGCCTCATTTACCCCATGCACTGTTTCATACACGCCCTCCTGTTTTTAAAACTCCTAATATTCCTCCTCCTAAGAGTTTCCTCAACCACATTCAACCACAACTTTCTCGGCGTTCTCATATTAAAAAGAAGAAAAGAAAAAAATTGCATGTTGACTCCCCGGCTGGTAATCCTACATAATTACATTTATGTTTTACTGTAAAAGATAACTCACATTTTGACCAAAAATTAAGCGATCATATGCTCAAAAGGTATAAGTATCATTGTTACATATTTACACTTGTTTTAATAATAAATGAGAAACATCCTCAGTATTAAACAACTATTTTTTCAGCATTTGACAGAATTTTACTTTACTTCTTGGTGTTACAATATCATTTGGCAATGCGGATATAATTTTGGGCCCCAAGAAAAGATAACTTTGTCGAAATTTTTCATTTCTTTGTCTCGGTGTTGCGACATTCACGTGACTACGGAGCTCAAGTGCTCGTGGTGCCTTCATTTCACCGCACCAATTGAAATAAATCCTTAGTAACTTGTACACAAATAAATGCCTTAAAGGTAAAATTCTCAATACTTTAAAAAGAGAGAAGCTATGTGTGGTAATTGGTGCCCGCAACATAACTCTTACAATATGTTTATATTCGGATAAGTCTCCTGTCTCGCCAATGTATTTGTATTTCTATAAGTATCGCCGTATAGGTTACTGGGAATGTTTAAATGTTCTTTTCAAATCATCCAGCCTGGTTAGAATTGGAGAAGAGGCTGGAACCACCAAATTTATACACGCTGAAACTAAAATTAAGGAAGCAAAAAACGAATGCTGCCAAATACTCCTTAAAACGCGGGGTCCTTGAATGGAACCAATTACCAGAAGAACTCACAAATCCATTACCAAGGAATGTAAATAGTTTTAAAGAAATGTTACTCATAAAAAAGAGAGTGTCTAATGTTTATGTAGGTATACGTATTTTTTAAAAACTTTGTCATTATTATTTACAGCTAAACAAATGTTATATTACCACCAGACAATGTCTAATTGTAATATTAATGTAATAAGTATAAATATAAACATATTCCACAATAAACACTGTCAAACGACTTTTTGAAATTCGTACAGCATAACACAACACCCTGATTGTTATCAATGTATATTTCTATAAGGGTTCACATCCCGAAAATCGCATCCTAAGTTGCCCACCATTCCCTTCGAAGTAGATATCAGCATTTAGCCAGAAAAGCGGTTGGAGGACAAAAGTGTAATGAGCGTGTTACGTCGAGACTTACAGAACTGGATTGCTTTTATCTAAAGACATCTAAACAAACCGGTTGCAAATTTAATATCATGGCTTGTGCGCAATTAAAGTGGAAGTGGGAATAACGGTGACTAGAGAGCCTTTTTATCAACAGATTTGCGTGAAACTTTGCGAACGTGTTCTCATTAGGGATATATTCAGTCAAATTGTGAAAATTTTGTATTATTTACTTAGCAATTATGGCACGTCAATGCAATTTTAACACGCATTGTCGCGGCACATGGCATACATGTCGTAATTAATCAGTTACATACATATATGTTTTCCTGTAAACGCAAAAAATTCCACACTAGTGTAATGGTTGTTAAAAATATCAGGGTTTCATGCTGATTTGAAATTTCTAAGTACCACATTTTTATATAATTCTCGCCGAAATTCCGTTATCCGCGCAAAATCCATTATAGCTATACTCTAATGTACTCATGATTACTGGTAGTTTGAGCGAGATATTTCCCTATCATAAGAGAGACCATATTTTGATGTCATTTTTTAGTTAAGCGGTTTTAAGCGTCATCTAGTGATTGCCTTCATATTAATGACACAAAATCTTCGATTTTGTTACCTAAATCCTCTGCTATTTGCCCCAAGCATTTAACTGTATTTTTTACGAATTGAAAATTTAGAGATCTTATTTTTCATAGGTTGTACACATTTGTTAGCATTTGTCTGCATTCTTTTTTGACTTCTGGTGCCATTTACAGCGCATTGGGTCATAAAAATATCACCGTCTTCATCTGTAAATAAGATATCAGACTTGAAACAATTTCTGGCCGCTAAAAGCATGAATTTCATACTTGTAATTGCTTTGTGTCTATCTTTTCCCTGAAGGGTTACCCGATCCATATTAAGTGCCACAGTTTGGCCCGGTAGACCGTTGAATTTATATATAGCAATTTTATCTTCATTTAGTTGAAAGCTTCACAGTTACCACTGAGTCCATCCATCCTTCCATCCATCCGAGCATAAAAACTTCGTGTTCATTTAAAGTTCAAAAAGTGTTCCTTTTTCCAACTACGTGTTCATTTAAAGTTCAAAAAGTGTTCCTTCAGTGTCCAAATTAAGTTCTTTTGATTTACCATTGAATGTTCGGTTAGTGTTCTCTAAGTGCATTTTTTGACACAAACAACGTAGAAAGAATATCATTAGTCGATCGTAAGAAACCGTCCGACGTGAAGGAGTTTTCAACGTACCGCGTGAAGAAAATTAGTCAAGTTAAAGACTTGTGAAGATTTTTCTATTCGAATACTTAGAATGTCTGTCATACAAAAGTATTTAATTCAACCATTAATACTTCAATATTTTATGCATGCTTCCTACAGCTGCTGAAATGAAAAACTATGATTCGAATATGGTCTCTATAATGACTAGGGAACAATCTCGCTCAAACTACCTTAAGTTAGTTTGAACGAAATATCATCTTACGTAGAAATCAATGAATTTGGTCTCATTTTAAAGAAATATATATCACCCTTTCATTGACACCAAAAATTCAACCCCTTACCACATTAATTTCTGAGATATTTGCCAGGAAATACCAGCCCTTTTACATGGGAAACGGTCCGTGTATGCACTTCAGAGACACCTTATATTAAAAATGAGGCGTTTCCTACATCTCGTCAAAAAATCAACAGAGTGTAATTCGTGTGTTTTCTCAACTATTTATGAAAATTAATCATTTTGTCACTGCAGTAAATTCTTCGGGATCACAATAAACCTTTCGGTTTGATGGAGTTTCAAAAAATAACTCAAGTTAATGACTTATTTAGGTATTTTTATTTGATTAGTTACAATTTCTGTCATGTAAAACTATATTATTTCACCATTAATAATGCAACATTTGATTCATGAGCTGGTGAAATTAAAACGTATTATTCGAATATGGTCCTAATTATGACTAGGGAACTATCTCGCTCGTTCTACCTTAAGAGCGCAGTGTCTGGAAATGCATGGAAATTTTTATCCAACTCAACACCAGGTGTCTCCAGGCTCTGTACTCTAAAATGCCTGCAAACTTTTCTTCAAGATGCCCACCTATAGTACAATTATATGAATACCATAAGTCCTATGAAGAAAGGTCTCTCGGGTGTTCAACCGGATTTAAGGCTCCATATCTCCGGACGTTTCGAAGAACGACTTGCCCTTTATCTTCAGCGGTTATGAACACCTATTTTTATAATTTACAAAAGAATAACGGCTATTTATAATTTTCGTGGAAGAATTGTGTGCTATAGCTAAAATAGGTGGATTTATTATTTCGATAGAAGAATGGACTCCATTTCTGAGCTTCAAGAAACCATCTACTCCCCCTTCAATCATTTATAATTGGCACAGTATCGTGGTTTATATTATCGTGATATAGATATTATAGATAATAGTATCGTGATTTTTATTAAATAATGTAACGGCTTTCCCTCTAGGTAAATTCGACCTCGACAAGGTTTTAACCTGGAACTATGACATGGCTGTCTACCCACTTCGTGCATTTAGATGAAGATCTTGTTAATGACCGCTACATGCAATCTAATTCCCCACTTGAGCCAATCTCTCAAGCATCTCATCTACTTGATGATTAATGTGACCTTTATTATAAAGATGCTGGGCTGCTGATCTATGCTAAGACAAGCCAATGTCAGTGGAGGAGGGGGAACTATGCTAATGATGGAGAAATTGGTTCGTCCGATTTAGATGGTTTTGGAGTCATATTTTGTAGTGCATCACAGTTTACTGAAAAATGTCCGCGGATTCCAATTTTCAACTCGAAGCAATTGAAATTGAAAACAACAATTGGAAATATAATCATACCTTGATTCAAAATCATAAGATCCAAGTTAAATTTGCGAATCAACAGAGTATTTATCGTTAACTATTTGCACTTTAGCGCTGATGTTCATATTTTATAAACTTTAGAATCGATCTCCAAATATTAGCCTTTAAACAGTGAACTAACCTAAAAACATAAATATCACCTATACTCTTAAGATTGCGCGATCGAGTATTTTGCCCGTGATATTTGACGGCTTGTGTTTGTTAAACTGAAAAAAAGTGTTGGATGGCTGGGCAGCGTCGAAAGAATGAGTAACGCAAGAATATCAAAAATGCTGCTGAAAAAAATAGAAGAAAAAAGAGATAGTAAAAGACTGAGAGGAAGACCAAGGAGACGCTGGCTGGATGAAGTGACGAATGATGAAGAGATAAAAGGATATTTTTGGGAAGAAACCATGAGAAAAGTATTGTGGAACAATATACCCCTCTGGAGACTCTTAGTCAACATCTAGACCCCAGTGAGTGGACCAAGACTACGATATCTACGTATGCGTGATAAAAAAAGACGATTCTTTGCGTGCTTCGCCTTTGCTCAATCCTCTGCTGTACGGGTTATCCGAAAGCGGGTCGTGACAGCTCACCCATCTGTCTAGTCATGCGTAATCCAACTTGGATGGATTACATCATCGCTTCTCCTTCTGCCCGCCTCAACAGTTTCCGGAAATACACGACGCGACGGGGCATTCAAGTCTCCCCGCAGTATCGTAGTACCAGCCCTAGCCGCGAGAGCGCGTATTCTAGACTGACATTACGCAACGATTGTTTCATTCATGAGAAACTCCACGCCGGACTTGATTTTATCTTCCTTATGCTTTAACCGCTCCTTTTCGCGATTTTATGCCTGTGAAAAAAAGAATTCATATAAAAGGGATCAGCTTACGATGGAGGCTAGAGCAAAGGCTTCTATTCGGACGTCCCAATCTCATATTTTCCAGCTGTAGCGAATATTTAATGAGAAGATTTCGATATTCGAATCCGAGTTCAATTCCATGATGAAAGCACTTTTAGTTGCAGTCCATCGGATGAGAAGCAGGACTGTGGGCCCGTGGCACAGTGGGTGGAGATCGAAAAAAGCTGGCTGAAATTCATATCTACATTATTTTTGGAATAAGAATCACAACTTTTCCGACTTTCACATTTTCACATTTTAAAATCACATTTTACTAGTATAAAGCAGCTAATTTTGTTTTAAAAAAGCTAATTTTGTTGAAAAATTTCTAAAAAGCTTATTTTGTTAAAACTGTCAAGATAAACCCAGCATTGTTATCGAATTGTTGAAGGAATAAGGGTGGGAACCTCAAATTTATCGCAGGGAAAAATATAGATTTAATCTTTTACGAAAATTTGATGTAAACTATTTTTTGCCGGACGTTCGACATATTTTGCTAGAGTTTGCTAGACATAACAGTTTGCTAGAGTCAAACTGTTATGATATAAAGGAGCATAATTATAGGATTAAGGAAATTGACCATAGAACTGATAGGTCTATAATAATATTTTTCCATTTACAATTAGATACCATAATAGTTGCGATAAATCAATTCTATGGAACTCTGACCCTCACTAAATGGAGTAGATTCTGTTCTTGTGCTAAAAATCCATCATTACAAACAATTCACCGCGCATGAAATTTTCGGCATGATTTATCTTTCTACATGGTTTATTACCTTGTAGGACTATTTATTAATCACAGCAATGATGCTAACTACTAGTTGTATCATAACAGCTATTGCATAGCAGCATGTTAGTCTGCGTTGCACTCTCCTAGTTTCTAGTCTGACCGCGTATTGTTATTCCGGACTGCTTTTGGCCTGCGCCTAGCGGCCGGGGGAATGGGCACAGTTCTGATTTAAACTGGGATGAGTGCTGCACGCCTGGTGTGGAGTCATCCCGTGCCACACACCGCTGTGATGGTTTACACGATATTTTGCAGATGTAGATGCCACCTCCTGACATCGAATCTAATGATATTTAAATGTATATTGGCCAGGGGTAGTTATTAAATAAAATGGCATAAACAGAGAAATCCTGTACTTCAATTATTACATAATCAGTCTCTTTTAATCGATGTCTGTGCGTAATAATAATCCTGAAATTATTGAAATTGAGTTCATAATATCTTTTTTTTACCTCCAAAATTCTCTTTGATTCGTGACCTTTGTCTGAGAGTGAACTTATGCCAATATCATTTTTCAAATAATACCACCGACACATAACTATCCACCCAACCTTGATTGAGCAAGTGATCTCAAAGTCCGGTCACAATCTTTAACTACATCCGGAAAAAGAATGACCTGGTCATATATTAATTCAGCAGTAAATAAAAAGATTATTATAGTTATCCATTTCATCGGCGATCATGAATATGATGATTGGTCCACTACAGCTCATTTTGTTGGGTTGACTTCAGTAAATCACGACTTTGTTTGTTTGTCAAAGAAGAAGAAGCGTTCTTTGCGAACTCAAGAACAACTAGTTATCTTTTTTGGTAATTAGGAAAAATTCATTAAATAGCTACGGTTATTAAATAGTAGCATACACATAAATAGCAATATTATAAAATAAATTTGTCATATTTTTCAGGTAAACGTTTTGTCTTTACAAAACTACGTCTAATTATCCTTCAACAATTCCTACATATTTTTCATCTTTTCTCCTGTAACCCTTTCCATTCAACTCTCAGCCTATCGTTTATTTCAAGAGGCTTTTGTCCCACCCTGGGTTTGAGATGCTTATGTAATAAATGGAGCAATTGTTAGCTATATATCATTGAAACTTGCCTCCAGTGGTAAATTACCCTATTAATAATAATTGTCCCATTCTCACCGTTGAATTTCTGATAAAACTGTGTCAATATCATATTTATTGGTGATTATATTTCCCCTCTTGATGTCTATTATTCATTTATTGCACCTTCTTTCTATAGATTCCGTTTTAATAGAGCGTCTTAAACGTTTTAGAGCGACCAAATTACTTTCCATGTCGAGCATGTTTCATTTTTGTTGAAGGCAACAGTGAGGAAAGGAGGTAATTACAATACTTCATGTCTATGAAATTGCGAATCCTAAAAAGGAACGCGTCACTATTTACGAAGATAAAAGAATCAAGTCGGCAAAAAAATTGGATGCTGCGATTTGCCCATCGACCTCACACGGCAACATCAAAATGAGCGGCATTACCAAAATTTACGCTACCTTAATTCTAACGGTGATAATTAGTCGGGCTGCCCCCGCGCCAGGCATTAATTAGATACTCGCCGCTCGTGTGTCGCCACTAGAAGGCCCAAGATGTTTGATGGCTTCACTTCAATACCGTCACGCTCATATGTGACTCAAGTAGGTACATTCATTGCAGGTACAATGCAGTCATTTTGAACCGTTTAAAACGCAAGCTTCCATCACCACGCTTTGGGAGAATGGGGAACTTGCTCACATGAAATGGAGCTTTAACACTATTGAGATTAGATTCGAGGGAAAATTATTCACTTGTCTTCATTGGACGATGGAGGAAATGCGAGGCCTGATGAAAGCGTTTCATGGATGGGATCGCGGTTCTTTCTTTTCCGTTGCCGTTATCGCTGACCAATTTACAAACCGCTTCAGAAGCAAAATGCTAGTAAGGTACTGTCCTGAGAATTCAACTCCGTTTATTAAAACAATTGACTTATAGGACCCGACAAAGTTTAAAATTACGATCTCGTTTTCTCCGTTATTATCGCCATAGAAAAACAGCGATAGCACGAGCCCAAGCGCATTGGACAACCGGATAGAGAGCGCGCACGAGGGAGGGGAATGTGTTCGAAACTATTCGAAATGATTCAGAGTGATTTCAAACACAACCACTCAGGAATGCATAAATATTAGGTTATTCAGTACTATACCATAGTGCAAATGATAGCATCGTTTTGAAGGATTCCTCACGAATTACCTCCTTTTCATCAACTTTTGTGACGCCAAGTCGTCGCTGAGATACTGTTGTTTTTATAATGATTGAATATTTTGTTTTGTAATCATCATCACAGTTGAATAAACATAAATTTACGGTAACGATGTAGAAACCAAAGCCCAATTGTTGCAGTGAAAAACCATCAATTCTTCGAAACAAAAGAATTACGTCAGTCGCGATCGAATGTAAAGATCATATTAACTGTTTCTACCATTGCGTGGAAATTATTCCGCACAGCTTATTTCTAAAGGTTTAAACAATTATTTTTTAAAATTATCTCGCAGTTTTTGAACGATTACGTGAAATTGTGCATAGAAAGACTCCGGAAGGTTATGTGTTGCGCCACGGCATTGTTCTTAATTCAACCTCTTTTTTTCGTTCTTTGTCATTTTGGAGTTGATACTTCAAAAGGAGAAACTCGACCTTGTAAATACCAAAAAACAAAAAAGTAAGTATCCATAATAGACAATGTTTTTATTTGTCAGTCAAGTAAACATGACAAACTATCTTAATAAATATACCGCCGATTCCCAATCCATAACAAGTGCCTACGAGGAAGAGGAAAAAAGTTTCTCATCCGTATTGCCTACCCTATGGGATTTGAAGGGCGTTAATTTCAAAACTTAAAATGCGTGAGGCACGGCTTCTACTGGTCGTATTGAACTGATATTTTTCAAAAATAGTTTTCTAGTCATTTTTCATCGAATTGGGGGGCGGCGTGAAAATTTGGAAAATACTGCCTATTTTTGGACCACCCTAGTGGACAGTAATCAACCTATCCTTGGAATTAACGGCCAATGATGTTGATGGTTGGATACCACTCCGTAGCTATTCGACCTTCTAAGGTACACTAAGATGGGCATAAACGTACTGGGATCCAACCATGTGTTTCTCGGAAATATGGAGCTGCTTTTCTTCTCGCTATCCGCTTCATCTCCTTGGCATAACATTAGATTTCATAAAAATATATTAAGTTAATTTTGGTTGGATAAAGATGTAATCCGTCTGTTCATATTATTCAAGTAATGGTGGCTGCAACTTCCTCAAGCCATGTATTTTTAACGGTTCAGAATATGTTCAACGTCACTCAATAGCGTCCATGAAGCCTATTCTCTTTCTTCCCCATCCCCGCACACGCAATTTACTTTTCTCTATCACAGCCTTCAGCATCCTGTCACCTTAATTTCCTGAGCGAACCACCGACTCTGCCCAATATTAATTTCTTCCAGCAGCTTCCTATTCTCATTCACCATACTAAGCACTGCGTTTCTTAAATCCTTTCCGTACGTTACACCTACGAAATTCACTTCAAATATCTCGGCCATTCTCTACTCCTGTTCGCTATGCGCCCAGGTTCTGCTCCGTAAAACGTTATTTTAGGATTGATCAACTTTACTTTCGTACATTATGCCCCTATTATTAATGGCTGCTCATTAGCGGCCGTCTAAACGGTACCCTAATAACCATCTCAAGGGTGTGAGGCAGGGGGTGATTCCACACCGGACATAAAGTCACTGTCAAACAGTCATACTGTCATCTGCTATTTTACGAACGACTTCCTCGCTATCGCTGTCCAAATCCCAATATTATTTTCCCTCTTTACACAAGGTATTAACCACCTAACTGTCTTGATCGACCTTCTCTACGTCATGCCTTCTTGCACAACTATTAGCCAATCCTTTTCGGGCTAAATAGTTTAGTGCAACACGTGAAAATCGTAACGTCACATTAATTGGCTATTAAATATAACAAGCCCTAAATTCAAGTTGGCAACGCAAGTAACAATGAGCTCGAGCCTTCATAATTGCCATGAATATCTAAGAAATTCGTGTTTTATGGAACCGGTTGTTATTGCTTTGAGTGTAGGAACCCGCAAAATATGACTCACAGCTTCACAGGAAAAAGGTGTTACTTTTAAAAGGATTAACCATTAACGGAAGTGCGTGAGAGATAAAGCTTTAGTGGAAAAGTTAGACATTTCTCGCATGTATAGTTTTTCCTCCGAATGGCCAAATTAACTGTAGCGATAAAGATTATATCAAGCCTAAGATATCTGTTCATTTCACACTGCTGTTCCTCTCTCCCTCTCGTAATCTTACAAATCTTAAAATGATATGTAATGGAACAGCTCAATATTGTAATGAAAGAACTGAGAGTTTTCCGGCGTAACAAGGAAGGTTTCTTGAACTTCCCCAGTGTAATCGGCTCAAGTTTTAACTTCGAGATTTAGGAACACTTTTAAAGATTTAGTCGCCAATTCTGCATTTGTCCCTACTGACTGATGTACCTCTCACAGTAGTCCCCACCCGGAGATCCATTTGAGGGACTATTTTACCTCTGAATATTTTACTGAGATGAGAGCCATCACGTCATATATAGTTTGAATGCAGGGCATAGTTACCAATTATACCCTCAAAATTTTGCTCTTTCCTTCAATTATATATTATTCTAACGCCGATTTCACCTAGACTAAGGAAATCTACATCTCCATAATACCCTACGAGCCGCCGCTTGGGCGTATGAGAGGGGGTGTAAGGTCACCAGCCGTGTAAAGATGTAAGTTTTTGGGAGATGAAATTGTGGCATATATTATAAGAGTTTTTTTAGTGGAGCTCAATTTTGATTGTGATCGCTTATCGTGCGCGGAAAGAACGAGTTTTGTACCTATCTGTTCGGCAATATATCTCTCTTCTTTTATCGAATCCGTCAGACCTAGAGATATATGGAGGAGTCATGATGATATTCTTTATGTTGCTCTGAAAAATATCAGTTCTGAATTTCTCAAGCAACCTAAACCTAGCGTGTAACCCCCGAGTCTCTAGATGCTCCCACCTGTATCCCTCTAAAAGTTGTGAAACACTATATGTACGCTCGTAGCAGTTTTTAACGAAGCGCGCTGCATTCCTTTGTATTTTATATTTATTTGGATAAATCTTTATGAACAGGGTCCCAAATGCTTGCGGCGTATTCGAGGTGTGACCTAACCAGAGCGAAGTAGCATCTCTCTTTGACTTTTTTATCCGAGGACTTTCCTATTATACGTTTAACAAAACCTAGTTTTTTTTTGAAGCTGTGCCACATATGTTTGGTATGTGTAATCCCCACGATATATCAGAAGTTAAAGTAATTCCAAGATATTTTACTCTATCTGAAGATTTGATGTTTACTCCACCCACAGTATAGGTATAGCATTTGTGTGATGACTTTTGCAGGAAGTGAACTATGGTGCATTTGCTGATATTTCATTCTAACCATCACACCTGGCACCACGAATGAACGTTGTTAGGTCCGACGACAGAGCTTCAAAGTCTGCGTCTTCGATCATTTCACGGAAGATAACTGTATCGCCTGGAAATAATTTTAATTTACTTCTAACTCTAGAACTTAGATAATTAATATAAATGATGAATAAAAGTTCTGCAAAGCCATCCCAATCTTCTCGTTGCTCGCTTGTACATGCTTGGGAGCGAGTTTGACATTGAGGATAGAAGAGACCTGGGAGTAGTTGGAGGAGTTACGTTGACGAGGAAATGCCTTCAAGAGGAAGGCACATGTGCTAAAGCAGAATGAAATGGTGACTGGGGACGAAGAAGCTCCTCAGGCCTCGGCAGAATCCGTGATTTGTGCATGATTGGTCATAGAACATGTAGATCATGAAACATGGGGAGCCCATCGTATTCAGAAAGGACTCGAAATTTTCGATCCGCGGCAATTTCGTGGACATGACGTGTCAGCCTCGGCAAAGAACAACTTGCGAATGGTTTTTGACATTTTTTTGGAGTCGTGACGCCCAAATTTCATCATTGCTGTGTTTTGGCAATTCCGAGGCCATCACGGATAGTGCGCCAGATCCATTCTCGAAGACACATGGCCCTTTGCTTCTACATTCTTTGAAACGTAAATGTTTTAAACTCCTCTCGAACTTTTCTGAGACTTCTGGTAAATTTTTAAGCGTCATCTTCAGCCTATGGAGTAATTTTTTGGCAAAAGGAGTGGTTTAATGTGGAGGAGATGAACGCTAGGGGATAAGAGGATTTTGGGGAATTTAATTTACACTTATATCCAACGTTTTGTTTTCACGATGGTAATTCGTTTATTTTTCAAAATCACGGTTAAAGTAATAAATTTTAAGAATTTTAGAGATAGATTGAACCAGTATAAATTATCTGTAACATTAAAAAAAGAAACATGTGTCCTTGCGGACCATGCCATCCAGAAAAACCAGTCTCGATTTTAATTAATACCAAAATTATTGACTTCGACCCGTGTTAACTCAAAAGACTTTGAAAAGAGGTACATATGATTAAACAAACACATATGCAGGTAATACGAGGACAGACATTGATAAACTCAGCAGGTTTTATAATGGATTTTTATGATGGACCTTTATATTTAATTCTATTTTATTTAACATAAAAAATATTATCAACAATTATCTTGACTTAATTTTTTATAACTGTTTAACTTGTGTTAACTTTTGGTTTATGTTTTATCATTATAATTTTATTTTTTACAAATACTGTTTGTTTTGTTTGTACATGTTTCATTGTTGACAATTGAGGCTGTTTATTCTCTACTGCTCATAGGGTTGAAATTCACTCTTTTTAATGTTTTGAGTTTGCTAATTTCAAAGTTCAGTAAATGTATTTTATACACTATTAATGCCACAAACGCTAAAATGCTAAAATCTAAAATGCTAAATGCCACAAATGCTAAAGTGCTAAAATCTCTCTGAAAATGTGTTTAATATACCTTTTTGCAAATCTCGTTTAGTTATTATTGTTTGTAAAAGACCTGAATATGACAAAAGAGTGGCCAAACTTCGGCAATGAAATATAAAATAATTGACCACAACTCCAGAAAGTTTATTGTTAAAACGCATAGATTACCTAATATAGATATTTTTTCCAAATTTTTATCTGCCTCTGATCTTTAGCCTCACCACACATAATTTCCCTCGTTGAATCGAAAACAAGCGGGTGAATGAGCATTCTTAATCAGAAATGTTTTCTGACGCAGCCACAATTAAGATCCCGGAATCAAACACTCTTAGTTCTGTACGTGACTGAAGAGCTTAAGTGATCGTTCACGCAGTTACGTGACAGTTTTTTTTTCACCAAGAAGCACGACTGAAGAGTCGACATTTTCTCCATGCTCAAACAAGTACAGCATGGATATTCTACGCGTAGCCCGGACTCTAGGCGTCGCTTTTGAGTTACAGCCAGAATGCTAGATCACATTTAACGAGGGCGTTTTGGAAAAAAAACTAGTGCTGAGAAATCCTACGTCGGATGACGCTGAGCTCGTAGTTATGAGTAATGGTAACTCATAAATGTATTTGAAGGATAGAATTTATTCCCTATATTTATCCCTTAGTTAGTTGTCAACGTATTTCTCCGGATTCAAATTAGCAACTCCCAAGTAACCTTAGAAGTGACTGCTATCATTTGATTGATCTACCGGTTAAGTTAGGTTCAAATAAAAGAGGGAAAATATCCCCTGATTTTTTTTAAAGCGCAGGCGCCTATTATCCGACGCGAATACTTTTTGTATCTCAGCTTACGTCCCATCTCCTCTGTATTCCGTCCGTAAAGTCTATTCTTTTCCTCCCCCTCACCTGCTTACCCAATATCCTCCCTTGTATCACAGCTTTGAGTATCCCTTCGCCCCCGAGTATAATCTTCCATTGCATCTTACTCTGCCATAAGTTTCCTCTCCTCAACCACAATGTCAACTTCTTCCTCTGTTGCCTTGCTCTCTATCCAAAGCACATTTAACTTCATCCTTCACACCCACATCTTGAAAGTCTTCGGCCCATTCTCGTCTTCTTTTATCCGAGGCCATGTTTCTGCTCCATGCGACGCTACACTCCACATCAAGCTCTACACCAGCCTCTTCTTTGTATCTTTACTCAAAGTCCCCGTCATCAGCTCCCTTCTACTAATTAGCACCTTCATTACTTATTTTATTCTCATCCCAATGCTTTCGCTTCTTAGCCCATTTATTTACTAAGGACAACCCAAACATTTGAACTGCTCTACTTGCCTCTACTTGTGCCCTCCTACATTTTTATGCCCAGTAACAAGAAATTTGACATAACAAAGCAAAAAATTCAATTCAGTGAAACAAACATGAATGCTGCGACATTTTCGAGATTTTTCCTACGATAACAAGCCATAGGATTATCTATTGAGAAGAACATTGCTTTTGTTTTCCTCGAATAGATTGCACCACTGTCAATACCTTTTGCTATAGATATACAGAAGGTTTTTGATAACGAACAATGAAAATATCTATAGCAATGTTCACTTTATTTTGGAACGTGATTCATTTGCTTTTCCTTAAGTTACCTTGTGTTTAAATGCTAGTGAATTTGAAAATAAAGAAAATGAATGGAATTAATTTATTTTGCTAACATTTTTGTACAGTATTGCCATATATAGATTAACAGCCTCCGTTAACTTTTGTGAGAGAAAAAAGCAAATGCAGAATAAACCCTCATTTCCTGAATACAAAGGCTCAGGACTTACTCTACGGAGATGAATCTGGTGTCTCAAATCCTAATCTTTCATTCACATTGAGTCACTCGTAACTTTCGTATTAGTCAGAATATTCTTCCAATTTAGGCATCAGTGAAAAAATGTATGACTTTAGATTAATTCTTAATTAAATCTCCCGGATGAGTTGGAATCCAATATTTTTGACGTTGTTAACTCCTAGTTGCTCAGATTACGAACATTTTGTGAGGGAATAAGACAGAAATTTTAATTCCATCTCTAAATTGACTTTTTAAAAATCAAGTTAAACGTTTACTTCCAACATACTCTTATTTTCATGACTATATCAATTTTTTCCCAATTATTACTGTCAAGAGTCTTCCTGAAATCATAGATATAAAAAAAGCCGAATATACCCTTGGTCCCTTCCGAAAGGTGTTCCAATAACCGCGATCTCCGGTTGCTTATACCGTCCTAAATCCAATTTATTCGTCACCTAAGCAGTTATTTTCTCGCGTCTCCAACCTTTAGCTAACGAATAAGACACCAAAGGACACACTCGTGAGTCTTAATCGAAAAATATATTTCTAAAAAATATTATCGCAGCCCCACCAAATACCCTCGAGTTGGCTTACAGGTAACCATTTAAATATAGATGAAGCCATATTCGTTAACTTTGAGATAGCCAGAAATCCTACGTGAATATTTCAAACCGTGAAGTTTCAGAGAATTCAGAAGTGAGAGAACCTGTGTTTTCGAGACCGAGTCTGGTGCATTATCCATGAAGGTCTCGGAATCGCCAAAACACGACAATGATGAAATTTGGACGTTACAGCCACAAAAAGTTTTTCAAAAACCTTTCGTAGATTGTTCTTTGCCGAAACTGTGACGCCATATCCAAGACATTGCCAAGTTTCGAAAATTTCGAGCCCTTCTGGAATACGATAAGTCACGCAAGTTCCATGTTCCATATGTTCAATGACCGGCCATGCACATGTTTATTCTCCGAAGCTTGAGGTTCTTCACCGTCTCCAGTCACCAATTCATTGCTTTGTTGCACATGTTTCTTCCTCATGAAAGCAGTGCTTCGTCAACATAATTCCTCTAGCTTCTCCGAGGCCTCTATCCCTCACTATTTTCTCCCGGCGGCTTTCCATTCCAAAACTCGCTTTGACTCTCTTGAGCTGTTCACCTTCCCTGCAATGCCAAAAACAATTGATGTTTCTTCTCATTCTCCCCATTAGTTGTCATCGTGTTATATTTCTCCTTATTATGTATTTCATTTTTGATTTTTTTAGTTTAGATCCTCTGGAACATCGTCATAGGAGTGCCTACTTTTTGGCTGCTACCAGAGTACCAAGTTATTTTCTTTCTTCGCTGTCATTTCCTATATTTCAGGCCCCGTAGATATACTTTGGATGATACTTATACCATACAAATTCTTTTTTCCACTACCTTGAATTGTTTTGTTCCATAAATGGAGTTTTATGTCTAATTTATTTTTGATAAATAGTAAAAAGAGCATATGCCGGGTTTGAACGACAAAAGTGTGTTTTATTTGATTTTTTGCATACATTTGTTTTAATTAAGAATACATTATTGCTGTTGATAACAACTGAGTTGTCTTCACATGGCCGCTAATTACAAGAATATTGAACGAATTACTTCAGTACTTATGAGCATAAAAGTGAGGAAAAAAATTGTAAAATTGATGAAAAAATATAAAAAAATACAATACTACTATAATACAATTACAAGTTGTTTCTTTACCTCTCTTCTTGGATGAATGTAATGAACTTTTGGTAACTTTTACCCTCTTCCGGTGGAGTTAAGTGTCTATTTTCTGTCTTCCTTGTTTAATGAGTTCCTTTTATTCATAAAATCTACTTATTTGTTTGTTTGTTATAACCCTGTTTGTTTTATATGAATTGAATATTTTTATAATTTTGTTAACTCGCTCAAAATCTTAATGGTTATCGTTCCCCTCGACCATATGGCAGCCATCTTCTCCCGAAAACATGATGACCGTCTGTGTCTCATGCCAGCTCATTCAGGTCGTTATGAAGCGAGCCTCGGTCCCGAAACAGGTAATGCTTTCCCAGCTTCCCACCCAGAATCACATCGATCAGTGGCCCAAGCTTGTTCCGCTACACCTCGTTTTACTCCTTAGCTCATAACTTCTTTCCCGTTACTATGCTTCCTCTTCGTCGGAGGCCCGCAAGAGGAATTTTTTAAGGCGTGACGGCGAGATTTTTTTAGACATTTTTTTCGTGCATCAAAAATTTTTGGCTCGTCTCCGAAGTAATCACCCACGCGTAAAGGCGGTCGACCCACTTGGAGGTTGCTCGGCCAAAAAAATGGGCAGACTATTTGCCAGACCGATAGAATTCTAGAAGATTCTTCTTTAAAAAAAAGTTTTTTATCTCAACCTTCATAAAGTCCAGGCTGAGATAATCAATAAAACTTTTAAAATCTTGAGTAAAAAGGTTATTGGTCATCATTAGAAGATTCCAAGTTTAGTATGCTGCAGTTCTCCTCTTCATTACAGCCCACTGTTTTATTTCTTCATAACTTCAAATTATTCTATTTGAATGGTTGAATTTTGATAACTAGGGGAGATTGAATTGTTTTTTATAGTTTTCTTACCTTTCTATCCATTAAAAAACTATTTTCAGATTTAAAGGTGGTACTGATATATGTGGAATGAAAAAAAAAGTTTACCTCATACAATTAGCTATTTAAAACAACTGGGAGAATCAAGGAATAATATTTAGTAGTACGTCCCTCATAATTTACATGGTGTATACTATTCTGCGGCTTTATCGTAAGTTTTCCTTCTTTTCCCTTGCAATTATAGTTTGTGTTCGGGTATCATGTTCCAGACGTGTATCCAGTATGTTTCTATCTTCAACTTTGCAATACCAGCATGTCTTCCGCTGATTCTTCGCAGATTTCTCTATTGGTTGTTTTCTCGAATTGATTTTCAGTAATATTACATTACAAACTCTTTCCATGCAGTAACATGCCCTTTGAATATCTTTTCATGGAGAGCCACCTTACTAATAAGCATAAGTTGCCAGCTGTTATAGGACTTATGGTAGAATGCCTTCTTTTCTTGAGGTCATCTGCTCTCTTTAACATTCTGATTATCACTAATGATCCCACTTCCTCCCAAAACTTACGGTTCATTCAAATAGCGAATGGGTGGATGGGTGAAACTTGAATATTATTTAATAGCCTTATATCTTACGTACTTACTTACTATGAAACACAGGGCTACGCATATCGTTTTTTAATTTGAATTACCACTCAAAAAGTACATTTCTCTGGTCTATGGTTTTATAAGTTATTTTCTACACTTGAAATAATATTGATAGATTGACAAGGCTTACATATGGTTGACAAGACTTTGCTGAAAATGTCCACTGTTCGTGGTGTAGTCTTTATCAATATTAGTTTATTCTTCTTTATGAAAATTGATATTTCCAAATAAAGCGTTTACTTTGGTTCATGTTTGCAGACTTTTTTCCACGCTTTAGGGAGGAAAAGACCCAAAAAATTGCTCCCTCAATTTATTTATCTTAATCCGTCATCAGAAATGGCGTCAGTGGGTCAGTCAAGGGTAGTGACTTTAGAAGAGGAATTTATATGCAAAATGATCAAAATGAAATCACTCTTGGATCTATGCTTACTCTTGGGTCTATCCTCTTGGGTCCATCGAGTTGGCTTAAAGTTCATGCTCCGTTTAAGAAGTCGTGGACTCAAGGAGCGGTACACTCGGAAAGTCATGCTCACTTTCGGGAAATATTTCCCAGAAATGCAAGGAAAACTATTGAGTCATCGTGACTTTGTCTGCCGACTTCAGTTGACAAACAAGACATAAAATTACCTTGAGGAGGGAACAGCAGCCCTCCTTAACATGGGTGACGGTGTAGACCTCTATGTCCTTACAGCATCACTCGATACATTCTAAGCACATTAAAAATACTTTTTAGGTAAAAGCGAACAAGGCGAGGAAATTCTCATACAGATTCACCCCCTGGTGCCTATAAGTGCGTCATCAGGAACGTCTAGTTCCTTCAAATCTTTCTAAACTCCACAGGGAATACGGTCGCCTATGCAGCTTAGGCGATCAAAAAGGATTGTTTTACGTTAAGTGAAATGATCGCTATTATATGCAGTTGCGGGTGACTTCCTTAAGGAGATACCGTGGCCAGTTTGCGAAATCCTCAAAGTTTTAAGAAAGTGGTCGCTTTAATGTGTAACGGTTATCTATCAACGGTTAACGACCAGGTTGATAAATTTATCAGACTGGTCGGTGGCGCTGTGTGCACGCCTAGATTATTTCGCCACCTTGAATGTCCAGCAGTCGTGCACATCGCACATAAGTTTGAGTTTTTAAAATTCCATCAAGGAGAAGGACACCTCGAAAGCTAAATAACGGTATTTGAAATTTTACTCGGAAAGTCATGCTCACTTTCGGGAAATATTTCCCAAAAATGCAAGGAAAACTATTGAGTCATCGTGACTTTGTCTGCCGACTTCTGTTGACAAACAAGACATAAAATTACCTTGAGGAGGGAACAGCAGCCCTCCTTAGCATGGGTGACGGTGTAGACCTCTACGTCCTTACAGCATCACTCGATACATTCTAAGCACATTAAAAATACTTGTTAGGTAAAAGCGAACAAGGCGAGGAAATTTTCATACAGATTCACCCCCTGGTGCCTATAAGTGCGTCATCAGGAACGTCTAGTTCCTTCAAATCTTTCTAAACTCCCCAGGGAATACGGTCGCCTATGCAGCTTAGGCGATCAAAAAGGATTGTTTTACGTTAAGTGAAATGATCGCTATTATATGCAGTTGCGGGTGACTTCCTTAAGGAGATACCGTGGCCAGTTTGCGAAATCCTCAAAGTTTTAAGAAAGTGGTCGCTTTAATGTGTAACGGTTATCTATCAACGGTTAACGACCAGGTTGATAAATTTATCAGACTGGTCGGTGGCGCTGTGTGCACGCCTAGATTATTTCGCCACCTTGAATGTCCAGCAGTCGTGCACATCGCACATAAGTTTGAGTTTTTAAAATTCCATCAAGGAGAAAGACACCTCGAAAGCTAAATAACGGTATTTAAAATTTTACTAAACCAAGAAGCCATTTCGTAATACCTACCAATATTGATTTTTTGAAAAATCGCGTTTCTCTTTAATGTAAAATATACTCATCAATTGATTTTCATTGCATCGATTATTAAAAAATGAGCTGTGAAATTACGAGCTGTAAAATAATGTAATATAACATCACAAATACTCTTGTTACACAAATACGCTGTAAAATAATGTAATATAACATCACAAATACTCATGTGAACTATAAACAAAAAAATAAAGCAACTGAAACGTAGCTTTACTGGTTTAATCACTCGGCGCTATAACGAGGGATATGGGGATGGAAACCTGACCCTATCAGAAGATTTTTCCGCTGAGAAATGTTGGTAAAAATGCCTGCTCTAGTGAAATGGCGGTAGACCTACGATGTATAAGACAACAGGAAACTATCACATCATAATCTCAAAGAATAGCAGCTCTCTATACTTCTCTTATGACCTGATAAACCATGCTTAAGAGTAAGACTAAGCACAGAGGGATGAAATCGAAAAAAGCTGGCCAAAATTTAAAAAATGGGCTTTTTCAGTCTGGAAGTTGTACTTTTGCAATCTTTACAATCCTCACAGGCCACACAAACGGTCCCGCGTTGTCACAAAACGTGAGTGAGTTTTGTGAACCCTCTCACAGGGCGGCACGGAGGGATTTGGGGAGGGTAGGAACAGTTGAACAACACCGATGCTTTAGGAATAAGGAGTGCAGGTTCAGTGGGTTCTGCTTGCTGCCCACAGAAACTAAACTAATCTTACACAGACTTAAATATTTTCGCGCAATGCATGGTCGCTTTAATGCTAACACTCCTTGAATGAATCCGAAGAGAGACAACTAGAGCTATCGGACCATGTGAAAGAGAATGGATTCACATTTGAAACCACTATTATAGCACTTTTGGCGGTCCTTTACACTATGCAAAGTTATAAAATCGCCATTAGTACGTGATGATATTTTCCGCGCCACTGTATTCCTGTTAGCAGGCGCGAGAGGTTGGTCTCCGCTGCTCGATCGAAAAACCGAGTTTATTTTCGGCACCGCAGACTTTCTCCACGGATTCACATTTAAAAAGCTTCAGTGGATCTCGTGATGTAATTTACTTACGGTTCTTTCGTGTCCCTCTCGACTATTTTCCTACTCAACAGAAATTCGGAGTAAAATAGGGTCCGCCATTTTGTCCCAGTAAAGAGCAAATGTCCCTCGGCGCCACTTAGAATTGGAATATATCAAAGACTAAGGTCCGTTCCTGAAATGATATAAATTTTTATTCCATTAAGCTCCTTTAATCTCTTCGTTTGGAGATTTTCAACGGGAACTGAAATGAGTCAATATGCTAAATCAACTACCAGACTGAAAAAAATCCATTCTTCGAATTTCGGCTAGCCTTTTTCGATTGCAGCCCAGTGTGCGGTGCTCTGAATAATAAGAATCTCATTAATGGAGAGGATTAATAATAAGGAAGCCCTAGTGAGAAAGAAGAGAGGCTTACTGGAAACTATGCGGAGTGGTTGAGACAAATTCTACTGATATAAAAGGCAATAAAAGCTATGGTGAATGGTAGAGGGTTGGGGATAGTTGACTGCAGAAAATTTAGAATAGAGAACTAATTTAGTATAAAATACCTTGATAAGGTCTTACTCATCCAGGCGCATTCGTTTTAGAATAGGTAAAAACATCCAAGAGTTTTGAGTTCAGTTTATTCGGGGTTTTCCCGCGTTGCTTCATTTTAACGGACAACAGTTTCGCCAACAATACAGCTATCGTCTTCACGTCCCAGAGTTTTATACACCACCGAAAAAGTTGGAAATTATCCGTAGGAAATTATCGTTGGCATTCAGCCTGATTTGTGAAAAAACAAGAAATTTGGAACTCGTTTTTATGTCCGCAGAAACTAAGTCCAACTCTTCAATTTGGATTTGAACCATTTTGAATATCACATATTTGCAGAGGTGAATACGACCTCCATATGTTGACGAGAAGTTTCAATAAATAATTTTTTTATCGTTTCCCCTTGAGAGAAAAGGTTCTTTAAATTCCAATAATTCAATTCCGAAAGGTGATATACTTAAAATATATAATGCATTTGACGTTATATTTCTCTTCAGTACATCTAATGCAAGAACTGCAAGATAGTTTACGATCCATATTGGTTGCAATTTTTTAGGCATCACAAGTTGAAATTGTGACAACTGATTCAATCTCAAAAGTTTCCGCATTTTAAATATCCCACCGTGAATTTATTTAACCTCTTTAGCCCTCTACTATAAATTTAACCTCGTCCGCACTAGCATTCATAATTATTCAGTAGCTCTGTCTATCATGAAATATCACTCGGTTGGTATTATCCCGAACTCTGCGGATAGTACTTGCAAAATTTCAGGTGAAAACACTCCATAAAAAAAGCCTGAGAAAAAGTGCGAATTGCTCGCCTCGGCCTGTTTCGATACCGCATGATTCACAAGTGATATCATTATGTCTTTCATAATACCACGTACTCATTACAGTAATTTTCTTTGAGAATGTTTCTGCTGTTTGTGAGAGGAATGTATTGAAAATCTACGAGCTTGCCATAATTGTGCAGATAATTGTCAACCGTCAAAGAAAGCGACATATCAAAGATATAGCATTTAGCAATAAAGCATAAGACACCATTATCCTAGTTGCAAAATACGTTAGATGCTGAAATCCTCAGGGAGCCACTGCCTAAAGTCACTCTTTCGAAGAAAGTTGTGATCGCAGTATTAGCTATTCTTATTGCATCCCATACCTGTGATGAGAAGATGGCTCATGAGGACTTCACTTAGTTCTGTTAGCAATTCAGTTCCTTAACGGAAAAAAACTGTTTCAGACTTTATCGTGGAAGTTACCCATGACGGAGGACATTAAGATAATTAGGTAAGCACCCACTAATGAATTTTATTGGAACGATCTGGATTTCATAACTTATCGTCATTAGACCACGAAGAGGAAAGTACAAATTATTTTTCATTGCTTCCTTATTTCAATATCTCCTTTTTTATCTTAAGCTCGGAGAAAACGCAGCATTAATTATTAATCTAATTTAAGATATTCGAATAAAGCTCCATGAACTAGCACTAAAATACGAAAGTAATTTGAATATTTTAACAAAAAAGATCATAAAATTGGTTAAAAATGAAAGTACCAAGCGTGCTATGGTACTATCGTAGCTAAAAAATTAAAATTGGAAGGCTGAAAATTGTTTCCGCGGAGACCGGGTAATAATGAGTTATCGCCATGTTCAGGGACATCGAAAATATAATTGATTTAAATCTCCGCAAAGAACGACAAACCTGATGCATTCATCTTAAAATGAAGTTTCGGTTATGAGATTTTTCATGGATGCCTCGACTGCGAGGAACGGATGTCTTATCTCCAGGAATTGATTTATTTTAAGAAATTGCTGAAGATGTAAATAATTCAAAAATAAATAAAGTTTTGCCGAAGAGATACATTTCTGCCGCGAATATAGCTCCAATAAAATTAGTAATGGAGTTAACGCTGGAAAAAAGCACCACTATGGTTGATAAAATATAGAACTTTAATATTAATAAAATGCTAATTACGTATCATATAGTTGTCCATAAGTTTACATAGTACATAAGGGAACGAATATGAAGTAGCTTGACAATCCATGAAGGAAAGAAGATTTTAATTGTGATCATCAGAGTTTTTCGGAGGTCAACTGATTCACAGCTACTATTCTTCCACTTTCAATCAGCCCACTAGAAATACTAACTCAACCATAAATTTAAGGTTGATTTTAAGGTTCATAAATTTAATCTTGTTCATGCTAGCATTCCTGTATCGTGAAATAGCTCCTTCCACCAAGTTCCAAATTATGCCTTCCATTATTATTGAAATGAAGCTAAAATTGATGAAAATATACACTGGGCTTTGGGCCATACCTCATTAACTCCGTTGCAAAAAGTCTATCGCGACTTTGTGTAACTCAGAACTTTCTGCGATCATCCACTCATTAGGATGAATAGACCATAGGGGTAGATAACGTGAAAGGAAAAATATTTTAAAGCAGTCAATTAAATTTGGAAGTCGCGTAACTTTTAATAAGCCCTGTTGAAACATTCATATTCATAATGTAAGAGAAACAATTGCACTTTTCCACAAATTGCTTTAATGCGTACAACGCGTTTCGGCTCACAGAGCCATCATCAGGTTTATTATGAAGAACTTCCACGATATCTCGCCTGAATCTGTTGAATTCATATTCATCATCACATATCTCTTGAGTGGGTTGTCAGCATTTTGAAAATGTGTCTTATTGGCCAAAATAATAAATTTTCAAAAAATGAGAGATTTTTGAACGAATGATTTTTTTCTAGTTTGACTGCGACCAACTTAGAATACATTTTCGAATTATATGCCGTGATGGCCAATGATTGAAAGGATTGTTAACCAAGGTGACTAGCCACTCCAAGAGTATAAAAAATGTATGCATAGTAGGGTTCGTGACCTTTTTGTGTATGGCTATGCAGGCTTCTAGAATGGCAATAATTGTCGGCGTAAAAAGTTTACAGTACATTTAATTAGGTGAGGCGAAATGTCATGGAAGCCATTTGATCCATGGGGGGTGAGAAAAAAATGGGTAGTTTTTGGTTCTCTGTGTGTTTTGCGCATATTCATTTTAAAAAGTCGACAGCCGGATGAGAAGTAAGACGTTAATGGACAAATGCGTTTGAAGTGTTGCCCCGATTGGACGTGAAACTTGAAGGAAAAGAACTGACTGATGAGAAAAGGAGGTTAACCTCGTTTGAGCAACGTTAACCTCGTTAGGTGACTGCTAAATATCAGTTAGTACGACAGAATTACGATGACATGTTTTACGTGAGGGCAAGATCTCTCAGAAGTACAATGAAAGGAAAAAAATAACCTGGGACAATAAACACTTTCTTTGTCGTAAAACTCATTTATGTGTAAAAAAGGTGGGAATAATGATATGGAAGGTGTATAAAGGAAACATGCTCATGAAGGTGTTACAAAAGGTATGAACATCCCGAGCTACATAACATAAAGTGAAGGACGCATGAATAAGGGCTCCAAAGGCAGCAGCGAACTATTCCTTTGGATTATATCTACAAAGGAGATGTTTGTAGAAAAAATTATCCGCCAAATTAATGTCAGGATAGACTGAGCATTAGTTTCCAGGACATTTACTGATGTTGTGATGAGCATTGAACAGCATAGATTTAAAGTAGAGTTAAGTTTGGTAAAAAATAACGCAGGATTTTACTGAATTTACGTTAGCGTGAAATTAACTCACGAGGTATCCTCTTCGAAATACGTTATCTATTGCTTTTTACCAGTCAATTGTTGAACTTTCGGGATCATCATCTAGGGAAAAACAAATAGAAGGAAGAAAATTGCTTATCTCCATTCACCTTACACCTATAAATATTTTTCGGTTCAACTAAGACGACATATTCCAAGTATTTGTAATGGATTGAGTAGGCAAATGAGAATATTAAGCATTTTTTCAGCATATTTTTTTTCGAAAATGCTGCTGAACGGGCACGTAACGGAGTTTTAAACTCTAATTGCTGCTGGAGTGGTTATTTGAGAAGGCGCTCGACAGCGGAGGTCATTTTCACCTCTAAAAATAAGTGTGAGGGTAGGTTATGATTTTATGGTAGAGTGAAGGAAGGGTGGAGAGATTGTGGGAGTCGGCATATTAACTGGATCCGCCAAGTAAATCAAATTTTAGCGCCCCATCCGAAAGACAGAGTGCTGTACTAGTAGAAATGTCCACAGAGAATATAAATTGGGATCAGTATTTCACTGAAAATTTTCAGCCCCTGCTAAAATTTATCCCTAAGCCCTGGGAATGGAAAGCCGGAACTCGATCGACTAAACCCTCGAATAATGTTTTATAAACAGGCCTCCATTGTATGAACGACACCATTGCCTGCAAGACTTGTTAGTTACTCATGATAAGTCTTTGAGGGCGTTAAGCGAGATTTTAAGACACGTATAAATTCAGTGCGGAAAATATATCTTCATAATAATTCCAAATACAAAATTAGCGTAAAAATGAAACTACCCTCATTTCGTTTAAAAAGAGGTCATCCATATGATAATGCCAAAATATCGATGTATCACCAAAAATTGGAGTCTATAATACGTCTCGGTGGATATGCCATGGCGGCATACAATATGTCACTAGAATATGGGATATGGTATGTCGGTACTGGATATGCGCTCGATAAATAATGCATTAACAACAAAGAAGATCTGAGGCAGTGATTGCGTCAGGAATGTTACGGCGTGCATTGTGCATGCTTTCTCGAATAATTAAAATAGAATAAATATACCACCCCCTGTAATGCTTGGAAGAAAACTCCAAAATTATACTCGTATTATGCAGTACCATTTTGCGAACAGTATGAAGCAATAAAGGTAATTCAAGCCGCAAGGTGTGCATATTTAGTTGATTATTGAGTATTTCACCCATGCAAATCAATATTTTGATTCATTAACATTCGCTATACTTCATGCTTCGTGAAACCGCTTGAACTTTAAAGTAAAATTCGAACAAGGTCCGTATTGAGACCAGAGAGATACCTCGCTCAAGTCAACGAAATGATTAAGCTGAGACGTTAATTTTCACTCTGTAAACTGGCGGAAAGTTGTCGACCATGTACGAATTCGCGTGACACTTGGCGACATTTCATATTACTGATTTGATTTCTTTTGGCAATTCATTGATATTTTAGCACGCATCATTATGACGCATGAAATATATTTCGTGATAATTCGATGAAATATGTACTGATTTTCTTCTAAATGCGATATTATAAATTTGTTATTATTTTAAAGGGTCGCTGACCAATATCAAGGCGTCATGCTGAGTGAAAAATTCGTAAAAGCGTACATAAATATGATTTTCACCAGCATCTCAGATTCCTCATCGAAAACTCTTGTCATATCATGTTTGGTTTATGGAAAATAGTATATACTTTTGCATACTAGTGACTAAGGTGGCTCATTATTACATGGTGTGAAGTTAGCACCCTTGATTTTCTCGGGCGATAACACGCTGTGTGATAAGAGCCACTAAAGTCACGAGTATCATATACTAATTCATAGTTCGTGTGACTTAAATTCGCCGTCCTTTGCGGTATAAGAATGTCATGATTATGAGTATCATAAATCAAAATTTACAATCAGCTATAGGTAGGTACATAGTAACCGTTGTTTACTCTTCATTTCCTGGTTATTTTTTAGAGCATAATGAGTATTATTCTGTGGATAGAAGAATTTGAGCCATTCATTTGTTCTTGCACTATAAGATTTTCTTACAATTGATTAAATACTTTGAGCTATCTATTGCAATACAATCTCCCAACAAGTTCCGGTTTTTAAAAAACTAGTTAAAATTACAAATGTTGTTTAAGATGTGCTAGATGATACTGTTAAGCCAGCGTCAACTTCATCTACATTTGATCAAACTCATCACATCCTATTAAATGAACCAAATAAAAGTATAGCTATTACGAGGAATTCCATTTTCGAAACTTCATTTAACCCCAATCCAATTCAAAGAGTCACCTGATCCAATATGGCCATTTTTTAATAATCCAGATATTGGCTTATAATTATAAGATACAACAGATGTCTATTTAAATAAGTCTCTTATGATCTAATGATATAGTGCTACAATAGATGGTGGTTCACATAAGTTAACATTTTATTATTCTGATATTACTAATACAACTGTGTAGACTGAAGTTAAGGAATGAGTCTAAGGATATAAACTTAACAGATTCAATTTTAATAACTTGATAGTGGTAATTCTAGTATGTAATGATTCTTTTTATATTCTGATGCATTAATATAACATGAGATATGCATTTAACTGTGATTTTAATAAATTATACTGCTGGTATTCCTTAGTTGTCAATTACTCGTGCGTGACTTAAGTGTAGTCTCGAGTAATAATGAATTTGTCGTCAAAACAGTGTAATGGGCTACTTATGCCACGGAAAATCATGACTTAAGTACGAACTGAAGTCACGCAGTGCTATGAAATATAATTATTACACCATCTCCATTTCTTCGTTCATGGTTAGTTTCACCACAAAAACAACAGAGGATTTCAAATAAATTTGATCATCGTACTGTTTTTTGATTTATCTGAAAATATATTGGAGTATGCACTCGTTGATTAGCGTCAACGATCATCTCCTCCCACCTTAAGGTAGTCCGAGCGAGATAGTTCCCTAGTCTGAATAGAGACCACATTCGAATAATACGTTTTCATTACACAAGCTGTAGAACACATCAATTTAATATTGCATTATTATTGGTGCAAAAATATAGTTTTATGTGACAGAAAGTGTAAGTAATTACATAAAAATATCTAAATAAGTCTTTAACTTGACTCATTTTTTTGCATGGTGCGTTTGAAACTCCTTCAAAACGGAAGGTTTTTTGTGATACATACTGTGGTGACAATATGATTAATTTTCAAATAGCGTTGAGAAAATATACAAACTACACACTGTTAGTTTTTTCTACGACATCTAAGTGTTAGAAATGCCTCATTTTGTAAATAACGTCTCTCTGTAGTGTATGCACGTACCGTTTCCCATGTAAAAGGGCTGGTATTTTTTGGCAAATTTCTCCGAAAGTAATATGGTAAGGGGTAGTATTTTTGGTGTCATTGGATAGGTGAGATATTTTTCTTTAAAACGAGACCAAATTCTTTGATTTCTAAGGAAAATTATATTTCGCTCAAACTACCTTAAGTCACGCAGTGCTATACAATATAATTATTACACCATCTCAATTTCATCATTCATGTTATTTTCACCACACAAACAGCAGATGCTCTTAAATAAATTTGATCCTAGTGCTGTTTTTCGACTTACTTGATAAGATATTGAAGTATGCACTTGATGACCCACGTCAACGAGCATCTCCTCCCACCTTAAAGGGAAGCACTAAAGGGATTAACTTGTCGCATGATTGTGTGACGTCAACTGCGTCAGATACACCCGAGTGCGAAAAGACTACAGTGCAATCGCACTCTTCGACAAACCCTCACACTCCCCCCTTTCTCATCTTGTTCTGCATCAGCTGCACTTTGTGGGTCAACTCGCGGTCATGTCCCGTGAAGTGCCCCACTTTCCCATTCCAAGGCGTTTTGCGGCGGCAATTGTTCAATTGCGCATCGGAGAAGAATTTGCCGCTGCATGCCGGGAGTCACCCCCAGCGGCCGCGCACCGGGAGGCCGCGGGCGGGCGGGCCGTGCGTCCTTGATGAACCGACCGAAGGTGCTTGGCGTTTTCATTGACTGCACTCTCTCCGTCTCTCCCTGTCCGACCGATGCGATGGTGGAAGCGCGCATATTGTGAAAACATCGACGCACGAGAGTCACAATGGAGCGCTCTCGAGGTCTCCTCGGGCGACGTTCAACTCCAGCGAAAGAGTTCATTGACCCACTCACTCTCTCCGTCACTTCAACGGCAGCGCTCACCTCTTCATGGTAACCCACTCGCGCCATTCAGTACTCCGCGCATACGCCGCGAGAATTAGCAACCCTAGACAAGAATATTTAGCCAAACAAATTCATAAAATACTAAGGAAAGCTGCGCGATTCGTTAAAAAAAAGCTGCGAGCGAATATATAGTATTTCTCAGCTTTTAGGGGATTAAATTAGGAGCCGCTAGAGACTCGGAATTAGAAGATAATTAGAAAATCATTAGACAAAGCAAGGAGCATTAGAAAAAGCAAGAGATGTAGTGGTAGAAGGAGAAAAAAACAAAGACAGCGAATATTGAGATGAAATAAGAACACTTTGTATAATCCACATAAACTTTAATGGTATAAGCCCGACCGGTTTCAATACTTTCGTGTCATTCTCAAGGGACAATACGAGAGTGGTGTATTGTGGAGAGTGGTGGTATTGTCCCTTGAGAATGACATGAAAGTGTAGAAACCAGTCGGGCTTATACCATGAAAGTTTGTGTGGATTACACAAAGTGTTCTTATTTCATCTCAATATGAACTCAAAATTCCATAAAGTAAGCTCGCAAACTATTGAAGATACAAAGACAGCGAAGTATGCAGATGATCAAGCTGTACTGGCAGAATTAGAGGAGGAGCTACAGTATATGACGGAGAGTATTGGAAGAGTGGGGAAAGAATACGGAATGAAAATAAATGTTGGAAAGACAAAAGTGTTGAGAGCAATCAAATAAATCCGTAGAAGGAAAAATAGTTGAGCTAGTGAAACCATTTCAGTACTTGGGAAGTTTAATGACTGAGAATGGGAGCTGTTCCCTGGAAGTAAGAAAGAGATCTGCTAAATGTTTTGTATGGAGTGTGGTGACTTATGGCAGCGAAATATGGACAGTCAAAAAGAAAGATGAAAAGTACTCAGAAAATTTGGAAATGTGGTTGTGGAGAAAAATACTTAAGGTGAAGTGGATGGATAGAATGAGAAATGAGGAAATACTAATGACAGTAGGAGAAGAAAGAAACCTGCTGAGGGAAATCAAAAAGAAGACAGCTTGGATGGGACATATAGTACGCCAAAATTGTCTTTTTAGAAGAATTATTGAAGGAAAAATTGAAGGAAAGCGAGGAAGGAGAAGAAGAAGAATGGGAATGCTCGATGACATAAAAAATGGCCGAAGTTACTGGCAAATGAAAGAAGATGCTCAGAACCGACTGCGATGGAGAGCATCCAGTTGAAACCTGTCAGCAGACTGATTCCACTAAGAAGAAGAAGAAGAAGAGACTCGGAGGCTGTGCACTAGACTGAGTTTGCCTGAGAAATTTAAAACAGGTGTGTTTCAGGGCGACACAGAGAATATTATTTTGACGCCATACTACATTTCTAGGTCCGACAGAAGCGATGAAATAAGAGAGAAACACTGCCGCACGGATAAGTACAAAAACTCGTTCTTTCCACGCTCAATAAGAGACCACAATAAAACCGGAGATCCACCTAAAATACAATCATAAAACACTTCACTATTTCACTTCCAAAATCATCATTTGTTACATCTTTACACGGCTGGTGTCCTAACACCCCCTGTCATGCGGCGGCTCGCAGGGCAGTATGTAGATGTACTCCTGATCAAAGAGGATAGTTTAAGAGATCTTTTTCCTCGACTATATCAATCGATCAAGCAAAAATAATTCGTCCAGTGATTATGCAAAGGTAGAATGTAGGACGTGTCAAAATATAAGGAAAATACACTTAAATTTGAAGAAGCATAAAGAAGAGTAGAAGAGGAAAGGAGGGGATCGGGTTGGTGTGGTGGCTAACCATACGGACGGCCAGGGTTCAAATCCCTGCAGAGGAGTATGTTTTTCAGAGGAAGCCCGATCCCTACTTGAGTGTCATGTGGAGGGCATTTCAAGTACAGTACTCCGTCTGTCGGATGAGGCGTTAAACTGTGGTCCCCTCGACGCCTTTCGTTAAGATCAGGCCGACGCCGGGTTTCTATCAACCCTTCACCCCTTACCTATCCCATATGGTGCAAATGACCTTAGCTGTCGGTCGCCTCCCCAAAATCCAATCGAAGAGGAAAATACGCTATGGAACATCGAACAGGAAAGAAGAACAACATGGATTGGGCACAGCCAGAGGAACAACGGATTTGTGATGAATGTAATTGAAGGAAACATGGAGGGAGAAGTCCAAAGATAAAAGCTGACGGATAAATTCTGAAGAAAAATAAATAATAATCCTGTCAACACTATCCCTCTAGAGTGGTAAGCATTTTGAAAACGATGATGACAACGCCAACTAAGGAACCGCGATACCACCCGAGGAAACGGCATGAAGGAAACTTTCATTGAGACATATCAGATCCGTTCCCTTTCAAGGTAGTCGCAGTCAGAAAGATTCTCACCAAAGAGGGTTAAGTTCATCATTTAAAAAAATCACTTTACTTAACCCGAACTCGAACCCGGATCTCTCAACTACCGCTTAGCGTTGCTTTCAGCGGGTGTTCTCTTTTGCACGTGACTGCCTATATATATCATCACAAATCAATCAATCAGGATATCAATCACAACAACGCCCCCTATAAATCATTGTGAACTCAAGACGAGAGCATCTAGTTTGCATAGATACCGCTGTAATTCTCGGTGAAGTAAAGTATGAGTTAATGAATGATCATGTGAGTTACTGGCGAACTCACCTGAGTGGCCTGACAATCGCGGTCAAGTCAAATGATTTTTTCGTGGTGAACTCTCTCCCTTTGGTATATGGTTTGCACCTGGGTGCCCATAACTGCGGGCTAACTGGCTTGTGCAACAGCTCTTGGTCTGTGACTGAATGGCTTTGTAGTGATTTTGGATTAAGAACGCAATATTTTGTTAAAGACGGAAGGAATACAACGGAAACCAAGCGGAGAATAGCCCAAGCTCATAAGGAGTTCATGGGAAAAAGACGACTGCTTTGCTCAAAGAATATAGGACTACAAACCAGGAAACAGTCTGTGAAAACATTCGTGTGGAGGGTAGCGCTCCATGTATCGGAAGCATGTACCATTGGAAAAGCTGACCAAAACAGACTAGAAGACTTTAAAACCTGGTGCTGGAGGAGGATGCTGAAGAGAAAATGGACGGACAAAATAAGAAATGATGAAGTGTACAGAAGTGCAGAAGAGGAAAGGACCATATAAAACACCATAGAGAAAAGAAGAACCAGATGGATTGGACACGTCCTGAGACTGAATGTGTTTGTGAAGTACATAATTGAAGGTAAAATAGATGGAAAAGTCCACAGAGGAACACCCAGGAATAAGTTCGTGGCCCAAATGAAGAGGAAAGTGCATAGGAAAAGATACTAGGAGGTAAGGGAACTAGCATGAGATAGGGAAGGGTGCAGATCTATAGTCTACCAATCTTAGGATTGCACGGCCAATGTATGATGAAAAGCAAAGAGAAACTATAATCATCCTGGAAGCATGCAAAACGTGATGTTAGCAGTATGTTGCAGTTTCAAAAGTAAGCATTGTGGAGCGAATCAAATGATCAGCCACACTACATATCGACTAACCAACTCGATAAGGCCTCCTTTGCAGCTTTTCTAAGGAAGCGAAAATTGCTGTGTTCAAAAGTGTACTTCTTTCCACTTTGCTATATGGTAGTGAAACATGGGTATATCAGGATAAACATGAGAGTAGACTAAACGCTGTGGGTATGAGTTATCTGAGGAGTATTTGCGGCAAAAGTAGGATGGATAGGGTCAGGAATGAGTGGGTTATGAATGAATGTGGGTTAAATGCTCCTGTAATGGACGTGTATGAAATGAGTGTGCTTCGCTGGTTTGACCATGTTGAGAGAATGGATGAAAGTCGAATAACGAAACAGATATATGAGATTGAAATCAATGGTGTGAGAGGTAGAGGTAGGCCGAGAAAGTTGTGATTGAATGTGGTTGAGGAAATTCTTAGGAGGAGGAATATTAGGAGTCTTAAAAACAGAAGGGCTTGTATGAAACAGTGTATGGGGGTAAATGAGGCAAAAGAAGTTTGCAAGTATAGGTCAGTATGGAGAAATTATTGAAGCAGAGTTATGTGTACAATTATTTATTAATTAGTGAAACATTTTGACTGTGCCTACCCCGGAAGGGAACGGCGTGGTTGGTATGCACGTATGTATGTATGTATCAATCGCGAGAATCAAAAGCGGGTGTCTTCAATTTCTTAAAAAGTCAAGCAAAAGACGCACCCATTTGTGCAAATGCTGTATTTCTACTTTACCTATCAAAGGCATAACTGTAGCCTATAAAACGACAAAAACTAGACTTGAAGATTGAACGACCAATGATGATATCGTTAATGGGGCAAAAAGTAAAACTCAGGACTGGTCACGGGTTCATCTGAGGCTCCCGACAAACACTTATCCCCACGAAAAGGCAAAATAAAGAGGAAAACTTTCTCGATTGATGCTCTCATTCCATAGTAGGAGTCTTATATCCGCGTTTCCTGAAGCGGCTATTTTCGAAGATCAGTAATTTTGACAAATTTTGAGACCAACAAGATTCGAACACATGTGCAGAGCGTTCTCTTCACCACACAAACGTGCAGCCACAAGAATATGGACCGTTACCTTGTCATTCTTAGAATCTCCTCAAGTGCCCCGAGGGTCCACTCAGCAGAAGTTCACTGCCCTCGTTGAGAGATTTTCCAATGCACTTTGAAGCTCACTTAAACAGCGGACTGACAAATGCTTACTCATGTTGTGACCAAGACTCTGACCTGGAAAGGTACTTCCTAGAAAACAGCCTAAAGCAAAAGAATTGATAAATATTTGTGTAAAATTTTAAATTATGCAAAATATCAATCCCCTTCCATGTATTGCCATTATAATAGTTGATAATGGAAAATAAATTTTCAGCACAAACTTAGTATTTTCTTCTTCGGTCAAGAATCTGAGACATTCCTAAACCCTACCGAAAAACCGTTCACTCAAGGTACAG
Source organism: Ceriagrion tenellum (assembly GCA_963169105.1). NCBI lineage: Eukaryota > Metazoa > Arthropoda > Insecta > Odonata > Coenagrionidae > Ceriagrion > Ceriagrion tenellum. The sequence goes on from OY720637.1 coordinate 126,205,587, forward strand.
TGCTGGAAAAATTTATGTTATAATTAATTGCTCCTTATAATTAACTTACAGAAATTTCTGGATAAGTTTTGTGAATGAACAGAGAGAATGGAATTGAGGGTAAATGCGTGCAAGACTAAAGTAGTAGTTTTTGATAAGGAGAATGGGGAGAATAACTGTATAATGAGGGCGAATGGTGAAGAAATTGAACACGTCTATGATTTTGTGTACTTAGGTAAGATCTTTGCGAAAGATGGACGGATGGATGAGGAGATAAAGAAACGTGCGAATGCTGGAAGGAAAGTGGTAGGTAGCATGTGGAGCATATCAAGGAATGAGTGCCTGTCTAAGGAAGCAAAAATCGCCGTGTACAAGAGAGTACTTCTCCCCACTTTGTTGTATGGTAATGAAACATGGATATGACAGGATAAATATTAGAGGAGACTAAACGCCGTGGGAATGTGTTATCAGAGGAGTGTTTGCGGCAAAAGTAGGATGGATAGGGTGAGGAATGTTTGGGTAATATATAAATGTGGGTTAGATGCTCCAGTAATGGACATATGTAAAAGAAGTATGCTTCGTTGGTTTGGCCATGTTGAGAGAATGGATGAGGGTTGAATAACGAAACAGATATATAAGAGTGAAATGAAAGGTGCGAGAGGTAGAGGTAGGCCGAGAAAGTTGTGGTTGAATATGGTCGAGGGAATTCTTAGGAGGAGGAATATTAGGAGTCTCAAAAACAGGAGGGCGTGTATGAAGCAGTGTATGGGGGTAAATGAGGCAAATGAGTTTTGCCCGGATAGGTCGGTATGGAGGAAATTATTGAAGCAGAGTTGGGTGTAAAAATATGTATTTATGACTGAAACTTACTGTGACACTTGTTAGTGACTCTGCCTACCCCGGAAGGGAACGGCGTGATTGGTATATATGTATGTATAATTGCTAGTTGAGCAGTCCCTCACAAAAGGATCATATTTTTTAAAAATTAGTTAAAAAAACAATTTACTTGCTGACTTAGTTATTTATATATTTCGATCCCCAAAATACTACGGCTGATCAGATCATGAGAATAAAACTAGGGAAATGGACTGCGGAACAGACAAGTTTATAAGTCTTTTTTCCGCCAACCATAAGAGAGCATAATGGCTGCCAATGAGACATTGAAGTAGGATAGTAGTAGTTAGTAGTATTAGTTAGAAGTAGATTGTGTAGCTGATTAGTTGAGTAGCTCCCTAATGCTTGTTCCTTAATCTGCCATATAGTAGTAACACCACGTTTCCCATGACCCCTGCATGACTGTTGCATTACGTTTACGTAGTTGCAATAAGAATTAATTCAAATAGTTTCTGAAGCATTGGTTGCGCACCTATACTTTAGTACTTGTTGGTGCAAGTCACTGGTACGTTATAGTCATTGTTGGCGATAACTCACCCCCTGCCTTACACCCTTGAGGTGCATTGCAGAGTAATATGTAGTTGTAGATACATATGGATAGGACATCTGATGTGATACCGCAAGTAAATTTGGCAAAAGAATATTTCGAAACGACAATTATAGATAGATATTTTTGGAAGACCGCACCTATTTTCATAAAATGCTAAAATGCAGAGAATACAAGTTTTTGTAAGCCTTACAACACGAAAATGATCTCCAAGTGTACGCTTTATGCCTAATTAGTGAAAATTAAACTCCTTTTACCCTGACCAGGATAAAAGCGCAGTCAGCAGAATTATAGCCAATCAGTAAAAACGTCCAATTCCGTTTAGGGAAGGGCATTACGTGATCGAATAATCCATGACAGTGACCTTTGTTTATGTCTTAAGATCGTGAAAAACATTGTTTTATTTTCAGTTCATTCGTAGTCATATCTCAACGGCGAAATTATCTTAGGCGAACTTTAAAGTCGTTTTTTAGCACTCTTTGGTGGATTTTAAATCGGAAAAGACACAAGTGTTGTGCTTTATTTGGAATGTTTCTCTATATATATGTGGCGTTAGAATACTGCAAGAGAATAAAGAAAGAAATGAGGCTGTCAACTCAACTACAATATATGCCATACTCGTCTGAAATTTGTCAAACGTGCCGATGAAGCGAGAAAGCAAGATGTCTACGATGCCATCTTGAAATTTCACAGAATTCACGCATTCGTAAATGAGGTCAATCGAGTTAATAAGAAAATTCTCAACCTTGGCTGAGAATTGGCGGCTTCACGGGTTCATATTAGAATAATTGGAGTGGCCAGAAGATGAAATTGCAGTCTTTTCACTACATCTATTGCTACATTTCGTTAATCTCTCAATGAATAATTTCCTTAACGCATCCGTTTCGCTTTTTTCTAATAATTATTTTTCCTCCATTCTTTCTAAACTTATTTTCACTTAAAAAATATTCTTTGTGGAGAAAAAATAATTTAAAACCTATTCTCACAAATCATTTCTTCTGAGAAAATACGCGTTAAACTCAAATAGATTCAGTAAAAGTTCACATTTTCATTAAAATTCATGTTTATCATAAAAAATTTCATTTTAGCACCGGATTCATTTTTTTCAAAAACGCATTCGAAGAGACAATTTAAAGAAGTTTTTCACAACTCGGCCTAGTATTCAATCAAATTTATTTTTTGAACGTATTTCCTGCACAAACAAATTGCACAGTTAATCAGATGACAAATTTCTGCCAAGAATCGCGCCAAAAAATATGATATATGGCACAATTTTACCCAAAACTACAGTCAGTAGAATTGGATTAATCCTCTAAAAAAAAAAAGAAATGATCGCCCATACCAAAGGCTATGTTGGCGGTAATGAATTTCTGTACTTTTTTACCCAAAGCCATAATGTAGTCTCCTTTATCATAAAATTTCTCGCTGCCTAGCCATATAACTCGGCGACGTGGGGCGAGAAAAATAATAATGAGTGTCACTACCAGCTCTAAAAAAGAATAATACAACGCTATCAAATTTTTCTATTCATTGTGCCTTGATTGGAAAAAGAAGTTGAAGAATAGCCAATCGAGATTTTCTGCTGCAAGTTAGGTCGAAGAAAATAACTTCTACTGCTTCATGTCCAAAATAAAATCACACAAAACGATGACTCTATATAAAAGAGAATATTAACAACCTTGAGAAAAATACCGCGTTATTTATTTCTTTAGATAGAACGGAGCTATAATTTTGGCTGAAAAGCCATTAAAATGACTGCATTTTTCAGGGAAAAACTACAATTTACAAAATGAATTACATTTTAAATGTGAAATCATTCAAACTCTCCTTTTACTCCCGACCGGGTAAGGTTCTTCATCTCTGCCTACGTTTCTGTTACAAGACTTTTCCATCGCCTTCAGAGTTTATCGACAGCGTGAGGCTAAGGTAGAGGGCAACCCGTCAAACCGTCGTCAGAAATGGAGAACACATCCCAGTTGGAAGTGTTAGAGAAATTTACAGACATTTTTACCCGGAAATTTAAAAATCTTTCAGTGCACGAATGCAGAAGAAAGGGCAAACTCAGTTGAAAATATTTTTTATTCATATAATTCCTATTATATTCTCTTGTAAATAGATGATAACTCCGAAGCATGCTGTCCTCTCTAATACCTCTATTTCTCCAAAATGCATGTGATCCATTAATTAGGACTAAACACTGCATACGATACAATATTTTATTGTTTAATTTAATTCTATTTACGATAACACTACACTACTAGTCAAATATAACAAATTCCAAACTGTCAGAAAGTAGACAGGGCGCTAGTAATCCTATCCCATCTTTTCTGTTTCCACGAGAATGCAGGATTAGACTCGATTCGCATTTTCAGATGTTATAGATCCTTACGTTGACTAATTGTTTTTCTTTCCCATTACATGTTTAATCTATTCAAGGGTATTCGGCGAGATGTTGTGAAACATCATCTTGAATTTAAAAGAAAGAAACTTTGAAATATCTACATATTTCACAAAATACGGAATGGTACCTGAAAACATTCGCGCGGTGTTACGCTCTATCCATCGTAAACATGGACCATTGGAAAATCAGTCAGAGTGGACATTTCAAAATTTCTGCGTTTCTTTCGTTAAAGTACATGTATTATATTCAAATCATACCAATTATCTGAACATGAGCCTATTCTGTCAGGAAACAAATAGGGCAACTCTCCGTGGCATCTTTATTCAGAAGAAAACTACATTTTTCTCAATTTGCTTTTTATATCATAATTAGACTTGGTGTTAATATAAAATTATCTTGGAACCTCTTTTGCGAGTATGGGTGTTTTGATTGTTTTACAAATTAGATTTAAGCCAAGATAACACGGTAAAGCCTCTCCGCTGAGAGCACATAAACAGCATAATATAATATTCATTTCTTATTGCGCAATTCCTTTCTTTTACTCAGAAAATTGCCCACTTACTTGCTCCATTTAAGCCTTACAATCTGCAAACCATGGCGCGATCTATTGCCATATTTACATTTACTGATAATTTATTGTTTGCCTTATTAGGCGGCGTTGTAGCTCAGTGAGCATAGCAATCCACTACTATAAAAATGATCTGGGCTAAAATTACGGCGATAACTTAGATCGAATTCAACTAAATCCAAAATACGACATTCATAGAGTGCTAGATATGAAGGGGAAACTGCAGCTGACACAGGGAAAAATACTGCTTCCTCTCCCCTGGTAACCCGGTGCGTCTATTACTAAAAAGAAATAGGACTCAGCAAATGAGATTCAACCCGCATTGATGAAAGCAGCCAGCGCGCTCAAGAATAGTGGATCATTACATATGTATCATGCGTATGTAAATGGTAGCTTTTGAGAATTCAATACCATTTTAATGAAAATGAATCATAAGATGTCAAAAATCCTAGTGCGTAAAGGAAAGGTGCTGAATGCAAAAGAAAAACCAAGGGGGAAGGAATAAGAGCTTTACGTACCTCGGGCGCACCATCGCTTTAAATGAAAGTAGCACAACGGGAAATGGCGGACGTCAAGCGTAGAATTGCCCTAGCAAAGATAGAGGCCCTGATGAAGGGTAAGCTAGTTTACTCAAAGAAGATACGACTACTGACGATGGAAAGGTACCTGAAAACATTCATGTAGTGCGTGGCACATGAACAATTGGAAAAGGAGGTCAAAAATATCTTAATCTTTTGAACCCTAGTGACAGAGGCGGATCCTGAAGCTCAACTGGACGGTTAAAGTAAGAAATGCAGAAGTATCAGTAGAAATCGATAATGACAATGACTTAGTAACTTTTACTCACAGATATTTTTATTTGTACGACCGGTTTCATTTTTATTTGTACGACCGGTTTCATCGGTTTCACCTGAAGATGTTGCCTATGCAACGAAACCGGTCGTAAAAATAAAAATATCTGTGAGTAAAAGTTACTAAGTCATTGTCATTATTGATTTCATAATGGCTTTTCACAAAGTTAAGCCCGAAACCATCGAATTTAAGTATCAGTAGAGGCAAAAAGGAATGAACCGTATGGAACACCGAGTGGAAAATGATAACCTGATTTATTGGATATTCTTTGGGACAAAATGGGTTTGTGAGGAATATAGTTGAAAAGAAAATTGAGAGAAAAGTCTCAGGAAAATGGCCAAGGGCTGTGCACACACTAGTAAAGAGAAGAATTTCTAGGGAGTAAGGCAATTAGCATTAAAGAGGTAAGAAAAAGGGCTGCAGTCAACCAAACTTAGGATTGAGCCGTCGATGAATTAATTAAATTCTACTGCAAGTATAAACTGCTACGAGAAATAATCCACCTGTCGTTTATCCATCCACGGATCTATGGATGGCCGAGCTAGCACGCAAACCATTACGCTGCCATACTATAGGGTTACCATAAGAATTCGTAGTAGTGGTAGTAGTGGGGTTAATAGGGTGCGTCGACGACAAGGTCATTTTGCACCACCACACGTCATAATTATAAAAAATATGTATATATATACACGGCATATTATGGAATTATAATAAAGTACTTGATATAAACGCTGAGTCAAAATTAAAAATAATTTTACATCCTTAAAATACTATTAAATAGGCCAGTTTCATTTAAAAATTCCAAAACGCGGTTGAGAACATCTGGGTCATCGCCTAGAATGTACCCCAGGTCTCCCACTAGCTGCAGCCTGTTACGCACCGCCCGATATCTCTCACACTCCGTCAGGATATGTCGAATGCTAAGAGGACAGTCGCAGTCGTCACATCGTGGTGGAATTTTCTCTTCGGTGAAGAGGAAGGAGTGGGTCAGAGGGCAGTGCCCTATCCTTAGTCGTGTTATGACGACTTCCTCTCGGCGACTCTTCCTGACGGAAGAAGGCCACGCTGTCACTACCGGTTTTAACCCGCGCAGTTTTTTACCTTCGGTGGCTCTTCACGACTCCTTCCACTGCTCTAGGACTGCATTTTTTAAAGCCGCCTTCACATCTTGGAAGGGCACCGGCGTCGGTTCCATGGCGTCCATGGCGAGTTCCTCTTTCGCCAAAGTGTCGGCTCTCTCGTTCCCGGCGATACCCACGTGTCCAGGGACCCACATGAATAAGATCTTAGTTCCCTTTTTGTCAAGAGAGAGGAGTGAAGATTGAATCTCCTGGACAAAAGGTTGCGCAGGAAAAAGGCCGGAAATGGCATTCAGTGCACTTAGGGAGTCCGTGCATATAACGAAGGAGCCACGGTCCTGTATCCCATCCAGGGCCCGCCTGATAGCGTACAGCTCCGCTGTGAAAGCGCTACACATCGGATGAAGCCTTGCTTTCGCAGCTTCGTGATGGGGTGAGAAGACTGCGCACGCGCTGGCGGTGCCTGATCTGGAGCCTATAAGAATTCGTAGAATACTATAGGGTACTCAATGTTATTTCTCTTAAATATTCTACATGATAAGTCTCAACACATCAGTCGTGCTCAATATGCACATCTACATACTACCCCGCGAGCCGCCTCATGAGCGTGTAGCAGGTGGTGGTAGGTCACCAGCCGTGTAACGATGTAAAATTTTTGGAGGTGAAATGGTCACATGTACTATGGGAGTGTATTTAGAGGAGCTCAGTTTTTATTGTGGTCGCTTATTGCGCGCGGGAAGAACGATTTTTTGTACCTATCTGTTCGGCAGAGTATCTCTCTTATTTTATCGCATCTGTCAGACCTAGAAATGTAGTGAGGCGTCATGATAATATTCTCTGTGTCGCTCTGAAATACACCTGTTCTAAATATCTCAAGCAGCCTAAGCCTAGCGTGCAGCCTCCGAGTCTCTAGGGGCTCCCACCTTAATCCCTCAAACAGTTGTGTAACACTGTACGTTTGATCGTAGCAGTTTTTAACGAAGCGTTCTGCTTTTGTTTGTATTTTGTTAATTTTTTTGGGTAAATCTTTATGACCAGTGTCCCAAATGCTCGCGGCGAGTTCGAGGTGTGGCCTAACCAGAGCGAAGTAGCATCTCTCTTGGACTTTTTCATCCGGGGGCCTTCTGATTATGCGCTTAACAAAACCTAGTTTCTTTAATGCTATGCCGCATATGTTTTGTATGTGTGTTCCCCCGATACATCTGAAGTTAAGGTAATTCCAAGATATTTCACGGTATTTGAAGATTTTATGTTTAATCCACCCACGGTGTAGGTATGTACCTACTTAGTACACATATCTACTGAGTAGAAGCAATGCTACTTTCTCCCTAGCTCGGCGAATTCAAGAAATCCGGGAACTAAAACGGAGGAAAAATCCCTCGAATCACGTGTTGGTCCCCGGGCCCGGAATTTCTTGCGGTCAGTTTGCATAAATTCTCGGAAAAAAGTAGTCTTTTCCACAGCATTCGAAGACGTGGAGATCGTAGGAGAAGATGTGCGAGACCCGAAAAAATAAGAATGAATAAAGGTCAAAGGGCACGGATGCCGTGCAGACGAGAGGATGAGGGGAGCGAGCTAGGAGCGCAAAAAGTCGTTCCTTCCTGTTGGTTATTTTTTTCGTGTAGGCGATTCAAAGATACGTAGAGTGAGGGAGAGAGATAGAAAGAGAGAGAGAGAGAAACGAAATATGAGCGAGAGAGATAATGAATGGACGGATGAACTTTCATTTCAATCTTGGGTTTTGTTCAAATAGCAGGTGTCACTTGCATCTTTAGCCATGTTTTGGTAAACAATGTCGTTTACTTTCGCATCTCAATTGTTATGCTCTTCCGAATCTCATCTATATCGACATAATACCCTGCAAGCAACCTCAAGGTTACGTAACATAGGGTGCGTTATGCCCAGCATGTATTTCACTGTGCCCCAGTAAAGTTAGTGAATCTAAGTCTATCGCTGAATGGGAAAAAACATGCAAACACTTGACAGGAAATAGCATTCCACCAATGCGCATTGCACTGCAAGCATGCCACCAATGCAAGCGCAACTGTCTCCATTCATGTATTTCGCAACTACAGAAGCAGACAGCGACCAGAAGCATGGACTACGTTCTGTTCTCTCAAGTCAATATTTGACAATAAACCCCATTCGTGTCCGGGGTTCAATTTGATTATTCAGAACTGTTCCATAAAAACAGAACGTTGTTCGGTTCTTGTGGTAAAGTATTACTACACTCTTCAAGACTTTGCAATCAAGGGTACGAAATGATTGTGACGATCAAACATAAAAAGGAGAAATGACTGAGCATTGGAACATCCTGTCATGCATCCTTACGTCTTTGAAAGGATACGTGGTTGGAGTTGAGTGAAATTAATCTTAATTTAATAAAATAGATAAAATAATCGTCCGCTTTCCGTTCAATGTTTATTTAGATACAAGAACCAAAACAAATAGAATTTCAACGGAAATAGGGGCGCCTGCTTCCTGAGCAAAACCCCATTTTGTCATGTGAAAAAATGTTTTGTGAGGAATCTGCGTTTCTTTGAAAAGTTTTATGGGAAACGAATTAATGTATTTTTCACGTAACAATCAATATATCGTTACTCCTTATTTACGGAGCTATGGTAACGCAAACATTTTATCCATCATCTGAAGTTGACCTGAAACGTCGAATAACAGCGTTCTTTAATTGAAAATAAGCTTCCGCAGTTATGAATGACAAGATAGAATGAACGACACATAACTTATGCACAGCAGAGACAAGTACCAAATACATTTGATCGGTATCGGCTGAACCTAAGACCAGTATAGCCAACTCATAATGGGACTCAGTAGCCAACTTCTAGAAAAAGTCACCAGTCTGTTCCTAGATGAAAAGCCATAGAAGTCACTAGACGGAAATGCACGAAATACATATTTCACTCTTAAATAATGAATTTAATCTTGAGCTCACCAGCAGTGACATTTAGAACAGATTTGCCGCTACATTTCTTTTTTGCGAATTTTGAAAAGTATACATCTGATTTTATTTTTATTTATTTCCTTTCCTATTATCTCATTGCATTACATTGATTTTTGAACTATTTTTTCAAAATACTTTGTTTTTTTCCGAAGACACCTCTTGAAAATATTATCAAATCCATTAAAATTTATTAGGATTCTGGAAAAATCCAAATGTAAAAAATTGGATCGGAATGTTAAAAACAAATGAGCTTCCACACTCATTGTCTCGCCTAGTCACAAGTGCCAACTGAAACGAGGGCTCCAATAGTTATGTCATAGTAGCAAGGTCTTAACTGACAAACGAACAGTCAGAATTAAGATTAAAGGGATGATAATGTTGTAAAATTATTCTTTAAATAAACAAAAGGGTAAAAGTCACTAGATTCGTGGTCAAGTAAACACTTATCCTGAAAAATTATATATTTGTAACTGGGTGCTAAAATGAATATTTTGCCACGAAAGACGATTCCAGAGCTAAATTCTCGGAACACTTCAATAACACTTTCAATTCACTTAATTCAACTCTTCAATAAGTACCTATGCTCAGCTGCTGCTCTATTCCCATCTGTGGTCGTCAGACTAATGTGTCATCTTGTTTATTTCTCATTGGCTTTGTCGATTCCCGCCAACATTAAATCCCATCCACACATTTTATCAATGGGTTAATTAAAAATTCTGCTGTAAACGAAACAACCCGCCAAGCACAGCCCATATCCCTCTAAAGGCGCCACTCGCATATGCTGCCTTATTTGTGACCCAACTTCGATTGGGAGCATGCGATGAGTCTGCCCCAAAACTTGCCAGCAGTTTCAATTGATATACTCAATGTGAAATTAATTCCCCTTTCTAAAACCCCTATTCACGCTCCTAAGCCGTTACCCTTTTGAATACCCTACTTATTCTTTATCCGACCCTTCGAAAGTAAAAAAATTAAAGAAAGTCACTGTACACACCAGCATCGAGGCAATTGAAATCGCTCCTAGAGTCGTGTTTTCCTTAGGCGCGAAAGTTTGGCGCTTTTCATACCCGGGCAAAACTTACCATCCCGACTTTAAAGCTAGTTGGTCTCAAAAACAAAGATGCGATGAAAACTTGAGAGAGTAATGTTCGTAGCCAGTTTTTTTCCTCATAAAATTGGTGAATTCTTAAACTTTTTTACTTCGGCTATCCCTAGTTACTTTTTCAATGTTTTGAAAATTTTCAACCTACTTGAGCTACTTGAGTACTTTTCATCCAATAAAGATTCTTTACCTCTTTTTCGCTATGATTATCAGCAATTTGCTTCTCCGCAAGATAATTTACCCTCGCTGCAATATATTTTTGCTACTTAATCATTTATCAAACCATTAGAAATGTTAAAAATTTATGTCTATTGGACACCTATGTTCATGTTTTATAATAAGTGGAGATGATTTTTATCGTGGGTATACCTATTTGCAGATGAGTATAATTACATCGCGACTTAAGAAATTTGGATAAGTATATTAAACCAATTAATGAACTCTCAGGCCTTTATAGTTTTATTTTCAGTGGTTATAGGTATTCTCCCATGATAAGAACTTTTAGATAGTGTGATTGGAAATGTTATACTTAATCGATACTAAAACCCCTACAACTACGTATTATTTCGGTCTAAAGCTGGGAACATTTCATTCCCAACGAATCGATTGCCTGTTCTTTTTCCCTCTTTTCTGCACTCTACTGAAATTCAATGTATGCCACCGTATTCAGTGGTCTCTAATTTATAATTTTCTCTCAAGTTTCGCCCGAAAGCTTCCTTTCTGTACCCAAAGGAATAGTTTCTGTAAAATCAATCATTTAAAACTATCCCATGCTCTCAGTCCACAGTTTACGAAGACTTCTACATCTACATCTACGTGATACCCTGCGAGCCACCACTAGGGTGTGTGGCAGGTGGTGAAGATCACCAAACATGCACTATTGCCATGCAACTATGATATTTAAGGGAGATATGCTAGATAATAGGGTCACATGGAGCTAGATGGTTAGTATCTACATAATAAGGAAGGAATTATTGGTTGTTATTACATCCATCATGCACTACAGACTACTCTAACTATATTTCACCTACCTATCCCTTTGCTACGCTGCCTATTGTTCTCTCTTATAGTACGAGGGAAAAATGACATTTTAAATCTATCGGTACGACAATCTCTCTCTCTCTATCAATCAATCTATCTTACATACACTATCTCCCTCTTTCTATTTCAGTTCTAATTTAATCAACAACTAATTTCTAACCATTAAAATTTAAATAAATCATCTTCTTTACGACTCTTCTCAAATCATTAGTAACTATGCCTACCCCCTGGACTACTCATTTAATCCTCCATATGTGGCATAGGCTCTGTTTGAATTTGAGTTCATTATGTCTCCCAGTTAAGTTCACATCCATTAGATTTACGCTTTTCTGCTTTGAAGTTTAAAACAAACCCTCCGTTCAGCAATATGTTTACTAATGTGACAATATAGGCACAAGAGAAAACAATTTTAGCGAATCGTTTAGCTTCACTTCGTGATATTTTTTTTCGTCAAGGACGAAAAAATTTTTCTCCCAAATATTAAAAGTTTCCAAACGTAATAATTTGGCTACCGACGATTCAGTTATCGGGAGAAAATGAATGACCAAAAAAATTATGGGTTTTCCGGTTGTCCCATTACCAACGAGGCCGGCAAAAGACTTCATCTGTCGGAGCGTATGTAGTGAACGCTTACAGCCCAGTCGTGCCAACATTAATCTGTATGGCTAGGGAAAAATAAACTTTAACTCTCACAAAACCTTCCTTCAAGACATGCAAAATCTTTTAATTAACACATGCTGAAAATCTCGCTGATCGTGGAGGACTTTAAGGTGTCGTTTTGTCCCTATTTCTTATGCGATCTCAAATGTACACTTTGTGGGATATCTTTCTCTCATTCATTCTTTTGCAAAGAACTCATATTATTTTTGATCAGATACTTTGAAATGCTGAGAGGTTATTTTAAATTATCCGACTACGGACTGAGATATGTCTTACTCAATGGTTTAAAATAGATGTTACGCAAACGGACATGAAGGTAGTGAAAAGACGACCGAGGGAAAATCCGATGAATGGCCCAAAGGTAACTCGTTTCAAAGAGGACGCTGCATTATTCCCTTGAAGGTTAGCTTTATTACTCTCCGTCTATTTATCCCTTTTCTCTCCTACAGAGTATTTTCTTTCTCCGACGCACCCATTATGCTACCTAACGACGCATGGTGGGCGCACCGCGAACTTTAATCATTGGTTAATGGTTGGCGAGAAAGGAGGTTAAGTTGGTTGGAGCACGAATCATGTGTCGTTCAGTACACATTTTAATAATTTTCAAGAAAGTCGAAGAGGTTCTTGAACCACACTTCACTTCAGTGAATTTACTTATGCGTTGGAAATAACTACGCATGTTGTACATAATATAAATATTGCAAGAATTGTGTTTTAAAATTTTCGTCTCAATTTAAGCAATGTTATCGCTTGAGATTATGGCGAGGAATTCGAAATTTAAGCGAAAATTGTATGCACATGCCTGTTTTTATACGGCATGATGCCTTTATGTTTTTTTTTATAATAATTCTTTATTAATCTCATATTGAAGTACATTGGTCACAAAATAAAAAGACAGTAAAGACATACGGACCATCCATTGTAAAAAAGATGTAATACACTGCACTCTATATGACAAATACACCTTTGCATTAAAACACATGAAAAAAAAGGAACCATTATAATAATATTACAATAATTCGTACTTAGGAGAAAATCTGTAAGCATGTCTTCCAATCACTTATAAATACATGTCAAGAGCCATGAAACTACTGGCTTTATGCCATAATGCCATAAATACATGTGGAGAAAATCTTTAATGTGCAATTTTTTCACTTTTATCGTAGCATATTACTTAAAATAGTCCTCGTGTACATTTCACGCAAATATGTATATAAACAAAGATCGTCCCAACCACTCTAAGGCTGTGGAAACGGAATCGAAAATCTCTCGGGAGATGTGACGCATGCCGGATTTTGTTGTATGTGCATTGTCGTTTGAATTTTCCTGAATAAAAAAACCTGCCTTGATATTCATGCAGCATACGTTATCATTTAACTCGCTCTTTTCCCCTTTCGTGATTGAAATAAAAAGTTGAAAATATTTTACCTTGCTTGTGCCTTTACGGCGGGAGTGAAAAAAGTGACCTTTTTTTCGCATACCCCAGCTTCAGCATAAATTTGGGTCATTGTAGAAGCTCAAGCACACTTTTAAAACTTCACCAAAATTTTGCACGAATTTAAAGATTGTAGGTATTTTGAACTATTTCTCATTATTTTAAAATTTTATAATTCTTGCGAAAAAAGGTGTCGGGAAAAACGAGAAGCCACTTTTCCTCGCCCTCCGGAGGTCAGGCGGAAATTTCTTTTCAGTTCGGTGCGTTAAGGTGTGCTCAATGAAGTGAAGCTTTTTTATTACTTATAAATTAGATCTTTTTTGATATTAGCGTGTATTTTTTACTAAATAGTCTGTATTCAGATATTGTCCTAAGTCCAACCAGTAAGTTCTTCATGTGAATGAAAAATGAAGTAGTGATGGAAATATCACTCAAAACTCATCGGAGCCCCTGTTCCCTTAATACTTTTCTTAATTTATTTTATTTGTTAAAAAAATGTTATAACAAAGGCCTATATGGCATAAATTTATGAAAGGAGTAACCCTCTTAATTTTGTTGTGATTGAAGGAATCAAGAGAAAGGCACGGAATTGGAATTGACTATCTATTTCAATGGCTAATATGTCTTTCAGAATTTCTGTCTTTCTCCATACTTTCTGATTTTTATTTAGCAATTCGATGTCATTAAAAGAACACAATTAAAAGAATGGCTTTCCTGGCAGTACTAGAAGTTAAAATGCACTTAAGAAAGATTTTGTGCGATGCAAAACAATGGGAAAAATTCAAAAGCATAAAATAATGATTCGCATAAAAAGCCACCGTATGTATAAGAAACTTCAAGATAAACAAATATACAATTCAAAAGACAATAATACTTTGTAATCTGGAGAAAATAAGGAAAAAATAGAAAACCTTAACTTAAATCGAGGAGAAGTCTAAAATCCTAAAAAAATCTGTACACGCCAAGCCATCAACCTAGATTACGTATCGCACATTAGTCCAGATATTTATTTGAGCGAGAAAATGATATTTCCCTCTGTGGTACGTTGTAAATGTCATGGAAGAGAGGGAGGAGATTGGGAAAACCGGTCTGAAGTACAAACTGCGCGACATTTTCCTTCTTTTTCTGATCTATAAAATCAGCTACGCACTCAAATTTCGCAATTCATGAGTTAGCTTCGTGAATAAGCATAATCGCAACAAAACGAATAGTATCGTTCCCATAACATGCTTCGCCGTCTGAGGAGTTCTGTTAGCAATTAAACTATCTACTATTAGCAATAGTCGTGCAAGTCACTCGCATCCAATTCATCCGCCAGTCTTGCAACGCCTCCACCTCCAGAGGCAGTCCCAGTGTGGAGCGATGGTTTCTTCGAGCGCATCTTCAATCGAGTCCATAAAATGTCTTTCAAGAGAGGAAAGTCCATTACTTGAGGCAGTTTCATCTATGATCGTGAAAGGTTTCCACATGACCGAGTCACAGAAATTGCCCTTGCCCTACATTGAGATCAATGCTTTCGTAGCGATTTTGCAAATGACTCGAGTAAAAGGTACAAATATGAAGAATTAATTTCTTCTACATCCTTTTCTCATCGGTGGTCGTTCAATCCTAAGATTGGTTGACTGCAGCCCTCCACCCATCCCTATCTAATGCTAGTTCCCTTACCTCCTGGTAACTCTTCCTATATATTTTCTGTATAGATATATATTATATATATATTTCTGATAGATATATTACAGAAAAAGGAAATAAATTTAGAAATATAAGCTAGCAACAAAGCGTTGATAGATATATAAATATATATATATATATATATATATATATATATATATATATATATATATATATATATATATATATATATATATATATATATATATATATATTTTTTTTTTTTTTTTTTTTTTTTTTTTTTTTTTTTCTGTGTAATCATATATATAGTCTGTTTAGTCCATGAACTTATTCCTGGGTGCTCCTCTGGGGACTTATACCTCCATTTAAACCTTCTATTATGTTCTTCATAAAACCATTGTCTCAGGGTATGCCCAGTCCATCTGGTTCTTTTCTCTATGGTGGTTTACATGGTCCTTCCCTCTTCTACACTTCTGTACACTTCATCATTTCTTATTGTATCCGTCCATTTATCTTCAGCATCCTCTTCCAGCTACAGGTTTCAATGGCTTCTAGTCTGTTCTGGTCAGCTTTTTAAATGGTCCATGCTTCCGATCCATAGAGTGCTACGCTCCTCACGAATATTTTCACATACTACTTCCAAATAAGTAGTCCTGTTTTCTTTGAGCACAGCAGCTGTCTTTTTCCCATGAACACCTTCTTAGCTTGAGCTATTCTCCACTTGATGTCTGTTGTACTTCTTCTGTCCCATATCTTTTTCTAGAAAGGCATCTTTTTAGAACGCAATAATCATAAAAATGTCAAATTGAACCTAAAACAGTTTATTTTGTCTTTTCCCATGTTCAATAATTTTTTTAAGAATTGGAATTTCATAAATATTTCCTTGTAGGCTTGTTATAAAATCCATAATGTACTTCAAACCATGGGGCAATAAAATTTGCTTTGGGTCATGTAGTAATCGTGAAATTGTGAGATGATTA
Organism: Ceriagrion tenellum; assembly: GCA_963169105.1. Taxonomy (NCBI): domain Eukaryota; kingdom Metazoa; phylum Arthropoda; class Insecta; order Odonata; family Coenagrionidae; genus Ceriagrion; species Ceriagrion tenellum. The sequence goes on from OY720637.1 coordinate 126,221,716, forward strand.
CTACATGGGACACAATTACGTCTAGATGAGTCGAATGAGCCTGCCGACATTCACTCGGAAGAAGCATAGCAGAAGCTTAATAATAAGGCCAGTAGCAATCGCGGAATTAATTTTCTTATACTAAATATCAAGCTTCATGATTAGGATGAAGAGTTCTTGGGATTCCAGCCGGGTTATGTGCCGATGCAAAAAGTGCATGTGCAGTTTAACTCCATAACCCGGCTGGAAAGCCGAGAACTCTTGATCCTAATCATTCGCCGGGAAAGACTTAGATCCTACACAAGCTTCATGATATTCCGCCCTGAATTTTCATGAAATTTTAAATTATGCTTTAAGTCATACCAATAAATCGCAGGTAAATAAAATCAAATGAAGATGGGCTGAGGTGTTAAGAAATGATTGGTGAAAATCAATCTGAATATGAGCGCGATATGAGTCGGAAACTCGGTCGTTGCGTAAAGAGGATGTACGTAGAATGGAGCCATTTGAAATGAGGGTTAGGAGAAGAATGAAGAGGAGTGAAGGGTGGACTCGGTAGCCAGGAATGGATTGGAATGGATTTTGGGGAGGCGACCTCAGCTAAGGTCATTTGCGCCGTAGGGGATAGGTAAGGGAGAAAGGGTGGATAGAAACCCGGCGTCGGCATTAGCCTGCTCTTAACGAAAGGCGCCAAGGGAACCACGGTTTAACGTCTCATCCGACAGACGGAGTACTGTACTTGAAGTGCCCTCCACAAGACACTCAAATAGGGGTCGAGTTTCCTCTGAAAAACATCCTCCTCTGCAGGGAATTGAACTCTGCCCATCCGTATGGTTAGCCAGTACTCTGCCCACCACACCAATCCGATCCCCGAGGAAGGAGAACGAGGAACTATTGGCTATTTGCTAAAGGATGCTGGTGGTGGATATTACGAGCAGACAGGCAAAATGGATTGAGGTTTTAATGTATTGAGGAGTGTGATTTTGGGAAGAACTTGAGGGAGCGTATAAGAAGATAGCATTTTTGGACGACATAAGGAGAACCAGAAGGTTTGAGGTTTCTCTTAAGGAGACCTGATGGCGATTTAAGTGAAATAGAAAACTACTTCCAGAAAATAGCATTACCCATCGTGTTTACCAAGCGTGGGAGTGTAATACATGCGCTGATGGAATGACCCATTTTCCTAATCTATGTGCGAAGTCACGAGGTATGACAATTCCACTTCCTAAGAAAGCGAATCGATAGATATTTTTGCACTCATACAAGCGGCACGAAGTCAAGATGGGAGAGAAAAATTTTTCATCTCTTTTAAAATCCGGTCAATTTATTTTTCCTAATAATTTTAGTATCTCTTTATTCATCAGGGATGACATTTTCCAACCTTATCCTGTAAGCAAATGTTTTCGTACCTTAATATACATTCCTTCTCTGATGTGATCGTATTATCGTACCTTATATATGCTTAGTTTGGCTCTTGAACTAAAACCCTTAAACTGCACAACGATCTAAGGGTAATGCTTTTGAACACATTGTGATTTTGAGGAATCCACTGGGGTGTCGAATGGCTTGTTTGTGAGGGTGGCCATGAGAGTCAATTGTACCGGGTGCAACCACAAAAAAACTCTTTCTCTTTAGAATGTGCGATCCAGTTAACCGACCAGGACGTTCGCTTTCTCGCAATATTAAAACTTTTGAGCTCAATTTTTGCACAAAAAATGCTGCCATACAGTAAATTGTCTTTGTATTATCCTTGGAATAAATTTCATTTTATTTTTCAGCGATATGAGCCTCAGTGTTAGACGCTCATTCTAAATTCCTATTATTTTCAGTAATTAAGTCGCCATGGAGACAAATCACGTTATGTGAAAACAAAGGTGGGATTATGAATTTTTCTTTATGGAACTAAAAAGAAAACCTTAGAAAACTATATTTTTTTATGACAATAAAGATAATTTGGAGTTATAAAGCTAGGAATATATTTGTTATAATAATCTGTTTATTTTCTAGATATTCTAAGAGTGTCTTTTTGCTCTTTCTATCCCGGAATCAATAAGAAGAAATATGAATGAATCCCGCTTAAAGTATAATTTTAAAGCATAATTTTAAAGCATAACATTTAATGAAAAATTTTGTATGCGTTACCTCATGGATAATGGATATTTTGCTGTGATCTTTTAATGTTAATATCTTAATCATCCGTTCATTATGAGTGGTTAGCTTTATTTACAATTTGTATTTGGCTTTAGGGGCCACGAAATACTTTCAACGACCTAATCTTGCTGGCGACCTTAAGCTTTTTGATCCCTGAACGTGAATAAAATCATTCACATTGGTGAGGTTAAAGTTCCGAAAAATATGTAATCGATGAAACTTCTCAGTTCTCCTTTTAAATTAATCAGTAAAAAGTTGCATAGAGCAGTTTTAGTCTCTATACAGCTAAATTTTCCGTTAGAATTTCATGCAAAATATAACCCTTCACTGGACTATTTATCACTGTATTTATCAATACGATAGTTATCTAAAAACGAGTCAACATATCGTTGAGCATGTATCGTATCGGACAACCTGCAATCGGTATATGAACGAAACTATTAATTTCTAATTTGATACAAGTCCAAGTGATAGCGATACCGGATTTGGTCTCAGGCCTGTCTGATTCAGCGAAATTTCTTACCTGCCTATCACTGACTGGTATGCAACAGGCAGCTCCTCAGACGTGAAGACAAGGAACCTCATGTGTCACACGCAAAACTTCCTGTGCGATGAAAGAAACAAAAACCAGCCCAGGTTCGCAGAAATAAAATCAATACTTGATTATCGATTATTTTTCGTCGTTTGGATTTCATATTTCGCGTGTCACCGGTGGAAATAGACAGCTAATCAGTAAACAAAATCATACCATTCGTTGAGATGAGTAGTTAGAGATAAAAAAGATAGGAAAATTTAGCTTATAAATAATTCACATTAAGAATTGAAAATCGATGTTGGTGAAAATAGCTAAAAACTTACATGGTTAAGAATGTACTCGTTCTCGGTGTAATAAATGAAGCTATACATTTAGGTTATATAGAAGAGTTACGCTAAAATCAAACGATATCTGTCTTTTGCATGGGCGCAGTTTCATTTCGTAATGGAACCCATTTGAATTAGAATATAACGATCAGTTAATTATGACGAATTTTTTTATTAATTTTTTAAAATTGAGTGATTAGGTAAGACTTGAAAATATTTATATATTTGGTATTAAAGTCATATTATATTAACTTTTATCCGTATGTCGATACCAGTTTTCGAGATTTCGGTATTGACAGTAAGAATGGCTCGTAAAATACTTCAATTTTAAACATGCATTATATCCCAACTAATGAATGCGAGTAATTTATAAATAATAGGATTTTTTGCATTATCGCAATCGCAATTCGCATTTCGAAATATTGCGAATCGCAATATCGTATTTTTCAATAAATTTGCAAAATTTCAGTCATGTACCGCCGCAGCGGCAATCCTACGCAATAAGAATTTCCATCCATTAAATACTTGAAAAAATAATGTAAATACGAGCTCAAAAGTAGCTTAGTCTTACGTTAGACGAGGTAAGAAAGATTCAATCCTCAGATCGCTCGTTTAAAAGCCTGACGTAGTACTTGAAATACTCTTAAACAGCCTATTTAGCAGTCCTTGATGATGAAAATTACCTCAGATGGTTTCCTTCCCACAACGGCCACCTGAGCAACTCTATAACGCACTTTTAGCAGGTGAATATTCCGGTTCAGCTAGCAGAGCCGGTCCAGGGACCAATTTGGTGCGCTAATCCACAAGGCTTCCCTGAAAATGGCGCCCTTCTCAATCAGGGACGTGTTCCGGACTGCATGGCTTCCGGGATAAAGAAACCCTGAATCCTAGCACGCTTCGACGCAGGGTGCATTGTAATTGGGAACGAACTGCTCATGGAGTGCTTCCGCGAGACCTATTTTCTTACTGTGAAGACCGCGAGCCTCGACGTTAATTCCATCCCAGAATCTTGTATCAGTAGTTACGTTGTCCGGTACGTTGGAATCTCATGGTGTTCATGAATTAATGGTAGTTGTCAGTGACGTAACCAGGATTTCGTTTCGGGGGGGGAGGGGTGCTTTCCCTCCCATTTTGAATACAATGGGAGGGTAAAACGATTTGAAAACGCGGATTAATTTGTGACCTTAGGTTATTTAGCTATTACAACTGTTGTGTATCCGTCGATATTTAAATATTTTAACTTAAAAGACATCTGAAAGGATGCAAAAACATATTTTTAATAGATTGCGTATTCATTTAATCTTCTTCCAAACTTAAAAATAAACCAATTCAACAATTATAGTCAATAAAATAAAACTTTCTCATTTAGCGGCACTTTTTAAAAAAATTATTAAAATTTTAAATATTTATCGAATTTTAAATTTTTAAAAGTTTTAAAAATAAATTCAAAATCTCTTGGGTGTTATTTTTGGATCTCGAATATTCAAGCGTAGTATCGGGGGTAGGTCTGAACCCCATGGACACCTCAGGTTACGTCACTGGTATAAATAATAATAAATAGCCGTAGCACCCTAACCCGTATGCGGCATGTTAGAATGTTTGCTAACGTAGCACTCTCCTCTTTGTTTCTGATTCGACGGCTCATTACTCTCCTAACTGCTTCATGGTGTAACCATATTCTGCAAACTTCCTCCATTCGCAATACCAGGGGGAGATCACTCTGGTATAATTTACACCAAAAATGAATACAAAAGAGATTGAAAGAGGTAAAACTAGAAAATATCAATGACATAAGAGCCCAGCTGATACATTATCAAAAATGGTGAATATACCTATAGCAAAATACGGCTTTATAAACTCCGCTAAAAATCTCGCGTCTGGCTTCGCAGTGTCTGGCTACATAAAAACAGCTGCAGAAAAGCTTTACTTTTAAGAAGTGTACCTTTTAAGGATTTCATTTTTACCTTTTTCAGTAGGAATATTTTAAACCATCACTTCTTTCTCGCGCGCTCACCATTGCCAACAAGACATTGCGTTGATGTTTGTGATAGAGGTTCCACTCCATCTGAGGAGGATGTCAGTTGTTGAATGGAAAAATTAAGGTCAAAGATTGGGCACTCAAATGCTCACCCAATACATTAACGCTTCGTGGGCTTAAATTGTAATAAAAGGGCCAAAATACCAAAAATGCTGTTTATTTAGTCAGGGTGTAAACATTTTGCATGTCCTTATTCAGTTCTATATATTCAGTATACTAATTCATAAGGTGTCCCACGTCATTCATCATAGTCCTCACTCAGTAAAAAACTCAGTGGGTCAAATATGGTACAATATTTTCAAAAACTTTTTTACTGACTTAAAATTCGATTTTTTCTAAATGCATAGTATCAAATTTAAGAGATTATGTTTTTTAGATATAAATAACGAAATGGCGGACTCATTCTTAGCCTGTTCTTATTCATACTTCGCCGTACATTGAGTTGCCGGCATTCATGGCATCCAGCATCATCAACGAAGAGAGAGAGACCCGAATTAAAAAAAGATTTTTTTATTCTGGCGAGCTATTTTCAATCTTAGACCACTGTGCGATAGTTAAACGGAATAGCAGATTCTACCACGAGGCTTGAGATTGCGACAATCTCCGAGCATGAAACCCCGGTGAAGTCTTCATTTTCTTATCCTCAAAGATGACTTAAAGCGTCGCATACGGATGACTATTAACTTTTTGACATTCGCTCAGTCATACGCCGTAGAAATTGTTTGCAATTTGTGTCGGTGAAAGTTTTCTCATGTTCTCTTTCCATTGTCGGTGAAAGGGAAGTCCATTCAATGCCAAAGGTGCACTCGAGAAAATTGAACACATGTACTGAAAATTTCCAAGTAATTTCAACAAGGAAAACTGAATTTGACTCCTACGGTCTTGAAGACAATGGCACATGGCCTCAATATAAAAATTATTGAAGACATCTATAATGACAAAAGTCAATGCCCGGGGTGGAAATAGGTGAAACTTATGATTAAAAAAAATGGCTGTATTATTTTATCTGCTTTTGGTGACATTTTCGTCGTCTAGAATTGCATATATATGTAAAAAATCCCACATTTCCAATGATCTATAGATATATTTTTCGTCTATATGCTCTGCATTGTTTTTATATGACCCCACATCCCCATTGCTAAAGAACTCCAAAGATATCCAAAATAGCATCACTAATGCCCACGTTGGCGATGGCGCACATTATCATCTTCAAACTTTGCTAAGAAATATCAGAAATAATGCTATATTTATGCCTGACCAGAGTTATTATTAAATATTTGCATGCGATTAAAATATTTTATTAAATATCGGCGCATTGATGTATTTGTATATCAATGCTAAACCGTTGTTTTTGGTCCCTGCCACCAATAACTCACTAATAACCGGTATTTAAGCTGTTGCATATACAATACAGTTTTATTTCTATAAAATTACCTTATACTATGCTTTTATTTAAAATAATTGCCAGTTTACAAGGAAAAACCAAAACTAATACTGCTATCGTTTAACAAGTAATACTCACCAGATTTTTATTTGGTATACTTTCATGATTGATCGAGACAAATATATTTTAACTGAGTACATACTTTGACTTTTATAACGAGGACAAACTTGGTCACCATAATCAGCTGTCATTAATCCGTAGATTTGCTTGCTGCAGCTTGCCACCCCACTCTCCTCCAAGCCAACCATTTCATTCCTGAATAATTCTTCACCTTGAGGTTCTTCATAATTTTCCTGAAGAGCTGCAGTCCTGATATTTTTTGCTATTCTTTCCATCTCCCATTACTTGTTTCTACTGGTTTATGCGTCGTAGAAACTGGCGGGAGAAACGATAGGCAATGGTGGACAACGCAATGCCAATGGAATCCCGAAAGTTGGGGAATATATACTAGATTTTTGCAAAATAAATTTGATGTTTTTACCTACCAATTTGTGCACTTAACTCTCCTCAAAATATTCCACACCAACTGCATTAAGTAATGTTGGAACAATAAAGTTTTACCAATTTTGCGAGTGTGGGCATGAACATAATTTTTTTAAAGGCTTTCTAATACAAATTAGCCAAAAGAAATCACGTCGACCCCAATCGTTTGGAGCTCGTAAAATAACTGAGATGGACAGATTATTAGTGATAATCCATGATTACCCTCAGTCCCCATCGGTAGGAAGATATGGAAGAGAGGAACAAGTTAATGCCATATCAATAGACGTACAAGAGCTGCAGATAACTCCGGAGAACGTCCAAAGCGCGTAGAAATCAAGCGATGAGAGACTATTTCAGAACGAGCTGAAAAGACCAGGGCACTGGAATCCGCGTTTGCACGGCGTGCGACTGAAGACAATCATGTTTCGTGTTACAGAAATCGTGAGCAATAGAAGGATGCATTTGGTGGACCTGCCGTGAAGTGATTTTCAACGATGTTCCCAACATCAAAGTTCTGATTTCACGCGATATCTTTGGGAATTCGAATAAAGCCAAATTACAATTCAACGGAGGATTTGTGCGCAGTTATTGTAAGATAAAATACCTTGGCCATTCCTTAATTCAATGCTTATTCTGGGTTAAAAAATAATTTACTATGTATGGCATACCTACTATTAGAAGAAACTGGTTTTTATGAAGTGAAGGGTGGAAAAGTCCTCCGATGAAAAAGTGAAAGACAATTCAGATAGAAAAAAACAGCACCTAATTAACGCATGAGAGGTTATCGCGGGACTCTTGCTAGTTATGGGAAACGGTGGTATACTTAGAACACATATTGTGACTCTCGCTTAAGTGACGGAAAAATATTGTAAGAACTCGGTAAAGCACGAATGGGCGTGATATAAAAATTTGAGCGAAGTATCTTAATCGTTTGTTCCTGCGCATATCCTCAGTCTTTCGTTAGTTGCCAGTGTTCTTCACGGGAAGAAAACGCATATTTGAATGCAAAATAAACCCTGTCAGTCTAGAGAAGTGAGGAGCTAATCTGATTATTTAGTAAACGAAGCAAATTTTTTGCCTAAAGTGCAAGAAAACACCCCCGTTTAATGGGTAGCGACTGTGAAGAAAATTCATCGGCTATCATTTCGTAGGGAGAAGGCTTGAGAAGTGAGTGCACAATTTTTTATGAATCTTTATGACACATCCACTGGGTTTTTTACTTTTTTGTGTGGCAAATATTAATATCCTCTACTGTAAAATCATCATTTTTATTTCAAACTAGAGGTTAAACTAAATGAATTAATTTTCCTCGTGTGTTGATAAATAGTTTACCGTTGTAAACCGTCATTTTTATGTTATTGAGCGACCCGTTGCATTGTAGCAATTGTTATTTACATATTTATCGAGGTTTCTTGTCTAAATTTGTTCTGTAAGTTTGGAGGGGAAGCCATGTGTAGCTTTCTTATCCCAATAGTTTTTGTGCTTTCAAAGTGAAAAAGTAAATTTTCAGATGTATTTTAGCCGACTTCTCAAGCTAAGAAATTCTTATTTGAGCACAATTTTGGCTTCATTCGAGAACAGACATAACAAGATATAATATTACTTCGCTTGATGTCTTGATATTTGACCTGCAAAGATTCACGAATTCCAAAATCACGACCTTTGAAGATAGTTGTTACAGTTCTACGCCATATCGTCGGGTAACAGTGTTCATTTTATTCGTAGTCTCTTCTGTAAGTTGTTAGATTACATTCAATGCTGGTATTAAAAGTATGTTTAATAGTAACTAAGCCTATTTCTTTCGCAACTATAAAGCTAAATTGACACATTGATGTGCCATATATATGGGTGTTTATGGGAACGTATCATGGAAATTACAATTCAGGACAGCTAGTTTCCAAATAATCTTTCCTAAGCCCATTCTCCTCTCTGACTACTTGTCCAAACTTTCATTATAATCATTGGGGCACGCATGCATTTCATTAGCTGCGTTCTTTTTCTTCTCAGATTTAAAGTAGTTACGATATCTCTTCCTCGGGCATCAGTTTCTCGTCATAACTATTACCCTGCGTTGTTCATCGTGTTTTCTTTCGGCATTATAAAACATGGATGAATTAGTTCCTTAGATATAATTTGACGATACTTTTCTTTGATCATGCGTAAACAAAGAAACAGGGTAAATGTTTGCGCTGATAAGAAAACAAGTCAGTAGAGAGATGAGGGACTAAGTCGTCAAAAAAATGCTGGTAGATCTGTTCTAACGAGCAACTTCCTTCCTTTTACACATATAGTTGATAGAATTTACACTCATAATTATGTGGAATGGATTAAAATATCCTCCAAAGTTTTGCATCTACGTTGTAGTGGCAGAAAAAAGTCACCTCAAAGCGAACCTTTACCGCCAGGAGGCGATCTTGGCGGACATCGAACCCGATGGCCTCGCCTCCTCATCATTCTCACGTTATTTGGAAATGGCATTCTCCACAATTGCGCCGAATAGCCTTTTACACGCACCCAACTGGGTCAGAGGTTTTTTGCTGCTTCCTCGCGAGGTGACTGCGCGGTTTCTTGCGGCCAAAAGTCTTGCTCCTGGCCCCCGCGCAAAAAATAACCGCGCCCCCGTCACTTCCACAGTACCTTCCACAGGGACCTTCCTGCGACTCTCGCCGCAATGCTCTAGCCGTTGAAGCTGCAGCAGAGAGTCGACGATAGAAGGGATAACGACAATCTTAACTTATATACGTACCGGTGCTACAGTAAGAGGAGGATTCCATGGGAACCCGAGCCCCCCTCCAAAATTTAGAATTTCCTTTAATTAAGGGCACTGTAGGAAAAAGTGGTATTCCCTGATAAAATTTCTGTGCTCTTCAATCCAGTAAAATTTCTTTGAAAAACCTTTCCTAAACGGTTCATATACACTACACTTTCCTAGACAGTATACATTCCTTAAAATATGGATGCACTTTTTTAAGGAATTTATACAGAATTCCCCGCCAATTTCTGGAGAATTCCTAGACATTTTGAAGAATACCCTAGGTCTTTCTGAATATACTCATGAAGCATTCTGCAGAATTCCTTTCCTGCTCTTTTTGAAGACTTTCCTGAGGCATTCAGTAGAATTAAGTTTTGGAAAGATATTATGTCTCTTTCGGCAGAAATTCCTGAAGAATTCTGTGGAATTCCACCTAAAAGAGAGGGCACTCCGAGGAATGCCATGGAAGATTCTATAGATTTCTCTTGGCATCCTGTTCTGCAGAAACTACATCTACGAAATATGAGTACCATACTTTTTTCCGTAAAAAAATCTCTAGAAAAAGATCTGTTTTTACGGAAAGCATGACAATTTCTGTATAAATTCTTACGTTCTTTAGAACAAGATTTGTGAGGAATTTCTATCATAGCTTTTAAACAAAATATGTCCAAATATTTTATTTTATATTATGAACAACTTTCTCACGTACATTATACATCGGTCTAAATAGCGCTCTTAGTTGCCTAAACTAACACTTTTGGTTACAATTTTAAAAACGTTAAATTCCACCCCAACTGCATATACTAAGCTTGGACCTCAAACCCCTTCCCAAAACGAATTACTTGGAGACACTCTCTGTTAACCATTCCTTCTGTTAGATAGGACAAACAGTCAAATCATGACGATCCTTTACAACATTTTTCGGTTCTTTTGCATTTATGCGATGCTTCAAACACCCTCACTTATTCTTAGGACTTCAACTATTCCTTCTCTTTACACTCCCTTCCAACATAATCACTCGTGACATTGGAACAATAGGAAAGTCCTGGGATGAAAGTGTAATGATATCCTAAGAATGCTGCGAGCAGTTTGGACCCTGCAGAGATAGGCTATTTGCGAGAAATAGGCTACATACAAAAAGCAGCAAAGAATCATATCGAGACGCTTTATGCTCTCGCCTAGGAATCTCAGAGTCTGAAAACCAGCCGAAATTCTCAAATAAAGATGTTCATATACTTTTCATTCATTGCTTGCCAAATTTCTCGCCAAGTGGCTTTTTAGTTTTTAGTTTTTTTACCCCAGTTGGTGGTGCCTTTTTTATACCCATGAAGAGTATCTACGTATCCATTCTCACATTTGTGTATTTATTATAAAGAATACGTCATAGGACTATGCTTAGTCAAGGTAAGCTAGCACACACTGAAGGCAAAACTCCGACATAAAAAATTCCACCGTGGAGGAGTTTACATGTAATTCACTCCAAAATATGCGAGAAAAAGCTGTGATGCAAGTTTGATGGAGACAGCATCCACGACCAGACGGCGTCTACATACCTGAGTGATTATCTCAATTGAATTCGTAGGAATTAAAAAAAAACCTCGTGTCCCCGATGCAAGGTTCCTCGCACATTCTTTATTCTCGTAAGGGACGAGGATGGAATGTCTACTTAGTCCAGCGGATAGGTACAACTGCTGACAAATTCGACCTCAATGAGGAAAAGAAAGAAGTGCTAGAAAGAGATGTGCCTCACCCATTCCAAATGAATTCATGAGGAGCAATGTTTTCTTTTCCAGGTTTGCTCATTAAGTTATCACTACTAGTAACTGATAGGCAGATAGGTTTAGTAGGCATTTCAATAAGCTTCAATGGTGAAAAAAACCATTTCTGTATTTGGTCGATTGGCCAAAAAGGCCACCCGTAAAAATGCCTAGCAAGTTTTTAAAACTACATCCAATACCTTTGCATGAGATATATTTCATGTACATCTATATATTACAAAGAACTAGAATATCCCAAAATATTATTTCTGAAATAATGCTGTAAAATGAACCGCTCTAATTTACAAACAGTCTTTAGTTCTAAATTGGCGGGGTATTTAAAAATAGTGCACTTATTTTCCCAAAAAAGGTGATACAATACGATAATTATTTACAGCAGCAACGATTGACTGGTTGATGTTATTATTATTAGTTGTTACAGACAGGTCTCATATTGCAAGTGCACAACAGTCAGAATTAAAGATCACAGAACTAAGCCTTTAAATAGGCCAACTGAAGTTCGTTCCGATGGAAAAATATAATCCAAAATCATAGAATAAAAATTACTACCAAAAAAGTGATTCGGCGACTGTGAACACGAGGACGTAAATTAGTCGTTTAGGAAACAAAATAGATTCAAATGGGTGTTTGAATTGATACCCAATGTTTAAGAGAGACCATGATGAAGTATTTTTGTCAGATTATAAGCATCCTTGCTGGTTTTGCACGATTTTTGATACGAAAAATATTTTTAAAACTAATTTTACGTGCTGGATTTTAGAAGGTTAATACTTATTTTTTGAGGAAGAAAAGATTGCTGACTTTCGTACGAAGTAGATTTTTAAAAACCACGGAAGGGTATCATGATTTATTTCAGTTACTTGTTCCACGTGACAATTACTCATTTTCTTTTGTTGCTTCATACTTACATACCGATCTTGGACTTTGGTCAGCTTGAAATTAAAAAAAAATAGTCCTTATTTACTGACTAGTTTTTGAGGGTCCATTTTTGATCTATACTTTTAAAAAGTTTAGATTAATAGCCAATGATATTGTATCTTTGAGCCCACATAATTTATTTTTCCAGTCACATTCAACTTACCAGCGATTTACTATCTAAAAACTAATGTATTAAACTAATGAGAAGCATCTTGCAGGATTCCTTGCGTTCCATGCCACAGCAACACACACTTGGAATGTGGGGACAGTAATTAAATCTGCTATTTCATTCATGCAGGGATATCCTTCTGATCAAGATAAGTTACAATTATCACAGGTCCAAGGATTTTCAAGAAATTAAGATTCTCCGTGGGTGACACAAGAGTAAACAAAATTCTTTACACCCAATTTAATTTAATTAAGTAGATGTAATCGAACTCTGAGTAATTATTCAACGTTCTTCTAAATTATTATCCCCATGGTCTTGCTGAATATGGCTGTTTTGTTAGGTAGGTGATAGAAGCTAGCAAGAAAATCCTCTCATAGATGATAGAGAAATAGATAAATTGGCCAGTTAGTACATGGCATTAAAAATAAGCGCTGCCAGCACATGAAGGAGATATCAGGTGTCAGCGTAGAATGGTCAATTGCAGTCAATCAATCATAAGTCCTGTACAAATGGCGATGTTTTGTAACTACCAAGCTGGCGCGAGAGGCGGTTAGCGGTAACTTTCAACTAGCGGTGTTCGTGTGAACTACCAAATTCCATGCTCTGTGCTTGCATCCGATAAAATAACTTACGATTGCTTGGCTTATCGATTATAAAAAAAAACTTTCAATTTTTTTCGTGATCTGGTAGCAATATTGTGCGCATTTATGCCTTTTGTATGTGTGATTATTTAATCTTCTGAAAAATAACGACAAGATACTTGATCAACAACTTTCCCATTATATAAACAAGGTAATGATAATGAATGGTGAATGAGCTAAGTCAAATGAAAACTCCTTACTTTGCCTATCATCAACGATACTATCTGAATGTCATCCATTTCACACTCAAAGCATTCATCCGAGCTAAACTGTTTCTACGACATTGAGGCTTCCCATACCTTTGTGGCTACATATCGGTGAAATGTTGCTTAGCGTCCGATTTCACCATTGGGATCTGGATTTCAGGCCAATTCTATCGCAATTAATGTTCCCGTTTGCACATTGCTTTAGGATTGAATTTGATGATGATTTGATATTGATTTTAAGATAAAATAGTCGATGAAAGCGTACTAGAAGTAATACTTATTCATTCTGTGGAAGATACTGGAAAATTTGCGACTGCATGTCGTGTTTTCTTTGCAGATTCAAAAGAACGCGATTGTTATCAAGCAAATACCTTTAGCTTGCGTTTTTAGAACAGGAGTCAGTGGCCTTCTGACCGATGGAAATATTTTCACCGCGCGCGTCCTCATGACTCCGCTTTGCGCAACGACTCCTTCCGTAACTAGTAGTCACTTTTAGAAGACCTTGACTTTGCAATGTAAGCTGCGCGTCTTTCCCTTGGGCGACATCTTACGTGGATATCCTCAGACACTCCACAAACATTCTCATCCCGCCTATATCGCTAGATTTCCATTCATTTCTTAATAAAAGTACTTCCAGCTAAGGGGAAACGTAAATATTAACATCCTCGCCGGGGTCCATTTCGTATAGATGCGGCATTTCACAATAATTCGGGCTATTGTCAACGGTTAAACTTTTGGGACAATAACACGGAGTTGCTTGACCAATAGGTACATTTTGGGCTATGCCATAACAACATTCTCTTGACCTACATTCCATTCTTCTTGTCTCAAGAAGAGAAAGGACACATATATGTGTGTATATTTTTTTCCTTCCAGCCAATGATCGAGGCTGGCGCCTAATTCGGTTCATTTATCCGTCCAGTCCGGAAAACATTCTCGAGTTACCCAGGCAGCTCAGGACTCTGAGAAGCGCCACGGTAAATATGAAACTCGGACTCAACGGAAGGAGAAAGTTCTCCGCCTCCTCCCTCTCCGCCGTCGCCTATACGAACCCATCGACGTGTTTTTGCGTAATTTCTTTCCCAAACGCGTGCTTTCTTTTTAAGTCCGCTCACAGATCTCCTGAACGCTGTTCCCGATGTCGGACGACGAAGTAGGCCGCAGTATGAGGCGCATGAGCGTCAGCATTAACCGTTGCATCCGATGCATTCTTTCGTGGAGGCTTGAATCGGTGAATCAAAAGTTGGAAAGCATTCTTGGGGAGTTTGTCTCATTACGAACAGATGTATATACCATTGGAACTTGACCAAAGATAGTTTGAAGCTTTTGATACTCGCTGCTGGAAGCGGCTGCTATCGATCAAGGCGATGGATCAATTCCTACATTATAACTTCTTGATTGCACTGTTAAAAAACTAAATTTATGTAGCAGACTACAGCCTTAATCCATTAAAAGACAAGAATTAGATACAAATATACAGATTATTATTCGATGATTTCTTAAATGAATCTATTTCTCAACGAACCCAGCCGACAACAGCGCCATTGCTGCTGAACTTACATATTTTGACTTCAGTTCCTGAGGTTACTTGACAATTACTCAAAAATTTAATTATGAATTGGTGCCAGGATTTCAATACCATTCTGTGCTTTGTAGAATTTGCTTCGAATGAAACTTTGTTTACATATATAGTAGATGAGTAAATATATTATATTATTTTCCCTTTTTCACGCACTTAATACAGTGTAATGACGAGTACAATTTGCGAAAAAAAGCAGCGTGGATAGGAGCATATTTTATTCATATCAAATAGAAGAGACGTTCGTCTGTAAAATCAGAATGTGAATTAAGTGGCAATTAAGTCATTTTACGACGGAACCACATAAAAGATTTGATAATACGTCAAACCAATAGTGTCGTAGTGGAGTCGGCTTGGGCAACAGACTTCAAGGAGCTCCCACATCGGAAAGTCAGCTCAAAAGCCGCGGCCAGCCACATATTTTCCCTCCAACCCCTCCAGCCCTTTCTTCTCTCCCCTTCCCTCCCCTCTTCTGGCCGCAACCCCTACCTCCTCTCAGTTTCCCTCCCTCTCTCCACCCCCAACCTCCGTCACTCGAAAGACCGCGCGCGGCGAGTAGGAGAAAGTTTCGGATTCCGAAGTGTATTTAAAGGGACGAAGCGGAAATAATAGGCCTCTCTCTCTCTCTGTATCCATATTCCTCCCCTCTCTCACCCTCTCTATACCCTTCTTCTTAGTTACGAGAGAAGAGAGTTTGATGATACCGCACAAGGTCTCCGGAAGAAAGCGACCGATTGGCAAATTTTTTTTTTCGCTCATATTTTTTTGTCACCTTCGGTTGGGTCGCTCTCTTCCGAAAACGAATTTATCCAGCCGTGAAGATAATTTGCTTCTGTTGAACATTGCGGCCACTGAATACGCAGAATTGGCCATGAGGATCAGAATATGTCTAGCCAGTCTTGGCGAATTCTAAGCATTAAAACAAAAAAAACATCTTACGTTGATTTGAACGAGATTTTTCCCTAGTCGCAATAAAGTCCATATTCGAATTTTATTTTTTCAGTATCAGCAGGTGAAAAAGACATGACGGATTTTAATATATACTGATCAAAAGCGTAATTTTATGAGACTGAAATCCTCAATTTTTAAATTGTATACATAAGCATTTAACTGGATTCATTTTTTCACGCCGTGCGCTGTGGTGGACATTTCGATTCTAGGGACTTAATTGGCTCATTATTACACGGCGTGAAGATAGCGCCCAGGCGAAGTGAGTGCGATAACACACTGTTTGATAAGAGCCAATTCAGTCACGAGTATCGATTATTAATTTATAGCTCGTGTGACTTGAATTCGCCGTCCTCTGCGGGGTTAGAATGTCATGAGTATGAGTATTATAAATAAAAATTTATAATCAGCTATACCGTTGTTTACCCTTCATTTTCAGTTTTTTGGAGAGATTTATGAGTACTATACCATGAAGAATTTAAGCTATCTATTTGTTTTTGTGCTAGAAAATTGTCTTACAATTGATGAGAAAATTTGTGCTATCTCTTGCAATACAATCCTCCAGCAAGCTCTGGCATTTTTTAAAATAAACAAGTCAAAAGTACAAATATTGTTTAAGATGTGTTAGATGATACAGTTAAGCCAGTGTCACTTTCATCTACATGTTATCAAATCATCGCATCCTATTTAATGAACCAAATAAACATATAGCCGTTGCTAGGGATTCCATCGTCGAAACTTCATTTAACTCCAGTTAAATCAAAAGAGTTATATCACTGGAACCATGATGATCAATTATTAAATAACTCACATATTGGCTTATAATTACAAGATACAATAAATGTAAATTCAAATAAGTCTCCTATGTTCTATAAATATAGTGCTGCAATAGATGGTGGTTCACATTAGTTAATATTTTATTATTCTGATATTACAAATAAATCTGTGTAGGCTGAAGATAAGGAATGAGTCTAAGAATAAAAAGGTAACAGATTCAATTTTAGTTACTAGGTTTAATTCAAGTTCGTTAATATTCACTTTACATTAAGATGCATGAATATAACATGAACTATGCATTCACCTGTGATTCTAACAAATTATGCTTCTGGTAATCAAAAGTTGTTAATAACTCGTGCATGACTTTTGTGAAGTCTCGTGTAATAGTGAATCTGCCATCACCACAGTGCAGTGCAATAATGGGCTACTTATGTTACGGAAATGTGTGACTTAAGGTAGTGCGAACGACATAGTTCCCTAACCATAATAGAGAGCATATTCGATATATACGTTTTAATTTCACCAACTGTGAGACATACGAATTAAAAATTGCATAATTATTGGTACAATAATATAATTTACGTGAAATTAATTGTAAGTAATCAAATACATATATGTACCTAAATAAGTCTTTAACTTGATTTATTTTTTTCAAGCGGTACGTTTGAAACTCCATCAAAACGGAAGGTTTATTGTGATTTTGAAGAATTTACTGTGGTGATAATATGATTAATTTTCAAAAAGAGTTGACAAAACACACAAACTACACACTGTTAATTTTTTGACGAGATCTAAGTGTAGAAAATGCCTCATTTGTTAAATAAGGTCTCTCTGGAGTGTATACACGTACCATTTCCCATTTAAAAGGACTGGTATTTTTTGGCAAATATCTCGAAAAGTAATGTGGTTAGGGGTTGAATTTTTTATTTCAATCGAAGGCTGATATATTTTTTTTAATGAGACCAAATTTCTAGGTAAAATGATATATCGCTCAAACTACCTTAAGAGAGAATTTAAGTCACGCAGTGCTATAAACACTTTTACAGCTCAAGATGTTTTTGTGATACAGTAAAACTTACTGCAGGCAGTATTGGAGTTAGTTTTCAAATTACTTGAGAGTTAATATGAACTTCTCTTCGAAATTTCTCTCAATGTTTGTATGAGATAAATTTTAATGCAAGAAATAATAAATATTGAGTAAAATGGCTGTTATTTTAGGCAAATATCACAAAAAAATTATAATAAGTTGCTGATATTTTGTTAACTTTGTGAATGTGAGTTATTTTTCTTCATGATGAGACCAAGTTCGCTGAACTTTATGTAAAATGGTATCTTGCTCGAACATCCTTCATTGGATTTTTTTAAGTGTAGCTGCTGGAAATACACGAACGGACAGAAAACTAAAAACGGAAATAATATAAGAACTTGGAGTACAAGGTATCAACGAAACGCTATTTGATGATTTGATATTGATTTTATCAGAGAATAGTTGATGAAAGGATATTAGGAGAAACATTTTGTTTCTAGCTGAGGTACACACTGGAAAAGTCGCGATTGCATTTCGTGTTTTCTTTGCACATGCCCAAGAACGGGCTAGTTATCAGGCAAATACATGTGAGTTTCTAGAATAGGAGTCAGTGGCCTTCTGACTGCACGGAAAAAGAAAAACTGATATAATGCAGGGACTTGGCGAGGTATCAGCGATGCGTGATAGAATAAATGATGGAGACGACACGTAAAAAGAATGAATGAAGGGAAATTCAATCATCATTATCAGTAATCATCATATCGAAGATAATTTTCCGGCAGCTCTCTACATCACTCTCCTCTCAGACAACAGCTTCATTCTTTCGTATTTATTCACTTCGATGGCGTTTATACGTATTGTGCCTGCATTGAATTCCATTCTTAGTTTTCCTCTGTGATTATTCCAATTCATTTCTCCTTCCAATACAGTATAAAGAACGTTGCTATTTCGCAAAATGTGTCCACTTTTTGTATCTCTTCTTCTTCGTAAAGTTTTCATTTCAATTCTTTTCTCTCATCTTTTTGGGATTTCTTCGCCAGTGATTCTCTGCGTTCCCTTGATCTTTATCTTTCTTCGGTATTACTGTACCTCTGTTGCCCCGTCTCATTTTTCTTCAGCTGCAATTGTCGAGGATTCAATGGCAGCTAAAAACATGGTTTTTATGTAAGTTTAAATAATAATCTGAATGAAAAAGATGTTAAATTATCATCAACAATCGCCTCGCACCAAAAGATGCTCAAAATATTCCGTACACAGTCGATCACATAAAACTACATCACAATTAACCTACAGCTGAAAAACCCCAACTCCAGAATCCCGTAATTTTACCTCGAGTGCGTGAAAAATGTTAGTGATCGGCCGTAAAAGGATTGGAATAGCTGGACTTAAATTTCAGTTCAAAGGTATGATATTTTTCAAAATAAATCATTGTTCCAGCAACTTTTAGACGTTTCTCTACAACTCTAAAGACAGTGTTTTATGTAAGATTTTTTCACCACAAATTTCTCACAATCGTGTTTACATCCTTTACTCATTTCTCTTAAGGTAGTTTGAGAAAAATATCATTCTACTTAGAAATCAATGAATTTGTCTCATTTTAAAGAAAAAATTCCATCCCTTCCATTGACACAAAATATTCAATTTCTTACCACATTACTTTCCGAGATCTTTACCAGAAAATACCAGCCCTTTTACATGGGAAATGGTACGTGTATGCACTTCAGAGAGACCTTATTTAACAAATGAGGAATTTCTAACACTTATATTTCGTCAAAAAATCCACTGTTTGTAGTTTGTGTGTTTTCTCAACAATTTTTGAAAATTAATCATGTTGTCACCGAAGTAAATTCTTCGGGATCACCATAAACCTTTCATTTTGATGGGGTTTCAAACGCACCACGTGAAAAAATGTGTCAAGTTAAAGACATATTTAGATATTTTCATTTGATTACTAACAATTTCTGTCACATAAAACTATATTATTTCGTCGTTAATAATGCAATATTTAATTCATGTGTCGCACAGCTGGTGAAATTAAAACGTATAATTCGAATATGGTCTCCATTATGATTGGGGAACTATCTTGCTCGCACTACCTAAGTAGCTTTCTTAGATAATCCGCCTGCGCTTCGAAAGTGTCTCCGTAGAACTTAGCCATGCTCTAAGCGTGTATGTTTGAGCGGAAATTTGGAATCGCCACTAATTTCAACAATAAGGTTAGTTGGTAAAGGTGGCTCTGGGTTAAACTTTCTCCGAGGACAAAAGCAGCCAAACTTACGCTGGTCACCGCTAAATAAATTCGTGATGTAAAAAAAATAGAGGCGCCTCGCGAACTTTCTTAACTCTACCTCCTTCGTTAAAAGAGAAGGGAGATTGATGATCCAATGACATTTCCCGAAGAAAGCGGACAATTGGCAATTTTTAGTCACCTTTTTCAACCTTAAGGTCATCCACCCTTTTCATAAATTTTGCTTCCTTTTACACAGGCGTCATTCCTCCTTGCAAGTCTTCTCTGAGGCAGATGACAAGAGATTTTGGGACACCAGTCATAGGAAAAGAGAATTGGAAGCTAGAGTGGACGAAAGTAAATTGTATCCTTAAGTAAAGCCTTGGAGTCTCAGTCTGTTTTTTTAGCTACTGATGAATTTTTGTTGTCGTTGGAATAATGAATTTTGCGCACATAATGTCGGCAGTGCTTCTCTCTTATTTCCTTCCTCCTTGTCAGGTCTAGAGGTGGAGTGACGGGTCAAAATTAATGTCCTCTGCATTAGTTAACTTCAATAGTTGAATTGAAAAAAGGGAGATCTTTGTTGAAGAACTATTGCCAGATCGTGATAATTTATCTTAACTGGTGAACCGGAAATTATGTTTAAAATCATACCATTTTAAACAACACTGGGTATTGAGCAACTTTCGAGCTACTTTGATCGGCTCCCTGTTTACAAATAATAGGCTTCACTGTCACTCGCCGTGTCGAAATATTATCTATTCTCTGAATGCTCTTACTTTAACCATAGAAACCTGATACATCGCATTCAACTGTCCCGATCAACATGGCAATACCGCGACGAATGTTTATTAACGGTGTAAACACGCCCGCGCCCATGCGGCAGATCGTAGGGTAGTATGTAAATGTACTGCTTCACCGCCTCATTGTCCTCACTCCGTCGTGTTAATACGGCCCTCCTGTCTCCTTTGCCGCCTCTACCGACCCACGGTAAGCCTTCTTATTCGAGATGATTTGTTGTGTATTTCTGGCTAAACTTTTTTTTCAGTTTTATGCGGTAGTCAAATTAATACAGCCCAGTCAAGCTCATTTACCCCACAGTAATCCTTTTCCCTACTTCATTCCTCATTCCTTTTCTTACCGTGTTCCCATTTCCTTCCTTCTGTCCATCCTCGAGTTTTTTCTCCCGAAAGGTCCCGAAGTCTGCCGATTCGCTCCTGATACCGTCACATTCCTTCATGTTCTTCCTAATAACTCACATTTCTCGCTGGTCCTTTTCCAATCACAAATACCATGCACTTTATAACTTTTTACCTTCTAAAAAGTTCAATCGAATCCAACTTTTTTATTTGTTCTCTTCCATTCTCACCAATCGTACTTCAAATGTAACTCTCCTTTTCCACATGCTATCTGTATTTTTTATAACCTAGCAACCAATAACCAAGTAGAGCTGGAGACCGTGTCATCTCCCATATAGAACTCTATTGTCTCTGATTATTTCTTAAGACCTACCTCGTTTTAATAGTCACTTCTTCTTTTTCATCCTTTTTATTAATTTTCAATACATTATAAAAAGGCTTTTCTGGCTTCCTCAGGGAAAACATTTTGTTGGAGGTTTACATTTTTTGTACATTGATAACACCTTTCCATACTCTACTCTCTTCTTTAATCTATGCAAACCTCGCTTCCGTTCACTGAGGTGTCAGCCTGCTTCTTTTTTTAACTTACAGTTCTGCTATTCACCGGAAGTGCAACGTAAGAGCAAAGTGGGGCAGAGGAATAACACAGGAGTGCACCGCGACTGCTTAGCGACAGCATCGATTCTGAGATGGAAACATGCGGCGAAGTCGATTTGGCTCTAAGTCAGGTGCGTTATTTTCTGCGCTCGGATGAAACCCAACGCGGTGCTTTGCCTCCCATCATCCGGCCCAGTAAGCTCGAGGAATTTCCGTCTGTGCATATGTGACGCGGATGGCGAGGATTTCCGACTGTTGGACTGGAGTGAACCCTAAGCGCGTTGCCAGGCTGAACTATGGTGTAAACAAATAAATCAAGACCCATAGCCAAGCTGAGCTCTTTAAAGGTGCGAATAAGAGCTTCGGCATATCGTGGAGGAAGGAAAGAGAGATTTTCGCAGATATTTTTGTTCGAATTGAGTCTTTTTTATCCTTTACAGTTCACTCCTGCGGCAGCATTCCATCCTGTTGTTTTTTATATTTACAGCCTTCTCCAGTTTTGAAAGTCCCACCTTCTTTTTTGCCGACTGACATTTTTTCTTACCGTACACAGTTTGTATTTTGCCATTCAGAATTCTCTATCGCTTGTCATTCCGTTTTTCCGACCCATTAATTCTTTAGTTTAGTAACACCGTTGTTTTTATTTTTAATCTGACATGAATTCCTTATATTTTCACTTCTTTTCTCAATTTACTGTGTCTTGTCGGCTATTCGTCAAGGTATTGCAATATCTAATGTCTCTAATCTTCTAGCCGTGGAAGGAAATGGCCTCGGTTCTGCTGTGTAGGTCGTGTATGGTCTTACACCTGTTTTACAAATTATAGATTTGCATTCTTATTTTTCTAAATCTTATTATTAAGCCACTCCGCTGCCTTATTTGCCTTAAAGAATCGCTGTCATACTCATCTTCGATATACTGTAGCTTGCTACGTGTGCCTAAATAGGTGTGCAAGTTTTGATTCGCACCATCCTACAATGAACATCTTCATATTTTGCATCTACCTGTTCCTCCGACGCAGTCATTTGTTATGTACTCTCGGCGAATGTCATCATATAGTATTATCAGCATGATGTCATAAATGTATGCATAAACCTATGGAAATCATCGTCAGTATTTCTGATTTTTGTGAATGTAAACAACCTAACCTTGCCATTAAGTTTACTCCCCAATTACGCAGAGGGTCAATAATTTTAAAAAATAAATCCATGTTCCGATACTTTGGCATGAGCAATGCGAGCTTCTGTTATAAATGCAGGTAAAATTGCTCTCCATAATTAACCATGATATAACATGACATCCCCGTGAAATAAAGGGCTTGACGGAAATTTAATGCATAGCAAAAGTCCTCGTCAACACAAATCGATCAACGGGCGCCTTAATTAATTCTGGTTCCGGGTTGTAAGTATTTGGAGAAAGGGTATTCATGGTCATTTATAAGTCCCAAAGTGCTCCAGATGCATGGTTTGTCATATTAGGCACACAAGCATGCCCTGCATCATAAGTGGAAACAAATTCGCTTTTTACCATATTATTAGATTATATTTCACAATATCAATGCTATATTTCTGATCCCCTAAAATGTTTTCCTCTAAATTAATAATCTCACGCAGTGAATAGTGGAGGTACTGCTTAGGAATGACTGACATTTTTTGCGAATACCACAACAAAACTAAGGTTACGTTTTTATCGAAGCTATGATCTAAATCTTCATTTTGTAGCATATTAAATAACTGAACCAAACAAGTGGTAAAATTATAAATAGAGTGCCACTTCATATCTTATTTTGGATGATCATTATTTCTTCAAGTATCCCTTAACGATTTGTGCTTTACCGACCACGTTTGCTGTTCCTTTATGCCTTAATTCATGCTATGATCGATCGCGGGAAAAACAATAATTTTAATTGGAAAAATACATGATACATCGATAAGTACATGTTTATAAAGTTTCAGGTAAACTTTAGATAAATACTCACAGCAAGAACATGGTTGTGTATCAAATATATTTTAATAATTGGTTGTAATTGGCAAAGATCATGATCGGCACACAAATTTTTATCGCCTGCTTCAAGGCAAACATCTTAAGCTTAGGTTTGGGCTTTCCCGACGGATTGTTCTGGAATTTTTTCTCAAGATTCCCGCTGTGTTTATGTCTGCATGATGGTCTTAATTTCGATGGAAATCTTTGCTATTGTCCCTAGGGCTGTTCCTCATCAACATTGTGAGTGCGTGATGCGTACGATCAACCCTGGTCAAGGACACGATCCTGGATCAGGCATGGAAATGATCAAGATAATTTAACAACTTCCACTTGGATGCTGTAAAAGTCTTTTAATTTTCCCCTGCATTTATAGAACAAAAAATAACTGTTCATAAGTATTACCAGGAATACATGAATTATACATGAGGAATACAAGAGGCCACCTCGAAGACGCCGCGAACATTTGGGACCCTGCTCATTAAGATTTAACCAAAAAAATTAATAAAATACAAAGAAAAGTAACACGCTTCGTTAAAAGCTGCTTCGAGCGAACATATAGTGATCTTGAGAAAAACGGTATTTTAAATTTGAAAAATAGATGATACATCGATAAGCACATGTTTGTAAAGTTTCAGGTAAATCTTTACTTTAACAAAAATCGCGCCGACAACCATAAACTGCGTGAGACTTGCCGTGCTACACACTCATCGACCTCACTCGCAAACAAGTTTCGGGAGACCGTGCGTACCCTCGGACGGATGACAAGGACGGGCAGATTTCGAAAGTGACCTCACGAGACTTTCATTTTCGCCAATCCTGGGCGAAATAACTGAAGGTCTGCGGGAATGGTCTTCAACCCGCAGTTACTCTGGTAGGCGACCGACGCATAAGGCCGTTTGCGCTGTGAAGGGTGATTGGTGGAGTGTATCATCCCCTGCGGCCATCAATACGTATTGCTTGGATTCAGCTCTCCACTCGGTTCCCCTTTCGACTAACCGATAATTCTGTCGTAGTTACTTATTCTGATATCTCTCATAACTTTCTCCTAGTATTCCAACCTTAGTGTTCCCCTGTAGTCCTCAGCATCCATTGTACCCACCATTGCTTTTACAGCATATGCGGCACAGAATTAACCCTCTCCGGTCCAAATTAGATTCCAAATGGAATCACGTCGCTTTCCTGCGTCGAGCGTCGATTTATTTCATATGTACTTCATGTAGAAGATGATGTAATCTACGTAAGGTGAAAATGTGTGGTGAGATAAAATAAAATTATGAATTAATGAAAGTCATTTGAAAAAATCGACGCTCGATGCAGGAAAGCGACGTGATTCCTTTTGGAATCACAGGACCGGAAAGTGTTAAGGGTACTAGGCTTTTTAAGCGTATAATAGGAAGGCTCTCGGATGAAATAGTAAATGAGATATGCTGCTTCGCTCTGGTTAGGCCACACCTCGCGTACGCCGTGAGCATTTGGGACCCATGTTATAAAGATTTAACCAAAAAAGTTATAAAATACAGAGAAAAGCTGCAAGCTTCGTCAAAAACTGCTACGAGCGTACATATAGTATCTCACAATTTCTAGAGGGATTAAGGTGGGAGCCCCTAGAGACTCGGAGGTTACACACTAGGCTTAAAATGCGTGAAAAATTCAGCACTGATGTGTTTCAGAGCGAAACAGAGAATATTATTATTACGCCTCACAACATCTCTAAGTCTGATGGAAGCGATAAAATAAAAGGGAGATACATAGCCGAACAGATTGGTACAAAAACTCGTTCATGTAGCGTACAATAAGCGACCACAATAAAAACTGAGCTCTACTAAATACACTCCCACGATTCACGTCACCATTTCACCTTCTAAAACCTTACAATGTGGAGAAAGTGCAATGGATGGAAAGAAAGAAAAAAGAGGAAGTGATGATTATGGTGGGAGAGGATAAGAAACTTCTGATGGAATCAAGGTGGCAAAGTGGGTGGTTGGAAGAGATAAGGAGAGGTGGAGATATGCTTAAGTCCGTGATGGAGGGGAGTTTGTTAGGTAAGTAGGGAAGAAAGAGAATAGGGTCTAAGGCCGGAACGAAGAAATGTAGGACATAGAAGGTCCAGCTGCAGTAATAAATCTGGAGTATAGTTTTGCTCTTCTCCATTTTAACGTACTGTAATCTGTAGAGACTCAAAAGCTACATGTTAGGCTAAGGTTGCTTGAAAAATTCAGAACTGGTATGTTTCAGAGCGACACAGAGAATATTATCATGACGCCACACTACATCTCCAAGTCTGACGGAAGCGATAAAATAAAAGAGATATATTGCCGGACAGATAGGCGCAAAAACTCGTTCTTTTCGCGCACAATAAGCGGCTATAATAAAAACTGAGCTCTATTAAATACACTCCCATAAAACACATCACCATTTCACCTTCCAAAACCTTAATCTTTACACGGCTGGTGCCGTAATACCTGGCTGGTATCCCCTGCCACATACCCATGCGGTGGCTCGCACAGTAGTATAAAGATGTACAGATTTGAATTAGAAATACAAGAATTTTTGTCCAAAGGGTTTTTCCCTCACAAGACAAGAATGTGAATTAGTTACCCGGTGCCCTGTTCAGAGTGGATTCGGGATTCCCGAGCCAAGATGGTGACAAATTTGGAAGTCACAGCCTCGATAATTTTAAACGGTTAAAATATTCATAGGTTTAGACATATTTGGGGCTTTGACGTAGCATCCTGGGATTTTTCGAGGTTTGTCCGTGTCGACGCCATTCTGAGTAAGGTCCCTGAAATATTTTTAGTCCTAATACAAAAACATGATGATGAAAATAAATGGAAAAATTACAATTAGTAAATAAATTAAGCCACTCTCAATACGATTCGCCAAAATATACCTACAATTACGAAACATATGAATCATTGCCACATGAATTATTTTATTTAGGCTAGGAGGGCATGTTGCATTCTCTTATAAGACATCATTACTTCGAGTAATCAACTTTGCGTAACATAATACCAAGAGCTGAGAAGCATAAAAACTCTCATTCCAGCTTACTTGACTGCTCATCTGAGATGCTTAGCCGGCAAATACTTACTCCAACAAATTCTTTCAGCAAAACAGACTTCCTCGAGTAGTAACAATATAGTAGAGATAGTGAAGTGAATAAAATTCCTGGTTAACCATTGTTTCATGGGGTTGATTTTTGAGGTGGCTTCTCGCGACTTTCCTCATGATTATCTTTCATGTATCACAATCACTTACCTGGCTAACTGAACGGGAACTAATATCATTTAATATGCATTTATTCTGGAAATATTTCTGGGTTATCTTCATTGGAAAAAAAAACATTTCGTTTTCGTTCCACTTCATTTTGCAATCATCGTGAAGCATATTCTAAAAGCTTCTATTCTAGATTACATGAATCGGTGACCTACATCTACATCTACTTATTACCCTGCATGCCACCACAAGGGTGTTTGGTAGGGGGTGACTTATCACCAACATGAACTGCATTGAAGAAATTTATTTTCACCAACAAGCACCACACTATCGGTATACAACAAATTCTGCAGAAATTACTAAAATAATCTAAAACGTAACTATATAAACGTGAAGCATGAGTCATGCAGAGGACATGCAAATCACAGTGTCTAAAGTCTACACATGCTAAAATTAAATGTATCGTGCATATTTACATGAGTATGTTCGATTCATGGCAGCGTTTGTTAGACTGCAATGCAGTGAAATGGAATTACTTCATATCTCAGGAAGCCTTAGCAACAATCTTTTCGGAAATATTTTATGCATATGCGTCCTCAATTTCTAGTTCAATTCGGCAAAAATGTAATAAATCATGAATTAGAAATCCCAGTTTAACGTAATTATTTGATTCGTAGTAGATCCAATCAAAATGCGATACCTTAGGCCCTCTTAAACTTGTTACCAAGCGCAAATTTTCTGCAAATCAGAACATCTTTAGATTGAGTTGAGCGCTCTAACTTAAGGTAGTCCGAGCGAGATAGTTCCCTAATCATAATAGAGACCCTATTCGAATTATACGTTTTAATTTCACCAGCTGTGAGACACACGAACTAAAGATTGCATTATTAATGGTGCAATGATATTGTTTTACATTACAGAAATTGTAAGTCATCAAATGAAAATATCTAAGTCTTTAACTTGACTCATTTTTCCCACGCGGTACGTCTGAAACTCCATCAAAAAGGAAGGTGTATTGTGATCCAGAAGAATTTACTGCGGTGGCAATATGATTAATTTTCAAAAATAATTTAGGAAACACACAAACTACAAAAGTGTAGGAAATGCCTCATTTTTAATATAAGGTCTCTCTGGAGTCCATACACGTAACATTTCCCATATAAAATGGCTGGTGTTTACTGGCAAATATTTCGGAAAGTAATGTGGTAAGGGGTTAAATATTTTGTGCCAATCGAAGGGTGTTATATTTTTATTTAAAATGAGACCAAATTCATTGATTTCTAGGTAAAATGATATTTCGATCAAACTACCTTAAATGAAATCCGCTTCCAAACAAAATCTTTACCATTGCAGCAGGAGAAACGTCGCCGATGAAATCTTCAAATATTCCTAAAAGGCTCATGCAAATCACATCCTGAGCTATAAGTGATATCCGAAGGCTGGCATGAATAGGGTAATGGAACGTCATTTTCTGAATTCCTCCTTCTCTATTCCTCAATATCCACCGTGTTGTAAGTTGGTAGTACTGCAATCTGTGACATTCTTTTGTTTGGTGATATCCGTGGCGCCTATCGTGTGAACATCTGTACATACCAATGTGTCCTGTAATAGATGCTCTCTGATTGATGACGTTTATTTAAATCACTCCTCCTTATTACTAAGAAATTCCGAGTGCGATCGACCAATCATTACCATATCGTCACACACCGTACGTCAATCCAATGAAAAAGGACGCGTGGCAAATTGAGATGCCGTCTAAACTTCCATCGGGCAGCAGCCTCCTAAAATAATGATTTGATTGATACTTTTCGCTGGAAAAATAAGCGCTCCCTCTTCTCTCGGTGAAATTTATGAAAAATACATCGACAATTATATTTCCCGATGCTCTGTGGCCATCGAACCATTTAAGCATCACGCAGCCAAGTTTGTTTATGTTGCCATGTGGGCAGGAACCTTATTAGGTGAAATGCAAATAAAATACGAGGAAAACGCCGTGTCCGCTCAATGACACTTTCTCTTTGACCACCTGCCTCACAAAAATCTCCATGTCAAGGATTACATGACGTCTCGGTGGCGATGACATCACTGACTCGACAGCTGTGACGCCGCGAGAGTTTCAGTCCGACGAAAGGGAATTAAAATCTTTTCCCCTTTGCATCGCTCGGATGACTTCACTGAATGATGTATAAAAATGAAGTAGTACGACTAAACTGTTGAGCATTGCAGACAGAAAATCACTTGTAAAAGTATCGCCCTTTTTTTGAGCACGATCAAGGTTTCGGTACGACATGCCATAAACAGGATGTAATAACTTGCCGACACCTTGGTCGGTGATTAATAAAAGTGCGGAAATTTCACCTGTGTTTTCTTATCTTCCAGATGGATGTATATTGTTTTCACAAATTCAGTGTCTTCTTATAATATATTGAAATATGTTATGTGTTTAATTAAGGTAAAGGGCTATTTAATCAAAGGTCTTCCGCTGGGCTATTTATGATATGATTGTATAGAACAAACAATAAGGCATAAAGATTGAAAACCTTTAAAGACCAAAACATGCAAGGTAAAAACAAACTTATACAACTCGTATATGCTAGGAAGCAGTTTAATTCTGAAAATGATAATTATAGAATGTAAGCGCTTGGACAGGTTATTAATTCATGAATACGTAGCGGTCAAGCTACAAGCCAATTTCAAGTGAACTGTCTCAGTTGCAAGCACTTCAAAAGTTGTATCACTAACATTGAATAAGTGAATAGTTTTCCATCATAGATAAATGCTCTATATTCTATACTAAACTGAGCCGGTATTAGATGAGACACAGTTTCAAGCGCCGTCACTATTTTTGTATGGCCAAGTGACTCCATTTTTGATAGCCAACTTCTCAAAAGAAAGTTTTATTTCCATTTAATTGCATTGCCAAGGCTCTTTATAAATGGCTAAGATTATTTTATGGGGCCAACCTTTTCCAAAAAAGTAGCAAGTTCATCTCTGAGGTTTAGTGTCAGTATGTTTCATTACTTTCTTTTGAATTTCCTTCGGAAAAAATCTCTTAAAGTAATCCAAGTATCAAAGAGAGATGCGTAAGTGAGGCTTTCAACTTATAACTTGTATTTTCATTCAATGGTTGTTCAATCCTAAGATTGTTTGACTGCAGCCCTCCACCCTTCCTTATCTAATGCCAGTTCCCTCACCTCCTGGTATCTCTTCCTATGTACTTTCCTCTTCACTTGGTCCATTAACTGGGTCTTCCTCTGGGGACTTTTTCCTTTATTTTGCCTTCTTTATAATTTGTTGTTCATGCAGCTGTACTTGTACTGGAGTTTATGGATGAGTACTTGTAGTTTATGAAGCTGTAATTATGCGTATGGTTGAAACCATTCAAAAATAATAGCTGTGTTTCTAGATTATCCTACTGTGCCGGTTTCTGTTAAGATAAGACAAAATCCTCGTCTTCCAACCAGGGGGTCGCGGTATTGGATCCCGTTTAGTTGGCTTTAATTTAGATAAATACAACAAGAACATGGTTGTGTGTCAAATACATTTAACAAATTGGTAGTGATTGGCAAAGACCATGATCGGCATAAAAATTATTATCGTCTGCTTTGAGGCAAACATCTTAAGCTTAGTTCTCGGGATTTCCCGGCGGATTGTTCTACCAATATATATTCTCGAGATTCCCGTAGTGTTTATATCTGCATGATGGTCGTAATTTTGATAGAAGACTTTTCCATCATCCCTAGGGCTGTTCCTCATCAACACTTTGAGTGACCAGTAATGCGTATGATCAACCCTGGCCAAGGACACGATCCTTGATCAGGGATGGGAATAATGATGGTAATTGAATATCTTTAAGTTGGAAGTCGTCAAAGTCTTTTAATTTTCCCCTGTGGTTATAGAACAAAAGTTAACTGTTCATAAGTATTACCTTAGGATACATGAGTTCCCAATTTCTTGCGCCATTTGACGTGTATAACAAGCTTAGTACGCCACCATTTGGTCCGAGTAGTCAATACCCCTCATGAAATTGTCGTGCGACGCAATGGCTTCTGGCATTATTTTTTACTCATCTTCTATTTATAGCCTCCATTTTTAGCTCTTATCGAAATTCGGTGCTCATGGAGGAATACTATACGTATCTTTCTAGAAATTACTTTCAGAGTGTCCATCTTTTTTTAATTCCAGGATAATACGTTACCTTTGGATAACTATTTTACGTTATCGTAGTTATTATTTTCTCGTTACCTTAAGATAACATTTTGCTCACGAAATCAGAGGGGTTACCTAACCTTGCTGTAGGCAATGTTTCAATGAAATGCATTTTTTCGCGGAATAAAAAGGCTATATCCAAGTCCGTTGAAATCACCTCACTATGAATAGACAGCTGTACTGACGAGCCCTTTTCCTCAACTCTTTGTCTGCTGTCCCAGTGTATGGAGTCATCTGCAGAATTAGTCCCCGTGGTTTTTGGTCCAACTAGTGAATGATTAAGAAACTCAGTTGGCCTAGGTAAGAATTCATTCCAAGTCAAGCAAAAACTGCGATTCCGCTTCCTTCACTGCAAATTTTGCAAGAAGCGACGGTTATTTTCCATTCTATGCTCTCAAGACTACGCTTTGAGTTAATAACTTCCACGAGTTTCTCACTTTGGTTAGTTACCGCGACGAAAAACGTGCACCATCACCTCTATAACGAATGGTTAGCCACGCAGTCTAACAGATGAAATTATGGAGCTATGTTTCTGAATGTAGTCAATTTTGCCTTTGCTAATCAAGAGCAATTATCATAAGTGGTCGATGTTCTACTGAGGAAATCGGAACTAATTTCAGTCCTCCTCAGCGTTGGAAGCAAAGCCTCCTCGCTTTTCTCCATCTTTTTAAAAAATTATTTCCCGAACCTGTTTCTAACACCAAAGCGCATTTGCGCGATAATGGTGGTTAAATATAAACCAGTTTGTGAAATTTATCCGTGCCGAAAATAGGAGACAAAATTTCTAAAAAACAATTCGATTAGAATTACAGACGACTAGGTGTTGGTTAGTTGATCATCCAATGGAATGAAAACATTGGTTGGTGTAAGAAAATGAGTGCAAGATATACGGTACGAAGATAAATCATAAGCGAACTAATTAGGACATTTTATGGGAAAATGAAACGAGGCTGGACATGAAAGTAGGAGGGCGATAACGGGAGCAATTAGAGTGATTTAATTACTTGAGCAGTGCGCCGGGTAAAATGTAAATAGTAGTTGAGACATTAAGAGTAGAAATAAGACAACAAAAGACGCATTCAGCAGTAGGAGGGAACTAATGACGAAAACCTTTAGTAAGGATATTAAGAAGAGGCAGGCCAAGAGTATGTTAGAATGGAGAAGAGTAGGACGTATGCTGAGACAAAGGAAATTTCGTAGACAAGTGCCTACCCCTGTAAAAATTTAGGGGATTTTTACCCTTTCCATTTATTCCTATTAAACCGAGAGATCACCCAAATGAAATATTCTTAATATTATCCTTCCGGAGTGGTTCTGTTAATCTGCAGCCCATCATTTAGGCTCGGGGTTTTGGGGCCCTTGACAGGATTAGATCCAAGGACCCTCCGTACGGCTTACCAGCATTATTCACCAAGGGCTAATTATGATCCGCACATTTATTTCGTACAGCCCCAAGTTCGAAACCAGATTGTAGCAGAGACTTTTCAATGTGATCTTGATCACCTCTTAAGGGCGTTGATCCCTCAAGGGAAAGCGCAGCTGCGGGATTTTTTTCGACGCGCACGTGGGCAATCGGAGACCTAAACGAAAAATATAATTAACGTTAAACACGACCTTAGAGTTGAGTAATACTGCGAGAGGGTGGTCTGAACGGCAGAAGGGCACAAGGTGAAGCAGGAAGAACAATTTCATGGCTCGGGTAATATGCTGAAAGAAAATGTTCACAGTTGCGAAAGCATTTGAAGAAGAAAGACTCTTGTGAAAGAGGTGTTCATCAAAAGGAGGAAAATGATGAGGAGAAGCTAGTCTAAATGTAACGAAGAAGTTTCCGAACAGATGAAGTGCTGCATTGCATACGAGAAGATAGGACTAAAAGCCAGGAAATATTATGTAAAAACCTTCGTGTGGAGCTTAGCACTCTATGGATCGAAAGCATGGACCATTGGTAAAGCTGACCAGAATAGACTAGATGCTTTCGAAAGCTAATGTTGGAGGAGGATGCTGAAAATAAAATGGACAGACAAAATAAGAAATGATGAAGTGAACAGATGAGAGGAAAGGATCATATGGAACATCATACAGGAAAGAAGAACCAGATGGATCCGACACACCCTGAGACACAATAGGTTTATTAGGAACATAAGTGAAGGTAAAATAAAGAGATAAGTCCCCAGAAGAAGACCCAGGAATAAGTTCATGGACCAAATATAGAGGAAAGTATATAGGAAGACATATCAGGAGGTGAGGGAAGCATGAGATAGGAAAGGGTGGAGGGCTTCAGTCAACCAATCCTAGGATTGAACAACCAACGAGATGAGAGCAGTTCATGAAGCAGAAAAACCGGAATTCTGAGGAAAAAGAATGAGAATAACCTGTGTGTGAAGGAGAATGAAGAAAGTACGATTTACGGAGAGGAGCACGATTGGAGAAGAACATGATATGGTGGGAGAAGAAGGGGAAATGCCTGAGGGCATTAGGATAGAGTAGCGTAGTTGGTTAGAAGAGGTATTGACGTACGAATAAATACTGAGGGCCGTAATGGAGGAGAGGATATAAGATGACCGCAAGCGGGGATGAAAGAAAATAGATTTTACTGACAGGATGTCGAGAGGTAAACGTATGTTGAGATGAAGGAAAATATTGTGCACAGAAATAATGGCCTTGTTCTTAAAAAATCTGGAATATGTTGCCCCCTTTGCATTTAAACCTATCTTAACCGATGGATTTCTCGTGTAAAAATAATCTACATATGCAATTAAGAGTGAAGGGATGCTTATGGCCGCGATAGAAGGGCAAGCGGGGAAGGGGAAGAAAGTAATAGGTTCTATGAACGGGAGGAAGAACGGTGACACTAATGCTGAGGTGAAGAATGACAATGTCAGAGGAGCGCCGGGACCAGCGCCTGCAAAAACCTTGGAGGTTTTTGTTTTTTTTCAGCGTTTTGTTCCCCCTATTACGAGCCTTCATCCTTGCTATTACTGAATCAATATTCTGACTCTTATTTAGGTCATTAATTATTTGAGCATCCCTTTCTTTGACTTCTTTAAATAACTGACTAATATATTTTAAAATACTAGTAATATCTCTATTTACAGTAAATCTGTGAATGTTTTGTACACATACATTTACATACTACCCTGCAAGCCGCCGCATGGGCGTGTGGCAGGTGGAGTTAGGACATCAGCCGTGTAAAAATGTAAGGTATTGGCTGGTGAAATGGTAACATGTATTATGGGAGTGCATTTAGTGGAGCTCAGTTTTTATTGTGGTCGCTTATTGTGCGCGGAAAGAACGAACGTTTGTACCCATCTGTTCGGCAATGTATCTTTCTTATATTATCGCTTCTGTCAGACCTAGAGTTGTAGTGAGGTGTCATGATAATATTCCCTGTGTCGCTCTGAAACACATCAGTTTTTAATATCTCAATCAAGCTAATCCTAGCGTATATCCTCCCACATTAGTCCCCCAGAAAGTTGTAAAACAATGTGTGTTCGCTTGTAGCAGTTTTTAACGAAGCGTCCAGATTTTCTTTGTATTTTATTAATTTGTTTTGGTTAAATCTTTATGACCAGGGTCCCAAATGCTCGCGGCATATTCGAGCTGTGGCCTTACCAGAGCGAAGTAGCATCTCTTTTACTTTTTTATCCGAGGACCTTCCTATTATACGCTTAACAAAACCCAGTTTCTTTAATGATATGCCGCATATATTTTGTATGTGTATTCCTCACGATATATCACGTTTAACCACCATCAGAAACAGCATATTACCGACCGTAACCGGTAGATAACCCCTAATGATTTATACACGATTCAAGGTTTGCTATTTGACGGCAGTCGGTATTTACGACAGCCCTGCCGCTCGAAAACCGAGGAATTACAACGGGACCGTATAAGCAGATCACACGAGATGAGCGCACACCTTTCCGGCCCATTCGTCCTTGGACCGCGAAACGTCCCGGGACTGCCTCTCGCCATTGAAACACTACGCCCACTGTGACCCGATGCAGAGACGCGTGTGGACTTGACCCGGTTTTGTTGTGGTCTGTCGAAACCTTGCCTCTGCTCCAACAACCCACCCTTTCCCCCCTCCCCCCTCTCTTCCTTCCCCATTACTCGGGATGGGCAATGTAATCACAATGATCGATAGGGCTTACGTCAGTTTTCTGGGGCCTCGGAGAAGTTTTTCGTGCTACGAAGCCTTTAGGGACGCCTCACGTCCCTCACTACGCGGTCGCTATGCAAGGGAGATGAGCGTTGACGGGATTCTTTTGTTATTAGCATTGATAAATGATGGTCATTTTCGTTGTAAAAACAAAGTAAAATAAAGAAAAGTAATCGAAAGCTTTAGGTAGCCTTGAAGAATGCACTCATGTTGAGGTTATCTTCATAATCAATGCGCTGCCCGCATCACGAACATCATATGAAAATAAGATTTGAGAATTGGGTGAAGCAGGAAGAGGGAGAGAGAATTGTGGATGGAGAGGAAGACAAGAGAGGCAGGTTTGCCTTTGGGAGCTCTCTATTCGAGGAGTTGAAGTTAGCGCAGATCAAGACAAAGTGACTCTGCCTACCCCGGTAGGGAACGGCGTGATCGGTATGTATGTATGTATCTCCTAGATGTTCGTACTCGCCATTCATCTCTTCTTTCCTATGGTTACTTGGAACATGTGTACACAACTTATTTCGTGGTGGACGATGACTTATTTCGTTATGGTCCACTACAAAATCAGTTGGGCTGCTTTCAATCAACTATCAGAATCCTGTCGCTGTCGTATTCTATATGAAAAACTCTCTTCTCTAATTTTGCACCCAATACCTCAAGATACTCCAGGTTAGTTTTCTTCTACCCGATTACAAATTACCCTTTAATAATAATAATAATAATAATAATAATAATAATAATAAATTTATTTCACCACTGGCAATAAATACAGTTGCATGGCTAATGTCAATAAAACAAATGGAAATAATACACTTGCACATAAAAGGAAAAGACATCCAAAAACTCACACTTTCCAAAATATTAATATCCGAGTATTAATTGAATTTGATAAAAAATGAATAAGCTGCACAGAAATTTCACACTAGCAAGTAGAAGCCAGTAGCAGGGACATGGAAACTGAAGTGGTTCCGATTACCCTCTCACAAATGCCGATTACAATGTATCTTCCAAATATTCCGAAACACTTTAATAAAATTTTACAGACAGAATACGTTTGAACTCCATTTTAAACACGGCCTATATATATATACCTCCAATAGTTCACGCTATTCCTCCACCTCACCTCAAAATATCTATATTCCCTCTCCAAATTTCCTGTTTTATATTTTCGAGCTTGTATCACCTCATTCTAGTCCTCCGGTCTCATATTATAATTTATACCGCTTGCCCACTGCTCTTCCTTCTCGGTCGTAGTCCTTGTATCAGATGTGGTTGTTGCTGTTGCGCAAGGATTCGTGCGTGTTATGACGACCGCGGAAGCCTCTCTTCCTGCGCTGTCCGGCACCGGACCCGGTGGGCGGTGTCCCGTACTTGCCAGGATCCAATTCATACTCTTTTCTACTTCCATGATCAGGAAAATTGATAGTTGGGTGGGATGTATATTGCCACACCCAATGGTACCTTCAAAGTGACACCAACACGTGAACTAAGTTTCTTCTGGCTCCTACCCTTCAACCTATCCGACATGGATAGCACTTCACGGAGAAAAAATCTTGGTAAATGTACCGTTCCTGTGCTACCACATAAAAACTCGTCCATTTAGGAACAGACAACAGGAAGGATTTATTCTTGAACAACCGGGCATTTTCCAACTTTATTCGCTATTTTAATCTGTGCAAAATATCCTGACTGAATTCTCTACATCATTTGTCCGACCAGAAAAATGAATTGCCTCCCATCTGAAGAGCGATTTGTAGGAGTAAAAAAACAATATTGCCGTTTCACCATTCGTTTTCCCTACAACGAATTTATTCCTAATCTAGGATGAATGCTTCGAATTGTTGGCGGATATTCAGCCAATCATTGGAACCAATACCACCAACAGCGGCTGCCAGACTAAGTGCTGATTATCCCATCTATCATTAATTCGATATAAACTGATATCACTCAAATGGAATCTTACCGCCCACAACGCAAGTTTAGCAGCTAGATACATATCCTCAGTCCTGTAAAGGCTTCCACTTTCTTGCTGTAATATCAGTAACATTCAGCAAAATTATTTTGTTCTGTCAGCAAGATAGGTTGCTTCACAGAAGCATTTTGGCAAATGCATACTTTACCATAGTGACAAATAATTTTTCTCAAACGCCAAATTCGATGCCAGAAAATACGTTTTTTTACGGATGGTAGTAATATTCTTTTCCGTGTGCAAAGAGCAATTATCATTGCTCCTACCACTTAGGGTCAAGCCCATCCACCGAGTTAATGCTGAAGTCTGAAGGAAGATATCCATCAAGTATTGTATTTAAGAAACCCTTACTCTGGAACAGTGGTTTACAAACTTATTCAGCCACGGAGGCCTTTTTGAAACACAAGTCTCCAGTGGAGCCCTTAGAAATATTTAGTTTAATTATATCTTTGTGTTATGAGGAATATTGCACACCATACGTATGAGGAAGAATGAATTTTAAGGTATTTATTTTTAAAAAAATAGTATAAAATGCTAGATGCAGCAATTTAGTCTTTGTAATTTTTCTCATTTTCATGACTGCCGCGGACGGAGCACGTCAGAATCACTCGTGGAGCCCCAACGGCTCCGTGGAGCGCAGTTTGGGAAACAATGCTCTAGAACATCTAAATACGTGCGAAATAGTACTTTTAAATGATTTTTATGAGGAAAATCGATGCAGGTCCATAATAAGAACATTTTACTAGTCCCTTTTGTTCTCTATTCAATTGATAGTACCTATTGGCCTTATGGAGAACGTTGTTGCCAAAGTAACGTTCCAAGCGTTTACCTCTCTGCCGCATTGGTAACTATTTCCAACATCGCCCCAAATTGAAGTAAGTTATTGTTAAGGAATAATGTTCGCATTTTGGTAGATCCCTAGAAGAAAAGTCATTATACTAAACAGCAATGTGTTGATTTTCCTTACACTATTGGCAGCATACCACTTCATTTAGAGATTAAAACTGGGAGAGGATCTTCATAAGAGCCCACGCTATCATCCAAATGCGGAATGACCTCTAATTTTATCCTCAGTCCACGAAATATCAAGGACATTTCAGGGAATTGCCGAAAAATTGCTGTCGGCGTCGACAGGAAATGCGTCGGAATGGCATTGCTTAGAGTCCCGCTTCTCAAGCGGACTTTCCCACTTCGTGACGCAAAGCTATTATAAAACCTCTTGGGAAAGTGGATTGCGTGAACGCAAGAGGGCGAATTAAATGCCATAACAGCGAGATTTTTCCTTTCCGACGTAAATAAATAACGCGAAGAAAGTGAAAAGTGTACCTCAGATCAGAGCGAGAATACCTTCTTTTAATGCGGTAATGACAAAAAAAACTCTTGAGGAAAAATACGAAAAGTTCTACTTTTTAATTTTTTAAAGCTATTGTTTGCAGTTAAATATTTGACAAAAAAATACCGCTTTTATGTACGCGATACATTGTCAACTTAAAAAATTAAAGGAATTTTGTCTGTGGCCAATTCATCAAACAATTGTTAATCATGGGCGAACGAATTTACCCTCAAAACATTGTGTCGGAAATGAAATTTTAATGAGGTTTTAAAGACATAATTTTGCCGTAAACATTCTAACCACCGTAGATTTATGTGCTGCGAATCCTTCATCTTGACATTAATGTCTTCTCCACTATGTATCAGAATTCTACCAACCCAAGTTAACCTACTGGAAATTACACATCGAATTAGGGAAGTAAATTGTATTTTTAAATTTTGACAATTTTATGTTACTCATCAGATGTAACTCAAGGCAATGGAAGGAGAAGATAAGAATACACGTGCGATATTCATCTAATATAGATGGTGCTCTTTCCAATTTTTATATTCCAACTTTTTATATACAACCAATAATAAATTCCAACAAGTAATAATTTTCTGTAATTGTGAACACTTACCCAAACTCTTTCTGATTAGGAAAAGACCCATTTTCAGAAATATAAATATTTGCAGCCATGCTAAGATACCTTTGGAGTATATTTTGATATAAATTAACATATCTTTTTATGGAAAAGAAATGATGAATGTCACTCACACTCGCAGAAATCCGTATTGTTTGCCATCAAAGGAAGAAACTGAATAGTAAATTGGATGATTGGCTCAAGTTCCGTGGAAAGTTATAAGAATCTTCTTGCAGAAGGCTTGGCACAAGATATTTCACTCATGACGAAGGAGTTTTTTCCCATTTTAATGTTACTTGAAAGTCTATGAGTCATGAGAAATTCTTATTTTTATCGGGAAAATACAAAGTTTTCCACTGAATCAACGTATAACTGGCACCGAAATCATAAAAATTATTTTTGTTTGTTTTATGCTGAGTTAAAATATATTCTAGTAGTGCTATTTTAGATAAACATTTAAAATAAATTCCACTCCGCGGGGATTCACAGTACAAATTATTCGCGAACTATGAACAAGTGCCAGCTATTAAAAGTCACTATCAACGAGACCATGGGAGATAATATAAATTGATTGACGCTTTCAACATAGCAATGCTCTATTTCTCTGACCAGCGAACCGTGACTAAAAGATCTGTTATCTTCACGAATTAAATCACCGGATCCGTTTCGATAATCGGTGAGTGAAGAATATTTCCAAGTGGATACACTCGTAAACTAAGATTTCCACTGCATATATACGGCATCATTTCTTAAATGAAATGGTGTTATCATACAGAGGACAAAGAAGCAGCCTTTTCTATTTTCCTTCTCCGACAAATTCCCTTGTGCGGCTACTAACGGAGGAAAACGGAGAAGAGAAAAGAATTTGGGCGAGCTAAAAATTATAAAGAAATTTCCCATTGTCGGGATAATATTTTCCTCGATATTTGAGGCTAAGTTTTACATAAAAACATGTGTTTGGCTAAGTCATAGTTTAAATATTTCATGGGTAATCCTATATTCTTCAATGTATACTGAGCACATGTGTACTGATCTACTAGTATACCCTTGTCTTTGAACGTAAGTAAAAATATTACGCGTTTACATCCTAAGTAGGTGAGGAAGCTTTTGACCAAATGACTCTCGAGCTTTCAGAACTAAAATATTAAAACACCTTCGATTTCACATACTTCTCTAGGATTTGGAAAATTTTATTCTCGACTTCCGGGTTATTTTGGTACTTTTTTGTTGTTTGTTAGTTGGATTGATTATGAAATCATCGTGGTAATTGCAACCGCGTTGTAAGTGTACATCCTTCCTGCTTAGATGATTTAGATCGGATTCAAGAACTTTCTCGAATGCAACAGACGGGAGGAACGAATGATGCTCATGGGCGTCAAATGACATTGCAAAGGGCTTAGTATATTTTCTGAAAAATAATTTAACATTATATATTTTTATACCTAAAACAAAATTAAGCAAAGCCTAAAACTTTATCTCTCACAAAGAAAAGTCCAGCAAAGAAAGGTTTCAAAAGCCTTGCATGTCGATTTTGAGTGACTTTCAATATCAGGTGATGTCGTCGCGTGCGCCGAAGGGTGCATCAACTGATCTCAAATTACATAAGTGCTCTACTTTTTGAAATGATTTTAAGCAAAAGAAACGGAGATAAATTAAGGGATGACATTTATCTCCCACAACATGCTATTCATGCTTTCATTTCTGTATTTTTAGGTTCCATAACTACACCATGTTTCCTTTAATCATTGTTTTTGCGCTGAAGAAAGTTAATAAGATTCATCCTCTTGGTTGGATTCATGAAGTTGCATTTTGATTTCTTTTTTGCCTGCACATGTATGGGAAACATCAAAAGCGGAGAGGTCAATTGATAGGAGTAAAAAACTGAACGGGAAAATTCAACTCTTTTAAAAAATAATAAAAAACGACGTAGTACATTCTTTGGATACCTTCCAGCTCTCTTGAGAGTAATATTGTTGACGGAAGAGCTCAATCAATGGTTATTTTTTTCTTTCTCATAAATTCAAATAAAAAACATTTGTGTTTTTATGCAAACGATCATCCATTGAATTACGAGAATTATTTGACAACTTTTTCAAAAAGTATTCTCATAATGTTGTTTGGCCATACTAAATACTCATTCAAGCAGTTTACTTCCAAAGATTTAAGGGGAATTCCATTGACGTTATTGACAAGCTGCCCAAAGCTATACGC
The DNA here is from genome assembly GCA_963169105.1 of Ceriagrion tenellum. NCBI lineage: Eukaryota > Metazoa > Arthropoda > Insecta > Odonata > Coenagrionidae > Ceriagrion > Ceriagrion tenellum. The sequence goes on from OY720637.1 coordinate 126,263,133, forward strand.
TATTTTGCGCATTATAAAGCTATCTGTACTAATTATGCACACATATGCGTCACTATGCGAGTGGAAAACCAGCCACGGCATAAGATGAATTCCTCCTCTGGAATTCGACCCGATTTAAGGGCAGAGAAGATTCGAATCTTTGTAAAAGTGATAAAGCCATACGATGAAGATTAAAGTGACGGTGTGAATTCCCGATTAAAAATGTCTGCTAAGAGCTGGGGAGGAAGATTTTTGTGCTCTGCTTGGAGATTAATTAATGAATTGTTTTGGTCAACAAAAAAGACACCTGCTCATAAAGCATACGTACATATTATGAAATTGTGAAAGCTTCAGGTTGCTTCTTAGGCTGCGACCCGTGGTAGAGAAAGCTAAATCGAAAAGTCTACATTGCTCGCAATTTTCAAAGGTACTTCATACAAATGAATTAGAGGAAATATCTAGGAAGACCAAGGAAATTACGCAACTAGTAAATTGTGAAGGATGCCAAAAATGATGGATGAAGGAATATTTCATTTTTCTTTAAAGAGATTGGAGATCTGCTACAAACCAGGTATTGAAGCTTATAACCTTCATCTATATGGTAAACACGCTAGAACCTGTTGTTTCGAAACTTCTTAGTGGGTGTTGGAGAGAGACAGAAGGATCAAACTGATGGTGGAGAGGGAATCAAAGAGAGGGACACAATGAGGAAGTGTTAGATATGGTGGAAGAAGGAAAGAGGCTGGAAGAGAAAAGTATGTATGAATGAGTAGGTATGTATGTATAAGTAGGTATGAATAGAAAATAATTTATTCCACCCAAATAAATACACTCATATTTAAACAAATCAAAAATGGGGGGTGAAATTAGGCACACCAGTAGAAATACTTTCTTGTTTAGGGGTTGCCATTCCTTGAATAAATTGGCTGTTGTTCAGCTACTAGTATTCACAAAAATAATTATAAAATAAGGTCTGACTTTAAAATAATATAAATGTATTCTATTATAACAGTTCTGAGTCGGAGTATACTCAAGAGAGTGACGAAAATATGAACGCTGGAAGATATAAAGACAGGCAAAAGATATCCACAGGCGCTTCTACATCGTCGTATCTCGGTATATGTCTTCAATACATATAACTGGTGTTAATCTCCTCCCCAAGGATTCTGTCAAGTATTACACACGCAACGAAATCGGTGAACCTTATCTTTTGTTGCATTGCCACTAGGGTACATCGATACTAACATCCACAAAGTTACTCTGAGGTACCGAAAATAATCAGCTATATTTTGAAACTTCGTGTAGTCCGTATCTCTTCAACTGTGAACGAATCACCATCTCGGGCTCACGAAAACTTCCGCAAAAAGCGGCCAATAATTAGTTGATGAAGCTAACTTAGTCGATGCTAGCGCCGACATCGTCGAAATCACATGTCGATAATGTCGGCGCTACCATTGACTGCGGTTGTTGACGGTAACTATTTTGCGAAGGCAGCAGCGTACTTATGCAACGGGGACAAACGTTAAAACCCATAATTGATATTCATTTTATTAGTCTAGCTTCTCTATTTTTTTCTACCATTCCATTCCACTCTTTACGCTCTTCAACCCATGCTGCGTCCAACTTCCTCAAGTCTCTTTTCACGTCATCTATCCATCATTGACTTGTTTCTTTTACGGATCGCTTCCAATGTTCTCTCTGTTCTTCGCAAATTCTAGAGAGTCTACTATATTTAGTTCTATTTAGTTGCCCCAGATACCTATCTTTATCTAACGTCTTTCACTTTATTTCTTATGCCGCAAACTCTATTTTTGTTTGAATATTGTTCTTTCTTTGATGTCCATTATACTCTTACCCGCTATACCTACTCCTAAGAAGTTCTTTTCCTAGCTTACTGTCTGCTCCATTCCCGCTCATGTTTCTGATGCATACGTAATCACTGGTACATTTTCTATGTATTATTTCATTTTGAGCTTAATAAGTAGTACTTTTAAAGCCAAAACTAAATCTTTCACAATTTAAAGCAGCTTTGGATGTTACAGATGTTACTGACTGCATTATGAATCAAAAACTTTAAAAAATTATCTCAATAGCTTCGGTACTTTCCAGCTCACTTGGCAATAATAGCGTTGACAAAAATTCTTCATCAATTTACATCATTTTTTCTCAAGTTTAGAATGAAAAACTTAAAATACTTTCATACTCACGATGAACGCATTCTAATTCGAAATATATTGGTAAGTTTATTTGAATCCTAGCCCAATGTTGTTTAATAGTCGTACAAAATATTCATTCAAATGGCTTCGCTTCCTTCAGAGAATTCTGGGGTAATTTCTCTTCTGTGTTCAGATCCCTTTGAATAAAAGAAGATAGCAAAATAAAAATAACTCGGGGAATGTAGCAAATGTAGGCAAGTTGTTGGAATAATTGAAGACTAGAGTGCAAGAACCAGTCAGAGGCAACATTATAAAAAAGCTCACATTCTGATGGATAACTGTTGGCACTCTGGTCACCCGACGAACAACATTCGCAGATCCTGTAATAAGTCGTTCCTAGGCATCCAAGGGTCTGTGCACATTCTGCGACACGTGCATTATTTAAATGGCTCTGATAGCTCGAGAAAATACCTGGATCAGATGCCGTGATCACGTTTTGTGCTACTTCATGTAGGAAAAATGTGAGGGTTAAAAGGTAGATAGAAAGTTAGAAAAGTTAGTTAGCCTTCGAGGACACGATGGAGGATAATGAATATAAGATTGAGATAATTGATATAAATGTAAATAACTGAATTTAGCGAGACGAGGTGCAAAGAAAAACATTTTAACGTGAAACACTTCGTACTGCCATCTCTATCATCTGCTTTTAACTATCAGCTCAGCGTGCTCCCACTCAACAGGAACAATTTCATGGACTAGAACAATGGTCGGTAAACTCATTTGACATCAGAGCCAAATATCAACATTACTAGAATTGAAACTTCTTTTGGGAGCCAAATTTTTTTAAACTTAAATTACATAGGTAGGTATATTTTTATTCATTTAATTAGGGTACTCCTAAGCTGGCCTTTGATAAAAAGGTCCTCAATCTGGGTACGTACCTTAATGATCGATTAAGGTACGTTTGCTGAGGTCGTCAACTTCCAACTTTCCCATCCACACTCAACTCGTATGCTTGTTTCGTCAATCTCCTTTCGTTCAGTCTCTCTATATGTCCAAACCATCTCAACATACCTTTCTCAATCCGCGACACTACATTTTCTTTCGCTCCACAACGCTCCCTATAATTTACTTAATAAACTTTACTTAAAGTTTCAAGCCGTAGTTAAACTATAGGTGCGTTGAATAAAACTTGACATCATACCTACAAACGATATTATTTATTGATAAAATTAAGTACGTGCCCTCCCGCACGTGGTATTTCGTCGAAGAGCCACACTCAAGGGGCCAAAGAGCCGCATGGGTTCTCGCGAGCCGCGGTTTGCCGACCACTGGATTAGAATGATCGAAGTACCTCATTAATGAGGGAAAAAACTTGTTCATACCCGAAGTAATCTCTCGAAGTAATGTTTGAGGAAATTTAGTACTATACAGTACTCCCTGACGGTAAATTTTTTTCTATGGCAAAACTAAATTCAAAGCCCTGGGTAGTGAAAACCCCACCCAGGCCCGCAACTTTAGGATAAGCTGGTGTGCTAAACGGATGGGCGAAGTCATCCGTGTGGTTTCATATTAAATCGGCCCGATAACATATTGACGTCCATCTGGATAATTCGGAACCAACGACGATGAATGTATGTGAGTACAATCACGACGGTATTAGCATATCGAAAATCCTCTATTTTTATTTCGCAGACTGGACGAAAGTCAAATGGGGCAATACATCGGTTTTCATATACAGTGAAACCTGCGTTTAGTGGAAATCTCTCGGGGCCATCATTTTTTCCCGGATAAGACAGTTTTCCAATCAATTCAGGGTGGGTTTGTTCAAAAAAGGCCTTCAAAGCCATATCACGCTCATAACATGCATCGCATAAATGGTTGATTTGACTCAAATTCTTTATGTACTTAGACTAAATTATTATGAAATAATGAAACTACCACATTTTGGTAAATTTTTTCACTTGAACTAATTAACATAAAAACCGATCTATAAATACGCATATAATCAATGCACATAATAATATTCATTCTTAGAATTGTTTTCTTAGGAGAGGGAATAAAAAAATAGTTTCGGATTTTACTTCTTTATGGTAAAAATTGTGCATGGAATTTTTTTTTGCAATTATGCTTAACCCAGGTTCACGTGCCCGGGAATGGATTCCATTTCCGAGTTTGACAGTCTCTGTTTAACACAGATTACCAATACATGTAAAACCCTATTACGATCGCCGGAAACAACTTTTTTTTTCCTGACGAGACAGGTTTTCGTTTAACTCAGGTGCCACTTAAGGCAGGTTTCACTGTATATTCTATCACTTCCCACCACATTCTATACCTCCCAGCCCGGGCACACATGGATATTGCAACTAATGCCTCGTGATCAGTCCCATTGGAGACATATTTGAGCATAAGCTCCGAGAACTGGCTTTATTTTTACAAGACAACGTGGGATCATTCTTCTGTCGGGTAAAGTTGTGGAAACTGGTTTTCACGCGAGCTCAAGAGTATAATTTTTTACGCGGAAGACCAGTGCCGCTCGAGGAATTCCACCTTTCCTTCCTACTGATGGCTCGCGGTGTTTTGAAAGCGAACACCGTGCGTTTGAGTTAGCCGTCTCCTGCCGTCTATAACATAGAATAGCGATATATTTTGCCGCGAAAACGCTCCCGGCAAGTATATCAGGTTGCCGGAGAATGGTCCATTGCATCACCTTGGAATTCGATGCATATTAATGCTCTCAACAGAGACGAATTTAGCTTCACGCCCAGCGATATGCAAGTTGTTCCTCAAGTTCACGACTTGACAGGGATATGACAACAACTCGCATCCAGGGAACATGAACTTAAGAGATGGAAAAGTGTAACTGGCGATATTGCCCAAAGCCCATCCCATTCCAGTACAACTCAAAGGTTCCCATCACGTAACGTAACCTGCCGTGCGCACTTATTGGCCTTTCATCTGAAGAATTAATGGAAACGGGTTCTGGCCAAGGCTTCGAGCATGATTCAGTCCGCAGAACGAGTGTTCATTAATGTGGCCAACTGGTTTCTTTTGCGCAATCGTGTAAATCCCCTCAATTTTTTTTCCAATAAATTTTCTCGGAACAAGAGAAAATTTCGCATCAGATTTGCGGTAAATTGGATAAAAAAGGGGCCCTTCGCAGAATAAATATACCAAATGAACAACGATAAGTTTCGTTTCGTTAAGAAACTGCAAACATCGAAGAGTAAGTGTGACATAGTTGACGGATGGAATTAGAAGCCGCTAGACCTTCGGAGTCAACACGCTACTCTAAGATTACATGTAAAATTCAAACCGTTCATTCATTTTATGGTGATAAGGATGGCATTATTTCAGTGTTAAATTCTGAATTAACTCTTACCATAAGAAATCTCATGTACTAATCAGTTCTCTTCCATTCTCTCCACGTAGCCAAATCAAAGAAGCACTCCTTTCAATCATATCGATTACTAGAGTATCCAACCCATATTCCTTCATGGCCCACTCATTCCTAACCCTTTTCATTCTACAATTCCAGAAAACACATTTCAAATACCCCATTCCCACTGTATTTGGCCTATTCTTATCCTGACATACCCACGTTTTGCTGTCACATCATGCTGTCAGGAAATGAATACGTTGGTACTCGGCAATTTCCGCGTCCCCTATATTCCATGATCAACTCCTCACACACTATACCTATGGTTCTCCTTCAAATGTCGTCCTGATTGGAGAATATTCACTCGTCGAGTCCGCGGTTCCAAGTGAGGCACTCAACGTCATGTTTTAACGGATCCTCACACGTCTAGGGTCCTTATCGCGACAGCTCTCATAGACGCCGTCATTGAACACCACCGCCGTCACAAGGAAAGGTCCCTACCCATGACCACGAGTTTACCGCCGATTACGTAGGTAGATCAATGGACTGGCATACTCGACACCCAATGTCTATCACACACCACGTGCAGTCGACGTGGAGATAGAACTTCAAGATGCATGTGACGAATGAGCGCATTCTAGACCCATTGCATCGCATCGGACATATTTCATTCGGTGCGGAAAAATAAAACTCCTCGAGAATATGCAATACCCACTCTCCTCGCGTGCACTAAAATATCTAATGCTACAAAGCGAACAATTATTTTATAATGCATGCTTGAGTCATGTAATGGTTTTAAAAATTTACGTAGGTGAAATTACGCAGGTGTAACTGGCTAACACACCTGACCAGCATTGGGGAGATGCGAGTTCGGATCTCAGTCAAGTCAAATTATATTTTTCTTGGCGAATTTCAGCCCTTGGTGTATACGTATGCACCCGTGCGAGTCACTTCGTACCACATCATTTGTCAATGCAATGATTGGAACTTAGATGAAGTTATTTTTTTATTTTACAATAAAATATACATACATAGGGTGACTTTACCACTATTTACTTCAGATAAAACCTACTTAGGACATTGCTAATGAGATTTTTTATTGTTTATAGCATACATTAAAAGGCTAAAATAATTGTATTAAATATCATGAATTCCCGTTTAATTTTAAAAACTATAAATACATAGAGCACACCGCGCAAAGCTCAGTCCACGGGTACTATTTTATTTTTTTTAAAGTGCCAATAGTAAGCATTTTTTCTAAAAGGCGAAGGCTGTCATCAAGCATTCCGCAAGGAAGAAAGCTCCCCAGGAATGACCTGACCAGTATTTTTGTCTATCAATCGCAATGTGTAGTAGACATTAAATTTCATCATTCAATATTAAACTCCAAAGAAAACCGATGTGTGACTTGGTGATATTACACAGTATCGTACTTTATTCAGAATATTACAATACGTCATGTCATTCGATATGTAATGGCATTGCAAAGCGCAATATACGTTTTGTATATAATATCAGTAATCGTTATTTGTATGATCATTCACTCACCGCGTACTTTACTCTCACAATTTTATTTTATATTCCATCTTCATATATTCCTTGCAATACTTTGTAATTCAGTATGTGGGTTTGCCCGCGAATTAATAATTAAAAATAAATCAGGCCATGGCATAAAATTCACTTATTTTGCAACGGTAACATATCGACATTAATAATGTTACATAAAACCGTGGCTTGTCAAACTCCAAAAATGCACTACAATAATCTCCATTAGCCTTACTCTGGTTACCTACCCAATTTTCTCCACGTGGAAGAAAGTTAATAAAAAATGAATTTTTCCAATGGCAATTTTAATGCATTTTCATGCATATTCCTCGCGCATTTTGTCGCGTCTAGGAGTGTTCCCTGAGTATTATGCGGCCACGACTTCTCTCTAATCTCTTTCATTTGTTAAAAATTTTGATGTGCACGGTGTAGTGCACGGTTAAGACCTGACTCGAGAGAATTTCCCATACCATGGTAAAAATGTTTTTCCTGGGTAAGTTTAAAAGCATGCATTTTAATTCACATTTAAATGCATTTTATTACATATACCATGTGCTTTTACTGAGGCAGTTTCCAAGGTATCAATTGAGGCATTCCAAGAATATTTTGTTTTAAAGTATTTATATAAATGCATTGGAATTAGTTGTCTTAATATTTCTTTTCATCAGCTATTAGCCTGACGGCTGATACTTAAAACAAATTTAGGAAAAGCCAATACTCAAAATGTATTTTTTAGTACCCTACCAGAAAAATGTTTTTTTGGACGCCGGTGAATCTCCTCCCGGTTTTCTTCTCCCTTCATTTCTTACTTTCAGTGCCATATCTACCCCTAGAATTTCCTTTTTTTCCTCAGCGTAAGATCTACCCTTCTTCATCCCGTCCATAAAACCTATTCTCCCTCTTCCCATTGCCCGCTTGCCTAACATTCATAGAGCAAAATGTATTTTAAGCCCACATAAATTATTTAAAGAACAAGTATTCAACATTCCATTTTCAAGTGCAATTAAAGTATATACATGACATCTCTCACGCACTACAATGCTTGTAGTGAAAGTGAGTTGATTAAAGGTTGATTTGGACGCACGTGCAAACCAAATATGTGATTAGTGAATCCCTTGTCGCTCCAGGGCTTACCAGCATTTCAATATTAGGTGACGTAAGAAAATAGAATTACCTCTTTAGAAAGGGAAGAGGAAATCTCTGCCTAGTTACATCTACATTTACATAATACCCCGCGAGCCGCCTCTTGGGCGTGTGGCCGAGGGTGTTAGGTCACCAGCCGTGTAAAGGTGTACGTTTTTTTAGATGAAATGGTAACATGTATATAGGAGTGTATTTAGTGGAGCTCAATTTTTATTGTGGTCGCTTATTGTTCGCAGAAAGAACGAGTTCTTGTACCTATCTGTTCGGCAGTGTATCTCTCTCATTTTATCACATATGGCAGACCTAGAGATGTAGTGAGGAGTCAGGATAATATTCTCTGTGTCGCTCTGAAAAATATCAGTTCTGAATTTATCAAGCAAACTAAGCCTTGCGTGTAACCTCCGAGGCACCAGGGGTTCCCACCTTTATCCCTTTAAAAGTTGCGAGACACTCTATGTACGCTTGTAGCAGTTTTTAACGATGCGGGCTGCTTTCCTTTGTAATTTATTAATTTTGTTGGTTAAATCTATTTGACCAGGGTCCCAAATGCTAGTGGCGTATTCGAGGTGTGGCCTAACCAGAGCGAAGTAGCATATCTCTTTGAGATGCTACTTCGCTCTGATTAGGTATCAAATTATATCCGGACTGCGGACCAGGGAGAGAAAAATAATGGCGTAGAATACATCCGAATGATGCTCTCGAAGCTTAAGGCTTACCCGAGACAAAATATTCATCACTGCATCACAGCATTGGAAATTCTCTTGGGCCAGGTCTCAAGGGAGCACTACACCGCACACATGAAAATATTTTAACAAATCTAAGAAATTAGAGAGAAGCAGTTGCTGTATAATAATGAGATAACACGGATGTGACAAAAGAGCTTTCAATACCAGGGTTGGATTAAGGTTTGTTTTGCAATGGTGGATGGCTACTTCACAATAGTCAACAGGCCATGGGATACCTTATGAATACCACTTAAACTATATTCTCAGGAATTACGGAGGAATTACCCCCCTCCCGCACGCCCCTTACTCCGCCCCTGTTCAAAACAATTATTCTCTGGTCGGAAAGGAAAATTTTTCAAGTCTGGATTCATGCATTTTATTGTTCATTACCAGGTGACCACTCCAAAGCAACATTTTTTCATTTGTATGTCAATTTAGTGGTACCAGTTAAATGCGGCGGTAACCGGCTGACAAGGCAATTTTCCCTGCAAAGGATAGGGGAAACAGAAGGTAAAAGAAGGCTTTTATTGGGAAACGGAGAAGGATAAATGGAAGCCGTGTGTTGGAATTTTTCTTCGGATATTTTGGTGTGACTGAGAATGGAGAAAGAGCGGTAGACGAAACGAGGACGAACGAGGAAGTGCTTGGTATGGTGGGTGAGGAAAGGAACCTTCTGGAGGAGATTAGTAGGAGACAGAGTAGGTGGTTGGAAGAGGTATTGAGAGGTGAAGGGATGCTAAAGGCCGCGATAGGATGGAGGATATTAGGTAAGCAGGTAGGGGTAGAAGATAATAGGTTTCAAGGGCGGGCTGAAGGTAGTCAAAACGTGCGGTAAGATGAAAGGAATTGTTGTGGTAGCTATAGGCCCGTGACGGTAATAATTTAATTGATATTTTACACTCCTCCATTATAACCTACCTTAACCGGTAGATACCGTAGTGCAAAATTTCTATGCTTGACGTGCTCTCCACATAGTTCCCAAGTAGGAATCAGGATTCCGCGAAAAATCTTGTTACTATTGGGAACATAATTGGAACAATGAACATGAGATTTCAGTTCTCCCACACGACCCCCGACCTAATTAAATTGATTTCTCGAATAGGTAGTTCGTCTAGTGGCATGCGTAACTTTATCGGCTAAGTTTGAAAATTAATGCTTAAATAACTCATTGACGAACGTCGATTCGTAAAATTAACTGCTAGGCCGAATCATTTCATTCAATTGCATTTTGTAAAAACATATTTATTTATGCGTATTAGGTCAAAACTTTTACATTTCCTGAGGTAAACTTCAATTACAGTCATGTTATACCATAGATATTTATAGAATATCATGGCAATTATATGGATTATAAATCTGTATAGTTTTAGTTTTTACATTACAGTTTATACGTTAATTTATTTTGGCAAGCTTAACTTTTTTCACGGTTCATTTAAAACTCAAAGTGAGAGCTAGTCAGTGAGGGCCAAAATGTATCGAACTTCTGTTGGATCTAATTTTTATATTTCATTACAATTCTTGCATAAATTTCCATTTTCAGTCTCTCCTTTTTATTTCCCAATTTCAATTCCAAATTTTTTATTTCTTTTATCGGTCCGTTAATTAGTTTCGGTAGATATTTTGTTTTTTTTTCATATACGGTGAAGACATTTCGTCATTTTTAAATTTCGATTTTCGTGATTTGACTTTTTGGATTTTCAGCACTAATTTCAGAAAGGTACTTTTTTTTATTTGAAGCAAAAACTTCTCCAGTACAACGGTTATAAGGGTATTTCCTGCAAAGCTTTCCTGAAAACCTGAAGATGCTGTGAATGCACATCGAAAACTGGGTCGTTTTTTACTAAATCTAGTAATGATTTTAGTAAAAGTTGTCATCTTTTATTTTTTTGCAAAGCTGTCGTTGAGACGGTGATTTTCGCTCAAAACTTTGGCGTCTAAACGGATTGAAAAGTGTCGAGCTATCTCAATCGTCTCTCTTAAACTTTCAGGCGTTTCCATCACATGTCTATCGTGCTCTAGGGGTTCGCCAAGCTCCGAGCTCAGAGCCGAGAATCCAAGCCGCTAACTTGAATCGTGCAGCTCACTCAACGGTGTCCGTCGAGCCAGCTGAGAACTGCGGAGGCATACTGTATGTACTTTCACCTACATACCAACATGCGCGCCTTTCTAATATTTTCGCTAGCACAAGTATGCCCTATTATAATGACAGCAACTATATGCATTAAATGCCAGTGATAAATAGTTTCAAAGAGGCTGATTTTATAGTTTCAGAAAATTTCACCTGTTGTCAGTTCTTAGTTTGTCTCCTGGAGAATGGAATATGGATGAATATTGCCGAAACTAATATAGTTTGTTTTTTAAGGTCGCAAACGGCGCAAATTGAAGAGTTTTTATGAGTCGAGATACAAATTCAATAAAATCCAGAATATTTTCCACGATATTTTTAAACAGCTCAGCTATTTTTTTATTTTAATATACATATAATTTGTATTTTGCATCATTAATTTCATTTGTAAATTTACATATTCCAGTTCCACCTACCAATAAATACTGACGGTAAACCTTCTCAAACTTAGAATTACATATGGCTATAACGTATGGTTAGTGTCATATAGCTGTCTCATTATTTAAAATAAACGTGCAACGTTAGTTGCATAGATAACATAAAGCTTTCACTTTCATTAGCATTTCTTCGGGCTGAATTCTTTTTACAGTATTTTAATAGCAGTATTGCTATATATAACTGCTATACCTGTGGCTTCACTGCACTCATTTAATGATTTTGGGATAGCGTACCTTCTTTCACTTTCACCTTAGTTGTAAATTATTTCTGACATAACCAATCCTCTTTCTTTAGTATTGTAACACGGTTTTTATAATTTATTCATACCTTTCGTCAAATGTTATTACACAAAGTGAAGTCCGCAAAGGAATCAACTCATTTCTATGAGGAGGAGAACGAGCCTATGATAGACAAGCGGCCGAACGTAAACCTGGTACCCGATGGAAACGGAATCATTTTCGCCTTCCGCGAGCAGCGAGAGTCGTTTGCTCCAACGATCCAACCGACCCTTGTGACGGACCAACGGAAACACGCTTCTTTCGTCGTTTGTTTATGGGGGTCCGAATGGCTGCCGGCGAACTTACGTGGGAACGAACCTCGGCAAGGAAGGCTCGGGGCTGCTTTTTTAAATGAAGCAATTTCGGGTTTCTAATGTCAAAAAGTAAAAACCAGGCTTCTTGGTTCAATACGCGGACAACCTAATTGTGACTGGGTTTTGAATATTCCCACCTTTTACGCTATCCCTTTCCTTTTCCTAAATGGTTCGGAGCCAATCCTTCTTGCCTATGGGGAATCCCACGGGATTAAACTCATTGGCGTAGGTGCCCGGGGATTTGTCCGGCAAATTAATCCTTTCCCCGTTAACAACAACAACATTTAGGTAACAGAATAGAGCTAATACTATGCAATGTACATATAAATCAGATTCTGTCATTGGTATAACGGAGGGTAGTGAGCTGATTGGACGACTTGTGCGAAATGAGCTACAAAGGTTTTAGCCATTTTAGACAAAAAGGTAAGAGATACATCAAATGTGAATTTAATTCCGTAAACGAAGCGATTGTGAGGGAGAAACTGGAAAAAAGGCGAATAATTGCGAGGAAGCCTAAGATCTTGAAGGGAGAAATAAATGCTGCAGAAGGAAGAGGCGAAATAATCCTAAAATGCTACCGAGATGTAAATTATTTCGATAGTAAGTAACCGTAATTTTAGAACAATCAAAAAAGTTAATTAAATAACCTATTAAGTAGTATAACTAATCGGGTAATAGTGACGAATATTGAAGTACTTTGAATCAAGCTTTTCTGAGTAGGTCGCTGCAATTTTGCCTGAAATAAAGAGAGGGAATTATCATGAAAGCCAAAATATTTGATAATTTACATTAAATGCTCGGAGAAACTTAGCATTCGGGAAAATAAGATGGAGGCAATGGTGAAAGGATAATGTGAAAACGATAAATTAGTATCGAAAATAATATCCCTACCCCAGTCTATGATTTGAGAAATAGATTGCCACGTTAACGGGATATCAAAATATAAGAAAAGGCCAAAACTCAATACAAATATAATTGTGAAATAAATATTCCCATTCGTTTATATTTATTCAGATTTCAGAAATGAGAAAAATGTCCCTGGTCTTACGATGGCAGTGAATTTTCTCGATTTAGTTTGACTGTACATTATTCCGACTCCTGAATTCTTAGCAGAATTACCCCCTGATACACACCATTCCTAGTAAAAGTATCCAACCACCATCATAAGATTTCTACAGCTTGAATGATGTCATCCTAGGACAGTCTTATCAAATATTTTCCTGACCGCGAAGAGAACGTTTCATGTCCTTCGTCTAACCATCACCAACTGTCCAATATTAAATCCTTTCTTAAATGGTCATATCCTTTTACCCCCTTAATGCTGTCTATTTCACCTCTCACCCGCTCAACTAACATATTATTTCCTCCATTGCCATCCCAAATATGTCGTTAATATATATTATATTACAACTAACATATATTTTCCTTCATTGCCATCCCAAATATGTCGTCAATCCTCAATACCTCCTCCAGCCAATTCTGGTGATACATTATATTTTGTCGCAAGAGCTAAAAAACGTAGTTACTAAACTTAAACTAAACTTAGCTAACTAAAGTTACTTTCAAAAGGAATTTCCGTTGCCTCCAAGCAATGAGACTTTCTAGTGAGCCGTTTCCTTGCAGTTTGTTTCCTTGTTTAATCCAATTCCTAACTTAAACTTCAGTCGTCAACGACGCTTTTAGCATTCTCAACCTACACTCACAATAACTTCCAAGATCTTTGATCACAGGTTGTCCCTCATCAACATTCTTGAGAGGAGAAAGATTGTTCAAATGTATTGAAATATGGAGGGGTATCGGAATTACAATGTATTTAATGTGCAAAGTTGCACTTAACTCATTCACCAAATCGTAAAGATCGAAGGAGGGATCGTGTTACCCTATTTGCTAATGGCATATTTAGGTTAATGCACTTTCTACAAAGCTTCTATTATTATCATAAATGCGAACATTGGAATTCTCTACCACTCACATCTCCATTCTCCAGTCAGCTGTCCGGTTAAGTCCTTCAAAAGTTTTTTTTTTTTGTTATAACGCTCTCATGATTTGCTCGATGTATCTAATGCAAGGCCATCTCCTGGGAATTGTTCACATTTTTTCCTCCTTAGACTGGTGGTTATTATATCTTTATGTCTATTAAAATGTTATGTTATGATAATAATTGTTTTCTTGCCTAAGTATTATGTGAAGCATACGTAATATTTGACATGGCTGGTTAAAAAATGCATTTCATAGAATGTCATAAAAAACCAGCAATAATAAAAGAATATACAGCTTTATGGACACCTATCTCTCTACAAGAACTCATCGATTAAGCTAAACAGGGTCTTGAAGAAACCTTCAATTTCTTTCTTAAAAAATTAAAATTATTATCAATAGATAAGTTAATCGCTTCAATTATTACAACTCATTAACTCTGATGAGTTTCGACCTAATTCAGGTGCTCAATTGCGCACAGGTCAGTGAAAGTGCTAGGTATTATATAAATGAAAAGTTCAGTTTATTACATTGGGAGATAGACTTTTCTTAACATGAGGTACACAAAAAAATATAAAAACAAGGCACCGGTAATTAATCGAATCTTAAGAACAGGAAATTACAGAGTGAGTAAATACACTCATTGGCCATCAACCATTCAACCTACCGTAAATTTTAAAAATTATTCCTGGCTGTGCAGAAGTATGCTAAAACAAAATTATATACGTAATTAGGGATTACGATTTTCCATAGTACGAGGAAATCAAGACATCTTTGAATACCGAGGAACCAATATTCCTCAGAGAACAGCAAATTGAGGCAGCTTTCCTGATTTCAGATGAGATCTCTTCTGATAAACTGACTAACCGCTACAAATCCTTCATAACAGGTTGATTATACATGGTAGTTCAATTTTTCTTCACTAGTTACATGAATTTTAAACCTGCTATACACTTATTTGCAAAGTAAATTAACTTAGACTGATCATCTTTCATATTTAAAAAGTTGTCCTGACAAAGTGTCATATCTGGACAATAGTGATACTGTGCATCATCACCACTGCTACCGAGAAAGCTGAAATAATAACAGTTTTAACATCTGCAGCAAAATAGGAGTGAAACTGGAATTTAACCAAGTCTATCCAGTGGATCATTACAATGTAGTATGGAAGGGAATTAGAAAAAGATCATATCTCTGACGAATGCCTAATAAATTGTTATAAGAACAATTGTTTTCTTTCCTAAATATTCATTCATAGTGAAACACTCATAATATATGACATGCCAGGTCGAAAATAGTGCATTTCAAACGTTAGGAAAGGAGAAATAAGCAGAATAGTTCTCGGGGAGCATTCTTTAGATAAAAACTTGATTCGGCGACGAGAGTTTAACTCGATTTTCAACAATTTCAACTAGCTGTGCTTCGTTATTTATGAATGTATTTGTTCAGTCACATGCATGACTTCTGATACCAATATGTTTGAGTTTTGACGCCGGTAGATGGAAAGGACTGTTATGTCATAGAATGTGTCAATTGCATTAGTGTCTACTATGTAGCGAATTTTCCATCAAATTTCTTTTCCCTACAACTCTTTGTTGAACTTCTTCGTTGGTCTTTGGATACGTCCGTTCATTAATTTGTATCAATTTCCAACAGCATCACATCTCCTCCGCTTACAATTATCACTTTTCTGCTGCCGTTCATTGCAACGTACCACTTCATATGCGCATGCTTCATGCAAGTGCTTCATACTACCTTGGTTATGTCGTTAGTAGGCTCCTTTATCGGTAGTACACCTTCTTATATTGCGTAAGTCGCTTCACTGTCTTTCTTGCTTCTTCCATCGCTTAATTTCCAGTTTCCCAGATAGAGGTACTTAACCTTCTAACTAATTATCCCATAAGATAAATAAAAAACTACTGCACTACATTTGCTTTAACTATTTTAGGAAGAGAAAACATTTTCAAACCCTAAAGATCTATCGGTGAAGGAAAACCTATGCCACCATCTTTTTTATAGACGTAATTTATTAGTGTAAATAATATTGAAATAAAAATCTAAATATTTATTTAATATTCAAAATTTTTGGGTGTAATCGAAAAACTTATTCAAATTACATTTAATTACAATGTTTCTTATATTATTTGATTTATTTTGTCAAATAATGTTTGTTGTTGATGACCTCATTGTTGGTGCTCGTCAGGACAATGTTGAAGGGCGGATGAGAAGTGATGTAATCCATTATATGCCTTTACTTATCTAAAATAATGAACATTATAATATAAAATGTAGTCCACTTACTATTGTACCCTTTTTTCTTTTTGAAAAATAAGAAGAATATTTCACGGCGAGGAAATAGCATAAAAATGGTTTTTAAAGCACCAAATTTTGAACGCTGACCCTATACCTGAGACTGCTGCAAGAAAGAGTGTTCTTCTAATTTATTTTAAAATCTTCGCTTTATTTGTAACTCATTTAATACATGTTCACGATAAGTATTTATTAACCATTTAAATAAAATTGTTATGAAAGAATTTTCATTGTTCATTCAAAGATTGAATAGTTGTTTTATGATAATGCCAGCCACCTGTTACTGAGTTGCAAATGGTAATACATCCTACAAAGGTAAAGAAAAGTTGACGATCAATTAATCCACAATTTTCTCACTTAATTATTTCATCGAATTTGAAGGAAAATTCTTTAAAACTCTATTTAACGTTTTAGCGATGAAAAATTCTGCCACTTACCGTTATCTAAGAGCAGAAGTGGGCTGTATTTTCTTGGTGAGGATACCATAGTTAGCAAATAATCAACTGGGGATTCCCTCACATATTTATTGGATAAAATATGTGGGTGAAGGGTTTTATCACAAACCAACGGTTACTGAACGTTGTAATCCTGATATGAATAAACGAAACTTATCGCTTCATGATATTGTTTTAATGGAGGTATGAATTAAATAATATTTTATATTCATGATTATATGAAATATATTATAGCAATAAAACACTTAGTTCAAACTCGAGTGTGCAGAACAGCATTCTTTATCCATTGAATTCGAGAGTTAAATGTTTGGCAAGAGCCAATCTCAACACCTCATCTCCGAAATTAAATCTCATTTGCAATCAGACGATTAAATGGCATGTTTATTGCTCAAGAGCATGTCAAGCATTTTTAGCAACTGATTGATTTCTGTTTTTTGTACTTTAATCCCTTCCAGGAGGTATTTCGAGAGGGCATCCGTTCATTAACTCGGCATTTTTTGCTGACGCTGGCGTCAATTTGCTGAGTTATAGTCAGCTATTGCGAGAACGACTTGAGTCAGGTGAGGGACTAAGTTAAACTTTACGTCTGAGGCATGCAAATATCCTTCTCATAGTTGCACGCATCATCTTTTCCAGCCCATGTTTTGTTTATTTCATTCAGAGATGTCGTAGCTGTGACATTCTTTCGTCTCGTATTCGGCGCCAATAACAACAGTTCACCAACCGCTGATGTTGTCCCCCCGTTTTAAGCAAAATTCCGCGTCCAAACCACCACTAAAAACAGGAACTAACGAGTCACCCATTGACGTCAGTGGCTTTTCATATTCGCGTAGCGCTTTTTCCGCGCACGAGTAGTGTCACTATGGCGTCACGGAAATACAATCCACTGCCCTCTATCGATGTCGTATTATTACCAGCATCCATAACTTAGCGGGAAAAAATTGTTTACTGGATAACCTTGGGAGAACTCCAAAGCAGGTTGTTGGAAAAAGGTCGGCGGGTTGCAAAAACGTGGAGAAGAAAGGTATTTATGCTAGAGTAGGAGAACGTGTTGCTATCATGTGTGTCATGCGCCGTTTAGGCAAAATAGCTAGGAGAAGAAAATGCTTCCGCCAGACGAAGCAGGAGCCTCATAAGTCAACAAAATGCTAATGCTGACACTTTTACCGCCGGGTCAAATGCTTATTCCTGGTTGAAGGCATGTACCTATGAATAAAAATGAACAGTAATTGTCAGACTGAGGCACATTATTAAAAAATAGAATTACGAGGCTGTTTTAATATTTGATGGAGAACAAAATTTCTCTGCTGCAGAATAGAATTATCTATGCAGAGCAATTATAGCCACTAGGTTTCGCAACAATTGCGTATCGTACTATTGAGATCAACCTTCGTTTCAAGGCGGAGTATGGACTTTTGTGGGCTGTGTATCAATATATTTAATGCCAGGAATTGGAATCTGTCGAGTCTTCTTTAACTGTTTTGGTTACACTTCGCACTAATCTGAGCAGCAACAAAAAAATCACCGACAAAAATTGCACTAAACAGATACAATGGAACATTATTTTTCCGATGAGCATTAGAGCTTTCTTAGAAGAATTATTATAGTTTTGATGATATTGAAGACTTTTCGGGTTCTCTTCCGCGTTTCCATTGTCGAAACTGCCGTCTTCGACAATGGAAACACGTGGAAGAGAACCCGAAAAGTTTTCAATATCATCTGAACGCCTCCACGGAAGCCTTCGAGTTCTTATTATAGTTTTTTTTATTTTGCTCAAAAACTTAACACGGTTATTATTGAAATTTATCGATTTTTTAAGGAAATAAAGAATCATAAGTATTAAGTGCCCCCCAATATTTTAAAGGGAAAAAATGTACGCAATGAGACAAAATCTGGAACACAAATTTTAAAGGGGTATTTTTTGTATCTGGGTTTAATTTATCTAAATGAAGCTATTAAAGTAAAGTGATGAGATTGAACACTGAAGACAAAATGCGGAATAATAGCAATAGTTCTGCTGTCGAAAATTGCTTTCAAAATGATTGAAAATCTACCTATCTATCCGGATCTCCGATAATCTGTTCCCCAATCAAAACGCTTAAACGACGTCCATGACCAGAGGATTAGCGATTATCCTCCACAAAACTTTAAAGAGGTAATGAAAACTGAGATATAGCCAACACTTAAATATGGAAAATTTGACTTGCACAATGGTTGGTAAGGTGTTTCCCAAGTGTACAGAATTTTTAAGAGGCGTACGATCATGTAACTAATTTGGTGAAGATCAAATAGAAGCCAATCTCTACAAGCTTTCAACAAAAAACAGTGAAGGTGAAGTTGGGTGAAGATGGTACAAATTTAAGTCTTTTTTCTAGGTTTATCGTTGTCGGATTGCTAAAATTTAAAGGTTTTGTAAATTTATTGGACAAGAAAGAAAGGCGAGAATAGGAGTTCTGAAAACCTCAAATACTTTGCCGGCTTCACCCCGGTTTTCACTTAAGTTAATAGATACCCCATCTACCAAGCCAGCATAGAAACTTTCAAACTCGCCTAATCGTAATATTTGTGTTGTTACGAAGAGAAACGCATAATCCGTGACGTATGCGGGAGACCGCGACGAAAGGTCTGACGCTTTCCCCTCGTAAGCTGCCAAGTAAAGACCGCATGTGCTCTCCATCGGTCAAAACTCGGCATTTTTAGCGACGTTGCGGTGAATGAGTCATCCAGCGTCATCAGGTCTGAATGCTGTGACTGTCGATTGGGCCGTTTACTGTCAAGGCAAAATCCCTGATGGCGATTGGCCACTCGCATATTGAAACGTTGGCAGAAATGCTTAGTTAGATACGGAGAAGACCCCAAACAGACTTCACCAATCAATCCACGACCGTTGAGTGGCTGGTGCAGAACCAACTTCCTTACCGCGGTCATCACTGACGTGTTACTGCATGAATATATGACCACTATCTAAGTGTAGGAAGAAACCGATGGCTAAGGCAATATCTACATCATCAGTAATTGGTAAATGAATTGGAGATGGCAATTTTATTAAGCTCCCATTTCGACACATGTATGAATTACCCCCTGTCTTGTGAGTGAATGCAGCTTACGCGTCGAAAACCGCTTAATATGGATTCCAAGTTGGTGCACTAAGAAAACAAAACGTAGAATGACTAGCTGAATTGGAGATATATTTTGTACCACATAAATAAATAGCTAACTCTAAGATTCAACCATTTCTGTGTTCTTTCCGGTATAACTTAACTCTCATTTTAACCTGCTGAGGTTATTATAACCATAGTAAACATTTTTTTTGCAATTTCACTGTCAATCATCCGTTGAAGTGGTTTCGAAATTTTTGTAAAAATTTTATGAAATAAATTGGTGACAAAATATTTATGTCACACAGTGAAAACATTCCATCGAACCAGGTTTTTGTGGAAATCTTTAATAGTGAATGAGCACACCTTTGTTAAATTAGCTGTTTTTACGCCTGACATTGACAAATGATTGAAGAAAATTTCCACATGTAATATCAGTTTGTTAACATCTGAGGAAAATAATAGAATATATTGCTCTTAAACCAGAAATATTAGTTTAATTTAGCTTAAAAACTGTAAATACTAAGTCGAATCTCCCAGAAAAAATGAGTTTTTGAAAAAAATAGATAAAGATTGAAGCTTTCACGTTGAAGTTTAGAAAGAGAATGAAAGAGAAAACTATGAGCTCACAAATGAGAAACAATTAAATCAGATGGAGACAACTACCCGAAATGGTGAAAGTTTTCACGCGCATTATACGATTCCCAAACGCCATCGAAAGATAACATACACATTTTGTTACAAATGAACAAGATTAAACCCGCGATTTCAAGCCAAAAATGTCGAAGAGAAAGTTTTGCAAGCATTTCTCTCAGCTAAGTAGAGGGGCACGAATGGATACGGTATGGTCCCCATATAAGTCATATTTAGACCCAATTTTTGGTCCCACTCATTTGAAAGATGAAGTTAAAAATAAAATTCACAAATTTTATATCGCCAAATTGAAAAACAGACAAGAGCTAAATAAACTTGATCCCATAGGTCTAGAAAATAGACTCGACACATTTCTTTAATAAAAAATGGGATAGGGTGCCTAAAAGAACAAATATGATACCCCCGTTTCGAATATAAGAAAAATTAAATTATCAAAACTAATCTAGTCGACTCTAAAATAATCAATGAGTAATATATTAGAGTCAAAATGTTTAAATAACCGAATTGAACCGATCCAATGAGAACACCTCTTCTCGTAAAAGAAAGAACGAACTTTTGCTCTGAACGATGCATTATTTTCAGCGCAGGTCATCGGTAATGCAACACGATATTTACGTTTTGATAACATACTTCGCTTCTAAACGAACTCTTCGTAAAACTAGCACTCAATGAAAAGAAAATCCTACTAACGTCAAAAAGCATTTGTTTGAAGATAAGGAAAAACTTAATGAAGACCTACGTTTGGAGTGTCGTGCTATATGGAAGCGAATCGTGGACTGTAGGGGACAGTGACATGAAAAGACTGCTTTCCTTTGAAGCATGGTGTTACAGAAGGTTGCTGAAAGTCAGCTGGATAGAACGGAAAACAAATAAAGAAATCTTTGAAAGAGCTCAAGAGGAAAGAATCATCAAAGAAATAAGAGCTAAACTTATTGGACATTTACTACGGCGCAATACTCAAGTTAAAAGAATATTTGAAGGAAAAATTGAGGGTACAAATTGCAGAGGAAGACCCCGGCTAGACTAAATGAGCCAAATTGTGAAAGATATGCAATGCAGAACATATTACGACCCGAAACGGAAAGCTAGGAAGAGAGATGAATTGAGGTCTGCTGCCAACGAACTCAACGGTTGAAACGGTTGCAGAAGAACATACTTAGGTTGTCGTCGGAGCGCGTAGCCGACATATTCTCTATGTTTACCAATCGAACTCAGATCCATATGATCTCGGACCGATCTGAACATTCTAATCCAGCCAACTCGGATCGCCTGGTTTACCAATGCGAAATCAATTGAAATATCGATTTGAATCGGTTCATATCGATTTGAAATTTCAGACTGGCAGAGAAATTGGGCCGAGTTAGCCCGCTTCTCATATCGATCTCGCTAGCCTGTTGCGTTTACAATACCGACCTAAACCGGCCAAATCGATCTGAGATCGATTGGTAAACGTAGTGAATGTGATGAATGTGGCAACGTTACCAAGAGAATCGTCTATTGTTTACCTCGTTTACCAAATCTATTTTTCATGTATATTACAATTTGACATTGAAAATCCATTGTTAAGTATTTATAGCCCCAATAATCTTATCTCGTTAAAAAACATAATATCGGATCCTGACGAAATAGCAATGGCGGCTAGAGTCAGTACAATTACTGGATTTCGTGACGTAGGGAAAACTTCGGTTTAACGCTTCGTCCTATAAGGTTTTACCTGAAGGAGTATTTGAATGAAATTCAAAAACTATAAAAGGCAGCAGTGAGCCTACATTTACTAATTGCTGCAAATTTTGTACATCTTAACACTGACAAAAAATTCTGTATAGTTTCCTAATAAATACTTCTACAGAATTTCTTAAAAAGTTCTGAAGATATTCCTTAAAGTATTGAAACGACATTTTACGGAATTTCCTACGACGTTCTGCAGAATACCTTAGGTTGTTCTGCAAAGTACCTTAGGGCGTTCAGCAGAATTCTGCTCTATTCAGCAAATAACTCAACGGAACAAGACCGCTCTGTTCCTTTTCCATATAGGTCCTTAGAAAAGGAACTGGGTCAACGGAAACATCACATATTTCCGTGGAGTAGCTGAAGTTCTACAGAACAGCTTGTAAGGAGTTATTTTGCTCTGCAGAAAATAACTCTTCAGAACGTGTGTTCTGTAGAGTCTGGCTCTCATGCTCCGTAGAGATCCTTAGAAAAGGAACTAGTTCTAAAGAAAAAGAGTCTATTTCTGTAGAATTCCTTACATTCTACAGAACAGCTTCTAAGGAATTTTTAGCAGGGCAGGAAACAGTAAGTAAACAGGAGATAAGGGACTAGCATTGGATAGGGAAGGGTGGAGGGCTGCAGTAAACCAATCTTAGGATTGAATGACCAATGATGATATACAGGAAGCAAGTCGTTACAATATGAATGAAAAACGGATGTATGATAAAAGCTACAAAAAACAAAGAAGTAAGACAAGGATGCCACCACTCACCAGCACTATTCAACATGTACTTGGAGGAGACCATGACCGAAGCTCAAGAAATTTGACTGAGCGGAATGAAGATGAGCCGACGAGAAATGAAAAACAAACCAAACAAAGAGAAAAGTACATAGTAAGAGATACCAGGAGGTAAATGAACTACCATTAGATAGGAAGAGGTGTGTTGGAATGAATAAACATTACAGTTTTGTTATTATGAGGTAATTATGGTGTCATTCATTGAATTTCTGTGATGTTTTTTTGTTTAAATTGTATTTTGATATTGAGTAGTGGCTGGTAGCGGATTGTGTTTTTCTTTTGTTTTGTTCTAGAAGTATCGAGAGTGTTTTTGGTCTTTTGTAATATCAGTAGTTGGATATCTGTTGAGATGAGTTGAGCTGTGTCTCTGTCATTACGAGTAATAAAAGTGTTTTTTACTAATGGAGTTGCGATCTTTTAATAAGGTGAAAGGCTGCATTCAACCAATCCTAGGATTGAATTACCAATGATGATGAAGGAAATACTAATTTGAAGTTAAGTTTCCTCCTTTAGAATGATTTCCGCGGCTGAGAATAATGGTCTCACAGTCTAAGATTGATTCAGTGAAGTCTCATCTTATAGCGTAGTACGCACGTCCTGTTGAGAAATCTAATATCAAGTCTCTTTGATCCTTCCGTGAGGAAAGCGAAACAATGCAGCTTTCATTTTTTTTGAGCTATTTACACCAAACAGGCAGCGCCGGTGAAAGATCAATTGAGGTTTTTGCGACAATAATCGCACTCTGAGGTGAGCTCCCAGCTAAATCAATTTTCCAAGTGTAGGGTTGTTAAAGCAAACCCTATGAAATGTTTGCCCTGCTCATTAACCTACCTTTTCTTGTTTCCGCTCTCCGTTTACTGAGTCAATCAGCATTTTTTTTAAAGCTTAACACATTCCTGTATGTCGCATTCGTTACTTATGGCGTAGTCGCGAGATTATGACTTCGGAATAGGCTGAAAATTACCATTCCTCAACCCCGTCTCCGTTTCTTACCGAAACATTGGAGACAAAAGGATCGTATTGAGGTATAAATATCTTATTCTTAGAAGCTTTTGATTTTTAACTTCTATAGATAGACCAGCATAGATAAATTATGACAGAAACAAAGTAAAAACAAACCTACATGCCTTAGTACCCAGCTTTTGCTTGTCCACAGGCTCTGTTTAACTTTGGTTTAAAGTAAGTGTTTTTCATTAGAAACTTCAATTCCTGGGTGAACTTTTCAAACTTTAACCTTCAAAAGAATTGACTGACCTAATGTTAGAATTAGGACTGCTTTGCACCCCACCACTGATACTATAGATTACGTTTTCAAGTTTTATTCAATTTATGGCCTTCGATTACGTTTAGCGGTCCGAATCAAAGTCTGAGCGATAATTATGGTTAGATTTCTCACAAAAATAGAAAAAGGATTATTGCTCTTTAACTGATTAACGTTTCAATTTTCAGATTTATTTATCTCCTACGGCAGCATTTACATACATAATCATCACGACATTCCCCTTCCTAACTAGACTAACAGCTATGACTAAGTCAAAGAAGAGCTGATGATGTGCTACGTTCTTTCTTATTATGTTCCTTTCGCTTCTCTTACCCCCATGCATTGCCTCAAAAACACTCTGCTTGAGGTGATCTAGCTTTACGACGTGAATGAAGACGAATACTAATGTACACCTTTTTTATTCGGTTTAAAAAATCTTGCTTCCGCTGATAAAGTGTCACCTAATTAAAACCAAAATTAAGTTACAATGTGTGCAGATTACTCCATGAATACATTTTTTATGACCAAATTTGTACAGCCATTGGAGCCGACCGCAACGCCATTATCATGGAACTACCGCATATAGACTTCAACTACAGCAGTAATTCGCTAATCTTCTCTGGTCAACAATTCGTAGATTGGTTTGCAGCAGTCGTTATCCGTCTCCATTCCGCCCGATCTTGAGCCAGCCTCTTCAACTCCAAGTAGAAATGGCAGTCCATATCCTCTACAGTCTGTTCGACGTATTCCTTTCTGCATTTCTCGCATTTCTACCCTGCACTGAGCCCTCAATAATGGTTCCCAATAGTCCCTCATGTCTTATACTGTGGCATATCCAGGTGTCTCGTCTCTTTCTTATTATGTTCCAAAGACGTAGCACATCATAAGCTCTCCGTAGTACCACTTCATTAGTCACCCTCTCCATCCAAGATATTTTGAGGATGCTCCGGTAGCACCATATCTCAAAGGCCTCTATTCTCTTTCTTCCATTCATACCAAGTGTCCATGTCTCACTTCCATAAAGCAAGACAGTCCACACAAATGTCTTCAGTCGGAGTTTTCTTAAACGTCAATTAATGTTGCTGGGAGTGAAGAGCCTTTTCTTTTTAGAGGCTTTTTTTTAAGCTGCCTTGGCCTGATTAATCCTGCTGACAAGATCTTTGGCACTACCTCCGTCTGATGTGATTTTGCTTCCAAGGTACTTGTGGTCCTGTACTGTATCGAGTCTTAGACCATTTAGCATGCCTTCGGCATCAGTTCTCATTCTGCTCATGACAAAGATCTTTGTCTTTTCTCCGTTGATGCTCGTATTGTATCTGTTACTGACTGCCTCCAACTCTCTCAGCATGCTTGTTAACAGTTTAAATGAAGACCTAGAATATGCCTCCTCGTTCTAATTGAAGTTTTTCTCAAACCGCACGGTTTCCGGCTGAATGATGTGAAATTTTTACATGTTGGAAAATAAAAACTATGCAAAGTTCACTCAGAGAAAATTTAATACACGACCGAGTTTCAACACAAAAAGGAAGTTTTTCTGCTGTAATCTGAGCAATTTCCACAAGAGCCCTTGTTAAAACTTCCACTTTCAAGGCATAATTACAGTAAAAATAATCCGGGAACACCGTTTTATTTTCATCTCAGTTTATAAAACGTACTTCATACATACTATATGCAATTTTTCAGAAAATCTGGAATAAGTAGACTCCTAATATTCTTCATTTTTACAGTCTCTTCCACCTCATTCACCCACGATAATGCCCTTGTTTTGCGGTCTACCACTCGCTCTTACACCGCTCACTCTACAGTCTACTTATACGTCGTATATTTGTCTCGCTATTCGACTTTCATTCATTCTTTGATCATTTCGCCCAAAATTTCACAAATTGACGAATTTTACTAATCCACAACCGATAAAAGTGTTTTTTAATCATTGCATATTTTATGATTATACTTGGTCATTCAATCCTAAGATTGGTTAACTGCAGCCGCCCACCCTTCCCAATCAAATGCTAGTTCTTTTACCTCCTGGTATCACTTCTTATGTACTTACCTCTTTATTTGGTCCATGAACTTTTTCCTGGGTTTTTGTTTGGGAATTTTCCCTCTATTTTGCCTTCAATTATGTTATTCACAAGCCCATTGTGTCTCAGGGTGTGTCCAATTCATCTGATTCTTCTTTTCTCTATAGTATTCCATATGGTCCCTTCCTCTTCTAATCTTCTGTACACTTCATCATTTCTTATTTTTTCCGTCCATTTTATCTTCAGCATCCTCCTCCAGCACACAGGTACCATGTAGTGAAATTGGGAGGGGAAAACTTTTGCGCTTCGCTTTGCTCCAAGTTGAATCGGAAATAACATCATTATTCATTGCCTTAGATATACCTCTCTGAGGGAAAGTGAAGAATGCATAAATTTAGGATCCTTCGATGTTGGACCTTGAAGTTATTGACTAAGTTAATCTAAAATTATGCTTGGTACGCGCAATAATATTAAGGGAAGCACCGCTTCCTCGCCAATCTTTTGTGAAAGTTTCTAAGATGGCTCTAATAGATATGAATGGAATTCTAGCTCAAACCCAGGTTTAAGGGCAGCGACATTTATGGGTACTTGCTTTTGACGTGCAGGGCTCAGAGGAGAGGAGAACATGCAAGAGATGTGGGATAAAGCGCCTCTGTCTTCTCCCAGAGGTCCCACTGGAACTGTCTCCCGTGCCTTTGCCCGCTAATGAAGGCTTAATGCGAATTCGAAAAATATTCTCAGGAGACTCATTCTCCGTCTGTGAGTGCCACCAAATTTCGCTCTATCTATGCCGGCTAGCATACTTAGGAGTTATTGCACTGGATCAAGTATCGTGTGAAACGGAACATAACCTTCCAATCTGCAGCAGCTTCCAACCCAGTCCTCCCATCAGCCGTGCTAATCTCTCTCTCTCTCCCTCTTTATTTGCTCCCAGATACGTTTAATGACTTCCATAGCTACACGATTCTGCTTGAAGTTTTGACGCGCAAAGGAGAGAACTGTTTGGATTGATTAATTTTTTCCCTGCAACAGAACTCCGCTACTAAATTCTCTCCTTGACCTAACCGTGGTGCGCAGTTCTTTCCTGACCAAAAACCATTCTCACCTCTTCTGCATACGAATCGATTATGGATCCAGTAACAGTCGTGTCGCACCCTTCTCTGACATTCTGTGTGTACATATTTTTTCCCTTTGCCGTACCTTGGAAGATGTCGACACTCATGCCGCAATAAGAATGGGTCACACGTTGAGGAAAATAATTTTCTCTAGATGGTGATAGTTCAGCTGTGCTCCGAGGTTGAATCATTTCGACTTTATGGACGATGCTTTTTGCTTTCGCGCACAACTGTGAACAATTATTCCGCGCATTTCCGAGAATTCTCTTCATCTAAGAGAAGACGCGATGACTGGAACTTCTTTTTGACAATGTCCTCTAGCCGCGTCCCCGAGAGAGAATTTTCAAAATCTATAAGATTTTATTTACTCAGCCTTATCTCATTTGATAGAAGGTCAGAGTTTGTTCGCCACGTCAAAGGGAGTCGTAGTTGTGTGAGTATTATCTACGAATTCACACGTGGGGCGCGGCGTATATAGACACAGGCCTTTACACCATCGCGGAACGCATGGCTGTGTGCGTTCGTGATGGCGCAAAAACATATTTTGCATGGGTACATACAGAATTTTGTGTCAATGAGAATTCAACAGCACATGGGTGAAGGACCGGGGGATTACCTTCAGGGTCACCTATCCCACAGTATTGGACGTACTCCAACGCTCATCATGGAATACCAATGTTTCAATGCCATGCAACATAGTTGGGAGGAGAACCCTTTTTTAGCTGCGATTGGAACTACTTTTAATCGTGAGTAGAGAATAGAGAACCTCACTGAAAGGGAATAGAGAAATTCTCCGTACCGAATGGATGGGATAAGTTCGCCTCAAGCTTCTTTTTACACCAACAACTTTAAAGTCCATTTGACAGCTCATTACCAATGACGAGCGGCACTCATAAATCGCTTGAAATACCAGAGATAGTCAGTTCAGCCTGGCAGACGTTGGACTGGTCACCTGTCTCTGTCTGGCAGATCTTAATTAAGTACTGCGCAGTTTTGTGTTTGTATGCATGTTTGTAGTGGTGCAGGGACGAAATGAAAAGACGGACTAAAAATGAAATTGTATTACTTCAAGTAAGTAGTAAGTCAAGGAGTAGCTTCAACTAAGAGCGAACCCATTTCTTCGCTGGTTTCAGCGACGAGTTCATATTTTGACTCAAGCGTTTTGACTTTCGCAATGATGCCAAATCATTTTCTCGACCATGAACAATTATGTCTGCCAACTCACATTTAAGACAATTAGTTTCAGTGGCCTTAATTTGCACCCTCCCGTTTGAAATTCCAATTAAGCCCTGCGAAATAAAATGCAAATTAACCTGAGAGTTAGCAGGACAATTTTTTTCCGTGGCCTCTGGCTAGATTCTTTTTTGAAGCACTGCTATTCAACTTGCTATTTTTAAATGCGTGTCAAAATTATACTCACGCTAATGATTAAACAAAAATACGGCTCTTTTGTTTTCCTTGAACCTAGCGCCGCGTCTTGAAAGAAGATGATGACTAGCTGGAAGCAGAGAAGTGTCGCAACGATTGTTGAAGGCGACGCGACGTCTGGTTTACTTTTCGCGACTGGTTTAATTAAAACTTATCGCTTATGGCCATATCGTACGGTTTATTATATATTTATATTTAAACACGGTATTTCCTTTTAATTTGTCCATATTCAGAGAAAATTATAATCGTGTAACTTCAAAAAAATTCCAAAGGCGTAAGTCATATTTAATTGTTTTTAGATGAATTATTCAATTTAAATTTAGTACTAAATATTTCCCTCTTTTTTTAACTATCTTTTTATCAATATTGTTGACAATAGGAATATCCTTTTAGGTATGAATTAATTCAACTATATTCTCTTTCATTATCTAGTCAGTACGTTATACATTCCAGATACCTAATCTAATTCGCTAATTGTTTATATTTTAGTAGTAGATAATTAATAGATAGAGTAGTAGATAATTAATTTAATTACGTGTTCACACGGCCTCTAATTTATATGTAAGTTTTGCGAGATTTGGGGAAGCAGTAAGTAAATACAGCATGTGCGAGAATTTAGGTGCTCGCTCACAATAAAAATATGAATTAATTGATGAGTAGTTTCTTTGCTCATACATATTAACCGGCCTTAACATTGTTTGATAAAGGGTTTATATGGCGAAAATTGTCCTCGGCCATCGGAGAGAGCTGATGTTCCCGTCTGGTCAGGTGCTTCGTGATTGGTCAGCGCGGAGGGGGACGTTTCCCTCATCTACGGAAGTTTTTCATTTTTCTTGTATTATAGTAAACATGAGTTTCCAGTCACTGCAGAGAGAACAATCTTGTGACCCCGTTGAATTTTTTTGCTGATCTCAATATGTCGTTTGTCTAGGCGGTTCCGGTGTACCGGGTTGCGTAGTGGGGAAATAATAACTTTAAAATAGAAATATCTTGTAAATTCTACTTTATTGAATCAGATAATTGATTATTTTCTCTAATTTTTACAGTTAGTTGATGAATCGTCCCACGATGGAGGTCGGGAGGTGTGTATCCCATCTGCATTTTCCAGCGCTTCCTATATTGGATTTGAACAATGAGAGAATATTTGTTTTCCACAGTGAATTGAAAAGTTACCTAAAATTAGAATGTGACATCCAATGAGTTGGAAGAAGTCACCTGAGTTGTTTAGACTCATTTTATAACATTAAATATACAAATTTCAAATACTACAGCTTTTTATATATTTCGAAAATTCTCAACTTTATCTGTCTATGAATTTTTAGAATAGGGTTTCTCATTGCAAGGTGACCTTTTATGTTGATACATTTCATTTTCACTTTTCTGCTCAGTATAGAAGAAAAGCCTCATGCTTAACTTTATGAAATCGTTCGATTGCGAAGTATAAAATAAATCTGTAACGGTATTTTTCCTCATTTAAGTTTTAGTTAATCGACTCTGGTTTCAATAGATGACCGCCATTTTCTTTTATTTTCACGTGGACACTGATTTTTGCATCATGAACGAACGTTGTCGCTGTTTCCGTCTTGAGCCAGCTTCCACCAGCTTGTCCGGATAAAATGAACGCGTAACGTTTTTTTTATGAAAAACAAAATGGGAAGCTTTCCCGTCATATCACACGCTTGAGTACGCACTACATATCAAGAAAGGCCTTTGAAGAATTTTACTAACGGTTCAGGCTCTAAGTACCCATCAACTGTGTCACAAAGGTGATTTCGCAAAAACTTGAGATGCATATAGAGAAAGTGCCCGTGACTGGACAACTATGAGGTGGGGCTTTCCATCGTGCAAACGTATGCTTTCATTTTTTGGCTTGAACTTGATTGGAATAAAGGTTATTCTGGTGGGTGCTATTTCCAATGTGTCATTCCTCGATCAAATCGGACATTGACTTTCATTAAATGTTTTTGTCCATCGAATATTTGCTCGAAATTTTCTTCAGCTAAGTAAACCTCTATGGTAGTCCGAAAACGAAAATATTTCGATCGCAAATGTCGATAAAGAATTCTAGGTAGCTTTGAAGAAGGATTGATTCTATTGCTTTCTCCTTCCGCTTGAAAATATCAATTTGCTACGATTAACATTTTCCAAGTGGGAGAAAAATCAACGCATGATTTTTTTCTCCATAAAATATTTTAAAAGGCCTTTCCGGTAAAACTATGAATTCTTAGAAAACGTTCATACCTGCGACTAAAATTGAGGTATTGATGGATTTTTTTTAATCAATCGCTATCATACCAATAGCGTAGCGTGCTATGACCATCGCTTGAAAAATTAAACTTTCCTCCTGTAGTATAATTTTGCCTGTTTGACCATGGCCAAATTCCCGATAGTTTTCTCTTATTTCGTGAGCTGGTGTAGATATGTTATTTTTCTTATCCAACAGCATGGGTTTCAAGCAAAGCAGCGAATAGTATATTGCCAGAAAATTTGAACACTCTTTAGCCTGTAAATCAAGATGTAAATCTCGGTTGTAAAGTTAGAACGACCAGGGAGTACGTTTTCTAAAGAAATCTACCTTGTTTTTGTTGTTATATTTTTTATTTCTCTAGTCCGTCATCGATAAATGTATCACTGAAGTTCAACCTCTGAGCTCCGATAGAATCAGAAACAACTCCAATGAAAATCAAGTCCGGAAAAAAGTAAAACTTTCCCGCGAAGATAAAGTCGCGGAAATTCCTTCTCTGTAAGATGTGATCTTCCTCGGTTTAAGGCTTAGGTCTCGGTCATGGACGCACGGAGAAATCTCGAGTTGCTAAACGCTGTCGGTATATCGTAACTCATCTGCGAATGATTTCGTTCATCCTCCCTCTCCTTCGCAATCCTAATGTTGACTTTACGCATGGAAATGACTTCCATAACAGTGGCACTATTGGTTGCTTGCGTCTGATACTTCGTTTAAGCACGGACTTTAATAGCAATAAGGGTCGAGGTATTTCAAGAATTCTACTCGTTAAAATTAGATTTTATTGAAAATCAAGAAAAACCCTCCAAATTTTTACACGAGTAGGACCCCATCTATCTCCAGAGTCCGTCCGATATAATATCACAGCTGAAACACACCGATGTATGTAAGACAAAAATGAAGATTGAACAACTACTTATTCTCTTCCTCATCCTTCCCCGCTTGCTCAACACCCTCTCCACTAACACGGCTTTGAACAAGCCATCGCCCATCAATACCCCTATCAGCCACCTACCCTGCCTCCTCCTGATCTCATTCAAAAGTGTCCTTACCTCAACTACCTTACTTCCTCGCTTGTCTTCCTTTCCGTCTACCGCATCTTCTTCGTCCTCTTTCACGCACACATCTCAAGCGCCTGTCGTCTGTTATCGTCCTCCTATCTCATGATTCTGTTTCAGCCCCATACAACGATACATTCCATATCAAGCTCAAAGCCAGCCTCTTTCTACTTATTCTTACCCCAGTTTCCCTTCATCAGCTCCCTCCTATTGCTAAATGCTTCTCCAGCTAACGCAATTCTTCTCCTTATGTCTTTGCTGCCATGACAACTAATTTCTAGCATAGAACCCAAGTGATTTTAATGCCTTACATGCTCCAGTTTGCACCCTTCTAGCGCGGGTAGAACATTTGAATTACTTGGGTGTAGTCGCTATATTATCGGGAACAGTTGACACTTCGATCGAAGGAAAATAGAAACGTGTATTCTGCGAGTAGTTATTGAGATTCTGCGGTAATATCGTCTAAAATCCGGTGAGCTTCTTATGAAATGACAGGGAGAGGGGATCAAAAATCAGGACAGCAAATTTATTTTCCGCAGAATGACTTATTATTATACAGAAATGGTTGAGATTACCTATGTGCGATTTTATGCATGGTCTATCTTAACCGCATGTCGTATAATATCCGGTGAGCGCATTATGAAATGAGAACGAGCAGGGATCAAAAATCGAGACAACAAATTTATTAACTGCAGATTGACTTATTATTATGCAAAAATGGTTCAATTACGCATTTGCGAATTTATGCATGGTCTATCTTAACCGCAAGATGATTTGCCTTTCCTTTAACTTGATGTTAGGAGAAAGTTCGGGTTTTGCGTGTACTCACAGACTTTCGGTTAGTGGTGGTGAACGTTATCCATAGGAGAACGTGTTAATTTCAGTTAAAATCCCGAGAAAATATTTGAGCAGAGATTAAAAATTATTTAATTTGGAGCCATGCCTTAAAAGTTTCCGTGAAGGCTTCCTCGGAGTTTATGTGATGAATAAAATGGTTTTTCGGGTCTTCTTCCGCGTTTATCCATTTTTTATGGACAATATTTCGCCAGTGTTTAGCGGACCTGAAGAAGCCATAAAAATGGATAAACGCGGACAAAGACCCGAAAAACCATTCTCTTCATGCCTTAGAAGTGTTTGCTGTTGCTTTAGAAAACTTAGGAGATACATCTTTGACTGTTTTTGTGTGGGTAATAAGGCTTCACATCGTACTAAAGCTAAATATGTGTACGCTTTCATTTAATGTTATCTCTAGGTAGTCCCAAATGCCAGTTCAAATCAAGGAGTGTGGTGTTCAAAAGAATTTACCTTGAAATTAAGGTTGTTTTCCTAATCTTCAAGTTTATGATTACCTCTAGCATTATTTTTTTCGGATAAGTAAGCCGGTAGAATGTGTGCAGAACGATGTCCACAAAGCTGCGGCAAGAATCGAGAGATCGCAATTCTAGGTACTTCCATGAAAGTCAAATTCCGTGCACAAAGTCACCTTAGCCGTTTAAACGGTTTGAGATATCCTCTAGATCCAAGTGTCAATGGTTTGTGCAGACATTGCTCAGTTGGAAGTACGTATCTAATTTAAATCGACAACACACCGCTTCAGGAATGCAGAAGCGAAAGATTCGGATTTTTTTTGTCAATTTGTCGCATGTGCTTTCACGTGAACTGTAGCAGAAGAGAATTCGTCACACCTTCATCCCAGCTTCACTCGCCAACGTTCATGCATTTATCCAGAAAAATGATGGAAAACTTGCAATCGCATCTTTTCTGATAATTATGAATTATCCTCCATCAGAATATTCTGAACTTTAACCCACTCGTTTATCCTGTATGAGACCATAACGTTTTCAAGTTAGCGAATTCAGTTTAGACACGTTAACATTTAATCCCAGAAAACGCTTTGGTATATTTCTATATATTGCTATTCATTTGTTGCTCATATATAAAGTTATAAAATGTGACATTCGTAAAAACACTTGTATCGTAACTTCGCTGGAGAATACGTTACTGTTTTCAGTGGATTATAATGGAAGTAGCATAGGAGTAGGTAAGAGGAGGCATAATGGAGAGTCGAGCATTTATCTGGAATGGAGAGGAGTCATAAAAGTTCTATGACGCGGTGCGTGTATTTAATTGCAATGGTGGTCATACGACATTCACCGCCATTATTCGTATCCCATAAAAATAATGAAGTAATAACGAAGTTAGGAAATGATTACAATCAAATTTCAAAGTAATGCTAAAGATTTCTTTTTTGGGTTCTAAAGATTACTGATTGAAGGCCTAAAAAAAGAAAGGATGAGATTAACAGAAGAGTAGAAGATGAGAGGATCATATGGAACAGCATAGAAAGAAGAAAAACAAGATGAATTGGACACATTCTGAGACACATTGTTGTGAGTGTGACCCAGGAATAAGTTCTTGGACCAAATAAAGAGCAAAATACATAGAAAGAGATACCAGGAGGTAAGGGAACTAGCATTGGATTGGGAAGGGTGGAGAGCTGCAGTCAACCAATCTTAGGATTAAACGACCAATGAATGACCTGAGTAGTTCAGGTTAAGCAGAAGCTGTGGGAATGGGATTCCTGAGTAGTGCATGCGGCATAAGTAGGATAGATACTAGTAGATGGATTAATGGGTGATGAAGAGTGTGGGTTGGATGCACCAGTAATGAACACGTATGAATGGAGTGAGGTTGATTCACCTGGCTATGCTGAGAGGATGGATGAGTATCGGAAAAAAAATTAAGGTAGTTGAAAGAGGAGCGAATACCATAAGAGGAAGGGGTTGACCAAGAAAGTTACAGGCGATTGTTCTGAAAGAAAATATTAAGAGGATGAATGTTAGGAGCCTAAATAATAGGAGAGCGTGAAAATGCACGAATGCAATAGAAGCGCAAAGGTCGCGGATTCGATTCTCGCGCATACAGTGGCTCCACCACCGAGGGCATGGGTGCTTGTGTACGTCCATCGTTACATGTTATAGCACTCTATGGAAAAGGTGTTTTCAGCTCTCGAGGAAATTGAAAATATATAAGTAAAGTCTTACGCACGGAAAGGACATTATCTCCTCAGACCCAGCGGAAAAAATTGTTGAGTGATAACTTCCTTGAAAGTAGCCAAGTTCACTGACACTATGGCAAATAAAACACTAAAAGAGTTCCCTAGAACTATGCTACGACATTATTTTTTTACTTTTCCAACAATGTAATACAAATTACCTTTATTTGCAACATTTTTTCAATTTTTTGCAACCTTATTAAACGTACCATTTACCTTTTCCTAATAAACTACATTGTGACACAAATACTAAATGAAGCATATAGGGATAAGACAAATGAAAAGAGATGTTTCGTGTGCCGCATAGGGTACACCGGGACTGTGGAAGAAAAAGAGAAAATCAATGAAAAGGAGTAATTTTTCTGGGGCTGACAGAAATAACCAACTTCTTTGACGTGGACTTCCCCAAAAGGGAATGACATGATGAGTAAGCAATATATCCATTTCAACACAGAGCCACCACCTCTCATCGACAGGTTTGCGTACGCCGATACCGCAGCACCACCTATAATCGACTCCAGACTCCAGAAAGCCACCCATAGCTGGACCACCTGTTGCTCGTCGAACGGAACGTAATGGTTTTGTCTCCGGCCTTTCTGCTCTCTCTGAAGGCCCTTGTGCCTCCACTAAATTACCCTCATTTCGGGCCGCAAACGACTTCAGCAACGGGTCGCCTACCTACGTTGTTAGCTGGTTCTGTGCCGAAGGGGAAAGGGCACACGGCGCATCGAAAGTGAAAGGAGACATGGAAAGAATGAGCAATAAATACAGGAGACCCGTATACTTTCTCTTCCCATTCATAAAACACGGGGGTCTCCTCCTAGAAGACTTTCGCACGGAGACGTTAACCCAAATCGATAGCCGAGGAAATTTTTTTTTTAATCTCAAGGGAGGCCCTTGACATTTCTGCGTCTGCTTTTCTCTGAGACGACCACCAATGTGAACCCCTCTGTTTTGGAGCTAGAAAAGCAAGACATCTCGAGATTCGACTCGGATGAGTTGCATTAAAACTTGAAGCAGTAATTCTTGCAGTATGCTAGCGATATTCATTGTTTTCTTTCATATTGGATGATTAGATAGAAGGATATGAGCGTGGCGGATGAAACCTTCGAATATAACACGCTATATACTCTACTTATATGCTCTAATTGCTAGTATATGCTATGTGCTCCGATGTACCCAGTAATTAAAATTCACCTGTATTCTCACTAAGCTGGCCCAAAAATTTTAGGCATAACTGCTTCCGAGACAACTTGAACAGAAAGAATTACCGCTACATTTTAATTCTTTAACAACACAATGATAATACGTATAGGCTACATAAACAGAGTGCACAGCTAAAAATGCTTTTTTGCAAAAAGTAAAACTTACGAATAATTAGAAAATGCTATCTCATATTAATACTAACACCAAGATTGCATTATACAAGTCGATCAGAACTAGTACTAATAGCATTTTTATTGTGATTTTTCCCCTCTAAAACAAACATGAAATATTGCGGTCAATCTAACTAGCAAGTATTAGATTATTTAAATTGTAAATAAATACGGAATAATTTTACATTTATTAATTATAATTATAAATTGCATATAATTAGGAAGAACAAGTGTAATAACAATTTATTTTCTAATAAATGGGCGCTTCTATTACTTAGGACCAGTCGGAGGTTAAGTAATCGAAATTCTGGAACTGCTTTAAAATGCTACGATTTATGTAGCGAATAGAATGCAATTTCTCTGAGAACAAGGGAAAATAAGATACTTTCTATAGACGGCTCTTTTCTTGAGAAAGCCGAAATCATTTTGAACCCACCTCCGAAAAAAATCATTCGCGAACTAAGAAAAAGATGAAATGATTCCAAGGTTTCTGCCATGATTGCATTAACGTAAAGAGCGACAGAGCTTTCAAAATATTTGAGATTGAAATTGTTGGCCGATTGAGACTTGGATGCTAAGATTGAAGCTGGCTGGCTATTAGAGGAGGCGACCGACAGCTAAGGTCATTTGCGCCATAGGGGATAGGTAAGGGAGGAAGGGTGGATAGAAACCCGGCGTCGGCATTAGCTTGCTCTTAACGAAAGGCGCCAAGGGGACCACGGATCAACGTCACATCCGACAGACGGAGTACTGTACTTGAGGTGCCCTCCAAAAGACACTCAAATAGGGATCAGGTTTCCTCTGAAAAACATCCTCCTCTGCAGGGATTTGAGCCCTGGCCGTCCGTATGGTTAGCCAGTACTCTAGCCACCACACCAACCCAATCCCCTAGAATGAACCCTCTGACTAGACATAGAATAGAGCTAGAGTGAAGTAAGATCTGGTGCTTTCCCGGCGTACGAGATTTTCAAAATTTTCTCGACCCGAAAAAATTGAAATTGAAAAATAGAGCTAGAGTGCTTTCCCAGCGAATACTTTATGTGATGTTTTCTCGGGTCTCCGTCCAGATTAGGGGTCCTATTGTCTCCAACGTTTCGAGTTTTGACTCGGCCCTCGTCATCAGGGAAGCCGATGCTCATACCTTGATTTGATTGCAATTTTTGGCCCCCATTTCCACTAAGATATCCCCTGAATGGTTAGATTTTGGCACCAAAAGTGTGACTAGTAATATTCTTAACAAATTTACATCCTACGACTTTCCTGAGTGCGACAAGTATGGGACAGTTGGTAACATGCTAGGTAACAGGAGTAACTTAGAAACCATTCTTAGCGACGGAATGGACACTTGCAGCAGTGTTAAAAAATTTTAAATTATAAATAAAAACGCCTAAAATGATTTACTATATATTTAACAATAAGTCAAAGCATTATTGGATAATTTAAACCTATTTAAACACGGGTTACGTCTGCAAAATACGGTGATAAGTACGTGTAAAATGCCACGAGAAAAGAGTACACGGACCGGGAGGCGAGCTATGCAATTTTGTTTTACTATTAAAACGTATTTCATCGCCATTATTTAGGAGGCAATTAACTATTCATATAAATAGAAGGACAAATAATGGAGCAAGCGGAAAAATTCGATTTCTCAGTTAGTACGTTGTGTAGGAATGAAAAAAAAATATTTGGCGAAGAGTTTAATGCGGAGTGTATCTTAGCATGGGGTGGAAACCTGTGATCTGAGAAATGAGGTGGAGTGTAGGGTACGTGAGGGATATATCTGAACAATAAACTCAGCTCTGCTACCCTATCCTACGCACATTGCCACCTTGCTCGCGTAGATGTGTAGTAGTCTGGGCAGGAAAAAGTTCGCGCTGAAGTCTCCAGCGGACCTGCGTCAAAAATCCTCGTTACTCGCGACGGAGGACGGTCTATCTGTTGCAGCCTCCGATGCTGAAAGTAAGAAAGGTGGTTGCACGTCTTTATCTCAAGGTTGGCAATTCTAATCGATGGCTGGCCTACTCACTACTCGTCCGACTACTTCGGTCAGATTCTTCCGGGACAACTTTTACGAGGAAAAATCTAGCGTCAAGGCTAATTACTTGGGGTCGAATTCATAGCATCGTGTGCTAAGTACCTTGCAGTGATGTAGCCAGAGGCAACCACAACAGCTGTGTTGGACCCCTTTTCTACTCTGGAAATCCAGCAAATGCAAATAATGGTGGGTGTAGTCAGTGTTGCGACCAGTATTTGCGTCATCACCTGCAGTCACTATCAATCCTGGGATCGCTTCGTTTTCCACAGCACTCAACTAATGGCTTTGTTTCCTCATATGGTTTCCATAACTAGCTCTCATTATTACAATAAACCAACAAACCATTCCCAGTAGGGATGCATACCGTTAAGGAATTTTGATATCGCTTACAGGACAAAAAGGCGTTCATGATTGAAAGACAACTTCGGTGCTCTATGAAGGTAGGACTACTTGTAAGGAGACGGTACCTGAAAATATTCGTACGTAGTACTCAAGGAATCGGTCAATTGGACCTTTATAAAATCAGATCAGAAAATATAATGAACTTTGGAAATATACTAACAGCAAGGATGATGAAGATCAAGTGGATGGATAAAATAAGAAATGAGGTAGTGTACAGATAAGTAGAAGAGAAAAGGACTTCAAGGTTCCCAATGCAGAATATTAAAACTAGCTGGACTACATACAACCTGAGGCACATTTCGTTCGTAAGGTATGTAACTAAAAGGAAAATAGAGGATAAAGACTGAACATGAGTACTTCAAAGGGATAATACAAAGACAAAACAAAGGAAAGAAGGTACGTAAGAAGAACTACCTGTGAGTCAGGAAAACAGCATTAGATAGGCAAAGATAGAGGTCTGCAGTCCACTAATTCAGGAATTAATTGTACGACCAATGATGATTACGGCTAAGGGAACTGGTTCTCTTTTTGTAATTTCCTTCGCAGCGCCCTATGCTTGCGTAATTCCTTCACTTCTGGAAAACCTATGCATAGCTTCATACACTCTCTCTTAAGTCTCCTAAATTCCTCTTGTTTCGAGTCAAGTCTACTGCGTTCATACACATGGCTTTCTCGGTCTATTCTTCCTCTCAGACCATGAATTCCACTATCATGTATCTGTTTCGTTCCTCGACTCTCATACATTCTCTCGACAAGGCCAATCCAATGACGTACGCTCCTTCAAATGTGCCCAACAACGGACATTCCAACCCATATTCTCTTTTGACCCTCTGATCCCTACTTTCCAATCTTACTTACCTCTTTGCTTTCACCGGAAACACTTTCCAGGTACTTCATTTCCACTGCAATCAGCCCACGTTACTGCTTGTCCTGGTACCTATATCTGTTTTCCTCTGCCGTGTGATTAAGTTCGGAGGAAAACACGCTTGTTCACAACTATTTTCGCAGTTCTAGACAAATACTGATTCTTTGATATTCCCCACTTTCGACCAACGACTTTCTTCCCAGCATCCGTGTCTCTCTTTTTCGCCCCATCTATCCTTTTGTCTCTTTCAAACATCCGGCCAAGGTTAAAAAAATTGTCCGCTTTTCAGTCATTTCCGTATTTTTTTGCATATTTATTCCACTCATTATTTTTTTCTAGCATTATTTTCTGAAAGCATTTACGGCTGGAAATAGGTTCAATAAATTTGCCTTTTTTACTTCGCAGATTTTTCAAAAAACTTTTCTTTCTCACTGCTTCTGCAAACTTCTTTCAAACCGTTCGTCGTAGCCTTTACAGAACTCTTGACAATGGGTGATGGAATGTTTTCTTTTCCAGAGTTTCTCCGATCAAATTACTATCCGTACTTACCACTGTTACTACCAAATTACCTCCGTAATAGGAAGTTAAAATTTGTGATGCATGTAGTGATGTGTTCAAAACACGAAAAGGGGTTCAACTTTCCAGATAGCAGAATTCTCCATTCTTCATATTTGTTAAAAATGATCCGATATCGTGAAAATTTTGATATATTTCTGATATGGTGTGTTTGGTGTGTAGACAACTCATACAACACGCATAGAATTAGCGTAGCACCTTCAAAAATAAAGCTATTAAATTATAAAAAATAAAGTTTGAGGCTAAAAATACTGATTTTTTTTCATCGAATTAGTCAAATAATACCCCGTTACCTCGTAATTAAAATTCAAGGTGGAATTAAGTCTGATGGTTGGGGTGTATTTTCTATACGGCTCATGAGACGCTTGAAAAAGCTCATACCTTATAAGGTTGAGACACCTATTGGTTGCAATTTTTGTAAAAATACCTGGTACTATGAAAATCATGGAATATTAAGTGGGAAGTTTTCATAGAAGATTCTTACCGATTTGAACCCAGGATTTCCGACCTTTCCTCAAAGTTAACAACAATGTATCCTATCGCTACGCTATCAGGGACGCAATCACGGTTCTCCATAACGCGTGCGCTTGTGTTATCGCTATTTTTTCAACTCAGCTTATGGGAGTGAAAATGAGATTGTCATTCTTAGAATTTAGTCAAGTGCTTTAAATCACTAGTTTTGATTGATGGCGTGCACTCATAGGACTGTTTAGGAGCTCATTGCACTTACAGAGCGGTGGGCATTTTGGATAACGATAGCAAAAATGCGAAAGGAGGAGTCACAATCACACCCCAGGAATCTTATATGACTTAGATTTTCGCACTTTTAAATATTTCTTTAATTCTTTTTAAATGTAATTTTTGGAAAAGTAGGAGAGAATATGAGAACTTAGGCCACGCAGTTACATCGAAGGATATTTTTGAAAGAACATAAAATTAATCCTTTGGGTTGAACGTTTAATCCTTTAAGAGGAATTTGTAGGGGGTAACAGTTAATCAATGGCGGGATTTACCCGCGAGGGGGCACTCGAAAGTATGAAACAGACGGTGAAAAAGTCGTTCGTCTGTACTGGAATACGAACACGAACGAAATTCGCATCGTGTTCTTTAATCAATGAAGCCACCCATACTTCCTCTTTCGCCGTAAACTTCATTCAGGCTTCAAAAGAACATGATGCTGTTCGGAGTACATTGCATATGATGAGAGTAAGTACCCGCGCATGTACGAATGGCGCCACAGTCCTTGAGGTCACGGCCAATTCTTACACTTCACAGGCAGAAATATGACAGAAGATGGAGTAAAGAGTAAAGCATCTTTGGGGCACATTTTCCAATATTTGCGATTGCTCTAATGATTTGGTACGCACTCACGCGCACAAGTGCAAATATATTCACCAAAGATGGTATAATATAAATGAAATTAAACTCGGTCCGACTTTTTGGAGTTCAATGTTACATGCATACATACATACCAATCACGCCTTTCCCTTCTGGGGTAGGCAAAGTCACTAAGTTTCACTCATAAATACATATTTGTACACCTACCCCTGCTTCAAAAATTTCCTCCTTACTGACCTATCCTTGCATACCTCTTTTGCCTCATTACCCCCATACACTGCTTCATACACGCCCTCCTGTTTTTAAGACTCCTTATATTCCTCCTCCTAAGAATTTCCTCAATCACATTCAACAACAACTTTTTCGGCCTACCTCTACCTCTCGCACCATTCATTTCACTCTTATATATCTGTTTCATTATTCGACTCTCGTCCATTCTCTCAGCATGGCCAAACCAACGAAGCACACTCCTTTCATATATGTCCATTACTGGAGCATCTAACCCATATTCATTTATTACCCACTCATTCCTCACCCTATCTATCCTACTCTAGCCGCAAACACTCCTCAGATAACTCATACCCACGGCGTTTAGTCTATTCTTATGTCTATCAATTAGTAAAAATAACTTTTACACTCCACTGGTCAGTTCAAAGGTCATTTATTACACAATCCGGATTTCGATGCCTGGCATCATCTTCAGGTGCTCACTCTCAAGTAAAGAAGGTATTGCAAAGGTTAATATCATTAATATATTAATGTAAGGTGGATTAGGGGGGGGGGAATATGGGACGAGAGACCTATACAATATACCTATATAGTAGCACAAACATTAAATGAAAAAAAAATCATTTGACTAGATCGAGGTGCAAAGCTTGATCTCTTGGCGGTAAAACATTTCAATATTAATCATCAATATCGGGTAAAGCGCTTTAGCTAGATACACTAAAAAAGGCTTCTTAATTTTAGGCGGGGGTTTACAGTTGCGGTGTGGCAGTTCATGCACGACCACGTCTCCTGTGCTACAATGCAGACCAGGGACGAGAACAACTTGATGGAATAATTTATCTTACATT
Source organism: Ceriagrion tenellum (assembly GCA_963169105.1). Lineage (NCBI taxonomy): Eukaryota > Metazoa > Arthropoda > Insecta > Odonata > Coenagrionidae > Ceriagrion > Ceriagrion tenellum. The sequence goes on from OY720637.1 coordinate 126,306,069, forward strand.
CTTTATATTATTCGAGAGATTCTTACTGAATGAAAACTTTTTGCCCTGAGTGGTCCTTACACGTTATTCCTAAGATTGCCTTATTTCTAACTGCGTTAGCATATTTTTTCGTTCCCCGCTACTTTTTCCGCAAATCAAATACTGAAAACTTGAGGTAAATCGTTCTCGGGATTCACATCGAGTGCAGTTTTCCATATCGGCCGACATTTCGATAGGGGACTTACCGATTCTCTTCAGCGCTAATGATGTCGAGTTTTAAAACATATCGGTTGATACCATTGATGCCGTGCGGGCTGTGATTGGCGGATTCGATTGCCTTTTTACCGTCAATTTGAGAATTGGATTCCACGTTTCACTGAGCTTGAATACTTGGTCCCCGTTGATGTTACTGGATGTCAGGCAGATTTCAGAGGCTTTTTTGTATATCCGATCCCAATATCCCACACGGCGGCAGAGCGATTAAGTATCTTCCCATTTGATGGCATGTTAGGGACTAATACTTCCAACCTCTCCTAATTAGTACGGCATGCGTCCTAAATTATTTATCGGGAAAGCACCAGATATTTCATCACTAAAAAAACCTTCCGAGAATTAAATTCTCATAAAACCCTAATAGTGTAACGATATGATATTTTTTGTTGAATCCCTTAAATTTTTGTGCATTTTTCGTGGAAATTCATAAAAAATAAAATTAAGATACCCATCTACATTCTTTTTCGCGTTTTCAACGAATTACTGTAATGAATCATCATGAAATTCTTTGATTCGAGTGGCACTGAAAAAGGATTTCCTCTCCACATGATATCCAAGAAAAGTGATATGTTTATGTTTCAATGATTGCGTACGTCGTAATCAGGGAAAACGATAATTTCCGGCCACATATTTTGCGCGAAGATATTGCGGTGCAAAGAGGTGAAACAACTGAAAGGTTACGCATAGGGCATACTCAATTTGCATATTCATCTACATCTACATCTACATAATACCCCGCAAGCCGCCTCAAAAGGCGTGTGGCGGGGGGTGTTAGGACACCAGCCATCAACAAAAAAATCAAAGTTCCGCCTAGCATTTATTAAAGTCCTTAATTGTTCGGGGGAAAAACGAATTCCCAAACCTATCCGTTCGGCAAAATATCTCTCTTAATTTATCGATTCTGTCGGACCAGGAAATATAATGTGATTCTAATATGATGTTCTCCGTGTCGCTCTGAAAGATATTCATTCTCAATTGCTCAAGCAATCTAAGCCTAGCGCGTAGCCTCCGAGTCTCTAGCGGCTCCCACCCTAAATCGTTCAAAATCTGTGTAACGCTTTCTGTACGGCCGTAGCAGTTTTTGACGAATCGCGCAGCTTTCATTTGTATTTTATTAAGTTCATGGACTAGGTCTTTCTCCGCCGGATCCCATATGCTCGCTGCATATTCAAGGTGTGGCCGGACGAGTGCGAAATAGCACCTCTCTTTCACTTTATCATCCGAAAATCCATATTCGTTCCTCTTACATGGAGATGATGTCCTATTCATCACATTTCTGTTTTGTCACATCCCAAAAATAACATAAGCTTATATCCAATTACAACGCAGGAGTCAAATTATCCTAGAGAACAACTCCCATTTCCTTTCTGCCATTTCCAATTTCTTTATTAAGTATCAAACATTTTTTCTTTGCCTGCAACAAAAAAAATTTTAAAAAACCATGCGCCATCAGTGAAATAAGTTAACTTTCTAGGAAATTCAAGGATCCACATACAACATCAAACTTCCGGTGGTTTTTTCCTTCTTCACTTGCTAAAACTCGTTGTACCAACTCGCCAGCGAAAAATTCATTTTTTGGTGTTTCCAAAAATCAGCCTCTCTAGTAATGTTAACCCAGCTCATTGGATCCTCTACCTTTGGGATATGTCCATCCTTTGCGACACAGCTGATTATCCCTTTCAGCCTGTGCCTCATATTCATAAGAAGTATTTCTCGGGGGCTGTACAACAGGAATTTAACCTTCCCTCATAGCAATTGCGCTGTTTCATAAAAGCAGCCGATACTTGTAAAGATATCCTTATTCTCAGAGATACATCTTCCTTAACAGCTATATATCATTACACCCGCCATAGTACGCTCCTACACCTTACATGTAGCGTAGCCAATCAGATAAAAGTGGATTTGGTTTGTAATTATGGACTATAATCTGAAGCTTAAGCACTGCCACAGTTCTCCTCAGCAGTTAACGTCCTTTCAATTTATAATTAACTTTTTACGACATTAAATCATCGGCGTTTGCTAAGTCTGTATTTGAAAACCAAGAATGGAGGGTTAACCTTAAAAATACATATCCTTTCTGTGAGATGTCATATTTAGTGCCCAAAATTCAATGCAATTGTGTTCATTTTCTCACGCAGCGTTCCGTTCCGGCTCTTACGAGTCGGGGATGATATAAGTGGAGACTCAATGTCACGACTTCTCTTTTTTCTGCGGATAATTGTGTCTGAAACCACCCGTGCAGAAAAACTCAATTACAGAAGCGCCGAGAGGCGTCATCTACCAGGAAAGATATCAAGTTTATGCTCTGTTCATCACAATTACCCACTTTTGCGCGCCCACAAACAATATTAGCCAATATTCAATGACAACGGAGAAGTCTTACGCATTAATTCTTGACATGAAGGTAATGAGAAATGACACGATTGCCCGGATCTACATCAAGCATTTTACTCATGCAAAAAGTAGCGACCTCAGACATGTACGCGCATACCTTTGCAAATTAATGTACCTCTTCTTACGTAATTTTACAGACTCAGCAGTATATCATCAGTCACCCTTTTTGTTATACAGCTCCTCTCATTATTTTGAGCTTCGGACTCTTGTCTGTGACCGTTGCAAAACTTTCAAGAGAATTATCTAGTGCGGTCCAACTATACGAAAGAGAATCACTTGATATAATTTCTATAAATTGGTCGCCAGAATTCTGTTATAATAAAGTAAAATCCAAGAGAAACCTCTGGACCAAATTTGAGGTAGTAAGCAAGAGATATTGTGTAATTGCAATATTCAGTGCTTGGTTATTATGGAGTTTGGAAGAATATGCGTGCAATTTAAGCGATGAAAACGCTAGCTCATATTAATATATATTGGACTGTTAGAATAATTAGGATGGGAATCGCTATTTCAGCGTAGATTAAATTATAGGCTTAACCTCCTGACTAAATTTCAGGAAAATCATTTCTCTGACGATGTAAAAAACATACTATTAACCCCCTCGTACTACGGCAGATTAGATCGCGCCAATAAAATTAGAGAACTAGATTGTAGAACCGATCGGTATAAAATGTCATTTTTTCCGCGTACCATTCGGGACCATAACAGCTGTGATTGTCGTCATGATATGATATGATAAATTTATTGCTCCTCTTGAAATACAAGTACAAATCTCTTAGGTACAAATAAAATTGGAGCTTTAGGCAGCCTCAAAGGTACAAGCACCTGTATCGAGGCTGCCCTCCGTAAATAAATACATGCAGTTGCTGGTTAATGTAGTACATAAAAAAAACTAAATTTCTCCGAACATATGTACAAATAAGGACAATAATATCATTTATGCCAATTTGTTAACAAGAAAAATACACGCTTCTTTTTTACAATACACCAAGCTATATTTTATAAACACTTCACATGGTTAGTTACAATTTGGAACATAATACGAATTATCAATCTAATACAAAACTTCGATTTTATTTATGGATAGTATCCATTCCTTAAGCAGCTTTAGATTTTTTCTTTTGATTTTTGAAATTTTTAAATACTGTGGTATATCATTTAATATTTTGGGTCCTAAGTAAACAAAGGACCTCTTAAATAATGTTAAGTTTGGTTTTGGAGTAATTGCACATCGCTTCCTTCTTAAATGGTATTCATCACTACCGGTACTAGCGGGAATATTGCCGCTCTTTAAATAAAATAATTTTAGTACTTTAAAAATATACAGTTGTTTAATTGGCAGAATCCGCAACCGTACAAATATGGGATATGTATGTTCGTACATTTTACTTTTGGTAACAATTCTTATTATCTTCTTCTGCAATAATACAACTGGCTGCAAGGAGTTATTATAAGATGCTCCCCAACAGACTAGCCCATACCCCAATCTAGACCCTACTAGGGCTTTATATAAGGTTATTAGAAAATTTACAGGACACCTGTTTCTAATGTAGAATAGTTTTGACGTATAGTATTGAAGAATCTTGGAAAGTCCAGTAATGTGATCATTCCATTTCAAGTATTTATCAATAACAATTCCCAAATATTTTATACTTTCAACTTGATCAATCTTTACACAACCGCAAGGCTGTCTTGAACAGTCAGAGTCGTGGTAAATTAAATAGGAATTACATTTATAACAATTTATTGAATCAAAAAGCATAAGTTTGGTTTTGTCACTTATTTATAGACCATTGTAGAAAAACCATCTTCGTAATACATTCAAGTCACTCTGTGCATCATTTACTACATTGTTAAAATTTCTTCCACCATAGCATAAGGCAACATCATCTGCAAAAGCAGTGAGTGTTCCTTTAAATTCAAAATTACACAAGTCATTAACATAGATAAGAAATAGGATAGGCCCAAGTACAGAACCTTGGGGTACCCCTGTTTTTGCCAACTTGGAATCACTGAAGGCCTTACCTACACGAACACATTGGGTTCGCTCTACTAAATAACTTTGAAACCAAGCCAGTGGAACACCTCTAATTCCGGCATCACTTAATTTCAATAATAGAATTTCATGGTCCAAGGTGTCAAATGCTTTTCTTATGTCTATAAATAATCCCCCAGTTCGATTGTTCGAGTTTATTTCACAGTATATTTTTGTCATAAAATTGACTAGGGCATCTTCTGCACTTCTTCCACTTCTAAATCCGTATTGGTTTCGACTAAAATAGTCCCCTTTTTCCAGAAACCTAATTAGCCTATACTTAACTAATTTCTCGAAAATTTTTGAGATGGTTGGCAATAATGAAATGGGTCGATAATTTTGAATCTTATTTCGATCATCTTTTTTAAAGATTGGTATAACTACAGCTGTTTTTAATATATTTGGAAATTCACCAGTGCTAATACTCAAGTTACAAGCATGTGCTAGAGCTGGTGCAATAGTTTCAATAACTAATTTTAATATGCTACCGTTAATGCCATCAATTCCAGGAGATGCACAATTTCTGAGTAATTTTACCGTATTTATTATTTCTTTTGGTAGAATAGGGTCAAAGAAGAATGATTCAGCTCTGTTCACTCTGATACATGGATTTGAAGCAGCCTCGTGTTTAACAGCGACATGCATAGATTTGGCAGATTCAAAGACACCAACAAAATAGGAATTGAATTCATTTGCTATGGTCAACTCATCGTCAATAATTTTGCCACTAATTTTTAAGGACCGAAGTGCTACCCCTGGTTCCTGTTCTCCAGTCATTTCTTTGAAAACTTTCCATTGTGCTTTTGAATTGTTGTAGCACTCTTTAAATCGATTCATGTAATGATTATTTGAAGCTTCCCTCAATTTATTTCTCAAATTATTCAGACATTTTAAATAGTCATTTCTCAGGCTCATATTATTCGGATGTCGTCTACTTTTTTCAAACAAATAATTCTTTCTTTCAATCATTTTCAGCAATGAATTTGTCATCCATAATTTAATCTTTACATGCTTTTTGTCTTCTATGTAAGTATAATTAGATAATTGTAGACACTGTTTTAATGCCTCTAAAATGTACTCAAACGCTCTATTGGCATTTTTATTATTTAATATATGATTCCAATCGGAATGTGTGACAAGATTTTTAAATTTTTCAAAATTAATCCTAGTGAAGTGAGGGAAAAATTTTCGGATAGCAGAGCGCAACTCAGCATTTACAGAAATAGTCAATTTAGTCATTGAATGGTCACTGATGTCTAGGTGCAGAATATCGGTTGTTATGTTATATCTATACATGTTTGAAATTCTAACATGGACATGATCCAAACAAGTTGCTGACGATCTCACTATTCTGGTTGGACAGTCAATAAGAGACGTTAATCCATACAAGGACAGTAAATCCTTGTATTCATTTGTTACAGTGTTAATCACAGATGTATTTATATTCATATCACCCACAATTATTAAATTACCTTTGGCGTCTTTAAAAATACCTTCCATTTCTCTGAAGAAAAGTTTCTCGGGAACTTTTTGATGCCTATATACACTTAACAATTCAAATGATATAAAATCCATTTTCAAGGTGAGCAAAACACAGTCAGCAGATGATGTAGTAACTGGTTTTGAGGTACAATTTAAACAGTCTAGTACATATACCAATACACCTCTTGATCGTTCTGCTTCATTGCAATGAGCAAAGATATTGTAACCTGGTATTTTATAGAGATAAATTTCATATTCCTTAATCCAAATCTCGGTGAGAACAATTACTGTCGGCTTAAACGATAAGTTATACAAATTTATTACAAAGATATCAAAATTTCTCCTCAAGCTCCGTATATTCTGTTGAATCACAGTAACAATTTCAGTAGTATTAAACAAAATATCTCCGGAAGCCATAATGATTCACAAAAGTAAGGATCAAAGGTTTTTGACATCATCCATGCTGGTAACAACAATTGCAGGCTCCTTTTCTACTTTTCTCAAATAAATTTTTCCATCGCGAATCCAAAGATACTTATAGTGCTTATCTTTCTGCACTATTCTAGCAGCGTTAAATACTTTACGTCTACCAGCACAAAGGGCCTCATTAATGTAAATAGGTACGTCACTGGGAGGTACGCCTTCCAAGGTCAAGTGTCGAGTAGAAAAATTTCTTTTCACTCGGCGCTTGGCTAACAGGTTATCCCTTACGTGCTGATTCAGAAATCGCACATGAATCCCTCCTGGTTCCCCGTTAGATTTCTTTTTAGCTCGGTAGCAGTAGTCAATTTGGCTGTCACTTATTTGAATCATTAATCATTATCATGAATAGTGAGATTAGCTAGATTGTAGATCTTTCTCTTTATATTCTCTACGTTCTTATTTATGCATGATGTAAATATTGATGTTCTTATTTATGCATGATATTTTGAATATGTAGTATTAGTATTTGTATCCCTTGCATGTTGGAACGATTGACGATAGAATGTTTCTTGGTTATTAGATTTTTAATTGGCGCTTTGCATGTGTGGTACGCGGGTTTCAATGTAATTTCGGTGTTTTACCGTATCATTCATGCATGCCTGGTGTGGAAGCACCCCCTGCCACACACCCTTTGGGTGGCTTGCAGGGTATGACGTAGATGTAGATGTATTAAGAATAATGCTTACAGCAACGATAGTATATCCCATTGTTTACCGGAGTGCGAGGAAGCGCTTGCCAGAAATCTGAGGACTGCCATTATAAACTCTGACAAAAATAGTAGCCGATCGCAGAGATAGAAAACTCATTTGAAACTTGCGCATGTCTCAATATAAGGTGGCCGACGGACAGCTATACGCAACTATGGGTGCGGGCAGCCTTAGGTTACGGGATGAGACAGGGTCTCCTTCATACTCCTTCATGCATAGACTTATCAAAAGCATGCCGATTTATAGTAAGAGAGACATTGGAACGACTAGATGTGAGAATAAAAGTAGGATGGCAGCTCATAAGTGGATTTGCAGAAAGATAGACGCTCAAAAGCCCTATAACGAAAGGATTGATATCAATTATTGGGAGGAGAGTTAAGGAAGTGGTGCACAAGATACTCTATGAAGAATTTATACAATAATTTTAAACTTATGTAATGAGGTTGGCTAGAGAAACGGCCATTTTTTGTAATGTAATCTTGAAATAGAGGCGCACACAATTGCTTGCCCATTTATATTCTGTATCATTCTCACCGTAGTATGACACATCATGATTCTTTGTAGCGGATTACTTTTACCCGTATCATGTAAGAATATGCAACCCACCGAAAATTATGCATTGTTTTATAAGCTTACATTTATTGCATTATTATTGGAGTAATTCAATGATTAAGCTACATTTATATGGAAGGGAAAAATCCTTTAGATTATTACCTTCTCAGGCCTCCATCTATCAATCCATCTCTGTCTCCTACACATTATTCGTCCTACCACTAGACATCCCTTCCATGAAACTTATTCTGTTCTTTTTCTCTTCTCCGCTAACTAAATATCCTTCCCTCTATCATGACCTTTAGCATTCGTACCTGAATACCTCTCCCAACCACCTACTTTGCCTCCACCAAATTTTTGTTCTGTAGTTTCCTCTCCTCACCCACAATACCAAGCCACCTGTGACCTTTCTTACCGTCCATGTGCATGCCCTCATCTCGAGCGCTTTCAACCTATTCTCGTCTTCTTTTCTTTGAGTTCACGTTTCTAGACTCCGATGTTAACTCTTTGCCAGCCCATTCTTCAAATCCTTACCTAAGGTCACCGTCATAAGTATATTTATATCGCTAAATGCCTCGTTCGCTAGCGCTATTCTCCTTCCAATGACTTTTCAACTATTGCCATTTTCCTTCAAACGCATAAAGTACGCAAAAACTTTCTGTTTATATTTTAGGGTACTTTCTGTAAAGTTTCTTATCGTCGCAATCGAATATCAAGTTTCCATCTCCTTCCTGAACACAAACCAGCCATCACCCAAGTATAAAGTCGCTCTTCTCTAGAACCCATTATTAAACATGTTAATTAACACTTTTGCTGTGTTTCAATTAATATAACTGATTTATACTCCTCGCATTTCGACGCTTTCTTCTTTTTTAAGGGGAGGTATCAAGACTATTTTCATAAATCCTCCAGCCGCTTTCTCTCCTTGTAGCTCCTACGAATGAGTGCATATGAATAATAGGATTTAATGACGTGTTCGGCAACTCCATCTTACCATCCTAATCTTTGTCATCAAATTCGGGATTACGACCTCAGAAAGGTGAAATAAACTCTGAAAATGTCTGCGGGTACCTAGAAACTTTTTCAGAGACTTTTCCTGTTCCAGTACTCTTTAATATCCAAATGTCAACTCTCAGAACGAGGTTTCTTGAAAATTAAAAGCGGATTTTCAGCAAAATTTTCTACGGCTTTGTTATTTCATTATCCAATCTATAAAGTGTAAGTCTGCATTTATGGACTAGTTCCGTTGGAAAGGTTCCGAGAAGGAGCAGGTAACTTATTGGGTTGTACTTTCTTTTCGTTGGTGCAAGGCCGTTAGCGACGTTTTACGAGTTAGGAACACCTAATCAAATAATTTCTTCATAATTGTAAGAAAAAGCACACTGTAAATTTTCCACACAATTTTTGTAAACGTAGTACCTTTCTCAAGGTGACAAATATACGGAGTTCTCCATTACAAGTTATCAGAACCAGAAGGGAGGGGCAAGAGATTAGGGAGCGGACAAAGGGGAGGGGTCTTTATTCAAGACTATGATCAACTGATTGTTTAAAGCTGAAGGCGGTAAAGGAGGGTATTCAATGTGGTCCTGAATTTGCTCTATTCCATTAATCGAGGGCTTTGGAGTTCTTTTAAAAAGACCTTTGAGTCAAAGTTCTTATGCGTAGTAAGAATACCTATTTTTCGTTCATTTTAGGGTCTCCCAAACATTTTTTATGAAAATAGCACTTGATATTAAAAGATATCAAAGTTTAACTATTTCTTAAACATAAAAAATACCTATACACGACAAAAATGTCATGATATTAGCCACCCAATACCAGTGATCTCCAAAAATCGAATAATTTTGTAAACGATTTTCCATAATGGGGGCAGAGTCGATTTTGACTTATGCCAAATTTGAGTAACGAATTATTTAATTTTCTCCCGACGAAGGATTGAAGATAATTCTCCTCGGGCTTCCGTCCTGTTTAGATGCTTAATCTTCTCCTCTGACTACGTTCCGATGAAAGAGTATTACATCGAAACGTCGGCAGAAATGAAGATGGAGCACCTAACCCGGACGGAAGCCCTAAAAAAATTAGTTTAACTAAATGGCCTTTAAATATTTTGAACAAAATGTCTTACAAATTTGAAATTTTTTAAGATATCCAACTTCCCAAACGCTGTTTTGCTCACTTTTTAGACTATGTGGTGCTCAGCTATGAGCATCAGGCAGCGGGGACGCTAACGTCTCTAGTACATATGGCAATGAAGTCAGTGAACGTAAATCCGCGATAAGGTCTTTATATATTGGATTGAAAAGTTGGAATGAACTACAAAATCCCATTACAAAAGTGCTCGAGATAGCAAGTATAGTGGACCTCAACAAGAATGCAATCATATGAAAATATTATTTTCAACTGCTTTTCCAAAAAAATACCGTTCTCTGATTTAATTCTTTTTCGTGTAATATATGATAGCCTGATATATATATTATCATCTTATATTATGAAGAATTGTTACTGTGGTGTAATATAAAGGCTTCGTTTGAAGCTTACAATTCTGTTGCAGTGAGCATTTTTCTCGATCGTTTCTTCGTTTTCAGTTATGTATGCAGTTTTGTATAGTGTACATTAATGTCGTATCTTGACTTGTACAATAATTATTACACAACGTTATAAAATGAAAATGTTAGAAATTTTTTGTCCTTTGAGAATTTTTATGTTAGTTCATGAGTAGCCGTAATAATGCTCATTAAGGGTTGAAATTCGAAGTATTTTAAAGCTATTTATTGCTAAAACCTGACAATAATGAATGTTCATTACATGGATTATATAATCAAAGCACTCGATGGGGTTTTATGATTGTGCTCCCACTGTGCGAGAGGTGGCAGATGTAATATTTATTACAGAGGGTAGAATTGTAATGTCCATACCTGATTCGTCTCGAAGAGTGGCAAAATTCAAAGTTATTATAGTCATGAATAATATCTATTCAGCAATCATCGTTGAGTAGCTTAGAAATAACTGTAAATCTCATCATATTTTAAGTATAACCGGATCCAGATTATGCTCTGTGAGCATGGGACTTAAAACCGTTCATTTTCTCTTCTGCTCCTTGAGAGTTTTCAGGAAAAGACGCAGATGGGCGTAGAAAAAGAGAGTCGGTTACAAAACTACCAGCCATGACAGAGAACCAGAAAGAAATGAGGAGAAAGTTAGAGGATAGCTGATTGATAAGCCGCTGATGTCTTTTTGGTTAGGCTCGGGCTCGATACGTTTTCCCTTTTCTCTTCTTGCCGACCAGCGTTGCTCTTACTCGAGTGGAAACTCGGTGCTTGGAATGCGGCGAGACGAATCAGACATTGCGGGAGCGTGCTGTTATGAATATCCATTTGTCACATAGGGGGCACACACTTGAGGATTTTTATGTTTACAACTAGAACTCTTGTTGAGGATTTCACAAACAACTAATTCTATTTCGGCACGAAGAACCGAATGTTGAAAAGGTACTTTTGTCACAGTAAAGACGATACGATAATTACGAATACGCTCGACGTCCATCTGAATATTTTGTTATTTCTGAGTGTGTTGCATTTGTATACTATATTTTTCCTTCTAAATTAAACTATGATCTTACTTAACATTACTATCTCATTTTTTGCTGCGGCCAACCATGGATTATGTAAATTCAGATAAGCATTTCTTAGCCTCGGTTATCGATCAATAGTACTTGGTTCTCTCACTCCGAGTTCTTATTCCTTCCTCTGTCCATGGTGTTTAGGGTCCTAGTTTTTGTTTGATCTTGAAAGCCCGTGGTGAATTCAATTCTGGATTTAAAAGCTTTCCTATTTCACGCCACTATATCCTGGACTCCCATTTTCCTCATGCCACATTGTACCTCCTGAAACCGACGTGGCTTGGTTTTTCTATTCTTAAAGAATTTAAATATTATATTGGATAAGTAACACCTGGTGGCGAAATCGATGGATCTGGGCTCGATTCCCAGTCCAGGTGGATGATTTTTCCACTCTGAATTTCACACAATTGTGTGAATATTAGCGGGTGACTCCATTAAAGTCACTACGCGGCTAGTTCCGTAGTTCTTTGAAAAAGGCCCTGGGTCTTTCCCAGCATATCAACTTTTCAAAGTTGTCTCGGGTTTCCAACCTGGTGAGAAGTTCCATGATGGCCGAAGTTTTGATATTCGACTCGAGCATCGTCCTCAAGGTATAGGTAAATTAAAATACTCATTTACTTCCGTCCTGAGGAGAATGCTTGAGTCGAGTATCGGAACATCGGCCGTCATGGACCCTCTCTACCCCGTTGGAAACCCAAGACAGCTTTGAGATAGTATATTTTCCGTCTGGTTGAATAGTTCCTGGTTTCCTCGTCATCTTTAAGAGCCTTACAAATCGATGGCAGCATCATTGTTATTCTTTATTGTTTTCGAAGCTTATTGCAAACCGTCTATTATGTTTTAAGTACCCTCCCCAGGGTGTTGCGAAGGACAACAGATAAATTTTGAATTAATTAAATACAACATTAGTACATTATCTCAGAGAGTTTTGATGGATATAATTTTGAAACTAATATTTATAGAGCCTTTACTGTTTTATTGTAAAAATCATAGCCAAACAATACAATATAAAAAAACTGACTCTTTCTACTTCAACTACTTTCATCACTTAAATGACCCAAAATGCACATGAGCGGCTTTCCGAGGTTGGATCATATGTCCGTATTTCTCGTCATCGTAATCGATATCCTAAACGCAAACTCCTCCCGAAGAGCAATTCTCACAGCTGATGTCCTAAAGACTTACTCCATCAGTTGAAACTAGTTATGAAAAGCACTAGGCATTTCAAGATCATGTTTCCTGTCTCATGAGCGCAATTGTAAAAGGAAGACAAATAGAGCATAATGGAGTACCATAATCGCGCGCCAGATTTGTAATCAGTAAGTCAAATTCACGAATGTTGAGGATAACAGGACTGGCCACGGTATTACCTTTACGGAGTCACCCGTGAGTACATATACACAAGAACAAAATCCCACGGGAGAAAATCCATTCGCCGTGACTCGGACTCGACGCCAGATATCTCGATTTCGCGCTGAGGTATTCGGTCATTTAAGCTGCCAAGGCGTCCTCCTTCTCTTTGGGTTTCTATGGGCGTTGAAGGAACAAGTAGTCCCAGACTGCCAGACATATGATTTCATAGTTGCAGTCCTTGCGTGAGCCATCGTCTTTGAAGTTAAAGCCGAACATGGAACACAGTCTCGCTCATTTTTTTTATTTAAAGAGCGAAAACATCTCTGTGTTCCTAGTTTGGCTTTAACCACGCGGAAGGTGGCGTTGAGCGCACGCTACTCACTGAATTTGTGACACCGTATGTCCGGCAGTCCTGCACAACTTTTCCTTTAAAACCCTCAACATTTCAGAGGGAAGAGGGACATCATGAAAGCTTAACTGAATAAAGCACGTAGTACAAAATCGAGGGACCTGAGTTGTAGCCCCCACCCCCACGGTGAATAATTTTCCTTATGAGGAATATAATCATTGGTCTTTCAATCCAAGGATTGGTTGACTGCAGTCCTCCATTCTTCCCAATCTAATGTTAGTTTCATCACTCCCCGGTAGCTCTTCTTATATACTTCCTTCTTTATTTGGTCTATGTTTTTATTCCTATATCTTCATCTTGGGACTTTGCCCTCCATTTTTCTTGAGAAGTGTTTGAAATCCCGAAAATGAGAATGTCGTCGTGTTAGCAAAAGTGGTATTGAAAGAACACGACGAGCCCGCATCGACACTGATATCAGTGGAATATTTCCATGCTATATTGCGAAACATAATCTGTGACTAGGGGAAGGACGAATTTCGGAAGTAATATATCTAGATGATTCTTTCTCGTGACCTCTTATATTTATTAATATATAGTTATTTTCCTGGAGCTTGTAGGTCATTAATTTATGTTTAATCTGTTCCTCTTATGCCAACGTTTCGCATATTTATTTATGCTTCATCAGGGCTACAATGAAAATTAATATTTGTATTGTACATCAAATGAATACAGTTTACAATTTAGGTATTTAGATTTTTAAAAAATATGTTTACAATTGATTTTTATTATTACCTCAGGGGGAGTTCCTTGTGAATGACTTTTTGCTGATACCTTCGTTGCTATTTATTATTTGTTGGTCAATTGTTATAAACTTAGGAGCTAAAAAATCGAAAAAAATCAAGTGTTGTTAAAGATTATCAAATGATGATAAATTTTACTTAATTTGGCGATGACTGTTCTTTTATTGCAGGATGTTTTGTTTTTTGTAATGTGTATCATTTCTTTAAATAATCTTTTGGATAGGTTGGTTTCTATATCTATTACTTTTATTTCATGGAGATTAAATGAGTGGTTATTTTTTATTGCTATTGAATATAAGTAATATAGTAAGCTGCGTTTGATGAATTCCGACGTGTCGGGATGGCCCGTCAGGGACCGACGGAGAGAAGCCGTCGTCTCGAGGTGGACGATATGCCACAGCATACGACCTGGTATTCAATACGGTACGAAAGACTACACCTCATCGCGACAACATTGATTCACTTCTTACAGTAAAACACCGCCTTGCGGAGTGCGGCAAGTTCCGAGATGTAGGCAGAAGGCTGGATTTGTCAAGGCGAACCTAGAAATATTTATAGGTAACGTCCATGGAGGGCTAGTCCGTCTTTAAACATCTTATCAATTCCTTTTTTGACCATTTTTTTTAATGAGAAAGGATTGTTTCCACGGATGGAAGGTAATTGAGAACAAGTTATCCTACTACTGGTAACGATTATATTTTACTTACTTTTGCAAGTAATCGTTATTATGCTTTAAATTGTAATTATGCATACTTATAGATGACTCCCGAGTAATCGCTACATTTTTGTAATCGTTACTCTCAGGATAATTAATCATGGCTCGTAAAAGTTAGCGACAATTTCGATTAGTTTCCGATTCTAATCGACTTCAGGAGCATTTGTTTACAATCGTTTATTTCGACTATTTGTTCGCGACCATCACGCCCTTGAGTGCATGATTGAGCAGGGTACACCTTAAACACTTTCAGTGCAACGATATGCCACAACGTTTTGTTATTCTTTCATGCCCATCGATTATAGAATACAAGTTTTGGCATTACCAATTTTTGCGATTATATATAAAGTAATTGTAATCTTCTTGTATTTTAATAGATTATTTATTTTAAAGTAATTTTTACTTGTAATTGATTAATTTAATGTGGAAGTAATTGTAATCTGACTCAATTACATCTTTCCGGTAATTTACTCAGCACTGAGTTTTTCCTCCATATCATTTAATAATAGAGTTTGCATGGAAAATCTTTAAAGTGTTAAAAGTACCTCATTTAGGTTTCTTCGTAGTTTTTACAGCACATAATACGGTACATTAGACATTTGTAAATGAACAAAGATGATTCCAAGGCCATGAGCCGAATTCGGGACACCTGGCATTAAATGACCAAAATAAATACATCTTTTAGATCCTAAGTGGTTTCACATACATGAAGAAAGGCCGAAAAAGAGGAAAATTACGGATTGTTTGGTTATTTTTTGAAAAAAACTTTGACTGAACTTCAACAATTCATTTAATTTCTTTTGATTGCTGGTTGCGCGAGGTGTAAAATTACCAAATTTTTCGACGTGTCCAAACATCCTAAACCTACCTATCTCCGTATGTGGGCACTTCACTTGTCCTTTTGTGTCGCAAAACTTAGTGCCACTCATTTGATAAGAATACGATGCCCGAAATGATTAAGTAAGATACAATTTTGTAAAATTTCACCGTTACGCACATGATGAAAACTGTAAAATTTCACACATTTTTTTAAAATAACGCTTTCATCCAGTAGTGGTGTAAAAGACCTGAGGAATGATCTGGCTCACTGTTGGATGAAACCGCCATCAAAATATACTGCGAAAATTTACAAAATTGTCTTCTTTTGTGATAGTGCCCTCGTAATTGTAGAGCATATCGTCGTCAAGGAGGGGCAAGTGTTACGAGGGGGGTTGGACCAGTTGATAAGCAAAATACAACTTTTCTCCTTTGACACATTTCGAAAGGAAATGAAAACTTTTCCACCCAAAAGAAGTTATTTTGACATTTTTCCTGTAAAAGTGGGATGCAACTTTTTTCAATGAAAATTCAATCCAAAACTTACGTGCCGAACTAAAAAAACGGTATTCAGTTGTCATTTCATCAAAACTTTCTGCGTACTAGAGTGATGTACATATAGGTAACTAGGTCATGGTGAATGGACTTTTTATTTATACGTCAGTCATGAAACACAGTTATCTTTGATATATTAGAATATTCTTCTACTTTTATTTCTCAGGAAAAGTTTTTGAGCATCGCTCCGGACGGAATGTTTCCGGGCGACGGAATGTTTTTGGGAACTTCCCCTTGAATGCATAGGACTGGGGGTAATTTTTATCCAACTTCCGACTTAAGGAATATGCTCCTGTTAAAGAATAAAAGAAAGCATCCGCCACATGAGTCACTGATATGAGTCACTGCACGCAAATTTCTCAAGTTACGCTCCCGAAACTCTTCTTGACCATTGATATACCTTGAAACCAACAGAAAGCGTGAAAATTTGTTTTATCTCTCTTTTTAAAATGATCCCTCTCCTCGGATATGGTCGCGGAGGAAATAAAAGGGAAAGTGTGAGAGAGAATTCGATTATGACGACCGCTCTCAAACCAGGTTAAGTCAACCTTGGAAAATGGAAAACGTACCACTAATTTCTCCCAAGCTAATCGAAAGAGGAGCTCAGAGTGTTATTCACAAACAATGAGGTCGCCGCAACCGAAGCTGATAAGTTTGAGAGCCCGTCGGGAGCTCTATTCTTCCTAATTCTTCCTTTGATTATACAATTGTCCATTGGATTTTAGCCTATACAGCCGATAACATCTACCTTTTTCTACATTTTTCTAGCTGATTCCAGACGGTAGTATTCATTCTAACATCGTCTCCCCACCTTTTCCTAGGCCTTCCTCTTGGACTACCTCTGTACCTTGTATCCATCCATAAACTTTCTCAGTCGATCTCTGTCTCTGCCATGCGAGTAATGTGACCTAACCATCGGATTCTTGGTGACTAAATAAAGCTAACTGAGGTTTTCTCCCTTATACTTCTACATTTCTTTTAATTCTTCATTCCCCTTCTTTTTCTTGTGTTGGTCCAAATGTTATTAATCGAAAAATATATTCTTCTTTCAAAAAATTAGCCTTTGTTTATGTGCGTTAGCGCCCGTGTCTCGCAGCCATAGATCACAAGTGGTATTACTGCTGTTTTACAGATCTTATTTTTGAATTACTAGTGTTGAACATTAGTGCTTCGTAGTTCCTAAAGAGCATATGGACACTTGATACCGGCAGATATTCTCTATGTCATTTCATGAGATTGTATTTTATACGCTTAACACTAACTATATCTTTTCAAAGACACATTTGTACATACATAATTACCCATCACGCCGTTCCCTTTCGGGGTAGGCACAGTCAAAATGCTTCACTCATTAATACATAATTGTACACCTAACTCTGCTTCAATAATTTCCTCCATGCTGACCTATCCTTGCAAACCTCTTTTGCCTCATTTACCCCCATACACGAAATGCTTTAATTCTAGTTTTAGGGGTATTTATTGTTATCTTCATCTCTTAATAAAACAGTGCACTTGATTTTATATCAACAAACCCCAATTTAGAGTTATTGCGTTTTATTTTATGTTAGCGTAAGGTATGATGTTGAAATTCAACGGGGGAATCATTCGTTGAACATGATTTGTCGTCCAGGGTTGAAATTCGCTATGAAAAAATCATTTGACTTGACCGGGATCCCGGTCAAGTCAAATGATTTTTTCATAGCGAATTTCAACCCTGGTGTATATGCACCCGTGCGAGTGACTTCGTACCACATCATTTGTTAAACGCAATGTTTGGAAATATGATTTGTAGGCTTTAAAAAATCATTCCAAGTTGTTCAAATCGTATACAGTAGATACCCAACGACTCAGAATACTCGAACCTCTTATAAATATACCGCAATATAGCAGATGGATCAATTTTCAAGCTCTCTATTTAAGGTGAATATGAACTATCCTTTTCAGTATTCTAATATAAGCCCATCCGCTCCATAGAAAAAATCACAACAAACTCCTAATACACATGCCCACAAACATTCCTCTTTACATGTATGTAAAAGATATTTTTTTCTGAGAGGGTAGCTACGACGGCTAGAGTACTGGCGTCTTATCTTAATAAGAGGGATTTGAATAGGCGCAGTCAAATAGATCTTTTTCATCGGATTCCGCTACACAACCTTGGAATTACGTAGGGAGCACGCATCGGTGTACAATTATTTTCTCAAGTGAATATGTACTTATAGTACGTTTAACTTTGACTTTAAAAACTGCTCCGAGCGTACATACAGTGTCTCACAACTTTTAGAGGGCTTAAGGTGGGAGCCTCTAGAGACTCGGAGGCCACACGCTAGACTTAGGTTGCTTGAGAAATTCAGAAATGATATTTTTCAGAGCGACACTGAGAATATCATCGTGACTTCTCACTACATCTCTAGGTCAGACAGAAACGATAAAATAAGAGAGATACACTGCCGAACGTATAGGTACAAAAACTCGATCTTTCCTCGGACAATATAAGTGACTACAATAAAAATTGAGCTCCACTAAATACACTCCTGTAATACATGTCACTATTTATCTCCCAAAAACTTCCATCTTTACACGGCTGGTGACCTAACACCCCCTGCCACTTACCCATGCGGCTACTCGCAGGGTGTTATGTAGATGTATATGTAAAGAACGCCGACACCAGGTTTTTCTCACCCTGTCCTCCACACCCACAATATAATACAACCTTTGCCAACCTATCTTTAATAGCAGATATGGCCTCATCTGCCTGTCACCATCCTTACTACGTACTACATCCATGTACTATTTGGTGTTTAGTGGCTTGAAGCTACTTCATCATATTTGAGTTGGATTGTTCATAAGACAGGCAGACGCACTGAAAAGAAATATTTTATTCACTGACAAAGAATGTTACTCAAACAAGGATTCACTTCTCTTCACCAATCAAAGTTGGGTCATTCCTATGTATGGGAGAACATCTCGTTGCTACTAAGCGAACAGCGCCGGTCCACCGTCCCAAGAACAGAGAAGACTTAGGTCCTTGGAATAGAGGATTTTAAAAAATTACTTATGTATTATGTGTCAAATTTTATTGGTGATGGCTGATGATGTTCGAAGATGTCTTTGTTCGTCCCATTTAATTACTTGACTGACCCACTCATAAAACTTTATTGCCAGTGCCGCTGTGCAATTACTGCGGCTATAAATTTGCAGAGGCTCATAGAGCTTTAGGAAAGGATTTTTCAATAGGCATGAAATGAGTTCAATATATTATTGACTAAAATAGGGGCATATTATTAGCATTGTCCTCGATCATTCACCTTGACAAAAATTATTCATATGATTGCCCTAGCAATCGGCAGGCAAAAATAAGCACTCTCACAGATCCCCACCAGTCCTCTGGATGGCCGTTCTCTACACTACTCCCTCACTCTGTAGTGTATTATCGGCAATCTAGAGGACTCTGATCCCCACAAGCATTCAAGGATTCTGCCCACATAAAATAATTCCATCGTTAAGCTCAATGGAAATTCGTTCCAAAACCCAATAAAGTAGATGGTTCGCACTGTATGACCGCCTGAAAAGTAAAGCATGGAAGTTAATATCAGACTCTTAATCATTTGGCACCCAGAGCTTTATAGTCAACTTCCTTTATGAAAAATCGTAACATTTACTTTATCACGACACGTAACCCACATAGCATGCAAGGTTGCAGCAAGTTTGCATGAATTTAACGTATGCCTTGCCAAGGTTGGCAATCTTAATGCAAGACTGCCGAAAAATTGCGGTTTCATTCTTGCTTCTTGCACATGCACTTGCGTGCAACTTGTAGTACAATTTTGCAGCAAGCTTGTGGCAGGTACAGTAGTCTGATTGTAGCAAACTTATATTTTCCCAATGCAAACTTGCTACAAGCTTGCTATCTTGCAATGACAAGCTTACTGCAGGCCTGCCGCAAGCTTGCTTTGCTATCTGGGAAATAGCATGCGAACAGTCTATATTATTCCTGGACTTAGAGCTTAATACATCAGCGTTGGTTTGGTGGCTAAAAAATTTACTCGTAATTAAGAGGGCCCAAATACAAACCCCTGTAGTGACGGATATTTGTCAACACCTATCCGAACTTTGGAGTTAAGAGGGCCCAGCTGGGTGAAGAATGATACTAGAGCAATACAGTGGCCTTCAGGTGGAAGTAAAAATAACCTTTCCGCCTTGCGACGGTAAAACTGAGAAGTGGCCCTTCTACCGAAACCGAAAGAAATATGGCGACGTTGAATGATTTGGAGCGTCATCACGCTGATTTTTGCCTAAGTACGTCTCATTACAAGATTCGTGTCCCGCAGATCACCACAAAGAGGTCATTAAGTAAAATTGACCTTGACATTGACGGAGGTTGGTTGGCCGTAGGTTTCTACGGGGCTTTGAGTGCGTTTTACAAATATTTGATTTCGCGAGTACTGTCCATGCTTTACATCATTTTCATATGATAGATCGTGGCTATAAAACTGGTTTTCCATTCCGAGGGGCTCAGGTTGCTGTCTCGGAAGAGGCGAGATATTTCTCAGGAATCCCGATCCACATTTGGATATTGGGTACCATGCGAAGAATACTTCAAGTGGAATACTTCATCCGTCAAATAGAACGCTAAACTGTGGACCTCTCGATGCTTTTGTAAATAGAAGGTGAAGCTGGATTTCCCTCCACATTACGCACTCCCAAATAATTATTCCAATTATTTGATTACCCTGCTACCCTCAATGGCTCAAATGTCCTCAGTTGTCGCCCTCCTCACAAAATAACCAACCGATCAAAGACGCAGGAGTTTTGGAGAGTAGAGGGGTGGCCGCAAAATAGCGCGCAATTTAATATGCTCAGTAACTTTGGCTTAACTCTAAAATATTAAAAATAATCGTAACATCGATATCGTAAAAGCAAACATCATGCGAATGAAAAAATACTGTAGAATCATAATGCACAAGTGTACCATACCAGCTTGTCAACTGCCATTTCAAGTGAACTCAAACCCGTAATTCACAACACTTGATCATAGACATCATTCAGTATTCAAGCAAGCGCTTGATTCCACGAGCGCAGCTTAATGTCATTGGGTCAGAGTGTGGCGGCTATCACTCTGGTAGGTTGGTTTGCCATTATGAGGAGGTTGGGTACTGCGTATAGTCTCACTCTGGTAGGTTGGTTTGCCATTATGAGGAGGTGGGGTACTGCGTATAGTCTGTTCTCTACAAATCAAGCGAGTAAAGATTAGGATTACATTTCATAAATCTCCGCTACAGCCTATATTCGAAAACGAGATGAGAAGCCCCTAAGAACTATCGCATTATTCGTATGGCCATAGTTTAGTGCGTACATCTACACTCATTACGTGATTCCCTTTCGTAGCAAGCACTATTATTATTAGGTTATTGCTGTTCAGATTAGGCAATTGGCTCTCTTTTGTTAATTTCATCCATGATGCATATCTCTTTCACTTCTATTACATTCACCCACAACTTCATACATGCTTTTTATTTTTAAGATTTCAAATACTCTTACTCTTTAGTCTCTCTTCCATCTCATTCATCTACGACTTTCTTAGACTACGCCTTCCTCTCACATCTCTGCCATGAATCTGTTCGTTATTCTACTCTCATCCATTTTATATTAAGTATTATTTAAATGAAGAGTTACTGACAACTTTTTCACTTAGTTGCCAAGCCTAAAACACTGCTTACGCAATGATCCCATTGGACTCGAATGCCACATGAACTCCTCTCACCAAAAGTCTCTGGTTTCCATTTCTGCAAAACCTCCACTCATTTCCGCCCTCGTCTTCTATTTAAACCTGCCTACGGCTCTGGGTAATGCTTAGAAATACGCTAAACTCGTCAACATAGAGGTCGCTTTCATCGAGAGAAGGTTTTTCGCAACAATAGGTAAGGGGAGAGAAAGCGCTGGCTTCGCCGAACTATTTACCACCGGTCGCGGCACGAGGAGACTTCAACGGGCGATGGACATGGACTTATGGAGAAACACAGCGGAAGAACGCAACCGAGGCCCAGACCACATAAAATGAAGATGCCAAAACCGAAAATGGCCGTCATTATTTTTTACACAGTTCGCCTTTTTCTCAGTAAGTTCCATTCCCGCCGATTGGTACTAAGCAGTGGCTAACGATGAGAGAAAATGACTCTCCTTTTGTAGAAAAGACACCTCAGCAAAAATTTACCAAGATGTTAATGAAGATTATTCAGGTTTTCCACGGGAACAAGCTCTTGGATTAAATCTTGAATTCTGAATCTGTCTTCGAGCACTTTACGTTAACATGAGTGTACTCAAAAGATTAGATATGGTCTACATTGGTCAAAATTCAAACTGAAAAGGGTTCCAGAGCGCAAAGAAAAAGATGCTGCTACTGCTCAACGAAAAGGATAAGAAAGACGTCGTCGCGTACTGCTCGATGTGTGATGGTGAACCAGGACTATATCCCAGCCACCGCATGATGTCCAATGGATGTCCATTTGGAATCCAGACATCCAGAAGTCCCTTGTGGACATCCTTTGGACGTCCATAGGATGCCAGGTAAATGAGATCCTAAAAAGGTCCATGCCGTGACATCCATATGGAGGCCACGAAATTATGTCTAATGGATATAATGTAAAATAAATCTAAAATAATATTGATTACATCTATGTATAGTTTCCCAAATGTTCAAGAGCTTCGTCTAAAGTAATAAAGCTACCTGTTGCGTACTTTTGAATTTTTAGGCTTTCGTACCCTCAGAAAAAATACTATAGGAATAAATATAGTGATTTTAGGATTTCTATAATCACCATAAGATTTTCTATAGTTACTATAATAAATGCTATTATCACTGTGACATACAAGCGCATAGTTGTATAATTACTATAGGAAGTCTCTACAATCACTATAGGACTATATACAGCCTCATAATCACTACCCTCACGGAAAATAGGTATCCCTATCTTGTCTACATATGTCTATGGATAGATAAAGATCTAATAGATTCTTTAATAGAATGAGATATAGAAGGTCTATAATTGATCGTTGTTCATGGATTGAACCCACTTTGCTACTTCGCATAACCAGAAATAAAGGGTGTACGCATTCGCTTTAAGACTACCGAAAAGTAAACAGCTTCATCTTTTCCAGGAACGTCTAGATGATGATTAACCTCTAATAGTTCAATAGACGTCTATAAGTTGTAGGTATTTGTGGGTTAGTCTGATA
The DNA here is from genome assembly GCA_963169105.1 of Ceriagrion tenellum. Classification (NCBI taxonomy): domain Eukaryota; kingdom Metazoa; phylum Arthropoda; class Insecta; order Odonata; family Coenagrionidae; genus Ceriagrion; species Ceriagrion tenellum. Next base: position 126,329,417 of record OY720637.1, read on the forward strand.
TCTCCTATTCTGATGCTAATTCTGTTGGCCCGTATGTTCGCGGAATCCCGATAGGCTGCTGAGCCTGTCAACAGGTTTTCCAGGGACCGGACCAACAGAACTTGACATACATCCATGCCATATATTAAGAACTTTTGAATACCAGTGGTCAAAATAATGTATCTCTTTAAATTTTTAAAAATATTGAAATGTTTAATTATTGTTTAACCCCTTAGCTATATCAGAAGAACAGGCATTGAGATAGTAACATTAATCTACTTCCTCATTCTACCCTGCGAACCGCCGCTTTGGCGTGCAGCAGAGGAGGAAAGGACACCATCCGCGTTTAAGTGTAAGGGATGAGGTTTTGGGAGGTAAAACTGTAACGTGTATTATTGGTGTGCTTTGGGTGGAGTTCTGTCATTACTATGGTCACTCACTGTGCCTGGAAAGAGCGAATTTTTGTATCTACCGGTTTGGCATTATATCATTTCTGTCGGACCTACAAATGAAGCGTGGCGTCAAAGAGATGTTCTTCTATTACTTTGAAACAGACCTACTGTGAATTTCTGAAGCGAAGTTATTCTGGCGTTATGATAGAAATTCTGGGTCGGTGTCTTCGCTAATACCCTGGTAGATGACGTTATGGTCTGCGAAGAGTCATAATGTACTGCTAACTTGAAAACTTCATAAAAATTATGTAATTCATATAAATTATGAATAAGCATCGGACCGGGATGAGGGAATATCACCCTTTCTGGTGGAACACCGGATGTGACTCTAGCCGTAATAGAAGTAATAAATGCAATAACTGCATTTGTTTGCAATCGCTGACTCGAATCGAATCGAAAGTTCGGTTCCAAATTCACTATTTTTTCATTTTTCCGTAAGTTTGTAATTTTTTTACTTATGAGTTTTTTGTAATTACCTTGCCAAATTCTTTAATGACATCAAGGAATATCGCATCAAATTGCTATTTGCCTAATATTAGAACATAATGAAGGGAGAGCGCAAGTTGTGGCTCGTTGGATCTGATGTTTAAGAAGCCGAGGTGACTGCCTCCTGAGAACTGTCGATTATGTAGGAAGGTCAAAATATTTTATGCGACGATAATATTACAAACCAACCTCAAGAATCGGGCATAACAGCAATGTTACGGTTTTGGCCAGTGATTTCATGCCACGTATGTTTCCTATTTTATATAATGGTGTGAATATGATTATTTTCTAGTCTTGGGGTATCTTTTTTTCCGAAAATAATTTGCTACTTAAAATAAGAGCTAGAAGATATAAATGTCCTTCTCTGACAACCCTCAGTTGGCACTTTATATTAAAAAATATGAGCAAAATGAATGTTACAAATCACTACTTCAATCCGGGGGGATAGCTGTGTAATAGATACTGGAATAATAAGCAGTAATCGAAGCACTATTCCATGAAAAAAATACAATATCCTAAGAAAGCTCATATTTTATATCCAAAGCTACCTACCTTTTAATTTTGCCACTCCTCAAACCAAATCCAAGATGAGAAATTTTTTCCAATTCCGTGGTCGAAAGTGTGGATGATGGGTAATAGAAAAGGAGGCGGGGTTAGTGAGGGTATCGATAAATACTCTTTAATATGCGACTCAAAATTATCTTGATGCACGTCCAATCTATCCAATCTAATCTTTTCAATTTCCCTTATATTTCTTTTATTTTTCTGTTTTTTATTAAGCTTAAATTACTTCACTAGCTAAAAAATAAATTTCCTATAATTTTGACAGCCTTCAGAATTCATTCGAAAATTAATCAGATTACTTACGCACACATTACACAAATACTAGAGTAATTTCAAACTAATTTATTATTTCAAATTGCGTTAAGAAAACCTTCCCAATAATCCTTCAAGAAATTACATTCAATGACTCGAACTTCATTTTTAAAGCAAGATATTTCAGCGTTTAACTCAAGATAAAAGTTATTATTAAGAACATTTCCATAACAGTGGGCTTTCAACATAAGTCTTTACATATTGCAAACATAAATACTATGTATTCACAATAAACAGCCTATAAACTTCATTTGCCGTTAATAAAGAGAAAAATCTATTCATGAATTATTATAATATTCATTCATTGCGTTAATATTTTATTGTAAAAATGGAAAACGCACCCATATTTGCTCACCCTTTTTACAGATGGTGTCCTCACAGCGAGAAATAGAAGGAAGTGGATCAACGAAGAGATATTAAACCTAATAAATGAAAGACGAAAAGTCAAGAACAGCAGGAATGGAGAAGACCTATGGAAGCACAAAATAATAAGAAATTTAATTAATAGGAAAGTACGTAAGGCAAAAGAAAAATATCTTGAAGATGTTTATGAGGAGATTGTTAATGATGTTAAATGGAATAGAATGGAAACAGCCTAAAAAATCAAAAACTTCTTTGGAGAAAGAAGGAATAATCAGGGGAAAACCATCAGAAATAAAAACGGTGAAATAGTGTTTGAAGATGATCAAATTGCAAAAAGATGGAGAGATTATTCAGAAGGATTATATAAAGACAAGCAACCAGGAAACTTTCCAGAAAAGATAGAAGAAATTATTGAAGATGAATTAGGGATGGAATTTTGATAACAGAATTTAAAATGGCAATGAAGAGTATTAAAAACAATAAATAGCCGGGGATTGATTCTATACCAGCATAATTTATTCAAGAATGTGGGACTGGAACACTGTTTGCAATGGTCCAGGACATATATGAAAGAGGTGTAATACCAAATGACTTTGAAAGATGCCTAGTAGTACCAATACCAAAGAAAGCCTACGAGGTGCGAAGAATACCGTACAATTAGCCTAATCTGCCTTGCATCAAAAATTATTAATAACATAATACTTAAGCGAATTGAAGGCAAGATAAATGCAGAAATAAGTGTGGATCAATTTGGCTTCCGAAAAAAGGTGGGAACTCGGGAAACAATGCTAATCCTAAGGACGCTACGAGACAAGACAATCGCCAATAACCTAAACACATACATGGCTTTCATATACATAGAAAAATAATTTGATAATGTCAAATGGGAACACACATTTAATTCATTACAGAAAATAGCGGAAAAATTCAGGGATAGAAGGGTTATATGGAACCTCTATATAAATGAAAAGCGGTGATAAGAAATGGGAACAAGAGGGAGGAAGCAGAGGTCTAGAAAGGCGTGATACAGGGCTGTGTCTTATCACCAGTTCTATTTTACTTGTACAAAGAAGAAGCAATTCAAACGATGAGCGGAGGGATAAAGATACAAGAGATTTAAGTGGACATACTAAGATTTGCGGACGACATAGTGATCTTGGCAGCAAGTGAAGAAGAACTACATAGCATAGTGAAAAATATGGAAGATACAATGGGAAGGGAATACAATATGAGAATTAACAATAAAAAAACAAAGGGAATGGTTTGCAGTAAAGAGGGATATGTTAATTATAAATTAGGTATAAAAGGCAAAATCATACAAATGGTCAAGGAATTCAAATACCTTGGGACAATAATAACAAGTGACGCAAAAAGGAAAAGAAAAATTACAAATAGAATATCCATGACTAGAAGAGCTTTCAAAAAGAAGAAAAAACTTTTTACTGCACGAAACATCAGCATAGACATAAGAAAAAAATTGATGAAATTCTCGTGTGGAGCATTGCTCTATGCGGATGTGAAACCTGGACCGTTGCAAAGGAAGAAAGAAGAAGACTGGATGCTTGAAGGAATAAGGTTATGTGCAAGACGGTGAGAACAAACTGAAATACGTATTTCGGTGGATAAAAACGAAGGAAGGGAATAAAAGTGTATAGGGACGGCAAAAAAGGTAGACACCTGCAGAGGAGTGAGAGAAATCGATTCCGTGGTAAAGCTAATAAAACTCTTGAGATTTTCTAGATTGACACATTTGTAGATGGTGAATGGTTATACAAAGTCATGGTTTCTAGTGTTTCCTCAGTCAATATTTCAACGTAAGTCAAGGAATATGTAATTATTTATCGTCGCGATGGATTAGATGTCTTATATCTCTGTTATTTCATCAGTAACGGGCGACATTTCAATCTGTATCGTTCTATAAAAGTTTTAAGGTCACAAAGAGCATAAAAAGAATATAATCATAGATTATCTATTTGTTTTAAGTCGTCATTATTGAAAAGATCACGTCTTAATTGAAAGGTTTGAGACTCCAGCTGTTACAAGGCTTACCATCGATGACAAAGTATGTGTATTAAATGAATTCCAAGGTGTATTCACACGGAGGTGGCGAATATGCAACATTCTATTGCATGTTCTGCGTCTTGTTAATCAAATAACTCAAGTAATTTCACATGCTAAGACACATGAGGACAAGTTAACCAACCTTATGGATAATTTTAGACTACTCTAACGTTCTCCGAAAGGATATATATTGCACCAGATGTACTAATTCATCATCTAATGTTGCAGGCTCCTGCATTCACGGTGGAGAATAGGAAAAAACGCATGAGAGAACGAAAGGGAGGGAAAATCCAGGAATGTGAATTACGGGAATATGTACATCGGGAGGACTTGAAGAAAGGAGGAGAGGCGGGGAAATTGTCTCCATTGCCTGCCCGTCCCCCGCCACGACCCCTCCGCGTAGTTCACCTCCCACTCCAAATTGCCGATATTCATCTACCCCTCCAACTTCCCGTCCACCAACCCTTACACTCTCTGTGTCAACGTCATCCACCCACATTACTCCTCCCCGTACACCTTCCCCTAAATTCGATCCTCCTACCCCTTCGACTTCAAAGAACTTCCTATCATACTATGGTTACTAGAACAGAACCTAGTAACCTTCAACTACCGACTCACCGAACTAATACATTTCATAAGTCGTTTGTCGTGGCCGCCTCACAACTTTGGAATTCCATTCCAATTGATGTGAGGAAATCTCGCTCGATGAAAAATTTTAAATCTAAATTGTATGAAATTTTATTAAATAAATGTTTTCCTGAATAGTTTAGCCTGGTCAGGACTCAGTTCGCATTGCCAATTTTCTTCATTATTATTATTAATTTTTTAAAAATTTTTTATCGAGCAAAAATTGTTTTTTTTTGCTTATGGTATGTTTATGTTCTTTTATCTTGTGCTATATATTTATAAATTGACTGTATTTTTATCTACTCCCAATTCTGCTTATTAACATGTAAAATTATTGTTTTTCTATGAGAATAGCCATTATTGTCTTTTTTATCCATTGTATATTATTAAGTTCTATTTATTTTTTGTATTGAATTAAATAATATGTTAATTTGTTCAATACCTCGCTGCTATATTATTATATTATCTTTGTATTCTTGCTCTATAGGAGCTGTCCCAGAGTAAAATAAACGATTTTTCTATTCTAACCCCTCTCCTAGCACCCCTTCCCAGCCAACCACACACTTCCTTCCATCACCTTCCCCACTCCCATTCCTCACCCATGCCATCATATGCCACCATGCCTCCTTCCCCCTTCATCCACAGTTTCAATCACGGTCGCAGAAAAAATTTTCTCGTTCTGGTTTTGGATTGAGGAATGGCAAAATTAAAAGTTAGGAACCTTGGATAAAAAATATGATCTGCAGGCATCTACCACACATTTGACCACGGTCCTGGAAAAATTATCTCGTTTTGGATTTTATTTGAAGACAGGCAAAATTGAATGTCAGGTAACTTTGGATATAAAATATAATCTATCTTAAGATATTGTAATTGTTTTCATAAAGTGTATATAACTAAATGCTATTCTTTTCACAATGGAAGCTGTGCTTCGATTACTGCATCATTATTCCAGTATCTGCTCCCCCCGGATTGAAGTAGTGACGTCCTCGCCTCCTTCCCCCATCATCCACAGTTTCAATCACGGTCGCAGAAAAAATTTTCTCGTTCTGGTTTTGGATTGAGGAATGGCAAAATTAAAAGTTAGGAACCTTGGATAAAAAATATGATCTGCAGGCATCTACCACACATTTTACCACGGTCCAGGAAAAATTATCTCGTTTTGGATTTTATTTGAAGACTGGTAAAATTGAATGTCAGGTAACTTTGGATATAAAATATGATCTATCTTAAGATATTGTAATAGTTTTCATAAATTGTATATAATTTAATGGTATTCTTTTCACAATGGAAGCAGTGCTTCGATTACTGCGTCATTATTCCATTATCTGCTCCCCCCAGATTGAAGTAGTGACGTCCGCGCCTCCCTTCCCCATCATCCACAGTTTCGATCACGGTCGTGGAAAAATTTTCTCGTTCTGGTTTTTGATTGAGTGGAAAAATTAGAGTTAGGAACCTTGGATAAAAAATATGAGCTGCAGGCATCTACCACACATTCGACTGCAGTCCAGGAAAAATTATCTCGTTTTGGATTTTATTTAAAGACAGGCAAAATTGAATGTCAGGTAACTTTGGATATAAAATATAATCTATCTTAAGATATTGTAATTGTTTTCATAAAGTGTATATAATTAAATGCTATTCTTTTCACAATGGAAGCTGTGACTCGATTACTGCGTCATTATTCCAGTATCTGCTACCCCCGGATTGAAGTAGTGACGTCCTCGCCTCCTTTCCCCATCATCCACAGTTTCGATCACGGTCGTGGAAAAATTTACTCGTTCTGGTTTTAGATTGAGGATTGGCAAAATTAAAAGTTTAGAACATTGGATAAAAAACAGGAGCTGTAGGCATCTACCACACATTCGACCTCGGTCCCGGAAAAATTATCTCGTTTTGGATTTTATTTGAAGACTGGTAAAATTGAATGTCAGGTAACTTTGGATATTAAATATGATCTATCTTAAGATATTGTAATAGTTTTCATAAATTGTATATAATTTAATGTTATTCTTTTCACAATGGAAGCAGTGCTTCGATTACTGCGTCATTATTCCATTATCTGCTCCCCCCAGATTGAAGTAGTGACGTCCGCGCCTCCCTTCCCCATCATCCACAGTTTCGATCACGGTCGTGGCAAAATTTTCTCGTTCTGGTTTTAGATTGAGGATTGGCAAAATTAAAATTTAAGTATATTGGATAAAAAATAGGAGCTGTAGGCATCTACCACACATTCGACCGCGGTCCTGGAAAAATTATCTCGTTTTGGATTTTATTTGAAGACTGGTAAAATTGAATGTCATGTAACTTTGGATATAAAATATGATCTATCTTAAGATATTGTAATTGTTTTCATAAAGTGTATATAATTAAATGCTATTCTTTTCACAATGGAAGCAATGCCTCGATTACTGCGTCATTATTCCAGTATCTGCTACCCCCGGATTGAAGTAGTGACGTCCTCGCCTCCTTTCCCCATCATCCACAGTTTCGATCACGGTCGTGGCAAAATTTTCTCGTTCTGGTTTTTGATTGAGGCGTGGCAAAATTAGAGTTAGGAACCTTGGATAAAAAATATGAGCTGCAGGCATCTACCACACATTCGACCGCGGTCCTGGAAAAATTATCTCGTTTTGGATTTTATTTGAAGACTGGCGAAATTGAATGTCAGGTAACTTTGGATATAAAATATGATCTATCTTAAGATATTGTAATTGTTTTCATAAAGTGTATATAATTAAATGCTATTCTTTTCACAATGGAAGCAGTGCCTCGATTACTGCGTCATTATTCCAGTATCTGCTACCCCCGGATTGAAGTAGTGATGTGTGACTCATTTTACTCAGTTTTCTCAATATCAAACTCATTTGAGTGCCATTGTCTCACTGACCTACAATTTGGCAAAACATCTTGTTGGAACCCTGGAGCATGTGTTGGATCGTGTGAGCATCACGTCAAAAACTCCAAAGAGTTTGTAGAGGATTAAATGAATATTCGTCTTGATGAGAATGATATCTTAGTGAGCCTCGACGTCGTTTCACTGTTTACCCGAATACCCTTGGGGGATACCTTAAGCCTTTTGAGTGCCAATTTTGACTACAAAACGGCGGAGTTATTCCACCATGTGCTTACATCCACCTATTTTATGTACCATGGGTTTTTTTTTCGAGCAAGCAGATGGAGTTCCAATAGGGTCTCCGCTATCCCCTGTTATGGCGAACTTCTTCAGGGAAGATTTTGAGGAAATGTCGCTTTACTCTCCCCACTACACCTTAAGTACCTTTTTCGCTATGTCGATGATACCTTTGTGGTCTGGCGCCACGGGAAGGTTTCACTTGACCAATTTCTAACACATATGAACAACCTACATCCAAATATCTCCTTCACGATGGAATTGGAATTCAACGGTCGGCTCCAGTTCCTCGGCATTTTGATTCAACAATAGATGGATGGCTCACTTCGGCAGTGTTTATCGAAAACCTACACACACCAACTTGTATTTGAACGGCCATGGTCATCATCATTCCTCTCAGCGTTGGGCAGTGTTAAACTCCTTTATTCATTGCGCAAGGTCCATTGCCGACAAGGAGAGCCTATCTCAGGAGTTAAGCCACCTTCGTAGGACCTTCCTTGAAAATGGATTTAGTGGACAGGAAATAACGTTGGCTCTTAAAAAGTCTCTTCACCATCGGGTGCTAAATACGCAGGAAGAAAAAAGGAAACCTCTTAACAGAGCCTGCTTGCCTTATGTGTCCACGGTTTCCGGAAAAATATCTAGAATACTTGCTAGGAACAACATCGAAACGATTCACATGCCGTCCCAAAAAATCAGGGATCTCACCGTCCGAGCAAAAGATCCTATCGGCTTGAAGACACCAGGCATCTACCGAGTTCCTTGTGAATGCGGCAAGGTGTATATCGGAGTAGATCAGGGGAAACAAGGGTTAAGGAGAAGGGAAATGGAAAAATCCGCCATTGCTGAACACAGCATAACCATGAATCACTCCATCTATTACCATGAGACTAAAGTTCTCGCCTGCTCCCGAGGTTATTGGGATAGGATTATCAAGGAGGCCATTGAAATCCGACTAGAATGAAGGAATTTCAACCGAGATCTTGGCTTTTCCCTTAGCGGTGCATGGAAGCTGTTATTAAAAAGGTGGAGAAATACAAATCCTAACGGTCGGCCCGTTATTGACCATTCGAGTCTCTTGACCACGCTCAACAATGGCGACCGTTGAAGTCTACGGTAAACATCATCATTTGCTTGAGAATGGAGTACGAGTCGGACTCCGAAACGTCGGCAGTTTTAAACTCCCGGTGGAAGACACGAGAAGACTTCCTCCATATTATTCGCCGGGAAAAAACTAAATCATAATTGACAGAATCATTTACCCCGTTACACTCTCCCCTCCTTAAGGCTGTTCCAACCCGGAACAGTACTAATTAATCAAGAATAGGTCCCCATGCTGTTCCTCGTGAGACGTAGCAAAACTTAAGCCCATCGGCGCATCTAGTCAAGAAGTCCATGGAGTATTACGAGGTATTGCAGTTTGTCGTGCGGCCACCAATCGTGCGTCCACCTCTTGGTCTCCTTCGGCTCTCGGGTTGTTACCTTCGTAAGGTGCCAGTCGATTGAAATGGACCACTTTAGGTTTTCTTCGAGGGAGTTTTCGAATGTGATAGATGACGTCATTTATTCGTTAATTTATGTCATATGGCCCTTCCCACGATCGTTGGAGTTTAGGTGACAGGCCATGCCGCCTCTAGGGGTTATAGAACCATACTTGGTCTTTGGCCTGAAAACCTCCCTCTTGCGCTCGAATATCGGAAGTCTGCTTCATTCGTTCCTGGCTTTCCCCATGTTCTTACGGACGAGATTATGAATTCGGACCATCTTCTTCTTCAAACGGCTAATATAATCCTCTCCCGCAACAAGTTCCTCGCCGGGCTAGCTGCCAAACTTCAGGTCACATGGAAGACGTAGCTCTCTCCCGAAGAGGATGCAGGCTGGCGTCTGTCCCGTCGTTTTATGGATCGAAGACCTGTACGCCAGAAGGAATAGCGGCAGATGTTTATCCCAATCTCGCTGGTTTTCTTAAACCACCTTGGAAAGGTGTCTGCCGATTGTCCTATTCATGCGCTTGACCATGCCATCCGATTGTGGGTGCAGTGGCGTAGTTCTTGTTTTTCTTACTCCCATGAGCAGGTAGACTTGCTGGAATACGGCAGATTTGAAGTTTCTACCTTGGTCGGAGTGTAGTTCCAAGGGAGTACCGAAACGTGAGAATAATTCCCTCATCAGGACGGTCGCGATGGTAACCGCTTCTTGGTTCGGTATTGGATATACTTCGACCCATTTCGAAAAGTAATCTGCAGCCACCAGGATGTATTTATTTTCAGTGTCTGTTTCCGGGAAGGGGCCTGCTACGTTGATGGCAATACTTTCGAACGGGTTTCCCACGTTGTACTGCCGCATGGGTGCCATTTTTTTCCTCTCGGCCCGTTCGCGGTGGTACAAATTTCGCATCTCCTGCGCCAATTATCGACATCTTCCTTGCAGTTAATCCAGTAAAACCTCTCTGACCTTGGCTAGTGTTTTACTGATACCAAAATGACCTCCGGAGCTTCCGTCGTTCAGATGTTGTAGGACTTCAGGTATCAATTTCTGAGGCACTACGATCTGTGTCTTCGAGGATGTCCCATCGACGCTCTCGACCAGTTGCCTTAAGACTCCGTTGCCTAACTTCAAGCAGTCCAAATGGGTCCAATACGACTTTAATATTTGGCTCGAAGGAGCAACCTCTGCCCAACCAGGTCGGCGTACGGCCACTTTCCAAAGGGTGATTTTGCCAATTTCTGGGTCTTCAGATTGATTGGCGCATACACGACCGGCACCCAATCTTCGCCGACCATAGTCCTTCGTCTCGCTTCACTAATTTTGCCTTCCTGTCGTGAGCAATGGCTGCAATCCGCCGGGCACGGTCTTCTGGACAAGGCGTCAGCATGCTTGTCAATAATTCCAGCCCCATGTTCAATCTCAAAGTCATATTCCTGGAGATGCTCTATTCATCAAGCGATTTGTCCTTCTGGGTTCTTGAATTGCATCAGCCATCTCAGCGCACCGTGGTCAGTCCCAAGTAAAAACTTTCTTCCGTAAAGATACTTGTAGAAGTGCTCAACGGACTTCACCACAGCCAGCAAGTCTCGCCTAGTCACGCAATAATTTCTTTAAGATTTTGACAGTACTTTACTAAAGTAAGCTATTGCTTTCTCCTGGCCATCCTGTATCTGTGAAAGAACTGCGCCGATTCCCACATTCCATGCATCAGTGTCAAGTACAAACGAGCCAGTAGGCTTTGGATAGCTCAGAATTGGCGCGGAGACCAGCGATGTCTTCAGCTTTTCGAAGGTTGCTTGACTGTCTTCATTCCACACGTATTCTCGGCCTTCTTCGGACAGGAGAGTCAACGGTTTGGCATTTTTTTTTTTTATTTTGGCTATTTTGGCAAATCCATGCAAGAAACGTCGATAGTAGGTGCACAATCCCAGGAAGCTTCGGAGTTCGTGCAAGTCTTTCGGGATCAGCCAATGTTTCACGGCACGCGTCTTCTTAGAGTCCACTGACACGCCATCCTTCGAGACAATGTGACCCAAGTATTTCACTTTTTCTTGGCTGGAAGAGCTGGCATTTCTTCGTGTTCAGCTACAAGTTGGCTCCCTTAAACCCTTCGAAGACATCTTCTAGATTCGTGAGATGGTCGTCAAACGTCCTCCCGATCACTATAACGTCGTCCAGGTAAACCAAACACGTTTTCCATGACAGTCCTCGTAACACCATCTCCAACAATCTTTCAAAGGTCGCAGGCGCGTTTCATAATCCAAAGGGCATAGCTGCAAATTGCCAGAGGCCCGTATCAATCGAGAACGCCGTCTTCTCTCGATCTTGTGGATCCATTTCAACTTTCTAATATCCACATTTCAAATCAAGTGTTGAGAACACTCGGGATCAGGCCAAGGTGTCTAGGGTGTCGTTTATTCGGGGCAGAGGATAACTATCCCTGACGGTCTTGCTGTTCAGCCTATTGTCTACATAAAATGTGGACGACCCGTCCTTTTTCTTCACCAAAACCTCCGGCGACGTCCATGGGCTTCTTGACGGTTCGATGACACCTTGTTCGTGCATGTCTTGGATGATTTTTTCTGCCTCTTCAAGTTTGCTTAACGGTAGTTGTCGTGGACGTTGACGTATCGGTTGAATGTCGCTGGTATTTATTTTGTGCTTTACCAGTTTCGTTCTTCCATACGGGCACTCGTCCGTCGCGAAGATGTTCTAATATTTAATCAGCAGCTTGTCAACCTTGACCTTCTGCCCAGTGGTTAACTTCATATTCGCAAGTTGGAGGGTTTCGGTCAACTTCGTCAAATCACCGGCGTCCGCTTGCGGTTTTATCGTCCTTGTACTTCGATGGACGATTGACGATACCGTGTGCACCACGCCACATGAGTTCCTTTCTTCAAGATCACCGATGCGTCGTTGAGGTTCATTATGCGTATTGGTGAGGAACCTTGGTGGAAACCCTAGTTCTTCCCACTATAACCCCTCGACAAGTTACTTCGGATATGGATTCAACAATTCCCGTCACACTCCGGTCTATGTTGACCAGACCACTCAAGATGACGTTGTCGCTTTTGGGAGAAAGAACCTCATCCGTATCTATGACGACTTTTACGGCTTCCTCACATCGATCGTAAAGGAATATTTCTTCATCGGCCATTTTGAGACATCTTCGTTTCAGTTCCAGCATCAACTCGAAATTCGACATAACTTCCATTCCCAACATGACGTCTTCTACGATGTCGGCAACTATCACTCGATTTTTAATCTTGTTTCCCCCTAACGTGATTTCTACTTCCATCTCTCCGTATGTGTCAGCTGCTCCACCCGTGGCAGTTCTCAAGACCATTCTCGTAGGCTGGAGGTCTCCTCTCGCGGTACCTTTCTTCAGGATCGTGTTTGTAGCCCCGGTGTCCAAAAGTATAGCACAACCCACGCGATTCACGTACCCGTCCACAAAGAGACTGTCCACTCAGCGTATGGGAGACGCTGCTGGTACAATTTTCTTTGAAGCAACTGGGCTACTCCATGACGCTCGCCCCTGAGCGCCGGCCCCTTTTAATGTTCCTGCCGATTGACAATATTTGGGTAGCGACTGCGGACATGTCCAATCTCACCACATTCCCAACAGCGAATCTCCATTTTTATTTGTTTATCTTACTAGGTAGACATTTTGAGAAGAATCTTTCGATTTTTTATTTCTAAGGACTCTTCCTCGTCCATGCTTGGGGCACGTGTGTGGATTTTTGAGGTTTCGGAAGCCGCTTGGAACTCCAGAGTGCGGGCTTGTGTGTCATCCAAAGTTTTATGATGCGCTAACCGAAGAGCTCTTTGCAGTTCCGGATCACTCACGCCAACCATGAAAGACTCCGTTGACAATTGTTCGATGAAATCGCTGAGCGCAAAAGGATAAGTCATGAAGACGAGTCGCACGATGTCCGCTTCAAATTCTTGCAGTGTTTAGCCACATTTCTGACGTTTAAGAAGCAGTTGGCTGTGGTAGAGTTGTTTGAGGTGCTTTTCGCCATACCTCATTTCCATCCGGGCCACCAGACGCTCGTAGTTCTTCAGATCGTGGTCCGGCATTGCTTGAATAATGCTCAAGGCGTCACCTCGCCGAGAGACAATCAAGCCTGTAATCTTGTCTTCTTTCGACCACCCGTTAGCGCTGGCAACGGCTTCAAACTGCTTTTTGTACGTGGACCACGGAGTATTGCCGTCGTATGTGGGCGGTTTTACCCGTAGGGCCTTCACAGTGGGAGCAATTCCTGACACTAGGTCTACCGTGCCTGTTTGCGTCAATTCATGCGCTACGGTTTTCAAAAGATCTTCGATTCGGATCTTCACGTCGGCTTCTACCTTTTTCAAGTTCTCTTTTACATTCCTGAATACCTCTTGCACGTCCTGAACCTCCAAAGTGACGTATTTTATTTCTTCCTTCACTTCCCTGACATCCATTTTCAGCTCACCTTTGACCTCGCTAACGTCGTTTCTTAGCTCACTCTTTAATTCGCAGACGTCGTTTTTTTAACTCATATCTTACTTCACTGATCTTCCCCAGCAGTTCTTCTTTCGTTGCCCGGGAATTCTCAACAAGATCTTCCACAATCCCGAATTTTTCGGCAAGCTCTTCTCGTACTGCTTCGAGGATCCGTGTGAAGACCTGCGCACTGTCTTCCATCTCGAAAAAGAATTTCTCGGGGTCCACACCTTCGGCTTGTAACGCCGCACGAAGTCGTAGTTGAAGCGCGGCTTTCGTTCGCGTTTCCGTATCGCGTTCCTCCAACTCGCGCTTCAATTAGGCCACTCTCCACTTGCTTAATTGAGCTGGTCTTGAAGCCATCTTACTCATTTATACTTATATAATGGTTAAAAAGTCCACCCTAAGTTACTAAATACCCCACACCTGACACCAATGTACCGTTCGAGGGTATAATAATGTACCCTGCATTTCAGAACACTATTTATTTCCGCAATTTAACTAAAGAAGAATTACTTTTTCATCCGCTCAAGGAGACACGATCCATAAACAACATCATTGTTTTTTCCACAGCAACCCGTCTCGGGCCCGGCCGGCCCGCCGGCTAGTGACAGGATCATTTACCCCATTACAATGGAAAAAAACACTTGATATTGTTTATTCATAAAATAAATTTTGAGTCGCTTAGTGTTATCCTTGTTATTTATTTAATGCACGCAAGATTAATCTGATTTATATTCCAAAGAATCCCAATGCTTTTCAAAGACATAGGAAATCATAGCCTTGTACCAGTTTCTAATACAAAAATATATTAGATATTTGGTCAAAAGGTTTGCCATGAATAATCAGGCATAATGCTTTAGGGCTGAATCATAAATGTTTGATCCGTCGAAATCAGTACCAGCGTAATAACAACCATGACAATTACCTATAATATTTGAGTACTTGCGGCATTTGGACGCACACCCTATATTGTATCGCTTTTCTATAGTATTTTTTTCCCAATACATATAACAGAACAGTCATTCTCCCTTTGCCATCTAATATCGCATTCAAATATTCAAGAATACTTATGTACTCATAGCTTACGGGTTTCCAATATCTACATTCCAATAATAGCTATACATCCTAAGCATTCGCCGGAAAAGCCTTGAATCTTACGATACATAAGTGATTTCCTCCCTTTTGACATACTTAATCTCTTTTTCAATTCTATGTCACTTTTATTCAAAATCGTCTTCATCATCTCCTTTGATGGCAAGTACGTTTGCACTGTAGCTGAGTTCTTTGATGCTGTTTTTATTTTAGCCTAGAAGACTCCTTCACTGTACTATCGATAGTTCTTGACTATCATCTTTGTATCACTAGCGCGACGCTGCCTGAAGAGACTTTCGTTTTACAATTAATCATCACGAACGAAGAATCAGTAAGTGTCCAATTCAAAAGTCAATTTCCGTGGTAGATTCCATAGAGGAGGAATTCAAATTTACATTGCTATACAAACTATGTTCTGGGAAGAGTTTTTTTGAGCATGACTCAGTTTTACTTCAAGTTATGAAATCTTTACTTTAGTTGATATTTGATACACAGATTCTTTTTATTTTTTATTGTTCCATAATTTCATTTATATTTTGCTCATGCTTGCATCTAAGCATCTCATATCCTGTTCGGTGAAATTTATTGGTCAGGTTTTCTGTTTGAAGGTAGGTAACATCAAGTAATAATAATACAAATAATAGCAGGTTGAATGGCTTTATCGACGAAATCCTTACGGAGATATCGGACCTCTGGACAGTCAACTTCGTGGTCCACGCTGCTGCCAAAACTATGTCTCACTCCCAAAAGCCCACCTCGTGGGAGGACAAAACGGCTGGAACAGTTGGAGGCTAAGATTACGCTGGCGCAACGTCAGGCTTTGAGGATTCAGTGTGTGATGGAATACATCACATCTGGGCGGGGTTTCACACCCAAAATACAGGGCATAGCACTTAGCCTCAGATTTCATCATCGCACACTGAATAAAAAGCGTGCTGCTTTCCATTTAGCAGCAGCGGTTGATAGAGTTCGGGCACTCCCCACGGCCCAGAAAAAGCTCCTCAAGAGGAGTAAGAACGCGAGGGAAAACTCAACCTTCCGTCTTCATCCGTCCAGTCTCTTTCGACCACCTCAGTCTGTCGTCGAATCTCTGCCACCCGTCCAAGAGGTCAAACGTTTCTGGAAGGATATCTATGAAACGTCGAAGCCAATCAACAGAGACACTCCGGCCATATGCCTCTTTAAAAAGTTTTGTGACTGCCACCTGCATGATGTGGATGGACCTCTTTCAGTCACAGAGAGTGACGTGAAGAAGGTCTTCTCTGGCAAGAATAAGTTCTAGGCTCCAGGAATGGATGCCGTGAATAACTTATGGTGGAAGAAGTTGACTTCCACCCACCAACACCTCGCCAAAATCTTCACGTCCTTTTTCTCGGGTAGAGAAGAAATTCCACCGTGGCTGACTGAGGGACGCACGGTTCAAATACATATGAATGGAGACTTGTCCGATCCTAAGAACTACCGCCCTATAACCAGCACTGTATATAAGGCGTTCACCTCCATCTTGAGCGAGCTTATCCTCCACCATGTCCATCCGGTTTGGGAGGAGGTGTACAAGCAGAGGGGCTCAAAGTGTGAAATCGCGGGATGTAAGGACTACGTGCTCATTGATAGGTGCATATGCCAGGATGCCATCCAGCATAAGAGTTAAGTATCAATGGCCTGGGTGGACTACAAGAAGGCATTTGACACCACTTCACATGAGCTCATTATAGCCATGTTGAAGTTGATGAAAGTCCACCCAGAGGTTGTGTCCTACATCCAACGCCTGTTACCACGCTGGAGAACGCGCTTTGTCCTGACCACAGGCTATCGGGTTGGTTTCGACAGAGTTGGTAACATACCACCGTGGCGTTTTCCAAGGCGATAGCTTGAGCCCCTTGCTGTTCTGTATTTCCCTCCTACCTCTCTCGCTAAGGCTGCGGCAAGGGAAAGGATAATGTGCGGTATGCCAGGTGACAGGAAGCATAAGGTCACCCATTTATTTTATATGGATGGCCTGAAGCTCTAATCTTGCTCCGCAGAAGACCTTCGCGTGACCCTGGACACCGAACTGTAGTACAGTGAGGCAATAGGGATGTTGTTCGGATTGGATCAGTGTTCATCCGTCCACCTGGTGAGAGGAAGATTTTTGGAGAACAAGGAAGACGTGCACCTCGTTGACGGGAGCGTCATTATCCACCTCGAGGGCGATGACAGCTACGAATACCTCGGCGTCCCCCTGAGCCGATTGCAGGAGGTTGCAGCAGTGAAGGAGAGAGTCACCGCCAAGTACGGACAGACTCTCAGGAAAATCTGGAGTTCTGAGCTGTCTGGCAAGAACAGGGTTCTTGCTAGGAACATTTTCACGGTTCCCACACTGCTGTACACCTTTGGATGCATGAAAGGGAACGTCAACCAGTTGCAGAACTTCGATAGGGGAATGCGGAAGATGATGACCATCTACGGAAGTCATTATCCGAAATCTTCCGTCGACAGACTGTATCTCCCTCGCAATGTAGGTGGTAGAGTTCTCTTGAGCCTGGAGTGTCTCCATAACAGAGTTGTCCTGGGCACAGGATGCAGAGTGCTCATAAGTAGGGTCCCCCTGCTCAGTCTCGTAAGAGAACACGAAAGTGCCGGAGTAGGGGCGCTTCTCTTCCAGGCGGCCAAGAGGGCAGCGGACCATTACGGTGTGGACTTTGACCTAACATCAGACGGTAGCGATGGTAGCGACGACGGCAAGTCCATTTTGTGGTTGAAGGCGGACGTCCTGAAGCTCGAAATTAAAAAGGCCGAGCAGACAACCTTGCTCAAGGCGCATACCGATAGGCCCATGCATGGATGTTTCTATCGAAACATGGAGAAGTTTGGGCTATCGAAGGAGCTGACGTTTGCCTTCCTCCGCTCCGCTGGACTAATGTCAGAGACCGAGAATTTATCCTCCCATGCCAGGATGGTGTCATAAACACGCGTGTACCGCTACATTACATTCAAGACGGAGTTTGCGGACACGAGATACAGGGCGTGCCGAGGCCAGCCGGAGACTTAGAGTCACCTTCTCTCCAGCTTTAGCTATTACGCCAAGTAAGCGTATATGGCTAGCCACAATGCGGCCCTGCGGGTGTTATATTATCATCTATGACACCATTTTGGCATCGACGATACTCCTGTTGCCATATGCTCCTGGAGATATTGATTCCGTCGAGGAGAACGATAAATGCACCATCTGGTGGAATTACTCCTTTTCCACCACCAGGCAGTTGGAGGCGACCAAGGTTGATATCGTTCTCCTCGACCACTTCTCATGCTCCATGTTCATGATAGAGTTTTCGGCTCCGGCTGAAATGAACATGGATGTATAGGAGGCAGAGAAAAGGGCAAAATATCAAGACTTGCTTTTTGAGCTTTGGCAAATGTACCCAGGGCACTCTGTTAAACTGGTTGTACTCATCATAGGTGTGCTCAGTGGAGTTAAGGGCTCGTTGCTGGAGAACATCAAGTGCATTCCGTCCTGCGTGGCACAGGCGGAGTCACTTGCAGCTTGCATGCATAAGGCCGTATTACTTGGGTCCCTCCGTCTGTTACATACGCACGATCCAACAGCAGTGTAGGCACACATCCGATGGCAGTTGGACGTGGCTGCGAGTACTGCCCAACCCCTCTGGAGTCCTCGGCCATTATGACGGCAATGAAACAAGATGCTTGCCAAGGACTTGGAGGGGAATGTTTCTAAAGTAACGGAAAATAGTAATATATGTATTACAATAGCATTATCATAACGGACCGTCCTTGCCCAAACAATAGACTGGATTTAACTCAATCATTTTTCACTTTAATGTAATCAAAACAAGACAGGATAACATAGCTAATAGATATCTCCATCCCAAACACAGAACATTTAGAGGCTAAATGCAAATACAAAGAAATGATACAGAAATATGTACCTTTGGCTGAAGAAATAACAGAAATGTGGAACCAAAATGTTGTTAAAATTGTCCCAATAATAATATCATTGACTGGTGTAATACCCAAAAACGTGCACAAAAGCTTGGAAAGAATAGGAATAGAGAATCATATGTACATGGAAATCAAAAACAACCACAATAATTATTTCTTGCTCCATGGTAAGAAGATTTTTAAATAAACATTTTAAAAAACAGTAGGTGAGCCAATCCCTTTGGTGCTTTGCAACCGGATTTGGTGAATGTTTCCCAGCCTTCAGGCTGAGATGTGAAAAATTCATAAATAATAATAATCTCTATTACAGGGAAATCCATTTTACAAAAAAGAAAACTTGATTACATAAAAACATTTTAACATGAGATAAAACACTAGTAATAATCATTGCACTGCATGTTTGAAAAATAACCAAGATTACAGAAGCAAAACATCAATTGACAGAAAAACAGATACATCTACAGAGGTCAGTAATATTTTATGAAAGTGTACACAACAGGTAAGGAATCTGAATAGTATGAAGACAGCAATTGATCCAAACATTTTTTCTTAAAGGCAAGAACTGAATTCAGGTGTATGTCCACATATGGTATACAATGAAGTCATATGTTCGGTGTAATGTGTAAAGGGTGCATGATATATACAGTTTCTGTGAGAAAATTTTAAATAATATAGTTTGGTTTTTCGAGTGAAATTGAGGGTGGTATCGAAAGATAATAACTCTACTAGGGGAGAGCAGTTTATTTTGTTATTACATAAACTGTGTAGGAATAATAGGTCTGCAAGCTGACGGCAGACACTAATGGGATGTAAATCGAATATTCCCATAGTGTGTTTGTATGGAACATCGGAAGTGGGAAAGCCAGCATGAAAATTGACTGTTCTAAGAATCTTATTTTGCACTCTTTCAAGATTATGTATTTGGATCTTGTCATAGGGAGAGCTGATGCTGGAATTGAATTGCAAGATCAGACGAACCAAAGAAATATAAAGGGTTCTTAACACATAACTTAATATATATGATATCTGTATAGAGGCTTCTTCGGTCTACAATTTTGGGTCATTATATTCAGCCTCCACCATGAATGAGGAACCTCCTGAGTGGTAGAGACCTTGACTTGATTTTACGGCTCTCCCTGTTGCTGACTTCCATCCTTTCCATTGTGAAAGCAAGTTAAGACAGGTTTCTTAGTATTACCCAAGCCAGAATTCGGCAGACAGAGTCTCAGTAGATGTTGCTCATTTCCAGACAAATCTTGATGGCCTCCTTGGTCAGCCAGTCCCTATGGCAAAGCGAGCAGCAGTTTTAGTTTGTTCTGTTGAATTATGCAAAGCTTTATTTAAAATAAGTTAAGCTACCTTCCATTAAGTCAGTCATTGGTTGTTCAATCCTAAGATTGGTTGACTGCAGGCCTCCATCCTTCCCAATCTAATGCTAGTTCCCTTACCTCCTGGTATCTCTTCCTATGTACTTTCCTCTTCATTTGGTCCACGAACTTATTCTGGGTCTTCATCTGGGGACTTTTCCCTTTATTTTACCTTTAATTGCGTTCCTCATAAACCCATTGTGTTTCAGGGTGTGTCCATTCCATCTTGTTCTTCTTTTCTCTATGGTGTTCCATATGGTCCTTTCCTCCTCTACTCTTCTGTACACTCATTATTTCTTATTTTGTCCATCCATTTTATCTTCAGCATCTTCCTCCAGCACCAGGTTTAAAAGATTTTGGTCTATTCTGGTCAGCTTTGCCAATGGTCCATCCTTCCGATCCACAGAGTGCTACTCTCCACACAAAGGTTTTCACACACTGTTTCCTGGTTTGTAGTCCTATCTTCTTCAAACACAGCAGTTGTCTTTTTCCCATGAATGTCTTCTTAGCTTGGGCTATCCTCCACTTGATGTCTGTTGTTCTTCTTCCATCCTTCCATCCATTCCACTTCCGAGATAGGTGAAGGAATCCACTTGCTCTAATTTAACTCCTCTCAGAGTGACTTCTGCATTCATCTTCTCTCTTCTGCATACTAGGATTTAAGTTTTTGTCTTACTTATTGTAATCTTGGAGAACTTGGCCCATGACATTTAGTGACCTTTGAAGATCCTCGCGATTTCTAGCTATGACTGCGACATCATCTGCATAGTGGAGCATGTTTATTTTTTCTCCATTTATCTTTATACAGCTCAGTCCAGTTTCTTTGGATTTTTGTATGTCCCCCTCCAAGTACATGTTGAACAGTGCTTGAGAGAGGTTGTATCTTTGTCTTACTCCTAAATTCTACATTCCGTATAAACAGATGTTTACAGTTGAGCATTACAGAAATGCTCTTTTATGATATGCTCTTTTAATCTCATCTGAATGGATTTGGCTGGTCTATCCCACATAGATGTTACTGAACTCCCAGCTGGGGATTTAGGATCCCCTAGGGGATTTAGTTTAGGCACTTCCAGAGTCTTCAGGCTGAGGGGATCTTTTGTCTTCACCAAATGGACCCCTTATTTTTTCCATTGGTAAGTGAACAGTTGCTTTAAGTTCCATTGAAGGCCCTCGAGATTTGCCATCTGCTTCACACATTTTGAGGAAGTCTTCTTACGGTTGTTTCATGCATAGTGGATGCCTGTCTTATCCATCTATGTAGCCATGTATGAACCAAGCATTAATAATACCACAGTTACATGGGGTGGATGACAGTGACTCCTAATCCACCAGAGAGATTGGAGGGGAATGATAGACTAGCACACAGCACTTACTGTAAGCAATATCACACTAAACTCTGCCAGGCAGGCAGCGAGTCACCATTATTCATCCCAAAAGGGTGTAAAGTCGTTGAATGGTTAATTAGAAACAAACCCAATGAAAGGAACGTTACTAGATGCATGAATAATGGATAAAATATGATACAGAGTCCTGTATCGATATTGCCCTTTAAGATATTTTCAGCCATGAACCTTGCATAACTTTCATTAAATTAACTTAAATTAGTTCAACAAATATAAAAAGTAGAATTATAGTGCATCAACCATTTAGTTTATTGATAAGAAGTAACATGGCTAATTCGCAATCGGTGGTATCATAACATTCAGACACTGTTTAGAAATTCATGAGAGCACACATTCATTAAAAATATATTCAATTCGTCCTTTCATATGTAAGTTTTGTCAGTGACGGGAAAAACCTAAAGGGCGGTAATAGCAGTTTTGGGGATGGCCCACCGGCTCCATGAATACCTACACTTATATTCATAGAAATGAGAGTAGCAAGAATTAGGGAGCACGATATAAAAAAAATACTCAGCCGTAACCCATTTGAACTGGACGCCTTTCTCCCTCCAAAATTAGTTTGAAAGGTTTAAAACAATTTTACCCCGATAGAAACGCTACCTGGTGAAGGATGCTGAAACGAATTATGACACCGACTCTCGGTTTGAAATTGTTTGAAAGTTTTGTTAAGTTTTCATTTTGTGTATAGCTGATGAATGTGGGAATTTATCTTTATCCTAAGATGAGCTAGTGTTGTAAGAGATAAGGTCATTTTGAATTCGCGTGGTTGTCGTGTTTGAGCCGATTTATTCCCCCGAATGGGAGTATTAAATATGCTCAGCAGGCTGTTGCTGATGTGGTAGTTGAACGGAAATTCGGCCACTCAGTGTTTTTATTTACCAGAATACCTCATCGTTTTTAATCGCCAAAGTTAGGGCATTTAAACGGTTTCATTTTTACATACGCCATGGATCAGCCGAACGAGGGCGAGTCTTTATCATGGAAACGTCCTGATGAGGTGATGCGACAGCATAGATTAAAATTGAAGCAAAGGGCATTGCAGGCTAGGATTACTCGATCAGAACAGAATCAGTCATCAAAAAGTAATGAGTCAAAATTAGTCGATTCAATACTTCTAGGCCTTCGTTCCTCAAGCCCCGAAAAGAGGAAAAATCCATTTAAGTGAGTGTCATAGATCTCCTCGCCTGACATTTTAAAGGTCCAGCGACTTAGCTGTTCGCGAGAAATATTAGAAAATTGATGTTTTAGCCTAATCTCGTTGTTTTTGTTTTTCCAGACAAGACGGAGCGAAAAGGTTTAAGTCAGCAAATGATCTCAGTTTCTCATCGGATTCAACATTGTTTAAGATCTTATCGGAGAGACAACAAAATAGGAGCAGTGAAGTAACGTCTGAAACTTCATTTCAGTCATTTATTGCTGAAAGCGATCAAAAGGTTAGTATTTAATCATGAATATTTAATAATAAATATTCATGTATTTAATGCAGGAAAATACTTGGTGTCAGAGATTAACTGTACAAGTAGTTCTCCCTTCTGAAGTTTGCTGTCGTGTATTGCGTCACTACGTAGAATGGTATATGTACAATGATGTATAACAACTTTTTTAACCATTTCAACAGGAGGTGCCCCTTCACTTCGAAACAAGTACTATTCCTGTTGACTGGTCCCTCAAAACCAAAATTAGACTGATATCACCGAACCCTTTCCCCTGGAGTCAAAAGTTGAGGGTAAGTTATGCCAGGGAAGAAGAAAGCTTTTTTTTTGTTTATGCTGCAGACCTGATGTCATGAAGTACCTTGCGAGAACCCAGCTCATGTAAATAGATCTCTTGCATCTACCTGAACCCCTCATTAAAAGCATACAAGGAATTTTGATAGTTACGTAGACTGAAAGATCTCTGTGAATCTTGGGCAAATTAACCTCAAGTTTCCATGATTTGGTTGTCGTGTTGTAGAAGCTTTTAGCTGCCCACTGGTTGTCTATAATTCAGCTCTGGGATACGTATCTATGCATGCATCTTAGAGTAGAGATGGGCTAAGTCGATCATTTTAGTGATTCAATCATTTTGATTTGAGTCACTTAAAAGATTCAATCAACTGGTTCAAACATTTGATTCATTATGACTTGTAAGTCAGATTGATTAGATGAATCACGAGACTCACGTGAATCGAAAGACTCGAATGAATCAAGATTGAAGAGACTCAAACACCCGAATGATGCTAATTGATGCCATCAATCTATTTGAATAATTGATTTCGAATAATTGCTATCGTGCATAGAAATTTAGGAAGGCTGATTGATTTCCATATTCCACAAATTTTGGATCCGCATTAAATTGGAGATTTCCAAGTACTATAGTCACGAGAATATTTAGGGAGGCAAAACTGTCACAGACTCTGAATTCAAGAAGAATAAGGTCAAACTATGCACATGAAAATTAAATCACTAGCTCAGACTAAACAAATTAATGTGCATGAATGTTTTCTGATCTGCTGTATGGAATTCCATTCAATTAGGAGCTTTCAAGTGAGCAGGTAATTAAAATTCTTATCAAGTATACCAACTGTAATGATGCGCTGATATTGTAACAAGGGTTAAATTTCATTGTTTTTAAAATGAGCGCCTTGTCTCTAACTATGCTATACAAACATAAACTCACTGACCAAATATTAATGGATTTATGCCCATGAAGACATCTCTCAGAAATTTCATGTCTATGCATAACGGATAACGTACATGTGAATATGTTTTTCCACTTAATATCACATTCAATCACACGGCAGACGGAAACACAAAATGATTGTATGATCGAATCATTTTTCCGAAATGAATCATGAGTCATTTGACTCACTTGGTGATTCAATCATTTTGAACGAATCGATCATGAACGACCCAACACTAGCTTAGAGTTAGTCTCCTAGTATATATGGTCACCCTACCGTAGTGTGTGTATTTCACTTGCCTTTTGTTCTGTAACTGGTGAGCTCCACCTTCATTGACCTAGCACTCGTCCAGGTTGAAGGCTGGTTTCTTTGTCTTTAGGTGAAGTCTATCTCAAGAGGCTCTTAACGAGTGATGCAATTTTTCAAAATATCCCACACTCAATCCCTCATTCATTTTTCAAAGATCATGATCCATACAAAAAGTAATGCTGACTGCAGTCTCGAACCTGAGAAAATGTTTTTAAATAAACATACCCTTTATCTATTCCTTTAAGTTTACTACGTTAATGCCTGCTTGTTGATATCCCATTTTCCTACTAATCTCTATCGCTGCTCATAATTCATGTGTACGTACTCATCCTGCTGTTCCCTTTCAAGATGGGCATTTTCAGGAGTGCTTCCTTTTCAGCATAGGAACTGGAATACTGTCTTCGTTTTGAATATTTCCTCCTTACTGTCATATCCTTGCATGCCTTTTATGCTTTAGATACACTTGTGCTCTGTTTCACATAAGCTCTCCTATTCCTAACCATTGCCATTCCCAGTGTCTTAACTCCACTAGGCAGTGCATTCATTTGTAATTACTCATATACAATGTGTCAATCAAAATCTTTAGCTTGAATTATTTATACTTGATTTTATTTTAGGTTGCATTCTTGCACAAATAGTATGTTGTTTATCATGCTATCAAGTATGTTATCAAAATGACCATTAAGCACTAAAATGACCATTTAATGTAATTTTCTTCCTTAAATTCATGACCCTACAAAAATGGTAGACCTCTGAAAAGTTATTAAATAGTTTGGACCCAACTTCTACAACAAAGGGAAATATATTTGGACTGGAAAGCATGCTTCCAGATATTCTTCTTTAGTCTATTCAACTCTATTATATTCTTACATTTAACCTTAATACCAGCTACATTAGCATACATAATTAATAATTCATTTATTTTGCTTAGTTATTTGCTGTATTGTCATAAGTGTCAGAAGTTATTTCCAATGTGGAAATGTTACTTTCTGATTATGTTATACTGAAGTACTCAACGTTAATATTAAAATTAAATTTTTGATATTGGTGTAGGTAATTTAAACAATATTACTAAACTCTCAGTCCTCTAAACAAGTGAAGGTTCTGCCGGTCTGTATTCCAATTTTTCTGGACCAAAATGATAAGGATTTTAGGATGTTATATACTCATTTCCCCCTCTCCTATTTCCTCTCAAGTTCTTAATTAATTTCTCAGCATCAGGTAGGGTGCATGCTGAAGATCATGCTGCTATCCTGTCTCCTTAAAACTAATGATAACTCCTCGTTGAAAGTAGCTAACAGGTGTCATATCCAGTTGCTTATTCTTTGTTGGAGAAAATCAAATTTCATTGATTGATAGTTGAAACCTCTGTTAGGCTGCGAATGAACTGGGATACCCATTCTTTATGCTTTTCTTTTTTCTCTCCTTTCACTCAAGGAATTTTTAGTACACTTTACAAGTATCAAGTTTTTATTTAATACCAAGAGCTTGCCTTAACCTACAGAGGTAGGCCATTTAAGTCACTATTATATTACATTAATTTGTGCTGTGTTGTTTATTTTATTGTGTGTATTGTGTATTAATTGAATAATTGTAATGTAAAATAATTGTATCAGCCAATAAAAAGAATCTCACTATTATTTTTTATGCATGCATCAGTTTATTACTGAGAAAACCCTACATTTTTTTTACAGACTTGTGAGGAAGCATCAGGAATAACTGGCTATGTTAGGTGCTTGGACACAGGTTTATCTGACAAAAGTGATAGTGAATTGGGAAATGGGCAGTCTTTAGACACTAGTCCAAATGCACGCTTCCACCAGTGTGGGCTCTACTGGCAACATCCATGCCTGCCGTGGCTTCCTCTCTTCCCCAGAGTGCGTGGTGAATCTGCTGCAGCTAGCTCAGGATTACCACCTTTGACCTTAGATCCTATGGTCAAAGACTCTTTGCACCAGGAATGGTGAGTGTTGACATTTTCTAGAGTGCTACCTTCCTTAAATATAAATATAGCTAACTGTTTGAAATTGCATACCTTGTAGAAATTTCGAGGATTAGTCATTATTTTTTAATTTAATTTCTCATTGATATTCTCAGCTTTTAATGTGGAGTGTAATATTTTTGGTGTAAATGTGCAAAGTAACAAACTATAAATTACTAACAGAGTATGTTCTGGGTCAAGTTCTTTTCAGCATCACTCAGTTTTTCTTCAAGTT
Source organism: Ceriagrion tenellum (assembly GCA_963169105.1). Taxonomy (NCBI): domain Eukaryota; kingdom Metazoa; phylum Arthropoda; class Insecta; order Odonata; family Coenagrionidae; genus Ceriagrion; species Ceriagrion tenellum. The sequence goes on from OY720637.1 coordinate 126,356,353, forward strand.
ACAAAGTCTGTACTTTGTTGATAATTGATACATAGATCCTTTTAATTTTTTTATTGGTCAGGTTTTCTGTTTGAAGGTAGGCAACATTAAGTCAAGTAATAATAAAGGAAGGAGGCAGAGGCGTAATAAATATTATGCGACTATGTCGATCTCAGGAACAGTCCATGAAATTGTCTCTAAAAGCATCAAAAGATGCAATAATGAAAGAAATAATAAAGGCTGATGTGGGGTACACACCATTGAATCTTGGAGAGGAGAGTAGCCAGAATCAGAATTAAATGCCTGACCTGACCCAACAGAAGCAGGAATGGAAATCCAAAATACTACATGGAAAGTTCCCAACAGTCGTACAGGAGGATTGGGTCGACAGAAACACATCTCTGAAATGGCTCCAAGATGGCTACCTATACCCGGAGACTGAAGGGTTTGTCATGGCAATTCAAGACAGAGTTATACGAACTCACAATTATGAAAAAATATCCTCAAACAAGAAATAGTTGACAAATGTGGGCATGCTGGTGAGTCCATAGAACATATAATTTCAGGCTGCTCAGCCCTTGCTGGGAATGACTACCTAAATAGACACAACCAATTGGCGAAAATTATCCACCAGCACCTGGCAATTACTTATGGCCTTTTAAAAAACAGCCCTCCATATTACAAATACCAACCACGTGCAGTACTAGAAACTAATACTCATATTTTATACTGGGACCGACTGATACTCACAGACAAAACCATTGATTACAATAGACCCGATATCTTATTGATCCACAACTCAGAACAAAAAGCAAATATAGTAGATGTAGCAGTGCCACTAAGTCACAACGTTAAGTCCACGGAGAGAGAGAAAATCCAAAAATATCAAAATTTGGCTGGTGAAATCAAAAATATTTGGAAATTGAAGGAGGTCAGTATTCACTCATTATTAATCTCTGTTGAGGGAGTGTGATCAAAAATGTTTAAAAAAGAAATTGAAAAGCTGGGAATCCAAAAACATCTAATTAACCTCTGGCATCTAAATAACCTCTGTTTTACTACAGACTTGGCAGATTGTGAGGAGGTTCCTGGGCCAGAAATGTTCGGACAATGTAGGATAGGGTGAATTCTCTTCCTTAACATGCGAGCCTAATCCTAATCTACCTTTAGGATAGGTGAAATTTTCCAGTTGGTGTAAACCAGCTGAGAAAATGTGATAAGTCGAAAAATAATAATAATAACAGGTTGAATGGCTTTATCGACGAAATCCTTACGGAGATGTCAGACATCTGGACGGTCAACTGCGTGGTCTATGCTGCTGCCAAAATTATGACTCACTCCCGAAAGCCCACCTCTTGGGAGGACAAAGCAGTAAAATGGTGGGAACAATTGGAGGCCATGATAACGCTGGTTTGACGTCAGGCTTTGAGGATTCAGTGTGTGATGGAATACATCACATCTCAGCGGGCTTTCACACCCAAAGTCCGGTGCATATCACGCAGCCTGAGATTTCACCATTGCACACTGAAAAAAAACCTGCTGCTTACCACTGAGGACAGAAGGCGTAACTTTGTGGAAAATTTTTATATTAATTTTAAAGAATAGACCAATGGTAACTTCCGCACAAGATTTAATTATATACCAACCCAGGTTTCAACACACCGTGTGTCATTCTCAAGGTGTTTGAAGCATTGGTCGAGAGCCTTAAATAGTGAATGTATACATAGCCAGGACAGGGGGGGGAGGATGGGAGAAACCAGAGTTGGGAGGGGGTTTGGAAAGGGACAATGAAAAGGGTATGAGTCACTTAGGAAGGCAAATGTTGAGGAGAGGAGAATGGGTGGGGAACACAATGTCATTACATAATGGCATATTTTCTGGGGTATTCACAATCTCGAACTGTTCAAGGAAGTCCAATTTAATACCTTTGTCACAAAAATGTAAAATATTCACTTCGAAATCACTGGAATGGCTTGACTCACATTAATGTTTTGAGAACGCTGATTTTTCGTCATTGTTAATAAAATGTTGTATATGTTCCCTTGCACGTATATAAAACTTTCTGCCTGTTTGACCAATATAATTAATGTCACAATCATTGCACTTCAAAGGGTATACACCTCTCCTCTCCATATCACCAAGACGGTCTTTAGAATTAAAAAGTAATCTTCCCAGCGTCCAAGGGTTGTACACAGATAATCTCAGTTTGTCTCGAGGGATAACTTTTAAAAAAAGGTAGCACACACCATCTCTTAGGGCTATTTGTAATAGCAGACAGGTTAGTTAGATTATTGATTGTAATCTTTTTGCGTGTTTTATCTAAAAGCTTTAGGATAAAAGTATCATCAAAACCATTTCTAAATGCTAAAAATTTGATTACTCCGAGCTCCTTGTTAAAATTTACTGGGGACATGGGGATGTGAAGTAGTCTGTGAATCCAAGATCTCAAACCAGCTGTCTTGTGGGAATGATGATGATATGAGTCTTTGGGTATCGTAACATTGGTGAATGTAGGTTTTCCATAGATAGCAAAATCATGCAACCGCGTGCTGCTTACCATTAAGCAGCACGCGGTTGATAGAGTTCGGGCGCTCACCACTGCCTAGAAAAACCTCCTCAAGAGGAGTAAGGCTGTGAGGGAGAACTCAATACTCCTCCTTCATCGGTCGCTTCTCTTTCGACCACCTCAGTTTGTCGTTGAATCTGCCACCCGTCCAAGAGGTCAAACGTTTCTGGAAGGATATCTATAAAACGTTGAAGCCATTCAACAGAGACACTCCAGCCACAGGCGTCTTTTAAATGTTTTGTGACCCCCAGCTACATGATTTGGATGGACCTCTTTCAGTCACAGAGAGTGATGTGAAAAAGGTCTCTAGCGAGAAGAATTTCTCAGCTCCAGGAATGGATGCCGTGAATAACTTATGGTGGAAGAAGTTCACTTCCACCCACCAACACCTCGCCAGAACCTTCACATCCTTTCTCTTGCATAGAGAAGAAATTCCACCGTGGCTGACTGAGGGATGCACGGTTCTAATACCTAAGAAGGGAGACTTGTCCGGTCCTAAGAACTACCGCCCTATAACCAGCCTCAACACTGTATATGAGGCGTTCACCTCCATCTTGAGCGAGCTTATCCTCCACCATGTCCATCCGGTTTGGGAGGAGGTGTACAAGCAGAGGGGCTCAAAGTGTGAAATCAGAGAACAAGGAAGACGTGCACCTCATTGAAAGGACTGTCATTGTAGTTTTTCTTACAGGCGGCCAAGAGGGTGGACCAAACGGGTATGGACTTTGACCTGACATCAGACGGTAACAACAACGACAAGCCCATCTTGTCATTGAAGACAGATGTCCTAAAGCTCGAAATAAAAAAGACCGATCAGAAAACCTTGCTCAAGGCGCATACCGATAAGCCCATGCATGGATGCTTCTATCGAAACATGGAGAAGCATGGGCTATAAAAGGAGCTGATGTTTGCCTTCCTACGCTCCGCTGGTCTAAAGTTAGAGACCGAAAGTTTCTTCCTTCCATGCCAGGATGGTGTCATAAACACGTGTGTACTGCTACATTAAATTTAAGATGGAGTTTGTGGACACGAGATGCAGGGCATGCCGAGCCCAGCCGGAGACTTTGAGTCACCTTCTCTCCTGCTGCGGCTATTACACCAAGTCAGCATATATTGCTAGGCACAATGTGGCCCTGCGGGTGTTATATTATCATCTACGACACCATTTTGGCATCGATGATACTCCTGTGCTGCCATATACCCGTGGAGATATTGAATGTCGTGGAGAACGGTAAATGCACCATCTGGTGGAATTACTCCTTTTCAACCACCAGGCAGTTGGATGCGACCAAGCCTGATATCGTTCTCCTTGACCTCGTCTCACACTCCATGTTCGTGGTAGAGTTTTCGGATCCGGCTGAAACGAACATGGATGTATAGGAGGCAGAGAAAAGGGCAAAATATCAAGACTTGCTTTTTGAGTTTCGGCAAATGTACCCAGGGCACTCTGTTAAGCTGGTAGTACTCATCATAGGTGTGCTCGGTGGAGTTAAGGGCTCTCTGCTGGAGAACATCAAGTGCATTTCGTCCTGCGTGGCACAGGCAGAGTCACTTGCAGCTCGCATGCAGAAGGCCGTACTACTTGGGTCCCTCCATCTATTCCGTACTCACGACCCAACCGCAGCATAGCCACACATCTGATGGGCATTGTACGTGGCTGCGAGTACTGCCCAACCCCTCTCGAGTCCTCGGCCATTAATACGGCAATGAAACCCGATGCTTGCCAGGGACTCGGAGGGGAATGTTACTAAAGTAAACCATAATTTATTTGCCCAAAAGATACATTACAAAAGTTTAACACAAATGCAAGTACACAAGGCATGTCATGATAATTGTTAGAAAGCACACTAATGTTTAATAGTTAAATAGTCATTAACTGTATTAAGACAACTCTCTCGAAGATAGCACAAAACCAAACTTTTAAACATCATAATTTTTTTTATAAGTAGAGGCAGATGGTTATGCAGTTTTGCACACATTGGGTTTGGTCCTTTTGATGTTGTCCTTAGGTTCGATGTAATTACATGAGTATCATCAGAACCTCTGTTTTTATAAGAATGGTTACACTTATTAGTTGTAAAATCTGATACATGTTTTTTTACATAGAGAACAGACTGACCTCCTAAAAAGAGGTTCTCAGTGAGCCCTATATGGCACAGTACACATTGATCTTATCAACTTTCTTTAAAATTAAAAACACGTTATTCAATAAAGACAAGAAAGAGAAATACAATCACTCACTTCTTATCATGAATACACAGTTCCTTATTCAGCAGTTTTATAAAACCTACTTGTATTCTTCCTAATCATTGGTTGACATATTTCTTCTTTTGTCTTGTTTAAATATTCCCAATTCTTATTACATAAATAATTGAAACATGGTAGCCATTCTTCAAGTTCAAAGTTGTACTTTATGATCATTACCTTACTCTTTGAACCAGCCCATCGTTTTACTCATTGTTTCTGCATTTACTACTTGTCAGCATTTGGTGATGCACATTAGAACCTTCTGATTTTGTCAATGTTATTCCTTGATCATATTATATACTTATAAAATCATGTCTTATACATTTTTACCACCTCATATAAGTTTTAATCACAGCTGTTTGTTTCATCAGCAAGGCAGAATTTATCCTTATTAAATGGAAAGTACTTATTTTTGTAATTGACCTATTTTTTAGGGGATTGGAAAATGTCTCTGAATGTAATTTAATGTTTTATATTCTCACATTACCAGGTGTGAGAGTTTCCGTTCCCTCTTTCAGTTAGTGCGAGCACGTCAGTGTCCTTTCTTCTATTTATGTGCCAATGCCTTCACTTGTCTCTTCCGAGCTGCTGGAGTTGCAGGTGTCCCAGAAATGCATGCTCTCCTAACACCAACAACCAGAGGTCTTAGGGCTGCTCTCAAAGAAGAGGGTATGTATGTCAATAAGTCCATGTTGTTTTGCCAAAACATTTTTTTGGCCTTTTTCTTATAGCCAGTTCTTATGGCCATTTGATAGTAAATATTTTATTTGTGTTCCAATCTACAATGAGACGGATTAGCTATACTGAAATTTCACCACATTCAGGAAGTTACTTCACCTTTTCAACCATTGGACCAGCTTGACATGTTCAAAATGAGCGATATGGGCTAGTAAGAGGAAATGGTTTTGAACTGGCTGTACCTGTCATAATAACCATCATGGCATCCTTGCGAAGTCGCTCTAAACAATTCAGTTAATGAATAAATAATTCTCGGGCTTCTAGCTGAGTAAGAATTTTTGTGGCTGACGTTTCGATGGATAACACTTCCATCGTCCTCAGAGCAGTAATGAAATGCAGGCCTTCCTTCCTGCGTTTATATAGCCGCTTAATCTGGGGGGCATTGTTGTCTCCTTCTTTCCGTTATTTTTTGAAATAACGGACTCCATTTCCTGCTTTCGCCGAGAAAGGACAAGATTGTACAATTCAGTTAATGTTTAAATATAATTCAGTTGGCTTAATGTAGATTTATTTTTCATGTTTTTTGAGTCACATGCTGAGGAGCGTACAAAAACTGAACCATATGTTTGATTAGTTTTGAGCAAATCTTTATTTTCTTTGCTGTATACCATTGTTTTAATAGTGGTTCAGCCCTGCTTATAATTATTTGAGTGGGGTTTTAATTTTGTTCGGCAGTCATTGGCTTGGATATTGATTCATATTCCTTTCCCCTCAAAAGACCTTTTTGAAAAATTTATTCACCCTAATGGTCTATGTGTGAGAATGCAGATTATTACTTCTTATTTCATTGGGTTGAGTTATTTGTTGAGTAAACAGTCACCATACTCTTTCATAATGATTGCGAGTATTATAAAATAGCCTCTGTTTCAAGAGCTTTAAGAGCCTTCTGTGAGAATGCAATAACTGCCATCAGCCAATATATTGCCTGGTATATTTTTGCTTATGGGAATAATTTTTTTAAACTTTCATGGCCTTCAAAATGTAGTTTAACTGCATTATGTTTTTCTATTAAATTCCCCAGTGTATAGCTAATGATTGAAAAAATAACCAGAGTTGAAAAGTAAAATATTTTATTCCTAAAACATTTAAGACTGCATAAAAATGGCCTTGCAGTTTCTGCATACCCTACTTGCAGTATGGTCTGGTATGTTCTTGTTTTAAACTAGAGGTTAGGTGCTTAATACCAATTAAATCTTAGTATGCTTGCTATCTTTGAATATGAATAGGGAAAAATAAAGTATTTGAGTAACTTTAACTGCTTTTCTGTCGTGGAAATTCTCTCTTGCCTTATCATATGAAGCTACTATGCTAGAATTTTTGTTGTGTCTGCATAATGTGATCTAGTATTATGCTGTAATATGGGCTTATCAGGTTGCTGAAGCAGTTAAAGTGGTGACTTCTCATTCTGCAAGCATTGTTTCCTATTCCATAATGATGGAAATGTTTTCGGTGGTATGACAATTTTTAATTTGGTCTCATCTGACGAGATTTAAAATTGGAGTATTTTGCATAATTATGCTTGGCAATCCTTCATGATTTATTTTCCTGAGGATTCTTAGAAGTCTCCATGAAATTTCTTAAGTTTTATAAAATGGAATGCAAAACCATTGCAGATGTACAAACAGAAATTATAGGGTCTCTAGAAATTATGTGAAGTATTGTAAGAGTGACTTCCTAGAGCATGAAAGTGAATTTCTCTTCCCTAGGACTCCAGTTTCAAGCCCCACCATTGGTGGAAACTCTCCTGTGAACTTTGATCTCTGCAAGGGTGTTTAATAGAGGGTAATACTGGGTGCTAAGATAAAGTTGTCTGTCTGATAGGATGTTAATCTCAGTCTTCTACATACCTGTCATCAAAGCCAATGGCATTTAATGCTAATGCTGGATGCTCTCCTCTCATGCAGTACTCTTAAAATAATTTCTTCCTCTAACAACCTACCCATGAACTTTCAATGGTACCTTGCCATTAGTTATTTCCTGAAAAATCTAACCGACCTAATGGAAAAAAATGAGCATCCTACCAGTAGGGATGAGGATTCTACTGAAAACTTTTTTCCATCCCTGGGACTTGTACTTCAGGAATGAGAATCCGATACTCCTGCCACCACATCAACCTGAATCCCTAAAGAGAATAAAACTAATTAAAACTTGGCAATGTCCACTGGATTTTTTATTGGTACGATGTGTTTGGAAGCTTATGCACCATCATCAGGTACAAACATTTTTGGAAAATTTCTGTCATATGTGCGGGGAAAGAAGGGAAGGTTAAGGGGTTGAAGGGAGGGAGGGGGTAGGAAGGGAGGTTTCACTCTGAGAGTGGGGGGGGATAATTTTTGACCAAGGTTTACGTTGTTAGGGAAAGAATAGGGGAATGGTTCACAAATTCAATATCATTCATTAGTTTGACCCTCCGTTTTCTACTCCTGATTAGCTCCCATTTCTCCAGAGTGTCAAGGCATCGTCCTTTTCCCTCGAGCCACAGGATCTTTGGGGTGAAGCTACAGTGATGGCCTTCGTCAATGAGGTGTTTAGCAATTAGGGATCTGATGTCCTTGTTTAAGAAGTACCTCTTGTGTTCTTCTGCCCGTAATCTAAAGTTCCTCCCAGTCTGCCCCACATACACACAGTCACAACATTCACACTTCATTTCGTAAACTCCAGATTTGGACAAGGGGTCAATTTTATCAAACGTTTTTTGGAAATAAGATTTCAGTGTGTCGGGTACGTAGAAACCTATATTGTATATGTCTTTAGGGAAGCACTTTGCGGCTTCATATGAATACTTCCCTACGAACGGGAGTCTCACCCATTTCTTAATCACCGGTTCACTGTGGACATAACCAAGTTTTAATCAGTTTTATTCTCTTTAAAAAAGATGTCCCACAACATCTCACCGGACTTCATTGAGTTTATTCTGAATCCCTATTTGTGTCAGCCATAGTCATCGTGTCTAAGGGCATTGCTGGTTATTGAGCCTATAGGCTTTGGTGTGGTAGATATTCACCAGTTAGATATGGTATCTAGTCCTCTTGCACCACAAAAAGATTATTCACGTCAGCTACTTCTGGTGGAGCAATATTCTCATGGGTGTGTGTAATCTATAGACATAACAGATTTAAAGTGTCATTGAGGAATGAGTTAAAATAGATACTTCATGGATACTTTATGCCCTCGGGAACTTCTAATGGAACACATCTTGATGCTTTTTTGTCATCTGCAGGTGCATGCTATCAATTTAAAGATTTAAAATTTCTATCAGTAGTGCAATGTTAGTGGGTTAGTTTTATTTTATTCCTCCTCATTGTTTCGTCTAATTTCTCTTGATACTGTTGAATCCATTGAAATGTTATTTCATTCACATCTATTCTGTTGATAGTTCTGTTATGATGGCATGTTTACAAGCCCACTGATGCATAGAGTGATTGATCCCTTTTTGTAAATATCCATTGTGACTATATCATTTTATGTTGTGTATTTCAGATGTTGTTTTCAGTATGCCCCTTAAAAAATCTCCAGAAAGGAAATCTTCTCAGGGTAGACTGTCAGACGAAGGCTATCACACACTAGAGGAAGCCGGAATAGGGGGGTCAAAAAGGAATTCCTCATCACCTTTAATGCCAAGTAAAGACTTGAAAGCAGGACCAAAAATTGCTGATAATGCTATAGAGTCGGAGGTCTTGGGAGAGGAAGAGGAAGAAGAGGAGGAGGAAGCATCCGAGTGGCTCGAGAGGATGGGCGTCACTGAAGCCGAGATCAAGAGGATGGAGTCGGAGCAGGCTAAACAGTATCCTTTTTATGCCAAATGTGATTTATGTTTTATTCAGCAATAATCTGTTTGTTAGTAATATTCTAAGAACTGTGATGTCACTAATACAGTAACTCGAACGAAGTTTCCTGGTTGGGTAGTGTACTTTTCAACATAATTCCCTTTGAAAAAATGATTTGCTTCGAATGGGACTCAAAACCGGATCCCCAGTATATGTTCTTTTATATTTTAATCATTTAAGCTGCCCTGATATTCTCCTTCTCTCTTGTTGCTTGAAAAGCTTTTTAGTTTGGTTTGCCAACAAATTTCATTGGGTTAGAGGAGGTTGCCTTTATCATACGAACACTCAGTGTGAGTAGGATGCATGGATTTAGCTTCCATGTGACCAGCTGTATGAACTTATTGTGGAAGATAATTGTGTGTAAACTAAACACCGTTACTGTTTTTTGGAAACTTCATCACAATAGTTGTTTGGCCTGAATTTGGTGGGTTAAAATCCAATTTCATATTATCTTCTGTATTTTGTAGTCTTATGTTACTTGTAATTATTACCGGAAATATGAATTTTTTTTACTCCAATTCATTTTTTTAATTGGGTGCTTGATTTTTGCACCACAGTCCACAATTCTTTGGTGTTTAGTGAATTACTGTGAAAGGAGCTTGTTCTGACTGCGCTTTAGGCAAAGGAAGTTAGTTCTTGTGCCGTTTACATCTACATGAACGATTCTGCCAAAAAATTTCTCTTAAAATCATAACAGCCTTTAAATTTTGGCTTAAAAGCATTGATAATTTTATAGTTTATTTTAATGAGCTCAATTGTACTGGTAATCTATTGCAAAGAAAGGAAATAGTTTTAGGTCGCAAGATTTGTGGCACTAAGCGTTATGTTCCTTCTTAGGTCCATTTGCTTTACTTTAATTTTCTAAATACTCATGGGAGAGATATGATTTGTCAATAAGAGATATGATATGAGAGGATATTTGAAGTTGTGTTTATGAATGCATTGCAATTCAATCGTAGGCAAATGAAAAGAAAAATATCTGATAAGGTTCATTTATGAACATAAGGCATGCGACTGAATACATTGATAAGTTACTGATAAGATACATTGATAAGAAACTGATGGGAGGAATGATAAAATGTTAATATCCAACTGAATAACTGAATTAACATACAGCTTTGGCGGTTACTGTATCCACTCATCACCTCAGTCCACACATTAATTCTTGCATCTACTCGCTTGGGTATCACCCTGTGAATTACATCGTTACATGCAGACATCAATTCCATACCAATGTTGCAAGAAAAAGGAAAGCGTTGCACCATGTAAAGAATGCGCAGTGCGGCCAAAACCGACCCCACAAAACTTCATAAATCTCGTTCACAAATGCACGTTACCGGCGAAAATTGAACAACAAAACATCTCCAAAATCTCACAGTGATAGCACCGATATGTCGCGAATTCATTAGCACAATGACTTGATTGCTTTCTAGTACCCAGCCAGCATACAATATGATGTTTATGTAAAATTCGTGAAAACTTGAGGTGTGCATGTATATGTAAACAAAATCTCTTAGTAGTATTTAATTTTTACGTAAATTCTGCGTAAGATACTCGTAATGGAGAATAGGTAAAAACACGTACTTGATGCTTCTGTCAATAACTGATAAGCCAACTTGCAATTTGCTTACGTAAACGAAATTACGTGGTTCTTACTTCGTGCTCATGAGGGCGAGGCCCGTTGAGAAGCAAGTTTGCAACACAAAAAGTTGGAACTGTCCTTGTGTTATGAAAATTTGTCACTTGGAAAGCCCACGCAAGGCACGGAAAAAATGTAATATCTTGAATTAAGGTGACCTTGCTTTGTAGATGCTCACAGTGTAAAAATCGCCATCCATATCATGAGTAGCACTAGAGTACTCCATGCTGGAAGAAGATTTTCAACTCACAACTGTACTCCAGAGGGATATGTTTGCAAGAGACCTTCTCTTTTTCTTTTTCCAAGGTACAACGGGTACCAAGGGAAGTATGAGTCATCTTCTTGTAGCGTATGAGAAACCATGCAGCGTAACCACTTCTTCCCAAGCCATGTTGAACTCTTGCTGATCACAGATTCCGGGGGAGAAGGAGCGACCCTCGAGTACGCTCAGAAAAATGGTGGCCGCTCACCGGTGATCAGTTGGTGAGCGGTCGCATCCAGGGGGAGAGCAGTGGATCGCTCACCGAGCGATCAGTGAGCGGTACTCCCCCTGGATGCGCCCATTATTTTTGTGATCGGAAAAATATTTTGATACGTTGAAGGATAATTTTAGGCTAAAAATAGATATTGGCTATGTCACTTTAATTTTTTACGACCACTATATATTTCCTAAAAGCCCTCTAAAAGTGGCAAAATTTTCATTATGTTGAAACACCATGATAGTTGGATAGTGATGTCACTAGACAGTACCATACTGCCACAACTGTAGCTTTGGTTGCCACGTTGAGGTTATCAGTGATATAACATTATTTTTGTGATCGGAAAAATATTTTGACATGCTGAAAGATATTAAAGAAATTAGTGTGAACAGTTGATTGTTCCTTTACATACAGCAATTCAAATGCTTGGGTAAGGATTTCTTTTGCACGTAAATCCAAAAAGTTCAAGGGAAATGGTTTCCAGTGGTCATCCAGTTAAGTGCTAAAAGTGTGTTTTTAAGCTAAGCAAAAAACTTCACAGCTCTCTACTCTTTGAGTTATATACGTGTATTTTTTGGCGCATAAAAATAGATTATTTACCCATAGAAAATTGTAAAATACTGGATACTATACTGATACTAATTATGACAAATTAATGTACCTAGGTATATGATATAAGGTTGTTTCCCTTGATTATGCTGAGGAGCTTACTAAAAGTTGAAATGGAACATGCCTGTGTTTGAGCAGTTTATAGAAATGGGAAATACCTGTTTCCAACCAGATTCCAAGATGCAGTACCTGCCTTGTGGCATCACAGTGAATTTTCAACATATCTGCATGTTTTAGTGGCCCTGCTGTTTTTTTCATAATTCTGAGGTATTTTTCAAGACTCCAAAGTGATTTTTGCATTTTAAATTTGGTTTTATGATGTATTGATACTCCAAACTTCATTTTAAGGCCATTGCTTTGGGCATTTTAAGAAGTGGTACACAATCCTATTGGCAGGGAAGCTCCAAATCTTTGTATATTTCCCTGTACAATATGTCCACTAATTTCTATGGTCATAACTGGTGAAGCCTGAATCTCCTTTTGCTCATGGGATGTATGTATATGCATAGCATATGAGAAGCTGCTGTAATGGAGAGCTTTCCATGAGACAACATCTATAAGCAAGGGTTGAAAGCTAAAAAAATGGCTAATTTTCATCAATACATATTTAGAGTTGTAACTGCTTTTCAATGTTCCTCTAAGGGAAAATTTTCATTGGCAGCAATATTTTTTCCAACCATATTGTTGTTGTTACCAGTACAAAGTTTTGTCACAAGTGAACATCTTTGCTGGAAAGAATTTGTGAAAATCTTAAATCTCATTAGAAAAACAGACAGAAACTTCTATTTGGTGCAAATTTTTCTACCTACTCTCAAATGACAACTTGTCCTCCAAGATTCCTTAACTAGTTTTCCAGTACTATAGACAGTGAGCGTGATATTGATAGAAAACCAGAGTCATTAGTTTATGTGGAAGGTGTGGAAGCTCAAGCCCTTTTCAACTTTCTAATGGACTGTCGCAGTTGTGTTGCTCCTACTGGTCCACTTGCTGGTGTTCCTCCAACGCTACTCTCCCCAATAGCATTCAGAGGAGCTACTTTAGGTGCACTTAAGGTATGTTGATTCTTTTATTGTATGTATCAATTCCAATTTCTGTTCCCTACGTTGACATTAAAGGTATTTTGGAAATTCACCTAGGTTTGAAGCATTGTGATTTCCTCCGAGTGATGCTATGGTAGTCATGTGTCACATAAGTGAGCAGCTGATCATTTCTGTTATCTTTTTTAGTTATAAGTTCAATGAAATTGAAGGTATCCCTAGTGGTAGTCATGTGTCACATAAGTGAGCAGCTGATCATTTCCTCTGTTAGCTTTTTTAGTTATAAGTTCAAAGTACAATAAAATTGAAGCTATCCCATTGATGATTGGTCAATAGTGCTTTGATAATGCTCTTAATCAAGGATGATATTTCAAAGTTTTAAAGGGAAGCAGAATAAAGTTACGCAGTACTTACTTTCCTGATACATATCAATTCTACCAATTATGATTTAATTATCACTCACAAAATGTATGATAAAATAGGGGTACATCTGGAGAACTATGTAATCTAAGAACTTTATTAGATGTACATACTTACTGTTGACTGAATCAAATCTATATGTAGCCAATTAACTTAAATTTTTGGGTTGAATTTTTTTTTGAGCTTGAAATAAACTTAAAATCTATCAAACCAATATATGAATTTAAAGTCTTTTTCAATTTTACTTCTATTTGCCTCATAATTGCCTAAAACCCATGAAAGGAAGATGGTGGCTTTTGATCCCTTGAACTTTTGAAAAAACAGGGCCCTTCTCATCATCTTCATTGTTTGTATGTTGTTTATGAGGTTTTCATAGCCTAGGAGTAATTTAATGTCAGCATGTATTTAAATACAAACAGTTTTATATCTACATACTATTATTTGATTTTGAACTAATCCAAACTTTTTTATTTATTCAGGTTAGGCATAGTGTTGTTAAAGTGGAAGGGGAGTCATATCACTCCGTAGAACTTCGTGGACCAATTCTTCCAACTACCCTTCATTCTCTCTCATCTCTTCTCTGCTCTTCACCATCTTCAAGCACAAAGTATACAGCTACATTTGCTGGAGTTGAGTCTACTCGACCATTTTCACATGCTACTGGAAAGCCATCATCATCTGAGGGCTCAAAGGACACTGAAAGCTCAGTGACTGCATCAGTGTTTGAAAAAGAGAGTTTAAGTGACTGTGGACTTTTCCCAAACATTCTTGAAACTTTCTGCAAGTCATCAAATTCAGTTGTTCTGGACAATTTAAAGTTTTCTGACTCTGTATATTCTTGGTCTCTCTCTTGATAGCAATTTTTATCGTGTATGTGTGTATATTTCATTGTTTTGTTGTACTTGTAATGGATTTGGAAATTGCAACCATATCTGTTCATGTCTAACAGTTCAGAACGTTAGGATCCATGTTTATGCTGACAGGACAGCCCTAGTTGCCAATATTGTCTCTCCAGTGAATTTTGTTGGAATTTTTTCTTCGTGAATGCTTATCTATTTATTAATTTTGTTGTTGATCAAAGTCAGCTGCTATACCAATGTGGCTTTGTTGATTTTTGACAAGGCAGCTGTTTTATCGTCAATCTTAAGAAATAAAACACTTAAAAACTGAAACTCTTTATTTCCATCATTTAATGTAAGTAGGTACATACATATCCATATACTTCAGGAGGTTTTTTAGAATTTTTTTACCACCAGAGACCTTTGAATTTTGTGCCTTGATTGCAATGTTTTGACGAAAATCCAACATTTTTTTTTAATTGCTCATGCCTACCAATTTTCCTTGCATATCCTTAAATTCAAGCTGTTTTATTGATTAAGTAATCATTTTAGTATTCTACACATGATTGGATTTTGGACGGTTTTTATCCTTACTTCACAATTTCTGGCACCTTTGCACATTCCCTCCCATGTATGTCCATTTGATTCCTCTTAAATGCCTCATTGTCACCTGCTTATTTTTCTACAACTCGTATCCTCATCCATTCTTCCCCCATGTTCTCCAATCAATTACCCTGTTCTTTTAAAATGTCCTCAGTCAATGTCATCGCCGAGCCTCTGCTACAAGCTTCCTCACCAACCATATCCAATATCACCTTGTTCCTCCTCGCTATCCAGATGACCGAGAAGGGATTGCATTTGGCAAAACAGGGAGAACATCAAATTAGAGAATTATGTACAAAGTGGATTGGAGAGATGCAGCAAACCAATCGAAATGAAGATGAAGCTTCTAATACTCAATCAAAAATTAGACCTTATTCGATCGTTGCCAATCTCACCGTTTTTGCTGCTTGAGATTCCTTTCTTTAACGTGACTCATTGATAAGCACACTAACACCTCTGTGTAATGTTGGCTACCGTACCGAACTTCCCTCACCACTATCTTCCCCAGAAGTGACCGATCTTTGGCTTCCTGTCTAAATTTCCTCACTCAGAGGCCCTGTCCACTCCGCTTGTTGAAGTTTTACGATTTCAAGGCCATTAGTTTTCGCGCAATCTACGTCCGCAGTTTCATTCTCCATTTCGAATTCCCGCATCTTTACTCCGTTGCGCATGCGATTCGCGAGTTTTTGAGGCGCGCTAGCGTCGCATTCGGTGAACTTGGCAAAACACTAAGGTACACCAAAACACGCCAGGCTCATGGTGAGAAGTTAATGGTTTTTGTGCAAGAGAAAGGTAAACCGGTTTAATATTTGTGCCGACGAGGTCTTTGGTTTCGGGCGAATATACAGTACAAGCTGGAATTGATGGTCGTCTTATGTTAAATATTATTCCTTGTAGTGTATTGGTTCTTCGTCAAGATGTTGAAGTGCTCATCGACTTTGGGAAAGTGAGCTGATAATTTAATCAAGCTTTGGTGGTACAGAGTCGCAAGATTCAGTTAGACTCGTCCTTCTAAAGTAAGCTTCTAGTATTGGTCTTTTCATGGTTTTAAGTGGAGTTTTTTGGAGTATTCGTGCCTGAACTATAATACCCTAGTCCTAATGATATTATTTACGAGTTTTGATGAGGATTTCTACTGGGCTTATTTTTTGGTGACACAACACTTTTTCAATGTCTTGCTTGAGGTGAAAACGAAAACATTGGCTTCGGTGGTCAGCGCTTTGTTGAAATTAGCCTTAAATGTGAAATACATCAGTCCACATATTCAGACTTATTTAGGCAAACATTTACCCGTTTTATTGTTTACGTGAGCTTATTCCTTACATAATGTCTTTCTAATTAGCAATTCATCAGTCAATAGAATCCACAAACCGTCATTAGTCTTACGATTTACACCGTGACCTCTCTTTGTTATTGACAGTTAAGATAGTAATATTGTTTGGTAGTCTAATTTTTAAGGGAAGGAACCTTAAAGAATATGGAAATGAGTCCATGTTATAAGGCAAAGTCATTGAAGTGATCCGTCTTTACGCTTATGCATGCTTTTTTTAATGTTAGTTTTTCTTTTCAGCACCAAAATGGTTCTTAAAGTGATACAAGTGACCAACATCCCCATGCAGGTCACTAAAGACCAAATGTATACAATGTTTGGATGCATTGGAGAAATTGAAGACATTAGACTCTATCCGACGCTGTAAGAATCAATTTTTGGTTTTTGTTATATTTTTCTTGTTTCATCATATTAATTAATCGACCAATTTTAGGAGAAGTATGGGGACCTCGTTTGATTCAAGAATATGCTTTATCAAGTATAAGAAATCATCTAGTGCAGACCTGGCCTTTTACCTCAGTAATACTCCGTTGATGAATAGAACTCTCCAAGTTGCCCCTTGTACAGATGGTATGTATAATGAACTGTTATATTGATAAATGTGAAAAATTTCCAAGTCTGGCCTCATGGTTTTAATCTATTGTTATTATTTCGTTTTACATGTTTTAAGTTTGTTTTTTATCAATAATTTCATTCTTTCATCGATTCTTTTATTTATCTCTTTAGTCCAAAAGATTAAGTAATTCAGTAATGCTAGTGGTGATGTATTCCTTAATAATGTGATCACATTCCTCTTTTTTTTCGAGACTGTTGTACTCAAGGCACATGCCTTATTTGAAGTAGTGTCTTTTTTCACAATGCAAGAAGGCATGCTTGGAATTAAGAGCAGGGGCTCTTTCTCAGCTCTTGTTTATGCATTAGCTTATGCATTCCAGAAATTAACTGCTTACATTACGCAATTTTCAGTGCACATCCATGCATATATTTAATTGTGCAATAAAATGCCTCATATAAAACAACCTTGAATATATATTTGGTCATGAGAATCTCGAATTGGGATGTCATCTTGGTTTTATCAAGCACTGGGAAAGCCTCAGATTTTAACCCCTGCTGTAGTTCCTTGCTCATGTTCACACAATTTCTATTCATCACTCTGTGCAGTTAAGTGCCTCATGTGCAATGACCTTTAGGGGCCTATGTGATTAAGGTGGGTATAGTGTGGGTTCCATTCCCAGCATTTGCAGTGATTTACCATTAGAATCTTTATCCTTACTTGGGTGCTATACAGAGGGTACTTCAAGAGTTGTCCTCTATCTACCAGGTAGGCCATTTTACTGTAGTCCACATGTCATTAATAGTTAGGGGAAGGCTATTGGCTGGACCTGGAAACTTAATTTTCCATGTCCTAGTTGTTAACTGATAATGGACTCCTGGAGGAATTAATGAACATTTTGATTTTTGGAATTCAGGCTCCTAAAATTTGTTCTTCTAATCCATTCAACTCAGACATTCCAGTGAATAAACATCTTTGTAGGGGTGGTGGTAGAGAAATTATGCAAACAAAATCTCAAATTAGAAATTTTTCTGTTTTTACCAATAAGATCTATTTGTGTTTGGTCATTTCTCAGTAGTTTTAAACATAGAGAGTTAAATGTGAACTTAATAAGTTTTTGCTGTGGAGTACATAGTTGAGAGATATTGGGCAAAATCTATAAAGGCCAAAAATGTAGCTGTTTTTCTATCAAGAAGTTATGAAAAATGGTGCACTGAGGTCAAAAACTTGGATTTACAATGTCAGTCCCACCTCAAACATAAAAAAATCAGAACTACCTGACCTTTTGAAGCAAAGCTCTTATTTTTGCTTTACTTCTAGTCTAAACTACTGCAACTAGCTATCAATCTATAATAGAAGTGGAATTCAGTTCTTTGAGATGCACAATAGCTTGAGAGTTGTGCATTTCTCTAGATCAATCATCTGACTGAGAAATTTTGGCTTCTTGCTATCAATTGAGTTTAGATAAAAATCAGCACCTATAAGTACAGTGGAAATATGACTTCAAAAATCAAAATTTATTTGCATGTCTTATGAATTGAGTGGTTAGAATCGTATAAAAGTTAATTTTAGGTATTGTTGGTAAATACCTTTTTGCCGAAAAACTTGATGCTTGGGAACATCTTATCCAGGAAGAATTCCTATGCATTCATGAGTGTTATTTTGGGGACTTGAAAATTAAACTTTGTATAGAGGTAGGGGTGAACTTTTATTATGGGAACATCTTTTCCGGATTGTAAATACTGTATTTCATTCCTGTGTTTGCCGCAGATATGAACTATTGATCGTATTAGCAAATATGTTTAGTTACAAATCCAACCACAATAATCCATGCACGTAGAGAATGATAAAAACAACTGGGAGAGGGTAGTGGTAACACAAGAAAAAGCACGCCACATAGCAGCTGGACGAGTTCAATATAGATGTGGTAGAAGGTGCAGTGGTAGACTTCAATGGGAAAGCAAGGATATTTGGTGGATTTACCTTTACTGGTGGTTATTGACTTCAATTGGCAGAAGAATAACTCATTTTCATCTTCTTTCTTATGCACGTTGCTCATGTATAGTTTTAGTCAAAAGCTAAATCACAACAAATGACTCTATAGTTTGTTTTGAATAGCTTAGTGAGGGTTGAATGTCCATGTCTACTACATATTTATGTGCATTCTTCACATTTAAAAAATATTTTTGGAAAATAATTACTCCTTTTTATATCCATCTCGGAAAATTACAAACCTCCCTGTTTGTATATTAATGCTGCAAAGTAAACTGGCTCTTTAAAATACTTAAACCACCTCTATTCCTAAACAATGAGTTAATTTATTTGATATTCTCTGTGATAATGAGACTCCACTACATAAATGGCTCAACTTTTACAGTGTCTTATGTCACAACATTTGGTTTGCTCTAGTCCCTCAGGCAGGGCTTGTCATGGAAGCTATGTGCAGGAATTAAGTGCACCCTTAAGGGTATCCATGCTTGAAGGCTACTGTCCCAATATCCCATCCCTTTTCTTAATTTTTTGTAGCATGATTGTTGTAAATTTTGCCTGTAACACTGTTAGACTTGACAAGTATTTCTTCAAATACCTTCATGGCCGTTACTTTTTCTGAAAGAACAGTATCTATCAAAGAAGGTGTTTTAGTGTAATGTTTCTTTTGCTATAGCATACTTCTTATGTAGCACTTGTTTTAGTATACATTCTGCTGCATGAATAAATAATTACTGAATTTTAAGCCTGTTTTATGTGTGACATGTACTTGCATAATTTTAAACCACTTTTTCCTCAATCCGGCATAAAATAACAATTGAATAAGGGCAGGGGGTATCTTGCCATTTCTTGTTCATGCTTTTGTGCATGCTTTCTTGCAATTCACTGCTTTACATGATGCAGTTTGAAATGCACATTCGTTCATCATCAGATTGTGCAAGTAGGTATGTGCCCTGTGTAAAATGGGCTTTAAACTCGTGGATACAACAATATTAACTATGCATTATTTACATATAAGCTGCAAAATTTTTGTTGGTCATTTTTTGTTGAATGTAATGCATCTTTCAAGGTGATCATTTTTATTTAGCTGATGAAAAGGGCGCTATTCCATGTGAAGAAAAAGGATTAGAAATCCTGGTAGAAGAGAAGCAGAAAAACCTTGGCCTGACATTTATGGTACGTGACATTTCCTTGCTGATGATAGATTCCATCAAAGATTTTATTTCTAAGAAGATTTCCATCAAAGGTTGTGATTTTATTTCTCATGTTGCTCTGCAGGTTGTGTGGAAATAATGGTTGTACACCTACGTGAAGTTCTCTATTAGTTAGGCGCGATATAGTTCTATTCAAGCTTTCATGTTTTATTGAAAAAATGTCAATTTTTATCTTTGTGGATATTACTTAGCATTCCTTTCAATTTCTTGGATCATCAAAATTTTTGGAGTCAATCATATGCATAGTTGATTTATAAAGGTAATACGTGATTGAGATGTTTTCAAATGAAATATTCTTGCATCTAGCTCTAAATTGTTTATTTTATGTATGAGAGTATACATGAAAGCTTGGGTTTTGAAGGATTGTCATTTCAATAGTTCAGCTTTTTTTTAAGATCTTCTCAGTAGGATATACCCTCAGGTCCATCAGCTTCACACAGTAAAAACTATCAGTCAAGCTTCTCCAAGGCAACTTTCTTAGTCAGCCATTGGCAGAGATGGGTGTTTGTTAGTTTAAATGAAATCCATGAGTCCATAGAGAGCCTCTAACCTGAACTCCTGTAGGCATAGCTGACATAATTACCCAATCTTAGAATGGCCAAACAGGTGAAAGCATTGTGATAGTAATACATATTTGCAGCCATAAAAAAGGCTAAACATTGGTCGAAAATAATAGAAGACGACAGGTAATTCGTTCATGCTCATTTGTGTTGTAGTTGTGGCCTTCGTTTCAGTGCTATGACGTCTCGAAGTCGCGTGCATTCGGTGTGGGTATACTGGTATTTTTTTATATAATTTTGTTTTTCAGGCAATCGTTCATTCCATGTAACATTTTGCTGTGTAAAATTGATGTATATTGGTTACTTGTTATAGATACGCGCCTTCAGTACGTAAAACATTAGGTGGTGAATCAGTCTCAAGAGGCACGTTGCCTTCCGTTTTTACATGCCTACGAGTATTGTTACTCATACATAAGAATTTAAATGCATAATCGCAATATATTAAGCCGTGTTAACACCTTATATGTACCCGCGCGAGTAGATGCATGATCACATTCGCCGTTAAAATTGCGTAAACACGCCAAGTTGTGCTAATGTGGGTCCGAAAAAAGCTCGTTCTATTTGGATCATTTGTTTGAGCATCTATCCAGCCAGGCATATACATGCATCATGTAAACACGCCTATACACTCATTTTGAGAGATATGACGTTGCCGATCTCGCAGAATTGGCTTCACTTTTTTATTAATCTCCTGAGATTCACGCCAAGGTAGCTGACCGCACACTTCCACGACTGCAGCTCCTTGGAGTCGTATTCCTCCTCCCCAAGCTATACTGACCCAGTCTTCTGTGGCATTTATTGGTCACCCCCCGGGATACTCCGTGCCCCGGGAGTTCCGATTCCCATATCTGCGCGCTTTCTACGCGCTGCTGCAAGCGAACACCTCCCTTGGATGCCCATTCAAATGTCTTCAACCTCTCGGAAAAATCATTTACGAAGCGATTTCTTTTTCCTGAAGAATGAGGCATTTTATGTCTATTATATCGATGAAGGAAGCGTAGTAAATACAATCCGGCCGCGAAAGCATTATAAGCTCGCTCGCCGGGTCGCGCAAACACTGGGCAGTGCTTCTGGAGACTCACGAAAATGTAACAATCATCTGTGCAATTGAAAAGCCTGCTGCAGGAAAACCTTGTTTGTAGGCAAAATGTAGGGATTATGTAGACTTGAGCGCGGCTCTGGTGGTCTCATGCCGCGAGTGGTATGAGCGGTAGTGTGTGTGGAGGGAGAGAGAGGAGGGTACGGAAAGGAAGAGTAGGGGAAGAATAATCCGGCGGTCGTATAGTCGGCCCTCTACCGTAATTTACGTTGTGCGTGACCATTATATACATTGTTATGATGTTCCTAATGTGACAGTGAGGTGAGTAGTGGTTCCTTTATAACTGCTAAAATGTGGGCTATTATTTTTGTGCAATAAGTTGTATGAATTACGTACATTTATTTCGATTAATGAGTAGGTGAAGTACTAATAACCGGATTTTAATTTGAGTATATAATTTAATGACCTTGAATGATTGCACTGCCCTGAGAATGTTAATTACTTATTTTGGTACTCGGCTCTAAATTTTGGATATATTTGTGCATACATATTTATACTATAATATGCATTTGCCTTTTCATATGAGTAAATAATGTTTTTCAAGTAATGTCTTGAGAGGTGTCCTTTGGCCTTCGTGATAAACATTCAAGCTTATCAAGTATTTTTTATGATAAGGTTTTGTATTAGCCATTAGGATAACTGCTTGTAGGGTTGCTACATGGTAAAAAAATGGAATAGTTAAAAGAGCAAGCATTTGTCCAAGAAAATTATGATTGTTGATGTATGAAATGTATGGATAATTTGAGATGTGAATTGAAGTTGTAACAACTTTTGATATTGTTAATCTGTTAATTCTCACATGAAATATTTTTCCTTATTTTGTGGGATATTGCTGTATGTATTGTCACGTTTCTCTATCTAGCATTTGATTATGTTAACTCTTTAGTGATTGACAAATGATCATTTCTGAAATACCTTCAATAGAAAATCTGTTCAATAGTAAGCCATGAAAAAGTACATTTAGGTTAATCTCAAATTCTAAAAATGTAGCAAATTGATGTACTTAATAAATGAAAAACATGAAACTAACCTTTCTCCCAGATATCTGTATTAAGTTCATTGACTCAAGCAATATGTCATCCAATATAGCATATTCATCCAATGTATACTCTAATTTATTTTGGCTGAAGGAATCCCATGAAGATACATTTGCCAGAATATCTGAGGAATTGTTCAAGAATGGTTTGCCCCCATACCCAGACCTGCCAGAAAATTATTGCAGTTCCATTGTTGAACAGACAAGAAGGACATTAGTTGTGTCCAACCTTGATGAATCGGTAAGTTGAATCTTGTCTAATTTCTCTGTGTACATGCTGAAGTTAACTGAGTTTGCTGATGGTGTAGTTATGTCCCATTTTACATTTTGCTACTCATTTAGTGGGTTAGTCAGTCACTAAGAGTTGTGCAACAGAATTTGTCTCTTGGACCACTGATTTATCATGAACCTAATGGGCTTGTGCAGTTTTTTCATCCTGAGCTGGAAAGTGATGATAATAATTTGGCATGTTTTCTAGATCAATGGTGATGCATTAGTTGACCATTTCACCAAGGCCGGAGAGGTGAAATATGTGAGACTATGCCAGAGGCAGAGTGATCCAGGATTGTATGCTCTTGTGGAATTAGTCAAACATGAAGCTATTATTCCTGGCCTGAAGTTAAATAACTCTGAAATTGGGAATGGTGTGAAGATAAAGTGAGTATTAAGCTAATTTGATGTTGAATAATTTAAGATGTATGCTGGGCTTGATATGTGAAGGTATCAGTTATTTTTTGCTGCATATTTTAACCTTTAACATGTAGGGTCAGTAGAATTGATTATTGCCTCTTGGAATCTCTTTTGTCTATTTTTAGCATCGTCAAAGCGGAGTGGCATGTCATTATGTAGTAGTTGTGAAGTAAGCATCTGTTTGTATTTTGGGTTGTTTTTAAATGATCTACTTAGTCATGCTGAGCTCAGTACATGTTTGTTTAGTGAAATTTTATTACATCCTGAAGAGGGTTGCTGGCAAAAATTAACATTGACCCTTTCTCGGTATTTTAGTTGTGATAATCAAGACAAAATTTGTGACTTCCACAATTTATTGATTGATTGAAAGTTATCAAGAAATAGTGGAAGTCATAAATTTTCTCTTGATTATCATGACGTTTTTCCACCATGTGAAAGCTTCGAGTTTTCATTTTATTTTTATCAGTATTTTAGATTTTTTGTTATCTTCAGATTGCCAGGCAGTTAACACCAAAGTAGTATATAATAAAATTGTCATTTCTTTAAGAATGCTTACTTTGAACATCAGTAAATACAGCCTAATGAAATGGAATCGATACTTTATTTTTTCATTCCATAGTTTTTGTAAATCATTCCTTGTGAATAAGTGCTTATTCTTGTAAAGTAATTCATCTGCGGCAAGGAAACTACTTAAGCAGTCACTTGTGTCTGCTGTGGGCGATCCTTTGATTGATAACAGTGGACTAGATTCCTTTTCACTTTCAGACATATTTCAGGCTCCTCAGAGCTTTTTTTGCAAATAATTGTTAAATTGCTGATTATAGTTCTTTGGCCTTAGCTGTTTCATAATGTTGGAGTCAACACCTAGAAAATGGCTCTATCGCCGATTTTCATAAGTGCTTAGATATTGCCATTCTTAAATAGATGATATAGCTAAAAGGATAAAGTTTTTGGTGTAATATCTTATTAGTTCTCGAAAAGGCTTTAGCTTCAAATTGTACTCTGTAAATTTAGCCCTTTTTCAGTTGTGTCATAATGATGCGCTAAACAGGCTGCATTCATTTATGAACTGGGAGATTGTGCTGTCCTTGTGTTCTTAACATAATCAAGCCCAGCAAAAGCAGAATTTATGTGTAGTGCTTATTGTCAGTCAATGCAGAAATGAATAAGCTTTTATTTGATGTGTGAATGAGTGAAGTAGCCTCCCCCTGTTTATTAATTAATACTTTTTGAATTTGGGATGACAGACTTAGAAATTGATTAAAGTGCTTAGCTCACTTTCATTCCTGAGTGGCTTCTACAAGGTGGCTTTTCAGTTTAGTTATCTTATACATGTTTCTGTAGCAGATCTCCAAAAAGTTAGTAAAAATCTCAAAAGCTTCTTTGTGGATGGAAATTAGTTCTGTTAATTGTTTTGATGTTTTTTTTCAAGTTTTGATAGGAACACTTATTGAATGATATGCATTCCTCTTTGAAGTGTTCAAAAATCATCCATCCTTATATCAATTGTCTGCATCTTTGATGTGGCCATTGGGAGCACATAATCAGTTCACATGAAATTGCCTGAACATTCATTATTCTCTTTTTTTTATTTTTGTGTGTAAGTCTTTGTTACCTTTACTGAAACTTTCTTAACTTTTATAATTACAGAGTTTATCATTCGGTGCAAGCTATTGAAATCAATGACAACGCAATAGCTGATATTCATGAACTAACTAATGAGAAGTTAACTTCTTCACTCTCTGAGTATATAGAGAATGTCTTCCCTATAGAGAAATCAGGTAAATCTATTTATTATTTATCATTTAATTAGCCATAAATACAAAAGTAACATTTCAAAATCATGGACATATGTAAAAATACTATCCTTAATAACTGGATACAGTTTTACTGTACAAATACCTGTGTTTTGAGGCAGAATGTAAGTTTTTATCCACGTTAATTTCTCATGTTCATTCTCTCTGCATTCCTATTTTGTCATTTATTTTCAATCAATGCTCCCAATCTTGGTAAGTTTGTGAACCAAATGATGGTATAATAATGATATGGTGAAGAATACTCGATTGGCATTCCATGAATGTGTTTTTAGGAATAAAATTCCTCTTTGCTGACCTTGATTAAACTTTCAAGTTGTGGGAAAGATATCTTTAGGTGAAATTGGGGCAACTGCGGAAAAAATTTTCATGTGTATTTGACAATCAGCATCTTTCCTGTTGTAGTGCTCCAACCAGTATCTATGGTCCTCCATTCCTAATGAATCCACATGGGTAATTAGGGAAGTGCATGTGTGCTTTGAAGGAGAATTATATATGTTCATTTTGTTACGAACCTCAATGCTGTGGAGTATAGCTAAAATGGGAGTTATTTACCCTGGTGCTTATTTGAAAAATATAATAAGAAAACTAAGTGAAATGTTGGCTTTTATGGTTGTAAATCAAGTAATTGAAATACTTATTAGGATAAAATTATGAGCAAAATAAATGTGGAGTGTGCACTAAAAAATATTCCATAGAAAATAAATTCATCCTCAGCAGTTACATCTCCATTAGTTCTCAATAATGACAGTCTCCTCCAGCTCTTGGAAAAAGGTTGAACCCATGATTGAGTCTCAGTATCTGCTTCTGCCTTGCCTGCCCTTGAAGGAAATAACACTCCCCATAGTTTTCCTCTGTGCACTGTGCTAGTACAAAAACAAGAAGCTATAGGTTTGAAGTTCTGTTGTCATTATCTTGAATGCTTTTCCTTTCCAGGATTTCACAGATCATCTAGGTCAAAGTCTAAGTCCTCCCGTGAAGGTTCAAAATCCAGAGAAAATAAGTCAGGATCCAGCCGGCGAAGAAGAAGGTCAGCATCTCGGGAAAGGCATTCCTCCATTTCTCGCCATTCTAAGAGATCTAGGTCACACAGGAGCAGTAGAAGATCAGCATCACGAGAGGGTCGCTCCTCTAAGTCTCGTGGTTCTAAAAGATCAAGGTCACCTAGTGGCAGGAAAAGGACTCCATCTCCGAGTAACCATTCCCCTAAGTCAAAAGAGCGTCGATCTTCTAAGTCTCGTAGTTCTAAGAGGTCGAGATCACCCAGCATCAAAAGGAGGTCAAAATCAAAAGAGCGCTCATCCAAGTCTCATAGGTCATCAAGACCTGGATCACCTAGCAGGAGGAAGAGATCGAAATCGCCTAGTAGTAGGAAAAGGTCAAGATCTGGAGAGCGTCGATCCACCAAGTCCATTCAGTCATCAAGACCTAGATCACCCAGCAGCAGGAAGAGGTCAGGATCTCCCACTTACAGGAAGAGGTCCAAATCTGGGGAGCGCAACTCTTCCAAGTCGCATAGGTCATCAAGACCTAGATCACCTGGCAGCAGGAAAAGGTCTAGATCACCTAGTAACAGGAGAAGGTCAAAATCTGGTGAACGTTACTCATCGAAGTCTGATCGTTCTAAGAGACCAAAAACTCCAATTAGCAGGAGGAAGAAGTCGGTGTCACCTAGCAGTCGAAAGAGGTCAATGTCACGGGAACGTCGTTCATCAAAACATGGTGACTCAAGGAGATCAAGATCTCATAGCATGATTAAAGGATCAAGGTCAAAAGTGGAGCGCTATCCAAAAGCACGCAGCAGTAGGGAATCTAGATCACAAAGCAGTGTAAGGGATTCTAAATCTGCCAAAAAAGCCCTAAAGTCATATAACTCCCGTAATTCAAGATCTCCAAGCAGGAGGGAGAGGAGTTCGAGATCACAAAGCATAAGAAAGAGTTCAAGGTCACCTAGCATGAGGAAAAGTTCTAGGTCACCA
Organism: Ceriagrion tenellum; assembly: GCA_963169105.1. Lineage (NCBI taxonomy): Eukaryota > Metazoa > Arthropoda > Insecta > Odonata > Coenagrionidae > Ceriagrion > Ceriagrion tenellum. Next base: position 126,383,600 of record OY720637.1, read on the forward strand.
AGCATGACGAAGAGGAGCTCAAGGTCACCAAGCATGAGGAAGAGGGCTTCAGGGTCACCAAGTATGAGGAAGAGGAGTTCAAGGTCACCAAGTATGAGGAAGAGGGCTTCAGGGTCACCAAGTATGAGGAAGATGAGTTCAAGGTCACCAAGTATGAGGAAGAGGAGTTCAAGGTCACCAAGCCTGAGGAAGCAGTCAGCATCTCGGGAGTGTACACCTGATGGAATGAGATCACCAAGTAGTCGGAAGTCGACTTCTCTTGAGCGTCACTCTCCTAAGCCTCTGAGATCCAGGTCACCTATGAGCACGAAGAGGTCAACCTCAAAAGAACGTCTCCCATCCAAATCATATGAATCAAGAAGGTCTCGGTCGAAAAGCGGCACTCCAAGGTCACTCTCATGTGAACGTGTGTCAGTCAATAGAGACAATTATAGAAGGAAAGTATCACCTAGCAGTCAGAAGAGGTCTACATCTCGAGAGCGTAGTGTGTCAGTACCAAGAAGTTTTAGAAGATCAAGCTCTCGCTGTAGTGGGAGAAGGTCAATGTCAAAGGAGCACTCTCCAAAGTCGTTAAGCCATAAAGAATCAAAATCCAGGAGCAGTGGAAGGCATTCAGGTTCTGAGGAACGCCTATCATCAAAGGTTTATAATTCTAGGAGATCAACGACACCCAACCATCAGCAGAGGTCATCGTCCAAGGAGTATCAGACAGTTGGAATTAATTCCTCAAGGGCTTTGAAATCACCTAGCAATAGAAGATCACCACCTGAAGAAGTTCACTCTCCAGAAATTCGTAGTCCTAGATCACCATCATCTAGCATTCCAAGGAGGTCTTCAGTAGATGAGTATCACTCAACCTCAGTCTATGCAAAAACATCAGGTTTGCCAAGTCGAAATGATAGGTTGACATCTCAAGAGCCTTGCTCTCCCAAGTCCCCTGGCTCTAGACCTTCCTCTCCTCGCAGTATGAAAGGTTTGGCATCAGAGGAAAAGTGCCCCTCAGTGTTCCATGATGGTCAGAGGTCTGAATCACCAGTAAGCAGGAAAAGATCAGGGTCACCTGAGAGTAATTCCTTGAGATGTCGTAATGCTGAGATATTGAGATCACCAAGTATCAGGAGTTCTGCATCACCAGAACATTGTTTATCAGCTAAACATTCACCAAGTAGGCTGAGGACATCAAACAGCAGAAGATCATCCTCTTCAGAACATCAACTCTCGGTGTCTCATAAGTCCGGAAAATCTACAAGTGGCAGGAGGAGGTCTGCCTACGAAGAAAGTGACTCATCAACGTCTGGGAATTCGAGGCCAGGATCACGTAATAGCCGGAGTAGGTCATCCTCCCAGGAGAATCAGTATTAAACGACCAAATCGCTGAGTGGAGAACAATGAAATCGCTATCATCAGACAGTTTCCTCTTATGGATAAGGAAATGATTTCAAGAGTTGTGAGTTTAATGTTGTCCAATATATTTAGCAATGAAGACTTCTATTGCAATGTGTTTATGAAAACCATAAAAAGGAAGGAATGTAGAAGTATGGAATGAATGTCTTAGTTTGCAGATTACCAAAATAACTGCAAATTATTATGCAGTGTTTTTTTATTTTTTTTCCTTCATTTGCTATTTGAAATATGTATATGGAGCAGTGTGGTTTTCATTGTGACAGAAGTTTATATTATCATGTCCCCAAAAGCTGGAACTTAAAATCAATGTTGCAGTGTTTGTGATTCTGATTGTGTAATTCAATCATTGAATATTTGAAATTGCTTCTCTAACCACTTACGAAAAAACTGATGAATACATATCTTTTATATTTGATACACTTTTTTCAATGGGAATATTCACCTTTTATGTAAAATATTGGGCGCTGGATGATTGTTGCATTTAGTAGCAATGCAATAGTTCGTCATCATGTTTTTGAATGTTATATCATTTACACTGAGCCTTGTATACTTTGAAAGCATTTGAAAATTGACCATTATTTTAAGTACTTGGATCTTTGTGTACCTTTAAAAGTATTTGGTAATGAATGCTATTTCTAGTGCACTGAACTCTGTATAGTTTTGAATGAAGTTATTATTTGTCAAATACATATATCAATAGTGTTTATATAGTTTAATTTTCATAAAAATATAAATACAAAACATAAACTATGTATGTGGCACTTCACTCACCTCGTACTTGCTGTGTCATTTTTGCAAAAATGTATTTTTTCTTCTTCTTAAGTCATCAACCCAAAGGTTGGTTGGCGGCAGTTCTCCATACTCTTCGGTCCTGTGCCATTCTTTTCAACTGCACATAAGTGGAGCAGCCTAACTCCTTCATTATTTGGCCCATAAACTCCAACCTAGGCCTGCCCCGGCAGTTGGCTCCCTCTACAGTGCCTTCTAAGATGGTGGCCAGCAATGTTTCGTGCCTTAGTTGGTGCCCGATCCAGATATTTCTTCTCTTTTTCAGTAGTTTCAGCAGACAAGGAGACTCCCCCACACGTTTGAGAACCTCCTCGTTACTGATTTTGTCCACCCAGGGAATCTTTAACATCCTTCTGAAACACCACATCTGGAATGCTTCCACCCTCCTCTCTTCTGCCTTGCCCAATGTCCAGGTCTCACTTCCATATAAAAATATGCTCCACACATAAGTTTGAAGAAGGCGTTTTCTTAGGTCTAGGCAGATATTTCTGGATGTTAGGAGTTTCCTTTTTTGATAAAACGCCTTCTTTGCCTGGTGAATTCTACTTAATAAGTCTCTTTTGCTCCTTCCATCGGCTGTTATTTTGCTTCCCAGGTAGGTAAACTCCTCTACGTTCTCTAATCGCCTGTCCCTTAAATACACTTTAGCTTGTCCCCCATACTTGCTAACCTTAAGTACTTTGGTCTTATCTACATTAATGTTCATATTATATCCTGCTGTTAGGATGTCCTCCATTGCCTCAAGTACCTCGCTCAGATCCTTTTCGCTCTCAGCCAGTAGTGCAATATCATCAGCGAACCTCATCATGTATTTTTTATCATAGCTAAATGTTCAATACATGATCTAATTGAAAGGAATAATAATGGTACATATTTTCTCCCCTAAGGCCTCTGGAATATAATTCTAGGTTACTGATAGCTAGGTTAAGATAGTTCCTCGGGGAGAGGCCATAAATGTAATTTTATTCATATAATCAATACTTAAAAGAGGTATGTTAGACATGAGTACCAAAATGTTATCTTTCTGTGCTTGAACTTGAAATTACATGGTGTACATAGGGAGTATGGGGTTACCATAATTGTGAGGGGGCCTTCTGTAGATGAAGATCACCTAATGCTAAGATGTATGGTGTGCCATTATACCCAGATAGCAATGCAAGCTGGAATCAAGCTTGATTCCAGTTTGACAGATCCAGCCTGCAAGCTTGCAGCAACATTGAAAAAACAAGCCTGCAAGCTTGAATCAAGCAAACTAGTCTCCACTGGTCAAGGTTGCTGCAAGCTTGAAAAAACAAGCCTGGATCAAGGTTTTGACACCTTGCTTATTAACATGCCAATGCAAGCTCTTCTATTGTTTACTCTATTTCTAATGGAAATAGACTTTAATAAATTCAAACCTGGGTGAACCACTCAAGTCTTTTCCAAGGAAATACTTCAAATATAGAACAATTGTAACTTAAGTAACAAAAGAAAACAATTCTAAAATAAACACCCATATAATTCCTTGAAAAGCAAAAATAGAAAAAAATTAACAGGAATCATATCAGACCATTCTTAAAAGGCCTAGTAAATACAGAAGTACTCATATTCGATTAAATCAACATAAAAACTTGTAGGACACAACAGCTGAACACCTAATAACACACCCTAGCCACGGCAAGGGAAAATCAAGTTGGGTAGTTTGACATTGGCTGGACTTAGGCTTGAAAAATTCAACCTTGATACGGCAAGGAAAAATCAAGCTTGACGTAAGCTTACATGCTATGTGGGTAATTATAGTGTAGTCAATTAATTTAGTAGTATTTTGCTATGTAAGATAAATTCTATTTTTATGGAAAACTTTTTAAGAAGGGATAAGTTCCCCAAAAATTTACTTAAATAAAAATAATGCTATCTATAAAATAAATCCTATCGCCTTATTTTTGGAGTAATTAGCTAATTATGGTGAAAATAATAGGCAGTCAAAATGTATCTTTTCAGATATGGTGCATTAGTTGGAGTCTAAGGCTATAATAAAGTGTTCATTGAAATCACGAGTTGGAGTGTATGGCACTTTTCGATCTTGAACTTTGTTTAATGCATTCCATTGGCGATAACAGGGTTTTCCAAATTGTTCGAAGAAAAACAGTAATTTAGTATTTGCTATGATTCACAGTTGAAGTGGAACCTCCTCTACCCTTCTGTTAATCGCAGAGGAAACTTTAATGAAGATAATTCATTGCAGAAGCCACCAAATTTTGATCTTCACCTTCCTCTCAAGGTTTTGTTGATCCTTCATCCATGCATATAAATGGGCCAAAATGTTTTCAACCTTATCTCACACCTATAATGATTGATTTTATTGGGTGTGGTGTATGTAGTTCCTTGTTAACACCAACTTTTCAGCAGTCACATTTATCTGATTTACATAAGAAAATTTTATAGAGAATTTTTATGTTATAACTGGTCCTCTCTCTGACTCAGAAGTCTTAGTGACCTGAGATAAACCCTGAAGTCTTTCCCTGAATTCACCTTGGGCTGCTTAATTACATTAATCATATTCTACTCATGTCTTAAGTCGGGCTCTTATATGTTTGGAGGGTTTGGACCCATTCTTAATTTCCAGGGTATTTTTTTTGCACTGGCTTACAATGCTGATACTTAGACCTAAATTTTCAGAATGGTGCCGCAACCTGAAACTCAACAGTAGAACTTTTTGAAGTATGGACAGAGATGATTTCCCTGGCTCAAATGGCTACACAGCCCTTGAGCTTAACAAAGTTAATGTCATACAATGACTTGCTCTGGATATAGAGGATGCTTCTTAATAGTTATTGATTCAGAATGTGAAGATAGGAACTGTATGTTGTATGCTGTACTTTATTTCTGAGGGCACAGGATAATTTATGATAACCTACGTCATGGGTAGCAGCAGCTTCCCCCACCCTATATGAGACATTATATTTCAAAGCTGCTGTACAGAGGTAAGCCAAACAGGATGATTTTCTCCCCCTCCTCCCCTTCAACATAAATCCTGGCTTTGCCAACAGCCTCTTCGTTAATTTATCAATGACTGATACTGGTGGACTTACCCCATATTAATCTACAATTCTATGGTAAGTTTCAGGTATTTTTTATTGGTGCAATACACATGGTGGCATGAACTAAGAATAAAACTATAAATTATGTGTAACACAGATGATCCTAGATATGCAGCAAAACTAAGTAAGCTTTATCTCCATGTACCATCATTTTCATCTTTGAAAACCTCTTCATGTGACTTGGAAGAGACCTCTTCTAGAAAGAGGGTCATTTTTCTTATGGGAGACTATCCATCTCTATGAGTCAGAGAGTCTTGCAGAGAATGCTTCACACTACACATTCATTCCCACATGCTAAGCACTACACATTCATTCCCACACAGCACCAGTACGTCCCGGAGAATTCCCTGGGATGTCCTGGCAGGACATTGCCTAATCCCTGGGAGCTCCATGGGAAATCCCATATGGTCCCACAGAGTGCCCAGGGACTTCCTATGTCCGCTCCTATGGGACATCCTTAGGGCGCCCCAGGGATGTCCCAGCCAGGACCCTGCCTAGTCCCAGGAGCTCCGTGGGACATCCCTGGGAAACCCCAGGGATGTCCCGAAAGGACATAGCCTAGTCCCAGGGAGCTCTGTGGGAAATCCCATATTGTCCCATGGAGTGCCCAGGGACTTGTATGGGACATCCCATCAGGACCTTGCCTAGTCCCAGGCAGCTCCGTGGGATGTCCCAGACAATTGTCTTTAGTCTGAGGGAGTTAACTTTTTAATTAGTTTTTTAAACATGCTCAAAATACGAAAAGGAGCAAAATTCTGTTGTTTGAAGGTGTAAAATTGTTCTTAATGAAGTTTTTTTAGATAAATGCTGTGCATAGAAAATAAGTCTGAAGAATATTTCTTGATTCCCCAAGCTTTTGCTTAAGACAGTTTTACATGAGGCACTCAAATGCACAATTTGATTTACAGAAATTGCAAGAACCTGAACACAGGTAGTGCAGGGGCTATTTTCCCCTCAATCATTAATGCATTTGCTCATGCTCTCTTGAAATATACTGCTTTACATGACACAATTTTCAATGCATACTTGAACATACATCAGATTGTGCAATAAAGTACATCACAAAAATGGTCGTCACACTTATGCAAACGGAAGAAGTAGGTGTTTGACCTGAATCAATGAAAGCATCTTCAAGAAAGAGAAGCATTCCTGAACCTCGGCAAAGTAGAAAAAATTCCCAGTCCCTTGAACTTTAGCTTATACTGTAAACTCACTGGACAACCTCATGTAATCTCATTATTCTAATGGGCTCCGACGAGTCAGTGTTCCAATGGCTATAAAGCATGTTTTCAAATGTTTTATGTGAGAGAGTGGCTATATTATTTTTTGTCAGGAGTGACTGACTTGCATGCCAGGACCAGCCAGGACTTTGATTTAAAAATTTGTTAGCCAAGAGTAGCTGAATGTGAATTACATATTTGGCTGATTGAATTTGCTGCTCAGTTACACCAAGGAACTTCTTTGTACTTCTATGAAAAAATGGGGTAATTTACGCTAAACAATTAGAATTTTTCAACCTGAATCCACTAACAATGAACCTTATGAAACATGATATTTAATGGGGCGAGTGTTACTCTCATTGCGGCTTCCAAAGTAGAATTGAATAAATAAATGCAAAATTTCATGGCCTAACATCATATTTAATATTATGAGACCCGGGTATATGTATTTTAACGGTCTATACACCTGAAATATACTCTTCTATGAAATAGTTGAGCTTAAATTGTGGCTGTGGTAAGTAAACTATTTCCAATGAGATCATGTTATGATCTCCAAAAGGCCCTTGCCCACAAAACAATTGTTACTTATTTATATCTCGTCTAAAACACTAGCGATATCGACTTTGGCCAAGAGGAAATATAATGTTAGAGTCATTTTTTGTAAATAGAAGACTCTTCCTTCCGCTGACAAAAGAGAAATTTCATTGATTTGAATTTGGTTACGGTGCGCTCCCTACCCATGTACCCACATTCGGACAATTGCGCAACGAAACAATATGACCATGGATGACGGCAATTCAAACCGGCCTTTTTCATTTCTTACTTTCGAAGTTGTTTCATTTATTGTTGTTTAATCCAGTAAATTTGTGCCCGAGTCTACATCTGTTCACCATGCCGCTCGATGTACATCAAATCAAAACACTTAAATCAATATTTGTTGAATGTGGAAAAGGCACGGATACGCCCCCGTTTCGTGTAGCTATCGAGGTAAAATTTCATATTGCTTTGTTCATTGAGCATTATTGTCAGTAGATTGTTTAAATAATATTCTTCGTTATTTTTCATGCAGCAAGTGTCGGATGAAGATCCTACCCTCGATCGCCACGAAGTCAAAGTTCTGGTTCGTGCTTGTGGACTTACATCCCAGAATTTTTCTGTTCTTCAGGATCTTCATAAAAGAATTCAAGGTGGAAGATCTCATTCCTTAATAGGGACTAGTTTAACTTCGAGTCAACAATTTGAAGGCCCAGTTCGACTGAGTGTCGGGCAGGATGTAGCTGGTGTGATTGTAGCCATTGGGAGTGAGGTGTCAACTCTTAATGTTGGCGACGAGGTTGTCGGTGAGTTTAATTGCTTAATCATTTTCACTTGGGAGTTACATAAAAAACTACATGAAATCAAAAATAGCTAGAGTTTCCTTGCTCAGCGGTAATGGGACCGTGCCTTTCATATTAAACGATTTATTTAATGTTGTCATACTTTTCGCATTGAACCGCGTTTCGGAACTGCATGATTTGCCCTTAATTTTATGGTGTAATTTGGATCAATTGGCCTCAATTTTTCTGCTTAGTATTATTTCGGCCTTTATTTCTTGGTGAGAAATTTGAGATCTTCCTCGGAGCTAATTCAAGCGATGTTAACAGTGAAATGTGAAATTTTGATATTATATGTCTTAAATAATGTTACGGCAGTGGTCTAATTATCATGAGTTGCTAGTTTTGAGTTGAGAATTTATAATTTATCCCATTTAATCCTACAATATTGTTTAAGGGTACCTAATGAGTTTGGTTTTTCCCTGATAAAATCCTTCCTAGCAGTTTGGCAATGTTTGATTATGTTCGCAATATAATACAGTACAATATAGTGGATTCCAGCACTCATGTTGCCCTTTATTACTAAGTCCAAAAAATTCTTTATTTTAGGAATAATTCCTCTTGACTCTACTCAATCGGGATGTTCTGAATCTGTGATTTTTCAGGAATTTGATCTGGGTAAGTCAAAGCTGTCCTTTCCTTATCTGACTCGGTAAATGTTTGGCTCACAGGATCTTCACATTTTCCTTTATAACTCCCATTCCAGAAGATATGCAGCCGTCATTGGTGCCTCATTTTATACCTGCAACTGTGCATTTCTTTACCTGAACTGTTTTATTTTCGTTTGCTTTCCCTAATCGTTGGTTGCTGTCAGGCGAACATTTACCTCTGACTCAATTCTTCAGTCATATTTTTACTTTTCTATTAACCATTTGGGATACATTACTATGTGTTTTACCTTATACTAAAAAAACAGCTTTATTTTCACTCTTTATTGTGGATTAAAGTATTAGCTTAATGTGGCATACCTATGTTCTTTTTGGCAGTATTTCATTTCAGATAAATGGTAGAATGATGGATGATTTCAAAGTGCATTCTTATGATTAAACATGCACTTGCATCTTATGCATTGTTTCATGTCATCGTTGGAAGTCTGACATGTCATTGTAAAAGATAGACTATGCTAGTCTTTCATAATAAGTCATGTGCATGACTTCCTGTAAAATACAACTCAAAATGTACAAATCACTCATTGGAATTCAAATCAGGTCTGGCTCTCTCAAGCTTTTCTTCTTTGTAATCTTAATGTTGTTAACCAATCAGCCTTAGTTTTTCTTCAATATTCTGTGGTGAGGTAAATTAGGGGGGCATTCTCCCCCTCTATCCCTGAACAAATATAATGTTGCGATGCCTTAGATCTGACTTTGGTCTAATGCTGTGTGCCACTTGAATCCCTGTTTTAAATGTAAATATTCTTAGGACCTTTTGCCTAGAAATGCTTTCATTGGACTTAATGACTATAGTCTTAATAGCGACGAATGTGGTGTAAGAAACTTTGAAGTAGGCATATCAAGAGTCTTAATGACAATTGGGCAGTACAAAACAGTGTATTGAGATGACAGAATGCAGAGGTTGTTTGCAAGGATAGGGCATTTTGAAGGAAATTTTCAAAATCAAGCCAGTTGTCCAGCCCTTCGGCTGCGGCAGCTAGATCACAAGCCTTCCACTGTGTGCGGGAAACATTTGAAGGAGGCCTGGCCCTCTTTTCCACAGTGAGGGGCAGAGCAGGTAGAAGACCCTTGCAATCCCCTCCCAACCCTTTTCCCGAGGTTCTGCGGAAAGGGCCTCACCCAATAAGAGATGAATTAGTGGAACATCAGTTAATTTGGCCAAATTTTTTAATCGGCAAAAATCTACAAAATAAGTATCATATGAAGTTTGTTCGTAATTTACTGTTTAATTTGGTACCAAACACCAAGGAAATCTGTTGATTTTTACCCGTATTGCGCTCTGGTAAGACTACCAGAGCGCATTTAGAGGATAATGGGAAGAAAGGTTAGTAGCCCATGGCAATGGAATGCAACCGCTAACGAGCAAGGGAGGGAGTCCCTCGGAGGGACTTGTTTTGGTAGGAAATGAGGATTGCCAATTGTCCCCCTCAAAGAAGAAAGAGTTTGGGCCATAGAAGGGGCTCGGGGAGCAGGTAAGAAGAGAGGGTCAAACGCAAAAGTTTTTCCCGCAGTTGCCCATACACACATACAAGTACGTTCCCCGCAGCTGAAGGGCTAGGTGTAACACACACTACGTTTACCAATTGACCTCACCAATTTGGCCGGTTCAGCTTGGTATGATAAAAAGTTAGTCAGGCTAGTGGGTTCGATATGAGAAGTGGGCTAACTCTGCCCGCTTTGTCTGCCAGTCTGTGATGTCAAATCCATATGAACCGATTCAAATCGATATTTCAATCAATTTTGCATTGGTAAACCAGGCGATCCAAGTCGGCTGGCTTACAATGTTCAGAGCAGTCCGAGTTCATTTTGATCTGAGTTCGATTGGTAAACATAGTGATAGAGTATTGAGATTTTATGGCAATACCTACCTCAAAAAGGAATGGTGTGATAGGTGTGTATTGTCTGGCGTGCATTCTGTGGTAAGATATATTAGACTAAAATTAATTAATTAACTGATGGTTTTTTGGGTTTTTTATTGGGGATATTAAATGGGGTTTTATTTATGGCAAGTGCTGTTCATCCTGCTCTTATCTATTTCAAAAGTAAGGAGCATTCAAATCACTCATTAACCTTAAAGGATTTTAAAATATTTCTACATTCTAAATGAAATTTTAATTCAAGTATCGATAATGCAGATAAACCATGGAATTCATTTAGGACAGGGTGACCAGCACTCAATTCTAGCTGCATTAGCTATGTCTGTAGATAATTCAAATGGTAAGTGTTGTTCTTAGTGCATGTATACTCCTAGTTAACATTAGTCCATTAATGGTAAATGGTGCTACTCAAAAGCTTCAAACTAGCCAATGAGGGCCATGAATTAGGCAGTTTCACCAGCTGCCCTGCTGTTAATAAAGATACAATAATATACTGTTATTTACCCATCCTAATTTGTAAATTGTCCTTAACCCCTTAGTATTTTTATATGCAATGCTCTTACAATTTGGTAACATCGCAGTGCTCATGACTATGATACCTGTGTCTTTGGTGTTATCCAGATATGGCATGTGTGTTAAATTACATTGACCATTTTATAAAGTATTGCTCTGCAGCACTTTTCTTTACATTCTTATTATTACTATCAGTGTCTTGGTAGCCTCTGCATTGAAATTGCTTATATAATTCATTCTGTCTTTCCCCAGTAAAAAAGCCCAAGAAAGTCAGCTTTGTTGATGCTGCGGGATGCATTGGAGATGCTGTGAAGGCATACACTGCCCTTTGCTTCCTCGCTCGGATGAAAGCAGGCAACTCTGGTTCGTGAATTAAAGTTTCATTTTCTATTCAATGTGTTACCAAGATATCTGGGAATGATATTACAGTGCTGTTTTCCATACAAAAGGATTGGCTTAGAATTATACTTGTGATTAATATTGTTGCAGTGATGTCCTGTTCAATTTGTGTCTACTTAATTTATTGTACTCTCTTTGAACTACCAGTTCTCATGACTTTTGTTTTCTAATGATTTTAAGGTGATTGACTCTCTGAAGACTGCTTACCACAAAATGTAATCGTCCCAATCTCATATTCTTCCACTGTCAATCCTACTTGTGTATACCTTTAAAAAGTTCATGGCATACCTTTAGCATGAATGTTTAAAGCAACCAGTATCTGGGATATCCTTATCTTAATCCCTGTTCAGAAATAAAGTATGACTAAATACTAATTTGCCCTGCATCAGCTCTTGGATGATATGACTTCCCTTTTCCTACCATATCATGATCCTTCTTGCCATTACTCCATGAAATCCTTACCCATGATTTATGTTCCAAAATACAAATGGCCCATCTGCAACTCCATAGGCTCTCTGATAAGTTATCTCTATCAGGAAGAATGGCTTTTCTCCAAAGTACTGTAAAAAGGGGGCCTATGTATTAATCTTAATTCTTTGTTTCTTGTGCTGACTTCAATGTGTCAATGATTGCATTGGCATAGGATTACCTACATTTGAGTTACCATTCTAATGCTAATTCTGGTGGTTTGTTGAACCTTTCCTAGACATCCTGTGGTGAAAAAATCCAATATGGTTTCCCTGTTCCAATAGTCCCATAATCTATTTGCCCTAATGGTGGCCAAAATAATATCAATCTCAAAAACATTTCACATTCCACTGGTCAATTCAATAAATACATAAATAAGTGGTATTGAGCTCACCCATCTGACCAGCAATTGATTCTTCATCAGGATCTAATGCTGGAAATAAATTTTTTATAATGTTGTGCTTATTTTGACCAAATTAAGACTTAAAAGTAATTTGTCTACAATTCACCTTTAAATGACTTGAAGCAAATATTCATGCCGAGGATGGTAAAAAACTGAGTGAAGTTGGAATTGAAGCAGTGACTCTAGGATTGGCTGGCAAGAGTTTGCCATACAGCCAGGAAGCTGGCATGTAATGATTAGTATTAAAATTATCAAACACTGGCCAAGTGGTCAGTCATCATTTTCAATCATCAGAAAATGCAAAAACCCAAAACTTACCAATTAAAACGTTTAGGGTTTCTTTGTTTTTTTGCCAATTTTTCAAATTATTATCATATGTAAAAGTGTTATTTTACAACAGCAGTAAGGCTAATGGTAATATTTTATTCAAATAGTCTTTTATCATCAAGATAATGCTGAGATGAAATGTACACATTGCAAAAATGTCAAAGGAAAACAGTTAACTAACTTTTTATTGCTTGCCACGACTACCATTGGTACCTGTAAGTTTGCCTAGTGTTAGATGTAATGACTGTAAAGATCTGAGGAAAATATGTGCCAAGGAAGAGGTTAAAGGGACTTTTAACCCTTTGCGCCTAGCGATGGCTATAGCCAACATAAATTTTCCTATGCAAAGGAAAGAATGTCAGCGATTGCTGACGGAGAAAAACCAATGCAAAAGACCTAATTTAGGCTATAGCCGACATGAGGGAAGGGAAGTGACCAACACGGGAGCAATAATCCCAGGTATGCAGTAAGCCCTTGCGACCCAGCTTAGCGACACCCCAGACCCTTTCCTAGGCAATTGAGCCCAATCCTCATTGCTAGCCCTCCTTGCTGCATGAATCCACGGGTAATTTATTGCATTTGCAATGGTTTTTTGAGGCAATTATTTTTTGGACACTACAAAAATTTTAACTTAGAAATGAATTATTTGTTTTTTTGCCACGTCATAGCAAATTTCAAATGAAATTCTGGCTTTGATACAAACAGAGTTCTTGTGCAGAACTAATTAAATTAAATATGTTAATAATAATGCTAGAATTTTGTTTAAAATTGTAAAAAGCTCAGAATAACATTTGGAATTTATTTAAAAGTATACATATTTGGAGTGTACAGCAAAGGATTATGAAAAAAAACCACCGCTAATGGAACAAATTTACAGCGGCCTCATGCTGAGAGAGGGGCTACTAAGGGTTGGGGGGGTTGAGCCGAGTGCCCTGGGGAAAGGCACGGAGTCCCGCTGAGTGGGGTTCCAAAATGGGTGAAAGGCACACCTGAGCAATTGGTCGCCACGAGAGACCTCTGTAGAGAGGAGTACAGAAAATTCTCATGTTACTCATAGCAGGGTAAGCATTTCAAGAGGCTTTGGTGTGAAAGGGTTAAAACTATGGCAGCTGATGTCATAGACAAATGATGCTTGGATTTGGGCAGAGTCTGGTGCATCATCTTGTAACACCTTCCCCCCCCCCCTTACTAAAAAGAACCCATACTCATTATAATATATGCATAGACAAATAAAACTAAAAACTAATCTGCAAGACTAAAGTAGTAGTTTTTGATAAGGAGAATGGGGAGAATAACTGTATGATGAGGGCGAATGGTGAAGTAATTGAACAGGTGTATGTGAAAGACGGAAGAATAGATGAGGAGATAAAGAGATGTGCGAATGCTGGAAGGAAAGTGGTAGGTAGCATGTGGAGCATGTGAAGGAATGAGTGCTTGTCTAAGGAAGGGAAAATTACCTTGTACAAAAGTGTACTTCTTCCCACTTTGCTATATGGTAGTGAAACATGGGTATGTCAGGATAGACATAAGAGTAGACTAAACGCCGTGGGTATGAGTTATCTAAAGGAGTATTTGTGGCAAAAGTAGGATGGATAGGGTCAGGAATGAGTGGGTCATGAGTGAATGTGGTTTAAATGCTCCACTAATGGACATGTATGAAAGGAGTGTGCTTCGTTGGTTTGGCCATGTGGAGAGAATGGATGTGAGTCGAATAACGAAGCAGATATATGAGAGTAGAATGAATGGTGTGAGAGGTAGAGGTAGGCCAAGAAAGTTTTGGTTGAATGTGGTTGAGGAAACCCTTTGGAGGAGGAATATAGGAGTCTTAAAAACAGGAGGGTGTGCATGAAACAGTTTATGGAGGTAAATGAGGCAAAATATGTTTGCAAGGATAGGTCAGTATGGAGGAAATTATTGAAGCAGAGTAAGGTGTACAATTAAGTATTAATGAGTGAAACATTTTGACTGTGCCTACCCTGGAAGGGAACGGCATGATGGGTATGTATGTATGTACAAATAAAAATTTTTACATGCCATCAGCACAATGACAAACACATTTATTAGAAGAAATTTTAAGTTTTAAAACACAAATGACCTCTAATTTGATTTAGAACTAATATTGGGCCAAATGTACCAATGTAAAACCATGTAAATATTCCAATTTCAAAAATTGTATTAGTATCTTTTGAATGATCAATTACCAGTCAAACCTGAGAGTCCGTTCTTTTAAATTCAAATGTGTAAGTGTATTATTATATGACATGGAAGGCAGAGAGACCACCTTGGCGTGGGAACTATGCTGAGCAGTGCACTTTCTGGACAGAGGAAGAGAGGAGTTGTTTAGATTGTGCACTATCTCGCCTCCCATTGCCCAATGAGGTTGTGCACTATCTCGTCTCCCATTGAGGACCAGATGAGTCATTAAGATTGTCCCTGTAAGTGTGCATGCCTCCTTAGCTGACTTGCATTCCCACATTCAGAAGCTTCTCCCCTCCTACTCCTGAGCTTGCAAGAACTTTCTGCCTATCTGGAGTCCCCACCCCCTACATCTGGTGGAATGACAATCAGATGGAACGCAAAAGGAGGTATGAAGGCAGTCGAGGTCTGGACAAGGTGTTGCGTGGTTGTGTCGATGTATTAGAGGGCCAAATAAACTCTTTCTCAAGGGAATGGTTTGCAATTCTTACTCTGATCCTCTCCCCGCGTTCCCTCTACATTCTTCGGTGGACCTGAGAGACTAACAAATGCTCTTTTTTTGTAATTTACAATAATTGTTCATGAGGGTCTCTTCTTGCATATCCAATCACTCTTATAATTGTGATTTACATAACCATTTGGGCATAAAGGTTCCTGTAATTTATGTTGGTATTTATTGTTCACTGTCCCACTTATCATAATCTGGATCTCTGGCTTCTGCGTGCATAAGCTATCCTTTCTCCATCCCACCTCTGTCAACTGGGTGGTGCATCATCCTCATGCTACCGGATCCCATCGTAAACATATCTGCCACTACTTCTGCGATCTCTCTATGACGTTTTGATGAATACCCCTTCTTTGGGAATACTTTTATATGTAATCTGCGCACCAATTTCCTTATAAATCTCTTAACGTTCGACCTTTCCACGCCCTTCTCCTATGGTCGATTGTCACTCTCTTGTGGATCCCTAGCTTCCTTCAGTTGCCTGTTTATTTCCGTGTGTGCCCAGTGTTCTTTTCTGTTTATTATTGATTTTATCTGTGCTGCGTCCTTAGTTTCTGTTTGGATAAATGTTTACGTTTACTACGTGTCCTTGATTTCGTACTGTTACATTATAACTGATCATCATATTTCACTATTTTCTTTAATTATAATAACTTTCCGGGCCTCATGATAGCCGTTTGGTTTCAATCTGTTGATGGTGCTTGGCTTCTGTTTTTAAATGACTATGTGGCTCTTTATCATGTAGTTAGGTAAATTGTGGCTAAAATTTCTCTTTGTAGTTCTGGTGCTGAATGGTGCATCTTCATTTGGCAGTTTGTGTGTGCAGTTAGCTCATCTCTGGGGAGCTAAGGTTTTATCAACTGCAACATCCAGGGATGAAGTGCTCTACTTGAAGAGTCTTGGATCAAATAAAGGTGATAATGAATGCTAATATGACTTTAGTCTTCACTTGCCATCTTCTACTTATTTTGCTCTCATTGGTTAAATTGTACAATGGTCCATTTTCTCTTGCAAAACTCATGGACTACAGGTGGAAAAATCTTATTTGAAAATTATTTTTAGAATATTCTTGTGTAAGATGAGGGAGAGAAAAATACACAGAGAGCTATCCAACAGTTTTTCTCCTATTTTTTGTTTCATGAATTTAATCTCCTGTCAGCATTTGCTAAGTCCAACGTGGCCATTTACATGTAGTTTTTAGTTCTGTAGTTAGTGTATTTTACTTTGAAAGACTTCAATATTTAGAGTTCAATTTTCAAAATGGATTCATTTTCTGTAGAAGGTGATCATACCACCAAAATTCAATACAATGTATCTTTTTATTTGTGGTGCCTTACATCAATATTATTTCACATTTGCGATACATGTATTCTATATATTCATACCGGTGAAACTCTACAACCCTTTTACGTATGTATTTGGAATACATCTGGGAATTTTGTGCTGAAAGACAATTCATTTGGTTGGCTGTAAAAATTGACAAAATCATATTTATCAGCTGGTTTCATTTTTCAGACTAACCAAAGATTTATAGAATGACTTAGCATATTCAGGATTTGTATTTTATATCTTCCATTTGGGGATGTGGTCATGATTTTGTCTCAAAGTTTTGTCCTTTTCATTGAAATGGTATCACTTTAAATGGATCACTTTTACAGACACAGGTTTAATGTGGTCTTTATTGATAGTGATATCACTCTTCAAAAATTGAACCAAAGAATGTTATTGAAATTAAATAGACAAGTATCCTAGAAAACTTCAATTTTATGCACCATGAATTAGTATAACTTGCAATTTTATGCAATAACATTGAGGTTTGATCAGGGAATGTAATGACAAATATTATGCAGGTTCTTGATTTTAGGTTCTTTTTCAGTATATTTAACTTGTTACAAGGAGTACTGTCAAGTACAAAAGCCAACCCCAACATGTGAACTAATGAGTCCATGCTTTGGTTGCGAAGGCTTCTATGGAGTGGTTGAGTTGGCAGTTAAGGTTTTTCCCACTGATTCTATAGATAATGAGGGTCATAGTATTCAGTCTTGCTGGAGGATTCGTATAACGGCATGGCCTTCTTTGTAACATCTCTAAATAAGTGTTGCTACTGTCTCAGTCCTTACATTGTTGTATACTGATTTGTGGAGATAATTGAACTCTATTGATTTGAAATCTGCTAGTTTGCAGAATCTCAAATGGCACTGTTGTTACATCATCATAAATTCTGAATTTGGCCTTCACACACAAAACATTGAAGGGGCGTGGGTCAGTAGAGTGGTGGACAGAAAACTTCCTGTACTTGTCAAACACAATTTGTAATCCAATATCTTTATATCATTATGAAGTAAAATGGAGAGTGTGATACAGAAAAGTTAGGGTAGAAGTTATGCCTTTGCGGTCCATTGAAGATGTCAACGCTGGTGGAAGGAGGACTTCAAGCCAAAAACTGTGAAGGTGAATCCAGTGTCAGCACCTAAGCTGTGCTTAGCCATTGGATAATGATTTTCACCCTGCCAGATTAAAGCGATGAACTCTTTAAAATTAAACATGAAAGCAGTACACTTCTTTTTGTGGATTACAATGTAGATGCAGAGGGGATAGAGGTAGGAAATAAAAGTGCAGCTGTACAAACTGTTGAAATGAAAGAAATTCATGAACAGAATGCATACAAATTATTCAATATATTTTAGGCATGTGCTCATCATTTAACCCTTTCGCGCCGAAGTCTCTCTAAGGAAAATGCTTTCCCTGCTACGAGTAGCATGAGAATTTTCTGTACTTCTCTCTGTGGAGCTCTCTTGGCGACGAATTGCTCAGGTATGCCTTGTGACCGTTTTGGAACCCCACTTAGTGGGACGCCGTGCCCTTCTCCCGAGAACTCGTCTTAACCCCCCAACCCTTTGTAGCCCCTCTCTCAACAGGAGGCCGCTGTAAGTTTGTTGCATTAGCATTAGTTTTTTAAAATAATTCTTCGCTGTATACTTCAAAAACTTATGTCTTTAAATGAATTTCTAATGTTATTTTGAGCATTTTACAACTTTAAACGAAACTGTAGCGTTAATATTAACAAATTTAGAGTTCTGTTTAGAGCTCAAACTATTGAGAGTTCAACACAAGAACTCCGTAACTATCAACGCTAGAATTTTGTTTGAAATTTGCTAAGACTCAACAAAAAAAATTGTTGACTTCATAATGCTAAAAGTATTGTAGAGTGAAAAAAATAATTGTCACAAAAAACCATTGCAAATACAATAAATTAACCGTGGATTCATGGAGCAAGGAGGGTGATTAACGATGCGGAGGGTCGAGCTCACTTGCCGAGAAAGGGTCTGGGCTGTCCCTAAGCTCGGTCTCGAAGGGTAACTGCATACCTGAGTTTATTGCTTGTGCTGCGGTCACTTCCCATCCCCTTTGTCGGCCATAGTTCGACATTCGTTCGTTTGCGAAGGAAAACCCCCGTCAGCTAGAGCAGACATTCGTTCTTTTGCGTATGAAAAACTGCGTCGGCTATGGCCGACATTCGGCGCAAAAGGGCTAATGGTATCAGCTGGGTATGTGAAAATTGGAACTGGTAGAATTTTGATGTTGAAAGTTGAGATTCTCAGTTGATGGTAGTAAATTCCACAGAATCCATTTGTGAATTGAACCTGCGGTTGAAGTTGACATTAATGCAAATGCCAATTGTTGACTGGTCTTCGTACTCTGTAGTATCACGCATAAATTTTCTATTGTTGCAGTTCAAGTTCTGGAAATGGGGGAGAGTGATCCATTGTCTCTGAGAGCTGCATGTATGCATGAAACTGGTGGATTAGGTGTTGATGTCCTCATAGAGTCAGATTCTCTTGCCTCATGTCATTCAAAGCATGAAATGATATCCTGTTTGGCTGTTGGTGGTTGTTGGGTGACTACGCGACCGAATCTTCAGGTAAGCATGAAAATACATTTTTCCTTTATGAAATACGGTTCAGGACCTCAAATCTGAAAAGCTGGGAATTACAAGATTTCTGGATTATAAGTTTTTAGCCCTGAAACTATTTGTTTGACATTGCCTGCAAATGGAAAATCATAACTTAATGTTCAACCTTCCTTTAGTGAGAATAACTCACATTTATTTATTTTACAATATTTGAATAATGAGGGAAGACGCAGTCAATTATGATGTATTTATATACTTATTCTTCTATATATTTTGCTGGCTATTGAACACCCTGTGCCAGATCCATCCCATAGACCTGTTGTTTTTCTTGAGCATGTCATGCAAAGTTAATTCTTCATGTGCCCATTTATGCTATTATGCAAAAACTTCTTCAATTTTATAGAGGCCCATTATGTGCTGCTCTGATTTAAAACACTTTGGTGTTCTAAACCTGTAGTTCTTTGAATTGTTAGCTTCATCATGTACATTTCTTCAGTATGAGGCCAAACGTGTCCAGTAACTCCTATATGTTCCTGATGCATTCATGAAAAAATTATGATGCATTATGTAATGAAAATGATGCTTTAGTACCAGAGTAAGGTATAAGCATGCATAGACTCAACATTTTTGTCTTCCATATTCCTTCGCTGATAGATGTCAGCACTTGTAGTCGTCATACACGACAACATCACCAATGCTTAAATGTGAGCCTTGTGCATGTTTCGCTCATAAACTGTATGTGCTGTGCACAAAATGCCTGCATGTTAACGTAGGATTTTAATTCCCATGAAGCTGAAAATATGGTATGAATGCAGTTGTGATTTGTGATGTAAAAACAAAATAATAGTGTAACGGTCTGCCCTTTGTGGAAAAAAAATAAGAGGCAGCTGGTGTACCTTCTGGCAAATATTACGCAACTTTTCTGATTAGAACAATTGGAAAATTTTCCATAAATATAACAATTGATCATTGGTTTACATCTGAGAAACATGCTCAAGATATGCCTAAAAGAGATTGAAAATTGGCAATTGTTGGCTCCGTAAAAAAATAGTATAGAAGAAATCCCGCCACCAATGGCCTCAATTTGTTTCAATGGTTATTTTGATTCATGCTAATTAGCGTTCATTGTCTCCAATGCACGCGTATCCCACTCCTCAAGTCCCATCTTGAATATAAAGCGCATGACGGTGATATATCTCAGCTTTTTAGCAGAAGAAAAGAGCGTCTACCTCCTGAAGGTGCCCGCATAGTAATGAAATTTCAGTCGATTTGTTGTGCAGAGAAAAAAACCGTGAATCACCCTTGTTACATTGTAGCATTCCACACTCCGGTTTCATGGCTTTCTAACTGATATTGTTACATAATAGTATTTCATGAATTATTTCATTACTAGCTACATTGTAAAATAGCACCTGGATAGAAATTGTAGGGGCGCTTCAGCTGAGAGTATATACAGTTGTGGAAATGTGCCACAAAGTAGCTTCACTGCAGACACGCCAAACAATGATCGGTATACAATTCTTCACTCGCAACCATAAAGTGAAAAGAATAACATGATAGTTTAAAGCAACAGCACTTTATTACAATGTCCCGAATAAGAAATATCTTATTACCTTTATCAAACAAAGCGTTCGTAACGCTGCCTTCCTCATGGAACCCTATTGCTATGGTATCCGCTAGCGTGATCATACGATCACGCGTGACATGTCTTCTAAATTATATAATTATTTATGAGAATTTTATAACAATATTAATCTGTAGGGTATATTGTAGTATTAGCACATGTACTGAAATGTATCAGAATTTGAAAAACATGCTCTTGTACTATGTAGTACACTAAAGTCATGCATTCATGCGGAGTAGTTTAGGGTCGGCCACCACTTTGAGAAAGCTGTGTATCAAAAACGTTCTGTTGAATTGACTGAATATTTCGTATTCTGGATGATAAATATATCGAGATAATGTTACCAAAAGTGCATAACAAAAATTTGAGAAATGCGGAAAGGAGGGCTATGTAGAGCAAGAAATGTTTGCTGTGATCATATGAACATGCTAGGCGTTAAAGGGTCAAGATTTGGCATTATTTTCTACTGCTCATTTCAAAGCCATTGTATTAAGAGAGAAAAAAAGTAAATGACTCTATTCGAAAACAAAACCCAGG
This sequence comes from Ceriagrion tenellum, assembly GCA_963169105.1. Taxonomy (NCBI): domain Eukaryota; kingdom Metazoa; phylum Arthropoda; class Insecta; order Odonata; family Coenagrionidae; genus Ceriagrion; species Ceriagrion tenellum. The sequence goes on from OY720637.1 coordinate 126,404,899, forward strand.
GAGCTGAAAATAGTTGTGGATGCATTATTGACCATTTTCCATTATCTTGGAAATAAAAACAGTTGCCACTTTGTGTTTTTTTAACATAATCAAAATCATATCTATTCATTCTTGGGAAATATTGAACTCCAACTGTGTAAAAAGCAACAAAAATGCCGAAACTCTGCCTAACTTGTTGAAAGAGTAGGAAAGCCAGTTGACAGAGCCCTGGCTTACAAAAAAAAAGCATCAGAGTATTTTGAGCTGAATTTTTTGGCAGGAAATTGAAGTAAATTCTCTTGATACTGTCATAATTGTGTATTCTCCTTGCCCTACTTCATTCCAGGGCAATAAAAATAAAACTGTGCATGCCTAAGGCCAGACTAGGAGAAGAATGACACTGAGCCGAAGTAGGAGATGCATGTTACTAACAGCCAGAAACACAGGGAAATATATTTTTAAAATGAGTGTGGCGACTGCTGAACCAGTAAATTTGCTATATCATTTCAAAATATATACTTTTGACTCATCTAGATTTTTCATTAAGTTTTTACATATCTGAACCATCAATCTTAAAATTTACGATATGTTATCAACAACATGTACCTAAAATACCATTACCATTTTAGCGCTAACTCAAACTGAATCTTTTTATGTTTGTACCTACTCTAGTAAGCTTAAGCATTCAGATTGAAGTTGAGGATATTGCTTCACATTGTTAGATGAACCCACTTTTATTCATAAGTCCATAAGGGAAAAAAACATTATCTCTAATTCGTCCCAATATGGTATCCCAATTTTTTAATAACTCAAAATGGTTCTAAAAAACTCAGTTTGACTCAAATTTCAATTTGCTTGCTCATCCATGGTCTTTAGTGTATATTTTAAAAATTATAATGATTCTTTGAAGAATCAGTAAACCAGGCTTGACATAATCTTATTTGTAATTGAAATAGTTGACTAATTGTCTTTGTCATTCTTTTTCATGAAAAGATTTAGATTTTAGTAACTCTTTACTTCACTGCTGTGAAGAACAATTTAGGCTCAGGTTTGAGTTATTTCTCTGCCCTGAAACATTTCATAGGTCATAAGAAAGAAATTATTGATGCAGGTTTCTGAAAGCCTCCGTGTCATGAGGTGGCCAATGATACTCTTAAGAATATGGCCAAAAGCATGATGAACTTTATCATTTTTGGAGAAAAGTACTGATTTGTTTGCCGGTGTTCAGCCTAGTAGTGTGTCTTGAGAGGGAAGACTTTTTAATCAGTGAAATGGCAGGATTGTTAGTAATTGTAGACCTGCTGTGTAGGTATTTTTCTGTGTGATATAATTGTATTTTTACCTTTCAGATCGATCCACCTAACTCAAGGCAGCTGTACATGCGTAGCGCAAGTTTAGCTTACCTATTTGAACAGGCATGGCTTTTGTCATCTGTTCAACAGGGAAGACATCAGCATGTACTGAGAGACATCATGGAAAAACTGTCCACTGATGCCATCAGGTAATTGGACATTTGTTTGCCTCTGAGTTCTGTCATAGATTTATATTGTATACCCTTTTGGGTCAGCATGAATACTTCATATGATAAACTTAACTTGTGCCATGGGGTGAAGAAATTGTTTGGAATCAGAAGATTAATGGTGACATTTACAATACCACATACTTCACATCACTAACGCGATGGTAACATTTACAATACCACACATCAAGTATGTGGTGTTGTAAATCTTACTATTAAATCTTCTGAAAAATGGAATACCACAGAGTTACCAAGGAACTTGTATTATTTGTTTGAAATCACGTTTTATGATTTGTTTAGGATTCAAGGTAGTATGTAAAAGTGAAGAGTTCCAGTGTTATTTTGTGGAAAGTGTACCTGTCACTAACTACTAAGTTTGTACTTTGCATATTCCACCCTTTTTCATTTCTGCTAGCGGTTTTGCCAATGATTGTCATTATCCATGTACATAGAGAGCTGTCCCAGTTCTTAAATACAATGATATGGAGTGGGATACAATTACGCAGAGGAGTGAGAGGGAGTGAGCTGGAAGGGGGGATAGAAAAAGCTGGAATTTAGATATTTATTAAAATTGGGATGGATGGGAAGATTTATTTAGGGTGAATAGTGACAAGAGAAAGAAAGATATAGCGGAACAACATGAGGATTATGACATAAAAGCTTTCTATGGTAACATCAGTGACATTATGCCTTTTTTTGAACTGATGGTGGGTGAACATCACTGAGATATTGAAGGCCTTTCTGCTGTGGCAGCCATACAGCATCGTCAGCTCTTGAGAATTAGTGGGTGGCAAGGAGTAGTGTTTTTGGCAACACAGGAGGTCTGAGAGCCATGTGAACCTCACAGCAGTAGAAGAGATTGAGTATCCCCTCAATTCAAGGGCATGCTGCTTACTGTGATTGGCCAGAAAAGTGAAAGGTACACCAGTGCACAACTTTTGGTAGTTCACAACTTTTATGCATTCTGAATTACAATTTCAAATTTCTCTAGAAATTTCAGCTGTCTTCCATTGCTCTGTACTTACATATCCTGATAGAAATCATTGTAATGCCCTCTGACTAACAAATGTTGGACTAATATTGATGTTGAATCACAGTTTATAAAACTACTCTTATATTCTTTAACTTCACCAGGGTTGAAATTCGTCATGAAAAAATCATTTGACTTGACCAGGATTTGCACCCGGATATCCCAATTGCCAGTCAGGTGTGTTAGCCTGTTACATCACCAAGCCATCGCCACTTCAAGGCGAATTTTGAGGGGGGTTACTGCAAAATAGATGCGCTTGGTGTATATGCACCCGTGCGAGTGACTTCGTACCACATGATTTGTTGATTTGTTGATAATGCAATGATTGGTAATTTCTGTAACTTCTCTTGAAGATTTTCTCTCCAGTAAAAAAGTAGCCAATATATCTGCTGTCACCCTAACCATGTTAGAACCAATCTTGTTGATGGCTACTTTTTGTTTGCCGTTGGTGTCAAAATCACATTCTTTAGCACTACATTCAGTACCACATTCAAAGTTGTTTTTAAGTGCTAAAAGCATTGCCAAATTGGAAAGATACAAACCCAGGATTCTATCAACTAATCTGAGAGATCATGGAGATAAACTTAGTTAGAATAGAGATGGGGATCTAAAAGTCAGCCACACAGGGCAACATACCTTCATAAATGCTCATTCTTGCGCTTATGTCCTACCTCCCCCCTTTCTGTAGAAGTGACCAGCAGGAGTCACAAAAAGTCAGACAGTCACCAAACAATACAATGCATGCACCCTAATTGTTTAATACAGTGAAACCTTACGTTTACGACACCAAAATTTACATTTTCCCTTGGTTTATGAAATTGTTTTGAGGTTCAATAATGTATCCAATAATAATGTTTTTGTATCCTTGTAATGCAATTGTATCCCGCTATTTACACTTTCAAATATTGAAATATCCCATGATTTACAACTGGCTTGGGGCAAGATGGCATCCAGCAAACTGAAAGCTTACTTATTGATGACCAACCCTGAGTTTGAAGCTGAATATGAAGAGAATGCTTTGGCCAATTGTAATGAAATTTTTTTTTCATTATGGTCACAAAACTGTTTCTGGCATGATAATGAAAGAGCCCATTTTTCTAGCCCCTAGCAGAAATTCCAAAATTTGCTTGATTACTGCAAAATTAGTTTTGGTTCATTTGCTGGTTTTTTTAAATATCACATTTTAGCTTGGATTATTCACCTGTTCTGCAGTGTGTGCTATGTGAGTCCGCAGTATACCAATTAGGTAAATTGAATTTTCTTGAAAAGGCACTTAGCTCAGGAGTAAGTTTAAATATTTATGTATTCAAAACATCACATGACTGGATGGACTATTTCAAAAGTCAGAGTAGTATTGTCTAAAACAGCATCTGAGGTGAATCTGAAAACAAATATCTCGTAACAGTTTCTTACTGGAAGTGTTCAACTATGTATGATAATATTGATGGCTTTATGTTTTTACAGAAAGTATTTCTGTGTACAAGGCAGATCTTTCATATGATGTACTGCCACGGAAGACTTCAGAGGTGAACCTTACACAGCAAAGCTAGCATCACTGTTTAGTTAGGAGCGAAAGCAGATGGCAGTGAGAGACTGACACCCTTTGTTTTAGGAAAATCTTGAAGTCCACTTCTTTTAAAAACATTCAGACCTTATAGCCTACAACCCATGAAGGTAACATGAAGGGATGGTTGAGTTCTAGAATTTTTGAAGGCAAGATACATGCCTTGTTGCAGTCCTTGATGCAAGGACTAGGGGTCCAAACAGTAAACTCCTTTTGTTATTGGATCAGTGCCCTACACACTTTTTTTTACTTGAAATTAAGGAAAAAATAATGGTTATTTTCCTGCCAATTGTATCAGAAAGCTGCAGCTGTTAGGTTTAGGTATAATCCATTCAAATGGAATAAAATTATGAAACATTTGGTTGTGATTTTGCTTCAATTTCCTGCAAAAGTGATTTCTGTCGATTTACATTTTCCTGTGATTTACACTTTTTTGCTTAGCCCCCCTAATAGTTTAAAAGATGGGTTTCACTGTAGTTCTTCTTGTGCTGCCAAAGGTTCAATGAAGAAATAGGTGGTGTAATTGTTCATATTTTAGAAAATTTGAGGCATAGTTTATATTCAATGTGGAAAATATTTTTTACTTTCTGTATAAAAATGGTGAACTTGCTATTAGTTGCTGATATATTAATTTATTAATCAAGCTCACAACAAAATTCATAACTGGAGTATTTCGGAGCGACACAATATTATCATGATACCTCACTACATTTCTAGGCCTGACAGATGCGATAAAATTAGAGAGATACACTGCCAAACAGATAGGTACAAAAACTCATTCTTTTCACCCACAATAAGCGACCACAGTAAAAACTTAGCTCCTCAAAATACACTCCCATAATACATGTCATCATTACACCTCCCATAAACTGACATCTTTACACGGCTGGTAACCTACCACCCCCTGCCACATACCCATGTGGCGGCTTGCGGGGTAGCATGTAGATGTAGATAATAAATGGTGCCTGTAGATGTTTGATTGCTTGCCTAGGCTATTTGAGGAATATGAAAATGAGATTTTGTATGCATTTTTCAGGAGAGTGAGAAGATTTTTTATCACTGAGGTGCTTTGACTTAATAATGCTCAAATCAGCAACTTATCCATGATAAAAACAACTTAGTTTCAATCCACACAATTTATTATAGATACGACCCGGGTTTCAGCAACTTCATCAGGTAACAAATTTCACAGGTGGCCCGGTGTATATATATGTAGTTGAAGGTGGGGATTTTCCCTCCTCCTCCCTTTGGTGATTTGTATCCCAATTGTCCCTCATTACCCACCTTATTGGACATTACTCACTTCCACAAAGTGAAGCCGCAGACGATTACTTATGTTCAGCAACTTATGTAAATACTCTCATGTTTAACATCACTTTGCCAAGTTCTGCAAAATGTCTCGTGTTGCAGCAAAGTTTTGCATCTTGTTCTCCTTTATCTGTGGTTGCATTGCTTTAGCATTTGTCTTTTGGCTCTACCTATAGTGGGGTTAGCTCTCAGTTAATTGCACAATTTGATCAAATAAGAATTTGAGGTGGCTGAAGGTATTCATGATAAATTTTACAATTTAATTTAGGGTCTACTCAAGTGTCTGTCGTCCTTAGTAATATTAACGTAAAAATTCACTGCAATTAGGAGATTCCATTTTAAGTGCTAAATTTTGTTGTTCTACCAGCATCACTTTTTATAGCCTAACCCGGCCATTTCCATCTCAAACCACGTAGAGTGACAATACAATGGCCAAGTGACAGGCCATCAAAGATTTCCCTGAAAAAATATATGTGATTGACCAATAGAAAAGTGGCTGTTTCTGTTCGGAATATAAAAACTGTCAACTTTCAAATGACCAATAAACTTTTAATTTGTTTAATTAAATGGACGAAAAGCACTAAGAAATTATTTTTGAACAAATAATATTGTAGTGCTTCAGCCTCATTACTATTAACCAAATTTTAGGAATTTTCTAAGTTGACCATTTTTCCATTTTGCTCACTGAAATGGCCATTTTGTGTTTTTATAAATGGCGAGACATTCATGAAAATTTTACTTAGGCAATCCAAATGGTAAATTATTTAACATCTTGTACCGGCCGATCACTTATATTTTATTACAGAGAAATCTTTTATGGTCATTTGGCACCCTCTGCATGATTTGAGATGGATAAGACCACTTAATAATTTACTCTTAATCTCAACATTTGCAGGCCAAATATTCACCACACAGTAAGTTTTGATGAAGTGGCTGATGCTGTTCTTGGATTGGAGGAAGTTAAAGTTGGAAAGGCGGTTATGATGGTTTGATATTAGCTTAAATAATTGTTCTACTTTTTTATTATCTAGTCAAGTGTTGCATTATTCATATATGACTTTGTATATTTTCATTGCATTTATGTGCACAATGCAGTGCATGTTAATCATTATTAAGTATATCAATTTTATTCAGTGGAAGAGAAAAGATCAGACTTATTTCTCCCTTATTGCATTCCGTACTCATTATTAAATATACACATTTTTTTAACAAATCTACGTCTTCATAATGTAATTGGAAGTAATTTTGTATGAAAGGGCATTCATGAATAAAGGTTGTGTATGTGTGATGAATACTAAACTAATAGTGCATTACAAGGACTTAACCTTAATGTGGAACTCTTTATTCTTGACCTCAAGTCCTCTTAGGCCTTCTCTAAATAAAAGTTTATGAAATTCAATTTTTCACAAGTACTCAGATGTCACCTGTGTCAGATAAGACTTGCTACAATTCTTCATGCTACATGCTACAACTTCATGAATTTAGTTTTAGGTCTTTCTTTGTGATAGTGAGTCCTGAGTATTTGGAAATATCCTTCTCTTGCAGCAAGTTTTTTCATTTCCGATACCATATTTAGCAGATTACCTTACCAATCTTTGTTGAATCAAACACAGGCAGCTCACCCGCGCCTGTGTTGCGAAGAATTCCAAATGATCTCTATTATCTTCTCCTTCTCATCAGACTTCACTTTTTTAACCTCTTCTTCACATGTTATTCACATCTGATAAAGCCCCAACGTACTATTAATAGTTAGTACTTCATTTTGTGGCTGCATATTACTCTTCAAGTGTACATGGTGAAATTAGTGTGTCAAGCTGTTTTTCTGTGATGTCTAAATGATGTAGCACCCATTGTATGTTTTCTTTGTTTGAAACTAAAAGTTGAAGGCAAATATCCTTCCATCCTTCATTTTCTCTCCTGGTTCTCAAAAAAACACTGCTGAAACGTTGAAGTATTCTGAAAGGGTTATAATCAAGGGCTACTACACAACAATGGCCACTCACCTTTGCATCAGTCATGGCTACTGCTGCAAAGCTCTTGTTTGCACAAGTCTTCCTATGGCTATGACTTCCTTTCTTATGTTGTGTGAGGGTTGCTTAGTCACTGAATTAATAGCCCTTTGAAGACAGAGTTTTTTACGTACTTGTTCTTCCGAATAGGTTATATATGGTTAGAGTGGCTACAGGATTTGTAGCTTTATTGGAAAAATGAATATTTGACAAAATAATCATTCTTTACATGTCCTTATTGCGGCTTTTAAAGGGTGAATATTTGCTTTGATCCTATTCTTCAACAATCTTATTTTCTCCACCAAAGGGGTAAAATTTGCTATGAAAAATCATTCTACTTAGTCAGGATTCAAAGCTGGCCTCTACCAATCTTCCAGTTGGTGGTCAGGTGTGTTAGCCAGTTACATTACCAAGTTAGTTAATGACAAATGTCTGATGGGTTTTATATGAACTAGATGCTATGATATGAGTGGGGTCTATCTCTTATACAGGAGACTTAGTGAGCTTGATAAGCCTCTAGAGACATGTTTAAAAATGCTGGGTTTATCTTACGTGACAGTGGCCTATCAAGCACAACATCATCTCCTGTGCTGCCGTGTGGACTCTGAATGAGAGCATCTAAATTGTATAAATAGAAATTCACCTTGAACTTAGATGGCTTGGTGGTGGTACAGGCTATCAAACCTGACCAATTAATGGGTGATCTTGGTTTGAATTCTGGTCTAGTCAATTGATTTTTCATGGCAAATTTCACCCATTTGGTGTATATCTTTGGATGTATGCAAGTGATGGTTTACCTTCTTCTTTATGCAATTTTGCAGTATTTTGGAAATTCTTATTTTCCTCAGAAGAAATGAATATTTTCTTTTATCATTAATTGGTTTAGTTCTAATGTCAATCAAATCCATTGGATGGTTCTGGTTCATGACAAGAATATTTTCTGGTAATAAAGGCTATGAATGTAACTTCTCTTACTGAAAAATATTGTAACTCGTGCAGTTGGTTCATTAATAGAAATGAAGCATAAGTATACCGAATCATGCGTCTATCTCATTGCGAGGAACTCTCAGGTTGGGACAAAGATGGGACCCGTTTTAATTAATCCACAAATGATGGAAGACCATGGTCAATGGTAATGGAACTAAGCAATCATTAGGTATTGATTTATGCAATATTTAGAATAGTCTGTTGTATATTGCAAAGTATATCTACTCCTATAAAACCCTATGAGGTGTGAAATATCATAACTCTGGGAGTAATGTCATACTAAAATAATGATTTTCTAGTCATAAAATTAGACAACTTGTCCATTTTCTTGTCATAGGCCCATTAGACATGATTTTTTTGGACAGGAATTTGAAAGAAAAATTACAATGAACATTCATTAATAATACCAACCCATCTGGTGGAAATGGCATTGTTAACCTCCAAATTAGCAAACGTTGAAAAGTAATTTGTCATAGAACCCTATAAATGAATAATGGGCATTTTTTGGTTGCTGCCACAACACAATCTTTGATGGAAGTAAAGAGATGGGCATCTGGCTATACAAAATAGGATTAATCGTATTTTTTCATTATCCTGAATCCAGAAGATGAAGACTGATTTTAGAATGCATTTATGAATCAAATCAGTGGTTGGCGAGTTTACTTTGTGGAAATTGGTCAATTTTAAAATGAAAATAGTTATTTTCCACCAATATTTTAAAAACAATTCAACCGGTTTCATCCTTTTCAGGCCATTATCAAGATTACCAATGTAATCTTGATAATGGCCTGAAAAAGCCAAAACCGGTCGAATTTTATTAATATATTGGTGGAAAAGACCTAAGTGTTTGCATTTAGGAGTTTTTAAATTGTCTTTTAAGGGCCTATTTGTGCAATATGTATATTTCCTCTCAGGATTTATTCTTATGGTACAACTACAACAGTTTCAGCATTTCTTGGTAATCATTAGGTTGGTCACCTGCTTGTGAACCAGAGGCATCGATAGTTGTATCAGAAGAAATATTGAGGAATGATCCAAAGTTTTCTTATTCATTGGGAATGAATATCTGTGCACTTGAAATTGTAACCTTCAAACTTATTCCTATACCGCTCTGTAATGGAGGTTTAGGACAAAATTTGAGTGTTTGATAACCAACCCACCTCTATTTCATTGACTCGAGCTATATTTTACCCTTAAAATTTCATAATATTGATACTTTAAACCTTTAATTTGCTTATCATTATTTATTATCATGTGGTATCACATTAAATTTGATAAGGAACTAAAATTTCTTTTTGATTTCCACGCTCTTTTGTATTATACAAACTTAAAAAATGTAAAGGATTCGACTGTACTCATTCCTCATTAAAAATGAGTCATACATAAATACTTATATAAATGCTAAGGCACAATTGAAAAATCCTGATCAAATCATGTACATGATTGAGCTTTCATGATTCATTGGGATTTAGGGGAGCAAGAAGCATTAGGTCGCTGTTTTCTTGATCCATTAGTCCAAGATTCATCTCTTCGGTTCCAGATGATGTGTTTGCTTCTTCTTTTCCCGTGTAATCTGATGATGGTACGTGCATCGCGAGGAAGTCAAAACCCGATCCCTCAGGACCGACCAAACCCACCAGATCCCCATATCCACTCGCCGATCCATCAATCTCCTCCAGCATGCCACAGTCGAAATAGTTGGATAAGGAGTGAGGGAAAGGAATGGTGTGAGTGGAGAGGTCTTCTGCGCAGGGAGATGAGAAGTAGTAGGCAGCGGTAGGGTTGGAGGTGGGTGGAGGAGGCGAGAGGCCGTAAGGAGAGGATGGGTCGCTCCAATTGGGTGCTTCTGGGCTCTGCAAGGGTGGAAAATCGTCAGACACAAGAAGGTAGTAAAGGTTTCTCAAGCCCCCCATTAGCTTCATTAGTACCTTATTTCCCAGGTTGTAGGATGCACCAGCCCATAAGATGCAGTATTATTTCCGTGCCTTATATTTTCGAAGAAAAAACGTCGGTCTGTTAATGTTTACATTTTATTGGAAGAAAATGGGACTATTATCTCCCTAAATTAGTGCCTGTATTCAAGTTGTTCCTAATATTATTTCAGAAAGAGAGAATTATGTAGAGCACACCTTTAGCTCATAACTGTAGTGCAGTCTAGGGAAAAAGCAGAAAGATGGGCACCTGCAATGGCCTGTTGAATTGGAAGCATGAAAACAAAGTTTTACCCTGTGACAGTCAGCCATTGGCCAATTTTTAGAATGTTTTTTGGTGAAAATAAGTGCATATTTTGGGCTGGTAAACGTACACATAAATAATAAGCAACTTAAGGTCATTAACATGAAAGTAATGAAACATAGAATTAAAAAATTAAGAAATAGAGAGAATGAATACTGAATCAGATCAATGAATGGTGCTGAGTTACTATTTTTTGTCTAATTTCCTCAAAATATGACATCCAAATATGTTATAGAAATAGTTTTTCCAAAAAACTGAAGTCATTAAAAATTTATTTTGCAATTTAGTGGACTGTTGGTGAACTCATGATCCAGGTTGACTTTGACTTCTACCTGGGGAAGCTGTCATTATTTAATAGTAATGGAGATGTAGTTGCCATGAATTGAGTTTCTGTGTTCATTTTTTTTATTACCACCCATGATTCACTCTCCTTGCTGTTTTATTGTTCATTTGATTGTTAACTGTAGATGAAGTTAATTACTTTCTAAAGTTCATGAAGACTCTTGGCCGTAGTACAGTACAAATCAGCAGCCAAGTCATAAATGTCATCAGAAGAACAAACATCATGCTGTGATCACCCTGGAGTGGGGGAACATGCTTATGAATAGTAAGAAATTGTGGATTTCCCTACTTCTCTTGGAAAAATCAGGCCATAAAATTTTGAGAGGAACTGGAAGAAGAAAGAACATGACAGCCAAATGTAGAAGAACATTTTTAGTTGCCTAAGAGGAAATGTTGAAACTCATTTTCTACAGCTTGGCGGTTAAATAGAAAGAGGGTAGCTCTTGGAAATTGTGATGGTGTATTGCTGAACTTGGTTCAAGGATTATGAAGTCCTGCTATGCATGTGATGTAGTTAATTTTGATATAATTTCAATGCAGTCATAGTCCAAAACATCATCCTCAGTTTGGGAGTATTGTCTACAGATAGAGTGGATTTGTTAGGCAATAATAATTTTCAACCTCTGGACTCATGGGATGAACTGTTAGATGATACAACCATTTCAATCATATACAATTACAATTTAGATGGGTGAACTGAAGGACAGTAAGTTGCACCAAAAACCTGAAAAATTTTGCATGGTAGTGTACGCAAGCAAGCAAGGTGAAGCAGAAAACAAAAGCCTTGTTTAGAAAGAATGTTGAAACATGTTGAAAACACTTTTTTTTTCAAAAGTGGGGTACATTTGTTTATTCAAAATTTGGGTCAATAAGGATTGATACATTTGAACACTGGGCCATTTGTACATCTGGTGTTATGGTTTTGTGGAAGCATTATACATTCATTCACTTTAAATTTTACAACATACTTATAGCTTATTTAAAACAATATTCTTTTATAATAATTTCACAACACATTTTAAATTTCATAACATCTTTGTTATAGTAGTATGTCTTTCATATTCAAAGGTGTAATTTGTCTCTCAACCAGTTTTAGTAATATATGATTACCTTAAAATATCCTTTGATAAAGAATAACAAAGAAAATTGAGCTGGCAATGATAGTTTCAATAATTACACTTTATATTTCTGTAACTCATTTTCAGCATTTCTCTTTGTTGTATAGTATTCATAAATATAATTTGATGAAGACAATATTGTAGATAAAGACTTTTCAGTAGTATATTATAAATAACGTCCATTTGCACAAAAGAAGTTTTCTCAATTTTGCTTAAACTTCTTAGTGTGCTCAAAAATCAGTCTTAAAACACTGACTATGGCATGGTAGTTCATAAAGTTTTGACTAATTCAATTTCATGAGCTACCTTGAATGGCTAGAGACCGTCACAGATTCAATGATTTTGAACTATATAATTTTTTTTCTTGCCAGTTAGCTTGGTCAAGTTGTCCAATCTCTCTAATGACTTGAATCATAAAACTTCATATGTTGTAGTTAAACTTAATTGCTATTTATGCCACCTAACTAATCTTAAATTCTTCATAAGTATGTAACAATATTAGATATATTCTTTAAACATGTAAGCTTTAAATTTACATGGAAAGCATTTATAGAGTTTGAACTAAGTTTTTGAGAGGACGGTTGAGAATAAATTAAGTGACATAATGAAAATCTTTGGATCCTTTTCTCATTGTGGATTCAGGGTTACACAATTAAATCTGAGAATGTTGTAAATGAAGCATTTTTTGGTATGTATAAGGCACTCCATTAGGATACCTTTCTTTGGCACATGGACTCATCACAAATCCTGTCATTCAGAATTTCTTCACTTAGTTTGTGTACAGAAACAAATGTGGCAAGTTTTTATCATCATCTAATTTCTCTTCACATTCCAAGTTTATACGACCAACGAACATTTATATTGACTGCAATTGAACTTGAAATAAATACAAACAACTGAGCATCTAACTATTTTTTTTGCATTAGGCATTTAGGAATATTTTGTTTTGTTTTGATTAGTTTGGTCCCCAAAAATAGCCATTCTTCTAAATTTTCCCATAAAAACACAATAATGGATATGGTGATTTGACTGATAACATATAATATTTTTTGGCTATTCACAAGCAAATCTTATTCTTCCCTTATGAAAGGCACAGTATATCAATTTCTTAAACCATGACCTTGGTCACAGATTAAACCAATCCATAAGGATTCTATCTAATCGCAGCATTTCAAATTTCAATTAGTTTTTCATGAGTATGTATACAAAATAGATTTCATGACCATGAGGTTGGTCCAGGGTATTTTTGATGCATAATTTTCATATTTGGCTGTTTTAGGCCAACTTTAGTGTTTATGTACCCATGACTAGAATACACTTACAGTCAATAGCTGCTAAATAATAGTCTGTAGTTATGCACTCCCCATCCTGACATTTTGGTATCATTCAAAACTGTGCATGGAAGACCAAAAAATCCAAATTAAGTTACACATTATCATAAAATAGGCTCTCATCTGCCTTTGATCCTTACCATTGATGGGTCAATTTGATCAATTGATTCCATGCCAATATTGGAATCGTGATTGAGTGGTGGAGATTCTTTACAGAATGTGTGATTTGCTGGTGTACTAATGCTTTAAGAAACTGTATTAATTTTGTAATATCATAGCTGATGACAGCCATGTCATTTGAGTTTAAACTTAAAAAAAAGATTGCATGAATATCCTATAATTTATGTGAAACTGGACACTTTGTGGTGAAAAATTGCTTCTCATCTTAAGTTGAAATTGGTTATTAGAGGTGCATAAGTAAAAATAAATATAGTACAGCATATGTTTTTGTGTTCTGATGTCAAGCATGCAAAATCACTCATTTTAGGCAAGTTGTGCTTGATGTGGACAGAAATGTGCTCAGCTAATGAAATATCTGTGTATTAACAATTATGGGAGTATGTAGTCTCTTCCTAGAATTATAACTTATTTTAGTGGTGATTTTATGAGTTGGAATGGAGAGATTTTTTTCCTGAGAATCAATGGCATCAGATTTGGGAATCAGCATTTGACTAGTAGCATTGGGATTGAAATCACAGGAATGTTGGAATTGACCCATCACTAGTTGAGATATCATTGAATAGACTTTTATCAGCCTGTAGTTCGTACATATTGTGTAAAAAGTACACCAGCATATGTTTAGCAAATTATCTTTTTCAGCTGGTGTCTCTTTTCCGAGGAATATGTTAAAATTAAATGCATAAACTATCAATAGAAATCATTGAAAAGTTCAGATGTCCCCTGGACATACAAATTTGTTTCATCAATCCACAAATAAAAGCATAAAAAACTTGACTCAGTTGTATAAGTGACCCATTCATAAAATCTTTTCAACAAAAAAATAAATCACACAAGGAAACTGGATAAAAAATATGCATAGCAGCTATCTATTTGCTCAATGCCTGATGGGTAAGTCTCGTTGACATTCCCACATGGGACGGAGTTGCTGGTGATGTTGGTAGTTGCATTGCATTGCACCTATTGTGCCGTGGGGAAGTCTTTGCTGGGAAGCATTTGATGGTTGGGACTCGTCGACTGCTGCACTCTGATGGTGGATGGGGAAGAGGTGATAGTGGGAGGATGAATTGGACGATGGGGAAGGTATTGGGGTGCTATGGGTATGGGCTGGTAGAGCCAATGAAACCCTCACCTGACTCAGAAAGCCCTCATTGGCAAAACGCCCAATCTCTGTTGAGCCGAATGCTTGTTGGAATGCTGGTAAAGGTAAGGAATCGGGGTTCCCTTGACCCAACTCTTCATCATTGGAACTGGCATCATTGCCTGCTGTGGATGTTATTTCTGATGGTAAAGTTTGGGAAAGCTCTATCTCATTTGGATTCTCCTTGGTGTCTTCAACCTGTAAATTTTAGTTTTTTTAATTAAAATTGAAGCCTTTATTTGCTGAAAGTCACAGGTAGTTAGTGAAGGGATAAGTATAATTAGTTCACAAGTTTCTAGCCAGATAACGGTGTGTGCATCATCGTCTGGGTGAAGTATTACTCATAAGAGATTGGTAAACTATGTCATCGAAGTGTTGGTCCAGTTCAACACCATTACTTGGCTGGAAACCTGAGAACTTTCTATACGAAGCATTTGGTGAGAGAGACAAAGACTTAGATTTTACACTTGAAAAATAAATTCAACCTTGTTTTGCAGTAAATTCAGTAGATGTGGAGTAGTTGGTGAAACAGCCAGTTTTCTACCTCTATGCCCATCTAATTGGTTTGTTTACTTTATGTATCATGAATGGAAAGTTCATAGCTTAGGTGCATGGGAGACAGCATGAAGAACTGCCACCTTCATCAGCTGGCTTGAGCATCATGCCTCTTACAGCTATTTAAAATGTCATTTGTCTTTCCAAATAATTACAGGCTCTCTCAACAATAACTACTGTCTGGGTCCTGCTCCTTCAATTATATTTCTCTTTCCTTTGAATTTCCCCTCCTAATGGCCTTGTCAGTCACAAATAAAATGAAAGAGTAAGAATATACAATAAGGCAAGCAAAAGTAATGAGACTTTATGGAACAAAGGAAGTAAGAGGTCATAAATTGGGATAAGTTGAACAAATTAAGTTATAAAGTAGTTGGAAGAAAATGGGTGTATAGACCCTTTCAATCAAAAATTTCTTATCAGAATTTTACTTAAAAATGTGATAAATACTCTATTTTCCTCTGCATGTTTTGTTGCAGTAGAGGTAATTAGTTGCATATTTACCTAATATACCGTAATTCTGAATGTGGTACATGCATGTTTTTCTTTGGGAAAAATCATCAGTAAAGTCAGGTGAATATTATTCATGGTTTTGAGAATGAAGCTCTAATTATGTATTATCTTTTAATTTATGCCATAGGTGGCAGTTGACACAAAATGTGTAACATACGTTACTTTACTTCTGCTTTTACTGCTCTATTTCATGAAACAAAAATATTTTTCATTAAACTATTTTCATGACTGAAAGCCTTCAAACTGACTCTTCTTGCTGGATTCAATAATTTCTCGTATTGAAATATGGTGCTCTCAAGTCTAAGTATGTCTTGTGTGAGGAGATATGAAAATTCTCAAAATTTGGTGGTGAACATATGTACATCTTTTATGTAGTGAGTGAGCATTATAATCGTAAAATTTCAGTAAATTCCTTGACTTGAGTTTGAGACTATAGTGGCAAAGACATAAGTATGAGAATTGTGCTTGTGGAAGGTATGTTCAGCGTTAGAAGGGATCTGACAATGAGTATCTTACATAACAATACAAAGATAAATTGAAGAAATATGGACTCTGATAAAGTATGTGATAGAAGGAGATGATTTTAGGCTGCAAGGATTTGAGGTGTGGGTGTAATGGAGAACGAGAGATACAAGTGGAAAAGGAAGTGCTTCATATGGAGAAGAGAGGTAACATCTGGAGGATACTGAGTAGGTAGAAATGAGAGGCAAATGGTTGCTTAAGACCCTGATGGAGAAAGAAGGAAGGGGAAGGAAAAGAATGGGCTTTATAGATGGAATGAAGAGAGGCTGGGTGTATGAGGATTGAAGAAAGAAATAATGCTAGTAGTTAAGGACTTGCACCTTTATAAGTCAATCGAGTATTTTTACTTTAATCCATTTAAACCAATACTGACCAGAGCATCTTCCAAATATAATTATTTACTTTCCATTGAGTTTTCTGATGAATTCAAATCCAAGCAACAGAAATTCCCTGATTTTTAGCCAATAAGATTTTATATTTAAGTAATTATGGTACTTGGTGGTGATCCTGATCTGAGGGACATTTGCTCTTCCATAATTTCTTTGGAATTTAGGACCCTACTCAAGAATGAAATAAAAGAGCAGGCATTCGAGCAAATCAAGCCATATAGTGTGATGGAATTTTGAGCTATTAATATTGAGGGGCATGGATGTGATCAGAGGTACACGTATATTTTCCATTCAGTCACTACATACGCATATAAATCTCTTGACTGCATTTTCTGTGGCTATAAGGTGTAACGCCATCTTTTAGCTGATTTAAGCTGGTATACTTTGAACATAGGGAAGAAAATTCTTTCATTCATTTTTTCTTCACTTGAGTTATGTGCTGTTTGTCATACCTTGTGCATCAACTATATGGGTAAACACCTAACTCCAAATTATACTAGCTGGTTATGGTTGAAACCAATTAAGAGGCTACTAAACTCGATGTGAATCTTTATCCAGGGAGTATACTTAGCAGTAAAATATCATAATCTTCTATTTAAAAGTCCTATTCCCAACATGAGATGTCACCAGATAAAGCCCCAAATAATACGCAGCCTTTTGTTCCCTATCCCTAGTTTGGCTTTCATTTGGGAATAGTTGAAAGTCTAATGCTAACCCCTTAAGGTATTTGAGATTTATGCAATTTGGGAAGGTCAGTTTCATCGAAATTAGAGAGGGATTAAGGTGAGAGGCCCAAGAGACTCCAAGGCTACACGCGGGGCTTAGCATGCTTGAGA
The DNA here is from genome assembly GCA_963169105.1 of Ceriagrion tenellum. Lineage (NCBI taxonomy): Eukaryota > Metazoa > Arthropoda > Insecta > Odonata > Coenagrionidae > Ceriagrion > Ceriagrion tenellum. The sequence goes on from OY720637.1 coordinate 126,422,451, forward strand.
AATTCAGAATAGGTGTGTTTCAGAGCAATACAGAGAATATTATCACGATGCCTCACTACATTTCTAGGTCTGACAGAAGTGATAAAATAAGAGGGATACATTGTCAAACAGGTTGGAACAAAAACTCGTTCTTTCCATGCACAATAAGTGACCACTATAAAAACTGAGTTCCACTAAATACACGTCACCATTTCACCTTCCATAACCTTACATCTTTACATGGGTGGTGTCCTAACACCCCCAGCCACACGCCCATTCGGCGGCTCTCAGGGTTGTATATAGATGTAGATATGTACTCCTGGGTAAAGTGAGAAGTCCAGAGATCTTACTTCTTGGATACTGTAGAATGTATAGATATTGCCCCAAGAGTGATCACCATGTGGACTTAGGTATTAATTTGGGATATGTAATATTAGTGTAAAATGAAATTTTAAAAAAAAATCTTTAAAATGTTTATATCCTCTCTAAGTATTATACCATGGACTGAATGAAATATTTATTGGACAAATTTTTAGAATAACTTGAATTTAGAGATCGTATGGTGTCAAAATGGCTGTATTGGTTGTACAAAGGGGCGATCCCAGGGGGGGGATAAAGGGGATACATCCCCCCTGAAAATTTTGGGTTTTACAAAACAATTTTAACAACTAGACGTAGTTATCAAATACAGCATTAAACACTCTGATCACTGATCTGAAAAGTATAATTATTATTATGCTTATTATTACATAGATATAATGATGTACCAGTTTTATTGTTTTTTTAGGATAACTGAAAATTGACATAATTTAATGGTAGTCTCCCGCCCTCTCACCCCCCCCATCCCCCCCTAAATAAATTCCTGGGATCGCCCCTGGTTGTACATTAGCTGCTTTGACCCCATACCTTATAAAATTTTCTCTATTATGGAACAACAAAACCCTCCATGCCTCCACCTGTGAATACTTTTTTTTACATATTTCATTTTATGTCAGTGTAATTCAAATATTTCTGATTATCATGTACAATCGCTAGAGTTACTTTCAATGTCAGTCCACTCCATATCATTTTATATTTTAGCGATTCTAAGATAAGTTCTGTAAATTGAAAACATAATTAAAATACTTATGACTTACCTCAACTTTAGTCTGTGTTATTAACTTCCCCTCAGGAACAGCCGGTGCACAGACTAAATAGTTATGTACTTGTGTAGGTTCCTCCATTCTGCTGTCATCAGCTGGAGAAACTGCGAAAACATCGTATATAAGTTAAACTCTTTTGCATTATTTTTTATTTCTTCTTATATCTAGGCTTATATAAATACTTAAAATATTATTTACTTAGATTTTATTGCCTAAAAATCACTATTTTTGTTTACAAAAATTATCATTTGGCTATGTATGAATGAGTGATTTTACAGAAAATCTGGATGAATATTTCATATAAGAGAATTGAAGCATCATAGAAGAGGGATTTTATTTTCTCGTATATTTCAGATTTCCAATGATACCTGTGTAGAACAAAGCTCTTTCAAAGCCTGGGAGAGAACATCAGGAAATTGGCTTGAAATAAGTGCTCTTCATCAGTATTCTACAAGCTGATTGGTAGGTTTTTGGACAGTTCTTATCCTAATACCCCAATTTCTGGTATCCCCCTGTTATACCTCCTTTGGGTGACCTGCCATTAGACTTTTCTTCAATTTCTTATATTGTCTCCCTTGCTGCCTAGAATTCCTATCCTCTTTCTTCCTCTTCCTCTCTTCCTCTTCCTCTCTTCCTCTCTTCCAAGAGTTCTCCCACCTATTACCCCACTCAATAATCCCTCTCCTTTCAATACCTCCTCAATCCATCTCCTCTGCCTTCTCCAAACCTCCACCACTAGCTTCCTCTTCAACCACATTCAATACCTCTCAGTTTGTCTTTTTCACGACCAAGCTCACCCTTTCCATCTTTCTCTAAACCCACATCTTAAATGCCTCAAATCTATGCATACATCCTCCCATTGTAATGACCAAGTCTCTGACCCATACAGTGCCATGCTCCATATTAGCTTCTGATATATTGTGGGGATTACACATACAGAACATATGTGGCACAGCATTAAAGAAACTAGATTTTGTTAAACGTATAATAGGAAGGTCCTCAGATGAAAAAGTAAATGAGAGATGCTACTTCGCTCTGGTTAGTCCACACCTCGAATACGCCACGAGCATTAGGGACCTTGGTCATAAAGATTTAACCAAAAAAGTTAATAAAATACAAAGGAAGGCAGCATGCTTCATTAAAAACTGCTACGAGCGTACATATAGTGTCTCACAACTTCTAGAGGGATTAAGGTGGGAGCCTCTAGAAACTTGGAGGCTACACGCTAGGCTTAGGTTGCTTGATAAATTCAGAACTGACATTTTTCTGAGCGACATAGAGAATATTATCATGACTCCCCACTACATCTCTAGGTCTGACAGATGCGATAATATATGAGAGATACACTGCCAAACAGATAGGTACAAAAACTCGTTCTTTCCACGTGCAATAAGTGACCACAATAAAAATTGAGCTCCACTAAATACACTCCTATAGTACATGTCACCATTTTATCTCCAAAAACTTGCACCTTTACATTGCTGGTGACCAAACACCCCCTGCCACGCCCATACGGCGGCTCACAGGGTATTATGTAGATGTAGATTAGAGTTTTCACCAGTTTTTTTTCGTCCTTTCTCAGACCCCTCCTTATCAATTTCCTCCTCTGTAAAAATACTCCTTGAGCTGGGACAATACTGCATGTTATGTCCATACCACTAATCCACTTGTCCAAAATACTACCCTGATATGCTAACTGCTCGACTTGCTCTACTGTGTGCCCTCCCACTCTTATATTTAGCCCTGTCTTCTTAATTCTAGCAATCAATGATTAAAAGAAGCAGATACATTTAAAAAACTAACATACAACTGATGAAAACTTTTATGGATTAAACTAATACTTTCTGGATCTTTTCCTCTCCAAAAGTTGATTGATAACCAGCGTTTTCCCTCAAAGCCTTAGGCTATTTTAACAGAGTGATGTTTTTTCTGGTAGAAACAAAGCATCACTTCTTTGAAGAAGCCTCTTGTCCTGGAAGGGGAGCATTGGTTTTCAGTCTATCATTGATGCAAAAAGTATTGCAAAAGTATTTTAAAAATTAAAATCAAATTACTCCCAAGCAGTTCAAGTACCAGCCATTTCCCATTTTTCTACTCCAGAATCAATGGCAAAATGTTGATACTTGCAAGGGTTCAGGCCCCTAGAGAGTAATTGACCAAATGCTAGTATGCTGTGTGCTCCTCTACACCTAGTTCCAAACAGAGACCTTTGATTGTTGCAATCAACTGAGGAGGACTTCCAGAAACAAAGGATGGGATTTGAAACACAAAAAATATGATGAGGGAAATGAACTGGTATCTTCTCTGGTCAGCAATCCATAGATTGGTTTGCAACAGTTATTCTGAATCTACATTCCCTCCGGTCTTGTGCCAGCCTCTTCAACTCTGAAGTAGAAATGACAGCCCATATCCTCCACGATCTATTCGATGCACTCCTTTCTGGGTCAGCCTGTCACATTTGCACCCTTAACTGAGTCCTCGAGAATGGTTGCTAATAGTACCTCGCGTCTTATGAAGTGGCCTGTCCAGAAGTCTCATCTCTTTCTCATTGTTTTCTGCCAACACAGCACTTCTTCATCTATCTGTAATACCTCTTCATTAGTCACCCTCTCCATCCAGGATATTTTGAGGATTCTCTGGTGGCACCGCATCTCAAAGGCCTCTATTCACTTTCATCCATTCCTTCCAAATGTCCATGTCTCACTTCCTTAAAGCAAGACACTCCACACAAACGTCTTGAATAGGTGTTTTCTTAGACTCAAATTGATGTTGCTTGATGTGAGGAGCCTTTTCTTTGTATAAATACCTGCCTTAGCCTGATTAATCCTGCTGATGAGATCTTTAGCACTACTTTTATCGGATGTGATTTTGCTCCCAAGGTACTTGAGCTTCTGGACTGTTTGAAGTCTTTGCCCATTTAGCATGATTCTGGCATCAGTTCCCATTATGCTCATTACAAGGGTCTTTGTCTTTTCCCTAGTGATGTTCATATTGTATGTGCTATCTGTGACTGCCTCCAACTCTCTCAGCATGCTTGATGAGCATTCTTCACTTTCAGCTGAAACTGCTCCGTCATCTGCAAACCGTAACATATCAATCTGTCTGCTTTGAACTCTTATGCTACCATTTTCTCCCCATCTTTCTCATGCTTCATCCATAACCTGCTGGATGTATGCATTGAACAGCAGCAGAGAACAGCCTTGCCTCACTCCCTGTCTTATCTTAGCTTCTCTCTGATGTGCACCTCATCTTATAACAGCTACCTCCTCTTTGTACAAATGTCATATTATTCTGTGGTCTCTGTACTTTATTCCTGTCTACCTCAGAATCTGAAATAGATTCTGCCATCTCACACAGTCAGAAGCTTTTTTTAAATTCTTTAAAAGCTCTAAAGGTTAAATCAAGGGAAAAGCTATAAAGGTGACATGAAAAATAGTCATAAGAATGTAGGGTTCCATTTGCTTCGTAATGCTGCTTTCCTTCACGTGGTTGTTTGGTATTTAAGCTGGTTTTAATTTTGGCTCAAATGTGAACTGTCATGTGTTCTTGATTACCGTAATTTTCCGTGTATAATATACATTTTTTCCCCAAAAATTCGTCAAAATGGTTAGGTGCGTATTATACATGGTTACAAATTTATCGTGTTTTTATTCGGGCCGCATATCACATTTGAAGTAATCTCAATGTACTTCTAGGTATTCTATTTTACAATTTATAAAAAATGTAATGAATTAATTTAATTTATTTAGTAAAATGGAAATTTACACGCAGTCCTTCTTGTCTTTAACACTGTTAGTACTGAATCCTTCGAATTCAAAATCACTATCCTCGCTTGATTCGAACAATTCGTGCGAAGCACTAACAAAATTCACTAGCTCACTAGAAGCACTAACATCACGCTCACTGTCTTCTTATCAAATGACTGATTGATGCTTTTGCTTTCTACCTGAATTTTTCATTATGATTTTGCTAGAATACATGTGTACTTATTATATTAATGGAAGTGGATTTGACTAAGACAGCTCACCTTGAAGAGGGTTAGATGACTCTGGTCCTATTAAACATTGCATTGGGAATAGCTGCTGATGTTCCTCTGGCATCTTCAAGTGATGGTTTTCATTTTGCAAATGATGGTGTGATGACTGTTGCATAGGTTGATGCTCCTGGTGTTGGTTCCAGTGATTGACTAATGATCCTCCATTGATTACTTTGATTTCATTTGCCTTTAAAAATGACATTTTTGATAAGTATACATACAGGAAATATTTGCTTTAATATGTTTAATCAGAACATACAATTTATAGTTTGATAATCATAATAAGAATTTAATTTGAGTGAATGTGCTTTCAAGATGCATGCTTTGAGAATTTTGTGGAGCAAGCTGTTATATTTTGAGTGCTCGGTGGACAACAATTTCAAAATGTTTAAGCCCTGTATATATTTTATTGAAAAAATATTCTGAAACTAGGAAGGAAAAGTTAGGAATTCACAGAAAAGCCAGAGAGAGATATCAAAGACCACATTACGTTTGTTTGCTTGTGTGGCTACAAGTAAAGATTACCATGTGTCTGAAAATCAGTTACCCTTTTTTTGACAAAATATCAGCCATAAAAGTGATGGGGGAGCTATTTTTGGGCAATGCTAAAGTTAACACTAACGTTTTTTTTAGTACATGGGTCCAAAAGTTCGAGGTAGATGAGTATTTCACTCTCCTGTTTAGATAGTATACAAATTCAAGTTTAACTGGTAAGTACCTTATTCAAATACATATGTATTCTATTTTTGACACAAAAAAAGTTTCATTTGAAAGGAAAGATGCTTACAGTAGATGTTAATTTTTTCCAAAAGTGAGACTTGAGTAATGAGTGGAGCGAAAATATTTTCCATTAGTGGATATGATTTTTCATTAGTGGAGTGAAAGCAATAACGGTGATGGATTGTGAATGGCCATTTCAGATGATAGAATCATGGAAAAAAGCTGAGAAGTGTGGGGAAGGAATGGTATTTTGGATGCAATGAAGAGAAATGGAAAGTTTGTTGAATTGAAGATCTTGTTAGGAAGTGGTGTGACCCTCATAAGAATAATAGGTCATTAACAGCAATCCACCATAAAGCCCACTTTATCTGGTAGATGATGTCATTATAATGAAATGAAATCCAAAGAAGGTAGAAGAGGTGATTGGGGGGTGTAATGAACTCTCAAATAAATGGGAGGATTTTTGGTTGCTAGGAGAAAAGAAGAGAGGAGGAAGTGTGAGTTTTTGATGGGCATTATGTAATACATACATGGTGATTTATGACAGAGAAAAAGATTGGTGAATAGTTTAATAGGGAATGTGGCAGGGTATAGCACAGTTGCATGGACTCTGTGAAAGGAAGACATAAATAGGCTGCAGACAAATGAGATGTGCATGTAGCGGAGGATGGAAAGTGCAGTGGATGAAAAGGTTTTGATGAGCACGGAGGTACTTCATATGGTGGGTTTGGAGAGGAAACTTCTGGAAGAGATTTGGAGGCGGTAGAGCAATTTTTTGAAGTTCACAGTGGAAAAATCATTTGTCTAGGTTGGAATTTGGAAACCAGACCCTTGGATTTTGCACCGAGTGCTTGAATCAATTAAGATACAATCATAAAGTAGTGTCGTCCTCCACTGTGTATTTTATTGCAAGGAGCGAGTTGTCCTCACAGGCTCCATGCATAATTGTGCCATGCAAAACTGAGGAGTCTGGGTTTGAAGTCCAGTCCAGGCAAGTGATTTTTCCACCTTGAATTTCACACAATTGTGTGACCATCAGTGGTTGAAAACATTAAAGTAACTGCATGGCTAGTTAGACAGTTCTTCGAGGAGGGAGGAAGTAGGTGTTTGGAGCAGGTAATGGAAGGGAAAGGGATGCTGAGGTGTGTGATAGAGGGTAGAATGTTAGGTAGTGGCTGAGATAGGGCCCTGACAATGTAAAAATCAACAGGATTATCTCATTCTTACTTCCATTTGGACCTTCCTTGACTGCTAGATTTCCCATGTAATAATAATAATATGATTAAGTTTGAATGTTATAAGGAGTCAGAAGGTTGGTTTAGATAGGAAGAGTAAGTGAACATACCAGTATTCATTGGTAGGACAACATCAAATGATTATCCACTTACCGGCACATAAGGGTACCAGTGCTGATGGCCATCCATATCTGTGTAAACAGTGAATTCTTGTCCACTCGGTATTGTGACATGTGGGCCCATGCCTGTTCTTTCATCAGAGCTTGATCTTTCCGTGAACCCATCATTGTGTCCCATTCCTGTGACTTCTACTACTCTAGTTGCAGGGTAAGACACAGCTTCCATGTCCACAAAATTGCTGTATACTCCATCCAGAAGCCCTTGTTCCACCTGCTGTCTTATGGAAGCCTTTGTTTTTTCATAGTGCTGTTCCTGAAAAATTAAGATTATTGTTGAGAATGATGGTCATTGTATATAGATACATCCGTATGAGGGAAAGGAACTTTAGAAAAACTCTAAACCTTTAAAAAACGTAACAGTGAATATCAACTGAGACCATATGTTGAACTCAACAGTAAATTTGAAAAGCTGTCACTTCCAAAGAAGAAAGGTCATCTCATACTCTCGGGACATATATCTAGAATGCCTAACACCAGACTATTCTGGCCTGGCCACGTGAGATAAACTACCTCCAGAAAGGAAAGAAAAATAACTTGTTAAATGAACTGAGGAGTGAAAAACAACCCTCTCGGCCAAAATGAAGGTAAAATGGATATCCAGAAAGGCTGCTAAGTTTTAACTGTGGTACAGTGTGGTAGTGGACGAAAAGACATTAAAAAAGAAATTCCTTCTATATGAAATGATACCCTGGACTACTTATTAACTATTTTTGAAAAAGAAATTCCTTCTATATGAAATGATACCCAGGACTACTTATTAACTATTTTTATATGCAAATCAAAATTTCACAAAGCATCAGAATGTCCATGCCTTACAATTATAATTGTGACTTATTGGTTTGGAGCTCTACAAAGGGTTTGTAGCCTTCTCATGAATTGAAATTGGTCATGCTTATTGTCCTAACTACCTTTTCTGCTTCACCTTTGACAAAACTGTTATAGGTCTGAGTTGGAAGTCACAGGAAACTTGAAGACTAAAGTAATGACATGTTAAGGTAAAGTTACCAGAAAAAATCATGCATTATGGGATCCAGTTTGAAATGTTGAATATTCTGTTACTCGCATATTACATCTTTTGGTCAAAAAAATAAGGGAAATGTACAGTTGATGAAATAGTTTTGAGAATTTATCTTCTCGTGTGCCATTCACCACTACTTCGAGGGCAGTTAAAGACTAGTTCCACAAAAATATGTGCCTCACTAAATACTTCTTTCAAATACCGCATTATTCATCCATTGAGTTAACCTTATCTCTACGTACTTCTTTTAACGATGAAAATATTTCTTCTCTCGCAAAGTAACAGTTAAAGTGACCCCTGATAGATGCATTCTAATTTTATTGGAGTTATGCGAGTACATACTTCAAAATTGAAATAACACCTACCTGTGAATGAACATATTCTTGCTGGGGAAGGTGAATCCCTTGTCTCTGCTCTATTCCAACCATCCACTGTTGGTTGCAGGCTTCATTACACATCCCTTGGTTTACTTGTTGAATATGTATTTGATTTGGCTTTTGATGGAGAATATGAGGAGGAATGTGGAGATGTGACATCTTGTGGTTCTGTTGAATATTGGAAGATTGTGTTTGCCTTGGCAATGGATTCAGTCTTGTTCTGCTGATAATGTCATTCCTCACACCTATTGGCATCACATATTGTTGGCGATTTTGTGCTTGATGATGGTGGTGCTGACTCTGATGTGGCTGCTGCTGATGTTGTCTATGGTGCACTGCTCTTGCTCGGCTTGCTTGATCACGCATTGCCTTGCGGATTCGTGCTTCCTTTGGGTTGTACACATAATCTGCAATGGAATATGTTTCACGCCTTGAAATGAAATTTCACTAATTCTTTCACATGACCAATCATTTTTTTTATGACAGTTAATTACCTAAAAAAAGAAGATTGTAGATTTAATCCAAATTTTATCTTGTATTAGCTATAGAGTGGAACCCCCAGGGAATTATAGATATATGCCCCACAGAAACTACCCAGAGAAAGGTATGCTCTGAAAGGTTATGCTTGGTATTACAAATTTTGATCAATTTGGATTCAAAGAAATTAAGATATCAGAAAAGTAATTCCTCAAGGTTCACTTTAATTTTCCATTTGCTTGCCAATCTCATTCAGTTTCATTCTATACTTCCCCTGTAAAGAGAATTTAAGATTCTCTTTACAGGGAAAGTAACACAAAACGGAGCTGTAGAAGTTTTTTATTTTTGGTAGGAATCCTGACCTTAGGGTTGCAAAAGTCACCAAAAGTTAGTATGAGGAAGTTCTTGGAGTTGTAATGACACTTAAGTATTTGGTAAAACAAAAATAAGTAGCAAGAATTCCTTTAAAAAATATGCAAGTACCATCTAACAGAAGGGCACAAAAATTCTCTCTCTCTGTATAGCATTGATGACCAATGAAAGCTCAGACCAACAAACTATGATGCTTCATTAACGTACGTTACATGTCTAATCTCAAACAGCATAGCATCCATCCTCTTTTTATTTCCCCTATTCCCTCCCTTCTTCATAGCTAGTGTCCTAAAACTCTACCATATGCCTTTAAAGCAGATTTCAAGGCTGTAGGTGGATGTAGTGATGAAAAAAGTACAAAATTTTAAATTAGCTCATGGTAGTTGATTTTGCTATAAACTTTTTTCTCTCAAGAAATAATTTAAAATTGTGGGAGAATAAAGAAGCCATATTCGTGGGGTTCCCCAAGAAGGTGGAAAAAAAACTTTCTTGGCATAAAAAACAAAATATAACATGGAAAACTTTGGCATAACAGGACCTTGTCCAATCAACTGATGATTTGAATGATGAATTATTAAATCTTTGTGTTTTTTAGGCTTATGCTGGATCTTTTAGCTTGGATGTCAAAGGTTTCAGCCATGACCTGATGATGCTAGTAGGAGTGCTAGTCTGGTCCATCTTGAAACCTTTACCAGCCTAGCCAACAGAGGTGGCAGATGTTGCCAAAAATATGCCGAGAGTCACTAATCAATGCAGGGGAAACTTATTGATGAACAATTGACTACTGAACTGTTACTCATTTACAAATAGTTAATTATAGTTTTATCAAAAGTAGAATATTATAAATTTGAATAATATCATTTAGTTGCTAGTGAGATGCTTCTTCCAATTTTCTTTTCAATAAGGTTTATATTGACTAGGAACTAAAAATATGCTAACTAGACTGCATTTATAGCAGTATTAATTAAGTATATTTTCTTTTCTGAAGTAAGGACTGGGCTTGTTTATACCACCCTATTGTGCACACTTTTTGTGCGTCAAGATTTTATTTTTTCAAATAATTATCCGACTGCTGTCAAATATTCTGGAAATGGAAAATAAATATCCATAAGATTTAGTTATCAGTAAAATATTATCACTGATTTACCATTTCATTCACTGTTTGAAAAGACTTACTGATGTTTACGTAAAAATTTTAGTGACTTATCTTTGGACAATAAGAGCAGTCAGCATTATGGCTCAGCACCAGTCAGCATTATGGGGATTTTTTGCTTCTTGGCTCTCTTTTTTCAACCCTAAGTCCTCCACTTACTCAATCTACTCTATTGTGATTTATTCAAAATTAAAATAGAGCAAAAATGTAAGCCAGCTTTTAGAGTTATCCTATACTTTAGTGAAAGTGCCCTTGCCTTGAATTTTGAAAATTACTTTTGAAGAATATTTTATCTCATGTCATATGTCTCTCTTTGAATCGACCATTCCATTCATGGGATAAATGTATGGCAATTGAGAAGCCATTGATACAGCTTCTCATTTGATCTATACCGAGTTATTTTGACTGAATGCTGTTCATTTTGGAGCTAGAGATTTGTGTGTAAGAGATTTCAAGAGCTTTAAGGTCACCAATCCATCAGCTTTAATAATATTTATCCCTAGCAATTACCTAAAAACATTATCATCATGCACACAATATTCCTTAATCAGTAAATGATAATCCAGTAGAAATTTCTATTCAACTTCAAAGCTTAGCGAAATATGAATTGGTGCCTTGAACTCTGAAAGAAAAATGAAGGATATTTAATGGAAAGACTTGACAGGGATAATCGTGATTGGGGGATGGAAATAGTATCGTTCTAGCTGACAAAAATCACCCAGCTGGACGAGCGAACGGTGACAGTCAAACTTTGCGGGCGCCGACATAAAACGACTTCGTGACTCGCACCGTACATGAACCGGAGCGCGCCAAATCTAATTCCCCGCACGACCGCGACCCAGCCCCGTTCGATTCGTGCTCCGGGCCGGGAGACCGCCAGAAGAAAACTTCGTACCTGGGACGAAAGGAACTTGGTTTGCCGGCAGGTAATCCCTCAGGTACGGCCGCGGGTAGACAGGAGGCTGTGGCTGCCAGTAACACTCGCAGCAGTTCATGATTAGCATGTCTCGTGAGCGTGGTCGAGTCGAATTGCGCCTTTGCGATTCCAGTCAGCGCACGTGCCTCGATCCCGCGACCTCCCACGCGGAGGGACGATCCGACCCCGCTGGTTCCGCGAGCCGAGGTAAGCGCGGGCGGACGGAAACAACCAAAACAAAAAACCAACGGCTCCGTCGTCACCTTTCTCCGACTTTTTACCCAGCCGTTCCCGGCTCGCACATCTCCAGGCAAAAGCCCTTGTCGCTCTTGTTATGCTGGGCCCCGTATGAAACCCGTCGATCTCTCTCGCGCTCTCCCTCCCCGTACCTTCTCCTCGCCCTCCCCTCCGCGTGTCCCGCCTCCCCTAGGATCCTCCTCTCACGCCCCCAGCATGCCCCCGCTGCCCACTCCCCCCCCCGCCGAGCGTGGAGACTCCCTCCCCGGAACCCCGCCCGCGAATAAGGTCCCGCGCCTTAGTCCGTGAGACCGGCGGCGACTGACCGAGTCCGCGACTCTTCGGACGCGCCTTCGTTGCCATTCAGTCGCCGTTGACACCTCGCCTAGGCCCCTCTGCCCCGCCCCCTCACGTCCCCCCATCCCCTTAGAAAAGCCCCGCCCACCATTCGCCCCTCCAGCCACCACCGCCACCCACCCGGTCGGCTGCGCTGATAGGGAGGTCAGCCCCAAATCAATACACCGACGAGGCGACGACCCAGCCGTGGAGAGGGACTGAGGCACCCCCCTCCTCCCCTCTCGAATGTGTTCTCTTATCCTTCCGCCTCCTTCCCGGCATGCATTCCTACTCATCCTCCTTCGTAGTGCAAACTCTCCGTCCCGCCCGCGTCTCCAATGTCATCATAATATTGCGCCTGGCCGATTTATGGAGAAAATTAACGCCGAATTAACGTTAGCGTGAGTTTTCACTGCCTTGCCGTCAGTGCTGGTGTTCACGGAGAAATTTTGCGTGACACCATGTTAAGTCGAGGAAAAACTAGCGTAAGAATTGATGAAATTTGAGTCGGCGTACATTTAATTGAAGGTTACTGCGTCGCAGTAGTTTTTCCATCGATTTATATAAAGTTTAAATGAAACTACTAGCGTTAGGTGAAACTTAGCAAGTTTCCAGTAATTTTCCGGCAAATACGGTGTTCTTAGAGCAAATAAGCTCGAAACCAGTGGTAGATTACGGTAAAAATTAACGGAGGAGTGATTAGAGTTTAAACTAGCGTGGAATTAACATGATGCTGTGTCGCAGTTATTTTCTTACCCGCTTTTTGACTGTCATTTGTTGCATATTCAATTGTATCTTCGAGGAAAACATACAGTAAGGAATGCTCAATATTGCGTCAAAATCATTTTACAACTACGGAGGATTTCCGGAACAACTTAGGTGATAGGCATTTCTGATAAATTTGTGATTTACTGAAATGAGAGGTGTCTATTACGCCCAAATTTTTTCACGAGCAGTGTTTAAGTTGTAACTTCAATTACACGCTCATTGCTCAAGTGTGTTAAGTGTTTTTATTTCGTCAGCAACATCAGCCTTCACCCCCTAAGCCGGCGAAGACTGTCTCAGATTCTGTTTCTGGCATCGGCACACTTCCCACTGATCCCGCGCTGCACTCGCGTCGGAGGAGTTTGCTTAAGTCGGGCAAGGTGGGAGTCTGCAATAACTTTCCCCGGCGCGATCTCTCAACGATTTTTTCCTCCCCCGAAAAATAAAAGAAAAAAAGGATAACATTTCGCTCGATCGAGGGGTTGCTGCGTCTCTGTGTACGTTCGTTATTCGTTCGTTTTTTTCCTCCTGTGAAGCCCCGGGAAAAACCGTGCTCGGAACGGCGGAATAGCCGAATTCACTCCGCCGTGGGGGATATGTGAGGGGAAAGGTATCGACGCTAGCGGGAGATAGTCTCTCTCTCTCTCCTACTGTGTTTATTTTTCTATCGCGTCGCGCTGCGAATTTCTCTACCTCGGTCAGGATTTATTATTTTACTTTTTATCGTCCTAATTATTATTATCGTTCGATTTCGGTTGCTGGGATCGCCAAAACCCGATAGTCCCTCGCGAATCTTCCCGTATCTTACGCATGCTTTATTTGTGTTTATTTAATATTCGCCCCCCGAGGTTTGGGATAGGGGGTGCAATAACATCTGCATGTTCGCACGACGCCGACAGCTGTCGCAAAGGCGTGCGGCAGGGTGCAATTTGTACTATCGTGAAGGGAGGATATAGAAAAAAAGAATGGAGAAAAGGAAGACGAACATTGGTGGAATGTGTTTAGTTCGTTAAATTTCATGATTTGTTTATCCTATACTATATTTTGCTGATTTTGAGTTTCGCCACTTATAATAATTGATTTGTGTACCGCGGTTTGCGGTAGAGCAAATTATGCAGTTATATATATTTTTTTATTTTGCGATTGGGCCGCGGGAGGCGCTGTGACCCGGCGAGCCGCAGCAAGGGCGTGTGGCAGGGGATGTTTGTAGTCGTGAAAGAGGTAGAGGACGAGAAGTAATTTAGTGAAAGAATGGAGTAAAAGTGAGGCATGTTTATGGTAGATTTTTTCGATCTGTCTTTGCTAATGCATGTTAGGTTTATACTTTTATTTTTGTGCTCAGCGCTGGAGGCAATTGATTCACTTCCCGCGGGCGGGGGTCACGGGCAGTTACGCTTTTTTGTTTATTTCATCTCTTGAACGGGACGATGCATGTCTCCTCTTGGGGACCCGACAAGGAGTGTTTAGGCATCAACAACGAATTGAAATTACCGCTAGAGAATCGGAGAAAAATTTAAATGAGCAAAGCGCTTGGTGAAATGAGATTATTTGGCTCAGTATCTCGCCGTGTTTTGTTTCACTGGGCTATTTTTACTTTTTTTAACTTTCCGATTGGGGATATCGATTTGTCTGCCGTGGGCCGGGATAGTGAGCAATTTCGCATTTTTAAAAATTTGATTAGGTATATTTTTATCTAGCATTCCGTGGGGTGCGCGCGATTATGAGAATTCTGCATCTATTTTTAAGAATGAGCCTGCGAGCAGCATGTAAGGACGTGAGGTACTGGGTGTTTGGCTGGATTCAAACTTGTTTTTAGCAAGTTTGTTAGCGAGTTGTTTATTTGCTCGTTATCTACTTTGCGCTAGGGGTTCCATTTATTCTTCGTCGCCCACGGGAGCCGGGGTCGCTCGCCGTGTTGCAGTTATTTTTTTTCTTATTTTATTCTGTTTCGCGGGCAGGCCCCCTGACGGGAAGCGCGCGCGCGGGAAAGATCGTTTGATCCGTCGGTCGGCGCTCGGGTTTCGGGAAAATCGAACGAAAAATTTCCCGCGTCTGCGACCTTGTGGAGTGCCGAGGTGGGTGTGGGTGTGTTGGAGGGGAGCGGTGGATGTGCGGGTGCAGGGAGGGGTGGGTGCGGGTGGGAGAGGTGAAAGGAGCAGAGGCACCTGCCACCTATTGCATGGGTGGGGCCAGGTATCGAGCGAAGACTTCGCCCCTACCTCTACCCCTATCCCCTTCCCCCAACCATGCCCCTCCACCACCCGAAATCTCCCTACTTTCCCCCTCCTCCTCGTCACCCCGTTCACACCGCTCCATGATGTGCGATACGCTATTAACTTCGTAAGCGATACATGACATCGATACTGGGCGGGCGGATGCTTTGAATTCAGAAAAATGAAATGGTCCTCCGACAAAAGAAAAAGTATTTAAGTGTTTCTCCTCTCTAGTTGGCCACATTCGGAGTACACCGTAAAAGTAAGTCTCTCGGGACTGACGGATTCAGAAACAAAACACAATGGAAAAGCGTATGTTTCGCTAATAACTGCTACGGGCGGACGCATAGAGTAACACAGCTGATTAGGACGAGGTTGGGTATCTGTAAAGACTCCTTAGGCTACTGGCTTGGCTAAATTATCGGAAAAATTCAAATGTGAGTGTCCGAGTTGCACGCTGGATAGATAATTTAACTCCGCAGTTAATCTTTACATCTGATAGATGCGATAAAATATAGAGGGACTGTACTGGCCAACTAGCCCTCTTTTTTCCTAGCATGATTTGTGATTATAATAAAAGTATAGGGACAAACTATAAACGATTGCTTATAGAGCTTCTGTGCGACGCATCACAGGCGGTATAACACGGTGATGAGCAATGTCGTATCATCTCTGGGCGTGTCAAATTGGCTAGGGAATGAAGGTTCTAATTTAATCATTTTATGTATCACGTAAGGGGTAAAGTACAGGAGTATGTCAGGTTCTTGAGGAATTAATAAAGCCTACAGAACCCGTTTTGTGACATTCCCTGAAATTTGCGCCTTGCTAAGCCTCTTCTCGAATAACAACTGTGAACTTGGGTGCGCATTGACAAATTTCACGTAAGCAGCAATTATTTCTTTCTCCCTCTTATTGTGGATTTTTCGCCGCGCTGATTTTTTTGGGAAGAGTGATAAACCTAATAATCCTTATTTGTTCCACAAATGTCTGTATCTTTACTGTACTCTGTATCTTTACTGTACTCTCTAGTGATACTGTATCAGGTAGACAATAATGTGCTTTGTTGTTATTTTCTTGATAGATAATAACGTACCCACCTATTTCATTATTCCTGAAAAAAAACTTTAAAGTGATTCATATAATTTATTAAATACATTTACTTTGGGCTAGATGCCTGGAGGGACTCTTTGACTGTTAAAATCTCCCCAATAAAGAACAGTTATTTCTATTCACGTATAATTAAGCCACAACTTACTTTGGGGTCATATGTCGTTCCATGGAGAAAATGAGGTGAAAGCTTTCACCTCCCCAAAAATCCCATCGTTATTATGAGAATGTCGCTATTGACATATTCATCACGTAGTATCTTGTCACAAATAGGTAAATTTGCGGCTTTGCTAAATTCAAACTTTTCTGGAAAAAAACCCTTGCCAGTGCTGCGAATGTCAGCTAGATAGAAATAAAGTGGATGCGCTTGCTTTAGACATTTTATCAATAAGGTAATAGTGAAGTTGAAGGTTGAAAACTTTACTGAAGTGTCGGTCCATACTTAGAGAATACAATTTCGTACTTTTCCACAGAATTTTATTTCGTGGTGTGTACCACACGAAATAAAATTCTTTGGAACAGTACGAAACGATTAACTTCCACGAAGTGAAGCCTAAAACTGTAGAGTATATGAAGTGTAGGTCTGTTATTAATCTTTTACATACATATTTTGGGTAAATGTTTTTGCTGACGCGCAACTGTACCGTTGTTGTGACGTTATACTAAACGTTATAGTGACGTTATATGTAGCGTGTCGTCTGTCGTCTCAGTGTACATATTCGCATACCGTGACACATATCTTACGAGATACCTCGATATATTTTAGGTGATGTCGCGGTATCTCTTACGTGATGTCCGAGCGCTGACGATGTTCGCGGGTGTATCGTTTTGCGTCGTATCACTCGAGACGTATCGCCTGAGTGTAAACGCGGCCCGAGACCGCCTCTCTTCCCACCGGCTCCTCCTACACACTCTCCTCTCACTCCCCCCTCGCTTCGGGCCCCCTTCTCCGGCGGTTAGGATCTTCTCGATGACGACATTCGCAGACTGCGAGCGGGGGTCGCGGTGTGGAGGGCGGAGGAGGAGAGGCTGATCGATCAGCAACACCTCTCGATCCATACAGCCATTCAGTCTCGACCGAACGGTTCACTTCGTTCCGGACTCCACCGTGGAGGTTTCGGCGTGCACCCGTCCCCGCGCTCTGAGCGGTCGCCGCGGCGGCGGTGTCGCACGCTGTTGCCTGCGGGACGGGTCCAGGGAGTCCGTGTGCACCGGTGGGTGCGATATGAAATGGGAAAGTGGTAACGCGGCTACAATACTGGCTTGCCACGCGTTCTAATCGCGGTATTGGCAGAAATTTCCGTAGGTTGTTTCGGTCCTCGTCGTTATAGGCTATTGAGGCGATCACCTCAAGTGCAGTATTCCGTCCGTCGAATAGGGCGCTTAGTTGTGCTTTTCTTGACGTATTTAGTTCGTTGCGGCGACAATCTATCTTTCTTAGTTTGCGAAACCTTTTGTGAGTGTTGAAATATTTTATCGCACCCTTCCTCATAACAAAATGAATACTCACAAGAATTCTTGATTTAAACGTGGTAATAAAAGTTTTATGATCAATAATTCTTGGAACTCTTGAGAAGATTTCGTGATCTCCTAGCAGTCCGTTAACGTAGTTTGAATATCACTGGTTTATAGCCAGATAATGTTGGGCTGGTTTACTGGTCAGCTGTTTTGAGTGTCGGCGGTGGTCGAAATGTATTATTCTTAATTATTATTTATTTTTAAACTTTTCTGTCAATTCTATCCCGTTTAGACACAATGAGGAGAAAACGTCAAGTACCGTTGAAATATTCCTCCCGATCTGATGCACCAATCTCACTGTAGATATATTTTTTACATTTGTAATAGTGATTCACATATCGGGTTTGCGTCGTGGAGAGAGTCCTCGTCTGCTGCACAGAGGTTCCTACTTCGAACTCCATCAGTGGGGAAATTTTCCTTAATTAATGCCATTCCTAATTGATTGTCAATGAATGAATCAGAAAAAAGAGAACGTAGATGCTAAAGGTCGGGTAATTTTGATTGGCTGTTTGAGTTCGGACTGACACTATAAATAAAGTTTTCGACCTCTGCGCACCATCGCCCGTCCTTATTACGAGAAAAACAGCAAAATTTTCGGACTTATATCACTTTTGGCCTAATGTCTTCACAACCATACATTCGAAGTTCAACATAATATCAACGTTTATAAGCTATATATCTCACAAAATATTCGACATATGGACGTCCATATCTCCTCAAATCAAAGATAATTTAGTGTAATTTCTAATTGTTTCTCATGAATTTCCTCGTAGGAGTTGCAGTTTTTGAGATTTTTTGGCAAACATCTTCTCAAAATTGAAATTTTCAAGATTAAAAAAACCATTTCTGTGAAAAACCAATCATCAGTATTATTTAACGTGAAGAGTTTTACTTGGAGTTAAATCGTAGTAAATTACTTCCATTTTAAATAGCAAAGTATACGGTTTTCTTAAGAATAGATTGTTGGAAGACACTGGGCAAAAACTGAAAAATGAAAACTAAACAGTTTTTCTCGATACAAGCGACGCGCGTTGGCTCGCTGGGTTTGATAACTTGAATTTACAGTGTCACTCCAAACCCAAACAGCATATCAAAAAATCAGAACTCCTATTCTTTCGCATGTAAAAATTGTGTATTTCTGGACTAAGAATGTTTATTGGAATGAGCTCCCAGCGCAGTATCCGATCGTTGCACGAAGCGTCTGTGGTCTCCTTGCCGTCTTTCGGAAAGCCACTACTCGTTATGTACACGTTCCAGTTTTCTCTCCTTTCCAGTCCTTTGACGCGCTCTGCGCATGGGCAAGTGTGTCCCAACACAGTTTTGCAAGTCCACAACTCAATTGTGCATATGTGGATCGCGTCATAGGACAATAGTTGAAAGGGAGCTGGAACGTGTGTGGTACATGATAACGTGATGGCCGGGTTCGAATCCCAGCAGAGGCAGAATTTTTTCTTCGCTATTCCCCTCTCTACTTGGAATCTTTTAAAAGAGCATTATTATTGCAGTCGTCTGACCTCAGAACGGGACGTTAAATTAAGATCCGCTTGTCGCATTTCATTAATACCAGGCTGATTCTGACGTCGGGTTGCCATCTTTATTTCAACTGTGCCTTTCGATTTCTCTGCCGTTATGTCTTGCTTCCCGGTCGGAAGCGAAGTGAAGGACATGAAATAGGTTAAAGAACTTAGTGTACATTTCTCGGGCTCGCCACCGGGTAAGATAGTCATAGGCAGCCGACGTTTCGGGTTCCGACTCGCTACCCATTCTCAGTAGCCTTGAGTCGGAACCCGAAACGTCGGCTGCCTATGACTATTTTACCCGGTGGCGAGCCCGAGAAATGTACACTAATGTTATTCGCCGGGAAAGTGTTAAATCATGGTTAGTTTAAAGAACTATTTGTACCTCTTTAAAGTAAGTGCTCTTAAATAATATATAATAAAATAAACAAGACTTAAGTATTATCGGAATAAAGTGTTGCATTAGTGAAATATTTCTTAAATGTTACTAGCGCTTGGCGAAGTGGAAACACTAGGCACATAATTGGGAACCCAGTGGTGACGTCGCGGGACTGTATCGCTTGCAGCAATTGGATGTTCTACCTTGTGAAGTTCGGCTTATTTTTTGTAATTTGACGAAATTATTGTTTACATTTCCTTCTTGTATGACTAGAGTGATTTGATCGTTCACGGTGACATGTTAGTAGTTTAGAAAAGTGATACCGTGCGGTGACGTCTAAACACTGAGATACGTTTTGGAAAACGTGACTTTTTTATTTATACTTTTATAAAAAGGCAATTATTAATCTCTGCGGTTGAAGCGTACAGAAATGGAATATATATTTGAGTTGTTGAGGATTTTTTGTCGCGTACACTACTGAATTTAGTTAGATAAATTTGGTGCCCGTGGTAATAATGTGAAGATGGATTTTGGAGCTACTTCGTCCCAGCGATTACCAGCGATTTGTAGTCTGAGGATTGGTTTTCTGAGAATTTCCACTCCTTTTTCCCATCAGCTAACTGTTTTTCATCTCACCTCTCATCCTTTTGACATCTTTAATTGTCATGTGCATCGCCATGGCAGAAAAGTTCTATCCTCCATGGCCTCCCCTCCTTTTCCCTCGAGAATTATTGTTTATTTTATTTTTTTGGTGTTCGGTAAGAGTGCGGAAATATTCAGCCCCCCCGTAAGTTTTTCTGCTTCGGTGAGGATTCCTAGGGTTTCTCCCCCTCAAATAACGCGGGCGAAAGTTTTTGAAAAAAAATGTTGGGGGATTGGTGAATATATTTTTTTATCATCCAACACTCGAGGTGCATACAAGAAATGAGGGAGAGACCTTGACAATGAAGTCATATTTGCTCATCAATATCATTTTGTACTACTCTTTGTCCGGTTTTCTGATCATGCTGTGTGTCCCTGAAAACTCCTGAAATGTCTCTGTACGGCATGAGCAATTGTGATATTTTGGGGAGTATTTTTATCAGAAAATCATTACCTCAGATGATGAATTACTTTGATATCCTTCCTTAATTGAAAACTTGAAATACGGCTTAAATACGAGCCAGAAATATTCGCAATTGTCTACAGTGTCTGATCTTGTAGCGAAGGAAAAAAATTTGAAGAGAACTGCGGCTGGAATGCAGGTAATGTTTTAGTGACTACAGCTTTTGATGGTCTGGAAGGGTCACCTTAATACTTCGGACTCCATCGGGAAATGATCGAGTGCTCTTGACTTTCAGATAATATTTCGTCCTGTAAACATTTGCGCAACTTTTTCGTCCGCAATTGTCTATTAGAAAAATTTTGTCAGTGTTAGTACGACCTAAGAGGAAGAGTGGCTTTTTGATTTCCGAGAAGGATATTATTGGCGGTTACAGGAAGCTTCAGGATGCGTGGAGGAAGAAAGATAAATTGTGAAAACTCTGAGAAGGATAAAGAATAGAAAAAACTTATTGAACACATTTTGAGATTCACAAGCCTCTCGAACTCAGTACTGGGAGGAATAATATACACAAAAACTTATGAAGCAAATTATGAGGGAAATTAAAATGAAGACATGCGAATAATGGCAGCGAAGTTAATGGAAAACATACGGAAATTAGAGGTTGTGGAACTCGTAAAACAAAATGAATGTAGCCAAGATTGGGGGATTGGATATAAAAGCTCTATATTCAACTGCTGCAGTCGATTGGCATCCTAAATCCGTTGTTTCAAAATTTCGCGTGTCGAAAATGCTCTCTTTCGCTGCTAGGAATATAATATGTATATAGGAATGAAATAGATTTAGGTGAGCGGAGAGCTTAAGACGATTAAGCGTAAATCTTTTGCTGAGTACACCGCATGACCAGCCTTGTATTTTCCCCCGGAGAAGTTTGAGCATGGATGTCCCGTTTGGCTGCGCGGGAAATGAGAGCTTGTGGGGATAATTTCCCGCCGGTCTTTCGTCAAGCCCACTCTTATCGAGCGAACAGCGGCGAAAATGTGATGCTGAGCGATCCGGCGAAGTGAGTGCTAGCCTAAAGGCTCTTGCCCGTGGAAGTACACCTCGGGAGTCCAGTGCCACATGCATATCCTCCTCATACCAGAGTTTGCATCACACTTTAACATCCTATTGTTTCAAGTCCTTAATCCTTGCTTCATGGCTTTCTGGATAGTTATGGTGGCGACCGATAATTGAGGTTATTTGCGCCGTTAGGATCGAAAGAGAAGGATTATTTTGGAAAATAGAGTAAGGGTTATGAAGAAAATCTTGCGTTACGCTGGCACGAGCTTACTCTCTGCGAAAAGTGCAAAGGGGTAAAATGCTTAACATTCGTCATCAGACCGACATACTGCATCCTTAGGTGCTCTTCACTTGTCGACCTAATAGGTTGCGGAATTACTCTGAACTCATTGCTTCCGATCCTCGGACCCTAGACCTCAGGAGAAGCTAGTACTCATGTTACC
Source organism: Ceriagrion tenellum (assembly GCA_963169105.1). Classification (NCBI taxonomy): domain Eukaryota; kingdom Metazoa; phylum Arthropoda; class Insecta; order Odonata; family Coenagrionidae; genus Ceriagrion; species Ceriagrion tenellum. The sequence goes on from OY720637.1 coordinate 126,444,674, forward strand.
TCAGTTCAACCAACACCCCTCTTACTTCATACAAAAATTTAAAAACCGTAGCTCAGTTTATTCAGGAGTATGGCGTCATCCTAACGATACGGACGAGGAGAGTTTAAAACGTCACGGCTTCCACATTGAGATACCAAACTGCTTAGGTTTTTCGTGACAAAAGGATTGAAAAAATAAAGTTTAGGAAGGTTTCTAATATTTATGAAGATGGTCCTTTTTTAAGAAAATTCAATTCTCATCATGTAAAAGATCAAATTAGTGGTTAATACGCGGGAATTTAGAGGACTGATTGTAAAATAGGAATGAATGATGAAAAAAAAATCGAAATTTTTGATGTTTTTGTGCTCCTTAGCGTTCTATTTGCAAAAAAATGGATGGGTTGATGATGAGATAAAGAGTCGTGCTAATGCGGGAAAAATGACGAAGGAAAGTATGCGGAAAATGCCAAGAAATAAATTTTTGTCTTGGTAAGCAAAAAAAAGCAGTTTACAAGAAATACTCGTCCCCGCTGTATAGTATGGGGGTAAAACTCAGATGTGCCTAGATAATCACATGATTTGGCTAAATACTGAGGGTTATGTTGTATCTGAAATGCATTTGCGGTAGGAGTAGATGGGAGAGTGTCAGAAGTGAGTGGGCCATAAAGTAATTTGGAATGGATGCTCCGGTAATGCACTCACATGAAAGGAGCACGTTTCGTGAGCTTGGCAGGGCTAAGAAAATGGATGAGAATCGAGTGACGAAGCATATATGATAGAAGAGTGAGTGGTGAAAGAGGAAGGGATAGACTGGGAAGGTCATGAGAGAATTTGGTGGAAGAGAATCTTATGAGGAGCAGTATTTGGCGTCACAAACACCAAAAACAGTCTATGAAGCCAGTGCTTGAAAATACGTAAGGAAAGAAAAAGCAGTGAGCAAGGAGAGGCATTATGGAGTACATTATTAATTGAGGGGCAGTGTCCAAGGCCTAACATCTAAGCTCTTTTCTTGTTTTAATTAAGCGTGAAGGTAACGGTTTGGTGAATGTATATGTATCTATATTTTATAGGGAAACGGAATACTTTTCGCGCACAATGCCTTATTGTTTCCATGCTTCGTTCCACAAAAGGTTATTTATCAGACAGTGAGTTTGCGTGCGTTTTTCTGTGCTATCCTCACTTAAAATGAATTGACGACCAGTTTTTGGTTGTTAAGTCCGCTTTCACGGAATGGTGGATCGCGGGGACAAATCCAGCATCTGCAATCGAAAGAAAAATAGATGGCTTACCTGGATATTTCCTCTTGTGCTCAGCATCAACTTGGCGGGCCAGCGAAAAATATTTGTCCTTTACTTCTTTTACCATGCTCTTCCACATCCCTCCCAATCTAAAATAAAAAACAATAATTTGTATATAATCCGGTTTCCCTGCCACTTTCTTCTCCCCCTAATGGGAAGTTTGTATTTTAAAGTTCTGGGCAACAATAAAATTTATCATTGAAGGTGCATTCGAAACCCTGCAAAAGTTGAATTTCAACTTCAAATTTTTATTTTAACAACGCCGCTAGTCATCGCCTAGTGAATGATATTCTTTGAATTATTACATCCACGATTAATCACGGATAACTCGTTACGTCTTTCTTATGACTTTTTATGTGCTACAAATGTCTCATTATTTTTAGTCTCAATAGACAGGGTCTGTTCCTGATTCATCAAACATTTTAAGTTTTGGGATTTGCTCTCCTCATGTTTGAGGTGAATTTTTCATCCTGGTGGTTCTCATTACTTCAGGATTGTCTTTCAGTAAGCTTGCATGCACTATTATGTGGATTCGGTAAAGCGTACTCCTTGAAAATATTTAAATATCATTTCCTCGGCGAATTTATCTGAGCATTAATTCTTCGGTGAAGATGGTAAGCTCCTGGAGCCCCTTCAAAAAATGAAGGATCTCCCACACTCCCATGTTGCGCGGGAGAGTAAAGTTTTGGCGATAATTTTCATGAATTCCTTTTTTCTGAATCCTGAGAAATTGTCGGACGGCAAATCGTGAAATTTGCTTCGTGAACCCTGTACAATTAAAAATAATTTTTTTTTTAAGTTTTCACAAAACCTCAAGTAAAGCGGAAACCAAGTGAAAACAATCCTGTTTACCGGAGCCCAAGTGACCCAACTCTATTTAGCGTCCAGAGCAAGGTACACTCTTTGGACTGGTCTTCAAATTCCAATCGTCCTCTATTTACGAAATTCTGACTCGTCACTATTCATTTTGCGATTGCGTTTTATAGGAACGTTCCTCAGCAAGACTACGCGTTTCCTCGGTTGATATTCCCACACCACGACTTAGCTGTGATAAACTGTTGCTGTAGCTGTTTGAGTCTTTATCGCTAACCATCCTTAACAGTGAAATAAAAACCGGTTTCAGGAATTTATATGACTTCCGAGAATAATACTTCCCGGTACAGATTCCCGAAGTTTCCAAAGTGTCGGGAATTTTTTAATCGTGTATGGGAATAAATGCTCACCTTGGCTACGACGCCAAGTATAATTTTCACGTCTCTCTTGTGGTTGTTTTACCCTTTATAATGATTTAGGTACAGACATGGTTATTTAGAAGTCGAAAAGTTACTGTTGCCCATTTACGGTTGAAATTCAGTACCGCCTGTGACTGTATCGATTTCTCAGACATGTACCATTAAAAAATATGCTTATTCTGGGTGGCTCGAAGTTATCTCCGTGTACTGATAGAATATTTCCGGCCATTTTAGAGTTATTTTGAATGAAAACTTAATAAGTGATTATGGAGATATTTTGTTTTTAATTATTTGGATGCAATGCTGTGATTCACATGTGGACACATATAGTGGATGGTCGCAACTTTTGATCACAGTGTCTCTCACCCTTGTTTTACCTAATTGTTTGGATGAATCGATCTGATGAGGAACCTGAATGATTTTGTCAGTACCAGAACGGAACTTGGGTGCCCTGTGCCGATCTTAAAAATCTCATCACGCTTGTTTTCTTCGTGTTTGGAAATACTTCCACCCTAGTTTATCCAAAAGCTCCTTTGCTCTTTTCTTTTTCTTTAATGTTTTTCTTGTCGGTTGACACTATGGGACATTTTTTTATGGATTAATGTGGTCAAAATGTATAAAGGCAATTTATGAAATGGCAACTTTCCTCTTTTTTAGTTTTTAATGGGAATTAGACAGATGTTTCTCATAATTATGGACTGCTTTTTTTTTGCTGAGAAAGGCTCTCAATTTCGAGGTTTTACATCGGAAAACTCTTCGCATTTTTCTAATCTGTTAAACAGGAATAAAAATCGCCGTTCAATTTCCATTGACTGGTAGTTCATTTTAGACCGAGATTTCCGTTTCCGTTATCACCACCTGTGATGGGTATACATGAGCGGGTATGTAATTCAATATTTTGAATTTTCATGCGCGTCCGAAACTGCATGGAAGAGGGTACGTGTGACTTAGGGTATCGTTCCCGGGGAGGGTCTGGCTGGAAGGCTGTTCGGGGGAGGCTGGAAACCGTAAGTAACTTAGGTGCAAAACCGGTCGAAATTGAGGAAGGGGCGGTTGCGCCCGGACGTCCCGCTTCCCCTCTTTTCGCGACGCCCCCCTACGGGCGGCGACGCAACTGCGGGGCAACTTAAATTTACTCGTCACTAAGCGGAGCATCGCTGCAAACACTTCTTCGATCGACGCTAATGTGAGGTTACTTAAAAATGGTCGAAACAGTGAGAAGCATTGTAGCATCGTTCTGCAACATAATTCACTTTGAGATGGAACTGCGAAACTACTTCTAAAGAGAGAATTTTTCATTTATATCTGCGCAACAGTCTGATTTGCATTTGGTTTTTATCACTCATTTTCTGTGGGTGTAGTTGTAGGTTTCGTTTGACAAAGTAGTTTAAAAATTGAAACTACGTAAATCAGCTGTAAAGATTTGTGTTACAGTTACTGGATCTGTCAACTTATTTACAACAGCCTCGTGCGCATAATAGATCCGGCCCGATCTACCTATACTATCTTGAATGTAGGTAATGTGCATCCCGAAACTCTTTATTAGCGTCAGGTATAACTTATTAATAACGTTAAATTAAATTAACGTTAAGTTAAATTAAATTAACGTTAGGCAAATGCCAAAGAAAATGTATCTTCCTTGGGACCGTTTCATTCTGCCAAACGGTCGAGTGTTTTTGTTCGATCGATAATTCATTTAATGTTGTGATTTAAATTTGTTTTGATTTCTTTTCTTTAAGCAATTTACGACAAAAGATAAACTATTCAACCAACCAATGGCTATTTTGGTTTCTTGATTCATATGGTGGAGATGATTTTTTTCGTTGGCACAAAAGTTATAATAATGATAATTTTATTTATGTAGGTTACAAATTAACGTAGAAATCGTCAATTAGTCAGACACATAAGAGCATAATAAGACATAAATGATAGGATTTAAGGAATTTTCTGATAAACAGCAATTGAACCTCGAGTCTGGAAATTCATTCACGCTATAACATGCTCTGGTTAGCAAGAGCTGTTCCAAGATTTTTTGAAAGATGAAATAGATGTGAGAAGTTTCAAATTGGCTGGTAAGTTATTATACATTATGGAAGCTGTATAATTTGGACCTTTCTGTCCTATGGGTAAGCAATACTGATTTATGTGAATATTTTTACTTTCTCAAGGATAATGGGAGTGTATTTTATGGTTGGTGGGTAAAAGGATAAGTTTAGCTTTGCAAATCATTTGTGGGACAGAACAATATAGCTAGGTTTTTCAACATATAAGTGTATCAATTAGCTCTTCCCGTGGTAGAATTCATGGCAAAAAAGCTGCATACACCTATCGATCACAGCACACCTAAGTATTCGTCCCTTTCTTCTTCTACTTCCATGGTCTATTCCCTACTATTTCAACGGAAGATGGTCTAACACCCCTAGTCACTTCACTATACGTAGGTGTAGGTTGGGACATGGCCCATCCTCACGGTGGATGACTGTCATAAGACGTCCGTTATCACCTCGGGGGCCCTTAGTTTTCCTGGGCGAAAAGGGCTATGTTTGACCTCTGCCCTTTCATCATGTACATTCGATTCGACTGCCGTAAAGACTCCGGAAAGCCTGAGTTTCTTATACCAGGGTGTATCAATGTTCTAACTCGGGGAATAAGCCGATGTGTACGTTGCGATATCCTATTTGGTTCGGCGGTCGCTTTGCGTGATTTATTATTATTATTTTGGCTTCGGGGGTGTGTCGGGGATGGAGGAGGGGGGGGGGGAGGGTGTCTGCCCCTCGTCTCTCGCTTGATGTTACCCTGTTTCCAGATAATATTTTGCGGGGTCCCTGGGATCAAGTGTTGATGGGTTCTATTTGAGAAGAGGGTAGCTTTTTACGAAAACTTCTTCAACGTCGTAAATCAAGCTCTGTATTCAGCGTGAAGCGCCCAGGAATATGCCCATACTCCATCAAAAAAGTTTTCCTTTTAATTATTCGTATCATGTAAGTATTTTTTCTTAAACTCCCTTATAATGAGCGAGAATAGATAAAAAAATAGTCCGCTTGAGCAATCATTCTCAAATTATGAACATGATTATTTTGTGAGCCAACATTCTACGCTCTATGAGCATACTAATAACATTTGCTTTGTGGTGGTGCATACAAAATAATGTCTTACGGCTTAATAGAATGTGATGGAAGACGAGAGACTGGCATCAAGTGCTGCATATCAAGTTATTCAGATAGTAAAGGTTTTGAAGGCTAGGAATAAGCACGTTAACGAGAACTATTGATAGATTCTCCCAGGTTTTCGTGGCTTGTCTGTAATTTTAATGGACTTCAAAATTGAATTTTTGTTCAAATTTAATTACCTTTCATACTCGGATTGAATTTGCACTTATGAAATAGTTATAATTACCTACCTCCTTTGCTCGAGTATTTTGAAATTAAAGGATCAGGAATTTAAAAACTGCATTTACACTCTCATTAGGTAATGCTGAAGTAAACGATTTAAACTAAATGGCCTCTAATGCCCAATCAAAGCTTGCCCCTAATCGCGAATTCAATTACCGCGCAAAGCGAGGGTGCTTAAAATAAGCTCGCATCCTCGAACACTGTCAATGTGTGTACTTACATTAGCTTCTTTATATTTTTGTAGCCTGGTTAGCGGCTGATTTTCTTATTAAGACGATATTTATCAATAGTTTTCTTTCCAGTTTTCCTAATGTGATGTTCCAAAAATTCTGTAAGGATACCTTTACTATTCAAAGTCCCGAATATTGAAAATTTTGGTCATGCTACAATAAATGCGACTGCCGTAAACCGTATTAAGTTTCGTGGATTTTATCAGTTACTTAAATCAAGTCTTTTCTCATCTGAATTTTCATGTGGATGGACCCTTTTCCGTAGACGATGTCTATGATGATTATGCCGTATTTCGTTGGTGTATGTCACTACCGCTAATGCGGAGGATGGGGAATTAAAAATACGAGCTTCAAAACACTAACGATGCGCGCGAAAGACTGTCACGGAGGCTTAACAATTAGGGCTGTCGCGAGTGAAATTAGATTTACAGGGATTTTTATGGAGAATATTTCGTTTTGAGTATTTTTCACAATTTTTCTTTTTCCAGAACATTTATGTGGATATTATAAAAGCTGTTCTTAAACCAATGGAGTTTGTAGGTAGTTCTTCTAACAATATTTTTGCAATAATAATATTAACAGTTGCCAAAACGGTCGACATTGTCGTCGTCATTTGTATTGTCTTCTCCCTTAAATTATCACGGAACAAAATATTCGCACTCTTGAAACAGTTACCGCAGGTGAGAAAGTGATCTTTAACGTGAATTCAAGAGGGAAATAGTACGAAGATGAAAAGTGTTTCCCCATAAACGTTCTGGAACTGATGCGCCAAGGTGAGACATTGAATGGCTATTTATAATAGAGAGTTGTAAATTCGCTGGAGCGCATCTCAAAAAATGTCAATCGCAAATTTTGCCGTGAATCCGTAGGATTTCACGACCTAATCTGATGATTAGAAGAAGTGTTCGACGTGCATTGATTTTGCAAATGAACGATAATTAAATGTTTTCCGCGAAATCCATTATGCGACTGTCGAATTGAAAATTAATAGGCATTAACTATTCTTCCTCCGTTTTCATTCCCCTTCTGTTGTAGGTTATTCATCGGATTTATATTTTATTCTGGTAACCTCTTCCGTTATAATCTAGTTAGTTAAATCTAGTTAGATAACAACTAGTTAGGATATAAATTTTTCGATGGAACACGTGGATCAGCGGCAGCCTTAGTTAGCCTTGCGAGTAATATTTTTAGAATTCATTTTCTTCCATCATCTCTTTTTGAGCCAATAAACAACTGTGGAACAATAGTGCTTCAGAAATACTGTACATTACATGCAGTCACATGAAGCAGTGCCTAATTACATGCGACTCTACCCGGAAAAACATGGACTTGATCGAGCTCGAAACCTGAGTGATGGCACAATTTTTTGTTAACTTTTCTACCTCTAATACATCTTTTTCAGTATTTTTTCTAGGCCACAACTTTAAATTATATTCCATCGCAGCACACTTTATCGTCGAACTCCTTTTTCAATGCCTTAAAACCTAAAACTAAGTATCTTGCCCGAATAGCTAAGTTCACTCCTGCTTTTATAGATCAAAGTGCTGTTGACTAAGTTTGTTTTTTTGAGAAATTCTCTGAATCAGTTATTTTGTGAGGATTAATCACAGTCAAAATGGTAGTTTTTCCGCGAAATTACTCATTCATTTTTTTGCTCGAAGTGAATATAAATATCTTTAAGCCTGAAATTGTTATGTAAGTTCGGTGTCGTTTTCGGACAGACGGATCATTATGTGACAAATTTTGATTCTTTCGATTCATTTCCTTGATTTCAATGATTACGTAGAAATAATTTTCAATATTTGTATTTACAGCAACACTGATGAATGTATGCTGCCCGCGTATCCAGAAAACGATTCACTTGAGAATGCTGCGTTGCTCAGTGAGTACAAGTTAAAATGTTAAAAAGCTAATATTAAAAGTTAGACTTGAAAATATGGCTTTTAAAAGAAAAGATTTTCAATGTTCTCCTAAAAATCATTCAAATGAGTAGTTTCAGTTTCGCGGTCACAACAGTGAAGCGTTTAGATAGCGATATTAATTGGTTGATTGTTGCATGCTTACATCGGTAGGAGTCGTGACAGCAGCTGTTCGAGAAATTTAAGCGCTATAACATGGCGTGTCATGTATATCTCATCTGTATTACTTTTAATCAATTTGGCCGTAACGGTCAATTCTGTTCATTTTGAAACTTCGAAATACGTTGGAATACATGAAGACTCAAACGTAAATTTAAAAGGTCTTACCTCACACTTATCTCCTTATTGCTTTCCCGTGGATTCTGTCTTGCCAGTTTCTTCCGCCATTCATTCGCGAAGATCATAAATGCATTTGGAGGTCTTGGGATCTTTTGAGGTGCGTTTCTGCCTCGCGGCTGCACGTTGGAACCTGCAGAAGTGGCTGTTGGGTATAATGGAAGAGAATACATATGAATTTCAAAGTACAGCGCTAGGGCACAGTTTATTTTTGATCATTTATTAGACGATGTATACCTGAAAGAGAACGATTGTAACGCCATTGGTGAATGGCAGTTGTTTTTTTCGCCCTGTCATATTTTCTCCCTGATTTTGCTCTAATCCAGAGTCCCTGAAATATCATCTCTAGGCATTTTGAAGATAGATAGAAAAATCAAAATGGGAAAATATTTGTCATTTTTCAAGTTATTTAAAGATCGTTCATTGGGAGACATTTGAGGATCACTCAATTGAAAAATTCATTCGTGCATCCCCGAGATTCGTTCAACTCTCCATTGCACTTTCCTCGTGGACTGATTATGCGAATAATAATTGTAAAAACTTTTACTGAGCGTATAATGCACATATTTGTTTAAGTTATTATCTCGATTAGTTGATCATCGTTGTTTTGTATACCTGGAAAATATACCTCAAGTAAATTAACATCACGAAACTTGAATACAGCTGACGAAGAAGTTTGCACTTAACGAATGCGCAAAATATATTCTTAGATATGTTGAATTGCAAATACTGGCACTATTGCAATGGAATGGAGAAGACGAGGAAACGTTCATGTCTTAATGGCTTCGCGATTTGTTGATACGACCGCAACCTACGCGGTTAGAATATAAATAACATAAACTGCCTTTTGTTTCCCCTATGCCGGGCCTAAAATATTCAAAATAAAGATGCCTTCCAAGTAATCTATACTTATGCAATGCAGTTAATGGCCATTTTTATCGACGCAGGTTGCTTTTCCATTTAGCGTCAAATCATGTTGGGTTACGTTACTGCCTTGGGACGCATCTTTTAACGCTTTTGCTTGAAGACGTTCGAACTTATGTAAACACTGAGGCGTTTTTTAAGTTCATATTATCGCATGAAACCCGTCATTGCTATTGGTTACTTATGTTACGTAAAAATATGAGACGAAACGTTCTAAATCATTCGAGCAAAAATTTGTTTATGAATTTGATAATATCTCTTGTTCTCACTTATATTAATTGAAAAATGTCATGCTTAAACATAAAAATTCCCCTTATCCATATAAACTACAAATTTGGTAAATATAGCACAAATGTCTTCCTTAACTTTCAATTTCACTGTACTTACATGCGCCATCGTTTCGGAGTGATCTTGCGTACACATCCATCCCGGAGAAATGCTAATAGAAAAACAAATGTCTTGGGAAAGGGCTCTAATACGAATGACGATTCCTTTACAATGCCACCTTTGGCTTAAGCTTTTCAATCGTCACAATTTAAGAACAATCCGCTTTTTGTCGGCGTTGAAAATGATTTGTTTGAATTGATTGTTTAAACACGCGTTTCCATGGAGCTGGCATGCCGAAATCGGTCATTAACCAATTAATTACCCATTCCAGTGGAACAGCGTTTTTGTAAATTCGTTATCCATTTCTATAATTCGTATTTAAACCACTTGACATCGCGCATATTAGATGAATCGTAAATCAGTCGCTACATTGTAACGGCCTATTAATTAATTATCCGATTATTGCATGACTGAGTGGCCAGCATATCAAATGAACTCGCGTGCACTTTTCACCGTTGTCTATATTTACATTTTCTTCATGTTAGCGTGTTTTTTGGCGCGAATTGAAGATGGTAAAAAATGGCGCGAAACAAGACCGGAGCGCGTCTGGGTGCGGACGCGTTGAATTTCCCGCTTCTTCCTGGCACGGAATGCTGTATTCGGGACTGGGGGGGAAGATTATGGTGAACCAGTGGTTCAAGGGCCAGCTGACACTGATGCACCTATTAAGATGAAAAAGACCGCAGACCACGAATATTAGATAAGATTATCATGGCCTTGCAAGTACCTAACATTGGAAGATGCCCAAATGGCACTCATAGGGTCCTACATCGTTTCTTAGGTGACTCTATGCAGGGACGGTCTTTTACTCTCGGTAGGAAGTCTGGGTCCCAGATCTATGATCAGTTTACCTTGAAGCCTTTGAGTGTACATCTTGTATTGAGATGGATGTTGTCTACAGGGCTGAGGACATGTCCAGGATCCGAACTAGGGAAGGTGGGGAGGGCCAGCTCATCAATGCGAGGGCAGGGAGAGTGGAAATTTGGGAAAGTGATTCTCTTCACATCTCGATGTTTTGTTTTGCAGCCTCTGGGGAAGGGGGAGGGGCGATGACCACCTCCCACCTCTTGCCCGGGCTCTCCCATGTTTAGAATATGCTTGAGCTACGTCGAAGGTGGTCTCAGCTGAGAGTACCAAAATATAAATGTATTACCTTATTTTCCTTGTCTTGCCTGTTGGCAATAGGATAATTATATAAAGCAGGACACTTGCTCTTTAAAGCTAGCCTCCTTTTAACATTTTAACATATTGAGACCTTTAGCATCTTGAGTGTGGGAGTCACTCATTTGTGATTTACCCAGTGCAATTAGCTAACTTGTATCCCACTTGAATGATGTTTATTATTATTTATTGTAAAACATCATCATTACAGACAGCAGTGGGCCATAACAATTAGTATGTAGGCATTAGACAAATGTCCTAAAGATTTGGGAAAAACCATATCATTGATACACACACAGTGTCTTATGGATGAAGTTGATGAATCTAAATCTGAAAGGAATGTACTGCTTCTCAACAGGTTTTTTAATAGAATTGCAATTATTCTCACTCCTTTATGGATTATGTTGGACCATGATTATTTATAGACATCTGCAATAGTAAAGACAACATATAAGAAAGGTTTGGTGCTTTCCGAATAAGTAATGAATGTGTGGTGTTCATGGGATTCCCTCTGGGTTAGATGTTTGGCTGCTGCCTACATTTTGACGGATGACATTTCTGTTGTCTTCAGAGCATTGAGTTGTGAGAGTGAGTTACGAGTATTGACTTCTACTCTGTGAAGTTGATGGAAATGTCGTCCGTCAAAACATTTGGAGCAGCCAAATAACCTAACTGGAGAGAAGCCCGAGAACACCTACAACAAATATAGCAACTTAAACTTGTTACAAAATTTGATGTAATAGCAGGATGGTAAATTAATGCTCAAAACTTATATAGCCAATGGAATCATTATATTTCCCCACTTATTTTTTGTGATGAACTCTTCCTCAATGTTTGTCATTAACTGCTTAGGGATTCTTCATTCCTTTTTGGAAAGAAAAATTTATGTAATTGTTCAATTTTACTCAAAGCTTCATCTTTTGTTGCCTTAATGATGCTGTAAAAATGTAATAGTATAGGCAGGCTGTAATGTTGTGCTAATTAGTTCAACAGTTTGAACATAACTTTATTTCTATCATGGAAATGAAATACTCCATCATGTCCTCCTCTGGGATTCATATTCTATAACCTGGTTTTCGTCGTGTTGCGGCATCTTCAAGTACAAATTACTGAATATTCAAGGACTTATATGGTATGGAAGGGAAGTGGGAAGGGGAAAATTTGTGGCTAGGGAGGTGATTTGGGTGACCTGGGTAGAGGCAGGCTCTGTAATTCAGGTAAGGAATTAGTGATCGGCAGGGAGAGGGGAAGGGTGACTGAGAGCATTAGGTGTGGGACAGAGGAGGTGAGAAGCTGGCTTGAGGAGTGCTGTTTACATCTAGGATATGGGAGTAGAGCAGGTACTCAACATCATTAACTAAGTTAGCCTTTCTGAAAATTTCCCACTGCTCAAGCTGGTCAAATTTGGCCCTTATGGAGGATGGTTGGAATGAAGTCACTAGAATGTCCTTCTTCTAAAAGGTGCTTCATAAAAAGGGAGGAGAAGTTCTTTTTCAGAAAACAATTGTGATATTCTCCAATCCTCTCTTCAAACCTCCCCTCTGTTTGGCAAATGTATGCTGCTGGGCAGTTGTTGCACTGTAACTTGTACACTCTGCTCATCTTCAGTTTTTCCTCTTTGTCTTCAGTGTTAGAAAGAAGATTCTTGAGGTTGGTGTTGTTATAAAATATACTTTTTTAATCATCAACATGCTTCTTTAACATGTTGGAATGTTCCTTCAAAACATAAATTCCTGCTAGTTCCCATCGTCACTAGTTTTGATTCCATAGATGTCTACATGCCAGCATCTGCCACTTTTTTGTTGTACATTTTGGCAATAAGATCTTCTGTAGGTTATTGCTATTTGGCTCCAACTGTTGGAAATTTCCGGAAAAGCTAACTTACAGTAGAACATCAATAATCCGGACGTCAAAAACCCAGACCGTGGATAATCCAGATTCACATTCGGCAAAAAATAAGTTGGAGTGAATACAATGTACATGTTTGTCAAAAGCATTGATGCATGACTCGGTGGGGTCGTTGACTGCTACAATGTTTTTATTTATCTGCTCTAATTAGATAATTACACTGCTAAAGTGAATTACTGTTTTTATGGTTTTTAGCGAAGTCTTCATGTTTATGGCACCAAATGGCCTTTTTTTTTTGTTCTGTTCAAAATCCAGACTTTTTGATAATACAGACTGGGTCTGGTTACCATTGATCCAGATTATCAATGCTCTACTGTAGTTAATGATGCTAGGTACCTGCATCACTCCCCTCTCCTAGATATTCTCAGCACTCCACAAGCCAATCCCCCACCTTGTCCGTCCCTCACCTAATCCTCTCAGTCACCTTATCGCCCCTCTCCCTGCTGATCACCCATTCCTTACCAGAATCACAGAGCCTGCCTCCACCCAGGTTACCTACACCACCTCCCTAACCACTGCTTTTCCCCTTCCCACACTCCATAAGTCCTTTAAAATCTGTAATTTGTACCTGGAGATCTCACAATGCAATAAAACTAGGGTTGTGGAAAATAAAAACCATGTTAAAAGCAAAGTTAATTATTTCTAATTTCTAAAGCTTATTGTGAATTTAATGCAGTAGTTTTTGTAACTTGAAATAGCATTTGTTCTCAATGACATTAGTAGTTGAAATTTTGGGGGAGCATAATGTAAACTTTAGTTTTAGACTCACTGTACCTTCGTTTTGTAGTTAGACTGCATAAACATTCATTTTTTTTCTTTAGCCCTTTGACTGCACAAATAATCTGAAACATAGCTCTCTCCATGCACAATGTTTTTTCTAATTTTTTTAGTAATTTTATTAATTTTCACTTTTTATTTAGGGGAAAAATTGTTTAAATATTTTGTAATAAGTATTTGTCATTTGATTTTCCTTTGAAATATGAATTGATGGACAGTTTTTACTGAAAGACGAATTTTTTTTTAAATATATGGTGTCTGGTAGTAGAACCATACTTCAAATCGCCAATAGATGTTGGGAGCAGTCTGCTACAGCGATTGCTTTTAGACAATGGGAGCAGTTAAAGGGTAAATGGAGATAGTTGCATGGAATTTCTCCCTTTTCATTGCTTTCTCCTTTCAATTAAATATAATGGTGCCACATATATTCTTAAAAATTATGTTTATTATGAATATATGTACTTTTTTTTACCAAAAGAGTGGATGATCTCAGGTGCCATGAATTCTATATGCATCTATGCTTAAATTTCAAGTACCATTTATAGAAGAAGTATTTTCTTCTATATCAACATTCAATTAATGAAACATCTACATTAAATTATATAAGCACAAATTACCATGCTAGAAGCTGTTACTTATTTTGAATTAAAAAAAATTAGCCTGTTTTCCTAAACCAGCTGAGTATGTTCTTATGTTTGAAGTTTGGTTTCCTTGAGTTGGATATGAAATAAGATGGTGACAGCTGTAGGTAGGTGATCAGTTGGTTTGATATTCGGGAGAGATGTCTATTTTATGAGGCCATTCATACCATTTAGAATAGGAAAGTAAGAGGATGACGATATCAATTTGGAATCAAGGGAGGGTGAAGAGGAACCTGACATCAACAATTAACAAGTGCCGATGGAAAACACCTTGGGGTGAATACATTCCAAAAAAAGTTATTCTTTTACCTAAAAAATGTCTCTCAACTTTGAAGTGTAGCTTTGAAGCTCAAGGTTCAATTGTTTATGGAATTCTAGAGGAAAGTTTTCGGCTTTACACAATAACCCAAAGCCCTGTATGTGGCCAATAAACTAAGAGAATAGTTTAAATGTAGTAAAGAGAATAAGGTAATGAATCATCATAAAAATAAAATATACATACATAATCAAGTAAAAGTCTATTATATTTTTTTCCTTAATGTTGCTCCTCAAAACTGGTATGTGTCCTTGATTATTGCACATCATTGATACCTGCAAAAAGTTTTAAAAAATAAACTATGGTAATCCATTTTTTTATCCTGACAATATGAAAACATTAGCTGAAGCTGACATTACTTGTAATCAAGATTTAATATTTTCTATTTCTGAGCTTGAAAGGTGTGAGGTCTAATTTTTAGTGGATAAATTATTAGTTCTCCTATCAATCTGATTTACACCCTCAGTTTACTTAAGAACTTGGCTTGTATTGACTTTATTTTTTGCATTCTCAGAGTACAGTACAGAACATGCACATGTGATCATGTGAGAATGGCAAACCAATTAGTCAAATCAGGAGCTAAGAGAAGTATTTGAGTTAAAACAAAGTCACCTCTACCAGGAGCGTAATTTCATACAGAGTAGTCTGGAGCATTGTTCTGGTACTTCTTGCAATGTCACAGTGGAGCTACCAGATCTCCCAAACCCCCAATGCCTCAGAGCCCCCATACTTATCAACTTCGAAACTAAGCCCTGCTTCTACCTTCTTTCTGAGGTGATGTAATTTGGCCATTTTTCTGTGCTATGAATTGTACTGAGGTCAGTTGATATACCCATTCCATGAGGAGCTCGATGCTTTTGGAGGGATACCTTTTCTGGTAGGAGGCCAGTGTAATGTTAAAAATCCTCATGGTCTGCTATTGGCATGAGTCCAAAGGCTTCCATACAAAGAAGCACCTAGTTTCTATCAACTTTCACTTCAATTATGAGGATTGTTGGGATGGAAATACCAATATGTATCAACCAATTGGTAATTTTCCTCTTATTAGCCATGTAAGCTCTACAAATTATGTTCACTCCCTTCTCTGTATATATGGGTTATGTCTGACGAGAGGTTGAAGATTGGGGAAACATCACACAAGAGATATTTTACATTTACAGAGTAAGAGGTAATGATAGAAGTTGAAGTTTCTTATCTGAGAGGTAGAAACATTCCTAATGTAGCTAGTGTGTTTTAGTTTAGAATGGGGATTAGACTCACTAAGAGGAAGCCATACTGCTCACAAGGAATTACCGTAATAGATAGCATAAAAGATGTACCCCCATTTAACAGGAAAATATTCTCTCTAAGAGTCTGCCTCTTGTTTCCCCAACCATGGATCAACATTGAGCTCTCAGTATCTATACTGAGAGTATTTGTCATTGAGGAAATATCTTTTTGGCAAATTATTTAGAGGTGGTGTTTGTTCAATCCATGCCTTTGTGCATGCAGATTATAATACTAGGAAAAAATTTAGCTCTATTCATATAAAGTTTCCCTTTCATTTTTTCCAATTTCTCTTTCATGAAGTGCCTTCTTTTAGAACCAAAGAGGCCAATTATTTATTGGGTAAGAGAAATAACTAAGACAATACTTCATGAAAACTTTTATTTAACTTTGGAACATTACCAAACCATTAAATGCATTCATAACTGAGAGTCTGAGGAATTTGTATCCAGCTTTGATGCTAAGTTAATTATTCTTTTAACATATGAGGCAATGTATGCCTCTGTGCTGTTAAAGTCTTGTTCACCATTAAACTGCAAAATGTTGTCATTTGCACTTGACTCTGGTAGATTTTCCAACTCTTCACTTATGTTCATTTCTTTTGAAATTTTCATCTTCAAATTGTCAAGGTTTAAGTCTAAGTTTTGAGATTTATAAAGTTTAAACACAGCCCTGATAAAATGAGATAAATTGGCATCATCCAAGGCAGAATCTAGAGTCTTGTTGAACTTGAGATCCCTAATATTATTTTTTTCATTCGCAATTTGCAATATGATATCTTTTAGGATCAGTTTCATTTCTTCTAAAGAGGAATTGCTTGCTCTGAGGTCTGGAATTTCAGAAATATTTTTTGAGTCCAATGAGGAGGATTGATCAGTTAAAGCTCTGATCATGTCTTGCAGTTGCTTTGTCTCGTTGTTTCCATCCTTTCCTTTACTCTCCATTAAGTTCACCTCACCAGCTCTTGCGTTTTCAGCAGATCTTCTGCGTTCAACTCTGTGAAGCAACTCGTATGCATTTTCATTGGGTGCTGTTGGAATCTCATGGTCAAATAGGAACTCATTAGGATCAGAACTGATATCCGTGATCACTGGGGAAGTCTCATTCACTTTACTTTGATTTTCAGACTTGCGTGTTGTTTGTATTGTTATATTTGGTTCATTCACATCATTGAGACTCACCAAGCCAGATAATGGATTCTTTTTAACGTGTATTTCTAAACCTGATGTATCATTTGTGAGATCACCTTTTAAATTTGGTTCTGGCTGTTTTTTCTGCAAGCTTGCAATCACTGAAATATTTTCATTTGTATCAATGTCTTTCACCACGGCTGACACATGGTGGAATTCAAAGTCGTGTTCAGAGATGTCGCTAGATATTTTACTCCAAGTGTCTTCTTTTGTCTGGTCTCCATCCAAAGCTCCACTGGTTGTTTCATTGGTACTTTCAAGAGAACATAGCTCAGGCTTTGTTTCTTCACCAAATCCATTTAGATTCTTAACTAAGGATATCACTTCATCTCGCATTCTTTGGTTTTCCCCCATCAATTCCGATGAGAGCCAGTCGTTTCCCTCTTTTATCACTGTGGTAATGCCGCTTTCAAAATCTTCCATCATGGTTGCTATTTGCTTTGTTTGAGAATGGAGAGCCTCTTTGATTTCGACTGCTTCAAGGTTCAAACCTTGGCTTCTGTAAATGGATAAAAGTTTAAAATTAGCATTTGCAGCATGTTGAAAATTGCCACTCATGGCTATTCAAGAATTCTTAGGCCATAAGTGGCCTTTCAACAAGCATTTTCACCTGGGAGGAATAGGGCCACCACATAATAATCCAATCCAATCATCAGAATGTTGTAAAATTTCATTAGATAAATGAAAATGCCATTCAATATTACTAAATATTACTATTATTATTCCATTGATGACCAAATACAATCACAGTCAAACTTCAAGTGGTAAAGTACATAACTTCAAGCCTAAAAATGCTTGCAGTTCTAGAAATATTTAGATTTTTTGGGAAAAGCCACCAATGCTCTTGGCCCAATGCAAAGAGTGCCAGTGTTAATGGAATTCATTTTAAATCATCAAAAATTGACTCAAACAAGTTTGAGTTTAAATTAATTTAGTGATGGGTAGCAATGAAAAAGGGTTATATGCAAGAGAATTTAATGGCACAAATGATGTATGTGACACAAAATTTAAAACTGAAGGCAATAGCTGATTTTGAATTGAATTGAATAGTGTGAACACATTGTGATTATTCCTTTACGCAGTGACTTTACTCATACTGTAATTGCTGGAACAAAGGTGGTAACCAAGAATCACAAGGTTCTCAAGTTCTGAAATATATGTATATGATGCTATCCTCTTATCACAACAAAAATATCTCATTCTTCTGTATCCTTCCTGCCCTTAATGATTCTATCTCTGGGAAAATGATCAACTTTGGAACTAACCACAGTCTAAAATAACCTTTTAGTTTTACTGTTGAGACAAATTAACTGGTTACAATGATGGAGTATGGTTATGAAACCTTAAGGCTACTCCCTAGCATTAATTGTTCCACACTTTCACCTTTAGATGGTACCAGAGGCTGCAAGGAATGATAGGTCCAGAGAGTGAAAATGGGAAGGTGAGTCACCAAGCCAAAATGGCTCGGAAAGTTATGGAATGTTAGTTGGAGTGGATAGAATGAGATGGTCAAAGGAAGATAGAAGGTGAGACTAGGGGAGGCTTGAAGGAGTAACTTCTCTGAGTAGTTCTGGTTAAAATGGTTAAATAAGGAGGCCAATCTGCAAACTAACATTCCTTTCTTGAGGAAGAATGCCATTACAAGAGAAATGAAAGGCCTTCCACTGCAGGGGTGGCGAACCTTTTGGCAATTGAGTGCCAAATTTTATGAAATAAGAGTATACTGGCTCAACTCGCATGCTAACCCATTGAGTGAGATAGAGGTATCCCTTAGCGCCCTCACAGCTCTGTGTGCCGAAATAATTGCTCCGCGTGCCGTAGGTTCACCACCCCACATTGGGGGTGGGGTTCCCCATTTCTCTTGCATGTGCATTCTTCTCTAAGAAAGGAATGTTATTTTGTGGAATAGTTTCATTTTTTCCAATCATTGTATTGAACTAATGATTTAGTACTTAGTCACACATCTGGGTAGAAAGACATACACCTGGGGGGATATAATTCTCCATGAAGACATCATTTGACTTGATTGGAATGAGAACCTGGATCTCCCAATTGTTTGCAGTCATGCACTGTAGTCATGCACTGCAGTCATGTATTTGCCAGTTATACCACCAAGCCATCTTAATTTGAGGTAAATTTCAGTGGGGGTTTACACAAACTGGGAGCTCTCATTTGAAGTCCATATTGTGGTACAGGAAATATAATCGTGCTTACTAAGCCACTGTCTCTTGATGACTAACTCCGATCATTTTCCTAGTATTGCAACGGAAAACTCAAGTGTCGTTAGATTATTTTTTTCCATACCTGAATGGAAAGAACATATTTTGCTTTATTTTGAGGAAAGTACATGGTGCTTTTATTCCCAGCTGTATTCATGTTACATTTCGTTTGGTTATTCTAGCAATGACTCAATTACCTCTCTAAAAGTGTTACCACATTATAATAGATAAAGCATATCATTGAATTGAAATGTCATATTAGAATTACTGATAAAGAGAGTTAGACCTAAACATAAGTTTATTGTAAGATTCTAGAGATGGTGATGAAGAATGCCAATTTCCAAAATTTTGGTTTGGAGTCTCGAAATATTTCAGATTAATTTTAACCTGAAAAGTCAGTTGGTTGGTAAGGTTGGCTTAGTAATATTTTTTTAAAGTTGTAGATGGTCATAATTTTTTAAACAGCTTTTCATATACTGAAAAAAGAAATCCAGTATCAGTGAAAAACATAACTGTATTTTGCTTCATTTATATGTGAAGCATTAGCAAAGTGAATAATGATAAGTAACAGTCAGTACCAGGTGACTGAGCTTCGCTCGGTAGATATTTTTAAGAATTTCAATCAACAGTACCACGCTCTCAAATTTTCCGTGTATAATCCTTAAATTATTATGGAGAGCCTGCTGAAGACCTTTTTCTTATTTTATTCGTTGAAATTGTTTATAATGATAAACGACTGTTTGCTGTTAGTGTTTGTAATGTCAGAGTGCTTCGATCCTTTAATTCATCTCAGCATACTCTTAAAATACTACGAAATGTCAGAGTTTTCACACGAGTCCTTGATGCCTCGTCTACACATAAGCATAATCATCAAATGTAATTAACTTTCAATGTACAGGCAAAAGATGCATGTGAGTTAGACCAAATTTTTGGAATTCTATTGTATAAACAAAAGCAGCCACTTTTCCAAAAATTTGTTTTTTGTCAAGTTTGTTGATTAAATCATCGAATTTGAGCTTAGCAACTCTAGCCACCAAGTCAGGTCAATCTTGTGCTAATTGTTCCAAAGCTGATCCATCATCAAATCGAGCTGCTTCTGCAAATTCTGGCCATTCAGGATTGCAACAATTTTTAAAGCTCAAAATTCATTGTTCGTGGTATTAAAAGCGGAGTACGAATATGATGAAATAATTGTAAAATAAATTTGCTAATCACTTTGCGAAATTTCACTTTTGTCAAACGTGACATATCATCGATTTTGATCCATTCGAACTTTCAGCTGATCGGTCTCCTGTCGCTCTATTGAAACTGCTGGAGATGAAACTAGAAGCATGTATTTTCATTATATGTACATATATACATACCACTAAAATAAAGACAGGTCGGAGGAAAAGATTAATGACCCCCTGTAAACATGATTTACATTTTTGTCTGACAACTTTTGAAAAGAAAAAGACTCATGATACGGCCTTTGCAATGTATCAATACAATTTGAAATTGGCAGTTATTTTACAAGGATGAGACCTAGTGCATTGGATTCCGTGCATCAAAAAACCTTAGCATACAAAATTTAACAAAAATCATTTAAGCCATTTTGGAGCGGAAAAAGCAAACATGTAAACATTCAAACAAAGATTGGCCGTTTAATATCATAGGATAAATAAAGGACATTTTTATAAAATTTCCATTCATTTACATCAAAAAAGCATATGCATAACATGAGAAAGAAGTAGGACTTAGTTATCCACCTTTTATCACCCTGACCATCAGCTCAGATGGCAATATCATGCGGGTTGCCATGTCCTACTTCTCTCCCTAGTTTTATAATATAATCTTACGCTGGGCATTTTATCACCTAAGTATTTCTTTCTATAACCATCAAACCATGCTGTGCACTGCTACAAAAATCTTAAACCCCTGCTTTAAATAGTCACCTGTAGCACATTTAAGTTCCTACTTATTCTGCTGTGGCTCCATATTGTCTGTATTTGTACCAAGGGCATTCTGTCCTTGCCTCTTTCATTACTGAAATAATCAGTTCATGCTAATATCAATGGAGCAGGTTTATATACAAGCTTTTGAGCATAAGTAATCATGCCAGATAAATAGCTTAGTTGTGGAAATGTTGTAATTTTCTTATTCACCCTCTATATATCAGGATATTGTTTTATAAGGGCACCGAGATTCATCTTCCATCAAGGGTTACAAGAGTTGAGAATGCACTGCAAAGTTACTGCACATAGAAGCCCATATCAGTCGCAGAGCTTGTAAAAACGTTGCTGTAAAAAATTAGTCACGGAAGTCATATGGAGCCAATCACCTATGAAACTTAGAAAATGATGAGTCATATTGAAAATTTGCTATTTGCTCCTCTCCAATTCCTTTTAGAATATTTCAACTGAGTAATTCCATGCCCTCTCAGCATAACCTAAAGAGTAAGGATGAATTATTTGCATACCTCTTTATGGCATCTAACATTATCTTTCATAAAACTTATTCTTAATCTTTAAGCATGCCATAACTAGTGTTTTGCGATGTTGTTTCATTTGGATTAAAAGTTAAAACATTTAAATGTTTATGATGTAACTATAAAGTGTCAAAATTTTGGCATGCATCTTTACTCTACTCAAGACTTCTTAAAAAATACTGAGATATTCTATTACCGATTTGAAACAGTGTCAAGTAGTCTTTCTAAAACTATTGACAGCCGTGCCTCCAGGGTTGGTTCTCCAAGCTGTATCCTGTGACAAGACTCAAGAAATAGGTTCTGAGCAAGTAAAAGCATATGAAATGAGGAATCCAGTCTCCTTCCCAGCTCCGCAAGGCGTCGAGCCACTGTTCCAGAAAGTGTATCCACAGATAGTTCCAGGCTACCCAGTCCTAGTTCTAAGGCTTCTCCAGTGGACCAATCGCCCTTTCCAGAATCCCCTGTAATGGAGGTATATGGGTATTCCATTTAAAGCTGTATCCGCCATAAAGAAAAATCAGTTCCTTCAAATAATGGGTCTTTTTTACTAAATGGGAACTAAAAGGACCACTTGCTTACATTAATTTACATTTAATGCCTAGAAAAATTCTTGCCAGCTGAACAGTGAGTGAGAATTTTATTGCTAAGCTCGGTTAATGTAAATGGGGATCATTGTCAGAAATTTTTCACGAAATAACTGTTGAAATTTATTGTGTATTGTTTAATTATTTAGAGCCCCACAGTTTTTTCACAACATCAAGATCAAGTATCCAAATAGCTAAATATAGGTGGTATACATTTTTTTGCTTCTGCTAATTGTCCCCAGAATTCATTTCATCCATCCATCAAATGTCTGTGGTTCCATTCCCTTGGGAGATAGTTTTTTCTCCAGGTAATTTCTAAATAAATTACGGCCTAATTTTTAGCAGGAGTGCATATCTTCACTTACCTTTTAAGAATGTTTTAAAATTTTTTTTTTTTTTAATGTGATGCTGTGATGAGCAACCCATATCAAATATTCATTAAAATGCATATGGGAATATTTTAACTATTACACCTCAAGTACTATTGCTTCAAAAGTGTTGTTATTATGTAACCCTTTGAAATTGAACAAAGACAATTTTCATAAACCTCTGATGGATAATAAACGCATGCATATTTACGGCTTTGAGAGTTGTGCTGTCCATGAGGTGGCGCTCCTCCTTGTCTTCTGTTTGGTAGAGAGTGACCATGCCTCTCTCGTCCCTGAGAACCATGTTGCTGTAATTTCTGCAGCTGTTCCTGTTGCTGTTGCACCAAAGCACGGAATCCCTCATGTAAATCTCTCTGCGTGGAGTTACCCAAAGCTAAGGCATCCTTGAGTAATGTCTCAATGGACTGAGCCCTTTGCCATAGATCATTGTACATATTCCCCACCTAAAAGTTAAAGCATGTACCATTGGTGGATAACATTTTGTGCTTATGGTGCTTGCAATTTTTTAAATAAATATGCATTTAAGTTTGTACACTATTATTATTGAGGGAATATATTTCATTGTGCTGGTAAGTTTCTCCCAAATTGGTTTAGTTATGAAAGAGAATTGCTATGCATTATGAAAAACGTATATTTCTGAGAAGATTCTTAATCCTTCTGTACTGAATAGCATTACTGCCCGTCATTCCTCAAGTAAACAGTTTGAGAAAATAACAAGATATTAGATGCATCCTTTCATAGTAGGGAAGATCTTCTAAAATGGTGAAGAGATTTCATGTCAGATATTTTCTTGCATTAACTAAACAATGCTAAAAACTAGAATTAAAAGTTTTGCACATAGGTAATAAGTACGTTCCATGAAAATAATAGAATGCTGCAAGATCTTCTAGAAAACCATTGAAAAATATCTTTCATGAAAAGCAATATGACATAATAATGGGAAATTCAAGTTTTACCCTAACTCTGGGATGATGATAACTTCTGTACTCTACCTTTGAAACAAATTTTTCTGCTTGCAATCCAAATTCCTCTGATAGTTTTTGTTTGAGATATTCCAATGTTTCAGAGGCATGCTTGGTAATGTTTTTCAATTGATCTTCCATTGATGGACAATTTGCAGATAGTGGTGGGGATGGTGGATGTGAATTGATGTTCAATGGTGGGGCAGGGACAAGGTTCAGTGCTGGGGCCTTTATTTTTTCCGCAATCGCTGCTGCCACAGCTGAAGGCACCACTTCCACCAGGGCCTTCCTTACACCCTCCACACTTTCTTCTAGTTTCTCCTGCTGGCATCGTAACTGCTCCTATTTAAGTCCAAATACACAAGCATACACATTTAAAACCATTACTGTAATTAAGGCAACCAGGATGTCTAATGCATCAACAAGTCATTTGCCACTTAGTTAAGCATGCAACTTCTAACCTCTCATGAGTGCTCACATTTCAATTCATTGTCTAATCAAAATTTCTAAAAAGATAATTGCAGTTAGTATGTGAACATTTTGGAATTGATAATATCATGAGTAATGCACAGTAAATGACTGGTCTTAAGTTACTGTCATTCCTAATCCTGCAGTACTTAAAATTTGTCTAAGGTAGACAGTCATCTGTTAAAATTTGTATCCAGTATCATAGATGGCTAGAACTTCACTAGTTTCTTTAATAAGTGGTACCATGCACACAGGACCTCAGAGAGTGCCCTGATCCCTATAATCTCTTAGGGGGTTGGTGTGGTGGTGAGAGTGTGAACTGGCTTCCCATCAAAAGGACCTGACTTTGAGTCCAGGCACGGATGGAGATATTTTAGTTGAATTTCTGTTTTCGCTTGGGTTTCAAGTAGGGGGAGCTCTTAAGGTGGAGAAAGTGCAGTTCGATTCAATTGTGTACCCATGGGCACATTTCACAAAGAGTATCCAACCAAGCAACCTTGAAAACTTTTTCAGATTTTAATTGAAATGGAGGGATGTGGTTTTGAGTCCTAGTTCTGGTGGCTAATTTATTCATTGTGAATTCCTGGAATTTGTGCTCTCATTAGGGTATGACTCCCCTTAAATTACTGTCATAGCCACTCCCAAGTGCAGACTTAGCATTTTTTGAAATAGCATTGCATAAAAATAAAACTCATGCATGACTTTAGAATGACAAAAAATATATATTGGGTAATCTTGAGAATAGCATAAAACATATATGAATTTTTAGTCATCTGTTAAAGAGAGTTGTCTAAAGAAATGTCTAAAGGTAAACTTTGATGTTTCCAAAATACTCATTGCTCCAATAATATGAAAGGGTGTTTTGTACCATACATTGGCAAGAGAGGTAAAGTGCTTATCATGTCAATGAAAGAAAGTCAATTTTGTGGCTAAGACATGGTCTGTTCTCTAAACCAAAGTCTCTCAATTGGATAAGGTAGGCATATTTATATTGTTAGCAAGTTTTCATGAAATAATTTACTGTATTTAAATGAATCAAAAATAAAATAGTTGGTGTGGGCACTAGGCTTACTCAAGGGCTTCTTGCCTGTAAGCGAGGAGTGACGGAAGCTGTAGCAACCCTATCAGCTGTTGCAGCATCAGCCAGTCTTGTTTCCATGTAAGCCAGTCTCCTTTCCAAGCGATCAAAAGAAAGTTCTATTCTTCTGCTCTCCTGATCCCTCCATAAGTCCTCCTTGGCATTGCGATTTCGTTCACCCTGCAGGATAACAAGTATTTTTAATGGAATGAGTCTCAGTCCAGAGTGATGTTTTCATATGAATAAAGGGACCTTGGAACAACTTTTTAGATAAACATTATATCAGGTAGGAACATGGAATATCATCTTTTGTTTTGTCCTCATAATGTCATCAATATTTCATAAGTAAACAAGGTGAAACATTTCAAAATCATACAGGTCCTCAGCAAAATACCCTGGCTCCATGAGGATATCCAGGAAAAACTGAATACATATTTATTTCCATCAAAACGTTTTTCAATGGAACATAGGTTTAAAAATCAAGGCATGAGTATAATGACCAGAATACATGGGTATTCCATCATCCATATTCGCTACTGTAGCGATAGTATACTTATTATGTATTTGGCAATAGTTTATTTGCCTGATAG
Source organism: Ceriagrion tenellum (assembly GCA_963169105.1). Classification (NCBI taxonomy): domain Eukaryota; kingdom Metazoa; phylum Arthropoda; class Insecta; order Odonata; family Coenagrionidae; genus Ceriagrion; species Ceriagrion tenellum. The sequence goes on from OY720637.1 coordinate 126,470,386, forward strand.
CATGCTTGAGGATAGATATGGGTTTGAAGTTAATGCTGCTTTGGTAATCTAAGACAAAGGCAAATGAATTCTCTAAATTGCAAGTTAAAATTTATGAATTCCCATTGAGATATATGTATTAGACTGAAAAACTTTAGTTTTTACAATTATGGCCTGTAAAAGAAGTGACTCCAGAGGCAGTTATGAGAGAATTTGTATTATTTTGCCTCGGGCTTTTGGTGATATTGATTTGAACTTACTTCTTTTTGTATTTCATATTCATGCATTAGAGTGATATTAACATTTTTATTTTGTATGTGGGCCATACATCATCAGCTTTCAAGGATGAATTATGACATTAATTTCAGTGATTCCTTTTCAGGTCAACATGCTAAGTCCATATCATAAAAGTAAGGTGCCACAGGATCCTGGAATGACTTATATAAGAATTGAATCTGGTTCAATGGCGCATCAAGAATGATGTGTCTCTGCGCTCAGACTGGAACATCACAAGAGAATTGTGCCATAGTAGCCCCAGACTCTAGGCAATCTAAAAATGAGGTAATTGATTTTATCTACTATTAAAATATAAATTCAGCATAGGTCTGGAGCATGATCGTTGATAATTTTGTGCTTTATTTTGTGGTGCAGCTATTGTTTCATTTTGCGAATGGGTAATATAGAAGAATGCGATCATTGGTTATCATTTTGAGCTTGCTACCACAAAGTGGCTCATTAACTCTGCAGAAATAGTCATGAAAATGGTGACTCTGTCCTATGCAGCTTTGGAGAGCATAAATAGAAGAAAAAATTTATATACCCTACAGTGTGCTAGAATAGTGCTGATTAAAATACACAATTATCATTGATGTTTTTCAGTGCTGTCCCTGATTCATTGGCTTTTCAGATTGTGAGGAAAGGCATAGGTAATTCACAACAAGTTGGTTCTCACTTCTGCAGAGTTTGAGGTCAGGGAATCAATCACTTATGATTGAGCACAGACACTGGAGAGCTTTGGAGGAGACCTCGGGAGGAACCCTCACCCGTTTCCAAAACTTTCGACTTGATTTCATTTGCAAATGAAAAATAAACACTTGAGGATTTCACCTTAGAGAATTTAGTTTAACAGAGGTGGGTGACAAACTTCAGGTTGAGCATTACCCACCATGATAATTGAGTCCCTCGAATACTGTGATTGCCGATTGAGAGTGTGAGATGGAACGTGTTTTATAAGGACTGCTACTTTTGCTTCCTGCTTTAAGGTAGTTTGAGCAAAATATCATTTTGCATAGAAATCAATGAAGTTTGTCTCATTTGAGAGAAAATTATCTCACCCTTAAAAAAATAGCGAAACATCAGCCCCTTGTCAAACTACTTTTCAAGATTTTTGTCGAAAGATACCAACCTTTTTACATAAGAAATAGTGCGTGTGTGCACTCCAGAGAGACCTAATTTAAAAAGTGAGGCATTTCTAATGCCTAGATCTCATAAAAAAATCTCAACTATTATTGGAAAATTAATCATATTGTCACTGTAGTAATTTTTTCAGGATCAAAAAATCTTTCTGTTGTGAATGAGTTGTAAATGTTCCATGTGAAAAAATGAGCCAAGTCAAAGACTTACATAGATATATATATATATATATATATATATATATATATATATATATATATATATATATATATATATATATATATATATATATATATATATATATATATATATATATATATATATATATATATATATATATATATATATATATATATATATATATATATATATATATATATATATATATATATATATATATATATATATATATATATATATATATATATATATATATATATATATATATATATATATATATATATATATATATATATATATATATATATATATATATATATATATATATATATATATATATATATATATATATATATATATATATATATATATATATATATATATATATTCCCTGAGAATTTGAGTCACATGAAAATATATTATTACACTATTAATAATGCAGTATTTAATTCATGTTGCCTAAGGCTGCTGAAATGAAAACATAGTTTTCAAATATGGTATCCATAATGACTAGTGAACTATCTCGCTCAAACTACCTTAAAGTGATAAATTTGTTTTTCTTTTTTAATTTGAAAGACTCTACATAAAACATAGACCATCAAGAGCAGATGATATTCTTGTCATTGCTCCAGCTTGCCTAATTCTCTTTGAGACAGTTTGGTGAAAATAATAGCCTTAGCCTAGGGACAGGAGGTGAAAATAATAGCCTTACCAACTTCTATCGATAGAATTCCAATCTCACAGTAGTTCAACGTTTAATATATGGAAGAGGTGTTGATAAATATGTGTGGCCTATTGCGTTAATGGTTAATCACGGACCCTCAATGAGGTGGAAGCGGCTTCACCTTCGCTTGTGGCCGTGAATAATCAGTGCCACCTCTAGAATTTTAATGACTCAATGGATTTCACGGAATCGGCCATTTCGATAAATATGATCGCCAGGTCGTTTCTCTAGTTCGGCACTTCAGATATTAACATGAGATGAAGAGCACCTCCTAAGAACTTCGCGTCGTGAAAAGCGTCAGCGCTCCACCCATGACTTTGCAAACCGATCTTTTATCTCAAATTCGTGAAAATTGAGTCTCAAGTCCAGTCTCTTCCTGCCCGGCTCCTGTAGCACCTTACCTTTGTTAGGACGCGCAAGGAATTCCCGCGCAGGCGTTTATGTACTCTCGGCGATGGTCAAATGCCCCGTGCCACGAAATGGGACGACCTCTGACCTCCACCATTTGGTCGAGTCGCAATTCGATGAGGGCCTCGATGCGCGCCAACCGTCCCTCGGCGGCGTCCAGGCGCCGGGGAACGGTGTCCAGGTGGCGCCACAACCACACGGGGGGCGCCACGCCGGCCCAGTTGGTGTCCGTCACCGCCGTCGTCGCTCGCGTCCGCCGGTCGTCCGCGTTTGTCGCCTGCTGCAAAAGTGTTCGTGGCTGTTATTTCGCCTCCAATTCAACTGAGGGCCGAGTTCATCGAGCCCATCACATTACAGAGTTGTTGGAAAAAGGTTGAACACATTTCAAAGTTTTTATGTCAAACAAACTAAATGAAACTTTCGATTTATTCCAAACAAACTCGAAGAGTTAGACGCTTATGAAGCACGATAACTGTGCCACAGGGTAGGTAATTTCAGAGGGGCCTAATTGGTTCCTCCGCGCGCTCCGCACATTGATATTCTAAGTTATGATTTTAGCGCGCATCCACCGAATTCTTTGTCAGTTTCCAAGACGCACAGCTTGACACTTTGCCGTTGTGCCTTGGTACTTCTGACGAATTGTATATTTGGAAGTGGTGTATGAGGAGAATTGTGTAAATTGTTTATTCATACCTATCTTTAAGCGATGATCTCGGGACGAGAAAAAAGGTGATTCTAAGGACATATTATGAAATCTGGTATCCCAACATTTATTTCGGGTGACGTGTAATTTTCATGTAGGTATATATCTTGATCACGTAGGAAATTATGAATGAAAAACTGCATAATTATTTAATCTGCTCATACCAAAGCATTGAAACACTGAGCGTATCGATTTTTTCCCTTGCTGAACTAATGCTGGATGCCATGATTTTTTGGCTGGTATCAAAGACGTCAAATTGAGACATTATGTTAAAGTTGGGCCTTGCCTTCGAGTGTTCTTTTCTCAACAAAAAGCCATTTTCTCTCTCCTTTCGTGAATTGTAAACTGTTTGATAGCGGGAGTGAAGCCTTCCAAGAACATTGCGGATTTCGCAAAGGATATTACAGCTATTGTCGCTTTTGACCTCTGTATGCACTCCGTTACTATTCTCTGTTCAATTTATCTTTGACCAAGGGTGAGTTGAAATAATAAGAGATCCCTAACGCATGATAAAGCAATCAGGATAGAGAGAACGCTTCTGTGACTGTGAGCCTTGGGGGTGATTCGGAATGACCACGAGATTCCCAAGCCTCCCTCGAGGGTCGTCTGTGTCAAGTCCTTCCTGACTGAGGTCCCTGAATTTTCGTTGAAACTCTTTAGTGAACGCATCGTCTCCTCGGACGCTCTGTTGCCAATTTAACCGGCTGCCGCTCCCTCCCTCCAACCATTTACTTTTCTGGTGCGATTTGATAATTTTACATTAGCAAATAAATTACTATGGATTTAGGTTTTTGCATGTTTCTTCCACGATTCCCGTTGATTGTGTCGGAAAAGGCTGTAGATATAGCATCACTTCTCCGTGGGGAAACTTCCCGCACGACAGAGGTTGCCTCTCCTTTCATAATTATGGTTGGATGGGGAAAAGACACCTGTTGCCCCGAACTTACTCAAAGATAAATGAACAGATACTCGATGTACCTATGTCCAAAGTTCTCATTGTCTTGAGGTTGCTTGCACATTAATTATTATATTTAGCTACTTGTGTGGCGCGCCAAATACCAAAATGTTAGATGACTTTTTGCCGCACTAAAATCAACCAGTCACCAGGAATCGTTTTCACATTTGCAAAAAATCGGTCCCTTTGTGGCATTGAGTGGAACTACTAGGCTGGATTATAAAACTTAGTACCCTCCTGTACCGAGAAATATGCAGAATATGTCTCTGTTTCGGTGTTATTTTTAACAAACATTTTGAAATCATTTCCAACTTATAGAAAAAATCTGTAGCCTGAACCGTGGAACATTTAATGAATATGAAATTTGTTTTAGTACCTTTAATGCCCATTGTACAGCGTACAGTAAATCCCCGATCTCTCTAAGTACTATTAACCAAGATTCCCTGTGCCATTGGTAAATTCTGATTGAAACCATTTTTAGGTCATCGCACCGTAATAACGAAGGAATCAAGTTTAACTCTGTGAATGTAAGTTATATTTTCAATCAACCTTTTCAATGAAACCTATTTTCACATATATTCATTATCGGCCAGTGCGAACGTATTAAATTAGTCTATTCGTTAAATAGCTTTTGTTCACTTCATTGTTTCCGTATCTACCTGGTATATTCCATGTAGCCTCCGTTACCGTGGGCAAGCAATAGTATGTTCAAAAATAGGTCGCCGAGATTTTCATTATAGAAATGTGGAGCAGTTAAAAATGTTTGGACCTTTATAAAACACCATGTATATTTCTGGTAGAATTCTATTAGGCAGCTGAATAGATTTCAGCGAGTCTGTTGTGATATTCATTCATGATGTGCGAAATTCTTAATAATTGAGCAGAAAGTCATCGAGTACTGATATTCCATAATTTAAGTACCTATTTGTTGCCTTATACATTCTCTGAGAGCTAATTTCGGATCAAATTTTATCGATTATAATCCCATCAAAATTATTTAAGTGGGTATCGGTTTGGCAAATATTTCGTCTAGTGAGCTTGATTCAAGGGTTCACATATCTTCGTAGTTGAAGGATTAAAATATTGCTCCCCCATGAGAACTGCTCGCGTTGCTCTCTCCAATGATGGTAAAAGTGAATCGTTGAACAATTTTGTAATAACCTCTACTGAATCAGGCACTAGATTGTGGAAGTGAAAATTGTGTCTGTGACTGTCATACACAATATTTCATTGCGAATGGTACCTATAATAATGCATTTTATGACTTTAGCATTACGACGTTGACCCAAATTAATTTTACTTAAATTTCCTCATCAATTAATTTTCCCATGGTTGAACGGCAAGTAAACTCTCAATCACTGTCTAAAACTGGCTGAGGAAAGGAGGTCTATAAGATTAGGTGTTATTTGCGGCGAAGAAACTAACACCTAATCTAATAGGAGAAGTGTAACCAAGCAAGTTCATCTACTTGCGTTTTTACCGATTGGAAATCGCAGGGTACGCGCGATAGATTTGTATTACTAACGAGCCGGAAAGCCAAACACGTGAGGGAGTTCGAAATCTCCCTTCCTAATTCAGGTTTCCATGCGCATGCTACAGGGTAGTTTCATTATTATCCATAAACTACTGTATTTTACGGTTTTGGAACTTTCCCAGAGAAGTTATTTAGGAGTTTATACGGTGTGTTGCGACAAAACCCCCAACATCCCTTCGTACATTCTTTGGAATAGTAGATCCAGTTGGCATTGCGAGGTCGCCCGTTAAGTACCTAGAGGGTTTAGCTGCGGGCCGGCTGTTCCACGGCTCAAATCACGGGCAATGCCTCCGAACAGTTTCACCTCCACATTACCAATGCTATGATTTTCTGCATTCAGTAATTTCTGGAAACTACTGGTGGCATAGAGATTGGACTTCCTGACGGCGATGAATATTTAAATTTCAGTCACGTTCATCGTCATGTAATTTTTTTCATAACCGCGGACCGTAAATGAAAAGTGTTTCCCATAATTCCATATCAACATAATTCAACCCTGCATAAGAACCAGCTGGTCTGATGAGGTAAATTAAGCATCTTGGAGTGGTTATGAACTGGGAGACCATGTCTTTGAGAATGTAGAAGAAGTAAATACCTCGGCATCTTGATAAACAGAAAAAAACAGGAGGAAAACGAGATTTAGAGCAGGTTGGAGGCAGCTAATGGAAGCAACTGGGCTTTTAGCAGGCTAAATAAGAGTAAACTACCTAATCATTGAAAACTAAAATAAGACTAAACACTAATGACAATAATGCAATACAGATGATAACTACACTGTGGTAAGGTGTGGACATTTTCATAGATCATGGAATAGAAGTTGATTTCATTTTAAAACATGATGCTGACATGTGCCTTAGGTCTAACTTATGAAGAAGGATTCTGGATAGTAAAAAAGGATAGGGAGATGCCAGCATGACAATTATAATGAGCTCGATATAAGTGATTGGAATCGTCAAAAGCAGACGCATGAGATGGATGGGTGGTGCTCTTAGGAATCAAAATACATGATCATAGAAATACACATGGAATACCAGAATATTAAAAAAAATAGGATGTGGGGATGCCCAAGATTTCGATCGAATAATCAGAAAAAGAAGATATTCAGAGAATAGGCGTGGCAGTAGAATAATCACCGCAGATAGACGACGCTATAAAGTAGCCCGCGAGGTCTAAAGCCAAGAACTCAAACAGCCTAGAGAGCAAGTAAGTTAGTACAATCCAAACGTAAACGAATGGGAAAGAGAGGGTAGAAATCGTGGAAGGAAATGAGAATGCTCCGGTCAATTGTGGAGTTTGGTAATGATTTTTATTTCAATACTCACCCAAAACCTACATAAGCAGTTCTGAATGAATGAACGCATTTTGTGAAATAAATATCTCTAATAAGAGACTGCATCCACCTAAAAAAACGCTTGCAATCTTATTGGCTTAATGGCAAGAGTGGGATTAATGGAGGAAAAATAATCATTAGAGCATGAGGTCGAGTAAATTTTGTGAAATGTTTAGGGTCATTCCACGCCACTTACGTGACCAATTTAGGATTAAAATCCTTTTAAAAAATCCTAAAAAGAAACACCCTTTCAATTTTTTTGCAGTGTTCATAATAAAACAAGGTATGACAGGCAAATAATCGAGCCCAGAACAAATTGAAAAACTTAAGAGAGTTCATTCTTTCCCTGTTGAATCCTGAATTCTTTAAACAATTTTTAATTTAAGCTCTATTTTGTGGAAATTTCAGATTATTTAAGGAATTTATATTATAAATGACATTTGGTGAGTTCTTGCCTGGCTTTTGTATCCCTGAGATGCCTGATAACAAAAATTAATGGTGTTTTGTATCATACAAAATAATCGTTGGCCAAAATTCGATCAGTCGCGTGGTATGATGTCGCAACCCTGATCGAATGTACTTCGCTACGTGTAGAGTAAAAATGAATTAGTTTTTCAGCTCATTTTCCCAAATCAGAGCCGAAAGTATCGTATAATGTTTTTAAAAAATCCATTTAGTGCGCTTTTTGATGGTAAATGAGTCGACTTTAATGACTCATATTGATAATTCAGAAGTATCACCAAATAATAATTAGTTTTTAATTAGAACATATGTGAATGTAATTGGGTGTACTCTTTGGCGAGAAAATTGCCAGGAGAAAAGTACCTTTACAATGTTATGCTAACCTTGTTTACGTTAAACTAACCACCGGTTAAACTACTTACAGTATTGTGTGGAATGAGTTCAAGCGACTTACCCTTCGTAGTCGTAGTTGCTCACGGGAAGACTGTCTTGCTTCGGACACGGATGAATTAGCGTCTATTCTGCTTATCGCTGCCATTAAAACCGCCGCCATGAAGATGATAATGGCCGAGGCTGGCTGCACTCTCCAACCTAGTCATGACGACAAAAGTAATTACCTTTTAGAGAAGCACTGGACAAAAATGGAAATTATTATGCTACTGCAAATGGCGTTTGTCATTTCAAATTTAAATTTAACCAAAAATTTGCAAAACGTGTAATATTTACTGTTGTAGAATAAGTTACAGTGGGTAAGTCAGCGGCATGGGCCATCTGCATCTCACACAGTCCGTATTTCAAAGGAATTAAAATTATTTGTAAAACATTTGGGCTAAATATTCATTATTTTGGTACTTTGACTTTCTGGCTGTTGCAAAGTATCTTAAGCTTTGGAAAATGGATCATGATTTAGTTAGAAGGCCTGTATCATGTTAGAATTTTAAAATGCGGCTGACATCATCCTCATCGTTATCTAAGACGATGTACATTCATTTTGGGAAATATGTAATGAAAGCATTTCTGCATAAGGATAGCAGTTTCCTCAATGTTTTAAGGTGTTACTTGATGATAATCTATATCTAAATTAAAAAATTATATTTAATTCACGACGAATTTTTATTTTATTAACCGACCAAGGTTACAAACTACACAGTTATCATCGAAATTTTACTTACATATTTATATTTTCTCGTAATGAAAGTGCTGTCGTATTGAATCATTAGGTCTGACAGATGCGATAAAATAAGAGAGATACTCTGCCGAACAGATAGGTACAAAAACTTGTTCTTTCCGCAAACAATGAGCGATCACAATAAAAATTGAGCTCCAATAAATACACTCCTATAATATATGTCACCATTTCATCTCCAAAAAACGTACACCTTTACACGGCTGGTGACCTAACACTGGAGAGAGGAATTAAGAAGACCTTTCCACGGCTGGTGAGCCACACGCCCAAGCGGCGGCTCGCGGTGAATTATATAGATGTAGATTATTGTTTAGTTGTCTACCGGTTACGGTAGGTTTTTATCGATCCACTTCTACTTTTACTTTTGACGTGCTGTTTCCTAACTTAATCGGTCTGTTCAGTTGAACATATTTACTCATGACATCTCTTCACACCATCCAAAATGCCAATTATTCTCCTTACTCTCTTTCTCCCCCCTTTCTCGGCCTGCTCTCCTCCAAAACTTCCTTCAGCATCCCATTTCCCCGTATTACTTGCTCCTCACATGCCTCTTATTGAAAAACCCGAGCGACACTCGTTCCTCACCGACCTCGCTTAGAATTTCTCCATTTCCCCTTCTTTCCGTCTACCGTACTTCATACTGCCCAACCACTTCTCGAGCGTCACCTTTCTTTCCTCTCTTCTTATTTCCTCTCTCCAAGTTCCCGAGTCGTATTTTCGCAACTATGAATCTCTTCGCTCCATGCTATGCCGTCCGATAATATTTTCTTACCGTGTTAATTCAATGTTCCCGTCATTAATTGTGCCCTATTAACCCCCTTAGTGCGGCGGGCCGATATATCGGCTTTTGATTCTCGGGCAAAAAGTGCGGCGGACCGATATATCGGCTCATGCGCCAAAATTGTTTAACTTCAGTACACTATAAAATTACAATTATTTTTTAGACGATTAAAAAGCCTTTTATGATTAATACCAAGTTCATTTTATACACAAAAACAAAAACTGTATATGAATTTTATAAACAATAACCTCATAATATTCATTATCCTAAAATGATTCATTGCATAAAATAACCCCCCGCGTTTCTCGTTAGTACCCCTGGCAGAAGTTAGCACTAAGAGGATTTACGAACGATTATTGAATACAATACGTTCGAAAACGAAAAAGACCATCTGTGAATTTTCTTTTGCCATTTGTATCTTTTTCGCTCGGACTTCTGAGTGTGAATTGATAATGTAAGATATGGGTTTATATTTTAAGGTGCTGACAGTCTGGATTTTTTTCCTGCATATGCCATGGTTCTTTTTGACATCATAAATGTCTCATGGTCAGGGACCGTCTGAGGCATTGATGATTGCATGCTTTGAAAGTTTAAATTATGACTGCCTAGGTTATAAATGGCTTTCATCGGTCTCATTGGTGGAAATGGAAAATAGTTGTGAATTGCATTGTAATTGGTATAATATTTGGAATATTGCAACGAAGGCTGACATTCAATATACATTGGTGCGTGTGTAAAAATTAGATTTTTATTATGGCCGTAAAGTCGTAGGGTGTTTTGAAATTGAATCATTCTTCAATGAACTTTGTATGTTGTAGAATGAACAAACGTCATAAAGTGTTCTCGCGGGTGGCACCGAGTTATGCTTTCCTTGGCCGATATTTCGATGAGCCACTTGCTCGTCGTCCTGGAGACGTAGCCCTTGGAAATCCTAACCCGCTGCCTCACCTGAGAATTTTTCATCGATAACATCCGCCGACAAAGACTACGGTATTCTATGAACAAACATATTTCATCCATTCTGATACAGGACAGGAAGGACCAATGGAAACTATTTTTGGCAAGAAATGAACGGGAATAATTACGAGGTGGTTCAAGGTGAAATGCATTGAATTAAGTATGAACACTTTGTAATTAAAATCTCTGGAGGAGTTGAGTGTTCACGTGCAAGAAGAATGGAGTGGATTGCTGCTTCAAACAGACCATCGGATTGATAATTGCTGTAGATGTTGATTGCACACTTTAAGTGCTTAATAAAAATTGGTTTTGTACGATTATTAGGATCAATGAGAGGTATCAGGATGCATCGAATGAAAGATATTAAAGTTTATTTTTGGAGCTATACACCTATCGAACATACATTTTCCGTCAGCCTATGAGGTACGAAAACGACTGCTGCGCTGTTTGCTGTGATAGAAACTCAGAATTTTTGTCAAAAGATGATTCAAAAGTGATGCGACGCGATCTCTAGTGCGGCTGATTTCTAGCAAGAGGTGATCCTATGGTAGACCCCTTCCAAGAAAAGACAATATATGGAAAGTACTACCCCCTCCTACTCTAAAATCTGGGAAGTTAGTCCAAGTATTGCGTCAGGCGATTTTGCAATTTATAATAGATTGTATAATGTATATTGATAGATGCCTTAGCGCGTAAAATAAATTTTAAAAACAATCAGAATAAAGGGAACTTCAGGTGACTAATAAGGCATTTGCCTAAAGATTGAATCTCCTTCAGAAAAAATCGTAATACTGCCCGATATAAATTAAATTGTAATAGAAAGTTTTATGTATTTAAAATATTTTTCAATAAACAACAGCAGCATACGAAATATTTATACCATTTAGGAAAAGACGAAGTTTTATGAACGATGTGTTACACCATTTTGACTACCTATGGTGATGTTGAGCTTATCATATTGAAGTTTTTCGTTGGAGCTGTTTCGGCGATTTAACCACAAGTTCTGCTGGAAGCCAGTAGCACAGATCAACTCATGTTACGGCCAAAAGCTGTTAAATGGCATGGTTTTTAATTATTAACGAATTTGGTATCCAGATATTAAAAAATCCAGCGGTGTGATCACGGTTCTCCATAACACGTGGACTCACATTATCCCTGATTTTCAATCGTACTCATGAGCGCAAAGATGAAAATATTATTCTTTAAATTTTGTCAGTTGATTAAAAAAATATTTTCAATTGATGGAGTGGATTCTTATGACAGTACCTGAGGACATTGCTCTTCTTCAGCGGTTTGAGTTTTGAGTAGCGATAACAAAAGCGTGCGAAAGGAGGAATAGGATCCTACTTCACACTAGTAGGTATTTATTATTATTATTGGATACCATTCGCGCTCTTCTCCCAAAGTTTAAAATTTCATGTCTTGAAGACAACGGCCAAGGATAGATACTAGATTTCAGTGCAACGATCTGTGATTTTTCGTCCGACGACTGTTTAGAACATACACAGATACGATCTTACCAGAAACTAAAATAAGCCTCCCTTCCACCAAAGAATCTCACATAGTGCTTGAATCTTACATAGGGCCCGTTAGCGGTGATTAGCAAAGTGAAAAGGAACTCTATACGGTGACACTAAATATAGCTTGTATAGCAAAATATCTCTTAAAAGCTTACCGTTCGGGAATCCTATTTCTCGTATGTTACGTTTATATTTCAGTTTATCATACTCCGCCGGAGGTATCCATATGTTATAAACGCCACCAGAAAAGATATCGGCTTCGAATTTGCTTTTAATGCCATCTAAATAATAACCAGCGCTGCGGTAGTTTTCTTTCGGAGTCCTTGCCGTAGGACCCTGGGGCCACCAGATCTTTATGAGACCAGTTCATAGCACAGTGCCGCTCAAAGCGACATAATCTTTACGCGGCCGAAGCTTCTCCAAGAACGAATGAGCCCTATGCCCTACAGTGTAGGCTGGAGGCGGAAGGCATGTAGGCAAGCGTGTAGGCTGGAGGCATATACGCGCTCGTAGTTCACATAATTTCTCATTGGCACTCGCATTGTGCAAGGGAGGCTGGGTGGTGTAATTGACCGTCTCCTGGATCGTAAATTTATTCACATCGTCGTTATTAATTGAGTTCACACGCCTGCATATTTCAAACTAAAAGGAAGGCGAGCGAATGTCTTGGTAATTAAAGGCAATGGTAATTATGAGGTACCGTTTTATAAGCAAAGTAAAATAAGTATTGTGGAGTGATAAAAATATCAGAAAGACCTCACCGTGGCGGGCTTGGATAGAGGGATTTCATTAAGCGTTGGATGTGTTTTTCATTGGACGTACAGAAGTCATTGCGAGTCAAATGGATCTGGGGAAGGAGTTGCTGGGTCGGGGCAGGCATCAAATTCATAAAAGCTCCTATAAGTAGATAAGTCGCATTAACTTGAACTAATGTTTTGTCATAAGAGGTCTGGCTTTAAAGTATGTAGTTGATGTGACACAACCTCAAATCTAGGTAAATACTCTCGTCACTGTCTCCTGTGGTCAACAGATAAGCCCATTTTCTGTGACTTGCACTCTATTGACAGAAGCAAGTCCAAAGTACGATATCTTATTCAAATTGAGGCGGTTGACATGACACCAAATTGTGTATCGTCATTGCAAAATGCGGTTGCTTATCACAGGCGGTTAGGTAAATGCGATGGATATATTTACGTCCCCAAAATTTTAATCCATGAAGCCTTTACATAGGAAAGATTTAGAACGTTTCGCCCTCCTTTGGTCAGATATCTTTCTATTGTGGCAGAAGCATCATTGATAGTGATGAGAAATAAACGTTAATTTCATATGAAATTTTTCTTACATTGAAGATAATCGCTCTTAAAATATATTTCACCGGCGAGCAAGTAATTTTTTCAAGTTCAAAACGCCGCACAGTGGGCTAAAATCGAAAAAAGCTGGCCAAAACCTCTAAAACATTTTTTTGGAGTCCGGAAGTTGAAACTTCTCAGTAACATTCTCAAATAGTTTGTGCATGACACGCCGTATTTATTTTTTTCTTGTACTCGTATATTAACAATATATATGTGGTCAAAGTTGAACAAATTTCGCAAAAAAACGCCCACCTTCGATTTTCTCTGTGAATTACCAAAATTAACCTCTTTCTGTACTTTAATGGATTAACTTATGGAAAAACTTTTTAAACCATTTTATAACACAGTTCTTTCTTTTTCATTTAATGATTTTTTAAAGATTTAATTTTATTATTTACCATAGACACAACAAAATGGCGGAGCCTATTTTCAGTCAAATTTTTACATATTTGTTGAGAAAAAGTAGTTGGTGTCGCCTGGTTACGCTAAGTAACTCATACTACGTCATTCTTCAAAGCTTCCAGATTGTGAATCTAAAGAAAAACCTAGCGCATATTTGCGACCCCGAATATTACATCGTTTTTTCTAGCGCGCGGTCGAGTCCGGTTCCTCCCGCCGGCAGCGGGGAGAACGATGATGCGGCAAGTGTGTGGATACGATATGGCCACATTCACTTTCCTATAGTAATCATCGATATATAGAGATTGCAAACAGCCACCCTAAAGAATTTTGTAATAAACCATGCTACTAATGATACTCATAATCATATCGCAGGACACCACAAGAGGTATCATGAAAGACCTCTTTCTTTGAATGCACTCCTGAAACAATCATGGGGTTTTCACATACATCCTGCACTTCACCTGCGGAAGGATATTGCATCTCTGTTTAACAGACAAACTCCCTTTCGAAGGCACCAAGCGTCAGCTGGTGTCGCATGGCATCAACTCCCCAACTACTTCAACCTAAATACTTCAAGGCCTGCCAAAGAGGGTCGTTTTATGATACTGCGGAGCCCTTCGTGCGGTTTGTTGTAACTGAAGTAATAGCTTGAATATTTGCTGCAACTTTAATTTTTTCATTGATTTTCACACTAAGTGATGGTACTCGTCGATATCGTAAAAGTATTTTACCGATATGAGCTTCGCTATGATAATATCGTAAAGATTTTCTATCGATTATAATATTGCTATCTGATTTAAACGCAATTTTTGCAACTCGTTCATAGTCTTGGATAGTATCGTTGATCGTCGTAGATAGTACTCTTTGATAGTACCATCCCTATCAACATGAGCGTGGATAAAATACCGTAAAGTGGGGTTATTTTAGTACGTAGGGGTTAAAATGTTACAACCTCGTTTTCATACATTTAGCATTTGATAATTTGTCGTAGTGCAAAACTTTTGACAAGAGATGTCAGTTTTATTGTGTAGGTAAAGTTTCTTTGGGTTGGTTACACCGGTCAACAATCGTTTCTTTCGATTTTGAATTCTCACAACAGGAGGTTATATACAAGTCTGTTTTAGGAGTGAGTTGTTCAGTTATATAAATCTATTGATGTCAACACGATTGCGATTGTTCCCGAATCAAAGGTAAGTGTGAATTTTGGTAACAATATATCCCTGATTAATTTGCGATAACATCTGTTTTTCTATCTGCATTCGTTAATGTAGTAGTTTGCTAAAATGTAAATATGAAGCTTGGTGGGGTCAGTTTAGTTCACCTGTTTAGTCTACAGGTTGGGAGGGTGAGTTTAGTACACATATTTTTTCAATATAAAATAACGTTTTCGTTCCAGAAACAATACCACGGCAGTATGTTCGTAAATTGGGATCAAGGCCTTATTGAAACTACACAACAGAGACTGAGGTCAAAGACTGACCTTCTTAAAGGAAAGATGAAGAGACAGGGTTAAATTTATTCCCACTTTAAAGTTTTTTCAGCATTTTTGTTGTTACTCTATGATAAAAGTTGATATCTATTTTGGTGTGACTTCTATCATTATTTGGTGACATAACACAGAGACGACCGTGAAGTTGAAAATTAACAAAATATTCTTAAAAATCTTAAAACATGTTGAAAATATATTTTTTAATCAGAAATTGGCCTTGCTACTTCTTGAGAATCTGAGGAAACGTTTGTGATGGGGTGAGAATAGTACACAAGTATCTGCTATGCTATTTCAATATGATATACGCTCGTACTAAATTGACCCCAATTAATGGGGTAACATTAGTACATTTAAAAAATGTTTTTATAACCATTATAATGCACATAGAACCTTAAGCAATAGCTGATTTTGGTCATGAGGATTGAAGCTTTCACAAGAAAAATTAAATTGGACTGTGAAAAAAACATAGCTTGCTGCAGGTTCAAAAAATGTCAAAAATGTACTAAAGTAACCCCATTGTACGGTAGTTTATATTAAGTTAATAAATTGTGAAAATTGTTTAGCGATAGATACCGTCGACTTTGACATGACTTAGCACAAGTGGCGGAGCAAAGTAGCTTGTTGCGTTCTAGGGGCTATTTATATAAAATTATGTCACTTTCAAAACAAAAAAATGCCGCCGTAATCCATTCTACGCACACTCAACTTATTTGGACAGCTTTAATAGCCACTACGTACGAGGACACTTCGGGCCTTTCAATCACGTTCGGCTCGTACTCATAGAGCTAAGATGCTCACATGACATTCATCCGAGAAAAAAATATCATTCTCATTAGATTTTAGCCTTGAAATGCGTCCAACTTCGTTGCCTCCAATCCTACATTCTATTCGTACGTCAATCTAGTAGTTGCGGAATGCTGGACTTTCACGTATGTATTTATTTCGCTGATTTTTTAAATAGATGTTCAAATAAATTTACGCTGATAAATTTCGAAAACAGTAATATTCAAGTTCGTTATGATTGGTTGTTCGTTTTCATTCCTTATCATTTGGTGATCCGTACGGGAAGGTAGTTTTCAATGGAAGTAATTAAGTAAAAATCCTTTATATATTTTTATGAGCGTGGCTACCGATATTTCTCAGCATTCCATCTACCCTTCTCCATTCCGTCCATAAAACCCATTAGATGACTGATATAAATACACGTACCTGGCGAAATATATTACGAGAAATTACTGGGCAGTGCACTAATACATTTTCAAGTTAAAAATAATACGATTCTCTCAAATATGTTTTTTAATTGTTAACATTTAAATAACATATTACTGCTCTTTCTCGCAGACCTTGGCATATGACTTTGATAGCCATGAATTATTGAGTTACTCTTCGAGGTGAACTTGTTATTACCGATAGACACAACCTTGACCGTACTGGTAAAGCCATCAACACACTTGGCAACGGGAGTTCAGCAGATGCCAATCGTGGGTTGGCGTATACGATGGAATAATTGAATCCTCAGTGACGTAAGGGCCAAATCTATATGATTAACACTGAAAATGGTGGCATTTAGATAACCATTTGATGCTGATATTCTCGCTTAAAAGATTATATCTCGCTCTTTGCAAAATGTTGATGCCTATCGTTTTGCTTGATTTCGCTTGCTTTAGGATAGCTCCTTCCCAGAGCCTCTGATTATTTCGTTGGTTTTGTAATGACAATGTAGTACATGTCGATGGGTTCTTTCCATACTATCTAGTGCGCTGCTCAATGTGAAACAAGACTGCGCATTGGCTTTCCACTAGTATCAGACGCAGCGCACTGCGCAGATCTCTTCAAACAGATCGGTAGCGTTATTGTGCAGTGCGTTTGAGAAGAAAAGAACTTCGATAAGCGCATCCGCGATTACTTTCGTTGTGTCCATTTACTAGCTCCAAACAGGAGGTATGTAGATTTTTTCGATTACTTTGCGGTGAAACGTTTGTCTTTTTAAAGTGTTTAGCTAACAGTTACGACCGAAAAATTGTTCACATTGTTCAATGGATATTGGTAAAAAATAAAAATTGGCATAAAAATAAAAATCATTATAATCTAACTGAATATAAAAAGCGAAATTAGTCTTAAAAAGTACGCCGAAAAGTGTTTACTAATTGTTCCATTATTTTTTATAAGCTTTTCCGATATTTCTGTGTTGGGATTTTCTTGTTTTTAATGTTATTAACCTGTCAAATGTAAACTCTTCAAGTGTGTTTTCTCTCACTGCGTCTCTTACTTGCATCCATGTCCGTGCCTCTTCTTCATAATTTGCTACTTTCATAGCGCTATTCTTTGTTACTTGTCCTTATTGATTCCTTTTTCCTCATTACGCTGTGAATGAAAGTTTCTTTTTGTATGAATTCTCCTTTTTTTACAAAACCTCCGTCATTTTTCAATACACCGAGCTGAATTATGTGGTAGTAGCTCAAGAAAACACTCCCCGATGAAAACAGAAATATTCCTCGATGCAGACTAACTTCTGACCAGCAAGATAACCGTTTCAATTATTACCTCCCTTTCCTTGCTATTAGATGAAACCAATATCTGCCAAAAACCTCCCCCAATGTCCATGGAAAGAGAGCAAGCCGGGAGAACCTCGCGTAAAACTCATATATCACTCTCTTTGTCACCTTCAGTTCAAACCGCTCCAAGGGCACACTCATCAGAAGAACAGATTCGAAAAAAGTGGTTCATTTTGCCGGTGGTAGGTGAAAGTAATGAGAAAGTCGGAAATAGTTGTTAGTAGAATGTTATTTTCCATCAGTAAGGCCTTACACAAAATATGCCTTAAGTATCTGGGATCCTTAGATGACAGGGTGGAATAAGGAATGAAATATGCTCACATGGAGCCTCGCCAGATATGTAAAAATATTAAAATGAGAAAAATCAAGGCATAATGAGGTCATTGTATGGACTGGCACGAAGTATCGTCAGAATATAAGAAATATGATCGGATTTAGGCGTCTAGAAAAGGGAAAAAAACTAGGGTTGACCCTTGACAACTTGGAATTATTAGACTCCCTCACTAATATCGATTACTCAGATTAAGTGAAGGAGACAGATTCCAACGGGTTTATTCTTAGGTATGATTTGGTTCTTTCTCGGCGTATTGTACTAATGAAGTCTTCGCGGCTTTTCCGACAGGTTAGTTAATTGTTGGCCGAGGTTTCGATGGCTTCTTCCGTCATCGTCCTCAGGGCATGTCAGTGGGAGAGGTGGCGGGCGCCAATCAGATTTGACCTGATCTTAGCCTTTGGTGTATATGAGGACGCAGAATTTGGTGGAAAACCCGCTATGACTTCATTAGGGTGTATTCCTATAGTTTATCTTAAACCCTTATCTCCGAGATTTTTCTCATTTCTGGTGTAAGCACGGACTCCAAATAAACTAAAAGTTGTATTCGGATTCAAAGAGTGTTAAAAGTTTCATTGCCAACTCAGTATGCATTAGGTTTAACTTTCTTTAGACCAACTTTAAAACATTATCTCTGATAACTTTAAGGTATATTTCGATAGCCATATTTAATTGTAACACCTGATGATGACAATAATGTATTGAAACCCGGGTCGTGTGTTTGTGATTTAACTCTGTGGTGTAGTAAAAGTTACAATTAAATATAGCTTTAGACTAACTGGTTATACTTATTCCTGGTGTATATGAAGATTCCAAAGAGACGAAAAGTTTTATTTTGTTTCGCCATGAGCTTAAACTCAGTATGCATAAGATTGAATTTCCTTTCGATTAACTTTGCGAACTATTTACTTTGATGGAAGGGCTGGACGAAACTTGTCCGGCATGATCGACGCCTATGAATACCATCGTAGGACTAAAAAATTTATAGAATACACTTCCTTTCCAAAATTCAGGGTTTTAAAAGAACAGAACCGCGGGGAAATGCCCGTAAATTTAAACCCAACATAATTACATGGCCCCCAAACATTTTAACCAGTATCCGAACTTTTAGCGAAAACCCGCTTCCACAACCTAAGTTATTACTCACTTGGTACGGTGTAGATTTAGATGAAATATAGCGATTCAAGAAAATAAGAAATCAATCGTTACGCAAATCAGTTTATACATTTCAATCTGGAGAAGGAGAATACTGGATGATGAGAAAAAAACAAAAAAAGAACTCATCATATGACGGTCATGCCTCGTAAATATTCCATGCAAGAAAACCTTCATTTCATGGGTGTATAGAGCTTCGAAACAAAGCCCATCATATTAAGTTAGTAAACAATTCCTTTATAAGGTAGCTTTTTCACTAGCATGTATTAAAATGAATGTGTGGTGTCCTTAAGCCACACGCTCTTGGGGTGGATAAAGTCAAAAGTAGATGCATTCAGAGGAATGAAGCAGTACGTTGGTAAAGTTAATTCCTCGTAATGCTGCTGAGGGTACCATGGAAAAAAAAGAGTGAAGATATGATGGAACAAAAACAAAGTTACGAATTCCGAGTTTGACCAACTGTGAGATTTGAAAAACTATGCGTCGTTTTGATTCCAGTGCATATTAAAGCAACTAAAAAATCCGTATTGAGCATGTTATATTGTGTATGACAATGATGCTTCCATGATTGTACAGCAGCAGTGCGAAGGCAGTGGGAAGCAATTGAGAATACTCAATAATCAATTAAAATTAAGAAAATTTCGAGTTAAGAAGTCCTGCGAAGTTTTGTAAGAAAAAATGTTTAATGGAAAGCCTGCAAATAGAAGACAAACTTGTCTTTCATTCTACAAATTAAAATTCGTAAGACGTAAATAATATGTATAAATTAATATAATTATTGTTAACCCCACAAGCTACGCATTTCTTTTCCGGAAAGATCCATTTCTGTTGTGGAGAGGCATGGCCCCCGCGCTTTGGCGAATCCACCTGGTGGAATTGGGACGTAATTAAACGAATTGTTTTGCGTACATTCCACCTTATATTGTATTACATCTACCGCTGTAGACGCAGTATCCGCATTATTCTCAAGGTAACTGCTAAGAAATGTCTGAAATTTAAGATATTTCTTTATATTTTTCTTTATAATCACTCGGTCATTATATCGTAGCGGGTTGAGTAACTCAAAAGGGTGGAATGAACGCAGCACACTACAGTCTCGATTATCCGAATTTGTGTGGACTGAAGCCAGGTTAAGGTAGTTTGAGCGAGACAGTTGCCTAGTCATAATGGATACCATATTCGAATTATACGTTTTAATTTAAGCAATTGTAGGAAGCATGAATTATATATTGCATTACTAATGGTGGCGTATTATACTTGTAATTGACTGAAATTCTAGGTAAACATAAAAATATCCCCATCAGTCTTTGATTTGACTCATTATTTTCACGACGTGCGTTCAAAACTCCTTCGCAACGGAAGAATTTTTGTGATTCTGAAAAATATACTGCGGTGACGATATAATTTATTTTCAAAAATTGTCGAGAAAGCATACAAACTTACACCCTGTTGATTTTTTGACGAGATCTAGGTGTTAGAAATGCCTCATTGCTTAAATACGGTCTCTTTGGAGAGCGTTATCTACCATTTTCATGTAAAAGGGCTGGTATAATGTGTTAAAAATCTCGAAAAGCAGTTCGGTAAGGGGCTGATATTTTGATGTCTTTGGAAGAGTTAGATATTGTTCTTGAATGAGGTCTAATTCGTTGATTTCTAGGTGAAATGATATTTCGCTCAAACTACCTTAATATGGAAGGCGAGAATGGATCGCTTCAAAGATAAGTTATTTCCATACTTTTCCATGTTTCATTTTCTTCATGTCTGGGAAAAAAAATTTGCGATTGTTCTTTTGCTTGGAAATGAACTGATTTCTAGATATTGACATTCGTAAGCTGTACTTAAGTGGGTTGGTACAACCACAGCACAAGGATGTTTAGCTAGGATTATACAGAACATCGGCAAATTGAGACTGATTAGAGAGACTCCTCTCTATTAATCATTCCATTAGCCCTGATTGGTCACACTTCAGTAGAATTGCATAACGATCACACTGTGTTTAATTCTCTCCAGCACTAAAAAAGTGATATCCTACTCCAATAATAAGTTCTATCATAAAAAAAAAATATTTTGGTATTGTTTAAGGACCGAAAAAAGGTGTCACAGTTTCCCGACCAAAATTAATTGTTTAAATATTGTTAAACTAATCGCCAAAATTAAGGTAATTAACAATAGTGATTTTTACGGAAAAATTGTTTTTTTACAGAATTAATTTTGAGCATAAAAAATGAGTGTCTATTCCTGAAATATTGCATTAAAAAAAACATTTTTTCAATACTCAAAATATATTTATTTTGACGATTGAAAGCGCCAAAAATGTCAAAAAATAAAAGGCCTTTATTTTGCACGAATCATTAAAATGAAAGGAGTAATAATAATTCATTTCACGATTTTTCACGATTAAGGGAGACTACATCTACATAATATCCTGCGAGCCGCGAGCATGGGCGTGTGACAGGGGGTGTTAGGTCACCAGCCGTGTTAAGGTGTAAGTTTTTTGGAGATGAAATGGTGACATGTATTATAGGAGTGTATTTACTGGAGCTCAATTTTTATTGTGGTCTCTTATTGTTCGCGGAAAGAACGAGTTTTTGTACCTATGTGTTCGGCAGTGTATCTCTCTTATTTTATCGTATCTGTCAGACCTAGAGATGTAATGAGCTATCATGATAATATTCTCCATGTCGCTCTGAAAAATATCAATACTGAATTTCTCAAGCAACCTAAGCCTAGCGTCTAGCTTCCGAGTCTCTAGGGGCTCCCAATTTAATCCCTCTAAAAGTTTTGAGACACTATATGTTCGCTCATAGCAGTTTTTACCGAAGCGCGCTGCTTTCCTTTGTATTTTATTATTTTTTTTGGTTAAATATATTTTATCAGGGTCCCAAATGCTCGCGGCGTATTTAGGTGTGGCCTGAACAGAGCGAAGTATTAGCATGTCTCTTTGACTTTTTCATCCGAGGACTAAGAGAATTTTTTTTAAATAGTTGGAGTTTATTTAACCCATTGTGACCAATTAGGGTTAATTACGTACCCGTAACTTTAAAGAAACGTGATACTATGTACACTGTGTAACTTTCTCAGGCACAAGATCACAAAAATGGCATTAATACACCTTTAATACACCTTGCCATGCTCCCTTGTGGCGGCACATGGGAGCCAAACGTTGACGTAGATACGCTACCGTCTTGTCTGCGGAAACGAATTTGTCCCGAGCAGTGCCTACAGGTGTGCGCATGAGGAGTGACAGGTGGCATTTTCGGAGGGAGACCGGCGCTTCGGCGTTCGGGCTGTGCGCTTGTTTCGATCGGGTCGTACGATCAGATAGCGCTCAACAGGTGACGAGATTAAAATAAACTGGCCACGCAACTAGGGGAAAGATCACGCAAGACTGATCGGCGGTCGTTATTCCTTGCTCGAAAAATATAGAAAGTTATTTATCTGCCAAAAGGGTTCCAAAGTTCCCGACATTTTGAAACCTTCGGGAATAGTGATCGGGAAATGATAGTACATGCATGAGAACTCATGACATAATTATATTATTTAACTTTTCGCGGATCATCATTATTAATTTAATTACATTTATAAAATTACATTTTGTTTAAAATTGCTTGCTTACGATAGTATTTTTATTATTGCTGAGTACAAGGAACTATTCTCCGACTAACTTTTCTCGAGATTCGATAACAGAATATGACAACAATTCCCGGGGACTGCTGTAGAAACCAGTCCAGAAAATTCGCCAGAAAGTCTTAAATTCTACAGACTCTAGGCTTCTCAAAGTCTGGGTACAATTTACTTAGATTAATGGAAAATGTTATCATAGAGACAGTATTATTTAGGGCTCTGTTATCCTTGAAATTATTAACTGATTGATTATTAGGGGAGGCGTCCGACGACTGAGGTCATTTTCGCCGTTAAGACTAGGTTAGTGAAACGGAGAAAAACCTGGCGTCGGCGTCATCATTGGTCATTCAATCCTGAGATCGATTGACTACAGCCCTCCACCCTTCCCTATCTAATGCTATGCATCTTATTTCGTGATATCTCTTCCTATGTACCTTCCTCTACATTTGGCTCATGAACTTATCTCTGAGTCATCCTCTGGGGGCTTTTCTCTCTATTTTCCCTTCAATTATGTTCTTCACAAACCCATTGTGTCTCAGGGTGTGTCCTATCCATCTTGTTCTTCTATTCTGTATCGTGTTCCATAGACTCCTTCCCTCTTCTACTCTTCTTTAATATTATTCTTCTGTCGTTATAATCCATTCCAAGTTTTTCCAGCCCCCAAAATATCTTGTTCCTCTCAAAATTTTCGAAGGCTTTCTCCAGCTCCACGAATGCGACATATAATGGCTTGTTCACATGCATTGTTTTCACTAGGTATCATTACTCTTAGGCAGAGTATGGCCTCCCTGGTACGTCTGCTCTTTCTAAATCAATATATTTCCGAAAATAAAAGTATAAATTGTAACATTGGGTTCGAGGAATAATTTTCCCAACTTCTCGATCAATTTTCCTCAGTACCCGGGAGCGTGGACCGTAGCTAGCGGAGCGTAGCTAACTAGTGGTAAAGAATTCTTAAGAATTAAAACACAATATATATTGAAAAAGATAATGAGTGGCGTCTTGACGCTCGAAAGTTAAGTCAATTTATTTTTTATGAAAAGAGGTCAACCTAGCAAGGCTACCGCGCGCAATTTTTCATCAGTTTGAATGAAAAATACCGTGCGTTAAAAAAATTATTTTCATTTTGCAGTTATATAAATAAATTATTTCGATATTGCGACGATTCCAAAGAAGTAGCTATGCTTTTGACGTATCAAATGCACACTTGATCCATTCACCACTGCCATTTGCGCGCTTTAATGGCGACAATATTCCTCTTCGCTGTCGTACTGAATGGTCCAATCTCTTCTCTTCTTTGATCCGAGGAATAAATATTGTTCCCACGAACACTGCCCGCAAGTAGGTACTTCCACATGACGAAAGCGACGTGGTATTTTTACGAGCATCGCTTCTTTCCCCGGTACATGCGCTGGTTCCCTTCCACCAACACATCACCACGTGTTTACGCGCTAAGGACGTTTTTACGGCGCGTTTAAGTGGCCACGGTGGTATTCGTGGGTCGACGAATGTTGTGACGTGATACAATTTTTTACCCCAGCCTAGAATTCGTGCCATCTCAATTGAACCGCTTCTCTTCTTAAATACCTACGCCAAAGAAAATATCGTACGAATCTGAACAAAGTAGAGCGTTTTATTTTGAACTTTTGTTCTCATTACAGCTAATTAGGCTTATTTTAACTCAGAATTTCTATAACAAATCATTTTGAGAGTGTACAAAGATTTTGAAGGATAATTGAAATATCAGGTTTACTTTCTTGTAATTAATATCCTGGGAATCAGATTACCACCTCTCTGTTACCTCTCTGCATACATATGGAGAATACTGAGGCCAGCTATACGTATAGATTAA
Source organism: Ceriagrion tenellum (assembly GCA_963169105.1). NCBI lineage: Eukaryota > Metazoa > Arthropoda > Insecta > Odonata > Coenagrionidae > Ceriagrion > Ceriagrion tenellum. Next base: position 126,495,278 of record OY720637.1, read on the forward strand.
ATTAAAAAATACATTTTTTTATGAAATAATTGGCCGAAGATAAATTATTTCATTTCTCTTCTGTCAACATTTCACAAATTTAATTATGCATCTTCAGGGCTAGAATAAAAATTAATGTAGTATATTATTGAACAATTCAACCAATTCAGTGTAACATATTAGTTTGTAACGAAATACACATTATGTCAACCAAGTTCAGGAACTTTTTCAGAGGTAATGTGAAAAAGCACGTGTGTATATTGTTTAACGTATATTTGTTTTTTGTATCCAACTTAGAGAACTAAAATGTATCTATGCTCCATATAAAAATTTAGGATTTAGTTATAATCAGTCATTATGGAACCCGCGGAAGGAAAAAATCAAAAAGGTATGGGAATTTGGAAAAACTGGGTGAACTATCGGCAGAGAAGATTGAAGATTTATAGCAAAACTGGTGGTAGTCTAATGAGTGTCCTTGAGTTATAGACGGTCCATGAGTATATATTATGGATCGTTACCTCGTCGCCAAAAACTTTTGTCTAGAATTCCGTAAACAAATAACGTTTTGGAAAGTGGTGCCTTCTAGTGATGAAAGACGGAAGTTCAAATGTAAATACAGTCGATAGTTGGTAAATAAACACGTCGTACTGGTTTTACCATGAATATACATGGGTTTTACTTACAATTAATCATAACACAGTTGATAAAAAATGTAGTACTACACGCGGAACGTAATTATACACTTTTTTAATATCGTCCGGTCTACAGATATATTTAATTTCTCTCCAAATTTGATTACACAAATGCACAATTAACTTCTTAGCTCTTCGTGAATATCGCTATACGGAAATTTTACAATAATGCGAGGTGACTTCTCGAGTATTCCCACTGGCCATCATTACAGTGTAGGTAAAAAGGAATACACTTACCGCCGCCTTGAACAGATTCTTATTTTTCAATCCAAGTCTCCTATTTTGGTCCTCGTAGATGCATACTCTGTTTTTCAGCCTGGCACGAAGCAAGTTCTGTTTAAACAAGGCATTCTAAATTCTTTATTAAGCCGAACGGGCTTAATGCATTCAAATTAGAATCAGAGTCTGGCAAAAATCGTCGTCGGCACACGATGGACGTTTCATAAACCTCTTACACATTTTCTGTAATTGATATTTCCTCTCTAGCATTTAAAAAGTAACTTTTATGCCAAAAAAATGGCAAGATATTATTCAAAGCATGAAGTAATTCATATCTCCTCGATCGTTATTGAATATTCACCACAGTCTCACGTTAGCAACAATTAATTACGTCTATTTACTATAACAACTGAAAACTCTAATCGAAGTGGCGCCCAGGACTGGGTGAACTAAAAGTGGAAACTAAGGCAACACGTAGCCTAGGCAACAATTCCAAGCATCTAAATCCATAATATACATTCATGAGACGGTCTATGTCTTTATTTACGCATCTCTTACGCATCGTCTGGGACTTCGGGAGCACTTCCTACTAGCCAGCGCCGTAATCCGCTCGTCTCAATCTGGCCCTCAATTAGGAGGTTGCAAAGGCTTCTGACCCCGAGAGGAGCAAGCGGTCAAATGATGGCGTCACGTGAAGAACACCATTAAAGAAAGCAACGGAAAAACCCATCAATTACCTACTCCCGAGAAATGACAATGGATCCGGACATGAATCCGGGCTTAGAAATACAATTTTCGGACACGCAGGGGTTGCGTCAACTCCTGGAGTCTCTTCGACCGGTCCCGAGATGTTTCCTCTCCGAAACATAAGTTACATAATTATTTCCCTCATCGAAGTCATCCATTAGTTTCGTAGTGAAGCCGTTGGTTTTATCTTGTCTCAGTCTACCGCCGGTATCTAAGGCCGTTTTCGAACTTGGCAAACGCTTAGTTAACTTGATATCAAGATATCTTGATTCCTAGGCAAGCAAAGTGAAATTCTTACTTGACACTTTCGCAGCCTTTTTACGATGGAAGAGACATCATGCGGCCTTCATCTCGTAAAACATACGAAAAGCGCCATCCGTGTCCATAATTTTTGTGGTTGATGCACGGAGTAGGATACTCCGTGGGTTGATGGAAGTCGATTGCTTCTTTAAAATGCTTCCCATCCATATGCGACAAATTAAAAGGGAATATAATTTTAAAAATCTTATTGCTTATGAATAAAATAATTCTCATATACCATTATGTGGTGAATAATTATTATGCTTCGATTGCTAGGGTCTGCTGAAGTGGACGACATATCACTCACTGTATATCATTACAGACGTCTTTATGCACAAAAAGGCATTATAATATTTCTTGTCTACATGAAAAAACACGTAACAATATATTAATATATTACACTCCGAACAAACTACCTATGATCTTCGACTGATAACTGATAAATACGCGCGTTGTAACTAACATAGGTAATTAAGTTGAAAACAAATTACATTTACCCTAATGGTTTATTGTCCCCTTTCTTTGATGAATGCAGTGAAAACCTCTCCAATGTCAACGTTATTAACAATTATGTTTTTCGTTAGCTAAAAATAATGCTGCCAATCAAATTATGGCTACCTTAGAGTACTTTCCATCGGACCATAATTCTTTCATCATTTTTTCATTTCATTTATTTTCCTTCCAGAGTAAGGAAGATAGATTTTGTAGGTTCAATGAAGTAAACAAGGATGGTACATCTACAATGTATGGAATTATTCACACAGCTATTAGGTACCAAATCTGTTATCAGTATATTCACATTGGAAAAGCCTTTAAATATAGTGAATTCATAAATTTTTCCGCAAAAAAATAATAAATATCACACAAATATACGTAGTAATGATAAAATAGTATCCATTTGAAAGTTTCTTCACTTCTATTTTCCATACAAGCCCATATTATCACACCCCGAGTTCTAACTTAAAACCTAGCAAGCATAACAAGTCTCCTTTTTCGTTGACTTGGTATCTTTCCTCGATAGCTAGTGAACAAGCGCATGGTGATGACGCGTCCATGACGTCATAGTTTTCGATGCGTACTAGGTTTCAATGCAAGATTGCTTGATTTGCCAAGTTCGAAAACGGCCTAAGATATTTTGTCTGCAAATTAGTCTCTACTTCCCGATTCATAATCCTGAGCTAAAAGCTGCAGCCATTACATTCATTATTCGCCCTTTGTTAATAATGGCCACTAACGAGTTGATTGGTAGATTAACCCTTTGAGTGCGGCATGACGTGATATCACGTCATGGTTGTCTTTACGCTTGTGCTGATGACGTGATATCACGTCATGGGTACTTTAAGTGTTCTAGCTTTCACTAGGGGGCCGAGTGAAAGTTCCCTAGTGAAAGCTGGAACACTCACGGTTTGACGTAACTGGAACATATTAAAGCTGGAACACTGGTTTGACGTAATGACCACATCCTGGTCAACATATTGCATCTCTTGCCTTAGTCAGATAATAATTATTGCAAAAATGGAATGAAAGTTACCGAGGAAACCTACGGCAAAACAAAATCCAAAGACATTAGCGTCTATATATGCGAAGTCTGTAAAAGTTGGTTAAACTCGACATCACCATTGAATAATGATAGCCAAAAAGAATCTTCGCATTTCAATATATCTCTGCCTTCTTCATGGATGCTATTTGTATTGATCTACGAAGTGTAGGTTGACCTGATGAATGACCGCGGAACAACTTCCACAAATCGTATTAAAATAATATACTAATAGGAATTTAGTTAAATGAGCACGCCCTAAATTATGACAGTGAACATGATTTAATGAAAGACAGACCAATAGCAATAGAATTTTATTCAAGGATTTCGATTTGAAAATAATGTATTTTCTTCATCAAATTTACACGATCAAGAAAAGATGCCTGATGCCCAAGCGCTCTAAAAGCAGCCTAGGAGTATTAATGTCTTTTTTTCGCAGAAGGGAGGGTTTATTTCAGAATCAAGAACGGCTAACGCGAATGATCATACCATTATAAATAAAACATGGAAATTAACAAAATAATTGAGCGAGCAGCAATGAAGCCCATAGCCTGCTTCCCTTAGAATCCACCCGTTAAATCAAATAGAAGATTACCAAACATTTTAACATTCTCAGAGTTTAATAGCTACTTTCAAAGAATTAATATGATCAGTGAAAAAGCTGATCAACACAAAGGAGATGAAGCTAGACCAGCAGCGTAATCAAGTTGAACAAATGCGTATCGTCGCATCCGTAGAATACATGAGAACCACCACCAAAATATATTACTTGCGCCAAAATATGTTATCTGCTCCAACTATTCACAGTACATTTTCGGCGATAAGCTGTGACCGTCGTCTCAATAGTAGTTGTAGAAAAAGGATCCTCGTGGTTAATTCTGTGTAGGCTTGAGGAGTTAAAATTTTTTCTGACCTCTTTAAGAATCACTAAGTCTACAAAGAGAGCGGATGAAATGTTAGGATCGGCGGTGAGAAAGTCTTGTGATTGTGATATTCCTTTTCATATGCTGAGGAAGTGGTTTCTAAGGCGTGGGTAGGGCTGGAGGAAGAAATTGAGATAGTGGATGATAAAGGGTAATTTTGGCAAACTGGCTTGGGGTTGCAGTTAATGTTGAGCTCATTACTGAGGGCGCGATAAGGGATTTTTTAGAGTCAGATCTCTTAGTCGGTGGGCAAAAAACTTATTTTGGCTGAAAATTAGCAGAAACTGTTGTAGAATACAGGGCTTAAGGGAAGATTTTAGAGAATGAAGAATTTACGATTATGAAATAATGAATAATGCACTTCTGTGACAGAAAGTGACATAAGGTCATACTCTGTCTGTGATATAATGTCATATTTATTCATTCATTTTTTAAATTTTATATCCCAAAATTTACGGTAGCATTAAAGTGGTCTTTACTTGAGTTTGTAGAAAATTTCGTTGCACATCAAGATTATCTCGACAGTGACTATAAGAGTCGAAAATTTCATTTTGTCTCTGTAGTTGGTGTGTTAACTGAGATGTATGATTAATTTCCTCAAACAATGCGATAATTCTTTGTCCATTTATAAATCATGAGGGTCATAGTGTTCTATTTTTATTAATTACTTTATTTTCCCTTTCTAAAAGTATTTTCCTATCCCCGATTTTTTTTCACATCGTGAAACTGCTGTGGCTAATATTGTCTTGAACCGATTTTTACCTTTTGGCCCTCTATTTACCACAGCTTTTCCCGTATTTATCTCTGGAAAACTCACTCATTGTCTGTATTCAATTTATATTTCTAATATCAATGTACAATTTTTGCTTGAATGAATCACAAAGTTATTGGCCACTGAAGGAAAATCGTGAAAAAAAAGAGTGATCATGAGATTCTGACCGAAAGATATTCTCGTGGTAAAACAAACACTGAATCTTCATGTTTCAGTGTGTCTCCTGTTGTTAAAATAATTATTACTACTTGCGTGTATAAATTTCTGATAAATTGGTAGAATTATGTTACCTAAAAAAGCTTCTATCATAAATACCGAGGATTTAACTTGGCCCATTTTATGCCGCGCTTACTTCACCATTCATGCTGATTTACGAGGCCGGATTTTGAGCAGTGTCAAGGCTTACAGACATTTGAAAAATTTTCGTCTTTCCTCATCCGTTCTGCCTCATGCATCACTGCTGAGTACTGAGCAAGCCACATTTAATTCCTCATAGGATTTTCTTATATTTCAAGAGCCCCCATAAAGATAACGAGCATTGACTCGGCAAAGCTGCGCTTCAATTAGTACATAAGAGGACAGAAAAATGAATGTCATCGTCCGGTTGAATGAACCTACTATGCTTCGAAATGTGAGCTGATTTTTTGCTATTTACTAACTGATATGTATCGGATCATTTTCAGAGAAATTCGTTAATTCATTCAACGAAATTAAATTGCAGTTTTGAGATGAAGAGCGTGTTAGAAAAAAACCTGCGATACTAAAATAAAGCCTATTCAGCGTGCTAAGTGCGTTACTTACATGCTTAGCTTACATGAAGCCATTTTCGCAACATTTAGTCGTTGCGAAAGCATACAACCAAGGTTATATTCGTAAATACGCCCAATTGTTTCCATTGTTTGTGTAAGATTGAATATATCCTTCAAACTTAAAGGAACGGACGCGAATTTATTTTTATCACCCCAAGTATTTACTTTCATATTCAATGAAACATACATTTCCAGGCATAAATTAAAAGATGTAAAAGGGAAAAGATGAATTGATTTGGCACCTAATGGATTAAAGAAATATAAATAATGGTTTCTGTCGGGAAAGGATGGTGCTTCTATCAAGCTCCATGACGAATGAATGTTAATTGAACTTTTCCACTCGATGGAAAACGGTGAATGACTCCTGCGAAAAGGGGTATTTCGGGTAAGAGAGAATGGTTTTAAAAAATGATTGCCCTTTCAAACACATTTATTTAGGCTCATTCAATGCGCTACTTCAACTTTATTGTGGCCACTGTTTAGCCCTTTTTCTCTTAATGTGATGCACTAATTAAAACATGGATTCTTAAGCGGTTTTTAACAAAATTTTCGCCCATTTCGAGGAAGCATCACATTATTAATAGGAATATCTTATGCTCCTGAAGTCTAGTGTTACAGATTCCCTCTAACTTTAATGTGCTCTGACACTTATAGGATGCCAATAACACTCACACGAGCACAACAGTAACGTTTGATTCCACGCACGACGTATTAGAGAAATGGATTGTTTCCTATTTTTTTACTAAGATTACCTTCCATATAAAATGATACTTTAAATGCGGATTGCTCTCAAGTAGGGTTACCATTTTCTGATGTCCCAAAATAGGTGCATGTCTAGTTTTGAAGAGGCTTACGCCAGCATGAAATCAGGCCGTTGTCCATAAAAGTCACGCCAATGGAGCACAAATAGTTTATCCTTTAAGTACAATGATTGAATAAAATTATAACTTGCAGCTGCAGCGGCCTATTTTACTACCTAACTCTGGAGTACTGTGTTGAAATCTCGTTACTATTTGGGCAGATGACCATACTTGGCTCCTACCGATAATTCCTAATCCCCAAGAAAAAGATGAAAAATAGCGTTTCTCAGATCTGTTAATATCACCGGTGTACTTCACTGCAACCACTTGGTAAAAATTCAATACTCACGCTAGAGTCCTTGAGAATACGAGGCACAATATTATTCAATGTTTTCTATCTTCAAATTTCACGCCATAATTTTATCCTTGGGTTTCTTCCAGGGCAGCGGGGCTTAGCCCGATCGTACCGGCTGTATTTATTGGTTACTGGGGGTCATCACTGCTAGTTGTGAGATTTTCATTGCATTGAGCAGAAAAGATCGCATTCTATTCGTGAATAAACATGACCAAACATGACTTTCTTTATCATCTGCTAAGTATTGCCAGCATCGAGGTTTTTGAGAGCTGCGTTAATTTTGTAAATTTATTGCCGATTTTCTCCTTCGTTCACCGGAGACGTAGTTAGAGGCGCTTAGGTTTTGGAATCCCTTGACTTTTTCGTCAGACGCAATACAAGGTGGGAGAGATTAGATGCAATTGAATAGTACATAACTTCTGGAGAGAGAGGGACTCCAAAAGCATTTTAGGCCCGATGCAAGCTAACGGAATACGATGGTGTGGTGGATAAAGCTTAATTTAAAACCTAACCAAGAGAAAAATATTTTTAAGTTACTCTTGATTATTTGACCTAACTTTCTCGTGATACCCATTGGTAATATCATATCCGAAAACAGTGACCAATGAGTGATAGACGCATTAGATTGTTTCTTAAGTATATTGCTGCGTGTCGATGCGAAGAATGTCTTGTGTCAACAGCGGCACGCGAACCTTAGGTGAGGCCCCTCCTTTCATCATCCGAACGTCGAGTGGGGCTCGTTAATCTTCGTTTTCTTTGAAGCTTCCTTCCCAATTACTGGGAGCAGTTCTTTGAAATCCGGCCTCCAACTAGTTCTAGTTGACACCTCGGCCTCGCTGTTATTTAACTCCGCCTAATTCATGGTCTCCACCCGTGCAAGCCTCGCATTTCTGAGCTCTTTCCCACAATATTCTAACTGGGCATTTTCTTGCGCATCCTCGTGCATGTATGGGTGTGCTGTGCACTGCAGCTCGCTTTCGTATGGCCCAAAGAATCGGGCGAGACCTTACGTGATTGCAGAGATCTTGGATTCGATGAACAATATTTCTCGACCACGCAGGGAGGTTTTACGCGTACGAATAATGCGCAGTAAATAAAGCAATAAAGGCAATGCGGAAATTAATGCGCCTCATCATCAATCCAGACTCTGTGTGGACGTATATCATAGCGTAGCATTGCTTATAAGCCTCATAAATGAATATTGCTTTTCGCGTTACATGACCAATTGAAAAATGCATGATTTGAAATGTACTATTTCAAAAATCATTTGACATATCAGCATCCACATAGTGGGTGAGCCTTAAACTCGGCTTCTAAACTCTAGATACCTACTATGGAATATAAAATTTTAAACAGCTGCCCACTAGAGCTAATCTACCTTGAAATAAGCAATATTTTCAAAAATTACATTTTTAAAACCTTAAGAGAAAAGTACCTAGTTCTCTTCTTTTAAGTTTTTTCCCCCGGAATATTAGTGCATTGGTACTTCTTCACAATATTTGACGAGTTTATAAAATTGCCTTCCCACACCAAAAGTTGCTAAATTGGCATTTTAGGTATTCTAATTTCAAAATTAGGCCACTAATTCAAAATGAAGCATGCGCAATTTCAGATTGTGAGATTCATGAAACTATAGCCCCATAAGATATCAGTTTTTATCTCATTATCCCGAATCTACTGCTGAAAAAAGAATGACCTTATAATTGTTACCAGACGAAAGTAATATAAATGTGGCTTGAACCGCCAAATATAAGGCTATCAACGCTGAAAATAAAAGTGTTTATATGATGGTCCAGCTACTCATAAATTATTTTTTTTGGATTGCCTGGGAATGAATTTACTCTGAAGAGAAGATGCTGTAACCGTATGGATACGTTTAAAGCATGTATGCTAAAAGTCTCCGGAAGGCGGTGACAGTGGTTTAAAAAAAACTTAAAGGCAGCATGGGGACTAATAGACTGGTTAGCATTGACTAGCTCGTCACTGAAGGGAGCCTTTGTGCGCTTTGCTGCATGTTTGTAACCATTCTTATCGCAACTGAATTATACCAGAATGTGCCCTCACTCAACTGACTTTTTCTTATCGTATTTGCGTAGCTTTCATGACAATAGCTCTCCATTAAATGAATGGCCCTCCAGGCAAAGAACTTTTTTATTATGCCCTTCATTCTCTGCTCATTTTCGTTCTAAATGTATCTAAGAAACAAAATTATTTTGTATGCATTTTGCATATTTCTTATGGAGAAACTCTCTTTGCCATTGCAATGTACGAATAGTTCAAGTTTGGCTTTCATGTTGCACTACAATTCATGTGGACATCACAAACCTTCTGTCACTCCAGGAAAAATGGTTTGAGGGTGCGTGGTTGACCTTCAAAGCAACTTAGCAGTCGGTTTAAACCAACCTCACCATTATTCCTATTCACGCTACTCCTTGGGGGGCGCGATCATTGTTTCTGCTTTTGATGGACACTTCAGTCTTCATTTTATGTTTGAAATCTCTCGTCCGTCACGACTATTCTTAGAAACCCGTGATGCGGTACAATAAACTTTTCAGAGCATCAATGATCCGCTGAAGGACTAGGCCCTTCAGTCAGGATGACATTTGTTGATAACTGCTTTAAAACGCTCTCCAGAGTTTTGAAATAAAAATACGGTTTGCATCACCTTCTTCCGAGAGAAAGAAAAGGAAAATGCCTTCTAACTGACCTAGAGAAACATTTAAAAATAGTTGCGATATTTTTTTCAACATCTCTCACTCAGAACAAACCACCTCTTGAGTGAAAATTATTCTCTTGCCAGATTGTTGAAACTAAAGTTAGGCTGTGTTGATGCGAAAGGCTGCGTTGCGAAAGATGAACGCGGTAGTGTTGCGAGACAAGATCGCATATTCTAGTATTTTTAATGGACTTTTTACGTTCACGGCAAGACTGAGCTAGAGGATTCACTGACATAATCAGTGGCGCAGTTGGCGACAGAGTTTCTACACATTGCATCAGGTCTCCATCAAAATGGTCTCTTTACAAATGGCGGGTACAGTAAACGTCGAAATGCTAACTAGCATGTAAAGAAATATGCCTCTTTTGTAATTTTCTTTTATTGAAAAAGTATCAAGAAGGTATCGACTCTAATAATGATATGATAAAATGAATTTTTAAATGCGGTAGTTTTGAAAATTTCGAAAACCTTTGAAAATATTGCTAAGTATAACCTAATCCAGTAAATGACGATTCCATTTTTAATCTACGTCTCAATTTTAACAAGTAGTTGGTCTAACCACGGCATTCAATAATAAGAATACATGATTACCATAATAGTTGTTTGATACGCCATGGTTTAAAAAAATAATTTCGTAATCTTTCTCAAATACTTTATTTTCTGGGACTCCTGAGTAATCCATGTGAAAATTATCTTGTCTCAACACTCGAGAACGAGATCAGAAAAATATGTATAAATATTTTAGGAAGAACAAGAACTGAGGACTTCAAATCTTATCTTAATCTCACTCTAAGAACAAAACTGAGTTTTTATCATTGGAAACGTTTCATCGAAATTTGTTACCATTTTATTAGCTTTTAGAGGTAAATTATTCAGGTTTTAGGATAAAGTCATTGTGGTTCCTGCCCATTCTCTTCTCCTTCCGTGGTACCGCTTCAAATGTTTATCAAAATACATAAAATTAAACTTAAGCATGTATTATGTGTACATGCATGAATTCCCTATTATCAAATGAAATTGGAGCTTTTTCGCCCATGCACATTATTAAATTTTAACGTGTCTTTTTTCTCCTTCGAAAGGCATTTATTGGAATAATTACCACTGAGAAATCTATTTCCATCAGCTAATAATGAGAATGCAATATTTTATGCTAATTTTGGTGATATTATTGGGAATTCTTTCATTTATGAGCCTTTTGATAAAAATCTATAGCAAGCAGATATTTTTCAATGCCTCGAGCGTCGATGTAATCTCTTTTGATTTCATTTTCTACTCATTTTGATATATTTGAGTATTCATGTATCAATAGTATTGACATGTACTATATTTGAACGTATCCATACGTAAATAATACAATTTGTACTTTTCTCTAAATATGAATACTATAAACTTCCACGAAGTTAAGCTTGAATCTGTACAGTGTATTATATTTTACCGTGTGTATTACCGTAGCACTCCCATAGTTTCTGGTCTGGTCTTGCATTGTTCTCTTGTTTTCTGGTCCTCGCCTTGCGACCGGGCGAGTGTACGAAGCTCGACCTTGGAATAACTGCGAGTACTGCATGCATGATGCGGAATCACCCCATGCCTGGCACGCACCCTGGAAGTATCGTGCTCGGTATTTTGTGGATGCAGATCCCTTCCCAACTCATGAACCCCGCCTCCTTTTCCCCTCCGCTCAATCTTCACTTAAATGTTTACACAACTGGATCCAACCTAAAGAGCCCGCTTGAAAATGACGTAAAACCTCGAAACCGTACGCATTAAATATTTATCAACGCAAATCTGTAAAGAGTTCTTCATCCATTAATTCCATCAAATCAATCCTGAGCCAGCATAATTAAAAGAGATGTTGATTTTTCGCATATATATATATATATATATATATATATATATATATATATATATATATATATATATATATATATATAAGTTTGCCAGAGGAAGGCAGAAGACAAACACAGAAAACAAAAAAATGATGAACACACTTACAAAGTTTCTTGATATTTCGGTGCCACTAGCACCTTGGTCGCAAGAGCGAAGACTCCCTAAGTGCATTAAGTGATCCTAAGTGCATTTATGTATATATATACATACATATATATATATATATATATATATATATATATATATATATATATATATATATATATATATATATATATATTATTGATTCCGTATTTTGAATTCAGAGTATACCTTTATATAGTATTTGCAATGTATGACTGTTGTGTTTTGTAGCTGATATTTTTAAATTTTGTTATTAATAAAAATATATTTTAATTATTAATTGGCACATCAAGTTCATTACTTCATTTACTATGTGTATGAGCCGAATAATTGCTAATGTTAGTTATAAAGGATTATGTATTTTTAACACTGTATGGACTTGTTTTTCCTCGTGTCACCGCCAATGCATCATGTTGAACACTCAACATATTATCACAGAAATGTCGCGTGACGAACTCAATCACTGTTCGGCAATCACAGTACGATTTCAACTTGCTCGTACATAATCTATGTTTGTCATATGTCACAATGTCATATGTCATTATGTCATAATCTATCTATTTGATACAAATGCGAAATAAACCTGCAATGGGCTCCCTGAGGACGTATCTGCTGAGGGCGACACTGTTCTGCCCAGCACAGATCGATCAAAAGCCAATGAAACGAATTTTCAGAGGCATCAAAAGCCTCTTTTTAGGCGAATTAACTGTCTCCATCAAGCAGTTTCCAGTTTGACGCAACGAAGTCCAGTGAAGTCTCTCGTTCTTTTGCACTGTACCGCCTACAATTTTGACCGTCCGCTACTCTGCTTGCTGTCGCGTAATATAGGCATTCAAGCCCCGCCAAAACAAATGCTCTATGAATGCGTTCAATCTGAAATTAATATTGACATATGTCGTGATAATGAATCTCACGAGCGAAAATAAAATGAAACGGTGCCACCAATGAAGTTTGGAATGAATCAATGTTACCTACTTGATAACCCTACAGTATGAACCTGACACGGGTTCAAGTTACATTGGCGTGCTCAATAGATGAAATTAGACTAATAGTAATGCAATCACATTTCTTTCGTAAAAAACCTACAATATGGTATGCATTTCGCGTTTACCGCAAATTATAAAACTCACTTTCTGTAGGTGGGTTTACCCTGAAAAGCTTATTGTGCAAATTACTTGCAGTAAGCAACTTCTACATGAATTCCTCGGTTAATAGGCTCTCAAATCCGCATCCAGGGCTTTAAAAAGTTACGTCAAGTCCGTGGTCCGTGGCAGAAACTTATTGTTGACTGTGGGAACAGCAAGCGACCTGTGTCTATACTAACTCGTGAAAATATGTTCGTCAGAGTAAAATTCCCCGCAAGCTCTTACAGAAGAAACTCGAAGATATATCTTGTCAGTGTTACACGCCCTTATTATTATTACAGGAAATATTTTGACTCACACGTCACTTTAATACTCGGACGATCTCACCAACCTTGTTTGGAGCGGGATCCAAGCCCGCGACCTTTGGGTTTCTCGACCGTTGCGAGCCCAACTCGGCTAATGTGTATGCAGTACATGCGTGGCATAGTATTCTCTCACGTGCGCCTAGTGCTCGACTTGGCGAGGATATGCGAGAGCTTACGAGGCGATGAGTGAAATAGTGCCCTGTGTACGCGTCTTCCTGTTGTGGACGTCTTCGCTTGGCTAAAAATCTAAGTTTTTTGTGACCGATAAAGTCTAGGAATAATTAGAATCAAGAGTCATGTCCCTTGGTTTTTCTTTGGAGTCTACCGGACGGAACATATAGTGTGACTTTTGTAGAACCTTGATAGAGGTATGTACTGCTCTGATGAGGTATGCGCTACTTATCGAAATCCCAAGAAAAAATACCTCTAGTGGTCTTCATCATCAGTTCATGTATCACACATCTTGCTGAAATTATGTGTAAAAATCCAATGAAAGCCCTCGGAGAAATATCACATCGGGCGAATACAATTTTGATTCACAGTTAAACATACTCTACATTGGCTGATTTAAGTATACATTTGTGTGTAATTTGTACAGATAGCATTTTTTGCTTCAAATATCTGTTAATAACCTTATTATGATATGTACTTTGTTTTATCAGTGACTTAATCAAAGGGTAGTCGCAGCTAATTTTTGATGCATGAAAGGACTTGTGAGAAGTGTTTTTAAATGTTGACACGTGAAAATATAATTTCTTCTAATGATATTCATCTCCAGTATGCTAAGTAAATGGAATATAAAATCCTTCACATTATTAATGCACTAATATCCTGAAAATAAAGGCTGACTTGTGCAATGTACCTGATACTGTGCAAGGTCACCAAATTGTGTGACATGGTGCATTGTTTTGGAAAGATAAGGATAAGAGATTTAAGTAAAAGCCCTTTAATGCCTTTGGCTAAGCATCTCGTACTCAAGACATGGATATGAAGGTTTTAAGGCCCGGAAAATTAATCTCTGACCACTGACCCATCAAAGCTTATCCATTATTTCTGGGTCATTGGTCGCACTCAAACTAAAAAAAGATACTGTCGGAGTCCCCTATAAATTCCTTTCATACCTATAACGGTGGCTAGAATTTGTAGCTATGCACAGATTTTCATGAAACTTAGCATGCGTGTTCTTATGAGAAATATCTAGAGATAATTGTAAAAAAAAATCTGGATTTTATAGATTTGGTATTATCGATACTCATACTCATTGCCTTGTGAGTAATAGAACGTTATAATACAATGGTACCGGTACAGATTTTTTCAAAGCGCGAAATGATAGACGCTGTGTTACTTAAGTGGTTGCTAAAAATAAAATGTGTCACGCCAAGTCAAAGAATCGATAAAACATATTTAATTATAATTTTCTCTTCACTTTAAATGCCGCGCCGAAAACTATCAATCACTCTTATCAAAGCATGCTTTAATAAAGGAAAATGTAAAATATAACTTTATCGTTTCCGTATCTGCATGTATGGTGAGTGCGATTGAATAAAGAAATGCACTTCAAATATGTACAAATAAGTATTTTTGAAATGGGCACTCGATGATCCAGCCACCTTACTAGGGAAAATATACAGGTTTTTAAACAAGTGCATGATAAAATGAAAATGCGTAAAGGAAATCGATATCGGATGTCAACAATACTCTCATAGTACCAAAGCAACTTAAAACATGGGGAGTTGCAAGGAGAGGGGATATGAAAGTTGTCAAAGTCTGTTCTTGGGGACATAAACATTTAAAGCGACCTTAATTTTGAAGGCAGTTGTCGTAGCAATAAGGGTGTCGGTACTTGGACGACGGAAGTCATTTCGCATCTTCAAAGAGAAGCTAGTACATCATGTCTCAACATGCTTGTCCACAGAGCTGGATTCGAATCCGGGACTCTTCAGTATTTATGACGGCTTTCTTCTCAGCTGCACTGAGGACATTTGGCACATGTTCGGTTTTTACTCCTAAGCGACGGTGGGAATGGTGAATCACCGCGAAAATGCGAAGCGACAAAGAGGAGCACGGGTTTATTTCTGCCATTCCTGTACTTTTTTCCTCTGGCTACTAATGAAGCTCCTCTCGAAATGCAAGTGAGGAAATGGTTAATGTGCCGATGAATTATATTTTTTTCCTGCGTCTATTCATCACATCTTAATTCGTGGTCCTTAGAGGTGTTGTTGTGTCATTAGAGAGGATTTGTCACACTTTGAAGGCCTCTTTTCACGACACATATTCTGGAGCGAGTAGATGCGAGAACTCTAGTATATAATAAATGACAGTAGTTTAAACGTCATTGAGCTGGAGAGGAGAAATTTTATGGACATATTATCCCTCATTTGCAGACTGTTGTAATTTTTTTACTAACTAACACGGTTTAGTTTTGAGCGAACATCTAGCCAAACCTCCGCTATCGATTAAATACATGATGTGAATAGGTCCTGTGAGTTGGAGAATGTGACTGTTGAATGAACAAATAGAACTCTAGAAATAGCTGGAATTGATAGCCCTAATGGGATTGCTTATTTGCGAAGAAAATCTAAGGGGGTGAGATCATAATGCTAAAGATAGTCCTTTTCCGTGGGCAATGAAGCCATCGAAAGGGAATGACCTTAGATCGTGGTCCCAATACTTACATGAAATTAGAATCACATTTCATTTAAATTCTCCCAAAGAGATGGTTGGTTCACTTCTTGGTATGGCTGTTAGAGTTATGATGAAATAGATTACCATATCCATTCTCATGACTGAAATAAGAGCGGCTTCTGCGACGATTTGAAGACTTGGTTGGATGCGGATATCTTCTAGGTTGATGCTTTAGTGTCACGATTTACTAGATACTTCGTCTCTTATTTAAACTCTTGAGTCTCTCAGCTCGGCTACTGCTTTTACACGTAAATTAACTTAAAATGTGTGTCAAATATATTTTAATATTTTTAAGACATCCATTTTGAAGAAAAATGAAAAATCTCTACTTAGCGACAGGGCTGCTATACCCAGGTATGGAAAGGAACTAATTGCCGATTATTTTTCCCTCTCGAATCTGGCCGGTCATCCTACGGCAACGCTTGTATTGGATATTTGCAGGTCACGAGAGACAGTAGATACTATGGAAAATTAACTGTAAATGTTCCACTGGAAGTGACACCGGAGCACCAGGTTAGGCAAAATTTGTTCAATGATGAAGTGGAGGTAAACGAGGACGAAAATCCAGCTTAAAGAGCAGCTTGCAAGGACTTCACAGTGGCAAAGGGTGCTCAGATATCGCCCTGGTGTAATGTTTTCACCCAGGACACGCTTCTCTTATTTTATTTAAGTCGTAGTAATTGGAGGAGGCTATAACCAAAGGAAAAAGTATTATTATTATGATGGATATAAGGGTTAGTTTTTCAAATAGCTATGATATTGAGTTTTTTGGTATATTTGTCATAATTTTAAATACAGTTATCTAATTATATGCTAATTTTCAGAAAAAGCCTATCTGAAAAAATATCCAATTGAGAGAAAAGGAGGAACTGCTAGAGGCAAAATAATAATGGAGACATACCAGAAAGAGAAAATAAGTATCGCCAAATGAGCGCGAAAATATATTTGATATCCTAGCCCAACACCACCTCTCAGGAATAAAATGTCTTTAAGAGCTGTCCCTAGATATCCTGTGTGACCTTTTCTTTTCCACCGGATATTACCCTTGTGACGACTTTTCTACCCTCTGTCCATAGAAAATTAAGATCTTCCTGATGGACTTGGACAAAAGGCTGGTTTTCGAAGTTGGCAGTCGAAGGTTTGACGAACAACGTTTTTCTTCATTATCGCAGACCTTGTCATCATTTTAAAGCGCAAGTAGTCCTCCCTATATCTACAAACTGTGTCCTGAACTTTATTCTCTCCAAATACTTAACTCCCTCGCGTAAGTTGCTCACTTATTTCTGACACCGATGAGAATAATACTCCGATTTCACAGGAATAGTACTTGCGTAGGTAATGCGTTAGCCTCAATGAGTAAATTTCAGGATGTTATCATGTTTCTGGTGAAGCAAACCTTGAAATAGTCTTCAAAGAAGGAAAGCTTTTGTCATGCTTTCCTCTTACTTTCACTCTACGGGACATGCGCGAAAACCTTATCTGGCGCATTCGTCAGTGTATTATTGCACGGATGAGCAATACACCATTTATAATTATTTGTTTGATGAGCCATACCGTCCATAGAAAACGTCTCAGGATATGTGATGCCTAAAGCACATCCACATCGGAACTTAAACAGAAACGTGACATCGCAACATGGCGACGGTACGTTTTCGGCGCAAATTTAGGCGGGAAACTTCTAGCTTCGCTTGTGAGCTTAAAAATGGAAATTGGATCCTAATACATGCATGAACATGATGCATAAATAGAGTTGATCAAATTGAAATTGTTAAAAAAATTGGAAATGACCCCATTTTTTAATATCAATATTAAAACAACAATATGAAAATGGGTTAATTATCATCCCCCGCTGCTCTATTTTTTAAGGTATCAACCAAAAATGTCCATAGCAGTAACTTAGAACTTAGTGAAAATAATGTCCTTTACAAATTTTAACTATTAATCCAGCTTAATTCCGAGACTGTCAGACTCTTCGAGTATTTTCGTTGTAATTTTCTTCCACCCATTTAATCGCGATTTATTTTCGACCAACGTGAATTTGAATTTTTCCATTATTTTTGGAATGTTTTAAAACATTCTCGCCAAAACATCAAATGTAAAATAAATTACGTCAATAGGCAATTACCATTGTTAGATTTATTCATTTGGTATGCTCAACAGTGTGGCTGAGAAAATCGCAGTTTTTTCAATGGTTGCATGAACAACTTGGTGAACCATCATTTTTTTGGAAAAAAGAAAATCAGAACAGGATTCAACATATTTTGACTTAAGTAATGGCCGGTTTTGTATAACATCCGACATTCAAGGTTGCCATGATCAAAGTTTTTGTCCGACGAAACTGGTCGTCACCTAAGTGTGAATCAAATGAAGATTCTATTGTGAAAATCCTGAGCTGTTCATACTCTATTAATTTAAATCTAGAATTGAAAGTTTTATGAGATTCAAAAACATGAAGGATCTCTACATAATTATAAATATTTTATAAACGAATGGGTTGTCGCAATTCATGTTTTTTGCTCCGCCAGCAGGACATACTTTAGCACCGATTTCTATTTACATGTATTGTATTAATTATTGATTCGTAAAACTCAGTTGAATAATTTCCACTGGCCTCTTCTATTCAGTTAATATCCATGACGTAATATTCATTTGCTTCCTCATTCGTAGTAAATGGACTCCGGAAAAGCATCAAATTTCTCCCTTAGCTTGAAATTATTCTTTGTGCATGCTATCGTTGGCAAGGTCTTCTGAAATCTTGCACCCTATCCGTTAAAAGGCCTCGATGACCTTCTTCAAAATTACTGACTCCGAGGAGGAATTCAATTCTCTACTTAGTCGACTATTAGCACGCTACGAAGCGGATCGAAACAAACCTTGCCTTCTTAAGAGTACCGTGAGTAGTCAGTCCTTTAATTCGAATGTTTTTGTTTGTGTTCATGAACTTTGGTACCATTAATGGCATTGCGTGAAATGTCAGCCCCACTCGAAAAAGCTTTTAAGGTAATTAACTAAGCCTTCAACTCTTGGTGCCAGCGGACTTTGCCTAATGGGCATGAACTCAAATTTTTAATTAAAGTTCAGGTGCCTCACTGTTGTTTTACCGAAAAGTAATTTACGGTGAGGAATTTTCGCATTCAGCAAAGCCTCTGAAGATCCGAGTGGAATGAAGCTCTTTTTTAGAGTAGGTACACGAGTGTTATTCGTCCAGATATAGCTTGGATTCACATAATTTGAAAGTAACATCGGGAAAGCAACTTGGCCGATGAGCAAAAATATTCCATCAAGTTATTATTGAGTGGAATTAATTCCGTGGGAATTAATCAGTGAGAAATTAATTCCGTGACTTCTTCATAATCTTGTTTATCACTTAAAAAATTAACACGAATTTTGGTTTAAATTTTTAAGGAAACGACCAAATTAGTTAATTTAATTAAGTATTTCGGCGGAATGAAAGTGACTAGTGTGCACGGTTGTTAAAAGGTCTAGATTTCTTTGGTCATTTTTAAAAATCAGGAAAGTATTTCTGAAATTATTTAAAGGAAAGTTTCTTTTCATACTTTGAATATTTTCATATATCTGATAGTAAACTTTCAGCAGTGAAAGTGACCTGTAATTACGAAAACGCATCCTTTGCTACAGAGTAGGCTCTATATTCTTCGATAAAACCACATTTCCCCTACGTAGTATCTTCTGTATTATACTTCCGTTAACGTCAGAGCTTCCATGCATTGAGAGAACATGCTCCGAACTTAAATTTTAAGGAAGTGCTTCCTTACTTCCAAACTTGCCTTCATAGCTCTTAGTGCTTTGGCTTTCAGTGAATGTCTTATTTGCTGGTCCGATCAAAATATCGGGTATCATTGCTTGTCATCCTTCTTCCTTGGTTGCACAATTCTTCTATTTTTTTAAACTTTTGCTATGCAATCCTCATGGTGACTGTGTCTTCTCTATTTATCGTAAAAAACATTGCTTCGGTTGAAAATTGACGGTTAAACTTTTATTTGAAGGCAGGATAAAGTCCTTAGACTCACTCTTGGTATAAATTTATTCTGCAAGTGTACCAGCATTAGAAAATCTCTCTCAGATGGATTGAAAGATGTTTTGTGAAAATATCTTTGTGTGAGAAAACTTGTTCAGAGTCCACAGCAGACCCTGCCTCGTCACAGGGAGCCAGAGCGGGGATTGCCCTCTTACCGTGATCTGTTTACGACATCACCGCCTGGTACAAACTAACTGCGTTTATATTTCATCTCAAGTCGTCCCTAAACTTTGGCAAACCTTCCATAGTGCCTGTGCAATCAAACCCAACTTTAGACTATTTTTAAGTGCATACCTCCGTGTGTGCGAGGTGATTTTCCGTCACGGGTTGGCTCCGTTCAGTTTGCACAACTCCGTCAATCTTATCCTTTCTCTAAATAATGGTTTCAGTGACGAGAGCGTCTTCCACGTCGTTTCAAAATCATTGGAGTTCAACCGAATAAATGGTCCGTCCACGAATTTCTCGACCCGGAGGGAGTGTTCCAAAAATTCTTCTTAGAATCTTTTATAACGGGCGTGTCAAACTACTCCTCTCGTGCGGCCCATGATATCATTTAGAGTAAGCCGTATACTCATTAGTCTCCTCAGAGATGTTAAACATTTCCTATTTTGAAAGGTGAAATAAGACATCAGTAACAAACTGCTGTTTATTATTACTCTGGGTGATATGCCTATAATCACATACAAAGAATCATTCCTTAAGTTACCACGATAACTATAAATACGGGGGTGAGTTTCAGAACCAGCCACGTGATAATTTCAAGGATATTGAATACGCACGCCTTATGTTTGTGTCACAATCGACTCCATTATGCGCTGAAGAGTGATCATCCCTAAGACAACCAAGTGCCATAATATTAGGCTATGAATATTGAGCTGAGTTTAAAAAACCTATAAGGTGAATAAAGCAGTTTCGTTTTTTCCCTTTCAAAACCTGCAACGTGTGTCCTCCACAATTAATTGAAAACCAGAATAAATCTAAATGTGAATACGAATAGGATAGATAGGAATAATAGAATGTGAACAAAGACACTCAGAAGTGAGTCGGGTCATTGATTTTGTGTAAATATAGTATTTATTAAATAGATGCCTAAACTTGCATTACCACTTGCAATATCAGATTGCTAGTTCCTAGAAAAATAAAGCATCTTGTTATTAACAGTGGAAGTTGTCCTTTAAAGATTTTTTCAACAAAAATTATCAGCTTTTCCATCAATTTCAGTTTCAAAACTGTGTGCAAATAAAATACAGAGCATTCTTGGCAGCTGTAGCTTCTAATTTCCGTGTTCTGGATACTTATGAAGATTAAGAATGAAAATTAGTACCCTTAGTTTGAACTTTTTTAGTGCAATAGTGCAGATGTAACAGGTTTTTCTTATTTTTCTCGAAAGCTAAAAAAGTCATGTTAAAAAGGAGGTGTTAAAACTCATCCCCTCAATTAGTGCGGCCCGCGTGAATTTTACATGTTAGAAAAAGGCCCGTGTTTTAATTGAGTTTTACAACCCTGTTTTACAACATCATATCACTTGTACAATTGTGTGGTAAAGCGGCTAGTGTTTTTTCCCAACACTGGAACCGATTCTAATCCCGGCCGTGTTGGAGACTTTCTACGGAATCCTGATGCCTGCTTGAGTGCTGTGTGAATCCCTTGTCGGATTTCTTATTGTTTATACTATAGACCAGTCAACTATTGGCCTAAACGTGAACTTAAACTGCAAATTCAGTGCGTTGGTATTTATGGAGGCGAAGAAAGTGCGGAAGCGTCACGTGTGTAAATCGATCATTTACTTCCAAGTCCAAGATGCAGAGATCGATACAGGAGTGCAATTTGGAGGCAATCGATGCAATGCTGCCACTCGAATATGATTTATGGTATCATTTTTGCGGAGTGATGACGGATTTGGAAATTTATATTTTCCGAATATAATTGTAGAATAATAACAGCGCTTTTAGCAGATATTGTGGAACTGACTTGGATCAAAACATTATTTTAATGGGTAATTTTTCTTACAACCGTTGGTATGTTCAATAACTCCAATAACTATTTTGATCCGGCTTGTTAAGCGTTTCCTATGGGAACAAGTGTGAAAACCTCTGCTTTCAAGGAAGATGCAGGCGAACAGCTACGAAAGCCGACATTTCAACCAACGAGTCAGGTAGAATATGCATTAAAAGTGCTGCAATTTTCCATTTTTTGGGATGGGAGACCAGTGGACTAGGTTGCTCTTCTTGTTTAATTTGAAAGCCACGCCATCGGTAGAAATCATTCCCTTAGCACACGATCGGATTCTTTCGAGGGGCGAGAGGGGCCCCCTCACGCCCCCGTCTTGAGGTGAAGTTACGCCACTGGGGCGAGCGAGCACGAAAACAGCAAAATACTTTTGATTACGGGGGCGTCGGGTTCACGGGAATAATTCAAGGCCTCTCCGTCGCCTCAAAAATAGCACACGGCTTCCCTCCCTACCCCACGGCGAGGAGGAGGAGGAAAAAAGGCTTGACGGAAAATCCTCGTTCAGTTCTCTCAAAGGCTCACTCTCGTTGTTCTTCCCATTGGGTCTGCCTCTTTTCCATAGCTCTTCAAGGCAGCTTGCATGGGCCATTATTCTCCCTTAGACAGCCGATGCGGGCCAGTCCCCGAGGCCTGCATCCGCGTAGAAAAACGCGAAATACCATTTAAAAGGGCACATAAGTTGATTCAGAAGCTTACAGATGAAGTTGGTGAGTTCCGGCGATACTGTATGGAATTTGCTAATCATTTTGAATGAATAGAGTGAACTTTGTTGTTCCACAATGAATGTAATGACTTACGACCTTGGTTTCGACGATTAACGATAAGACGACGATAACGAAAGACCTGATGATGACGTTAATCGTCGAAACCATGGTCGTAAGTCATTACATTCATTGTGGAAAAACCAAGTTTACACTATTCATTCAACATACTCACAGATGAAGAAAAAGAAGCGATATATTCCGCATAAAATGGAATTCTTTTTTTCCATCCATTATGCAGTACTTCCACGCGATATCGCCAAAGTTCTCTGAATTATTTCAAGATTTTTTCAACTCGATTTCGATTTTAAGTTAAGCGGGTGGTGATATTGGATGAACTAGATGCCCGAGTGAATTCTTTCAGTCATGTCTTGGAAGACTTGCATTCTTATTCATTTATTGATTAAAAAACTAGGCGTATTCCTGAAAACTTCTTGTTGTACCAGCCTGCGGTCTCGACTCTTTTTAACCACTCTGAAGCTTTTTAAAATGAACAATTTCGGGAAACTTTATTTTTTTAGTATTTTTGCACGATGCAAATGGCGTTTCGTCGTCCACAAAAATCAAGTTGCTGCCGCTTTCTGCGGGAAAAAGTAATCGCTTGGCAGTGCATAAAATATATACAGAGTGCAAGTCGAGTAATAAAAACAAATGCATATTTGTAAATACCTATTTAATAATTCGGTATGAGTTGTAAGTGGTTTCTCTTTTCTGGCGTGAACGGACGAGTTTCACGAGATAGCGCCGCTCCCTCAGATGTCCCTCCGTATAATTCGAATGTCAGCCAACTGAGTATCACTACGAAAGGAAAGTCTGTCAGAAATAATCTCTATCGGTCGGCTTGTATATTAAAAACTATTTATGAATCGTACTCTTATATGGTGATAATAACAGAACAAATAATACTAAAAGCCATGGAAGTATGGAGTTATGAGAAAATGGAAAAAAATGAGTGAAAAAAATCACAAACTAAGGGGTTAAACGCGGACGTGAAGAGAAAAGACATTGATAAAACTGTGCAAAAATACAAGAGGCAAAATGGAGTCATTCCACATAAAATCACCCATGCAAGGATAAAATGGTTTATAACTATTTCTGAAAATTTTGATATATTTTGCATGCCTACATGTCCAGAGAGTTGAACGGTATAATTAGGAAATTTATCCCACATAGTTTACTCACGGCAGTCCTATTGATATCATGGTGCTGGCGAATTTTTTTGAATTGTATGTTTACGATATCCTTAATCTATCAGCTACTTATTCCAACGGATGATTGATATCATGAACTTTCTGCACATAATGGAAAATATTCCCTGGTATTTTTCTTCTTTCACTCTGTATTTCTTATTTGCTAAAATTTACTACAAAAAATATATTTGTCTAAGAAAACTTTTTCAAGGAAACGAAACTGTACGAAAGAGAAATCTCAGGTGTTAGCGATTTACTAATACACGTAAAGTGGAAAAATAAACTTAAAAATCACTAAGCCCTTCGTTTTAGTAGCCACCGAAAATGGCCTCCTGCTCCAAATCGGTCATTTTAGGTCTTAAATTTCTCCTTTGGGGAAATTATTGAAACTATATGTAATATATTTATAATGTAATTGCATGCAAAATTGAAACAAATGATAAACCTTTTGAATTAGAGAAGTCAACTTTTAAGAGAAATTTGTCAGTCGTTAACCAGTGGGAAATTTGATATTAACTGAATGGTAACTTACTTCTTTTGAGGGTTACCTGAAGGTAGTACGAGCGAGATAGTTCCCTAGTCATAATAGAGACCCTATTCGATATGTACGTTGTAATTTCACCAACTGTGAGACACACGAATCAAATATTGCATTATTAATGGTACAATAATATAGTCTTCCATGACAGGAATTGTAAGTATTCAAATGAAAATATCTAAATAAGTCTTTAACTTGACTAATTTTTTCACGCGGTACGTTTGAAACTCCATCAAAACGAAAGGTTTATTGTGATCTCGAAGAATTCACTGCGGTGACAATGTGATTAATTTTCAAAAATAGTTGAGAAAGTACACTCTGTTGATTTTTTGACGAGATCTAAGTGTAGGAAATGCGTCATTTTTAATGTTAGGGCTCTCTGGAGTGCATACACGTACCATTTCCCATGTAAAAGATTTGGTATTTTTTGGCAAATATCTCGGAAAGTAATGTGGCCAGGGGTCAAATTTTTTGTGCCAATCGAAGAATGAGATATTTTTGTTTAAAATGAGACGAAATGCATTGATTTCTAGGTAAAATGATATTTCGCTCAAACTACCTTCACAGCTGATACTTTAGAAATAAGTTATGGTTTATCGTAAATGAAAAATGAAAAACTTTGTAATATTCCACCAATTTATTTTACGGTACAACTAGTTTCGTCGCAGCGGCGAAATCTTCAGGTAATTCAGGTAGGTACCTGAAGATGTCGCCGCTGCGACGAAACTAGTTGTACCGTAAAATAAATTGGTGGAATATTACAAAGTTTTTCATGTTTCATTTACGATAAAATGAACTTCCACAAAGTTAAGCCTGAGACGATAGAGATAAGTTATGGTTTGTTAGTTTTAATTCATTTTAAGAATGTGTTTAATTAACTTCTTGCAAGTTAAGCTCCGGTGTTTCGACCGGCCAAGCTGAGCCCGTCGGACCATTGTTGGGCGTCTGGGATTCCGGTCCGTTTCCGGCGTCGCGTCGGAGGCGTCAAAACTGCTCGCGTGATTTCATCAATTTTTCTCTTTTGTTGGCTCCCCGCGCCTTCTCTCTTTTGACGGCAGCTTGGGCGTCCAAACTGCGTAGTCTGGGATGAGTCACGGTGTTTCGTAGGTGGAGGTGTTTATTTTTCAAATTTTTTTGGCTACGCGTCCCAAAATTGGAGTTGAGGCTTTACGAGATCGCAACATCTCCCATGTCTAGGCGTAAGAAGATTTTGGATTCACGAGGACAACCACACTCGTGTTTTTTGTTGTTCCAATTGCTCAGGATTTATCGTGCTTTCTAGCGAAATATGTGTTCCCCTAACGAAAGATGTGTTCATCAAGCCGCAGCCCCTCGGGAAGGCTTGTCAAAACGCTTAATTCTCGGTAACAGACCTGTAAAACCGCCTCTTTTACAAAGACTTTTTCCATACAACTCCATCCATATGTACCTACTTACTTCAGTTACACTCATGCATTGTTTTATGCACGTCTTCCTATTCGTACGACTCCTAAAGTTTCTTCTCATAAGAGCATCTTCCACTTCATTCACCTATGATCGTTACAGTTCACACCCTCGTCTCACACAAGTCACTCCACTATCAAAAATCTACTTCCTTATCCGATTCTCATTCATTCTCTCGATTTGACCAATCAAATTACTTCTACATGCTACTTCGCTCGGATTAGGCCACACCTCGAATACGCCGCAAGCATTTGGGACACTGGTCATAAAGATTTAACCAAAAAATTTATAAAATACGAATAAAAGCGGCCCGCTTCGTTTAAAACTGCTACGAGTGAACATATAGTGTCTCATAACTTTGAGAGGGATTAAGGTGGGAGCCCCTAGAGACTCGGAGGCTCCTTGCTAGGCTTTGGTTGCTAGAGAAATTCAGAACTGTTGTGTTTCAGAGCGACACAGAGAATATTATCATGACGCCTCACTACATCTCTAGGTCTGACAGAAGCGATAAAATAAGAGAGATACATTGCCGACAAGATAAGTACAAAAACTCGTTCTTTCCGCGCACAATAAGGGACCACAATAAAAACTGAGCTCCACTTAATACACTCCCATAAGACACGTTACCATTTCTCCTCCGAAAACCTTACTTCTTTACACGGCTGGTGACCTAACATCCCCTGCCACACGGCCATGTGGCGGCTCGCAGGTTGTTATGTAGATGTATAAAGGAAACACACTCCTTTCGTGCAATGAATATTTACATTACCGTAGCTCTCATTCCACTTTCTTCCTTCACGCCGTCATTTCTAAGCTTTTCATATCTAAGTGTTCTATTTAGCTTCCTGATCGAAAAACTTTAGTGGTAGACAGATGCCTGGTGATAGTTTACTTGGAGTTATGATGTATCTCCGGAAAAAATTACATTTGGAGATAACCAGAGCCATAGTGTCTTCCGTGCTCACGGTTCGGGCAACTGATGTGCCCATGCGCGGAGCAGGAGGGACAATTTTTGTTTCTTCTCTTCGATGTTCTCGCCACAACCTCGTGATTCGGACACGCCGAACTTTAATAGGCAATGTAGAGGATTTCTAATTACACATTGTCCCTTGCTTTGCTGTTTTGACATCTCATTTCGGCCGGGATATAAATAAGTATCCTCCCCTGTGACGCTAACCGAGTTGGAATATTTTTAAAAGGTGCTTCCCACTGAAGAGGGTGGTCGACCCTTGATATTTCCAGTGTTGACCGAAAATTTCAAGAATAGACCCCACAACATGGACTGCGTTGTGTTTGGAGCTCGGACACGGGGACAAGTTTGGTATTAGGTTTTGCGAAACGCATCCGGGGAGGAAAATGTACAGACCGAAGGTTTTCTATTCGATTTCAACATTTTTACACATATTAACTTCATGCGTAGAGTAGTATCCTTTGAGACAAATAGGCAAGATTTAAGGGTGTGGTACATAAATGGTACATACATTCGTTTCGTTTCCCGGAATCATCAAATCTCTCTAATTTTGCAAAGAGTGGAGAACTCAAATTTCCGTGAGTTCTTCGCCACAAAAATATTTCTAACCCTAGCCAAAACGCCGTCAGTAGTTCTTATGAAAAGATTTTTAATGAAGTGTCATATTCCACTAATTTAAGCGTTCGCTAAAAAAGAATGAGATGTAGTTTTTTATGTACTAATGCATTTGTCCGTGATAAAATTAATATAGATTTATTCTAAAAATTTTCAAGTGTTTCAAAAAAATGATGATTTCCTATTTCCATAAGTTTGAAAGCTTTTTATTTTCTATGGAGGATTTCTGCTTTTCCTCTTGTTGCTATTATTAAATGAAATACCTTACTTCTAGAGGAATACGAGAATCTATGGGAATGGCTAACTTTTTAGGATTCGTATACAAGAAGGTCTAGCCCTTCGTCACACCTCCGCTGTGTTCATATTTGATTCAGGGGATATATTTTGGACCAGATACCACGTACAAACCCATACTCCTAATTACAATGCATGAAAATGGAAGCCAACATCTTGAGGTATGATCAATTAGATTCGCTTTTTAAGCACGAATTAGATTATAATGAAGAACGCTTTCATCATATTCGTTAATTAACTCAATATCTACCTGTTGTACACTTTCATATCTAATTCCCTGTCACAAGCAGACATAGGAATTAACTCTAACTAATGTGGATCATAAATTATTTAAGTGGAATTATAACTAGAATGATATCCATACACGTTGAAACTACATGTAGTAACTAAAACTAACTTTGTATGATGGATTAGATGCGTTCCGCTTCTTTGTGCGTTAAGTGGACAAGCATTTTAATTGCATAATTCATCATGAATTAATGATGAGAGAGGATAAAGAGAGATGAGGTATTTCGTCACACATTTGCACCCGCATGGATTAAGGCGTCACAAATTAAGATCAATTTTAGCTAGAATCCGAGATTTAAAAGCTTAAAAACAATTAGGAAATGGCTTCGTGGCCCTAAATGAGTAGCAGTTTTAAACGCAAACCCCGGATAATGAGTGAAAAATCTTAGATTGAACGCAGATGAGATAAGTTACCCACAAACCATGTGGTGGCGTGAACCGTAACGCAGCGACTCTTCCCGCTTATGGTATAGGCCATAATGGACACGCCGAAGAATGCAGTCTGGATTAAAAATTTGGTGTATGATGCTTTTGTAGTATTGCTAACATAATTAAAGGTGATCCACAGGTTCAAGTAGGTGAACGTTACCCAAAGAATACTTTTATCTTCCAATCTTTTACAGCCGTGGGCCCTTGTCTCCTTACATGAGCTCACTCTTCAGCTCGTAGTGCGCGCGGCCTCTCCACTTCCCACCCACCCGTAAAACTTTCCCCTCGGCCTTCAGTGTCTCTCCACCCCTAATTAACATTTCCAACCACCTACTCTGCATCTCCAGAACTTTACCCTCCTCACTTCTCAAACGCTCCTCTTCCACCCACCGCGCCTTCTCCATCCTCCTACGCATTCAAACGCAAACTACTGCAGCCTATTCCCGTCCCCCTTTCTCAGAGTCCACGTTTCTCCACCAAACAACGCTACTCTCCTTGTTAAATCCTTCGTCAACCTTTTTCCGTGCATTCCTACTTATAGTTATTGTCATCCGCTCTCTTCAATTGCTGAACGCCTCCTTCACCTGCACATTCAATCCTAAGGTTGTTCAATCCTAAGATTGGTTGACTGCAGCCCGCCACCCATCCCTATCTAATGCCAGATCCCTTACCTCCTGATATGTCTTCCTATGGGCTTTAATCTTTATTTGGTCCATGAGCTCATTCTTGGGTCTTCCTCTGGGGACTTTTCCCTCGATTTTGCCTTCAAGTATGTTCTTCGCAAACCCGTTGTGTCTCAGGGTGTGTCCAATCCATCTGGTTCTTCTATCTTCTATGGTGTTTCATGTGGTCCTCTTCTCTTCTGTACACTTCATCATTTCTTATTTTGTCCGCCCATTTTATCTTCAGCATCCTCTTCCAGCACCAGGTTTCGAAGGCTTTTAGTCTCTTCTGGTCAGCTTTTCCAATGGTCCATGCTTCTGATTCATAGAGTACCACGCTCCAAACGAATGTTTTCATATACTGTTTCCTAGTTTGTACTCCTATCATCGCCAGTACAATTCTCCTTCTAATACCCTTGTAACTATGCTTTCGTTCCTCCAACGTGCGACGTAAATCATTAAATTGGACTATTTGCACCAGCTGCACTGGTCGAGGAGACCAGTAGCGAGCTGCACCAAATCAATCTTCGGATTGTACAATTTCAGACTTTCCTTGCGACTGCTTGGAATGTGGAGCTCTCGGGTTTCCAACCGGGTGATGGTGGTTTGAGGCATCGAAATTGCGAAGCCGTAGTCTGCCATCGGCAGCAGTGGTGTACGGGACCTGCCAGCAGGCAGAACACCAGATGATGATGAGTCTGCCATCTCGAGAGCTCTACATGTTAATCTTGGGATTGATGATTGGAAAAGATGCTTCAAATGGTATCCGTTCACTATAATTATTGGATAAGTCAGTCATGCAGCATCGGATGTCATTCTTGACGTGTTAAATGAGGTACAACATTTCGGTCACGTCTCCGTAGATTTGTAAAGGCTGCATTGTTATTGTTTCACTGTAAAGACGAGCTTCAAATAGCGAGCAGAAGCTGCACCGATGTAATGGTTCTCGTAGTTTTTGGAATGATTCGGAACACCTACTGAAACACCTTCTCTGTTGAAATAAAACAGGAGTTGCAAATGATGTGGGTGCTGCCCGAAGGATGATCGCGCTAAAAACGTGAATAAAATATAAGTGAAGAATTTTATGTTTGGCTCAATTTCAAATTATAGAGACTTAGGGAATCAGGGGGGTCACTTGTTAGAAATAACATGTCATTTTCCTTTATTCAAGAATTTGATTTTTTGTTAAGAGCGGCGGAATAGGGGCATGTTGATGGAGAGGAAAGGGATCGATTTTCAGATTAATCGCCCTTGCACTAGTCGATTAACGCATTTAATCACAAATCACTCAGAATATAATTACATCACCCGTCTTGCGTAAAGTATTTTTCTTTTTCAGATGAGAGGGAAAAAATATTGCATTTTCCGTTGAGCGATAACAATTTTAAAGGTGACCAAGAAAATAAATGTCTTTCCTTGGATTGGATTTTTGGGGAGACGACCGACTGCTAAGGTAATCTGCGCCGTAGAGGATAGGAAATGGAAAAAGAGTAGATAGAAACCCGGCGTTGGCATTAGCCCGCTCTTAACGAAAGGCGCCAAGGGGACCACGGTTTAGCGTCTCATCCGACAGACGGAGTACTGTGTTTGAAGAGCCCTCCACAAGATACTCAAGTAGAGATCGGGTTTCCTCTGAAAAACTTCCTCTTCTGCAGGGATTTGAACCCTGGCCGCCCGTATGGTTAGCCAGTACTCTAGCCACCACACCAACCCGATCCCCAATTTCTTTCCTTTCGTGCTCTTCTTGCCCAGTGCAATTTGGCTAGCGTTTTTTTGCTAGATCGTTGGAAAACTTTAACGTAATCTCTCATGTGAAAGCTAAAGCGCTATCACTTATTTACGAACAACTCTCCGAAGTTCTCTAATCTGTGTCCAGCCTTGTATGCTCTGAAATGAATGAAAGATAAGCGTAGATTGGAGACTTTTAGAGATTTCCTTTGAAGGATTGAAGGAGGTAAGCGTAGCTAAGAGGATAACAGGCGAAGGCGTGATATTTAGGGGTGGATGGTAAAAGACGTTTTGGAGGGGGAAAAGCTTCGGGGAATGCGGAAAACTTGGTGTAGGATATATTAAGAGGCGGTTGGATGCCGAAGATCGTGATGGACGGGAGAGGGATCGAGACGCAGCGGGAGGAGAATAGGTTTTCGGGGCCGAGTTGTGGGTGGGGGCCAGCAAATATATGGAGGGCTGAAGGCGGATACTGAGAGAAAGCATGCGGTTTACACACCAGAGCAGAAATGCCGCGTTCGCCTGCACTGGTGCTTAATGTCGACTTGCGGAATAAATTGGTCGGTTATTTGTGAAGACTACCGACTGCCGAGGCTTACGCCATTAAGATCAGGTTTTATAATGCCTGGTTATCGTTAATCCCAAAATGACGAAGGCTTTACGTTACGGAAGTTCCATCGCCACGGTACAAGTGGAAACGAATGCTAAATTCCACTTAATTGTTTTTACTCTTAAGGAATAAACTGCTTCCAGCAATGACAGGCCTTCACTATAAACAGACAAATCTAAGATAAAAAAATTTAGATCATTCTACCAATATATTTTAAGGTGATTCCACCTAGAATTTCCACACATTGAGTTCTGTCTATAAACGTCACGTTATTCATGATCTGGATATTTACACAATGATGTGTTTTCTATAAAATATGTACAACAAAACGTTACATTTCTGCATTAGTTTTATCGCAAATTGGACTTAAAATTACATGGCGCTCAATGGGATATTTATCTTATGTCTAAATTATCATATATTAGATATGTCAGATTTTATTATGTTGCTTTATTTCCTCGTGTTAATAGATAGATCTATTATAATTGCCATTTTCACGGAAAATAATTCTTAAGGTAGTTTGAGCGTGATAGTTCCCTAGTCTTAATGGAGATCGTATTCGAATTATGTTTTAATTTAGCAGCTGTAGGAAGCATGAATATAATATTGCATTAAATAGTGCAATAATATACTTTTATGTGACAGAAATTATAAATAATTAAATAAAATATCCACACAAATATATAACTTGACTCATTTTCTTCCAGCGGTACATTTAAAACTCCTTTACAAGGGAATGTTTTTTTTTACGATCCTGAAAAAATTACTGCGGTAACTATGATTTAATTTCAAAAATATTTGACAAAAAACCGAACTATCCACTGTTCTTTTGACTAGATCTAGGTGTTAGAAATTTCTCATTTATTTAAATAAGGTCTATCTGAAGTGCATATATGAACAATTTCCCACGTAAAAGGGCTGCTATTTTCCGACAAAAATTTCGGAAAGTAGTTCGGTAAGGGGCAGATGTTATAGTATCTTTGGAAGGGTGAGATGATTTCCTTTAAAATGAGACCAAATTCATCGATTTTTAGGTGAAATTATATTTCGCTCAAACTACCTTAAGAAGCGAAAAGTGTCGGAAATTTGATTAAAATTGAAGTAGTTGCTTCTTACCAGTTCATTTTGTGAGTTAATTGCTAGTGGGTGCGAAAATTGAGTCAAAAACGCGGAAATTCTATAGAAATGGCGCTGCAGTAGGCGTCTATGAAGAAGAGTCCATAAAAAATGTATTCGCGGATTGATTGACATTTTCTATGCCTTATTTTTGTTTGTCAATAGCTAGCGTACTCTATCAAGGAAAGTAGGATTTTTAAAACTCACATGAAGTAATTAACATCCAAATAGGGATTGGAATTCCATCGTAAGTAAATCTACGTCCTTGCTGGAATTCTAAATTGGGCCTTTGGTGGTGGGAAGCCTGTTCTCTAGCCACCATACCAGCTTAGATGTAATCGAATGGGGTGTATAATACCTCCGTGGATTGCATGATGAACAAGACACTTTTGATTGACTCATTGCAGATAAATGTCAATTTGACTCATGTACAAAGAAAATACTTTAAAATGCCCTCAATATTTTTAAGACCTCGACGTAGGTTTTGGAAATTTGTGCCATTATCATCTATGTTGAGCAACTTCGACCATAATAACAACACAAGCAATGAAGACACAATACTGCGTCGATTTGTAAAATATACTGTGGACATTGACGAGTACTTTCTTAAAGATCCTATCGGTCACTCATTTACACAAGCCTCCTCGTACTATGAAATCTGTTGTATAACTGTTCCTAGTTAATCGATAATAAAGGGTTTGAAAAATCTGATGAGTTGAATATGACAAGTGGAGTGCGCATTCGAGGTTTTAGCTTTTAAGGTTAATTTTAATTAAAGTTGGATCCAAAATGTCAACAAAAGCTAAGAAAATTTGACTCCCCTTCGTGGATTTTTGTCATCTAGGCGACTATCGATCAGGAGGGTTAAAATCTGGTAAAAATTTAATTTTATAATCACCTTTATCATAAATAAAATGCTGAGGCAAGTCAACTGCATCCCACTGATTCTAATGTATGTTATAAGCCGATAAGCTGACTCATTTTTTGCATACAATATTTGGAATTTCTTGTTACATTAGCTAAACATCCATAAGTTCATATTTTACATTTATTACTGGCTCATCTTGCTTTCCATTTTTATGCGGCACTTGAAGAGACATGCTTTTCAAATACGCCCCAATATATTGCCGTTTACTTAACAATACGTGGATGATAAACGCTAACATTTGATTTATTTTTTCCACGTCCGTTATTAGAGATGCACTCAGATAGTTATTAAAGTTTCGTAAACCTCCAATTTTTGTATATCGGTATTTAATGAAACTTTATTTTTAATAACGGACCAATCAATCATTTCTACTTTGTATCCTGCATCAAAAATACTACCCATTCAAGATCATGTCGGATTCTTTTAAGGGTGGTGTGTTTGTCTGAGATTTAACTCCCACCCTTGTCGATGGTCTCCTGGATTACAGAAATGCATGCATAGAAGTCAAATATATTTTGCTTTTCTTGACGATGTTGATTTATCTCTATTTTAAATTTACGCTGCCCTCTCCTTGTAAAGCGTTAATAAGTATCCGTGTTAGATAAAAGGTTCAACACCCCAATCATCAGATATATATTTTGAATTGCGATCTCGTCGCCAAAAACTTGTCTAGAATTCCGTAAACGTACAACTTTTTGGAAAGTGGTGCTACCTAGTGATGAAAGACGGAAGTTCAAATGTAAATACTGTCGATAGTTTGTGAGTAAACACGTCGTACTGGTTTTCCCATGAATATACATGGGTTTTACTTACAATTAATCGTAATGCAGTGGAAAAATGTAGTACTACACGCGGGACGTAATTATACACTTTTTTAATATCGTCCGGTCACAGATATATTTAATTCCTCTCCAAATTTAATTACACAAATACACAATTAACTTCTTAGCACTTCGTGAATATCGCTATACGGAAATTTAATAACAATGCGAGGTGATTTCATGAATATTCCCAATGGCCATCATTGCAGTGTAGGTAAAAAGGAATGCACTTACCGCCGCCTTGAACAGATTCTTATTTTTCAGTCCAAGTTTTCTATTTTTGGTCTTCGTAGATGCATGCCCTGCTTTGCAGCCTGGCACGAAGCAAGTTCTGTTTAAATAAGGCATTCTAAATTCTTTATTTAAGCCGAACGGGCTTAATGCATTCAAATAGAATCAGAGTCTGGCAAACAGCGTCGTCGGCACACGATGGACGTTTCATAAACCTTTTTACACATTTTCTGTAATAGATATATCTATATGTATTTCCTCTCTAGCATTTACAAAGTAACTTTTAGATCACAAAAATAGCAAGATATCATTCAAATCATCAAGTAATTCATATCTCCTCGATCGTTATTGAATATTCACCAGTCTGACCACAGTCTTACGTTAGCAACAATTAACTACGTCTATTTACAATAACAACTGAAAAGACTCTAATCGAAGTGGCGCCAAGGACTGGGTGAACTAAAAGTGGAAATTCGGGCAACACGTAGCCTAGGCTACAATTCCAAACATCCCAATCCATAATATATGTCCATGGCCCAATAATGACGCCTTCATTGCATAGCGATGGTAAATAGGCTGTGAGAGTCGTCTTAATAGCGGCGGGGATGTATTTTCCTGGAAGTGCATATCTGCTTTGCTGTTGGGCAACACGTCTTTAGGGCGGATAGCCACGCGACGACCGGGGGGAGCAATGGAAGAAGGGTGGGAGAGTGACGTTGAGGGGACAGGTGAACGATCTCGAGACGAGTTGATGAGGATCGTTCGTCTTACGCGTCCAAGCGGGAGCACCTGCGCCAGTCATCTTTTTCAAGATGGAACATTTGATGACGGCGGTTGCTTTGCAACCCAATTACAAATGCATGCAAATTTTCAGTTAGAGTTCGCGAAGCACTTGGACGGTGTCTCCTTACACTTAGTGAAGCGGTTAAGGGTAAAGTGATACTCCTGCTTGCCGCGTGCGAAATATTTCACCGTAATAAATACGCGTCGCATTCGCCCATGTTGACCATTTCTCCGGTTCTGGCCACGGCTTAATGGAAGACTGGAAATAACAAAGGCGCCCGGTGCCAAAATTGTAAAACAGATATCTCGGTGTGACACTTTATTTTTTTTTTTAAACAAAGCGGTAGTTTTTGGATTCTCGGGAGATTGTTTGTTATCACTTTCAACGGACCTGAATTGAAAATTTATATTTTCCTATCCTCAGTGTTTAACGAAAGCAGAGATAATTAAATTGATACATCTAAGGACACAGAGATACATATATTTGGCAAAACTTTGTTTTGATTTAGTGGAATTTTTTATTTATTTTAGGATCTTTTACCGTTTTCGCTTTACGTGTCGTGCATACGGATGACGTATAAATGAATAATGTATTGCTGTACCTTTTTGCAGTCCACCCGAAAGTTTTGTTTAGTTGTTCACTTATAGCATGTTGGTGTAAATAAATTATAACCATGTTTTAACGTCCATTTACCCATTGTGTGATTTCGGCTACCACTGATTGTATTTTTCTAAAGCGCGAGGTTTCGAGTCATTCCCTCTATAATGAGTCATCGTCACATATGCAGCCTACAAGCGCTCGAAAGGCCCAAAAAAGAAATGTTCATATAATTAAGAAACGGCGTTCTGTTTGAATAACAATAAATGGAAGAGGATGTATTCCGACGAAGAGACTACAACTCAAGAAATTAATTGGTTATTTAGTAAAAAATCTTCTTAACTAATAACTTAAAACCAGTTGCTAATACCAGCTAATGTGGAAGTTTAAAGTCTCGTCTGAGGAGGTAATCATTTGTAGTTAAAAAACTAGCAATAGCCATTTTGATTTGGTAACTGAACTCATATTACAAAAACTGTTCGGTAACGCTACGGAACCCTTTGATGGGCTCTGGTAATGGGTTCCGTTGCGGAACTCACCCATCGATTTCTGCAAAATATTCGGCTATTGAACCCAAACTTCTTCGGGAAATAGGAGTATTGAGGCATTTTATAGTTATTGGATATTTAATTAAATTCTTTTGGTGTTTTTTTAAACATTTGTGTGCGATATGATTACTACTCTGTACTACTGCTCTTTTGTACATCTACATAATACCCCGTGAGCCGCCGCAAGGGCGTGTGGCAGGGGGTTTTTGGTCACCAGCCGTGTAAAGGTGTAATTTTTTTGGAGATGAAAGTACAGGAACAGCGAGTTTTTTTATGATAAGTGGAGCTTTTAGGAAATATGTAATATAAATAAACCGTTTGGCTGCATTAGTCCAACCTTGTCGGTAAATTTTTATCCTAGTTTCACTGCCATACCTAGCATACTTATTATGAAATCGCTTCCAAGCTTGTGTTTCTATATATCGGTGCGCTCATCTTTCGACAGAATGCCTCCATTGCATTAGCATTCGAGGTGCTCACGTAAATTATTAAGAGTCGGAGCCATCAAGATTGGAGAGGGTAAATTATTTCAAGCTCTTTGCGGCATTAGGACGCTCTAACACTTCGGTGTACCGAAAGGGGCTAGCGATCCGGGTGGTCGTCATGAAGTGTTGGATTTTGAAACGTGTCTTGCGAAAAAAACTGGAAACAAGAAAGCGCCGCGTAGCGTGGTGGCCAGAAATAAGCTCTCACTCGTCCAAAGAGTGCTCCGCGATACGGTGTGCTTCTAGCGAGATAATGTGAGGTGACAATCGTTTATCACGATGGGAATGGATGTTTTAATGGAATGAGCCAAAAATATTCATTTGAAAAAAGTAAATCTCTTAAACAAAATATTTTGCGATGGTGCAAATAGTTAATGATGAGTAAATGCATGTAACTTTGTACTATTTTCACATTTATTTAATTGACCGACCAAGACTTCAGTACAATAGTGTCATTATTATGGTCATTAATGTGTTGAATCCGTAGTCAAATGATAAAATTTGCTTTAAAATAGTTGATATAATTCATCAAGAACGTAAGTAATAACTAATGAAAATGTAACTTTGTTTTCTTCCATAGATTTATTAGAACGTTAGAAATATTTTCATAGAAATGCATAAAGCTACTTCATATGTTTACTGTTGGTTTACCATGGTAAGATGTTAAGCGACAGCTGCACAACATTGGATATGAAGAATCAAATCATTAAAATAATATCTTTCGTCTAATTTTCGATGTGGTTGTAATTTTTCTTTCAGCGAATTCACGACGAAATCAGAGTTATTAAGCTAATTTCTTTTAGGAGCGTCACTTAAAATCACGCTGTCGCACGTCCGCCAATGACTCACTCCTCATGTCCTCAATGTAGTCCAAGTCTCATGGTCTTGTTAGTTTTCATATTTTAAGTTAGTAGAATACTCTTCCCCAACGGTTTCCACTGGTTCCCATGCTTTTTGTAAATGTCCCTGAAACCTTTATCTGGCTCAAAATAAAAAAACGGATGCTCGCCCAAGATCAGACCTCATTTTAGGATTCTCGAACCTAAAATCGTATTATATGATTATATATTTTTGTCCTAAAATGCCCTAGCTTAAGGCAGGACGCGTTTGTGGGTCAAGATAGTGATGGACAAACAATTACTAATTTAGAAAAGATTTTACTTGTAGTTCCCTAAAATTCTTCGCTACAATAGCGCTAGTAGTATCCCAAATGCATGTATTTTTATTAATGTAAATAACATAGTTTTTCTGTCTTTCTGTCCACGGAATTCCCTTTCTTTATGGAAATGCAAGTACGAAGTTCATTTTTTTCGCTTGAAGTATTTTCTTTAGAATGATTAAATTATTAATACTGATCATAAAAAGTCGAAACGGATACCAAAAGGAAGGAGATGTATGATTATTCTTATTATTTCATGGAAGTTTTCTTTTGCATTCGAATTCCTGTCATGTTAGAAAAACACACCGGAAAATTTCTCAAATTTACGCATTTTTGGTGAACCGTCCCCCTTGACAGGAGACAGTACTGTCAAAGCCGAGGCTCATTATTGATTTAAATTAAAAAAGTTGCCAAGTTGTGTTTGTCCGATGACTCTATTTCTACATGGAAATACACGCGAAAGAAAATATTACAAAAATATTATTTTATTTGGTGAATTTTGTTTTCCTTCATATTTGTGAAGTTTTGGAAAAAAAACATTCGTACAAGTTCTAAAAATTACGCTTTTTGTAATGAATCATCTCCTTTACGAACGCATTTAGTGTTGAAACCGAGACTCAGACCTTTCTACATCTTAAATCTAATTCGGTCACGCTTGATGGGGAAGGGTTTGGGTAGGACTCGACGGGGACAGGGTTCGAAACGTTTTAGTGTAAAATACTTTGCCTCAAGTCCTCCTTGATTCCTATACTTTCCTTGAATTTTCCTGGAAATCTTTTTTATCTGGAAGTAGGTACCTTGACGAACTTTCCCTAAGAAAAGACCTATTCCAATGAATTTCTCATTCATTAAACCTCCAAGAGTTAGTGTCTCAACAAAATCGTCTTAGCTAATTTCGAGATAATATTTGCATTCATCCTAAACTAAAACGAACAGCCAAAAACTCTCTGTTTAAGCAAGAATTTGTCTGCAGGCTTCGAGTTTTACGCAGAAAAAAAGTTTATACGGCTAATTTTCGTTATTTTTCTCGTGGGTGCGAGTAATTTCAACCACACATTGTTGTCCAGTGTTAACCACAGATGGTTTGAGGACATGAATGGTAAAGAAGGTAATTTTTAGTCCGTAGATTTACGTTCTTCAATATCTTTTATTTGTCTAGTTCAAGAGAATCATTCTGAAAACCGAGACTATCCCTCTAATTACCGCGCCGCGCCGTTTAAGAAATAATAATCGGAAAATACATTCTTTGTTAGGGTCGATCAAATGAAGGTTTTCCCTAGTATTGTACGGTAGCTTTGGCCCGCCCTGTTCGTGAGAACACTTCAAATGCGTTATGCATTCCCCAGGGATAGGATGGCAAATTATGTGAAAAGCTATTAAGCCTTTTGCTGTGAGTAGATATGGTAATACCCGCACACTATAGTTTCCTCCACCTTCACCCGCCATCTTTCTCATTGGCTACATTTGTTCATCTGTCGTGAATAATTTATCAGTGATATCACCACCCGCATGCTTTATAAAAGTGAATGTCATGTTATGTTCCAAGTCTCCATACTTGGCCAATGACAATGGACTGCCTATAAAAAAACGACTTTCCATATCACACCAAATACACAATATTTGCTCCATTCTCCCTCCCCTGCAATTTATTGAAAAAATTGGCTAATTTAAAGTTTTTATCTTATATTAGTGCTTTCGATTTTCATTGCAGAGATGTAGTGAAATTTTTCAATGATATCGTGCGAAAAGTGAGAGTTTTCATTGATACCGTGTCACCCAAAGATCTGCAAATTTGTCCAACGCATTTGAATTATATTATACCTCCATCAATAAAATAATATTTATATCCTTTATAATCTGTGATTGATTGTATCCCAAAGAGACCGCTAGACGAACATTTTATTTTGTACGTAGCGAAACCCATGAATTTAACTGGTATTTTGAAAATAATTAACGAGGTCCTCAACGAAACTGCTTTGAGTTTATGGCCTTACGTTAGAACTAATACTCGGACCATAGGGCATCCATGTATTTCATAATTTATTTATCCATCAATTGAAATATTATAATCCCACAAACGATTCTTTCAGGTGCAGATTTATTCTTTTGCAAAAAAATATTCTAAACAGGTAATGGAGTTTACTACCCGGCGGTTATTGATTCTCAATCCTTTAGGTGGCGAGAGGAATGTTAGCTTTCCTTCATTAAACTAGAAGCCGTTTGTTTAATATCAGAAATTGACTTAATGTACTAATACGAGGAGCCCTCTGGAAGCCTCTGCTTCATTTTCTTCAAATTTTAAGCCCTGGAAAAAAACCTACGTACTTTTTTTACTGAATGCATTATAGCTCTACGCTTGATATTGCTGACTGTTTTCCGTCGATTTCAGAAGTTGTGATCACTTTTCAAGGTCATATGGACATTTTTAATTCAATTCTTTGCCACATTCAAAGAAAGACATGGATTCAAGTGTCTTCAAAATTATTTTCTGTAAGTGATCGGCATCTTATTTACTTCCACTTGTATTTATCAGTCTTTTTCTTCCCACTTTTATTTAAATTAACCCTTAATTCCCGCCATCACGGATCCTTCACCACGGCAATAGTAGTAATTGTTACTAAGCTAGTGTTTTTGCTGATAGGTAAAGCGACTTTTCAAGTCTTTTTCAGCGAAGTATAAATTTCAGCGCCTGGCGACATGCCTAACTTCTATTCAGAAAAAATTTAATCTGATGTCAAAATAACTTAAAAACTTGCGTGCACTCAAAAACCTTGCATGCACATAAAAATCGCGAAAAAAATATAGCACCTATGCTTCATTAAGAATTTCTGTTATTGAGTTCAATAATTAACTATTAATGAGTAAAAACACGCTTGTTTCATTCCCAGCTACCATAAAAACTAGTCACTCCATCATTTTATTTCAGCTACACTGGTGATTTATTACTAGGAGCTATCGACTGAATCCAACAATGAGTTGGAAACACTGGTTTTAGTGTTTGGAAACAAATGCCCCTGTTGATCCTGATTGCTGATGATGCAGGATTAAATGCGGTTTAATACATATTCGCTCATCTCTATATTCCTGTTTGCCAATCCGTTTGGTCGGCCACACGTAAATATTCAAAGTGCTTTTTAATCTCAGAGCCCATGGTAGAGATGCATGGGTTAATATTTCTCCAGCTGGTTGAGACACGTATTCGGATCTTAAGCAACCACATTTTGCTTCCCTATTTCATAATTTTACTGCTATATTTAATGGAATTTCATGACAAGTGAATGGATTTGGCCACCATGGTACTACCTTTTAGCTCCAAATCTTGCTTTAACTTATATACTGGCGACCATGAGCATTAAAAAAACACTGAAAAAAATCGTATGAAAATAGATAATGATACGATCTGAGGACTTTTCGTAGCTTATATTACCGTACTATTTTTTTCTTTTTTTTTAAATTACAATCTCAAGTATGCTAAATAAATTGCCCATTCAAATGTCTTCGCTTCCTTTGCTCTCCGCATGGTGGTGGGTTTCCCCTTAAGGAGGTGATACTGAAATCTGTTTAATGTGAGAAAATAGGTCTACATCTGCAAAATTCCGTGCAATTCAGGGTGTTTGGCAGAGGTTGAATTTACTAAAGGCATGCCCTTCTGGTGCAAGTTCAAATTATAACCGCCTTCGCTCTCCCAGCCTCTCGACGATGGGCAAACTCAGTCGAGATAAACAAAGCGAGGGCGAGTCAGAAACAAAGGGAGTGCTGAGTCGACAAACAAGGTAACGTGCAATATGGGTTAACATACTACTAATTCATGAATATTGGAAAAACTAATATATGCGGAGAATGTCAAGTTGTATGAAGCTATAGTGATAACGATAAATTATTGAACAGAGGCACAAATTCAAGTTTACCATTCTTATGCACTCTCTAATGCTGGAATAGATTTCCCTGTTTGAGGATAACATGTACTGAAAACTAAAATCATGTTGTATCAGGTACGATACATGGGAGGGCGAACAAATAAGATGCCAGAGCTTTATGTGAAAAATAAATGCGCATATCTCAGCCTATACACGCGGTATTTCTCACTTTTCATAGATAATGAATGATCATCTTTACCTCGCTAGGTTTTATAAATTGGTTTTACTGGTTCTTAGATCAAGTTTGAAACTGCTAGCACCATCTAAGACATCATGAGGGACTTCCGCTGCTTGTCTTTTTGCGACCTCCGTCTTATTTCTTTAAATCGTCAGAATTTCTCGCTAGCAGAAGTCATTCCTTACGAGTAAGTGACATATCTTTTTCTCTGTTCACCTTTTCTACATTTTCACTTTCGCTTTTGCTGAAAATAATATCCTTCTGGTGATAATGGTACTGGCGCATTTTTCCTAATATGATTAATACTTAGGAAATGTTAAGTCAAATTTTGACCCGGGATGTTTGGACGCCAATATGAATAAAATAGAAAAAATAAGGAAATTGGACTGCAAAAGGGAAGGAAATAACAAAAAATCCGTTCTTAGGATTAGTGTCTCGTTTTATTTCTGGCGTTTTCGTGAATAGAACATGGGAAGTATGAAATGAATTTTCTCCTCGGCAGTAACGTGTATTCCTTATATTTTGTCGTTGAGATCAAATGTTGTCAAAGATGCTGGATACCTTATTCTGTGAACGATCCTGCTTGCTCTTCATTTGAACACAATTGTCTGCTGTTTTTCAAGTCCGAAACACTATAAAAGTGATCCCCATTGCACTTGATTTCAGTGGTAAGGCTCACACGGGAAGCTATTTGGTGCTAAGAATGAAGTGAAAAGAAAATATATGCATTTTCTTTATGGTCTCAATTTTCAATATTCTAGCCACGAATATAATCGTCGTTCATCTGAAAAATGAGTTGATTCTAGGATTAACATATTTAAAACTGAAAATATCAAATAAATATAATTTATCGCTCAGGTATTTACTACCAGATGATAAAGACAGATTTAAAAAATTATTCTTTGAATTATATTTGTCAATATCCTATCAGTGTATTATATGACTTTTTGTCTGTACCAAATATACATTTGAAGTTTCAGCAATATTCCCCGTGCCAGCCTGAAACTTGTAGGATTATTTACTCGTAAGAATTTCATATGTAATACCTGCCCTTCACGCAGCCTCCAAGCCTCTTGTGGATTCAAATAAGTGCCATATTTTTGGTCTATTACAATTTTTAGATCGCGCACTAAATCTTTCTAACCTAGGTGCCAAATGCTTGCGATATATGAGTCATGTTGAGCAAGAATTCAGTATGTCAAGAGAAGTCACTTGTTGTAAAATGAGGCTTAAATGTAAATGGATTTTTCAAACAATACCCCATGTTACTGCTTTCTCGTGGAAAAAACACGGAAGATGGACATACTTATTCGAGCTCAAAACAGGATATTAGTTCAGAAATACCTTTGAGGACCTAGCTAAAGATGGCAAAGAAACCGACATTAATTTTCCTTTAAACGGATTATTTATATAAATAAAACTACAAAACTGACTGACTGACTCATAAAAACTCCTGGGGCATTTCTAAACAAGCTAGGTGGGTGAAATTTTCAGGGTAGAGTTGGAATCATGTGTCGAGTTGGGAAAAAATCGAAAAAGTTAAAAAAGTCGATTAGGCTTCGATTTATTGCAATCGATAGCTTTACATGGGATTATATGGGAAAAATGAAAAATTTTAGTGTGGATCTTTTTTCTTTCGTTCATTTAAATATGAAATAATTGAGCTACAAGACTGATTCTTTCACAGATATGAGGCTGAATGTTTACAACCAAGCTTCATGATATTATAGTTTTCATTAAAAAAACATGAAGTCCTTATAGAAGATTGGATGAGAAAAATTGAATATGAAAATTAATATATTAAAAATCTCGATTCCG
Source organism: Ceriagrion tenellum (assembly GCA_963169105.1). Classification (NCBI taxonomy): domain Eukaryota; kingdom Metazoa; phylum Arthropoda; class Insecta; order Odonata; family Coenagrionidae; genus Ceriagrion; species Ceriagrion tenellum. Next base: position 126,539,431 of record OY720637.1, read on the forward strand.
ATCTAATTTTTAAGGTAAAATTCTTCATGAGAGTTCTTATTAAATATCCTGTACTGGAATGAAATATCTAACGTAGAAGAGCGTCGTATATGCCGTCAAATGAGGTTATGATGATCTTCCAGTGGTTCCACGTTCGTTTCGGTGTACTGATTATAGTATTTTGAAAAGTCGTTAATAACCGGAATACATTCAAACTAAGTTTGGACTAGAACTGTCTGGTATCCATACCTCATGGGGTGCGTATTTCATTTTCGAGAATTATACTTGTCTTTGCTTGCATGTAGCACGCAGAATTTAGAGCTTTCATTGTTTTTTTCCTTATTTAAAGAGTCTCATCATATAACACTTCCTCCCCTGCTTGCAAATTTCAAGCTCCCATTTACTCGTTTGTACCATAAAATTAAGACTTACTAAGGCAACATAACATCTCTCTTTCACTACTCAAACCGAGATCATCCAATTGATCTATTGATGACTAAAAGTCTCTAAAACGCAGTTTTGCAAACGCAATCTATTTTCTTCTCGTTATATCTCCTGTTATGGTTGTGCTTAGGTAGGTCACTTTATCTGCAATGACACACGATTTGGTACCAGATAGTATATTTATTTCCTGTACTTTAAAGATGTGGCATCGGTGTGAGATCTTTTTCGTAGAAAATGGATTTCTGTGCCCTTTAATGGGGAGAAGTTCGAGCCAATTCATGACGCTAGGAGGAAATATCGTCCAGATCCAAGGAATGAGTCTTGAAGTTCGCTTCCGTAGTAATTTCAACTTGTTGATAATTTTAGTTAGCGAGGAAGTTTCCTGCATTAAATACAGTGCGAATCGATTTACAATTAAAAGAAATAACTTGACATTCCACCTGTAATATTTCATCAAAACCACATCAATATGTCTGATAATGACACTGTGCGAGGTGATTGGTCGTGATTAAATCATACATGTGGAATTACTTAGCGGTTCATTTAATTTATGATAACGTATTGTTGATATCGTTGATATTAATAATTAGCATATTTAGCTGTTTTGAAACGATGGAAGTGCTAGAATTACTAGCCTGAACTATTTATTGAAAGCCTATTTATGCGTGACATGTGTCTTTTGGATGTCGACACTTTGTTTGAATATCTTCCCGATAATTTTGACATGGTTGCAGTGCAACAAGGACCAAATTGCCGCAGCCGAAAGATTGACGAACGGCTGATCCACCGCACTGTACCCTGAAATTTTCTCTCCCACGCGTTTGCCGCCGCTCGAGACGAATGTGTGTGGGCATTTCCCACCCGAAGCCCGCGTGCGGGCCCGAAAATACATGACCGCTCACTTCACACGACTCCCGTGAATGAAGGAGAACGTCCTACCAAGAGAGGGGGCGTTCCGGGAGTGAATATCCCCTTTCGGCTGACTCACCCGTTCGACGGCGGGAACGCTCCTGGCGCCATTCCCGCGCTGACACCACGTGCCGGACCACGCCGCCGCCATTTGCACAGCCGCGGCGGCCTTCCATGGCGTCCCTTCGCGAGCCCCCGAAGTCGCTCACCCACGCACTCCCACCGGGAAAATGTAGACACGAAACGGATCGCAGCCCGTGCCGTGTCTTCCTCGCCGGAGCGTTTGTGTGTGCTTAGGGAGTTGTATCCACGGGGCGTCTGCCTCCTTCCTTCCTTCTCTCACTTTATCTGCATCTCGATTGCTTTTTTTCTCCCTCTCTCGAAGAGGCACCCGGAGGAAGAGATGAACAAGCCGGCGACGGGCAGAGAGGAGGCCCTTCCCCCTACCATCCCGCTCTCCCCATGCCTTCCCCGGGTCATAAGTACGTCAGTGGACCCCGCTCGCTCTCTCTCTCACAACGAGAACAAACAAAGACCATTCAAAACGGGACAGGAAGCCGCGGACATCATCAATGGAGAATTGTAGGGGAGGAGAGGGATAGAGGATTTAGAGAGGAGGAGAAAAGTCTTTCGATACCAATGAGCATATGCAGATCACCGACTGGGAGATGGACGGAGACCCCCCGAACGAAGGGGTGAAGTACCCCACGCAGGATTTCTCTCGATAAACTCTCCAGAAGAGGGGAGGAGTTCCAGCTCTTTTAGTGGGAGTGCAATATAGCGGAAGGATAAGTGGTTCCTTATCGGAAGAGCTCAGAGAGTAGGAGACGCAGATTGTTTGGAGGGCATGTTTGGGCGGTCGGCGGACCAAAGGAAGGAGCGGGGGTGTGCTGGAAAAATATGGAGAGAACCCAGCTGGGGATGGGTTGCATGATTTGATACGGGCGGAACTCAGTTCAGAGCCAGTCATGTCTAGGCAGCACAAACTTTTGTAACGTCCTAAGCTGCTACGAATGACTCAGTGGCATTTCTCTCACAAACAAGATGATATCTGGTCTGGACAAAGCCTCTCCATCTTCTTGGTTGTACCAATCAGAGCCGTCGTTGACAGAATGCTGTCTTATGAACACGAATTCGGCGGAAAATACCATAAGCAAATGTAGAATAAATTATGCGTCCATATGAACTCAACGAAAATAAAATATTTACGATTTATAAGGAGTCGTGTTTTGTAACGCATGCTATGTAACCAGGGGGCGATCACGGTTCTACATATCGTGTTCGATCGCGTTATCGTTTTTTCTTCCTTTTTCGCTCATGTGAGCAAAAAGAGATTGTCATTCATCTAATTTCGTCTGGCGCTTCAAAGCACCACTTTTAGTTTATGAGGTGCGTTCTAAGGACAGCTTCTATTCGCATGCCCTTCTGTGGAGGTTTACGTTTTGGATACCGATTATGACAACACGAAAACAGGAATCGTGGTCCCACCCCAGGAGTCATATGGCTATTTGCATCAATGCAATTTCCAAATTAATATACTGTGAAAGACTTTCTATATGCATAACATAAATGCCATATTCTTTCCTCACTATGGTCAAAATTTTATGGTATTAATTTCGAAGTGTTTGGGGTCCTTTGACGCCTCCCAAACATGCTGTTTTAATGAAAGTGGAGTAACCTCCAGCCCAAACTAGTAGGTTTCAAAGTGTGCGTGTATTTTTAACATAAGCGATACAATAAGTGAATTATTTACTCTTACTACGACTCCCTAGCCATTCCTTCCCACAAAATCTATGTTTAAAACAGTGTTGTCAGTGAAGTCTACTCGGTTCTACCTCCAGTTGTACTCGGTTGCAGGCATTTCAGTGACTGCCTCTGTCATCGTTTTCAGGACAATGGGAGTTGGAGTATTCTGCCTCCTAAGATGTATGTATTTTTGAACACGACTCTATGTAAATACGTAGGCATATCAAAACCCCATTCACTCTCTCGTTGTTTTCCCTCACATGTTATCGACTTCCTCCCATCTCTTTTCTCAACTGGTTACGCTCTCCATGCCCAACGCCCTTACGGCTATTCGCAAAGTATCGTATGGAACCGGCAAGTTAGAGTTTTTGAATGACATTTCCTCACGAGAGCCTCATCATTATTATTTCCCAATTAAATTGATGCTTAAACCTACAAGCATTCAGTCGGACCATACCTTAATATTCTCTTTGCAGGGTCTCATTATGCACAGTCTTTTCTTTGTTGGTGTTAAGAGCACCGTTATTCTGCCCGATGAAGACTCGCATGACTTGAGAATTCGGGTGGAGGCGAATCTGATTATGTGTAACTCAGAGTCGAATTAATATTGTGCGAATCTGAAATATTCAGGGATTTCTAATAGCAGTATATCGAGTTCCCTGATTACGTAACCTTCGAATTAATGACTGCTATGATGAAATTGTTGAAGGCAACGCTGGAGACGGTAAAAAAGGAAGGGTGACTCGGGGGAATAGACGACGACTAGAGAAGCATAGCTTTGGCGTTAAACTGCTCCGAATAAAAACCTAAACGGGTTCAAGCCCCATCCCATCGACATAAAAATCTGCACTTCTACTTACATTTGTACCTGGTGCCTAGTACTGAGAATCGCAAACTAGATTAAAACCTGAAACTTGATCTCTGACAGTGATTTGATCCGAGTTCGAAATTACAAATCATACATTCGCTTCGATCGGTATCCTCATATTTTGTACAGGATTTTATTATAATTCGGAAACTATAGGAAATTTTGAATTCTAATGGATTATTAGGGAAAAAACCTCACATTTCAGCTCCTTGGCCTAGGTCCTTTGTCCACCTCTAGTCCCTCCTTCGCATTTAAGTATCCAAGTACTCGTTGTAAAAAGAGGTGACCACTCGTATTGGCCATTTTAATCATTATCAAGAGATTGGTAGATTGTGTAGGGATGGTGGAGGAAAGGCAGAGTGGAACCCAGTGTTATTCTTAACGAAAGGCACTAAGGAGTATGTAATGCTCCATCCTACGAAAGGAGTACTATACTTGAAGTGCTCTTCACATGGTACCCAAGCTGGGTTCGAGTTTTCACCAAAAAATATCCGCCACTGCTGGATTCCGAACCTGGGCTCGCGCTTTGTGAAGAGCACTCAAGCCACCGCAACGACCTGAGTCCCTCAACTTACTGATAAATTAGCCACGACAATTCCTTACTTTAGCTGAGTCATCTCCCGACGTGATACAACAATATGGGAAAGCCATGGGGAACATATTACATTTCATTTATTATGGTCATGTACCAGAATGAAATGATGAATTATTTAGTTTTCCACAAAAGAGTTGGTAACTAAGTATTTCATAATTTAATTATGAAGGAATTCCACCAAGTTACTGCCAATACTATTAAGTCATGTACCAGGTAAGGGCGGGTTTCAATCGAAGTCAGTAAAATCCTCTTGATTTTTATGCATGCAGACCAATACCTACCAACAATATTCTCGTATAATAGAATCCACCTTTCTGTCCCATACAGCACTATTCTCATTTACATCTTTACCAGACTCTTTTGTGTATCCTCGCCCAAGGTCCCCGTCATCAGCTCCTCCTATTGCAAATTGCTTCTATCACTAGCGCTATCCGCTTCTATGCCCATTTTTCTCTAACGTAAAACCCAAGTAATTAAATTATTCAGATTGCTCCAGTTGGCACCCTCCGACTTTAATGGCCAGCCTCGTTTCCTTTGTCCTGGAGAATCTCATTACTTTTTCCGCGAGCGAAATTAAAAGTAATTGTTCCATAATCTTCGCACTCTGACGCTGTCATTTTCTTCGGGATGGGAATTACGGCTGTATTAACGAAGCCCTCTGACCATACTCCCTCCTCGAGGATCCTACTAGTAAGCTATAAAAAATGTGTTCCCCTACTGCCTTAATTCTTAAGTAACTCACAAGGTATGGTATCTAATTCCATAGGTTATCTTCCCTTTATCTCATGTAATGCCTTCTCTATTACGTTATTACGTATCTCCGATCCAAAGGTATTCTCATCTATTGTTCTCTCATCCACTACACCTAATTTCACAGGTCTATTACCTTCGTCTTCGTATAGTTTTTCTTCGTTTTTTCTCCACCTATCTCAAACATATTCTTGCTCTATTTATATTCTACCAGTTATTTCCTCAATCATTGGTATCGTTTGCCTTCTCTTACTGCGTCATAACCTTTTCCGCATTAACGTATAACTCCGCTCATTTCCCCCTCTTATTATAACATTTCCTGGCATTGTCCTTTCCACCACTTTCCAACAGTTCCTGGCAGTGTCCTTTGCTCGGAAGGTCATCCGCCAAACATTTTTTTAATTCCTCTTGCCTCTTCTTGCCCGCTTCTTTATCCTTCTCGTTATTTTTTCTGCCATTCTTGCCATGCCTGTTTATGCACTCTCCCATAGCATCACATTTCATCATTACTAAATTTTAATCTAAGTCCTCATCAGCCCCCGGATAGCGTCACGAGTTTTTGACTCCATCACTAAAACTCTGCCTTTCCATGATGTGACCAATATGTTATCTCCCTGTGTCCCCCATTTCATTGGCAAAAACTAAATCTTCTAGTGCCTTAGCGGGTGACCTCAGTTTGAATTTTTGTCATGGCGGATGCGCAGTTGTTACGATAAGTGGGAAAAGATCTCCAACGATCAAAAAACCGGTTCCCACGCGAACGCCGACCTCAAGCATTGTTGGGACTGGCTCAAATTCAGAGGGGTGAGCCCCCTTTCCATCCGAGTGTTGTTGCCCTTGCCTGCCAGCGGCGAACAACTTGCGCTAAAAAAACTTAGCAGTCTAGGCACGTTTAATTTTGCAACACTTCCTAGGATAACGTTGACGGCAATGAAAGTGGCACCCCAATTTATGACGAATTAAATTTGTCATGGAGGTTCCCCGTCTATTCTTAATTTTTTGACCCATTTGGTTAGAAAACCTTTTTCTTATGTTTTTATGCTGCTTTTTAAACCTACTTTCACTGTTATTCATTTCTTTAAAATATTCTTTAACGAAATACCACGTAAGAGACACAATACGGTAGAACCGTATACCGTGAGGCTAAAATTCTACATTTACGTAATACCCTGCGAGCCGCCGCATGGGCGTCTGGCAGGGAGTGTTAGGTCACCAGCCGTGTAAAGATGTAAGTTTTTGGGAGATGAAATGGTTACATGTTTTATAGGAGTGTTTTCAGTGAGCACAATTTTTATTGTGGTCACTTATTGTGCGCGGAAAGAACGAGTTTTTGTACCTATCTGTTCGGCAGTGTATCTCTCTTATTTTATCGCGTCTGTCAGACCTAGAGATGTAGTGAGACGCGTCATGATAATATTCTCTATGTCGCTCTGAAAAATATCATTTCCGAATTTGTCAAGCAACCTAAGCCTAGCGTGTAGCCTCCGAGTCTCTAAGGGAAATTAGGGAAATAGACTACACACAAGGATAATCTCTAAGTATATGTTTTCCCGCAGGCATTTAACTCATCACAATATCTATAAATCGGATTTAAAAATTTGGTCCTTCGATTGGTAGTGCAGCTGATTGTAGTTTGCTCTCTTATGCTTGTGACTTAATTTGCTGAGTATTTCTAACAGCACGACGCCCATGTTTTCCTCATAACTCTTGAATCTCTGTGCTGTGCTCAGAAGTTGCAAAATGCATTAATCCAGATAGTTTTTATAACATTTACAGCACTACGTGACTTAAATTCGCACTAAAGTCACGCTTTTCCGTATCATAAGTAGCCCATTATTGCACCTCACTGTGCTAACGAGTGATTCATTATCACACAAGACTTCACTTAAGTCAAGCACGAGCAACTTACGACTACATCTACATCTACGTCATACCCTGCAAGCCACCCAAAGGGTGTGTGGCAGGGGGTGCTTCCACACCAGGCATGCACGAATTATACGGCAGAACACCGCAGTTACATCGAAACCAACGAGCATTGATTAACAGAAGCATAATTTAATAAAATTACAATTAAGTCCATTGTTCATGCTATATTTATGTATCTGAATACAAATTTATTCACAACGAACTTGAAGTATAGCTAGTCACTAAAATTGAATCTGTTAAAATTTTATCCCTTGACTCATTCCTTATCTTCAGTCTACAAAGCTTTATCAGTAATATCAGAATAATTAAATATTAATTTATATGAACCACCATCTATTGTAGCACTGTGTTTTATAACATAAGAGACTATTTAAATTAACATTTATTGTAGGTACCTTGTAATAATAAGCCATATCTGGATTATTTAAAAAATTGTCAAATTGGTTCAGTTGATTTTACTCTTTGAATCTGATTAGAATTTAAATAAGTTTCCACGATGAAATTCTTAGAACTAGGTATATTTTTATTTGGTTCATTTAATAGGATACCATGAATTTGATCACATGTAGAGGAAGTGGCTTAATTGTATCTTGTAACACATCTTAAATAGCATTAGTAATTTTGACTTGTTTATTTAAAACTATGCCAGAACTTGTTGGAAAATTGTCTTGTTATAGACAGCTCCAATTATCTCATCAATTGTAAGACAATCTTCTTACGCAAGAACAACAGATAGCTCGAACTCTTCATAGAATAATACACATAAAGCTCCCAAAAAACCTGAAAATGAAAAATAAACAACGGTGCGAATTTCCACAGAGAAAAAATCATCCGCCTTGACCGGGATTAGCTTAAAATTTGTAAACAACGGTAACTATGTATATCTGATTGTACATTATGATTTATAATACTCACACCCATTACATTCTTATACACCAATGGACGGCGAAGTCACACGAGCTATAAATTAGTATTCGATACTTGTGACTTAATTGGTTTTTATCACACAGCGTGTTATTTCCCGAGCAAAGCGTGGGCGCTGACTTCACGCCGTGTAATAATGAGCAACTTAAGTCACTAGTATCGTGATCTACCATTATAGCTCGTGCAAGAGTACCATTTATTTAATTTCACCTCCTGATAGGTATCTGCTGGTTTTTTTCCTATCCGCTAATGGTCATAGTTTCATTAACTTCTGGGGTGTATAGTTTCCTGCTAGTTGATGAAAACTCATCCCTTGACTCTCTACCTTGAGATAGCGGGCAGGGTATTACGCAAATGGAGATGGGACCCATCTAGCATCACTGTAGGGTTTGGAATTGCTTTTCTAAGATAAGTCATCTTCTTCGACAATATTTCTTTCGGACTTTGGCTATCAGCATTTCGACGTCAGATTTGCTTAATTCGAAATAGTCCCACCGGCGCACAGTGGTCTGAATTCGAAAAAAAAAATGGAAAAAGTTTTTCCATTGTGAACATCTTGACTATTATTGTACTGGAGTACAATAAAATAAGACCGTGCAATCTCCTGCGTTTAGTTTAATTTTTCTTTACTGGCGGCATCAATTTCTTTTTGCTCTGAAGTAGACGCATGGAAAGACTCTCCAAGTGATATGCAACGTGCTACTAGAATGCATTGAAAAATAAAAAAAGAGGAAATAGATCCTGGTTCAAGCTCTTAAATGCTTATTTATGTTTATATACTAATTATCACGATTGATATACCCTTAATGGGGTCATGAAGTGGTGATAGTCCTCAGTCGAAAGCATTTACATCCACATCTCTCTTCACTATCGCATCGATATCATTTATATCCTCTGGATATTCCCATCAGATACAGCACCTGTGACTGCAGAACACAACTCACGGTCAACCATTGTAAATATCAACATATGCGATACATTTATATCTTTGCCGTTTGATTCTAATTTTGTGTGCACCAAATTTACTCGTCAATATATCTACCATGTCAACCTCCTGGCCAAAAATTGGAAAACCAATCACCTAGAAACAAGTTCAAGGAAGCATGATATGTATAAGAGAGGCCTTACTCAGTACACATCCACACCACTCTCTTACTCGGGTCTCTACGAGAGGTAATAAAATATTAGATATTTTAGCTGTCCGTCAGCAATGATTAAACACGTCGATATCCTCGAAGGCATTAGTGATCATAAAGTAATTTTTTCGACCTTGAAAACAACGGTACAGTCCACTTTAAAACCTAACGTAAAGTCTACTTATTTGAAAAATGCGATTTCATCAAATTTTGAGAGACGTGGGAAGATTGATTCACCAAATTTGTGGCCACAATAAAACACGAGAGCACCGAGTATCATGGAGATATTTTTTGGTAATACTACAAAAAGGAATTGATGAATATATTTCTCAAAAACTCAAACGGGAAAGTAAAGAACCTCGTTGGTATAACCACGGAGAAGGTGGGAGCTCAGGAGACAAATGTCAACCTTCCATTAAGTGAGTCCTCCAACTTTGAATTTATTGAATTTGTTCATAATCGAAAAAAAACACTCATTAAATATTCAATATTTAGTTTTGGATGGAGAGCTACTCGGATAATTGAATATCTATCTTTTTCTGTAAATACATGACCAAAATATTTTCAATGCCGTTGTTTTCAATGGTACACATCAGTTCGGGTTGACCTCTCGACCTATGGAGCAAAGGACTACTTCAGTCATCGCATGATCTACCTTACAGTTCCATGCCGATCCTTAAAATGCGTATGTAGAGCCAGATTTCAAAGGGAGGCTTCTTCTCCGCGGTCTTTCTCAGGGTCCAGGTCCCTACGCCATACAATCAAGTCAAAATGACATTCTATGTTAGGATGTGTCTTTTTAATGATATGCTTAGACCTCGGAAGTACCATCACGTGTGACGGAAGAAGTTCAACGAGCATCAATCGAAGAATAGCCCAAGCTAAGAAGGCGGTCATGGAAAAAATACAACTGCTGTGCTCAAATAAGATAGGACTACAAACCAGGAAAAAGTACGTGAAAACATTCGTGTGGAGCGTGGCACTCTATGGATCGGAAGCATGGACCATTGGAAAAGCTGACCAGAAAAGGCTGGAAGCCTTCGAAGCCTGTTGTAGGAGGAGGATGGTGAAGGTAAAATGAACGGGCAAAATAATAAATGATTAAGTGTACAGAAGAGTAGAAGAGGGAAGAACCAAATGGAACACCATAGAGAAAAGAAGAACAAGATGAATGGGCCCACCTTGAGAAACAATGGGTTAGTAAAGAACATAATTGAAGGCCAAATAGAGGGAAAAGTCGCCAGGGGAAGACCAGGAAATAAGTTCATGGACCAAATAAAGAGGAAAGCACATGGGAAGAGATACGAGGAGGTAATGGAACTAACATTAGACAGGGTAGGGTTTGGGGCTGCTGTCTGCCATTCTTAGGATTGAACAACCAATGATGATTAGATCTCACCCTGCAGACTGGAAGAACTGGAGATGAACACAAAGATATTTACTAATGACTTCGTCCTCTTGGGTAGTGGCGCCATGCATTCGGAATTATGCACTGATTCCTAGTGAGGACTTTTTCTCTCTAAAAGCCTCCACAAATTTTACATCTACATTGTTTTTTTGATTCAATCAATCGCGTTAATAAGGGATAGAAACTTACGATTAGTCCTGGAGGACGGACTTTTCATTGTGATTTCTGCGCGTTTGAGTCGTCTTACTCAGTTTCTGCCGTCCAATTTCTCATTTTTCCGCGCCGCCTTCTCAGGAGCAACGCCCACGAAGAGCACGTCTTTCCCGCTGCGCAGGAATTCGAAAATAAGGCCATACGTCTTGAAGGGGTGTCATTCCTTTTCACTTCCACACTTCGCGCACCTTCGACGCGTTGGGAGAAGATGGAAATAGCGTCGTGGTGTGGAACGCGACTTAATCTGAGGGCGTCGTTAGCGTTATTTATGATTTCGGAAATAGAAAAGAATTTGAGGGGAAGGTGGCGGTGGAGGGATTTGTGAAAAATATTGCGGGTGAGATTAAAGGATGGCTGAACTTACATTGGGCCCCTTCACAGCAGCGTCTTCCGATGGAGGAAGATTTGCAGGCATAATAAATATTATGTATACATTAGGTAAACTTTTTCTGAATTTGTGGGATATGTGTTCGAATCTAGCTTTGAAGAGACTAAAATCGGGGCGCTATTCATGAAAGTTAAGGTAATGGTGTTCATTATTTTTTTTCTTTGATTGCAATTACAAAATAATTATTACCTGCAACTGCGGCAGGTTATTTTGGTTCCTAACTCTAGAGCACCGAATTAGAATCTCATTACTACTGGAGTGGCGGAAATCATCTTCGCCCCCCTTGCTCCATGCCCATCCTCCTCCGAGACTTTCCTCCCCCAGGAAAAGTTGAAAAAATGATAATTTCCTTCATTGCATTGTACAAATAATGTGGTACGCAGTCACACGTATGAATGAAAGGAGATGCTTCATCTTTTAAATATGCACTAATTGGAAGAGGAATATAACGATTGTGTTTATGAGCTAAGATGAGTGTTTTTACCAATGTTGGCTGCATTAGTGTTCAAATGTTAACCTCGAACTAGTTCCGTAGGAAATAGATCAATTCAGATATTTTGGTTAAATAAAGAATGAAGTACGCAAATCGTAATGTTAGATTGTATGAGTGGATGAGAGCCTTCTGGAGCTTTCATGGCACTCAGACCCCTTTAGGTCCATAGTACCGTCCCATATTTAACCTGCCCGCCATTTGCTGACAGGGGACAAGAGCACCACGGTAGAGGTATAGATGAGGGTCACCCATTCAACCCCCGTCCGGGCCCAACGTTGCTTATCTTCGGTGATCTGACGGGATCCGGTGTGTCAACGTGGCTAGGACCTTGCCCCAGCCGTAATCTGTAGTGGAACAAGTAATAAAAGGAGGGGACGCAAGTTAAGTTGATATTATACACCAGAAAGCGCATATAATTAATGAAATGTAACGCAAACACTCCTTCACGCCTACATTCAGGGTTTTCCCGGGACTCGTCAGTCACATAAGTCCAGAATAAATTTTCTAAAATAAGTAATGCAAATTAGAAAAATCACGAGCTACTGCGCTCAGGTTTGTAAGATATGACAGTGACCTTTGCTTGGCACAGAAGAAAACAAAACTATTGCAATACCTCTCTCTGGCATGTGGTACACAGAGACCCTCAACAGACGCACAACACACAATCAGGGTTTGCTTCGGAGTTAATCGCGTTTGGTCCCCGTCAATAACACTGAAAGGTACAATGATAAAAAGAAATAACTCACCGTACTATAAATTCGCCAGAGAAAACCTTTTCAGGCACTCCCTCTCTTAGGTATGAGAACCACAAGGACCCTAGGAACTCAGTCACACACATTCAGGGGTTTTGGTGGGAGTTAACCCTGCGTCAGGGCTTGTCACACTCGCAAAAGGAGTAAGTGATCACACACAATTCCCCTGCAAACACACATTCGAAGATATACAAAACAGGTGAACTATGTAGAACGTGGGAAGTCCATTAAACCTTTTACCGGGTGTTTCATTTGCTTAGCAGGCTTATTTAGGGAAAAATGAGAGACGTCAAATCCAGGAGATAATAATTCACTGAGGAACTTATTTGACTAACGTGGTATACTATATGTATCAGTATTTTGTCCATCATCACTGTGTAATCCGCAATTGGGCATTATGAAACTGGCCATATTTACTATTATTTGTTCGAAACATGGGCTACTTAACGCTTAGGTTCCATTATGAATCCATAGAAAGTGAATTTGTCCTACGGAAAGCACGACAATATCCATAGAATTTCTTATTTTTTTCAGAAGAGATTTTGTGGATTTTTTAATTGGAGAATCCGTCTATATTTTCTCAATTTGATAAGGTAGCTAAGTGGAAATGCCCGAGAATATTTTTTTATGTAACATACGGGCAAAAGATGAAAGGCACTTACCATTCATCTCGAGGAGTAACAATGGCATCTCTCGTGACAGAGCGTTTGCGCTTGCTTTTATGAAATGCACACCAGTGATCGCGTCGCAATTGCGCTCTGCTCCATAAGCTTAAGCAGAGGAGTGAATGCCTTTTACAATAGAGTCAGTCAGACTGAATCACATGCACTGAAAGATTAGATCACCTCTATATTCACGTCGTTGAAAGGGTGTTGAGGAGAGACGACCATGATGAGTACTTCGTGCCATTCATCTGGTGTCCGTCCCATTTGTCAGCTGACGAGTCGAATAAAACTCTGAAAGAGACGTTACAGCATCCTTCTACAAGGAGTCATTGGCATTGTTCATGGAATTAGCCTTGCAAGCAGACGTTCCCATCTTGAGGGATATCGTTCTCCTCACGGATAAACGTACCGGAATTGCATTTCTTTCATTGTACTTTTTATTAATCATGTGGCTTAAAATATGTCTAAATATTGCCCCGTAATCTTAGAATATATTCTCTCAATACTTATAAACTTGCGCTCATTTCAGTGAATGCTTTATTATCATAAGATGATACCATTAGGATTGGGGTTTGAATGTCTTCAAGTGGTCATCTTATCGCAAATTCTTGTCTAAATCGTTAAGTATTAAACAAGCACACCATTAACGGCCGAAATGGTATTAGAAAGTACTAATCATGGACACTTTAGGGAGAGTTATTGATTCCTCCAAAATGAAATATCCCATGAGAAGTTCAATGATCTCTCAATTAGTTGAGATTATTTCAATTTAACTTTTATAAACCTCATTAGGAAATTGATGATTGAATTATTCTCTTATGAATTTTGATGAAAACTTTCAGTAAATCCTCAAACACCTAAGATGGCGACTGGAGCCCCGGCAAAAAGCAATTCGAAAATCATGAGTTAGCCATGGAGTTAGAAAAATTCGTAAGCATTTTACACAGTCGGTCATTGTTAAAATATCCGTGCTTTTATTTTATTATTCCAATCATGAGAGGGGGAAGAAATGGAGATACTTCGAAGGACGGAAAAGAGAAAAAACGCAGTCCTTGACCTATTTGGAGAATTAAGGAAGCATCTCAGTGAAAATATGGGGTGGAATGGGAGGACTGAACTGATTATTGTAAATAATGCAAAGCTGGTGGATGTGATAGGGGAAGAACTCTGCAATTTAAGAGGATAGAGAGAAGAATATGATGGCCATACTAGAGAGAATATAAAGAGGGAAAATATGGCAAAATGAAGATGGAAATAATGGAGGGAATTTATGAATATTTCTATGTTAGTGAGAGGCAGTTAGCAGAATAGTATTATATATTTTTAACATGTCTTTGTAAACCTATCGTTACGGCATTGCGATAATATACTGATGAATGAATAAATGCTGAAATAAATGAATTCAGAGTCATGGAAAAATGTGAATAGTCTTCTATGGTCTTTCTCGCCACATCATCGTTTCCGTAAAGTGCAATTTATCAGTTATCCGAGAAATACATTGATAAAAAACGAAGCCCTGTGCTCATACGGTTTGATAATTTCAGTGAAAATAATATTCCAAAGCCATTTTATTTAATCTACAAAATACTATCGTCACCGTTTACGGAATTTGGAGATATCCTTCTCACTAATGATTTGATGATAGCAGGAAACTCAAAAGGAGTAAAAGCCTTGATTCTTTATTTTACCACGGTACTTTTTCCAGGAAAAGTATATATCTTTATTCAGTTTATCGTAAAAATTACAGTAAAATATATAAACAATAAATTGTTAAAACAATAAATTGTATATAGTAAAATATATAAACAATAAATTGATAAAACTGTTTTGGAAATTTTCTCACTATTTTGAGCCTGTTTAATATTCCACACGATTTGTGGTAAATTTAATGGGAAAAGATAAGAGTTGGTTGATTTGTAGATGATGGCACTAATGCTGTTCATTTCCGTAATTCAACTTGTTTCAAAAGAGCTAAAATGGATGAATCATGAATAAAATCAATGCAATATAAAACATAGCGTACAAACAACCGTCTATTGCATTACTAAAAGCGGACTAATTACTAAAACTTTTCTATAATACTTTTCCCTAGAAAAAGCACTATAGAAAAATAATGAATCAAGGTTTCTTAACCTTGTAAAGTTTCCTGTTATCATCAGATCATTAATGAGAAGAATATCTCCAAAATCCTTAAACGATGGTGATAACCTTTTGGAGATTAAATTAGTTGTCATTGGAATATTATATTACTTATATAAAAGAAGGGGGCTGGGGAAAGAGCAAAATCATCACGAATAGAGAATCACAAATGAGACTTTTACCTCGACCTTAACAACTTTCATTCGTGGTGCCAGGAGTTAAATCTTAGTAAATGCACCACAGTTCACTTCCTGCGAAAGTCATCACACAGACGCCACACCTCAACAAATGTCGGTGGAGTAAAAATAAAATCTTCAGGAACAGTTAAATTTCTTAGAAAATCCTTTCCTTCTGATATATCATGGGGAATACACGTACAAAACGTATGCGGCAAAGCATTGAAGAAACTAGGTCTTGTTAATCGTATAATAGGAAGGTCCTCGGATGAAATAGTGAAACAGAGGTGCTACTTCGCTCTGGTTAGGCCACACGTCGAATACGCGGCGAGCATTTGGGACCCTGGTCATAAAGATTCAACCAAAAAAATTATAAAATACAAAGAAAAGCAGCGCGCTTCGTTAAGAACTGCTACCAGTGAACATATAGTGCCTCATAACTTTTAGAGGGATTAAGGTGGGAGCCCCTAGAGACTCGGAGGCTACACACTTGGTTTATCTTGCTTGAGAAATTCATAACTGGTGTGTTTCAGCGCGACACAGGGAATATTATCATGACGCCTCACTACATCTCTAGGTCTGACAGAAGCGATTAAATAAGAGAGATACAGTGTCGTGCAGATAGGTACGAAAACTCGTTCTTTCCGCGCACAATAAGCGAGCACAATAAAAATTGATCTCCACTACATACACTCCCATAATACACGTAACCATTTCACCTCTCAAAACCTTATCCCTTACATCTTTACACGCCTGGTGTCCTATAGCCTCCTGCCACACGCCCATGCGGCAGCTCGGATGGTAGTAAGTCGACGCAGATGTACCTTCAATGGGTTTCAATAATTGGAATTGGCTAATTCATGATAGGTGCTTGAACATTGGTACTTCTACAGCTTGGCATAAAAATTAAGAATACTGATTAATGCTGATAATTATGAATGACAATAAAATGAAATCTTTCGTATTCCATTGTTAAGTTAATGAGATCTAAAGTTCGCGAACATGTAACTACAAAACCCCGAATATGGTCTATTGTAGACATTGTCACCCAGGGCACGATATCGGTTAACTCCCTGTGAATACCTCATCTGTGTTTTCATTGTACTAAAAATGTGCGGTATTTTTGGCCGAAACATCTATTGTAAACCTTATGAAACCAAAACAATTCGTGCACCCGATGTTGGTGCATAAATATTGCCAGTGCTTAGGGTGAGAGTAGTTTTGTTTTTTTTAATATAGAGGACGTTTTTTTCAAATCCATTTAAAATGAAAGATTACGTATGGATCAAACCTCAATTTGAACCTGTGACTAGTGTTCGCGTGTTTCCTATTTCTATTCATAAGGTGGCCTCCGGGTTTTTTTAACCCTTCCAAGAAAAAACTTCACTCATCCTCGTTAAATCCTATTCTAAGACGCGAATATGGCTTTGCAGACCGCAGGAATATGTCTTCTGAGAGGGTCCCTAATTGCTGATGGCGGTTTCCGGTCCCGAACGGCATACGAGATATTAAGACGAGATGCGCTTCCTCTCTTCGTTAAATCGCGCTAAACTCTCGGGAGAGCCAAACACAACGGGTGGCTGGGAATAAAAACAAGCAGCCAATGCTTCAAGAACCCATTTTAACGACCGTCAAAGCGCACGCCGTTCTATTTTATTTTTGATTACCGTTCCTGCGTGAACCGCTGCTATTTCCGTCTCGGATTACAGCGGATTCCACATCCGCTCTCCTCTTCGTTAGTGCTTCCTACTTCTTTTTCTTCCGGAACAATAATGCAAAAAAATAACCACATACCAGAATTTGCATCCCTGGTATATTCTGGGATCTTTGTAAACTGGACTTTGCTTTTCTCCATTTATCAGGCACGCGACACCTAGTTATATTGCTCATAGTGTTTATTCATGCATCATAATTACACATACAAATACTAATAGTTAAACGTACAAAAACTTAATACATACAGAGTCATAAATTATAACATTCCTAAACGTAAATTATATCATTCATAATTTATAACACATTTTTTCATGCTATCCCCGCTAAGTCCGAAGAACTTGTTAGCTGGTGTCTACCATTTAAAAACTTGGTTCATTTGGAAAGTCTACTTATTTTTTTCTCGTTAAATCATTTTTGTTCTTCAATTAGCCAATTTTTTATTTTTACCTTAATCTTTCTGATTTTTTTAGTTCACTTATATTTTGTGGTATGACATATAATTCTTTTGGCACAACAACCTTACATGTGCTACTACCGTACTTTTTATAATACAGTGGTACCATATAATTTCTTTTTTGTCTAAAAATTTAAATTTTTTTTTATGTTAGTGTTTTTTTCTGGTTATTACACAAATAGCTATATAATATTATGATATACCTGTATAATTTATCCAACCTTAGAATGCCTAACTGTTTATACATATCTGTCAATTTTGAGTCTTTTTTCCAATTTTATTATACATAATTTTAATATACGTATTTTATTTTTTTTATAAGTAGGAAATGATATGAGCTATTTACATTCCCCCAAATAGTGAGACCATAACTCATTAGATTTTCAACTAAACCATGGTAAAATAAATTTAAGACAGTAAAAGAAGTTAGCTTATACATGTAATAAAATTGGTATAAAATTCTTCTAAGTCAAGAGAGCAATAAAATGATCCTTAAATTTAAAAGCAAGTTCCTACAGATCCTTATAAAATTGCATTTTTTCACGTTTTAATTATCGTAGCATTGGCCTGGAAATTGAAACGGAGAAAGAATCAAACTATTGGCCAATGGTCTGATTCTTTCTCCATTATGCATCATTTGTTTGAGATCTCTATATAAGTGGTACCCTACGAGCCTGTATGGAGTCATCCACCTGCCACTCATCTTTGTGGTGTCTTGCATGGAACCACTTAGATGTATGAGTATACGAGTTCGTGGAATGACGCACGTTGAAAATGAACGGCGATGAAATACGAGTTCAGCATAGCTGATTCATTAAGATTGTGTATTTTTTCACCCGGTTCTTCACAAAATAAATTTTATTGTTAGATCCTTTATGAAATCAAAGTGAACATCTATCTGCCTCAGGTGCTATGTTTCACTTGGTTTCGTCCTTTTTATCAAGCCCTGTATAGCATACAGAGTCTTACTTAGAATCAATTGTCACGCAACACGACGTCAAGGACTCAAGAGTTTCACGTCCAATCCTACGTGCGGAATACTTCAGTTGAAGTTCTCTCCATTCTGTGTTTAAAAATGGCACGGGATTGAGCTGAAAAATCTCTCCCGCCGCTGGGATATGAACCCAATCCCTGAATTAATTCGATACCCTCTATTTGCTGATACTGAAGCGATTGATGTAAATAGGAGAAATACTCCTTACCAGCCTGAAAAAATGGTGCGCTCAAAATGAATAAATTTGACTACATGAAATAAATAGTTTGGTTGTGCAATCTGGACGACGCGCTTAATATGTAATCGTTAGCGGAAATAAATAATACTATTGTTTCGTATAATGTAGAGTAATATTTTTCCCAAAGCGAGCTCATGTTTTTGGAGTAGTTCAGTTTCTGAAAACTTTCAATTATTTTTAATGATTATATTTTCCCACAATCATTGTTCCCTTTTATTTCCTCGCCATGACGCTTCATTAATTGCCTAATATGCATCAAACTGAACTCAGAACGAATTTCTAACGCGTGGGGTCAAATTGGATGTTTTTTCTACGTGATCTCATTTGAAATAATTCTCACCTGCTATTTTCATTTAAAATTTTCAGAAGGTAAAGATTACGGAGACAGGGAATCAAACCGCGGCCAGTACTGAAATCATTTCCCAGAGGAATAGTGATGTGGGAGGAGATAACGGATTTACTGAGACACCGCAAGAGTCATTGATTCACATCAAGGATGGGCTATAATGGCCGTGGACACTGGACAGGCTTCGAAGAAACTACAGAGATGAGGTTGATATTCTTTCCTCTGAGTCACTACGAGGAGAATGCAGTATCACCACGAGAAAACCAGACCGTTTAAAGCGTAAGTAATATTGCAAATGGCGGTCATGAATCGCGTGGTAAAACAGTCTCGATCATTTCCTGTTATGTACACTATACCACTTTATCAGCCGTCATTCAAGTTGGTTCAGTGTATAAGATGGTTTGGGCTTATTATTTTAAAAGGCTTTCATGTTTTTACGAGTCTGAAGATTGAATAAGACCCTTGAAAAACCAGTTCAGATTGAAAGACAGCAGGTGTTTTTTATGAGAAAAAGTTATTGATTAACTTATTCGCCCGCCAGAATGCCTGCGAAAACTTACATGAAAGTGACTAGTGGGAGGCAAAATTAGCAGTTTAACATTATATCTTCGCACTACTATCTACTTCGCACTACGCATCACTACAGGTGAGAATGACAGGGCGTGTTCGGACATTTGCTATGAAAAGGCAAGTACGTGGTGAAGAGAAATTTGGAGAGGGAAAGTACGCCAAGTAGGGAATATTCAGACAGGATGTCGCAGTGTTACGTTCTATGATCGTTGCTGTTATTAATGTAATGCACGTGGGAAATTGTGATATTTTCGCTATCCTCGACGTGTTTTTTCGTCTTATGGGTGTAATTTATAATGATTTAATGTGGGGTAGGATCACCTTTCCTTCTATTGCGTTGTCCTTAACGTCATCCGAAACGAAAACCGCTCTAGCAGGGCAGTGCTCACAGTTGCTGCTTTAAGGACACGCTCCACCGATCAAAAATTGTAATATTTTAAACACTTGACAAAATTTTTAAAGAATATCGATTACGATTTTGCTCTAAAGAGCGCGATAGAAAGCGGGTTCGTTCAATATCGATAGTGTTCTTCCTTCGATGCAAGACTTTGCAAGGGAAACTAGTCCGCCATTAATGCGCTTATTTTGGTGTCTTCTCCAGAAGTATAGCTTATGTGTCCCAAGTTTATGTTAGGCTATGCTCTGGCTAGGCCAAACCTCGAATACGTGGCGAGTATTTGGGACCGTAATAATAAAGATTTAACCAAGAAAATTAATGAAATACAAATAAAAGCAGCACGCTTCGTTAAAAACTGCTACGAGCAAACATATAGTGTTTCACAGGTTTTAGAGGGATTTAGATGGAAGCTCCTAGAAAATCGGAGGCTACACATCAGGCTTAGTTTGCTTTAAAAAATGAGAACTGGTGTGTTTCAGAGCGACACAGAGAATATAATCATGACGCCTCACTACATCTCTAGCTCTGACAGAAGCGATGAAATAAGAGAGATACATCGCCGAGCAGATAGGTACAAGAACTCGTTCCTTCAGCGCACAATAAGCGACCTCAATAAACTGAGATCCACTAAATACATTCCAATAATACACGTCACCATTTCACCTCCCAAAACCTTATCCCTTTTCTTTTCACGGCTGGTGACCTAACACCCTCAGCCACACGCCCTTAGGGCGGCTCGCAGGATAGTATGTTGATTTAGATGTTGATTTTATAGAGAATTTGTAATAGTTAATGTGAGAATTTGTAAGAACTTGCACTGCATATTTGCAGATTTCCTTGGGGGCTCAATAAGCACATTGATGGCGGACGAAAGGTGGAAATGGTTGCGAAAAACCATATCGATTGTGGTATAGATATATGGAATCGAACGACCCTGGTAGAAAGATCACACGAGCGCACGCGTTTTGTAGAACAATTATCGCGCTCTTAGTCTGTCCATGAGCTGGATTACTCTTCTGTCTCTCTGTGCTAGTATTTTTTTATGTTTTTAGTTGGCTGTACCTATAGACCCTGAGTCCTCCAAGTTACTTATTATTTCCACATATATGACCGTCCTCTTTCTTCTCGCATTCGCCTGCTATGTTCGATATATACTCTTTAAGCGCACACCTGAGTTGGCAATTAGCCTTGCCGCTCTTTCTCGCACAAGGCTTCCTTAACCTCCGCCTCTCTCCAAGACCACGTTGCACTCACACGCTCATGTGATAAGTGAGGAAAGTGGCGGCGGAACCTCTTCGCGGGAAGGACGGCCCGTCATTGCTTGGGACTCATTGCGAAAGTGAAAAAGAGGTCGTTCACGCCTCGCTCGGGGTATTAATTTCTGGCATCGGCTACGGGAATTACGGCAGGAAATCCTCTCGAGAGGGGGGAATGTCCACATCTTACCGGCGAATTGTCCACCGTTGGGCATTTGACTGGGACTCCAGAAAGCGAATTTATTTTAGCATTAGGAGAGGGCAGTAGGAATACCCTTGAGGGAACTTAAGAGTTTTAGGATGAATTTTTAAAAATTGTTGAAAATAACTCGCTTCATCAGGCTTCCCTTCGTATAAATATTGAGTACCCATAATTTGAAATAATAAACACGGGTGCTTTTCTTTCAACCAGTTGAAACTACAGTTTTTATTCCAATAATTTAGTTTAATAGGGTAATCTACTGGTTAAGAAGAAAGTGAGAAAACATCGTTTAAATTTTCACCGGCGCGGACCTATGCCAGTCTACCTCACACAATGTCTTCTTTATCTTTGGTCACCTCCCACTTCTCTTCTTCCCGTCCATATGGCCTATTCTCTATCTCCTCCGCTTATCCAACATGCTCCCCTCAATCTAGACCTTCAACCCTCATTACCATTTCCAAACACATTCTATGTCCACCTATAATTTTCTCCCTAGATATTCCAATTTGGGAACTTCATGTTAAAATTTCCCTAAACGCGGTGATACCGCGACTTACGGATCTCATTCATTCTTATATGTGATTCCAGGGGCGACCCCAGGAATTTATTTCGGGGGGGGGGGGGAGACTACCATTAAATTATGGCTATTTTCAGTCATCCTAAAAAAACTATGAAACTGTTACATCATTATATCTATATAATAATGAGCAGATAACTATTATACTTTTCAGATCATTGATCTCGGAGTGTTTAATGTTGTATTTGATAACTACTTCTAGTTGTTAAAATTGTTTTGTAAAACCCAAAATTTTCGGGGGGGATGTATCCCCTTTATCCCTCCCCAGGGATCGCTCCTGTGTGATTCCTATCTTTTAACATTCTTATCTCGAAACCCATGTTTCCCTTTTGTGTCATGCGAGATTTATCGATCTGTTCTCAGATTTATAGATTTAAAAAAAGGTAATTATTTCCAATTATTAAATATTTTTACTTGAGGAATCGTTCATTTTAAATTCTTTGTACATAAATCAACGTTCATTGAATAAAAAAACTCATGACTGGTTGCTTATTTTTGTTCAGTTGCTTACTTTTGCATCTTAAGTGGTTGTGGTTTTAAAAAAACCTTCCCGAAGAGGTTGAGCGCTGAATGTGTTCACAGCACGTGAGTTGAGCTGCGGCGATTGAAGTTTGCTGTTTGAAATGCAAAGTCGCTGTGGGCTCGACGAAATCGCTAGAAGTGATTGCCTTGGAGCAAGTTTTACAGCATTGATGCTCTTATTGAGTCGTCTATGACACGCTAAACTCGAATAGCATTTTAGTTCGTATCTGGAGAATACTTTTGTACCTAGAGAAAACTCGGAATGTAAGCAAAGTTCGTATCTTTTACTCGTTTATAATGGAGCGTTGTAAGTCCAGGCACCGCTGTATTACTCTTCAAGTTTTTCCGGTGTTTCATTCTTACTTTACCGCGAGGAGAGTAACCTAGTCTCACCTGCAAAAGTCGACTCCCTCTAACAGTTCTGAGTACCTGATGACTTAGGCTTGATTATACCTCGATGTTTGTGTGGTACTGAGGGCAATAAACCTCAATTTACGCCGCAGTTTTTAAACTTCCCAAAAGTAAATCTTGCCACCTTTATTCCTTTATTAAATCAAGTCCAGCATATGGTACGTACATTCCGTAATTAATTGAAGCTTACTAACTGATGTCTCATTCATAGCAACCGCGAAATTAGAAAAGCCTTTCGGTCATTGAAGCAAGGAATAAGGCTTTAATATTAAATTCTGTAATGCACTTACATAATATTACAGCATTTTCTTAAGTTTCGCTATTAATTACCCATACCTGAAAACGGAATAGCCAATCCGTCAGCATTTCCCCACCTTTGATACAAACTCAAAGTTTTCAAAAAATCATTTATCGTTTTTAATTGAAAATGTGAAGATGAACGTCGATGGTTATCACGAGAAAATTTGACTAGCTGCGTTTATTATAAATCTGTGATCTTCATTGATGAATTGTTATTCATACGGGTTTAGATTAGTCATCGTACTGACAGATATTCATGTATTATTACAGTTTATGACGTAGTTAGTGCGTTTCTAAGTAATTCAGTATAAGTGGTGGGCATTTTAATGGCTTCAATATTCTCCTATGATATCGCGCCGCACGATCGTATCTATTCTCTTCTGCTATTCATGCCTCCTACGGATATATTAATTACCACGAGAGAAAATTCCTCCACTGAGAATGAGAAGGTACTAAGGAAGTATCTTCGGCTTCGTCGAAAGGGCTGAAATAAAAATAGGCCCAAGAAAATCGCGTGTCTGGTTACAGGCTGCGTGTTCGGAATTTCTTTGATGCACATACCCTAAGTTATGTGATTAATATGGCCACTTCTTCACTCGTGAACCCTAATCCGCCTCTTGCCCGCTCCTCACTTAAGAATAGCAATCATCTCCACGTTCTCATTGCAACCCCGCTCGCCACCCTTCTCCCCTCACCCGTTAAACTTGGAAAGTGAGCCCACAACCAGATCATGATCTCGTCCCAGCGGTTGTCGTCCCTTGTGGTGACTATTTAAAAGTCTCTCTTAGGGCAATAACTCAGCAAAAATGAATATGGAATTCTTGTAAACACCAAACCCGTTGCATGGTTCATATTGTGGGCATCATCGTTGTAGGAGAGGTTGTGGTACGTTTAAGTGGAAAGAGAAATGCTTACACTGATCTTCAACAGCCTCAGGCCCTTGACTTTTTACAATAATGATTCCTTCATCTCATGCATAAAACTCATTTCTTTTTCCCTCGTCCCGTCCCAGCATCCTCCCCTCAATCACGGACTTCAGCATCTTCGTCGCTCAGGTTGATTCAAATGTTGAAGGCTTCACTTGGTGGAAGGTCTACATTGTAGTAAACCAAACTTTGTGTCTTCCTTAGATTTGTTATTATGAGTACAACCGGTTTCGGTAGTTACGCCATCATCAGGTACAACACCCAGCAGAGGTACCTGATGAGGGCGTAACTGCAGAAACCGGTTGTACTCGTAATAATAAATCTGATTTAACAGATAAATCTGATAACAGATAAGATAATACTATACTAGTACTAATATAATACTATACTAGTACTAGATAAGATAATACTATAGTAAGATTTAACAGGGAACATAATTATAAATCTGATTAAACAGATTTATTATTATAAGTACAACTGGTTTCGGTAGTTACGCCATCATCAGGTACAACACCCAGCAGAGGTACCTGATGATGGCGTAACTGCAGAAACCGGTTGAACTCGTCATAATAAATATGATTTAACAGATAAGTCTGATAACAGATAAGATAATACTATACTAGTACTAATATAATACTATACTAGTACTAGATAAGATAATACTATAGTAGGATTTAACAGGGAACATAATTATAAATCTGATTGAACAGATTTATTATTATAAGTACAACCGGTTTCGGCAGTTACGCCATCATCAGGTACAACACCCAGCAGAGGTACCTGATGATGGCGTAACTGCAGAAATCGGTTGTACTCGTAATAATAAATCTGCGAAAGACACAAAGTTTGGTTTACTTCAATCTCCATCGCTTCTCAATTGCATATTCCAATCGACTACTCGTCCTCTTCTCCTCCAGAAGTTTCTCCTCATCCACCACACCGAGCTCTTCCTCGTTCGTCTTCCATTCCATTAACACTTTCATTATTCTCTTCAACACCCATATCTCCAACTATTGTAGCCCATTCATGCCGTTTACCTCAGAGTTCACGTATCTACGTAATACAACGTGTTCTTTTTCTACCACAATTGATCGAGGTCTTTCATAAAGTATGAAGAAGTTAATCAACCCTTTTCCTATGATATTCGAGATGGTTATGTTGTACCCCTGATGCTGAATACTCTGGCCAGTCATTTTTATAATATCAAGGAGTTTAATGAGCATCCTTAGAGATCAGTGCTTTCGACGGACTGTGATGCAGTTAGGATTTTATTTTTGTTCCAGTCTAAGATATTTTAGAACTTTAAATACATGTTTATTTCTTACTTGTAATAGCTAATATTTATGTTTTTGTTTTTGCTTTTTTCACACCGGGCAATTATTATTGACTCATTAGCACAGGACAGACTTGTTACTCCTGGCGTACATATAGGCGGCGAAAATTTAATTATTCAGGGCGTTTATGACTAAATTTTCATTCCAGTTTTCAACATATTCGCGCATATTTAGTGTCTTCTTTAGCATCAGTTTTGAGTAGCATACGCTAGGGCGGTGTAAAGATGACAAAAACTGCCATCATGGATGCATAATCGCTGCTATTTAACCTCCGTCATTCTTCTGAAAGTGCCCTTAGTAAGGACATTGCTCTCATTCTTCTTACGGTTTCAAAATCGATTCGATGGGTATTAATATCTGCGGTTTAGACACGTATAAATTAGATATTTTAGTGCTTGAGGGTGAGTTTCGCCGTGAACACTACTTAAATACGAGAGGTACAAAAAAACGGCAATATAAAAAATTAGGTCAGACTATTTGTTGACAACTTCATGTTGACTGTTTGACTATTAAATAACAAATTACGTGGTAATTTTCCGATCTGTAAAATGCAACTGATCGGCATTAATGTCACATTATCTAATGAGAGTTTGATTACGTGTTCAAGCACAGTTGGTGCAATATGGGGGATGGGGAGAGGAAAAGCTTGGTTTTTTATCACAAGAACGACGTACTAGAGAAAGCAGAAAATTAGCGTTTAATGTTAAATGATAAGGTGGTAGGCACGGTAAAAACGTGCGTCAATTGTTGTAGATCACGTAGTCTAACTCTCATGATGATGTTGTGACATCGTAATCGGTCAGTTATATTGAACAGTGTAGAAGATTGCAAATTGATTTATTCTGTAACAATGTTACGATTCCAAGAAGTTACTTCTTCTACGATTACATTAATCATGTTGAATGTGTTATATGTGGAGCGATCCTTGAACTAATTCATTGCTTGAAGGCAAGATATAAATGATAACATCACCAATAGGCAATAGATAGATATAAATTTGAAAAATTATAGCTTAGTAGACTTCATTGTGCAATCGGAACTGTTTTTAATGCCTCGTTTCCTTCCTTCTTTCCTCCTTAAATACCGAGACAAGTGCAATCAGGAACAACCTTGAGTTCTTTAGCTTCGCAGCAAACATTCAGCGTACAAACGTGTTTTGCTAAAGATTTTCGTTCTTGGGAAAATGCGATTTAACCCAATCACAGGCCGTGTCCCTTGAATGCCTACGGATGTTCTAGATGACCCCAGGTCAGGGAGTATCCGGTTCGTATTACGAAATGAAGGAATGGCGACAACTCATGTCAGCGGTTTATTTCTTTAAAGGTAACGGAAAAACTGTAAACATAAAGCTTTCGTCTTAGTTATTGGCACCTCTGCGATTAAAAATTGCTTGCATTTTCGAAAGGTATTTTTTTCGCACATGATTGGTTACTAAGGCAACACAGAAAATATAGCAACACCTACCCGAGAAGAACTCTTCTCTCAACCGCGTGAACCACTTATACGTGTCATGCCTCACTTCCATTACTTTCATCAACCGTGGAAATGCGTTAGTGGATATCACTTCCCATTTCATTGCTGTGGCACCCGATTTTCCACGTCAACCTACCCCTGCATGGCCTACGGTATATTCGGCGAATAGATGAACTCTCATGACTAATAAATATGCTCATGGTGTTGCATAAGGCATTTGTGCAGTATTTTTTCTCGCGTAATTAATTGCATTGAAAAACTCCCCGACCAATTAAGCTGCAGTTAAATGGTTAAGTGTTGATTGCTAATTTTTTAGTATGAACGATGTTTAGCCCCTAGCAAGCGCAAGTTTACATACCTTTCTATCAAACTGTTGTTGTCATGCACCCTTTAGGCTTCAGTCTGCCAAGTCTAACATTATTTTTCTATAGCGTACATTTCTTCTAATCTCATTTTGTACAGACGTCGCTGTAATATCCCTAAATACCTATGAAACCAAATTGTTTTTTTTTGCATTTCAGTTGTTTAAACGAACTTACAAATGCAACCTGTGATATGGATTTGCTCGTCCCATTTATTTTTAAACATTACTCTTTTCATAATGGAACTGAATATTTTTATGTAAATGACAAAAGTAAATAATAAAGGTTATGATTAATATAAAGTTATTTTCCTCGAGCTTTTAGGTCATTAATTCATTTTTAATCTGTTCCTCTTTTGCCAATGAATTAATGGCCTAAAAGCTCCAGGAAAATAACTTAATATTAATAAAGAAAAAGAGGTCACGAAAGAGAATCATCAAAAGATTATTATTTAAAACTTGTCATTGAGAGTTTTGTAGTATTACTACCCTGTGGATTCGGGTCGGGTTACCTGATAAACAATCTTATTAACTAATATCGTATTCATAAAATCATAGACGTAGCTATTTTCATAGATTCAATCAATAGAAATATCAATTTTACCCCCAAAAAGCACATTTACCTGGCGCCCCTTTGAATGTATTTCTAATGAAACACGATTTACTCCACAAGCTAGCACTTTTTCTTTTCTTAGAAAAAATACTTTTAATTGACCGCGATTGGAACCCAGGTCTCACAGTTCTTAGTCCTAAAGCCAGAGTAGTTCTTTACATCTGTCCACGAGACTGCGAACGACATAATATGTACCTTTTGCATTATTGATTTACATACGTACGTACCAATCTCGCCGTTCCCTTCCGGGGTAGGCAGAGTCACCAAGTTTCACTCATAAATACATATTTGTTCACCTAACTCTGCCTCAATTTTCTCCATACTGACCTATCCTTGCAAACCTCTTTTGCTTCATTTACCCCCATACACTGCTTCATACACGCCCTCCTGTTTTTTAAAACTCCTAGTATTCCTCCTCCTAAGAATTTCCTTAACCACATTCAACCACAACTTCCTCGACCTCTACCTCTCGCACCATTCATTTCACTCTTATATATCTGTTTCGTTATTCGACTCTCATCCATGCTCTCAACATAACCAAACCAACGAAGCACATTCCTTTCATATATGTCCATTACTGGAGCATCTAACCCACATTCATTTGTTACCCAGTCACTCCTGACCCTACCCATCCTACTTTTGCCGCAAACACCCCTCAGACAGCTCATACCCACGGCGGTTAGTCTACTCCTATGTCTATCCTGACATACCCATGTTTCACTACCATAAAACAAATTGATTTAGAAAAAAATATATCTTTTATTGGCTAAAAAATGACTTCGTCAACCTTCCAGCCTTGGTTCAACCAACGTTTACCCAACGCCCCTCATCCATAAGCTTTAAAATCGTAGACTCCATGATTAGATAAATGTTTATGTCGATAGATCGATAGTTTAATCATAGCTCGACTTGCATGCATGGTACCGTTCGGTCAGGCACCTGACACCTGGGCGCCCATACCATCCCCTACTTCATTTGTCCTCCACCTAGAAAAAGGAAGCGCCTTACAAGGGGCGCCAGCGCCCATTCGGGAACCACTGCCTTAGCGGCTCGCTCCTGATTTTGAAGTCGTAAATGTTGCGTAGGAAGGAGGAATTTTTACTAGAACCAATTCAGCAGTGCGTGTCTCCTGTTGTTTCGAGAATCAGTTCGGAGTTCAATTCTTAAACTGCGGCTTCCTCGTTCCTTTTACTTTTTTACTTTAACGGTGTGTATAGCATATTCTAGAACAGGCAAAGGAGTATATGGATCCGTAAGGCGGGGTTCCTCGGCTCCTGTTTTTTCTTCATTCATACCAGACAGTGAGTATTCTCTAAACTATGACCCCTGTTTTTTTTCATTTTCAATCATAGAAGACTTCTTAACCCAAATCGAAAGGAAATGATACATATTAGGAGCATAAATATTCATATTTATATTTTTAAGAGGTGCTAAGTATCCTCATAAGAGAAGGATGCTTTTTGCCACCTCATAAATGCAAATAAAAATTAGAACATAATTTGGTAGGTTGGTAACCTCCACTTTTACAATGATGATTTATCTTATTAGTGCTATATTGTCTTATACCTAATTTGCTCCCAAACATTACGCAATTCCCTTGATTTTTAACCATATTATCAACTGTAAATTTAAGCGGGAGTAACTATAATAAACTTGTGAAAAACACGCACCACTTCCCAATTACACCGGAATGGAGGGTCCTACTCCGAAATGATGAGATAGTGCGAGCGTTTGAACCTCGTTTTGAGATGTTCAGGCGTTGAAGCTTTGAGTGGGACTAGAAGAGGGTTGTGTTCATACTTAAGTGTACGGCTTACTCTAATTCCTCCGAAAAAATTCACAAGTGCTCCTGCAGCTTGCAAGGGTAAAATAATACCCTCCGTTTCATCCTAAAACTTGCATAATCATAATTAATCTCGTGACAAAAATTAATCGCTCCTAAAAGTGGGGATAATCTTGGATGTGGAAGAGTGACAAAAATGCCTCAAATTTGGATTCACTTGGCATCCCAACGGCGTCGCGACGGAGGCATGCCAAGGTGCGTCTGTCGACCGCCCCTCTATTCGACTGCATTCCGCGGCTTTTACCCAATGCCTCTCCGCGAGTCGCCCATACGATGCCTCCACTCAGCGCCTCGATATTTCTCCTTGGGGACATGAAATATCTCCAGGTCTGTACCGGGCTTCTCTCGTCGTAGCGGCACTGTCATCCGCGACTCCAAGACACCCATGGCACTGTGGCTGTCTCCTACGATCCTCATTTGGAAACATCAATTAAAACCGTGCTTTCATTATTTTTAGTACAATCTATCCGTGGGCCTGAATGCTTGACCAATGAAATACAAATTTATCCGCCTTTAATTATTCAGCATGTCATTTTTGGCTCTTTCAGTAATAGGCACTACCACTTTAGGTAGTGGAATTGAGACCATGTTAATAGAGGAACATATTTTTTATCTTCTACATTTTAACGCCCTCCTCCGGTTTCGACGTTATATACTTATCGCTTACGAGAGAACTAGTTAAGGGATTTACTCGCACTGTTCTATATGCTCGCGATTTTTTAGGGTTGTAGAGGCGTTTAAGCAGAAGCGGAGATGATAATTGAAATTCCTCCTCAGTGATGAGCTGTAAAAATCCCACTTTTTCTTTCAAAAATCCCCATGCTCAGTATAAATCAGGGAGGTATGCAGCAATTTCAGGTATATATTTCTGTAAATCATAGGAAAATGACGTGTGCATACTTCCGATACTGGAAGTCGTTAAACTATAATGTAGAATGTTTCTATACATTATACCATTAGTGGAAGCATTTGAGGCTTCCTAAAGTGAAGTTTCCGGATAATTCGTTTTAGACATTTCAAATTTTCTCGAATCAAAGGGTCAAAAAGTGGTAGATCCCTGAAATATTTTTACGTCGAAACAATGACAGCAGGTGGCGGTTCCCTGTGAATCCCGTGAGAGTAGTTTTTGAAATTAGCCTGTCTATAACATAAGGGTATATAACCATTCTAAGAAATATTAAGGAAAGTGAGAATATTAAACAACTTAGGTCAGCACTAAGTGCAAGTTTACTGTATTATGTGACTGAACGCTTCATAATGGGACATAAGTAGATGTTTTTATGGCTTAAATAATTATAAAAAAATACTTCAGATGGTCGTATTGAAAGATTTTGTGTCAGAAAACGGTCGTATAAAAATTTTGCTAAAGATGAATTTTTTAAACATATCCAAGGAAAACGTTTTTAAATTTTTCTTCCAGTAGTATGTAAGAAAAAGTTTTTCACATCCTTTAAACATTTGAAGCGTGACATTATTTTTTTAAAAAGTGAAATAGAAGGAAGGATGTTGGATAAGGAGGGAAGGGGAAAAAAGAGAATAGGCTTTATGGATGGGTTGAGAAGAGGTAGAACCAGCGCTAAGATGAAGAAAATAATTGTGCTAGGAGACACTCGCCTGCCGACGCAAAAAAAGGAGGATGTTTTTATTAAAACCTGCATTAATTGGTGGATAATCCTCATTAAAGACTGCATTGCGGAGTATTATTTCAAATAATGAAAACAGAGTTCTTTTAATGTAGTTCAAGTATTTTAATTTATATATCATTTAATACATCAATAAGACAGGACGAAGTCTGTTTTCATTGCTCTCTTTTCTATAGTGTATAAGGATCGTTTGATGCATAAGTATAGAAGAGATAGCACAATCTTTGAAAAAGTTTATGGATGGAGTGTTTAAAATTTGGATCAATTTATCAAGGGCCTTTGCAGCATGGACATTAGAGGGTGCATCTGTCGTTTCCTAAAGTGACTGCACTCCGTATTCCTCTCGGTTTTAGCTGGTGCCTTTCCGCGATGTCTTCAGTGAAGCTGGGTAGTGACTCTCCACTCAGTGCCTTAATTTATCTCTCCTGGGGACGAAATATTTTTTTTCTCAGTAACTGCTGGGCGTCTCGACACCCCTCAGGGTATGTCGACTGCTCGTCTCCGGCATTTAGCGTCTTCCGTTGCGAAATTCCTTTTTCCAAACGGAGATATTTGATATCGTTCATGGAAACTCATGGTTGATACATGTCAAATGCACGTAATTTACCAATGTTCCCTCCCGTTGGTACTACAGCTCGAATATTTCCTATTTTTTCAAAACGCCCGTTTTCATTTCTTTTCGGAACCAGATTAAAGTAGAGGAGAGATACTCGTTTTAGTTTCGTTAATTCGTTTAGTTAATTGAGTGGTCTATTTTTGTCATACTTTTTTTAACAGGCATTAGCTTCGAAGTTTATTTTCAATGCGTGCGTCTTATTGTGTAAAAAAAATTGTGCGAGTAATTTCCAGTCGCAAATTTCTATTGTTGTGGTAAATATAATACAGCTCTTCGTGATTACCGGCGAAGTGACTTAAATGACAGCACTCTTTGAATACTTGTGCTTCAGAACGTTTGCGACCACGTAATCGAAATCAGTGTGGCCATCTACCCGAATGCTATTGCCAAAGAGAGAGAAATTGGACGGAACAGGTTGAAGCCATGGCCAATTTTGAAAATGAAAAAGAATCCCCTCTTTCGAGTTGTATTGCTCTGCTTTTTCATGGTTGAAGAAATAATGTAAAAAAAATAATATTGCTATAAAAGTGCTTTGAAAAAATTAAATTCCAATAGACTAATCGATTCTGAATTTATCAAACGTTGACGAGAAAAAAAAATTTCTACCTCCTCCTAACTTCGTCCCGGTTATGGAATAAACCCTTTCTAATCCTCCATATTTCGTTTATTAAACATGCCTGTTTCGATGTAAAAGCATCTCCAGAGTTCGATGATGTTGTTACATCCGATAAAACCGAAAAAAACACCGAAAAAATATTTAAAAAGTGTTGAGAATATCTAAAGGATATAATCTTTGGCACGATTCCGCAGAGAAATCACCCATACCATTAGGTTCATGTCGCGTTAGCGTTGAATCAAGATTACTTAACATTTTAAGTTATCAGATTTTCGGGTCTAGTTCGAAACATCACTATCACAGTAAGTTCATCAATAAGAGAAGGTATTTATGTCGAAGTTTATAACGACCAAAGTATTTTAACAGAGATTACAAATTGAAATGCTTCGTTTTCATGAAACCGCGTTGGATTGTTGTTGCGAAAAGGACGGAAGACGTCCTCCCTGAGCCCAACGACCGACTCTCGAATATCACCAATAAAGGGGTCTACGAGATTAAGCCTGAATCACACAATACTTGACCTTGTTCAAGTCCGAGGATACTCGCTAGCATACTAGGACTTGTGCAAGGTCAAGTATCGTGTGATATAGAGCAAGCATACTGGAAATCCTGCATGATCGCTAGCATACTTGCTGGTATCCTTTTCTTCGCAATTGGTGCGGTACTAGTTTGACACTTGCTCCTAGTAGGACCTAGTAGTCGCCGACCAATCACCTTTGCAATGCGGTCGGCAATTTTTGATGTCAGCGCCTCCATAGTTCCCCGTGACAATTACAATTTCCCGGGATCAAATAAACAACTCAAACCTCACAACAAGACACAATGGCTTGGGTACCTGAGGCAATTGAGGTTGAGGAGCTGCAGCGGCTAAAAGCCGTCGTCTTCGATCGAAATCATCCATTTCGGTCGTCAAACTCCTTCCGCGACTGTACTCGATCAAAGATCTATTAAACAGACCTTGTGCAAGTTCAAGTTTCGTGTGATAGCTCCTAGAAAGATTTCAAGCATGCTAGGTTTCTTACTAGAAATCCGGTACTCGCTAGCATCCTCGGAATTGTACAAGGTCAAGTATCGTGTGAATCAGGCTTTAGATGTAGCCATGGGACTTAAGTCATGCATCTGCCCGGCAGGTGGGGCGGTCATGTGCCGCCTACAGAAGCATTATAGAGCGATGATAAATGGGTAATACCACCTTTGCACCTTTGCTGAACCCGCCTGGTCGGAACCTGGACACAAGGTAAATCTAGAGGAAGCTAAGATCATCGCCAAAGGTTAGCCTTACCCCTGATCATCAGGGAAATAACTCGTGGAAAAGGTTGTTCCGGCTAGAACGCCAGCAACGTTCCCGCCTTAACGGCGGACCGCAGCAGCCCCGTCAAGGAGGCGGAAATGACCAAGGGACATTGGTATAAGGACGACCAAGACCACGGCATCGACACTTTGGCCTAAAGACGCCAGTTGTAACGCTGGCGAAACCATTGTCGCTATAGCAAACCAACTCGTTTTCTTGAAAATGAAGCCATTTCAACTTACGCACCCTGGAAGCCTCCGCTCGATCAGAGATAATAAAACGGAACCTTACGGTCGCCATACGCTGAATGCAATGGTATGCAAGACAACTGTTCTCGCAGACGACGTCGTTTAGAGCGTAATCTCGCCAGAAGCTAAGCATACTGTTCTAGGCAACTAGATGGCTTGATG
The DNA here is from genome assembly GCA_963169105.1 of Ceriagrion tenellum. NCBI lineage: Eukaryota > Metazoa > Arthropoda > Insecta > Odonata > Coenagrionidae > Ceriagrion > Ceriagrion tenellum. The sequence goes on from OY720637.1 coordinate 126,574,051, forward strand.
TAAAAAGTATGTACAATATCTTTTACACTACCTCTGAGAGAGTACCCTGTGAATTTTAATCATGCAATTATTTCATAGTTGTAATTTATTGTTTGTTATATTGCTGTAAATTTAAGGTGTTTACGAGAAAATAAAATTTAAATTGTGTTATAGCATATCGAATGATAATCAATTTTGGTCACTAGCGGATCGCATCGGATTAGAAGAATAGTCCTCTATTTTCTTTGTCATCTTCTTTCGGTGCACTTGTTTTTCTACTCTTACTTGCTCGTCTTCTGGAGTGAGAGATATGGCAAGAATCGGAACTACGCATGCGTCACGAAAGCAAAGCGATGAGAAAATAGCGGACCGAGCTATTTACAGCCACGTGGCGCTATGAAAGTAAGCATCGATTCGCATGGCTCGCATTTGGTATGAGCGGACATTAGGGATCTGGTTTAAGGTAGCCCGAGCGAGATAGTTCCCTAGTCATAACAGAGACCATATTCGAATTGTACGTTTTGATTTCACCAGCTGTAGGATACATTAATTAAATATTGCATTATTAATAGTGCAATAATATAGTTTTATATTACAGAAATGGTAAGTTATTATATGAAAATATGTAAATAAGTCTTTAACTTGACTCATTTTTTTCGCACGGTGTATTTTAAATTCCTGCAAATGGAAGGTTTTTTGTGATACCCAAGAACCTACTGCGATGACAATATGATTTATTTTCAAAAATAGTTGAGGTAACATACGAACTACACGCTGTTAGTTTTTTTTACGACATCTAAGTGTTAGAAATTCCTCATTTTGTAAATAAATCCTCTCTGGAGTGCATACACGTGCCATTTCCCATGAAAAAAGGGATGTTTTTTTTGGTAAATATCTCGGAAAGTAATGTGGTAAGGGGTTGAATTTTTGGTGTCATTAGAAGAGTGAGATATATTTCTTTAAAATGAGACCAAATTCATTGATTTGTAGGTAAAATGATATTTCGCTCGAACTACCTTAAGGGATTTAAAGACATTTGGCGAAAACTGATGTCGCATCGCATATGATGGGTGGCGGCCTTTAGTGTCTCAGCTTTTCTCTTCCGGAGACGAAATACTTCCCGGTATCCTCGAGGCGCCGTTCTGAGCCACGGTTTGACGGTGTATGGGCCGTCTCCTCTGGTGTAGTCGCCGTATCATAGAGAATGGAGCGGCCGGCTAGTGTGAGCTTTCTTTCGGATGTGGCGGGCGGAGTGTCGGTGGGAGGGGAAGGAGTGGGTTGATCCCTCGCTGCTCGTTGTTTTGCTTGGCTGCCAAAGGAGATGTACGAAGGGGGAGGGGACGGCGGATGCCCCCTCCCCCTACTCCTCTTTCCCTTGAGGAATGCGGGCAGGGCACGGACGGGTGCCCGCCCGGGCAATTGCGAAAGTTTGCCCGGGATCGAAATGCTGGGGGTGGGGTCGGGCGGCCCATATCCGGGCTCGCCCGCGACGGGCGGGAACATCCGGGGTGGAACGTGTCCGGTAAGGGTTCTACGGCGGAAGGGAGTATTAGCTTACCGCTGTCACAGCAGGGTGGCTACTTTTCTTGAAATCTTTGAAACCGGGAAGACTCCTTAAATATGATCGCCTCTGAGGAAAATTCAGGAACTCCAATTGGAGAATCTGTTCTAATTTTTCTAATGGCAATGTAATAACAGGAATAATAACAGGGTAGTTTTTACATAATCACGAACTTGTTACCTAAATCGGATCACCATCCTGTTTCACCGTTACTTTGACCAGTTCTTGATCACTCATGCTGAGTACCCTTTTACTTTTTATTCTTACATTCATTTGCTCATCATAATTGCATCAAAGTTTGTTGAGACCTGTTAACGCGATGCATGTACTAGGGGAATCAAACGCGTGAGCGTATCTATCTTCGCACATGCATCGTGTAGACCGTTACATTGCGTGAAAGGGATGTAAGGTTTGGAAAACGGACACTATACCAACTGGATATCAAGGAAACTGGATATGCAGGAGGCAGGATCTCCCTTGATGAAAAAAAGCTAGTAACAAATGATGTAGAAAAGGAAGATAACATTAGGCTAGGAATATACACCGTTAGATTAGAATGAAAGCAATTATTGGAAAAAGATGAAGACCAAATCAAGAGTATTACCAATTAAAAATCCATGCAAAGAGTATTGGGGATATATTCACCTTTGAAAACTCCTCGAAGTGGTGGAGAGCAACAAATTAGCTCATTCTGGACATAATAGCCTACTTACAGCAGTTATAGGAAGAGAAATGTAGGCGAAGAAATGCCGACGAAGACCAAAGTTCAAAGAAAAATATTGGGGCATGTTAATTTTAGGACTGATGAAGAAATAAAGTGGTTGGCTGACAGAAGGATGAGAGCTGCAGCAAAATATTCTTCAAAGTGATAACAACTGATTACCGGTTTTGTGGCTACCAAAAATGAAGTTCGTCTCGACGATATTTTTTGTTCATAAATATTTGAAAAAACAGATAAATGTATTCAAAGATTTTCAGTTATGATTGGTGAAGTTTCAGATTATCTAAAATAATTAAACAGTTGGTGATTCCATTTGATTTTTTTTAATTCGGCCGAGATTTCAATGCAAAAGTGTTCTTGTAGAGTGCTCATTATTATCAAGACTAAAAATGATAGCATTGGAACCGCGATCAGCTTATCAAGTTACGGTGTTTCAAAAAAACTACGTTTTTTTAAATTATGATCAACAAATGAGTTAATTTATTCCTTAAATGCTTGCCGAAGAATACCACGCACACATACCTACGCCGATTTCTCACGCATACTCCTGCTCGCAGCTCCTTTCCGTTTGTATATACGTAATCTCATCTTGAATATGTCGAGGATTCCGAGAAGGTACAGATTCCAGAGAGATTTACTGCGCAGACGAAACGGTCGGGGGGCCGCGTTATTCCTAGGCTTTACTCCTCGAGAGTCTGTCTGCGAGACAGGGCCGTTAATAAATGCCAGAAGGTTGCCCCCCCGCGTCTCGCCTTATCGAAGGAATTCCATCTCCACCCAGAGAATGAACAATCGCCAGCCACCTAGTTGGAAAACAAGCAGCACCCCATTCCGGCAGGAAGCGGTCCTGACCTATGCCACGCGCTTGCCAAACTCCTTTGCGCGGCTTTCGGGGGCAGACACTGCAGGCACGCGGCCAGGGCGTTCCGTGGGGTCCAGACCGCGTATCAAGTCATAGCAAGTCAGTTTCGTAATTGAACATCTTCTAAGATTTTTAAGTGGCATATACCCTCCAATTTTCCTTGAGCTAGCGCAGAAAGAAGCATACCGAAAATTCATGATGAACGATAAATCTTTTACTAGTTTCACACTTTTTTTTTGGTTTTCACCGACCAGGTTTCAACACAGAGTGCCATTATCAAAAAGTAATTCCCGGGAGATTCACTGGGTAAACCCTTAGGCGTGAGAAGCGTGATTTCATATGGAAACGTGATATTCTTCGGCAATACGTGATATCATATCTAAACATCAACAAGGCGTGAGGCCATACAAGGTAAAAAGAAACCTAGGTTGAAACCTGGTCGGTGAATAATAACATAAAAGTGTAGATATAGTAAAAGTTTTATTGTTCATCATTAATATAACAAATTTTCACAAACCGACGCCTGATGTTTCTTCTTAAAAACAAAAAATTGTCATGGGCGAATAACGGGTGAAATTTAATACTGACGGAGAACTTAAAAACTCAGAAGAAAGAAAAATCAGCTTTGCAGGACGTTGAGACAGAGCATCTGTAAACTAGGCGATGCCATTACACGGCATAATCTTCTCATCATGATGTGTTTTTTAGGATAAAATCATGATGTGATTATAGCGGAACTGTCGTTGATGCTCAATATTTTTACATATCTTTTGTAATTTATTAGTTAATAAGCTTCACAGTGAATCATTTAACTCATAGTTACTTTTATTAAATGTAAAGTTCCTGAGGCTGAATTTAAACCCCTCTCATCAGTAAATCATTACTGTTTAGAGAAATTATCTTGAGAATGTGAGTGAAAAAATATCCGTCGTGATGACTGATATTGCAGTATGGCTGAAGGGTGTAACAAAGCAGTACTATTCCTGAAAATACCTTTAATATTATACTTCACCTTTTGCCAGTTCCAAAAATCGGGCATCAATTGATTTTGTCTATGACATTGTATGCGCTTTGGTGTTGCCGTTAAAATTGGGTCATTGTACCTTACACATATTCATTTAAAGGATCATTAATTCTATTGATATAAGGAGGAAAAATTAAAACTTTGGCCATTTAACCGCCCTCTTTAACCAAGAAAATTCTCTATGGATTTTCTGAACGGAGCGAAAGTGCTCATTGCACGGCAATATGGTCCCTACATGATTAGAGATAATTCTGGTGAAAGTTATATGTATTTATTTAGTTAGACGTTAGATTTGATCCCTTAGGCGACGTTTAGTCAAAATAAGATTAACTTCAGCCTAAAGCTGGATGTTTTATAATAGGTGGTGGGCTCGAATCATTTCTAGATGCATGAAGGAAAATCATTTATTTAAATGAATACAAAAAATGAAATAGTGCGTGATGGAATCAACAAGGTCGGCAACAAGTAGAACCGTGCGAAATAGAAAAAGTCAAAAATGCTAAGTTAAAAAATATATGATGGAAAATTACGGTATTTTTATGTTTTAATGTTATTTTATTGTTATTTCATTATTTAACTGGTATTTTACTGTCATTTTAATGCTCTATTGACTTTACTTTCATTTTATGTGTATATCAGAGCAATTTGTAAAATTTAAATGTTTGTGAGATGAGAAAACAGTCAACTAAATCCCATTTGAAATATTTCTTTATATCGATTAAAAATTATCCTAAATGTACTAATATCATGGTATTTAAAATGGCACCTTTAGACAAGCCTCTGGATTTGGAGGACCAGGAGGTTTATGTACTGTAAACGATGTAAATAAAAAATATTCATTATTTCACTACAAAAGGTTAAGAAACGTGGACTCAGAGGAAAGGGGATGCCAACAGGCTTCAAGCGTTTAAGATGTTGGTGTGTAGGGGATTGGGGAAAGAGCGGAGGACGGAAAGGAAGACGAACGAGGAAGTGCTCGGCATGATTGGGGAGGAAAGAAAGCATGTTGCATATTTAGATGAGGTAGAGTGGGTGGTTGGTGGAGGTAATGAGGGGCGGAGGGATGCTGAAGTCCGTGATGGAGGGGAGTGCCTTGGCAATGAGACGAAAGAGAATAAGCTTTGTGGACGGGATGATGAGAGGTGAGACGTATACTGACACTAGTGAGATGAGGAAAGAAACTGTTTAGGTAGGCAGGGCCCTTAGCAAGGCAAAATCCCACGGATTTTTACTCTTCTGTAAATAAATGTCCGGTAGTCCGAGCGAGATAGTTCCCTAGTCATAATAGAGACCATATTCGAATTATACGTTTTAATTTCACCAGCTGTAGGACACATGAATTAAATATTGCATTATTAATGGTGCAATAATATAGTTTTATATGACAGAATTCGTTAGTAATTTCATGAAGATATCTAGATAAGTCTTTAACTTTACTCATTTTTTTCGCGCGGTGCGTTTGAAACTCCTTCAAAGCGGAAGGTTTTTTTGTGATACCCAAGAACCTATTGCGGTGACAATATGATTAATTTTCAAAAATAGTTGCGAAAACACACACACTGTTGATTTTTGACGAGATCTAGGTTTTAGAACTTCCTGGCTGGTATTTTTTGGCAAATATCTCGGAAAGTAATGTGGTAAGGGGTTGAATTTTTGGTGTCAATGGCAGGGTGATATGTATTTCTTTAAAATGAGATCAAATTCATTGATTTCTAGCTAAAATGATATTTCACTCAAACTACCTTAACCTGTAGTTTTAACTAGGGTTATCGCCCTAGTAATCTAATATACAAAAATGAATGTTTGTTTGTTCGTCTTCTATGCGTTACAATACCATTTATCAGATTACGATGAAACTTTGGTGAGGTGTTGTGCGCGCGTCCGCGAAGGTTTTTGAATTATTAAATCCATTGTGCAAATGATGGAGCGCGAGTCGTTTCAACAAATGTGTGTTGGTACGCGAACTTCTCAAACAAGCGACGAACGACGAGCAAGCAACAAAGCAGATCGTTCATGAGTTGCTCAATTACGTGCATTGGAATCATATCAGTAAGACATAATTTGCGTTAAAAGGTACGTAATTTATCTGCACGTGAAATAAAATTTGGTGCTGTGGTCTCTTCGTTTGCTTTTTTATTATTATTTTCTATATTTATTTTCGTATGCGCTTCGCTTTTTACTAAAATTGGATTTTTAGGCTCGAAATTGTTAAATTTTTGCACTATTTCAACAATAGAATATTTTCTTTGAAGGCTTCCGCGACTCTTATAATTATTAATGTTGCTCTTTTCAGGTATTTCCGTCGCGTGTTTGGTTTTTTCGACAACAGTTTCTCCCCTCTTCCTGGGGGCGTCTTCAGGTCCGTTGGACATTTTTGTAATTCGTTTTGTTGTCGAAAAAACCAAACACGCGACGGAAATACCTGAAAAGAGCAACATTAATAATAGAATATTTTATTTACTTGGAAACTGCAGCATGTGCATGGAATGGAAACTCATGCCATAATTTGTGCGTTACGAAACCCTGTATAGGTAGGAGGAATTAATTGGATTAGGTCTCAAATTCGTTTGTGTCTGCTTTGTGTACGTGTGCCTACTTAGAAAGAGAAAGTGGCATTGCAAAGCGTGCCGGGCACAGCAAGTAATTTATAAATTGATCTTGATCGGTTCGGATCGGAAATTTACCCTATATTACATTTAATATTATTTTGGTTGGCATTATGGTAGAATTATATTAGGGATTGGGTGATGATTGATAATTCATAATATTTAAATTAAGCTTCATAATACATTAATTTTCTTTTCCTTTTCAGTATCTCATTTGTTGTCGCTGAATGCCATGTGGGGGTTATGTAATTGGATGGGTCTTCTGGCGAAAAAGGCGATGAAATGCTACAATCTGAGACTTTGTGGAGAATACTTGGTAAGCGAGGAAGGGGAAACAGTGTTGGACATTTAAAATGAAATGAGGTAAAAAAAACATACTGAATACGGATATCGTACACAAATTTTGCTAGAGGTTTTAGAAGATGAGGTCATCATAAGTTCTACAATTAGCTAAGAGCAGCCTTTCTATATTCCACGTTCTTTGCTCGTTCAGCTATGCCCAAAGGTGTCTACTGCCTCAGGTCTTACCTGGCTGATGTATTTTGCTCTCGGTCTTCCTCGCGGGAATGTTCCCTCGTTCATGTACCTCACGCGTGGATTGTATCTTAGGGCTTGACCAGGCGGTGCCAGTCCTGAAACTTTCCTCCTTTCCTATTATATTGGACTCGTTTGAACTTACTGAGGAAATAGACTGACTTCTACTTTCCTTGAAGGTTGCATTTTGATCATGGAATAACATCGGATCACATTCGGTGACATCCTAATACTGAGATGACTTTGAGTGGGGACTACAAATGTAAGTATCGAATTGATTTGACGGAAGAGGAGAACTGTTTTCACGTGTAAACATTCATTTATTCATGAAAATGTTTTTTTTACGTTCAAGATTACTCAAAAGTTAGAATTAGAAAGATAATAATATTAATTATAACGATTCCCACTGTAGATACAATTAATACATATGCATATCTAGCGCAATCTACACAAATATGTGAAATTCACGGATTCTGATTAAATTCGAGTTGTGCAATGTACAGTCGAATTGATTACCGAAATAAGGCAATTGTCGAAACTGCCATATCTATTGTTGACTTCCATCGCTCATTTGTTTGGTTAAAAAAGAAACCGTTAAGTAATTAGTAGGAAGAACGATATCCTGAAAGGAGCAAAACACAATGAGATGTCGCTACTCTCGATACTTCCGTGGGAGACTTCTGCCAAGGGTGAATTCCCCTTAGCAAAGTGAATCTACTGCGAAGCTGTGTATGGAAGGTAATTCAGTCTCTAACTTGAGGCGCAAAAGAAGTAAAATAGAGGCCAAAATCCCAGCGGATCTTAAAGCTCAACGGCCTGTCCTCTTCTAAGACTTCACTACGGTCCTCGCTAATCACCTGAGAAGTAAATTGGACTCGCTCCAACAGCGGGAGGCAAGCTAGATTTTGGAGGGGATTCAGCACAATGGATCACATTGAAGTGGCAGTCGGGAAGCAGCAGAACGCTGCAATGAATACCAACCAGCCCTTGGCGGTGGTTTATGGACTCCCAGAAAGCTTTTGACTATATCATCCCCACCCTTCGGCAGCTAAATTTGACGTCTTGAAAAAGCAGAGACGTTGACGGAGAAATGTTTGGAGTTTCTGGATAACATTTATCGCAATGCCGTTTCTCCTCGAAGGTTGCATTAAGAAACAGTGGAGCTTCTGATCCGCCTGGGGAATCAAGATAAAGAGATTCCTTTCTTCCCGAATTCCTGCCTTGTGTCTTTCAGTGGAAGTTTTAAATGGCCAAGAACATTCTCCATGCAGGCGACAAAAAGGATGAATTGGTTGCTTGCCTAGTCATCAGTTTTTTTCATGCCTATTAACTCATGAGGAGGATATTCAATGACAGAATATTCCTTCAAGTTATTACCGAAATACCGATGTAACTCTAGCGTGACATATTGCCGTAAAACTAATTTAACTTTTATTTCGGTGGAATATTTATGCATCGTAAAATATTTTACGGAATTTGTAATACCTATTATTTTTAGTACGATTTTTCTTATTTTGAGAGACAACAGATTATACTAAGGAATTTCAAGAGAATTAACCTCAAGTGACTTTCAAGTAGCGCCATGAAGTCTGTAATGAATACGAGTCTCTCAAGTGAACTCAAGTGTCAACCAATTAACATAATATAGTCATTTATGCCAAACAAACGTTCTCATTCGCTGCTTTTTTTCTCATGGACAGTGACAGCAAAGGCTGTTGAAGTACGAAGCCTGACTCTAAAACCACCTTTCTTTTCCTTTTTTTAACATATCTGGTGTATATGGCCATGATATTTTCATGTATTATATGACGGAATTTAGTTCAAGATCTACATTGACGGAGGTTTTGTTTGAAGGAATTATACAATCCACGATTGTCTAAATTACCATGATGAGAGTCGAAGAATGCATTGAAAACTGCCGAAGAAAACAGGGTTTATTCAACATAGAGTTGAACCGCGGATGTTAGTCTTTCCGAGCAAGTACCCTAGTCGAAACTTCGGGGTTCGATTCCCTTCCCAGGGCATCCTGCTTTAATCTGGCAATTTTCAACGCATTCTTCGCCTCTCATCTAGGCAAATGAAAATTCCTCCAGCGGTCGTATTTTCATGCGTTGTGACAGTGGATCGATCTATCCTTACGAACAATGACTCCTTGAATGATACCATCTTGTCTTGCGAGTACCATATGGAGCGGACATCAGAGGTACATCACAACTACCTCCAGTGTAAGTTCAACAGATTCAGGCGATATGCAGAGGGAGTTCGCCGTAATAAGAACAACAATCGTAATTTTCCACAAATTTTAATAATAAGTACGGCGGGTTTTGACTTACAGAGTCATTTCGTACCTGATAATGACTGTGAGTCGAAACGCGAGGTACTTAAAATTAAACTTTGGAAAAGTACAATAACTGTCCTTATTAGCTTCACACTCCTCCAGGGACTACCTTTTGGAATTGGGAATCGTGTTTTGCGTAGTGGTCGTTGCATTGTCCTGGAAAGCCGCCGGTCCGTGGTTCGATTCCTGCTTATTGTATGTTTTTTTTGTATATGATAACCGTGTATCACATTTTTTTCACTTTGCAAAAGAATGAATTTTTGTAGTCATATTGCTCGTCTAGATGACATTGAGAGTCGAAGTCATGGAGGGTCGTCTTTTAAACAGCCCATTACAGTTGATTCCCTAGCATGAATTATACGGTTATGGCATAATAGCAACCATTTGCAACGTACTAACAGCAATTCAAATTCTATCCTAAGTATTAATATCTCATTAAAAACCGTTAATCTGCATGCATCACTTTGTCTGTTGCAATCGGAAAAATCCACGCTATATGCGAACAATTCTTCATCATAAGACTTACTTATAGGATTGGGTTGTTGTGGTGGCAATAGTGCTATCTGTTTTTCAGAGCAATTCCCACTCACTGCAGGATGATGTGCAGAGAGAACTCAAAAAGTATTCTGTCCGTCGGATGGAGTGAAAATTATCGGTCGCTTTTTGATAATAAAAAGCTAAAGCCGATGCTCGGCTGCTCTCGCCCGACTTCATGCCTACCCAGAATACCCATCAACTACCAAATTTCACAAATATTTTTCAAACATTTAATCTAACCGCTAAAGATTTACGCTCAGGCGCAACCCCAGATTTCTATGAATTATTATCATCATCATCAGTTGATTTGATCTGGTGAAACTCTCCGATTTGTAGTGGGGGACTTCGGAGGAAGGAGGTTGGAAAAAAGAGATAATCGGTTTGCACGAAACTGATGCAAGAATAGGGCGGTACTCTGTCATACGGATGATTTCAAGCCCATTCTTTCTTTTTAAACTTTCCAAAATGTTGTCGTATTAATGATTATATTTTATCCAAAAATTTCAAATCTCTTGATTAAAAGTACTCATATGGTCATTACAAAGTTAATGTTTTGAGAACTTATTTTTATATTATTTCTGTCTTTAAAAGCACATATTGTTCCTGTGCTTCAGAAGCCTACAAATTACCTTCTTCCAAACTATCTCACGCAGACACCATCACACTCAGTACACTCATACAAAGAATACAAACATTGTAAAATTTCACAGATCTTTTCAAAACAGCCCGTTTCATTCAACGATGGAAATCATCGTCACGTGATGCATGTTCTGTGAAAAATGATGTTAAATTTACTAAGTTTTTATCCTTTGTGTAATAATGAAATTCCGAAAAGTTGTGCCAGACTATGTCGATATCATACATGGTGCTTTTACCATTCTGCTGAACGTATCTTTACACTAGACTACTTACAATGACCCTTTTGAGGGTTGCACGGGGTTTGAAAACGACCTAAAATCCGATTTTGAGCGATAGTTTTGTGATATTTTTCTAGAGATTCTGCCCAGGTATTCCATTCCGCACCAATGATTCTTGTTCATCTTTTAGACTGATCTGCTAAATTAGCTGAATAAATTTGGCTGATAGTCTGTCTTCTCCGCTATTATATTTAATGTTTAAATTAAAGCGGAAAGTTACCCACGGACGTAATTAATATATTTTATTTCACTGACTTTCATCATATAGCATTATTCAGGAAGAGGGATATTGAGCAGATGATGAATCATCAAATGAAATGCTTTTAATTTTTTTACCAAATAAAGTCTTGAATCTAAGAGAATTACTTAGTGTGACGGGGGGACCTATTAACTTCATGTACGTAACCTATATAAAGGAGTGTCGGTCTTTTGCGAGCGAAATTTAATCTAATCGCTAAGGCTAACGAAATCCAGGGAACAATTGTAATCTCTTTCACCGTAGAGACTAATTTTTGAGTAGATATCATCAAAAAATAAGTTACAGTTATTCAGTAATCTATCGGAACAAGTTGCTTTTCCCCTAAATCCACGCATCCAAAAGGAAGCTGATGGCCTCGGCTGTCGGTTGCGTCCCTTATTAATGCCCAAGAAATGATAAATGGCGGAGATGATCATTACGTTGAGTAATTTTGACGAAGCGATTTTATTCCTTCATGCCTGGAATAATTTCTGACTCGTTTTTATTCATGATAGTGATTTCTACGTCATTAACACAATGTGATCTTCAATCAGGGTCTTATCGCCGACCGTATCGTCCTAATCTCTATCTCAAATGACTGATTGCGGCACTCAAAATACCGGAAAAGCGCAGGGGGCGTGGTATGTTAGAACAGCTAATAGACACTTAAATCATGCATGATGCCAAGTAACCCAAATAGCTAGCCAGGAGTTTTTTTCTTCGCAGCGAACGGGGTGTTTCGTGATTTACCGCGTAGTTTCTCGTCCCTCTGCCGTGAAGTAAATCATCATTATTGAAATCCGCCGGAAAAGCATAAAGGAAATCGTCTGTACAAAGGCAAAGACTCGGGGAAATTTAAGAGTGGCAGGATGTTATTGATGGGTGAAGGGGAATTTTTCGGAGAGAAAGTTATGAAATAGTCATTATAGTACAAAAACGTGGATATGATTGTTTATAAATATTACTTTAATTTGAACTACCTTGAATCTTATTTGAGCGAGATTTTTCTTAAGTAATTAGAGAAAAATATTTTAATTTTATTTTTTAATCATGCAGCTTTAAGTAGCATTAAAATATTGGCATAACACGAATACAAAACTTGGTTTTAATTTATGCACAGTCAGTAATTAATTAAATACGTGTGCCAGAAGAAGGCTTAAATGGCAATAATTCATTGAAAAGTGAGCTATAAAAATCCCTTTAACACGGATGGTTTTAAGATGACTTTAAAATTGCTGTGGTCACTATTTTATTTCCAGAAAGTCAAAAAAACAGACGAACTACGCAATATTTAATTTCGGACGCGATCTATCCCGTCGAACTTCGTCTTAGTCAAAGTAACCCTCTAACACTCAAACCCATTCCAAATCTAATGAAAAGCCCGTATTTTTTGGCAAATATCTTAATAAATTATATTTTAGGGGCCGATATTTTGGTTTTAAGGGAGAGAGAAGATATTTTCTTTTATATTTAGGTCGAATTTATTTCATTCTCTGCGAAGAGATATATCACTCAAACCACCTAAATTTATTATGGAAAATTTTTATGGAAGTTTTGAGGAGGTCAACTGTAGACTTAAAACATGGGAAAAACTAATGGTTATGCAACTGTATGAATTAATAATTCTTTCTGCTGTTAGAAACTGAGAGAATTCTAAATAGCACGCGGTATTACCACAGGATAGTTCATCAGGAAGAATGTGGTTTTAAATGCTGTCGCTTCATGTTAAAGGAAATGTCTTACAATGTTGACACAGTGTAAATTAATGCAATTGTATTTTATTTGGGTAAAATAATCTTAATAAACGTACGATCCTGGATATTTTTATTGTTCTCCACTATTCATAAAGTGTATTTGCCTAACTTCGAATTACCGTGTTAGGAAACCGGTATGACTTGATAAGGAAGAATTTGGTCAATAGAAGCCTTTTTAGAACTTCAATTAATGATAAAAGCTAATAATACCATAAAGGGATGTGGTGGGGAGCTATGGATAACAAAATATTAACAGCATTTTAGAATGTCTTCCAATTTTGTTTGCTTGCATAAATATGATCGCATTTCTTGATTGTAAATTTACTGATCGATACAAAAAATGTTAACAACTAGTTGACGGACAAGCGCACCTTGTCTTACGTGCTAAATATGGCATAAAAATCATTTCTGCTTGTATAAATGATATTCAAAGTAAACATCCCACATAAATGTTTTTATCTAATTCAACGGTAAGGATTCGATCCCAATGAAGTTTTATCTCTTTTGTAGGCATATTACTAATGCAGTTTAATGAACAGATGCTGAGAAAGTTAAGAATAAACTAAGACGCAAATGTAAATCATTGAGTTCCTGTTTCTACAAAAACCAGGCCAAATCTTCAATAATGGGCTTGCTGTCCAATGTAAAAGTGTTTTGAGATCAATACACAATGATGCACGCCGTCTTCCTTTTCTGTTTTTCATAATATTTAGACCCCAATACCACCGGAGATTTCGCGCTGATGCTTGATATGTGCATTTCATTCCCTTTCTTCTTTCTCTTTTCTTTCTTTAATCTTTTAATCGAAACATTATCTCGGGAATCACAGACGGAGATATTATATTCATCGAAATAGAAGGCTCAGCATCTCCGTCAGCACTTCAGGGTCCAAGAGCTTCCGGAGTGTAGTCCTCGCATGCTCCACTATCCAGCGGTGTCTCCTAACTCACTCATTCATGGCCGTATTTAGAATGCCTTGAAAACTGAAGCCGAATGCAATCAAATTAAATATTTATCGGTGAATATAAAATTTCCCATATCTAAGTGTAGTCCTGCTAGTATTGGAAATACTGGGAATTTATTACTGCGTATAAGTTTGCGAAGCATCGCGAGCATATTTTCACTTGGTTTTTTTTGCGTGACGAACGGCATTGAAAATTGGTTGTTTGAATGTATGAGAGAATGGGATGGAGCCGCTTCTAATTCTACGACGACATATCAGTTATATTGCTGGTTTCTCTGTCTAGTCAGCGCAGGAGTGACTAAGAAATACAGGGTGATTTACGTAGAATTTGCAAAATTTCAGTAGCTGAAATGTGGTGATTTTAAGAATTTTCGTTTTGCATTTATGTGGTCGTGTCACCTTAGTCACCGAGCTATGGCAACGCTATCATTTTGTGCAGATGCAATGGAAACGCCATAAAGTAGCGTTCTGTGAGCATTATGGAATAAAAGGTATTTTTTATCTGTAACTCAAGGTGTATTATAATGGCTGACATATTCGAAATCCAATGCAGTTAAATATCAGCACAATGTGTGGGAGGGAAAGTTGGAGACCAGCTGAGAGCCAAATTTGTTGACGTTTGTTTGTCTGTCATTCCACGGATTTCAGTCGTAGTTATATATACTAGAATATCAATGCAAGAAATACGACAAAAATCAAGTATTAAAAAAAAAGTACTAAGATGGTGTGAGCCAAGCAAAATAGACTGGTCGTAAAATTAAGAGGATCCTAATTGGAGCAGTTAGAAAAATATTATTATTTAGACTGTACTCGGCAAATTGCGTTAGCCAAGAGGCCTCCCACAATTAAGAGCGAAGTAATGTTGCAGACCATTTGCACGAATGTAAACAGTAAGACTGACGTGGAATTTAAGGTGACTGAAGCGATTTCCTTTGATGCACAAATATGCATGAAACTTGTACGCGTGGTACTTACTTGTATTGGTACTATGTGACGGTAAAAGCGAAAAAAACCAATGTTGACGATTTGGTTTATTGGCAATTAATGCTTCTTGTAGCCTTATGGCTTTCCACATTTATAGCGAAATAATTCCATTGCGAATTAACAGAGTTTACCATAAACACGAAATAATACGTTTCATATTATTGTAATGGTTGCTGAGGAATATCAAGGGGACTTGCCGTGTAGAAAACATGTACTTGTTTTTTTTTATTTTTTCGTGAAGTTTGAAGTCCGCGTCTTAAACCCAAGCCATAACAATGCTTTAATTTGGGCGAAAATTTTAAAATATGGCTCTGGCATTGTTTTCATTTGCACAAGTATGGTTATTTCCACCGCACAAACACGTGCCAAAGTGAAGTGTGGCCCAAGAACATTTTTCGTCTTAATTCAAAATTTACTAACATGCGTACTCATAGCATAGGATTACCGCTTCAAACACCTCGATATGAAGTGTAGCGCTGCGTTGATCAGAAACGCTGGCCTCTAAATGGAGGTGGAAGAGAATTGGCTGCAGGTCGGTATTTTAAGGTAGTGCGAGCGAGATCCTGTAGTTCCCTAATCATAATAGAGACAATATTCGAATTATACTTTTTAATTTCATCAGCTGTGAGACGCACGAATTAAATATTGCATTACTAATGGTGCAATAATATAGTTTTGCATGACACAAATTGTAATTAATCAAATGAAAATGTCTAAATAAGGGTTTAACTTGACTCAATTTTTTCACGCGGTACGTTTGAAACTTCTCTAAAACGGAAGGTTTATTGTGGTCCCGAAGAATTTACTGCGGTGACAATATGATTAATTTTCAAAATAGTTGAGAAAACACACAAACTACACTTGTTGATTTCTTGATGAGATCTAGGTGTTAGAAAGTTTCTCTGGAGTACATACACGTACCATTTCCCGTATAAAATGGCTGGTATTTCCTGGCAAATATCTCGGAAAGTTATGTGGTAAAGGATTAAATTTTTTTATCAATGGAAGGGTGATATGTTGAGGCCAAATTCGTTGACTTCTAGGTAAAATGATATTTCGCTCAAACTACCTTAAATGTGAGAGTGAAGGAGAATGGAGTCGGGGCATTGGGCGGAAAGAAAGACTAAATAGGAATTTCTGGGCTCGGTGGAGTTGACGCGGTAAAACTTCTGCAGGGATTAGGAGGAGACAGAGTAGTTGGTAAGAACAGGCAACGATTGGCGACGGGAAGCTGGATTTCTCGATAGCGTGGAGGATGATAAGTACACGAGGAAGGCGAACAAGAGAATAGACCTCATAGGCGGGATGAAGAGACGTAGGACGTGCGCTTGTATGAAGAAAGAAATCGTGTGAGGAGATAGGGACGTGCGCCTGCAGTAAAATCTAGAGTATTGATATTCTCTTCCATTTTGATCTACCTGAACGGTTAGCTCTCCCAAATGAGCACGACCATAATGTCTTACAATACTTTTTAAAAACGGAATGTATCTCATTCCATCCAAGTTTTCATTGGAAATGAGCCACCGCTCGGTGTGGAGGAAGTTTGATCCATTCTGATATAGATCAAGTCGCGATGTTTAGTTGAGAAACCCCTGACAATAAAACATTCTTTCCGGATACACAGACCTTCCATTATTTTCCTCGAAATAGACGGGAAAAGCGTTCTTCTTAGCTACACATTCCAGGAGGAGAATTTCAGGATTTTAGTCGGAATGCAATTTCATGGTTTACGGATAGCTGTCGCCACTTAACGATGATTCATGGCCCTTCCACGCCGTGCACATCTTCGCCTCCATATTCCTCTCCGCGTCCCCTAAATGTAAATCATCCCCCACTCGTCCCACCCTTCCGAAGTTTTCCTCATACAGCTCCGCTCTAAAATCCCTCGCGGGTAACCGACGTGATTGCGGTGGTTGGTGAGACGAAAGACATTGAGCTGCAGCCGTGCGGGAGAAAACACTTCACTTGGCCGGCAATACGAGGGAATTTAAAGGGCTATAGGGTGAGGAATGAAGGAAGTGTTGGGTTGCCGGGGAAAAATTTCTGAAACGCGTTGCTTCAGTTTATTTCCTTTCCTTAGTACCTTTTCAGGAGGAATCTCCGTCAGATTTATTTGCGACATCCCGCCAAAACACGAACATTACTAAGGAAATCATTAAGTGATGCCGTGAATCAAATGAAAATTTTAGTTACTGCTTGAAATAGGGACCCGCGCGAGTGCATCGGACGAATCTCACGGTTCACCTCAAAGAACTGTGGAGCCCGGCGCACGCATTGGACTGCTCTTTACATTTCATGTCCGGAAGTCTGCATCACCTTGTTCCTTTAAAGCCCACAAAAATCTGCTTGGGAGGACGCATCCGTAGCTTTACTGGCTAAAGCACTGGGCCATTGGAAATATCGCACCTCCGGCCTAAAAAAAATTCACAGACAATGAATCTCCAAAAGAAGCACATTAAACGTGTAACGTATCTTGGTGTAATAAGTGATTAGTGAAAAAATATAATAGTCAAATGCAATACTTTTCCTGCTAATTATTAGAGATGCTACAAGAAATGAAATATTTTAATCTCTTATTTTTCAATTGAAAATTGAACTGTTAGCTATATTTCTCTTCGGAAAGCGACAGCTCAACACTTGGCTGGAATATAGTAATAATTGTCCTTCGGCTTGAGCATATTACAAATGCCTTTATTTTACAATGCCTGGAAATAATTAATGAAAGCAGTAATTTTGAGGAATTAATGAAAAGGAGTTAGATTTAATTTCCTGAATCGAGACATTCGACTCAGCCGTAATATTAAGTTTATAGGTAGCTAAATTCGTAAATTTTAGTTAGTTAAAATCCTGAAGAAAACAAGGCCACTGCTTTATTCTTCACTGTTATCACTGATTCGACACATCCCAGCCTCTAGTTTAATTTCGATTCCTTAATCATAGAACGTAAAATTCTTCAAATACGCAAATTTTCAGCTTACTACTTTTAATAGTTTCAGTTGCGTGAATGACGAGGAAAAGAGATTTCCACAGTGGATATATAATGGTAACTCTTCCTAATATCTTGTGGTATTTTCTTCCGGATTAGATAACTACTGTTCCCCTTTTTAATCTTATCATTCCAATCTTAAATATTAGTTCAAGTTAAAACTATATGATTCGAGCATAATGTTTCGTAGCGTACGTGCGAGAGTTTGGAGGTTAAAAAAAAACGCCAATGGCAGCAACACCCTAGTCAGGAAGGCCAAGCAAAAGTTTCGGAAGAGTTACGGAAACGCCGTTCGCTTGCTTTTACGTTCATTCTACTGGAACTAGCTTTTTACTCACATATGCTACAATGATTGCATAAACGTAAGGATAGATCGTTGTTTGCGCCTAATACGAAAGGGCACTTACACCTGGATACTAACACTGCCGAGAAATGAGACGGGACAACAGAGGAGATAGCTTACGGATGGTTAACATAACTTTTTTCAAGCTAACTGCATATGTTCTTGTGTATGTGCAACACACATTTTGGCATTTCATCTACATCTATATACCCTCTTGCGAGTCGCCGCATGGGCGTGTGGAATGAGGACATATTGCTTAACACAGATTTTTTTTCTAAATTTCATGATTTTCATCAAAATTTTGTTAACGAAATAAATTTTTATAGCTTATATTATGATACATATCGGTTCCATAATGGATAAATATACCACATACTTGCAACAATTCATGCAATCCTCCTCTATACATTTTCTTTTACAATTTATCCTTCATAATTGGTTGTAGAGTTAGTAAAAACTTTTTTGTTGAGTATCTAAAATAGAGAAATCTTTACATCAACACGCAACCCTACGAGCGGCCACATGGGCTTATGGTAGGGGGTGTTAGGACACCAGCCGTGTAATGTTGTACGGTTTTTGGAGGTGAAATGGTGACATGTACTATGGGAAAGTATTTAGTGGAGCTCAGTTTTTATTGTGGTCGCTAATTGTGCGCGGAAATAATGAGTTCTTGTACCTGTCTGTTTGGCAGTGTATCTCTCATATTCTATCGCATCTGTCAGACCTAGAGATGTAGTGAGGAGTCTTGATAGTATTCACAGTGTCGCCCTGAAAAACATTAAGTTCTGAATTTCTCAAGCAAGTAAAGTCGAGTGTGTAGCTTCCATTTCTCTAGGGGCTCCCACCTAAATCCCTCGAAAAGTTAAGAGACAGTATATGTACGCTCATAGTAGTTTTTAATGAAGAGTGCTGCTTTTATTTGTATTTTATTAATTTTTTGGTTAAATCTTTATGATCAGGGTCCCAAATGCTCGCAGCGTATTCGAGGTGTGGACTAACCAGAGCAAAGTAGCATCTCTCTTTGACTTTTTCATCCGAGGACTTTCCTATTATATGCTTAACAAAACCTAATTTCCTTAATGCTGTGCTACATATAATTTGTGTGTGTGTTCCCCACGATATATCAGACTCATTAATGCTAGTATTAAAGGTAACATTCATTACATTACGCCCAGTAGCCATCACACTGATCCATTTCGGGATGGGCACAGGCAAAATGCCTTAACATTATAAGTTAAGCCTACAAAACTCTATTTTAACACTTTCTTTCATACAACCTTATCCCTACATACCTCTTTTGCTTCAGCTGCTCTCATAAATTATTTCGTGCACGCCCTCCTGTTCTAAATGTTCCTCGACTAATGGGTCTCTTCTAGCATATTCGAGACCCTTGCCTTTCGCAGTGTACCCCTTCCTCCAGCAACATTTACTCCTCTATCATATAACTGCTCCGTTATTCGACTCACTTCCATTTCCTCGATGTGGTGCAGCAATGGGAACCCGCTGCTTTCACGTAAGTCTAATATCGGTGAATCCATTTATTTGGCACCCAAAATATTCAAAATGTATACAGCTACTCATCATTGTAGCAGTTATTCCTTAAAATTGAATGGTCATATTGTGACATAACATGGTTCGTAGCCTCGTTGATTTTCAGTTCCATTTCTTTTCCTTTCTCAGGAAATACTATATTAAGAGTCTCGATATAGCCCTCACGTAATCATCAGATATCAATTTCTTGATTTAAATTGCAGATAGTGTCTCATAATTTTATCCATATTAAGATGGCTACGCCATAAGTGCTTAGCTTGGGTCTATTTTCCATGTTCCTCCGACTCCAACCATTAGCCCCATACCGAGGATGCTGTTTGTCAACCATTCTTTTTGCGACTTTTTCCTTCCGTGTACATAAATTTCTCTACCCCTCTCCACCACAATTGATCACCCTTTGTTCCTTTGATAGTTCCCTTTCTATCCTCGTAATCATACTCGCCTCTTCCAAGTCTTAATTGTACTTGCTCCCTGTCTCATTTTCCCTTGTCCCACCTTTTACTATTAGATTTACTTAGCTAGTTATTTCAGCTTTATTTATTAATATCATTTTATTTATGAATTCTGTCTAATGACCATTACTTTTTTCTTTTCTTTGTTTATTCCCTTTTTTCACGATGCTGTAAGATATTAAACTATATGATAGAATTCCCGTGCTGTTTCTTCGCTTTCTCATGAAAAAACTGACCAGTTACATGAAGGTATTTACGTTGAGACTGATATTAGGGAAGTTACCTTAAATGGAGCGATAAGAATGGTGGGGTGTTGGAAAAATTATATACCAAGTGGATTTGAATGCTGAAGTTCTCTGGTGACTCAAGAGGAAAGAGCTTGGTGATATTCGCATATCGGCTTATGAGGGCATCTTAGGCTGCTTTTGATTTAGGCTTTATTGTTAGGCTTTTTTAGTGCTCTCGTCTTCATCATAGAAAACAAGATGTCAGTGTTTATAATTATAATCCCAGTACTATTACTCTAATCATGACTGGTTTTTCACTAGTCGCGATATTGTACATATCAACCAGTTCAGCTCTTGATGATTATGAAAATGGAGCGCCGTAGACAATAAATGCAGGCTTAAGATTTTGAAATATTTTAGTCTTATTTCCTGTTTTTTTTCATATTAGATGCAAGCACTGCACCAAGGCATGGATGAATAAAAAAAGCAAAATTTGGACGGGAAGATGTCGGCAACTGAAAATAACTCTTGGAATAATATGTCCAGAGGAAACGAATATGCTACGCGAATCACTCATCTTGTTCTTTGAAGAAAAGCGACATAAGTACCGCTAATTCACAGAAGATTACCGTTACTTCACGGAGTGTCATAATTCAGCCTCATTCACCGCGCAGTCGTTTTCCTGTGAATGAAGCTGGCTTTGTTTTTTTTATGCCTCCCGTGCCACCGGCCGTCGTCATAATTTACCCTGACGCTCATTAACCAAAGTCTTTTAAGTCTTGTCGTGCATAAATTAGCGATTAGGAGGCTTGAGACGTAAGTGTGCTAACCACGCAAACAAGACCACGAGTTCGAAAAAGCCGAGACGAAATTCTTTACGGCGTAGTAATCACTTCTTTCTGCAGTCTACTCTGACCCTTTGTTGAAGAAAATGAAGTCCTTCTTTGATGACTCCCCAGGATTTATGCCTGGAACTGAAGAGTTTTACAGAAGAAAATTTTGTCTTATTTATACTTTCATTAGCGATTGGTCAATCAGGAGGTATGTTCTGAGTCGTCGATATCCTACTCATTTTATAATATAGAATTCTCCTTCAGGAAATGACTGTTTTAAATTTCGCCTTTATTTGTTAAATATTTATGTGAAATGCTTAAATGGGTCAATGAGGAGCAAAATCTGGGGACTGGTCATTTTAACCCGGAATCTTAATAATTAGGAAAACAATTATGTGCTTTTTTTCATTATACTCCTACATTCTACGAAATGGGATTTTATATCATGTCATGATAAGTATTTCAAAGTATTTGCCCCGTGATAGTAAAAACAATCATATCAACTCAATTTGTATAAATAAAACAAAGTATAGCTGAAATTGTAAAACAAAAACTTAACCCCGCAGAATTCACTTCGAAAACTAATTAAAATCTTTTCTTCGCGGACAGTGAATCGTAGAATGACCATTCCCTCAAGGTTTCACGTGTATTACGTAAAGATTTTGGGTTGGGTGTCGAAAAATGAGTGTGCTTTTCTTCTGTAAAAATCTTTCCCTCTCTGAAAAACCTTGTGTGTGAGTCCGCTGTTCTGAAACGATTGTCAAGCCGACTTCCCAAGATCCTTTTGCTAAATCCCTCCCGATGTACCCCGATCAACTTGCAGTAAACATCATTAAAACGCGAGAACTATGAGAAAATACTGCTGGAAGCTGTTCTGTTCTTTTGATGACAAGAAATGTAAATTAAACCAAGGTTTGGGCTGTTAAAATCGAGAAGCAGCAACCATAGTCCAATTGGGGCAACATAAACTTGCGCAAGTAGAAGAATTTCGCTTGCTGGGAAGCAGGATAGCCCAAGAAAATAAGGCATTTTGCCAGAAAAGAAATATACTGCTATGATTTAGTAACACAAGCCAGGAAATAAGAAAGAACTTTGCTAAAACACTTTTGATTATGTTCTTATACGGCTGAGAAGCCTATAGAATAACAACTGCCGAATGAATGAGATTGGACCAAAGGAATAGGTCGTCAAAGTGAATGACTGCGTTGAAATGAAGCGGTTTGCTCTTAGGGGATAGGAATGGAGATCTGCCGCAAACCATTTCGTACTGATGACTTTTGATGATAATATGAGAAGTTCCTTGAAATTTTCCTTTTAGATAATGATTCGATGGTGTTCTTTTGAAAATAGCTATTAATTTGAAAGTACTACAGATACCGATATGAAAATTCGGTTATTTGGGGGAGATGATCAAAAATTGAAGCCATTTACGGCATTAGGTAGAGGTGAGAGGATTAGACACGGTACGGATTATTTGAGAAATTTAGGAAGGGCGGCGAGAAACCCGGTGTCGACATCAGCCTCCTCTAACCCAAATGCGTCTAAGGGACTACGGTTCTACGACCCATCCGACGGTCAGAGTACTGTACTTAGAGTGCCTTCCTCACGGCTACCAATTATGGATCTGGATTCCATTGAATCATTTCCGTCGCTGCCGGGGTTCAAATCTGGTTCCTTCAGGATGAGCGGACAGTACTCTTACCACCAAACCTACCCGATATCCTTCCATTTAGGTAATTAGGGCGAGATATTTCTTAAGTTTTATTGGAGACCATATTCGAACTTTCTTTTCAAATGTAATCAGTTATGATGATCATGAAATTAATATTGCACTTATATATCATGGACGCAAAACCTTTTTATATATCCTTTAAATTCTTAGTAATTAATTAAGTACATGAATTTTTAGCTTAATCTCGACTCGTATGTTTCACATCGTACGCTAAAAACGTCCTCATGGCTGAATATTTTTTTGCTATTTTGTGTAAAGCTATAGGAAGAGAAATTTAACTATCCATATACTTCAGAAACTACTTATTTCGGAAAATTATGATTTACCATTAGTGTAAT
This sequence comes from Ceriagrion tenellum, assembly GCA_963169105.1. Taxonomy (NCBI): domain Eukaryota; kingdom Metazoa; phylum Arthropoda; class Insecta; order Odonata; family Coenagrionidae; genus Ceriagrion; species Ceriagrion tenellum. Next base: position 126,597,532 of record OY720637.1, read on the forward strand.
TACTAAATATTTCGGAGTTTTTCTCCATAAGTTTCTTTCATATATTTTTCTTTGCTTATTCCTAAAATGATTACATAAAATTCTGGCTATTATAGCTGAAAAAAGTTTAAGAGTGCGTCATAAAGGTAGTCCATTACGGATAAAATTAGGAACTTTGTGTATTCAAGACAGTGCCGCAGTAAAAATTAAATCTACCGCGTAAAACAGAAATCAGGGTAGTCGTTATTGCAACCCTGTGCTTGGCCTTCTGAGCTCAAGGATCAGAACTCCTAAGCTGCAAAGCTCGCGGTTTCAGAGATGCTAAGTATTTCCTGTTTACCTCCATAAGCTTCTTAACTATCCATGTACTTCAGAAACTACTTATTTCAGAAAATTATGATTTACCATTAGTGTAATTACTAAATATTTAAAAGTTTTTACTCCATAAGTCTCTTTTATATATTTTTCTTTGCTTATTTCTAAAAAATGAAATCAAATTCTGGGTATTATAGCTAATAAAAAGTTTAGGAGTTCGTCGTAAAGGTAGTCCATTTCGGATAAAATTAGGAACTTTGTGTATTCAAGACAGTGCCGTAACAAAAATGAAATCTACCGCGAAAAACAGAAATCAGGGTAGTCGTTATTACAACCCTGTGCTTGGCCTTCTGAGCTCAAGGTTCAGAACTCCTTAGCGGCAATGCTCGCGGTTTCAGAGATGCTAAGTATTTCCTGTTTACCTCTCAGCACCTCCCGTGGGGTAGGGGGTGAAGAACAAATAAGCACCATTGTTCCTCCAACCGGAGGGACGGAACGAGAGAACATGAGTAACCTTCCGCTTTTCCTCGTCGAATTCCCGACCAATCCCGTCATAACGGAAATATCAACGGGGAGGGGCAGATCTTTATTTCATCCACCACCGCTGGCATTCCGTAGTAATGGCACTCGCCTTCGCTCCGACGAAATTCCCGAGAGAAAAAATTTTGGCACCTCCCGAATCCTCCTCGTCGCTGTGACGGTCCAAGAATTCCTAGACGCAAATGAGAGGACGAGAATAGCATGAAGCCCGGAAAGGGGTGGGAATAATAAAGAGCTCATTTTTGGTCAAAGTCGTGAACATAAACAGCATAAAAATGAGAGATATCGATCGAGAGGAGGTTTATCGATATATCGAACCGGGTCTCCTTTGTGTCTACACACACCAACCTGCGAGCCGCCGTAAGGACGTGTGGCAAGGGATATTATGACACTAGCCACTAAAAAGAGATGCCGCACAAGTCCAAGGCTATAACTCTAAGGATGCTACATTAGTCTAAAAATTCTCACTTGAAACAGATTTCGTGAATAAATTTTTCTTTTATTGCATAACATTGTTTTCAATTGTACACATCCTGATACAGTAATGTGTCAATTCTGTCATAGTGATGAGTATTCTGTTTTAAATAAGTCAGTATTGGATTTTAATTGAAAAAGGGTTTTCGCAATGCAATGTAGCCCCTTCATCATCATATTTTAACAGAATAGACTATCTGCAACGTAACCTGATTACAATTTAATATTAATGTTTACTACACCACATAAAAACACTTAAAAAGTGACCCAGGCTTCAATGCGTGAGTATCATCCTGAGTTCATCTACACATATAATTCTTATGCATTGAAATCTGGGTCGTATTTTTAATATTATTAAGTGGTGTTGTACAGTTACCTTTAAATTTTATGTAATGAAACACCACAAACTTTCAAAAGAAATTGTTTTACTATATAGAGTATACTCAAATTCAACATTATTATATAATATATAATAACTTTAACATTATTATATAATATTCAAGTTTTATATTTTTGCTGAACTGACCGGTTCCGACAATTTCATATAATTATTAAGGTGCATGTACAATATCAAAGGTAAAAGTGATCTACCTTTGATAGTAACGTGAAACCGGTCAGGAAAGCAAAAATTGAGTGTGGAAAATCACCTATGTTATTTATTCTAGTCATTATTTTTATCCTACGGTTGGAGAGGGAAGGCAAAAAAACAATGGGAAGGGAAAGACACAAAGATATTTTTTGAGAAATGTTGTTCGCATTTGTATTTGTTGCAGAGATTCTAGTATCAATCTGTTCGTCTGTGAATCACCATTTTGATTCGTCGTTTCCTCTAGTGGCTAAGTATGGAGGCAACAAATAACCCAGACGTCTGCCTGAAACTGTCAGGAATTGAAAATCTTTTTAGTGAAGAACAGTCTCGATTATCCAAATCTCGGTATACACAGGTCTCGTATTATCCGAAGCAATGATCCGAAAAAAATTAGTAGGTGATACTTAGTAAGTTTGTATCCTCACGTTGTCGGAAACTTACGTGCAGAAAAGAGGTATGACATTTTTTTTGCAATTTATTCTTGCTCGCATGCCTTCCGCATCATTCGAGTTTATGATTATCCGATGTAGAATCGGCGTATGCATGACAGGACTTGGTGGCACTCGCCGACAGAGAGTTCATTATTGAGCAGAAATTAAGGTTTGATTAGCGGGCAGAGGTACCATAAGTCTCCCTTAGGGATCTCTGGGATGACCCTGGGCCTCTTTGTCCTACCTCTCTCGGATGCTTTCCTCACCCTGCCGTCGTGCTCTTGAATCCTGTATTGTTTATTTAAAGTATATTTTATTATAATGGAGCTATTCAGTGCTCCATTCTACTGTCACCAATAGTGGGATATCGAAATCGCAGAGTATCGTTAATCGGGAATTTTATCACATTGTATGTAGTTACCCTATATCACATGGCATTCCACCGCTTTTTCCCCCTCCTTTTTTTTGTCCCAAGTTGTAACAATGTATTTTTCTATTCTTCTTTTCGCGACGGAGTTTCACCGAGTTTTTCTGCGCGCTTATTCCTCCGGATGAACGAGACTTCACCGTATTCCTGGCATTTCTCGCGAGAGATTGTGGTGTCACCAAATCAAGGGCTGAGTTATCCTTTGTTTTCGTTCGCGTGGCTAGTTTATTTATTTATTTATTTATTTGCACTGCCCCGAATACAGCACATTAGGCCATTTTTCGTCGGGTGAAAAACAGTAACAACGGACGAGACACAGACACCCATGTCCTGGACAGATAATACTCTACCCAGGCGGGACTCGAACCCGCGATCCTCGGGTTAGCAGGCGAGGACTTTACCCCGCCGCCACCGGGGCCGACAAGTTAAGTAGTCGTTAACAAGACGCGCTGGTTTCCTTTATAATTCCTTTAGTTGGTGTATTGTTCCACTCGAACATAACCCCTCCTTTTTATCGAGAGAGGAAGGGACGCGAAATAAACCGGGACTCGGCGAGATTATCGGGTCCAAGTTTTAAGTTTAGCTTTTCCTCGCGGAAAAAAGTGTGTGTGTGGGTATATATACATATGTGTGACTGTGTGAGTGCGTGTGTGTTGGGCTGTGTGGGCTTGGAATGGGAGTGCTTTGAGTGGGGGGGGGGATCGGGGGGGGGATCGGGGAAAGGGAATGGAGGAGTTGGTTGGGCTGACGTGCGGCAACAAACCGTGGAGAATTAGCACCTGGGGGACACTCGGGAGCAATTTTTATTTAGCACTCCGCCACGCCTCCACCCAGCGCCATCCACACTCGTCGGAATCCGTGCGAAACCACGCGAAGGGTGTCGGGCTGCGCGTTATATACGAATTTCGAAATCGTGTTGCGATTCAACTTTTGCAACGCAAAATACGGGATGCTGCGCACGGATTGCACAGCCAAGTCGTAACTGCTTGACCTTACTTGATATTCAGTTACTACGCATTGTTCTCAGTACCTCATTGTATTCGGTGCTCCGTTATACTGTAGCCAATTGTGGGATATCGAAGTCGCAGAGTATCGTTAATCGCGTATTTTATCACATTGTATGTAGTCACCTTATATCTCATGGCATTCCATCGCTCATGATTTCCCAAACTACAAAGCATCGCATGAAAAGTATTATATCGCGTTTTTTTTTTTAATCGTATCATATCGCATGGTAACGTAAAAACATATGCCTTCACTTATAGCATGATATCACATACTGAATGATACATCTTATCGCATTAAAAATTGAACACCGATCGCTTAGTATCTCATTAAATTGCATATAATATGACATTTCTCCCTACCTCTCCCATTTCCAATAGAGGAAATTATTGAAGCAGAGTTAGGTGTACAAATATGTATTTATGAGTGAAACTTAGAGACTCTGCCTACCCCAGAAGGGACCGGAGTGATTGGTATGTATGTATGTAAAATGACATTTCAATTCTAATAGCATCGAATAATAACGAAAACCAATGCCTTGAAATAACATAGCCCGGATGATCGAAAACATAATGCGATATTCCCGATATATCAGGAATTGCATTGCATGCGATATTTCGGGAATAGCTCTATGGATAGCGTGGGGACACTCATGAATCAGCCGGTGGTAGCGACGTGCTACCACTCTCCTTTCGTTTGCTGCCTGTCTTGTGGAGTTTTATCGAAATACGATATATCAAATGTCCCGGATGATCGAAATCGAAGATCAATATCCTTCAAGTATCGCAGGGGGCGGCGACTCATACACAAAGAAAACCACCCGGTGGGAGCATTGGGCAACCACTTAGTATTTTAAAGGCTAATGTATTAGGCGATACCTTGTGGAATTTGGAGTATTGCTAACATTATCACAAAATGAAACCTACTTTGTTAATTTCCTCACATTTTTATGACACCGACCTAGGATTTGACAAAACTTAGGACGGTCTAATAAAATTGTGTGGAAATTTATAACGTACCTTTCATATTATGATAATATCATCACTCACTATTTTGACCTCCACATGTATTTGTGGTAGAATTACACCGAAAAGCGAATTATCGCACATCCCGGACGATCAAAATCGAAATGCGATATCTCGGACATCGAATTCGATACATCGCAGTGAAGCACCGCCCGATTGATAGGGTGGCCGGCTCGCACAAAGAATGCCACCCTTTGGAGGAGGCGTTGCACAAGCACAATCTGACCTCCAACCACGGCAGGCGTCGGCGGCGCCTCCCGTGCTGCCAATGAACGAAAACAAACTCGGGCGAAGAATAGCCTTTTCGCTCGCGGGGGAGGCGGGGGCGGGGTGGAAGGGAGAGGAGGTGTGGGTGGCCAATGCCCACCACATCCCCATCCCACCTCCACACCCTCTTCCGCCCCCCCCCCCACTCCATCCCACTTCCCCTTTACACCCGCGAGAAGAATGGCCGTTGGGAGTCGGTGTTTGTTTTATTTCGACCCCTCCTTGCTCACCTCCCTCGCGGAGCCAATGCGCTTGCGCACCGGAGTTTTACGCCCAGACGCTTTCCCCCGATGAATGAAACGAATCCGAGACCGCGGACGTCCCTCCTCCTCCTCCATCCGTCGTGCCGATTTTATTCGGATCCCTCACACCCCGTGCCACACTCCTCCCTTCCCCCCTCCCCCCCCCAACTTCATCCTCTCCTCCGAGGGAGAGGAGCTTCAGGGGTGCTGCATTCCTTCCCCTGCGTTGCCTGTAAGCTCCTTTGGAAACCATAAGGGCTCACATGCACTTATCTTCACCCTGAGGTCGTAATGAATGCAAAATTATTGCCTCTGAAACTTTTATCAGGATATTAGGACTTAATTAAAAGACGCAGTCAATGAAGTAAGGTTTGAATTTATGGAGAGGACTATACTTTTTTTCAATGACAAGACTTTGCATCAGTAACTATTTATTAATCGTGCGATTCTCCTTGAGGCTTGAGGACGCCTTATCATGGTGCAACCGGTCGCAATTATTAAAATCAGTATAAATATGTTAATACAAGAATAATCGAAGTATTATTAATAGATATGATATTAGACAGTCTCTCCTGATTGTCAGGGATAAGATTGGTTAAGGATACAGAAAATACTTATGTTTCAATGTGTACATCGACGGCTTGTTACCCGCATGTACTTCAAATTAGAGGCAAATTATATTAATTTTATTGTACACTTTGATACACTTTTTAGGGTTATAATGGAGTAGTACTACATTGTGTAACAAGTGCGGTATATTCACGAATGGTGCACGGGGGCGGCATTTGGCGCTCCCATAAAAAAAGAAATATCTGTACAATTTTCCAATTTTTTTCCAGAGGGAGAAAATATGGCCCCATTTTGGGGGCCCTGAGGCCTTTGATCCAATTGATTTCTCGTATCCTACGAGCCTTATAGTACGTATACCAAATATGATGAGAAACGGTTCCGTATTTTTTAAGAAAATATTTACATACCAATATTTAGAGGTCAGAGAGATACCATTGATCGTACGTTTTATTTCATGCTCGCAGGCTCTCGAGTATGTTATTAGGAACAACGCGCGCAGTGTATAGTTGACCATGCGGAATTCCCTCGCGTTAAATGGCATTTTCCGAGCACGTATGATAAAAATAATTGATCATTTATCCTTGTTAACATGAAAGGTTTTAATTTTTTTGTGACTAACTATTTCCTTTCTCTACTAAGAATGTTACTACCCAGCAATTTGGTCAATATCAGAAACATATTTAATTATTAGTCTTATTTTCGAATTATTACTCGGAAAATGGAATACTTGTTAAAATTTGCCGTATTTCCAGAATAAGGCTGAGTAGTAGAGAATAATTCACATCTAAGGGTAAGTCTATTGTAACGGTTCTACTATAAATATATGCCCAGTAAAAATACGTATTACTGACTGCAGGTACAAGTATTGTCAGAGTTTAAACTCCATAAATTCGTTGTTTCTTCGTAGTTCTGATCTCCTGAGCTAATATACAGCCGAAAAATTTGAAATTAAGAATAGGCCCATTACCTCAACTATTATCAATACCTCCTAATTTTTGGCTTCACGACACACTTTTGCTGTATCACTAAGCGAAATGTCCTTGAATTCATATTGCTGTAGAGAATTGGGCTACCATCCACCTCTTGATATTATGGGCTCTTAAATATAGACGATACAATCATAAAGACTGAATTTAAGGTTGGGGAAACCTTGACCTGACTATGAAAATGCTAAAAAAATACTTTAAATTAGTTCTTGCCGACTTATTATTGGAGAAGATGATCCCCGTGGATTCAAGATTCCTACTTCGGCGTTATTGTTATTCAAAACACTATCCGGTCTTATAGGGCAATTGTCACAGTCGTTATCGTTCGTTCGATTATAGTTCTCCATAAGTTAAAACGAGAATTTAAGCACCATATTTGAAGAATGACGATCACATTTTTGCTCTTATTAGCGCTATTGAAAAATTACTATAACATGGGCGCACGCGCTATGGAAAAACTGTGACCACTCTGTTTCATTCTAAAAGAATTGTGGATCGGAAATGTAATGTAGAAAACAATTATCGTAATTTTAAACTTAATTGGCTAAAATTAAAGCCCGTTATAAAGGAAAGATTGAATCAAATGTTTCGCTTTCATTTGTGCGATATGTGTACATATCATTTCAAAGTATTTTATGAAATAATTATCGTAATTGATCGATAATTTGTTTCACTGTATTATGGAAAACAATTTTTATTGATCAATTATTTTAGTATAGTGAGAAAAATAGGTACCTATCGTAATTGATCATAACATTACTAGACCAAAACTAGAATAGAATGAGGAATATTCAGTTGAAATTTTTTGTCACTGTGATTCTTGTAACATTCGTTCAAAATCCTGCAGAGAATTGGGGAAATAAGTTGCGCTGTAAACTTTGAATTAGTCTGTCTTAAACACGATGAGAAAGGGATACATTACGTCAGGTGAGTCATACGATTCACGCAATCCGTGGCTTTATTGCAAAAATGTAAATAAGGAATTTATCAGTGTGATTTAATGGAAACAGTAAATTTTACATGTTTTGTGCATGCGAGAACAGAGCACTCCTATCTTACAGTTTCTAAAATTCTTATAAATGGATACATCGCTCATTCACTATTTCTTCGTGTAAATTTAGAGAAGGATATGGGGGACTATAGTCTTAATTAAACAGGGTCGATAACATAACCATAACCGGGTTGATGTCTTCATTATGGACGAGTTTCGACCAAAGACCCTCCTATCACTTTATAGGCTGTGGTTCATCTGCATTCGATAAGATGATAGGAAGACCTCCTGTCGAAAATTAGGCCATTATGAAGACTGGGCCTGTGGGAGCCCCGTGAAAAACTCAGACAGAATAATCCACCGGAAAGCCTCACATTTACCTATCATTATTATTCAAAATATTCATTTTGAGGATTTGAGGTGGTAATTAGGTAACCCATCAAAGAGCGTCCGGTTATCTTTTCCAAAACTTGCATTAAGACAGTTTGAGCGAGATTTTTCCCAAGTCATAACAGAGAACATAGCCGCCTTTTATTTTTTTTTTATAACTATGAGAAGCATAAAGCAAGCATTTAAATTTTAATGTCGCAAAATATATTGTTTTATACGACTCGCATTCGCAGCAATTAACTAAATAGGCATTTATAAGTTTTCCTCATTTTTTCTCGTCGCGTAGGGAAACAGCCTTCACATCGGAAAAGATTTTTTTTGAGATTATGTATAGCTTACCGCGGTGAGTTATTGATTTATTTCTTTCAATGGTCGAGGAAACATACAAACTTCACACTATTTTATTTACGACGAGATCTAGGAGTTATCATTCCACATTTTTTTAAAAGAAAGTCTCTGTAGAGCGTATACCCGATCTATTTGGCGTTTAAAATGGAGCATTCGTAGGCAAATATCTCCAAAAGTATTGCGATAAGTGGAAAATATTTTGGTGTCTATGGGAGCGTGTGATATTTCTCTTGAAAGTGAGACTAGATTCATAAAATTCTAGGAGAAATGATACCTCGTTCACCCTTAAGTACAATGGATAGACATGTAGACCTTCCAGGCATCCCGTATGACCCTCCCCACCCCCGCACCTCGACTCCAGCCCATTTGCATACCTTCCAGGCGGCATCAATCTCGAAATTCGAGGGCTTTCCCGGGACGACTTGACTCTTCACATTGGAATGTCCGCCTCTCTATTTCGGGAGCCCAACCTCCCCCCACCCTCGCTGCGAAGTTTTCCCTCCCTTCCCCAAAGGGTTGGCTGCATCATCACCTCCTCAAGCGCGGAGCTAACCCTTTCCCACTCCCACCATCTCCCTACCCCCCCTCCCCCCAGCCGAGCCCCCCGACTCCCTCATCCACTCCACATCCCTTCCCCCACGAACACACGAGCCAGAGTCCACATTGACACACACAAGGGAGTTCTAGAGCGAGAAAAAAACATTTCGACCGCATTCCTCCTAAGATTCCCAACCCAGTCCTCACTCCTGGGGGAAGCTTACGAGAAAGGTCGCGGCGGTAAGGATGTGTTGGCTGCGGAGAAGACCCTCTTCGCCTGCCAGTGTTCGCCCGTGAGCTATCGTGTTCAGATATGAAAGTTCCGCAGAGCGTGTCTTCGGCCATGGGGCCGCAGTTGACGCCGCCGGCAATGGTAGTCGATGGCGGGGAGGAAGCTGCCGTCATGCCGGAACCAGTGGTCGATGAGAAGGGTCAGGAATCTTTGGGGAGCCCGAGGTTAGTGAGAATTTTCACACATCCCCCGACCAACTTTTCGTCCTTGTACATATTTTCGTTTTCCCATCGAGCCGCGTGCCGTCGGTGGTGGGAGAACAGCTGACCATCGCTCCGTGCTGGACGAAGTCCGCGTTTACTCGCCGGCACCGCTGCGAGCAGCTGTAGTGGTTGTGTCATCGTTGAGCGGAAACCAGTGTGTTTATTTATCGCGCGGCGCGAAGAATAAGTATTTCTCCGGAAGAATAAACATCGGCGCGGAATTCCAAGTTCGCGTGTTTCCCTTCGTGCAATGACGTGGAATTTGTTAATCGCGTTCTCTTGGATGTTATTATCCACCCGGGCTGGCGAATAGATAGCTGTCGTGTGCCGGCACTTTTCGCGATTTGAAACGAATATACTGAAGAGAGACAAAATGCACATTCGTGACGTTTGATTGTTTAACGAGATACATGTAAACATTGAATAAAGTTCGAAGAAATGAAACGATGAAAACGCTTATAACAAATAGAAATACACAGACGCAAAAGTATGGCTGTGATGAGTGAGTACATAATATTTTGAAGGCGTCATTAAAAAATCCGAAACACATACGTAGCCTTCGTCAGTCACTTTCATGTTCCAAGGCCTTAAACTTTAAACATATCATGAGGAGACATGTGTATCGCACAGCGAAAAGACTAATGGTGCTACTCACTTTTAGAGTTTTTACTTTGCAAAAATGTGTATTTCAGTGGTTATCTTAACACTTATTGAGCTTCCACTTTTATCATTCCGACACTTTTATTATGATAAACAAAATAGTATAATATTCTCTTAGCACTTGGAAACTTAAATATATAGATTAATGAGTATCGGAAATTAAAATACTCTAGTAATGGTCTACTAAATAGATTTATTGCTTACAACCCGGGTTTCGTCACATTATGACATCTTACCAGAGTATTTTAATTTCCGATATTGAGAGGTTCCATATAGTCAAGCCTGGAGTTATTAGTTTAATGGGTAGTTGTTAAACCTCGTTAGTTTTAATGCACCGACTTAGCATTACCTAAAACTAATCCGCATCTGGATAACGATTTTCTTCGTGCGAAGTGTTTTATTGATTAGGTGAACTGGCAGCATTTACGACCACATATCTTTAGTGATGGTGTCATAAAAGAGGTAACTAGCATTTTGCCCTCAATTTTGGCTTTATGATTGAAGAGGGTGCTGTTGTCCAATTCATTTCGGAAGGAAATTATATTAGTGGATATATGTAAGAGAGATGATATGATTGATATTTTTTGCGGAAAATCGCTTGCGTTATCTATCCATACCCGTCGTGAAAAAGGAAACAGTTCTCGAATCAAGGTTTTAATTTTTTTCTCATCAAAACCATTTTATGAGTAATGAAAAGATAATTATATCAATTCAATATTCCTCTTATGGCGTGGTATAATGCGTACTTTACATCTACACGCACTAGTAAATATGTGTCAAAGCTGAGAAACGATTTTTTCCATGTGCAAAACGTATTGATCGACAGCAAAATGACTGCATTCACGTCCTATGGGTCAACGTTATAAAATAAGGAACTAGCACGGGGCCCTCAGTTATGGCTTTATGATGTATGACGCTACAACTGTCCAATTCATTGGAAAAGGTTTTGCGTGGGAATCACTCGGTGGTTTTCATGATAACATTGATCGTATCCGCGGGGTGTATCACCGAGGACCGCATTAAATAATAACGGCCCCGGTCGAAACTGACCATTCGTCGCGGTCTTGGCATTGAACATGAGTCATTTGTAGTGTGTGGTCAGTTTATGGCGCCGGCTTTCTTTCGAGGCGATGTTCTCAATGGAAGTCGGACACGCTTGGGCGAGTGTGTGCGTGGGACCGAAAAAGCGGACCAATTTGTTGCCGCGTGCGTTCCGTCTCGTGACTTTTTTCTTCCTCTCCCGACTTGCGTAACGAGTCGTGCTGGTTCGTTTTCGCGGCCAATAATTCAGAGACTTTGCTCTTCCCGGCGGAAACTTTCCCCTCGCACGATGCTAGTCGAAAGGCTATTTGATTAAAGCCTCGGTGAGTGTTGCTCCAGCTTGCACTTAAGGTGGCTGGAGCGGTAATCGTGAGTCATCGAGTGCTCATTTTAATAATTTTTAATTGAGCCAAGAAAAACTCTTGGACTACATTTTGTTTACTCTTTAATTGTAACACAACCAAAAACGGCATAATGTTAATTGCATTGGCCGATATAATATTATAAATAAATACTTTAGAACAATTAAGACTGACATGAAAAATATAAACTTAATTAACGCAACAGCAGAGTTAGTTGTTGTGTTTGTTTTCATTTATTTCATTCTTTTCTTTCATTCATTTGTTTCATTCTTTAGTGTTGCTTTGTGCACTTCATCGTACATTCAACAGCATGTATTCATGCGTTGGAGTGCACCATAAATAATGGAAATTACACAAGAGTTACATGGTAATTATTTTCCTTAATTAAAGAATGTTACGGCTAATGATTTCGGCGTGGTATTCGACATTTAGAATGAACGGTATTGCAATATATCCAATTTTAAAATTCTGGACTCGGCATGGCACCGTGACATCTGTTATTAGAAGTAAAAATCGTTAGAAATGTGTTGCTTCACGTTAAGGAGAGAATATGTATGCATACAGTCGAATTATTACGAAATAAATATCATGCGCCATAAGGTTATGCGTTAATGTAGAAAATTTAACTGCCAAGAAATCAAATCGCCATGCTGTAATTGTTTATCAATAGATATTACTAATTTCCCATATATCAATAGATATTACTCATGAGAATACGCTCGGAAAGTTTCTCGCAAATATGTATGTGTTAAAAAGTCGTTTCAACCACCTTAATCGTTAGACGCCGTCAGGCAAGCCACGCTGTTTTGCTTCCTGAAATTTTATCCTTTACGTTTACGTCAAAGAAGTACGTCACGGTAACCATCCACGTAGTACATGGAACAATGTTTTACTTACTGTTAAAGGGGCTGTATTTTACTAATTAGTACTGCTTCTGCTGCTGATAGGGAAAGCTGGGCAGCGCCTTTTTAAGGAAATATCTTTCGAATAGCAAAATCTTGCTTGCTAATTTGTAACGTTAGCCTTATGAGCAGTGCAATAGCAGTCCAATTTTTACAAATTCTGAAGAGATTAATGCAAGAAGGTGTGTAAGGGGAGGCATAATTTCCCCGGTTATTCACTTATAATTGGAATATAAATAAGTAATGAATGTATGGTTTTTCACAAACAAAACATCTCAAATTTAAATGCTTAACATTCCCTTAATTGATTAACGCTAATCAGAAAAGGCACATATATTTATCTTTTAATGCTAAAGAGAGCTATTAACATCTATCGATTACTTCAAGTGTACTTTGTTTATTGTGGCTCTTTTACTTTCAATAAACCCATACTGACTCTTGCGTCAAAGTAGTATAGCAACGTATGCACCAAAGTGAGTACATCACCGAATCTTTGCAGGTGAATCTACACGAAATTAAATTTTTTTTAAGGAAAGTATTATAATGGTGAGACAAGAATGAGTGTCCGATCTTCGAGAGGTTTCTCGAAGAGCAAATGAGAAAATATATGATTCATATGGGAATCAATTTATTTACATGATTGGATAAAACTCTACCCCGTGAAATAACATGAATGGGAGTCCTTTTGAAGATTATCCACAAAGTCAAGAGTTGGAGTAAACTTAACTTCCTGAGTGACTTCATCGACTTATGGGTCGTCAGTTTTTTGTTTTTATGCTATTCCACCAATTGGTTTCTTCAAAACTTTAATTTATTTATGCAAAACATCACTAACATTGCACGTAATCAGCAGTTTTACCACTATGCTGGTTTAGTTACAGAGAAACATCAGTTATTGATGTGTGAGTGGATTCTAGGTCCGGTTTTCCAATGCCTGGTTTGCGTTTATTGCAAGATGATGTAGTTTTTTTGGTTACCTGCACTCTTAATTAACTCCCAGTAAATTAAGAGTTCGGGTTGATGTGCTACATTTGATTGAGAGTTTATTGGCGTAACCGTAATTAATGGGAAGGTGCAATATTATCAGTTTTCACACTGAGAAGGCATTAAACACAAAATAATAAAAGTGGCCCGTTAGAATCTCAGAATTCCTTTCCTCCATTCTAATCTGCTCTCAAGGCTGCATTATTACACTGTTTTAACTCCTCACTATCCCTGCGAGCCTCAGACCTCAATTAACTACGTGCTTTATGACGAGAGCCGCGTCGGTATCCTGTCACGATGTACATTCCACAGTTAAAAATGGGCGGAACTGATGTCCTATTTGAAATCGTTTCCATATGGCACGTCTGCTTTTATTTTTCCACTCGGCTGGCGCCAAAAATCTCGCCGCATACCAATAAGCTTAGTCGGCACCCCTGCCTGTTAGATGTTTCCCTTCACGCCACTTGACTCATTAATTATTGCTCCGCTAGAAGCATCCTCATTTTCCAGCGCTTGTAATTAGATAACGCCACTCTTATCGTTGTGTAATCTTTTTATTTTATGTACATATTTCTGTGATAATATTTAAATTAACGTCAGTATCCTCAAGAGCCATTATTAGAATTAACAGGAGGAGAATATAAATTTGTTGCTTTGACATAAACTTTGTTTCACGTTTTAGCTGTCTATTTAAACTATTAGGTTTTCTTTAATTTATTGTTATGCAATGCTTTATTTCAATGGATAATTATTAGTTTAAAAGAGTATGGAGAAGGTTATTACTAAGGTTATTACCTTTCCAAATCGTTTATATTTAATATTTTCAAGCTCTTCTCTGCTCTCACGATTCAACGGATACTTTGTCAGTTTTTTTGGTACTTTAAATAACCTCACATTAATTCAACTTCTCCCTTTGTTATTGAATAATTTTCTAGCTTTAAGAAATCAATTCCTTTTCGCCCTACCATGGCATTTTAATTTTCCTTTTATAAGCTTATTGGTGAAGTAATCTTCTGTTGCGAAAATATAAACCATAGGTTTCTCGAATGGTAATACTTGCTCGAAGTTTTTAATGATTATTATATCCTCATTACTTTGGCTATCTTTACTTCTAATACTTCTTTACTATAGGTAGCACACTATTTAGACAATTCTGCTATGCGTGCACGATAGTTATTTTCTGCGAAGTTTGCAGTTATATCCACAAGTGTAAATGCGTTACCTCAACGTTGACTCACTTATTAAATGAACTTCTCGGATACACATGAGTCACTTAATGGAATAAATCTCTCGAATCCGTGCTTATGGTACCGATCCCAGGACAATATTTTTTTCCCCTTAAAAAAATGAATTTTGGGAGAGGTATAATTTTCAACAGAAAATTTCTCACATTAATTAGTTAGGAACTTTCTTATTTCCTTAGATATGGATAACAAAAAATATTCAGATGACTTTTATTAATTATAATTTTGCTATAAAGGAATTTATCTCACTAAGTAATGATGGCTGAGGTAAAATAGTAACATCTGCAGGTATTTAGCTAAATATTGGTCATGACGTGACTCAACTGATTTTCCAGTGAAAAGAACTTAGGAGAATGGCCAGAAAAGTGAAGGCTGCCTACATCTTTTTCGTAAGGATTGAGGTGCAGAATAGGAAGACAAATCAGGGAACTTAAAGTTACTCTCACAGAAAAATAAATTTTTCACTCCTCTATATTGTAAATATTTTGTAAATAATATAGATCACACGCAAGGCATCGTGAATAATTTTTTGGTAGTTTTTCATTTTCCGTATCGGCTTTTGCTCCACAGGCGAAAAGTGCCATGAGCCGATATATCGGCTCGAGCACAAATTATTTTTCAAACTAATTTTGTTGTAATAATTACATTTATCCTTTATGAAATGTATCAGAATATTATACACAACAATTAATTCATTTTTAGCAAAAAATAAAAAAATTACATTCATATCTAAAATTGTAACTTCATATTTTTTTTTCATAAGGTGCTACAAAACTCCCAAATTCATGCTGGCACTTTTTGCTGGTACCACCAAATTTCGGTGGCACTAAGAGGGTTAAAGTAATCCCTAAAGAATTCCAAATTTGAGTAAAAATAAGAAATACGCGAGTCGTCCCCTTCGGTGAACCTCGTGCGTGACCCTTTAAATCACTATGTTTGTACTGCTGTCGCGGGGGGGAAGCTATTTTTCTCAGAAGTAGGTCGGAAAACATCGCTAAATATCCGAAAGCACTTTCCCCTCAATCACTCTCTCCCTAAGTAATTGATGACATCCCCTGCCCTCCTCCTGCGCAGTCCGAAATAGCCTCTCTATGGAGTCCCTCCCCCTAGCCGAATTGATTTACTCTCCGTTACATCTCTAATTATATTTCTCAATATTTCATCAGCTCACTTTTTTTGTCCAGTCGGAGACACACTTCAACCCAAACCTACTTTCCTCGCCCACTAGACATAACATTTTCGTTTCTCCTCCGTCCAACTCCGCGTCACCACCAGATCTCAAACCGATTGGAATTTGTCGGAAATAAGAAAGTCTCAACGGATATGCATAAAACAGGTTATCGGCGGCATGGACACGAATGTTGAGTGATCGAAATTCACAGCGAACAAATTGGGACTCGAACATAAATTAATCAATTTCGCATCCAAAATTTCGTCAAATTTAGCAGTCCAGACGACTATATGACTGTCTTACTTTTCATCATTAGGAAATCGTCTCGATTGGATTGGATTGGATAATTGGGGAGGCAACCGACGGCTTAGGACATTTATACCATAGGGTATAGGTACGGGAGGAAGGGTGGATAGAAACCCGGCACCGGCATTAGCCTGCTCTCAACGAAAGGCGCCAAGGGGACCACGGCTTAACGTCTCATCCGACAGACGGAGTACTGTACTTGAAGTTCCCTCCACAAGGCACTCGAGTAGGGATCGGGTTTCCTCTGAAAAACATCTTCCTCTACAGGGATTTGAACCCTGGCCGCCCGTATGGTTAGCCAGCACTCTAACCTCCACACCAACCCGATCCCCCAATTGTCTCGATTATGCTAAGGAAATCTGTCATGTCCACCGGGAGATGGTGTAGCATATTTGGATGATATATTTGAAAATCTGTGACGAAATCATTGATACGAAATGATAAATAAAGTGGTCATTGCAGTCATTTCCTCTAGTCTTAATTACTATAATACATTTCTTATTCAGTTAGTTGAATACTTTCGCTTCATGGTGAATTTCTCAGAAATTAAGTCGTCCTGACAGAAAAAAGAATTGACCTTTTACCATGGGAAAACGGTCTGAATAGCATTATATACAATCGTCACTTCAACTAAATTAGAGAATGGAGTAGGCCAATGGAAAATTTGTGGCGATATCTTGAACGTGAGATGAAGGTATTGGGGGCCAGGGCAGTGACAAAATTTTCCCTTGGATATTATTCACTATTTCATTTCATTTTTCAAATACTTGTTTAAATACGTGTCTGCTCTGATACTTGTTGTGACTAGTCAGTTTCTGATTTTCGTCACATAGGGATAAGAGCCATGGAAAAGAGCTTCGTGGTTTTTAACGCTGCTGATGATTAGGTATAAGATATTTCCCTGAATCCTGATCATCTTCCGCGGGTTTTTTGGACGAATCAACAGCAGAATTCGTCTACTTGCTTATAACCCTTGAACCCCTTATAGTGAATCTTCGTCCAGTAAACTGATCATTCGGTCCATGTCAACAAAGTACAGAACACGAATCCGTATCACGCGTAGATTTGCGCTCGTAGACAATTACTTCTGAAGAATGGAGAGGAAGTCAATTCATTTATCAAGTGACTTGAGATACCTTTAAGCCTTTAGGCACTTCAGTCTATTGTGCCAGCCATCTTTGCGAGTAACTGTGGGTGTATTCTGGCAGAAGGATGCGTTTCGGAAGGAATTTTTTGCTATATGTCCATAATGTTGAATTAAAACTGAGACGGTCGATTTTCAAGTCTCTCGGGTTTTAGTTTTTAATGCTCAGCTAAAACCTGAATCTTCGGTTAAATAATTTAAAAGGACGGGAGAAGTTATTAATTTCATCAATCCTAATCAGTATATGATGTCAATTCACAATCCAGGAGGCATTCTCCCTGCCATTGCAATAATTTACCTTATATCAATATCCCGATTTCAAATATTGACTAAAATTTAACCTAATCGGTGTCAGAATACTGTGATAGGTTGAATCAGAAGAAAATTATTCTTAGAATTTTTCTAATTTATAGGATGATACCTCAGAGTCAAATTATATATTGCTTAAATTCTGCCCGTCACATGATACTCAAAGCCGTAAGAACAGGTTTTTGTCAAAAATTATGATCGCGGGATTTCGGCTGAACGGAAGTGTGCATAAATTATGAAACGGAACATCTGGGAGCCCTGCTATATCAGGGCTGCATCCGATTGCATATAATCGCTTGCAAGATAAGTTAAGGAATGTTCCTGCCTCCGTTCCAGGTCTTTGTACGCCGCTGCCCGTGGAGTTGCCGAGGTCAGCTCCTGCTTGCTTCTGGGAGAGGCTAGGGGGGTCGAAGCTGGCCTTTTGGCGGCCCTAGGGGTCACGTGCGTGGTGACCGCAGCCGCCGAGCTACCGCCCCTGCCCCTGGGTCCACCCGTGGAGGACAGCGTCCGGCTGGCCCTAAGGGATACGCCTGGAGACTGTATAGAGTCGCTGTTCGATGCCGTGGCCGACAAAGTGGACGCCGTCCGGGCCAAAGGTGGCCGTACCCTGGTGAGATTCCCCGCGACTCTGGACGAATTTACTGGTTGGATACGAATCAAACTTTTGAATATACTAAGGATATGTTTGAGGACTGCACGAGTTGCTTAATTTCTGTGCGGACCAGCACAGCCTGTTTCCCGAATAGAGTAAACATTTAAGTGATCACTTCCTTGTAAAAAAACTATGCACATTCAAAAAAGATCAATCACTATTATTAAGGTAACCTGAGGTCAAGTTGAGTCGTAATGAAAGAGAATAAAAATCCTACATATTTGTGCAGGCGCAGACCTCTGTCTACCGCAGTTTTTTTCTTAATCTCAATATTCGTTCTATCTCTCGTCATCCCGTCCATAAAACGTAATCTCTTCCTTTACCGCTTCCTTTACCGATATCCTTCCTTCTATCCCGGTCTTAAGCAAACCCCTCGCCACCTCTTCCGACCTCTGACTCCTAATCTCCTCCACAAGTTTCCCCTCCTCACCCACCATACCAAGCACTTCCTCGTTTCGTCTTCCTTTCCGCAAACCGCACTTACTGCAATTTCCTCCATACCGTCATCTCAGAAGCCTGCAGTCTATTCTTCTATTTCCGAAGTCCACGTCTCGGTACCAGACATCGCCACACCCCGCGTCAAACTCTTCCAAAGTCCATTGCAAATTCAAACTCGCCATTTTTAAATGCATGGATTACATGAAATTTCATATCTCCAATCGCCTCGGTCAGCATTCTGCCGGTTATCAAAATTAAAAAGGGCCGAGTCATGCTCAGAGTAGGCAGGCCATAGTCCGCCTCGTTACCATGAGAAAATTTTTGAAACAAGGTCTCTGGTGTGTGACATAGTGTATTAGACTTCCAAAATAAAGAAGAGAATCTTCGTCATCTTTTCTCTCTGTTCTGAAGCGCACACCTTTCCGAGCATTTTCCCATGTGTTCGGGAATGATTTAAGTTATACCTTTTCCGGGTCCCAGAAGATGACATACCAAGCTATCATTCTCCAATAATACATACATTTTCACCGTTCCTTCTCGAATTATTTCCACCCGCGAGATTGCAAACACTGTTTGACTGAACGCTACATCAGCCGTGCACTCTGATTGGCCAAACGACGAAGTCATTTTCAGGGACGGAAAGAAGGTCATGCTCAAATGACGGAGGAAGGGATATATATCCCTATCACTGGCGCTTCCATTGAAAGGGGAGGGAAAAAAATGATGGGGCGATTCAGGAATTATTGGTGAAGATCAGGTTTGGTACAGATGTTTGGGTAGGTACTGGATTCCTATCCCGAGAGTGCGAGTTCGAATTCTGAGATTCAATTCTGGTTCTTATTCCCAGAAGCTCTCTTCACGTAGAGACGACATTAGTCTTTGAGTGCGAAAAGATTTATCGGAATGAATAATACTTAACTAAACTACTCAATAACTACGCCTCACGTACATGACTTAGTTTCTCCAATGGCAGCGCATACATAAAACATCCTTTCGGTCCGGCTTTGGGGCTCAAACTAGTGACCTTTGGGTTGCCGGTCCTGCAATTTACCTAACTCGGCTCTTGCGGCTGGTGGATATGCATTTTGGCTTGTCTTTGATGGGAAGTCTATTAAATAATATTTCATAAAGATAAGATGTTTGATATCTTCTACCCGTGCATGTAAAATTTTGCGGTTTCCTTAAATGCTTTGCAATATAATCGCTAGGTAACCTCCGGAAGAAAAGCAAGGAATGTGTGGCCACACTCTCCTCATGGCAGTGATTTTTTGGAACACCATTTGATTGTTTTCTACGGTTAAATTGTTTTGATTCCGCTCTTCCGGTCCTCAGTGCGCGTGGATGCGCTCTCCGTAGCATTGTGGTCACAATCTGGTCCGCAACTCGATCCCCTGTCTCTCGAATCTCGTGATCGCCGCCTCATCATTTCCGGATGGAAATCCCATTATTGTCGTGGCGTTTCTCAATACGGTTGATCGCGGAAATGAAAGCGTCTGGCTTTCGTCGATACGACCACCTCTTGCTCAAGTGCACACTCGATCTTATCTTTAAAGTCGACTTAAAGCGTCGTATCTTCTTACAGATTAGAGATGCATGATTGGAATACTATAGGGAATTCCATATCGCCTGCAAGGATCATATCTCGTGAATGGATAAATTGGGAACGGCTTAATTTTAGAATTCATCTGTAATGAATAGAACTTGTTGATAAGAAATTAGAGCTTATACACCGCAGTCATTAAAGTGGTTTGAGGAGTAATTGTGGATAATTGAGAGCGCATTTTTATAAATGTTCAAGTCAAAACCAAATTGCACGACCATATTTCATTTAATTAAATCTCTTTGTGCGTTATAATTCATCTTACATGCTATTGTAGATGTGACAGAAGAATTATAGTTGACATTTTTGCCTTTATTAAGGCATGTCGTGACTTGAGTTTTCAGTTCAATGCTCGAAGTCTGGGTAAAAAATATATTTTATTATGTTTTTCGAATCCTTGACTTGGTGTGACTCATTATTTATTAACAATAATAAAAATTAATTTTAGTATATTATTTTGGGTCTAAAAAGTTCGTCTCTATCAGTACACTTATAGTTGAATTGTAATGACCTATGGATAAATTTCAGAAAAAAATTAAATTTACAATTTCAATATATCTGCCTGTTATCTCCATTGTTAAACGATACGGTGGAGAAAACCCTCAGAAAATAATAAGGAAGTTTTAGTATTAAAAAGGCTTAGCATTGGAAAAAAAGCTTCTTGAAGGAAACATAATAGAAGACTACTCCCAATCTAGGATGTTGTTGGCAAGACTGACATGTAAAATTTATTTCGGAGAATGCCTAAGGTATTTACGATGGTAATACGAGAATAATATAGGAACTTTTTTTTGGGACCTGCGATGACTCAAACCACTAATTCCTTCGTCCGATTGAGGACAGAGGGTCATACTGCAACCTTCAATAGCGTAGGCTGAGTTAGGTATTAATTATCAGTCCTGCCTACCATCGTGGAAATGAACGGCATTTTTTCATATTTACGCCTCAATGAAGTTATATCGAAGTTATCTCCCAAGACGATTGGGAATCATGTTTCAAAAATCAATTTGTGACTTGCAATCGCACATCTCATCTGTAAACACAGCGATGGAAAACTTGACGTCATTTCTACTAATATGTACTATCTAATTCGAAATCAGCGGTGTCTAACTGACGCGATATAATGCCAACTGGTAATATGGCTCGGTCAAAGCATTTCTCTCCGGCAGCTTTAGAGCAAAAATAAATTATTAATATCGGTTCTTTCTGGTATTATTTGTTATTTGTGTCGTTTTACAATGTTTTTACTAAAAGGAGAAAGCAAGCAACTTATATGGCTTTTGTTTATTCAGCCTGTATTGACAGTAAAAATTTATCTGTGGTGATTACATTTTTTCCGGTTAACGAACTTACTTCTGGGAAGCACAGATTGTATAAAGATGATAACTTATATCTCATTCACAAGACAGTTTTTAAAAAATGATTTTTCCTGCCTCTTGAACTAAGTACATTCAAGTAGGAATTCAGTTTAATTACTAACAGTGGAGTTCTCACATGATGCACACTATGTTCTGAAGTACGAGGAGTTCAACAGTATTGCTGGACCCTCTGATCTTTTCCCTGTGCCTTTCTCGACTCATCCGGTAAGACTTTGCTTAAAAATGAATCAAATCGGGTTAAGTTGCCGCTTTCCCAGGAATTTTCACTATTTTTGCAGTTTTAAAGCCATCACAAGCTAGTAGTCATCGCTGTTCCTCCGGGCTACGATTTCCCTTCGTAGTTTCCTTAAAGAATGTGATGATATCTTCCGAATTCCTTGGGACGCTGCCCGACGCAGGGTATTAATTTGCTCCCCTATCTTCCCTGAAGTGAGAACTTTATCCGTAGCTGGTGCCATTTTCTTTCTTTCAATTGAATGAAAACTTGAAAAAGATTTCTAATATGCACTTAATTGTAGCACTTACTGCATTTCTCAATAATTTGGTTGAATCCGCGCTGGTTTAAACCAACGGAAATATTTGAAAGAATTTGATGGGGAGGAACTTGCCGTTGGAGCGATTCCAAGCACTACGGTGGATGCCGCGCCGCTACTTCCGTGGATTCCACTTCCTGTCGCCGAAAGGTTTATCGGTAGTCTTTTCCGTTCAATCAGCTGCTTTGCTGTGACCGACGTACCGGTGGGAAATTGGTGACGTACGAAAAGTCTCACGTCAGGTCGAACGATCTCAGGAGCTCGAAAATTTCTCTTGGTTGTGACGCCGTGAGATGTTGATGAATAATTATTCATAAGGACTTGGCGATATATGCAGCGCTGGAAGTGTCTCCTGAACTCCTAGGAGGTAGACTGAGAAGAGAGATTGGAGGTATTAGCAATCAGAACTTGGAGAAGGACGCCAGGGAAGGCGAACTAAGAGAAAGCAAGGACCATGGAAGAAGTGCCTACTCAAAATGGTAGGAGAGGAAAGGATGCTGCTTGAGGAAATCGGTTGAGTGGTAGGCACGCTGTAAGGAAGATTACGAGCTTCGAGAAGTGGGATACACTTCAGACAGCTTCTTAGCCTTAGATAGGCTTAATACTGTTCGGGCTTTTTCTGTTTCTATCTCCCCGTACATTTCTCTGTCCTCTTCGAATTCTTCCTTTTATTTAATAAGTTCGGAATCTCCTTAACTCCCTCTCCATCATGCTTAATTTCACTTTATCCTTCCTGCCCACGAATGAACAAATGCTGACTAATTGTCATAGCTTTTTTTCTAAGTGTTGGTGGTGTTAAACTACTTTCGATCGTAAGTTCTGAGACTTCGCGCAGAATCCCGGTATTAAAAACCTCTCTCACTATAGATTTTGTCTCACATTTTACTATTTAATGCTGGAGCATTTAACGTTATAGCCATTGTCGAGAAAGACTCTATGTTACAAGCGAAAATTCTGGGAATCGGATGAAATTAGTGAGAGTTGAATGAAAGTAAAAATTTTCAAAAAGTGACAAAGTAAAAAAGACTTTATCATCATATTTTTAGTGAACATAAAATGCCTGCAATAAGGAAGTGAAAATGCTGAGTGAAAGTGGAATGTTCTTGGAGCGATTGAAAATGGAGCTGCAATCGGCTTTTACTGTAGGAAAAAGCGTTCAATAAAAAAATATGTTCGCCAAATAATCCGCGTGCATTGTATCTTAATTTTATTTTTGTATTGCCAAGGAATACCATTAGTGAATGCAGAAAAGTTTAAGCAAACAAATAAACAAAAAGGCGTAATTTAGAATTTTTTTGGTTTGGTTAGTCGCGGTGGAACTTTATTAAATGAAAGAAAGGCACTTATGTTCGTAACACTGTCTGCTCACTCAGCAAAGCATTATCCATTCTATCTTCTCCCTACATGTATCTCTCGGGAAATTTCTAGTCACTCCTCTCTTCAAGGAACAGCCTCCCATAGTCTTACGTTTGAGAGATCTTTATCCTGGGCGTAGTGGATCTGCTTCCTTTGCTGCCTTCACTCGTCGCCGCATTCCATTTGGCTCAGGGGAAGGTTGCCCATTCGACGTTCAATCGAAGGTCTTTTGTCCGCTCAAACTGCGGATAAAATTAACCTCGGTGCAGCGCCCTTGAAACTGGGAGCATTTGTTTCAGTTCCATTGCGTTCGTCTGTTGGTGGGCCTAAGATAGGACATGAGAGATGGTGTTTGGAGGAGAGCGAAGGATAATCGTATCTCTCGGTGCGGAACTGAACGCGAAAATGATTGATTCCCAAGAGTTAAACCTTATTTCCTCGTGCAAGAGGTACCAACCTTCCCATCCTTTCTCTCGCAGATTTTCTTTGTTGGGCCACTGAATGTGTGAATGGATTCTCAATTACTGATTCTTTAAAAATCAGTTTTTTTAAAAGTGAAAAACCGTCGTTAGCATGCACTTTTTAAAAAATTGTTGCTTGAACAGGTTAGAATTTCATCAAAGACTTTTCACAGCCTCTAGTTTTGCACTGTACTCGAGGGGTACAGTGGTTATAGAAATTAAAAAATGGAGATTTCGTTCAAAGAACGTACTCCATTTTATCACTTAATTGAGCATCACTTGCAGTTTTGTTATGTTGCACTAAGAGCTTTACATACCCAAAATAAAATGTACGTAACCAGTATAGTTGCATGTGGCTTGTGAGTAGCATTGTTCGGTCTATGTAAATGTATCTAACATAATTACAAATTGATATGTAGTTATATAGATTAGTGGTTCTCTACCTTTTGTTGTTCACGTACTACTCAGCATACATATGATTCATTCGCATACCACACTGTATATGTTTGACTTTAAAATGGTGGTGCACGACCCTCTGATTGGGAACTCCTCATATGGATAATACATCATGATCTCGCCAACTTTCCTCTGAAATGCTACGATTTACACATTTCCGCGCATTAAAGAACGGAGCAGAGCTTTTAATATTTATTCCGTGGTGTGTTCCAAAATAGAATCTATCTGAAGAGAAGAAAAACTTTTGTCCATCAACGTGATATAAAGCACGAGTTGTCAGGCCAGAAAACTATTTCCTTTGTTTATTCTTTGGCGACTGATTAGTTTAGGGTAACGTTAGCTGATCCATATAATTTTCTTTACTTTGATCTCTTCTTTTTATCTCATTCAGACTGATCGCAAATGTATCGTGGTATTTGTATACGGTATTTATAAGGCTGCATTGATTACTTGAATCTTTTGAGATGCGAACAGCTTCAGAGTTTTTCCGCGAAACAATGAAGAGTTTATTTCAAATTTATACCCTCGCGAACCTCTGTCGTAAAATAGCCCTAAATGTTTTAGATATCGTTTATTTGAATACCAGGAAGTGGAGCGAATTGGATGTATAACAGCTCCCTAGGCTTTAAATCGTTCAGTGGAGCGGCGTCCATCATAATTGGGCTAGACGCGCGTGAGCCAATTCTCTGATCTGTTGATGATGTTTATGGGTTCCAGAAAAGTAATTCAAGGCGCCAAATGGCGAAGAGCTGTTGCAGCTTAGGGCGATAGTTAAGCATGATTTAAGGTAGTCCGAGCGCAATATCATTTTACTCAGAAATCAATGAATTTGGTCGTGTATGCACTCCAGAGAGACATTATTTACAAAATGAGGTATTTCTAACACTTAGATGTCGTAAAAAAACTTACAGCGAGTAGTTTGTATGTTTTCTCAACTATATTTGAAAATAAATCATATTGTCACCGCAGTAGGTTCTTGGGTATCACAAAAAAAACCTTCCGTTTTGAAGGAGTTTCAAACGCACTGCGCGAAAAAAATGAGTCAAGTTAAAGACTTTTTTTTTAGATATTTTCATTTAGTTCCTTACAAATTCTGTCATATAAAACTATATTATTGCACCATTAATAATGCAATATTTAATTCATGAGTCCTATAGCTGGTGAAATTAAAACGTATAATTCGAATATAGTCTCAGTAATGACTAGGGAACTATCTCGCTCGGACTACCTTAAGATTTTAAAGAATTTTCATGTTTCATGCCTCATTCAGTGAAATCGGCACACTAAACTAGTGTCGCTACATTTACTTCTTTATTTAAACATGCGCACTCCAAAAGATAATAGTTTCTTTTTTATCAATAACTGCGCTTTATCTGAGCTAACTATGAGCTTTAGAACTCAAGTAAGTTATAAAATTGGCAGAATTGACGAAAACTTCATGTCCTCTTAGGTGTTTTTAAATGATAAGTTATAATCGTCACAATCACTGCTATTCCAGCCTTTTTCGTATAAATCCAAATTAGGCTCGGAAATATTTGCAGAACTCTCACCGGAAGTCGGATATTTTATCATAATAAAGCTCCCTCGCAGGACTAAACCATGAATTTAAATCTAATATATCGCTAATCTTATCTGGAAAAAGTTACGGAAGTCTATAACTCTCTTGAGTGTCCTGATTTGGTCAAACGGTTTAATCGATTGAATTTATTATCCTCATCGATTACCTGAAGTAGAAATTTCCTCCCATCTATATCACGATACTTTCATTCAGTCAAATTTTTATTTTTTCGGTGTTTACTATATGTGTTACGAATACCCCATTCCTCGAATTTCTATCTGTCATCACCATTCAAGTTTCTTGAATTTTGATTCATAGATTGTTTTTAGTGAAATACTTCAGCCGAGAAGAGTGTATTTGAAAATTGTTTCCACTCATTTTTTCTTGCGGTCTGAATCCTCATTCTCCATTCTTCGAGGAACATTTCATTTTTATGCGGCTTCCCTTCTCCGTTCTTCTTGTGCATTTTAAAAATACCACCGTAGACCGGTTTTGATGGTACCTGCACCGGTTTTGATGAGGATATGTAAGCGTCCTCTGTTTGCTAAGGAATGTTTACTATTAGAGATCAACCATCTTGGAAAAATAATCGATGAGCCAATAATTGATTAATCGGTCTTATTCATCTTGTAGAATAGTCGATTATTCCATTAATCGACCATTGTTTTGGAGTATTCCTCCAGCATAATTGTTATTAATTACGCCAACATCACTTCTCTTTGATTGCCACTGACCAGACTTCAAACGCGAGGGAAATTTCATGTGGTGTAAGACACAAATAAATTTTTCGGGTCGTTGTGTGAATGCACAACTAATAAGCATTGTATTCGCCTGATCTCCCAATCCGTGCGCGCGGTCGGGAGGGGTGGGAGTAGGGTCAGTGACGCATGAGAGACGGGGATTAAACCACAAAAGCATCCACAGTGGACACCTATGCAGTTGCTCCCATGACGCCAGCCCTAAATGCGGCAAAAGTTGCGGAGCAATGTGATCTCGGCGTGATAATTAATTTAATATTCAATTTTCTACCTTTTTTAGTAAGTTCGTAACATAACTATAAATTATATAGAGGAAATAGCGTTTTCCCTACGACTGTTAACTGTTCCTGAAGCCAATATCTAAAAGTCTTATGAGTGCTTTTGCCTTTCAAGGGTGACTGGAAGTGCCAACCGCTACGTGGCTTACAATGTACTCGTAAACACGATAGCAACACTACGTAATTACGACCCTAAACCTGGAAATCCCTCACTTAAGACGCGGAATTTTTAGCAAGTTCTGCTATTTTTTGTCGTGAGAACATTTTCAAACAAAAATTAACGCCCGACCGAGTCATAAGACGCAAATTTATAATTTATATTATTAATTTCCAATAACTCTCTTCCAGTTGGCTCATTTACTACCATATTAGTGAGAAACACTCGGTCTGATGATTTTGCCCGTTTATTTAGGAATCCGAAAATTTTTCGAAGTCAGTTTGAAAACCTACAAGTTCCGCCGTTCTCCGATAGTCCCTCGAATCGATTTTTTATCTGATCTCTCTCTCTCTCTCTGATCTGATATCTCTACGAATGTTGATAAGTTGTGAGGAATTGCCTCCCTGAAGCGTTTTGTAACGCTGTGACACAACGTTTTCAATCTTGTGTGCTACTCAGGAAATCTTCTTGGTATCTTAATTTGGCGAGTAAGTCGGCTGTCACGACGTTCCCCTCGTTCCATGCACGCCTCTGGCCGCTGCATATCGGCGGAGAGGAGTGTTCCAAGGGCTTCGCGTGGTTTATGTGCAGCCGGGGACACTAATTGGCGCGATGCAGCTTGAGCCTTCTTGCGTGAAATCCTGGATCACGCACAACAGAGTCAGGGTCGCGGATGAAGGCTTGCACGACGTAAACGTTCAGATGAACATTTTAAGGACGATAGGTAATCAATTGTGAGGGGTGAACCCACTGCGTGAAAAACTCCATCAAACGTAAAATGTGCCAAAAAAACAGACCCACTAGCTAAAATTTAGTTTCGCAAAAGCACATTTTAAAAGATTTCTAGCTGTGAAAATGGGACAAATTCTTCATTTTTCAAACCAATGTAAGTCCTTAAGTATTTATACTAATTGTTCGGAATTTCATCTTGGTATTTTTTTAAAACTTACACCGCTGTTTATTATTCAAAGTGACTCCAAAATTCCGCTTTTAGAGGAAAGTCCTTTGAGTGGTTTTCAATGCATCAAGTTTCCCTTGCAAGTGAACACATTGGTTTCCTTTCATGCTATTCACTAATTGAATGTATAACTTAAATCACCCGGAGTTGAAACAGTAAATGCATATTCAGTGGAATTGCGAAGTTTGTGTATGAAGTTTTCGAGTAGTTACGCTACCCTGCATTATCTTCAGGAATCAACTCCAGTTGAAACAGTTCACAGCGAAATTCCGCAGTCTCGTCCTCAACCATCGCGCCCAGTAGATGAATAGTATAATATAACGCATTGTCCAGGAACCTGTTGTCCCTGAATACTTCTTACCATAAAAAGACATTCTTGATTCTAATCTCAAGATAAATTTTTTTGCCATTATATATTCTTAATCAGCGATAAAACGAAATGAAGCACTTGATGGTGAATAAACCTTCCCGCAATTTCTGATTTAAGATGCATTTTGGAATTGAGCAAGTTTTTTCCACCTGTTTTTATAGACTTTCAGCAAAAGTAAAATTGACTTCTTTTTACGGAAAATTTTATCTTGAGTTACATCTATTGCAAAATACAAACTTACCAACTACACGAGTTAAAGTTTCAGGCTTCGTTTTGTGGAAAAGCGAAACATGAAAACTCGCTTTACACTTTCCACTCTGTTTTATTCTCTCCGACCACGGTTTCTCTTAAATCATGGTCGGAGAGAATAAAATAGTGTGGAAAGTACAAAGCGAATTCTCTTATAAATTACAATATACGAATAACTCGCTTTTAAACATTTCTGAAGTAAACAAACTTGACTAATGAATTAATACCAGGCGATTGGAACATATATTAATTAAATTATTAACTGAATCCTTAAAATTTTTTACCGAAAATAGCGTTCGTGGATTAAAACTCCACCATTACCTGGAAAGGAAAACGAAATAATTTTCTTCTACCCGAAAGATAACATGAGAACGATAGAGTTTTTTTGGTTACTGATTAATGGATATCTGACTGTTGATATCAATCACGATGACGTCAATGCTAATTAGGAATGCTAGTTTTTTTCAATGGATTCCTGAATCTCAAGAAAAACGTAGCGGAATACAAACGATAAGGTGCGTGTCAAAAAACCCGTCGGGGCTTTTTATTTTTTCTCGTGTTATCTGTTGCTAAGTTATATGCCAATAAGGAAAAGTCTTCAATGCTAAATTTGCATAAATTGTCGATGATATTTTCCTTATTTCTTTATAAAACCACTGAACCAACCTTTTTTGAACTCAGAGTAGTTTCTCATGCAAATATAACGGCCTTTCGTCGGTTGGTATATCATTAGTTTTAATTTTTTGCGTTGTTTTACGTATCCACATGTTGCGTTAGGAAATTAATCCTTCGCAGTCTTACGCTATTTTCTACGTGAGAAAGACACCAAAGCCAAAAGAAAAGCTTCATGCATATCACCGTTGCCTTCAGCATCATGTATAGTGGAACTTAATACGCACGCTTTATGTAAATAGGTAGCGATATCAGGTAAACATATGGTGATTGTGAGTCCTATTTGCTCTCATAATTGACTTGATTCATTTGGCATCTGTTACTTTCCTCCTCGGATAGTCATATCTTCCATCTTCCTTTTGTGACTTAAGGGATGTCTTTTGACGCACTCTACCCCGCTATTCGCCCGACGTCCTACCGTCACTTACTGCTCTCGACATGGCATAGAGCTTCCGTTCTGAATCCAAACTATACTATTTATGCTTTTGACCCCAAGATTTCTATTCGTTCGTACTGAATTCGTTCCTACTGAATTGAATCTACCCCTTCACTAGCAGTGACTATTACGTCTGTGTACGTAAATACGAGGTAAGGGAAGGATAGCGAATGGCAACCCTGCGCACGTAGCTGCACAGAAACCTGGAGGGCGGTTAAGTGTCAGCCACTCGTTTTACGGCTATATTAAAGAGTAAAGATAAAACTGCGCAACTTCTACCATGTTTCGCTGTCGCTATACCCTTGATTATGAAAATTATTGTGGAGACATGAAATAAGAGGGAGAAATTTCTGTCACTCTCTCGTGATCTAAAGCCTTGGCGGATCGCGTGATCCCCAAATTCACTGCAAATAGAGGAGGCGCTCCCAAATCATTTCTCGGACCGTAAACAAACGTTTTCTTTGAGTCAGTCATTGGTATTTACCACTTAAATTGCGAGTCCTTGGCCAGTGCTACATGTTGTTTCACGAAGAGAGGAAACTTAACGTTAGTAGCTTCTTAAAATCCTCTCCTTTTCCAATGTCAACACGTTTGCGCTCAATTCGGAGGAAATGACGGACAGTTATGTTTCTTTATAGGCCCGAGAACCGAGAAATTATCAGGTCTTCACTTTCCATCGTCGAATGAAATCGCGTCCCAATTTTTAATGATTTTTGACTCTAGACACTCTTGTTTTGGCTCAAGAAAGAACATAAGTGTTATTGGAGATGATTTAACTGTTAAGGTAGTCCGAGAGAGATAGTTCCCTAGTCATAATAGAGACCATATTCGAATTATACGTTTTAATTTCACCAGCTATAGGACATATCTATTAAATATTGCATTATTAATGGTGCAATAATATAGTTTTACATGACACAAATTGTATGTAATCAAATGAAAATACCTAAATAAGTCTTTTACTTGACTCATTTTTTTTGCGCGGTGCGTTTGAAACTCCTTCAAAACGGAAGGTTTCTCGTGATACCCAAGAACCTATTGCGTTGACAATATGATTAATTTTCAAAAATAGTTGAGAAAACATACAAACTACACGCTGATAGTTTTTTTACGACATCTAAGTGTTATATATTCCTTATTTTATAAATAATGTCTCTCTGGAGTGCATACACGTACCATTTCCCATTTAAATGGGCTGGAATTTTTTGGCAAATATCTCCGAAAGTAATGTGGTAAAGGGTTGAGTTTTGGGTGTCATTATAAGGGTGAGATTTTTCTTTAAAATGAGGCCAAATTCATTAATTTATAGGTAAAATGATACTATATTCGATATATATATGATAGGAATTCGCTTAAACTACCCTAGGGTAGATTTAGGTGGAAGAAAGGATGCGGATACAAATATTTCACGGACCCTTGCCCCCTGATACGCTTTAATTGTTTATCTCTGCATACATTCCACTTCTCTGAATCCCTCTCGTCCAAAAAGCCTATTCTTTTTTCCTCTTACTCCGCTAATCCAACATCCACCTCTCTATCATGACCTTCAGCATCCCTTTGCCCCTCATCTCTATTATTTATTCATTCATTATTATCATGATTCCTCACTACATCTCTAGGTCTGACAGATGCGACAAAATAAGAGAGATACGCTGCCGAACATATAGGTACAACAACTTACTTTCCGCACACAATAAGTGACC
This sequence comes from Ceriagrion tenellum, assembly GCA_963169105.1. Taxonomy (NCBI): domain Eukaryota; kingdom Metazoa; phylum Arthropoda; class Insecta; order Odonata; family Coenagrionidae; genus Ceriagrion; species Ceriagrion tenellum. The sequence continues at coordinate 126,629,280 of OY720637.1, forward strand.
ATAATAAAAATTGACCTCCACTAAATACACTCCTATAATACATGTCACCATTTCATCTCCCAAAAACTACCTCCCTGCATTTTTACACGGCTGGTGACCTAACACCCCCTGTCACACGCCCATGCGGCGGCTCGCAGGGTATTATGTAGATCACCTGTTCTAACCACCAACTCTGCCTCCTCCTTTTCTGTTCCAAAAGTTCCTCTCTGCTTTCACATTTCACTAGCACTTCCTTGTTCGTCGTCTCTTACATCCTCCCCAATAGCAATTAACGGCTGAGTGAGAATTTATGCTGGGAGGAAGTTTCAGATTAAATGATACGATTAAATAGGATTAAGGAGGATAAAGGTCTCTTAAGGTTAAATACTTTTTCTTCGTACCACTTTCCTCCATTTCTCTATACATGCGTACCTATTCCTCCATTTCCTTTCGAGGTCAGCTAAGTAAAAGAATTTAGTTGTTTCCGCAAGGCCAGAAAACTGGCTTCCTCTCAATGATTTCCTCCGTAATTCCCCATCTCAACAAACCACTATTGCTTCCCTTCAGCGAATGCATTGCTTCTTACACGCTCTCTTATTCATAAAGACTCCGGATATTCATACTCTTTTGAGTCTCTTCTACCACTTTCACCCATGGCTTTCGCGATCGACCTCTTCCTCTCACACCATTCACTCTACTTACATATTTCTCATTGGTTGTTCAATCCTAAGATTGGTTGAATATAGCCCTCCACCCATCCCTATCTAATGCTAGTTCCCTTACATCCTGGTATCTCTTCCTATATGCTTTCCTCTTTTTTGGCCCATGGACTTATTCCTGAGTCTTCCTCTGGGTCTTTTCCCTCTATTTTGCCTTGAATTACATTCTTCACATACCCATTGTGTTTCAGAGTGTGTCCGATTCATCTTGTTATTCTTTCTCTGTAGTGTTCCATATGGTCCTTTCTTTTTCAACTCTTCTATACACTTAATCATTTCTTATATTGTCCGTCCATTTTATCTTCAGCATCCCCCTCCAGCACCATGTTTTGAAGGCTTCTAGTTTTTTCTGGTCAATCGCCGTGTACTAAAGTGTACATCTCCCCACTTAGTTGTATAGTGATGAAACATGGGTATGTCAGGATGGGCATAAGAGTAGACTAAACGCCGTGGGTATGAGTTATCTGAGTAGTGTATGTGGCAAAAGTAGGATGGATAGGGTCAGGAATGAGTGGGTAAAAAATGAATGTGGGTTAGATGCCCCACTAATGTGAAATGAATGGTGCGAGAGGTAGAGGTAGGCCGAGAAAGTTGTGGTTGAGGAAATTCTTAGGAGGAGGAATATTGGGAGTTTTAAAAACAGGAGGGCGTGTATGAAGAAGTGTATGGGGGTAAATGAAGCAAAAGAGGTTTGCTAGGATAGGTCAGTATGGAGGAAATCATTGAAACAGAGTTAGGTATAAAATTGTGTATCTATGAGTGAAACTTAGTGACTCTAACTACCCAGAAAGGGAACGGCGGGATTGGTATGTATGTATGTACGTAGCTTTTCCAATGGTCCATGCTTCCGATCCATAGAGTGCTACGCCCCATATGAATGTTTTACACTAATTACATCTATCGGTTTACATTCAACTGCCTCGTTATTCCACTTTTTCCCATCCTATCGACATCGCCAAACCAACAAAGCTAACTGATTTCTTATACGTCCATTTCTGGAGCGTCCTACGCACATTCTTCCATCATCCACTCCTTCCTTACCCTATCCTTCAGCCTTGACTCAAAAACGCTTCTCCACGACACTCCATTCCCACTGAATTTACTCTACTCATATGCTTATCCTGGCATCCAGTTGAGTGCCGATTATCCGAATGCCGGTCCTCCAAAACGTCAACCGAACCGAAGGCAAGTTCGAGCGCCAAGCAGAAATTGCGGTTCTACTGTACCACCAGGGAAATATTTGCACTCCTTTGAGGCTACAATTAAGTGTTTAAAACGAGAAGATGACTATGATGCTCTTTAATTGTAGTCTTCTAAAACGTTTGCGAGATTTAGCTGCAAGAGAACGAGTCTCTGTACTAAAGCATAAAATCATTTTGGATTTTTTTCTCCTAAGTAATAATAAACGTGAGAAAATAATTTTTTATAGTTTTTTGTTTGGTAGCACATTTTTTTGTATGATAGTTCGTTGGACCCTATAAAGCCTTGTCTCAATTTTTTCAGTCAATTATCTTTTTTTTAAATCAGTCATCCGAAAACTCTCAAGCCCCAATTATTTCGGATAATCGGCGCTCCATTCGGTACTCTTTTTATGTTTCGCTGCCATATAATAACTTCAAGAGAAGAATACTTCTATTCTCTGCGATTTCCGTTTTCCTGGACATACACTCACTACTAGATATCTCCACTCCACAGACTACCTACGACTTTCCTAACGGCATCTCTTCTACCATCTTTCGCAAATATTCGACCGAGATACACAAAATCGTCAACTTGTTCCATTACTTCAATATTTACCATCATTCTTGCCACTCTCCATATCAAAAACTACTGCTTTGGCCTTTGACGAATTTCTACTCAAATACATTCCACATGTTGCTTCATGGACGTTACCGTCAAAAATTTTAATCTCCTTTCCTCCCATTCCTTCGTTGCTGGACGTTCTCCCACTCCCCCTTCCCCCGTGCTGACATCACACTCACTCTTCAGCGGGCCGTCACTCTCCAGCTACACCCTCCCCACTCACTTTTGATGTCTCCTTTGAATCTCTCCCATAAACTTCCTCTCCCTCCCCCACCATTTCTAACACTTACTCATTTGTTTCCCCATCCTTGAAGCTCCCCTTTTCCTGAAGAAGAATGAAAAAAATAAGCATCGGAGAGTTAAGGCAGCGCAGAAAGGCTTGATTCATTGGGTGGGGGAGACGAGAGGCTTAAGTGATGAAATGTCGAGGAAGAAGGGACGTGTTCGCGTCTGAGGAGATACTGAGAGATTGGTGAGATGGTGACGGGTATGATAGAAAGAATGTTAGCTCAAGGGAAGGGAAAGATTAGATATTTTGGACGGCAGGAGCGGGGATACGTGTGAGAAATGATGAGCTGAAGGATGAAATCATGCGGGGCAATAGTTTTAGAGCTCAAAAGTGCTTTCTGCTGCCTGCCAAAACCCAGCGACGGCCATCGGTGAAAGGCGTGCGCTATTGAAAAGGTAAAGACAGACTGAATGAAGGAGTGAGACGCGTATCTGCAACGGGAAGAGCAACTGAAAAAGTCAACCTATGCAGCAATGTTTTTTTTTTAATACTGCTTCCACCGAAAGCTTTCCCAACCGCTTGAATAGCAGTGGCAAGGGGTGCCAGTTGCCTTTCCAATATTTTGAAGGAAAACAATTTTCGTAATGTTACAAGCTCAGTAATATAAACGTTACCGAAACATTTTTCGTTTGTGTTTCATTTTTCCCAGTGAAGTTATTAAATTAAAATGATCAAATAGTATATTAAAGGGAAACAATAACATATTAGCTGTAATTATGCGATCGTAAGTTAGTCTCAAACGGCTTAATATTCACCTATCTACCCGGACCCACCGGTAATCTGTCCTATCCCCTGTCAAAATGTTCAAATTACACTCGAGAAAAAGAATAACTGCAAAATGATATTACTTGTCGAGTACTTCTATTTGTCATATCTCCAGAGTCCGTTTTTCCGACTGCAGCATCTACTTAAACTATCAACATGTATATATACTTCAATTATATTTTGCTAACTTATAGACGCTGTTACCTTCATTCTGTTTTAATTTCATTTGGAAAACTACTTTTTTTACCAACATAAACAATGAAATGATAAACCTGCTCAATCCTTAGCCTATTTTTGCTCTTGAGCTCATTTTGAGTGATCCAGATAATTATACTGTTTAGGTATGATTCAGATTTCTCATGCAGGAAGAGCAAGTTTAATTTTCCCACAAATTCCACAGATATTGGAGGTAAAGTATGAGTCATTCCATCACCCACACTATTTAAACCTCTAATAAAATGTGGATACTCGTAAAACTAAACACGTATGCTGCTGGGAGTGGTTTGAGAGTAATAATATTTTAGCGTCTAAAAAAATAAGGACTTACATCTCAAAATAAAGATAGCTTCGCGGTTTCCCTTTGTAAGGTTAGCTATCCATAATGGCGTAAAATGAATTCCGAGTGTTTTTTTCTTTAGTTATACACACGATACTACTGCTTTGAGTACTAGTGAGTTCTGCTTTTCGTCTTTGAGTTTTAGAGTTCAATGCGTTGTAGAAATTTTTTGATTCGAGCGTTGAAAACTCGTTTGGACGAATAAAATAAATATCCGTCTCAGTAGCACAGTAAATCTAGACGTGAGAGCGCTACGAAAAATATAAGGATGATGCCGTGGAGGCTTCATTTGGCTCTTCTCCTTAAAGTCTGGTCTAATCTAAAGAGGCTTCTTTAGAGGAAATATTCATGTATCTGAGGATAATCTTCTTTGCATCTAGGTAGAGATTGGTACCGATCTCGGCTGAATTGTAACAAACTTCCGAGTATCTGGTACTTCTCCCTTGATTATTTGGCAAGCTCCTTCACTAAATGGCGGAAAAAACTGTATATAAACGCAGCAGGAAAAGCTTTACGACTCCTTCGACTCAAAGTCGCAGACAGCATAGGCAGCGAAAAAGTTGTCACACAACCAACCCATCTTCGCGGAAACCCACGAAGGAATACAAGTTCTAGCTCTCCGCTTCATATTTTTTGTTAGTTGCCTATTTTCATCATTGCTCCTCATTCCTGGCATCCTTCGTAAATTCTCTCGTGTACTGCATCCTTGGTCTTTTTCGGTTATTTCTATTCGTTGCTTTTCCCATTATAGTTTATAGGAGGCTGTTGTATCTGAGATTATGACCAATATTTTCTTAGTTAGCCTCTTTTACTTCGTAGCTTTCAATTTGTATCTATTTTCCCAACCTTTGTAACACTTCGCATTTTCTCTGTCAAATTTACCCTCATCAATCTCCTATTGCGCTAAAACACCATTTCTTCCTATCGTCTCTGTTCTTCTGCTGCTATCGCCCAAGATTCACGGCCATTTCAGAGTGTGTTCCATACATAGCTCTCGGATCCACTACCAAATTCAGACTCTAATTATCCGCATGAACGAATGAAAATCGAACCATGCATTGAATTTTGTCCGAAGCGTAAAAGTCCGAGATATATTGATGATTGGACGTCTTCATAAGCCGTATTAATCTTATATTTTCCATAAATATGCAATAATGTTTGGTATTTTATTATTTTAGAGAAAATTAGGGAAAATATGGGGACTCTCAGAATAAAATAATATTTTTTAATTCTGCGTGATTCGGTCTATGCTTCGTATTCATTAATTATCGTATTCATTTTAATTTTCACGCTTACTTTTACACATGAATTGACGAAAATGTTGCTTAACATATTTTTCCAGTGATGAGTGGAACGAGTTGATGACTCAAATATATGTTAACTTTCTTCTAAATTACATGAGTTTTTTCTTAATACGCGTAAAGCTTTCCTAAGAAGATATTTTTACCTTGTTAGCATCATTTTCCAGCAATAATTATCTCCGTTTGTTATTATTTCCTAAGTAAGAGGTCATAAATGTTAGATCGAACTGAGTTTCTATTTTATGGCTGGACTGTAATATCGCGTGCCGTAATATTTCCTCTTATCGCTTTTATGCGATGGCGTGTTTATCCGCATGAGTCATCATCTAGAAGACGTGGGAGACTCCAAGCCACATGAACGGGAGTCGTAAGATTCGCTGATGTTCTCATGCCAGGGACAGTCCGAAAAAGAACTGCAATTATCAGATGACCCACTTAAATCGCTGGTATTTTATGACTATCTTATATAGAGGTATTTCTTCTTTATCTCGCGTGTTTACTTGTGTACATCCAAGGAGAAATTAACTCTTTTTTCCGTCAAGAAGAAAATTTTGTCAGATAGCGAAATGTCTCGAGTTTTAGGGAATGGTGATCAGCAAAATACCCATCTCCAATGGGAACATTCGTTATTTTCCTCACAAACTTCTCAATTTGGTATTAATCTCACGTTCGAGGAATATTTTAGTTACTGATATATTAGAATTGTGATACTCGAATTTTCTCTGTCGATAGTAAATTATTTGCTCATGATACTTTCTGGCTGAAACCATTTCCATCCCATATCTCTCTCATTCCATTTAGATTTACGAGAATACTCCAGTTTTCGAGAATACGAGAACTAACTTTGAAAAAATGAAATAGCAGAAAGAATTATCTCATATTTTTTTAGATGCGCTATGGGATAAAATAATAAGTATGTTTATACATACATACCCATCACGCCGTTCCCTTCCAGGCTAGGCACAGTCACAAAGTTTCACTCATAAATACATATTTGTACACCTAACTCTGCTTCAATAATTTCCTCCATATCGACCTATCCTTGCAAACTTCTTGCCTCATTACGCCCATACAATGCTTCATACAAGCCCTCCTGTTTTTAAGACTCCTAATATTCCTCCTCCTAAGAATTTCCTCAACCACATTCAACCACAACTTTCTCGGCCTACCTCTACCTTTCACACCATTCATTCTACTCTTATATATCAGTTTCGTTATTCAACTCTCATCCATTCTCTCAACATAGCCAAACCAACGAAGCACACTCCTTTCATACACGTCCATTACTGGAGCATTTAACCCACATTCATTCATGACCCACTCATTCCTGACCCTATCCATCCTACTTTTGCCGCAAATACTCCTCAGATAACTCATACCCACGGCGTTTAGTCTACTCTTATGCCCATCCTGACATACCCACGTTTCAATACCATATAGCAAAGTGGGAAGAAGTACACTTTTGTAGTATGTTTATTCTTTTTAAATAAAGTATAGGAGACTGATTCAGGAAGGACTTGAAAATACCGTTCGACGATTAGTTTGAGATGTGAGGATTACAGCGTCGGCGAATGTATGCCAAAGAAATATTTAGAGAGGTGTAAGAAAAGAGTTCGATGTAGGAATAAAAGTACAAGGATAGCTGATAAGATATTTATATTCACGGACGACCACTCTTAGGTTGGTTAATCATTCAAGGATTTGCAGGCGTTGTTAGATGAATTCTAACATGAGCATGAGCAATACGGGATAAATATTGATCATAAGGGACCTTAAGTATTGAGGTTTTGTATGACTTAGAAATAGAAGATGGTCATGGAAGTAGGAGGCTACAAACTGGAGTAAGTACAGTAATTTAATTACTTCGTTAAAATGAAATCCGAAGATTCTCGCCCTCGACCCCTTCCTCACATTCCAACTCTCTCTTAAAGTAGTAAGATAAACCGAGCAGATTACTTCCACGGATCGACGTGTTGTTATTACGGGTTGGAATGAACGGTAGGGGGGAAATAATTGAAAAAGATAATTGAAAAAAAATGGGGAGGGGATCGGAAAATGAGATTTGAGGGACAAGGGGTGATATTTCACCACCAAAAACGGCACAAAGGCTATTACATTGGCTGACATAATCAATAAATAAATAAAATTTTCAAACAAAAACATAATAAACATGAAATAACAATAATGAGGCAAGCGAGAGAACGGGACTTAGGGGTTGGAGAGGGGTGAATCATTCAAGTGGCGTTTCAGGGAGGATTTGAAAACGGTGGCAGAGGAGAAAAGGTCCAAGGGAGGATATTTCGAGGCCAAGGAGTTAAACAAGGAGGGAATTTGGTGGAGGAGAGGGCGCTGGGAGATGGAAAGACGGAATCGAGGAGTATGCTGTAGAGAGTTGCTGTGTAAGGGACGGGGAGGTCCATGAATACGAAAGAGAGGGAGTATTTCATTGATCCGTAAAGATCCGCTGAAGGTTCTGTGTAGGAACATCATATCTGATAGGACACGTCGGTGAGTTATGTGAGCAATGCCAAGGGAGGAAAGGATGAGGTCACGGGTTGAGCTTCTGAAGGGATTCGATGGCGGACTATGGCGAGAAAGAAGATGACTGGACGGTTGAGCAAATCCAAGGTAGTGGGGCAGGCGGTAGACCAAATTGGTGGACAGTATTTTAAGATTGTACGCAGTTGGTACCACTAGGCACCTGAGGATGATGCATTAATATTGAAACTCTGGTCGAAATTAAAGGTTATTCAATGAAAATCCCAACGTTTGTTATTTCAGGATACATATATTGTACGTGGGAGGGAAATCGGTTTAGTAGCAAGGATATTAGAGGGATAACTGCGCTAGCGATAGAAAAATTTACAAATAGGAAAACGTTAATGCTGCAGTTCTTGTTTAAGAACGCTAGTAAATGTTTTCAAAGAGTAAGGTATTTTCAAAGAGTATGCTGCAGGCCTTTGCAATGTGGTTCTGGAGGAGAATAGAGGAAGGAGGTGGACGGAAAGTGAGACAAACGATGAAGTGCTCCGCAAACCCAGGGATAATATCTAGAATTGCCTATTTAATAGAGCGCATTTAGGATGGTACAGTCCTTTCTTACAGTTAACTCATTAAAAGTCAAATAAACACCCACGTCCAGGATACTGAAAAACTCACTCCGGCGGGACTCGAACCCGCGACTTCGATATTAGCAGGCATCAGCCGCCGAGGTCGGCGAGGAATGGGTGAGTGAGGAGGGGATGCATGAGCGGGAAGATTAGGAGAAGGGAGAATGGTCGACACGGGTTATAATGGAAGACAAGAAGAAGACACACAAGTAGGGATCGGGTTCCTCTGAAAAACATCCGCCTCTGGAGGGATTTGAACCCTGGCCGCCCGGGTGGTAGGCGAGTACTCTAGCCACCACACCAACCCGATCCCAAAAGATTGGCCTGATAGGGGGAATGGGAAGAGATAGGGTGTATGCTGCGAGGATGCTCGTAGGGTGAAGAAAGACAACGCGTTAGGGAAAAGGACCTACGGTTTGGAATGAAATAACTTTGTACTTTTCCACTCGGTTTATTATCCTCAACCGGTTTCAATGCAATAGCGTCATTTTCAAGTGGTTACTAAACAATTGAAACCGGTTGAGGATAATTAAACGTGTGGAAAAGTACAAAGTTATTTCATTCCAAACCATGGAAAATTTCCACGAAGTAAGCCCGTGGACGATTAATTTATAAATGACCTACGCTTGTACAGGTCTTGGGAATTTTACCCTATTCCATCAAAACCTATCTGTACCTGTACACTACCTTGTTTATAGTGAATGCAGGGTTTTTCGAAGCTGTAGCGTTGAAATTAAACCCTCATGTGCTACATCTTAATTTCTACTCTCATCTTTTTCTCCAATATTTATTTCCGCTAATTATACACCTACTTTTTAATGCGTAAAAATGGTATTTCTATGCTTGAGTATATTGTTCGAAATCGCCCATCCCTATGCAGAGGTGCGCTCCACCGAAATCTTCCCAGCCTCGTCCGGGTGAAGGAGTGGAACGAATGCCGCTGCTCTTCGGCAGCCCGTGACCTCACTTTTTTTCCTCATGAACAAGATGGCGTTGCGCGGTAACCACCCGCAAACGAAACCCTTCAATGGAGGTAGTAGTTTTTTTTTCGATGTGTACACCGCATCCGTTGTTGGTCGGCTTCTACATGTTCGAGGTGATTTGCTCCGCTATAGTTGTACTTCAGATATTCTAAAACTTTCAGGGAGGGATTTTTAAAGAGGGCATTAGATTGAAGAAGGCCCTGAAATATGTAGACGTGCCGTCTTACGATTGCGATGTTTATAGTTCGTGCGTGACCCCTTTTCTGGACGGAAAATCGAAAATTGATGGCGCGTACGAAGTGTTTTCATTAAATTAATGAGCAGTGCTCACTGCAGATAGAGAAAACTGCGCTCCCTGAGCTGGTTTTACGCAATTTAGTCCTTGAACGTGACTTTTTCAGTAGGATTCTTTCGCCCAGTGCTGATAGTTTCTTTGAAATAAGAAGTTAACATATAAGAAATCACCATGATTGGAAGAAAACGAATGCGTGGAATTATTGTATCTGAATATTTTACCTGTCAAATGTATGCGGACGTTAGAAGCACAGAGTTTTAACGGATAATTGGAGAAAAACTGAGTTAAAGTCTTTAACCCTTACAGTCCCAGCCTATTTTAATTTCAAGATATTTCGATGAAATTCGTTTCACCTAACTACTTACGTCTCGTAACACTGATAGTATTTAAAAACATCATTTACTATTCTCACATACACTTTTACCCATTTTTATTAAATAATGGACAGAAATGTATTTTATGTAATGTAAATGACAGCAATGTATGTACTTGTAATTTATAAAAATATTAATGCATAATCAATGATATGAGAAAAGGAGAACACATATTTTCAAGTACTCAGTCGACAGCAATTTTGTAAAAACAGGTTACTTGTAGTAAAAATTTTCATAGTAGCCTCGGAAGATGAAATGGAAATTTTTGCACCCAGCGCACTCTTTTGAGGAAAATTTTAACTAGATAGCTGGTAATATGTGCCAGGAAAGTACCACTGGATTTTCATTTCATACACAAAAGAAGGGCTTGGGTACACAGAAAAAAGATCAGACGAAGATCAGATCAGAAGAAGACAGGGAGATACAGAAAGGGTTAAGAACCCCAGAGAATTTTTTGCCGAATAATGTTAAGTTTAAATTTATTTATTTTCACCGAATGCGCATCGTGTCAATAGTTATGACACTATTACCCTTCGAGTCCGCCGTAGTGTGTCGCCAGAACCATCTTAATCCGTCTAATTGTAGTATGAAAAGACTTCCCCCTTCACCACATCCCCTCGTGAATTGGTCGGGTTAGTGAATGGGTGAAGAGAAGGAGAGAAATGATTCATCGCACGCTGGATGTCCTCTCAGCTGGCGAGACTCCGAAACCGTCACATGATCATCGGCTCATTGGAGTCGAGTATTCATTCACTCGCCATCGTCGGCACGATTTCTTTTCCACAGGGCCTTAAGGCTGTTTGACACCGCGAATAATCTTACGGATGATCATCGTAAGATGTTCGCGCCTCGAGTAAAACGTGGAATTCTACACATGCCAAATGATGTTAATAATCTTTCGAACGAAACATGAAATTTAAACATGCTTTATCTTTAATTACATGATAAAACCAGTCCACTTTTTTTGACTGTTTTGACTGATTAAACCACTGATATTCCATGAGATTAGAACGGTTTCATAATGCTGTAGTCACATAACTTTCTTTCCTGGCTATTTATGTACATCTATACTCAAATCAACTGTCATGGTATTATTGAGTATTAAAGATTTGGAAAAATGTGGAAGATATTCCTCTCTACCATGGCACTAACGGACGATGCTAACAAACCATTTCTACCGTCACACTGCTTCAGCAGAAAATCCCCCGTGAATCGATATTTATACATATATATTAGCAATAGGTGCATCACTGCGTATCCTTTCATCTAAGTAAAATCACGGAATAAATTCACCCCTTAAAGTAGATTTTTCTGAGGTGTTCATTTAAATTAATTTACTACGGAGGTCATTTGCAAGATTTTTCGCCGCGTAAAACAGCCTTTATCAGCGAAACAACTTGTGAGCCGAAGCCGGGGTTTCAAACTTGGTACCGCACCTGCCTGTAAATCCGATGGTCGCGATTTCCGATCCCGTCCCTGGAACTGTCTTGGAGCTGGCGCGGAAATTAACGCATGGGCGGAACAATGGTATCAGGCTCAACTATGTGGAAGTTGATATTCACAAATGAAAAAACGACTTCGTTTTCTTCCACTGATTTATTTCATGTTGTACCAAAGAAATAAATCAGTGGAAGAAAACGAAGTCGTTTTTTCATTTGTGCATGGGCGGAATTTGCGGAACGGCTATGGCACTCTCGAGCCCAGGACATTCAAGGTAGTTTGAGCGAGATATCACTTCGCATAAAACTCGATCTCATCTTGGCAATGATGGCAAAATATTAGCCCCTAGCCATTATACTTTTCGATATACTTGCCAAACATTACCAGCCATAATCCATGGTAAGGGGAATCCAGAGGAAATGGTTCAGGTTTGCACTTTAGAGGGACTTTAAAAAAAAATGGGGAATTTCTGACACGTAAGCTCCAGAGACAGCCGTTTTTTATACGTTATCTTCTATTTTTAAAAATTAATCAATAACTCACCACGGTAGTTTTTCATGAAAAGGAGAAAGGATGCAGGGAAACCCGGCGTCTTGACCCACTCTTTATATTCTTCTAGGGGACAACGGTTTAACGTCCCTTCCTTCCGTCCCAATCCTTCTGCACGATAAATACTCTTTGCAGAGCACCCAATAAGAGGTTGGTATTACGGTGAAAAAATCTCATCCACAGTCGGGATTCAAACACGCGTCCTCGGGATGGGAAGCCAGTGCTCTAGCCCCTTCACCAACTCGATCCCTACCACCTGCCATTTGCCTTTTGCAGAGCTGCCATTTGGTTGTGCTCACTACTCTAAAATATTATAGTACCACAGAATAGTTCCATTACTTGGACGCGCGCGTAAATTCTGCCCCACTCCCACTCCACGCCCCCCACCGAGGTCGTAGCATGGTAAGGACGTCTCTTTGATTCTAATTTCCGTTTTAATTCGCTCGGAGCTAAGTTGAAGGCTGACAAATAACTCTCCTCTATCTAACTTGATGCACAAGCGCCCAAAATAGCTTTTAATGCCCCACCCAGGGCGTAATGCCGTCAACGTGGAGTACAACTTATTTACCGCCAGTTATGCGTGGCGGATGTCCTGAGCTCCCGGCATTATTTTTGGAGATAAAGGCCAGTCTCTAGGCACTCGAAAACAAATTAGACGAATTAGACCGCAGCGCAATAAGTAAAAGCGAGACGCTTAGCTCCCTGCTTAATGAACACCTGTGGTACATGTTCTCGGGGAAAAATAACTAGCTCCGTGAGTCGGCCAGAGAATTCGAATTTACTTTATGTGCACTGAGCCCGCCCGTACATCCGTGTCAACTTCGTGAGGAATGGCCTTCCTTTTTGAATTTTCCTCATTGAAGATACATATTTATCGCTCTTTAGTTCGTTGAAGCTGTATGCATTATTTAGTTTTATACAGTCAATTCCATCGCCTATCGATGCATTCGTTTCGATGGAAATTATTTGTTAAAAAAGCCAATCGCATTTTTATCGCTCTCTGTAGACTCTTTGTTATGCGTAAATATATCTATTTGAATAGGCTTTCTGCTGTAGGCCTTTCTTCATGGATATTTAGTTTTCTTTTTCGCAAATATCATCTTACCTACCATACGTAAAGGTATTTCACGGAAAATCGGCATCCTATGGTAACCACTAGCAGCATTAGTCGTAAAACTGCGAAACACGTAATTTTCTCATTGCACGAGTTGTTTAGTAGCGGGAAAGAATATATTTTCATCATAATAAATTTTCAAATATTCTCTCTGAGGTCATATTATATAATGACTTAAATTCAGATTTGGTTAGCTAGAAGATTAAACCTGTATACACGTAGCTAAAATAAAGAACATTTGCACTCTACCTCAATTCTCGTACTTTCAAGGCGTATTACCAACAGGCTGTACATACTGATGGACTTTCTGAAATTTGAATAGAATCAGTTGAAAAGTTATTCTCAATAGCCAGTTTTATTAATTCAATAGACGACGTTTCATGGTTCTATCAAGTTTAAAGGGATACATACGGAAATAATATCAGCGAAGCAAAATTGTCAGCGTCGGATTAAAGGTAGCGCGGGATGCAGAACCGCCATTTCATGGGTTGACATGATTTATTATTTCTGAATCACTGACGAGTCTCTTAAATAACCTCAGATCAAGTGAAGATTATACTGACTAGTGCGTCATGAAATGCGCCCGAAATTGATTTTTTGCCTTGCTGTCTAAAATGTCTTAATAAGCTCTTTTTCAGTTACAGGAACAGAATGGAGCATTGCAGATATATGAGATTTCTGTCTGCATTACAGTTATAACCATCCAAGGAAAATTGACTTTGTTTTTTGACATTGGCTCTATACGCAAAAAGGTTAAAAAGTTATAAGTGCTGCGGCTATGTGTAGTTATTCGTGGGACGAGACACAAAAGAGCTAAACATCTTTCCTACCAAAACATCTTTCTCAAAATGCATCCGTAAAAATTCTTAATTGGCGAATCAAGTGCAGGTTTAAACATTAAAAGTGATCTAGAACATTAGTTGCGGCAATTTTTAAGTTCTCTCACTTGAATTGAATGAGTTGCAATTCTCCATTCATTCGTTTTAGGAGTATAAAGAATCCTCGTTCCAATTGCGAGAGAGAATGAATGGGTTCCTCTTAGCTGGCATTATATCATCTTGAACTATGAAGAGAAAGATTATGATAACTTCGAGAGTTAAGAACGACGGATGACTTTTCAAGAATACCAATATTAGTGTTATCTTGAGAATAATTTGCTTTGCCGGAAATCGAATTATTGACCTTCGACCTGTCGACCCAATGAGCGGACTTCTAAGCTACGCATGGTTCAATTTCCAGTTGAAATGAAAGGAAATTGACGATTACACCCGAAGGGCCCACCAAGTAAAGCTCTAATATAATTAGTGACTTTAAAAATGACTGAAATACTGCCCGGATAACGTCTAAAGTCACTGTGTTCAAGAGAAGACACTACAACCTATCTGTATGTATCACTGCGTTTACCAATCGAACTCAGATCGATTTGGCCGGTTCAGCTCGTTATGGTAAACGTAACGGGCTAGTGGGTTCGATATGAGTCTGAGATTTCAAATCGATAATTTAATCGATAATTTAATCGATTTCGCATTGGTAAACTTGGCGATCCGAGTCGGCTGGCTTAGAATGTTCAGATGAGTTCGAGTTCATATCGATCTGAGTTCGATTGGTAGACGTAGTGAGAGATAAACTACGAATAAGTTTCAGCTTTAACTTGGCCGAAAATAACACTATGAATTCGCATAATTGACGTAAAAATTTTCAAGTAGATCGGGAATAGAACCAAGTCTATTCTTATGAAATCAAACATCTAGGACCTGAAAGTTTTGAGGTGCTAACATCAAATTATTATAACGAATTTCTCTTCGGATCCCCACCCGATTAACATTTTCATGGTGCCCGACATTTTGATAGGACACTTTCCAATCATCTCCAGGACTGAAGATAGCCTAAGTAAGTCTCCAGTTGGAATATCGGCCTTCGTGAAGACAATTCTGTGTTGTGGATACTGAGGATTACCAGATCCAATGCTTAGATATTTCCTCAAATTACAATGGTGATCATGAATTTATGGTAGCGTGGTGGTCTGCGTATTGGCTCGAGAAGACAAACATCTTTAGAGTAATGCCCAATCCAGGCAAACGCTTTCTCATGGAGACAATTTCATTACATTTAATATTCTTAATTGAATTGAAAGGAGAAAATTACTTATGCTGGTTCTAACGTGCAATGAGCTATGTTGATTCATGTTCCGACTACCTATGGAAAAATGTTTTATCGGATATGGCCAACGAAGTCATACGTTTCCTTGCTATTTTATTCTTAAACTCTATGAAATTCATTGTTTTCAATGCGAAAATAGGTGTGACATTTAGCAATATATCAATTTTCCCCATTTAATGTAAAGTACATTTTTGCTATAAAATATTTTGCATAAGGTTAAAAAAAACAGGGGAACAAATAAAAATAAAATATGTGGTCTTTTCCACCAATGTTTTTTTACATTCCAGAGTGCTGCATTAGCTATAGTCAAAATACGGAAACTCTCGCTGCACTCAAATCTTGTCGCTGGGAAAACGTGTTCATCAAAATAATATTCGTTTAATAAGCAGCATATTTAGCACCTAGACTTCTGTTATATAAAATAAGGTATGCCAAATCGCCTGATAAAACTATTATTGAAACTGTAATAAAAGATGTTATCTTTTAAACGAAGGAACTCAAAAATAGACGTCAATATTTGTTTTGGTTTGCAGTCACGATTGCGCCTCCTTGAGGTTATCTAAGAGTGTACAGTCGCGTAAGGTTCCCGCACCGACTTTGACAGCGTAGGAGGATTCGATAGAAGTCATGTGTGACTGGTTCCGTAGGCGAATATGAACGAGCGAGACGTAATCTAGCTCTTTTCAGTCCACGTTTCCGACCCTCCAATTCAAATCCTTAGCCTAATTACCCAGCTATCCTTAAAGGAGCAAACGACCTCAGCTCTCGACGGATTCTCACAATAACACCCCCGACGGCAGAATGAGGAAGAAGGAATCGAGGTCCTTTCACCTCTCCTGACCAGCAGATCGAGTTCTTTGTTTGATCTTCCCTTGGGAATTAATTTTCTCCGGCGTCTTTTTTCGTCGCACTCTTCCAACTTCTTTTCCGTTCTCTTTGCAAAGTCCCCGACCGTTGGCTACCTGGCGCTGAATGATGGCCTCTTACGACCCATTGTCCCCATCATTACTTTCCTCTGGCATCTGCCGCTGTTTGATGGCGAAGCCTTACTTTCCTGATCCCGATTCGTTGCCAAAATACAGAGCGGAGTAATGTAAACATTCGTTCATCACCCGTAAGACTGCAAACGCGTACCGCAAACGCATTCATTTGTGTGGACGATAGAACTATGAATAGGGAAATCATGGATTTATTCTTAAGAGCAAAATTGGGTGTCACAAAAGTAATGGTAACAATTTAATTTTCATTTCTTACATAAAACACGTCTCTATATCATTCACAGAACTTTTGCATCCCTGAAGTCTGTTGGCTTAAATATATTAATGCTAACTTGGATGATTTACGAGTTTTATTCAGCATTGTTTAATAAACTACCGACAAGCAAAAACTCCTAATTATACTGTTAAAGATTAGTATGATGAGTAGAATTATGTGGGTCACGAATTTTTATTATCTTTCTTAGACTCGTCATTGTCGACGATATTCTTCCAGCAGCTTGTTAAGTTTTAAAACTGTGTACAGTGTTTGTAGTTTCTCCATTTCTGGTACATCTTGTCACTTCACTGCACAATATTTGCTTGCCAACCACAGACGCTGCGAGCAAATATTATTCTAATTTGCTTACGATAATTTCTGTAGCACTGAAACTAGAAATTCTAGACAATAACCTAATGAAGTCGCTAAAATTTAGGATGTCGGAGCGATTTTTTTAAATATGAACAGAATCGCGCGAAACTTTGCATACACGTTCTTCTTAGTGATAATTTAAGATAAAAGTGAAAAACTTCCATTTTACTGATTTGCTTTTTTGCAATACAAAGCAATACGCTACGCTTAACCTTGTGGCACATGAGGTGCATTTTATAATAATTCGATTCCAAATTAATTTTTTTCTAAACTCGAAATAATGCATATCAAATCCGGTATTATAATAGTTGCTAACAAATTTAAAGGGGCCACGCCCAAGCCGAGTCAAAGATTCCAAAAAACGTATTTAAATACGATTTTTTCCAAAATTTGAATATCGCGCCGGAAACTCAAGACAGATTGCTTTTTTAAGGTAAAAATGTAGAATATAATTCTGGTATCCTTTCCATTACTGCATGAATGGCGGTTTCCGCCGCAAAAACAGATTTAATAAAATAAAAAGTAGCCCGATTATTTCATCGGCCCACGTGAAAAAAATGCTAAAACATTCACTCAACGACGTACAATTGCCGCTCCAGCCTTCTTAAAGATAATGGAAAGTAACGTGCCAAAATGAACATCTCAGGATTACTGTTACAGCTGTGGAAACAGAATTAACATTCTTTTTCTTATCCAATTTCCTTCTTTAGCCACTCATAACTTCATCGCCCCCTCACGCTATCCAGAATGGTGTCATTCGGAATTCTTCCTTTGGTTCGCAGCCAAACATTCTCTTCTGTAATATCCTTCAAAAGCATCTCGATATTTCCTTCATCCACTTTCCCGGTTTCCTTTGAATTCCTCTCCTCTAACCTCTCCTCCAACACTTCCCACCCTTCTTGGACGGTGTTTCCATGTCCAGCTCTAGCTTTCCATAGATCTCCAAATCTCCTCATCCGAATTCAATCTGGGAAAATTCCCCTTGGAAAACACACCAAGTTTCCATACGCAAGGACACGTTCGGCTCTGTCTTCCTTTAATTCTTCTCTTGTGCTTTTATTACTAAGTACCCCCCCCCCCCCCATTTACTTCCCTCTTCTTAGTGAACGCTGATTTTCACATAATAATGAATAAGTTGAAAAATACCATGAATGCCATCATGTTTACAATTACTTGCATTAATTTTACAACCTAGTCTGCTCTAATAGATACATAAATCATAGTTCAAAGTATTATACTTTTAACTATTAAACTGATTTTATGATACAGCCTTTCTTCCTCATCACGAAGTCACTTTGTTGTTCTCCTTTGATTTCTCTTCATCTACTGCACGTTGTAATGCGGATATCCGAAGCTGTTGTCAAATGGCTCACTAATTAACCTTTTCAGTTTAACGGGACATATGCTCCACCAAAACATGAACACCGTTCACCGAATCCAAATTTTAAGGACCACATCTTTAGTTATAATAGTTTAAAGTAAGTGCCCGGAAAAAGTCTGACCATAAAGACAATATTTGAGAATTTAAATGCCGGTCGCATTTGAGAATGAAAAAGGCCTTTAAAGGGTAAATTGACACACAACGCTTACTTAAGCTGAATACTTTTCCAAAATTCCTGTGAACCCATTTCCTTCTAATGCTCAGCGCAGAAAACCGCATTCTGCATTTCTTTCATTGATTTAAACTGACATAATCCTCCGAGAGTCCTTTTGGAATTCGCCAATTGTTAAGTTAAAGGTTATACAAATATCGAAAAATACTTCAAACCTCTTATGGGAAAACTTATGAAAAATTACTCTTAACAATTTTCTGAACTTGATTTTGTGTACAGCTTTTTTATCAAACCTTAACCATATGTACGTTAGTGCTCCAAGAAGTACCGGCGATTCATACCAGCGTAGTGACAGGCAATCAAGGTTAATAGAATATTATGATTACGCACGAACGCTCTATTCTGTCTTTGTTTTCGTGGAGTTTTCATTTTAACTTACTTTCCATTGTATTTTGGGAATCAATAACATGCTTGAAAGTGGATGTCTGCGTCATCACTAAAATGACATATCTTTGACTCATTTACTTCAAGCGATATTTAGGTTAAACCTCTTCGTGAGGTTTCCGGTAGAAAAAAAATCATTTTAAAAACTTATTCGCATTCCTCCTACCGCTCGGTCGCTGAACCCTCGACCACGCAGAAAGGATTTGGAAAGGGGCCTAGCACTTTTTTGTCGTCTGCCCAGTCCACAAAGTCGAGCACAGTGCCTGCTATCCGTGGCCGGAGAGCCTTGTCTGCACTCGGCCTAAAATTCGTATTTGCTTTATGATATGCGCAAGTAATGAATTAATTATTTTCCAATGTGCACAAATGGTATATTCATGCTGAGGTTAGTAAAACAACTATATAAATCGTCTTCTAGCTCCTTTTGTTGGCTTCCTACACGGAACTTTCGCAAAGACGAGTTTGCAATAGACTACTTATCTCACATGTATCAAAATTTTCGATAACTCCAAACCCATTATTGACCTACGTTCATCTCATCAATAAATTCATTATCCCGGCATCAAGGTAAAAATGCCGTACGTTTCGCTTTAGGATATGGATGACCACTCAGATAGCAACGCAATCGCAAAAAAAGTTTTATGTATCTAATAGGAGTATCAGTTTTATCAAATCATTTGATCCTTCTCTTATTTTCAAGAAGAAAATTGGGACTGCAAGGTTCGGTGTTATAATGTCTGCGAATTTCCACAGAGAAAAAATCATCCGCCTTGACCGGGAATCCCCGGTCAAGGCGGATGATTTTTTTCTCTGTGGAAATCCGCACATTTGTGCATTGCGGGTGACTCTGTAAAGTGGAACTCCGTGCTAGTCCCGGATAGCTTAAAATTTGTTATAATGTCTGGCTAACTTAAACTATTGGCTGTGATTCCTCGAGGTCGCTTTAACTGAGAGTCTACGTTACGCTCATTACATCACATTGGCAGTCAGTTGAGAGCTTCATCAATGCTGCATCTATGTACAAAGGACATCTTACTGAGAAATTATGAGAGTGGGAATCATAAAACCGGGAGTAATTTCCCATTTGGCTCCGAATATATTGTCACCAAAGTGAATGAATTCCCGAGATGTCGTTTCGCTCCGAGTCGTATGTTTCCTCTTATTCTGACCCTCCCTAAGACAACATAGGTATTGAAGTATATGCGACTAAAATTATCGAAACGCTTAGAGCCCTCGAACTATGGATGGAACATTTTTCTTTGTCACGAGAGTTGTCACTGTGCTTTGTTTTTCCGACGAATGCAAATCACTCCCTGAAAATGCCTACTTAAGTCCATCTGCTTTCAGAAGCTTGAAATAAATATTCGAATGAATTTGTTCACACGTATATATTTAGACGGTCGTTAATTTGACGCTGACCCAGTTCTACAAATGGGTTCGCCTTTGAGTTCAAAAAAACTTTCGTCATTGTTCTTAAAGCATGCTTACTTTTGGTCTGGTCTTTGTTGTTCGACCGTGGGATAATTCGATATAGTTTGGAACTTTCCTCGAGGTTTCTTGTTTCAAGGCTGTAGCGGGAAAAAAATGAATAAAGCTTTTTCTAGAATAAGGAAAACAAGGCGAATGAGAGAGAGAGAGAGGGCCGTCACCGTCTTGCCATAGGCATTCGCAATGTGTTGCTGCGTTTCAAAATCACCAGCATTGAGGTACATGCGTCATCATACCATCGCTTTTATGAATGAGTTGTAATTTCGCAACAGTCATCTTGGAGCTGTCGCATTTTCTCCATCGTTAGAACGCAAATGTTTAAATATAACTACCCTGCGCCGCAATTTCTTTTGGAATGTCGCACCGTGTGGGAACTGTTATTTTAGACACTTGACTTTTTCTCTGACAAGTTACGACATCTGTATTGTTTGTCGACTTGGGGCGCCCAAGGATGGGCGCTTAATTCGGCAGTGCTTACACACGTTTTCGATTGGCTGCAATGTCACTCAGATACATCGTGTGTGCTTTTTTTCCGAGGAAAATGTCCTCACGCCACGCTCGACATCAAATGAGTAAAGAGCACGGAGTCTATTTTTTATGCAGCCCCCGCGAGCATCGTGAAAGGAAAACTTCGCCGCACCTCGGCGAATTGCTCCGTTGGTATCACGCTTCCGAAAATTTTGGGCGTCGGCCAGTCGAGGGACTCCCAATTCTCGTAAAACGGGGAAGGTGAGTTGCGCTAGAATCGTGTTTTTCGGAGAACTCTGCCAAATATTTTCAGAGGGAATTGCCGTTCTTGGTGTCAATGCCAAACCCATATTTCTGCTTTACTGCTAACACATTTTCAGGCTTGCATTCCTTGCATTTTTATATGATTTGAGATTTTATTTCAGAATCAGAGGGTGCAATAATTGCAGTCTCCCGCATAATACATGTCCCAGAGAAACTCTGTTTTTATTTTCATTAATGAAATCCGACACAGGAATTCTTAGAATATCACCAGAGTACTGCATATTCATCTCAGGTTCACTTAACATCGTATGCAATGTTGTAGTTAAAAAGAAATTTCAAATACTGCGGAAAATATTGTATCGGTTTAGATGCAATGATATAATTCTAAATAAATTGATTAAATTAGCCATTTCATTCTATAATTGCCTAATACTTTCTTTTCCGATGAGTCTGCTGTCCAAAGTTACTTTTATCACAAGAATAGTCACTCTTCTTTCTTATATTAAGTACAATAAGGTACTGGTTCTTTCTGGTACTTAAGAGTTACCTCTATCGACGTCATGCTAATACAATCTTATACTTTTTGTGTGGTGGTGTTCAACGCTTTCTGAACTGTACACCTTGTGGAAAACCTCTATCCATTAGAAGTATTTTCAGTGTTGTACCAGTTCTTTCAATCACACGTCTAACTTATAAAATATGGCAGTGAAATAACGGTATCAATTTGTTCGCTCGGACAAAACTGCCACGCAGTACATTAAAACTATGTTTACATAGGCAATAGAATCTTATAAATTCCATTCTTTGTTAAAAATTGCCCTTCTCTGGAGTAAAACAATGTTTTATATCATTCTTCTGATAGGATAGGGCGCTCTGGCTTTATGTTTAATAATACGGCTTATTTATCAAATAATTAAAACGCCCTTACTCTGATATCGATTGAAAGGAAACCTCTTATACCAGCGCATTTATATAACTATTGAAACAGAATTTGTACTCCTCGTTAGTGGGCATTTCTTCGTTGGGCGTCAAGCTACTCGCTTTAGGTGTCACGGAGTATAATTGGTGCCCTACCCCGTGATGTTTCCTTCACACAGAGTGAAAGCATTCCCTTAAATTTTTAAGAATTTATAATATAAAAAATTCAAGAAATTATTAAATTTCCAAGTTTACTTTTGATCAAACCATGTTTAACTTTATTTTTTACTCTAGGATGTTACCTCCCATTCACATTCGCAATGTCACAAAGGAAATTCTCTCTCAAAATGCATTTGTGAGCCATAGCCGTGAATTAGTCCTCAAATATTTGCAGCCGAAATCCCTGTCTGCCAAAACGTGACTAAAGGCTCAAAAACCGTTTTCCGCGAGATACCGCTGATACCTGCATAGAATATCCACAAATGGTAGTCTCTCACTCGGAATTGGAGGCACGTATGTTGGAGTACGTATGTTGGCCAGCACGTATGAGTCCGGACGTGATTGAGGTTGGCTGTTTGA
Source organism: Ceriagrion tenellum (assembly GCA_963169105.1). NCBI lineage: Eukaryota > Metazoa > Arthropoda > Insecta > Odonata > Coenagrionidae > Ceriagrion > Ceriagrion tenellum. The sequence continues at coordinate 126,652,057 of OY720637.1, forward strand.
CGTAATCGGATGGTAGCCGCTAATGGGTGCGGTACGAACTGCACGTCAATGTCATATGACGTTAAGAGTTAATGCAACAAATACCCTAGGTTTCCTAGGGGAACAAGTTGTTGAATAATCCGAAATTGTAAAAACAGTGGTGACATAGCTCAAAACCTCAACTGCCCTTGAACGAGACCTTCGCGCGCTAGCTGCCTGCAAGCTTGTTGGCATTGATGTGCAGATATGGTCTGCGCGATGCATCTACGTGGTCGAAACGAGTTAGTTTCTAGATTGGTAACTTACTCTATAAATTGAATGTTTGTGCACGATCCGGCCCAAATTTGAGTGGTTGAAGAGAATGCGATAATTACATAGGGGAAATAAAAAATAGTACAAGTGCATTCAAGAAAGAAAAGTTTTTTTTTTAATTGTGTGTTTCAAAGAAAAATTAAAATTGGTATATCTACCATTCCACTGCACGAATGACTCCTAGCAGTCTTAAATTCCCGTTTTTAAAGATACCGGAAAATAAAGTTTGCCGTAAAATTAAAGTTAGCGTTCACTTAGAGTAATTTTCCAGCGGCTGTCCGGCAGTAGGGATGTTAATAGAACGACTTAACGTGAAACTCGTGTCAAGTTTTGGAAGTTAATAGCGTGCACTGGTCGCATCAGAATTAGCGTAACCTTAATTTTAGGGCCGATGATTGAACTCCTTTTTCTTTCATCTTTTTAGTCATACTTCGAAAGTTCATTTTTATCATGAGAGGGAAACTAATATACAAAAATAATGAATGTAATGCGTTGTCGATAATCCAAAAAACTATGGCCAATTTTCAGAATAAGACTAACGTAATACACACAGCAGTTGTCATTAATTCATCAAAGTCAATGGTGACGAATCCGCCCCATATTTTTCATTGCCTTTTATTAGCGGTTCCCGTAACTTTTACTTTGGAGTTTAAGTTAATTTCTCGTTGATAATTTGCGTCGCATAAACCTTTACTGGGAGCGCAAATATAGGACTCCTCGTGAAGCTGCTAAGGGAATTAAATACAATGCGCGCATTCTCTCCGACTCGAAATGATAAAGCGTCCTTTCCCACGAGTTTTGCGTAGTGGACACAATTTTGTCGATAACATCTAGCGCCTTTCCTTTTCGTCCCGGAATTCCAGTTCCGGAGCACTTCTTCCTCGTCAATTGTGGTCGGTTGAAACGGTGAACTTTCTTTCGTGTAAATATTGTGACAAGTTATCTGTTATCATTCTGGTTTCTCCGCGTCTTAGTAACTTGCCAAATGTTGCAAAGGGCTCGGAGTCAATGCACGCCAATCCGGGAGGTCACAAATGTCCAACCCCGCATGAAATTTAAGGTAAATACATTATATTCATTGTAACCAATTCAGCATTCTTATTTTGCCTAGTTACGGTGTTTTCGTTGTGCTTACAAACCAAGAAATGTTGAAAAAAATGCTTTTTAAACTCATATTTTTCCGATTTGAATTTATAACCGGCGCTGTTCAAGGTAGGTATGTGGCTGCCGTGCAAATTTCCTTGAACACACTTCTGCCACCTATGCCAGGTATTGCACATGAAATTGGCAGCGAACGAATGCCAGTGAAAACGTTGATAGGTCTTCGAAAACATCCTTCCTTAAAGTTCTTAAATCAGTCGGAACGCCTCTATGCTGGCGTGAATAAATATTTATCTTTTTCACTTAACGCTTTTAATTTCAGAGCGTATACCCAGCTACAGTAATCTGATACGTTAAGTCATCACTGTTTATTGACGCTAATAGTTCACTTAAAAACTTCTTGGAATTGGATTGGACACCTTTAATGGATAGTATATAATTTCTTTCATTATCCCTCTGAGCAGAACGATGAGAATAGTTTCATTTAAGCCAACCTTTCTTCCTGAGAACTCTGAAAAATCTAACGTACTTTCCCTCTTTCATTTCCTTGAGACAAAATGCTTTTCTTCATTGATTCTTTTCTATATCGAGTTTGTGACATTCGGTAAAATAGTACTAAAAAGGATTTTCATCATCTTTAAATCTTTAATAATTTTTGTCTTCGAAATTGATATCATGGTTTGCAGATAAATTTCTCGGGTTTCCATCCGGGTCGAAGGAGTTATCTCCGACATGTTTCTGCAGCTTACTCCGCTACCGTCTTCAGGGATGAAGACGAACTTCATACCTAAAGACGGTAGCAGAGTAAGCTGCAGAAACACGTCGGAGATTACTCCTTTGACCCGGATGGAAACCCTAGAAATTTATCTGCATAGAATCCACCAGGAAAGCCTCAAATCATTCATCGGTATCATGGTTGGTTTCTACATTATGAATTCATAATTCATCAATAAGATAATTTCACCGCCGATCCAAATTCCGGCCAGTAAAGATGTTTAAAAAGTCACCGTTTCGGACCGCGATGTCTTTTCGACGTATCCAATCCTTAATAGTGTATCGAAGTCAGCCTGGACAGTGTCCCAAAGATCCCCGCCCACCGACTTGTTTTAAAAATGGTCTCTCACACTTCGGTATCGTTGTCATACGTGCCTTCGGCCACGACACAGTTTCCGAGCGTTAAACTCAAGAGTTTTTGCTCCAGTCATTGAATGTCTTGGAATAGTTGATATTTACATTGTAACAAAGTAACAGTTATATTTACGACTGCCGTCCGTGTACCTCAAAAGTTGAAAAATTATCCTCTGCGACCATTTATTAAATCTCTGTAACAGAAAGAAATTACGCGACCCAAGACGAATGCTATTCTTTCTTGAATCCACATTTCCCTCTTCTGCAGGTAAGGTTCAACTAGCGCCAGAACACTATGTTATTAGATCTGGCGACTAGTGGTGTAGTAGTTTAGTGCCTCCTTTATTATCTTCCAGCGAGTATATGAAAACACTGCTTGGATGCCTGCTACTAAAAATATTTTAAATTTGCACTTAAACCCCCGGCGTTATAATTTTCAGGGATTCTTCTGCTCACCATCCACCCCGCACCAGACTATTTGCTCAGAGAGTTTTTAATCAAAATAAGATAAGATATATGAGCAGCAAATAGGCTACAATGTCTTCTTTGCCTCCTAAGCTATGGATATATTATTTTTCTTTCTGTACTTATTTATTGCTTTCATTTTGCTATTCAGGTGATTCAAAAGAAAAAATTCTTATTTTTTTAGCCTGACATGACTCTTAGAAAAACTTGATAAATTTTTATCCTTAAGAGTCGGTACCCGAGATGAAATTTGAAGAATATCATTGCTTTGGAAAAACATGTGATAGCTATCAATATTAAACTAACAGTGCATTGAAGGTGGTTTCTCTTGAGATTGAGTTCAAATTACGAAGAATTTTTCTTTCTGATGTCCTACGTAAGGAGTATTATAATGATTCGAAAAAAAGTGATATTGCATGTCCTTTCAAATAATTCCCATATAGGATTTCAACATACTTCAGCCACCGAAGGCCCTTCTTTCTTCGGATTAGAACCACAAGTAAATTACAATGTTAAAGCTGGATAACATATGGTATTGATCCACGTACATTTAATCACCGACCAAGGTTTCGACATGATAATCTGAACCTTTTCTTGGGAAATAACAATTATCTTGTGGAGACCATGTTCACAAATAGCAGTTAATTATGGATCGATGATGAATAAAGAGGATGAGAATAGGCCAAGTGGGTTAAAGATGAGGGTGAATAGAGGAATACAGAAAGTGCTGTGGACGGAAAGGAGGACGAACGAGGAAGTGCTTGATATGGCGTGTGAGTCGAGGAAGCTTCGCGAGAAGATTAGGAGAGGCTGAGTTGGCGGTGAGAACATGTTACGAGTTGTGGAGGGATGCTGAATGCCGTGATAGAGGGGAGGATGTTGGGTAACCGAGGAAGAGAAGAAAGAAAATTGGCTTCATGGACGGGATGAAGAGGGGTGGGACGTATAGTGTTATTAAGAAAGGTAATGTGGTAGATAGAAGTCCGCACCAATAAAAATCTATAGGAAATTTATTCTCTTCCATTTAAATTACCTTATCCGGTCGATTACGGCTTATCTATTCCACTCATTATTATTATTATATTACTCATCAGTACTATTAGTATGTGTTAATTATATTATACTAGAGCAGGTTCCTCCAAATAAAGCCTGAATGAATGTTAAATGCCAAAGAATTAACCACATAGTGTAATTCCACGCATTATTTTAATATACTGTGGCGATCCAGATTTTTTCGCTTCATTTGTTTTTCGCATTCCTAAAGTATTTCTTCGACCGCAGGTCCCTTTTGTATTTTTTTCTTTCCCAAAACTGAGTAATGGCTTCCTTCACACGAAGGCAAATATCTTTGCGTCTTGTATTTCAATGTTTTTTTGTAATCAGATACCAGAGTAATACTTGTATGTGTGTTTGTGTGAATGAGTGACCGATTTTGATGTTGTAAGACCGTCATGACAGTCATAATATTTATTTGTTGGCATTTCTGATTATGGTGCTATAACATAACAAACGGTCGGTGCATAAAATGAGAGACGAATATAACCAAGTGATCGATTCTTTAACACGCCAGTACCCCAAAAAGTTATCTACTCAGCCCGCCAACACGTTAATTCTAGATCAATATGCTTTCGGCCAACGAGTACATAATCATCCTTTTCTCCTCCCCAGGTCCATTGCGTGGCCGGAATCTCGCGATCCGCCGCCCTCTGCCTCGCCTACCTCATGAAGTACGAGGGCATGACGTTACGGAAGGCCTTCGTGCACCTCCGCTCCAGACGGCCAGCCGTCCGACCCAACACGGGCTTCTTCCGCCAGCTGATCGCTTACGAGAGGCGGCTCTTCGGCCGATCCTCCGTGGACATGGTGAGAATCCCCAGCGGCGGCGACAACGGACACCTCATCCCGGACGTGTACGAGCCGGATTACCGACGGACACTGCTCTTCGAGCAGCGCTACGGGAGACAGCTGATGAACGGCCGGCGATGCTGACGCCCCTCTCTGCCCACGCAACCCCGGCATTCCTCGCAGTATTTTCGAAGGCGCGACCACTTAAAAGACGCGCCCCCCCGCTTCTGTGCTGCCAAAATTACTCTTTCACTCTTCTCTTTCTCTCTCGAAATATTTCGAAGAGAGAGTTGGGGGGAGAAGTGGAAGTGGGGGCTGCTTTAGTTCGCCGATCGGGCACCCCGTGAGGTGGAAGCGCTCGCGGTTCCCTGCGCAGCACGTTCGTCATTCCGACTGAGGCCTATTTTGCTCACCTTAGGCGGTGAGAGGAAAGAGGCGGTGTCGCTAAACCCAGGAACCTCCTGGGGAGGAGGAGAACTTTTATTTTCAACCTTAAAAAAGAGGAACAAAAAAGACTCCCTTGGAATCTTTGACAGGTGACATCCGAAGAATGTGTAGCTCTGTCCAAGTTTCCACAACACCGTAACGAAAGTTACCACACAAGACGTATTGACAAGACAGTATTTATTCTCACGAAGAAGAGATAAAAAATGTTGGTTACTCGTCGAACTTGACGATTGTTGTCGTCGCACCAAAGCTCCTCTGTATTGTGGGAGAGTTTGCAGTTATCTATAGCCCAGTTTCACCTTCGCGCTGGTCACTGAATGTCAAGGCGCAAGGTCGGGTGCAAGCTAGGAGCTCTATAAGTTTGGTGAGAGTGTGTGGTAGAACTGATATGTTAATGGAACGCTCATTTCTTTAGAGAAAATGACCACTTTATGAAAGACTTTGTATGCTTTAAGATAAGTGTAATTTTGTCATTGGTAATGGGAGCAAGAGAATACTATGTATTTGCTTGTACAGTTTGTGGCTTTATGAGAGTTCTTTCTGAACATCTCGTACTCTGTGTCTGACTTTTTTCACTGATTTCATTCATTTTTGTGGAATATTATGGATTTTATTTCTTCTCTGAACTAGAACTGGAAGTGAACATGCTTAAAATTATTTATTGACCTCTTTTTAATTTCTCTCAGAATCACCAATTTCAAACAAAACGAGTATGTATTAAAGTTGATACAAGAAACTTTACGTGTATGGCACCAATATTTTTACTGGGTGAATTTGAAATTGTGTTTTAAAGCAGTTCATAGAGAAGGAGCACTCCGTCGGAGTGGCCTGGCTAAATATAAATCCAATGATTTCCAATGTTCGCTGAAGAATCCGCGGATGGTAACTCGATAATTACCGTGTATGATTTAAAATATCAATTATTATCAATTCATCCTGGTTTTATTATTTATTGCCTTGTCGTTTATATTACTTTCATATCCGAAAAATATGGACTATGTGTGATAATTGCTTCATTGTACAAGTGTTAGCAGTAGGTATATTCATGCATTTCATCACTAAAACTAAAAACTATAAAACTGAAGTCAAATGAAAAATAAACTTTTGCGCACAACTATTTGAATTGTAGGTTATTGATACTGGCACCCGTCATTGAATAAACACCACAAATCATCAAAAGTACAAGGCGCTGGGCATTACGCGCAATCCGAGGTGTGCCCGCGACAACACGTCGAAATTTTAAGGCAACCTACAGGAGGAAGTGTGACTTCATTCATCACCGCGTTTCCATTCGCAAGATCTCCAAGGGAAACTCAATAATACGGGAACCTGAACATTCCCAAGTGGTTTCAGGGATAACATGCAACAGTAATTAGCTAATGCATAACCTTACCTGTGGTCATGTAATAAAAAAAACGCAACGCAGTAGGGGAATGTCCATATGGATGATGACATCGAAAGTCTCCCAGGTATTGAACTTTGAAACCCTTCCTTGAAATCGAAATGGTGCAATTTCTCCGAGTGTCCTCGATTCGACTGAGCTGCTTGCGACATTGCGGTGACGTCGGCTTCACGGCACACGGAATCAAACTACTACTTACGACACCAAGCGCAGAAAATCAATCCGTTTCATTCGTTTCAAATCAACCATGGAAGGTGATTCAAAGGAAAATATACTCGGGCACACCAGGGTATAGCATGGTGCTTAATATCATTTCGTAGTATAACAGAGCTACAAAAAATTCATGAATGTTATAATTTGAAAGAGAATACATAATATCCACTAACGGTATTTCCAAATGCCAAATTGTCACGGAAAATTTTTCCAAAAGAGGGTTCTACCAAATCATATGCTTTTACAGCCATAATCTTCTCGACATTATTTCGCACAAATAAAATTCCCTAAAAATCTAGTTTTTATAGAAATCTAACGTTTCCTATCGTAATTTTAACGAAAACCTTCACCTCGAACCAAAGATACGAGAGACCCGTACAGTGACAGCAGTACCAATAGTATCAATTCGCTAACTCAGCTGAATGCCTTGGGAATCTAATAAATTAATTTTAGCGGTATTTTGATTATTAAAAGTGAGCCAAAATATTTTGAGCAAAATATAGAGATAACTAGATAGAGATATCTTCAGTCCAACATTGACACCTTTAACATTAGAGAAGTATATCAGATGCCCTTATGTTTCTACCGTACAGTCTGAATTTGTTCCCCTCCCTATCATGCGTCCGCTTGCCCAAGAGACATATCAGTGTGAAGACAAAGAGTCCCAAAAATTATTCTATTTTATGAGATAAATAGGTCATTGATCAACTTTTCACCCGTGAGTTCAGCCATGGACGACAACTGTCACTGGAAAATCAAGGTTCTGATTTCCCAACTTGACAGTCATCCACCCGCATTGCAAGGCTTGATTCCGGGTAAAAATTAATATTCTAAGGGAAAACGAGATAACCATGAATATGACATGGCTTCTGAATGGCAATGATGTACTCACTAGAGTATACATTGCCACAAATTCCTCTAAAATACGTCATAACCCTAACTCGTCATGATATAGCGCGTTTGAGGCATGAAAATGTAACTGTGACGATTCGGCGTTTATGGATCTTAAAAGTCTTGTATAAATATCACGTCCAAAACTAAAAAGTCGCCACTATTAGAATGCTTCGGCCCAATTTTATGATGAATTAAATACAACCAAAGACTGTCATCTACCGTTTATACGATGTCAGATTAACCGTAACCGCAAAATGTATAGCATTTTCGTTAACTCAAGATTAACCTAGAGTCGGATTTTGTATGCTACATCGCAGACTCGGTCAGTTAATGTAGGCTTTAACGACTTTCGCATTACCTTCGCTTTTATCCGAAGAAAATATTTAATCAGAGATTATAACACCGAGCCATGAGGAATTTTATCTTTGCAGAAAAACTCGCGATTGGAAGCACGAGAAGGTTGGCATTGAAGATTTTTGTCTCCTCGCCTCCGGGGTCAAACTATTCCCAACATTTACCCATGTGGCCCAAGCCTTCTTTTCACCCAATAATATTCCTCCATCCCGCTTACGTTCACCGTCAGGCGTGATATGCCACGCTAAATCCCGAAAGGTTTGAGAAGACCTAAGAATGCAACAAAAGAATAACCTATCAGTTGGGGGAAAGAGGCACTATTCTCCAATTTCAACCTTCGAGGCATAGTGATAGTAGTAGTAGATAGAGTAGAATTCCCAATCAGATTCAGTTGAAAAGGATGAAGAATTTTGATGGCGGTTAAAGTTAAAGATAAAGTGGGACCATAGATTACAGAAGAAGAAGGATGATGTCTTGACGATGATAGTAGATATAATTGGTAGTTTCAGGCGTAACTTCGTGGAATTTGTTAACATTATAATGATAACTCGTAACTTTGTGATTATTATTATAACATTATAATGATAACTCTTACCTGAAGATGACGCTGAACGTCGAAACCCTGGTCGTCCCAAATAAATATATGTGGAATCACAAAGGTACGAGCTATCATTACGATGAAAGTAGAGTTTATTTTACGAAAAATGGTCTACCTAACATGGCTATCGAGCCTAATTTGTCCATAATGTTATATATAACGTAAACCATTTTGAAAATTATCTCCATTTATCAATATTATAAAGTAATCGTTGCGGTATAGAGACACTTTTCCGGCACTAACAGCGCATTAACTGCTAAACTCATCCATTCATAATAGCAGATTGCGCACTTAAGGACGTCAATAAAGGAGCCAGTCCGACGGACTCCTCACAATAAGCTTCAGTATTCCCTGGTGCCATTAAAACGTATGGTTCCATTCAGTATCTTCTTTGCGTGTGGGTTGAACTGTTCACAGTACTTTATTTTTGGACCCAGACGCTTTTTTTTGCATTCCGGACGATTCTGTTGGCCCGTATGTCCTCGGAATCTCAGCTGCTGCTCAGCCTGTCATCAGGTTTTCCAGGGACTGGACCAACAGAACTTGACATACATCCATGTCCTGGGTGGTGAAAAACCCACCCAGGCGGGACTCTATCCTCTGTTTAGTCGGCTTATGAGTCAAGATTCAAATAATGATAACAAAAAATCATTAGATAAAATTATTTTTATGTTTTATATACGTCGTCGCAGATTCACGTCAATTTAAAAAGAAAACTTTGATTTAGGGCACCAACTTCTATTTTCACTTTCACTGCTAGAAAATTAGGGGTAGAATTTGGCAAGACTGCCATGGTCATTTCCTTTTCGTTTTCACATTTTAAAGCCAATTTGTTTTATATATTCTACCGAAGTAAATTTTCTAGAGGTTAACTATTCATTTGGGAGCTCAATCGTGGAAATTGATGCGTTTATATTGTATTTTGAAGGTTACGGAAACCACAAAAAATGGCATTTATAAGTAGAAAAACGCTGTGTCGATATATAGACCTTCTGGAAGCAATATAGGTTTCGTAAAATGATCTCACCACGTCTTGCCTGACAGAATTGATGTTAACAATACTGCCGAACTTATAAATCGGGCAACGGGCTGCCACAACAGAAACACTGCTTCTCAATCAGTCGCCGAAGGTAAGTATTGTTGGGCTCGAATCGAATTCTGACGGGTGACCTAACTGTGCCGTTGCCCCCGGGTGATTTCCAGTCACGTATCTGCGCTCAGCTGTCTTAATCTGTTTAGCACAGAGCGTGTTCCGAAGACATTTGTGATGTCATCTGCACTAAGTAGATTGTAGCACTGCAGTTCTCATCACAAAAGTTCGTATCCGTTACTCTGTGCACTAGCAGACGAAACTTAAGATGGCGGGGAAAAACAGAGAAACAGCAATAGCCTCTTCAGCATTCGTAGGGAAAAACCTGATTATTCCCGAGGGTCAACAATCGGGTCACGATGGCGTATTTTCAAATATACCACGAAAATGGATTATCGTCGAAAAAACACTTCGGAAGATGTGACCAGATAAATGAGAATACTGTTACAGATGAATGTAATAGCTATGAAAAATTAATATTGGTATTGTGACGTACGCCGAAAATGATAATCTAAATAGTATCTCACAAGTATGTGAATATGGAATAATTCAATTTAGGATATCGAGCCTTGCTTCCACTGATCTACCACATAATTAGGCTCATTCCAGAACACAACTTGATCTATTCCACTCAACTGCACGTAGGCATGAAATTGTAGGCGAATATCTTATTAAAATGTATTTAAAATCCATTTCTTTCTGTTTACTCAAAACGATTTGAAAAGGTTGCTGGAAATGCGATTAAACTACTTTGAACGTCGCTGAATGCCAAAACCAATACTGACGAGCGAATCAAATTAATAAACCCTAAAACAAAACCTAATATTATCACAGCAATAAGTAACAATGTCCAACCAAACTGTGATGATTACTCGGAAAAAGATAATTACTGATTCGGAGTTTGATCTAAAAGTGATAGGGTGGATCATTTCTTTACATAGGTGTACTATCGTCCCGCCATTTTGAAAACAATTCAGAGTAGATCGTTCAAATCGTCGACTATATTACGAGCTCGAGTTCCCATCTGCTACAAGAGGCGATAATCTGATTGGAAAGCACACTGTCTGCACGTGGCTGTCAATACGTGCGAAATGACCATATCCATCGAAGCACGTTCAATGAAAATAGTTCAAATTTAAAGATTCAGGATTGCCGGATGGTTGGATAATAAACCCGAGTTATTTTCTTAATTTCCAAGATGAAACTATAAAAAGCGGTTGGTCCCAAACGAGATAAATTTTCTTCCAACGCGCAGTACACGGCCTTGACCGATTTGCCAACCGGATCCGTTGTCCTTGGTCCGACTTTCCCTTTATTTTGATCCTACGGCCAAACGGAATAATAATTTCGGCGAATTGCCATCCTGAAAGAAGCACAGTGGACGTCCATACGTCGGATCGGCTTACATCACCATCCAGCATCAATCATCACTCGGGAGCGAGCGATTCCGAAGCGCCGCCGAGCGGTTCGCATAGGGGAGGGGCCGATCACGTCATCGGATCATTGTTTCGACTGGCTCCGTGCAAGAGGAATGTGGCCTCGACCTTCTCTGAGTGCCCTCCCGCTGCTGGTGCCGCATCCTTCCTTCGACGCTCATACGGCACCATCCGGACTGCCAAAGAGGATTGAAAGCACTAACAATGGATCGAATCAACCCCCTGCGGATAAGCAAAGCATTCACCCATAGGGCACCGTGCCACGGGCGATCATGATCTTCTTGTGTCCCAATCCAAGGATTGGTTATAGCTGCACACTTCTATTCTTCCATCATGGTAGCTCACAGGGAAAATAAATTATTCTTTTAAAAAACTATTTCCATTAGAAGAATGCATTCTTAAGTATATAAAAGACATGAATTTTATCGGAATACAATATGTTTTTGGGAAAACAGACCAGAAAAGGCTAGATTCTTTCAAAATCCGGGATTGGAGGAGGTTGCAGAGGATCATATGGACGAATATAATAAAAATTGAAGAAGTATACAGACGAGTGGTAGAGGAAAGGACCTAGAGGAACACTGCGCAGAAAAGAAGAATCGGATGGATTAAGCACACCATAAGGTAAAATGAGTTTGTGAAGAATAAAATTGAAGGGAAATTGGAGAGGAGAGTCCCCAGAGAAAAACTCAAGAATAAATAAATAGACCAAAGAATGGGGAAAGTACACAAGAAGAGCTGCCTGGGAGTAAATGACCTTAGGTTGGGAGGTGTGGAGGGTTTCAGTCAACCAATTTTATGATTTAATGACCAATGAATGAACAATATCGTATTACAGAAATATTTCTCCTTAAAAATTACGCGCTTGGCGGCTTGGGAACACTACGGCATCGAGAATTTAAGGGATGACATCACAGGACGGTATCTCAAACAGTTATACGACTAGTTTCACTGTGAAGTCGGGTTGTTGTCGTAAATTTACGAAATTATCGTATAAAGTTCCTTCGCGGAGGACAATGAACTCGTATGATTTGATCCTTAACGTTGAAATGCATGTGGGTTAGAAAGCGATTCAATGCGGTGACGTCAAGCTACCGAGCTGCCGTCATGGAGCACGTGACTTTTTTCCAATATTGATGAATCACTTTTGTTTGGCAATTATTTATGTCTGCGATTGATGATTACACTTATCGGTCATGTATTCAAGTTTTCGAGGAAACGTTCTGTCAAGTTAACTACCGAAATATGAAAAATAAACTTCATGCATGTTGTCCATTCTTTCAGTTCGTGATGATAGGTAACTTATCAGTCATTAATTGACTGGAAAATAATAATTTACGTCGCAAGTTAGTGCCTGATTTCCCAGGTGAGTAATTTCCTTTCCGCGAAAAATGTCGTACGCCTAGACAAATTATTATTTATAATGAGTAAAAAATGATTTAAAAATTATCGCATTACTTCATAAGATGAGCCTGCTGATAGCCAGTAACACTAGTTTGAAATTAAAATAGAATATCATCAAAATTTGCGCACACGACAGTAAAAACTGTACGATAGCAGAACCAAGAATATGCGAAGATTTAAAAAAATGTTTAAAAAATTGACTAATTTCATCAATACCGAGTTCCTGGCGGCACTTGTAACTTAAATTCATCATTGAAACATTCAATAAGTTCATGTCGTTTTCAACTAGAAAATATCTGCACCTCTGCTTGCCATACACGTCCTTATTATGACATTTCAATCTCATAACTTGACATGCAGCGCGCATAGGAGAGCATTTTCATTCAATAGGTCAGCCCTCTCTGCATATTGAGAATTAACACTCTTCCGGTGTATGCGGCGATGACGTGACTTCTCCACCCGATGCACTCTAGATGCAAAGCGAGGACAGTTCGACAAGTTCTAAAACGGTCCAAGTGTGCAGAATGAGGGCCATATCATAATCATCCGCGCAATATTTGCGCGTATATAAAATGTTAACGTTATGAATATTTAGAATATGCTACATTCCATAGTTAAATGCATTATGTATAGAGTTCAAAACCTTAATGATGGGTCATCCTGAGATATTTTTGTTTGTTCTCTGTGCCCATATTCTCCTAAAACTTCTCAAATGCGTGCGTCATCATATCAACAATCATAAGGCGTGACGAAGAGAATGGGATGTCCAAATAGCAATATCCTTCGAGTTAGGCAGCGATCCTAACGTGCCTTAACGCGTGGGTTGCCTACGTATAAGGGAATATTTGCCAAAAAAGGCCCCTCTTTGAGGCCCCGGAGGCCTTTGTTATAAACTATGACCGTGCTAGTGCACTCAAATACCTGAGAGCAAAATTTCAAAATAATCCGTCAACCGGTTTTCCCATTAAAATCGGACAGAGCGAAACAGACAGAATAAATGCTTTTCATTTACTTTTAAAGAAGAGAATGTCCACATGAGGAATTAAGAAGGGATGAAGTGTTTAGATGAAAGGAGAATTGATTCGAGATGGATGGTTGGTTATTTGGGAAGGCGACGGTTTATGAGGTAAGAATTGTTTGGAAAGTGGAGGCAAGGTGGAGAAAAACCAGACGCTGGCATTAGCCTGCGGTTCACCAAAGGCCCCTGTAGGACCGCTACCGCTCATCGTCTTGTTAGATGGGAGGACTGTATTTCAAGTGACCTACACAAGTCACCTAAGTAGGGGTCGAGATACCAAAGTCAAGTCCTCACCACCGCACTGACCCTCGGGGAAGCCAGTTACAGTAACTGGGAGGCCACCATACCAACCTGACGCTACACTATCTGTTTGCTGGTGGCTGTTATTGACAATACGTAGGGCTTTCCTTTGTTATTTTATTACGACCGTAAATTACATTCTTTTACCCTAGATTCCGGATGCTAGCGGCGTAGATACCAAATGTGGTCTAATAAGAGGAAGTAAAAGTAGAGAGAAAAACTAATATACACATAGTATCTCCATTTCACTGTTAGTTTCGTTCCAAACATTTGCTCGCTGAATCCCAAACATCTTTAATGCAGAGCAGTAGATGTTCCAAATGTGATTTCCTCACGAAAGGTCAGAAGTTAATTCTAATGATGCTGTATCGTAAGACTTGTCCAATCCTCCTGGTTCTACTTCGTCGAGTAATATTCCAAAAGATTTTAACCCTTCCGATGTTACGTATGCTTCGTCATGCAGTATTTACATTCGGTCAATGGCATCCTTCTCCAATACCACGGGACTAAAGGGCTTCTTTCTCATCTAGTCAGAACTTGGGAGAGTACCGCTAACTAGCCACGGAATAACTATAATGGTGTCATCCGAGGGTCCAAAAAAATTGAGAAATTCTTCCACCCTGACCGGGGCACGATCTCGGCTACCTCGATTTCCACTCGAGTGATTTAAACCAATTAAATTAGCCTTCCGGCGCAATAAAAAGGGATGAGGGTTCAGATCCCTGTCAGGGTGGGTGATTTATTGTACTGCGATCGTACACGTTTCATCAGCTTCTACGATGGCCCAAGTCGCCGACCCAATTATTGCCACGAGCCGTACGAAGACTCTCACCGGGGATACCTGTTTCATCAAATCATGAAACCCTAAGCGGTCCATAATTGCGAATAGTGGTTTCCCCTTTTGCGACTCCCCGTCATGATTTTGGAAACAATACAAAGTTTCCTCTTTTTTGTCGGAGACCTTGCTCAGGGTTCGTGAACATTGCAGCTTTAGTGTAACCGACAAGAATAAATTCTCCAGTAGGGTGAATAAATTCTCCAGGGTGAGGGTTCTGAATGTTTCTAGTGTTTTGGAGAGTACTGGTAGCCCAGATTCCCTAATCTCTTTTTCCCCGGATTTTTCTTTAATTTCTTTATTTCCAAGGCTTCCCTTATACTTAAGTCCTGAAATTTTATCATTTGCATGGATCTGGTCGTTCTCGACATCTTTTTCGTGGCCTTGGGCATCATGCTCAGTGACCTCTGTTCTGTTGCGGTGACCCAGTCAAATGGCGACACTACATGCTCCCTAATCCTCGTACTTATTGGCCGTCTAGTTTCTTCCACGTTTTACAAGTGAGCGAGTGTAAACCCTCCATCTCCTTTTATTCTCCATCATTTGCTATGCGTATGTTGTCTCGTCTTAGCCTCCATGGTTTAAATAGATCTTTAATACAGTGCTTGGGCAATAGTAGTGATATCTTGCCCATTGCTCCTTTATTCTTTAGCTAGTACGCTTCCGTCATCTGTGTCTTATGCTCTGCTAGTGGCTGCGTTTGTCCTCTTATTGTTTGTATTGATAGGCTTTCCTGAATCTCTTTCGTCATCGCAAATAAGGCCGTAGATTTTTCCAAAATTACTTTTCCCTATCATTATCTATTAATTTTATCAATCCTAATCTGTTTTTATTACCACGACGCAATTTTTGATAAAGAAAACGTTTTTTAACTCAGGAATTTTATACTTTTTAAAACAGTGTTGAGTTGTAAATCATTCCAAGTCATGCTTTTACTATAAACAACTTTAATTTTACCTCCCTATTCAAGTTACAAACAAGTTTTTATATCAAGAATTTTAACCACACTAAGTATTTTGCCATTTTTTATTTATTTCAATCTATTTTAACGTGTAAATTTCTCTGCACTGTTTTCTTTTTAAATCAACCATACATACCATATCTTTTACTCAAATCTCAAACAAGTTATTTTTACTATGAAATCTTATCTTTCCGAAAGCATTTTATCTTATCTTGTCACATTTTACTCTATTCTATCGTAATTTTACATAAGTTTTCTGCGCCAAATGTGTACGATTTTAATGCTTGTTTCTTTTCTCTATTAATTCCCTTTTGAATGATAACCCGCACACATCTCTTGCGGAGAATAACTGCACCCTCAAGGCCTGACGGAAGAAAAGGAAAGGAATTACCAAAAATCAAGACAAAAAAAGTCTGCCCCTCTTAAATATTCGGCCGAGAGCCACATTTATGTGAAAATATTGTGATATTATGTATGTGATAACAATGTGAACTTTACTCTAAACAAATTCTGTACAGAGCCCTGGGGCAGGGGAAGAGAGGGCCATGTGGCCTCATCTGCCCCAGGTAAAAGAAAATAAAAGTCAAAGTCCTATGGCATCCGTCGCCGAGGACGGGAACCCAATGTACCGCGACTTCCATTATCCCTTTCCAGCGACGTATGGTGAGATCCAGAAAATAGCAGTGTCAGCAAGCTTTCTATGTATATACTGTAAGTACCAGCGTGTTGTATTCTCTTCAAATTATCACAGTAAAAGTTTCAGAATTCATAAATTGGTGGGCAATGAATAATTAGGGAGTCCAATGTTGCCACATTGGCGTCATGATAATGACCGGCTCCTCGAGCCAATGTTGGCGAAGGGCAAAATGGGGCAACATAGGACTTAGTAACGGACGATACCTAGAGATACGCTGAATACATGAACCCCGAGATCTCCGAGAAAGGAGAAGTAAGACAGGATATCAAAAATCAAGACCCGGGGAATCTCTAAAGGAGAGCCCATCATTTATGGGGGATACCAGGTCAATATCCGCTCAACTGCCGATTTTGAAAGACCTTCCGAATGACATCGGAGGATCTTTACCCTTTCAGGCACAGGTCCTAATTCCGGCAGGTGAACTCACTCGCTCGTCACGCACCTATTTCCTTTGTTGGTGCGTGCATATATGTAAACGGGAGTACCTGAGGGCGGTTTTATCTCTCCTTTGCCTCAAGGAAGAAGCCGCAGGGATGGGGAGGGCTCCATTTTCCCCACGATACAAACGTCACGAGTCTTTATAGCTATGATGTCGATTCTCATTGACGACGCCTTCGTTGACGATACACCGTAGAAGTTCTGGTAACAAAAACATTTTATGAATACAGACAGGGCTGAGCAGTATTTCAAATACAAGTATTTTAAAATACATTTGTATTTTGTATTTCAAATACATTTGGGGCAGTATTTTGTATTTCAAAAACTCCTCGGCCTGTACTTTGCCCAGCCCTGGTTGTAAGTTTAAGTATTAGGACCTACTGGGACTAGGCAGTATTTCAAATGCAAGTATTTTAAAATACACATTTGAAATACGTTTGTGTTTTGTATTACAAATACACGACCTGAATATACCTTCTATTTTGTATTTCAAATACATTTGGAGCAGTATTTTGTATTTAAAATACGTCTCAGCCTGGATATGCCGAGCCCTGAATATAAGTTAATCTTTTTCAGAAAATATAGCGATAAGTTATTGCAATTAGTAGTAATAGTAGTATTTTAGGTAAATGTGCGTCGACTGCGAAGACCATTTCGCACACACCCTGCAACATGCAGACAGAAGCGGACAGCGGCACTCGGACGAATACGAGGATCACTCCTAACAAATTAGGGCCGGGCCCAGCGTTGCTAAAATACAATCGGAACAAAATTTATGCAGACTCGAGTTTGGGCACTGATTAAAAAGGAACCACAGTACCTTCGTTATTGCGAGTTTCATCAAACTTTAGCTAATTTAGTTTTGCACTTAATCATGGATGCCGATAGTTTTTACAAGGCACCTCCGATTTTTATCGCGATGGGAATAAAAAAGGGCCTGTTTTTTTGGAACCCCACGCTCTTTTTGGCATTCAATAATGAACAAACTTGAGGTTTAATCTGCATGAAGCTGATCCAATGTGTAGTAAAAACCTATTTTAATGTATCTCCGAGCATTCAATTCTTTCAAATGAACCATAAAAAAGTTGCTCTAATTTTTATTTGACAACTTTTTCTTGGTTATGAACAGTACTGGAATTAAGATCTTTGTCTTATTTTGATTCTCTGTTTAGAAGTATTGAGTACCAATTATCAATTAGTATCAATTACCATCCTTAACCCACTTGGTGAAATTGATTTTGTTGAAGTTATTTGAACATAATGAAGTATTTTAGCAGATTAAAGCTGGCGGTGAGCCGGCCGTCTTCGCGAGGAGGATGGTGAAAGTTTGTACGCTTTTGCCCCTTGGGGGATGCTGGAGAAACCCGTAACTCATCCAGCCTCAGTCACCCGACACACTGCACAGAAGAAGCCCCCAAGTGGCAGCAATGTATATACAAACTTTCACCAACCCTCTCGCGAAGACGGCTGGATCACCGACGGCTTTAATCTGCTGAAATACTTTATTTTGTTCAAATAACTTTTAAAAAAATCAATTTCACCAAGTGGGTTAACGATGGTAATTGATACTAATTGATGATTGGTACTCAATACTTCTAAAAAGAGAATCAAAATAAGTCAAAGATCTTAATTCCAGTACTATTCATAGCCAATAAAAAGTGGTTAAATAAAAATCATAGCAACTTTTTTATGGATCATTTGAAAGAACTGAAATCTTGGAAAGTTAACTACAGAGTGAAGGTCGGAAGATTTTTTTATTCATTAGATGTTCAATTCAGTTGATTGTCAATTCTTCCGAAGATTCAAAATTATTGGAAAAAGTGTATCAAAGACAACAATTTGACAACCAAACGACGCAAAATAGAGAATAAAAGAGGACGATCAAACACATGCGAAATAGCAAACATATCAGCTCCAGGCATAACTACAATACTTCATTCCGTATTCACGATTAACAATCGAAGACGAGTAAGAACGTCTCTACTAACTTTAAAGATAAGCATGAAATAAAGATGGCATTCACTATTCGATTAGAATCTTTCTTACCAAGCCCTTCAAATTGTCACGATAGCCATGAGCCATCCGATGGATCTCTCAGAAATTGTACTGCATGAATATGCGACGCCGGAGTCAAGAGAGCTTAATGCAGATTTGAACTCGGGACCCCTCATTCTACATATGAGCGCTCCACTTACTATGCCACTTAGTTATCCTGGACTGTTAACATCACGAATGAGAATCACAGCTGAAGCAAATCAGATAACCAGTTACCCAACTCAAAGTGAACTATACAATTTCGTTTCTGGAGCCATGGGCCTCGGCTTAAAATAACATTCCCAATCTACACGGAAGAGTAGAAAACCGATAGTTAAATACTAAAATGTATTCTTTTATAAGGAAAAATACGGTGAGTTCTCTATGGAAATGATACTGTAGGATTGAATGAAAATGGCAGGTCTTCGTCTTTTTTGGAAATATTATATACTAAAACTCAAACGTACAATAATTTACATACTGCTGTTTATTCAGTCCGAGAGACTTTAACCTCAGTAGTCTTTTCTTCACTGATATACTTTAACAAATCAGTAAGTCCTTCAAATTCCACCCTACTCTGGGGCGGATCATTCTTCGGAATTCTTGGTAGGACAGACCCAACCTTCATCCGGAATTCGTAAAGCTGTTGCAGAAAAATTGTCAAATAATTATAAGATACAAAAATTGAAAAGAGACAATTTTAAAAAGAACGTCTAGATACTCACATTTTCTACCCCCAATATTTTCCAAATGGAATAAAACAAAATACCGCATCCTGTGAACGCGTATAAAGTGCCTATTCCCAAAGCTTTCATTGCTAAAGCAGAACCACTAATTGGAAGCTCTCTCGTAGGCATAAGTCCTTTATTAAAAAATGTAGGATCCCTTTTTTTGGCTGCTGCTAGCGTAGTCCCAAAGCCGACTAACATCGACAATCCGGTAACTGATGATAGGAAAATAGCAGCTACGGAAAGAGTATGCTATGAGTATCAAGACATGAATGCAGCATTAGCTGGTTGAAGGAAAATTGAATATTCACCTTTAAGTCTAAATGCTTTGTCCTTCTCTATCGGTTTTCCATCACTATCCATCATGTTTCCTTCAATGGTAGTTGCTGTGGACGAACTACTGGCCATTGCAAGGGGATGAACCGGAAAATACTGTTTCTGACGATGTACACGCCACTATTTTCACGAAAACATAGTCTGCTATTGTTCTAGAAAGTTACTAGAATATCGTATCATGAGATCACAGTAAACTTCATTGATCACACTTCACACAAAGTAAAAGTTCACGTGCGATAGCTTTATTCTTCTCGTACGCAATGTTTTCGTTCCATTTCGACTCGCTTTTGTTTCTCGAATTCATTCCCGCAGATAGCACCTGAGCGTGTTGTGTCGAAAGGACGTTGATCACGATCGCAGCAAGTAGCTTTACGCCCTTGCCATTCAGTTGGCGATAAGATGTTTACCATGGGTGTCGAGTTTGGATTCAGTGATTTTGTGAAAATGAAACATGAGTTCATATGAAGTTCTGAGCCACTATGACTGCTGCGATGGCAGGTTAATCTGTAAAACGGTGCCTATGTCGGAGATTTCTCATGGTCACTATACCTGACTATCATTATTACTTAGTGCGTACAGATTCACCATCTGACAACGAGGACGAAGTAAATGTGAAGATGCCGCATGTAACAAGGAAGTGGGAAGTTTTTCCAGGAAGGAATAAGTTCTGCTGTGATGGGCGAATCATGATGGCCCCCCAGACTGGAGTGTTTTATATTACGTTAGGTTTAATAGTCGGAACAAGTGGATTATTCTTTGCTTTCGAGTAAGTGAATCATGATGGGTTGTGCTCTCAATGTTTTCCAATGTGTGTATTTTCCTTTAACAATGTTCCTATTTAGCTGTAGCTGTACATCGTATCTCTGTCTTTCCTTGTTGTGAAATATTCGACGTTAGAATACTCTGCAACTGTGATTATTGTTAAGTCAGTTCTTACCTCTACTATCCTCCAATTAGTATTTCAATTGGCCCCTCTTGTGTAAAAACTAAAGTTACAAATTTTGGTGCTAAGGAATAGATCCGTTGCATGAAATACAAAGGGAAAACATATTCATTCATAAATGTTTAGATGGTTAATCAAAGAAATAAAATTCTATGATTGCCATGCCTCACAGGGCCATCCAATTTCACGATGTTAATTTTTAACTGTCAAAGATTTCCTTGAATGTGAGGAAATTTCTGGGTCACCATAGTGAATTCAATCGAAGTCTAGATTAAAATTTAAAGCAGCGATAGTTACAGTTTGCTAAGTCTTAGGGTTCTTCTGAAACTTCACAGCTATTACTATTACAGGAAAGCAACATAGTTTAGAAAACTACAATTTGGTAAAAACGTTCTCAGTTTATCGTAAGTCTTCTTCAATTTTTAATCCTATTTATTGACTTTTCAAGGACTTTGCTGCATACCGTTAGCTTTGAGTATTAAAATGACACTTTAATGATGGTAATGTGACGTATTTTCATGAAAGCGCGGTCGTAAGGGAATATTGGTTCAATTTCTCCTGGAAAAGCTGGTTGTAATTGCTGAAATCAAAATTCCTTCCTGTCGTTTAAATTTGAATGACCGCTATATTGTCTGGGGCAACATGTGTATGTTTTCATTGATGCTTAATGGATGATGTCACTGGGTCATTCTCATGAACTATGATGGTTTTTCTGCTTGTATATTTGTTCTTGTTCAATTCAATACCACCTTGAGTGACAAGTGAAATAGCTTCTCTGTCATTTCTTTGGTTGTCAAATTTTTAAGGCTAGCTCTCACTCATTACTGTCACATTTTTCTTACTTTTTTAATTTACCTAATTTTCCAATGATGAAGATAGTATTTATAGGGCTGCAGATTATTGAAAAATGTTTTGACTGAAAGGCATTTAATGAATTATGAAGTAGAGATTTAGGATGTGGAAGACCCTGGTATGAATCGCCAACTACTCAAGATTTTATTGTAGTAATATACTGTTATTGCATACACTGTGCCAAGAAATAAGTATTTTATGCCCTTTGAGTGATAGGGCTGTAACGTGTGATACTCTATGCTAAGGTGAAGAACTATTAAGACTTCACTTAAACTATGTCAGTCAGATTTCATAATTGGAGCTTTGTATCTGGAAGTGTGATACCTCAGCATGGCAACCATGACTTAGGTGAAACTGAGTTAAGCAAGCTACCCCATTCCTCAATTTTTTTGTCGTAAGTCTGCACATTCATTCCTATGTAAGGGTGATGCTTGGCATTTTCGAGGGCAAAATTTCTTTTGCTTCTGCTGTCAAATATCAGTGTTTTCTCCTCTCCTCTGACAGCTCTTGACCACACCCCTCATCTAATCCCTTAGTTTTCCTCATTCATTCCATTGTATGGGAACCCATCCTTTTGGAAAAGGAAGCATATAGAACAACTCCACGTAGTTCTTTTTCATTAGGATGAGTGCGAAAATGTGGGCTCTTTATCAGTGCACTGCAGTAAATCCCTCTCCACTTAATGTAATTATTTTGAACAGATTCTGATTCTGCTGTGAACTCACGATGAAAGCATTTTGTTCGTAAATTTACCTCAAATGAATATAGTTCCATATTTTTAGGATAGATAATGGCATTTTCACTTTGGATAGCTTTAGTATTACAACTTCCTAAGTTTCCTCTAGTAGTGGAGCACTTTCCCTGGAAATGAGAAGGGATAGTTATTATTCATGTATTAATCAAGAGTAATGTGAGACAAGTCATTTTTCCCAACCTCTAATTATTTCTCAAGAATAAAAAAACTGTTGTGGTTTGGTGAGATTTGGCAGAGGCCAGGTTGAGGAAAGAATTTTTGGTTCAGGTTTTTGTATTTTCTGAGTTTTCAGGGCTAGGCTATGAGATTTTTTACTGCTAAAACATCTTCATTTATGACACATCATATGCTTGTAGTTCTTAGTATTTTCAAATTTGGACGATACCTGGACTATGCATGGTACTTAAAGCATTTATGAAGTCACTCCGGAGTGCTGTAGCCTCTGGCTTAATCACTGGGTATTTTACCGAGGGATCCTTGTTTGAGACCAAGTCTTGGTGAATGATTCTTCCTCAATGGAATTTTTCACTTGTATTTTGTCTTTTGATGGACTCTTTAAAAAAAGAAATCCAGTCACTATCATGCTAACTGTAAAAAGTTTCTCTGGGGCTTGTAAACTGTGTAAATGGTGTAATTATGGAAAAGTTTTCTTTGTGGAGGTTGTTACCTCATGGTATTATCCTTGGTAAAGATTCTACAATAACACGTTTGTGTAGAATCTTTACCAGGAGATGACACTGAACTTCGAAACCTGGGTCATTTTGATTAAAAACATGTGGAATAAAAAAAGTTACAAGTTATCTTCATCGTTAAAATATCAAGGTAAATTAGACAATTACTACATGTAAAATTGATTTTTGACGTAAATTTTTTCAACATACTTAAAGGGTTTGTTATCAAGTTTGCTTTGTCTTCTGAATCTAACCCTGAATGTTTAAACATCACTACTTTCTTGTATGCCTTGAAATACCTTGAATCATCACTTGAATGCCTTGAAATTTCCAAAAGATTGATCGTCAGTTGCATGAAGATATAGATACTGAATAAGGTGGATTATGAATGGAGATGTTTGTCATCTTCTCTTGATAAGATAATTTGATTTGATCAGTTAAAACTGAATTGAGCTGTTTCTTGTTATCTCTTCTTATCAGGTGGAGAATTCCTTCCATTTTTACAATCTTGGTTTATTTGGAATTGCAAATCCACAGCCGTGAATCCTCGTGATCAACTCTGGCATAACAAAATTGGGGCTTTGCGAGGGGTGGGTTGGGAGTCAAGTGCTTTGGCATCCCCACCCGCACAGCTACACAATGTCCCCACCACCCTTTGACCAAATTAATACAAACTTCAAAACAACCACTCTGCAGTGGTATTGTGGCCCACAGTTTTGGTGGTGCAATGTTTGTTGAGAAACTTTCCCTCCTAGTTCATGGGTTTATTTTTGCTGATTCTATTCTTGTGCCTTCTTTAAAATGCCCTCCAAATAATGTAGTTTCATGTGGAAAAATTGAAATTTTTACCTGAAAAGCCTAGTTAAGTCCTGTAATTTAACAATCCCATGTCTGAAGCAACCCTAATAAGCCTGTACCTTCATTGATTGTATCACCTTCAAATTATTTATAATCTTTTGTCAACAGTTGAGAAGTTAATCATTGAAGTTGGAGGAGGGATTTTGCATCTCAAAAAGTTGTTCTAAACGTATGAGTTATCTTATGGTTTCTATATATTCGTTGCTAATTTGATTTCTCTGCTCCTGATTACTGAACCAGTCTCTGTAATTACTGTTAATGATCTACAAACATTTCTTCCTTTTAATAAGAGATGTATGTGAGGTTGAATAGCAGTTTCTTAAATATTACTTAGGCATTTTAATATGACATTGTTTATTAAATTTGAGGATCTGTTTTTTACTGTGGTAAAAGCATACCAATTGCTTAGTAAGTATGTGATACTAGGTGATGAAAATAGTGGCTTATTTGATTTTTTTTTCGTCTATTGCAGTAGGGATTTACAATCATGGGGAATTTTTTGCCTGATTTTCTCTTCAAAATTTGTTGCATCCCTCTAATACAAAGGCATGCAGTACTTAGGTGTGTTAAAAAATGCAAAGAGTTCTGGGGAATTAAATATGAAGGATAACAGCTCTTGGGCTTACCTCAGCATGGTGTCCATCAATGAAGACAGTTCCTCCAGCCATCCTGCTGGCATATTCAGGTCTGAAGATATCAGCAGGATAGCTGGTGAAACTACGATCATTATTGAATGTCCCATGAAGAAATACCCAAAAGCAAATATTCTTCATGTACAAATATGTTTTTAAAAATCATTTTGAATCATATTTTGCACAAGTTGTGGTGGAGCATATTAATTGATAGTCATCAATTTCTGTTGCAGTTGTCCATTCCTTGCACTTCGTCTTACTCCAGCAATTCCAGTCGTGGGTGCTGCTCTATTTGCATTTGTCCTGTCTTCTCTTCTTCGCACGAGCTTCAGTGATCCTGGAGTCATACCTCGGGCGACTCCCGAGGAAGCTGCTCACGTTGAGCGGCAAGCTGCTGAAGCTGCTGTGTCTGCTGTTGCTCCAGATGGCAACCCAGGTGAAAATCCGGGATTTTGAGGATTTATGAAACTTAACTATATTGCTGACAGGGGTCATTAATTGCCTCTGGAAAAGAAAAGTTTTTGAATAATACTTGAATGGCTTAAATGCCATTGCCTCAGTACACGGGTTAATGAGGGAAACTAAATCATGGTATGAATTTACTGTGGTGCCAGTGTTTAAACATGTAATACTTAATGCACATTTAATATGTCGGTCATGTATCATGTCAGACAAAAATATCTATTTAGGAATGTACCATAGGGTATTATGGTCATAAGCTACTTACATATGTTATTAGTGACATTTTGGTGGAAACATCACACAGCTGTAGTTTTTATCCCAGGCATCATTAAGTTTTATTGGATAGAGCTCTCTTGGTGGTAAGACCCAGTGGTGGTGCCCAGTCTGGGAATGGTGTCTGGATCCATTCTTGTGCCCCATGAGATACTGCATAAAGTTATTGTTACTGGGAATACACTCTTAGTATTTTGGTATAGAGTATAAGTATGGTGCCTAAAGTGTTGTATTCATTGTTATCAGATTTAAACTACAGTTATTACGTAGTCAGGGCTGTCATTAGGGATTAAAGGGCCGAGTGCAAATGAAAGTTGGGTCCTGCTAACCTCACATTTCTTCAGTTACCATATTTCTACTATATTTAATGGAAAGAAGGAAAATATCTGATAAATGGCCAGTGCTTGCTAGAAATTTATTTATGTTCTTACCATGTTCATAAGGTTAGGGTAACAAAAAGATATTGATATTATTTTGATGAATTTTATGTAGGTACCTACATTTTCATAACTCTGGCAAATTTTTTAAATGAAAAGGTAACGAAATAAACGTTTTTACCTCATGATTACCATGATGACATTATATAATGACAAAGATGAACTAATGGTGCAATTAGGATAAATCTACTTTCCTGGCTTTCATTGAAGCAAATACTGTCCTCTACCTACATCTACAAAAGAGCGTTAAATAAAAAGTGGACCCTCATTATCTCCAAGTGTGTCTGATTAAGTTTGAGAAGAAAATTAAATAAGATCTTTTATGGAAGATTATGTGTGATGTTTACACATTTCAATCTATATAAAAAACTGGAAAGTTCAGGGCCCCATTTCAAGGCCTACAAGTATGATGCCACTCTAATTGGCTTCTTCTGTATGGTGTAGGAAAGATCCTTAAAGAATGTATGTATAAGATCAGTGGAATCAGGGGCTCCCTCGACTTTCTTAGAGGTGCAGGTTACCCCGCTCCATCTGAACAAGGCAAGCCCTAGCAGGACTCCCAAAGGCATGGGGCCCAGTGCGGTGGCACCTGTCGCTCAATGGTGGGGATGGCCTCATATCTAGTTCCCTAACCTCAAAATTATTTGTTCAGTCCTACCCTATTTTGTGCTGTATACCCTAATACATCCCCATTCTAAACTATTCATACCTCTGCTGTAGTGACTGAAACCCCCAGTCTTTCTCTCATACCTGCCTTATAATTTTTCCTCCATCACCTTATTGAACAGTGCATTACCCTTCATTACACTCTTTGACCACTTATTCTTCCTCCAATGAATTTCCTTAGACATCCATCTCTCTTCCTCCACCATCTTCACTCTTTACTGTTTGTCTTCCGCTCCATCTTTCTCCTTGCACACATCATATTAGCCTCCAGTCTTTGCTCATTCTCTTTCCTCATAGACTTAGTTTTGGAAGTGCATAATTCAACTCACCGTGTATGAGCTTTTGCCTATCTGTCCTTCATAATTATATTTTGAGTAATGTATGATTACTTACATTTCCTGGGCTATGAGACACCTTTTTTACTCAAAAATTTATTGTAAAATTTTCCTGCATGAATGTGCTTAGGGTAGAGTTATTTTTTCATGCATTCCATTTTGCACTGCCATCAAAGGCCCATCCCTCTACTTTCAATGAAGACCCCAATGTGGCAGCTAGCTGAATGTGTGCCCTCTATCATTAATATATTTCTCATATTCTAAGGTGAATAATTGTAATGCAGCAGTTGCTAAATTTGGAAGTTAACAATCATATTTTCTTCTATAAATTACTAGAATTAGCAAATGCAGATTATTACTTTTATCTTCAGAAATCCAACCTGTCAAATCATGGTGTATGGTCTGATGTGCCCTAGGGGCCAGGAACATTGCTACCTCTTCAAAATAGTGAATCTTTGGAGGGAGCTATCCTTCTGACCATATCCAGTTTCCCCCAATATGCTTCCTAGAATCATGAATTGCACTATATGCTCTAGCTTTTGAACTTTCACTTTAAAAAACTAGCATGTTTTTTCAACTACACGAAAGAGTACTGGTGTGAAGGACAAAGTGAACAAATGGAATGCTGCAGGAAGAATGGAAAGTGCGTGCACAATAAGCTAACATGAAAATGTTATCAGGTTTTTAGAACTTCAAAGAATACCAAAACTGTCCACACTGTGACTTCAATGGAGTCATCCATTTATTAGTCTCACAATTGTTTTTATTCACTGTGGTGAAATAATTTGACTGAATTGGAGTTTGAACCCAAACCACTCAATTTATCCCCGAGTGCACTACCCAGGCATCCTCTTCCACTTAGAATCTCATGTAGGCTTTAAGGGGCAAGTTTTAAAGAGCAAGAGTCAGCAGACATTGGTGCTAGACATTTGACATTGGTGGTAGAGTCTCGTCTTGCACATAGCAACCTCTTAAGTGAATGTTTTCTCGTTTTTAAATACGGACTTTCAAGTGTCCTTGTGACAGAGGTAATGGAATGCTTTATGCTATGTTGTTGAAAATTGCCTCCATATAATGAAAGAATAGAGTCATGGAGTGACAAAGATATATTTAATTAGGCCATTAGATTGATATAGTAGGTGATTAAAGGATGTGGGGACCTGGAAGGATATATCTAGAGAGCTGTCATAGAGAGGATGTTGGGTAAGCAGGAAATGAGTTGAAAGGGAATATGTTATTGATGTGATGAAGAGAGGTGAGATACAGTTAGCCATTGGTTTACAACCAATTATATATACATCAGTTTGATTAATAGTCATGGCTTAGACAGTGGTGAGAATGGTGCTGCTCAACGGAGAAATGCTAATTTGCTCACAGTTGTCTGTCACCAGCATCATTCTGGCAAGATTTTCATTGTTTTAATGTTAAGATCCACCATTTTGGTGCAAGATGGTGTACAAGGAAAGTATTCCTATAGATATGTTCCAAAAATGGTATATGTTTTCAATCTTAATGTCCAAATCAATGTATGACTGGTCTGTCATAATGGAGCCTGGCTACAAGTCACAGACTGACTATATTTGTTGAAGAATCAAGTAAGAAGGCCTTGTCCAGTTGCTATTTGAAAGATTAGCGTGGAATTCGCCCTTGTGTTGGAAAAAGTAGAGCGTGTCAGAACAGACAACTCTTTTTAAGCTCTGGTGAGAAATTAGGATGCAATGTGAAATAAATATTCTCAAGTGAAGAAAGATCTAAGGCTTTCCTAGCATATATAGTCGTTGAAGGTTATTCAGGCTTCCCACCAGGTCAAACTCTCCATCTCGGCCGACATTTCGGTGAACAAGTGGTCCATCGTCATCAGGGCATGATGCCCTGGAGAGTTTGACCCGGTGGGAAGGCCGAATAACCTTCAACGAATATTCTCAAGTGTTGACTAAAATCAGCAAGTGCAGTTTACTACATACTACTATACAAATTACCAACCAACTATTTAATAGCTAGAATTCAGGCTCATAGTGGAAAATAATGGCTATGGGACAGAATACATAGTCGCTCAAAGTCTGGATGACTGGAAATGCCACTTGAGGTTATTTTTTTCTTATTGAAAGGTTGTCGGCATCAATGAGGTATATCCAAAGAGGGGAATGAATGGAGTGAGAAGAAATGCATTAGACAAGGAATGCGTGAGGCCTTAACTTCAGTGTCTCATTTTCATCAAAAGTGTCATTCTCTTCAGTTTTCTTAAAATACTTGAGTGAATAATTGCCTGAATCACTTTTGATTGATCTGATATTTGTAATTATATCTCAAATGCCTCCATAGCATTTGTTGAAATGAACATATTATGATACATTTCTTCATTTTAAGTTTTAATTCACAGCTCAGTGTCGGCTGTTTATTGTAATCATATGATATTGTTGATACAATTTGTGAGTGAAAACTTGTGTGCTCTTGGAGGCAAAAACTGAGAAATTCCACTAAACTATGATAGAATCTTAAAATTTGGCTATCGTCCATATGGAAGAAGGAGAAAGTATTTTATGCCCAGTCTAGCAGCTCAAGTATTCATATATTTTATTTTCTGATGCTTAAGAACATTTGAAATTAATATCATCATTTAAAATATCTTCATAATTATGACCTCTATTCTCAGGGATGTAACTCATTAATATTCCCCTTTATATTCGTGTTACCAGCTGAACGTAACGAGGAAATAATTCAAATTTTATGTAGAATACATATTAATTACCAATTAGTTAGCTTCCCATTACCTCAACGTAATTTTTCAGCAGAGTAAAGCAGTGTGCAGTTGATGTTATTAATGATTTTGTATTATTTAATTTTGCATTTGAAATATTCACGAATTTCTTCATTGCTTGTGAAATAGCTTACGCTGAAAAAGCAAAAACAGACTTGATTCTTTTTTTAATTTTTACTGTTGCATTTTCTTATGGAGGCCATCACTATGTTCAGTAGTTCTAAGTTTTTCAATGGTCAGGGGTTTGAAAACTTTTTAACAGGGAACACTTTGAGGGAAAGCTGGTTAAAAACACAGAGGGTGTTCACTGTTACTTGAATTGTTAGGAAATAATTACTAATTCATCTCCTGGAAACGAAAACTTCTTCTAACAGTTTATTGAGTCAATGACAGGAGGTTTTCTTATTTTGATATACCTTTTCCTCAAGGCATCTGAAAATGATTCCACTTCTATCAAGCTCTTTTAGGTGTATTCAGGAACACTGAGTACAATGTTAATAAACACAGAGTATTTATAGCCTCACCACAAGTAGGTACCACTCTCTCATCTTCATGTTCTTCGTTGCTCTCTTGACCAAGATAGCCCCCTCACTGACATCCGTGCTTTCCCCTGGATCAAATAATCTCACTGGAAAACTACAGCAACTAGCTGACATTTGATTAGGGAAATGGAATAAGATTCTTTGGGATGCACCATAGTGAGAGAGTGGTACATTTACTAGAGCAAATGATGTCACCGATAAATTTTGATTACTTGCTACCAATTGAGTTAATAGCAACTAACAAATTTGAAGGAAATGTGAATCTTAAGTCAAAATCTATGTATAAATCTTGTAAAACTTAGTAACCGAGTAGAATTTCATAAAAACATGTCATTTGCCTTTTTTTGGTTAAGAACTTTTCGCTGGGAGCTTAATGAGCTTAACTTTTTATCTTAACGTAATTTAATTAATTTTTTTTAAACTCAATGAGCTGGAACTTTTTATCTTGGAAAAATTAGAGTACACCTTATTAGCTTTCTTTTGGAACTTAAAAAAATTAGACTTCTTTAAGAGGAAAATTTCTTTTGCGGAACTTTTTCTCCACATTCTATTGTATAAACTATATTAAGATTGATCAATAGCTCATTATATGTAAGGCTCTAGTGATAGTATTATAATTTTTTTCTCCATTTAATTTGTGCATTCTATTCTCTTAATTCCATCAGCAGCATTCAGGCCACCCCCTCGAACAAGGGAGGTTCTTATCAGAGGTCATCCAGTTAAACTCAAGTATTGTTTTACTTGCAAAATATTCCGCCCTCCACGAGCTTCACACTGTAGTTTATGTGATAATTGTGTGGGTAAGTGACATATATCATTTTCATTTTAGTTGATAGTTGCCACCATATTTTTCTGCACCAAGGAAACAAGCTTTTGCCTGAAATAAGTCTCAAATTTGCAGTTGGTCTTTGAGGCTGAAGGGCACATTCATCACTGGTGTATGCTAATATTAGAGGAGGGTTATCAGCACTACACAGTTACTTGAAGACCTGTTTGATGTGTGAATTATGGGAATTAATTATAAGTCATTCAGAGAATAAATTAATGAAGTAACATAGAATAAAAAAGATGTATGTAAAAAAGTTAGAATATATTGCATATGTTACTTTTATCCTAAAATGTTGCTTCTCAAAACTGGGATGCATCCTTGACACCAGTGCGTTGTTGATGCTGGCAAATACATCAATAATTTACTTATAACGAGCTTTCATTGTACTGGGTAATCAGGTGGAAAAGATGCCTAATTTATTAGGGGGCATGTATGATTCAAACTTGTTTGCTTCATTAATTAGCTTATTTTTTCTATCATAAGCCATTTTATGGCATTCCTCTTTCAAAACAAAAAGTCGCCAACTGTTATTATTTTTTGTGAATTTCTGTACAGTACCTGATCAAAAGTTAGCTGGAGCTTTGGTTCATTTCACAATAAAAATTCTGAATATTACTATGAGTACACAAAAGTCTGATGCTTATTTATACATAGTATGTAGCAAAAGGGTTGGGATTTTAATAGTATGTGCAATTATAATTTATTGATTGTATCTAGTTGTAAATGTTTTGTAATTTCAGAACTTAGCTCTAAGAAAATCACTATTAACAACAGAAGGATCTAATGCTTTTTTGTGCCATGTTTTCGTCTGATAACTAAAAATGTCACATATTGCTTATGTAGAGCATTTTTATGTTTGTCATTTTGTTCTAAACAAACTATAATATTGCAATGCATATTTGGAGTCATTTAAACTCCATTTATAAAGACTTAGCATATCTTTCCGTAGGTGATGGTCAATCATATGTCAGCATCCATAAAATTACTATAGTTAGGTATTAAAATCAAATATTTTAGTGTAATACTTTATCAATTTTAGATTCCATGGTGTTTTTGTGGTTCCATCATTATTTGTAAATTGAAACTCTTGATGCCAATGAAAATAAGTAATGTGTTGCTCAGACAAAGCCTCTTTAACAAAGCCTTTTTATGAGTACATTCACCCCAGTCCCATATTTTATCACTTTACAAACCTGGGGTGTAATCATGGTTAACCATACCCTGTGGTTATCATTATTTTTCAAATGCACTCATGAGAGTGAAAATGTGACCATCATCTTCAAATTTCATCAGCTCTTTAAATCACTATTTTATTTAATGGAATGTGTTCTTAGGACATTAACAATGATCATCACTGTTTTAGTGCAGCTTTCATTTTGTGCAACGAAAAAGAAGACAAGAAAGAAGGAACCGTGATCCTACCTCTGGTTTGGTCACTGTCACAGCTCAATTATTCTCTTCAAATTGAAATCTTTCAATCCTTTTGTTCAATTACATTATTTCTCTTTGGTCTATTTACATGCATTTGGTCGTTAACATCTACATAAATTACCATTTTGAAAAACCTATTGTATGCCTCAGATGGTTATTTACTCCATCATGACAATGGAAGTCTTAAAAAATTCTGAATGCCTCCAATTATGTTTGTGTTGTTTTAAAAATACTGCTTTCAGTAGAGACATGCCTTAGCTATCAGCAAACAAAAATAAGGTAAATAACCATGAATATTGTTTTTACTGATATATTTATTGACTCTCCCATCCTCAGCAGCCAACTGTAGTGCTATTTCTACTGAATGAATGTTATGTGACCTCAATTAGTGCCCTAAATTACTTATTATGTACTCGGAAAGCACAAGAACATGCTAACTCTGATCACAGTGAAATATGCATTGTGAGTCATCCTACTCCTCGTTAAATGACATTCCTAGTTAGTGTTGCTATCTTTAGTATTGCTATCTTCTCTGATTTTTTTCTATTTCTTTTTTATTTTTACAGAGAGATTTGACCATCACTGCCCTTGGGTAGGAAACTGTGTTGGAAAGCGGAACTATCGTTATTTCTACATGTTTATTGTTTCTCTAGCATTCCTGTGTGTATTTATCTTCGCCTGCTCTCTTACGCATCTAATTTTGTGTGAGTATCCCATCCAGTCATAATATAGGCTTATAGTTAGTATCTATTTAAAGTTCTCTATGAGATTGCCAAGTTTTAATTGATTAATCTCTCCTTTCACTAAATGGCTGCCCCTGGGGCGAATGTTATTTTAGCAGTATGAGAACTACTTTACAAATTTCATGTACTTTTGGAAGAAAAAAAAACTTCAGTTTAATTTTATTATTTCGTGAAAAAAAGAAACTGATTATGGTTTTGGCAGGTTGACAATTATCTTTTCAACCCTTGTTTAGATTCTTGTTTGTGAAGAAGGGTGCGTAGTGCACCAAATCATTTCATCATATAGAATCTTATTCAAGAATTGAAGCCTTTGTTAAGCCAAAATATGATTGCCCAGAAAACAGAGTTACTTCCTGCAGATAGAAAATTGAGTATTTGCTAAATAATTTCACGACTTGGCTTTGTTAACAGCTAAAATCTTTTGCTGGTATTCAAAGTTTTATTTATTATGATTTAGACTTTGCAGTTGTTAAAATTTAACACATAACTGGTTTTTAACAAAACTTAAGTGCTAGCAAATAATATCCATTATTTCTTTATAAAATATCCACTCTCAAAATAACAAAATTTGGAGTTGTCATCCAGTTATTGGTATAATAAGAATTAATGAATAATCCTGTGACAGAGAGTGGCTCTAGCAGCAAAATAGGGAAGCCCTTGAGGGTGTCTGGCAGTTGCTGGGGGATATGAAGGGGAGTGCCAAATCTGATAGCAGGATTGGAGGGCCATACCATAGAGGTGCAAGGGGCAATGAATTCAAGGGGCTACATCAGACAGAACAACCAAGGGATGGGCACCCAAGTTAAGCTAGATATTTTTTTACAAATCATCGAACTCATAAGATCACCATCAATGCTGTACATAGGAAGGGGTCACTGTTCTTATGGGGTATATAGATTTCTATGTCACTGAAACTCTTTTAATAGCAACTAGATAGCCTTTGGCTGAAAACTTTTGCCAGAGTAAATAACATTGGATTTAACTTTTTCCCGGCGAATGACTGCAACAAATTCTTCTCTGGTTTCCATCTGGGTGACATGCTCCATCTGCTCCACTGCCTGCACCGGCAACTATGCTAATTTCCTTATCACAGCAGAAAAAAAAACATGTTTCACGTTTTTCGTTTTTCAAGATATAAATGCATACCTGCTGTACATATGCATTTTGTAGATGGCACAGTAAAAAGGTTTAATTTTTAGTGACACCGGTAAATCTGATTCTCCCTAAATAAGATCTTCCATTCTACCCAATGGTTACGCTCCTCTTTTTCTATGTTCACCTTCATACCCACACTCCTATTGGTAAGGCCCCTAATAATCCTGTGAAGAGTCTCTTCAGCAAATTCATTCATCATTTTCATGGCTTACTCCTTCCTCTTATGTCTTTCACTCCACTCTCATATGGTTTCATTATTCGACTCTCATCTATTACCTCAGCATGATCAAACCTCAGTAGTGCACCCCTTCCTATATGTCCGTAATGCCCTTGTTTCCACTATTCTGGTTAGACCTGAGGTTGGGTAACCCGCCTGCATCTTAGGTTTGCCCCTTATAAATAATAGATTGGTTGTGCCAAAGAGCATTGGGAAAGTAAAGGATCCATTAATTCAAAATGCAAATGAACTCATGATGAATAGGAGAGTGCAAGGAAAGCCACCATTTAATACTTATATGAACCAAAAGATTTGAGTTGCCCAAGCTGTTGAACTTAAGTGATAAAGTATATGTAATAAAATAAGTTAAAAACATCTCTTGAGGTTGTATTCTGTAACTCAATAACTGGTGATGGGCGTGAAATATTGAGTTGATTTGTGTGGCGAACTCTGATTTCAAGAATTAAGGTAAATTTTAACAGCCTCATCTTAATTTATGGGAGAATTAAATATGGTAATAGTCCAAATGTAATTATTTTGTTGTACTTTGACATAATTAACTATGCTCTTGAGTCATACCTTCATTCTTTTGTATGTTTTCTTGCTCTAGAACACCAGATAATTAATTCAAAATTATGTGAGGAAAGTAAAAAAAAGCAAACTAATGTTGGTTTACTATATGTCAGATGGTAATATTTAATCTAATACTCCTAGATATGCCCTGAAAATCATGTATTTTGGATTCCTAACAATAGTTTACAGTTGAGGCACAATTATTTTACTGCAGCAGTTATTAAGTACAATGTCCCCTTTAAATTTACTACAACTCCCCATGCAAGCCAAGATATCAGTTTTTAATGAGCACAAAATGATCCAAAAGCTAAGATAAATTCACAATTACCACAATTGCTATAAGGTTTTGTCATCCCTGTTTTGAGTTCATAAGAGACTCTGGATATCAGCACAACTTGCTCCTTCTAAATGATCATCAATATAATCTGTATGGTAAATACATTTGAATTGATATCCTTTACTTTGTGCTGTGCAAAGTAAAGAAGTACAAAAACTTGTTCTTTCCACGCACAATAAGTGACCACAGTAAAAACTGAGCTCTGCTAAATACACACCTATAATATGCATCACCATTTCACCTCCATAAACCTTATCTCTTACATCTTTACACGGCTGGTGTCCTAACATCCCCTACCACAAGCCCATGTGGCCGCTCGTAGGGTTGCGTGTTGATGTAAAGATTTTTCTAATTTAGATACTCAACAAAAAAGTTTTTACTAACTCTACAACCAATTATGAAGGATAAATTGTAAAAGAAAATGTATAGAGGAGGATTGCATGAATTGTTGCAAGTGTGGGGTATATTTATCCAATATGGAACCGATATGTATTATAATATAAGCTATAAAAATTTATTTCGATAACAAAAATTTGATGAAAATCATGAAATTTAGAAAAAAATGTGTGTGTTAAGCAATATGTCCTCATGAAAGAAATTTTCTCTGAGGTCCTAAGTGTGAAATAAATTCATAACATTTTGGTGACTACAAAACTGGGGTTTCCATTACAATTTCTAACCCAATTTACCTGATAACAAGGGTCAGCCAACCATGGCTAGAAATCTAACCTCAGTTGGCACTTACCAGCATTTCCATTACCTAATTTAACCCATATCTGCACTATTTAGCATAATGGGAATACTTTTCATTCATTTATTTTGCAATAGTTCCATTTACAAAAATAGCTACAAATAAAGTAAAACAATAGTTATACATATATTTGGTGGATGGATAATGGAAAAAAGGAGATGGTTCAGTTAATCTACTGTTCTTCCACGATGTCTTAAGAGTTGGAACAACATTCTTCAAAATGACTTTGACCCATTTGTAATTAAACATCACAATAAAATTTTGACAATCACAAACAAAATATGATATCATTAAATGTGAATGATTCTAATAATAATGCATTATATTAGACATTAAGCAAAGACATGTGCACTAGTCTTCGTGAAGGTTAAGGACAACACATGCAAACTGAAAATACAATATTTTGGTTTTTACACGCCAGATATTCTTCTGTAGAATAAAAAGCTTTTGATATAAGCCAACAATGAATAATAGATTTAAATCTTGATAATGTGACATTTCTGGCCTCTTGGTGCAAAATATTAAACAATTTCAGCTTTAGAAGATTAAATTGTTCTTTTGTTTTTGTTAACCTACACTGTGGTACAACAAGATTTTCCTTTCTCCTAGTGTCATGGTGATAGACTCCTGCTACCCACCATAAAGGGTGGTGTTGGGTCACCAACTACAAAATGGGAGGGAATAGGGTAAAGATGAGGGGAGAGGGCAAGATGGTTTGTGTGTCAATGATGTGTCATGTTGTTTTAGTTATAATCACGTAGGGTGAATGGAAAGAAGGAATTTTTGTTCCTGTCAATTCAGCAGTTATATCCAGTTTTCCTATATCTCTTGGTGCATTATAATATAATTTCCTTAGTTTGCCCCTGAACTAAAGGTTTTACTGTACAAGCTTTGACCTCTTTGATCAATTTTCTTTGCACATCCAGTAACCAGAGACAACAGACCTTTTCTGGAAGCAGTGAGAGAAACACCGGCCAGTGTTGTGGTTGGTGTTGTGTGCTTTTTCAGTGTGTGGAGTATTCTGGGATTGGCTGGTTTCCATACTTATCTAACCACGTCTAATCAAACTACAAATGAAGATGTAAGTTGATGCATTGCTAATCGGGCTGTATTTTGACAATTTATTCTATAAGTTATTAGCAAATATTGTGATTAGTTGTCTAATTTTTTTTATTATAAAATAATTTTATATTGCAACCATTTACCCTTGCTTGACTTTATTTTTCCATTGAACATATATTATAGCTTTGCTGTATTTTTCATAATTTTATTAATTTTTTGTAGATCAAGGGATCATTTAGTAGCAAACAAGGTCAAGAAAGTTTCAACCCTTACAGTGAAGGGAATGTGTGTTCTAATTGTCTCTATGTGCTATGTGGTCCAACGCCTCCAAGCCTCTTGGGTAAGCTATAATTTTACTCCTTGTCATTTGATTCTTGGTTACTGTTTTGTGTTAGGACTGTATGGAAAATATTTCTCAATGGTTCATCTAGTTGTTGTAAAGGAGATTTTTTGATAGTTTTCAGTTTTGTTACTCTTGACTAAGATGTAACTTTGTTATGAAACTGGTTCACTTTTTGTTGAGTCTGTGTGGAATTGTCAATATTTTCATTGTTACTTAATAACATTTGTTCCACTTATTTTTAAAAAGGTGCAAAAAAAGAAAATTCTGAAAAGAAAATGTGGATCTTGAATATTTTTATGTATTCTTTTAAATGTTTTAGCATAAATTACTACTGCTCAGAATATTTTCTATGTATTTTATGCTATTCCATGCAAAAATAAATGATCATACTCACTTTTATACAGAACAAGTTTTGCTCATCTAGTTGTATTTTCGTCTGCAGACCGAAGAGGAGTGATCTCAACTCAGCACATGACTCCATCTTCAGACTCTGGGCTACGTGGTGCTGGAGATGACTGTAGAGATGTAGTAGCGCTTGGGGGAAAGACTTATGGGACCGTGTGGAACTCACATCCATCAGTAAGATATTCTTTTAATTTCTTGCCATAATTTTTGGGCTGTAGTGGTGGCAAGTCTTACTCCTCTCCTCTAAACCCTGAGATCCATGGTTTGGACCCTACTTGAGATTGTTTTTTTAACACCCAGAGCATAAGTGTGTTGGGAATTATGGTTAATCCTCCCAAGTGAAAATCAGCCAAGAATGGCTAATTTTTATCTCATCATTCCACAATTATTTCCGAAAAGGAGAGGTAATCTTATTCCAATAATAACTTATCAGACATATAATTTTTTTCTCTTACCCCATATTTTTTGTTAATACATGATCCATTTGCTGTCTTTATTCCAAATAATAAATCACCGAAATCCCAATTAGCGACAAAGCAAGAAAAAAGTACTCTTTTGCTATTACATCTCTCAATATTTATATTACTTTTTAATGAACTCTTGCATGCAGTGTACCTCACGTTGTTTTGCTAATGCGACTATCAGTAATTGTAATCCTTTGGATATGTGACTTATAAATGCCTGATCATCAGCAACTGTAACCCATTTAATTAGATATCTTCATACTTATATTCCTACAACAAGCTCTTCTTATGCCTTTCTAATCATCTCTTTGGCACCATTACACCCTTGAAGCCAGTCACCATTACACCATCCAGCTTTGGAAGAGGAATATTGGATAGTTTAATGGGGAAAATCATAAGACACTGTAGCTTAATTCTTTCTTAATGACTCAACTATTAAGATGAATCAGCCAGCTAAGAAGCTGGTTCTCTCTCCTATCTAGTGACTGTGTGGTAATTGGGTTTTTCTCAATAGATTTTTCAACTCTCGTAGACTTAACATAAATGGTAACATGAGAAAATTTAGTGATGCTCTCAGCTTTTTTTAAAAATGTCTCTAAGAAAGTGACCTAAAGAACATCAAAGTTCTATGTGACTAGAGCTTTTTGTGGGTGCTGTTTAATTGTATGACTTTCATGAGTTAAGTTAGAACATGTGTTCCTGTTAAATCACTCTCCACAGAATTACATTATATTTTTTACAATACTCGTGGAAGAAATGCATGTCATGAGAAATAAAGGTAGCTAAGTAGGTTGTTAATTACAAAATATTAAAAAACTGAGACAATAAACATTCCTTTTATTTAACCATGACTCGCAAAAAAGTAAGACGTATTGAAGTAGGTCTTCATGCTTACAATTCTACCCTCATCAACAGCAATTTCTTAGCATCTTGTGGAACTGCCCTGAAATATTTTATTATAACTATGTATTTCCAAAATATTGTTAATGACAATTGGCAGATAAAAACAGACTGATAGAACATATATGGGTGTCCTTCAGATTGTAACTGAAACAAAGGTTGAGGTGTGATGTTGAACTATGGTGCTGCTCAAATCTTATGAAATCCACATTCAATTCTACAAGTCTTCCAATCTTGGAGATTCAATGGATTGCGTGGGATTCAGATTTGAGAACCCATCCCTAGTTATAACTTATCCATCTTTGTCCATCTCACTGAGTTTGGCATCTTGACTTCTCATTGCAGAATGGAATTGCCCACTTGGAGTCACCGACGAAGATGACGCCAATGGTCCCCCAATCCTCCCCTCCTCCATCACCTGCGTCTCCCATCTCCTCCCTGCCCCCTACATCATCCTCATCATCCCCACCCTCGAGTCGGTCCACGCACCGTCTCGTGCAAGATGTCCCCGGGAGCGCTGGCACTCCAAGAGTCAACCCGGTGGCATCGCCACATGACGAGGAGTGTGTGGTGGATGAAATGGGTGAGCAGGCTGTCACTGGGACCAATATCCTAGTTTCCCCTCATTTGTCATCCCTTAGATTCTACTGGTGCTGATTTATCAGTGCCTATGGGTGGGCTTATAAAGCTAAAGGTGCAAATGTATTGGCTCATACAAAAAGTCATTGGTTCAACCTTTGTTTGGTAAAAAATATTTATACAGCTTTGTCTTGCCTTTTTTTTAGAAGCATTTTGTTTTGAGCTTCTATAAAAAATTCTAACGAGAATTATAGATTGCTCGGTATACTCATAAAATATATTTGCATCATGCCATTCCATTTCGGAGTAGACACGGTCAAAAAAAGTTTAATATTTGTTGATAAGCATCCAAAGCTGACTGTGCTTTAATAATTTTCTTCATACTGCTCTATCCTTGCATAGACTCATGAAAAATATTTGAATGAGTCGTTGAAAATTTTCAAAATGCCACAAGCTTTCTGAGAGTGATGTAGAAAATATCATGGGAGCTAAAGGGTTAGTATCCTGGGTAAAGTTCGGTCAATTCCAGTTCCTTTTGAGTCTGATCCTAATCCTGATCCCTGTACTTTCAATTGTTTGTAGTCGATTTTAAAATGATTATATACAGATATTGGTAGAGCTGAGAATTGCATTGGACCCATCCTTAGTCTTACTCCATTTAATTCAGACGCATAACGTGAAATCATTGATGATTCAAGGCAGATTTGCTTCCCTGGTAGTTTATGTCATGGCATTAAGATATGGGATCCCTCACTTTTTAAAGTGAAGGAACAATAGCTACAAATACACTTCAATTTTAGTTTGATTTAACTGATGTGTGACATTATTGCCTGCTTGTGGAGTAACAGTATTTTTATTTCTCTGATAGAAGAATTTCACCAAGTCAAGCCTGAAATGACCTTGCATTTAAAGATGAGTTCCCTCCTATGTGTAAAATTCTCTGTGAAAAAATTACTTGTCTGTGCTCAAACCAAGGACTCAGCATGAGTTAAGGGGTCTAGGTTTGA
The DNA here is from genome assembly GCA_963169105.1 of Ceriagrion tenellum. Classification (NCBI taxonomy): domain Eukaryota; kingdom Metazoa; phylum Arthropoda; class Insecta; order Odonata; family Coenagrionidae; genus Ceriagrion; species Ceriagrion tenellum. The sequence continues at coordinate 126,693,051 of OY720637.1, forward strand.
ATCCTTTTCGAGAGGGAAATTTGGGTCACATGTTAGACTTCATAATGTAGGTGTGTTGTGTAAAATGGTGGAGGAATAATAAATAGAATAAGGACCCTATGTGATGATGGCACAGTGTAGATAATTCCATGTCTTAGAGACTTGTGCAAATAATCAAGAATGAAGGGGAATGGATTGTTTATTAGTCTAGTTACTATCCTCATCCACTTCATCAATCCCAGGATATATCTCAGTGATGAATTTATGTGGTCTTGTACGTACATTATTGAGGCTGAGAATAATACAAATACTTTTTTAGCTTTTTCCTCTCATTCTAAATTAAACTGAAGAGTCTCCCTCTCCAACATCCATGAAAATTCATTAGCACTTGGAAATGAGACTTTTGACCCAGTCAGTTAATCTATCTACATGTTGGGCTCGCAAATTTAACCACCTTAGAAGCAATATCAATATTTTGTTATTTTTGAGATTCCTTCAGGACTTAGCTATCGGATGTTTGATGCTGCACATACTCAACTTATACTCCATTGAATTTTGATAGAATTTATACGGAGTGTACCCATGAGTATGCTTAACTTTCTTGATAATCCCTTGGTTGCCAAATGGAAAGGAAGATTTTAGTATTTTAATACTTTCACCTGGTAAAATATGTGATGGCTGTAATATGTGCCTGTGCCAAAACTTAGCTGTTAAGGTGGTAACATTCTATTCTATCAAGTTTCCTGTATTTAGTCATGTATTTCGCAAGATAATGAGTGAAAATGATAATTGTAATGTTCAAGGTTTATGGAAAGTAGTTTGAAGCCTATTAAAAAGACGATCAACCGCAGATATTTCCTAAACATGGAAAAAAATTTTATTGTAGGTAGATATGTATAATCTGGAGAAAAAAGCATTTTGTATCCCAAGTAATAATTCTTTTATCTCAAACGTAGTTTCTTAAGTTTCCAAAGGGTTCACAGCTCTATAAAATGTGGAAAGTATCATTGCATAATGGAATACAACTTTTGAACCTCGTCTAGCAATGGAGCAAAGCAAACTGTCAATATGGTTATAACTCCAAGGCAATCTTGCCCACGTGGACCTTATTGATGAACCTGTTTTTGTGACGCGTAAAATTGATATCTGTTATTACATAATTTGAATATTCCTGGTTTCATTTGGCTGTTTCTGAGTTGCCAGCTTGTCAAAGGACAAGTGATGTCAATTAGTTCCCCCGTGCACTGCATTCAGATGCCAGTGAGTTATGTATTAATTTTTTCAGCCACTGAACCACTCATTGTCAGGGTGCACATACCACTGATTTGGAGTGACTGTGAGATCAGTATCCTGCTGCAGTGGTACCTGTTGCAATTATTTGTGTTTTTCTCACAAATTAAATAGAATTCCTTTATGTGTGAATTAGATTGTTTTTCTATAAAGCTATATTTAAGTGACTCCGAGAACTTTCCAGTTGAAATCATTGTATATTCTTGATGCAGTTTCTAGGGATCCACTTTTGTGTATACTTAGCTCCTTCACCCAGTGTTTTAAGGTTTGGAGTTGTTAGTAAGCTGAGGGTATGGATTTATTAGGTAGCTTAAATTGTGAGCTTAAAACAGTGCTTGTCGTCAATAGGTGAGTGATTACATTGACAAGTGTTAGGAAATGAATTCGTGATTGGCTGATATTGGTAGTACAGTGATTGTCGGTGAATTATTAAAATATGTGAGTGCATTTTTGGCCATTGATAAAGAATGTAGCCCCTTGGAGAACCAACAAAAGTTACTCTACTGTTAAGGCTGTAGTCTTAAATGCAGAGTATGTGGTCATTGCAATTCCTGTCTGACTGAAAACCTCAGTTCTGTGTATCTTAACTTTCTATGTGGTCCTAAATTTGCTCAAAAAGAATATTTTTTGGATGAAGTGACCATTATTTTTTTCATTGCAATTAGTTGTAGGTAGTCAAAGGGCTTATCTCAGTTAATGAATGAATGTGCTGTGTGTTTGGTAGTATGCACTTGTCAATGTTTTAATTGGAGATGAATTCCCTGTGTTGTATACTGTATTTTCTATCACTAGACATGGTTTCTTCAGGCCTGGAATACCTGGAAAAATTACAAATATGCTTCAAAATCTGATTTTTTTCCAATAATTAGGAGTACCTTTTTTGGCCCTGTGTATTGGTGTGTAGACTTAACGTTTTTAGTGCCTTGCCTGATTGAGATACTGAAGCTCTTGTTTAGTGTTTGGCAATCAATTATTCTTCTATGTACAGCAAGAACAGGAGAGGTAAATCAAGCATTGCAGCATATATATCTAAATTTATAGTCACTGAATTGAATTGTCAAGACTAAATAACTACTCAGCCTTTGAACTGGATCTTTTCTCCCAAAGTGGAATATGTTTTGCTTCAAGGAAATGATTACCCCTAGACACTCTGCCCAAAGGCAAATTACTGTGATACAGTTTTGGTGCATTCTTGAGCACAGTCCATTAGATATGACCGGCAGCCAGTCCTTTTCGGTGACCAGGGACTGTGGTTTTTTGTGGTCAGTGAAGAAAGTGGGTTCTTAAGTCAGCAACAAGTTTGACCCTGCGGCAGAGGGGATATGCTGGAGTGGGGAAGAGAGCCAGTTCCGAGTCATTGGTGAAGTAAACAGCTGTACCTAAAATTTACGATTCACTACAACATGATAGGGTATGTTGCTATCATTTGCTGTATAAAAGGAGTCACTTGAACTAACCGTGGCTGAGTGATTCATGGGCCAAGCATTGAGAGGGCTGAAGTTAGTTACTACATTTCAAATACATACAAGGTTGTTCAATGTGCCTTATTTGGTAGCCAGTACGAATAGCATTTGGTGTAGACAAGCAGGATCTGGTACTCCATAACGTCACTTTCTTGGAAGATGAAGCCAACACCTTGCCGGGTATGAATTTCCCCCATTGTAGATGATGCCTAAGAATAATAAGCCACCAGAAAGGAAACCAATTTTCCCCCAGAGCAATAGAGGCAGGCTATATGTATACTCCTGTCCAAAAAAAACTTACCACCTCGGAGTCGAAAAATTTTTAAGTCCTGAGTTGGCATCGATGTGACAACACAGTTGAACCACGCCCCCTGCCCGGGAAAGCAATAAACATAAAGCACGGAAAAAGCCCTTCCTTCCCACGGTTGGCGAGGGAGAAGATGCATGGAGGGAAAATAGTGACCTAAGAAAGGATGGAGTGGGGGAGGACCCAGGCCAGGAGGGATTTTTCTAAGGGCATGGGGGAGGGTCTAGGCTTCTGGTCACTTGTCTGGGCGAGAATGAAAGGATGATGGCTCGTTTCAGTCACTCCAAGACCTCTCTTGATGTCAACTGCTGGAAGATGCGGAAAGACCAGTCTTTGTCTTTATCCCCGTTGCTCATTCCGTTTGTTTTGAACAATTATTTCATAGCTTATTTATAAACATTTAAATTTTTTGAAGAGTTTATGTGTTTGTTTTATGAAATTCCTTGTGGTTTCAAAATCTCCATGGTTACGTACATGACAAGATTGATCCAGAGATAAGTTATGTAGTTTTGTCGGTAGCTGACTCAATTTTGTAAATATTCCCTTCATTTGTTTAATTTTCCAGTAAATGTGTAATCAAAATTCACAAAGCACATTTTAAGAAATACATTTACGTGTTCATTTTAACTTACATGCTACAAAGTTACACGAATAAGAGGAATTTGAAGATGTAATTGACTACTCCGAATGCCATATTCTTCAAGAGAAAAAATCATTGCCTATACTGCGATTCGATTTTTAAACAAATAATAATAATTTTTTTAGCATAGTCAGTATCACACAAGTTTCATCCACCACATTTGGAACAATGCTACTATGCGTCTATGATTTTTAATTTTATATTTTTCACCACATTTTTAAAGGTCCCTCTTAGAAACAGTAGTTATTTCAAATGTGAATTTAAATATCTCTATGTCAAATTTTTCTTCTTGGATAATGCTTTTAAACCAACATCCATCCACTTTACCATAGAATTCATCCCTCACTTAATTTTAGTCTCCCGGTAGAAATTACTGGATAAAATATACTGTTTGCCAGATAGAGACATCTATTAGCCAAAAAATGTTAAGACTTTGACCAACTCCGTCTCATGGGCATATGATACACAGTAAACTTCTGGATTATTATCCCAAAAAAAAAGTAGTATCGAGAGGTAAGAACTCTATGAAAATGATTTCCTCGGGCAGCTTTCAGATATCAACTCTTTAACTTTCCACAGTCTTAACTTATTTGTTATTAACATCACATTGGGAAAACAGAGCTTTAGCCACTGGGGTTTGCATTGCACATTTTCTGCCTTTATTTTTCATTTGTCATTCTAGGAAGAAGTCATTAAGGAAGGGTTAATTCATTTGAAAACTTATCCTGCTCCTTAATTCGCTGATTCTTTCTTTTTACTTTACCTCTCAGAATTCTACAGTGGTATCTGAAATAACCTCATTATTCAATGGCCATCCTCCCTAAGTTCAATGACACTGCTATCATCTAGATAACATTGAGTAAAATCAAAATTGCTGATGGTTTAAATCAGTGTATGCATTCAAGAGAGCTCTGAAAGAGTATTTATGTTTAAATATTAGTATATAAAATGTAACATTAATTATTTCTTTGTTTTATTTTTTGTAAATTGTGTAATATTAGTGGCTTTTCTATACAAAGCATTGTAAGTGTTATGCCTTCAATCTTTTTATGTAATTTTTCCAGAGACAATACCAACCTCTAATATTATGTCTCCTGCATGTCATTATGTAGCTATTACTTTATTACTTTACGTTGTTTGTAAATCTTATCAGCAGCTTAAAATATAAACAAATGTAAATGCCATGTACTTGTGCTCCATGGGATTATATGGTCCCAGAGTAAATAAACTTTATCTTATCTTATCTTAAAATTGAAAATGGTTGCTAATGTAGGATTACAGTGATGTCAGTTTTGAGCATCGGTTTTTTCCTTTCGTTATCTTAAAAAAAGGAGTACAGCAAAGGAAGCCAACAACTTAAACCTCTTATTGAATTAGAGCTTATATATTCAAGGTAATCATTAATGAGAAATATTTCCTATGGAAATGGATTACTACTCTAACATAAATAATTTCTGATTTTATTTAAACATGTCATCATATTTCAATCCTCATATCTCTAATAACATAAGGTATCTGGTTGCTAACTTCATTTTAATGGTGTTACGCTGTCTCGATTTTATAAAATAAGTTAGAGAGTATAGTTATTTTTAGTAAGTAAGAGACAAAGTGGGTCCAAGTCTTAACATGGTGTAGCAAAAAGATGTCTCTGTCCGGAAAGTAGTGTATTTTATCTCTATCAATTTCTGCCGGGAAACAAAAATTGAATGAAGGATGAAATCAACGGTTGAGATGATGGAAGGTGGATTTATAGCATCTTAACAATAGAATAATGGGGCGTAGAGTAATTCCAATACATATTTCTACATCTACATGCTACCCCGTGAGCCGCCACTTGGGCGTGCGGCAGGGGGTGGTAGGTCACCAGCCATGTAAAGATGTAAAATTTATGGAGGTGAAATGGTGACATGTCCTATGAGTGTATTTCGAAGAGCTCAGTTTTTGTTGTGGTCACTTATTGTGCGTGGAAAGAACGAGTTTTTGTACCTATCTGTTCGGCAGAGTATCTCTCTTATTTCATTGCATCTGTCAGACGTAGAATTGAAGTTGACATTTGAGGTAAAACTGCTTCCAAGGAGTTTTAAAGCTCTTTGTGGCAGAAAAAATCAAATTAAAATTTAATGATGCATAGTTGTAATGTTTCAAAGGAGTACTTGGGACGATTTTACTAGAGGAGAGAAAAACTTTTGGTGAAACATTGTGGCGATTGCAGCCAGTGAATGCTGCCATTGCAGCCTTTTCACCATCCAGGGAATGGTCGTGTGTATTCCTTCTAAGGGGCATTAAATGTTGAACATGATGAAGAGGATACAAACAATATCCTCTCAATTTCCTGTTTAAAGTGTATAAGCAGGCATGAAACAATTCAGAAGACTCGGCAAGACTGAAATTAAATGTTGATTAAGAGGTGAATGATAAATTAATTTATGTGAATTCATAATTGTGCCTATTTTAAGCTAAAGTCTTCTTTTCAACAATGAATTTTGTCATATACAACAAAGAAAAACCTTTATACCATCAAAATGATATACTTGAGGGCCACATTGCATAGTTTACACATTTTATTGCATCAGATGCTAATATGTGTCACATTAAATGTATAAGTCATTGAAATAAACATATCAATTAGTAAGTGGCTTTTATATTACCAAAGAATAATATATTTCATTTGGAAAGGACTAATTGGTATTAAAACCGTTTAATTGTAATTGAATGATTTTGGTATCCAATTCAACGCGATTCAACCCCTCTGAGCAATGCAAATCTGCAATATATTCCTGGTAAATGGATCACTATCCTTTTTTGGGCAAGGGCTTGTCGCTTCCTAAAATTTAAAAGTATAAGAACAATTTTTATATTTCATCTGATATGATTGAACCTATTTTAGCGACGGCAATAGCCTCTCTACGACCTAATAAAGGGAAGACCCATCTTTTTCAGTTAAGGTTTTCTGTATGCCCATGGAGACAAGAAATGGATTTTTTAGTCTTGCTTCAATTTTTGTAACTTCCAAAAATTAGGACAATTTTGCCACTCGCCTTTCTGCTGTTCTTCAATCGCCAACCAACCTTTCTTATCTCCATGCTTCCCTAACAATAAGCGTGAGGTTATAGCCCGGATCGGGCAGACACAATAGACTCAAACCACCCCTCATTCACCCAGAAATAATGCACGTGCAGGTCAAATTGTTAGTCAAAGGATGTTCCCTCACGTCAAGTGAGTTCCAAAGAAGGTTCCTTTTCCCACCCTTGTGTTTATTGCTTTCCCATGCAAGGGGGTGTGGTTTGGCATGGTGACATCGATGCCAACTCGAGACTTAAAAATTTTTCAGTTCCGAGGTGGTAAGTTCTTTATGGACAGGAATGTACCATACAATACCCTTCATGTTAGACTCTACACCAGCCGTTTCTTTAAATATTTATTACATATTTATCAAGATCCCTACCCAAATATTAAATCTGTCTTGCTTGTTATACCAAAATTAATGAGTAAAAGTAAGTTATTTTTTTGTCTAGAAAGAAGGACTTAGTAGTTGAGTGACCATACCAATAATAGGAAAGGGGCATCTTAAGACCCAGGGGTCCAGACTGGCCTCTGCCCCAAGGAAGATGCCAAAATAAACTTAAATATAGAAAACAAAATACATGTTTTTTAATACATTCACGACAAAGGTAAACCTGTTTCTCTAATTCTTGTGTGATTAACAATATGTTAATGTTTATTTATTTATTTGTTCATTGAAAATACTTGAAATAGATGGCTGTTAAGATTAATTCGCTGAAAGTGATCTTTTGTCATCAAATAATTTGCTTGAACCACCCCTCGGAGGGTCTGTATCTTAATCAGGAAAGATACCATATTCTATGTGATAACATGCCCTCATTTTGAATCAATGTTGTTGTGTCTTTTTGCATGCAGCCAGCATTCAGGCAATTTCACCAACATATTCCGAACCAATAGAAATCCAGTCTCCAGGGAGTGCTGGTCCATTGCCACCCACTCCGACAGCCAACCACCTCAGACTCTTGAGGGACACAACAATGATTGAGTCTGAGTTGGACCTTGATTCACCCGAGGAGGCCTCCCGAGTCGGTCATGTACCACATCCAACCATGGCCTGACCTTCATGGTCGGTGGTACACAGCAGAACTTGTGTTCAAGTGCCACCACGCTTAAATGTTCCCTCCGACGTTAGCTGTGAGGGTGGGCCTGGGAGCGGACGACGAGGGCAGAGGATGGGTGGCTGGCGACCTGGCTGATCGCCTTTTGTGCGCCACGTTGACCCGTGGCCATTTGAGCTCCCAGAATTCCGTCCTGTTTGTTCCCTGCCCCCCACCACCCATTTGTTGAATCGTTTATCCTTGTTTTTGACGCATCACATTGCCTAGTTTATTCATAATGAATATGACATGCATGGGGCTAACATTTGACTAACGGCAAGTCTCTATATCAACCCCCGAAAGACATGTTGAAGGAATGGTTTTTACGGTGAAGTCTGAAATTTCACTCGTTTCACAGGGTGCTTTTTTTATTGTGGACTTCTCTTGTGTTGGGAGAAATCACGATATCAGTAACTACATTCGTACTCAATGCATAGCACCACTGCATGCAAACTCAAGTAGGTGAGTTTTTTTGTGGATGTTGAAAGTGTGTTGTTGACTGTATGAAAGGTTTTGTGTGCCTGGAAATGAGATGCATGAAGGATTGTCTGATGTGAGTCAGTGCTCCTTATCAGTGTTTAACTTTTAAGTTGAAAGTTATCAGATTTATTTATGATTGGATCTAAATGGACTGATTGAATCGAGTATCATTTTTTTACTTAATGCACATTTTTTGTATGTTCCAAACGAAAATGTATTTTTAATACTAATGTAAGATTTTTGCATTGATAATTATTGTTATTATATATAGTATGTTTTAATATGTCATCAATCAAGAGTACCTAACTTGATTTAAATGAGGGGTAAATTATTGTTGTATGTTCAGAGAGTTCATTCTAGAGATGTTTATAGTTGATGTGTTTAATACCATACAGCCACAAAGGGTACTAAAAAGTGGTGATGACGGGAAGAAATTTATAATACTTGATTTAATACTATTGTAATTGTTTTTATGAATGTAGTAGGGATTTGATTAGATGGATGAGCAGTAAATTTATGTGTAAGTGGACCAGTTTCTTACCATGTCCTTAAGGTTCAAACATTCTGTGAATTCGTGTTCCGTACGTACATTTGAAGATATGAATAACATTTCCATAATCAGGGTGGTCACCTCTTCATGAAATCCTCGAAAACAAGGAGAGCTCCTCAAAGTCATCATCCCCTCAAAAAAATCTACGAATTCTTCCCTTATGTTAACGTACATAATTTGGGAATTCCTCTTTGTTGCTCTCCATTTTAATCATCCCATAGATCTCATCTAGGCAAAATTTTCAAAATCATGAACTTCAGGTTGTAAATTGTGTTTGCTGGTGCCAGACTGTTTCAATTAAAATCTTGGTGTCCTCTTCATTGGCCAACAAATGATTGTTTCTATTTATCCCTATTTATTTCTAATTACTCGCCGACTGATTTGATTTATTTTTGCTAATGATTGCATCAAAGTACCTTGACTTGCTGTTAGATAAAATTTCTAATTTTGTCTCAGGACTGATATGGTAGAACTTATGCTTGATGAAAGAAAAACACCTTGCAGTTTGCCCTGATAAATATTTTATTCGACCAGTTTTATATCAATATGAAGCCTGACGATGTAAAATTCAAAGTTATTCTCATTAATTATTTATTGTATGCTGATTTAGGGTTATAAAATTTCTTTGCTGTATTTTCCATTCTGACCTTTCATGCCACAAGAACATGCATAGTTGCTAACACAGAGAGACTGCTCTTAATTTTAAGTGAAAATTCACTCATTTCTCTTCTCTTTATTTAGTAATTCCATTTTTCATGCAGTTGCATTGAATTAAACAGCATGACCTGAATGTTTGAGAGAGGCAGGAATGAGGGAATAGTGTAGACATGCCAACGACCAAACCCACTATGCATTACAACCCCCTTGAATAGAATGATTTTCCTCCTGAATAAAATTGTTATTCTCCATGGTTTTGAAAGTAAATATAAAATGGCCACCCTGATGTAAACAGTATTTTATTATGACAAAAAAGTGAGCTTTTAAACAGCACACACATTCACAAGAACTAGATTGTTTTACCTGCCATTCCTCCATTTGAGGAATGGCTGTGGTAAACGGCCTGCGTACACGTATCATGTGGATTGATGGGCCAAAACTTATCAGAAAAGCATCACTTCTTATCTTGTAATAGTACATTATATTTTCTCACCAAGTTCCTACAATCGAAAATTATCATAAGGCTTTATTACTGTATGTGAACAAGAGCATAATGGGTGTTCAATAAAGTACTTGAATTGTTGTAATAATTTATGTTTGACCCCAATGAATGTGTCTTTAGTTTAATTCTTGCAATATTTTACTTACATTTTTATTGTACATTGAAGCTCAGGTGCTATCCTAATTTTCAATTTATTTGCATTTTGTTATGTATGTATTTTATTTTCTGAAATATTTACACTTTGCAAAGCTTCTTAGATGTCTCTTTGTGATTTTCCGCTGCATGTTCCTACAACATGTGGTTCTCTTCTCTCCACTTACAAATCCAATGCCTAATATTCATTAGGCATTCTTAATGTACATATTATGAATCAATATTTTCCAACTGAAAGTAAAGTATTGAATTTGTGGTGAATGTGTCAAAGTTGTTGAAGCGCATTGGGAATTTAAATTTGGCAAAATCCAACATCAGTTGCTGCTGACCATGTAAGTTAAACTTCCAAGTCATTTAATTGTAGACATTGGAGAGAGTACATAATACTTCTGTTATTGGGTGGGAAGCAAGCTAGTGTTTGTTATTGTGCATATGATTTTCTCAACAGCAGTAAATGTTTGAAAATTGATGGAGAAACATGGATTTCCTAGCTAATGTGCTGGCAATTTTTGGAGAACCCTCTTACCTCTTGCAATTTTCAACTCTTCTCTTCTCTTAGTTGACCAAAATAATAGAGCTGGAAAGATTGTTTTAAGTGATGCATGCAAAGTACTTTGTGAGATTTTTCAAATTTTATTTCTATGTTATTTGAGATTATTTTTAGATAAAGTATCTTCTCTCTCCCACCTAACCAATTTCTTGAGAGGTTGTTACAAAGTGAAACATTTCATTAACATGAAAGTGGATTTCTCAAGTGGTATGCTGCTCAAGCCAGCGATGCTCATTGTGAACAAAACTGTGCGAAAAGAAGCCTTGGACCAGCAGTGCTTTTTATCTGGTAATCATGGACCAATTTTCATCTTAATGCATTTTGATGTCTATGCTGTGCTAGCTTAACCAAAATGATGTCATCAATTCCAAACTTTTTGTTATTGGCACAATGATTATTTTTGTCCGCCATTGCAAAGCTCAGCTGGGGATAGAAATGTTTCATATTTAACTGTGATTAAATTTGAACCCCTCCACTGGAGGAGGGCATTAAATGCAAAATATCAAAAATTGGTCTTCAGTGTAAGTGGCCATCATTGTTATGCATTTATATGGATTCATGCTTTAAACCTTTTAAGGCAAGGCAGAAGCTTATAATTGTTGCAGGATCTCAGTTAAACATATTACATGCATTTTCATTAAGGATCGTAGAGTTTTCATCAATAAAGAGCATTGAAAAATATGCATGTTTTCTTTTTGAATCGATGAAATTAGAAAATATCTATTTATTTATTACACACAAGAATGGATACTGTTACTGAGGTGAACCAATCTTTATCGTACCTAAGGTTCAGTATTCACATTTGTCTCTAGCTTTTAAATTGTTGCTGACTTTTTCCAAATTGATTCCTAATTTCAAAAGAGTAGGATTCATTGAATGGAGCCAAAAGCTATTCTGTAATGATTGTTTAATTGACTATTCAGGCTAGGTGAGAGGAAATATCAGAACTTGACCACAGGCTTATAAGGGAAGCGTGATGAAAAGAAAAAATCAACTCCTGGGAGAAATTTCTAAACGGGGGAAGAGCAGATGCATTAAATAGGGAACTAGTAGGTGGTAGTAAGAGGAGATAAATTCAATTTATAACAGGCAAGTCAGCTAAGTAAATAATTTAATCAAAAGTGATCTTGGAGAGGCAGAAGGAATATGCTGATGGCTTTGTAGTGAAGAAATAATATCCGGCACACTAAACTAGAAAGTGACATGGATGAGGATAACATCTGAGCAGTTCCCTTATAAGTAAAATCAAAAGAGAATTATGGGACATGAAGTGGAATGAGGTATAATAAGTAACCTACCTCCAGAGATTCTAGTGTAGTGGAAGAATGGTGGAGGTGAACTTTTTGCTCTTATTTGTAGAAGTTTTAAAAAGTGAAACTGAAAAAACAGTCACAGAGAAGTAAACTACTTCTCAACATGTTATAAATAACATAAATATATTAGTTGACCATACCAGGGTTATCAATAATTATTTTTACATGTCAGTATGTGACATAATGTCATGACTTGATCATTATTTTTAATCTACGTATTAGAAATGATGACATCATTGAAAAATTAAGCAGAGGAACTTGAGACCTGCCCCAAAGCAAGGAAAAATCATGTTACATATTTATTCTTCTATGCTTGGAAATTTTACTGTTTAGCCATTTTGAGCTGCTTTGCTCCCAATGGTTGTCTGAAATCTAGGGAATCAATACAAACAAAAATTACTTGTCTTAAAATTAGATATAGTAGCTTTTGTTTAACTCATGTGTTAGGAACATTTTGCCTGCCATGTTATTGTTGCTTCTCTGTTCCAAAAGTCATTTACATCTGTCAGCCACCTCTTATGATGGATGAATTGTGGGAAACAACGTCAGTTGGTGAATGAGATATTATTTGCTGGGAATTTATTAATATTAAATTCTTTAGTGCTTTTCAGATCTTTGAATCCATATATAATTAAAAATTTTTGTCCTAATAAGTAAATGTTGAAAGTATATTTTTTAAATATTTGTGGGATTATAGCTGTAAAATACTTTTCATTAATACATTAGATGCACATGTTATGAGGAAAATGCACTACAAAATACTTGAGCTCAGGAAGAAACACATTTTACATGTAGCCAAGACTTTTATTCTGTAACCAGAGTTTTTATTTTTTTGCTAAGTTTTTGGATGTAAATTTTTGCTAAGTAATCATACTAATTCGCAGTTCACATAAAAAGAAAAAGCTTTCTTACATTGTGGAGTTTTCAGTGAGATGAACTGATTGGGTTTTGGCTGTTTTTCACTCATTTAATTGGCTATTTTTTGTTGTTCTATTATGTATAATTAATTATCAGAAATATGTTTTTTAATATGTAAGGAAATCAATTTTCAAGTTATAGATTATGAGGCTGACATCCTAAGGAAGCAATGGGAAGGAGAACTTGTTATGCAGTAATGTTCCTTATTGTATGTATTAGGTATTATATTTTGGTAAAACTTGAGAGTGCCTCCTCGTTAAAAAAATTTAGAAAAACATAATTAGCAGGGATTGTGAAATTGGTATACGATGCAAGCTGAAGACCTGCTTTGTTTTCGGAGATAGTAATTGCATTTAAATAGGATTTGGTTCTTATCAACTCTTTCTCCACACCAAGGCAGACCTCTGATTGCCTGTTCTTATGAGTCATCAAATAAGTAGTCAAGTGCAGTATCCTTTTTGGTTTTCACTTATGAATGGAGATAGGGCTAGACTAGATAGACTAAGTTCGTTTCTTAAAGGAAGGGTAGATTGATTCATTCCATTACTTTTCAGTTATTTATTCAATTTACTTGTCCAGTTATTTTAGTCAATTATTTTAATACAGTTTTCTTACTTAGATTTATTCCAATCTTTCATCTCAGTCTCCCTCTCAACAATGCTCCTTGTCCTCTAAATATATACCTCTCTGGTTGTCACCATGGCCTTCTCATGACATAAATCTAAATATGTATACAACATCTTCCGCTTTTACATTTTTTACAAAAAAATTAATGAAACAATCCAAGACAAATATGTACCACAGACACAGCTCAGGCAGATATGGAATCCCGTATGGTCATCATATTTTCTGTTTTAGGAGGAATTGTTGGGGCTGCACCATGTCCTCACATCCTCCCTTAATCGACCCCTGCTCTGCAGTGAGTGAACTATTTGTCCTCTTTCAGTTAATTAATTTTATGTTAAGAATTTTGAGTACAAATCAAAGTTTTTCATTTCAAACTTGAATAAGGCAGGCATTAATTTGTAGAAGTATTTGATGTACATACCCATAATAAAGTTAAAAATTTCATACTTTTCTACAAAGTTTTATAAGTATGGCGTATTTCTCTCTTGTCAGGTACAGAGTATTTAATTTTAATTTGCTGTCGTGATAGTTTCATGTAGGGGTGGAGAAAATACCAACTTTTGGGGAGGGCTGAGAAAGGCAGGGGAACATAGACCAAGTGCTGGTGAAGCAGGAAAGGTTATTGTTTAACAAGGGAATCTTATCGGCAAGGAATGAAGAAATAATATATTTTTACTAAGGTTGTTGGAGTGCCTAATTATTTCCTCTAGAGCATCCATGTGTTGACCTTTAGGAAGGATATGAAATATTTCTAGGGTGAAACCACTCACATAATTGTTCTCATGAAGATATTTAGCAAAAGGAGAAATGGAATTCTTATATTTATAACTTCTGCCATGTGCTTTAAGGTGTGTGATGATATTCCTACAAGTTCGACCAATGTATGATGTATTACAGGTATTGCATTTTTTTTGATATTCCAGAATTGAGATATATCCTGTTTGATTTTGCCATTAGCTACCAATTTAGGAAGGGTTAGGGGGAGTAGATTGCTGCTATAAGGGAGCATGTTAGGCGGTTTGAAATTCCATTAGAAATTTTTACTAGGAGTGGAAAATTTTAGCGAGGATAAATGGTCTCTGATTCAAATGAACCTTTCGCCTCCCAGACTGTACAGCCTCCCAAAAATACACAAAATTTGTACCCAATCAGGACCATAGTCTCCACTTTTTCCTCCCATTCACATAGATCACACCAAATAAAATTCTTTGTTCTGGGATGACACTGATTTCACACTACTCAACAAAAACACTTCCTTAAAACACTCTTGAAATGGAAATGCATGCGGCAAGGACTTGAGACAGAATTTTACCCTAGTATTAGTACCTACATTCAACATTCTTGAAGGGAAGTTAGCGGTCATTTGGAAGAGTATATCTTGCACATTGACACACATGAAGGCGTTCGAGGGACCAAGGGAGGTCGGGTTTTCCCAGAACTTAAAGACCTAGTGTCTTCAAGATTATTTTCCCTTTCTTCGAAAGACCGGCCTTTCCTTGGTATTTGGGGACGCAATCGAAGATCTCCTCTTCGGCCGTGAGTAAGAGTAGTTTAACGTACCAGTAGACTGACTTAGGTACTGGGATGTGGATATAACCACCCTCAAACTTTTCGCTACCCTGTCCATCTCCGATTTTCTTTTTTCGGATCAGGGGTAAACTTCAGCGCGCGAGATAACGAAGGCCCCGAACGAACGAAATAAGATTATCATGCCTGTGCAACTTTGGCGAATTGCTATCGGTTATAGAGGTACCAATAAATACCCTACATAGTGACGCTGGATCCTTTCTATTGTCGCTGGGTGAAGGTAATCTCGGCTCCTTGTCCAGCGGCTAGTGTGGACCCACTCAAGCTGCGTCAGCGGTCGTTTACCCAATGGTTACACTAAAAATATTTGTTACTTCAGATTTGTTATTTAATTTAACATTTCGTTTAAGTTTTTACAATTTACTGTAGAGTCCTCCTGCGCCACTATAAGATCCTTATATTTTTATGTCAAAAGTTTCGCTGCGTATTTACATATTTTAAACGGAACTTAAGCGATATTATGAACGGAGTTATTGTGTCATGGACACTCAATAACTTTGCTTACAATCACGATAGAATTCCTTTTAAAATTTGCACAACAAAATTTGTTCAACCTGATCTGTGAACGTCCTCACCGTCCCGACAGTGCTCTGTGAGGAGGGGTGGAGTTTGAGGGAACTTTTGGTTCTCGTACTATGGGATACATTTAACCATCGCATATCTCTTTCGCAAAAGGTTTAACTTCTAGAATTTTTTATGTGTCTGCTAGTTTAAACTGAATGAAGCCGTATAGACAAATAAACTATGGTACTATCTTTCTCCGGTATTTTGGGTTATTTTCGAGTTCTAGCGTCTTGAATCCAATATTGGTGTTTTTCGGAATTTTTGTTAAAAACTTGTCTGTGTTGTCGAGATTCCGGTTGGTGTGGCTTAAGCCAATTCAATTGAATCATGGATTCCCGTCCGAAGGCCCGGGTTTGAGAGTCGACAGCGTTGGAGATTTTTTTGGGAGTGCCGATCAATACTTGGCTGCCACGTGAAGAGCACTTCGAGTGCAATACTCGACCCTTTCAATGAGACGGTATAAACTGTGGATTCATCCGTGCCTTTCGTTACAACCAAGCCAATTCTGGCGCCTCGTCGGGTTCCCTCGACGCTTCCTCCATAACCCGAAAAAAATCATCCCTTACCAGCCTTCCAACGTATGTCCCCAATGACCACGGCTTTCGTCGACCCCCATGAACACGACTATTTTTATTATTTTTCATTACATGGTCTACATTGCGACCAAATCATCACAAATTGGAGAAGAGTACCATTGCTTTAAATTTCCACTAGCGCTGGCCCCAAAAGAACCATGTCTCCTTCCACGATTTCTATCTTCACCTCCGCACACGTCCGACCTCTTTCCATTCCATCCACATAACTTATTCTCTCTTCCCGTCCCCGCTTGCATATCATCCGTCCTTTTATCACGGCCTTTTAGGTAGTTTGAGCAAAATATCATTCCACGTTGATAATATTAACCACAATTTGGTCTAATTTTAAATAAATATATCTCCCCCTTCCTAGATACATAAATATCAGGCGCCTACCCAACTACTTTCCGAGATTTTTGACGAAAAAACTAACCATTTTTCATGGGAAATGGTGCGTGTAAGCACTCCAGAGAGATTATCCAAATAATAAGAAATTTCTAAGACCTATATCTAGTCAAGAAATGAATAGTGTGTAGTGTATATGTATTCTCGACTGTTGTTGAAAATAAATCATTGCCACCGCAGTATTTTTTTCGGGATAACAAAAAAACTTCCGTTGTGAAGGAGTTTCAAACGTGCCGCGCGAATAAAATTAGTTGAGTTAAAGATAATAGTAGATATTTTTATTTCAATATTCAGAATTTGAGTCAAATAGTAGTATGTCATTGCACCATTAATAATGCCATATTTAATTCATGCCTCCTACAGCTGCATAACTCAAAACTTATAATTAGATTATCGTCTCCATTATGACTAGGGAATTATCTCGCTCAAGTGAATCTTCGTCTTCTAAAGTGAATCTGTCCTCAGACAGGTTTCAATTGGACTGCACGCTCCATGTTCGTCTATCCTGTGCTGCCTCCCTCAGCTCTTCGTAACTCCTTCCATTCATAATATCCGTTAACATATCATCTCTTCGTCTTCCTCTCCCTCTCTTCTCCTCGATCTGTCCTTCAAATATTCTTTTCAGCAGGTAATATTTCCTCAGGACGTTTCCCATCCAGTTTGCCTTCCCCTTTCTTATTGATCTTAAAACTCTCTTCTCTCTTAAAACTCCTTGCTAGCACTTCCTCCTTTCTCACTATATCACTTCATTTTAATCTTTTCATTCTTCTCCATAGCCACGTTCCAAAACCCTCTAGATACGTCTCCTCTTTCCTAATGACTGTCCAGGTTTCTACTCCATAAAGCACAACACTCCAAATAAAACATTGAGCGAATCTTTTCCTAAGCCTATGTTTATTGCTTTGGCTGAAAGTAGTTGGTTGACTTTACTGAAGGCTGCCTTTCCCTGTGATATTCTACTTCTTATTTCCTCCGTACAGCTCCCATTTCATGTTATAACACTTATAACACTTCCGAGGTATCTAAAGGATGTTATTTCTTCTAGCCTTGTTGTTGTAATCACTCTACCTTAAGAGAGGTAATATCCTCCAGAAGGTTCTTCCCCTCACCCAACACGCCTTGCACTTCCCTAATTTGTCGTCCCTTCCGTCACCTGAACTTTCTCCTTTCTTTACGACCGCGTATCATAAGCCTGCAGCCCTGGGGCGATCCCAGGGGGGGTCTATGGGGATACCCCCTCCGCAAAATTAAGGGTTTTACAGAACAATTTTAACAACTAGACGTAGTTATCAAATACAACATTGAACACTCCGATCACTGAGGTAGTTTCCCCCACTCCTCCCCCCCCCCCCGAAATAAATTCCTGGGATCGCCCCTGCTGCAGCCTATCGTCATTATCTTTCCTTATAGTCTATGTCTCTGCACCTCACAAAGCAACACTCCACATTAGACCTTCGCTAATCTTGCACTTCCATCTTTACCAAAGGTCCCCCGCCATCAGCCTCTTCCTATCGCTCAACGCCTACTTCGCTAGCGCTATTCCCCTTCCAATGTTCTTTTTACCATGTCCATTTTCCTTCAACCAAGGAGTTAACTATTTGTATAAAATTTTAAATATGCGTTGAAGGTCAATGGTTCACCTTTGTTTTATTTTTTATGAATCGAATGATTGACCTATGGTAAAGTTATTTTTGGGGTCAGTATATAAACGACGGACTACTTACAAATTTTGAATGTGTCCACTTTTGTTCACCACAGAAATTAAACCTCGACGTTATTCATCGGGTTGGAAGAGGAAAATAGCGACTGGAAAATTGTCGAATTAGAACTTCAATCATCAGTGATAATGGTTTTGGTGTCAAATGGGCTCAATGATTACGGGTTGAAACACCATTTAGGTAGGTAATTTTAGGCCCTACTATCCCGGAATAATGGAAAGAACAGCCAATCACTGGCATTTCTATTAATACATATCTGTTTCATTCGTCTTAACATGAGCTCTTGGGTCTCTGTATCCCTTTCATGGGTACAAATCTCCAGCGGTGTGCGTATTTCGAGTGGGAAAAAATTCTGTCACTCCTAGAGAGCTTAGGGAACTTCCACGTGCCTCTGCTTCGTGTCCCTCTTCGAGATTTTATCAACTAATATCATTTTATTATACACCAATGTATATACCTCTCAACTGCATCATATGGCGGTGAAGCTTTGATATGATAAAATGAACAAGAGTGTCGGCTAAATGCAATGGGTAAGGGGTGTCTGAACAGTTGTCTCGGTAAACGTAGATAGTCCAGTAGAGGTAAAAGTACTGAAGGGTGTGATGCAAGGTGTGAATTTCCACGAAAATGCCTTATACCATACCAATCTGAAGTATATACATAAAACTACGACTCTCCGTGAATCAGTTAAAACCTACAAATATCTGTTTAGAGGTGAAATGTCACTAACTTGCGCTTCGCTAAAAGTACGCTACCAATGTTTTAGGGACTATGAGTATTTTGCAACTACGCAAATTCGTAGAGAGACAAGAGTTACTCGAGACACATGAGAGGTGTGCTGCTACTGCTACGGAGTAGTTTAAAACACAAGCATTAAGGAACAAATCAACTAATTAGCTCCATTATCTATCGATAAGCGTAGCAGTCAGTCTCAATTGCTGTTATTATTGTATGGCTTGGTATTATGGTATGATCCCTGTCCGGATGTGAAACGTGAAGTTTTGTATGTACGGATCATTTCACCAGTTCATCCGTGATGAGGTGATTAAACCACACCATGTCCATCTAGGAACTTGCAAACATGATAGGGAATTTGCGTATGGGTGGGATGCGATGGCACTAATTCTGGAGGCCTAAATTGAGGTGGGTTTTGTGCAAATGTTCTCACAAAGCAAACTTCCCGGATTACGGCCGTCCGCGAATTTCTCGGGGGAATCCCCCAATTTCCTCCACTTGGCGTGATGCTCAGCACCGTAACGTGCTCCGCTAAACACACGACACGGCCGCGCGAACTCCGTTTGTCGGCCACGCACTAGCCACAGAGTGCCATCCGTCGCCGTGCCAAGGCTAGCGGATCCGAAAGCCATCACACGTTCATTTCGCGTCACGACACCTGAGGGATTTTATTTCTTTAATCCCCTGCCGGCGATCTTTCGCGAAGGATGGACGAAGGTTCAGAACGAGCATGTATTGAGCCGAGTTCACAAGATGATTGCAAGATGATGAGTAAGATGCGTGAACACATTTACCATTAAAATTGCGTCGCGTAAACTCGTAAAATTGCGCAAATTCGCGATTGCGTGGCCATGAAATAGCCCGTCCTAATTTGGTGCATTTGTTCACGCATCTGTCCAGCCACGTTCTTGCGCGGGTGCATGTACCACGTAAACACACCTTTAGACGGGGGAATCATAATAGTTACATAATGGAACAGTGCGAAGAATTGGTATCGGATGATTTTGTACTAGATGCTCAGTGACCTAGCAAGAATTTATTTTTGGGGGTAGGAGGGGGTGTATTGCAAACAGGGTGAAACCTTCAGTGTTACGGACGATTTCTAATACTTCTGTTGTATATACATACATATGTGAACGAAAATTATTTTATGTTCATTCTCGGCCCAAATTTTGCATGCATATCCTCTGTACGAAACTAATAGAAAATGTGGAACATGCTCTGTATTTCTAAGTTTCTTTATCTGAATAATTCCGTGCGATATAGCCTGGCACAATAGCTTGTGTAATGAACGTGCGCGTTGGAATTCCTTATCGTATACGTGTATCATAGCAATAATGTACGCAGGAACATGAGCGATAGTGCAGATTAGATTACTTTTTGCAGATTTGCCCTTCATGGTGTGACGAGTGTATGATTTTTATGATAGCGCTATTTATTTTGTACCATGGAAGCATTAAGATCTAATTCGCTAAAAGTTGACGTTACAAGTAGTAATTTACTCGAATTATCTGAAGTATTCTGGAAATTCTCTCGCTAGTCATGATAAAATATCGCCGTACTACTACTGTAATATTCAAGATTAAGGTAAATTTGGAAGTAAGAAATAGAGTAAGATGACCCCCTGGTGCCTTTTCACCCTGGAGTCATATTGGAGAAGGTGAAATCGAATGTAAAATGTGTTCAGCTAGTAAAGAGCGGACTCCTCATTGTGTTCCATATTTGGCTTTCACCTCGATGACGGCGACGCTTAATGCACTCTTCGCACTGCTCGTGACGCCATTTGTCCGGCAGTCTTGAATTATGATCATTTAAAGCCCTCAAACATCCACGGAGAAGAATGACGCCTCAGCAGATTAAATAGCCAAAGTACTCAGCGCGACTTACACTACGTTTACTAATCGATCTGAATGGATCAGCTCGGTATGGTAAACGCAACGGGGGATCGGGTTGGTGCTCGAGTGCTGGTTAATTTTGCGGGCGGCCAGGGGGTCAAATCCCTGCAGAGGAGGTTGTTTTTTCAGCGGGTCTGTGGCGCTACTCATTTTTCTTTTTGTTGTCATTGGGAAACAAAATATAATCGCTATCATTCGAGGCTCGTTGTAACCAGTGAAGACAAGAGTGCAGTAATGGCGAGTTATGTGACATTGATGATATCGTGGCATAAAGCAATTTTACGTCCAATTTGGCAATTTTTCATCAATCGGAAAGCGACTGAAAATTTCCAATTCTGAACTTGTTTACGCACCGGGTTGATCATGCTTCAACTGATACATTCCATTGACCAATATCAATATTTTTGATCCGTTTTTGTAAACCAGGCGATGTGAGTCGGCTCGCTCGGAATTTTCAGATCAGTCTGAGTTCAGATCGATTGGTGAACCTTGTGATAGAGCGATATGGATTCGAGTGCCAGTTAATTTATTTTCCTTCCGAGGGAATTTCCTATTTACTCTTGCGAGTGACTCAGCAAAGGCAATGCTTGGCTATTACCAATAACCCCAAAAGTCATCATCCACTTGAAAATAGGTTCAAATTATTCATGTTATATCATCCATGTTGAAATAATTGAGCAGGGAACACCTGAAAGATCGAAGGAGAAGAAATGCGCATATTTATATGAGAAACATATTCAGGACGGGAGAAAATAACACGTAGACTAGAAGAACCAAATGGGCTATGAGGAAAAGACCATACGTTCAAAATTAAGTCAAGTAAACAAAAAAGTAGTAAGGGTAAATATTCTTGTTTAAACTCGGCAATAGAGGAATAAAATACCATTCCTGAAAAAGGTATCAACCCTTTCTCCACGAGCCTTCAAGTATTAGAAACGCTACTTCGGGGGAGGAAAAATCAATGGTCTCTACATTTCACATTACCACCAGGCGGCAGCCTATTGTAATGTTGTTTTCTATAAGTGAATTAATGCAACCTGTAGCCGTTAATGCCCTTTTTAAGGTGACAGAGAGTGCAACAGTGCTGATGTAATGATTGGGGTCGGAGATGCAAGAGACTATAGAGGTTAAACTAGGCTATCTAAAAATTGACATAATAAGCTACAAAACAAGATACATTACTCGCCAATCAGATTGGAATCGAAACTCCTTTTTCTCACGCACCATTAATGTCTTCTGCCAAAACAGACCGAGACACAATTCAATGTATACATGTTCAACTTTTCGTCCTCCCCACCCCTTCCAATCTCTTTTCCCTATTTGTCTTTTCTCTCAGTTACTGGTGCCGTAACATCCCCTGCCGCGGACCCGTAGGGTGGTAAATAGCACATCCACAAAATACCATAGAGTAAGCACTAGCTGCTTGCTCCAAAATGCACAGCACTATCAGTGTCCTTCCGATGCTACAGAAACTAGGTATTTGTATTCATGAATTTGGCAACTAAACTACATAAACGATATACAAGAGCCATGCAGGAATCATACGAAACGTAATGGTAGCATATCTATCTATATAAAAAAGAATGTTTGTCTGCTTGTCTGTCTTTTATACAAATCTACGGTTTTATTCCTATCGTGCTGAAATTTTGCAGACATAGTTCAAGGCAGGAGGAAAATTGTAGGCTATTTTAAAAAGATCTCAAGGCCCCAAAAGGTCCCAAAAGAGCCCCATTGGGGCTCTTTTGTGGTCTACGCTACGTATTGGGTTTTTTGCAGTGTTTTAATTTTTTGCATTTTAAAACTACTTCCGCTCAAGGTAGAGAGTTGGAATTTTTTTATCAAATGGCTGAAAGAAGGAAGTGTTTAATTCTTTCAATCAATCATCTTTTCCACTCCGTTATTGTCTGAAAATTGCGTTTTTAGATTCAAAAACGCACATTTTTCCCGGAAATCAACAGTACATATTCGCTTGACCACCAGATTTCGGTCTTTAATGCGCTTAAAATTCATTTTGCTCAGTTAACAAATTATTTTTATATATAAAATAATTAATAACACTGTAGTCGGTTTTCACAACTGCTAACTAACCCCTCTCCTTTTGTATGATGAGTTATGAATGGAGTATGATCCCGAGCAACGCCGGGTAATTCAGCTAGTAGAATATAAAAGTAGATCACAGAATAGCCTTACTTTATGGTCGTGCAATGATGTGTATTACGACGGAACAAGAGAAGCCGCGGAATGCGCCGAGTCCGAACTCCATTGTTAAACGGACGCCACCAGCTGAATATGAATGCGCGATGGGAAATTTCGGCAAAGCGGATGCACAATGATAATGTTTCTCAAGGTATCCTTGATATCAGTATTGAGGACTGGTTACACAAGGCATGAACCCGCTTGGAGTTCATGCATGAATTCATGCCCCGTTCGTGAAAAATTCATCGAATAACCGCAATAACAAGGGCGAGAGCGGGAATGGATGACCAGGAAATAGCTCCCGTTCTGATTTTGTTCATTCACTTATTCATGCACATGAACTCGTACGGGTTCATGTATCGCGTAAATCAGACCTTTAAATATCTAAAAATATTTCGCAGATTAATCTTTTTTTAAAGTTCTAGCGGACCTCGAAGTATCGACATATTTTGTTAATTTATAACTCATAAATGTAAGCACTCAATCCCGTGAACGAGAGGCCGAGGACCGAGAAGAAGACTGCGAGGTCAAAGACCGGGAGATGGTGACTCAAATCACGCCTCTAGCGGTGCTGGGTTAAAACATTTCTTATATATTCCTTATCTGATCAATCATTCCCATAGAACGTTCTCGTCACCTGTAATCTCGGAGAAGAATTTACACGCCATACGGATCTAGAACTCGTCCTCCGCGATAAATCATTGTGGGGACGCCTTTTTTTAAAAGAAGCCTAAAGGCTGCTGCTGTTCACAGTTCAGTGATTATCCTTTTTGCGGACGAGAACTCCGGAAACAAAACTATACGTATGTCGCTCTAAATACACTACCCGGCACATGCGGTCAATAGTGGGATAGGGTTGGCGTGGCAGACAGCGTGCTGGCTTCTATTGCCGAAGGCCTGGACTCGAATCCGGGCAGTGACGTAGATTTTTATTAGCCCTATTTCAATTATGTGATCATACATTGTTACATAAGTGGACTTGCCCTCATACCCAGATTGGACTCTTTTTCTATGATATCCTAAAATCAGGCGAAGAAATAATAATTAATAAGTAATTTTCCCAAGGTAGACGACCACAAGACTGGAAAATAGCCAATGCCACTCTTATATCTGAAAAAGGAAATAAGCAAAACCCAGGCAACCACCGGCCTATAACATCGTTATCATGCAGAATTCTTGAGCGTGCAATAGTTAGTAATATCTAGATCTTTCAGGATAATCGAAACTTTCTCCATAGTATTCCAGCTTCCGGTAGAGTAGATTTTGTGAAACCCAGCTTGGGTTCTCCCTTCATAATATCCTAAAATAAGGTGAAGCGAAAGAGCGAATCGATGCTTTGTTCTTTTATTTCTAGAGAGAGAATTTGGTTTGTTCCCTCGTAAAAGAGAAATATTCGAATCGAAATAATGAAGGGTAAACGAAAACATGGTGAATTGGATACGTGACTTTCTTACTGATAGTAAACAAAAAGTATTTGGCGACGGAATTAGTTTCGATATGGTTAGAGTTACATCCGGTGTCAGTCTAGAAAGCGTGATCGGACCCCTGTTATCTCTTAATCACATAAACGACACGTAAGCTTGAGTTTACAAATAAAAATAGACTAGTTGCTGATGATGCGGTCTTCCACCAAGAAAATGCCATAAGTAAGTTCTTTTATCGTATCTTAGCTACGTTAATTTGAAGTTCTTTGAGTGGGGGCTGGAGCTTAATCTTAGTGAATGCACTACGGCAAACTTATTACGAAAGAAATCACAAAAGCCATATCAATGGAGTGGGCCGAGTAAATATAAATGAATCATATGACGTCAAATACCAAGGAATCACCACAACTTCAAACCTTACCGTGGAAAGCGCATACCAAACATTGGCGGTGCTGTCATGAAGAGACAAGGATGCATCGAGCAAATAAGCGAAAGAGAGATGTTTCTTCGTTCTGATTCGGCCATGCATCGAGGACGCTGAGAGCATTCAGGATCTTGAGATGAAAGATTTCATTCTCGAATTTGGCGAAATATAAAGGAAATACACGCGCTTCATTGAAAACGGCAACTAGCGAACAGATTTTACAACCCAGCTCGGTTGGGAGACTCAGAGGCCTCACGCTAGACTATGATCTCGTGAAAAATTCATTTCAAACGAGTCAAACGTCGTGACAAGGAGGATAATACATATTTGAGCTCCACTTCATCTCCATGAATGATGGGAGCGACAAAGTAAGAGAGATTCACCGTCTAACTGACAGGTAAACGTATTCCTTCTTTTACTCACCTTCTGTGGCTACAACTAAAACAGCTCGAGGCACCAATATTTTCATTTACATTCGATTCGCGTCCGTCCCTTCTCTCTTACAATTCTCAGTTCCTCCCTTTTTCGTGGCTAGAGTCTCAAACCCCTTGCCGCACACCCAGGGGGGCTGGTCACAGTGTAGTAGTATCTACTTTCCGCGCCTAAATCTTGTGCATACCCTCGAGTTTTATTTTTAATAGCTCCGTGACGGTTAATTGGATTTTACGTTATGTGCATGCTTATTAAGATAATTTTGTTTCATATTCATTCTATGAGTAGATTATTTTTTTAAACAAATTTTGGGTCTTATTTTGGCGTTGTAATAAAAAAGGTAACATTTTTTGCGTCACTTCACCATACGTAAATTTGGCATCTAATAACCGCCAGGCGGAGTCTACTGAAATAACGAAATTTTATTAAGAAGTGACTCAAAGCTTTATAATTTTGCCTAAGAAGTTTCCAGCTTTTAACTCTAGTACTTATTGGTATGCTGTTCAAGTTACCAACCTACCTTTTCTGGCAACTCTGCATATTTGCGGCATGAGAATAATATTGTAAGTTTCCAGAGCGAATCAGATGTCATCACTTCGCTGAAGTTAGCACCTTACTTTAGATTGAAATATATATTGTCTGAAAAAGCGCTCGAGACCAAATTGGACTATTTTGAGACCATCTCGAGCCAACACACTCAGCGAGCAACATTCGCGTAGGATGTACACATGGAAGATGGCAATGATATTGCCAGATACCAAAAAGACTACATAATTGTCAAGAGCAGATACTAGAATCAGGTCAAGCGGTGCAAGAGCTATCCTGGTGCGGATATAAACAGTGACCACAACCTAATATCCATGGTCAGCCACCTTCGCTTCAAGAAAACCAAGAAGATAAAACGCGAACCAAAGTGAGACACCAAAATACTGGCCGAAGAAGGGAATATGGAGAGATTCGCCGCAGCCGTCGACAGGAAACTAGAAAATGAGAATGAAATGGGTATCGAAGAAAAATGGGATGAACTGAAGAGGACAATTGCAGAAGTAGCAGAGGAGAAACTGTTGAGTAAGACGGCCAACACGGAGAAGCCATGGATAACGACGGAGATTAGGGAACTAATAGAAGAAAAAAAAATACAAGAGCCCCGGAAACGAAGGAGAGGCAACTCTCTACATGAAGCTAAGTAATCAAGTCAATCGAGAATGCAAGAAGGCTAGGGAGGATTGGAGAGAAAGGTGCTGCGAGGAAGTCAACGAGAACATGAGGAAGGGAAGCAGTGAAACAGCATACCAGCTGGTGAAGAAACACTACGGATAGAGGAAAACAAGAACCAACAAAATCAGAGATGCGAACGGGAATGTATTGATAGAGGATGAAGACGTTGGGAATAGATGGAAGCAATACATCGAAGAACTATTCCAAGGGCCGACGCCGCTGGAAGAAAACCCAATGAATGACCAGAGCGAGGTTGACGAGGAAGATCGAGGCCCACTCATACTGAGGAGCATATTCGATAGAGCAGTAGAAGACCTTAATAAAAACAAGGTACCAAGAGTAGACAACATAAACGGAGAAATCATCAAAGTGCTCGGAAGTACAGCCAAGGATAACCTGTACAAGATAATCAAAAATACCATAGCGAATAGCTACCAAAGCGAAACACAGTCATCGCTGGAAATCCCGATGATCTTCAAAGGTCGCTCAATGTAATGGACCAAGTTCTCCAAGAATACAACATGAAAATAAATAAGACGAAGACTAAAATCCTAGCATGTGGAAGAGAGAAGCTGAATGTAAAAGTCACCCTGGGAGAAGAGACATTAGAGCAAGTGGATTCCTACACCTATCTCGGAAGTACCATCACGTGTAGAGCCGTCAACCATTAGCAATCAACGTCTCCCTCTAGTCACTATAGTTGTAATTCTTTTCTTACCAATGAACGGAGCGAACATAAATGGCGCAAATTGCTTCAGAGTTAGGTTGCCTCTGCATTAACTACTGATGCCAGTAGAAGAAAACTTTTCCTTTTAAATCGCGGCAGGAGAAATAATTTTATAATTATATCACTTCCAGTAAGAGTACCCACTGATGGAACGTGGATAATAAGGCAATAGAACATTATTGCTATGCTACATGCGATATTTATTTATTTAAAATGCATGGCTATTAGACCCAGCAAGAACAATAGTGAGAGAAAATTGATAAAAATATTATAAATGGTGTCATGGTTTTTCTTCGTAAAGTGACGCCGGAAACCACTATCTTTGTTAATGATGGTTTTTAACAAGTATATATGCTGTGATTCCCGGAAGAATTTGGTTAAGGCGAACAGATGATCTGTGAGTGGGGAGATTGATAATAACTGTCCAAATACATCAACCTGCACCCATGATGTATACCCGAAAGAATTTCCAGATCGTTGCCATTGCACAAATGACATTAAGTCGGTGAGTTCAGGCGTGACGTTGCGGAAATTAATCGTGAAGTAAAGAACACTTTATATTTTTCCACAATTTATTTTCAATCGACCACTAGTTTCGACGCAAAGGCGTCATCCCTAGGTACAAAATTTTTCGGTTTCACATCATTGGGAGTGAGGAGGATGGGGTGAGAAGAAGGAGAAGCGGGAGGGGGAGAGAGTAGGGGTGGGTTGGGAGGCCTCCTCACCTTTCCCACTCCTTACCTGACTATATATACCATGATGTGCAACCGACAAATTTAGTATGAGGATGACGGCTTTGTGTCTAAACCAGTTGTACGATTGAAATAAATTGTGGAAAAAACAGTGTCTTTTACATCACAAATGACATGGTATGTAATCACATGCACGGGGAAAGATTTGCATAAAATGGACGACGTTTGCCATGAAAAAATCATTTGACTTAACCGGGATTACTCTTTCAAGACGAATTTCATCCATTTGGTTTTCCTTAAGAATTATTTTTTCAGCCATCAAAATTGATGGAAATCAATTCGCTCCTCTTTTCCAATAAAAAAACACTAAAACAATGGCACACAAAAACACTAAAACAAGGTTAATTTTAAATAAAGACTCGTACTTTGAGCAGGATGTGTAACAAGTTCATTCAATCTGCAGGGAAGATGGGCCCAGCAGATAGAATCAAAGCAAGTAAAAAGAGTCTATTTGCATACGTTTATATTCACTCCATCGACTGTGGTGACGATGTTGCAAAAAACCAAAGATCATCATATATTTTCCTCGAACCGTGCTTAAAGCAGTGCGCAACCCCTTTGACTAAATCTCCTCTTAATTAAATGTAAATTCGTCGAAGTGCAAAAACTATTAAAAAATAGCGCCAAAATTCGTACTTCAACGGAATTACGCTTGATGAAGAAGGGCATTTTTAGGAAATGATTAACTTGATTCCAGCTCTCGACTGAGCAAAAATGCCTACCACCGATGTTTGAGATCACCATTTAGGAGACGCATATTTATGCAGTTCCCTTCTTCAAGAAATGTTTGAGATCGGGACTTGGCATTTACTTTTAATTGATTACCTAATATGCAATTACAGTGGTGCTAATTGTGTACCACTCATCCTTGAGCCCAAAATGAAGAGATGAAAGGTGACCTTTTAATCAATGCAAAAAAATAAAAATCTCAAACCTAACACAATGTATGACCTTTTTATACGTTCTCTTTGCAAAATTTTCAAAATCTAATGTCCCTTAAAGAATATTTTCTTGAAAAATTTTCCGTCGCTATTCAAAATCCCAGTACTTGCCCTTACTTGCGGAATTTGAATAAGTAGTGATGCAGAGGTTGATTCCTTCTTTCGGGTTTTCCGCCGCGTTGGTTCATGTTGAGGACAATATTTCGCCGGCTGTCCCGCTGGCTTCCTCAGGTCCATGTATCCCAACCAAAATGAGGAAGCCAGGAAGCCATTCAAAATGAGGAAGCCAGCAGGACAGCCGGCGAAATATTGTCCTCAACATGAACCAACTCGGAGGAAAACCCGAAAGAAGGAATCAACCTCTATCTAAGCCCCGCGGAAGTCTTCGTCAGAACTTCAGTGATGCAGAGATTGTAGTTGAAATTGAAGAGAACATTGCCTTTGTCTGTGCAGCTTTTAAAAGGGCACATGTTGTTGCCAGTGAATTCTAAATAAGCATAAGAAACGGAAAATATTAGGTAATGCTGTATTATCACAAGTAATTTTATAACTTTACTCGACTTTTAGTTTGGATGGAGATGGTTACTGAGTGTAGGAGATGGGAATTTTCTCAAGCAAAGTTGGACGTTTCTCTCAGATTCTCTACTCCGGTTTCTGATCTCTGGGTCTCACTCATCGAGCTTTATACTGCCTTTGCAAAAATGTGAGGTACCTGAAGCTTGTCATGTTTTATCACCATAACCAATGCATTGATTGCAGGATAATAGACTGCTATCATAAGATGATTTATGTATTTGCTCCGTTATTGGTAGATGTAACTTTTTTATGGAATTGTGCAATATGTTTTTTGGGGGTTTAGTTTGAGGAAAACAGGAGTCTTGCAGCCGAACTATTAAAGCATCAATATGAACGCTAATCAAAACCTATCCGTCATGCCTGCACAGCTTTTTGAACGGTACTTACTAAATGATTTAAAACCAGTACTTTTTAAATATAACTTGATGTTATTGGGTTGAATATTTGAGCAGGCTGAGTTTATCATTGCTACTAATAATGAGTAAGTTGAAAAGCGTGGGATTATATGGGGGCTTGAGAAACCCAGTGTGAGAATTATCACACCCATGACTAGATGCGCCAAAGAATCAACGGTTCAACGTCTCATCCGACTTGCGGAGTATCGCCATTGAAGTGCTATCCAATTATGGGCCACTTAAGAATCGGGACATCTACATCTACTTATTACTCTGCAAGCCACAACTAAGGTGTTTGGCCGGAGGGAGTCGTCAACAAAATGAAGAACAGTGACGAAATTTATTTTCACCAACAAACACCACACTATCGGTATAACTCAAATGCCACAGAAACTACCAAAATGATCTATAATTTAACTATGAAGACATGACACAAGAGTCATGCAGGGGACATACAAAACATGGTGTTAGCACTGCTCGGCAGATTTAGAAACATGCATTAGAGTGCATATGAATTAATCAGCTACAATACCTGTCAACTAACCTAATTCAAAGTCTTAACGCAGCCATTATTGACTCTTATCGATCGCGGGAAAAACGACATTTAAAACCTTTCTGTTTTGCAATCTACTTCCCTTATTTTATTTTCATGATCTGATCTACCGTAGTATGTTGGATTTCGTAGAATATTGAAAACTTCGTCTGAAAATAAGTCGGTTTTAAATTTACATAAAACTCCTCTGAACAATCTTCGCCAGTATTCGGACCCTCGGAATGGGAAATTTTCTAGTGTCCCTAGATATATTGATGGGATATCTTCTCATTTTCATGCTCTTTACTTGTTCGTTATCAGGTCTCATTTTGAGTTCCTCAAACCCTCTGCCGTTCATGTCGTCCAAAATTGCAATCTCCTTCCGCGTTGTCCAAGCGATCTCTTCTCAATCAACCTCTATTAAACTCATCCTCAGCTCTCAACACGCCCGTCGACTATTTTCTCGACACGACGTCTTTTCTCCCTTCTTCGAATCACCGCCACCAGCATCCTTTCCCGCCATATCCAATATCTCCTCGTTCGTCTTCCTCGTCACTCAGCTCATCCTCTCCAATCTTCTCCGAACCTACATCTCAAATGCCTCCAGTAGACTTACGTCCTTTCGCCGAAATGACTAAGTTTCCCACTCATACAGTGCCATGATCTGAATAATTGTGTGCACCAATCTTGTCTTTTCATCTTTCCTCTGAGCCCTCTCATCTATTATACTCTTTCGAAAATACTTCCTTGGCTTCATCTAGAGACGGGCCATTCTGAGAATTACCGCGGTAATTCTCAGAATGGCAGAATTACCAGAAGTCAGAACTCACAAGTCTATTACCAAGGAATGTAAATAGTTTTAAAAAAATGTTACTCATAAAAAACAAGAGTGTCTGAAGTTTTATGTTGGTATATGTATTTTTATGTATTTTAAAAAACATTTTGTCATTATTATTTACAGGTAATCAAATGTTATATTGCCACCAGACAATGTCTAATTGCAATATTGATGTAATAAATAACTAAAAAAATATTTTTCGTAAATTAGCGTGGTATATTACGTAATTTACCGCAGCCCCTGAAAATTACGGTAATTTTCGGAAATATTCACCTCCGTCTCATAAATGTTTCATACTGATATATTCCCAACATATTATTTTTAGCTAATTATATGCATATTTGATTCAATCACAGTTTAAATAAGGATCGTACAAATGTGAAATTAAATAAGGGTCGTACTCATTTGTGAAATATTTGCTAGGCTATCATTTTTAACTGAAACTTAAGAACGGCGTATTCCGTGTGGGCTGCCGTATTTATTTTGAATTTTTTTTATTTATTAGTGTTATTTTATTAGTGTATTTTTATTATTCTTATTTTGTTTATTTAGTATTAGCAAATATTTATTAGTGTAGCTATAGCACTTGTATAAAGGCCGTTTACCCCTTGCTATTGCTATTGAATTTTCTATTAAATCCTCTCTTAGCTCTTAATGGCAGGAAATTAAAAATTACCGGATAATTACGGTAATATTCGAAAATTATTGTAATTTACCACGGAAAATCACCTGTATAAAAATTACGCTAATTTACCCATCTATATTCCATCCCATTACTAAAGCAATTTTCCTCCAATATTTCTCCCCACTACAGAGAAGTAAGACTTAGAGTACAGATATGTATAGAAAAAACTTTCAACATGCGTCAATAAATGTAGATATAATTGTTCTATCGCATGAGTTTTACTTTGTTACAATCGGTTCAATCTACTTGAAGATGCAGCTTCCTAAACTCTACGGACTTGATTCCTTAAGATAGTTTCAGCGAAATATCATTTCACGTAGAAATAAATTAATTCAGTCTCGTTTTAATGAAAAATATCTCACCCTTCCAAAGATACCAAAATATCAGCCCCTTAACACATCACTTTCCGAGATGCTTGCAAAGAAATATCAGCCATCATACTTAGGAAACGGTACGTGTGTGCACTCCAGAGAAAATTTATTTGAAAAATGAAGAATTTCGAACCCCTAGATATCGTCAAAAAACTAACAGTGTGTGATTTGTGTGTCTTATCAACCATTTTTTGAAATTAAATCATTTTGTCACCCCAGTAATTTTTTCAGATTCACAAACCTTCCGTTATGAAGAAATTTTAAACGTACCGCGCGAAAAAAATAAGTCAAGTTGAAGACTTGTAGAGATATTTTTATTTAATTTATTAGAACTTCAGTCGTGTGGAAGTATATTATTGCACTATCAATAATGCAATATTTAATTCATGCATACTACAGCTGCTGAAATTAAAACGTATAATTCGAATATGGCCTCCATATGACTAGAGAACTATCTCGCTCAAACTACCATAATGGTCAGTAAGTAATTCAATCGATCCTTCTGCTCTAATATATGCCCTTAAAGCCTAATTTTAATCCTCGTCTTCTCCTCCCAGAAAACACCATTTACTTCGTCTTCTTGTGATTTGGGCTTCATCCCGTACATTTATCACCGTACCTTTTGCATAGCCGGTATGTGAAATAAAAGTTATTGGTAAGCCCAACCGACTCCAGCGTCACTCGAATCGAGTATATCTCGTTATTTTTAGTCTCTATGACATAATTATTCACTTTAAATTGTCTACTCATTCCTGAAAAGTATAGGGTGTGGCGAATCCTCGAATTCTTTGAATCCGTTGTTTCTGTATCCAATTTGCATTTTTCGTTCTTCAGACACATGGGCCGTGTCGACAGAAATTGTTACTTGTGTCATTGGGACTTTCACTCTTGAACAAATACTCAAAGTTGAGGAGACCGATGTCTACGTCTTCCAGAGAACACGAAAATAAACGATGTTGTACAATCGCTGCTCCTTAGCAAATACTCAAATGTTTGCTCACGCCGCCGTGGAGTTCGCCGTCGACGAGGCGAAAAAAAGTGAACAACGCCCGCGCGAAATCCTTGAGCAGCGTGCGGCTAATGGCTGCGAGGTTCTGGAATTTCAGTGCTCTACCAAATACCTTTCAGGTGAATTGCGGGAAACTATTTAGACGTAAAGAAACAGGCTCGTCATAATGTTTCCTTTTGTCAGTTGTGGTTTGGAAATAGCGCAACCGCATAATCGCACAATTGTTGCCTCATTTTGTATTATACGTTTTTTCTAAAAATAGCAAAATAAATGCCCAGATTTGTTCCTGGAAAGATGGTCCATGAATCAAAATCAGGTCCACCATTCCACCGTTTTCCATGCGCGCCTTTGGTATTCCGCGAAGCACGCAGTGGGGCGGGTGCTGCTGGCTGGCTCGACTGCAATGTGACGTCAGAGGTGACACGCCCCCTTTCAGGCCGTTTTTTCGCGGCCGTTCAAATTTCGGCTACATTGCGTATTTTAATCTTCAAAACTACGGCTTTAATATACCTAGGATTTCCAGGATTGCGTTGTTGATAGCATCTTTTATCACCTCAATTTTTTACAAAACATCGGAAAGTTACTCATAGTTCCTAATCGACATTGAGGAGTCTATAGACTTCATATTTCTCGACTATTTACAGTTAAGGTGACGTCAACAATTAAGCGCTTGGTCTAAATCTGTTATTATTCGACTGTCTCATATCGCCAAAACTGTCGACTGTTAGGAAAGATGAGACTCATAGACGCACTGACGTAGATAAAGGTCACAGGGGGGGACAATCTAAGTTTGCCGATGAGCGATAAAAGTAACATAATAGCTCCCAAAGACCCTTTCAGTCATTGAAGTATTTCTCTGACGAGTAAGATCTTCAGTTAGACGGTGATATGTAACATATTTATCCATAATTTAAGAGAAACAATTGCACTTTTCCACAAAATTGTTTTAATGCGTACAACGCGTTTCGGCTCACAGAGCCATCATCAGGTACAAGACATCAGGTACAGTACAGGTGGTCTTGTACCTGATGATGGCTCTGTGAGCCGAAACGCGTTGTACGCATTAAAACTATTTTGTGGAAAAGTGCAATTGTTTCTCTTAAATTATGAATAACTTCCACGATATCTCGCCTGAATCTGTTGAATTTATATTCATCCATACTATCCCTCTAGATGCTTTGGTGGCGGTAGTTGAATAGGGAAAAGCATTTGGTTGCGGGAATAGACGAAAAGTGAGAAATATTTTGACGGATAAGTGTCTCGTTTTGACGCTGTTTTTGGAGTCTATGATGCGTGGATGGAAGGGCTAATCATAAGAAAGTGTCTTGTAGTGTCCCTCAAATGTTGTCGTTTTTTCCCTTCTACTTTACATCTACGAACGAATAACAAGCCTTCTGCAGCAGTTGGGATGGGAGTTGCTATCAGACCCTAGGCTGACATTTTGAAAATATTTTACATAAGTTCCAAGAAGTTATTTTATTTCGTTCCTAGACGATTCATAAAGTTATTTCCTGACGACGTTAACAATATCAAATGAATCCAGACATATATCAGATCTCGAGAATAAAATTGTAAGAAATAGAGTGGGGAACGGACTGAGTTAGAATGTCATAGTTCTCGCAAGTTATCAGATCATGAAAGCTACCACTAAGTAAAGGTAACAGTTTTAAGCTTGCTTATGTAGTAGTTATCCATGACTGAGAATTCTGAAAATAACTTTGTTAACTCCACTTTTAAGATTTTATTGACACGACTCCAAATTAAACAATTAATTTAAAATCAGAGTAAATTATCCCGATTGTTACGCATGCTTGGCCCTATCTACCTCTAGTCCTTGGTTCTTCATCTCAGCGTACGCCCTACCATTTTTATTTCGTCCATAAAACCTATTCTTTTTCTTCCTCTTCCATGCTTACCCAACATAATTTCCTTTATCGGGGATTTAAGTAAAATATTCATTTACTCTTCCACCCAAATAACCTGCCTCCTTCAGACCTCATCTCGAAGATTTCCCTCCTCATCCACTACTAAGTACTTCCTCGTTTGTCTTCCTTACCGTCCACCTTACCCTTCCCATCCAAATCAACACCCACATC
The DNA here is from genome assembly GCA_963169105.1 of Ceriagrion tenellum. Taxonomy (NCBI): domain Eukaryota; kingdom Metazoa; phylum Arthropoda; class Insecta; order Odonata; family Coenagrionidae; genus Ceriagrion; species Ceriagrion tenellum. The sequence continues at coordinate 126,728,735 of OY720637.1, forward strand.
TCGAACGCCGCCTATTCTCGGCCTCTTTTCTAAGAGTCCAGGTCTCTGCCCCGTGCAACGCTACACTCCATATCAAGCTACGGTATATCAGATCATGAGAATAAAACAAGGGAAAGATATTGTAGAACAGGAAGGTGTAAATGTCGTTTTTCCCGTGATCGATATAAGACCATCATGGCTGCGTTAAGACTTTGAAATAGGTTAGTTGACAGGTAGTGTAGTTGATTAATTCATATGCCCCCTAATGCATGCTTTTAAATCTGCCGAGTAGTACTAACACCATGTTTTGCAAGGTCCCTGAATGACTCTTGTATCATGTTTACATAGTTACAATAAAGATTATTTTAGTAGTTTCTGTAGCATTTCGGGGATCGGGTTGGTGTGGTGGTTAGAGTACTGGCTAACTATGCGGACGGCCAGGGTTCAAATCCCTGCAGAGAAGGATATTATTCTGAGGAAACCCGATTCCTACCTGAGTGTCTCGTGGAGGGCACTTCAAGAACAGAACTCCGTCTGTCGGATGAGATGTTAAACCGTGGTTCCCTTGGCGCCTTTCGTAAAGATAAGGCTAATGCCGGCGCCGGATTTCTATCCACCCTTCCTCCCTTGCGTATCCCCTATGGCGTAAATGACTTTAGCTGTCGGTCGTCTCACCAAAAAATCCAATGAAACCAATCTGTAGCATTTGCAGCACACCGATAGTGTGGTGCTTGTTAGTAAAAGTAAATTTCTTCCTTGCAGCTCATGTTGGTGATAAGTCACCCCCTGCCAAACACCCTTGCGGTGCCTTGCAGGGCAATAAGTAGATGTATTTGAAGCTCTTTGGCAGCATCTTCTTTACATCCTTAACCAAGGTTCCCATCATCAGCTCCCTCCAATCACTAATCGCCTCTCTAGCCAGCGGTATTCTCTGGCGTGTGTCTTAGCTGCTTCACCCCAGTTAGCAAATTAAACATGAGTAATCGTCTCCGGCTTCACTTTGTGGAAGTCAGTAATATCCATGATAAAAACAACTTTGTTTCAATCCACTCAATTTATTATAAATACGACCCGAGTTTCAGCAACTTCGTGCCATCATCAGGTCAATGAATGCACGAAGATGCTGAAACCCGGGTCGTATTTATAATATATTGTGTGGATTGAAACAAAGTTGTTTTTATCACGGATAGAAAATCAAATTTTTCCGAGCTGGGTTCCAAGTCCTTAAATCTCGATTAGAAATATTTTTAAAAAATTGTCCACCATCATTTGGTGGACAGCGTTAAGTGTGCGTAATGGGAAAAAGTCGTTGGCTCCACTGCAGATGGAAAACCGCTTATTCATTCATAATCTATATATTTTTTCAAGTTGCAATGGAGGGGTGGACGGGTTCGAGGGGGTCGGGCGGGCGGGGTGGGGGAAGGCCAAGAGGTGGAGGGGAGGGGAGGGGGTGAGGAAAAGTGGTCATTCCCCGAAACACGATGCGGATCATCCGAAATGAGATCGATCACGGATGTCCGAGGAAGGAGATAAACAAACCCCAGACGTGGGATCGAGCCGCGACGCACGTCCACATCCATATCTGCGTGATATCACGAAACACTCGCATGGGGTGAGTGTCACGGGGTGATTCCACACCTGGCATGCAAACACTCGTCCCAGTTCAAGGTATACACCTACGTGATGGCTGCCTCAAGGGTGTGCGGCAGGGTGTGACACTTCACTTCACTTGCAATGCACTAACCGTTAAGGTAGTCTGAACGAGATTTTTCTCCAGTCATAATGGAGACCATATTCGAATTATACTAAGGATGAGTCGAATCCAAATGTCTATTCTCGATTCCACCGATTCTCTGGATTAGAATCGGTATCGAGAATCGATCGCTTAAAGTAGATTCCGATTTCATCGATTCCAGATGGATAAATATCCAAATCAAATTTCATTTATCACATCATATTTTTCTCAGTAATTTGGGGTGTGGAAAAATTTGTACTTTTTATCTACCTCAGTAACCTGAGGATATATTTGCTATTAGTTAATAAATATACTTTTTGAGAACTTCATTGTCTTTGCTATTTTATTTAAGCCAATACTTAAATTCAAACAATAGTCATACGCTACTGGTATATCAATATCCCACCTGTTATTAGGGATAAGAATCGATGGAATCGAGAATCGGGAATCGATGTGAAAGAATCGAAATCGGAATCGAAAAAACGTGGAATCGACTCATCCCTAAATTATACCTTTAAATATTTGCGGCTCCAAAAAGAATGAAGTTTATATTGCAATATACACTACGGAAAAGATTGAGGTTCATAGTTTAAATCTTAGTAAATTACCAAATATCCACACTTCCTGTCATCGTCGTCTTTCGTCAACTTCTGTCATCGGACCTCAACAACGCTCAACCTGCGAACAGGTTTAGCATTTCATTTTCCCGCGAAATATGATGGACAATAATATCTGCAATTGAAATTTTCAACTAGATCTGTTGTTAAGTAAAATAGCCATTCAGCTGACTAGCTCCGATATTCTCGTTTCTTAATCTGCTACGTAGTACTAAGAGCACGTCTTGCATGCTTCGTTGCTTTCAGGTTCTATGGAGCTGCACAATAGATGAATTAGTTTATTTTCTACAATATATGTGGCATATCAATAATGACGTTCATGTTGGTGAAATTATACTCCTTTTGAGTATTGTTATAACGCACCAACTGTCGTCATTTCATTAGCATTTCTGGGATGTAGTGCATGTTGACGATATCTCACCCTCTGCCACACAGACATATTTAATGATAACTTTTACTTAACCACAAAAAACACACAAAAACACGACCCGGGTTTCAATACATAAGTATCACCTTCAGTGTATTGAAACCCGGGACGTGTTTTTACGTGTTTTTTGTGGTTAAGTAAAAGTTATCATTCAAACCTTCAGTGACACTTATGTATTGAAACCCGGGTCGTGTTTTTTGTGTGTGTGTTTGTGATTTAGTAAAAGTTATCATTGAAACATACCACCAAGTCAACAAAGATACTGTGTATTTTCTCTGCCACATACTCACAGGTATTCTACAGGGGATAGTGTAGATACAGTAGAAAGTTTCCGGAATTACCTGCGAATATATATATATATATATATATATATATATATATATATATATATATATATATATATATATATATATATATATATATATATATATATATTTGGTGTTATTATATTATGTGTATATTACATAGTATCGTTTCGTATCGCAAGAAGAACTATGCCGGGCCTGGCTCATTCCGCGGAGAGATTTCGCCTCTGCCGGAGCATTTCGTGACTGGCCGCAAATCGACCGCGGCCGGACGGACTCCCCCGAAGTAATTGCTTTATCGCGTCATCATCCACCCTCTGGATTTCCCCACGCGCGCCAGCCAGCCACAGACCCCGTGCGGCCTCGAAGATGGTCGGGAGGGTCCGCTGCAAGAGGTGGAGGAGCGGGGGCAGGAGAGGGGGAGGAGCGCAAGCAAGTGTCCTTGGCCCGTGGAAGGACACTCCCACGAACGATTGCCCTCTCATCCTCCTCCTTCCTTCCTTCTCGCTTTCTTCTCTTCTCACCTCAACACTCCTCGTCGCCAAGTTTTTTCAATGGATTTCCTGCTTTTTTTCATTCCGTCCTTCCTGTCTGGATCAGTTTCTAAGATCTTCTTCAGGGGGCATGCCTCACCTTGGTCACCGCGCAATGTTGCAGATGGATGGAACTGCGCGTATATTTCTCTAGATAGAATTGAGAACAAATCTACGCATTTGAAATTTTATTCATGACTTTAAGAAGAGAGGGGAAAGGTATAAAACTAAAAATAGTGATCATTACTCCGCCAGCTGACTTGTTGGATTATAGGGCAGCCCTTATCCGAACATGACAGTTATGGGAAAAATGACTCGTCCAACGAAACGTACACAATTAATCAAACGTAACTCTAAGATGTAGAGTCAGTTAAATACTTTGGTCCCTAAAGACTCTCACTTGGGACTTTACCTACGGGAATCATTAAGGTAAATTTGCGGACAGAAATCGTTAAAATTACTTATGCGTATTATTTCTTATATGCGTATTATTACTTATGTGTTACAAATTATTAAAGAATACTAAGAAAATTTGACGTGAAAGTAAAGGAGCAATGTTATTTTTCTCTCGTTAGACCTCACTCGGAGTACGCCGCTAGTACATGAGACCCTTACGAAGTGGGACTACTTTAGATATAAATGGAATACAGCTGAGAGCAGCAAAATTTGTTTCATCAGTGTTACTGAATTGTTGGGGGATTTAGGGTGGGAACCTCTCTCTCATGGAAGGTAAAAATATAGATAAATTTTTTTACGAAAGTTTAATGTAGACTATTTTTTGCCGGATGTTCAACATATTTTGCTAGAGCCAAACTATTATGGTAGAAACGATCACAGGAATAAGGTGAAGGAAATATACTGCAGAACGGATACATTTAGAATGTCATTCGTTCCACGTGCATACATTCCAATACATATCATTGCATAGCCATGAAGAAGGGTTATTCTGTGATCTACCTTTATATTCTAACATTACGTTTCGTATGATTCCTGCATTATGAGGGTGGAGTGAATTGCTGAGGGAATAAGGGTAGTGACCTCTATTCGATCGAAGGGAAATATACGGATTCAATCTTTAACGAAAGTTTGATGTAGACTATTTCTTGCCGGACGTTCAACATATTTTGCTGGAGTCATTTGATAGAAATGATCATAGGCATAATATTAAGAATATAGACTGCAGAACCGATAGATTAAAAATGTTATTTTTTCCACGTACAATAGGGGACCATAATAGTTGCGATAGATTAGTTATATGGTACTTTGACCCTGACTAGGTAACATTAGTTTTTGCGCTTGTGCTAAATATCCTAACTTCATAATCTGTTACGAACTTCGCAAGCAATACCGGCATCAAATAGCTCTCGAATGATTTAGCACCCTGTAGAACTATATATCTGTCGCAGTAATAGTAACCTGTAGTCGTATCTTAAGTATTGCACTGCATGGTAGAATGTTAGGCCATGTGGCACTCTTCTAGTTTCTGGTATGATCGCGTACTGTTGTGCTGACTGCTTTTGGCTTGCGCCTAGCATTCCGGGGATACTTGCGCGGTTCTGAATTCAGCTGGGATGAGGGCTTCATGCCTGGTGTGGAATCACCCCGTGCCATACACCCTAGTGGTGGCTTGCACGGTATTTCGTAGACGTAGATGTAGATTACTACTGGCTGCATCACCGCTGCCCTAGAGTTTCCTCCCTCTATCACCATCATCAACACTCCCTCATCTCTCATGAGGCCCTCCATCCATCACTTTTGCCTCATCCGAAACTCCGCCACTAACTTCCTTTCTCTCCAATGATATTCAAAATCTCTTCCATCTTCCTCGTCACCAAGCTAACCCTGTCCATACACCTTCAAAGCTACATCTAAAATGCCTCGAGTCAACACATCTTCTCTCTTCGCTTTGACCGAGTTTCCGACCCAAACATCGCTTCACTCCATGTTCTTTTCACCAGCCTTTTCTTTAAATCTCTTCTTGTCTTCACTTTCATCGACTCCCATCTCTTTGAAATACCATCATTGTCATGATCAAACCAATACCCAATCTCCCTACCAATAAAGCCTCTTTTCTCCAAAATACACCTATACATATACGTAAAGTGTGAACATGGTCAACTTTATGCCCACTCCAATAATTAGCCCAAAGTCTTGTGTCTAAGAAAATCTAACTACACTCGTTATCTTATGATTATTCTTCGCCCCATACCTTTCACCCTGTTCCTATAACGCATTAATCAAAATTTAGACCTCTTGGCAGACTGTCTTAACAACACATGGTCATCTTCAAATTTCACTGACTTTATCAGATATCTTCCTACAATTCATTATTCCTCTCTCCATCTCGCCCACATCATATCTTCTGTGCACAATATTTTTGGCATCAAAGAACGGGTATTCTAAAACAAATAAATTAAATTGGCTAATGAAGTTAATTGGCCATCACACTCGAATAACATTATCCCCTATGCGTTCATAATTTCCCGATATTAAAGAGTTTCCAGGACCGGGAGGCCATTTCTACTCCAGAAATTTTTATCGCCTTCAGGTGGTTGAAGCGGTAACCGTGAGTCGTTGAATGCATATTTTGATAATTTCTCAAGTAGGGAAAACTCACCAGGCATATCGCAGTGGAAATGATATTTTTACATTAGTTAAGGTAGTTTGAACGAAATATCATTTCACCTAAAGATGAATGAATTTGGTCTCATTTCAATGAAAAATATCTCACCCTACCAAAGATGCCAATATATCAGCCCCTTACCGAACTATTTTCCGAGATTCTCGACGAAAAATACCAACGCATTTACATGGGAAATGGTACGTGTGTGCACTCCAGAGAGACCTTATTTAAAAACGATGACTATACCCCTAAATCTCATAAAAAATTAGAGAGTGTAGTTTGTATGCTTTGGCAACTACGTTTGAATATTAATCATGTCTTCACTAAAGTAAATTCTACGGAGTAACAAAATCTTTTAGTTGTAAAGGAGTCTTTAACGTGACGCGCGGAAAAAGTGAGTCTGGTTAAAGGATTCTTTGAATATTTTCATTTAATTACTTAGAATTTCTCTCATTTAAAACTATATTATTGCTCCATTAGTAATGAAATATTAATTAATGTGTCCTACAGTTGGTAAAATTAAATCGTATAATTTGAATACGGTCTCTATTATGACTAGGAAACTATCTCGCTCAAACAACCTTAAGGTTGGAATAGTAATCGTGAGTTATTGAATGCACATTTTGATTATTTGTCAAGCAATGGAAACTCACGCATATCGTAGTGGAAAAGATAAAAGAATCATATTTTACATTTTTGCCTTAGTTAATGTGGTTTGAGTCAATGTTTCGAAAGAACGAGAGACCATGTTTGAATTTTACGTTTTAATTTCAGCAACTGCTGGAGGACTAAATTAAACGTTTCATCATTAATGGTGCCATAATTTACTCTTATATGACTCAATTTCTCCGATACCATATAAATATTTTTACGCTGGTGTTAAAACTGACTAATTTTTCACGCGGTACGTTCAAAACTCCACAAATCAACGGAAGGTTTATTGTGATTCTGGAAATATACTGCGGTGAGGGTATAAATTATTCTCAAAATAGTCGAGGAAACAAACAAAATATTCACTGTCAAATTTATGATAAAATCTAGGAGTTAGATCTACCTCATTTTTAAATAATGCTTCTCTGTAATGCGTACCCAAACCACTTCCCATTTAAAATAGCTGGTACCTAGTATTTGTTGGTAAATATTTCGAAAAGTAGAAGATTAAGGGGCTGATATCCTCTCATCTTTGAAAAATGGAGATATTCTTCTTAATAATAAAACCTAATTTATTTAATTCTAGATGAAATGATATCTCGCTCAGACAACCTTAAAAAATGTAATGGCTTGAGCGATCGATACTATTCGGGACGGTATTCGAAATGTAGGCGAAAACTAAGTTTGTATATATTTTTTAAATCTTTGAGTCCTTGATGTTTGTCAATAAGAAGTACTATACTATAGAGTGTAAAGTATTACCTTACTTTTATTAGAAAGTATGTACGCATATTATCGAATTTTTACAAAATATATCTCACGTACCACAAAGCAACGCATAAAATATTTGTTTACAGACAAGAGTCGCTCCAACACATAAAAAAATTTGCCATAATCCCCCATATCTACATCTAAATCTACATCTACGAAATACCGTGCAAGCCACCACTAGGCTGTGTGGCACGGGGTGATTCCACACCAGGCATGCAGCACTCATCCCAATTCTAAGCAAAGCCGCGCAAATTCCCGCGAATGCCAGGCGCAGGCCAAAAGCAGTCAGGGCAACAGAACGCAGTCAGGGCAACAGTACGCAGTCAGACCACAAACCAGAGGAGTGATACGTAGAAGAACGTGCTACCATGCAGTGCACTACTCAAGATATAAGTACTGGTTATTATTATTAAGGCGACAAATAAATAGCACTACAAGGTACTAAGACATGCAGGAGTATATAATGCCGGAGATTGCATGCGAGGTTAGTATCTACAATACATGTTAAGATAATTAGCACTACTGAAATAACCTATTTAACCTAGTCCGTATCGATTCTGCAGTCAATTTCCTTAATTTATTTCTGTGATCGTTCCTACCATAATAGTTTGGATCTAGCAAAATATTTTGAACGTCCGGAAAAAATAGTCTACATCAAACTTTCGTATAAGATTTAACCTATATTCTCCCTTCGATCGGATAGAGGTTCCCACCCTAATGCTCTCAACAATTTTGTAACACTACTATGCTTATCATATCAATTTGTAACAAATCTAGTTGCTCTCCGCTAAATCGATCTATATCTGAAACTAGTTCTACTTTGTAAGGGTCCCATATACTAGCTGCGTACTCCAAGTGAGGTCTCACGAGAGAAAAATAACATCGCTCCTTTACTTTCTCGTCATATTTTCTCAGTATTATTTTAATAAAGCCCTATTTACGATTTTTCTGTTCGCAATTTTCCTGTAAGTGCTTCCCAGAGGACAAGTCCTAAGCAATGGTTACACCTGAATTCTAAACTGACTTTTCATTTGATTGTTCGGCTTGATTAACCATGTACGTTTCTTTGGACAAGACTGTCTTTTTCCAAAAATTCATAACAACGCACATTTTAAAAATTATTTTTAACTGCAGGGTACTGCACTATTAGTTAATCGTATCTAGTTCTTTATTCAACGCAATTCTATCAGACTCTGTGTTAATATCCCTGAACAATACTGCGTCGTCCACGAAAAGGCGAATTTTACTCGTAACGATGGTGGTGATATCATTAATATAGAAAAGGAATTACAAGGGACCAATCACACTTCCCTGGGGTACACCTGATGTGACTTTAACTGTACCGGTAAGAAATCTTTAATCCAGCAGATTTTATCGTAATGTATACTATAGGATTTCAGCTAAACAAATAATTTCGAATGTGGAACTTTAAAGGAAGAACTTTTACACTATAATACTATACTAAAACTGAAATATAAAACTATCATGCCTCCTTGGACAGACCTTTACCTGGAGGAAAGAGCATCAACAACAAAGAGGGCTAGCTGGGTTTCGTAGGACCTTCCCTTTTGTAATCCATGCTGATTTTGAATTAACAAAATTGGACTATCGAACTACCCCATAATTGAACAGACGATTGTATGTTCCTATATTTTGCTCGTGTTAGACGTGAGGGAGGTCAATAGTTACTGGGCTCTTCCTTATCACCGCTCTTAAAGATGTGTGTAACGTTCGTGGTTTTCCAACCATAAGGGACATGATTTTCTGCCAGAGACTTCAAATATTAGTTTAAGCTCTATGTTACTTATTAAAAGCTCTGAGTTACTTCTAACAGTGTTCTAATAGTTGAGTCACGTGATAATATTCATTAAATAATTCCGGAGATACTCAATAATGGCAATTTTCGGTAGTTAGCATGATTTTGAGTACACCTCTTGTGCTTGTATTCTTATCTACTAACTAGTACTAACAGCACGACTCGATTGCCTATTCCATTACTATTCAACCTATAGTTACGAGCTACTCTAGTTTAAGTTGATTTGATCCCCTATGCTTGTTTGTAAATCTTCTATTCAGTACTAAGAGCACATCTAGCATTTTTCCTGTAAAACTCCTGTATCATTTCTTCATGTACATTATGCCTTAAAAGCAACCTATACAGTGTGTGGCATTTATTTAGCTGCAGAATACATGAATGGAAATAGTTTCTCAAACATTTTGCGCTCACCTGCAGTATCTACATCTACATACTACCCCGCAAGCCACCTCAAAAGGCGTGTGGCGGGGGGTGTTAGGACACCAGCCGTTAAAAAAAAAATTAAAATAAAAAAAAAATTTCCGCCTAGCATTTATTAAAGTCCTTAATTGTTCGGGGGAAAAACGAATTCCCATACCTATCCGTTCGGCAAAATATTCCTCTTAATTTATCGATTCTGTCGGACCTGGAAATATAATGTGGTTCTAATATGATGTTCTCCGTGTCGCTCTGAAAGATATCCATTCTCAATTGCTCAAGCAATCTTAGCCTAGCACGTAGCCTCCGAGTCTCTAGCGGCTCCCACCCTAAATCGTTCAAAATCCGTGTAACGCTTTCTGTTCGGCCGTAGCAGTTTTTGACGAATCGCGCAGCTTTCCTTTGTATTTTATTAAGTTCATGGACTAGGTCTTTCTCCGCCGGATCCCATATGCTCGCTGCATATTCAAGGTGTGGCCGGACGAGTGCGAAATAGCACCTTTCTTTCACTTTCTCATCCGAAAATCTTCCCACAACACGCTTGACAAATCCTAGCTTCTTCAGGGCTCTGCCACAAATATTTCTTATATGTGTCCCCCACGATAGGTTTGAAGTTATCGTAACTCCCAGGTATTTAACTTCATCTGTCGCATTTATGCTAACGCCATCCACAACATATACATGGGGATAGTTGCACGACCTACGCAAGAAATGAACCGCGGTGCATTTGCTCAGATTAAGTTCTAGTCCCCACTCTTTGCTCCACGCTTGAACGTTGTTTAAGTCCAATGAAAGAATTTCAAAGTCAGAGTGATTACTAATTTCGCGGTATATGACAGCGTCGTCGGCAAATAAACGTATTTTACTGCTAATTCGGGAGCAAAGGTCGTTTATATATATAATGAACAAGAGTGGGCCAATAACGCTTCCTTGCGGGACACCCGATGTCACCTTAACCACATCAGAGCTAATTCCGTCAAGAACTACTCTTTGCTTACGATCACTCAGAAAGTCACGTATCCAGTTTACTACTTGTTCGTTTAACCCGCATGACTGTAATTTGTATAAAGAACTTTGATAAAATTTCACCTCCCGATTGACAGTTGCTAGTTTTAGCCAATTCATTACAAGTCGTAGTTTCAATATCCGCAATAGGGTATTCGGTGATGTGCATGTTGTCGAACACTGACCCCACGCACCCTAAAGGTGACCAGCAGGTTGCTATGCGGATCGGTCTCTAGCTACGGAGGCCGCCTTCTCATCTGCCTCCGATCTCAGCGGCGATACAAGTGCAAGTGTGTGAGTGAATGGCGGAAAGAGATTTATCCGTTTATCCTCGCCACCATCTCTACGTCATTCCCACGTATGCACCGACGTCACTGCTACCGTATACTTGAGCCACGGATATCCGAGCCCGCATCGTGTTTGTACACACACGGCCATGCCTCTACAGCGTGCGCCTGACCGCGAGGAGTCCGTTTATAAGATTAGACGGCGGCGCGATCGAATGCGGTGACGAGGCGAGATCTGGGAGCTCTCGGATCCCACACTTTGCAACCCACGTGAATGCCGAGCTCTCAAGAGTTCCTGCAGGTGCCCCCATTACGTGTCCAAAGTCTTGGGTTCGATTCTAGGGGAGGATGCCAGATACATTAACTCCTATTCTGTAGCCCTTTTGAGGAATCTTAAAAACAAGAGGGCGTATATGAAGCAGTGTATAGGGGGTAAATGAGGCAAAAGAAGTTTGCAAGGATAGGTCAGTATGGAGGAAATTATTGAAGCAGAGTTAGGTGCACAAATATATATATTTATGAGTGAAACTTTGTGACTGTGCCTACCCCGGAAGGGAACGGCGTGACTGGTATGTATATATGTATCTTTTCCGCGAACAAAAAGAGACCATAACAGCTGCCAATGCGATTTTAACTAAGTTTTGCGATGGGTTTTACTATTATTTTCTCTCGTGAAACGCACTTGGGGAACGACGCAGGTATATGGGACCCTTGTGAAGTAGAACTAGTTTCAGGTATAGATAAAATACAGTGGAGAGCAGCTAGATTTGTTAAAAATTGTTACGATAAACATAGCAATGTTATTGAACTGTACAAACAACTTTGTTTGTACCTGATGATGACGATGTAATCATTGAAACGCGTAATACCAATAAAAAACTTAGTGGACATTACAAAATTTATTTCATTATTCATTTTCAGGTCGTCATTCAGGTCGTCGTCATCAAATGATGATGACGACCATCGTCGAAATCTAGGTCGTCCTGTTGTAATAAATCTATGTGGAAAAACTAAGTCAAACGTATCATTTACAATGTTAAGTAATTGCTGATTTATATATGCTGGTGATAACTCACCCCTGCTAAAAAATTCTGTAGTTTCCTTATAAATACTTTACATAATTTCTTAAAAAGTTCTGTAGATATTCCTTAAAGTATTGAAACGCCATTTTACAGAATTCCCTACGACGTTCTGCAGAATACCTTAGGGCTCGCTGCAGAATACCTAAGGGCCTCCTCTGCCCATCTACAAGCCATGTTAGATGCCATTCTATATAGTTTCTTAATTACTGTTAGCATATAAAAATCGATCTAGTGGAAGCATTAACATGGCTTTAATTTGACTTTGCCGAGTGTTATGTATGATGGGAGCTGGGTGTTGGCGGTTTTAGTGTGTGTTTTGTCACAGGACAGTGGGGCCCCCTGGGAAGAATAACGGGCAGCGAGGTAGACAGTACGGTTAAATTGACACTCACGAAAAACCGTGGTAATTAGTCATATTCGAGATGGTTTGTTCCTGAGGACACAACACCGAGGAGCACGGAAAATTTTACTGTGGATGAAATGCATTTTGAGCATTTTTCCCGGGATTGTGTTTACTTGTTGCTTTCACTTTTACCCGGTATTTGACCCCAAAATACGGTTTAAAGCCACCCACCCGGGTTCCCTCTGTCTGTGTCTTGGGGTTTCCATCGGGATTTCACCCGTTGCTCAGTCCTTGGGGATATTTTCGGGGCGATTAAATGTTCGCAGTGACTACTCCCTTAATCACTTTCTTGCGTCGTCAATCGCCCCACCGAGTATGCAATTTTTCCTGCGTGATTAATGACCTTGGCCCAGGGAATAAGGATATGTCCTAACGCTTGAAGAAGTCTTGGTTTTTCCTTCCATTTCACTGAATGCTCTTTCTCAAACCGCTAATCCTTCCCCCTGAGGGAAGGCCACCGAGGAAGAATTGGAATGGTCATCGGTGCTGACGTTACAACCACAGCGGTCCCAAATCTTTAAATACCAGTCTCGAGATTTGACGTCACTGTGACGTGTGACCATTGCCATCACTGAACCGCAGCAGTTCCAACTCCTTGAACTTGCGCCTTGGTGGCGACAGCTGGACCATGACCACGTGCAGCAAAGATGGATTAATGTGAGTCAAAATCGCCACGATAATTACATTACTCTATCAAGCCAATTTCAACAACTGCGATGGAAAATATTGTCCGTACGTCGGTTAAAATTAGCATCTGAATTATATTAAGTGCCAAGCTGATCAATTTTACGGGCCATGCCAAAAACATTTTACGAATCCCGATATCTACATCTACAAATATCGTGCGAGCCACCACTAGGTGTGTGGCACGGGGTGATTCCATACCAGACATGAACCATCATCTCAGCTGAAATCAGAACCGCGCACGTTCCCCGGATACGAGGCGCAGGCCAAAAGTAGTCAGGACAACAGTGCGCGGTCAGACTAGAAACTAGGAGAGTACAACGTATAAGAACATGCTACCATGCAGTGCACTACTTAAGATACAACTACTGGTTAGTATCATACGTAGTTAGTACCGTACCATACGTAGTTAGTAACGTACGCGTAGATGTAGATGTATCGCTCCTGCAGTCTATTTCCTTAATCTTATGCCTGTGATCGTTTCTACTATAATAGTTTGGCTCGAGCAAAATATGCTGAACGTCCGACAAGAAAGAGTCTACATCAAACTTACGTAGAAGATTTAATCTATATTTTTCCCTACGATTGGATAGAGGTTCCCACCCTAATTCCCTCAACAATTTACTAATACTGTTATGTTTTTTGGAACAGCATACCATAGTAGGTTGCATGATGGGGATTAATGTGGGGAAAAAGACCTTAGATCAAACAGGCTTAAGATGAAAATTAGATCCGCGAGCGATAAGCGGTCACAATAGCTGCCACCGAGACTTAATGTTCAAGTATTTCGAATGTTGAACTTGTTCAATCTTATTATCCCTAGAGTCGCAATAGTCTTGGGCTACATGACTGAGTTAATTACACATCACCCACAGGGAATATAAATATTGCAATACGTTTAGTGCCGCACTTCTTCCTCGAAAGAGCCCTTTCGTAACGTCTAGATTCTTATTCAGAATATTCATATGTCAGTTCTCAGACTTCACCGCAGGAATTTTATTAAAACCTCGATTAATTTTTAAACGCCATAAAATTGATAAACTGCGTCGCCGAGCGTTTTTTTCCGGGAAATTGCTGTTGCGCTTCCCGTCTATTCCGGAAGAAGAATGTGATAATAATCCGAGCGCTCTAATTATAGGCATTTTTATTCCCGTCTTGTCTTTGAATTCGTAGTTCTCGCCGCTGCATTTCACATTCACGAGTGAGCAAGGAAGACGCTCCCCTATCATTTTCCTGCCTCCAGATGACTGTGGAATCGTTGTTCTTCGTGAGTAGCATGGTGATTGCCTGGCGGCTTTCCAGAGATTTTATCGGAACTCTCAGAGTGCAAACATCGAAATAATAAACGGATCGGCCTTGAAAAAAAACCGGGTTCATTAGACTGGGGCTGAGTGAATGATGCGAGGAAGTTAGAGGACGATGTTTTGTGTTGTACGTCCATAAGGCCGCATATTGAACGCTCAGCCAGTATTTGGGATTCATCATAGAAAGTATTAGGTATTCTACATCTACATATTACCCCGCAAGCCACCTCAAGGGTGTTTGGCCGGGGGTGAGATATCACCAGCATGCACTAAAGTGTAGAAATTAGCGTTCACCTGCACATGCACCGCACTAAAGGTATGCTACAAATGCTACAGAAACTACTACAATAATCTATAATACAACTATGTAAACGTGACGCTAGAGTCATTCAGGGAACATGCAAAATATGGTGTTATCACTTCTCGACAGATTTAAAAATATGTATTTGGGAGCACATCAACTAACCAGCTACACTACCTGTCCATTAACCTACTTCAACGTCTTAACCACTATGGTGTCTTATCGATCGCGGGAAAAGTGACCTTTTAAACCTTTCTGTTCTACAATCTTTTTCGCTTATTTTTTTCTCATGATCTGATCTACCATAGTATGTTGGAGTTCCTAAGATATTGATAATTTGATCGGAAAATAAAAGAGTTTTGAATTTACATGAAATATGGAGTCTATTTTTCAATTGCCGGTCTGGATGTGATTTCCATCCAAGTTGTTGCAAAAAATCAGTAACACTGACAAGAGTATACTCACAACATCTTAAGATGGAGATATTATCAGCAGTTAATGGAGGGTTTTATGTCCAATTAATCTAAATATTTACAGGGTGTTTTCCACGTCCCATTGAAGACCTCAATGGCTATGATCAACGCCGACAGTATTCGTAATTATATCGATTGGAAGGAATTGGGAATGGGAATTACTATCAGAACGCAGGTTAAAATTTAGGTTAAACCTTTTAAGTAAATTCGAAACCGATTTGTTCACAGATGACGTTAGATACATATTAAGAACCCCTGCGTATTATGCTAGGTTTGATCGGATTAACAAGATTAGACAGATAGATTGTCGTACCGATAGATTTAAAATGTCATTTTTCCCGCGTACTATAAGAGAGAACAATAGGCAGCGTAGCAAAGGGATAGGTAGGTGAAATATAGTTAGAGTAGTCTATAGTGCATGATGCATGTAATAACAACCAATGACCCCTTTCTTATTATGTAGATACTAACATCTAGCTGCATGTGACCGTGTTATCTAGCATGTCTCCCTTAAATATCCTACTTGCATGTCAATAGTGCATGTTTGGTTATCTTCACCCCCTGCCACACACCCTCGTGGTGGCTCGCAGGGTATTATTTAGATGTAGATGAAATGCATTCACTATCGCTTTCTCATAAATTTCAACTTTCAATTTCTGGATGGGACGGTGATTGATTTCATATTTTATACGGCGGTAAGTTTGCAATATTTTTTCATGTTAGTATGACTTTGATTGACAGCATTGTACTTTTGCACTCATTTTGCATGTTAGTATGAAGGGACTCTTAACTAATGGACCTTGTGACCAATGATCTAGGTGACCATATGGCATAAATAAAATACTACATAGACACCGCATAGTACTTGTAATCTGCTAACACATACGTTAGTTAACCAGCTATTTTGTGAAATATACATCTCCATTTACGTCATACCCTTCAAGCCACCCAGAGGGTGTGTGGCAGGGGATGCTTCCACACCAGGCATGCATGAATTATGCGGAAGAACACCAAAACTACATTGAAACCAGCGTACCACACATGCAATGCGCCAATTAAAAATCTACTAACCAAGAAACATTCTATCGTCAATCGTTCCAACATGCAAGGGATACAAAGACTGCTACTAAAGTTTCAAAATATCATGCAAAAATAAGAACATCAATATTTACACCATGTATAAATAAGAACGTAATGGATATAAAGAGAAATATCTAATGTCTAGCTAATGACACTATTCGCACTATTCATGACGACGATCACAGCTGATATGGTCCCTAATGGTACGCGGAAAAAATGACATTTTATACCGATCGGTTCTACAATCTATCTCTCTAATTTTATTGACGCGATCCAATCTGCCGTAGTACGAGGGGATTAATAGTATGTTTTTTACGTCGTCAGAGAAATTTTTTCCAGAAATTTAGGTAAGAGGTTAAGCCTATAATTTAATCTACGCTGTGATAGCGATGCCCATCCCAATTCTTCTAACAATCCTGACACACTACTAAACTTATCGTAGCATCGTTTTACAAACCTAGCTCCTCTTCGCTGCACGTGATCTAATTCAGATATCAACCCGATATCATTCCAATATTTTATTGACGATTTAAAAGGAGTATCATGTAGATATAAAGGAATATCATGTAGGTATTAATTAAAAAATCTCCACCACGGCAGGGATTGGAACCCGTGCCCTCCAGCAACCTCACCAACCAGATCCCCTCTGTTTTCACGTCATAGAGGTGAAAACGCGCGCGAAGGCACGATCTTCTCGTTCCGAGAAAGTCGCTCGGAGCGTTCATTTCCCAGTACCACGGAGGAAAGCCTTAAACCCCGTGCATCTCGTCCAAGTTCACCTCTTCCTCGGAAACGGGTCGCTACCCAAGTCCCTTCGAGAGGCGAGGACATCCGCGGGTAAATCCCAGCTGAAGGGTGGTCATCGTCTATGACATTTTTCTCCATGATCTAGATGATTTAACTATTTCCCGAGGTTATAAGGAAAGTAGGTTGGAGAGTGGAGCATGAATCGAGGAGTAAAGAAACATTACTTTGAAGGGAAAAATATAAGACGAGAGTGTTCGATGCGAACAATTTTTTATTCCATACGCTCATTATATTTTGTTAGAGTCAACCTACTACGGTAGAAACGATCAGGGGCGTAAGATAAAGGAAATAGTCTGCTGAAACGATAAAGTCAGAATGTTATTCTTTCCTCGGACAATATGGAACCATTGAATACCTACCAGTAATAGTGATGATGAATCAATTTTATGAAACTCCGATAATCGCAAATTGGGATTTGTTAAAAGAACATTTGGAAAGTGCAACGATGAAGGCAGAGAAATCAGCAACTTCTCCCTTATTACATCCCACTTGGAATACGCTGCCAATAAATGAAATCCTCATGAATTAGGCTAAAAGACAGAGTTGGAGCGCGTGCAGAGATGATCAGCAAGATATGTGAAAAGCCGTTATGATAGTGTTTTTAGAGTTACCGACCTCATGCAACAGCTTCCTAAATAATTTTGAATTATTTAAAGATGGAAAAATAATTCTATGATATCAATCCCAAGAGATATGTTCCATTTCCTTAATGTCTTGAATGTGTCTACACCTACTTATTACCCTGCAAGCCACCACAAGGGTGTTTGGCAGGGGGGTGATGGCGGAATGATGACTGAAGTTCATGTTTCTGATAAAACTTTGACAGAGCTAACATTATGGCAGTTTGATACGGTACTTAAATGCTTTACTCATTCATCGAGATTATCGGTTGGATTTTAAGGCCATCGTACCAATTCAGCCCTCGCTACGGGTCTTCACTTTCCACTTCCACTCCTCTGCAACTCTTATGGCATGGTAAACCCTTTCCGAGAAAACACGCCAACGAAATCTGCTGAGATATGGCGTGAGAACGCCTCGTAACCTTGAACTTCCCCTCCTTAGTCGAAAAAGATTCAACGTCCTTAATTACGTTTTAATAACATCGAGTCCACGAGAGCCGATCGTAGTCAGGTGAATCCCTGGCGTTTGACGACGTTATTTCGAATCTGACTGTCTCCGCTAAGACGAAGGAGCCTCTGGCCTAAGTTTCCAGAACGAGAGATTTAAAATGCATTTTTTCCTCAAAGAACTAGGAGTTTATTATGTGCATATGTGATTATAAGTGATTGTGTTCGTTTGTCTCTTATACAGATCTGCTGCTTTATTCCGATCGCAATTGATCAGTTCCATTAAACTCAGACCCTCACTACGTAGAATATATCTATACGTAGGTATTATCTATATCCATCTGTGAGTAGGATTTATTTAAAGAATGCTAGGAAAATGTGACGAGAAAGTAAAGGAGCGATGTTATTTTTCTCTCCTGAGACCTCACATGGAGTACGTCGCTAGTATATGGAACCCTTACGAAGTAGGACTAGTATCAGATATAGATTGCATACAGTGGAGGACAGCTAGATTTGTTAAAAATTGTTACGATAAACATAGCAGTGTTACTAAATTATTGAGGGAATTTGGGTTGGAATCTCTATCCGATCGAAGTGAAAAAAATTGGTTAAATATTTTACGAAAGTTTGATGCAGACTATTTTTGGCCGGACGTGCAGCATATTGTGCTAGACCCAAACTATTATGGTAGAAACGATCACAGGCATATGATTAAGGAAATAGACTGCAGAACCGATATATTTAAAATGTCATTTTCCACGCACAACAAGGGACCATAATAGTTACGATAGATCAGTTCTAGGATACTGACTCGGTTAAATAGGTTTTTGCACTAGTGTTAAATATCTTAACATAATTATTAGCTACCGACCTCGCATGTAATATACGGCTTCATATACTATTTCATGATTTAGTACCTTTTGAGAGCCTTAGTACCTTATTTATCAGTCGCATTTATAATACTAACCAGTAGTTGTATCTTGAGTAGTGTACTGCATGGTAGCATGTTCTTCTACGTATCACTCTCCTAGTTTCTGGTCTTGACTGCACACTGTTGTCCTGACTGCTTTTGGCCTGCGCCTGGCATCCGGGGGAACGTGCGCGGTTCTGATTTAAACTGGGATGAGTGCTCATGTGGAATGTGGAGATGACTGGTGTAGAATCACTCCGCACCACACACCCTAGTGGTGGCTTGCACGGTATTTCGTAGATATGTCCTGGTGTTTAATAACATACCGTACTAATTAACAACTCACCCCGCTTGAAATGTTCGGCATGATTTTGTTTTCTGAGTGATTTAGTGCCTTGTTGTTTACTTATCAACATTCAAATGATACTTACCAGTAAATGTATGTTTCCGATGGTATTGTGTTTTAGCATGTTCGTCAACGTAGCTCCCTCCTGTCTAGTTTGACCGCGATTTGATCTCCTGACTGCTTTTTGGTCTACGCCTAGCGACTGGGGGAACTTGCGAGGTTCTGATTGGAACTGGGACAAGTGATGTATACCTGGGAGTTCTAACACCTCGTCTCACACACCCCAGTCGTGGTATGCATGGTATTCCATGCTTTGTTCAAATGTTCAAAACAAGATAGAAATGTTATTTTCATTACGTGTTCAAAACAAGATAAAAATGTTATTTTCATTACGTTGACAAATACTAACCAATCTCTAATATTCTTCCCCCTTTAGCAAAATGTAAGCTTGCAGCTTCGCGATTTTTCACGAATATCTCGAGAACGGTGGGGGAATACGACCAAAGTGGAAATATATTCTAAAGGTTCATGAAATTACCAGCTAAATGCATTTCAACCCGTCCCAATAGAGCTATCAGGCTTCGAGTAGTTTAATGTCAACATTGAATACCTACTTATTCCGACCAACCGAGACGGGATTGTCGACCCTTTCTCAGCATGCTCAGCTTCTTTCATTCGTTCCCTTAGTTGCCAATGGGAATATTTCACGCCATCGATATGCATATAGGTTTTTTATACCCCTCAATCATGGACGTGAACAGATAGAACAACAGTGATGCAGACCATATTACAAAAATAATAAGATGCATAATGAAATAAACCCATACGAAGCCGTGAAATGCGTCTAATAGCAGTGATAAACATGAAAATTAAATCATTACCCTCTTTAGGTAGACTAGACTAGGTTCTCGCATTAGTCGTTCAGTTCTAGTGTAATGCATGCTGATGAAATTTCACATCCTGACAAGTATTTGCAGGTTCTTTAAATTGTATTATTAGTCGTAGTCCTGTTAACTTTATTATGGTATACAAAGTATTCAGGCGTGCCGCGCATATGCCGCGGTGAAATACGATGAAATTGCCATGAAAAAAATGTTTTAGTTCATACGTATCCTTCTAAATTGCCATGTTTATTATGGTACATTATTGTGCATACTGGTGATTATTCACTCCCTGCCCCACACCTTTGTGGTGGCTTGCAGGGTATAATGTAGAAACAGTAATTAATTACAATTATTACTAACTCGTCACTGCGCATGATGTAATGTCCTGCATGTAGCTGTATCCCTCATTAATCAGTATTAGTATGTTAATCTGAGTATCGCATGTATGTTGCAGGACGACCGCCTTTCCTAGTGGAAGGTTTGTCACTGAATTATGGCGAGCATTCAATTTCTTTTTACCCAGCGTCCTTCACTCAGGATATGGCGTGCATGGTACATCTACATATTACCCTACATATTACTCACCTCAAGGGTGTTTGGCTGGAGGTAATAGGGGGGGAGGAGTAGAATTAAACAAATATTTCGAGGGGATATCATCCAGAGAGCGGGACTATCCAGAGACGATAAACAGCTAAACCTGGAACTATATCCTCATATTACCCGGCAACACACCCAAAGGGTGTGGGGCAGGGGGTGAGTCATCACCAACTTACTCAATAGTTTACCATTAACTCTCGCCAACATGCACTACACTCTAAACCAATGCTACAGACTCTATTTTATTAATACACATTCTAGCTATGTAAACGATATACAAGAGTCATGCAAGAATCATGCGAAACGTGATGTTAGTACTAGGTTGCAGATTAAGAAACAAGCATTTGGGAGCAGGTCAAGAACTATGAGAGTGCTATGTTGGCGAACATGCTTAAATACGGAACACGGGTTAAAATACCACCACTAATTAGTAATACTATTACTACTGATTCGTGGATACCACGAGATTACGATAAATAGGTCCCACAGAATACTACTAATTCTTGTAGAATACCAAATCGTGCGAGATATTTCAAGCGGGATGAGTTAATGATAAGTAAATAAACACAAGTTTTAAATGTAGTCCACCCCTGGGGGAACATAAAACAGATCTATCGCATGTAATCAAAAGTCCCCTCCCTCCCCACTGCCTCATGCTCTGAGGTTGCTCGTAGGGTAATTTGTAGATGTTGCATGACTTACTTAGTGGGCATTCATTTTAACAGTCATCGGAACTATAACAGTCCCTAATTACCCATGTAAAAAATTGGGCAATACGTATCTATCTACATCTACGAAATACCGTGCAAGCCACCAGTAGGGTGTGTAGCACGGGGTGATTCCACACAAGGCATGCAGCACTCATCCCAGTCCAAGCAGAACAGCTCATTTTCCCCCGAATGCCAGGCGCAAGCCAAAAGCAGTCAGGGAAACGGTACGCGGTCAGACCACATACCAGGAGAGTAGTACGTAGAAGAGCATGCTACCATGCAGCACACTACTCAAGATATAACTACTGGTTAGTATTATAAATGCGACTGATAAATAGCACTATAAGGCACTAAGACATGCAGGAGTATATCAAGCCGGAGATCGCATGCGAGGTTAGTATCTACAATTCATGTTAAGATATGTAGGACTACTGAAAAAACCTATTTAACCTAGTCAGTATCCTAGAACTGATCTATCGCAACTAGTATGGTCCCTTATTGTACGTGGAAAAAATGACATCTTTAATCTATCGGTTCTGCAGTCTATTTCCTTAATCTTATGTCTGTGATCGTTCCTACCATAATATTTTGGCACTAGCAACATGTTTTGAACGTCTGGCAAAAAATAGCCTACATCAAACTTTCCTAAAAGTTTTAACCTATATTTCTCCCTTCGATCGGATAGAGGTTCTCAACCTAATCCCTCAACAATTTAGTAACACTACTATTTTTATCATAACAAGTTTTAACGAATCTAGCTGCCCTCCGCTGTATTCGATCTATATCTGAAACTAGTCCTATTTCGTAAGGGTCCCATAAACTAGCGACGTACTCCAAGTGGGGCCTAACGGGAGAAAAATAACATCGCTCCTTTACCTTCTCGTCACACTTTCCTAGTATTCTTTTAATAAATCCTAATTTACGACTTGCCTCTCCACAAATTTCTCGTATATGCGTATCCGTGCATCCAACCACAGGCAAGACGTCCCAAATCCGAAATTCCATTTGAATAGCTCCGAATCCTTGAGTCTGCCATTTTTTGAGTGAATGAATCCGTCTCGCTAAAATGCGGAGTTCCAAAATCCGACGACGGAATTGACGCAAAGTAAGATAAATGGGCCAAAAAAACCCAAGCTCAAGTCCTTTCTTCCCTCGTGTTTCGCCAACCATGGACGGAGACAGAGATTTATCGAATGTAATTGTTTTCACTGATTTTCCAGTTCCGGCCCAAGAAATATAAATTGGTGTCATCGGACGCTGGCAATGATCTGGCATTGTGCTTTCATATTCGACTGATACCCATCAATTGAATCACAAGATGGGTGTTCCAATTACAGCCTCACTGATGTAAAATATTATTATTTTCTGACTCTTCCATAACGTATGAATAACAAACGTTCTAATTAACTTAATGTTCTTTGTTTAATGACTTAGTGACTGTGCCTACCCCGGAAGGGATCGGCGTTATTGGTATGTATGTATGTAACTTACACGCGTACTAATATGTGTGATAAACTTATTAGTATATTCAGGTGTTCCTTTCGATAGAATAAAGTTCTCTCAGGTATTCCTCCGGGTAAGCAGGTACACGTCTCCCGGCGTCACCTCGAAACCCGGTGGAATACTTGAGAGACCTTAATCCAGCAGATGCTCCGGGAAAATCTTAAGATCTTTCATCGCTCCTTCAGATAATTTATCACTTGCATATTTACTTTTTACATTCACCCACAGGCATTCAAATCAAGTTTTATTAAGGGCGTCCTTAATATAA
This sequence comes from Ceriagrion tenellum, assembly GCA_963169105.1. Classification (NCBI taxonomy): domain Eukaryota; kingdom Metazoa; phylum Arthropoda; class Insecta; order Odonata; family Coenagrionidae; genus Ceriagrion; species Ceriagrion tenellum. Next base: position 126,752,320 of record OY720637.1, read on the forward strand.
TTTCCAAATGTGTTGCCCGATAGAGGTTTGAGGTGACATAACTTCATTTGTGCAGCTTTTTTTAGTCCAATGAACGAAGTTTAATGGCAAAGTCTTCCTATAGAAAAATCTGTCTAGAGTCTGGTAGGTTTGTGGCTCGATCCGCGGCCCAAGGTTTTTCTTTCACCGGTGAGTTTTCAACGAACTCACGACGTTCATCGCGGTAGTCTGGAAAATCGTACAATCTACCCCAGCGAAATTAAATGAATACGTCACGTTTGAGCAAGCAAGTCTGAAATCCGAGACAATGGGCGTATAGGAGGGAAATATCGTACGCAAATCCCCAGTATGACCCACCTGTGACTCAAATCACCCCCCCACCCTCCACTGGTTTTTGCCGGCCCTTCCCCCTCCACAGTTCACTCACGTACGCAAGGGGGAACTCCTGGAAAGAAGGGGGTGAGGGTCGAGGAGGAGGGGGCGGAGGTGAGCGATGGGCGGGGGACGGAGGGGAAGTGAAGGGGAGGGGAGAGTATGAGAGCGGCGGTAAGGACACCTCCTCCTGACATAACCTCCGGAGATTTCAACGCTTCAACACCACTGAGGCTTTAGCGCAGTTCAGGTGCCACTGCAAGAGAACTGACAGACCATCGACCACAGACGACTTCAGAATGGCCACAACACACTCCTGCATCCTGTTCGCCCTTTGTCTCGCGGTCGCCGCGGCGATGCCTCAAATGCAAGAGAACAAAAGACCAAGTGAGTACTTAAGCTCGTTTCACCTTTTGGAGCAGTTAGTTCACTGAATTGATCCGCGAAATCTCGATTATTTTTATCGCTGTAATCGGCACGTGTTTCCACCCTCATCGCCGCATATCATTTTTAAGAGGTCTAAAGGTTCCCACGGAGAGAACCCATTGCAATAAGTTCCCGTGAGAATTCAAGCGTCTGAAAATTTCAATTTTAGGATTTGAAGCGAATACTCCATGGCGCCTTTCGTTAATATAAATACTGGGTCACTGTCTACCCGTCGATCTGTTATGTCGTTTTTGTGCTCTGTTGTCTGTTGTTTAAGCTTGATAGTATATCATATGTTAGTATTAGAGGTGTAACTAGAGGAGCCCCCAACTACCCACCTTTGAGGTGACTTGCACGGTATCATGTTCAAATAAAAAGGATTGAAGTAATAATAATAATAATAAACTCGTTTATTGTTCTAGGAGTGAACTCCTTTGGAACATAGAAATGAGTTTGGAACATAGAAATGAGAAGTAGAGATAGTTTATGGGTTTACTGCTCTAGAGAAGTGTATTCGCAAGTTTCCGTGACATACTCATGTCTCTGTCAGGGTCTCCATCCGCTTATGTGATTCGGGATGACATCAGTGAGAAAAGAATGTGAACGAAAAATAAGAGAAGGTAGGGATCTCACCACTTGTTTCATTCATCTCGAGTGTGGGTGCTGACAAGATTTTATTTAACAGTGCAGCTTGATGCCTGAACCGTAAGACGTTCATGAGAAGTGTTTTTCGAAGCAGTTTCCCTTTGGTTGTCCCGATAGAAGCGAGAATTCTAAAACTAAATTGCTTTGAATATTGGAGAGACCACTACAGCTTGGCACCTGTATAACTTTGCGTGGGTAACGATTTTTTTAATGCGTTCGCATCATATAAAGTTCGCGGAGTAGCCAGGATTTGCGTTAGGGGGACGGGACAATTTCCCGTCTTCTGTGGCAGCTTTTGAATGAAATGTCAAATTTTTGAATGAAATTTCGGGGCAGCATGTCCACACCTCCCCGTATAAGTCCATGTTTACTTCATGACGTGTTTTCTTCTCAAGGATTGAGTTCTCGCAGTTTTCAGTCATTTTGGTCCGACTCCGAGCGGGGATGGTTAAAATTTTATGATAATCTTCAACCACTGTTCATTGCTAAATGGTGCTTGTACATTGTTTTGCAATCCGACCTCTCCGACAGCTAATAAAAATTTTGATCGTGTATTCACCGGCGTTCTGGCCGCTTGTTTAGGTTGTGTCAATTGGCCGTATTTTATCACCGCAGTTTCGAACAGGAAAACTAAATTTTCACCTGTTTTTTTTACAGCAAACACTGGGCTTGTTATTTTATGCTATCAGTGTGTCGGCATTTTTGGTTGTTAACGATTCCACTTCAATTGAGGGGAAATTTCCTATTAGTGTGTATTAGTATTTCTGAGCAGTGCGAACGTGATGGAATGAAGTTTGCATATTACCCGCGGTAATAAATGACTCGCAATTTGTACATATATCTGTCCTTACAGCCTTATAGTTTCGAGACCCGGTGTTTGAATTAATGACGTCGAGCGGGTACAGCGCGAGTGAAAGGGGTTGGCGACATAGCAGAGGTGTAAGGGGCACGGAGTCCTACTCCGTGGTAAGGGGTTATAATAGGCAAGGCTGTCAACACTACCGAACTAATCCTGAGAGCGGTTTGTTTATGCTGTATACCTCGATAAAATATTAACGATACAAGCAGAGGTGCACCAAAATAGTCACTCTTCGCTACGCGTCTGAAGTTATTTTTTTTTAAATATTGCAAACTTAAGTTGATATTGAACATAACGACTGTATGTCGGAACCTAAGTAGTAAAAAGCGAAGACAGCAGGGCGAGATTACGATCGACGTCTCCTGACGCGGCGGAGACGGACGGTGGCGTTCGCGACGCTTCGTGATTATGATGCAGTGGGACATAATACGACGGCCGGACGTTGTCTATATCAACCTTGTCAATTTGTTTTTCCTACCGATACGCTGGTGGCAGCCGATCAGAGGAAAGCTCTTTTTAAATTCTTAACGTTTCGTTATCAGATTATCCATCTTTCTATTAAGGTTTACAATTAAATATAGTTAACTTTCTTCAAGCAAAGAGTCGTTATTGCGTAGTATTCATGTCTGGGTGATGAAATATGAACATAGAAGGCTACTCGGCTACCATTTAGAGCTTAGTTCCAAAAAAATCGGTCAACGAATGGCGCTGAAATTTCCGTCAACGGTAATTAACTTCTCACGACGGTGGATGTCTGAACTTCTCGTCAATTTGTCATGTCAGGAAACGATCGCAGTATAGCCCACACTGATTTACGCCGAGGTTCTTCGCAGTCAGCACCTTCCTCTTAAAGGGGCCTCATGCGTAACTGAGGCCAGGTTTCGCTACACCTATTTGCGTGAGGTGAAAGGTGGAAATCATCAACCGGAAGCAACATTCACCAGAAAGGTGGAAGTCATGGGACCGACGACATTTAGATAATTTAGGCAATAAAAGTTACGCGTAGTCATAGGGGTCGCTGTTCCTCCACAGAATGTTGTAATCTCTTGCCTGAGGTGCTAGCACCTGCGACTTAAGCGATGTTGAGTAATTGACTACCATCGGGGAAGAATGCCTTTGGGAGACTCTTAATCCTTCAGTAAGAATACCCGTTCACAAAATGTGGCCACAGGCTCTTATGCTAGCAATGAGAGATTTTATTAATTGCTACGAAAGAAAACTTAGCGTCCCGTTGAACTGGACTCGCGTAATTGCTTTAACATATTTGTTGGGCCATCTGTTCAATACACGGGAGGATTGACGATTTAGTTAAATTATTTGGGCATTTCTAATATCTCGAAATGAATTCCTGGTGTTTTTGATAACATTTTTCTGCAGCTGTTGGTGTCGATTATAGTTATGATTTTCAATTAAAGGGTCTAATACACGATGCATGTACCTGCGCGGATTCATCTACATCTACGTAATACCCTGCGAGCCAGCACGAGGGTGTGTGGCAGGGGGTGAAGATCACCAAACATGCTCTATTGACATGCAACTAGGACATTTAATGGAGACATGCTAGATAACAGGGTCACTTGCAGCTAGATGATTAGTATCTACATAATAAGAAAGGGATTATTGGTTGTTATTACTTGCATCATGCACTACAGACTACTCCAACTATATTTCATCTACCTATCCCTCTGCTACACTGCCTGTTGTTCTCTTATGGCACGCGGGAAAAATGACATTTTAAATCTATCGGTACGACAATCTATCTCTCTAATCTTGTTAATCTGATTAAACCTAGCATAATACGCAGGGGTTCTTAATATGTATCTAACGTCATCTGTGAACAAATCGGTTTCGAATTTACTTAAAAGGTTTAACCTAAATTTTAACCTGCGTTCAGATAGTAATTCCCATCCTAGTTCTTCTATTAAACTCGTTACACTTAAACAATTATCATAACGGCCTTCAACAAATCTAGCGGATCTCCTTTGCACACGCTCTAATTCTTTTATCAAACCTTCCTCGTACGGATCCCATGTACTAGCGGCATATTCTAAATGAGGCCTGACAATTGTAAAATAGGTTCTTTCTCGTACTCTCTCATCGCAACTGCCTAGAACCCCTTTTTCGAATCCTAATCTACGGTTTGCCACGCTAGTTATTTCATGAATTACTTTTACATTACATGAATTACACTATATTTCATGAAAGCATTGAAGACAACAATTGACAGTGGGGCGGGTTTTTTCCTGGGCATGTATTCGTGCACGTTGTTAATCTCCAAGTGAACATTTGAGGGGACGCGCGATCACGCATAAACCAGAGTCGGTCCATTCATCGGCTAATGTTGTAATGAGCATAAATACCTCGTAGGAGATACACCGCTACTTCACCTCGATTACCATATACATCTACGTTATACCCTGCAAGCCACCCAGAGGGTGTGTTCAGGGGGCGCTTCCACACCAGGCAAGCATGAATTATACGGTAGAACACCGAAACTACATTGAGACCAGCGTACCACACATGCAATGCGCCAATTAAAAATCTACTAACCAAGGAACATTCAATCGTTCCAACATACAAGGGATACAAAGACTACTACTACAGTTTCAAAATATCATGCATAAATAAGAACGTAGCGAATATAAAGAGAAAGATCTACAGTCTAGCTAATGTCACTATTAACACTACTCATGACGACGATCACAGCTGATATGGTCCCGAATGATACGCGGAAAAAGTGAATTTCATACCTATCGGTTCTACAATCTATCTCTCTAATTTTATTGGCGCGATATAATCTGCCGTAGTACGAGGAGGTTAATAGTATGTTTTTACGTCGTCAGAAAAATGATTTTCCTGAAATTTAGTTAGGAGGTTAAGCCTATAATTTAATCTACGCTGTGATAGCGATTCCCATCCCAATTCTTCTAACAATTCATACATACTACTAAACTTATCGTAGCATCGTTTTCGAACCAAACTCCTCTTGTATGATTGCCGTAGACTAATGAAGTAATGAAACCAATTTTATTTCTCTTCAGTGTCACGTGTCGCAGCCAGCTTTTACCAGTCGTGGTTTCCCCCTCAAAGGTTAAAGGCAAGGTGACTCCACGGAGATTAAGTGCCGACTTTGATTCGGCATGCAAACATTCGTCCTCTCAGGAAGTCACTTCACATTTTTCCCTTGCATTTGTCTCTCGTCTTCGATGCAAATATTTCTCAATTTCTTCTTCCGTTCCAACTGGTTAGTCGCGACGAAACAAATTTAGCTGGGATTTCAGTTCTTGTGTGAAAGCTCGACAGATTGTATGCAAGCTAGCATTATAAAAATTTCCTCATGTCTGCTCAAAATTTGTATTTGAGCCTACGTTCTTGATATTCCGATCACGCATGATTGTCGTATCAGTTGCTTGTTCCAAATTAGTTATTTTTCCCCGTTGAAGACCATGACTTTCCCGATCTCGGTCGAATACTGTAAGGTTGCTGGAGCGGCAAGCGTGGATGATTTACTGCATTTAAATAGGAACACCCTTTAAGTACAACTTACTAATTTTGTGGGCCCCGAATACGTGACCAAACCCAGTATCCTCAAAATTTATCAATAGGCGCGAAAAACTCAATTATGTTCAACTTTGTCCGCTGCAGTGAAAATGGGCCTAACTAAAGGCAACGCATTCTCCGAAAGGCTGGCGTTCCACTAAAAAGGGGCAAACACTATTTCAGAGCAAATATTTTCTGTTCATGTTTTCTGCGGAAACCTAATACTCATCCAATGGTTTTAAGACGCTGAGAAAATGGGCTTGGCAACTTTGCAAAGTATGAGGCGATTTCCTCGGAGATCAAATAGTCAGTGTACATATTAGGAGCCTCGTTACAGCAGTATGTTAACGGAGAAATGATCAGAGGTGAAAGTTATTTTGCTATGACTTAAATGCCCCACTCCTGTCAGTTGCTGGAAGACTTCAAGAAGCATGCCATTAATGGTGTTTACCCAAGTTATTTCATCGTATTGATCCAACTCCATTCAAGAGTCCTTTCCAATTACTTACGCGTGTTGGTTTTTCCCTGTGCCCAGTCAGATGTTGGAACGAAAATGAAACTTCAATAAACTTCATTCTTCAAACAAATTTACTTCTAATGGCTTTAGCTTTAAATACTGAGAGTCCACTGTTTTACGAAATTTAATTACCCTACTTAATATATACATCTACATCTACGTCATACCCTGCAAGTCACCCAAAGGGTGTGTGGCAGGGGGTGCTTCCACACCAGGCATGCATGAATTATACGGAAGAACACCGAAACTACATTGAAACCAGCGAACCACACATGCAACGCGCCAATTAAAAATCTACTATCCAAGAAACATTCTATCGTCAATCGTTCCAACATACAAAGACTACTACTACAGATTCAAAATATCATGCATAAATAAGAACGTAGAAAATTTAAAGAGAAAGATCTACAGTCTAGCTGATGACACTATTCGCACTATTCATGACGACGATCACAGCTGTTATGGTCCCGAATGGTACGCGGAAAAAATGGCATTTTATGCCGATCGGTTCTACAATCTAGCTCTCTAATTTTATTGGCGCGATCTAATCTGCCGTAGTATGAGGGGGTTAATAGTATGTTTTTACGCCGTCAGAGAAATGTTTTTCCTGAAATTTAGCTAAGAGGTTAGGCCATAAATTTAATCTACGCTGTGATAGCGATTCCCATCCCAATTCTTCTAACAATCCAGACACACTAGCAAACTTATCGTAGTCCAAATTTTTCTCGTCATGCGACACGATTTTAACAATAATTTTGTTGTCCAATTACGGGAGACATGCTCCGTAATTCTCGCTCTACGCTGTTTAAAATAACGAAATTCGGTGATTGGCCTCACATTTTTTCCCCGCTTTCAGTTCTTTACGTTGCTTTTAGTCCCTCCCTCATGTAGCATAAAAAAACACCGAAGTAGCGCTTTCCGACTGAGAATGTGTAGTGATATAAGAAGGGCGGGGATAATTGGCGTCCACCGTAATTTCTTCCGTCCTCATCGCAAAAAACTTATTTGAAAATTTCAATGAACCTGTTCTAAACGATATGGTGAACTGGACCTTAGATGAGATCATTAGTAAAGGAATGTTTCTTTAAGTCTAGGCGAATAGTATTTACATTACCACCACACTTCATCTCTATTGATTTCAATGGCGAAAAAATTATTGCCGAGCTCGCAAGTACAGCGTACCTCCCCGCCACTTTATCCAACAACATTTGGATGTTAATTTAACCATAGTACACCTTTGTCCATTTCCTGTTTATACCCCTTACTCTCTTTTAATGGCTTTTGTCCTGATACCCCCTGCCACACGCCCCTTTTTTAAATAGCGTGGTCCATCGAATTCAATCAAAGCCAAATGATTTGCTCTCGGCCAATTTAAGTGATTTGGTAAGCTCTGATAAGATTCGGGGCAGAATCTGCAATCACATAATTTAATGGAGTCCTCAGAAAAGTATGTAAAGAGCCCATAATGGGAATATCGTGTTCAAGAGATCTCTACAGGGCCTTGCTCATCCAGTCTTAGAGGCCAGGTGTTTCGTCGAATTCCATGATGACCGAACGCAGTTTTAGCGCCAATTATCTTCCGGCTGTGGGATTTCCAAGAAAGCTGATTATCGGGTAGCTTTTGCCTTGTCATCCTCGCATTTTTTAACTATACTAAAAACCAGAGGTATTTCCTGAGTCTTGCCGCATGTAGACTCGTTAATGTTCACTTTATCTCAAAGGCATGCATATCATAGGGACGCGCGTGAACGATCAAGACTGTAATCAGCTAGTTTAATCACTGGGTCAGCAGATAATTCGTAGGCAACGGTAAGAATACTATAGTAAGAGTGGGGACTATAGTATGATGAATCGACCTGCGAAGTATTTCCTTCGCATGAGAGGCGTAATTGTGAATATTGATTGCGAAGAAATTAAGGTTTAAACCTATAGTATTATCCAACGCTCTTTCGTAACGCAGAGGGGGTGAGTACTATGGCGGAGCTCGAGCGTTTACATTCATAGGTGGAGGAATTTGCTCTCACGACTTATGAAATTGTGGGCTTCATGAGATATTACCGTCACTTGCAGGAGCATTAACTTGAGTTTTTTTGTGTCAAATCCATTCTGACAACTGCGTGACAGGCCAACTTTGTCTTGAGTTAAGAATCTCAAAGATGGAAGATCTTGTATGATTGGCAACCTCCCTATAACGTGGCCTTAATTAGCTCGAGAGAATGACACTAATTTTTGTTATATCCCTTATCTTTTTATAATTTATCACGTATCTATACTCTAGAAAAATACGCGATTTATGCAGGGAGACAATTTTTCTGGCAAGCGACTACCGCTGCCTCTTAATGAGAGCTAAAAAACTATATTCGCGGTTAGAGCTCCGCTGGAAAATTTAAGATTGATTTTATTTAAATAAATTATGGATGATAAATATTTTGCATAGATATAAGGTCAATGAGAACTCGCTAACGTCTGCTCTCAATATCACCAGTCTACAAGACAATGCGGAAATTCATTGTTATTTTTATTTAAGACGGACAGTCTCATTTTTTGGCAGGTACAAGTCTACTTGTTAAACCCAACAATATTGTTGAAGAGTAAAAATGGCTGTTTTTTGGTTTTACAAATGCCGTTCTAATCGGTCAAATCGTCTCAGACGCATTCTACATAAGAAAGCCCCTTTAGTTTTAGCGATGATACAATGACATTGCATCGACTCTGGCCGAAGAGCACGGGCTCTAGAGGAGACGCGACGGTCCGAATCGCATAGTGATAAGAAATGACAGGGTAAAGACAAGCCTATCTTTTCGACCAAAAAATCTAACGAGAATCATGGAGGAATTATTTCTTGGTAAAAATATTTCACAATGGTCGCCGAAGGATTGGCTGAAATTTATGATAACTTTAGTCAGTGAACTAATTAGAAGAACTATAACATGACTGTGTGAAGCGTCTCTTCTTAGAAGTATATTACGTTTGAATCCATAATGAAGTGAAATACTTGGTATTTCGATACACATTTCAATTGTGCAGAAAACTTACGCAGTATTTCCTTCTATTATGGACGAAAAGAATTATATATCCTCGTTAGTCTTCAAGAGGTGAGGAGGTAGACAATAATAGAAAAATAAGCTAGCCTTTTCCTATTTTTTTCGGCATTACCAAGGCCAGTGATTCACTACCACAGTAATGGTGCGCTGTGACGTTTTGTGTCCAAGGGGTGGCGGGGCTGGTGCCCGCCAGGTGCACCATCACGAAGGGGTTGTCGCCGAGTTTTGTGCCGCTTTGTTTTAAGAAACTTGGTTTTCAAACCAAATCCTTTTCTATTAAGAAATTATTATCATCTTTGGCTCAAAACAATGTTCAATGGATAATGACAAGCAATGGTTTAAGGCTTATTACTTTTATATCAACAAGTTTTCGCGATAATGGATATTTAATTTGTAAAAATTCGCCAATATTTCGTGACTTCGAATCGCATATATAATATTTCGTCCGAGCCATGAAACTAAATAAGAGAACATTTTAAAAATACTGCCCAATATTTTTCTCACCGGGACAAGTATACCTACTAATTTATTGGCTCATTATCCCCTGCTCATTTCGCTGAATCATCAATGGAAGCTCGTCCATTAGAGATAACCATCATGTCTTCATTGATGCGATTTCTTCCTTAAAAGTTCCAAGGCTGTTCGTCAAGCGAAAGCCTTGATATTCCCAGCTCCATTCCTTCCCGCTAAACGATTGCGAAGTTCCGCGAAAGCGGTCGCGTCACTGGACGTGACTGGCCTACCGCACAGTGGGCGACAAGGCATGCAACACGTTGGGCGCGAATTAGTTAAATGTTCCTCTTCAAATGGCACACTTTTGACCGAATTCCTGGAATATGTAACGATTTTCACAGTATTATTAATTAGACGCTTTAATACTGTTGCAGCCCTCGGCCTTTCCTAAAAGGTAAGCGCAGGCTATAGTTAATCCAGTATGCTTGTTTCGCGTTTTACGTCCGCAACTCCTTGTCATGCAAGAGGCCATTTTGTGAGGGATGCAAGCACAATACGAAATGACTCGGAGTTATCTTGAAGCTCTTACGCATTCCACTGCAAAGCCTGGAATGAGAGAATGACGTCCGCGCTTAAACAAGACTCCTACGGTCCCCAAGCCCGTATGATTCTTGTTCAAGCCGATCAGTAGGAAAATTTCGATAGGGTGCTTCCCTTCCATCCTCCCAACATCCCCATTAATTTCGTCCACATATGTCTCTTGTTATTCTTCGCCCATCCACCTTGTCCTCAGCTTCTTATTCTTTGCTTAGTTCCCCCCATGGTCTCACAGGGTCTACTACAGTTTCCCAGTTAATTTCTTATTCTCTGATTTCTTCTCGAATGCGTTCAAAATGAAGCTTTTTCCTCCGTATCGGTATTTCCGCGTGGCCATCAGCAAAATCCCGAAAGTTATTGGCAATTAATGGCAAATTTGGTTTATATTGTTTAAATAGTAGTTTCCCGTCAGAAAACTAATAAATTCCTGATTACAGTGTGATTTCTAATGCATCAGGATATTTGGACGGTCACAGTTCCTGGAATTCAGTTGATTACTTGCAGAGCACTGTACGTGTGGCGACAGGCTTCTTTACGTGAAGAAAGTTTTTCCTCTGTACCCGAAGTTAAAGCAATTTCTTAAGTTAGGTCAGGCGCTGCCATATTGAAAGGATTAGCGGGCGGTTGTGGAATGACCGGATGAATTTTCACCCCTGCCGCAATTGACGAAGAGCAGCATAGGCTGTAGGGGCCGTAGAGGTCAACTGATCTGGATCGGGGCTCTGGAGTTATAATAATAATATATAATTTATTTCTGTCGGTTACATACGTAACAGAAATCGTCAATAGGTACATGTCAGTCAGTAACATGACAAAGGAAAAAAAAGAAAAAACAAGTGTGTGTGTGTGTGTATATATATATATTGAATATACATACTTCATATGTATATAAATACATATGAAGCTGAATGATGTGGGCCATGTTGAGGTGAGGACATAGAATACTGGGATAGATGAATGTTATCATGATTACGATCGAGTGTGGTAGGAGTACTTTGTGGGGAGCTGGGAAGTTTTCGGGGTTTTGCTTTACAAATAGGGCACAGTTTAAAATGTAGAGGGATGGAACCGTAAGAATTGACAGATTTCTGAATAGCGATCTGCCAGGAGTACGGGAGGGAAGGCGAAGCATAGCTTTTAGAGCCTGCTTTTGCAGAGAGAAGATCTTTCTGGAGAGATAGTCATTTCCCCAGAATAATATCCCGCACGTAATATGGGATTGGATTTTTGCATGAAAAAGTAGTTTGAAAGTGTCTAAAGTGACAATTAGAGCCAATTTTCTGATGAGGAAGATACCAGCTGTTATTCAGTTAGGCGCGCCTCAGTGGCCCGGAAATAAAACTCAGATTGAGCAAACGTGTACTTCACGTTAAATTGCCGTATTTTTGCGCCGATATTAAATAGTTATGGCTTGTGGAAGTCAGGTGCGCTTTACGTCACGAAGGGAACTTGGGAAGAGGTAAAGACCAGGGGTGGAGGCAAAGGGTAAGAGGGAGTGGAAAGGTCTTCAACTCTGAAAGAAGTACTTACCATTTCATTAGTGTGGAAGCCGCTTCGTACGATAGTCGCCAGAGTAATCAGACAGGACCGGGGATCTGTAACTTGTGATGCAAAGCGCCGGAGCAACGGCCATCAAGGCGTACGGACACGCACGTTTCACTAGCAATGACAATGTTTTCAAGGAATCATGCACGAGTCATTTGAGACTAACGACCTGTAAAATTCATTCAATGTCCAATTCCTGCAACCTTTCGCGAGATCTGCAACGAGAAGTTTGCATACTTTTAAGGGTTTGTTTCCTCCCATTAGGTGACTTAACCGTCGCGTAATTGTAGCAGCTAGTGTAACACAGAGTTTCCTGGTTGGATGCCTGTATTTAGGAGCTTATGTCTCTCTGAAGCACTATTTTAGAGGTCGGAATCAGATATCGGTAACATATTATGGTTGAGTTACGTCATTGTGCGACTACTAATTATGGAAGGGCAGAGATGAAAATGCTTTCATGGTGAAGGAATAGTCCTCCTAATATAGGGTTGGACCTCACATGTTCCCCTAGCTCTAAGGGGAGGTTCTAAATGCTGTATGAAGGCGAGGCTATAAAGTTCAGTACGGCCCTATGTGAGGGAACATGCTTGAAGTCAATAGTGTGTCCTTGATGCTAATTCCTTTATATACATATGTGTAGCTGCCGGCATAAGGTTTAACCAGTTTAACCATTCCATAATGACATGCTTATCACTTGTATTTTTTTACTACTTATACTGAATGACTAATTACTAGCTTTAAGAGCTTAGAACATGGGGACTAGTCTAATTATAACTTTCATCAGAGGAAAACTGCAAGTGTTTTGCTTCTTTATTTTCCTTTTGTTGGAGCTCGCGTGTGATGAAGTACCTACTTGAAACTATGAATGGTGACAAACACCAGGTAATCAGCAAAAGGATTAAATGGTTCACAACATTTTCATTGACAGATGGACCTCCCCCAACCCCTGCTCAAACACAGTTCACCTTCGACATTCTCCCTGATGCTGGTGAACTGGTGACTCGTCTTGGTTCGGAGTGTGATGCCCAAGGTGCCCAGGCTCAGAGTAGCTCCTCAAGTTTCAGCATGGTGCTCCCTGGTGGGATTGCAGTGTCTGCATCCTTCAGTGAAGCCAGGGCTGCAGCAGGAACAGCTCAACTTGGTATGTGCCAGGATATGCGGACTATTGACTGTTACTTTTTACGGGATTCATTCCGCGATGTATGTTTTTTTAAACAAAAATATTTCGCTGGTCCTCCTGCCAGCGAAATATTGTTGTTTAAAAAAACATACATCGCGGAATGAATCCCGTAAAAAGTAACAGTCAACACTGCATCCGCGGAAGCCTACGGGCTAATTTTATGTGGACTATTGTTTCAGGACAATCTGCTGAACTTCTAGATCTGGTAGCAACTATGATTTCAAGTATTTTTTTTGTTAACTTATGATAGGGTCTCAGCTCCTTGCTTGCAGAATTATGGCAGTAAAAATATTTTACCTATTTTATTACTTGTGATTTTATCCAATATTCTATGAAATCCATGAAAACTAAATCTGATCATTCAGAAGTCATTTTGAAAATAAACAACGAGAAGCATCCATCTCAACATTTACAAAACCTTGCATCTAACATAGCACTGGGACCTGTTCCAAATAGACCCCTCAGAGAGTCTGTTATTGGGAATTTTTTGGCAAAAGTCAAATATTTACATTGGATAACATGCTGTTGCCATTGTTCCTATTGTTTCATGTAAAGAGATGGCACCATGTACTTCTGGCTGTGATATACTTGTAACCATCCTCATTCACCTCCACAAGTTAACAAGGTACCTCCTGATGAAATGTGAAATTGTATCCCTCTTCAAGTAGCTTGACATTTCAGTATTTCATTCCAAAATATTTAATTGCCACTCCTTTTACCCATGACTGTAGATCCTGTGTATATAATCTTTGCTCTAGATGCTTCATAACCTATCTTAGTAGTTTCAGATGCAGCTGGGTAGCCAGAGATGCTCATGTTTCTTTATTCCTCTCACTTGGCTGATAAGTGGTTGTAATTAGTGATTACAAATGCTGAGTACAGGGTGTAAGTCCAAAATGGGCTAAAATGAGATGTCATCTCAGCCATGCTAGAAAAATGAAGAGCTATGGGAAAGAACAGTTCTCTGCACCATCCAGTGGCTTTACAATTTTCTGACATGCATGAAGATTTGAATGTCCTGTGCTCTTGTCACTCATCAGTTACATTAAGTTCAACATTCATTTGGGATGGTAGTTGTCCACCAAGCAGTCCAACTTGAGAAATAGATACTCCATGTTAGAGTAAGCTTATTTGGTTGTAGCTCCTAGAATGAGTCCAGTAATCTGGGTTTGTATCCGTTGAGCCAATTTATTTCATAAGGCTATATCTAATGATTAATTTTTTTTGAATAATACAACTTCCAAACAAGTTTATTTATTCTTTTTTTGGGTACTAATTTAACCTAGGTAATGCAATTTTAAGTAATCTTCTTTGTAACCATAAAAAAGCTAGTCTAATCCCTAAGCGTTTCATTTTTGAGGCCTAAAAACCTAATGTGGAAACGCTGGTTCTTACTCCATAATACGTTAAACATCTCTGTGGATGCCATTGATGTTGCTGCTGTCTGTAGGTGGCAGACACAAAATACATGATCTAAGCCATCAACGCATATTATGCCACAGTACTGCAATACATTTTTACAGGAACTCCAAGCCCATTCCGTGGACGTGGTGTTGCTGTAACTGGACCAAATGGAGTGACATACAACATCAGAGCTCCAATTGAAGCAGATTTCAAAGTTCAAGGGCCTGAGGGCACAAAATGGAATGTACAGAGACATGCCATGGTTCCATCAGAGTGAGTTAAACCTTTCAACCTATCCACAGTAAACTGAGTTGTCCAAATTTCCAGTAGAGGAATCAACTTAAACATATTCTTAAGGCTGGATAATCCTAAGAGGAAAACAAGGCATATCCCAAACTTAATGTTTTCTATTGAATCACAACAGTGTTAAAAGTTAAAATTTGTACATACCAATTTACTGATGAAACAGTGAGGTTGGAAATAGTTTTTGACAAAAGTTTGACATTACTAAAGGCAAACCGCAGGTCTAAAATGCCATTACTTACTCTGTCAAATACTAGTTGTCATGTAAAAAGCAGAGGGAAAAATTATGGCAAATGCAAATGGTGTTAGTCTGTAGAAATGCTCTCAGGAAATGTACGAGACTGATTGATGAGAATACCCTGAACAATCATTAAACCTATTCCATCCCGAACTCATGAAAGGACAACTTCATTGGCAGCCTTGCCATTTGACTATCATTATTTGGTACAGCCAAATGCCCGTTCCATCTTTGTATTACTTTGGTCAATGTCCACCACTCACCATTACTTATGACCATGCTCTATACGTGGCAAGTCTTTATTTCCAGGCTATCCTTGTCAGCTGTTAGCATTCTTCTTAAGATATGTGTTCTTGCCTAACTGGCCACTGGTCAGTTTGGTTCTTCCATCACAGTTGATTCTACTTCCCATATTGCAGTATTCCACACTTGTCCCTTTTTGCATTTATGTAAAAATTATAATCCTCATCAATTCAATAAAAAAGGTTATGTACAGCTATACTGCCCTCTCTTAATGCCAAACTGTATCATTCAAGTTTGGAGAGAAAACTGAAACTTCAAAGAACTATTTTCTAGGCAGTACCTCATCAAATGCTTCACACATTTTTTAGACTTTCCTATTTTAAAAGAAAATAATTAAAATAACATTATATTTATCATTTCAGAGGAGCAGCCATCACTTTCCCCAAGGCTTAAAAAAACAATGTATCTTCAAACTGCATTCTACAAGGCAAGCTGGAGTGAGCAGAATTGGGATATCATCACTTCTGAAGATCAGAGTATTTGTTATTGTTGTCAACAGTTCCAAGATTTAGGATGCTCTCTTTTGTCTTCAGAATCTCTTTGGCAGAAAGCCAAAGCTTCTGATATATGTTAAATGGACTCCAACATATATTGGTGGTTGAAGTTTTTTTGTGAGAAATGGTGACTGATTGATACATTAGTATGTGCACTTGAAGTGCGAGCACTTAATATACTGAACATTCACCTTAAAATACCACATTTGGGTTCATGTATGTCCTGAATGCAGGCATTTAGTTATTTAAGAGCCCATTTTCCTGAGATGACATCCAGAGATTAAATGTTGCAGTGTAGGTTAAATGTGGTAGCATTAGATCTGACATGTAGTTCCATCATTACAATAAGCCACACAATTGAAAATTGTCTAAGAAACAAAGAAACCAGCTGCTCAAAAGTCATTTGGCATGTTAGCAAAGGAATACATGGTGCCTTAATGTTAAGGTTTGTGGTTTTTATGCTTCCCATGACTACTTTATTTCTGTGATCTTGCCGGTAATAATTCACCAGTTTGCTCTGGTTGAGAAAGAATTCAAAAAATCAAAGCACTGTCACATTTTTAAAAAGTTAAAAAGACCACATTGAAATTTTTTGAATGAAATAAACTTATTTTTCTTAATTATTTATCAAGGAAGTTTGATTTTATTACAAAAGTGAGACATTTCAGCACTGTCATAATAAGTCTTGTGGATGACCTCGTTCGTCCCTCAAAAACTGTCCCATCCCTGTATAAGCATTCCCACAGCTGTGGGGTTTTCAGACGAATCTTTCCATGCACAATGTGGAGAGCATTTAAAGTGCAGTACTGTTGAATGAGACTTGAAACTGATCCCCCAACTACCTTACAGTAAGAATAAGCCAATGCGGAGTTACTAAAAACTTCTTCCTCCTTTTCGCAAACCTAACCACCTGTCTCTTCACTGTTGTTGGTCCCTTCCCTTTCATCAATAAATAATGAAACACTTGAAGCTTTATTCAATTTCCAAGAGCATGTAGGGGATGAATTAGAGGTGGGTTTAATGCAGGGTGCATACCCTGGGGCCAGATTTAAAGGGTTCCATCAAACCCTAACTTTGCACTTTTTTCAACAGACCCAAACTTTGGAAGCACAAATTTAACTCTGCATAAGTTAACAATTGGCAGTCAAACATGATAATATTAATCTGCTTAGTTCATTACTTCAATACTATGCTGCATTAAATGTACCTACTGTACTGCATTAGTCCTCAATGTCTCTCCATGGCATCAACCGACCATGATCCACCTCTGGAAGGAACGTTTGTTGACATCGCTCTTGCATGCATATGGATATCTAATACCCCCAGTCTCATGGCTTGCAGCCAAGCAAATGAGCCTAGTTCAAACTTATTTATCTTAGTGCTGAGAAAAATAATAATTGCAGAGGGATAAATCCCCTTCAATATACAGTGTAGCTTTTCTTTGTTGCGTCTTTCCGTGCAACTGAAGGAGGAAACTTAGACAAGTGCAGCCTAGCAAGTGATAAAGGACAATGATCATTCTCACTTGGGTCACCATGCAGTTGCAGTAAGTCAAAATAAGCACTTTCAGATCAAATATGTTTCTGTACAGGGACTTTGAGCTTTCAGACAAGATTTTCCCAACCCAATTTTAATTGGTCTCTTATTTAGCGGAGGCCTATATTGCAAGGAAAATAAAGAATTCACTTTATTTGGCACTGTGATTTCTAAAATTGGCTAGATTGAGGTGGATACTGGAAATATAAACACATTACAAAATAACTTTGGTTGAGTGTTCCATATTCCTTGAAAACTTGAAATAGATGGGCTTGCTAGTTGACTAGACAACTCATTGGCATCACAGCCTATCAGAGTTCAACAGCTTATGCTGAGACTCAGCTCAGAGTTCCCAGATAGAATGAGAAAATTACTAAATTTTACATATGATAAATAAAGAAAAAATTTTCCTACTCATTGAGGTACAATGACACAGTCATCTAAATACACAAAGGGAAAGAGTGGTTCATCAACTGAAAAGTAAGGCTTATCTAAAAAGCATCCCAGTGATGTTAAAGGCCAGTAAAATAAATTATGGAAGGTAGTTTTAACTGGTAAATTTGAGATTTATATAATACTGATATCTCCACTTAAAAAACCTTCAATAATTATGCCAATTTAGATGTTGCAGAATGTTAATACAGCAGGCATTATTTGTACAACATATTATGATGATAACGTCTTTAAACTCAGGGGCTGATTGCAGAAGTTGACTATATCTCTCAGTAAACCACACCCATTTTTCAGGATGAGCTGAACAAATAATAAATTAATTCAGTGCATTGATGAGAATCAGTTAATACAGACACTTTTCCCACGTCCCTGTAGCAAATTTGCAATTATGATGCCAAAGACAGTTCCCCTAGGCCTGGTTGTTTTTTTAAAGCCTACCACTTCATTGACTGCACAGATGAGCAGATCAACCATCAATTTTTAACAATAGAGTATGAACTCATTAGGTAGCTTAGAAAAACATGTGGGTATTGATAATTACAGTGAAAATGCATCAAGAACCTTTCATTAACAGCTGGATATTTTTCCTTGAGTCACACAGCATTGCTATGGGTGTTCATGAGCAAACTTCACAGTTACTTCTCCAAGATCTTCTTGATAGGGCTGCCAACTATCTTTCTAAGATGGTAAAGTTTCCATAAAATCAGGGCTTCAGAGAATGGCTATCCCCATGATACTGTGATGTGCACTACGTATTTCTTTATACCCAGAAACTTCAGTTCACCACTCTCATAAGGATATAGTGCCACAGGCTGAAATAGCTGCAAAAATACTTTGCCCCTGAATATTAAAAAAACCACAAAGATAAATTAACTTCATAATAGATGCAACGTATGCAGATAGGTGGGCGTAAAAACATTATAATCTCAGGTGACTACAAATGGAATAGACTTAAGGGTGGTAGATGGATTACAGGTGACCAATGTCTCTGGAATCAAACCACAGCATTGCCTTTTTAATAAATATTAGTCTAACCATTTCACCAGGTGCACAAATTCAGCGAGAATTATGTCAAGCATTTTTCATATAGCTTTTCCCTTTTTTTATACCACTAAATGTTAAGTCCTACTATCGTAGTCATTTAGGGATTCCTATACTTTTTTCTGCAAAATGTGATCACAAAGAATATTACTTACCTTAAAAGTAATTTCTATTTGACAGGATTCAGAAGAAATACAAAAGAGCAGTCTCAAGGATGAAGCAGATCAAATAAAAAGGATAAGAAGCAAATTTTAGAAATTCAGTAGTGAAATGGAAGAAATGTAAATGCATGAACTGACAAGTAGCAACCGAAGATGTGTTATACGCCAAAAAATTATGGATTTTGGCCCCTCAGCAGTTAATGACCATCTTCTGCTAGCTCTTAGAGTTAGTGCAACTCATTACCCAGAAATTCTCAATGGAGTTAGTGCAACTCATTACCCAGAAATTCTCAATGATGTCAACTCTCCATCTTTTCCTAAGTCTTCCTCTGAACCTAATTTTGATGTCCATCCATAGATCTTTTGTTTTTGCCTCTGCCGTGCATTTTATGAGACCTGACCATAAAATTCTTCCTGAATTAATGAAAAGCACTATGATTTCTTCATCCACAAATTAATTCCTACACTTCTCTTGATTCTCCATTCATCTCCTTTATCCTGTATTGACCCAAAATTTTTCACAGTATAGAGAGTACCTAGGTCGTAGTAATTTCTAAAGGAGGAAATTATCTGGTGGGAGGCTTTATAGGTGGAAAAAATATCTGTTCCATTAGCAGCAGGAGATGTGATTTTTGAACTCCAGGAGCCAATATTTTGGAAACTTTTATGTTTTACATTAATAATATTTTAATACATTCTTACAGAAGTCCTTGATACACAAAAACATGGAAAGGCAAATGGTTGGCAGACCTGCTTTTGGATGTGCTTTACAGCTTACATTCAGTAAAACCAGGCTGTCAAATCGCTGGTGACTTCACGTCGTCTAAATGCATTTTAAATATTAGCATCACAATATCAATTAAATATGCACCATGTCAATGAGAGTAATTGTGCAATCTGATGGCTAGTGCATAGATGTAATATTTTTTCAATTTTCACATCACCTGAATTCACATAATAATAATAACAACGAACGAGTTTTAATTTGATAACAACAACACCTAAAGAGATTGCACGATAAATCTTTTGACCAAGATAGGAAATTATGACGACTGCAAAGAGTTTTTAAGGACTCAAATCATGGATTGGGCTTCTTTTCCTAAACTATAAATGTCCAACACTTACAAGAAACCATTACCGAATGGAGACATTAAAGGTAGCTCTATACTTCTGAGCCAACAAAATATAGTGGTCATCACACCAAGTGGTGAGTTAGAAATTCCAGCAGAAACTGTGAAGGCTTTGGTGTCGGCCCAGGTGGCAGATGGGTAAAGTCCTCGCCTGCTAACCCAAGGATTGTGGGTTCGAGTCCCGCCTGGGTAGATTATCCACTACCCAGGACATGAATGTTTGTGTTTGTCAAATGGGTTAATTGTAAGAGAGGACTATACAGTCCTTTATTCGCTCAATAAAGACAAGTTAAAATATTGAGTGACAGGTAAAGGACCATATGAACATCTTCACATGCCATTATTCCTAGGATCACTAACACAAATGGCATATACAATCATTTCCCTCCCTGTGACCTAAATATGAACAACATCAACAGTTACTGATATTTGGAATAAACAAAGAAGCAGGTGTAGTCTTCAGGGGATTGAAAAACCCTCTTTCCCGATTCCAGCCTTCACAAATTCCCCTTGAATGCTATCTCAGCATGAAAAGTATACTTATTTTTAAAATAAATGATGCAACCAATTTTCGAGAAAATCACTCCATGCATAGTTACAAAAGACTCCTCATATACAATGAAAAAGCCTAAGCTTCAGCTAAGCAGTGACCACACCCCATGATGGTTCAGAAATAGGCATTACAGTAAGGTGAGCATAAAATAAGCCAAAAATGATGGGTAGTGTGTAAATGTTTCCATGGTTTCAGTCAATCAGACAAGGAGTGTGCTAGACTATGCTAGACATTTCAGACATCTAGCTTAGATGGACATGGACCATTCAAGATTCAGTGTTCAATGACGAGGCATGTGGAACAATTGTATTATGAAATGAAATAAAACTAATGAATCCTGGACATGTGGTGATATAAACTGCACATTCCATGAGGCAGTCAGAATTCATCATTGAACTAGTGACACTCCCCCAAAACAACTAATTTTCACTGGGGGTTTTATGGTCGATGTGATGCACCCTAAAGTGGGATTAATGAAGCATAGCAGATCCAAGAAACGGTTATCTGCCGCAATTCTTTATCAACACTCTACCCAATTATCTAGAGAAATTTCAGCAGACGAAACTGGTCTCAGGCCATTGAAAATTATTTTCAGGACACAAAATCAAACGAAATTAGCTGCAATAATGGATTTACCAATCGACTCGGGCACTTGACCTTACTGGAGATCAAAAAATTGCATGCTCTGAAATCTGAGGATATTTTCAACAGCAACTATATAATTGCTATGGCGTTTATAAGGGGACTTGCTTTGTAATTGGATCTCTAGTCAGAGTGGTCAAGTGTCCTAAGTTTTTAGCTATTGGAAACGTGGGAGCAGTATCGACAGTACTCGCCCATAGCTCTACCAATTCACTGCTGTATCTTTCGGTTTCGAGAATACTTAATTACAAGATGAAAAAATGTAACATACGGAGAGCAAGCAACTATCGAGGCAACAGATCACCAAAAAGAAACTGACACGTAAGTCAACTGAAATACATCAGCGAGACCGTCGAAAAAAATTCATCCTGATTTTCCCCAAAGTATTGTTCATTCACTATCTTCCGGGAGATCTGAAAATACCGCTGTGTATGACTCAGTAACAAAGGAGTTCAGATATGCAACACAAATATTTCATTGATTGATAACGCTCATCAATTCGTGGCGAAGTGAACTTACACTCGGTTACAGGCCTGGTGTGCCTTTCTCGATCGTGGAATCCTGGCTTTCTTAAAAGCAACTAAGACGAAGTTTTGAAGAACGTTTAACCAAAGATGGGAGTAATGTGTACACCAACCTTTAAATTGCGGAACTAGGACTTTGGCATGCATTCTCTAAGTTGATCAACCAAGTGAATTTCGTGCAGGTTTTATTATTTCAAAAGTTTTCAGCAGTTTGAGGAATAATATGTCATAAACATTACCGGGAAACACGTTTTTGAAGACGATACGACAGCAAAATACAACGTATACGAGATATCCCATCTCGTGGCAGAAATCTGTACTAATCGGTACACGAGGAAGAAGGGGATATTGTAAGTTGTAGTAGGCTCTTAAGTAAAATAGTTCTTCAGAGCATTCATAACCTGAACTTTAATCTCCCGTAGAAATAGATTGGTATTTTAATAATTCAACGAGAAACGTAAATGTCAGCAAATCCAACGGACCGTCATTTTAATGCTTTCTTATGCCTTCCTGTAAATTAGCACAATATCACTGCGCCTTGTGACTGGAGATTCGGCCATCTTACATTACCTAATCAGTAGACTTTTGGAAGCAGTTTCGTTGTCTGTGGCAGGCCTGCAAATTCAATTACACAGCTGTTGAGATGGCGTTAAAGAGAATAAATAAGGTACGTATTAGTGCAATCCTCATACCAGAGGCATGGCTCCAGTTGCCGAAATTTGCTCTTTGGTGAACTCGTCTCAACGCCCTTAACGATTTTACATTTGCTCTTATGTCTGCAATGCTTATTACCTACGTCAGTGTAACGGTTGAAGTACGGGTCGTAGTGGTGCATTATAAGTTATGAAGAATTTCCATATACTGTTGCGATTAGCGGTGACGGAATCTGACGGGAATATTAGTGTCGAAAGTAAGCAAGTTGTGTTGTATGCCGGAAGTGTGTTAAACCATGAACAATTGATTGTATCAATTAGTGATTCGAATGTTTAAGTTCTATAAATGCCCCGTACTATGCAACTAAATGTTGAGTTAGCATCATCAACCTGCTATCATTTCTTGTGTGTTTCTTAGTATGTTCAATCGCATCGCGGTTGCGTGGTTTTTATCAATACTACATTATGCCATTATTAATCACCTGACTGGATGACTGTGATTTTCAAGTGCATCGCATCCCTTGGTTCAATTTGAACGGGTTGGTTATTATCGTTGTGCTGAAAATAACTATTTTAGTCGAAACGGATCTTACGTGTTCCTATATAATATTCTGATGATTAATTGGGCTGGTGTGTCCGTTAGTTCCTTGAACCTTCGGGTGACACATTCCTTCTTAGTATTAGCACATTTAAAGTGATAATGTTTTTGTTTCTGCTGCGGGTTTTCATTATCAACCTATGCGATGCCGATAGTTTTGGTACGGAATTAGAATGTTCGTGTGAAATACGATATGCTCGTGTGATTATCCTTTTTTGTGCTTAAACGCTCCTGAAAATCACTGCTGTCATTTTGGTTGATAAATTTTTGACGTAACCATACGATCCAATCGTCGAAGCCAAGTTCCAAGGCAGGGTTGGCTACCTTCACTAGGCTTGCCGTGAAGTTCCTTTCTGACTTCTCTCATCAGAATTCGAAATTTTATTTTGCAGGAACTCCAGGACCTGGGCAGGGATCCACCTGCACAATGTTCTGCAGGTCCAGTCGGCGACGATCGTGAGTATCCTTATTATATGTACATTTTTCTCATATACTTCGTATTGCATATTGTTTTGAATTGCTTTCGTTTGTTTCATATAGAATTCTATTTCGTGTTTTGTTACTCCACGAATACATCTTTTCCTTTTATTTTAGTGTTTCACTGGCAGGCCACAATCATGGGACCTGTAAGTATAGTGCATTATCATCTTATGTTCTGTTGTTCCATGATCGTTAGATTTATATGCATATTTTTCTTTTAATCCGCAGCCAGACAGTCCATACCAGGGAGGTGTTTTTTTCTTAACCATTCACTTTCCAACGGATTATCCATTTAAACCACCAAAGGTAAACAAATAACTTAAGTTGAGATACTAGTTGGTAGTGTGTGGTGTCAGTTAATAAATTATCTCAGAGGCATAAGGACATGAGTGCTACGGTAGTGCATACAGCATGGTATGAGATTCCCTGTTTCATATGTTCTTAAAAGATTCCTTAAATGCATGTAGAAGTAGTTCAGATTTCATTGCTTCTCATGAGGAGCAATGGTTGTGGTACTCTCGTATCATGATGGGGCTCTATTGCTGTGTAAATGTGTACCTTTTTTCTGCATTTTAGAAGTTGGGAGGTATGGTTGTGCATGTCATCAAATTAGAAGCAAGTTAGTGGGTGTAGGTGAACAGAATTTTGAGTTTCAGCAATTGTTGCTCCATTGTGGCTGTCTTAATCTGGGACTCTGGTTTTGCTGTCCAAGGATAACTGAAAGCTTACCTGAAGTTGGTTGATAATGAGGCTAATCAATCGCCACCACTGATATTGTCAGTTTTGACTTAGTTGTGAGACAATCTTTATTTAGAATATTATTCTTGTCATCTGGAATATCTCTTATTGCATACACCATTACAAAGTACAAATTCAGCCATGTGTTCTGTCCATCTCCTGCCAAAGCTGTATCTACCTCATGACAATTCAAAAAAGATTTTCCTATATCGAGTTGACAAAATTCTTTCTCCTATCACATTATTACTCATCTAGTTAATCTAAAAGACTTTTCTCTGTGATTGTGGTGTTCCATGACTTCTGCCATCCATTTCATTTTGGGAACTGGGTTGGGGCTTGTAATGTTTTCCCATCCCTGTGGCCTTGACTTCTATCTCTGCAGTGGCAAACATTTTAAGTTTAATCTCTTCTATCAAAGTGCATTGTGGAGAGTTCTTCAGGTACAATATGTATCTCACTACATGGGATGTCAAACAGTGGTGCCTCCTGTCTAAATGTGGGATAACTCTATTACTAGGTTTCTCACCACCCTTCTTGTGGCATGTTTATTTTTTTCATAATTTTCGGTATCTAGAAATAATAACCAGTTTTATTTAGGGAGAGCCAAATTGTCATGGGTTAACATATAGTTCAATTCCCAGATATTGTTGTGCAGCAGTTAGATAAGATTCTGCAATAGAAAGGGTGCTGTTACCTGACATTTGGTGAATATCAAAATGTTATCAGTACCCCTCAGCTTTCAATATCTCTCTGATTGGCCAACAGGCATCTATGCTAATAAGAAATGAACTTGAATGAAGCTTCTCCACATTACAAGATGAAAGTGATTATAATCTATTCATATGATATCAGCACTTTCACTCCTGGGTATCTTGGAGCCAATTGTGGTCACATATTGCCATGGATTGCTCAAACCTTGGATATGTAATGCTTAACTCAGCAACCAGAATTGTTTCTTGAAGTTTCATGGTTTGATTGTAATAATCTTCTCTCATACTTCGCAGTCTAATGGAAAATAGTAATTGATTATTCATTTCATCATTGCACTTGACCTTGCCAGAATGGCTGGACTGTAGTGAAGGATTAATATTGCTCTTTTAAGGTATTTCCGTCGCGTTTGGTTTTTTTGATAACAGTTTCTCCCCTCTTCCTGGGGGCGTCTTCAGGTCCGTTGGACATTTTTGCAATTACAAAAATGTCCAACGGACCTGAAGACACCCCCAGGAAGAGGGGAGAAACTGTTATCAAAAAAACCAAACACGCGACGGAAATACCTGAAAAGGGCAATATTAATAATTATAAGAGTCGCGGAAGCCTTCAAAGAAATCTAGTGAAGGATGTTTTTCAGTGTATGTTGTATCTTGTGGTAGGGCTTTGTTTGGATCATGTTATTGCAGGCACACCTTAAAACTTGCAGTTTAAGTAATGGAGTATATTTAATGTAATTGTTATTGCAGCAACTGTGGTTACTTGAGATTATTTGCTATTTTATGTTTCGTGCGGCACTGATGGCCAGATACATCAAGTTTATATAATAGGCTGAAGAGGAAATCATTAATTTTTCAAGGCTAGGTGAAACAGTACATGTATGCATGGCTGGGATATAACCCTGGTCTTGTTCCATTCATTTACACATTTGTGCATTCATGCACAAGTTCCAACAGGTTCATGAATCATGTAACCAGATCTTAAGTGGCTGAATGCATGGGTGGATGTAAATCTTATTAATACTAGTGATTGACATTTCATTTGTTGTGGTTGTTTTTTATTTTTTGTTGTGATGGGTGTCTTTTGGGCTCATTTTGTGTGTAATGTCATAAAAAGATATGCTTTTTGCTCTCTTAGCTATATGATCCATTAATTACATTATCTTCTGAGATTCACTTTGGCATCATACTGCTGTTTAGGCAGTCGATCCTGAAAGTCATCTATTTAGGCTATTTTACATTTGGCACTTTATTGCTTAGTCTGATGTATAAATGGTGGCAAAACGTAAGACATTAGCATGGCCCATACTCTTGTAAAATGTACCTTTGGTCCTATGAAGTCTGTTACAATATGCCAATGGAGTAAGGCCTTCAGTGTAAAGAAATTTTTAGCTTTGAGACAAAAATTGTTCCCTAAATGAATTTTTATGAATAAATTTACTTTTTCTCCCTTATCAACCACAGCAAATTATTCTGGATTTTCATATCTTTTGGAAAATATATTTCTTTAGAAAGGTATTTGAAGTTGGTTAATTTTAATGGACTTAAGGTTCCCGTTTATAGGACAGGGTATGTTTTCCTCGGTAAGGGTTATATTTGGTGGTCCCCTAGAAATTTGATTCATATGAATATTGAGGGTTTGTGATGTCTGATTACAGTACTGATCATGGGAATGATTTTTTAGAGTCATATATTTAAATGTTTGAGCTGTTGCTGAGAGACTCTGCCATTGCAATCATTGGCAGCCAATTGACTTTGAGTTTTTTATAATGTTGAAGTCTGGGAAAGTAGAGTAATAATAGCATTAAAAGCTTTGTGTAGGGAGAATATCCCTAAAGCATGTTAAATATCCTGCCTAGTATGATGGTCTTAGAAAACCATCTAAACTAGTGGCTCGTTACTGGTGTGCACCAGCTCATTTGATTAAAGTTAGGCCAATTTTTAACTTCAGCCAAATTTGCTGTTGTAAACTTGTTGGAAACTGTTGATGCTTTACCTTCAAAATAGTGGAGGAATAACTCTCGAGTAAGGTAAACTCAGTGAATTATTTTTTTTTAAATCTTCATCATTGTAATACTTTTCTCTATCATTACTGTGATTAGGAATGTTTTTCCCTTCTGAAGTGACAATTTTGCTGGATGTACTATTTTTCAATTGGTACAGTATTTCAAATATCATGGTTCTCACATTCCCAAAATACTGTTCTAGTAGAGATTGTTTCAGGGGTTCATGAAAGTAGTTAACTAATATTAATATAAAATCATGAGCAAATTTAAGGAAGTTATCTTTTGTCTCTTAGCAGTGGGATGTATCCTGTTTAGATATTAGGAAAAACATGGTGCTAGTTTTAGCTGGGCTCATATTTGTATGGGAGGTGTACTTATATGTTATTGTATGTATTCAAAATTCAGTTGGTCATACAGCTGTCGTGGAGGATGCAACCGAGACTGATCAGGTGTTTAGCTCCTGACCTTAATAATTACACAAAAACTATGCTAGACCTCTGTACTTACATATGTAAACATATAACACATGTTATTTACACTTTGTGAAGTGTATGAACTGGTATGTTTACTGTGCTTACTAGAGTTGTAGTTGTTATTTGATTTTTTCCCCAATGCATCCAAAATTTATCCCAATCTATATAATTCCCGAGTAGTCTTCTTTGGTTGAAGTAATTTAGCACTTAGTTCTTTGTAAATAATTCCATGTTAATGTGAATCTGCAGTTCTCGATTTAGTCTTTATTGTAAAACCGTTTTGAGTCTTTACAAAATGGGGGAGGTGAGCTATTCCTTTGGTGTGTTGTTGGATGTGCTTGAGCAGGCTGGGAAGTAATGTCAGACATAAGTGTTGTCAGGAGCCTTACCTTGTCGGATGTCACATGCCTGGGAGTTACTTAGGAGATAACTTCCCTCACTAATAGGCTATATTGTATGCATGCTCAAAGGTTCAACCTGTAGAAAGTGCATAATCTAGTTTTGATGTCACATTTTGGAAATTGTTACTTTTCCTGTTGTTTAAATTCCATCGTCCCTACTTTCAGGTTGCATTCACCACAAGAATTTATCACCCTAACATAAATAGTAATGGCAGCATTTGTTTGGACATTTTGAGATCACAGTGGTCACCTGCTCTTACAATCTCAAAAGGTAATTGTATGGAGTGAGGAATCACTTGGCAATATTTGTGGATAGTGTTCTGGTGACAGATTCCATAAATTTTCCCCATTTTATTCTTTGCAGTATTGCTGTCCATATGTTCACTACTTTGTGATCCAAATCCTGATGATCCCTTAGTGCCAGAAATAGCGAGGATATATAAGACTGATAGAGAAAAATATAATGAATTGGCAAGGGAATGGACGCGCAAGTATGCCATGTGATGGCAATAATGTGATGCTGAATCTGCTGTCTGTAACATTTTCTAAAGGAACAACCTGACTCTGGTGTTCTCTTTATCTGGCAATGCCATTATTTGTTTCTTCCCCTGGTTCCCATTTTGTTTTTTTTTTATTAAAAAGCATATCTTGTTCCAAAAAATATAATCCCAACCCTTATCCAATCATTATCTCCATTTCATCCTTCCCACTACTCGCACATACAATTGGGTGGTTTAGGGAATTAATGGATTGCGTTACTTTGGAGTAAAATTTTAACAGCATAAAGAGCTCTCCAGTGATGACCACGAGCAATGAGGACTCCTGATATGCCAGATTCGTGCAAAGATTTCCTTAAAAGAGTAACATAGTGATTTTTGGCATAAGTATGGTTTTAACATTGAATTTGAGTTTTGTAAAGTATTTCCAGTTTCCTCCATATTCTTTCGTGCGAAAGGACTTACCTTCAAAGTGCAAATTTAATTTTTTGAAATCGAGTGTAAAATTGTGCAACAATATTGTTTTTTTGCTCTATTTTTGTTGTCTTTCATCTAGGTGGAACACATGTATTCGTACCTTATGTTATACTGGTGAATAAATAATGAATAATTGACGGTGAGTTATTTCGTGGAGGGAATACAGGGAGGAAATAGTAGAGTAATTTTAATGAATTGATGTCCGTTGGGAAGAATTGGAGAAGTTTGGCAAATGGTTTATCAAAGACTAATTGCTTACACTAGTGAAATTGGTTATTCCCATCTTAGTACTGTGTGCTTACCTCTGCACCTGTAAGGTGATTTTGAATTGTAGGTCTGGGGTGTGAGGCAAGACTACATGTAATTCCTCTTTATAAATTAAATGACTTGTGGATGTGTGAAAACTGTGGCAGTGGAGTCATGTTTTTGATGGGACATTTACAAGAGCTAGTTGCATCAGTGGGAGATGTCAACAGAGCAATTGTGGTTTGGTGGTGATAATAATTAAAGCTTACTGGGCTGTATTAATAATGTTTGAACAGTTTCACTGTGGCCATTGGAGTACTCAAGATATTTCCCTGTGTCTCATGTAATCCAGTTGAAAACCTTTGTAAGAGTGCTTGAAAGCCCGCCCAGCCCACCTTGATTCTAGGGAAGGGATGGCAGTGAAAAAACAAGCTAGTGGTTTTGGGAGTCATGTTGAAGCAGTTAAACTGCGAGGGAAAATGCCTTCCCCATTTTCTTCGTGCCCTTAGTCTAATGTCTGCAAAAAGCATTTCACTTATGTAAAAATTTCCGGGTTTTTTATCAAATGCAACATTGTTAGAGCAGTAGAAGATTGTTTGGCACATGGAATTTCCCATAGTTAAGGAACAAAGAGTGCAGCGCTTGGTGGCATTGTTTCCTAATTATTATTATTTAAATGTTATGCAGATGTAAATTAAGGGATTTGTGTATGTATGTTAATATAAGAGTCATGGACACATGACAAAGGTCAATTTTCATTTGACCTTGATAGGTATTGTAAAGTTGAAAGTATAGGCTCAAGCAGATAGTAATTTCTGCATATCATTTTGGAAATTGTCTCTCATGTCATTTCCCCATTTACTTAGTGCTAATTTGTATGTAATTAATTATTTTGAATTTGACCTCTTTAAAATATTCAAATGGCAATCATTGGAGAACCTCTGTCAGGACTCCTTTACATCTTCAATTCAGGAAATTCATGAAGGGGTTTTAATTGAGCAGTATCAAGGGGAATGGATTGTATCCTTACCGAAATGTGAAAAACGAAAACCAAACTTAAGAAATAAAAGGAAAGATTTAATGTGAGATATTTATTACTCCTGCTCGTTTCCTGAACGTGTGTAGTCTAGGTACCCATGGCAGTTAATGTGGCATGAGCACAGTTTACTACCATGGGTGGTCACCTGAGTTGTGAAGCAGTAACTTTTGAATATAGACTTGGGACGGAGGTATCAGGAGTGGTAGTTACTTAAGCTGTTTGCCTCAGAAGCTGGACATTCTCGTCAAGAAGTAATTGGATTTGACATTTCGGACTTCGCTATTATTGAGAGGAGGCCAATTTATAGTTCCTTATGGGTGCACAGGTGAAGTGGAAGCGTCACGCGACCTCATCTAATATAAGAGACTGCAGGGACTACCCAGGATTCCCTACTTTCGTCCCCTCCGAATTTGGATCACCATGCTTCGTCTCGTAAATCGTCATAGCTGACGGAATTTTTCGAGGTTTTTTCATCACCCATTTGAAAGCCATGTTATGACTTTCATGGAGATGTCAGTTTTGCCCTTCACTTGTTTTTATTAATTCATGCGTTGACATGTTGATATCTCGCCTGTAATACTTGATGTATACGTTAGCGTGAGAGCTGCACGGAAAGGCGTCTGCTAAGGTTAAATATCCTATGATTCACCCGTGACGTCTTTATTGGATTCCGGGGCATGATGTATCCTGTTTGGTGATATCGCTCGGTACACGGCTCGAGTCATGTGTGGTCTTAGGCTTGTTGCCTATTGAGGTCGTTGGTGATATTTCACTGAAAGCATTTGTTTACAGTTTTGTGACTTAATCGGATATCACCTATGTATGTTAAGTTAGCGGAGTCCAACTGAAGTTATGGACTCGTTTTTTCTTGGTTGCAGCTGCAATAGGATAAGCGCATCTGAACGGGTTTATGGTTGCACGATTCTTTTCCTGTATTGTTTCGGAATGCTATTGTTTAACTAGTGCTGTGCCTTTATCCCCCTTGTCCGTGAAGATCGGTGTTCTCGTCACATCATATCAAGAGCTCCTTTGATCCTTGACCCAATTTCGGGTTGAGCCGTTTGCGGGACCGAAATAGTCCTTGAGTTTGACGTGACTGAGGATATCTGTAGAATATTTTTTCGGAGAGTTGTCACTCGGTGATATTTTGGATGCTGACCTGTTAGGAAAACCTATAGTGAATGAGGGGCTCGACGGGTGAATTGTTTTTTAGAAATAATTTTAAAAGTACCTACCTAATATGCACTGAAGTTGATTATATTCAATCTAAGTGCCGGTAGTGATTCTTCGCTGGTATTAATTACCTGTTTTTCCGTTTTCGGGGGAGGAATCTTTCGGGAGTCATCGGCTAATTATAGTACTCTAGGTAATGGCGAAAACTTATTCTTTTGAACCGGTACTGTCGTCATAAAATATTCCTTTTCAGCGAATATATGCAGAAAATATGAAGGCATTGCTGGCCTCTTGACTCTTATACATCTAATATCCGTAGTATTAATCTTCTTTATTCTCATTGTAACATTAAAGCAGTAAATGGGGATACAAAGGGCGTTTCAAGTTTCTCAGTATATTGTCTGATTTTAAGTATGTGAGTTATTATGAACAAATGACTTGGCGTAAGCAATTTGAACACTTTGTCTATTGGTTGTCCATACATACATTTTATTGTTCACATGTAGGGTACTTCATATGCCAATTTAAGTGTGGAAATTGATTTCTCCCAAGTGCTCAGCCATATTTTATTTGATTTTTTTAAGTTTTCCATTTGATTTGTGGCTTGTGCATAGTATTTTTCTATCTCCTTGTTATAATTCTGCAAATAAGTTTTAAGTGGTTAAAAGTTGCTTCATAAGTTTTTCGTGGAAGATTTACATGCCTTTGAAGTATTTACCCACCTCTAAATGTAGGTTTTTAACTTCATCAATATTCATAGGTGTTACTTCAGTTGTATCTTTTCCAGTTAGAGTGTTATCTTCCCCAGCTGAGTCTCTGTCTTTCAAATGGATTTCATCCGTAACTTCTGTTTCACTTAAACTCATTTGTTGTGTTGATATGACAGTTGAGGATGACTTCGTATTTAGCTGAAACTTCTTGGCCTTTTATATGAGTAATTTATAGATATATAATAGTTCATTACTTAGGTGGATACCTGGTACTTGGGAAAGCTTTTTTGAAGATTAAACAATTGTGGTAAAGCACTTAATAATATAGTCTTAACCATATTTGATTGCAGGCCAGAATATTGGTTTACATCCAGACTTGTAAAGATTGGGGTTGAGTTTGTTATGTATCTATTTTATATTTAGTCATCTGCCCCAGTCTTGTGTGATTCATTTTCCTGTTGAAATTAGAATTCTCATTGCAATTTGCCTTTATTATCAAAGATAATTCCTCACTCACGATCGATTGTGGATTAATATGCTCAAATCAGATTTTAAAAAATATTCAGGGTAAGTTATAGTAGGTTTTTTGAGTCCTCTTACACGATAATAATGGCTACTTGTAGTGATATTAAATATCTGTTATTTCCATGTGAATGGGAAATCATGGGTGCCTTTGAGGTTGAGTAATCTCTTTGCAAGGTAAATTGGTTGCATTTGCACGTCTGTTTTTATTTATTTTACAGATATTGTAGGCAGGTCTTAGATGCAAGAGCTGTGATACATTAATAATTATACTTTTTGATAGGTAAAATTAAGTATTTTCTAAAATGTGTTGAAACCTGATGAATGGAGTGCATATATACAACCAAGGTTGTGTATGTTATTGTCTGTGTATGAGGGAGTATGGAAAAAATCAGAAAAGACACCAGTTTCATTGCCTATAAGAGTTAATTATGTTTAATTAATGGATATTTATTATAATCCGACTCCAGCTCAATCAGTGGTTAGTCCCTGGGGCCTTAAGTGGGTGAAGCAATGCTTTTGTTAGAGATGCTTTCTAGGGTTTGAATGTTTATGTTATTGGATATTCTGCGTAATTCTTGAAATATCCTCTTTTATAAATTGATGTAAATCATTGCTTTAAATAATGTTCACTAAAGGGATGCCCTGCTGATGGAAATGCCTTCAGAATACCAATAAAGGTTGCTAAAGTTGGTGGCAATGACTAATACTTATGAACCCAAGTAGCAATCAAATTCCACTAGATGACCATACAATATCTAAATCCATATAATACCTTGGTTTATCCATGTAACATTTCATGGACATCCATAGAATATACTAAATTCTCGGTTTTAGACATCTATAGAATATCCAAAATCATCCTGATTAGATATCCATACCGTTACCATTAAATTGTGTTCTGGATATTTCTTAACTTGCAGACATTCCATTTATGACCACATTCAAAATAAAAATGAAATGCTATTGGCATTTGTAGATTTATATTTTCTTTTTGATACACTGTGAAATTTCGGATGTCGGAGCCAGTCAGAGAGAGAGGCAACTTATTCAAAACCTTTACATGTCTCAGGCTGCTCAAGTTAAGGTAGATGATGGAGAATCAGGATAGGCAATATTAGGAAAAGGAGTGAGACAGGGTTGCCCAATGTTGCCTGTGCTTCTCAATATATTTGTTGAAGAAATGTTAAGAGAGGAGCTTTCAGGTGGTGTGATGGCAGGAGGGAAACTAATTAAGAGATGTTTGTGGATGACCTAGCCCTGGTAACCCAGTCAGCAAAGCAGTTACAATCATTTATAAATGCATTAAAGTCCATGTGAGAGGTGTGGGATGAAGACTTAATTATAAGAAAGCTAAAGTAATATTAAGAATCTCACCAAATATGGCTAAGCTAAGCATTCAAGTAGGAGGGCTTAACTTGAGCGGGGGGAGGGGGGGGGGAGATCACAATTACATCACACCATCTCAGCTAATCTAATCCTAGGACTAGGTACCACAACATCTATGCCTATGAGGTAGGATTCTAAGTTATGGGTTGTCTGGCTGGCTCTTTCCTGGCTAGCTGATATGGTTTAAAAAAAATAGTTCCACTCCCAAATTGCATGTTTAGTAACCAATAGAGACATTCAGGCAGGCAGCAAATCTGAACTGCCCTCTCACAACTGAGTGCGAGAGATAGGCACTCTTTCCTCTCTTGGCCTCCCTCCTTGTGGCGAAGAGGGATAAAGGGATGGGGAGCTGCTCTATTGCTGATCATTCAGTGAGTGGACAAGCGACTCTCCGCTAGCCTGGTGCCACTGTCAGGTGCCCATCTTCCAAATTTCATAAACAATCCCACTATTGTGGGCTGAGACTTTACCACGAACTATGCTGAACTTTCCTCTCTTCTGTAACGATGTCAGCGGGTGAAATAGGTGTCCAGCTGTAGAATGGGCACTGAAGAGCATCTACATACTACCCTGTGAGCTGCCGCAATGGCAATTGTGGCAGGGGGTGTTAGGTCACCTGCCGTGTAGAGATGTAAGGG
The DNA here is from genome assembly GCA_963169105.1 of Ceriagrion tenellum. Lineage (NCBI taxonomy): Eukaryota > Metazoa > Arthropoda > Insecta > Odonata > Coenagrionidae > Ceriagrion > Ceriagrion tenellum. Next base: position 126,787,006 of record OY720637.1, read on the forward strand.
TTTTGGGAGGAGAAATGGTGACGTGTATTGTGGGAGTGTATTTAGTGTAGATCAGTTTTTATTGTGCATGGAAAGAATTCTTTTTTGTACCTATCTGTCCGGCAGTGCATCTCTCTTATTTTATCACTTCTGTCAGACCTGGAGATGAAGTGAGGCATTATGATAATATTCTCTGTCGCTCTAAAACACACCAGTGCTGAATTTCTCAAGCTACCTAAGCCTTGCGTGTAGCCTCCGAGTCTCCGGGCGCTCCCACCTTAAACCCTCTATAAGTTGTGAGACACTATATGTTGCTCGCAGCAGTTTTCAACGGAGAGTGCAGCTTTTCTTTGTATTCGATTATTTTTTTGTTAAATCTTTATGGCCAGGGGCTTATTGCTCGTGGCGTATTCGAGGTGTGGCCTAACCAGAGTGAAGTAGCATCTGTCTTTTACTTTTCCATCCGAGGACCTTCCTATTACATGCTAACAAAACCTAGTTTCTTTAATGCTGTGCCACGTATGTTTTGTTTGTGTGTTCCCCACGGTATATATCTGTAATTAACCATGGTGCATTTACTGATATTTAATTCTAACCCCCACTCCTGGCACCATGAAAGAACGTTTTAAAAGTCTGTTGACAGAACTTCAAAGTCCTTGTCTTCGCTTATTTCAAGGTAGATTACTGTATCATCTGCAAATAGTCTTTAATTTACTGCTAACTCGAAAACTTTCATTTATATCAATAATGAATGAAAGAGAGTTGATCATGCTTCCTTGAGGAACTAGGGATGTGACTCCTACCATATCCCAGATAAAACCATCATAACTACTTTTTGTTTTTCATCACTGAGAAAGTCGACATCACACAGGCTTGGGCAATTAACAGAGATGGGTGAGAGTTGTCCAGGTTTTCAGACCACCTGCAAGTCTCTAGTAGTGAATGCTGCCCACAGGATATGCCAATTGTCCCTTTGACAAATGGCAATTACTCCTCTTTTGTTCTAATGTTCACCTTGTACATCTATAGATCTACATCTCACACGTATTTGTTTCAATAATTTTTGAGCTCTGGAAGTAAAATAAAATTTTTTCCCAATGCAACTTAAGTTGCTTGTGAGCTTTAATGGGTTAATATCATATTCATGGAACCAAATGGTTAATCACTTAAATGTGCTCTATGGAGTGGCATTGTAGGTGGATGCAAACAGACAGCTGGTGGTGAGGCGGGTGAAAGTACTGCTCCTATCCTCTAAGCTGAGGTATGTAGCCACCAGTTCAGCCATCAGGACTGCATGTGCAATGTTAGAGGAAAAATGCATCGAGTGAACTGGAATCAAGTAATGGCATTTATTATTCCATATGTTGCAGCTATACCTATTACTAGCCTGACTGGTTTGAGTACTGGTGGGGTTTGTTAAATGTTCTCATTTAGTAATTTCTACATTTTATTGTAAATGTGGAAGGTCGAACTAGCATCCATTAGAATTCACTACAGGGATACATGTGACATTATGCAGCAAATGAGTGCAAAATAATAAACATCTTAGTACAAATTATTCTTAACTGTAAATGAACATGGTGTGAATTTCATGATGCTCTACAATGGTAAGGCAATGAGCTATCATGTACCATTCTTATTATTAGTCAAGTGTGTGATGAATGAAATACTAATTATTGTATCATATTTCCTTCATGCCATTGACTATTCTTTATTGTGATCATGCTTTTATGTATGTAGATGATATAACAGTTTAGGAGAAAATATGTTGGCTGTTAGGGAATTTGTGTGTCACAAGTTGATTTAAAAGTAGCTGATATGTAGGTTTCCATAAGGCTTGGATGAAAGGTTATCCTCTGGTTTCTAGGTATTCTGCCCATTCATCTCATTTTGTGGACTATATTTTGTAGTCGATAGACTACTTCAACCAAACCTGAAGAAGTCAACAGGGTAGCTGGTAAAAGCTAGTCCATATGGTATGATACACTGGAACACCCATTTTGACTCCTGAGATTTTAAAGCACTTGATATGGATAATTTATTTTGTTTATTACCAGCACCTTAACCAGATTAAGTTGCGTCTGTAATCGTTTTGTTTCACCCAAAAATTTGTAACCCTTATTTACCAGTGTTCATTACTAAACCTATGAATCACATGTAGGTATATTCATATCTAAACATAGCATGTGCATTTGGTATGAAAACATTAATTGGCATGACTAGCAACTGAAAATCTAAACTCCGTAGGAAGGTGACCAGAATATCAGGGTATATTAGTCTTGTGACTCATTCACCATCCTAGCAAAAAATGATGCAGCAATGGCTGTGGAAGTTAATGCAGCATTTAAATTAGACTAATTTAATAATCCTGTGATCAGGGAGCATTGTCATGAGTCCTTACCCAATTGCTATTCCTAACATCCATTTATTCTCACTTCCTTACGTCCTGAGCTCAATTACAGTGAAAAGTATGCAAGCATATAGGTAGTTGCACCTAAGAGTCCCATTCCCACTCATATTCCTGTAAAATACTCCTCTTGCTCTATATTTTGCCCATCCAAATTCACATTTAGTTCTGCCTTTTTACTTAATCTAATTGACACCTGAGTAACAAGTTGTTTGTTGACTTTATACATAACCTGAATTAATGTCGGTGAACTGATCGTTTTGTATTACTCTGTAAATTATGCTGAAAATTGCTGACTCCAGGTCTTTATAATATTAAGTTTTTAAATGAATGTTCAAACATGCATTAATTGTTTTGAGGCATGAAGATTCTTTGCTGACGACTTCAGGCTTTGCTTTCACTAGATCTTATTGTTATCTTACCTCAGATGATGTGACGTGCTCATTTGAATTGGATTTTGGCTGCAGTTTCTCTGACTTCTCCTCCAAAGGTGTACTTATCATTTTTGGCATAGTGTAAGGAGAGAATTTTTCAATTAATCATAAAAATAGTGTAGTCATTAATTTCTCTAATATAAAACATAAATGTGGTGTAATTTTTCCCCAAATTGATTCTTAATTTTGTCTCGAGACTTGTCATGTAATTTTATAGCTGTTAAACCTCTACTTATTTGTATGCTCTCTATTTCTGTGGCCTAGCTTAGTTCTGTGATTTACAAGATGTAACAATGAAATTATTAATTTGCAATTCCACTCAGGTTTATTTTAGCATTATGCCCGCCATCTTTCTGGTTACTATCTCTAGTGGTTAAGAGCCTTAAAGATTAAGTTTATTTATTTAAATTTATATTAATGATAACTTCTTGCTATGAACTACTAATTAATGAAGTCTATTATGCACGTTTTGCTTTGTATTTTAAAATGCTCATTTTTTCCTTATTGTAAACGTGTGTTGTTGTGCATGTTAATATTGTTTAACTGTTATGCATTGCTTGACACCATCCAATCTGTTATTTCTCATATTTGTGATCAGTCGATTGATGTTTATTTACTGTTACTTGACATGCATACTTGAATAATTACAATTTTTTTAGCATGCACATCTCTCTGGTGAAATAGGGTGTACTTCTTTCGAGGATTCCTTGCACTTCCCTCTCTCCCCCGTAGCCAACTTCTCCCCATCACTAATTTCACTATTCATTGAGTAGGGCAGGCCAGGATTTTAGGATGTTTGGGGGGACAGGAATTATCCTATGATTGGGGAGTATGAGACAGCACTGGCTGACCTGGGGGAGAGGAGCTTCTCATCTGTGTTGGTATTTTGGGTGCACCATTGTCAATGGTGTCTAAGAAGTGGCCATATGGCACATGTGGTTGGTTATGGGGGAGAGAGGGAAGAAGGCTGTTGAATATATGAAGGCAGTTGCTAGAGGGGGATGGGAAATTACAGTTGATTGTCAGTAATTGCTTATTCTTTTGAATTCATGTTTTAATAACTTGATAAATTCTCCTAGGCTCATCTAGTCAGGGGCCCCTCTATTCTGCAGTACAATCTTTTTATCTGTTTTGATGGCACCATATGAGGTGCATTTAGAAAAAAGACATGGGGTCTCCATTTTTGACTCAGTACGTAGTTGGATGTTGGGCCCTGAATATAGTAGCTCTTGCTCTCTCAAGTCTGTTTTACAAGGTACAATTTATTGTATAAAGAAACCAATGTATCGTAGAATGTACAAGATAATAACTGGAATTAGAGCCGGTTCTATTTCCTTTTTGGTCTGTCAGACAATTGTACAATTTGCTGCTTTACTTGGTACAATTTTCCTCATGAATGAGTTAATGCATTCGTTTGTACAATACTATATACCATGAGAAGTGGCCTTCAAGGAATTTTCCTCACGTAAAGTTTACTCACAATTCTTTTGGGGTTACCGTTGCTTATTGCAATTGGCTTTATCATTAGTAGCTCCTTACGTTTGTTTTTCTCTGATATTGGGATACTGATTGGTCTGTTAATCATTGAATGAGAGCCCACAAGGGTTTGTGAAATGTGGTGTGTGTTGAAGTACTAGATATGAACATTCCAGCACCAATATGTCCTCATTTGCTCCTGGCTATCACCAATTTGATGGCAGTAGTGAATGAGAGCCCACAAGGGTTTGTGAAATGTGGTGTGTGTTGAAGTACTAGATATGAACATTCCAGCACCAATGTGTCCTCATTTGCTCCTGGCTATCACCAATTTGATGGCAGTAGTATGATCAGTCAGCCTTAGGTGCTTCAGTGAAAATCTTCTCCAGCTGATACATCAGTTGGCATTAAGAAATGATTTATAATCTTTGACTTCTCTTCCTTATGGGAATCGTTCTGCTCCTATGCTTGCTGATACTCGGCAAACAATATCAAGCTTTGCTTTGTGCATCCCTCTTGTTTTCTCTTGAAGTGAGAATATCTCAGCATAATAAAAACACCCTCCAGAGTTGATACCTCATTTCATTGGAGCATTTTACACTCAAGATATATATTACTTCTCATGTCCCCGACTTATTGTTTTTCCTCTGGTGTTATTAACTGTCATGCTGTCAACACTCAGGGTGTGATAGGCATGGCAGATGGTGCAGAAGATGATGATTTCCTTAATTTAGGTGATGATGTGATTGTGTCATTATGATTGTTGCCAATTGCATTGTAGGACATAGTTGATGTCTACTTGACTGTATTTGTGGTAGTTTTAAGGTATGTTCGATTTGGTTATTGACTTTGCCTTTCTTTTTTTTCAATGTTTGCTGCTCTTTGCTAAAATATTCATCCATATACAATGGTTAACTCTGTTAAGGGTGAAACAAGGGGATCAGAATATTTTTTACAAAGCCCTGTACTCATTCCTCAGGTTTTAGTCAATATTTTTGGCCCATAAGGTAGACCTAGAGATGTAATGAGGAGTCATGATAATATTTTCTGTGTTGCTCTGAAAAATATTAGTTCTGAATTTCTCAAGCAACTATATTGTGTGGCCTCCCAAGTCTCTAGGGGCTCCCACCTAAATCCCTCTAAAAGTTGTGAGACCCTATATGTACACTAGTAGCAGTTTTCAATGAATCGTGCTGCTTTCCTTTGTATTTTATTAATTTTTTTGTTTAAATATTTATGGCCAGGGTCCCAACTGCTCGCATCGTATTCAAGGTGTGGCCTAACCAGAGTGCTTAAGGGCATAATTCTCATTTTGATCCCAGATGTTTGATTAGTCATGTTTATATATGGCATTACATACTTCTTTTTTTTATACTTCACGGTGCACCTTCGAGTTTCTGTGAGCAAATATTAGTGCGTATGTGTATTTATATCAGTTAGAATTCTATCACCATTCTACTTACCCAAGCTGTAATTCTGGTATATTTAGGATATTTTTCACGCTTGGTTTTATTAATTCTTCATGTGTTATTGGAATTCTTTCGTATGGTTCTTTTCTTATAGTTAATAGTATTGCCTCAACAGTTCCAAAAACTACCGCTAAAAGTTTATTGACTGACAAGGAAATATCATTCATTGATGACTGGTAGGTGGTTAGCATTTTCTTCAACGATGTCTGTAATAAAAATGCTCATTAATAATATCCATCAATATTTTAGCAATCTATTTAATTAGGTTTAGATGGAGATGAAATGCTCTGTATTTGACTTTCAAAATTATGTCATTATAAATCTATGAGCTTTATCCCCTAATTTTTTTCTTGTCCCACCTCTCTTCAACCTATCCTCCTGTGGTGCATACCACTTCTGTTGACATTATTGCTTCTTATGGAGAATCATTTCCTGTGTAAATATCCATAAGGCCTGGGAGGTGATGTTGCTAATAGCTTTGGGGAAGTAAATTAAGAACTATGCAGTACATATCAATATCTTCTAAGAGCCTTGCAATGTATTAATATTATACCGTGAAGGATCTTACTCATTGATGAAAGGAACTTGTGCAGTGTTGGATATGGTTGTATTAGCGGTCTAGAGGTCAGCACACAAAAGCAGAGTTTGGCAACAATATACTCCATTTGGAACTTACTCTTAAATAAATTTAGAATGCTCCGTAGCCTGTTGCATTTATTCCATTTCCCCATTTCCTCCCCACAGTCACTGGCTTCAGTGTCCCATCCTGCATTACTATGTGCTTAATTCATATACAGAGCACTTTCTCCAGCTCCCTTATCATCCACCATTCCAATCAAGCTTAGGCAATACCTTGTAGCCATGACCGCCTTATAAGTTTTTGGCATAATGGACTAATTGGTCTTACAATTAGTGCCCACAGGGAACTTCATCTAAAGGAAATATAATACCTAGTTGCTCTGTGCGTATGGAGTGAGAGTGTGCTCTGTCACTATTGATGGAACATTTTTTAACCCTTTAATGTTGGACCCTTGCTAGGGGAAATGTATTTCTTGTTCCAAGTGGTGTGAGCATGCTCTACTACCCCATTTAGAAATCTCTTGTCGCAGGGAATTGCCCAGGTATGTTCTTTGTCTGTCTTGAGATCTTAGTCAGCAGTGCACTGGTCCCTCACCTTAGTCACTAGGCTCAACTTGCAAACCCATTAACAGTCTCTTTGAATGGCATAATTCCATGAAAATAAATAAACTTTGTATTGTCCTCACAAAAATGTTTAATTCACTGACCCCGGTTTCATCTACACCGTAGACATCATCAGGGGTGAAAAATGACAAATAGCAAGCTCTTATATAGGAAACTTTTTGGGGGGGGTGGTATAGACGGGGAAGGAGGGATGTATGGGGGGGGGGAATGTGGAAAGAGGGCCAGGAGTTAAGAGATACCCCATCCTAATTCAAAACTCATCTCATTTGATGTAAAAAAAACCTGTTTACGTCAGTCCCTGCTAGTGAGGCAGTTGCCTTAATGAATTTAGTCAAAAGTTCCGGCACCAATGCTCGAATCGCTTTTGAATTAGAAATTTTATGGCAACTGCGCATAAATCAAAATTATTTTTTATTCAATGACAGTTTTTATAAACAAACTCATGACCTGAGTATGGGATTCCCTTTGTCCCCACTTTTAGCTCATGTTTTTATGAATGTCTTAGAAAACATACTTTTTAATTCGAATAACCCTCTTTTACAACATGTTTATTACTGGCACTGGTATAACGATGATGTGCTTTATCTTTGGACGGGCACCTTACGTCAACTAGATTGTTTTATCCCCCTTTTAAATAAATTACATGACAACATAAAGTTCACGGCTGAAATAGGTGGTGATTAGATCAACTTCCTAGACTTTACTATTGAAATTAACGAAGGACGGCTGAAATAGGTGGTGATTAGATCAACTTCCTAGACTTTACTATTGAAATTAACGAAGGACGTCATATCTTTTCAATATTCAGGAAACCTACGTTTACAGATTCAGTTATTCCTATTCCTTGCCATCACCAGTCTCACAAGCTATCCTCATTTAATTCTATGATTCATCAACTATTATCCATCCCATTGTCTAAGTCCAAATTTGATCTCAAGTTATTCACCATTAAAAACATCGCACAAAGCAATGGCTACGATACCAAACTAATAGACAAAATGCTACATCGTGCCAGGAAGAAGCAAGCCACTAAATCAATTACTTCATTATCTTTTAACCATGACGAACAATGTAAACGGTGGTGTAGAATTCCTTTTTTGGGTAACCTTTCCTACAAAGTTGCCAATGCTTTCCCAAAAGGAAAATTAAATGTATCATTCTATAACCCTAATATTAAAATGTAAAATCTTGTGTAACTCCATAAATAAGTTTAATAAGTGCGAACAGAGTGGGGTTTATATGCTAAAGTGCAGCACTCCCAATTGTTCATCAAATTATATTGGACAAAGTGGTCGTGCAATCATTACTCGTGTACAGGAACATAAGAGGTGTTGGTTGACAACTGACACAACATCGAGTTTTGCCAAACACCTCATTGAGAATGACCATGAGAGTGATTTCACGCCTGAAGTACTCCACTCGGAGAAAGGAGGAGGGAAGTTAGACTTCCTTGAACAATTGTAGATAAAAGAAGCATCAAATGACCATAGTGTAAACCTTTTAAACGAATTTGTTTTTCCATCTCATTTCCCATTGCTCTCCATACCTTTCCCTCTTCCCAAAGAACCCTGTCCTTGACAATAACAATTAGTTCTTCCTGACCAGCACTCTCTTAACTCCCTGCCCTCCTTCCACATTCCCCCCCCCCATATATCCCTCCTTCCCCGCCTTTACCAACCCCCCAAAAAGTTATTTGTCATTTTTCACCCCTGATGATGTCTACGGTGTAGATGAAACCCGGGTCGGTGTATTAAACATTTTTGTGTGGACTATACAAAGTTTATTTATTTTCATCGACATGCAGTTCCACGAAGTCATGCCTGAAGCAGTTCAGTTTATGCATATGTCCATGTTCAACTGATTGCATTTATAGTCTTTTAAACTTTGTGGCATGTGTACCTACTCCACAAATTTAAAAAATTAGATTTCTCATATTTCAATAATGGTAGGAGGAAAAAATGGTCACAAATTTCTATGCTTGTGTTTAGTTACCACTGACCTTGGTTAGTGGGGCACATGGAGTCATTTTCAAGGTGTTTAAACCACAGTTGGTGCAAATCAAACATGAGTGTAGAAATTTAATGCTGAGCATTGCTCTTACACCTAGAGGAATTGAAAATTTCCACTAAGTTACACCTGGAATGCTCTCATATTTCTTTGTATTTTGAAGAGTATTTGTGAATTGTAAATGAAAATAGCTGTGGTGATAAGATTCACCCTGAATAAATCCTTTTGACTTGGCCAAAATGTAAACCCATATCTCCCAGTTGTAGGTGAGTTGGTGTTTGCTAGTTCCAGCACAAAGCCATCTCATGGCTAAGTGAATTTTGGTATTGATATTAATGGGTTTTGCATATATTTTGCATTGGTATAGCTTAGGAGTTTGGTATGATAGCTTTGTTAATATTGTGTTCCGGTTTTGTGTGAAAATTGAAAGTCAATTGCAGTTTGGTAACTATATAGTCATGTAAAGAGTGGGGCAGGTAATGGGTCATTACGTTGAGGTCAAATGCCTGAGAAAGGGCGTGTGATGTTGGTTAATTAGGTCTTGAGGAGTAACAGCATCCCTAGGACTAATGCATCAGTGTCAGTCACTTCCCTTCAACCCTCTTCAGCTGTGGTCATTAGTCATTTTGTGTGAATAAATCCTTGGCGATGATAGATTATCTTTGGGTTTGAAATGGTTACTGCTACTTTATATTGCAAGGGTGGCTTTTGATGTAGTTAAAATTATTCTTCTGTAGAGTGGAGGCATTCAAAGCTCGATTCACTGCTGTTCATAACTTTGCTACTACAAGTTAAAAGATGTTTCTGGTGAATGGATTATGGAAAACATTTTGGGTTTTCCATTGGAACCATTCTTTAGTTATCATGGCTATCACCAACACTTTTAAGGGCTGTGTCTGTCAACATCATCAGTGTGTCTCTGTTGAAGACTCAGTTTTAGAAATGTTGGTGACAACACATGAGTGGGTAAGGTAGAAAGCCTTTAAAAGAGTCGTTATTACAATAAAAATGTTAATTTGGTCCATCTCTTGTTGTATGTGTAAAGCAGTGTGACAACAGTTTATGACTGGTGTCAAATTATCATATGCTGCAACTACAAATTCAAAAAATTATTAAACTGGCCTTCAGCAACTACCAACTGCTTTCCAAATGTTACTGAAAGGCCACTGGAAGTTGCCTAACTTGATTGAATGATTGATATAATAATAGATGCCAAACAATGTAATGCCAGGAAGGTATGATGGAAAATTACATCTCCTTACCCGATCATGCTTTCTCTGAGTTTCCCAGAATGAAGTTAAATAGCTAGGCACCTACCTTGAATTTATTTTCAATGGTATGCATGCTTTTGAGGGAATCATGAACTTTTGTGGTGGCATGCTTGTTTAAGTCACGAAGTAATTGTTGATTGACTGTGCTTCCATGTAGAGTGAGCAGTTGAGATTCAAAAGAGGTTATAGTTGTTACATTTTCCTTTCCCTTTGTAGACCACTCTTCAATGTATGAGATATGGAGCTCATCCAGTCTTTGGATATGCTCACCGTGAGACATTATCATCTGCAAACTTGCCTGCTTGTTAGCCAACTGAAGCAAGTCTGTGATCATTGAGGAGATGCCTGTGAAAATAATGATATTGATGATGCAATAAAGATATTTAAAAATTTTCTTTGGCTGTTTCTCTGGAAACAACTATGTCATTGATATGCTAGCTAGGTTGCCTACTATTGAACTAAACAATTTCCGCGTGTTTGATGTCTTCTTGCTTCCCTGTCGGCTGTTATGCAGATGTGTAGATATCAGGACACTAGTCTTTTACATGGAGGATTTCAAAAGAGAGGAGGAAAATTGATATGATTTCTGGTTGTCTCACTATGTTTTAGTTATCATTTCTAGCATTAGAAGAAATTTTGCACCAGTTATGGATATACAAACACCAGATTTTCAAAATGTATTGAACATAAGTGTAAAAATCAAGTTTTGAGTAGAGTTTGAACATCTATGCCATACTTATAAGTATGGCATTATAATGCTTTTAAAATGAAATAAAATCCTGCCCAGCCGTATTTGATTCAAGATTAGTTTAATAGTTTTCATCAATTCAACTATGTACTAGCACAAAATACTTATTTAATAGAAAACTTTCTTGAACCTAAACAAAAGAAGACTTTAAGGCAGAAACTGACTCACTTTTTTGAGTCAGATAAACTGGAAACAACATGCACTAATTGGAAAATTAACTTCATTTCAGTTTTTTTGTAGTGCACTATATCACTGTGCCTGCAACAAGATGTACTTTCAGTGAAACACAAGAATAGTGTTTCTTCATCGTCACCTTTACTTAGAGATTTGATAAGTAAATCAAATGAATCAGTTAAACATGAATTACTATTAGAAAGAAAGTCCTTTGATTTATAAATGTCTGTAAAGTTGAAATCAAATTAGAAATTGTAATGCTTGAAAATTAGAAACTCTTTAAGTTCTGGCTGGAGATTCTTGAATTTTTCTTTACAATCATTTCCGGCAGCTAATAATGGCCTTTCACTTGATTTGATTACGAAAAATTGCTATAATTTTTTACACTACTCGAATTTCGAGTTGCCCACACATCCCTAGTACCTACCTGTGTGTCTGATCATGTATGTATCTCTCGTGTCAGTCCTGGAGATTCAATGTGAAGTGAAAAGGGATAAATCCTGCTTGTTACCCTGAGACTCAAATTTTGTCCTCAAATTGGTCAGAAATTTAAAATTTGTACATGCATTATCATAGATTTGTATGCTCTGTAGTCTCAAGAGTAAATCTCGTGGCTCCAAGCCCAAGGGCAATATTACACACTCAGTTTGATTTTAGTTGTTTTTAACTAAGACTTAACCTTCCCAATGTATTTTATTTTATAATTTGATTCTTTTTATCCTTGCTCATCTGGTGGCTCTCGCCTCATGGACACTCGTTCCAGTTTTTCTGAAAACTTGGATGTAGAATCTTTAAAGAGCAGTTTAATAATCTGCAATAAAAATTAAATAGAGCTCCCGGCTAGTTTTACCATAATTCAGCCTAAAAATTTGGCGATTTTGGCATGGGCCTTATGGAATAGCTATATAATTTGAATGAGAAAGTATACTCAAGATTTTGACTAAAACTGCTTATCAGAAGCAAACAGTCATGGGAGATTGAATAAAAATGAAATGTAGGTATCTTCCCACCTATTTTCTTAAAGTTATAAGTGAAATACTGCTGTAATTGAGGTTATGAGATGTGTGTGGTGGAGACTGGAGAAGGAAGAGTGAATGGAAAGGATGACAAATGAGGAAGTGCCTGATATAGTGAGGGAGGATAGGGAACTATTGGAGGAGATTAGGTGGAGGCAAAGTAAGTGGTTAAAAGAGGTACATAATGAGAGGTGATGGGGATGTTGGATAAGGAGGGAAGGGATTTATAAGTGGTGCAGCCTTTGCCACGTCACACTGTCTTGATCTTTTTGACAGATGACTCTAAGCCTGAGTTTCGTTTTTCTTTTCTCGCCTCTTTCCATCTCGGATTTTGGTATGGCAGATACAAAATAATCCAAAAATAAAACCAATCAAACCCTTATTTGAATATTAATTTTAAAAACAGCACAGCAATTAATAATAATAATTTCTAAGAGTGAGGCGAAGAAGGCCTTCACTGGCAAGAAGAATTTCTCGGCTCCAGGAATGGATGCCGTGAATAACTTCTGGTGGAAGAAGTTCACTTCCACCCACCAACACCTCGCCAGAATCTTCACGTCCTTTCTCTTGGGTGGAGAAGAAATTCCACCATGGCTGACTGGGGGACGCACTGTTCTAATACGTAAGAAGGGAGACTTGTCCAATCCTAAGAGCTACCGCCCTATAACCTGCCTCAACACTGTATACAAGGCATTCACCTCCATCTTGAGCGACCTTATCCTCCATCTGGTCTAGCCTGTTTGGGAGGAGGTGTACGAGCAGAGGGGTTCAAAGCGTGGAATCGCGGGATGTAAGGGCAACCTGCTCATTGATAGATGCATATGCCAGGATGCCATCCAGCGTAAGTGCAACCTATCAATGGCCTGGGTGGACTACAGAAAGGTGTTTGACACCGCTTCACATGAGCTCATTGTAGCCATGTTAAAGTTGATGAAAGTCCACTCAGAGGTTGTGTCCTGCATCCAACGCCTGATAACACTCTGGAGAACGCACTTCGTCCTGACCGCAGGCAAGCGGTCGGTCTCGACAGAGTAAGTATCATACCACCGTGGCGTTTTCTAAGGCTACAGCTTGAGCCCCTTGCTGTTCTGCATTTCCCTCCTACCTCTCTCACTAAGGCTGAGAGAAGGGAAAGGGTACATGTGCCAGGTGACAGGAAGCATAAGGTGACCCATTTATTTTATATGGATGACCTGAAGCTCTACACTTCCAATGCAAAAGACCTTCACGTTGCCCTGGACACCGTACTGGAGTACAGTGAGGCTACAGGGATGGAGTTCGGATTGGACAAGTGTGCATCCATCCACCTGGCGAGAGGAAGATTTTCAGAGAACAAGGAAGACATGCACCTCGTTGATGGGAGCATCATTCGCCACCTCAAGGGTGATGACAGCTATGAATACTCGGCGTCCCCCAAATCCAAATGCAGGAGGTTGCGGCAGTGAAGGAGAGAGTCACTGCCAAGTGCAGACGGACTCTCAGGAAAATCTGGAGCTCTGAGCTGTCTGGTAAGAACAAGGTTCTTGCATGGATATGTTTGTGGTTCCAACGCTGCTGTACACCTTCGAATGCATGAAATGGAAGGTCAACGAGATGCAGAACCTCAATAGGGGAACGAGGAAGATGATGACCATCTACTGAAGTCTTCATCCAAAATCTTCCGTCGCCATACTGTATCTCTCTCGCAGTGCAGGTGGTAGAGGTCTGTTGAGCCTGGAGTGTCTCCACAACAGAGTTGTCCTTGGAACAGCATGCCGAGTGCTCAAAAACCGAGGCCCCCTGCTCAGTCTCGTAAGAGACCACGAAGGTGCCAGTCCTGGAGAGTTTCTCTTCCAGGCAGCGAAGAGGGCAATGGACGAAACCGGTATGGACTACGACCCAACATCAGACGGTAGTGATGAAGGCAAGTCCATCTTGACGTTGAAGGCAGACGTCTTTCCACTTGAAATTTAGAGGGTCGAGCAGAAAACCTTGGTCAAGGAACACACCAATAAGCCCATGCATAGATGTTTCTATCGAAACATGGAGAAGCATGGGCTATCAAAGGAGCTGACGTTTACCTTCCTCTGCTTCGCTGGTCTAAAGTCAGAGACCGAGGGTTTCATCCTCGCATGCCAGGATGGTGTCATAAACACACTCATGTACTGCCGCATTATATTCATGATGGAGGTTGCGGACACGAGATGCAGGGCATGCCGAGCCCAGCTAGAGACTTTGAGCCACCTTCTCTCTGGTTGTAGCTATTACGCCAAGTCAGCATACATTGCTAGGCACAATGCGGCCCTGCGGGTGTTATATTTCCATCTTCGACTCCATTTGGGCATTGACGATAATCCTGTGCTGCCATATGCCCCTGGAGATATGGAGTCTGTCGTGGAGAACGATAAATGCACCATGTGGTGGAATTACTCCTTTTCCACCACCAGGCAGTTGGATGTGATCAAGCCTGATATCGTTCTCCTAGACCACATCTCACGCTCCATGTTCGTGATAGAGTTTTCGGCCCTGGCTGAAACGAACGTGGAGGCAGAGAAATGGGCGAAATATCAAGACCTGCTATTTGAGGTTAGGCAGATGTACCAAGGACACACTGTTAAACTGGTAGTCCTCATCATAGGTGTGCTCAGAGGAGTTAAGGGCTCGCTGCTGGAGAGCATCAAGTGCATTCCATCCTGCGTGGCACAGGCGGAGTCACTTGCAGCTTGCATGCAGAAGGCCATTTTACTTGGGTCCCTCCATCTACTCCGTACACTTGACCCAACCACAGGGTAGCCACCAATCCGATGGGCGTCGGACGTGGCTGCGAGAACTGCCAAACCCCTCTCGAGTCCTCGGACATTATGACGGCAATGAAACCCGAGGATTCGGAGGGGAATGTTACTAAAGTAACTTTCAATAATAATAATTTGTCTTACACTTACAGGTTTCCCCAATTACAAGTGTTTTGATATATCATTTGACAAACACAAACACCCATGTCCTGGGTAGTGAATAATCTACCCAGGTGGGTCTCGAACCCGCGACCCTCGGGTTAGAAGGCGTGGACTTTACCCCGCCAACACCGGGGCCGACAACAATTGAGTTTACAATAAAATATCTAACTATTACACTTTTTTATAATTAATGAGTTTTATTGGACTGAGGCTACAACTTAATACTCATACTACTACGAGCATACGAAAGAATGTGTGCAACATTGGGTGTTTTTAAAGTAATTAATATTGTGCTCAGTATTAATGCTTAGGTTAAACTTCTTCATTCCTCCTTACTGCTGTTACAACGAAGCTGGCCCAATTCTCGCCTTGAGTTGGTGAAGCAACGGCTTTCTTGTTATAGCTTTGGTGAAAAATTTTGTTGTCCCAACATAAGGATTACGTTGGCACCCCAACTAACTAGCCCCAACATTTACCCAACGATGCCAACCAAATAACAACGGGCCAATGGTATTACTATGGGAAGATGGTTTTTATGGACTTGTTGAAGAAGGGTAGGATGTACTATGAGATGAGATGTAGAAAGAAATAATCTTTATAGGTTGGGCTCTGGACATGTATAGACCTATAAGATTTTGTCTCACTTAACTAGGTTTACCTCAATGGGTATATTGCCTTGATAATGAATAATCGGATTGTTGTTGCCTTGCACTATGTGTCAGCTTGACAAAAGGGATGTGCCTGTTCATGAGAGAAGCTCAAAAATCCTATTGCTCATGTGTTATTCATAATTAAAGCATAAATGTACTGGGCACATTTAATTATTTTAACTGAACCTATCTTGTATCTCTGATTCATTCAATATTGTTTCATCATTAGATGACCTTTGATCAAACTCTCGCTGCCACACAGTTCACAGCTTTCAGGGTCTAAAGGTCTAAATTTATATCCCAAGGTAACTGCTGATCAGCAGCCTTGGGATTCACTCGTTCTAAAAGTATTGGATAAAATCCTGTCACCTTTTAATGACAAAATATATTAGTGTAGGAAGGGTATTGTGAATAGATGTTAGGTCATTACTTCTTATTTTCCCCTGTGAATACTCTTCAACTTCCTTTTTGTAGCAACTTATACTGTAGTTTATTTCTTGCATGAAGTCATCGTATATGGGATGAATCAAACTTGAGTAGTTTAAAAGAAATTTCTCTTGTTTCTGGCGGTAGAATTCCTAAAAAATGATTCAAGTTAAACATTGTAGAAATGCTTCAAAATTAATGATATATCGAAATGAATCGTCTAATTATGATATTTAATGATGTAATTCCCAATCACTGCATCAAACATCTTATGTTTTGAATGTTTAAATTTGAATAATTCTCCTTGCATGATGTGAAGATTTTATGAATCTATTAAAAGTATCCAGTGCACAAATATCATTAAGAAGGGTTGGACTGGTGTCCTGGGTTAAGAGTAGTGGCTTTTATCTTGAGGGCTTGGGTTCGAGTTCTTGGCAGTTTTGGTAATTTTTCAGAAGAATCCTGGCCAGTACTTGAACCTATGTGAAGAGCACCTTGAGAGTAGTGCTCTGTCCTTGAAATGGAATGCTAAACTATGGAACCCTCCTCCTGGTAACAACAGGCTGATGCTAATGTCAGGTTTCTCTACTACATTCCCAAATTAATTCTCTGAATAAGCTACCCTTCTATCCACTATAGTGCATATGACCTCAGTTGTTGGTCACTTTCTTAAAATCCGGCCAACTTTTGGAAATTTATGAAGTGAACTCCTGAAGCTCAAGATGGATTTGAGTATATTTTTTATGTTAGCACTAAACATATTTGATTAATGAGGTCAGTCTGTGGTGTTTGCCTTTTGTACATGTGGTATGCTTGTAGATTATATTCTGTGACTCATAACCCATACTAGTATCTTATGTGGTCAAAATTTTATTTATGGAAAATCTTACAGCCATTCATATGTTCCCTATGTTAATACATATATGATAAATTGCCACAATGTAGTGGCTACTTACTTGTGCCAAAGACTTGACTTTTTCAGCTGCCATTTGAATGGCATCTTCAAGATCAGGAAATATGGTTGACTGGTAATTGGTCAGATCCTCCTCAATATCTTCTATCCCTGTGTATAATATCAGTCAATTGGAATCAGTAGAACTTAATTTTACTATTATATAATAATTAAGAATACGAATCAAAAGTTCTAAAATGACTTGCATTTTAAAATCATTAGAATCATCATTAGAATTAGACTCAGGCACGGACATGCACACTTATGAGTGGTGCCAGGAGTGGTGGCTAGAATTAAATCTTAGTAAATGCACCTCAGTTAACTTCTTAACCTCAGTAACAGTGAAAGTCATCGCACAAATGCCACACCTACTCTGTCGGTGGAGTAAAAATAAAATCTTCAGAAACAGTTAAATATCTTAGAATATCCTTAACTTCTGATGTATCATGGGGAACACATGGTACAAAACATACGTGGCACAGCATCAAAGAAACTAGGATTTGTCAATAGTATAATAGGAAGAATTATTGGATGAAAAAGTCAAAGAGAGATGCTACTTTGCTCTGGTTAGGCCACACTTCGAATATACTACGAGCTCTTGGGACCCTGGTCATAAAAATTTAACCAAAGAAATTAACATAATACATGGAAAAGCAGCATGTTTTGTTAAAAGCTGCTATGAGCGAGTATATAGTGTTTCACAACTATGAGAGGGACTATGGCGGCAGCCCCTAGAGACTTGGAGGCTACCCGCTAGGCTTTGCTTGTGTAAGAAATTCAGGACTGATGTGTTTTACAGTAACACTAAGAGTATTATCATGATGCCTTACTACATCTCTAGGTCTGACAGAAGCAATAAAATAAGAGAGATACATTGCTGAACAGTTAGGTACAAAAACTTGTTCTTTCCATGCACAATAAGCGACCATAATAGGAACTAGCTCTACTAGATACTCTCCCATAATACAAGCCACCATAGCACCTCCCAAAACCTTATTCCTTACATCTTTACATGGCTGGGTCGGGATTCTGTATCTGCTACCTACACCTAGCAGTGTCGCTAACCCATGATTCTGTGGATGCCTTTGACTGATACCTGTCTTTCACTCGAACGATACCCCCTGCCTCACACCCATGCGACAGCTCACAGGGTAGTATGTAGATGTAGAAGAGTGTCTTGAGGCCTCCAATGATCATTGGACTCTGGCATCTTCAGGAATGAAAATAAAATAGAGGTGTCTCTATGCTGTATCATCAGATCATGGAGTGTGGATCTTTAGGGAAATAGTTCTAGAAAACCATGAGATTAAGTGATCAATCCCTCCATCCCTTTTAAGTTTAACTCGTTCACTGCCAGAAAATTCCTGATTGGGTGAGCTGATTCTGCCCAAGCCATTCTTGCATGTTGTTTAATTATATTTTAGTATTTCGAAAATCATCAGGTATTTGTATTCAGTTTATGTATTGGATTAATTTTTGAAGAATAGGTTAATACATGTTCAGGTATTAATAGGGGAAAAGTAAAATGTTTGGGCTGAATTTTGCACATGTAGAAAATTCATTTATTGTCACCCACTCCCTGAACAGTGCCTACTCGATTTGCTGCTGCTGTTTGACTTTACAGCTGTCAAACATTTAATACAATTTTGCTCTCGCTCTGCATTAGTACTCCCCAAATCTATCATGGAATCCAAAAGTAATGCTTTGCCCGAAATGAAAGATTAATGAACTACTAATGCTAGGTCATTTGCTACTATCAATGCTTGAAGATGAAACTGTAATCCATATTCTGTATGTACTTTGTTGCTAATTTTCTAAAATAAGCATTTAGTATTACACTATCTGCTGGACTCAAGGGCATTTTGCTGAATTGCATGTGCAATAAACTTTCATGGAAATCATAATCTTTGGAATAAATTCTTAAAATTGTCAGAGAAACAAAGTATTTGTTAGACATAGTACAATAATATGATTTCGAGTGATGATATTCCCAAGGAAATACTTTTTCATATCCCTATTTTTATTTCAGCTTTGCAAAATTTTCACATTTCTGTTTTTGTTTCCCCAGTTTGACCTGGTTGTGTACCACCATTAAAAGCTTATATATTCTTCATTTAGTCGTGCGTGATGAATGTTCAGCAAAATTCAGGCTGGTCCTTTCTATGCATTAACCGGTGACGTGTGTTCTGACAGACTGGCAATTTTACAATTATGAATATTTTCAAATTGTTATTTTCAGAACATCTGTAATTCTTGGTACTGACTTGTTTTAGTCCAATAAAGATGTGGCATCCTCAAAATTTTATAATTTTATCCTATATTTCTGTAAAATGGCATTTTAATTTAATGAGCGGTCCGTGAGACCTCACATCACTAAATTGAAAAAATCACTAGTCGCTGTTGATGGATATGATTCCGAAAGTGGTTAAACAGACAAACCTATGCGATTTTACAAGTGTAGGAAGAAAGATCTCCTTGTTTGTACCATTCTGTAGTCACGCAATGTGCATTATTTATTTATTTATAGATTGTTGGAAAATACGTTCCGTTAGGTGGAATGGTTACTCAAGACGATGCTGATTACTCTCGCAAAATAAATATATCCTGCTAATTTGGAAATTTCATGCTCCTGATCTTATAAACGTGAAACATGTTAGAAATATTGTTAGCAATTATAATAAAACCGTGGTTTATTGCCTGTTTTTTGTGTCATTATGCCTGCACTCATTATAAGCAATATGCAGGTCTCACATGTTGGGAGAAAACTTTGAAGCCTGAAATAGCATGTGCCCACGCCTCACTTGTGCTATTCAATTGTGCCCTTCTTTGGATAATTGATCTCTCATTTAGTCTTTGAGATACATGCATTAAAACAACGATTTTACAGCCGGAGGAAATGGAAAAGGGCGAGGGAAAAATGTGGAGTGAAACGTCGCATTGGAAGTTCCGTTACCTCCAGGTTTGTGAGAAACATATTTTTTGACCCTTTGTTGGCTAGTTTTATTCCACAATTACTTGGGAAACCCTTCAGTTCTGAGTTTTGCTAGTGGTTGGAAAACCCGGGCGACTCCCTCCAGTCTCTGTTTATTTCCTGTGCCCATGTGATCTCAACTGCCCTGCCTGGCGGTCATCTGGGACTAGGACACACGCTGGACGTGAATGGAGGGGGATTTTGGGAAA
Organism: Ceriagrion tenellum; assembly: GCA_963169105.1. NCBI lineage: Eukaryota > Metazoa > Arthropoda > Insecta > Odonata > Coenagrionidae > Ceriagrion > Ceriagrion tenellum. The sequence goes on from OY720637.1 coordinate 126,807,331, forward strand.
CGCCAAAGCAAGGAGGGTGGAAAATCCTCTGCTTTTCTCACGAGTCTCCATTTTGATAATCATGTGGAAAGAATGGCCCGATTCAAAACTGACCAGTGTACTCCAATTACCGAATTTTTGTGCTGTCTAATAAAGAACTCCCAATGCTGCTATTCATTGGGCACCACAGCTTGCATCAATGGAATGTAAATTGCCTTCAGGGGTTGTTGCCGCTTCAAAATGTTTATCCCCAGCAAGGCCGAAAAGTACGGTTTGAAAATGATGTGCTTGACTGATGCTATAAACAGTTATCTGTATAATGCATGTTTATATGCAGGAAAAGACACTGATGGGTTAGATTTGCCAGAAGAAGACCAAAAGTCATCAAAAGCCAACTCAATATGTTTTGTCTCTCTGAGCCAACCATGGGGTCCCATAGAAACATCACTGTGGAAGCTGGTGGAAAAGTTGAAAGGGAAAGGACTGTCGTATGTGGGTAGTTAGAAAAAAAAGGGTAATACCTAGTGAGTTTGGGTCATCTAAAGAGCATATAGTGGGCTCTTCACTGTACAGATTCTTGGCTAATGAGAGACTAGTTTTCCATCTTCCAAAGAAAAATAGGGCTGTTTGTTTGGCTTCCTCAATGCACCACAGGGAGAGTGAAGACATCAAGTCAGAGAAACCAGAAATTTTATAATGTGACCAAGGGTGATGTAGATGCATTGAATAAAATGTGTTGTAGCTACTTATCCAACGGCAGGACAAGGAGGTGGCCAATAGCAGTCTTTTTCAGAGTATTTGATATTTCCTCTTTCAGCTCATTTGTGCTTTGGCAGTCTGCAAAAGACAAAAAGATTTGACTAGGTTTGATTACATAAAATTGGTGGCTGCAGACCTAGTAAGGACCCACTTGAGAAGGAGAATGTCCAATCCTAGACTTCAAAGACAGGTACGAATAAGAATCGGACAGATTCTCCACTTACCATCGGAATAGGCAGAAGAGATTGAAAAGCTAGAGAAGTGGACTATAGTTAATACATACTGACTGTGCCCTTCATAGAAAAAGCAGGAAACTTCTTTCTTGTCTTTCCAATGCAAAAACCCTGTGAGCTTAGAACGCACAAAAGAATGTGTCAAGACTGTGCCAATATGGAGGTGTGACAGATTTAAAAAAAATTTTTTGATCAATTGCAGATTTCATCAAAAACATTGCTAAATGAAATGTTTTCAATGTTGTACTATTATTGAACATAGCTTCTCAACTATTTAAATCTTATTTTCAACTCTATAAAAACATGATTTATGGCACTATTATGTAATAAATTGTTTTTTTGTTTAATTTTTTTTACCCTGTTTTAAATAATAATTTACCCTGAAAACGTGGTTAGAGTGGGTGATACAGAAAAGTAAATAGGATAGGTATTTATTGGAGACAGTGCCGAGAGGCATAAAATTTAAACCATACAATAAAAATATCATAACAAAATTTTATTGATATTTAATAAATTGTGTTTAAAAGTCACCAGTTGTGTGACAAGATTTTCACATCACTGGTTAAGGGTTAATAAAAATTGTAAGCATGGATCAAATAAATTTAAAAAATAGGTCAGATGCAACTTATCATAGAGTTCAGGATACATGTCTTTGTTGCCAATAGTTGTTTTAAAAAGCATATTGGGCTCTTCTTATGACAAAAAAATCATTATGTTCCATTGTGGACAATTAGATCGAAATTCATTCATAGTTCAAAGCTACTGTGCATTATTTTGTGCAAACTTAAGACATTCATACAATTCTACCTATCAAGGGGTAAAATTTTGCACAATGTTCATTTGTATTATTTTCTGCCTTTGTATCTAGTATTGTAATAATGAATATAAAATTTGTCTTTCACATTCAGTTAGGCTACCAGTTATATAGTGCCGTAATTGCCCTCTGGTGGTACTTTTAAATCAAATGGTTGTGGTTGGGGAAAGTGTCCCAATTTTTCATTGAACTCTAATTTTCACCTTACTCTCTGTTTCCTTTAGAGATAAACACATAAGTTAATGAACCAAAATACAGTTCTGTTTTATTCTATTTATAATGCTGTATTATGTGCTCATGTGGTTCAAGTGTGCAAGGAAATGGACATACCTGTTATCTGGTTGGAAATTTTTGTTTGCAGAGTTTCTGTAATAGATCTGGGTTGCTCTTCCTTGTCTGAATTTTCAGTGACTGGAGGTCTGTTGCTTAAATTAACAAATGACTGTAAACATTCAAACAGCTGACACCATAATGGATAGGAAACTTTCTGGTCAGGAGCAGATTTGGTAGAAGTTTCTTTTGGAGTGTTTATGCTTCCATATAGTGAAAGATTATTAATATACTCATCCAGTTGATTGTAGGCATGCAGTATATCCTTTTCAATGCGTTTTAATTTCTCTGTTTCATTCATAATTGAATACTTCAAGTGCCTAAGGATACTTTTTGTTTCAGATGCAAAGGCCATGCATTCTTCAGCAGTATGCAATCTGCAATTCAACAATATTTAAGTTACTGCTTGAAGGAATCGTTGGGTTTTGGCTGGTATCTCTGGTTATTTTGGTTTGGCTGAAATTTTCTTATGCTTAATAATGAGGTGTTGTAGAAGTAGGTTGGGAAATGTGTGGGAAAGGTAAAAGATGGTACTGAAAAGGGAAATTGATGATTAGGACTAGGGTTGTCAGGATGTTGATCAATATGGGACAAATGATTGGTTTTTGGTAGCATTTGACTAGAAGGGGCTGGCATCATGGCCGGGTGGAGTGGCATCATCCTTGCCTTTGTTTGGGAACCTTCCAAGCAGGCTTTCTCTGGCTCTTTGAGGCATCAAGAACCTTTGAGAGGGTTCAGAATAGAAGCTAATTCACACAAAAGGCAATTAAACCAGAGGGAACCATCTAAGTGAACAAGTCTGTTTATGATACACAACCTTCCCTCTGATGCAAGTGATTTCATTTCGAGCATCTTTATCCATGAATTGGTGACCTTGACATGATTTGAGTATATAACTTGCTAATTTTCCTAAGAAATAGGTATTTAAGTGTTCACTGAAAAAATATATGGAAAAAATCGGGGTCTGAAATTTGTTGAGTAGAAAATCCTCTTTCTTGATGGTAGAGGTGGGAAAATAGTTCACAGTTGATCCTTCTTCCCTGCATGTGAAGTAAAATAGATTGACTATAGTTTCCACTTTCTGTTCACTCTATTTGATTGAAGGGGTCTTGTTGATCCCAAGCTATTATAGCATAATTTTCTTGGTTATAGGAAAGTATTTTTTTGTAATTTGCACATTCACAAAGTTTGAATATGTCACTTTACCTTTCCCTTCTGCACAGGGGACACTTCAGGAAATGTCCTCATTTGTGCAATAGCTTTGTCACTTACAACTTTCCCTAGAGTAGCTAAAACATTTTTGTCAATTACTGCTTTACAGTGAAACCCCTTCTTTCATCCCTAATCTTTCTACCAAGTGGTACATTAGGCCAGGAAAAAAAATTCTTACCCGCGACTTCATCGCGAAATACTCAAAGGTGTGGTATTGGAGGAGTCCTCTCATCTTGTAATTTTAAAAATTTTTTATTGATTCACGTTTTATTTCAACAGAGGGTTAAATCAATTTTTCCAATGTACTCGGAAAACTATGTATCATAAAGAAAAGTGATGTTTGAAGAGTCGTAGAAAATGAAATTATCTACAAAATGAGATTTTAAAAAGTAAAATTGGTCTATAAACAAAAGTTCTTGCGAAAACACGAAAAATGGCTATTTTTTTAAATTGACCATAATTTTAACATTTTTTGTTGAAATCGTATGAAACCTACAAAAAGGTAAGGGTATTGCCATACAATAGTGTGCTGAAGATGGACCCTGTGGATGCAATATTTTTTGCACAATTCCATTTATTTATCCTGAAAATCTAAAAACTTATTATCTTTAACTCTCTCTAGCAGGGTCTATTTCCGACAGAATGAATCAGAAACCGGGATTTCAATCTTGAAGACTCGATTAAATAGTCTATTAAAAATTTGACCTTTTGAAAATTAACCGGTGCAAATATTACATTTAAAAAGTTAGCCTTTTTTACTTACAAACAAATGGAATAAAATTTTTGTATTTTAGGCTACGGCTTCAAGAACAGGTGCAAATAATTGCTGGTTAAAAAACACGAATTAAAAAAAGAATTTTTTGGACCAATAAAACCGGAGATAGACATTATTTTTTTTGAATCATTGTTTATTAACAATAAGATTCAAAATTGTAACATTTCCTCAATGAAGGCTTAAATAATGCGATCCAGGTGATTTTACTAAATTTATGCAAAATTAACGACTTGTGACCCCGCTAAAGTAAAGGCATCTGGTTCAATGGTATCAGGATCAACTATGTGGAAGTTGATATTCCCAAATGAAAAAACAACTTCGTTTTCTTCCACTGATTTATTTTTTTTTGGTACAACATGTTTCGACACACAGAGGTCAAAAAGGTCCTCCTAAGGGTTTTCCTTAATTTTCACCATAACCGCCACCCCTCACCTCTCTCCGGGTTTCCCCTTCCCCCCCCCCTCCTAACACCCATTCTTCCACCCCTCTCCAACCTCCCCCAAGACCCTTCCAGGTATATATTTGCTTGAATTTTAAAATTTTTTGTACTTGAAAATGACCTCTATGTGTCGAAACATGTTGTACCAAAAAAAATAAATCAGTGGAAGAAAACGAAGTCGTTTTTTCATTTGGTAAAGTCATCTGCTTGATGAGGTATGTAGCGTCATGGTGGGGGGAGTGATCAGTTTTCCTGAGCATGAGGAAACTGAAAGCGCGACTTCAAATTGATGCACGCTCGATAATTTTGCAATATCTCGGCTCTTAATCGTAGAATCTTCTTTATCTAACCTGGGGTTGCTCAATGAAAAAAATAACAATGGGCTTATCTAAATATTTGTAAAATAGCACTGAATCCCAGAAAAATGACATAATTATACACATAATTTTGTTTCATATTAATAGATGTTCTACTTTTTTTTAAGGCATTAAGATTTTTGTAATTCTCATGGAAAAAAAACATTGAGTAGTTTGGATATTTGATTCAAAAATTCATGTATAAGGCGTGGAAATTTACTGACGATTAGTTGAGCGTTTAAATGATCAATTCTCTCAACCACGCATGTTACAATTCGAAGAGTGATCGAAAGCAGGTGAATCTGGTTCAGATAAAGGAGGTGGCCCAGGGCAGGATTCTGTACATGCTACTGACATTTTTTGGAGATGTGCAACCGTTAGCTTACATTTCAGCCTGTGTACAAGTGTTGGATACGTTATAAATTTTTTTTTGGAGTAAAGAAAACGTGTTACCCGAAATAACTTTATTAAAATCACCTGGATTGCATTATTTGAGCCTTTAATGAGGAAATCTTAAAATTTTAGGTCTTAAAGTTAATAAACAGTGGCGCTATAATTAAAAAAAATGTCCATCTCTGGTTTTATTGGTCCAAAAAAGTTCTTTTAATTCATGTTTTTTTAACCAGCTATTATTTGCACCTATTTTTAAAGCCAGAGTAAATCAAATTTCAAATGCAACAATTTTATTCCATTTGTTTATATGCAAAAATGCTAACTTTTTTAATGTAATATTTGCGACAATTTTCAAATGGTCAACATTTTTAATAGAATGTTTAATTAAATCTTCAAGATTAAAATGCCGGCTTCTGATTCATCCTATGTTGGAAATAGACACTGCTAGAGAGGGTTAAAGTTAATAACTTTTTAGATTTTCGGGATAAATAAATGGAATTGAGCAAAAACTATTACACCCACTGGGTCCATCTTTAGCACACTTTAAAAGTGAGGCAATACCCTTACCATTTTGAAGGTTTCATATGGTTTCAACAAAAAATGTTAATATTATAAACAATTTAAAAAATAGCCATTTTTGTGTTCTTAAAATAACTTTTTCGTCCTTAAAAAGGTTCTTGATGCTGTTTGCCTTACTTGCTTTCAATTGTGGCATATGCTTGTTTTCTCTGTTTTCCAATGAGACTTGCTGTTTGCTCTATATCACGTGTTATGTTTTTTTCCAACTCTTGTAATGCCTTTTTTCCATTTTCTGACTCTTTTTTGTAAATTAAGACTTCTGCTGAGCTGTAGTTTCCGCCTTCAGAGAAAAGCCTGAAAGAAATAATAATTTTTGCTTGGAGAGGAAATGTGAGAAGAAGTGCTAGTAGAGAATGCTTTTTTTAGAGTTATGAAAGAGTTGATAATGAATGGCTCATCAGGGGCTCTCACCACTGTCCTTGAGAGAATGTATATTTCTTTGTTTTTAGGTGTCAAATCATGGTGATTTAAATGACTTTATGATCCTTCATGGTTATCATAAAGTGGTGAGACGTAAAGGAAGGGAAATCCAAGTTACTAATATTGCCTTAGCCTTCATTGCCTAAAGTAAATTGTCAAAGAGTAACCTTATATAGTTAATGACACAGCTTATTTGAAATGCATAAATTATGTTAAATTGAATCATATGCAATTACATCTGAAAGGGAACAGTGAGATCATGGAAGATTTGGTGCTTTCCAAGTGAATAACATGCGGGAAGTTTTCTCGGGCTTCATACTGGATTAAGTGATTGGCTACTACCATCATTTTGGTGGGTAACATTTTCCTCATCATCTAGGCAATGTTGCCAGGGTCTCATCTGTCCTCCTCAGATGTATTAGGTCATTCTACATAGCCTACATACATTGCCACTAGCTACATACATTCTACATACTAGCTACATACATTCTACATGCATTGCCATGGTGGAGCATTGGCAAATCAAAGACCATGTCACCTCCCTTTATGATAACCAGCACGTGACCAATGACAGTGGGTATTAGGGAAGGTTGGTAAAGAAAGCCATGTGAATCCTTCTTGACCAGATCAACCTAATGAAACAATCTAGGGTAACTTTTTGGTAATTCATTTCCAAAATGGGTTTATTGAAATAACTTTTACAATTTTTCTTGTGGTTTGTAACAGTTATTTCAATAAATCCATTTCAGAACAACAATTTTTTCTCTTTTTGTTTTTCTTAACCTAGAGACCTAGTAGAAACTAGAGAGTACCTAGAGACACAATCTTAAATTGTGTCTCTAGGTACATGCTTAGTCAAGGGTGGAAAAAGTCACTTTTTAATATAGTAATGGAAAGAAAGACCAACAATGGCCAATCATAGCCAAATTGACTCACGAGTACGACTAGGTATATTAGTGAGGACCCTGGCCCAATATAAATGAGGATGGATCAGGCTCTGGTATAATTGCCTGGCCGATGACAAAAGTGTTATGTATTTGTTGAAATATTGGATGTGTCGCTTATTTAACCCAGTGTAAATTCAGAGAAACATTCAAATAAGATCAAAATGCTAAGATGGTTTTAGCTCTAATATGGTCAAAGTCACATCCGGTATTCCTCAAGGAAGTGTGATTTGTCCTCTTTTATTCATTATATATATTAATGACTTAAGTTGTGGAGTAAGCAGTGAATTAAGATTATTAGCAGACAATACAGTCATCTTCCGTGAAATAAGTGGAGACGCGGACTATAAAGCTCTCTCATCAGACCTTAACAGCGTTCATTGGTGGTGCCAGGGGAGGGGGTTAGAATTTAATATCAGCAAATACTCCACAGTTCACTTCCTGCGAAAGTCATCACAAAAATGCTATTCCTATACTGTGGGTGGGGTAAACATAAAATCTTCACATACAGTAAAATATCTTGGAATTACCTTAACTTCTGATATATCATTGGGATTACACATACAAAACATATGTGGCACAGCATTAAAGAACCTTGGATATGTTAAGCTTACATTAGGAAGGTCCTCGGATGAAACAGTGAAAGAGAGATGCTACTTCGCTTTGGTTAGGTCACACCTCGAATATGCCGCGAGCATTTGGGACCCTTGTCATAAAGATTCAACCAAAAAAATTAATAAAAAACAAAGGAAAGCAGTGTGCTTCGTTAAAAACTGCTACGAGCGTACATATAGCGTCTCACAACTTTTAGATGGATTAAGGTGGGAGCCCCTGGAGAGACTGAGGCTACACGCTAGGCTTAGGTTGCTTAAGAAATTCAAAACTAATATTTTTCGGAGCAACACAGAGAATATTATTATGACTCCTCACCATATCTCTAGGTCTCACAGATGCGATAAAATAAAAGAGATACACTGCCGAACAGATAGGTACAAAAACTCGTTCTTTCCACTCACAACAAGCGACCACAATAAAAATTGAGCTCCACTAAATACACTGCTATAATACATGTCACCATTTCATCTCCCAAAAACTTAATCTTTTAAACGGCTGGTTACCTAACATCCCCTGCCACACGCCCATGTGGCAGCTCGCAGGATATTATGTAGGTGTAGAAGATTGGCTTTAAAAAACATCAATTTTTCATTAGTCAAACTTGGCTGATGGGCTTTAAAATATGTAAACCGTGCTATAATATTGCCCCTTGCCAATGCGGGCTATTCCAGTCATTATCATGCTCTTTCTGGATGGAGTTGAAGTGACCTCCTCATGCGTTACTTCAATCATAATTGCTAATCAAATTATTTAGTGAAAATAAAAACTTAGATACATTAATTGTTAAGCCTTTAGTGTGCTTACATGTTTTTGTGCCTCCATTACCTATGTCTTATCGTTTCTAAGTTTTTTGGTGTTACCCCTCCATTTTCAATTATTCATAAAAATCTTACCTTATCGATTCAAGAAATTTTGTATTCTTGTTTTGAATTGATTGAATAAGATTTTTGATTTCATCTGTGATACTTGACTTGCTTTCCTCCATCAATTTTGAGTATATTTTATCTATCTCTTGCAGCTAGACGTGAATATGCAGAAACAGCAAGTTTTCCATGTTAGGTACATGACGTATACTCAATGATAAATTTAGTATGAAGCAATATACTATGGTAAACTAAAAATTGGACTATCACTGTGTAAATATAACATTAATCTCTGGATAAGTTTAAAAATCTTAGACACTTTGATTCCTAATGTTCACCTCTTGCCTTATATTATATAAACTTCAATTTTTAGGGCATTTTTTTACAAATCCATGTTCAGTGTCCTTATTCATTATCTTGAGTAAGACTATAGGTATCCTTTGTTTCATCATCATGTAAAATTTTTTTGGCATACTGCTGAGCACTTTATGAAATATCTGAAGCAAGTTCTCAAATTAAGTTCTCAATAAATGTTACACATTTATTATTTTATATCATTGACATCATATATTGTTATATAACCAATCAAAAGAATTGTTATTAGAGGTAATCTATCAATTGAGGTAGATTTAAATAGAAATTGTTTACCTTTGCTAAACTTAAAAAGCTGCAGGCTCAAAACAAATTCAAGAGAGGTTCTGCAGCTGATAGGTAAAGTCCTTACCCCATGTTGCCCTCTCTTTCAGAAGTTTGGTATTTTACCTCTTCCCTGCATCTAAATGCTCTATGCAATTATTTTTGCTAAGAAAAATCTCTCCAATTATGCCACGAATAATGGCTATCATAGTTATAATACGGGGAGCCCTGCTGACCTCCACCTAATGCAGGTGAGAACCAGAAACTCAGGTTATGCCCCAATGCATATGGGCCTTTCACTGTATAACAAGCTTCCTCTTGAAGATAAGAGTGCAAAGACGATGGCCCTCTTCATATGTAAATTACATGGTTTTTTCACTGAGAAATTGGTTTTATTCTGTTGATGAATTTCTTCATCTTTAACTTTTTCTTTGTTTTGTATGTGCTTGTCTTGATGTGTCCTATATTTGCATTACCAAATCGCTGGACAAATAAATATTATTATTATTATATGACTTTGAAATATTTCCACCTAGGTATCTTTTCAATTATTATTCTTATAAATGTCCTTACTATTCTCTAAGGTATTTTCTACTAGTGCTCTATGGAACAAAATTGCATCCAGAGCCCTTTTTAAACCCAAACGTTAGGTCACTTGAGTTGTTGTTTGCTATGATATCCAAACAGGGTCAGATTAAAGTTGCTGTTTTGGGGGAGTGGAGTTAAGGTGGCTGCCCCTTCACACCATACCTAAATCCACCTCTGTCTCTGGCCTTCAATTCTAAGTAAAACTTTTGAGAAGCATTTTACATATTTAGCTATTTGAGCTATAGTAGGTACCTACTATAACATTCTGAGGCCTTTTCCTTTTCTGGGATAGATATCAGAACGTTTTTCAAGAATTCATTTGGCCAGGGAAGCTCTCACTGTAGATTCAACTTATGAATTGGAGAAATCTATTTGCATGTACGAGAGCAAATTTTTCTAAATTCCATGGCATGGAAGTCCTATTGTAGAACCACCTGGCATTTTGAAATGAATTTATACTCCATTGTGAATATGGACAGGTATTTTATGTGTACACTGGACATAGGCCCCATCATTTATATATACTCTGATACAGCTTATGCATTTAATCAGGTAGTTAAAGAACTTATTTTAACTTGGGTTGGTTTCATCGGATCCGTCAGATCCATAAATTTGCTAGTATCATGGATCACAAGATACTGAAATAAAATGATGATCGCCTTTAATTTAGATTATTTTATATTCAGGTTTATAGGTATGGCATGTGGAATGCGCAAGATCATTATTTTAATGACAAAAAGAATACTTGTATTTTAAAATATTTTACTATCATCATGGAGACTGTTGTTAGAAGGACTTGAATAGGTTTTTCAGTATGTTCAGGACTCACCACCTGATCTGCCTTTAAATATTTTGGTTCCAATGGAGCGTATGTACATTATTCCATCGAGGATCATTATTCAAACAACAATTGGGTACCTCTATCTTTACCTTTTGTAATGATGCGGTTAAAGTGGTTTTATTTTCAATGAGGTTTATGTTGTCCATCACCTTCTCAATATCCAATTTCATTTGTTCATTTTTCTCTTTCATATAGGTCGAGACTTCTGTTATTTTATTTGTCATTACTTTTTTGGCATTTGCAATCATCTGTAAGTGTCCAACAGAAACAATGGATAGGCTTAGTCAGAAATTAAAAAAAAACAATCTTAGGAAAGTCATTAAGTTGTTGAAGAAAGTCGTGGAGGGGAAAATGTGAAGCATGAAGGGTTGGGAATAAAGAATGGGGATTTTGGATGCTATTTGATGCAGGGTTGGAGACGTTAAGAGTTTATGATGGGGATATTGTTTAGAAGTGAGTATAATGTTTTGTGTATGTGTAATTAGTAAGTTGAATGGACCAAGACCCGAGGGTGGGAAGTTTGGTAGGAATATCCCTTGACCTCACTGCTTTTCACTGAGAGAACTCCGTGAATACATGATTAATTTGTGCCAGACCCCAAAAAAGCATCCAAATGTTTTCAGCATAAAAAATATAATATCTTCAGTAGTTTTTCTCTTTTTTATCACTCTTTTATCCCTTTCATCCACAGGACGATTCAATAGAAACCTGTCCAAGGAGCTCTGTTTCTTTTTCCCTTATAGAATGTTTCTGAAATGAGTTAGGCAAGTGTCATTAAATAGTGCCCATGCACGACCAGTTGCAACCTTTTCAGGGTGGTTCTTTTCAACAAAGTCCGAAACTTTTTTCCACATTGCCAACACTTCCTTTATCTCACTTGAAGAGATAACCTCCTCTGCTTCTGGCTCATCTGCAATCTCCTGCAGTAATTCCAATTGTTGCTGCGCCTGTAGTTCGGCCAACTCTTCCGTCGTCAGTTCTCAAAATGTGCTTTGACAAGCTCTTTGATATCTCCCTCATCCACTTCCAGGCCCATGAACCTTCCAAGATACACAATCTCTTACAGTACTTCCTGTTCAGGTCCAAATCCTTCAATGTCCCTTTCAGTCACAGCCTCAGGCCACAGTTTTTTCCATGCAGATATCAAGGTCCTTTTTGTAACACCCTGCCAGGCCATATCAATAATTTTGAGGCATATGACTATGTTGTAGTGCTCCTTCCAGAACTCTTGAAGGGTGAGGTTTGTGCTCTCCGTAACCTCAAAGCAGCGTTGAAACATGTGTTTGGTAAAAAGTTTCTTGAAATTTGAGATCACCTGTTGATCCATGGGCTGTAAAATAGGGGTGGTGTTTGGTGGAAGGTAGAGAACCTTTATAAAGTTGAACTCCTCTAGGATGTCGTCCTCAAGGTTTAGCGGGCGGCAAGTAGCATTGTTGAGGACGAGAAAGGCTTGCAGGGGTAATTCATTGACCTCGAGGTATTTCTTAACGGCAGGACCAAAGACCAAGTTGACCCACTCCACAAAAAACTTCTTGGTGACCCACACCTTTGGGTTTGCCCTCCACATAACCTGTAGCTTCTCTATTATAACCTTATGTGTCTTGAAGGCTCTGGGGTTTTCTGAGTGGTATATGAGCAGCGACTTGACCTTGTAGTTGCCACTCACATTTGCACACAGTGCGAGAGTCAACCTATCCTTCATAGGCTTGTGACCTGGCATCTTCTTTTCTTCTGCGGTTATATAAGTTTGGCTTGGCATTTTCTTCCAGAAGAGTCCTGTCTCGTCACAGTTGAGCACTTGTTGGGTAATGCATCCATGGGCTTCGATCAATTCAGCAAAAGTTTTCACAAATTCCTCAGCTGCCATAGAATCAGAGCTTGCTGCCTCACTGTGCCTGACAACAGAGTGAATACCAGTCCCTTTTCAAAATTCTTCGAACCACCCCCGACTGGCTTTGAACTGCTCCTGTGCTGAAGTACCTGGGCTTTGCTGCAGTAAATCTGTGTAAATGACTCGTGCCTTCTAGCAAATTATACATTCAGTCACAGTGTCTCCAGTGAGCTGTTACTCTGTCGACCACAAAAGCTGCATATTCTCCATCTTTTCATGGTCAGAGTTGCATAGCTTTGGAATAATTTTAATGCCCTTAGCAGGAGTTATAGCCTTTATCGAGCCCATCTGCTTCAGAATAGTACATATCGTGGAGGTTGTGCGATTGTACTGAATTGCTAAGTCTATGACTCTTACTCCTTGCTCATGTTTGTCTAGTATTTCACGCTTTAATACCATTAATATCACCTTTTTCCTTTTCTCACCACTGTTCTTTACACTCATCTTAGGACTCAAGGTTATATGAAAAAAATTAGCTAAATATTTAACTACTTAAGTTCCAAAAATGCACTAAATTAAAACAACTCAACAGACATGCTTCTGCAGCAAAGTGAACACGTGAACTGAACGCAGAAGACTGAAGACTTTCAAATCTTAGCAGTGGCTTGTTATGCAAACTGGCTGTGACGTCACCGAGGCTGGCTTATATCTCAAATTTTGACTTGTATCTCAGCCAAAAACTGGACCCTAGTGAATGCTTGTATCTAAAAAAACCCATATGTCAGGGCACCTGTATCTAGAGGTACCACTGTATGCACATATGTCATTCCAAAAAAATGTTTTATTTTGTTAGACTCTTAAAATGACCTCTGATTATCATAATGAATATTTATATAAAAATACTCTTCCTATTATTGTTTCGTGATATTAAATTCAATTCAATTTCAATATTGGCTTGTTACATGTTCCATTGGAATCTTCTTAAATATATATTGTGACTCCAGTTTGATTAACTGCCGCAGTAACATGGATATTAAATTTAAAGAATCATTAGTACAATAACTCTGGAGATGTTCCTTAATTTTTTTTCATGACATAATAACATTGATCAATGTTGGTGTTCTCTGTATTTCAAAAGTGTAATATGCTATTAATCTTGAAACATAATAGTGTAGAACTATTTTTTGATGTAGTTAATACTGTTGCATGTAAAGAGCATGAATGGTAGGAGAATTCTGAGCCGACCTGATCATATAATTTTGGTAATCTAATAACCATAAACAATGGCATTGATGGTTCCAAACAATATTATTTTTGCATCTTGATCTATATTTGAGATTGAGAGGTTAGCAGCTTAACTTGAATGACTTATCTTTACATAGCATAATGGAAAGTTACAATTTTTTTCTTTGTGTAAATGTTAAATGCCTAATCTTTCCTCCTATTTCTTTGGAATTCTTTTGTTGTGTGATGATATTCATTGCTAATATTAATTGCATATTTCTGAGTTACTTACTTGCTGCTGTTGTGTCAGTTGTTGCTGGTGACAAAATATTTCATCTAGCCTCATTTGTTTTATGCTTTTCTCTATTCTTTCATATCTTTTCTCATGCAAAATTATGAAAGTTTTTTGTGCGAAATTCAGTAATTCAATTTGCTCTTTAGTCCAATTTTTACCCTTCCCTACTAAGTCTGATTCAAGATTTTTGCTTAGCATTGTCAATGATGTCCATATACTGTCAAAATAAGAAAAAGATAAAATATATGATTCAACAATTTTGTCTTAACAGTGCTATATAGATATCTAAACACCTTCACCACCCACAAAGCCTTTGGCACTGATATGTGTGCCCTTTGTCCTCTTCCCCTTGCGTGTCATGCTCATTCACTCACATTCATCACTCTGTCACCTTCATTAGATCAGGGAATATAGTTACACTTTATATATTGAGTGAACTTAGAAGAGGCATACTTGATGTGGAAAATGTTGTTTTTTAAATTTCTTTAAGCGTATATTCCATAGTAAATAAAATAACAAACATAAGGATAGGGCCTCTGGGATAGCGAAAAATTAAATGCACGAGCAGTGAACATGTTAATATGTTTGTTTCATATGCATTAATTGTTAAATCTGCATTTTAACTTACAAATGAGTTCCATTCACCTAATATTTCAATTTGAACATAAAATCATATTTGTAACATAATATGTCTTCAGGGTTATCAATAGTTTACTATAAAATTTATTGGTAAAAAAATGTAATATCTTCTTTCGACTTGTGCAATATATGTGGATAAAAATCATCAATTAACTTGGAAAGCTGTCAAATGATGAAGTTTAATGCTGCTTCAGGTTTATATGTTTAGGGATATTATGTGAAGAAGTTCCATTACTAAAGAAGGATTTTCAAAGAGAAGAGAATTGATTCGGGAATGGTCTTAGATGGGACGTAAAGAAAAGACTGGTAAAAACTCTAATATGGTGCATGGCTCTGTGTGAATTAGAAACTTGGTCATTAAAAAAGAAGGCACATGGAATTGAGATGTTTAGGATGTAGGTTTGGAGAGGATGATCTGTGTGGTGGAGAAGATGTAGGAGTAGGTATTGGATATGATTGAGGAAGAGAGGAAGTGATGACAGAGGTTTAGAGTACACAGAAGGGTTAGGCAGATGGCATATTGAAGTACGAATGGGAGAGGGGAAATTTTTGTTTCTGTAAGTGCCCGTAAAGAAGCAAACTTATTCTTAAGTGTTGGTGAGAAACTGAGGAAATCAGCCACAAACAAGTACTATGGATGAACTTTCAATGTAAAACAATCACATTTCCAGTGAGAAACTGAGGAAATCAGCTATAAACAAGTACTACGGATGAGCTTTTAATGTAAAACAATCACATTTCAGCTAACCAAATTACAAACGAAATATTCAAGGGTCAGTCAACCTGGGTTCTGTCTTCAAACTCCATATCAGTTACAAATTTTATGAGTGCCAACTGCCAGACACTCTCAGTCAAAATCAGTAAAGCCAGGTGCACTATTCGTTTACTTGGTGGAAAAGATAGCAAGCGGTAAAGCATTGTGCCTCAGGAGGGGAGGTTTTGCCGAGGTTGAGGTGGAATGGGTGAGGTATGGAATTAAGTCACCTCGTACAATGGGTGAGGTATAGAATTAAGTCACTCAAGCCTTGAAGGGGAGGAAATTGTGGGATGAGCGCATTTATTTGGTGGAATTTTTCAGTTTTAGCTTAGAGAACTGCTTTTTGTCTCCATCCACATTATAGGATTTGGTCTTTTTTCTGCGGTCAGATTCCTTAGTTTCCTTTGAGTTTTCCTGTGCCTACTGCTATTTATGTGAGACAGGATCTGGTGAGGGAAAGGTTTTGGGTGACGGTGCAGGCAGAAGGTGCTGGCAGAAGTCATAGGCAATCTGGCCATCTATGGTCCCACGTCAATGGTCTTATGTCATTGGCATGATGATGTCCACACGTATGTCATGTGCACAATGGGAAGGTGCTTCGACTAAGTTTGGAGGGTAAGGTTGGCAGAGGGGTACATGTCCAAAGAGGGGAGTGGCAAAAAAATTGAGGAAATGTCCAAAAAATTCCTCAGTGTTGAGAGGCGAGGACATGCTGATTGAGGGTGAGAGAGGGGGAAGTGCTGTGGAAGCATACGAAGGGAAGGAAGAGGGTCGTAATTTTGGATGATTTAAGGAGAGTCAGAGGGTATGAGGAATTTTAGAGAGAAAAATATTTTGAGATCATCACTGGATTTTATTGCTTTATAATTTTCTGAAAAGTGTGGCAAGTGGAAGGTATTTTCAGGATAATGAGTTTAGGCACTTTGTCTTGATTAAGAAAGAGTTCACCTCAAGATCTCTTCCTTACATATCCATACATATTTTTTAGTCTTGGAATAACCAAAACTGTTTAGATGAAGAAAATTCTTCCGCATATTTCAGTTAGAGACAAATAATGTGAAATTCAATGAGGAAAATGCTCTCAATACCTATGTTAGAAGCTGAATTAATGTCATCTTAATTCATTCATTTAAGTAGCCATATTTTTCTACCCATATTTCTTCTACAATGAAGTCCAACTCACCTGTGAGCGTAGTCATGGAGTGATTTAGCATAAGTTGTACTCAAATGACCTAGTGTAGGAATAATTATTGATTCTCCTTCAATTCCAAAATGTTTATGATTTTCCATAACATTACCAGAGCCCTTCAGTGTTTTCCTAGGGTGATTCTTTAAGAATTTGAAAATCACTCCTTTCAATTCAGATACATTTTTCTTTATAAAAGTATCATTATTATTCAATATTTCAGTCTGTACCGTGAAGTTTTCTGTAACTCTGTAAAATAATATCTGTATTTAGCACCCTGTGGTGGCTGAGATTGAAGGTTAGCTTTTGGAGAAATAATTTTTAGTTACTTGCCATGGTCTTTCTATGAACTTTTGGCTTATCAGTAACACAAAACTCAGACATCATTTCCTTTATCGCTTATCCTACTAATCTTTAGACTTTTGTTGCGGGCATGAAAACTGCCAATAAACTTAATGGTTGAAGGCGTAACTTTGTGGAATGACACTACAGACATGACGAAAAAGAAAAGTCTTTGTATTTTACACACTTAAAAATTTTATTCCTGACCCAGGTTTTGATGGCTTCGCAAACATTTTCAAAGGTTCAACCTTTGAAAATGATTGCAAGGCAATGGAAACCTTGGTCAGGAATAAAAGTTTTAAGTGTGGAAAATACTAAGAGTTCTTTATTTTTTGTCATGAAAACTGCCCCTGGGCAATAAATGTAATGTAGAATTTCTGTTCATTTATATAATTGCTACTGTATCAATTTCCATTAGCTTCAAAAGCAATGCAAAGGCTTTATTTTTCAATAGATGACAAAAATACGAAGAACTTATATTTGTAAAATCAACCTCAGCCAAATAAATAAATATTATTAATTTTAATAAATTCCAAAATTGCAGCATTAAAAGATATACCACAATGGTGTAGACCGTTTAGTTGGCAGATTTTGCCTGAAAATAGTGGGTTATCAAGCATGGAGGAAATGTTATTTTTTTGCCACTCAGATTCAAATAATCCAGGAGTTTTACTGATAAGGCAATTAGTGCTTTTGAAAAATTAGTAACTTACTTCTTTTTGATACCATCCAAGAGAGTTTTGATTTTTGCTATACCTTTATCTATTTTTTGTGGGTCACTTTCTTGTCTCAACGTGTCAATAAGTATGCTCAGCTTTATTTCTATTTTCTGCAAAAATTCAACATGTCACCATTATCATGGACAATAAATATAATGCTAAGCTCAAGAAATCCAAATGCCCTTTTGTCACAACATTTTGATCTAGTGTTCAAAATATCTCTCAGGCCCTCCTTATATGCATAAATATTTTTACAATTCATTATGAGGACATTTTTTTTACCTTTTATCACGTCATGTGGTTACCAGTGCAATTTTAGGTGTTTCAATGATGAGGAGAATACAGAAAATGAAAAACTCATGCTAGAAATTTTTGAATCTGGGACCGTCTCTCCGAGTTTAACTACTTCATGTGAAGAAAACCAGAGAGATGGGAATTAAAATTTCTGACGTGCATTTTTCATTTTTTGTGTTCCCTTTATAACTGCCATGTATAGTGGATTATATTTTTTCTCTCTAGTGGGTCGTGATACTTCCCCGAACATGAAGTGTGAATCTGGATGTTGCTGATTGGCTATGTTGAGAGCCTTTTTTTGCACTGAAAGCTGTATTTTCCCTAAATGCCACAAAAGCAATCAATTAATTTCTGGTAGTAAACATCTATCAAAGGTCTGTGGGAAAGCCAATCATTATCTGCAAAATTAAGACGGTGAGGGAAAAATGCTGTTTTTGGTGCAAAAATAGTCTATCAACTGCCAATCAATAATATCCTGACCAAAACTTTACAGAATACAATACAGATAGATTTACATCCTGGTAACAATATCATTGAGATTGATTGGGGAGTTAGTCATCAAAATGTCAGTACTCGAGCTCGTAACCTGGTCAGAAACCCATGATGAATGAATTAAATTCTTTTCTAAAACTATAGCATCAATTCAATGCCCTCAGCTTCTGATTGCATGCTTTATTGAGGCCTCAGTGAGCCACACCAGGAGGGAAAGAATAATTTCTCCTCAAGGTTCTCTCCTTGCATATCTCGGAGGGCCCTCTCCTTTAGTCAATGGAATTATTTTGAATTAATGGGATTTGCTTTTAACGATTTTTTTTTACCTGAAGTTCTTTGTTGAAAGCCTTAATTTTGTCATTTGAGATGTTATCAAGGCATTTTCTGTAGTCACAAATTCTGGATATTTTATCTTTTAAATCAGCATCCATATCTTCCATGAATGAAATCAAACTATTTTTCTCTTTCTCCATCTTTGAACTCAAATTTTCACACAAGTCCTGTAAGGTTACCACTAATTACTACCATTTGCTTTATAATGCTGCCTTTACTAGCATGAGAAATATGATTCAGTCCAATGAGTTTTGTGATGAGGTTTTTTTTATCATTGTTAAATGAGTACTACTTATGTCCAGTGCAGATTTACTAAGCTTTAATTTAAACTTATTTGCTCTTAATTCAAGGTTAAGGATTTGAACCTTAAAATTTTTCATTTCTTCCTTGTGATGCTGTTTTATTTGCTTCTCATATTCATATATCTGACGAATTGTTTGCTCTTTAATGGGTAGTTGCTCCTCTTCCATTATATCATCTATCATATGATTCACTGTTTTCCAGTATTGTTGTTGTAACATTTCAGATGTATTTTCTTGCAGTTCAATGAGTAAAGAGGTCATTTGGTCTGAAATTTTTGTTGAAAAATGTAAGAAAATAATAACAATGTAATTATTAAAATGCAATATCATGTAATTATGTACCCACATGGGCAGTTGGCTGTATTTTGTGTCTTGATGCAAACAATGTGGTCAGTTAAATGCTATGGATTGAGCTTATTACTCATACTATAATTATAGAATTGGATGCGATAACAGTGTAAGAATGATTTAAGTAAATTTGAGAATCAAAGGTAAATTTTTGATTTTATTTAACTGAACCATTGCAAGTGAAAGAGATTTAAAGATAAATTTAATGCTATTGTTAGGCCCCGTACACATTTTCAAAACAATTGGGCATTGGTTGAAAATGGCATTTTTGCATTTACAGTATAAGTAGACTGACAATTTTATTGTATTGAGGTACAGAAGTAGGTGCTTGCAACACCAAGACCTATATAGACTTGCCAGGCCAATGCACTACGCTACCTAGGCTTACTAACCCTCATGGTAATTTTGGTGGATACAAGGGGAACTAGGTCTTAGCAAAGCGGTCTGTGCATTTCCCTGGCAAGCCAAAGGTCCATGGATTGATTCCCAGTCCTGGGTGATTTTTCTGGTGGCAATTTCTGTGTATTTCACACTGTTTCTGTGGCCGGGTTAAATTCTGTATTGAATTACATTAGCCAAGTAAGGTGTGGTAAGTGCTGGATCAGGATACAGCCAGTTGATTATTTCTTCCTTGAAGCCATGATCTCCTTGGCATTGCCACCTTGGATGGACTTTCATAGCTTAAGACTAGGGATGAGTTGATTCCACTTTTTTTCTATTCCGATTCTGATTCTTTCAAATCGATTCCCGATTCTCGATTCCATCGATTCTTATTCCTAATAACAGGCGTGATATTGATGTACCAGTAGCATACAACTATTATTTAAATTCAAGTATTGGCTGAAATAAAATAACAAAGACAACTAAATCTCTCATAAAGTATATTTATTAACAAATAGAAATATATCCTCAGCTTATTGAGGTAGATGAAAAGTACAAATCGATAGCCTAGACCCAAAAGTACTGTGACAAATATGATGTGATAAATGAAATTTGATTTTAATATTTATCTATCTGGAATCGATGGAATCGGAACCGACTGTAGGCGATCAATTCTCGATACTGATTCTAATCCTGAGAATCGGTGGAATAGAGAATCGACATTTGGATTCGACTCATCCTTACTTAAGACCTAGTTCCACATGTATCTACCAATATTGCCATGAAGGTTGGGGAGCCTGAGTAGCATAGAGGTCTGCACATTGGCCCGGCTAGCCTAAAGTCTGTGTTTCAATTCCCATTCCAGACCAAATTTTTCTTGTGGCAATTTGTACGCATTTTCCTTCTGTTATTGGCTGGCTTAAATACTGCGCTCTATGGTTGTTTTAGAATCTTGAGTCATACCAGAAGGATAATTAAAAATATCACTCAACTGAAATTTAGTTTCCTCATAATGCATTCACGTTTACAAGTGTTAAAATCCATCAGTACTGCGGGAATATCTTCTAAAGACGTTATTGTAATTTTGTTTTCTAATTTCTCTAATTCTTTTGTTGATGTACTGGCAGCATTATATTGATAGATTTGTAAAAACTTAGCCTTCTTTGAATCTATATCTGGAGTACTATGAACGTTAGCTGCTAAGAACTCATACTCCCAAAGTGATTCTCTGTAATGGAAATTTTTTATCAATAAGTATGTCATAATATTACCATGGGCCACAACATCTAAATTTTCTCAAAACTTCATATCACAGTTCAGTCATAGGTAGAGCCACATCTCCGTGTTGCTCAAAATTTTATAAGAGGTGTCTCGAAGCACAAGTATGGTTTCCACCATCATTTCACCATTCTTACATATACATTAATTGCGAATATTAATATGGATGTATCCCTGTATATGGAAATACTTTAATTACAAAAGAAATGTTGTATCAACACAATTTAACAACATGATACATTTTCACTCTTCATGAGCATAAAAATAACAGTAACATCTGCTGCGTGAGTTTTACTGCATTTTCAAACAATCTTTTGGGAAGGAAAGTTGAAGCAGCCCAACATTATATTGAAGTAGTTATGCAATCTCAGCAAGGATCCAAGTAGGTACATGTTTGGTGTCAGGAAATATCAGAAATACTATTCCTGAAGCCTCTTCCCTATTGGCTCATCCCAGCCCCCCCTCTTCTACATATCACCCTCCGAATCCCATTGGTAGGTAAATTGAGGATAAAAGAGATTTAAGGTAGTCCGAGCGAAAAATCATTTTATGTAGAAATCAATGAATTTGGTCTCATTTTAAAGAAAAATATCTCACCCTTCTAATGAAACAAAAAATTCAACCCATTACCACATTACTTTCGGAGATATTTGCCGACAAATACCAGCCCTTTTACCTAGGAAATGGTACGTGCATGCACTCCAGAGAGACATTATTTACAAAATGAGGTATTTTTAACTCTTAGATGTCGTAAAAAAAACTAACAGCGAGTAGTTTGTATGTTTTCTCAACTGTATTTGACAATTAACCCATTCGCATAAAGAGCCGGTGAATCGCCGGTCTGTCTTTCTTTGCTTTAAGGTAAAGAGCTGGCGAATCGCCGGTCATGTTAGAAACGTATTTATTCCTTAATTTGTTTATAACTAATGTGTAACCAATAAGTGTGAACAATTACACCATTTTTAATCCTTTTAAAAATGCGAGTTATATAATTCAACCACTGAAGAAATTTTATTCTGAAAGGTGCTCTTCAGCCTGAGATAAAAAATGAAAATGAAATGCAAATTTTGAGAAAATGAAATAGGAACTTAAGGCCAGAAATTGCTAGAAAAATTAAGAGGCGAATGAGTTAATCATATTGTTACCGCAATAAGTTCTTGGGTATTACAAAAAACCTTCTGTTTTGAAGGAGTTTCAAATGCACCATGCGAAAAAAATGAGTCAAGTTTACTTATTTAGATATTTTCATTTGATTACATATTATTTCTGTCTTTTTAAACTATATAATTGCACCATTAATAATGTAATATTTAATTGATGTGTTCTACAGCTGGTGAAATTAAAACTTATAATTCGAATATGGTCTCTATTATGATTAGGGAACTATCTTGCTCAGACTACCTTAAAGGTGTAATATAACCACTCATATGAACTGTTAGTCTACCCAATTTCAATGTTAAAAATTACACCTAAGGTTTTCTTTATGCCAGCTGGATATATTATCCATATGGGTGACAATAGGTAGGTTGGAGGATTAATATGAGGTAGGTAGCTCATTATGAAAAGTACTCTTCTTAGTGCAAGCAGATGGGAAGGTGTGGAAAGTTCATCTGAGGCCAGGTGAAGAAATTAGATGGGAGTTGAAGATGTTGCATTTCGGTAGAACAAACAATTTTAAATTATCTAGGTGTTTGAATTGATCAAGAATGCATTTTTAAAAACTAATTATGCCCGTCTTGAAGTAGAAGCTATTTCCTAAATAGAAATGAAAACATTAGTTTAAAAAATACTAATGAAAATCAACTTAAAATAAAAATTATGTTTTAAAGCACATATCTAATAACAATTCCCTTGTTCAAAAGCCAACCTACTGTCCATAAAACCTTCACATTAGACTCTCAAGGCAAAATTTAAGCAGGTGGGGAATACGTGGCTCGTGATGAGAAACATTGCATATGTGACATGGCGTGAGTTGATTGCCACCTCTTACTGAAATACGCACCTCTTGAAATACTCTTGGATGAATAGTTTGATTTTTTGGCCATTACCTGATGAGTAATTATCAAAACATATTACATTTATTGACACATGCTAGAAAACTAGCGGAGTTAGTCAAAGATTTCTATTTCTGGGCTTTACAAAGAAATGCAATTAAGCGGAGGAATGATGAATTAGTTCATTTTTGACTCCAATAGAAATTTTAGTTGTTATAACTCTTGAATATAATGATATGATGATTTAATTGGATTTCAGAAAGTCTCCCCTACAAATAATTTGGAAATCTTACCTTAGTCGTCTCAGCAAATGATCTCTCTTGGCTCTCATGGAATACCTCTTCTTCTTCTCTAATTCACTTTTAAAAATAATTAGAGATTTAATTTCAAGAAAAAAAAGATGTTTGATGAAATCTGCTTTCGCTAAGCCATTCAAAGTGATAAAAGCATTAAGGATCTGAAAATTAATGCATCAGATATTAGGAACTTAACTACTGTTAACTACTATGGTAACTAGTCATGAAGAAATTAGAATCTCTTCATGAATTTTTAGGATCCTAATTTTTATCATACCTCATTCATACCTTCTATATGTGAACGAATACAAATTGGGTTTTGAATAATGTTTGGGAGAAGTATGGCTTGAAATTATGGATAGGGTTTCGCTTATTGATATTGTGCAGTGTATTTCATGCTAGCACTGAATGAAATAAAAAATCAGGAAGTGGAGGTGCTGTGCATTTCCATGCTTAAGTTATTGTCACCTGCTCACAAATGGCGTAGAATATCAAATGAAAATGGATTTCCTGGTGTTTAACTTTACTACACAATTTGATTGGTGTTTTTAATCACTGTGTTTGATAAAAAATTATATTTTTACTTGTATGTTGGGTGTCAAGAATGATCTCTAAAATGGGAGTGTTGGGTGAGAAGATTAACTCTACATCTTTTAATTGTATGTGTGCAATAACTCAATGCAGTGGCATTAATAGTATTGCCTTATGGGGGATGGATTGAAATTGGGCACCACCAGAGGGGAGTTAAGAATCAAAAAAGCCGACCCCTCAAAACTTTATTTTAATGCTTTATTTTGCAATCACCTATGTATAGTTAAAATTGAGGAATAGTTTTAGAATAAAGTATTCTTTTGGCTGAATTATTTATGCTGCTTAATTAAATCCAAACTTCCTGCTCTGTGAGGGGGATTGATCCCTTTGACCCCCCCCCCCTCCCCTTTTATTTACACCTCTGAATCAATGATTTTTTGCTAATCAAAGGATACTTCTTTGATTGTTATGTGATCTTTCATTATAGAAATGCGTACGGGTAAAGGTATCATAATTTTTAAGAAACCATTGTAAGGGTGTATTTTCAATCCATCTTTGTGTGGAATCTTCATATTTCACTGAGGGTGATGATTCCTCCAATAAGAATTCATGGAATACCTGCCTTCAATAAAGTTTCAGTGTACTGCAAATAAATAGATGATGGCTGAAAATAGCCATTTCACGTATCATTATCATGTACCTTCAGGTGATTATTTAAAAGCAATTTTGTCTTCAGGGGAAGTTTCAGAGAGGCATCTAAGCATTTGCTATATTGTGCTGACAAAACTTTCTTCACTGCTTTATATTTATCCTTTTCAACAGTTTCCAACTCTTGGGATAAGTATTCAATTGTCTTTGCTCTTTGGAGAAAAATCACTCGTACATCAGCCCAGGCCTTTTTCATTTCTTCATCACTTATGACCTCATTCTAGGAAAATGAAAACTACAATTTAAGAAAAGAGACATGTTACCAAGACTTACAACCTACTTATTAACAAAATATGTATAATTAGGAAGTCGTTAACTCTTCAAATTATGTGACAGAATAATATATAAAATGCATGAATAAGTATAAGAAATAATGTCATCCTTTGGCTTCTTTTTTTAACAACTGATGTGTGACCACATCCATAGATATGTATATATGATGAGTTATGGATCATGATTTTTGATCTTATTTTGTTTATTAGTATTTATGTGGTATTTTTTATTAGAATTATTCTTATTGTGGTTTTTTATTTTGAAAATAACGAAAAATCCATTTTAATGTATGCATATAAGGATCCTTTCAAACATTTGAGCATCTTAACTTTAGAGTGAACAAAAGAGGCATTTTTTCTGATGAGGAAACTAATGAAACAGTTAATGTGAAAAGTGTTTGGTAGAGACTGTTGAGGAGTCTTGCATGAGGAGAATGTTGTACTGAGCAGGAAGGTGATCACTGAGAAAAGAGAATGAGAGGAGTTTTAGAGGTTTGTGGCTGATTGAGGGTCATGGTGGCTATAATCATTGGTCTGGGGGTCAGGCAAGACTGTCAATTGTCACTATTGCTGTTTAGCATGCTAAGGTAACTGCAAAAGAGCCTATGGATGAGCTAAATGTAGGATTCAAGTAGGAGGACAGAGGATGTATTAGGTTAGATTTGGGAAAAAACAGACATGAAGTAGCCAATATTTCTTAGGTTTTGGCTGTGGTGGGTGCATTAGAAAATCAGTTAAGAAAATATGGACTCTTCTTCCATGATATGGAATGAAGACAATTCATAAGAAAACAAAAGTAACGAGGAAATGAACATGCAGGCCAGACTAGTCATGAAAGGAGGGCACAAACTGGAGCATGGTGAACAATTAAATTATTTAGGTAGCGCATAAGAGGAAAATGGGTATGGTGGCAGACACTTGAGAGGGAGAATTGTGATGGTGTAGGAGCTGATGATGGGGACCATGTGTAAGAATGCAAAGATGAGTGTGGCAAAGAGTTTAATATGGAGCGTAACATTGTATGGTGTACAAATGTGGACTCTGAGAAAAGGTGATGAGAATATAGGTCGCAGGCAATTGAGATGTGTTTGTGTGTGGGAGAATGGCGATGGAATGATGGATGGAAAGGAAGACATATTAGGAAACTTCAAGAGGAGATTAACGAGGGGGGGGTCAGAGTGTGAGGTTGAAATGGGAAATGAGGGATGCCTAAGGCGGTAAAAGAGGTGGGGTATTGCTTTTTAAGTCATTATTGCACCAACTGAGAAAATGAAGTTGAGGTCTCATTTATGCTTTCTATCCTCAGTTTTAAACCAAAATGCCCCTTTATTTATGTTACAAGATACATATATATTTTGAAATTATTTGGTTAGTTGGTGAAATCCTACAACATTTCATTTAGTATTATTCCATGACTTTGACTAATCTGTTTCATTAAAATAGATTAAAATCAGGCAAGTATGCATTGGTTATAATTTTTTCATCTATTATACTTTAAAATAATGAATGATTGTTTTTATGCCATTGTGATCTATTACCTGTACAAGTCCGACTGAATCTAGAATATCTTCAATGCCACTGGAATAAGTTTCGAGTGTGTCATAGATTTGCCTTATTAATTTTAGATATTCTTCTGTGGAGTTTGTCATAATTCTTAAAATTTTCCTGTTCATTGCTTCAATTTCCTCATGATCAAGGCTTTGATTTTTACTTAAAAAACTGGTCAATGTATCAGATGTCCATTCTTTTGGTCCTGGAATTAATATTTGTCATGAGAATGTCCAGTACTACATGTGCAATGGTAGTTCAAAGCAATTTGAATACGTGGCCTTGAGGTAAATGGCATGTCTTCCGTAATTTTCCCCGCCGGGGACTTTACCCCGCCGGCCCCGGTGGTGGCAGGGTAAAGTCCTCGCCTGCTAAACCGAGGGTCGCGGGTTCAAGTCTCGCCTGAGTGGGTTTTTCGCCACCTAGGGCATGGATGTATGTCAAGTTCTGTTGGTCCGGGCCCTGGAAAACCTGATGACAGGCTCAGCAGCCTATCGGGATTCCGCGGACATACGGGCCAACAGAATCGTCCGGCAAGGAAAAAAAAAAATAGTTCGATTACAGATTTCTGTCTTTACACCAAATAATACATATCTAAGGATTATAATTGCTGCTACAAAATACCAAGGGGTCGAGTCCAATATTTGCAAAAATTCAAATTTGTTGCAAAATTATATTTCACTATACCCTGGTTAAAATTTCAAGTTGAAACGAGTTAAACAGCTGAAGTTGAACTCGGATCACCTCGTAATTACGAGTTGTGATCTCGTACCAGCTGTTTCTAACTTGCTAGCCCCATACGTATATGTAACACGCACAGCTAACACCGCCGAGTACACCTTGAAGCAGAGAGAATCAACTCGAACCACGTGGAATTCGTTTCAGCTGTATCCAAATCGTCGGCGAGGTAACTCGCCTCAACTAGAAACACCAAGGTTCAGGTGGAACTCGTTTCAGCTGTACCTAACTCATCGGCGAAGTAATAATGCGGAATTATAATTTCGCTTACCACGCAGTAAAATGTTGGCAATAGGTATACACTTTAATTAAGAAAAAATTAAAGTAGATATAACTCTTGTATCATTCAAATTACTGCTTGCATGGTGAGTTCTTTCGCGTATGCTGGTGCACTTAGGTGACATTTGGTCTAAGAAATTTCTTTTACCGGTTTAAAGAAATGTTAAAATGTGCACTCGATGACCCGCGATTACCGCTCTAGCCACATTCATTCAATATTTCAATGCCTTAGCATTAATGCTGTGGCGATCATCCACTTTGGAGATAGATGCATATTTGTATCAAAATTCTTGTTTTTCATATTTTGGGACATAACCCCCTTGCTGGATCATATTACCCTATGTGAGGACCATGCTCGTGGAACCTATTTCTTTCCTTTTCCACGTACTTTCAACTCTCTTCCATCGCGCCTTACACCACTTATCCTCGTACAAGTCTCTTTCCCTCATCAATTCATCCCTCTTGCAATCTACCGTGCTCGTATCTTGCGAGTCAACGTTCATGAAGACCTCGCCTCCCCCTCCGCCGGGCACGACACCCGTCCCAGTGGGACGAGTCCCGTACTTCCAGCGTTCGTAATCTCATTCAGCCTGCTCATGGTGACGTCGGAATTGCAATTGGTTCTTCGTGGCGTCACCGTTGTGATTGATTTCTTTCAGGTCTAGGTTAAAAATGGAGGAGATTGAAAGTCCTAGAGATTTTTAAATGCGTGGGTCTTCATCCGCGTGCATGGTTTTTTCATCTCACCTTACGTCGTACCTTTCTTCATCTTGTCCATGAAGCCTATCCTCTTGCCCCGTTTGCCCAACTTCGTCCCCCCACCATTACTGCCTTCAGCATCTCTTCGCCGCTCATTGCCTGTTGGAATCAACTACCCCGCCTCCCCTGGATATCCTCCGGATATTTCCTCTTTCCACCATATTATGTGCTTCCGCGTTTGTCTTGCTTTCCGTCAACCGCACTCTCTCCATTCTCCTCATCTCTCTCCACACTGCAACCGAACCCTTTCCATCTAACCCATATCTCAGACGCCAGCAGCCCATTCTCGTCGTATTTCCTTAAAGTTTACGTATTTGCTCGCGTTTGTAAAATTACAGTTTAAGAGGGCACCATACTTGGGCAGGCGCAATTTTCAGCCACCTAACTGAGGTACTGATACTGCGGTGAGTCTTCTATTTCCCAACTTTTGACCTATCTGACATGGGTGGCTTTACCAGGAGTATTGTTCCAACCCATTAACCCTTTCACCGCGGTAGTCGACAAATGTCAATCTGCAAATATTTGTGCTTCGCCGCGGTGATGGACTTTAGTCCACGACCCTGAAAAAACTCTTTCTTTGGCCGCGACAGACGCCCGAAGTGCCCGAAATGTACCCGAATTAGAACGCGGCTGTGGCGATCTCTGATGCGGTATAATTGAACCAAGTGAACGCATGAAGAATACGAATAGGAAGAAAATAATACGAATATGACTTTCGTGTTTTCAATGTAGAATGACATTTTCTTAGAACGCTTGCTGAAAACCAGATACGCTGTGAAAGGGTTAAGGTGTACGGAGAAGGCATTACGCCTATCATCTATATTGTGTGATTTTTTTACAGATGATTATTAATCACAGATCATTGCTTATGGCCCAAAATTAGATGCTATAACACACGAGTAGTAATTGCTCATGTCTTACACTTACCCATATTAGGATCAAGGCTTGCGACCAGTTTTTTATCTTCCATGTCATCCGAGAGACTTCTTGGCGGAGCCATAGTCTTTCAAGTTTCAGAAATGATTTTGGTAACTGTTAATGGATACCTTTCACGACTTAATTGTTCTTGTAATCAAGGGTTTCTTTTTACTATGCCTTACATGATTTTCTGGAAATTTTCAATGGCCCTGATATGAAAAAGATCTCGCATAATTTTATACGTATCATTTCAGTTTCAGTTTTACAACAGGATGTGGCCAACTTTGTTGTGCCATTTTCTGTTCTATTATTATGCTGGTAATTACTTTATGCAAGGAAATCTCTGCTCTTGATATCATTCGTCTTACCTGGGCTATCGCAAACGTGACGCTGTCACAACTTCTCGTATCACACGATCTAGCGTTGAAAACGACGTGTTAACACACAAACACTTACTTGCATGTCGGAGATGAATAGTATAATTCATATCACCCGCTGTTTGCTGATCACCATGGTTACCGAGCATGGAGATAGGATGAAGTAATTAAGCAAAGCTTCTCTTTGAGAAATGAGGAGCAAACCAAATGGTCATTAAAATTTGTGGGAAAGTATAAAATTAAACTGCGGATGTGTATTTCATTTCTAATCCGACTGAAAATAACACAAATCAGTGTTCCCTTTAAGTCTTTCACGTGTTTATTTTGTAACGTACTTGTAAGTTTTAGTGACTGCTGTAGTTCTCGGGTCAAGAAGACATTTCACGTTTCTTTGTCTCGCGGATGATATCCGATGATGGGACAACGTAATAAATAATAAAATTCGTTATAAATTTTCTAAACGAAGTGAAATAAATAATTTTTTTAGCAGTCAATTGACGTCTACAGTAAAAACCATCGGAGAAGGTAGGTCTGGCACCATCTTATACTCTGGGATTTTGTAACAGATAATTGGTCGATGGGAATAGATTGAAACATTTGTCCTTATATTAATTACTATTTTATTCAATATACACTATAATGGCACATCTTTTGCATTCACAATTTACAGTTTATTGGTCACATCAGTATTTTCAGATACTGCATTCGAATCACATATTGCGCATGAATATCTCATTTTCCTTGCGATCCCTTGTAGGGCTTTGCGGAGTCCGATCAGGACTGGATAAATTTGGTCATTTTTCTTCAACGGGTTCCAAGTTCATAACATACTCTCAGTTTCTCTGAGGCACGGGTAATTATTATTTCGATCCTTGTTCGTTGAGTCTTGATCTTGCCATAACGTGCATGTCGCTTCGTCTATAAAGCTAATGGCTAATAAATAATACCAGAAATCAACGTTTTCAGCGCAGTGGTCCGGGTGAAAATTGCCAATCGTGACATCAGAATCGAAATGTATTTCATAAGACTATTTATTTTCCGCTTAAAAGTTATTTTGCCTAAAGTCTTCGCTGGGGTCTGACTTACGGAGGGCTAAAAAGAATCAAACTTCACTCTGCGATTATCAATGAGAGGCGGGTCTCTGATTGAGCCGAAAATTGGCATCAGGTAATCGTGGAAGTGATTTACAAATGAAATATATGTGGAATAGTGATCATTCTAATAATGAAGTTGTGTACACAATAGTTTAAACGACATCGACTTTAAACAATTTTACTTCAAAAAAATTGGCATTGCAACTCTTAGGGTGTGAGGAAAAACTCCACAGTGGTAAAGTTATCGGATGGTTAAACAAGTGTTCAAACCCGATTGCTGGATTTTCTTATTTTCATTTACTGCACTCTTTTAGTCTTTCCATTTTACCCCTGGATGTCTTTAGAACGCGTACTTGGGCTCATTTCTTACTCTATGGCTTACAATATCAGTGAAAATACATCACTAATTTTTTTGTCTACATATCGGGTACATAACCCCAAAAGTGATGCGTAGATATCTATATTTGGATTTCCTGTCAGCCAATTTGTATCCAAATCTAATGCGCGCCTTTATGTTAATCTTTCGTCTTTTGTGTTATCTACGTTGAGACGCTTCAGAGCCCACTAATCTTTTATTTTTCATGCGACGATCGAGATTTTTCTTGGCATTTGGGGTGACGTCACAATTTCGTCATTGGTTTTGATCGGTGGCGACTCCGAGTCCTTCAATGACTATGGCTCGTGGATTCATTTCCGAAGTTGAAGTTGCTCTCTTTCCTCTTGTAGACAGTGATTCTCTCTCGGCATCGTAAGAACTGTTTCGCGGCCTCTACAAGCAGGCACCGCAGGAACTGGGGCATATGGCAGTCATGTAGTTGGCGTTGTTGTAGCACTCTCCGGAACGAGCCCACGTTAAACAATGGATGTGACGATCCATGCAGCGGAACTCTGTGAAGGGAAAGTTTGATGGAGAAAAAAACTGAATCATGAAAAACGTACTTACATATATATCCTCCACTCCTTAAGCCTCATCAAATGTAAACAAGGGACTTGTAATGTTGTTCATATGTCAGTGTTATCTTGGTAATGAAGCATAGTGGTTGAAATATATCGGAATACAAAGCCTAAGCAGAATCGCAATTTGTAGTGATTTCTTTTCGCCACTCTTAACGTTTTAAACTTCCAATTGGTGTTTCCAGCTTCCAACCAATTAATTGATTTCTCAGATAAAAACATTTCTTCAAATATTTGATCTACTCTCCTACCGCTGCATAATTTTCATGTATTTTATCTAATGTATGAAATAATTTACATACATTAATTATGGACAGCATGGCGAATTATCATTCGTCTCATAATATCTCTTTTATCAACTATTGACGTCTCAAAGCGATTAATTACTTATTCTACTCGTCCGAAATCTTGGTACCTGTTACTATGCATTCAACTCGTTTCCGTTAGGGCGAATAAGTGGCGAGACATTTTATGCAATCAGTAAAGTTATTGAATGTTATCTGCAAAGCATACTGAATGAACGCTGTAGATCCCTTAAGCATTTTGGATACACATGTTTCGTTTCCGCTCTCGGCCGTCAGGCTGGTGGAAGGGAAGATGAGAGGGGAAGGTAAGAAGTGCAAGTTAAGGAGACTTGGAAATCATGATGTTAATGTGAGTTGATGAAATGATAACCGCACTTGGGGTGGTCAAAATTAAACTCAGGCTCACACATTCACTTCCAGTGACCGGCTTTCCAGTTCAAAATTCGTTCAATGTTCATCACTCCCAGAGCTATGGTGGGCGACCCTTGGCACGCGTGCCAAACATGGCCCGCCGATTTCTCGTTCCCAGCACGCTAAACGAGTCCTTGCCAAATTTATTTTCAATTTTTAGGGGACACTTGTCAGCGGCGGGTACAGTTCCGGCGTGTGTGAGCCAGCCTACTTCCGAAAAATTCGAAGTCAATGTCCCATTAGTCTATAACAGCGGCTGCGCGCACCCAATAATCAGTGTCTTAAAATTTTGTGAATATTTCTGGCAGGTGTAGTTATACTCGAAGGGCAGTAGAAAATATACGCAAAAATCTTTTACGCAAAAACTTGGCATCAATGTCTTCATTCACGCAGTTTTACATAATTTAGGTAATATAACTTACTAATCAATATCAAGATATCAAATAATATGCTCTCCAAAAAGTTTGGTCGATCCATCGAAGAATTTTGTGTCAGAGGTATGGTCGATTTTATCGCGCGCTCTCAAAATGCTTTCCCAGTGACATATTACTGGCTTGAATATAAGCCCTTCAGACATCTTCCTACCGAAAAATATGGTCGCATCAACCGAACTAAAATTAATGATAATTTTGGTGGTTTCAGTCGAAATTACGAAACTTTGAGGCGAGAATTCTCACAGAGGATATTCCCCGATCTGGGAAAAAAATATATCGGGAATATCTGTGTGGCTGGGCCACTTTTTCCGGGTATTACATTTCGCTCCGAGGAAAAAGTGGCAAAACGATCCACCCTATTGGCCACCCTTGTTCTGCAGCTGGTGAGAAAGCTGTAATTACCAAAGAAATGTATTTACCTCTTCATTCACATTAATGTTGAACATTCTTAAATCACTTAAGCTGAACACAGTACATATCGATGATCCAATCTCTAAGAGTTATCGGTTAATTGGGCTCACCGGGTGGCGATCGACCACTGAGGTCCTTTGCACGATTCAGAATAAGCGTGCAGGTTAATAAGCCGAGGATTATTTGGGAAATTGAGGAAAGATGGAGATGTTCCAGGCGTCGCGTCCAGCTCGGCAAGTTGCCAACAGTTCATCGAACAATTAGACGGACGGAGTTCTACAGATGGAGTATTTTTGCCAAAAACCAAGTCAAAATTCCTCTGGGCAAATATTTGCCACTGACTGGACACTATCTCGGTAATATAGGATGGGGAATTTAATGCGTTTGGTACTAGAGTTCATTTCTGCATTGCGGAAGTGTATGGAAGTACCTGATGTTTCAGTTTTCACCGCGTTTATGTATACTAAAGGGAATATTAAACCTTTCTTTTTTTACTTTTCGTCCGTTTAAATGGGTAAAAATGCATGGATAGCTTTCGTTTCACTTATATCTCAACAACGACTCAAATTCATCCGATAATTATTGCAAAAATGAAATTGCCCTTTTCAAAATAAAACTTTATTTACTCGACGCATTTAAGCTCGCATATCAATTGTCGGTTGACTAAAATTTTTCACCATTTTGTTCTGACTATGCAGTGGTTTAAATGTTTCCATCATTTCGTAGTCTCAGTACATAAGCTGGTTGAGTTAAAATGCCTGGTATTCTTTGTTGGAGTTGACTTCTGTTGATTGACGAATATGGCGTAGCGGTGTAGTTGTTGTTCGTGCTGGATAGAATAATAGAAAGGTTAATGTTTCCGTCAACAGAAAGAGATACCCTCAAGGGCAGTGGTTTGGGAACAATTGTTCATTTACCAGCTGCTCTCCCTCCACCCATTTCCTCCACTCTTCAGTTTTCCTTCCTCTCCTCCTCTCTTAGGTATATATAGTGGAAAATGATTTATTTATTTTGTTGTTGAAGTGTGGAGTAGACACTTGCTGAATTGAATTGAATGGGAAGGTTTTTACAGTCATTTCCTGATGACTGTGTGAGTGTAAATACGTCGTGCTGTCTTTTCGTGGAAAAGTGCTATTACGTATCATGGAAACATTCCATTTTATCACGCCCGAGAATGCTAATTTGTTCCACCGGGTTATTTTGTGAGGAAGTGATAGCTTTGCATGTGTCTTGTAGCTTTAATGGAAAATAACTTGCTGCATTCGCATGGAGGTATTCCGAATACATTTCAAATTCATAGCTCACCATTTTTTCCTCCAGATATCTCGTTGTATGACTCTCCTTCTCTCCAACTTCCCGCTCTTCTGCACCGATAGAGACGATTCAGCTTCCAAAGGTCGATCTGATGACAATCAAAGAGAAGCGATTCATGTCAGTGTCTTTCATCAAATATCTTTGGGAATCTCCGTGAAATCATGCAGAATGTAAATACAATGCTAATTATAAAACAAACTAAGATTTTTAAATGGTGAACTTGGTCATTGATTGAAGACAACAACTTATGCTGTAAGAAGATATATTGTAAGGACGGTTTTATGTATTATATCAGAAAAGGATTATGATTCAAGAAGTTGAAGATTTTTATGCTTCACCAAAATTTTAGTCATAGTCACCAATTTATTATGTCTAAATACGCTGCTTTAATTTTTCATGAACATACCTTAGAGACATCATCTGAAAATGCCTATATTCTTGGAGATGCCCCAATGTTTTATTATTATTTTATGATATTTATTTCTAAGAAATTATTTCCTGAAATAATTTAAAAAACTGGTTTTACAGGAAAAATTAAGTGCTTTGTGATACTTTTTTCTCCAAAGGGGAAGTTTTATTTTATACATGCTGATTGCCCTGTTTAGATAGAAGCAAATTATCCTGAAAGTTCATGTATTTATTGAAATTTAAATAGCAAAATATTTAAATAGCATAATCTGACATCTTCTGCCTTAAACTAGTCATGTAAGAGTTGAAAAAGTGATTCGCAAACATGCTTGTGTTTACCGTATAAAATCATTTTTCCTGGCTGTTAATTTTCTATTCATCTTCAGCTCAACATAAAACTCGTCAGTCTTAAATGTAAATGTCTAGTCAGCATTTCCACTGAACAGGAAGAGAAAGAGGGCATTACCTTGAAAACGAATACCCTTTACCGTTTGATTGATTCTTAGAGTAAACCCCTCATATCATTAAATGGTTTCGCAATAGCCAATCGATTTATGCATACCTCACTGAATCCGTAACGTTGGCCAATCGATGTGCCTCTCTTCTTGGGCAGAATCGTTGGCGAAGAATAATCTTTGGAGAAGGAAAAAGGATCGTAGTGCATCACGGAACCTGTGATCAAGAGACAGAGATACATTTGAGGCGGATCAAATAAGGATAGAATGAGGAACATAAAATCCCGTAACGTTAGGACCCCATATGTTTCCTATCCTAGTTAATGTTTCCCTGCTAATCAAATTAGGCACGGGTGTATCCTGGAATTCATTTGGCCGTTAGATCTTCAGTGGACGAATTTGAGCTGAAACCGTAGTTATGTGCGGAGCATTCGCGTGACATCGGTGCAAGGAAGAGAATCTATTTGATTATTATTCCAGTTATAGCATTTATTAGGACAATGGATATTCATAGTCATCATCAGTTGTCATTACATCTTGATAATAGCTCACTACTTACAGCCTTCCACTCTAACGTTTCTACTGCTTACTCCTTAGGGCTTCATTGACTCTTGTTTTTCCATAAGTATGGCCTATTATTTTTAAAATCACAGTTTTCTTGAAGTTTAATCAAACCTTCAACTCTTGGGAGATAGGACGAGAGTAGTGGCAGGTGTTCGAGACGTATGAAGGAACGAGAAGATTTGATGGACGGAAAGAAAGGCAAACATTGGACGACATCATTTTGAAATGAAATTAGTACTTGGTAAATTTTTTGCCTTTAAATTAATTAATAGACCAATATTTCAGCCTCGGAGTGGCATTTTTAAAAGACCTTGAAAATGGTAACCGTTGCTGAAACTCTGAATACTTTAATGCGAGTTCTTCTTATCATTACAGTGATTAGCCACAATGGCGTTCAGTCACCAGTAGTACTCAGCCATTCAAATTGTGTAAATAAAGAGGGTGTACCTAAAGTTTAAAATTAACTATAGATACGTATGAACCTGTAGTTTAACTAAGGCATATGATTGAGCCCAGTGAATCGCATTCCATATATTTTGAGGTTAAAGCATAGATGTAGCTGGGGTATTTTACGGGGTAAAAATGTTGACGGCAGAGTTCGATGAACGGAAAATGGTTGCAGAGGAGACGGAAAGAAAATCCGTAGAGTAAATAAATAGAAAACTTTTGACGAGGAAAACTCTCGCATCCTCATCTTTATTCGGGAATTTCCGGCGGGTGACCTCGGCATTTTCTCCACGTTCTTTATAACAATTGGCACTCAAGAAAATACGTTTTATTTGAATACGTGCGCGGGGAGAAAATTACTTCCTTACGCTACCTGGGGTTTGAGCACGGAAGGATTGATCTATCCGCCCCCTGTCTGTCCTGATAGCGCTCTTGGATTCAAACTTTCGCTCTATCACATTTTCATGACTTTGTTTTTCTGTCTCATGAGTTTTTGTTTCTGCACTGCCTGTAAAATGAATGTCCATCAAATAGCTGTTTTATTCATTTGGGTCCGCATTGTTCCCATCATTCATCCTCTGTTCCCCACAATAGGCTCCCAAAAAATAAAATTTACAAAAATGATTAAAACTGACAATATTCAAGCTAATATTACAACAACATCATAATGTTAAAGCTCACTGTAGCATTTAAAAAATAATATTCACACGATAAATTTTGAACTCAATATTTGTTTATTTTTTCTCATGCTTGTTTTTTTTATTTCTCTGTATGCAGTTTTTATAATGGCATACTTTAAGGCTGTTTGTGATTCAGTTGG
Source organism: Ceriagrion tenellum (assembly GCA_963169105.1). Classification (NCBI taxonomy): domain Eukaryota; kingdom Metazoa; phylum Arthropoda; class Insecta; order Odonata; family Coenagrionidae; genus Ceriagrion; species Ceriagrion tenellum. The sequence continues at coordinate 126,844,565 of OY720637.1, forward strand.
ACTACAAAATTATGATTATTTTAAGTGGGATAGGTGGAAGTTTCAGAGTACATAAATGAAGTCTCCCGAAATATTTTAACCAGACAGCCTATTCTTTGTAAAATTCTGTGGGATAAGTTCGGTTTCCTATCTTCACGCTCAAAGCATAGCCTATGCACCTAGGCTCTAACCATAGCAATACTCAGAACGCCACACGGTTCCTGACGATTTTATTTTACAATTGAAGTCATTCATGCTTTGAAGTAGTAACCGGTTACTTCTCCTCCCAGACATGTTAGATTTACTAGGTGAAAATTTCACTATTGTCATGGAAAAATAATGAAATGTATACAAATTTTGGCTGAAAACCTGGCTGAATGAGAATAGAAGTAATACAAGCCGTTGATAGCAGTTTCGCTTCTATATATGCCAATCCGTTTCTTTTTGTTTTAATGTTTTCTCATAAGACTTCTGGATCGTATTTCAACCAAGACTTCCTCGAAATTCTGGCTGAATTCGCTGCAAACAGAGGTAGAAGTTTCTCTGATTATGCAATGATTGATCTTATTACGCCCTAATGGTTCCCTGAATGTATAAATATGATAATGCCCACAAACACATGCAATTGCGTGTGGGCCTACTTCTCCTGTAAATAAACCTTTCATAGCCGTCTATACCTTTCTCTTTTCTAATAGAGTTGCAGCCGAATTACTTATATTTAAAAACATCTAGGATTATTGAATTTTTTGAGCAAAATACTATATGCGTATGCCATATCTGTATTGTCTATTCATTAAAAGTACAAAAAGTGGCTCCCTGAATCGAACTCTTTCTCCCACCTGTTACCTTGGAGATGGATGGAATAATTTGAGGATAGTGGTTTTGTGCTGGCCATAAACGATCAATGAGATCGAGCTTTTAATGTTCTTTTATAGTCTAAGTTTCAAACACCTCCAGTTCCTGATTCAGACAATAAAGAAAACGTTCTTGGCAGTCGTTGGCCTTTGGGAACATCAGTCTAGTAAAAAGCGACAGCCTATAACTTCTCTCAATGCGTGGCAACATGTGTCGGTGTGCTATCTTTAAGTGATTTTTATTTCGTCGTTTATTTTTGTCCCGGAACTAGCTTTTATGGCACTTTGATATCATTGGAACGTTAGCCTTTAAGTGGAAGCCGTACGTATGGCCGGTTGAAGATTTGAAATGAGCAAGTTGACTCACCTGTATCGTAAGGAGCTCCAAGATCGGAGACAAACTGCCAACTTAACCGTTCAAAGTTATACTCCATGCCTGAAAGAGATAAAAGATAAAACAACATAAAAACAAAGCTCATGTGTATTGCGTATCTTAGACTTTGTCCCTATTCCGCGGTCTAACTTGATGGAGCCATGACTTAGGCATCGACTTCAGTAGTTTTTGGCAAAGGTCAAAAAAGAAAATAGATGGAAGCATGCGACACAATAACAATAGATTGAAAGAATTAGTTGACCAACAAGTGACAGGCAGAAAGCGTCGGCCCCTACTCCTTGCTGCAGCTCCGGCAACCCAGGCTGCGTCAAATGTTGAGAGAGAAGCCACTCCGACGGAACTGCATCCTGCGGTCGGGGTCTCGCTTTCGATCGGATACGCGGTGTCCGACAACACCATAAGGGATGTATGAAAACGTTGAGCTCAAGTGAAAATTTCTAAAGTTGTTGGGAAATTTTCTCAGAAACAGTTATAGTCCATATTATTCATATACTACACATGCATCAGAGCTAAGGCCAGTGAAATGGTCTGAGTCCTCCTTGGTTTATTTTCTGCCTAAATTTGCAACGAGTGGTATTTTTTAAGTTTCTTATGTAGTAGTTAAGGTAGTTTGAGCGAAATATCATTTTACCCAGAAGTCAATGAATTTGGTCTCATTTTTAACCCCTTAAGTGGACTAAGCGCATATATGCGCGGATTTAAAACGACCGTCCGGTGGGGAGCGCGCATATATTCGCGCTTCATGAGAAATTCAATTTCTCAGTGCGTTTTGCTTATAGATGCGCGCACTTTTTTCTCTTGCCTTGCTGAAGTGTGCTGCTACCTAACGATTTTTTTAGAACTCCGTAATGCCAGTCTTACTTGCTATACACGACTCCCAAAATAGTGAAAATTGTGGTGCGAAAATAGTCCCGTTTTTCCTATCTTGGGTTTTTATGGCTCCTTCAGTTTGAAGGCAGTGATTCGCGCAGCCTGGTATTCTTGCGGTGTTGAATCTTCTGGAAATATAAAGTAGTTTTTGCAAGTCCAGTGGATCTTCCTGTAGTTCCTGAGGTTTAGGAACTTCTACCTTTGCTTCGTGAATTTCATTGCTTCGAAATCGAGTGGAATATAAAGTGAAGTTTTTTATTTCACTCACCACGATGGCAAAGAAGCGAACATTGCTGTCTGAGGAGACTATAATGCACGCACTTAGTGAGGATGAAGTTTGTTCAAGTGACGAGAGTGACGACTTCTCTGGAGAAGGAGATACCCACGTTTCTCTCGGTTACAGAGTGGGAACTAGTGGTATTTCGACGTGTGGTGTGCTTATCACACAAACAGCGCAGGGAAACATATTTGTGTTGCCATAAGTGTGATGTGCCGCTGTGCGCAGAGTCATGTTTCTACAAACATCACACGGAGTACCTATACTGAGGAAGGCAAAAAAAATTTCAAAATTTCTATTCATAATTTATTGAACTCTGAAAATATATTTTGAAAAATATTTCAGGATTTCGGGAGAATGGATTAAAGATTGGATTTCGATGACAGGGGCAAATATGCAACTATGCAGTACAATACCGATGACGTAATAATTTTCTACAAGTATCGCCTGTGAATTTACAACTTTCTTCTTCAAATGTGATCTATGTATGACCAAGAAGCCAAATAATCATTATTATGTAAAATACTGCTCCAAATTAATGAAAAATCGATAAGTTGCAAAAGTTGTAAAAATGTAGAAATTTTACAATTAATTTGCTAAAATATGGCCAAAAAATTAACTAAATGAGTATATATTTTTTTAATATTTCATAATTATATTATATACATAAATCACCAAAATTTCAAAATGGCACCTTTTAAATTGGCAAAGCCCCACCTAGTGATGCATTAGTGAAATTTTATCGCCCACTCAAGGGGTTAAGAAAAATATCTCACTCTTCTATTGCCACCAAAAATTCAACCCCTTGCCACATTACTTTCGGAGTTATTTGCCAAAAAATGCCAGCGCTTTTACATGGGAAATGGTACGTGTATGCACTCCAGAGAGAATTTATATAACAAATGAGGCATTTATAACACTTAGATGTCGTAAAAACACTAACCGCATGTAGTTTGTATGTTTTCTCAACTATTTTAAAAAATTAATCATATTGTCACCGCAATAGGTTCTTGGGTATCACGAAAAATTCTTCCGTTTTGAAGGAGTTTCAAACGCATCGCGCGAAAAAAATGAGTCAAGTTTAAGACTTCTTTAGATATTTTCCATTAATTACTTACCATTTCTGTCATATAAAACTATATCATTGCACCATTAATTATTCAATATTTAATTGATGAGTTCTACAGCTGGTGAAATTAAAACGTATAATTCGAATATGGTCTCTATTATGTCCGGGGAACTATCTCGCTCGGACTACCTTAAAGCAGAGGCATATTAGGGGCGGTCGAGGAACCAGGGGCACATAAAAATATTGGGCCCCTTAAAAAAGAGAGTGCAAATAAAAGTATTTTTCAGCCTTATTTTTGCAGGAGAATCTTTGCTATGAATAGATGGCAAATACAATGTTCTTGTTCTAATGAGTGGTAGCGCAGGTGTGCGGGGCACGTGTAGTTAGTATGTAGCGTAATGATGAATTAATGAAAATAAGCGAAAAAAGAATACTGTCAGGTGTTATCGCCGGTTTTAATCTTGTAATTAATTAAAATTGCGCGGACAATGTCGAAATTGGTGTTAACTAAAGATGAGTGTGGTAATCGTTTTGCTGGGCCCATCAGAAGTCGGCGCGCGCCCGCCGTTAAATACGCCTCAAAGTTAAAATAAACATCCAAACTTCAACAAAGTCGACATTCAGGTTCATTAACAATAAGTACAGTCTTTTTGATTACCATTGATACCTTTATAACTTATGTACTATTAATAACAAAATTTGCTCTCTCAGCGTGCGGTATATCCTGACGGAGAGTGGCAAATAGTACCGGTGCGTGCGTTACAGGCTGCAGTTAGCGGGAGACATGGGATCCATCCTAGGTGATGATTCAGATGCCCTTAACCGCGTTTTACAATTAGTATTTGTATGTGAAACTGGTCTTTGTAATAGTATTTTAACATTGTACACATTATTTTAGCTTTGACTTAGGGTTTATATCAATTATTTTAGTACGCTACCAAGTTCTGCAACATACATTTTTATAAGTATGACGTGTAGTGGTGCAAAATGACCATGTCGTAGACACACCCTATATCAGCAAATACTACTACTAATAAAAAAGTACGTAAGAACGCATGTAGGAGCATTTGGATATGGTGGGTAAAATATATTTGGCGTTCGTACAGTACATATTTGTCTATATTTTCGGGGCAAACATTTTCCTACGTCTTTAGTCTACGGATTATGAGCTTCAAAGATGGGCACCACTCCCCTACAAATTCCAGCAAAATATGAGATCCAAATTTAGAGAATACATATTTGAACAGTATAGGTAAATATACAAAAGGCAGAAGGAAGGGGGGAGGGTAAGGGAGAGTGTGGGCGGGGACTGTACTGTTCGGACTGAATTTTTGTAACTGATGATGCTGCAAGTCGGTGAAACGCGTTGTACCACGCACAATAAAATTCTGTGGAAAAGTACGAAATTGAATTCTCTAAATATCGATACTATTAACTTCCACGAAGTGAAGTCTGAAACTGTAGAAAATATGAGATGGTGAAGCGTCGTATGTTCGTTAAAAAAATGTTGATTTTAAATTGAGTGACCCAGCTCTCTCTTCTCCTTCGTTTGTCTTACCTCGTCGGATGTTCTTCCAGAGTATGACCACGTGATCGTCCCTGTCCGCCCGGCTGTGCTCGTGCCAGAAGCCCACGGCGTGCAGAAGTTCGTGGATGACCACTCCCCTCTGGGCGCACCCGTAGCCGATGGACAAGGCCTGCACGCCGCGCCCGGTGCGACCCACGAGGCTGCTGCACCTGCACGTGGAAGGGATCGAGAATTTGAGAAAGAAACGTGCTGGTCTCCATTTAAAATTTAGACCAACTGTCATGGCATAAAAGCAACTGGAATAAATTCCACATCTGCATAGGTCCCTGCATGCCAACTCAAGAGTGTGTGACCTCAGGTGAGGTTTAGACGACATGCACTGATTTGCTGCTTTCCTAACACCCACTGCCACACGCCCATGCGGCGGCTCGCAGGCTAGTATGTAGAGGTAAATGTACATTACAAAAATTAATGAAATGACGACTATTAATGCACTAACTGATAATCTGTCAAAAATGGGGAACAAAATACCCAGTCATGCGAATCTATTTACTCACGTTTCCGCAACACTCAATGCAACACACCAATTGAAACTCTTCACCTAATTTATCTTAATATTCTCTCAGAAGGTAACCGATATCAGCTCCCTTCTATTCCTATGCGATTCTTTTGCTAGGTATCTTCTCCTTCTAATGTCTTTGCTATCTTGCACATTTCCTTCTAGCCTACTACCCGAGTAGTTACATTGTTCTACTTGCTCCAGTTTCAGTTCCCCTACTTCTATGACCATTATCGCGTTCTTAATTCCAGAATACTGAACTACCGATGTTTTATTACGTTTAATAGTTACTCCGTATGTCCCGAAGTGAATTTCATTATGCATTTATTAAAGCTGGTAATCCATTAGACGATTGACCAATCAACGCTTGGTCGTCCGCGAGTCCTAACCGACTCTATCAGCCGGCCTCCTACAATGACTCCCTCATCCATCTCTTTCTGTGCGTCTCCACACATTTCCTCAGGATGTGAATCTATAGCAAAATGTGCACCATGCACTCATGCCTTACCCCACCGCCTATAACTGCCCCCAACTCCTGATTCACCGACAGCCCTACTCACCCGGACCTTCTGAGCCTTGTTTAAAAATCGAATGAGTCTCCTATCTCGCCACTCTATTCCAAATTTCATGAGTATCCGATTTTTTCCTAATTCATCTAGTCAAACGCCTTTTTGAAGTACATAAAGCGAGCAACAACATCCTGATTATTCTCAATGTTTTTTGTCCATTGGTGAGGTGTATGCCTTAGTTTTCTGATATTCTACTAAAGATTGCGATCCCTCTGATGATCGACGATCCCTTCATGAAGCATCGAAGCATGATTAAGACGATCTATTTTTGAATTTTTACGCTACCATTCCCATAAACATTGTTTCTTCTTCATGTGTATATATCGATGTATCCCTTTACCTTCGTATGAACCAAATGAACTTCCCGGATAATTGAACCATGTGGCGGAGAGCCACGGTTATCCCGTTTGATTTGAGTCATCTATGGACGGTTAGCTAATGATTCTTCCCGAGGGATAAAGGTGTGGTTAATTACGCGCTCATGTGATTTGATGAGAGTGATAAAAGATGATTTGGAACGGAAATAGAAATTTTTGCTTTTTATTTTGTTAGCTCTCTCATAATTGCCGAGATTAAAACTCTCGATGCCAAAAGAATATCCGTAGAATATCCTCTGATGAGGGCTATAAAATCTGCTTGGTAGCGGAAGTATATGAAAAAATTGAAAGGTAACTCTAGCACATTTCTACGCATTTCCTATATCTAACTTACAAATGCTAAAGGACGACTTACGACAGGAACGAAATTGTACTTATGTTCTAAGTCTGTTGACCCTCTTTACTTATCCTTGAATTAATTCTAAAGAACCTTATTAAATACCACGTAATATCGCTAAGCGTTTACTTCTGTGTTCCGGTGTTCCTCCAACTCAAAGTTTCTGTTTCCTGTGAAAATGGACTAGACTTTGTGCGAAAAGTAGTTTTCCGAAGTTGTTCCAGAAGTAGAAAGTAGAGTTGAGAGAAAATTTTCTCTGATGGACTAAAGCGACATATCTTTATTTATGCATTGGAATCTTAATATGTTTCACTTACACAGTCACAATTCACGTATGCAAATTCAATCAGGGAAGTGGTAAGTTACCACAAAAGCGCTACCGCCAAAGTAATTGGATTTATAAGAACGGATTTGAAATTATTATATTAGTTAAATTGAGTAATAAAAGCGGATTTATAGTTGTTATGCAAGTTAGAATGTGCAACAACAAATTCGACAGTCCGAAAGTCATTTAGCTCTTGGATATGTACTACCTTGTACTTGTGGCACTCACCCGTCTCCCTTCAGTATATAAACGTAGTCTTTCTGCGTCGACCTGGGTATGAATCGTATGCAGCTCCGTCTGTGGAATTCAGACATGCCTGCGGCGATTGCTGCTCTTTCGTTTTCGTCTGAAAAATGGAACCGTGGAAAAATAAATATTAAAACTTGCAGGATAAAAATTAACTTATCAGGATTGACGAACGACCCTTAATTATACGTTTGAGTGTTTTATCTTATAATGATCACGTCCCAAACTCTTATCAATCACAGAAAAACATTAACCGACTAGGGCTTGTAATCAAAGGGAAAATAATGCGTTTATGTATTACATATTACGTATTATCTCGCCCTGCACATCAGAGGAGAATCAATGCCCAGAAAGTCCTGAGCTGAGTTGCGGTTGTTTTGAAGGATTATTACCTAAAATTTAAATTAAAACATAAGAATTTCATTAGACTAAGAATATCCATAGCAGTACTAAAAATCTTTGTTAAATTAGATAAAATATTTTTATGCTAACGGAACCGGAACGAAGCTTCGTGAAAACTTGTTCTACGAAAAGCTTTAAGATAGTTTGAGCGAAATATCATTTCACCTAGAAATCAATGAATTGGTATAATTTCTAAGAAAAACATCTCACCCTTCCAAAAATATCACAATATCAGCCACTAACCGAACAACTTTCCGAGATTTTTTGACGACAAAAACCAGCTCTTTTACACGGGAAATGGTACGTATATGCACTCCAGAGAGAATTTATTTAAAAAACGAGGAATTTATAACTCCTAGATTTCGTTGAAAAAATTAATACAGTTTGTATGTTTTCTCAGCTTTTTTTAAATAAATCATTATGTCAATCAGTATTTTTTTTCAGAATCATAAACAAACCTTCCGTTATGAGGGAGTTTTAAACATGCTGCGCCAAAAAAACGAGTTACATGAAAGACTTATGTAAATATTTTTATTTAATTTCTTAGAATTTAAGTCATATTGGAGCATTATTTCACAATTGATATCACAATGTTAACGTCATGCTTCCCACAGCTGCTGAAAAGTAAAATTAGAACATGGTCTCTGTTATGACTTGGGAACTATCTCGCTCAAAATACCTTAATCGTCAGAAAGAAAAGTTATTTAAAATTTTGTGATTTACTATGATGGTATACAAAATTTTCCCGAAAATAATATCCCAATTTGCAGGTATTAGCAGCAAAATTCCTCGCAAAATTGGGTCGGTATTTATCAGATCAAAACATTGATATCCAACTCAACTCTTTTTTTTCTTCAGAATTTTTAATTCCACTCTGCCTTTCAACTCACATAGTTATCTTCAAGAACGCAACTTGAACATTAATCTGTTAGTTGAAACGCGTTGTAGAATAAAGAAAGCTCTAAAAAGTGAGAATTTTGTTCGATTTAATTTGAAATCCCTCCAGCAGAACTAACCTGAATCTAGCATTAATGGTTGCAGGCGTAACTTTGTGGAAGATTATCGCAGACATGACGAAAAAAATTCTTAATAAATTACACACTTAAAGGTTTATTTCCGACCTAGGTTTAGACTGCACAGCAATGAATGAAACCTTGAAAATGATTGCAGTGCAGACAAAATCTAGGTGGGAAATAAACATTTAAGTTTGGAATTTGCTAAGAAATTTTTGCCTAACTTGAATCGGTTGAACTTATCGGTATTTAGGAAAAAACTTTATGTTACCTTTTGTGATATAATATGAGGGTATAAAGAGAATTCATGAAAGTCTTTCCAGCACTAATGTATATACTTGTCAGTACAAACCATTGCCGCCGTGAATAGAGCACCGATTCGTGTCTTTTCACGTAATTGTTGATTCGAGTGAACGTGTACTCACCGAAAGCCACGGATATGACGTACGGAACCCTTCCATCAGGCCACAGGAGTTCCTCAAAGCGCACCGCGTTCCGCAGCTGGGCCAGCTCGTCATTGCCACCCCTGGCCGCGACCCGGAGGTTCTCCGCCGTGACGCCGGCGACCCCTGCGATGTCACCCTCAAACAGATCCTCGGACACCGGGGCGGGCAGGGGCGGGGACGGGGACTCCGGGAAAGAACCTTTTAGGCCGGAGAGATTTCATACAACAGGTCAATGATATGTTAAAAGAAATACATCGTCTTGATTACATACACACATCGTGCCCTTTCCTTTCGAGTTAGACAACGGAAAAGAAATAAGTTGGTGCTGCTAGGCTTGGAAAAGCTGTCTGTATTTTAACCGTCTATGGACAAGCGAGTCTAATTTGTTACGTTTCAAAATCTTTAGTAGTAGAACGTATATGCTTCCCAAGAGGCTTTTCCATTTAGTTGACGCGATAGACAGAATTGCAACGCTTCGGATTGAGTGGAAAGTTGCGTCTCTTTCGGCGGTTTGTCAAAAAATTTGAATAGATGAATGTGTGACGCTATTCACTGACGATTACACTGGTGGAGCTCTGAAATAAATAGTTTCAGCTGTCATATGAAGAAACAATTGGGAAAGTTGAAAAAAGGTATATTACGAAGTTAATCTTGAAGTATACCTTGTGTAAATGTTATTATGCACTGCATTATTTTAAATAAAATATATACAGTACAAGTACGTCACATTTCAAAATAACTGGTATTATCAAATAAATTGATATTTTGAAAAGTTTTTAAATGGCACTTATAAAAAACCAATGTAGTAGCAGTATTTTTTTCATGCTGTTTCATAATTCCGTCCATTGAGGGTTAATTTTGCCTTGTCTGTATCTTGATGGCCCCAGAGTAAATCAAGATGGTGAGTAGCACGCCAACCATTGCAACTTTTAGAATATCTACTTTCATATGAATCCAGAACAACCTAGGGAATATTGACTCGTATTTCGTTGAATCTTCAAGTCCTGATTAATCCATACGTGAAAATTTACAAAAAGAAGGTTATCAGATTGATTGGATATAAGTTGGGTCACTCATATTTGGACATACTTTATGAGGAAATAATACTCTTTCAACTAACCGAACCTGAGTCAAAGAAGACAGTTCTGTCACCTTAAATTTCTCAAGGATTTAGTAAATCATGAAATTGACTCAGAATATTTGTTTAATTTAGTTTCTTTTAAAACATTAACTTTAAATCAACGTCATTCTATGCTGTTTGATGTACCACATGCTAGGACTAATTACATGTATAAGCATTCGATATATCATATGATGCGTTTGGCTAATTTTGTAACATTAAATGTTGTAAAAGGGTGACCAAAAAGCCTGTATATGTATAAATAAATAAATATGTATAAGTCCTATCCTCCATCGTCAATTTTGACAACGTCCTGCCCTTTCGTTTTGTTTTTCAATCACTGAACATTCATCCGTCTCATTTTCATTTCATTCATCATCTCATTCTCTTTTCCATGCACATCTCTATTCCATTCACATGCACATCTCACATTCTAAGTCTCTACTGTCCTGTTTGTATTACCTTGTCTCTTTCTCTCGAATGACCCACCTTAGAAAGTGTTCCCCACCCATCGTGGGCATCTGCCATCCAAAGGACGAGGCTATTCGTTGACAGTTGACATTACAGCATGCCAAATGTTTTAGTAGAACCTATGCCACGCTCAGTTTCCTTGCTTACGATTACGTCGCTCTACCAGTAAATTTGGGTACGTTTTTCCAGTATGCCTCAAGAGAATCCAAAGCCTGGCAATAGCCTAGGCCGACTTTCATTCTTCTCCTCGAGCTAGGGCCTCATCTAAAAGAACTACCTTGAGAGCAAGAGAGAAAAGAAACAAAATGTGCAGCTTTTCTCTGTATTTTATTAATTTTTTTGGTTAAATCTTTATGAGCAGGGTCCCAAATGCTTGCGGCGTATTCGAGGTGTGGCCTAACCAGAGCGAAGTAGCATCTCTCTAATACTTTTCCATCTGAGGACCTTCCTATTATACGCTCAACAAAACCTAGTTTCTTTAGTGCTGTGCCGCATATGCTTTGTATGTGTGTTCCCCACTATATATCAGTAGTTAAGGTAATTCCAAGATATTTAACTGTATCTGCATATTTTATGTTCACCCCACCCACAGTGTAGGTATGACATTTGTGTGATGACTTTCGCAAGAAGTGTACTGTGGTGCATTTACTAATATTTAATTCTAGACCCCACTCCTGGCACCACGAATGAACGTTGTTAAGGTCGATGACAGAACTTCCAAGTCCCCGTCAATGCTTATTTCACGGTAGGTAACTATATCGTCTGTAAATAATCTTAATTTGCTCCTAACTCGACAACTTATGTCAGTAATATAAATTATGAATAAAAGATCATGCGGGAGAGACTCCAACCAGATGAGAGCTAAAACCATCAATAACTAGTGAGGACCAAGAATGGTATATATGATGCGCATTATGATGGGCGCTATAATGAGGAACTATAAAAGAATGACGCTGTTGGTTGATAAGATACCGGAGCGGAGGGCTGAAGCAAAACTGATCGATGGCGGCTGATTATGAAGGGCAATAAATGGTTGCCCCATGCGGTGCGGTGTCGGTCAAGGGAAAGTGCAAGGAGCCCTTCTAGCGGGTCAAGGCTGCGGCGACTGAGACTCTTGGTCGCTGAGAGAGGCGAGGTAGAGTTTGGGGAAGGCTGGACCAGTTGGACGCGTGAGATGCAGGTTTGGAGGTGAGTGGATGGAGAAAGTGAGTCAGCCAGATGGGAATGCCATCGTAGATACGCCGGCTTCGTTGGAAGAGTAACTTAAGTTCCGCGTAATGTAGTGTGAGGGGGAGCAATAAAAAAGGTATACATTTGAGAGTTATGAAACGCCACTAGGAGGAGGGGTAGGATTTCCAGAAGGGCAGCGGCTAGTGAGCGAGAATTCGAAATTATCTCATTTTGGTTTTCTTTCCCAATAGGCAGAAGAGATTTTATGATCAGAATGGGGAACTTTCTGAGTTGGATAATTTCTGCTGAAATTTGAAATAAATCTTCCAAATGGCTCCATGTTCGTCATCATTGTAGCATCAGTGTTCTACCATTAGGAAATTTCCTGTCGTAATAGTCCCACCTGAAATGTGCAATTCGAGTTATACTTCTTCGAACGTGCTCCATATTCATCATTATCGCATCGGTGTCCTACCATCGTTTCGGCTGGTTTCCGGTCAGTTCCTGCGTCAGAGCTCCCATTATTTTCATTTGTCTCATCCGCTTTCCCAATAGTCTCTCTTCAGCAACGGCCTACAACATCCTGTTGCCTGGCGTTGCGTCCTCCGTCTGCGGTTTCTTCCGCCTCTCAGAGATTCCCGCATCCATTTTCACTGCTTTTCTACTATACCTGACTAGAGATGGGCTGCTGTGAAAATATCCATGGTAATTTTCATACATTACTGTGGTATTTTTCGTAATTAACCGCAACCCCTGAATATGACAATAGTTATTAGGAAAATTAACGCACGATACAGGTATTGTTCACTCAAACATATCCCTAACGTATTCCTTTAAGTCAAGTTTATATACCTTTCATACAGGCTTAATTATAAATTAAGGCACGTTCAAATCTATTATGGCATATTTTTCACTAATGGAATATTTCTGGGCCTATCGTCTGAACCGGTTTGAACGACATTTCTCTTACCATGACAAAAGAAAGCCGATTTTCGTGTGTGCAGGCGTATATGTTTTGAAATTATCTAAATTTATAATACCTAAATGTGGCAATGCTAATGATTTTAGTGTCGTTATACCCTTACCCCTCGTTCCATTAGCCTCCCTAATTAAACATTTATCAGTTGTTAGTTGCTGAAAATTTAAAATTGATGCAAAATTACGGTATTTTACCTTAAATGAAAATTACGGTAAAATCCCTTCTACACCTATAGCCTAGCACATTTAGGCGCGAACATATGGTCATGGCCACTTGGGCGCAGTCTTTTGGGCGCGAGCCATATTGGCGTGTGGACGTTTGGGCGCCGGCGGTTTGATCGAGAGCGGTTTGGGCGCGATACCGGTTGAATATTACAGACGAAGCTACGATGCTATACTTTCTTGCTTGACTACTCGTTAGGCGTATGCTTTTATGATTATTTTCGAATGCTATATTCGGTGTTTCGATTTTTATTATCTCATCTGATACCCATATATAATAAGACTAAAGGAAATTAGCAGGGCTCGTTCACCCTCTCAATTCCCAGACTTAAAAAGTTATTTTTTCTATATAAGTTACGCAAGAAAGTATAGCATCGAAGCGTCATCTAATTCACTCAACCGGTCTCGCGTCGAGATGGCGTCACGTCAAATCGGTCTCGCGCCAAAACGGTATCTACCGAAAGGCTAGTCGCTAGTCGAAACGGCTCTGTAAACAGCCGTGCCCGAGGGGACGCGCCGAAATGCCTCCATCCCCTTAACCCAACTCTGTATCGCTTCAGAGAATGGCAGAACCAGCGGCACTGAAAACCCCCACCCCCCAACCGCTAATGGTCACACATATGTGAAATTCAAATTTAAAAACTCGCATTCATGCAGGACGCCTGGGTAGCTCAAGGTAGTGCAAACGAGATAGTTCCCTAATCATAATAGACACCATATTCGAATTATACCTTTTAAGTTCACCAGCTGTGAGACACACGAATTAAATATTGCATTATTAATGGGGCAATGATATAGTTTTACGTGACAGAATTTGTAAGTAATCAAATGAAAATATCCACATAAATCTTAAACTTGACTCATTTTTTCACGCAGTACGTTTGAAACTCCGTCAAAACGGAAGGTTTATTGTGATCCAGAAGAATTTTCTGCGTTGACAATATGATTCATTAAAAAAAAATAGTTGAGGAAGCACTCAAGCTACTCACTATTGATTTTTTGACGAGATCTAGGTGTTAAAACTTCCTCATTTGTTAAATTAGGTCTCTCTGGAGTGGTTGGAATAAAATAACTTAGTAATTTTCCACACGGTATATTGTCCTCGAGCGGTTTCAACGCAATAGCGTCATTTTCAAGAGGTTACAAACAAGAGGTTTTGTAACCTCTTGAAAATGACGCTATTGCGTTGAAACCGCTCGAGGACAATAAACCGTGTGGAAAATTAAATAAGTTATTTTACTCCAATCATGGAAAAATTCCACAAAGTAAGCCCGTCGACGATTAATTTTACTCTCTGGAGTGCATACACGCACTATTAACCATATAAAAGGACCGGAAATATTTTTGGCAAATATCTCGGAAAGTCATGTGGTAAGGAGTTAAATTTGTGGAAGGGTGATATATTTTTCTTTTAAATGAGACCAAATGCATTGATTTCTGAGTAAAATGATATTTCGTTCAAACTGCCTTAACCGGTTACAGTTCTCCTTTGCTATGTCAAGGAGCCTAGATTCGTACCTTAGGTCTGGCGAATTTCATAGTTTTTACTCCTCTCATTGTTTTTCCTGTTGCCCGTTTCTGCTATTATCCTCTCGATTCGTATAATTGAAAGCCCTAATAGCTGTCTTATTAGTTTCTCCGGCACATATATATCGCATTGTATCTGTGTTTCCCGTGTATAATTATTTACGTATGCGTGAAATGTTTAAATCGCAGGTCCGTCCATCAATAAGATGGCAGAGGGTTACTATTCCCCCGCTTGAGACCAGCTCCCGGCCATTTACTCTCTGGGGAATATCATCTACGATTAAATAGATAAAAATTCTCAATGGGAAAGTCATGGCTCTCCTTTTCCGAATTGACGGGGAATTGGTCGGGGGTGTGTTCGATGGGCATCGGAAGGATGAATCCAGAGTATCTCGAAATAGTTTGGTGAGTGGTGGAAAGAGGATGGTCCACTTGCACGTAATGAAGACTCAGATTCATTTTACTCATAATTTGGCGTCCATATTAAAACGTGTTCTCTATTTTAGATACATTTATTCATTTCATAAATTCATTACCTTAAACTCCTTCTTTCCGCGCACTTACAGTAACCACAATAAAAAACTAATTCATACTATTTTTTTATTTTCTTATTTCCTTTTTTGCTCGATAAGATAACGCCCACCCCTTTACTTGCTCCGGATTAAATAGGCTCAGCATCCTGATTCAAGTGTTGCAAGTAAGGGTAGCGAATCGGACTGATCGTTAATAGACTCAAATGAGGTAGCGGTGTATCCTTTAACTCTGAGAATGATGCTGTGCGAAGATACGGCTAAAGTAAGAGCCGAGCCGATACCACTAGTTACTCTACCACCTGGTGGATTTTCAGTAATCCATTCAGTCCAGAGATTTCCATCAATGTCAACGCGATGCGAGATAAGGGTGATATGTGTTGGGTAAAGGACGGTCAGATGAATACGAAATTAAGGAATTACATAAAAACTATAGGTTGGATAAACTAGGATTAGCATATCTAGCTAGCATCTCCCAGGAAAGAGGGTTCGGTCCCATCCCCTTACTGATTTGATAATGGCTTCTTGTTCGCTGGGACGGTGGAATCCCTGACGGAAGGGGTCTTTCTCCTCTCTCGTTATTCATCCACCTGGGTTCATGGGTATCGTTAAATGTCGTTTCCTCTTCTCTCTCCAACGGGGCAGTCACCCGTATCTTCGAGCATAGGATAGTGTAAAGGCGGGAAAATATTTATCCGAATAAACTTCTTCAAGAGTACCCCCTACCTCTTGGAATAGAAAAATTACATCACACAAATTCCATACCTATACTGTGGGTGGAGTAAACATAAAATCTTCAGATACAGTAAAATATCTTGGAATTACCTTAACTTCTGGTATATCGTATGGGAAGACACATACAAAACATACGCGGCACAGCAATCGAAAGAGAAACTAGATTTTGTTAAGCGTGTAACAGGAAGGTCCTCGGATGAAAAAGTCAAAGAGATTACTACTACAAACTACTTCGCTCTGGTTGGGCCACATCTCGAATACGCCGCTCGCATTTGGGACCCTGGTCAAATAGATTTAACCAAATAAATTAATAAAATACAAAGAAAAGAAGCACGCTTCCTTAAAAACTGCTACGAGCGAACATTTAGTGTTTCATAAATTTTAGAGGGATAAAGGTGGGAGCCCCTAGAGACTCGGAGGCTACACGCTATGCTTAGCTTGCTTGAGAAATTCAGTACTGGTGTATTCAGAGCGACACAGAGGGTATTATCATGACGCCTCACTACATCTCTAGGTCTGACAGTAGCGATAAAATAAGAGAGATACACTTCCAAACAGATAGGTACAAAAACTGGTTCTTTCTGCGCACTATAAGCGAACACAATAAAAACTGAGCTCCGCTAAATACACTCCCATAATACACGTCACCATTTCACCTCCTAAAGCCTTACATCTTTACACGGCTAGTTACCCAACACCCCATGCCACACGCCCATAGGGCGGTTTGCAGGGTAGTATGTAGATGTAGGTGTAGAATATATACTTACACTGTGGAATGAAACTGCAATTCGCAGTATTCGCATATTATTTTTCCTATTTCCAGTGAATTTAGAAATCTTAATGCCATTGTAATGGGTGAAATAGTGGTTGTTTTTCTATTACTTCAAATGTTTTACTCATAAAAACGCGGATACAATTATATTACGGTGGTTGAAATAATTATAGCAGTTAATAGCGCGTCATTTGGCTTCAATGTGGCGTCCATTAGATTAATATCTGACAGTTTTCGCAGTGGTTCAATACGAGATCTGGCAGGGCTTCAGGTGATCCACCGCGTTGATTGATCTTTAGATGACTACAGTTTTGTTCTCATTTCAGGGGACATCTTCAAGACTCACCGACGATGTGGTTAATTTGAACTTCGAAAAAATACAGTGTAACACTGCTGAAAGAATAAGCTGCTCGTTTTTCAAAAGCCGAACCCTAGACTTATATTATTCGGAAAATTGTCATCAAGCTAGTGTGAGCATGGCTCGTAGAATATAATTATAATCCCGTAATATATCCATACGAATGATGGAAGTGGCAATAACAAGAAAGCTACTCTTCCGAAATGAAAGGTAAAACAATCCTTTTCTCCTCGCTCTTTTCTGATAAAATCAGCGTGAAACAGAGGCACTCCGTTCATATAAAGCACACATTCGTCATGAGTACGTCCTTTTCTCTATTCGCTCCATTTTACATGGCTGGTGCCCTAGTTCCCCATGCACCGCAGGGTAGTATATTGATGTAAAGGTGACGATTGGTCGCAATAGTGTACATCATGGTTGAAATTTTAGTCTCCCATTCACCTTTGGTTACGAATACAACATATGTAAATCCTTTCCATGGTAGTGGCTCAACTATGTGGAAGTTTATTTTCACAAATGAAAAAAAATGACTTTGTTTTCTTCCACTGATTTATTTTCTTGGTACATGTCTCGACACAACGGTGTCGGGTACCTGTTGGTACCGCTACCTGATGATGACCTGATGAGATACCTGATGATGACTCCGTTGTGTCGACACATGTCGTACCAAGACAATAAATCAGTGGAAGAAAACCAAGTTATATTCTCATTTGTAGGTAAATCCTTATGCCTCAGCAATGTAGTTAGAATTGTAGTCAATTTCGCTCACCGAATTGGTCCGCGTTGGCGAAGTCCTCCTTGGTCAAGGGCTGTCCGGGGGAGTTGTCTATCGCCTCCTTGGCCGAGTTGCCGGTCGTCTTCGGCGGCTTCGGCGGGATGACTGCTTTGGCGGGCGCGGAGGCCATCGTTGCCGCCGTTCCCTGGGACACGAGGACCGAGAGGGTGGCAAGTCGAAGGAGCAAGTGGACCCTCATCTGAATGGCCATGGCGAGGCGCCTTGCGAAGTGGAGTGGAAGAGACGAGAGGCGGAGACGACAGGGGCGCTGCTGGAGTGAGATTGGCGGTGCGATCCACGGCGAAGAGGATTAAAAGGCAAAAAGAGGCGAGGAGGAGGGGGCGAGGTGGGGGGGGGGGGTTGGTCTTGGGTGGACAAGCGGCGACTCCCACGCCGGACATAAAACGAGAGTGGTGGCCGGGGGTGGGGGGTACGGGGGTGTGGAGGGGGGAAAGAGTTGTGGAATGGGAAGTGTTGCCACCTATGAGTTGCTCATTCTGGGATATCCCTAATCAATTAGGCTTGGAAAATTCCGGAAGATTATCTTTCTCTCGCCAAAAATGTGCATACTAAATGTATGTGATACTCATACCCACTTCCTCTTTATTGCTCAACTAATTATCCGTATTCGGGGCCGTTCCGGATGGCGATGCGTCGAATGATGAGTAACGGATTTCTACGTGCGATAGATCAGTTCTAGGATACCGACTAGGTTAAATAGGTTTTTTCTGTCGTGCTAAATATCTTAACATGTTTATTAGCTACTAACCTCGCATGTAATCTCCGGAATGATATACTCTTACATGAGTCAATACCTTGTACTACTATTTATCTGTCGCATTGATAATACTACCTCAAATGATGCGTCATTTCATATTTGTGGATTACTTTTTTAATCTATAAGAAATGTAATTGAAACTGCCCTGGCATCTCGTACCACACGCGTACATACGGCAGCTTGTGGTATGCGTAGACGTGGTTCGGTCTTCACTTAGGGGGTCTAGGACGTTTCGGCACGAGGACGTTTCGGCGCGTGACCGGTTGAATATTACGGATGACGCTGTGATTCTATGCTTTCGTACGTAATTGTTCGTTCGGATTATGCTTTCATCATTATTTCCGAGTGCTGTATGTTATATTTCTATTTATAGAATTTCTTCAACGTGATTAGTGGAAATTAGCAGAGCTCGATTAACCTCTCACTTACAATTCCCAGTTTTAATAAAATTACAAATTAAAGTCATATATTTTTCTGCAAAATCCCAACTGCCATGTATTCATTGTTGATGAGTCCGCACCGTACAGGATGAAGATTTCTCCGCAAATAACCGTATCATCAGCAAGAATTTTCGGAGTAAAATTAATCTAGGCACTAATGTGCAACAGAAACAAGGGGAACAACGGTGCCTTCTTGAATCATCCGTGACGTTTTAAAATAAACAAATTGTGCAGCCATTTCTGCTCTATCATTAAGATATAATGACTTAGCTTATGATATTTTGTCCACTTCATAGTATTTTAAATTCAGGAGCAATTACCGTAAGGGAAACTATCGAAAGTTTCTTAGAAACTAATGAATAAGTATCGCATTAACTCGAACATCACTTTCTCCTAGGGCTGAAAAGGAATAGGGCTTAGAGTTATTTCAGCATCCGCCATTTCAAAATCCATGGTGGTTAAGTATCAGCAACTTTACACAATGTGGTTGCCAAATGAACAGTGCAATCAAGATCCACTGATGTTCTATAAATTGGTAAACATTGCGAAAAAATAGCATTTTAGCATTATAGCATTTTAGCATTATAGCATTTTAGCATTATAGCATTTTTTTGTTTTTCCCCCTCTGCATCTTTAGAATTACTAATCATTAGAGCTATTTTAACGCAATTATTACATGAAAACAATCATATAACATAGGAAAGCATAGCATCGCAGCTTCGTTCGTAATATTCTACCGGTCTCGCGCCCATGTGACCGGCGCCAAATCGTCCACTCGCCGAAACGCCTGCACGTCGAAACGGCTGTCACCGAAATGTCCCGTTCCCCAACGTAGGAGCCCTGTCCACTGACTAAAAATGTGTGTGCGTGGCTCTGTGATAATAAAAACGTAGAAAATTAAAAAACTCACCCCCTATTTAAACATTATGGCGGCTCTGTTGGCGGAGTTCCCCATCATGCCTCATCCCCCTCAATGTATTCGCGGGTTCGAGTTTTAATGTTTGGACTGGCGTCGGCGGCGTTTTCCTCTCTCTCTATTGTGTATGAAGAGAAGAGCTCTCTCGAGGGTGGAGTTAGAAGACCTCCGGTCAGTCATCTGGGACTCTCATCCTTCGATCCAGGAGGTCGCTGACCCTGCTCGCTTAGGCGAGAGAGATATCGAGGCTTATTAACGCGATGATAGGCGACGTAACTTAGTGGAATCGTGACAAAATTAAAAAACAAATATTTTCGTAATTTTCCTCTCTAATTCTACCAAACTGAGCGGTTTCGGTTTTACAAGATCATCATCTGAGTATTTAACCTACTTCACCCACTTTCAAGATTCGAACCCGTCCCCTGGGGTTGGGAAGCCAGTAGCCTGCTCCAGCCAACTGAACAAACCGATCTCCAAGGTTTGATCCCTTTTCGGGCGCTGGGATCTTATAAACGCTTCTTATAATTGTCTGTCGTAGTTAGGTTGTAAGCAGGCTTCGTAGTGATATGTAAAATGCCCCTTTTCCACCCTGGATGAAATATTGTTCGCTAAAACAGTTTATACCTCATTGACATCGTTAGGCAGTGTCGAGGTATCCGACAGCAGTTAATCTAGCTTGCTGATGGGATCCTCCAACATCCTCTCAATACGATTTTCGTAATTTCTTCTCCAAAAAGCAAGTATTACCTAGTAAGACATTCTTGGTAAAACGGCTTAGGCTGTTGCATATTTTATTTTACTCGTAACATAATTTTTGAGAGGTACAAAAATAATGATTAACAGGGGTCGGACGTATGCCGTGCTGTAGATGGAAAAAGGGGGTTGTGGGTTTAGAATATTAGAAGAGGCAATTTTTGCTCCATCTGAGCCTACCTAAGCCGGTAGGTCGCCTCTAATAAATAAGATATGTATAATTTTTAGGGTGGTTGAAGGGATTTTTGTCTATGAAGGTAAATATGTAGTACATATCAGCATGAAGCTTTGATTACGGGTTCTTATTAATGATGTAAATGGATAAAAGTGAAAAAATTGCCCCATACCGATTTGGTTTTTGGCAATCCAATGCTTTTGTAACACGCTACCTAATGGAACTTAATGTTCATTTCGTAATGACTCAACAAAGCGTGAACAGATTCTCCTCTAAACGCAAAATAGTAGTAGTAGCAAAATAGTAAATTTATTTTAATTTTTACTTTTAATTCATCATGTTTAAAATATCACGGTATCACACAAAGCCAAAGGGTCAAAAAACGCGCTTCAATATAATTTCATCTAAATGTTGCATACTGCGCTCAAAAATGTAGCCATAGCATGCGAAAATTATGGAAAAAATAAAAATTAAATTCTTTCTTGCATCGTCTCCATTACTGGCTGAGAGGTGAGTTCAAATAAATAAATAATAATAACAAGGCGTCTTTATTGGAGCGAGATTGAGATCAAGGCATTCCTTTCTCCCGTCGAACCCCTCGTTAGAAAAATGCATGAAGTAAGTGTTAATAAAGCTATGTACATTCGTGGGAAAAACGTAAGGGTGTAAGGAGGTGATATCCTTTAAGATAAAACCCACTGCACGAAAACCCCCACTCATGAAGGGGAGTGTGAAAAACCTGTGAAAACCTACGGACAAATGATGCTAATGTGAGACCAACAAAAACACAATGCATGAAATACACATGAAATAATAATAATGATAAAAGGGTAATTTATATATAACTGCAAGGCTAAAAATAAATAAATAAGCAATAAGAGAACAATAATGAATAAATAATAAGAAAGTAAAAATAAATAAATAAAATAATGATAAGTGTAGAAAATAAAATAAAGATGAATAAATAATAGTAAATAAATCATTAACAGTAAATCGATTATTTAAAAAGTGAGTCTTTATAAACGAAATAAAATAAAATTGCATTAAATTACAAAAGAAAGTTTAATAAACATTAAAAGTATATTAAAAAATAAATAATGAATAAAATAGATTGAGTTTACAAAAATACACATTCTTAATAGAAATAAACTTAATGTTAAACTTAAATGTACTTAAATGAATGAAGTGCTCCAAGAATTTTTTTCCGACTTACTTTAATTAAAATGTGCGATCAATGACCCACGAATTCCGGTCCAGTCACCTTAAGATCGATGTCTCACCATGTTTCCGCGCCTCTGATTCCCTTTAACTTGGGCGCAATAATGTATTTCTTTTACCTTCATATGAAACCTCCCTCAGCAATCGAGTCTTTCCCTAATGGGCGCCATTAACTTCCCCGATTGACTTACGGTTGGTGACGCATGGGGTCGGGAGGGGAGTGGTAATCAATGAAAGGTGGAGCAATGTTTTTCGGTTGGTGCTTACCGCGAATGAAAAAAGGAAGCTCGTAAGAAGAATTTGCTGTGGAAACGGATTGGCATGAGATAGGTAATTCATTGTAATTTCCTAGTTTCAATATCGAGAGTTAATTTCAAAGATTTTCCTAGTTTGAGAAGTATTGCAAAAACTGGGCGGTTTCGTCTTTTGTGCAGGATTGAATCGATAACAAATGTTTCCATGCATTTCGGTGCTGATGTTCTACGATACGATATTCTGCGACTGCGATCGGATGTTGAATAGTGGTAAACTATATTCCATGTTATGTCGAAGGTACAAACTTTTTTCTGATTTTCCTCTGGTGACGATACGTTACGTTATGTTTCATGTTAAATTAGTGGTAAAGTTGTTTTGAATTGCATTGTATTTTATACAATTTTAAATATATTTCATTTCATCAAATTCATCTCAGCATCTACTTAAAAGAGCAGTCCATTCATTAACACTAATTTCAGTTAGAAGAATGAAGGATCTTAGCGAAGAATTGTAAATACCAGCGACGCTTTTTCATCTGACCGACAGAATAATGCAAAGGACCTTGAAACCTGAAATATATGCTATTCAAAATGAAACGTTATGGCCCATGGCAATAAGTTTTTTGAAAACCTCCAACAATTGCATATGAAATCAAAAATCGTGGTTGACGGAAATGCCTGCGAATTAGCCCACAAAGGGCAACATTTCCTTTGAAAAGTTCAAATTGTTAATTCTTTTTTTTTCTCATTATAATTCTTGATTTATCACATCGACGGACATCGAAAATTCTTGCCCCGTACTTCCTTTTTTATTTTCCTCCATTGTTAGTTTTTGATCCAGTTGAAAAAAGTGAATCAGCGAGCGAGCTATAAACTAAATAGGACCAAAATTGCAACGCCCGATAGCTCATCTGTGTATTCCGGTTGTCATGGGGAAACACGGCTTGGTTGGCCTTGTGAATGCCTTAGCATGACAGATGAGAACGTGTCACTTTATACGTCAGCTGTGATCGATGCTGGCAATCGAATAGCAGATCCCTTTTCCTCGTTCCGAAATACTTTATTTTTTTTAAACTGCCGTTTCCTCCGCGGAATTCTTAGAAAGCTCTTGGGGAGCGGGACTGCCCGGTGATAAAACATCGAATTACTTTTCGTCGGCTGCTCCAAAACACGTCACTTAAAAGCATGACTGGTGATTTACTGACCTAAAAATTGAACTCGAAAATTTGTGTGATCATACCGTGTCGGAAGTACGTGGTGCTGTGGTATAGCTATGTATGCTACATTTCTGATTCACCTCCAATGATCTTGTTGGTCATTTTCCTTCCTGTGCTCAATTTGTTCATCGTATTGTGGCTTGCTCTTTCATAGCCAATATACATTTCCTCGTGAATTTTTTATAGCGCTGGTTCCGTACAATTTATTCTTCTATTTGTAGAACTTCTTTGTTCGTTATTTGTTGCACTTAACATTCCTGCTCCCGAGTCCAAAATCCCACTTTCGTGGGATACTGGGAATTTTAGGAGATTCAAAAACAAGATAGCAATCATTCCCCCAAAACCTTTATCTTCTTGCTTAAAAATATTCAGTTCTTAACTCAATACTATCCCATAATCAGGGTGACTACTCGTTCAATGAATTCAAATTAACAGTTTTTCACGGTTTTGAAGGTGGAAAAGCGCAATTTTTAAATATTTTGATTAAGTTGAATGAGGGATCATTCTAAAATAAATTTTTGGAAAGAGTTGATAATTCATAAGTTAATGGAATTTTGCGATACATAAATCGTTTACGGCCCAAAAAGGCGATATAATTTGGACAAAAATTACAGTTTACATTTTGAAATTGGATAGATTTTCATTATTGATATATTGAAGTCATGTATTTCAATAAACTCAGTGCATTAAACACTTGGGGGAAACTTGTCGTTGTAAGTTTTTTTTTTTAATTTTTGACATGATCACAATATATCCTAACGCTGGGAAGAATTCAAACAATGAAGTAAGAAAATACGAAGGAATCTTGTCAAAGGTCTCTAACGCCGCGTCAACGGCGACCAGTCAGAAGAGAGCTTTTTTTTCTCTACCTATTCATAAAATTTCCTTTCCAGACTCTCCGTCTTAATTTTCAACTTGAAAATGAAATATGATTAAAACTTTGCAGCAATATTTTTCAGTATATTTGCGGATTGTTACACTTGTTTAAGTCAATCCATTTAAGTAATCTACCAGTTGATTGGTATGTTTTTAACGCTCCCATTCTGACGCGTCTTACCGTTTTCCCCTCTATGGAAGACCAACCATTGTTTACAAGTAATCTATCGGTGAAGGTACGTTTTGTTGAATGTCAGCGAATCTCCTCCCGGTTTTCTACACTTTCAGGGGCCTATCTCGCTCTATTATTTCCTTTTTCGCCTCGGTAAACGATCTACTCTTCTTCATCTTGTCCATGAAACCTATTCTCTTTCTTCTTCTTCCCTGCTTGCACAACTGTCGATCACATTCCTGAGCAACCCAGAAGATCTCGAAGTTCATTAACAGATTTCCTTTCTTCGCTCACCATTTCAAGCACTTCCTTGTTAGTCTTCCTTTCCGTCCACCTCACCTTTTCCATCCTTCTCCGCACCCACATCATGCCTGAACCACCATTAGAACCCTCTAAAATTCCTCACATCTTCTCCCTTTTCTTATTTCGTCCAGAATTCTTATCTTCTTCCCCTCTATCCCAATGTTTTTAGCCTCTATTTCCCTCCTAATCATTCTCTCCTCTCTCAATACGTCCTACATCCATCTCTTCTGCCCTCTTCAAACTTTCTCCACTAGCATCCTCTCCTTTTCAGCCATATCTATCACATATTGGTTCCTCCTTATGCTCTCTCCATCCCTATCCCAACCCACATCTGAAACACCTCAAGTGTACGTACATTCTCCCTTCACATTGACCAAGTGTTTAGGTCATGTTAGGTCATAGGTTAAGTAATGAAAATTCAAAGCTTTTTCATTACCAATTTTTTGCTCCTTTTATAAAAATGGTTTAATATTGACGCTGATAATCTCATTAAACGTAATATACTCCTTTCCAACGGGAAAACTGGAAAACTGAACGCCACCGATCGTTTTCGTGACGTCAGAAAACGTCGATCGTAATATCATACTTACATTCATGTGGTTTGCATGGCAGGACCTATTGCCTCATGGAATGTCTAAAAAAATCTATTCTCAGGTTTAGTAGTTAAGGTTTTGAAGCTATTAATGAAGGCCGATGTACTCTACAGAATATAGTTACTTACGGCAGAGAGGGAAGAAATGAGGTTTTTACGTTTCATTGACCCCAATGAATCAGACTTACATACGGCAATTAAGCTCTTTATCTTCTTCCTTACACTCATTTTCCGTTGCATCAAAGAAACCCGGTGAAGCAATTCATTTTAGCCAGAAAAATGACAATTAAATGGTGGACTTCCGGGCGATATCGGCCGACATACCGTGTCTGACGTCACACCTCACGTGCTCGCTGTGGAGAGACATTTCTCCGCTGATGAAGTGATTAGCCAATGAATGCTCTAAGAATTAATGCTTTATTTCTGTTAATCCATGATATTTGAAACACGGAAATGACTCATTCACTTCAAGACGAGCTAGACGGAACTTATCAACGTCCTCATCGGGGAGCGTCTTTCTTTGAATAGAGACTGCAACATAATTAAGACAAAGGTTACTCGGGATTTCCACCGGGTCAAACTCTCCATTTTGGCCGACGTTTCGATGCACCAGTCGTCCATCGTCATCAGGGCATGACTCGTTCATCGAAACGTCGACCAAGATGGAGGGTTTGATCCGGTGGAAAGCCCGAGTAACCTTTAACAACATCATACGCCGGGAAAGCCTTAGATCTTTCTTCATAATTAAGACATGCGGCGGATAAATTACCGAGCCCCAATTCATTTATCACTCTCATCTGCCGGAAGACACATCTCCAAAGCTCTGTCGACTTGCCCATAACGTTCATTGAGCCCAAATCGCTGGTACCTTTTTCGTCAGACTCTCCGAATATATCTGTAGCGTTAAGGGTGAATTAAAGACGTGCAACGCTTTATAGACGAATAAAACCTTAATCACGTCTTAAGTTTCGATGTATTAAATGTCCATCATCATGTAGGGAAGGGTGTTTGAAAGCGTATTGGTATAGCAAGTGTTTGGAGGAGGGGAGGGGAGTGTGTGGAAGCTGCTCTTGGTAGAAATACTGAATCTCCCCGTCCATTTGATATTCATCATTACTCGATAACACCCTCTTCTTCATTGCTTCTATACATGGAGGTCTGTTATTTTTTGGGCTATAATGCCACATAAGAGCATCCTCCAGCTGTATGTTTCTACAAAGTAGCTGAGTAATTCATATGCCCCCTAATGCATGTTTCTAAATCTGCCGAGTAGTGCTTACACCATGATTTGAGTTTTTCCTAATTGACTCTTGTGTCACGTTTACATAGTTACATTTTAGATTATTCTAGTAGTTTCTGTAGCATTTGTAGCATTCCGATTGTGTGGTGCTTGTTAGTGATAATAAATTTCTTCACTGTAGCTCATATTTGTGATAAGTCACCCCCTGCCAAACACCCCTTGTGATGGCTAGCAGGGTAATAAGTTGATGTAAATGCAGATGTGCTAAATATCTTAAATTCATCATTAGCTACTATCCTCGCATGCAATTTCCAGCATGATATAGCTCTTGCATGATTTAGTACCTTTTAGTGTGGACCCCAGTAGTCAAGGGGTCAGGTAGCCAGTAGTATATATGTGGACCCCAGAAGTCAAGGGGTCTAAGTGACATTAAAAAAAGCAAGTTAGGTACAGGAATGGGATGTGAAACTATAAATCTTTGAGATGGTAAAGGGATTCAAGTGATTTCTTGACAGGTGATGCTATCTAGGGTAATGCCTCTTAGCTACTTAGTGGGTTGTACCAAACATTTTCAACTTTGACTTAAGTTTTCTCAAAACAACGATTTTGTTACTTAGACCCCTTGACTTCTGGGGTCCTCATATGTTGAAGGAATCAATACGAGTAGTCGTATCTTAAGTAGTGTACTGCATGGTAGCATGTTCGTCCACTTTACTCTTTCCTAGTTTCTGGTCTGACCGCGCACTTTTATCCTGAATGGCATTCCGGGGAAACGTGCGCGGTTAGGATTTCAGCTGGGATGAGGGCTTCATGCCTGGTGTGGAATCACCCCGTGCCACTCACCCTAGTGGTGTCTTGCGCGGTATTTCGTAGGTGTAGATGAAGTAGAACGGGCTTCCTTATATCTAGGCTTGTTCTACCAAATTTAAACCATTTATTTGATTTTCTTTATTCAAAATTCTCGTTATTGATTTTCAAATTAAAAAGCACTGGGAATGTGTTTTTCTAGGCTTAATTTATCATAGAGAAGTAATTTTGATCGTTTATACCCTTAACGAATGCACGGCCATGAACTCTTATTGAAAAAAAATCTCAAAAACACGACTAGGTAGATTTAATCTTTATCTATGGTGTTGGCCTGGCGGTCTCTTCATTTTTTTATTTCTGTTAAGTCCAGTCTACTATTATATTTTGATTTGTGAATGACATTCAGGGAACTGATAACCCGAAATCATAATCAGTGACCCTAATTAATTTTCTCCGGGTGGATCTCCCGAAAAAAAATCGTGGAATATCCCAAACGATAAGTGGGAGGGGCAAACATTGGCATCACGAGAGCCGTGATCGACGACCCCATTATGAAAAGCATCTTGCGGCGAGTGGAACTAATAACACCACAGGATTGCCTCGGTGATATACTGAATTCGTCGCTTATTCCAACTATGTAATCGCAAAATAAATGGAGATCTATGCTGATGATTTCCTGTTAAACCTGGGAAGCTGCTAAAGCTGGTTGACTTTTATTATGAGTCTGGTAAAAATGA
This sequence comes from Ceriagrion tenellum, assembly GCA_963169105.1. NCBI lineage: Eukaryota > Metazoa > Arthropoda > Insecta > Odonata > Coenagrionidae > Ceriagrion > Ceriagrion tenellum. Next base: position 126,872,946 of record OY720637.1, read on the forward strand.
GAAGATATTCCGGTTGTAAGTAAGTAATGAAAAAAAGAAAACTTTGTTTTATTCCACCAATTTATTTTCAGGTACAATTAGTTTCGACGCAGCGGCGTCATCTTCAGCTGTGAAGATGACGCTGCTGAATAGCCGCCGCTGCTGGTAGACTTGAAGATAACGCCGCTGCGTCTAAACTAGTAGTACCTAAAAATAAATTGGTTGAATAAAACAAAGTTTTCTTTGTTCATTATTTACAATGAACTTCCTCAAAGTTTAGCCTGAAACCATTGAGATCTTTCCAGTTGGAATTCACCACTTACGGAGGTAAAAATAAAATGAGGGAAACATGGTACCTTGCTTATTTAGTTCTTCAGTCAATTATTACACTAATTGAGGTCAAAGTATTTCTTGTTTTAATTGAAGTATCGTTTGACTTGAACAGTCGCGATTGTACAAAATCGCGACTGTTCAAGTAAAAAAGTGCTTCCGCCTTTTCGATTGCTTTGTAAAATAATATTCATATCAGTGACTTTACTTATAGCATGCATAAACCATCAAAGGACAAAATTATAGCACACACTGTGCAGATGATTCGACGAATATAATTATATCGATCCCATTTTCCATGCCATGGGAGCCAACAGCCGGGCCATTTCTACTTAACTATCGGATTGACTTCAATTATTGCAAAAGTTGACGGAAATACTTAATAAGTATGATAAAATTTTGCCTTCATTTTATTTTTTTTCAATCTCATGTAAGTTTTCGTTCTTTACGACGGGTTTTCTCCAAAATGGCTTTTGTTTTAGCAGGAAAAAAAATATTTTCTCCTATATTATACTCCTCCATTAATTAACACTCCGTAACAACAAGTTGTTATTTAGAATAAAGTAGCGCGAAAGGATATTATTTGTCTTTCATATCAAATGCAACATATGTTTTTATTTATATAACAATGATGTGAGTGAAATTAGTTCTTAGACGCGTTACGTTGAAACCGACTCAGATTTTATTAAACTTTCGTTTTAAATTTCAGATTTGAAGTCATTGTGACCTCTTGTTCACTGTAGAATAGGTCTTCTGTCAAGGATGTGGTATTTTCTTTTCTCTTATTTCCTTTTACTGACCCAAAAGTTGACCAAAATCCTTTATGACGTCGAATGTGCCTTTTATTTACCTTCTCCTCCAAATATCTAATGTTATCCTATTTTTTATTGTGGTTTACCCAGAGAGCGACTTATCGTGAATGTTATGTGATTATTATTCAGGGAACTTATGGAACAAAATGTCCTCGATTTATACAAACTTTGAAATGTTTCCTTTCCGCACTATTTTCTTGCCAATTGAACTTGAAACAACGTGGTGCTAAAAAATGAATGAGAGAGACACGGGGAAAATTAAAATAATAATACCTATAATAAATGTTATTTTCATGAAAAGTTTTATATAAGAAGTAAAAACTTCCGAAAAATTGATCAAAAATAAAATAAAACCTTTTCACCATCTTATTTTTCAGTATAGCTGATTCCTCTGACAATCGCAGTAAAAATGTAGTCGCATCGCAAAAAATCGCAGCAAAACTCAGTAGAAATTTCGCCGCAGTCGACCTCTATGACTGAAAAGATGTGCGCATTGAAAATTTATATTCGTGAAATACTCTGTACACTTTTACCTTAATTTTGGCATTTCAAAACTAACGTTATTATCAGCGAAAGCCGAAGTTTTCAAATCAATTTAACGAAGTGTTGGAATTAAGTATATGTTTTGAGTTACACAGTCACGGCGCACAGTGGGCTGAAATCGAAATGGCTGGCCAAAACCCTCTGTAAACGTCTTTGTTGGAAAACTATTGCTAATTTTTAGGAATCATTTATTTTCAAACGTCACGAAACCTTTTTAGGGTGATTTGGATTATAAGGTCATCGTGGGGGTCAACGAGCTCTAAAAATATCGAAACGGCGATGCGAGTTACATATACCCAGGGGCACGTAAAAATTATAATGCAAGGATGTCAGTGAAAAGATACGATAATTTAGTTTTATGAAAAAAATTACCACAAAAAATAATTTGAAATAAGTTTATCGCATTTTTAAACAAGTATATGAGTCTTTATAAGTACATTTTCGCCCATTTTTTCATGATAAATTTAGAGAAAATGATATAGCCAAAAAGGCTTTGACCATTAATGGTCAAAACGCTACATCATTTCATTCACCCTCATTTTCGGATTCAAAATTGTTTGGGGACGACATTTCTTCATCTCGTTCACTTGTCTGCTCACGCACAAGAAAGTTTTTGACTTCCTCCGGTGTGTTTCTGGTCGCTCTGCGAGGTATTCCCGAAGAACAAGAAATAAGGGGATCTGCTGCTGGGAGCAATCGTTGAAAAATATCATGATTCCTGGCCAACCTGGATAATTTCTTGCAAGTTGCTCCCGATATCTTTTTATGCTCTTGTTTTGCGCTAGGGCCTCCTCAGAGAACTGAACAATTGAGCTGGCGTATTCTGACATCCAATTCTGGATTTTCACCCCACTTGTTATAGCTTTCAAAATTATTGAGAAGCGGGTAATGAGATCTTCGGAAATCTCTGGATAACAAAGTTACATAAGACATGAATGCGATAGGTGATACTTAGTTTTATGAGGTGAGTTGAATATAATCACCAAATGGAAGGTGATAAGTTTAGTATCTGCCAATGCAAATGAAATGGCATTAAATGGATAGGAATACTTTTTAAGGATATAACTTTTCTATTTCAAACTTTGGAACGGCATTACTCGGAAGTACACGCATTATATACCTCTGACATAATATTTCTATCAACGGTTATATTGAACGTTCACCAGAAATTTCCGCGGAGAGTTTAGGGTTATAGAAATAGTCTCTCGCTGCAATACCGTCATTGGTCGTTCCAAATCCTGATTTTGAAAAGTCCACAATTATGCCTATTCTGAAACGGAAAGCCTATTACACAGCCTATTTTCTCTTTTCCATTGCTACTTTTCTTCCATTTGCTGTCTTTTACCATGCTATGTTAGTACTCACGTGAGGCAGATATACTCGGGATATGTTTTAACACTGCCGGAGGCAATTTAATTTCCTGTTTCGACCAATATGGATGCCTTTTTCGAGACTGTTGTCCATTCCTGAACATTGATTCCACTTCCGGAAATATTGGTGAAAAACCTTTTTCTGAATTAAGGCCGAAAGCAAAGTTTTTCATTTTTCCTCCATCTCCAAGTTGAGTTCCTTGTACAAAACTCTAGCACGGTCGATTTCTTTTGTTCCATCGACTCTCTTCTTCTTTCTAAGGGAACAATATGTAAATCTTGGCGGTTCACTGAATTCTGACTCGTACTCGCACTCCAACTCGTACCTCGAACAACGAATACTGAAGGGAGACTGATACCCGACGCTCAGCAACAAATTAACGGAAGAATTCGAACCAATATCAGACCGATAGTAATTTCTGAAACCTGAATGTTAGAATTATCGTAGATGGTCTATTCACATGTTGAAAGTAAGAATATATATCGGGATTCAGGGAGACCCCGCCTTGGACAAAGGGTCCTTGAGGAGCATTAGGTTAGCATCGTACCTTTAGGTTTAATGCCGTCTCGGTGTCTCGCGGTATGGTCTTTGCTCCTGGGATTAGAGCGAAGTGTTAAAATTTTGGGGGAGGTAACATTCCATAGGGCCATGGAAAGAATATGTCGGAAACAAAGTACGAACGGTAGTTGGGGAAATTCCGGGTTCTCAAGCAGAAACGGAAAGATCCCGATATCCCTACTGTGTTCGTCACGCTGGGCGAAGACGGAACCACCCTACTTTGTTTCGCGTTATCACGCAAAAAAGGAAAGTGTGCTAGTAGGTGCAAAATTTTTCTTTTTAGTCACATAGTGTAGACTTTAACCTATTCCCTAGTGTAAATATCTAAGGAGCGGCAAGCGACGGTAATTACTTTTATCCCAAGCATCGCTAAAATTTGACCAAAAAATATAAATATATTTAATAAAGGGCACGATTGATAAATAATAGTAATTTCACGTAATATTTACCTCTTTATTATCTAAGAGGTTGATATTAATGAGAAATATTTTCAAAAAGATCAACTTCTGTACTGTATTCCATCACCACTGGAACAAAGTTATAAAATTTTCGCTAAAACAGCAGATTCCAGATCTCATGAATTTTTATTAATTTTTGACGAGCTGTAAAAATTTAACGAATCGCAACGATGGAAAATAATCCGCTGTTTTATGTAGCCTGGTTATTCTAAAATACGGTCTTTTCATTCCCAATTCCAAATAATCAAGTCGATAGTTGAGGTTTTGGCCAGTTTTATTCGATTTCAGCCCACTGTGCGGCGGAGCCTTCTTAAGGAAACAATAAACATGCGTATCAGCTACTTCCTCATTAAATCTACTTCTACCAATTTTCAGGAAAATCTTATCCATTTCTCTACCATATCTAATTTTCTGTATTCACTTTCTTCTCTGGCGATCTTAGTTTTTCCATCATTCTCCTCTTTTATCGCAAGAAGTAACTCGGAACAGATGTTGTCCTCCCCCGCAGCTTTTCTTGGCTTCGTCTCTCGTAATGGCATCTCATTGATCCCCACAGGCGCTCACAAGTGTATTACGCTGTTTATAAAGCTCTTCCTCGTATTGTCCTGAATAAATTCCTGTTCGATTAATACATACATTCTCTGTTTTGTCCTTCATACTTTGTACCGTGATGCCCTTCTGTCAGCACGATTACATTTGGAAATTTAAATTGTGGACTTTTTTGCGCCTTTGCTGATGCTAGATTTATTCCCACCCTTCCAATATGTCTTCTCATTACCCTTCTTTGATCAACCAACCAATCCCTCTAGGTGGTGATGTTTAAGTCGCCGTCAAATAACGTGAAGAGTGAAGAAAAATCACTCGACCCGAATCAAGGTATTATCTCGCAGGTCTTGAATTCCTTTTAGCACACCCTTGCGTATTGTACTGCTGTACCAGCGTAATGTTTTCATACGCGGGCGAGAAGTTGGTTCGTACATGTGCATGAATTCTGTACCAGGCCGATGGGATGGAGGAAAAAATCAAATCCGCCCGCTGGAGTGGGTTTCAGGCACCCTCATCCATTTTAATTTTCGGAACATTCATCGGCCGAGTAAGTGGTCGAGAGGTTATTGACTCGGGGGGACGAAGATGACGGATGAGTCACGAAATCTTCCGGAATACCGACACCCCCTCCCCTTACGCACTCTCCATAGAAACCCCTCGAGGTTGTTCGCAACTGTTTCCTTTCAATCATCGCGAGAGCCGCGGCCCTGGAGGAATAATATTGACCCTGTCTTCAAAGACGTCCTCCCCGTGCTAAGACGTGCATTCCTGTCCGCTCTCGTGACATCCGCCGCCCATTTTTTTTCGTGATAAGCAGACGATGATGACTCGGCACGACCGCTCCTCGTATCTCATCCTCTCTCCAAACTCTCCCGAGGGTCCTCGAGGAGACTCTCTCGGAAGGAAATCCGTGAGATATGCAAACTGGGATTTTGAAGTGTGTTGCATGGGTGGTCGCCGTATTCTCCCGGTTGCAAGGTCGCATATTGGCACTGCCAACTTGTTGTGGATGAGGTAGTTAGCAGTACTCGTGAAGGCACGACAATGGGTGGGTAATTATTCGTAAGCGAGGAAGGGAGGAAGGATAATATGCTTCATTTTGAATTGGTACTCGTTCATTCTTCTTCCACTAGAGAGAAAGAGTAGGTGATTGCCCTCGGGTCAGCTTCCTTAGTTTTATCTATTATGTTATTTTTCGATTGCGTGCGTATTCACGATGGCTTCTCCTTGCTGCAGTCGCATCTAGTTGGTTTCGCAATGCAATAAAATTCACACAGTTTTGTCATCTTTTTTCAATAATAGAACATGTTCTCTTAATGATTACGTCAAAAATCGTTATAAGTTATGAATAGTCCGTACTGTAACCATACTGTAACAAGTTGTTTCATGGGGAGCGGATACTTTTCCAAAATGGTGGTGGAAATTCACAATGATTTCGCGAAAGACCTATGGAAATCGAGGAGAGGAGGTAATTTGGGTGGAAAGCTGTGCCATTGCGAGAAAATAGCGCTGCCTGCGCGACAGGCCACCGGGGAAGTCGTACGGCATTCTTCTCCCTTATCATGATTACAAAAACTTCTCTACAAAAATGACAATTTCCTGTGATTCATCCGTGATTATTCGTTTCCAAGCAATAGTACTTGAATCATCAGAATTCGTTTATAAAATAGGAAATTTCTTCTCGCTTCTCTTTAGCCGTCTCGCCTCTTTTCCTATATGCTCTTCTCCATATCCTTCGTTACCCGTGGGCACGTATTGCCCGATAAATTGCTAGATGCCCAGTACCAGGTGTTACGGTAGCCAAACCGGCATGAACCTGATACCCAATAGTATAAACTTTGATTGCAGAAATTATACTCACGAGACTTGATTGCACGACGTTTATGTCAGATGATAGTTGTATAACTCCTCATTAAATTTTACTGTTCCGCTGCTATGGCCAATTTTTAACAAAGTTTGAGGTCATTTCCTCTTATTTTATTTCCCCGAATTTTTTATGTTTCCTTAAAAATATCTAAAGCCACCAAAATAACTACGAGAACTGATGTAAATTTCCTTTACTATTCATCACATCGGACTAACCGTTTTTGTAATTCATTCTAGGTGATAGGATCCAAATTCTGGGATTCCCTCACAGGTGAAGTTAAAAAAGCCCCCACGATAAAAAAACCTTTTAGTCAAAGATCTGTAGCGTATTACTAAAGGCCTCATAATTCATGTGCCACTTCATCTAATGTATCTTTCTGTATTTATTGTTTATACCTCCTGGATTTTTACCATTGTTTGTCCCTCATTGCTTTTATGCTGATCGTTTTTTATGCTCTATATTTCTTTTTTGATCGTTATTGTAATTGTTTGTTGATATCTTTACAGATGTTTCTTAGCTCAATTACATGTATGTAGCTTTATCGATTTAATTATGTAATTATTCATGTAATGGAAGAACTCGACTTATTTATATTCATGCAATGGAAGGGCTTAACTTATTTATATTCATGTAATGGAAGGACTCAACTTATTTATATTCATGTAATGGAAGGACTCAACTTATTTATATTCATGTAATGGAAGGACTTAACTCCTTTGTGGTCATTTGCTGATCCTCACAACAATATAGTGTGTATAGTGTTGGCTTCATGATTTAATTATCATGTAATTTGTTTCTTGATCTTGGAAGACATCACGTCCTGGATCAATAAACTCATTTTCATTCATTTAGATGAGTGGCTATCGTTAGCTATTGAGGTCACATTTAAAAAATTTATTAAGTTAGCCGAAAAAGTTCTTAGACCACATTTCATTTCACTGCATCTGATTGTGCGTTGGAATGTACCTCACAGGTAATCATTGATATGATACTAATTATATTTTATATTTGTTTCCCTAGTAAATGCATGCTATGACTGGATTATCCGGCGCGGTATTCGAAATTTAGACGAATGTTAATAGAAATATGATTTTTCCGAACATTATGCTCAGCGTGTCACCTTGATACATGTAAGCGTTAATTATAACGATAAGAAATTTATTAGTTTGCGTTCAGAAGTTATGCAACCCATTTATTACGGAATACATGTCATGTGCCATGATAATGCGTGTTAAAATAGCACTGAATTGTCGAAAATCCCAATCCGTATGCTGCAATTATTTCACTCATATCCATATAAATTATTGATAAAAGCAGGTATGCCAAGTTTCTCGCAAACCTGTTCGTAAACAAAAATCGTTCTAAACACCTTAAAATTAGTATCCACTTTTCCAACAAACGTTTGCCCCATTGCTCCTTCTTTTAAGCGCCGGTTGGAGGAAACGAGGTTTTATGATCCGCTATCATCCAGCTGTGGCGATGAAAGCCGCACCTGTCTTAAAGCACCTATTCCGGTGTAGTCTTGTATGCATCATTTCATCCTGGTCTCCAAGCAGGAACTTACCTCAAACAACCATCAGTGATGCATTCTCATCCGCCGAATCATCTTCTTTCGAATTCCGAAAGGGGTTCACCGAAATGTGCGACCCATTCGCACTTAGGCCGTGTTGGGATATTAAAACCATGCGCCATTTTTTTAGCATACGCCGCCATCTTCAAAGCTAAATTCTTTTGCTCGTAAAATTCACGTGAATTCAGTGCTTTTTTGTCCCCGTGCAAAGTTGAAACATTGCTTCTACTGAATAATTTTACTGTCCTTGTGCAAACTTTGTGGGCTCCAGTTTAAACCTTTATAACTTCCAGGCAGTTCGTTTTATTATCTTTATATGCTCACAATCATTTACATAATGTCGTTTTTATTTGACTAATTTGCAAAATCACTTTTAGAAGCATGTTATGGACATGTTTTTGGCATTGAGTAACAAAAGGGTCCCATTTTTTTTAGCGCTTCAGCAACATGCTTAATTTTGACGTCATAGAACTGCAAAGATAAGCTCACGACAAAAGCGAAATTCTCGTTGAATGTTACTCACTTGTGTGTTATTATATCTGCGAGATTTGAAGTTTTTATCTTCTGTAATTATTTATATAATGTTCAATTTGAAAATCCTAATTTTCTCGTCAACTTTGCAACATGGAGCCTTGGTAGATACTAAAACTGTTATCTATCTCTTGAATTTAATTAAAATGGGGCATTTTTTTATTCTAATGTAAATAAAATCCCAAATTTGTTTTAAAACATTATCTACGCATGAATTGAACAGAAAATAAAATGATGGTGTTGTAACAAGTAATTTCTTTGTTGTTTTTCTACTTTGTATTATGCCCCACGTTGTGGATAAACATGGAACACGAAAAACTATTGATTCTTTTACCTGGAAAGAAACCACGATTGCGATATCTTCTCGTACCTTATATTTTAATTACTTTGCCCCAGCTTGCTCGTCGGGAAAGAAAATACATGAAACATTGCAGGTTTAGAGATACGGTTGCAATTTACTTGACAAAATGAAATATTCAATTTACAGACAATTTAAATAATCAAAATAATTCCTTATACCCTTAGGTCATGACCAACTGTATATTCTAATTTAGTCACAAATTTGGTATATGAATAATTATTCCTTCTCTTAAGTATATTGTCTAATTATTTGCCACATTTCATCACTTACACTTTTCACAAAATCCAATTACTTGATACAAAGGGATACCAGTCACAAAGTTAATTCTTGGCCAATTAAAACCTCTTGCCTTATGGCTTCTTCTATCTTATATGAAAATAAAAGTTTATAGTTACAACCCAATTATTCGACGACACAGGTTGGTTTGTCCCTCTGTGGTCTGGAAAATCCTCTCAGCCTGCGTGGTGTTCGTCCTTGGCGGGCCCTCAGCTTTTTGGGTCTCGTCCTGTTGTAAAATCTCCCGTTCCTCTCCTTAATTCCAGATCCTTTGTCAATTCTCCTTTTCTACGTGGGCTATGTCTCGCACGATGCCACACTCTGGAACTTCCCTCTACCAAAAACTTGCGTGCTCTCTCTTTGCACGTCCGTTCACTGTGAGGGTTTGATCTACAAAGCTATTTGCGTGCTGTCTTTGCACGACCGTACACTCCGACGGTTTCCTCTACAATCTCCTTTTGTTGCCGACGCTTCCACTCCTTAGGTCTATTGTTTATTCTCAAAATTCACAATATGGTGGGTCCCTTATTGTTATTATAAACCATGAGGTGGTAAAAGAAAAAATGGCGAGGCCAGCGTTATGTTACAGTGTGCATTAAGAAAGAATTCAATGAACCTCCTCGGAGTTAATAAGATTTAAACTCAAATCTAAAATATTTTGGCGCAGACAGTAGTCGCATCAATAACTGGATTTGCCGAGGAATTTTTTTTGTAAAAGGTAGACTGAGTATTTGATGGGAATTAGATGAATTTTTCAATTCTTTTTCAGGTTCCCACGGGAAAATTCAGTGGTTCTAGAACTTCCTTTGAGGCCGGTGACGTATAATGAAAAACATATTAGGAAAACTGCGACCAAGTGACTGCCAAAAGGGGAGAAAATTGATAGAACCGAAGAGTTTTTAATTTCTATTTCCCTTTGAATTTACACTTTCACTTGGCAGAAGCTGAAATTTGTAAGATGAAATTGTGACTTACCCGTTTTTGCTGTACCATCGTGCCATGACTTTGGGCCATGAATAAATGGTTATGTATTCTTTATACAGTCCTGCGTTATGACTCTTTAGTGAAATTCAAGTACGCCCATCCTTAGAATAAATTAAAGAAGTTAGTTAGCCCTAAACACGGATGAATAAAAATATGGGTAAAATAGAGTTCACCTATGAACTTGAAAGAGTTGACTGTGTTGCAAATATTTAATGGAAAACTTGATTGTTTTCAAAATATAACTAATAAATTCAGGCTTCACTTTGTGGAATCTCTCCATATCGGAAATCAAAAACTTTTAAGTAATGGTCCACTAATATTTTTATTGTTTACGACCCGGGTTTCGTCACGTAATGACATCTTCAGGTTGATTGTTTTATATTATTACGAAAATGTCATTTTCTTCGAAATTTTGATAATTAGATTGATATTTGTGGGAATCCCAGATCGCAACTGCGGCTTGCGACCAGGCTCTACTTTGAGGTATCATTAGTGTTTTATTTTAAGGATCTATTGTGATTGAGGAGTAATATTTTTCATAGGTATTTTCATTTCATAACTTTCGTCTGATACAAAATCGTGAGAACTGGAATTGATCGACCCACAGCCACGGCTAACTTTGCTTGGAATCGCCCAACCCCTTTTTGCTTTCTAGATGAACTGTTTATTTTATCACAAAGCATGGTCATCTCTTAAGACGTATGGGCAATAAGGTAATTGAATGAATTTGTTTAACATTCTTATATAAGTTTTTCATTTTGAGTCATTTTGTGGGGTGAAATATAACTGTACTTGCAGCGTAGCGATTAAATCGAGAATATTTACATGATAATGCGTAGTTTCCAGACTCAGTGAAGCTTGGAAAATATATAATATTTGAAATAACTTGCGATAGGTCATTGTTTGGAGGAGAACTTGATTAGTGTTTAAATAGGAGGCATTTAATCATACCTCAGTTGACTACAGAGAGTCAACCTCTCAGTTGATTGTTTGTTTTAAAAGGATATGAAAAACATATTTCCAAAGGAAATCATGTTTATCTATCAGGCAACCTGTTTTATGAAAAACCCTATTTGTGGATCACTGATACTGTCAACTCCTTCATTGATTTCTGAGAAGATTCTTCATGAAGTTTGATCCCCCTCTGTAAAGTACTGGCATTCCGTCTGGAAGACTTGATAGCGTAACAGAGACTCCAGGATTTCCATTACAACTGAAAGCAATGCAATCGAAATCTTAACTAATCACTTGGCTGCTTTTCAACCACTTCAACCAACTTGATTCATTTTTCCAATCGGCCCCTTATAAGCTATTGATGTGTTACTTCTCTGTGGCCTTAAACCAGGAACGTCCCTTCAAAACTTACCATCTGTGACCCGTTCTTTTGTGTCGGATCATCTTCTTGCGGCTTCATAAAGGAGTTCACCGAAATGCACATCCCATTCGCACTTCGGCCGTAATGGAATATGAAAATCATGCAATATTTTTTAAATATGCGCCGCCATCTATAAAGTAAAAAATGTTTCGCTCGTGTATTCCTCTTGCATCAATTATTCTTTTTGCCACTGAGCGAAGTTCGTATTTAGTTTTCAACCTCAACTCCAAGTTGCTTCCTTGGCTGCCTTTTTCCGAATGATTTTTTCATGCAGACTGAGGTTTTTATGGAATGATGCGAATATTTTGTTTGCTTATAGCTGATTTTGCTCGAGGAAATCTAGTGTTCTTAATCCTCATCCTATAAGGAGGATGGTATACTACGATGTACGATCTACGAATAGATTCATGCTAGGAAAATAGAGACGGTGCCATACGGGGACAAACACTGTTTAAATTGCGGCTTTAATCGTAATGAATAATAGAATGCATTATTTCGGTGACGAAATAAAGCAATCAGTGTATGTTAAGAGTGCTAATGCATCCGTAGGCGGGGGAAAGACTCGCGCATTCAAATCATTCCATAAGCATGCCTCCCCCATCACGTATCAAGCCTCTAATTTACTTTCCATTTTAATCCTTTATAAAAATAGGAGTTCCTCTTTAGTGAGCTCAGTGATTTGTTTTAGATGTGGTACTCACCTGATGGCTGAAGCTCCTTTATTTAGTCTTGAACACCTTCCTTCACCGTTTAACCCTAAGCAACCTCGTGACCTGAATGATGTGTTCTGTAATTTCAGTCGATGCTCGTGGTACATTCTGGTGGAAGAAAGTTCTATACATTTTTCTTCCTCCTCACTATCTCCCATACTCAGACTGAAGCGTCTGTTTCCTTTCGCTTCGGCGTTAATTTGGTGATGCGTCATCGCAGTCATCAATTTAGTCAAGGAACTCTGCCAAGTATCGGTTCGTATTTGAGCACTTCTCGCCCGGCAAACCACCTCCCAACGTCCGTGGAACTTGAAGTATTTCCTTTGACAGTACACTCCCTCTCTCTCAGCACTATTTCCTCATTCAGGTTTTCTTATTTTATGTTTCTTTTTATGGCGTCAATCTTACTTCCGCCCCTCCTAATAGTTCTGGTACCTCTGGGTTTAGTCTCATAGCCATTTCTCAAATCTTAAAATTCCGCATAAGTTGACTCTAGCCTAACTCTAACCTATGAATCACAATATCCTTTCCTACCTCACCGTTCTCACATTCCTGTTATCTCTTTTAACACCTCAACCGGATTCCTTAGGAAGCATCGCATCGCAGCCAAATACTTTCATCTTTCGGCCACCAACGAATTCTACACCTCCCCGTGGTTCTCCCACATTGCCATCCATTTACCTCTCAAATAGAAGGAAGGCCCTCTAGCTAAAAGGTGAGAGCAACGTTTCTTCATACTAAGTGGGCCTCATCTCGAGTAAGACGTTAATTTTTGAGACCCGGAGAAAATAATATTTTCATTTTTTAAGTCAACAAACCATGATTGGAAGCCACGAGTTTTGATCGAAACTGTTACAAGATGACGAAAAGTGTGAAAAGGCTATTTCAATGACTGAACTGGGATCCACTTAAGAGGTTAAGGCATCGCACCAGGTGATGGCCACCGTACGTATTCAAAATTCAGCCCTCTATAGACAGAATTATGAAACACCAGCATGAAGAAATACTACCACTTTATTAGTTTTTTAAATGACATATTTAATTTAAAATAATGCTATACATAATAATATTTACGCAAGATATACTTCAAGATTACGTTCATAACGTACCTTTTTTTGACTTTCCCAATTTTTTCTTCATATGACAGCTGAAACTATTTATTTCAAAGCTCCACCATGGAGTGTAATCTTCAGTGAATAGCGTCACGCATTCACCTAATCAAATTGGTTGACAAACTGCCGAAAGAGACGCAACTTTCGACACACTTAATCCGAAGCGTTATAATTCTGTCTAGCGCAGCAACTATATGGAAGGGCCTCTCAAAAAGCAGATATTTCAAAGATTTTGAAACGTAAAAAATTTGACTCGCTCGTCCATAGAGGGTAAATGAAAGTTTGTACATACATAAACAGAAATCGCCCCTACCGCATAAACGCGTCTTTTGTCAGCTTTTTTGGTCCCAGTAACTATTCAAAAATGGTTTATTCTCTTTTCTCACCTTATTGTTCTATTTTCTCACCTTATAGCTCCACCATTTACCCCCGCAAAGTAAGTAATTCGTAAACAGTATGAGGAGCATATGTAGGAATGAGTGCATGTTTATAGAGGCGAAAATCGTTGAGCAAAAATGTGTAATCCTCCCGACGTTATTACATAGCAGCGAAACCTTGGTATTTCAGATTTAAGCATAAAACTGGCGTAAATGCAGTGTTAATGGGATACTTACTGTCCATTAGAAAAGTTGAGTCCGTTGAGTTTAGGAAGCTGTATCTCTCTCTGTTATTTGAAGACCTTCAAGTTGGGCCAACCGATTTTAACGAAATGAAATACATTTGATAGAATGATCATTTTTATGTTTATTTATTCATGTAGACATTTTTCCTATCCCTATTCCAAGCCCTGTTTTCGAAGCTCAAAATCTGATGGCCCGACGTCATTTTATCGCCATTCCCTTATTATTTAGCAGAGTGACTGAAGATTCTGATATTAGTTAGATAAATATGTTTTTAACGTAATGATGCAAAGAAAATGTGTGTTCATTTTTACACGAACTGTTGTATAATTTGTAAACCTCGGCTAATTCGGAAACTTGCGATGCGATAGAGGTTTGAGTTACCCTGTAGTACATCTACATCTACATACTACCCCACGAGCCGCCGCTTGGTCGTGTGGCAGGGGGTGGTAGGTCACCAGCCGTGTAAAGATGTAAAAGTTTTGGAGGTGAAATGGTGACATGTCCTATGAGAGTGTGTTTGGAGGATCTCAGTTTCTAGTGTGGTCGCTTAGTGTGCGCGGAAAGATCGAGTTTTTGTTCCTATCTTTTCGGCAGAGTACCTATCTCTCTTATTTTATTACATCTGTCAGACCTAGAAATGAAGTGAGGCGTCATGATAATATTCTCTGTGTCGTTCTGAAAAATATCAGTTCTGAATTTGTCAAGCAGCATAAGCCTAGCGTGCAGCCTCCGAGCCTTTAGGGGCTCCCACCTTAATCCCTCTAACAGTTGTGTAATACTATATGTTCGTTCGTAGCAGTTTTTAATGAAGCGTGCTGCTTTTCTTTGTATTTTATTAATTTTTTTGGGTAAATCTGTATGAACAGGGTCCCAAATACTCACGGCCTATTCGAGGTGTGGCCTAACCAGAGCGAAGTAGAATCTCTTTTTGACTTTTTCATCCGAGGACCTTCCTATTATACGTTTAACAAAACCTAGTTTCTTTAATGCTGTACTGCATATGTTTTGCACGTGTAATCCCCTCGATATATCAGAAGTTAAGGTAATTCTAAGATAATTCCGGGGTACATCATAGCACATGAGATGACTGCATATTTAGTAAAGTTTAATGAAGCATCTTATCTCTCCTGTTCCTTGTATGCATTTATATTTCTTAACTTTCTCTGTCCATTTTATCTCAGCCATTCTTTCATTACACAAAAGTTTCGTAGCTTCCATTATTTTTATGTTCTGATGTCATCATCCTAGCTTTGTTGAAATGAAATATCAATCACTAGTCGTATGTTTCGGTGAAGTGCCTCCTATTTCCGGCTCATTTTGCTGGTTAACAGGATCAATTTCTTAAGAGGCTTCAGAATTCCTTGCTAGGGCTATTTCGATCGCTGTATATTTCCTGCTTCTTCAGTATCTGCTAATCATAATTCCTAGAGAGCAAAGTTCTTCATCGTTTCTCTATTTCTGCCAATTTCAAGTCTCATGATGAATATATTTGGGTAGAATGTCGGTTCAATTTGAATTGGAAAAATATCTAAAAATTCGATTGTAAACTGATAATTTTTCAGGCGATCGATCAAAATCGGAAACGAAACCCATGGGGGACGCGACCTCGTCAAATGAAAATAAAGTGGCGAGGTCCAAGAGCATAAGGTGAAAGCCCTTCTGTGACCTAGGGGTCACCTTCATCTTCCATAATGTTAACCATTAACTACAGTTCCGAAGGACGAGAAAGCTATCGTCTAGTCAAGCGTAGTCTAAATTCACGCAACACTAATATACTCACCTCGGCTTAGGTGAGTCCCCCCAAGTTTCTCCGTTTTGATTGGGAAATGAAACGAGAGCGGAGAATATTATCCGCCTCGTGGCTGTTCCATTCCATCAGTCAGGACAACACGCTGGCGTGGTGTATTGGTAGAAGCGCTGGCGATAAAATTTCCGCACTACGCAATTCAATTATGTCTCCTGCTCCACCGAGTCCGAACGATATTCCTACTCAGTAATCTTCCCCGGTGGCAATGGCACCGCCTCGAGATCGTTGAACTCTTCTGATTCGGAAAGAAAAACATTCCAACCAGTCCGTGCCATGAAGGAAACTCCTTATCCCTCCACCCCTCCTCCTCCATATTTTGCAGACCACAACGCAAACTTTCCCTTTCGTCTTCCATCATTTTTTTTTCACGCCTAAAGGAGCGATTCTTAGCGCCGGAGTCATCGGAGCGAGAGTCCGTCAACCGTCACCATGACAACGGACAGCGAGAGACAATCGCTTTCGTCTGCGCACGTTCCAGTTCCTTGTGGACAAAAAAACGAACGATGGGAATCATTCCTTTGCGACGGACTCGCTCTCTAGGCCCTGCCTCGACGTCTTTTGTGTCATTCCGGATGGCGCTGAGAATATCGCCCAGGGAATAAGAAATGTCGCTGCGGAGCTATCCGTAGCACCGTGTCCCAACCCATGCGCCGTTTTTTTTACACTCACCTGTTCTCCGTTCCGTTCTGCCAGGCATGGTGTTTTTATTTCCTCCCTCTTGGCTCTCACTTCGCGATGCGCGACAAAAATGTTTGTATTTTTGAGAAACAACAAAAGATCTCGGTGCCAGGAGAATTAATGCACAAAAGAGTTGTCGCAACGCATCCACATTCATTCGTTTCGTCAATAAAATTATAGAGTTCCGCGGAGGTATGCTGCGTTATTTTTTTCATTGTTTCCTGTTTCTTTTGTTGCGAATTTAAGACGCTGTTGCGTCATCAGCAATTCCTTTCGTTTCAGATTTCGTGTGGAAAATCGATTTTGTTACTCAAATCTGCCGCAGGGGCTATGCCATTTGCCAAGAAACAATGGCGAGACGATATGACGCAACTACTCAGAGGTAAATTCAAGTGCAAAATATTTTGAGACCGGTGTGGCTTACGATTTTGTTGTACTATAAGTGATTCTTTGCATGTTACAAGGATATTACGTAAGAAATACTGACGTTTGAATATACTTTAACTATGAATACCAAGTATTAGCATTGGTTAATTTTGTGGTTAATTTTCCATAACATCCAAAAATTTAAGTTGCTATTATCCAATATTTGTGGCGCACTAGTTCAGTCATAATATGTGCCAATTTGGACGAAAAATTACCTTCTTTCGTCTCGATATTGTTAAAAATATGTAGCTGAAATAAGATCAAGGATGTCCTTAAATTATTTTCTTTAACATTTTTCACCTTCTTAACCTCCATATGCGAATACAGTGTCCGTTCGTTCATTTTTCATAAGTTGATCTCTTTGGTATTCGTTATTTCGGCTGAATGAGTCACGTTCTTTATTTTTAATTCCCACGTTTGTGGAATATTTCTTTATGCTCTTTGGGTTTCATCTCAATGAATGAAAATGACAGATGCCTATTGCAAATATCAGTAAAAAATCAGATTATTTAAACACCGACTGGACAAAAAGTGTTTAGGTAGGTACTTTGTATTACAGCGAAAACACTGAATTGCTGTTCCATCGGCTACTTTATACTTGTTTTCGGATTTTCAATTCAGTTATCAACGGTTTCATTTTATAAAAAAACCTCATCAGTCAGCATATTATTTTCCAGGAAATACCTTGAAAAATTAGTGCCTAATGTACGTGCAATGAAAAGAAATCGATTTAAGAGTAGAGGAAATTAATGAAATAAAACAATCTGGTTATGTATTATTTTTATATTTTAACAATATTTTTGAACAACAATCAACAGCCTGTTTTTTCCATCGTAAAAACAGATAAGCCACCTTATACAAATTCGATGTCAACCGCTCAGTGGCAGGGGAAATCTCCTGTCTTTCCAAATTAGACCTTACTTGCCGTACTTGAAAATAATAAATAAATATAGAGCCAATTTATTTTTGACACCTGAAAATGGGTCCATAGAAGCTAGATTTCCATCAATTGCGTTTATTAAGTGCTTCTGATTTACGTCATTCGAACAGAACCGAACAGCTCAATTTCGATCGTAATCTAATTTCAATCAGAATGACAAATGTGACGGGGTTATTCTAATGCTTGCAAATTTTGTCGGAGGAGTCAGGAAATTTGGGACAAAATGGGACCATTTTTTTACGGTGTTCTTCAATGGGGTTCTTTTTACGAACTACCCACCGTTTTGTACGCAACCACGGGGAAAGGCAAACGACTGGTGACTCATTTACCGCCACGATCCAAGTCTGAGGCTCTGCAATTGTAGGTTTTTATCTGAAAGAGCAAAATATTTACATTATACAGGCGAAAGGTATGCAAGATAAACTAGAAACTGCTAGAGAAAACTACGTAAAAGCTCTAACTATTCCTTCCGCCCAAGAAGCTGTATGTAAGCGAAATGACTATTTTTGAAAGCTGGATAAAGGATCGTGGCTATGAGGTAATGGTAACTACAATGAAAACTACTGAAATCTAGCCAACTAAAGACTTTCCATCGCAGCACATGCTTAAGCTGCACAGGAAATCGGAATTCAAGCAAACTATGAGGAATAAATTTAAAACATTTTATTGATAAGATGAAATTTTTCATGTTTGCCATACGAAGTGACAGAGTCAGTGGTTGTATAAAATATTTTCAATCGATTATTCATCCATTTGTATGAGATGGCTTTTACAAGGTTAAAATAAGGCAGAGGAATTCTATTTCTAAATTCCCTTAGTGAATCAACCGTGGCTAGGAAGTGTATACTGAAATATCATATCTGATTCAGTGAAAAGTGATTGTTTTGGGTAAATCCTTTGCAGTGGTTGACTAAGTATCATATCACCGGTAAATATCGCTATAATCTTAGTAAAAATTGTTTTTTTTAACTGTGCATTTTTATAATAATAAAAAACATTTGGTGTTTGATGCATTTACGCCAGCTGGTTTTGAGGAATCGTCACTTTTAAACGTAATCTGGTAACTCCATGTAAAGTCAGTCATAGCTGTCATAGTTATTGTTCATAGTGCAATTTCTTTTCATTCGATGAGGAACATGACCTGTTTTGATGGCAATATTAATCAGCTTATATCCAAGCGCTAATGAAAGGAATCACATTTTTTTGCGAAATACCTACAGCGCTTTAAATTCTCTTCACCTTTCAAACTTTCCATGCAAACTACATTATCAGTCTTTTAAGGTTCTATAAATTTTACCTGTTTGTTTGCAAGAAAGTCGATTTTCATTTGGTGCGACTTTGGCTAGAGCAAAGAGTTATCATAATTGAACTCTGTTTTTTTTAAAGTGTCTCTGAACCATTTGTTCTCTTATTCCTGTTACTCAGTGGTTTTTATTGAAAAAGTCACCTAAAATTTTATTTTAAACTAAGCTCTAATCATATTAAGATTGACTCATTTTAAAATCAAAATTTTCAAATGGCATGAATAATTTTGATACATGTTTTCTAAAATTAGCATTTTAATACCTACTTTTTTGAAGCATTAATAAAACATTGTAATGTGAGCATCAATTGAAGAAGAGAATAGATAATGCATCAGTGCACAAATGTGAAGCATTTATTTCGCTTTAATGATCTCGCGAAATTATTCTAATTGTGTTGAAAAAAATTCCAAATCTTTGTTGACTACTTTTGTGATTCCGCGTCTATTGATTAATCTGGTTGGAGAATCATTTAACATTTTATCTTTGTTTTCGCCGTAATGATTGTAATACTCAAACATCTTATATAGACATTGGCTTATTTAAATGGCTTTAATGTAGCCCTGTGACTTACTATATTTGTTGAATGATGTAATGGTAATTCTAATTTTGAAACAAAATGGAAAACTACCATTTTTAATCATTTAACACGGAACAGTTCCGCCGCATCAAGCTTGAAACCGACGTCGTTCAATATAAGTTGTATCCCTCCTTCGATACAGGTCTTCTCTACGTAATCTAGTCCGCCATTAATATTGATTTGACAGTGCATTTGAATTTGAAATGACGACCAGAGCCGTATACTCTAAGATTTTCTCTGGGGAACTTTGGCATTAAATGTTCATTAAGGACATTGATGGCGGCCGTGTCGTAAAAATGGTCAAATCGAAGAGCCAAACCGTTAGAGCCACGGATATACCGAACAAAACGATCCTGGCCGGAAACAGTGCAACAGTTTCATCTATTCTCTTCTTAAATCAATTACCGTGAGCAACAGTTAGTATTTATTTGTCTCAATAATTGGCTTCGCGACTGCTCTTAACGAACTCTTCGAACACCGCCTCGTGCTCTGAGGTCTTGAGCATATATTTAGGCAAGTGTATTTTCTTCACGGGGTCGAAAGTTTGGACAGTCTCGTCCGCGTACACGCCGTCGGCTATCGCCTCTTCCTCAGCGGTGGCCGCTCTAACCCTGTCGCCCTCCTCTACCTCCTGCTCTTCCTCAACCGACTCCTGGGCTTCATCTCCCCTCTCATTCTCCTCCCTATTTCCTTCCTTATTCTCTTTTCTCCTCCTCCTACTCCCTTCTCCCAAGTGCTCAACGTTCCTCCGGCTCTCGCTGGCCGCGTAAGAGGGCGCCGGCACCCTCTGGGCTCTGACCAGGGACGTGTAGGAACCGTCTGAATCCGTCACCAGAGGGTGTGGGAATAGATTGACCGTCGTGGAATGGTCGGAGGAGACGCCAATCGAGTCAGAAGCCGCCCCGAGCAAGGGTTGATGGAAGTGACCGACCCTTCTGGAGGCACCTCCGAGGGATTCTCCGTAGTCCGGGACTAACCTGTACTCCTTCAGCTCGTGGTAGGCGAGGTGCCTTCCTTTCGGATCCGACTTGGCCACGAACATGCACTCCTCGTGTTGCATCCCCTTCTCGTCCACGCACTGGAAGCACGTCATCTTGTCCCTCATGACCTTCTTGCAAGCCGTGCGGTCCTTCTGGCTAAACTCTCCCACCAACTTCTCCAGGTGCTTCTTCTGGGCCTGGTCGAGTTGGAAGTCCTGGTTGGATCCGGTGTAGGTGTAGTCGGTAGCCTTGTCGTCCTCGCTGGCCTCTGCCCTCTTGACTCCAGGACCTCTTTCTTCCTCCTCTTCCTCTTCTTCCTCACTTGCTTCAGGGGCTGAAGACGCTGCCGAAGAGGACAAGACCGACGGCGATGAAGCAGAAGCCTCGCGGTAGCTGAATTCGGGGAAGAGACGCTTGAAGTTTTCGTCGTAGGAGTCGCCTGGGACGGCCTCGTAAGCTATCTTCCCCGAGTCTATCCCACTGCTGGTCTCGGAGCTCTCGTATTCTGGAGCGTCTTCCTTGTTCTCCTCATTGCTGGTCCCGCTAGCGTAAGCGTCACCGTACCTCTCCTCGGGCAAGTAACGCCTGTTCCTGTACTTGCTGCTGGCGGGCTTCTTGCCCTTGGAGGAGAACGCCCTGGACACGAAGTAGGATTTATCTTTCGGGCTTGAACCGTAGGCGCAGGACTCGTAACTACCGCCATTTGCGGGATCCTCACAGACGTAGCAGTTCATCGTCGGTTTGGCGCCCCTTCGGAAGCGACCCTTTCCGACGTCGGCGGCGGTGACCTTCTTGGAAATCTTCTTGCAATTCTTTCCGCCCTTGGCGGATGCGGTCTTGGGTGCGGATCCAGCTCCTTCCTCGGCAGCTGCTGATGCCTCTTCTTCTTCCAGGATCAGCTTGCTATAGTCCGGACCGTAGTACGGCTCCCCTGCCGGTTTCCCGGACTCCTTGCGGGAGGAAGCCGCTGAAGAGTAAGGTCCGTGGGAGGGACCAAATTTCTGAGGGCCGGAGTCCTCGTACTGACTGGGTTGGTAGTAGTAGGACTCCTGAGGTCGGTAGGCTGAACCACTCCCAGCGTAGTGTCCGGGACGACCCTTGTTTTGATGTTGTTTGGTGACCTTTCCTCCGTCTGTGCCATCGTCGTCTTCTTCAGCCTCGTCCTCGTCGTGGTAGACGTGGTGTTCGGTCGCGGCTGCCCTCCTGGATTCCTCAGGGCCCCTCCTTCCACCTGAACCCCTCCTTTCGCCGGGACCTCTCCTTTCTCCTGGGCCCTCCCTGAGGCTATCCTCGGATTCCCTTCTATCGTAATCGTCAGCGCCATCGGCAGCGGCATGAACCCTGTCCTCCACCTCTTTCTGGCTGGAAGCGTGGGCTGTCAGGAAGTCCTTAATCTGTGGAAAAAAAGTTGATCAATTTGACTTTATGACGATTACTGAATTTTTTATCTGCTGTGAGAAATGACTACAAATCCTTTGAAAGTTTCCCAAAAAAATAAAATAAGGTTTGTTTTCTCAGAAGTATATCAACAAAATTTAGGCTTCCGAGACTCATGCGGAGACCTATACCCAACAACTATGCTGAGTAGTGTGGGCGCATTGGTCAGGAAAGCCGAACGGCCGTGTATCCTATTCTTGCTCAAGGAGGCCTCGGTTCTCATAACTAATCCTCAGATCATTACGCTGCACGTATACTGAACACTGTTGGCGTATTCGCATTTGATATGAATGCTGAAGATGTGTGGTTTGATATTTGATTATTGACATCAATGTTCACTGGTAATGTTTAAAGACATATTTGATACACGAAAGACAGAGGAAAATATTAGCAGAGAATTTTCTGGCGCATGCTTCATAAAATTAATTCTCCAAAATGACCCAAATACAGTAATTATACCAAGTTCTGAGTGTTTTGCACCTCCTTTAGTATTTAAATAAATCCTATCCTTTTCTCTTTCCCAAGCTTACTCATCATTTTCCCCCCAAAAAAATCAATAACAACTGCTCTTATGTATGTTATTTTAAAAATATAGCCATTGTTTAATAATATATTGCTCCTGAGGCATTGATATCGATGTGCTGAATTACAGTAAACACAGCTGAATTGTGAAACAGATGTGCTGAATTACAGTCAAATTTTGCTAAGAATAAATGTTTATGGGAAAATGAGGAGAGAATATATTTCTAGAACCTCAAATACATCACTTCGTGGGCATAAGGGTGGCAATTGTTCTGATGAATAAGCTGATATTAGGAATTGTGACTGGACGTGTGGGTATTATTTTGTTGGTGATTCGCATTCATTTACTACTGAGAATACAGTGAACTGTTACCTGGAAGCCTCCGTGGGGCGCGCCGTCGAAGAACGACTGGAAGTTGTGGTTGGGATTAACGAATCCCTGGTCCTCAGTCGCGGCCTTGTCCTGCTCGGCTCCGAACACCGGGAAGAGGCGACCGCCCGAGGATTGGAACGGTGACGCAGGCTCCTGCGCGAGGTGTAGAGGCCTCGCGGAGCCCACGCCGAAGGCAGGTGAGGAAGCGGCCTCGGCACCCAGGATAGAGTCCCTCAGGAGTCCCGAGAAGTCTATCGGGTTCACGAAGCCTTGGTCCTCGGCCTGCTGGGTCGCCGCGGCCACCGAAGGGTGGTACGGGGATCCGTGGTGAACAGCAGAGACAGTGTGTGGACGTCGGTCATCGGCGCCTTCATCTCGCACTTTGTATTGAGCCGGAGCGGGTACATATCGTTGTGCGGACGCCACGGCTAATGACGCCGCTAAGAATATCAGCGCCAGCTGCTGTCGATTGGCAAAAAAATCGGTGAACCAAATTAAAGACACTTCTCTGCACTTCAAATCACATAATAAAGAATAAAAATTGAAAATATTTAAATAGTGAATACCTTCAAGGCATTCTCTCTAAACAATACGATTAATACACTGCTTAAGTTAATGTTATGTCAAATTACATGAAAAAATCAAGAATAGCGAACTAATCTAGGAGTAGAGGAAATCAAAAGGAAATGCGGTTAAGTCCAAACGATATCTTCATTTTGAAATAGAAAATTAAGTTTTACTAATCTGTGCTACAATGTTTCGCTGTAGTTCGCCTACTTATGTTGAAGCGTTGTCAATGGTTAAGTGAGAATTATTTCTAATCAGCTCACTGAATACGATCGCGTTGCTTCAAGCTATGCCCTATATAAGGTATATCTGTAACACAAACTTTGCCTTATTTAGGGTATATCTGTAACACAAACTATCCCCTATGTAGGGTACATCTATAACACAAATTATGCCCTATTTAGGCTACATCTGTAAATTAATTTCACTTAAACATGAATGTCCCTTTTCCAGAGAGTGCTAACTTGTTTGAAAATTGAATAATCAAAAATTCCACTTTTAGACTAGCGGTACCTGTGGATATGGTCATCAATGAAATTAATCATCGATAGTATCGATCGATAGGAGTATAGGCGAAAACAACCACGAATCTATGAAGTAGACAATTTTAGGACAGGTGTTGAAATTGCGAAGTCCTACTAAATTCCCTCATTAAATATATCTGGCGATACTTTTCTTTTAGTAGAAAATAAATGGACTCCATCTCGCGAAGAAACAATATCAAGAATGAAAAGAGCAAGATGACAAAAAATTTGTGGAGGGAACTCTGGATGAATTTCATTTCTGTATAGTAGCACCTAAATTATTCTTTTGCTGTAATTTTCACAGTATTCTGGGAAAGGTAAGACTGTAAATTGCTTGAAAGATTATTATTGATTACATTACCCCTGGATAAATTTATTGTAGAATATAATCCGAAGTAATTACGCTATTCCATCGATAACGCGTGCATCCACTGTTAGACGGTATGATTTTAGTGACATTACATCTAACCAGAACTTTTAGCTAACCTTCTGACTGCGCCATATGGCGGTTAATGTTAACCAAACATTGCAAAACACGGCTTAATTTTTTTTCTTTTATAGCAGGCGTTGAACTCACCCTCATGGTGATCAGCCTCGATCGTTGAAGTCTCCGCAGAGGGGGTTGGTAGTAAAGCGACGGTCCGTCGAACAAACCAACTTTTCCTTCGCCCTGTAAGCAGCACAACAACACTCTTCCACCAAAAGACACACCGGCTGCTCTGGGAAGTGTCCCACTATTATAAGCCCTTGCCCCCTCCAGCTTCTCGACCACCCCCACTGCCTCACTGCTTCCCCCCTCTTCCGCCGCGCCCCACCCTGCCCTATCCCCGGCAGTCGGCGACGCTGTCGCGCCACAGGACCAGAGAAAGCCTTCCCCACTTCATCCCCATCTGCACACAAAACCCCTAGCACGTCAAATGGGATCACCATTCCCCCTCCCCTCTTACACACAAATAGCATCTCACCCTATAAGATTTTCTTTTCGGAAGGCGCCCAGGCGTTAAAAAGGGGCAATCACCCCGGAGCACTCCTCTGTACGTGCTGGTGCGGACGCAGGACCGTGCACCAATGGTGGGGGTTAGAGAGAGAGGGTGGATGGGAGGCACTGGGTTGATGGCGCAGAAAGCGTGGGAGGAAGAGGAGGTGGTGGCTGTTAAGATGATGGTAGAATGGAGTCCGAAAGGAGGAGCGCATTGCCGTTCTTCTTTTGCTTTTTTTTTCGTAGAATCATTCGTGCGCTTCTGTGAGGGGTGATTTGTGGGCTAATCGTCCGCCTGTTTTCGGGATATTTTTGGAAGCCATGATCGATTAAGTGCATCCGCTATTCCGCCTCCGAAGCGTGTTGCAACTAAGAGCAACTGGTGCATAATAGTTTCCAAATAGTTTGATCATCTCAGCATCTAACTAATTACGTCAGCGATTTATTAAAGGTGAAGAAAGACTTGCTGGGTGTTGATTATTTTTTTCAAGTAGTCGCCGGAGTTGGATGACTGATTTATCCGTGGCAGAGATTGAGTTCATTGACTGCAGTTTCACCCCATTCTCACAATTGTCTTCAGCTTCTCTTAAGACGATTGCAACTTGGAAAGGAATTTTATAAAAGTTAGGAAAAAAAATTAATGAGTCAAACGACACGAAGAAAGTCCGCGATGAAAAACTGTGATTACCGTGATCAAGATAACAAGGAATCAGTATAAATAGAGCACATATTTTTTCACTGCATATATTTTTTCTCGTCGACATCATTTTACACGTGTGTTAGACGGAGGTGAAAATAGAATTTGAAGCGAGAGTAATCGAGTAAATTGGATGCGTTGGACAATTTAGAATATTAAATTAACTTCAAAAGCAATGGGAAATAAAAACAATAAATTAATTGAAAGTTGCCTGGGCATCTCGAATAGGAATTGGGAAGAATAATAGCCTTTACATTTGCCCAATCAACGTAGGATATTCATACTGTAAGAATAGAAAATAGAGGCACCTTGAGAGATTCTACAGTAAACCAGCCGTGAGATCACTTATTGACAATGAAGATGGTATGAATACTTGAGATGCTCACGACTAATTGAGGTTTTTGACCGACATAAATTGTAGTTAATCTACAATAAAGAGGTATTCAATTGTTTATAAGGGAAAAATTAATACTGCTTATCGAGTCGCAACTTAATGATAGAAAATGAATTACACAGACTCATGGGAGGGTAACTGGAATTCATCGACATAGGTGAATAATGTGAATTTTCGTGGGTTGAATTTTTGAGTTACCTGTGCAAAACTATCCTGTGGGTTGAATAATCTGGTGCGGAAATGAATAGGATTATAGATAAAGGATCCTCAACTATTTTTTATCGTTAATGTTTTATATTTGGATTATAGTAATACATATCTGCAAAATGTTAATGTTACGAAGTGAGATTTCTGGGAGTTAAATTTCGTTCGAAAAATGGAGGGACGAATTAATATTGCAATATTCTCATGAATTTAATTTTTAATAATTTTTTTTGGAAATTTTGATTGTGCTTATCGAGTGGAATTTTTAGTATAAGGGTTTTTGAAATTTTCTGAAGAATGACGGATAGCTGTTATGTTTTCAGAGGTATAGAACTTACATTAATAACGGCGCAAGAACAATTTTCTTAGTTTAGCTATGAAACTCGGTGGAAGAATTTTGGTGTGGAAATCATTTCGATGAATGAATGATTTGGAGAAAATGTCACTTCTGATTGACCTTCATTTCTCCAGCTCAAATTATCCTGAATTCAATCCTTCGGAACCAGCCTTGGGAAGAGTCACTTTCTTTTCTGTCACCTGCGGACAATGCAGAAGGTTAGACTCGGCATTTTTAGAATGAAGTCTTTCCTAGACACACGGACACACCTGAGTTGAGGACCTGATTGGGCTCTGGTCGAATAATTACGCAATGAACTATTTATAATAGATTTATGACTTCCTACGACTTGTAATGAATCGGCTCGGGAGAAACTCTTCCGTTCCTTGGGCTGGGCAGACGAGGCCTTTTTTATTGAAAATTTTCGTGAAGATCTTCTCGCATCTGCAGTGAAGTGAGACTGATTCTCTCTTGAATCTCTCCTTGCGAGACATTGGAGACATTATGAGCTTTAAATGTTTTAGTTGTTAGAGCCTGGAGGCTACTCAATAAGAATTTTGTGATCCTAAGTTGACGATAAAAAAATTTTGTTGCACAAATTCTCGTAGACACGCCAAAAATGCCACAAAAGCGAAAACAATTGTATCTTGATGATTGAACATTAAGATATACTTTGAATCCGTCTCCATAAAGAGTCCTGAATTCGTTGTATATTCATGCTTAAGACGATTGAAACTGAAATACTTGCCAACACTTAGTACCTCGCTATATTATCAGAAATACTAGTTTTTGGGTAGGCATGCATCAATTTCATTATATGCTTTTTATCACGCATCTTTATTCAGATACCTGGAACAAGGATCGAATATTGTGTAAATTATTACGTATTTGGGGAGTTTCCAATAGAAATGTTTTATCGTTTCCATTTGTAACATTAGGAAGTGGTCTTAACTTATGATTGTAACTTATTTCGCTCAACCTTCATCAATCCATAATTTATGCGTGTATCGCGCGTACTTTCTCATTATTTTTATTGAGACCAAAATACTGGAAGCGTGCCAAAGTGTAGACTAAACTAAAACAGTAGATGGAAAATGTTTCTTGTATTCCATCTTAATACTCGGTAGTTGACTCTGCGTCAACTCGACGTCAAATCTATGTCATTCTCTGTACGTCAAATTCGTGTCGTTTAAATGCATATTACATGCCATTATTGGTTAGATGAATGGGGAAAGTATAAGAAATTTCAATTTTAGGTACCTCATTTGCTAAGATGTTAAGATGAGAGGTTAGAAGACTGCCTTGAACGTTAGTGCTGCTAATCGTTGAGTAAATCTTCATTCTCAGGGATGTTAGTGTAATAAGAGGTGAAGGGAGGGGAGATAAGGATTAAGACAAGGGTATTGTAACCCTGACAGAATCAGCAAGAGATATGAATAGAATGCTTAAAATCCTGTCCTTTGGCAAACTTTGGCAAAATGTAAATTGTAAATACATTTTTAGAAAAGGAATCTATGGCAATGTATAGAAACAGGACCGAACCACTTATAAATTTAATGATAGGGAAATGAAGGATAAGCCAACTAGAAGAGTTCTGCTACCTTAGGAGCGTAATTACATGAGAAAACAGATGCACCTCAGCAGTGAAAAGAGGGAAGACTAAGGAAAAGAAGGCATATTAAAGCAAAAAGAATCTGTTAGCTAACAAATACATGAAATTGGAAATCAGAAAATATTCCGCGAATACGTTTATTTGGAGTCCATTATTATATGGATGAGAAACTTGGACATTGGGAAAGATGAAAAAGTCTCGATAGGAAGCAATGAAATGTGGATTTGGAGAAGTAGGTATATCAAGATCAAGTACTTTACAAGATTTCATGTAGCGACAAGAAAAGCAACATAGAAGTTCTGAGGGAAATCAAGTAGGAGAGGAATTTTATGAAAGAGATAGAGAACCGTAAATTTAAATTTGTTGGACATGTCCTGCGGCATAAAAACTTCTTAGGAAATATAATGGAGGGAAAAAAGGAAGAGAAAAGCCAAGAGAGAAGTTCATGAATGACATAAAAATTAAAGTGGGAGTGACAACATTTTAGGGTTTGTAAAGAACAGCAGTGGACAGAGACATGTGGCTAAAAAGAAAACGTTCCTCTTTTAGAAGACGATGACGATGAGAGGTGGCCATCGGAGAACACAATTATCCATTTAAAGTATTTTTTATGCTGGTGAATAGGCACAAGAAAAATTGGATTGCCTGTAGATGGTGGGCTAACTCGATTTTGTGTGATTTATTGGTTAAAAATTATGGGTAAACGCTATATTATCTCTTATACAAACATACTGACAGTAAAATTTTCAATTAAACGAGTCTCTATCTCACAATCTTCATGTTATTGAGTAAGGGAAAAGAGAGCAGCTTGAGTGCATTCCAATTCTCATGGACGTATAACGTAATAAAAGGGTGGTCATTGAAGGACGGATACTTGTAAAGTATTCTTTATTTAAGGTAGTATGAGCGAAATATCATTTTAATAGAAATCAATGAATTTGGTGTCATTTTTAAGAAAAATATCTCACCCTTCTAATGACACGAAAGATTTAACCCCTTACCACATTACTTTTGGAGATATTTGCCAAAAAATACCAGCCCTTTTAGATGGGGAATGGTACGTGTATGCACTCCAGAGAGACATTATTTACAAAACGATATTTCTAACTTTTTGATTTCGTAAAAAAACGAACAGCGAGTAGTTTGTATGTTTTTTCGACTATATTTGAAAATTAATCATATTGTTACCACAGCAGGTTCTTGGGCATCACAAAAAACCGTCCGTTTTGAAGGAGTTTCAAACGCACCACGCGAAAAAAATTAGTAAAGTTAAAGACTTATATATTTTCATTTAATTACTTACAATTTCTGTCATATAAAACTATATTATTGCACCATTAATGATGCAATATTTAATTGATGCGTCCTACAGCTGGTGAAATAAAAACGTTTAACTCGAATATGGTCTCTATTATGACTTGGGAACAATCTCGCTCGGACTTCCTTGGTGAATGGGCACAGCCAAAATGAGAGATTTAGCAGAGATGAGGCTTACTTAGATTTCAAGCGCAACAGCAGAACGCAACCAGAGTCACCTTAATTTTCCTAAATATCACTCAAGTACATATGTACGATAATATAATTTTATATCAACTTGGCTAACCATGTACTTTAGGATGCAAATCTAAGCAAGGTACGGAATGAACTGAGAATTCCGCCGCGAAAAAGGGCCTTCTGACTTTAGGACGCCAGCAGGATGCCTGGAAAAACTGTCGTCACTTAAAGACAAAACACTGAGGAATGCCCGAAACTCGACATGCTAAATTCCGCGGAAACCTTCGGGTCAAATGTGTGAGAAGCCTCTAGACCATTATTTTTTAGAAAAAACATAACCTTTAAGATAGCGTCTATTTAATCGAATCAGCATTATTCAGGAGCTTTAGAGCTGCATGGTAACTATTTTAACGCTTCCATGCGGTGACGTTGATTTGTGAAAACGCATGCAGTAATCCTTTGAGAAACTTTTCCAGGTGGAGTTAACAGGGGTCTAATACGAAAAAAATCATCAGTGTGCTTAGTTAATTCACTCGTCATGCAAATATACATGAGGAAAAAATGGTTTGGCCTTGTTGAAATATTTTATACTGGATAATGTGGTTCTTTGCCACGTAAAATTCAACTGAAAATCTACCCTAAACCATCCTTACTATTTAATGCAATTGAAATGATTACCATTCTCCTATGATGGCAAAATTATAATTCTGTAGTGTCCACCTAAATTGAAAACAAAGCGAAGTCAATGAGTATGATCGTGAAGCAAGATTCCACACATTATTTCTTATCGATTTAGAATAATATCCGGAGTTTAAGTTGAAATATTGTACTTGGGAAAATGCTTCAGTTTTTGGGTATATATGGGATTTCCACCTGATTGGCTTAACAAAATATTAATAAAGCGTTGATTCTGAAACTGAGTGGGGGAAATTTTCCTGAATTTCATGCCTAATTTTTGAAAAACTACCACCAGCTTCTCTGGGGTGTAACAAACCAAGGTGCCGCACTCGGAATGGATGAATAGTTTTATTTCCCAGGCTATAAAAAGCCAATACTTTTTATTGGGTTTTTCCCTTCGACCGCCTACAAGCCTTTTCTCTACAATAGAACTGCGAGATTTCGTAATAGTTATTTTTTCATTAGCTAGGGTTGTCCTGTGAATCTGATGCAATAATTGAGGAAAATATGATGATTTTTTTGCTAAAAATCGTCGTTCGTATAAGGAAAATTTTTAACTCTCGTCAGTTTTAACAAGTTCGATTTTGAGCAATGTTATTCCTTTCAAAATCTATTGTTAACTGTGAACGTGCCCAAGGATTTCTTGTTGCATCATGGCTGGCATTTTTATCAGCTCATTTTGTAAATAAATCTGAGCAAATTTGTAGCCCAATGATATATGATTCTCCTGGTCACTTACCGAAAGTTTAATCTCCGCGTAGGATGGGATGACCACTAAGCTACAATGATATTACCATCCTGACCTACGTGACATGATAAAACACTCTATTTGCCAGGTTAAATTGGAGCCACTCACCGTAAGTCAAGTGTTTAGTGATACTTCGCACGGTACACTGTATTGATTATTTGGTTAACGTTTGACGAAGATCTGACGAGAACGCTGAACGGTTGGAAAAAATACAACTTGAAGATTGAATTTTAAAATGCCAGGATTATGATCTGTGGATGGAATCACCGTCAAATAGCGGAAGCAGTAGCTTTCTCTACTAGAAGAATGATGCTTTCTGGGAGGCAGTACCACCATCGATGGAAGAGGCATATAAGTCATTTTGAGCTATGAATAGTCGAAGCAAAAACGACTTTCTGGCAAGAAAGGAATCTGATAACGTCTTACAACACAAGCCTGTAGGTGAGGAAGTACTTCATTATCATTAGGAAATGTTTAGAGCATTTTTATGACTGTGAAGCTTGAACGATAACAGCTGCAGAGCTCAATAATTGAAAGCCGCGGTGAAGGCGCATTGTCAATGAGTGATGAAAATCAAAGTGATGGCGAGAATCATCTACGAAGAGTTGGAGAGTGAAGGAGTGCAGCGAATATTTTGAGAGTAAGAAGGAAATAACTTATTGGGTACGTTGTGTAACACAAATACCTATTGAAAACAATAATTCAAGGAAAAGTACTGGGAATAATCACTGAATGAGGGCAAAAAGAATAGCTAAAGGGAAGCATCTGAAGGGATGTGTCGTTTGGCTGGGAAGAGAGCGGAATGGAGAGCTGTGCAAACCAGTCGTCTTTTTCCCTCTAGTGATTCTGCTCTGCTGATGATGACATTTTTTAAAATATCACGTTGATTGTTGTCATGCCTAATCCGTCTAGTCACGTTCTTCCTTTCTGTGTATTCCTCCATCCTATTCTTTCTTCGACTCTTTTGCATACACTCCTTTTGTTACTCTAACTAGCCTTCTTTATCCTTAACAAATTCCAAATTTTGGAATCTTTTATTCTATTATGATCTACCTATTATATGTATAACAATGCATGCCTATTACTACATACCAATAGCTCACGTGAGAGATTAACGCATTCTTTCTCGTCTCAATTATATATTGCAAGTTCAGCATTATGTCTTCAAATCTTACAATCTCTGAAGGAATATTACCGATTGGTTTAACATTCATTACGTCGAAGTTAACTCGCACACCATTTGTAATTATCCTCAGCTTTTTTTCAGTCTCCGCAATTGAGTCATATTTTCCTCTTCGCATATCTCTGCTCCAAGGAGTGCCGGGCGGATTATTGGCGGGAGACAAATTGACGCTTCAGTCTTCGGGGATACCTGCCTTCCGCGACTTCCACGGATGAGCAATCTCTCTCGGTGGAGGCAATTCTCTTTTCTCCGAAGGGATCTGAAACATTTTTTTCTGTCCCCCCCTCCAAACATCCCTCTCTCAACCGCCTCGGGTAAATGCTCCGAATGGCGGAAACGTCTTCTGCCCCCTCCCCCAATCGTTCGTCTCCCCTCTCCACCCCACGCTATCCCAGGATGCCCGTGCTATCGCCCGCAACAAAGAACTGAACGCTTGATTCACTCCGGCCGCCATCTTGTCGAAATTGGCGCGCTCACGCATGGGATTCACTGAGGGTCCACCTTAAC
This sequence comes from Ceriagrion tenellum, assembly GCA_963169105.1. Lineage (NCBI taxonomy): Eukaryota > Metazoa > Arthropoda > Insecta > Odonata > Coenagrionidae > Ceriagrion > Ceriagrion tenellum. The sequence continues at coordinate 126,905,920 of OY720637.1, forward strand.
GGAAAGAGGATTGATTTCCTGGAACAGCGGTGATGTCGTGATTTTCCGTGGAAGTCGTGTTTCGAACCGGACCCATGTTTACAATCTCGTTGTGCAATTTTTTCCCGTTTGCTCGCTCCAGTTTTTTTCAATTACGTCACTCAAATGGGTCCCTGTCCCTCCGGGCGAGGGGAAAACCGCCATTTGTTTCGCCATTCCTTTTGCTTTATCGCGGATCACTCTTCTGCAGCGCTAGAAAAAAATTTGCTGCGCCTAATTTTTCTCCCAAGTGTCAGCTTAATAATCGCCGTTTTCGCGTTCAAAATGCATGGTGCCTACCTCCTCTCGATTGCCATGGGACCCAATGTTTACGTTCAACTTTCATAAATCCGTTCGTGTATTCAACTCTCTGCGGTTGGAAATGACATCAGCCTGTTTGTCAAAATGCAGGTTGGTTACTTGATATCTTGAACACATTTACTAGTGAAGCGATTTCGTTAGAACTGGAGAAAATTTTATATTCCTACTTTTTAAAATACATCAGGACTTCTATTTCTGATTTCCCGGAAAGAGGCATTCCGAAATTTGAAACAACTCTATTACTTCTCTTTGAACGGCGGGGCATTTTTCCTACTTATTCCTCGCTATGTCGCACCTGTTGATGGGTCACGATCTTTTATTTCTCTTCTCAATCTCATAGCCATTATTGGTTAGTGTTTCCGGCACCTTTGTACATCAATTGAGCTTGTACAATTATGAAAATTTCCTATCTTTTGATTTTGGACAGATATTTTAATTTATGAAAAATCGTATTAACTCAGAGCTAAAGTATTTTTAAGATCACCTATTACGTTGACTACCTTAATTGAGAAAATTGCGAAATACTGAAATTTATATCATGAATACTTTCTCCATAATTATTATAGACATAAAGCCTTTAGTTTTTCATTATTTGCGTAACATATCCCGAGATGATAGTTAAATAAAAATTTAACCCATGAACATTTCTTAGAAATTCAAATTCAAATACATGAACCAATAGTATTTGATAAAAAAATATCTTATATGTACGATTGTAGTTTCTTTTTTTTAACTTATAGTTGCTGAATTTATTTCTAAAAATGACCTCTATGGTTCACTTACTGCGCGTGAAACAAACTACGCAGACCAAGATGAACATGCGTTTAGCAGTAATGACTCCATTAATATTACCACCCATTTAAAATCACGAGCAAGGATATGTCATTCACATTTGTAGTGTCTTTGATTCATGTATTAAAGATAAATTATTTCTAAGGAGGAAGACAGCTGCTTAAATTTTGAAAAAAAAATAATCAAAACCTCTTCTGTAAATCAAGACTTGATCCTCTATTTTGTCTCCAACCAATTGAATTCCAGATCCGTTTTAGATGGATCAAGATGACAGATTAATTGAAATGTATATATAACTTCTGCAGATCTTTAGGTTCGTATAAAACGTAGTACTAAGTCTAGGGCGAGCAGAAATATATTCATATAATTTGTAACTCGTTAAACTTGTCAGCATGAAAATTTCATTCACGCTCGTAGCTTCTTGGACCCATTTATTTCTGACAAATTATTTCCAAAGTGAAAGTCAACTGCGTGAATTGAGAAGAAAAACACATCGTCCTCCCGTAATCAAGAATCTTCTTTTGTAATTCAATGGAATTCCGAATTTGTTTGCGATAGATCAAGACGATCGATTAAATGAAATGTAATTAAACCGCGTCAAATTTCTTCTTTTTTCAACTGCGTCATAAAAAAACATGAATTTTCGTTGAGGTCGAAATCGGATTCCCACGGTCGTTAAGCGCCGACTCGGATCAGGAAGTGACTTCACTCATCGGAGCCGTACTATTTCGCTCCAGTCTTTCACGTTTTTCTCTCTCGGCTCTCTTCCGTCATCATAACAGTTTTTTTATGAAAACGTACATCTATCAATTCGCAATTGCAATGGTAGCGGTAATCCCGTCGGCGGAATACCTTGATCCGTTCAATTTATGAACATTTCGCTTTCGTTCGGGAAGGAGAAAAGAGGTTTCGGAAATCCTGTGGTTTATGAACTCTCTCGATGCGTCCGCATTTGTCCGCGAAGATCGGAATGCGCAGCGAATCCATCGGTACCCCGGTACCGGATTATCCGACACAATCTACAATTGCGATGACTTTTTGAGTCTGCCAGGAATGTAGGAAAACTTTCTGGGCTTTAATTTGTGGAAAAAATTCATCTCCACACAGGTGAGACTAAAACTTTGCAGCCAAGTTTATAGTTACAACTCTGAAGTAAATCCCTCTAAAAAATTGCTGCACTTTACCTTGGCTTAAATTCGTTTGCTGGGGTCGCGGAAAATTTTAACCTGCTCTCGAAGCCCCGCGGAAGTATTGTCCCTCATTTAGCCGGTCCCGAACTCGGAATCCCAGCCTCGGCGTCGACCCCTCACCGCAGGTGGGCAATGGCACCAACTGGCCACCCGCAAAATTCATTCATGTTTAATAACTTTTAAAATTGAACAATAAATCTAAAAATTATGCTCGTATTTGTATTGAACTTCAGAATACGGAAGCCCTCCGCCACGCTAATGCAAGTATTCCATCAAGGGGCTTAAGTAATTAGCTTTAATGTATCTTTAACAGTAAAGCAACAGAAAATAAAAAACCCGAAGCCTTAAAGCTTTATTATTAAGTCCGAAACTTGAGGCAAAGGGAAAATAAATGTTATTTCTTTTGCGGATGACGTTACATTAAAGGCAGAAAGCAAAGAAAGCCTCAAAATCCTCGCAGGAACACAGAACGTGCCAATAGCGAGATAAAAAAATGTTCCTCGTAGTTCACAGAAATGCAGACTTATTTTACAACTTCTTGTAAAACTGTACGCACAATTTTGAAAGATGCACAGGATTTAAATACCTATGCACTTATAATTAAATACAATTTTGAGGGACTCGAAATAAAGAGGAAAATGCAGCTGGGGACTGCAAAAGCTACTATAGAGAAAAGTTTGATCGAGGACGACCTAAGTAGGTAAGGTTACATTAAAAAACCACGATCCTACAGGTGGTCCTATGTGGCTCGGAAGTGTAGAAATTATGGAGACAGTCAGAAATGACGCTAATCGTATTCGAAAACAAAATCTTGAGCACAGTTCCGAAGCCAATATTTGAAGATTTTGTCTGGAGAATAAGCACAAACAAACATTTAAGGGATATTTATAGATATCCTGACATTTTATCACTAATTCAAAGCAGAAGACTACGATGGGACAGGAAATGTTCACGGAAGGGGTGAGGAATCAAGGTCAGTGATGGGATGAAATTCGAGTGGAAAAAGACCATTGGGGTGACCTCGACTACGTGGGAAAGGCCGAGTCCTGAAGGCTCTGAAGAGAATTGATGACCGAGATAGGTGGTGAAAAATTATTGACGTGGCCAGATACCTCCAAATTTTGCGCGTAAGTGGCCACATAGGTAAGGTTACATAACTAGCTCTCTACCCTAGGAACTCGAAAACCAGCGAAAAGATCTCTGTATGAATGCAAGTTAGCGCTAACCCTGGTAAACTTTTCTTACCAAGCTATACAGTCACTATGGTGAGCGCTCGTTTTCGGTATTTTGGATGCATGTGAACGGATGTTAGCTGTAGTCTTGGTTTAAAGAATGGTGGGTCCAGGAAAAAGGCATCATCACAAATTGAAAGGAAAATTGAAGGTGTCCTGGACTAATACGCCTGTAGTCCCGTTCAAAGGAGGATGCATTGATTGAATTAGCATTCTGGACAGTTATTATATGTGAATACTGCACAGTACTACTGCAAGCGAGTAGGTTCCTTCATTTTTTTTAGTGATTTCTTACTTTTCACCAGAGGTCCCTGGGAATTCTACTGCGGTAAACCACCAAATGTGTGATTTTTCTAATATTTATTCCTTATTTCGCCCTTGAGTGTACTCGACTGATTGAGTTTACTTTTTATCAAATTTTTATTCATGTGTTTTTGCTAAACCTCGACGATTTCCTTTCAACGTAGCTGGAAATTGCAGTATTTTACATCCTAAGTCTTTACATCAAAGTCGTTTTACTAGTTCTACCCTTTCATAATATGATGCAATTCTTCCGAAATGCTGTACTACAATTCAAACATAAAAAATGCTAATAATCTCTGCTGACCGTGATATCTCCTCATGTTCAGATTCTCATGCCAAATCATTACTCTTCCATCCTAAGGTGAGAAATAATTATAACACGTTTCGTCTATTGGTAATATGGTTCTCTAGGACACTGGAAGCAATGTTAATAATAAATGTACTACTCAGAAAAACTAACTTCCCGGTGTATTAACTTGGAGGAAAATAAATGTCGGTAGGTACATAATTATAAGGATATAAAGAGAATAATAGTGCTAGTGGAAGTGGCGTTCACAAACACGAGAGAGTTGTTGACGAGGATCTTGCATAATGACTCTTCAAGAAGAAAATGACTGTTGCCGTGTTTATGACGAGGAAATAAATTACTGAACCAAGAAGAACGTAGTAGTTAAATCAAACTTCAAATGACATGAAAAAAAAGGAACCCATAGGTATACACATGCCATGAAATATCAAAATATTAGAATAACAATGGGGAAATAGAATCACGTTTGGAGGTAAAAATTAGAATTACTTCTATTGGTTATTTAGATTTTATGTCGTTTACTATCTCTAGCAATGATAGTTTATCCTCAAAATGGGTAAAATAAATATAATTCAAACGAATGATTTGAAAATCATGCTTCTCTTACCATGGCCACACATTTTTACAGCTAAAATCAAATTTCTAACCTGTTTGTAAATAGATTTGTAAGTACAAGTTAATACACATTAGGCCTGGCATCAAAGTTCAGTTCTTTCGTATCCATCTAGATTCGATCCTCATTGGCTGCTCCCTGCGAGATGGGTTCGCTGGAACATTTAGTGAGAGAGCATTGGAAAAAATATATTATCTGAATTACTCAGGCGGTTTAAAATCAGTGGTGCGTCTAACCCTCCTTACAAGCTGAGGAGGTGGGTTCAATAAAAGTGAGATGGCAAGGAAACCAGCGGCAGAATTCAACTTTTTCTGTCTGGTATGACATAACCCGATATGACAGAAATAAATGTAACATACATTTACGTTGGCTTTTTAGAGACAATATTGATGTATGGGGCAAAGTATATATAGTTGGTAGAATGGACTCTCATATAAAACACACATCTTACAACAAAATCGCTTAGCTTGCTTGAGAAATTCAGAACTGGTGTGTTTCAGAGCGACACAGAATATTATCATGACGTCTCACTACATCTCTAAGTCTGACAGAAGCGATAAAATAAGAGAGATACATTGCCAAACAGTTAGATACAAAAATTCGTTCTTTCCGCGCATATTAGCAACCACAATAAAAACTGAGCTCCACTAAATACACTCCTATAATTCATGTCACCATTTCATCCCCGAAAAACGTGCACTTTTTCACGGCTAGCGACCTAACACCCCCTGCCACACGCCCAAGCGGCGCCTCGCGGGGTATTACGTACCATTTCACCTTCCAAAACCTTATCCCTTACATCTTGACAGGGCTGGTGTCCTAACGACCACTGCCACACGCCCTTGCGAAGGCTTGCAGGGTAGTAATTAGATGTAGATGTAGCCCAAGAAATCTTTCTCCCTGCTAAGAGTTTCCTGCACAATGCGTCTTCCTCACAAATATTTTTGACTCCTATTAAATTCATGCATTCATGGTCGCTCTCCTATTGTTAATCCTGATATTCCTCTCCACTCTACCCCTTCCTCTGACATCATTCGCTGGGCTATGAATGATCCATTTTGTCGTTCCACTCTCTTGTATTTTCCCGGCGTAATCAAACCATCGAAGCACCTCCTTTCTTATACGTTTATTACCGAATCATCCTACCGGAATTTATCATTTTTCGTCACAGAATCATTTTAAACTCCATCCCACTTACTTTTGATGCAAGTGCATCTCAAATCCCCCATTCCGATCGCATTTAGCCTAATTTCGTACTTATGCTGACATACCCTGGTTTCACTTTCATGCCTTAGTGTCGAGAGAAGAATTCTTTTGCACCCTACGATATTTGCTTCAGAGTCCAAGATATTCTCCTCGTAATACCTACGATTTATCAGCATGTCATTTGCACGCCTTATAATCTCTTCTTCTAACTTCCATCTTTCGCAAATATTCAGTCAAGAACCACAGAATTGCCTCTTTAGTCAATATTATTTTATCATTCATCCTTCTTGTGCAACCATTCGTACACTTTCTATATGAAAAAACACTCAAAATTTTGACGTGTTTATCTAATCTCAATTCAGTATATTAAATCCGGCATTCAAACACATCATTAAGGAATTTAAACTTCTTCGAATGCTGTTTTACCGAGTTATAAGAATATACTTGTCCTGGCTACAAGAATGTATATCGGGTTTTTATTGAGCTCATTCGCTATTTTCATCCTCCAAAATGTGGACTGGACTCACATCAAATTTACTGATAATTTTCTGAAAGGAGTCATTCTATTAGGAGGACGCCTCTGAAGATGTATTTGTTTAAACACACGATGCAAATCTGGGAGCGATCTGGATTCATATCCCTGCCCATATGAATGTTTTTTTATATTGTGAGTGAAGCACTTTCTTAAAGATTGGACGAGAGTGACAAGGTAGAAATTTCAACTTCCTTAAAAAAAATTGGGCAGGAAGTATCAGAATTAAAGATTATGTTATTGGAGGGAAAGTCGTAGTAATGAAAGATATTTATCCCAGGAAAACAACTCGATTTTCTTGAAGTCGTTATTTTCACTCATAGGAAAAACCAAAGAAATCGTTCAGAGAGTGAAATGTTTTGAAAGCACCGAACGATCAGTTTTGCGTAACAAGTAACGTGTAATGTTAAACTAAGTGAAGTATTGGTAAAAAAATTTAAAATTTCTATCTTTGGCCTTCGTGGCACCAATTGATCAAAGAGGCTGAAATTTATTATCATTGTTGCTTATAAAATCTTTTAAATTGGTCTAAATGTCGTTCATTTTCGTATTAAGAAAATAAATATTAAGTGGAGTAAAACTTAAATTGCTTCCAAGTAGGCTGAATTTCAGAAGAGTTTACCAGAATAATTACAGGTACACCAGGAAGTAAAATAAATTCATGGAAATGAGAGGTGAAATTTTCATTCAATCCAATGAAGAGTGTGCGATATCACTTGGTACTAGAAGACAAACGTGAGTTGTAATTAATTATATCCGCATGTGGTGCAATGCATTGTCCAAATTGCACCGCTGGTGCATAGCTGTGTGTGGGCCAAGGCTGTCATGGGGAAGAAGATTAATTTGACCTAATCTTGATTATGTTGATTTCACAAATGCTGGTGATAATCATGATTTAATTTCCTTTTACCTCAGTAATCATCGGGAAGTCGTCCGCCTATAAATATCGTTCGTCTGTTTTCTTCTTCGACCGGCAAAGAATGGAATGTTGGTTTTTGCTGCGCCCCGCAGGTTTTCATGGTATGACGTACTAAGTGATACATTGGAGGGTCATGAGAGAGACCATATTTGAATGTTATGGACTCCACATTAAGTTGACATAATGGACCATGAGGAAAACGTTGTGGCCAAATTTACTAACGGTGAACTGGCTTCTAATGGCCAGTTGCAGGAACGACACATATGTATTCTATAAAGTTATGGGACCTATAAGCCATGGCAACCATTCAATAAGTCTTGCAGAAACGTAAGATAAAGTTATTGCTTTCATAATTTATGGCATGAAGTTATGAGTTCCATAAGTAGCCTTGATGGCGGATGTGTAATGAACCGCTTGGAGACTTAATTACTTAATAAATGGGTTGTTATTAGCAAATGATATGCTAGTTTACTCTTACTAGCTAATTATGATCTGCATTAGCAATTATTTATAAGCTAGGTTTTCATGAATCATATTCCTCGGTAGAATAGTAGATCAAATATTCGATGCTACTAACTATTGCTAAATAAGTCATGTAACTATGGATGTGTTCCTGCAACCCGAATATATTTATGAGATCTATAACTTTATGGATCTCATAACTATTGATTCCATAACTAAATGTTCTTGCAACAGACCATAAGTCACATAGGAAGTTATTTTTAACACCGTGCTAAGTTTAACTAAGTTATTTTAGGGAATAGCATGTGTATATTAGGAGTCTTCTAAATCTGTTGACAGAATACTGATTGGTTCCATGTAGATTTCCCTGCTGATATTGGCAACATTGCATATCTAGCACAATGATATTATACCCATTTATTTCTCGGAATTTCTGAAGAAATCTAGTGGGCTGGATTGCCGTTAAACTCGGGCAGCAAAAACCTGTACAAGTGAAAGACTTTCGCGATCAGGGAGGCTGGATGACCAGCGGTGTAGGGAGCAAGAAAGATTTTGTGAGCGGGATAGCCCCAGCAAAAAAAGTCATTCTACGAGAAAACGAATCTGCTGACAGCTAGTAACAAAAGAGTGGGAGTAAAAAAACGCTTAAGGTAGTTTGAGCGAAATATCATGTTACCTAGAAATCCATGAATTTGGTCTCATTTTAAAGAAATATATATATCACCCTTCCATTGACACCAAAAATTCTACCCCTTACCACATTACTTTCGGAGATATTTTCCAATAAATACCAGCCATTTTACTTGGGAAATGGTACGTGCATGAATCCAGAGAGACATTATTTACAAAATGAGCTATTTCTAACACTTAGATGTCGTAAGAAACTAACAGCGTATAGTTTGTATTGTTTATCAACTATTTTTTAAAATTTATCATATTGTCATCGCAGTTAATTTTTCGGGATCACAATAAACCTTCCTTTTGATGGAGTTTCAAACGTACCGCGTGAAAAAAATGAGTCAAATTGAAGATTTATTTAAATATTTTCATTTGATTACTCACAATTTCTGTCATATAAAACTATGTTATTGCACCATTAATAATGCAATCTTTAATTGATATGTCCCACAGCTGGTGAAATTAAAACGTATAATTCGAATATGGTCTCTATTAGACTAGGGAACTATCTCGCTCGGACTACCTTAAACTTGTACAAATATTTGAAGTATGCTTTTCCACTGCGGTGTAGCGTGGACGAAGCAGCAACAGAGCAAAAAAGATTGGAAGCAATAGAGATATGGAGCTATGGAAGAATAGTTAAGATCAAATGGGCGGAGAAAATTACGATCAAAAAAGGCTTACGAGGACTTCCTTAATTTTTACCAGAGGGCTCTGGCAGTTCTACTGTAGTGTACTAGAAGTCGTGTGATTTATTCTAATACTCTGCTGGTTGTGCTCAGCAAATTGTTATCCCTGTACTTTCGCTAAACTTCGATGATTCCTTTCCATCAACAACGTAGTTGGATATTGCAGTATTTCTCATCAGAAGTCTTATTATTCAAGTCATTCAACCCATTCACGAAATGATTCAATTCATAGTAAATACCAAGCTTCAATTCCGTCGTATAAAATTATAATAGTCTCTGCTGGCCATAATATCTCCTCAGATTCAGCTTCTCTTGCCAAAATATAGCGCCTCTATTCTAAGGTCTTCTTACTCTCCTCAACCCTAAGGTTGGTGGGCATTCAAATTCCTTCTTTCTAAAGCCAGTCTCTTTATATCAATGTATCTTCTCCCCGCTATGGTCTCGTCCAGGTATTCTTTTCTTGGTTTACCTCTACCAGCATGGCCCTCTGAGAACTGCAAATATCTCCTCAGATTATTTCGCCAAACCATTGCTTCCATGTACTAAAATGAGAATTGATAATTACCCGTTTCATTCATCGGTAATGTGATTCTCTTAGACACGAGAAGCAATACTAATGACAAATTGACGAGGGCATAAACTTGAGCAGTTAGAACATTGTACTTTCCGATGTATTATCTCGGAGGAGAATATAAATCAGTAGGTATATAATTGCAAGGGTATTAAGAGAAGAATAATATTAGCAAAAGTGGCGTATGGAGAATAGAAGGAGGGGGATATAGAAATGAAGTTTAATGGGAACTTCTTGAAGAAGAAGAGGAAAAAAGTTTGTACGACATATTTGGGCAGCGAGCATTTTGGACCCTGGTCAAATAGATTTAACCAAAAAAATCAATAAAATACAAAGGAAAGCAGCGCGCTTCGCTAAAAACTGCTAAGAGCGTACATATAGTGTCTCACAACTTTTACAGGAATTAAGATGGGAGCCCCTAAGGTAGGAGGCTACACGCTAGGCTTAGTTTGCTTGATAAATTCAGAGCTGATATTTTTCAAAACGACGCAGAGAATATTATCATGGCTCGTCACTACACCTCTAGGTTTGACAGATGCGATAAAATAAGAGAGATACTCTGTCGAACAGATAGGTACAAAAACTCGTTCTTTCCGCGAACAATAAGCGACCACATAAATAATTGAGCTCCACTACATACACTCCTATAATTCATGTCACCATTTCATCTCCAAAAAACGTACACCTTTACACGGCTAGTGAGCTAATACTCCCTGCCACACGCCCAAGTGGCGGCTCGTGGGGTATTATGTAGATGTAGATGTAGATGTTGATTTTGTCAGACAATAGCTTATTGAATTAAATAATGAAAGGAGGAAGAGATGAGTAGAATTACAGAGGGAGACGAAGAATAGAATACATCAGGCAAGTGGTGAAGGCTGTTGTGGTGAAAAATTATGATGGGAAGGAAGCGATTGTCTGATGGGAGGGTGGAGTGGATAATTGCAACAAACGATCTCGGGATTGATGACTGCAGATTTTGAATGGTGAGCTCTTAAGATTCCTCCCGCTCAGCGTACTGAACAGAATCAGTTGATGGATTGGAAAGTCAAATTTAGCCATCTTTCAGTGGAACAAAGCATATTCGCGTTCAATTTCTTCTAGGGTAGGAAAACTGTTAACACTGAACCGCAAGCTTTACGGCGTCCACGGGGAGCAGTGTTTAGAAAGTCCGTTCACTGGGTGAGAATTCCCTCGCTTTGGAGTCCAAATCTCATCTCATTTTGAATTTTTTGCCGTAACTTTCCTAAATCGGACGTTTTCGGCGAAGAAAGTGCTTCTGCCATGACGCAAAAAGTCTAAGATGCCAAGACGTTGCGAACGGTCTGCGAGGAAGAGTGATGCAAAAACGCCTCAAGTGTACTACCGTAGAGTGATGACTTCTCCATACTTTATGGAATGCATAAGGCAAGAATAATGGATAGACTGAACAAAATCTGGCTACGTATGGTTGGAAAAAAATTACGATCAGGAAGATTGCTGGGAATCATAAGGATGAGTGAGAGAAAGAGACCGTGTTCGTGAAGCAACGCATTAACGTGACGATGTATTGAGGGATAGATGAGGGATGAGACGGTACCAAAAATATTTCCTACCATAAATAATCTAAACATTGGGCTAATTGACAGGAATTTTTCTGCTCGAGTTAAAGAACATAGTGGGTTCTAAATTTGCATATACAAACTACCCTGCGAGCTGCCGCATGAGTGTTTAGCAGGGGGTGTTAGGATGCCAGCCGTGTTAAGATTTAAGGTGTTGGGAGGTGAAATGGTGACGTGTATTATGGGAGTATATTTAGAGGAGTTTCCTTCTCATGGTACATACCTTGTCGTGGTGGGAGGGATTGCGAGTCTATAGGTACGTTTTCATGAACGCGTTTCAGACGAAGAGACGCGAAAGCGAGATCTTCAGCCAATCAGAAGCCCGGATTTCTTCGCGTGAGTTCGCGTATGTTTGCGTCGCCCGAGTGGAAATATTTTCAACTTTAGACGCGTGAAACGCGTAGAATCACAAACATGGCTGACGGGCGAAGTGCAGGTTCCATGGATGAAATGATCATCTCCGAAATTCGAGATAAGTACACGTACCTGTACAATTATAAGGACTATCGATACAGGGGTAGAAACCTAAGGGAGAAGGCGTGGAGGGAGATAGGAGTATCCATTGCAGTGGAAGGTAAGAACAAATTTTATTTCCGATCATTCTCAAAGCCTACATGTGTTGATGCATTGGTGGTTACATCATTGCGTTTTACAGCAAAAAATGTGGCGGCTCGATGGAAAGCCCTCCGGGATAAGTATGTGAGGGACAAAAAGAAGCCCAGATGTTTTTTTTTATCATTTCTTCTCTGCTGTAGATAGCGCGTAGTTACTTCCTACGCATAGGTTCACCTACGCGTAGGTTCGCTTGCATGAGAATGGTTCACGCGAAGAAATGACGCGTCCATGAAAACGTAGCTTTAGTGATCCTGGGAACGATGCTGGCAGGGGTTTACTTCTGACAGGGCCACTCATGCCGGTAAGGTTGAAGGTGAAAGACCAGACTAAGGTGAACCAAAGAAGGGTAGATGAGACTCTCCAGCTGTTGTGAAAGCAACTCATCTAGAAGAAAGAACTTCGAGAACAAATTCCCTGTCCTCCAGGTTGGGGGTTGAGCATGAGGCTAACAACCTCATCTCGGAAAAAGTAATTGTTACGAATTATAAATATCTGCCTCGGACAAGGATGGGAAATTTTAGATTGAGACGGTCGGATTGAGTGCTATACCAGGATGAATAACCCTTGTACTTCGAGTGCGAAATAAGAAGAGAATAGAAATCTGAGGAGAGGAAGAGAGGGGAATAAAAATGATGCCCTTTCCGATTCAGGGAAAACTGGAGGTAAGAATTACCTATGAGGAAAAGGCATCTATTATCGTCCTAATTGACATGAGCTGGGTAGGATTAAAAAGGTAATTTTGAGAGGAGACCTGCATTGTGCTACGTTACAGTTTGATAACTATAGGCTTATTCAGGAGACGGTTGAGAGGAAGAGAGTAACAAGGCGCCAATATAATCTAGCTCCGCATATGCATCAACAGGCATAGGAAACTCATCCGAACGACTGCCCTTGAAATCATATCCTTATAGCGATTTTCTTTGGCTTGGAGTTCAGACCATGGCTTTTCAAAACGCAAGCCTTTTTTCAGAGACTGCATATATGTCAACTACTCACGTCCCAAATCAATCTTATAACATGCGTTTGAAAAAAATGCGAGATTTTGTCTTCTCTGTGCATCAAACGAATGCTCTGATACTCATTTCGGGTACGAGTAACTTGTGATTACTGAATAAATTTCAAGGTGCAAGATGTAATCTTCTATACACGTATATAAAAATGGATGTTTGTATATCTGTCTGTCTGTCCGAGATTAATAGACTTCGACATCGTTTCACCGATCACCGTGAAAGTTGGCAAATATATGTATTTTTTCAAGGAGAAGGTTTTTATACTATGAACAAGGCATCATGGCCCCAAAAGGCCCCAAAGCGGGCCTTTCGACGGTCGTAAAATATCCCAAGACTAGACTTTTTTCACATTAGTAGAGACATCTGTACTATACCTATGTGGAAATAATAAAATCTTAGGGGTAAAAAGTGAGGTTTGGGCCCTGATAGGCCCTGAGTTCCCATAACAGAGCTTTAAAAGGTAACTCATTACAGATAAACTAATGAACTGATTACTATGAAATTTTGTAAGTAGGTCCATGATAGCTCAATGTAGGACATAGGGCACATAATAAAAGCCCCTGGGTCTCAAGGTCCGCTAATAGGCCCTCGGGTTTCGTAGACGAAAGACTATTCGAAGCGGGCGTATATACCTTTGATTTGTTATGATTTTCTCCCTTAAGAAAAGCATTGATTTCGTTACAGAGGTTTATGTTTTGAATTTTTAAAATTACTAGCACTTAAGGTAATGGATTGAAGTTTTCACAGTTAGACGGTTGAAAGAATGAAATTTCTTATTATTGCATTCGATTTTCGTCTACGTTTTGTTTTAGCCTGAAAATTGCGCTTTTAACTCCAAAATCATGCATTTTTATCTGATTTCAACAATAGAACTTTTCCTTGGTAATCTCTTTTATTTATACTTTATAGGCGAATGACATATGTCATTTCCATTCGAATTGTGTTGAGTGCTGGACGTTACATCATCTGTCACCAAACATTAAGTACTGGAAACTGATTATTAATTGGTGAGACGTTACATCATCTGTCACCAAACATTAAGTACTGGAAATTGATTATTAATTGGTGAGTGAGTTTGAAATGTAATACCATTTCCTTTCGAATTGTGTTGAGTGCTGGACGTTACCTCATCTGTCGCCAAACATAAAGTACTGGAAATTGATTATTAGTTGGTGAGTTACAACGTAATACACCTCATCTGTCACCAAACATTAAGTATTGTAAATTATCTGAAATGCCCCTCAAAAAATCAAGCATTGGAAGATCAGCTAGACATGCGCGACAACTGTCAGTAAAGCTGCTGACACATCTGAAGAACGAGACGCATGCCGGGAAACTGACCGGATCAGAGCTTCTACATCAAGAGCTGGTGAAACATCTGAAGAGCGAGACACGCGAGTTGAAAACCTGCGAGTGCGAGTGTCTTTTTTAAGAACTGCTGCAACACCCGAAGAGCGAGACACACTACGCGAAGCTACACGCACAAGGCCGAGTCAATCAAGAGCAAGAATCGATCTGAATAAAGCAGCGTTCAATTACGATAAAGACTACGATTACAGAATACATCACGATGTTGACATTGGTCCAATGACTAATTTGTGCTTTGAAGTTTCAAAAAGAAACGCCTGGCATGTGTTGCTCCAATAGCAAAGTCAAATTGCCACCACCGGCTGACCCACCAGAACCACTTCTAACTTATACGGCTGGAGCTACTCGGGAGTCCAAACACTTTCTAGAACATATTCGGAAATAGAACTCATGCTTTGCAATGATATCGTTCGGAGCGAGGAATATTGTGAGATATGGTAATTCCATGCCCACATTCAAAGTCCAAGGACAAGTGTACCATCAGATTGGTTCTCTTCTTCCAGTACCCGAAGAATATCCACAGTTTTTGCACATTTATTTCATGGACAATGTAAAGAAAAAGATCGATCGACGATGCTCAGTTAGTGTGGCAACAGATAGGGAAATTATTGCTGAATTACGAGCATTATTCCACGAGTACAACTGTTCGTCAGAGATTTCAAATCCGCATTAGAGAATATAAGAGCGGATGACTTGAAAGTTATTATCACGGCAAACAAAACGCCGTTGAATGACCATGAAAGAAGTTTTAATGCTCCAACTGCCCCTGAAGTAGCAGCTGTAATTGTTGGAACAGAGATTACCCGAAGAGATATTGTTATCAACAGACGAGGTCAACCCAAGCAACGTTTTGCTGAAATACACCGATCGTACGATGCACTTCAGTATCCAATACTGTTCCCGCGAGGGGATGACGGATATCATCTTGAATTGTATCAAACTCATCCCGTCACAGGTGCTGCGACAATTTAAAGAGTCATTTGTATGGATTTTTATGCATATTGTATCATGATTCGAGACCAACAATCTAACCACATCCTGAAGTATCGTCAACTTTTCCAACAATTCATCGTTGATATGTATGCTAAAGTCGAAAGCAAACGACTCAATTACATTCGTTACAATCAAGCTAAGCTTCGAGTCGAAGAGTATATTCATTTGCGAGATGCAATTTCGAATGATGGAACAGTTACTAACATTGGAAAAATGGTTATACTTCCGGCTTCGTATAATGGAAGTCCATGACACATGCAAGAATATGCTCAGGATGCTCTGACATACGTTCGCAAATACGGACGTCCAGAACTTTTCATCACGTTCACATGCAATCCATGTTGGACTGAAATAAAAGATTTACTTCTACCTGGCCAGCAACCATCCCATCGGCATGATCTCACAGCGAGAGTTTTCAGACAAAAATTGATACGTTTTATGGATCTCATCACAAAGAACCATATATACGGAGAAACTCGCTGCTGGATGTATTCGATTGTATGGCAGAAAAGAGGTCTACCACATGCCCATATCTTAATTTGGCTGCTCGAAAAAATTGTTCCAACTTAAATTGATGATATCATTACTGCTGAGCTACCCGATCCAAAAGAAGATACAGATTTATTTACAATTGTCAAAAAAACATATGATTCATGGACCATGTGGACTACACAACCCACATTCGCATGCACGGTTATCCGCTGTACAGACGACGAAAACCAGATGATGGAGGACACACAAAAACTATGAAAATCAATAACGTTGATATCCAAATTGATAACCAATGGATTGTGCCCTACTCTCCGATTCTTCCGAAAACATTAAATGCGCATATCAACGTGGAGGCCTGCAATTCAGTTCAATCGATAAAATACATAAAATGTAAATATGTGAATAAAGGCAGCGATATGGCAGTTTTCGGCCTTGCGAATTCCAATTTACCCGTCAATGAAGTCGAGCAATTTCAAATGGGACGTTATATAAGCAGTAATGAAACTGTATGGCAAATTCTTGATTTCGACATCCATGGACGCTTTCTTGCTGTCATGCATCTCAGTGTACACTTGGAAACCGGTCAACGAGTCTTCTTCACGGAAGAGAGTGCACCCCAGAGAGCTGCAGTTCCACCAAACACAACGTTGGCCGCTTTTTTCCAATTATGTGCAACTGACGAATTCGCAAAAACAATGCTATATCACGAAGTCCTGGACTATGACACTTGGAATCAATCAATGAAGAAATTTTGCAGAAGAAAACGAGGCACCAGGTATTCTTGGATAGGTGGCATATTTTCTACTAGCACATTAGGACGAGTATATACTGTCCACCCGAATAACGGTGAATGTTACTATTTGCGAATGCTGCTTCACGTGGTCAAAGGAGCAATATCATTTCAAGCAATGAAAACCATCGATGGTCAAGTGTGTCAGACCTACAGAGAAGCATGTTTCAAACTTGGTTTGCTCGAAAATGATCAACATTGGGACAATACGTTGACAGAAGCATCTGAAACACGTCATGCTCACCAAATACGAACTCCGTTCGCCATAATTTTGACAACCTGTGTGCCTTCTGATCCGAAAGATCTGTGGGAAAAACACTAAGAGAATATGAGCGAAGACATACTTCTCCGAGTACGCAGAAACAACCCCGGCTTGGATGTACAGAATGCGGAATACATTTTTAATTACGCACTGATATCACTTGAGGATATGTTTATGTCGATTAACAACAAAATCCTCAATCAGCTTGGGCTATTTTCATCGAAACGTAACAGAAACGATGTTGTCGATAGAGACGTATTGCGAGAAAAACAATATGATGTCGATGCGCTGCAAGTTTATGTTGAGGCTCAGAAAAGACTTATCAAACGACCAACGACTCTCGTACGACACAGCTATGGAGCATGTACGAGGCGGAAATGGTGGACTTATTTTTCTTGATACACCAGGAGGCACAGGAAAAACATTTCTACTCAATTTGATACTCGCCGAAATTCGAAAGAAGCATGACATTGCTCTGGCTGTGGCAAAATCGGGGATTGCAGTTACGCTACTTGATGGAGGGCGAACGGCGCATTCGGCTCTCAAGCTACCACTGAATTTAAATCTAGCTGCAGATCCTCTTTGCAACATTGGAAAAACTTCTGGAATGGCAACTATTTTGAAAGCATGCCGAATCATTATTTGGGATGAATGTACCATGGCCCATAAAAAAGGACTCGAAGCACTAGATCGTTCTCTGCGTGATTTTCGAAGCGATCAACGTCAAATGGGCGGAGCTCTGATATTGCTCGCCGGTGATTTCGGTCAAACTTTGCCGGTCATTTCAAGATCAACACCAGCAGACGAGCTGAACGCATGCCTGAAGAATTTGACTCTCTGGAGACGTGAAGAAAATTAGACTGTCAACTAATATGCGTGTGCATTTACACGGAGATGTTTCTGTACAATCATTTGCCAAGCAACTTTTGGATATGGGCGACGGCGAACTTCCAGTTCTTCCTGAAACACAGGAGATATCGTTCCCACTGAATTTTTGTCGACTTCAGTCATCAATTGAGTATCTTGAAAGGAAGGTATTTCCGAACATCGCCTACAACTTCATGTTTCACGATTGGCTCTGCGAGCGTGCTATCTTAGCTCCAAAGAATGATGACGTCAATCGAATTAATCATTAGATTCTATTGGAAATTCCTGGTGCAGTTACGAAATACAAATCTATTGACACAGTTACAGTAGAGGATCAAGCAGTTAATTGTCCAGTAGAATTTATCAATTCATTGGAGCCTTCTGGAATGCCACCGCACATATTGTCGTTGAAAGTTGGCTCACCAATACTGCTACTTCGGAATCTCAACTCGCCAAAGTTGTGCAACGGCTCCAGACTTTCCGTTAAATAACTTGTGCCGAATGTTTTTGAAGCAACAATAATTAACGGCAAATGTAAAGGAGAAGGTGTGCTAATTTCGCGCATTTCAATGATTCCCAATGATTTGCCCTTCACATTCAAACGACTACAGTTTCCTGTGCGTCTTGCTTTCACGATGGCAATCAACAAAGCTCAAGGGCAGTCACTGCGCTTTGCCGGATTAAATTTAGAAAATCCATGTTTTTCGCATGGTCAACTGTACGTTGCTTGCTCCAGAGTGGGAAGTCCACAAAATCTGTACATCTATACACCAAATCATAAAACAAAAAATATTGTTTATCCACTAGCGTTACGCTAAATGTTAGCATTAGTCTGAATTATTTTAAGTTCATTCAATCATACAGCGAGTGTAAGAGTCATAAATATTTATCATCCACGTGAAATTTTCATAAAAAATTATATAGTTCATCATTATTTTATACCAATAAAAAGAATGGGCTCTCATCAGTATGATCCATCTTTCATTTTTCCACATTTTTCTACAACTGCAATTGTCTAGATTACATACAGATCATCCATTTATATTTATACAGAGGTAAAGACACACAGGCAGGGCAACGTCTGTCGGGTTTTGCTAGTATTATATAAACATGGGTAAACCATATTAACCGTACATTTCCATTTGGGTTTTTATTCGACGCACTAGGGTCTTTTTCGCGTTGAAATAATATTCTTGGGACATCGCTGCGTGGAAAACGATTGGATTTTACCAGTTTATGCACCTCTACCTCGGCGATCAAGTGCAATGAAGATGCTGTCGGTCAATAATAATGGTCAATGGATTATCAACGAAGCACATGGGGTAGTAAAAATCCGTCGATGTATAAAACATTCTATTTACATTCAGAATTAACATTTATGTACGATTTATATCATTTTTACAAGGTAATTCTTTACAAATATATGAATTTTACAACTCATAATTATCAATTTCCATTCATTTTTACATACATGAGCCACTATTTATTTTAATTTAGATGAAAATACGTACTTGCAATTTTTATCTTTAATTTACACAAATATAGTTTCAACCGTTACTTATTATATACAAGTTTTGATTTTTCTTTTGATTGTACATATAGTTTTACAATATTTACTTTGTTTGAAGTAATTACAATATTTAAAATATTTTACATAAACCATCAACATGAAGACTATTTTCACATGTACAAGTTTTGATGGCGGCGAGGCCGGACTATTCTCTGAAAAGAAAAGGATAATGTATTATTGATGATTTCTATTTCTATCATGCCGTGACCATCCTAGAATGAAATTACCTACCAAGTGCGAGCTAAATTATCTGTTCTGATGAGTCCTCAGTAGATGTTTAATATAATGGAACATGTAGCATGAAACCTTTTGATTTTTCTTTGTTAGATGGACTTAAATAACTGTACCATCTGTCTTTTAACTTGTAACGTGAGTATTCAGTATCGGCTTCTTTAAAATGAGGTGACTCATACCTGACCTTTGTATTGCCACCATCCACTATCCATTTATCGTCACCGGTATTCTGGACGTGGAAATAGATAACGTAGGGGAAGAAGCCTCCCCTGTCCCCTCCCCTGTAGAAGGTTTGTTGTGATTCTCCCCGCCTGCAGCCTTTCTTGATGGTCACTATGGGGATGGGAGCAGGATGGAGGTCTAAGCCTACCGGCTTGGGGAGCGGGGTCAGTGTTATACCGTAAATTATGTAGAAGAATTCGTAAGACGCCTGCTTGCTACGAACTGTTTATCACAACAATCTGTTAAAGAATCGTTCATCGATACCAAATAAACAACCCTGTAACGATGGCATCGATTCTGCCATATCTCATGAGAAATATAAGTTACAACAGTCAGGAACTTCGTTTCGATTCTCCGCGGCTTAGCCCCGGTCGCAGTTGACAGTTGTAGCTCAGGTGTCCCTGGAGCATATGACTCTTCATCATTGTTTTTTTTCTATGGAAACCTGTAACACAAAAGTATTAATTAGTTTTATTCGGAAGCAGTTACAATTGCGTGAACTAAACATATTCCTGCAATACTCTTTATTTTCTTTAAAATTGTTTATTGCGTTAACATTGATATCATGCGTGTAAGTCACGTATTTCATCATATAACCTGTTAAGGTCTTTAGATATTTTTCGGTACTCACAGATTAAGGCACCCATGGTTCTTGGTGGTTCTTTATTCTCCGAGGATACAGAAATGTTCTTTTACACGTCTTGTCGCAAAGGCCGCACATTAGAAAATGTTTCCCTAGCAACGGTCTCGAACCCTTCAGCTGGCTAACCATTGCTGTCATTCGAATAGAGCTCTTGGTTTGTGATTCGGCGTTGTATTCTTACAATGTATGATTGATCCTTGCAGCAAAAGCATAGTGATGATGGGAAGTATATAATGTAATCTATTCAATGTTATAATTTTGTCTTCATTGATAAGGTTATTAAGGATTGCTCAAGGTGATATGAGTGAAATATCATTGCACCTAGATATTAATGGGTTTTTCCTCATTTTAAAGAAAAAAGATATCTCTCTAGACTAGATTTTTACTTATATGTTTAGCATTTCAAATGTAATTCATCATAAATAATTATAATGGATTAATTAGTATTAATGGGCGATGGATTATCAACGAAGCACATGGGGTAGTAAAAATTTGTCCATGTATAAAAAATTCTATTTACATTATTTTTACGTTCAGAATATACATTTATGCACAATTTACATTATTTTTACATTCAGAATATACATTTATGTACAATTTACATCATTTTTACAAGATAATTGTTTACAAATATATAAATTTTACAATTCATAATTATTTATTTCCATTCATTTTGACATACATCCAGCATGTTAACGAATCACGAATTAAGGTTATGGATTTGATTTTGGCGACATGGAAAGTTCGGTGAATGGCAAGACCGGGCGTCCTAAGGGTATTCCAACATGTTTGAAATAATTGGCTTAAATTGGACTTCTTTCAACAATTTGTGATTGTGAATATCCCTGATGGCCCAGTGGTATTCAATGACGCCGCGTTCCCTACCTGTTCTCACCGCGTTGAAATCTTTTATGCACATTGATGTGACCTCTTCAGTACAAGTTCACCTTTCCAACAGCTTGGTCTCTCCTTTTCTTATTTCTACTGAACTTTATTTCAAACTTCCTCCTGATTTCTCCTCCCCTCCTACCCATTCATGTCTCACGACCAAAAAGAATTTTTCCTTTGAGATGTCACAATGTATCGAAACCTGAGGCGGGTCTCTTGCGTTGAATAGTAAGGGTTACTTGCTCTGTGAATTTTTATTCTTAATTATCTTAATAATGGAGAGCTTATAAATGCTGTCAAATTATAAGGCTCTTACAGAGATTCAGTCAAGTATGATATTTTTGTGGAAGCTACTCGATTAGAACAAAAATCGTCATCAAAAACCTCAAAAAACGAACAGTTATCCAATTTTCAACATTATTGTCATAGCTATCCATATTGACGTAGTTATCCAATTTTCAACATAATTAATCATGGCAACAAAGAACAGAAAGGCGAAAAATAAAATATATATCTTTCAGAATATATGTGGAACGGTTGGAAGAACCTCAATTGGAGAGACGGGCAAAGGACTTGATATATCATTTTATGAAAGAATTGCAGTCCCCACTGTACTGTCTTGATCAGAGTGCATGGCAAAGTGACAAAAGTGTCTAAAACGAATAGAAATATCCGATATGCAATTTCTCCGATAAGTTTAAGGCTGTAAAAAAGATGAGAGGAATAAATTTGGGCATTAAAGAGAAGATAGGCCTGCAATTCACTAAATATACTGGAGAAGTCCGTGTAGTTCTTCGCCACACTTTGCTGCATGTAGCTTACTCCATTTAGGCTCTACAAAGATGATAAGATAAGATAAGCTTTATTTGCTCTGTGGAGCACTCTTGGAGCATGAAAAAAAGATACAGGTTACTGCTTTGTTGAGTAGCAAATCAATTAGCAGTTTGTTCATAATAATGAGAAAACAAAGACTAAAAGACGTAATTTACATAATATACGACAATAATTACATACAGAATATTTACAAGAATTATATTTACAACAGTACAAAAACATACAATAACTAAAGCTAAAATAAATTCAAAACAAGTCTTCAACAGGAATATGTCATAGGTGAACAATAAACAATGAAATGTCACCAATAAATGTGAAAACTAATGACGCTCTATGATCCAAAATATTACTCAAATGGAACTTTTAGGAGGTATAAGAAATATTATTTTTGAAAGATAATAAACTTTTGGTGTTTTTTAGATCATGTGGTAAAGCATTCCGTAGATTGGAGCCGGATGTAAGAAAAGAATTTGAAAAGACAAGTTTGTGGAGCAGGAGGAATTAAGGTATCACCAGTAGAAGATCGGGTACTGCGCGAGGATCTAAAATTAAAGAGATCATATAAATTCTGTGTTTTTTTCTGTTATGATAGAATGAAGGAGAACTCCCAGAAAATATCTCCTTCGTTTCGTTGGATTGAGCAGCGGAGTTCCTGAGAGTAGGAGGAGACATGATCAAAATTACGAATTTCAAAAGCAAAGCGTACACATGAATTAAAGAGTCGTTGCAATTTCAGGGATAAATCCTGTGTAAGGCCTACACCTACATACTACCAGGCTTCATCTACATACTACGCATGGGCGTGTGGCAGGGGGCGGTAGGTCACCAGCCGTGTAAAGATGTAAAATTTTTGGAGGTGAAATGGTGACATGTACTATGGGAGTGCATTTAGAGAAGCTCAGTTATTATTAAGGTGGCTTATTGTGCGCGGAAAGAACGGGTTCTTGTACCTATCTGTTCGGCAGAGTATCTCTCTTATATTATCGCATCTGTCAGACCTAGAAATGTAGTGAGGCGGCATGATAATATTCTCTGTGTCGCTCTGAAACACACCAGCTCTAAATATCTCAAGCAGCCTAAGCCTAGCGTGCAGCCTCTGAGTCTCTAGGGGTCTAGTCGTGGTAGACTGGCGAACAATAGTCCAAAATAGGTAGTATCAGGGTCGAGACGAGATGTATTTGGATTGCTAAGGGCAGAAATTTCCTTTGACATTTGAGGTGGTAAAGAACTCTATTGACCTTGTTACATATTTCAATGACCTGTGTAGTTCAAGGTAGATTACATGTTAGGGTCAAGCCAAGGATCAAAACAGAGTGGTTGTAAGGAATAGTTCGACCATCAATGACGATTCTAGGGAGGTTGGCGAGATCTACGTAATTTAAGATCTTTTTATCACCCAGGATAATGGGTTGTAATAAGACGATATACTCTCCTTAAAGACTAAACCCAATGAAGATGATACTGGTACACTCGTATTTCACCATTGTTTAAAGGTATAGCATTAAAAAATAGTTTTATACAAATTTCGGTTCCGTGTAATTTGGACCGAGGTCGTGTAATTCGGAACATAGTCGTGTAATATGACCTGAACCCAAATTTTGCTCTGCAATATTAATACTTGCAAACCAGCATGTTCCATTACTTTTTGTTTTTTTATTGTTATGGTATACCGCTTTTTATTACGGCGTTTTCACTATTTATTCATTTAAAAACAACTGTTTTTATTGATATTTTTGTCGAAAATTTGTCAATGCTGGGGATTGGTCGGTTCCACTTTTCATCGGTTTCGGTTCGGTTCTTAGCTTCGGTTCTCGGTTCCGGTACTTTACATTAGTGCTTCATTCGCATTGCTCGATTTTTTATAGCAAGAGTAACGTTTTTTATTATGCATATATTTAATAACTCTCAACGTTATCCTTATGCAATTGCATGAAAATGATAATAAAATTTGCGCAGTTATGACGCATTAGACTTCTATATTTAAACATTCAGTGTAACCAAATCCTTAATTCTGTAAAAAAAGAACAAAGAAATGGCAGAGCAAAATACAGCTGTCAGTATTAGCTTGTTGTGAAAAAAGACTCCTGAATAATACTGAAGATCAATCTAAATTTTACTCTTGTTAATTTCTTTGAAATATGTAGGAAAACAGTTAACAATAGTTACTTTGTAGTTTCAGTATGGTTTTAGGTTCAATTACTTTTTGGTTTCAGTAATTTTAGTATGCCAACAGTTGAGCAATATTTCATTTCAGGTAATCAATATTTCAAAAACATTTCTATGTTTTATTTTAGTGAAGTACAGCTCGAATATAAACGCGCCAATAGTTTTTTTGCGTTTATGTTACCATACTCCGTTTTTTTCCTTACCGGAAGTCTTCAAAACCGGAGTTTTCTGTAATTTACATATTATTTTTTCCGCGTTTACAAGGCCACTAGTTTTTTATGTAGAGAAATAAATATCATGAGGGAAAGCAGGATCGCGAATATTAGTTGGGATTATTGGCTATAAACATGGCAAACATGACGTGCTACGCGCCTCTGTTAAATAATAATATTATGCGACGGTACCTCAGGACTGGGCTGAGACTTTGCTACGGAAGTTTCGAGTACAAATCTCAAGGAGACTCTATACGTGTGTAGTATTATACGCATGTTTTTATTAGTGATGGAAAATTTACAAAATCGGACGCCAGCAGGTCATTTGTTACGTGATTCATTGCTTCCATCCGGGAACGCTGGCGATTAACTCAGCAGTCTCTTACCGACGCACAGTGGTCTGAGAAGCCACTTAAGCGGTCAAAAATCGATTTTTTCAAAATGTTGAATTTATGTCGTAGATATTTTTATGATAAAGATAAATGATCAGTTCATGATAAACCAAATGAAATTGCATACTACGATAACCCATGTCCGACTTATATAGACGGACATCTGGGGGATCAGCGCCACCAATTAAAAATCATTTTCTCGCGCTCGAATAGGAAGCCAAATATAACTCGATTTAGCCATTTTTCCACCATAAAATTTCACAAATCACTCATTTCAAAACCTATAATAAATTTTTACTCTGCCAAATCGTCTCTTCTTGTCGTTTTTAATTGACAACACCCAGATATTATTTAATGGTGCTACGCCACGCACTTTACCGGCATCAATTAGACGTTAAAAAAAATCTTACATTATCTTGTGATGAATCCATATACTAGGGCTAGCGAAAGCCTTTTTATAAAGGAAGTAACAAGAGTTATGTGCTTTTAAGTGCCATTTTTTATGCTCTTGGCACTTTTATCCCGAAGCGCAGGCAGCGGTGTTGCCGCTAGTTGCTCATTCTCGCGCTCCATCAGAGCAGTCCGCGCTTAGAAATAGCGGTCTGTTAACATTCTCAGAGGTTAAGTGGATTAAAATGAAGTTTACTCATAACTATACACTCGAAATGAAATAAAACATATCATTCGGCATATAGCATAGCGTAGTAATCAATTATACGAAGAACTAAAACATAAATAGCTGAATTTCACAGTAGCATTTTAAGGTACAGTCATGAGAATTAATACACACTTGCCTTGATTACACAGGACTAACGTGCAGTAATCCATGTATTTCTCCAGTGAGAGTAACTTTGTATATCACTATATCCCCAGGAGAAAAAATTACGTAGAAGACGACTAATACCGCTCATTCCTCCTTCAGAGATCAAGCACTTGAGCCTAACAGTTGAAATTTGGAGGGAAGACGTTTAAAAGGAACGCCCAAACGACATCATATCAAATGTGTTGCTAACTTCAGCGATACCAATTAAAGCTACCAGTCCGCATTACACGCTGGTCCAAATTACATGGGATGCGGATGCATAGGGATTGAATAAAAAGGAATATGCGTAATACACAAGCCATCTACATACTAACGTAGAGTAAGCAACTAGAGCTTGCTCTACGAAACTACCCTACGAGCTACCGCAGTGGTGACACCAACAATGGCGTGTGACGTCAGTAATGGAAGGGAATAGGGTATTGATAGGGAATAGTAGAGGTAAGAGAGCAACTCTGTGTTTTGGGTGAATTATATGTTAACACTCTGTCTTATGTTAGGGTCACGCCGTTTTGTATCAGTCACTAAACTGTCCTTGAAAATAAGGAATGATTGTACCTTCGGCAGTGCAACTCTCTCGTCACTTCTATCAGTGCTAAAAATGTTGCGCAGGTTCAATTAAATATCCACCAAGCTAAACTCGCCTGAATTTTTCAAGTAATCTATGGCTCGCTTTGTAGGCTTGGATTCTCATAAGGTTCCAAACCATATGCTCCCATCAGCTGTGCGACACTATGTGTTCATTCGTAGCAGTTTGTAACTAAGCATGCGACTTTCCTTTGTTTTTTGTTAACCTCGCGAAATGCAGCTATCTACGCAAGGTTCCAAATTCTCCCGGCGCATTCAAAGGTGTGGCCTATCCAGATCGAAATTGGATCTCTCCTTTGCATTTTTATCGAAGCACCTTCCTTCTATTTCCTTCATTATTGGTCATCAGTAAAGAAAAGTCAGAAAATTAAAGACATAGCCAGGATTGGAATCTGCATGCCCATGATTTGTGGGAGGGTGGCTGAGCAGGAATCGAAGCTTGCTGATGAGAAACCGTGTGACTCGAAGTTCCGGAAGAAAGTCCCGAAATCGGTTTCGCGAACACTCGGGAATACTATGCCAGTTCCCACGAATCTTTTCGTTTTCTCCTGCCTCGTGGGGCAGCGAGCCGATGCTACCAAAACATTATCCAGCGTCTGTTTTTTTTAAACCCTGGGGAGATATCGCCGGCAGGACCTGAGAATAGTCACGAATATCAAAAGAAAGACTAGAAGAAAAAATATCGGATGCTAGCCGGAACCATACTCATATTTTTTTTTCAATCCCCCATCGGCGAATAATATCAGTAAAAAGACTGGAATAATAATGTGTCGCGTTCATATTCCCCAATCATTTAGATAGCAGGATATAAACTGTGTTGTCTTCGTCAGGATTATTTTTACTGTCTATTAATTTACCTTCACTCCAAATTTCCCGCTCTGATTTGGTAAAGCATATCCCTACTAAATATTTCAATTCCTTTGATGCGACCAACCAACGGTCGTCCACATAGCTAACCGACTTCATCAGGTGCCTCATTACTTAATACCTATTTCTAGCTTCCCATACATCTCTTACCGTTTCCTAGGCATAAATGTGGCAATAGGCAGCTTATTCATACCTTGTGACATATAACTACCCCCTGCTGATTGCCCAGTAAATAGGGCATAATAGGAAGGCCCTCAGATGAAAAAGTAAAAGAGAGGTGCTTCTTCGCTCCGGTTAGGCCACACCTTGAAAACGCCGAGAGCATTTGGGACCCTGTCTAGACAGGATTTCACCTTCCAAAGCCTCATCCTTTACACAGCTGTGTCCTAGCATCTCTTGCCACACGTCCATGGGACAGCTTGTAGGGGAGAATGTAGATGTATCCATCAACCACCTTCGTGATGGTACACTGGGTTCCTTTTAACTGTAATACTACTGTTACCTTACATATTATTAATAGTAAGTAATTTGTAATATTACGTGGTAAGGTGATAAAATCACCGATTCCTAAATTATATCTCGTACTGGCGAGTGGTAACATCTTGGATTAATCATCGGCGGTTAGCTTTATGTGGAAATTGTTTTTCCGAGTCGTTCTTCAACATGGTGTGACTCCATCTGCAGACAAATATCTAAAAATATACCCTAGAACTTGTGAATTTTTGAATCTTCTCATTGAATTAAGAAATTTCAATCTTTTGCTAGCGGTAGAATGGTTTTTGGAAGACGCCTAAAGCAAATACTCTCAGACCCATCTATATATACTCAATTTATACGCCCGTAATCCTTTCGCCACATTTTTTCCGTAAGTAATCATGTTGAAAATTATGACACAGACTTTGAAGGTGGTATCGCGGTCGGCCTTTACTGAAAGAGAAGATGGAAAGTTTCCTCGTAAAACGGCTACCCAAAGTGCATGACGAAAATCAAGGAAAATATTTGGGGAAATTTGATGGAAGAATGAATCTCATCACAAGGTAGAGCGAGCCTTAAGGCTCAGATTGCTCAGGTCTCATATATTTGAAGGATAAATTTTAACTGCCTCTGATCTTGAGCCTTTAAATTGGTGCAAGATCGAATGTATTAGACCGGAGAAGGTCATTGTATATTGTTGCATTAATTTGAGGGCGCTGGCGTAATGGAACGGGTGGTCTCGAACCATCGAATAAATTGAAAACATAACTTTGCCATTCAGGGCAATCAGTTTCTTCAACAGAATAGCAATATTGCATCATCACACTCAACCCATATCAATAAGAATGTCAGCTATGGTCACACCGCAAGTGAAGATACATATTCATAGAATAACGCATGAATACACCTAAAATAGTCCATCACAATCAGACTTTCCAGGCGGAAGAACACAGCAGTACAGAATAGGATGAAAATCCCTCCGTTAGAGATTAAACTTGGACTGCCATTCAACTTCTACATCTATACATATATCTAGATACTATCCTGCGCGCCACCACATGGGTGTGTGGTAGGGGATGTAAGGACACCAGACGAGTAAAGAAGGGATAATGTTTTGGTAGGTGAATGGTTTAATGGAGCTCAGTTTTTATTGTGGTTACTTATCGTGCGCGGAAAGAATGAGTTTTTGTACTTATCTGCTCGGCAGAGTATATCTCTTATCTTATCGCATCTGTCAGACCTAGAAATGTTGAGAGGCGTCATGATAACATTCTCTGTATCGCTCTGAAACACACCAGTTCTGAATACCTCAAGCAGCCTAAGCCTAGCGTGTAGCCTCCGAGTCTCTAGGGGCTCCCACTTTAATCCCTCTAAAAATTGTGAGACACTATATGTTCGTTCGTAGCAGTTTTTAACGAAGCGTGCTGCTTTTCTTTGTATTTTGTTAATTTTTTTGGTTAAGTAAATAAGTTTGGTTTGGTTAAGTAAGTTATGATCAGGGTCCCAAATGCTCGCGGCGTATTCGAGGTGTGACCTAACCAGAGCGAAGTAGCATCTCTTACACTTTTTCATCCGAGGACTTTCCTATTATACGCATAACAAAACCTAGTTTCTTTTATGCTGTGCCGCATATGCTTTGTATGTGTGCTCCCCACGATGTATCTGAATTTAAGGTAATTCCAAGATATTTTACTGTATTTGAAGATGTTATGTTTACCCCACCCACGATGTAGGTATGGCTTTAGTGTGACGACTTTCGCAGGAAGGGAACTGTGGTGCATTTATTAATATTTAGTTCTAAACCCCACTCCTGGCACGAGTGTAGGTTGTTAAGGTCAGACGACAGAACTTCAAAGTCCGTGTCTTTGCTTAATTCACGGTAGATTACTGTATCGTCTGCAAATAATCTTAATTTACTGCTAATTCGAGAACTTAGGTCATTAATATAAATAATGAATCAAAGAGGGCCAATCACGCCTCCTTTAGGAACACCGGAAGTGACTTCAACCATATCAGAGCTAAAACCGTAAATAATTACTTTCTTTTTGATCACTGAGAAAGTCCCTTATCTAGTTCACTATTTTTTCATTAGCTTCGCATGCATGTATACAATTTATAAAGGAGTTTTTTGTGAGGAACCTTGTCGAATGCCTTCTTAAAATCAAGGAATATCGAGTCGACTTGCTTTTTTGATTAACCTGATTTTAAGATATCATGAAGGAAGAGCGCAAGCCTTGTTTCTTTTTTTTAAGAATTCCATCCATCGCGTGTCTCTTTTCCTAATCAAATATGTCCTATCGCAGTTTTTCAAGGTTATTCTATCCACCCTTCACCTGTCCCCGCTCACTTTCACGACAGCATTCAACCCGAGGGTACCCAACTTCCCAAAATACGGTTAAGACTTCTGTCTCTCATAATAAAAAAGGGAATCATAGGTAGGTTGAGAGATATTTCATTTCTGGTGGTTCTGCGTACTTGCCAGGCATAATGCATGTGCGCTCTGTCACTTGCTCATTTCGTGTACTACTCGATTAATTTTTCCATTGCTGAGTGCCTTCGACCAATCGAAAGTCGACTTAACTTCAAATACTTTTCCTCTTGGCCATTACCGAGTTTCTACGTTCGTAGTTTACCAGTCTTCATCTTTTCATCATTCACTACGTTTACCAATCGAACTCAGATCGATATGAACTCAGAATGATCTGAACATTTTAAGCCAGCCGACTTGGATCTCCTGGTTTACCAATGCGAAATCGATTGAAATATCGATTTTAATCGGTTCATATCGAATATAAATCTCAGACTGGCAGAAAAAGCGGGCAGAGTTAGCTCGCCTTTCAAATCCCACTAGCCAGTTGCGTTAACCAAACCGAGCTGAACCGGCCAAATCGATCTGAGTTCGATTGGTAAACGTAGTGGTAGTCGATCCCTCGGGTGATAATATATGTGCAGATGGGTTATTTTTTTATCGTTGTTTGTATTCATACTCTTTTATTCCAATTCTACGCCGTAAAAGGTACTATAAAGTCACAAGGAAAGACAATTAAATATGAATGATCACGTAGGTTTCTCAGTAGGTTTCATTTCTTCAAGAATTAGTCCCGCTCAAGTTGTTCCTATTCATAAGAATTTGGTCATTCAACGAATTTATTGATCCGATGCTATAAGAGCAAGTAATGTTTTCTTCTCTCACAATTACTTTCCAGAGAAGATTCAAACGTAAGTCTATAAAAGCTACTCTTAACGCTCAGTTTCATCTGGGGCTGCAGTCGTTAACCCACTGCAAACGACATAGTAAGCATTAAACCTGGAAAATTTTATTCTTCAGTTGAAGGCTTCCCATCTATCCGAATACGTTCATATGAATTTCCACTAGAGAAAGGCAGTTGGTAATAAAGGTTGACACCTCCAATTGGCAGGATCGGTATTGAACATTGGTCGTGACCAGGGATGTTAGACGAAACCAGAATCAAGCAAATACTTTCGTTCCGAAACGAAACTGTTGGCTTTCTTTAGCCTGTAGTATTGTTTATACGAGTTTACAAGTTAAAATGTGAGGACTGTAATATTACGTACATCTGTCAAACTGGCCGAAAATTTAGAGCTAGAGTTATGGAACATAGAAGAAGTTTTATAAGTAATGATGAAAAATCTTACTTTGCCATACGTTTGTTTTGTTTTAATCATTTTAGCAATTTTGACCTGGATGTTTTACATTTTAATGACGGTGAACCAAAACTGGATTTCTGTGATAAATATGAAATCGTGAATAGCCCGGATAACATTTGTAATGACGTAGTTTTTATAATTCAATCACCTTTTTTGAATTTAAGTCTTCCTACTCTGTGATCGAATAATCCAGTGGTTGTTTTTTGACCTTCAACTCCACCTGTTCTTTTCTCCCTTTATCTGGTTTCCCCACTGTTGTTTACTTGTTCTACGTCACTCTTCCACCTCTGTATGCTCCCTCCCTTACCCTCTTCGCCGTTAGAAGCGACCCTTTCCCGCCCAACTATGTTTTGCTAAGGGTTATATATGGAATCGAAAAGTTAATTTTGTACCTTGATAATGACATACAGTGTCGAAACCATGGTCGGTGTTTATTAAATAGTGTGGAAATTTACTGTTCAGTTTTCATTCTTATCAGTATGGAGAAGGTTGGATAGGTTAGGTGGACGTCTGAAGGGTACTGTGAGGCATTTGGATAGGAGATTAGCTGTCGATCTGTTCGTTCCTAAAATGGGGAATGTAAGAAAAATTCTCCACCTTCATTTGAAAATCATGCCATACATAAAAGTGTATCCATTGTGATAAAAGCAACATCGATTTTACAATTGATTAATGGACTTCAACCTTGTTATTCATACGTGTCTCGGTCTCAAGAATACTCGTCCACCAAAAACGCGTTTTTAGAGAAATCTTACGAATATTTTTTCCTAAATGTCGCGAAATTGACAGGAAAACAAAATCGCGTGAATAAATGAGAATCTTTATTATATTTTCTTTCACTTGGCGCTTGTCTCGACTTTGTACGCCGGGTATCTCTTAATTATTTATTTAAAAGAGAAAGAGCGGGCAAGCGAATAAAATTAAATGTATTTGAGTCCTTCGTTATGGGTAAGAAATTTGTGGACAGACAGTCAAACTACTTTAGCTACTACTACTACTAAAAAGGCTACTTTGCTTTTTGCATTAATAACTAGAGTATCTTTCCGTCAAGCATGACGGTATTACATTATATATAGAGAAGTATACCATTTCTTCATTAACTATTATAACCTGCGCAAAATTTGTAAGTTTCGTAATCTGTGGTTCTTGGACAATAATGTCAATATATCATCATCGGGAAGATTTTAGAATGGTTATGTCCGGGACACTGCTGTGGGTTTCACGGGAACATGTTTGCGTTAGCAGTTCAGTAATTTCTCCATTTCCCTCCACAGCCTCCCCACGTCTTTAACGCCAACAGCCTCTTCTTCTTTCCTTAGATCCCATGTTTCTAAGCCATACAACGCTACACTCCAAGCTAGTCTCCCAACCAATTTGTTATAGCATTATACTTAATGCTAATACTATTTCAAAAATTAATCTTCATACCTGCTTTCTGCACAGGTTGTAATCCTCAAGATCTTTGACAAAATAACACTAAGTCGTCAGCTAGTATGAACCCCTATTTAAGCTGCCCTCCCACTTTTGTCCCTAAATGTAGATCTTAACATGCCACTCGTGTTATTTAATCGACATAAACCTACTCGATATAAAAAAACCGAGGCTACAATGGGTAACCTTGTCTTATGTCGCTACCTTAGCTATGCAAGCCTTATCCTTCCGATAAGCTATGCAAGGTTTTGCTTCTGAACGCGAAATAATGCTATCATATCATTCGTTAAATTGTTCCCAGCAATATTAAGATGTCACGATGAGACCAATTTTTCTAAATGAACATTTTTTAATAAGAATTCGCCAAACTTTCGAATACCACGCCGAAATTTTTAGTCATTTCATATTATAATGGAAAAAGTTTATCATTTCCATTGATGTATTCACGGTGAGATCCAACCATTAATAAACGCCCTTGAATGAAATGTGGCCCAAGACTAACTTTTCTGCATACTAGAAAAATTATTATTATGTGCAATCAATGACCCACGATTACTGTTCCAGCCACTTTAAGACCAAGCTAATGCAGACCACAGGTTTCACTTAACCATTTATTTATTCCTTCCGTAACCTAACCCTCACCTATTTACGTGCCAATCATCTGTGGTGCAAAGAACGTCATGGCCTCCCTCGAATGACGGACCGACTGAATAGATATTGACTTTCCTGACTCACTAGAACAAGAATTCTCGAGAGAAGTGTATCGGCTTGGATTGGTAGCCAGTGTGGCCAGTGTGCCGTGGTTTAGCATTCCGATGGGGCATGCTTCGAATCCTCGGGTCAGGGCAGGAGATTTGAAAATATGTCTGAGAAAACTAGATTCAAGCTCTGTGGAATGGCGATGTTTGCAGATAGCTGAAGTGCGAGCGAGTTTCTGGGTGGCCGGGGGATGCTATTTTAACACCGCCCTTTATCTCTAAATGTAAGAGCCAATAGAAGAGACATAATGATTTGGCTGAAGTTATGTGTGCAAATATTAAATCAACCTTATCACTACAAGTAAATGCAAAATTAAACCCAGTGAGACGCTAAGAAACTCCATCAATATAAATTATCCTTTCGTCCCATCTCTCTTCCATTTCCTTCATGCTATTCCCATTTTTTAATTGTCTGTCCCATAGTCCCAGCACCACCTCCCCCGTGCATAAGTGGCAATTGGTTGGGTAAACGGGAGTAAAAAATTTCATGTTCACGTTGGCATTATCCTGCATATTTTTCAATACGACATCGGTATCGGGGTCCGAGCGCTCCCAGGGTACCTTGCGCTCTTAATTTTCAAATTTCGTCCAGACCGTTACCAGCTCTCGTCCCCTCGCTGTGAAAAAACTTCATTAACTTTCCAAAATAATATGGAACCGAGGCTATCGCCATATGACGTGAGTGTTTCAAGAGATGGTCCTGCGATCATCCCAGGAGAGTGACGCAGGGCAACCTCAGCATATTCAAGGGCGCAATTCAATTCATATTCAATTCAGTCAAGGCATATTCAATTCATTCTACATTCGCGAGAAGTTCGTCGCTCGACAAGAGTTCAGTAGTGCGAAGGCCTGGTGATGAGGAGGTTGACTTTTGTCAATGATGAGGTATTTGTGATGTGTAGTGAAAGTGTTGCTTTATGGTTTCTGATGTTTCCAGTTTATGAGCTCTAATTTCGTTTGTGCATGGTGAAGGATGGCATTATGCATATCAGTGAATCAAAATATCCGTGTGGATCCTCGATCCACTTGCAAAAATACCTTTACTTCCTACGCAGAACATTTCTTTGCAATGCCTAGTAGTGTGCGCTGTGTGAAGTGTCTTTTAAGTTAAGTGTGATCGTGTAATATAGTGAGTTACCCAACAGTTAAGAATGATGTGCAATATCCCTAGGGATCCGGGCCCCTGGGCTTCTTGCGCGCCACGTTAGACTGCATAATTCCCTGCAAGCCACCTCAAGGGTGTGTGGCAGTGTAGTCTGGAGTGATTGAAAATCAGCAAATAAGGGATAACATTTTATATGGATTTCAGGTATGCATTTATTCTAACCAGTGATCACTACTGGTAGTATATTATATTATCTAGCCCTTTTTGTTGCTCAGGATTGCGTTTGTAATTGAAATAAGTCATGAACTTAATTACACGATTACATTTCATTCTAGAACTAGATGGATAAAAATTTTAATACGAAGATTCCTGTACTATTTGGGTGTTCACCACGTTGCTTGCTGCCGCTGACAACACTTTTGCCCTCCACGTTGATCTGTAAAGCACCGTGAGGGAGCACGAGAAAATATATTGTCAGCAGATACAACCTATGTGCGGAACACCCAAAAAATTCAAGAAACTTTGTCTAAAAGCTGCGGAAACCTACGATTGAAAAGGTGAGGGTAATTGTCCGCTTCCGTCACACACATTTCAAAAATTGTTTTCGACCCTTTCCACATAGCGTATCACCGCGAAATTTTTGTGACAAAAACTAGAAAGATGCCGGTATCTAGTGATAATGTTATTTTGGGGGAATAAGTAATTTACGATAATAAGGAAATTTTCAAAGCTTGAGGTGACGTTTTTCCCGGCCGCCATTGCACTGTTTCCACTTTTGACCGCAGTGTGGCGCGACAGTCGCTGAGTTGCGTTTACCCACTAAATCTCCTGTTCCATGTTAATGAGACGTATTTTCTAGAAAAAAATCTCCCTCGAGACGGTTGGTGATTATAAGGGTGGAAATAGATGGTGTAGGCATGTAGAGACGTATATTTTCTAGAAAAAAATCTCCCTCGAGACGGTTGGTGATTAGAAGGGTCGAAATAGGAGATGCAGGCATGTAGAGACGTATATTTTCTAGAAAAAAATCTCCCTCGAGACGGTTGGTGATTATAAGGGTGGAAATAGGTGGTGTAGGCATGTAGAGACGTATATTTTCTAGAAAAAAATCTCCCTCGAGACGGTTGGTGATTATAAGGGTGGAAATAGATGGTGTAGGCATGTAGAGACGTATATTTTCTAGAAAAAAATCTCCCTCGAGACGGTTGGTGATTAGAAGGGTCGAAATAGGAGATGCAGGCATGTAGAGACGTATATTTTCTAGAAAAAAATCTCCCTCGAGACGGTTGGTGATTATAAGGGTGGAAATAGGTGGTGTAGGCATGTAGAGACGTATATTTTCTAGAAAAAAATCTCCCTCGAGACGGTTGGTGATTAGAAGGGTGGAAATAGGTGTAGGCATGTAGAGACGTTTATTGTAGAGGTGAAGTTACAAATATCCCTCTGTCGGAGCTTTCGCGAAACTGAGAAAATGGCGTCGAAAAAGTTGGAAAAATGACGAAAATTGGTCATTTTCTAACGTGAATATCTCAAAAACCTGTGGCTTAACAAATTTGTTGTATCTTTTGTTTTGTACTGTGATTCTTCAAAAACTAAACTAGGTCACAGTCATTATCCTTAATATCACCAATTACTGGCAATAAGTGTTTGAAATGTGTGTGACGGAAGCGGACATTTACCGAATTCTTGTATCTATTTTCCTCCTGTAAAATCAATTATATTGTAGTTCATCATTGGATTATTATGCCTCGCAGTCTAAACTCTGACCACTGACTGCGCGCGATGAGAAAGGGTTTCTAGTACCAACTTGCTTCTGGGTATTTCTCACTGATTTTCAACAGATGTAGCGAGGGAGTAAAATAAAAGCCTACGAGAGAATCCCAAACTCGTGTGATCTAAATTATTTTGCTAATCATAATCTTGGTTTTATCCTCAATTTTAAGCCGGTTAAAATGTAGTTCTGCTAATAGCTATTCAATATTTTCTATGTGATCGATTACATTAAAGCGCATACCTTTCGTATGCATCTGTTCAAATTCTGGTCAAATTCGCGATCTAAATCATTCTTTCACAAAAATCCTTAATGCGTGCTCGAATAGTGACCAAAGAAAGATAATTGCATGTCTGTAACGTCTTAGCAGGTGATTTAAGTTCTTATGCAGAGTTATACTATTATTTTCTTATCTATTTGTTTGAAAACTGGTGGCACAGGCTATTAAATTTATTATTTTCCTTTTATGTCGGACTTACACTATCCTTATGTTCTCACTGCATAAATTACTGCAATAAAGAGTTTGTTACACGAGTCCAACAACGAAGAAATATGTTCTCATTGCTTGCGTTCAAACGATAAGTGCACCAATTGTAGTGGAAGTTGCGCTGGCAGAATAGATGGAATTGACGATTTGAATGTTATTGATAGCATAACGCATCACAAAGACTATCTTTCAATAAATATTTAGCATATTTGAGCATCAGTGTGGGATTTTCCATGTATTTTATATGAGGTTTTCTCTTCTGATTATTCCTTAAGAGTCAATTTATCCTTACACTTGAATGCTACCATTACATTTCTTATGCAATATATTTTTATTTTCTATCACCGTCTAAGCTTTAATCGTCTTGCCACTTTTATTTCCCCCAGAGAGTAATTTTAAAACGTATGTCTCCGGTATAATTTGGTCTTTTGTAAAGTATGTAAAGACTGCTTTGGAATGAAAATCCCTGAACTGACGGCGGAAATCCTTGTATTGTGCAAAAAAGTGCGATTTCCTTGGTATCAGTAAAAACATTAAACTCTACGATCATGAATAAGTGACAAGATTGAAAACCATCTGGCGTGGTGTATTTAGTATGCCTACGAATAGATCTGGGCGTGATATTCTTATGACAAGGTTCGAAAAAGTTTTCGTTTATTTCTAGTCTAACACTGCATTAAAAGAATCACTTGGCCTTAAGTAAAATATTTATGCATTTTGAAACGCATTCATATTATTTTAGCGACATTTTTTAACGTTACTGTTTCATAAAATGGGTTAAAAACAGTTTTAAGTGCATTAATTCATGCTTTCAGTAGCTATTAAAAACATTTTTAAGTAGGCATCACATTCTTCACCGATGAACATGATAAGAAGCCAAATGTTTTTGGTTGGCAATCGTCCGAGTTAAGGCTTTATATGATACATTTTTTGTATATTTGTTTCGGACCTCGTTCGTGGGTCATGACACGCACGTTGCGACTTATTTGTGAGCATATTGTACAAGTACAAATAGCACAGAGAAATCTCACAATGGGCTTTTCGTTTCCTTATTTTGTGGTAATAATTCACTCGAATGGTTTCGGAATTAATACTGTCATAGAAATTTTCTTGGACTATTTCAAACTCCGTAAGAATATTAACAAGGATTTGAGTGCAACCTCAGTGATTTTTCTGTATTTACCCCGCTAGCTAACACCTGAACTACTATCGTGGTTTTTGGCCTAATCCTCGGGTCTTTTTTCACCCGATTTTTCAAATTACTCGTAAACAACAACCGTCTCCCGCAATGTCTCAAGTTCAACTGCCTCGCTCCCCCCTCTACCCTAGGTTAAATGGTAGCCAAGGTTACTGCGAGCGGCCGTTTGAGCACTACAGCAAAAACAGAATACGTTTGGTCAATAAAGACCCGACGCTAGCAGTTGAGGGTTAAGGACATGCATATTCATTGTTAAGGACATAGGTATTTGCGGTGCTATCTATTTGTGTATAAGATAAAGACATATTAAAAGATTTTAAGGGCTAAAATATGTAAAAACTGATGCCGATGGCTCTTCGGGTGTTCGTGTCCTGTCGGAAAAACTTGACTATCGGTAGTATCATCTACAGATCAGATTTCTGTTCCGATTACTATATCTGAGAGTACAAATATATTCTCTACATCGGCGCGCTTCTTCCCCACGTTACGGAAATGAATTGGTACTAAATTATATCGCATGTAGCTTGATGCATGTTGGTTCACCGTTTTCTAAGATTATGTGTGTTATCTATTTGAAGTTCTCTAAAACCACTAAGAAACGAGTTTTTCTTTGAATGTACGTAGTTATCTTGAAGGGCGCGTGCTAGATTATTTTCGTCTTAGACTTGATTCATTCATATCGATAAAATGTTTGGAGAAACGGGGACGAGCAATGACAGGAAGTGCAGAAAGTGGTAATACCGTCTCATTTGTAATTATTAGGATTATCATCGAGAAAACTTAATGGGTAGTAAACTACGCAATAAAAGAGGAACGGAATGAAACAGGGAAACCATAATTTTATGTTATGAAAATACAGCTTTATAATACAGTGAGATATTGGCTGTGATTACATGTATACAAGATCAATACGAATGGACAGCTTGTAATTGTCCGTTCTACTTTTTCTACACTCGACCTGTTGCTGGGAAAAAAGACTTAAAAGAGCCATGAGTCGATGTCAAAAAAAAGTTGAGTGGAAAACGACGCTATGAAGTCAATCTGGGGTAGGACAATGATTGACAGCTAGCAAAATCATGGTGTAAAATTATTGTAGGATAATGTCCAATAATTTTAATAACAAGCAAATTCTTATAAATGTCCTGTCCGATATAATGCGATGAATGTCAAGAAATAATTAATACGTTCATGTGAAGTACTTAAATTGTAGTGAACATACGTTCTGAGAGCAGTATTCGATTAAAACACCGACATATTCCATTGTAAGATAACTACATTTAGGAGTTTCTTACTCAGTAAGAAATTATTGCCGACGAATTCGTATTTAAGTTATACTTCGCGCGGAAAAACAAAGTCATCGTTTATAAATAAAACTTAACTGTTACGTAAGATGAACCACGAATAAGATGACGACTACGGTATTTCTATGGTTCGATCGCCAAAGCGGAACTTCAGTGGGTTTGCATGTGAGTGTCCCTACCTACCGACCTATCCCCACTCCCCCAACCTCGTGTACCTATTGGACCGCTTTCCCGCAGGAGAGCGGAGACAACCCATTCTGCCCCAGCGTGTGAGAATCTGGGTCTCAGTTAGCCAGACCACGCCATTGTCTGTGAGGGACGGGGTTCTGATTTGGTCCCTGGCCTGCCTAAGAGTGCAAAGGCTGTGCAATGGCCAGGGGTGTAAAGTGGGGCCCTTAGCCAGGCCAACGAGTGCGTCGGGGGCGGCTAAGGGATCTTTCGTGTACCAGCCGAAGTCTTCTCGACCCCCGGTCCCCCGACCGGAAGCCATTCTCTCCAGGCCGGAACCGCGGACCTTGAGTCCCCGGGCGGGGAGGTCCCTTCGGGAATATGGGTGCGTAAGATAGGCTACCGTGGGTCGGGCCGCTCAAACGTTCCAAATCCCTGTCCCTATCACGTCGTCGATGAACCTGAAAAGGACTGTCATCACGTCGGGAGTCCTATCTGCATCTGGCGATCGTATCGAAATTGCCCACCTTATATAGGTAGAGAGGGAGAGGTGACGTCACTGAGCTGCGAGTGGGGGCGAGTGGGGGCGAGTGGGGGCGAGTGGGGGCGAGTAGGGGCGAGTGGGTGAGTTGATCTTGTATCGTCCAATCACGGAGGGGCGTTTCTAAAACTTCCTAATATGGTGTTCTTCCCCATCGACTGTTACCAAAGGCTTCTTCCCGCGCAACTAATTTTTTATTCGTTAATATTTAATTTACAAATTATTATTGCGTTTACCTCTCATTTAATGCTTTGTAATCCCCACCAGACCACCGCTTTAGCTTCATAAACTATAATTGCAAGTATCTACTTATCTATGACACTTGTTTACGGACACGTTTTCATATGTCATTGACAAATTTACATCGTAGAAGGCAATAATGGTTAATACTAAGTTTTCTGCCTCTTTATTATGTGCATTACCACCTAGCACAATAATGTTTTACGTTACTATTATTTTTAAATCGTCACATACCTATTTATGATCTTTAACTCTTATTGAGTTATCTTGGTTCGTTACAAGACAGTCTTTGACTGTTAAAGTTCAATTTTTATGCGTTTAAGTACTTGTGTATTTTGTTCCTTACCTCAAACTTTCAGAGAACATTTATTCGTCGATATATCTACATCTACGAAATACTGTTCAAGCCACCGCAAGGATGTGTGGCATGTGATGATTCACATCAGGCATTCAGCACTCATCCCAGCTCAAATCAGAATCGCGCACCCTCCGCCAGCCACTAAGCGAGGGCCGAAAGTATTCCATTAGCAGTCACGATTACAATGCGCGATCAGACCAGAAACTAGGAGAGAGATACCGTGACGAACATACTACTATGTAGTACACTAACGTGGATACAGCTATTGGTTAGTATCATAAATGCAATTGGTAACTGGTAGCATAAGGTACTAAATCAAGAAAAAGCTAAATCGTACCGAAAATTTTATGAAGTGCTAGTTTCTAATAATGATGGTATGGTACTAAGCTCATGTACAAACGTTAGTTTTCTCAGTGAAATGCAGATTATTAGTTTGAAGATTTCTTTTACAGCTTCAAGTGTGGAACTTGAGGAGTTTTCTAAGCGAATATTATGTATTTAAGGTTTGACATACATTATCAGGGTTTTCAAATTTAACCCGTGAAATTCAAAGTATTTTTCTCTGATACTTATAGAAAGATTCCGCAAGTTGAGAATGAATAACAGTCTACGGATGATTATCAATGTACAAGAATAATCCAGTAATGAGTACGGTTTTTAAAATTAATCATATGAAATATGATCGACCTCAAGCCCATTGAGACCTCCATAGGAAAATATTCCTTGTTAGCTTCCATTTCTGATTAATATCATTGTTTACGTGAAAACCTTACATACATGCATACATACATACCCATCACGCCGTTCCCTTTCGAGGTAGGCACAGTCAAAATGTTTCACTCATTAATACATAATTGTACACCTAACTCTGCTTCAATAATTTCCTCCATACTGACCTATCCCTGCAAACCTCTTTTGCCTCATTTACCCCCATACATTGTTTCATACACGCCCTCCTGTTCTTAAGACTCCTAATATTCCTCCTCCAAAGAATTTCCTCAACCACATTCAACCACAACTTTCTCGGCCTACCTCAACCTCTCACACCACTCATTCTACTCTCATATATCTGTTTTGTTATTCGACTATCGTCCATTCTCTCAACATGGCCAAAACAACGAGGCACACCCCTTTCATACACGTCCATTACTGTAGCATTTAACCCACATTCAGTCATGACCCACTCATTCCTGACCCTATCCATCTTACTTTTGCCGCAAATACTCCTCAGGTAACTCATACCCACGGCGATTAGTCTACTCTTTCTCAATCCTGACATACCCATGTTTCACTACCATATAGCAAAGTGGGAAGAAGTACACTTTTGTACACGGCAATTTTCGCTTCATTAGACAAGCACTCATTCCTTGATATGCTCCACATTCTACCTACCACTTTCCTTCGAGCATTCGCGCGTCTCTTTATCTCCTCATCTATTCTTCCATCTTTCGCATGCATCTTACCTAAGTACACAAAATCATCCACCTGTTCAATTACTACACCATTCGCCCTCATCATACAGTTATTCTCCCCATTCTCCGTATGAAAAACTACTACTTTAGTCTTGCACGCATTTACCTTCAATTCCATTCTCTCCGTTGATTCACAAAATTTATCTAGAAGCTTCTGTAATCCCTGTTGACTGCCTGTGATCAAAACAGCATCATCCGCATGTAGAAGAACTCGCACGTTTACATTTCCAATCAAAACACCGTCGTTTTAACTACATGCGTCTCTAACACATTTATACATAAATACATTAAACAGCCAAGGAGACATTACGCATCCTTGCTTTACACCCCGATTTATTACAAAACAATCACTCAGAACCCCGTTGACTCTTACACTTGCCTTACTATTGTCATACATCGCCATCATAACATTCAATAACTGCCCATTCACTCCATACTCTCTCAAAACCTTCCACAACTTCTTTCT
Organism: Ceriagrion tenellum; assembly: GCA_963169105.1. Lineage (NCBI taxonomy): Eukaryota > Metazoa > Arthropoda > Insecta > Odonata > Coenagrionidae > Ceriagrion > Ceriagrion tenellum. The sequence continues at coordinate 126,948,626 of OY720637.1, forward strand.
ATTTACTCTGTCATATACCTTCTCTAAATCGACAAACGCACAGTACTCTTTCTTTCGGACACTCGTACATGTTTCTATCACTTGCTGAAGTGCAAAAAGCTGGTCACTATATCCTCTCCCAGGCATAAACCCACACAGCACGCCTTATATTCTGTCGGAAGTTATATTCCTCACTCTTTCGATTAATATTTTACTGGATACTTTTCCCGGGATACTCAATAAACTAATGGCCCGATGATTATTACATTCGGTCTTTCCTCCCTTCTCTTTGTACAATGGAACGTTGATAGCATTCTCCCAATCCGCTGGAACAACAGAAACCTTTAAGCATAAATTATATAGTTCATACGGCCTACAAATTAGTAATTTACACCCACACTTCAACGTTTCACTGGATATCCCATCTATGCCTGCAGCCTTCCCATTTTTCAATATTCTCACAGCTGTTGTGTCCTCCTTCTCACTGATATCCTTTCCATCCTCACATTCTCACATGCCCCTTCACAAGGCTCCTCCTCAACGCCTGCAATATTATTGTACAATTCTTCAAAATACTCCCTCCAGCAGTTCCAGATATTGCTCTCGTCCCACATGACCTCTTCACTTTTGTTTTTGACCACATTCATTCCCCTACCTTCACCAATCTTAGCCCTTTTCACCCACTTCCAAAACAGCTTTTTATTACCTTCAAAATCACTCTGCATTGTGTTAGCTTCATCCGCACGCATTCTTTCTTTGCTCTCTTTCACAATGATTTTGCATTCATTCTTTTTCCTTCTGTAAATCTCACATGCCTTAGTACGCTCTTCCTCAAATTTGGCAGCAATCGTATCCTTGTACGCCTCTTTCTCTTCTCTGACTACATTTTTCACTCCTTCATTCCATCAAGCATCACCTTTTGTTCTTTCTACCACTCCTTTTCCACATACACTTTCAGCACATTCCACAATCACTCCTTTTAAACACTCCCGCGCATCATTTACGTTCTCGTTTCTGATATGCTCGTCCCATTCTCTCTGCTTCAACGGTAGAGCATCCTCCAGCATGCAACCATACCGCATTTTTACCTCACTGTCTAGCAACCTTTTCACTTTTACCCTCAACTGCTTACGCACAAATTCTTCCTTGGTACCTACTTTCTGCCCAGATTCACTTTTGAGAGTACCAAATAGTGATCTGTTCCACATTCAGCACCACTCTCGTGTCCCACACTAACTCCCTCAATCTCTCATCATACACAACAAAATCAATCATGCTTTTACAATCGCCCCTTTGCCAAGTATATATATATATATATATATATATATATATATATATATATATATATATATATATATATATATATATGTATGTTTAAACCATGTATTGGACACAAACAATCATTTTTCCAAGCACACGCCTACCAAGTTTTCACCATTATCATTCACTCGGGGGTCACCAAAAGGCCCAATCACTCTTCCGCCTCACACCAACCCACCCATTCATGTCACCTAGTAAAATTACTCTCTCACCAGGATCACAATAATTCAAAACCTCTCTCAGTGTGGTTTGGATATGGTTTTTGTGCTACGTTCCGCGTCCTTGCATGAACTCGTTTTGCCAGCATTTGTGAAAGTGCGAAGTAAGTTACATTAAAATAATCTTTTCTCTAGCTTCATATTAATTTGCTGGTTTTGACTCCTGTTTTGTAATTATTAATTATAATTTACGTCCCAAAGTATTGTTTTTCATTTTGCCTTACATGGATTCCATCGTAAGTAACTTGCACTGAGGAGTGATACCAACACAACTGCCTAGCAAGTTCCCACTTTCAGTATGGTCGATCTGATTTACTAGCTTTCCTCTCTAATGGCGAAATTCTGTTAACTCCAATTGGTCGATTTCAATATTTATCTAAATTCGAATTGAGTTCTCATTTAATGCTATCACATTGCATTAAAATTATCGTAATTTAAACTTCTCAATTTGCCTTTTGAATATTTGTCTGAAATATAGCTGTAAGGTTAAGAAGTTAAATCTTTAATATTCGTAGATTAAAATTAAATTTCGCCGCCGTTTATCTCAATCTTCTGAATGATTATGTTCGCTGTTGTAAATGACTATTCTGCAGATTCTTGTTGTAATCTGCAGTGATTCATATGAGAGATTTCTCATTGATAAAAACTCAGTTCTTTCATCATTTAAATCCCAGACTGTATTTGCCGTCAATTCACCATTTTTGGAATAAGCACCACTAGTAAGCTGTAAATCTTCTCGCGCTATACGATGCATAATAATATGCAGATGTAAATGCGTTTGTGAAAAGCCAAAATTTTATCTTAACATTTGCGAGAAGTAAATGACATTTTAATGATCTTCATATGAGTATCTTTTAACCGTCTGGAATTCGTTTCCCGAGGGCCTAGGTACGCAACACATTAACCCGTACGTGTTCATATACGAATGCGTAAACCAAACAGAGCAGGTTCTATTTTCATATGTATGCATTCATGCATTAGTACGAGTTGAAATGGTAACTTAGTGAATTTTCACGTTCAGTCGCGCTTTCATGCATTCGTACATCGACTTGTACGGGTTAATGCATCGTGTAACCAGGCCGTTACTGCCGGTAAAAACATAATGTTGAGTCTCATCAGTTCGAAATCCGTCTTCGAGTACATGCCTATTGAACCTTTGTCGGTATGAACATAAATGTCAACATATTCCTGAGAAATTTTAAGTCTAGCTGAGGTCGTAACGAGTGAGAACGGTGCATTTGACCGGCTGAAAAGATTGTGGAGGCCGATGGTGAATACGAAGCCGAGGAATGACGTAATGGTGATGGGTAGGAAATCCCATCAACTTAGTTCAGGTTACCCAAGTCGTCCTGCATGTGAGCCGAGTTTATAGTCATCCCCGTGTCGTGGAATATTATTTCTTCCTCATCAAAGATACCTTAAACTCGGTGTCTTTAGATTAGGTTCATATTTCCCAAATTGTGGCACGCTAATTCAACATAAGTGATAAGACTATGGCATAAATTGTATGTGTGAAGTGAATATTGGTTGTTCAAAAAGTTTAATTATTCTCTTTTGCATCATAAGCGTTCATTCTATCCGAAGGGGTTTCATCTTGCCGGCGTTGAGTGTTGAATTGAGTTCAGTGTCATGCCAATAAGATATCTCTGGATTTGGAATTACAGAAGTTTGATCTTGTGATGTGTTTAGAGTGAATGAAGTCCTGTCGGTGATAAATGATTGAAATAGCCATCGTTTTACACCAATGTGGTGTATGAAACTAGTTCTTATGTGGTTAATAATGCTGCAGTTGGTGATATTAGTTTCCAGCATTAACGTACTGAAAGTGTTCTTTATCCACTGTGGCTCATTGGAGTGAATAAGTGAATTTTGAAAGGAATTTGGGAACTTCCATTTTCACTGATGGGATTGAATAAGTCATACTAAAAACCACTTTGGGTGAGTACCTTCTAACTTAGATGTGTTATTATTAAGAATGTTTGCTTTGAGTTGTTGTGGAGGATAGCCTAACTAGTGACAAGTGTTCCTCGTCCGTCACAGCAATAAATTGCCCGTGGTTCATTGCTCATCGTTAAAATCCCCAAAAAATACTCACTTCGGTATATACTCTGTATATTGCATATGTCCCATAATTCCTGGGCCTGAATTGATAGTGTGTTGTCGCAAATAATATAACGATGATTGACATTTGGTTTTTCAGTCATTATGTATTTGTAAAGAAGAGGAAGCAGTTGCATATTGGTATGCACCTCAAGTATGTGTGTTTAGGAGAATTGCGCATCAACTAAAGAGATACCAACCTCCGTTTGATCCGTGCATATATAGATCTCCTCCAGGGAGTCCGTATACTTGCCGTTGTGTACATAATTTATAACAATATATGAGTACTGGACGTTGTAAATTTATTATTAAGTAACAGCTGCTTGGATAATTCGCCAATATGTTTCAATTGTGGTGTCGGCGATGTATTTAACGAACGCGAGGCATTACTTATTAGAACGAGGGATATATTTAAGACTCCTTTGAGTGTTTTTATGTCATTTTCTTCTGTCGTGCGGAAAAATAAAAATTTTGCAAAAGCCATCATTACATTTCTCATTTAGCATACATTGCGAGAAACGCTATTTTGTTCGAGTTTTTTGGACCAAAGTGAGCTCTTGAGTATCTGTGCACGGTCGTAAAGAGTTTTCGGTATATCATACTAAGCTGTCACATTTAGTCCTTCGTCAAGGCACATGGCTAAATTGTACCGATAACAGTTACTTCTGTATTTCCTGACACCAAATCTGGGTTTTGTGTGTAAATTTTATCCTCCAACAGACAGGTGGTCATGCGTAAACGTATCCATTCCGAACAAGTCAAATATTTTACGCTTTTGTGGGTCCGATGGCTTAATTTTGGATGCAAAGATGAACATCACCGAAGACCTCTATACATCTTCTTCCTCGATGGCGCTACAGCCGAAATCGGGCCTTGGCATACTCAATTTTCTTCCTCCATTCAACTCTATCCCCTGCCACACTTCTCCAATTCCTCACCCTAAGAATTGGGGTAAGGAATTACATGGCCCTCCGAAAAGGGGGTTGGGCGTTTGGCTGACTACCAAACCCTGGAAAAAAACAATTGTACCGAAACCTCATTTGAAGCCTCTATACATCTACATGAACAAAATACGTGAAAGACAGCACTAGGATATGTGGCATGGGGTGATTCCTCGCCAGACATATAGCATTCATTCCAGTTCTAATTATAGCCACGTACTTTACCCTGGTCGCTAGATGCATACCAAGAAAATCAAGGATAAAAATGAGAGGTCAGAATAGACATTAGGGGAGCGCTACGCACAATAAAAGGCTACTATGCAACACAAGGTATTATGTAACAAATGAAGGCTCATATGGCGGAATGCATTATACTCTCAAACTATCGTAAAGATAGACGTGCTTTTGATTTTCTGAGAAGGTCCAAAATATAACCAAATACTTCAAAAATGTTATCCTAGTTTATTTTATTTAGCGGCTCCAAGTATTGCATATGCTTCCTTTTCCAATGATATATCGAAGTTGATCAACATTTTTAGAATAAAGCTATGAAGTCCTGAGACAAATTATATCAGTATTGATATCGTCAATTAGAGTCAATTATTTTATAGTTATTAGCCGAATTTATTAACTTGTAGTTTTGTAGTTATCAGTGTAATATTATGTAAACTTACTAAAGAGTATCATGTTTATGGAGTCATTCCAAATGTTGACTTTCTCGTAATTATATGAGAGCATTCTTGAGCAGTCAATGTGATTCAAAAGAGTATTTTTCTAAAGAGAAAACAAAAAAAATGAGTAGGCGATTTCTTTTTTAGTTTTCATCGCGGAGCTAAAACAGTTAATAATGGAATACAAAGCCATACCCATGTCCGGATACCATTGAATTATTTGTAAATAGATGACGACACCGCAAACAAGTGTCATATATAAGTAGATACCTGCAATTATAGTTTAAGAAGCTAAAGTGGTGGTCTAGTGGCGATTAAAAAGCATTAAATGACAAGTAAACGTAACAATTTTTTAAAAGTTAATATATAAGAAGTAGACATTACCTGCAATCATAGTTTTAAAAAATAGTGTGTGTTTTCCGGTGGCGATTAAATAGCATTCAATGAGAGGTAAATTAATAATAATTTGTAAATTAAATATTAACGAATAAAAAATTAGTTGCGCGGGAAGAAGCCTTTGGTAACAGTCGATGGGGAAGAACACCATATTAGGAAGTTTTAGAAACGCCCCTCCGTGATTGGACGATACAAGATCAACTCACCCACTCGCCCCCACTCGCCCCCACTCGCAGCTCAGTGACGTCACCTCTCCCTCTCTACCTATATAAGGTGGGCAATTTCGATACGATCGCCAGATGCAGATAGGACTCCCGACGTGATGACAGTCCTTTTCAGGTTCATCGACGACGTGATAGGGACAGGGATTTGGAACGTTTGAGCGGCCCGACCCACGGTAGCCTATCTTACGCACCCATATTCCCGAAGGGACCTCCCCGCCCGGGGACTCAAGGTCCGCGGTTCCGGCCTGGAGAGAATGGCTTCCGGTCGGGGGACCGGGGGTCGAGAAGACTTCGGCTGGTACACGAAAGATCCCTTAGCCGCCCCCGACGCACTCGTTGGCCTGGCTAAGGGCCCCACTTTACACCCCTGGCCATTGCACAGCCTTTGCACTCTTAGGCAGGCCAGGGACCAAATCAGAACCCCGTCCCTCACAGACAATGGCGTGGTCTGGCTAACTGAGACCCAGATTCTCACACGCTGGGGCAGAAAGGGTTGTCTCCGCTCTCCTGCGGGAAAGCGGTCCAATAGGTACACGAGGTTGGGGGAGTGGGGATAGGTCGGTAGGTAGGGACACTCACATGCAAACCCACTGAAGTTCCGCTTTGGCGATCGAACCATAGAAATACCGTTGTCGTCATCTTATTCGTGGTTCATCTTACGTAACAGTTAAGTTTTATTTATAAACGATGACTTTGTTTTTCCGCGCGAAGTATAACTTAAATACGAATTCGTCGGCAATAATTTCTTACTGAGTAAGAAACTCCTAAATGTAGTTATCTTACAATGGAATATGTCGGTGTTTTAATCTAATACTGCTCTCAGAACGTATGTTCACTACAATTTAAGTACTTCACATGAACGTATTAGTTATTTCTTGACATTCATTGCATTATATTCAGACAGATCTTTTATATGAAATCAATTGCTATTGAAATTATCTGAAGTCATCCTGCAATATTTTCCCCCGCCATGAGACCGATAGCGATGTATGTCTGTAGCTGTTTTTTAAAATGAATATTATGGATAATACCATACTTTTTTAGGCCTCTAGTGCTATCTTTGCTTAGGAGCTTCTGCATTTTCTCTATTTATGTTTCTGTCAGCGCAAATATTCGGTTTTTTATCTTTCCATCTCATGATTTTATAAGGGCATGGGGGACCTTAAACTTATTTAAAAGTAACCCTATTTACCTGAGTAGGCAGGATAAATGTAAAGGTATTTCATATTAGAGTTTCGCAGAAGAGTAAAATCCGTGCTGTTGGAATAAGAATTTTGTTCACACTAACATTCATCGACCCACTAATAGCTCCTGCTACCGTTTATTGCTCCCTGAGGAGACGTTGCTCCTATATATCGCGGTATTAAATGAATGGAATTGGTTTTCGGCGCATTCTGCACTATTTTTAGTCAACCAGTCCAAAGATTTTCTCTAAAAGGGGGTCGAAATGTTTGAAATTAAAATTCCTCAGCATACCATGGCGTTATCATATTTATTTATTCTTCTTCATTTATTGCTACCCATCCTTCTCCAATTATTTCTCTGAAATAACTCTTTCCGCATTTTTCAAATTTGGATGATAGTTACTGTGGTTTTATTACTTCCATCCTCAGTCAAAACCGTGGCCTTCTGCATTGATAAGCTTTGAGAACATTCATCTACCTTTCTGATGGAATTATCTTGTACCTATGTAGGGAAAACCTTTTTCACTGAAAATCCACCTCATATTTCTTAATCCTATAGTTTGTCCATTCCAAGGCTCGATGTTCTATCAAATTAAACAAAGGTTAATTATGCACGATTTTATCAGATAATCTTGTGCATCTTTGGTAAATGAAATAACTTTAATATCCATGCAAAATCAAGCATGAAATTCTTCACGTCAAATATGGTATCGTATAATATTGCTCAAATACGGTAAAATATGAAAATTTTACAAGAATTCACTCAGCGTAGAAAATCATTTTAGTTTTACCATAGTTAAATTAAAAGATTATACATTTACAGCAAGTGTTAGCTCAAGGCTAATTGTATCCATAATGAAGGCAGTCTCTCAGGACCATTCCAAGAACTTTTATTTGCACGTCTCGTTTCATACTTTGACGGCATCGTAAGACAGAATAAAATGATTAAACTCTTAGCAGGAATAAAATTTTGTAGAGATGTACGATGTGCTTGTCTTCATTACGGATACTAACATCAAACATTTTCTCGCAGCGACGCCTGCCACAGCCTAACTTATGGCACAGGACACTTTTTGTTCGACTAAATCTTAGTATTCTATTGCGAACAAGACATACTTTCACATTAGTGAATTCTGAATTTGAAATTGTATTGAAATCAATAAAAAATAATGGGAAAGAACGGCAAGTGAAACTTTGTGCAGTGAGAGGCCTTGTCTTTCGTTTCTCTCTCTATTGAATACACGACCTGACCGAAATACTTGAGGCAACATTGAAAACTATCACTTTCGCATCACATTGTGTTTAGCGTTCATGGCGTAAGTTTTTTTTTTAATCTCAAATTTAAAAATAATAAATTGATGTATTATTTTATTGCATGTCTACCGCTAGCCAGAAAAACATAAATATGTTTGATGAGCCGTCAAGTACACATTCGCACATGACTAGGGCCGTTATCGTAAAACATGCAATACCCCAGACCGTCTGGCTCTCCCATATAATTAATGTGGTACCCCCGCTTTACGATATTATTTCGTTCCACGGGACCGTTCGTAATGTGAATTCCATCGCAAGGTGAACCAGCATTCTAACGGATGCGGGATTTTTAAAAATTACATCAGTGGTAGTGTATTCAGTGGTACACACTCGAGTACACGTTCTAAATTTTCTGTAATGTCTTAAATGTTATGTAAACAACAGTTAAACTTCAATTAAGATATGGCACATTGACTGCACATCGATTCCCCTTGCATTAATACGCAAGACTAACCACATCACCCCGTATTCGCTGTCTATAAGTGCAACTTTCTCAGCAACTTTATTTATAATCGCCTTTTCCACCTATGATTAAAGAAGGTGAGATATACCTATGCGAACTGCTCGGTATCGATAATCACGCGTCTTTATCTTGGCCTCAAACCATCACCACTACATCACAATCACCTGAACGATACGTGCAGTAGGTATTTCGCGCACACTTGGAGAAAGTAACGTTAAGAGCTAATTTAAATTATGTACAAAAAATTAGGCATTGAGTTATGGTAGAAATAGGATAAATGTGAGAGACAAATAGTTTATGAAAATACATACACGACTGGTGAAGGAATAGTCGGTAACCTTTCCGTGAATAATAATAATCTATCAAATCGCCTCGTCGCTCGGCTTTCATGTGGTTCATAGATTATCCTTCTCCTTACACCGTGACATCTTTTTAGATATCTCTCTCTTGGAAATTCCGTGAAGATTGAAAGCCGAACTACCATCGCAATGGTATCAAAGTGGAGAATTTTACTCCGAGCACTTTTCAAAGCAGCTAAACTGACAGCAAGCCCGTCAATGACATTTCCAGCATGTCTTTCGCTTCTGACGATCTTACTTTTTACTCCAAGCGGGCAACACTGATGTATTTCTCCCGTTCAAGGACATCCCTCGGAGATTGAATGCCGATTTACCATAGAGATTGCAGCAGAGGGGAAAGCTTTCACTCAAAGCACTTCTATCAGTACAGCTGACTCATCAGGGTAGGGGGAGTTATTGAGGGCTTGTTGTTTACATTAGGGGCCCATGGCCTTCTAGAAGAATCCGCTAACCGGGTACATAACAATAAGCACGTAATAGGAATCCTGAGCACAACAATTTTAATGGAAACTTTGTAGAAAACAATTTGAACTGTCAGCGTGCAAAATCGGTACCCTCTCATGCAATATTGATGCACGCTAATTAAAAGGTGAATAAATGACGATATAGGCAAATGAAATGATGATATAGGCAAATGAAAGGTGAATAAATGATGATATAGGCAAATCAAGGGGAAATAGCTACAGTTTTCACTTGATAAATTGATGTATGGTATTTTTTTGTCTCTTAATGAAGTCTCTTGAAGTTTCCAAATACTTTATCTTCATAGTCGCACGATAATAGTTCGGTCCTTTCTATGTCAACATGTTTCTTTGCAATCCTTTCAACCGTGTCCCAAGCAACGAGTAATTCTTTAATGTCCTCAGAAGTCACAGAATATCCTTCGTTGTTATCACCCTCCTCGCATGCGACGCAGTTACTTCCTTCAACCATTTCCTCCAATTTTTAGCTCTTCTGTATTCGCCTCACTCCCAATTTCTTCGATAAGCTCCACGATGTCATTTCCATCAATCTCAAACCATAATGTTAGACTTTTGTTGATGATTTCCTCATCTTTCGTGCACTCTTCATCAAACCCTGGAAATCGTGAACAACTTCCGGCCAAATTTCCCAGAAGCGTAATTGGTCTCTCTGGTGCAAACATCGTTCCGACTCCACAATTAAGCGATTAGTATCTAAAAGACTAGTTTCCAGGAATCGGAACTGCTGGTCTCATTGAAGCACTTGCCAAAATGTTTTAAAAATATTTTCCGAAATTAGCAGTTACTTTCTGATCTGTTGGTTGAAGCAAAGAGGTGGTATTGGGAGTGAAGAATTTCACTTAATCGAAACCGAATTGCGCCTCAGGGTTTTCGGTGAGATCTGGATTGTGGTCTGGGGCATTATCCAACACCATTACTGCTTTAAGTGGCAGTTGAATTCTGTCGAGGTGAATTATGAATGAGGGGCAGAACTCCTATATAACACGCACTCATTAAAAATTTTAGAAAATTTCGAGCTGCATCTTTTGAATTAGTATTGGATAAGAGACACGGTCGAATGCTGTAGTGAGATCACATGCCGTTAACCCTTATGTGCACACCCAGGGTACCCGGGTGCCCACCTCTAGTTTTTCTTTATTTCTGAGTCAGCATATGAAATGAATAATTTCATATCAATATAATTAACTAAATAAACATCAATAAAAAGTATATTAGCATTTTGAAGTCCCCAAGCCTTCTACAACTCCCATTCAGAGAAACAGAAATAAGGCCATGCAAGACATGAAAGCATTTTCTCCTGCTTGGACCGTTGTGTTTTACTAACTAATTTACCATAAAATTGTTGCAATTGTTTATTTACTAGTGTAATGTACCTGTTGAAATTCAATGGGTGTGAAAAACATTGAACTAATTTTACAAGAAAACCACAAAGCCAGAAGAATATTGTCAGCGTGGTCATTTGAGGAGATCATAACCTACCTTGCACATCATGTTCGTTGTAGTGGACACGCTGATCGTTTTCCAGGTGCACATTGAAATGAGTGACTGTTGGTCCTCGTTCATGCACAGGAAACCCAAAAATTGAGCCACGAAGACTTATTACCACTTAAATAGCAACCAGGTTGATAGATGGTCACCTCGTCCCTCCGGTTCTCTTCAGCCATCTCCTGAGTGAATTAACAGCTTGATCACTTCCTTTGTGTACAAAAATATTTGTACATTCAATGACTTAATAGAGTTGCGATATTTGTAGATATGTGCGTTGAGTATCTTACTCAAGATCAGAGAGCATAGTACAATCCAGCAGTTGATAATGTCAAAAGGAGCTTTTGCAGCAACATCCATGTTTATTTGATCTATCAATCCTCTGTCACCCGGACTGCGCCTTTGGTGTAAAAGGTAGCCATAATCATTGGTTTTGGATAATAAATCAAAAATCTATGGCAATTCTTAGTGCATTTACCAATTTTCATGCACGGATGTCCCTCATTGAGCAGAATTTCCTGTTCTTCTTTCGGGTAAGAAGCATGTAGTGACGCCATTATAATATCCACCACCTTAAAACAAATTGAAGCTCCAAAACAAATGGGTCTATATGTGAGCCAGATTCATAGCTGGTTACCCGTCCGTAGGTTAGGTTGAAATTTGTGCAATTCTTAGCATAACCCTAGAACACAACGGGGAGATGACCGACTTGGTTTCCCATTTTTATTGATGTAGTCTTTTTTGTATTTCTGTTTTTTATCTTTTTAAAATTTTTCGTTTAATATTTGTAAACACTGATCATAATTAAATCATCTGTATTATTTCATTAGAAAATAGACCAATACATACACTATATGTACAGCTTTTCCCTCAGTAGTGTTAATGGAAAGGTTGTTGCCACTTGAATTGCGTGAGAAAACCACGTAAAGTTTCTCATATGTGAAACAGTGACTCTGCAAGTGAAGGCCAGCCACTTAGAATCTGTCCTCGTGACTTATTTATTCCTGTAGAAATCAGATATATCAAGCTCAGAAACTGGGGAAATGACGCTGGGAAGCCTGTCTTGCAGCATCCTGCTCCCTTTGCTCATGCCGCTCTTTAGAAGTTTCATTAGATTGCTTGTAGGCATGTGTTTGAGCATCCAAGTCTAGTTGTTGTCGTTTTCCTTGTGAAGGCTCATTTTATTGCAAAGAAGACATTACTCTTGCTTTAGAAATTTTTTTTTCGAAAAGCTACTCTTTTTTCTATTAGTTAGGTTGATGGATATATTTTGAAATAACTCATAATATTTATGATGTGAGAAATTGTGATTGGTCCAAAAATAAGTTTGCTATTGTAATGAGAGGCAGGCGATTCCACTACGTGTAATACATCTGAGTATTGAATGATAACTAAACAATGCTGTGCTTGCTGTAGCTCAATAGAGGCACTATTACCATTACTATTCACTGCACGTAAGGATCTTGCACATTTAATTGCATGTGTAGTCTATTTAATTCCTAAATGTGTATAGTTTATAATGTAAGTGTTCTCTCATATACATGCAGTGCCTCTATGAGAGGTACTATGAGAATAGACGTTGAAGAGTATACTTGTTGTAAATATATGTTGAATGTATCAATTATCCCCTAAAGATACTTATCATGGGGCCCTTAGGACTCTGGGCCCTTCTCATACAGATTTTCTTTCTATATACTCTCATGGACCTGCAGGAAAATGTGATATTTTAATGCTAGACAAATATGAAGCATAAAAGCAAATCAATTGAAAGAATTAGAAACGTCATTCATTCAGCCATCCGCTAAAAATCCCAGCCCTCTATCTTGAGTGAAAGTACTTTTAAAAAGCAAAAAATGAAACCACTGCACCAAACCCAATGCTTACCATGCACCACAATCGGAATTGGGGGCCCTAAGTGCTTTTTAAAATAGGCTATTTTATGGCCAGATATATTTTCTATTTACATGCCAAATTTCAGCTCAATCGGTTTAGTAGTTTTTGTGTGATGAAGCAAAATACAGACAAACAGACACCATTACATTTTTACATATTAGTAAGGATTAAGTGCTGTGATCTCAGAAACTCATTTAAAGACGTTATTAATCAATTTCCCAGTATAAACGTATTTTTCAGGCAGTGGGCACCCGGGTTCGTAGGGTGTATCCGCTGAGCACATGTACTTAAATGCCATTTCACCTTTAAAAAGTGAAAAAAAATGTCAGTGGTAATTATAAAGCATATATGCTTTAAAGGAGCAAAATAATGGGGATCCTGAGGCTCAGATGAAAATTTTGATTATTACTGAAGATAAAAGAAAAAATATGACTGGGTGGGCACCCGCATGCCTGGATGTGCTCATAAGGGGTTAAGGGAACTAAACATTTTTCTTCAGAAAAATTTAGAATGACATTAAAAATGTGCAGGACTGCTGAGGAAGTTGAGAAACCTTTGTGGAAATCAAACTGCAATTGGGAGAGATTATTGTTTCTATCAAAGTGCTCATTAAGTTGGGATTTAATCGCAATTTCCAGTATTTTGCTATTATGCACACAATTTCCAGTATATTAAAATTGGTGACCCGGTGTGTCAGTACACTGCATATACCTCCTAGTGGTGGGTTGCGGGCAACAGTAAGCTGCCTTTCAAGGTAGTCCTTTCAGAAGGGATCCTAGCTTGAGCAGAATAGGGAAAGTGGGCCTAGGGTATTACTATGCTTTGGTTTCTCTTGTGGCATACTGGCAAAAATGTGCCAAAACTGACCAGTAGAGTGCCGTAACCGTTAGCAGGGAAAGCTGCACGTGGTGCGGGTACTACGAAGGCTAGTAACCTTACATACTCTATTACAACTTACAGCTAAACGTCAAAATGTTGCCTCGGACAGCCGAAGCCACGATGGGCGGCTGAAGCTGGATAAGGTTGGCCTATCAAGATACGGACTGGAATCGAACTGGACTCTCGGTTCTTGGAATGTGAGAGGAGTGCATGGAAAGGAGCATGAGTTGCTGAATGAAATGAAAGTGAGACGAATGCATGTTTTGTGTGTATGTGAAACTAAGTGTAAAGGGCGGGATGCTGTTACACTAGATGGCAGTAGTCTGGCATTGTGGTTAGGAGTTGAAGATAATGTACACGGCAGTCAAGGTGTAGGACTCATTCTTAATGAGAGAGCTAAGTTGCTAGTAAGGAAGTATGATTTAGTATCCCCTAGATTGCTCTGGGTTCACATGAAAGTAGGTATTAGGAGAGTTGTGATTGTGGCATGATATTCACCAGTGGATGGAGAGAGTGACAGTGTGAAAGATGAGTTTTGGGAAAAACTGAGAGAGGTTTTGAATGATTGTGATCCTGGTGAGAGAATAATTTTACTAGGTGAGATGAATGGGTGGGTTGGTGTGAGGCGGAAGAGAGTGATTGGACCTTTTGGTAACCCCCGAGTCAATGATAATGGTGAAAACTTGGTGAGTGTGTGCTTGGAAAAATGATTGTTTGTGTCCAATACATGGTTTAAACATAAGAGAATACATATATATACTTGGCAAAGGGGCGATTGTAAAAGCATGATTGATTTTATTGTGTATGACGAGAGATTGAGAGAGTTAGAGTGCGACATGCGAGTGATGAGGGGTGCTGAATGTGGAACATACCACCATTTGGTACTCTCCAAAGTAAATCTGGGCAGAAAGTGGGTACCAAGGAAGAATATTGTGCGTAAGCAGTTGAGAGTAAAAGTGGAAAGGTTGCTAGACAGTGAGGTTAGAATGCGGTATGGTTGCATGCTTGAGGATGCTCTATCATGTAAGCAGAGAGAATGGGACAAGCATATCAGAAACGAGAATGTAAATGATGCGTGGGAGTGTTTAAAAGGAGTGATTGTGGAATGTGCTGAAAGTGTATGTGGAAAATTACAGCAGTGTTAACTCAAGTCAAGCCTTTCTTTCTTCAGTTATATATTTTCAACACAGGAGTATGACAAATTTTGGTATGCAAAATTCTGCAGAGTAAAGATTACTCATTTTGGCTGGGCTCATTTCCCTTGATATCAAGTCAAGTGATTTATCTAGTTGACCAACTGAGGAATATTCTTCCCCTGCAAACATATGATGGCTTTTAAGGAACAGGGCATTCAAGACTGCCAGACATATAATATGGTGTGTTGAGCAGTTTGGACTGCTTGTTACATCACATGTCTCAGTCTTGATATCCCTGTTCCTTTGAAGCCCAAAAATATGTACATACTAGGAGGATGCATTGGTAGCTAAACTGGCTAAAGCAGTTCAAATGATCTGTAGGTATCTTTTGATCTGGGATTGAGTTCTAGTCAAGGTGAATGATTTTTCCCCTCAGGAATTTAGAACAGAAATATGCATGAACCTTTAAATGCCGGATTTTAATGTCCTTCAAAGTCCCCCCTGTCAGATTTAAATAGGCCCTTATGAGGTTTTCCTGTAATGAATTATCCAAAAATGGCACTTTTCGCAGGGAGAAGCACCAAACAACCTGCCAATATTGACACTTTTGGCGTTTAAAGGATTAGCAAGAGGATATGTAAGGTAACTTTTGGTACAGTTTTGGTGCATTTTATTTTGGTGTCATAATGCTAAATGTTGCTAGAGAAGCTAGTAAAGAAACACTTCGGAGAGAGGAAAACAAGAACCAACGACATCAGGGATGAGAACGAGAACATATTGGTAGAGGATGAAGACAATGGGAATAGATGGAAGCTATACATCAAAGTACTTTACCAAGGGCCTATGTAGATGGAATAAAACCAAATGAATAATGACATTAAGGTTGACGAGGAAGATCGGGGTCCATTCATTCAGAGAAGTGAATTGATAGAGCAGTAGAAGACCTCAAGATAAATGAAGCAACTGGAGCAGACATTATCAACTGAGAAATCATCAAAGCTCTCAGAAGTAAAGCCAAGGACAACCTGTACGAGGTAATAATAACTAATAATAACTAACAACCTGTACGAGGTAATAAATAGCTACCAAATCAGAAAACTTCCAGAGGACTTTCAAATGAGCGTAATGATTGCAGGTTGTAAGTAAGTGACCAAGCCATTATATGTCACATTTGTGGACCTGGAGAAAGCCTTTGACAATGTTGAGTGGAACTAGATGTACAGACTGCAGGAAAAACTTGGAATAGATTATGACGACAGAAGAATAATCCACCAACTAAATAGGAAGCAAGTCGTCATAATGGGAATGGGAGACAGAAGTGTGAGCAATAGAGTTGGTGGTGACTTTCCACTTTTAGATGAGTTGTTAAATGGAGAGGTGCATGAGGCAATATAATTTCATCATCATCACAAGAGTAAGGGTAAAACTGTTGAATGGCAAGTGTACCCCATTGATAGTAAAAACCAGCCTCCAGCATCTGAAATGAAACTCATGGAGTCTGAGACTCATGGAAAGACTGAGCAGCCTGCCAACAGAGTGGCTACAAGAAGCAAGACTGGTATGAGAAAATCTAAGATCAAATGACTAGGTGAGACTTCTATTTTTTTCTTTATATTCTGTGCATAAGAAATAAGGTAAATGCTCTTGAAACTGCTGTCAGTTCTGTGAACAACAGGGTTACAGTATCATAAGTTACTCTTACCTAAAGTTTGCAAAGAAATGGTGGCACTGCTATATTTTTAGCCTCTAATCTGGAAGTGAAAAAAATCGATGTAAGCAATTTCTCCATCAAGTTGCAGTGAGAGGTCTGTACCATAAAGTAAAGGAGTTACATGTTATTATTGCTTGCATATATTGATTCTATATGCTGATGTTCAAGCCTTTTGTGACTATTTCGAATCATTTTTGGTAATGTTGTCTAAGAATCATTTGAATATAATAATTTGTTGTGGTCTGAATTTGTTTTGCAAATAAGGATTAAGTTTCCTTTCACTCACTTTTTCTATCTTTCTAGTTATCCTGCACTAATAAGAAGCCAGCTAGATTAAACTCCTGCGTAGACAATACCATTACAAATATACCTCCCGAGTATTACAAAATCAATGTTGTTAACCTTGGTATCTGATGATCTTGGTTTGGAATTTACTTCGACTTAGCTGATCCATAGAAAGAAATTCCTTCACCAGAGTTTTTCCACTCTTGTGCAACCTAATTATGGTGAGGATATCAGCAACTTAAAATTCCTTCTCTTAAATTTTATATGGCACACTATGTTGACAAGCTCAGATAGCAATTGTAAAATTTTTATTTATTCGAAACTTTCATGCTTTTCTTTGAACACTGCTTCCCTAAAAAACTAATCCAATCCAACCTCCACAAACAATCTAAAAAATGGTTTAGCAGAGCTATAAAGTCTGAGAACTCAACAAATTTCATTACATAATATTTTCCATGCAACTAGAACTTTAAAATAGACAAAAATTCTTGGCACAGGCCCAAGAAGGAGTATAAAGTAAAATAAACAATGCTAGACTGTCTTCAAATCGTAACTCTATTAGTAATGCTGACAACCAGGCCAAATTAGTCGGGCGAGTTGTTAATATGGAAATTGGAAAGTCAAACTTATTGTCACGACTCCCATTTGAGCCCGATAATTTTAACCAGTTTTAATTAAGCCTATCAATGAGTTGATGTCCAAAACTGACAGTACACTGGCATCTACCGGTCAGTTTCTTAACAATATCTGTATTTACCCCAGATGGAAATAGACAGCACATGAGGGTATCAGAAAGTTTATTAAAAAGTTAAAAAAGTTCAATTGTAAAGATATCTATGTCTTATCAAATAAACTAGTTGATGAAATAAGTACTATAAATGATGAACCCCTATCCATTATATTTAATACTTGTTTCCAGTCAAGTATTTTCCTAAGGCCCTAAGCCTAAAAATCTTTGAAACTATCCCCAACTATTAAGAGGGTGATCAAAGCTTACTATCTCGTTAAGGCCAATTTCAATCATTCCATACATACTTACATACATAACCATCACGCCGTTCCCTTTCGAGGTAGGCACAGTCAAAAGGTTTCACTCATTAATGAATAATTGTACACCTAACTGTGCTCCAATAATTTCCTTCATACTCACCTATCCTTGCAAACCTCTTTTGCCTCATTTACCCCCATACACTGTTTCATACATGTTGAAACCCTCCTGTTCTTAAGACTCCTAATATTCCTCCTAATATTCCTCCTCCTAAGAATTTCCTCAACCAAATTCAACCACAACTTTCTCGGCCTACCTCTACCTCTCACACCATTCATTCTGCTCTCATATATCTGTTTCATTATTTGACTCTCATCCATTCTCTCAACATGGCCAAACCAACGAGGATATAGGTGAAACAACCTGCAATATTTCACTATGAATATTGGATTAGTGGACAAAATAAATGGGATACAATGATGGATAAATAGGTATAAAATATTTCTCTTCCAAAATTCAATTTTACCCTTGAGTGCAGTTGCCTGGGTGTTCAACACCCAGAGGGATTTATAAAAGCTATCTTTTTATTTCACTCACATTGTTACATCAAAACCGTTAGAAGCTGAGCTTTAAGTAGTTTTTAGTTGAATAATAATATTTTAGGATGATTTAATTCTTTTCTGAGGTAAAACAAGACATTTATCTCAGATCTGGGTTTCCAGCACCCACCAACTTTAATGGTGTGACTGACTTTGTCCCCCTATTAGCTGTGGTCTCATGCTCTCCTCTGAGTGTCAGGACACAATAAATACATCAACTTATATTGTGGCTACAAGAGGGAGATGAGGGGACCTTCCTAGGTCATTCTCATTAATTTTTATGGCATGAAAAAAAAAGCATGCTCCAGGGTTAGAGGCATTTCAACTGCCAACCTGTGCACGATTTAAAGCTGAGGATTTTGAAAGTGCATTTCATCCTTAATTTGTAAAGCTGTACAGTGGTACCCTCTTCCAGGATGCCATGGCAGTCGGGACGATAGCTGATAGGAGATCAGTCTTCTCTTTGGCATACAGTGTGATGTATTGTATTCTTGTTAAGTTAATACAATATTGACATATATAATATAGTAAACTTCATAACATACAATATAGTCAACTTCAACAGAGACGACGGTTACCCACTCTCCACTTCTTGGAAAGCACTTTTCCTAGAAGAAATGATTCCGACCAATCAGAGAAGAGGACCACAAAAAGGGCGCGAAAACAACCCTACATAGTACGACACCTCCCGAACTGAATTGTTACATGGACCTGAGGAAGCCAGCAGAACAGCCGGCGAAATATTATCCTCAACATGAACCAACGCGGCGGAAAACCCGAAAGAAGGAATCAACCTCTATCAAAGCCCCACGGAAGCTTTCATCAGAACTAGGATTTATTAATAAAAAGTGGGAGACTAAGGTAATTCCTGCTTGGGTGATGACCATTTTGGTTTTTGGAAGTAAAGGGCTACTTGGGATGACATTGTGGTGATGAGAACACACATTGAAAGAAATATGGAGTATAATCAGTACATTTTTGCTTACTTGGTAGATTATTAAAAGGTTCTGACATAGTTAATGTGGAAAATTAATTGAAGCACTGATGGAAATTGGAATTGATTGGCAGGTTAGGAGAAATCTAAAATTTATAAATAGCCCAGAGGCTCAGCTGTGGGTGGCTGACAATGAATCAGGGAGGTAAATTATAGGTCTTAGAATAAGACAAGGGTGTCCATTGTCACATTTGCTTTTTAAAATTTGCTGAGGAAATGGTAAGAAAAGTAGTGAAAAATCTAGAAGTGGGAATGAAACAATGAGACCAGCTGATTAAGTGGTGAGATTCGTGGATGGACGGATTTCTGGGACAGCTAGATGTACCCCTGGCAGTTGAGCATTGCGTTGAGTTATTTGCACTTGCACATCAACTCTCTTTCCAGCCTTAAGTATTGGCATTCATTTATTCCAAAACATAATAAATTGGGGAATTTTGTTTACATTTTTATTGTATTAAATGAAACATTTCTCTGAAAAAAATCCTCCTCTGCAGGGCTTTGAGCCCCAGCCATCTGTATGGCTAGCCAGTACTCTAGCCACCACATCAATTTGATCCCCAATCTTAAAAATCTTTCTTTTGTTGTCTACATTCCTCTTCCAGCTCCACACTTTCCTTTATCTTTTCTAAACCTAAACTGGCTTTTTACTACACAGTTGGGTGTACCGTGACTAATTTTTGATGGTTGTGGCCCAACACTTAGTGGCCATTGTTGGCCATTTAAGGAGGGAAATAAGCCAGTTACTGTATATTGGGACTTATTGGGACATATTTGTTTTTACTCTCTTGAATAGTATTTTGAACAACTTGGGCAAGAAGATGAGCATGGGAGAGTTAAGAGGAAGCGTTATAGGATTTTTCTGATGGTAGGAAGTCATTTGAGGCTGATTTGGAGGCCGCAGTCCCTATCAAGGAAGAATATAAATATTCTTTCTTGGTTTTATGAACTAGGTGATGAAGGGTAAGGAATACATTTAGATGTAAACCTAACTTAACAAGTAGATTACCTTAATCCTTTGGCTGTGAATGTTATTTTGATGCGGGAAAAAGTTTTCACCCATGTGAAAGAACTGTATTTAAAAATATAGTTAACTTTTCTATGGAAACTGAAAAATTAAAATGGTGGCCAAGCAAGTGATTTTTCACCAAGTATGGATTTTTCACCAAATTGCAGAATCCATTTGTGTGATGAATTATATAGATCCTCATATTTACCCAGAGCCAATCAAAGGAATGCTGCCTTTCACAGCAGAAGACTCTTATCTTCAGAAACCAATGGAATTTTTACTCCGAGAAACACATTACAAGGAGATAGCGTTTGTGAGAGCGCAGCTGAGACAGATTTCGGATCACTCTCAGAAGTCTATCGCAGGGTATGATAGAGGTGGTAAAAGTGAAATACTAACACACAGTCACACATGTCACATTACTTTGAAAGATGTCAGCTGGCTTATAACTCAAAATCCTCAG
The DNA here is from genome assembly GCA_963169105.1 of Ceriagrion tenellum. NCBI lineage: Eukaryota > Metazoa > Arthropoda > Insecta > Odonata > Coenagrionidae > Ceriagrion > Ceriagrion tenellum. The sequence goes on from OY720637.1 coordinate 126,969,716, forward strand.
CTTTCAATTGTGCACAGGTTGGCAGTTGGAATGCCTCTAACCCTGGAGCATGCTTTTTTTTCATGCCATAAAAATTAATGAGAATGACCTAGGAAGGTCCCCTCATCTCCCTCTTATAGCCATAATATAAGTTGATGTATTTATTGTGTCCTGACACTCAGAGGAGAGCATGAGACCACAGCTAATAGGGGGACAAAGTCAGTCACACCATTAGAGTTGGTGGGTGCTGGAAACCCAGATCTGAGACAAATGTCTTGTTTTACCTCAGAAAAGAATTAAATCATCCTAAAATATTATTATTAAACTAAAAACTACTTAAAGCTCAGCTTCTAACGGATTTGATGTAACAATGTGAGTGAAATAAAAAGATAGCTTTTATAAATCCCTTTGGGTATTGAACACCCAGGCAACTGCACTCAAGGGTAAAATTGAATTTTGGAAGAGAGATATTTTATACCTATTTATCCATCATTGTATCCCATTTACTTTGTCCACTAATCCAATGTTCATAGTGAAATATTGCAGGTTGTTTCACCTATTTCCCATTTCTGGATAAATTACAGGGTGGTGATCGTCAGGGAAAACCGGGAAAACTGGGAAAACCTGGAATTGTCAGGGAATTTTGAATTTATGGAAAAGTCAGGGAATTCTTGTAACAGTCAGGGAGAAACTGGGATATGAATACTCATTATTTTTCTACCATTAAAGTTGGAATGCCTCTAACCCTGGAGCATGCTTTTATTTCATGCCATAAAAATTAATGAGAATGACCTATGAAGGTTTCCTCGTCTCCCGCTTATAGCCATAATATAAGTTGATGTATTTTGTTTTACCACTGTTTTCAACTCTATTATTCTCTTCAACATTCCCTCACTTTTCAATTAGTAGCCACTCTTTCCCACCCCTAATTTCACCAACTGAAACTAAAGTCCATCGCTGACGTGCATGGGATAAGCCCCATCAATTCGTGGAGTATTCTAGTTGTGGATCTTCGTTATTTTGTTGTGACTCAGCCATACAATGTATCCCTTTTGTATATCCTTATTTGCCTAGTTATGTTAAAATTGATGATCACAATGTATTACGCTCATCACAAGGAATCCAAGGCTATGTTATGTATGATTTTACGCTTTCCTGGCGAATAACATTTGTGAAAATTTCTCGGGCTCGCCACTGGGTAAGATATTCATAGGCAGCCGACGTTTTGGGTTCCGACTCGTTACCCATTCTCAAGGCTACTGGCTCAAGGCTAAGAATGGGTAACGAGTCGGAACCCGAAACGTTGGCTGCCTATGAATATTTTATCCGGTGGCGAGCCTGAGAAATTTACACAAGGCTATGTTGTTTGGAAAATTTTACCTCACTTTTTTTTTTAACTTCCGAAACTCAGGTCGAGCGGTAGCTGGAGCGCACTAGCTTATAGTAAATACATGCTTGCATTTCTAAAAATAGGAGACGATGATTGGAAAATTTATAAAATTTAAAGCTGCTCTAGAAGATTTAATTCAGCAGAAAAAAAATATTCCAATAATAGGTGACCTTTTGGCGATTGGTCGGGGCAATTGGTAATTCCATCAGGGAAAAGTCAGGGAAAGGTCAGGGAATTTAAAAATTGGATATCAGTAGCCACCCTGAATCAATATGAGTCCCAAGTTGGTTGGTTTTATGCTCAGCTATGTGGAAATCCATTTCTGAAGTGAGAGAGAAAAATTTTGCCTCTTTCTGATGATTTATAGCTATTGTTTCTACAATATATTACTATTTTCAATGCTCAACCATCATCTTTAGGTTCAACAAACAAACTACAAATAGCAACGGAAAGAAAATGATGGTCAAAAAATTCTTTTGAAAACATGTTTTAACATCTGAATGATATTTATTTGTATGTGTGAACTGTTATAGTGTGATCAAGTGCAGCTAAATGCTTTGGCAATATTTGGGGCCTCCTGATGTGCTAACTTAAGGAGACTGAAAGTTATGGTCTAATCGTAGTAAAGAATAAGAGTAGCCAAGTAGTTTCAATAATCCATTGTTATGTTTTTGGGCAGTCTTCATCCTATTTGCACATAATTCTGTTTTGGCTCCTAATAATGACCGGTCATCACTCCCTCTGAAATTCCTCATATTGTCTCCTCCTTCTTATTTTGTCCAGAATTCCCATCCTTCTTCCTTCCGCTTCCCCTCTTCCCCATTGTTTTCAACTCTATTATTCTCTTCAACATTCCCTCACTTTTCAAAACTTCTTCCATCCATCTCTACTGCCTCCTCAAGACCTCTGCCGCTAGTTTCCTCTCATCTCCAGCCATATCTAATACCTCCTCATTTGTCTTTCTCGCCACCCAGCTCATCCTCTCGATTCTCCTATTTATATTCTCCTTTATATCAGTGGACACTCACAGAGAGGCGATCCATGGCGACATCGGTGTCCACTGCTCTCGGAAGCTTTCGGGTGAGAACCCTTCCTCAGCGGGAGAAAATCACAACTGAAGAGTGTCACACTGGAGTTGAGGGTAGAGGGTCTGACTAGGTGCGTGGTTGGTTTTTGAGGGAAGTGATTGGTTGGAAGGAAGTGAGGGAGGGAGGAATAAGAGGAGGGGATACGGAGAAAGCTAGTGGAGGTTAAGCCCGGGAGTACAAATAGATTTTAGGATTGAATTATATGATTGTTCCCAATGGCGGAGCTCCATGATAGATGTGCCAGGTGGGAGAGCACGAATGATTTTTACTTGGAAGCAGTCGTTGAAGGGGAGGTTATGAGAATTGGCATGCTCCGCTACAGGCAGCTTCAATTGTTGTGTCATGCTGCTCCTGTGGTTATTGATTCGTAAATTGAGAGATGTGCTTGTGAGGCCAACATAGAAGGCCTGGCAGTGTTTACAGGTGAGGAGATAAATTACATTACACGAGGAACAGGTTCCCCGAGTTAGTATCTGCTACGTTATATTTGTGACAGGGGTCGTGAAAGTTCGGGAAAAAGGGTTGAGTGGGCAGGTGAGACAACGGGGCTTGCTGCAAGGATTTGATCCAACGAGAGGGGGATTGGCCACACTTCCTTCAAGTGAGGTTAGTCGGATGTCGCGGATCCAGAGACTATTTTGGAGATTGGGAGGGCGACGAAAGGAGAGCACGGGAGGGAGCATTGAGTGTGCTGACCTAAGAAGGTTTTTCAGTGCAGCATCTAGACCCGGATGAAAGGTGGTTGCAAAGATTTTTTCATCAGGGGAAAGATGATTGTCCGGTTGAGACGTGGAGGGTGGTCTCCTTGAGGGCTCAACTGCCCTGATGAACTGTTCCCTCACCAGGGGGAGGGGATATCCCCGGCTCGTGAAGGCTGTTTCCAGGTCTTTCAAATAACGAAATAAATGAAAATCGTCGGAGCAAATACGGCGACCTCGACGTGCCAGAGAAAATGGGAGGGAGCGTTTTATATATATATATATATAGAGATATAGACTCGAGGCATTAGAGAGGATATAGAAGGGAGTATATACATACATCTTCTAGGCCCAATTCTATATACTCAAGGCATTAGAGATGTACATATATCCTCCCTTCACAATGACCTGGTCTCTGCTGCATAGGGTGCCAAGCTCCATATCTGAGTTTTCCTCAGCCGTTTCCTTACATCTCTGTTCTGGCCCTTCCTCATCGATTCCCTCCTCTTCGAGAATGCTTCCTATGATAGGGTGATTCTGCATCTTATATTCCTACCACTAAACCCCTTCTCCTCCAAAATACTACCCAGATATGTAAACTGCTCGACTTGCTTCATTTTGTGCATTCCAACCCTTTTTCCAGTCCAACAATTTCCAGCCCCTGGTTTATCTTCATCCCATACATCTCACACTGCACCTCTAACACATTCATCATTAACTTTAACCCCTTGATTGATTTATACTCATTGATTATCTGCCAATCTCAGTGGCTTGTATTCACTGACAAACAAATATTTTTATCAATTCACCACAGGGCCGCCCACAGAAGGGATGTGTGGCACAAGTTGCACCATAGAAAAAACTTTTGGGGGGGAATAAATAATTTGGGAGGATTTTAAAAATGCATAAAGAAATTCACTAAATGTGAATATTTTTACCCGTTTACAGTAATTTAAATATGTATTGAAAGGTTATAATGATAAATGAATGTTAAACCTTAAGTGTAGTATAGTAAAATATCGTGCAGTTATAGAGAATCATTCAGCCAGCCGAAAGTTTCTTTTATATCGGTCGCATCTCTCTATACTCTTCCTTGGCTGCTGACTGCACCATCATAAGATCCCAAATAAGGCCATCATAAAATCCCAAATGCAACCCAGTAGCATAACTGACTCAGCATCCCTCCAGTCTTACTCCCGACCCCTCCTCCCAACATCTGCCAACGGGTCACATCATAGTGCAGTCAAAAGGCTTAGACTAACGGATCATGCATACACTGCACGTTACCTTTGATGGTATTTTTTTACCCCCACTTTACCTTAGTCGACAACCGAAGCATTTGTCTTAACCCCTCGTACCCTCCTCCCCTTCGATTAGTAACTTTGTCTCTACATATGCAACTTTCATTACAAAAATATTTTATTATATTTAGTAAGATTTTTTTTAGGGATGGGTTGAAATTAGGCAAAGTAGCGGAGCTAAATATAATAGAATAAGGCTATTGTCAGTTTTTTAATTGTTAAACTATATTAGTTTATCATAAATATTTAATAATATTGACGTCCAGTGCTCCCCGCCCCCATCCACCCCTTTCCCTTCATGAGCGCACCCATGTTCTGAGGAGGACAAAAGAAAAGGTTACAATATATATGTACTTACACACATTCTAAATAAGATCAGAAGTGAAGTAAGCGAAAATGAGATCAGAAGTGTACTTTCAAATCTTTGATTCCCAAAGTCTTCATCGGTGGGATTGGTTTCCAGAAAGTTCTCTGAATATTATCAAACAAATGACTTACCTCTCCCATGAAGGTTTACTCAATGTTGTTAAAAATATGGATAGTACTCTAAGGCCGATTCTGGTCAGTGACTTGTGTGAGTATTAGGGAATTGATAGTGAAGAAATTTGTGAAGTTAATGTATTTAGTCAACTGTACAAAGTTAGCTACCCGAGCTCTGATTTATCAGATGTGCTGAGCTTGAGTGACAAATCTGAGCCAAAATATTGACGAAAGTGACACCCAAGATTCTTGTGACGACAAGCCTTATGGTTCAAGTACAGATCCTAATATAGCAGAACAAAGATTTCTGGATCAATGAGTCAAGAAAGAATTCTTTGGACCATATGGGTGTCTATTAAAGATTTCTGGATTTCCTTACCTAACAATGTTATACCAGATACTTCTAGCATTGCCAGCAACAAGTTGCTCAGCAGAGAGGGTTATGAGCAGATTAAGAATTGTAAAAAGTGGGCTGAGAAGCAGCATGGGAGATGTCTGGCTCTCCAACATGCTTGTCCTTTCTTCTGAAAAAGACATTTGAAAATCCATTCATAACAGTGAAGCTATAGAAAAATTTGCTTTGTCAATTATGCAAAAAAAAAAACTACCACTGTATAAAGGACATCAAGGGTAGGGTAGTCAAAATGATACCACCACAACCAGTACTAATTTTATCTGTATTATTTTATTATTTGAGTTTTTTACCAGTATAATTTGTGAAGAGGAGCTATGAATAATGATGTAAATGGGTTCCATTTAATAAAAGACATCTTAATTTAAAATATTTGGTTTATTTAGATGTCCTTATTATTTGCACATTTCACTCGTATTGCTCTCGCGAAAGCTTATGACATTCGGATGCGCAGAAGATGATGTTGTGCAGGGGTAAAAGTTTGGTGAAGGGGTAGGGAAAAGGGACGGAGGGGAAAGCGAAGACATGGCATTTGTGCCATGAATGAGTGCATTTCAAAAAATGGAATTTGTATGACGCGGACAACACAAACCCCGCGCATTCAAACTCCACAAGCTTTTGCGAGAGCTGTATATAGCTGTAAGGTGTGGTATAAAGTATCATAATAGTGTCTTTGCAGTAAGTTGACCGCCTATTTTGTTAGATATAGGATCCAGCTGTGTAGTTTTAGGAGTGCAATATTCAACATATTTCCCATATTTTTTCTTAATTCGAAATATGAAAGAAGCCTTCAGTTTCTTGAATAAAATATACAAACTATGGATTCTCATTTTTTCAATTTATTCCTTTTTTAAGCATGCTATCATAAAAAATAAACTCTCACATCCTTATGGTTCTTTGTAGCATTGTATTAAGTTTTAATTAGTTCCCCTATGTAAACACAATAGTTTGCTTAAGATTTTATTTCTATTTTTTAGAGTTAATTTTTGAGGGTTTAGTCATGTATCATTGTAGCCAAACCCTCAAAACTAACTCTAAAAATATGGATATCACAGTGGTCGACAGAGTGTATGATGATTAAAGATTTTATTGCCAGAAAAGTGTTAAAAACGATTTTGTAAGCTAATAATTAAAAAAATTCCTGAATCCTCCGTTCCCCTTGGCATTACTCCATGCTACCTTGGACAAGCTATCACATTATGACCTGGTAAGTAGTTCTATACCGGCGGGAGGAAGGGGTGGAGGTTGGGGAAGTTGTTGGTCTTGAGGGGAATGCGCCATCAGCATTGGGGAAGATGGGCACCCCTGGTTCACCATCATCATTTTAAAGGAATCAGAATCAATACATTTCTTCATAGGCTAGCCTAATAAACATTTTGGCTAAGATGACGAAGTGGGAACTGTCATTAGGTAACCTCACTCTGTTCATCCTGCTTTCTTCAGCTTAACTAGATTGTGAAGTATTTAGTAAAATTCTCATGGAGCCAATTTTATTTGATTCCTGGAGTAGTATTTACTTAGGGGCGTGTTTCAGCATTAGAACTATGTCCAAGTTCTTTTGATAGCGGAATTTTATGGCTAATAATTAGATAATAGCTTGATTACTTGGTCAACTCACGAATAAACATATTTTTACTCCCTGAATTTCCCTCCTTTTACTCACAAGCGCAAGCTGTCCGCTGCTAAAGGTTCATTAATGACGGCGCTGTTGTCGGATATTCCCCAGCGGGAGTTCTAGGGTTTTAGCACGGTTGGAGTTTCATTTTAGTTCGTTTTTCAAGCCCATTCTACTTCCTCAATGTTTCTTCCTTGTTACTCAGCTCCCAGAACGCGTCACACCCGTATTCTCTCAACTGTGTGGCAGCAAATGCACTGAAGATCATTATGATTGGTAATCTCTAGTAGGTTTATATATTTGGTCAATATGGTTTATCTCAAGATGAGTTAGGCTTCCGCTAACTAAATTGGAGTTCGGGGTTTGTACCTACACTATAGCAGACTGTCGGTTAGTTGACGTAATTTCGAATAAAGAGCGTATTGACTTTGGTTTTCATGACGAAAAATTATTGAGGTGGATATGATCAAACCTGGCGCCACTACAATACGACCGCAATGAAAAGAATTAATGAACAAAACATTGGAAGAGGCACTATTTTCTGGACATTCATCTGTACAAGTTGGTGTGGTTATAACATGAATTTTCGGGTCCATTCAGAGGTTCACACTTGAACTTGTACTGGTCAATGTATCGATAGTTCATGCCCGCTAAGGATGCAAATTCTCATGCAAAATTTTTGATAAATTCCGATCGATAGGTATATTATTATAACCTAGTGTAGCCAGTTTCATATCTAGAAATTAGCCAAGTATGTGAACACATAAGGGGTCTGCCGTGCTTTTCATATTTACGTAGGATAAGTCGAATAAATCTGTTTTGATAACTCTGGCTTCCGGAGCAAAAAAACTTAGTTGACTTACGGTATTTTGACATTTTTTTGGTGTTTGCCAATCCGGTATGGGTCTAAGGAGGACAGTTGAAGAGCACAAGTCCTATCACTCCATCAATCATTGCTCCTCCACGGGAGAGATTCTCTTTAATTATAACATTCTTAGCTATTCCCAACTCCAAAATACCCGCATTGCCGATTATCACTCTTTAGTCGCTTGTCTTCTATATTGGCTTCCACGGGATCAAAAATATTGTTACATTTTATATGTTTTGATAAAGTTGCCAGCATTTTCCTAGTCATTGAATTGATAACTGTAGACCAATTCGACGCCTTCTTTTTACAAAATTTTACGCCCGAGGCACGCGCAATAAACCTCTACTAAAAATGAATTTAAAAGAAGTATACTTCTAGCAGTTAAGCTACGCAATACTACCGCTCGCAAACCTACAGCATAATTGTCTCATGAAACGTCGCTACGCAATTGTAACTCGGAAGCAAATGCAAAATAATTATACTTTGATTGCCGTTTATTGCAATTCTAATTCGTTGACTGCGCTGGACGAGCAATCGTTTTGGGTGAGAGAAAACTTAATCAATGTCTAGCTATGGCAAATAATCATAAAAAACCAGAATCGAAAAGGAAAATATTGCATTAACTTTCATGATAGCGTTTCGGTGAATCTGCTCATGAAATGGAATAGTGTTTTATGATTTCGTGAGGTAGAATTGCGTGCCGAACTACCAAAAGTAAACTTATATTGAATTCACTTTTCAATAGAATTTCATTGTGCGCGTCTCCGAAGAAGAATGTCGTAAACAGGAGGCGTCGAATTTTCCTTTCTATCTCGGATACTTTGTGATACTCTGCCATCAAGAGCAATCCATTTTAATTTAGGTTTTGATCTCAATGGCCATCAAAGTTGAGGAAGGTGGAAATAATTAGAATCAATTGAGTAAAGATGGCAACAAATCAAAAAAAGAATTGCAAATCCAGCGGAAGTGAAAGTAGAAATGAGGAAAACAGAGAATGGGAAGCCATGGGTTACACGGGAAGTCCTGGGCTTAATTGGTATAAAAAGTATGTAAAAAAACTCGAATACAGAATGACAGAAAATATATAAAATAACATGAAATACGACAAGTCGTAAAGCAAGATAGGCTGGAGAAGACTGGATGAAAAACTTATTCTAAGAGAAGGAATACAGTCTCTCCCAAGGAAAAGTTGAAGCAGTCCATGGAATTGTAAGGAGCTATTTTAAAGAATGCCCAATTAAAGGTAATAACATAGAGAATAAAATGAAATTCTCATTGAAAATGAAGAAAAAGCGAAGTAGTGGAAAGAGTACCTAGAGAAGTTGTAGAGCGGAAAAGCATTAAATAGCAAGATATCAGAGGATGACGAGGCACTGAATGAACATGAAATAGGATATCGGAAGTCAAAATATTCAAGTATTGATCGTAAAGAACAAATTTATTAGTGGACCAATACTCGAATATTTTGATTTCCAGTATGGAGAGGTTCCACAAAGTGAAGCCTGAATTTATTATGAAATAGGATACCTCATATTGAGATCAGAATTTGATGCTGCAGTTAACGACTCGAGAGAGTGGAAGACAGGCGTCCGGAAATGATGAGATTTCCTCGCAATTACATGTTTCATGCAGGTATGACGACCCTAAATATGCTGTACGGGTTAATATAAGCAATTTATCCAACCGAACAAATGCCAACATACTTTGATGAAAATGTAGTCTTCCCTAACCCGAAGAAGGAAAGAGACGAAAGATACGAAGACTTAAGAACAATTATCTTGACAGCACATGCATTGATCATTCTTATCAAAATTATTTACAGAATGATGGATCAGGATATGGAAGGTTTCCCGGATGAGGACCATTAGGTTTCACGAAAAGTAGGAAGACGAGAGAAGCTATTTTAGCCTTGAGGATTACCAGTGGGAAGAGAATGCAGATAGACCATCCCAAATATGATTGCCTCATCGACCTTGAGAATGCATTTGACGATGTGGATTAGGATAGAATTCTGACAACCCTGAAGAATATAGGAGTTTCATTTCAGTCGGAGGAGAGTTTGTAGGCTATACGAGAAATATCCGACAGTGGATAAATGCGGCGAAATTGCGGAGGAAGCAGAAGCAAGGAAAGTAATACCACATGGATGTGCGTTTTTGCCCATTATCTTCAATATATTTAAATTTAAAAAAGCCATAATTGGAATAAGGGAAGTTCAAAAATAGAATACGAGTGCACGGAGAAACAGATCAGCATTCTATGCTGTTCTGGTGACATGATGGTTCTCGCTGAGAAGAAGGAAGATCGAGCAAGAATGCAAAATTGTATCGGCGGAACGATGTAGAAATACAACTTGAAGATTGATTTTGCGTCCGCCGAAGTTATGGCTCGTGGAAGAAATCAAGATGGAAGAATAAATGTCAAGCTCGTCAAGCAAAAACTTACGCAAGTGGAAGAATTTTGCTGTCTGGGAAGTTGGGTTACCAGCGACTGAAGGAGCGAGGAAGATATCCTGAACCGAAAAGCCCAAGAAAAAAGGCGTTCCACCAGAAGAGGAATCTGCCTACAGTTAGTTACAAAAGGCTGGATGTAAGGAAGCACTTTATTACTCCTTTGAGAAGTTTTTTTTTTCGTTTACCCTGACCCCTGCAGTGAGTTAAAAATAATAAAATTACTTCCGATTACAATGTTATTCCCTTTAACTCAATTTTCTTGATAAACAATCATTGAAAACAAGAAGATCATACATTACAGTAGCAAAACAAAATTAATACAACAATTTTACTGAGTAAGATCCTATATATTGTGGTATGAGAACAAAAATATTAACTTAAGCAGGACTAAAACCGGCTTTGAGTGTAATAAATTCCGACAATGGAACCAACTACATGTGGTATGCACGTACTCATGACTAAATGTAGTTAGGAGCATTATGGAATAGGGGGCAGAACTCTTCCGAGACACTTAATAATAATAATTGGGCTCACCAGCCACCAGGATAGATGGAACTACATCTACAAAATACCCTGTAAGCCGCCGCATGGGTGTGTGGCAGGGGGTATTAGGTCACCAGCCGTGTAAAGATGTAAGTTTTTGGAAGGTGAAATGGTGACATGTATTTTAGAGCTCAGTTTTTATTATGATCGTTCATTGTGCACGGAAAGAAGGAGTTTTTGTACTTATCTGTTCGGCAGTGTATCTTTCTTATTTTATCGCATCTGTCCGACCTAGAGATGTAGCGAGGAGTCATGATAATATCCTCTGTGTCGCTCTGAAAAATATCAGTTTGAATTTCTCAAGCAACTTAAGCCTAGCATGTAGCCTCCGAGTCTCTAGGGGCTCCCACCTTAATCCCTCTAAAAGTTGTGAGACACTATATGTACGCTCGTAGCAGTTTTTAACGAAGCGCGCTGCTTTTCTTTGTATTTCATTATTATTTTGGTTCAATATTTATGACCAGGGTCCCGAATACTCGCGACTTATTCGAGATGTGGCCTAACCAGAGCGAAGTAGCACCTCTCTTTTACTTTTTCATCCGAGTATCTTCCTATTACACGCTTAACAAAACCTAGTTTCTTTAATGCTTTGCCGCATATATTTTGTATGTGCGTTCCCCACGATATATCAGAAGTTGTGGCAATTCCAAGATATTTTACTGAATTTGAAGATTCTATCATGTAATCATTGTAACATGATATGTTACAATGCATCTGAATGGGAGGCGTGAATGTACGCCTTTACCGCTCCAGCGAAAATATGAAAGACGTATCTGTACGATCACACTCTTGATAGCTAGGATGCACGAGGACGTAAGTAAACGTTCGTACTGTTCGAAGGGTTAAAACATATATTTGGAGCATGCTCTAAAATGGCAGGTGTTTCGGCCTCGCCGCGGGATTACAACGTCGGCCCTGGAATCAAGCTTCTCGCTCATGTCCGAGGCAAGGAAGAGGTGGGAAGGAAGGGACGGGAGGGGATGGTTGGCGAAACCAACAGCCCCTTCGAGGCCGACACCAATGAGGCGGATTGGGGTCAAAAGGACCTCAATTGGGCCTCCGCCTCCCCGAAGTGCTCGAATTAGTTTGGTTACCCAAACAACGTACGATAAGTAGCAGTCGGTTTCGATTTCGCGAAAACCTACCGCACATCTTTGAGAACCGGAAGAGCCCGTTGCCCGAAGATTTGAAATTAGGTATCTCCCTGGCTCCCTTTCCGGGTAGACGCCGTGCGGTCCGCCGGAGTACATCATCGAATCAGGGGCCACCGGACCTGGACCCATGGAGGGTCAAAGCGTGGACCAATGGACCAATGCCAATGGACCCATTGGACCCATGGAGGGTCAAAGCGTGGGCACATTCGTCAACTCAATACTCCTCGTCTACCCATCGCCACCAGGATAGGACATCACTACTCTAAAATGGCAGTGGAACCTGGGCGATAACATCAGTAGAGCACAGAAGATGAAGTGTTGCCGAAGAATAATGAATATCAAATGGACAGAATCAATCACCAATGCAGATGTCCAATGAAGAGTCGGAGATAAAAGAATCCGATTGAAAACTGTGCGAAACAGGAGGGACAAACTTATGAGGCAAATCTAGCGACCTAGCAGCATATCAAAAATAATCCGGGAGGGAGGAATGTGTTGGGGGAATTTCGAGGGAATGCAAAGAAAAGAATGCATCGAGCAAATTATAAAAAAACGTCAGAATAAATAAAAATGCGGGAATGAATCGTTTGGCGGAGAGGAGAGTGGACTGGGAAGCAGCTGCAAAGCAATTTTCAGGTGACACCCGATGATGAGGATCAGAACGCAAGCGTCACATAAAATTTAAACAATTCTATACTAATTGAAAGTAATTTAGATAACTATAATAGTTTTAACTTCTGATATTCAAGGCTGAAACGGAATTTGGATTCAATTATGCGGTTAAAAAATGGCTTATGTGCAATGAGGAAGTTGAGTTTTTACTTTTTAAAGGTTTTAAAGGTTTTATCGAAATGCTATTAAATGATATCAAATTGTATGTAAGTTGTGTGAGTATGATCTTATAAGTACGTAATTATGTCTATACATGTAAATATATGCATATCCATGTGTAAATATGTATAGTTAAATTCGCGTGTGTATTTATGTGTCATTTTTGAGTAGTGTTGTGAGATTTGATTCACTGTATGTGGTGTTTTCTGTGAAACGAACGTACAAAATTATTACACAATTTAATCACTGTATTACATTGTAACTAATAATCAATAATCAGCACCTGATCTGCCTTTGTAAAATTATTCATTAGGGTTACCCAGAAACAGGTTTTCCTCTGGGGTACCTATATTCCATCATATTGTTTAAAATGTCCGAGCTAATGTTGTAAATGTATTTCGAATGGAATTAAACGAAATTATTATTATTATATTATTGAAATCCATTTAATTCGCGGGTAGAGAGAGAGAATATACAATATTGGTATCATATAACACCTGTGGAATAGAATGCTAACTGAAGATCTTTTTCGCGCTAGAGATAAACATTTTATGATCAGACCGTCAATGCTGACAATGATTAAGTTCACGGAAAATTATCAAACAGTCATTGAATTTGAACGTTTCTCTCACCGTTAATCGTATTTAAATGTCATAATTTGATCAATTTCTCTCGTTATTGTATGTATTTTTTAATCAAGTCGACTGCGCAGTAGGATGCAAACCAATTTGTGGTCTCATCAATCCTAGGTATGGTTGAGAGAGACCCGTTTGAATAATTAAAAACTGGTATTATTCGGAAGGCTTAGGTGCGGAAATATTAATCCATTCATTGGTCGTCCAATCCCAAGATTGATTGACAGCAGTCCTCCATCATTCCCTGTCCAATGCTACTTCTCTTACTCCCTGGTAGTTCCTCTAATGGACTTTCCTCATCATTTGGTCAATGTATGTCTAGGTCTTTTCCTTTGGATCTGCCCCTCTTCTCTTTCCTCATGATGGAAAAATTCCTCACAAACCCATTGTGCCACAGGATGTCCAGTTCATCTGATTCTTCTTTTTTTCAATATCGTGTTCCTTATGATCCTTTCCTCTTCTCCTTTTCTGTTTTGATACGATGTACTTAATTTATTTTAATTTCGTCCAATTGATCTCCAGCATCCCCCTCCAATACCATGTTACAGAATTAAAGAACCTAGAATTTGTCAAGCGCATAGTAGAAAGGTCCTCGGATGAAAACGTAAAAGAGAGATGCTACTTCGCCCTGGTTAGGCCACACCTCGAATACGCCATTCCAATCATTACACTCCCATAATACACGTCACTATTTCTCCTCCCAAAACCTTATCCCTTGCATCTTAACGCGGCTGGTTTCCTTACACTCCCTACCACACGCCCATGCGGCAGGTCACAGAGTAGTATGTAGATGTTACAAATGGCCTTAATCTTTTCTTGTCTGGTTTTGCGATAGTCCATATTTCTCGTTAATAGAGAGCCACGTTCAATGCGAAAGCTTTCACGCACTGTTTCCTCGTCTTTAGTTCTATTTTTTGTGAACACAGTAGTGTCCTCTTCCTCAGAAAATGTTCTTAGCTTCACATTCGATCAGCGTTCCGAAAAGGAAGAGGTATAATGAGTACGGACAAGGCAAGAACGTTCAGTTACTGTGGATGGTTCTATCGCGTAACTTCTGAAGAAAATGATAAGGTTCTATGCGTGATCACGTCGCACTATCATCACAAATTCTTTAGAAATATGTTTTGAAATCAAAATCCACGCGTGAGAACGAAATCTTTGGCTGGAATGCACGTTGAATTGGATTTTCCAAGTCGTCACTAACCGTGAAATCCACGTTTACAATTTCGTCAGATGAGCGTGGCTATTAAATGAGCCGCTCGGGGAAAATATTCGTTGCGCAGATACTTTCTTGGATAAAAAATGTTGAAGTCGCAAAAAGAGCCATGGTTGATTCCAAAGTTATGTGCGCAATGGCCGTGTCTGGTCCATTGAAGATTTTCATGCACCCGTGAAAGGCTCTGGAGAAGATTCTGGTTTTTTCCCCATTGCTTGAAAATTATCAAAGCATCACACGATTTGCTGTTGACTTTTGCGAGTTTCATTGTAGATAGAGGCATTCTTAAGTAGCTACAGTTACAATTAAAGGGTGAAAGAGGGAAAGAAATCCATATCCTTCGGAATCCATCAAATGGGAATTGAAATGGGCAGAGTCTTTCCAAAATTTAGAAATTACCTTTAAACCTGCCATCACAGATCTGGCTTTTAGCTCAAAAATCCAGTCATAGATGAAAAATATCTACATCGATTGATATGAAGTTACAGCTTTTTGAGATTGAATACGTTGGAGTACTAACCGAAAAATGAATCCGAGGAAACATACTCAGTTTTATATAGGTAATTCACCGGAATCAGAGACTAAAGAAGCGAATGAATGCCATCTTGACCAACGAATATAAAGCCGGTTCCTTTTTTTGGGAAAAATTATCCAACTGATGTTGCTATCGCGCTTAATTCGCCTATAAATTTAATGATTAATGGAATGTTTCTTAGGAAATGATTTCCATTTTGCATTTCATAGCTAAAATTAATACTGCACCGTGGCAGTTTCGCTCCTAATACTGGAATGTTTTGGGAATATTTACCGCACAAATGATCCAGTCAATATGGCCGATGGTGCATTTAAATGGAATCCATTAAAAGTAGGTTTATATATTTTAATAATACCAGGTGATTTTAAATAAAAAACAAACAAAATACTATTTATATTTTGGAAAATAAACTATTACAGGTTATATAACTATTTTAGACAATTAAACTCTTCAATCCAAGAACGTAATGTACATAATGTAGATCATGTAATGTAGCATCATACTTTCTTACTTAATTTATCCTCTCATTTAATAAAATAATATGCAAAACTACAAAGTAAAAAATAACTAAATAAGTAATAAGAGAATAAAAATAAATAAATAAATAATACGAAGGTAAAAATAAATAGAAAAATATGTAAATGAACAAATAAAATAAATACCAATGAATAAATAAGACAAAGATAACTCAAGAAAATTTATTTAATGCATGATTGGAACACTTCTTAAGCCTTTTTTGTAAAGCGTAGTCAAACGCTTTCTTGGTGTGATAAATGATGTAGGTAGAATGTCCACGCTCACGTTAACCTACTTACAATTGGAATTCTTTAGCAAAATCAGTACTCTCGGCTGATATCACATCGACTTTGAAATTGTATAAAAATGTCGAGTAGAATTGCTGCAAATTATAAAACTGGGCCTCAGTGGCTACTGCATAAACAATGGTAACGATTCTTTCCTTCAAAAATTGGAAATGTGTGTAGTCCGTTGTCAAATTGCCTGTATCTGGTGTGTTTGTCGGAGGAAATCATTTTCTTTTTATCTTTGGGGCGATTCCACTCAAGCTCAAAACTAGGGATGAGTCGATTCCACTTTTTTCGATTCCGAATTCTTCCGAATCGGGAATCGATCTTTCAAATCGATTCCCGATTCTCGCTTCTGATTCCATCGATTCTAATTCCTAATAACAAGTGGGATATTGATATACCAGTAGCGTACGACTATTATTTTAATTCAAGTATTGGCTGAAATAAAATAACAAAGAAACAAAGACAATTAAGTCGTTCAAAAAGTATATTTATTGACAAATAGCAAATATATCCTCAGCTTATTGAGGTAGATAAAAAGTACGAATTGATAGCCTACACCAAAAATTTATGGGACAAATATGATGTGGTAAATGAAATTTGATATGAATATTTATCTATCTGGAATCGATGGAATCGCAATCGAATTATGGCAATCGACCCTCGATACCAATTCTAATCCTGAGAATCGGTGGAATCGAGAATCGACATTTGGATTCGACTCATCCTTACTCAAAACCAAATGCCTATGAACTCGTGGCTCGGCCATCTCCGATTTTCACGATTTTTGGCACATATGAAGAATACAGTAAGAAATGACGATTTGCCAAATATTAACCTTCTATACTTATTAATGTCAATTTTATGACACTTCAGATATCACAAATTTGCACAAAGAGCCGCGCCGCAGCTCCGAACTCTCAACTCAAATGAGCATAACGAATCGCGTTATAGTGGTCTAATCTGTCTTTTTTTAAGTGCAAGAGTGTCTAATGGCCTTTTTTATGTAATTATTATTGCTTGAATATTGGAGTCGGAGGAGAATTCGCGTTTTTTTGCAACGTCGAGGTGATGGATAAGAGTTGATTAATGAAGACGATTTATGATGATGTGATACGGTTGATGGACCTAGGGTTAATGAACCTATGAAAATGAAGGGGGGTGTAGACTCAGAAAACTGACGGTGAATGTATTGGAAGAGGCTCTTCAGAGAAAGAGTATTAGGAGTCTTAAGAAACAGGAGGGAGAATTTGTGTTGGAGGGTAACTGAAGCGAAAGAGTTATGCAAGAATATGACAGTTTGGAAGAAATTATCCAGTCATTGCTGATATGCAGGCCTATGAAGAAGAATTGCACTTTTTTTGACTGCCCAGCCCGAGAGAGAAAGAAAGAAATGATATGAATGATTGTGCATATATATGAAGAGAATTTCAAAAGCGAAACTGGAGAGAACTGATGCCATAGTTTTTTACACAAACGTTGAGAACAATCTTATGAATAGTTTTATATGTAGCGGATCAGAGAGACCTAACCTCTTCCTAAAATTCTTTTCCGATTGCCTGCAGCATGCTTCCAATCACAGTATCACCCCTATCCATTCCCTCCTTCCTGATTCAAATCATTCCCTATCCAACATACAAACGGATTCCCGGGAGGTTTTTCAATATCTCTGCAAAATACCCCTCCACCGCTCACCTGGCCCTGATGGTCTCAACCCTAAATTTATACGCAACTGCGCTTCATCCCTCTCACAACCGTTAGCCCTCTTGTTCAATCGCTGTTTTTCCTTAGAAACCTTCCCTCCTCAATGGAAATGCGCCAACGTCATTCCGATACATAAAACTGGTCCCAAGAATGATGTCTCAAACTATCGCCCAATCTCATTGCTTCCGATCCTGTCTTCCGTTTGTGAGCGTATTATTCTCAACAGGATTTACTATTTCACCTCTCCCTTTTTATCTTCCCAGCAACATGGTTTCCTCCCAGGAAGATCATGCCTAACAAATCTTGCCGTCTTTCAGCACCACGCCGTCATGGCAATAGACAAATCAACTCAACTTGATGCCATCTACCTTGACTTCTCCAAGGCTTTCGACACCATCCATCATCCACTCCTCCTTCATAAACTCAGCCAACAGTTTGGCATACATGGTATGTTCCTCAGCCTTCTTTCTAGCTTTCTCACCAACAGAACCCAGCGTGTAATACTCGCCGGTGCTTCTTCCTCTTGGTCTCCTGTAACGTCTGGAGTTCCCCAGGGCAGTGTCCTTGGGCCATATCTATTCAATTTATTCATTAATGATCTTCCTTCTCAGCTCCTTTCCTCCCAAGTTCATTGCCTTCTCTATTCTGATGATTGCAAGATTTACAAGCAAATTAATAATACTTCTGACTGTATTCAACTTCAACTTGCCTTAAATCAAACTTCCCTGTGGTGTGACACCTGGAAACTTAACCTAAACCCTGGAAAATGCAGCATCATGACTCTTGCTCTGAAAACAAAACCCCTGACTTTCAACTACACAATTAACTCAACTCCCTTAAACAAAGTGACAACCATGAAAGACCTAGGCGTTTTAACCGATCAAAAGCTAAATTACTCCGACCACATTCAGACTGTAAAAAATAAAGCGATGTCCCTATTAGGCCTTCTTTACCGCTTCACAGAAATTAAAGATCCAATAGCACTCCATTCCTACTACTCAACAATTGTCCTTCCAATAGTATCATATTGTTCCCCAATTTGGTCTATGTCAGCCCCAACAAATCTAAAATCCCTCGATTGCATCTCTCACTTCTTTGCCAAAATAGTCAAGCACAGAGTCCCACATTTCCGTAATATGTCCTCAAACGCTGTGCTGTCCTCTCTTTCCATTTCTAACCTTGAAAACCACAGACTTAAAATGGATTTAAAACTCCTCCACAATACCCTTAACTCGACCATTGATTGCCCTGAACTGCTTTCTCTCTTCAACTTCAGGATACCAACTCGATCCACCCGCACTCATACTCTACTCCATCTGCCTATTCCAAGGATATCTCTCACCAAGCGCTCACCTTTATTTCGCCTCCCATCCCTTCTAAATTCACTCCCCCACACTATCGATCCTTTTTATTTAGCATGTAACCTTTTCACCACCCAAGCGATATCCCACCTGTCAACAAATTAAATATTTTCCCCTTTCCATGTTGGGCTCTCGTTCCTTATTGTTATTCTGTTATTGTGTTTTTGTCCTCTTTATTGTTTTTTTGTTATATGTTTACTATAAATTGGCGCTAATGCTGTATGTGAACAATCTTATTAAATAAATAAAATAAATAAAATAAAATAAAAAAATCTGGGACACGGGAAGAGAAAATGTCTACTTGAAACCCTGTAAGCCACCTCGAGGGTGCGTTGCACGGGGTGAGTTATTAACGACATGCTTACTCTACATCCTAATCAAGTAATGCAACTACGACTATCAATACATTGGTAAAAACCTGCCAATACCTGTCTGGAGGTGAAAATTTACCTACATACATGTGCTGCACTATAGGTTTACCGCTAATGCCTGGGAGAATTTCCATTAATTTTCTTTCCAAGTACATCAATGTTCAGATGTGCGAGAGTTATACAGGAAACATCTAAGACGAGCAGTATTCATACGTAACAAATAAGGATATAAGCATTATTGAGAAAATCGACTGACTGGCCACACTACCTATGGACAAACATATAGTTCTAAGTCTTATTCGCAGCTGTTATGGTCTCTTATCGTTTACCGGGAAAAAAATGGCCATTTAAACCTGTCCGCTCTGCTATCTATTTCCTCATTTCGTTCTCATTCTCCAAGCGACATTTTCCGTAGTTTGTCTGGTTTCGTAAGATGTTATTGACGACGTGAGAAAATAAATCGGTTAGGGACTTAAGTGTAAGATTAAGTCTAAATTTTACTCAACTACCTTATAGTGACTCCCATTTCAAATTACTGCGGAAGGGTTTTATCACCAATGAAATTATTATCACGACATTGTACGCCTACGACGATCCTCTATGCACTCGTTTTTACTCGGTATAAAGCCTACCTCTTGGAATTCTCAACTATTGGTAGTGTGTTCCAAGATGGGTCAAACGAGAGAGAATGAGCAGATTTCTGTAACGTTCTTGTCGCACTTACTTTCTAAGTAGTACCTCATCTTTATTAGAGTAGACTGTAGAAGAAGGTGCTAGATGTGGAAGTCGAGGGGGAACGGAAGTAGTTTGATGGGCAGAAAATGATATCGTCTTCCTTTCCACAAACGGCGAAGTGCGTGGCATGGAATGCGATGAGAGGAGCGGTAGAAGGAGTAAATGTGAAGAATACGAATAAATGTTTCTCTGGTATTCCACCGGGTAAGCAGGTCCATGAATCCCGACGTTTCAGTTCAGAACCCCTGAAGGTTCCCGAGGGTTCAGAGCCCCTGAAGATGGAGAGCAAGCCGTTCTCCAAAACGTCGGGATTCATGAGCCTGCTTACCCGGTGGAATACCAGAGAAACATTTATCCAGCAGATACGCCGGGAGAACCTAAGATTTTTTGTGAAGGAAACGGTTAGTAAACTTACTGTCAAATGACATTAGTTTTACTAACCGCCTCGATAATAACTCTTACTCCACTTTATGCGAGGATTAATAAATAGTTTTTCTAGTATTAGCTAAGGGCTTCTTATTTTAATTTATCCATTTAAATTTCTAGAGGGTCATCGCTGGAGTAAGAAAATCGAGACCGACTTTGGTCAGCTGCTGCGTAGAGCATGCGCTTGAAGCTCGAATTATCATACCATCATGAGCGAACAATTTGATTATTCGTCATTTATTTTATGACTCACTATCAAGGCCATGTTACCTGGTTAAGTCCGTCGATTACTCTACCGTCGGTTCAACTGCCTTTTCGTTAGTTCGATTTTTGTTAAGCTAATTCGCTTATTCCTATTAAGATTTTTCTCAACCATTTTAGTTTACTGTCCGGTAATACCTCGACATTTGTAGCATAACAGAATCGAGTACTGTCAACATGGGTTGCAATATTTATAGAGTTGGCCGCTTAATGTTCGGCCAAAATTTACTCTCCTTCAAGCTACAAGTTTGTTCCATTTGGTTCTGTTATATTTGCATTTACTACCCTTTCCGCGTTCAGACCAAAATTTCTAGTAGTAACATTTTGGAAAATCATGACCGAACAAAAGAGTTTATACGCCTCACGCCTGTCTCATAAAGCCTAAATTTGTATTTTATCTCACGTTTTATTGCCCGTTTTGTATTAGCATCCGGATGCGAGTGCGCGCATCAACGAAAGTATTAGATCAGAAAAACTATGATTTTATCTCTTCAAATAAATACTGTTCTAGTCTATTAATTCACGCTATTGATTCGACCGTAAGTACTCTCTCAAGACACCTCGTTTTCTTTCCCCAAATATTCTCTGTTCTGCTGCTTTTATCGATTCACGACCGGAACTCTCATATATCATTTACTCTAACACCCAGCTAACTCATTATTTCATTATATCATTTGCACCCAACACCCAGTGCAAGAACAAGCTTATTTAGGTATCTCTAATGTGCACCCTTTCTGTCGCTCATCTTGGCCCAGCCTTAAGAAAAGTAAATAAAAAACACCATTTGCGATTACCGTGGGTGACAGTGCATGATTCGGAGTGGATATGCTTCCTCGACGGGGTTCTCAGTGTGAAACTATAGAGAAAGACTTACGAAACCAGCTTAGAGGCTTTTTTGCGCGGGAAATGTCCATTACACGCTACTTTGTTGGTGTCGACCACCGCGAGATGGCGATTATGTAGCTCACCGTGTCACGAGGGCCATCGCTCCGGTACGTGTCGTTGTGCTCGTTCATTTCTATAAAAAGACAACCCTGGTACCGATGAAGTTCAGATTCCCCATTAGTTTCAGTGTCATCTTCGCGTCATTTAGTGAAAATATTGCAATTTCACGCATGTCTTTTTTTTGTGTGTACCGTTTCCAATTTCGCTAACGTAGCAAACCTTCAAATTCTTTAAGTTGGACTTTCTCTCTCATCCCAGCCCTTGTTGTCGACCAAGCCTCCATTTTATTTGAGAAAAAGTAGTGAAAGTGGCGGCTTTCTTCAAGACAATAGGGCCGCGACATCCTCGTACGACGCTACTTGCCCTCAGACCGAACATGGCCAAAGAAAAGACACTTTCACTCGACTGACTTCATTGCATTTAGAGACAGGAAATCTGCCGAAGCTTCTTTAGATGGAAAATTAACTCCAGGTTCATTATTCACCCATTAATTACCATCCTATAAGAATGTGAATTAGGATGCCGTACGTTACGAATCATTCAAATGAAAGACACAAGTATGCAGGAAGATTAAATTTTGCGCTTTCACAGTTTGCTTTTAAAATTATTTTTATTCGGAAAACTCCACTTTGAGTTACAAAATAAGCAGTTTTTTTTTATTTTCGACGATAATTAGTAAATTTTCAAAAAATTGGTTCAACATGTCATAAGTTTTTTATATAGAAGCAAAAAAGTGAACTCTATTTGAGAAATAGTCACATTTATACGTCGTTTTTTAACCCCTCGTGGATAGATATGTCCATACATGTCCATCTCGCTATTCCCTTTCGTGTTAGATACAAAGAAAATAGCTTAGTTCTCGGTTTTAGGCCTGTGGAAATGGCTCTGCTTTCTCTACTACTGTCATCCCGAGTTGTCAGTATACCGCATACACCTCCTATTATTGGATCGCAGGTAACGGCACGCTGGATTTCAAGAAGGCCGTACGGAGGGGATACCTGCTCCAGGAGAATTGTAAAATCGGGTCTAGACTTTTTTTTAGGCGTACAATCGAAAATGTGCCAAAATTGATCGGTAGAGCGCCGTAACCGTTTGCAGGGAAAGCTGCTCGTAGCATAGGGACTGCAATGGCTGGTGATCCTTTATACTTCAATTAAAATTATTACGAACAGTCTAAATGTTCTAAAAATTCAACTACAAAAGTCATAACACGCCGTTTGTCAGAACATTTCGCATTATAAATTCTTTGACTGAAAGACTAGCTACGGTGAAACCTGCATTTAGCTGACACAACGGGACCCATAAAATAATGGCCGCTTAAGGAGGCGACCGCTGGATGGAGGCAACATTTTTGTCCAGCCTGAATGAAAATACAAAATAGATGGCTTTTAGTTAATGGATACGCTTAGTATTCATAATTGTTGTGAATTTTTCAACACCGCAACAAGTAAAGACTAGTTTTATCAACAGAAAGTCTTAAATGATAAACTTTTTATAATTTAAACATTTTTGACAGCGCAAATTTCAAGAGAGTCAATTATTTTGCTCCAAGGATGTCCCGATATTCTACCGAAACTCCATCGATCCAACCCATCACGGACAGATCGCATCTTCTTCGTTCTGTCTCAATTGCATTTGGTTGATCTTTGCATAAGTGCCGTTTTTCATATTTCATGAATTTCACGAAGCATTTTTCAACTGTGCTCTCAACCATCCAATTCTGGAAAAAAAGTTATGTGCCAACAATTCCTTCGCTATCTGACTAACCCTCTCTTGTATG
This sequence comes from Ceriagrion tenellum, assembly GCA_963169105.1. NCBI lineage: Eukaryota > Metazoa > Arthropoda > Insecta > Odonata > Coenagrionidae > Ceriagrion > Ceriagrion tenellum. Next base: position 126,993,303 of record OY720637.1, read on the forward strand.
TAGGTAACTCTTCGATCACACGTCAGTCACTCTCATATGTATTATCTGGTTCACTTTCTCAGCACTCGTCTGTCTCCCTTTTCATGCCATAATACTTTTCTTTGTTCCATTCCGTTCAAATGTCACCCTTGATTTTCAGGATGATTTCAATTTGGATCCTTCCGCAATTTAAAATTTGTCCATATCCTTTTTGTAATTCCTTTTTTACTCTGTAAATTCACTTTCCATCTTTCTCCTAATGTCGGGACAGCTTTGATTTTGCCTATCTCTCATTTTAGTCGTTATACTAAAACAAATTACTTAAGCATCACGACTGATGGCTTGATACGGAGACCAGAGACTGAGGGAAGAAGAAACGCCTTTCCTTTGTCGAATTGCTTGAAAAGTAAAAATTTTAACGGATTGGGTATTCGGAAGTCCCTTAGTCAGTGTTATTATTGAGCCAAAATAATGACATATTATAGCCGGAAGAGTTGTGTGACGGATAATACACTAGTTTCCACGCTGGGCTACCAAGAAGGTATTTCTTAGTTCTTAAAAAAAACAATTTATGTCGATGAAGACCTTTCCCTCATGCTGCTCACTAAGAGGACTACCCTGCTCTTGGGCGATCGCTCAGGTGGCCGCTGGGCTACATCCCGAAGCACAATGGGAAGTATATGAACTGGCAGATTCCGGGAACTAATAAAAAATCTCTCTAGAAAATATCAAAAGAGGGAAAAGCTTAAACTGCTTTTTATCTGAATCCTCCGTAGAGTTTGTGAAAAGGAAATGGAAATTCCAGAAAGAAAATCTCGTCGCTGACCTCAGAAATAGTGGTCTCTGTCCTGAAATAGGGTTGCCACAGGAGGTGAGCAATCAAGGGAGGAAAAAATTTACATCGGTGATACGATGATAGTTCAAATATTTCCTGATGAAATGACAAAGTTATTGAATGAAAATATAAACTTTTACTGAAAAGTTAATGAAATTAAATAAAATTTAACTTTTCAAAAGTCCTCTAAATTCTGATAATAATTTAATGAAAGCTACACCTAAAGCGCTTAAATCCTTTTAAAAAACGCAAAGAAATTCCAAACAATCACTGAATTTCATTCTCGCTGTTTTATTTCATATTTACTTTACTTGCGCTTTAGTTATTCATACAACCCGGCCCCGGTGGCGGCAAGGTAAAGTCCTCGCCTGCTAAACCGAGGGTCGCGGGTTCGAGTCCCGCCTGGGTGGGTTTTTCACCACCCAGGGCATGGATGTGTGTCAATTTCTGTTGGTCCGGTCCCTGGAAAACCTGATGAGAGGCTCAGCAGCCTATCGGGATTCCGGGGACATACGGGCCCACAGAATCGTCCGGCAAGCAAAAAAAACATTATTGAAGTTTGCTTCAAAAATATAAAAAAATGATGGTGTGAAATGTTTGGCATTCTCTTTGGAAAATAGTATCTGGAACAAAAGAATCAAATATAATTCAAAGCTCTTTCCTTTTTATATCGGAGGGATTTGAAAAGTAGTTGTGTTTTTCTATGGTGGCAGGTGTTTCGGCTCTCGCCGCAGGATTACAACTTCCACCTCGGACTCAAGCTACCAGCTTATATCCAAGTGAGGAAGCAGTGGGAAGGAAAGGTTAGCGAAACAACAGCCGACACTAATGAGGCCGACACCAATGAGGCGGATTGAGGTCAAAAGGACCTCAATTGGGCCTCCGCCCCCCAAAGTGCTCGTATTAGTTTGGTTACCCAAACAACGTACGACGAGTAGCCGTCGGTCTCGCTTTAGTCTAAGGTGGCGGTTTGAATGACACTAATCGTTTGTATAGTGATCAGCCAGCAGGTTGATTTGAAAAAGGTCTAAAATAAGTGAGCCAAAAGGCGCATAAAATCCGCAGACTTAAAGAGGACAGTCTCTTTCCGTGTGACTCATGGACCGCGAAAGTCTGCTTTCCAGAAAATTGCACATGTTGCGGAGAAATCCTGCGGTAAACTTGCTTTTGAATCCGGGATTCTTCTGTCGATATCCCAGATTATTGCCTACTGATCAAGAACGTTAATTTTTTAAGTTTTCCAGTCCTCTTCGACGGAAGAAGAACTATAATCGGCTCTCATTGTTGAAAGTATACTTGATAGAGCAAATAAAAAAATTGTAAATTAATCAAGTACGTTATTCTACACCCTGAGCTGTATTTTGCCTGCGGATCGAGGGTTGGTGGTACCTGTTTTTGATTACATCTTTTGCCAATTGCAAATTCAGATTGCGTGGCAAAAAATTAAATTCCGAAATCCACTTCAAGTGATTTGACCACTGTGGATTTAAACAGTCAATTCATTTTGCTATTTAAAATGGAATTGCACTAAGTTAGACTGAATCTCATTCTAATTACAACCTCAGATCACTTTTGCTGTCAACAAATGGAATACTAACGATAAAAAATTTCTAGTTAAACTACTGGATTAATTTATTCAATAAAAATCTCCTGGCAACACGGTAATTCATCTGTTGACATTTTATTAAAATTGACTTTGCCACAGTAATCGTATACTCTTCTCTTTATGGCATTTTTCATCGCAAGCATCCTGGTAAAATTTACTTAGCTAAATTTAAATGACAACGTTCGTGATTAAAGTGCAGTAAAAACTATTTTTTCTCACTTTCTCATAAAAGTAATTCATGCTCCTTTAAATTCACATCTCATTGTTGAAATTTCCAGTGCTGTGTTTGATTTAATTTTTGACAAATTTTTAATTTACACTGAAATTCTATATTGATCGTCCAGGGTTTTAGCAAGTATTTTGTCCGCACCTATGTAGACAAAATTTATTGAAAAACATCGAAATATTTCCAGCCCAAGTATTAAGAGATATTGGAGCATTTTCATAATTGTGATTCAATCCTGTTTTATTATCACTAGAAATCTCGATTGAGTTACTAAAAAAACTTGGAGAGGAATTGTCTGCGCAAATATAAGATTTTTACTCATCCGTCTAATTGGCCAGTAATTTTTTCCCTCGGATAAATATTGCTGGGAAGGTACACTGGTCAGTTTTTTAAAGTTCTCAGGATTCAAACTGAATTTTATTTTTAGGGTTTTTGTAATTTTATCCTCTGGTACAACCAGTGATGTAGGAACAGTTTTTTTTTGGGGAGGGGATCGTTTGATGTTACATGAATGGATAGTGCCTTTTTCGCAGGAGCATTAAAAACTTCAATCAAACTGCTGTGAGACATGGGCGCAGCCGCGTTCATTGTAAACATAACGGCGAACTTTTATGTTTGAATTTAGATTGGGGCTCAAGAACTGCTATTTGTAATATATTTCGATAAATTATGAGTTTCATTCCTAAATATATAGCTCTGCAACAATTACTCTCCATGTCCCATGACATTCAGGTAAGAAGGTACTCTAGCCTATTTCCCCCTTACTCTCACCCCAGGGTAGAGCAAATGAATCATGGGATATTGTCTTCTTCCCCCGAATCACAGACTGAACGTTAGCTTTTAATCTGAATTGAAATGGTCACATCTCAAAAAATAAAGATTGTGACTCTATCATGTAATAAGAATTATCTCATGGTTTCATCGTGTTTGTTTTATCGAGTTCTCTTATCTTATCTGCGTACGATAATAATTTCATGGAAAATACCGAGAACAGGTGATGCATGAAATCCTTCAGCGTAGTAAAATGAATGTTTTTTTTTCGCATTCAATAATTGTGCCGTTGAGGGAAACACTGGTGTCCGTTTTTCAACGCGTTATAGATAATTGCCCAGGAGCACTCGTCAAAATGTATTCCTAATGTTGTTTAAACGATGTGAGTCTAGTATTTGTGCTTAAAATCTAGAAGACAGCTTTTAGGGTTTAACATTTTTCTCAAGTTACTACAAAACTACATTTTACTACAAAAATTTTTTGAATAACATTCTTGCTTTTTATGGCATAGTTATCTCAGAGTACCGACTGTAAAAACCCTTATCAAAGTACCATTGAAATTTGCTCCCTAAAAGGCGCATTTACTCTTAAGGTTGTGCGAGCGAGATAGTTCCCTAATCATAATAGAGATCGTATTCGAATTATACTTTTAAATTTCACCAGAGGTGAGACACAAGAATTAAATATTGCATTATTAATGGTGCAATAAAATAGTTTTACCTGACAGAAATTGTAAGTGATCGAATGAAAATATATACATAAGTAAATATCTTTCTCGGCTTCGCACCGGGTAACGTTTTCATAATCCGCCGATTATGTCGGCGGATTATGAATTTTTTTTATTTAAATATAATACACTGGGAAAATCTTATATCATTTATCTACATAAGTCTTTAATTTGACTAGTTTTTTTCATGTGGAACGTTGGAAACTCCATCAAAACGGAAGGTTTATTGTGATCCCGAAGAATTTACTCCGGTGAAAATACGATTAATTTTCAAAAATAGTTGAGAAAACACACAAACTACGCACTGTTGATTATTTGACGAGATCTACTGTAGGAAATGCCTCATTTCTTGAATTAGGTCTTTCTGGAGTGCATACAGCTACCATTTCCCATATAAAAGGGCTGGTATTTTCTGGCAAATATCTCGGAAAGTAATGCAGTAACGGGTTGAATTTTTTGTGTCAATGGAAGGGTGATATATTTTTTTCCTTAAAATGAGACTAAATTCATTGATTTCTAGGGAAAATGATATTTCGCCCAAACTATCTTAACATCTCAGTTTTCTATATTTGTTTGTTGTACTCATCTCGGTCGCAGGTCCTTTGAAATTCCCCAAAGAAAATGATTTCAACAGCGATTCGCATAAGGATACGAAACTTGAAAGAGTTACCCGGAATTTTGTAAGCAAGTGAAAGGAATTAGTTAATCGTCCGGTGCGGGCGGCCTTGAGGGACATGGGGCAATATTGTGCGGCCGACACATCAGGTGTGACGATTGCCGCTGGGAACAGTGGCGATGCACGTTTGGTAACGGACGAAAATTCGGGAAAGGCACTGTCATGGTTTACTGGAGATTCAGACATTACTTAGGTAGAAATGCACAGGGCAGCATAAGAAAAACGATTTTAATGCCTGCACTCGGTTTCGGAAAACGCGTCATTGTACCTGTAGGCATTATTTGTGCAGCGAGAAACTCCGGCTACTATTTTCTAATACCCTTCACGGCCCTTGAGTCGCAGTGGTCATTTTGGTTCATTCCCAGCTGGATAGAGTAGATCTTTTTTAAAGTAGTATCGGAGAAGCTCTTAAAATCCTCTGACGAAAGAAATCGGGTATATCCTTCATGACTGAATTATACTTATCGTAATGTATTCGCTATTTGATTCTGAATGCCCTCAATGCTGGCCTACAATCCTGTCGTAGGGCAAGATGTGAGTGAGTTCCCGACAAGCATTGGGTTTCATTGCCTTCATTATGACCGAGGACTCGAGAGGGTTGGGCAGATAAATAAATAAATAAATAAATAAATAAATTTATTTACAAATAATTTACATTCTGTAATTTCCCTTTGGATGGGTCACAATAAATTTACAACAACAAGGAATATTTTTACTTATTTTTGGTCATAAATCATTCATAAATATAATAATCACAAATAAAAATATACATTTACCTTCAAACAAAGATAACTTTTTTATATTATAATATAATAATAATTTGATTCCTTTTCAGGAAATACAGAGTGGTAGTACCATAGATAGCCCCTAAGGAATATCCTGTGTTGGGGCTACTGACAAATAAATAAACCATGCAAAAAACGATAGCAAAAACAAAATGGTTTACAAATTTCGATAAAACGTTTACAATACAGTGAATAAACTAATTCAAAATAGAAAAAGACTCAGAGATATACATACTTTAATAGTGGTTACAAAAAAGAGACACACAAATACAAGATCGGGCAAACTTACTTCAACAATGATATTACAATATCACTTAATTCATTACATTTAATTCGATAAATATTTCATGTAAATTACGAAACAAAATCTCGATATTTTTTATAAGTAATAACCAAGTTTTTACTTTCTTAAGAAATTTTCTTACGTTTTTTTCTTCCTTAATGTGGTTTGGAAGGACGTTAAATATTTTTCGGGATATATACACAAAGCATATTTGAAACACAGTCAAATTAGGCTTGGGTAGAGAAATCGTATTTCTTTCTCGCAAGGTCAGGACTTGAGTCCTGGGTAACAGATTTGCTTCGTCGCCACTTCTTAGATAGAAATTCTTTAACACTTTATAAAAATACATATACCTGATTGGCAATAAGTTCAGTTCTAAAAAGAGTGGGAATGCATGAGAGAAACGGTTTTTGTGCATTATCACACGTACTATCCTCTTTTGCAGAAATAATACGGGGTTTATAGTATTTCTGTAAGCTCCTCCCCAGCAAATTAAACCATAACTTAATTTTGACTGAACCAGTGCCAAGTAGATAACTTTTAGAAAATACAATGGACATTTGTTTCGTACGAAGTATAAATTTGAGATACAATGCCGTAGTGTTTTAGTTAGGCAATTTACATGGTGTTTTCATTTTAATTTATTGTCCAGGATAACCCCCAAATATTTAAATTCAGTTACATTTTCAATCGTGATGCAATTTAAACAGTTTCCTACTGAACAGCCCGGAGAATGATATATTACTTCCCAGTCAATTTTATACCTGTTACATAAATCATACACCATGTATTTGGTCTTGGAACTTAAAGAAAGTTTGTTAAAGAGAAACCATTGCCTAAGAACTGTTAAATCTTCTTCCATCTTTCTTTTAACAATGTCCCAGGATGCATTTGCATAGTTGAGTGCAACGTCATCAGCGTAAGCTGTGACGTGTCCATTAAAATTATGATTACAAAGATCGTTTATATAAATCAGAAAAAGTATCGGTCCCAGTACTGAGCCTTGTGGAACGCCAGCCTTTATTTCTATATAATTACTATAACAGCCATTCACTCGAACACACTGTGAGCGCATAGATAGATAGCTATTGAACCACTGAAGGACATTTCCTCTGACTCCGGCTTGATGAAGTTTTTTTAATAAAATGTCGTGGTCAAGGGTGTCAAAAGCCTTATGGATATCGATGAATAAGGTAGCTGTGCGTTTATTATGATTGAGTGCATTATAAACATTTTGCAAATGATGCATTAAGGCATCTTCGGTTCCCAATTTACTTCTAAAACCAAATTGTTTCGGGCTGAAAAAATGAGTTTTATCAAGGAAATTTAATAACCTTTTCTTCACGAGTTTTTCAAAAATTTTTGAGAATGTCGAAAGGAGTGATATCGGTCTGTAATTTTCCAATTTTTTTGGATCACCTTTTTTGAATAGCGGAATGACGACTGCCTTTTTTAAAGCCGAAGGAAATTCTCCAGTTGAAATGCTCAGATTGAATACGTATTCCAAGACAGGCGCTATGAATACTATTGTCTCTATACTATTGTATCTATTGAATACTATAGATTCCGCGGCCACCTCCGACGCCCATCGGATGAGCGGCTTCGCTGCAGTCGGGTCACGCGTTCGGAGTAGGAGTGACCCCAGCATGACCGCTTTCAGCATGCGAGATGCAATTGATTCAGACTCTACCACGAGGGACGGAATACACTTGATGCTCTCTTATTATTATTATCATAAGGGATATCTATCGGATAACTTGGGTTAAATTGGTTATCCATGCTTAGATACAATTTCGTACTTTTCCACAGAATTTTATTTTGTGTGGTACAACGCGTTTCACCGACTTGCGGCATCACCAGATGATGATTCGGCACAAATTCCTTTCCAAGCAGCCCTATTCTTGCTTCGCGCTTGCGATGTCCAAGGCATGTTTAACTATGCTGGAAAATAAAAGCGTCTTTTTCGAGCAATTTTTAAACAAAATTTGCGATTTTACTCTGTCAGTGATTTACAATAAAACCATACAAAATAAAATTCACCTGATGATGCCGCAAGTCGGCGAAACGCGTTGTACCACACAAAATAAAATTCTGTGGAAAATTACGAAATTGTATTTTCTAAGTATGGATACTATTAGCTTCTACGAAGTGAAGCCTGAAACTGTAGAGTGCATTAGAATGGTTAGGTTAGAATAGAACCAGTTAGAATCCTCTAGATTTTTAGAAGCGAAAGTCCCTCTTTCTTAGTCAACGGATATTGAATTGAATACTCCTATTTTCAAGCCGTAGGAGCTGAATGAAGCACCATTTCCGTTGAAGGTCAACTGTTGTTGTTGGTGCGCAAGGATTTCGCGGGATGACGACCGCGGAGGTCTTGATGGGCACAACACAAGCCCAATTGGGCCGAATCACGAAGTTGTCAGGACTCGGTTATGTTCAGAGAAATTCACTTTTGGGGGATTTCTCATTGCCATTCCCTGTTGTATTTTTTAGATTTATACCTTCACGACTACTACCTTTCGTTCGGCGTTAGGAGGATTGAATAGATATGACATCGACATTCCACTTGATTCTTGAAGCCAAATCCTCCACTATATTCGGCACTGTTCGGATCTTACCCCTATTTACGTTTCCGGGGATGACGATTGAGTTATACCAAATCGATGTCGAAATTACGTATAATGCAGTATTTTGTAACATTAAGGCCTCACTGACTTGGCACAAAATCCTTTTCATGCACCCCTATTCTTGCTTTGAGCTTGCGATGTCCAAGGCATGGGTCACTATACTGAAAAATAAAAGCATCTTTTTCGAGCAATTTTGAAACAAAATTTGCCATTTAACTCTGTCCACGATAAACAGTAAAACCATCAAAATTAAAAGCTTGACTTAATGTGAGGGCAATTTGTTATCTAATATCATCTTCGTGAAAAACTAAGAAATTCCGTCATAATTTCATTTTCTGCGACGTAGGAATGGAGACGTCATGTCATTATCAAGTACATGGATGTACAAGTCATTTTGGCAAGACTGGCCGTTGAATGCAATGATTTTACATAATTTATCCTTCCTAGTTTTCTCGCACCTCCCATTTGTCCAAAATGTTGCATGTGAATTTGAAGTACATTGATGCTTACTCTATTCAAAATATTTTAAGAGCTAATAGGGACAAATTAGCAATGATGTAAGAATGCTATTTTACGCATCACGGTAGAATTGTTCCCTTATCCGTTTATTGTTTGCTGTTATTGGATTTGAAGTCAGAATTTTCCGATAAAATAACTGGTATTCTACTCGAGGAAACTAAAAAAAGGATCCGATTTGAAGGTTGTCATTTATAAAGCAACAAAGTCGATGAATAGCCTCAGAAAGTTTCATATGCGTGAAGCAAGCCCTTTTTCTTCTGGAAGAAAACAAAATTGGCTTCGCGCTAGAAGCAATTATTTTTGGACTTTTTTCTCCATTAGGAAAGCTATGGAAAATGTGGATAATTGAAATTTAAGGTAATTAAAAGTCTAACAGAGGGTAAAAGTTTGAAGTTTCTGTTTGGAGACTGAAGTTGTAAGAGAAATATAATTGGTTTTCTAGGCTGATGGCTAGCTTAGTGCTGAAAATCAGCCATAGTTGGACTCCTTTTTTTCATTTTGGGAAGATGTAAAAAACATGTTGCTCTCAGAATACAAAGATATTAAAGACAACATAAATTTTAACTTGAATTTTCAGGCTCTGCTCGTAATATATTTATAACAATAAACTTCACAACATAGGGCATCTTTTCGAAGAATCTTATATTAGCATCCATATTGCAAAGAAGCTTAGTACTTTCAACATTTATTTGAATATTACGACACGTTTCACAGCGGCAGGTTCCAACAAGATACAATTGTTCCAACAAGGTACATTATTCCAACAATTGTACCTGAAGATGCAGAAAAGCTGTAAAATGCGTCGTACTATTTAAATAAATGTAGAAAGTACTAAGTGTCTTTGCCACATCTTCAGGTGCAATTGTTGGAACAATTGGTGTGACGCCCAGGTATAATTGTTGTGACGCTGTGAAACGCGTTGTACTATGTAAATAAATAGACAAAAGTACTTAAGGCATTGCAATACAAATTCTAACATAGTTATAGCAGTTTTAAACTTGCGTTAAATTAAATAAATATTGCATGGTTGGTACACCAAGTCTTTAGCGCTACCCGGAAATTGTTAAGAAAACAATCAATAACTTGAGTGTCACTCTATAACTTTTATACAATTATCAACTATAATTTAAGATAGGAAAAATTTTTTTATCGTACGATTGGATTATGAACAGATTTCAAGAACTCATTCAGGTTTGGAAAAATATTCAGGAGTTGGATTCATTCTAAAATATTTCACAAATTCAATATTATTTTAAAAGTAATTCATTTATCCGATTCGTGAAGGACAATTAAACTCTCATTCTTTTCGGGTTTGGAATGTGATTTTTAAAAATCGAATTGCTATGAAGGATGAAAACCATTATTCAAACTGAGTCTCTACTCGATCGCATAGAATTTATGCTGCATAGTCTTGCTACCGATCAATCATGCCTCAAAATTAATGCGGTCAATTCAATCGGTTAACTTCTCGGTGTCTCATCATTCCTATCACTTCCTTCGCAGTTAGCTCGTGCCATCATCCAAATTATCCTCATTAAGTACATGTTGCATCACTTTTACATTGGCTGGAATCATCATTCTTCTACATATGTTTTCCTCTATACCTCTTCTCCTTTGATAAATAAGACTTTATGCGTTTCTTTGTGGTTTAGTAAGTTTGGGATACTTTTATTACGTCTTCCGCCGTACGAGGGCCATAAGTTCTCTCATTGATGAGTTAATTTGCTGAGAGGTAAATTAGAAAGGCGTTTACGACCCAGAGCAACTGTACCGTGAAATACTGGGAAGGCTTTCTTTGAACAAAAAAAGTTATCCCCTTGTTATTCACGTGCGAAAAACCCCGTGGGAATGCGGAAAGAGGCGAAACGTAGTATTTCCAGCAGAAAATGTTCTCTGGCTGGAAACTTGTTTGACTGAAAATTTCAGGAGGTGCTGAGACCTCCGTTTGAATTTACTTGCTATCGTAGTAGTTAACACGGATTGGACCGGAGTTATGAAACAACATAATGGACTAAAGTTATGAAAAATTCAACGAACTGGAATTATATGCTGAAATTGTGAACTAACGAAATGACTTATAGAGAATATCCTACTAACGATGTCATTAAATATTTGTTGACGTTGATGACGCTGACGAATTCGATATTTTTTCCATTGTCTACGAAAATGTTCCTTAGGCCTCTTTTTTGGGTATTTAGATTTAAATAACGGAATACCACGCAAAACCAGGCCCTGGTTGGTTAAAAATGCACCAATGCGGGTGTGCAACCCGCGACCCTAGGGTTAATAGAATTATTTAAAATAGAATGGCCTAGCAAATGGCCTAAGTTAATTGTTCGTTAATGATGCTGCGCGCTTAATGAATGGTATTTGTCATTGAAATTCGTGCCTTTAAAGCAGTATGTATTTGCCATTGGTATTATTGTCAAAGAATGTCGAATATATCCTGAAGTGGAAGTAAAGGACAGCAAAATTACTGAAATTCTGTCAAGTGTATAAAAATTTTTTTAAAAAATGATGTTCGGCAAATAAAATTTTTAATTTAGATAAAATTAATTACTTCTTAATCCCACGTGGGCCATAGGGTTTTTACAAAAAGGGGTAAATTAGATAATTTTCTTTTCAAAATCAGCGTCCTTGACTGAAATAATTTAAAATTCGAGCTGTATAATTAATATATTTTCGAATTGCCTTAAGCATACCGTAAAGTTTTAAAATATTTATTCATTTGAAACGTGATCACTCATGACTGCTTGTTAATCAGGTATTCAATGAAGCTGATAAAGTTTAATTGAGCGAATGTTGTATGTCTCTAGCTATGTTACAATGGAATCATGGCATATCGAAGTCATCAAAAGTTGAAGCTTCAAGAGATCCTTCAGTTTCTTCGATTTGTGATTTTCTAGTAAGTTTCATTCCATTCGGACTGAAATCAGAAGAGCTAAAAATTAACAATAAAGGTTTAAGTCGATGACACTTTGAGACGTTGTTTATTCTTTGTGGTCAGTTTAAGCCTTTCGTAACTTCATGGTCTGCAATTCATGGTCATGAATTGCAATTAATGACAGGGTACAGAATTTGCATACAGTTTGAGTGACTATTAAATGCATACTTAATATTCTTGGTTTACCGTAGGTATACCCCCTTGTCCTTGTCAAAATCAATAGGGTTAACCAAATGAAAGGGTTAATAAAATGGTGAAAAAGTTAACTAAATTATAGATAATTATTTTAAAAAGTGAAAGAAAACAATGGGTACGAAAAAATGAATGGAAATGACACAGTGATTTTTTTACTATATCAGTTTTGATAATTTACAAAGGAAATGGTTCCTGGCTTGACTTTGTGGAAGTTATCCTTAGTATATTAAATAAAACTAACTTGTATACTCCTTTAGAGGTTTATTTACACGACACTTCGTGTCATCTTTACTTTCCTGAAGATGACACGAAGTGTTAAAACCCGGGTTGTGTTAATAAACCTCTAGTGGAGTATACAAAGTTAGTTTTATTTAATCTACTTAGATAATTTACCTAAATATGTGTTAAAACATGTAGTATGTAGCCAAATCTCCATCCATCTTGAAGGATGGAGATTTGGCTACATACTACTAAAGCTAACTAGCATACTACTAAACTAAAAGGTTAGTTTCGGAGGGAAAATTTTAACCAGATTTTATCAGTTATCAATGCATACGCGCATACGAAATATGAAAACGTATTTTATCTCTATTCAGGTTGGCCGAAATGTAATGGCTTGGGCCTCTGGTATATTATGCCGGATTACGAGTTTCTTTTTCGAATAGGGAGATCTATTTTTTGGTCGGATTATGTGAAGTGACGGAAGCTGAGAGCCAATGTCTCAGTTCTTGCGCCCCAAGCATCTGTGGTTAACTTCTTTCCCCTCGGCGTTCCATGGCTCCAACTGCTCCACGGAAAAACGACTCCAAAACATTCATACAAAAACCACGCTATGACGAAACGCTCGGTGACATGTATTTCATCCGGGTAGTGATCTTCGTTCGATATTAATGAAAATCAATCGCATGCTAAGAACGATTTATTATCTCTCTTTTTTTAGTTGATTCAATATCACCTCTACGTAAATTTGTTGTGAAAAAAGTTGACTGAAGCGGAATGCGAATCTGGATCGTCAAAATGGGAAATATATATTAAATGGATTTTTCACGTGAAGTTTCCTCGTACTAGTACTATGAGTGGTGAACTTGTGTGCATAATGGCGAACTGTAAAAAAGTACAATTTTGAATGATGATGGGGTCCTGAAGCTCGACAATTCCCGCTTGTTAGCAAACTTCAGTACTCTTCTCTCAGCGTTATCCTACGATTTCCCTTACCCTTCTATCATACTACTTTTAGCTTTTGCTCTCTTAGTTCTCAATTATTTTGCCAATAGATGACGCTTATTTTCCATTCTTAAATAATATGGTGTTTCCCAGATGAAAATGCGACTAATTTCTGTAAACAAAATAAATGTATTTTCATTAAACGAATTGCCTTGCTAGAGTAAAGAGATTCATCTCGAAGGTCCAGAAGATCTCCCATTCCCGTTCTGTGGCCCTGTGATACTTCAACTCACTAGGGATACAGTTGCTAGCAAAAGCTTAATACAGTCGTCATTATATTAAAAATTTTACATTTAAAGCCATTATCAAAACTCTGACTTCCTTTTTATCCCTTAAAAATGATCGAGGTTCCATCACGACTGTACGAGGTCTGTTAAAATATCAACGGAACCCTTTTCTACTAGCTAACGTTTCGTCCTAGCGACATCTGGTTGGTGGCGCTGAATTCTTCACTACTTCCAGAGTGACAATTGTATAATTGTTTTCCATTTGTTAATATTTTGTTTAGCTTCCCGAATTTACCTGTATAAGAGGAAGGTGTTGCAGTCGCCGTGGTAATTTTTGCAATGTGCGAGATTCAGGACCCACGTTGCAACGTGTGATTTTGCGTGAAACTTTGGAAATATTTTACGCAAACGTTTGAAATTTTAATAGCGGCTTATAAAAATATTACTCTGAGTTATATGCAGAGTTGTGAATGGTTTACCCGATTCAAAATTGGTCGTCAGTTCAAGACGATCCTCGACCAGGAAGGCCTTCGACGTCAACTGATGGAAACACTGAGAAAAATGAACTTCTCTGAACACTCAGAAAATCGAGGATCTGTTGCCTGTCGAGAGAACCTACTGGAGAGATTGTTATCTTGATTGAGTCACATCGTGACATTTTGTCCAGGAAATTGAATGCATCGGGCATCGCGTGGCTGCAAATTTGACCCCTCATTTGATAACAGCGGAGCAGAACGACCTTCCTCCACCACGACAACGCGCCAGCTACTCATCCTGATCATTTCGTTAGATTTGTACAAAAAATTAAATGACTGTCCTCCTACAGCCTCCTCACCCCACTGAACTGTCCCCGTGTGACTTATTTTTATGTTCCAAATTAAAATTTGAGCTTAAAGGACGTTGCTTTGACACCAAAGACGGCAATAAAGCGAATCCGGCACGGAATATGTAGCTGATACCGATAGAAATATTCAAGAACTGTATGCGAAGTGAAAACGCTGCCAGAATAAGTGTCTCTACAGATAATGAAGATTACTTGATGGATATAAGGACCAACAATCAATTAGTGCTATTTATTTGACTTTTTACAAAAAGTCCCGTTATTTGTGGAACAGACCATATACGAATAAAAAAACGATTACTGAATTCCTTTTCGCTAGAACCGACAAAAAAAACATTTTCTCTGATAAAAGTATTTAGCTTGTTTAAAGCAAGACTGCAATAAAAATATGAGCGTTACTTGACAATTACATTTCAAACCAATATTTTCTTCCAATTACGGTGCCATTTTTCTCTGAACGAGCGAATTTTCACTTCGGCTGCTAAAGTTATCGATTGGCGTCACGATTATTGGCATCTTTTAAGTAGTTCTTAGAGAAAATCCCGTTTAAATTTCTTTAATACAGATAATTTTACCTATGTTTCACCTCTCTTCGCATTAAACACCTGGAAAGTTCGCGATGAGTTGGCAAAAATTGAAAAATGAAAAGGTAGTATTTTGTTATTGATGCCAATCAGAGGATATTTTTATATAAGCAGCTTGAATATGTATTAAAATACGATTAATTCATTTGGGGGTATAAGCATTATAATGGGGATACATACACCACGGCCGAAAATGCTTTCGCAGACCTCAATGCGCTTTTACTTTTACGACTCTGGTTTGTTTAACGAAAATATGTTTAACAGGCCTCTAGAGAAAGGATTGCTAATTTCAGTGAGCGTCATAAATTTTCGCTTGTTGCTTTCTGTATGACTATTTCGCCCACGGAAGAAACTCAAATTTGTCGAAAATCAGATGGTCGCCATGACACGTACGACGCAATATCTTAGAAATCTTTGCATTGATATCGGCATCTTTCATCTCCATGTTAACGGGGAAAGGATTAAATTGCCGGACGAATCCCCGGGCATCTGCGGCAATGCATTTAATCCCGTGGGACCGCCAATAGGAGTGGCACCAAACCATTCAGGAAAAGGAAAGGGATAGGGTAACGGGTAATTAGATTAAAAACCAGGTCACAATCCGGTTGACCGCGTAATGAACCAAGAAACCCGGGTTTTGCTTTTTGGCGTCAGAAACCCGAAATTGCTTTATTGAAAAAAGCAGCCCAAAGCCTCATTTGCTGAGGTTTGTGCCCACATACGTTCGCCGGCAACCATTCAAGCCCCCACCCTTTAAGATAGTTTGAGCGAAATATCATTTTACATCATAATATCATCATCCTATAAATCAATGAATTTGGTCTCATTTTAAAGAAAAATATATCACCCTTCTATTGGCACCAAAAATTCAACCCCTTACCACATTACTTTCCGAGATATTTGCCAGAAAGTACCAACCCTTTTACATGGGAAATGGTACGTGTATGCACTCCAGTGAGACCTTGTTTAACAAATGAGGAAGTACTAACACCTAGATCTCATAAAATATCAACAGTGTGTAGTTTGTAAGTTTTCTCAACTATTTTTGAAAATTAATCATGTTGTTACCGCAGTAAATTCTTCGGGTTCACGATAAACCTTCCGTTTTGATGGAGTTTCAAACGTACCGCGTGAAAAAAGTGGGTCAAGTTAAAAATTTATTAGGATATTTTCATTTGATTACTTACAATTTCTGTCATTTAAGACTATATTATTGCACAATTCATAACGCAATATTTAATTCGTATGTCTCACAGCTGGTGAAATTAAAACGTAAAATTGGAGTATGGTCTCTATTATGATTAGGGAACTATCTCGCTCGCACTACCTTAAACATACAACGAAAGAAGCGTGCTTCTCTCAGTCACCCTTCCGCCACAGGGGTCGCTTGAATCGTTGGAGCAAGTGAATCCCGCTGTTCGCGGAAGGCGAAAATGATTCCGCTTCCATCGAGTATCACAGGGAGGTGTACAGCTTTTCCATCAAAAGGCTCTTCTCCTCGAGTCGAGTGTGAGTCTTAGAATCGATTCCTTTGCGGACTTCACCCTATACTTAAAGTGAGTGTCGTGACTTTTCGCTTGTTGCTTTCTATATGACTATTTCGCTCGTGGAAGAAACTCAAATTTGTCGAAAATAGGGTGATCGCTATGACACGTACGACGCAATATCTTGAACAATCTTTGCATTTATATTGGAATCTTTAATTTCCATGAAGGTTAATCATATTGTTGCGTAATGCATATCATAACGCCACAGAGAACATCCTCGAGAATCCACGCTACGCATTTTCCACGACGCCATCAACCTGTTTCTGTGTTGTTGCCTCCATCATCAGTGGCGCTTTTGTTGCGGCGTGGATAGGAGGGGAAGGCGAAGATCTCTCATAGGCTCTGGGAGAAGCCAGAATTAAAAGGGCGTTTCCGACTGAAGTATACAGCTCCCTTAAGGAGGTTTTAGCGAGATAGTTCCCTAGTCATCATGGAAACCATATTTGAATTATACGTTTTAAGTTCGGCAGCAGTAGGAAACATGAATAAAATATTCCACTATTAATGGTGCAATGTTATACTCTCACATGACTGAGATTGTAACAAATTAAATAAAAATATTTTTAAAATTTTTTAACTTGACTCATTTATTTTGCGCAGTACGTTACGCAGTGCGTTTAAAACTCCTTCACAACGGAAGTTTTTTTGTGATTCTGAATAGGTAAGTGACTACGGTGACTATGTGATATATTCTAATATATAGTTGAGAAATATGTAAACTACTAGCTGTGTTTTTTTGACTAGATATAGGAGTTATAAATTTATCTTTTTTTAAATAATGTCTCTCTGGAGTGCATACTTGTACCGTTTTCTAAGTATAATGCCTGGTATATTTTGGCAAATATCTCGGAAAGTAGTGCGGTAAGGGGCTGTAATTTTGATATCTTTGGAAGAGTGAGATATATTTTATAAAAATGAGAGAGAATTCATTCATTTCTACATGAAATTATATTTTGCTCAAACTACCTACATGCTAAGGTAGATTATTTTTTCCAAGTGCCCAGGGGGACAGGATTGATGAGCGAAGCCACAACGGTGATTTCATAGTTTTCAAGAATCGGGCGGCGAGATGCTGGAAATTGGAATGGACCGCGGGGAGTGTGTGGATGCTGGAAGGAAAGAGAGAGAGAGGCAATCGAGTGCTTTTCAACGGTTGGACGACGATCGGCGGGAAGGTCGGGGAAAAAAACCATCGGCAGTCAAAGTCAGTCGCCCGTGCAAGTAAAAGCGGAAATGCTTACTCGAGCGAGGAGAGATATAGTAAAGGAACGAACGCTGGAATTCTGGAATAAGTGAGGAAACGATCGGTCGCGGTGATCATTATCGCGGTCTCGCATTGGAAAAGAAAACTTTCTGTAGAACTTCGACGGAAATGTGGTGAAAATATCGTACGGCAGACGGACAAGAATAGAAAAATGTGCCAACGTGTACGTGCAGGTTGGGGTCCATGGCTCGGATTAAATGAAATATGCATGAATATATATATTATGGATTGTTATCTAAATGCAGAGGATAAAAAATGTAGTTCGACACGTGGGACGTAATTATACACTTTTTTAATATCGTCCAGTTTACAGATATATTAAATTCCTCTCCAGAATTTAAACAGATAAAAAAATTTCAATTAAAAGGAATGCACTTACCGCCGCCTTGAACAGGTTCATATTTTTCAATCCAAGTCTCCTATTTTGGGTCCTCGTAGACACATACACTGTTTTTCAGCCTGGTACGAAGCAAGTTCTGTTTAAACAAGGCATTCTATATTCTTTATTTTAGCCAAACGGGCTTATTGCATTCAAATTATAATCAGAGTCTGGCAAACATCGTCGTCGCCACACGATGGACGTTTAATAAACCTCTTACACATTACATGTAATAGATATTTCCTCTCTAGCATTTACAAATTAACTTTGAGGTCACAAAAATAGTAAGATATTATTTAAAGCATCAAGTAATTCATATTGCCTCGATCGTTATTGAATATTCACTACAGTTTCACGTTAACAACAATTAACTACGCCTATTTACGATTCAACTGAAAAGACGTTTTTCGAAGTGGCGCCAAGGACTGGGTGAACTAAAAGTGGATATTTAGGCAACACGTAGCCTAGGCAACAATTCCAAACATTTAAATTCATGATATATATTCATGGAAATATGATAAAATTTATCGAAGGCTTCCGCGGTTTTCTTGTTTACTGGTATTTTTCGGGTCCTCCCCGCATTGCCGACTGGAATGCCGGCGAAACGGTCGTCCACAAAAATGGCACAACGCGGGAATCCGAAAAATTACCAATGAAATTTAATAAAACTAGATTTCCATGATTTGATGTTTGCCGTAAAAATACCGAAGAGAATGTAAACCTTGCTCTCCAGGTGAACAATATTATTATTTAATCTTGGAATGGGTAGAACGATAATTTAATATATGGAGAGAGATTTCATCTATTAGGTCAAATGAACAGAAGCCCATTAATGGAAGAAGGATTGGTTTCCTTGTATAGTCTGAATTTTTATAAAACACTGTAATAACAGTGACTTAATGTGTGTATTGTTGAAATATTTGTTTATTAGAAGAGACCCATGGGCTGGGAGGGTATGACTAACCAACATGTGCCCTAACGTGCTGCCCACGGAGGGTATGGACAGGGTACTAAGCTGGGAATATCAATAAATAATATAATAGCAGTTGAATGCACATTACAACATATTAATTAACTAGAGATTTTTTTTATCCTGAGGTTGTACTGTAATGCAGTGGCTGGAGTTCAACCTTTCCATTCTTAAGATTTTTGTGCGAATCCTGGCAAAGGCGTGGCATGTTTCATAGGTATCTCAATCCTGACTTGACTTCTGAGTGCGAAGTACGTCTAAGGCTTTACTCCACTCCATCCGTCGAAAGGGACGTTAAACCGTGGACCCCATAATGACTTTCGTCAAGAACAGGCTGGTGCTGACGTCGGATTTCCCTCCGCCTTTCCTTCACTCTCCATGTTATCCTCCCCTTACCAACCTCATTATACCTATGACCCGTTGGCGAAAATGTCCTCAGTTTTTGGTCGCCTCCCCAAATTCTAAAAATAAACGATCAATGGACGAACGTAATCGATGATGTCACCACGACTAGGTGTTTGTGCTAAAACTATTGATGATTACCGAAGCGTAGCTTTGCAGTTGAGTAAAAGTCGTCAACCGTGAAATTAAACCTGAAAGGAATCAAGTAATTTAATTAAGTTTCACCAAGGGTTGAAATTCGCCTCGCAAAATCATTCGACTTGACCGGGATTCAAACCCAGATCTCCTAATTGCCGGTCAGGTGTGTTGGCTAACACACCTGACCGGCGATTCGGAGATCCGGGTTCGAATCCCGGTCAAGTCAAATGATTTTTTCATGGCGAATTTCAACCCTAGGTGTATAAGCACCCGTGCGAGTGACTTCGTACCACATCATTTGTCAATGCAATGACTGGAAATTTAATTTAGTTTCATCCCAACCGCTTTCATTTCGGGTACTGTAATATTCATGGCTAAATGACGATTGTAAGTAGGTAATCGCTCTGCATACGAGCCATGACAATAAATCGTGATATTGGAAGCAATGGGAAGGCATTGACTTGATTAGTGTTTTATGCTAAACATTTTTGTTTTGAGGCTACATTGAGGGTTGAACCATCAAGATAAGCCATTAATATTAAACGGCAATGTCGCTAGATTATAATTTACTATATACACCGCATTAAACATATTCTTTCGAAAAGATTGGAACTCTTTTCTAGTTTCTCGCGGTGAAGATGAAAATAATTTCGGGATAATTTTTATTGTGAGGAAGACCAGAGTGGAGTTTTTTAATGTACCAGTGATGTGCAGATGAACCACTTCAGTTACTTGTTAACACTGACAATCAATTATCAATGTAACTGTACTGTAACCCTGTTTCACTCTTCTTTTGAGATTATAAGGTTACAATTTTAATATAAGTATTTTATCCACCACCGTAACTACCTTCCTTCACGTTTTTATGTAACGCGCATCATTAAAATGACTGCTTTATATTTTTGTCATTTCATGCTTGATCCGAAGGGATTATGTTATCACTGGGCAGAAAGATACAACTCCTTCGTCCAGACTGGGTTCGGACCCATTAACACTGTGTTAATAAATATATGGTTAAGTTCATACAACTATTACAACTACACATAAAGCTTGAGGTTGCATCATACGAACATTTAATAGTTTTAAGATGATTTCCAATGCTGGAGAAAGTTGTTAAGTAATCGGCTTTGATTTATAAATGTAGAATGCAGGTATGAGTTGGGGGAACGGTGAAATATGTAGTTCCTGATTGATCGACTCACGTGTCTTTCTCGTCGAACATTGAGCAACGTACGCTCATGTGTCTTGACGCACGTTATATAAACTCGATTGCGGCAGCTGGCACAGGCCTCCCTCGCCTTTTGAATCGGAAGAAATCTTTATACACGTAATACTATACACAATTTCACTTGTATCAAGTACAGTCAGAAAAAACAGGGTGGGGACCCCCCAGTCATAATTTGAAGAAGTGAATGTCGATTTTTTTTCAAAGCAGGAATTGTTCGTTTCTCAGAATTGGCGAGAGAAATTCTCACACTCACGTGAAGAATTGTTGCCGACTGAATTCGCTGAGGCCGAGCTCGCCTTCTCAAAAGTATATGTGCAACATTATTTATTTCATTATCCACGGAGTAATACGAAAAAAGCAAGTTTATATCCGAAATACTATCAATTTCTGGTTTCTTACCTTCCTGTTAGAAGAGGTTAAGAAGAGAACCACAGTGTTCTCAGCACCATAATGGAAGAGGACCTTAATGGTTACCATCTTGCTATCCATTGCACTTTGAATGTCATCCGAAACTTTGAGTAATGCAGTATGTGCTGAAACCTTAACAAAAGCCAGATCGAATGGGGTTAAGTCTCCACTTGGAAGTAAGGTAGTCAATAGCTTGGTGATGGGCAATTTTCTCTAAAGTTTCGAATGAGGCACAAAGAATGGAGATTGAACGGAAGTCTGCGGGGGAAGAGGGCGTTTTGACTTTGTTAATTGGCCTCACGAGTACATTTTTCCATAAGCAAGGGTTTGCTGAGTTGGGACAAGAGGATTTGAATATTTTAAGTAGCATTGGTGATAGATTTTCAGGAAATTTATGAATTTAGCAATATGAAATTTCATCAAGCCCGAATTAGTGGGATCGGAAACGGGCCATAAATTTAGTAAACATTCAAGGAGTCATGTATTGGAAATAGAAACCTTCTACATTAAGGGACCCCGAAATATCGTCAAGAGGAGTGGAGGTAGAAGTAAGGCGTTCATTTGAATTACGGGATGCTGGAAGGAAGTACTCATTAAGTTTGTCAATGGGAATATGAACCGGAATAGAATTTAGACGTGATCGAATTAGACCAAGATACCTTGATTCTCGCCAGGTTTGAGTTTGTTAACTTACGCTGGAGAAAATCTTTGAGTGGTAAAGGCTATTGGCCTCCAAAACCCGGGATTTAACAGAATATTAAGGTCCCTTGACTACTTGTAATTCATTCGGCTCGCTTGTCCTAAGGAATGTTGGGCGGAGTAGATTTCTTTCAAATATTAAAATCTCACCTTCGAAACTGAACCGTGGACGTTTTGGAGTACAAGACCTTAAAAGAGTAACCTTATCAATACTATTTATCATGTTAGAACTAAAGCATTGTAATTTTATATTAATACTATTTGAGTTAAAACATTTCCAGTCACTGGAGAAAAGTTCCACAAGGAAATAAACAACATCAATATTTCACATTCTGAAACAAGAAAGTAGGCAATAGCAAATGCGGAACTGCGGGCAGATAGGTTACAGTTATTAAGTCATGTGCTGAGACGTAAGGGGCAGGGGTCAGGGAGTCGGAAATGGTTTTCTTAGATCATCAGCAAAACATATATCTAGTACCGTGTGGTAGTAGGTTGCTTGGTGAGTAGCACTGAATGGTACAGCATGCAAATTATTACGGGGAAGAAATTTTATAGATATTAGCTTGTGGGTGGGTGTAATTCAAGTGCCGAAACAAGGTTACGTAGAGAATCATTTTCACCCTTTAGGCCATATATCAAATCACTAATTGCACTAATTAATGCAGTAAACTTCTCTAGGGTGGCGGTGTGATGGGTGATTATGGCCTGGAGGGAGGCAATGGAAGATTTAAGGTCTAGTTGATCATCCTGTATCTTCTTCATTCCTGCAAGAAACTTTTGAGTGTGAGGCCAACAGAGTCAGCAGCTGGTTCCGGTGGAGGAGATATGATAAGAGTGGTGACAACTCGATCAGAGCGTATTTTAGAGTGGCAGGATTCACAGGTTCAGGACTTATGAAGCTCCGTGAGCACCTTAAGATCATCTTTGGTGACACAGATGTATAGCATGTTCCACTTCATACACCACAAGAGAGATTCCTTGTGTTTGTTTAACTTCCAAGCCACATTTGGGGCAGAAAAACCCACCATATTGACCAGGTTTAAAGAGAACTCAGAGAGTTAGAAAAACACGTTCGACCAGAACGATTAATTTATGCCCGTCTTCATGTTATATCTTCTTATTCCTTTCTCCCTCATTCCTTGCAATATTCTTTTTGGTCAGTAGTATCTTCTCAGAATAATTCCCACCCTGTTTTTTTTCCTTTTTCTCAATGCTGTCTTGTTTCTTTTCTCATCTATTCATTCCAGCACGTCCTCATTTTCAATTTATCAATCCATTTGTTCATTTTCATTCTTCGCAATAGCCACGATTCATATCCCTCAAATCTAATCTTTCCTCCTGACTGTTCATGTCTGATCCATTTAGCACTACACTAAAGATAAAACAATTCTCAAGTATAGAATAGTGAGACCCTAGTGAAAGATAATTTAAGTTTTTGGGGAATCGGTTTATTCTTTTTAGTTCTCGGAAGGGATGGGAAAGAATGTGGCTGGTTAAAGTGAGAAGGGAGAGGATTCGTTGCTTTCGTCTGAATCTAAGACAAGACAGAGAGGACGTGTAAAGAGAGCAGAAGCTCAAATAAATTGTGAAAGAGCAGGAAAATAATAGGAATTTAGAAGTCGTATAATGCGACGTAGAACGTGGTATTGCGGAGGTGAAGAGAAAAATCGAACACGAAAAAAGATAAATTCAGCAAATCGGTAGGTAACTTAAGGGAATTTTGTAACTTTCACCATGTTGTAATGTTGGAAAATATACCATGTTGTAATATTTCACGCATACTTGTGCGTGTGAACGACTACCGAACGACTTCGACTTCTTTGGCAGCATGGAAGTTGAGGACGCTGGGGATGCACTGAAGAGAAGGGATAGAATACGACTGGAACTTGAAGCAGACATCACGGTTGATAGAACGAGTGATGAGCTGGGTAGATACAGGGGAAATAATTGAACATTGTCAAGAACTTCAAGGGCAGTTTTACTCCAAGAAGTTGACGTACATGGAATTGAAAAGTATTGCCATGTCTCGATGCTTTATTTTCCGTATTATGTTCTGATCACCTATTACTTCCGGTTTGTTACTATAGTAATGAGTGACAGAATCGAAGAATTAGCATGAAAATTTTGAAAATCGACTATTTTTTATCAATTGTTGCGTTTGTTTCTATATTGCACGGTTTGAGTTCCACAGGCACTCGTGGCATTTGTGGGTGTGCATAAATTACTTACAGTATACCTACAGAGGATTTAATGTGGTTTTGTAAATGTTACCACTAATCGTCTGAAAAAATGGAACACCAAAAAGTTACCAAGGAACTTGTATTATTTATTAGAGTGTACTTACCCATATTGTGTGCATCAGTGAGGTGTGCGATTGGTTGTTCCTCATGCATTGGCTGTTCTTCTGATTCCTCATGAAAGAATTCATGCATTAGTTCGTACAATTAAATGTAATGTGCAAAGCGGACTTAAAAATTTAAAAACCAACCGAAGTATATATTTCAACTAATAAAGTTTTGTGGTTTTGATATTTTTTTTAGGAAATAACTGGAAAATGCATTGGGTGGTGGAAACATTTATTTTTATTTGCATGAATCCTTGACATTGAGAATTCTTGCGAACTTAACCCTCCATGGACGGAATTATGAAACATCAGCATGAAAAAATACTGCTGCTCTATTAATTTTTTAAAAGTGCTAATGTGCATTTTTTAAACTTTCCCAAGTTTTTCTTCATGTGACAGCTGAAGATATTTATTTCAAAGCTCGTCCAGGCACGCCATCGTCAGTGAATAGTGTCACACATTCATCTATTGAAATTGTTTGACAAACCGCTGAAAGAAACACAACTTTCCACACACTTAATCTAAAGCGTTACATTTCTATCGCATCAACTAAATGGAAAAGCCTCTTGGGAAGCAGATATTTTAATGATTTTAAAACTTAACTAATTTGACTTGCTCGTCCAAATAGGGTTAAGTTTCAAAGCTGAGTCAAACTCTTGTCACTAGGTTGAAAAAAAGTTTAGAAATAGCATTATTTTAACACGATTAGGGAAAACCGAATTCACTTGTGGATGCTTGCTTTTCAATGCCCAACCCTTTTTGAATTTCGCAGTGGGCAGTCGCAGTCGCAATGCGGTCGCAAAGTTGACAAAGCGGGAATTCTTAAGAGTCGTTGGCTTCTCTGCAAGAAGGGGTGGGGATACTAGGCTCACGAAAGAATCCCGCCTTCCCTTACGTGGCCCAATGAGGTGTCACTACGTGGTCCACGTGGTCCACACAGAATTCGGTAGTGCTTCCCTCAAAATACTTTTTGAATCACTGTCTCGGACGCGATTCCGTCTGCGAGCAATTTTAGGCTCTTTCAAAGAGGAAGGAGCGGGGAGGCATGAATTAGGGCAAGGTGGACGAATCAAATCTCTTGGTAGATATGAGGGGTAGTTTGGACTTGAGTTCCGAATTTAGCGAGCACCTTGAGTGAGTACTTCGAGCTTGGAGCACTTGGGAGTCCTTTGAGCGAGATCTTTCCCCCGTGACTATGAAAACCGTATTCAAAATTTATTTATTTTTTTAAATTAAAAGCTTTAAAAAGTATGACGTCAAAGTTGTAAAACCGATGACGCAAAAATGTAGTTTTCTATGAATAAAACTCTCAGTCATTAAGTAAATGTATCTTTTTTAAGTCTTAAACTTGACTCGTTTTTTTTCCATGTCTTACGGTGAACGAGTCTTTACCAGAGAAGATGTTTTTGTAATTCTTTACCGGCCACAGCGGTGATTAATTGACTTTTTTTTATAACTAGTTGAAAATATATATGTAACATGGGCGCTGACAAATTCCTGACGATATCCTACCCTATTTGCATGAGAAATTCCCTATTTGCGTGAGTAATTCCCTATTTTCTATGTTTGTAATCCTGTTTTTGAGATGTCTCTCTGGAGTTCATGCGCGTACCACACTCCATGGAAAACGGCTGGTAATTTTTGGCAAATATGTCGTAAAGCTTTGAGGTAAGTAGCAGATATTTTGTAGGATTTATTTTTCTCCCGGCGAATAATTACTGAAACTTTTTCCTAAGATTTCCGTCCGGGTAAGATGCTCCATCTCCTTCGTTGCCGACGTTTCGATGGAAGACTTTTCCATCGTTGATGACGGCCCTGATGACGATGGAAAAGTCTTCCATCGAAACGTCGGCAACGAAAAAGATGGAGCATCTTACCCGGACGGAAACCCGAGAAAAATTTACAGCAGCAGATATTTGGATTAATTTGAAAAGGTTGGATATTTTTCTTCAAAATGAGATGTAATTCAATTAGTTTTGTGTAAAATGATCTCTTACCTTAAGGGATTTTAGTATAACTTGAGAAATGAACGTGAGGGAATCGGGATGCTGTATCGGCTGAAGAGCTTGAGATCCCATCCCGAAGGTCAAGGGTTTGAATACCGTCAATGGCGTAGACATTCCAATCTTATTTAGATACCGACTAGGGGGTTATGACAAGCGTATGCATATTTTGTTCATATGTCCGTCCGTACGCATGACGGCTAACGTGTGGATTCCAGAGTCATCTACTCGCTGTTGCAACAATAGGTAATTGTTCCTGTCAGAGTTGCTAATTGTTGTGGCGGCACGTAGATGGCTGTTGATTTCATTGCACTCTTTCAATGGATAAATTGGACGCCTACCCACCCAATCCTATCCTTACCAATTATCCCTAATGGCACAAATTATGTACTCTGTCTATCGTTTCCCCAAATAACCACAACATTTTCCTCGAAATTAAAGTTTGAATGTCCATTGAGATTCAGGGCTTCAACTTCCTGAACATATCCTCTAGATGTTAGTGAATGTATTTGGAAGTAGAGAATTTTTCTAAGGGTCACAGGTACCATTAATTCATGTGTTCTCTGATCATAACGACATTAATGGAAATTTTGAATAATCAGTCCACCAATGCTTCCAAATTTACGAGAAATTTGTCCTGATACTTCAATTTAACACGGTATGGGTAAGGTGATGAAACTCAATTAGTTACCCGTACTTAATTAATTATCTAAATAAAAGAAAATTGCCTACATGTTCCGTCTGACAATGGCACATTAATCCTGTTTGTGTTTTGAAGCATACTTCATTGTTTGATATGAATGCTGGATCAGCATCTGTCTTAAATGCATGCATGTCCATCTCTCAGTTCCCTTCTGGACAGGAGATAGAGCTGAATTCTTCGTGCTTGTTTTTTGAAACTGGCTGTTCTAATGATTTTTTTCACTCAGCCTTATTATTTCCTGCCTCTTATACTAATGTTACATTCATGCGATGAACTGGGACGAGTTCCGGAAGCCTTGTGTGGAATTACTCCGCACCCCTTTACCCTAGAACGATATATTGTGGATTTAGATGCCTGAACTGTTACTTTCATGTATTCGCTAAACATCGTTACAGTAACTCTGGAAAATTAGAGATATTTTGATAAACGTGATAGTGTATTGAAATTTACATCTACATACTACCCTCCAAGTTGCCGCATGGGCGTGTGACAGGAGGTGTTAAAACGTCAGACGTATTATGGTATTATGGCCTAAAGGAGAGGGTTTTGGGATTTGAAATGGTGATTTGCATTTCGAGAGTATTATGAATGGAGTTTAGATTTATTTTAGTCACTAATTGTGTAAGGAAAGAACGAATGCTAGTACCTATCTGCTCAGTAATGTTTCTTGCTTATTGCATCGCTTCTGTCGTCCTCGAGATATGGTTCTGGCGTCAAAATGGTATTTTATGTGTCACACTGAAACACATCTGTTCTGCATTTCTCAATTTTTCTACGCCAAGGGTGTACTTTCCGAGTCTTTAGCGCCACCTAACCAATCTCTCTAATGGTCGCCTTACACGTCACATTTTATTGCACAATGTATCATAGACTGTACAAGAAAATTAATGGAATTAGAGCAGCTTCTATTTCCCCTTCAGTCAGATCGAAAATCATACAATTTTCCGCTTTACACGGTACAATTTTCCTCTTGAAAGAGGCCTTACATTCTCTTGTACAATGTACCCTGTAAAGTGGCCTTAAAAGCTGTGAAACGCTAAATGTTCGCTTGTTGCAGCTTTTAACATAGCATGCAGCTTTCTTATATTTCATTTTATTTTTTTTTTATTAAATCCATCTTTCCATGTTCCAAAATGCTCGCGGCATATTCGAGGTTTGGCCTAACCAGAACTAAATCCCACCTCTCTTCTATTTTCTCATCCGAAGACCTTCGTATTATACGCTTCATCAATCATAGTTCCTTTAACACTTTGCGTGCTGGGATTAAAATTGAAGGTCCTCTCAAAAAACTGCGGATTTTACACACTTACCTGGATTGTGAAAGAAGACTGTCTCAAATATAGATTTATGAGCATTTATTTACTATTTTAATTTATTTTCTGGGTGAAAGCCAGATATCCTAGCCACTCATCCGCGGTAGTGAAACATGGGTATTTCAGGATAGACATAAGAGTAGACTAAATGCCGTAGGTATGAGTTATCTGAGGAGTGTTTGCGGCCAGAGTAAGATGGATATGGTCAGAAATGAGTGGGTAATAAATGAATGTGGGTTAGATGCTCCAGTAATGGACATATATGAAAGGAGTGTGCGTGGTTGGTTTGGCTATATTGAGAGAATGGGTGAGAGTCGAATAACGAAACAGATATATAAGAGTGAAATGAATGGTACGATAGGTAGAGGTAGGCCGAGAAAGTTGTGGTTGAATGTGGTTGAGGAAATTCTTAGGAGGAGGAATATTAGGAGTCTGAAAAACAGGAGGGCGTGTATGAAGCATTGTATGGGGGTAATGAGGCAAGAGGTTTGCAAGGATAGGTCGATATGGAGGAAATTATTGAAGCACAGTTAGGTGCATAAATATGTATTTATGATTGAAACTTTGTGAATGTGCCTAGCCCGGAAAGGAACGGCGTGATTGGTATGTATGTATGTATAATTTATTTTGGCACTTTGTGGTCATATTTATGTCTACCAGAAAGACTGCAGCCATACCATTACGTCCAGCTGCCGTTCAATAATGCTATTCCATGGACGTCCTAGTACGTCCATCGTCCTTCTCAGAAAATTTTGGAGGACGTACCCTTACGTCCATACCACTCAAAGTGTTAAGGCCGTGCCCTATATGTTTAGTGTATGTGTGATCCCCTCGTTAGGTCTGAAGTTAAGGTAGTCCGAGCGAGATAGTTCACTAGTCATAATATAGACCACATTAGAATTATATGTTTTAATTTCACTAGCTGTGGGACATATGAATTAAGTATAATTAATGGTGCAATTAAACATTATTAATGGTGCAATAATATAGTTTTATATGACAAAAATAGTAAGTAATCAAATGAAAATATCTAAATGAGTCTTTAACTTGACTCTATTTTCACGCGGTACGTTTGAAACTCCATCAAAATGGAAGGTTTATTGTGATTCCGAAGAATTTACTGCGGTGACAATATAATTAATTTTCAAAAATAGCTGACAAATTACACTAACTACACACTGTTGATCTTTTGACGAGATCTAAGTGTAGGAAATACCTCATTTGCTAAATAAGATCTCTCTGGAGTGCATACACGTACCATTTCCCATATAAAAGGGCTGGTCTCCTCTGGCAAATATCTCGGAAAGTAATGTGGTAAGGGGTTGAATTTTTTATATCAACGGATGGGTGATATATTTTTCTGTAAAATGAGACCAAATTCCTTGATTTCTAGGTAAAATGATATTTCGCTCGAACTATCTTTAAGTATTTTCCAGGTGTTTGACTTTATCCAAAGACATAATAGATATTGCCTAGCATATTTTGCTGCGATCTTTCTCTCAAAATCGCCGCATCGTGAAGCTTCCCTGCGGGTCAGCCAAAAACATGCACCTCTGACGTTTACTTGGGCGCTGGCGAATCCTTCGGTATTTCACTCGCCCCGTGCCTATCCTGCCCCCGTTCCCCCACGCTGTACCCCCGCGACAGTCAAAGACAGTCCCACTCCCTTGTTCTTTTAGAAGTTCCCCCGCCGAGAGGTCTCGTGATCTTCCTCTCCTCCAACTCCCTCCCCTCTTTACTTCCCCTCTCCTCACTCTCCCCCTGGCGAAGCACGCGGCGGCAACTCTCACTTGTCGCTTTAACGGCCAATTCCGCGGGAACCTCTTTTAGTCTTCCCATCGAAGCTTGGCGGGAGAGACGCTATTCCACCAGAAGGACCCGAGGCGTGAAGAGACGGAATAGGGTTTTGGGGAAGGCAGTTTTTAAATTTAGGCGCATTTCCCCCTACGGTGTCCTATTGAGTGCTTCGCTCGGAAATGGTCTTCCTTGCCGGGCTCGAGGTGAGTTGTATCAGAGGAGGAGAAAAAAATAAGCAGTGAATATCCATAGCTGAATCGTTAATGCTGTGTTATTTGGCGTGAATGGTTTTCCTTGCACTCTTCAGTCTTTTTAGGGCCTATTTTTAAACGATGTCTGTGCTTGAGCGAAGGGACGCGTTGAGCACGCATGTCAGGGAATTCCCAAAATTAGAACTGGGGCCGTTCCCATGCATTTGTGCTCTTCGATATACTCAAAGAGACGGTTTTACAGTGCCTGGTTATCGTTAACTACCGGTTAGCAAAGCCCATACCTATTAGCTTGATGTTGAGCTGGAGTCTTGGTTTTGTCCATATCATCTAATGTTCAGTTTTGTTCCGTTAATTGAACGAAAACATCGATTAAGCCTTCATTTTTCGCTTGTAAGTTCAGGGATATTGGCCATTGAGAGATAAAAATGATCGCGTTGACTTTGTAAATCCATTATTTTCAGAGATAGCGAATATCATGAGGGTCTACGTCCATTTATCTATCATTTATAACCGTCCTGTTTTCATCCGAAATGAGGATTGAAAATATTACGGAAATAATGCTTTCAATTACATCAAAATATTTGTTGTGTGCTAGGGAAAATGACGGCCGAAACTAGCTCTTCTCTATCATTGAAAAGTTGTAGATAAAATTATTCCTATACTTTTACAGGAAAGATGACCGTGTGATTCAGGCTTTGATTAACGTGATCTTTATCGATAGAAGGGCGTATTTACATCAGTATTAATATTGAGAAAATATTTAGCCGTAGATTTTTAAAGCAGGCCAAAGTAAATCCGCCATGCTCCCATCGTTCCTGTGAATGAGTTTCATAATATCAGGTTGATGTGAACGTCTAAGTTCCTCAGCCTTAACCCAAATGTGAAGTTTAGAATGAGTTAAACCTTCGTACAGTAGCTATGGTAGACAATCGTATAGATGACGGATGCGTTTTCGATGAGAAAGATAATACGCATCCTTTCATAGCCATTGGATAACTTTCTAAGGCTATAGTTAAACGTTGCCGAGTGAGTTATTTTATGTACACTTTTAAAATTTAAATAATTTTGAATACGGTGAGTGTGATTTCGCAATAAGACTCGTGAACTGACTCGTAAATGAATCCTCAAGCATGTCAACCGGGACTAGTGCGATGGAAATGCCTCGGTTAATCCAAGTAATTGTCCAATTTGTGGGATGAAACTTCGAAGAAGTATCTTTTCATGTCTCGACTCATCTAATTCCGTGTTTTGTGAGAAAAGAACTGTACAAACCACCTCCAGACAGCTATCGCAGCCTGGGGCTTCAATTCATATCTTCAGGATATGTAAATGCTCATATGTGTGTAGCAAACCCGGTTAAGTTTTTATACTGATAGTAGATTTGTATCTTGTTTGCGGTGAACAAATCATTTGCTCTGGAATTCCACAGTGTCGAGGAGGAGCATGAGTTATTTAAATTTTCATATGCTACCCTGGGTGCATATTTCTCTACGAGGAAAAATTTCCATTTACTTACATCGTCTTGTAGAGATAATTATTTTCTCCCTACGCGCATATTGCTTGTTTGTTCTTAGCAGTTTATAAATTTCACTGGTGGCATTGCTTTTCGACTCAATTTCTACCGGCATTTTTATCCTTTATTTCAACCTTGGCTTCATATTTTAATAATGTGTAATTGTGGAATATTTTAATTCAAGGGAATGATGCTCTCTCTTTCCTTATCAGAGTTACTAAGCAGTTGGGAGAAAATAAAATCGTAGTAATATTTCACTGCGATTTATTCTTCCCCGACCGGTTTCAACGCTAGTGCGTCATTTTCAAGGGTACAATCTCTACCCTTGAAATATACCCTTGAAAATGACGCAATAGCGTTGAAATCGGTCGGGGAAGAATAAATCACAGTGGAATATTTCAAAGTATTTTCTCTTCTCCCACCAGAATGTTATTCCACAAAGTAGAGCCTTAAACAGTTGAACTATTACCAAGCAGTTATTTATTTGTACGAAACTCTCAATCTTAGGGTATAATTGTCAAATCAGCAGCATTGTTTCATAATAATTGCTCCCATTTTAATTTTCGCAATACTCAGATAAGAAAGTTAACTCGACTCAGGTTTAAACTGAAAATCATGACCCTAAGGAATTTCACGTAATATTTTTACGCTGTACCAGTTAATGCCGACAAGCATGATCTTGAAGTGATTGAATAACATTCTTCGTGACCCAGGACATGTCGTTTCCTGTTTATGGTTTTGGGAGAGTAATTTAACGTTTTTAATACCTTTCAGGAAGAGTTACGTCGATATTGACGAGTAGCTTGAGTCATTTATTAGATTTTGTGGTGTTTTGTGTTCGCAGCTGTTCTCAGCGAGTTTTTAACGCTATTTTCAGTTCGCATTCAAATCTAGTGGCATGTAAATTTTCCCACCTTATGGTGAATTGCATAGTCACTGATCAATGAAGAGGCCTCTAAAGATCTCAATCTTTGTATCTTGAGACTCTTTAGAGGTGCAATATTTAAATATTAGAAGCACTACTGTTCTGACATTTATTTCATCTATTGATATTTTTTCTGATATTGTCTTGATATTTTTATTTTCCAATAGCCACTGCTTTCAAATTTATTCGTTCAAAAATCTTCGACGCGACGGCAGAAGGGGGAAGTTGCCCTAGGAAACCTCCACAACCGTCAACTCTGTCAGCCAATAACTCTTATGCGTAGGTAGCTCACCATTGGAGCGGTTCCAGATTCCTTCGCGCATTTTTTTAGCCTTTTCGTCAGCTGTTCTCAAACGCGTTCAGTTCATGCTTTTTATCAGAAACCTTTGAATCATCTCGACGCCGTACTTTGCGAAATTTATGAATTTGTCTTTCTCTTTTCGGTAAACTAAAAACCTACCTACCTACCTACCTAAAAACAGTTAACCGTCTAGATACTCATGTAATCGCTATTGGAGCTTGTATTCCAGGCGGTCATAATATGACCGCGACGGGCAGCTAGAGCCAATAGAAAGTTGCGAAGTAAACAGTCGACAATCGTGATCCACCGTGTTGTGGTCGCGAAGCATATGACTCATGCAGGGAACATGCAAAACATAGTGTTAGCACTACTCGGCACATTTAGAAACATGCATTAGGGTGAGTATAAATTAATTAACTACACTACCTGTCAACTTACCTAATTCAAAGTCTTAGCGCAGTCATTATGGTCTCATCGATCTCGGCAAAAACGACATTTTAAACCTCTCTGTTCTACAATCTATTTCCCTTATTTTATTCTCATGATGTAATCTACCGTAATATGTTGGAGTTCGTAATATATTGAAACATTCGTCTGAAAATAAATAGGTTTTAAATTTACATAAAAGGTTAATTGAAAGGATTGGCTCAGGAGTGGAGGGGAGAGGACAACACTTTGTAGTCTACGCTGCCAACATAACTGACTGCGTGAAACTTCAGGGGGCGGGGAACTATCGCCAGCACGTTTCACGGCAATGCTTATGATCTATAAAATTCTGGATCGAAGCTGGATGGTTTGCCACCCCTGGGACCCTGGTAGTTCCCTTAGTTGACTTACTGGGACATATTATCTCTTTCATACACAAGATTTGTTCATCGTTCTGTCACTCATGAATTCTTGAAGAGGATGGTAGAGCTTTTCATGGCGGACTTAAAATATTCACTCTAAACATAAAATCCAAAATGATACGGAAGAACTACAGCCTAGATGGATTCGAACCCAAGAACTTCAGTACGCATGAGTGGCTCATGATGGATTAGGCTATCAGGTATATGTTATATTTCTACTTTGTGAGCGTGCCGGCTTTATTTGGATTCTTTTTGCATTATTCATTCTCCGGCTGCAGAGTGTTTCGCAATGCTCTCTCCCCAATTTTTTATTTTAGTTTTTTTGGGTGAATTCACAGAGGTATTTTCCTTTATGAAGTGAAGTGGGTCGTAGGAAGGTTTCGCTTGGACTTCCATCAATCCAGGAAGTCAGCATTTTTTGCTACTCGACTTTTTACTCTCGGAATTGAAAACCGTCAATGAAGGAAATAGTGCGGTACATTCCTGAGATAGCTCATAGTATTTACATACTAACAGACACATCACGCGGTTCCCTCGGGAGCGGGTACTGTAAATGATAGTTTAATTCTTGGAGTATTGGTGTATTCATGGCCTGCAAAGCTGATTCTGTTTTTCTGTGTTAAAGACCTCCTCTATAAAGCCCTAATCCTGTATACGTTTTTTCTTCGGTTACCCACGTGTATTATTCTATGTTTACACTCCCGATTGTCCTTGGCTATTTTGATATGTTTTTCATGCTGCTCTAGCCTTGCAGGCTTCCATCGTTTTGCCATGTGAATGCAGTCCATAGATGTATCGCATAGATTTCGATATGTGTATGCTTGAAATGAACCGCGGTGTAATTCCAAGAAATCCGGCACTTTTAGCATGTTCTTCCATTCTGATGGTTTGTAAATAAACTCACTTAGTAATATTCCACAATGGTTTTTATTATTCCGACCTAGGTTTAGACTCAAGTTAAGTCATCATCAAGGCCTTGATAATGACTTAACTTGAGTCGAAACCTAGGTCGGAATAATAAAAACCATTGTGGAATATGACAAAGTGAGTTTATTTACAAACCATCGCAATGTTGTTCCACCTAGTGAAGCCTGAGAATTTATTATATATTCTTCCATTCTGCCGTATTCTTGCAGATCTCTACCGATTCGCCACATTAATGCATTGCATCATAAACTCGCTTCTCTTCGTAAGGCAGAATATATTCTTTCTTTCAAAGTCTCTTAATCACTACATTTTTTCTCGGTCTTTCTCGGACTTTCTCGGTCCACTCCATACTATGTCACCATTCTTACACCATTACACTTATCATTAATCTGCTTCGACATCCGACTATCATCCGTTGTCTCAACGTGAGCAAAAAATGAAATACAATCCTTTCATATTCTGTAGATCCCCGCCTTACGGTATCAATCCGTTCCACGGGACCGTTCGTAAAATGAACCAGAATTTTACCGGCCGCGGGATCAGTGTTCACGTAACAATTAATATTAACTAGCTTTATCTGCCACCTTCAGTGGCAGTTAAGCCTGCGTTTGTATTTTAATCTCAAATAAAGGTTTGCTTTCTTTTCCTTTTTCATTACTTTTTCCTTTTCATTACATTTCCTTTCATTTCACTTTTGAATAGCCTAATTGCAAGTTGCCTGGTTGAAACAGTTGCCCAATTTACATCTTCCGTCATCATAATTAAGCAAGAATTTTTTAGCTACACCACAAACATTATTTTCCTAAATGCTTTAATACCACAGTTTCAATTAAGCGCCAGAACGCAAAGTCAGTCGTTCGGTCTCCACGTCTTACCCCGCGTAACAACAATAACAGGCTGTTAAATGGTATTTATATGTATAACAACTTACACAACACAACAACGGGTTTACTTTCAGTTTTAACAACAGGAACTTAGAACGGATGTTATTAATAACTATTTATACGCGGTTTGAACAATGAGTGCCCTTCAAACACAATAGTATGGAGGCGATCTCCATTGCTCTACAGGTAGGTCGGGCTACGGTTGCCAGGTCTCTCGTATTTCCCGGGTTTTCACGTATTTTGATCTTATTTTTTTCAGTCTCCCGTCTCACGTATTTAAGAACATTTCTCCCGTGTTTCATCCTAATACAACATTGTGTGGTTCAAGTGAAATATTTTTGTTAATATGATGCTAAGTTTCTCTCAGAATGTAAATCCAATTGTATATATTTGTAACCACGTTTGTGCATTCAAGTGTTTTTTTTGTATTTTAAGTGTATGAGGATTAAAAACCCTCTGTACTCATCAAAGCTAAAATTTGAAATACTATAGAAAACATCCGATAGTATAGTGTTACATCTTACATCGTATAACGTGGCAGCAAATTTCAGTCTCTCCCTTATTTTCAGTTAGAAAACCTGAGTCTCCCTTATTTTCAGTTAGAAAACCTGGCAACCCTAGTTCTGGCGCTTGTGCTTAGCGGTAGTTTCTTCAATTTTTGGAGCAAGGACTTGAACTTGGCTGCAAGGAGCAACATTAGCAATGCTGATAAAGAAATTGGATAATTATTTCGGTTAGTTTTTAACCTCAGTGATATATCCATGCCTTGATGAGTTTAATGAGTTTTTTGTTTGGCATAACCACTCCGCCACCCACGCTTTTTTTCTTTAGCATGTCCCCAGCATTATAAGCAGAATTAGTCAAAATAGCAATCAACACAAAACGCGATGGTGATCCATCTACCATCTTTTCTCCACAACAAATTTAAATTCAAAATGCTCACTATTAACAAAATTCACGTCTCGTCAGATGTAAAAGCAATAAAGTCTTTGTCGCATCAACTTAACTGTAACACGAATCGCTTAAAATTACCGGAAAGTCGCTTCATAAATAACATCATCTCGTCCGCAGACATAATTCACCTTCCAATCAAAATTACGTCTCATAAAAAACTCATTAAACCATCAAGGCATGGATGTCACCAAGGTTAAAAACTTACCGAAACAATTTCTTTGACATTGCTGATATTGCACGTAACTCAACATCAATCAATGCAGGAGCATGTCTCATTAAATACAACTTCATGACGTCATCTTCACGTCCGATATTCTTGCCATCGCCTCTTCTCAGCGTTGTCAGCAACCTAAAAAGCGGGATAGGCGTCAAAACTTACCTAACCAGTCCTAGACTTTACTCCGAACTCACTATCTCGCAAGAACTGTCCAAAGCACTCGCAATCACGCGCAAAAGATATTTTAAATGAATCGGCAACATAACTCCAAGAGAAACGCCAATTTCTCATTCAAATTCTAGGAAATTGCATTTGCTCTTTTTAATGCAATACGAAAGTAAAAACGAAGTATTGAAACCGCTATTCGCCTTTAGTTTTAAATTGATAGTTTGCAAAGAGTCGAATTTCCTCGTTTTTACGCCTAAAAATCGAACACATAAAGACTTCTAATTTTACTCACAAGGCATAATCTTTAGTTTTGAAATACTAAAAAACAAGCTAAAACCAATATCGTACCAAAACCTCGAGAGTCAAAAGCAATCGGGTTGGGATTGAACCCTCGATGCGCATGCTCCAGCCCAATCACATTATCCACTCCGCCACCCACGGGGATCGGGTTGGTGTGGTGGCTAGGGTACTGGCTAACCATACGGACGGCCAGGGTTCAAATCCCTGCAGAAGAGGATGTTTTTCAGAGGAAACCCGATCCCTACTTGAGTGTCTTGTGGAGGTCACTTCAAGTGCAGTACTCCGTCGGATGTCGGATGAAACGTAAAACGTTGTCCCCTTGGCGCCTATCGTTAAGAGCAGGCTAATGCCGACGCCGAGTTTCTATCCACCCTTCCTCCCTTAACTATCCCCAATGGCAAAAGTGGCCTTAGCTGTCGATCACGTCCTCAAATATCCAATCCAATCAAACCGCCACCTACACTCTAGCCATCTCACCCTTGCTCAACTTCTAATTCTCCATGCATAAATCAAGTGTCGTTAGATCTCGGTCACTTTGAATGTGAAATTCCAAAAATCTTCCACCCTACTTAAAAACCCATGTTAATATTACTATTTAGAGTTGTTGTTTACTTGGTTATGGTTCAAAATAAAACTCAATGCTAGGTAAATTTTCGATTCTTCTACTTTTGTACTAATATTTGTATAACTACCTGGCTGTATGTCTCTTTGTTTTGTGCTGCAAAGCCCTGAGGATGTCAATATATTTTACGAAACGTTGGCAGTGAGTTAAATACATTAATGACCAAATACTCATTATAATAAATTAAGGGTGTATAATTTCGTCAAAATTTCAAATTTAAAATTCAGGTCGTTAAGTGAATCCATCGTAAAGCGCGGGTCTACTATATGCTCATTACTGGAGCATCCAACCCACATTCTCTCATGGCCCTCTCATTCCTAGCCTTCTCCGTCGTATTTTTGACACGAACACTTCACAAGTGCACGATTCTCTCCAATTTTAGCCCATTCTAATATATATTCTGAAATAGCTAGGTCTCACTATCATAAAGTCCGGAAGAGAACTATTTTGTGTGATGTGAATTTTGGAGAAGCAATCATTCATGGATTTCCTGGAGAGGCACTCATTCATGCATATGCCTCATACACTACCTAGGAATTTCCTGCCGGAATTTATACGCCTTATAATATAATCATCTATCCTTTCACATTTCTCTAGCTTTTGGCAAGATCAAAATCGTCCTCTTAATCAATTCAATGATTTCATCATTCGCCCTATCATTCTATGATTGACATATCATCTTCTATTATCATTCTCAACTTATTGGGTTTTTGACGCATTTGTCCTCGGATCTGTACTTCTCTACATCTATATCTAATTATTGCCCTGAAAGCCTCCACAAGGGTTTTCGGCAGAGGGTTATCTATCATCATCATATACTACAGTGAATAAATTTACTTTCACCAACAAGCACCACACTATCGGTATACTACAAATTCTATAGAAACTGCTAAACTAATCTATAATGTAACTATGTAAACGTGACCCACGAGTCATGTAGGGAACATGCAAAACATGGTGTAGCACTACTCGGCAGATTTTGAAGCATGCATTAGGGGGTATATGGATTAACCAGCTTCACAACCTGTCAACTAATCTACTTCAAACTCTTAATGCAGCCATTATGGTCTCTAAACTCGATGGTTTCAGGCTTTACTTTGTGAAAATCCATTCTAATGAATTCAAAAAGATGTGGTACTTTTTTCACAGTTTTTTATTCCAAGTCGACCGGTTTGTCGCATAGGCGACATCATCAGGTATATGAGTTCAGTAGGTTGCAGAATATATACAAGTTCTTTGGAAGGGGGGGGTGAAGAGGCATGGTAAGGGGTGAGGGGAGAGAAGGTATGTGAGGGGACGCGGAAAATAGGGATGGGTGACGCGTTGGAAGGGGGTGGGAAGTTGTGGCGTGGGGTTGGGGGAATGGAGGCTTAGTTGGACGTTGGGTCAGGTGCGGGGGTTGGGGCGTCATCCTCGACAGGTGTTATGACTCAGGGGAATATCCAAGAGGGGGGAATGGCTGACAAAAATGTTCTCGATAGTAATGTTTCCTTCCTTTACATCTACATCTACACCTACGTCATACCCTGCAAGCCACCCAAAGGGTGTGTGGCAGGGGGTGCATTCACACTAGGCATGCATGAATTATACGGCAGAACACCGAAACTACTCTGAAACCAGCGTACCACACATGCAACGCGCCAATTAACAATCTAC
Organism: Ceriagrion tenellum; assembly: GCA_963169105.1. Lineage (NCBI taxonomy): Eukaryota > Metazoa > Arthropoda > Insecta > Odonata > Coenagrionidae > Ceriagrion > Ceriagrion tenellum. The sequence continues at coordinate 127,033,074 of OY720637.1, forward strand.
TAACCAAGAAACATTCCACCGTCTATTGTTCCGACATGCAAGGGATACAAAGACTACTACTACAGATTCAAAATATCATGCATAAATAAGAACATCGATATTTACACCATGCATAAATAAGAGCGAAGAGAATGTAAAAAGAAAGATCTACAATCTAGCTAATCTCACTATTTACACTACTCATGACGATGATCATAGCTGTTATGGTCTCGAATGGTACGCGGAAAAAGTGACATTTTATACCTATCGGTTCTACAATCTCTCTCTCTCTAATTTTATGGGCGTGATCTAATCTGCCGTAGTACGAGGGGGTTAATAGTATGTTTTTTACGTCGTGAGGGAAATGTTTTTCTTGAAACTTTACTAAGAGATTAAGCCTATAATTTAATCTACACTGTGATAGCGATTCCCTTCCCAATTCTTCTAACAATCCAGACACACACTTAAGTTGCTTTCTTATCTCCAGCTCCTCCAAACAGTCCATTCTACTTCCCTTTTTCTCCAGGTGGAGAATATTCGGGACAAAGTCGCTCTTGTGGTCACTTTCCCATTGATGCTTAGCGAAATGGGATCTGTTTATGTCCTCCCATTTCGTAAATGTATTTTGTGTTCCTCTGCTCTCACTCTGAACGACCGCCCAGTCTGGCCAACGTAACGGGTTTCACAGTCACCACATTTAAGTTTATAAATACCACTTCTATCGTTAATGTCAATTTTGTCTTTGGTTTTTTTAACACAGCTCTTAAGTTACATTTATTGTCATAAGCAATTTTGAGTTCTTTTTTTGGAAAAAGGTTGGCAATTGCCTGTGAAATATGTCCTTAATTACTCAGTTTGCACCAGCATTTTTTATTTTCACTATTGTCGGATGATTTATAAATGTGTTTCTGTGCTCGGAGGGAGCGTTTTTTCCGGAACATTTTATTAATGACAATTTCTTCGTATCCATTTTTCACTGCAATGTTTTTGATTACTCTGATTTCTTTGGCGAGATTCTCGGCAAACATGGGGATGTTGAGTGATCTGTTTGACATAGAATGAAAAGCGGCCGTCTTTTGAGAGGGATTGTGGCGGGAGTCGGAGGGGATGACATGGTCTGTGGTAGTCTCTTTCCTGTAGATTGCGAAGTCGTAGCCTTTTTCCGTGGTTGAAATTGTTATGTTCAGAAAGTTAATTCTTTTTCACAGGAGAACTTTAAGTTTTTGGATTGGGAATTTAACTTATTCAAAAATATGTCCAGTTGTCTCATCGTACCAGTCCATACGGCAAACACATCGTCTACATATCTGACCAACAATGGATAAAACTGGTGTCCACTGAATTATTACTGAATAACTTTTCTTCAAAGTCGTTCATGTATAGGTCCACCAAAAGCGGCGATAAAGGTGACCTCATTGCTAAGCCGTCCTTTTGTTGGAAGCCATTAAATTTAAAGTAATTTTCTTCCACACACTCTCAGAAGTGCCACAAATTCATCGAGGAAGGGTGGTTCTGCTCCGGCTTTCTTCAGTGTTTCTTCGGGTCGATGAAAAGGTCTTTCACGTCAAAGAACCTTAGGGTATGTTTGGATGACGGGGCTCTCTCTGGGTAAGATGATGACACCATTCCGTTGAGTTCTTTACCCCATATCTTGGCTTGAAACCTGTGAACTTTCTGAAGAGTGAATTTAGGTGGGAGGTTAGTTTTCTTGATGGTGCAGCGACACTGGAGACAACGGGTCTGATTGGCACATTTGTTTTGTGTATCTTTGGGAGACCAAAGAATCGTGGGGCCTGAGGGTTCATCACTGTCACCGTGTACGTCTCACCTAGTTTAATGATGCTCGGGGCGGAAGTAAGGGCCATTTTCACTAATTTCTGATATTTTTTTGTTGGGCCACTGGGTAGTTCCACTACTGGGTTGTTTTCAATGAATTCATTGCACTTTTTCACATACTCGGCCTCTTCCATCACAACCACTGCGTTGCCTTTGTCCACTTTTTCTAGAATGAATGCTCCTAGATGGCATGAATGACGACATCTTGCTTCTTTGTTTTGGCCATGTCGGAAGGGTGGATGACAATCGGATAACTACTCAAACGTATGTTAGAAGAGGGTATGGTGTGAGAATAAGTTGTGGGCCCGGGAAGTGATGGGTGAATGTAATGATTGAGAGATTGAGGAAAGAAAGAATGGCGATAAATAAGGTGCTCCAAGATTGGGAGAGGGTTTATGATAAAAGGCAAAACAAACTATTTACCATTTAGATTCTAGGGAAAAATACCTAGGAATAGCCCATATTTCATTGGTGAAATATCATAAACATAATTAATTAAGCTGAGATTTTTGAAAAGTTTAGAAAAAAATGGTAACATTTTTCTTTATTTCTAATTTGGACACGTGGTGGGTTAGTTTTATTAGGAGTAGAAAAAGGCGGTTTTCGTTAGGAAGTATTTCAATTCAATCTCAATAAAAAATACAAATATTTCTTTTGCTGTTTTCGTTAGCATGTCAGAAAATAATTACCGAAAAAAAGGCAGTATTTCAGTGGTTTTATATAAATTCACACCATAAATGGACTGTTGTTTATGCTGAATAATTGAGGTATTGAAAATATTTTACTTTATTTTTTAAAGACGTGTAGAAAGAGTGTTTTGAGGCTTGGAAAAATTGCAATTTTCCGGAGGAAGCTAATCATTTCTAAATAAATAAAAAATGGAGTATCAAATTCTGTTTTGCGGGAATTGTTTTGATGCTGATGTTTAATTTCCGAGAAAAAGGTATTATTTCATCGATGAAATATACAAACTTACATAACTCAATCAATTTTAAACAATATATTTGAAAAAAAGGGAAAAGGTTCACTGGATTTTATGAGTCATGTAGCGAGAGTTTTATTGGTCGTCTGCAAGGAAGGGCAGCATGAAAGAATATACCAAAGCCGCCAGTTTTCTTGGCGTTACTCCGCGGATAATTTCAAACATGCCCTTATCGAAATGAAAATCTTTGCTCCCGTTACCATATCTCTAACGTGTTATTTATGATAATTTAAACTACTGATGTAGGAGAGGATGTGCCTTTGAATTGCGAATCTTCATTGCGTTCATATCTTCCTCTTTAAAGGACTTGCATAAAAGCATGCTCAGTTAATTTGGCCATGTTTATAGTCAAATTATAGTACAGATTTTTGTGTTTGAATTGTGTTAGAGGATTTGGGTAGACCAAGGAAGTAATGAGGGAATTGGTAGAAGATAGTAATTTAAAGATTAAAAACCGGGAGTCTTTGTTCAAGAGGGAGGGTGTTAGGAAAAAATAATTGATTTCCCTCGGGATAAATGCAGGGGGAAAATCAAGGAAATATTTTGGCACAAGCTGTGTAAGGGAAAAAGTTATAATCACTACAAGCCTTTTGTTGGATTTTGGAGCGGAGTAAAACCTTTCCTTCCTTATTCTGGCCTTTCTCATTTTTTTATATCTCTCCTCGTGTCCAAAGTCCTTTGTCAACTCTGGCCGCAAAGAAAACCAAGACCACGGAAATGGGAACCCATTGTGCACAAAATCCTTTTGTTTGGTCGCTTAGTGATTTTGACATATATTCCTTGAACGTAGACTTTGAAATAAATACTGATGATAGCTACATCTAATGGTTACTAATTACAACCTGAAAAGAATTAAGACGGAGACCAAAATCCTAGTATGCGGAAGAGAGAAGTTGAACGTAGAAGTCAACCTGAGAGGAGAAAAATAAGAGCAAGTAGATTCCTTCACCTATCTCAGAAGTACCATCTCGTGGAACGGAAGAAATGCAGCGGGCATGAAAGGGAGAACAGCCCAAGATAAGAAGGCGTTCATGGGAAAAAAAACAACTACCTACTGTGCTCAAATAAGATAGGACTACAAACGAGGAAACAGCATATGAAAACATACCTGTGGTGTGTAGCACTCTATGGATCGGAAGCATGGACCACTGGAAAAGCTGACCAGAACAGACTGGAAGCCTTCAAAACCTGATGCTGGAGACGATGCTGAAGATCAAATGGACGGATAAAATACATCTACGAAATACGGTGCAAGCCAACACTAGGGTGTGTGGCATGGGGTGATTCCACACCAGGCATACAGCACTCATCCCAGTTCAATCAGAACCGCGCGCTTTCCCCGGAATGTCAGGCACAGGCCTAAGCAGTCAGGACAACGGTACGCAGTCAGACTACAAACTAGGAGAGCGATACGAAGAAGAACATGCTACCATGCAGCATACTACTCAAGGTATAACTGCTGGTTAGTATTATTAATGTGACAGATAGATAGCACTACAAGGTGCTTTGACATGCAGGAATATATCATGCCGGAGATTGCATGAGAGGTTAGTATCTACAATTCATGTTAAGATATTTTGCACTTCTGAAAAAACCTATTTAACCTAGTCAGTATCCTAGAACTGATCTATCACAACTATTATGGTCCCTTATTGTACGTGGAAAAAATGAAACTTTAAATCTATCGGTTGTGCAGTCTATTTTCTTAATCTTATGCCTGTGATCGTTCCTACCATAATAGTTTGGCTCTAGCAAAATATTTTCAACGTCGGGCAAAAAATAGTCTTCATCAAATTTTCGTAAAAGATTTAACCTATATTTCTCCCTTCGATTGGATAGAGGTTCCCACCCTAATTCCCTCAATAATTTTGTAACACTACTATGTTTATCATAACAATTTTTAACAAATCTAGCTGCCCTCCGCTGTATGCGTTCTATATCTGAAACTAGTCCTACTTCATAAGGGTCCCATATACTAGCGGCGTACTCCAAGTGGGGTCTTACGAGAGAAAAATAACATCGCTCCTTTACCTTCTCGTCACACTTTCCCAGTATTCTTTTACTAAATCCTAATTTACGACTTGCCTCTCCACAAATTTCTCGTATATGCCTCTCCCACGATAAGTCCTGAGTAAGGGTCACTCCTAAGTAATGTACTGGCTCTACATTTATTAGTTCGGCTTGATTAATTGTGTACGTCTTGTTCTTCAAGCTACTCTTCCTCCAATAATTCATAACAGCGCACTTATTAAAATTTAATTCTAACTGCTAAGTGTCGCACCATCCGCTTATAGCTTCTAGGTCTTTCTTCAACGCAATTCTATCAGACTCTGTGTTAATATCCCTATACAATACTGCGTCTTCCACAAAAAGACGAATTTTACTGGTAACAACGGTTGTTATATCATTAATATACAAAAGGAATCATAAGGGACCAATGACTCTTCCCTGGGGTACACCGGATGTGACTTTAACTCTATCTGAACTAACGCCATCTAGAACTACCCTCTGTTCGCGGTTACTTAAGAAATCTTCAATCCAGCATATTACATCGTGATGTATTCCATAGGCTCTTAGCTTAACAATTAATTTTGAATGCGGAACTTTATCGAAAGCTTTTTTGAAATCTAAAAATATCACGTCTACCTGGGTGAACCTTTCTCCTGAGGAAAGAATGTCGTGCAGAAAAAGAGCTAGCTGGGTTTCACAGGACCTGCCTTTTCGGAATCCATGTTGGTTTTGAATTAACAAGTTCTGACTATCTAAATACCTCATAACTGTGCTGACCATTATATGTTCTAATACTTTGCATGAGAAGGACGTGAGGGAGATAGGTCTAAAGTTACTGGGATCTTCCTCATCGCCGCTCTTAAAGATAGGAGTAACGTTCGCGATTTTCCAATCGTAAGGTACACGATGTTCTGGAAGAGATTTTTCATGTATTATTTTCAAGTACGGTGCTATTTCTGACGCTAGTTCTTTAATACTCGGGCGGGAATTTCATCGGGACCAGATGATTTCTTGGGGTTAATGGATTTCAAGTGACTTTCTATGCCGCGACAAGAAATATTTATGTACTGCATTGGATTTTTGTATAAGCGAGGCAATATAGCGGTATTATTCTGAGATCATGAAGTGTAGACACTTTGAAAAAATGTGCTCAGGGTATTAGCTTTATCTAATGTATCTCTAACTCTTTCTCCTTGACTGTTTCTCAGTGACGTTACTGTAGATTCATTCCCTTGAACCTCCCTAACGTAAGACCAAAATGCCTTAGGGTTATCCTCCAAATATTCATCTAATATTTCACTCTTGAATTCCATTAGTGCTTTTCTTAAGGCCGATTTTGCTGTTATTTTAGCTCTCTTATATTTATCATAAATTTTCATTAGTTCCTCGTCGTGTAGATGCTAATGGGCGTTCTTCATTTTCTCGTGCAAGTTTCGTTGTCGCTTGAGAGATTTCCGGACATCTGCATTATACCACCTAGGTTCCGTGTTGACTTTTTCCAGTTTACTTGGTATTACGTTATTAATGGCTAGTCGCGTGATGTTGCTAACAGTATTCCATGCGTCATTTGTAGTATGGTTTTGGATTAGATCGCTGAACTTATTATACGAGGTCGACAGTTCCTTTTTTAAGCAATCAAAATCCACCCTGTGGTATAAGTAGACTTTTCTTTTTGTGGCTACCCTTTTGTTGGTATTTATATTAAATTTAGCACTAACTGCTTTGTGGTCACTAATCCCGTTCACTGTTTTAACATTAAGGACGCTATCAGGTATATTTGTTGCCAAACGATCTAAAAAGTTGTTTCCTCTCGTGGGTGTTGTTACTAATTGATGCAGAGTTTGATGTTAGTGCACAACTCCTTATCTTTTCCGCCATTTTTGAAACTATACGTCATCCAGTCTATCGAGGGAGTGTTGAAATCACCACCAATAATAATATTAGATTCGTTCTTTTGATTATTGAAATGCTTCACCTGTTTTCTAACTGGAAAACTGTGTTTAAACTTGAATGGGGTGGCCTGTAAAATGCGCATTAAAAATTCTTTTCAACGAGCACCTGATGGAACACCACACACTTTATACATCATTTTCTGGAAATATTTCGGCTCTACTTACAATCTCGTCTTTTACAGCTACGAACACACCTCCTCCTACCTTCGCTAATCGGTATTTTCTATATATTGCATATGATTTTGGAAAGATCTCGCTATCCGAAATTTCACTCGACAACCAGCTTTCTGTTTCTATCACTACATCAGCGTCCGTGCTTAAGATGACATGGTGAAATTCGGCGACTTTGTTTTTAATACTACGGCCATTGACTACCACTCCGGAAATTAAATCCTTCTGATTTAACTCACAGTGTCCTTGTTTAGAATATTTAAACTTTAATGGAAGCATTTATTGATGAGTCTGAGCCGCTTATAATTTTGGTCGGATACTAAGCTATTCTGATTTCTAACAGATCTCTCATTACTACTACTATTTACGGCGATCCCGTTATTTTATAACCTACTGTTTGATCTACTCACTGTCCTACTCTCTACCCTAAACATTTCTAATTTATTGTCATCTATCAAGCATTTCCTAGGCCCTAAACTCTGTGTATTCTTTATCATCTGACTCTCTGGAAATGCACTAATTTTGTTCCCACTGACTAAGTAATGATGAAGAGTAGAAGAATATGAAATGAGTAAATAAGAAAGAAATAAGAAATGATGAAGCGTCTGAAGAGTAGAAGAGGAGAGAATCATTTGGTACTCCATACAGAGAAGAAGAACGAGATGGAATGGACACACCCTGAGACAGAATAGGTTTGTGAAGAACATAATTGAAGGTATAATAGAGGGAAAATTCCTCAGGGGAAGACTCAGGAATAAGTTTATGGACCAAATAAAGAGGAAAGTATATAGGTAGAGATACCAGAAAGTAAGGGAACTACCATTAGATACGGAAGAGTGGAGGGTTGCAGTCAACCAATTTCACGATTGAACGACCAATAAATGAATGAACTGATATAACTAATAACTCCAGGTTGAACTTTGTGAAACCTCTCCATACTTCTTCTTCTTCGGTCATCAATCCATGGGTTGGTTGGCAATAGCACGCCATTCCACTCTTTGCTCAGCTTTCCTCTTCATTTCACCATATGAGACGCATCCAGAGTCATTGATGATCTGCTTCATATAGCTTAATCTAGGACGTCCTCTACGATTTGTCCCCTCAATACAACCTTCAGCTATTAATTTTATAAAATCATTGCATCGTAGAATGTGGCCTATTAGTTTAAGTCTCCTTGTCTGTATCTGTCTCCAGAGACTTCTATTTTCTTTTACTCTTCTCAGCTCTTCCTCATTGGTGATTCTGTCTCGCCAGCTGATTTTCTGCCTCGACTCTGCTGCTGCACTCTATGCCTGCACTCTCCATATTCTGCCTGCACTCTCCATACTTAACGGAAATTAAAATACACTTTGTATAGGTTCACTAGATGGGTTTATTGAATACGACCATGGTTTCGTCACATAATGACATCTTCAGGTCATGTCAGGTCAGGGTCACCTTCAGGTCAGGGTCACCTGAAGATGTCATTATGTGACGAAACCATGGTCGTATTCAATAAACCCATCTAGTGAACCTATATAAAGTGTATTTTAATTTCCGTTAAGAATGAACTGATATTACTCACTGTCGACTGATACTAGTTCAGTGGATATGATTTCGCCTTCAAATGCTGGAAGCATAAATAATGGAGTCTTGTTGAAGAAGTGTTGAAGAAGAAGAATGAAGATTTATTTCTAATTCGTCGATGCCTTATTGGCTTAGTGTCGAAATTCAATGAAAGCACTATGGAGTCTGGCGGAGCTATTGTTCGGATAGCCAAAAGGCCGTGTTACACGGGGTACGCACTTTCACAATCTGATATATTTACAAACGTGCATTTTAAATCACATCGTGTAAAGCGGTGAATTGCAGGAATCAGAACTGGTGTGTTTCAGAGCGATACAGAGAATATTGACGTGTCACTACATCTCTCGGTCTGACGGAAGCGGCAAAATTAGAGAGATACATTGCCGACCAGATGGGTACAAAAAAATCATTTTTTCCGCGAACAAGAAGCAACCACAATAAAAACTGAGCTCCAGTAAATACACTCCCATAATACGCGTCACCATTTCACCTCCCAAAACCTTACATCTTACATATTTACACGGCTGGGGTCCTAACACCCCCTTCCACACGCCCATGTGGCGGATCGCGGGGTACTATGTAGATGTAGATGAATGTGTGCCTGAATGCGTGAACGCGAGATGTCGAAATAGCCTCCGCTCAAATTTAATTGTTATTTCACGCCAGATTGAGGAAAATATGCAGTTTAGAACTGTTCAGGTTCGTGCCCCGTGTAAAACGGGCTTGATATTTTGAAAATTGCATAGATGGACAGCTTATGAATTATAAGTAGTGGTGGAGAGTATCCATTAGGTTTATTTTGAGCATTATAAAGTCTCGAGGACAGTCTAAACTGTGCGATTAGTTTTACCGTCTACACTGTGAAAATGGCCTCGTCCAGACTGTGCGATTGATATGACTAATATTAGAGCCAGTATGTGATTTGAGTCTGGGTATTGAATCAAAACTACATATTTAAGTGCACTAGGCGATCCATACCTATGGCAATAGCCTCACGAATCGTATGCTATGAGAGGGAAATGGAATATTTTTCCTACAAAGCGTTCCTTAACTTCCGCTTTCCTTTACGAAATTCACTTCTAGACAATGGAGGACACGCTGCGTGACGAATCGTCCATAGAACTTCAACGAGAAAGTGACAGTTTTTCTACAATTGAGCCTTAAAAATAAGAAAATGGAACCAATCAGCGAGCAGCACGAGGGGCAATGCGTCAGTCGCAGTGGTAGTGCCAACGTTGAAGTGTTTTCTGTGGGAGGGGAGTTGGTTTACGACTTTGCTCCCTCTAGATCACTTCCTCGTTGACACTGCCGTTGAGACGACTAGATCAAGTCTCTGGCAAATAGCTGATTCTTTTTCAATATTCAAAGCTCAATTTTAAGAAATCAAGGAGTTGCGGACGGATTGGAAGACGAATTAGGAAGTGCTTGGTATGTTGTGTGAGAAGACAAAACCTCTGGAAAAGATTAGGATGATGTAGAGTGGGTGGTTTAAAGAGGTAATGGGGGAGGATGGAGGGTTGCTGAAGGGCGTGATAAAGGGGAGGATATTAGGAAAGTGTGGAAGGTAAAGAGAGAGAGAAAAGGTTTTGTGGACCGGAAGGAGAGAGTCATTACGGTTGCAGCGGTATAACTCGAATATCTATCGCATTGTTAGTTTCGGAATCACTGGTTTATAACATTTACAACAGCTCGTGTAAAACTCAACATAAACAATTTTTTTCCTTCAGTGTGTTAGAAACGTGTTTGGCTAACATGTATCAATATCTCTCATCTCCACAGTGAATATTAAGAGAATGGCGATAAAATAAATTTTGGCCATCGGATTTTGAGCGCCAAAAACAAGGCCTTTTTTCAAAAAAATATCGTAGAAATGTAGATAAGGATGAAATTTCTACATACATCGTTAAACTTAGAAGTGATTTTTCTATTTTATGCATTTTATTTCATTAAAATCGGTTGAATCTACTTGAAGATATAGCGTCTTAAACTCAACGAACTCGACTTTTTTCATGGACAGTAGGGCAAGGGCCTGTCACGAAGGGGACTCCGGCTAAGTTACCTATCAGTCACCGAAGTTAGAGAATCATTGGGTTCGGCTCTAATTTTGAGGGGTGACCGTCCCATTTGTCCAAGTGATGATGCTCTGACAAAATGTGACAGAGAGCATGAGGGAAATGACCTTTAGCCATCGCAGTACCTCAAGCTAAGATTATTCTATGAAGAGAGGAAGGACGTGTGCTAAGATAAAATGAATTGTGCTAGTTGATAGAGGTTTTTACCTGAAAAACTCGAGTGGATCGAGTACGATACGGTTTGAAATTCAAACATGGCGGGTGAAATTTTTGAAGAAATTGCCATGAGAAAAATTCGACCTGGACCGGGAATCGAACCACGGGCCTTTGGTTTGCCGGATCAATGCGCAGATCTTAAGGTCTAGTTGCCTTGTATCCACCAAAATTGCCATGGGAATTAGGTAGCCTGGATAGCGTAGTCGTCTGCGCATTGGTCCGGCAAACCAAAGGTCCGTGGTTAGATTCCCGGTCCAGGTCGAATTTTTCAGTGTCCTTGTTTAGAATATTTAAACTTTAATGGAAGCATTTATTGATGAGCCTGAGCCGCTTATATTTAACTCGGATACTAAGCTATTCTGATTTCTAACAGATCTCTCATTGCTACTACTATTTACGGCGATCCCGTTATTTAATAACCTACTATTTGATCTACTCACTGTCCTACTCTCTACCCTAAACATTTCTAATTTATTGTCATCTATCAAGAATTTCCTAGGCCCTAAACTGTGTGTATTCTTTATCATCTGACTTTCTGGAAATGCACTGATTTTGTTCCCACTAACTGACCTAATCTCTCGCCTACCGTCTTGTATAAATGTATCGTCCATGTATAAATATATCAGCCGTTGAAAGCCAAAGTAGTACCAGAAGTAGTAAAAAACCAGTATTTCCCGTGCTTCTATATGGTTTACAGTAGAATTCCCACACAAACATGTAAATGAGTGAAGTGAATTTTAAGCTCTTGTGTTTTTCCACAAAAGGAGAGCGTTTAGGATTTATTTTTTATACAATGTACTCAAAGCCTCTTTTTCCAGAAATCGGCATTTTTTTACTCGAACCATTCTTGCTCTCCAGTGGTCCTTGTAACGACACCATCCTTACAGAGTTGTAGCCACCTGAACTTGTCTGAGGATAATCGATGAATTATTATCAACAATTGAAGGAAAACATAATATACTTTGTTCAATGTTTACTTTAATTGCACGGCGCGTTTTGCTGGCTTAGGAAATCATCGGATACCAAATACAAAATGTGTATGGAGTCAGTTTAGTACAAACTTCTGACTAGATATATTTGGTAAAACAATTTCTATATTATTATGTCGTATGATGCTGTCTGAAATCTCAACTTTGTCCCTTGTAATGCTGTATGTCGCTGAAGGATGAAGAATTTTAAAAAAATTGTAGAATGTGTGGAGTATTTTAACTCGGTTATGAATACCAATTATGAAAAAATCTCCAAGAAGTGAAGGCTATAGCAGTATAGTTTGTTATCGATGAAATTTAAAGTAGTTTGAGGGAGATAGTATGCTAGTCATAATAGAGACCATATTCGAATTATACGTTTTAAGTTCAGCAGCTGTATAATACATGAATTATTTATTGCATTTTTGATGGTGCAATAATATGGGTAAGTAATTAAGTAATAAAATGAAAATATCTATATAACTCTTCAACTTGACCAATATTTTTGGCGCGGTTCGTTTGAAACTCCTTCACAACGAAAGGTTTTTTGTGATCCCGAAGAATTAACTGCGGTGACATTATGCTTAATTTTCATAAATAGTTGCGAAAACATAAAAACTACAAACTGCTAATTTCTTGACGAGATTTAGGTGTTAGAAATGCCTCATTGTTTAAATAAGGCCTCTCTGGAGTGTACACACGTGCCATTTCCCAAGTAATAGGAATGGTGTTTTTTGGTAAATATCTCGGAAAGTAGTGGGGTAAGGAGTTGAATTTTTGATGTCATGGAAGAGTGACATATTTTTCTCCAAAAATGAGACCAAATTCATTGATTTCTCTGTGAAATGATATTTCTCTCAAACTAGCTCAAGAGAATTTATGCCTATTTTGCGGTTTTGACATTGTCCCTTGATTGTTCTCCCCAGCAGCGGCGGATGGCCGTCGCCTGCTGGCTACTTTGCGCCATCGCCGCCGCCACGAGCGCCGAATCTCCCGAGGCACCAGTGCACCTCGTCCAAGATGAAGGAGACGTCTTTGCCGCCGTTTTAGCGCCGGTGGATGAGGCGGCGTCGGTGAGCAACGTCGCCAGGGACAAGAGGGACGTCGCCGAGCCAGCGCCGCCGGGCGCCGCGGGAGCCGACGAACAAAAGGCCGAGATTAGCGACTTGGAGGCGGCACAAACGGGTGAGATAGAGATAATGGATTACCTACTCACTTAAGCTACCCCACATATTTCTAATCCAGTTGGCCTAATCTTATGCCATTTCTACTCAACGCGAGAGAACATTCATTCATTTATCATTCATTGGTCGTCCAATCCTAAGATTGGTTGACTTCAGGCCTCAACCTTTCCCTATCTAATGCTAGTTCCTTTACCTCCTGGTATCTATTCCTCTGTAATTTTCTCTTTATTTGGTCCGTGAATTTATTCCTGGACCTTCCTCTGGCGTACCATTCCCTCTATTTTACCTTCAATTATGTTCTTCAGAAGCCCATTGTGTCTCAGGGTGTGTCCAACCCATCTGGTTCTTCTTTTCTGTATGGTATACCTTATGCTCCTTTCCTCTTCTGCTCTTCTTTAAACCTCATCGTTTCTTATTTTTTCCGTCCATTTTACCTTTAGCATCCTCCTCCAGCACCAGGTTTCGAAGGCTTCTAGTCTTTTCTGGTCAGCCATTCCAATGGTCCATGCTTCCGATCCATAGAGTGCTACGCTCTACAGGAATGTTTTCACATACTGTTTCCTGGTTTGTAGTCCTATATTATTTGAGCACAGAAATTGTCTTTTTCCCGTGAACACCTTCTTAGATTGGGCTATTCTCCGCTTAATGTCCGTTGTGCTTCTTCCGTCCCACGCGGTGGTACTTCCGAGATAGCTGAGGGAATCCATTAGCTCTAATTTCTCTCCTCTCCGGGTGACTTCTACATTCAGCTTCTATCTTCCGCATACTAGGATTTTAGTCCTCATCTTACATATTTTCATGTTGGTGAGAAAACAGCGACGTGAAATACATACATTAATGCTCAAATTTGTGTACATTCTACGAGCTGTAACTTTTATCATCCTATTGGCAACCGTCAATAGCTTATATGATTATGATTAAACTTTTGTCGTACCAATTTATACTTGGCTATTCTTTGGAATTGCTTATTTTGTTGTAAATTATATGTTTTCAATTGTAAAACGCACTGTTCAATGGTATATTTAAACGTTTTTGCAAAATCTGCCAGCCCGATTTAGAATATTTAGCTTTCTCAACGGTGAATTTTGGTGCATGTTACTATTGAAATCAGCCCCTGTTTATCTCCCAGATATTTACTATCAAGAAAGATTATTAAATTACCATTGAATAATCAGAAGATACCTACTGCGAAACTAAATGACTGCTGTTGCATTTGACGCTCGTGCTCTACAATCCCACTACTTTGGCGGCTCTTCAACTTGTTAATTTTCCGACACAAGGGGTTGTGGAGGTCTGCTCCACGCGTAACAATCTTTTACTGCCGTTTCTCAGTACTATTGATCTCACATCCCTGGATGGAAAATCTTTCCGTTTATGTGTTATCCACTAAAAGGTGATTGCGTTTGTTTAACAAAGAAGGCATTTCAGAACTTAATTTCGCTCACATCTACAATGGCTCTCGATTTCGCGTTTCGGTTAGTGAACGTCCAAATGATCTTAGGAGCACGCCAAGATAGAGAAACGGCAAAACTTGCCAAAGAGATTTCAGTGTGTCCTTTGCCAAAATTAACTCTTCATTTCCATACTTGGGGATACTATTTTGAATCGCAGAAGATCTAGCAAGTTTAGGGACATTTTACGGCTATAGGCTACGGCCGCGAGCCAACTTCAGGTTGGCATTTCAATGTGCCCTCAATAGATGTCGATTGAACTGCGATCCTAAAATATGGATCAATGCCAATGAGTGAAAAGGCAAATGAACGAACGCCAGGGTGGTATAAGGTGCAAATGCAAGTAAGGTGGCTGGATAGCGATTATCGTGATTCATAAAGTGTATATTTTAATGATTTTTTTTGCGTCAAAAATCATTTCCATCAAAAGGCATCTGCTTTTGGCTGGAAATCATCATACAAGCAGTAATGGAAATGATACAGGAATTATCTATTTAAAATTTTATGCTTAATTGAACTATGATATTGTTGCAATTAACGGCCAGGTATCTTGATGGGGCGGCAAACGTAGGATGGATAGGGTCAGGAATGGTTGGGTAATAAATGAATGTGGGCTAGATGCTCCTGTAATGGACATGTATGAAAGGAGTGTGCTTCGTTGGTTTGGCCATGTTGAGAGCATGGATGAGAGTCGAATAACGAAACAGATACATGAGAATGAAATGAATGTTGCGAGAGGTAGAGGTAGGCCGAGAAAGTTGTGGTTGTACGTGGTTGAGGAAGTTCTTAGGAGGAAGAAAATTAGGGGTCTTCAAAACAGGTGTATGAAGCAGTGTATGGGGTAAATGTGGCAAAAGAGGTTTACAAGGATCGGTCGGTATGGAGGAAATTATTGAAGCAGAGTTAGGTGTACAAATATGTATTTATGAGTGAAACTTTGTGACTGTGCTTACCCCGGATGGGCACGGCGTGATTGGTATGTATGAATGTACGGCCAGAAAGTCGTTATTCAGACGAAATTATACTGATATATGTTTGTATACTGAACTCAGCGTGGCGCCTTAATTTGATAGTAAAACTTGTAGGAAGATGCCTTGGTGGTGTAACTGGCGAACATACCTGGCCGGCAATTGGGTGATCCGGGCGTGAATCACGGTCAGTAAAATGATTTTTTTCAAGAAAAATTTCAGCCCTTGGTGAACACTTATAATATAAAGAAATGTATTATTTTGCGCTTAGAATGAAATATAGACAAATGATCCCATTTGAATTACTACAAACAACTCCGTGCGCCATAAGGCTACTTGCAGCCAAAACAGTGAATCGCCAAAAGAATGAAATCGCGCTGTGCAGAAAGGCCTTATGCGGTAATTTTTTCACTTTTATCTCTAGATATCAATTGTGAGAACACGAGCACAAAGTTTCTCGCAAATATGTAGGGTAAACAAATATCACTCCAATCACCCCACGTCTAGGCACCACAAGTTTTGCTCATTTGAGTGTACTACCGACTGAATGGTCTGTTTTTGGACTGCCCTGATTTCCATAATCAAAACATTCCATTTTCAGGTACATCATTCCTCTTTTCCCTTAATGCATGTACCAAGGTTAGATCCCTCTTAAATACCTAATTACGTCATCCACGTCTTATTTCGTTGGATTGGATTGGATATTTGGGGAGGCGACCGACTGCTAAGGTCATTTACGCCATATGGGATTGATAAGGGAGAAAGGGTGGATAGAAACCCGGCGTCAGCATTAGCCTGCTCTTTACGAAAGGCGCCAAGGGGACCACCTCTTAACGTTTCATACGACAGACAGAGTACTATACTTGAAGTGCCTTCCACAAGACACTCAAGTAGGAATCGGGTTTCCTCTGAGAAACATCTTCCTCTGCAGGGATTTGAACCCTGGCCTCCCGTATGGTTAGCCAGTACTCTAGGCACAACACCAACCCGATCCCCGTCTTATTTCGTTCAGGTTCCTATCCTCTTCCGTCTTCTTCCCCGCTTCCCCAGACTTCCACCCTCTTTTACCCTTTCAAGTCTCCCTCTCTTTTCAGTATGTCTTCCATCCACCTCTTATGCCTCCTCCAAACCTCCGCCACCAGCTTCCTCTGCTCTCCAACCATATCCTCGTATGTCTTTCTCGCAACCCAGCTCATCCTCTCCATCCTTCTCCAAACATGCATCTCAAACGCCTCAAGTCTACGTACACCCTTTCTTCGTAAAGACCAAGTCTCCGACCCACACAGTGCCGCTCTCCATATTAGAATTTTTACCAGACTTTTTTTCTACGTTTCTACTCAGACTCCTTCATCAATTCCATCCTACTTGAAAATGCTTCCTTAGCCATGGCACTTCGACGTCTTATGTCTCTATCGCTAAAATCATTCTGCTGCAGAATACTACCCAGATACGTAAAATGCTCGACCTTCTCAAATTTCATTTAATTGTTCATTTGATTCTTGTGTTGCATTTAGATACTACGGCAATGCAAGGAAACATATGAGAAGAGAGATTGTTTTTAAATATATCCCACTAATATATCAACTCGGGCCAAGCCGGTTCAGGTGTAGGTACTAGAGAAAAGAAAATTTTCTGAAATGGGTCACTCCCCATTCAAATGATTCAACAGACTTGACGACGATGGGAAATTCCTCAATCGAAACGTTGGCACAAACGGAGAAACTGATCTGTTGGAAGCCCGAAAAAAATTCAATTCCATTATTCGCCGGGCAAGCATCAAACACTGCAAACAATTATTTTTCAGATATAGAATATATATTTTTTTAATATTTTGGCTTAAATCCGTTTGCTGGGGCCGCAGAAAATTTCATCTGGACCCGAACTTGGAATCCGAGCCTCAGCGTTGACCCCCCTCTACGGGAGGGTAATGGCAGCCCGACTATGGTTTATAACATTTAAAAGTCAACAATACATTTAAAAATTATGCTCGTATTTGTGTTGTACTTGACAAGCAGATGATCATGGTTTTTTTACCGCTGTTATACGATAGATATTAACCACTTTACGTGCTCTAAAATACCAAACTAAATAAATGTACGTAACCTCGCAACTCAACGCGTATTGCAGCCGTTCCTAGGAAAGATCAAACGGTTATAACTATCACAAGTTATCTTCCATAGTTTTCATAAGAGTCGTGTATGAAATTTGAACAATTTTCATGCATATAAAATTTAATAGTTATCTTCCTTGAGTATTATCGGCATTCAGCGACAGGTATAAGATGTCTTTGTTTTTCCGCGTCAACCAAGAACAAGCGGCCATGACTTCTAAAAGCTTAACTTTTAAATGTTATAAACTATAGTGCGGCTGGTCAGTTGGTGCCATGACCCACCCGCGGTGAGGGGCCAACACTGATGCTCGGTTTCCGAGTTCGGGTCCAGCTAAATGAGGGTTGACCTTACCACGGGGCTTCGAGAGCAGGTAAAATTTAAGACGATTTTTTGAGTATTTTGTATGTTTAACACAGTTTTTCGACCGTTTTCCTGGCCTCACTAGTTAAGGCCGTTTTCGAACTTGGCAAATCAAGCAATCTTCCCTTGAAACCTAGAACTTGGGCGGATATGACGTCAAATTCAAGTGACCGCTGACGCCATATTGTCTACTTAGATACGTAGTCAAGAAACCAAGTAAATGAAAAAGCAGACTTGTTTTGCTTACAATGTATTAAGTTGGAATTCAGGGTGTGATAATATGGGCTTGTATGGATAATACAGGTGAAGAAACTTTCAAATGGATACTATTTTATCATTACCACGTATATTTGTGTGATATTTATTAATTTTTTGCAGAAAAATCGATGAATTCGCTACATTTATAGGCTTTTCAAATGTGAATATACTGATAAAAGATTTGGTACCTAATAGTTGTGTGAATAATTCCATACATTGTTGATGTTCCGTCCTTGTTTACTTCATTGAACCTACAAATTCTATCTTCCTTGCTCTGGAAGGAAAAAAATGATCTCGTTGAAAGAATAATGGTCCGATGGAAAGTACTCTCAGGTAGCCATAATTTCATTGGCAGCATTATATTTAGCTAACGAACATCATAATTGTTAATAACGTTGAGCATTGGAGAGGTTTTCACTGCATTCATCAAAGAAGGGGGACAATAAACCATTAGAGTAAATATAATTTGTTTTCAGCTAGCTTAATTATGTTAGTTACAACGCGCGTATTTATCAGTCAACAGTCGAAGATCATAGGTTGTTTGTTCGGAGTGTAATACATTAATATATTGTTACGTGTTTTTTTCATATAGACAAAAAATATTATAATGCCTTTTTGTGCTAAAAGACGTTGACTGTGGTGAAATACAGTGGCGGTATGTCGTCCACTTCAGCAGCTCCTACCAATCGAAGCATAATAGTTATTCACCATATTATGGTATATGAGAATTATTTTATTCATAAGCAATAAGATTTTTAAAATTATATTCCCTTTTAATTTGTCGCATACGGATGAGAAGCATTTTAAAGAAGTAATAGACTTCACTCACCCACAAAATTACGGACACGGATGGCGCTTTTCGTATGTTTTACGAGATGAAGGCCGCGTGATGTCTCTTCCACCGTAGAAGGGCTACGAAAGTGTCAAGTAATAATTTCACTATTCTTGCCGAGGAATCAAGATATCTTGATGACAAGTTAACTCTGCGTTTGCCAAGTTCGAAAACGGCCTTAGTCATGGCAATGAGTGACTTTACTAGTCTTGCGTGCGCGCGCTTCGGGCCTTTCCGCTAAGTATACAGTTGGGTCCCTCTCCCTCACTGTCTTTTTCGTCGCCTCTTTCTCTTCCCCCATTCCGTCCTTTCCCTTCGGCCCCTCCTCTTCCCTTCCACCCCATCTTGCCGAGCAATTCTATGCCAGGAACTTAAGCGGAAGCTAATCTTTGTGGGCACGAAGAGGTGTGGCTGGTGTGGCTACCTACTTCGCTGTCACTTCCATCCGTCTTTCTTCTCCTCCCGCGGCGACCTTTGCCCGTCCCGCCTTCGCATGCCTCCCCTTCGCCCACCGTCCAAGTCAACGCCCACTCGCTGCGATACGAGTTCGCCTGATGCGATGCAGGAGTACGTTTCAGAAGCGCTAGCCGGAGGACTTTTCAAATTTGTCTCCATAATTATCGCGGGGGTATAGCTCAGTGGTAGAGCATTCGACTGCAGATCGAGAGGTCCCCGGTTCAAACCCGGGTGCCCCCTTACTTTTTTGACCTGAAGTAGTTGTCAGCATACGCGTTTGGATTATCGACCGTAATTCACAAGATATCTTTGACACGCCTAATGTTATTTTGAAGTGAATTTTTTCAGCTTGTTCATCGCTTACTACCTTAGTGCTAAGAAATGGTTGTTATTGAATGTTTCCATTGATTATTCATTGATTAGAAATATATTCTCTGAATCTTCCGTCGGATTTTTCTTTAAGCGATTTAATTGAGGAATCAAACGTGCTGAACAAATTAATTTCTGGAATGCAGTTGAAAGTACATAGCAAGTTCTCTAATCGATCATTTCTCTGGCTACCTCATGGCTGCTATTCTGAATGAGTTAGCGTTAACGCTATTAGCTAGAAATAACTTTCGTGACGCTTTAGTACCGTAGAATAGCGTCAACAACGCTTTTTGCGATTCTGAACGCCAGACTGACGCCTGGGAGCGACGCTGTTTTAGGCGACGAACGAATCACCGCGCTTTTCTAAAGCGTCACGCTATTCTTGAGTGAAACGGCCACCTGCTTCTTTATTACTCGTTATCTAACGAGGATTCTGCAAAATATGCATTGCAAAGTGTTCCTAAAAACAAAAATATTAGCAGGATTGACTTGTCGGTACATGTATTCATGTAAACATAAACAATTCTTCTCATGTAAAGTAGGCAAATGTGCCTAGCTGGATGGGAAGGAAAAGTGAGCTAACTTATTGCAAACTTTAGCCAAGTTGAGTTTCAGCACGAAATTGGTACCTTCCTTGGTATTTCCTTTTTCCGTATTGTAGACTGGTATTTTTTAGACCGAGTCTCATTGCTTTATTCTTGCATTGCATTACTTTTCCCATCTCTCAGTCGAGCATAACAAGTTAAGGTAAAATAGAAGAACCTTCTATACACGCAAAGGATAAGTACTCACTCTCTCCGTTAAGAATCGTATCTAACATTTCCGTTGTATTATTTAAACAAGTCGGCTCGACATACTGCTCACCTCGCCTATTCACATTCACTTCCATCCACACATTCCTCAGCGGTCCCAAAAGATTTTCGAGAGGCTAATTGCGATGTCTAACCATCTTATTAAATACACGGACTGTTTACAATAATAAATATTAGATATCCGAGATTGAATTAATAATTGAAATTTACCATCGCATCGCTTTCCTTGGTTCAGTTATACATCATTATTCTCGCTTCGTATGCATTCAAACGTCGTCTGCTCAGTCAGATCAGTGGTGAAAATAAAATAAACAGCCCAAAAGACACTGAAAAACAATATGCATTATTACAATTTTGAGTTGAACTGTAGTTCTATTATTCTAATAAGGTTTAGCAGTATTAATATTGTTCTATCAGCTCGGAAATCCGTTATTTGTCAATGCGTAACAAACGTCGCATGAATTTTCTGAACTGAATTTACGTTCACCGCACAGTTTCTCCGAGAGTTTTCTATCAGTTGATGAATTTAAATGAATACTTTATTATTATAGGTAACAACTCCAAAGTATACTATAAGATAATGCTGGATCATTTTGCTTGATCATGCACTTCTCACGTATCCAAACGTCGTCTGCTCAGTCGAATAAATTGTGGAAGTAAAAATGTAAAAAATTAACCTAAAAGATTCATGAAATCAATATGATTTTTTACGATATTGAGGTGAACTATCACTGTCGGACAAAACATGTCGTATCATGTCGAAACATGTCGTACCAAAAAAATAAATCAGTGGAAGAAAACGAAGTCGATTTTTCATTTGTGAATATGAACTTCCATATAGTTGAGCCTGATACCATTGAACGTATCATTGTAGGAATTAAAATCGTTTTCCCAGCTCGGGTAGCTGTTATATGTTCATACCGGTATACATATCAAGCATCGCCAGACTTTCCTAAACTGAAATCCCGTCCACAAAATCTACATTATCAGAGTTATCTATCATCTGATCAATGCAAAACAAAGTAAAGTATAATAATAGTATCCGAAGACAGCATTGAATAAAATGTAGTTGGATTATTTATTGAAACCATTCTTTCATGCACCATACTCACGTCATCAATGGCGAAGGTATCAGCTGTTTGTGAAAAACGTAAACATTGCTCCTCATTGGCTGCCTAAATTTCTAATTACTGTACCGAAAGGTTTCCATACCGTAGGGGGCGTGGTTAATTATAACGTTACAGAGCCGACGCGACGCCTTAAATTTTTGCACCATATTCAGAACCCCTTCCGACGCTATTCTGGAGCGAGGACTAGCATTAGCCAGAAATAGCGTCGCCCAATGCAGAATAGCTGTCCATGTGTCCTCTCTTCCAGGAAATGAACTGGCTACAGCTGCTGTATTAGTATGGGTAATTTTAGGTCCTTTGAGTAACATTAAATAGGTTTGGCAAAATGTGGGGCTTAAATAATACCATTGTTTTCTGGCCTGATATTAGTTGCTCTAGTTCCATTGTATCCACCAAAATTGCCAAGGGAATTAGGAAGCCTGGATAGCGTAGTGGTCTGCGCATTGGTCCGGCAAACCAAAGGTCCGTGGTTTGTCCTTGCCGAATTTTTCTCATGGCAATTTCTTCATAAAATTCACCCGCCATGTTTGAATATTTTTACCATTAAGGTAGTTGAGCGAAATATCATTTTACCTAGAAATCAATGAATTTTGCCTCAGAATTTTAAAGAAAAATATATCACCCTTCTAAAGACGCCAAAAATTCAACCCCTTACCTCATTACTTTCGGAGATATTTGCCAAAATATACGAGCCATCTTACATGGGAAATGGTACGTGTATACACTCCAGAGAGACCTTAAAAATATGAGGTATTTCGAACACTAAGATGTTGTAAAAAAACTTACAGCGGGTAGTTTGTAAGTTTTCTCCTCTATTTGTGAAAATTAATCACATTGTCACCGCAATAGGTTCTTGGGTATCACAAAAAACCCTTCCGTTTCGATGGAGTTTCAAACGCACCGTGCGAAAAAAATTGAGTAAAGTTAAAGACTTATTTAGATATTTTCATTTAATTAATTACCATTTCTGTCGTATAAACATTTATTATTGCACCATTAATAATGCAATATTCAATTAATGTGTCCTACATCTGGTGAAATTAAAACATATAATTCAAATATGGTCTCTATAATGACTAGGGAACTATTTCGCTCGGACTACCTTAAGGATACCATACATAAGGAGTTTATGGTTAAAGGAATTAAGGTTGAGAGTCGGAGGGGTATGGTAATGTGACACAAAGGAGAGGTGATTGGGTGGGTCTCATATGGTCATTACAATGTTTAGTGCGTTAATTCACAATTTGAAAACTGTCCAAAAAATCCAGTTTACGCCCATTGTTTATACAATGTAAAATCTGAGGTTCAAATTCACACCAATGGTTTTCGTCCCATAAATGCTTAGCTATTCCAGAAGAATCGTCATTATTGTAAAAGCATCGTCTATGTTAAAATAAAGTGCGGAATCATAACCAAGTACTTGTTTTTCAATGTTATTGAACTCAGACTTTGGCTAACTGCACAAATATCGGCCGTCTTTAAGGCTATAATTCTCACCGCCGGAAGTAGCCATGTGGCTATCCCTATGCGGAGGATGTATTTCAACTCTCTCTTTCAAATTTCAAATCCCTTGAATCAGCCTGCCTAATTGCTCCTTTGCCAAATTTCAAATTCAAATTTAATCAGCTATTTAGGGGATGGGTTATAGATGAAAATGTGAGTTGTACCCTTGGCTGATACTTGCATAGATAGAAACAGCTTTTTGGACCCTAAACTAGGCAGGAATGTAATAAAACTAATTAGCATTTATTTTTGTTTATGTCAATCGCTTCTGTTTGTCCTTGTTACAGTACAGGTCTCAAAATATGAATTCTAGAAATTGAAAGTAAATAACGGACTATACTACTAGGAAGTAGTATAATGTCGCCTAGAGAAAAATATTGAGTACTCTTTGACCGATTCGATGATTTTAGAGGACCCTAGAGGCGTAACAAAGTTAGATAGGAGAGTAGACTGAAACTTTTCTACAGAGATTGCTGAGAAATGAGGGTAAAAAAATGTTACTTATCCCAGATTAACTCTACGAGTCCTACCATTAGAAACAGCCGTCGATCCGCAAGTGTGTCGACTGAGGCTTCCATTTTCAATTCAGTATTTAAAATGATGGAATGCCTATAATTCACTACATTTTTGCTACGATAACTTTGTTCCGATAATGGTACGCTTCTGTTTTGACCACAGAAATGTAAAAGGCTCTTTTATAGCTCTTCAAGGTTGAAAATTTTCTGAAATATCAATGCAGCTAAATCGATATTTTTTATTTGATTTCTCATCCGTAGCGGAGTGGTAAGTGGAGATCACCTCGGATTCGACGAATTCTTACTTATTAGAAAGACAACAGCGCTCCCAGGTTTAAGACCATATGGAAGATGCCAAACGCTGTGAGATCCCCCCCCCCGAGGTAACCCACTGCATTTGTCCTCAAAGCCTACTCAGGCCATTGTTAGAATTGTTAGCTACTGGCTCCATATATTTCAATGTATTGCTACTAGATAACTCCGCGTAATATGCGAAAACCTTCTTTTGCAATTATTAACTATTACAGTGGTTTACATTGCCGCTTGAAGTACTTACAAAGCACACAGCGACTAGAATTTGATTTATTTTCATTGACTAACAACGAAAATATGATAAGCATAGAGGCGGAAACACGTCACGAAGGTCATTTTTCTGGTATATCTTTACTAATTGGCGGGCGTGTTGAAAATAAAAAAAATCGACTTTCACGTGCTAATTTTCGATACTTATAGTCGTTCATGGAAGATTTCGTGTTAACGCAACTTATATCGTACCCGTGATGAAGTTTCCTATACATTTAAAATTCCTCTAAAAAAATCACGTACAAATTGCATTCGTCCGGAGTAAATTAAAAAATAGTGAATTTGATATGGGACTTTTTCAGTGATCGCTAGCACAAAGCAATAATTGATGGTATTATCTATGATATGATTAGAGTGACATCTGATGTTCCACAATAAAACGTGATCGGCTCTCTTTTATTCATTATTGATAGACATGACGTAAATTCTCAGGATGGCGGTAAACTAAGATATTTGCAGACGATACGGTCATCTAACGGGAAATTAGGGAAAAGACAGACTCAGAAGTGATTTTTAGTGAAACTTGTTTAATAATATTTAAGCCGTATAGATAGAATGAAATAATCGAATGCCTACAACTTACAAAATGAGGAAAAACGATTATAGCAAAAATAAAAATGCATTTATGTCAAATCGAAAAAATAGGATCAATTTGGAAACAAAAAAGTCAAAACTTTTTCAAAACCTTTTTGGGAAATATATTTCACTATAGTTCTTTAAGTTTCTCCTTCACGCGAACACTACACCTACACGACCACGTTCACTGCCTCCATTAAAGCTTGCTGAATTTGTTTATGAAACGGTTGATGTAAGCTTTGCTCACTGGGCGGTCGACATTGTCAGCGCTTTCGGCACGGAGCAAATGTATCCTCCTAAAAGTCCTTTTACAAGATGTTTACTCCAATGCTTAAAATCGAATTGAATTCATTATGGCTAAAATCGTACCGTGTAAAGGATGTTATCGTATCTGATATTGGAATCGAATTTGATTAGCGTTACTGAGAACAGAAATGAATACGATAATTGTTTTACATCTGATGTTTGGATCCAGAGGCAAATCACGGGCAAGCAGATGACTCTGGTGTTTCAAGAGAGCGCTGGTGGTTGATCTAGAACTCGCCAAAATAATTTTTGGAGGTATTGTAGGAACTGTCACTGTGGAGAACATTTGCTCTTGAGACTAGAATGTCTAATTTATTGGAGCTTATTCAGAATGTTTTGTAAGCAATAAAGATCATATGCCAAAACAATAAGGCTTACTTTTGGTATTACATCTTAGAGAATGCCCGGACATTGCCGCTACGTACTGTAATTGTTCAAGCTCGTTATACCCAGATCGTGAGACGCTCTTGTGAAGTAATGTGAATTTAGTCAATCGTTGATGAGAAAACTTTTTGGAAGTAATCCCTAAAAAAGGTAATATTTTTTTTGTAATTTTTCACTCAAATAATTTTTCCCTTACCGGTTTCAACGTTTCAGGTAATTTTCGAGAGGAAACTTAATTTCAATATACCAGCTACCTCTTGAAAACGACGTGAAAACTTTGAAACTGATAGAGGAACAGCAAATCGTGTGGAAAACTTCATATTAATGTATCCTTTTACTTGCAACAAAATATGTCAAACTAAACAAACTAAACAAACTAAATAGCAACGAAATATATCAAACATCAAATATGAGTTGGGTACCGACTTTGATTACGAGTTTTCAGTGATGTGCTAAGTGTTTTGCAAAACAGACTTTGGACATTCAGTATTGTTCCTGATGAAATATCATTTTCATGCACGCAGTGTACCTGATCCCGCGAGGTTCATGGGTGTACATCAGAGACGGGGACCAGCAACATCGTGGCTCGCAGCACCATCCGTCACACCATTACCATGCAAGGTCCCACCAGAGGATCCACTACGAACGCCAAAAGCCCAGGAAGGTGTACGAGCAGAGTGCCAGCGGTCCTCAAGTAATACACTATCACCACTTCCACCCACCGTCCGCCCTCTACCAGCCAGCTGACACCAAGCAGCACAATAAATACCACCACCACCATCCCCAGGAGTCCTCAATGAACCAGCGAGGGCCTCAGCTGTTCCATCAGCCACCAGTGGAGCAACAGTCCGAGCATCAACAATATAAACAGGAACCCACCGAATTCCAGGTGAGGAGGGACTGTTTAAGCTTTATATTCGTTCTAGTGCCCTGCTCACTTTGGAACACAACTACGGACTTGGTTTCCGTCCGTTTTATACCCTGCCTAGCACAAAAAAAGGGAGTTACAGACATAGGTTGGACGACTCGCACTCCCTGAGCGCCTTGTATTTATGCTGTCTCCCAGGGAGGCAATTCCAATTTCTAAAAAGGTAAACAGACATGACCCAAGAAATAACTGGCCTGTATCTTCAACATGACCTTATGCAGTACAAAATACAATCTCGAACTCATGATTGTTAGCAGAATGATAAAATTCCTGGACAGACGACACTCCTTCCTCGGTAGTCAGCTCGGCTTCTGGAAGGGCAGATCTTGCGAAGTACAGCTTGCTCTGATCCTTGATGGCATTTTAAAATCAGGTGAATCGAAAAATCAAACTGACGCGATATTCCTTGCTCTCTATAAGACACTTTAAAAGGTTTCTCGCAAAAGCTCATGTTCAAATCAATCATGCGTGTTAAACCCAGAAATAGTGAACGGAATTCGTGACATTTTTAGTGGTCGCCAGCAAAAAGTAGTTATTGACGGCATTTGCTCTGTTATGGTTTGAGCGACATCCGACGTCCCACAAGGAAGCGTGATCGATCCGCTTTTATTCATTAGTTATATAATTGATGCTAAGCTCGCCCGTTAGCTGTAAACTTTGATTTTTTTGCGGAAGATGCGGTCATCTACCGCGAAATGGGCGAGGATTCAGAATTAGAAATTCTATCGTCTGACCTAAACAGTGTTCTTTCGTGATTCTAGGAGTGGGGCATGGACTAAATCTTAGTGAGTTATGAATGAAAAAAACAACTAGATATGATTCCACTCTTAAGTTGAAGCGACACGACCTAAGTTGATGATATCACCTGATGATGGCGTGGTATGCTGAAACCTAGGTCGTGTTGCTTCAAATAAAGTGTAGAATCATAACCAGGTGTTTTTTCATTAATTATGAAGGAGTTCCATTGAGTAACGCCTGATACAGTGTCTTATATTCTTAGCAAGTTCACTGCATTACTCTTCTCGCAGAAGTCATCTCACCACCGCCATGTCCGCGCTGGGGATGGAGTAGACATTAAGTCGTCAGATGAAGTCAAATACCTGGGAATGACCTTAACAGAACACCTTTCGTGGGAAAATCACATTCAAAACATGTACGGCACAGCCATACAGAAACTATGATTTATCAAGCGTATAGTTGGAAGGACCTCGGATGAAAAAGTTAGAGGTGCTACTTTGCTATGGCTAGGCCCCACTTCAAATACGTCATGAGCATTGTCGACTCTGCCCAGAAAGATTTAAACCTAAAAATTAATATAATAAATAAAATAAATAAATAAAAATAAATGTATTCCTAACGAAGGGAAGCTGCGAGTTTCGTTGAAAACTGCCACAAGCGAACATAGTGTTTTACTGCTTTTAGAGAGATTAGGCTGGGAACCATTAGAGACCCGGAGGCTACACACCGGAATAAGATTGCCTCTAAAATGCATAACAAGTGTGTTTCAGTGTGACACAGAGAATATCCTTTTGATGCAGCTTTACATCAAGGTCCGATGGAAGCGATAAGATAAGAGAAATACGTTCCCCAACAGACAAGTATAAAAATTTGTTCTTCATACTCACAATCAGTGACCATAATTAAAACTTATCTCCCCTCCAACACACCACTTTCCCAAAACACCCGTCACCATTTCACCTCCCTATTGCCACCTATGTACGGTAGACTTGACCAGTGTTTATTTTACCTGGGGCAGTTGAGGCCAGGTAGCCCCCTCTACCCCCGCCCCAGGGCTCTTTATAGAGTTTTATCAATTAATTATAGATTTATAGTAAAAAATAAAAAATAACAGATCATTGCAATAACAACAGGTCTTCAAGGGTTACATCATAGGCCATGGAGGTCGCCTTGTTTCTGGGACTCAGCTGGATGCCCAGGAACAGCGATTTCCTCCGATGTCCCGGTTCCCATCGTTTGTACTCCGTACGAGTTTATCAGAAAACATTCCAATAATAACATGTAATAGATCCTTAAAGAACACAACAAGATAAAACGAATAAATAGAAACAGTGATAAAAGGATGTAATAAATAAGTAAAATGTCATATAAAATAGATATTCTTGAGGTAAAAGGTTTAAAAGCAATCAATTGGTGTCCTAACATCTCCTGCCGAACGCCAAGCGGCTCTGAGGGAATGTATGTAGATGTGAACGAGACTGGTAGAAGAGAACTGATGCGAGAAAAGGCTTCCTCGGGAGATTCACGAGTCACATTTCTTTTGTATTCGGGAGAGAAGCGAGTAACAGACCTGGGGCCCAGATCAAGAGTCTCAGCTCTCTACTCCAATGCTGACTCCATTCCCAAAGAAATTCTTCCTTGGCCACAACCCACCCAAGATCCATAACGTAAATTACGCAAATTACCTCAGTTTTTTAAATTAAAGATAAATTGTCCACATACAGCAAAATTTACAATTTAAAGTTTAATTGTAACAAACACAAGAAGATACTCATATAAACAATAATAACGTCAAAAATACTAAAGTAGCAACAAAAAATTTGACCTAGACGATCTGGAGTTGGTGTTCAAGTCTGTTACTGTCTTGGTTCGCTGTTTATTTATGGAAAGATGAGCGGAGACCAAGTTGGTGAAGTTTTTTGGCGATAGGGAAAAGGGATAGATATCAGTAGGAAGTGAATTTATTAGGGAAGGAGAGACGGGAGAAGAGCGAGCGATTAATTAGTGATAATCTTGGAGATGTGATGTGGAGTAGGTAATGAGTTAGATCTGGTAGGACACGAAGGCACTCTGGTGGTGATGAATGAGGTAAGTTCGGGACTGTCAATGGAAGAATTAAGGGTGTTGTGGATGCCTTGAAGTCGGATTTAAGATTTAAGTTTGCGGTCCAATTACCCGATTGAACGAACCGACCTTAATACAACTTGGATTGGAATTGGATTTTGAGGAGGCGACCGACAGCTAAGCTCATTTGCGCCGCAGGGGATAGGTAAGGGAGGAAGGGTGGATAGAAACCCAACGTCGGCATTAGCCTGCTCTTAACGAAAGGTGCCAAGGGGACCACGTCGTAGCGTCTCATCCGACACACGGAGTACTGTACTTGAAGTGCCCTCCACAAGACACTGAAGTAGGGATCGAGTTTCCTCTGAATAACATCTTCCACTGCAGGGATTTGAACCCCTGCCGCCCGTATGGTTAGCCAGTACTCTAGCCACAGTACCAACCCGATCCCCTTAATACAACTTCCCATTCCTATTATTCCAGGGCGGGTACCAACAATACCACAAAAAAGCAGCCGAGCCCCAGGCTCAGTGGCAGCAACAATGGCAGCAGGAGCCCGCGATCATCCAGGGCGGGTACCATAACCAATACCACCAACAGCAGCAACCAGAGCAGCACCAAAGGGGGCACAACGTCTACCAGCAGCAACCGTCCAAGCACCACCATCAGTACCACAACAAGCAGCAGCAGCACCACGGAGGAGGCGGTGGTGGCGGCGGCGGAGGAGGAGGTGGACACCACGGGGGCCAGAAGGAGGCCACGGGGCACGTGGGGCACCACGGTGGTGCGGGGCACCAGTTGAAAGAGGGCTGGAAGAAGGGCGAGAGCGGCGAGGAGGCCAAGAAGAAGGAGTACGAAGAGTCGGGAGGGAAGAAGGCGGCCTCGCACCACGGGGGGTCGCATGGGGGTCACCACGAGGAGAAGCACGGAGGGGGGAAGGGGTCAAAGGAGGCCTCTGGCAAGAAGCACCTGAAGCAGAAGGATGCCAAGGTGAGCGGGAGGAAGACAAAGGGAAAGAAAAAAAAGTAAATTTAGCATTGAGTACTTGCCCATAGGACAGTGACGTTGCCAGCGGGGAGGTCTAGAGGGTCCGGACCCTTCCCTTTCCCAGAAAATTTGAATTTATTCAAATATTGGTCACAACAGGAAAGCGTTTTATTTGCATTTTAACTAAGTATATTGATAACACTTCTTCCTAAGTTGAATAAATTTTAGTTAATATGTTCGTAATTTTAAAAGATTAAAAAAACATGTTTTTAAAATTTTAATAATAATTTCACCGGAAATATCTTTTGAAAAAATCGGCTGTTAAGTCACAGTCTTAATTATACTCATACTTAATAAAATACAATTTTGCTTCAAATTAAAAACGGCGGCCCCGATCTGATTATGTCGGCCCCGGTGGCGGCGGGGTAAAGTCCTCGCCTGCTAACCCGAGGGTCGCGGGTTCGAGTCCCGCCTGGGAAGAATATTGTATGCCCAGGACATGGGTGTCTAACTGGGTTGGGGGTAGAGGGGACGGTTCTGTTCCATCCAACCCAGGATAAATAAAATACAAGTAATAATAAACCCTACGCCCTAAGCTTAGCGTCAATCAACCTCCCTCGGAAATGAGACCCTGAATACGTCACGGCTAATGGGGTAGCCAAGCTTGTTGGCACTCGCTTGTGATTAGCATATCTCAAGGGATTGCCATCTCGCCAAGGTTGGGGTAAGATGTGAGGAGAGATTTCGTAGCGAGAGACGAAGGATAGATCTGTAATTGTGAGGGAGCCTTCGACCTCAGTTTATTTACGCTTAGAGCGCTTACCTCCGATGGTGTCACAGTATCGCCGTGGTTATGCGATAAACATAAGTGCGAAAATGACGGGAGGTCCTATTTGTAAACATTGGCGTTCATGCAAATGACCTTGTATGAAAGAGATTTTACCTATTTTATGACGAACATTTCTTGAAAATCATGTAAGCGTGCCAGAAAAAGAAGAAAATGATACTGTTCTGCCAGAAGTAAGGAGATGAATGAAGAAAGGGGTAGTAATTACCCGCCATAAGAATGTGACGAAGGTAACGCAAGCATTTTTACGTCTTCTGAAAGTTGCGTACTTTTGCAACTACTCGTGAGACATGTTGTAGCTAATCGAAGAAGTAAATTTAGATCAAAAATGAATTACAAGCGTGGTAAAAACAATAAACCTTGTACACGATTGTCAGTACATAGATCGCTTTTGGCAGCAATTGAGGGAGGAAAAGAAAATTACCGATACGAGGAGGAAGAGAGCACAGACGTACAGAAATTGTAAACTAGTGAAAGCAGGAAAATTGGTGGACCTTGGAATTTCCTCAGAGTAAAAAACAGATTGCTCGAGAACCCTCTCAGTATTATGTGAATCTACGTTTTAATGCCTGACATGGCGTAAATTGAAGCCTAAGGATATAAAATGAGCCTATTTCAGTGACACACAACGGCATTGTAACTCAAATTGCGAGAAATTTTGGTTGATTTTCGGTATTTGAACAGCGCATAATTCTTATTGGGGATGGTCTAGTGAATATGCTGTGAAAAAATAACATGTACTTTGGTACTAACATAATAAACAAAAATACGATTATCTAACGTGAATTTACAACATTTCTCTAATAACATTCCCATTTTTTAATAATTCTTTCTACAACTTCAAGAGCTCATAATTTTCGTGGCCTACCTTTCAAGGTGAACGTATTTTCTGCATTTCTAGTCCTTCATTTAATCATCTATGACTCTCGCTTTTTCATAATTGTCACAAATGGATAGTTTGACGAACGATTTAAGGATCAGCATATTCCATTTTGAACCTTATTAGCACATAGTATGCAACCAATAAATTAACTTGATTTTCAACTCATTCTAAAAGCTCATAATATGTCCATATAACTTTTAGAAAATGTCTCTCAAATCATTCAGCATCCAGCTGTATTTTAATGAATTGATATGTCATAACTGGTTTCACAATTTCAATTCGGCTTTATATTTTAGTTTACTACCTCTATTATTGAAAAGCTCGCATTACCAAAGGCATTATCTTGTAACCTTATCAATGAATTAAATTATAAAATAAAATCAATTGCAAAATAATCACCTTAGTCATCAACTATCAATGGCTTAATTTCAAAAAACAAACGCATTTCCACTCTTTTCGGCTAAATATTGAACAATCGTACACCAAATATTATCTTACCCTACACTGTCACAACCGTCATCCGATGTCTGTTGCAGACACATTGCTTACCCTTTTTGAACTGCAGTTTTTCCCTGTTCTGATGCTCAAAGCTAAAAATGGTGAACTTATATTATTTAAGAAAAACTACAAGGCTATAAATAAATAGATTATGTGAATCATTTATTGAAATTGTCCAAGTAATGATTTCACAATTCGAAATCTCTTCCAAGGTGGCATCAAACTGAGGCTAAAGAAGTAAGTTTACACAAGCAATGACAACTTCAAATTGATACAGTCATGTCTATCAAGTAATACAAATATTACTCTGCATGGCTGAATCATATTGTTTACTCTCTTTCAGCGATTGAATTATTAGTGGAAAAATGAAATTATATACCACTGTAGTGATACAATTACTCTCAAGCAGCTGTTAAATTGTGTGTATTCAATGTAGAGTCCACAATCTTCACATCACTTCAATAACATCACTTCATCACTCAAGTTATGCAAAGGTATCAACCAAATGTCCCTAGTTTGTAGAAATAACACTAATCAGCCACTTATTGGGTGATCACAATCCCAGAAAAACAAAAGGAAAAATAAAAACCTTAACTCATGTCATTTTGCAAATATATTTTAAAGTATATACATTTATTTATCTTTCACCTCAAGGATTTAATTTTATGAGCTCAGTTCAGATTAATATTTGTTCTCAAACTTAACAATTGACTTTCTCTTAGTTCATTTATTCAGTAGTGAAGAAGACAGCAGTGTGCTGCTGATGCCCATAGTGTACTGGACTCTTAATGTAGACATTTTGGTTGAGGGAATGCTATGAGGCTTTATTTGCTCTTCATGGGCCCCCTTAAGATCTCTTTTTCTGGGTTCCACCACTACATACACCACTACTCCACTACTTTATACTTCATTTTGAAGTTAAAGGAACCGCATTTCATTTTATATTAATTTTTTCAACAGATTTTTAATACTTTCTGGGAAAATTAGTCTCAAAAATCGCCTATTTTCAAGATTTTCACTTGCGCGACGACGCCATATTTCCGTATTTCCAGCGTTTCCACCAGAGGGATTTCACTTATTTCTTCTCTTCTGTATGTCCAAACACCCCCACCCAACAAGCTTGCGGGCCTATGGAGTGAAACAGGGTTGCTGAGGTGGGACGGAATGCGACCTCGAAATCTTAGTCACTTTTCCTACGTTACAGGGAGATTTTATGTAGAAAATATACGTTTCTACATGCTTCCACCTCCGAATGTTACCCTTTTAATGACCAACCGTCCCGTGAGAGATCTAAGCTTAATCGATGGCGGGAAACACACGTCTTTTGACTTACGTATATGCTACGGTAGGTGGTCGAGTGATATTACAATCTTATAACGGATATACCATATTAATGATATTCACTTACCACTGAATATCACGATAACGTACCTGCAAGCTTCCGGGAGCTGATAAAACTCAGGGCGATCAGCATTCTCAGTATTACTGGTATCAAGTGATACTGAGAATGCTGATCGCCCTGAAATTGGTATATGGTGATTTCCTTGTATGCGGGATTCATCGTAAGATGATGCCGATCATAGTTTTGCTCGAAAAACGGTAATTGCACATAAATCGTTTCACAAATACTATTTCATTGGGGTTTGCTAAACTACAGTCTTTGTCCAAGAAATGAAATTATGAGAACCATTTACCTTTAATTGAAGATATTACTAGTAGAAATACGAAGTGGACTCTTTAAAAGCAAATTAACCATCGATATTTACTTCAGTTGCTAGGCAATAATGGAGCCTTACCATGCCTGAGGTAGCCCCATCGATGTATATTATTATTAACTGGATTGAGCGCTCTTTGTTAGGAAAACGAGCCGTTGCCTGCGGACCGCGGCCATATTGTTGGACGTATAAACTACGACGTTCTTATCAGAGATTACGCTTTACGTCCATTATTCTGTCTGCCCTTTTTACCCCTAAAATATCCTCGAACGTAATAAAATACGATGTGGTATCCTATAACCGAGTTCATTAGCATTCATACCTAATATTTTCGTTTTAGCTGCGTACCTGTCTTCCCAAAACGACGATGAGAAAACGAGGGTGCGCGGATTACACGAAGTATTTGCGTTGTACCCAATGCGACTTTTTTCCATGAAAGAAATATTTATGAAATAAGAGTAACTTCAAAACTGTGAGTTCAAGTAGAGCAGATACTAACTTCAGTATGGTGTATTAGGCCATGGAATCTTTGAGCATACTTACTAAGTTTTTGCGAAATATTCCTTGACGAACTAAATTTCCCTCTGTAGAGGCTGTTCACAAACCAAGGTCCCGAGGGTATCCAGGAGTGCAGCATACTCGTGTAAATCAGTAATTGAATTCAACTATCAAAAAATAAAAATTATATATCTAAACTCCACTTTCTCAGGCGAGATATCGTAGAACAGCATAATGAGTAATGAAACTCAAATGATTTCGTACTGTCTACTAGCTGTCGTACTGTCTACTGTCTACTGACTGACTGACAACTAACTGTCTACTGACTGACTTTCGTACTGTCTACTGTCTACTGGCAAGAGGTGGAAATAAAATTAATAGACAGTACGAAATCATTTGAGCTTCATTACTCATTATTTATCTAGTCAATGAAGGCTTTAGTTAATAGCTAAATTTATTCAATTCTCAGAGTAATTTTGTAAAAAAACTTTCCAAAGTACATCGGGAGCCAAATATTATAAAATAAAATTAGTTAGTTAGTTTTTGCCTCGTACTTGCTGCATTTCCCTGAAACATGAGAGTCAGTGTTATGGCGTGTGAATGCAACCTAATTTTTATATACAGCTCGGCGATTTTTCTAATGAGCCGCGATTCGTCCTCAAAATAATTTTGGCCTCGATGGATGACTGATTCCCCATTCCTGCCTCTTCCTTTTCATCTCTGGATAGTAGAAAAGTTCCATTACACTATGCACAATTTTTATAAAGACCGTGTCAGCTATAATCACATTCTCCTTTATTGCAAAAAATCTGAAAGACATTTTTTAATATATTACATCTTTAAAACATATTGTGACGGTGTAACAAGGCCTCCTCTGTTTATTAAACGGAGATTCGATTTGTTTGAATAGTTTTGGTCACTTTTTTTTCGATGGCAAATAAATAGTTTAAACAAACAAAATAAACACGCAGCTCCACACTTTGCGATGTAGCCAACTATATTTTTAGCAATATCTGAGAGGGACTCGGAATCTATCAGGTAATCCAAAATTGTGTCCTCATCCATCATCAAACCGGAAATCTCCACTAAACATCTTTTCGAAAACCTGAACTCAAAACTGATGAGGGAGTGGGATCCATAGGCTTGTAATTATCTCTCTCACACACTCCTGTGAAATAACAGTTATCGGAGTGCCCATCGGAACAGGTCTACATTTGTATTGTTATCATTCCCCCTTCTGGCTCTAAAGAACAGTTCAAGATGATCTTCCGAAAATATGTACATGAGCAAATACTTACTGGTACTGCCTAAGTCTATCAATCAAATTTATGTCATAAAATAGCACTTTTTATGCATGTAGCAAAACCTAACGCAAAGGTTGATTAGGGGTGGTGCAGTATGGCGGTTCCCTCCTGTCAGATTTCAAATACGGAAATGATTCATCAAAAAACCTTCTCCCTATACGTCCGGTTTTTTTGTTTTCAATAGCTTCTTATAGGAAAATGCCCAAATGGTCCCTGCTATTTTAAATATTAAATTGCCAATTTACCACTCTAATAAAATAAATAGTAACCCCGCTACCAATAAACTCTGGACGTTTAGACATTAGCAAATGCTTCAGGGCGTCTGCCACTTCAGAACTCAAATGTCTGAACCGCCAGCTTAACTTTTTGCTTTTTATTCCAGTAGTTTACATGAGCTCCAGACAATTTGTTAGCGAATTTCATTAGCTCCTCCTAGAAACTGTGCAGCCTTTTAATACAAAAAACATTTCACATCTCCTTCACTGGAATTGATGACCTCCATGTCAGCCAGGGTACTTCTTGCCAGTTTTACCATGTGGCATAGATCTAAAAATACAACAGTATCTTATCCTATTGAAGGCTTAAAAAAACGTTTTCAATTCATTCTTCCAAAATATGAAAATTGCACTCAGCATCTTTAGTGTTTGAACATAAACAGATGTTTAATCGTATGTCAGAATGAATTTGGACTCTTATTTCCTCCAGTTTTATTAGACATACCTTAATCATTTGACTTTGAATCAATGCTGTCATTTTGTTAATGAAAAAATAGCCAATAGATAGGTAATTTATAACTTCCAAGCAATAAAAACCAATCGTAAAACTTAGTACATTAGCAGCCAAACCTTCACGCTCGGTATCAATGATACACCCAAAACAATATATCCACTGCTCCGACCAACTGAACCGTTCGAGGAAATTTGCTTTCTAATTGACATGGAATCTAATACTCGGGTACAATTTTTCAGGTTTGGTTTTTTAGGCAGCTCACTTTTGAAAAAAAATACTTCTCTTTGCAATCGTCGCGAACAACTGATGAAATCAGCCTCCTCATTTTTCGGCAGGGTGAACACGAAAATTAAATGAGGAATTGACGGATTACCGGAAGAGGGTGAGTGGTAGACGATGACGGTTGACTGGTGTACTGGACACTTGTTGGCATTTGTATACAGTGATTAAACTGTGATTCCGAACTAAGGTCTGAGGCTTTCCCGGCGTGAGATGTTGAGAATCTCTATTCGGGAAGTCCACCGCTCACCCGGTGGACTTCCCGAATAGAGCTTCTCAACATGAAATTCCTAGTTTCACCTCCAGTTGGCTACGCCATCTTTCTCTTCAGTGTAATCACGTTATCGCTACAAAGTCGCCAAACCACAATTGCTTTGCCGTCCTGGTAATGATATCGCCGAATAATTAATTTCAATTGCTCCGAAAAATATTTGAAGGTAATAAACCGTAGAGAAAACGTAAATATGTACATGTTTTACGACTTTATTTCTCTAAAATAGCTAAAAAGTCAGGTAAAGGGGTGAATACGGTGTATCAGAGTTTTATATTCATTGCATGTTTTCTTCATTGTAGTCACTGTTTTTCTGGATGCCACGGATATACCAAATATAATGAAGTTAAACGTATCAGGCGATACCTTGTGGAAATGAAGCATTAATAGTATTTTCAAAAAATGAAGGACATTGTGAATAATTCCACACTGTTTTATTACACTGGTTGGATTTCGACAAACTAATGCTATTATAAAGGTAAACAGGTTCGTTTTTGCGAGGTTATATATGCTTCAGCAAAACGTCCCATTCTTAATCATATACTGGGATAAATGAACCTACGTGCCTTGATAATGGCATAAGTCTGTCAAAATCTAGGTCGGCGTAATAAAAGTGTATGTAAATTTACAAACTATCTTTCATTTTGTGCTATGTAGTGTTATTATCAAAGATAATACGAAAACTTAAAACCTTGAAGAGCCAATGGGGGCGATCGCCACCAAAAGGTGCTATAAAGATTGCAATGGTTTTGAGAAGTGGTAAACGCTTTGCTATGGAACATTCAACTAGCACGAAGGCTTGGTTAGGCATTTTCCAAGTGTACAGAGTCTGTAGAAGGAGCTCGAGTATAAAGCTAATTCAGTGAAGTTGAAGTAGAAGCCAATTTCTACGAGTTTTCAGCGAAAAACTTTGGTGCACCATC
Organism: Ceriagrion tenellum; assembly: GCA_963169105.1. Lineage (NCBI taxonomy): Eukaryota > Metazoa > Arthropoda > Insecta > Odonata > Coenagrionidae > Ceriagrion > Ceriagrion tenellum. The sequence goes on from OY720637.1 coordinate 127,071,284, forward strand.
TTCACCTCACTTCGCGGGGTGAAGGTAGTACAAAGTTAATTCGTTTTTCTGAGCTTATAGTAGTTGGATAGCAAACATCAAACCGTGAAGTGATTTGCTGATATTTAAGTTCCCTCATTAAAAGTTTCATTGAAGAAGAAAAGATAGGTGAATACGTAAGACCTAAAAACCTGAAAAATATGCCGGTTTCATCCCGGTTTACGGTAGGTAGTTTTTACCATATTTTAAACCATTGAACTTTGAATATATGAGGTGGACTTTTCTCTCAAGTTTATCCATCTTATTTTATGTACTCGGGGAAATACTTCCAGAAATAGAAAGAAATAAAATTAACATAACTCCTCTCCCACTGCACTGAGTGAATTTTTCGTCAATAATATTCTTCAAGGCGTTTTAGAAGCAGCCTTAAGGTGAGGAGGGAAATAAAATACTGCCTTCCCTTTGGCGTTATATACCTGCTCCTTGCCGAACTTGATAGCATTTTTCCTTGAAAGAATACTACTATGTCTGCTATACTTGGTGATTTTCCAGTTCTCCCTCCGTACAGAAGATATGCATTTCGCTAAAATCTCCGGATTTCCATGCGGAAATTTGAACCGCAATTTCGTATCAATACATCTATTTTTCCGTGAATTTTCTTCATTTTAATTATTACTTATATTTCCATACAGTAATATTTCTTAGTTGAGCCAAGGTAACTTATATACTGGCTTACTTACCTATGGAAATTCAAACTTCTATCACCCGATATTTGCTTGTTTTTGCATCCGTAGGCCGCACAGTAGATGCTCATAGCCAAATGTATAATTTTTTATTTTGTTTACGTATTGCACTAGCTGTCACTACATATCCTAGCCAATATTATTGGTAAAAATGGCGAAATAAGGCTCGAATGCTCGTTCTCCCTAGCACATTACGACGACGACAATACGTCCAACAAGATGGCGGCGTTGGCTTCATCTTCCAGCTATTTGTTGCGCGGTAGAGCTCAATCCAATGTATATATACATCGATGGGTGGCCCCCTCGGTTCCTTCGCCAAAGTGAGGGAGCCTTACCCAATCGGAGGGAGCCTCAAGCCCGAGGTTAGTCTCTCGCTACGAGTGAGGAGCCGCTGAGCAAGAAAGGTCGAAGGCTCCCTCATGAGGTGAGACTCTCGCTACGGGCCTAAGTGTCCCTTCAGAGTCATTCTGTACATTTGACCGCTCATCAACGCTTGATTCGCCTTTTTTGTGACCTCTTATTCTCCACTGGTGAGTGTCAATAAGTTTTGCTGCTCCTATAATCATCACGCCATTCCCATGTGGATTATGGTCGTGGGCCAAGAAAACTGGCTGTTTCAGTAATGTACGCCACACTACCTTATCCTTGCAACCATTTTTCAGCATAATGCGTCACCATTAGCCTAATACCCTTGATTCCACCTCAAGAGTGTGTGGATGGAGGCGAGTATTTATCCAATAGGCACTTTACTAAACGCAACTAAAGTTGATGAAACTGCAACTGTTAATACCTTAGTACAAACAACTGCAAACATAGGTCAGGAGGGGAAATTTCACCAATACGAATGAGATAATAGATATGATACCAATGCTGTAGAAACTATTCATATTAATTTATTCTGCAACGACATATATACGCAGAGAGAGAGAGAGATACAAGAGTCATAAAGAGAACATTCTTTAGAGAAGAGTCATTAGGAATCTTAAGAAAAAGAGTGTGATTGTGTGAATCAGTGCATGCATGTGGTAGAAGCGAAGGGGGTTCGAAAGGATATGGCAGTTTGGATTCGGAGGATATTATTGAAATGGAAGACAGTTTTCTAGGTCTGACGTTGAGAATTGAGCTATTCTAACATCGTCTACCTCGTCTTGAGTGATGTAAATGTACGTGGGAATAAGCATGAAAGCTTTGAGCTGACGCGGAAACTTTTTCAGTTTGTGCGCTTAATTTTTTCAAACAGTTTCCCTTCGCCAATATTTGTAATTCCAGAGTTCCGTAATTTGTATTTTCTTAAATTCAGTTGTAATTAATTGTAAAAATAAATATTTTTGTTATAAGTGCATTATTCATGACGGCTACCTAACCACAAGTTTTATTTTCCTCAAGAGACAAACTAAAGCTTTCAAACCATGTAAAAAATATGTGTTATATAATTATGTAGAAGTCGGAAACAATTGATATCTGATTCGTAGAGAATGAATTGGTGAATGCTCTGACATGGAGCTCTAACATGGTAGAATACTACGGGTCGGAAACTCGGTAGTATGGAGGAAATTAAATAAAGGAGAGCAAGTTTCTTACCGAGGGATATGTAACTCTGAGAAATGGTGTACGCTTGTTGAGAACTGATCGCGCAATGAACAGAAATGGCTAGAAATGGACAGAAATGAATAGAAATGAATAGAAATGGTTAGAAATGGATATAAATAGACAGAAATGGTTATAAATGGATAGAAATGGATAGAAATGGTTAGAAATGGATAGAAATAGAAATGGTTAGAAATTGACAGAAATGGTTAGAAATGGACAGAAATGGACTGAAATGGATAGAAATTGACAGAGATGGATAGAAATGGTCGGAAATGGATAGAAATGGATGGAAATGGTTAGAAATTGATAGAAATTGCTGAAATGGAAATGCGGTGTACTCTTGTTTTTGAAGTTGCGTACCCCTCGTTTCCTACCTATGGAGCGTGGCGTTGTATGGGTCAGAGATTTGGTCATTGGGAAGAGAGGATGGACGTGGAGTTGAGTCGATTGAGTTGTGGGTGTGGTGAAGCATGGAGAGGGTGAGCTGGGTGGCGACAAGGACGAGCGAGGTGTTGGACATGGTTGGAGAGGAGAGGAAACTAGTGGCGGAGGTTTGGAGGAGGCAGAAGAGGTGGATGGAAGACATACTGAAAAGAGAGGGAAAGTTGAAGAGGGTAAAAGTGGGTGGAACGTTGGGGAAGCATGGAAGAGGAAGGATGAGGATAGAAATTCTGGATGAAGTAAGCTAAGGGAGAAAATGTGAAGAATTTTGGAGGGGGATCGTGGCGGATCATGTATATGAGGGAAAACTGAACGAATTTCCTGAATTGGGGACGTTAGGAAAAGAATTGTTCAAGAACCTACCAATCAGAAGGCAGAATACTTCAATGAAAGTTTATAAGGCCTAGGAGGATTACCTAAGTTCTTTGGCAAATTTTAGGTCTTTGGTCTGCGCCTATCCCAATGGGGAACGACGTAGTGGGTTTATTACACCCATACTTATGAGAGTATTAGCATCATATTCTTATTGATATTTCTCAATTCATCTCGAATAGGGTTTCCAGAAGACCTACCACTTCGATGAGGAGCACAAGCTTCGAAGTTACTACGATAACTTCCACACGGAAGGAGTGCACCAGCAGTTCGGCGACTTCCACGAGCATGACGCCGGGGAACACAACGTGAAGAAGGAAGGCGAGAAGCATGAGGTGAGTGTTCATCTCAATGAGTGCTTCAGTTTCTTGCTGGTCGTAGTGCAGGGAATTTTCGACGTGGCTCGACTTCCGAAGCCAGAACGCGCTACAGTGAATGTTCCTAAAGAGATTTTTGTTTTTTGCGTGGAGATTTGCCCGAAACTTTGCATTCGTGCACTAATCGGTAATTTGTGAAGATAAAAGTTTAAAAATTGTGCTCAACCGATTTTTAAAATCTGCAATGTAAATGTTATTTTAACATTTGGCCTTGTAGTACATGAAATTTAGTTCGAAATAGGTCGATTAAACATGTAAAGGCTTTTCCTAAACGCGAATTAAACGTTTCATAATGAAAGTGATGATTTCGGGTGTAACTTGGCGGGATAACTTCATGATTATAGATAAAAAACTTTTTAAATTCCGCGTGTCTTATGCATGCCTAGAGAGCTGGTAAATAATCTTTGCAATAAGTGAAACGGAGTGACTAAGAGCGCCCTTAGTCATCGTATAAATCTCATAGACTATGTTAACTACTTATTGCTGAGGATTTTGAATACTCTCCTGTAATTTTGGCGTCTTGTCCAGCGGTTATTGTTGATTCTTTTTTCAATTTCTTCTGCAGAGCGCGAAGCACGAGGACCACCAGGGCAAGAAAGGCGAGACTCACAGCGCCAAGCACCAAGACGAGCAGCAGGGGCACTCGGCGTCGGAGGGCAACGACAAGCACCACGAGAAGGAGGCAGATTATGGCGAGAAGGGAGGCAAGAAAGAGTCTTCGAAGCACAAGTACACCCACCGCCATTGAAGCCCCGAGGAGAAGGATTGGCGGTGCAATACTTTTCGTTCTCAGACGATCCCACCATTAATTGGACGCTCTGAGTGACCCAGTCAATTAGTCGAGTGTCGCTGGATCATCGAAACTTGGACCCTTATTTCAAAGTGCAACGCACAGTCTCCAATGGATGAATTTGCGTCATTAAGATGCACGATGACATTATTTGGTGGATATCAGATTCCTAATTCTCTGAGGCTGGTTCACGTTGAATGAGTAAAAATATACCTGACGCAGAGACATGTAAATGATACGTCGCGATCTTTAAATATGCCCAATTCAACTAAGTTCAATCAATTTCCGTTGACAAAGTCAGCCAATAAGGAATTCACTGCTCGGAATTTTTTTTTAAATTGAGGATAAAATAGTGCTAGACATTTTTTATCATAGATCTACGTCTTCCTCTGACCAGATCTATGAGTTTATTACATTCCAATTTGGCTCTTGTCGTTATGTAAACAGCCTCTAAACCTACTTTTGTTGTCAGAACTCAAACAAAAATCTCTTGTGATTGGGCAACTTAAAGAAATTCTCGCGTTCCTTCGCGAATGGACAGCTTAAGGAGATTAGCGTGAAATTAGAACATGGACCATCTTATAAATTACGCTACATACTTACGGCGCATTATGATTGTCTCCGCTACATTGGCCAATTCATGTCCTGGCGTTATTTATATTCTTTCATCCAATGTGAACCGTCCATCAATACATGTGCCTTGTATTTTTGGACTCGTACAGACTGCCCGCGTTCGAGTTGAACTCCTTTTTAAAGACTGGTTGATATTGAGTGTGTTCCCATGTGCGTAGTACCCAAATTTCTTCCCTTGGCTACTTTTCTTTAGCCATTACCCCTCTTATTTGCCCTTAAACCTGGGATTTTTGATACGACAGATATTTTAGAGGAAGACTATCAAGGTATCGAACGATCTTACCCGTAAACTAAGGTCGTTCAATATCGATTGTGTTCTTCCCGTGATATAGCTCTTCGCAACGTACATATATCCGCCATTAATGTGTTTGTGTTTCTGTACTTTTCATAAGCGTAGTATCGGTTGTTCGAAGTTTTCGTTGATTTTGTAGTGCATTAGTATTCGAAATGACAACTCGTGTCGCATATTCTCAGATTTTCTTGGGTGTGTTATGGCAGTAAATGCTCAAATATCACATTAATGGCGGACATGTGGTGGAAATGGTTGCGAAGCCCTATATCGAAGGAAGAATACTATCGATATCGAGCGATCTCACCCATAAATGGTTAACAAGCGCCACATGGTGTAAATGGAAATTATATAAACTAATAAGAGCGATGAACAGGAAAGCGCAAGAGTGATGGGCTTGAATAGGTATCGATTCTGTTTTTCTTGCTTGGTATGGATTATTTCGCGCAAGAATTCTCTTCGCCTCATTGGTTCCTTGTAACTCGACCTAAAATCTCAATTCCAATGTCGGGAGTGGGCCGCGTAGTTTGTTGCGATACGGTGAGCGGACTGAGTACTCATTTTCGTCGAAAGAGAGTTTCTATTCCATCTAGTTCAAGTCTCCGTTCTGCCCAATTGCTGCGACTGCGACTTTTTTGTCGCTCATTCAAAATTGGAAGCGTGCCCAGCAATCTTTCTGTGAAATCATGAATCACTCCGAATTGCGCTTAGTGTTTATTACGGGCTATGCATCGATCGCATCTCTTCAAAACTTCGGGTGTTCATTTTCAACTAATAAAAATTTGTGAAGTCAATAGTGATTTCATTTATTGCGCGAAATATTCCTGGCAGCTTCAAAAGATGCATGAGATGAATCTAAGTTTTCGGTGTATATCCGTGGAATAATTCTCCAAAGATCGAATACTTTATCATCTAACTGATCAGACTCCTCACGCAGAATGTTTTTTTTTAAATCTTCCGAAACATGTCCATGAAATGGCCGCTGTTGTTTATAACAATGTTTCAGATCTCGTGTTCATGCTCCGCAAAATAAGGATTCTTTGCAGTTTTCCAATGATTAATGTTCCCGGTCTCGAATTTATCAATCTTGACAATGATGTAGAACAACGAAATGATTTGAGATCTTCACAATGATATCAAACCAGTGGCCTAAAACATGAGTGAATTACTGCAAAGAGTTTTGTTCGTCTACCGCTGTTAAAATAATGAAATCAACGCCTTATCGCTAATGTGTCAGCGTCTACCCGCGCTAGTCCACGTATTGTCTGAACTAGCTTTTAAGCCCGTTTCACAGGATACTTAATCCAGTGCAAGACCTACTATCCTCTCTACTTGAAACCTTGTACACAATCCTGTACGAATGAAGGCGTCCAAGGAGGATTTACGCGACTATGGAATTCGTACTGGTCCGGAGGTTTTATTTGTTTTATCTTAGCTCATGTCTTTTATAATTTAAAATTAACTAATCCATGGAATCAGTTGTCCAAAACAATTTTCAGGACATTGGAATCTGTAGTTGATTTCACGACCAGAAAAGTACTAATATCCACCAGGTGGTGTAAGTGTTGTGATTTCAAAAAAGAGATGATCTCATGGCAACTGTAGAAAGCAAACGTGATGGGTCGACAGCTATTAGTTTCCACTTAGATTTGGTAGTAAACTAATACCGCGCCAGTTACAAAATCAGATTGCTTTACGAGTACGCTGGCGATCACGTTTGTTAATAAACATGTCGGTTCTTTACCAAACGGCATTGTGAAGCTATCGTTATAGTGAGCATCTTTGATCTTGTGCTGGAGTAATTATCCTGTGAAGCGGGCTTTTGGTGCCGTATTTTATAATGGCGATTACATTTCGCGATTCCATTCGGCCCATGCCTCCGTGCCTACATTCAACATTCGACATTTCACTGACCGCGAGATTGAATTAAGCAACGGTCTGTGATGCAAACCCCGCGACCGGAAGATTTGAAATTTCCCCGTCATTTTTCCCGTCACGCGTCAGGTCCTTGCCGCAGTAATTCAGATCTCAACTTCGAATATATATTTAGAAATCCAAGAAAGCCCTATTCGCCTCTCTCATGAGGGCAATTTCTGACACCAGAGTGAAACTCGTCATTAATTGTGGGGAACTGCTAAAGAAAATATCAGAATCACCGCAGGGAACCGTCTAAAACAAGATATCTGGAAATTTTGTCCTAAAGAAACGTGTGCTTCGTCTGTATTCATAGAAAATCAAAGGTTAACTTCTCTTTGACTACAAATGGAAGTAAAATAGTCGAAGATAGTCTTCCAAAACCTTTGAAGCTAACACTCAAAAGACTTATGAAGTAAAAAAAGCATGAGGCAAGTGTTGCACTATAATCCTTAATAATTAATTATTAAGTCCTAATATAAGTATCGGATGCGATACTTTGATGATCATATTCCTTGAAAACGACCGATAAGAAAGTGCTTGGATCACGAGGAAGGACTTAAGATCTTCTTACCGTCTTATCACGATGAGTTCCGAACCAATTCATAAGGGAGATTATTTATAATGAATTTGTCCTTTTTCATCCCTATGATGATCTATCATTTGTTTTATTACGTTGATGCATTTTTTGTAAATAGTTGTTACTCGTGTTTTTGTATTATGTTGACTTGTAATAAATTGTAATTTCAGTAAACGAGTTCTTTCAATGCTTTTTTACACCTCGATGCCGATGGGGAACCTTTGTACCTTAGAAGATAATGAGTTTTGAGTTAAACAGTTATTGGGTCAATTGGTGCTAATTTTAATCTGAATTATTTGACATTCGCAAATATTGAATCTGAAATAACTGGCGTTTGAATCACTAGCAAATTCATTTATCATAAGTCTTACACGCCGCGGAATAGCGGTAAAAAGAATTAGCATTTTCAGAAGAAACTCTTGGCTACTGCTATAATTGGTATTTCATAATTTCAATCTCTTCCTACAATTGGAGAAGACTTTTTCTTCCCTTATGTTCTAGAAATGTTGACTGGCTGCTAATGTTGATTTTTACGTGAATATACAGTCGAGTAGAGGTCACTTTATGCATATTCAGCCTCCACTATAGATATTGATAAAAAACGTGATTATCTACTGTATTGTTCAGCAGATAATGCGACCTAGTTGGTGCCTAACCATCCCGTTTCCTCTCCATCTGGCAAATAAAGCTACGTCTGGCAAATTGTCAAGCAACGATTGTGACGTTCTAATGTGGTGAAAAATTCTGAACACATTCAATCAGTCTCAGGTATCTTATCCTTAGACACTGAATTATAGAATAAACTCATGCGGTTCAATTCGTAATTTTGTAAAACGACATAATGGAAGTTTGACGTTTTCCGATAATTACAGAGATTAATCATGAGAAAGAAAACATTAGTTATTTTAGTTTTTTGTTTAAAAACTTAACTGATGACAGAACTTCATACCGGCTACTTAGCCACTTTAACCTTCATTTGGATAAGTGCTAATTCCTAAATCATTGGGTTAACTTTCATGTACAAATCGAGGGAACAAGTGAGAAAAATCTTTGATTAGCCATAGCCATGATAGTAATTTTTTTCTGTGACTGTTTTTATCGCTAGGCATCAAATCTGGCATCTTTATAGTTCTCGTTTTTGTACCCTGCCCCACACCCTTGAGGTGTTTAGCAGGGTATTGTGTAAATTTTGATGAAAGCGCAGATAAGGCGACACATTTCCTCTTGCTCCTGTGCGCTCTCGATCAGGCACTTGGAACAGCAATATTCAGCAACGCAGGTAAACTGGGAAACTTTAAAATAAAACTCACGAGTGGCCTGCGGGGCAATACACCTGGAGCTAATCAAAAAGCAGTTACTAACAGGCCACGAACTGGTAGCGACGTATGCGGCATTCCATGGTAGTACATTGGAAGTGACATAACAAGTGGAGATCGGCCGGGAACTTTCGCTGCTCAGCTGCCCCGTGTGACGGCATTCGAGTCGGATCGGAGCCTCTGAGTTTGTGCCGGGATGACTCTAGCCAAGCGACAATCAAGACCGGAACAAAAAACTCCGGGGTACTGCTCTTCACCATGGCATTCATCGCCGCGTAAGTACCCAATACATTATAGTTATTTTAATTGCAATGTTAACAGTGATTGACACCGTCTCCAATTTGGACGGAATCACTTTCACTACGGGAAGAGAATTTGACCTCTCTCCTGTGTCTGCATTAAAACGTAAATGCAGGATGCCATGCAGATGTGTGGTATTTATCTCAGTTGATGGATGTTGCCGACACTTTGTGAAATCATATTGCTCGAAGAGAATTGAAATTTATCAAGCCACTGTTTTTTTTATATATTTACTTCTATTAGCTTCACTACCTGCAGCGTCTTTTTAAGTAAGTGAGTGAGGAAATAAGTCCATGAATGCCTAAATTTGTAAATAATTTGAGGTGCTAAAATGTAGTGAAACCAGTTTAAAATTAGGTACTGAAGCACTGGATTGACTAGTTTCCATAATCATATTTCCTTCCGGGTGAAAGGTATTTGTAAGTAGCTTTTCCGAAAGTTCACGGTCAATACGAAAAAAGAAGAAAGAGCTGTGGACTACTTAGCTTTGGCCGTTATTAACCCTTAAATACTATCGAGGTTTATGGCCACGTCCACACTTTCAAATTGCTCATAAACAACAACCGTCACCCGCACTGTCTCAAGTTCAACTGGTTCGCTCCTCCCTCCCCTAGGATTACATTGTACCCATGGTTGCTGCGAGGGGCCGTTTTACCGCTGCACCAAAAAAATTACGTCGGGTCAAAAAAGACCCGATGATAGCAGCTAAGGGTTAACAGTCAAAAAAGTATCAGACTCCCTTTCAATACCAAGAGGAAAGATAGAATTTGACCAGACTCGCGTCTTATAGCAAAAATAAAGCTTCGATTCGGTCGAATAATCTGCAATTCTTCTTTTCTTTTATGGTTTAATTGGATACCTTTTATTTTGTTACTGATACACTCAACTTTTCATGCTTCTCTGCCTTTTATTCGTCTTGGAGGGTTATTATGAATGCTGAAGTTTATTCCGAACGCATGTTCAACACGCATTGTACAATGCCTAATTTTCTGTGGCATTCAATTTTGTATTTGAGAAGCAGCCAATGCACGACATTGCAGTAAAATATGTTTGTGCAACTGGCGCTGGACAAGTCATGTAACTCTGGGTCGCAATCACTTCCTCCAGAGTTCTGCATCAGTCGTACCCAACGAGACTGGAGTGCCGAGCGTCAAATAGACTTATTCCGAGCTCCTTCCCATGTCTCTGCTATGAGAACCTCTTACTTTGCCCGCTTAAACACTGTTCGAGATAGAGCTCTGTATTAGGCCGAATACCGAAGTAGCCTCCTACTTGCTGGTCGAACCAGATCGGAACAAAATGCGCGGTCCTCGTTTTTTCAAAAGGTAGCTCGTATATAACCTGTTTGATTCCGGCGTACGCGGGCCAACAGAATACCGTCCTGTCTGCGAAGGGAATATTATTATAATTATAATTAAACAGTTACCAGTAGGCCATTGGCCTGATGGTAAAATTAAAAACAGCCGAGTAAAATAATAAACCTTGAAACCTTCTACTTCTTTAACCTATTTTTAAAAATACATAATTTTTTTGGGAAGGGCTAAAATATTTTTGCTGGTAGGTCGTTCCAGTCCCGTATGGTCCAGTTCAAGAAGGAGAACTGTTTTAAATTTGTCCTTTGTGATCGGCAAGTTATCTTGAACTGGTGATAATTTTTTCCCTCAAATTTTGGCTTTATTGTCCTTCTCAAATTCATCCCATGCTTTTTCCTCGCGCACTATTTTGTACACCCCACATAGCCTGCTCCTTTTCCTCTGAAGGTTCGAGTCTGAGGTAGAAGCGTCCGATCTAAATCAACATATTACTTTGCAAACCACTTCAAGGATGTTTTTTGAAGAAATTGCCATGAGAAAAATTCAGCCTGGACCGGGAATCGAACCACAGACCTCTGGTTTTCCGGACCAATGCGCAGACCACTACGTTATATAGGCTTCCTAATTCCCATGGCAATTTTGGTGGATGCTAGGAAACTAGATCTTAGGCCCTTGCGGTCCATCAAAGATGGCTACGCAAAGGAGTAAAGGGCTTCAAAGAAGCCACAACCAAGAGACAGATGTGCAGATCTTAAGATCTAGTTGCCTAGTATCCACCAAAATTGCCAAGGGAATTAGGAAGCCTGGATAGCGTAGTGGTCTGCCCATTGGTCCGGCCAACCAAAGGTCCGTGGTTCGATTCCCGGTCCAGCCCGAATTTTTCTCTTGGCAATTTCTTCAAAAAGATTCACCCGCCATGTTTGAATATTTTCACCTCAAGGATGTCTGGCACTCTGCTGCTGGGCCTGACACCCGGCCCACTGGACCGAGTCCCGTAGTCGCCGGGGTTCATATCCGCTCATATACTACCCATGAATTCAAGGTTTTTTTTTGATTGAGTGAGCATTCCGTGGCCCTGTCAATAGTGTTTTATATGTGACATCATCACGTGAGAGGCCGCACCACTGGGGTCATACGCCTTTTACAGCCGCCTCACTAAGGAACAAACACTACGCGGACTACTATTCGTCTGTCTCCGAATCTTCGACCTATTTGACATGGGTAGACCATGAGCATTACTCCCGCCAGTTCAGCTCTATGGGACATCGCAGCTCACAAGCCCTTCCACCACGACAAATTTCTGGTCTGTCGGAAAGGTTCTGAATGATGTACCTCTAAAAATAAATAGGGTCCCGCGTACCGTTAAAACGGTAGTTGGTTATGATGTGGGGTGGGGGGAGTTCTTGAAGAGCGATAGCCGCAGAATATGACGAAATGACAAAGGCATTCCTACATTCTAAAGTCACTTATGTATTCTCTTAAAATCTGAAATCACTCGACGTTGAAAAGTCGATGTAGGTCACCATTATCTCTTTTATGATGCCTTTTAAAATCATCCCCTTATTCCATCCAATTTGGTTTCAGGCCGTGATTTTTTATCATTAATCTACATCTACATACTACCCTGCGAGCCGCCTCATGGGTTTGAGGCAGGGGGTGTTAGGTCACCAGCCGTGTAAAGATTTAAGTTTTTGGGAGGTGAAATGGTAACATGAATTAGTGGAGTGTATTCAGTGGAGCTCAGTTTTTATTGGGGTTGCTTATTGTGCGCGAAAAGAACGAGTTTTTGTACCTATCTGTTCGGCAGAGTATCCCTCTTATTTCATCGCCTCTATCAGACCTAGAGATGTAGAGAGGAGTCATGATAATATTCTCTATGTCGCTCTGAAAAATATCAGTTCTGAATTTATCAAGCAACCTAAGATTAGTGGGGAGCCTTGATAATATTCTCTGTTATAGATCTCATAAAAATATTCGGATTGCAGAAACATCTAATAGTTACGTAACTTACTCACCAATAGTTAATAGCTTCGAATATTCGATTTAATCTACTGCCGCTGGACAGAATATATGAAAGTTCAACCAACGAATAATAGCTAAAGCACACAATAACAAGTCAATAAGAACAAACAAACTGGTCATTTCTCGCAAAAAACTTTTATTTAGTAATTAAGTCTCCAAGCGGTTCACTGCACATCTGCCATCTTGGCTACTAGGAACTCATAACTTGATGCCATAAGTTATGAAAACTACCGTGAAACCTGTCTCTAGCGGAATATCTGAGGGCCATAATTTTTTTTGGGATAAGACAGGCTTCCGCTCAACCCAGGGGCAGACATTCAAAAAAAGACCTTGAAAGTCATATCACGCCCATAAAATAATTATAATCATTAATATGATGTAAGTAAATTTATTACTAATTATTCTTCATAACTGCCTAACACTCCGATCTTAATACCGATGTTTTTCCAAGAGCATAAATAATGTTATCGAATGCTAAGATGATCTTATATCGCGTCATACGACTAAAAATAACTGTAACTTCTTCGAATCGGTCCGTAAGACTATAACAGAGAGAGCGTATTTCCGTGTTTTTCATGAACCATTAAAAAAATCCATGCGGTATTGTTACGTCCGTAATAAATGTTGCTGTACAATTGGTTTCATCAAATCAAATCTATCCCAAGTTACTAATCTTTCGATTTCATTTTTAAATCATCTTCAGAGCTAGAGAAGATGTGTGGCAGGTTTGCAAAAACACCCATCGTAAAAACTGGGAACATAAAAAACCTATCTCCCTATTTTTATTGCAGTTGATCAATCTGAGTGTCCGTGCATTAAAAATTTGTCACGCAACGGCCGTGAAACACTTCGCGCGGGCCACAATATAATATGGCTATTTTCACAAGTATTATTTCGAGACTACATAATAACAATATATCCAGACATATTTCCACCGAAACAAACGTCAATTTGTACCCTTACATTCCTCCTTTGTTTTCCCCATTCGCTCCATTTCCCTGGCTGACACGCCTTGCCACACGCCCATCCGAGGTGTCTCAGAGTTTTACGTAGATGCACTAATTCCAAGAATGCGTCGAAGAAGTAAATGCTGTTGTTGACATATCGATAGAGGCCACATATTCCTACACAAAGCTCTCTGCACTCTTCCCTCCTGAAGGTATAAATAAAGTATTTTCGGAAAATAACAACCCTGGGGAGACAGGCTATTCGTGAATAAAGGGGGTGTAACTATCCGAGAGGGACTCGAGATTCCTTTCAACGCCCTGCCATTATTCCCATAGAGCCTCGCGTGGGAACTCCTTTGGACGCCTTTGTCGTGATCCAGCTGTCACCGAAAGACTCCTCTGATTAATAATTCCGTAGTGTGCTTTGATGCAGTCGCGAACGGTGAATAAGTAATGCCAGCCTTAAACCAGATGGCTATGGGATATCTCTCGCTCGATGAAATGCTATAAGTGGCTTTAGCAAATCGGAGAAGAAAATTCTCATCAGTGGATACGTAATATTTCAGCTCGCAAAACCTTATTCGTGTACATCACGTTTCAGGAGGTCCAACCGTAAAAGATTCAAATGAAATATTATTTTTTTAAATTACATTTGCAATATACAGAAAAGTCTCTATTCTCTCTGATAACTTTGACCCAATTTGATGAGCCTCATATTTTTTTAGTAAAAATTAAATTTGCATGCGAATGATTGTAACGGTAGAATTTGGTTAAGGGTCCTAATGTTTATTTTTCACGATTACATTTAGTGTACGACCAGTTTTGTCGAATGGGTGACATCATCAGGTAGTGACTATTTTGGTCATTTGATATTGGCGAATCTGGAGTTTTCACTTAAGGCTTAGTCTGAAGCGACGAATTTCTTATGAGTGTTTCCAACCACGCAAGAACGAGTGGGAGAAAATAAAATACTCGGTAATATTCCACTGTGATTTATTCTTCCCCGACCGGTTTCAGCGCTAGTGCGTCATTTTCAAGGGTACATTCTCCAATTTTTTGGGAGTGCGCGCCACATATATACCAAATTCTAATACCTTTGAAAATGACGCACTAGCGATGAAACCGGTCGGGGAAGAATAAATCACAGTGGAATATTTCAAAGTATTTTCTTTTCTCCCACCAGAATGTCATTCCACAAAGAAGAGCCTTCAACAGTTGAACTATCACGCTAGAACAATTATTATTTTAGGAAAAAGATGAGAAATATAGGAGGAAAATAATTGTAAAAGAAAAAGATTATGATAAATTAGAGGTGCAGACTATCTTACTTTTTGAGTTTTAAGGATAACACTGTATTCATTGAAGTAAAATATAACCTAAAAGCGATGCGGAAATACGGTGATGGGGGTAAAAGCTATTGAAATTAATAGGGAGAAGATGGGCTTGGGGTAAGACATGACCACAGTGGAAAGGCTGTTTTAGTTTTGCTGGAGACATCAGCTCATAGGACAGAGGCTGAGGAACTGTGTTAAAAATCGCGCAGTATTCTAAAATTTAGTATATATGAAATGTGATCTTATATGTAAAATGTTTAATAAAAGTAGGTTGAATGTACAAGCATGAAAAGGGACGAAAAGGAAGAAATGCCAAGAGATGATTAGCAATAGCGCAGGTACGCTTAGGAAATTGTGACAGTAGAGGAACTATATGACACTCTTGTTTAAGATTATTATGAATGAAGCCTATGTAACTCGAAACTTACGCTATCTTTGAGTCTTTACAGCATATTTTACTTTTTTAATTTTTTGAAAAAAACTGAGTTTGATGCCTCAACAATTAAAAAGAATCGTCTTGCCTTTTTTTTTGGTGGCACAAGGTCGTTTTTCTCACCTTTTGAAAATCGAATGCAGAATCATTCGTTACGGGCCTACAGATTTTTTCCTGTAACCGATCTCTCTTTTGGAGAGCGTGAGACTTTATTGACTAAGTCGCTGAAGAAAAACTATTGAGGAAAGACCGTTGCTCACGATAAAAGACCAATTATGTGACACATATGTAATTAAACACATTTGCCATTAACTGTATATAAAATCGCGGGAAAAACGTTCTTACGGACAGTTTTGCTGGCATTGCCCTTAGACTACTGGAATCTTCTTGTCTGAAGACTTTACCATATTTACAGCGTATGTCGGAGGTCCATTCATTATTTACGGAGAAAGAATCGTGAGAATTGCGTCTTGCAGAGTCGATTGTGTATTTTGAGACGAAAGAAGAATCGGAGCGATACCCACGTATTTGCAATCAGGTTGGTTTCTCTTTTGAAAGGACGATTGAAATGCTACGTCATACTGTAACCCCGCCCTAATGTCCGCCTTCCTTTTAATTCCCTAGCTTTCCTCCAAAGATGTCGAACCAAATCAAAACAAAAATGAACGTGTCAGAAAACAAGAGAATCCATCACAATTATCTCTCGTCCCCGTGAAGGTTGTGAAAAATTCATTCTCCTTCGCAAATCGAGCATTTTGTCAAATCCTTAGATGAATCGAATCCAGTCGCAGGTTATGCTCCTCTAGTCTTCATGTCTAACGTTGCCTAATTAACAACAGTCGATGTAAGGGATGCGTGGACGGACTTCTATTAGATGAACGGTGAAGCATTCTGTTTGTACCCCAACCGCGCATTAAATACGCCATGAACATTTGAGATGCAAGAATCCTGCCTGTGAGATAGATTTATTTCGCGATATGACCACTACACAAGGGAAGCCGCACGCTACTTCCAAAAGTGAAGAGAGCGAATAAAGGGCTTCAGGCAGCTATCCAAAGCAGTAGGAAACATGCCTACCTTAAATTAATTGAATAGTTCAGACGATGTTACAAAGGATAATTCGCGGGAGGATATCATTTTTGCCCTGCATTGCATATCAAATATTGACAGAGGCTTCAATATAAGAGAGAATGATAGAAACGATGCCAAACTATAGGACACAAAAATTCCTCGCTTCCACTCACCATTAATGATTATTGCAACAACAACAGAGTGCAATGCATGCTATTGTTAAACATCTCATCTGCTCCATTCCATTCCTTTGCACTGTTACCTCCCCTTTACAGTGCTAGTAGCCTACCATTCCCTTCCAAACGCCTCTGTGGTGACTCGTAGGGTACTATGCCCTTCACTATTGAGCTCCACTAAATATGCTCCTATTATATATGCCACTATTTCATCTCCCAAAAACTTACATCTTTACACGGCTGGTGAACTAACACCCCTTGTCACACGCCCATGCGGCGGCTCGCAGGATATTATGTAGATATATGCAATAGTAGATATACCCCGAAGTTTTGTTCCAAGTTGGCGTTGCCTCCTCTAAACACGTAGCAAATAGTTTTCAGTTTTTTTAAAAGATACCTAAATACAGCCAGTACAGTTATGCATTTACTCCGTTCGTACGCCAGAGGAAAACGGCTTCATTAGCATAGACATTTGGAAGAAAATCGAAGGTGCTACGAAAGGAAGCTTTCAGTAATTTAAAGGAGCTTATGACGGGGACCTTGGTCTATGATATCATGAAGAGGTGAAGAGTTTGATATTGCGTGTCGCGCTGTTTGGGGCAGAAACATGGACTGCAAGAAATTGGACGAGAACAAGCTGCAAGCCGATATGTGGGTGCGGAGGGTGTGGAAAGTGCGGTGGACAGACAGGAAGACAAATAATATAAGTATGAGTGAATTCTTCTCGGGTTACACTTCGCGGCAACGTGTCCATGTTTGTCAGCTTTTCGTCAAGCGTCTCGCTCACCATCATCAGGGCTGTAAAAAAATTAGCCGCCTTATAAACCCAGGTGAGCCGGTTTATATATCCCACCTAGAAGTCAGGTATCAGCTGATTTGTCGATTGTTGTCATCCTTCTTAGGTGGTTATTCCGAACCTTCTGAATGGCTCCAAGAAATAAAGAAGTTCTTGGTATGATGGGTGAGGAATGGAAACTTCTGAATGAGAGTAGGAAGAGGCAAGTTCGGTGTTTGAAATGGGTAATGAGAGGCGATGGTTCACTCAAGGCCGTGATAGTGGGTAGGATGATAGGAAAGCGGGAAAGGGGAAGAAAGAGAATAAGGATTTCGTTCTTTTACGGCGAATATGGCTGATAAATTCTTCTCGGCTTTCCAGCCGGGTCAAGATAGCCATTACTGCCAAAGAGTCGATGGTCATCTTTCCCGTCGTCATCAGGGCTAATATATAATCAGTCCTGATGACAATGGCAGAGAAGGCCATCGAAACGTGGGCAGTAATAACCATCCCGACTCAGCTGGAAACCCGTGCAGAATTTATCAGCCCAGAGAATAAGTTTTACGGACGAAATGAAGAAGAGGACGTACGCTGAGATGAAGAAAGAAATACTAGATGCAGTCCGGTCCCTGCACCAGTAAAAGGCTGGGGGATTTGTTCTCTTACTTCCATTGAAAACTACCTTTAGTTAGTAGATAATTAATTAAAGAGTCTTTGCTAGGCTTTGTCGCCAGCTGAGCTTTCCTAATTGTAGCATTTGCACAATTCATCACAATGATACAATCACAACAAGTTCAATTTTGTACGAGATCATCCAAAAACATTGTTTTAATTGCCAGTTGAGATCCTCCGTGAGTTTTGACAACCCCTCCGATTGGTGAAAAATGAAAATGTGTAAAAAAAGATCAAAATAGGAATTCATATCGGGTTTTTCTCCTGGTCAAGCACTTGATACCGGCTGTAGTTTTGATTCCCGACTCGCGCTCCGAAACTTTGTCCAGAATGAAGACGTTCAACTGTTCCAGGCGAGACGCGGAGGAACAGCATCACATACTGATAATAACTGCAATCTTCGCCGCCATTTAGCTTTATATATTACAACGTATTTCAATGCCTGAGCGTTATCTTCAGGGACCAACTATAATTCAGGCACAAGAAATAAAACAAATGTAAAAACTTGTAGTTGCTATCGATTCAGTAGAGACAGTAGAAGAATATTTACATCAAGTACGCCGGGAAAAACCAGATCTTATACAAGACTAGAAAATTAAACATGAATTATTGTTCTCATCACTATCTCAAATCAAACAAATGTGTATCGTTCATCTGAATGTTCCCCATTTAGTTGATGTTCATTGTATTCCGCTAGACCACGCGTCTGAACGACAACAGTTTTCCACTTCGCTTCAATAGCTGCCCTTACATTATTAATTTACTTGCGTCCGATACCAATCCTTCTTCAGAAATTTTCAATTCTGTCGAGCTTGTATTTCCATTATACCATTCACATACAGTCATCATACCTTCCATTGCTTTAATTCTCCATCCTAATTCCTTAAAAAATTACGTACGCTTTGTGTAATCAGTGTGCTAATCTCTGCTAGTTGCATCCACCAATTACTTATGAAATTGAAGAATATTTATACTTATCAGTTCGGCATGGTGCCCCGTATCTGCCCCGGTAGGGTATAATGCACAACTAACTGATTTGATTGAAGGTCAGGATATAGATTTGTGAAATCTCGGAGAATGGAGTGGCTGGGCCATCTTGAGAGAATGATGGAAGAAAGAATGTCCAAAAGAATATTGAAGGAAAAGTATAATCGCACAAGAAGAAAGGGCGGACAAAGAATCATATAGATAGATGATGTTACTGCAAACCTGCAGTAATGAATCGTGTTTCCTGCGTAGTGGCATTACTTTCAAGGTATGTTGGGTTTTCCAACTTTTGCCTTGTGCGCCTCTCTTTTCTTACGGAAGAAGACAGCCACGATTATCCCAAATTCTCTACTTTTAGATGGATTCAGATCTTTTGTATTTATATAGTCCATCTTTGTCCACGTTTAAAATATTTTCTTTTAGCTTTGCATGTTCCCTGTTGTAACTTGATTTTATAGTTTTAAAATATACTTTTGCTAAACGGGTTACTTCGTCATATACTGCCGTATATTTGCTATTTCAAGCACGCCAGTATTTGAATGCCAGTGCCTTGGTTGGAAAATATTTCTCAGGCATTTCCTCTCCCGTACTTCTTATTTATTTACTGTCCCTTTTGTAAGAAGGCCAGCCCATGTAGGTCCTGGGTAAAGTAAGATTGGTCGTAGCATGGAGCAGTATATAAACCTGCAGTAACATCATCTATCCATCATTACTGAATGATGGAGAAGAGCAAAGGATAGTGAAGATTGGAGAGAGATTGTGGAGATAGCCAAGGCGCCACGAATAGACAAAGAGAGTAGCTCATCCCGAGTAACGCACAGAGTTGATATTTCCACTTTCTCTAACGTTTTGGTAAGTATCACGCATATCATTGAAAATTGAAAATGGTCTTTATTGTTCTGGGACTATAAGTCCCCTGGAGCATAGAAAAAAATAATTACATGCCATCACAAAAAATAAACAAAAATAGTTAAAAATGAATTTGGTAACAAGACAAATAGCATTACTAAATTCAATGTGGAGCGACACATATTAATAATAATCATTATCAATGACAGGAGAGACGCTTGTATAAATGTTGCAGAAAATGAAAATATTTATCCGGTGTGTTACCCGATATGAGTTTTCCTGACGTTATTTGCTAGAGAGGAATTAGTGCTTAAAAGAATTGGTTTGCTTTTGTTAAATCACCGAGAAGGGGTTCCTTTTAATGTCCAATGGATCATATATCCGTATCTGGCTCGTGAGCGATGTCCGACTGCCCCTCAACGAAGTACCGTTTCCGCCATTCGATCCTCGCAACGTGCGATAAAGAAACGCCTAACAGAAGAGATATCCGAATGAATATATCGATCGTGCCTCGATGCAGCAGTGCCGGCGAACCGATCTCTTATTCATGCGCTTCGGCATTCTTTCTCTCCTTTCCCCTCCCCCACTCAAGCAAGCCCTTAATGCAAGCGGAGGAAATCCTATCGGCATGGTTTATTTTTTTTTCCTCTTCGCCTATCAATTTGTCGAGCCTTGGGTGACTCAGCCGTCGGTGGGAGCGAGTGCAGGTTGACGGAAGTCCTTCCTCCGTTGACCCCATTCAATCCGTTCTCTAACTCTTTTCCCCTTCGCTCCATTTGACCTTCCGACAGCCGGAGAGGGGCGCAATCGTTGCTCGTCACTCGGGAACCTCGAAACGAAACTCATCAACGGCCATCATCGAGCCGAAGATCGGTTTTGTTTTACCTCTCCGCTCTACCCATCCGTCGGTTAAAACGCTTGGCTTCAATCGTAGTTCTTTTAATTTAATGTCCTTCATCATATGCCTAACGCATTCAATTCGAGGTCTTCCTTTAATTCTTACTATTATTTTCTCCTTCCATGATTGTTCTCAACCAGGCTCGAAGAGGAGGATACCTGCGGGAGTTGAGATGCTTTTGCTTCCGAGGCGATGACCGATGTGAAAGAAACGACTCGACGACGAACTATGGTTGTGATGCATCCGCGTGCCGAAATATGCCGCTCCCTCTCCGCCGCTTCCCTTCTCGTCTTAGCACTGCTGTTCCCGGAATGCCGCGCACAGGTCATGTCCAGGCACAAGTTCGGTGAGTTTGCCAGTTTTCAAGAATGGTATATAAGTTTGGTGAGTTACAAAGTTGAAAATGTTTTGAAGAATTGACCACTGGACATATGTAGTTTAAGAATTTGATTCAGTACCTTCTGCACATTTTATTACGAGTCCCGCGAGCGGTTTCTATGCTCTCGTGGTATTTTCAAAGGGAATACTTTTTTATCCCATGTGAGCTATTATTTTCACTTGCTCGATAGGGTGGTGAAGATGATGGAATATTTAAGGGGAATAGAATAAAACGAACTTACGGTCATGATAACTAAAATCTTATCTGGGATTCAATACAGGTACGTGATAAACATGAGAGTGTAATTCTGTTTGAAAATAAGTTCATACTTGTGTTTATACAACAAAGAAAAATACAATATCAAATTTTCCTGGAAAAGGCCAAGTTTGCACTTTCGTGAGTTACAATTTTGCATGATCCATTGAAAATAAGTGCTCGCCATCATCAGAGAGAATCATGAGAGAATAACGTGAGAGCCGAGAGACTTTTCGGGGTTTATAGTAAAAATTGCGGAATATGTGAAGTCTATATCCTTGGTTGTGCCTTCACGAGTGAGCCGTCTTTTATAATACTGGGAGAAATCTCAATACCTCTAGTTACGCCCGTTTCACACAATACTTGATCCAACGAAAGACCTTTGTGAACCGTTACTTTATATTTTAGACTAAGTCTAGTATGATTCGAGCCATCCTAGAAAGTTTCACACGATCATTGCACTGGTGGGGGAGGCAGTATTAACATTCATATTGAAGCGTGCATCTACTCTAATTAAGAATGAATCAATCTATCACTGCACGTGAACGAAGAAATTGACGAGAAAATTTTGATTTTTGCTTATTTAAAGGCCAGAAAATTACTAATGTCCGCAAATAGGTAATCAGGGCGCTGATTTCAAAGTGTTTATATTGTATAGCAAATGTGAAAGTTAACATGATTTGTCTACGGCTCCTACATTCTGCCGGATTTAATAATGCAGGCTATCTTACCAGCGATTATCCTTGGAATTGTGGTTGGTCAAAAATTGTGGGAAACGGGCCTAGCAACAATGGAGCCGTTTGCTCCAACAGACGAAATTAGGGCGGTGGAAAATGAAAGAGGAGGGTTTAAAATTCTCTCTTCCCACGTACCTTTCACGATGACAACAATCACAGGAGCAGGCACTAATCTTAGTAAAACAAATCTGGTTGGGTGAAACACTGGAAGTCTTTTAATATCCTATGAAAATGCGAATTTTGCGAAAAACTATTTACAAAATGTGGAATTACCTGTTATTAGTAAAATACTGCAATAATTTGAGTCAAAATGCGTTATTTCAGTGTAAACAAAGCTGTTGCCGGCTTCTATGGCTGGAATAAATGTAAATTAAGAATATAATTCATCAAGTAATCTGCAATATTTGCGTCTCAAATTAGTTTATTAATAGTCCAGACCTATCGCCAGTAAAATTCTTGTTTTTTCAAATAAAACAAACGATGAAGAAGAATTTGTTATGTATTTTAATCCAAGCAGTCGTGTTGGACCAATCTTAAAAGCATTAACTGCCGATGAAGGGTATGTTTCCTGATTATATGCGTATTTTTATCAGCTCTCCTTCGATTATAATGACTGAATAACTTCTTGGAATATTGATCCCTCTCTCTTTCATCTCTCTCAATATAGTGCTCGTCTTGGAGAGTGCGAATTCGCAGATGAAGCTGCCCAACGCTTTCGTCTGCGGTCTGCGACAGGCCGAGTCCACGTTGAGCGGCGTTTCTCTCACCGAGGCTGTCATCTTCCTCGGGCGGGCCATGGACCACTGGGCGGACGGGGACCGCAGCGCCGTCGAGGAGGAAGCCATGCAGAGCCGTGAGTACCTCCTCATTACCAGCGACTGCGATCCTTACAGTTGGTAGGATCTACTTGTGGAACATGTTGGCTGCTGCTCAGAAGGCCACTTGCAGTGAGAGTGTACAATACCTACGAACTGGACCTGCATGGAAGGGTATGGACTAATGCCCACGTTTGGCTATCAGGATCATTAGGCGGAAAACCTTTGTTGAATTTTAAAAATGGTTAAATCTGCTATTCATATCGGACAATTTTCAGCTCATGCATCTGCACTAAACAGTTTTAATACATCTATATAGCGCAGAGCGTGTTCCAATGCTATGTGTTAGCAGATAGTGACACATCTCCAGGTTGTTCGCCTCTGTTAGCGTGTGCGTTTACGGACGAAACTTGTCGTAGCGTGGAAATATTAGGGAAACATAAGTACCTCATTGTCTATCCTAATTGTGAAATGAGGATGTTGACTTGAAAAAAATATGAATTCGAAGTTTATTCTGTCAATACATGAGTTTGGCCACTACCTTATAGAAGTTGAATATCGTTTCGCCATTTGGGTAGCACCTTATCGTAGATAGTTCTAATAGTCGGCTGGTAAATGCCTCATGCATTTACTTCTCCGTCAATTCGCGCTAATCCGCGCAAAAAATTGGACAAAGCCATTAAATGGGTTCCAATTTTTTATATGGGCTTCTCTAAAGGGTTACGAACACTTTCAGCATATTTAACTTGATTGACTGGATGCATGTAAAGTGAAGATGGATTTTAAAATTATTTGTACATACTTTTAAAGTACATCTCCAACCTCCTGTATTTGATAACACTTGATTCAAACACCAAGGGTCTTACTAAGTAAAGACTCGACACGATTGAACCGCGAAGAGCTCGTGTATGGTATACGACAGAATGGGGTGTGACATCCACATTTCGTCACTGTTGTGACTAAAAAATTCCGAGACTTTACCGAATAACCCCTCCGAACTCACAACAAATTCAACGGTGTTACTCGGATCTCTCGCCAAGTAGTGAGAGCGCAGATAAATTTTTTCCGTGATTGAAAATGATACATTTGGTCCATAAGCCGTAAAATACAGAAATTTGAAAAGAGCACGCACTAAGTTAGGAGCAATAATGTTTGAACACCATCATTCTTACTAGCCGTCTCTTAAGATGGGAATTACATCTCGGGTAGAAAAGATGGGCCCTTTTGTCCTCGTCACAAAAAACTTTCGATATATTTTACAATATATTTCGCTCATCGGTCGTTATCGTGGAGTTAAGCGCGGAAGCGCATTTAAGATTCGATCGTCTTGATTTTTTATATAAAATTAAAAAGGTAAAATCGTTTGTCAACCGTTGCCAAACCACGGCAATGTTCAATGTTTCAGAGAGAAATAAAAGTGGCATTTTGCGAAAACGGGAGAGTTGAGCGTCAGGTAATTGTTTGTGTTCTCCAATCTTCACTGCCTCATAACATCATGGGCCATGTTCGTGTTTTGGAGAATAACATCCTTTTTTGTCTAATTGTGTTTCCATATATTCTCAAAAAAACCTTCCTTTGCGTGTTTGACTTTGAAAAAGCATGTCTGTTGGAATGATCATCCACGTTTTTTCATTATGGTAGATTGACTTCTTCGACGATTTTTCAAGCGGCGTCCATAGGTTTGTGAAGTGACGTGTGAATTTAGCCCCTTCAATGACAATAACCCGTTAATCAGGCGTGTCGTGATTGGTCTTTTTTCTTTTTAATTGAACCCGCGTTACTCTCCGCGAATCATACGGGAAGCCATTGAAATCAGCAAGCAAACCATAAACTTGGGAAAACTCGCTCTCCAACGCCTGGTTCAACTCCAACGGATGATGCATATTAGATGGGCTTAGGTCAGTGATAGAACGTGGGGAAAATTCGGAAGACCTTGTCATGTTAAAAACTGTTACGAACGAGCACATAGTTGTGCGAAATTCCACAGAGGAAAAATCATACGCCTTGACCGGGTGTCTCACAAATTTTAGAGGGATTAAGGAGGCAGTCCCTCGATACTCGGTGGCTACGCGCTAGGCTTAGCTTGCTTGAGAAATTCAGATCTGGCATGTTTAAGAGAGACACAGAGAATATTACCATGACGCCTCACTACATCTCTAGGCCTGACAGAAGCGATTAAATAAGAGAGAAACAATGGCGAACAGATAGGTACAAAAACTCGTTCTTTCCGCGCACAATAAGCGATAAATATAAAAACTGAGCTCTACCAATTACACTCCCATGATACACGTCACCATTTCTCCTCCTAAAACATTATCCCTTACATCTTTACACGGCTGGTGTCCTAACACCCCCTGTCACACACCCACGCGACGGCTCGTAGGGTAGTATGTAGATGTAGACGTCCAATGATGAAAAAGAACTCGGGAGTATTTTTCTTCGGGATTTTAGTTTGGTACGACTGGTTTTAACGCATCGGCGGTATCTTCAGGTGGAAATTGGACGAGATAGATGAAGAAATAAGATTGATTTCGGAAAGTAATGAAGGTAATCTAGCTGACGATTAACGATTGTCAACTAACGATTAGAAACCATACGTATAGGTTTCGGGAAGTTCATGCGTGACTTCGATGTAGCTCATTGCAAATGATGAAAAAGTACACTAGATCGTCATCCTCAGGTATCTAAGGATGACGCCTGTGGATTGACACCAGTCGTACCAAATTAAAATCCTGCAGACAAACGTCTCTCTGTCAGCCTGATTGTCTGTCTGCCATTCCGTGCTATTTTATCTTCTTTATCTCTCCCAGGAATATCATTATTTTTTTCACCACCCTCCCTCCCTATTCCAGGAGTGGGTAATTTGCGCGACTGCTGCCTTCCTTGGATGGGGTAGCCGTTTCTCAGGCTCCCTGTCCGGGGTCGAACTCTGATTTCCTATCACCCGTTACAACCATGGTAGACGCAGAAGCCACCATCGGAAGTTAATGAGGCAGACATTTGATGAAGATGCATCGCCGGTGCTAGTACCGTGCGATCAGCCAAAAGTTGTTCAGTCACCAAGGCAATGGACGGAAGACCGACCGATTGATTTTGTTCTAATAGCATGCTCCCCTTCCATCACTGGTCCTTGTACGAGGTACATGTATTAGCTCTATAATTACCACTGTTATGCCTGTAAGTGTGGGTAAGATCCAAGGAACCATAACTGTTTAAATGAGCCGTTCGCGATTTCGCCGTAGAGTGGTTATGAGTGGCTATGGTATAGAGTGGACATGAATGGCTTAATCTTTGAGACAAGCTGGCCTCATTTGCTCAGCTATAGGAGCCGACTGCAGCGCCATTCGTATGGAAATACCACATTTAACTTCAATTACAGAAGTGACTCGCTAATAACTTGAAGACGGTGAGATTTGTACATTGTTTTATTTAGTCTATTTTCCGGTGACTTTTTTCTTATAATAATCAGTTTTAATATTCCATCTTCTACCTCTCCCAGTCTATACTTGGGAATGACTTGAAAATATTAAATTTCCATAGGTCTGTGAAGCATTTTATTAAATATAGGCTGTGGGTAACTAACACTGAGAATTACAGATTATTTTAGTTTTGTTAGGTCATCCTCGAGAATGATTACAGTGAAACCCCTCTTTACGACCACTCCTATCAAGCGACCACCCCTCACAACGATCATTTTTCAGTGGAGCCGTCGGTGGTCGCTTAATTCAGGTTTCACTGTATGTGCAAATCAAATTAATATGCATCAAAATATACCAGGAGCAACAAAATTGTGAGGAAATGCACGCTATCAGTATAAATAAAAAAACCATCGTATGTATTATGAATTTTTCCATTCAATTCAAATCAGCAGTGCAGTTCAGTTGCATAATATGTACTCCTAGAAACTGAACCCCTGTCGAACTAGCACCCCTCTTAACGACCAATTTTCAGCGGAACTGTCGGTGGTAGCTTAATACAGGTTTCACTGTATCATTTATGGTCGATGTCACATCAGGTGTTCTTCAAGGAAGTGTGATCGGCCCTATTTTATTCATTATTTATATTAATGACCTAGGTTCTAGAGTTAGCAGTAAAATAAGATTAATTGCAGACGATACAGTTATCTACCGTGAAATGAGCGAAGACGTGGACTTTGAAGCTATGTCATCGGACCTTAACAACGTTCATTCGTGGTGCCAGGAGATGGGGTTAGAATTAAATATCAACAAATGCACCACTGTTCACTTCCTGCGAAAGTCATCACAAAAATTCCATACCTATACTGTGGGTGGAGTAAACATAAAGTCTTCAGATACAGTAAAATATCTTCATATACAGTAAAATACCTTAACATCTGATATATCGTGGGGATTACACATACAGAACACATGTGGCGCAGCATTAAAGAAACTAGGTTTTGCTAAACGTATAATAGGAAGATCCTCGGATGAAAAAGTCAAAGAGAGATGCTACCTCTCCCTGGTTAGGCCACATCTCGAATACGCCGCGTGCATTTGGGACCCTGGTCAAATAGATTTAACCAAAAAAATTAATAAAGTATAAAGAAAAGCAGCGCGCTTCGATAAAAACTGCTACGAGCGTACATATAGTGTCTCAAAACTTTTAGAGGGATTAAGGTGGGAGCCCATACAGACTCGGAGGCTACACGCTAGGCTTAGGTTGCTTGATAAATTCAGAAGTGATATTTTCAGAGCGACATAGAGAATATTATCATGACTCCTCACTACATCTCGAGGTCTGACAGATGCGACAAAATAAGAGAGATACATTGCCGAACAGATAGATTCAAAAACTCGTTCTTTCCGCCAACAATAAGCGACCTAGCGAGCTCCACTAAATACACTCCTATAATAGATGTCACCATTTCATCTCCAAAAACTTACACCTTAACACGGCGGCTTAACCTAACACCCCCTGCCGCACGCCCATGCGGCGGCTCGCAGGCTATTATGTAGATGTATCTTTTCGCCACCGTCCATTTCAGTGTCCCGCGAGTTGATGCTGAGAAACGAGACCATGGTTTCGGCCCTGATCGACTTCACGTGGACCGGTTGGAGTCGGGGACGGAAGGCGGCCATCTCGTCCGGAGTGCCGTACCTCAGGGTGGAGCCTCTGCTGGCCTCGTTCCTCCGGGCCACCGAAGCCGTCATCGCCAAGAAGGAAGCGGCCGACGCGGCGCTCATCTTCGCCAGCGAAGACGGTGGGTACAGAGGTTGAGTCACATGATGGCAGGAGACACTTTGTGGGGAAGGAAGGAAGCATTGCTTACAAGCTAACTCTGAGCTGTGGGTGTAAGATAGTCTCCGCATTTCGACAACCAGAGTCGCGAAGGTTGCAAACCATTGTTTGCGACTTTAAAACGCACAATAAGGGCCGAATTGATGGCCCTTACCCAGCAAACCCCTTGTTATAACCCCTATCCCAGAGGTCCCTTGCATTGTGCGTCCTAGAGTCAACATTAAGGGGACCCCTTGATTGGGAATTGCAGGGAATAATAACTAGTTAACAAGGACTGAATTTTTCCCGATAGATATAAAACCGTATACTTGTTATAAAAACTCCAAACAATCAACTCTATTCATTTTTATCCCATGCAAATTAGTTATATACGGCTGGATTTCATTAATTGCGTTATTTTTTCCTAAGGAGATCCTTGAAACTGAATTCCAGATGTAGAGGGTGCTAGGAATGTATTTACTAAAGTCACTAGTGGAGATGCGGCTGAAATGCGACTATAAATACCGATTTTGACGAAGGGGCATGCTAGGGTCTGAAGAACCCCTGGGTAACGACTATAAATACGGCCCTTAATCATCAACTTTCAAGCTACCCTAATTGGTCTTAAGGCGTTTGGAGCGATTCTCTATATTTTTCTATGAACAGATATAGGTGAAACTTATTAATCATATATACAGATAAAAGTGAAAAAATTAAATCACACCGATTACATTTTTTGCAAAACCAATGCTATTACAACGCGTAGCCTAGTGGCACATGGAATAAAATTCGTAATAATTTGATTACATATGTACCTACAGGTTTTCTCCTAAACGCGAAATAATACACATTTCTCATTCCAATAATTACTGAGCACTAATTTCAATGTGCCAAGATTACGCCAAATGACTCACTCAAGATATGTGATATTTATGTATGCATAATATGTTCCATTGCAGAGGTAGATGAAGCTATATTCACCATGCTGGGGCGATCACTTCTCAGAGTTCTGGTCCTCAATGGATTAGGTGGGGATACAATTCCAAAACTACTGCGAATGCGGCCGCCGCCATCTTACTACGTCATATTCTCCGATTCCATTAAACTGATGCAACTATTCAGAGAGGTAAGATTCACCTCAAAACCATTTCACAGTGATTGTCTTAAATCAATAACTAATTGGAAACCCATCAATACACTACATGTCTATTCATAAAATTTCACAAAACCTCGACCTACCAGGGCATTCTAAAATCATTATTTGCCATCCATTTTAAAATGAAAAACAATGGTAACTTTCAATACAGAATTTTTAATGATTACCGACCATGTCAACTATTATCAAGGTAACCTTGATAATGGCACTAGGTGCTGAAACCATGGTCGGTAATCATGAGAGATTCTGTGTGGGAAGTTGCCATTGTTTTTCATTTTGAAATGGATATCAATATCAATCGCTTCCACAAAGTTGAGCCTGATACGTTTTCATATATCATTATTTGCCTTCAGCATCATGTCGCCTGTAATCAATTGTCCAAAATCACTTCCTGTATTGAGTACGTCTGAAGGAAAATACGAATATATTGGAGAAATAAATCATTTTCAGCAGATTAACTAAAAGAATAGGTGACTTAATATTGCTTTTATGAAGCTTTGTAGCTTTTTCCCAACAAAAATAAAGAATCTCTTACAGAAATCCTAGTAAATTCAATGCATTTTATTAGCGTATCCCTATGGGGGGGTTAGTTTTTCTTGCTGGCGGGTAGAGGCACTGCCAGCGTCAGCTGCCACATGGCTTAAAGAAATAAATTTGAGGGTCGCGACTGTAGGCTGTCGTGTGGACTCCCCTTAAGGTAGTTGGAGCGAAATATGATTTTACCAAGAAATATATCAATTTGGTCTCGATTTAAAGAAAACTATTTCATTCTTCTAATGACACCAAAAATTCAACCCCTTACCACATTACTTTCGAAGATATTTGCCAAAATATACCAGCCCTTTTACATGGGAAATGGTACGTGTTCACTCAAGAGAGGCATTATTTACGAAATGAGGAATTTCTAACTCTTAGATGTCGTAAAAAACTAACGGCGTGTAGTTTGTGTGTTTTTTCAACTATTTTTGAAAATTGATAATATTGTCACCGAAAGAGGCTCTTGGGTATCACAAAATACTTTCCGTTTTGAAGGTGTTTCAAGCGCACCGCGCGAAAAAAGTCAAGCATAAAAGTTATTTAGGTATCTTCATTTAATTACTTACAATTTCTGTCATTTAAAACTACATTATTGCACCATTAATAATGCAATAATTAATTGATGTTTCTTATAGCTGGTGAAATTAAAACGTATAATTCGAATATGGTCTCTAATATGACTAGGGAACTATCTCGCTCGGGCTACCTTAATGCAAATAAATACGCTTCGTATACTGCATACCTCGAGTACCTCGACTGGTTTTCTGTCCGTGCACATCTCATTTTCTGAAGGATTGCGAAGAAATTTCTGACATTTTCACATATGCTCTTGCTTTCTTCTGACTAGAGGACGGGGATTTGTTTTTGAAGAAAGGGGGAGATACAGAGTGAGAGGAGTAGGTGAGCATTGGGAGGTATTCAGTATGTAATTATTCGATGGTCTACTTTCTGTGCGACCCTAAGCCTCCCTTGCGGAGTCAACAAGCGCGTATACGTATTTGTGGTCGAAAAACGGATAAGTGGCGGAAGCCGTTACCTTGGCATCTCGAGAAAACGCTCCGAAATGAAATTCAACCGGAAATGGAATGTTTTTTGGGTCACGGAAGAATATTTTAACAGTTCTTTAACTAAAAACTTATAGAACAATTAACATATGAATTTAAATTTGCTCTTATGATCTCTCTCGAAGTTCGCGACCCTCAACATAGCGGACGCCATGATGAATTTGAGCCATCGGCTTTAGTGCCGTCATATTCTCTTGCTAGCCCATACTAGCCATACTTAAGCTATATGGCACCAGACCTTCCGCAGTCGTGAAGTTGGTCCAAGGGTTGAACTTGTGACGCAAGTTCCTGATCTTGGGGAATATAAAGTATGGGTAATGGCCTTACTCATTAAAACTTAAATTTATGATCTTCGAAATGTATTTCTTTAAAACTCAGATGGAAAATAATAGGGTTCCCAGGCAATTTTTAATTTCATTCATCCAAGAAAGTGGATATCATTACATGGGCTCTTATGGAGGTTGCTCATATTACAGCTGGAAAATGTCAATTTTAACGATTAAGCATGCATAGGCTTTTAACTAAAACTGATAAAAATTAGCGGAAAGTCATGAGAAATTGAATAAAAATAAAATATGGGATTCTTTTCATCTAGCCTTAAAGTGATCAGCGAATTAATGGCGTAATTCAACTCAAATATGGTAGTTCCATACAAATGGCGATGCAGTCGACTCCAATGTCGGCAGTCGGAAAATATGACCATTAAAAATGTACTCCAGGGATCATCTGCATATTTTGTACGTAAGCGGAAGCAGGTTTTTATGAACCAAATAAATGAAATTGGGTAAATCAGTATTTGCTTTGACTTACATAGTCTTACGGAGCCAACTTAAGGTAGATTGAGAGATGACCACAGCTACGGCCATATACATACCAACAGCATATTATCACGCCTGTTCCAAGGAAGCCGAAGAGCACTGAATAGCTGTGGAAATGTGACGGATCCATTTTTAAAATCAATTTCATCCCAATTTCAGGCGACCGTTGGTGGACTGGTTTCCCTGGACGACCGCTGGATCCTCGCTGTCAAAGACTTTCGCCGTCCGCCGCTGAACACTACGGGGCGCCAGGTGATCATGGTGTCGCCCTCCCGCGACGCATGCTGCGCCTTTATGCCCGAGGGCGAGTGTCGTGCCGGGCTGTGCGGCGCTGGCGGAAGCTCCATCGCCGAAGGAGACTGGGCCGTTGGGAGCAGCGGCGACGACAGGAGGCCCGGATGCCGCTCTGACGTGAGTCATCGCCATGATCGATCAGTATCAATAGTATTGTTCCTTCGATACATTCTTCGCAACGTTAACAAGTCCGCCATTAATGTGCTAATATTTGGGGCTTAAGCTGGGTTGAAATAATAATCTAGGGTTAAATGTTTAGCTCAGTTGTGACCGTTGGGAATGTCTTACGCCCGAGAAAGTACTTGCCTTTGTACTAAGGATCCAGAGGTAAAAATCAAACCAATGTTTTGGAGACAAAAGTACGCGTAATGAGCAGTTGAATTCGGCAATTTTTCTTCTATTCTGCAGTACTGCAAAAGCCTATTCGCAATAGTTAAAATGACCTTGTTGTCGTTTTATCCAAAATAACCGTCCAAACTTGAGAATGGCGTCCGAAAATGAAGTATGATGCAAATAGTATTGTGAGTACGGTTTTAATATTATATGAGGATAAATAACTGACAATCTGAATTGAGTTCAAAAGAGTACAGGACAATGAAAGGGCATTCATAAAATTGTTATGTATGAAGAGAAATACTTTATGTATATTTTTTTATTTTTTAATCAACCTTATAGAATGAAACCTATACAACCATCCCAACAGTTAAAAACAAGGCATCATATTGTTCTCATAAAAAATATTTATTTCAGCATAAACGAAATGAAAATCGAGTTTTAAAAAACTTTCTTGAAAACAGAGGTTTAAAATAAAGGATTTTACTCTACAATTTACTGTTACTTTTTATTCTAAACATAGTTTGACTCGAATTATGGACGTATTGTCAGAGACCATTGCTTGCCTCTAATAATTACTGTGACCACTGGTTGCTATCCTCTTTAATGCCTTAATTTCCTTTTATCCCTCTCTCTCTCAAATCCTTCTCAGATAGAGTCCATGTTCGTGGAGCGTGTAGCTGAATTGCTGGCGGGGTCAGCGGCCGCATTAGCCGTCAATTCTCGATCCCCGTCGTCGCCATCGTCGGCAGACCTGGAGCAACTTGAGGGCGCTGAGTGCAAGGAGAACTGCACCGCCGTGCCTCCGAGGGACTTCTACGCGTCCGTGGGCAGGGTGAGTGACAGGGCAGTATGCCAGGCATTGAGGAAGAACTCAGTCTTTCTCTAACAGCATGGAGATTCACTTCGGTCTCAGATCGTCTCTGTTGCCAAATTTATTACGAGCGAATTGCCTTGCGGTTGTGCCAACGTGCACTTACGGCGCGGCGTGTTTACAAGATGCATGTACCCGCGCAAGTTCGTAGCTGGACAGATGCTCGGACAACTGCTCCAAATTAGAACGGGCTATTTTATGGCCACGCGTGCATTCATTTAGGAAATTTTGGGTGTTTGTACGGTGTAATTTTAATAGTGAATGCATTAATATATCCACTCGCGTGGGTACATGCATCGTGTAAACACGGCCTAATTCGGGGATCGGGTTGGTGTGGTGGTTAGAGTACTGGCTAACCATACGGACGGCCAGGGTTGAAATCCCTGAAAAGGAGGATGTTTTTCAGAGGAAACCCGATCTCTACTTGATTGTCTTGTAGAGGTACTTCAAGCACAGTACTCCGTCTGTCGGATGAGACGTTAAACCGTTTCGTTAAGAGGTTTTTCATTGGATCGTGGAGGAGCGTGAGGGGTTTACGAGAAAGCTAAGCAGTCAAATGAATGAATTCCTCGCACGCTATTCACCCGAGCCAAACGGTACAGTGACGCTACCGACGTTTCCATGGTCAACTCGCCCATTGCACTCAGGGTAGGGTAACCAAATACTCCGATCCAATGAAAACTGATTTCTAATGCCGACGTCGGGTTTCCATCCACCCTTCCTCCCTTTCCTGTCCCCTATGGCGCAAATGACCTAAGCCGTCGGTCGCCTCCCCAATTAACTAATCCAATCCACTAATGCCGACGTCGGGTTTCCATCCACCCTTCCTCCCTTTCCTGTCCCCTATGGCGCAAATGACCTAAGCCGTCGGTCGCCTCCCCAATTAACTAATCCAATCCACAACTTTATTCGCAAGAACTGACAACGCTGTTCGGCCGCCAGGAACCAGAAATTGAGGTGGATAGGGAAAATTCAATCAACGCTCAGTGACAGGTACCCGCAATGAGTCCGGAAAACGGGAATAGTTGACTGTTCCTATTTACAAGTATGGCGAGGCTTGTACTGAATACAGTAGGCATGTGGTGCATGCATACTAAGTGGTAATTCCTGAATTGGAACACGGGCTAAGATCCGGCAGAAGCGAACCTATCTAACTTTGTAAAATAAAATTTCATTTCCCAGTCGTCTGCCTCGTCCGCTATAGTTGGGGCGTCCGAGGTTCCGGCGGAGGTATGGGACAACTCCTCGGCATCCGCTCTGTGTCTGTTCCCGCGCTTCACGGTCGACGTCGAAGTCTTCAGCGGACAGAAGTCGCCGCCGACGAAGGCGGCCACGTGGTTGGCCGACGGTGCCGCCGCTTCGGGCCCGTGGGGGGAGACGGGACTAGTGGTGGAGACGCGGGCCTTTCTACCGCCACAGAGGCCTTACCTCCGAGTGGGCATCGTTGAGGTCAGTCCGAAGCCATCGCCAGTGATTATTGTTATTAAAATAATATGCCAGCTAAAGGTACTATTACTTTCAAAAATATCGTTACACCCACCAGCCCCATTTTACGAGCTTGATTGAATGGGGTCAGGTTGGAAAAATCTTTTAGTTGGCACACAGGGCTGGCTGCGACCTCTGCTGGGGTAACTTTACGTCGCCGAGAGACGACAAAGAAGGGCGAGGAACAACAGGGCTAGCGAAATAGGAGTCAAATATACTCCGGAGTAAACGCCCCAGCGGAAAGAATGCCTTCAAGAAACTCACGTCCACGCATCGGAGCCGATCGCTGGGTTTTCTATCTGGTTTCGCCCTGCCTTTTCAGTTCGCTGTATTTTCATTTTAGAAACTACCGATTTTGAGGCTAGAGGGAGTGGCGAAATCGCATTGGCGATTTTTTTGCTATGAGAAATTTCATATGGAACGGGTGTGTGAGAGCTCCAAAGTGGCACTCTTCACATCAACACAATGGATAAGGCTGGCATGAGATAAAACAAATTTTGCAGTCAGTCATTAACATTTGATTCTACATAAATAATGTATATCTAGCTACTCAGGCTCTTTTTTCTCATCTGATATCAATCACTGGAAGAAATGAAGCATCCAAATTAATAGTTGTTGGATTGTTTTGACTTTATACTGAATTACTCTATATTTAATTTCATTACTTTATAATGAATTATGAACGATATTTTTTAAAGTAATAGTACGTTTTATTGAAAGTCGGAGACAATCCTCCAGATTTTCACACGTGAAGGGCCTTTTTTCCCCTCTACCATTCCTTTCTTCTTCTCCGCATGCGTCCTACCCTTCTTCGTCCCACCCATAATAGCAATTATCTTTCTTCTCCTTCCCCGCTTGTCCAATATCCTTCCCTTATCAAAGCCTCGAGCAACTCATCACCCCTTATCACTCCACCCAGCCACCTACTGAACTCATGCAAAAGCTTCCTTTCCTCCCCCATCATACCAAGTACTTCCTAGTTTGTCTTCCTCTTCGTCCACCACACTTTCTTCACTCCAATATCTCGAATCCCTGCGGTCTATACTCGTTCTCCTTTCTCAGAGTCCACGTAACTGCCTCATACAACGGTACACTCCCTATCGACCTCTTCACCAGCCTCATTTTCATATCTTTACCCAAGGTCCCCGTCATCAGCTCTCTCCATCTACTTCGCTACGCATCTTTCGCTAACGTATTTCTCCTTCTCATGTATTTGCTACGATACCTATTTCCTTCCCACGCACTGCCTTAGTTATTGAAATTCTCTACTTGCTCTAGTTTGCGCCCTCATACTTTTATGACCAGCGTCGGTTTCTTTGACCCATAGAATCTCATTACCTTTGTCATTGATTATAGGTACCAAGCACAACGATGGAGACAGGTTTACCCTTTCATTACGAACGCCGTGATAACACGGCGCATATTTTCCGCGGTCAACAATTTGTTTTCACAGTAGATACCCAAAAACTTGTTTGTCCCCTAATAAAAAAGTGAGACAGATTTTATGTAACTAAGGCAGTTTAAGCGAGACTATTTCTATTGTCAAAATAGAGAAACAAAGAAAGCAAGAGGACATTGATGAGATAACCGATGCGTTTCCTAGTAAATTCTCAAAAAGAAGGAAGATAAGATGTTCTCTATAGGAAAGTAAAGTAATTGATATACGATAGCAAAGGAAGGGGAATTCAGCAATAACAGAAAACAAAGAAAAATTGATTGATGATGAAAAATCATCATGTATTGGCTGTGCAATCCTAAGATTGGATGGCTGCTGCCCTCCATCCTTCCCTATTTAATGCTAGGTCTCTTACTCCCTGGTAGCTCATCCTATGTAATTTCCTCGTTTTTTGGTCCATGAACTTATTCCTGGGTCTTCCTCTGGGGATTTTATCCGGAAGCTTATCGATGTTAGTCCCACGTAGACTCCCTCACAATAGTCACACGAAAGTTCATAAATACTACTTATGCACAAAATGTCCACCATATCTTTACAATGACTCAACATAGTTTTTAGAGTATTGGGTGGCTTGTGTGACACAAATAAGTTTGATTACGAGAATGCCTCAATAATAGTTTCTGTCACATATCCGTCACAAAAAGACTTTATAAACGATTAAATACAATACATGAAAAGAAAATTAAATATTTTATGCAATGGTTGGCCTAATTTCTGCTCGTATTTTCGATTGGGTTAGTTGCTTATCTCTGCCAACAATTCGATGGAAGACTGCCATCGGCTTTAGGAATCATTCGTCGACAGCCCTTAAGACGTTAGAAAAAGTATTCCATCGAAACGTCGGTGGAAATGGAGATTCCAACCCGTACGGATGCCTGGAAAGAATTCACATCAGTCCTCCAACAAACTTGAATCCCAAATTACTGCGGTGAGTTGTTGGCTTGTTTACAAAAAAGGTTGATGAAAATTTCAACAGATGGTACCCTGGGCATACTGGGAGGACGATCCAGTGGAAGGCGGCAAGTGGACCGGGTATTGCGTGGATTTCATGAAAGCCCTGGGAGAGCGAATGGAAGTGGACTACGAGCTGGTCGCCTACAGAGACGGATACTTCGGGGAGAGGAGGCCCGACGGGACATGGGACGGAGCAATCGGAGATTTGGCCAAGGGGGTGAGTAATCCGCTGGTCATAATATCAAGCTCTTAAGATGATCTGAGCGAGATTCTTCCTTGCCATAAAATACACCATATTCTAATTATATATATTTTTTAAATTTCAGCAGCTATGAGAAAGCAAGGAGTAGATCTTTTAATCTCCACGGCGCAAAAATATTCCTTTATTGCCAGAATATTTTAATAATCAACTAAATATGTATCTCAAAAGATATAAGGCTTTCCCGGCGTATTGTAATGTTAAAGGTTACTCGGGTTTTCCACCGGGTCAAACTCTGATGAACGAGTTGTCCGTCGTCATCAGGTCACATCACATGCCACGATGACGATGTACGACTCGTTCATCGAAACGTGGGCCAAGATGGAGTGTTTGACCCGGTAAAAAAAACCGAATAACCTTCAAATTGTATTTTAATAGTAAATCTAAAATTGGCAAAACTCATTTCAAGTGGACGAATTTAAGTTGGATCCACGTAAAACAGAAGAATTCCACGATGTTATATTAATGCGCAAAGCCTCTGGAATGCGAATGGCCTGTAGTTTAGTTTCCATATGTTACTGCAAAAGAATGTCGAAACTCGGTAAACATGATGTAATGTGGTTTCCATCTGCTGCATTAAAAATAAAACTGAAATTAAGCTGAGTAAAATAGGAGAATGCCACGATGTTATATTAATTCGACTAGCCTCTGGAATGCAAATGGCCTGTAGTTTAGTTTCCATATGTTACTGTAAAAGAATGGCAAAACTTGGTAAACATAATATAATGCAGTTTTCATCTGCTAATTTAAAAAATAAAACTAAAATAATAGCTGATTTGCCTTGAAAAAAAATACACCTCATGAGTGACTCGAACCTACAACCTATACGCCCTCTTTCTTTCATCCCCTGTTGAATTTCAACGGGTATCTTTGCTAGTAGTAAATAATTCTTTAACCTGACTCTATTTGTTTCCCTCCACAACAGTAGATTTTTTACGGCAGTGTAAAATATTAATGCGGCGAGTAACATCTGTATTTTTTCCTAAATAGTTGAGAAAGAAAACTAACAACACATTGTACAATTCCTGTGGAGATATATGAGCTGGACATTCATAATTTAAAAAAAGTCTATCTGGAGTGCAATTTCAATTCTATCTGGAGTACCATTTCTCGCGTCGAAGGCTGTTATTCTTTAGGGGCAAAAAAACTCGAAAAGTATTGTGGTAAGTGGGAGTAATAATAAAAACGCAACACTGGCTCGGGAAGGAAATATCTTGCAAAACCCAATTAGCACTTCGTTGGTTACGATATTTTAGTCTCGCGTGAAGATAACGTCCTAGTTGACGCCATTTATCTGGGCCGATAAAAGAATTTGACCGAGTGCCCCATAGAAAGTTACTCGGATGATTAAAACCTGACAGGGAAGCTGAAGATGACATATCCTACTGCAACATTTTCTGGAGAAATTTTAAAAATTTCCGAAAGACCCTATCTCCTGTAAATTTTTATTGGGATGCCTCAATTTAATATACCTACCCAACTATTGCCATGTCCCCCGCAACTTTCTTGTAGAAACTGTACAATTTCAGTATGTCAAGCACTCATAAATCAGCAAATTAATGTGCATTTTATTTTTAAGGAAACGGATCTGTTGGTGGCTTCAACCGTGATGACTTCCGAGAGAGAAGAAGTGATAGACTTCGTGGCTCCGTACTTTGAGCAGACTGGAATATCAATCGGTTGGTACTCCTGATGGCTACGTCAGCAAGGCATTTGAGGAAGTCTTAAAACTGAACCAAAAACCTCTGAAAATGGATCCTACTCCAATCCATTGCCTTGAAGATCAGATCTGTCTTTGGCACGGATGATCTCACTGGGTTTTTTAAATGTATTAATAAAGGAATATATTTGAGAGGCGAGTTTCTAAACCTGCCTAGAGGCTTTCTTCAACATACTAAGAAAAATGGGAAAAATTTGTCACTTCTTTTTTGAGCTAATTGTCATTTTAATGTCTATAATCTACATACATTTTGGAGATCTGGCTCAGTTTTACCAAGAATTTTAAATTTTTTAATCACACATCGTCAGTTTTGAAATCATATTGCAGGGAACGTTAAAAAGTAATAATGAAGCATTTTTAGAGTAAGTACAATTTTCATAATTATTATGAGACTCTAACTCGGGCGTGACTCGTTGGAAATCGGTTGTTCTTCATAATGAATGAGGTAACTTCATCTTGTTCCACACTTTATTTTTCCAACCGACCTGGGTTTCGGCGTTTTATGCCATTTTCAAGGCTTTTATTTCACCTTTAAAATAAAATGCCGAAATAGTAATATGCCGAAACCTGGGTCGGGTGGAGTTCTTATAATGGAGAACAAAATTATAAAATAAGTTCCCTAATCGCATTCGCGATTGATATTGTGTTAATTTATAGTCATGTCAAATATTTTGCAAGGATATTTTTTGTTACTCTTCACAGAAAATTGTTGTAAATGGAATTTTATGCGTCTGTCTAATATTGACCACCGACTAGCCAGGAAGAGACAAGAAAGGGTATAAACGAGCGATTAGCGTGGTGCATTATTTAGTAATAATTTTCTACTGAGAGTCCGCATGAAGTGAGGTGAAGGTCTAATCAATTAAAATAGAATATTACAATAGAGGGAATTTGTAACTTCCCTGAGTGCTCTATCCACTTGGAAGCATAACTACGGAGATTTGTAGATAAATTCCCTTTGTAATATTCCACAATGGTTTTCATTATTCCGACCTAGTTTTTGACTCAATTTAAGTCATTATCAAGGTCATTTACACCTAATTCATAACTCACTATCATCTTGATAATGACTTAACTTGAGTCGAAACCTAGGTCAGACTAATAAAAACCATTGCGGAATATTACAAAGTGAGTTTAATTACAAATCATCGCAATGTTGTTCCACCTAGTGAAGCCTGAGAATTTATAATACATAACTACGGACTTTCTACATCCGTTTCAAACTCTACACCCTCGGCAGCGCAACTTAAAACGAATTGAATGTTGAGTTTAGGTGCGTAAAATAACATATGAAGTTCCTTAATCGAATACGTGATTAATATTGCTTTGAGTTGGCGTCAGGAGCCAAAAGTGGATTATATTAAGTCATCAATTTATTTGCAGTAAACATTTTACGTTTTCAAATACGTATTTTGAACGAATTCGATCGCCGCTCAGAAAGCTTATCAAAGTGGCTGTTTTAATTGAAAGAATGCCAGCTACCAGTAGGTTACCGAAATTTTACCCTCGTTCTTCGCTACAAGTATCTGGCGGTTTCCAATTGCCCTTTGAGGATTTCTAAAAGGTTCTATAATGGAGCCCAGGTTAATAAAACTTTTATCCCCAGTAAATCAGAAAAATTCACATAAGTACCTGCATCTATATCGACATAATACCCCGCGAGCCGCCGCATGAGCGTGTGGCAGGGGGTGTTAGGTCACCAGCCGTGTAAAGGACTAAGTTTTTTGGAGATGAATGGGGACATGAATTAAAGAAGTGTATTTAGTGAGCTTAATTTTGGATGTGATCGCTTATTGTTCGCGGAAAGAACGAGTTCTTGTACCTATCTGTTCGGCAGTGTATCTCTCTTATTTTATCGCATCTGTCAGACTTAGAGATGTAGTGAGGAATCGTGATAATATTCTCTATGTCGCCCTGAAAAATATCAGTTTGGAATGTATCAAGCAACCTAAGCCTAGCGTGTAGCCTCCGAGTTTCTAGGGGTTCCTACCT
The DNA here is from genome assembly GCA_963169105.1 of Ceriagrion tenellum. Lineage (NCBI taxonomy): Eukaryota > Metazoa > Arthropoda > Insecta > Odonata > Coenagrionidae > Ceriagrion > Ceriagrion tenellum. Next base: position 127,112,451 of record OY720637.1, read on the forward strand.
TAATCCCTCTAAAAGTTGTGAGACACTATATGTACCCTCGTAGCAGTTTTTAACGAAGCGCGCTGCTTTCCTTTGTATTTTATTATTTTTTTGGTTTGCAATTGCTCGCGGCGTATTCGAGGCGTGGCCTAACCAGAGCGAAGTAGCATCTGTCTTTGACCTTTTCATCCGAGAACCTTCCTATTATACGTTTAACAAAACCTAGTTTCTTTAATGCTATGCCACATAAGTTTTGTATGTGTAATCCCCACGATATATCAGATGTTAAGGTCAATGTTACATATTTCAATGCCGACAATAGATGCATTGAGGTAAGGTCGTAAATTCACTTCATATTAACCATATATTTAGACTTCGTCTACTACCAGAATACCAAAGACGAATATGTAAAATATTTACTTAGAACTAAGGATGAGTCGAATCCAAAGGTTGATTCTCGATTCCACCGATTCTCAGGATTAGAATCGGTATCGAGAATCGATTGCTTTAAGTCGATTCCTATTCCAGATAGATAAATATTCAAATCAAATTTCATGTATCACATCATGTTTGTCTCAGTAATTTTGGGTGTAGGCAATCAATTTGTACTTTTTATCCACCTCAATAAGCTGAGGATATATTTTCTGTTTGTTAATAAATATACGTTTTGAGCGACTTAATTGTCTTTGTTATTTTATTTTAGGCAATACTTGAATTTACATAATAGTCGTACGCTACTGGTATATCAATATCCCAACTGTTACTAGGAATAAGAATCGATGGAATCGGAATTGATAATCGGAAATCGATTTGAAACAATCGAAATTGGAATCGGGATAGATAAAAAGTGGAATCGACTCATCTCTACTTAAAACCTATACTAAACTACATGGTTTAGGGTATTTCCATCCTTGAATGATTAACTGCCTTCTTTTTGGGACACCGATGGCGAAATAAATTAACTATTGATCATTTCCCGTTTTAATGCTTTCTAGTTATCCGTAAACCTGTGAGGAAAACATCTTTGTTCAAGTTCATGACCGTCCTTCGATTGGAGGTTTGGCTGAGCATAGTCGGAGCACTGACAGTGACGGGCATAATGATCTGGTTCCTGGACAAGTATTCTCCATATAGTGCCCAGAACAACAAGAAGATGTATCCTTACCCGTGCAGGTGAGTACTGACCTTGAAAAATTCTACTCACATTCTGGTTTTAGTTTACTCCTCCACAATGATCAAAGATTCGAGGCTATCTACATACATACGTACCCATCACGCCGTTCCCTTCCGGGATAGGCACAATCAAATTTTTCACTCATTAATACATAATTGTACACCTAACTCTGCTTCAATAATTTCCTCCGTACTGACCTGACCTTGCAAACCTCCTTTGCCTCATTTATCCCCATACCTTGCTTGATACACGCCCTCTTGGTTTTAAGACTCCTAATATTCCTCCTCCTAAGAATTTCTTCAACCGCATTCAACCACAACTTTCTCGGCCTACCTCTACCTCTCACACCATTCATTCTACTCCCATGTATCTGTTTCGTTATTCGACTCTCATCCATTCTCTCCACATGGCCAAACCAGCGAAGCACACCCCTTTCATACACGTCCATTACAGGAGCATTTAACCCACATTCATTCATGACCCACTCATTCCTGACCCTATACATCCTCCTTTTGCCGCAAATACTCCTCAGATAACTCATACCCACGGCAATTAGTCTACCCTTACGTCTATCCTGATATACCCATATTTCACTACCATATAGCAAAGTGGGAAGAAGTACACTTTTGTACACGGCAATTTTCGCTTCATTGGACAAGCACTCATTCCTTGATATGCTCCACATTCTACCTACCACTTTCCTTCCAGCATTCGCACGTCTCTTTATCTCCTCATCTATTCTTCCATCTTTCGTATACATCTTACCTAAGTACACAAAATCATCCACCTGTTCAATTACTACACCATTCGCCCTCATCATACAGTTATTCTCCCCATTCACCTTATCAAAAACTAATACTTTAGTCTTGCACGCATTTACCTTCAATTCCATTCTCTCCGTTGATTCACAAAATGTATCTAGGAGCTTCTGTAATCCCTGTTGACTTCCTGAGATCAAAACAGCATCATCCGCATATAGAAGAACTCGCACGTTTACATTTCCAATCAAAACACCGTCGTTTTCACTACATGCTCTCTAACACATTTATTCATAAATACATTAAACAGCCAAGGAGACATTACGCATCCTTGCTTTACACCCCGATTTATTACGAACCAATCACTCAGAACCCCGTTAACTCTTACACTTGCCTTACTATTGTCATACATCGCCATTATAACATTCAATAACTGCCCATTCACTCCATAGTCTCTCAAAACCTTCCACAACTTCTTTCTATTTACTCTGTCATATGCCTTCTCTAAATTGACAAACGCACAGTACACTTTCTTTCGGACACTCATACATTTTTCTATCACTTGCTGAAGTACAAAAAGCTGGTCACTAAATCCTCTCCCAGGCATAAACCCACACTGCACACCCTATATTTTGTCGGAAGTAATATTCCTCACTCTTTTGATTAATATTTTACTGAACACTTTTCCCGGGATACTCAATAAACTAATGGCCCGATAATTATTACATTCGGTCTTTTCTCCCTTCCCTTTGTACAACGGAACGATGATAGCATTCTTCCAATCCGCTGGAACAAGAGAAACCTGTAAGCATAAATTGTATAGTTCACGCAGCCTAAAAATTAGTAATTTACACCCACACTTCAACATTTCACTGGATATCCCATCTATGCCTGCAGCCTTCCCATTTTTCAATATTCTCACAGCCGTTGTGTCCTCCTTCTCACTGATATCCTTTTCCATCATCACATTCTCACATACCACTTCACAAGGCTCATCCTCATATATTATTGTACAATTCTTCAAAATACTCCTTCCAGCAGTCCCTGATATTGCTGTCGTCCCACATGATCTCTCCACTTGTGTTCTTTACCGCATTCATTCCCCTACCTTCACCAATCTTAGCCCTTTTCACCCACTTCCAAAACAGCTTTTTATTACCTTCAAAATTACTCTGCATTGTGTTAGCTTCATCCGCACGCATTCTTTCTTTGCTCTCTTTCACAATGATTTTGCATTCATTCTTTTTCTTTCTGTAAATCTCACATGCCTTAGTACGCTCTTCCTCAGATTTGGCAGCAATCATATCCTTGTACGCCTCTTTCTTTTCTCTGACTGCAATTTTCACTTCTTCATTCCACAAAGCATCACCTTTCGTTCTTCCTACCGCTCCTTTTCCGCATACACTTTTAGCACATTCCACAATCACTCCTTTTAAACACTCCCACGCATCATTTACGTTCTCGTTTCTGATATGCTCGTCCCATTCTCTGTGCTTCAACGACAGAGCATCCTCAAGCATGCAACAATACCGCATTCTTACCTCGCTGTCTAGCAACCGTTCCACTTTTACTCTCAACTGCATACGCGCAATATTCTTCCTCGGTACCCACTTTCTGCCCAGATTAACTTTGGAGAGTACCAAATAGTGGTCTGTTCCACATTCAGCACCCCTCATCACTCACGTGTCCCACACTAACTCTCTCAATCTGTCATCATACACAATAAAATCAATCATGCTTTTACAATTGCCCCTTTTCCAAGTATACATATGTATTCTCTTATGTTTAAACCATGTATTCGACGCAAACAATCCTTTTTCCAAGCACACCCTCACCAAGTTTTCACCATTATCATTCACTCGGGGGTCACCAAAAGGCCCAACCACTCTCTCAGATGCATCCCGCCTCACACCAACCCACCCATTCATGTCACCTGGTAAAATTTTTCTCTCACCAGGATCACAATCATTCAAAACCTCTCTGTTTTTCCCAAACCTCATCTTTCACAATGTCACTCTCTCCATCCACTGGTGCATATCACGCCACAATCATAACTCTCCTAATACCTACTTTCATTCATCTAGGGGATACTAACTCGTACTTCCTTACTAGCAACTTAGCTCTCTCATTAAGTATTAGTCCTACACCTTGACTGCCGTGTACATTATCTTCAACTCCTGACCACAATGCCAGACTACCGCCATCTAATGTAACAGCATCCCTCCCTTTACGCTTAGTTTCACATACACACAAAACATCCATTCGTCTCACTTTCATTTCATTCAGCAACTCATGCTCCTTTCCATACACTCCTCTCGCATTCCAAGTACTGATAGTCCAGTTCGTTTCCAGTCCGTATCTTCATGGGTCAACCTAATTCAGCTTCCGCCGCCCATCGTGGCTTCGGCTGTCCGAGGCAACATTTTGACGTTTAGCAGTAAGTTGTAATAGAGTGCAAGGTTACCAGCCTTCGCAGTACCCGCACCACGTGCAGCTTTCCCTGCTAACGGTTACGGCGCTCTACCGGTCAGTTTTGGCACATTTTCGCCAGTATGCCACAAGAGAAACCAAAGCATAGTAATACCCTAGGCCTGCTTTCCCTATTCTGCTCAAGCTAGAATCCCTTCTGAAAGGACTACCATGAGAGGCAGCATACTGTTGCCCGCGACCCACCACTGGGAGGTATATGCGGTGTATTGACACACCTGGTCACGAGGCTATGTTATCTTGGAATTGCCTTAACTTCTGATATATTGCTGACATACAAAACATATTTGGCCCAACATTAAAGAAACTAGGTTTTGTTAAACGTATAATAGCAAGGTCCTCGGATGAAAAGGGAAAAGAAACTGCTACTTCGCTCTGGTTATGCCACACCTCGAGTACGCCGCGAGAATTAGGGACTCTGGTCAAATAGATTTAACAAAAAAAACTAATAAAATACAAAGGAAACTAGCGGGATTCGTTAAAAATTGCTACGAGCGTACATATAGTGTCTCACAACTTTCAGAGGGATTAAGGTAGGAGCCCCTAGAAACTCGGAGGCTACACGCTAGGCATAGGTTGCTTGATACATTCAGAACTGATATTTTTCAGAACGACATAGAGAATATTATCATGACTCCTCACTACATCTCTAGGTCTGACAGATGCGATAAAATAAGAGAGATACACTGCCGAACAGGTAGGTACAAAAACTCGTTCTTTCCGCGAACAATGAGTGACCACAATAAAAATGGAGCTCCACTAAATACACTCCTATAATACATGTCACCACTCATCTCCAAAAAACTTACACCTTTACACGACTGGTCACCTAACACTCCCTGCCACACGCCCAGCCCACGGCTGCTCTCAGGATATTATATAGATGTATCCTGGCGTATGCTTTTAATGAATCGGACGGCACCTGAGCCCAGACCCAATGTGTGAAACTGGCCCGGTTGAAAATCACAACATTCAGCCCTGAGAGGATTCTTTGATGGTAACTTTTACAACACCGCATTGAACAGTACCCAACCGATACGTTAGCATCACGGAACCCAGGTCGTGGTTTATTAGTATTTTATGGGGTGTAGTAAAAGTTACCATTAATTATTCATATAATGGAATACCACACTGTTACCAAAGACATTGTTTTATTTATTCAACTCTGATGACGATAGATGACTCGTAATTAGAAGCCTGGGCAGAAATACAGATTTTGACTCGGTGGAATACATCAAGATGATGAAGGAAGTACTCTTGATTGATAGGATCCTGCTCTTATACAAATCTAGGGGATTTTCAATCACTTCCATTTGCACCTACTTTATAAGGTAGATCACCCAATAATTTGTCTGATCACATGAGAGAAATATGACTGATCACTTATGTAAATTTGCTTAATCCTCTCATGTCAAATCGATATGATCAATTCTTGAAATGTGATTTCATATCTCTGCATTGCAATGTTGAATTAGGTTCGTCATGTTCTATCGTATTATCTTACTGTTTGACGTTGTGTCTTTTACTTTATATTCCATTATGCTTAATGCATAATGTGTCAGTAATACAATTGGTTATCTATGCTGCCTGCTTTAATTTCTCAATCCGTAATGTTTGATCTTAAATCTGTCTACTGTTACCCTGATTTTCACATGCTATGCATTATCTTATTCGTTGATTATTTTTAGCTTATATGTGGTGCGTCCTAGTGAAATCAGTATGTATTGCTGTCACCGTTTTCTCCATTTGTTGTGGCATGTGATTATGCTTCAATGTTCCATGGGACTTATAGTCCCAGAGCAATAAAGACTGTTTTCTATATCAATATTAATAAGATTATAAAAATCGTTCAACTGAAACGTATTTTTTTGTCAAATGCAGGAAATTCACCCTGAAGGAGTCTTTCTGGTTCGCCCTCACGTCGTTCACACCCCAAGGAGGAGGTGAGGCGCCCAAGGCATTGTCCAGTCGAACCCTCGTGGCCGCCTATTGGCTCTTCGTGGTTCTCATGCTGGCCACCTTCACGGCCAATCTCGCCGCTTTCCTCACGGTGGAAAGGATGCAGGTAATCTACTTCTGCACGTTATCCTTCAAGACACCTCGAGGAGTTTGTGGCAGGGAGGCAATAATCACCAACATGCACTTTAGTGTATCCTAATAAAGTTAACGAAACTACGACCAATAATGCCTTGCAAGAATCTGCACGAACTTGTCAAACTGGGAACTTTTATCAATAATCCCTAAGTAATAGTTATTCCACCAAATCCATGAAAACTTTTTGCATTAATGTGTTTTGTAATTGCACAAACGATTACAGAGACCAGAGTCCTGCAGGAACCATGCGAAACGTGATTTCAGTATTAATACCTTCAGACTAAGAAAGAAGCATCAGGTAGCAAATCAACTCATCAGGTACTATACTTCTCGTAAAACCTACTTTATAACGTCTCATTCAGATTCTCAGTCAGAGCTCAGCTCTCGTGTGGTTTGGATCGTTCTCTACGGCTCTCTCCTGTGTTACGCAATGCCCAACTGCAGTGCATGTGTCAAATCCATCAAGCGCGACCAAAAGTCGCTCTCTTGCTTTGAGTGTAAGGCTTATTATCATCCAGTGTGCCTTTCAATATCTGAAGTCGATTTTAAGGTGCTTAGTGACCAACGTAGATCATGGCATTGCGACGCTTGTCGGGCCAAGATCGGCTGTGTCAGTGATGGAGAGCAAACCAGAAAAGCTCCTGAGAGTGAGTCTGCAAGTCATTGTTGGTCTCCTGATCGTGTGAGTGAAGTCTTGAAAGATTTATCTATTAGTGTGAATGAAATGCGGATGAATCAGGGTAAAATTCGCAAATCAATATCTCGCTGGGTAGAGTTGGCCGGGGCGTATGCAAAGTCTATCGAGCTGATTAATGTCTCCCTAGTCAAAATAAATGATTCCCTGAATCATCTTTTAAGTGAAAATATCAGCCTTAAGAAACAACTAAGTGAAACCAAAGCTCGCCTTAATCGTGTTGAGCAAGAGCAACTCCGGAACGTGATTGAGATCCATGGGATTCCTTACTCCGAAGGCGAGATAGCTGAGGCCCTGATTTGTCTAGTTGGAATTGCCCTGGGAATTAAAGTGGATACCAGTGAAATTGATTACGCCTATTGGGGTAGTTCTAACCGTTCTGCAAGCTCTCACCTTCACCTAGATCTGCCCCTATTATTGTCCGTTTTTTACGATCCAGCACTGCTGCTGCATTTTTAAACGGTAGGCGCACAAAAAGGGACCTGAAACTCAACGACATCGTTGCCGACCGGAACCCCACCAACCCACCTGTCTATATTAATGAATCCTTGACATTCTTAAACCGAAAACTTTATGCAATGGCCAGAGGACTAAAAAAAGAAGGTAAAATCAAATATGTGTGGATTCGTAATGGCTGTGTGTTTGCTCGTGTCCGTGATGGTGGTGAACGCATAGCTATCCTTGTTGAAACTGACCTTGACACTTTAAAATAAGATACGGGGGCCTGTTCACCACCCACAGGTCTACCCAATTCCAGTGAAATCAACATCTCCCTCGTTAACCGTCAATCTTTACTGTGTCATATTGACGAATTCCGGGCCCATTTTTCTTCCAGTGCAAGTGACATAATCTGCTTGACTGAAACGTGGTTAAAACCAAATATTTCTGATAGCATGGTTGAACTTACTGAACACTACTTGCTCAGACATGATCGGATTGGGAAAGGCGGTGGCGTGGTTGGTGCTTACATTCATCATCGACTGAGTTCGTCGGTGCTGGCGACCTCTTCAGCGACCTATGAATGCCGACCTGAGTTCATGGTACATACTTTTCCAAACTTCTTCTCTTTGTTTTTTATAGACCTCCAAATGTTGGGTCCTTGACTGACATTGAACAGGCCTATACAACTTTTAGTCCAAACTATAAAAACATTGTAATTGTAGGTGACTTTAACGCTGATCTGCTACGGGATAGCTATCATTCTTCCTTCATCAGGAATTTCATTTTTAATTATAATCTTTATCTTACCTCAACGCAGTCAACACATCATACAGAACATATTCATACTCCTCTAGATCTTTGTATCGTTGATTCCCCTGAAAAAGTCTCTTCATTTTCACAATTCCCTTTGCCCTTTCTCTCCGCACATGACAAAATTTCGATTTCCTTCACATTCAATTCCCCTTGCTTTCCTATGCCTAAAATTGTCTACCGTGATCTTAAAAATTTCGATGCAGCCAAGTTTCAGGATGACCTGCTCACTTTTGACTGGAACAACCTATTTAGTTCCTCGTACATCGGTTCAAAATTAGAACTCTTTAATCTGAAATTCTTAGAGTGTATAAATCGTCATGCTCCCCTGCGAAATGCACACCTAGACGACCCTCAGCCCCCTGGCTGACTAATGACATTAAGCAAAAAATGAAGGAGCGCGATGTCACGAAGAATTTTCACACGCACAAAAAGCCAGACTGCTTACACTGAGTTTATCGTTTTGCGTAATCAGGTGAAGCATCTTGTCATGGAGGCCAAGAAAAAATATTATGTAACCACCTTTTCCAATTTGACTGAGCCAAACCAGGTCTGGAGGGAACTTAGAAGTCTTGGACTCGTGCAGCGGCGAGACAAACAGCCCATGCAGGAATTCTCTCTAAACGAACTTAACAAGCATTTCACTCCCACCTTAGCAGATGGTCTTCCATCTGGATTGCCTATAATGACTAATGGGATGCGCTTGGTATTCAAGTTGGCATCGCTATTTTGCATTGATTCAATAATGCAGAGAGATGAGAGTGCTACTTCGCTCCGGTTAGGCCACACCTCGAATACGCCGTGAATATTTGGGACCCTGGTCATAAAGATTTAACAATAAAAATTAAATACAAATAAAAGCTGCACGCTTCGTTGATAACTGCTACGATGGATCAATTAGTGTTTCACAACTTTTTGAGGGATCAAGGTGGGAGCCTCAAGAGACTCGGAGGTTACATGCTAGGCTTAGGTTACTTGAGAAATTCAAAACTTTGCTGTATGTCAAAACGACACAGAGAAGATTATAATGACGCCTCACTACAACTCTAGGTCTGACAGGAGTGATAAAATAAGAGAGATACATTGCCGAACGAATAGGTACAAAAACTCATTCTTTCCGCGCACAATAAGCGATCACCATAAAAACTGAGCTCCACTAAATACACTCCCATAATACGCGGAACCATTATAAAGTCTGCGTACTTTGAATGAAGGACAAAATAAAATAAAAAATATGGCGTCATGCATTTCACTTCTCCTCGGTCACCTTTTGCATTCGACAGTCACTGTACTAAGATCACGAATGCAGATATTCGAAATTATACGTGGGTTTTCATTTTGATTTCAGGGTATACATTCGAATTATCTTTGGTTTTTATGAATTTTGTTGATAATATTCTATTTTAATATTTTCAGTCCCCTGTCCAATCCTTGGAGCAGTTGGCCCGACAATCACGAATTAATTACACGGTCGTCAGCAATTCGACCACACACCAATACTTCATCAATATGAAGAATGCTGAAGAGACACTTTATCGGTATGTAAAAAAAACTGAATAACGAATAAAACACTTTCCGTAGTGACTTTGTGGTATTCCATGACGAAAAGTGTCGAATAAAAATTTGACTCTATATCTTAGTAAATAAAGTACACAAAATATGATTTATTTACTAAGAAATGGGCTAGTTGATACTGTGAAAATTTACCTTTAGTCAATATTTTTCAAATGGAGAATGGATTGGCATTTAAACATCAAAAATAGGTTCCGTGAGTCCGTTAAACCACTGCTTTACCTCGTACATAAGTGTGATTATATAATGTTTCAAAGGGATTAAATTGTATGAATGACATACTATCATACACCCTTAATTCCGTGTCAGGGTTGGAAGGATGTAAAAAAGCATTGATACTTGCGTACGTTTCGGCGCACGCCAGAGGAAGCTTACCAGTAAAACTAGGTTTAGCTGGATATAAAAATACCTCCGGAAACTCTTTACCAACCATATACGACTCCTTACATCACCACGAAATGCGTCCAATAATTCATACTATTACGCGCCATTTCTGGGCACTATAAATTTACTGGTTTTTCCGATTACCTCTACTAGTTCTATTTTCATCAAAATTGAAATAACGGCTGCTTGGAAAGACTCGTGAGAAATCAGGATAATGATGTAATTTACCGACGTGGTATCACTCTTAAAAATATGAAAAATAAATGTCATTTACTTTGAATTATTATTGGTATAATCTACCGACTTAGGAATGTTTAAATGTGTAAGAGTAGTAAGAGTTGCAGTGTAGGGCAAAAATCTATCAGTGGAAGATATACTTTAACGGGATGGTTAAAAGGCAATTAGCAAAGCAGATATACGTAATTACTATATGGTATTTGTAAATTTAAAATAGCAATAATTCAAATTTAGGTCAGTGTTCCGCCGTTTTCTTCATCATTAGCGTTGCGACGATTGGGACGACAGAACGGCTGAAATGATTCATTTTGATTTAGGTTTCCTTTTTAGCGTATACCATCACTTATATCTGGAAAAAACGAACTTCCATTTTCGATACAGATAAATCGTAAGTTGACTAAATAAACTCGCCTTTAAGTCATAAGTCCCATATTAACCGTTGATGACGGTAGCAACCACGACATTCAACAACGTTACATGTTAGCACAGTCTTTTTCTGTATTTTCTGTACATAAGAGGAAAAATATAGATAACACACCAGTTACAGTAAAAAATACGCAAAATATTTATAAATAAAATCTAAACAAATAGATATTGATCTCAGCAATTGCAGGACTGCGTATTTTGCCCATTCTTTGAATGCATATCCTACGAGGAAGAAACAAAAAATGATTGAGCGTTTTTTTAGGTAATTGGGAACCGCTCCAAGAGCTTTTAAAGGCATGGTTAAATATTTAGTCTTAAACTAAATCGTGATGTGGTTGTCATATCATTATAATGCATATACGAATCAAGACCACTTAAATTTTTTCTCCTTTTTGTGAACGTGATCTGATCAACTCATTCCGCGTTGGCGTGAAATCAGACTTCAAATCTCTACTGTTTCATAGAGGATTCGACTCTCTCCTCTTTTTTCAAACTGTGATAGCCCGAGCGTTTTGCGCCAAGTCAGAGTGAAAGTCTTGAGGCTAGTTAATGGAACACAATTTACAATCAGTGGGAAAACTCGTATCGAGGAAGGATAACGCAAGTGGATTATATCACACCGATGAGACTATAACCGATAAAAAAATCAATGCCATCAAATTTATAATTGTCCATTTATAATTATTTAAAGCAAGCAGTTCCTATTGAAGAAGCCATTAACCGTGACGTTTTTCGTTATAACTACACAGAAAAATAATTTTAGAGCTTAAAAAAATCTTTCTCATGATACCAATTGCCGAATCAAACTAGATAAACAAATTTTGTAACTAATTTGGCAATGAGCCTATTGGCTCGTTTGTAGTTTAATCATAAACTCTAGTATACATTGAAAAAATTCGCAAGTTCAGTTTGAGTCATTTTGATCATCTCGAATTACTCTGATTACGAATCAATTTACATTTTTTTCTCATCTTTAGTTTGAGCCAGTTTGATATTTGCGCGCCTCATCTTGCAGTCTGTCCTCGTCAATCCTAAAAATTGGTCAGAGCACTCTGATGCAATATGCCACCATTACTGTAATAGAAGCTTTATCCAAATCATCATACAGGGGTTCCTACTACTGCGAAACCTACGCAACCACCGATATGAGAAGCAAAGTACTCTTGCCAATAATGACGGCACACCAAAGTGTCTGCCCGGTTCTGTCCTTAAATGCCCAGCCTACCGGATGTCTCCTGAGAATTTCCTCCGAATTCGTTTCAAGTGAACTGTTGCCTCCGTTTGTGGTGGGAAAGATTGAATTTTCATCGTTAATGGGAGGATAGATATATTTGTACGAATTCGGATGCGGTGCAGGAGATACGTTTCAATAACTGATCTATATCACAGTCCTGAAGATTCCTTGAAAAGTTCGTTTTAGGTGGCACTGAGGCTGCATTTACATTGTGTAAAGCTGATATAAACCAGGCTAATAAGGGGTAAAAGTGAACCCTTTTCTGATGTCCTTAGTTTGAATGAACCCCGTTCCCTCTTATGCTTTGCATGTGATAACATTTTCACAGGAATTGTATTTTGTTTATGAGTACGTAGAAACTGCCATGGGAAAAATCCACCTGGACAGGACATCGAACCATGGACCAATGGCTTGCCGGGCCAATGAGCACACTACCACGCTAAGCAGGCTTCCTAATTTCCAAGGCCATTTTTGGAAGGATATAGGGGAACTAGACGGTCAGATCTCACGGCTGGTAAAGGATCGCATTCATTATGGAATGTGGACTTCAAGGAAGCCGCTATCCTCGTGGATAAATCCTGTGGCATCACTAATTCTGTGATTAGCCACGCCTGAAGATATTATTTTGTTAAAGTATGTTTTCACGGCATGGAGCCAAACTGGGGATGGCTGCGACCACATCTGTTTGATCCCTCAGAAAGTGCGAGCTCTGGGTGTATACCTTCGTATTAAAATTAATGATCCCGTTCTTCTTCTAACTATATTTTTACAAAGGAAATGGTTCCAGGCTTGACTTTGTGGAAGTAATTCATAGTAACTTAAATAAAACTTTGTATACTCCACTATAGGTTTAATAACGCGACCCGGGTTTCGACACTACGTGTCATCTTCAGGTCTTCACTTCGTGTTATCTTCGTGTCATCTTCAGGTTGTTATTAAACCTATAATGGAGTATACAAAGTTTTATTTAAGTTACTACTCTATATCTAAGTTTTATTTAAGTTACTACTCTGTTATCTTCGTGTCATCTTCAGGTTGTTATTAAACCTATAATGGAGTATACAAAGTTTTATTTAAGTTACTACTCTATATTTTAAAGTGGATTGAGGCCCAGTACTGAATTACCTCTCCTCATTTTAGTGTCTGGAAGGAAATAACATTGAATAGTACCAGTGATCTAAGTCGCTACCGTGTTTGGGACTATCCAATCAAGGAACAGTATGGGCACATACTCCTGGCCATTGAGCAGACTGGTCCAGTATCCTCGGCAAACGAAGGGCTTCGAAAGGTATGTCCATTCACTGATGAGTAAGAATCCTCTTTCGATCGATCTACTTTGTCAACGGCTGAAGTTCCTCTCAAGATCCACTCCCCACTCCTCCGCTTGTCGGTAAATGGATATATATAGTACTACAATATGTTATATTAGTTCCTTCGATAACAGGGTCATTATTCCATGGTGGGCATTGGTATCCTTTGGCATAGACCTATGAAGTCCTATTCTCTACTGTGCTGACGGTCATCAGTTGAGAAAATATTACAGTATTTAATGTAAGTGCTTAAGAGAACAATCAGACACATAAGTTTTAATTGAATTCATATTTGAATTAAATCTTACATATTAAAGCCCCATTTTCTAGCTGTTTCTACACTATTAGGTAAAAAATGAATTCTCCATTGAAAAATATTCTAGTTTAGATTGTAATCTTAAATTAATTGTATTTATCCATGGAGGTACGAAATTAAATGATTATTTTATGAGATATGGTGGCGAAAATAACCGAAATCAGATGTGAATACATGCTTAGAACTAGCTTTCATTTCATCATCTGCATTTCATATATATTATAAAAAGGTTAGAAATGTTGCTCGATTTTCTTTTGTTCAGCCGAACCAGTCAATTTATAAATATCATAAAGGTTGTACATTCTTTCTTCGAGTTCATGGTTTCTAGCCTGGCGGACTTTTGGTGAAACAATTCGCCCTCTTCCTTGGGCTTATTCCATTGACACCCTTCATCATGTTGCTGTAGACTATTACTCACAATCAGTTATGCTTTAATTTTTCTGCCAAAATGTGTGTGCTTTCCAATCATCTTGGGCAAATTAGCTCACATTATAGCGGATTGAATCACACGAGCGTATATTTAAATCCACGATTGGAGCGATCTACTTTGATGTGTTGACAAAATGGCGGTACAATACTACTTCCTTACTAGAGGAAATAGTTAGACTAATCTCTTTACATGCCAAACTCATGATTAATATTCATCCTTTTCAAATAAATATCACAAATAGGAGGGAAATTTGAGATATTCGTACTTCTATTATTGCCTTTTTCCCATACATCACAAGTTTCGCTTGAGCACTCGGTAACTCAGAAGATAAACGGTGAAATTGTATTTCAATCTGCTTAGTGGCACAAATGTGATAATACACGTTCTGCGCCGAACAGAATAAAGCAGTTTAGCGCAGATAGGCGATTGGAAAGCACCCTTGTTGTCAAAAAACTTGATGGTATCCCTCAACCTTTATTGGATTCTTAAAATGATCATCTCTCCCTATCATTATTGATTCTTAAAATGATCATTGTCGTCCCTAAAGGTGATCGCCAGCGAAACGGGAGAGTTCGCCTTCATCCACGACGCGGCTCAGGTGAGGTACGAAACGAGTCGGAACTGTAATTTGACGGAAGTCGGCGAGCCATTTGCCGAACAGCCCTTTGCCATCGCGGTCCAGACCGGGTCGCATCTGCAAGAGGAAATCAGCCGACGGCAAGTTAATCTTTCATCTTTTATTTATTTCTTGTGACCGTCAAGGTCATTGCGAAACTCAACTTCAGATCGGCATCGTTGGACAGCATGATGCAACAAAAGACGCTCGGTACATTGCCACACTTATCTGCAAAACGAGTTTGACATCCGTAGCTTCATTCTATTAAGGAAAAACAATTTTTTAAACTTAAAAACAATTGTTGTTATAGAAGAATACTCATGTCAAACGAATGAAGAGAATCACTATTGAGGAATTCCTACGGAGAGCTGGAGAATAGGATATGCTATCAAAACTCAGGAAATACAAAGAAATAAACTTGTTGGATTGTTTCTGCCACATTACAGCCTCTAAAAAGCTATAATTGAAGGGGAAATTATGAGAAATGTTGCAGAGGAGAGCCAAGATTGATTATGAAGAACATAGAAGAGGAGATTGAAGAAGAAATATGATGATCAGTTGCCAGAAGTGTGTGGTGAAGAATTATGGTAAACGTGTATTCGGATGGATGACTGCTGAAGTTGATGAGAATTGTCGCCAAAAAAGTAATGTTTTGCCACGAGGAATACCCTGTTAAATCGGAATCTATCGGCCCATGGAGTGAAGAAGAGAAAAGAGATAGAATCATCCTGTGCGATATCACAAGGTATAATTGAAACCCTTAAAATGCGCAATCGACCATATAGAATGGATTAATTGCGTAAGTAATAAGCTGAAAGCGTTTGAGTTACAATGGACAAATTTTCATGGTAGAATAATGATTTGTTTGTAAAAAGATAAAATGGAAATAAATCACTATGTTCGCTGCACTGCTATACGTGTGAAAGGCCATTATACGTCGTATCCGTGGATCTGGAGAAAGCCTTCGAAAATGTGGAGTGGAACAAGATGTTTAGACTGCTAGAAAAACCCGGAATGGATTACGACGATAGAAGAATTATCTACCAACTATACGGGAAGCAAGTGACCACAATGCGAATGAGAGATGGAAGTCAGATAGAAGCAAATATTAACAAAGGAGTAATACAAGGATGTCACCTCTCACCAGCACTGTCCAACATGTTCTTGGAGGAAGCCACACGAAAGCACAAGAAATTGGACTGAGCGGAGTTAAGATAAACAGTGAAAAATAAATATGCTCCGCTTCGCAGATGATATCGCAGTCATAGCTGGAAATCGCGATGATCTTCAAATGTCATTAAATGTAATGGACCAAGTTCTCCAGTAATACAACATGAAAATATTTAAGACGAAGGACAAAATCCTAGTATGCGGAAGAGAAAAGCTGAATATAGAAGTTACCCTGAGAGGAGAGAAATTAGAGCGAGTGGATTCCTTCCCCAGAGGAAGGCCCAGGAATAAGTTCATGGACCAAATAAAGAGGAAAGTACATAGAAAGAGATAACAGGAGGTAAGGGACTAGCATTAAATAGGGAGGGGTGGAGAGCTGCAATCGACTAATCTTAGGAGTGAAATATTGAAAGAAGCTGCATTAAAAATTTACGACTAATGGCGAGTGATAGCCATATTAATTGGATCATTTTCGCAAAAAACAGGCTCTGCTTTCATCCGCCACGACACCATCTACTCTCTTCTTCACTCAATGGATGGGCAAATATAGGAGTGGAATTTTGAGCCAAAATAGTCTTATTAGGCCTCGTGATGAGCATCGTTAAATTTTACAGAGTAACAGCTAGGTCTAACTGTTTAATTTTTTACGGAAAATAATCTTATTTGTAAAAATTATTTAATTTTTTGCGAAGAATCTTATTTGACCTCATAGTGAGCATCATTAAATTTCACAGAATAACAGCCAAATCTAACTATTTACTTTTTTTGCGGAAAATAATCTTACTGGTCTAAGTCTAACTATTTAATATTTTACGGAGAATCTTATTTGGCCTCGTAGTAAACATTATTAAATTGCACAGAGTAACAGCTAAGTCTAACTAATTTTTTTGCGGAGAATACCCATAATCAAGTTCATTTTTAATTAATATTAGTCATGTTTGTTCCTTAATAAAATGTTTTTAGTAAAATTTTCAGCAAAATCAGGTGTACAAATCCGATTTTAAAAAAATAGACTTACTCATGACCTTTTCGTGCAAACTTTTCATAAAAACAAGTTTATACTAAGGGTAGCATGTTCATTGCATTATTCTTTGCTTTTCAGGATTCTAGACCTTCAAAAAGACCGATTCTTCGAAGCTCTCACGGGAAAGTATTGGAACACATCGGCAAAAGGAGAATGTCCCAATTCGGATGACATGGAAGGAATCACGTTGGAAAGTCTTGGTGAGACACAGGACACTACCACATTTGTTACGCTATACACAAGAATAAAAAAATAAATTTTTATTTTTATTTCCACCAAAATGATATTGTGCGGAGGGAAAATTACACCAAGTTCCAGTCATTAACTCCCTTCTTGTGCTGCACTCTTCTTTTTCAAAATAAATTCCCCTTTTAACGTCTTTGCCGCTGTGTCCATTTTCCTCCCTCGTTACTACCTCAATAATCAAATGGTTCTACTTGCTCCGTTTTGTGCCCTTCTACTTTTATAACCAGCCTCGCCTTCTTTGTCGGGGAAAATATCATTACTTTAGTTTACTAATGATTGATTGGGTGATTAATAAATGATCTCAAATTCCCCACACTCCTTTTAATGCATCTACTGTATAGTAAAAGAAAGGAGAGATGGTATTCTAACGTGTGTTTGTAAAATGCGCTACTTGCCTTAGTGCTTGTTGGTGCTTTAATCTAGAGTAGAGCGAGTTCTATAATGTGGTGAGAACTTTAATTTGCGGATAATAATTGCGATTTATTATGGAAGTGCTCCACTGTCTTGAAATTTTCCGGGATATCATGTTCTGCTGGAAACAAACTGAATGAAATTGAGAGATATGAAGGATTTTATTTGGGTTTGGCTTTAAGGTTTCGGAATAATTTTGGCATGCCGAACAGAATTTTTGAAGTATTTTCAAGAAGAATGGGAAGAGTGATTGTATCATAATGGCAAATCGTGAAATAATTGAGCGAGAGGAGGTTGTTGTTTACCTTGGTCGAATTGTTGTGTAAGATAGATTGAAATAGAAAGAAGGATAGATTAAGATACTCTATGGATCAAACAAAGTCCGCAATCTCTCGAATGGTCGACCAAACAAAAGCCTGGTCGACCGCGAATGTAAACGACTCTAACCGCAACCCGTGAACAAAATCCGTTCAAAAATAGAAAGGCTTTTCACTTGATTTCCCACATCTAATTGCGTGCACTGTCATTCTTCCCAGTTAGCAGTTCAGGTATCGGCGTTCGCCAATGGTGCGTAGTTGTACCTATGTGTCTACAGTGGCAATGACCTTGCTTTGACTTTCACTCACTCCGGGCCGTCAAGTCACTGCCTGTCGGAAACTCCGCGGGTGTGACCGCGAAACTGCAATTCATTATGAGTGAAAAAAAGGGAGTTTCTTCGAACGAAAACAACTGCGTACCCGTGTTCTAAAAAGAGAAAACGAACTTGTGACGTGCACCACTACTCTAAATAACTCACCGTGCCGTGAAACTCAGCACCAAGCGTCTGAATCTTGGTCATCTAGACAATATAAAGGTAGTTTGAGCGAGATGGTTCCCTAGTCATAATGGAAACCATATACGAATGATACGTTTTAATTGCAGCAGCTGTGGGAAGCATGAATTAAGTATTGCATTACTAACGGTGCAATAATATACTATTAAAACTGTATGCAATCAAATAAAAATGTCTAAAAAAGTCTTTAACTCATTTTTTTCACGCGATACGTTTATAAACTCCTTGACAATGGAAGATTTTTTACGATCCTGAAAAAATGACTGCGGCAACTATATGATGTATTTTCAAAAATAGTTGCAAAAACATACAAACTCCATAGTTCTTATTATTTGACAATATAAAGGTGTTATGAATTGCTCATTTTTAAAAATAATATCTCTCTGGAGTGCATACACGTACCATTTTCCATGTCAAAGGGCCAGTATTTTTCGCGAAAAATCTCGTAAATTAGTTCAGTAAGAGGCTGATATTATGGTATTTTTGAAAGCGTGAGATATTTTTCTTTCAGATGCGACGAAATTCATTGATTTCTAGGTGAAAGGATATTTTGCTCGAACTACCATAAGTTGTTTGGTAAGTCGGTGTGCTTTCATCTTAACCTGTCTACGCACTTCACGATGGAAGGACATTATCAAACAGATGAATGGCTCCGTGCCGTGTGTGACTGTGCTCCATCGCGGCTCATCAATATTGTGATCAGATCAAATAAGAAAAGAGTTCTATTCAATTCCGAACTTGAATGTCAGCATTACTATGCCTGTAGGTGCTGCCACCATAGAGATTTTTTAAAGCTGCAATATTTTTTTATTCTTTCTTCCTTATATTTTCTGATTACTTGGTGAACCTCCCTAGGTTATATTTAGTACTAAGCCGTCCTTTTATTGCGATAATATTCACTCTTTTAAGGCAATAAACTATTATTAGTGAAGTGCACCACTGTCTTGAAAATTTTCCGGGGTATCGTGTTCCACTGGAAACACGCCGATTGAAATTGAGAGAAAAGGAAGATTTCATTGGTGCTTGTTAACTCTAAATTTTACATGGCATGTTTAACTCTAAATTTTACATGGCATTAAACTTTGGATAAGAGTAGCAGTAGCACTAAGAATATTGGAAGCAATGATAATACTGTATCATAGCAGAATGATTAAGATCAATGGGCAGGAGAGAGTTACCCATTGGGGTAGCTGAAGCGATAATCGCAAGCCATTAATGCAGATTTTATTAATTTTCCAATAGTTGAATAAAATTCCAGGAGCGCATTAAAACGTGGATTCCAAACTTTGTTACTTGGTAGTAGTACTTCTACTAAGTAACTTCTACTTAGTAGTAGTACTAGTAGAAGTATTCTTAAACAGAATGTTCTCCAGAATGTTTTCGAATTTTTAGAAAAAACATTAAAATTTGCATTTAGGTATTTTGAATGAGTTAGTTCCCTAGTCATAATGTAGACCATATTCAAATTAAACGTTTAAATCTCAGCTGCTGCAGGAAGCATGGATAAAATATTGCATTATTAATGATACCGTGACATACTAGTATATGACTGAAATTCTAAGTAATTAAATATAAATATCTGCATAAGTCTTCAGTTTGACTCATTTCTTTCACGCGGTATTTTTTAAAACTCCTTCACTACGGAAGGTTCTTTTTTAGATTCTGACAATATTACTGCGGTGATGATAAGATTTATTTTTAAAAATAGTCGAGAAAGCATACAAACTACACGCTATTGTTTTTTTTACAAAATCTAGGTGTTAGAAATTCCTCATTTTTAAATAAATTTTTTGGTCTCTCTGGAGTGGATACACGTACCGTTTCCCACGTAAAATGACTGGTATTTTTCGTCAAAAATCTTGGAAAGTAGGATTTTGACTTTTTCCCTCAAGCTCATCACATATTTTCCCTTTTCAGCGGAGATCGAGTATGACCATAGAGGTGTTTCGTATACAGTGGTAAAATATACCATCATGCAACAGTGGTTTTAAAATGGTTTTTCTGTCCCAGCGTGAACAATTTTTTCAAATTTTCAATACTTAAAACGGAAATAATGAACACCTTTTTGTGGAAACCAGTAATCAGGTAACAGAGTGAAAGGATTAAACTTCAGTCACCGCGTAGTTTTGATCAGGGTGTAACTAAAAATTTTCAAAATTACCGTCCGAAAAAATGTGAAAGATCTTCTACCATGTAACTCAGCAACATTTTTCCCTCTCAAGGTTTTCAAGTATTAACGATCGAGTTCCACATTCCATTTTGCATTATTTAGCAGTGTGTTTTATTATTATTATCTGCCGCTACTTGAAACCTTGAAATGATAATCTGTAAGTAGAAAGAAATGATAATCGGAAGCTACACCAACGTTAAACAATAACTATTAACAAGCAACTAACGTTAGTTATGCAACACGTATGCCATAGGGGCACCGCTTTTCTGCCTAACACAAAGGATAGTATTATTTTTTTTAGCGGAGCCTTCCCTGGCCAATGGAAAACGTGCACATGATGCTCGTTTCTTGAAGAGCTTTCTCCAATTCAATGCGGATTTGACATAAATATTTGCTCGAAAAGAAAATGAATGGGATAGGCATTTGAAGTTTTTAGGTGATCGAATGTTAGTTTATGTCCTGGTTATTCCACTAAAATGAATGGGCAGCATGATGCACGTATTGAAAATCTCCCATATAATACTACTATTTGGAATTAACTATTTATATTTTCTCATGTCAGCCCTTGGCAGTGTGAAAACACCATTGTAGAATATAAGTATGACTCTCTATTGGGATCTCAGCTCTAATGGCAACTTTGTGAATAATTAAATACATCAATGACTGTCCTAGACTTGCCCAGATTGTTCCATTATATAGATTATCTGTTTTCCTTTACTTTAATTACATATTGTTCAAAATTTTCGTTTTATGGTTGTAAGGAAATACATTCCGCAGGGGTTCCCAATCAGACAGAAATTCTACCCTGAGAGTAATTAAGCAAGGCTTATGGAGGATTAGGGGATACTATTAAGCTAAATGTGATGTCCATCAGATTATTAAAAACCTGTGAACTGATAGTTTCTTTTAATTTTATCTGTGGCTTTCCATGATGTTTATTGAATGCCACAGATTCCAATCAATCTTTAAACCTTCTCATTATTTTCCTTTTTATAAATACATATTTATTGAATTTATATCGGGTGAGGGGTATGATATTCAGAACTTCAGTCGACAAGGGAGCAAAAAAGGTTGAGAACAACCGGTCAAATATTTTTCAGATCAATCAAGAATATGGAATATGGGCAATATGACTTGGTTTGGGGAGAAAGCTCTTCTTGTATTAGATAGTTCAGTTCAGGAAATTATCCTGGGAATTTATTTTGTTAAATTGATTATTTTGCATTCACTCAGAAATAAAAATGGCTTACAGAGCAAGTGGGGATATTATGTGTCACTCTGTGTCTCTTTTCCTTTTTAGAAAACTAGTTTAAAGTTTTTTCAGTGAATTTTTACATGTGTGATCAATATTTTAACCCCCCTCCTCCCCTGAAATCCCTCTTTCAGTAGGTAGAAGGATATAGCCTTACTACAGGGAATTTTAAACTAAATATCTATCCTGTTGACTGCACTGATGTACCACTGCATCTTATCAATACCAGAAATCATTTTGTACTTCCCCAAAGCTGGCAGTTGTAAATTTTCTCTGAAAATTTTTCCTTTATGCTCCTCCAAAATTAATATTAAGATTCCAGTTTGCAGAATTTTTTCTTGAATTTTCATTTTTTCCTATCATTAGTCAATGTGGTCATCATTAATTCACTATTTGGCAATTTCAGGCGGTGTTTTCATTGCTACATTATTTGGATTGGCATTGGCAATGGTTACGTTGGCTGGAGAGATATTTTATTACAAGAGGAAAAAACTAATGGCTCAGAAAACTTTGGAAAAAGTAGGATGGGTGGAAGGAAAGCCTGAAGCTAACAAAGTGAAAATTAAGAATGAAAAAGGAGTTTTGAGGACAAAAGTTTTGGGACAGCTTTGGAAGGAAAGAGCCTCCATCAGGCACAGGAAGAGGAAGGTTAGTATTAGAAATACTCAAAATGTATGCAACAGTAAAAGACTCATTGAATCAAATTTTGCTTGTTCCTATCTTTTTGATATAATGTTTAAATTGACCTTTAATCAGAGTTATGTATAATGTTCTTTAGCATGAAATGATTACAGTAAATTTCATATTTCTTCACATATATAATGGGTAATGTGCCATAGGTATTCTCTTGAAGCATCGTAAAAAGTACTCTTTTTCATTCACATATTATGTATTAGATGTTCAAAGTTATTGCATAATTCAGAAAAAGAAAATTAATGAAAATTTACTCCAGTGATTCAAATAACTTATTTATTGCACAGATGGTGAGTTAGCATTTATCTTCAACCTCAGTGATACAAGGTTCTTATTTACTTAAAATGATCCAGAAACAATGACTATAGTCCACAATAATTGTACCATGGTACAATTGTAATCATTGTTTCTGCAGTCTCATATTTCCACTCTTTGTTGATCATCCTCATGAAGCTGCTCAGTATTTATCAGATACATTTGGTGGACCTTAGATAGACCACTAATCAAAATACAAATGCTCATGTTTTTATTCATCTTGCAGCGAAAATACATTAGTTTATATTGTAATATCTTACAGTTACTCAATTAACTCAGTCACAATATTCAGTTACCGAATACTCAATCAACCATTATTTCATGTATATATAAGTAATCCATAAGGCTACATTTGATATGCTTGGCAACTTTTAGGTGATGGATGGGCTGATAGGTTTCAATGATCTCTAGAACAGGAGATAGACACATTTCAAATCCTTATTGACAAATATGATGCTTTCACGAATACCTATGCTTGAAAAAATATTATTTACTGTAGTAGCAGTTAGAAAGGTGGACACCTGATAGCAGCATTAGAGAAGAATATTTTTACCACAATTTTGATGATCATGTAGATATGATAGTTAAAAATGGACTTAAGATGTTAAGTTTCATTATACAAGGGACCTTCACAATATTTTTGTCTCAAGTGTACTATTTTTTCCATTAATTTGCATTGCTCTACAAATTTTAGATATGGGTCTGTGATATTGGAGTCCTTATTATGACTGTCATAGGAACAGAATTGAAAAATGCTTGAAATATGATGTAAGACTATGCGCAAAAAAGTGTGGTGTTGATATGACACAGACTTCTCACTGTGAAGTGTATAATGCACTAGATCTTAACACTTTAAGTAATAGGAGAATGCATGCTGATATTGATTCTATATAAAATACGAAATGATCAACTCAATTCATCACAGCTGTTGCACATGATATTTTTTCGCATGCCTATTTTTAATACATGCTGTAAGAGAATCTTTTGTCAAGAATTTTTAAGACAAATGTTTTTGTGCAATAGCCCAATGGCAAAAATTATAAGAGTGGCAAATTGAAATTAAATTCCAAAATTTTTTAATAAGAGTCTAAAATAATCCATCTGTGCAGTCCAGGTACCTTTAGATCACAACCATTATTGCCTTCTAATCATAAATCCACTCTACATTCCTCAGTTCTGGTCGTAAAGTCATCTCTCTCCCTCTTATAATATGTATTATTAGTAATATCAGTTTGTGGTAAACAATGGAACTGTTTCTAAGTAACATGTTCCTTGTCCTTCTTTCAGAGAGGAATTGCTCCAGTCCCCACAGTATCCATCATAAACCAAAACTTGGAGAAACCAGCCGCATTAAATTATGATGTTAACCATGGTAACCAGCTTCAACCAGCACAAAATCGGCTGACTCAAGTTTCATATGAGCCTGTATATCAGGATCAATATGACAGAAGACAAAATAGAAACCTTTATCATAATAATAAGTTTATTTGGTGAGAGGTATTATGAAGAATCTAATTTCTGTACATTTTGAAAAATTCAACCTCCACCATACAAATGGAATTATGTTAGATTGAAAGTAATTTTGGCCCCCCTAGGTGGACCATCTGAAGTAAATTTCAGTGGTCTGAAGGAATTCTGAAGGAAAACATCCAACTGTTCAAAAGTACAAATTAGAGAGCAAATGGGGGTAAGAAATTCTGTTTAGGACTCAATGTTGACACAGAATATGAAATGTAATACCATTTTTTGTCAAAATTTCCTACCCTTGACTTCACAAAACCTCTTTAATTGAACACTATAGTAGAAAAATGTTGACTCAGTTTTGCATTGACATGCTTAATATTACTTCATCATGTGCACATTTCTGGCATCTCCAAATATAGCACCATATTCCATTATCTTGTCCGATAACATACATGCAACATTGTTGTAGAGCATTATTAATAAAACATTTTATCTATCACCATGATGAGTAAATGACTCAAAATGGCATTCCCTCTGCATTGACCTTGCAGATTTTTCTTCTCTACCACCTTAATGAACTATCAATTTATGTATACAAGGTATAATATACCTTAATTCTACGAGTATCAGAGGCCTGATATTTCTGCTCTTGGGGTATGTGAAAAAAATGCCCCTGGCTGATCTATCAACCATTTTTGTAAATAAATGTTTGTAGAAATATTTTTTCTTAAAAAAATAGTAGAAAAAGCATAATTAAATCATGTGACAAATCCAATGCCATATCCACTTGTTGAGGATGGCAGTAAAAGGGTTAAGTTTTCATTTTGCACAAACATAAGCCAACATACATATATTATCAGTTTTTGACTGGATAAGTGGACATTAACCCTCTTAGTGCAGATTGCCGATATAATGGCTTTTGCATCTCAGGTAAAAAGTGCAGTGGGCCGGTATGATCCATTTCATTAATTTACTCTCCTTATTTCTTGCTTGAACCACTGACAGGAGTCAGCGCTAAGAATGTCAACTCATTATGTTTGGTGAGATCCTTGTGCCAATGGACTGAAGCCTTGATCAGCCAATATCATGATTGATGATCACATGGATATGACGTGTACAGTAGAACCCTGCTTTACGATGGACTCACTTTATGACCTGCATGCTACTGCATGCGAATTTCTAATTTCGACAATACTTTACGCTCACAATTTTAACCCATTTCCTTAACATTTAAACTCTTAATTGTTATCAGACTTTATTTTTTATGATATCAATGTATTAATACTTATTGTTACGTGAAATCTGATCCCGCGGCTGGTAAAATGCTGGTTCACTTTATGAATGGTCCCATGGAACAGAATAATATCATAAAATATGGGGGTAATGTATATGAAATGTTATTGTACACTTTGTAGGTATTATTCTAACTGCTACTTTTAGGGAAGTTTAATATCTACTACTAAGAGACATTGGGGATGAGCTCATAAGACTTGCTGAAATGTGGTACCGCTTTGAACTTAGGCTCTCTATGGGTATTACCATAAGGGTTAACTGAAGATTTCTCAAATGCATATTATTTTTTTCACCCTTTGCTCTGTGATATCAATCCTATAGCATCATTCGAGGAACAGGCAAGGTTAGGCATCTAGATACAGCTATGCTATTCTAAGGGAGAGAGATATTGGAGGCATTTTAACCATTCCTTATGTTCTTCAGCAACACTAGAGGAAGAGATAGAACATGGTGTATCTAGGTAATAAAATAAAAATTGTTTTATAAATATATCATTACTTTATCAGATGTACAGGTTCAAAGATACAGTTAAGGCTCCATGGAAATTCCTTTGTATGACATTTTAAAATGTATTCAAAAGTATGACATATAAGTCCAACAAGATGTGTAGCAGTGGCGGCCCTTGCAGCAAACATGGATATGAATTTTTTCATCTAATCATCGAGTACATAAGCCGATCAGGCAATGTTATGCTCAAAGTGTGAAATTCTGCTGATAAAATCAATAGCCTTGACCGGAATTCACACCCGGATCCCTCAGTAATATTTAGAGTAAAAAATATGGGATTCTAAAAGAACAGCTGTAATTTTCGTAAATTATCGTGGTATTTTACGTAACTTACCGCAGCCCTTAGTGAAAAGTACCGTAATTTTCGGTAATATTAAATGCAATCTTAATCTTGTAATAAGGGACGTACAATTAATTTGTGGAATATTTTTACTCGTGAAATATTTGTGGGGCTAGGGTTTTATCGGTTTGAAGTAAATTTCTCATACCAAACAAAAGAACGCCAAATCGCGTTAGAGCTGCCGTATTTATTTTTTTTTAATTTCTTTAAAAAGAAAGAAACACAGGACATTATATGTGAAGAAAGAAGAAAGAAAAACTTAAAACGGTGATAAGAAACGGAGGAATGCCTTGAAACAATATATAAGTATAAGTTTAGACAACTTTCCAACACAATACTAAAAACTACTTATACCTAGTATGTTCTGATGAAAACAAGACGTGTATTCCTAAATATGATGATAGAGAGCTTTGTGCGAGAAAATAAAACGACCTCTTAGAGTTCGTGGTATTATTTAACATTACATACCGATGTGCGAGTTATGTAGCAATCAGATTTACTGTAATTCAGACGAACCCAATCATCACCTTATCAACAATTTTATGAGAATTACTTGAGGCAATATGCCTATGAATAACAGTTCGCAAAAGGTACAAAAATAACAACGCTTGAACAAATGTAATTTCTCCATCGTAATGGTTAGTATACTTGCTGACAGATGCCTCTGCCATCGGCAAATTATTGTTTCATATTCATGTCATGACGTCAAAAGTTGGAGTAGATCTAAAACTAGCGATTACGGTACAGTAAGTGGTTTTATCACGCCATTAAAGTATAGTATATTTAAAATTTATTCCTTCAAACTGCTACAATGTTTAAGAACGATGGAGCGGTTTTTGATGACAGCATTATGTTTTTCCTTGAGTTTCTGAAAGCCTCGATGCCTAATCACCAAACTTCTTGTCATCGAAGGCAAGCAAGAGAAAACATCTTCAGGGATTGAGGACAGGGACTCTTACTGAAACAGGCAATGCCGATAAAATACCAGCGCAGTTTCACTTTCAACCATCTCAACCATCTCAACGATCTCAACTTAAATTGAAAGTCAAAATGGCAATCTGAAGCCAGAGTCATCTAGAATGTCTTGTAATAACTACGAAGTGAGGGAGGTGCTGCCGGTGAGGGAGTAGTGTTGAGAATGCAATCCAGAGGTCTGAAGTTCCTTTGTCTATGTGGCAACGTTGTCAATACACGTACCGTATCACGCTATTCCTCTGCCACAACTACCGTCAATCGGTCCGTTATGTGGCATTGTGCGGTATAAGTTGTCAGAATGGGCGGACAAAAATTTCAATATGATGAGAGTGGAGGAACGTTTTTCTATTTTTTATTATCGTTTCTTGCCCTTTTATTAATCCCCAGTACATACTATTGGTGGCCCCGGCCGAAAAAGGATGGTAAGTGTCATTCCCGGGTTCAAAGAATTTTTTGTAAATAATAAGAGTTAATTTGCTAGTACGATGTTCCGCAGTTGTGTTTTGATCATACAACGACTTAAACACCTTTTCCCTGTCGTTTGTGCTTTTTCTTGTGGTCCCCATGACAATTACGTGGTGAAACAGCAGTCATGCACTCTCAGAAGAACGATGTCAATAAGTGTGTGTGTTCAGCCTATAATTGTTCGACTAGGATGATATAATTAAATTATAAATTTTTACAGATCCCTCGAACGTTGACAAGGAGTGTCACTGTGACAGTTGCTTAAAAAAGAAGCTTGTGTTACAATCAAACGAACCCTGGAAGGTTACTAAACAAATTTTTATGTAAGGATTCACTGTGACTTCATTCATTGTTATTCTTTCGCATTTTTCTTTGCATTTTAACTGAATGTTAATTGGTTATTTCACGTGTGTGGATTTCAGAAAAATTCTTCTCATCGGTGGTTGGGCTATTCTTATTTTTCTCGCTTACAAGGTGTCACAGTTTGACTATGAGTATGCCAATTTCGACCCTTATGAAATTTTGGGGATTCCGTTGGTAAGTGTAAATGACTTTCATAGGTATGATTATCTTTAACGAAAGTTTCTATGGTGTGTAATGTGATTACTGTTTCATTCGAAGGGATCATCTCAAGCCGAAGTCAAGAAAGCGTACAGAAAGCTCTCACTCATACTTCATCCCGATAAAGAGAGCGGGAATGAAAAGGCTTTTATGAAGCTAACGAAAGGTGAGATTTAATACACTATCATTGGCTATTGAAGGTATTTCTTCGGTCACGTTGAGCAGAACTTTTGTTTATGTGGCCTACTATAGCCTGTTTATGTTTTCAAAGCTCCTTCAAATTTATTTCTTCTTGTCAAGATATAAATTATGTTCTAACTTTTTAGCTTTACCCAATTGATGAAGTACTCTGTTGGCATGGCGTGTTTCTCATAGCTTTCGTGAACGACACTGCCGCTATAAGATGGTCGTTTCATTTTTTTGCTGATGGCATTCCTCAATGGGTATTGTGATGTCTTAAGTAAAGAAGTCGTTGATTTTGTCTCAATTTTTGAACGCTTTTCATCCCATTGGAGTTACGTTAATCAACCACTACAATTAGGTTTTTGAATAGCAATACTCTTGAAGCATATGTATAGCTTGAGAACAGCCATAATTCAAAAAAATATTGCTTGTTAATGTTGATATACGTATGCTGATGGCAAAATTTGGACCATTGATTCTGCCAATAGTGCTATATTTGTTCATTTAGCAGATTTTGTGGTATTAGGTTATCTTTTATGATTTTTTTATAGCTTACCAAGCCCTGACAGATGAAGATGCCCGCAGAAATTGGGAGAAATATGGAAATCCAGATGGCCCTGGAGCCATGAGTTTTGGAATAGCCTTACCATCATGGATAGTAGAGAAAGAAAACTCTGTATGGGTGAGGAGAATTGATATGTCACAGATCTTTCTTAAAAAGTTGATTAACCTACTTTGGTCCATGATAAATGCTGGTGTACATTAATTCCTTTAATTCAACTATTTAATTTTATGTTCATGGTAACAAGTAGCTAATTATTTGATATGTCAAATGATTATTTAAATAATTTACCTCACACGCAGTAAGTTACACATCAGTGTGACCTAGAACAATAGCTTCAGTTTTATATGCCAGTGTCAGTTTTACTCTTCATATGTATCTTGTGAGAATACAGATAGTTAAATTAACCTTTAAACGCGGGATTTAAATGGGCCCTTATGAGGTTTTCCTGTGATGTATGAGCCAATACTAGCACTTTCGGCAGTGAGAAGCGCCAAACAGTGTGCCAATATTGGCACTTTCAGCATTTAAAGGTTAAAGGCTTCGTCTGAATTGTTCGGATTTCCTCTCTAAAAGTTAATAGGTTGGCTAGTTAGCAGTGAAAGAGGCTCTTTCCATGATGTTGTCTCTGCAATGTACTGAATCCAAATTTCCAATCAAAATATTTTCATCAGGATTCATTTAAAGTATTATAAAATTCTCTGCAAAGCTATAATGAATATCAAAGGATTTATGTAATTTTCAGTTGTGTATCAAAGTGCTCCCATGCAGGATTTTAGCATTAAAAACATATCAAGTTTTCACTATTTTCATAATTTGGTTGTTATAAATTGTCATTTTTCTTACGCATTCTACAGAAATGGGGATGTTTACAAATTATGCAAATTAAAGTTATTTCAAATCATATCATTGATGTGACTTTGGGAGCCATAAGTTTATGATGATTCAACAAACTAGATGCTATATTTTGATTATTAATAAATATTTTTACAATCAAAACTATACAGAAATTAAATGTATGATCACACTCATCCCACTCCTTATTGTTTGAAATGTCTCTTCTGTGATGTCAACCGCAATTTGCTAGCTCCTGCCATTTACACTGTTGCTGTTCATCTGGCCCTATGTAATGTCCTCCATCTGTACTAGTATTGTAGATGCATGGCTTGCTCATTGACTTCAGGACTCGTGATGCATTAGATTGAAAATTTTCCTGCTGAAATACAAGTTCTGGAGACTAAGAATTCAATTCAAATCCCAGAATGATTTTCCCTTTTTTTTATAATTTTGTGAATAGGCTATCATATGTTGCTCAGTTCGCAGCCCAAGTCTCTAATGTAGCCTCTTATTTGGACTTCGGTTGATTATTTTGCTTGATATGTAATGTTAGAAGGATTTTAATTTCTCTTTTATAACACTGGTCTACACCAAAAAAGTCTTTCCTAACTCAGGTAAGGAAGTGAAGAAATAGCTCAAAACTTTTATTCTCAACTGATAACAAAAAGCAGCAAATACATATTTTTCTCAAAGCCAACCAAATTGAATACCAGCAATTGAAGGGCCAGCCAACCATTTGCAAACTTACCATCCAGAATGAATGTCAACAAGTTTAAATGCTTGGGAGGTCAGATTTACTAAGAAAAATGAGTAAGTGCTGGCATAGTGTGTGCTCCTCAAATTGTAGTCCTAGACAGAGACCATTGATAGCAGTCAGTCGATGGACTGGTTTTTTTTTGGGAAATGTTGAGGTGTAGTGGTTGAGCTTAGGATGTGAGCAGTTGGTAGACTTGAAAGGGAGGGTATAGTAGGGTAGGTATACTCCTGTCCGAAAAAACTTACCATCTCGGAGCCAAAAAATTTCTAAGTCCTGAGTGGGCGTCGATGTGACAACACAGTCGAACCACGCCCCCTGCCCCGGAGAGCAATAAACATACGGAATGAGAAAAAACCTTCCTCGTTGCAGTTGGAGAATGCAGGGGAAAATGTTGCAGGGAGAATGAGGGGGAATAAGAATATGCTTGACGGGAAAATTTTGACCTGCGAAAGGAAATTCTTACTGGTGGGAGGAGGGCTGAGACTTCTGTTCGCTTAATGTGTGAGCAAGAATGAAAGTGGGATAGCCCGTTTCGGTCGCTCCAAGAGACCAAGACCTCTCGTTGACGACAACTGCTGGATGATGTGGAGAGCCCATCCTTCGTCTTCGTCATGTGTTATGGAAGTTCACAAAGTGCATTTACGTGTTTGTTTATACTCACATGCTATACAGTTACATGGGTAATTCGAATCAGAAGATGATATTAACTACTCGAATTGACTATATTCTGAAAGAGAAAAATTGATTGCTTGGACAAATATTCAATTTTTGTGTAAAAGGTTAAATTCTTTATCGTAGCCGCTATCATTAATGTTTCCTCCGCCGTGTTTGGAACATTGGGACTGTGCGTCTTTGAATGTTAACGTAATATTTTTCCCACAAATAGCTTTACAGCTCCCTCTTAAAAGTATTATTTACTTCAAAGTTGGATTAAAATAACTCTATACCCAATTATTATACTCTTAGAATGCTTTTTAACCAACTTCCATCCAATCAACCATAGAATTCAGCAATCGCTCAATTTTTGTCTCCCGTTAGAAGTTACTGGGGATAAATACGCTGCTTGCCGGACAGAGACATGTTTTCGCCACACAATGTTAACACTTGGTCCAACTTCGTCTCATCGGCGTATGTTTCACTGCAACCTTCTACTTCATAATTTAAAAAAAAACTTATAGTCGAGTGGGAGGGACTCGATCAAAATGATATCCCAGGGCAGCTTTCAAATATCAACTCCTTAACTTATCACAGTCGTTGGGTTGGGTATGTTGCTTACATTGCATTTAGAAAACGGAGCATTGGCCACTGGGGTTCACATCGCATGTTATCTGCCATGGCCATTCTAGGAAGATGTGATTAAATACATTCGTAAATTTTCCCTGCTACCAAATTTGCCGATTCTTTGCATTTTATTCACCTTACAGAACCCTACAACAACACCGAAAGAACTTCATTATTATATGGACATCCTCCCTAAATTCAATGACAGTGTTATCATCTAGATGATTATGAGTAAAACTGAAATAGCTGCTGATGTTGGAATATATGGCGGTCAGCTTTGAATACCGGTAACATTCCTTTCGTAATCTTCATAAAAAGGGTATGGCAAAAAAAACTAACTACTTCGGCTTCTTATTGAAACAGAACATTCATATTCAAAGTAATTATTAACGGGATATATTTCCCAATGGAAATGGTTGGCTAGACATACCTCAATAATTACTGGTTTTATTTAAACAAGTCATATTGTTTCAATTGTCATACCTTTTCGATAACATGTGATTTCTTATTGCTAACTTTGTTTGTAATGATGCTACAATGTTTCCATTTTATTTCTCATGAAAATCTTTGAAATCGACCAAACACACAGCCTTTACACTTACTTCCTACGGTTAAAAATAACTTGATGTCACTTATTTGACCATGAAGTTTTGTAAGTGATATCTTCAGTTCACTCAATTAGTAAGTTCAGCTTCCACTTCATTATCCAAAAGCAATTGTGTTGAGGCAACATCCTGTCAGCCCCATGTATACATTTCTGGGAGAGCAATAAACATTCCGCACAAAATAAAACCCTTACCCCAACCCTGGATTGTGGAAAGGAAATCTTCCTATCTTCTGAAAGTGACCTAAACAGGGCTGCGGTTTCTTTCTCAGCTGGGAGTTGGCATGTCAGAAAAGTGTTTTTGAGCTGTTTCCATTTGGGTTGTTTTTGACTTCTGTTTCCTTATTAGTTAAGGAGAAAGGAGGCAGATCTGCTAAGTTAGACAATTTCAATGGATCCATATCACTAGCGGTGAAGCAGCAATCGATAAATTCAAGAATACGAAACATCTCTGCGTGCTGACTAAGAACTTGGTCAGCCGCGAACTCTACTCCGATATGCCATTATCATTGACATTTTCAGTTAGTATTTATATTTCAACATCGTTTTTTTATCAATTAGATTCCCCCTGACAAATTCAAAATGACCCACATGTCTGAAGATACCTCATTCGCCACAACTTGAAGGCGCTGAGAGGATATGTCCATTCAAAGTGATAGAATACTGCTCCATGTTGGCTAAATGTGGTCTCCATCGTCGTATATCTTTCTGTGATAATTTTATCATCGTATTCTTAAACGTTATAGTGTATTTATGAGCTGATATAATACGTATTGCATTTTATTTTGATATCTGAAAGACCTCCGTCACACCACCAAATGCACCAACAAAAGTGCTCTGAATGTGGATAACGTTGATAAGGCTGACATCTCTGACAGGATCACAGCGGAATGGTGGAAAACCTTTCTGCTGAGGATTCCTACAAGTTGAGCATTGGCGTAATCCTTATCGAGTCCAATTTTTCAAATGAATAAAACTCTCACGTTTCGTTTATGCAATGCTGCTTGAGTTTTTAGGGGACACTATTATAAAAATTACTTGGCCCTGTTTCATGTTCACTGCTGGGAACCTCGGTAGACTGTGCTAATGCCACCCTTTGTTACCTTACCATTGGTACAGAAAACCCCAAAGAAAAAGCTGGAAATTTTATATTTTATTTTTTAAAGTATATCTCCATAAAAGTCATCTAATTAAAACTGTACCGTGACTCATAGTATGTCATCACTGAATTTGAAGTGTCATGTTTCCCTGCAAAATGGTAAGGACACGACAAAGGCTCTACGCAATGAAGATGGTAATGATGAACGTAGAAGACTATTATGGGGGTGTATAGCATATTTTCCCATCTCTGCTTATCTAAGAATACCACTTTGGTACGCCAAAGGCAATGCTGAGAACCCCCAACCTCGGTCCCCCGAGGGAAACCTCGCCGTCACAAACCTTGGGTGAAAGAGCCCGACCGACCACTAGACCGCTCCTTCTCCCCCACTCCAATCTGAAAACAATGTCGCTGCCTCCTTCCCTTGCAATTCTTATGCAGGCCTCACTAGGAAGATGTCAAGATGAGTGAAGGTGGGGAAGAGGCTTTCTCTCGTTTTGGTGTGTTTACAGTTCATTCGGTTAAGTTGGTGAATGTGCGATTACAACCAGCTCTGGCTTTCCACCACCGGTGGTCGTGGATGTTCATTCTATGTTAAATCAGCATAGGGAACACATTGAAGTTCAGCGAGAGGGAATAAAGTATTGAAAATGACTTAGAGGATTCAACCAATATCCTCTCAATTGCCTGCTCAAAGCATATAACCAGGCGTGAAACCATTCAGGAGACTCGGCTCTCATCAAGTACGTTCTGAAGAAGGTCTTTTTCCTTCCCGAGCGCTTATTGCTTTCCTGCACAAGGGGGCGTGGTTCGGCATTGTCACATCGACGACAACTTGGGACTAAGAAATTTTTCGGCTCTGAGGTGGTAAGTTTTTTTTGGACAGGAGTATACATAACTGCGGTAAAGTCTTTCATTAACTGAGCATCAGGAACTGGCTTTAATGTCTCATGGTGCAATGCTGCGTAATGGTCCCTATGCAATGTTCTAAGCTACCATGATGCTGGATGCTTGTGCTGATCTAGCAAGAAAACAGCACAGTCAGATGGAAAAGCAAAAGTTGCTACCAGGGTGATACCTGCAATTTTGGGTTGTTTGCATCATTGGTGCAATATCATTAGTGCACATGTTGGATGTGCCTTGGGTAGGTCCTTTGCCTAAGTCTGAGTGTAAAGAGTCCTTAGAGGGAAACTTATAAAAATGCCTCGCGTCATGATATCCAATGCCCTTTTCCATCACCTCTTCTGCTCCCTTTGTGTCTCAGAAATATGTGACATATCATCTGCCACTTACCATTCCTCTTTCATCTTAACGAGGTTGGTCCGAAAACTAATGTCCATGTCATTTTCTTCATATTTGCAGGAATTATAGAATATAGGGCCCTCTATCGATTGGCTTAATTAGAAATACACCTTTCCATCCTGGTTTTTCCAATAATCGCATTTGAAAATAGACATATTTACATTACGTAGTACAGTAGGAGCAGATCCTTGGTACATAAAATATAGATTTAAAGTGTTGAAACCCATGTCGTTTACACAAAAAACGGATATGATATAAACAAGGATTTAAGAAATTGATTAGTGTAAAAATGACGGTAGGATACCGTCTCAGTTTTTGAGAAATTAAATGATTATTATCGAAATTTATCAAAGACACTGTAATTAGCTGATCGGGGCGCAGGGGTTGGTCATACATGTGGCAGTGTTGGAAGTGAACTTACACATACCGTGGGAATTCAAGCAGAGAGGCACATTTCAGAAGCTGTAAATTGTTTGTTTGAAAATATAGTACCACCTCGATCAATGAAAAACATCGGTCAAAATACGAAGGGCTTCATATAATCCAAACAGGCCCGGTAAATATTCCCAAAACATTTTGCTGTCACATAATAATAATTATCATCACTTATAAACGACTGATGAATGTGGCACTCACAGTTTTAATGAACGCTTGCAATCATAAATATTTCCAAATCATACAAACTAGT
The DNA here is from genome assembly GCA_963169105.1 of Ceriagrion tenellum. Lineage (NCBI taxonomy): Eukaryota > Metazoa > Arthropoda > Insecta > Odonata > Coenagrionidae > Ceriagrion > Ceriagrion tenellum. Next base: position 127,148,444 of record OY720637.1, read on the forward strand.
TGGTTTTAAATCCTAATGTATACCTTAGTGATTTTGAATTCATGTCTGTTCATCGTCATAGGCAGAAGTAGGCGTATATTCTTGAATTGTGACCTTAGGTAACATTCCTATTCTTAATGCCATTAGCCCATCATCTATATAAATTACTTTCTTTACTTTTTTCCATATAATTTCTCACAATTTTGAGCTCTAACATCTGAACAGTCAATTTGATCGAAATTCTGACATTCAATTTTTTGTAGGCAACGAAGCGATCGTTCAAACGTTCAATTTTAATCTTTTTTGGAGGGAAAAATATTACTAAAGGGAGTTACGATGATGAAAACAAAATTTTTAAAAGATATTAGTGAAAAAAGCTAAGAAAAAAAGTATATTCCACTTCAGAGAGTCGAACCTCACACCTTCCACTTCACAGTCCGCTACTTTTCCTCTCGTCCACCACTTGCTTGGCTTTGGGAACAATGTAGCAGCAATTAAATTATACAAAAACAATGTATAAAGTGCTTTATAGTACTGATCTCCACAATAAAACCATTCAGTGATCAATTTAGTCCTGCAAAGGACTATTATGTATTATGAGAACCTCTAAAAAGAACTTACTCAATGTGTCTAAAGTAGGAAAGCACTTCGGTACATGCACATAAAACACCAGTCACTAAGGACATCAACAAAGTTCAGTACAGCGTTGCCAAAGTTTTTAGAAATTAATTAACCTTGAAATAAATGTAAATGTAGGGTTTACTTGAGAAAATATTGTAATATAACAATCATATGAATTTTTAGATATTTATGGTGATATAAATTGTTGAAAAGGTTTCATAAATGTAATTACTTATTCAGGCATAATCGCTGCACAACTCAATTCTCGGCATTTGATTAAAAACTCTTTTCGTAGGCTGGTCTTCCTAATATTCATTTTAAATGTGATATTTCAGCTTTCCTCTAAATTAGACACATTACAAAACAAAGGAGTATTCTTTTAAAGTCTCATGAACATAACTAAAACAATCAGGATGCCACTAGACTCACTCAGTCGTGAACCAACCTCCTTAAAAAGCTACCTCAGCTTCCGTGCTATCATCTACTCATTGATCTCCTCAATGCTGTGTACATGACTCCCATTAGATTTAACTATTAATGAATGTTACCCTTAAGTATATTATGCTTTTATTTATTTCCCCTTGTTTATTCATCATTTTGGTCATATTCACCCATTAGTTTTTGTCTGCTTCTGTGTTTATACTTAGTTAAAATTCTATGTTGAAGGTCAGTTTGGATGATTTTGTATTGTTTTTTTTAGGGAGTAAAATGCATGTTAATAATTAATGGCTCTATAATGCATTAATTCCAATCACATATGGGTCATTCCACCACAATTCAACCAGAAAATTGACAAAATTGACCCTTGGGGCAACCAATTTCGACCAAATTTGGCTGCGTTCTACTGAATGTTCAGCGCGAGAGCCGGACGCCGCCACGGCGGGAGGCCAGCGTTACACCTTCACTCAAAATTTTTTTTCTTTCTTAAATGAAATATTATCCCTACCAAATTTTTTTAACTTGTAGAAGAAGGTTTTATCCACAACATATAAAAAAATTAGGAAAATCAAAGGCCTAGCTACATCGTCAAAAATCAATTTGAAAATTTGAATTTGTTATAAACTTTATTTGCTTAAATTTCATAAAATAATCCATTTATTATCTTTTTCAATTCAAGACCTTTAAAATGAGTCACTGCATGTATTTTTGTCTTCCTTATTTCCGGAGATATGCCGTCAAATCCGACGACGCTTTTGTAAAATTCTAGTTTTACAACATTGCAATATCTCGTAAACCATTGCATGTATTACAAAATTGCTTTGGGGTTTTCGTTTTGTAATCAATTTTTGAAGACGATTTGCCAAATTTGGTCGAAATCGGATACCCCAAGGGCAATTGCCTGGTCGAATTTGAATGGAATGACCCATATGTAGTATTAATATTGTATTGCATCTCAAAGTCATGAGTTTTATTGAGATATTTTCTATAGGGCTGTGTGCCCTGTCCACCTTGTCAGCCCAACCCCCCCGACATTCCTTGCTTCTCTCACCCTGCTTCACCATGTGCTCAGGAAGAAAAAATATTACAGTACTGAACAGTCCTTTATGTATAGAACTTCTTTCCAAAGATTATTATCAGAAATTTGCAATTTCGTGCCAATCTTCAAGCAGCATCTTTTCAGTGTTAACCACTAGTATCCATGACCAAACAGATGATTTGTCGACATGTATCAAGTCTACTGGTGATATAATTTATCTCTCATTTGATTACAATGGACCATATTCCCTAGTACATACTTCATCAATGGTATGAGTGACAATGAGTATGCTTTTCAATTAAGCTTAAAACTTATTAGTATAGTAAAATAGTATATAGGAAATTAGTATATGCATAATTTCTAAAAGTGCTTGCATTTTTGAAATCATAAATTTTATGGTAAAAAATAAAGAAGTTCATTCACTTTCTCTTATAATGACCGTTCTGATGAGACCATTATTTCTAGTTTTATTTTGCAAAAGCAATTAAGCTTGCTAGTGATTAAGAAGTAACTTAACCCACAAATTCTCATGGATGTTGATGTGATTACTCTGGAGTTTAACTTGAGACCTTAGGATTGGCAAAGTAGCCCATTATCTCTGGTGGTGAATTTAATAATGAGCAAAGTTTGAAAGTTGTTCAACTCCTGGTTCTTGAAATAAATTAAGCATTGCAGAAAATCTCTCTATGAAAACATTCCAGTTTTTTATTATTTGTTTGCATAATGTAGGTTTATATATTATTATCGAGTTTGAAATAATGTTTGATACGTTGTTTTATCTCACTGGAAATATTTCTTTTTGTAAGTACCTATGTATATCTATGTTATGCTCTGAAAATGAGAAACTCCATTGTCTTTTTTTGCTAGTGTAGGTGAGGATATTGTTTTAATATCAGAAAATTATGGATTTTACTGTGTGGACATTCATCCAAAATTTATAAGTAATTTATTTTAAAATTTGTCATTGAATATTTCAGGTTCTTGGTCTCTATGCACTCGTCTTTATGGTTGCTCTGCCAACGGTGGTAGGGATGTGGTGGTATAAGTCAATACGATACTCAGGAGATCAGGTGAGCATTTTGAATTTGTGGTTGTCTGTGTTTCAGTTGCAATTAGGTGTTTGTCTGTCGGTTATTGAGATCATGACCACCAGATCACTGTAGAAAAGTTCTCCCTTGTAGGCTGTTGCATGAAGAAGATAAAGTTGAAGTAAAAATTTGTTTTAAATTATTGGAAAACAATAGAGTTTGTGTGGGGTTGCTCTTAGGGTTCTGTAAACTATTGTGTTTAAATCTGCATAAAATACAAAGATATAGTCACCTCTATCAATGAGTCCAAAATTAATTTGGTGCTACTCTGATAATGTTGACAAGTGACATGAATGACAATTTTTTTTAAGTTTTTAAGTTTTTTTAACAACATTTTTGCATAAACTACTTTAATTTCTGAATGTTTGCTGTACATGATTGTCTTATTAAAGTCCCATTTCTCATGAGATGCTACACTGATGAAAATGGAATTTTACTTGGGATAATTTCTGTAAACTGGTTGATTATTAAATATCAGAGTTTAAATTGAAGGATTTTAGAGTTGACTACTGGAAAGATAAAAAATTGTAGTTTTATCTTTTTATTAGCAAAGTACAAGGCTCTGTAAGCTTAATTCTTGTTTCAGCTCATGAAATACGCCTCATTTCACTTAAATGTTGCCATTAAAGATTATTTATCATGAGTGATAAGTCAGTGCTATTGTTTTACATTACTAGTTCATGTTCAGTTCAAATCTTTGCCAGTTGCCTTATTTATAGTATTTTTAAAAATCTCAATGAATTAAAATACTTTTAAATGGTCTTTGATCATTGCTCCGAATTAAGTTTGCATTAGATTTTAGGATTTTTGTTGAATCTGTGATTGTCTTATTATAGGTTCTTCTAGACACGACTCAGATATATTACTACTTCTTCCATAAAACGCCATCTATGGCTTTGAAGAGAGTCATTATGATTCTTGCTGCTTCTCTTGAATTTGAGAAAAAACACAATGGTGAAATTCAGGAAAGACCCACTGACAACACAGAGGTGCCATGTGTAAGTTGTTTATTTTTACATTTTGGAAATATTATTTCCTGTAGAAGTTTTTATTTTATTATGTCTTTAAAATCTGTCCAGCAATGGGTCATGAGGACAGAAATAGCTCTTTAGCATTCACTGGGTGATCCTCTCTGGCATTATGTCTTAATAACTAATTATAAGATTGAAATGAATGTGGTATTGTTCAAGCAGGTGTACAGTTATACCTTGCTATATGTAATTAATTAGTTCTGTGAGGAGTAGGGATGAGCATCGATGGTCGATGTTTCAGAAATATCGATGGTTGGCATTCGATGGTGGATAGTTTCCCCATCGATAGTTTGCCCTCGATGATATCACACTATCGATAGTTTTAGTCGATGGTTACCATCGATATTTTCCTCGAGTGTTTCCATTGATTTTTGCTAAAATTTCACGATGCCGCCGAAGAGTTGATATTGGAGGCACTTTTTTAAACTTTCCGATAAAAGTGCGAAGTGTATTCACTGCGGAAAAACCATTTTAACTTCGCAGCGTATCACCTTAAAATATGATTAGTGGAATATCTGGTTTTGTGAGTATTTTCTGGCTCACAGACATTGTATCAGCATTTATGAATCTATTTTAAATGATGTGTAAATGGTTAACTGAAGTAAAGATTTTTTGGTGTGAAAGTAGATGGTTTTGGTGTGTAATTTTGTACAACATTGACCACGAAATCAATCTAAAAAATATCATCCATATTATCGATGGTTTAACCATTGATAGTCTACTATTGATGGTTCATAATCGATAGTTTCTCAACATCGATGGTGCAACTCCGATGGACCATCGATGGCAAATATCGATGCTCATCCCTAGTGAAGATTGACCCAAGTCAAATCTCAGCGTGTGCCAGTTCAGCCGAAATGCTACATATATATTATTTTACCTATTATGAATATATAACAATGTGCAGTTGTGTATATATGACTGGTTTAGTTTTACAAACTCTTTAAATTAGCTAGAGTGAATATACACCTTGTTAAGTAAATGCTGAAGTAAAATAATAGTAACAAGAAAGATGAAAAAATGTGATTCTACTCCGATACAAAAGATATTGCAAATGCATCTCTGTTTGTTGTATTTTGCTGCTTACTTCACCAAGCAACAGCCTACTTCCTTCATGTCAGTTGTTTCTGAGCCTAGACTTTAAGCAACACTCATCATAACAGTTCGTGGATAGAGAAGTGGGTGCTAGCCTCCAAAAGAACTTTGTATCAAAACTATGGCGTCAACAATATTTTGCTGTGCTCATTTTCAGCAAAAGTATCAGATGTGGATAAAATAAGGTTTTTAAAAACTTCTTCAATGAAGTTCAAATTAAAAAATAAGTAATTTGAACAATTTTAATATCTACACTTAAAGTATTAGGCGGTGACCATACTGAACAAAGAATGCCCCCAAGTGGCACTTTACTGAACTTTTTTTGTATGCACATTGCTCCATTCATTGCTGTTCACATTGCATTGCACTAATATGTCCCAGTCTGTAATAAAGAATAGATAACATTTGTGCTATTGATTCTGACCGTGATGGCTCTAGAAAGTGCTCTTCTAAACAGCTTGGTAGTTGATTTGTGCCCCTTTTCCTCCTCAGCTGTATAGAGGAGAGTGAAAACTGGAAATGTATTTCCACTACATTGGATTTAACTGCTGTTACTCTGTGCTGCCCTTTCCATGAATTATGGAAAAGAAGTGAAATGCAGCTGGATCATTTCATGCAAAATTAGTATCCCCTCATCAGTATATCTTCTGAAGTATTTGAATGATTTCCTAAGCAAATGAAACTCCTCTCTGTTATTTGTATTTCTCACCTGCAATGCCGGCACCAACTGTTGTAGTGCTGGCAGCATTAGGAACTGCATGCTTCAACTTTAAGGACATGTATTCTCACTGTGATGTACGCCAAAAAGTTGAAACTTCCTCAGTGTGTACAGCTTGTGTGGAAACAGGGCATTGATGAGTGCTGAAATCTGAAAAAATGTCGTTAGTCACACCCGCAATGGTTATTTTGCATATTGTCATGATGCATACAGAGATAATGCCAAGTTTTTCAATACCTTGTGGTAAAGCTTACATTTTTAAAGAAACATTTTCTACTGATTTTCTACGAAGGTCAAGTTCGTGTGGATAAGAAATAAGAGGGTGTACATGAGAAAAAGGGAAGGTGCCGATCGAGTCCAGGTAAACACTGAAGAAGATCTGGAGAGAGTTAAATAGGGCTTGCGTGCATGTTTAAACCCTGAAACTCACAACTTACCTGTAAGCACCAAAGCTACAAACATCACACGTGAACTATCGATTCTTAGTATATGCCACGTTAATGCTCAATCTTTATTTGCGCACATTGATGAGTTAAGATACTATTTTGTCTCTAAAAGTTATCATTAAATTGGAATAACTGAGACTTGGCTGAAAGAACATGTAACAAGTAAGACGGTAGAACTTCAAAATTACCAATTAATTCGCAATGATCAACTTGGTAGAGATGGTGGTGGTGTTGCTGCATACGTTCACGATAGTTTAAAGTGTAAAGTTCTCAAATTCTCTGATGTAATTCATTGGAAGCCTGAATTTGTGTTCATTGGTGTCCCCCATGTAAATGGCAAACTATTGTTTGTTGTCTTGTATGGACCACCAAATACCAGTTACATATGTGATGATTTTGAAACCTTGGTATGATAATACTTACCTTTGTCTAAAAATGTTATTATTTTTGGTGTTTTTAACATTGATATGCTCAAATATACATATAAGAATACTTATCTTAAGAAGTTACTGTTTAGTTATAATCTTTATCTGCCTTCTTTTCAAGCAACACATGTTTTGGAATCAAGTCATACATTGCTTGACATACTAATTGTTGATGATGAATGTAAAAAACAAGTTCACTTTGGCCAAGAACCTGTTAACTTTTTATCAGAGCATAATCTGGTATATGTGAACTATACTTTCAAGACTCCTTCATACAAACCACCTGAAATCTGTTTCCGTGATTTGTCTAAATTGAAATACACCAGAGTCAAAATGTGCTGGAATGGCCTTTCCTGGGAGGACTTCTATTTTACGCACGATGTTGACAAAAAAGTCACCTTGTTCAATTCTTACATTACTTACCTTTTAGACAAGCACGCTCCCTTAAAAAAAATCAAGATGAAGCATAACCCAGCTCCCTGGCTCTCGCAAGATATTAAAAATGTCATGAGTCAAAGAGACTCTTTACGCAGGCATTTCTGATGAACTCAGTCTGTTTTAAAATACAAGTATTAAGCCATTCGAAATAAGGTGAAACAAATGCAATATGAATCAAAAATTGCCTTTTTCATTACTGTTTGTCAGATAAGCATGATGCTCGTTCTATTTGGCAAGAAATTAAAAGACTAGGTCTGGGTAATACATGCAATGAACCATCCAATATTAACTTTCCCCTTTACAAACTTAATAACTTTTTCTAAATACCTCCCTCTCCTCTGATGTTGTGTATGGTGAAGAAATTTTCGATATTGTTATTAATGTCAACAAAGAATTCAGCAATGAAAATCTTAATTTCCCTAATTTTACCCCTGACTTACTATTAAAATGTACTTCAATGGTGACTTCAAATTCTACTGGAGCAGGTGAAATTAGTATGAAAATTATGGAAAATTATAAAAAAACTTATGGAAATCTGTTCACCCCCTACCTAGTAAAAAGAAGCCCAACCCTGTAGAAATATCCGATTACCAGCCTATTGCAATATTATGTGCTCTGTCAATACCTCTTAAACAATTTGTGCACAAATGTATGATAGAACATCTGTCTAAAAGCAAATTTTCTAAATGACTTTCAATCAGGATTTCGCAAAGGGTTTAGTACTCAAACTGCTCTTATTAAAGTAACAGATGATGTACGGCTTTCAATGGATAAGCAGAAAATAACAGTACTGGTTCTCTTCGACTCAAGCAAAGCATTTGACTGTGTAAACCACAATATACTCTTAAGACGACTATCCAACTTAAAATTATCTACCCCCTTGCTGCAATGGTTCCGCTCTTACCTGACCCAACGCCGTCCGGCGGTGAACGATCGGAAGAATAATCTACATTCTGAATCACTTCCCGTCGAACATGGTTTCCCCCTAGGATTAATAATCAGCCCATTACCATTTGTCATATACTTCAAGATCTCCCAAATAGCATACACCATTGCAAGTACCATTTATATGCCGATGACTTGCAGATCTACATCGACTGCGATCGCAGTAAGAGCATAATAATCGGTAGTGAAAAATCCCTTAAATCTGTAAACATTGAATCACTGTCCAAGATTCAAGTTCAAAATTTAGAAGTAGAATGTACTGACAAAATTTATGAGTTGGGTATTATTGTAAATGAAATGCTAATGTGGGATGAACACGTAGCACATATTTCTAATAATGTCATTTAAAACCTGCATCAACTGAAAAGTTTTCGTTACTTAAAGTCTTTGCCACTGAGACTTAAACTAGCTATGTAATACCTTATTGATCCCTCAGATTCATTACTGTTCTTTGGTAATGTCAAATTATTTCAAAATCTCAGTTATCCACACTGCAAAAAATTCAAAACTGTGCAATACGTTATGAGTGCAATGTAGCATATAATGAGCATATTACACTGTTTTACCATGAATCAAAAATTCTTAAAATTAAACACATTAAAACTGAAACTCCTTCCTACATTTTTCAGCCTTGATTAGATAAGTTTATTAAAAATCAAGAAATACCAGAAATACTAACAAATTAATTTTACCCTGTCAACAGAACCACTATGTACCATAACTCTTTCTATGTAAAATTATATATTGTATGGAATTCAATTTCACAAGAGCTGAAAAACATCAAGTCAACAGAAAAATTTAAAAAATGTATGTTATCTTTTTACCTCATTGAAACTTGATATTTAGGTAAACATCTTGAATTAAATTTATGAATATACTGTCTCTTTGATTGCTACAATGTATTGAGCATGAAATTGTTAATATTTGTTGTGAACAAGTACCATGATGTGATAAAATTTTTGCAAATGAGTGACATGTTTGGAATGTGATTATTAGTATTTTTGTCTGAGTTGTAATTCCTTATTCCTGATCCAAAGGAAACTATTTCTAGAGCCAGTATATGTTATTATTATTATTAAATTGACATCTATATTTTCACAAAACATTTTGCGTGACTGATGTGAATACTGCTTAATATCTACCGGCAGGTTGCTGTGCGATTTTTCTGTGCACATCTCTCAATTAATTGCCAATCATGTTAGCATGCATTCTTATCTATACTTACTCCTAATTTTTATAATTTTGTTATTTTTAGACTGAAATTAATTTGAAACAAATTTATATTAAAATGATTTATTACTTCATTAACGTGCAGTATGTTACATATTTATTATTTCAATTTTTTCTTCATCTTTTTGATTTTCATGTGAACCATGTGCTTTGGATATATCTTGACCCATTTTATCCATTACTTAGCCAGAAAACTGACTTTTCTGCAGAACAGATGTAACTTGATATGATGAAAGTCGAGTTATACCTGTATAACTATGTTGCAACCATAACTTTTGAGTTGAAGCAATTGAAACAAATGTAATTAAAGGATGTGCTAGTGAAAGACGTGCTCATATACCAGTTGATTCTCTGGACTTCACTGATACTGAATTTTGTGGTTATATTTTTTAAGTTCATGCTGTTTATTTTATTCTTTCTTTAATTTAGCTCATGAAACAGCTGCAAAATTTGGGAGAGAAGAACAAGGAGCGTCCTCTATGTTTTGGATATTCAATCAAGGCGCGAGCCCTTCTTCATGCCCATCTATCCCGTATTGAGCTTCCAAAAGACACATTAGACAAGGACAGAATGATAGTGGTGCGAAAGTGTCCTTACTTGATTCAAGAAATGGTCAACTGTGTCTCACAGCTCATCCTACTTGCCTATGCTAGGCGCAGTAAGTAGATTGGATACCTTTTTCTATCTGCATGTGACATTTTATACAATCTTAACCTTTTTCAAATGTTTAGTTTATTAGAACCTCTTGTTTTTACAATGAGAATTCTGCTTTAACATTGAAGCATATTTTCTAAATTACTAAAATTTGCTATTTTCAAACTCAGTTGTTTGGTTTTCGACTTTAGTTTTCGGAAACATTTCAGTGCGTATTTGCAGAAATAAGGTTGAGTTAAAGGTGTACTCCTGTCCAAAGAAAACCTTACCACCTCGGAGCGGAAAAATTTTTAAGTCCCAAAAGTTTTGAATATAAGGCCCACATTCCTGTAAAAGTTTTGTAGGAAGTCTGTTCTGGTAGTTTCTAAAACAAAAATTAATATTTTAGTTGCTTATTGTGCAGAACAAAAAGTCGTTGATAATTTTATAATTTCAAGTTCAATACATTAACTAAATAATTTATTTCAGCTACTGCTCTTTGTATCTCTAACTGCATTGTAGAAATTTTATGTAGAGAAATTTTACAATACTATTCATTGGTTAATACTTTCATTCTTCATATTACCATAAAACATTATTGCTCTAATAAATTGGAATGAATTGAACTACATAGTTACTAAAATCTCACCTTGGGTTCGCAGGGTGATAAGGTTTCAATTTCTCGAATTAGAAGTTCTTTCACACTGTCACGACTTTCCAATTTTTTGAAGACTCTATCTTTAAAATGTGGGTCCAGAAGAGTTGAGGTTGCATATGTACTGTTACTTTCAATTTCAGAAAATCTGCTGTTCATCTCACTGCCTATACCATTCTTTATTCCCTGAAGTCCAGATCCTAAAACTGCAGGTTCTTTCATGAATTCTAAAATGCCATTTATCATCAGAATCACCTCTGCTACTGTTGCTTTGGAAGTGCTTAGGGTAATTGTAGCATGATAAAATGGCTTCAAAATATTATGGACATTTTGTAAATAATTCCAATCGGCACTACTCAGTTCAGCTGGCAAATTACACTCTGCACTGACCAAAATTAAACCTTGTTTCTGTTCCAAAAGGCGTGTCATCCTGAGATATGTGGAGTTACACCTTGTTGGTTCATCTTGTATAAGCCTGTGACTTTTAATTTCAACTTTTTGCTGACAATACTTCAAGGCTTTGGTAGTATTGGTTGAGTGCTTGAAGTGTCCCACTATTCTTCGACAAGTTGTTGCCACATTGGAAAGTTTTTGGCTTTGCAGTATTGCAGCTTCAATGATGGTCTGCAGTTGATGAGCAATGCATGGAAAATGTTCAAACTTCATCAAATTGAATGCAGCAATCATGGTTCGAGGATTATCTTGAATAACAGCAACTAATTTATTTTCTATTTCCCATTCAGTCACTGTTTCAGTAAAAATTTTTACAATACTGGCTGCTGTATGGTTGATCTCCATGTAAGGGATAACTTCAAGACACTGATGTACTAGCTCATGGTTGTCACTGATATAATGGCAGGTCAGGCTCATGTAATCAGTGTTTGCTGTGCTCGTCCAAAAATCAGTTGTGGCACACATGTAATCAACCTCCTTCAATTCAGATTTCACTCTGCTCACAGTTTTAATGTAAATGTCAGGAATAATTGTATTAGCAATATGTTTTCATGAAACCATAGTGTAACGAGGTTCCAGATTAGAAACACGTTCTTTAAACCCCTGATCTTCAACCAAGGATGAAGGTTGACAGTCTTTAACAATCATCCTGACAATTAAACTGGTAATCTTTTCATGCCTTGCATCTCTAGCTTTGAAAGCCTGTTTTCTATCTAAGTATTGTTGAAGGCTGGGCTGATCCAATTTTTTTTGTTTTTGTGGCATTGATTTTATGGAGATAATTGACCCAGCAGTGGTAGAAGATGAAGTGGATGTAGAAGGGCCAATTTTTGGACTCACTGAGCCTATCGAAGACGAAATACTCGTAGACAAAAGTGAGGCATCTGCATAATTTGGAGAATCCGACTCATCTTCACAAGTATTGGTTCCAGGGAGTGAAATATCAACATCCAGAGAAGCAGGATTGTGGTCTTCTCTATTGGCTTCTTCGGAAAGCTTCCGTAACTTTGCAGCTTCATGGGTCTGAAGTGCATGTTGTTTTACGTGTTTCCATAAAGCGCTAGTTGTTTTTGAAGCTTTGCCGTGGGATATGAAGCTGCCGCAAATATCACAAATCGCCAACTTGTCATTGCCACTTTTTACTGAAAAATAGTTCCCAATCTCACTATTAACTGACGACATTTCTTTTTCTTAATAAAGTATTTTCGCCAGAATAGGGCAGATTTCAATTTTTAACCTTGCCATTCACAAGCACTTAACCAAAGATTATAAGCACAGTGTTCACAAGATTTACAATGAGCTCCCGAGATTCGTTCAACTTAAATCTCGATCGCGGTTATCTTCGATATATATCGTTTACGTGACTGCTGAATAAAATGCATTATGGAAAGTTTATTTCCATTGTTGGCAGAACAAATCACGTATTTGAATAAATCTTATAATCGTATTGTTTTCACTTCATACTCTCCATCAATGGCTGCATCGCTAATACCTGATGATTAGTGAAAAAATGTTAGGTTGAATTAGATTCTCTTATAATCCAAACGCAGGAGGAGCAAGCATTTATTGTTACAGCGCAAAGTGCGTAGTTAGCTGACAGCATACGCAATGGTGGCAGTGGTGGGGAACTATCAATAGTGATGAAAACTATCGATAGTTCTTTCGGAGAGAAATGTGCCCTGCGGAAGTGATAAGCGAGAAGTAGTGATTTCCAAATCCAAATGGGAATTGGATATTTTTGCGGCGTGATGCTTCTTCGGAAGATGAACAGATTGATACTGCAAAACGATTCCTTGAAAATTCCTTAAGGCAAATTAAAAATATTCGGCGATGGGTTTCCGAATGCTTCTATATGTATTTTACACAAAATTGCTACGTCTAAAATTATCAATGTTTTGACCACTGTACATCGTTACCTGTTGAGGAGCTTCATTATCGGTAGTTCTCCGCCACTGGTACATAAAATCCACATGACTGGTATTCAAATCTCAAATCCATTGGTTCGATCGAATCTTTTACCTATGGATTCGACCGAATCTTCGAATCCCTGTCCCAACCCTAATCAAAGTGATTTACTTGAGGGCCACATTGCATGGGTTACACATCCTGTTGCTTCAGACAAGAATGTGTCACATAAAATGTGTAAGTTGTTGAAATATATGTATCAAATTAGTAAGTGATGAACTCTTTATAGAACCAAAGAATAATTATATTTATTAGGAAAGGACTTGTTGATATCAAAACTCTTTAAAGAGTAATTAAGTGATTTTCGTATCCAATGCAACTCAATTCAACCCCTCTGAGTGACGAAAATCTGGGACATATGCCTGGTAAATGGATCACTATCGCTTGTTGCAAAAGGACTTTTTGCTACCTAAAATTAAAACATAAAAGAATAATTTCTTTACTCGTTTGGATACGATTCAACCTCTATTAGCGAAGGTAATAGCCTCTCTGTGATCCAATAAAGGGAAGACCCATCACTTTCAGCAAAGGTTTTCTGTATGCCATTGGAGACAAGGAATAGATATTTGAGTCCTGCTTTAAATCTTGTAGCTTCTGAAAATAAGAACGATTTTGCTATTCGCCTTTCCACTGTCCTTCGTTCACTGACTGACCTTTTTTATCCCCATGCTTCCCCACCCATAAGCTTGTGGTTAGAGCCAGGAGCAGGCAGATACAATAAACCCAACCCACCCCTCATCCACCCACCTTCCAATTTCTCGAGAATGTTGGGTTTTCAATATTCCTTTCTAATATTTTTGTACAGTTTTTGCACAGATCAGAACTGATTATTTTGACCATAATCTTTTGTATTTCAGTATCCAGGTTACCAAATATTGAAACAATAGAGAACTGCATGAAGTTGTGTCCAATGGTTGTGCAGGCCCTGTGGGAACATAGGAGCCCATTGTTTCAACTACCATACATCAATGAAGAGAATATCAAGTGTTTCATGTCCAAGAAGGTAGCCTTACTTATCTTTAGCAAATATTTTCTTGGTATTTTTTTTTGTCTTGCCGCCTTTGTAGATTGTGAATATTTAGTGTCATATGAAGGGATGATTTTCCTTGTGCCTGATTCTGTGTGTCACTTTCGGTGAATAAGAGTTGATAGGTGATATGACTAAAATTAATAAATGTTATATGTTGCCTCATTGGTCATAGTCTAGCTTTCTATGTAACCAAGTGTCTTGCATTTGTCAGTTTTTAATGTCCCCATTTTTAATATATGTATTTCCTTGGAAAGATGATATTTTTATGATGACTGATCAAATTTGAGTTTAGTAAGAGTTTATTACATGTTGAATTTTAAACACTCTGCTGCATGATTGTAATGTATTTTGAGCTTTTGAGCGTCTGTTGCACTGGGCTACTTCTAAATTTTGTTTAGGATATTCAGCTAGATCTACTTTGATGATTGCATTAGTTCCCTTAAAATGCATCCTCTTTAGTGCATTACTATTTTGAATTTACTAGTTTTAAACTTAACATTATGATGCTCTGATAAGTGCTGTTGAGTAAAATACAGGGTGTCACTTTTAACCTCCCATATTTCAAAGGTCCAGGAGAAAAAACTACAGTAGGTATGATAATGAAATAGCACCATGAGGATTTATTCAATAATCATTAGTACACCTCTACATGTGAACCCTTTGTAACACAAAGAATATCGAGTCCCTATGCAATTTCTTGCAATGTTCTTGTAACATGTCCTCTGTCACTGTTGCAATCCCGTCAGTGATACGATGTCTTAACATTGGAATATTGTCCACTTTGCTCGCATATAAGCGGTCCTTCACGAATCCCCACAAGAAGAAATCCAGCAGGGTAGTTTTGGGGGAACGTGGTGGCTAGGCAATGGGTCCTCCGCGTCCGATCCTGCGATTGGGAAATTTTGTATCCAGGAACTGGGCAACAGCCATTGACCAATGCGGTGGAGCTCCATCTTGTTGAAAGACGATGTTGGGTTGCAAGTGTTGTATTTGAGGGTATACAAACTGCTCCAACATGTCCAGATACATGGACCCATTTACTGTGTTCTCTGCAAAGAACGCTCCAACAATCCTGTCATGCACTAGCCCTCACCAGATGTTCAGTTTAGGGCATTCACGAACATGCTCAATGATAGTGTGCGGATGTTGCGAGCCCCTAATCCAAACATTATGCCGATTAACCATTCCTGATACATGAAAGGTGGCCTCATCTGAGAATAAACATCTTTCCAGGAAGCTGGCATTCATGTCAATATGCTGCAGCATATCCTCAGCAAATTGTTGTGGGCATGGTTTGTTCAGCATCAGATATTGCAGAATTTGCACTTTGTAAGCATACCAACAAAGATGCCGGTGTATTACACAATGCAATGTGTCTCAGGGTACATTAAGTTGCCTAGATGCCTGCAGATTTGGCTTATGTGGGCTTCTGAGAAATGCTCGTCTATTGTCCTCTACTGTTTCTTCCGAAGCACTATGACGTGCACCACCAGAATGTTTTAGAACACTTCCAGTTGCCAGAAACTTACAATTCCATTCCTTAATTGTTTTCACATCAGGTGAATTACATCCACACAACCTACGATAATTACTTTGCTCAGTAATTGGCGATTTTGTTTCTGCTAACCACACTACTGCTAGCGCGCGCTCTATGGAGTCGCCATTTTCACTTCATGCAATCATGCTGTACTCTGGCGACAATAGTTGGCATGTCTGACATGGAATATAAAGTCTTTGAGATGCTCTAGCATATGGTGCAATTTCATTATCATATCTTCTGTAGTTTTTTTTCCCTTGGTCTTTGGAATGTGGGAGGTTTGAAAGGGACACCCTGTATGTTGGTACTGCCCTTTACTAACTTTTTTCTCTTGGCGTTGATAATCCACATCAAGCAAAAGAATTAGGAAGGTGAACATCCAGTTTGTATTTACCATGGTAGCATCTCTATCTGGGTAAAGTTATGACTGTTTATTTAGTTTATATTTACAATGATTGTTTTCTGCCATCTGAAAGCTCAATAGTTACACTGGTCTAGTGATCAATTGTTATCTTTAACACTTTCGCTGCTTATCCTGTCATTTGACGTGTTTCCTTAGCTGCGGAGAAATTCAGTTCATGTCAATTGACGTGTTTCTTAATTTCAGTCTTTTAAGTGCGGAAACTCGTCAAATGATGGGCTCATTCACTGATATAACAAGCGTGAGTACGTAGTTAGTAAAATAACCGCCTGATGGCGTAGGCTGGATGAAGCAGGATAGAAGAAAGAGCTGATTCCGACCTTTGTCACGACACGTGTGTTATGCACCAAGTAGGAAAATGGCACGTCATGGGTTATCTGATGCCGATATTGCAGATGCCTTTACCGGTGAATTGGCTGACATGATTGTTTGAATGAAGAAAGTGATTTTTTTGATTCAGATGTATCCGATGACGATCCTGATTATGTTGAACAGCGTTTAGATAGTTCGGGTATGTAAAAATTGCATATCGTTTACCATGCTGGCAAAATATTTTTCACTGATTTATTACGACGTAGTTCTTACCACAATTGAATATAACTTTTATATCTAGATGCTGAGAGTGACACGTCAGAATCAGATGGATCACAGTTTGAACATTTAATAACTCCTACTGGGGGTCAAAACTTTGTCATGCGTCATGCTGGGGGCAGAGTTGGATCAAGAGGGGGCAGAGTTAGAGCAAGAGGAGGCAGGGGTCGAGCTGCAGCGCGAAGAACGGATTCTGAAGATGGCTGGACGACTGGATCAGCCACCAACCCTTGATGTTTTTACAGGCGATATAGGTATTACTGATGTTCCAGAATTAGATGAAGATAGTGACCTACAAGATTTCTTTGACTATTTTGTGGATAGTGATGTCCTCCACCTAATAAAGGAACAAACAAATCTCTATGCCCACCAGTGTCTGAGAAAAATGAGAAGTACCAGTGAAATATCTCCTCAAAGTAGAATGGGAAAGTGGAAATCAGTCACTTTAAGTGATATTAAAAAATTTTTTGCGTTAATATTTCACATGAGTATTGACCAGAAACCTGCATTACAGGATCACTGGTCATTAAACCCAGTGATATCATGCAATTTTTGCCCGAACGTAATGAGTCGCGACAGATTTCTTGTCATTCTCTCGAATTTTCATTTGAGTGACAATGGTTTATGTATACAAAAAGGAGATCCAGGACATGACCCTTTGTACAAGGTTTGTCCTTTATTAGAAATTCTGCAACTGCGATTCCAAAAAGCATATCAGCCACGAGAGTACATAACCATTGATGAAGGGATGTGTAAATTCAGGGGAAGACTCTCCTTCAAGCAATATATGCCGAAGAAACCGAGCAAATACGGCGTGAAGGTTTATATACTTTCAGAGTCTGATACAGGTTATATCTGGAATTTTGATGTGTATTGTGGGCAAGATAACGCAACTGTAAATGTCGTAAAAAAGTTGCTAGGCACTTTGGCTGGAAATGGTCACACCCTATACACAGACAGATTCTACACCAGCCCTACACTTGCAACTGAATTGGAGAAAGAAAAAACAGCTCTAGTTGGCACTACTCAGAAAAATTCCTATTGATTTGAGAAACGTGAAATTGAAACGTGGAGACCAAATATTCCGCCGAAAAGGCAATTTGTTAGCACTTTGTTGGAAGGACAAACGTAACGTGCACATGCTGAGCACAAGACATACAGCAGAAATGATAACATTGATCGAAGAGTTAGAGAAAAAATAAAGCCAGCTAGTGTTATGTCGTACAATAAGAAAAAATTTGGTGTCGATATCTCCGATCAGCGAATGTAGTATGGAGCATTTGAACATTGCTGTATCAAATGGTGGAGGAAATTGGCATTTCATATGCTACTCATGTGCATTTTGAATGCTGTAATCTTATATAACCAGGTAAAACACGAGAAAATTACCATCATGCAGTTTATTGCCAAATTATGCAGTGATCTTGTGGTCATTGAGGAGATTCCGCAGCCACCAAGATCAAGTGGAGCGCAGCTAAGCCGGCTTACAGGAGGTAAGCATTTTTTAGAAAAAATTCCTCCACCTTTTGGAAAAAAAAGTGCAAAGGATGTGCAAAGTGTGTTCTGCAAAAGGCAGTAAAGAAGATGGAAAAGCCAAACGGAAGGACACATCATTTCAATGTAGTGAGTGCAAAATCGCACTGTGTATTAATCCATGCTTTAAAGTTTACCATTCAAAAAAAAACTACAGAAGTTGATTTTTAAAAAAATGTATTCCACAGTAAAAGAAAAACTAGTGTTGCTATAAGGGACACCAGAATTAATGTAATCATAAGCGCATAATTCAGTTCAGTTTTTAAATAAATAATGAATATGTTCCTTACCTATGTTTATAGTCAACTTTTTTTTTCCACGGAAGGTGCCATTTCACAAACATTGTGAAAATTTTTAAGTTAAACATATTCCTTTAAAGCAATATAAACAGCATTTTTCTAAGTAATACAGTTATTTTTCTGTGATAGCATGAATAAAGCTTAAAATACGCAGCATTCTACCATAGAAATATATTTAAATGCCCAGCAGCGAGAGTGTTAACTTAGTATTTGGTGATGAGGAACAAAAATAGTGCATACAGAAGGTAGTGAATACAATGTTTACCACAGTAATTAAAGACGTGTAAATACCAGTAAAAATTACTTGTGGTAAGGTGCTACATATTATCTTTTTCAAATGTCGGAGGAGCTAGGAGACTAGACCAAAATTTTTGTGGGTTAGCAAAGTGAAAGTTGTTTGTCACTTGAGTTTTCTGGAGCCAATCAGGATACAGCAGGCATGGCCTAGTGCCTTGAATATTCAGTCACTCTCAGACCTCCGGCGTGTCCACTAAGTGAATCTGCTCGCTGTGTTGCCCAGCTTCCTCTGCCTTTGTTTGATCAGTGTTTTTTGGTGCTCTTCCTTACTCTCTCTCATTCCCATCTTTCCCAAATTACCTATTTCCTACTCTTCCTTTTATTCCAGAGCTCATATTTATTTCCTTGTATTTCCTGTCCCATGAGTCCTGTTATGGAAACCATCATTTTAGTTTTGTTTCCATCCTCACAGGATTTTTATTTATACCGTTAAGTGTTGTAGAGGGCTACTTGGATCATCAGAAGCTGAATCATCTTCTCGCAGTCTTCTCTTTTGTTAATTTATTTTCATTTATAACTTGTTATTTGAAGAACAATAACTGTTTATTGCAAAACCACTGTGTAACCGTTTTCCTTCGGTTACAACTATGTATTTCAGAGTATTAGTAATGTCAACAGAGAATTGCATATGCTAACTTATCACAGTTTTAAGCACACTTCTGTTGCTGTCGTTTTTGAAGGATATAACATTCTCTCTTTCAAATCTCTTCAGGAATGCTTTTACTGCTAAAATTTCAGCCATGATTCAACCAGTTGCATTGAGCACACTTCTGCAGAGACCATTTTCGAAGGAAATCACATTGTCATGTCTGTTCAGGTATGGTGTTTGTTTGCAAATTTTGATTTGGTCATCTCTTTACCGTAATGACCCGTGGTATAGGCTGAGATAAGGAACCCTTTGAACGAGAAGAGTGCGTTGGTCATCCCCTCTTGTTTCTTGGCCTGGATGTTGGCCAGGCAACTCCCATAGTGATGAGGGACGACAATGGGAGAGACCCACAGGGCTTCTCCCATTGTTGGTCATACGGATTTCCCAGTCGAAGGATAATTATCTTGGCAACATGGATCTAGAGCCACTCGTCTCAGTGGCAGATTCTCCCATCACCCCACGGTGAAGGCATTCAAACTGCTCTATACTCACACAAGAGGTGCCCACCCCTACAAGTTGTAGTCCTTCCTCCTGTCTGAAGACATTTGCAAAGGATAATAAAAAGGAAAGTGACATTATTTTCAGTTGTCACCAAATTAAATTGGCATTGAGCAAGCTGTTGTTGAATATGGTACACCTGTATTGTGTTCACTACTGGAAAATGTATAATTAACAGGGTGGCGATTGTCAGGGAAAACCTGGAATTGTCAGGGAAGTTTGAATTTCTGGATAAGTCAGGGAATTCTCGTAACAGTCAGGGAGGAACTGGGATATGAATCCTCATTATTTTCCTACCATTACGTTTATTGGCCAGTCTTTCCCACCCTTTATTTCACCAACTAAAATCAATGTCCATCGCTGACGCGCATGGAATAAGCCCCATCAATTCATGGAACATTCAGTTGTGAATCTTAGTTATTTAGTTGTGAATCAGACGTACAATGTATCCCTTTTGTATATACTTATTGCGATATTTGCCAAGTAGTATTGAAATTCATGATCACAATATATTCCGCTCTACACAAGGAATCCGATGCTATGTTGTTCGGAAAATTTTACCTAGCTTTTTTTTGTTTTTTAAACTTCCAAAACTCAGGCCGAGAGATAGCTGGAGCACACTAGCTTGTAGTAAATACACGCTTGCTGTTGTAGAACATTTAATTCAGCAGAAAAAAAATATTCCAAAAATAGGTGACCTTTTGGCCATTGGTCAGGGAAATTGGTACATCTATTAGGGAAAAATCAGGGAATTTAAAAATTGGATATCAGTAGCCACCCTGATTAAGGAACCTTCTAAAAAATGACTACATCATAAGATCGGAATTGGATGTATAGTCTCCTGAGTTTCACCCATATTTTTGTCTCATCTTTTTTCAGAGGCACATAAAAAGCATACAGCAGTTTGCTCAAATGAAAGCAGATGAGCGGAGAGCATGCCTAAGGTTTTTATCTGACGAGCAGTATGATAATGTACTCAAGGTTGTGGGGAGGTTGCCTCTGGTTGACTTCCAAGTGAGATCTGAAGGTAAATATAAATAGGATATCAGACGATCCCTTGGTTGAATAACGATGCTGTCATGTCACAATATCTGTCAGCTCATGTGGACTTTCTGATTTGTCTGTGAGGTGAATTTATTTATTTAAAAAAATGCATAATTACTTAGTACAGCCTTGAACTGGATCCTCTGTCATTCTTCCCCTGATTTCTGTGATTTCCCTTTTTAATAGAAATGTGATAATTTTAACCTGAAGCCCTTGAATTTGTTTGACCACAATTATAGAATTGCATACCTAACAAAATTAAAAAGAAATTCTCTTCTTTTATAACTTAAATTTTCAGTAAGCTAATTTTTATGAAATTGGTCCATTGTATGCTACCTATTTTTATTGTTTATTTACTAGTATATGTTGCTTGCTCTTGAAATATGAACTAATGGAATGAATATTTGAGCACTTTCAAACAGTGATAATGTCAAAATTAAGTCTTACTCAATTCTTGGGTTTAAGCTTATCCTTGTAAAATCAAGATGAACTCCTTAGTGGAAAGGTTACTCCCTAGTGGAAAGGGTTAACACATTACATCATTAGGCCAATCAATTTATAGTCATTAAATCAAAGAGTGTAAGAGAAGAACCTTCATAGCTTAGTTGGGATAGTACTTGAATTCAGTAGATCTAGATTTGAGCATCAATTCAAGCAAGTTTTCACCATAAATTTTGTGTATCAGTGTGTTTCCTAGTGTTCCGCAAACTGTGTATTGATTTTTGAAAAATGTATATCTAATGATCCTAGAAGGGTGTTTTAAATATAAATTATCCAATTATTTTTAGTTCTACTGATAATAGATATCACTCAAGATGGATAATAGACCAACATTTGGAATAATACATTATTACTGTAGACTTTTGTTATGATGAATAATGTTCATACAGTTTTAATTTTTACAAAGCAAGTCATGGGACATGATAAAAGTGACCTCTCCATATATGGTTAAAAAAATTTCTAATATCATGAAATTACAAACGTTAGTCCTGACCTCCATGAAAACAAAAAATAATGTATAACAAATATTGAAGCATAAACAATGGCATTCCTATGGGTATCCAAAACGCTGCCTTATAAATCATGAAGCTTTGCCGACATACTGTGCCAAAGGACTCAAAAACTACCTTGTAAACAATGGATACCTTGCATAAGCTTTGTGGCTGAGTCGAGGGTACCGAACTCCCATTGGATTAAAGAACTTCAAATGGAATGGATGCGTGAAGGGTCAAGGAGGGGTGAAAGGAAAGAAATGAAAGATCAGAACTTCTCGCTCCCTTTCACCCATCCCAAATGTTTCATGCTTCTATTGTCCCTCTGAAGGTCACTAACCCAATGGGGCCGCACTCTTTGCTAGGCTAATCCTCCCTCCCTCCCCAACCTCTTGGTCTGGCCTTCCATCCACCACCTCCTCCCTCACACCACCCAAAATTTTTCTTCCCCAGCTCCTAACCCCCTCTTGAATTCACCACCCAATTACACTAAATAATGTAAGAAATATTTGGAATTTGACCGCAGTGGGTTCGGAGTTTTTGGCAGGTTTTGTCTGGAAATAGATCGAATTTTGGTGCATGGAAGTCATATACATGAAAAGAATGTACTGTCTAGGGCTGCACTATTAATGTCATACTAAGTATTACATGCCCTTCCCCTTAGGAGGCCTTGGCTTAAAATTGGGGTGTTATTGGTTACATATCCAATTGTATAATTGTAATATTATTTTAAGGCTCCAACCAACAGCTATGAAGGCTTAATTGCCAATCGTATAAACTTGAGATTCCTCTTCTGCTTAGGCAGTAGTAGCTTCACTTTACCACTTGTATTCGACAGAGCAATCACTTCATTCTGAATCAGCGAAGCATTATCAGTGCTTTATAATGGCCTGGTGAAACTCTGCCTGGGGTAGTAGGGATGACTGTGTTGTATTTACAAAAATGTGGTAATATATAGTCCATTATTACAAACCCACGATTTTTTGATCCCATGAACTTAAAAGAATGATAGTCTACTGTATAATTACATCACATTTAAGTTTTCATAAATCTTTTCTTTCTCTTTGTACTCAAAAGTGTAAACAGAGTTTAGCAATCAAGTGGAAATGCTATATACATAATTTTTCTTCCTCTTCAGTTATTGATGATGAAGCTCCAACAGTGTACACTGCTGGAGCCATAGTTACTGTGACAGTATCACTAGTGAGGAAGGATATGGGTATTCTCTTTGATCAGAAAGTTGTATCATCTGGGACAGAACACTCTGAAGAAGTTCCTGCAGAAGAGGAAGGCGATGGTGCTGAAGGTGATAAGAAGGATGACCAACAGCAGGTACTAATTCTTCATTTTGTGTTCAGCTATTTAAGTACATTTTTTAGGCTTTACTAACTACAGGTTAAAATGTTTTATAAGCTATTACCAACTGATACTCATTCCTATGGGTATTCTTCTAGGTGATTCATAGATTTTTGGACTCCATATTCTAACGTCATAAATCTCTATCTGAAAGTGAGAGTATGTCCTCTCATTTTCCCTTTTATAAATAGTTCATCTTCAGATCTCTCTTACATTACTCATGTTGTATACCTCTTCTTGTTTTGTCTGGAATATCCTCTTCTACTCTTCACTTGTTCTCCCTGCCATAAATCACCCTCTTCAACTTGCATTTGCCCCTCAAAACATCCTCCTTCCATCCCTTCTGTCTTCTTCAAACCTCCTCCACCAACTTGCTCTCCTCTGCTACCATACCAATGTATTATCCAATTTAAAAAAAATATTTTGTTATGATTTAATCATCATTCATTGTTTTGTTTTTTATGATACCTAGGTCCACAAAAGACCAGTTTGGCAAAAGCAACAGAAGAAAGGGAAAAAGAAGGGCAAAGGGCCTAGTGGCCCTAAGAAGCCCTCTTCTCAGCCTGCTAAGCCTCTGCCACCAGCAAAGAAAGTTGCTGAAGATGGAGTAGTCAAAGAGGTAACGCACATCCTTAATATTAATCATAAAAGAATATAATGTGGGGAAACTTCAATATGCGTCTTTCTGCTTAATAAAGTAATATTCCAAAGCTTATGTCATGGAAAGATTGAAGAAGAAGCAGATTGGAGCGATTTGCAGTCACCAGTTTGAATGGCCGTTGATCGCCAATTTTAATGTTAGAAGTGTTTTAAGTTTTCACTTTGATAATTTTCCAGTGTTTGCTCTGTTGGCTTTGATTATCTTGTCTTCTTGGAGTAAACGTTGTAATTCTGACAGTAACATTGTAAACAAACTCAGGAAGGCCTATCACCTTGTCTGGAGCTTATCATTTCAACAACAAAGAAGGCATTGCATGGTTACTTTCATTTTCAGTATATTCATACAGAATATATGCTGTTCAGAAATGTGCCCTACTTTCATGTTCTGTTAAAGCGCTTCATGTATCCTTGTCAATGGTGATGTGTTCATTTATGTTTGCATTCATTATGTTTTGACTTAATATGATGAAATTATCCTTTGTCTTAGGAACCAAAGAAGGTTGAAAAGCATGAAAAATTGGAGAAGACTGAGTCTGTGGATGTTAGTGAAGCGTCAGATGATGAAGTGGTGGACAGGTCTGATTCGGAGGATGAAAAGAAGGTGAGATTGATGTGGCAGCCTTAATATTCTTGAGTTTTTGATGTTCTTATGTGTTTCATCATATTCATTTCTTGCTTATCAGTAGATTGGTTCGCTGAAGTTCTCTTCCCCATCCTCTCTGCTTCATTCCTCATTTATCACCATGTTGATGGCCCTCATAATTTTCTTCTTAAATTCCATTGTTGATCTTTCTCAGTAATTTTTCCAGTTCGCTTTTCCCTCCATTACTCTTTCAATGAGGCCCATATACTGTGGAATTTGGCCTATTTTTTTCTTTTATGCCTAGAAGAGTTTCATTAAATATTTTGACTCCCCATTGCATTATAGGACCTCCATATGTGATTTTTTTCCTCTGTGAATGGGAATTGGATCCCTATTTTTGAGCAGATTGTGGAGTATATTGATTTACTGATTTCACTCTTGTCCAAATTTTCCATAAATGATGATATACCTTTATTCTCTCTTGATGAATTTTACTAAAAGATCATTGATGTACAGCTGAGCACCTTTAATCCGGCACGGTCGGGACTCGAGCGATGCCGGATTAGGGATTTTGCCGGACTACGGGTGATGTGGTAGTAACCAGCATAATTAATGCGGGAATTCGATAAATTATAACAACTTCAATTAAGTTTGAATAAATTCTGTATATTCGACAAGTAATTCGAAAAAAAAGAAATAAACTTCTGAATTCACAAAAATAAAATGAGTCAACTGGTAGTCTCGCAAAACGGCCGAGTGAAAGGAATGCGTATAACATATAAATGTGTTGCTGGACATCAAAGAGTATATACAGTAGATAAGTAAAAATTTTACATTGCTTCCAATTTTCCTTGCAATCCTTATTCCACTGTGTTTAATACGATTCAATGAGCTGCCTGCTGTCCACGTCGCGCCTTCAACGCTCGGTACAAAGCAAACATGCGCGCGCCATGCAAGGTAAGACACTGACCACTCCGTGACGTCACACACTTGCGTCTCGGCAATGACGTACAATGTAGTGATGTCTTCAATTTGCTGAATAAACTCCTTCATTGCGCACAATAAGTAATTTAGACAACATTGTATGCAAAAATCTTCCGATACTCGTACTTGAATGGGAGAATTTTTGTTAGAATGGGTTACAGTTTCAGTAATTACGAAGTAAATGATTCGGCAAAAAAGTTTGTTTTCCGCAAAGTACGCCTTGGAAATATTTCCGGATTACGGGTGTTCCCGGATTAGGGATTTCCGGATTAGGGGTGCTCAACTGTACTACATATTTTAATGATAATCTCTTAATGGCAATGAATTTGAAGGAGACACACCACGTTAGTGTTTAACGTTAGAATTTATGTTCTGGATTACCCATTAGGCTTATTGGCAAATTGAATGTGTGGTGGGTATTATTTCTCTATCGTTGTTGTTTTAATTGTAGAGGGGTATGTTAGCTATCTAATACCATATTGTGATTATGTTATTATTAGGAGAAAGATAAATATTTATTTCTCTCTATTAATTCATTGAAAATAATGATTGATGGAATAGGTAATTTCATGAGTTAGATGATTGGTTAGGACATTAGTTAAACGTTGATAAAATGGAGGCTATGGGAAACGATTTTTTTTATTTGGTCGATTTAGCCTGGAATATAAACAGTAATTAAAAATTTGTTTTAATTTCCTTCAGTTTTGTTTCCTCTTTATTTTTCATAAATAAAACTAAGTTGTCCATCTTGCAAAGAGCAAGATAAAATCTTGTTCTTTGCAAGATAAACAACTAAGTTCCAACAACTAAATATGTGATGGCATTTGTCGTTTGCCTCTGTGCTGCTCAAAGGTTTAAGCTTCTTCGTAGTCATGTAATTCATAATATGGTTTTTGACGGTGTGGCTTTGATTCTTTGGTCCTTGTATGTTAACTATGAATTATCTTTCAGGGAAGAAATTCATCGATAGATGATGAAGATACAGAGTGGGAGAAGTTTCAGTCCAGGTTAGCCAAACGGGAGAAGGTATTAGAAGGAAGAAGTAAGAAGTCTCACAGTGTTCACTGCCCATTTTTTCCAGATGTAAGTATGTTTTTGCCTTGTGTTTCAGTTGGCTTTGTATGTTCACTTTTGATATTACGCATGATTTTTTAAAAACATTTTTCTTACATATTGTTCAAGTACTTGTGCTTAGAATGTTGTTGACATTCAACTCAAGCTATTTCTATCTTCCTCTTTAACTTTCTTGACAGACTTGGAAAAATAAAATGACAGCATGAATTATGACTATATTGCCATAAGTTCTCTCGCAACATTTCTCCCTAAGGGATTTTTTTCCTGTAACTCTAATTATAATGTGAGGCATTTGAGTATCAATGTCAGCTAGTGATTTGCATATCTTTCCTGTCGATTTTAGGATTATGAGGCAGCTCAGGAATATTTCATTCCTTTTTTATAGGCATAAAAAATAATTGTTTTCTGAATTTAAGACATTAAATTTTGCTGTAGTGAATGTGGATGTGATGAATGTTGAAACGTGCTCATATGTTTTGCTCTGTATGGATGTCATTTAAGGGAGTTTAAATTATATTCTTGTCTCGAATAATTTGACAGTGCAAGTTTGCAATTCCTGTTGGCCAATGGGCTTCATTAGTGATGTCATGTAATTCTGAAGTGATCAGACTTCTTCATTTTACCTCTCTTTTTGTTGCCTTATCTATGCTTTCCATTCTAGATTTTGTTGATTTTAGTATATTTGAATTACCATTTGTTTTTAACACATCATTTTCTTATTCCAGGACAAACAAGAGTATTGGTGGGTTTACATATGTGATCGAAAATCACGCACGCTGCTCACAGCACCTTGTCACATTACTGCCCTCGTCGATCGTGAAGAAGTTCAGCTTAAATTTACTGCTCCTAAGTGGCCTGGTGTTTATACATTTACAGTTTGGCTTCGATCAGATTCGTATTTTGGCTTTGATCAGAGTCATGATATTAAGGTATGTTTAGTGAAATTTTTTTCAGTGGAAATTATAAGCATTACTGAACAAATTATTCTGTAAGTACAATGTATGCCTTTTGTTTTGTGGCAGAGTTTAAGAGAAATTCCTACTGATCAGAAATTATGGAAACCTTATTTATTCCATGTTAATTTAGCTGATTGATTAATGTAGTTCAGGATTAAATTTAATTTTTTCTATGTGTAGAGAGTGTAATAATTTGGTGCATTCTACATACCATGTTGTATGATGCAATATAAGCATACATTACATAGGTTTTGCCGAGGACGTTCCAGTGTCTCTCTAGTTTTAGAGTTCTAATTTTCGGAGCGTTAAGTCCTTGTTCTTTTCGAAAGGGAGTTCACTGCTTTGATAGAGCAATTCATTAATCTATTTTGCAGATTTTTCAGGTTACCCCCATCCAATGCCTAATGGTAAGAGAGCTATTTGCCTCAAACATTAGTACAAAATGTCAACCAGGGATAATTCACGACACAGTTTTTTAGTATGTGAACATAATGAAAGCCAATAGGGGTGTGGAAGCACAAATAAGGCATTTTATGTCCTTCTTCAAAGGTGGATCTGTAATCTGACAGGTTTTATCTGAACTGCTCCCTCCATGCTAACCTGTCCTGTGCTGCCTACATCAGGGCTTTGTACCTCCAGCCCACCCTTATGTCTGTCACCACTAGAACAAGGAACAAGTCCTAAAATTTATGAAAAAACTCCTCATTCATTTAAGTGTTCTACTAGCTGATTGGTAGGTTTTTGATTAGTACTCACCCTAATTTCTGGCATATGTTTCCATTTTCATTCCTATGAATGACCCGCCATTAGATCCCTCGTGAGTCCCTCTTATGGTCTTACTCTTATTATTCCATTTTGAATTCGTATCCTCTTCCTTCTTCTCCCTATCTTCCCCAGTATTCTCCCGTCTATAAACCTCTTCAATATTCCCTCCTTTCATAACAATTGTATACCTTCATTTAAAGTGTACATCAAGAATTTGAGATTCTTTATT
This sequence comes from Ceriagrion tenellum, assembly GCA_963169105.1. Taxonomy (NCBI): domain Eukaryota; kingdom Metazoa; phylum Arthropoda; class Insecta; order Odonata; family Coenagrionidae; genus Ceriagrion; species Ceriagrion tenellum. The sequence continues at coordinate 127,177,141 of OY720637.1, forward strand.
TAATAACATGAGGCCTTCATCTTTACTCAATGGCTTGAGTAATTTCTGATGTACACTTGCCTGCCTTTGCATCTGCAAGCTTGTCTTCCACAGCTGTAATCGTCGACTCTAAATCACTGAGGCTACTGTGTGAAGATTCAAATTACTTGATTTTATCAACTGAAAATCCAGAGTACGCTGACTGTATTGCTGATACTGTGCAAGCGAGTCATTGCCCAAAAGCTCTTAAGAATATTCATCCATCTGACATGGACATAGAAACTAGAGGCGATAAAATTGATGGCAGATGAGAAGCTAATTTTTTGCCATCTAGTAGTGGTCTTTCATGCCATATGAGCCTAAATGTTAAAAATATATTTGAACTAAAACCGTATACAAGTTTTTAAAATAAAAAAAATAAACATTCAATGGTAATGCTAGAATGTATATATTAGGAAGACTTTAAATAACTATATATAAATTTAGAAAAACATACCCTTTCATGGAGTTTTGGTAACTTTTACTTAGGACACTTTCAAATGTTTTTGTCTGTCTTGCATATTTTTCCACCGCTTTGTGTAACTAACCAACAACACCAAAGTAGCCATAACTTTAATTTTGATTCGTGGAAATGTGTAATACTAGATATGTTTAAAAAAATTTTTTTGATTAAGAACAAAGTATTCATTTTATAAATGTCCTATTACAATCATATGCATCTTTATTATTTTACACAACCCTTGGTGAAAGGGTAATACTGTAGATTTGTTAATTTTCCCCATGAGGAGTTGCAAAGGTAATGAAGTTAACAAAACAGCTACTTTTAGGGTGCACGGATTGAATTATTGCCCTGTCATGTCTACATCTTTGCTTTTGTCTTTATACAAAAAATATATCTGAAATAGCAACAAAATTACCTTTAAAATTATGTATAGTGCATTATTTTAACACATACGCAGACCCAGATATAAATATTCATTACAGAGGCATGCAATTTTGATAGCATTAGTAGTCATGGATGAGTGTGGTGCCAACATGATCTTTTTGCTGCTTGCAGTTGGATGTGAAGGAAGCCCCTGAGGTGCCGACGGAACATCCACAGTGGGAACTCTCTGAGGAGGAGGAAGAATTGGAGGGTGAGGGTAGTGGTTTGTCGGAATTCACAACAGATGAGGATGTGGAAGAAGAGCAAGAGTAATGAAGCTGACGTGAGGTTGTTGTTGCAGAGAGTATGTTGCGTGAGTTTTGTGAATGATGCCGTATTATTGGAACTCATCGAGCACAAACTCCATTGTGCATCATTTTTTTAGGGTGTCAATGCCTTCCCCTTGTAGAGGATGGCTGATTAAGGGATGATAGACTGTTGGGAGCTAAGTAAAAATTTTGTTTCTTTGATGAGAAAGCCATCACTGCAAGATTGGAAGGCAGCTTGAATTCTGGTCGAAAACAAGCTGTGGATATGGACTAAGTGAAATCATTCCAATCTCTACAATATGTTGACACAATACATCCTGTCATAATTATATATATTTTGTATGTGAGGAAATCTTGGCGTATTTTTTGAAATTTGGTCTTCAAAACATGAGCTCATAAAATTATACTTAAGCAGTCAGTTGAATGCAAGAGTGGACTGAATGTTTTACCTGTGAATTAAATTTTTTCTGTCTAAATGTGGTGGATTCATTACTCGCCTGCCATATTTTCTGGCTTACTGGATGCATGGGCATATTAAGATGTTCACAAGTTTGGGCCACATAATTTGGGATATATAAGTAACCCTTCTACTTACCTCCAAATTCATTTACGGCAAAGCTGAAAAGGAGTCTTTTACTGGATGATGTAATTGAATTAGATGACATGGTGTGATTAGGGATGAGAACTGTGCTATTAATGTCTTAATATGAGATTCTTATGATGAAAATTTCAATTAAATTTTCTGCAATTACAATATGAGTAACATGTTTTTGCCACACATTTGATAGGTGTGACACATTAGCCAGGATGGAGTACTGAACACAGTGGAAAGTCCACCATTCGAAGGCTAGTTTTTCTTATTCGGTTGACATAGGGTTGCCATAAGTCCTGAAATAGCAGTATTGTTCTGATTGTCCTTTGCCTCATAAAAAAGGCATTCCAACTGACAGTAGTATACATCTCATCTATTCTCCGAACACAGTTATAAATGGGGTAGTTTAATTTGTGAAGTTTTCTCTGCTTTCACTTCAGGTGAAGTAATTGGCTGCTGCCAATGCCTCGATCATTAACACATTATTCATCATTAGGGCAATCTTAGAGTATATAGTTCAACAGAGGTGGCGAGACGAATTTCAGGTGAAGCCACGGTTAAAGTTTTCCACCATATTGAGTGACCATAAGAACACTGATTTCTGTATGAGATCGTGAGACGGGAAGATTATTCTGAAGATGATTCTTCCGCAATATTATAAAGACATGACAAGTTTCAGCTGTTTAGCCATTTTCAATGTCCTTTTACCAAGCCAAAAGTCTGTTGTACAATGAAACTTTTATTTCAACTGCAAAGCGACAAATGGAATAGTTATTGGAATGGAAGTTCTATGCACATAACGATGCGTCAGTGACCCTATTATGAATTATAAATCATCACTCATTAACATTTATTGCTATTACGAGGGTGGGTCAATAAGTCCATGACTTTTTCAATCAAACATAGGTTTTTGGATTAAAAATTATTTTATTTTTCAACGTAGTCTCCTTTGAGCTCTATACACTTGGTCCAACATTTTTCCAATTTTTTTATACCTTCTAAAAAATAAGATTTGTCGATGTCATGAAAATACGTATTTGTTTGTGAGATGATTTCATCGTTGGAGTCAAATCTCTTTCCGCCGAGCCATTTCTTCAGGTTTGGAAACAAGAAATAGTCACTCGGGGCTAAATCCGGAGAATAGGGTGGATGAGGCAACAATTCGTAGCCCAATTCATGGATTTTTGCCATGGACACTGCACAGGTGTGCACCCTTGCATTGTCTTGGTGGAAAAGAACTTTTTTCTTGGCCAAATGCGGTCGTTTTTTTTCAAATCCTCATTAAATCGACCCAATAAGTTGACATAATATTTGCCATTGATTTTTTTACCCTTTTGAAGGTAGTCAATGTGGATTATACCGCGTGCATCCCAAAAAACGGTCGCCATGACTTTATTGGCTGACAAACCCACCTTGGCCTTCTTTGGCGCCGACTCACCCCGAAAAACCCACTGTTTTGACTGCTGTTTGGTTTCTGGTGTGTTATGGAGGATCCACGTTTCATTCACAGTTACAAAACGGCGCAAAAACTCGTCCATATTGCGGTTAAACAAGGCCAAAAACTCCTGCGAAGTTGTCACACGATTGCGTTTGTGGTCGATTGTGAGCAAACGCGGCACCCATCTTGCGGAAAGTTTTCTCATATCCAGGTGATCTTCCAAAATTGAAACCACTGAGCCATGTGAGATGCCTATGGCTTCCACAATCTCTTTCACTTTCATTCTCCGATCGGCCAACACCATATCGTGAATTTTTTCAATTGTTTCGGGTGTAGAGACCTCAACTGGGCGTCCAGAACGTTCGGCATCTTCCGTGCTTGTACGGCCACAACGAAATTCTGTAAACCACTTCTTAATCATTGAAACTGATGGTGCAGAGTCCCCATAGTATTTATCAAGCTTATCCTTGGTTTGAGTGATGTTTTTTTTCCGCAAAAAATAATGTTTAATAAGCACACGAAATTCTCTTTTTTCCATTTTCCTCTCAAATCACGAGGTAGTCAGCTATCAATGGGTATTAAACACAAACTAAAAGATGGAACTAGCTCAGAATTTTACAGTTGTTTACTAATAGATTGTAACTAACGAGGGTATTGTTGTAATTATAGCGACTACGCGGGAAATTCAAAAAGTCACGGACTTATTGAACCACCCTCGTATTTACTTGTTAACTGTCCAAAATGACGAAAATATTCTGTAAGTCTGCCTCTTTTGCCAATTGATAGGTATATAGCTCTCTAAAAAGCTGTAATTTACGCGTTTTTTCCCAACGGCCAGTAAATTTTATATTAAAAACCATTTACATTAATTATTATTTTTAGATATATTTCCTTACCTCTTCCGGTGTTTCATTCTATTTATTTGGGAGACACTAAACACATACCATCATGAGCAGACGACATGCTTTTCATTGCTCCTACCTGCCTGTTTCTCTATGAGATATGTTGGAGGAGTTGAGAATATTTTCTGTATTATCTGCCTAACCGATACCATCCCCATTTCTCATAATTCAACATTTTATGAACAAAAAAGGTGTTAATAGCTTGGCTTTTGCCTATTACGCAAATAGTATACCAGGGACACTCAATATGGCAGACGGTTACGCCCACCCGGCTTCACTTACAGCCGAGTGTAGGCAGCGCCACCTCTTGTACCTTTATAACTCTATGAGGGCAATGCTGCCCAGGCCTCATCTGTCCTTACTTATAAAGGGTTATGGTCCTCACTGTCTTGCTCATGTTCTTTCTTTTAGTTATAGTATTGGTTTCCACCCTTGATTAAGTGTGTACCCAGCAATTTATGTTACTCTGGTCAAGATCCCAGTACCCAATGGCCTTGGAGACCAGCTGGGTAACGTCAATGCAGATGACATGGCCTTTGGTTAGGATATGCTCTGCATCAGCAAACTTTTCCTGTTGTCAATTACTGTACCCAGTGTGAAACCCAAGAAAATTTTAAACATTATTTGATGAGAAAGCTCCAGATATTTCATTGGGTAGCTAACATTACCTGGAGGTTTGGAGCAAGTGTTAAAATCATCCTACAGCTAGTTCTTACTGTTTGATTTCATTGTTAATTACCATCAGGGCTGGAAACATCAATGATAATCAGGTGAAAAAACATAACGTCACATTTAGGAATTTCCACGGTGAGTAGGTATTGGTTACATTTCTTATAATTTCTTCTTTCGGGATTCAGCTGCATCATTGTTTTTCTGCCAACTTTTCTCCTTCTATCCTGGAGGCATCTTCAGGTCGACCCATCTTCGACCTGAAGATGTCTCCAGGATGAGAGGAGAAACATCGGAAAAGCAGCGATACAGCTGAATCCCGGAAGTAGAAATGGAACCATAACATCACTTACGTTAACCTCACTTGCACTATCATCAACTACAGCATCATTGCATGCCATTGGTATAATTAATGAAAAGAATCATAATGAAGTCAACTGTCTCGTTTTGAGAAGAAAGTGGAATTGAATGTGATATTTTTCCTGTGTAATACTTGTTTGATGTAGTGTTGTTGTAGGAGCTGTGTTTGAGCGTAACTGAAGTGATGTCATGTTGCTTTGTCATGTTATCAGTGATATTTTCAGCCGTTGTGAAGGAGGTTTACAGAATTAATAGAAACATCAGTAATAGATGTGCAGTGATTTAAATATTTGACCAAATTCTCAAGTTAAGTTAAACTTTAGTATTAATAGACTCAATGCATGGTGTCATGTAGAGTAACAGGTTAGCTAACTTTATTTCAATCTGTATTTAACTATGCAAATTATGAATTTAAAGAACATGTCTTTATTACTTTAAGGTTGCTGGAGTAATAATTGTGGGTCGTGGAGATAGTATTTTTCTTTGAATAAGTTGAAAACAAGTTTTGGACGTCATTTCGTACAAGTGCATTTGTTAATGAGTTGGAATTGAGGAACTCACCCTACTAGCAGTAATGGAAAAGATGCAAGAATTGTAAAGGTTATTCCCCGATGAAAAGATGTTACGTGACTGTTAGTTTTTGGTGTGGCATTCAAAATTTAGATGAAATCATGTTGAAATATGATGTTTTGCAATAATGGACTCATCATGATACCTTGGTATTTGGTAGCAACAGTTATATTAATTAGTAATGTATTATTTCTTTTTTCTTTGAAAGTCTTTAATTATGTAACAAACTATCATGAAATTCTTAATTATATGTCATGTTCTGTTTGGCTACTCGTTAAAATACTGTTGAATTGCCGACAAACTAAATGGGTAAAGTGAAATTTTTTCAGTCTTATCAATAGATATCACATATGAGATGAGATCACACCCATGTATGTATCGCATAACTCTTAGAGACAGGAAAATTGTATCAACATCATGAAATTACAATGAAGCAATTCTATGAATTTTAACCTCACTACCATGGCAACCCTAAGTTAACCAGTACTCTGTTATCAAGAGCTTATTTCATGTAGCCTTCGGGCCAAATCCTAACTTGAAGCTTACTGCTTGAGACTCGGGATGATTTTCTGCGAATTTCTTTAGGGTAAAAGTGCATCTTCTAAGCTAGAAAATATGGCATACTATATGGCCTTCTTAGTATTTACTTAAGGACATGTATAGGCTCACAGTGTTCTGTTTCTTCTGCCTCTGTTATATATTTTTTTTGGAAGTGGATTTGGCTTAGTGTGTGACAGTTGATACATATGTTTTTAGTCAGCATCGATGTAAACTCCTGGATTTTTCATTTTTTGTTTTCAACACATTTTTTTACCGAGTGTTCTTTTGATTGCTCTAATGACACGCATTGTAATTAGCATTGTGCAAGACAAGGAAGTTTGGGCTTAATATTTGGAAAAGTGTACTTTGGCACTGGCATTTAAGCATAATGCCAGTTCATGTTTTCATTAACTTAACCAATGTGGTTGGTGTTGGCTACTCTTGGAGAACTCTTGCTTGAAGGGCAGAGACATTGGGAAATTGATGCAAAATAAAATATTACATGTCAGAAGTCTCATAGTATTGCATTTTGGAATATAGCATTCATGAAGGCATCCTAACTTTGACCATAACCTTATATTAAAGGAATGGTTTTTCTGAGATCCCAGGCGATATACCTTGGGATTCAAAGGTTAATTATGGTGGAAATACCAGGGAGATGAATAGGCAGGGAATTCCCAGCAAAAAAATTTGCTCAGAATGTATCCTTTTCAAATTTCCAATCATTGCATTGACAAATGATGTGGTGTGAATGACTTCGCACCACATTACTTGTCAATGTAATGATTGGAAATCTGTCAATTTTCGTCGCTACATAAATGACAATGTTGGGTGTATCCACCGTGGTAGTGGCTTTGTAAGCACTACTTTGTGTCATTCGCTACAATGTAGACTTGATGCGTGAACATCTAGTTCACATAAACCTCCCTCGAAATTCACCTTGAAGATGGCTTGGTGGTGTCACTGGCTAACACACCCGACCGGCAATTGGGAGATCCGGGTTCGAATCCCGGTCAAGTCAAATGATATTTTCATGGCGAATTTCAACCCTGGTGTATCCTTTTTAATTTTAGGATGTCTCGCTTTTCTCGGCATTTCCTTAATTAATTCCAACCACATATTTTGAGTCCAAATAAATTACTCTTGCCCATTCCTAATTAAAGCTGTCATTTTTCGAAGGTAGTTTTTTCAGTGGTGTGCCAAGAAATTTACAAAAAGCAGGGGTTAGGGCATTATCAATCACTATGTTTACCAATCGACCTCCGATTGATATCTTCTCGGGCCGATTTGAACATTCTAAGCCAGCCGAATCGGATCGCCCAGTGTACCAATGTGAAATCCATTGAAATATCGATTTGAATCAGTTTATAGTGATTTCCAATCGAAATAGACTGGCAGAGAAAGCAGAGTAGAGTTAGCTTCTCATATTGGTCTCGCTAGCCTGTTGCCGATACCGAGCTAAACCGGCCAAATTGATCCGAGTTCGATTGGTAAACGTAGTGCATGAGTCAATTACATATAGTGGAAAATGCATGTAACATATTTACTCATGTGGTGAAATTTTACCTCATCTCATAGAATTATTCCATTATGTTATGTTCATAAGTTATGGTTTTAGCTTCTGCTGATTGTATATATTCTTCCTTGAAGCTTGACAGTGAGTCTTTGGCCTGAAGCACTCTTACTTAGGCCTCTCTCATGTTAAGTTGACTTAGAGGAATTAACAGGAGTGGCAGATTTTTGCCAAACATTGATGCAGAAAGTCCTGGCAAAATATAATATTTTTCTTCTTTTTGTTAAAGACTATTTCCTTAATTGCATTTTTAGTATTTGATAGGGATGAGTTGATTCCACTTTTTTTAAATTCCGATTTCGATTCTTTGAAATCAATTCTCGATTCCGATTCCATCGATTCCTATTCCTAATAACAGGTGGGATATTGATATACCAGTAGCATACGACTATTCCTGAAATTCAAGTATTGGCTGAAATAAAATAACAAAGACAATTAAGTCGCTCAAAAAGTATATTTATTAATAAAAAGCACAAATTGATAGCCTACACCCATAATTACTGAGAAAAATATGATGTGTTAAATGAAATTTGATTTGAATATTTATCCATCTAGAATCGCTGGAATTGGAACCGACTCTAGGCGATTGATTCTCGATGCCGATTCTAATCCTGAGAATCGGTGGAATCGAGAATTGACATTTGGATTTGACTCGTCCTTAATATTTAAGTGTGTCGGCATTTGTGTAGTCCCCAGTTGAGAGTCGAAAGTTAGCTGTTCTTAAGTGAACAAAGCAGGATTTATGCTCCACAGCAGTGGCTTATTAAGAACAAGAATATACGTGCTACATTGTGTGCTGGAGAAGATACATTCTAGTTCATACAAACCCCTTCTCAAATTTGCCTTGAACTAAGATGGTTTCGTGTTATGCTAAACCTGACTGCCAACTGGGAGATTTGGGTTTGAATCTTCGGCCAAGTCTGATGTGATTTTTTTACTCTGCGTCGTACTCATTAGGCGTATGTATATAGAGAGGGCCATCCTGAATATTTCGTGGTATTTTATTTACTTTACTGCAGCTCCTGAAAAATACCATAATTTTCAATAATATTCATTTCCATCTCAGAAATATTTCATACCATTATGTTACAAACATATTATTTTAAGTCAAGTCCATATACATTTAATATAATATTGATTATGGATAAAGGCAGGTCCTATTCATTTGTGATATTTTTTTTTTTTATTTTTTTTATTTTTTTATTTTTTTTTTTAATTAATATTTTTACATGAGGAATATTTGTGGGGATATCATTTTCAACGATTTGAACAGAAATTTCTCATGCCAAATAAAAGGTCGAATTATGTGTGGGCTGCCATGTTTGTATTTAAATTTTCTTTACTTCCATTGCATTAATTTAGCAATAACAATGGTTTCAATGCCTTTAACCCCTTGCTATTGCTTGCCTATTTAATCCTCTAATAGATATGTATTGCAGAAAATTAAAAATTACCGATATGGTAATTTTCAAAAATTTCCATAATTTACCACGTTAAATCACCTCAAATGAAAATCGAGGTAATTTACTCATCTCTTGGTGTATAACTTCATTGACATTTAGTTAATTTTCCTCCATGCCCTCTATTTTATCTAAGCTACAAAATCATGCCTTTCCACTGTATTTCTTTTGAAAATTGAAGATGAAATTACATAATATTAAATCGAAGGATGGCTGAAACCTGGGGAAAAATGAGTATTTTATTTCATACTGTACTTGAATTCTTTTGACAAAGACTTTTTTACCATGAAGGCCTTTTCGTTGCACTCTTTTGACTATAAGCTGTGAGAATTCTCATTATTCTCTATGAGGCCTTGGAGATGTATAGAATGCCTTGGAAAAACATGCAGCATTGTCATATAAACCCAAAATTTCATTCTCTACTGACAAATTTTATTCATTCTATGAAAATTGAAGATGTCCGTGTCCTCCCCATGGAAGATTTCGCACCATAATGCATTCCATGTGTTTCTCCATAAATGAATAGAGTTGCAGCTTTGGTCCTGAGTTATATTACAGTATGTATCAGGAATGGGAAAGCTAATTTAAAGAACCTTGTATGAGAAGTTTACTTTTTCATTGGGTTTTGAGGTAAAATAAATCCCTGGGTACATGAGTAAATATGTTACTAATTAAGGCAATGAGAGAAGTTTTGAAATCTACTTATCCATCCTTTTATTCACCACTGTTAACTTGTATTACTCTGAAACAAAACTTGTTTTGTTGTTTTTTTGTTTTACCTTATGTCTTTGTTTCAATACCAATGTCATGTATAATTTATTTTACTGAATTGTCTGTAGACTCGAGAAATAGTTGTGAAGAAATGTTCTGCAAGATTTATAACATGGTTATGGTTTTAAAATTATTTTTGTTGAAATTTAAAACCTGGACACTTGAACAGAACCATGAATCTTGCAGAATGAAGAGTCAATCATTATTGCTGCTGTAGAGCATCTTTATCCCAAATGTAATAATTTGGAAAGGCTTGTTGATTAACCCCAGTTTTTATAATTATTCATCATTGGTATTTATTTGTTACTCTTGTCTATTTTAATATAAATATGATTTGTAAACAAATGATGATTTCTTAAATAATCCCTCAAAATTGCATTTTCTTTTAAATAGTGTCGTGTGTCTCCTTCACCTAATGTGAAACGAGATAAAGAAAACTGCCCTCCTTTGGCAAAACCAGGGATGTTAAACAAAACCGGAATCAAGCATACCTATAGTTTCATTCCAGAACGAAACTATGGACTCTCTTTTTACTTTATAAATTATTTTGACTATATATAGATAAAGAAAACTACCCTCCTTCGGCAAAACTAGGGATGTTAAACAATACCAGAACCAAGCATATAGTTTCATTCCAGAATGAAACTATGGACTCTCTTTGACCATAGCTTTGATTCAGAATGAAAATTTATGCACGGCCTGACTTAAGCTTCGTTAGCGGAACGAAAGTAGAACTTTGAATGAAAGATAAGGTTGTGGAACCGTTCCTTCTTGTGAATATTTTTATTTAGTTCAAGTGAAGTGGATGGACTTTCGGTTCACACTCGTGGTTCCAGGCCCAATCAGGACTTCTCTCAGGGAATCGTTGTCGTTACTCACACAGAAACAGCGTAAACAATGGGAATCCTTGTGGTATATCTACATAGTGGGCTTGGAAACCGCAAAAATGGAACTATCAGAATATCGTAGCAGCGAATATCTTATGTGTCCCAACAACAGATTACTTACAAACCTAGGCATCATGAACACATAAGTTACAACTAGAAACATATGTAAATATAATAAAATCAGAGATGCCAACAAGTTTAACATTTGAAATTAAAACTTTTTGGAATATTCCTTATCACAGAAATATGAGATATTTTAAAATAATTTCTTTTGCCTGAAAATTTTTAATTTCATTAATAAGATCATGATTTCAAGGTGTCCATCAATCATATATCTAGCCTGCTTCGTCATTTGTTTATCATTCACTTCATATGTAAAAACGTGCACTCTTCGCCCACTTGTGTCAGGCAGACTTAGAAATTAATAGGATTAATCTCCTATAAATACATATGTGAATACTATTTGAAAATTATTTTGCTTAGAAACTCATACTTATTGTGAGTGAAAAGAGATTGAACCTCAATAATATTTTATTGCATCTTCTTAAGTTTGTTAACTTAGGAGTTCCAACTCTTCCCATTCCTTAACCCTCCCCACCTTCTCCCCTTCCTCCGGTTAGGAGGGTGGGGGAGGAAGATTGGGATCCCTTCTCACCCCCGCCCCTCCCACCGGCTGGGATTCCCTGGCAGGGGTTTGGCGGTCAGTCTTGTTAGGGCTTTCAAGCAGTGACTCTTTCCCCCTCTGAAATCTCTGCCCTAAAAAGCGAATCCCGAAGGAATCTTACTTCTCGTCTTCTTCTTTCCACAGAGCCCTTTTTTCTGCGCCATACAACGCTACACTCCAAGCTAGTCTCCCAACCAATTTTTATAGTATTATACATAGTACTAGTATTATTACAAAAATTAATCTTCATACCGTATTTTCCGTATAGATTGTAATTCTCAAGGTCTTTGACAAAATAACAGCAGTCGTCAGCAGGTATGAACCTCTATATAAGCTGCCCTCTCACTTTTGTTCCTTAATGTAGATCTTCTAATGCCACTCGTATTATTAATACGACATAAACATACTTACTCGACGCAAAAAACCGAGGCTACATTGGGCAACCTATTCTTATTTTGCTAACTACAACCATCCACCCAATATCAGCCAATTCACAATTTCAACTCTCAGGAGGCATCAATGAGGCGCACATTAGATATGTTGGGAGATCTGACACCATTGCCCGCCGGAATGACGATCACGAGGATAACGCCAGCCATTGATATACCCATAAGAAGGGTAGGATAAATGTCCGTCCCGCCGCAAGACCGGATCGCTGTGCTACAGCGAAATCGCCACCTACAACTGGGGATATGAAAGAAGATGCGCAATATCCTATCAGCTAACCTTCCTAGCTATCGTCTACTCTACAGAGGGAATAAACCGTGGACCTTAAGACGCATTGCGTTAAGATGACTGTATCAATTTTTATTGTGTGTTAAGGTTTGCGTGGATCTTTGCAGAGGTGTTCTAATTGGTGATATCTATAAATAAAAGAGGCAAAAATAGAATTATACCGACTTGGGTGTTTGACTATTTAATGCAAGTTGAACGCTTAGTCTCATAAAACAATATATATGTATATTGTGTCGTAATTTGATAAGCTATGCAAACTTTTGCTTCTGAACGCGAAATAATGCTTTTATATCATTCTTAAAATTGTTCCCTGCAATATCAAGATGTCACGACGAGACCAATTTTTCTGAATGAACATGTTTCAATATAATTTCGTTTTCTTTCTTTCGAATACCCCGCCGAAATCTTTAGTCTCAACATGCTCTAAGGAAAAACGTATAAATATTGTGTCATTTTAATTGCTGTATTCACGGTGAGATCCAACCATTAATAAACGCACTTAAATGAAATGTGGCCCAAGACATTCTTTTCTGCTTGTCAGAAAAATAATTAAAATGTGCTATCAATGACCCACGACTACCGCTCCAGCCACTTTGAACAAGCAGGCCACAGGTTTCACTTACCATTGATTTATTCCTTCTATAACCTAACCCTCACTTATTTACGTACCAATCATCCGTGGCGCAAAGAACGTCAGTTGTCAGCGGCCTCCCTCGAATGACGGACCGACTGAATAGATATAGAAAATATGTCTTAGAAAACTAGTTTCAAGCTCTGTTGAATTGCGATGTTTGCGGGTAGCTGAAGTACGAGCGAGTTTCCGCTTGACCGGAGGATGCTATTTTAACCCCGTCCTTTATATTTAAATGTAAAAGCTAATAGAGGAGACAAAATAATTTGGCTGAAGTATGTGTACAAATACTAAATCAACCTTATCTCTTCAAGTATATGTAAAATAAAGCACAGTAAGACGCTAAGAAACTCCATCAACATAAATTATCCTTCCGTCCCATTTCTCTCCCATTTCCTTTATGCTGTTCCCATGTATTTTCATGTCTGTCCCATAGTCCCGGCACCACCTCCCCCGTGCATAAGTGGCAGTTGGTAGGGGGAACGGGAGTTAAAAACTTTCATGTTCACGTTGGTTTCATCCTGCACATTTATCAACGCGACATCGGTATCGGGGTCCTCGAGCTCCTCGGGTACCTTAAGGTCAAGGCCCAACTGAGCTCTTTATTTTCAAATTTCGGCATGACTGTTACTAGCTCTCGCCCCTCGCCGTGAAGAAACTTCGTGAAAATTTCCAAAATAATATGGAACCGAGGCCATAGCCATATGATTTGAGTGTGCCAAGAGATGGTCGTGCGATCAGCCCAGGAGAGTGACGCAGGACAACCTCAGCATATTCAAGGGCGCAATTCAATTCATTCAAGGCATATTCAACTCATTCTACATTCGCGAGAAGTTCGTCGCTCGAGAAGAGTTCTGTAGTGCGAAGACCTGGTGATGAGGAGGTTTATGTGTGTTATTGATGAGATATTTGTGATGTGTAGTGAGTGTGATGCTTTCCGGTTTCTGATGTTTCAAGTTTACGAGCTCGGATTTCATTTGTACATGGTGAAGGATTGCATTATACATATCGGTGAAGCAAAATATCCGTGTGGAGCCTCGATCCGCTTACAAAAATACCTTTTATTGAAAAAAAAAAAGGTTTACGCAGTAAACTTCTTTCGACTGCCTAATAGTATGTGCGCTATGAAGTGTGTTGTAAGTAAAGTGTGATCGTGTAATATTCTGAGTGCGCCCAACAGTTACGAATGATGTGCATTATCCCTTGGGATCCGGGCAACATGCCGTGCCCCTGGGCTTCTTGCGCGCCACGTTAGACTGCATAATTTCCTGCAAGCCACCTCAAGAGTGTTTGACGGTGTAGTCCGGAGTGGTTGAAAACAACAAATAACGGATAGCATTGATATGAATTTCAGGTGTGTATTTATTCTAACCAGCGATTACTACTGGGAGTATATTGCATTATCTAGCCTTTTTTGTTGTCCAGGATGATGCTAGTAATCGAAATAAGTCGTAAAATTAAGTATATACATGATTAGATTTCAGTCTAGAACTAGATGGATAAAAAGTTTAATACGAAGATTCCTGTACTATTCGGGTGTTCATCACGTTGCTTGCTGCCGCTGACAACACTTTCGCCCTCCACATCGATCTGTAAAGCGCCGTGAGGAAACACGAGAGAATATGTTGTCATCAGAAACAACCTACCTAACACCCAACAAATTGGAGAAACTTAGCCTTCAAGCCACGGAAACCTACGATTGAAAAGGTGAGAAATGTGTGAAGGATCACTGTCTCACTCAGAATGTGTCGTGCATGTTATAAAACTTAGGGGAAGAGTGAATTCTTGTACCTTTATTCGTCCTGTAACATCAATTATAATGTTCTTCATCATTAAATTACTATACCCTGCCGTCTAAACTCTGACCGCTGACTGCGCGCGATGAGAAGGTATTTGTAGTACAAACTTGCCTCTGGGTATTTCTCACTGATTTTGAACAGATGTAGCGAGGGAGTAAAAGAGAAGCCTACGATAGAATCCCAAACTCGTGTGATCTTAAGTATTTTAATAACGGTAGTCATGCATTAATCCTCAATCTCTAGCCTCTTCAAATTCAGTTCTGCTAATAGCTATTCAATATTTTATATTGAATCGATTACATTAAAGCGCTTAGCGGTCGTATGCATATGGTCAAATTCGCGATCTAAATTTTTCTGACACAAAAATTCTTAATGCGTGATCGAAAAGTGACTAAAGAAAGATTATTGCTTCTCTTTAACTTCTTAGGAGGTGATCTCAGTTCTTATGCAGAGTTATACTATTCTTTTCTCATCTACTTGTTTGAAAACTGGTCGCACAGGCTATTAAATTTATTATTTTCCTTTTATGTCGAACTTACACTATCCTAATGTTCCCACTGCATAAATTACTGCAATAAAGAGTTTATTACACGAGTCGAACCACGAAGAAATATGTGCTCATTGCTTGCGTTCAAGCGATGGGGCCAAAGTCGGCATGGTCGGCCCAACGAGAAAAGTATGTTGGGCCGACTTTGGCCCGATATTTGATGTAGGTAGGTGCACCAATTGTAGTGGAAGTTGCACAGGCAGAAGAGATGGTGAAAATATTCAAACATGGCGGGTGATTTTTTTGAATAAATTGTCATGAGAAAAATTCGGCCTGGACCGGGAATCGAACCACGGACTTTTGGTATGCCGGACCAATGCGCAGACCACTACGCCATCCAGGCTTCCTATTTCCCATGGCAATTTTTGGTGGATACAAAGCAACTAGATGTTAGGCCCTTGCGGTCCATCAAAGATGGCAACGCAACGGAGAAGAGGGCTTCAAAGAAGCCATAACCAAGAGACAGTATCCTTCACCAGCACATTTGCCGTGCTTAGCCAATTTGAAAATATTCAAACATGGCGGGTGAATTTTTTTAAAATGATGTTTTTTATAATTGTTTCGGACCTCATTCGTGGGTCATGACACGCACGGTGCAACTTATTTGTGAGCATAATGTGGAAATAGCTAATTGAAATCCCACAATAGGCTTAGATTTCGTTTTCTTATTTCTAAATATTAATTCACTCGAATGGTTTCGGAATTATTACTCTCATAGAAACCTTCTCGGACAATTTCAAACTCCGTACGAATATTAACAAGGATTCTACTCCAGCCTCGGTGATTTTACTCTATTAATGACATGGGTATTTGCGGTTCTATGAATTGGTGTGTAAGATTGAGATTTATTAGAAGATTTTAAGGACTCGTCTATGTTGAAACTGATGACGATGGCTATTCGGCGGTTCAAGCCAGCATTCAGCGGAAGCTAGAGTTTACAGGTGCGGCGTGTATGTGATTCATGTTGACGGAAGCGAACCTATGCACAGTTTCCATACTGGTAAGAATGAAAAGACGATAGTAAATTTTCCACCAAGTTACGCCTGAAACTCTTTCATAATATGCACAGTTGCCATATCAAGGCTAGAGAAGGTATCAAACGCATCATGTTTATTGGTCGAGCACTATGCCATATTTTTATAATAATTCCATATATTTATATCCAATAGTTTCATGATTGTTGTCATGGACAAAATCGGGATGAACTGGGGACGATCATGCACCCTAGTTAGACACCAAGAGCCATTCTGAACATGTCGGAACTTCTTCCTCCAATTGATACTTTTTGCTATCGGAATCAGCCCAAATGTCTTCGGTCTAATCCATCATGACCTCTCATTCCATAGGACTGCTCATTAAATAATAGTTTGTCCTGTTGTAGCTCTTGGAATATTTTCTTAAAATCCTAGGATAATGCGTACAATCGGATTTACGATTGGTCGAGAAGGATGTTAATTGGTAGAATTGTACAAATTTTGTTTTTCGTGGTCGAAATAACAGTTGTCAGTTGTATACCAATTTCCTACAAGCCTAGACGCAAGGAATACGGCTGTTTGGCATTTTTTTAGGGTTTTTGTTTTTCTACCATCGATCGCAAGTATCGACTAATACATAGATTTTAGTGTTCATGAAGAATTAGCTCATGGAGAACTTTGAGTAGTCATTTTGTCCCGAACAAGGGATATGTTACATTATCTTGAATTTGACTCAGTCACCATCCCATCGCAATCTATAGTTTTTTATAATAATAGCGATTAAGTTAGCAATGATTCATTTTATAAAATTCTGCGACACGGCAAAGACAACCGGAACTATTATTAACTTAATATCAGATGCACACGCGAGTTAATGAGGTCCTGCATGACGCTCAATAATTCTAACATATTCCAGTTGCTCTAAAAATGGTATTAATAAGCATCATCCGATATTCAAGTACATCACTCAATGATTGAGCGCAATAAGAAAGATTTTTGCGGTAATCCCTATAAAAAATTACTCTTAATTGAGGGTACTCCTGAAGAAATCTTGGACTTCACCTTCCTCTTTCCAAATTCATCAGGTTCCGGGATTCCAATATTGACGCGCTATCAAAAGTTGTCGTCCTCCCTGTTATATGGAAAACATTTTCTCTTCTTTACACCTCAAGGCTGAGTAAGTTATTCTAGTTGTAGCGACTCAAGTTTCAATTTGCCATTCAAAAACACGACTTCGTTAACTGTCCGCATGGGTTATGGGTTACAATTGCATAGGATATTTCGCGTGAATCTTATATTTAAAGTCACATTTAAAGTAACAGAACGAAGTAGGAGCAGTTTTCCGCACATTCAATTTACGCAAAATACTTGTTGTGACTTGTATGGACACCAGCCGTGTAAAAATATAAGGAATTGGGAGGTGAAATGGTGACGTGTATTATGGGAGTGCATTTAGTGGAGCTCAGTTTTTATTGTGGTCGATTATTGTGCGCGGAAAGAACAAGCTTTTGTATCTATCTATTCGGCAATGTGTCTCTCTTTTATTATCGCTTCTGTCAGACCTAGAGTTGTTGAAAGGCGTCTTGATAATATTCTCTGTGTAGCTCTGTAACACATCAGTTTTGAATTTTCAAGCAACCTAAGCCTAGTGAGTAGCCTCCGAGTCTCTAGGGTCTCCCACCTCAATCCCTGTTAAAGTTGTGAGACACTATATGTTCGATCGTAGCAGTTTTTAACGAAGCGTGCAGATTTTCTTTGTATTTTATTAATTTTTTTGGTTAAATCTTCATGACCAGGGTCCCAAATGCACGCGGCGTATTCGAGGTGTGGGCTTAATAGAGCGAAGTGGGATTCTCTTTGACTTTTTTATCCGAGGACCTTCCTATTATACGCTAAACAACTCCTAGTTTCTTTAATGTTTTGCCGCATATGTTTTGTTTGTGTTCCCCACAATATATCAGAGGTTAAGCATCCAAGGTATTTTACTGTATCTGCAGATTTTATGCTTACTCTGCCAAAGTATAGGTATAGCAATTGTGTGATGACTTTCGCAGGAAGTGAACTGTGGTGCATTTACTAAGATAATTCTAGCGCCCATTCCTGGCACCACGAATGAACGTCGTTAAGGTCCAATGACAGAACTTCTAAGTCTCCGTATTCGCTCATTTCATGGTAGATAACTGTATTGTCTGCAAATAATCTTAATTTACTGCTAACTCCAGAACTTAGGTCATTAATATAAATGATGAATAAAAAAGGGCCGAACACGCTTCCTTGAGGGACACCGGATGTGACTTCGACCATATCAGAGCCAAAACCATCAATAACTACTTTTTGTTTTCGATCACTGAGAGAGTCATTTATCCAATATTATTTTTATATTAACTCTGCATGTATTCAATTTAAAAACGAGTTTTTTTTATAGAAACCCTGTCAAATGCTTTCTTAAAAATCAAGGAATATCGTGTCGACTTGCTTTTTTGATACACCTGATTTTAGGATATCATGAAGGAAGATCGCAAGCTGTGTTTTGTAGGACCTGCCCTTACGAAAGCCGTGCTGACTGCTATGTAGGATGTTACAATTATCAAGGAATGTCATTATATTGCTGACGACCAAGTGTTGGAGGAACTTGCATAAAAGTGATGTTAACGATGTAGGCCGTTAATTTCCTGGGTCATTTATCTTTCCTTTTTTAACTATCGGTGTGGTGTTGGCTATTTTCCAGTCTTGGGGCACCTTGCCTTCGGATAATGATTTGCTATATATATTTTCTAAAATGGTGCAATCCGTGGCGCTACCTTCTTGAGCATGCGTATAGATATTCCTTCTGGACCTGGGGACTTGTTAATTTTAATCGAACGCAGTTGTTTAGTTTTTCCATCACGTTGAATTTTTCTGTCAGCCACATACTCCATAAAGTCAGGAATATTCAAAATGTGTTTTGTGTCATCCTTAGTGCATACACTTTCTAAGTACTGGTTTAGTAATTTGGCTTTGTTGATGCTGTTGTTGACTACTTCGTTGTTTGTGTCCAATCAAGACTACCATCGAAGATTCGCATTAGAGTTCACCCGCGTATGACCAGAATAACTTGGGGTTTTTATCTAGTAATTCACTTAGGATATTTTTCTTGAAATTTTTTACAGTGGTGCGCGTTATTTTCTTCCTTTGTGAGCGTTTAGGAACGTAAACTTCTCTCGACGCAAGTTCCATTGTTTTTTTACGTGACTCAAAGAATTTGTACATGGGTTGTGAAATTTCCATTGTCTCCTGAGCTCTGTGTGGAATATATTCATCGGTGACTTTACGTAGTATTTACAAAAAAAATTCTCCGTGATACTTCGGTGCTCTCATCTTTTATTGAGACTCTATATTTCGTGAATGAAGATTCTAACGTCGTCTCAAATTTTATGTAATAATTTTTCAAATAAGTACACGTTTCGGTTACACAGTGGATCCTACTGTATTTCTTATAGCCGTAAAAATTACTTGATTTTCAGTTATGCCTTCCTGGATATCGACATTTCTAATCATTGTAGGTTAACAAATAGCTGAAAGGTCTAATATTTTATTACCTCTCGTGGGTTCGTTAATTACTTGAGTGGTATGAAAGTGTATTTAGTAAGGCCTCGCTTATATCACACTTTCTTGAAATTGTTTCAACGCTAGCGGTTTTCCAAATTTTATCCGGGAGATTAAATCTCCACCGATAATTATCAAGGTTATTATTATAACGAGGTACATGGTGATAATTAAGTTTCTAATTCGCACAAAACGTCTATTTTGGAATCCGGTGGTCTGTAAAATCGATTTCTTTTGTATTGTTGTTTAATAGTAAACCAAACGCTCTCTATTTCATTGTTTTCCCGCATATGAGCGGTACTATTCACATACGATTTGACTGCTAAGAATAGTCAGCCGCCAGTCCTATCTGGTCGATCAAGTCTATAGATTTTATATCCTGTCGGAAAAACTTCGCTATCGCTAATAAAGTGTACAAATCAGCTATCTATTCCAATTGCTATATCTGCGAGTACAAATATATGCATAAGGGTCCTATATGCAATCGGCGTACTCCTAAAATGAGGTCTCACTAGAGAAAAATAACATTGCTCCCTTATTTCTCGTCACATTTTCCCAGTATTCTTTGAATAAATCCCAATTTTCGATATGCCTGTCCGCAAGATCCCGTATGTGCTTCCCCAAGGACAGGTCCTGAATAAGGGTCACAACTAAATGTTTAATTGATCCTTCATTTGATAATTCTGTTTGATAAATTGTGTACGTTTCGTTCGTTATATAATTCTTCCTCCAAAAATTCGTTACGACGCTCTTATTAAAATTTAATTTTAACTGCCAAGTATCGCACCATTCTTTTATGGCATCTAGGTCTTTCCTCAACGAATTTCTGACAGACTTGTTGTTAATATCCTTGTACAGTACTGCTTCGTCTGCGAAAAGGTGAATTTCGCTCGTAACAACGGGGATATCATTAATATACCAAAGGAATAATGAGGGACCAATGACTCTTCCCTGGGGTACACCGGATGTGACTCATTTCATTACGAGACAACCAACATCGATTATAACTTCTCTAATATAAAAACCTTCAGTCATCTCACATCCTTGATATTGACTACAAAATTATTAATAAATATTGACTGTATCATGAATGATATTCTTTGTCTCATAACTTCACAGTTTCTTTCCAGCATTGTTCATCGACTTCGATATATTATTGGAAATAGAAGCTTATCTTGAAATTATTTTTAAAAATTAACTAAGATATAATTTTTGAAGTATGTGGTTCTATTTGACGGTTGCTCAGAAAATCTAAAAACCCGTTGCTCTTTACGATCGTTTGGGGGCATAATGTATACAGTCAGCGTAGCTTATACACAATACGTGATTGTGGTGAAACTCATTTTTCTTGTACTAAACATGCATAGCAAGTAAAATAAAATGAATTTTTAGAAATAGGAATTCCGCCATTTTTATCAATTTTATCTATAGTATAAGAGAAAGCATTACATCCAGGTGCATTATATTAAAATTGGAATGAAGGCTGTAGATATTTAAGGTCTAGAATTGTGTAAAACGTTCGAAGTATGTTATATTGAATTAATATTTTCTCTGGCTTTATGATAACTTGCTCATTTTGACTCCTAAATTGTAATTATTAATTACCTTTTACGTCCCGAAGCATAGTTTTTCATTTTGCTTAGAAATTATATGCTTTCTCTATGGAGCTACCTAATTAATTGAGTTGCTCTACTTGCTCCAGTTTGTGCTCTTCTGCTTTTATAACTAGCTTAGCTATCTTTGTCATGGAGAATCAATTACTTCTGCTTTCATGTGATTTATTTTTATTCCGTATTTCCTGCAGTAATTTCCTAATGCTAGTACTAAATTTTACAATCCCTTCGATGATCGAACAACGATCGCCTAGTCGTCCGCGAACCTGAGTATATCAGCTGTCCTACTTTGAATCCCAATTCCAGAGCTTCGCTTGCTCCACTTACAATTTCCTCGGCATAAATACTAGGAAGTGAAGGTGACAGCGGAGACCCTTGAGTTACCCCGCAACCTATTACGTCACGCCATAATTAACCATCAGCCACCTCTACGATATTCTTTAATCCTAATATTTTATTACTGTATTTACCTTGTAAATAATTAATGCTTCTTGCCGCAACTATATTGTTTGTGCATCAGCAGAAATCATTTTAAAATGACTAGTAGTTGATTCTAACTGAAATAACTCATGTGGGCATATCTCTTGTTATTTTCTGTTTTCTAATTGTTTACCAATTGGGTGTCTTAATGCTAAGACACCGATGATAAGACGTTTTTACTAGTTCAACCCCTAAAGATCTAAGAAGTTAGGAACAAATTAAATAATTTCTGTTGTTGCAAACCTGAAAGTTGGTTTATATATTCTCATATCATAGATTCGCTAAATTTACATTGTGAAGATAAAAGATAAGAAATATTTTCGGGGGATGTTTGCAAGTTTGTTTTACCACCTGATTCCTCTCGGCTAGAATGCAAAAATGGGAAATTCAGTATCTGAGTTGAGACATATTCATCCATATTTTTATTTTGCCGTTAGTGTTGACTACCAAGTAGGATATGCCACTCACCAGATCAATAAATTCCTTTAATAGCAAAAAAGGTGTTTAGGCTCATAAAAATATGATTATTATTAGGTGTGTCTTTGATGCTATGCTCCTCCTTGAGGAAAGTCGAGCTATGCTGGCTTTTATCTTGGAGTGAGGCAATTCAACGTAGTTTCTTGTCATCCTGAAAGTGATAATACGATTGGGGAAAATTACTCATATAAATATAAAAGTCACAAGATTCAGTCCATGTTAAGATTGAGTAAAAGAAAACACGATCATTAACCTAAGTGGAAAGTTTCACATTGTAAATCATTTGAGTACTTAGAAGAATCAGATTCATATGGTAATTTATTAAGCTTGACATCTCCTAAATGTTAATATCTTGTAGGTGAAGAAATTACCTCTGTATTTGAAGTCATAGCCGTAAGGCTATCCGCCATTTCTTTCCCAGTCTCTTTCACCATATTGTTTAGGAAACCACTTTTTCGTGCCAGAAGTTCACTAGGCTTTCCTAATTCCTGCGTGGAGAAAATAAATTAAGTATAAGAATGCACTTTTTTAACTTAGGTGTTTCGAAACATTATTTACGTGGGCAAAATATTGTTTATGGTAGCTTGATGGAGTCTGTCTGTAATTTAATTTTAAGAAGTCGCTCTCCACCTTCAGTAATTTCGCATGTATAGATACTTAAATGTTTGATCGTAATTCCGTCGTCTGCTTTTTTAAAAACAGGATTTAATGATATCTAAACATGTCGGGATATCTAGAAGATATATTTCTTTTTCTTCTACTATGGTATCATTGGAATAATTCACTCTCGTTATACTCAAATATTTCATATGAGAGAAAACTTTTGCTTACTGTCATTTTCAAAAATTAAGTTCGTCGACATTTTGATGATTTATGCGCTCAATTTCATTGAAGCATGAAATGTTGTAAACTTGCCTTGTAATGTTACAAATTTCTTCTACTTTCTACGTTCTACTTTCCAAAAGCCGTTCACACTTCTTGAATCCCCTATGTAGAATAACTTGCCCCAGTCTCTAAATGACCCTTCATCCTCGAGTTTATTTAGAAGTAAACTTTTCAGTCCGTTCATGGATAACACTCTCATTGTATCAGTGTGCCCATCCTTACTTAGCTCTTGATTGGTAAATGATTATTGCCTTTGTCTTTTAGAAATTTTCAGGCATAGTAGGATCTGATGCTTTCCCCGCGTACCAGTTTCTCAAAGTTTTTGACGACGAAGTTGACGAAGAAGAAGTTTTAGGACGATGTTCGAGTCGAACATTGAAACGTCGCTCAACATGAACCCACTTACCCGGACGGAAGCTCGAGAACACTTGAGAAATTTTCCGGCATGTTTGATTGGATCCGTTTTAATATCAATAAGTTCTGGCCAGGTTCTCTTATTCTGAAATTTCCACTGAATAGAATCATATCCTGAGTGGAATTGAGTTCTCCCATCAAAATAATTAAACTAAGAATATTTTTTCATAGTCAATGTAAGAGCCAAAGAGAAATAAATGGTAGTATTATAATATTCGCTCTAGAGAAATTCCACGACAGGGGAGAGAAATTCAGGAAAATAAGTATCAAATTAGAAGTACTTACCACCATTTCTCCGGAGTCCATCACCAGAATCCGATCAGAATCCATGACAGTGTGCAAGCGATGGGCAATAGTTAGCACTGTGCAGTCTGCCAGCTTTTCTCTGATGGTTCTCTGTATTATGGCATCAGTCCTAAATTAAACATTGTTATTAATTAAAGTTATTGTGCTTCTCTGTTGAGATCTAGTGAGCGTAGGTCTCCTCATAATTTCCTCGTCACCTTATAGAGATCTCGAGAGAATTCATATAACGTTGAAATTTCTCTCTTGAGTTCAGTATGAAGAAAAAATTATTATGTTAACCTATTCCTGGTTACTCATCAATAAAGAAGAAACCTATCGCAGAATTCCTCAAGAATTGGCTTAAGGCTGATTCCCAGATTTGTTACACGTACCTACCCTTTACCTTAACCACGCTATGACTCAAGTTTATTGTTAATGTTTTCTTTTGAGAAGAAAAATTGAATGGTGCCAGATACAAGATAATCAAAACTTGTCGCATGATTTCGCTCAAAAGCGAAAAGTGAAAGCGTGGAAATTTCTTGGCACTTGGCCGTTAAAGAAATATTCTTCCCATAGAATTTCTTGCGTTTAAGACTGAAAGAGCAAATTAATCTTAAATTAATACTTTAAAAAAGTCCTTTGTACTAGGGTAATTCCATAGTTCCTGGCCTAACCTTTATGCACATGTGACGATACGTCAATTTTATTTAATCCTTTCCTAAAAGTACTGTAGTTAAACCAATAAATATGGAGACTGACAATAGTCCATGTAATATTATGAATTAATTTGAATCATATTGAACAATACTTGTACGCAGTACACTGTGGAGTTATTATGTAACTGACGTATCAAAAAAATAACATCCATGTGTAACCATTATTAACAAATCAAAATATCTCTGAATCTATGAACAACAATATAACAATATCTGAGAAATGTGTAGTGTAGATACACCGTTATTACTATAGAACTGACACAACACGTGCTACCTCACAACCTGAGTAGCAATTTAAATAAATAGTAACTGGCATCGTCCTCAGTGAACCATTTAAATAATATACATTCCATATAATTTACATATTACATAAAATTTATCACCGGATGTCAGGAGTGGAGATAAATGCGTTTAAATGTTATGGAGATTGTGATTACTGGTTAAAAACACCATTAACATTTTCTCAGGAAGAAAGTTACATTTCACTTGCCTTATCCTATTTTGTATGGAATTGCCCATTATTGACTGGAAGGGCATGTGATACGCATCCACAATTTGTTCAGGATGACCAATTTTGTGATCTTTTGACGTTATTCAATCTTTATCAAAACAACGTGTGAATTTTTTAGGGGATAAATATCAAAATAAGATTTCCCTCTAGCTCTGAGCGCTTTTGTTTAGCTCCTCCGAGGTCAGGGAAGAAACATGGTTGCGAATTACGGATCGTATTATGATGTCAGGCAGGATAAGGCTAGCTTGGAAGGGGTCGCTTAAGGAGCTGAGGGAAAGGGGAACAATATAGTGTATTTAGGCTTAATAATGGGGAAATTCATTGTCACTGTACACTGATGGTACGCATTATTGCCAACATAAATTAATTTACTTTACGGGAAGTTGAATGTCAGCATCGTTTATCACTTCAATGTTTAGGATCTAAATGAATCTTCATGAAATACCACTGCTTTGGGTCGACACCCACCGGGGAGATCCTTAGAAAGATTTTTTGAGAGCTGTAGTTAAACCAATAAATATGGAGACTGACAATAGTCCATGTAATATTATGAATTAATTTGAATCATATTGAACAATACCATAAAAATCTAGAAATCGGTTTTTAATTAAGTGTGGCGAATTTTGAAGTCAATGATGAAATTTCGCGAACTTGGGAGCTCTAGTAGACAAACGTGGTACTCATTTCCTCGCGCATGCGTAGCTAGTTCATTATGAAACTTTTACACTGAAAAGAGCATTCAGCGTGACCGCCACCATGTTCCACTTCTACTTTACTCGTTTGCTAGAGGATAACTTACGCAAAGACTCCATATATTACATATTAGCCCCTTTAAGGTAGTTTGAGCGAAATATCAATTTATTTAGGAGTCAATGCATTTGGTCGAATTTTCAAGAACTTCCCTTCTAATGACACCAAAAATTCCTTACCCCTTACCACATTACTTTTAGAGGTATTTGCCAAATAATACTATCCCTTTTACATGGAAAATGGCACGTGTATGCACTCCAGAGAGACATTATTTACAAAATGAGGCATTTCTAACACTTAGATGTCGTAAAAAAAACAGCATGTAGTTTGTATGTTTTCTCAACTATATTTGAAAATTAATCCTATTGTCACCGCAGAAAATTCTTCGGAATCGCAATAAACCCGTTTCGATGGAGTTTCAAACGTACTGCGTGAAAAAATGAGTCAAGTTAAAGACTTATTTAGATATTTTCATTAAATTACTTACAATTTCTGTCGTATAAAACTATATTATTGCACCATTAATAATGCAGTCTTTTATTGATGTGTCCTACAGCTGGCAAAATTAAAAGGTATAATTCGAATATGGTCTCTATTATAACTAGGGAACTATCTCGCTCAGACTACCTGAAATGATTTTTAGACAATGTTATTCCAGTGGATAAGGGTACTTACTGAGGGTCAATGTTTGCTGTTGCTTCATCCAGGATGAGTATCTTGTTCTTCCGTATGATGGCACGAGCGAGACATATTAACTGCCTTTGTCCCACGCTGAAATTAGTCCCTCGTTCAGAAATTTTGGAGTCAAGTTTTGCTGCGAAGCTCTCAACCAACTCCTTCAATTCAACCTGTTTGTAAAGTAATCGGTGGAATTAGAAAACATATTTTTTTACTCTTTGAACTAACGTTAAGGTCATAATGCACCCTTTATATGAATTTCTCCATTTATTCATTCAGAAGTCGATCATGATGACTACAACGATAGGTGACGTTGTTTTTATGCTCTCTTTAGTTTACGAAACCATTAGGAAAAATAATGGTATAGTTGAAAAAAAAACTTTATTTACCTCCTCTAGGGCCATCCAAAGTACATGATCAGAGTGCTCATCAAACGGGTCGAGATTTTTTCTCAATGTGCCTGAGAATATTACCGGCTCTTGAGGAATGATTGAGATTTTCGAGCGGAGTTTATAAAGATTGATGGATGCACAGTCGACGCCATCAATTAGGACAGTCCCTTCAACGTCTGCCAGTCTGAAAAGTGCGGCAATCAGCGAAGACTTTCCAGCGCCAGTCCTTCCAACGATTCCTAACTGAAAGCAGATTTCATTTTTTGAGTGAGTATCTTCATATGAATGGTATCATTTCAGTTTCCTTTGGGTTTTTAGTTACAGTGGTTCTCATGATGGCTTGATAGTCCCATGAAAACTTCCCAGTAAATACAAAAAAAACTGCTGCAGTGCTGCTCAAGGATGTCTTGGCTGCACGCCTTGAATGAAGCGCTGTGACAGCGTCTCCGCAGCGCTATTTCAGAGCACGCTGCCGAAACGTGCTGCTGCAGTACATCTACAGCACATGTGCAGCGCATGCTTGCAACCGCCTCTGGCCCAATAGCAAGGAGGGCAATTGTGAACAGATATTTCAAAAACGTTGCGGCCACCCTCATCTAGAAGTGACATATGGAGACGCATGCTTAAACGTCAATTCTGTGAAAAATAGACTCTGTCTGCTCTTAAGTTATCAACTTTGTGAAGCCAGTTCGACACATTTCTACGATATTTCCTGCTGCCTTATTGGTAGAACTAATGCCCTGTTTACATTACTAGCTTTCTATCCACGTTAACTCTGACCCTAGTAAAAGTTCACCGTGTAAACGCAGGTTGGCACTAACCCTACTACTAGTTGTTAACTATTTAACCACGCAAGAGTGTCTAGGGTTGGCGCTGGTTACCATCATTTTTAACACGTGTAAACAGAGGTTAGTCAGAATAGTATTTAAGTGAAGTAAGTCCACATGTAGCTTTTACTTGTAGCGTACAATAAGTTACGAGAGTTAATATTATCATATACCGTATTCATGTTTCAGTTTCAAGTTGTATATGTCCAAGTGATGTATTTAAATGCATGAATGAATGATAAACCGTATTTTAAGTTCAAATTTTTTCTGAAAGGCGCAAGCGAGGACGGGTCATGGGCAGAACTTGGAAGAAAAATTCGTTTATTCTGCTGCATATTTTGCCACAAGGATTCGAAATAAAAATTATTTATAACTCTATAATGTCAAGATAACATCTTGAATTGTTTTTGTCCATCATAGAAGAGGACAAATGACATAATAACGTAATAAATAATATTCTCGGGGTATCTTAGTGGTCAAGTATAGCATGGAGACATGTCGTTCTATTAAAGAAATTTAATCTCCCAATTTTCATCTTTCGATGCATAAAGTAATGTTTAGACATGAAATGATAAGTGCATAGTTGAATACTAATGAATGAGATTTCAAACCGTGCGAAACATTTACATCTATTAAATCATTTTTCTCGCCCATATAGTCTCGTGAATGTAGCCCACAGCTCTGGAAAAAAATGAAAATCGACTTGCGATGTTTGTTGGTGTGTGGGCTACATCACCTTCATAACTCTTCACCAGAGGCCACCAACATCTTAACTAGGGCTAAGAAATGTCGTGTAAATGCAAGTTAGTTAAGCCGCCAGGTTAACTATCATTCTAATCCTAGAAAAGTAAACGGGGCATTATCGTCCACATGAGTAGCTGCATACGAATTCCCAGAGCGCTACTGCAACACTGTGTAGTGCTCCGGCCGCGATGCTGCGGCGATTCTTTCTGCCAGACTGCAGAAGTGACTCTGCAGCCAATTTAACGCGTTAAAAATAGAAACTTTTGAGATTTCAGGCATGCGACAGTAGCGCATCAGCAGCACCTGGCGTTTACAGGGTTAGAGTTTATCAGAGTAGTACATGCGTAGGTAGACAAATTACCTGCAAGCACACGTACTCAGATATTTTGAACTATTAAATTCCCTCAAAACCAATTTACCTTCTCCTGAGGATGTATGACAAAGTTTAGGTTGTTCAGCACATATGGATCGCTGGGGTTGTACTTCAGAGATACATTCTGGAAAGTAATCTGCCCTGCCGACGGCCAGTCTTCTACGGTTCTGCTATCTGTACAATGTAGAGATTTATGAATGAATTTATCAGAATCAGCCATGCTCACCCATCGGTTCTTTCATATTTTCACGGACTTACCAGGCGATGACACAGTAAAAATTTTTCTCTTCGATAATTTTGATTCCTCAAATTCCTTCTCCAATTTTGAGTATTCAATCACTCGCTCCACGGAGGTCATCTGTATCTCTAATTGTGCGAATTGTTTCATTCCCCATTGGAAGAAGCCAGCCAATCCAGCAGATTGTGTTATCGCCAGTCCAACGTTTCCACCCAGGGTGTCTAATTTTAAGAGGAATGGAAATGTTATGGACAATGCGGATGCGTATTTATTTGCATCAGAACATCAGGACAAGACCAAGGAGTATAGAGTTCTCTATACTCCTTGATTAAGACAATCACAACTCGGTACAAAGGGTAAACATTTGCCCACACGAGACCACCGCATGCAATAAAAGACCCATTCTGATCTTAGCTGTGCATGCAGTGACACCTAATTACGGATAATATTACTTTTCTTTGTTTTGTTTTCCTCCCTACGTCATTTGAGTGGAGTTGAAAAGAATCCCTTGTAATATTGCTATTGTTTCCATTATCTTCCTGTTGAAAGTATTTATATTGAAGTCTTATAAAATTCCTTATTCCAAAATAAATCAAGAATTACAAAAATATCCATTATGCACGACTGTAAAACTATAATGACGCACTCACTGTTACTTAGCGTACGATATGATCCATGTTGATTTTACACAGGAGGTTCATTTAGTCCTTTACAGTGAGATAGTTTGATAAATTATGAAAAGTGTATCGCATACTGATCTGGATCTCAATTTAAAACATTAATATCCAAATTCTAATTAACTTACCACTTCCAAGAAAGAGAAAGCTCAATGTGACCAGTGTCACGTAAATGAAGCAGAGGATATCCAGCCAAAGACCAAATGCTCTTCCCGCTGCCAATAAGATGTAGAAGGCAGATGAATGCTGATCCTGGGTGGAAAATAATTCATACTGGCTTTCATGCTTTCAACCAAACCCTCATTCACAACTTACACGATAATTGAGTGAGAATTGTTCCCTATCGGTTGGCCCGATTGAATAAAAAAGACCAGAAATGATAATTTTTTTCACGAAAACGAAGTGTATAACAAAATCAATTGCAATAGCATTACTTACTTGAAAACCATCGAATTCTTTCTTAAGTTTATCCTGGGCTGTAAGTGCTCTAATTGTGGTGAGCCCCTGCAGAGACGCATTTAAATGAGTAAATACTGGACTTCGAGCTGAAAAAGTGAAATAGTCGATTAATTATTCATTAATGATTTTATACTGGGAAAATACCTTATTTTTGGGGAAATGTAAAAATGATAAACATATTTTTTATTCATCTCACATATTAGTATTAATTTGATGCTCCTCTAAATGAATATAAATAAAAGTATCATTTGACTTACTAATGCCTTCAAGTCGCTTGAAACTGGTGGTAGTGGCAAGATAAACGATCCTCATTAGGTATGACAATATCACTACAAATGCTGCTGGAATAACCAGCCAGTAGTTCACAATGGAGACGAGCACTATCACTGCTACCAACATTAGACCTGTCTAATTAGGAAATAAATTGTTGTAAATGGAAAGGAATCGTTGGATAATTACAAAAATAATTCGCAGGTAATGTCCATTTGAGGACTTTTTATGTTCTCCTTCGTCATACCTGTAATGTATCCATCAATGCATCTGGCAAAATTTGATCAATTGCTCCAATATCTTGAGAGAATCTGTTCAAGACCCTTCCTGAATCCAAATGAAATTTGATGCTTTATTTCATAGTTTTCCAATGGAAACACTCATAATATGTAAATTTAAAAAAATTTTAATTAGACAAGTGGTGCAACTTTTGCCCCGAAAGGGAAATTTTTCCTCCTGTCTACTGGCACTTTCTTACGCAAAACACCCACTGGCACTTTTTTTTACACCCACTACTGGCACTTTTTTTGACACACACTGCTGGCACTTTTTTTACACCCACACAATTATTGGGCCTCAAAGATGACATGGTAAGTTCTAATCAAATTCGCTGTCGGCCGTCATGTTGATTTCAATTAATGAAAATCAGTCGGCTCCCACCTCCAAAGCATACTTCCCAATGGCAATGGCAAGTTAAGTAAAAGTTAAATAAAAGAGTTGCCATTCAATAATTTTGTTACGCAAGGAAAATAAGCTATTTTGGAGAAAAGGTGCAGTACTGAACACAGTATAGGAGCTTCAGTAAAGGAAGACTCGACGCGATCGGGTCTCAGAAAATCTGTTGGTATGTGTGACGTCAGAGCCCCCTGCAAATTTTTTTGCAAAAAGTTTTGGATGGCTAGGTCGTCAAAATTAAGTCGCTGTCGAGGCTTAGAAATTCCGAGAGTCAAACCAACAGGGCTTTATATGAAGAAGCTTGTTCAGTTTAACCATCTCACTCGCGTCCAGTGAATTCAAATGTAAACGAGTCATTTTCCTGCCGAAATACTCATATTGAGAAGACGTAAGGGGACTCATTTCCAGAATATTCAGGGTAGTTTCCAGCTACTCCCCAGCATATCACAGCTTAAATGGCAAGAGCGTCATGAAAAGAGAGGTAGTGAGGTTAACCGAGTGCAAATTATGATGCCAATGAGTCGATTCCATCGGAATTTTCAAATGCAAAGGACAAATGCCACAGACTGTGTTTTTACTCTCGAGGCCAGCGCGTAAAAAAATCCAGACTTTTATTTAACAACATTTCTACTCATTTTAAGTTTTTTAATATTAACAATTTTGATTTTGGCACTTAAAGTTTCCTCGGGAAACTATAGATTTGATGGGGGCTTAATTTTATCATCGATGAAGCCAACCTGGTACCAAACTCTATCCCAACTCGGGTGAGATAAATGAGGACTTAAGTGTAAAACAAGGAGTGTCAATGAACAGCCATAGGATACGGCTATTTTTTTTCGAAACCAACCGAGTTGTGAGCCAGAAATTCCCAGGACTAGACAATCGTTTCCGAACTTCCACTCCAGAATCATTGACAAAATTTTTGGACTTGAAAAATGCACTTGGACATTCAAGCATCTGGTTATCCATCACTAATTTGAACAAAGAGTCCACTATGTCGGTTTGAATTTTCCACCTCGTGGCTGAGACCCAACAATAAATAATGCACCAGACCAGAGGAGGCGAAATTTCTCCTGAAAGCAATGGTTGTGTACCTTGAATATTTTTTTGGGATACCTACTTTATAAATCCATGTTACAAATCAACTTACCTGAAGGATTATTGTTGAAAAATTTCATTTTAGTATTCACCACCGAGTCAAACATCCTGTTATGCAGATTCATTGAAGCCTTCATGCAGACAATGTAGAAGTATATTGATCTGATTAAAACGGAAAGTATCATCACAGAAATGAGGCCAATGTAAACGTATATGCAAATGTCTCTTGTTAGGTACTTATACATAGTAGATGTGCTGCTTCCGAAAGTGTCTGATAATGGGCTCACAGCGGATGAATTGTAGCTGTTATGGGAGTATTTGTTATTGCTTTTAGTGAGTGATGATGGAGCGCTGACATTCGCCGATGGATTCTTTTTCCTCCACTCTTCCATGTTCACCCTGAAATAATTTACAAGTTTATATTTCCACACAATAATATTTTGGCATTAATACTTTATAGCCGATGTTCTAACACGATTAACTGTCAGAGGGCCGATCTATCGGTACTGTGCAAAAGCTATCTCCCGCCAATTAATTGGTAGGCATTTTTGTATAAATGGATTAATTCAAATTTATTTCTGTGTAATTTCCACTAAAATACATTCGAAATTAATTATTTTCTATGTCATTATATCAGCAGTGGTTAAAATGACCGGCAAATGTGCTAGGGGCATAACCTTGAGGTCTCATCGTGAGACAAGTTAAATCGGAACGGCAAGTAGTTGTGAGTCATCCCAATTCTCGTCTATGTTGGTAGAAGTTAGATAGGCTCATTGAACAACCTCCCTTCCCCATTTCACAGGGCTCTGAAAGTTGAGTTACCCATGTCCAAAAATTTTCCCCGGTGCAGCGCCGGGCTATGCCTGTGCGATTCGTAACCATAAAAGTACGTTTTCATGAACGCGTTTCACACGAATAGACGTGGAAGCGAGATCTTCAGGTAATCAGAAGGCCGGATTTCTTCACGTGAGTTCGCGTATGTTCACGTAGAGTCGCGTCGACCGAGTTGGAAAATTTTTTACTTTCGACGCTTGGAACGCGTTGAATCACCATCGTGGCCGACCGGCGAATTGTAGGTTCCATCGATGAAATGATCATCTCCGAAGTTCGAGAGAAGTAGAACAAAAACATAACTCACCATAATGTTATCCAAGAGTCGGATGCGCTTCCCAATGCTTGAGCTAAAATAAATGTTAGAATGACTAAGAATGACGTGCATACATTTCCTCCGGCATTAAAGTATTTCATGAACATCTTCATGTCAATTTTTCCTTTGGTTTGGGTCTCGTCAGTTCTCTGTTTTGCCAATGCACTTTCTACCTCTCTATCGTCCATTTGGGCGGCTACAACATCCTGAGGAATGATTTGAAAACATTAAAAATATATTTTTACTACCTTATTTAAATGTAAGATATTCAAACCATGCATCAGTGATCGCTTAGGAAATTTTTATTCCCAGGAGAAAACATGGTGATCCCACGGAGAGATCAGCTAATTTTTTCATTTCTTGGGTTGCAGTGTTGAGAGCAAAAATGTTTAATTTTGAAGCCAGTCAACTTACAAAGAAATACGGCGCATTATCAACCCACAGAAAGTGAACCAAAATTTTGGGAAGGATTACACAAGTACCCTCAAAAGACTCAGTAGTTTCACGGAAGCCTTCATTCTATATGGAAATTCAAACTCCACTTGTTTTGGAATGACATGGTGGTTATTATTTTATCTCCACATTTTATGTGTTAACATGACAACAAGGATAATTAGATTGTGGAACAGTTTTTTCTGCACTCCCTCTATTGAATATTTTTCCTATTCTTTCCCTTTTCATTTCTATTTATCGCTATCATTCTCAGCCTCTTGCTCATACTTAGGATTGCTTTGTAGCATAAAATGTCAGATGAAAGATAAACAAAGCCAACTGATTTTATAAAAGGTCATTGCGTCAGTCAATAATAAGGGTGGCCACTCTCAATTTGAAGCAGGCAGAAATTAAATAAGTTCAAGGGAGCATATTCTCACCATTAAAAATTACAGCCAAACCTATTGATGAGAAATCTAGGTAATTACAATATTCAGGTAGTATGCATTCTTTTTTATACAGATACCCCTCCCATTACCTCCTGTCTCTGACTTCCTGTGCCTGTTGTAAATTTTTTGCATGCCTTAGAACAAAAAACCTATTTAACCCTGCCCATTTCCTTACTCTAGTTTTGATTGATGGCTGACAGATTAATTTACATCCCTCTGCTTTAAATTAAGTCACAGGTTTCATCAGTTAACGAAATTTGGTTTTGTACTTATTACTAAAAGTTTTTTTTTTTAATTTCGCAGCGGTTGCTTCCTCTCTGAAAATACTGTTAAACATTACATGAGTGGATATTATAAGATTTCTCATAAAATTACATTTTCCTTATCCCCCTAAAAATTACTGAAATCACTAATAATAGCTCTATAGTTATCGTTCCAAATAGCAATAGAAATATAATAGTGATCATGCATAATGTATATAAACACTATTTTGAGTCCTTTAATACTTTTCTTTGGGCCCCAAAAATTACTTCCTTTCTTACTATTAGCATTTTGCACCACCAACTTGAGTGACGAAAAATCATTTGATTTCATAGGTTCCGCTCTATAGCATGGTCTTACAAAGATGACTTATATCCTTAGAGTTATGCAATTTTAACAACCCAACTGTGATAAAGTGTTGCATACAAACAGGCGTTTTTATATTATTGAATGCCGCTTATCTATGATAAAATTCCACAGGCACCCTCCTGAATACAACAGCTGAGGTTTTAATGAATGTTATGATCTGACTAATCTCAGAAGAAAATTAGAGGATTACTACATATTTCAATGGACCAAGTCTATTTCACATAATGTCAGGACAAACAGGCAAACTAATCTTATGTTGGGAATTATTTATTTGAGAAAAAAAGAGTTGCAGTAGAAAAGGGATATCTTTACCTAGAATTACTGCAATTGAAAATATCCTGACACTGAAAGGATAAACGGCTAAAGCAGGGGCCTGTTATAGTTAGGGCTAACTCTAAATATTTAGGGATGAAAATATGAAATGGCAGGTATATGTATTTGGTAGGCAAATTAATGTGTGAAATATTCCATTCTATTAAGTGCCTTTTTATTCCCTGACTTTTTTTCCTGATATGTGGCTTAGGTTTTCATGAATACCTGTCCTACCTTGCATTCTACACTTTTTTTATTCTATGTCTGCACGGGGTGATAGTCGATTCCTTTATTTGTGTGCCTGTGATTTTCACAAGTTGACTGATTAATTTACATCTTGCTACTTTAATTGAAGCCACGGGCTTCATAAATTCAAAAATTTTGTTTTATACTTATTACTAAAGGTTATTTTTATTTCTATGAGGTTGCTTTCCATTTCCCTTTGTGGACTACTTACATTTATTGACTGTGTAGTTGCTTTAATTAACACCCATTTCCACCTGGGATAAGGTGCATGACTATGTTTTCTGCATGAATTATAGCTTCCTGAAGTATGCATAAATTAGAGCTCTTGATGGTACTAATCAGTGGTCGAATATTGGCCATAAAATAATGGATGTTAGAATGCTCACCTATGTTGTATGCTCTAGATTTCTGGTTTAGGTGTGAGTTGTTTTTGTGACCATTTTTTGGTTGGGGCTTGGAAGCCAGGGGAGTGTGCAGGGTTTGACCTTCAGCTGGGAAGAGGGATTCATTCCTGATATGAAATCTCCCTATGTGACACACCCTAGTGGTAGTTAGGCCATGGAATATCATCGATATAGATAGACATGGGTATAGCCAGGGGAGCATGGGAGGGGCAGCTGCCCCCCCTGAATGAGACATTTCATCTCTAAACTGCTATATGAAGCCAGATTGGATGATGTCCTGCCCCTTTACTTCAACATAAATCCTGGCTACACACATGGATATAGATATATAAAGATATATAAAGATACAACCACTTCTGCCTCCAGAGAAATTCATCTGAGAGAACACAAGGGGAGAAAGTCTTAAAAGAGCACTATGAAAGTGACCTCAAAGGTGAGCACTAGTCCCATGATGAATGCACTGTTAATGCAAGATTAAATACTAATGTTACCCATAAAAATGTAGAGAATGATTCCTGCTACCCTTCTCTGCACCTTTGCTGAGCAAACCTTAAGTGGCAGCTGCCCCCCCACTAGGGACTTGTACTAATTGAAAGTTAAAGTTAATTTTATTCAAGGATTTAAAATCTTATCATCACGTATTGGGTAAATCAGCAATTTGCAGAAGGACAAGTAAAAAATAATTTATAAACTGATTAAAGAGTATGCGATATTAGTGTATTTTTGTACGCTTAAGTTTATTGTGTCTTATTAAAGTGAGGTTTAAATTTTGAATTTTATGGAGAATGCTCGATGACAATGGGCAGAGTAGCAAAGGCATAAGGAGAAGAATGACATTAGCAAATAATGCATTTCATAATAGAAGGGTGAAGAATGATGACAAAAACTTGAGGTAAGGACACAAAATAGAAGCTTGTGATGTGCTTGGTATGGAGTAAAGTATTACATAAGTCAGAAACATGGACCCTAAGAAAGGAGGTCGAGAATAGGCTGCAGGTGAAATGTGGGTGATGAGTATTGGGAAGGTTAGGTGGATAGAAAGGAAGATGAATGAGGAAGTGCATAGTACAGTGGTAAAAGAAATGAAACTTCTGTATAAGATCAAGGGGAGGGAGTGTAGGTAGCTAAAAGAGATAGTCTAGGGTGCTTGAGGGTGTTGCAACAGGCTGCTTGAGGCTGTGATGGAGGGAAGGATGTTGGGAAAGCGGGAAAGTTGAAGTAAGAGAATAGGTTCAATGGATGGGATGAGATAGGGTTGATCATATGCTGAGATAAGGAAAGAAATACTAGAAGTAGATAGGGCTCAAGTACAGAAAATCTGGAGGATTTTCTTTTCTGAAGAATTCTATAATAAATGAATGAATTTATTGTCCATTCATCTATGAATTATGAGGTGTATTTCTGAATAAGTCTTCTACAGGCTGTATATTTTAGACCCCTTCTTGAATGGACCAACTAGCAGACAGATGAGAGGTCAGTATTTTGCAGGGGAGCTACATTGGAAAGGCAGAGGTTCATGCATTAAGGGGAACACATTAATTACCTTCACAGTTCAAATTTGACCATTCTCTCAGTTTTGCCACCCTTGGCTATTGCCAAGTTTATACAAAGGTATCAAGCAAGTTATACCAAGCTATTTAATAAAATTAAAGTTAAATTTATGGAATAAATGATGTATTAGTAAATTTAAATGAACTTAAAATAATGTTACCTTTACAATATTTTCGGCTCTTCCCCTTTTTATCTGAGATTCACCAGGTTCTTCATCCATTTTTTCTTTTGATTTTTGGCTCAACCATTTAGCAAAATCAATGCCTGATGATTGAAGCTCTTCATTGTTTCCAATTGCATTTATTTGGCCCTAAAACCAACAGAGTTGAACTTATGAAATATCACTTACATATATTGGGACACGTTTGTTCTCACTGCGTTTAGATTATGATGTTAAAGACACATATTTTGCTTTCAGCATTAGATTATAGCACTTTGTGTATGACAACTCATTTTATGTATCTACTCCATAGAATTCATTGCTATTTATTGGCCATAAATTGGTGATTGAATATTTTTTTCTAGTTAGAGAATAGTTTATTTTCAGCGGCTTCTTTATTCCAGAAAGTTGAAGTAGAGTATTTTGCATAAATTTTCAATTCTTATCTTTCAACTGCCAGAAAATTACAGGTAGTATGTGTTGTGACTGCAAAAGTCATTTTTAGGTAACTTTTAATGCTGTAGTTTTTATGAAGGATCTCAGATTTTCCCAGAGTATCTGATGGATAAAGGTTTCTCGGGTTTTCCACCGGGTGAGCAGGTCCATGGGGCCCAACGTTTCGGAGAATGACTTGTCCTCCATCATCAGAGGAGGGGGGTTCAGCTTCAGAAGCTGAACCCCCCCCCCCGGTGATGGAGGACAAGTCGTTCTCCGAAATGTCGGGCCCCATGGATCTGCTCACCCGGTGGAAAACCCAAGAAACCTTTATCCTGTAGTTTTTATATTTTTCAAACCAATGTTTGAAAACTTATCTCAACAATTATGTTTTTTCAAAACTAGGCAAACATTTGGGTATTAAAAGAAGCAAATTTAAGTACACATTTATATTATATTTTGAAAGAGATGAAAATCAACAAATTTTTATCTATGTACATGTATGAAAATACCAACTCATCAGTAATTGATGGTGTTCACTCAGACACCAATGGCTAATCAATACGTCAAATGTCAGTAAAAGGATTAAGTAACTCTTGTAATTCAACCAGTTCAATTAAATTACGTATATTAATAATATATTTATTTACCTCAAGACAAAGTGTGTGTTTGCATCATTTTCTCAATGAATGAGGACCTAATAGCTGCCAAAATACTTAGTGAGCCATCTTCTTAAGATTTTTCTCCAATATGAGATAGGTACATTTATATTATTTTTTCCATTTGAATTTTCGTGATCTTTTAGAGTCATGGGAATTATGAATCAGTTTCTTCCCTGAAATTATGGATTATGCTCTCTTTTAGTTTCTATGGATTCCCTGAGTTTACGCTTAATGTTTTTGATAAAACTGTTATATGTCCATTTTTGTTGGAAAAATATGCAGCGACTATTATTCACTACTCATACACTTTTATACTTATTTTACTCTTAAACATTGAGAGGGTACTGACCTTGTGTAGAATAATAATTTGGTCAACATGCTTCAAGTATTGCAATTGATGAGTGATGAGTATTCTCGTCTTGGTGGACAGATAGTTAACTATACAGTCTTCAAAAAGCTGCTTCCCAACTACAGAGTCAACAGCAGATAGAGGATCATCAAGGAGGTACACATCTGCTTCATGATAAATAGCTCTGTTGGATATCAGAGAAATGAAAATTAAGCCATTTCATTACAGGCACCATATCATATTGTTATGAATGACTCTTAATTCTTAATCTAAAATAAGACCGATGTTGTTTTCCTAATAATTTCCTTTATTTGGGCCATTTTCCAAATGAAGTTAAAAGATTATCAGTTGAAATTGGTATTGATATTTTTATTAGCACTCAGAGCATGGTTAAAGATTCCAAGAATAAAGTACTCTAAAGTTTAATAATTATTCATACATAATTTTGGATCAAAAGGTGGTCATAAAAAATGGAGGAGACACACTGTATCATGTATGATTAGAAGTTGATTTAATATCTTGAACTGTACAAAACTTTAACATACCTATCCAAATACCAGTATGGACAATACTGGCCAGAGTGAACTTTGGGCATGCAATAAATATCAAAGTTAAAGTGAATATATTATTATGCAGGATGTACATGCCACATTTCAATGTTTATACAATTATACCCAGGCCCTTCAGAGGTAAAACTGAAATGGGCACAGTAACAAAGACATTGGAATGAGAATTTTGCAAGATAAAGATGGGTTCCATGACAGGAGGGAGATATAGATCAGAATCTTGTGTGCGAGAGCAAAGGAAATTCACTGAAGAGTCTAAAACGGAGTATAGTGATGTATGTTGCATAAATCTGAACTCAGAAAAGAAGGTGAGAATAGACTGTAGGCATTTGAGATGTGAGTGTGGAGGAGAATGGAGAAAATTCAGTAGACATTGGGGAAGATGAATGAGGTGTAGCTTGGTATGATGGGAAAAGAGAGGAAGCTTCTGGAAGATATTAAGAGGAAGCAGAGTGGGTCGTTTGATTAGGTAATGAGGTGTAAAGGAATACTGGGGCCATGATTGAGGGAAGGATGTTGGGTTGGCTGAGAATAGAGGGAAAGAGAATGGGATAAATGGATGGGATGAGGAGAGATAGGATGTATATGAAAATGGAGAAATAAATTGTGTAAGGGGATAGTGATCTGTGAATATTTCAAGAGTTTTTACTCTCTTCCATTTTATACTACTTTAACCAGTAGATAATCCTGACAATAATGATTGATCATAGACATAGGACCCACCTTGCTAGATTTACACGGGCCTTTTGTCCCCCACTGAGGGTTATTCCTCTCTCTCCAACTAAAGTTGCATCTCCATAGGGAAATTGCTCAAAATCATGCCTCAGGGCACACACATCTATCACATTTCTGTACCGATCATTCTTAAATTCATCTATGAAGGTAATATTTTGCCTCACTGATCCTCCAAAAATCCAGGGCTCCTGGAATAATTTGTGTGATGTTAATTTCTATTGACTGAGACACCTTGGTCAATGAGAATAACTCCTAAAATTTGTCTTAAAATTATCCAGCAATGTGGAAACTTGATATGAATAAAAATTATACTGGTAAATAATAGGTCTACAGTAAAGTCTTTGAGTACCCTCTCTCCAAAGGTATATCTGATACATGAGGGTGACCATGAAAAAAGAATCAAGGCATGTAAAACTCATCATGAAAAATGTCTAGTCCAAGATAAATATTTTACAGCTGGTTTATTCTTGTTCTCAGTTTTCAAATCAAATACATGTGAAATTACATCTTCGTATTTAACTCTAAATTTTATACATATATGATTCATATGCATATTATTTATCCACCTGCCTATATTTTTGCCAAGAAATATTTCCTGAAATATGCCTTGTTTCTACTTATAAGTCATATCAGTATAAAAGTCATGTGGCATCATACATACCTGTGACACATAAGTAACTTTAGGGGGAACTTCTAGAGTGCCTGATATAATCGGAATCTCACCCAATATTGCTTGCAGAAGTGAGCTCTGGAAAGGAAGTTTTAGAGTTTTTTTTTCAAAATAACAACATTATGGGCTTCCATTGCAATCATCATGATTATTCATCATAGATGCCAATCTTTATGTACTATCAGGTGTAGAAATGTTTTAATTTATACCACAGATGAAATGGAAGCCTTGATTCTGAGGAATGTTTGAATATAAATATGCTGGGTAATTTGAATAACATTGTCTAAAAATATTACCGCATACCACATTTTAGTATGTATATTGATTTTTCATGTCATGTTCTCATGAACGTTTTTTGAGTACTGCTCATTGGTGGGTACAGCAAGAGTTCCAGAATACAAAACAAAAGACAAACACATAGCGAAATGCATGTATAAAACACAATATCATGACAGGAATGCCTGGGAAATTTTTGATGGTACAGTGTTCTTGTTCTAGAGAATGATTTAAATGGTGAAATTAGCTGGCTCACACCAATGAGAGGTCAGAATCATGGCAGTAGGTGGAGTGTCAACTGGCATTAAAACTCCAACCTTGGTGGTTATGATCCCAGTGGTCAGAGAGAGAGAGGCATTGCAAGCGACCAATAAATATGCCAGACTACAGGAGTGAATGCCTTTATTTTTTTGAGGTGTTGGGTGTGAATTGCTATGCTAATATGTTCTGGTTTGGCATAATATTTCTCTAGTAATTAATTATTTTTTGGCTAGTAATAACAACTTATAAGTTGCCGGGGGCAGTGAGACCCATATGCAGTGGAAGTCAGAGTTGTATAGACAATAATGCGCTCATTGCATGTTGAAATGACATTAGCCAATGGTAAGTATTCCTTGCTGGTGAGTTAGGTGATGGCATTGGTAGGTGTGAAGACAAAGTAGTCTGTCCTATGCCTGAATGCTTATTAAATGTGTGAGGCAAACCCACAAATAATTTTTCATTATTATAGAATTTTCCATTGAGCTTTTGGTAATATTAATCCAGAATTTAACATCAGCAAGCAATGCTCCTACATTACAAAGTTGTGTGTCAAGTAGAATGTAAATCGTCCTCTCCTGAATTTACCTTTCCCGATCCAACTGGTCCAATGACTGCAGTAAGCATTCCTGGTTTCAGATGAAGATTTATATTGTGTAGAGTAGCATCAATCAATGTTGGCGACCATTTAGCAACAACATTAGTGAATTTCACTCCTTCAACTTTATTTTCATTTTTAAGGTCGTTTATTTGCTTCACATCAATTTCTCCATATAAAAGAAATTTCTGAAAACAAGTGTTTCAAGACTGATTACTAATATGCACCTACTCATTATCCTAAAAAGAGTAGGTACCTATTACAAACCTTTATTCCTCAGCAAGGAATCACATTGAAAAAATTGATGAAGACATTCGATAGCACTTGAGAATCATTTGCATACTCATATAATTTTCTGTAATTGTGCCCTGTATATATATTCAGAAATTCAATCCAAAGTATTTGCTTTTATTATTGGATAAAAGACCTTGGGTATCCAAATTTATTTAAATCCAGATGATAAATGTGAAGATAAGAATAAAGTTATAAAATACATGGGTTATGACCAAAATTAACAAATCTTAAATGCAGTAAATACTTCTTGTCATAAAATACGAGACAAAAACCACTAAATAAAAATATTAATATTGAAATGACATTTTTCTCTCCATAAAAATCAGTGGCTTGCCTTCTTCACCCCAACCCATTTTCATGCTATGCTCCACCTCATAAATTCACATAATTTGCCACCTGCCACTGGGTGTTATATGTATATCACTTGTGCCAAAATTTCCCCCTTCCCACTCTGCAAAAACTGCTCTGCCAGAAAAACCACTCATCGCCAAAACTCACGAACGCCAAAAACTTGTAAATGCCGTCGCAACTATCCCTCGTGCATTGTGGTCTTGCGATTTGCTGTCTCTTGTTTGCTGTCCATGATGGGACAATCAACTCACTTTTATACTGAAAATGATAGTGGTGCACTCTTTTCTGACCGACTCAACGCTAGCGCCATGTCCTCCACCAATCAACAAGGACAAAGATTTCCTCTACACTCCCAACTCCTGCATGGTCAGCTGACTCCCCCTCAATCACCAGCCGCATTGTCTCAACGCTGGGCTTGGCCTCTTTTGAAACTGAATGCGGACGAGAAAGGACCAGGTGGAGTGGTGACTTGTGATCGTCTTCTATAGATCAAGTCTATGGTATTTAGCCTACGGACTTGTTTTTGATTGTAATACTTGTTTGTTATATAAATGTTCTTGCTTGAAGTTAATCAAACTGGCTAAGGTGGTTGTAATTTTTCTCTCGTCTCTGCCCACCATTCACAGTCAATTCACTCGCGATGTCTAGTTTTAATAACTTGCATTCCGCACTACCCAACGAGAAATTTTCTTATTTGATCATATACCTAAGGACTTTTAATAATTTTTCCTTCATATCACTTGCTAGTGATGACTACAAAAATACAAAACAAGTCACCAAAACTTTCTCTTTTACTGTTTACTTTGTATTATATGGTCCCTCAGCCATGCTGAAGCCCACCCCTTTCAATTGAATTTCTTTTGCTTTAATACTGATAGATATAGGCAAAGATTTTAAATTTTTAGTACACTTTTTTAGTGCAGGGAGTATCATCAATATTATCACTTAAGAGAATGAGTATCTCTCATCTCATGATGGATTACATAATTACCTGAATGCGTTTGATTGAAACAGAGGTTTTTGCTATTTGTGAAATGGCTTCTGGGAACCCAATTGTCATTTCACGAGAGAGAGCACTGTAAAATGATGTCAGGACAAACACCTAAAACCCAAAAAGTGAACAAGTAAGTCCAACAGTTTTGCTGCCACATTTTTGACATCCTTCATTTGAGATGCAGCTTACAAGAATACCTACTTTCTGTTATTCAAATTTTTACTCTCAACGAACATACCTGCTGAGCTGTCACAATATTCCCACTCAATGTGTATGAAAGCACAGTAAAAAATAGAGCCACTCGAGCTGTATATTGGGTGAAAGATACATATAAGGCTCTGATGAGCGAAAGATTGGTGGCCTGTTTGATTTCACTCCTGCAATGAAATAAAAATCCAGTCAGTTAAAAAATTCTGAGAAATATTCATAATTTTGGATTTTTTTTAGTGTTTCACCCAGTCATTCTGAGTTCTTGCCCTGAGTTCCCCTTGGGACTCTCATAACCTCTTTACTGAATTCATATTCCCCATAGAGGAAAATCTCAGTAGCTCAACTTTACCCATTGGGGCTTACTTCAGTGGGACATCAGACTTATATATTTTCCTTTGAACTGGTCAGAGACAAGTTCTACCCTTCTTCCCATCGGGAGCTTCCGCCAAGACTAGCATTGACAAACTCTCCTGGATTCTGCGAGACACTTCCCCAATCGGGCAATAATTTCAAAAGAAATCTCTGTCTCAAGTTCTATTTAACCTTTGAGTTATCCCATGGGCATTGTTTGGACCATCATTCAATTTTTGAACGAATTATTCTTAATGCACAAAAGTGAGTTTGATAGTTATAATTGAATTACCCATGAACTCTCATGTTCAGGTGCATAAAAATTGAGAGATCATAAAAAAAACTTGTTGACAGTCATCAGACCATCATGGGATTGCAAACTGGGGCCTAAAAGGCATGATTGCATTAAGGTCAAAAGAATTGATTCATAATGTCATCCTCTAAATATTTGTTT
Organism: Ceriagrion tenellum; assembly: GCA_963169105.1. Classification (NCBI taxonomy): domain Eukaryota; kingdom Metazoa; phylum Arthropoda; class Insecta; order Odonata; family Coenagrionidae; genus Ceriagrion; species Ceriagrion tenellum. Next base: position 127,222,107 of record OY720637.1, read on the forward strand.
GCCATCCCACTTAGATTAACTCAAAATACTAATGGTTTCATGACAGTTACCGCATTGAGTATCAGATTAATGGCTAGTATTAATGCATGAAATATATAATTATGACAACATCTCCATGTTTTTGAGTCATAAATTATTATAAGTAATAATTTGACTAACCTTCTAGTCATAGAGATCAACTTGGAGAATGGTTTTTCCCATGTGTACATCTTGATAACTTGTATTCCTGTGATGATTTCATTCATCAATTTCACTCTGTTGTCAGTTCTCTCAGCCATTTTCATCCTAAAATTTGATGTAAGTTGTCCCATCCAACCTGAAGAGTAACTATTCAGATTTTTTAAAGTATAATAGGTAAAAGAATGACTTGAATAGATTTGTATGACAATTTTTAAGGATAAATATAGAATGGAAGGATAATTATAGAACTATTTTAATGGCAATGATTAGTGTTGCATTGAATAGAGTTAGGTAACTGCAGTTTAATAGGATGGGTATTACGTAAATATCCTTCAGGCTCTTCATCATATCCTGTTTGAAGTAGCTGTTCCTTTGCTTTCCAACAGACTTTGCTGTTATTTTAATGTGATTCATTCCAAAATCAACTGGTCAAAGCTCTGTCTTGACATGCCACTAATAAAATGCTATTGAATTATTTGTTTAGGCTTTATTGACTGCCATTAAGAGTGTATTGTTAACTTGGCTTGTGATTTATCTTTAATCATTTTAGCCACTCCCTTACCCTACACAGAAGTGACATGACATGATCTATTTTTCTTGATTGCCATCTGACCATATTAGATTTTTTGTAACATTTCACTCACCCTGAAAGGGAATGATCAGGATAAGAGCCAATAACCCTATCAGTGCCAGAGCACCCATATCCCTCCATATGAGATAGGCCACTATTGCTGTCTGCAATGGACCAATCCAAATATCATGGGCAAATCCCATTAGATAATCAAAGTTGTTGACATCATTGGACATCATATTCACAATTTGTCCAACAGTGGCTTCTCCCAGAGAAGACTGGCTTAGCCGCAGAGCCTGGAAAATATACAAGAGAAATTTTTAAATATGCAGCAAAAAGTGTTACATAATACAACTGGAGCCAAAACAGTGAACTAACGTTCAGCATGACAAACTAAGGTTCCTTTAAAAAATCCTTGTGTGTCAGCTTCAGGTGATCTAAAAAAGGTTCAAGTGCCTTCCTTTGGGCAGGGAGGATGCTTGGAGGGGTGAGAGCTCTACAAGACATTGGCAGGTGTGCCATGAGGAGAAGAGTGGGATCTGGAGAATGAAAGGCTTTGTAATTCTGTCACATTGAGCAAAGATTAGCAATGACTCTCGGCAATGAGGCACAAAGGGTCACACAGTGATTAGTATGTCTGAACTTTTTGGTGGCTACACTCTGTCAACTCATTTCCCACTGGTCCTTTGCAAGTCATGTACCAGGAGCTATCGATCTCAGAATGTTCAAAGAAATCTGAAATGAAGTCTGACCATAATTGTGCAGTGTATGTATAACATTTTGTGGCATTACACACAAGGGCAGATCAGAGTAAAAATGCCACAGGGGTAAAGGATGCCTTGGTAGTTTAACTGGCTTTAGCTTATGGCACAATGCTAAAGAAACCTGATTTGTGTCTCAGTAATAGCAAATGTTTTTTCCGCAGTGGAATCCTTCATATGATAAGACATATTTATTGCTGAGTTAGTCCTCTGACATTGTATTTGACCTACTTTTTGATGATACATGAACCTCTTTTAATTTAGAGGTTCAAATGAGAGGTATATACTCCTCCAGGTATCTGAGCATATGCATACTGAAGTCCCTAAAAGGTCCCTGCCTATGACTACCATATCAACAATACTTGTTAAGAGAGGCTAAATAATAAAATTTCTCCTAATTTTAATTTATGGAGAATACGTTTCGGGTCTCTCACCTTGCGATACATGAGAGAGCAACAGGCAATCCTTATTTTCATCCCCAAGTGGAATGTTGCCATCACAAATGGATGATTGATGAAACTGGCCAAGACAAAGCAGGCAATGACACCCACTGCATTCAAGTAGGCTGTTTTCAGGTCTTCATTGCTCTTGCCCTCAAAATATCCTATGAGTTGTCCCAAAAAGATTGGTTGACCAATTCTAGAATTTATGGAGGTCATTATATGAGATTCTGAAAGGTTCAGGATACTTTCTAAGCTATGAGATGAGAAATAATTTTTATATTCCACAGTATTCCCCATAAATGCATAATAAGTTTACCTTGTGAGTGAGTCCAATATTCCAAAAAGTATTCCGTACCACCAAAATTCAAATTGGAAAGTTTTTGCCAACACTTTAAAGAAGCTAGGTACTTGATTTATTGTTGATTTTTTACGAACTTCTTCATCCCAATTTCTTCATCAGGTTCCATAGAAATGAGATGGTTAAGAATTTCATCCTTCGTCAGTTTCTACATACTTGTCAGTAATATGATTTTTGATGAATTTATTAGAGAAACAAGTTCTTGCAAAGTTCAGCATTTAATGATGAATCAAAAAAGTTGATAATAGAAAACATGAAAAATGAATTAATATGTAATGTAACTAATAACTTCTGGTTTGACTATGTCGAACCTCTCTATATCGGAAATTAAAAAACACTAATAATGGTCCACTGAATAGATTTATTCCTTACGACACGGGTTTATGAATGACCTGAAGATGTCATTATGTGACAAAACCCATGTCGTAAGGAATAAATCTATTTAGTGGACCATTACTAGTGTATTTTAATTTCTTATATGTAATGAAAGAATATAACAGTAAATGTTTTAATCATTACTACTCTTACTTTTCAAGGGTATCTCCTAATGCTTGAGACTTGTGCTCATCCAATGGCTCATACATGTCTTCCATTTCAAAAACTTTCTTATAACCTTTCCAAAACACTCCCCACATCCAACTGTAAAAAATATTTCACTTGATATAGATTGTTGGAAACACTAATAGCAATAATAAAGCAAAAATAATTTGATCACAAATATCGGTAAAGCATTTAAAAAATAAAAATAATATGATCAACTAGTTATATAACGGTATATAGGGAAGAAAAGTCACACAAAAAGGTCTTCTTACATGCTACAAAAATAGGTAAGAGATAGAAATAAACAAAGAGACCTTGAACATAGAAATTTTGCATTTCTTGGAGGAGTTTCATTAGGGATATTGAATGAAGTCTCTATTCCATATCTTGATCAGAGGTTGGCAGTGACAGAGTATGTGGGTGTGGAACATGTACTAAAATTCAGGGAATGGGTGTGTCTGTGGTCCTGACCAAGGTCCTTATGCCCTACTGTCTATGACTACTACAATGGTGGTGATACTTCTTTAGTTTTTGATGCTAACTCTACCCTGTGCCTCAATTTACTGAATTTCTCACATTTAGGGATACTATAATGCCCATGGGGCATCATTTTGAACTAATCAAAAAGAAAGTAATTCTTTCAAATGAAAAAGTAATCTGATCATAATTGAAACATTTTGAGCACACCTCTGTTTGCTTTCTATGATATTGTACACTTTTACATGCCATTGAAGATGAGCAATATTAATGAAATATCCAGAACCTGTCTGAATCAACTATTTCCATGAATCCCAGCTGTTTTATTCATGCCACTGATGGAATATAAAATTGATTTACTTCAATGGTGAGCAATCATCAAAGAGTAATAGGAACACAATTCTATGCTTAAAAGGCTGACTCTCTGCCTCTCAACAATACAATTTACACCCCTCCCACATTTGTTGCCCCAATGAAAGTGTTTCACCTTACGACAAGGAACCATAATGTAGGAGGTGGAAGGGAGAGGTGCATTGAAAATGAGGCAGTTTAGCACCCACAGAATGACGAAAATTCTCCTCCACGTCACTTGTAGTAATTTATTGCACCCAGGAGTAACAGTTGCCTCATTCAAGCTATCTGTACAATGGAGTCAACTTCTCATCACTCGGGCAATCGAGATAAATCCGAAATTCACTTTAACATTTTGAAACTTAATGGTCTCAAATTTGAACACAGTGTATAATAGAATAATAAAGGAAAAATCATGAGTGGAGACAGCTTACTTAGTATAGACACGCATTTTCACCGAACGTGAATGGACATTTAAATGAACCGCGCTACTGGCGAGTGAGTGGCAACCACGCGGCTCTTTTCCCCTCACTCTACCGCATCAGAGCTACCGGTACGCTATGAGAAACATGCCGATAAATAACAGAGAGAATTGGCTATACCAATGATACTGACTCTACATGACCTAAGTACTCGTATTACTTACATTATAGAGCACACAACAGTCTCAATCAATTTTCAATTGAGCCATTAGTTTCGAAGTTAGCAGAGGTTTGTGTTGTCTACAATTACTTGTTCAATTTTAGAGATATAAACAATTTGTTTTCTGCAAACGTTAGGAATAGATTTGCCTTACTTATATCAAAATTGCAAGTTATTGGAGCTAAAATTACGGGTATCCCAAGCGCTCAAAGTTGGACAACTGGATTTTACGCGTAAAAAAATGGGTACTTTTTGGAGAAAAAATTAAGTACAGGGAATACTAACAAGCGGAGGATGTTTTAAAGTGTATCATCTAATGAAGAAATAAACAATGGTCTCCTATCAATTTTACTGCATTGAATTCGGTTTTCTCGTTTGGACGATAGAGCATCTCAAACTCAAGTATCTTACTTATTTTTTACAGAGAGTACACAGTGAATCTAAAAAAAATAGCAGCTATTTTCCCTGGCAGTGGAGTTGAAATGATGCCTGCGGGCATTGTAGTTTTAAGGAAGCAAAGCTTGGAAACCACATTTGTGTAATAAGATTTCTTCAGAATTCATGAAATCATCCTTTCTAGTTTAATGTTATGCAATTTTAGCCATTGCCATTAAAATTTTAATATTAACTGTTAATTTGTAGCCATACTGAGGGAAGAACAACCTGGGTACGAATTAATCGCATGTTGCCTTGCAGAGGGGCAGGGACACTTTCAACAAGAGGCTCGTGGAGAATTAACTGAGACGAGTCGAAAATTCCTCCCTAGAGGTTGACTGGAATCATATTACTTTGCGTTTTTTACTCAGACTGCTGAACAGCACCATTTCTGATCTGATATAGGTACAGTAAAAAAAAACAGGGGAATCGGGTTGGTGTGGTGGCTAGAGTACCCGCCTACCACACGGGCGGCCAGGGTTCAAACCTCCTGCAGAGGAGGACGTTCTTCAAAGGAAACCTGATCCCTACTTGAGTGTCTTGTGGAGGGCACTTCAAGTGCAGTACTCCGTCTATCGGATGAGACGGTTTGACCGTGGTTCCCTTGGCGCCTTTCGTTAAGAGCTGGCTAATGCCGACGCCGGGTTTCTATCCACCCTTCCTCCCTTACCTATCCCCTATGGCGCAAATGACCTTAGCCGTCGGTCGGCTCCCCAAATATTCAATCCAGTCCAAAAAGAAGCATGATGTCTGTTATACTTAACGTTTTCTTACAAGCATGATACCATCCAATGGTGTCATGCTTGTTATCAGAATAAAGGGTCAATTTTCCGATTTCCTGGTCAACTTTATTTGTATTTGGGGAAGTAACGGTCGAATTTAACGACGAGCGCTCCGGACCCCACAACACCACAGCTTTACAATACTAATGACTCCGAGTTTTGTTTTAGATGCGTAATTTCAACTATTCAAAAATTGACACCCTACGGTAATAACTGATGATATGTTTGCATTTATCTATCTTCCTTTTTTCATAAGCGCGCCACATACTGTACACATCCTTCTCTGCATTGGTTCCGCTCCCGCCGGAGAGGCTTCGATGCCGCTCAACGGAGCTACGGAATCGTATTTGCTACTTCGTCCTCGCGAAGTTAATCTTGAAAAAATATGGTAAACGTGTGTTTTTATTTACGGCCTTTCTTTTTTTTTTGAAGGGGCTCAATATTTTTTTCTTCGCTAGATGCATTTCGTAAATCTGGGGTCCACTGTAATGGTTTGGGTGTATATTACCTTGGATTATCTGCAATGCATATTTCTTTGAATTAGATGAGACAAAGGCTGACACCGTATTTCCAAGAAGTCATTTCTCCACGAATTCCTAGTACATAGTTATCACGGTTTCTCATCCCAGAGGAGGATTAAGGACCTCAACCACCCTTAATCCTCCTCTGGGATAAGAAACCGTGATAATTTATTGTGCGCGGAAAGAACGAGTTTTTTTTCCTATCTGTTCGGCAATGTACCTCTCTTTCATATTATTACATCTGCCAGACCTAGAGGTGTAGTGAGGTGTCATGATAATACTCTCTGTGTTGCTCTGAAACACGCAATTTCCGAATTTCTCAAGCTAGCTAAGCCTAACGTGTAGCCTCAGAGTCTCTTGGGGCCCCCACCTTAATTCCTCTAAAAGTTGTGAAACACACTGCGGCCTATTCTCACCTTTCTTTCTCAGGATCCACCTCAACTGAAAAAAGGGCATTTATCTGAAGTTGTTTACTATAGGCCACCGTTTCCGTCTCAAAAGCATCTATGTCACAAATAAGGTTAAGTTCTTGTGGAAAATCGCAAATCTTACATGGTCTACTTTTCAAGGAAGAGCATTGGCGACTGCCATAGGATACCCCATGAACTGAGTGTAGGTGAGCGGTCAAGTGCCGTAATGGTTCGAATAAAAAGATTTATTTGCAATAGTGTCACCAATTGCCAGTCTTCTCTGCCAAGTTGTTCCTTGACTGTAGCCAAAAAAATGGTGCATCTTTGTTACTGTTCCGTAGTTCTGTGGCAGTTTTATTTTTTACTGCATTTCGAGGATCAAACAGTGATCCAACAGACTGAATTATCTTTCTTGCGGGATCTGTGGCCTTCAAATGGTCTGATTTCACCAGTGCAGATTGAGTTGCATGGACAAAGTTTTCTTGTGCTGCTACTTCAGCTGTCATCGGGAGCAGGTCCAATTCACAGGTGACGGCCTGATTGAAGGTTCCCTCACTAAGAATTTTGAACTTCACTTCAATATCACTTAATTTCCCCTCAAGAAGGTGTATTTGTTGGGTAAGTGGAGCCCTCCAAAAATGTAATTATTTCCATTATAGGTGTACAATTCACTGAAACGTAGGCCGCCTGTACTTTTATTATCTCGATGTCTGTTGATGAAGCGTCTTTTAGGAAGACCACCCCTGTATTACCACAATCCAAAGTTTTGAAATATTCCACCAAATCTTCAATGTGAGCAGCGAGATAAATAGCAGACTCAAACCAAGAGTTCCACCTCGTGTGAACAGGCATGGGAAATGCTGCAAACTTTCCTATATTTTCAGTACCTTGATCCTTTTCTTTCAGAAATTCGATGTACCTGCATTTGCGATGTCGGGTATTTAGAAATGCATTTTTCACTTTCACGATGGCTGAATTCAGCCCTTCCATCTGATGTTCAAAAACTCTGCCGATTAAATTAACTTTATGGGCCCAACATTGGACATGGTTCACTTCTTCCATCAGTCCTTGCAGGGTCTTGAAGCACTTCGTCATGTAAGGTGCCGAATCTGTAACGACTGCAACGATATTCTCTCGTTGAATTTCATAGACGCCAATTGTGTCTATTACAGCATTAGCACAATTAATACCGTTTGCCGTGTGAAGTACTACAGATGACGCCAAGTGCGCCTTCTGTTCGTAGGCGCAACAAAAGCACGAAGCAAAAGGTTGAAAACGCAGTTACCGTTTTTGTCTGTGGTCTCGTCGCAGAAAATACTAACGTATTTACCTTAAACTTTCTCCTTTATTTCTTGTCTTTTTCTTTCTCCTAGCACAGGAATATACTTTTGTCTTATTCTATTTGCAAACGGCAGGTCACCACTTCCACGGATGTATTTATGCATCCCACCTCGAATCGCAGCATTATCCAGCTTTTCAACCGGGATATTGGCTTTCACAAAAGCTTCTGTGGTATCCAGGATAAATTCTTCATTTAAATCTTTAGCACGCCCGGCCTTCACAATTGTTTCTACTAATGTAGCCACCCTTAACGCATTCACTTCACGCACTGATTTCCTTTTGTTTTTCAAATGCTTTTCGGCCTTACAATGTTTATCGAGTGCATCTTTCCTTTTGTAATCCAACCGGCAATCACAGTATTTACACAGTAACACATTGCCCGATACTACTAGTCCTTCTGATTTAAAGTCTTTTGCTCGGTCCGATAAATTAACCTGTTGTTTCGGCATTGTCACTCGTTTAGTTCGCTCTGACTGGAACTGACTGCCACATTCTGTGGGAGACAGAGTCAAGACACAATGGTGGAATTCTACTCTTTTCAAACGAATATTTTGTATTCGTCCGTTTTCTGGTAAACCGATAGCGCGTCTTTCCACAATTTATCGCACGTACATACATTGTAACTTCGTAGTTGCGGCAGTAGGAAACTTGGGGATCGGGTTGGTGTGGTGGCTACAGTGCTGGCTAACCATACGGACAGCCAGAGTTCAAATCCCTGAGGAGGACGATGTTTTTCAGAGGAAACCCGGTCCCTAGTTGAGTGTCTTGTGGAGGGCACTGATGTGAAGTACTGCGTCTGTCGGATGAGACGTTAAACCGTGGTCCCCTTGGCACCTTTCCTTAAGAGTAGGCTAATGCCGACACCGGGTTGCTATCCACCCTTCCTCCCTTATCTGTCCCCTATGGCGCAAATGACCTTAGCTGTCGGTCGCCTTTCCAAAAATCCAATGCAATCCTTGGAGGAAACTTAATATCCTTACAACACAGCCGATGGCCAGCGCCTACCTGAACACGTATTTAAGACAGTTATTTAATTTCGCGAATTTATTACAAAAACATTCAAGCCGAATACTCGTAGGCAAAGATGTCATGAGTGAACAAAAACATGACAGAAAATAAGTAAATAATTAAATTATGTATTGTACATTTCTTTTAATCATACCGAAATCAAAATTCCCCTTTTAAAAACGATGAATGTTACGGAAACCACCAAAACCCGTGTTGCTTATCAAAACTGCCGAAATTAGCGTTATTTCGTTAAAAAGACCAAAATTAGCGTTGTTTGTAGTTTTTATCGCTGATTACGAAAAACAAACACCTCTACCTGTGACGCAAATGACCTTAGCCGTCGGTCGCCTCCCCAAATATCCAATCCAATTCTGAATTAAAATAATAGAAGTCAATAATTGATTGGAGGCAGGGGTTGCATGGCTTAAGTTACGCCATTGAAAATGGGGGGGATTTTGAAAAACTATTTTAACAACAAAGGTGGAAAAATAAAAAATAAAATTCACAAATCTGGACGACGAGAGTGACAAACGCAATCTGAGACATCCTAAATATAATTTATGGGACAGGAGAAAGGGTAGGATTAGGAAAAACTTTTTATTTAAAGAAAGAAATAAAAAAAATTTATGCATAAGAAGATATAGGATTCGAATTTTTTTATGAAAATAAAGATTATTGTTCCAATGTCTAATCCTTTCTTTTTTGAATATTACCTTTTAATGACACTATGATTTAAATAATATTCAAATAAAAAACAATGAATCTGAAAGAAATAACCGAGTTTTAGGCGGGGAAATAGGAAATTGAGGGAGGGGGGTTTGCGCTACAGCTTTTGAGGGGAATTGGCACCCCTGTTTGGAGGGATGGATTAGCAAGAAGGAGATGTAAGACAATTTTGGCTTTGTTTCAGTTTTCAAGGTGACAAATTCACTAATTTTGATGTCACTTCTTTGTGTCATCTCACATTTTCATCTCGATTTTGTACTTCCTCGGCGTGATCAACCGTCGGGGGTGATTGGTCTACGTTTAAGAGATCAATGTGAGCGTTTGAGCGTAAAAATTGCATCATTTTTTCGGCCACTAACTCCACCGAAATGTAGAGCTCATTCCAGCCAAGTGTGAATATTTCTTATATCTACTCTCCCTTTCCCCATATCTTGGCATTCGGGTCACACTTGAGATTTTTATCGATCGAATGGCGCGAGATATGGGAATAAACCTCGCCGTATTCTGTTTCCCTTCCTCGCTGATCTCGAAAAAATTACCCATTTTTTTAAGCATCAATACTTACGCAAACGTTAGTGCTGATAGGGGATTAGCTCTTGCCCTCGGATGTGAATTGGTCCATTGCCTTCCTCTGTCCATTGCTAATGCCGATTACAAGCTTCAGGTCCTCTCAATCCAGATATTTCAACGTCTTAAACTTCTTTCGCCACCGTTGCATATCTTTTCTGCTCCAAATACACCTGAAAAAAGTATTTGCGGAGAATTATGAGGAGTGATTTCGTGAGTTTTTAGGCTCAGCTAGATGGGACTTCAATTTCATGGATCAAGAGATGTACATCTCTTTAAAAAAAATTTTTCGAATAGTAAAACCGGCTTTACTCTTTTCTTCGTTATCTCCACCCTGATAAAAAATTGTGTCGAGTTTCATCAGAAATAATTCTACAGAATTTCTTAAAAAGTTCTGTAGATAAAAAAGTATTGAAACGCCATTTTACGTAATTCTCTACGACGATCTGCAGAATACCTTAGGACGTTCCTCAGAATTCCTCAGCACCAGGTTTCGAAGGCTCCATGTCTGTTGTGGTCAGCTTTTCCAATGGTCCATGCTCCCGATTCATGGAGTGAAATGCTCCTCACGAATGTTTTCAAATATTGTTTCCTTGTTTCCAGCCCTATCCTCTTTGCTCACAGCAGTTGTCTTTTTCCCATGAACATATTATTAGCATTAGCATGAGCTTTCCTTCGCTTGAAGTGCGTTGTATTTCCTACGTCCCACGTGACGGTATTCCCTAGATAGGAGAAGGAATCCATTGCTCTAATTTCTCTCCTCTCAAGGTGACTTCTACATTCAGCTTCTCTCTTCCACATACTAGGATTTAGTCTTCGTCTCATTTATTTCCATGTTGTATTCTTGGTGTACTTGGTCTATTGAGTTTAGTTATCTTTGAAGATAATAGCAATTACCTGCTATGACTGCGATATCATCTGCGAAGGAGAGCATATTTATTTCTTCTCCGTTTATTTTTATTCCACTCAGTCCAATTTCTTGCGTTTCTCTCATTGCCTCCTCCAAGTACATGTTATGCAGTGCGGGAAAGAGACTGCATCCTTGTATAACTCTTTTCTTAATTTTAGCGTCTATTTGTCTTCCCTCTCTCATTCCCATTGTAATGACGTGCTTCCTGTGTAGATGGTAGATATTCTTCTGACGTTGTAATCCATATCGAGTTTTCCCAGCAGCCAGAACATCTTGTTCCACTCAACACCGTCGAATGCTTTTTCAGGTCCACGAAAGCGACATTTAATGCCTTTTTCACACGCACTGTTTTCGCCATGACTACTCTCAGGCATATTATGTCCTCCCCGATACCTCTGTTCTTCCTAAATCCAACTTGGTTTTCCGAGAGGTTTTCTTCAATTTTCCTTCCCATCCTTCGACTTATTATTCGTGAGAATATTTTGATGCGTGTGGCACTAGTCAATGTACAACTCTATGTCACATTTATTTTTATTTCAGTATACAACTATAATATCTCCTTAGTGGGTGGGGAGATCGAAAAGAGGAGAAAAGTGACATATTTTAGATCCTTCTTTGGTTTCGCTCTACTGTGGAACAATTTTGTTAGCATCCTGCGAATAAAATCGCAATTATCATAATGGTGTATTTGACTAAAATTTCTACGCATGGCCAAATTGCTTGCATCAGTACATCGGCAATGGGACAAATATAATTCTTGCTCTCCCTTCATTTGTTTCAAAATGAATGGAGGTTTACCTCTTTCCAAATATCTCTTCAAGATTTCGGCCAATCAATGAATTTCTTGCCTCGGAATATTGATAATATTCCATTCTTAGCATATTTCAGCATCGCAAGCAAATTATCTGACAATCAAGGGACTACCCATTAATTAGAAAGTTAGGGCATCGAATTTTCGCACTAAAAACGGGGCAATTTTTCATTTCACATGAACAATAACTAGCGCGACAGCGAGGTGATTTTTTATGCACATCAATCGAGTGAGGAATGATTCTTTCAGGTATTTTTTTTATATTTAATAACATTCAGTTTACTCTTCTTGAATGTTTTTACTTTTTTGCACGCCCTAAACACGGATGACCTTGGGCTCAATTTTCTTGTTTTTCTATCGCACTGCGACGCTGTATAGTGGCAGCAAAACATGGTCACTTGCGCAGACGACCACATTCAGTGAATGTCCAATCCCTACGAACTGGTCCCTCATAGGGAAAAAAGGAAGTCTCCGCATTTGACTGCCAAGGTTGGAAACCTTCATTGCCAACTTCATAATATTCAAATTGCCATTCAAATGAAATTTCTAGATCCTTTGGCTTTTAACATAATTTTTTTTCTGGGCTTCCCCGATTTGTTGCGAACAATGTCAGGGGATTTTGATCCAGATTGGTTTGGATTGTAAGCATTCACTACGCTTACCATCGAACTCAGATCGAGATGAACTTGGACCGATCTGAGCATTCTAAGCCAGCCGACTCGGATTGCCTGGTTTACCATTGCGAAGTCAATTGAAATATTTGAGTCGGTTTGTATCGATTTGAAATATCAGACTGGCAGAGAAAGCGGGCCGAGTTAGCCCGCTTCTCAGATCGACCCCACTAGCCCTTTGCGTTTACCATACCGAGCTGAACCGGACATATCGATCTGAGTTCGATTGGTAAACGTAGTGATACTTAAATTGCGGTGCTGAAACTTCCCCGCCCTTTCAAATTCAATGTAGTTATGTTGGAAGCGTTGCCTGGGATGCTACGTCCTGTCCTCGTCCACGCAAACATGACTCTCCTCACTGCCATGTTACTCTCTGGCGACTGCCGCTAAGTTTCGCTACCACTACACAAGCCCAAGCACTCTTCAGCTGGTTTTTTTCAAATTCCCCATCACTTGCCTGCGCTTAAAACTCGATAAGTAATTTACACCCACTGTTCATAACCCACCACATCTTGGACTAATCCCTGAATTCAATCTTGAACGTTACTAACGCACGAATGTCCTCAGAATGAGAAGAATTACGAGGTAAGATGCGAGGTACTCACCGATGCACGGCCGCTCCTGACGACGCGATGCGTGGTGTCAGCGTGTGTCGACTACCACACCGGTTTATATATGAACACTGCTAATCGTTGAGCGAAGAGTGACGAGCGCTAGCAAGTGATAATCAAAGAAAGCAGATTTTTCCCGATAAGTTAACGGGATGAAATGACGCAACTTGTAATCTCATGAGTGAGCTATCTGTGTGCAATTTGTGGCACCCTTTTTTTTCTCTTGACCATTTCCGAAACTATCTCGCGGAGTGACGTAAAAATATTTGTTTGTCGGCTACGTCTGTCGAGGTAGCTTCTCTAAGTTCCTCGGTCAGGTCGGGGCGTCCACCGTTGAGTATACTCATCGAGGTAGATGGAGAGGGCATTGCGTCATCGAAATGTAGCCTGACAACCGAAATAACAACCATTTTGGTTATCCCTGCTCTTTCCACACTTTCCTTAGAATAGCACGACGGAACGAACGAATTAGCGGATGTAAAGCAAGAATATCCACCATCTGCTTAAGGTAGTTTGAGCGAAATATCATTTTACCTAGAAATCAATGAATTTGGTCCCATTTTAAAGAAAAATATCTCACCCTTCTAACGACACAAAAAATTCGACCCCTGAACAAACTGACCAAAAAACTGACCACTCGCTTCCCATTCCTCGCAGACCCTGCGCACTATGCAGCGCACATCAAAACAGATCGGGATCGGTGTTAACGAGCGATAAACAATAGAAGAAATTCGATATCCGCATCCGCCATTGTTGATAGGGTCTTGATTTTCTGGGCAGGCGTCAAACATAGGTAATTTACTGTTTTCAGGGTGTTTTGAGCGAGACCTCGTATAAATTAAGTAATAAGAAACTTGGCCTCCTATTGTATTAAAATATCTTACCTTTCCAAAGAAAATAAAATATGAACAATTTCTTGCTCAATTTTTCGAAAGGTTTACACTTCAGAGAGACTTTTTCAAAATAATAATTTATATCTCATAGAAATTGCCCGATATTTATCAAAGCGTAGTTTTTATATTAACTATCCACTATTTTTTAAATATATCCATTTCCATTGCAGTAATTTTTCCAGTATTGCAATAATCCTTCAGTGAAGGCGTTTTCAGCGTACGGCATGAAACAATAACTCAGTCTAGACTTGCGTCTGCTACATAGTTAATTACTGAAAATTACAGTGAGATGTATTGAGCAATATTTTTCACCATTCATATTGCAATATTTATATCATGCTTCCTACAGCGGTTGAAATTATATCGTAAAATGTGAATATAGTCTCTTTATGATTAGAGCGCGGAAAAGTGCCCTTAAATTTATCTGTAAAAATTCGCCAAAATCGTCACAAATATTTTTGAAAAAAGTCTCAGAAAGTATTTTCGTGAATACCCTCAAAACTGAAGTAAAAGTACGAATACGAGCTCAAAAATAGTTTCATCAATTGTTTGTTAATATTACAGGAAATGTTTTTGTAAAAATAATGATTTTCAGAAATTATTAAGAGGAGGATATAAAAAATAAGAATTTCAAGGAAATATAATTTTTAAATAAAAAACAACCTTTCACGGAGTTCTGGTAAGTTTTTTCTAAGGAATCTTTAATTAGTAATGTTCTCCTTTCATTTTTTTCATCCTTACCTTATGGTGTAAATAAGGGATGTTTTTATTACGGGGTAATGCTCATCGCAACAAACGAAAGCATATCACAATTGGATGCAAGCAATAAGTAACTTTGAAACAAACTGCGAATTCATGGCTTCTCTCATTCCAACAAGAGATGGATGCAATGAGATGCCAAATTGCTGTTCACTTTCGACTTTACAGATCTGTATATTTCAGGAAATGTCGAACCACAGATTTAAAAAAAATGCAGTTCAAAGTTAAAATCATTTCCTCAAATACATGTTAATTATTAGTACGTACTTATTGATGCGAAAAGTAAAGACTAAAATATCATATTGACAGTCGTTAGTTTACATGTTGGTACTTAAAAATGTTTACCGACACTCAGTTATTCTCAAGTATTGCAGGAAACGTGGTTAATTTTTACATGTAGGCACTTGCCTAGTGAAGCATGCGTTTGGTCAGTTTGCCTCCTGATGACACCTACGTTTTTATATAAAACACTTACTGGTCCTTATTTCTTGAGCATTTCCATTAAAACTCTAATAGTTAAACAATTGATGTGGACTTCAAGTGGCTGGAATGTATAACAAGGGAAATAATGTGACCAATCTGCATACGCTAGGGGTTCTTAAGGTAGTTTGAGCGAAATATCATTTTACCTAGAAATCAATGAATTTGGTCTCCTTTTAAAGAAAAATATATCACTCTTCCATTGACACCAAAAATTCAACCTCTTACCCCATCACTCTCCGAGATATTTACCAGAAAATACCAGCCCTTTAAAATGGGAAATGGTGCGTGTATGCACTCCAGAGAGACCTTATATTGAAAATGAGGCATTCTCTACCCGTAGATCTCGTCAAAAAACCAACAGTGTGTAGTTTGTGTGTTTTCTCAACTATTTTTTGCATGCTTGTAGACCCTCTATCGTTGAAGCAGAGAGAATAGGACGAGCATATGAGAAACGAGAACGTAAGTGATGCGTGGGAGTGTGTAAAAGGAGTGATTGTGGAATGTGCTGAAAGTGTATGTGGAAAAGGAGTTGTAGGAAGAGCGAAAGGTGATGCTTGGTGGAATGAAGAAGTGAAAATTGCAGTCAGATAAAAGAAAGAAGCGTACAAGAATATGATTGCTGCCAAATCTGAGGAAGAGCGTACTAAGGCATGTGAGATTTACAGAAAGAAAAAGAATGAATGCAAAATCGTTGTGAAAGAGAGCAAAGAAAGACTGCGTGCAGATGAAGGTAATAAAATGCAGAGTGATGTTGAAGGTAGTAAAAAGCTGTTTTGGAAGTGGGTAAAAAGGGCTAAGATTGGTGAAGGTAAGGGAATGAATGCGGTAAAGAACACAAGTGGAGAGATCATGTGGGACGAGAGCAATATCAGGGACTGCTGGAAGGAGTATTTTGAAGAATTGTACAATAATATTGCGGTCGTTAAGGATGAGTCTTGTGAAGTGGTATGTGAGAATGTGAGGATGGAAAAGGATATCAGTGAGAAGGAGGTCACAACGGCTGTGAGAATATTGAACAATGGGAAGGCTGCAGGCATAGATGGGATAGCCAGTGAAATGTTGAAGTGTGGGTGTAAATTACTAATTTGTAGACTGCGTGAACTATACAACTTATGCTAACAGGTTTCTGTTGTTCCAGCGGATTAGAAGAATGCTATCATTGTTCCGTTGTACAAAGGGAAGGAAGGAAAGACCGAATGTAATAATTATCGGGCCATTAGTTTATTGAGTATCCCGGGAAAAGTGTTCAGTAAAATATTAATCGAAAGAGTGAGGAATATTACTTCCGACAGAATATGGGGTGTGCAGTGTGGGTTTATACCTTGGAGAAGATGTAGAGACCAGCTTTTTGCACTTCAGCAAGAGATAGAAAAATGTATGAGTGTCCGAAAAAAAGTGTACTGTGCGTTTGTCGATTTAGAGAAGGCATATGACAGAGTTAATAGAAAGAAGTTGTGGAAGGTTTTGAGAGAATATGGAGTGAATGGGCAGTTATTGAATGTTATGATGGTGATGTATGACAATAGTAAGGCAAGTGTAAGAGTTAACGGGGCTCTGAGTGATTGGTTTGTAATAAATCGGGGTGTAAAGCAAGGATGTGTAATGTCTCCATGGCTGTTTAATGTATTTATGGATAAATGTGTTAGAGACGCATGTAGTGAAAACGACGGTGTTTTGATTGGAAATGTAAACGTGCGAGTTCTTCTATATGCGGATGATGCTGTTTTGATCTCAAACAGTCGACAGGCGATTACAGAAGCTCTTAGATAAGTTTTGTGAATCAACGGAGAGAATGGAATTGAAGGTAAATGCGTGCTAGATTAAAGTAGTAGTTTTTGATAAGGAGAATGGGGAGAATAACTGTATGATGAGGGCGAATGGTGAAGTAATTGAACAGGTAGATGATTTTGTGTACTTAGGTAAGATGTACGCGAAAGATGGAAGAATAGATGAGTAGATAGAGACGTGCGAATGCTGGAAGGAAAGTGGTAGGTAGCATGTGGAGCATATCAAGGAATGAGTGCTTGTCTAAAGAAGCGAAAATTGCCGTGTGCAAAAGTGTACTTCTTCCCACTTTCCTATATGGTAGTGAAACATGGGTAAGTCAGGATAGACGTAACGGTAGATTAAACGCCGTGGGTATGAGTTATCTGAGGAGTATTTGCGGCAAAAGTAGGATGGATAGGGTCAGGAATGAGTGGGTCATGAATGAATGTGGGTTCAATGCTCCAGTAATGGACGTGTATGAAAGGATTGTGCTTGGTTGGTTTGGCCATGTGGAGGGAATGGATGAGAGTCGAATAACGAAACATATATGAGAGTAGAATGAATGGTGCGAGTGGTAGAGATAGGCTGAGAAAGTTGTGGTTGAATGTGTTTGTGGAAATACTTAGGAGGAGGAATATTAGGAGTCTGAAACACAGGAGGGCGTGTATGAAACAGTGTATGGGGGTAAATGAGGCAAAAGAGGTTTGCAAGGATAGGTTAGTATGGAGGAAATTATTGAAGCAGAGTTAGGTGTACAATTATGTATTAATGAGTGAAACATTTTGCCTGTGCCTACCCCGGAAGGGAACGGCGTGATGGGTATGTATGTATTTTTGAAAATTAATCATATTGTCACCGCAGTAATTTCTTCGGGATCACAATAAACCTTCCGTTTTGATGGAGTTTCAGACTTACCGTGGGAAAAAAATTAGTCAAGTTAAAGACTTATTTAGATATTTTCATTTGATTACCTACTTACAATTTCTGTCATGTAAAACTATATTATGACACAATTAATAATGCAGTACTTAATTCGTGTGTCCCACAGCTGGTGAAATTAAAACATATAATGCGAACATGGTCTCTCTTATGAATAGGGAATTATCTCGCTCGTAAAACCTAAAATCTTGATTTACCCTCCGGAATATAAAGTACCAAGGACATTCCTTGTGGTGGACAATATTAGACCTGGGACGGAGCATCTGCGTACTTCGCATTAACCTCGTAAAAATTAATATGTATCAAGGTTACTCCATAGTAGTCATTGATTTTCCCGAAGAATAATTGTCAGGTACATACATACATAGTTTTTGGTTTGAATCTAACTGTTATTGGGTCACGACTAGACCTTCGTGTATAGTACCGGTAAAGAAACATCTGAATTAGACGTCACCTAGTTGAGCCAAAAATAGTTAACGAATTTCGTTTTATCATCGCAGAAAATATACATTCAGAACCATGCCTCGAGGTGATTTAAGGCTAAAGAACGTAGTGTGAATGAAAAGTCCTTCTATGGTTCAGTTTCTTAAAAAGTATAGGCTCGCAGTGTCAAATAAGCCTAAAAAAATTTCCTTAAAATTTATTTAAAATGTCCTTATTTGACGAAAATATCCGAGATGTGTCGTTATAACCCCAAAAAAACCAATAGAAAAGTCGAAAGACTTTTTTCAGTACTCTAATTATGAGAATTAAAGAATATCGCTCAAACCACCTTAATTACTCTTTGAAAAGAAGTTGTAACGTTTTTAAATACGTTTCTTTACCAAAATCTCAGTTGAATCTAGTTTGAAGCCGATGGAACGGACTTAACTTGATTTCACTGGCTTGAACTAGATTTTAATCCTATGAATGAATCGGTTATAGCCGATTTTCCCTTATTTTGACTGGACTTCTTCAACTCTAGCTAATGGATTTCAACTAGTCTATTTCAGCCAGTTATAACAGGGATAAAGTGAGATCAACAGGTGTCACTTACGCAGATTTTACTTGGCTAAAATAGCTCCAAGTCGTATTAAATGGAAACAACCAGAATCAATGGGCTTTGTTGTAACTGGCATGAAATGGAGCACCAAACATTTCCACTACAGGGGTTGCCCAAAAATTAATGTCTCATATTTTTTCTCGATAACAATTCATTCTAAAAAAATGAAATGTATGTATTAGAGAGAATGATATTTTATCAACTGCCTCTATTTTTCCACATTCTTTTTTAAGTTCGATTGCCTTCCTCCCGCGATTGTTTAGGCTGTGTATGCCCTGCTAGAACCTCGCTCTGGTTTTGGATCCAGGATTTCACTGCACTGTCCTGTGACACAGATTATATTATCATGACGCCTCACTACATTTCTAGGATTGACATTACGATAAAATAAGAGAGTTACATTGCCAAACAGATAGGCACAAGATCTCATTCTTTTCACGCACAAAAAGCGACCAAAAAAACTGAGCTTCACCAAATGCACTTCCATAATACACGTCACCATTTCTCCTCCCAAAACCTTATCCCTTGCATCTTTAGACGAATGGTGCCCTAACGACCCCTGCCACACGCCCATGAGGTGGCTCACAGGGTAGTATGTAGATGTAAGACATGATAGCGTCGTGATAGCTGGATAAGGATTTGTGACCGCTGGAGATGCGTCTCTCGATGCCCGTTTCCACGTGCTACAGGCAGCTTCAACTGTTGCGTCACGCTGCTCCTGTGATTGTTAAACCGCATATTTAGAGGTATACTTATGAGGCCACCATAAAAGGCCTTACAGGGGTTGCAGTTGATGAGATAAGTTTCATTACTCGAGGAACGGGTTCCCCGGATAAGTAAGTTCGGGAAAAGGTACTAAGTGAACAGAAGAGGTAACGGAGTTTGGTGAAAGTATTTGATCCAGTGATTTGCAACGCCTCCTACAAGTGATGTTTGTCGGATCTAATGGATCCAGAGACTATTTTGGAGATTGGAAGGGCGACGGACGGAGAGCACGGGAGGCCTTCGTATGAAAGGAGAAGATTCGGGGGAAGAGGCGAGAATTGAATGTACAGAATTCAGAAGGTTTTTCAATGCAGCATTTGATGCATCTTCACACCACTATTGTGTTTGTCCATTTATGTGCATCCTATCCACTTTATTTCTCCTACTGTCTAAACGTAATATTTATACAAATATATGTAATATTGATGTATCAATATTATATATTTGGTCTCAACTAGCTTCAGCAGTAAGTAAATAACTAGAATGAAGTGCCTTGGTTTCAATTAAACTGATCAAGGAAAACAACTAGATTTACCTGGTCTCAACTGCTTAATCTCAAATAGCTTCTACAGAAATGAATTAGACTATTACTGCCTAAATCAGTTGGGTTTGACTGGTATAAACTAGCTTTAATAGTAAATTATTAGCATATATTATTTCTGTTTCAATTGAACTGAACAAGAAATACATCTAAAATAGAATTAACTGGTCCCAACCAGCTGATCCCAGCAATTTCTCTTACAATGAATAAAGATTGACCCGTCTCAATCCATTGAGTTTCACCGGTCTAGACCAGCTTTGGCAGTAAATAGTTGGAATGAATAGCCTTCAATTAACCTTCGAGCAACAGCAATGCCAACCTCACTTAAGAAGCTCAAGCTGAGCTATCGCAGCCAGTGGCTTCATCTGGAATGAATAGGGCTGAAACAGAAATTCCTAAGACATACCGACATAATTTAGGTTTTTCATGGATTACTTACAAGCGATCCGTCCCTCTTCTCCATCCACATTTGATGGCGAAGTTATTCGTGGGAGAGACTTGCTTTCGCCAAGTCTCCAGACTCCAGGAATTTTCTCTGAATCCATTGGCAATAGCTATTATTTTACCACTGTTTTTTCTAAAATTTTCTCCAAAAGTATTTGTGCCTCGAAGAAGGGCACGGAGCAGTTTGGCCATTTTGCTCTTCGTCTCTCAGGTGCAGGGGTGCTGTTTTCTTCACCGTAATAGAAAATCAATGATACGAAGGTTATTTCCAGAAAAAAAATAATTAATGTCGTTAACCTTTATAACTAAATAGCTCTAAAAAATGACCAAGGTATTTTTTTCTCCTCAAGTCTCTAGCAGCCCGCAAGGACCGTGTATAAGACTCTATTCTTCCTAGCTTGCCATCTGATTTATTTATTATATGAATATATTAACATGACCCAGGTTTCGCCACTTTGTGTCATCTTCAGGTTGAAAATGTAGAGTTTGTTACAGATAAATAAACATGATTATTTGTTGCAGTGGAGTATTCTGCTTACAGTGAGACGACAGTTCAATTGGCAAGACAGGAAGAAGTATACATAAGCAATACATTTGCAAGACAGGAAGAAGTATACATAAGAGTCAATGAACACAAAAAGTTCCGCGAAAAAATGAAACAAGAGTCAATGTTTGCGAACCACCTCAGAGACAACAACCATCACTAATTTTATGCAGAAAATCCTACATCTTGAGAAAGAACACACAAGATTAGAAACCCTTGAAATAGTACAACACTCAATAAACAACGCCCCCTTAGCTAACGAACTAGTGCTCCGTTACCACTTTTCACTATTCTGCCACCCCTCCCACTCACTATCTGCTGAAAAACCATTCTTTCAAAATTTAATTTCTTCTACAGATGTTTGGAAATAATCTCCTAGTATTTCCAGCTCTATTTTTTTCTTATTCTTTCCCTACATATGGCGGACTTAATGTCCCACAGTTCGGGAAGACACTCAACCCATTGTATCAGTTCCATCGTATCTTCTTTGGTCCAAACGCGTTTACCTGACATGTATCCCCAGTGAAAACTATCCAGCGCCGTCGGAGAGCAGCGAGCGACTCCCTCGAGCAGCGTAGACACCCCCAGAGGGGGTGTCTACGCTGGCCTCGCTCTCACAGCAGGGAGCGCTCTACCTGCGATCCCTCCCGACATCCCGAGAGAGAGCTCGCCTGAGTGTTTACACCGAGAGAGTAGCTATCGGGGAGCAGCTCGCTCGATTTTTCTCGCTAGTGTAAACGCACCAGTCTCTGGCGAGAATAAAACCTTTTCTACGCGTCTTTAGCTTTATAGTAGCATTATTCTGAAATTATAACGTTCATAAAGGGAAGTGGATTGATTTTATAATATTTTTATTAGTGTAAGTAGGAATACGAAGTTTATTTCATTATGAAGGAGGCCATGTGCGTACGCGTCCTCGGATGAGGAGAGCCAAAAGGAGCGTAATCGACGCCGGGCGGCCGACAGACGCTTCGGGGCGAACGATGGGCCACCCGAGCAAGCGGAGCGCCCATCAAACGCCGATGAGCACCAACCACGCGATCGCTTACTTGAGCAAGCTAGACGTCGGTCTCACTTGGTTTTCATCCCTAGTCGGTTTCCTCAGGATCATGGGTTTTCGTATCAGTTTTTGCCACGGTCAATCTTTGTATTTACTTTTCATCGTAGTGAAGTGCAGTTAATCGCAACTATCGCAATCATCGCTTTGGAAAAACCCGGGAGTTTAAAGAAGTTGGCAAGGATATTTCTGCCAGGAGACCTCTTCAGCTTTATAGAAGAATTTTTGGATCATAAGTTTTATAGAGTTTGAGAAGCGGGGAATATAAAAATGCTGACACCAAATTTTCGGCCATTTTTCTCAGGGTGAGAGAGTTTGGCTTGACGCTGGAGGTTATGAAAAACTTTCTAGTGTGAGCTCAACCTAACTGCAGGAAGAGAAGAAGGCTGTTCTATTTGTAATTTGAAGATCATGGACTGATATACAAAGCACAGTTAATATACTCAGCGTTTTTAAATAGATAACTCATGTGATTTTGTATGCCGCTTACTCATGGTTCTCCTATTTTTTGTGGACAAAGAAGATATGAGGGTGTGAAGAGGAGGAACCGTATAATATTATTCCGTAATATATTCGCGGCGACAACAGTAGCGAGGTATCGCGTACCAAACGACTGTCATAACAGTCGACTGCTACGTGTAAACCCAGCTGAATCGGTATCGAGAGTCGATCGCCTAAAGTCGATTCCGATTCCATCGATTCCAGATGGATAAATATTCAAATCAAATTTCATTTATCACATCATATTTTTCTCCGTAATTTTGGGTGTAGGCTATCAATTTGTACTTTTTATCTATCTCAATAAGCTGAGGATATATTTGCTATTTGTTAATAAATTTACTTTTTGAACGACTTAATTGTCTTTGTTATTTTATTTCAGCCAATACTTGAATTTAAATAATACGAATAAATAGTCGTACGCTACTGGTATATCAATATCCCACCTATTATCAGGAATAAGAATCGATGGAATCGGGAATCGATTTGAAAGTTTCGGAATAGAAAAACGTGGAATCAACTCATCCCTAAAACTAACAATACATAGTACATCCCCGTTGAGCCAACTCCAACGCTATCTCACGGGCAGGGCTCAGACCAGACTGCTTGTCTTGGCATAAGTTAATATTTATCTGAACATGTAATAAGCACACTATACTCCTTACAATGACCAGGGTATAATAGCAGAGAATCAAGAAGAGCTCCAGAAGATTATGGAAATAATTTGGAAGAAAAGGGAAGAGTATGGAATGAGGATAAATAGAAAGAAAACTATGGTAATGAAGGTAGCGAAGACAGAAGGGCCATTAAATATATGGCTGGAGAAAGAAAAATTAAAACAAACAACTTCCTTCAAGTACCTGGGAAGTATAGTAACTCAGAATGGCAATTGTACAGAGGAAATTAAAAGTAGAATTGCGCAAGGAAAAGTAGCATTTAGCAAAATTAAGGAACTGGTGACATCGAGGAATGTCAGGACAGATATAAGAAAACGATTTGCAAAATGCTTCATATGGAGTATTGTACGGATATACGGATGCGAAACTTGGACCTTGAAGAAGAGAGAAGAAAAATACTTGGAAAGCTTTGAGATGTGGCTGTGGCGACGAATGGAGAGAATTGGGTGGAAAGATAAGAGTTGGGAATGATGAGGTGCTGAGGAGGATTGGAGAAGAAAGGAGTATTTTGAGAGAAACAAAAAAGAGGAAGACTAATTGGATTGGGCATATTTTAAGGAGGAATAGTGTTCAGAAATTAACTATAGAAGGGAAAATAGAAGGGAAGAGAGGAAGAAGAAGGAGGCGACACGGAATGCTGACAGACATCAAAAAAGGAAGGAGCTATGAAGAGGTGAAGAGGACAGAATTCTGTGGTGGCAGTACCGTTGAAACCTGCCCAAGGACAGGATCACAAT
Organism: Ceriagrion tenellum; assembly: GCA_963169105.1. Classification (NCBI taxonomy): domain Eukaryota; kingdom Metazoa; phylum Arthropoda; class Insecta; order Odonata; family Coenagrionidae; genus Ceriagrion; species Ceriagrion tenellum. The sequence continues at coordinate 127,246,369 of OY720637.1, forward strand.
CATGATGACTCCTTACAGCAGTAAAGGGAGACCCCAACATCATGCAGCTCCAAGGTCCGGCCACAAGAGCATATGCCGACATTAGTATAACAAGGTAGCGGGAGCAGAGAAACGAACACGGCGTAAGAAACAAGTAGCCATAAACTTCCCAGAGCCTACAATCATACGAGCAAGTGAGGAAATAAAAGCCCATCCATCTGAACCGTGCCCCTGGTCCCTCCCCCACCCCCACCCTAGTGCTAGGAGCCTCCATGACTCGCCCTGTCGAGTGCGAGTGTCAAAAGGGCCGGGACAAGAGCCCCGAGGTATAAATACGGCGGATATGCAAGTGGCCTGGCGGTGGTTTTAGCGGGTTTCCCACCGTCCTAGGGCGAATGCCGGGCCAATATCTTCCCGCACCTGTAAAAGTATTCCAGTGACTTCCCTGAAGAGGCGACAGCCTAGAACGGGGTCCACACCATTGTTTTTGTTATTTGTTATACTTGTATTTGTTTCGGTGTGGAAATAAACATATTTTGACTTGACAGGGACTGGGGATTTTCGCTGGTCTCTGGAAGTCGGAACGGTCGCAGAAGAGCCGTGGGGACTCGACGCCTCTGGGCCCTCAGCACCATCCGCCGCTCGCCGAGGGAGAAGTGCCCGATCTCCCTTTTTTCTCCACCTTCCTTACACCTTCCTTTTCACGCGACCGTTTGGGACCACCACCGACGTCCTATTGTAATTCATATATTAAAGTCTTTCTTTTTTGTTGAATCCGGCCGTTTTTGTTTTGCGTCAACCGATCTGCGGGACATCGCCTCACATCCATTCTCCTGAAGCCTACAACACGAACGAAGACGGCTCATGAAACAAGCAAATGTCCGTCTCTTGACTCTCACGCGGCGGTCTGCGTGGGACTTCGCCGGTTTCCCTCACGCCCTGGGGCAAATGCCAGACCAATAAGCCATCCCGGCTTAAATCTTAAATCTGGCATTCTGTCTGCAATTTTCTAATACACGATACCAGACAATTTTGACCCAGATCCTGAAATGGACTGAAAAGGGGAGCTTTTGTAAATAGGATTGGATATTTGGAGAGGCTACCGACAGCTAAGGTCATTTGGATAGGTAAGAGAGAAAGGGTGGATAGAAACTCGGCGTCGTCATTAGCCTGCTCTTAACGAAAGGCGGCAAGGGGACCGCGGTTTAACGTCTCATTTGACAGACGAAGTACTGCACTTGAAGTGCTCTCCACATGACACTCAAGTAGGGATCGGGTGCTCTCTGAAGAACATCCTCTTCTGTATGGATTTGAACCCTGGCGGTCCGTATGGTTAGCTAGTACTCTAGCCACCACACCAACCCGATCCCCCGTTTGTAAATTATATGTATGAAAAGAAAATTTTATAGCGTGTTGTTAGTAAAGTATTGTAGATAATGACAATGGCAATAAACAATAAACAACTATGAAAACCAAATCCTCACTTCAGACCTGAAGGAGGTAGCTGCCATGCTACCGAAACTGTCGTCTACAACAATGGAACTACGCGGAAAAGAGTCTGATAAACCTTCTCTGCCGACTTAACTAAGGACTTTCCGGCATTTATACGGTTTTGATATAATTTTCAAATGCTTTACTCTCCTAATTCGTGACCAATGATGCCATTACCGTCTCGTCTCGCGGCAACACTAAATACAAGGCTAGTGTCCAGATGCACCAGATTATACTTCTCTCCTGCCTCTTCTTTATTTCCTTACCTCAGATCCCCCCCTCCAATAACTGAACTCTTCTTTCGCCTTCGAATCTCTCCTCATGATGTATTTGCTACGACTTAAACCCATTTTCTATTACGTAGGACCCAAGAAAAATATTATTATTGGCATTAGGCAGCTCTTTTTCCGGGTTTTGGGGAAAAGAAACTGAATATTTTCTGGAACGGACGGAAAGGAATTCTCCCCCTCCCCCCGGAAACATTAATATTCTCATCTACATACGCCCCAGATCTGCGCCAAGAGAATATGAATTTCATCATTGATTTGAGTGGAAATAGTCCTCACCGTGGCGCAGCATGGGCAATATGATATAAATTTTTATTTCGAAGACCTCGGCAACGTCGTTTCCGTCACGTACGCATACACAAGTAGGATCTCATCGCTTCGATTGGGGCCAAACGTTGAACCCACCGTGACAAGAGACACCTCCACCTCCCTTCCAAACCTCCTCATGCATAAGCGTGCACATTATTTATATAATACATCTTCTTTCTTTTTTCTAGCAATCCATTAAAAAGACACGAGAGAGCTAAGTTAAATATCAATACGCTTATTAGTAAATGTCCGTTGTAATGAAATTTATTGTCAAATTCGTCCAAAAATATCAATACCAAACTATTATTTATCAAATGTTTACAGGACGAATATGATTATATCTGTGGAAAATGAAAATATGCCTAAAATGTAAGGGGGGGAAACAATTTTATCAATGTGCTAAGGAGGAAAAAAATATGGATTCCAGTAGTTGAAGGTAGCTCATCAGGTTGTTAACAATTGGGCTTCGAGAGATGCTTCATGCACTATGTCTACTACATACCACATCCTATCCGCACTATCCGTTCGTTGTAAATGGAATGCAATGGATGGAAGAGCCCCCCATGTATTAAGTCATTCAGATGAACGCTGATTTCATCATGCTTTATTGCTATAATTGAAAGGAATATTTTGGCCTTGCTCGATTAAGAGGTTTTTACCAGCATAATACGAGTTTTATTTAATCGGTACGCGGAAACATACGATATCAAGCTTCTATATTAAACTCGCGATCCATCGTTAACATGCAACTTCTTCCACTTCTTATGCCACATTTTTTCCGGCCTTTCCTCCTGTTTGAGATTTACATTATTGATCAATGGTCCCAAGATAAAGGCTCCGTCATCGTCTGGGTTAGTTGATTGACCTATATAAAGATTCTCTGCTTTAGGTTTTTTCTAATAAATTGGAAAATCACCCATGGAAACTAGGGCTGGTTTTTACTCAAAAAATGAATCTGATTTACTCATAAAATCTATAGCAATGAGTGCTCCCTAACTACTGCAAAATTATTATTTTTGTGAATTATGATTTTACTTTGCTGCCGTAAGCATTTTTACATATCGATTTTATTTCATCATTCATGGCTACTTTTGCCTCATCATTTAGTCTATTAAGTTATCTGCTGATTTTAATGCAGTGTCTTTAAGTTTCCAAAACCCTGATGGATGAATACTGGTTGCCTAAACTTCGAACCTAATGAGAATAATTTCAATAGCCCCGCGAAATTTACTGTTGGTGTTCAATGCCTGTGAGACCCTTCTCCGAAATAGGTTCGACTCGTACGACTGGTGGAAAGGTAAAGACCCGCGTACGGTCTTGTTTGTTTACCTCAGCACCCCCAACGAGTCCCAGAAATGCCTACGTGACTGGGGTAACGTTACATACCTGTTACGGACTTTAGCTTTGACACTGCCAAATTATGCCTTAAAAACCGCGCCACTTCGATGAAAATACTGCAGCTGTGTCTAGAAAAGGGAGTGCTTTGGTCAGTGTAGTAATAGACGACCGCGTATAGTGAAGTGAAGTGAAGATTAGTGAAAAAATTGAAACACATTGTCTCCGTCAAGTTTTGCTTGATATTTGAGATGTTGACTAATTGCGGGTGAGAGTTATTGAAAAACTGTGTCGCTGTGTGCAATCATAATAATTAACATGGCGGATAGAAAAAGAGGTTGGGATCCTAGTCAGTTAAGGAAATATGATATACAACTTGAAGAAATTCCGAGATTAAGTTGCAATGACCCGAAAGTGGAAGAATATATATCGGCCAATGTAAGCTAAGTGTGTGGTGAAGAAAGATTAATTTTAGAGAATACACAGCCTTTGCCAAATTACCTTTGTTTTAATCACAGTAGTTTCGAATTGACGTCATCTACTTTCTTTCAGAAACCTGTTGTTATAACTGATACAAAGTTAGTTGCCTCTGCACTGAAATGGGACATAGACTACTTGGAGAAAAATATCGGGTCAGGAGAGTTTTCAGTGTTTTTATCCAGGAATCACAAGTTCAAGTATTACGATGACAAGAAGTTGCAAGATGTTGGCTCAGATTTTACGCCGGCCACTCGAAGGCTGGATATGAAATTTCCTGAATTTGCCAAGAAGTTAAGGCAATGGAAAAGGGGCGAAGAAAGGTGGGTTGTCCAGCTTACACTTCTTGTTAATGCTAATTTAGCCCTGTTAATTTTTGTGAAGACACTAGGTTTAAATGTCAGGGCGATAATTTGATTATGATTTTCAACCAAAATTGTTGTAATATACGATTGGTTTTTCATTTTTCAGAATGTACCTGCAGCAAGCATTAAATAATACCGTTGGGCCTGCGATTGTGGAAGATTTTCTTAAGTTCAATTGGGAGTGGATTAATACAAAACAAAAAAGCCACTCATGGGGACTTCTCACATCAAATCTTTTGTTAATAGGAATGGAAGGTAATATATCTACTGTTGTTATTTTCATCCATCTGCTTGTTTTAATTCATTGGAATTTTTGAGCTGGTTTCTTTGTTCAAGATGTTGTGTACTTGTGTTTGACGATCGCCTTATATTTGTGCAAAGGCATATGCTTGATGGCACACTGTGGCCAAGACATAAATTAATATGGCCTGATTTTTAGGTTTAAGTTACTGGACTTTGTGGTTATTTTGCATTACAGTATTAAAGTGCTCAATTTTCATCCCTCACCATGTCGATTGATTTATAATCATTCTGGAAAAGTAGGAAACTATTGTCCTGATCAGTATGTTATTACAGCTTTGTTTGAGTGTACCTAACAGAGGGAATGTCTCGGTCAAATACTATGACTTTGGTTAACATAATGTATATAATAAGCCATTTTCTTGGGGTTCATCCCGTATTCACCCAGAATCTTCGATCATGGAATTTATAATCATAATGGATTATGTAGCATGAATAGTTCCATGGTTTACTGAGGAAGGTCTGTGAGTTAATCTGCATCTTGAAATATTCTTGTTACAACTCTGCATTGTCTAAACAAGCCCCAGAAGCAAGATCTTTCTTGAACTTGGTTGGTGTTTGCCTCTAACTGCTTTCTTCCTTTATTGTTTTGAATGTAAGTTTTTTTTACTCGCTTGAATGCTCATTTAAACTACGGGTTATCATCAGAAAGCATTCTTCTTCTCTCTGGAGATTTATACTAATATATTAAGATTTTCATTTATTTAACTCTGGGAATAGAGTAGTGTAACCAATATTACTAGCTTAACAATGAGAAATTATTATTTTTAAGGGGAGAGAGAATTATAATTATATATATTGTGTTGTACACATCGGTAATACTGTTGAGATTTTGGCATTTGCTCTGGGTGACTGAGAAAGTTGATTTGATGACTGACTTTTATCTGACCATATGTTCATTACCTTTTGGTGATGACAGAGGGTTAACTTATGCATGCAAGCTATACAGAAATGGAAATTTGCTAATCTAGACAATGGATGTTGATGTTGTTCCCAATGAGAATAATATTATATAATATACAGTAGAAGTTTCACTGCTTATTATTAGTCTTGAGAGGGTTTTATGAACTCTGAAGCCCTTACCTTGGTGTAACCTGACTGCAATATCATATCCTGCATCCAAACCTGAGCTGAACTAAGGCTCTTTCATTTGCTCTGTTGAATACTCTTGAGCCAATTGTTCTTGGGCTTGGAAATATGTAAAAAAAAAGATCGAAAGTTAACAAAACTCTTTCAAGAGTACTTTTTAAGACCTAGCTTAGTGGAAATAAAAGCTAGGCCTTCTACCTCCTCGTGAAATTTTTTTTTAGAAAATTGATTCCTTTTGCTGTCTAGTGCAGTGTTTATGCTTATGTTGAGCTATTTGTTCTGTTCTATGTTGGAAGGCACCTTGAATTGAAAACTGTTTATTTCATGTTTGGAGTAGATATTTTATCTAAGGAAATACCAAAAGTGGCTATGTTTTCACAAAATGCCATCTTTTTCAAATATTGATACTTTCAGAAGTGGCTGCCTACAAGCTCTGACGATAAAACATTGTTCTTATCTTGTTATGGACTGTGTAATTTTATAACTGTGGAGCTATTTGATGAAAAATCTGGAAAATCGCTAATGCTGAGCATTATGGCTGGATGATGTCAAAGAGATTTACTTGGTAACTTTCGTTGTCTTTGTTTAAATTCATCGATTTTATTATTAAGCGTATACTAAGCTTTAGAACAATGCTCATTGCTAAAGTGCAATAGATAAATTTTTTGAGTGAATATCATGCAAAGGCAGAGAGAGGTAGCATTATATAGCTGTTTAAAATACTCTCTAAAGGTCTGTTGTTAAAGCCCTTGAGTTACCAATTTCTCACCTCTATTCTTACGCTTTACAGGAAATGTGACTCCTTGCCATTACGATGAGCAGCAGAACTTTTTTGCCCAAGTCCGGGGATACAAGAGGTGCATTCTTTTTCCTCCTGAGCAGTTTGAGTGCTTGTACCCTCATCCAGTATTTCACCCTCATGACAGGCAGAGTCAAGTAAGTGAAAAGGGAACTCAGTTTCATTTTATGCTCTTCATCTTCGTGGTTTTCTTTGGTGTGTACTCTTACTCACATCTGAGGTGCTTGCTATATTGGCATGTTTGCCATAGTTATTTGTCTAGCTATTTGTTCATTACTTTGCAGGGTGTACTGTATGAGGTCTGTTCAAAAAGTAATGGGAATTTTTGTATATAGTTAATTTTATAGAACTTATAAGCTATTGGTCCTTATATACCTACAAAGTCCCCTCCTTCTCTGTAGATACATTCATTCCAATGGTGTTTTCACTTCGTCATTCAGTCCTGGAATCATTCTCTGAGTATCACCTACACTTACCAAGGCGAATTCTCTTTGATGTTGTCAAAAGTGTCAAAAGGACATCCTTGATGCACCAGTTTAACTTTGAGAAATAAAAATAAGCTATGGGAGCAGGAGAGGTACATGTGTGGAGGCTGGATGAGGACATTTGTTTGATTTTTTGTACAAAAATCGTGAATTGACAAGTCTGCGTGACAGGCACGTTATCAAGGTGGAGGAAGGTCGTTCTGCTTAGCTGTTATAAAAAAAAGGTTCAAAGGTTGCTGCAACCTGATACATGTTCAATTTTTGGTCAAAATGTCTTGTTATGACCCTATTGAGATTTTGAATCTCCAGCTGGTTCTCTGACAGTCAGACAATGGTTGGTGTGAAACAGATCCTTGATTTTCTGAGTGTAACCACCATGAGTTGACTTTGAAGGCCTTCCTGGTCGAGGATCATCTTGAAATGACTGACGACCAATTTAGAATAAAGCCAAGCATTTATAACGCCACGTAAGAACATCTCTGTAGGCCTCCTCCAAAAGTTAGAAGGTTTCTGTAAAAGATTTCCAGAGTTTAACACCAAATTTCACGTTGCAACTTTGGTCCTGAAACTCGGACATTACAGAAATCGCCTCGGTGACAAAAACACCCTCTACATATATAAGTACATAATGAAAACTGAACAAAATATTGGCAAATGGTAAACCATGGTTACTCGGGAGGTAGTGAAGAATGTAGCACCGAAAACCAGACATCGCTAGGACAATACATTGATGTGTAGTAGAAAAAGTCCCATTATTTTTTTTTTAACACACCTTGTATACACTTATTCCTCATTTAGTGCATTTTTGTATGGTGCGTTATTGCTCAAATGTAAATATGGATGTCTCCCTGCTTGGATTGGGGGAAGAGGAGGTGGTATCGCCTCATTCGGCCCTGGATGAATAAAGTCAACGTTGAATCCCTCACCACAGCTCCTTTCCCTCCACTCCGATGTTTAAGTATTTACTGTATTTCCCAGCTGTAATTTTCCCTTTAGCTGAAGAGGGTGATGGAGTGGAGAACCCTGGAAATTGGGATGTTAGGAGAAACAGATGTGTTTTTTTGCCAAAAGATGTAAACAAACTCTGTATGATCTTGAATGTAGACATATTTTATTTTCTCTATTTGAGACTTCCATACTCTGCAGATCTCAACAGGTACTGTACAGTTTAATCATCTTTATGTTATTGGTTAAAAGTCGCTCTTTTTTTCAAATGTAGATATAAACTTGGTGCAAACTTCAACAGCAATTTTTTAGAATGTATTTAACCAGTGTTACTTCATCAGATGTGTTTGGCAAAAGTATCTCAGGATAGCAAAATGAAAAATTTTAGGGTACACCATCAATGTATGGCTTATGTGGCTGAGTTACCTTGTAGCAATCGAGGCTTCCCCTGGTGCCTTAATATGTTCCCTGCCTCTATGATTTCGCTCATTTCACTCAATGATCCAAAATGTACCTACGAAATTAAAGAAAGAATAAAGGTAGAAAAAAGTTTTTACCCATACATTCAATTGTCCACACCATGTCCATCATGCCGTATGCCAGGAGTCATTCCACTCTTGGCTGATGGCATGCTAAGTGTTGATAAGGCTGATCTAGGTTGTGGTTATAATGACTGACTTGGCGTAAAGGGATTAGGCCTATTTCAGTCATTGTAACCAATGCCGCAAGGAATGTGTTAAGCTTAAACAAATCCTATCTTATTCTCTTGGATTCATCAGTCAAGCCTGCTGCAGGCATTTTCTCACTTCTAACCATTGGATCAATTATTTGAATATTCATGGTTTTCAAGTGAAGGAGATGAGAAGTAATTGTCATTACAATAATGTAGATTCTGAGTCATGTCCATTTAAGTTATCCCATGTCCATTTGGAAATATAATTTTCTCAATGGAAACTGCACTTTAATATCTCCTCTGGTCACAACGCAATCATGGTCTAGAAAAAATTTAAACAACACTATCTTATTCAATGGCGCATCCACCCTAGTCCGAGGACTTTCGTTCACTAAGGCCAGTTTTCCAGGCAGTCTACCAATGGAACCACACGCAGAAATGATACAATGTTTTAAGACGGACAAAAATCTTGCGTAAATTGGTTCCAGACCGCCTACATAAGAGAATGTAAGATGATCCCGACCCCCCACCCTGAAAACGCCCTACGTAATATGTACTTAAGAGCAATGGTGATGGTACTCCATTAGTTGGGCAACTTTGTTCCCTCGCCATATACACATATGTTAAGTGTGTTGTGCTCCTATTCTGCACCATCTGTAATATACAGTCCAATTTTCTCCTGGAAACATTGAACTTTGGCTGGTAAAACCTAGAAAAGTCCTGGAATTCCATAGTCTCTGGTTTTGTAGGAAACCTGGTCTGTGTTCTTTCAGCAAATAGCCATTGGTTACTTGATTTGGGGGTATAGTGTAAATTACCCATTCATTCTCTTGTGAACAGAAGAGAAATGTTTGGTGTAATGTATGTTATTCTAGAATGGACTGAGATGGAAAGAAGAAGAAATCATCACTTAAATATTTTGAGTTTGCGACTAATAGCTAATTTTACTGTTCAACTGCACAACCTTTAAGGGGTGAAAAAAATAATACATATTTCAGAAGTTTTGGTGCATGCCACTTCAGCTTGTCATTCTCTCTTTGCTATAGTAGGTTTATAAATGTTTTTTCCAGGTGGACTTTGAGCGTCCTGATTTGAATCGATTTCCTAAGTTCCGAGAAGTTAAGGGACAGGAAGCTATTGTTGGTCCTGGAGACGTTCTTTACATTCCAATTTATTGGTGGCATCACGTGGAATCCTTAATGCGTGGAGGCTACACTATTTCTGTCAATTTTTGGTATAAGGTAAGAATCTATAAGTCCTTTTGTAGACAATATTGTTAGTCAAATTTGTTGTAATCCATTCTGAAGTCTCAATTTTTAATTTATCTAGGAATAATTTTATTTTGCACCTTTACTGTGAATTGTTCTGAAACAAATCATTGTGGATTTGGGAAACCGCCATTTTAGTTCAAATGTCGTTATGCGTACATTTATTTTCAAATGATTACAAGAGTACAATTACTCTTCTATTTCCCTCTTAATTGGTCCATTTTCAGTTACAAATTTCACGAAATTAGTAGTTTTTGTGTGTGTCAAAAATGAGAAAAAACAAACTAAATGAAAGTAACTTGGTTTTGTTATTTTCCCATCAATTTATGAAAATTAGAGCAACATTTAACTGAATAAATGTTAAAACTAGTGTCCCTCTCATAGCTTTGCTGACAGTGTTTATTTGGTAAATTGTTACGTTTCAACTCATCAATGCCTACTTGTTTTGGAAACAGTTTTTATCAATATGTAGTGACATTGTCAAGAAACTTAATATTGACTATTTTTTATAATGTATGTTATCTTTGCTTGAAATTATGAAATGAGGTGGTCATTTGAATGAGAGTTCTTTGGCTTTGGAAGAACTTTTGTGGTATTTTATTTTTAGATTCTTCAGAGTTGAGTGAAATTTCAGTGAAACTTCTCTTTTATGCTCCATAACAGTGTATTTTAGCATAAATTGAGGTTTTGTTAATCTAGTGTGGGAGAATCATGAAGCTTATATAAATACTAGGATTCATTTCAAGATGTAAAAACAATAGATATCTATGGGGTCGTTTTTCATATTTAGAGGTGTTTTTCTTTCTGGTAAGATTTCATTAAAATTATGGTAGTATCTTTTTAGAAAAATTTTGAATTATCAAGTGTGCTGAAAAGTTTGAGAACTATCATGAGTTGACTCAAGGCCTCCTTTAATTTCGTAGGTCTCAATTTACACCCAGAAATGCTTGCGAAAATACTATTTTTTATCTTCAAAATCAATAAGTTCCTATCAAGTTGTGATGTAATTACTTATAACTACCTTCAAAGAATTGAAATATGTAATGCATTATCTTTGAATACATCAGGAGATACTCATAAAAACATGATTCAATTTCCTGTGTGGTGGCACACAGGTGTTGGCTGCATGAATTTGAATGACCATTGCAGCAAGCCTGGTTTTTCTGTGGGTTGATTGTAGTTATCAATTGGCATTGGGATAAGAAAATCTCAATTGTACATATTTAATCTGCATCTTATTTGGTTGAAAGTCTCAACAAAATTGCATATTCATGTTCTAACTATATTTTTTTGGAAGGGAACCTGAAAATATTCTTTCTTTTCAATCACCTATATCATAAAAGTAACATACCCCTAAGCTTTTTCACATAGAACCAAAGTGGTTTGGGTGGAGCAGTGATAATGATGTAGTAAGTAAGCCATGGCAAGCCATTTTATAGTTGTACAGATGTTCAATGTAACAAGTAATGAAACTTCCCTTGAAAAATCAACTGGCATGATCAGCCCAGAGTGTAGTTTGTTTCCGATGATTTCGTAATCACAACAAACTTTAGTGTCTTCAGTGCAACTATCACTGTTTTTCTACTTTTGTACTGCATAGTAAGTGCATTTGTGAGATGAAATCCTAATATTTTGGAATATATCTCCTTAGAATAAAGTCGGAGCTGAGTGAAATCTATGTATTTTGGAGGAAATTACTAACTAAGTTCCACTGTCTATTTAATTTTACTCAATTGCTTTGTTATTCTGTAGTATGTGATATATGTACTCTTGTTTTTATTCTGAACAGGCTGGGCCAATGGGGCAGATCACATATCCTTTGAAAGGTCATCAGAAAGTAGCAATAATGCGAAATGTGGAGAAGATGTTGTTGGAGGCATTGCAAGATGCCAGTGAAGTGGGACCATTACTACGGGCCTTGGTTCTAGGTCGTTACACAGGCCCCAGTGCTGTGGGTGGGGTTGAGGGCACTTCAGATTCCAAAGATCCAAATGATGACGATGAGTGTTCTGTGTGATTGCACCTCAGTTGAAGGTGAGGTGCTTTTTTTCAATGTTAACCTTAGCTGCTGACCTTTTTTTAGTAAAAGGTTTGGGTCCGAGTTTGGATGACAGAGAGCTGTTGCCAGCCAATATAATTGCCAACAAATTTTATTGGCGCAATGGCCAAAGACTGAAGATGTGGACTAGCATTGGCAGAAGTGGAAATAGTGGTAGGTCTCTTCAGTTTATTGAGTTCTACATTTATTTCCATGCCAGCCAATCCTTCTCAACACATGTGCTTTGCAGTATTGATTGTTGGAATTTGGTCTGATTTGTTCCAGATAGTGAAGAATTTTTATTTTAGAGGGCAAAATGGTCTTTAACTTTTGAGTGTTTGAATGTTGAAAAAAATCATTTTGAGGTCTTTCTATACTCCTTTTAATGTCTTAGTGACCCCCTTGTGGATGATGCCCTTGTGGATGATGTTTTATGATTGAGATTATATTATTGAAAATGTAGCTGGGTTATGTAAGTACATACCTATTTGCCATTTAACTACCAATTTTGTCATTGTATATGACGATAATGTGATGAAGGAACAGTCCAGTGATTTGAGGGCTGTCCTATTTTGGATGTTTCTATTATATTTTAGTGCTTATTTTTATTTGTGGAAGCTGAGCTTTTTCAATGAAGATTTAATGTGATAGATTGTAATTAGGTGTTTTTTTTATATTTATAATGATTGTGATTTGTGATAAAATATTTAGTCACTTTATTTCTGCTTTAAAATTGGTAATTGATGGTAAAATTTGTTTTAAATTTTAACAATGTTATGGGAAGAATGTGATTTGGACCACTAATGTGCCTGTTAAAATTCATCGTGGTAATTTGGCCATCTACTGTTGCTTTAATACCTTGTGAAGATAAATAGTTCATCCATTGTCACGGTTCTCCATACAAATTTTATTCCTTCATTGTACCACATCTCTTTATAAAACTCTCGAGTTGAAGTTCAAACTCTTGTTGTTTCTTTCTTTAAAAAAGACTTTGTACTAACGAAATTTCCTGGCAAAACTATTAATAAATATTTTAGGTAAATCATTTTTGCTCTTTTACTGAAGAGTTAGTTAAGTCAGGATGGCTAGTCTACAGGGAAATTGTAACCAAGGGAAAAAAAAACTTGGAGAAAGTGTGAGCCTTCATTCATTGTCATGGGGACAAATCAGAGAGCATCTAGGTCTGGTAGGGGAAAGTGCTCTCACACTCTTGTACCAACCATGAGCTTCCAATTATTTCAAATTGTCTTTTCAAGTTCAATCATAGGAGTTACCAATTTATTCAAGTTGCAACTTTCCACTCACTGTGAAACACCTTATACTATAAGGGTGTCCAGCACTCTGGAAGACCGGGAAATCTCAGGGAATTTATTTTCACTGGAAATATCAGGGAAATCTCATGGAAATATCGAAATGATTCTGGAATTTTCTGTGGTGTTAATATATAAAACATGGGAAGCAATTTGCCTTTTCCAGCAAGTTGCAAAGTCAAATTTCCCTTGCATTGTCGCATTTTGCATTCCTTAATCACCGAAAGTAGGTGCTATGTTTTCTATCTAGGTACATTGTGTTCTTATTGGTCATTGTCTGGAAATTAGTGGCGTAAACAACGTGCCTTTATCGGCAAGTTGCGAAGTCAAATTTCCCTTGCAGTGTCGCATTTAGCAAAGTAAGGCAAATAGTCAATTCCTTCAGTTTTTTTAAGTTGTTGATCATTTTATATAAATGCTATTTCTAGCAAAGTCTGGCTGTAATATAACCTTGCTCCTGAGCATCAGCATGACACTGTTTAAATCTAAGAAAGAGTGATGATGTGATTTTCTCTCAAACTATTTTAAAGTTTTGTGTTTATTTTCCTCCAAATATGCAAGTTTAAAAATAATCCTTATGTTTAATCACCCAAAAAACATACCAAACATTCTCTTATAATTAACGAGAATACATCAATATTTCCTCTGGAAAATTAAAAATTATGTCTGGAAAACCTGGAAATCTCAGGGAATTTTCAAATGCCCAGCTGCTGCACACCCTGACTATTCAAAATATCAATAAGCAAATAATAATAAGACATTTTCTATTTACAGACCACATTTTAGGGAAATGACAAAAGTATTTTGGCATCACCTGTGAGCAAACTTGGATCTCTAAGTTACTGGTGAGGTGTGCCATCCAGTGACTGCTGTCGGTGCAAAAACTATGTAGACTCGAGTTTGGACACTGATTGAAAATGAGCCGTGGTACCCACATGAATGCGAGTTACACAAAATTTTAGCTTGTTACATTTAACTGTGGCTGCTGATTATTTTTATATTGCACTATCGATTTTTTTCCAGTGAGAACAAAATAGTGCCGGTTTTTTGCCGTTTTCGAACAGAGTGCTCCCTTTGACATTTAATAGTGAAGAAGCTTGAAGTTTAATCGCAATGAACCTGTTGTATTGTGTGGGAAAAACATATTGAAATATGTATTTAAACGTTCAGTTTTTTTCTATTTTGCCATAAAAAAGTTATTAACAAGTTTATGAAACAACTTTTTCTTGGTTATGAAAAGTAGTAGAAGGAAGATCTTGGTCTTGTTTTGAAGCTCATTTCAGCAGTATTTAATGACAATTACTATCGTAAACTCACATTGTGATATCAATTTTTAACGAGTTAATATATAACCGAGTATTTTAGCGGGCTCGAGCTAGCGATGAGGCGGCCTTCTTCGCTTGAGGGTTGGTGAAAGTATAAGCCCTGTTGCCATTTGTGGGTTGCGGGCCCAACCCGTTACTCATACGCTCCTGTCCATTGCTTCGAAGGGCAAAAACAATCACTGCACATGCTCTTTTCATGAATTTTATTTTTGGTAGCAATTGTTGTCTTTTTAGTATCCAACCATTTTCCATCACCTGTTACTCCTAAGGGCCTTTTCTCGATGCACTGAATTTCTTCAACGCGCCCAAAGAGATTCCAATACATGGACAGCCTGCATCCGGCGAATTGCAACAGCGCTCAAACTTTCACCACCTCTCTTGCAAAAACAGCCGCCTTACTGCTGGCTTGAGCCCGCTAAAATACTCGGTTGTTATTAGCTCGTTAAAAATCGATATCTCAATGTGAGTTACGATGGTAATTGTCATTAAATACTGCTGAAATGAGCTTCAAAACAAGACCAAGATCTTGCTTCTACTACTTTTCAAAACCAAGAAAAAGTTCTTTCATAAACTTGTTAATAATTTTTTTATGGCAAAATAGAAAGAACTGAACATTTAAAGATACATTGCAATATGATTGTATTCTCTTCGGATTTTTGCCTCGTCGATCCATTTTTGGGGGACAACAGTTTCGCCTGCCTTCCTTTTGGCTGTGTCAGGTCCTGTCAGCCAGCTGGAAGTCAGACGAAACTGTTGTCCCCCAAAAATGGATCGACGCGGCAAAAACCCGACGAGAATATGGTCATTAAATAACCGCGGAAGCCTCCGTACTAGTACATTGCAATATGTTTTTCCCACGCAATACTACAGATTCATTACCATTAAACTTCAAGTTTCTTCACTATTAAATGTCAAAGAGAGCGCTTCATTCGAAAACGGCAAAAAACCGGCACTTTTTTTGTTCTCACCGGAATAAAAAATCAAGAGTGCAATGTAAAAATAATCGGCAACCACAGTTAAATGTAAAATGTAACAAGCTAAAATTTGGTGTAACTCGCATTCATGCGGGTACCACGGCTCATTTTTAATCAGTATCCAAACTCCAGTCTACATAATTTTTGCACCGACAGTAGGCTTGGTAACGCAACTGGCTAAGCCATGTGAGCAGCACTTGAGAGATCTTAATTAGTATTCTGGTCTAGTGTTTTGATTTCATATTGGTGATTTTTAAAAAGTATCCTTGTTCCCATTGGGATGACTGGATAAAAGTTATTTTTGTAATTACTGCAATGATTTTGAGTTTACATTTTAAGGGATGACTAATTAAGGGTTCAATGAATCTTAGAATTTCTCTGGGAAACTAATATCTTCGCTCAGTAATGACAGCACTTCATGGTGTGGTGGTGCACTGAGGAATTGCTGACCTCTAATCATGTGTTGTAAAGAGAAAGTTTTTGACTTTAAAATGCAGAGGCAATAATACATGGTCCTCAGGTATTAAAATATTAGCTCTTTACCATGAAAACCTATTTTAACTGCTATCTTACTGCTAATGACTATAACATTGATGGGTTTTGAGGATACTAGGTCTAGCTGTATTATTACCGTAATGGAACCATACACCAGTTCAAAATCATTTGCCTTTACTGAGACTTGAACCCTTATCCCTCAATGACATTTAGGCTGTTATCCCGAATGAAATAGCATTGATGCTAACTGCCAGAAATAGCTTTCATTACGCTTTTATTTCAAAGAATAACATGCTATTCTTCAAAGCAAAAGCGTAACGGAATCTATTTCTGGCAGAGAGCGTTAGCATTTCACTCAGAATAGCAGCCTTAGTGTTTTAGCCAGTTAAGCTACGTAGAAACTATGGTAAAATCAAGTTGGGAGGAGGGTGCCTTGGTATCTCAACTGGCTTAAGCACTGGGCATGATATCAAGGGATTCAAGTCCCAGTCAAGGTGAATGACCTCAATGCTGTGGAAATTCACTGATTTTAATATTCATAGCTTTAAATTTATGGAACATTTGGATGTAGAGTCCCATCAGTCTGAACCCCGCTAGTCCAAAAATCCACCTAATCCGAACAGCGCTAGGAAAAATTTTGTAACAGGAAAAAATAAAGATTAAGATTAAACTAATTTTTCCAAGTAAAAACGGTAATTTATTAGCACACCTAAACTTGAAATATATGCAACAGGTGTGTACAGTAAATCTATCTTATACACAAAAACTGAAAAAAATGCAAGGCCTAGGCCTACTAAAAATATGCATAAAAAGGCTTGAATGCAACTTTTTAATTTAACCACAAAATACAAAATGGTAAAAAAAACCAACATTTAAGAAGTGAAGTCAACGACCTTCTTTTGATGCAATGCACTGAAACAACTTGAAGAGGCAATATTTTGCCAACATCACATAAACATTACATCACTAGAAGTTGCAGTGGCATGTTGCTCGATGTAGCGTAGGGCGAGGTCAAGGGCACTTGCAGCGGCAGTGTGTGGAACAATATCGGTTTGGGCGTCCCTCTCCTCACTATCGCCTGTGTCAATCTCATCTCTTGTCTCCTGCACTATTGATACGATGCTTTCATCTGCATATTCCTCATGGCCGCTATAGTCTATGGCTGTTCATTCTTCGGTGCATTTTTCCTCTGCATTTTAGCAACCCGGAGTTTTCTTTACTAGTGGAAGAAGTTCATATTCTTTCACTGGAAGGAAGGCTGTGTTAACAAACTCCAAATCAGGCCAGAGATTTTTCCACGATTTTTGCAGTGCCCCTTTGCTCGTGTTCTCCCAACATTCTGCCACCCAGTATATTATGTTTTTTTTATGGTAATTTTCTTAAGTTTTTGCAGGATTGTAAGTTCTTCATTCCCTATGAGTAGGCTTCGGAGGAGCATTTCTAAGTAATTTTGTTTTATTGCTTGCAACACTCCTTGGTCGTTGGCTGCAAAATCTAATTGACATTGGGTGGCAGAAAAATGGCTTTAATATCACCGCAAACAAGTTGCATTTCTTCTGGATGCGATGGGGCATTGTCTATCTGTAACAAAGCACAAGGGGGCAGTTCATTTTCTTTGTTGAGTGCTTTAACTTTTGTCACAAATTGTTTTCTGAACCAGTCTTGGAATGAGGCGCAATCAATCCAAGCCTTTTTTTGTTTTTGTAATAAACAGGGAGGGAGTTCATGTTTTTGAAACACCGTGGTTTTGCAGATTTGTCGATTACCATCAGTGGAAGCTTATTTGTCCCAGAGGCATTGCTGCAAGCTAACACAGTTATGCAGTGTTTATCCATTTTAAACCCCAGAGCAGATTTTTCTTCTTGTGATGTAAGGCTTTTGGTTGGCAATGCTTTTAAATTAAGTCCTGTCTCTTCTGTGTTGTACAGTTGCTGCGGTGAGTACACAGAAGAAATTATATCCTTAAATTCCTCTCGGTATTCAGTAGCTGCGTTCTTGTCTGCTGACAGTTTCTCGCCAGTTATCGTAAGCTGTCTAAATCCGTGCCTTTTCTTCCAACAGTCTGAAATAACCGCAACTAGCCTTAACTGACGGATCGCCCTCCATAAGCGTGTTCAGTTGAAGCGCATTTTCGTTTATTAGAGGGCCAGTGATAGGGGTTCCTTTCTGCCTTTCTTGGGTAAACCACAAAAAAAGTGCTTGGTCTAGTTTATCATAAGAGGACACTGTTGTTGTTTGCCGTTTTTCAAGAGTTTTTTCACTCATAGCAGAACAAAACTGCTCAATCTTTGCACGATTCTTTTTCCAATCACTAATGGTTGCTGTGCCCACACCTAATTCGATGGATAATTTAGTGCCACTTTGGCTATTGTCTAGTCTTTTTAACACTGCAAGTTTTTCTTTTAACGTACACGAGTTGTGTTTACGTTTGCTTGCCATGATAATAGTCAGCAGGAACCAAACGCAGAGTGTAGAACAAACTCAACACTCACAAAACAAAACGCACGCTCATATTACAATGGGCACGCACAAAAGATTCTTTCAAAAGATGTTTATTTTGCCGCGGTGCTTTGAAGGCATTCTGCGTTTTCGACTCCCGAGAAGTGCCTCTTAAGCAATCCTTTTAATACTTAACACAAACACTTATTACTCGTTTTAAAGTCAATATCTTGTCGTATTTGACTAAAATCCACCTAATCCAAATTGTCATCAATCCGAACAGGGTTCGGTCCCAATTAGTTTGGATAAGTGGGATTCTACTGTATTGAAACAATTGTAATTTTTTTCCTTAGGTGTGATGAAATGTGTTTTGTTCTCAGTTTTTGAACAGTTTTTCATTATTTCATGCCAAAACAGTTTATTTTTTGTTTATTTAATGGGACAAATACTGTTCCAATGAATTCAATCATTTGTAATAAGTTAATAGTTTTAAATATGAGGTACATAATTTTTTTATAATTTCATATCATCCATTTTTTCTTGAATGCTCACAGTTATTTAATATACATAATAAAATTTTCTTCCTATAAATATTACTACCTTGAGCATTAAATTTTATTTTGACTTAAGAGCATTTCATACATAAGGTATCTGACTGGTGGAATAGAAGGTAGAAAGGGAAATGTGTAAAGGGGAAAATTGAAACAAGTTATTATGTTTAATTAGTTTTGTTCTGGCTATGCAAGCAAGAACTGGTTTATTTTGCTCCTACAGAAATTGTCGGTGGAAACTCAACTCCAAAGTGTTGGTTGGCTCATTGCTCTTGAACGCCTTAGATTCTTCTTTTATATTAATTTGAAATGTTGATGTTTCTGTAAATTTGTATTTCCATTGAATCAGTTGACCCCATGCATTTTTTTGTAGTATTGATGGACCAGGCCTAAGTACAACCAAGTTCAATGCCAACTGAATTCTTAAATTGGCTTCAAGGCTGAAATTATGGCTAAGTGAGGGAAAGTTTTGGTGTTGAAGAAGATTTCCTTATCTCCAGGTTCATAGTACAAGATATTCTCGTAGGCATATATTGTAATGTTTGGTCAATGATGTTGGTTGTTTTTAGTTCTTGGAAGGAAATCACATTTCACTCCTTATTAGTTATTTTTCTTCTTTCGTCGTTTGGAAGCTGAATAAATTTCTTGTCCAGTGTTTTTACCGATGTATTTGAACTTTGTGGCACAAAACATCATCTATATCCCTTCACTATTATTACAAAGGCACATCGAATAACAGGAAAATATCCAAGAGGAATTTTATTGCATTTGATTCCACTGTAAGCTTGAGAAAATATTTGGGTCTGCATGGAAACAGGGAAAATGATGTCACAGGTCAATCGGCTGTTTTCAGAGCATGCTTGGGAACCTTCGTAACCTTCAACTTTCTTTAGCTCTTAAAAACTAAAGTACATTGAATTTGTTGGCTTCCTTCCGTCTCTTCCTGGAGGATCAAGCTCGCTGAGTGCTGCCTCTGCACTGAATGTTGCCTCTGCACTGAATGCCTAAGTCTATTGTCGTTTGGTTTTGGCGTATGGAGGCGGACGGCGTATTATGCGCACCCCTCGGAAAAAACGGGAGGAAGCGGACGGAAGCAGGAGGATAGGTGTGCGCTGGCCTTTAGTCTCTCATCATTGGTTCCAACTACCTACACTGCCTTCCCTACTTGCATCCAGAAGTTTCCTCTCCCCACCCACTGTACTAAGCAATTGTTTTGAAGGGCACTGTGTTGTGTGCAGGGTCTGGAGCAAATGGAAAGCTTCATATTGTGGAGATAAAATGGGGCTTTTATTTTGCTAATTTATGATGCAATTGGTTTAGATTTGTATGTTAATTTGAGTGTTGTAAGCCAGGTGATGATCATCCGACAACCATGCAGTGTTGGTGGAAAATTTGTCATGAAGAATCATGAAGTTCTTTTATGTATTCCTTGTACATTGCCTCAAACATATGCCAGTTTGATTTCTGGTTAAGAGGGAGAGATTAATGAGACCTTTAATGCCATTGACGACAAGCAGGGAGGTTGGAAAAGGTAGCATTATAGGGTAATGGTGAAAGGGGTGAAAGGAACTGGTTAGGTGCCGTAGCATTTTACTACTCTGAACAAACAATGCCATAAGGACAAACATTTTAAAAATTCATTGAAAAGAGAGATCTGTGAACATGAAGTTCTCTTCGAATAGCACTCGAAGAGGGAACCAAATTCAACTGAAAAATCTCTACCATCACCAGAATATGAGCAATACAGGAGGGAAACCACCATTTTAGCCCCTGCACTGACCTGATTTTTTTTTAATTTTCCCTTTTCTTCTTGGATGGACTATTTTTATGGCATGAAATTTACCATGAAATAATCATTTGACTTTAGCTGGAAGCAAATCAAAATATCTTGTCAGGTTACCAATACACCTCTGAGTATCTTCGTTAAGTTTGAGGTTAATGTCAGCGGGAGTTAATGCTTATTTAATTTTCTAGCCTCGGAATTTTGATGTGGCATTGGAGACCCTATTTTGTTTGATATGCCTCTTGTGGAGGGTAATCCCAACATCGTCATTTTGTAATGGCTAACTTTTTAAATAAATATCACTGCCTAATTTGCAAATGACCTGGTACACTGGCACAGGTGCATAGATGAATGCCATGGGGCATATTTTCCCTTCTTTAGTAGGATGTCTGTCTTCATGTGTATTGTTGCCAAACTCATTCTCCTGATGATTTGTTCTCAGGTTGGCATATTGGCTGGATATCTTGCTTACAGTCCATAATGCCTTCGTTCAAATCAAAGTTTTGAAGAAGATTTTTCAGCAGAATCTGGAACTGTGTTTGGTGGTATGTGGAGAGCTCTTTTTGTGCTCCACATGATGGATGGTGAAGTTATGCTCTTGACCCCATTGCAACATGTGTTTAGAGTAGGGTGAAGCTGATGCTGGGTATTTTTCCTCCCTTTCCCAAATAATTCTTCCTCTTTGAAGCTATCAACTAATGGCAAGAGTGAATGCAGCCATTAATCACCTTCACAACTAATTCTCCTTTCTAAATTATCCCTTTCCTCTTTGCTTTGAAGTCCTCATTGCATTGCATTTTTCTCTCTGCACTACCACAATGAGGTTCTGTCTGAGTCTTTGACTGATTTTTTTAGCACTGCCTGAGTTTTTGACCAATTATATATTTAATTTTTTTTGTTTTTCCATTTTATGCTCTTCTGACATCATCCACTTCATTCATTCCTAATATTGCTGATTGTTTTCTTGGGAATCGAAAATTTTTTTCGTTTTCCTTCTCATTATAATTTGTATCTCTGGCACTCTTGCAATCCCTATTCAACAGATGGGTATTTCCATGTCAAAAGACCAACAATGTCCCTGACCTGTCCGACTCGACCAAATTTACAGGATGCATTCTGTTTTACTACAGTGCTGACTATGCCCAACACCACTCATGTATCATTTCCATATGGGGCTGATATACATCAGTAACCCAAGAATTAGAGAGTACCAAATCACATCAATGCTATTGTAGCACTGTCTCCATGTTGATGAATCCTAACACTTGTCCTTGAGCTTTTGATACTGTGCATCTTGAAACCTCATCATTGATTAGGTTCAACAATCATGTGTCCTCCATTATTAAGTAGTAAAAAAAAAACATCCAGCAGAACTAGGGAGTTCCAATGATCAGGAGGCAGAGCACTGAAAGCTGATTGGGCAAATTCATTTTTAAAATGATATTTAGCCTCCATACCAAGTGCCATAAGAACAAACTGTGTTTTTATGTAATTGCAAAATACATCAATACAAATAGTCTCCTGGGGATTGGTAGAATACCTACCCACAGTGCAGGGCATATTGGTGAAAGTTAACTTTCTGACCTATATTTGCATGTTCTTTCTTAATTACAGTCACAGTTCTGTTACCTTTCTTGGGATCCATCTAAGCACATGCTGGTGATAACTCATTCTCATACCATTGACTTAACAACTGAAAGGAGTTTTTTTATTATTTTCTTCATAAAAATTGATGGAAGACACTTGCTCAGAAGAATCTTTGTTGTATTGGTTGACAAAAAAATGTTTAAAATTTTCAAACTTCTATGTAATCCTGTAAAAATTATACCCTTACACAAGACCTAGTCATGGATGAATGAAAAATGTTTGCTCTTTTAATTGGGAAAGAGGAGTGTGAAATCACTTTGAAAGAGAGCAAGAAAAGACTGGATTAAGCTAGCATAATGCGGAGAGATATTGAAATCAATAACAATTTACATTCATGTTTTGGACGTGGGTAAAAAGGGCATAGCAAGGTGTGAGCAGGGGAGTGAATGAATTTAAGAACTTAAGTGGTGAGAGAATGGAATGAAAGTAACATCAGGGACTGTTGGAGGGAATATTTTGTGAAACAATACAATAATGGTATAGTGGAGAGAATGAGTCTTGCAAATCAGTTTGCAAGAATGTCAGCGTAGAAAAGGAAATATGAGAATGCGATGGTAAAGGCAGTGAGAACACTGAAGAAATGGAAGTCATAGATGGGATATCCATCGAGTGGCTGAAGTGTGGGTGTGAATTACTCATTACTCGTGTGAATTGTTCACTTTATTTTCAAAAGCTTCTTCTTATTCTAATGGATTGGAAGAACATGCTAATGGTTCCATTGTATACAAAGGGAAAGTTGGGAAGGCCAAAAGTAAAAATTATGGGGCAATTAATTTATTTAGCAATTAGTCCAGGAAAAGTGTGCCATAAAGTAATAATTGATAGAGCTACGGTCGGGTTTTAGCCTGGGAGGGGATGCAGGTTTCAGCTGTCTGGACTTGAGGAAGTACTAGATAAATGTGAAGACGATCAAAACAACATATGTGTTGTATTTGTGGATTTAAACTGGGTCTACATTCACTCATTCATTGGTTGTTCAATCCTAAGATTGGTAGACCTCCACCCTTCCCTATCTAATGCTAGTTCCCTTACCTCCTGGTAGCTCTTCCTATGTACTTTCTCCTCTTTGTTTGGTCCATGAACTTATTCCTGGGTCTTCCTCTGGGGTCACTTCCCTCTATTTTGCCTTCAATTATGTCCTTCACGAACCCATTGTGTCTCAGGGTGTGTCCAATCCAACTGGTTCTTCTTTTCTACACGTTCCATACGGTCCTCTCCCTTGCTACTCTTCTGAACACTTCACCATTTCTTATTTTGTCCATCCATTTTATCTCCAGCTTCCTCCTCCAGCACCAGGTTTAGAAGGTTTCTAGTCTTTTCTGGTCAGCTTTTTTCAATTGCCCATGCTTCTGATCCATTTAGTGCCACACTCCACATGAATGTTTTAACAGACTGTGTCCTATCTTCTTTGAGCACAGTCGTTGTTTTTATGTGAAACGAGGCATAAGACAGGGCAAATAACAATAAACGGCGGAAGGCCTTGAATGACTTAGTATTGAGTGAAAGAGAGATTATTAAATTCTATGAAGGCAATGCATGGTAATGGTTAGGCTAGTGTGGCAATTAATTGGGTTTTGAGTGACTGGTTTGTAATTGAAAAGGGCATAAATGAGCTATGCTTAATGTCACCACTGCTATTCAATGTTTCTATGTAAAAATGAGAGAGTGTGCATGCACGGAAAACATTGTTGTAATTGTTGTAGATATAAATGAGCGAAATTCTACTGATGACAGATGATGCAGTGTTGCTCTCTGAGAGCCCACTGGAATCACTGGGGTTCCTGGATTACTTCTATGAAACTAGCCTTCCTTGTTAGGCCATACCTCGAATACGCCATTAGTATTTGGGACCAGGGCATAAAGATTTAACCAAGAAAATAAATAACATACAAAGGATAGCTGCTCGTTTTGTTAAAAACTGCTACGAGTGGTAGAAAAGATGAAAGAGGAGGAATAACATAAGTCTCTGGGATAGGTGGGGGTGTATGAAGCAATGCATTAGGTAGTCCCAGAGAAGCGCAAGAGGTTTTTTAAGGATAGGGATAGAGATAGGCCATTCTGAAAATTGCCGCGGAAGTTTACCTAAATTAACATGGTATATTATATAATTTGCCGTAACCCCTGAAAATGACCGTAATTTTTTAGAAATATTCTCTTCCGTCTCGGATATTTTTCATACCGGTATATTCCAAACATTTTTTTAAGCCAAGTCTACTCATGTTTAATACAGTCTTAATTATAAATAAAGACACGTGTAACCCATTTGGGGAATATTTATGGGGCTATCGTTTTAACGGTTTGAGCGAATATTTCTCATACCAAACAAAAGAACGCCGCATTGCGTATGGGTTGCCGTATTTGTTTTTAAATTGCCTTTATTTCTAATGCATTAATCTAATGCAAGAAATAGCAATTAATGTAGCAATATTAATGGTTTGGGTAAATGCCGTTAACCCCTTTTTATTTCCATTGGCACTCGTGTAAAATTCTATTATTAGCTATTAGTTTCCGGCTGTATAAAATTGCTGTAAATTACCGCAAATGAAAATTGCTGTAATTTACCCATCCCTGGTAAGGATAGCATGAAGGAATTTAAAAGGAGCCAGTTTACTCGGGATAAATGTTTGAACTTAATCCTGTGACTTAGCCGAAAGGAAAAGGTGTGATGAGTATGCATGCATGGTCGTAATCAAGGAGGGCAGCTGCCCCTCCCCTGGACGAGGCATTTCACACCACATTACTGCACAGAACCAGCTAGGATGACGTTCGACGAAGCTCCATTTGCATGCATCGATTGCTATATTTTTGTAAAACTTCAGTAAAATGCATCGTTTCCGTTTGGAAGAGGCTAGGCCATGTTTTTTATGTGTTTAGCATTGCACCATTGCTCCCATTCATCCATTCGGGTTTATTTTTTCCTGAATTTAACTGATCCCACGCCATAGTTGAAAAATTGAAATCTTCGAGCCACGGTTCAGAGCTCGCTCGTTCCAGTAGTTGGAGCGTGAACCAACAGGTAGCAGCACTCGCGAGAATGGCGACGGCGCAAACCTTTTCGGCGGGGAGCACATAGTTCGCAATCGGTACAGCGACGTGGAGTCGGTATGCATCGGAAGGGTTGACGGCGAATTCTTCCTTCCGCGACGATGGATTTGACGGTGAGTTCGATAAATTATTTTTTCATTCTTTTTTAGAGTAAATAATCGAGCGAAATCTGTTGTTATGTAACACCGCCTCCACTCTGGCTCTATTCGTGTGCAGATTGCACGCTTGATTTTCTGTCGTATGCTACGTATCAACTTTGTTATTTGGTTAATTTTTTTAAAAACATCACGTTGCGCATTCCCTATCGCTGCTATCCGTGCTACCTGGCGACGTTTGTTTACGAACGGTGCGAGTGCACGATGCCATTCGACGTTTGTTTACGTCTCCATCTGTTTGCGTTGCCTTATTCGCCTCCCTCGGCGAGGAGTTTACATTCCGGCGATGTTGCAACAACGCGATTAATTCATGGAACAGTACCCTCGAGTAGGCGCTTCACCCGAAAAATGTTTGCAATGCCACGCAATCCCTTCGCCTCTGAATCTAGCCACCGCGGAAAATTTGCATTTCTTGCATGTAGGCCACAGAGACGACTGCGCGTAGCTTTAATCGCGTCTTGGCCCTTGATTCAGAACCTGTGAGTATTTGTGAAAAGTGAATAATTCACTGTTGAGGTCGGTCAGTGCTGCCTCTTCTGCATTTTCCTGTTCCGTTATATTCGGTCACCTGTTCTGTTCGCCGTGTGAAGGGACGCATTGACGATGTTTTAATGGTTTTAATCATACATGCGGTGGAATAAAAGCTGCGTGACATGGAAATAGTCCATTCTGAATTTTAAAAATATAAGTTGTCATTGGGAAATTTTTTTCGTTACGTAATGCCATGCCAGTTTTTGTTTTTAGGGAGAAAGATTATTCCCGCTACCTTGTCATCGCGTGCTTTTCTGGTCGAAAGCCTCGGCAAGGAATTAGGAGGTAGCGTCGTGGAGTGACAATGTGTGGATTGGGTATTTTGATGACATTTTTGAATCGTCGAGAAAGGATGAATTTTTTTCCCCGTTGTTCCATCTTTCCTTTGAGCAGCTAATTGGGCTCTCTCAACGACGATTGCAAGTGCAGTGTTTATTCAAGCGGGTCTTTGCCTCGAGCGCATCATTTTACTTGCATTTAACTTAGTGTCCTTGCCCGGCGACCTTCTTCGCGTCCCAGGCGATTCGCTGATCCTACCTTTCTTCCCTCATTGTCTCACCTCTTGCGCATTCTGCCTGTCATAGCACGTTTACCCGGCCGTGACCGTCCTTTCACACCTTGGCGAGCGCTGCACTTGCCAAGTGAGTTACTACCTCTTGTTCCTTGACGAGGGTTGCTTCTTTAGACTCGAATGACGGCGGATCCTTACACGATCGGACTGTAATTTTTATCCATGCCAAAACAGGAAGAAATGACTCCTTTCGTGACTTATCTATGTGAATTATCATTACGTGAATTAATATTTGGACCGTTATGTTTTCGCAAATCCATTAATCGCTCACTTCCCCGGTCGCGGCATACTTTTTCGTCTTCAAACTAGAAAAACGGCAGTAGCCGCGGTGCAAATTTGGAAAAAAGGTATAAAAACGCAAACGTGGTGTATTTTATCTATGTTATCTGAAACCATAGAACAGAAATTCATAATTGGATCCCAGAAAAATAAATGTATCGACAATATCGTGCAATTCAGTCTTTATTATCAGTGTCTCTGGCGTATTTATTCATATTTAAATATAATATTGTCCCTTAAAATCCACATCGATTTCCACGCCTTCAGTGTTTGACCTGGAAATCATTTCTGGGCTCAATCTTGGTACCACAAGGAATTAGGGTAGACATAAAAGTAGGCTAAACGCCGTGGGTATGAGTTATCTGAGCTGTGTTTGCGGCAAAAGTAGAATGGATAGGGTCAGGAACGAGTGGGTAATAAATGAGTATGGGTTAGATGCTCCAGTAATGGACATATATGGAAGAAGTGTGCTTCGTTGGTTTGGCCATGTTGAGAGAATGGATGAGAGTCGAATAACGAAACTGATATATAAGAGTGAAATGAATGGTGCGAGAGGTAGAGGTAGGCCGAGAAAGTTGTGGTTGAATGTGGATGAGGGAATTCTTAGGAGGAGGAATATTAGGAGTCTTGAAACCAGGAGGGCGTGTATGAAGCAGAGTACAGGGGTAAAAGGCAAAAGAGGTTTGCAAGGATAGGTCAGTGTGGAGGAAATTATTGAAGCAGAGTTGGGTGTACAAATATGTGAAACTTTGTGACTGAGCCTACCCCGGAAGGGAACGGCGTGATTGGTATATATGATGAGATGTAGAACAATGGATTTCTCGTAGCCCGTAATCGTTTCCGAGCCGCTTTCGAAATGAATTTTATATATACCTCCAGGCGTACAGCCTTTGCTTATTTAAGAGCATATCAGTCAGACTTTAATTCGTATACGTCATGGTACTACTAATATGGAGGTTCCTAAGTAAAATGAGTCCGTTTTTCGCGTGGTTTTATTCGGATCACACGAGCGGAGGACGACTCGAGAATTAGAAAATGAAAGTCTTCTTCCTCTTTCTCTTCAGCTCAATCCTTAGAGACTATGTGGTCGCCGTTCCTCACTCTCCTCTATTCTCTGCGGTTCTTCGTGTCCTCAGATGTTAGCTCTTTTCCCTCAGGTATTCCACGATGCAGTCTATCCATCTCCTCCTAGGTCTTCTTCTGGATCGTTTGACGTTCACTTATAGGTCCATCATTCCTCTCGAGACATGCCCCTCTTCCTTTCTCATCACATGCCTATACCACTGTAATCTTCGCTCATGTACTTTCTTAATGAAAAAAATAGGAATAACGGATGGACACCTCGATAATATATTTGTTGGATAAGATAGAATGTGGTCAAGTTGATTTTGGGATCCTAAAGTACTGAAACCTGTAAGACATACTTGATCAGTTATAATTAATGAATGTAGAGGTCGAGAATAAGATCTTACTTGCAGGGGAAATAAGCCTCAGTGTCTTCATAAGAGGTCGTTCAATCCTAAGATGGGTTTTCAGTGGCCCTCTACCCTTCCATAAATAATCCTTATTCCGTTACCATTGTAGCTCATCTTATGGACTTCCCTCTTTTTTTAGTCTGTGTTTTTATCCCTCAGCCTTTCTCTAGGGACATTTCCCTCCATTTTTTCTTTATTGTATTCTTCTCAAAACTATTGTGCCTCAGGCTGTGGCCAATTCATCAGATTCTTCTTTCCTCTTCGGTGTACTACTTCATTTCATATTTCTTCCGTCCATTTTACCTTTAGCATCTGCAACCGTCACCAGGTTTCGAAAGCTTTCAGTCTTTTCCAGTATGTTTGTCCACTGGTCCATGTTTCCCATCCATAGAGTGGTTAGCGCCACACGAATGTTTTCATGTACTGTTACCTCGTTCGTAGCCCGTAGTGATGATATTTCCGAGATAGGTGAAGGAATCCACTTGCTCTAGTTTCTCTCCTCTCTTGACTTCTGCATTCACCTTCTCTCTTCCGCATACTAGAATTGTATTCTTCGTCTTATTTATTTTCATGTCGTATTCTTAGAGAACTTGGAGTATTGAGTTGTGTGATCTTTGAAGATGATCGCGATTCCCTGCTATGACTGTGATATTATCTGCGAAGCGGAGTATGTTAATTTAGTCTCTGTTGATCTTAATTCCGTTCAATCCAATGTTTTGTGTTTTTCTTATTGCCTCCTCTAAGTATACGTGCCGGTGAGAGGTTGCCCTTGTTTTACTCCTGTGTTAATGTTAACTTCTATTATACTTCCGTCTTTCGTTCGCGTTGTGATGACTTGCTTCTTGTATAGTTGGTAGATTGTTCTTTTATTGTTGTAATACATTTCGACTTTCTCCAACATCCCGAACATCTTGATCTACTCGACATCTACGAAGGATTTGAATGCCTATTACTGAGGCTTGTGCACAGTTATTTTCTTCTCTGCCATTACTCTTAGACATTGTTGTATGACCTTCCTAGTTCCTCTTCCTAAATCCAAATCGGTTTCCCGAGAGTTTGCCTTAATTTTTCCCTTCCATCCGTCGGTCTATTATTGGTGTATTTTTGATGCATGTGACCTCAGGCTCAAAGTTCGATGCTCCCCTCATTTCTCAGACCTTGTATTCTTCGGGATCGAAGACATTAGAGTCCTTTGTAAGGCCTCCGGTAGTTTTCCACTCTCTTAGCTATCTTTGATTATTTCGTGCAGGTTGTCCTTGGCTTCACTTCCGAGCGCTTTGATGATTTCTCCGTTGATGTTGTCTCCTCCGGATGCTTTGTTTTTTTTACGTCTTTTACTGCTCCGTCGTATTCGCTCCTCAGTATGTGTGTGCCCCGGACTTTCTCGTCAACCTCGCTCTCGTCTTTTTTAAGGTTTTCTTCCAGCGGCCTCGGCCCTTGGTAGAGTTCTTCGATGTATTTCCTCCATCTATTCCCAATGCCTTCACCCTCTATCAGTAGTTATTATCGTAGCAACAATTTATTTATAAGTTTAAATCGAAACTCACATTTTCAACATTAAATTTGTCTTTTCTCCGGCAAACCTGCACCCGCTTTGCCGATGTGGACGTATGAGTGAAATATCGTAGAAAAGTTCTCTGTCACTATACGTTTGAGTCGTTTCCTCGCATTGTCGTTGTATCGAAATGCCACTCAAGATTCGCATACGCGATGCACCTCGTACCTTGCTAGTGCTTGATTTTATTCAAGCTTCGTCACAACGTTCCATCCAAGCTATGCACAACGACCTGCCTTGTATTAGAAGTACCATGATGTTAGTGCTTAGTTTTCGTGATTGGAATAAAAAACTTGTGCTTTTTTGCAAATTTTCTTCTAGAATAAATATAGGGGCTCCACCACGCTCTTCGCAAAACATCTCCGCGCCATCATAGCGACTTTGTCTCCGAGTTTTCTCTCCTCTTCCCCTTGGGTTAATTAACGGATGCTCTTTAGAAAATTGTGATTATCAGGCACTTCACTAACATGTAAAATGGTCAGTTATTCCCGCACCATTCACAAGTTTTAATTCACAGTCAATCATATCTTGCCGAGTTCAACGGGTCACATCGAGTTTTCGACCTTGCCCTCAATGCCTGGTGTAAAATTTATCCCTCCTGAATGGTGTGACTCATTTGTAATTTATATCTGTGGTGGTATTATTTAAGCTCCATTTAGAAATAAATTCACATCGTACCATTTTTACACTATTTCCTATTCCAGTCCAGTCTTTTTGGGCTCACGTTAAACACGATGCGTATGACGAATATTGTCATAGTGACTGAGCGTTTTTAATGAAAAAAACTTTATCATACTCTCATTTTCGAAAACATAACCCTGGAACAAGAACAGCCTTTCCAACATTCCCAGCCCTTGATTCTTGGCGCTTTTCCCTGCCGTCCAAAACCACCCCCTCAAAACTTTCCTGTTTCTCCTTATCAACAAATACAGACAGCAATAAAAAATGCGGTACGTTCCTTTTTTTTGTACCACCCTGATGAGGCTGCCTGTCGGCGGAACGCGGAGAACACCTGAGAAAAAGTTAGAAAATACAAGTGCTTTTGATCCTGAATATGTTTAGGTATTCCTGTTTCAGTTAATCGTTGCCGACAGCTTAGAAACAATATTCTGGCAATCGCCACCCAAAATGGTTTTATATTCACGCCATCGCTCGTGCAATGTAAACAATTTCAACTGTAACGTTATATCTTGTCGATAAATACCAAACAATGTGATGCAGCAAATTTTCTCTGGTTAAATCATACCTGCGAAACCATCCCACAGTTCCCTTTCGGAGCAGGCGCAGTCGAGATGGCTTCGTTCTCAAATATGTAACACTCACTGAGAAAGGTAATTTGCCTGGGGTGTGCTGTGACTTGAACTTCGACCTCTCGATTTCGCTAAGATTGCTCTAATTATTTCAGTTACTCGGGTATGCTCCCTCCAATGTGGATTTCGTAGAAACTGCGGGGGAAGTTCCACCGTTCCTCGAATAGCTTAAGTTCACGGTGATACTCCAGTAAAACTGGCTATGTTTTTATGATTTTGTACCTCACTGCCAAATCCTTACACTTTTACGTTGGTTACATTCGTGCATTGTTCTCACACAGATAATGATAGGGATCGATAGGGTTTATCGGCGTGATATGAGACGATGTCACAATCCTGGTCGTTAAGCGTCTCGGGGATTGTCACTAAGGTTTCATTGATATGACAAATTTAATGGAAAGTAAAAAAAACTCTCGCCTTTATATGAATGTGATAAGCAAGTTTGGAGATTTACTCGCAACAATCACATTGGCATAGGTAATTGCTAGGTTGACCGTTATAAATGCAACAGAATTGTGAACACGTTCCATTACCGTTCAGGGAAGGGAATCACGTGACCGAAGAATCAATGATGCTGTCATTTGTCTAAATCTTACGGTCATGAAAAAATTATTTACTTTTCGTCTTTGTCTAAGGCGGATCAATATGTTCCAGCTGTACTATTGTACCCACGGACGCAAATAACCTTATCAGTGGATGATATTATTACCAATTATAATATATCGAGCACCTGAACAATTTTCAAATGTGTATACATTTACGGTCACTCCAAAGCGTCTTTCCGTTAGAAACTAGTTTTATATGGCTTATGCCTGTCTGCAGTAGGTGGAAATGCTGGCTTCTTTATATAGAGTATGTATTTCGTTTTTATGAGGGATTCTGCATGCTCCTCCGGTATTTACAGGCTCGTATATTTTATGTACTACTTTTCTCTCAAATCTGTTCCACAACTCCGCAGATTTGACTGTCATTGTCCAAGATTCACTGCCGTAAGACAGTACTGCACGGAGGAGTGGTTTATTCAACCGAATCTTGGTTTTCCTGAGCACATTTCCAGGTTTCATGCTTGGGTGTCGGGAGAAATAAGTGCGCTTAGCTGCGTCGATTCATTTTTTAAAACTTCTATTGTCTCATCATTTTCCGAGGAGACATCGGAGCCCAAATAAGTAAAATTGCTTATTGTTCCAAACCTGTAGTCTCCAAGGTGATTTTGTTTGGCCCTGCGTCTCATGGCGCCTGCGCGTCTACGCCAAGTTCTTTTATTGTCTTAGAATTATCTACCGGTTTCGGTAGGTATTAATGGGAGTTAGATAATATCCTCTATATTTTTTACATATGCTGGGCGCTATCTACCTGTACTATTTCTTTGTTCATCTTGGAGAGCGTCCTACCCTTGTTCGTCCAGAAAACCTATTCTCTTCCTCCCCCGCTTCCTTACCCAATATCTATTTCTCTACCACAGCCTTTAGCTACCCTTCGCCCCTTATTAGCTCCCCCAACCTCCTATTTTGCCTCTTCCTAATCTCATCCTCAGGTTCCCTTTCCTCCTTCGCCTAACCAGCACTTACTCGTTTGTCCTCCTTTCAATCCACGGCACCTTCTCCATCCACCTCCAGTCCCTCGACTCGAACGCCTGCACTCTATTCTCGTCTTTCTTTCTCTAAAGTCCACGTTTCTGCTTCATTCAACATTACACGTCATGTTACATGAAAGGCTACGCGTACGTAAGCTACGATTCGTTTTCTAAGCGTTGTGATTCAAATGTGCGCCAATAGATTGCAAGCGATGACCCTTGTATGTTCTCTACTGATTGACTCATGACGCGGACGAGTGTATTTAACATAATACACGTATAACAAGGGATTATACTTAGTAACAGCTCCACTTACCTCACCAAAAATGCTCTATAAAAAGTATTCTATGATCTTGAGGTACCTATTAAATGTTGGGTACCACTGCTAAGTATACTGTTTTCATCGAAAATGAGGAAACCTTGTCGTTTCTATTCGATTAGTTACTGTATTTATTACTTTTTTTGCCAATTTCACTGTTAATTTTTGTATGCATCAGCAGCCTTGTCCACTAATAGTATAATTCACCCATAATTTCTTTTCACCAGTGGAATGTTTTAATAACACCTTCAAAACAATGAATTGCTAATTGGGCGATCGTGATCTCGTCAATCACGGATCAGAACATTTTGGCGAATTGAAAAAAACAGCGATAATTAGGTTAAGTGATTATTTTTTATTCCATAAACATCCAAAATTATTCGCGTTCATTCAGTATTTTCCCAATGGAATCGAAATATATCTCTATTCTCAGTTGATATTCATTGGAGGTTTGAATTTTTGCGCTCAAAAGGAGCTGAATATTGCAACAGAGAGGTTATTGTAAAATTGATATTAGCCGGTGTAAGTCGCATTAGTTACATTTATTGTTATCAACTCTTTATTAAGATTCAAATGAGAGTAGCTTCAAGTCATCTCCAAAAAACTTACACCTTTACACGGCTGGTGACCTAACACCCCCTGCCACACGCCCATGCGGCGGCTCGCAGGGTATTATGTAGATGTAGATGTTGAAGTGAGAGCAACGAACAGCTCACCGCCAGCTTCAGCCCGCTAAAGTACTGTGTTATTCATTAATTCGTTTAAAATCGATTTTACTATGTCAGTCAACGGTGGTAGTTTTTCTATTACTACTGCAAAGAGCTTCAAAACTAGGCCTAAGTCTTTCTCCCGGCACTATTCATCTCCAAGAGAAAGTTATTTTATAGGATTGATGTTAACTTTTTATGGTAAATTATAAAGAACTGTAATAGTGGAAATACCCTACAATGTTTTTCCTACTCAGTATAAAAGATTTCATCTCTATTAAGCGTTAGGTTGCTTAAATTATTAAATATCAGGGAGAGCCTTCCGTTCGAAAACGCCAAAAAAACTTTTTTATTCTAATCGCGATAAAAAATTGGAAGTGTATGGTAAACATAATCGGCTACCATGGTTTTAAGCGAAATAAAAGAAACAGGTACTATGGTTCATTTTTAATGTGTGTCCAAACTCGAGTCTATGTAATATTTGTACCGACAGTATATACCCTTACGGTTGGGTGACCTTGACTTTGTTAGTTATTTTTACTTGAGGCGTGATGAAAGCAACTTATACCCGTTCCATATGATACTTGACCTGGCACTAGAGTCAGTACACTAGCCGGGACTAAATCATGAGAACGAAATCCACGATGGTTGGTGTCGCCCTAAAAGGTTTCACGCGATCATTGAGCTTGCACTGACGGAAAAGCGATATTTTCTTCCATATATCAACGCATGCCGATTAAAATATTAAATCAACGTATCAGAAACTGCAGGCGACCAAATTAGCTGTCGGCTTATTTTTATTTAGCATTGATTTCGGTGTCTGAGAATTATTGATAGCTAAAAGGAACTTGTATATTACGCTTATTTCAGAAAGTGAAGATCGCACTGCGACTATAAAAGCTAGCGTGATTGGTCGAAGAATATTCGGGCGTACTGGGAACTAAGGGCAAATTAAGCTGACTGAAATGAGTTGTGTGAAAGTTATTGCTAAGGAATGTCAACTAACCTAGATTCGTCGTGATTCAAGGGGTGGATTTATTGGAAGCAATCTCCGTAGCTGGCGATTCACATGAAAGTGGTAGTGATTGCACATTTGTGTGAAATTCATAGTGGAAAAATCATTCGCCTGGACTGGGAATCGAACCCAGATCCCTCGATTTCACGCCAAGTGCTCTAACCAGTTAAGTTACCCTAATCTAATGGGGGCTTTAAGGAGCAAGTTTTCCTCACTGGTACCGTGTGTCTAGGCTATTTGCTATTCCTTTGCAATAATTTTCACACAACTCATGTCAGTCAGCTTAATTTGCTATTAGTTCCCAGTAGGCCCGAATATTCTTCGACCAATCACGCTCGCATACGGATACCTATGGCATCATATGCACGGTAGCGGACGCCTGGGTAGCTTAACTGGTTAGAGCACTCGGCGCGAAATCAAGGGGTCTGGGTTCGAATGATTTTTCCACTGTGAATTTCACACAATTGTGTGATCACTAGCGGCTGACTCCGTTGAAGTAACTGCGCGGCTAGTTCCGTGGTTCTTTGAAAATGGTAGTGATTGGTTGATTAAGTTGAGAGCAGTACGTTCGCCCGAGTGGCGCCCAGTCCTGTCATGCAGTGTCGGTTTCAGGGTAAGTCAGGCCAATAGGATTTAAAAGAGAGAAATATTTGATTAACAGAAGCGATTTATATTTTTATTGGAGTAATGAACGAGTCCTACCTCCCTTTTGATGGTAGAGGGTAAATATCATCCAGATTTTTTAAGGTGCACCCCTTGACAGTTTCTTTCTTCATGTCAGCATAATTCCCACCTCTCCTCATCCCGTCCATAAACCTCTTCAGTATATTTTCAACTCAATGTAAAATACATCGTAGTGTTAGAGATCACCTTCGGGGTCCGTCGAGGTTAATTAAGGTAGTTTGATCGAAATACCGATAGTAATTTGAACGAAATATAATTTTACCTAGAAGTCAATTAATTTGGTCTCATTTTAAAGAAAAATATCTCACCCTTCTAATGACACCAAAAATTCAACTCCTTACCGCATTGCTTTCGGTGTTATTTTCCAAAAAATCCCAGCCCTTTTACATGGGAAATGGTACGTGTATGCACTGTAGAGAGACGTTATTTACAAAATGAGGAATTTATAACACTCAGATATCGTAAAAAAAACTTACAGCGTATAGTTTGTATGCTTTCTCGATTATTTTCGAAAATTAATCATATTGCCACCGCAATAAGTTCTTGGGTATCACAAAAAACCTTCCATTTTGAAGGAGTTTCAAACGCACCGCGTGAATAAAATGAGTCAAGTTAAAGACTTATTTAGATATTTTCATTTAATTACTTACCATTTCTGGCGTATAAAACTTCATTATTGCACCATTAATAATGCAATATTTAATTAATGTGTCCTGCGGTTGCTGAAATAAGAAAGTATAATTCGAATATGGTCTCTATTATGACTAGGGAACTATCTCGCATGGACTACCTTCAGGGAACGACACTTGGGAAAAAGGCGTTTATTCTTGGCAACCATACGCAATCTGTATCTGGGCAACCTCACCACCTAATACTTGCCCTCTCAAGACTGCCACTCTTCCGGTCCTCCTCCTTCCTCGTGATCCAGAAATCATGGCTTGACATCCCCATGTGACCACCCTGGGCCAATCTCATTGGTCACCAACAGCCGCCTCGTAGGATCCTGTATCATCAGTTTTCCACAGACTGCAGATTGTCAAAGGCGACTGCAAGACCCCGATCTAAATGAAGTTCAGTGAGCTCAGCGGTATTAAGAAACCAGATAACAGCCGCCGAAGATGAGCACCCACACTATAGCCCGAGAAACCCAATGAGTTCATTTCAGCAATCATAACGACCCCGGATCATTCCTCCCGAGCGGAAATTAGGAACGATCTCGCAAGTTGTGGCACATGCACCACGCCCTCTCTATTGCTGCCGCTGCTTTTCCGAATTAGAGCGCACCAATCAACTTTATTAGGTTAGGTTAGAAGGGAATACATCTAATAGATAGATATCTTTGATAGATATCTATGAGATGTATTCCCTTCTAACCATCATTATCTAATGTACATCTATTAGATATTTTTTTCCGTGCGGGTTCGCTGCAAGCATTCATAAACGCACTGGGAAGTGTTCCCACAGCGTTCCAGAACGATGAAAAACACACACTAGCATGTTAAATTATGTTGATGAACGCTCTCAACACTCTAGGCAGGATTTTCTGAAATCCGCGTAAACGCTCTGAAACGCTGAAGATAGTGACTCACAGGGCGTTCACGAACACTCGAGAACGTTGCTAAACGCTCTGTAGTGTGTTTGAGAACACTCCAAGGCGTTCACATTTCCGCTTGAGAACACACTGGGATGGTGTTCTTAGCGCGTTCTTCGCAATTCATGAACACGTCCGTGGTGCGTTCCTAATGTTTAGAAAACGCTCACATTTTCGCCAGGGATAGTGTAGAAAGGGCGCTAATAAACAGTTCTCAAAGAGGTATAATAATTTAATTGAATATATGAACTATACTTACAGTGCATTTTGTCATAGATTACAGTAAAAAAACAGACATTTGTATAAATAATTCAAGAAATACTTATTTCTTTATTAATAATAATATATTAATAACAATGAATTATTTGTTTACTAATTAACAAATAATTCACGCCATGACATAGCTAATTGGTAAGTATAGTATCTTAACCGCATGAAGTCACGATTTTCCCCGTGCGCAAATGCTGAATGGCACTTGTTTATGGTGTAAATAAAGTAATGAATTGGAATGGATTTTTTCCGCGCATTTCGATAGTAATATTGAAAATACAGAATATATATAGAAAATAACGAAAATGATGCAATTTTACTTGTAAGTCATCAGATTAAACGATCATGAAGAAAGTGAGCCGAGACGCTCCCATGGCCACCAAGCATTGCGAGGTCTGTTCAAAAAGTTCCCGAACTTTATTTATTACAAAAAAATACACTTCACTAACAAATTATTGGTCAGGGTCCCCTTCAAAGTAGTCTGCCCCCAACGTATACACCTATCACAAAGGTTTTTGCACCTCTTGAAATAGCCCTGGAACGCTTCTCCCGGAATGCTCATATAAGCTCCTCTGCCGAATTTTTCTCTATCTCTGAAATGGTGGCAACTCTCTTTCCTTTGAGTGGGTTTTTTGTTTGGGGAACAGGAAGAAAGTAGGGTGGGTAGGGAAGCACAGCGGTCTTGTTTTTGGCTAAAAACTCACGAGTTATGAGAGAGAAATGACCCGGCGCGTTGTCGTGGTGAAAAAATTACTCGCCGCTCTTCCAATTTTCGGGCCGTTTTCGACTGATTCTCTCTCTTAGGCGTGTCATTACACCCAGGTAGTACTCCTTGTTGACTGTCTGGCATTTAGGTCGGTATTCGTGATGCAAAACCTCCTTTGCATCGAAAAAAACAGTCTACATGTACCTTGACATTCCAGCAAACTTGACGAGCTTTTTTGGGGCGGGGGGAGTTTCACCCATTCATTGTGAAGATGCACTTTTTAATCGATATTATATCCATCAACTTAGGACTCATCATCTGTTATGATCCTGGAGAAGAAGGTTTCATCCTCTTCAGCTCCATCAAACAGTTTCTGACAGACTTTAAATCGATGTTATTTCTGGTCTACTGTTATCAGGCGAGGCACGAATTTGGCGGTGACTCGATGCAGCCTCAATTTTTCAGTTAGGATTTCATAGCACGAACCAATCGAGATGCCACACTCTTCTGCAAGTTACCTGACAGTCAAGCGTCGATTTCCACGAACGAGATCGTTCACTTTCTCGATCAATCGACGTTGATGGTCTTCCGGAACGCTTGTCGTCTCCCACTGATTTCCACCCCTTTTTGAAACGGGATAAACCAATCATAGCACACGGTTCGTTTCATAGCATCCTCACCATAAGCCTTGTAAATCAACTCAAAAGTTTTCATGAACGATTTGCAAAGTTTCACGCAGAAAATCACAGAGCTGCCCCTTCAATGAGCTCATTTTCGCAATCCGATTTTTCGCCGCACTCTACCAACACCCTTTCACATAAATGGCCGTAACTAAGTAACAAAACAATATATCAACAAAGTGGTTATAGGCAATTATTTGGAAAGTTTTTGCGGACACAACGCCTCCATGTAAATTAAAAAATAACCAGCTGGAGGCGCGCAATTTAAAAAGTTCGGGAACTTTTTGAACAGACCTCGTATATGGGATTCCAGCGCCTCAATCGTGACGTCTTACATAGAAATAGTTACATTTTCATTATTGACTACACATTTATGTGTAAGTGCATTTCCTTATGAATTGATTTCATTCCTCTGGGGAACGTTCTTCTATTACTACTGCTTCCATATAATGCCACTGAAAAAACTGTTATTTTTTAATTTTCCCATTTTCACGATTTATGAACAAACCTGACGTGATGCGGACTTCGGAATGTTTTATTTTTTTCAAAATATGCTGAAAAGTATTCAAATTCATACCTACTTTATTAAAAAAAAAACATAAGAAATAACATTTTTCTTGCTTTGCTAGTGTACTTCGCTCTCATTCTTCGCATTTGAGCTCGTAGAAAACCTTGAGGCCATCCTTTTTGGAAATATAGTTTTGTTTTTAACTATTTAATTTTACTAATGCATAAAAAATCTTAAACATATTATGTCCGCGTAGAGAACATTTTTACCTGCTATAATGATTTCACTTACGCAATAACATTAAAATATTGCCTTTTCTAATTTTCACGTTGTCGTGATTTCCGGAAAAACCGGAGGTGATATAGGAATTTGAAGGTAATTTTCGGAATTCACAGAACAGTACACCTCTTCATTTCAACGACAAAATCTTGCACATTGGTGATAGTCACTGATTTTCCTAGCGCTCAGTGCCTATTCCAAAATTTTTCATCACTTTCCCGTAAAAACAGAAACCGCAATTTCTTTAACCGTTAATGTTACCTACATAAAAATCGAGACAGTCCTCCTTAAAGTGTTGTCGCCGTCCGCGAAACGCCGAGCCCATCTCTAGTGAGCCTACAGTGACCCGGCTAAAACCCATCCTTGCCACCTCAGAGATGGGTGTTCCTGCGGCAACCATGCCAACCAACTATGACACCTCTATCGGCGACAGAGAGCTCAGAAGTCGGAGCACGTTCCATGACGACGGTCTTACATCTACTGTATCTGTGCGACTCAGTGAATGCCTTCGGTAGTACTTAACGCCTTGCCAAATCTATGTGCAATGGGTCGATTTCCAGAGCGGTTGATTTAAATTAAGGTTTATTAAAATGAGAAACAGACCTCAAGGTTTATCCTTATATTTCTCTAAATAGGAAGAACGGAAACCGACCCAAAATTGGTAGGTAGGCCATTACACCCATGTGACTTAATTTCGAGGGTTTAAATGAGGCAATGACACAACAAACTTTTCAAAAAGAAAAATTGCGGTCATTTTTACAATTTTATTAATTGGATAGATCGCTTTCCGTCTGCATAAATAGGTAATATTATTAATCGCCACATTACGAGGGGTAAATAATTAATATCAATAAATTCAATTGAACTACGACTAATGTTCTCTCTGTTTAAGAGAATATGCCAATCATGGAAGGCTGTGGTGGCTATCAAGAGAGTATCATTCAATGGCTGAATATTTCATTCAAAGGAGATATTCCAGTAATTCATTATAAAGTCAACACAATCCAACAACTATTATTTTGGATGCTTAATTACTTCCAGTGATTGAAATCAGATGAGAAAAAAGTGTGGCTGAGTAGCTAGATGCATATCATTTATGTAGACTTAAATATTAACAACTAATTGCAAAATTCTTTCTATCTCATGGCAACCTTACACACAGTGATGATGTACAGATCGCATCTTTGGAGCTCGCACACACCCATTCCAAATGAAATTGCTCATTGCATAAAAAAGGTCACCAATGTAGATTTGAACACGACCTCACTCTCCGCTCTCACAGCGACCATGGACTTAACCGCCGCGGCTATTTCTTCAGTGCATTAGATCTCAATAACGGCAGTTTATAAAATGAAAATACAGCGAACTGCAAAGTCAAGGTGAAGCCCGATAGAAAACCCAGCGATCGGCTTCGATGCGTGGGAGTGAGTTTCTTGAAGGCATTCCTTCCG
This sequence comes from Ceriagrion tenellum, assembly GCA_963169105.1. Lineage (NCBI taxonomy): Eukaryota > Metazoa > Arthropoda > Insecta > Odonata > Coenagrionidae > Ceriagrion > Ceriagrion tenellum. Next base: position 127,287,437 of record OY720637.1, read on the forward strand.
CTAGGGCGTTTACTCCGGAGTATATTTGACTCCATTTTCGCTAGCCCTGTTGCTACTCGCCCTTCCTCGTCGTCTCTCGGCGACGTAAAGCTTTCCCAGCAGAGGCCGCAGCCAGCCCTGTGTGCCAACTACAAGATTTTTCCAACCCGGCCCCATTCAATCAAGCTCGTAAAATGGGGCTGGTGGGTGTAAGGATATTTTTGAAAGTAATAGTACTTACCCCTCCCAATAGTCCCCACCTATTTTACCTCCGGAATATTTTACTGGGAGGAGTGCCATCACATCAGATATAGAGTCAGAATGCAGGGCTGCATCATCTAGAGAGGCTAATGTGGTGGTCGCCTTCTATATCGCAGTACTTCGGCCAATTCCGTGAACTTCACTCTCGCCCGAAGATGTGGCTCTTGATGCCGGTGTGCACTTTCTGCGCTTTCACTGCATTCTGCTGAGACTGTTGCCTCTCAGTAGTGGGGCCAAATTTGGCCAGCAGAAGGTTCAAATGGTGAAATTTTCTCTTGGTGAAGGGTCAAAATCGTAGAAATAACCAAACTTTGTGTTTTCCACAGATTTATTTTAACGAGTACAACTGGTTTCGGCAGTTACGCCATCATCAGATACACCACACAAAGACACTTTACCAAAGTTTGGTTTATTTTCTACAAATATCATGCAAAAGTTGGCTGGCCATGGAAATTTTCTCCGTCGCTTGGTCTCCAAGTAACGGGAGTCGAACAGGCTACCACTGGGGTGACCGGTATAATAATAATAATTATGTATAGCATCGTTAATTTTCACAAGGTGACTTCTTACTCCATAAATACTATCCAATGGCTCCAATCTCTTTGGTACGTGGCTGTTATGGTCCATGCTTCAGTGCCATGTAAGAGCATGCTTCTAATATATGTCATAGATAAGTGAACCCTTACTTCCAAGCTTCTTTTTTTAGCTGTGAGCCGACTTGTCTTCCGGTAGAATGCCTTCTTTACTCAAGCTATTCTGTTCTCAATGCCGTTCTTGCTTTTTCCAATCATGGTGATTCTGCTTCTCAAACAACATAATTCTTCAAGTTGCGCAAGTCTTTGTTGTCCAAGTTTGACAGTGAATCAGGCTTCTTGATTTCTTCGACAAGCAATAACCTGTTTTCTTTGAATTAAATCCTTAAGTTTATTACAATAACTGAACGTTTTTGTTGTACACCGCTTATTTATCACTTCGTTCGGTTTCACCATGATAAGGCATCTATCTTGCGGCCTGACAATGGAGATCCCAGCACTTCAAAGAAGTCGCGCATGAAACCATCAAATTTATTTGTACTTGCACAATTGAATTGCTCATGCCGCGTTCGCATCATGCTTCGTCACGAGCTCCTTCGTCCCCGAAGCTCCCTGAGCATTTCCTCTTCTTCTTGAGAGAGTATTTGCAAATATTATCTCACTATTCACTCGTATTTAGTCTCGTATCTCTGTTTGCCGATTCAAATCTCGTGCATTCCCTCATCGGCTTGATCATAGCAAAGGAGCACGCACATTTTACGGAGGAGGCTTTACACATGGAAGCCACTTCTATGACCGTAGCTTTGGAGGTGACTTTCGAGCGGCAGTTCAGTATTTAATCGCCATACATCAAAGGAATCAGGGTCGACCCGGCCTGAAAATGTGACTGAAAACAGATACAGTAGATCTCCGCATTGCGATGGGTTCTCTGTACGATCTGCTTACTTCATTTTCTAAAGTGAATCTGTCCTCACACAGGTTTCAATTCAACTGCTCCCTCCATGCTCGTCCATCCCTCAGTTCTTCTTAATTCCTTCCATTCATAATATTTGTCAACATATTATCTCTTCCTCTCCCTTTCTTTCCTTCGATATTTCCTTTTGATATTTTTTTCAGCAGGAATACTTGTTAAAATAGCATAAAAATGCCAAGTAACCAAATCGGTAAAATGCAGTTTTTTTTCGATTTTGTCTAGACATAATACTAATGAGTGCGCGAATGAATACTTTCAGGCAAATTTGCCCGTAAGGGATAATCTCTCCATTCACCTTAAGGAGGCAACGGAAAGATGAAGTAATAATCTTTCCCAATGGGCGAGTGAATTATGTTTCGATGCCCCTCTTATAGAGTTCGAGACTTGGGCACACACCTCCTTCACCTTCCTTTTTGCAGCCATGGTAATTTCCCGACCTAAGGCATTTCCTTCGTTTTTTTCTCCTTTCGCGCTGTCGTCGGCTCGTTTTTACGACGAGTCATGCTAAGGATGCAGAAACTACCTTTAACTGCGCGGACGTGCTGACCTTCATTTGTTCCGAGAGTGCGTGGTGCTGTTCGTAACATGCAAATCCCTCAGCCCTCCAGACGATCTGTTTGCCACTTCTTTTCCCATTGGGACCATTACTTGGGAAGCTTGAAAAATGTCGAATGCGGAAATTCAGATATTTTTAATTTTTATTTCTTTACTCAGTTGGATACTTCGCCCTGGTTAGGTATCACCTCGAATGCGCCGCGAGCCTTTGTGACCCCGGTCTTGAAGATTTAACAAAAAATAATAAAATAGAAAGAAAAGTTGTACGCTTCGTTTAAACAGCTACAAGCGAACATATAGTGTCACAACTTTTGGAGGGCTTAAGGTGGGAACCCCTAGAGACTCGGTGGCTACACGCTAGGCTCAGCTTGCGGGAGAAATTCAGAACTGGTGTATTTAAGTGGCACTCGGAGAATATTATCATGATGCCTCACTATATCTCTAGGCCTGACACAAGCGATAGAATAGGAGAGATACATTGCCGAACAGATAGGTACAAAAACTTGTTCTTTCCGCGCACAATAAGCGACCACAATAAAAACTGAGCTCTTCTAAATACCCTCCCATAATACACCTCACCATTTCACCTCCCAAAACCTTATCCCTTACATCTTTACACGGCTGGTGTCCTAACACCTCCTGCCACATGCCCATGCGATGGCTCTCAGAGTAATATGTAGATGTAGATAAGGCTTGAAATCTCTTGATTGTTTTCGTGTTCGGCTTGATTAGGAGTGAGTCATTATCAATGAGGTCAGGGCAACATACCTATTGAGGTAGGTTTGATTGGAAGGCTGTAAGACACCTCCAGGTTGTACATTCTTAGGCACCTATCTCCTTACCAAATGTCTTTCTTCATCTGAACGTTATGTTTACCTCTCTTCGCCTTGTCCAATAAACCTATTACTTGTCTTCTCTCTTCCTAATTAGGAATAGGAAAGGCTGAGGAGGAGTTTAATTGGGAATATAGAGATGCATGCTGACGAAACCTGAGCTCTCCGGGTTCTGAGTCGGTTGCACGCGATTGAGATGAGAGTTTGTTGGGTAGTAGATAACGTTCGATGTACTGAAAGGAAGACAAACGAGTCAGTGATTGTTATGGAGGGCGAAGTAACTTCTGGAGGTGATAAGGAAAACAGCAACATCTCCCAATGCTCACGAATAGGAATAGAGGTCGTCTTTGTGAAGCATGGAGCAATATTTCAGTTGTGTTAGGAGACCTTTGACTTCCTGATTGTAAATACTTGCACGTTTGATAAATTGTGTGTGTCCTAATGTTCCTTCGATTGATCATCATCATGAAGATGTAAAAACTCACGAAGCAGCACTTGTTTCGTGACACGTGAAGCATGTCATTTGTGGACCAGTTCGTTTTGTTATCTAGCATGACAGCGTTGTCAAGCTATTTTGAATATGGTGGTATCGGATGTGAAGTGAGTCTACTTACTGATTTTCAATTTTAAATAATAAGTCTCTTTTGATCCCTTACAAAAGTGTATTTTATACTTTAATGATTTGGTGATGGTATACATGAGATGATATACACAAGGTTGACTTCCCGGGCTAAATATTGAGAAATGAAATATTAGAGGGGGGTGGGACGTCACTATTTCGCCATGATGACAATGTAATTTGAATCTGAAATTTGTGAATTTCGAATCCTAAACAGCGCTGAATAGCTCTATCACATATACGATCGTCCCCTCGATCTGTTCATCCCAAATATTTTTCTCGCAGTTTGGTGTAGGTATGTTTTGCTTTTTTTAATGCAAAAAACTATCAGGGCACGTTATCGCAGGTGCTTGCAATAGAGATTTCTACTATTATAATTTAGCGTATTAGGCGATATCTTGTGGAAATAGAATATAGATGCCATGTACTCACAATAAAAGTTTTTGTCCACTTTCCACAGAAATTTATTTAACCGACCAAGGTTTCGACAAAACTATGTCTTGAAAATGACAATTCGAAACCTTGGTCGGTGAAATAAAATTTCTGTGGAAAGTGAACGAAAACTTTTATTGTGAAAACATGGCAGAGATTTCTACGTTTAGGTGGTTGGTGCTTTTTTTGTTTATGTGCAAATTAGTGCGATCTTAGCTTTGAAATACGTGTAATACTTAGCTTCGAAATACGTTAAAGAAATTTTACCATCCTAATTTGTTTTTTTGGCAGTTCAATTACCGTTATATCAAGTCACTTTATGGCACATGGAATTTATTTCATAATATTACAATTGACAATTAAGTCATAATAATTCTTTTTTTAAATTGAATCCACTAAGTTTCCCAGTCGATCTCAGATCGATCTGGCCGGATCAGCCCGGTATGGTAAGCGCATCGAGCTATCGGGATCGATCTGAGAAGCAGGCTGACTCGGCCCGAATTCTCAGCCAGTCTGAGATTTCGGATCGATCTGAAGCAGAGGGTCTGTGGCGCTTCACGTAATTCTTTTGGTTGTCATACGGAAACATAATATAACCGTTATTATTCAAGGCGTGTTTTGTAATATAATATAATATATTTTATTTGCCAAAGGACAAGTAAATTGCATGCATGCATATGGCACGTCAGGTAAGAATATACATACAATATTTACAATGTTGTAAGTATGATAAACACGAAAACAAAGTTAATCAATTATTGTTTAAATATTCATCAATGGAATAGAATAATCTTTCTTGTAGGAAAGACTTCACCTTGGATTTAAAGACATTGATGGATTTAACACATTTCAATTCTTTTGGCAACTTATTGTAAATTCTAATTCCCATTTCCACTGGGTGAAGTTTTTTTGTATTAGTTCTGATGCTATTTAAATGCAAATGATAATATTTTCTAGTATGATACTGAAGCCTGCAGCTGTTAATACTGTAGCCAGTTGTAACAAGAGCGCAGCCATGGCGAGTGAAATATCGTAGCACTTCGCACTTCTATCTTATTTCATTCGCAATTTAAGATAATTGAGCAAATTTGTTCACTCAGAATGCGACTGAAACTTTCCAATTCTGCACCTATTTACACACTGGGCCAGTATAGCTTCAACTGATAGATTTGACTGGCCACTATCGATATTTTCAGTCCGTGTCGGTAAAACATGAGATCTGAGTCGGCTCGCTTGGAATTTTCAGATCGGTCCGAGTTCAGATCGATCTGGGATCTATTGGTTAACGTAGTGATTGTTGCTTAAAGATTGTCAAGGTCTCTCTGCGACTCCAATTTGAAAAAAATATGTGCCTCGATATAATTTCATCCAAGTTTCGAACGTCGCGCCGAAAACTAATGCTTTTATAGTTGAAAGAAATGTAACTCTTGTACTACATGCTTCCATTCTGCCTGTATGATGAGTTCCATGGTATAAACGTATGCATTCAAATGAAAAGTGATCCTAAAATCAAGGACCGTGGCTCAAACTGCTCAAACCTCAAGCGTACTACAAGTGAACTTAAACGGACTCTCGTGTAAGGTCGTTGCCGACCTACATCAGTTGAACGTGTCGGCCGGTCGCGACAGTTTCCTGATTGGGGTGAACGTAAAAACAAGGAGTCAACGACAATAATTTTTCCTTCGCTGAGACACATTCACCTGATTAATTAAGGGAACCAACTGCGGTGCGAGAGGGCAACACGTTTTTGTTTCTTGTCTCTTTTATATCATCGAAATTCCGTGTGTGGGGGGGATGATGGCATTTCTTCCTTTTGTTTCCCACTTTCATCTCATATGGAGAATGAATTGCGACGGTCGGAGCGGCGGTTTCATTAATGGCAAAGGAGACGGCTCTCGGTCGACGGAAAGAAGGAGGCTCTGCGGGGGGTGGGACTTAATTGCTTTTTCATTTTCTTCTTCCTAGGCGAGCCGTCAAAAAAATTATATTTTTTCCCCCTTCGCGGTCGTAAAAATTAACCACCCAACTTCCTTCCCGTATCCATCCATCTCTCTTCTCTCACACTTTTTTTAATGAATGACTCGGAGGAGAGGTGGACGATTGGACCGAAACGGCTTTAGGCTTGGACGGCGTTGTATTTGCGATATCGCAAACCGTGTCCCATTTATCGTATTCAGTTCATCGCATTCGATTTATCCAATTCGATTTTACGTAATTTGTGCATCGTAATCGTCTGATTCCAATGGGCGATATTTCATTTACACCCGGAAGTTAATTGGAAATGTTTTTTCAGGATATCTTGATGGAATAGTCGATACTTAAGGTTCAATTTGGCACCATTTATGGTAGTTTCCTCTGGTACAATGCTTAACTTTGATGCCTAACGGTTAACATTGGCTTTAAGTGGATATATCTGATATCTATTGTATATATATTTGGATATGCCTGATATGTATAGGAAATATTTGAAGGGTAATCATTGAAGAGTCGATAATAATCGTCTATCTGGTACCATATTCGTTATTTAAATTTTATTTGATAGAATTAATGGTATTTTGGCAGTAACTTGGTGAAATTCTTTCATAATGAAATGATGAAATATTTAGTTTTCCACGAATATTTATTGCGTTATTACGATCCGGGTTTCATCGCTGTACGACATCATCATTTTATTTTTCTTTTAATTTCATAATTTTATTTGACTTTAACTTTGACGTTTGACAGTCATGTTTGGCTCCAAATCCGTTTCCTCCACATTCTAAAATTCTTAAGGAATATTTGAAGGATATGTATGTAAATTGTGCATTCCACAACTTTTCTTCGATACAGCGCTGTATTCGATGATTAACTTCGGTTCGTCGACGTAGGTAAAGACGACTTAATGTCCCGTTAGCAGCCCCAGATTTCCACGCCAATAACTCCATAGCTAAAGGCCGCTTTACAAGGTGAATGATCATGCGAATGATCATTTAAGGATTAATTTGCGAATGAATATCATAAATGACCCCGTATTACACGGTGAATGAAATTCGCGAATGATCACGCGAATGATCTGCGTCGAAAGGATGCGCAGTTGTACTTCTATCGATGGTTCATATCGATTCAAGGAAAATTTCCGACCTACCCAGCTGTTTCGATCATAGCTCTCGTATATCGACAGAGGATTGTTTTGTTTACATAGTATACGACGTCTGTCAGCGCATAGTCGGTGGTTTTATTGGCATTTAAAATTAAAATATCCAGCCGGTTGTGGAAAATGGATAGAAGACGCAGAAGACTGGTGATCGCTGCTACCGTAGCATTCGTTATGGTAGCAGCCGTGCTTATGAGATGCGATCACGAATAAAGATCAAACACTAAGGGTTAAATATTTACAACAGCGGAAATAAAGAATATGAAGGAATTAACTCTCATACGAAAATAAAAAAACATGAATTGAACATTCACAAAACGGGGAAAAAGATATCGAGAAAATTAACTATAAAACGAAAACGAATAATTAAAAAAATATTAAAAATTTCAATGAATAAATAAATATAAAACCCTAACATTAGCGACTACATAACTGTATATGAAAAAATTTACCCAAGCCCTAACGCTACCGCTAAATTATATAATTTAAAAACTAAACTACGCTAGTGCTCCTAATTGAAAAAGTAATAAAAAAAAGAAGTTAAAATATATTTTAAAAAGCCAAATTCGTTCACAAATCACCTCAAGAGGAAGATAATAGATATCACTGTGCCGATATACCATGCATTGGACGAAGGACTGTCGAAATCGTGTAGAATTGTATGTGAAATTCCACTGGACGCTCACGGTTCACTGGTTCCGTTTCTACATTCCAGTTAAATAAATCAAAACAATCAAGATGGAGGTCGCGCGTTCGGATCATGCGATCATTCACGGAATCATGCGAGCAAAAATAGAACATGTTCTAATTCTGCTTGAATGATCATGCGCATGACGGTTCATTCGCTGAATTTTCCGTGTTACACGATGCATGATCGTCATTCGCATGATCATTCGCGCATGATCATTCACCGTGTAAAGCGGCCTTAAGACTTTCGCGGTGTGATCGCAAGTTAGTGCCAGTATTTGGAAACTTGTCTTCTACGATACTGTTGAATGGGTTGGCGCTGGTTACCAGCAATGGAAATGCGTGTGAACGGAAGTTAAAACTAAAGATATCGTGGTCAATATACGAGAATACGGAGGGTCAATCGAAAAGACGGTATATTAAAAGGGAAATTAAAGTCCTCCTGGACTAATACGCCAGCAAATCCATTCCAAGGTGGTTGGATACTTTAATTAAATTAACATTATTGACAGTGTTATGAAACGTGAATACTGCTCATTACTGCTGCAGGTGCGTCGGTTGCATGTTGGTGGAAGGAACAATTGAGGTGGATGGATGGGACACTACGTCATCAAACTGAATCCTTGGGCCCGATTGTCTAATTCCACGTTTTTGTTACCGTAGTTTCGACGACCGAACTACCAAGACCGTGACCACGGCACGGAACCGTCCGTAAGCGATTCGGTAAACGATGCGGTGTTACCGTGGTATCGCCTCGGTGTCGGAGGTTGATGCGAAGATACCCGAAATTTCGCTGAAGTACGTCACGGATTTCATGACGCAACTCCTTCGAGGCAATGACTGAATATTACCAATCAATTGTTTTTCAAAGAGCTAATATGGAACAGGATGGATGTGAATACCTTTGTAATTGTTATTAATTAAAGCCGTTATGTAAGTTTTTTAACTGAATGAGATCATTATCTGTATTATAATAACAATGATTAGTATTGAGTAACCTTAACTGTCGATTAATGGGAGTTTTAAATCATACCAAGCATAGATTTGTTTTAATTAAGCATTAAAAATATTTATAACATGATTCTATCGCTAAAGTGCTGCAGAGAGGTTAATGTACTAACGTGTTTCTTAAGGTTCAAAGACTGAACCCGAGTTAAAGTGCATTGCCTGGAATACAGTTTCAGCAACATATACGATACCTTATTCAAATGGTGTTCGAAGGGAACCAATCACAAGATGCTTACAAATTTAAAAAAAAACCTACATGCGTGACGACAAATAGTATGTTACGCACCTGCAACGTAAATTAATGAATGTCACCGTGCACAGCATAAAACCTTTGATCAACTTAATTTCTTTGCTTAAAAAATGTTTTTGCCGCGAGGCGGAACTGGCTACCGCTTCCGTGTAATGCAAATCGAGTCTCCGTGGCCAAACAACTCCGCGGTAACCACGCAGAGACGGAGGTTTCGTGAAAGCCTTGGTGAATCGCAACTTAAGCATTCCTCCGTGGTTGTGACGTTGTTACCGTGAATCCACCACTGAGCTCCTCCATTATTGCCTTGGAGAATCGGGCCCCTGAAAACCGAAATAACAACTATATCGTCAAACCCTGCTCTCTCCTTACTTTCCAGTGGGTAGCACGACGGAATGGACGAATTAGCGGATGTAAAGCAAGAATATCAACCATCCGTTTGAAATTTAAGGTAGTTTGAGCGAAATATCATTTTACCAAGAAATCGATGAATTTTGTCTAATTTTAAATAAAAATATATCACCCTTCCATTGACATAAAAAATTCAACCCCTTACCACGTTACTTTCGGAGATATTTGCCAGAAAATCCCAGCCCTTTTACATGGGAAATGGTATGTGTATGCACTCCAGAGAGACATCATTTGACAAATGAGGCATTTCCTACACTTATATCTCGTCAACAAATCAACAGTGTGTAGCTTATGTGTTTTCTCAACTATTTTTGAAAATAAATCATATTGTCACCGCAGTAAATTCTTCGGGATCACAATAAACCTTCCATTTTGATGGAGTTTCAAACGCACCGTGCGAAAAAAATGAGTTAACGACTTATTTAGATGTTTTCATTTAATTACTTAGAATTGCTGTCATATAAAACTTTATTATTGCACCATTAATAATTTAATATTTAATTCGTGTGTCCCCAAATTGGTGGAATTGAAACGTATAATTGAAATATGGTCTCTATTACGATTAGGGAACTATCTCGCCTGCACTAACTTAAGACAAGTAACTCTTGAAACATATACTGGCTACTTGGTGCTATGGATTTTTCTCAATTTTGGAATAGTTTTCATCGTAAATGCGGATGACTTTTACTATAAATGAATTAGCTAAATACACAAGTCTCCAATCATTGCATTGACAAATGATGTGGGACGAAGTCACTCGCACGGGTGTTCATACACCAAGGGTTGAAATTTGCCATGAAAAAATCATTTGGCTAGATTGGGATTCGAACCCGGATATCCCAATTGCCGAATTTCCATTGACGGAATATGGCTTGGTGGTGTAACTGGCTAACACACCGGACCGGCAATTGGGGGATCCGGGTTCGAATCCCGATCAAGTGAAATGAATTCTTCATGGTGAATTTCAACCCTTGGTGAAAATACTTTAGGAGAATCCACCTTGTATGAGTTAGTGAATGCTGATTTCTAATAAGTTATCGATGGAAAACGTAGTAAAATTGCAAAATTGGTGCGTTAGTCCGCAAGCACCTTAGGAAAATGAGGGTAAACGAAGATGGCGGACTGGCTTCAGCTTCTAGCATTGGCTGGCATAGCAAGCGCCCTCTCCGAATACCATAATAGACGGGATGTAACTGCCCATTACAATGACGATATCCGCAGACTGCAGCTCTCTTCTATGGATGCAAATAAACGTGTCCTCATTACAACACATCTAGTAGTCCACTCACCCTAGCTCTCCCTCTCCCTTAAGCGGACACGCCCCCTCGTACACACCCACGCGAATCGCCACGCCCCAAAATCCTACGCTTCGGAATAGACCCGACCATGACGTCACTTCCCCCGTGCTCCTGCACCCGTCTTGGCTCTCTTCCCTGGTTAAACCGACTCATCCCTTCCGAAAATATTTATCGTATCTCCTCTCCTCTCTTGCTCCCTCATCTCTTCCTTCTCTTTCTCACTACTCCACCGGCTTGAGTGCTTGCGCGCTTTGGGTTAGCGTGGATTGGTCAAGTCGTGACGGCTAATTACTTTACAACTCAAGGTCGTCCAATATGGATTGCATTCTTCCTGCAATACAGGTCTTCGCAACGCGGTAACATTCAAATGTAATATTTTATACCACAGGCAATGTAATGTATCGGGTATATTTAATTAATTCAATTTGCTCAGCTTTCTGCCACTGTAACTGTAAGTGGATTAATTTTTATGTAACCATCGATTATTGGTTTCATATCATTCTAGCTACATATATCGTGTAATTATATCCACCAGCATCTAGTTTGTTACTTTTTTGTCTTCTTTTTTCAAATCATCTAGAAGTTATCTTTTATTTTGGGTAATTTATCGTTAATTGTACTGTCGTGGTACATTTATTAGTACTTTATTACGGTGACTGGATAGAGATAGCAATTGAAAGTGATAGCGAAAGAATGCCTCATCTCATGAACTTGGAGGAGGAAACATAGCTGGAGATCGTGGTGAAGTTGTACCTTGCTTTGGTAGAAAACAAAAGGTGACAGCAATCCGTTTGTAACACTCCTGGCTACAGCCATCGATCGAGTAGAACAGGCCTTCGCAATTTCATCTGCGGAGTCCATAATTGTGATATGGGTTCCATCAATGCAGCAAAGTACTCCTGGGAACCTTGTCCTCGTCTATAACTGCTGAGCATTACACCGTGCTCCTTCAGCATTCGACAATGAGACATACCTACCGGGGAATCAATCTAGCAATACCCGTAGACTCTTATTTGATTACTATTGATGCGGAGGGCTCGCTAATGCTCCGCAAATTTTCAGCCACCGCGTGAAAGTTAGATGCGAGTTTCAGTGGAAGACTTAACATGAAATTACGTTGTTTAGTAATTAAGTGCAGTATTTTTCATCGTCATCATTCTAGTTAGTTATTTTAACGGTTTCCAAGTAAACACGAACTTTCGTGGTTACTAATTATTAATTTTTGGAAGTGAACTTTACTATCATAAGATAAACTTTACCTGTAGAACAATATTGCTGGGCAATAAATTGTTGAATAAACGGCGGCAAGCATTCGCTGTTTTTTTTCAAAGTCACCAGCGAATAATTCCGGTACTTGTACGACAACAACTTTTGTAAATCCGAGTAGTTTAAATTGGATCAAACACATTTATTTTGTGGAGCGCATTGATAACGCCCAATGAATTAACTCCACAGTAACTTTCCACGGGATTCCCCTTATCCTAATTTCATATCTTCGGGGATGATTTATTTCCGGTATTTCCAACTCCTCCGGCTTTCTACCCGTTCCGCTAGATTTTCGAGTCCATCTGTCGCAGTAGCAGCCATAAACTCTCTCGTACTTTCCGGGCTAATGTAATATCAGAGCCTCCCCCTTACTGTAAAGTGACACCTGGGCATCATTTCGCCTAAAAAGAGTCTATGTAATGCGTAAAGGTCACTTTAGCCTATCTAAATTCCACTTACTCCCAAAGTCTCGACTGTGAATGGGACCCTAAGCTTTTTCCTTTTAGATAAGTGTCTTTTGAAAAATGCGTACGCCCGCTCAATGTTTCAGTTAATGGAAAAAGTAGGTTGATTTTTTCCGTTTTTCGGGATTTTCCACCTTGAGGACAATATTTCGCCGGTTGTCCTGTTGACTTCCTATGGCCCAAGTGACACGTCAAATTAGGGAGCACCGCATTACCTCCACAGAGCAAATTTACCACAGTTAACTTCCTGCAAAAGTCATCACACAAATGCCATACCTATACTGTGGGTGGAGTAAACATAAAATCTTCAGATACAGTCAGATATCTTGGAATTACTTTAACTTCTGATATATCGTGGGGATAACACATACAAAACATATAATGCACAGCGTTAAAGAAACTAGGTTTCGTTTAACGTATAATAGGAATGTCCTCGGATGAAAAAGTCAAAGTCAGATGCTATACTTCGTGGATTTATTGAAACAACTTTTACAAACCACAAAAAATAAAAACTCACGACCCGGGTTTCAACGCATTTGCGTCATCCTTAAATCTTCAGGTCATTTTTCAATGAAATACCACAAAGTTACTAGAGAGAGTGTTTCATTCTGTCGTGAGGCTATACTTCGCTCTGGTTAAGCCACACCTCGAATACGCCGCGAGCATTTGGGACCCTGGTAATAAAGATTTCACTAAAAAATTAATAAAATACAAAGGAAAGCAGCGCGCTTCGTTAAAAACTGCTACGAGCGTACATATAGTTTCTCACAACTTTTAGAGGGATTAAGATGGGAGCCCCTAGAGACTCGGAGGCTACACGATAGGCTTAGGTTGCTTGAGAAATTCAGAACTGATATTTTTCAGAGCGACACAGATTATTATCAGGACTCCTCACTACATCTCTAGGTCTGACAGATGCGACAATATAAGAGAGATAACACTGCCGAACAGATAGGTACAAAAACTCGTTCTTCCATCGCTCGATAAGCGATCACAATAAAAATTGAGGTCCTTGTAAATACACTCCTATAATATGTCACCATTTCATCTCCCAAAACTTACATATTTACACGGCTGGTGACCTAACACCCCCATGCCATACGTCCATGCGGCGGCTCGCAGGGTATTATGTAGATGTAGATAACATCAAGTGGTTTTTCTCAACTTTTTTTGACTCCAATCCTCTGATTGATCTGTTGAGAGTTTCCGTGGAAAAGTGATTTCCACGCAGCGGATAGCGTCGTTTCTGTTGTTGTTTGGGTTATTTTTTGTTATTTTCACCGCTTCTCTGATGAGACGGGGGAAGTATCTCTTTTCCTTTGCTGAGAGTAGTCGCGTCCGAGAATAGAATGTTGTGCTTAGGCCCATCCTAGGTATGTCCCGTAACAATGGAACTAGACAGCGGCAATTCTAGCTCTCTGCAATTCCGATGAAGGAACGACGCGGTGGAAATCCCGAAAAACGGTAGAATCAACCTCCATTCAAGTAATCCGGAAGCCTCAACTTGAATGGAGAAAGTATAAATGTTAGACCACTTGCCGTCTACAGGCGCATATTTGAATTGCTATGCCAATCCATTGAATAGAATAGAATAAAATGGTATAAACCCTTATTATAGGTACTCTAGGACAGGTAACGACAAGAAGATACAATGAAATAGCAGCGAGGTAATTAGCAACTTAACAAATGATTATGTTCAAATCAGAAAATAGACGGAGCTTAATAACGAAGAAAAATAAAGACAAAAAATCTACCCTCAGTGAAAGACTCTAACTGTAAATTTGTTACAATTGAATTCAAAGAGAGATATAGATATAAGATATACAAGATAATCGATGGGCACAAAACTGGTAAATTGAAAATATGGGTAAAAAAGGGTAAATTGAGTTAGAAGGAGAGGACATTACGTCATCAAAATGTTACCTGAAAACCGAAATTACAACCATTTTAGTCATCACTGCTTTCTCCTTATTTTCCTTCGTATATGACGACGGAATGGACTAATTAACAAATGCGAAGCAAGTTTATCCAATATCTGTTTGAAATTTAAGGCAAGTAGCTCATTAATCATACATTGCTTACTAAGCTCTATATATAATACTCAATTTTACCTTAGATTCTCCCGGATATGCAGATTATTGCTAATTACAATCAATTAAAACTTTATGTATGGAGGATTCATATAAAAGAGGTAAATATATGCTCATTTCTAGTACGTTATCGATGGTACTCCAAGTTACTTAATGATGGTTTACGAATTGCGTGAAACTTGGCAGCGAGATTTATCATTAACTATTGTCGCTAAATACGGACTATTATCCTGTCGTTTTCCTGTGTTTATGTTAAAACCTGTAGTTGTTGGTTATCCTCCACTTTCGTGAGTCACATAGTTTTCTTCGGCGTGTTATTGCTTTTTTGTCGATTTAAACTGTTTGTTGACATTTCTATTTTCCATGAAATTTTCAGTTCCACTACCTATCATTGTTATTAAAATTGTATATTTATTTATTCTCTGTATTGGATTATAAACGAAAGAAAAGCGATGGGTGCGACGTTGCCGTGATTTGCCTCAGTATCATAACGATTCTGGCATTCGTCGTTGCATGAAGTTAGCTTTTCGCATGCACTCATATGAACTTTGGATGGATTTTTTTACGAAGTTATCTAGTATATTGCCGTAGTATTACTGCGCGCGGAAGAGAGATAGCACCACCAGTCCCCAGGACCATGGCTACGTATTAGGTTGCATACTTACAGCGCTCTGACTACAGAAATTAATTATTTAGCCGGCGTGTTTTCCATGTTATAGATTGTAAATAAGAGGAATAGAAATTGTTTTATTCAAACACTCTTATACGTGCTCACAAAAAAATCCATCCGCGGATTATTTGTGGATGGATTTGTTTATAAATCCCTCTTAAATTGCTTTAGGGTTCATTACTCCTTAAGATAGTGTTCTAATGGTTTTAAATGATAAATATTCGTGGGGAGTAAAATTGCATGTGTCTTGTATGCTCAATTCCCAGGTTAAGCAAAACATTACCAAAAATTTAATTGGTCAACAGTCTCTTTGCGCATGGTAGTAATTTCAAGTTTTGTACCTGAGGAACTGGCTAATATCATGGTCGATGCGCGCTGTTTTGGTTACATATATGTAAGTGTTTGGATTAACCAATTTATCTTCCCTATATTTACACTCTGTGACACGGAAAACACGCCGGCCAAAGAAATATTTTCTGCGGTCACAGTGCTCTAAGTATGCAGCGTAACGCTTAGCCATGGACGTGAGGACTGGTTGTGCCATCTCTCTTCCGCGCGCAGTAATACTACGGCAAAAGACGAGATAACTGCTGGTCGCGTAGGGATCCTCTAATTAATTGCTACGCGCTTCGTAATTGCTTATAATTGCTGCAATAGAGATGCGTGGGGGGGCCGTTGTCTAGTCTTAACTAGCGATAAGTGCCCGGTATTATGCTTTCCTGAAAGACTGTGGCTCGAATACAACCCGACGTTTTTTAACTTCACGTCAAATGCAAGTGAGAATCATGGCCCAAAATGATAGGCTTTCAGGGCGTCCCAAATGGAGCGCCCTGATTTCTTCGGGGTGTTAAATAAATAGGGCAAATAGATTTTCCTCAGTTCCGTTGGTTTTTTCTGGACTGGGGTGGGGTAACGACGGGACAACGTTCCACGAGGCGACGGAAACTGACGTTGGATTTTGCGAAGCTTATTTTTGTTATTAAGTGGAGCCAATTGCGATGACCGGAAGTTGACGTCGCCGTCAACGAACGATGAACGGACCTTCTTTATGTCTGACTAAAGTCAGAACGTCTAAACCATTGAGGTAGATGGAGAGGGCATTGCGTCATCAAACTGTTGCCTGAGAACCGAAATAACAACTTTATTAGTCAATTCTTCCATACTTACCTTGAAACAGCTCGACGAAACGGACGAATTATCCAATGTAAAGCAAGAATATCCACCATCTGTTCGACATTTAAGGCAAGTAACTCTTGAAACATATAATAGCTACTTAGAGCTATAGATTCTACTCGATGTTTCCATAATTTCCTTCGAGAATGTGGTTTATTATTTATATAAAAAGTAATTTATAAAATATATAAGGAGAAACCTATTAATGGAGTAAATGCATGCTGATGTCTAGTAAGTTATCGATGGAAAGCATCGAAAAAATTGCAAAGTTAGTGCGTCAGCCGTTAACAATGTTAGTTATGTACTCTAAAATAACTTAATATCATTATGTTTACCAATCGAACTCAGGTCGATATGATCTCGGACCGATCTGAACATTCTAAGCCAGCCGACTCGGATCACCTGGTTTACCAATGCGAAATCGATTGAAATATCGATTCGAATCGGTTCATATCAATTTGAAATCTTAGACTAGAATAGAAAGCGGACTCGAGTTAGCCCGCTTCTCATATCGATCTCACTAGCCCGATGCGTTTATCATACGGAGCTGAACCGGCCACATCGATCTGAGTTCGATTGGTAAACGTAGTATATGTCAGTGGCCAGAATATAACATTTATACATTATTAAAATGATGAATTCGGTCTAACTTTCTCGAAAATTGAAGCACGCCCAAATATCTTCAAAAAAAGATGGTTCATAAGTGTCCCGGCTGATTACAAAGTGAAGAAGACTAAATGAGGGATCGTAAATGACATCTAAGGCAGCAGTAAAACGAATGTGGAGGAAGAAACAGCGTCTACTAGTTTAGCCGAACAACTAACGGCCGAACGCCGCAATGCCTGATGCAAAGTCACTGGTAACAGGTGTCATTAGTGAGGTGGAATCGATAGAATGCGGCGAAACACAAGAAGATGCAACATTTCAGGATCGAGATTTGACCTTTTACGTGTGAGTATGCATCTTGAGCGATAAATAAAAGATATGGATGTCGTTTCGCTCATTTTTTCTTACCAACCGAAGAGACACCGACCTTGGAAAACACCGCTTACCGCAGGTAAGACGTTTTCCGCCACAAACCCCAGAATTAGTGATTCCGTCGCTATTTACAGCTTTTTTTTAAGCTAGTATAAATTTGGCTTTCACCTAGTTGTTCCCGGGAATAGGCTAACTTCTTGGTAATGACCAGTTTCTGAAAGCGTTTAACTTGGCTCGCTTCGGAGAATTCTCCATCGTCGTTATTCTTAAAATGTTTTCGTTTGAGACTCCTTGACAAGGCGTGAAGCTGTTTGCTCTGAGGCTTGTCGTTGGAACAAGGGAGTCTGGAACTAATAGCCGAAGTTTTAAGAGGTTCTGGGGGAGAGACATGTTACTACAGAGAGTCTATATGTACAGTGGTTTTCAAAAGTTTTAGGACAAATTGAGCGGAGCCACTAACGCTTCTCAGGGAAATCGAGCTTCACTACCGACAATATTTCTCTTATTTACGATTGCATACATTTTGCGGTTGTCGCGTACCCACGTATGCTTGACATATTTGAGTTCTTGAAGAATTTCTTTTGGTATGCGCTTTATTTAAATATGATAAATAATATTTATATGCGTTCCCCAATGCATCTATTCGGACTACCCGGGAATAAAAAGTTAGAAAAAGTTGAAACTCCAAACGTAAGATAGTTCACATGATGGTGTCACGCTAAAAGGTAGTTGACATGATGGCGTCATACTAAAAATACCGATGGGAATTGGCAGTTGAAAACATGACATGGGAAAATTGCCGATTTATAATTATTTAAACGTTCTGATTTTTCTAAAAAGTTGATATGTGCACCATCACGGTGACTAAAGGCTGTGAGTCGCGTTTGATATCCAGAATGTTTCAGCCAAGCCGCTTAACTTTGGAGTTTTAACCAAACCAATGAGGAAAATGGTGATTGCATCTACGTAATACCCTGCGAGCCGCCGCCACATTGGCGTGTGGTAGGGGGGTTGGACGCCAGCCGTGTAAAGAAGTAAGGAATAAGGATTTGGGAGGTGAAATGGCGACGTGTATCATTGGAGTGTATTTAGTGGAGCTCATATTTTATTGTGGTCGCTTATTGAGCGATGGAAGAACGACTTGTTGTACCTATCTGTTCGGCAATGTATCTTTCTTATTTTATCGCTTCTATCAGACATTGAGGTGTAGTGAGGCGCCATGATAATATTCTCTGTGTCGCTCTGAAAAATATAAGTTCTGAATTTCTCAAGCAACCTAAGCCTATCGTGTAGCCTCCGAGTCTCTAGGGGCTCCCATCTTAATCCCTCTAAAAGTTGTTAGAAACTATATGTACGCTCGTAGCAGTTTTTAACGAAGCGCGCTGCTTTCCTTTGTATTTTATTAATTTTTTAGTGAAATCTTTTTAGTGAAACACTCTCTCTAGTAACTTTGTGGTATTTAATTGAAAAATGACCTGAAGACCTGAAGATGACGCAAATGCGTTGAAACCCGGGTCGTGAGTTTGTATTTTTTGGTGGTTTGTAGAATTTGTTTCAATAAATCCACGAAGTATAGCATCTGACTTTGACTTTTTCATCCAAGGACATTCCTATTATACGTTTAACGAAACCTAGTTTCTTAATGCTCTGCATTATGTCTTGTATTGTCTTTGTATTTTGATTGTCTTTGTATTTTATTAATTCTTTTGTTTTAATTTATTACCAGTGTCCCAAATGCTCGCGGCGTATGTGAGGTGTGGCCTAACCAGAGCGAAGTAGCATCCTTCCTATTGTGTACTTGGCGTTACGACGTAATTTGCCAGTGGCTGGCCGCACCTGGCCTCGAATAGGGACCGTATGACTCTATGATCCTTTCTTTTTACGTGGAAAAATTCATTGCGTCATATATTATTTCATGTTTTCTTTATTCTTCGGATACCACCTCGCATCCTCTAAAATTAACTCGAATGTGGGTGTGTGGTTTGTATTTTCTTTTTATCACCAACAATTGACATTGTAATACGTACGAGGATTCTAATTTTCAGACTTCAAAAACGTCAACTGGATTACATTGCGCTCGGCGTTGTTTCCATTCTTGTTTTTTTTTGCTTTGCGAATGGAAATTCCCCACGAGAGCTGATCAGGAGCCGTACATACTGCGCAGTGGCGGGTTTTGCAAACGCAATTAACTCATATGCGGTTGAAAAATACACTAACGAAGAATATTTTATTCCAAATTTTTACTTTTATTCCTTTGAAAGTCAATATCCAGATGGGTGCTAATGCTTTGAATGCTCATTTAGAGCGAATAAAAAGCTCGCAATAATGGTATAAAAGATGAGCTACGTATGTTTTTTGTTTTCGCATCCGCCCGAACCATTCAGCCTCCTCTTAATTCACGCGCAGTTGCGGTATCTCTACATTTAAGGCGTTGATTTTAATGCAAATTGAAACAAACATCAGCGCCATTTGGCGCTCACTAATGGCGTTTAATGAAACGAAGTGCACTGGTAAATTGTTTTGTAGCCTTATATCTGAGCATTTTGTAGCCTTATATCTGATAATTGTGTGAAATTCACAGTGGAAATCATTCGCCTGGACTGGGAATCGAACCCAGATCCCTAGATTTTGCGCCGATTGCACTAATTAATTAAGCTACCCCGGCGTCCTCTATCACTGTGAGTCTCATGGGGGCTTTACGGAGCAAGTTGTCCTCACAGATACCGGGCATATGATGCTTATATTTGAGGATGAATGGCAGTCACGACCGAAAGTTTTGTGTGTAGTTGCTAACTTCGTTCGAAATTAAATATTTAAAAACGTAAGCTTTCTACTATAGAATTATTAAAAAACCAATAATATTCATATTTGGCCTCGTCACTGAAAATGCTGAAACTTGGCAACAGTCACGGATGCCATTTTCGACATTCTTTTGTTGTTCAGTGCACATCAACTTTGCTCCCGATCTGTTTTGATTTGCGCTAACGCGTGCGCAGTGTCTGTAAGGGATGAAAAGCAAGTTGTGAGTTACAAAATGGTTAGCGCACTAAAGCAAAAGGGAGGCTGCCTTTATTGCGTGGAAATAACGTAAGAAATTAAATCGATTTTCGTGATAGGCTCAGAAACTCACTAAACAAAATGACATCATTTAGGATTCTCGCTTTGAATTTGGGTTGGAAGGATAAAAATAAGTGGGCGATTCAATGTCCAAGTTCGTTGAAACGACTTTCTTCTTTTTTTCAGTTATTTTTACGATATCGGAGAACCGGTAGGGAAATTTACATGTGTCAATCTTTGGTCGGATATCGACAGCGGTTTTAAAAAAGTTTTTTTTTCGACTGTCAGTCGACGGGACTCGCAAATTCTTCGATCGAAGCGTCAGTCATTAAAAAAAGTTACCTACTCAATTTGTATGGGTGCAAAAAATGAATAGAAACTTGCGTAAAAATGGTGGTGGAGAGGAGTTTATGAAGTGTGGCGTTGTCATACCCGAGGTTGGGCGTTGAAAAGTGACTAAAATCGCCTAATACCCTGCTAAAAATTTTTGCATAGTTTCCTTATAAATCCTTCTACAGAATTTTTCAAAAAGTACTGTAGATATTCCATAAAGTATTGAAACGCCATTTTACGGAACTCCCTACTACGTTCTGCAGAATACCTTAGGACGTTCTGCAGAATACCTCAGGACGTTTTGCAGAATTCCTTAGGACGTTCTACAGAATTCCCTACGACGTTCTACAAAAGCCCTTTGACGCTCTGTAGAACTCCTTACAAGCTCAAGGAAACCTCACATATTTCCGTAGAGTTGCTTAAGTTCTACAGAACAGCTTGTAAGGAGTTATTTTTCCTTGCAGAAAATAACTCTACAGAACATTTATTCTGTAGAGTCAGGCTCTCATGTTCAATACAGATCCTTAGAAAAGGAATTAGTTCTGAAGAAAAAGCGTCAATTTCTGTAGAATTCCTTACCTTCTACAGAACAGTTTCTAAGGAATTTTTTAGCAGGGTACTAGATTGTCCACTATTGACGTAATCCGGAGCACTCATGTCTCACTTTTTTAAGTTTTCGTAGGAGCGAGCGTCGTAAAGTCGAATCTTCGTACGTCGAGACTGTCATAACCCGAGAATCATATACATTATTTGTTTTCACGTCCACTCTAGCGAACCAGTCTCCTCGAAATTCACGCGCGATTTCGTTGCGTGGAAAAAACAAAATAAAACAAATCGATTCTCTCAGTGGTCCCGAGCGACCCACCAAAACAAAATGGCATTAGTCAGGATTCTTTCTCTCATTGATTT
Source organism: Ceriagrion tenellum (assembly GCA_963169105.1). Classification (NCBI taxonomy): domain Eukaryota; kingdom Metazoa; phylum Arthropoda; class Insecta; order Odonata; family Coenagrionidae; genus Ceriagrion; species Ceriagrion tenellum. The sequence goes on from OY720637.1 coordinate 127,309,346, forward strand.
TGGGTCGAAGAGGAAGCCGTTGCAAGCAGGAGGAGAACTCGTCTCCGATGTATTCTACGTGTGTGTGTATGTTTGTGCTGGCCGCTTTTGCGCGAAACTGGACGGGGATCTAAAAATACAACGATGCGGAAGCGGGGGTTTTCGAAGTCTTCAAAGAAAAATAAACGCTCCCTCTTCTTTTTTCTGTCATTTTTTTCCGAAACGACCCATTTGCTCTTCTGTTCGGGAGGGAGTGAGTTACGGGGGCGCCGCCTTGCGAACATTTGGTGAAACACATCGACGCCATTTTCGAGACTCCGCCTCTTAATGTTTGGAGTGAATCTTTTAGTGAATCGCACTCGGATAAGAGACAGCCAGTCAAAGCAGAGCCGCCACTTTGTCCTTCCATGAAAATACACATCGACGATGAAATGCGTCGGCTCACTGATCTATTTACAGACAAATTAGATTACACAGAATTGCGAGAACTAAAACAACAGATGGTTACGACCGTGTTATAGTTCTGGTATACCCCCTAAGTACATTCATTAAAGAACTCCACCGGTTAAAGCTAGGTTTTACTTTGAGTCAAGGAAAATCCTTTCAGATTTTCTAAACCTGCTCGGAATTCCCTACCGCTTGCATTTCCTTCTTCAACTCAGCATGCGAACTATCCTTCTTCATCGTGTCCAGTAATTGTATTCTCTTTCTTCCCCTTCCTCACTTGTCCAATATCCTTCCCTCTATCTCGGTCCCGAATTGTCCATCGCCGCAAGTTACCGAGGTATCCGTAATTTGAATTACATCGAAGTTAGCTAGTTGTGGAGTCTATGGAATATTTGATCCTTAGGTAGTATTTAAACACAGCAGCAACGCAAGGAAACATACGAGTGAAGAGAACTATTTTATATTTCCCACTGATACATCTACACGGTTATAGCGGATCCTGGTATGCTGGAGACAGAATAACTCTAATGCTGAAAATAAATCTAGTTTTAACTATTGATTGTAAATAAATTGTTGCTAGGATTATTTTAACCGTGAACAACATTTTCTCAGAAGAAAGATCCGACACGGCGAATAGATTTGGTAAATTTCTCTCGGGCTTCACACCGGTTTGAATAAGTTGGCAGTATCAACTTATTTAAACCGCCGTGAAGCCCAAGATAAATTTACCAAAAGCATTTCCTCAAACTAAATTATAATTAATAAAATAATCTACCGGTTAAATGTATGTTTTATTGAACGTCAGAGTAAATACTCTAGATTTTCATACGTAAAGGGCATCATTATCTCTTTCTTCATCTCCTCGTACGTCATACGTACTACTTTATCACGTCCATTCAACCAATTCTCTTTCTTCCCCTTCCCCGCATTCTCATTGTCCTTCCCTCTATCACGGTCCTGATTTAGCCATCATTACTTTACCCATCATCACTTATTATTACCTCCTCCAGCCACCTACTCTGCCTGCCCCTGATTTCACCCAGAGGTTTCCTTTCCTCGCCAGCCATGCTGAGCACTTCCTCGTTCGTCTTCTTTTCCGTCCTCCTCCTCTATCCTTCGCCACACCCACATCTCAAACGCCTGCAGCCTATTCTCGTCACACTTCAATCCATGTCAAGTTCCTCACCGGCCTGTTTTTTGTATCATTACCCGAGGTTCTCGTCATCAGCTCTCAAACACTTCTATCACTAACATTTTAATACTGAATTTAGTACATGGTATACCAAAGGTGGAGCAAGCAGAGTATTTTATTTATTTTGGAGGTACGCTAGAAGAAAATGGGCATAGTAGCTAAGACATATGGAGGAGAATAGCGTGCCAATTTTTTCCTAGCGCACCTCCCAAGTAATTATAACGCTGTATTTGCTCGTGCTTGGTGCATACGACGTACTTATTTCAGTACGAGACTGGGCCATACTTGCGACGTGAACGGAGAACTAGCGCTTGTACGTACAGGTACTCGAAAAATACTTATCATAAACTAGCAGGAAGTACCCGTTGAAATTCAACGGGTGTGAAAAACATGGAACTTATTTTATACAATCAATAACAGTCGAAATATATCGATATATATCTCGCAAAATGCATTTCTTATGGATCATTTGGATTCTTGGATATGGAGCCTATATTCACCGTACATCCATATGAGGTTCGGCTTTAACAATGCTATCGGTCGTCAAGGGGACAGCGTGCCAAAAACGCTGAATTTTCAGCAGTTTTGTGATTGTTTTTTTTTCAAATTTTAAACTACATCAGTGAAAGAACAAAACTTGATTGCAAGAATAAAACTAATTATTCAGTTTTCTTTCCAATGGTCTTCATCGCAACTTGTAAAACCATTATTTCTAATTTAAATACGCAAAAGAAAAAAGGTCTGCATGCCAGAAAAACGAACTTTACACGTATTTCTTATGGAAACGCTTTTACTCGTCTGGAGTCGAACCGGAGGCCATTAGGTAAATAAAAAGTAGTCATAAACCTTTTGAGTGACATATGGAATCATGTTACAAAGTTTAACGTCATTTCGTGCAGTGGTTCTGTAGTTATAACTGACCGCACAATCACACAATAATTTTTATAGATAAGAAGAAGATGAGTGACGGCAACCTGGGGGGTAAGTCTGTAACTTTTGTCGACCGTCGACAAACGCTTTTTGTCTCCTCTGTGGGCTTTTATCGACGTTTGCAAGTCTGTAAATTTTATCTACCTCTACGGTCGACAATTTTTGCGACGGTCGACAATTTTGACGACGTCGACAATATAAGCGCTTGGCTTGAGTATGTAAAGTGAATAATCGACTTCCGGGGCGACAATTAAGCGACTGCGGTCGTTTATTTTACGTACAACCGGATTGGCGTCGGTCACATTAATCTGTAGGCGATTAAGCATCGCTAGACGATAGTCATTTGTTGATTTTTGAAATGGCGCGGTTCATTCGTAACCATCAGAGAATAATTCTTCTTCGGGAGATATATTTGGAAGAAGTTAAGCGAATTAGAGTGGAACGAAAACGTTTGAGAGACACTCATAATGCTTTTGACTTGCCAGATCCACTGTTTATTAAACTTTTCCGGATAAATAAAGACATTGCTTGTTATCTATGCAATTTCCTCGAACCTTCTTTGAAAAGAAAGCGTAGGTCTGGGTTAAGTAATCTCAAATAAATATATTATACTTACAAAGGACGAGCAATAGCCTCCATTATTTCAATAATTTCACTATTATTTGGAGCAATTTGAAACAACTGGCCTCGACCACGTTCGTACTTCGCTCTTTATTTTCCAGCATTCAATTGTTTGTTTACACCTTGTACCTTGTCGTTGCGGTCGATTTGTTTACAAAACGAGAGCTTGACGCGGGGAAAAGAAACGAAGAATTTCATTGGCTCCGGATCATTATTGCCAACTGTTCCGAAAATTCTCATACTTTGAATTGTCGACGATTACAGTCAGTCGACAATTTTAACGCCCATTAGTTACCGACTCGCAAACGTCGTCGAAACCGGTCGAGTAATTTATTGACAAAACTTAGCGATAAAAGTTACAGACTTACCCCCCTGATCTCGCCCTACATTCTCGTGGTCCACGCTTCTGCCCCTAACAAACGCTTCAAACCTCATCAAGTTCTTCATCAACCTCTTCTTTGTAGACTTAGCCAAGGGCCCCGTCAATCTCTCGTCTCTTTGCATTACCCTTGGTTCCCATTCCGTTTCACCTGGGCATATCTCCTGAAACGCATGGAAAGGAAATTTTACTATCAAAGATAACCAGGTCACGCAGGAACTCAATAAAATTAATTATACTTAATGATGGCAGATTAATTAATATGTGCTCATGTTAGCCCTCACGAAGCTCGCAGCTCTATCCATCGCGGATACTATGATGAATGACGTGTGTTATGACTGGTTGGGCGGCCTACGAGTCTTATCTATTTTCAGCTCGTGCCAGCCCTTTCGTGGTCTTGAAGTTCGTCCAAGGGTTGAAATAGTTGCATCATTTACTGAATTTAAGGGGAAATTAAGTGTGGCTGTTAGACTTGAATATTGGATACTGTCTATGTGCCTCAAATCAAATGTTAATATTTAAATTTGCTATCGAACCGAAAAAAGCTTAAAATTAATAAAGATATCATCGGAGCTATTTTGCTGCATGGAGAAGAAACGTGGATTTTAAAGAAGAATATGGAGAATAGTAATGACCATATTGAACACCATAGAGAAAGAATAACAGGATGAATCGGACACTCTCTGAAACACGATGGGGTTGTAAATAACATAACTGAAGATAAAATAGGGGGAAGGCTCCCCAGAAGAAGACCCAGGAATAAGTTCATGGACCAAATAAAGAGGAAATTACATAGAAGGAGATGCAGGGGAGTAAGGGAACTGGCATTAGTAAGGGAAGGATGGAGGGCAGCAGTCAACCAATCTTAGGATTGAACCACCAATGATGATGATGGAGAATAGTGTGGTAACAAACGACGATAAAGTTCTTATTAGGAAAGAGTTTTAAAAAATAACTGAAAAACCAGCGCTTGGACCTGGAAGATTAGATTTTTACACCGAGAATTCCGTAACTCATTTTAAAATTTTTTATAAAGATTGCTCTTAAGGGGACAATAATTTTTAGTGTACGTCACCAAAAGTAAAATTAAACCAGGTTTGAGTTGCATTCCTCAACAGTAATGAAGATAATAATAAGTTGCATGAAGATGCAAAATTCGAGTTATTCCACTTTTTTGTTTCTACGGATAGAGGGGCGAGTCCGTAAATGGAGTAATGGACTTCGCGCGGGTTCTTGGTGGGGAATGATGACGCCGAAAAGTTATTTTGAGAGCCGTGTTTATGATGGAAATGAGGCGAACGGAATTTTATTTTTTCGAGTATTGAGGTTTCCCCAGGGCGAATTCGTTTGTTTTCATCTTCTTGCGTTCACTCGTGGGAAATTGGGCGCTTCGTCTCTGCAGTCTCGTTTTATTTATTCCTTCCGTAATCCCTTCACTTTAAGGAGTCCTTGCGAAAGAATTTGAAAGTGACTCTTAACCACCTCCAAGACTTCTCTTGAGGCGCACACACAAGGGTCTATTTTCAATATTTGAAAGAAGATGTGTACTCCTCAACATGGAGGTGTTGCGTCTTCGAATGATGGTGAATCGTGCTTCTTTTAAAATCAAATTAAAAAAAACTATCTTCTCTGTAAAACGAGATTCAATAGGCGCATTCATTTTTTAAAGTCTAGTCTATCGGTTAAGGTATCTTTTGATGAATGTCATGGAATCTTCTCCCGGTTTTCTACACTTTCAGGGGCTTATGTCGCTGTAGTTTATCCTTTTTCGCCTCAGCATAGGATCTACCCTTCTTCATCCCTTCCATGAAACTTATTCTCTCTCTTCCTCTTCCCCGCGTGCCCAACATCCTTCCCTCTATCACACTCTTGAGCAACCGATCGCCCCTAATTACATCCTCCAGCCACCTTCTCCACCGATCTCGTATTTCGTTAAGAAATTTCCTTTTGAACGAATTGAAAATCGAGTCACTTCTGGAAAACTCTTTCGCTCTAAACGATGGGTAGTTTTTAGAAGAAAAAATTACTCAACTTGAAGGGAGAGGTAGGTACCAATATTTGTGGAGGATATTGCTACAGTTTCTTCCGAATACCCCGCAATAGCTGACAAAGAATTGTATGTTTGTAGATGACTCTGTCTCACTTCTGCACAGTCCTCTGATGTAATCACTAATATTACTCCCTTAAATAAATATAAAATGGTAATCCAGTGGAATCTGCTTCTCAACTGTGCTAGCTTGTGGGTATTTGTCGATATTCAGTCTCTCTTCCTTATTGCTTCTCCCTTCAAGGTTTTATTTTTGGGATATCCACGTTAAGGTCCTTTTACAGGATTGCTAATTTAGTGCGAAAAACCAAACAACTCGGTGTGCTTAGAATCGTACCGTTTTAAATGTGTTATCACATCCGCTCACGGATTTGTATTCCATTATCAGTACTCTCCTCAACCATCCTGCTAATTTATTCGTTGTTTACATTTTAAATCTCCGTTAGCTGTCATGCGACCAAGATTCCACCGGATGCGATGCACTTTTATCGCCGAATCGATATAATACTTGCAGGAAAAATAGAAGCCAGTCGATTTTCTCTGCAAGTGCGAACTTCGGTCGAGTGCTACCACCATCGATCTCTACTGCCATGGAAGTCCGGGCTTACACATCGAAGTACCGATTGTCAGCGACTTGCAAGTCTACTGTCACGGAAGTGATTTCCATGGGTAAACCCGTCCGAAGTCCTCTCCAAATAGTCTAATGGTAAGGATGATTTATATTTTCCTTGGCTAATAAAACAACTGTCTCTTGTTGTCCTCAAAACTAACAACTAATGGTGTGATCAATAGTCTTCGGAGTGTGGTGTATGTTACTCGTACTCTGAAATTCGCTTCATTGTGATCATGCTCCCTGAAACTACACCCGCTACGCCATGATGCTTAACGGGACATAGTTGGAAAAACGGATTTCCGCGGCTATTGCTCCTCTTCGTCTCACGCATTGTTGGATCTTTTAACTCTTCTCTAACAAATATTTGATTCCGCGCCTGGCTTAAATCAGTCACGCGGTGCGCAGTCTCTCGGAAAAAGATTTCTCCTCTTTCCCGCGAACCGAAATATTTAACTCTCGACGTGTTATTCTGGAGATATAAATGGAACGCACAGTGCGGATAAAGGCGTCTCCTCATCCAGGAGGTGACAAACATTTTAGTTATTTTTTCAAAAAGAAAACATGTCTTCGCTAGAAGCAAAATGTCGTTTCACTTCATTTTCCTCCTCGTTTTTTTTTTAGAGACCCAGGATTCAGCAGAATTCACTCTTCTCTCTCTCTCCCTGGAGTCTCTCACCGATGATAGATCAAAAAGGCATGCTAGGGAATGGAAAGTGATCGCAGAACCTGGGATCACTTTTTATTTCCCCGGGGTGAGAGTGGAAATTCTTATTTTTCGCAATCAATTTTCGCCAGCTGCCTTCCTTCCCGCGCGTTGCTCCAACTCGTGCGCTCGAGTTCGCTTCTCAAAGTAAAGTATTCCACTCATTAGCATACATACATACATACATACCGATCACACCGTTCCCTTCCGGGGTAGGCAGAGTCACTAAGTTTCATTCATAAATACATATATGTACACTTAACTCTGCTTCAATAATTTCCTCCATACTGACATATCCTTGCAAGCCTCATTTGCCGCATTTACCCCCATACACTGCTTCATACACGACCTCCTGTTTTTCAGACTCCTAATATTCCTCCTCCTAAGAATTTCCTCAACCACATTCAACCACAACTTTCTTGGCCTACCTCTCCCTCTCGCACCATTCATTTCACTCTTATATATCTGTTTCGTTATTCGACTCTCATCCATTCTCTCAACATGGTCAAAGCAACGACGCACACTCCTTCCATAAATGTCCATTACTGGAGCATCTAACCCACATTCATTTATTACCCACTCATTCCTGACCCTATCCATCCTACTTTTGCCGCAAACACTCCTCAGAAACTCATACCCACGGCGTTTAGTCTATTCTTATGTCTATCCTGACATATCCATGTTTCACTACAATACAACAAAGTGGGGAGAAGTGCACTTTTGTACACGGCAATTTTCGCTTCCTTAGACGGGCACTCATTCCTTGATATGCTCCACATGCTACCTACCACTTTCCTTCCAGCATTCGCACGTCTCTCAATCTCCTCATCTATCCGTCCGTCTTTCGCAAACATCTTACCTAAGTACACAGAATCATCCTTGTTCAATTACTTCAACATTCACCCTCATCACACAGTTATTCTCCCCATTCTCCTTATCAAAAACTACGGTTGGTTGACTGCAGCCCTTCACCCTTCCCTATCTAATGCTAGTAATTAATTAACCCCTACTTAGTCCTTAATTAACGACATCGAATTCCTTATCCATTCCCCGTCGCTAGCTCTCTCACCTTAAAAAATAACCTTCAACTTAACCGTCCCACTCCCAACCCTCCACCTTCCCTCCCACCCCTCCTTAACATCCCAAAACCTTTCCATCCCCTATCCCCCCATTTTCCACCCTCCTGGTATATATAAGGGCGAGTCGAAACTGTCGAGTGAAAATGAAATTTGTCTGTACCTGGTGATGACGATATAATCGTCGAAACGCGTTGTACGAATAAAAAACCATGTGGACATTACTATAACTCCTTTAATTTTTCCTGAAATAATGTTCCACAACATCTCGCCAGATACCGTTGAGTGCATCCAATGCTAGTTCTCTTACCAACTGGTAACTCTTCCGATGTGATTTCCCCTTTATTTGGTCCATGAAATTATTCCTTGGTCTACCTCAGGGCACTTTTCCCTCTGTTTTACCTTCAATTATTTTGTTCTTCACAAATCCAATTATGTCTCAGGGTGTGTCCTATCAATGTGGTTCTTCTTTTCTGTACAGTGTTCTTGGTCCTTTCCTCTTCTACTCTTCTGTACACTTCAACATTTCTTATTTTCTCCGTCCATTTTATCTTGGTAGTTCACGGAGATGGTGAAAAATGATAAGAGGGAGGTAAGACCCTCATGCGTGAAACTCTATGAGTTTCACGCCTTTTTTCCTTTTTTTGAACTATTTAAAGTTATATTTGGTAAAAATGTCTTCAAATCCAATTTTTGAATTTTTATTCTTAATCATATATGCCCGATTAATTTAAATATCCTGGAAATGGCGAAATTCCACAGAGAAAAAAATCATTGGCTTAGAACGAAAATCGAACCCGGGTATCGATATTGTGCCGAGTACTTTTTCCATTTTAACTCCGAGTCGACTTCCATCTCTTTGACTTTTTTGTGGAATTTGAAGGAAAAGGACGTTTTAGACTGCAGGATGAACAAACTACAGTGTATTCTGTTTGTCGTAACTTGGTGTAATCGCTTCCTGAGATGAAAATAAAAGCTATTATGCAAAATTCCACAAAATCTTTTCATAACTCAGCACAACCGGTTTCACTCGTAATAGATTATCATCAGGTACAGCACCGCAGGAAGACATGCATACAGCAATTTTGTACAAAGCGAGCGCTTAGCGCCAAAGTCCGCGAGGCTAAGCCAATCATTTTACACTACGAGGAGTTAGTTCTTTTTGTTCATTCTCGAATTAGGCTGGTCTATTTTATAGTTTCTAGGTCTGCATGACTTACATTCGCACTCGAGCCACGCTTTTTCGTGGCAGAAGTTGCCCATTATTACACTGTGCTGACGACTACTTCATTATTACTCGAGACAATACTGAAGTCACGCTCAAGTAATTGACAACTATTGATTACAATAAGCGTAATTCATTAATACCACTGTTAAGTGCATAGTGGATGTTGCATTTATGATTATAAATATAAATTGAATCTTAACAGACTTGATTTATGGTTAGTTACTAAAAGTGATTCTGCTAACTCCTAATCCTTTGACTCATTTCTGCTATCCTGACTATGCCGTTTGATTAAGTTGACAATAATTAAATAGTAACTTATGAGAACCACCATATATTGTTCCTTTATAATAATATAACCCAGGAGAAAATTTGAATGTACATCTGTTGTGTCTTGTACGCATGAACCAATATCCGCATTTTAAAAAACTTGTAAGCTTTGTTTCGGTGATATTACTCATGGAATTTCATTAGATTTAAATTAAGTTTTGACGATGGAATTACTAGTATTGGCAACATTTTTATTCAATTCATGTGATTGGATTCGATGAATTGGACTTGATCAAAAGCAGATGAAGTTGACACTGGGTTAACTTTATCTTCCACCACATCATAAACAGCGTTTGTAAGTTTGACTTGTTTATTAAAAACAATTCCGGAACTTGTTCAAAGGTTGTCTTACAGTATTTTTCTGAAATATTCCCATCCTTAGCGAGACTATCTTCTACCACAAAAACAAATAGATAGCTCAATTTTCCTACGCATAGAATTGTTCTCATAAAGCTCTTAAAAATCTGCAAGTGAAAAGTAAACAACGGTTACTATGTAGAGAGGATTAACAATTTTGATTTTCTATACTCATTCATAACATTGTATTAATGCAGAGGACGGAAAATTTAACTCACACAAGCCATAAAATAGTAAGCTAACTTCTCGTTGAGCCACTTAAGTCATAAGTGTCGTATTGTACTAATTGCGTTCCCCTCCTTTTATGCAAGTATGTATCTGCAAAATATTGGCTGTGCAACTTTTCTGACGTAAATATTGGTCCTGATTTTTGCCATAGATTCCGACGACGAGCGACCTCAGAAAAAAATTATTCCACTCCCCTTGACGCTCTAACAACGTCTCAAATTTGCCGATTTAAAAATATCTAGTCATCTCGCTCGACCAATTTTAAGACGTTCCTGTGCCCCGTGTTGAAATACGTGGTTATTTGCCTCTTTCTTCAGCACCAATGTAATTTTTCTTTCGCCTAGCGTACGGATTGCTGAATAATGGTACTTTCTGGGCTGGGTTTAGATTGCGGTATCTCTTATGCATGCGACCATTTTCAGTGCTCAAGGAAGTGCACCGTTGCGGAGAGAACGCAGCCAGAAATAGTTAGGAAGCTTATCGCTCTCGGACATAAAAGTTCCGGGAAGCACTCTCCGCCGACTTGAAGGAGTTTTATCTATGGGGTTCTACATTTTGGATTCCACGGCGGCAAAACAAAAAAAAATAAACAGAAGAGATTCGGCCGACATCAGAACTCGACCTTGCGTAAAGTGTTACCCTTGGATACCGTTGACTTAATGTAACGAGATAAAAAAGTAACAACGGTGAGGGGGTTTGTATGAATTGTGATGAGGCTTTCGTCCTCACGAGAGTCACCAGTGTCGCAGTATTCACCGCTCCAAGGCACTTTCACAAAAGCTTTTGAACGACTGAACTTGTCTTAACGTAAAGCAACTGTGATGTTAACATTCTCAATTGTATGTACCGTTCTCTATCCCTCAATGACTTAATGCCCCGTTACGCTACCATTTACGTTTGTAACCAATTGCCAAAGCGTTCTCTTCTTCGAGTATTTGAATAAAACAGCTACCGGATTAACATTTTGGGATTTCTTGGTATAAAATCTGAAAAGAAAGCTATGCGACTCATGGCCGGTTGCAAGAACATTTTGTAATGGAATCAATAGATATGAGATCCATAAGGTTAAAGACCTTATAACTACATGTACAGGTCGCAGGAACACATCTACCAGTTACATTACTTATTTACGAACAGTCAATAGCTTCGAATATTCGGTCTAATCTTCTACCGTCGGATAAAATTTATGAAAGTTTAGTCTATGAATAATTGCTAATGCACATAATAATTAGTCAGTAAGAGTAAATTAACTGGTAGTTTGTCTCAAAACAACTCTTTTATCAAGTAATTAATTCTCCAAGCAGTTCATTGCGCATCCGCCATTTTGGCTACTTATAGAACTCATAAAAATATGCCGTAAGTTATGAAACCAACAAAAATATCGAATATTTCTGTAACACTTATTGAATGATTGCCATGGTTTATGGGTCCCATAACTTTATAGAATACATTTGTGTAGTTCCTGCAACTGGCCATTACTCTTATATTTTATTTAACGACCAGATTCCGTGGAATCGTCGACAGGATCAGGTTAATGTTGCAGACCATCACTTGACGATGTTGACTAATCGACGAAACTCGATCATTAGATAAAATATTTTTGAAAGTTTTTTCTTGCGTTGAGCATTCCCTCGGGGGCTTGGGTGTTACCTTTGATTTATGTATTGCGAGTTATCCGATGATTCAATTGCACGGCTCTCCTCGGAACACATTAGGGCATTTAATTTCCATTAGTGACAGAACTTGCGCAATACAACCTCTATTACTACCAGCCATTGCCAGTAGACAGCGCACGTCTAATCAGAATGGGAGCATTGTTTATGCGCGCTAAGAAACGAAAGAAATACGATAACCGCATTCGCGATTGTTGTTTTCGTGTTGATTTTTATTAAAGGGGCTGTATACCTCGGCCGATAACGCCCTTTTGGTTGTCTTCTGCCGCAGCCGAGGAGAGATATTCTCCTTCCCCACCATTACACCGGACAGTAGCGCCACCGATGGCTCTGGGGAAAATGCGTTGTAGAAGTTCAGAAAAATGTTCACAGTGACGTTATTATACTCAATTTTCACCATTTTGATAATTATCCTTAGAGATATAGGACTGTTATTTACAATTAGGGCAGAGATTTTAAGGAATGCGCGTCGTACCCGTCATGGCTATGAGCTGATTTTCGACAATTTCACGTTTCTCCCGCGGTCGAAAGAGTCTTATGGTAGACAAGAAGCAAAAAGTGACGACACTAATTGTAAACATTAATATTTACTCCAGAACTTGAGGAAACAGATTTACTTAAAGTAGCCAAAGAGCGTCGTAATATTAAAGCGCGTTGAGGAAGCATCTTCGGCCGTGGTGTATGCAACCTCCCTTGAAGGCTTTAATCGTGGGTAATGTAAACTTTTGGACTGTTGTGTGGTAAATACCTCACGTATTAAAATGCTTACTAAGAGAAAATTTGATTAATGAACAGGTATGCACCTCTAATGTGAAGTAATGAAGTGTAATGAAGCCGCGTTCTCACCTATAAAAAATTGTGCCCAATATGTTCGTCGCGAATATTTTCCGCGCATATTGAACATCGCATTCACACAAATACACCGGGTGGCGTCTGTGTGTGAGCTAGTTTGTTCTACAGCAATCTTGCGGCCAAAGCGTCCACATCGAGACGCTGCAATGCGGCGCAAATCCATTGTTGCTCATCAAAAACCCGACCCCAGATTGCGTACGTTAATGTGGAATACAGTCTGGCGTGCGCTGTCACGTCAACGTTTATACAACTTCCCGCGCACGCACAAAAATATATGTAGTGTGTCGTACTCGCCGCAATTTGTTGTAGGTGTGGACGCGACAGCGATGTTCGACATGAAAGCGGGGGAGGGGTTGAAGCCAAATGGAGCAGATATGAATGAATACTGATCGTAAATGAGAATGATAAAATAGTTTTGGGAACTTACCAACTGCTCGGCTTTTAAAGTGACCATTCAGATAGATGGAGAGATAATTATGTCATCAGACTGTGCCCTGGAAACAGGAATAACAGCCATATTGTTTATCCCTGTTCTCTCCTTACTTTCCTTTGGATAGCGCGATGGAATGGACGAAATAGCGAATGTAAAGCAAGAACATCCACCATCCGCTTGAAATATAACGTTAGTCACTCTTGAAAAATACATTTGGGAACGGGTTGGTTGGGTGGCTATATTACTCGCCTACCACACCGGCGGCCAGGGTTCAAATCCCTGCAGAGGAGGATGTTTTTCAGAGGGAACCCGATCCCTACTCGGCTGTCTTGTGGAGGGCACTTCAAGTACAGTACTCCGTCTGTTGGATGAGACGTTAAGCCGCGGTCCCCTTGGCAGAGCAGGCTAATGCCGACGCCGGGTTTCCATCTACCCTTCCTCCCTTACCTATCCCCTATGGAACAAATGACCTTAGCCGTCGGTCGCCTCCCCAAATATGCAATTTCGTTAGTTGGTGTTATGGGATCTACTCCTTTTTACCATAGTTTTCACCAGGAATTTCACCAGGAACACTCACCAGGGCGGTTATTAATATAAATAAAAAATATATGTAAGGTGAATCTATTTTAAATTAATTATAGTGATGTCTAGTAAGTTTTCGATGGAAGACGTCGTAAAATTGCATAATTAGCCCGTCAGCCCGTAAGCGCTAAAGGAAAATCGGGGTTCACAAAGACGGCGGACTGGTTACGCCCACGTCACAGCTTTTAGCATTGGTCACTATAGTAAGCACCATCTCCATCCACCTCAATGAATGTCTTAGTCATCAAATTAGATGCATCCATGTCCAATAGCAGCTTCTTCCATTCCAATGTATTTTAAATTCGTACTTCCATTCAAAATCCACCCGGTCACGCGATTGGTAGTCTTCATCGGTGGTGTTGCTTTCTGTTTAAAGTACCTGCAGATGCCGACGCCGCCTTTTCTTAAATATTTAGTGTACCTTAAAATGAAGATGTACTTTGTGGAGGGATTATTGGACGACCCTTCTGCATTACTTTCTTGTGTATGGCGAGAGGATGTTAGACTGAAAGTGGGCGTGTCACACGCTGTGTGATTCCCCCGTGCGTATATCGGGACTTCCTCATCGAGAGTTGAGGCAGGTGCTCTCGCCTCAGGACGTTCGTCTCCTTACAATGCATACAAATTATGCCAGGAGACGCCGATAGGTGGCGGATGAGTCTTCCTCCTGTCCCTCCTTTGAGGTTGGGGGAGGAATATCACCGTGATTAAATCTGATGGCCTTGCAGTGGAATGTCTCAGTCGGAAGGGAGATCAAACGAATTTATCGTGTAATGTGACTAATTTGGAGACATTCATTTTTTATACAAAATTTCATGCCATTTTAGATCGAATATGTATGGTGTAAATAAATACTGGTAAGAGACGCTACATTATGTTGATCGAACGGGAACCCATAGACCACTGTGAGCGGGTATGAAGCATATGGGTATTTCCCAAACGATTGCAGCCGTAGTTGAGTATCAAACGGCCTCATTACATTCCCTAACAACAAAGTGATGATTTCATCAAAAAGTATATCCATTAGATTGCTGACATTTTAGTAGTTTATATCCTGGAAAAAATAATTTTATCGTATGTATTGTAAACTGATGTTATTTTTAGGGACGGGAAATGATTACAAATATGTAGAAACATTCATAAATACTGTTATCATCATTTAATTATTTCCTAGGCCTGTGAAACCTCATTCACCTGTGGGATGAAGGTAGCTGAGGACGAATGACTCAATCACAGAGGGAGACACATATACTGTTCACTTACGTCATTACTCTCTTCGTGATAATATATCCTTATTCTTTCAGTTTTCATGCCTATAGTTCCCACCCCTCCCGGCGGTGGCTCATCGGGTAAAATGTAGAATATGTCATTTAAGATGTATATCTAGTTCAGAATACTTACTATTTTTCCACCCCATTTCCCATATTGCCAAAATCCTCTCCTCCAAGCCTTCGACAGCTGATCACCTAAGAAAAATGGCTAGGGAAAAGCGTTACCTCTTTAATTATGTGTATCATGTGCACTTTGTTATTCCGTTGCAGCCATTTGATCTGGTGGACGTTGAGGTCGCTGAACAGGTAATCTTGGGCTGTTGAATGCGTGTTTAAATTGTTATTTGAGGAAGTAAAAAAAACTGAGAGGACATATCATTTAGGCAACTTCATTGCTGAACACATCACGTGGCAACGAAACAATACAAGTGTTGTACAATTTTGCTTTGATTAAAGACTTGCTATGACCAGAGTTATCGACCTGGTATTCAAAATTTAGGTGAAAACCTCCACGTAGTTCAATTATCGTGGATGACAGTTTCGGAAGCATTGCATCTACCTTCTCCAGGTCTGAGAGGAAGAAGCAGGTTTTCGGGTTCGCCTTATATAGGGGCTGTTTTTTCCCGCCATTTTAGTCGTGTGGCTTCTCATTGGTTGTTCTTTCCTTCTTCGTGAAAAACCTCTTCCAAGCATTGTAGATGGTGTAACTATTTTCTCTGTTTATATTTCCCTTCGTTTCTGCAGACAGCCCGTACGTTAGGCAGACATCCTCACTTCAAACCTGTACAAGGTAGCTGTAATGCTACAGGAGCTGTCGTTCACGATGCATCTACATCTACATACTACCCCGCGAGCCGCCGCATGGGCAAGTGGCAGGGGGTGTTAGGACACCAGCCGATATGTAAATGATAATGTTTTGGGAGGTGAAATGGTGACGTGTATTATTGGAGTGCTTTGGGTGAAGCTAAGTTTTTATTATGATCGCTTATAGTGCGCAGAAATAACGAGTTTTTTTGTGCCTATCTGTTAGGCAATGTATCTTTCTATTATTTTATAGCTTCTGTCAGCCCTAAAAATATAGTGAGGCGACATGATAATATTCTCTACGTCGCTCTGAAACACATCAGTTCTGAATTTATCTAGCAACCCACGCCTAGCGTGCAGCCTCCGAGTCTCTAGGGGATCCCAACTTAACCCATCTAAAAGTCGTGAAATATAATTATATGTTCGCTCGCACCAGTTTGTAACGAAGCGCGGTGCTTAACGTCGTATTTTATTAATGTTTTTGGTTGAATATTTATGACCAGGGTCTTAAATTCTCGGGGAATATTCGAGGTATGATCTGCTTTGATTCATCAATTCATTCATCTTTAATGCTGTGCCTCATATGTTTTGTATGCGTGTTCCCCACGATGTATCAGAGGTCAAGGTAATTTCAAGATGTTTGGCTGTTTGAAGATTTTATATTTACTCCACCCACAGTGTATGATTGCGATAGATAATGGAACTATGTGGAAGAAATCCCGAAAAACCTTCAATGGCGTACTTATACTTGGTTTATATTTCTAATCATGATCCGGCATCACTCCTTGACATTTTTAGCAACCATTGTAATAATATGAACGGTATCATTTTGCGTTTGGAAGAAAATTACTCATATGTTATCTTATTATTGCAAAATATATCTAATTTGCCATAAATCTACGTTTTAAACGAGCTTTGCCTTTTCCATATTGGTAAAACACACTCTCCATTTTCTACGATAATCGATTCACGCGTATCTCTGTATAGACAAAAACTGCCTAGTTAGTTTTTATGTCTCCTGTAGCCAAAGTATGAAGACCACGTCACATATCGACATAAGTTTGTTAAAATTTCGAACATCGTGTTGAAAATTCAAGTTATAACTATTTTGAATCAAGAAAAATAATTAAAAATATTATTCTTGGGCCATTTTCATTAAAGACTGTATGACGAGCTCCACCACATTAACTGATGATTTCAGAAAAAATTTACTATTCTCTTGTAGCCCTCATAACTGAGACGAGCTTTCGTGGTCCAATGTTACAAAAGCGTGCTTTTGGGTCAGCCGAAACTGATTATTGATTAAAAGTCACATTCACGCTAAAAATTAACGACCTCAATTGTTAAGGTCTTTATCTGTGATATGTGAAAGCAAAGGAGTGACAAAGCATTTCGATTACGATCAGTCCACCGTTCTCTAGTAATTTACCAGCATTATCCGTTAATGAAACCGTGTCATGTTCTGATAATCTTTATGGGATCCAATTTTTTTTATTGTTGAGCAGTGGAGTTCATTTAGGATCATTGAATTATGGCGAGAGCCCTTATCTTATCTCTCGCCTTTATTTGGCACAAAACTTCTAAACACCCTTTTTTGCTTCCGGATTCGTTGAATAGAGTTTCTGTTGCCCCTGATTCTCTTTCTTTATCTGACTTTCTGTGTCACCCAGTATTCATATCTAAACTTGCTTTTGCCCTATCCATTTTTGAAGTTGCAATAAATGTTTCAGAACGACACAGGGGGTATTCAATATAATGACACCACACTACATCTCTGGGTCTGACAGAAGTGATAAATTAAGAGAGATACATTGCCGAACAGATAGGTCCAAAAACTCATTCTCTCCGAGCACAATAAGCGACCGCACTAAAAAATGAGCTCCACTAAATAGACTCCCATAATACACGTCACCATTTCACCTCCAAAACCTTATCCCTTACATCTTTACTCGGCTGGTGTCCTAACATCCCCTGCCACACGCCCATGTGGCGGCTACAGGGTAGTATGTATATGGAGTTATGTTTATTCAAATTCAAAATTTCAAATTATCAAATTCAGTGTACAAATGTCATTAAGATACCATATAAATTGCAATCATAGAGACAAAAGAACCATTTGGATATAATACTTCAGCATTATATATCTTTCCAAACTATTCTTGGCTTATCAGAAAGTGGCTGTTTAAATTTACCAATAATGAACTTTCAGACATATTTATTGCATCAATCATTATATTGTCCTCCTTTTAACTTTTCTTAACGATTTTATTCTTTCTAAGTCATCTCTCGTTATGTTAACTAATTTTGGAACAATAACTAATTACTTACAGCCCTTACAAGCAGAATACCTTTGTACTTCATATTAATTACTTTTCTTAGTTGATATTAAATTCTTCGTGCATCCAGGTGTATTTTCCACATGCGCTCTGCTCAGTCATATTTTTGCTTCTCATAATTTGGTTAAGATCTTATCATTTGGTTATCATTTAACATATATGGGAAAATAAACTCTAAATAATGCTTCCCTTGATGTTAAATAATTTGTCGAGTGCATTGATCGTGGGTATACCGGGTGGCAACGACAAAGCTGAACTAATATTATTTTCTTTGTTTACTTAAAACTAATAATAAATTATATACATTTCATTAGAAATGGTTACGTACATATCTCTAATTTCGAAAACGCCATTGTAATATACGTAAGCACTGATAAACACCGCTAAAAGAATGGAAAATGAAAAATTTAATATAAAATGAACATACTGTCATAACATATTTAAGTAAGAAGGAAATAATTAAAATACGCTGTAGATTAGCCACTAATAATATATGCGTCCCTTCCTAAAAGGATAATCCTATTCTTTCGGGAAAGGGCCTAAGTAGATCGTTTAGGTAAAGCGTGTCACTCTTTGTTTCCCCTGTTTAAAACAGAAAACTAGACAGAGTTTGAGAGAGACTGTATGAGAATTTGTAAGGTTGATCGTTTTTGCCGATGTAACTATGATTCTCTTTTGTTTTACCTAAGTCTTTAATGAAGGAAAGTTATTTTGAGTGACATGAATATTATGTTGAATACCCATAATGATTCTCTCTGGGAAATTCTCCCTTCCCAGAATGCCCTTTGTCTTGGAGTTCCTCGGTTCACTTTTGCCTCCATATTTGTTGAGGTGGCTCTCTTCCTAGGCTTTGGCTGGAATGCGTCGTCGCATAGTTATGCGACCTAAAATGGGAGCAGACACCCCACTCGCGCATAGTCCATGATCGTCCCACGCATCAGGTGCGCGGCAACTCACGGCACGTGTGCGAGCCTTTAGCAAGAGTCGAGACGCCTCGGGTCTGATACGCTTCCGTTTGAGAGCTCGAGGAATATATCACTCCGACGGCTGTATCAAAATGTGGAGGAGGGGCACCGACTGAGAATACGGAATGCAAACTGTAATTAGGAAGTTGTGGTGATAATATCTCAACAAATGCGCGGAATTTGGCGCCATTTTCATCGCCATGTGTGGCACGGGGTGATTCCACACCCCGTGCCACGAAGCATGAAACCCTCATCCCAGCTGAAATCAGAACCGCGCACGTTCCCTCGGAATGCCGCCAAAAGCAGTCAGGATGACAATGCGCGGTCAGACCAGGAACTAGAAGAGTGCTACATGGACAAACATACTACCGTGTAGAACACTACATAAGATACGGCTACTGGTTATAATGACTGCTGGTTATAATGCGACGGATAATTATTTCTACAAGGTACTAAATCATGTAAGAACTACATCATGCCGGAAATTGCTTGCGAGGTTAGTAATTAATAATGATGCTAGGATATTTAGTACAAGTGAAAAACCTATTTTACCTTGTCAGGGTCAAAGTATCCTAGACCTGATCCATCGCAACTTGGCTATGGTAGGTCAGTCCTAAGGTTGGTTGACAGCAGCCCTCTATCCTTCGCCATTTAATGCTAGTTTCTTTCCTCCCCGGCAGCTCTTCTTGTGAACTTTCTCCTTTGTTTTCCCACGTTTATCCCTTGACTACGTATTGGGACGTTTCCCTCTACTTTTTCTTCAATCGCATTCTTCACAAACCCATTGTGCCTCAGGGTGTGTCCATTCCATCTGGTTCTTCTTTTCTGCCAAGTGTTCCGCTGCGTCTTTTCCTCTTCTTCTCTTCTCTAAACCTCTTCATTTCTAATTTTATCCGTTCATTTGATCTGCAGCTCCCTCTATAAACACCAGATTTTGAAAGATTCCAGCCTTTTCTGACCAGGACTTTGGTGTTTCAGTCGCCAGATTTCATGAACCATCGTCTAAAAGCTATTTATTTCATTCTAAAGTTACTTTTATGGATGTTTTCTTTTCAAATTTTGCCGATCACGCGCTTGATGCTTTTCATATCCTTTGATATTCTTTTTCGGAAGCGCTGTCTTCAGCTTTAAGTACCAACAGATGTAATTGCCTTCTTTACTTAAATGTACATTTAAATTAAGTGAATTGACTAGCAGAGATTACCAATTTGGCTGTTATTTAGTTTGTTAGGCTACAGTTTGATGACGTAATGCCTTCTCCTTTTGCCTCAATGAGTAGTACCTTGAACAGGAGTATGTACCAGCTCCCATTGCTGACCATTCCTCAGTCCGCTCCTTTGCCTACCCTTTCCGAACCAGCTCCAATCCCTGGCCTCCATCTTCGCTCAGGTGACTGCCACTACGTTTTTGCAATAACTATAAATATAACATACACGGAGTGCAGGCTTTCGCAGCTGTCATTAGATGCTAATGTGGTAGAGATGCCGCATCGACAAAAAACATCGAGCAATCGAATTTTCGATGTGTATAAAAGTACTCACCACTCACTCAATATTCATCGGATTATTTTACTACTCAATGTTTTTGATGTCTCGGCCAAATTATTAGATTATCGAGTAGTCCGATACATCGATGTCGATGTGGCAACCCGATGATGTGGTTTTTGAGTTAGTTGCGTTTGGAGCGTTTTGAGCCCGACGTTTCGCTCGCGTTGCAGCGAGAGTCTTTGGGAGCGAAGTGCTGTGCATTGGTCGCCTTATGCATCGTTGAGCTGCGGGGTTGGATCTCCTCTTTATCATCTGTTGTGTCGACAGGTCGCGATTGGTTTCGGCGGCTTTCACTGCGTCCAATTGTCCGGCCAGGAGAAGTTCCCGGGGGGGATGTGCGTGAAGCCACGCGGAATGATTCCGTGCTCGTAACCAAGGAGCCACGTGGTGTAATCACGAAAGGTTCGAGATTTTGATGCATTCAAACCACTCGTAAAAAATCTCTCGTAGCCCTCGCGATCGAGCTTTCCTAGCTAGAATTTTGTTGATGGACTTGAGTTTCCTGATTTGAGACTCGACAAGCAACATATAAAACACTTAAATTATCCATGTTTGTTGTTAAAACTCTCCAAATTCTCCAACAATTAGCGATTGTACCACGTGACTCATTAGTTACGACCTCGGAACCATTCCTTATGGCCTCAAACACAACCCCTTAGGAGAGGGAGAGTTGGTAGCCATCTTTGCGATTGAAATTCCTTGTCCTTTCTGCTATCTCTATGGACACGCGAGTAAAGCGGGACAGGCAAAATTCTTTTCTAACCAATACCTTTGTAATTTCGAATGTAATTGAGTGTCCTGATTCCGACATGAAATTCTCGGCTATAGATGAGTTGTGCCAATGCCCGTTTCTCACGCCTCTCCTATGATATTGGATCCTGAAGTGAATTAGGCGGCTGGTTTGTCCTTCTTAATATGTGGTTCACTGTGACTTTCATTGAAGTTCTCTTCTGTTGAGTACTTAAAAACATCTTTACTCCATTAATAGGTTATATGAGAAAGGTCCATAGGCCCCCGGAGCCCTTAGTGGGCCCTTTTTTAAACCATATTAACAACTTTTTCTATTTTAGGAAAAGCATTGGGTTTGAAGCAGAGATATTTAACAAAAATCAATTACGCCGTCGGCATAGGCTGGGAAATTTCAGTTTCGGATGGCTGAAAGAGCTTAGTCTTAAATTTTCGTTCCCTACGATTTTACTTCTCATATTATCCCTTATGGTGAAAGCTTACGGTTCAATTTATCGTGCGAGATATTGCGTCCGTAGCAAGATCTTACAAACAAGCCTCATAAACTGTGTAAGCCTACTCCATTTTAACTTCATACAAAGTTTTAACTCTCGTTGACAAAACATTATGAATTTATTCTCATTCAATTCGATTTTAGGCATGATATTGTAGGGAAAATTGTTTTATTTTTCGCCAAACTCGGCTTGTTCCTTTTACTGGCTTTATTTGCTGATATTGTAACAAAACTCCAGAGTTCTTTGCGCTTTGAGCTGCAATAATAATGATGAATATAGGGAGCTGAGAATAACTTTGCGGAATGAATCGCCACCAAATGTCCACAAGCTCGGAATTTTCCCCTTTTTGAACGATAAGAGCAAGAAAGGAGCTCGCTCTGAGCAGTGTGGTCGATATATCCAACCCGGGGATTTTTTTTTCTTTCACAAAAAAGGGGGTGGGGACCTCTGTAACCAATCCTCCCCTCTTGAAGTTTTATTTATCAGGTACTTCCCTTTGCTCACGTTGCAGTCGGTCCTACTATCCGCCCTCCATCTGGAAATCCCGCGCGGGAAGCTGGGGGAGTTTGGAATTAAATTTTCACGTAGCGATGAGAGCAGGCGGGCGGACCACTCCTCTCTGCTATGAAGGGAGAGAAGGAGAGAAGAGGGTTTAGTATGAAAGAGGGGCCCCCACCTACCCTAAAGTTGATGTGGCGACGTCCGGCGTTTCAGCGCGCCTCTCCAAAATGTAGAAGGGAGAGAGTGCGAGTTGATTTTTTGGACCTCCATTGAAATCTGTGGCCGCCGACATGAATACACGGCTACCTACGTGCGTATGTGGGCGATGGCGAGGTAAGAGGTCGTAGATTGATTCACTCTCCCTTTCTCTCGTTAATGGACGGTTGTAGGAATGGAATAGAATAGAATAGAATAAGTTTTATTATGCTCTGGGTTTCCCCATAAAGCCAAAAAAAGAAAATACATATCAAATTCTGCTTTGAACGAAATATAACAAAAAAATATATATTCCTGGCCAACATCTCACAGTGATGAAAAACAAAAAAATTCACACACAGATAATTAACACTAAATACAACAGAAAATATAATATATAAAAATGGTAAATATAATATCAATCACAGAGAGATAACAAACAAACAATAATTTCTCAGATCATTTAGCTGTGGAATGAATAGTTATGGGATCCTAAAAGTTATAGATTTCATAAAAATATTCGGGTTGCAGGAACATATCTTCCAGTTGCATAACTTATTTTTCCAATAATTAATAGCTTCGATATTTGATTTAATCTTCCGCCGACGAATACATTTTATGAAAGTTAAGCCTATGAGTAATCGCTAATGCAGGTAATAGTCAGTCAGTAAGAGTAAACAAAGTGGTCATCTATTTCAAAACAACTCTTTTATCAAGTAATTTAATCTCCAAGCGGCCAATTGCGCATCAGCCATCTTGGCTACTTATGGAACTCGTAACTGAATGCCATAAGTTATGAAACCAATGAATTTATCCAAGAACACTGCATAAGGACGGAAAACTCCATCTTGACTCTGTTGCCAATGGAAGCGAAAGAATGTAAGTTCCACTTTTGGCCATAGGCTGCGCTGTTTAAGTTATCAAGCCTTATAGCAGACGTCTCTGGGCTAACTATATGTGTTCTTACGTCTCCTTTTTCTCCGCCAGTACGATAATTTATACTGCAAGTAATACTTTAAGGTATTGGATAGTAAATTTATGTACCAAAGGTACCGAGCCATCGACGAGAAAACTCCCCAGAGCGTCGCGAAATAAATCAATGACACCGAAAGCGTACAGAATTAGGTGGTGTGATCGGTGGATTCGTATTCCGAATTCCACCCTACAATTCCTAATTTACGATGTAAGAAAAGGGAAAAGAGTGCATTGAAATAATATTTAATGCAAGTAATTCGAATGCTAGTTCATTTCTGGTTATTCGAAGCCAATTCACGTAAATTGATTACGCTGCTAGCAAAATCAGCTGATGTTATTGATGCCATGAATATTACAATGATTCGAAAGCATTTTCCCTATATAATTCGTAGGGCGTAGAAAAGTAAAATGGACATTGAAAGAACAAGAATACATGAGCGGGCGGGCGGGGAAGCGAGCAAAGTGTTCCAATATGTGTTAAAAAAGAAACAAGTATCACTAACTTACTTGCTTTATTATAATCCTTGGAAAGTTAATCTATGCCTAATACAATTGGTTGCCCGTTATAAGCAACCGGTCAGATATAAAATAGCCTGTAGCAGATGAAGGTCAACTGCTGAAATGAAAATGAACAAATTAAGCTCAGAAAAGTCACGGAAACAAATGAAGGGATGACGGAAAATGTAGGAATAGCATACGCTGGGAATGTCTAAACAAAGGAATCACACTGTCCTGTGCGCACTGTTGGAGGCACTGGGAGATATATATGTACACTGAAAGCAGTCTCTCTCGCCAGTAAATGATGGAAGAGCATACACTGGGAATGTCAAAAAAAGGGATCACACTGTCATGTAAGCACAAAGAAATATATACACTGAACGCCGTCTCTCGCGTAATGGCTACCTTGCGGCAAGGGCAACGATCGTCACCCACGTGCACTTACATTAACCTTAAACAAGCTTTTGTTCTTTTCGCCGAGAATCTTGTTCCTCATTTAGGTATTCAAGTACTCATTTAGGTATTCAAGTACTTAGGAAAGCATCTGACACAAAAAAACTTCGCAAACCCACTTCGAACCATATTCGTCTCGTATAACTGCTCATTCAAACTCCAAACTGCCTTCACAACAATACAAATCTCGTCGTAAACAACAGTAAACAAGGCTTAAAGATCGCATCTGTGCCACCTATCGTCAAGTTCTTGAACGCTATTAACCTGCGACAGAAATTTTAGCAAAAGACGATCGAAAGCGCATCAAGAGTCGCGTCCTTATGCAGTGTTCTTGGATTTATCGAATAATTCTGCAACACTTATTGAATGGTTGCTATGGCTTATGGCCTTATTGAATACATATGCCCAAAGCCTTATTGAATACATATGTGTCGTTCCCACAACTGACCATAAATGATGCAGGTGGCTAACGCAAGCGAGGGTCGTGGTACTTTTACATTGGCTGAAACGATAATCGTAGGTCATTTGAGAGCTCATTTCAATGATTCTTTCAAGTAATGGCCAGTTTCAGGAACAACATATGTATTGCATAGAGTTATGGGGCCCATTACAACTATTCAGTAAGCTTTTCAGAAATATTAAATAAATATATCGGTGTAACAAATAGCTTCATAACTTCCAGAATGGAGTTATAAGCTCCATAAGTAGCCAAGATGGCGGACGTGTGATGAGCCTCTTGGAGTTTTAATTACTTGATGGGATAGTTGTTTTAAGATGAAAGGCCTGTGATTTTACTCCGACGAAATAATTATTATTCGCAATGGCAATTATGCATAGGATATTTCTGCTTGAGGCTTTCGCATATATCAAGTATAAACTACTATTTATTTAATCTAGCGATGGCAGATTAGATCAAGAATGCGAAGCATTTAAGTATTGGTTGATAAGTTATGAAACTGAAATATGTGTTCCTACAACCCGATAATTTTTATGAGGCCCATAACATCACGGATCTCATAGCAATTGATTCCATTGCTAAGCATTCTTGCAGCCGGCCATAAGTGAAAAAAACAACTTTTTGGGAACGTTCTATGTAAGCAAATCTATTTATGCTGAGAAACTCACATCACATCTTGTACTAGAAATAATACTAGAATTATTTTTTTATAATTTTCCCTAAATTAATGCATGATGTGACTCAAGTTTTCTGCGCGGTATTCGAAATTTTTCGGCGACAATTATAATGAAGTATGTTCTTTTAAATAGAGCTCTTTCCATGCATCTCTAATGATTTACATCCTCGGCATAAATGCTGAAATGCGAAGGTGAAAACGGGCCTCCTTGCCTCACCCCACGAACTGCTTGCAATGATTTCCCATCAGCCACCCTCACCTGGACCCTCTGCACCATATATCAGATTCGGATGAGTCTAATATCTCTCCGATTAACTTCTGTGTGTCTGCATTCATTTTTCTCAATTAATTCTGTCCATAGCCTTTTGAAAATCAACGAAACAAGCAAAAACATCTTAATTATACTCTCTCTGAGTTGCTCTCTTTATTTGGAACCCTAACTGGTCATCGCTTTCATAGTAATTTGCCGCACTATCCGACTTTATGTTAGTCATTCGAATAAAAAATTTGGCTGCGTATGATATCGAGGTTATTACACTACTAGTACTCCTCGCATTCTGACGCTTTTTTTCATCTTTGGGGCAGGTATCAGCATTTTTTTGCTAAGTCCAATGACTTCCCTCCCACAGATCCTATGAGCAAGTTGAAATAAATCGTCCTCCCTTGATGACTAAAAGTTTTATTCACTGCGGAGGTATGTCATATACTTATCGCCTTTTCTTATCTTCGTATCTTTTAATGCTTATTCTATTTTGTCATCAATGTCACCGGCTCGAGATCATCCTTATATACTAATCTGTCGTCCATAGTAGTAAGAAATATTCACTTTGTAATTTTCCACACCATTTATTTTTACCCTAACCGCTGTCAATTTTTACGCATAGTTTTCTATTGGCTATTAAACCTAGGAGTAACAAGTCATTTATGAGTGCAATGACCGTGAGGAGGAAGGATAGGAGGATTACTAGTTAGTTAATGAGAACAGTATTAAGAGTGTTTACCAAAAATGAGAGGGACCAAGGTCAGGGTCACGGAGAAATTATGGAGGAGGGGAGGAACTGCCACTGAAATAAATGCTGAGTGATTTGCAGAAACAACCTCATTTACCAATTTGTATTCTATCAATTCATAACATGCAACTATTTTGACGCTACCTATATTTTTATATTTTAACTTAGTACCTTTGTCCCATGCATGGAATAGATTATGTTCCTATTCGTGGGTTGTTTAGTTATCACATTAAATTTTCAACTGGTGTGTCTTACATTAAAAAAAAATAAAATCATATGTGATATATTTTTACGATTAATTAGCACTCTTCCACTATAATTTTAATGTTCCATAGAATTACATAATATTTTCTAAGAGATAAATGGTTATAAAGACATAATTTTGCTTTTTTCTTTGGAAAAAAGTCTACCAAGTTTATGTGACCAATGGTACTCTGACCTACTTGGAATTTGAACGGGAATTAAGAGAGAAGAGATGGTTGGTAGATCACGTAACGGCTTGTTTCCTAACTTGTCGTTTTTAGTATATTTCGAATAGGTGCCTCTTCGTTGCCTTGCGGAACGCTATCGGCTTAAATTGGTGATCATCATCAAAATCTTCATGAGATAGAGGGATAGAAGGTTATGCGAGAGCTCATAGTGATAAAATCATCCATTAAGAAGCTTTTGTAGGAGAATATGTGAAGGTAAAGTAGGTGGTTTGAGGAATATATGAGGGGCACTTGGGATTTATAAGACTTTAGTAGAGGGAAGCATGTTGGGTAAACTGAGGTGGGGAAGGAAGAGAATCGGATATAAGGATGAAATAGAGATAGGAAGGATGCAAGGTTAGATGAAGGAAGCAATCGTGTAAAAATATACTGGGGTCCGGCGGTGAAATATCAATGGAGTTAGCTCTTTTTCTATCTAAACTTATTGTAATCGGTAGATCGCGTCTAATGATGGAAACTCTGTAATAACGAATAACGAATCCTGCGAATTTTTAACTTTCCGGTCATTGCACACTGTTTAAATAATGATCTTTTATATTTCTGGCATGTTCGTTCCAGAACTGAAGTCAGTTTTTCTCTTTCAAATCAGGTGTTTTTGCAAAATGTAAATGAAAATATGAGAAATATGAGGCACGCGCACATGCAAGATTTCTATTATCACATGCAAGGAATGCTTCTTTCTTATTATTTTCTCTCAACTGAACACTCCTATATTACACTGATATACTTATGAACATAAGATGAAGATAGTTAATGTGTTGTGTGAACAGATTTGAAGAAATACAGCCAAAAGACCTAAAAATTATCATACATTAAACCTCAAAACGTAGTGAGAATGGTAAGTCAACGGTTTCTATTTCATAATGTCTTGACTTAGTTTAAGAAACTTCTTTGCCTTTCTTTTCGCGTGTATGGTGTAGTTGTATCTTCTCTCTTTAGTAACCAGCAGTAATCTGTCATCATATTTATGTTCTATTAAAAAAAAAAGTAATGTAAGATTTTTAAATTATGAAAATTAATTTTTTGTTTTGTTCTAAAAAACGTAATGTAAGATTTAAAAAAAGAAATCTAATGTGATTTGGGAAAATTAACGTCGGATCCTGATTCAGGATGCAGAACTCATCCTAAAAAGCAATACAGGACGACGGCAATGAAACCATCGCTGGACAGTGTACTCTTCGCTTGATTGGTGAATGTCAACCTTAATGATTTGGCACATTTAACGCCGACGATTAAGTTAGTAATGGAACTCTTATACTTCGAGACACAAAGTGTTTTTAATTGGGCCAACCCGTATGCTCTTCAATCTTTTTGGCCAGTTGACCGTAAAACTTTCCATGTATAATGAATGAACCATTCGTACTGGTCGTCATCATGCACACACGAACACAATCTGGCCTAATCCAAGATTTTTTTAATGTATCCGAAAGTGCTCCATCCTAATTAAAACGGCAGTTAAATTATTCATGAAAGCCTTAATCACATGCGAGCTTGAGAATACGGCTCTTGCTCAACGGTGCGGCCTTTTCAAGCCAGCGTTATTTTTTTCCGTCACACCAATGCGACTCATGTCGCGTTTCTCATTAAGGAGGCAGTCCTAACGTTTGATCCAAAGGGGTCTTCGGCACGATTATCGGCAACAATGGGACATTATTGCACGGAGGAGGGGAGGCATCTTTCGATTCGCAGGACATCAAACGAACTGCTTAATCGATTACCCTTGTGTTGAAACTGGGAGACGATCAAGGGGATGAGAGAGTGAATACACTTAAGCTGTGTCCGGGTTCCTCAAGGCATTGGCGTGAATGAGGTTGATCGAAATAGACTCTGTGAGTCCGAACAAATTCCTGCTAAATTCATTTTTTTAGTTGGTTTAAAAAAAACCTTAATGAAAAAATGAAACCGGTGTAAGTTCGGTCTGTGTTCCCAATTTTCAGATACCAACCATTATAAAAACGAATATTTCCGTGTTTTTAATTATACGCCAGATCGTTCATCCGCATTGAGATAACATAATTATTCATTGTGTTTGAACATTTTTAATTTGAGGTGGCACAATTTTACTCTGAGTGACGGATAAAGGGGATCGGGTTGGTGTGGTGGCTTGAGTACTGGCTAACCATACAGGTGGCCAGGGTTCAAATCCCTGCAAAGGCGGATGTTTTTCAGAGGATACTCGATCCCTACTTGAGTGTTTCGTGGAGGGCACTTCAAGTACAGTACTCCGTCTGTCGGATGAGACGTCAAGCAGTGTTCTCCTTGGCGCCTTTCGTTAAGAGCAGGCTAATGCCGACGCCGAGTTTCTATCCATCATTCCTCCCTCTCCTGTTCCCTAAGGGGCAAATGACCTTAGCCGTCGGCCGCCTCCCCAAATATCCAATACAATCGTGATGGATAAAATTAGGTTTGATTTTGAATGTCCTTCTTATTGTAAAACTATATTTCTGTATATTTTACTGGGTTGTAAATCAATAACTATATGCGTAAGGACCTCAAAGTTATTACAATAGAAGTCTATTATATATTTCTTTATTTTCTGTTGATTTCAAGTATTTTAACGACTGACCACCAGAGATATTTGACTTTGAAGTTTACAGGATTTGTCAAAAAATTTGCAAAATTGTTACGTCTCATTTATTACGACGTAATCAAAATAAACGTAGGTATGCAAGCTCTCAACATGTCAAATTATTTCTGTCGTGGAGTATTGGTGTAGGCATACTTAGTTGACAAATTTGACAAACTGTCTTTTTTCTTAAAAAAACCGGAAAATAGCCGTTATATCAATTTCAATTCCACATTTAGGTAAAATGATTAATAATAAGAAATGAGTAATTCCTGGTTACTAAGGACATGAATTTTTTATCTTAAACTCGCATAGCAATATAATTTCATTGTCCTAGAATTTACCTATTCTGGGAAAATGAGATCACATCCAATGTCTGCAAAAGAGGAAAATGATCTGCACCGAGATAAAACAGTCAGATCGCAAGATTTAATTCGGAATAAACAAAACACTAGAAGTTGTCCGTAACTGTCGAAAAATACAGATATCGACTCTAAAAACAATATTTTTAAAGGTTGGTCACGTGACCAAGTTACACTCCAAACCATACTCCAGCATTAGGACCACATGGTACTGATTGACCTTTATGATGGGTTTCTAACCGTGACTTGTAAATTTAATTTTGCGCTTTTAAATTCGCGTTATAATCTGAAAATTTAAGAGAAACCATTTTCGAATCAAAATTTTATTTTTCTGTGTAAATTTCTCTCTTTTGTCGCGATGCCAACGTCACCGTTGACGACAGCCAATGGTCGCGCGTCTTTTTTTTTTCGAGGTCCAAAACTTTTTTGTTAACTTTGGAGACTTTATTCAACGACTTTGTTCTGTACTGTCGCCGTGAGGTAGAAAGAGTTTGTTGTTCGTTAAAAAAGGCTCTTTCTAATCCTCTCTCCGCTTTGTTCAGTAAAAACGACGTTCTTTTTTTTCAATTCTCAGCGTCGACTGTGCAGACCAGTTTACGTTTGTGGAGAGATGCCCACTTTGCCGCCAGGGAATGCTCATCTGTCCTAGGAACTCCTTCGTCATCAGTGTATCTTTCTTGCGATTGGTGAGCGGCAGGCCTTCATTTTTCTTTATACCCACAGTTAATGAGGTGGCTTGCATACGACAAAAAATATCACAAGTTTATGAATTTGTAAGGTACATTCCGAAAAAAATTTGGAAAACATATCGGAGAAAACTTTCGAAATTCATCCAAGTTAAGGGTTTAAAATATGAGCTACTTCATGGGAGATTCGGTCATCTTTCCGATTCGACGAGAACAGTTCAGTCTGTTTCTGGATCCAATAAGCTTACCTGCTCCACTACGGAAAAAAAGTTTAATGAACAGTTTTCTTTCTCCTCGTATTGCGATAATTTTTATTTACCATCGTTTCAGGAATTACGGTGTTTTTCGGCGTTGAGGACGTGGTTTTTATACCTGTACTGTGTTTCTTAAATTTGAATTGCATTTTTAAGGCCGAATGTTACGCTGTTCTTACTTATATATACGGACTCCAGAGGGAGGTTATCCGTACTTCAGATTAACTGAAATCCGGCGTATAGCATATCAACTGTGAGTGTTAATAATAATGAATGAATCCCTAAATAATTATACTCCTTATTTCCTTCATACATCTTCCATGCCGTGATATTATTGAAGAGAATAAAAGAGCGAAGCACCATAAAAAGGAAAAATATATATTTTTCGAGATATTAAAATGATTTTTTCCAAACGTCTTGTCCTAACTTGGAAGCGACCTTGAGGCCAGTACCGTAGTTTGGAATGAAATAACTTTGTACTGTTCCACACGGTTTATTATCCTCAACCGATTTCAAGGCAATTACTAAAGTTTACTAACCTCTTGAAAATGATGCTATTGCGTTGAAATCGGTTGAGGATAATAAACCGTGTGGAAAAGTACAAAGTTATTTCATTAAAAACTATGGAAAATTTCCACAAAGTGAGCCCGTCGACGATTAATTTTATGCCAGTACCGTAATTCTTTTTAGTCAGTCAGAAGTACATATAGGGGCGCACTGGTCATCAGGTATTTCTCCTCTTGATTACTATTCTTTTTCGGCGCCAATAACGACTAAATGAAATTTTGGATAAGAAAATACGTCCGCACTGTCCATCTACAGCAGTTTTATTTATTTATATTATGAATTGCCTCACCAAGACTTTCCTTTATCCCTCCGTGTTGGACTGCAGACGTCCGTTATTCAGTCGACCTCACCCATCTTTGACTGAGGATTATAAAAAGCTGCATTTTGTAACACAATTATTTAGGCCTGAATATTCTTTATTACTATTAATATTTGGATAATATAGTGGTTAAGGTACTTTTACATGGAAGGGAGAATTGAAACTAAATTTTTGTTCTGGCTGACTGGCCCCTTTTACGCGATTCCTTTTTTCACCACAGCATACTAAATTCCTTTCTTTCTTCATCCTGTCCATAAAGGCTATTTTTTTTCTTCCTCTTCCCCGTTTATCCAACATTATTCGTTAAACAAGAGTATTCATGATCTCAGGAAAATTTAAACTTGTCGACGTCGTTTTTTTTACCCTCTGCCCTCGTAAAAATATATCGTTTATATTTTATTGAAAGTTGAGGATGTGTTACTCTCTGAATATTCTTCTTTTTGCAAACATCCAAGTACCCTTGAACGCCACGATGGATGAATTGAGGGCAAAAAACCATTAAAAAAGGCTTAATTTTGAAAACGTTGCCCTCAATTTTCTCGTTGTTTAAGTCCCCTCTCTCGTAAAAACTCTGACATGAGAGAGGAGGTTACTGGGTTGGTTTGAAAATTTCGCAGTGAATGCAGCCTCCTCCTCTGGTGGGATGGTGATGATGCCCCCATGATGGGCCCCATAAGAGCCAATTCAGCAAGTCCTCTCGCGCCAGGGAGCGCGCGCCTCTTTCCTCGTGATAGTGTCATATGAAGAAAGGCACGTGCCTAAAGACTTTTTTCTCCGGCACAAAAAAAAACCCTCCATCTTTCCCTTCATCCGTCATTTCTGCCGCAGTTTCTTCAATCTTCTAAACTTTAACCCAATTTTGAAGAACTTAAACTTTAACCCCCAACTTTCACTCAACTCAAGAACTTAAACTTTAACCCCCTACTTTCCTCAAGTTCACACGCGTGCAAAGGACCACTGGCATAATAAAATGTAAATTTTCGTCATAAAATGAGTCTCCGCTTTCTCATTTTTCGACCGCTTCACGAAAAAAGTATCCTTTACCAACGACCTATACCGAGTGGACCAATATTTGTAGCTTGACCGTTTGACACGGAAAAGTTTTATATTTTGCTAGATGACTGCCCTAAATCTTGACAGTAGAAATCCACATTCATTTTTGTCATGATAAAAATGCGGCGGGCGTATTTTAATGTCGGCGCTGAGAATTTTCTGCGTATACAAGAATTGGTTGTATCTTCTTTCTCCCTGGCAGGGTCAATTCTTGAACAATGGGACAAATATTTATATTTTATGAATATTGGGAACTACAATTTAATGTATAAATCTAATAAGGTAGCATCAACTATGTTTCATAATGATTTTTTTAACCCAAATTTGGGATTTAAATCGCTAAAATTAAGGGTTGTTTTATATCATCCGCTTAATAGACTGACCATCCTTTTAATGATTTCTTGAACCTCTTTTTAAATCCAGCCGACATTCTGGTGTGCTGTGTAAAACCCGAAGTTTCATTGAAACTCTGATTATTGAAAATCCTCATTTGTCATGCATGTGTCGGGAATGGAACCCACTGCCCGTTAGTTTGGCTGCATATTGTTAGTCTACATATCTATAATATACAGAGTTATTATTGTTTTATTTTTAGAAAAATGGTAACCGCTAGAAAGTTATCCCGATTTGATCATCTTTAAATATGAATTAGAGGTGAGGGTGTAACAACTTTCCCTTTTTTTATTTTCAAACGTCTTAAGGTGGAAAAGTTGCCTAGTATGAAGAGTGTGATCCTTCTTTTGTAAAATGCTTATTATTTACTATGGCAATCTACCCACAAATGTAGGTTTAAGGTAATCCGAGCGAGATACTTCCCTAGTCAATATAGAGACCATATTCGAATTATACATTTTAATTTCACCAGCTGAAGGACACACAAATTAAATATTGCATTATTAATGGTGCAATAATATAGTTTTATATGACAGAAATGGTTGTTAATTAAATGAATATATCTAAATTAGTCTTTAACTTAACTCATTTTTTTCGCGCGGTGCGTTTGAAACTACTTGAAAACGGAAGGTTTTTTTTGTGATACCCAAGAACCTATTGCGGTGACAATATGATTATTTTGAAAACATAGCTGAGAAAACATACAAACTACACGATGTTAGTTTTTTTTACGACATCCGAGTGTTGGAAATTCCTCATTTGTAAATAAGTTCTCTCAGGAGTGCATATACGTACCATTTCCCATGTAAAAGGGCTGGTATTTTTTTTGGCAAATATTTCCGAAAGTAATGTGGTAAGGGGTTGAATTAGAAGGTTGAGATATTTTTCCTCAAAATGAGACCAAATGCATTAATTTCTAGGTAAAATGAAATTTCGCTCATACTACCCTCAATTGAAGCAGGTAAATTTTCTCAGGATTTTTATGTGTGTGCATATGGCCTTGTTACGTACTCAGTTTCCATCTTCGTATCTGAATATGCACTGCCCTTCTCCCGTCCGTCCATTAAATATTCATATCTTCCGAATCTCTGCTTACTCTACGTTCGCCCCTCTATTATAGGCTTCAGCATCCATTTGCCTCTAATTTCCTGGTCCAACTGCCAGCTCTTCCTCCTGATCTCCTTCGGAAGTTTCCTCTCCTCACCAACCATACCAAGCACTTCATATTTGTTTGTCTTCAATTTCGTCCACTACGTCTTCCTCCTCGCTCACTTCTCGAACGCCTTTAGCCTATTCTCGTCCATCTTTCTCAGAGACCACGTTTATGCCCCGCGAAACGGAACGCTGCTCATCGTGAAGTTCTTCGCCAGCCTCTTCCTTATACTCATCAAATCCCTTCCATTACTAAACGTGAGCACAGCGTTCTAGTTATCCTTCACCGTTTATCATCTCTGCTAACGTCCTATGCTAGTATCATCTCTGCTAACACCCTCCTGATCATCTCCGGAAGTTGGAGTGGTCATACCTAGTCTAGGTAGTGCGAGCGAGATACTTCCCTAATCATAATAGAGACCATATTCGATATGTCGTTTTAATTTCGCATACTGTAAGACACGCGAATTTAATGTTTCATTATCAATGGTGCAATAAAATAGCTTTGCACGACAGAAGTTGGAAGTAATCAAATGAAAATATGTAAATAAGTCTTTAACTTGACAAATTTTTTTCACGCGGTACGTTTGAAACTCCATCAAAAGGGAAGTATTATTGTGATTCCGAAGAATTTGCTGCGGTGACAATATGATTAATTTTCAAAAATAGTAGAGAAAATACACAAACTACACACTGTTGATTTGTTGACGAGATCTAAGTGTAGGGAATGCCTTATTTTGAATATATGGTCTCTCTGGAGTACATACACTTACTATTTCCCATATTAAAGGGCTGGTATTTTTGGCAAGTATCTCGGAAAATTAATGTTGTAAGGGGTTAAATTTTTCATGTCAATGGAAGAGTAATATATTTTTCTTTAAAATGAGACCAAATTCATTGATTTCTAGGGTGAAGATAATTCGCTCAAACTTCTTTAATAAGCTTACTCCTTCATGTGGCTCCATTTGGGTAACTATTTTTTCCTCGTGCACTCATATATGCTGGAGGTATGGACTTCCCATTCGATGAGAGGAACCAAGAAATTGATGCTGTCCCAATTCTTCCGAATCAATGAATTCAAGCGGTTTGAAAAAGATCATATTGCGTAAAATTCGACGAATTTGGACTCCTCGTGAAGATTATGGTCACATATTTATTTAATCATTTATTTCTCTCCACTACCCCGAAAACAGCGCAGTTGGCCTCTTACATCCGGTGTGTTAATAGTGAACGAACACGGACACCCATATCCTTAGAGGTGGAAAATCTACCCAGGCGGAACTCGAACCCGCGACCCACGGATTGGCAGACGAGGACTTTACCCCGTCACCAATGGGGCCGGAAGAGATATCACCCCACTTATCCACAGCCACTTATCGCAATGCACGTAGAGATAATTCCCTAAAATTAGATGCTGTACTCTTAGGTAAATAGATCGGATAAGCTCTCCAGAGTGACTTAAATTAAAATTTGAGGTATTTTTTACCCATAAATCTCGTCAGAAGATAGAGGGTGTGTAGATTGTACGCTTACTCTACTGTTTTAAAAAGACAATTACTCCCCTTGATTATTTTTCCTGAAAAACTGTATTTGTGATGGTGTTTTCACCGTATAGTTAGAAATTGAGGGTCAATTTAAGGATTTACATATGCATATTTAGACAATTTAGGCTGAAAATTTCAGTCGTATAAAACAGTACCCTTGCGCCAGTAATTTTACAAGATTAACTTCATGCTTCAACCTGATGCTGGAATCAAAGAGTTATCGTTGAAAGAATCGCTTTGCTTCGGCCAGCTCGAGAACTTGTTCGATTAAACCTTGCAGCTGGGTTTGTAATTCTTCCATCGTAGGGGGTTGAGAGGTTGATGACACGGATGTGTTCGGACTTTGCAATTGCAGCAATGTTCTTTGTATGGTATGTTCATCTTTGTCTTGGAAGATATCTTCTGAAACCGCCTTGGGAACGGGTGTGGTACCTGCTCATGTATAATGAGACAGACTGCTGGGACCAACGTCCCTTCCGAACACTACCACAAGACTCGACCCTGGTGATAAAGCTTTTACCGAAAAAATTAATTAAATACAAATTAAAGCAGCGCGCTTCGTTAAAAACTGCTACAACCGAGCATGTAGTGTTTCACAACTTTTAGAGGGACTAAGGTGGGAGCCCCTAGAGATCGGAGGCTGCACGCTTGGCTTAGCTTGCTTGAAAAATACAGAACTGGTGTGTTTCAGAGCGACACAGAGAATATAATCACGACACCTCACTTCATCACAAGGTTTCACAGAAGCGATAAAATAAGAGAGATAATTTGCCGAACAGCTAAGTACAAAAACTCGTTCTCTCCACGCTAAATAAGCGACCACATCAAAAACTGAGCTCCACTAAATACACTCCCATAATACACGTCACCATTTCACCTCCCGAAACCTTACACCACCAACGGCTGGTGTCCGAACACCTCCTGCCACCCGTCATGCGGCAGCTCGAAGGATAGTATGTACATGTAGGTATTTTTATTCAAATTCAAAACTTCAAATTTACAAATTCAATCTAACAATTCCGTTAAGAAATCATATAAATAGCGAATCATGTAAACAAGTAAACCATTTGAATTTCATACTTCAGCATTATAGATCTTGCCAAGCCGTTCTTGGCTTATAAGGAAGTGAATGTTTAAATTTACCGATAATGAGCTTCCAGACATATGCATTGCTTTAATAATTTTATTGTACTTCTTTTAGCTTCTCTTAACGATTTTGTCCTTTATAAGTCATCTCTCGTTATGTTAACTAATTTAGGTACAAAAACTTAATTGATTACAGTCCTTGTAAGCGTTGTTCTTTTATACCTCATATTTATTTTTTTTCTTAGTTGATATTAAGTTCTTCCTGCATCCATGTGCATTTTCCTGATTTGCTCCACTCATTCGTGTATTTTCTTTTTATAATTTGGTTAAAATCTTTTCATTTGGTAATCATTTTACGTGTAAGGGTTTATACACCCTAATTAATGGTTCCCTTGATGACGGTGACAACGACAAAGCTGACTTATATTATATACTTTGTTACATTCTACCCTTAACTTCTGATATATCGTGGGGATTACACATACAAAACATATGTGGCGCTGCATCAAATAAACTAGGTTTTGTTAAACGTATAAAAGAAGATCCTCGGATGAAAAAGTCAAAAAGAGATACTACTCCCTCTGGTTAGGCCACACCTCGAATACCTCGCAAGCATTTGTGATCTGGTCATAAAGATTCAACCCAAAAAATTTATAAAATACAAAGGACAGCAGCGCGCTTCGTTAAAAAATTCTACGAGCGTACATATAGTTTCTCACAACTTTTAGAGGGATTAAGATGGGAGCCCCTGGAGACTCGGAGGCTACACGATAGGCTTAGGTTGCTTGAGAATTTCTGAACCGATATTTTTCAGAGAGACGTGGAGAGAATTATCATGACTTCTCACTGAATTTCTAGGCCTGACAGATGCGATAAAATAAGAGAGATACACTGCCGAACAGACAGGTACAAAAACTCGTTCTTTCCGCGAACAATAAGCAAACAATAAAAATTGAGCTCCACTAAATACACTCCTATAGTACATGTCTCCATTTCATCTCCAAAAAAACTACATCTTTACACGGCTGGTGACCTTACACCCCCTGCCACACGTCCATGCGGCGGCTTGCAGGGATTTATGTAGATGCAGATGTACTCTGCCACACGACCATGCGGTGGCTCGCATGCTAGCATGTAGATGTAGGTGTAGAGTTGAATTCGATTACGGTCTCTTGTATGACCAGGGAAAACCCTTCCTCAAGCCACCTTGTTCTAACCGTCGGAGAATAATGAAAGTCTCGAGCGAATCCACAGCTTGCGTGGAAATTGGAGGCAAAGTAATATTGGGCATGACCGAGTACAAATGGGAACAATGGGTTTTTGACTGGAGGTGGGGATGGAAGGAAGGTTTTCCTTTAAGAAATTATCGCCTCTTGTCAGAGGAAGTGGGGAATGGGGAGTGGGAAACAGCGAACTGGCGAGATATCGGGGCGGAACCGTTCCGAGAAAATTGGAAAAAAGCCGAAGAAACTACGAAAAAAGGGCCACGGAGAATGTGTCGCCCCTCGCTCCGGTGTCAGATTCCAACAACTCGGACCCGTTGATCTGAATGGAACCAAGAATCGATAGCTCTTCAGAAAATGGAAGTAATATACTTCTTCAGTGATGGACACTAAAAAATTCCTTCTTTCCTTGCAACGTTATGTTATAACCAAAATGTCGCGAAACTAGCATTCAAAAACGTACAGATTTCCCGTCAAAGCATTTAAAAATGATGTGGTTACGAAGTCACTTTCAGGTGTGCATATACACCAAGAGTTGAAATTCGCCATGAAATAAATAATTTTTCTTGACCAGGATTCGAGCCCGGATCTCCCAATGGTCGGTCAGGTGAGTTAGCCAGCGCACCTCCATGCCATCTTCTTTCAGTGAGAATTTCGAGGGTGGTTTATGTGAAGTAGATATTCACGCCCCTAGTCTACATTGTAGCGAGGGAGAGGAAGGTCGTGTTTGCAAAGCCACTGTCGCGGTGTATAAACCCAACATTGTCTTTATATAACGAAGAAATTGACGAATTTCTAATCCATTCAATGTTCCTTGATTCGATTCAATTCCAATTCTTATTAAGTGTTTCAATTCGAAGCTTCAGTATCCCCCCTCTTTCAAATTGATATTTTTCTGGTGTTATCTGAGAAATCCATAAGAGCTCATGCTAAAAATCTCCACTTTCAAGGCTGAAGTAAAGTAAAATTTTCCTGGAAACCCTATTTTATTTTCTATACATTATAAAACGCGCTTCAAAAATACTATATTCAAGTTTTCTGAGAATCTGGAATAAGTGACCCTGAGGCTAGGGGTACCTTAAGGGAAACAGAGAAACAAGCATTGCAAAACATGAAGGTCCTCGCCATCGGAGAATTAGAAGTCTCAAAGGGTGAATCAATCGTTGTAGAGTGGTTGAAGATACCGATGGGCTCCCGAAAGGACCGCTGGGGGAAGAGTCTAACGCTTTGTACTACATCCCTTGTGTGGTTTTCGTGTCGTTTGCACATTGTTGTTCACAGGCGAGTGTCATCAAGTTTCGCTTCGCCTTTGAGGTAGTTTGGTCGAAATATCATTTTACTTAGAAATCAATGATTTGATCTCATTTTAAAGAACATAATCTCACCCTTCTAATGCCACAAAAAAATTAAACCCCTTACCACATTACATTCGGAGATATTTTCCAAAAAATACCAGCCCTTTTACATAGGAAATTGTACGTGTATGCACTACAGAGAGACATTATTTACAAAATGAGGTATTTCTAACAATTATATATCGTAAAAACACTAACAGCATGTAGTTTATATGTTTTCTCAACTATTTTGAAAATTAATGTTATTGTCACAACAGTAGGTTCTTGGGTATCACAAAAAACCTTCCGTTTTGAAGGAGTTTCAAACGCACCGCGCGAAAAAAACGAGTGAAGAAAAAGACTTATTTCCATTTAATTACTTACAGTTTCAGACATATAATACTATATTATTGCACCATTAATAATGCAATATTTAATTTATGTGTCCAACAGCTGGTGAAATTAAAACGCATGATTTGAATATGGTCACTATTATGACTAGGGAACTATCTCGCTCGGACCACCTTAGCAAGTCTACGGCCACTTATTCCCTCAACCGTCTCAACCTTTATCACATGTTGTGGTATGTTCAACCCGCTAAACCTTTTGTCGGTAGATAGGCTAAGTTAGTTTGGGGGAGAATTTTTACCTAGTCAGAATGGGGTCCAATATTCCATCGTAAATTTCCACGACGTTCCGATGACTGCTTCTCAATTTCTCGCGCTTCCACCGCGTACGTTGTTTATGAGATAACAGTTTCACTCGTGTTAAAAAAAGGCATCTTCATAAAATAAATACAACTGAATAAAACTTAGCAATGTCCACTGGATTTTTATTGGTGCAACGCGTTTCGACGATAATGCGCCATCACCAGGTACAAAAACAGGTACAAAAACATCAGGTACAGGGTTTTTGTACCTGGTGATGGCGCATTATCGTCGAAACGCGTTGTACCAATAAAAATCCAGTGGACATTGCTAAGTTTTATTCAGTTTTATTTATTTCATTAATGATGTTCCACAACATCTCGCCGTCTTCATATCGAAGAAAGTGTTGTCTCAAAAACAACATACGCGGTGGAAACCCGAGAAATGGAGAGAAGTATCAGGCGTGATATGGTGGAAGTTCAGCATAATAAATCTCAGAAATGGCAATTTTCCACTAGATAAGGTTCAGTACGACCATGGTTTCGATGCACTGCGTCACCATCAGGTACATACACCTATTACTCCTCCCCTTCACCCCCTCCCCTTAACCATCCTTTGCTAGCCTTCCCCATTTCCCTCCCCTTCCCTTTCTTCACTTCGACCTTCTCCTCCACCCCAACCACCTCCAACCTCACACCCACCCATCCCCCCTCCCTTTCTCCTCCCTACCCCACCTCCTCCTCTGAAAAATTTTGTATATATGCCCGATCTGTTTTTGTACATGTACCTGATGATGATGCAGTACATCGAAACCATGGTCGTATTAAACCTTCATCATCATCAAGTAGTTACTCCAGTTTCCCGGGTATTGTTTATCAGCCTCTTCCATCTGTTCCTATCTTGGTATATTTGTTTATTTTGAACTTCCTCCCACGAGCTCCCTCTCAGTTTGTTTTAGTTGGTCGATCCACTTCCTTCTTGGTCTGC
Source organism: Ceriagrion tenellum (assembly GCA_963169105.1). NCBI lineage: Eukaryota > Metazoa > Arthropoda > Insecta > Odonata > Coenagrionidae > Ceriagrion > Ceriagrion tenellum. Next base: position 127,350,606 of record OY720637.1, read on the forward strand.
CCACTCTTCCCTTCCCTGGTATTTCCTTTTCCAACCATACCTTAGCTGTTTTGGTCTGTTCCATCCTCATCACATGACCATACCATCCCAGCCTGGATCTCCCGACTTTTTGAATTAATGATCTTTTGCATCCAACCTGTTTCCAAATGTCTTCATTTTTCTGCCTGTCAAGTCCTGTCTTTTTACCTTATCTAAGTCTATTAAACCTTATCTAGTGGAAAATTGCCATTTCTGTGATTAATTATATCGAGAAATTGAGAAGCATTCAGAATGGGGTCATATCTGAATTTAACGTTATAATTTTAGCAGACGTAAGAAGCGCGAACTAAATATGGTAATATTCAAGATCCTATGCTATACTCCTATATGACTGAAATTCTCATGAGTTAAATAAAAATGTTTATGATTTTTCTTTCTTCGCTCATTTTTTTCCACGCGGAACGTTTAGATGTCCTTCACAACAGGAGGATTTTTTTATTCTGATAAAATTACTGCGATGTTTGCGATGATTTATTTTTTAAAGATAGTTGAGGAACCATCAAAACTACACACTCAATTTAATGAGGAGATCTAAGTGTTAGAAATTCCTAATATTTTAAATAATGTCTCTCTGAAGTGCACACACGTACCGTTTCCTGAGCATAATGGCTGGTGTTTTTTGGCAAAAATCTCAGAAATTAATGCCGTTAGGGGCTGATTGTTTGTTATCTTTGGAAGGGTGAGACATTTTTCTTTGAAATGAGTTCAAATTCATTGATTTTTAGGTGAAATAATATTTGGCTCAACTACCTTAAATTTACATCTTCATCTACATCTTCGTAATACCCTGCGAGCCGCCGTACGGGCGTGTGGCATGGGGTGTTAGGTCTCCAGCCGTGCAACAGTTTTTTTGGAGATGAAATGGTGGCATGTATTATAGTAGTGCATTTCGTTGGGCACAATTTTTATTGTGGTCGCTTATTGTTCGCGGAAAGAACAAGTTTTTGTACTTATCTGTTCGGCAGTGTATCTCTTATTTTATCGCATCTGTCAGACCTAGAGATGTAGTGAGGAGACATGATAGTATTCTTTATGTCGCTCAGAGAAATATCAGTTCTGAATTTCTCAAGCAGTCTAAGCCTAGCGTGTAGCTTCCGAGTGTCTGGGGCTCCCTCCTTAATCCCGCTAAAAGTTGTGAGACACTATGTGTACGCTCGTAGCAGTTTTTAACGAAGTGCGCTGCTTTCTTTTGCATTTTATTAATTTTTTTGGTCAAATCTTTATGACCAGGGTCCCAAATGATCGCGGTGTATTAGAGGTGTGGCCTAACCAGTGCGAAGTAGCACCTCTCTTCGACTTTTTCATCCGAGGACCTTCCTATTACACGTTTAACAAAACCTAGTTTCTTTAATGCTGCGCCACATATGTTTTTTACGTGTAATCCTCACGATATATAATAATTTAAAACAGATGGTGGATATTCTTGCTTTACATCCACTAATTCCAGCCAGTCATTATACCCATTGGAAAGAAAGGAAAGAGCATAGATAACCAATATGATTGTTATTCCATAAGTTATATCTCGCTGATATTACCTTAAATCTATTACCAGAAGCGTAACCCATAATATTTGTGACTCAAATCGAGGAGAAGGCAGACGAATGGTTTCTAATTATTACCCTGCAAGCTACCACAAGAGTGTTCGGCAGGGGTTGAATTATCACCAACGTGAACTGCAGTGAAGAAATTTACTTTCACCAACATTCACCACACTATGCGTATGCTGCAAATGCTACAGAAACTACTGAACTAATCGATAATGCAACTATTTAAAAGTGACACTAGAATCATGCAGGGTACATGCAAAACATGGTTTTAGCACTACACGGCAGATTTAGAAACATGCGTTGGGAGGCATATGAATAAATCAGCTACATTACCTAACAAATAACCTTCTTCAAAGTCTTTACGCAGCCATTATGGTTTCTTATAGATCGCGAAAGAACGAAATTACAAACCTTTCTGTTCTACAATCTATTTCCCTTATTTTGCTCTCATGATCTGATCTACCGTAGTATGTTGGAGTTCGTACTAACGATTGATGAAGCAGTGCTCCGTAGTTCAGCTGGGCAGCTGCATCATTGCCAACTGACCTTTGGAAGTCGGTCCTCCGAGTGACCGTGCATCCTTACAAAAGCCGTTGGGAAAGTGGAGACCACACGAGTTATCCTGCCCGTGACTCACGACCGGCACGAAATAGCCGACCGAACAGTAATGGATTCACACCATCTGGAGGGAATACACGGCCTAAACATACAGCAAAAATGGCCGAGGCCATATTCAGGAAATCTTCTAAGTAAATCTTTCATTAAAAAAATTTTTTATCCTTTTGGTTGTGACGCCGATTGAAATGAAATAGGTTTAACGCAAACGCAACAGTTATATCTTAGCCCAATGCTTCTATCCATGTTCCTTATGACCAGTTGCAGAAACGGCACATATGTATTCAATAAAGTTATGGGACCCATAAGCCATGGCAACTATACAAAAAGGGTTGCACAAATATTCGATAAATTTATTGGTTTCATAACTTATGGTATAGAGTTATGAGTTCCGTAAGTAGCCAAGATGGCAGATGCGCAATTAACCGCTTGGAGACTTAATTACTAGAAAAAAGAGTTGTTTTGTGACGAATGACCAGTTTATTTACTCTTACTGACTAATTATATTGTGCATTAGCAATTATTTATAGGCTAAAATTTCATAAATTTGATCCGGGGGTAAAAGATTAGATAAAATACTCGGAGCTATTAACTATAGGTAGATAAGTTATGTAACTAGTAGATGGGTTCCTGCATCCTGAATATTTTTATGAGATCTACAACTTTTGGATGGACTATGGATCTCCTAACTATTGATTCCACAACGAAATGTTCCTACAACCGGCCATTATTTTTAAAGAAGTTGAGTTTCAGTGAAACTCTACTGCTGATATCGGCATTCGCTCAGGTTATATTTGAACTTCGCTGAATTCAAAACCCTGAAGATTCCCTAAAACATTTGGCTAAACATCGGCATTGAACCATAAATATAATTGACAAACATTCAAGAAACTTCATTGATATACAGCAGTTGACGATCGGATAAGTAACACAGTAATGAGGTGTTCAAAGTAAAAAAACTCATTTGCTGGACTGGAAGTAGAACCAAGCTCCGCAGCTCTTTGAATTTGTCTAATTAAACTCCCTTGTGTTAAAACTTGGGATTTACCTCGCGGACATCGGCGCATAGCGCTCGCAAACTAGTAATTCATACTGGTACCTCTGAGGTCATTTTGCACCTTAAAGCGATCCTTACACAGTGAAGGAGATCGCTTGGGTGGCATAGCTGGTTAGCGTACTCGGCGCGAAATCTGGGGATCTAGGTTCGACCCCAGAATAATTTTTCCACTGTGTCACCGTTAAAGTTAATGAGTGGGCAGTTCCTCTAGTTCTTTGGATCGGATACATTTTCATCAACATACTATTCTGCGAGCCTCCGAAAACTAGTTTTTTGTACCTATCTGTTCGGTAATGTATCTCTCTTATTTTATCTCTTCTGTCAGACCTAATGACGAAGTGTGGCATCATGATAATATTCTCCGTGTTCCTCTGAAACACATTATTTCTGATTTTTTAAGCCAACCAAACCTAGCGTGTAGCCTCCGAATCTCTAGGGGAGCCCACAATAATCCCTCTAAAAGCTGTGACACACTATAGTTTGCTCTTAGCAGTTTTTAACGAAGCGCTCTGCTTTCCTTTGTATTTTATTTATTTTGGGAGTAAGACTTTATGACCAGGGTCCCTAAGGCACGCGGCTTATTCGAAGTGTGGCCTAACGATAGCGAAGTATCCACTCTCTTTGACTTTTTCATCCGAGGACCTTCCTGTTCTACATTTAACAAAACCTTGTTTCTTTAATGCTGTGCCACATATGTTTTGTATGTGTTTTCCCCGCGATATATCAGAAGTTAAGGTAACTCCAAGATATGTTACTTTTTCCGAAGATTCTATGTTAATTCCATCAACAGTGTAGATATAGCATTTGTGTTATTATTTTTGCAAGAGTGAACTGTGATGCATTTACAAAGATTTAACTCTAGTCCCCCACTCCTGGCACAACGAATGAACGTTATTTAGGTCCGATGACAGAACTTCTAAGTCCGCGTCTTCGCTTGTATCGCGGTAGATGACCGTGTCGTCTGCATGGAATCTTAATTTACTGCCAACTCGAGAACTTAGGTCGTATGTATGAATAATGAATAATGGAGGGCCAATCACGCTTCCTTGTGGAACTCTGGAAGTGACTCCAACCATATCGAAGATAATACCATCAATACTTACTTTTTGTTTTCGGTCACTGAGAGAGTACTTTATCCAATTCAATATTTTATTATGAACTCCGCATAATTGCAAAGTATGTATGAGTTTATTTGAGGGATGAGTTGATTCCACTTTTTTTAGATTCCGATTCCAATTCTATTCTTTCAGATCCATTCACGATTCTCGATTCCGATTCCACCGATTGTTATTCCTAATAACAGGTAGGATATTGATATACCAATAGCGGACGACTATTATTTAAATTCAAGTATTGGCTTAAATAAAATAACAAAGACACTTAAGTCACTCAAAAAGCATAATTATTAACAAATAGCAAATATATCCTCAGCTTATTGAGGTGGATAAAAAGTACAAATTGATAGCCTACACCCAAAATTACCGAGACAAATATGATGTGATAAATGAAATTTGATTTAAATATTTATGTCTGGAATCGATGGAATTGGAATCGACTTCAGCCGATCAATTCTCGATACCGATTCTAATCCTGAGAATCGATGGAATCGAGAATCGACATTTGAATTTGACTCATCCTTAGTTTATGTATATGTTTGGCATATGTTGTCCACCACTGGACGTCACTCATAGAACTCATTTTAACTTTACCCCATAAAACAAGCCTAGAATACCTATTACCGCGCCTCTCATACTGATTAGGAATCAGTAGAGAGAATACAAAAGATACCCTCAACGCGCAACGCTCGTGGACACCCCACGCATACAATACACATGACGAGGGGTCATTTCGCCTCTCCAGTCTTCCGCCTTATTGCTCGCCCTTCGTCCCTTTTTCCTTCCCGGCCCACGCTACACGAGTGCGGCGGCGGGCGACGGCATAGCACAGCTGACCCAAATTGCGAAAATCCACTCGAAACCTTGTGAGAGTGGTGGGAGAGCCGGCCCTACCCTTCTGCTAAGGGGGGGGGGGGCGACGACTTGCCTCCCCCAACCCCCAAAGCCCTTGGCCTACCCACCCACCCACCCTCTGCTCAATAGACTTCCCCATTGTACCTCCCACTCTCTTTCCTGCCCCTCCCACCACCTATCACTCGATAGACATTGCACCTCCCACCCCCATCCCTCACCCTCCACCCCCTCCACCGCACAATACGGTCACCGCTCTGAGCGCCCGTTCGGTCTTCCTGTCATACGCTCAGCTTTAAGTCGTTTGGAACGGATTCCGTTTTTATGTACTGAATCGGGCGAAACTTTGCATTCGTGAACTCTATATTCAAAATTCAAGGTAATATTTTTTATTACTATAAGAAAAGCGAAGTTTCTTCCTTAGTCTCTCCGAAAATTCCCTTTCCCGCAAAGAAATTCACGAAATGAGTTCACATAATTCGTTTAGGGTCAATCCATACCAAGTGGTCCAAGTTAGTAGCTCGACCATTTTAGAAAAAATTCATTTTTTGAGGGCAGATAGCCTTATGTTTCGACAGCTCAAAACAAGTTATATTTTATTTTTAGTTTCCATGGCAACCAAATGGCGGCCATTTTTCAATCTCGATGCAGAGCTTTTTTAGCATTTGCAAGCTTTGACATTAACTTCTGTTACTCAGCTACCATCAGTTATAGTCCATAGTCAATCTCTCCACAAAATTGTTGATACTTGGGTACCAATTGTATGGTACTTAGTTTCCTTTGATATTGTTAGTGTTATATTTTCATATTAATTTCAATGTACCGATAAATTACAATGCTGTTGAACAAGTAAGGTGATGAATACTATTATAGTATCAATAACTGACCTAATATTTCTTTCAATTTTCTTCGATATATTTGGTGAATGATTTTTTAAGTACCATACAATTGGTACCCAAGTGTCAACAATTTTGTGGAGAGATTGACTATGGACTATTTTTCTATACACCATATTATTATATTAAATTTATTTTTTTCAATCATCTAAATTTAAAAAAAATATTATTTCAAGCCTTGAGATGTGTAATAATGGGCATGATAAATGCATTTACATCATTTCGCAAATGCTGAATTTTTGCTTTTTTCACACACCTATATCTGCGTAACTAGAAAAGTCTCCAAGTCAAGTTTTATATCATAGTTAAATTGTGTACAGATCTTTATTTTCTGTAATTTTCAAATTTTTAAGCAACTGCCTACCAGAGATATTGAACTTGGAATATTGCAAAATTTTAAAAAGTTACAATTTGCCGGCTCTGTAAAAATAAAAATATGCAATCTTCTGACTTCAAATTTTTTTAATATAGAGATCTAATGTCACCGTATATTAAGAGTAATTTTTAAGGGTCGAAGAAAATTTCTTCTTCCCCAAAAAAATTCCGAAATATACGAAACCTTACGTTTTTTACTTTAAAGTTTGGCTGTTAAAATAATCACGAAGAAATAACAATTCCACGTTATGACATACACAGAGTTGTAGTTCCATGTATGCGTATTGCATAAAAATTTATTTCATTTTCCTATAACTGATGGTAGCTGAGTAACAGAAGTTAATGTCAAAGCTTGCAAATGCTAAAAAAGCTCTGCATCGAGATTGAAAAATGGCCGCCATTTGGTTGCCATGGAAACTAAAAATAAAATATAACTTGTTTTGAGCTGTCGAAACATAAGGCTATCTGCACTCAAAAAATGATTAAAAATACTGAGCATATTTAATGTCAACACGAGCGCCTTACGAAAGGAAGCATTGTAATGATTCTTATTCTTACATGCGAAGTTTTTTTTTCCTTTCTATTTCGTGAAATTTTAGAAGAAAAAACATTAGCATAAGTGCTCAAAAATACGCGTTTCTTTTGATCCGTCTCCTTGACGACCGTCAGTATTGTTGAAGCCGAGTTTCATTTGAATATTTACATGGAGGAACAAATCCCATAATAAATCAACTGTGAATGTTAAGTAGAATGTATCGTAAGGGATACATTGTTGTGCATTCATACTTCTTAGGTGGATGCAGCATTTAGTTGGATGAAAGATTATCGTACTAGCAGTTAGACGGTAATATTTTGTTGGTTTACAGCGTGCATGTGAAACTACATGTGCGTTAGGTTTTTGACATACGTTCGAGTTGTAGAAATAGCGATGTATAGAATTTTTTTCGTTTTCTACTCTAGGGAGTTGTATATTTTTCCATAACAAAACATTATTGTAAAAAGATGAAAATCACCAAACTAACAAATTTTGCTCATTATTAAATATATCAATGACTAAATGATCCGTATCTGTTGACATCAATCGATATCGGATCGATATACGCTATAAGAAATTGTAACCGATTTATTTTATAAAATAGTCGATTAAACGTACAAAATGCCCACTGTTACATACCCGGCGGGATCTAGGAGATGTAAATTTTCTAATTTAAAAAAATCTTTCTGGAGTGCTTACTCGTTTCAATTCCTATGTAAAAAGGCTGGTTTTTATCGAAATATCTCTCGAAATGTACTCTGGTAATTGGCTGACATGTTGGTATCTTTGGAATGATGAGATATTTTTCTTTAAAAAGAGAAGAAATTCATTGAATTCTAAGTTAAATGTTACCTCGCTCACTCCACCAGGGGTGGTTGGAGTAATATTTTTGTGCATGTACAGATTCGCGTGAAACATTTTTACACTTATTCTACGATGATTTGTGATAACTGGATGAAAGTGGAAAAAAAGCATTGTAAGAACTTGAATATTTTTGCTGTTCAATTAACACGTAGCCAATCTACATGAGATATATTTCGCTATAAATTGATCATATGCATGCAGATTTTCTCCCAAACACGAAATATGTAATAATGTTAACATCCTTACAATGGTTAGTAACATATGCCTATGAAGATGTATCGTCCAGTCAAAGATTCGAAAAAAATAGTATTCAAGTGTAATTATGTTAAAATTTGAATACCACGTGAAAACTGACAGTTGCCTTGGCAACGTTATCGATGCTCCACTTTTGTTGTAAATTTTCGAGCACATGGCGTTGTCAATAACACCTATTACTATGAATGCAGATACTTTCTTCGGGCTGTAAACAATTTTGGTGCACGTATTGTTATTGAAATTCTAATCAAATAATTCTCATTGTATCCATTTTTTTAAACATTAAACCAGTTGATAACTACAACATTTAAGCTTCGAAAACAATTAAGTACAGTTACATTAACAATTAAGGAAGTTGGAGGCGTAAATAATTAGTACTACAGCTATGTAGTTTAGTTTTCCCAGCTTCGAGCATGAACAGGGGGACGAGTCTAATTTATTGAAATTGTAAAAAAATTGGCTGTATATGAAATTTAAAAAACGAAAAAATCCTTCCCTGTATCTTAGTTTTTGCCTATTGTAATCGAAATTACGAGTCTCGTTTCAAACGCACAGCTATACTGCCGATCTGGCCGGTACAAAAATTCAACGGAAACCATTAGGGACCATAAAAACTACGTGGAAAAAATGCAAGACTACATTGTTAGCATAACATAAAACCCCGTTATATTACCCCTCCTTTCCCCTATTCTCGCCCCACCCCCCTTTAACTGCTGGTATCCCAACAACCCCTGCCGCACGCCTCTGAGGCAGCTCGCAGGATGGCATGTAGGTGTAGATAATAAACGGTCGGTCGGTGATTAAACGAGAACATTTGAAAAAATTAAAAGTTTTTCAGTGCTCCAAATACGTATACGTTAAATTTATTTTTTCTCAAAATCAGTAATTAGTTCTAAACCTTTTTGACATCGTGAAATACACTTCTGCATAGGGAGTTGGTGTGGTGGCCAGGGTGCTGGCTAACCATACGGACAGCCAGGGTTCAAATCCCTGCAGAGGAGGATGTTTTTCAGAGGAAACCCGATCCCTTCTTGATTGTCTTGTGGAGGGCACTCCAAGTACAGTACTCCGTCTTTCAGATGAGACGTTAAACCGTGGCCCCCTCGGCGCCTTTCATTAAGAGCAGGCTAATGCCGACGCCGGGTTTCTATCCACCCTTCCTACCTTACCTATCCCCTATGGCGCAAATGACCTTAGCTGTCGGTCCCCTCCCCAAAATCCAATCCAATCCACTTCTGCATAGCCTTGCCATGCAATTCCGTCACCAAATATGTCAACTTGTTATTCACCGGCATCAATTTGATGCTTCTCTTTCCAAGAACCGTTTCGACAATAGGCAGTTCTTCGGAAGGTAATCATTATGTGGGCGCGAGATCTGGACAGAAAGATTGCGATCAAAAATCTCTCTTCCGAATTTATAAAAATTGTTTCGGCTGTGTTGTTTTGGGTTTGTGTCGGTCAGGATTGGTTTTTGGATTTCTGAATACACCCAACACTTTTTATTTGGATTTTACTACAAAACGTGTTTCTTAATTGAATTACGTCGCCATTTTTCATGCTATTCAAGGAATTTATATGTGACATGCTTTTCCATGATCACTTGGTTCGAACATAGGACAAGATTTTGTATGGATGATTTCTGAAGTTTATCGCATGAGACTTGCGTAAATATCGAAGACTTGAATATAGATCGTTGAGAGCTCTTAGGTTTCCCAAATTAAATATCAATACTGACCTGCAATCACACGATTAAAAGTATCAATCTTATTTTTTTATGCCAAAACAAATATTAGTTGGTTCAAATGGAATTGCAGGTAAAACAAAAATGATACAACAATCATAGATATATGTGCCTATTGTATCTTTACCGCCTCATGACCAAGACGAGCTATATGCCTCCCAAGAGTAAATTTTATTGCTCCCAACAACAACTTGAAACGTTGAATTTACATTCATCCACATGAAAGCTAGGTTGTGTCTAAGGAATACCTGTGTTAAGGCAACCCACATCAAAAACATATACACTGGCTACATATAACATGATAAGGTACATAATATTTTTCATAATCATCTGGTGAATCAGAAAAAGGTCATAGAATTAATAATACAATAGTGATAATGCCATTAACTTTTCAAAGTAGCTCTAAGTTTAAGAGAAGAATAATATATAATATTTCAGAAAAATCGAACTATATCTTCCTCAGCCAATATCCAAAGCTTGGCCAACTGCAGAAATACTTTACGACTTTTCGTATTTTTATAGTATCAGGTAAAGCATTATAAACCATTGGACCCGTATAAACAAGGGATCGCTTGAAAATGGTTCAATTTGGCTTGATTAATTGAACTTTTCCGGTGTAATTTGCCTTTGGTTGAGCTCAATTCAACTTTTGGTGAACGTCACAATACATTTTATAAATGGAATTACATTTTGGGAAATTCGCATAGTATAGAAAAGGCATTCACATTCTGCTGGGAGGAAATGGGATAAGGTCTGTGACGTTCTTGCGTATATAATTCGTATTGCATAACTTGTGAAGCCTTATTAGGCTTGTCACGCGCCATATGCCCGTGAGTGAAGGACCTTGGGGTTAAACCGAAGGTAAGCCCTATGCATAAATATTTCGTTCCGCTATGTCATCGCTTGATTTCTGTATTGCGTACGGCGAACTTGAGCTCAACCTTTCTGAGAAATTTAATTCCAACCGAAACGGATAATACGACGGAGATGAACGGCATTTAACTTCACGTCGAATGTTTCCAAAGATTATAGTGGCAGTTAGCGAAAAATGGTGGTAGTAATTAGTCTTGAAGCCTTTATTTTGGAAGAGTCCATTTCATCTGATCCAGCTCCGTACAGTAATGCACGTTAGTTCTCTTACACAAATCTATTCTTCCCATTACTACCCGTAAAATGCTTGTTTCAACGCTTATATTTCCCTCATTTGATTATTGTGCTTATGTCTATAATGACCTTTGATTGGAATAAGAAAATACGCATCAGCGGCTGTTATATTCTTGTGCAAGATTTGTCCTTGACCTTCGTAAATACGAGCATATCTCCCACCACCTTCACAACATGTCATGGCTTAAAACCTCTTCTCGGAGGAAATATTTACTAGGTTCATTTCTCTTCTACTTTAAATATCCAGTTTATCTGTTATCCATGTTTACCCCGCCGGCCCTGGTGGTGGCGGGGTAAAGTCCTCGCCTGCTAAACCGAGGGTCGCGGGTTCGAGTCCCGCCTGGGTGGGTTTTTCACCACCCAGGGCATGGATGTATGTCAAGTTCTGTTGGTCCGGTCCCTGGAAAACCTGATGACAGGCACAGCAGCCTATCAGGATTACGGGGACATACGAGCCAACAGAATCGTCCGGCAGCAAAAAAAAAATCCAAATCAGTCTCTGTTCCTAGAACCACTAGAACTGACCCCTCCTATCTCTTACGCCCTATACCTCGGACAAATACTTAGGTACCTTAAACCTTTCATCATCTCTGGTTCTAATCCCTGTAATTCCTTGCAATTATCTATAAAAAAATTCTTCCTTCTATTTTTATGGAAAAACTATTTAATTATTACTATAATCAACATATATGTCTCTAACTAAAATTTTGCATCCGTCCATAGAATTGTATGTTTTACATAATGATCTGAGAAATTATTTTTTGTTTCTTATCTCTTTCTCATTGATATTATATTTTCCATTTTGTATTTTGTGTTAATTATCTGTGGCTGGAAAATTATTGTTTTTCATCACTGTGAGTTGTTGGCCAGGAATATTTTTGTTCCTTTTTCGCTAAAAGTCGAATATTTATATGTTTTTTCTATTTTGCTCAGAGCATATATCGAAATTTATTCTATTCTATTCTAATGCTGCCTTCTGGACTCTAAAATGAGGTGGAAAACCTTGAAATAAGTTCTTGCTGTGTGTGAGGGTAAGTCAATAAATAACTCGCAAAACTGGACATAGGCAATAATAATCAAAGTAACATCCTGAAATTTATTAACTTTTCTACGTATTCACCCTGTACATTCATACACTCCTTCCCAACTCTTTATAAGTCCTGAATAGCCGACAGCGGAGAAGTCTTTTGTTTGCTGTAGCAGCCAACGAGTAACCTCTTTGACTACGTCATTATCATTTTCAAAACTTCGGCCCCCATAATGATTCTTTTCAGGGGCCCGAACAGATGAAAATCACTGGGTTTGTCTGGACTGTACGGTGGATGTTCCAAGCGTTCCTAATAAAATGTTTAAGACTGATGCTGATGATGAAATGCTGTGGTTTTCGACTTATTTATTGACTTATAGCCGGTTGAAAGAACATTTAGTTATGGTTTTCATGAAGTTATAGATCTCATTAAAATATTCGGGTTGCAGGAACACATTTAACAGTATTATAACTTATTTAACAGTAGTGAATAGCTTCGAATGTTTGGTCTAATCTTCTACCGGCGGATAAAATTTATGAAAGTTTAGCCTATGAGTTATTGTTAATGCACATAATAATTAGTCAGTAAGAATAAACAAACTGGTCATTCGTCTCAAAACAATTATTTTATGTAGTAATTAAGTCTTCTAGTAGCTCATTGCGCATCCGCCATCTTGGCTACTTACGGAACTCATAACTCCATGGGATAAGTTATGAAACCAATAAACTTGTCTATCGTTTTTGCAGCACTTATTGAATGGTTTCCATGGCATATGGATCCAATAACTTTATAGAATACATATGTGTCGTTCCTGCAACTGGCCATTGGCCTTGTACATTCCACACTGTTAATATTACCTACCATGCTACCATCATTATCATTGGTAATGATTTGCACCTTTGTGACTTTGCACCTTTGACCATAATTGTATTTCGAAACCATGGTCGGTACTAATTAAGTGGCGTGGAATGTGCGTACGAAATGAGAAGACATTTAATGTGTCGCGGTTCCACTAAGTTAAGCCTCAAATTCAACTAGCTATTGAAAACCTATACCGACTTTTAAATAACTAATCTGTTTCTTATATCAGATTTATAGCTATAAATGGTTCAAAATTCAATTGCTTTAGTTGGACTTCACCGATTGGGCTTCGAGCACTATTATTTTTGAATCCAGCTTTTTTGTCTTAAACTAATGTGTAATTTTCGCGAAGCGTGCTGCTAACACATTCTCATCCTCTTAATTTTAATGCACTTCTGTAGTCAGCCTTGCGTTTAATTTGCCGTCCTCTGCCCCCCGACCCTTTGCTGTCCACCTTCCATGCGTGCCTCTCCCTCATTATCGGTGAAAAATTATTAATATGAGCGATGATTTTGCGCAACTAATAATATTGGTTATCCTAATCATAGGTGGTGTACAGGTTATAAGCAGCTACAGCTGTATAGGGCGCTACACATTTAGTTGACAGCATTGGCTCTTATGGAGATTCGTTTCCTGTGTACATCACCGTAAGACTGCATGTGCGATGTTGCCATTTGTAGAAGGAATGTTAATATTTGAGTAATTTATTATATTAAGTGCACTTGTAGGAGTTTTCCAATATGTAAATATATTTTCCTAAAGTAAATTACCTAAATTTACTACGGTGTTGGGAATGTGTGTTTGAGTGGCCTTCTGGTTTGGCAACAGTGTCTTACTGTCGACTAATTATGTAACAAAGACAAAAAACAGCATCACAGGGGAAAATACACACGTTGGCTCCTAATATTTTGACAAGCCGTATGTCTTTTTCAAAGGAAGAATGAGAACTGAGATGGAAGGGAGGACGGAGGGGGATAGAAGAGAAGGAGGGTAAGAACAGTTGAGGAAAGGGAAAGGACAAGAGTGGAAGTGAGGAAAGTAGGGAGGGGGCGGGGTCAGGAAGGCGGTAAGAGAAGAAATTTGAAATGGAAGAGGTTAGAGTGATTTATTGAGTCCCGGCGGAGAGAAGGCTTGAAAAATAAATGCATGAGAACTCAAGGTCTTTAAGTTGGAGGGGAGAGTAGGAGAGGGGAAGGGAAGCGAGAATACTTTTCTTTAAAGTTCGTGATTGCCGGCGATACTTTGTGGAATTTGCTAAACATTTAGAATGAATAGGGTAAACTTTGTTTTTCCACAATTAATTTAATGACTTACGACCATGGTCATGTCGTAAGTCAGTCATCGTCGTAAGCCATTAAATTCATTGTGGAAAAACAAAGCGAACCCTTTCATTCAAAAATACTTTTCTTTGTTCTAGCTCTCTTAAACATTATTCTGGCTTCGCTACATAGACAATATTATCCTTCTTTTCTGTGGCCACATGGCATCAATTCTCTCAATTCTTTCATCTCGTGTGGTGACATTTAGTTTATTCCAAATTTTAGTTTATTTAGTTTATTAGTTTTTACGCCTCGTAGATGTGGATGGGAAGCATTTTCTTTTTCTCAGGAACGCGACGGCAACGACTTCGGTGCGATTAATTTCAAAGGTCTCGCCTCAATGAAAATGACCTCCTGCGCAACCGCCATCATGTTTCTCCACCACTGTACTGTGTTCATCCTCTCCCATTGGTGAAATCGCCTTGAATATCTTTTATGTGACGTGGAATAGAGAATTCGAGTACCCCTCACCTTTCCGGAGGTGAAACAGATTCAAGCCGCGGTAGTAATTGCATATGCACAGGGCTCCCATCAAGGAGGGGGGTGGTGGTTCCCGCCCGGGAAATTACCGGTCGTTCAGAGCCGAGCAGGGGCCCGACACACGCAGGGGTGGGGGGTGTCGTTTGACTGGAGCGGGAGGAAGGCAATTAGAAGCGAAGAAGACCCAAACCCCTCTCACGACAAACCGCCGTGCCTCAATTTCCACGGAGCCTCCCTCGAGGGACGCCCTTTCGCTGAAATTGGGGCGATGAGAATGTTCCCCCTTCCCATCAAACGCACGGGGATCCAGAGATTAATTCCCCTCCATTTCTCAACGATTAGGGCAATGGAGCGAGGGTATTTATTAATACATATCCATCGTATGGGTATTTGCCTTTTTTAAGTGGACAGGTGTGACAAGGTTAGTGTGAATACTATCATAGTTTGTAAATGATTACGGTAAAGGCCGCTTTACACGGTACACTTTATTGAACAAACGAATGCGTCATAAAATGTACAGGAAATTGAATGGAAATAGGATAGATTGGATTGAATATTTGGGGAGACGACCGACAGCTAAGTTTATTTGCGCCATTGGGGATAGGCGAGGGGTACGCAACTTCAAAAACAAGTGTACGCCGCATTTCCATATCAGCCATTTCTATCCATTTATGTTCATTTCTATCCGTTTCTAACCATTTCTAACCATTTCTGTCCATTTCTGTCCATTTCTGTCCATTTCTTACCATTTCTCTCCATTTCTGTCCATTTCTTACCATTTCTATCCATTTCTGTCCATTTCTAACAATTTCTGACCATTTCTATCCATTTTTCTCCATTCTAACCATTTCTGTCCATGAAATCTCAGATCCTACATTTCTGTCCATTTCCATACATTTATGTCCATTTCGATCCATTTCTGTCCATTTATAACCATTTCTGTCCATGTCTTACCATTTCTATCCATTTCTGACCATTTCTATCCATTTCTCTCAATTTATAGCCATTTCTGAACAAGCGTACACCATTTCTCAGAGTTGCATACCCCTTGGGGACAGGTAAGGGAGGAAGGGTGGTTAGAAACCCGGCATCGGCATTAGCGTGCTCTTAAAGATAGGCGCCAAGGTGGCCACGGTTTAACATCTCATCCGACAGACGGAGTACTTTACTTGAAGTGCCCTCCACAAGACACTCAAGTAGGGATCGGGTTTCCTCTAAAAAACATCCTTCTCGTCAGGGTTTTGAACCCTGGCCGTCCGTTTGGTTAGCTAGTATTCTAGCCTCCACACCAACCCGATCCCCCGAATAGAAATAGAGCAGGTCCTATTTCCCGTTAAGTCATTCAGTCAATTATACAATTTTCCGCTTTACACGGTACAATTTTCCTCATGCAAGTGTTCATACATTCGTTTGTACAATAAAATGCACCGTATGAAGCGGCCTTAACAGTTGGAGCGTTCCGAATTTAGCAGACAGTATGTGCCCTTGTGGAGACTCGTTTCCTGAGTTAATCTCCATAAATCAGGAGGTGCGATGCAGTCGGTATCAACAGGAAAAATGATTTAACACTTGGAATAATTCATAATGAAAACCGTGTTCAGTTCCACTATGATTTTATACTTTCTACAGGTTTCGACGTCTAAAGCGTCATTTTCAAGACAAACAGAAGGAAACATTACATCCTGCAGAGGAGGATGTTTTACAGAGGAAACCGAGGAGAGGTTATGGAGATCACTTCTAGTGCAGTGCTCCGTCTTTCGGATGAGACATTAAACAGTGGTCCCCTTGGCGCCTTTCGTTAAGAGCAGGCTAACACCGACGCCGGGTTTCTATCCACTCTTCCTCCCCTACATGTCCCCTATGGCGCAAATAATCTTAGCCGTCGGTCGCCTCCCAAAAATCCAATCCAATCAAAAAGTTACAAATGCGAACCTTTTTATATTAACTCGAGTAAGAGGGGGAGGGGGAGGGAGAAACGTGGGAGAGGAGGGTGAGTGAGTAATGGAAGTTTACGGGATTTTGAGAGAAGGACAATGAGGGAAACGGAAGGAAGGTCAGATGGTGATCTACATCTACATAATACCCTGCAAGCCGCCGCATGGGCGTGTGGCAGGGGGTGTTAGGTCACCAGCCGTGTAAAGGTGTAAGTTTTTTGGAGATGAAATGGTGACGTGTATTATAGGAGTGTATTTAGTGGAGCTCAGTTTTTATTGTGGTTGCGTATCTGTTCGGCAGTGTATCTCTCTTATTTTATCGCATCTATCAGACCTAGATATGTAGTGAGGAGTCACGATAATATTCGCTGTGTTGCTCTAAAAAATATCAGTTCTGAATTCCTCAAGCAGCATAAGCCTAGCGTGCAGCGTCCGAGTTGCTAGGGGCTCCCACCTTAATCTCTCTACAAGATGTGAGACACTGTATGTACGCTCGTAGCAGTTTTTAACGAAGCGTGCTGCTTTCCTTTGTAATTTATTAATTTTTTTGGTTAAATCTTGATGACCAGGGTCCAAAATGCTCGCGCCGTATTCTAGGTGTGGCCTAACCAGGGCGAAGTAGCATGATGACATCAAAAGGGAGAAGGAGGGTTGGTAAGAAAGAAGTCAGATTTGAAACTGTGGCCAAAGTTTTAGAACATTTTAACTCCATCGCTATAGACGTCGAAACCGGTAGACAGCATTTAAACATAATGGAATTGTGCTCAGTTGTTATTATGGGTTCTCGTCCTTGTCGTCGCTCTGCTACGTAACGCCACACTTAATTGATTTACTTGGTTTAACCCTATTTTCGTATGCTATGTCTTCTTGAAGGAGTGGTCCAGAATGCAAGAATTTTTTTTCTAGACTAACTTACATTTAGTGTAACCATTTTATTATGAATACCCGATTGCGTGTCTTAATTTTAACATATATCATATTGTAGGTCTTCTACTGTTGCATGGTGTAAAATACGACAAATTCATCAGTCATTTGAAGAAGATATATCGGTTTAAAAACGACGAGTTTTAACGCTGAAACGAGTTGCCTTAATTGCTGTACGTACGATGGCATCTCTTCTCCTAACTTTTTTTTAATCTCAACTTCAGCCTGAATATTATTGTTCAAAAACTTGTCTAACATGCACATTATACTGAGACAACTAACATATTTTTTCAACCTCGGTCATTGATAGTATCGCACGAGTATTTCACTGGTCGTTCAATCCTAAGTTTGGTTGACTGCAGCCCTCCACCCATCCCCATCAAATGCTTGTTCCCTTACCTACTGTTATCTCTTCCTGTGTACTTTCCTCTTTATTCGGTCCATGAACTTATTCCTGGGACTTCCTCTGGGGAATCTTTCGTCTATTTTACCTTAAATGTATGTTCTTCACAAACCAATTGTGTTTCAGAGCGTGCCCAATCTACCTTGTTGTTTTATTTCTGTATGGTGTTCCGTATGGCCCTTTCCTCTGTTGCTCTTCTGTACACTTCATCAGTTCTTGTTTTGTCCGTCCATTTTCTCTTCCACATCCTCCTCCAGTACCAGTTATTGGGTCCTTTTAGTCTGACTACTCTATAAGATGAGTATTTAAGCTAAAATAATAGACTTCCGGTTTTCTTCGGAGCACGTAGCCGACATCCTACGATGAATGCGGCTACGTTGCTAAGGGAAACCTGCCGTTTAACTTGTTTACCTAATTTATTTTTATATTATATAAAAATTAGTCATTAAATACATATTGTCAAATGTTTTGTGCGTAAAGATTATGATATCTTTCCCTCACTCGTTAAAAATTATGATATGAACTCCTGCCTAAATAGCGATAGAGGCTGGAGACAACTTACGTTATAGCATACATTTTAAGAAACGTTTTACAAAATTTTATATTTGACGACCCTTAATAAGTTGGCAATAATTAACTGACATATTTAAGAATTTGTTTCCGTCCGCTGAAGTACTTATTTTTCTACATTTTTCGATGTCTGAACTTCATTCTGAGGTGAAATTTCTTAGAATTTATTTAAAATTTCGGGTCGGGAGTAACAGTTACCACGACCCTCTCTCTTTTCCTCATTACAAAAACACACACTTCATTCAAGAACCTTCACACTCCCTCCTTAACGCCTAGTATAAGTTTTTAATTTAAAAATTACTTTTAAGCCACGATTAAAGGCAATATTTCCATAATAAGTCTTCAGAATGAAATATACCCAGTGGCAATGAAAATTCACTCAATTAGTAAAATTAAATAGATTTGTGAAAACATTGTGTTCCTCATGTCTAAAATTGCTATCAATGAAATGACTTTCCATATAAGTTTTCATGTAACTGACATTTCTTGTTAAACCAAGAATCAATCGTAAAATATTTGTTAAATTATGACAGATAGGTGCAGTTTTTGTAGAGCAAAGCAGCAGTTGTAATCTTCACTCCATATGGGCGATGCATCGATCGACTCAGTTGCGAGATTTCAAGTTTTCATTTTCAAAACTTTTAGAGCACGGTGGAACGAGTCTATTATTGGTTAAGCGGACCTCAGCTTAGAGAACTAGTTTTGCTTGGTATTTAAGGTAGTCGGAGCGATATAGTTCCCTAGTCATAATAGAGACCATATTCGAATTGTACGTTTTAATTTCACCAGCTATAAGACATTAATTAAATATTGCATTATTAATGGCGCATTAATATACTTTTATATGGTAGAAATTGTAAGAAATTAAATGAAAATATCTAAATAACTCTTTAACTTGACTAGTTTTTCTCGCGCGGTGCGCTCCTTCAAATTTGAAACTCCTTCAAAACGGGTTTTTTGTACTACCCAAGAATCTATTGCCGTGATAATATGATTGATTTTCAAATATAGTTGAGCAAACATACAAACTACTCGCTTTTAATAATTTTACGACATCTAAGTGTTAGAAATACCTCATTTTCTAAATAATGTCTCTCTGGAGTGCATTCACGTATCATTTCCCATTTTCCATTTAAAAGGGCTGGTATTCTTTGGCAGATATCTCGGATAGCAATGAGGTAAGGGGTTGAATTTTTGGTGTCATTAGAAGGGTGAGATATTTTTCTTTAAAATGAGACCAAATTCATTCATTTCTAGGTAACATAATTTTTCGCTCAAACTACTTTAACAGAGTCAATGGAAAATAGTTTTTGTAATTATTGGCCAAACACTGAAATGTTTTGGTCTCCTTCCCCTCAATGCATACCCACTACTATTACTGAAATTAGTTGATGTTCCTTGTGTCGTTTTTGCACTTGAAAAGCTTACTAAATGATGAATATATCGTAAGCGACGGAACAATTTAGCAAGGAAAGGGACTGATTACTTTGGGCCATGGGTAAGGAATTGCATGGAAAGGCTGGTGGAAGGCTTGGCATGGAGCGTAGCGTTATTTAGGGATGAAACGAGGACTCTGAGAAAGGACGGCTCAGTGCTTTCATGATGTGGGCGTGGAGGAGGATGGAGAAGGTGTGGTGGACGGAAAGGAAAACAAACGAAGAAGTTTTGGGCGTGGTGGGTGAGAAAGAAAGCTTTTGCACGAGATCAGGAGGAGGCAGGAAAGGTGGCTCGAGGAATAAACGGTGTTGGGTTATTTTATCAAATATTTTACGATATATTCTTGGTTTAACAAGAGATGTCAGTTACATGAAAACTAATATGCAAATTCATTTCATTGATAGCAATGTTAGACATGAGGAACACAATGTTTTCACAAATCTATTTAATTTTACTAATTGAGTGAATTTTCATTGCCACTGGGTATATTTCATTCTGAAGACTTATTATGGAAATATTGCCTTTAATCGTGGCTTAAAAGTAATTTTTAAATTAAAAACTTATACTGAGCGTTAAGGAGGGAGTGTGAAGGTTCTTTAATGAAGTGTGTGTTTTTGTAATGAGGAAAAGAGAGAGGGTCGTGGTAACTGTTACTCCCGTCCCGAAATTGTAAATAAATTCTAAGAAATTTCACCTCAGAATGAAGTTCAGACATCGAAAAATGTAGAAAAATAAGTACTTCAGCGGACGGAAACAAATTCTTAAATATGTCAGTTAATTATTGCGAACTTATTAGGGGTCGTCAAATATAAAATTTTGTAAAACATTTCTTAAAATGTATGCTATAGCGTAAGTTGTCTCCAGCCTCCATCGCTATTTAGGCAGGAGTTCATATCATAATTTTTAACGAGTGAGGGAATGATATCAAAATCTTTACGCACAAAACATTTTATAATATGTATTTAATGACTAATTTTGACATATTATAACAATTGATCGGATAAACAAGGTAAACGGCAGGTTTCCCTTAGCAACGTGGCCACATTCATCATTGGGGCGTTGGGTTGGGACTATGATAGAGGAAAGGATTTTGGGCCAACGGGAACGGAAAGAAAGAGAATATGTTACATGGATGGGATGATGAAGGGTAGGTCGTATGCAATGGCGAAAGAAGAAATACAAGAGACGGATGGGACCCTGTAAGTGCTAAAATCCCGACTGGAAGGGATGAAGAGGGGTGATGGGTTGCTCATGGCCGATATAGAGGGAAGGATGTTGGGTAAGCGGGGAAGCGAAAGGAAGAGAATAGGTTTTATTGGCGGGATGGAGAAGGGTAGAATGTTCACTTAGATGAAGGAGAAAGAAATAATTTATGATAGAGAAGGTCAATGTAATAAACCATGCCTGTATAAAACAAGGCCAAGAAATAACGCCAATGTTAGAGTTCCAAGGCTCAATGTTGAAGCATACAAAAATTCATATTTTATATTGCTCTTAAATTATTTATCATCTTGCCTAGAGAAATATCTACTGTGCAAAGTGAAGCCAGATTTCAAAGCCGTCTAAGAAATTGGTTACTTACATAAATAGGTATAAAAAATATTCTTTAACGTTAAAGTTCCTGCCAACACGTCATGTCATTGATTACACTGTGCTTTAATTATTCATTATTTCCTAAATTGTATCTTGCTTTGTATTTTTATGTTATTAAATGCATAAAGTCTATTTATTTTAATGTATGTTATATTGAGCACACTTTTGTGTAAATTTCAACGCCTATAAATATATTTGTATGTTATTAAATTAACTCCTGCTGAACGCAGCGTAACCTATTGTTGGCAACCCCCATTGTAGGTCTCTTCAAGGGTGCCTAATTTCACGAATAACATTGTATAATGGATTATATTGAATAATGAGGTGTATGAAATAAAATATTATCCTTATTATAAATAATTTAGCCAAAAAAGGCCCTTCTGTGTAAAATTCTGGTGGTTTAACTCTGACTTTCAATGAAACTAACGTTTACCTTCAGATTATTTCAATGAATCAAATCTTTCCATTTAGAGACTCAATGTGCGAACGGGATATATTTTTCACAGGAAAATTTCCTGGAAACATAAATTTAGATTTCTTTTATTTATTTATTTGAGGAAAGATCATATAGGGCGTGAAACCATTGTATAGTGAACGTATAACCAACAAAAAATGACACAAACGTAAAAATATAACAAGAAGAAGGTCACAAATAATAATCCGGCATGGGGAGGTCGTAAAAATTACTTGTTTCGTATATACACATCTATGTATCCCTCCTACGTCGTGGCCTTGGGCAGGCTGCCCTAGCTTGCCGGGGCAGAAGTTCTTCGCTTAAGGTATAGAGAGGAGCACCGCCCATCAATCTCGCATGCAAAACTTGCAACTCGGTCGGTATACTTGATCGCCCGTCGCTAGAAACCCTCCCCATTCCAACCTCTTCGAAGCTCAAAGTTGTGATTAAGGTTTGGGTGAAGTGCAGAGAAGCGATGCATCATTGCCGATGCACGAGAGTTTCCCGATCACACGAAACCAGCGATCGGAATTTATTTGGTGGGATTAATCGATCAGACGATGGAAACGTGGAGGAGGAAGAATGATTTCCAATGGATGCAAATTAATGGGAATCTTGGAACACATTGAAAAGCCAAGGTTTAACGACTTTTCTCCTCTATACACATCTCGGACCGAGTGTGAAGATTGTGGCGCACACGATATCACTATAAGAGGACAAAGAGGAAAAGTTCTCGGCCTGACGGAGAAATACTGTGTTTTTTTAGATCAAATTTGAACTTATTTCTCCACACTGTGAAACATTTTTCCCCAAAATTACTGAAATTCAGCAAGGTTTCCTCAACTAAAGCTATTCCAACGTTTAAGCAAATCTGGAAAGCTTAAAACTTTAAGCAAGGAAAACTTGCTGAAATTTTATCAAATTTTGAAGTAAATTCAGAAAATTTTGAATTAAATTTACTGAAGTAAATAAAACACTATAAAACAGTTTAGAGAATATATTAAATAAAACAGTTACTCTGCATTCTATTTGGAAGAACTGTTTTTGTGGAAATTAAATCCATTTCATCCAGATTTTTAGAGACAAGTTATATATAGGTTTGCAAATGTCTAAGAGTAACTTCAATTTAGGCATTTTGCTGAATTTCAGCAAGTGTATTTACTGAAAAAGTGCGGAAATTTTAATTCCGAGAACTTGTTGAATTTAAGATATTTTGCTAAACTTAACCAAGTTTTTTTATAAACAGAAAATTTCTAAGTTTTCCAGTGTACGCAGTCTTCTTTTAATGAAATACATTTTTTGTTTCTAAGTTTTTCCAATAAATACATTCCATCCCTGAAGTGTGATTCAAGAAGCCCCACAAAATACCCTTCTGTGGATGCAATAGCGTCTTCATTTGATTTTAAGCGCATTCCAGCAACGAATTTCTTTACATTTTGAAATAGTTGGAAGTAAAATGAAGCCAATTTTAATAATTATAATTGATTATCCAACAGTCCGTCCTTTTCATTCCTCAGGTTTATCATTTTTTAAGCACCTTCGCTTGCTGGTGCGTCGTTCTGATGAAAAAGGTTTTTTTTGCTTGTACAACCATGACCTCATTTCACGATTTGCCTTATACAATCCTGGCCTCGTATCACAAATTGTCGCTTCAAACTGATCTGGTAGATTTGCGTAGCACTTAGTAGTTACTTTTTGCCCTTTATTGATGATAAGAAGAATCTTTTTGCATCCCAGAAAAAACAGTTCATGATATTGCCGGCAGATGAAATAGTTTTCGCCTTTTTTGTTCCTGGACCACGGAGTAGGGAATCCTACTCATTGTCCCAAACAACCACATTCCAGCCACTGCTTTGATTGCTGTTTCGGTTCTGGTGCGCATTGGTGGATGGATCCATGTCTTATCCATATTGTACCAAATTGGTGCACAAATTCGCCTCGTTCGGAATATTTTCGAAATGATCAAAACACCGTTGCGAAATTCGTATGCCCATTAGTTTTTAGTCAGCATTCACGAAATATGGCACTCGTTTTGCAGAACTTTTCTCGTATTTTATCAGTCATGTAAAATGAAGCAGATGCTCCTGTTTTGACCTCTAAGGGCCATGAAGGGTTACAGAAGCTCCTAGATAAGTGTTGTGAATCAACAGTGAGAGTGGAATTGAGGGTTAATGCGTCTAAGACTAAAGCAGTAGTTGTTGATAAGGAGAATGGGGAGAATAACTGTGATGTGGGCGAATGGTTAAGTAATTGAACAAATGGATGATTTTGTGTTCTTAGGTAGGATGTTTACGAAAGATGGACAGATAGATGAAGAGATGAAGAGACGTGCGAATGCAGGAAGGAAAGTGGTAGATAGCTTGTGGAACATATCAAGGAATGAGTGCCTGTCTCAGGAAGCGAAAATCGCTGTGTACAAAAGTGTGCTTCTCCCCACTATGTTATATGGTAGTGAAACATGGATATGTCAGGATAGACATAAGCGTAGACTAAACGCCGTGGGTGTGAGTTATATGAGGAGTATTTGCGGCAAAAGTAGGATGGATAGGGTCAGGAATGAGTGGATAATGAATGAATGTGGGGTAGATGCTCCATTAATGGAAAAATATGAAAGGAGTGTGTTTCGTTGGTTTGGCCATGTTGAGAGAATAGATGAGAGTCGAATAACGAAACAGATATAAGAGTGAAATGAATGGTGCGAGAGGTAGAGGTAGGCCGAGAAAGTTGTGGTTGAATGTGGTTGAAGAAATTCTTAGGAGGAATATTAGGAGTCTTCAAAACAGGAGCGCGTGTATGAAGCAGCGTATGGGGGTAAATGAGGCAAAAGAGGTTTGCAAGGATAGGTCAGTATGGAGGAAATTATTGAAGCAGAGTTAGGTGTACAAATATGTATTTATGAGCAAAACTGAGTGACTCTTCCTACCCCGGAAGGGAACGGTGTGATTGGTATGCATGTATGTATAATGAACCTTTCTCGTTCCTCTGATATGCCTACACTCGAAAGTATCTCTAAAAACTTCGATCATCGATTATCAACATCATTCTTTGCACTTTCTCCATGTTTTCATTTGTGATTGCAGTTTTTTCCCTTCATTAGTTTGAATCATATTCGAGGGAGGTACGACCTCGTTAACATTCAGCCACCTATTTGAAACCTAAATTTTGAACCGAAGAAAAAGACACCCTCTAAAACCATTTCAACTTTGAATGAATTTTCATCGGATGTAAATTGGTCATGGCCAAGAATTTCGTGACGGAAAGATATTTCAGTTAATCTACTTCAACGATATACACACGTGCTATGCATTTTAAAATACCGCAGAAATTAAACCATTTGACTGATTAGCTTGAATCTCAGCCAAGATTTTTATTACTCCTCTCCCAACGAAAGTAAAATAAAAAAATCTTTATTTGCAAAGCTGTCTTCGTGCCAGGCAGAGAACTTTACGCCTTAACCCTGATGATTAAGCAAAGACCCGGATATACCTCGCGTCAGCGATTTCCGGGAAACAAGAAATAGCGTGACAGAAACAAGATTATTTTTTGCGTTATTATTATTTCAGCCCGGTCCATATTTTTTCGTCTGCGAAGAAATTCCAATCTGCGAAACCCTGAGTTTCTCCAATTCCGCCTATGTTAGGGCATGGTTTCCTTCCCACTGGCTAGGGGTATCGTAAGGATGAGGTGAAAATGCAGGAAATCAACGCGTCTTAATTTCATGATAATGAAAAAAATATTCATTACTCGCATTCGTATTCAAATTTAAAATTAAATTCACTTAGCACGGTAGCTATTTTACGAAGTATAATATTTTGAAGGAAACTGTTTCATCAGAAAATACAGTGTTAACTCGTTCATGCATTTGGAAATTAATCACATTTCTTCGAAAACGACATTTTTTTGACTAACAATTATTTTTCCGTATGAGAGCGTAATTCCACTGATGTGGCATGTCATTCAAATTACAGTAAATCACTAGAGCATGATGATTTCAGTATTCCAGGGACAAAATGTACCATGTGTGTAACGATTTCATCATTCTGAAACCGGAAATAAGTGAACATGTAGCATAAACGTACGGAAAAATGTATCAGGATTTCGGACTAGCTTAGGTACATTACTGTTTCATGATATTTGCCGATGTTTTCAAGGGGTACATAAAATATACTTGCGGCAAAAGTAGGATGGATAGGGTAAGGAATGATTGGGTGATAAGAAATCAGGGTTGGATGCTCAGGTTATAGTCATGTATTACCGGTGGCGGCGGGGTAAAGTCCTCGCCTGCTAACCCGAGGGTCGCGGGTTCGAGTCCCGCCTGGGTGGAATATTTTCTGCCTAGAACATGGGTGTCTGTGTCTCGTCCGTTGTTACCGTTGTTCACCCGGCGTAAAATGGCGTAATGTGCTGTATTCGGGGCAGTGAAAATAAATAAATAAATAAATAAAAGAGGATGCTTAGTTGGTTTTGCGATGTTGAGAGGAAGATTTTTGAACGACGAAATAAATGGAAGATTGTCTAGAAAATCGTTTATTAAGAAGAGCTAAACTGCGAAAGTCATCGCTGAAAGTGGTAGAAGAGACTTTGAAGAGGAGGAATACCATGAGGTGTCTTTAATAAAAGAGAGCGTGTTTGAAGCGATGCTTGAGTGCTCAAGAAGCGAAACAGGGATGTAACCATTATGGAGGACATCATTTAAAGGAATCTTTTCTTCTAAGAAAGTGATGAGATTCTTTTGATGTAAAAAGGCGGGGCTGAGTATAAGGGGTATTCATTGGTCGTTCAATCGTAACATTTGGTTGATTGCAGCCCTCCACCCTTCCCTATCTAATGCTAGTTCCCTTACCTCCTGGTAGCCCTTCTCGTGTACTTTCCTCTTTATTTGGTCCATGAACTTATTCCTGGGTCTTCCTCTGGGGACTATTTCCTCTATTTATCCATTAATTATGTTCTTCTTAAACCTAGTGTGTTTCAAGGTGTGTCCAATCCATCTGGATCTTCTTTTCTCTATGTTGTTCCATATGGTCCTTTCCTCCTCTACTCAACTGTACACTTCTTTATTCTCATTTTTCCGTCCAATTTACCTTTAATACTCTCCTCCA
The DNA here is from genome assembly GCA_963169105.1 of Ceriagrion tenellum. Taxonomy (NCBI): domain Eukaryota; kingdom Metazoa; phylum Arthropoda; class Insecta; order Odonata; family Coenagrionidae; genus Ceriagrion; species Ceriagrion tenellum. Next base: position 127,377,763 of record OY720637.1, read on the forward strand.
GCACCAGGTTTTTAGACTTCTCTGGCCAGCCTTTCCAATGGTGCATGCTTCCGATCCATAAAGTGCTACGCTCCACCCGAATATGAGGTTAGGATGGCACAAAACAGAGTAGGTCGTTCAGTTTGCATGTCTTCGTAGTATTTTTGAGGAGAAGGGTATTAGTAATAGGGACATAAAATGTAGAATTTTCCTAGCTATGGAAGGATTTTCAAAGTGCAGGGAATATATGACGGGGGGTCTGAGTAGAGGCGTAAAGAAAAGGTTGACGAAAACTCTGATGTGGAGCGTGACGTTGTGTGGGGCGAAGACTTAGTCAATGCGGAGGCAGGATGTATGTAGACTCGAAGCATTTGAGATGCGGGTGTAGATAAGGATGAAGAAGGTAGGTTGGGTAGTGAGAGAGACAAATGAGGAGGAATTAGATTCGGTCGGAGAAGAGTATAATATTTGATGAATAGAATACTAATGGCAGAGGTTTGGAGGAGGTAGAAGAGTGTAATGGAGGAGCTATTGAAAAGAGAGGGAATGTTGAATAGAATAATTAAAGGGAGAACTATAGGGAAGAGGGGAAGGGGAAGGAAGAGGATAGGAATCCTGGACGAAATGGGAGGAGAGAGATAAAATGAGGAATTTAAGAGGGATTTAGTAATTGGTCATCCTTAGAAGGCATAACGAGACGATGTCGGTTAGTACCAGTCGGATAAAAGCTGTCCAAAAACCTACCAATCAGCTTGTAGTAAAATGAAATATAATTTTTCTAAGGCTAGCGATAATAGCTGCATTCTTTTCTCCCTCCGCGCTGTGGTTCCACCAAGTGAAGCTTGAAAATCTGATATAAATTCTTTTACTTTGCGAAGCCGGAAAGAAAATGATGTGATTAGTAGGTATGTGCACGATGTTCAGCTAGAACGCTCAATTGCGTCAACATTTAATATAATCCCGCTTTTTCAGCACGTGTGGCAACTAGTAACTGTAATAGAAAGTAGAAGAAATGCTTTGAGTGTTCAGGCTTATAGCGTAATCAGTGCATTAACTACCCACACTTTTGCTTCAGATTTTAGGCATAAATAATCAACGGAGAGGGAGGTATTTGTCTCGGCGCATCTCGGAATGACGAGCCGCTCATTTGTGAACCGGAAAACCATCACGGGAACCATTCTGGAAATAAAATCGTGGGACACGCAAAATTTTCAGCGATGCATCTCCTTTAGCTCAGAAGATAAGATGGAATCAAGGCCCAGCAGCGCTGGATTTTACTGCAAGGCGACTTCTTGTCGAGAGATTTTTCTATTTTTTTTTCAACGGATGCAGCTTACGTAAGACATTCCATTGTGTAGAAAGAGGCAGTTGGTGTCGCTTGAAGCCCTCTTGGAGTGAGGAGGCCCTCGTATCTCTCGCCATCTATTGTCATTGTGAACATTATACTACTTTGCATGGCCTTCAAGGCGATATTCAAGCGTGCATCAGGGCTGTGAGCCGCTATGTGGCCGATTCATAATACGTTTAATTTTTAGAAGTCACGTTTTCGCCCGACAATTCTACTATTATCTTTTTATCATGAATGGAACTCCGATCGGAAGAATTGTTTTTCTTTTCTGCTGAAAAATTTACGAAAATGTCTTTTTCTTGACTTCTTTTTTGAAATCTGCATTATCTGAGAACAGACAGCATATAAACCAAAATTTGGGGTGAAGAATGATTTGAACATAGTTATCCTATGAGATGATATCGCTATGAAATGAGTTAGAATTGGTATCTTATTCATAATGTAGATGCTAATAGAAAATGCTCTTTTTCATGCGCAAAAAAGATGCTCTTATTCATGTGCACAACAAAAATCTATCTTTCCCCTCTAATTCTTTTAAACAGGATTTAAAATTTTCAAATTAGTGGTTTTAGATGCGAAATTCGTTGTAACACCGGCAGAAATGGTTTTTTTAACCATGTATATATACCTACTGGCTCTAAAATTGCGAAAATAGGACCAAATTCTCCCTGGGAATTAAACTGTTATAAACTAGAGCACCATAGCATCATATTACTTGAGTTATTATCAAATAACGATTTGAACATAAGTCAAAAGTCGTTAATTAATTCGGTAGAGACGGCGCTGCAGTCAGTTCTTTGTCTACAATGTACTTTTATCAGAAACGCATATTTTTGGAATAATTCGACAATTTCGCATCTCGGCTTTCTTTTCTAAACGCAGCCAAGACCTGTCTAGTAGTTAACGCCGTGGAGATGAAAGTCCTTTAAAATAAGGACAAAGGCAGGGGGTCGCTCCTCGGGTTCTTTTGGTCTATTTAATCGAGAATTTATATTCTTGTAGATCTTAAAAGATATGCTCGCCAATTTTTTGTCGAATCGGTGTAAGGAAGACGTAAATGGCGTTCAAACAAACAGAATGTCAGTTTTATCGATGTAGATTAGGCAAGATGGCAAGATCTAAGAGGAGCCCCGCGTACGTTTTACTGCTATTGCTGAGACGTTTTTGGTGCCGGGAGTAGTATCTACTGAAATCACCGGTAATTCTTACGTGGAGGTCAAGAAAATGCATTTATACGGTGAATTTCCTCCACAGATGTCTCCTCGTCCGTCCATCCAGTTAAACAAACTGAACGCGGAGATTCGGAGGTTACGCAAGAATGAATGAGTTACCCAAATGATTGCAGGGGAGTTATGAGTCCGAGGTGCGTAGGAAACCCTTGAAGGACACAAGGAAGCTTTTATAAGGCTTCCTTGTTCTTGTTTGTCCGCTCTGACTTCATGCCAGTGTGTAAAATCCTCTAAGATATTCGCAGCCCGCCTAAAAATCGTGGTTGGGTTGGCCACGAGCCCGTTTCAATATCCGCGGTTTATTTCCTCCCTTCCTCCCTAGTTATTTTTCAGAGCAATTAGTAACATATATAATAAATTCATTTTATTAAAACAAGTGGTGTGAGAGGAAACGATAAACTGTCAAAGCTATGAGTAAATATAGTAGGAGTGACCTTATCATAAGTGCTACGAATAGGAGAGCAGTTATGGAGCAATGCATGAATGTAATACAAAAGAAATTGATTTGTAAGGTAGTCCGAGCGAGATAGTTTCCTAGTCATAATAAAGACCATATTCGAATTATACGTCTGACTTTCACCAGCTGCAGGACACATCAATTAAATATTGCACTAATGGTGCAATAATATAGTTTTATATGACAAGTTGTAAGTAATTAAATGAAAATATCTAAATAAGTCAATTACTTGACACATTTTTTTCGCGCGGTGCATTTGAAACTCTTTCAAAACGGAAAGGTTTTTGTGATACACAAGAACCTACTGCGGTGACACTGCGGTGATTAATTTTCAAATATAGTTGAGAAACCATACAAACTACACGCTATTAGTTTATTTACGACGTCTAAGTGTTAGAAATACCTCATTTTGTGAATAATGTCTATCTGGAGTGCGTACACTACCATTTCCCATATAAAATGGCTGGTATTTTTGGCAAATATCTCGGAAAGTAAGGTGGTAAGGGGTTGAATTTTTGGTGTCATTAGAAGGGTGAGATATTTTTCTTTAAAATGAGACCAAATTCATTGATTTCTAAGTAAAATGTTATTTCGCTCAAACTACATCAAGGGCAAAACATAATGGAGTAAAAAGTGAGTCGTCAAATGGGATCCAGTTTAATTGGTGAAATGGTATATCTAAATTCGTTGATTTTGTCTACCTCAAAAGAGAATGGTGCGATGGTACGTTATGTATGTATAATAGCATTTTGTTAGTGTGTTTCACTTGTCTGGTGAGGAATAATTCCATGTCATACACCCCATCGGGTCGCTTACAGGGTGTCAAGTAGATGTAGATGGGCATGAAGACGAACTAACACGCCAATCAGGGGGGCTATTCCGATTCTACGTACACTATTTTTTTAAATTTATTTTATTTGAACTTATATTACATTTATGTTCCGTCAGACCGAATGGGCTGTCGACGGGACATGCATAACAATTGCATTGACTCAATAATGTATAATATGTTATAAATATGCTGCTCAGGCTTATTATGATTGCCTAGGAACACGGAGTTGTAAACAATCAACAACGAATTCAGAAAAATATAACTTTGTACACCATAAACCATAGAAACTCAATTTTCATTTGAAGATAAAATAAAGCATCATTTGAAGTAAATTAACAGAGTAAATTAGGTATTAATTAGTTACAGTTTTAAGTAAGCATGTGATTATGTAAGATTTTTTTAACAGCAGTTTTAAGATTACATGTGCTGTCTTGGCATAAATTATCGATGTCTTTAGAGTATTTATTAATAAGTTGGGGGACAAGTATTGATTTCCATCTTCTGCCGTAATCAGTATACGCTTTTGGTACAACAACATAATGATAACGCGGTGATGTAATAGCGGCTGCTAATACTAGCAAAGCGCCACGTGCTATTCTGTTTCTTTTCACGTGACGACCATTGCGACAATACGATAAATAAGCGTTGGATACGCTAAAATGGCACGAAATTCGAAAAATGGAATTGCGTTGCGGCGAAGCTTCTCACAATTTTACCGTATGACCGCGTCGCTATGGCGTTATGGAGAAACGAAATCGCACCCCAGGGTGTAGAAAATTATGGACGCTTAATGTTTTCGACAAATACCAGTCCAAACCAGAATAATGTGTATACATTTAGAGACGCGTCGGGGGCTTACCTCGCAACGTCATAAGTCATGGCGAAAGAGAAATCCTCCCGCTCAGTTTGTTGCTGATTGAAAAAGAGAGCTGTCAGTGACTAAGGGACATTACCAATTTGAATCAAATGCTGGATATTGAAAATGCGGACTAGTGACCTAAGGCATGCATATGTCCAATATAGACTTTCGAGTCCGAGTCTAAGGAGTTTTTTTGTCCAAGAAGCGGACTGCAGCGTCTTTGGCAAACACTTCTCCATTTTGACTCTTAAGATTGCGGGTGTGACTCAAACTAATTGTAAGATGGATCATCAGTGGCCTTTGATTCTGTTGCCTTTCAGTTTCGTGGTATAACTCCTTTCAATAATAGATTTTCGCCAAAATATTCCAATTGAAGGACATAAGTAATATAGAATTCATTCCTATGTTTCACCCATTTATTTAAATTTAAGTTTTTTTTGTAATTTAAAGTTTGATAGGTGGTAAAACTGTTGATAATAGTATTGGACAATGACACGAATGACTGAGATGAGATTCTATAATGTCGTTCTTCTTTGCCACCCGTTCGTCATCCCATCCTCTGCTGATTTACGCTTCTGGAAGTCCGCCGGATTAATGTTGAGGAACGGAACTCGATGAATTAATTTCACTGGCATTAAGCCTCATACCTTTCAGCTACTTTTTGGCCAGCTCAACGAGGAGGCATTATCCTTTCTAAAGGGAAATATATATATACATGACTCTCGTCGTGAGTGCCAGGAGTAAAATACGCCGACTAGCTGTTAAAAGGTGCTTGAAATAGCTTATGAATGAATCTTGTTTTTTTCTACCTCAATAGGTTCTTCCAACCCCCCTCACCCCCAACCGCGTCAAATCCTTTGGCATCGCAAACGTTATAATCTTCGCTGGAGGGTTAATCTTCGAGGAAGTTCGTAAGCGATGACGTAACTACTCACATTGTGAGTTTTGTGCGTATAAATATTATTTTATTAACTCGACTCCATCTTGTTATGATGGAAGGGCCGAAAGCTCATATAAATTTCATCTTCAATAAAGTTTCCAACTTCATAATCTCCCCAAGATAATCTCTCTAACTTTATTCCACCTACTCTTCTCTCTCTCTCTCTCTCCTTTGGTTTATATTGAAAGAAGTAAGCGCCCGTCGGTGGAACACGTTTTATTCATTTTTTTTAGGGCAATCATTATTTAATGAGTTTCATAAAGACACAGGAGTTCACCCTTGTAAATTTACTGTTTTGTATTTTAATTTTTCTGATCAAAGTATTGAATTTAACATTTCATGAGTTCTCAACATTTTTTTAGGCTACGTTCTTCAAAGGATGTTTTCAGCGGGATACGATTGAAGCAGATTTAACGATGAGTTTTCCCTCAAACCGAGTACTTCAGGTAACAAGTTGATCTCCAGTTATCTCACCTTACATCACATTTTCATTTTTATTCCAGCTATATGATTTATGGTGGATTTACGAGTAAGGTGTTACAGATGAGAACTGGGATGATGAGATTATAATCGGTAGTCTGGATATTTATTTTGTTTAACGACACAAACGTGATTATATTTATTTATTAAAAATATAATTATTCACTTTTTCTGTGTAGCATTTGCATTGGAGGAGGTATATTACGAGCACTAACACACACGTATAAAAGAATCGTATATTAATTATGCACTACGTTAACCAGTCAATTTCAGATCAATATGAACTAGGATCGATCTGAAAATTCCAAGCTAGCCGACTCAGATTACCTGGTTTACCAACACGGACGGAAAATATTGATATTGAAAAATCGAACCCATCAGTTGAAGCACGATTGACCTGGTATGTGAACAAGTGAAGAGAAATTATTAGTCGCATTCCGAGTGAGCAGAATTGCCCAATTGGAGTTAGAATTCCGATATGCCACAATATCATTAATGTCTCATCACTCTTATTACAACTGGTTTCAACGCACGCCTTCAATAATAACGATTTTAATTTTGTTTCCCAATTACAACCAAAAGAATTAAGGAGGAGCGCCACAGACCCGCTGGTTCTGTTTGATCTGAAATCTCAGACTGGCTGAGAAAGTGGACCGAGTCAACTCGCTTCTCAGATCGATTCCACTTTCCCGCTGCGTTTACCATACCGGGCTGATCCGGTCAGTTCGATATGAGATCGATTTGTAAACCCAATAATTCAGAATTACATAATTATTTTTACCTGGCCTTTCATTTAGCCTGGAGTGAATGAGTCCAGATGGCGCTCTCTTCCCCCTAGGGCTCATATCTTACAGAGTTTTAATTCAGTAACTACATTTGGCACGCAGGCCGGAATGTTGGCTTGGTTTTCAGACCAAAAGTCTTTTGTGCTTTAGACGCTTAAATTGAGTTTATACTGGTTTTTTTATAAAAAACGTTCAGTCTTTATCACATTTTATATCACTTTGGTATATCACTTTTCGATCACAGACACTTCTACATCCACATAATACCCCACAAGCCGCCGCATTGGCGTGTGGCAAGGGGTGTTAGGTCACCATCCGTGTAAAGGTGTAAGTTTTTTGGAGATGAATGGTGACATGTATTATAGGAGTATATTTAGTGGAGCTCAATTTTTATTATGGTCGCTTATTGTTTGCGGAAAGAACGAGTTTTTATACCTATCTGTTCAGCAGTGTATTCGTCTTATTTTATCGCATCTGTTAGACCTAGAGATGTAGTGAGGAGTCATGATAACATTCTCTATTTCGCTCTGAAAATATCACTTCTGAATTTATCAAGCAACCTAAGCCTAGCGTGTAGCCTCCGAGTCTGTATGGGCTCCCAACTTAATCCCTCTAAAAGTTGTAAGGCACTATATGTACGCTCGCAGCAGTTTTTAACGAAGCGCGCTGCTTTTCTTTATACTTTATTAATTTTTTTGGTTAAATCTATTTGGTTTGACCTGGGTCCCAAATGCTCGCGGCGTATTCGAGATGTGGTCTAACCAGAGAGAAGTAGCATCTCTCATTGACTTTTTCATCCGAGGATCTTCCTATTATACGTTTAGCAAAACCTAGTTTCTTTTGTGCTGCGCCACATATGTTCTGTAAGTGTAATCCCCACGATATTTCTTGGGCTTCGTTCGGTGGATTCTGTGGGAGCACGCGCGTTAGTAGCCGAGGTTCCAGGGTGCATTTCATCTTTCGTGGTGCATCTCCCGACAGCAATGCCGCCCGTCAGCCATAAAAAGTAAGTAAGATAGAAATTAATGCTATAAGAGATAAAAAAGAGAGAAAGTAAGGAAAGAATTGCGTTAAACAGTATGGTTGTTTTTTCGTTTGTCAGGCTTCAGTTTGATGACGCAGTGCGCTCTCCATACATCTCAATGGTCGAGGCATTACGACAGTGGAGTTTGCTCTACTTTTCCTGATGACTGATACCTATTCGCGAAAAAATCATAGTGACATAGTTTTCGTTTACTTGGGTCTCGGGCGAGATTTGTTTTTCTAATCACGCTCCAACGTCTGGAGGCTTTGACCTGAGATTCATTTTCACTGCTCGTTGTTCTTGTGGTTTTTTGCCAAGATTTCCTCCTTTTGTCTGAAGCTAAACTCAGCTATTTTGGGTTTCCTATCCAGTGTATTTATAGCGCTCAAGTCACTCCGTCTGTGTTTTTATAAGCGTTTCCTATTTGTCCTTTTTTACTCCAGCTTAAATGTGTAAATACTTCATTTTCTTTGGCTTAACCTTCGTCAATTGAACCTAAACCATTGATTACGCACTCATGAAAAATAATTGCGCACTCTTTGTGCCCAAATTTCAAAGTCAATCAAACTGTTCCTGTATTTATGTCAGGCAGGAATCTCATTTTAGCGTGTATTTTAAATGGGATTTTTAGAGTGCCATTTTACGTCATTTATAAATTTAAAGCGCAAATGTCTGTGGTTTTGGCAAATCGAAAGTATATTGTGCTCCTTTCTTTAAATACTTTGGCCATAGGCCTAGACTATAGGCTTTCTTCTCTTTTGCAGCTGTATTCATAGCCCGGAAAGTGATATTATTTGTAACTTTATTACTCCTTTGATAGTTAATACTTCTTTTAATGATATGATGTGGTGGTTTCCAATTTTTTATTTCTGAATTTGTGACAAATTATTGGCAACATTACATGAAATTCATAAAATTTTTAAACCTGTCTGTTCTGTTGTCTATTTCCCTTATTTTATTCTTATGATCTGGTCTACCATAGTATGTTTGAGTTCGTAAGATAATGAAAACTTCGTCGGAAAATAAGTTGTCTTTGAATTTACTTAAGAAAATTGAGCCAACTTTTCAATCCACGGACGGACAGACGGAAATATTCGGTCCAAAAAATTTTTTTCGACGTTTTTGAAGATTTTTTAAATGTAAACTGCATGACTCACGATTACCGCTCAGGCCACTCTTAAATGCTCCGGGCACAGTATTATTTCGGATCAGCATCAGATGCATTACAGCTTCCTGTTATATCCTTCCGACGCTGCCGTCCACAACCTCCTGGGTCACGCCGTGCGGAAGGGATCGAGACGAACAGCCCCGTGATAGCGGGATAGGCGGGTGACGTAGGGAGTTTTGGAGTCAGAGTACCTTGACAACTCATGAGACATTGACAGGCGCCACTGTCGAAGAAAAATATATTCGTAAAATCTCCAACCAAAATTTTCATTTTTTCCGATTACAGCACACCTATGGAAACTGTTTTCACGTTATAGGTTCCCTGATAATACGAAATTAATATCATTTTGTCGTTATAAATAATATGTACGCCATGGTTACTTCATATTCAGCAAAATACCTATTCAAATTGATACCAACTTAAGCTATTATACCAGGGTTGAAATTCGCTATGAAAATATCCTTTGACTTGACCGGGATTCGAACCCGGATCTCCCAATTCCCGGTCAGGTGTGTTAGCCAGTTACACCTGCGAAATTCGCCTTGAAGGAAGATGGCTTGGTGGTGCAACTGGCTAACACACCTGACCGGCAATTTGGAGATCCGGGTTCGAATCCCGGTCAAGTCAAATGATTTTTTCATAGCGAATTTCAACCCTGATGTATATGCACCCGTGCGAGTGACTTCGTACCATATCATTTGTTAAATGCAATGTTTGGAAATTTGTCAATTTCGTCGTTTTAATAACGACAATGTTGGGTTTATCCACCGCGACAGTGGCTTTATAAGTACGACACGACTTCGTCTCTTGTGCTACAATGTAGACTTGAGGCCTGAAAATCTAGTTCGCATAAACCCCCCTCGAAATTCGCCTTGAAGGAAGATGGCTTGGTGGTGTAACTGGCTAACACACCTGACCGGCAATTTGGAGATCCGGGTTCGAATCCTGGTCAAGTTAAATGATTTTTTCATAGCGAATTTCAACCCTGGTGTCTATGCACCCGTGCGAGTGACTTCGTACCATATCATTTGTTAAATGCAATGTTTGGAAATTTAGGCTATTATGTTTTATTTTGTGTGATTTGGAAAGGAAAACGAAGTGTACAGCGAAAAAATAGAATATTATAAACTTAAATTATTACAATAATGCTTTTTACTTCCGAGTAACCCGTATTACGCTAATATATTATAATCTTTGGAGACGAACCTTTAAAAAGAGACTACGGCTAAAAAAAAACAGTCGGAAAGGCGATAGGTAGATTCCGTCGGAGCTTCATCACCACCCCTCACGACCCCTCCTCGTTCATTACCACCCCGTGAAAGCCCTGGCGCTGCTATCGCCCTTGAGGTAGTTTGGGCGAAATACCATTTTACTTAGAAATCAATAAATTTGGTCTCATTTTAAAGAAAAATATCTCACCCTTCTAATGACACAAAAAATTCAACCCGTTACCACATTACTTTCGGAGATATTTGACAAAGAATACCAGCTCTTATACATGGGAAATGATATGTGTTAATGGGAAAACAGAAAAATTTCTCAGTCCAGCTCTTCACCTACTTCATAGGTCACGAGCCGCCACTGCCTTAAGGGTGTGGAGGGGTGTTCCCTAGGAATAGAGGAGCCCCTTCTTATTTTATTTTTTCTTCTCCCTTCTCTGTCTACTGCATGTCTCTCTCACGTCGAGCCCTCCCGTGCTTTCCAACCCCCACCCCCGTCCTCTCTTCTTACGTCACCTCTTCTTATTCCTATTCCGCCCTCCCCCCTCCGTCCCACCCACCCAGGTCGGAGAGTGAGCGAGCGAGTGATGGCTTCCACCAACCTGTTTCCGGAGCCACACCTATTTCCGATAGAATTTCATCCATTCCGTTTATGGAGGACGGACGAAAAACAAATGACGAGCGGATTTCGCACGCTGGCGTGCTTGACGGGGGACGGAGGAAGAGACGGCTCTGATACTTTCAGTGTCTCTGTTTTAAGTTCGAATATACATTATGGATTCGTCGCCAAAAACTGTTGCCTAGAATTCCGTAAACAAACAACTTTTTCGATTGAGTCGCCGTCTAGTGATGAAAGACGGCAGTTTAAATGTAAATACAGTCTACAGATCGTAAGTAATCACGTCTCACCGGTTTTACTCACCAGTTATCATAATGCAGTGGATTAAAAATGTATTACTACACGCAGGACGTAATTACACTCTTTTTTTAACCCTTTGAGTGCGGCATGATGTGATATCACGTCATGGTTGTCTTTATGCTGGTTCTGATGACGTGATATCACGTCATGGGCACCGTGAGTGTTCCAGCTTTCACTAGGGGGCCTAGTGAAAGTTGCCTTTAAATTTTTAAATCACCCACAGTACCCTTGGCGTGATATCACGTCATCAACACCGTAAAGACAACTATGACGTGATGTGACGTCATGCCGCAATAAAAGGGTTAATACTGTCCAGTTTACAGATATATTTGATTCCTTTCCAAATTCAATTACACAAATGTGCAATCAACTTCTTAGCACTTCGTGAATATCGTCCTACGGCAATTTAATAATAATACGAGGTGACAAAAGTGGAATGAATTCGAAGACGGATACATAAGTACTATAAGGATATCAAAACCAAGATCCAACAATATCATCTATGGATGAGAAATTGCGCCAAAAACTATCATTTTAATTACAAATAAAGGATAGATTGTTGAACCTACTTCGAGGCCACACATGAATAGTAGGTTACACGTTAATATCCACATCAATATATCTAGATCATACCTGCAGACTCCTAAGGCTTTCAATAGGTGATAAACCAAAAAAATGTAGCCGTTAATTAAAAGTAAAAGATCCACACAGTGAGAAAGACTCACGATGGAAGTTTCAAATGCCTTTTACACACTTCCTGTCGTAGATATTTCCTCTCTAGCATAAACAAAGTAACTGTTAGGTCTCAAAAATAGTCAGCTATTATTCAAAGCATCAAGGAGTTCATATCTCTTCAATCGTTTTTGAATATTCACCACAGTCTCACGTTAACAACAATTAACAACGGCTATTTACGATTGGACTGAGAAGACTTTTTTCTGAGTGGCGCCTAGGACTGAGTGTACTAAATGTGGAATTTGAGTCAACACATTCCCTAGGCAACGATTTCAAACATTATAATCCATAATATATACTCATGGTTTTGAGCGACGTCAAGTTTTAGCGTCTCTCGACCAAATGCATTCGAGAAATTTTGCGACTTATATGTCTGACTAATATTACATGTTTATTAGTTAAGTTAGTTTGAGCGAGAAGGTTCCTTAGTCATAATGTAGATCACACTCGGATTATACTTTTGAATTCCAGCAGCTATAGAAAGCGTGAATCAAATATTGCGTTATTAATTGTGCAATTATGTACTCTGATGTGACTGAAATTCTAAGAAGGTAATGTAAATTAACTATCTACATAAGTCTTTAACTTGACTCATTTTTTTACGTTTAACACTCCTTCAAAACGGAAAGTTTTTACGATCCTGTGAACATTAAATAGGTAACTATGTGATTCATCTTCAGAAATAGTTGAGGAAACATATAAACTACTCACTGTTAATCTTTTGACGAGTTCAGTGTGTAATAAATCCTTTTTTTTTTAAATAACGTCCTTCCTGAGTGCATACTCGTACCATTTTCCATGTAAAAGGGCAGGTATTCTTCGTCAAATATCTCGGAAAGTAGTTCCTTAAGGGCCTGATATTATGGTAATTTAGAATGGGTAAAATTTTTCTCTTCAAATCGAGACCATCTTCATTGATATCTGGGAGAAATGATATTTCGTGCAAACTACCTTAAACGCTCTAATCCAAATAATCTAAATAAAACTCTCTCTTCAGTTACTTTGTGGTACTCCATATTTTCACGATATTTAATCATAAATAACTTTTACAAAGACTACACTTAATGAGAATTAAGACGCACTTTAAGTGTGGTCTTTGTAAAAGTTATTTCCGATTTAATATTGCCTAAATAATCTATTGAAATAAACTGCTTGGCTTTATTATATCTTCATTTGTACAAAAAAATTAGTCCATCGAGCTTAAGAAACTATGTCTTTAAGGTGCGGCGAGCCATATTAATGAAGCAAATGTAGATTTGATAGAACGGTCATTTATACAATCAGTAATCAAAGTTAAAAAAGCTTCCTATCTGGATGTAGGTACTTATATAATACGGCCAATATATAATACGGTCGTTCAAGTGGCCTGGGCTTTGGGCCTCTGGGATGTTGATGAACTTTTGTATGGCGAGTTTCATATATTTGAGACAAAATTGCGTGAATTTCTCTGTCCACCGGCAGAAAAATCATGGAGATATTGGTTCTCGTGTATCTCGACCTCGTGCAATATGACTGAAATATGTTAGTAACTTAAAGACGTAATATCTTCGTTGATTTTAAAAAGAATTTATACTTTGAGATCTTGTACAACTAATGGTGCTCTTTTTATTTAAAATAATAATTTTCTTAAACTATCATGATTAGCATAAATAATTTAAATCGCCGTCGTTAAAATTCTGTTAATATTTAATTAAATAATTAGAAAATGTCATATTTCATAAAGCTACATGTGAAAATGGCGTTTTCTCGGTCAAAATAACCAAACCGGGGTGATACGATTAAAAAAAATCTCTTATCTATAGATATCACTAATGATAACACATGTGATAAGTTTCACGCAAGTGTGTTCATAAGCAAAAAAGCTCCAAACTCCTCCATAAAAATTAAACGAAGAGGATCCTTTCATCTTCCTCCAAGGTAAAAAAACAAAGGTGTTCATAACGAAATTACTGCAGCTGCTGCTGTTTCATGCATAAGAGTTTGATTAGCAATATACTGTTTGATTATATGTTATAAGTTTATTGATTCTGTTAATTGCGTTGTTGTCACGAGCTGAATGAAAGAGTGTAATTTCTCACTCTGTATTAAATGCCTAAGTGCTGAGTTATTTTAAGATAAATCCATCCACGTTAAGTAAGAGGTTATAAAATAGCTACCGTGATGATTCATTTTTAAAATAATTCCAAAATTAAAAATAGAATGACGGCATCATTCTCCCAGTTCACTCTCCAAGTGCGCGCAATTGCCATGTTGGGTCGATTCTTTTGCGGAAAAAACAGGCTTTGCATTCGTGTCACTTGACGGCATTTATTCTTTTGTTTAATTACTGCATTGGAAATACGTATTCTCCCATCCTTGCCATTTGACCCAACCATTCATAAGCCCGGAAGTGATAAACAAATGTGATGAATGCTTTCCATTAGGTGTTGTTGTTGATTTTGCGACGCAACGCGAGATTTACCCTTTATTCGTCTCAGATCCGGTGAACTGAGCAAAACAAATACCCCTGCATTTTGCTGTATGTCACGCAGTTCTCAGTGGACGTTTGCGACACACGGTGAAATACAGGGTTCCCCAGTTACGCACGCCATGAGGTCACGGATGCCATTCTGTCTTCACTTTTCACTTAAGAGATTTGTTGACGACTGCGTAAGCCAAAACAGATACTAATTTCAACTTTTTGTTAAATTAGTTTAGTTTTAAAAAATCCCGATTTCTCTCGTGACATTCGTTTGCTATTGAAAACCAAAATTTAGGCAACACGAAGTATGCAGCTTAATCCACTTAATAAATTACAAATGAACCTTTTTTTTATTCCTAGATGCCGATTGGTGCGGAATTTCTTTAGATTTACTACAATTAACTTAAATTATGGCAGCAATTAGCTAATTACTAAATAGATAAAGTATTAAGATACATCAAATTTATTTTTTGTAAATCTTTCGAGTTTTTCGCTTAATGTCGGCAGTTTTTTGTGGAAATGGATTTTATAATACATAAAAATGTATTATTTTGTCACGATTTTTCTCATAATGTTGCATCTTGAACCATGTGAATGAAAAAGGTTTTTTTTCAGAAAGAAATAAAGATAAACGTTAAAAATTAGAATCAGACAGGCGGCATGTTTTTCTCTCACAATAAGTGCCCTGAATATGAATAAAGTGACATATATATGTCCTTTTACTGCGGAACTATCTTCTCTACAGTATCTAGAGTAGAGAGAGACTCTAAGGCTAACACTCTGTACAGTCTTAAGACTAAAATCTGACCAAAAACTCATTTATAATCCCTTCATTCTAGAATTGACTACCTTCTAGACATTTTTTGCCTTATAATTACTGAATACCTTCACGTCTATCGGACCACAGTCTAATCACAGTTGCGAAAGGCAAAAATTTATCATTGTTTCTCTATTATTAGTTTAATAGCTTGAGTTGTTATATTATTATATCTGGACAGGTAGGCATTTGCAGTTTTTTACAGGTGAATTTACGGTCGCCGTTTCATGAATTAAAGTGGGATATAGTGCTGCGAATTTCGACGAGAACTCACCCCATACCACACACCTGTGAAGTGGCTTTCAGGATATTATGTAGAAGTAAATTTACTTCTCATACCCTCTCCCAAATTATCCCTAATGAAACCTTGGCCCCTATTTCGCATGTCGTCTCACTAATAAACTCGCTCTCTGTTGACATCACTTCCATTTCTCTGACCTATAAAAACTTAACCTACTTGACGCATCACACCATTTCCCTTAAATTATTACAGATCTTTCTATATTTCATGTTCGTGTTGTTATATTCGCTCTTTTTTATGTGGCACAGTCACATTTATGTTTGTCACGAGAGGACTGTATACTGTGTAAACTACTTTCCTAATATAATTGAATTAAATGAATAGATAAAACACGCGAAATTCTCTGGCATAGCGTCGCCAAGGGTATACATCAACCTTACAGGGCGTGACCGACTTCAGGGGTTCGGACTGGAGGTGCGAGGGATTTGATTGGCTTATAGGGAGACACAGCGACGACCACGCCCTTCCTTTTTTTTGAGTGCGGCCTCGCGTGCAAGCTGAAACAATTGAAGGGGGCGAAGCTCGGGTCGTCTTCCCGACTTCCGAATTGCTTCCGTCCCAACGACCACTTTCCCTCTTGCCTTGCATATATCACCAAGGCCACACCCTGTCTGATATTTTGGTGATCGTCTTGGGGGGTTGGCCAATCAGAAATGCCGCCTTATTTTCTTCCCTTTCGGCGATAAGTCTGCACCCTTGGACTTGGGGACAGTAATATGTTTTTTCCCTCGGAAAAAAACTATACAAGAAAAATCATTGTAATAATTCGGAATCCCTATGCGGTCTCCTACCGAAATAAAAATGCCATAGCCAGGAAATTAATTTCTTTCAAATAGAAAGTTGTGTATTTTCACGCTGTCGCTAGAAATTCAGGGTTAAATTGTTGTGTTATTAAATAATTAAAATGCTTCTGCATTGCCTCATAGTTCATGAAATGAGCAAAGATACAATTTCCCCTGAAAACGCTCTTCGACATCTTCGCGAAGGAATTCTGCGAAGTTATTCGAAACCGAAGAAACGACTGTCGTGTTGCCATTTATAGATTAACAAAAGTGAATACGTTGTCAAAGTATTTCGGAGAAATATTCAAGCAGGTCATAGAAGTTGTAACACTCGTTTTATTTATATATAATGTAACACACGGTTTTCTCCCTTTTTTATCATTAGTAATACTCACATCCTTTAACACCGTCTCGCATTCAACTGACTCACTCAACACCGTCTCACATTCTTTTCTCCTTCCACACAATTTCACTACCAATCACTTTACCTCCTGGCTCGACACTGTCCCCACGCGTTCTCCCCCTTTTTAAACAAACTCCTCGATGCCATGGCATTGTTAATACTACGAGGGCTGCCAACCCAAGAGTGAGGGATATGATACCCATTACAAAGTTAATTGTTATTCACAAAAAATAAATGATTCAATATCGAGGTTAAAAAACGTTTTCATTCGGTTTATAATTCCTCTTCATCGATGGCGCTACAGCCCAAATCGGGCCTTGGCCTCCTCAATTTTCTTCCTCCATTCCTCTCTATTCTCTGGCAATCTTCTCCAATGCCTCACCCCAAGCAGTTCATGTGCATCCTTGCTGACGTTATCTTGCCACCGAGCTCTGGATTTTTCCACCGGACTCTTCCATCCCATTTGTCCAGTGGACACACTCTTAGCTGCCCTCTCCCCCGGCATCCGCGAGAAATACCCTGCCAGGGTTCAAATCCCTGCAGAGGAGGATGTTTTTCAGAGGAAACCCGATCCCTACTTGAGTGTCTTGTGGAGGGCACTTCAGGTACAGTACTGCGTCTGTCGGATGAGACGTTAAACCGTGGTCCCCTTGGCGCCTTTCGTCAAGAGCAGGCTAATGCCGACGCCGGGTTTCTATCCACCCTTCCTCCCTTACCTATCCCCTACGGCGCAAACGACCTAAGCTGTCGGTCGCCTCCCCAAATATCCAATCCAATCAAACATGCCCTGCCTATTGGAGTCTCATTAGCTTGCAGTAGGTGGAAAGGCTGGCTTCTTTATGTAGACTATGAATTTCGTTGTTGTGGATGATTCTGAATGCTCCTTCTGTGTTCACAGGACCGTATATTCTCCGCACCACTTTTCTCTCAAATCTGTCCAACAGCTCCTCAGATTTGACTGTCATTGACGTAAGTCAGTACTGCACGGATGAGTTTTTTATATAATCAAATATTGGTTTTCCTGTGCACTTTTCTATATTTCATGATTGGGAGTAGAGAGGAGAAAGTGAGGTTAGTTGCACCGATTCGTTTTTTTTATTTATAATGTTGAAATTGTACCGTTAAATGTCGCGTTGAATTTTCACAGAAAGAGGAAAAAAATTAGAGTATAACATACGATTACACGAATACTCTCGGAAAAAGACGAAAAATACATTAACTACGTTGACGTCATTGGACCAAAAATGGAGCGGTTAAGGTGAAAGACATGTCAACTAAAATATCGCTTTAATTCTGTTTTACTGATAAGTTAGCTTAAACAATAAGTACCACGGCCATAAGTGAATTCCCATTCCAAGTTTAAGCTGAGATTTCCAGGTAAATAAAGATATTCAATCGTTTGGGCTGTGGAAAACTTTTCCCTTTTGAAGCGGGAAGTTCATTTTTAAGGTAGTTTGAGCGAAATATCGTTTTGCCTAGAAATCAATGAATTTGGTCTCATTTTAAAGACAAATATATCACCCTTTCATTGACATCAAAAATTCAACCCCTTACCGCATTACTTTCCGAGATGTTTTCCAAAAAATACCAGCCGTTTTATATGGGAAATGGTTCGTGTATGCACTACAGAGAGACCTTATTGACCTTATATTAAAAATGAGGCATTTCCTACACTTAGATCTCGTCGAAGGATCAGCACTGTGTAGTTTGTGTTTTTTCTTAACTATTTTTTTAAATTAATCATATTGTCACAGCATTAAATTCTTCGGGATCACAATAAACCTTCCGTTTCGATGGAGTTTCAAACGTACTGCGTGAAACAATGATTCAAGTTAAAGACTTATTTAGGTATTTTCATTTAATTACTTACCATTTCTGCTACGTAAAACGATTTCATTGCACCATTTATAATGCCATATTAAATCTGTGTGTCTCACAGTTGGTGAAATTAAACGTATGTATCGAATATGGTCTATTTTATGATTCGTGAACTATCTCACTTGCACTACCCTAAGGAAAATGCGAAGCGCTCTCGAAAATCGAATGAAATACTAAGTGTTTGGGGATTTTTTCGGTCACCTGGTTCTTAAATATACCAAGCCAAAATCTTGAATTCAAGCTATTTAAAAAGACAAAAAAAGAAACATCTGCGCCGAATTTAAGGCCTTACTATGAGTCGTTAAGAAATTGGTCAAATAACGTGCTAAAGAGAGGCCTCTAAGTCACTAGGTCATTTATAATGCAGCCTATTGGTTCTTATAGACCCAAAGGAAAATTTGAGGCTATTTTTGTTAGAATCCATCTAGAGTATGGAATAGAGTATGGACTATAAAGCGTTCACGTAAACGGATTTTCAGGTATGTATTTGTTCGAATATTTGATATTCGCATCGTATGCAGTCTATAACCAAAATCAAAATGTCGTGAGCAGGAAACTTTTTTTCTTAAGTAGAATGTTAAAAATAGGGAAGTCGTGACATCAAATTACATTCTAGATAATATTTTCCTTCTATAGACATATTTTCCGTTGATTTTCAGTTTATCTGTCCAAGAACTCCTTGGTAGCCTCTAGTTTGTGATGATAAGCATTACCAGCGTATATTCACGCTGATAATAGCAATGCGTGGTTTTTATTGTTCTACCTTTTTTCAATATCTGTCTGTGTTGTTGATTTTTTTATGCATGGAAAGGCAAAAATATATCACCAAAGACGTTGCCAATACTGGTTGACCAGCTTGCGTAGGAATTTTTCCAACTATTCGAACCAAAGAAAGATATGTTGCGTTCCGATTTAAAATTAAAACATTTATGAAATTGTGTTCGAAATACATCTGTGAGGTATGTTTAGTTACATACATACCATTCACAACGTTCCTTTCCGGAGTAGGCAGAGTCACCAAGTTTCACTCATAAATACATATTTGTACACCTATCTCTGATTTAATAATTTCCTCCAAACTGACCTATTCTTGCATACCTCTTTCGCCTCATTTACCCCCATATACTAATTCATACACTCCCTCCTATTTTTAAGACTCCTAATATTCCTCCTCATAAGAATTTCCTCAACCACAACTATCTCGGCCTACCTCTACCTCTCGCACCATTAATTTCACTCTTATATATCTGTTTCGTTATTCGACTCTCAACCATTCTCTCAAAATTACCAAACCTACGAAGCACACTCCCTTCATGTATGTCCATTACTGGAGCATCTAACCCACATTCATTTATTACCCAGTCATTCCTGACGCTATGCATCCTACTTTTGCCGCAAACACTTCTCAGGTAACTCATACCCCCGGCGTTTAGTCTACACTTATGTCTATCCGGACATACCAATGTTTCACTACCGTTTATAGAAGTTTTTTTCAATTTAACTCTTGTTTTTAATACTGTGGTGATGAAACATTTTTATTTACTTTTAAGTGTCTGTTTAAATTATTTTTAAAATAATAAT
Source organism: Ceriagrion tenellum (assembly GCA_963169105.1). NCBI lineage: Eukaryota > Metazoa > Arthropoda > Insecta > Odonata > Coenagrionidae > Ceriagrion > Ceriagrion tenellum. The sequence goes on from OY720637.1 coordinate 127,397,961, forward strand.
TCCAGTAGAAATAAAATCATTCTTTCATAAAATAAATATACACTATTCCAGACCCTAAACAACCTTTAGACCGCATAAAAATTAATGCTGAAATATTGAATTGACCAAATTTAGGGCATATTAGGGATATGCATCACAAGATTTGTTTGAAGGGATACAATAACGAGTTCAACCCCAAAAGTTTCCGACTAGCTAGCGTTAGTTCATCTGATAACCTTACTTCTTGTATGAACTCCTATTTAGTTCCTCTCCAGTTCTACTCCCAGGACTCTTGTGCTTATCTCTCTGCCATTTTTTTCGGCACATTAGTGAAAATTGGATTCTCTGAAAGGGCATCTTCTGGTATAGAACAACCCTAGCAATCGCTGTGTGTTCTTATTCTTCATCGGTCATTTTTATTTATGCTGTCAAGACCTTCAAATCAGTCACCTGTCCTCCTGCTCCTCCGACCGAATTTGCAATGTCTCTTTTTGTTATCGGGTGTAGAATGCTTCACATGAGTGTTAGGACAAATATACAAAGTCTTCTAAGTTTCTATAGGAAATCGAGTTTCTCGTATTACACTTAAGTTCTTCATTGCGCGCTGCAACTTAATCAGTTATTTTTAAAAGTATATTCAAATGTAAGTGGCGTGAGGTTTCTTATTAGCTGTAAATTTTTCAATATGTTTTTAATTTCATTGGGTTGATCCTTTGTCCGAGTATAATCGTTAATAAGTAGCCTCCATTTTCCCTTTCGTTTACATTTTTTCGTAATAGTTACCATGTATTTATATCTACGTCTACATCTACATAATACCCCGCGAGCCGCCGCATGGGCGTATGGCAGGGGGTGTTAGGTCACCAGCCGTGTAAAAGTGTAAGTTTTTTGGAGATGAAATGGTGACATGAATTATAGGAGTGTATTTAGTGAGCTTAATTTTTATAGTGATCGCTTATTGCTCGCAGAAAGAACGAGTTCTTGTACCTCTATCTGTACGGCGTGTATCTCTCTTATTTTATCGCGTCTGTCAAACCTAGAGATGTACTGAGGAGTCATGAAAATATTCTCTATGTCATGTTTTTAAATGGAAATGTCTGTGGTTATAAATAAAAAAATTTGGTATTCATATAAATCCACCGCATTAAAGGAACTAGGTTTTATTTAGCCTAAAATAGGAAGGTTCTCGTATGAAAAAGTCAAAGAGAGATGCTACTTCACTCTGGTTAGGCAACACCTGAATACGTCGCGTGCATTTGGGACCCTGGTCATAAAGGTTTCACCAAAAAAAAATTAAATACAAAGAAAAGCAGCGTGCTTTGTTAAAAAATGCTACGATCGAACATATAGTGTCTCACAACTTTTAGAGGGTTTAAGGTGGGAGCCCTTAGAGAATCGGTGGCTACACGCTAGGCTTAGGTTGCTTGAGGAATTCAGAAGTGATATTTTCAGAGCGACATAGAGAATATTATCATGACTCCTCACTACATCTCTAGGTCTGACAGATGCGATAAAATAAGAGAGATACACTGCCGAACAGATAGGTATAAAAACTCATTCTTTCCGCAAACAATAAGCGACCTCAATAAAAATTGAGCTCCACTAAATACACTCCTGTAATATATGTCACCATTTCATCTCCCAAAAACTTACATCTTTACATGGCTGATGGCTTAATACCCCCTGCCACACGCCAATGCGGCGGCTCGCAGGGTAGTATGTAAGTGTAATCAGTTATTTACACTCGCATTTATCATTTATCCGAAGTGAAGCAGATTAACTATCCAGCGAATCCCATTCTGGTTCTTGCAGTAGGATTGCGACCACCACCAGTGATATTATTGCCACCCCTTTTTACATATACACATTGGCGATATTCGCTGCGCGCATTCTGTCTCGATATTCCGATATCCTACCTCACAATCAGAGACAGGTAAGAGTCATAAACGTCATAGTCATAGGTTTTTATTATGATATGACCGGTTTTTGCTAAAAAGTCATGAAATGCATCTTTGCGGAATAAACATCAGAAAATGGTAGTAGAACCTTTCCATGCCCCGAAAATAAAAATTACACTTTGTAATGGTCTACTAAATTGATTAATTTCGTACGGTCCGGGTTTCATCACGTAGTGGCATCTTCAGGTACATTGATTATTTTTACATACGTACATATAGACAGAAATCCAGGTTTTTAAGGCACAGAGTAGCTTCATATGAGAGACGGCGGGTTTGGTACATCAAATTTCGTCGGTAATGCATGCTTGTGGAGTCTACTTTTTAAATAATTAAGGAACATGTTATCTTCAAAATATTTTCTGCAGATTTTGCAGCTTTTATATAAATACTCTGCACTCTTGTCCTCCCACGTCTTTCCTTCGTTACCGGATCACCCATTCCTTGCACCTGAAGCAAACGATATATTCCAAAGTTGAAAACATTTTCTCATATATACAGCGTGCAAGTCTAGTACAAGAATAATGCAAAACAGGAAAATAATTAATTCCATGATCTAACTTACCTCACGGGATCTTTCGGATATCGGAAGAAACTGCACTGGGTGTTCGGCAGGCCGGAGTCATTCCGGCAATTTATTGCGGAGCAGCAATAAAATCCACCTTATCTCTCCTTTTTTGACATTTTGTGTTTCCATGGAAACATAAACTATGATCAAACTTTTAGGGAGATGGAGTACCCACCAAGAAAGGGAAAAACTGTGAAGCTCTCACTTTTCACCACGTTGACGTGCTCGCTTCTTTCGAAGTTTACGCACTTACAACATGGCTGGAAGCGCATTTCGTGATTGCAGGTTAAAACGCCATATGTCCTCTCTGTTTGTTCTGTTCTTAGGGGTCACGGAGTAGGATCCTACTCCGTGTTAGGGGTAAGAGGGGAAGCGAGGGGGAAGGGACATGATTTGGAGTGTGGTATTATGAGTAGGAGGCAGATGGGGAGGGGTGGGAGAGAAAAGGATAGCTTTCCTTTGTAGGCTGGGTTGATATTTTCCGGCGTAGATGGGTCTCCGGTCAGCAGGGGTGGACGGGGGGAATAGGGCGGGCGATAGTGAGTGAAGAGAAAGAAGGGAAGGATTATTAGGGAATCCGAGAAAATATACCTCTGCATTTATTAAGCACTGGATACTTTCTTTTGAACCAATTACCCTATTTTAACTATACGGATTATAATGTCAGTTTAAATTTTACAGTAAAATAAATCATTAAAGAAACATGGGTATGTCAGGAGAGACATAAGAGTAGACTAAACGCTGCAGGTATGAGTTATCTGAGGAGTGTTTGCCGCAAAAGTTGGATGGATAAGGTCAGGAATGAGTGGGTAATAAATGAGTGTGGGTTAGATGCTCCAGTCATGGACAGTTATGGAAGGAGTGTGCTTCGTTGGTTTGGCCATTTTGAGAGAATGGACGAGAGTCGAATAACTTAACAGATATGTGAGAGTGAAATGAATGGTGCGAGAGGAAGAGGTAGGCCGAGAAAGTTGTGGTTGAACGTGATTGAGGAAATTCTTAGGAGGAGGAATATTAGGAGTCTTAAAAACAGGAGATAGTGTATGAAGCAGTGTATGGGAGTAAATGAGGCAAAAGGGGTTTGCAAGGATATGTCAGTATGGAGGAAATTATTGAAGCAGAGTTAGGTGTACATATATGTATTTATGAGAGAAACTTAGTGACTCTGCCTACCCCGGAAGGGAACGGCGTGGTTGGTATGCATGTATGTATGTATAAAGTCATACAATTAGCTAAAGCGTCATGAAATGACCAAATTTCAAAAAATAGACGTCATGAAACTGGTAAAGAAAAATCATGAAAGTGGTAGAATAAAGGTCACGAAATGGAAAAATAAAAGTCATAAACTTAAGTCTCTGCTCATATGCCTTTAGGTTGTAAAAGTGACATAAATTAGCCCACCGTGTGAAAGTCCTGACTACGTGTGTGGGGATTATATGACCATCACTTTGATGACTTCAATTCCGATGTCCTCCCGAATCATTCATCTACTTTTTGAGCCATGCATGTTTCTGGATGTAAGCCTTATCTTGCGGAAGGTACTTCCACTGAGTTCATTGTAGTCTTATGGGTCCTCCTTTCACGAATATACATTCAGCCTTGGAGGAGTCAGGCATTAAACTCTACACGAAACCCATCTCATCAACTTAGCCATAAAAGAATATACATTCGACTATGAGATGGTTGTGTCTGACCCCTCTGCTCCCTTACTTTGGTCTCTGCATGCGATCGGCAAACAACTCCGCTGCAATCTTTCTTGCCAGTGTGGAGAATCCCAATCTCTTGCAAGGTAAACTCTTTCGTGTTACTTCACCAATTTTATGTATTTTTTTATTTAAGGTAGTGCGAGCGAGTTAGTTCCTTAATCATAATATACGTTTTAGTGTTACCAACTGTGAGACACACGAATTAAATATTGCATTATTAATAGTGTTATAATACAGTTTTACATGACAGAAATCGTAAGTAATCAAATGAAAATATCTAAATAAGTCTGTAACTTGACTCATTTTTTTCACGCGGTACGTTTCAAACTATATCTAAACGAAAGTTTTATTGTGATCCCGAAGAATTTTCTGCGGTGACAATATGATTGATTTTCAAAAATAGTTGAGAAAACACAAACTACACACTTTTTTGACGAGATGTAAGTGTAGGGAATGCCTCATTTTTATTATAAGATCTCTCTCGGGTGCATGCACGTACCATCTCCCATATAAAAGGGCTAGCATTATCTGGCAAATATCTCGGAAAGTAATATGGTAAGGGGTTGAATTTTGTGTGCCATTAGAAGGGTGAGATATTTTTCTTTTAAGTGAAATCAAATTCATTGATTTCTAGGTAAAATATATTTCGCTCAAACTACCTTAAATGTGGCTATTATCTACATATATGTATATTGTAAGCCGAGAGGTATTACCACGTTGGGTTGTATAAAATTTGTGTGATAGTGATTGAAAACGTATATCGTTTGCCTATATATGATTGTAAGGATCCATTTATGTGGACCCATTTCTTATAATTAAGAAGCGAGCAAGGGAGAATTAAGCGTTCAAATCATTGATTAAAGAAGGGAACTGAAGTGCCATTACATATTAACTTAGTCTACTGGTTTCCTCATATTTCCTCATATTTTCCTCATATTTTTATTTATCCTGGGTTAGATGGGACAGAACCGTCCCCTCTTCCCCCAACCCAGTTTACATACACAGACACCCTTGTCCTAGGCATATTATACCCAGGCGGGACCCTCGAACCCGCGACCCTCGGGTTAGCAGGCGAGGACTTTACCCCGCCGCCACCGGGGCCGACACTGTTTGAGGTCGGTTTGAATGCAGGTGACGCAAAATTCTCTCCATTTGTATTTATGGAGGGATCTAATGATAAGTACTAATAATATGTTTCTGTTCATATTTTCCTAGTACGTAGTACCTCTATAGCATTATTATATTCATGAGTTCCTATATACTTACCAATTCAGAGTGCATTTTACCCTTGTTCATCCCGCCCATCAAAGTTATTCTCTTTCTACTCCTTCCCTTACTACCCAATATCCACTTCTTTACCACAGTGCTAATCATCCCTTCGACCCATCATTACTTCTTCCAACTATATAAAATGTCTCCTCTAATCTCATTTAGTAGCTTGTTTACTTTCCTCGCCCGCCAAACCAAGTCCTTTCTCATTTGTCATTCTTTCTGTCCACGGCACCACTCCTCACATCCTTACCTCACTGCCGCTTCTCGAACGACTGCACCTTATTCTCGTTTTCTTTTCTCAGAAGGCACGTCTCTGCCCCATACACCGCCAAAATAATTTAAAACGTTTAGGCCGTCTTTCACGATGCTTAGTTCAAAACTGAAAAATCGAAATGAACTCAGCACACTTTAAATAACACCATGTCAAGGGTTCATCTACATCCACATAATACCCTGCGATGCGCCGCATGTGCTTGTGGCAGGGGGTGTTAGGTCCCCAGCCGTGTAAAGGTGTAAGTTTTTGGAGATGAAATGGTGACATGTATTATAGGAGTGTAATTAGTGGAGCTCGATTTATATTGTGGTCGCTTAGTGTTCGCGGAAAGGACGAGTTTTTGTAGCTATCTGTTCGGCAGTGTATCTCTCTTTATTTTATCGCATCTGTCAGACCTAAAGATTTAGTGAGGAGTCATGATAATATTCTCTATGTTGCTCTGAAAAATATCAGTTCTGAATTTATCAAACAACCTAAGCCTAGCGAGTAGCCTCCGAGTCTTTAGGAGCTCCCACCTTAATCCCTCTAGAAGTTGTGAGACACTATATGGCCCCAAGGCATCTAATCTAATTCTCTTCAAGTAGAATATAATTAGGTTCCGAATTTTCTGCGCTGATTTCCGTACTGAACTCAGTACTGAAATAAGCATCCTGAAAAACGATCTTAAGAGAAGATAAATTAGTTTTTTAGGATAGAACACTGTGAAGGAAATTATTAAAAGGAAACCAGTTTTGCAGGGCTAGCTAGAATAAGTAAATTCTTTGATTTTTGCGTTCCCTCGAAATAAAATGGCGAGATGAGTATGTTCGATTTTATGTGTACACATATACATCTACGAAATACCGTGCTAGCCTCCACTAGGGTGTGTGGCACGGGGTGATTCCACACCAGGCATGCAGCACTCTCTTACCCAGCTCTGCATCCTTATCAAATCAGAACCGCGCACATTCCCCCGGCCGCCAAGCACTGTCTAAAAGCAGTCAGGATAACAATACGCGGTCAGACCAGACTCTAGGAGAGTGCTATGTACACGAACATGCTATCATGCAGAACATTAGTTAAGTTACAAATAATTCTTTGTATTATTGTTGCGATTGGTAAATAGTCCTACAAAGTACTAAACCATACAGAAAGCTTAATCATGCTGGAAATATTAGGTATGTGAGGTGAATTGTTAATAATGGTGAAGAGCCATCAGGGATTACAGAAGCTCCTAGATAAGTTTTGTGTATCAGCAGAGAGAATGGAATTGAGGGTAAATGAGTGCAAGACTAAAGTAGTAGTTTTTGATAAGGAGAATGGGGAAAATAACTGTATGATGAGGGCGAACGGTGAAGTAATTGAACAAGTGGATGATTTTGTGTACTTGGTAAGATGTTTGCGAAAGATGGACGGATAGATGAGGAGATAACGAGACGTGCGAATGTAGGAAGGAAAGTGGTAGGTAGCATGTGGAGCATATCAAGGAATGAGTGCCTGTCTAAGGAAGCGAAAATCTCCGTGTACAAAAGTGTACTTCTCCCCACTTTGCTGTATGGTAGTGAAACATGGGTATGTCAGGATAAACATAAGATTAGTTAGGTATATAATATCGTGCAATTCAGTCTTTATTATCAGTGTCTCTGGCGTATTCATTCATGTTTAAATATAATATTGTCCCTTAAAATCCACATCGATTTCCACGCCTTCAGTGATTTGACCTGGAAATCATTTCTGGGCTCAATCTTGGTACCACAAGGAATTAGGGTAGACATAAGAGTGGACTAAACGCCGTGGATATGAGTTATCTGAGGTGTGTTTGCGGCAAAAGTAGAGTGAATAGGGTCAGGAACGAGTGGGTAATAAACGAGTATGGGTTAGATGCTCCAGTAATGGACATATATGAAAGGAGCGTTGGTTTGTTGCTTCGTTGGTTTGGCCATGTTTAGAGAATGGATGAGAGTCGATATACGAAACAGATATATAAGAGTGAAATGAATGGCACGAGAGGTAGAGGTAGGCTGACAAAGTTGTGGTTGAATGTGTTTGAGGAAATTCTTAGGAGAAGGAATAATAGGAGTCTTTAAATCAGGAGGGCGTGTCTTAAGCAGTATGTATGTAGCAGTATGTATGGGGGTAAATGAGGCAAAAGAGGTTTGCAAGAATAGGTCAGTACGGAGGAAGTTATTGAAGCAGAGTTAGGTGTACAAATGTGTGTTTGTGTGTGAAACTCTGTGACTGTGCACACCCCGGAAGGAAACGGCGTGATTGGTATGTATGTATGATGTTAAGATATTTAGCACAGTTACAAAAACCTACTATACCTGCTGAGGTTTACAATGGCATACAACCGATTTGAATTCTATCTCCTTAATCTCATGCCTGTGATCGTTTCCACCGTTGCAGTTATGCCCTAGCAACATATTTTGAACATCCGGCAAAAAATAGTCCACATTAAACTTTCGTAAAAGATTTGATCCATAGTTTTCCCTTCGATCAGATAGAGGTTCCCATTCTAATTCTGTCAACAATTCAGTAACACGGCTAAGTTTATCGTAATAATTTATAACAAATGATGCGGCTCTCCGCTGTATTCAATCCATACCTGAAACTAGTCCTACTTTGCAAGGGTCATGCATATATACTAGTGGCGCACTACAAGTGAAGTTTAAAGAGAGAAAAATAACATCGCTCCTTTACACTCTCGTCACATTTTCCTAGTAGTCTTGTGCAAGACTTTTTCCAGCTTTGATGTATAAAATGTCCTTCTTGAAGTATAAAATGCCCAAACCTCGTAGAAATCGTACGCATACTTGTGATGTAGTTCCACGGGCATTCTCAACAACGAGTGTGTCAAACTTTTCGTTCGTTTATTATTCGTAATGGAATTTTTCAGTCGTAAAAAGAATCGTAAAAGCGTGTTGCTCATCGCCGCCAATAAGTCAATGACCATAAAACCTTGGAAACGGGAAGCTCTTCGCTTGTTGATTATCCCGTCTGTTCGTGACTCAATCGCGTTAATACATTTCTCAGAGCCGGACGGCTTTTCCCCTTCCAAATCTCCTCCCGCCTTTTCGTTCGCGCCCCCATTCTTTGAAAATTTCCCCATTTCTTTGGCTGTATCACCCACCCTTTCTTTGGCCTTCACTCCCGTTGTCCACCTTATCACTATCTAGGGTCAGACGATGAATCTCCCTTTCTAAATAAATTTTTCAATTCATATCTTCCGCGTCAACCGAAACACACTTTCGGCGTCTGACTCATCCAATTCTCCTTTTTCAAACTATTGCTTTGGGATGACTCATCGAATGCCAAGGTCATCCGCGAGGTTTCTTGGATTAAAAGAAAAAAAAAAGACTTCTGCCCAACTTATCTCGGTCATCTCAGACCTTCTCTCAGAGCTCATATATATTTTTCAGGAGACAGGTCGAGTCGATTGAAACGCTCGGGTCGCAAGACGTGCATGATTATTTTAGACAAAAACTCGTGGGTCTCGATCTTACAGATACTCTTATCGAGATTTTTGACAATTTATATCTCATCTAAGACAAATATCTTGGAAAATCAAGGGAGAGAGTGTTTAGTTCGGCGAATTATTTTATTGTTTTATTTTAATTATCATCGTGAAGTCCTTTGTTGAAGTTAGTTGGGGTGAGACTACTTCCCTAGAAGTATAAAATCTATTCAAAATTTGCTTCAGGTTTTTTATCATCACACCACATATAATTATTATTTGATTTCTCAATTCCGTGATAGCGACCGCGGAGAGAATGCAATAATTATTCGAATACATGCTTATCAAACCATGGTAGTTTTAAAAAAAATAGTTGCATAACCTATTATTATTCTTATTGCAGTCAACTACCAGCTAAGGTTTTTTAATGGAAGAGGAAGAAAATAAACAAGATTTAACTCACTATGTTAATTTAAGAATATATTACAATGAATCTCCAAATTAGGTTTGGATACCGAGTAGGTCAAACAGAAGCCATCTGATTCCTCTTAAAAGTTTAAAAGTTTCCCTAACATGTTATCGTTGCATAGTCATGTCATTGGCGATGAGGAAGTGTGAAACGCCTTCATCTCAAGCCAAATTCATTCAGGGAGTGATGTCACGTCCCTTTTTGACCAACTTCAGGCCCACTAAACGGCGGGTACGAGCTAGTAAGAGAAAAGACTTAATAGTCGGCTTAATGTTTTCATTTCCGAAAGATTATAAAGGGCTTTTAATTCATTCTGCATGATAGTATTTCTTTACCTTGAGAGAGTGCCTTACGAGAAAGCACGCCTGAAACCAGTGCAGATATTCGGTGAAGAACTAGACGCCTCAGACGATGATGATTCTTCGCTGCGTAGAGCGAGATTTTCTTCACTTGACTTTGGCGTTGATTCACAACGACCCCTTTACCTTCACAATTAGAGTTCTAAGCGATCTGCCCCATTCACCATCCGTCTCGACAATTGCATTCACCTCAATCCCATCAGCATGGCCTTCTGCGTTCAATGAAGAGGACATTGAAATGCCCTCGATGACCAAGGCTGGTGCTAACGACGATACTCTTATCATTCCTTAGTTAAGATAGTTTGAGAGAAATAGTTCCATAGTCATAATAGAGACCATATTCAAATTATACGTTTTAATGCCACCAGCTGTGGGACACTGGAAATAAGTATTACACTATTATTGATGCAGTAATATGCTATTATATGACTGATATTCTAAATAATGAAGGTCTTTAACTTGAGTCATATTTTCCCACGATACGTTAAACACATGAATTATTTATTGCATTATTAATGGTACAGTAATATTTTTTTATATGACAGAATAAGTAAGTAATTAAATAAAAATATATAAACAAGTCTTTAACTTGACTCACCTTTTTCGCGCGGTACGCTTGAAATTCCTTCAAAACGGAAGGTTTTTCGTGATCCCGAAGAATATTCTCCGGTGACAGTATAAATAGTTTTCAGAAATAGTAAAGAAAGCATACGAGCTACACACTGTTAATTTTTTGACGAGATTTAGTTGTTAGAAATTCCTCATGTTTTAAATACAGTCCCTCTGGAGTGTATGCACGTACCATTTCTCAAGTAGAAGGGATGGTATTTTTGGCAAATATCTCGGAAATTTACGTGGTAAGGGTTTGAATTTTTGGTATCACTGAAAGGGTGAGATTTTTTTGTTTAAAAGGAGACAAAATTCATTGATTTCTAAGGTAAATGATATTTAGGTCAAACTACCTTCAGCATATATGTAATAGAAGAGAGTAGATAGATAGTTAATGCACAAAAGTGAAGGGTGCTAATTTTTGGTAGAAAATCAAGGCCGACGCGCGTATTTTACAAAACCTTCCTTCGTCGGCATGAGATGGAATGAAAGATGAAATACTGTTATTTTTTGTTACTTTTCCAAATTCTCCTCGGAAAGAAATACGCCACTCTGGTTGACTATTTTATAAAATGCTCTCATGTCTATGATGCTTCAATTTTTTTGAACGGTGAGAATTTGACGATGTTTTCGGAGCTAAGGCATTAAAAACCCCTGTTCAACAATGGCGTTCAATTACCTACTTTGGGGAGATTTCCTCTCGAGTGGCGCAATTGTTTCCGAAGGACCGTTGTAAAGTGGCATTTAAAACACCATATAGTGTGGAAAAAACTGTTAGTGAACTGCAAGGATCCCATTGAACCTCAGAAATTAAGTGGTGTATACCTAATGAAATGTAATGAATGTGGTGGACAGTATGTTGGACAGACCTGTAGAAATTTTGAAATTAGACAAATGGAGCATAAAAGGGATTTTAGAAATTTTAATTTTAACGGGAGCAACTTCGCCAAACATCTTTTAACCCACGGACATAAAAGTAATTTAACCATGACACCTCTCCATTTTACAAATGACAGACGCAAGCTGAATGCTTTAGAACAGCCCCTAGAGATACTCGGAGGCTGCACGCTATTCTTAGGCTGCTTGAGATATTTAGAACTGGTATGTTTCAGAGCGACACAGAGAATATTATCATGACGATTCACTACATTTCTAGATCTGAAAGCTGCGATAAAATAAGAGATATAGTTTGCCGAACAGATAGGTACAAAAACGCATTATTTCCGCGCCAAATAAGCGACCACAATAAAAGCTGAGCTCCACTAAATACACTCCCATAGTGCATGTCACCATTTCACCTCCAATAATTTTACATCTTTACACGGCTGTTGACCTACCACCCCCTGCCACACACCCATGCGGCGGCTCGCGGAGTAGTATGTAGATGTAGATGAATAATAGTTTTAAGTTTTAACTTAACGTGTAATGAGCTAATTTATCGGTAGTTTTCAGATTCTCCCCGCCCAGCTCCATTTTCGTGGACCACAGTTTCGCCGGCATTCCAGTCGGCTTAATCAGGTCCTAAGGATTAGGATTAGAACAGACCGCGCAAGCCTTCGTAGTAATGAGCTAATATTATCTTAATTGACGACTTTTAGAGACAAGTGGTTTGTTATTGCTTAGCAATTTTTTTCTGGAGTGTAGGCTTTCGCGGCTGTTGATAGGTGCTGGCAAAGTTTTCGAGTTCGACTGCGTCTCGAGCATTTTAGGCCCAACTTTTCGCCCGCGTTGCAGGAAGCATCTTTAGGAGTGAAGTTGCAGCAAGCGTCTTCACCCCAGAAGACGATCGCTGCAACGCGGATGAAACGTTGGGACTAAAATGCTTGAGATGCAGTCAAACTCGAAAATGACGCCAACGTTTTATTGTTGTTTGATTTGATATCCTATGGGATTATTTCGCATCGGTACTTGTCGTAGCAAAACGGACTCAATGCTTATCATCTTGTTTTCTGGTTGTTATTATTTGGTTAATCACCGGGGCAATTACCTAACCAGGAAGTAAGCTCCTGACCCGTGCGTGCAACTAAGCTTGCGGATCATATCATAATAACTCTAGCTATTGCTTACGCAATCATGAGAAAAGGTATTCATAGAATCGGTTTTGATTCTCTTGTAATTCTATAATTCTTCGGCAAACCGCATGACTATTTTTTTAGGAATTAACTTGGTTATCATCTGTTTACTGGATAATTCCTGCCCTTTTTTATTTCGTTTGTCTTCATACGCATAAAGGTTGAAAACTTGACGACTTTCAGTGTTTCTCTGATGTGACGGGCTTGGTTTCAGTGTGTGATATAGTCTTTCCGGCGTAAGAAAGAACATATAGTGGGAAGCTTGCAACAGCTAGTTAATTTTTGGATTCATCGTGAAGGAAAGGTCAGTGAAAATATTTGGCTAATTAGTCTGTGATGATTGAACACAGATGTCATTGTAATAAACACTAAATTCATGCGATTCAATGAAGCTGGGTATTATCGATAGATGAAGTAGATATCTTCGTATTGCATAGGGAATCCGATTCCAACTAACCGAACATTTACCTTCTGCTGTCATTTCACGAGGAAGATATTAGTGCAATAGGTGGTGCAATGAGGTCGTACCATGTTATTAATTAGAATATATGACTCTGCTGGCCGGTTTTCATCTGGTTAATCAATTTATGGGAATTATTTAATCTCTTTGCATGGTCTATTAGTTACAAGTCAATCAACATTGTAATTGAATTCTTGTCTAGCTTATATAATGCAAAGATTTCCTATGCATTCCTAATGCAACAGCTTTTTTTAATTCTAAAGAATAAATCACCTGGTAACTGTTTAAAATATGAAAATACGGCCCGAAAGTAAGGAAGTTACAATCTATTTGTATTCTAAGGAAGATTCATGCAGTGAGATCACAACATTTCAAAGAACCCTCGGCATTGCCAATGTAAACTTCCAGTAGAGTGCTGTATCCTCATTAGTACTGTTTATAGATAGGTTGTGCGAAATAGTGAGTTTCAATAAACATTTTTGTGATCGAGGACAGGGTGAGAGTACGCAATGTGAAAGAGAAAGAGACAAACTTCTTTGCAGAAACTTAAGCTTGCTTATGTTTGTTTTGTTTTTGTTTACTGATATTTTAAATTTGTTACTGAAGGATGAAATTCCTTTGATACAGCCTATGAATTAAACCATATAAGTTGATATTTCGTGCCCATTAGCCCTGAGGATACTTTTTCTGACATATATTTAATATTTTATGCATTAACTCACTGTAAAACTTGTATTAGTATGGCAAATGTCCTCTGGCGAGTATGAACTATGCTTACCAGCATGATACATAAGTTATCACTATGACGTTAGATTGTTAAATATAGATTACACGCTGATTTTTTGCACACTTCATGCTTTTATGCCATTGAAATATACACGACAAAATGTAACATGGGCCACCATCATCATCATTGGTCGCTCAATCCTAATATTGGTTGACTGCAGCCCTCCACCCTTCCCTATCTAATGCTAGTTCCCTCACCTCCTGGTATCTCTTCCTATGTACTTTCCTCTTTATTTGGTCCATGAACTTATTACTGGGTCTTCCTCTGGGGACTTGTCCCTCTCTCTTGACTTCAATTGTGTTCTTCACCAACCCATTGTGTCTCAAGATGTGACCAATCCACCTTGTTCTTCTTTTCTGTATGGTGTTCCATATGCTCCTTTTCTCTTCTGCTCTTCTGCAAACTTCATCATTTCTTATTTTGTCCTTCCATTCATCGTCCGCATCCAGCACCAGGTTTTGAAGACTTCCATTCTCTTCCGGTCAGCTTTTCCAGTGGTCCATACTTCCGATCCATAGAGTGCCACGCTCCACACGAATGTTTTCACATACTGTTTCCTGATATGTAGTCCAAAAAACAAGAGTAAGGCTATAGATATTTCAAAGATAATTGAAGTCTAGTTGAAGAATGAAAATTAGAATTGATATTCATAACTGAAACGATTTTGCTGCGTATCATTTAAACTGGTACTAAAAACACCGTTTAAATATGATATTTGGCTAACCATTTGGCAAAAGAGTTTGCTCTGCAAAGAGTTTAGGATTAAATTCTCTGAAGTTTAATAGGTTTTACATGACTGATTGTAAATGTTTTGGAGGAAACAGTTTTTTTTTGCGCTCTCAGAAACGTTCTTCTCACCGTTAATTTTAGTAGTATCCAGGTTCAAATGGTTATAGTTAAAAAAACAAGTCGTGTTCGCCTATTTCGCGTCCTCCCTTGCTGTTTTACAGTCGTAATACTCCTTTCCTTTCTCATTCATGTAAATATTGTCTCTTGTTTCCTAGACGTATAGATAAGATGCCTACTTCGTCCCTAGTTTTCAATTAATACAATATATGGCTCTTTGATATGGTACTCCATTACTTAATTGCTCCCTTTTCCGACGCTATACTATTTTATTAATGCTCATTTGGTGATTCAAATAGTGTCCAGCCACTCACCATGGCCAATTTATTGGCGAATGAATATTAAATTGGGTTGTGATTTTGTACACTATGTATTAATTTTCGGGAAATAATGGCTGTAAATAAAAAAACTCTGTCCATGTGTCCATTTACTGAAGCGAATGTCATTTCAAATTAATGAAACATTTTCAGAAGCAAGATAAATTGCAAAACTTTAAAATTAATCCTCGTTTAAAAATGCGAGTTGTCATAATTAATGACGATGTTGGGAATCTTTGCTGCTAGTGCTATCATGAATTTATAGTAACGGAACTGCCATAACTTGCTCATACGCGCAAAGGCATGTAACTCGGAGGTTTTATGGAATTCTTAATGGTTTTATGAAATGAGAGATGGTATAGAAAAGGCCAATTTGAATTACATTTGAAAAAAATTGCTGGCTTATGCATGACAAAGGAGTATCCAAAACTAGATGGGATATTGAATCTTTCCGCGTTTTGAATAATGAAGGAAAACCTCTTCATCATTGGTCGTTTAATCCTAATATTGGTTGACTGCAGCTCTTCAACCTTCCCTATTTAATGCTATTCCATTACTATCTGGTAGATTGTACTTAACTTCTAGTCTTTTCTGGTAAGCTTTGTCTATGGCTCATGCTTCCGATCCATGGATTGTTACGCTCCACACGAATGTTTTCATATTATGTTTTCTAGTTTGTAGTTCTGAAGGCAAACTTGTGAGCATTGTATTGAGTTCGTCCTAGGTAAGTGAGCAGTTGACAGAAATGCAGCCAATCAGTAAACAGGTTCTTTGTAATTTGGGGAAGAGTAGCGAGTGAATGAATAATCCGTAATGGTAGCCCTTTTTTTAGTCATAGGATCGTGGATATGTTTACTCTTTATTTCTTTCTAAGACAAATTAGCAGATTTCCAATCAATGCGCCATTATCTTGGACGGACTCTAGTTACGCATTAAGGTAGATCGAGCGAGATAGTTCCCAATAACTCTATGGTTCCCAAGTCATAATAGAGACCATATTCAAAATATACGTTTTTCAATTTTACCAGGTGTAAGGCACATCTCTTAAATGTTGCATTACTAATGGTACAATAATATAGTTTTATATGACAGACATTTTAGGTAATTAAATGAAAATATCTAAATAAGTCTTGGATGTGACTCATTTTTTTGGCGCGGTGCGTTTGAAACTCCTTCCAAACGGAAAGTTTATTGTGATTCCGAAGAAGTTACTGCCATTATAATATGACTTATTTTCAAAACTGATTGAGAAAACATACTACACGCTGTTAGTAATTTTTTTACGACATCTAAGTGTTAGAAAAGCCTCATTTTGTAAATAATGTCTCTCTGGAGTGCATACACGTACCATTTCCCATGTAAAAGGGCTGATATTTTTTGGCAAATATCTCGGAAAGTAATGCGGTAAGGGATTAAATTTTTGGTGTCATAAGAAGAGTGAGATATTTCTCTTGAAAATGAGATCAAATCATTGATTTCTAACTAAAATGATATTTCGGTCTAACTACCTAAAATTCTAGACGCATGGCGATGTATAATTTGTTTACATTATTTATTGGTGCGTTGCGATATTTACTTCCAAATGTCATCAAAGTTAAAGCCAAAATGGCGGCCTGTCTTTTCGAGCCTATTGTCTAAAATATCCTTCTTCTAGAGTTTTATCGTTCAGTTGCCGTTTTAAATATGTACCTCATCTGTTTACCGCGTATATTTCTCCTATCATATGATCTTTCGATTGAAAAAATAAATAAATATTGGCGCAAAACCCTATTGAAGAGCGCAGTGATTTTTCGTGGCCTGAGTCGTCTTTATTAACCGATGGTGTCCATTTTGGGCGAATCTTATCATTCGTTAGTTATTTAAAACATACATCATTGGGGTATTCTACCCCAATGTTTTTTTCGGCACTCATCGTTATTCATACTTTTGTATGCATAGGAGAATTTTTTTCACTTATCATTCCTATTAACTTTCTGTTGGACTCTAGAATTTTTAAAATACGGCTTCCCGAGTTTTATGCTCTACGATGAATCATTAGGATACCACATTTTAGGGGAATCACAATCATTTTTCAAAAATTAAATCCTTTCAGGCGTAACCATCTGAAAGTCCATTATTGAGTAAGTAATGGCAATGCAAACTATGTTTAAATCCACAAAGTTCTTTATTGGTACGAGTTTCAGCGCTACTGCGTCATCTTCAGGTACATCTGTGGTAAGGTAGTTGTACCAATAAAGAACACTGTGGATTTAAACATAGTTTTTTTCATTATTTTTTTACTTCTAACTTGAATATTCGATACGTCATTCAGTTGGTTCCTCGTCGCTGCTGCTTCCAGGATAATTGGTTTCCTCTAGTGGTTTCATTTTATCAATTAACGAGAATTGGATTCCGATGTGTTTTTAGAAATGCTTGTAAGTAATGACGGGACGGCCGCAATGAAATGTGATAGCTGTTGTGGAATATTTTTTTAAACGTTGCGATCATAGCCTTGCGGCTGATTATAATTTGGAGTTTCTTTCCAATTAGCGAAACGGTTGGAAATGTTTTGAATGAATAAAGGGTGTGAACATTTTCAATCGTAAATAAAACGCAAATAATGACATAGGGATCAATTTATCACAGCGTCCTACCTGGTGATATTATTTGATATTTTCAGTAAATTTTGCATTTAATATTCTGCTACTGCACATCCTAATCAACAGATACCTATTGGTCACACCGCCGTAAGCATTTGGGATTGATTTAGTGCAGAGAGTTATAAGAGTTGCACTGGAAGCATGAGATAGAAGCAGTTAGCAGGTACTACGTAGCTAATTAAGACAAAAGCAAATCAAATGAATACATTCTCTGGAATAAGGGTATTGTGCTTCCCTCTGCTGAAAGTACAATACAGCTAATTAGAGATACAATGCTCTGCGAATCTAACTTGAGATGATCTCGCTAAACATTTCCACACTATTTATATTTGACATTAGAAGCTAAAAAACATATTTGTATCATAGTGCCCGCGTTATAAACATTAGAGAACATGATCATATGGTAATTATTACGTCACCATAGACTCCTCATTGGCAGAAAATCCTTAACTTCAATGTCATTAGAGCATCAAGGAAAGGTTGCCCTATTTAGAGGTCACGGAAAACAGTTTCATTTCTACTGTTGACGGCTCTACTTGGTGGAATAACATATCGTGGGAGAATTTAAAACACTTAGTAATATTCCACAAACATTTATTTTCCCAACCGGTTTCAACGCTAACGCGTCATTTTCAAGGGACAATTCTCCCTCTCCTTTCAAGGGAGAATTGTCCCTTGAAAATGACGCGTTAGCGTTGAAACCGGTTGGGAAAATAAATGTTTGTGGAATATTACTAAGTGTTTTAAATTCTCCCACGGAAAACAGTTTAGCTGATAAATCGAATCGGGTCAAAGATTAAACATAGTCACGCAAAAAATATTTCGGTAAGTGAGCGAAATCATCAATTTTTTTGTAATCTACATAGCCATATTTTTCCATTTAAACCTTTGGCAGACTGTTGATTTTAATGATAATTCGGAATTGATGTCTGGTGTTTGTAGATATGTCCAATTGGGAAAAATCGGATAGAAATTCCATCCGCCGGGAGTATTCCTAGGGAAGACGGATTTTCTTATCATTATCACCAGTGGTGATTTACCGATTAATATTAGGTTTAAATGAAAGAAGAAACAACTCGTAATGTATAACAAATATAATAAAATATCTTTTACTTCTCCTTAATCATATCCTCTTACATGGTATATATCTTCAGCTTGGCATGCACTTCAGCCACCTTAATTATCAAATACACTTTGGTGCTTCATTTGCAGCAGATTAGTAGTAATGGATATCAGTTGGTAATATCATTGGAGTGCACTCAGAAAATTAATTGGGTTACCCAAAAGGTTTTAAGTTGTTATGGCTCCACGTCCGTTTCATGATATTTCCATGATATTGTATCCATTCATCTGGGAAAACGCATACAGCTTATTTCAGATATTTGAGTATTGTATTCGGAAAAAAGTTCCTCATTAACTCAAATATAAAATTGCTCTGAAGATCTATGCTTTTCAAAAAGAGCGTAGAGATTTTTAAGTCACGCGATTCATGACGGCATCTCAATGACGTCATTATAGGTATTTCCAGGGTACAGGCCTACTTTATTAGTGGGATATCCTCTGCTGCATCGACGGTGACAGAAATTTATACATCGGGATTATATTTGGTAACCATGAGATATATTTATGCTTTCCTAGTTTCATCCGGCAGGCTACTTCTATTACGGGACAAAAATATGGATAGAAAAGCTGTTACAAGGTATTTTAAGGAAAGGGCTTGTTACACTTCACAAAAATATGGCATTGTCGTGCCAGGTTTGGCACGCGTGACAATGAAAATGCACCAGTAACATGGGCCGTACCAGGATTTATGTTGGATGGGGAGGGGGGTGGAACACCCATCAGTGATCATCACGTCTGGCTCCGTCTAGCAGATTTGGAATTGAATGCCTCAACAACAGTTGTTTCCGATCACTTTCTTCTGACCTCAAATGCCAAGAATAAATCCGTCAAAATCCTCAGTTAAGTGAAAAGAGAGAAGTTGAATGAAAAATGAAAAACATTGAGTGCCTTTCATGTCGTTACGAGTATATTTTGCAATGTTGCAAATAACATACATTTTTCCATCTTATTTTTTTAACAATATGATCTTGCTAGTAGATTACAGTATTTAGAGATTTTCCTACCATTCTTGAAATTTATCCAATAAAAATAATTCTACAATCAAGTGAGAGCAGGTCAAACAAATACTTACATGGGCGCCAAGCGGATGACTGATGTATTTATTTATAGATCATTTGTTGGTAACCAGAAGTAAGTACGCCAAGGGTTGAAATTCGCCGTGAAAAAATCAATTGACTTGACCGGGATGATCAAATGATTTTTTCATGGCGATTTCTAACCCTTGGTAGGTATATATAATTACCCGTGCGAGTGACTACGTACCACATAATTTGTCAATGCAATGGTTGGAAAGAAATAAATAGTTTAGACCTTTAAGATACTTTGAGGCAGCATTACTTTGGATGACCTACAGCAACTAAAACTTTCGCCTTTTTTTCAACTCTCAGTCATCACCAATAGAAATGTACGTACATTTCGTCAGAACTAAAACAAGATTTTGTATGAAAAATTTCGAAGAACATCTAATAAAAACAATCTAAACTAATGATTCGTGGGGATGATGCGGCAGTAGTACCCTCACTGGCTACGCCCATTCAAGCGGTAATATTAGGCGAAGAGATGAGGCGGTGAACTCCATGTTCGCGCTCCCGATATGGTTTCTTGGCGAGACCGGAACCGCTGGGAAGAGATCATAACTAGGGCACGCTTCTCTTCCTCGAATCAACGAGTATCACGCGAGGAAATCATTTTGTCCGATCGTTTGACGCGAGCAGATCGTAAGGGGACAGCAAATAATGCGTGAGAAATAGTTTCCGGAGCGGTTTGTTTCCTTTTCCCTTCGTCAAAGTCCTCTCCCGAGCTTTTGGCCGGAAGTGATGGGGGAAAAAACGATGATTGAGTCCTGGAGGGTTATGTTTGAAACCGCTTAGATTGATTCGGAGCACGAAGTCACGTGGTAAACATCGAGCGGCTGCAGATTTAGTTGATTTTAACCCACTCGGATGTGGCCGACTTAAGGTGACTGGATCGGTAATCGTGTGTCATTAAATACAAATTTTTAATAACTTTTCAAGTAAATCGAAAATCAATTCATGGACCACCTTTAACATAAGCACGTATGTCCCTTACTACATGAAAAGAAATAAGACGAATACTAAAATCCTGGTATGCGATAGAGAGAAGCTGAATGTTGAAGTTAAACTGAGAGGAGAGAAATTAGAGCAGTTCACTTATCTCGGAAGTACCATCACGTGGGACGGAAGAAGTACAATGGACATCACGTGGAGAATAGCCCAACTAAGAAGGCGTTCATGGGAAAAGTATAGCTGCTGTGCTCAAAGAAGATAGGATTACCAACCAGAAAACAGTATGTGAAAACATTCGTGTGGAGCTTGGCACTCTATGGATCGGAAGCATGGATTGGAAAAGCTGACCAGAATAGATTAGAAGCCTTTGAAACCTGGTGCTGGAGGAGGAAGTTGAAGATAAAATCGACGCACAAAATAAGAAATAAAGGAGTGTATAGAAGATTAGAAGAGAAAACGACCATATGGAAAGCATAGAATAAATAAGAACAAAATGGATCGGGCACTACCTTAGACACTATGGGTTTGTGAAGAACATAATTGAAGGCATAATCGACGAAAAACTCCCCAGAGAAAGACCCAGGAATAAGTTCATGGACCAAATAAAGAGGAAAGTTCATAGAAAGTGATACCTGTAGGTATGTGAACTAACATTAGAAAGAGAAGGGTCGAGGGCCGCAGTCAACAAATCCTAGCTTAGAACAACCAACGAACATACGTTTAAATAGTGGAAATCACCGAATATTGATGGAGTTCCGAATGCAATAAGTCCGAAAAAGTTTGGCTTATCAGACTGGTTAAGTATACTTTGTCCTTGACGTGTGGATTGGCAATTTTTTTATTTTTGTTCATCGTACCCTTATGTATGGATATATTCAAGCCTGTTGCAATTACTTGCCCTTTCCTGATGGAAATATATTCTGAGCGCACCGCTGCGGAGTCGGTTTTGACAAGCTCTGGTGTTCGGAATAGTTTGCTTTTGTGAAGATAGTTTGTCGCACATCCGAGTTCCATAGACGATATAATGGCAACAATATAGGTTAATGCGCTGAGAAGACAAAGACCAGCAACTAGAGCGCGTCTGTATATCCCATTTTCCACAAAAAATCCCTCGGCGGCTACGTATATTGGTTTTTCATTTTTGTCCCTCCTGTATGGTGTGCTTGGAACCCGATGCATTCATTAAGTTTCTTTTTTATTTGGAGATAAAAGGAACATATGATGAACATATGCTCGTACCGCTCTTTTTATGAAAGAATGTTATTATATCCACTCTCCCCTCTGTTATCTATTTTAGTACAAAGTCGTTCTTGGAAATATGCAGTTGCTGCAGGGAGACGCGACCGTACGAGGAGCTCCCGTCCGTATCGTCAAGGATAAAAAGATAATGAGCAACCTGGCGTCACTTTGTAATTTTGTATTTTCATGGTAAAAAATTATAACTGTGCACTATTATCACATCTGTTTTATTTTTCGACCAAGTTTAAAACACATTAGAGTCATTACCAAAGTGATACATCTTATTTAATAAACTTGAGAAGGGCTTTCTTGGGTGGCGCGTGTTACTGCTGTGTAACAAGAAAGACATAGGTTTTTCATGTCATTCAAACAAAAACACTCTAAATTCAATACTATAAAAACTTTGTTTGTACCGAAATTTCATCAAATATATTCAGGAAATGAAGATAATATCACGAAATATTGGAAGTATTCAGTTTTTTTCCTCATGTTGGAATTAACTATTGAAACTTGATGGCGCTGTCGTGTCGAGCTACTGCCTTAAATTTCTCCTCCCAGTCTTACTCGTTGAAGTCCTTAACGTAGTGAGTGCTTAATTATTCCGAAGAACTCCCATCTTGGTTTAATATAGAATTCATTGCATATTCTTTCTCAAGACTCTCGCAGTTGTTGGACTTTTGTTTTTTTCAAATAACTCTTTCTCCAATCAGTCACAAGTAATTGACTACATAGCAAACTTTTATAAAATTTAAGGCGACAGCCATTCGTGAAATAAGTAGAATTTGATGTAATTCATCATCTGACAACTCACACAGAAAAACTTGAACTCGGCTTCACTAAAACAAACAAAATCTTACATTTCTCGTAAAATTTATCGCAAAATGAATAAATATGACGCGTGATGCGAGCACGAGTGAAATCTGAAGGAAAATAGAACTTTTTCATCCAGTATAAATACAATTTTCGCGAAAAAATACATGTAAAGATTATAATAGATGGTAATAGATGGGAAAATAGATTTTTGGCACTAATCCATTTAGTTTAGTTCAAGTTTTGGCTCGGAACTAGAAAAAAACTGACTTAGCCAAAACGTATTAATTCAATGTAAATAACGCAGAAATCGGCAAAAAGCTAAACTATTAAATTTTCATTAAAAATATACCCGTTAAAATATTGTGATTTTTTGCTCGTAGGCTTCCGCGGATGCAGTGTTGGCTGTTTCTTTTTTCGGGATTCATTCCGCGATGAATGTTTTGAGAAAACAATATTTCGCTGGTCCTCTTGCCACTTCATCAGGTTAAATCAGGTCTCAGTTCAGTTAACCTGATGAAGCTGGCAGGAGGACCAGCGAAATATTGTTTTCACAAAACATACATCGCTTAATGAATCCCGAAAAAAGAAAGTCATTATTGTGATTTTTGTTTCGTGGTCTTTTTTTATTATGTTGTTTTATTATCATAACTTGTTTTGATGCACTCGGTCACGGCAGACACTGCGTCGTTTATCTTTTTTTTGTTTGACCTTTTGGCTACATTCCCCAGCCTTCTGTCTAATGAAACCAAATATTTACATCCCTGATCTGTCATTATTATCTGACGCGTGCTTCAAAGGAGACGCACGGCTTGAGAGTGACTCCTAAACATTTTACTTGTTCTTACTCTCCAGTGCAATTGCAATATAAATTTTTTATAATTTTCGTAATCTTTGTTTCATTACTTCTTTCTTACATATTTCATAGTACTATTAAAATCTAATTCAAAGTCCGAGTCTTTTAAGTACACAAAGATGTTCTCTACATCATATGTGCGTACAATGTCATCTACTGTGTATGCTATTTTCCAATATTCTTGTGGTATCATCTGCCAGTAGTCCCATTATACTCCTATGATAATAGAGGTTCAACTGCCGCTTCATGAGTCAAAAGAAAATTCTGGACTAAACCTCTTCGTTTTAATAGCTGAAAACTACTGTTTTTAGTCGTTTCATATCTTAGCCAAGAGATATCAACATCATGGTACAATAATGCGGGTTTTATTCGAATTTTTTAATATTATCACTTTTTCTACCTATCAGTGCCGACTGCAGCGCCATTTTTATTGAACAACTGGATTTAGCATCAGTTACTACAGTAATTTACTGATGACCAAAAAAAATGAAAGGGTTCGATTACTACATTTTATTTCTACCCAGTTCCTCGGAAGTTTCCTCTCCTTGTAGACTGCTTTTCCAGAAAAAAGGCATTTAAATTACATAAAAAATCCTTTTTTCCGTTATTCACCATTTTTTCCTTTTAAATCCGTATAATATCAAGTTCCAATCGTGAAAAACAATGGCATGGATGGTTACGATATCGTTGTTTATATCAATCAGAGGATAAGTTTCTGCGTAAGACGTTATGATCGAATAATATGACACTAAAATTGATTCAGAGTATGAAACCACTTAAAGGGGAGTTCTCTGCCGTCAGTCTGAATTGAGAAATAATGGGGACGGATCACACGTCCTTGTGGAACTCACGACGCGCTCTCACCGAAACGTGCTAAAATGCCTTGAGTCTCATCCGCCGTGCCGTCTCAACCGGAAGGAAATGGTTCCGCCTATAACCCGAATCGTTGCAGCGTGAACTTTCTGCTCTCTATCCCACGTAAAGCTGGTGAAGCTTGGTTGAAATTGAGCGTGGACTCACATTTGGCAGCCTCACCAGAGAAAAAGAGAGACTGCTTCTTTACTCCCCCTTCTGTCTCAGAAAGAAAATAGTCGTAGCCAACACCAAGAAAAAAGTCGCAGCTGCACAAGTCTTACTCCTGACTTTATTGTATGGAAGTGAAACTTGCGTGTCTTTATGTGTTCTTCTCTAATTCATATGTCTTTGTGTTCTCGGAAGATAGGTGGATAGAGTAAGAGATTGAATCAAGGGTTGAAATTCGCCATGAAAAAAATCATTTGACTTGACGGACTTGACTTGACGAATTCAAACCCGGATCTCCCATTTGCCGGTCAGGTGTGTTAACCAGTTACAGTGATATTGAGATGAAATGTATACACTTTGTAAAATTCACATAAAACTTTAATGGTTTGAGCCCGACCGATTTCAACACTTTCGTGTCATTCTCAAGGAACTATACAAATCGTTTTTTTGGCGAGCACGTAAGGTGGTGTATTTATTTTGAAGTGTGATACACAGGGCTGGAATTGTTTTTATGTTGGAGAGACGGGACTAAACTTCCGTGCAAGGGCAAAAGAACATTTTAGTTCTTTTATCAATCGTGGCAACTAATCTATTTTTGCCAATCATGTATTATAGCAAATTTTAATCAGGAGTCTGATAAAAAAGTGAATGTTTTACATGTTGTTGACAAAGGTTCCAAGCTGGATTTTATTGAGAACTTGGAAATTATGATGCACGTTAAGCAGTTTGGTTTCGATTTGTTAAATGACTTGGTACCATTACATCATTCTCCTCACTTCCAAGTTTCTGTCCCCCCACCTTCCATAAACTATTTGGTTACGTCCACCTCCAGCCCGATGCTTCACTCTTAACCTTCATCCTTAGTCATATTTTCCTCAACCCCAATCCCCCCCCTCTTCCGACATAAAATATAAATATGTGCTCGCCAAAAAAACGAATTGTATAGTCCCTTGAGAATGACACGAAAGTGTTGAAGCCGATCGGGCTCATACCATTAAAGTTTTGTGAGGATTTTACAAATTGTATTTATTTTATTTCAATATGAATTCTAAATTCCAAAGAGTTAGCTCGCAAACCATTGAAGATATACAGTCACAGTGAATTGGGATATCCGGGTTTGAATCCCGGTGAAGGCACAGTGTAACTGGCTAACACACCAGACCAGCAATTGGAAGATCCAGGTTCGAATCCCGGTCATCTCAATTGATTTTTTCATAGCGAATTTCAACCTTTGGTGGATATACACCCATGCGAGTGACTTCGTACTAAATCGTTTGTTAATGCAATGATTGGAAAAAAAAGAGATTAAAAGGCGTCTGGATAACGGAAGGAAAATCGAAGGTAGTTTATGAGGAGAGCGTTAAGTAAAGAGTGCTTGTCTAAGGAATTGAAAATGGTAGTTTGCAAGAATGTACCTCTTTCCACTTAATTGTTTGGTATTGAAAACTGATTATGCCAGGATAAGCAAAAGTAATAAGCCATATGCATAACATACAAAGTACCCGATGAGTGTTTGCGGCAGCAGAAGGATGGGAAGGGGTGCGTATAAGTCGATCATGAAAGAATGTTAGTCAGATGCTCCAGCAAAGTACAATTTGTGCACCGTTGGTTTGAACATATTGAGGGAATAGATGAGAGTCAAAGAACGGAATAGATTTTTAATTGAGGGGTGAATTCTGTGAGAGAAGGGGTTCGACCACGAAAGCCATTAGTGGATTGGTGGATAAGACCCTCAAGATAAGGAATATATTTAGTCTTAAGAACAGGAGAGCGTGTATGAAGCCATGCACGAAAGTAGAAGCAATGCGAATTTTCAGAGGAAAGTATGGAGCATTGAAGCAATAATTGTGATTTTTGACTCTACCTAACTCGAAAGGGACTACCGAGGCGGATGCGTGCATGCATAGGTATCGCCATTATAGCTATACGGATGAAGCTAGCGTTTTATTTCACCATCACAAATATAGGAGGGTTCTTCAAATATATTACTTCATGCTATTTATGTCATTTAGCCGCGGTTGCAAACCGGAAGAGAGAAATTGTATTTTATTTTAACTGAAAATATCATTACATATATTCCTTAATTTTAACAGCCTTACCATTGATGTATTTGTAATTATCAAACAAATGATCGTGGGATATAATTCCTCCGTAAGTTTGCACTGCAAAAATTAATAAAATTTTCATTGCTTTTGCAATTGCCTAAACACTCAGTTTTGCTACTAATTTCCGAACTTTTTAACTACATTTCCGCAGACATGACGAAAAAGAATAATCTCTTAGTAAATTCCACACTTAAAACTTTTATTCCCAACCCAGGTTTCGATTGCCTTGCAATAATTTTAAATTCATTTCACCTTTGAAAATTATTGCAAGGCGATCGAAACCTAGGTCGGGAATAAAAGTTTTAAGAGTGGAATTTAATAAGAGATTTTTCTTTTACGTCATGTCTGCGGTAACATTCCACAAAATTACGCCTTCAGCGATTGATTAAATCAAAGGAAATTGAGCTCTACGGCCTCTCAAGATAGCAAAATTAAAAGAGTCTCCAATAGCCGTAGAAATGGCAACACTCGTCAAACGTGCAACCACATAACACTTATTGTGTTGGTTTGCGGGAATGGGGATTCCACAGCAGGGACCAACCTCAGCCTCTCTATCAGAATACCCTCCTGTGATGGTTTACGGGTTACTTCCTCGCCAGTGACCACCACAGACACGCACACACTCAACCAAGTTGGGATCTTTCTCGAGGGCTAATGGGACCCTGATAAGGATGCCTGGGTTATAACCTGAGATTCTTCATAGGGCTAATGGGACTCTACTAAGGAAGTAGGGCTAATGGGACCCATGGCAGGGTCCCATTAGCCCTGAAGGGTCCCATTATGAAGGATTTCAGGTTATAACCCAGGCATCCTTATCAGGGTCCCATTAGCCCTCGAGAAGGATCCCAACTGGGTTGAGTGTGTGCGTGTCTGTGGTGGTCACTGGCGAGGAAGTAACATTCCCGTAAACCATCACAGGAGGGTATTTTGGTAGAGAGGCTGTGGTTGGTCCCTGCTGTGGAATCCCCTTTCCCGCAAACCAACACAGTAAGTGTTGTGTGGTTGCATGTTTGACGAGTGGTGCCATTTTTACGGCTATTGGAGACTTTTAATTTTGCTATAGTCAACCATTGAGTTTATCCATTTCCTCACTTTCATTCTCGGCATAGATTAGATATGCCCCACCCCAAACATTATCCCGGCGACATAACTAGAAAGGCTATACCTTATACACATCCAATGCGATAGATGAGTATTTAACTTCCTGCGAACAAATAAATGCGTGAGGAGCCAAAAGTGCTTGTTGAAAAAATCGTCGATCAGAGGGAGAGCAGGGGCAAACAGTGGAGGGACCATAGGGAATAACACTCCCAACGCCCGTACGGGCGCGTCCGACCCTCTCTCTCTCTCATACAAACAAGATTTCCTTTCAATTTTTTATTTCATTTACTAAGCCGGATGTCGGCATTCGCGGTATTCGTATAATCTGGATCCCCCCCCGCCCCCTCGTATAGTCAGCATAGCCCGTGTACCATTTGATGCTGTAGGAAGAAGGGTTCTTTTGAACGGCGGAAGTATTTCATAAATAGCTTTCCCACGGGTGCGAGTGAAGAGGGGGAGACGATGGGAATGATGCATTCTGGGCAAGGGTCTCGTTTGGGGGGGAGTGGTCCTTTCCAGTCGGTGCGGGCCGTGCGGGCGCACCTAATACACACCATGCGTACAAGTGGCGGGGTCTGCCGGAGGGACCGGGGAAACAGTGGCGTCCTTTAAAGAGTTCCCCCCACCTCCCACTTCAGTCTGTGACTACGCGCCGCGGCCGTCGACATGCGGGTTACGTAAGCCATTGCGTAACCAGACCGGCAAAGGGCCGTCTGTCCGATCCTCTTTGCACGCCCGAAAAGTTTTCCGACCTCTCCCACTCTTCAGAACCAGAAACGCTTGCGTTCTCGGCATTCCTTTTAAGGTGGCTCGGTGGCCTAACGGTCACTTAAGGTAGTGCGAGCGATGTAGTCCCCTAATCATAGTAGAGACCATATTCGATATATACGTTTTAATTTCTCCATCTGCAGGACACACAAATAAAATTGCGTTATTAATGGTGCTATAATTTAGTTTTACATGACAGAAATTGTTAGTCATCAAATGAAAATATCTAAATAAGTCTTAACTTTGCTCATTTTTTTCACGCGGTACATTTGAAACTCCATCAAAACGGAAGGTGTATTGGTATCCCGAAGAATTTACTGCGGTGACATTGTGATTAATTTTCAAAAATAGTTGAGGAAACACAAAACTTCACACTGTTGATTTTTTTACGAGATCTAAGTGTAGGAAATGTCTCATTTTTTAATATTAGGTCTCTCTGGAGTGCATACACGTATCATTTCCCATGTAAAAGGCATGGTCTTTTCCGGCAAATATCTCGGAAAGTAATGGAGTTGGTTATGGTTGAAGTTTTGGTGCCAATGGAAGGGTGATATATATTTCTTTTAAATGAGACCAAATTCATTGATTTCTAGATAAAGTTATATTTCGCTCAAACTACGTTAATTCCAGAAATGCTGAAATCTCAGATGTTACATAACTTAAGGAAGTATCTTCATTTTAGGCATGCCCGAAAAACTCTCTTTATTTTAACATATATTCAAGCAAGTATTCTTATGTCGAATGGTGTAAAAATATTATAAAGTTATCGATCATTTAACGAAGATAAATTGGTTTAAAAATGACTACTTGAATCCATATTTAAACAATCATTTTATTTTTCCACCAATATTTATTAATGTACTACGCGTTTCACAGCTTGCTGCATCCTCAGGTACAATTGTTTACATGTTATTTAGTGATAGTTTAGATAGTAACTAACGCCAATAAGCTGGGGAGGGGGGCTTCGGATAACAGACTAATTTTTGGATGGATAGGCAGGGGAGCGTAGGTTAGGGGCAGGGGAGCATAGGCTAGGGAAATTTTTTCGGAAAGGAGGAGGGGTGCGGCAAAAGAAATTCGTTGCAAAGGTTGCTTGACTCTCTGATAATTTCCATGTGCCCCAATGCATCCATCTTTAAACCTTTTGGTAGAACATGCAGAATTTCGGGGATAAAATCACTTACGTGATTATTATCCAGCGGATGCTTAGCAAATTGTGAGTTGGTATCCATATTTAAGTAACTTCGTGAGTGTTCTTTGATCCGTGTCTTTAAGTGTCGTCCTGTTTGACCAATGTAAACTATATTACAATTATTACATTTAATTTTGTAAATACCCGATCTGAATTATTTGTCAACTTTGTCTTTACTGTTTACTAAAAATTTCGAATTTCAAGTATAAAATTCTTTCACGAAGTGACGCCTGAGGGTGTGAAGTTTAAAAGTGACGAGATTTAACGCTCAAATTCATCGCCTCAATTACAGTACGAAGGTAACTTTTTTTCACGTAACTTTTTTTAAATTTTAATTTCCGCATGAATAGTATTCTTCAAAATCTTACATGTCATGCACCAGATATTGATACGCCTAATAATTTTTTTTAAACATAGGTGATTGATTATGTAACATGAGCCTTCATGTTTTAATAGCACACTTCCGGTTTTCCTTGGAGCACTTACACTAAGTGATGACTAGGTTTACCAATCGAACTCTGATAGTTTCGGCCGGTTCAGCTCGGTACGGTAGACACAACGGGTTGGTGGGATCGATGAAGCGGGCTGACTTTCTACTCACTAACTAACCGCCTTCTTTGCCAGTCTGAGATTTAAAATCGATATGAACCTTGGATAATAACCTTGGAGCACATACACTACATTTTGGCCGGTTCAGCTAGGTAAGGTAAACACAACGGGCTAGTGGGATCGATATGACAAGCGAGCTGACTTTCTAACTCACTAACTAACCGCTCTCTCTCCCAGTCAGATTCAAAATCGATATGAACCTATTCAAATCGATATTTAAATCGATTTAGCATTGGTAAACCAGGCGATCCGAGCCGACTGGCTTAGAATGTTCAGATCGGTCCGAGTTCATATCGATCTGAGTTCGATTGGTAAACGAAGTGATATTCGACATAGTGATGAATGTGGCAACGTTACCAAGAGAAACGTTTACCTTGTTTTCCAAGGATTTTTAATGTATATCATAATTACTGCTCCAGCCCCCTTAAAGAACAATAAATGCTCCTAAGTGTTGTCCCAAAGCATGCAAACATCACTGGTGCAGAAGTGTTTCAAAAGTGTCTTAAATCAAGCACCCAGTATTTAATAAGTTTAAAGAAATGTAAAGTACACATGAAGATAGATTAAAATATTGAAATTGTATAAGTTTATTTTTTGTCTAATCTGCTGTGAGTTTAGAATTATGTAATGGCAATTGTCAAATATTTATGAATTCTTTCTGTTAGACGTTGTTTCAAACGATACTGCTTGGTAGGATGAGAATTAAATATTTGTATACCCTCAAAATCATTTAACACGTTCGAATGCCAATTTCAAAGATTTTTTTGTTACAGGTAATTGAATATCTTTCCTGATCGCCCTTTTCTCAAGCTCTTATGACCATTGTTTCTAATTTTATTTATCACATGAAAAAAAAGCTTTCCAGCGATGAAAAAAGCCCTTTCTGGCATTTTATGGAAGTTAGTCTAGTGACTAGCCGGAGATATATTCTGGTGTACAAAAAGTACTCCATTGTTTGCAGAGTGGTAACACTTAGTAATGTGCGTAGCTTGAAGGCTGCTCAACTTCTAGGTATTGAAAATACGGACTGTTTCAGAAAAAATATTGTAATAAATAGTGGCAGGCTTTAGGGGTTTCTTTTGATCTCGGATAAGTTTTGTAAACTCATGGTTTTGATGCCAATTTCTGGTCGACATCCCTCTGTAGTCTCTGTCTTTCGTATTTATTTCTTCTACCTGCTTCTCGTCCATTTCCTTTTCTTTTCCTCTATTCTCTCTTTCTTCTGAGGATCCAGTCATCCTTTTTGTCCGCCGAGGGCCAGGGTATTTCGAGAGGAAAATCTAGATGGTGATTTTCTCTCACAAATCACCTCCCTAAATAACTTATGAGTGTCCATTGCCGATCCAATTTTCCCTGCAAATGCCACCGGTTATTCCAGTTCCTCGCCTTGAGGATTAATATCTACTGCAGAAATAACATCCCTCTCCGCCATTGGGCAAAGCAAGACTTGTTGCTAGGCATGTTCCAGCTCGAGAAGTGGCGGTTACCCGCTTTTGATCTGCTACTCCGCCAGGTTTTGGGTGTGCCAAAGGATTTTCTCCCTTTCCTTTTTGTGAGAAAAATAATGACGGACGCCAATGCGAATGCCAATGCCAAGTGCGCGCGGAAATACTGAGTCTATTCCGTATTACAATTTCATGGCGAGCAGTGGAAATCCTGCCATAGCTGATAAATTACAATCATTACTGTTATTTTTGGGGTGCAACCAATAAATTCCAATAAATTCGCCGCGTTATAAGTGACGTGAGAGTCGGTAGTACTTGATTCGAAGTACTCGATGGGAGGACGGAAGGCTCAGAACTGGTCATACGGCCTTGACTCATTCTTATTTTTCTCTCTCGAGAGGAATTTAAGGAGTAATGCAGCTTGTCACTCCCACCTAGCTGCAATACGTTTTCTGAAGGACTGCCTTAAGGTAGTGCGGGCGAGATATTTCGCTAATCATAATAAATACCATATTCGATATATACGTTTTAGTGTCACCAACTGTGAGACTCACGAATTTAATATTGCATTATTAATGGTGCAATAAAATAGTTTTACATGACAGAAATTGTAAGTAATCAAATGAAAATATCTAAATAAGTCTTTAACTTACCTCTGTTTTTCGCGCGGTGCGTTTGAAATTTCATTTCAAAATGGAAGGTTTATTGTGATCCCGAAGAATTTACTGCGGTGGCAATATGATTAATTTTAAAAAATAGTGGAGAAAACATACAAACTACACACTTTTGATTTTTTGACGAGATCTAGGCGTTAGAACTTCCTCATTTGTTAGTTAAAGTCTTTCTGGAGTGCATACACGTACCATTTTCCACATAAAAGGGCTGGTATTTTCTGGCAAATATCTCGGAAAGTAATGCGATAAGGGGTTGAATTTTTGGTGCTAAGGGAAGGGTGACATATTTTTCTTTAAAACGAGACCAAATTTATTGATTTCTAAGCAAAATGATATTTCGCTCAAACTACCGAGATATTATTTCCTCGTAAATTGAACAAAATGGATTTTCATACTGTTGATAGAATTGATCAATGTTTTTGTTTGAATGTCTATAGAAATAAGTCTTAGTATTCTGTATTGTTCTTCAAATGAACAAAAAGTCACTGGTCCTACCGATGCTGATTGGCAAGCTTGAATATGATTTCTACGGAGTCATTGGAGCCGAAGAGACGACTTTCACGTTCATACAATGAGGAAAGCGACATAAGATAAGCAAAACCCTCCGCAGGTTCAAACATGCGAAAAGAAGTAAAATCTTGCTCCAGAAGATATAATATTTATGATCTCGTTTAGACATTTAAACTATTTTGAGAAGATTATTTAGACTCGCACTTTTTTAATATTGATGATATAAAACGAGTTTATTAGGATAAGGCATATATTTTTAAAATGTTTTGTTATGGTCATTCCACGTCAGATCAGCAGTGAGTTTACCCTTGGTGTCTCTGATTCGAACCAAAATTTTTTGTGGGTTCCATCTGGCGTTAAATAAAAAAGAGTAGAAGCGATTTTGGAAAAAAAAATTTTGGTAGATCTAGAGACGATCAAAGTTTCGACCGTTTTGCGCTTAGATCTTTTTTCTTTTTGCTATATCTCCTAAACAAAAATAGCTAGAGAAACTGTTGACATCTTATTTTGTTTGAAAAAGAATGTACAGAAACAATGTCTTATCATTTTTGTAAATAAACTGAATTTTATTGAAATATTTTAAACTCTAAATGTGTAAATTTTAATTACAAAAATACAGCCATTTTAAAATCTTTTTTCTTACCTCAAAAATAAGATTGGTCGTGGGCAGTGCATAAACAACAGAGATGCTTAACTTCAAAGATTGGACTACGCCCTCGTTCGCCACGAGGGTCGGCGTTAAAATGATGTGCCGCTGTACTTTGAGAATTTATATCTTGGTCCGTGTAAATGCTAGTGCAATACTTTATACACCACTTTTAAGATAATTTGATTTAATTTCATCAACATTTTTTATTATATAATATAACCAAAACTGGAGACACGTTACTGCAATAATCGACACCGCACTACCTAAACTTAGCAGTTTGATCAACTTCATGAACTTTGTAACTCAGCCTAGGAAAATCTGCGAAATCTACAGCATTTACTTCTCACCCAAGGTTGCGAGAGTTGATAAAGATACAAAATGGCAAGCAATTTTTTTAAAAATACATATTTTGTTGTGTATGAATGAAAATGTTTAAACATTATCCAGTCCTACAATTTGCACAGAATCAAAAAATTAAAGCCAAGGAAATACTTTTAAATAGTATTAAACTTAATTTATTTGTAATTTTATATGATCCGAAAATATATGATTCATGCGTAGTATAAAGCGTACCACATAATTCTGAAAATATGCAGGAGTGAAAGATTGCTGCGTTGTTGCGTTGAAACTCTGTTACTATACCGGTCGTTATTCCGCCTATATAATGATGTAATTCTGCCAACATTGCCCTCGCAATTAAATCCAATTCCTTCTGTCTACTTCCATGCCTTTGCCTTACAGACTGAACACTTTATCTCCAGTATGGTACCTAAAAACCAAAGCACACACGCTCATATTTTGAAAGATAAGGAGTGTTTTTAGCTTTTTCTCTGTTATCTGTTGATCTCAATTCATACAGACGGCCCTTGGTAAAGGAAATAACGATTATCTGTGAGGAGTACAAGTGCCCAATTAACTCCTTAAGAGATATTGAAGTGTGTTTGGACGAAGATACGCCGTTATCGTTATCTCCCTTAATTATGGAGCTCATTCAGCATGAAACTGTATATTTCAAGTGATAGGGATACGATTTGTTTTGGATTGATATTTTAATTAATTATGTGATGGTTATATAACAATACAGTGAAGAATTTCAATAAAGTAAGGATGCGTTTGTAGAATTTTAATTCAGAAGTCTGTCAAGGAAGGTCGCCGGAATGTAGTATTATCGAAGAAAGATCTTATTGGTTTTCCCGGCATATCTGTTGAGGAAATTCTATTGGGTGTTAAAAAAGGTTTGAGGCTCCATATCTCCCGACGTTTCGAAGAACGTCTTGCTCTACACCTGTAGGGCCTCTGTTCTGAGTTCGGTCAGAACCCCTTACATATAGTGAAGCAATTGATATAATTTCTATGGGCCGCCTCTGCACAGGTTGAGTCCATTCGAAAGTTTCTTTTACGTAGTTGGTTTTTTAATATATTAAAAAAAGGGCATCTAGAATAGGCAACATGGCCTTCCTCCGACGCCCAATTTTCCTCATATTCTACATCTACATCTACATGCTGCCCTGCCAACCGCCGCATGGGCGTGTAGCAAGGGGTGTTAGGACACCAGCCGTGTAAATATGTAAATAAGGGATAAGGTAATGAGAGGTGAAATGGTGACGTGTATTATGGGAATATACTTAGTGGAACTCAGTTTTCATTATGGTCGCTTATTGTGCTCGGAAAGAACGAATTTTTGTACCCACCTGTTCGGCAATATATCCCTCTTATTTTATCACTTCTACCAGACCTTGAGATGTAGTATGGCGTCATGATTATTTTCGCTGTGTCGCTCTGAAACAAATTGGCGAAATTATTAGCATGTCGAGGAGCTCTTGAAAGTCAAATGCTATAATAATAAAAAACGTGACTCCTGCCTGAACAACTCCAGGATAATCATGGTATGAATTTCAAACGACAGCTGGATTTTGATCCACAACGCGTCACATCATCGAGGTTATGGTTAATTAGCCCTAAAAGTCCTTGTTCCATGATGAGGTTGGCCAGTGATTCTCCGTGATACATCTAATTCTTACATATTCATAATACATAATTACATCTAACAAAGCAAACAGGGAAACCTCAAAATTTCTCAGCAGAGGTGATTTTCATATTTTTCATGCATATATTATTTTATATACACACAATGCTACGATAGTATATTGTGGTACTTGATTGTGTATCCAGTATTTGCTCTTTTAATGTCTCTAAATACTAAGGGAACGAATTTATCTCGGTACACTATAAGTAATAATTATTTTTTAACAAAATGGAAATTTATGTTTTCAATACAATTTTTAACATTTGGATATATTTTATCATAAATTAAAACATCTCATTAATACTGGGTTAAATAGCTTTTCTCGAAAATAAAATATTAATTATTTGTCCATTTAATTTTGAACATCTACTAAAAAAAAGTCGTGTCGTTTCGGAGGTCTTCCACGGGGTATATAAAGAGATAAAATGAATGAGGAAATAAATGGAGCGTAGCTGACGTTTCGGAGTGTATTTCACAGTTTTTACATTGTTTCTCGTTGAGATGTTGAACATGTAATTCGGCCATGCCGATAGTCGATCGACCAATTGAAACAAGTGCTGATTTAGATTATAAACTCGACTTTATGAACGAGCATTAAAATTTACCGGGCTTCCGTACTCTCCGAGAGACAGATCTTTATGTCCTTGCTCTGCCGAGGCAGTTTTCCTCACGCAAACGGACGTCGGAATTCGGAAATCGGCGCGATCTCACAAGAATTTGTTGATCGATTGTCAGTATGTTAATAAGTCTTGATGTTTTTTTAGTAGTTGCTGAGAAATATAAAAAAATTAGTTCGTATCACTCAATGATTGTTTATTACTCGTGAAGACATTTTGAATTGAAAATTGAAAATCTCCGTAACCAAACAGCGACCACATTAATCCACAGAGAGAGTATTAAGGAAGTTCCTGCACATACTAAATAATCTCACTTACATTCAGCAAAATAATCTTCGATAAAATTCATCAATCTATTTATATTACCCGAATGTCTTCAGCATGTATTTTTTGTGGAAACATTGTTCCTAACATAAATTTCTTCTCGATAATTATTTATTTTAATTATTTTAAATAGTGTAAATGAATTTTATCTCCAATGAAGCAAATATTTTCGTGAGAAGTTTGAAAACGAGCTAATTATATCTTTTAGTTCTTAACCGAGAATCATATTCCGTTAAAAATCGATGAACATTATTTTAATAGTATAACTAGTTGCTATGAAGATTTGTTGCATTGAAAGAATAAAGAAACATATCATTGAGACTACAGTGTCGTCAAATTGAGGTATTTATTTCTGGAGCCCAAGTCCTTACAAATTGGTCGGGGGTTTAAAAGGAAATACCAGAATTTGGCACAACCATGATTTCAATCGTTTTCTTTATAGTGGTTTCGAGAAACGGAGCGATTGAGATTATGAGGTTTCATGGTTTCAAATCGTTACAAATTGGTGTCAGGTGTGGTGTTCGGAAAGAAAAACTACTATTTGATAACGCCATAATCTTACTCGTTCTGTTTATTTATTCCTTCCTTACCGCAAATGTCATTAGCGACTCAGTTCGATGGGAAGAGGTCGTGAAAACGAGATCAAAACTTCCTTGTACTAACGGGAGTTGTTAACCCGCTTAGAAATCCTTCATCTATACCCCTCTAGCCTTGGATGTATTTCGTCAGCAGGATCACGTTAGCGAGCACGTAATTTCATGATAATTTTCTAAATGATTAAATTGCATCTATAAGTTCTTAACCGAGATTCGTATTCTTCGGAAGATAGATTAACTTTTTTTTAATGTAAAGTAATCAGCCTAAAATATGGATACCATTTTGGCCGTAACTTTAGATGAGTTAAATTAAACTGAGTTAGAACGCGTGCAGAGAAGATCAGTAAGATGCGTGAAAGGCCGTTGTGATAGTTCCGTTAGTATTACTGACCTCTTTGCAATCGTTGGGAATCGCTTTCAGACCGTCGATTGAAAATTAGACTCAATCTTTTATGTAAACTTAATACCGATTTATTTTCAGATAAAGTTTTCAATATCTTACGAACTCCAACATACTACGGTAGATCAGATCATGAGAATTAAGTAAGGAAAGTAGATTGTAGAACAGAAAGGTTAAAAATGTCGTTTTTCCCGCGATCGATAAAAGACCATAAGGGCTGCGTTTAGACTTCGAATTAGGTTAGTTGACAGGTAGTGTAGCTGATTAATTCATATGCACACTTATGCATGTTTCGAAACCTACTGAGTAGTGCTAACACAATGTTTTGCATGTTCCCTGCGTGACTCTTGTGTCACGTTATCATAGTCACATTATAGATTATTTTATTAGTTTCTGTAGCATTTGTAGCATACCGATAGTGTGGTACTTTTTGGTGAAAGTAAATTTCTTCACTGTGCTACATATTAGTGACAGTTTACTTCCTGCCAAACTCCCTTGCGGTGGCTTTCAGGGTAATAAGTAGATGTAGATGTTTAGTTTACTCGGGAGCCTTCCGTATTAAGAGTTTTTTTTCATAATCCGAGATGAACCAAGCTCACGGTACGTCGGATAATGCAGACTTCACTACTCTTCTGAGATATGTTCACTGTACATTAATCCTTCACCTTTGTTCCGCTAACCTTGGCATGTCTCTTTCTCTTATCTCTCGTTGCCAGGATCACGTTCGCGAGGACGCCCCAGCTCGGCCTGGACCCTTCCACGCTGAATGACTAAAACGCCTCGCAGCTGCAGCATCCTGAGCGGTCCATCTCTCCTCGTCCCGAGCGACATCACAAAGGAGGACGAAGATCATATCCTACCAATTGTCATCACCATTCTACTCGCGGGCCCCCGTATCGAGCGTGAAATCCCAGACGAGGAGTTGAACAGGGGAGGGGAAGGGGACCTTTGCCCCGCCGGATTCCTCTGCTCTCGGAATAGCCCGAACTGGAACGGTGAGTATTACATTTCAATTATCTCAGTCTTATCAATCGAGATTACTTCATCTTTTTCGTATTCGTCCTATGACTGATTGGAGCTCTCCATTCAAGGAGTTGAAAGGTACTTTCGAATCACCTGGCGCAGATTACTCGTACAAGTTGGTGGTTTCCGGCGATACTTTGTGGAATTTGCTAAACATTTTGAATGAATAGAGTAAACTTTGTTTTTCCTCAGTAAATTTTAATGACTTACGACCATGGTTTCGACATATAACGTCATAATCAGGTGAAGATACGTTTTGGTGCAACCACTTATATACTAGAGAGAGTGGGGAGGGGACTGTAGAGGTGTGGGGGAGGAAGGTGGAGGGTGGAAGGGAGTGGTTGAGTAGGGTTGGGTGGGGTATTCCCAAGAGGGTGAGCCGAGGGTGTGAGAAGGTAGGGGGGGGGGGTTAGTGGAAGAGGGAGAGGTTGAGGAGGGGAGAGCGGGAAGTATTCAATAGATCATTTACGATGTCACAATTAGCATTCACAGATTTCAAAATTTCAACTTGCTCGAGAGCGTCTAGCCGGGGGGCTTTACTTTCACAGTGTGATATTTCTAAGGAGAAATCACTTCCGTGACCCTTGTCTAACAGGTTTTTTGCGAAGTTAGAATTAGAATGACCATGTTTATAACAAGCAATATGTTCTTTCAGTCTCGCCTTTAACGCCCGACCAGTCAGCCCAATATAGGCTGCTGAGCATTCGCACTTAAGTCTGTACACACCACTCCTTTCCAACTTCGGGATGATGTCCTTGGATTTGGAGAAAAAATTCCTTGGGTTAAGGCTATTGTTAAAGGCAGTTCTAATATGGGGTCTCGGGAGGAACTTGGCGGCTAGGAGGGATAAATTTCCTAAGTATAGGAATTTCCTCCATATATCTGGACTGTCACTTGGAGGGGGGGGGGGGATCGATATTTTATAGAAGTTGTCATCATCATAGGTCGAGCAATCCTAAGATTGGTTGACTGCAACCCTCCATCCTTCCCTATCTAATGCTAGGTCTCCTACTTCCTGGTTAACCTTCCTATGTACTTTCTTCTTTATTTGGTCCATGAACTTATTCCTGGATTCCTCCGGAGACTTTTCCCTATCTTTTACTTTCAGTTAGGTTCTTCACGAACCCGTTGTAACTCAGAGTGTGTCCAAACCATCTGGCTCTCCTCTTCTTATTGGAGTTCCACACGGTTCTCTCCTATTCTAATCTTCTTTAAATTTCATCATTTCTTATTTTGTCCATCCATTTCATCTTCAGCATCCTCCTCCTGCACCAGGTTTCGAAGGCTTCTAGTCTTATGTTTAGCCTTTGGTCTACCATCGACAGGTTTTGTACCCACCGATCCCGACGGTTGTAACAACCGTCAAGTACGAATGCTTTGTGTTACTTAGTTCATTTCGTTCAAAATCAATGATCAAAAAGGTAATCTGTTTGGTAGAGAACAAATAAAAGTTATACAACGTCCTTGACAGCAATCACGGATATCATTATTGTCACTCTTTTGTTGTTTAGCCCTATTGAGGTTAGCTTGCTATGGTGGCCAATGTAAGAAGTTGTAACGGGGCGTGGCCTGGCCGCCATCTTTGTTAACCTCGAATTTCCTTTACTGTTTGAAGGCTGACGCACTAATTTTGCAATTATACTATGTTTTCCATCGATAACTAACTAGACATCAGCATGCTTTTACTACTTTAAGGTAGTCCGAACGAGATAGTTCCATAGTCATAGTAGAGATTATATTCGAACTATACTTTTTAAATTCATCAGCTGTAGGACACATGAGTTAAATATTGCATTATTGATGGTGCAAAAATATTGTTTTATATGACAGATATGGTAAATAATTAAATGAAAATATCAAAATAAGGCATAAAATTGACTCATTTTTTTCGCGCGGTGCGTTTGAAACTCCTTCAAAACGGAAGGTTTTTTGTGATATCCAAGAACCTATTGCGGTGATAATATGATTAATTTTCAAAAATAGTTGAGAAAACGTACAAGCTACACGCTGTTAGTTTTTTTACGACACCTAAGTATTATTTATTCCTCATTTTGTAAATAATATCTCACTGGAGTGCATACACGTACCATTTCCCATTTAAAGGGCAGGTATTTTTTGGAAAATATCTCGGAAAGTAATATGGTAAGGGGTTGAATTTTTGGTGTCATTAGAAGGGTGGGATATTTGTCTTTAAAATGAGACCAAATTCATTGATTTCTTGGTAAAATGATATTCTCCGGACATATTGTTAATTCATTGAAATTAATTATAATCCGCATTCCCTGGGAAAACTATATTAAATCGAGTTGATTCAATTTCACCTAGTAACCAATGTACATACGTTTCAGGAGTTGTTTGTCATAGATTTCAAACAGATGGAAGATATTCTTGCTTTCCGCTACTTCGACCATTCCGTCGAGCTATCCATACGAAAGTAAGGAAAGAGCAAGGATACCCTATATGGTTGTTATTTCGGTTGTCAGGCTTCAGTTTGATGACGTAGTAGTAGTATAGAATAGAAAATTTTATTTCTCAATAGTTTTGGTGCAGTGTTGTGTACAAATATCAATAAGCTTTTGGCATCCTCAAAGGTCACAGACCTTACTGCCTTTATAAATGGAATTCATTGCTGGAATTGAACAAAAATACTGTCAAAAAGCACTTATAATTATTGCAAAAAAATTTATTTCAAATTTTTCAATTCAAAAAATGTATTTCAATTGTGAACAAGAAAAGCAAAGACAATAATAATAAGCCGAATAGAGGAAAGAATATGAAAAAAAATTCCAGGAAATGAGGAAGCTAGCATTGGATAAGGAAGGATGAATGGCTGCAGTCAACAAATTTTTAAGAATTAAGGACCGATGATGATGATTTAGTGATCCATGGCAAGGTTGATTCAGAATGGCGCGATTATTTTGGTTATAGACCGGAACCTGTCCAATAAATTGGCGGAAAAGTCATGTTTAATCTCTCCATGCCTAATGAATTTAAATCGTTCGTGGAGGGCAATCGGACTATCGGCACGAGCTCTCAAAATGTTCACGCTCTTTTAGCGCCCTTCGTCTAAAGTGGAGCGCCCGTTGCGCGTGATCACTTTTTTAAGCCTCGTCCATTTGTTCCGCCCTGATTCTATGGCCTTGGAGCGGAGATTTTTTTAAATTCGAGTTGTTGATTCTTGTTGGGTGAGACATCCAGACACCAAACGCGCTATAGCTGTGTCATTCCGCTTTTAGTATGAAGGGTAAGTAGCATGATTTATTTAGCTATTTTATGTTTTTGTTCTGTGTTTATTACGTCTCCATGGAATTCTGTAGTATATAGCACGAATCGGGTGGGGGGTTTCGCAAGCCGTGTGTGATTTCCGCCCTCGTCAAGGGCGAGGAAGGCAAAATCGCGGGTTAAAAAGTCAAATTCTTATCTTTTTACGCATATATTGTAACGAGAACGGGGTACAGAGCGAGGAGAGTACAGAAAGTGTAGAACGAGGATCGAAAGTGGGCAAAAAACGAACTTTCCACTAAGGTTCATTCTTTGGCTTTTCAATCCTAAGATTGGTAAACTGCAGCCTTCCACACTTCTCTATCTAATGCTAGTTCCCCTACCTCCTATTAACCCTTCTAATGTTCTTTCCTGTTTATTTTGTCCATGAACTTATCCCTGGGTCTTCCTCTGGGGACTTTTCCCTCTATTTTGCCTTCAATTATGTTCTTTAGAAACCCATTGTGTCTCAGGGTGTGTCCAATCCATCTGGTTCTTCTTATCTGTACAGTGTTCCATATGGTCCTTTCCTCTTCTACTCTTCTGTACACTTCATCATTTCTTATTTTGTCCGCCCATTTTATCTCCTGTATCCTCCTCCAGCTCCAGGTTTCAAAGGCTTTTAGTCTTTTCTGGTCACCTTTTCCAATGGTCCATGCTTCCGATCCATAGAGTGCTGCTCTCCACACGAATGTTTTCACATACTGCTTCCTAGTTTGTAGTCCTATCCTCTTTGAGCGCAGCAATGGACTTTTTCCCATCAACGCCTTCGTAGCTGGGGCTATTTTCTCCCATGATGTCCTTTAAACTTCTTCCCAATCACGTGATGGTACTTCCGAGGTAGGTGAAGGAATCCACTCGCTCTAATTTCTCTCCTCTCGGGGTGACTTCTGCATTCATCATCTCTCTTCCTCATTCTAGGATTTATTCTTCGTCTTATTTTGTCTCCGCTCAGATATGGTAATAAATAAATTGAAGTCACTGTAATTATGCAATGATTTTTGTGTGCCAGCCTGACTGTCGAGGTGTAAAGACGAGTCGTTCAAGGATTGGGCGCCATGTCAAGTGCTCTTTTCATCTACCTCAATGATCAGCTCCTATATTCGACTGTTAGTTTTCGCAGTAACATTTGTGGAAATCCTATTCCGCAGATTTATTACCAAATTATCTGGTAACTTCTAAGAATGACGGGAAAAATACCGAGTC
The DNA here is from genome assembly GCA_963169105.1 of Ceriagrion tenellum. Taxonomy (NCBI): domain Eukaryota; kingdom Metazoa; phylum Arthropoda; class Insecta; order Odonata; family Coenagrionidae; genus Ceriagrion; species Ceriagrion tenellum. The sequence continues at coordinate 127,441,289 of OY720637.1, forward strand.
ATGAAAAACTTCCCGAGTATAAATTTTATATCGAAACATCTTGTTTAGGTTTTTCGATTTTCTGATATCTGGCAGCCGAAACTAACATTTGTAAACTTTTAACATCTGCACTAAAAAGCGTTGATGTTTGCGCGGTATCTTTGTGGACCATTTGTGAATTTGACATGGCATTTTAATTACTTTGTGGTATTTTGCATGTAAACTGATGACACTAAAGTTAAGGAACATTTTAAAGCGTAATTGTTGATCATTTTACGGGTAGATGAATTTCGATGATGTTTTGGTTAGTGTCTTAAAAGAATTTACAGCTCCTATCAAAGTAGGAGACGCTAGAATTTTCATAATGTACACCAAACTTTTTAAAATTATCACGCTGAATTTTTCTTGTCCTACCCCTCTAACAGTTTGTGTTTATGCCTGTTTATTTTTTTACTTAATATAATTAATCTGCGCATAAAACTGAAGTTCGGGTATTTCTCCTGATTAATGTGATATTTTGCAAAAAAAATGCAACCAAAACTAACCCAATCTTAAAACAAAATCAATCTTGAAACAAATTTTTTGTTAATATCTCTTGGTGGTACCCCTTGCTGTTCAAAATTGGTATTTTCCAGTTTCCAACTCCATCTATATTTTGGCCATTTTTTCATCAATTTATACAAAAATATTGATCTTTTTGATAACGCGATAAAGGAGTCAGGAGTAAAGGAGAGGAGAATTTGTCAAGTATATTACACATAATTGACATTGCACTTCCGAAGTATGGCGACCGACCATTGCTTATTGACCGGATTTTTTAATCCCATTGTATAATTTTCTGTATTTTACTTTGTATGTTTAATATAATTATCGATTGATGAATACTTCTATCGAAAGGAAATGCTAATATTTTTCATTTTTCAGCCATTTTTTTAAGTATACAATTTTAATTCTTCTTTCAAAACATTCTGTCATTACTTGAGTCTCACTGGGGTTGCTGATGTTATTTTAAAGAATACAGGAAAGTACTTCCAGTATTTAGTCGATCGTTTTTATTATAACTTAAATTTGCACTCCCTCTAACGGAATCACATTTAACTATAGCCTATAATGTTAATTACGAAGCAGTCAAATCTTATACTCTCTAAATGCTAATTATGCCAATTGGTTTTGTAAGTTCTATCAGACATGTGCTCATGAAATTTTTCCAGCGGTACATGCAAAGGCAATTTGCGCATGCCATTTAAATAATTTGTATATATGCGACATGTTTTTTCTGTAAAGCATCCTTTCAAAATCCACACTTGGTAGCAGAATCTCACGAAATAATACTTCATATCCACGAGGCGACACTTCCGTCCTCCCTGTTCTCTGCCGTGACCTATAATAGTTCGATTTCTTGGTGTCGATGACGTTAGCGAGCGTAGAGGGCTTTGCCTATTAATGGGCTCTCCTCGGCCGTGACTAGGGTTCCCGGATTTGGGTGAACGCCTCTCGCGATCAATCAAAACGTGTCACTCAATTCTTTGGCCTCAATTTTTCCGTGTGTGTCCCCGCATGGATGACATTTCGCCTTCCAGCCGCGGTGACGGGGGATTACACAAAGGTTCGTCATCATCTCATGGGACCTTCCCACCCTCCACTGTCCTGTTATTATTTCTTTTATTTGTCGTTTTCGTATTTTTTAAAGATAATTTATGGACACCCCCTATATTGCTCTGCTGCTCGTTAGCGAAGCATAGAAGAGAATTTGGTGACGTCATGGATATAGCTAATAATTGTTAGCCTTGCTTGAAGGGTCTGCAAAGTATTCAATATGGAAAAAAAACTTTATTTTTCTCGTCTCATCTAATTAAAAAATCTCTTTGTATTGCGAGATGGATTGCCAATTTTCGTCAAAATGTTGAATGATAAATTGAATGGTCTTTTGCGTGTAAACCGATGGCACTAAAGTTTAGGAACATTTTAAAGCGTAATTGTTGATCATTTTTATGGGTAGATAAATTTCGATAATTTGTCGGTTAGTATCCTAAAAGAATATACAGCTCCTATAAAAGTATGAGACGCTAGAATATTCCATATGTTCACCAATCTTATTAAAATTATGATGCTGGATTTTTTCATGTCCTACCCCTATAAAAAGGTACTTAAAAATTACATTCAACCTTTTTACTGTTGTTATGTTCCAGCGTCATCAATGGCATTGCAAACTTTCGTCAAAAACTTTTAGTCCTTTTTAATTCAATGGATTAAATGTGATGTTCTTTTCCAGGTCATCTGGAGAAGCAAAATTTTGGTATATTTCAAAGAAATTTTAAATATAAATTTTTATAAAATTTATTTTTAAAATTAAAAAAATATATATATTTTAAATTATGATTTTTATAGGTTGATTAATGTTGAAGGCTATAAACAGGCTGCGGTTCTTTGTACCAGTTCCCCAAGCAATTAAAACTTCATGATAACTGAATAAAATTAAGTGCGGAATGCGATAAGCACCTATAATCCTTTTGATTTGTTTGCGACTCGATCCCTCAAGGTGAATTAATCACCGTAATTCTTGTGATTGCTTCAGCATACGATTCTCAATTTGTTTTTTTTTTAATGTCACTCATAAACTGTCGGATGGAAAAAATGGGTGGTTTTCTTTGAGCAAAGCCGAGATCATTTTTCTTCCCTTTTCATTTTTGCTAACTGTCATGGTTTGTGGGTCTTTAGCGAAAGAGTCGACTCTATAGGATTTGTGTTGGCATGAGTTTTTGTTAGCCTCCCCATTGTTTCCCGTTTAAGTGCCGTGGGCGTTTTCTCAGTTCTGGTGATGATTTGCTCCGCAGAAGAATCCCCCAGGCATGAGCGGCGAAACGTCGAGTCATATACCAGAAACTGACGTGGGTGAGAGGCCTGAGGAACTTTATTCCGTTAGGTACCAAAATGGAAGAGGATTTTGATGATGAGAGAGGTTTTCAATCCTACTCTCCTGTCTCCCATGCGAGATACACTCGTTACTTGTGCGTTGAATTCTGAATCACCTCATAATTATTGACCTAGAAAGAAGAACACCACGGCGTCCTTATCTCTGTAGCAATCAGTTCCTTTTTGTTTTATTCCTAGCCGTAGGGAATCGTCACGATTGCGTTTTTCGTCATGCGCACAAAGCTTTTCCTTCACTGTTAATCATTGCGATCCTTAAGGAGGATGCTGCGCTTCAATGCACTGTTTTCTTATGATGTATAAAATTTGCTGTCATGAGAAAGTTTAGAATCAGTGCCATCTAGCAATTTCTTTTTAATTTCATGTAAATGATCCTTTCAGTAAACTCTTAAGGGACACAGCGGTAAACCTATGATAAATTCTATAGTGCCGGGCGAAGCATGATGAAACTCCTTCATGATGGTCCAGAAAGGTAAAGCAATGGCAGATACCACAATTATTTATTAAGGCGACCGGTCACCTTAATTAATAATTGTGGCACCTTCCATTGCTTTTCCTTTCTGAGCCATGGTAAACCTATGCTTTTATTCCGTAACAAAAGCCAGTAATTATACAGACTCCTGCCACCATTACGTTTCTGCAGGTCTTGATATTGTTGTATTTGTGTTTAATTTTGTTGTATTATTGTTAGATTGTTTCATTTATTGTTTTGACAGCTGATTCACTCAAACCATTGAATTGAGGATGGTATGGGCTAGGCGTTCAAGTAGGCATCTAATGTACACTTCTAAAAGTTTTAGCCCGGAAGAAAACTGTGCCCTTCCTTCATTTCGCTAAAAATAACCATGATATCAGTTGAACATTTAGATTTATTCCAATCTTTCATCTCAGTCTCCCTCTCAACAATGCTCCTCGTTGTCCTCTAAATAGCAATTTTTTGTGTTCGGGTAAAAAGTAGGAAAGAGGGGAAAATATCAAAAGTAATATCGGTGTACAGGAGCCCTAACAAAGGAAGTGGAACCGTCGACATTTTTAAACACTAAAGTGTTTTTGTGTTGATAAATTGATAGACACAGACAACTAATTGTAGAAAAAAATTGTGTCATAGATTAGAAAAACAATTGTCTCATATAGCGTGCTATATAGCATCTGTATAAAGTGGCTAAAATGGTGGGCTTAAACCTTAAAAATTAACTTTAGAGCTGGAGATAATACCTCCAATTCCGGAAATACTTGCGTATGGAAGAAAACGCCCGGAAGTCCTGCAGTTACGCATATACGATCACTCCGCGTAAACCGTTAAACCGCGTCAAAAAATCCGTCATGGTTCTCCGTAAAAGCCCATACTGTCAACCTTCGGCCATTTCAGTCGCGCCTCTCTCTGACTCCACAAGGTTCTGCATGATTGAATAAGAGGGACACTATTTGGACAAGTAAGTTATTCATTGCACGAATAAAAATGTTCAAATAAAAACTCGAATACAATGAAGCACACCGATTAATATACAACCGGTTTGAAATAAAACCGTCCGCATTAAAATGCGATGCGTGATGGATATACTCCTCAGAGGTCAAAAGGAGAATGACGTAAGCCAAGAAAGCCTTTCAATTAAAGAGAAGCCTCCCAGTAAATAACAACATTAGTATTGAGACTAGGAAGAAATTCCTCAAAAGCTTTGTATGGAGTGTGCTAACGTATGGATGCGAGACACGGACACTAAGGAAGAGTGAAATGACCAAACTTGAAGCTGCAGAAATGTGGTTTTGGAGGAGGATTACAAAAACTAGGTGGACCGACAGGAAAACTAATGAGCAAGTACTAAATGAAGTCCATACATAAAGAGAAATATTGGAAACAATTAAAACAAGAAAAGCAAAGCTCATCGGACACTTACTCAGGCACGACAACTTCATACAAAATATTATGGAAGGAAAATTTCTAGGCAAAAGACAGAGAGGACGACCGAGAACTTCATACCTAAAAGTTTTGGCGACGGAAATGGGATGCACCTCGTACAATGAAATGAAGAGGAAGGCTGAAAAAAGAGATTGTTGGAAATCGTGGCTGCAACAACAAGGATAACCTTTAGAATAGAAGAAGAAGATGGGTATTCTAGGCAATAATAACACGATGTAGCATGCCATTTATACAAGGACTGAAGAGGTATTGGGCGAAGCTTTCGTCTAAATGTAGAATGTCCCATAGATACAGTGACGTCCCATAGATAAATATTCTGTGGCCATATTTAATTGTAACTACTAATACATACATACATACCAGTCACGCCGTTCCCTTCCGGGGTAGGCACAGTCACAGAGTTTCACTCATTAATACATAATTGTACACCTAACTCTGCTTCAATAATTTCCTCCATAATGACCTATCCTTGCAAACCTCTTTTTAGTCTCATTTACCCCCATACACTGCTTCATACACGCCCTCCTGTTTTAAGACTCCTAATATTCCTCCTCCTAAGAATTTCCTCGAAACGATCAAAAATTATATTCAGTAAAATTGCAAAGTTTTTTTTAAGGTTCTTTTGATTTCTTAATGGAATTCCGCGAAGTCTCGCCTTCATACCGTCCCTCACGACCCTCCTCTTTTAACTCCGAACGAATGGCGTCTCCTCCATAGGCCATTGGAATCGGGTTTAAGACAGTCGTAGATGTTCCATAGAGATGAACGAGCACATTTTGCAAGCCTCTGTGGTCCAGGAATGGAAATCTTGACAGCTTCGCTGTGGAATGCTGGGGGTGGGGAGGGAGAGAGTGGTTGAGCGCCAGATGAAGCCTGCACGGAAAGGGGTTCATTTTTTTCGTCAGAGGCGCCAGTACGGGTGTCCGAATGAGAGGAACTGATTCCCGGTACGGGCTGGGTGATTCTGGACACGACTAAAATATATCATAGAATATTCCACACTTAAAAGTATATTACCGACCCAGGTTCGACACAAGTGCACAGTGGGCATTATCAAGGTACATTTCTACATCTACATAATACCCCGCGAGCCGCCGCATGGGCGTGTGGCAGGGGGTGTTTGGTCACCAGCCGTGTAAAGGGGTAAGTTTTTTGGAGATGAAATGGTTACATGTATAAAAGGAGTGTATTTAGTGGAGCTCAATTTTTATTGTGGTCGCTTATTTATCGCGGAAAGAACGATTTTTTGTACCTATATGTTCGGCAGTGTATTCGTCTTATTTTATCGCATCTGTTAGACCTAGAGATGTAGTGAGGAGTCATGATAATATTCTCTATGTCGCTCTGAAAAATATCAGTTCTGAATTTATCACATAACCTAAGCCTAGCGTGTTGCCTCCGAGTCTCTAGGGACTCCCACCATATATATATAGAAAGAGACGATGGGGGAGAAGTGAGGGTTGTTAATTCACGTCACTGATTGACGTATCTGACGTCAATCAACAGTCTTCGATTCTCGCCCCCTCCCCCTGTCTCTTCACTACATGTTGACTCGCATATGATGCAAATGTAACTTGATAATAATTTCTCTGAAGTCAAAACCTTGGTCGATGATACACTTTTAAGTGTGGAATCTACTAAGATATCTTTTCGTCTTGTCCGTGACAATTTTCCATGAAAGTTACGCCTTCAACCATTAATTTTATGGGTGATCTTGACTAGATGAGAAAAAGATCGAAGGCCGTATTTAAACTGCGTAAAGCCAAATCACTGCGAATGCACCTGTGATATGTTGTGCAGTCACGCGCACGGATGAAAAGTCGTACATCATGAGAGAATTGAATTCGCAGGAGTTGTAATCCACTAGATGCTCTCTTTCCCAGTTCACATTGAAGCAAAAGGAGACATGGTCGTGTCCATGTCCTCCGCTTATTATAACTGCGCAGTCCAGCATTCAAACCTATGACCAATAAAGTATCAGATTGCATAGGACTGTCGGTGGGGCAGAAATGTCGCCGTAGCTACTTCATCATGGATGCTTAGAATCCGACGCTATTTTCAATTCACTTTTTTTTTCGATGCAGTTCTATTCAATAAATTTCGGTTTCAAACAACAATTATTCTAATTTTTGTCGAAAATTATATTTTTGAAACTTTTACTTGGCGAGACTCCTTGATATATGCTATCAGCCATTTTAACTATAAGAAGCTATGCTGTTTTGCGTTCAGAAGAAGGTCATTACTTATTCAATCAAATTTTCTCGAAATGTAAAAATATCTTATGTGCCTAAAGGCTACGTATAAAAAAGGCACTGGGCCTCTAAAAAATATCCAAATCAGTACAATGCAGTTTTTTAAAACATTTATTTATGGACACGAGAAAAAATGAGAAAACGTATGCAAAGTTTCTCGCAAGACTGTGTATAAACAAAGAATCGCTCCAGCCAGCTCAGTGAGAATACTGACTTAAGGCGGTTCTGTCTTTACTATGCTAGTCAAGACTCGTACCAAGTTGCGCCTTTTTATTTATTCAGTAAATTAAATCTTGCTTCCGCTCATGAAGTGGGTTACCTATTGGAAACACAAATTCAAGGTACAAAATATGCAGATTATTCCTTGATTTTATTTTTAATGGCCACATTTTTCCAGGCATGGGAGACGCCTGCAGCACCATTTGCACGAAACTAGCCCATTTTCACATCTCTAATGACGATATTTCGTTTGTAACTTTAAAAATACGAGCTGCGATGCCTGTTTTTTATTTTTATTTAATTTCACCTGATTTATCGCTTCTTATAAACAGTTTTAATTGAAAGCTTGAATATAATTTATAGTAAAATTGACGTTTTTTCTGCTGAGCAATATTCATAAGAGCCCGTTGTATATATTGATTTACGTCACGAGATGGCCATGGTGACAGCCAGGGTGGTAAATATTTAGAGGGCAACAAGGAGCATTGTTGAGAGAGAGAGAGACTGAGATGAAAGATTGATAAATTTAAGTAAGACAACTATATTAAAATAATTGACTTGACAAACCATGGTGGAAGCGGTGGGATTTGAACCTGTATTCCAACGTAAGATGTGTTTGTGTTTAGTTTGTTGTATTTATGTTGGATTGTTTCATTTATTGTTTTGTAAAAAATGTAAAATGGTAAGATGTTGTATATTTATATTTATGTCATGAGATGGCCATGGTGACAACCAGAGAGGTAAATATTTAGGGGACAAGGAGTGTTGTTGAGAGAGGGACTAATTATGAGATGGAATATTGGACCATGTATAAGTGAGTAAACTATATTTAAATAATCGACTCAACAAAACAGAGCAAATGTTAAAATCTTCACTTTCAAGGCTGAATTACAGAAAAACTAGCCTGGAAACACTATTTCACTTTCATGACGGCGTATTAAACGCGCTACAACAATTTCATATTCATATTGTTGGAAATCTGGAATGAGTAACCCTGACTGAGGACAGAGGCACCCTAGTGTCTCTCCTCACTTCAGTTGCCTGCTTGGGTCTGGAAGAGCGAGCCGCCTGGATTCGCAGTGTGGGAAGTGGGCCTCCCAATGGGGTGGTCAGTGGAATATGGGATGCTTTTTAAGGGCCCTATCGAGATGCGTGAGAACGGAAGAAGCTACTCGACTGTTAGCGCACCCTCCTCTGCGCTCCCCGTAAGCGAGCGCTCCCAAGCGGATGTTACTGGGAAGAGACGGGAGTCCGTCTGGTCGCGCCGGGGAAAGGAACGGGAGGTTGGGGGGTGGGACTCAAAAAACAAACAAACAGCCGAACGAAGATAATGAACCCTGCAGCAAAGGCATGGGTAGATAACTCAGGAGTGGAACGACGGCTTTCTCGCTTGCTGGGCGTGCTGAAGAACGAAAGAAATTTGCCGACGCAGGGCCAGGGAGGAGTTGGAAAAGAAGATTTGAATATCAGCGGCAGTAATGTAGGCTTGGTGATAACTTAATTATTATGAACACTCCACGTCGCCGTCCTAATCGCAAACAGGAGATAGAGTTATGGCGTCCAGATGGCGATAGACGAGTTATGAAAGAGATAAGTTTGGAAGTTACAATGAGTTAGGGTCGCCGGTATTAATAAATGAGTCCATACGTTGTAGTTGTCCTAAGGCTGGTGCTCTTGTGATTTTTTAAATAAATAAGCAGCTTTAATATTAATAAGAAATAATTGATATATCCGTAGAAGGAAAAATTGTTGAGCAAGTGAAGTCATTTCAGTACATGGGAAGTTTAGTGACTGAGAATGGGAGCTGTACCCAGGAAGTAAGACAGAGGATAGCTATTGCTAAAAAAGCATTTGAGAAGGTGAAAGAACTTCTGACAGCATTTAGCGTTATAATAGAACTGAGAAAAAGATTTGCTAAATGTTTTTGTATGGAGTGTGGTGACTTATGGCAGCTAAACATGGACAGTCAAAAAGGAAGATGAAAAGTACTTAGAAAGTTTCGAAACGTGGTTGAAGAGAATAATGCTTAAGGTGAATTGGACGGATAGAATGAGAAATGAGAAAGTACTAATGACAATAGGAGAAGAAAGAAAACTGCCGAGGAAAATCAAAAAGAGGAAGACAGCTTGAATGGGACATATATTGCACCAAAATTGTCTTTTTAGAAGAATTATTGAAGGAAAAATAGAAGTTAAGCAAGGAAGGGGAAGAAGAAGAATGGGTATGCTCGATAACATGAAAAATGGCCGAAGTTACAGGCAAATGAAAGAAGATGCTCAGGACCGACTGCGATGGAGGGCATCCAGTTGAAACCTGTCAGAAGACAGATTCCACTGAGAAGAAGAAGAAGCAGCTTTACTCCTTGCACTGAGTGTATGCAGTAAGGGAAATTTGGTCGATTCGCACTCTGGTCCTACTGACACAAGGAAGGACCTCACTCTCTTTCTGTGTCTGTCTGTTCTCAACAGGTCTAAGTGCAGGTGTTGTCTCCAGGCATTTTCGTTCTGGGTGAGGTTCTTCCTTGCCCTTCGGGTCATTCCTTTGAGCTTGAAAAATGAGCTCAAAGAAAATGTGAAGCACATAAAAAATTTAAACTATAAAATACTTATTATTAAAATGTATAAAAAATAATAGTTTATTTGCAATTTTTAATTGAAATTTAGTTTAATTAAAACTTTTAGTTTCAAAACAAGCCATTGAACGTCTTTTTACGTTGACTCATCTTAGAAATACGTGATTACGAAAATCTAATGATAGTGAAAATCGTCATTTTGAAAAACAGCCGTTATTCAGATGTTTAAAAAAAATGTTTCCTCAGATTTTCGTCAAAATCTGAGAGGTCAGCGGTCAACTCTGGTCCGACGTGGCGTGGATTGACCCCTTTATGTACCACCTCTTATCATATCTGTCCTCCTAGCAAATATCTTCTGTATAAAACAACTATCTGCAAGCAATCTCTCCGTAATATGTTCCTATCCAATTTACCCTTGCCACGGGTAGGTTTGGCCTACTCGTTGCCAAAGTGAGTCCGTTCTGCCCATGACTTCATCCGGATGACACTAGCAGCATACGAATCAAAAATTAGCATAGGAATGTGGGATGATTTAGTTTTGGCAACGACAGATTGGAGTCAAGTGCAGTCAAATTTCTCCACCGACTGCGTCTCTAATATATACATAGCCGATGGTGCGTATTTCGTTTGACTGCCATCAAAGTTCTCGTTTTGTCCTCTTGGAGCACTAGTTCCGCTCTCGCAATTACTCTCTGCTTAAAGTTTAATCTATTGAATCCAACGGGCAATATCTTCAGTTTGATTCAACCAACTAAATGTATTAATAAAGTCTTATAACGCCAATATCATGTATATTTCCAACTCGCAAATTAATATAGACAAAATTAACTGCATGAGAGTCCAATGACTGAGCCAATGATTTTCAAGAAAACAATAATCGGCGACTTTTTTCAAAAAAATGTATGAAAATACGTCTACTCCGGGATTAAATTTTTTTTGAATTGGTATTTGTAGTATGGGACCCTGGACATAATGATTTAACCATAACAACTAGTAAGATACAAAGGAAAGTAGCGCGTTTCGTTAAAAACTGCTACGAGCGTACATATAGTGTCTCACAACTTTTAGAGGGATTAAGGCGGGAGCCCCTTGAGACTCGGAGACTACACGCTAGGCTTGGGTTTCTTGATAAATTAGAACTGATATTTTTCAGAGCGACACGGATAATATTATCATGACCCCTCACTACATATCTAGGTCTGACAGATGCGATGAAATAAGAGAGATACACTGCCGAACAGATTGGTATAAACATCTTTCTTTCCGCGCACAATAAGCGACCACAATAAAAATTGAGCTCCCCTAAATACACTCCTATAATACACATCACGATTTCATCTCCCAAAAAATTACATCTTTACACGGCTGGCGATCTAACACCCCCTGCCACACGCCCATGCTGCGGCTCGCAGTGAATTATGTAGATGTAGTAAGAGTGAACTTAGGAACAAGATCGCTTTGGATTTTATTTCATTAAAACTGGTTGGCTCTATTCAGAAAGCTTCTTAGAATCAAAATGGACTAGACTTGGATAAAGATTTCTCGGGTCTTCCACCGGGTGAGCAGGTCCATGGGGCCCCATGGGGCCCCTTTATCCATCAGATACGCCGGGAAAATCTGAGATCCTTCATGGACTCGACTTCTTTTTTTTGAAGACAGTGGGCGATATGTGAACGACCTTAAGTTGAGAGTTGATTGCGTTCCGGGCTTATCGAAGAATTCCGCCGAAGAAAAAGTTTGGAGCTTCGCCAGCGCGCGCTCTATTTCGCCGGCCTAATTAATTAGAGATTAGCGCCGGGCTGATGGGAAGGGGGGGAGGGGTTAGAGCAGTGGTTTTGGTGGAAGGGAAGTCCCTTGGCTCCTCTCTGCGGGGACCGCGGTGGTCGACGACCGCATCCTGAGTGTGTGGGTACTTAACTAAATTAGGAATGGACCTCGTGGCGAAGGTCACGCCGCAAACTGAAATTATGTTCATATGTTAGGTTTAAGCATAGAGTAAGTACATACAGAGAGGCAAAGGGATAGGGAGATTCGGACATGAGTTTTTAAATAATACTTTGGCCGATAGATGGAACAGGTGTATCGAAGTTGCACGACAAGCCATAACAAATGAGCTTTGGCACACGGCCACTTCATTTAGCGTCGCATAACTCGCATGATGTTCCTATATATTGATTTCGGTATCTGGATGTTTACTAATCGACCCATAGCAACGGAGACAATTTTTATTGAGTCGTAGAGACCAAATCAAACATGTATTTCAATGTTCCTTCAATGAGCGTCGTCTATAATGAATCGAATTCACGTCAATATGATAAGATACGCGATTACCAAACACGGAGTCAACTATTAAACGATTTATCATAGTAACACGAAAAAATCGATACTCGATAAAAAGCACACAACAGCCATGGTAAATCCACCTCTGTATGTTGATGCAAAATCACCGAGTACCACTAGCGCCTCTAGTGGCCTCTAGTGGCCACTAGTGGCCTTCTCCGTAAGCCAAAATTCTTCCTCCCCTAAGGTGGTGGCCCCTGAGAAATTCTTCCTAAAGCTCTCAAAAATTTATGTCCAATTTTTATCATTGCTTTGCCACTCTGTATATACTTACTGTATGGTTTAAGTAATAGAGAGAGGATCCTAAATACATGAATATATGATGTCATTTAGCACACGCCCAGCTCTGCTCCCGATGTGACCTTATTATTACCTTAACTTCTGATATATCGTGGGGAATACACATACAAAACATATGCGGCACAGCATGAACTAGGTTTTGTTAAGCGTATAATAGGAAGGTCCTCGGATGATTTAGTAAAAGATGTTACTTTGCTCTGGTTAGGCCACACCTCGAATACGCCGTGACCATTTGGGACCCTGGTGATGAAAATTTAACCAAAAGAAATTAATAAAATACACAGAAATGTAGCACGCTTCATTAAATGCTGATTCGAGCGAACGTAATGTCTCACAACTTTTAGAGGGATTAAGGTGAGAGTCCCTTGAGACACAGAGGCTACACGCTACGCTTAGGTTGCCTGAGAAATTCGTAGCTAGTGTGTTTCAGAGCGACGCAGAGAATATTCTCATGACGCCTCACTATATCTCTAGGTCTGACAGATGAGATAAAATAAGAGATATAAATTCCCGAACGGATGGGTGCAAAAACTCTTCTTTACACGAACATTAAGCGACCACAATGAAAACTGAGCTCCACTAAAGTCACTGCCATATTATTCGTCCCAAAACCTTATCCCTTACACTTTCACACGGCTTGTGTCCTAACACCTTCTGCCACACGCCTGTGCAGCGGCTCGTAGGGTAGTATGTAGATGTAGATGAAAAAAGTATGATGCGTATGACAGTCGAAATTCCTCGACGTATCGATATCGAATCCTCGACCGCCTCGACAATTGCGGTAGATGGAGAGGGCGCTTACTATTGTTGACCAATGCTAGAAGCATGAATATATATTATGGATACGGATGTTTGGCATTGTTGCCTAGGCTACGTGTTGCCTAAATTTCCACTTTTAGTTCACCCAGTCCTTGGCGCCACTTCGATCATAGTCGTTTCTGCTGTTATTGTAAATAGGCGTAGTTAATTGTTGCCAACGTGAGACTGTGTTGAATATTTAATAACGATCGAGGAGATATGAATTAATTGATGATTAGAATATATCTTGCTATTTTTTTAATCTAAAATTGACTTTTTAAATGCTAGAGAGGAAATATCCATTACAGGAAATCAGTAAGAGGTTAATGAAACGTTCATCGTATGCCGACTACGTTGTTTGCCAGAATCCGATTATAAATGGAATGCATAAAGCCCGTTCAGCTTAAATAAAGAATTTATAATGCCTTGTTTAAACAGTACTTGCTTCGCACCAGGCTGCAAAACGGTATGCGTCTACGAGGACCCAAAACAGGAGACTTGGATTGAAAAATAAGAATCTGTTCAAGGCGGCGGTAAGTGCATTCCCTTTTACCTGCACTGCAATGATGGCCATTGGGAATACTCATGAAGTCACCTCGCATTTTTATTAAATTTCCGTTTAGCGATATTCACGAATTGCTAAGAAGTTAATTGTAAATTTGTGTATTTCAATTTGGGGAGGAATGAAATATATCTGTACACCGAACGATATTTAAAAAAAGGGTATAATTACGTCCCGCGTGTATTACTACATTTTTATCTATAAAAGCTTATCAGGCTCAACTTTGTGGAAGCGGTACGTATTGATATCCATTTCAAAATGAAAAACAATGGTAACTTTCCACACAGAATTTTTAATGATCACCGACCATGGTTTTAGCACCTAGTGCCATTATCAAACAATCAATACCTTGATTATGGCACTAGGTGCTGAAACCATGGTCGGCAATCTTTAAAAATTCTGTGTGGAAAGTTATAATTATTTTTCATTTTAAAATGGATATCAACATTTTTTATCCACTACATTATGATTACTTGTAAGTAAAAACCAATGTATATTCATGGCAAAACAGGTAAGACGTGTTTATTTACAATCTGTCGACTGTATTTACATTTGAACTTCTTTCTTCGTCTTTCATCACTTTCCAAAAATTTGTTTGTTTAAGAAATTCTAGACAACAGTTTTTGGTAACGAATTCCCAATCCATAATATACATTCATGGCTAGAAGCTATCACGTGGGCGTGACCTGTCCGCCATCTTTGTTGACCCCGATTTTCTTTTAGCACCAACGGGCTGACGTGCTAATTTTGCAATTTTATGTTGTTTGACATCGATAACTTACTAGAAATCAGCATACAATTACTTCTTAAGGTAGTCCGAGCGAAATATCATTTCACTTAGAAATCAATGAATTGGGTCTCATGTTGAAGAAAAATATCTCACCCTTCTAATGCCACCAAAAATTTAACCCCTCACCTCATTACTTTCGGAGATATTTGCCAAAAAATACCAGCCATTTTACATGGGAAATGGTACGTGTATGCACTCGAGAGAGACATTATTTACAAAATGAGGAATTTATAACACTTAGATATTGTAAAAAAACTAACAGCGAGTAGTTTGTATGTTTTCTCAACTATATTTGAAAATAAATCATATTGTTACCGTAGTAGGTTCTTGGGTATCACAAAAAAACCTTCCGTTTTAAAGGAGTTTCAAACGCACCACGCGAAAAAAATGAGTCAAATGAAAGACTTACTTGGATATTTTCAATAAATTACTTACCATTTCTGTCATGTAAAACTATATTATTGCACCATTAATAATGAAATATTTAATTGATATGTCCTACAGCTGGTGAAATTAAAACGTAAAATTCGAATATGGTCTCTATTATGACTATCTCGCCAGGACCACCTTAAATATGCGTTATTCTGACTCATGGTGTTTATCTATTTAAATGAATTATAATCTGTATTCCTTGTGAAAAATGTGGCAAATGCGAGTAGTAGCCAATATATGTTTCAAGAATTTCTGGTTAGTTTTTCGCGGCGAGCAAGAATTCTTTCCATTTCTTCTTCCGGTGTTCGGGCGCGTCGTTGTTTTTCTGACATATTCGACCTGAAAAAGGCCTCCAGGTTAGGAGGAGAAACGTTGTCAGAAAAACGACGCGGACGAACCAGGCGAAGAAATGAAAGGAATACATTATCAACAGTTCCTTGCCTTAAGTTTCAAACAGATGATGGATATTCTTGCTTTACGTTCATTAATTCGTCCATTCCGTCGTGCTAACCAAAGGAAGGTAAGAAGAGATAAGAAAGGATAACCAAATTGGTTGATATTTTGTTTGTACAGCTAGATTCTGATGACGTAATTCCTTCTCCATCTACCTCAATGATTCAACGGATCAATGTCGATATCATTTAAGTTCACATCATTTGGTGTCCCCCTGTCCACTTAACTGTATCCATTATTTAAGTTAGTTTGAGCAAAATATCATTTTACCTAGAAATCAATGAATTTGGTCTCATTTTAAGGAAAACTATATATCACCCTTCTAATGACACCAAAAATCTTTCCCTTACCACATTACTTTCGGAGATATTTGCCAAAAAATCTTTCCCTTTTACGTGGGAAATGGTACATGTATGCACTCCTGAGAGACATCTACAAAACGAGGAATTTTTAACACTTGTATGCCGTAAAAGAACTAACAGCGTGTAGTTTGTACCTAAGTTTTCTCAACTTTTTTAAAAATTAATAATATTGTTACCGCAGTAGGTTCTTGGGTATCACAAAAAACCTTTCCGTTTTGAAGGAGTTTCAAACGCACCGCGCGAAAAAATGAGTCATGTTAAAGACTTATTTAGATATTTTCATTTAACTACCTACAATTTCTGTCATACAAAACTACATTATTGCATCATTAATAATGCAATAATTAATTGATTTGTCTCACAGCTGGTGAAATTAAAACGTATAATTCGAACATGGTCTCTATTATGACTATGCTAATCTCTGTATCGTTCCAATTTTTTTGGGACTAGGGAATGACTAGGGAACTATCTCGCTCGGACTACCTTAAGTGTTGAGTGGGTGTACTCTGAGGCTGAGACTCTGAGGGTGAGGCTGTACTGAAGTTAAAGGTGCATTTAAATGTTCACTTAAGAGGTCAGTGTAGACGCGGCAATACTTGGACAAATTAACGCAGAACAGATTCGCCTGTGAGGGAGCCACGTGGAAAGCGCTTACTTGTTTAAACATTCACCCATAGGGAAAAAATTTATCAACTACTGATGACGACCTAGGTGGCCGGAAGAATCTCTTTTGCGGCGCTTCCCCACCACATTCTGAGATACAAACGCAAGATGGGCCAGAGAGGAGGGAAACTTGTGTGGTCTGATTTTTTGCACCCCGGCTCCTCTGCTGCCGTGTTCCAGTAATATTTTTAGGTTCCGCGTGTTTTCCCTTTCATGAATTGTGTAGATACCGAGAGCGGGAAGTGGTTTTGAAATTCGCCTTCTGTGGAATTCTTTTGAAAACAGCTGTGCGCGACAGTGGAATTGAATTTAGATGATAAAGAAAGCATTATTTTCCCTGATGATTCAACCTTTCAATACTAAAGGACGCCGGATAGCTAATGTATGTAGGATCGGTTCATAACGTCATCTGACGTCTTCCGATTTCTAGCCTCCAAGTCTCTTTATCCTTCCGTAAATCTTCTTCCAATCCTTTCGCTCTAATTTCTTTGTCCACTCCCTCTTTCCAGTTCTTCCTAGGTCTTCCTCTTCCTCTTTTCCCTCGGATTGTTAGCTCCAAGATCTTTCTTGGTAGTCTATCCTCATTCATTCTCTTTACATGCCCGTACCAGATTAGCTGCTTGGTCATGATGTCCTCCATTATATAGTGCTCAACTTTCATTATCTGTCGTATTCTTTCATTTGTAACTCTTTCTATCCTTCGTGATCGTCCCGCAGCATGTCTCCAAATATCCATTTCAATATAGTTTAATGTTTGTTTAGTACGTTCCTTTATAGGCCAGACTTCACATCCATACGTCATTATACTTTTGAAAATGGCATTGTATATTCTTCCTTTATTTGCTTTCGATATTTGCCGGTCCCACAGATTTTCCGGATAGCATACATTTTAACTAAATCCTATCATTCAACGGTATTTTTTTTCCGCGAATGGAAATAGAAATTGATATCTACATATACGTACTACCCTGCGAGCCGCCGCATGGGTGTTAGGACATCAGCCGTGTTAAGATGGTAGGTATAAGGTTTTGGAAGGAGAAATGGTTACGTGTATTATGGGAGTGTATTTAGTGGAGCTCAGTTTTTATTGTGATCACTCATTGTGCGCGGAACGAATGAGTTCTTGTACCTATCTGAGCGTCAATGATGGCTCTATGTAAGTATCAGTTTTGATACTTACATTCCGCCATCTTTTAAGAAACCACACGAGGAAGTTCTCAGTCAAATTTCCCGCCATACTCTCCAAGAAGTCCGAAGAAAGAGTTGAAGAAATGATGAAGAAAACGTTTCTAATCGGGAAGGACATCTAATTAGTTTTCATACAGTGATCACGATGTTCGCGACGAATCTGGGGCGAGAACATCGGAAAGTGGACGCGGTAAGTCCAACGGCGAAGTACCACAACAGCCTCGAAATACATAATAAGAGAATGGTGATTGACGCTTAGTATTGAAAAAAAACTTCTCCAAGACTAAATAACTTAACTCGTCTAAATATAGCAAATGTCATTCCCACTAATGCGTCTGTGGAAATATTTAATAGTCAACATATTCGTCACCATTTTCATTAAGTCCGCTTTATACGGTACATTTTATTGTATGCACAAACGAATGTATCATAAAATGTACAAGAAAATGAATGGAACTTGAGCAGGTTTAATTTTCCGTTCAGACATTCGGACAGTCTTACAATTTGCCGCTTTACTCGGAACAATTTTCCTCATGAAAGAGTTCATGCATTTGTTTGTAGATTAAAATTTGGCGTGTGAAACGGCCTATACCCTTACTTTTTGCCACTGCTTCGCCGAGTTTCTCCTCATCAAGGACAACAATCGTACGCTTTAAAAACGTATTGACGCTGATCATTCCGTCAAATGCATCGTGGCATTGACGCATTCCGTCGGCCCGTTTAAACGATTTCGGAGCATGTTTTTCCGTCCTCAGATACTGCTGCGCTTTTGCAGCGCGGAGAAAATTACTCGGGAATGACGTGGCATTGCAACTCATCCACGAAACGCCGTAAGGCTTTTGAGTGATTGAAGTGTTCCTCCTCTCGGGGTCCACAAATAGGTGGCAGCACCGTCGTCGCGTTGGCATGGCCTCCTTTCGAAATCCTCCCTTTCCATATCCGGCGGAATGCTAAATTCGTATAGGTTCGAATAGCCTGTTTCCCCACTCCGAAATTCCATTTCCTGCATCGATCCTCGAAATCCTTGCGGTCATGAGGAATTCCATTTCCAATATTGGCCCCACGGGTGATGTGGAAATATCGGGGTCATGCCGATATATCGTTCAACCCTGGAGGAGAACTTGGTGACCCGAGAATGTTTAATTCTTCCAATTTCGTCTCACCCTTATGATTTCGCCGAACAAAGCGAGCTTCTTAGTCGGGATGGTAGAAAGAATCTCCCCTCTGTATTGAAAGGGTTCACCAATTTGGGAAAATCCAGGAAAATTGCCTGTCGTAATAAACATTCCACAAAATGAATGCCTCGGACGGTTCTATCTTAAGTATTGCCGACGCTAAGAGTTTTTTTTTGTATCTTCCATCTCTGGTGAACGTGCTTCCCAGAGTGCGAAATTATTCCACGCGAGCAAGACGAGATTAGATTGTGTTGTTCAAGTAGGACTGTAATACAATTTTCTGGAATACCCAAAAATAAACAAAAGTCGCTGAAACCGCCTCTTTGATTTCTTCCGCCAGCCGTAAACGTGGTATTTTAAAAACGTTGATGTTCAATAGTTTTATTTTATAAATAAAGATTGATAGGATACTAAAGAAGTAACAGGTAATTGAATTGCTCACCCTGTTCTATTTAGTGACCTCCTCCAATTAATGTTAGAATCTCTTCCGCTCAAGTTTCTTCTCGATTCAATTAAAGACTTAACCACTTCAGTTTTCTCATGGTTGATTTTCATCCTGCTATAATTTTCAAATACATTGACAAATGTCAGCCACGGAAAAACAAAGCTATGCAAAAAGTTATGCAAACATATTACGTGTGATTGTGCATCGCCTTAAAACGATGCCTTTGTTTTATTATTATTATTATTGTTATTCTGTTGAAAGTTACTTTAGTAACATTCCCCTCCGAGTCCTCGGCAAGCATCGGGTTCCATTGCCGTCATAATGCCCAAGGACTCAAGAGGGGTGGGGCAGTGATCGCAGCCACGTCCGACCCCATCGGATGTGGTAGGTTGTGTGCCTAGAAGGTTGAGGGAGAGGGAGGAAAAGAGTGAGGGGAGGAGAAGTGAGGGGGGGGGGCGGCGTGGAGGTATGCTGGTAGAGGTGACGCAATGGCGGCGAAAAGGATGAGTACAATTGGGTGCAAACTGAGTGATTTGTAGATCAACAAGAACAGAATGGATGACTAGGACGGTTGTCTGTTGTGGAAAGAGGGAAGTTTTGTACAAAGGCGGGGGGAATGGGTGGGAAACAGATGCACATTACATAAAATATGCAAGCTGTTTACAATTTCAAATTGCTCTAAAAATTCAACTTTGAACCCTTGTGACTGGCATGTAAAATCTCTGGGTCAAAATCACTAAAATGGATATCTGTGCATAAATGTTCACTAAACTTTGAATTTCCACCACCATTAAAAATGTGGTTCCTATGTTCTTTCATTCTCTCTTTAACTTTCCATCCTGTTTGACCAATGTATGAGATTCCACAATCATCACGTTTGAGTTTATATACTCCACTTTTGTCCAACCTTGTATATTTGCCTTTCGAGTGAAAAACAATTTTTCCAATAGTGCGAGGGTTACGGAATGACACACAGCGTGTTTCGTCTGATATGAGTTAATGCAATTTATAAGAAACACTCTGAGTGAAAGGTAAAATACACGACTTCTTTTTACAATCAACTGGGGGGTGAACTGTTAACAATCTTCTGCCAATCAAACTGCCTTCTTTTTCTCTGTTTTTTTTTATTAGATTTGAAACATCGGCCCCGTTATATCCGTTCCTGGTGGCAATACAAATGATATTTCGCTCGAAATACTTTTAACCGAAATACACGAAGTCAACTTTTAGTCCCTGAGGCATCCGAGAATGCAAAAAAATCGATCCAACAGGGTGAGGAGATTTGGGCATTCCGTTTTCCGGCCCTCTCTCCATTCCCAATGCCTGCCTGTAAGAAAGGGGGCGGGGCACCGGGAATCCTCCCCCCTCGAAAAGCGCGCCGAATGTTTACACAGCTGAGGCGAGGAGCGTGTTCCTCATCTCCTCCGCCGACGCCGCTAACCTCGTTTCTGGATCTCGTCAGCCGGCGAGACGGTTGCGGGAGGACTGGTGCCGTATGATCGTCTTTTAGGTGGTTGCGGCGACTTTTGTTTATTTGTGGATATTCGTGAAAAGTTGTATACGTGATCTCATGAGTGATATTTATAGATAGAAGTTTTAAAAAACATATTTTAATGCCACGTGAAAGATTTTTCCAAATAGTTGGATTAATGCGTATTTACATATTTTCTCTGAATACAATTTTCCCTGAAGTACTAATAACGAAACACATGTAAGAGTGAAAGGAATGGTACGAGAGGTAGATGTAGGCCGAGAAATTTGTGGTTGAATGTGGTGGAGAACATTCTTGGGAGGAGGAATATCAGGAGTCTTAAAAGTAGGAGGGTGTGTCTGAAGCAGTGTATGGGGGTTAATGAGGCAAAAGAAGTTTGCACGGATAGGTCAGTATGGAGGAAATTATTGAAGTAGAGTTAGGTGTACAAATATGTATGTATGAGTGAAACTTCGTGACTGTGCCTACCCCGGAAGGGAACGGCGTGATTCCTATGTATGTACTAAGTAATACATTTCGTGCGTAATGCTCTCAGATTTTCTCTGAAGTACTAAAGAATACATTTCTTATTTATAACTGTGAGAATAAAACTCTGTTGTAATTTTCTATACACATTCAATACGTATCGATCATGGCTTTAATATTAGCGTCATTTTTTTAAGTAAAAAGAGGCTTGTATCGAAAGTTTAAAATTGAGGTTCCTTATCCCAACGGCAACAAAAATTAGTTTTCGACCAAACATTGAATTATGGCACATTCCCCATCCTGTTCTTTGATCTTCAATGATTAGAACACGCTTGTGTCATTTATCACTTGCGAACTATCCTGCAATTATATATTCGCATTTTGTATTGTTTTGGCGTCACCAGCCTGCTTTATGCTTCTTTTGAATGATAACAACCCCATAAGAAGTTTTTTCTCAGAGATTCTCCTCAGATGTTTCATCTCGTGGGTAAAAATATATAAATATTTTACACGAAATGATGTGGAATAAATAGTATTATAATTATCCCTTATTAAGCCATCATATATAGTAGCCATTACAACCACGAACCTTTTAATGAGGCATAATGACTACCTGCCGTATTAATCTCTCATTGCATCACTTGAATGAAAAACAATTAGCAATTCAATTTATTGATTAGGACTTCAAGGACTAATTAGGTGATTCATCTCCTTTAAGTGTGCCCCTTGAAAGGTTGAAATCGCTTTGCGCTATTTTAGTCATATCCGACTAGATATGGTTTAAATAGTGCTAGTCGTAGTAATACTATCCAGTGTGTTACCACGTTCTTGTCATGGAAAAATGCATGAAAATTAAAATATTCGTAAGAATTTCGAAAAAAGCTTTGCGCTACGTTCTAGAAGGCACAAGGAAGAATGTATCTAAGTTTTTACTCATAAAATTTGGATGGTTTGCACCCCACTAACTCTCCCCAATGAAGGGGGTTAAGGTTATGACATGCCCACGTCACATTTAACTGAGGTCACTGCTGCTATGTTCGGCTGTTTAACAAAAATACTATGCTTTTCAAATGCCTGGTTGCCATTTTGACCCCTTACGACCATAATCACCAAAGGGGTGTGTTCACGCTTTTATTTTTTCTACGGAAGAATTCAAATTCAATTTTTTTTCAATAAATATCACCAACTCATTGAATTCCGTAGATAATCCGGTAATATTTCCAGTATTGGCGAAATATACGCATTTTTGACGCTTAAAACATCGTTTTTCTCTATTTACCAGTCTAAAATAGTTGCCGTTATTTGATGATGATTAAAATAGATGCCGTATTTATGTAGGCTGGACAGATATTAATTTGAATATATTCTCTAACAATGTATTACCTTCGGATTTTTTTAAACTAGTGATTTTAGTTCAAAAATACCAATAATCGGAGACTTGTCTCTTTGCGAGCCCCAATTTTTCTGCCTTTTTTGACATCGTTTCTGGCTTGCAAGTTGATATTTTGCCATAACATGCATCATTTGTCTTTTCGACCTCCGTATTTGGCTTGAGTATTTCAAATTTAATTAATACTATATTAACTATGAAACACAGATAATTTTGACAAATATATTGGTAAAAAAATTTTCCCAAACCCCAATTGGTATTACTTTACTGTGCAAAACAAGCCTAGGAGAATTCATTTTTCTCAAAGTTATTAGTACAGCGTAATTTTCTGATAGCCACCTTTCGTTTCACCACTTTCTCTGGTAAATTAGTTCAAATATTTTTCAAAACATTTGTCTAGCTCACTCGCTCCATTACAATTTGCGCACTTTATAATTACAAATCAATGTTAAATATATCTGAACGCGATACTGACGTCATATGAATCATGTTAGTTCCGCATTGGCAGTGGTCTCTAGCTTGACCACATCGCTGACAAGTTGGAGGTAGAAACCACTAATTATGCAAGACGAAGACGTCTATTTTTCCTGGATCGGTGAGCGAAACCGCAAGGGGAAGGATGCACAGTGTGCTCGCCTTATCGATCCTTCCTTTGTCAAGTGGTATGAAATCATCTAAGCCGCAGGAAATTTGATAAAGATAAGAAATTTAATGCGCAAAACTTTTCCTAATTTTTCCCGTTCCATTTTTCCTGTTCCAGTGGATGTATTTTTTCTTTTTCTGTTGTGTCGTTATTTATTTATTTAAATAATAATAGTTCACGTAAATAAAAATTGCCAATTGAAAGTGTACTAGAAACAAACACAAAAGACACCCAAATTAACAAAAATAACAGGAAAATAAAACAGAAAAATTAACAACTACAAATCTGGAGTTGGCGTTCACGTTTGTCTCAGTCTAGGTGCGCTTTTTATATGTGGAAAGATGTGAGGAGGCCAAGTTGATAAAGTTTTTTGGTGAGAGGGAAAAGGGATCGACATCAGAGGGAAGTGAATTTATTAGGGAGTCCCCAATCAGAAGTTGTATCGCAATTGCTATAGTATAAAGAAAGAGTTGGTACCTTTTTTTGTCTTCGTAAAGAAACATTTCTTTCTCTGATGGCTGCTCATAGCTATTAGAAATCAAGATTTACTCGCCATATATGCACATTATTTGAGGATTATCTACACCTACATAATACCCTGAGAGCCGCCGCATGGGCGTATGGCAGGGGGTGTTAGATCTCCAGCCGTGTTAAGGTGTAAGTTTTTGGGAGGTGAAATGGTGACATGTACTATATCAGTGTATTTAGTGGAGCTCAATTTTTACTGTGATCGCTTATCGTGCGCGGAAAGAACGAGTTTTTGTACCTATCTGTTCGGAAGTGTATCTCTCTTATTTTGTCGCATGTGTCAGATCTAGAGATGTAGTGAGGAGTCATGATAATATTCTCCGTATCGCTCTGAAAAATATCAGTTCTGAATTTCTCAAGCAACCTAAGCCTAGCGTGTAGCCTCCGAGTCGCTAGGGGATCCCACCGTAAGCCCCGTTCACAACAACTTAACTTGACTTAACTTGGCACGGCATAGAAGTTGAGTCCGTGAGAAAGCAACACACTGGTATACAACAACTTAAAGTGGCTTAACTCGACTTGGCGTAGTCTTGGTGTTGAGCATTTCTCAACTTTCTCTTAATTCTAGCCAATAGCAAGGCCTGGTTTACTATCGATAGTGCTAGGGAAAAGGGGATTACGATATCGATAAGGCCCAACAATCGATTGTAATATCGACTTTGAAAGTGGCGTGCTGTGATTGGTTGGAAATTTCAGGCCCCGATTGGCACTCGGGAACAGCCAAGTTAAGTTGTTGTTGTTAAGTGTTCAGTTCTCTTTAAAAGTTGTGAGACTCTGTATGTGAATGTACGCTCGTAGCAGTTTTTAACGAAACGCGCTGCTTTCCTTTGTATTTTATTATTTTTTTGGTTAAATCTTTCTGACCTGGGTTCCATTATATCTTCATTCATCTATTTTTCAGCCGCATTACCCGACTGCCAAGACAGAAAGATGATAAATGATCAACATTTTATTTTTATTCGATTCCCTTGTCCGAAAAACTGTATATAAGGAGCGAAAACTCCTTGTGGACAATTTTTCATGAAAATGGTAATTAAATATTAGGTGGAAAAACATTTTTCCCACATTTCACCCATACTTGCCTGCAAAACCTAATGTAGTTTCAAAATCGTTATAACTGTAAGGTAGGGTATGATTTTTTAAATTCATATTAAATATAGAACGCATTTTCCTCAAGTTATACCGAATATAATAAATTTACCTTCAAACCATTATACGTTGGAACCATTTTGATTTAACGAAAAATATGAAGGCAACACAACAAGGGTGAAAATTTGCCTTGAAAAAATCACATGACTTGACCGGAATTCGAACCCGGATCACTCACTTGTAGGTTAAGTGTGGGCTACACCACCAAGCCATTTTCTTTGGAGCAAAATTAGAGGGTTATTTATGCGAAGTAGTTGTTCGCATCTTCAGTCCATCATATCTAGTTCGCATTAACTCCCCTCGAAATTCTCCTTAAACCAAAATGCTTTGGTGAGGAAACTAACCTACTAACACAACAACCTACTAAAAACTACAACTTACTAACCTAACTAACACACTTAACCTACAAATGGGAGATTCGGGTTTGAATCCCGGTCAAATCAAATGATTAATTCTAAGGTAAATTTCAACCTTTGGTGTATATGCATACTTGCGAGTGACTTCGTACCATATCATTTAGATATGCAATGGTCGGAAATTCGTTAATACCAGTCGCCTCCTTTTCGAGCTTTCTTCTCATATTATTCGCACATTTAGTCGCGGTATATGGCTGTGTTTATTTCAGCATGGTTCTTAAGTCGAATGATATCATTTATACAGAAAGACTGATTATAAAAAATATTCACTATCCAACCCAATTCGGTTTATATGCTGAAATCTTCATCTTCTACCACCAAGGGATATTTATTGTGGTCGACTTTCCGAGGATCTTTTTGAATGACGCGTATTGTGCCTTTTTCACCGAAATGATATATTTCGAGATGTTTCCGCAGCAAATGTCGATACAAAAAAGATTTAATTAAAATAAGTATAGTCTACGTGATGCAATTTTTCAAGATTTTCCGCTTGTAGATTGACTAAGTTCCTCAAACGGATATTTAATAAATTCAAAACAGATATTTCTTAATGAATCGTTCTTGACCCAATATAAACCCGTCTTTAGTTTGTCAGAATGGGATTAAACTATGAAAACATACGTAAAATATATATAATTTCATGAAATAAAAATAAATGTGCTCGCATCGATACCGAATAATCTAGACATATTTTCCCGATATTTCTTTCATCTTATCACAGGAAGCTTGGTGACAGGCTGTCCACTGTTAAGCTTTATCTAGTAAATGCAAGATATACGAATAAACATTCAGAAAATTTTACCCAAATTAGATGTTGTTACGGATAAACAACTCTGTTACGTCTGACTGCATAATATCTTATATTTTTAGCTATAAATTCACCGCACATTTAAAATATAAAAAAAGACTTCAGTTTGGAGTTTGGAAGACTTTTAAAAGACTTCAGTTTGGAGTAAAATGTCTTTAATTGAATAAATTAATAGGGAACGGTTAATGTTGTAGCTGTCAGATGAATTTGGCTAGCTAAAGAGTAGTCCGTGTTCGATTTTTAATGAACGCAAATGAGTTTTTATATACATTTTCTCATATTGGCGATATGAATGAATGTAACGTAGCTGCAATGACTGGCTGATAATATGAATTTTTTTAAATACAAAAGAGATAAAATTTGCCGAATAAAAATAATTTTACTTGACCAGAAATTGAATTAAAAACTCAAAAACGTCTCGACCATGGGTGGGATCATGGTTCTTTTCTTCTTATAGTCGTAATCGTCATCCAAAAGGCAAGCCGCATTGGTAGGGCAATGCTCAAGGTCCTGGGAGCGCACTCCACTGCTATGTAGCACCCGATCTTTCTTGATGACGATCACGTTTTCGAAATCATGAGCGTACTCCAACAATGTTATTATGAAGAACCATAATTGCGATTCAGGTTTGCAACCCAGTAACAACTACTGAGCTTTCTTATGTCAAGGTGAATTTAAGATGATGTTTCGTATCCTTTCGATGAATTTATTTGCGTCCGTATGCGTTACTGTGAACTAAGTTACTTTTCAAATGAGTGGTGGTATTGTCTACGAACATTTAAAATAACTATAAGGATAGGAAAAATCATACTACTCTCCCGGGAATACAAACAGAAAGAAGTAGTTCTCTGATTTCACCTCATCAGCCCAGACCATTCCAATCAAACGCCATTAGTTCCCCTCATGCATGGGTTTGGAGGCCAGCTACCTTAAGTCTGAGTTAAAGCAACGAGCAATCTTGGAGGACTCTTGAGGATCCCTAGAGGTTTCCCCGTGTCGATCCAAAGCTCCACCAATACTAATCCATTCAAAATCGGAATGTATGAATGGCGCATTATATTCATGTGGGAAATAGTATGCCTTTAATAAGAGCTTACTTTCCCCTTGTGTTGCGGGCGATACCTTTTCTGCCATAGATAATGTTTCGGACGCCAGTCGTTTAACTCACTGGAAAAAAGTGGTATTTGACTTCTCTTACGCCCTTAAAAGTATTCGACGGGTGCTTCCGATTTTTTCGAAGCGCGACGAGCCTTTTCTTTCTGGTGCAGCAAGTATTTGAAACCTGTGCGTTATTCACAACAACAAACCACCTCGACTATCACCACCCGGAACTTGGCTAAGGTTTACTGATGACTACTTCATTGAGATGAGTGTCGATAGACGAACAAGCAGAGATATTGTTCAAAGTTTTAGCGGCCTCTCCCTAAATTCTTGGAGGAAAAAACATCGTATTAGCCTTTAAGTATGTCTCATTTTTCTTCCAGGTGGAGGAATCGGATAGAAGGTTTGTAAAAGGCAAAAATATCTGTCGAAAAATCACCCGAAGAGGTGTTGCACCTTCGACTTTCTCCCACTGAAATTTTATTTGGTGTTTAAAAGTAAAAAACCTATTTCTCACTACTATCAAACAAAATTTATTAAAGTCATGTCCGCTATAATATGAGCTATGATTATTCAAATTTTTATCAATATTCATTTTTCGTCTGCAACTAGGAAAACTTGCGAGTTCACAAATGTCAAAATTCTTGGAGATGGTTCAAAACAAATCATGTAACATAGATGAAGCGGGTTGCACGGAGCGCAGCGTTCATTATGAGGACAATGCGAGAAACAAATGTTTTTCGACGCTCTCAAACGAAACAACCCCAAATTAAGATGCAATTAGGAAAATCGTGGAGGAAGAATGGGAAATGAACCCAGTAAGATGATACCAAAATGTGGACAACTCCATGTCACAAAGACTTGGTCAGGAAATCGAGAGTGGAGGGGGATGGATTGATTATGAGGCTAATAAACATCCACATTCTTTATGTAAATACCTGCATATTTCTCGATGATCAACTGCTGTGATCATGTGCACTCATAACTCAAATTGAGAGAATTTTGCATACATTTTAACCTTTTCCACTCGTTGCATTATAGTGTCCCTTTTTAACATCCGTTAAAATACATAACCACTAAGAGATGAAATTTATGACCCTGTAAAAAGTCTGTTTATATCTTCATGTGGGGGCATTCACAACTTTAACTTCCATTGAAGCAATAATATTACGACACATTTGAAGAGGAATAGATTCTTTAGGAATGTAGCAATCGTATAATCTTTGATGGTGCACATTCCTAATTTGTACTCCATTGACTACTCTGGGGATTCATGAGGAGTATACAAATGACCATAGGGAAAATATCTAATTACTGCTTTGTCGCTACATGGAAAAGATGATTTTTAGTATTTTATCACTTTCACAGGGGAAGATACGCAATGCATATTTGTCGGAGTATTACTTACGCGTGGGTATAAAAATGCTCCTCATAAAATTTAACTGTGAAATTTAACCCAAACAATGCGAATATGTCAAAAGGCATTTAAGTGATTCATTAATTTACCTTATCCTCTAAGTATATCCTCCATCCTATAATTTGAACTGTTGAACTACACGGTTAATGTTTTGCTCATAACAAACCTAGAAAACAATGCTGGGAAAGCTTCAAAAACCGTTTTAAAGATATTCGAAGAAAATTCCACACTTGTTTGGTCTCTCACTCAGATAAGTAAACGGTATTTACAAGTTCGGCAGATAGAACCAAACTCTAATTCCTAATCAAAATAATTGCCCTCTTTACCAAATCATTTCAAAGTAATTTAAAGGTGAATTTAGCATCAGGTAAGTTCACTAAATCGAGTAACTGACACAATCAGAGATCCGGTCTATTCCCTCCTTCATGAATAGCTTTTCATTGAGTGGTAAATTGGCGAATGAGTAGATATGAGCATCATACAACAGGCAGGACATAGAAATCAAGTGGAGCCGAGTACCCGAGAATGGGAAGTAAACATCTCATTCGACGACAAAGGAGACCGCTCTGATTCTTTTACAAAGCCCGAATATGCGTAAAACTCACTCATGGTTGAGGCCAATATCCGTTCCCTGGTCCTTCCGCGGATTCCTAAGAAGTTTTGGCTGCAATAAAGTCACATCGCGTAGATTAGTTATAAAGGCACTAAAAGAGGCCACACCAGGATTTGAATCCCAGGCATTCTTGGCCGTAGACGAACGCTCTCCCTCTAAGGTACTTCATCGATCAAGAGAAATCCGCATTCAGTGGTTCTTACTATACAACGAAAAAGGGGAATTCTAATGTTTCTTTTAAAAACTGGGCCAAATAAAATGTTCATGATTTTTGAAAGTAGGTTTCAGAAAGTAAATAATATTAGGTTAGGAGGAGTTAAGAAATTTAAGTGTTTGGGACGACCTGAATGCACGAGGGCGGAAACTTCGTAGGCGTAGGGTTTTAAGCTATTGGAAATACTTGTAAAGAAAAATTTTCTCCACATGGAAACCATTCTATTTGACCAGATTTCCCATACTTTAACTTTAAATTCACAGGATATTACACGAAAATGTTAATTGTAATGCATCATATTTCTCGGAAGTAGTTTGAGTCCTATTAAAATGATGTTCATCCACAGCTATTCCCTGCACGCTGAAATACGTTTTATTGTAAGTCAATTTGATCTGGAGAATAAAAAAGTTTTGTCCCAACAAATAATGGTTTCATCTTATTGTTTCTTAAGTTTTAATCAAGAAAGTTTTTTAAACAGTCCAAAGCTCCAAAAAAAATATTGTAAGCATCTCTACATAATCAACTACGACTTCGGAACCTCGACTGGGTGCGGGTCGAAGCAAGCTCATCACGTTTATAACTCCCAGACGATCTCGCGAACGTAAACCTTATTAGTATGACTATTTACGTGGCGCGTAAAATCGATATCAATTCATAGAGAGTTTGAATATTCTCGGTTTCCATATGCTGTCTCATTGTTGTCAAGTTGTCTAAGGAAAAGCGATTTCAATTAGTTCCCGTGTGGGCCACATTTTTTCCGCCACTGTACAAATCGCATCTGATTTTAATGCGTTCGAGAAAAGTGCGTTCTTGGGATCTCTGCTTAATCGTTCTGACGGTTTTCTAAGGTGTCTCTTTATGTAAGAGCGGCACCATTGACCAAGTCAGCGGGAGTTTGGTTGTACAAAAAGTGCACGTGCACCTAAATGGAATAAAAAATTTTTTAAATTTCTTCCGTCATCATAAATCATCAATCATTAAATTATTTGGACTCGGCCAACATCGCCCGATGCATCCATGGCGCTATCATCATCAAATCGCCATATATCATCGTTTAAACTTTGGCTGTCATTTTTATTTTACGCGGCTCATCCGGTATTTACTTCTTTAGTCCTTCCCGTTCTCTTTGTCATCCTCATCTGCACTAATCTATGAATGGACCACGTGTCCTCTCACATGTTCATTTAAATATATTCTCCTTCCTGCTGTGAGAATTTTGCTTTCCTCTAGTGCTTCACCAGAAGTATGGGAAGGTTTTTCTCGAATTAATTTAACACTAAAATAATAATAATAACCCTGCTAAAAATTCCTTAGAAGCTCTTCTGTAGAACGTAAGGAATTCTACAGAAATTGACTCGATTTCTTCTTAACTTGTTGCTTTTCTAAGGATCAGTACGGAACGTGAGAGCTTGGCTCTACAGAACATATGTTCTGTTCAGTTATTTTCTGCAGAGCAAAATAACTCCTTACAAGCTGCTCTGTAGAACTTCAGCAACTATACGGAAATATGTGAGGTTTCCGTTGACCCAGTTCTCTTTCTAAGGACCTATATGGAGAGTCGTAGGGAATTCCAAAGAACGTCCCAAGGAATTCTACAGAACGTCCTAAGGTATTCTACAGAACGTCCTAAGGTATTCTGCATAACGTCGTAGGAAATTCTGTAAAATGGCGTCTCAATACTTTAAGGAATATCTACAGAACTTTTTAAGAAATTCTGTAGAAGTATTTATAAGGAAACTATACAGAATTTTTTAGCAGGGAATAACGTTATTTAGAACCTGGGATCTCATGTCCCCTAGGTTCAAGTAGACAATATAAAAATATGTGAATAATGACTGATAACACTGCATTGTGAATTCCATAATTTAGACCTTGAGGGGAACCTTAATACATTACAACAGCAAAAAAGCAAAAATCAAAGAAAAACAAAAAAATACTATGTACCTTGGATGTATGTTATGACATATTTTAGAATGGACGATGTCTTTGCAAGCGTTTTAATTCCGAGGTAGGAAAGTCGTGGTTAGTATTTAGATTTTACCAAAGAATGAAAGTTTGTCTCAGGATGCAAAACTTAAATTGTCCATATATGTTCTCCTTCCCATGTTTATGGCGGGGTGGCGACTTGTTGGAATGCCCGGATAAGCATAAAAATATGCTTAATATGTTGCAAAAAGGGGTGTTTGAAAGTTTTTAAAGTCAGGAGTTCAGCCACTGCATCTATATCTTCTATCTATCTATTATCAACTACATCTTCACTAGAGAGTTGGATTAGGAACTTCATTTCACAATCTGCGCGTGCTTTGCAGGGATCCGTTTGGCTTAACTACAGCACGTTTTAATAAGTATCTTAGTTTAAGTTCATTCAATAAACTAAATCTTTTAGTTATATCCATCGTTTTTAACTAATTGGGGATTGCGTTGGTGAGGTGGCTAGAGTACTGGCTAACCATATGGGTGGTCAGGGTTCAAATCCCTGCAGAGGATGTTTTTCAGAGGAAACCCGATCCCTACTAAGTGTCTTGTGGAGGGCACTTCAAGTACAGTACTACGTCTGTCGGATGAGACGTTAAACCATGGTCTCCTTGGCGCCTTTCGTTGAGAGCAGGCTAATGCCAACGCCGGGTTTCTATCCGCCCTTCCTCCCTTACCTGTCCCCTATGGCGCAAATGACCTTAGAAGTCGGTCGCCTCCCCAAATATCCAATCCAATCTCAACTCATAATTGATCCAATGAAATACATTTATTGGTAAATATCACTTAGAATTGGCAATTGCATCATCTTCAGTTCTTCTTCTTCTGGAACGTTCTTCCCACTTGATTCACAACTTTTAGTTTACTATTTACGATTACAACCACATAAATTGCAGTTCATAAATGTATGCAGTCCTAAAAATATTGTAAGTTCAGCAACTGCAGTTGGGAATGAGTAGACCATGGATGAATGTGATATGAATGCTCCGATAATGGATACGCATATGACTAGAGTAGGCTTAGTTTGCTTGGCCATGTTGAGCGAACGGACGAGAGTCGAATGACGAAGAATATTTATGATGAGTGAGTGACCTTGGGGAATGATCTCTTCGAACGCTTTACAAACTCCTTCCCTCAGTGGAATGTCTCAAAGAGTATTTATGGTAGTCCGAGCGAGATAGTTCCCTAGTCATAATAGAGACCATATTCGAATTGTACGTTTTAATTTCACCAGCTGTAGGGCACAGCAATTAAATATTGCATTATTAATGGTGCAATAATATAGTTTTATATGACAGAAACTGTAAGTAATTTATTGAAAATATCCAAGTAAGTCTTTCACTTGACTCATTTTTTCGCGCGGCGTGTTTGAAACTCCTTCAAAACGGAAGGTTTTTTGCGATACCCAAGAACCTACTGCGGTGACACTATGATTTATTTTCCAAAGTAGTTGAGAATAGATACAAACTACACGCTGTTATTTTTTACGACATCTAAGAGTTCGAAATTCATCATTTGCTAAATTCTC
Organism: Ceriagrion tenellum; assembly: GCA_963169105.1. Classification (NCBI taxonomy): domain Eukaryota; kingdom Metazoa; phylum Arthropoda; class Insecta; order Odonata; family Coenagrionidae; genus Ceriagrion; species Ceriagrion tenellum. The sequence goes on from OY720637.1 coordinate 127,474,406, forward strand.
TGGAGTGCATACACGTACCATTTCCAATGTACAAGGGCTGGTATTTTTTTGGCAAATATCTCCGAAAGTAATATGGTAAGGGGTTGAATTTTTGGTGTCATTAAGAGGGTGATATTTTTTCTTTAAAATGAGACCAAATTCATCGATTTCTAAGTAAAATGATATTTCGCTCAAACTACCTTAAGTACCACCTTTACTACTAAAATTTTCCTTAATATCGTTAAAGCTTGTGATTGGGAGACTCCGGTGAAGAATGTGAAGCATCTGGCGGTGATAATATTTTAACGAAAGAAATAGTACGAAATACATATCGTGAAATTTGGTTAATATTTATCAGTTATTTATTCTAAATGATTCAGTAATTCGAATGGTCGGGGCAAAGTTTTTATTGCACATTTGAAGCTGCACAAAAAAATGTTTCTTCCATATTTTTTTTTACTAATGTTTGGCATTGCTGCTCATTAATTGATCTTTCATTCTCTCTTTCGTACATATTTCATCCACCAATTTGCTCTTTGCCAATGTTTATGGACAGAAATGAACACATTTAACTTATATGTGAAAGTCATCCATTAGAAATTGTATGAATAAAGGATGGAAAGAAGTTTTTTAAGGCACCATTGAGTTACAAAAACAAGCCTTCGCCATGGTTTTTATTTTATTTGTTTATTTTCGGCTTCTTCGTCGGCGGAGAAAAATAATTATCGAATATCGGTTTATCAAAGCCACCTCGCCTCGCTCTCACATATCTACCGCTGCCCCCGTCATAAAATATGACTTCACCCGAACGCATGACTTCCGTTGTTTTCATAAATTAAAAAAAATAAAAAAAGAAAATCGTATCGGATTCTCTCTCGTGGTTTTCAGCATTTTTTTCAGCGCACAAACACCGACGGCGCTCTCGTCGCATTCATTCGCGATTATTTTCCGCGTTCCGCGACCGCAGTTCCTCTGCCGGTAACATTTCCAACTACGTCCGCGAAACTCTTCGCCGTCCTATCTCCCCTGTCTCCTCCCCTCCACTTTGAAATACTATTTGGGGTGGAGGGAGGGCTGAAGGGGGGGGGGATGGGAGGAGGCGGTCGTGAAATGGTGGGGGGGGGGGGCTCACGAGAAAGAAACATTCAGAGTAGTGGATGGAGTGTTCGCCGCTTGCGTCTGACATGCGAGAGGCCTCCCCCGACAAAGCAAGTCCTCCAGACCAGAGCGCGCCCCGCGATGCCGCCGCCGGCTTGTCGCTGCAACATCGCCGATCCCCGCGGGGGTGGGGAGGAGGGGCTGCCATGACCCAATTGGATCTCGTTACGGAGACCGAAATCTGAGAGTGCCGTCTGTCTTGCCCCCTGCCGCTCCCGACTTTTAGCGCATAGGCGACCCCGCGAGGGAAAAAGGTCCGTCTCCATGTCCACTGGAAGATGTTCCCTCGTGGAGAAAGACCTCCTCCGTGGAGATGTCTTGCTTCAGCGCGGGCCGGATTATGGTGGGAGGGCGTCGGGGTGGTCGGGGTTTTATCCCGTCGGGGTTTTTCCTCTTCTTTCCCCTAATGCATTTGGCGTCGCGGGGCCTCCACATACCCCTTCAGTCTTCCTACATACCAGAATTTAGTAGAGTGCTACGCAGACGAACTACGACTGCACTGCATGCTCATATGCCTCAAAATGAACATTTTAATTCTTTTATCGATTGTGAATCTGTTTTCGCTAATCCTTTAGCAAATTTTAATCATGAGTCTGATTTTAAAGTGAATGTTTTACTTGTTGTTGACAAAAGGTGCCAAGCTGAATTTTATTAAGAACTTTGAAATTATGACGCACGCTAAGCAGTTTGGTTTCGATTTGTTAAATGACTTGGTACCATCACATCATTCTCCCCCTACCAAGTTCCTGTCCCCCCCTTCCAGAAAATATTTGGTTACGTCCACCTCCAATTCGATGCTTCACCCTTAACCTTCATCCTTAGTCATACTTTCCTCAACCCCAACCCCCCCCCCCTATTCCGACATAAAATATAAATACGTGCTTGCCAAAAAACGAATTGTACAGTCCCCTGAGAATGACACGAAAATGTTGAAACCGGTCGGGCTCATACCATTTAAGTTTTGTGTGGATAGTACTAAGTGTTCTTATTTCATCTCAATATGAACTCTAGATTCCACAAAGTTAGCTCGCAAACCATTGAAGATGTATGGACATACTGACAGCGATGGAAATAATGTGAGAGATATATTTTCCTCTTTTCTTAATCGTAACATCTTATGACTTGATTGTCGGGGTGGCATTCGAATTTTGGACTAAGCCATATTTGTTTGTTTCGAATGTTGCACTCGACGTGACTCCTCGACATTTGCCGGTCAAAATATAATTTTGAGAATAGGATAAATTCGGATCGAATTTAGGATAAAATTTGAGCATTAAGAATCAAACGATTATGAACTGTGTGTCAAATGGAAAAAGGATGCGTTTTAAAATACCGTTGAATTGCCAAACAATCAAGCCGATGAGGTGCAATTTTTTCGCTTTAATCAAGAGATATCTGTAAAAAGAAGTTATATAAAATTTCATGTTAGTATATACTCAAACAAAAGAAATGCGCCTCTCCTTAATACAACCATCAGAACGGCGAAACTTGCGGTTTCGTCTCGTGTGCTGCCCGAGTGATCAAGGGGAAGACGCTGCGTCACTCCTTAATTGCGAATTGGACTCCTGCGGTGAGCTGTTCCTTTTTATAGAGGTGCAAAAATCAAGGCCGTCATCCTTCCCCACTCATCGTCTCATGAAGGAGAAACATCCGCGATGACAGAGAGGCCTTTTCTGATTGAGACGGGGCCCTCTACTTGTTATTGTTTACGCCGCGTCGTTTCGTCTCGAAGGAGGAGGGGGCGGGGGTGGAGGCGACTGGAGGGGTCAGAAGGTCACGGACTTCGTATCGTGGGCGACGGAATGCGATGGGTTGAGTCGTTGCCCGCCTGTCGCGCTGGCAGTGCTTTCAAACGAGCATGTGTGGGGAAATGGGTAACGAGAAATTCATTTCAAAGCATGCGTATTTCATAACCATTCGAGCGTTACCCTTCTACATCTACGTCTGCATCTCATGATATATGGACACACCTTGAAACATTCCTGGGTTTGTGAAGAACATAACTGAAGGAAAAATAGAGTAAAATAAACTCCCAAACGGAAGACTCAGGAATAGGTTCATGGACCAAATAAAGAGGAAAGTACATAGGAAGATAGGCGATGAGGTAAGGGAACTATCGTAGTATCAGATAGAGAAGGGTAGAGCGCTGCAGTCAACCAATCGTAGGATTGAACGACCAATGATGATGACACTGCGAGCCTCTGCATGGGCGTGTGGTAGGGGGTGTTAGGTCACCAGCCATGAAAAGATGCAAGGTTTCGGGAGATGGAATGGTGACGTATATAATGAGAGTGTATTTAGTGGAGCTCCGTGTTTATTTTGGTTGCTAATTGTGCGCGGAAAGAACGATTTTTTGTACTTATCTGTTCGGCAATGCATCTCTCTTATTGTATCGCTTCTGTCAGATCTATAGATGTAGTGAGACGTCATGATAATATGCTCTGTGTCGCTCTGACACTGAACTGAGCGACTCTGCGTCGCTCTTAGTATTAAATGACCCAGATATTTAATGGCATAGTCAACCATCTATTGATTGATACAAGACATTGAGGCAGTTGGATGGACTTGAAAGAGGAAGATCATATCAGCCACTTACCATAATATTTTTCGAGATATTTGCAAAGATTGATGCCTGACATTTTCCATGGATACTAGTACACGACTGCACTCCCGAGAGACATAATTTAAAATAAATGAAAAATTTCTAATCCGTTAATCTCGTCAAAAATAAAAGTACGTTGTTCGTATGTTTTCTCGACTATTTTCAAGTATACAATTATCGACTAATCGCCACAGTACATTTTGCAAACTCACAACAATAAGGTGTAATAATAATTGATAAGGTGTTTTCAGCCAGTACACAGTGGTCGGAAATCGAAAATACCCAGACAAAAGTCCAAAATGGCTTTTTTTAGGTAAAGACTGTAAACTTGGCACACATACTCAATTATGATTGCTGATAATGTAATCGTAAGCCACTTGACTTAGGTCTTGGCTGTTACTTTGATACGGAGGCTTAACCATTACCTAATTTCCCAAAAAACGCCCGTTTCCATTTTTGTTCGAAAATGTTATAAGTTATGCGATTGTGGAGAAGTGAAGAATTTTTATAAAATAAAAACCTTTACAATCTGTCAACGTGGTTTTTTAGCAGTACTTTGAATAAATTGAAGACATTTTTGTCGATTTTTTGTGCTCTACCGTCACAAAATCGCGGACGCTTTTTTCAGGCTAAATTTGACATCAAGTACCTACTCTATATTTTTGATTTAAGACACATTTGCACCGAGAGGCTTCATCAAAGTATTAAGTGCACAAATTTTACCGTTGTTCTGCAAAAATATTTGAAAATTTTTGCGACGTCGAAAGTAAATTCGATTTCTCGAATGGATGTCGCGTTCCGGTTCCGCGGCGGTACCTGGAAATACTGACTCCGATGGACAGTTGAAGTTGTGTGGACCTAAACTGCTCGAATTTGCCGTTTACAAGCTATAAATGCTATCTGTAATTACCGGAGGTTTTTATATTTGCGATATTGCGAGGATATCGAATCTAGCTAATGGATTACTGTACTCATAAACGTGGTCAACTTGTTTTTCTATGGATACATAACGAAATGATTCTGAAAATTATGATAGTCTTTCAACACTTTCTTCTCCAGAACCACATTTCAGCCACTAGGAACTTATCTTTTTCCTGTTTATCCAAGATACACGTTTCACAGTCGTAAGTGGGCACGTTTCATAGGAACTCTTCGCAAGTCTTTTCCTTGAGTCAATTAAGGGATGATGATTGGCTAAGAGGTTTTGCTTCCTTTGAAATGCTGGAGTAGCCCGGAAAAATCCTTCGTTTGTACTCTTTTATAATTTTATTTCCATTTGTTATTGGATATCCCAATTTGCATAATTATTTTACATGCTCTGTTTTTGAGTTCCCTAGTTTCATTGCGGCTTGTATATCATTGTTGGACTTACTCATTACCGTACCTTTGGTTTTCTGAGTGTTGATGTTTAATTTTATTTCGTTCAGTTCTCTTCCAAGAGTCTCCAAATGTGGCCCGTGTCTTTATCTGAGTCGGTAAGGACGACAATATTATCAGCAAACCGGATAGTTAGGGTGGGTTTTTCTTTTACTTTTAAGGACTTACGCATTAATTTTGTTTTTTCTATTGCCTCTACTATTAGTAGGTTGAAACAATAAGGTACCATAGGGCAGCCTTGTCTCACCCCTATCATTATTTTGCCTTGTGCGCATTATACTGGGCTAGATTCAGTATGTATGGGGTGTCTGGAAAGCGTTTGCAGTGAAAGCGGAAGTTAGAGTGTTAACAATGAGTGGATTGCGAAAGAATGGGAAATAAATGCTTCGGTAATGGACGTTAATGAAAGAATTGTTCTTCATCGAGACATGAGTCGATAAAAAAACCAAGTAGAAGTATGTTTAAGGTTTAAGGAAAAGAAATTAATTTCCATGCGTGCAAATTCCATGCGCAATCGAACGATCCCCTTCGTGTTCAGCTCGTACAAAGAATGGCAGAGTCAACAGCCTATTGATTCAAGCTATTAATGCATTCACTATGGACGGATGAACGAAATTCATGCGGGGATATTGTGCAAGAAAATCAGCGAACAAGGGTATTCACCTTCCCAATGTATTTGTTCGGGATTGAAACTTGTTGATGCCATATTATGGTGATTACAAAATTTGGCCTTGTCGAAATGTTGGCTGTGGTGGTAATTGTGTGGCAGCAAGTGTGGTGGTCGTGGTAATTCGATTCCAAGTTCTCATTCGGTAAAAAATAAAGGACAAAAAATTGACTCGATCGGACGACGTATGGGGGTCACTTATCGGCTTAAAATTATGAAAAAAAATATCGATTTTCTTTATGTTAAACACGCTATTGCCTGAATTTCTGGGGCATATCATGGGGGTTGAATGGGTGGGTGTATTACTCGGTGGGTGATTCCACAGGGTTCCAACAGTGGTGTGCGTCATCACCCGATGGGAGAGTAGGATGATGGTGGGGGTAATAGCGAGAATTTGGTTTTCATTGCGGTATGTAGGCTCGTGGTGCAATGGAAACTGGAGAACGGCAGTGAAAATACTCTCATTTAAAAGTAAATGTAGGTATTTTCGATTAGTAATTCAGGATTGGTCTTTAACGATAAGCACACTGACCAAATGTGACTCTGACTTTATGACAGCGTTTTTATCATTTTATTTTCTGTACTTACCTCCAACTGCTGGCAATTGTTGACTTTTCTGTTCATCTTTGGTTAAATCACTACTAGATACTTGAGGAATTTGATGGTTAATACAATCTCACTTTTTACCCATGTCATTTACATACCTGATGTTCAGAACTATTAACAGTATTTCCCAATAATTTTCATTCTACATCCCTATTGCAATTTTAGTTGCTATACATCATTCAATAAGCCTTTCCAGATGGATGGAAATGCTAATGAATGTTATCATGGTATTTGGGAGCCATTGTAAGGAGTTATTCCCCTTATCATCGAAATGTTGCGAATGCAACCATTAAAGTACTTCGCCGCGATATGAGGAATTCATGTAAAATAATTTAAATTCTAATGGTCAATTGTTCATCAATAATGTTTCGGTCAATGTCGTTCGTAAACAGCTGTTCTCGGTGTGCATGTCAAAACACTTGTTGGTCACATTACTGATCATCAGTATTGTTGCGATCCTTCAGTGTCCCTCATAGGCTGGGCCTCGTAGAGCGAATGGAAGTGAGTCGGAAAATGTATCAGATTTGTGAGGGGGAAGTTAACGTTTTGAGATGAATTGGTACGCCGAAAAATTTATGAGTGGTCGTTACGGAAGTGGGTCTTACCAGGCGGAATATTTTGAGTCTTAAGAATATGGGCCCGTGTGGCTACGCAAGAGGATAACTGAAGAAAAATAGGTTTAAAAAATTTGGGCAGTAATTGATAATTTAAGACAAACAATTTATTTGACAGGTCTGACGCTGAGAAGTAACTCTTTTTAATTGCGAACTTCACGACACCGGGCGTCACTTCGGAGGATATTTGAATCCATATTGAAATGACGCTTCTTGTTAGTACTTTTTTTTTCAATTATTTACGAATCAATACGGAAAATAAGCCTCGTACTTTTCCACATTTATTTAATGTAAACGCATTACGCGTTTCTCAACTTGCTGTATCTTCAGGTAGAATAGTTTAAAACAATCGATTCGTATATAAAATACTTCCACAAAGTGATGCTTGAAGGTGTAAAGATAATTCAATTATTAAATTAGTACGACACGTTTCACCGCTTTGCTTCATCAAAGGGAACCCATTGTTTGTATTAAATTTATTTATTGATTGTTGTGATAGTTACGAAGGATATTGTGGAGAAAAAAACACTTTTGGAAGGGAAGTCAGAGCAACGTAGATTAAGGGCTTGTGAGGAGGGAAAAGTTATTATTTAACCCTTTGAGTGTTACAGGACGTGATATCACGTCATGATTTTTTTACGCTAGTGTCGGAGACGTGATATCACGTCATGGGTACCGTAAGAGTTTCAGCTTTCACTTGGGAAACTAGACTAGCACTCAAAGAGTTAACTAAGAAATTTCGTCGGAAAGGAGTAGTATCTCATTGCAAAGGTTGCTTAACTATCTATTCATTTTCATCCCTGCCAAAGCATCCATCTTTGAACTTTCAGGGAGAAAATTGAAATTTCTGGGTTAAAATCATTTTATGATTATTTCCAAGCCTATGTTTGGGAAATTGAGAAGTGGAATCCTTGTTATTGAAACTTGTGGTGTTCTTTGATGTGTGTCATGAAATTCCGACCAATTTGAAGAGTGTAAAATATACTACAGCTATTAAAATAAATCACTAAGCATCTTTGCAATATGGATTTTTTTCTTAATTTTGCATACTCTGTAGAGGGAACCAATTTTATGTATGTATCCTGTGTAACGATTTAATAAACACCATTATGCAGTCCAGAAACGTATACATAAGAGTGAAATGAATGGTGCCAGAGGTTGAGGTAGGCCGAGAAAGTTGTGGTTGAATGTGGTTGAGGAAATTCTTAGGAGGTGGAATATTAGGAGTCTTAAAAACAGGAGGGCGTGTATGACGCAGTGTATGGGGGTAGATGAGGCAAAAGAGGTTTGTAAGGGTAGGTCAGTATGGAGGAAATTTTTGAAGCAGAGTTTGGTGTGGAAATATGTATTTATGAGTGAAACTTAGTGACTCTTCCTACCCCGGAAGGGAACGGCGTGATTGGTATGTATGTAGAAACGTGGACTCAGATAAAGGGGAGGATTAGGCCAATATGCGGGCATTTCAGATGAGTGGCTTTGGCAGAGAAATGGAATGGGTGCGATTGATTGAAAGGAAGACGAACGAGAATATTTGATATGGAGGGTGATGTGAGAAAAATGCTTGAAAATACTTCTCATATCTTTCCCAAACCTTTCATCTCTTGTCAAATAAAAGATTCAAATACATTGTCCAGGCTGCGATATATTCCGAAATTTGCAACACAGAAAGATAAAGCTTTCAGGTGAAAGCAGAGTTTGACATAGGAATGTTATGACCTTGACCGTCTGGACTGTGAAGCTCAAAAACAAAATGTTTTCCGATCAGCCAGATCAACTCAAATCAGGAAACAACTGGTGTCGCAATATAGATTCCTAGGGCACTGTGCGCAATACTTGTAGAGCCGTCAATGGCCGTGAGCAAATGGCTGAATCTCCAAGATGTTCTACAGGGTGGTGATTGCCAGGAAAAACCGGGGAAACCTAGAATTTTCAGGGAATTTTGAATTTCTGAAAAAGTCAGGGAAATCTCGTAACAGTCACGGAGAAACTGGAATAGGAATCCTCGTTATTTTTCTACCATTACGTTTATCCGCCAATCTTTCCCGCCCTTTATTTCACCAACTAAAACTAAAGTCCGTCGCTGACGTGCATGGAATAAGCACCATCAAATCGTGGAGTATTCAGTTGTGAATCTTAGTTATTTAGTTATGAATCAGACGTACAATGTATCCCCTTTGTATATCTTCATTGCGATACTTGCCTAGTTGTGTTAAAAATCATGATCACAATGTATTACGCTTATCACAAGGAATCCGAGGCTATGTTGTTCGGAAAATTTTACCTCGCGTTTTTTTTTCAACTTCCGAAAATCAGGTCGAGAAGTAGCTGGAGCGTACTAGCTTATAGTAAATACATGCTTGCAGGTCTAAAAATACGAGACGATGATTAGAAAATTTAGAAAATTTAAAGCTGCTGTAGAAGATTTAATTCCGCAGAAAAAAATATTCCAATAATAGGTGACCTTTTGGCGATCGGTCAAGGAAATTAGTGAACCCATCAGGGAAAAGTCAGGGAAAGGTCAGGGAATTTGAAAATCGGGTGTCAGTAGCCACCCTGTTCTAGTTTATGACGGATGAAACATTACCTACGCTACCGCAAGTGACACAGCAGAATCTCCTGAGCCAACGCAGCCCATAATTTTATAAAAGTTAGGTGTCAACGCGATAGCAGAAGAATTAATATCATGGAAGAAGTACATGTTTGAAGGATAAAATCGAGGTAATAATCCACGTAATAATTTCATGATCCAACTGGCGTCAAAAGTCTGCGCGTCATCATCTGAGTTAAAATATTAAGAACAGTTAAAGAACATTTGAAAAGCATAGATGGCGTGTTAAACATCGAAATCGTTTAGTGAATTATAACATCGTGTGAAATTTATCAGGTTACCCAACGTTAATCATTGAAGGTAGTCCGAGCGAGACAGTTCCCTAGTCATAATAGAGACCATATTCGAATTATACGTTTTAATTTCTCCAGCTGTAGGACACGTCAATTAAATATTGCATTATTAATGGTGCAATAATATAGTTTTATATGACAGAAATGGTAAGTAATTTATTGAAAATATCCAAGTAAGTCTTTCATTTGACTCATTTTTTCGCGCGGTGCTTTTGAAACTCCTTCAAAACGGAAGGTTTTTTGCGATACACAAGAACCTACTGCGGTGACACTATGATTTATTTTCCAAAGTAGTTGAGAATAGATACAAACTACACGCTGTTATTTTTTACGACATCTAAGAGTTAGAAATTCCTCATTTGCTAAATAATGTCTCTCTGGAGTGTATACACGTACTATTTCCCATGTAAAAGGGCTGTTATTTTTTGGCAAATATTTCCAAATTAATGAGGTAGGGGGTTGAATTTTTGGTGTCATTAGAAGGGTGAGATATTTTACTTTAAAATGCAACCAAATTCATTGATTTCTAGGTGACATGATATTTCTCTCAAACTACCTGAACCCTCTCAGGTCCATTTTTATTCATTCAAGTAATCTACTAGCTGATTGGTAAGTTTTTGGACAGTGCAATCTATTTTCACTGTTATTGATGGCCCGCCATTAAAAACATCTTAAAGTCCTCGTATCGTCTCCCATTTTTTTTATTTCGACCAGAATTCTTATCTTCTTTCTTCCTCTTCTGCGCTTCCCCAGTGTTCTCCCTTCTATCACCCTCTTCAGTATTCCCTCTCCTTCCAATATATCCTCCATCCATCTCTTCTTCAACTTCTCCGCATGGGCGTGTGGCAGGGGGTGTAAGGACACCAGCCGTGTAAAGATGTAAGGGATAAGGTTTTCGGAGGTGAAATGGTGACGTGTATTACAGGAGCGTATTTAGTGGAGCTCAATTTTCATTGTGGTCTTTTATTGTGCGCGGTAAGAACGAGTTTTTGCACCTATCTTTCGGCATAGTATCTCTCTCATTTTATCGCTTCTGTCAGGCCTGGAGATGAAGTAAGGCGTCATGATAATATTCTGTGTGTCGCTCTGAAACGCACCAGGTCTGAATTTCTCAAGCAAGCTAGGCCTATCGTGTAGCCACCGAGTCTTTAGGGGCTCCCCTCCTTAAACCCTCTAAAAGTTGTGAGGTACTATATATGCGCTCGTGGCAGTTTTTTTACGAAGCGTACAGCCTTTCTTTGTTTTTTATTATTTTTTTGGTTAAATCTTTGTGACCAGGGTCCCAAATGCTCGTGGCGTATTCGAGGTGTGGCCTAACCAGAGAGAAGTTGCATCTCTCCAATCATTGCATAAACAAATGATGTGGTACGAAGTCACTCGCACGGGTGCATATACATCAGGGTTGAAATTTGTAATGAAAAAATCATTTGACTTGACCGGGATTCGAACCCGGATCTCCCACTACCCTTTTCTCTTTTACTATTTCACCCGAGGACCTTTCTTTTATACGCTTGACAAAACAAATTGAGGTTTCGGAAAACATGAAAGCAGCTTAGATTGCTTCTTTCAAATGCCTTGTATAATTTTGTAACCATGCCGAATTAGTATCATTAGATATTGATGTATGAGGTGGGATGACTCCAGCGGTGGGAGCGAAAGTCAGCACACTTGGCATTCAAAGATTTAGAAAGTCAAATTGAGGTTTTTTTTATTTTCCCTGTATTATATATTGCTGGATATTTCAGAAGGTTTGAAACTAAAACAAGGGCATCTCTGTCTATATACGTGTGTACTTTCTTGGAAAGGCCTTTTGTCGCTTGGTGCATGTTTAAATTGTCGCATAGGGTGAGTCTTTAAGGAATTATTTGTCAATATTATTTACTCATTGTTTACGTGATTAGAAACGAAATGAAAAAAATCTGTCGCCAAGAAGCAATTTAAAATAAACTATACGGAACTAAATCTCTATTTTTTCAAAGCTCGCGATTCCATTGTGGTCACTGCCATGCGTGGCTCTAACTTTACATATCTTAAACTGCACACACTGAACCCTTCGAAAAAAATGACTGGTTGTTATGAATACTATCATCAGTTGAGAAAAAAACCGTATCACTGCACGCGCTACATGACGGGAGACCGTCTGTCCTTGATCTGGTTACCTACCGGTTTTGAAAACAGGATTCAAATGCATTTTCATCATTTTTTTTACTTATTCGATGACTGGTTCGTGGAGTGCCTATTTTTTATCGTTTTATCATTGAGTGCTAAGCTTTGTATATATTTATCGCATGCATGACCGTCACTTTCTAATTAATCAATTTCTCATTCACTCATCGGGACTAAATCGAGAGCTTGCAATGAACTGGTTAGATTGAGTATTGAATGAATATGTGTTCTTGAAGGCCATTTTAGATGGCAGAAAAAGTAAAAAAGTGAGAGAAAGATTGTGACTAATGAATGCATGGACAAAATACATTGTTCTAGAGCAGTGTTACGTTTGGGCAGAGGCACAGTATAGCATGGAAAAATAAACTGTCAAACCAATAAAACAGTTGCAAAGATTTTTTAGAAGAGACGAATTTGTTGGACGATAATTAGTCAAGTAAACTTTACACCCTCAGGCGTCAATTTGTGGAAGTATTTTGTACTTGAATCCATCTTAAAACAATTGTACCTGAGATGGCAGCAAGCTGCGATACGCGTAGTACATTAATAAATATTAGCGGAAAAGTAAAATGATTTTTTTGATATGGATTCAAGCAGTAAAATAAACTGTTTGAATGGAACAATTGACATATTTTGATCAACTGCATTACCCTTCAAATTCATTTGAAGACAAAAATTCCATATTACCAAAAAGAACGTGTGGTGTATGACATTCATGTATTCATGTGGTGTATATGTTAATTTTTTACTTACAGTAATAATATACACGTGCGCAGAGGAAACGCCTTCACAATTTGAATAACATCGACAATTTTTATAAGATATAACGGGGAAACTACAGTTGTGACTTAAAACTAAGAACTACGTTTTCGTAAACAGTGTTCAATTATGGTTTACTTTTTCAAAAATTTAAATGTAACTTTCATGTCATGTGAGGAAGGAGCAGCTTTGATTTAAATACCTGCAGCAGGGAGGGTTATTTTAGCTTATAGGTTGGAAACTCCAGAGTTGGGTAGTTGAAACCAAAAATGTATTAACTTTTTGAATATGTTGAAGAAGTGTGGGAAAATGTCTTGAATCGATGAGAGAACTTTCGTGGAGGGGCAGTGCAAACCTGATAAATGGGTATTGAATGATAGTTCCGGTATTTAATTGCCATTGATAAATGGTAGAAACATGAAGATGGATCGTAAACCCACCATATCCGACACAGCTTGAAAAAATTCTAATGGAATTTGAAAGAGATGATTTTTATCATTTCTTATTGGAGGAAACTATACCGATAAGAATTATAGCAGTTTCATAAAACTTTGATGGACAGGATCCTACTTATCTCATGCTGGAAGAAGTTCTGACTGCTTATTTTCTAATTTTGGAGGTGAGTATGGAATTTCTTTCATGGGGATTGAAAACACTTTGTATTTCTCCACACTTTTGATTTCATCACACTTCAACCGGTTTTGACAGTCTACGCCATTTCATGTTGTACTGTTTTCTTTTTAATGACGTATAATTACTATGACAGAATAGAGTACTACTTGCTAATGACTTAGGACGATGAAAGCGGTTGAAGTGGAATGAAATAAAAGGCGTGAAATTTTGTGTTTTCATTCATCAACTTCTATATAATGAATTCACCGACCACCGACCTTTATTAGACTGTGGAATTTTATTTTTATGAACTGATTTATATACTCTCATCTTCCTCACCTCCCAATCGGTGGCTATAAATTCGTCGATTGGTTTTCAGCATCTCTCCATTTTGTTCGTCTTTCAGCTAATTTATTTAATTCCTCTGTCTTTATTCACAATTCCGTTGACAAATATCCCGATTTATTCCATCATTGTTCTTCCTCGGCGATGATCCCCATTTGTCGTAACTAAAAATATATATTATCATCGCAAATAGTTCATTATTTAGGGAAAAATTCATCAGTTACCTGTAAAAGATGCTTAATGCATATCAGAAAGCAATCAGAGGGCATGTCCGTTGATTGGAGAAGATGTGTTCACAGATATAATAAAATTTTGACTCAATTTATTTTTGATAAATAACATCAGGTTTTTTTAAATAAGTTTAAAAGGGTCTTAAAAGACGATAAAGTATTATTTAACGAAAAAGTAATGGGAAAAAATGCGAAATTTGATTTTTAATGGGGCATTAAAAAACATCTTAAATTTGACCCACCTACTATATTTCTCAGACTCCCTAATTGACCTTGATTGAGAAATCTTTGTCATGATCAGTCGATTGCTGCCGTTTGAAAATTTTCTTTCTCTAATTGTTTCATAACGGTTACACAAAGAATGTCTCCTACGTTAGAACGGGCATGAACCAATTCCAAAGGAAGCCTTATTGCTCTTATATTATGCTACGCGTTCCCTCTTGCCGGCGTGAATTTCTTGTGAAGTGGTGACTGGTGAGTGATGGTGACATTCATTCAAGCGTAAATTGAAACACTGGCCGTCTTAATGAGTTCCGAGACTACAGTCCCAATGTCGCGGTACTTTCAAGGAATTCAGAGCGTAAGTAAGTGCTGCAATCTTTCCCCCAAGTCCAAATGCAGACCAGCGATTCTCTCGTGCGTTCTGACGCCGACTTAAGACTCTATTCTGGAAACGAGTGATTATTAACGCGGGCGAAGTAGACAATCTTATCACTTAAGTAATACAAGTTCCTTAGTAACTTGTGGTATTCCACATTTCAGAGAATTTAATGATAACATATTATGATATGATATAATGATAATATATAATGATATGATATAATGAGAACATATAATGAGAATTTAATGATAACAGATATCGTAAATGTTATCATTAAATCCTCTTACCTCTTAAGTACGCCTTTTTTGTAATTTTGATATCGTGAATGTTATCATTAAATCCTCTTACCTCTTAAGATCGCCGTTTTTTGTAATTTCGCGTCGTCATATCTAATCCACATGCGAACATTATTCCATGGTGATGTATATATCGATTAGGATGCAGCTTTTCAACTAAATCGTCCGATTTTCTTTTATTTTTGCTTTCGATAAATATAGAGGATAGTTTCAAGTCTCACTCGGTGGAATTCCTTGATATCAGGGATAGAAGAAATAACTCTGCAATGCCACATGATAAAAGATTTATTCACCACACAGATTTATACACAAAGATTTATTTATTAGTGAATAAATCTTTTACCACGTGGAATTGCAGAGTTAATTCTTCTATCTTCGATAAATATCTCTGAGTTTCAATAGTTGACCTAGTGGATGTCTGTTCTTGAAAAGTCCGTAATAGATATCTAAGAAACTATTCTTTTTTCCTCCACGAATAACGTTTTTAAGGATAATATTTGAGAGTGTTGGTCAAACTTTTAAGAAGAAATGCAATCAGGCATATCCATCGTTTCGTCAAATTTATTGAATCCGTTGGTTGATGAATTTGACGAAACACTCGCTATATATGATTGAGTATTGCTGGTAAAATATATGACCAATGCTCCAAAATAGTGTCCTTTATGAGTAACAATCTCCGCAATCGAATAAAAAGATGATCGCATGGTTTCGTGGAAGCATCGCGTGCTGTACTCCCTATTTTTGAGTAAGTTTTCTGCGAGAATCAACGCATGCGGACAAGATGTGCCAACTTATTAATATTTTATCTACAATACAGGGTGATAATAATATTTATGCGTGCTACAATCATCATAGGTTTTTAAGAATTAATTTTTGATAACTTCATGTCTTTGATGGAACTTCATAGATTAGCTATCAAATTCTTTTATAGTTTATCCCATTTACAAACAAGGGAATAAACTAGACTGCTTAAATTACAGAGGAATATCTTTTCTAAACTGAACGTATAAAATTCTTTCCAAAATTATATTAAATAGATTAAAAGTGTACGGAAATGATATAATTGGGGAGCATCAAGCAGGGTTTATGAAAGGGAAATCAACCACGGACCAAATATTTGTTTTGAAAGAGCTAGCTGCAAAATATTTGGAGTCTGACAAAGATCTCTTTGTACTATTTATTGATTTTAAGAAAGCATGTGTTAGTGTTATAAGATCAAAACTTTGGCTGATACTTAGACAGAGTAACATCCCGGAAAAGGTTGTAAGACTAACTAAAATGTGTGTGGAAGGTTCGAGAGGTAAAGTGAGAATTGAACGGGAATATATAGATACCTTTGACATCAGCACAGGGGTAAGACAAGGAGATGGATTGTCTCCACTTTTGTTCAACTTCGCCCTTGAAAAAGCTTTGAAGACGACAAAAGCCCTACCAAGAGGTGCAAACATTGAGGGACGAATCAATGTACTCGCATTTGCAGACGACGTAGCCCTAGTAGATGATAATAAAACGTACCTAAAAGCACTAGCTGAAGTCTTCTTAGAAGAAGCAGGCAAAGTTGGTTTAAAGGTAAACGAAGGAAAAACTAGATATATGAAAATAGGAAGAGAGGCTGAGCCAATCAACTCAACGCTGGAAGTCAGGGGTTACAAAGTTACAGTATCTGAAGAATTCAAGTATCTGTGAGTTACTATCACCAGTCATAATAAGATGGACCAGGAAATACAAGAATAAATGCAGCCAATAGGTGTTACTGGAGTTTTTAAAAACTGTCGTAGAGCAGGCTTCTGTCAAGAAATACAAAAATTAGGATATACCTAGCTATTATCCAACCTGTTCTCTTGTATGGGTCAGAAGTGTGGACACTGACAAAGTACACACAGAAAAAGTTGTTAACTTTTGAAAACAAGATATTAAAAAGAATATATGGACCAACTCTTGAAGCAGGAACATGGAGAATAAAGAAAAACAGAGAACTCATATGCTGAAGACCTGATATTGTGGCCGTGGTTGGAAGCAGAAGGATAAGATGGCTTGGTCATGTCAGAAAAAGAGGAGAGGATACAGCCATACGAAGAGTGTGGAGGGGACACCCAGAAGGAAGGCGCCCACCAGGAAGGCCAAGGATAAGATGGGATGACCAAGTGGTCAATGATGTGAGAAAACTGCGTGGTGACATTGAGATGGCGGAAAACAAAAAAGTCTGGAGGCAACTTGTAGACGAGACCAAAAATCAGCTGGGATTTGAGTGGCCTCTGGAGTAAGTAAGTAATTACTTATATTAATTTAATAATAATTATAATGCTATTTTGAGGGATTAGGTCAAAAATATAACTTATTTTCTTGGTAGACCTTTCGGAATGATATTTATTCCATTTTCAGGGCTAGAATATTCACACAGGACATCAAGGCCATTCAGAATAATATATACCTATTTTTCTACCAAAAAATCTTTCAGCCATCATAACCCTTGAGTATATGTCCTCGGAAAGAGAAATAAGGAAAATTAAATCCAAAGCTCACCTATTTTTGGGGCCTCAATTATTGAAAATTTCTTTTTATATTTGACTTAAACCCTCAAAATAACCTAATAATTATGATTAAATAACTGAGATCAATACAAGGAGCGTTTATTTATTCATTTAATAACGCATTTTGCCACATTTATATACTTATTTATTTGTCAAAACATTTTGTCATTTGTTTTTTCTTGATACAGTGAAACCTGTATTAAGAGACCACCGACGGTTCCGCTGAAAAATGGTCGTAAGGGGGGTGGTCGTTCGACAGGGGTTCAGTTTCTAGAAATATTATGTAAATAACGGGCGGCTGATTTAAAATAAATGGAAATAATTTTTAAGGTAGTGCGAGTGAGATAGTTCCCTAGACATAATAGAGACCATATTCGAATAATACGTTTTAATTTCACGAGCTGTAGGACAGATCAATTAAATATTGAATTATTACTGGTGCAATAACATAGTTTTACATGACAGAAATTGTTAGTAATTAAATGAAAATATCTCAATAAATCTTTAACATGACTCACTTTTTTCGCGTGATACGTTTTAAACTCCTTCAAAACGGAAGGTTTATTGAGATCCCGAAGAATTTATTGTGGTTACAGTATGATTAATTTTAAAAAATAGTTCAGAAAAGATAAAAACTTCACACTGTTCATGTTTTGACGAGATTTAGACGTTAGAAATTCCTCATTTTTTAAATAATGCCTCACTGGAGTGCATACACGTACCATTTCCCACATAAGAGGACTGGTATTTTTTGGCAGATATCTCGGAAAGTAATGTGGTAAGGGGTTGAATTTTTGGTGTCAATGGAATGGTGATATTTTTTTCTTTAAAATGAAACCAAATTCATTGATTTCTTGGTGAAATGATATTTCGCTCGAACTACATTTAGCGACGGTTTTATTGAAACATATACAGGTGGAGGTTATTTCCTCATATTTAGTTGCTCCTGGGAATTTTCAATGCGTATTAATTTGATGTGCATAGACGGTGAAACCTGAATTGAGCGAGCACCGATAGTTCAGCTGAAAAATGGTCGTTGAGAGGGGTGATCGCTTGATAAGAGTGGTCTTCATGCTGGATTTCACTGTATACTAAACAAGAATCGTGCTTCCATGAATATATTCATAGCCTAAGCATATCAAAGACAGGTACGCTTAGCTAAGCTGGCATAAGATGAAGGAAATAGTCCTCTGAGACGAATGATTTAAAATATTATTTTTCTGCGTACAATAAAGTACCTTAATAGTAGCGATACCAATTGAGTGAAACACCAACCATAGCCGGGTGGACTGTACTTGTTTTCATAAATTATCATCGTTATTAACGTCTCACCTAGACTTAAATGTTCGGCGGTGATTTGTTTTAATGGCATTACTATTACTAACCAGTTCATAATCTGTGATCTCCGCCCTGATTGAGTGGAAACGGAACATAACTGCACCTTGAAAAATGAGCAACTTCCACTGTGATATTTATCTATCCATCCAGTATCACTTGTCACATATCTTCCACTGTCACAGTGGAAGTTGGTCATTTTTCAAAGTGTAGTAACTAGGCAGCTGTTGTATCTTAACGACTGTACTGCGTCATAATGTTAACATATTCGTCTGCGTAGATCACTCTACCTATTCCTGGTATGACCGCGCATTGTTGTCCTGACTGCTTTCTGGTCTGCGCTTAGCGGCCAGGGGAGCGCGCAGGTTTCTGATTTGAACCGGGAACAGTGCTGCACCCCTGGTGTGGAATCAACCGTGCCACACAGTGGCTTGCGCTGTAATTTTAAGATGTATATTTACACATATATTTTAAATCTACAATATTTTGCAATATTTTGTTACATTCCAATACAATAAAATAATACAATATAAGAATTTACAAGTTGCACAATATTTTAAATCTAGAAAGTATGACTGCGCGGATGTTTCGTGGCTCACGAGAACGCTTTGCAATAACTCGCTAACCTTAGAGATGTTTACGTTGTCCTTGACGATTCGTCCTTCACGCAGGAAGTCTCCTCTCCAGCGCGAGTATCTCTTTCTTACTCGCACGTGGGCACGGGGGGTGCGAGTTGTTATGGCGTCGTTCTCGACTTCACCGACAAATAACGAGATTCGGATGATTCTCGCGTTGCCGTGGTTTTGGCAGCTCCCCAAACACACAGCGTGCCTCGCTACTTAAACCAAGAATTTTTCCGGGCCCTTGCCGTGCTTACCATATAAAATGTACGCCAGCAAAGTTTAGACCTGGAGAAAAGTTGACGATATTTTAAATCTTTGAGGAAATTTTAGGAAAAAAATAAAAATATGGCTCATCAATTATATTGATGATAATTATATGTAATTGTAATTGCATTGAGTCTTTGCATATCTCATTATGTATATTTTTTTATTATTTAGAAACTTTCTCCTATCAAATTTTATTTTCAATTTTATGTACACTTTTGAGGTATTTTATTACCATTGTTAAATAATAGTAATAATAATTTTTCTCTACCTAACAGCGGAAGCCAATTACTAGGTATTTCATATATAAATGGACGAACACACATAACCATGCACAGGGAGGAGTATATATCCTACCTAAGTGGGACTCGAACCCGCGACCTTCGGTTTGGCAGGCGAGGACTTTACCCCGCCGCCAGCAAGGCCGGCAAAGGTCCTTAATCATTCATTTTATTATTTATTCATTTGCGAAAACTGATTTTCCTCTCTTGTAAAAACTTGAAACATTAATTTATAATGCTCTGAATGTTAACTCAAATTGATTTCACTGATGATGGCAAATTACGGTATTTTTATGTTTTAATGTTATTTTATTGTTATTTCCTTATTTAACTGGTATTTACTGCCAATTTAATGCTCTATTGACTTTACTGTCATTTGATTTGCATATCAGAGCAATTTGTAAAATTTATGTGTTTTTGAGATGAGGGAACAGTCGCATTAAAAAAAAAAGAGCTTGAATTTTGGAATGTTTCTTTTTCACATCAAACATACGACTAGTTTTTTTCATTCAATAGGCAGGATATGAGTTTAATGATATTACTGTATTTTAAATGTAGACACAAAATCATATCCTGCGTAAAATATGCAAAGCTTGATCAGTGACAACAACACGTCACGTACTTAACAACATTAGTAGGTTGGTCGCTCATTCTATCGAGAACGTAATCACAAAATGATTGGCGTGTTTTTATGATTGAATGATGTTTTAACCATATTACATGATTTTATTGTGTTGATCAAATTATATGTTTTAATCCTGTGATATGATTAAAACATATAACGTGCTAATTTCATGATACTGATCATAGTCGATAAATATCTTGGATATGGTGTTATTATACCGAAAATAGCATTTCACTTGTCGAATCATTCGGACTGGTATTTTTTCCAAAACAATCAAGGATTGACAAGGCCATCTTGGAAATAGTTATTTAGACGTGAGAATAAATAATATTTTACTCTAGGCTGCTTCAACAATGAGAGCAAGAGTGTGTCACATCGAAAAGAGCGAAAACGTGAGCCCTAGATTATATAGTAGAAAATGCATTTTACTGCAACTCAACATGGAGAATCAAACGTTACATATTTGCAAATCTTCCGACAAAAATGCCGTTGTAGACCACCGTCGAAAAATTATCATAATCCCTTACTTCGAATTTTTTTATTAACCCTCTATGGACATATCAGTTTAAAAGGCTCATATCAGCTCACCCGTATAAAAAAATCTTTGTAAAAAGTTTTTCTTGTGCGGGCCTTTAATGGGAAATGATTTGTCTTATCCATTTTACGGTGCATGATTATATGGGTATATTTTTAT
The DNA here is from genome assembly GCA_963169105.1 of Ceriagrion tenellum. Classification (NCBI taxonomy): domain Eukaryota; kingdom Metazoa; phylum Arthropoda; class Insecta; order Odonata; family Coenagrionidae; genus Ceriagrion; species Ceriagrion tenellum. Next base: position 127,495,672 of record OY720637.1, read on the forward strand.
TTTTGTACAAGTGTATATATGCATTTTTGTGCATATTTTTATTTGTATATTTTGTATGTGCATTCATATACATCAACTCAACATGGAGATAAATATTTTTCGAGTGTCTTGTGGAGGGCACTTCAAGTACAGTCCTCCGTCTGTCGGATGAGACGTTAAGCCGTAGTCCCCTTGGCGTCTTTCGTTAAGAGCAGGCTAATGTCGACGCCTGGTTTCTCTCCACCCTTCCTCCCTTACCTGTCCCCTATGGCGCAAAAGACCTTAGCTGTCGGTCGCCTCCCTAAATCCAATCCCACAAGTATGGATTATGTATTTCAAAAGCTTTGTTCGGGCGAGTTTCAATGCGACACAAAGAACATTAAATTCTCCCCACCCTGAGTATAGAACTGATAGCTGTGACAAAATGAGAGAGATATTTTACCCTGCTGACAGGTACTATATTTTATTATTTCATCGCACCATTAGTGATTATAATGGATACAGTTTGACAATATCTTACGACGGATGGTTAACACGCGGTACTTCTCTGTCCTTTACTCTCTACTCTTCTATATTCTTCCACGTTTCCCATGGCTGGTGTCCTAACACCCACTCCCAAACGCCTCTGCGGCACCTTGTCGGAGAGCACGTAGATGTAGTTATCATTTTTAGGTAATTATAAAACACTGAGACCAAATAAATCCTCTGAAGTATTATTGTATTCTTTATTTCCATTACAGTCTCTTTTAATTTATTTGAGCGCATGGGAAACAATTATTTTTAGTAATTGGTTTTTACGCATTGCTTCATATTCTCCTCTTAATTATTACGTTGATTTTTACTTTAGAGAAAAGGAAGGATAGATAACCACCGAAGACATATCTCAAAAGAATATAGAACACGCACATACAGGGTAATAGGGCCAGTTCCATATGTTTCCAAGAGTTAAGTATATCAGTTCGTTAATAGTTACTATAACAGTGTGATTATTATACTTGAATGCGATTACAGAGAGATTTTAATTGCGAAAAGTACAACGGTCATGCTAGTTTCGCCTTATGTAGTTGGCATTATTTAAAAGAAGTTTCGCAGAGTGAAATAATGGGAGTAGGTAATTTTGCTACCATTGAAGCGATCAACTTGTGCAATCTTAAGTATAGCTATTGTAATTCAATGAAGCTATCTTGTTTACATTCTGTTTTTCAATAGGTAAGTGCCTCTGAAATATTCTGAGGATTTCTATTCTCTTCCACTGAGACCTATAGTATAAAATACATAAAAATGGCCATACAAACGTTACGCAATACATTCCACGTGGCTACACATGGCCTAGGCACGAGCAGGCAACCTTACTTGAAGCAATCGCGCAAGCCACTCCCTTCATGAATTGGGTCTGTTCGCCGCCGTCTTTTAAAAACTCTGCCTCGAATGACACTTTAAGATTCGCTCAAGCAGTGGAAGCAATTGTTTTATGATTATTGACACTTTCATGAGGCACCACTGCCTCAACCAACTGGGTTGTGCCCTCATAAATTTATCGGTACCCTCGTGGCGTTCGAAAGTTCTCGAATTACTGGATGCAGAAACGCAATCGCATTCACTTAACCACGTCCTCCTCAACTCCAAACATCGTCTATGCGAGATTGCTTTCTTGGAACATGGGATAATTTTATCGATCAAGTCATAAAGATGAAACAGGGATTATGGTTCAATTAACCCCTTCATACATTTACATCTACAAAATACCCTCCCTACCACCTCAAGGGCGTGCAGCAGGGAGTGGCGTCATCACCAAAATGCACAGCAGTATATCCTACAGTATAATTTTTTTATATATTTTTAAAACTTTTATTGTTTTGTAATTATTCAATAAAATGCGATATATGTTCAATTTGTTACAATTCAATACAATATCTGTCATAAATTGAATTGTTCCTCCTACAATATGTAACAGATAAAGTCCTACTAAGACTATGGCTTGTCAGCAGGTGCTCTATTTTTATAGTGTCCATTAGATTGCCAATCAGTATTCATACAAAACTCAAAGTAGATTTAAAAAAATATTATATTATAGATACTGGTATATTAGTCAGAAAACAGATTTATTAAAATAAAGAATAAAACAGATTTAAAACCTAAAATGTTATAAAAACACATAAATATACACAAAAAAAATTAGAACATCTCTATCAAATCATTATTACCTTAAAGTAAGTACCAGAAGTTGTTTTTTTTATTGAAACTACGACTGATAATACTTTGGCAAATACCTGCGAATGTAGGATGCTAGGATGTGAAATGCCACTAACCGGCACTGCAGTCTCGGTACCTACACTTGTAAAGAAAATATGTGTACCTATTAATTTATTTTGTGGCTACATAAGCATGCAAAGGTACAGGAGTTTAGCAGTCACTATAAGAGACATGCTGATAATGCTTCATAGGAGATTAAGAACCAAGCATTATAGAGAAAATAATCTTTAAATCACTACCTATCTTCAAACCAGGTTCAAAGTCACTGGGACAGCTATAACTGTCTCTTTATCCTTCGCGAGAAAAATGGCATTCTATTCATATCCGTTCTTCAGGCATTTTCCTTAATTTTATTTTGATAATCTAGTCTATTGTAATAAACTGCGCCCTCGAAAATTTGCCTCGTGGACTTAATGATAGATTATCCAAATTTGATAGTTCTTCAAAATTAAAGATATCTAGAAGTGATAGAGGCGATATAAAGCTGGTTGGCCATTGTTACATAAACGCGCCAATCGTTGTATCTCTATCCACGGTCAGCTCATAGACTTGCGTATCCATCATATTGCTCATCATCTTCTTCATTTCACTTTACAGCTATCTTGGCTCCCTGAAAGTTGGCTCCCTGAAAGTTGTTGGCTCGGGTTAGAAAGTTCCCTTTGAACAGCATTTCATATATCTATTTTTATAATCCCGAAAATTGCACATGATTGGTCTATTACATTGAGCCAAACAACAACTGCTACAGACGAACCCAAATAAAGCGAGCACAAACACTTTATTACATGCATCATGACCTGAGTGGTGAAAAAATCCACCAAGGTTGGTACTAGAATCTGTGAACCTTCAATCATCAAGGCCGACATAAAAGAAGCCACTCCAGAAGGGGAAAAAATTTGCCGAAACCCGGGATTGAACCAGGGACCTTTAGATCTTCAGTCTAACGCTCTCCCAACTGAGCTATTTCGGCTTGCTGGAAGGTGAGAAATTCCCGAGAATTGTACGTTAAAGATGGAGGTAGTTTTTGCGTCATATTGCTCATTCGGCACTATCGACATGTAGCTGACCATCTTACTTTGATCTAGTAATCGTGCATAGTGCGATAAAGTGTCCTCTTAATTTTTTTTTGCTTCACAAGAATAAGTAGGGGGTGAATACGCATTATTCTATCGCTAGCACTTCGGGTGATTTTCAATCACTTTGCGTAGATTATTGTACATTGTTGCGGAGGGGTACATACGAACACATAATTTAGTCGGCCATTGGAACGATCTTCGCTGAAGCGTTTAAAAATTAGCGGTAAGATATCAAACTTATTTGCAGAAATGGTCCAAATTATCTCTTTGTAGACATCACCATAAGTATTGGCATTGAGGTATTCGTTTTTTTTTTCTATTTCTCCGTATATCCCCGTCTTCGCACATTTCTACCGCTTTTGCGCATGGTAATGCAGGAGAACTGCAGGGAGGATGTGCTTCAATCTGCTAGGCGCAGATAACATCACAAATGTCATTGGCACACGCTCTGAGCTAAACTGATTAGCGCAGATACATGATTGGCAAGCACCCTTCATTAAATGTGCTACTTAAAAACGTTGACATTCTCCAAGTAATCTAAACGTAAAAGTTGAGCGTGGATTGCATCCCGAACGTTTTACCGCGGCACTTGCCAAAAATGGAGACTCCTTGCGATGAAAATGAAGCTTCTAAAAATATGACAGCATGTTTGGAATCCATCTAAATACTTTTGAGATCCACCTTTAAGGTCACTCAACATAATGGACCAAGTTCTCCGAGAATACTGCATTGAAGCAAATGAGACGAAGGTTTAAATCCTAGAATGTGCAAAAGAAAGCTGAATACAGACGTTAAACTGAGAGGAGAGAAATTAGAGCAAGTGGATTCCTTCACATATCTCGGGAGCACCATCACGTTGGACGGAAGAATTACAACGGGGATCAAGCGAAGAATAGCCCCTCCATGGTGAAAAGGCAACTGCTGAGGTCATAGAAGAATGGTTTCAGGAATGGGTTCAGTACGTGAAAACATTCGTGTGGGGTGTGGCGTTATATTGAGTAGAATAACTTTCATTTAAATTACAATAAATTAATGAATATAATAAAATTTAACATAGAAATGAAAGCTCTCGGTGGGCTCCAAGGTTGAAACCTGAATTGAGCAATCAGCAATTTGTATAATGTTCCCTTCATATAAGCTACAGTGACATGATAGAATTACACAATTGTAATACAAAATCAGAAAATTGCATTAAATAAAAACATAAAAACACAGCCTTTGACCATTTTTAAATTTTCAAGTTGTATTTTGTTTGGTTATGAATAACGGACTATTAAGAGTGAAGAACAAAAAACAGCAACAATATTTGAATACATTCAACATTTTCATAAAAAAAAGAAACTATCTTAAACATTTTTAAAAGTTTTATAGTAATATTTGGGGAAAAATGTTGTAAAATTTTAAATTTTGTATAATATTTAACACTTAATATGGATTGGAAGCATGTGCATTTGGAAAAGCAGATAAGAAAAGACTAGAACCTTTCAAAAGTTGGGGCCGTTGGAGGATGCTGAAAGTCTAACGGGCAGACAGAATGAGAAATTATGAATTTTGCAGAATAATGGAAGAGGAAGGGACCAAATGGAACACCGTACTGAAAAGAATCACCAGATGGATTAGAGACACTCTGAGGCGAAATGAGTTGGTAAAGAATATAACTGAAGGTAAAATATGAGGGAGAAGCCCCAAGAGGAATAAATACATAGACCAAATAAACAGGAAAGCAAATGATATGAGTTGCTATGGAGTGAGGGAACTAGCGTTACCTCGGGAAGGATGGAGGGTTGCGGTGATCCAATCGTAGGGTTTAACGACAAATGAACATCGTATTGCCTCGCCTATAAACAAGTGTTTTTCCACGAAAAGTCCTGATTCGCATGCTCTCGGCGAGCTGATTACTACCCCCAATGCCGGTCTCGTCATCCCGTGCGTAGTTAGATGTTGTTGTGATTCAACAATCGGTGATTCACTGTTCGAGCGGAGAGTAAGCACCAGTGATTCGCGGTGACATCATCGCGCGCGGCTTTGAAGGCCATTGTGCGTTGAATGAAAAAGGAGCGATATGGGAGTAGTGATGAGAGCTATGTATTCATTGCGGTAATGCTAGCGCAGATCAGAAAACATTGGCGCGCCACAGTGCGCTCAAAGGCAATGAATGGAACGATGTGCGCAGGTGAAAGGTTAGATAAAGGGCCGGTTGGTGGCATTATGTGTGTTTTCAATCATCGGGGTCAATGGAGGGGACATGACATCATCAAATTGTAGCCTGATGACCAAATTATCCACCGTATTGCCTTTCCCTACTCTTTACTTACTGTTTACTTGTCTGTGGATTGTATGGAAAAGTGGACGCATTTTTGGATATTTATTTTTGAAATTTACCTTCTGTGGAAAATAAAAGGTAAATGAATCCAGAAGTGTATGTTAGTCACTTCGAGATATTGAGTAAATTTGATTTTACAATGGTTTTTTTCCTTGTAAATAGGGATCACCATAAATTTAAATAAATAAAAAATGTGGAGAATGAATATTAAAGATGTAAATGCATGCTGCATTCAAGTGAGTCATATATGGAAAGCTAAATCAATTGGCAAAATTAGTGCGTCAGTCCATGAGCGCTTAAGTAAATCCGGGAGATCAAAGATGGCGGACCGCGCTATAGTTTCAAGAATGTCCACCATAGCAACCGCTCTCTACATCTGTCTCATTGCAATGCTTGCGGCCGATTAATGTCGTTGTTCATCAAGGAGTTCTGAGGATCTATCCCAGGAAACAAATACATATTTGCATTGTGATAATTGGATATTTCTTTATAGTTCTCTTTCACCTAGGACTATTGGCTCACAGCCATCCAACTCCATTATGCATCCTCAAGGAACAATGCTCTTGGTCTCACAGCACTAGTGAACCAAGAACTCTGTGACATTTGGCTGATAAATTCAGTAGGGGAAGAAATGAATGAAAGCGACACAGTGTTTTAATAAATAAATATAAATGATAAATTGTGTTACTAAATAACTTTTAAAAGTGATTAGAGTAATTAACCCATGTTCATTTGGTCATGACAAATTAAGTAGAGGAAGAAGTAAATGATAGCGACTCAATATTTAACTAAATAAACATAAGTGACAAAATCTGTTTCTTCTTCTTCTAAGTGGAATCTGTCTTCTGACAGGTTTCAACTGGATGCCTCCCATTACAGTCGGTCCTGAGCATCTTCTTTCATTTGCCTATAACTTTTTACCTTTTTAACTTGACGGCCATTTTTTATGTCATCGAGCATTCCCATTCTTCTTCTTCCCCTTCCTCGATTTCCCTCAATTTTTTCTTCAATAATTCTTCTAATAAGACAATTTTGGCGTAATATAGATATATCCCATCCAAGCTGTCTTCCTCTTTTTTATTTCCCTTAGCAGTTTTCTTTCTTCTCCTATTGTCATTAGTACTTCCTCATTTCTCATTCTATCCGTCCACTTTACCTTAAGCATTTTTCTCCACAGCCAAATTTCGAAACTTTCTAAGTACTTTTCTTCTTCCTTTTTGACCGTCCATGTTTCGCTACCGTAAGTCACCACACTCCATATAAAACATTTAGCAAATCTCTTTCTCCGTGTTTCTATATAACTTTTAAAATAGCGATTAGAGTAGTTAACTCATGAGCTGCCGTGTCACAAACTTTAAATTCGACAGTCATTCTAGTATTGTTATCGAACTCGTTCAAAGCGCTATTTAAAGAACGAAAGATTTTTTGAACAGAGCAATCAAAAATGTACATTATCCATGCACTGAAATTCATCACTTTTGCTGAAAATCAATGGATACCCAATAGTGGAGGTTGCTAGTTTTAAGTTATTTTATTCTTCAGCGTTCATCTCCTCTCCGGCCGATCTGTTTTGGGCCTGAAACAAATGGAAAGCCAGTGCGATGTCGCATTGCCAGGAGATTATTAGGTAAGAGCGAATTGAAAGCGCATATCATGTCGCTGGATTAGCGTCCTGAAAGCGAATATGCTAACCCTCATCGAGCGATAACACTTCGAGTGCTATGGACGTAATGGTACGTCCTCCTATATTTTCTAAGAAGGACGATGGACGTACGAAGACGTCCATGGAGCATCATTATTGAACGGCCGCTGGACGTAATGGTAATGCTTCAGTGTTTCTGGTTGCCTTAAATATGACCACAAAGTGACAAAATAAATTTTAATAGTGAATAAAAGTTAATCAACCCAGATTCCTAGGAATAAGAGAGTCCTCTTTAACAGTCCAGGTAAGTGTGTGAAATCCTTAGTGTTTCTGAGAGGACCTTCAATCTAAAGCCCAGAGCCAAGTGTTAAGATAACGCTGTTTTTTAAATATCTGTCAACGTTTAGTCCGATTGTGATTCGTAAAAAGTTGGTATGATAGACTTGGCAGTGTAACCTAATTGTTTAAGAAAATATGGCTGGTATAACGGAATACTCGAGGGGAAAAGTAAGGGTTAAATCTTTTGCGTTGGTGCGAAGAAGACCAAATTTCGGAAGACATACAGTACATTTCAATGTAGCCATCGTATTAGGGTATATGTTATCACAAGCAACACTTACAGGAAATGAATTGCAGAATTGCTAAATTTTACAATACCGCTTGACTCCTCGACAATTTTCGACCATAATAGTTATGATAGACCTGTACTGTGGAATTCCTAACCTCGCTTTGCAGAACGTATAGACTTGTTATCAGTGATGTACTCATGATTTCCATGCGAAAGAGGATCCATGAGGAGTGGAAGCAAGCGAGAGTGGGGCAAGAAGAATGACTTTTATTAATCAGGAACAACTTGCATGTCCATGCAATTTAGAATGGAATTGCAACTCTTGGTGAAATGGATGATTGTTAATTATTTTTTCTGAGCAAACTTCTAAAAGAAGACAATGCCCTCAGTTTCTTATGCTTAAAAATAACGAGAATATGGAGAGAAAAAGATTGTTCAAATATAGGACACATGAAATCAACCTATTTTGTTAAAAATTTTAATGTGTTTCCTTCAGTGCCCTTCATTTAAAAAAAGTGTAACATATAGGGGGTCCGGACCCAGCGGACCCCCCTGGATACGTGACTTCTTATTATATGTGTAATTACATCTACATATTACATGGCGAGACACCTCAAGGGCCTGTGGAAAGGGTTGATTTTTCACCAGCATACACTATCGTACCTCAATAAAGTTAAAGAAGCCATCACCAACGGTGAACTAGGGTAGAAGGAAACTAGCAAATACTTGTTAGGAGGTGACATTTCACTGGCATGCATTCGCAATGGGCATGCCAACAAAGTTAGAGAGACTATTTGCACAAATGTTTAACCAAGTAAATTAATAAAGCACAAATAAAATCTGCACGCTTCGTTAAAAACTGGTGCGAGAGAACATATAATGCTTCACGACTTTTAGATGGATTAAGGTGGGAGCCCCTAGAGACTCGGAGGCTACACGCTTGGCTTAGGTTGCTTGAGAAATTCAGAACTGGTGAGTTTCAGAGCAACACAGAGAATATTATCATGACGTCTCACTACATCTCTAGATCTGATAGAAGTGATTAAATAAGGGAAATACATTTCTGAACAGTTGGGTGCAAAAACTTGTATTTTCCATACACAGTAAGGAACCATAATGAAAACTGAGCTCCACTAAATACACTCCCATAATACACGTCACCATTTCACCTCCCAAAACCTTATTCCTTACATATTTACACGGCTGGTGACCTAAAATCCCCTGCCACACGCCCATGCGATGGCTCGCAGGGTAGTATGTAGATGTAGATGTAGAAAAGTGGTTGCAGCAACAGAAATGGACAGGAATACAATAGTTTTGCCGGAAACGTGCACGGGGTGCTGTTAGCGATAACGATTGCAAGCACTCGGTAGTAAATAAACCAACTAATTACAATATATATCGACAAATCTAGTTAAATGTCTCTCTGGCAGCTATCATGTTACCTGAATTATTATCATAGTGTCCTGTCACCTAGCCTGGAATGTCTCGCATTGTTTTGTTTTCAGCATGATTTAATGACTCATAGAATAAAGTAGTTAGTCAATTACTTCTAATCAGTAGTCGTCCATGAAACAGTTTACTTCTGATAATTTTCCTGTTAAAATAAACGCTCTTACTTCGATATACTTCCCCAATTTTATATGACCTTGCTATTTGGAAACACCAATGTCGGAGTCTCCTAAACCCTTGGCCTCACAAGTTTTGCCTTGGCATGTATTTCAGAGGCGGAGGAAAAAGAAGACTTGCGTAATCACTTTGCGAAACTCCTCCACGATTTGAATCGATTATCAAGTTTTTTTCGGCCTTACTCTCAGTCACGTTGCCTTGGACATGTTCAAAGCCTGTTGTAGGACCTCGTTTTACTTTGGATGGAAGATACGGAAAATTCCATAAAGGAGGCTTGACTCAACTGAGATAACTTACCTTAAAGCCCTAAATTACAGATAGTTTGTCTCGTAGGAGTAGTATGCTGACTTTCGATTGTCACGTTAAACTGTAGACCCCTTGGAGTCTTAAGATGCCAAGTCTGGGTATCTTTCCTTCCTTCCTCAAGCCGAGAAACTTTCATCGTTGAGTGTTCTTCCATTTGATAGGTTGGCAATTGGGCAGTCCTTTTCTAAACATGGGAATCGGGTTGGTGCGGTGGCTAGAGTACTGGCTAGCCATACGGACGGCCAGGGTTCAAATCCCTGCAGAGGAGGATGTTTTTCAGAGGAAACACGATCCCTACTTGAGTGTCTCGTGGAGGGCACTTCAAGTACAGTGCTCCGTCTGTCGGATGAGACGTTAGGCCGTGGTCCCCTTGGCGCCTTTCATTAAGAGCAAGCTAATGCCGACGCCGGGTTTCCATCCACCCTTCCTTCCTTACCTGTCCACTATGGCGCAAATGACCTTATCTGTCGGTCGCCTCCCCAAATATCCAATCTATTTTCTTCTGAACATCCAAATTTCTGGGACATCTTTTCACTTTCCATCCAGTTAATTGCTATCAGTAGGATGTCATTTTGTCATTATTTTTCAAATACGCTCATAAGAACCAAAACGCAATCTTCATTCTTCACACTTTGTGAAAATCTTCTAATCACTAGTTTTAATTGATGATGAGTTCATTCTCAGTGGATTAAGTGTGAGCAATTCCCTTCTAGAGTGGTTTACTTTTTAGGGAGCGATAACAACAGAAAAGAAGAACGATAACAATGGTCCAACCTCGGCTAGCTCTTTGAGTTCCTCATTCCAACTACCTGTACTTATTACTACTAATTGGTAACCTGTCGGTTAAGTTAGGGAGGAAAGGAATATGGTAAAACTCCTTTAAATTTACACAGACACATATCTCTTATCTCATTTTCTGTATTCATCGTAGCACGCGCCCTTTCCCTCTTTATTCCGCCCATAAAATTATTTGACCTTGACCAAAGATTCATGGTGGAGATATAATATTGAAAACACAGCAGCGAATGCACTTCTAAGTTTGCATTTCACTATGCGAAATCTGGGGAAATTTCAGGACATCAAAGAGCAAATAAAACGTTAGTCACTCTATTGTTAGAATTGGCCGGTAAATCGGGTTAGTACTTTTTTTTAAACTCGGCAATAGAGGAGTGGAATACATCTACATACTACCCTGCGAGACGCCGCATGGACGTGTGGCAGGAAGTGGCAGGTCATCAGCCGTGTAAATATGTAAAATGTTTGGACGTGAAAAGGTGACACATACTATGGGAGTGTATTCGGAGGAGCTCAGTTTTTACTGTGGTCGCTTATCTTGCACGGAAAGAACGAGTTCTTGTACCTATCTGTTCGGCAGAGTATCTCTCTTATTTTATCGCTTCTGTCAAACCTTGAAATGTAGTGAGGCGTCATGATAATATACCATACCATACCTGTGTATATGGAGAGAATATGGTGAATATGGAGATGTTCTAAATCCTTTTCCCACGAACCTTCAGATATTCAGAAAACGAATTCGGGGGAGGAAAGATTAACATTCTCCACATTTTCCATTACCACCAGACATCAGCCTATGGTTATGCTGTATGCCATCAATAAGTAAATAAAATCCATTGGTTGGCTGTTGGTGTAGGCGCCCGAAAGCTTAAGTCGCTAGAGCTTTTTGGAAGAGGTTATTACTTGTTGAGAAAAGAGATGTGGATTCATCTACATCTACGTGATACCCTGCGAGCCACCACGAGGGTGTGTGGCAGGGGGTGAAGATCACCAAACATGCACTATTGACATGCAACTAGGATATTTAATGAAGGCATGCTAGATAATAGGGCCACATGGTTAGTATCTACATAATAAGAAAGGGATTATTGGTTATTATTACATGCATCATGCACTACAGACTACTCTAACTATATTTCACCTACTTATCCTTTTGCTACGCTGTCTATTGTTCTCTTATAGTACGCGGGAAAAATGACATTTTAAATCTATCGGTACGACAATCTATCTCTCTAATCTTGTTAATATGATCAAACCTAGCATAATATGCAGGGGTTCTTAATATATATCTAACGTCATCTGTGAACAACTCTGTTTCGAATTTACTTAAAAGGTTTAACCTAAATTTTAACCTGCGTTCTGATAGTAATTCCCATCCTAGTTCTTCTATTAAGCTCGTAACACTTATACAATTATCATAACGGCCTTTAATAAACCTAGCAGATCTCCTTTGCACGCGCTCTAATTCTTTAATCATACCTTCCTCTTACGGATCCCATATACTAGCGGCATATTCTAAATGAGGCCTGACAAGCGTAAAATAGCTTCTTTCTCGTACTCTCTCATCGCATTTGCCTAGAACCCTTTTTACGAATCCTAATGAGAAGAATGAAGAATGAAGGATTGTGAGAAGAATGGGGATGGTAAGAATAAAATGATAAAAATTTGTGACTTCCACAATTTATTGAACATTAGCGACCGGTTTCGACTGTAGCGCCAACATCAAGTGGCTCCTGATGATGGCGTAATCCGACAACCGGTCGCTAGTGTTCAATAAATTGCGGAAGTCACAAAATGTTATCATGCTTATTATGACGTGCTTCCACCACGTGAAAGCTTCAAGTTGCCATTTTATGGGGATGAGAAGCTTGGTTCTAAGGAAGACAAACGACGAAGTATTGGATATGTTTCGGGAGAGGAAAGAATGATGGTGGCAGAGATGCTGTGAACTCTTGAGAGAGAAGAACCGTAATAGGCCGCGGTCGTATGAAATGAGGGTGTGGAGGAGAGTGGAGAAGGTTCGGTCGACGAAAGACGAAGAGATTGGCGAGGCGAGTGAGGGGTGAGAAATTTCTGAGGAGATTATGAGAAGGCAGAGTAGGTGGTCGAAAGGGGTGATCACTTGCGATGGTTTGCTCAAGGTCGTAATATTGGGAAGGATGTTGGGCAGGCGGGGAAGGGAAGAAAGAGAATAGTGTTTATGGATGGGATAGAGAGCATAGGGTGTATAATGATATTGTCGTGTCCCAAGTGTAAATCACCAGGGGAAAAGCGTAACTCAGGTAGACCGGCATTACGCTCAGGGATCTAGGAGGATCAATAAATACAAGTTTTAAATGCTGAATTTATTGTAAATAAATGGACACCTTCTTGCGTCGGTCGTAGCTTCTTGAAACGGTTGTCGCCTCAACTGGTCGTGGCGTTCGCCTCTGGGTCCATTAGGAGGTCGTCTGGACCTGTTTTCGGCGGCGACGGGTCCTGGGATGCGACACGTTTCTATAGTGACGACGGTTAACTGCTGACTGCGAGCTCGTACTCAGGTCAGCTACCCGGGAACTCACTCCCGGGATTGTGAGCATCACGACAATATGAATAAAGATATCGTGTAAAGAGATCAGAAGAAGCACTCGTTCCTCTTCTATTGAAACCATCCTGAACCTATAAATCACCGCAATAACAGCAATAAATGTACCGCGATACGGAGCGCCTTCAATGTCTTAGGGATGGATATAGTTGGTGGTTTCCGGCGATACTTTGTGATATTTTCTAAACATTTTGAATGAATAGGGTGAACTCTGTTTTTCCTCAATGAATTTAATGACTTACGACCATGGTTTCGACGATTAACGTCATCATTAGGTGAAGATACATCATCGTGGTCTGTTATGTTCCAGTTAACTATCTTCACCTGATGATGACTTTAAATGTCGAAACCATGGTCGTGAGTCGTTAAATTCACTGTGGCCTGTAATCTTTAATTGATTTTTTTTAAATCAGAGTAATCCAAATTTTATGTAATTTCCAGGTGAAGATGGTACGAAATGTTTTCGTTGTCCGCAATTTTTGCGTACTCTTGTTTGATTTCTAGTTTTGGCCAAATAATTTATTGCCACGCCGATGTGGCGGCTCGCAGGGTAGTATGCAGATATGTCCAGTAATCAGTAATATACGCTGTTTAACCGTCCACGTTGTATCGAGTTGGCATCCCATTCTGTGAAGTGCTTCCTTATTTTTCACATGCACTAGATTGATCTTTCACATGCATCTACAGAGTCACATTTCTAAGGATTAATTCTGTTCCCCGGGGTCTGTTAAGTTCCAGGCCTCCATGCCAGACAGATAAGTGCAATATACATTGATTTAAATTATGTGCTTCTAAAATGATAGGCAATCTACCTCTACATCTACAGAATACTTTGTAAGCCACCACTAGGGTGTGTGGCACGAGGTGATTCCACACCAGGCATGCAGCACTCATCCCAGTTCAAATCAGAACTGCGCACGTTACCCCGGATGCTACGTGAAGGCCAAAAGCTGTCAGGGCAACGGTACGCAGTCAGACCAGCAACCAGGAGAGTGATACGTAGAAGAACATGCTGCCATGCACTACACTACTCAAGATATAACTGCTGGTTACTATTATTAATGCGACAAATAAATAGCACTACAAGGTTCTAAGACATGCAGGAGTATATCATACCGGAGATTGCATACGAGGTTAGAATCTACAATTCATATTAAGATATTTAGCACTAATGAAAAAAACCTATTTAACCTAGTCGGTATCCTAGAACTGATCTATCACAACTATTATGGTCCCTCATTGGACGAGGAAAAAATGACATCTTAAATCTATCGGCTCTGTAGTCTATTTCCTTAATATTATTCCTGTGATCGTTCCTAATATAATAGTTTGGCTCCAGTAGAATATTTTGAACGTCTGGTAAAAAATAGTCTACCTATTTAACCTATATTTCTCCCTTCGATCGGATAGAGGTTCCCACCCTAGGTCCCTCAACAACTTTGTAACACTACTATGTTTATCATAACAATTTTTAAAAAATCTAGCTTCCCTCCACTGCATTCGATCTGTATCTGAAACTCTTGCTGCTTGCTATAATCTCTTGCTGGAGGTGGTGGTCTTGGAAATTATCATGTAGTCTCTACGGTGTCCATTTTCATTTCGGGTGTTTGTTATTCATGATTATGTGTAATAAACTTGACAATTTCTGGTGAAGCTTATAAAAAGAAGAATGTGAATCAAGACTGAGGTTTTGACTTGTAATCGTCTTCAGGTTACCTTCTTGAGGTGACCTTGGGACCGAAGCTTCAGGGTACCCATGTCACGTTTTTTAATTTTGGTTTTAATAACGTATTATGTAAAAATCCAACTTTTTATAACCATTGTTAGCTAAATGAACGGCATTGATAGAGTTTGGAGCCCTTAATACTTTCAATCCTTTATAACACGTAATTCTCTTGCCTAAAGTAAGTGTAGGTGTCCAGGTATTCCATTTTCTCTGAAATTCTTGTATTTTAATCTGCGTCGTAGCTCCTATAGCACATCTATCATGCTTCCAGGGTAACTCTTGTACCTATATGCATTTTATTAATTGTAAAATACATAAATGCTTATAGTTTTCATAAACCTATCCTGGGATTCGGGTTATTCGTTGATTTTCTGACGTTTCTCCTCCTGTCGAAGAGGCCGAAGATGCGAGAGACGCCTACTGGAGAGAAGGAGAAACGTTGTCGGAAAAACGACACATGGCTGGATCTCGGAATACGATATGGAAAGAATACCTGATCGCCGCGGAAAACTTAAAGAGAACTTATGGTTTCACAAAACATTAGTCGCATGTATTGCACTGCTTGTTGGTTAAATTACTACTACTGACAGATATTTACTGGGTTTTGCTCGCTCATTAATAGCGTATGCTTCATTAAATTTTGTAGGATGCAGTGCAATGCATGTTGGTGAAAACTCATCCCCTGCCACTTACCCCAGAGGTGACTCGCAGAGAGTTATGTACTCCTTGTATAAGGTAGTCCGAGCGAGATACTTCCCTGGTCATAATTGAGACCATATTCGAATTATTCGTTTTAATTTCACCAGCTGTAGGACATCAATTTAATATTGCATTTTTTATGGTGCAATAATATAGTTATATATGACAAATTGTAGGTAGTAAAATGAAAATATCTAAATAAGTCTATAACTTGACCCATTTTTTTCGCGTGGTGCGTTTGAAACTCCAACAAAACGGAAGGTTGTTTGTGATACACAAGAACCTACTGCGGTGAAAATATGATTAATTTTCAAATATAGTAGAGAAAACGTACAAACTACATGCTGTTAGTTTTTTTACGACATCTAAGTCTAGGAAATGCCTCATTTGTAATATAACGTCTCTCTGGAGTGCATACACGTGCCAATTCCCATGTAAAAGGGCTGATATTTATTGGCAAATACCTCCGAAAGCAATGCGGTAAGGGTTTAAAGTTTTGGTTCCATTAGAAGGGTGAGATATTTTTCTTTAAAATGAAACCAAATTCATTGATTTCTAGGTAAAATGATAATTTGCTCAAACTACCTTAAACAGAACGTATAGTTTGATAAAGCATTAGTGGCACAAATTGTACTGCTTGTTTGTTAAATCACTACTACTGTCAGGTATTCACTGAATTTTGCTCGCACATTAATAGCCTATGCTTCATTAAGTTTTGTAGTATGCAGTGCAATGCATGTTGGTGAAAACTCATCCCCTGCCGCTTACCCCAGAGGTGACTCGCAGAGAGTGATGTATACGTTGTTTAAGATTCACTGAAATGAAATTAGAGAGATATGGGACTTCAAAAAGTCTGGACGGGAAGCCAAAAGTATGAGGAATTGTAAATAATAGCCGCGGTCAAATATTAAAGGACAGTTCAAACATAAAATGGGTGGTTTATCTAGGCTAGATGTCCATATATAATGGCAAACTAGATTAGTGTAGGCAAAATCAGTGTGATTTATTTATCGGTGAGATTAGTGATTCTAGCGCATTATTTTGACGCATTAAGGAATCTGTGCGAATCTCATGGATGGAATTAGAGATAAGAGAGCGGCGTGAGTGACATTTTCGATAAACAAAATCAGATCGAGTTGATTTACTGCTGGCGGGCATGAATGGCGGTGTGCGAAAGTTCACACCGTAGGGCAACATTTTTCTTGCCAACTACATGCCTATTGATAAGAATGTGGGGAAAGCATATCTTGGAAAAGATATTATATCTTTACTTTGTACTTAAGTGAACAAACACTTAATGTTGCGCTTGTCGAATAATCTCGAGTGATGACATTAAATAAAGACTTGCGAAAACATTTCTGAAGGCATTTTCCAGTGTAAATTTCTCCCGAATTCCCGTCTGCAAACGTGTTAAAAATCTGCTTTTGTTGTAAACATTATACTTGCTGTAGTTTTTCGATATGATCCTGAAAACTCTGAAATAGAGCCTCAAGTTACAAAAATTTTGCGTATTATTCGTGACAATTATTATTTCCGTGTAACTCTAAGAAAATCTTGAATGTTTTTACCATGCTCACGTATCCAGACACTGCCAAAAACAGGCTTACTCCGCCAATCTCAAAAACTTAGGCCATAGGCTTTTATTCTGCATGATACATAGTGGTAAATATTATTTTTGGCATTTTGTATTCCAACCGTCAATTGATTTAATTGAGTTTATTTATGATACTCATTTCATTTGCACGAAGGTTAATTTAGTTTTCTTTCTCCCCAACTTATTTTTTATATTATTTCATATAGCGTTAAATGTAAAATCAATAAAACGTTCAGCTTTTGCATTAACTCTACATCATGTATTATCCCTCCGTTTTCGTTCAAGTTCCTTTGCCAGTTGTGTTCGTCAAAATGTAGGCTGCGTTTCCATGGCGGAAAAAACTCACCTAATTTTTGTTTACACTTTACAATACTTTTAATTCCATTATTGGTGAAACTTACTGATTCGGAAGACAAAGTAATGAAAAGTAAACAATGGTGTTTTTACGACGATATGTTGTGAACACGAGCCACCATCTTGTCTGTCTGATGCGAGATTCACTTCCCTTGATAGGAGTTGTCAACTGGTTGGTTGAAGTTTTAACCGCCATCTGCACCATTGTAACACACGGACTATCTGGTTTAAATCTCACAATATAACTGAATAACTATGAATCGTAAGGAAAACACAACACCCTTGTCTTGTCCAAAATATCCAACTCAAAGACTAAGGGCAGCCCAAAATTTTCGGGTATGAATCCAACCCAAAGATACTACCAAAGATTCGAGCCCGCGAACATCGGCTCGTCAGGCCAAAGCTTCCTGTGCAGGCTACCACAGTTCGTTGGGTTTTAGTTATTTTACATCTACATAATACCCTGCGATCCGCCGCATGGGCGTGTGACAGGGGGTGTTAGGTGTATATAAGGTTTTGGGAGGTTAAATGGTGACATGTATTACGGGAGTGTATTCAGTGGAGCTCAGTTTTTATTGTGGTCGCTTGTTGTGCGCGGGAAGAACGAGGTCTTGTACCTATCTGTTCTGCAATGTATCTCGCTCATTTTATCGCTTCTGTTAGACCTAGAGATGTAGTGAGGTGCCATGATAATATTCTCTGCATCGCTCTGAAACACATCAGTTGTAAATTTCTCAAGCAAACTAAGCCAAGCGTATAACCTCCAAGTCTCTGGGAGCTCCCACCCCAATCCCTCTAATAGCTGTGAGACACTATATATTCGCTCCTAGGAGTTTTTAACGGAGTGTGTAGCTTTTCTTTGTATTTTGTTAATTCTATTGGTTAAATCGTAATAATCAGGGTCCCAAATGTTCGCGGCGTATTCGAGGTGTGGTCTAACCAGAACGAAGTAGTATCTGTCTTTGACTTTTTCTCCCGCGGACCTTCCTATTATGTACATAGAATTCAAAAAGAGATATGGTAGAGGAACTTCGGGTATTATGGAATAGTCGGGCAATATGGATCACCGTGATTTCTCATTCGTCAATTGGCGCAAACAAGCGGGAGACGCATGAACTACTTTAACATGTTCCCATAATGCTCTTTAGCGATTCCAGTTCGTCTCGAGGCACCGTGTGAGTTACGGCGCAGAAAAATTGTTTTCGTAGATTCACAACATTTTTGCTGGTAAGTATTCGAAAATATCAATATTTTCATAATAATCATTGAAAATGTACAGTAGTGATTAAAGCTAAGCGATTTATTAAGCTAAAGAGTTGTAGAATGTTATGTATTGCTCGGTTTTTGGCTATGGCTACAATTTGTTCTGTTGTGATGTTTTGAAATCCAAGATGGTGTGTCGGGCATTTTGGAATACTAGGTATTCCATATTGCCCGACACAAAAACGATAAGCAACAGCACATTAATAAAAATGGAAAGAAGAAAAGCAACAACAGTGGTCCTGGAAACTCAGGTAAAAGGCAAAAACAAGAGAGCTTCAAGCCACGGAAAAGAAACTTTGCCAGAAATTAGAGATTGTTTCTAAGGACGCTTCCAGCGGCAGTGACGGACCTTTTCACTCAGAGGTTTCATCACAATTGGACTTTGTACAACCATCTTCTGTACCAAGAGATGATGATGCAGAATGTTTGTTCTGCGAAGGAAAGTTTTCAGACGATAGAAGAGGAGAAGTTTGGGTTAGATGTGTTGTTTGTAAAATGTGGGCCCACCTTGACTGTGCAGGTGCTGAGAAGGAGGATTATATTTGTGACTTGTGCAAATGGATTAATGTATTATTCTATTACTAAAAAGTAATTATTTTGAGATTTCAAGTTGAAAGCAATCCTATAAATGCGTTTTGTATGCATTATATTTTTTTCAAACTTTCATGATTATCTACATTTTTACCACCCTATTCCATAGTTCCCGACTATCCCATTTTACCCTCCAAGTGCAAATTTTTATTTAAACTTTTTCTCAGTGGCAAGTGTTTTAAATTTTACTGAGATAAACACAAATACTTAATACTAAATAGTTGAAGCTTATGATGAAACGTGAAAGAGAGCTAAGAATGAGTTAAATTTGGATATACAACTACCAAAGTAAACGGTATTCCATAATACCCGAAGTCCCACTACTTTTTCACAGGTTTTATTTCAAGTATTCAAAAGTA
Organism: Ceriagrion tenellum; assembly: GCA_963169105.1. NCBI lineage: Eukaryota > Metazoa > Arthropoda > Insecta > Odonata > Coenagrionidae > Ceriagrion > Ceriagrion tenellum. The sequence goes on from OY720637.1 coordinate 127,515,413, forward strand.
CTTGAAATAAAAACTGTGAAACTTTTGAATTCCTTAGAATGGATTTTTACCAAGTAAAGCCTGAAACAATCGAGTTTTTTTCCTATTGCACGCTTAACAAAACCTAGTTTGTGTAATACTGTGCCGCAAAGTCTCAACCCACACCTGAATTTTTTTACGTTAACAGTGCGCGTAGGTAATATTACTTCTAAGCTGAAATTTGAGACTTTGCAAAGCACTATTCACACTATACATATATCTGAATAGTGTTGCATTGAAATAACATTGTCCAACATTTTCTGACGACATAACTGATAATCAAACAAGCTTGACTAAATCTATATAATTCCCTGCGAGCCGCCGCCTGGGTATGTGGCAGGGAGTGTTAGGTACCAGCCGTGTAAAGGTGTAAGCTTTTGGCAGGTGAAATTGTGACGTGTATTATGGGAGTATATTTAGTGGAGCTCAATTTTTATTGTGGTCACTTATTTGTGCGTGGAATGAACGAGTTTTTGTACCTATATGTTCGGCAGAGTATCTCTCTTATTTTGTCGCATCTGTCAGACCTAGAGATGTAGTGAGGAATCATGATAATATTCTCCGTGTCGCTCTGAAAAATATCAGTTCTGAATTTCTCAAGCAAACTTAACCTAGCGTGTAGCCTTTGTAACACTTAATTTCCTTCGTTATTGTTCTTCTACTTTGTATTATGCCCAAGCTTGCTCGTCGGAAAAGAAAATACATGAAACTTAGCAGGTTTAGAGATACGGTTGCAATTTACTTAACAACATGAAATATTCCATTTACAGACAATTTAAATTATGAATTAATTACTTATATCCTAAGGTCATGACCAACTGTATATTCTAATTTACACACAAATTTGGCACATGAATAATTATTCCTTCTTTTAAGTATATTGTCCAATTCTTTGCCACACTTCTCCACTTAAACTTTTCACAACATCCAGTCACAAACTTAATTCTTGGCCGATTAAAACCCTCTTGCCTTATGGCTTCTTGTATCTTATATGAAAATAAAAGTTTATAGTTACAACCCAATTATTCGACGACACAGGTTAGCTTGTCCCTCTGTGGTCTGGAAAATCCTCTCAGCCTGCGTAGTGTTCGTCCTTGGCGGGCCCTCAGCTCTTGGGTCTCGTCCTGTTGTAAGATCTCCCGTTCCTCTCCTTAATTCCAGCTCCTTTTTCAATTCTCCTTTTCTACGTGGGCTATGTCTCGCACGACGCCACACTCTGGAACTTCTTCCTACCAAAACTTGCGTGCTGTCCTGGCACGACCGTACACTCCGACGGTTTTATCTACAAAAATCCCTGCGTGCTGTCCTGGCACGACCGTATACTCCGACGGTTTCCTCTACACTACCTAGCTCCTTTTGTTGCCGACGCTTCCACTCCCTCGGTCTATTGTTTATTCTCAATTCACAATATGGTGGGTCCCTTATTGTTATAATAAGCCATGAGGTGGTAAAAGAAAAATGGCGAGGCCAGCGTTATGTTACACCTTCGAGTCACTAGGGGCTCCCACCTTCATCCGTCTAAAAGTTGTGAGACTCTACGATGCTCTTTCGCAAATCTCTGAATCGCACTCATCCTTCATTGACTTTTTTTTACCATTTATTCGTTGATTTTGCCCCGAAAACAGCAATAAAACGCGATAGGACTTTTTACATCGAGTTTTTATTAACGTCAACAAGAGACGACCACACTTAAAATATGAGTGCAGATACTTAAGAGATTAATGGGACTTTTATCATCTGCAAATCCATGTTCTATTATCAGTTCCGCAGCTTTGCTTTCCCACCCCTCCCCGCAGTCCTTCATGTGCTTCTGTTATCAGTTCCACATTCTTAACGCTATAAATAACGGGCGATATCGGGAATTCCCTTGTTTACGCTGTGCCTATCACCTGCCGTTCAGATTAGTCTAGCTTATGCCGCCTTCCAATTAATTAGCTGACATTCCTAGCAGTTGTAATGCATCATTGTTATAAATAACTCTTAATCTTTGTTCTAACTCCCTTTTTTCCAAGTTTTCTCCGTCTACTGCAACTAACAGAAAAGAATTGATTGTATTCTGTACATTTTACGGATTGAAACATATATAAGCCATCCCCTCCGGCTCGACTCCATGGAATTGTTTCATTATGTATGTGACTATGACAACATACTATGAAATACCGTGCCAATGTTATTTTTATCTTCATGTTTCGTAACAGGGTAACCTCTTGAGGAATTAGATGTGAAAAAATTTAAGGAATCTTCATGACCAAGCAGTAGATCTGCAAATTATCCTGTAAGTCACCTCAATGGTGAGTGCCAGGGATTGTGTTATCACCAACATGCACCATGATGTTACATAATAATGAGGTTAATGAAATTACACTGATAAGGCATTAGAAAAGGCTGCGAAAATTGTCATTTGTGGAAATTTCGCCGGCATTCACTACACCCAAGTTATACTATCAATGCTACAGGAATTATTTGTATTAGTATATACGGCAATTTAATTTGTGAGGGCAGCTAGATTTGTTAAAAATTGTTATGATAAACTAAGTAGTGTTACAAAGTTGTTGAGGCAACTAGGATGGGAACTTCTATTCGATCGAAGGGAGAAATATAGGTTGAATAGGTAGACAATTTTTGCCAGACGCTCAAAATATTCTACCATGAAATCTACCTACCAGACCACCAGAAAATGGAATACCTTGACACCTACACTTACTTTAGGCAAGAGAAATACGTGTTATAAAGGATTGGAAGCATTAAGGGCTCCAAACCCTATCAAAGCCGTTCATTTTGCTAATAAGGGTTATACAAAGTTGGATTTTTACATAATACGTTATTAAAACCAAAATTAAAAAACGTGACCTAGTAGTGTTACAAAGTTGTTGAGGGAACCAGGGTGGGAACCTCTATCCAATCGAAGGGAGAATATAGGTTAAATCTTTTACGAAAGGTTGATGTGGACTATTTTTTGCTGGACGTTCAAAATATTTTGCCTGAGCCAAACTATTATGGTAAGAACGATCACAGGAATAATATTAAGGAAATAGACTGCAGAACCGATAGATTTAAAATGTCATTTTTTCCACATACAATCAGGGAACATAATGGTTGTGATAGATCAGTTCTAGGATACTGACTAGATTAAATAGGTTTTTTCAGTAGTGCTAAATATCTTAACATGAATTGTAGATTCTAACCTCGTATGCAATCTCCGGTATGATAAACTCCTGCATGTCTTAGAACCTTGTAGTGCTATTTATTTGTCACATTAATAATACTAACCAGTTGTTATATCTGGAGTAGTGTATTGTATGGTAGCATGTTCTTCTACGTACCACTCTCCTGGTTTCTGGTCTGACTGCGTACCATTGCCCTAACTGCTTTTGGCCTGCGCCTGGCATTCGGGGGCACGTGCGCGGTTCTAATTTGAACTGGGATGAGTGCTGCATACCTAGTATGGAATCACCCCGTGCCACACCTTCTAGTGGTTGCTTGCTCGTTGTTTCGTAGATGTAGATGTAGATGAATAAACGAGATGCGATAGTCATGCAATAATCATTCGAAACGTGATTTTTTCAAATAAATCTGTTTGGAATTGTTAATTAAATGTTTATTGGAACACTATGCGTAAGCAGTTATCTTACCCTTTTCGATGTCTTGTCAGAGATATATTACAGTGAAATTATCACTTAAATTTCTTAGAAATGTTTTATCCTAGCCAAATTCTTATAATCATTATGGACAAGTTGTGTGGAGGAATTCGTTGTAGATATTTGAGATATGTGTGTTAAGGACATAGAAAATGTAATGATGGAGCAGAGGATTTGGATTCGATTAGTTTAGATTTTGGTGGAGTTGCTGTTGAGAGTGCCTAAGACAATTAGTCCGGGTTGGTCCATTGTGCCAGCCACATTTTCGGTGGTCATCCGTTGAGTCCGAGTGCTCGGCTGAAGGTGAGCAGGTCCCCTACTGGAATTTCCCCTACTTCGTATGAAAGAGTTTCAGGCGTAACTTGGTGAAAATTCCCCTACTTTGTTGGGCTCCAGAAATGGTGAGTCCAGATATCTTTTTCGAGTCCGAGGTATGGCTGGACATTCGCAGAGACTATGTGAAGTGGATTGATACCCTTCCTCACATAAACTAAGAGAGAGTCTGTAATCTTCAAAAGATGTCTCATCACTTGATAATGTTCCGTGACGAATCCCACTACCGTTCGTATTAGGCTCCGTTTTAGTAGGAGGAGCCTGCTTTCGAGGCTAGGCGTGACCACCGAGAAGGTGGTGTATTCTCGGTGGTTACGGGGTAGGCCTTGGTCCCTTTACATGGAGTTTGGCCTGCGGTAGCTTCGATATTGTTCGCCAAATCTAAGAGTGCTGAGCTATGGGTACTCCATGTTCTAATCTCCCTTCTCCCTACTGGTAACTAGAGGATACGATTAGGACTAGAGGATAATATTACTTTAAATTTCATTTTATTGGCATGCGAGCCAGATCATTTAGGCTAATGCAAACAATGGATGTACTTAACTTAACTTAAATGGATTTATGGTATAATTGTTGATTCAATTGTTAGGAAGCTCTGATAGAATTGAGGATGTTTCGTAAGCGGAGGAGAGTAATGAAGTGAATATTCTTCATTGATGGTATTGTGGAAGCTAGAGCGTAAAAATGGTCAATGAAGAAAAAAATGGGAATGGAAATAGTGGCCACGTCTGGAAAATCTAAAGGATTATTGACTCCCTTCTATCCTTAGACGGTTTACTGCCGTAATTAATAATGGAATTGATAAAAAAGTCATTAAGTTATGGACGGGTGAATAATGATACCTACCTACTCACAACTGAATGGCATAAAGGCGGGTTTACAATTGTAAGTTGACGTCTCTGGAAGTAGCGAGTGTAGCTATATCTCGAATCGTATTGCAACTTACAGGGCATTGATCTGCTTACACGTAACTTCCGGCTTTTTCCAAACAAATGGATGGCGGAAGTAAACAATGAATCTGTTAATTACGAAAATCGTCCAAATTTGGCAATAATGGCGTTCGTATATCGCTGTTTGAGTCCCATAGGCATTCGTGGGTTTGATAAATTTGTATGAATTACAAAAATAATGCATTATTACGTCGAATCAAGCGTGTCAATTGTGACAATAAAAATTATTATCTAATAAGAGATAAGTTATTAAGATTACCTCAGGGGTTCTTAAGCATTTAAAATATTTTCAGGTATAAATGAAGACAAATTACATAAGCAACAGTTAATCCTCCTACTAAGTTATTCGTTGCTTACATTTTAAATCTCCGTTTGCTGTCATGTGACCAAGATTCCACCGGATGCGATGAGAATATACCGCAGAATCTCCATGCTACTTACGGGCAAAGTAGAAGCCAGTCTATTTTCTCTACAAGTGCGAACCTCGATCGATTACTACCACTATCGACCCCTACTGCCACGGAAGTCCGGGCTTACACATCGAGGTGTCGACTAGCAAGTCTACTGTCATGGAAGTGACTTACGTGTGTAAATCCGCCTTGATAATCACGAAATGGATACGCTAGCAATTGATCGATAGAAAGGTGTCCAAGATGATTGGTTTCTCAATGTTTGGGAAGTTAAGTTCAGAACGAGGGATACGCAACTTCAAAAACAAGTGTACACCGCATTTTCAGCCATTTCTATCAATTTCTGACGATTTTCATCCATTTCTATTCATTCCCGACCATTTCTATCCATTTTTGTCAATTTCTGTCCATTTCTAGCCATTTCTGTCCATTTCCGACCATTTATATCCATTTCTGTCTATTATTATCCATTTCTGTCAATTTCTATCCATTTCTGTCCATTCCTATCCATTTCTGTCCATTTCTATCCATTTCCGTCCATTTCTATCCATTTCTGTCAATTTCTGTATATCTCTGTCCATTCCTATCCATTTCTGTCCATTTCTATCCATTTTCGTCCATTTCTATCCATTTCTGTCAATTTCTGTCCATTTCTAGCCATTTCTGTCCATTTCCGACCATTTCTATCCATTCCTGTCTATTATTATCCATTTCTGTCAATTTCTATCCATTTCTGTCCATTCCTATCCATTTCTGTCCATTTTTATCCATTTCCGTCCATTTCTATCCATTTCTGTCAATTTCTGTCAATCTCTGTCCATTTCTAGCCATTTCTGTCCATTTCGCGACCATTTCTCAACAATCGTACACCATTTCTCAGAATTGTATACCCCTCGGTTCTGAATTTAATATTTCCAATTGAGCATTTATAGTAAACCGTAATATAATACCGTAATAATAAAGTAAAGGAATTATTCTTGTTGCTGATATGACAAGATGCATTACAACGCCGGGACCATTTTCATATATTTTTTAATCATTTTCACTCATTATTATTGTTTTGTAACTTATCGGTAACTGCAATTAAATAATGATAGATATTTATAAAATCCGAAAATTCCTGCTTATTGAGTGGAATTTATGCATGGTGCAGAAGCGAAATGTGGACCTCAGAGGTCAAGGGGTCTTAGTGACATTTTTGAAAAAAATAAATTAGGTAGAGGAATGGGATGTGAAAATATTAATCTTTTAGGTAGTAAAGGGATCCAAGTGATTTTCTTGACAGGTGCCGCTATCTAGGGTAATGTTTCTTAACTACTTAGTGAGTCGTACCAAACATTTTCAACTTTGACTTAAGTTTTCTCTAAACAATGGTTTTGTTACTTAGACCCCTTGACTTCTGGGGTCCTCAAATATTTTCAGTTCTCCGCGGAAATAAAATTTACCACTACCTATGTTTCGATATGTTTACATCATCACCCGGTGATGATGTTGAAATATCGAAACATAGGTCGCAGTAAAATTCATTTCCGTGGATAATTGCAAATTTTCCATTTTAAGATTTTTAACTGTGCTTGTTCCTATCCACCGGTAATATTTTTTTCTTCATCTCATCATACGTTCCACCCTTCTTCATTTCGTCCATAAAACCCATTCTTTTCCATTCTCTTATCGTAAACATTAAAAAAATGCGAAAAAGCTGATATATGCACCCGGTCCCTGGTTATTTGACATAATGGCCAACATGGGCCAGTATGGTGGGAGAAGTACGAGTTGAATCATTACTTATACATCCAAATTGTTTTCAGGATTGGCTTCTAGTTGCCCATTTCTTTGAATCTCAATGTTTTGCCACTCTCGAGCGTTGTCTTTTTCTCCTTAGAAGCGCGAAAAGAGGAGCGGAACGTTGAGGTAAAAAAATTGATAAAACGCAGCATTCCCGAAAACTCTTTATGCGCATAAGTGATGGGTCAACTCAAAAATCCGCCGTCCCATTCCCAAGTTGACATTCATAACCGACGACCCGAACGCATATCTCAGCTTCTTTGCCGATATAAAAAATACATTAATATTTTTCGGGATTTTCTGCGTGTAGTCCAGTTATTTTATCCCAGAGTTTTTGCTTCACTTCCTGTTAGCGTCGTCATATTCTCATTTAGAATCTAGAAGAAGGCTAATCTTTGAGATTGAAAAAATGGACAAGACTCAGTAAATCCTGGAAACTATTTATGTCGATAAAAGAAGCTGCGTAAATCTTCATCCTGAAATGAATTATTAATTTTAAAGTTCCGCATCGTGATTTCGCGCTCAATTTGCTTTTCAACGCGTACACCGCGAACTCGATTGCGCGCTGTCTGCGTGAAGAACATAACCTCATTCCGCGGTCGCCGACCCCGCCGTACGATTGATCTGCGTGGGGGACACAACTGCGTGTCTCGCTTTGGAAAACACTTGTCGCTTAAAAGGAGTGGCCCCCAGCCGTCATCATTCACTTGAACCGCGATTAATGCAGTCGGTTGTTTTTTTGGGGTGTGGGAGACCACGTGACACCTGTGCGTCCTCTGTTTGAACACACAAACTCACCCACCCCTTTTCCCCTGCCTCGACCAGGGGTGGCGCGCAAGTTATTAATGCAGCCCCGGAGCGGGATATTAAGAAAGAGCCAAAGCCGGAACTTCCCGCGGTGTTTTAAAAGCCCGTCGGTCACGAGTTCATTATTGTTGGATGTGTACTCCTAAACAGACGTTGAAGACCGTGACACCACTACCCCCACTTTTATTTTTTCGTAGATTAATGAAGAAAATGCACGAATACGCTACGAAAGAATATTGACTAATAGAGATTGACTACGACCCAATTAAAGCGACCAGTCCTACAGTTATTACGCCGAAAGCATGGCTACTAGTTATGGAATGGTGGCGATAATGTAAAATAAAAATTTCTCTTTGATTATTCCAAGTGGAAATTATAACCAAAAAGCAGTCTGTTACTCATAAAATTTATGGTAACGTTATGCTCAGTAGATATGCTAGGTTGATCATTTTTCGCAAAAAATACAGGCTTCACTTACGTGCTTCTGGGGGCTGTCAGGTTTCTTCTTTTATCTTTATTTTGTAAAAATATAATCATACCAAAGAGGGCGGGTGCTTTGCTCGCTAGTACCTTACAATTGTTATATTGTTAGTCAATTGTTCCTAGTGTCATTATAAGAGCCACATAGCCTTTAGAAAAAATGGTACCTTGATCACACTATATTACTGCAAAAAAGTGTAAAATAGTAAATTACTTGTATAAATTAAAGAATAACTGTTTCTTAGTCAATTGTTTCTAGTCTCATTGTAAGAGCCACTAAACCTTTAGGAAAAATGGTGCCTTGATAATACTATATTACAGAAAAAAATTGTAAAATAGTAAATTACTTGTATAAATTAAAAAATAACGAGACTCATTGTCTCCTAAGGGCATAAAACACTGTCTCCGGCTTTATCGTGAGGAAAACTTTGATGTTATTCAAACACATTGAAGTTACTCGGCATCATTCTACAATTTATGGCTCTATCAGACCTAGATTACGGAAAATTATACCATTGCCATCCTTGAAAATGATATAAGATGCCGAAAACTGAGTCGGTTATAGCAATAAAATGTGGAATTGTACCGAGTTACATATTTGAATTGGAAGATCGCCATCTCCTGACAGGATAAATATTAATTTAAATAACAAAAAACTTACTTATAACATTGAGTTGGATGAATGAGGGGACTTTGCGAGTCCCAGCCTTGAGCCTTTAGCTAAAATAATTCATTTTTCCCTCCATGATTTCTTCTCTAGCCTTTCCACAGCCTTTCTTCCGCTCCTTACGTCCCTCCATTTGCCTTCAAATGCCCTCGGAGAAAAATATCCTCTCTCCTTCGAGTCATTCAGTCCACGTATTTACTCGCGCATAATAATTACACGTTCGTGAGTGAATGGACGAAGTCCATTGGAATTTCTCGCAGCGCAATCTTTTAGCACTCCCTCATGCGACCACGCCCCCTCGTCCAAGTGACATAACCCCCCTGATATTTTCGTGCCAAAAGGTGCGGCGGAAGTCAGGCGATATCGGTAAATGTTTCTTTCATTGAGCGTATTTTTTCCGGACAGTTGACCGAAGCTAAGGAGCAAAAAGCCGAAGTAGAGGAAGTCATCTAAGCGGACTATTTCGTCCTAATCGTAAAGCGAGAGTGCTTATCGGTTTTCCATTTACGTAATCGCTTCCGTCGTACAGAGAGGTAATTTATCTATATACCAGCGGAAGGTATCCATTGAAATTCAGCGGGTGTGAAAAATATTGATCTTATTTTATAAGGAAACCACAAAGACTGGAGAATGCTGTCTGCGTGGTCATTTGAGGAGTTCGTAACCCATCTTGAACGTTGTGTTCGTTGTAGTAGACACGCTGATCGTTTTCCAGGTGCACGAAGAGATGACTGACTGTTGGTCCTCTTTCTTGCACGGGTAACCCAAAAAGTGCTCTCTCATATACATGCAGTGCCCCTATGAGAGCTACTTTGAGAATTGACATTGAAGATTATACTTGTTGTAAATATGCATTGAATTAATGGATTACACCCAAAAGCAATCTGTCATGGGGCCCTTGGGACCCTGGTCCCTTCTTATACAGATTTTATTTCTACATACTATCATGGGTCTGAAGGAAAACATGATATTTAAATCCTAGAGGCGTGAAAATCCTCTGAAAATCAAATCTCTGATACTCAAGGAATAATGCTATTGTTGACTTCAGAGAAAAATGTGAAATTTTTCAGCTAACAACATGATTTCCAGACAAATACGAAGCGTAAAAGAAAATCAATTGAAATAATTAGAAACTTTATTTATTCAGCCATTCGATAAAAAAATTTCCAGCCCTCTATCATGAGTGAAAGTACTTTTAAAAAGAAAAAAATGAAACCACTGCACCGGACCGAATGCTTAGCATAGACCACCTTCAGGGGCCCTGAGGGCTTTTTAGTATAGCCTATATTACAAGGATTTCGGATGCAAGAGCTTCGAGAAAATGAAAAGGAAGGCGGAGAGACGTGAGGAATGGAAAAAGCCAACCAGTCTAGCTGCTGCCATCAAATCTTCGGATTGACTACCAGAGGAGAGATACTACAACCAGGTATATTTTATATCTACATGCCAAATTTCACTTCAATCGGTTCAGTAGATTTCGCGCGATGGAGCAACAGACAGACATACAAACACCATTACATTTTTGTATGTATTAGTAAGGATGTGATAATTATTGTTGAGTGCATCTGTGGGCAAATTGTGGGCAAGTTTTCGCGCGCAAATTGTGAGCATTTCTCCATCGGGTCGCAAATACGAAAAAGGATTGTATTATCGACCCATTATCGAATCGTATTATCGAGTATTGCGGAAAATCGAGACTCCTCTGGAAATGACGTTGCGAATATTGTAGCGTTTCATTTATTAGAGTGCGTTACCCACTTCTACATCACGAGGGCGCACTTACTTTCCATTCTTTAATTAGACCCACTGGCACTAGGTGGCGCGCATCAAAACAGTTCGGCAGCAGAGTTAATGTGCGCGGATGAAATAAAAAACTCTTCTAATGGCATTCAAGATTGTTGCTGCTGTATAACTTTTCAATAAAGGCGACAAGCAAGTATATGGCGAAGCTTAGGTTTTTCAATATTTTATTCAAACGTATTCTAAAAATACACGCAAAATATTTGGCCATGACGATTGTGAACATAAAAATGATCCCAAATAGTCAGTTGAAGTGAAGGTATCGTCACTACTATGCATTCATTTCGGTCATTCATGCTACTATCCACAGGGAGAGTCAAAATCGCGGAAACACATGCATAGGAGTCAAAATTTCTCTATTATCGTAGTGGTGAAGTTTGTGAGGTACGTCTCGAGCATTTTTAGCCATACGTTTCACCCGCGTTGCAGTGGGTGTCGTCAGGGATGAGGTGATGATTTCTCCTCCTAGCAGCCAGCTCCGCCGCGCCATGACCAACTGTGACCCTTGGACGAAAATTCAATGAAATGAGACCTCCCAGCAACACGGTATGTTAGACAACAGATTTCTCGGCATCAAATAGAATAACGCTAGCTAAGGAAGCGTTTAGCAGTAGAAGGGAGCTGATGACGGGGACATTGGGTAAGGATGCGAAGAAGAGGCTGGTGAAGAGCTTGATATGGATCGTAGTGTTGTATGGAGCAGAAACGTGGACCCTCATAAAGGAGGATGAGAATTGGCTGCAGGTATTTGAGATGAGAGAGTGGAGAAGGATGGAGAAGTTGAGATGGACGGAGAGGAAGATTAACGAGGAAGTGCTTGAGATGGTGGGCGAGGAAAGAAAACTTTTGAATGAAATACGAGATCGGCCGAGTAGGTGGCTGGAGGATGTAATAATGGGCGAAGAGTTGCTCAAGAATGTCTACGTCTACGTAATACCCTGCGAGCCACCACGAGGGTGTGTGGCAGGGGGTGAAGATCACTAAACATGCACTATTGACATGCAACTTGGGTAGATGATGTGTTAGAGGTGTGCTAGGGTAGGGATGTGATAGAGGGAAGGATGATTCATGGCGAATTTCAACCCTTGGTGCATATGCTCTCGGCGGAAAGACTTCCTACCGCCTCATTTGTCAATGTATTGATTAGAAATTTAATACTATGTATTTTCATCGCTTTGAGTGCCTCTACCGGTTTCGACGCCATGTTTGCGCCAATGTGAAGAGTACTACAACGAAATTTCTGGCAGTGTCACACAAAACCTTGCTTACTTTTTGATAAAGCGGATAAGAATTTGTTTTCGAAGGGAAGGAGGGAACTCACGAATCACTGTTTGTGATAAGCAGTTGCTCATGAAAGTAAAGGTAAACAAGTTCAGGGTCAAGGAAAGAGAGCTGAAGGACGAGGATTCGGGAAATGATTGGCCGGACGGGATGAGGGGTTTCAAAGTGAAACGTAGGAAATGTAATTACTTTGAATTTAGTTAAGTCTCAACTCCAATGAGTAAACTCCCCAACAGTCACCTTAAGTCTTGCCAATTTTTATCATTGGACATTGTATATTTAAAAAAAGATATTTCGTTAATTTGTATTTCTAATTTATGTCTCAACTTAGTAGTTGCGCCCCAGAACACAATAGTTCGATCCGTTCTAGGATACTTTGACCCTGACGAGGTAAAATAGGTTTTTGCTCTCGTGCTAAATATCATAACATCATTATTAGTAACTAAACTAGCATGAAATTTCCGGCATGATGTAGCTCTTGCATGATTCGTACCTTGTAGTACCAATCTGTCGCAGTAATTATAACCAGTAGTTCTATCTTAGTTAGAGTACTGCATGGTAGCATGTTCGTCCATGTAGCACTCTCCTAGTTTCTGGTCTGACTGAGCACTGTTGTCCTGACTGCTTTTGGCCTGCGCCTGGCTTTCCGGAGGAACGTGCGCGGTTCGGATTTCAGCTGGGATGAGGGCTTCATGCCTGGTGTGGAATCACCCCGTGCCACACACCCTAGAGGTGGCTTGCACGGTGTTTCCTAGATGTGGATGTAGATCAACTGTTCATTCTGATTTCAGAGTACAGTTCACGTCATTTTCGATAGTACTGTAAGAGACAGAATTCTTAACAAAGCAACGCAGTTTTGGCAACTTTCAGAAAATCTCCGCTCGCGTATGATTTTAAGGATTGTTTTTCTTAAAATCTAAAATGGAGTTAAATTTTTTGCATTATCTTTAAGCTGGTTGCAGCGAGATTTATCTTTGGTTATAATAGAGACCATGATTGAATTATACTTTTCTTTTTAAACAGCTGTAAAAAGTATGAAGTTAATGTGGTCGGTTAAATTTAGGACGCATTCACTCTGTGTCATATTACTAACATTCTCAGTAGTCCACCGAAATTTATTCGTCTTTCACTTTCACCCGCAATTCTTCAGCCCCGTGCGCCAAAGACGCCTACACAATAGAAAGTGTTTCGCTATTTTGTGAGAATTACTACGGTTAAGAGTAATTTATTCATTATTGTTATATGTATTTATGTAATTCACAACTATGGAAAAGTTTATTCCTATAATTTTGCCTACATTATATGTATATACCAATAAATATCAATAACTTTGTTGGTCCCTTTTGAATGCTGAATGTGTATGCGTTTTGATGAGTAATAATAATTATCTCGTATCTTATCTCACGTATTATTAAAAATAGCTAATAAAACATACGACATGCACGCCTACTAGTAGGTAAAATTTCTGCAATCCATACGTCTGAACTTCCTTTTTTTTTTAGAAAATACCGATGAGACGAGAACATCGGGTAAGGATGTGAAGAGGAGACTGGTAAAGAGCTTGATATGGAGCGTAGCGTTGTATGGGGCAGAAACGTGGACCCTCAGAAAGTAGGACGAGAATTGGCTCCAGGTATTTGAGATGTGAGTGTAGAGAAGGATGGAGAAGGTGAGGTGAACGGAGAAGAAGACTAACGAGGAATTGCTTGAGTTAATGGGCGAGGAAAGGAAGCTTCAGAATGAAATTCGGGATAGGCAGGGTAGATGGCTGAAGAATTTAACAAACGGCGAGAGGTTGCTGAAGAGTGTGATAGAGGGAAAGATGTTGGGCAAGCGGGGAAGGGGAAGGAAGAGAATAGGTTTCATGGACGGGATGAAGAAGGATAGATCGTATGTTGTGGCGAAGGAAGATATACATACATACCAATCACGCCGTTCCCTTCCGGGGTAGGCACAGTCACAAAGTTTCACTCATTAATACATAATTGTACACTTAACTCTGCTTCAATAATTTCCTTCATACTTACCTATCCTTGCAAAGCTCTTTTGCTTCATTTACCCCCATAAACTGCTTCATACACGCCCTCCTGTTTTTAAGACTCCTAATATTCCTCCTCATAAGAATTTCCGCAACCACATTCTTAGGAGGAGAAAGATATAATAGAGGGAAATATGCCTCTGAGTGTGCAGAAAACTGGGAGGAGATTCTCTAAAATTCAATAAAACCTACCTTAACCCGTAGAATACTTATTAACAAAATATTAAGCGCATTTTATTTGAGCATTCTACCAGCTGAAGCCGTATTCCATTAGAAACAGCTTTTTAAAGCAATTATCTCAAATAGTCACCAATGGTTAAGTAGATTATTTTTGGTATTAGTTGAAAGATGGAATCTTCTTAGTCACATGAGGCCGAATTTATAGAATTTTATGTGAAGTGATACTTCGCCAGAATGACTGAATACGCCAATCTGCGCTAAATTTCACTGCATGGTTTTCAAAACTTCTTCACCATGGCTATACATTTCTGTTGCCAGTTCCTGCAGAAGTCTAAGAGTATTCGTGCGGAAAATGGACTGTTATTACTACTCATATAATTATAAAACCTGTGATATGTCATTATATGCATCCTTCGCTTTGGCATTCTCTCCCCGTACATCTATCCACGCTTAAGATATGCTCCTCAGCTATTTGGTGTCCATTGTCCCTTGCACTCGTATACTTGCCAGCGTTTAAAGTAGGCGTTTGTATAATTTTCTGTGTCGGTAGAACCTTATTTTTTTAATCATCTAGACGTGATGACTTTCTACAATGCCTTGAGTCATTTTCTTTTGTCACGCTAATGCACGCAGTGTTTTGTTCATCTGCCACTGAAATGATGTACTCCGAACAATTGCGTAACCTGGGCGTGAAACTGGATAACTTCGCTAACAGTTTTAATTGCCTTATATAATCCCAGTCGTTTAGTAAAAGAAGCGAGCGGATGGCAGGGAATTTAGTTAAGGATATGAAGAATCGGCTGATGAATAGCGTGCTGTAATGACAAGGGTCCCTAGGGGCAGAAACGTATATCTTGAGAAAGGACGAAGTGAATAGACTGCAGACGTTCTAGATGTGGGTGGGGAGTAAGTTTGAGACGGAAAGGAATACAAAGGAGTAAATGCTTTGCACGAATGGTGGGTAAGGAGAGGAAGAATTTGAATTAGATCAAAGTAAGTTAGTGAGGAGTGGACATTTATGTATAAGATTCGGGAGATGCAAGATAGGCGGCCGAATGAGGTGGTGAGATGCGATTGTTTTCCTACATCTACATACTACCTTGCAAGCCGCCGCATGGACGCGTGGCTGGGGGTGTTAGGACACCAGACGTGTAAAGATGTAAGGTTTTGGGAGGTGAAATGGTGACGTGCATTATGAGAGTGTATTTGGTGGAGCTCAGTTTTTATTGTGGTCGTTAATGTGCGCGGAAATAACGAGTTTTTGTACCTATCTGTTCGGCAATGTATCTCTCTCATTTTATCGCTTCTGTCAGACCAAGAGATGTAGTGAGGCATCATGATAATATTCTCTGTGTTTCTCTGAAACGCACAAGTTCTGAATTTCTCAAGCAAGCTGAGCCTAGCGTGTAATCTCCGAGTCTACGAGCTTCCACCATAACTCCTCCAAAAATTTTGAGGCACAACATGTTCGCTCGTAGCAATTTTTAACGAAGTGTGCTGCTTTTTTCTAAGGCTGTGATAGAGGGAAGGATGTTGGGCAAGCGGGGAAGGAGAAGAAAGTGAATAGAATTTAAGGATGGGATGAAGATGGTAGGACATATGCTAAGATGAATAAAGAAATGCTATTCGTAGGCATTATTTTGGTCTTTCTGATCTTATAATATGGGCGATTTTTGCTCTTTGACCCTGCCTTGAACAGTATATTATCTGACAATAATAACTTAATTTAAATTCGTTCCTGCAACTAAAATTTGCTGAAGAAGTCATCCAGGGGTGCATTTCTGTTTCATCATAACGCCATAGCGCCGAGATCGTGCGGTAAAATTGTGAGTAGCTCCGCGACAATACAAATCTGATTTTCGGATTTCGCGCCATTATAGCTTTTGCAACGCTTATTTATCTTATTGTCGCAATGGTCGTGACGTCGAAGGAAACAGAATCGCTCGCGGCGCCTCGCTAGCGACAGCAGACGCTATTATATCGCCGCGTTATGATAGCGTATGTAGAAACAGAATTGCCCCCCTGATACGAATGCTGTGACCGACTGCTTGAGTCATGTTTTTGGTTGCCCGCGATTACATGCAAGGTTGCTTGCATGTCCTTCTTTCAGGATAATTCAGATGTTCACACACACCCACACCTCTGTGTTACCTCATGCTTTTTCCTATACTCGTGCCTGGGATCAAGGATGGTGTTTGCGCCTCACAGTGAGTCGAGTCAAGGATGCGAGTGAGTAATGGTCTTCACCCAGGCGAACTTCGCTCGCAGACTATCAACGCGGAGCATTATCGTCTCTTGTTTTCAGTGCTTTGCATTCTTCCTGTGCGTCCCTTCTCGCGTCCAGCAGGGCGACTCGACAATGGACGTGCATCAGCTCTGCGGGGGCGTTATCAAGGCCTTGAATCAGACGCAAGCGACGAATGCGGGCGATTCATCCAGGAGCCTCTGCAGCACGGAGTTACATGCACACAAAAGAGGTCAAATTGGATGCTCCGCATGCAGACTTATGTAATGATTGCTGTGCGTGTTAGAGTTAGAATGGTCTCAGAGCGTCGAGTGATGTTAAGATAGAACACAGCCATTCAGGGAAACTAGTGTAATTTAACCGAGGAGAGTGGAATTGCCTGGTCGCACGTTCTCCGTGCCAATGCGGGACTTCATCTGCTCTGGCGACTTCGTAAGTAGAGGAATATGTAGACGGAAGGACGTCAAACAGTCCTTCACAATAAGAGGTCCCAGGCGGACTAAGGCTTCAATTGACGATCGGATAGGTATCCCTCGACGTCACTCGTGGAATTCCACTCAAATTGGAGAATGAATAAATCCCCACAGAAAAAAATCATTACAAAAATCATTACGCAGTCCTATAAAATGTATCTCTAGAAGTAGAATACGTTTTATTGTACTCTGGGTTTCCTCATAAGAGCATTACAGAAAATACATGTCCAGTTCTCCCTTCAATTAAAAAAATATACCAGAATAAAAAATCACAGAAATGGATTACAATATTTCGCAGTAACTGGTTAATTAACACTAAATACTAAAATGGAAAATGTGACATTAATCAGAGAAAAATAAGGAAAAAATCAATAAATTCTCAGATCATAATGTAAAGCATAAAGTAGTATTATAGGATACAAATAGCATAATAAATCTTAGATAGTTTCTCCTCAAAATAGACAGAGAGGAAGAATTTGTTAATAGATAAAGGCAAGGAATCCCAGAGTTTTTAGCAAGAAATGAGAAAAAATTTAAGGGAAGCAAGAGATGACAGAATATTTTTCCTCCGTAAATTATCACTTACTTCAGCATGACGGCAATGAAGGTTATTATAGCAAAAAGAGTGCCTACAGCCAAAATAAATTACCATTACAAGCCTGATGGTAAAACAAGGTTAAGTAGCCCACTAATTGATGCACTTAAAACAAAGTAATTCAAATAGTCATCTCAATGATAATTACAGCTGCGAGCACTATCTTAAAGAAGACTTATAAGTCTAACTCTTCACTCCCACTTATGTTTGCATTCCGCTCAGGGCTGCAAAACAAGCAGTAGCTGTCGCTTACATTCATGTTTTGTAATTTCCCACGTTAATCATTTTAAATATTTAGGTATAATTTCAGACGAAAAATACAACTTCAGATTACATTTGAATTATTTGTGTGGAAAGCTTCGATGCATTCTCTTTCAACTATCACTCTTGAAATGTGTTACCAACTGAGGTGAAAAAATTGCTTTACCAAGGTTTGGCCGAAGCTTTCATGCGATATGGACCAACAGTCTGGGGTACAACGTACCGAAGTTTTTTTGAATGAGGTAATTAAAATTCAAAATAAAATAGTATCCTGTCTGGATGTAACTGAATCCAATGTATCAAACATATATATTAAACTAGGTTTATTACCTATAACTGAACTTTTTCAGTACGTCATAATATGTGACAATTTCTTTCAACACAAGTTCAAAATACAAAGAAATGTAAATCATGATATTCGATTCTGCTGTATTGAAAAATATTCTGTTCCAAAATAATATAACAACCACGGTAAGAGCTTATTAAGGTACATTGTTCCAAAGATATTCAATGAATTGCCACACCCAATTCAAGAAACTGTCCAAATGTCATCATTACAGAAAGAAGTGAAACAATGGTTATTGTATCAAAAGTAATGCAGTTGACTTAACATGGTATTCTGTTCAATCTGTTTCACTTATAATTTTAAAATGTCTTTAACTAATCAATGTTGTTCACTTGTTTATTATGAAAAATTGTACATACACTGAGGTAGTTGTGATTTAAAAGTAAAGTTTAAAGTGTGTTTTGTCATGTCACAATGTGTTTCAATTACTTTTTATGTTTTTCGTCGATATTTTAAATGATTTCTGATGGATAAATATTGTGTTTTGATAAAAAAAAAGTTTGTACTTTTGTTATGTGAATTAACGATTTTACTGCGTCCTTGAGTAATTTATATGATTTTATTATATTTTAGGTTTTTAGCAATTTATAAATGTTTTTGACAGATCAATGCTGTGAATATATTTGTTAATTAATAACAGCACCTGCTGACAAGCCATAGGCTTAGCTGGACTATACTTGTAATTATACTGAGAATAAATTTCTGTAATTAAGAATTTTTAAAAAAATCATGTTCATTTTTATAAGTCAGCTGGAACTAGAAAATATTGAAGAAATTAAGCAGAGTATAGGTAGTCCCGTATTGATACTTAGTATCAGCTTCTGTAGGAAACTTGAATGAAATTCGAAATCGGATGAGTTGGTGGCTGAAGGATATAATAATGGGTTGCTAAAGAGTATGACAGAGGAAAGGATGTTGGGAAAGCGAGGAAGGGGAAGAAAGAGAATAGGTTTCATGGAAAGGATGTAGAAGGTTAGATCGTTGCTGAGGCGAAAACAAATGTACTAGAATGTGATATTCCGCAGAAAGTGTAGAGGACTGGGAGGAAATTCTCTGACATTCAACAAAACATACCGACCCGGTAGAATACTTAAAAAAAAAAGCTTTTGAGATTTTAGGAGAGGAAAGGGAAACTTGTTTATAAGGAAAACAAATCATGAGTAACATTTATCAGTAGTACTAAAAATGTCTCCACTTCAAATAAATATTTGCATTCACGTGACAGGAAGGCCAAATCCGAAAAAAAACTAATTTGTTTTTTACATTCTCAATCCTCATTTTCAGTCATGTGATGCGATTTAAGAACACAATCGAAATACTTAGAAAAAATGGAAGCGCATCTATTTTCCAAGTGAATGCAGATTATTAATCATCACTACCGACTAGGACTGGGCGGTTTTCCAATATATTGGTTCCAATAACAATATTTTTTAATGTTGGGATTCTAAAATCCCAACTTTGGAACGACCAAAAGCAATATCCTCCATTGGATATTGGTGGCCGGGAAAAGCAATAGTTGTAATTGGAATATTGCATATTGAAGAACCAACTTTTTCAATTGGAATATTGAATATTGGATTACCGATGTTAAAAATTCAAGTCTTGAATATTGGAATCCGGTGAGGAGGGTGGTCGGAGAGCGCCCTAAACTTTGAAAACAGACGGCGCGCGCGGGACCCAGAACAGCTCTTCCTTTTTCCACCATTATTCATAACTGGGGAAAAGAAGGTTAAATTGGCTTTTATTAACAGACTTTTACATTGTTAATAAAATCCCTTTTCAAAGTTACCCCCGTCGGTTCTAATACACCTCTGCCATCTTTTTTTGTTTTTTCCTTGTTAATTATACCCGTTAACATTGCTATGTTCAATATTTTTCGATTTTCCATTATTTAATTTTTTAGTAATTTCCAATATTTTAATATTTCCATTATGCCAATATTTTCCTACATTTAATAGTCCAATACAGGTTATTGATATTGATCGATTTCTAATACTTTTAGGTATTGGATATTGATATTTGGATTCAAATACCGCCCAGCCACACTTCTGTCCCCATTTGCCTTAGCAATTTGTGCTTACAGATCAAATTACCACTTGGCGAGCGACTTCTAAGGCTCCTGACAACGAGGTATCTTTCTAATGCAAACCCACCTTTCGCACTTCGTGGAATAACTACGCCGACAATAAACATGTTTGCATACGTTTCATGCTGGCGGAAAGGGTGAACATAATTGGTTTATTTTTAAAACTTCCGGCATGTTATTCATTTTTTTCTCAAGTTCGTTCCACCAGCGCTTCCTGAGATATCGATTGTTCGCCAGTCATGCGGGCGATTAAGTTGCAAATGTGTTGCGTACGAACGCGAAGTGACGTGTCCGAGGCGAACATGGGGGAGATCCGCATTCGTGGCAGACGCCCAATTGCTGAAAGCCCGCCCACAAACGATCCTTTGGGAAGTTTCTGGAGCGAAGGAAAACATTGTGAGAATAGCGCGCTCAAACCCAGACGAATCATCATCGCATTATCTGTCACGCGGGCCTATGGTGGAATTGAAATCCCGAGGGACTTAATGGTGGTCCACTTCTCTGGCTTTCAGTCCTCTGACTGGTTTAAAGTTATCGCATCCTTCCGTAGATCTCTATTCTCTGCCAGTCGTTTTATTATAGCATAGCAACTTATTTTTGCGTAGTATTTTTACTAGTAGTCTTTAGTAGTACCTACTTTTCATTTAGCTTCACTTTCAATTTTTCATCCTTCTTTACTCTCCTGTCCAAGTTTTCAATGTTCCGGAGTGATATATGAAAACACTCCATAGGTAGACTTCGGACATTTGTTTCTCAAAGTTTATAAAAATATAATTGGGCGTTAATTTTCTACCTCTTTTTCTTTTCGAGTGCTACTTTTGCCGCGTTTTTTTTCTCCTGGCCTATTCTCATTTGCTCCTCCCGTCAACAGTGATTTTTCTGTCAAGATATGTACATTCTTGGACGATATTCAGTCGCCCATCACTGTTAGTTAGTTGTGTTTTGATGTTATTACAATTTTTCACTCTTCAGAATCGTTGCATTCTTATCATCCATTTTTACCTCAGTATTATTCCATTTTATTTAACTTGAGAGTCAAATTTTCAATTTTTGCAAACTAATCTGTGTCATCTGTAAAATTCAGTTGATTGTTCACTGTAAGTGGATTAGTATGGTAAAAATGTAGCACGCCATATGTACACAGTCATTCCTTTGTACACATGTGGAAGGCCTAATATATTCAATCTATCGTACATAATAATAAAAAATGCTCTTGTGGTGTCTAATATTGAAAATGGTTAATTGCATACGTGCTGGCATCTCTGTCTTATGCAAATGTTGAATCGGTTTTTTTCATTAGTTACTATTCTTTAGATATACATGTCTATAAATTTTAAGATCAATGGAATAATGCTTTCATTCAAAATGAACTCGTCGACTTACCTGCAGTGCTTTGTTGTATTTTTGTGGTCGACGCGATCCAATAAGCGATAAGTCCCTTTGCAGGCCATCTTAAAAATCGGTAGCACTGTTTTTTATCCAAGAAGGGTTGAAGTAGTTTCCTTCGTGAGCATTTTTATTTCGTGAGCATTTTTACTTATATATTACTTCGTGAGCATTACCTTCGTGAGCAGTTAGCAGTGAGAATATTCTCTAATATGCATCGCCAAGTTTCCTCTCATGGTCGGTCCCTTACATTTACAAAATACAATCAAGAAATACAATACAATCAAGAGCTTTAAATTTGTCTGTTTTAAGATTTTAATTTACATTTTTTTACTCTTGTCCATAGGTGCAGTGGATTGCGTGAAACGAGTACATACACGTCACTGTGTTTCTATTGGAAAGACTGCAACGGTGAGTATTACTTAAGTATTATAAAATTGCATGACTATGATATTATAAAAGGGTAAATAATGCCAATTTTTGGCGGAAAAGTGCAAAAATCGTACCGAGTCTGTGTTAAGGAAGATATATTAATCTGGCAGTTCACCCTCTGGATAATTGATGGATGGGTTAAGTTAATATTTGCAATAACACTTTGTAGCAGTCACCTGTGCGAAATACGACGTCGAGAGGGGTGTGTTTGAATCTCTCGAGATAATCTCTCTCGCTTGACAACTCGAGCGGCTGATTCCGAGTGGTTATCAACCCGCTCGGAATTTGGTGTGTATGAAACTTTTCGTTTCGAACACGAGATGAGTTGGTATGAACTCGAGTGTTACGTTTGGCAAAGTCGCTAGGTCCGCGGGCTGTACTGCTACTGAGATACTGGGATTTTATCCGTATGTATTAATCGTACCAGCCAGTGTATTATTGGTTTGAATTCCTCTTTTACTTCTTGAATTTTCTTCATTTACTGACATCAGTCGAAATATTTGATTGGATCTGCTGAAACCCTGCGTTCCTATCACTTTCCAGCAACGCATTACTCCTTATTTTAGCATCACTGATATAATAGAGAGCCAGGTACTTCTATATTGGGCCAGCCTCTAATGTAGTTGATATTTTCATGCGTCACTCATTGTCAGTGTAAATCTTGCACTCTTTGAATCAAACGAATTTGTAAGGAGCCAACTACAGGGGAAATCTCCTCGAAGAAGACCGAGGATCGTATACATGGGTCATCTGAATCGAAATACCAATCAAAAGAGTCTTACAGGAGTTAGAAGGGGACAGAGTATAGGACGGATGACTGCGGTTAACGAGTCATCATCATTGCTTTTTCAATCCTAAGATTGGTTGACTGCAGCCGTCCACCCTTCCCTGTCTAATGCTAGTTCACTTACTTCCTGGTATCTCTTCCTATGTATTTTCCTCTTTATTTGGTCCATGAACTTATTCCTGGTTCTTCCTCTGAGGACTTTTCCCTCTCCATTTTACCTTCCATTATCTTCTTCACTAACCCATCGTGCCTCAGGGTGTGTCCAATCAATCTCGTTCTTCTGTTCTGTATGGTGTTCCACATGATCCTATCCTCTTCTTCTACTCATCCGAAAATTTCATAATTTCTAACTTTGTCCGTCCACTACCTTTGTCCTCTATGCCTATCCACCTTTATCCTCTATGATTCTATGGACAATTTTGTCGGGAAAATGCGACTAATCACTTTGTCTCTTAATAAAGTTTACGCGAAATAAGTTAAAAAGGGTATTCTGGACAGTATCACAACAGGACACAAAGGATATTGTGCACAAGAGCATGGAAGTAGGTTGAAACTCTCTCAATCAAATGACTAAAATAATTTTTGTAATAATTGCATTCTATTGCTCTATTCTACCTTTGAACAATATTTACAAACATAAGTAAGATAATTAAAATCCGAAGATTCTTGCAATATTGAGTGGAATGTATGCTTGATGCAGAAATTTAAAATTTGCAATTATTCACAGAAATAAATTTCACTGCGACCTATTGTCGATATTTCATGTATAAATTGATGTTTCCGCATTCTCATCATCACATGATGATGATGTAAAAATATCAGTTTTTTCTTTTTTCTCAGCAACTTTTTTTTATATCTGCATAAGTAAGATAAAAACCTATTTGGGAAACAATCATGGATTTAAATGAGGATAATGCACACTGAAAACAATTCTCCTGCTTAGAACCTCTCATCTCGGATATCGGCGCATGAATCTCATTACCTGTCCCCTGGAGAGCAGGCGGTGGTTCCCCTTTTACATATAGAGGGCGGCTCCTTCACCCCTTCCATTGTTTGGTCTCGGCAAACAATTGGCGAGACAAAATGGGGCTCAGAAGCAAAACAGTCTGTTTCTATGTAGGTTACGCAAAGTTCCCCACACCAACCCCCGCCTCCCCCTCTTTCGCCCCGAGCTTTTGTTGCCGAAAAAAGCGGCCCTTGTTACTTGTATTCTCTGACGTCGCCACAGCAATGGCTTCGGGGAGGTCCGGGCGCCCAGGCTCAGAACGCCTGTTACCGAGGGATTCACGCCCGAGTCGGTTATTTATGGCACGGAGCGGTGAAAACACAGCATGCACTGCATTTCATATCTTCGTAGGGCGTACGAGTGGTACGAGTTCACTCCATCGTGGGCACTAAGGTGACAATGATGCGTCCAGCATCTGGAAATAGTTTTTGCACATTTAATTTTGTATGTACAGTTTTTTCTATTAATATTCCAAAATAGATTTTGTTTTGAAAAAAAGCGAATCAATAGTCTTTTCCTGGTAATAATTCGATGGAGTCTGTCCGTTCGTCCGTTGGTCATGCCTGTTTGATGGTCTCATTGGTAATCTAGGAAGGTGAAATTTTTTTGGAAGAAAATCGGTCATGACCAAGCACCGACAGAAAAATTACTTTTAAAAATCCGTGTATAACAATTTTAATGGGTTGCTCTTACGCCAAGTTCATTAAATTTATGCGTGTATGAATACCATTGTACTAGGTGCAATGGAGTGTTTTCTTTTTTAAATTATCTGCATTCGAGCTATAAGGTCGTATGACTAAATGTTTTTTTATATTTGTTCATCAGAAAAGTTGACATAAGAACATTATTATATAGTATTGATACATAGTAAACCCAACAGAAGTAAACATAATTACCTGTTCGTAGGTGTTCAATTCATGAATAAGAATAATTTATGAATAAAAATAATTTAAATGCCTTCTATTTCCCTCCACTAACGTTGCCTGTGGTTTTATTCTTGGCTCCATAATCACTTTTTTATCACTATCTCCATTATTTTAAAAATATTATTATTTTCATTATGATTAAATAATATAACGGTCAGGGTATTTTTCAATAGTAATGAGTAAAATCTTCTTGCGACTTACATTTGCAGTGCTTCATCTACCATTAATATTTCTTATTTTATCACGGAGTACGTCCAACCCTTCTTTCCGTTCATGAAACCTATTCTCTTTTTTCCCCTCCCCACTTATCCTGCATCCTCCCCTCTATTACGGCTTTTAGTACCTATTTGCTCCTCATTACCTCATCTAACCACTTACCTTTCCTTTTCCGAATCACATATTGTGATACCTGTTCTAATTGTAAGATATTATTATCAATTATTCTTTTGGTTCGGATTGGGTACTTACCTAGAAATGCCAATCTCTTGGTTTTCTGCTCAGATATTTTCAAGATTTAATGTTTAGATTTCTGATTTAATTGTGGACAGAAAATTGTAAATGGTCTTCATTTTCTTGAATTACGAGTAATCGGCAAATAGCATTGAGCTGAAAAAATTGTTTTTTTCCCATTTGTATTCATGATATTCCTTCTGTTGGCAGTCATCTATGTATATATAGAGCAGTGTGGGCGACAAATTACGCTTGCCTAGCGCCTTGTTGGTTATAATGTCCTATTCTGTATTTTTTTCCGATGCCGGTATCAATTACAATTTTCGTACTTTTTTCAGCGAGGTAGAATGGTCTTAGTTGACTGGAAAGAGTTCTGTTCGTCGTTGAAGGCAAATAGCTGTACGAAATCGAAGTGTTCGGTTTGAACTGGTCTATACTCTTGGACGGATTCTCCTAATCTATTTTATGTAGAACGCTGGTGCTCCACGGAAAGCTAGTTGGTGCTCCGCGGAATCCTAGGGTAGTTTTTTAAACGAACTTTGCAAAACGAACAGTGTTTTTCAGTTACATTTCAGGGTTTTTATTAGCATCAATATTCCATGAGGTGTTTCATCGCAGGAAAAGTTTAGGAAATCCTGCTGTAAGGATGTGTCCTGCGGCATGATAATCTTCGTGCTGGAGCCCAAAGCTCTCGCTCATTTCCCTTTAGGAAGTATCGTATGCATAGAAATGAGCCGCGCAACTCGCAAACTGGTGGAGTGATTCATCGTCTATTTAAAAAGAAAGGTATGAGTGGTTTCGGCCACTGTGCCGAAATTACACATTCAAAACGGGCAGCGTTTTGGCAAGATTCTCTATTGAGTCGGGGACCTCGCGTCGCCCGTCAGCCTTCGATATTCTCGTACGGCCCTCTACTAGTACGTTTATTTGCCTTGAATGGAATTAGATCCCTCTGGTATCCTCTCGTGAGTAAGTGGTTTTCGTAAAGTTCTCGAATACTAATACACTCGCTCCCCTTGAGGACTTCTGAAACACTTGAAAACAAAAGGGACTCCCTTTGTCCCGACGCCATTGTCTTATTCGGGCTCCTCAGGTTTTTCCTTTATCTCTCTCTTATTCTCTCTTTCTCCCTCTCTCTCTCTCCACTCTTATTCTTTGCAAATCCAAAATGGCGCTCCTCTTGTCTCCTTCCGTTCCATTCTCACCTCACTTGAAATTTTCCTCTCAATTCTTTGCTTGCCACATTCTTCCAATAACCCCTTCGACCTGCTTCGCTTCTTACACTTAGGGTTCAATGTACATACCTTCACTCTTTTGTGTCGTCTCTCTTCTTTCATCATCACTTACTTCAGCGTCTTCTTCTTTTGTCTTCCGTTTGGACCATCGTCTTCCATTTGGTCCGTCTCTATGGGTCCAGTGTCCGACAAAGCCGTGTTCACCGCGGGAAAAAAAACACAAGCGGCCGGTCGTAGGAGCTGCCGGTTTGCAACTTAAGGCTGGGACAAAATCAACGCGTACGTGTAACGTGAGCCGTTAACGGGAATACGCGAAAAGATGGCTGGCGGGAAATTATAGCGGACGGACACAATCAACGTGTACGGGGAGTACGTGTACGCGAGAGATGGGCAACTTTCATCTCTTCCCGTGTCCCGTACACGGAAAACCAATCAGAATAGTCCTGAGGATCCGGGAATGGGAGCCATCTGTCGGCAAATACATCCAACTGTTGAAGATTGCTCTTGGTGAAGACAACTTATTAACTTCCACACGTTTACACCTGATTTCTTAGCTGCGCCTGCGTTAGTCAATGGTTACTCCGGGCCGCGTTAACGTCGATTGTGTCCGCTGACTAGCGTTCCCCGTCTCCCGTTGTCCCGTTTATGTCTCGCGTCAAACGTACACGTTGATTGTGTCCCAGCCTTTACAGGTCAACGTGATAGGGATAAGAAAATATTAAAATTGGAAAATGTTACTGACGTCTTGTACGAATTTCCATCTCTAATAACCTTCTTTTTGTGATTTTTAAAAGTGACCGACAGTCATTACTAACTTCGACGCTGATCACAATGAAACTAAAGGCAGGTATATCAAACCGAGGGGCCATAAAGTCAAATTTGCTTTGGGTCACTTTTTTGTTTCCATTTGGCCCACAGAAGACAATTAATTAAAATTATTCAATAATAATGTTTGTAGAATATTTTTATTGCTCAAAATTTGAATCATAAAATGTGCCAAGAGAAAGTTTTGTAACTAGCCATATTCATGACTGATACATAAGGAAGAAGTTAGACTGGAGGAAAAAAATGACCAAATTTCAAACGGAAACAATGTCTTGCATATATTAGCTACAAATACATTCAAAACCATCTGTTGAAAAACTGAAATGAAATTTTAGCCGGCTTTTGTACCCTTTATGCGGGCCTAAGGTGTGCCTCCAAGGGCCACATGCGGCCCGCGGGCAGCCTGTTTGATCATCCTGACCTATGGACTAACGACTTCCTTTATAAGGATTCTTGTCGAAAAAACAGAGGAAGGAACTTGGTTAAACTTGCTCTAAAATGTATGGCTGAAATTACTCCCACCCTCTAGAATTGGATATAACTTAAATAACACTTTTCTTCGTTAAACTCGAAGCTCCTGGACAATTTTTTGTTACAATGGGTTAAAAATTGACAAATTGGTGGGAAATGAAACTACATTGTTGAAGGATCGTTAATTAACCCCAGAGTATCCCTCATATTGATGCACATCTTAAACAATTACAATCAATGGATAATCTCTTTACCAGAGATAACCTTGTGACTATAATTCCAATTCCCTCCGATATCCTTCCATGACACCCCCTACTGCCCCAAATCATGTGATTTCACTTTATCCATTTCCTGTTAAATATTATTGAGCTTCTTTTTCTTCCACTTTTCTTTATCTCATTCCTTGTATTTCCTGGTGAGATTGTTGCGTAATGATTTCGTTGAAAGACGACCGCGGAAGCCTTGCTTTCTCCCCTATCTTGCACGACACCCGCCCAAGTGGGAGGTATTCCATGGTGGTGGAAAAAAATAATTTGATTTGACCGGGAATCGAACTCGGATCTCCCTATTGCCATTCAGGTGAGCTAGTTACACCTGAATTGCAATAGGAATATCCGCGTTTGTGTCTCGATCAAGAGAAATGACTTTTTCGTGGCGTATCTTGCTCTCTTGAGCAAATATCTTTGCATCTGTGAGCGTGAAAGCGCCCCCCATCATTGGTGTATTTCGCAGAGTTTGAAAAATAATGTTTTGCTGTTCTGACTGCCAAGGAGATTTTGAACTTCGCTCCATTGTT
Organism: Ceriagrion tenellum; assembly: GCA_963169105.1. NCBI lineage: Eukaryota > Metazoa > Arthropoda > Insecta > Odonata > Coenagrionidae > Ceriagrion > Ceriagrion tenellum. Next base: position 127,544,120 of record OY720637.1, read on the forward strand.
TACTCAGTAGTGTAAAATCCTGAAATGAACTATGTGCCCCATATCGCCACCACATACTTTGCGGGCTTTATCGAAAAATGGATCAAGTTCTACCATAGCGCCGATGATTAGCGAAAATTTTTACAGGGGTATTTCTCAGTTCGTCGTCAGTCCATCTTGTGTGTGCAGCTTATGATGGATCCTACTCTTCATGTCTCATTATAATTTTGCCCTCTCTCGCGAGTCATTCGCTTGTTATATTGAGCACAAAATCCTCTACGTTCGAGGGATCGACATGGGAAAGAGGTCACCTGCGACCAATTAGCGTGGGGCAGTCTTTTTTCCTGTTCTTTTTCTCGACGTCTGTCCATCCAGAATCCATATTCACGTCGTCGCCACCCCGTTTTCAATTCGTCATTGTTTTTCGATTTATCCTAGGGGATACCAAATTTTTACACGCGTGCATTGATTCTCTGTCAAATTTTATGTGAAAACGTATACTTTAAATATATATACTTAAAATTTTCGTTATGTATTTTTAATTTTTGGTGATTTTTATAACTTTATTTTTCATCACATTTCATCGTTGATTGAATGCCACCAATTTGTGCCAAATTTGATAGTTCTAAGTTGTTGGGAAGTGGGTGATAATGAGACTAAGATTTCGCCCACGTCATAGGTTTCAATTTCGGTGAGATTGAAAAAAGTGCAAAAATATATAAAAATTTTGAACGATTTACTCACTACGCTGGAATCAGAGGAGCATTGAGGGAAGGAAACTGGTTGAAGAATATGACTTGCGAATGAGGAGTTCTATAATAGGAAAGAGCTGATGATGGCAACCTTGTGTAAGACTGTAAAGAAATGGTTCACCATGACTGAAATAAGTATCTACATCTACACAATACCCCGCGAGCCACCGCATGGGCGTGTGGCAGGGGGTGTCAGGTCACCAGCCGTGTAAATCTGTAAATTTATTTGGAGATGAAATTGTGACATGAATTATAGGAGTGTATTTTGTGGAGCTTAATTTTTATTGTGGTCGCTTATTGTTCGCGGAGAGAACGAGTTTTTGTATCTATCTGTTCGGCGGTGTATCTCTCCTTTTTTCCCATCTGTCAGACCTAGAGATGTAGGGAGGCATCATGTTCTCTATGTCGCTCTGAAATTTATCAGTTCTGAATCAGAAATATCGAGTGTAGCGTTTTATAACTCCGGAACGTGGACGTAGACGGGATGAAGAGGGATACTACCTATTCAGAAGAGAATAATGAAATCGTGAATGTGATTGATGGCTATTTCATGTAAGAATCTATGGTGTTTTTATACCATTCATTTAAATTTATTTTTCCGGTACATTATTCTAGTTATTACACGATAACACTAATTTTACAACTATAAAATTATTTAACTAAGAAAAATGATCGATTTTAGTTCGACACCGCTATCTTGCTCTGAAGGTTTGACTTCAAAGTGAAGCGCGTCATATATTTTTAAAGGGAGTTTACATCGTTTTTTCCGCCTTGATCGTTCAGTTTTAAAAAAACGTAGAAAAATAACTTACACCAGAATGAATACCATACCAATTGGTTGGGAATCTGTTTGAAGACATTTAGGGAACGTCCATCTAAACCCAAGCTGTGGATTTTTTCGGTGCTTAAGTGTACTTAGAGAGGGTCGTGATGGAACAAGTTGAGAAAATGGCCCCCCGGAACTTGTTAATTTTATGGGCCCCTGAGCTTCGTACATACACGAGCAAGCTCTAACGTTAACGATCAAATCGACCTAGTTGCTGAACTCTTGTGCTTCGTGTCCAATTCTTGTTAGTTTGCCGGTTTGCTGTCTTGTGCGTTTATAGTTTGCACAATGTACTAGTAGGTTAAAAATAACACGCAAATTAAAGCTGCATTTTAATGAAACTCCTTGGATTTCTATTGCTCACGGCGGCATTCCTTCATTTTTCTCTGTTCACCATTTAGAAACTGCGGCTTTTATATCAGAAAATACGCCTGGTTGGTTCTGGAAGTAAGTTAGTCTTTATTTTCTCCCGGAATTATATGGCCCACGATAGACTTCATCTCTTTCCTTCCTTTTCATTATATATTTCAGTTACTTCAGCACTCTCTCAGCTTATCAGTAGGTGCATAGTCAGTCCTTATCCTGACATCCCAAATTCTGGTACGTCATCTTCCCTTTCCTCAAATCGATGTCTCGCTGTCATATCCCTCTCACATTATTTGTATCGTATTCTTCTTCGTATTTCACCCAGCATTATTATCCCTCTTTCAGGTTTCTTAAGTGTTCTCCCCTTTATTACCCTCTCCCACATTCCTTCTCCCTTCAATAATACCTCCATGAATCCCTTCTGCCTTATCTGCTGCCGCCACTAGTTTTCTCTTCTCTTATGGTCGGTTGCAATAAAAATTTAGTTATGGAATCAATAGTTATGGGATCCATAAAGTTATAAATCTCATAAAAATATTCGGGTTGCAGGAACACATCTACTAGTTACATAATTTATTTACCAATAGTCAATAGCTTCAAATGTGTAATCTAATCTTTCACCGCCGGATAAAATTTTTGAAAGTTTAGGCTATGAATAATTGCTAATGCACATAATAATTTGTCAGTAAGAGTAAATTAACTGGTCATTCCTTCTCAAAATAACTCTTTCATATTGTAATTAAGTCTCCAAGCGGTTCATCGCTCATCCGCCATCTTGTCTACTTATGGAACTCATAACAACATCCCATAAGTCACGAAACCAATAAATTTATCGAATTTTTCTGCAACAGTGGACTTGAATTGAATTTATTGATTTTAACGTTCACCCAACGTATAAATATAATTATAGGGTGAACAATAGCAATTACAAATATTTAAAATTTCTACAATGACAAGGAGTCAAGCTGGACAATAAACTACACATACATATATATTGTCATTTACAATTTACGAGTTTACAATTTGTGCCAACAGCTTATTACAGGCTTTTCTGTAATAGGTTTTCTTATTCGCAAATAAATCCATGTCATTACACAGTGTATTTAATGTAGCACACATTCTATTTATGGCAGCATTTTTACAATAGTTACTACTTATATTCATTATATAAAATGTCCTTTGGTGTCTACAATTATTATTTGGAACAAGCATATTTAGTTCGTACAACAAGTTAGAGCTCTCACCTTTATTTATTACATTATGTAGGAACAACAAATCTTTTAGTATTCTTCTCTCACTAAGCTTATAAAAATTAAACAGTTATTGAATTGTTGCCATGACCAATGGGTACCATAACTTTATAGAAAACATATGTGTCGTTCCTATGACTAGCCATTAAACCATGTCCAATATCTCCACGTTCGTCTGCCTCACCATCCATCTCATCCTCTCCATCCTCCTCCAAACCCACATCTCCAAGGCATCAAGTTTACCTACACACCTTCGCAGTGACCAAGTTTCCTGGCGCTCTGATTGTCGGAAACATAACTCCCTCAAAATTACTTCAGACATTTACTTTAATGAGTAAACTTCAGTCATTTCCGATAAAGTTTTCACTACAATAAAACGCTCAGGTAGAATATTGTCTGACGAGCAAGCGTTGATCGTCACGAGCCTAAAATAGCGACAGCTAATCGCGCTGAATATGCCTAGGGAAACAACCATTAAATGAACCAAAGATCCATAGACTATGTAGATAGTGCGCCGATCATCACAGGACCGGGATATGTTTATTTATACTGAAATGATAAGACGAGAGTATATTAGCAACAATGTCATTATTATATACAAAGAAACAACTGTCAATTGTAACTTTACTCTGTGATATCCAAGGGATTCTAAAAATCCTTGTTTACTACTGTTATGTACTTATGAAAGTCCAAAGCATGTCTCCATTTATATCTCTCTGTGCATATTTTTTTTCTTTTTATCTTTGTTTCCATACTCACTTCTTTTCTGAGGCCTTGACTTCGCGGCATTTTTTTCCTCCATTCTTTCAGTTCAGTGCGCCTTATTGTGATTTCAATGAGCACTCTTTCCTGCGTATCCATCGGAGTTGGGAAGGATTTTATTCTTCCCAGGTTGAGTGCCAGTGTATAGACAAATATTTCATACAATGCCACCGCATGTTCACCTCTCTCCCTGCTTCTCCTCCCCTGTAATTAACTGCATTTTTACTCTCTAATTGTGTTTACCTTTCCTCTGAAAAGATGCTTTTGAATCATTTTGAAGAAAGATGAATTTGAAACAAAATGAAGAGATTTCATTTTAAACTATATGTTGAAACTTTTGACTAGAAAATAAAAATTATCTCGGATGAAAATAGTGACAATTACGCATTTAAACTTCACGGTAGCAATTTCAATTACTCTGGCTTCTCATAAGGTGCCATTTCGTCAAGGAAATCCCTACCCTTGTCATATATTTTCTGGGCAGAAGAATCTCTTCAATACCGTATGAAGCTTTCATTTCCTTTGTTTTTTTTCAATACGTAAATCTTTATTTTTCTCTTTTTACCCCATTTTTCTGTTGATTGCACCGCATTGTTCAGTTTCTGTACGCGAAGTCTCCTGTATAATGAACGTAGTAGGATGGAGTTTTGATTTTTTTATAAATTCTTGCAGGAGCTGACAAATATTTTTCTTTCATACTATGTTCATTTTTTCTCGGCTAAAACACTTACTTAAACTTTGAGTGAATATTAATGAAAGCAGTTCATCACCTAATCCTCCAATTCAGTTTATTCTCACATTAATTCCACTTTCATAATTACTTCCAGCATTTCGTATCTAGAACCGACAATTTCAGCTAAAAAATGAATTTACCTCGATGAAAAGGTAATGTTTTGACAATTCACCCTTTGGAACTTCGAGGAAACAGAGTCAATTTCTTGTTTATCAACAGGTGCCACCTCATGGAGAGACCATTAATTATCATTTTTACATGTTTTCTAGGCCTGAGCACTCCTTTAGCTCCATTCCATGGAAATACTTTTCCATCTTTTGTTTTTCCAATGCGACCTCCTTTATTTCCCGCTCATTTTTACCCCATTTTTCCGTTGAATGCTCCGCATTGTTTGGTTTCCATGCGCCCTGTTTCCTGTACGTCCGACCGTTGTTGAATGGGGCTTTAATTTTTTCCCTCGACTATCGTAGAGGTAAACAAACGAGCAAATATTTTCTTTCATATAATATCACCGTGTGCTCATCTCTGTCTCTGTCTCCATTTCCCTCTACGTCTCCTCTCCCCTTCATCCCTCTTGCTTCAACTTCGAGTGAGTCATAACCTTCCGAGAGTCGTCTGTCGACCATCTTGTACCCTCTCCGCCACGCCTTGAGGTCCCCTTTAAAGAAGGCTCACTCTCTCACACCCTCGTGCACACCCTCACCCTCCACGCCACCCTCTCCAACCCCTCCTCCGTTCCTCCCAACAAAGGGAACGCCCTCCCCTGTTCCCTCAACCCCTTTATCGTTCTCCTCTCACACCCTTCCATTATATCTTCCATGCCGTCTCCCGGCACACTTATTTTAGCCCTGGGTCGATGAGTCTTCGGATGGAACTCAGGGGCGTCCAGGAGTGGGTTTTGTCAGTGTGTGTGTCTGTTGAGTGTGCACTGGTGAGAAGGGAAGAAATTGGAAAGGGGTGTCTTGGATTGGGGATGGGGAGGAAATGGGGGGGTTGTCGGTTGGTGGTGTCGGGAGTAATTTCTTTCCCGCCACCACTTCCTATCTCCGCTATCGATGGGATCGCAGTGTTTCATTCCATTTAAGTATTCTACTGGTTAAAGGTAGGTCTTTTTTTTTAAAGTCCGGGAAACTCCCCGATTTTTTGCTCTTGCGAGGCCATATCTATCTCTAGCATTTCTTTTTTCGCCTCTGCATACGACCTATCCTTCTTTATCCCATCCATGAAACCTATACTCTTTCTTCCACTTCCCGGCTTGCCTAACATCCTTCCCTCGATCACACGCTTTGAGCAACCCATCACCCATTTATTACTTCCTCCAGCCACCTTCCCTGACCATCCCTTCTTTCATTTAGAAGCTTCTTTTCCTCGCTCACCGCGCCAAGCACTTCCTCCATTGTCTTCCTTTCCATCCACAGCATCTTCTTCATCCTTTTCCACATCCAGTTCTCAAACGCGTGCAGCCGAATCACGTCCTCCATTCTCAGGGTCCTCGTTTCTTCCCCATTCAACACTACACTCGATTTCATGCTCTTCACAAGCCTTCTTTGTCTTTATATCCTTATCCAAGGTCCTCATCATCAGTTCCCTTGTATTACTACACGCTTCCTTCGATTACTCTATTTTTCTTCATAGTAAATAAGAGTCAAGACAATTTTCCACTTTGATAAATTTGTATTTGACCTAGGTTTCGATGTTCTAAATCATCATCAAAACCATGATCGAATAATAATTTATCAAAGTAGAAAATTTGCTTTTATTTATTCTGATGAATTCTTTCCACCACCTCAAGCCTGATACTTCTCTTTTTGTCTTTCCTCCTTCTAATTCTTCTCTACTACGCCCATTTTCTTCTAGCGTAGCACCCAAGTAATTAAAATGCTCTACTTGCTCTGGCTTGTGTCATCCTACTTTTATGATCAGCCGCGCTTACTTTGTCCTCGAGAATCTCATAAATATATTTTTTTAAGATTTGTCTTTATTCCGTGTGTCCCGCACTTAAAGTCAAGTGCATATACTGAAGCTTATAAATCCCCTCAAAGATTGACCAGCCAACGTATGATCGTCCGCGTATCTAACCACCTTTATCAGCTGTCCTACTTTTATACCCACATCTAGTTATTCCAATGTCTGTCTTCCTATTTTCTCAGCCCAAATAACTAAAAGTAAAGGAGACAACGGGCACCCTTGCCTAAAAAATATAAGATTTCGGACGATATTTAAGGCGAGGACGTTCGCTGTAGATATAATTTGAGGAAAGGGTGGGAGAGTATATAGAGAATAGCACTGGGCTGCTAAACTGGTTGTTGGGCTTTAAAAAAATTACAATCTATATATTAGGTAGAATTTTCATGATACTTGTTTTGGAATGTTTGATGCATTTGGAAAATGCGATTTATATTTTTTGTTTTATTCTGTAATATTAATGCAATTCATTTTGCAAATCATTGCTATAACACAAATGGCATACACGCAGGTGCGCGAAATTGATGAAAAAATCATTTGACTTCACCGAGGTACGAACCCAGGTCGCCCAATGGCATATCAAGAGTTCTAGTCAGTGAACACCACTAAGCCATTTTTCTCAAGATGGATTTCTGCGGGTGTTTTTATGAACAAGGGGTTCTCGTCGAGGTTTCAAGTAGATCGGATAGTAGGTCTTGTGATAGATTAAGTATCCTGTGAAACTGAATAAAGCCAGTTCAGCCAATGCGTGGACTAGCCTGAGTAGGCGCTAGACATACTGCGATAATACATCGATTTCATCATTTTAACGGCGGAAAATAAACGGTAAAGCACAGGAGACGTGCTTGACAAAAGACTCCCGAAGAATAAATCGAAAATATTTCTCCAAAACTCTTTGGAATGACTGACTTAAGATTTCAAATCATAGCTTATGCGGATTTCGTTCTATTTTTTTGTTCTTATGATGATTTCGTTCAAAGTAATTGGAAGTGATGCAAAGGTATTAACACTAAGGATGATGTATTTCCCCAATAAAAAGTCATTCGACTTGTCCGGGATATGAGCCAGGACCTTCTGACATCTCATCAGGTCTACTAGCTGACGCCACTGGGCTATCTCAGTTTTGGATTTTGGATTATCAGTCACAGATTGTTTTTTCCATGGCAAATTTTATCCTTTTGGTGTACACCATAATGTTAAATGTGCTCCTTTTTCCCAAGGACTACAGTTATGATGCTGTGGATGTAACCGCACGTTCCGATAGTGTCCAATAGCTGGTCTTGAGGGCCCAATTACTTTAGCTCCTGGAAGGGCTGCCCACACCCAAATAGGTCTAAGGGTATGGGCCTGACGAAAGGTAATACAGTGATGGTGTCACGTTAGGGCACAGGTACATCTACATCTACGTCATACCCTGCAAGCCACCAAAAGGGTGTGTGGCAGGGGGTGCTTTCGCACCAGGCATGCATGAATGATATGGTAGAACACCGAAATTACATTGAAACCCGCGTACCACACATGCAAAGCGCCAATTACAAATCTAATACCCAAGACACATTCTATCTTCAATCGTTTCAACATGCAAGGGATACAAAGAATACTACTACAGATTCAAAATATCATGCATAAATAAGAACATCAATATTTACATCATGCATAAATAAGAGAGTAGAGAATATAATGAGAAAGATTTACTGCCTGCCTATTGTCAATACTCGAACTATTCATGACGACGAACACAGCTGTTATGGTCCCTAATGGTACGCGGGAAAAATGACATTTTATACCTACCGGTTCTACAATCTAGCTCTCTAATTTTATTGGCGCGATCTAATCTGCCGTAGTACGAAGGGGTTAATAGTATGTTTTTTACGTCGTCAGTAAAATGATTTTCCTGAAATTTATTTAGGAGGTTAAGCCTATAATTTAATCTACGCTGTGATAGCGATTCCCATCTTAATTCTTCCAACAGTCCAGACACACTAGCCAACTTTACGTAGCATCGTTTCACAATCCTAGCTCCTCTTTGCTGTACGCGATCTAACTCTGATATCAACCCCGTTTCGTATGGAACGGTAAGGTAACGGAATAGGTAAGACCGGCTGACGGAGAATCGGGGTTGACAGTCACTTGGCAAGGCAAAGCCCCACTTTTGTAATATACTGTCATGACAACAATTACAGTAAACTTGCGGCTCGGAGCTCAGAGGCGCCGAGCGGTGGCGAGCAAGTAAAAATATTCTTCAAAAAGTTATTTAAAATAAACTACTTCTGAACGATCTTACTGAGAATCTTAAGAGGTATAATTTTTCCTCTATTTCGCAAGAGATGAGAGTTTCTGAAAATGGATATTGGGGTGCTATGTAAAATCATATCCTGTCTCTGAATACGTTCGAAGGAAAATGATAATATCTTGAAGAGATTAAATCATTTCCAATAGAAAAACTCATAATATTTTCTCAACGTACTCATTAGAAGAATTGGGATGGGAATCGCTATCACAGCCTGGATTAAATTATAGGCTTAACCTCTAAACTAAATTTCAGGAAAAACATTTCTCTGACGACGTAAAAAACATACTATTAACCCCCTCGTACTACGGCAGATTAGATCGCGCCAATAAAATTAGGGAGGTAGATAGAAGAACCGACAGGTATAAATTGTCATTTTTTCCGCGTACCATTCGGGACCATAACAGCCGTGATCGTCGTCATGAAGAGTGCGAATAGTGATATTAGCTAGATTGTAGATCTTTCTCTTTATATTCTCTACGTTCTTATTTATGCATGATGTAAATATTGATGTTCTTATTTATGCATGACATTTTGAATCTGCAGTATTAGTCTTTGTATCCTTTGCATGTTGGAACGATTGACGATGGAATGTTTCTTGGTTAGTAGATTTTTAATTGGCGCGTTGCATGTGTGGTACGCTGGTTTCAATGTAGCTTCGGTGTTCTGCCGTATAATTCATGCATGCCTGGTGTGGAAGCACCCCCTGCCACACACCATTTGTCTGGCTTGCCGGATATGACGTAGATGTAGATCTAGATTAGACAGATTCATTGCGTTTTTTTTTTAATTCGATAATATTTCTGAGTGATTCGACTGTCGAAAAGGGTATCGCCCCACATAAAAAAGACTTCATAAAAACGGGAGAAACTTTCCGGCTTTTGATAAACGGAGCAAATATTGAGGTCAGTGTTTGCGTGCTTGAGTAACGTGTCCATTTGTCGCGCTGCACTGCAGTGCAACCTTATCAACTTGATCTCCGTAGCCTTGGTGATGGCTTCTGCAACGACATAATACACTGCGAGCCGCCGCTTGGGCGTGTGGCAGGGGGTTTTAGGTCACCAGCCGTGTAAAGGTGTAAGTTTTTGGAGTTGAAATGGTGACATGTATTATAGGAGTGTATTTAGTGGAGCTCAATTTTTTTGTAGTCTCTTATTGTGCGCGGAAAGAAGAAGTTTTTGAACCTATCTGTTCGGCAGTGTGTCACTCTTATTTTATCCCATCTGTCAGACCTAGAGATGTAGTGAGGAGTCATGATAATATCCTCTATGCCGCTCTGAAACACACTAGTTCTGAATTTGTCAAGCAACCCAAGCCTAGCGTGTAGCCTCCGAGTCTCTGGGGGCTCCCAGCTTAATCCCTCTAAAAGTTGTCAGACACTATATGTTCGCTCGTAGCAAATATTAACGAAACGCACTGCTTTCCTTTGTATGTATTTTTATTTTAGTTTAATCTATTTGATCAGGGTCCCAAATGCTCGCGGCGTATTCGAGATGTGGCTTGAATCCATATTAATACAATCCTTGTACTTTTCCTCTAATTTTAGAGGAATAGTACAAGGATTGTTTTTATACGGATTCAAGTATATAAAATACTTCCACGAAGTGACGCCTGAGGGTGTAAAGTTTATTGGCGATGGCTCGCCAATAAACGGAATGCTCATGCATTTGTTTTGGGGTGGAGGTCATATAATTATTTTATTTTATTTCGTAATTGGTATAACCTTTAGCTTAAGACTGTTACGTGTTTAATGCCGTGTTGCTCAAGTAAAAATTTTTAAAATTATTTTATTAACTGGACCCGTTGAAATTCAGCGAGAAGATTAATAATATAAACTTTGCATTGGATTTACACTGTGTGACTCGCAAAACACATGTAGCATTATAAATACCATAACCAGTCATGGCGAGGGATTGGGTGGACCCCCACAATAATTTCACCGTCATTCTGTCATTGATCGTTCTTCATTCGTTGATTCATTATTACGTCATTATTCATTGATTCATTAATTCAGGCTCTCCATTAGCTTTGGTACGCTGTTCACTTCATAGTGCAACGGCGAATATTTTCTTTTCCTTAGTTTCAGAATCTGCGCACTGGGCAGTACAATTTACACGGTCAAACAGGTCAAGGAGCATTGTTAATTTCCTACGGAGAGCTATATAGAAGGAAAGAATTTCAACAATGGCGATCTCAATTTTTGTTTTTGTTGATTTCTCGTAATAATTTCAAGGAGGGTTTACACTGGCAAGGTTATTGCACAAATTTCTCGCAGCAACCTACTTTTGAAGAAATTTTTACTACTAATTTCACCGTCATTCTCTCATTGATCATTCTTATTTCATCGATTCATAATCTAAGCTATGAAAGCTGCTGGCATTAAGTGGATCCATTTGAAGTCCATTTTGGGTTCTCTAAGGAAACTATTAAACTTATATCCATTAAATTGTTAAGAAATAAAGGAGCCAAAAAACACAACTTTCAGACGAATTTGAAACGTTTAGGTGTATGGAATGCAAGAACAAAATATATTTTTTGCAATCTTATAGTGGATTTTTTAACCTAATACCTCGAATACAGAAAATTTAAAAAAATCAAATACGAAATCCATCGTCCGAGATTAATGATTATATGAAATTAATTTGTATAGTGCTGTTTCACTCCAATTTTGACCGGTTTTCCAGTATTCCAGAACTATGTAGACTGCATTATTTTTACAATATTTTAAATTTTCACCCAGTGTATTGAGAGAAAGTGATTTAAAAATAGCAGAACATGAAACTGCGAGGTGAACCAAATCAATGTTTCCATGGGCTATTCGATGTCCTCTAACTTGACGATATGGGGTGCAAAACAACACCTTTGAATTGTTATTCCTCGTCGTTTTTCTGTTATTTTCGAGTCGGTTGTAGGTAATGACCAGAATTCGTGCCAAATTTCAACTTCCCAGCTCACCTGGAAGTCCTTAAAAGCATGACTGACAGACGGACCTAGTGAATTAGTAGCTCGTCCCCCCCCCCCTACATAAATTCTGTCTACGAATATTTTCCAGACTTGTTTTAGGGTAATTTACTCCAGAAAGTATAGATTTTAACCCGTTTCATTTATTTTGTATCTTAACTACTTCGAATACAGCAAATGTTGGCCAGTTGATATTGGGTAGATAGTAACAACAGATGAATACAAACACCCATGCCCTGAGTGGTGATAATTTCACCCAGGCAGGATTCGATCCCGCGACCCTCGAGTTAGCAGGCGAGATCTTTACCCCGTTGCCACCGGTGCCGGCCATTTACAAATGGTATGGCAAGAAATCACTCGCAGGGGTTTATATACACCATGGGTTGACATTCGCCATGAAAAAAATCATTTGACTTGACCGGGATTCGAGCCCGGACCCACCCAGTCTAATTCCAACGGACCCAATTCCAGGTCAAGTTTAGGTTAAAAGCTGGTCAAGAGTTGAAGATTTTAGCATGGTCTCTAATAGAGATTGATCAGATTACAGCAGAAACTCGTCAACTTGCGAGAAGATGGAAGTCCTGAGAAATTGAATAAAGTAGAAATATGGGAGTATCACCTATATGTTAAAACTATTAGCTAATGGCTGCCGTAATTTAAGTGAAATCCAGTGTTCCTTTGAAAATATGGCTCTGATTTAGGCTCCCATTACTGATCAAACGAGGTAATTAACAATGGGATTGGATTGCATATTTGGGGAGGCGACCGACAGCCTAGGTTATTTGTGCCGCAGGGGACAGGTAATGGAGGAAGGTTGGATGGAAACCCGGCGTCGGCATGAGCCTGCTCTTAACGAAAGCCGCCAAGGGGACCGCGGCTTAACGTCTCATCCGACAGACGGGGTACTGTACCTGAAGTGCCCTCCACAAGACACTCAATTAGGGATCGGGTTTCCTCTGAAAAACTTTCCTCCTCTGCGGAGATTTGAATCCTGGCCGTCCGTATGGTTAGCAAGTACGCTAGCCACCATATCGGCCCCGGTGGCGGCGGGGTAAAGTCCTCGCCTGCTAACCTGAGGGTCGCGGGTTCGAGTCCCGCCTGGGTAAAATATTTTCTGCCCAGGACATGGGTGTTTGTGTCTCGTACGTTGTTACTGTTATTCACCCGACGTAAATTGGCCCATTGTGCTGTATTCGGGGTAGTGAAGATAAATAAATAAATAAATAAATATCAACCCGATCGTCGTATTTAAAATGTTTTCGTGGAATAACCTGCTCACTTTGTGCCTTAATATTAGTTTTTATTAGGTAACCTATTACGTCAGCGAAATAAGGATCTTAAATAAGGATAAAATGAAACTTGTTTTGGTTCACGTAGTCGGAGCCACCTTCAGGATAAAAAATGCACCGTGAGCAACAGGCTTACTAGCTATTTGTAAAGGGTGGGATGGTCCATGCGCCTCTCTACGCTTCCATTTCCGCGAAACCGGAGGTTGGTTTGCGGAGCTTGGGCAGAGGAGAGCACGAGAAGGGGGAGAGAGATGGAAAGACTGGAATTCGATCGGCATGCGATGACGTCTGCGGAACGCATCGACCAAAGGCGCGGGTAGGTTGCGCGGGTAGGTAAGGGGTGGAGGTGGGGAGAAGTAGAGCAAAGGGGAACTACTGTGGAGGAACAGGAGAAGCAAAAGAGAAGGACGAAATTGCGTGGTGTGGTGATGCTCCGTCTCCATTACGCTGTTCCTCACCAAGGTTACATAATGTTGTGTCACAGGCCAGCGTTCTAGGAAAGAAGTAATAGTTATGAATGGCCTATTAACGTGGGGTCGATAGAGTAATTTTAATTTGAAACTTCCGTAGTGGAATCTCAGCCCAGTCCAAATGTGAAATGCGTATGTCATTTGTTGGTGTACCCCAATATATCGTTTCCATAATATGCCTCCGAAAAATTGACACTTACAGAAGAAAATGAACAAATGTCACTATTTTTAAGTATTCTACCACTTACGGAAACTTTTATTGAATAGAAAGATCTAAGGCTTTCCCGGCGTATGTAGTCCTTGAAGGCTATTTGGGCTTCCCACCGGGTCAAACTCTCCATCTCGGCCGACGTTTCGATGAACGAGTCGTCCATCGTCATCAGGGCATGTTTTGCATCATCAACTGGTCCGACTTATATACCATTTGGTATATGGTCAGGTGTCTCGTGATTGGTCCGCTTGTTCCCGCTTTTTTCCAGATCCTCTCGCATGCATCTCAGCACCGGTTTCAATGTCTGGGCGAGGGAAAGGCCACCCTCGCGATTCATGGTGTTCTTTCTCATCCTTATTTCCATCGCTTCCCTCGTCAGTCTCTCCCAGAACTTTTTCACGCGGCAGAGGACATTCGTTTTCTCCCAGCAGATGGTATGGTCATTGGAAATGCTGTGCTCGGCCACAGTTTTGGTGAATGTCTGAGAGTTTCCTCCCGGTTATCTACACTTTAAAAGGCCTATCTCGCTCTAGAATATCCTTTTTCGCCTCAGCATACGATCTGCCCTTCTTCATCCGGTCCATGTAACCTATTCTCTTCCTTCCTCATCCCCGCTACCCCAACATCCTTCCCTCTATCACTTTCTTGAGCAACCGATCGCGCTTTATTACAACCTCCAGCCACCGACTCTGCCGATCTCGAATTTCATTAAGGAGTTTCCTTTCTCGCCCACCAATTTAAACACTTCCTCGTTAGTCTTCCTCTCCATCTACCTCACCTTCTCCATCTTTCGACACACCCACATCTCAAACTCCAGCAGCCTATTCTCGTCCTCCTTACTGAGGGTCCACAACATCTGAAATTCTTAGGTAGAACAGCTGGCTGTACACGAACAGATACATATTGATATAGGGGTATAGTGCCAGAACTCGTCGTATAAGTAAACGAAATGATACGGACTACAGAAATAGATGGAGAGGACACTTGAAAATGATAAATACCAGAAATAATTTGTAAATATGTATAGATCTATCAGAGGATCCCAGGGACGTCCAGGGACGAGGTGAAGAAAGAGCAGGACTAAAAAGAAGGTGGTAGTGTGTTGGTTTTATGCTTTTGATGCGCAGAAAAAGAAGATGCATTTCCTTTAGGATTTCTGACCTGTGTTGCCGGTTTACTAGGGTCAGCAAACGGTGGTTAGCAACCACAGCTGGCCCAAACTGGCGCTTCATTCCCAAATGTAATCAGCGCCTGACCTGACAAGCGTGGTGGAAACGGTATACGAGGGTAGAGAATGAGGGAAGGAGGTATGAAGGAAAGAAACCCCTTGAGGAGGGGAAAGGGTATGAAGGAGGGTTAATGGAGGAGGTAGTGCATGGGGATTGAGTGTGAGGGACTGGTTGTGGGGGAAAGGGTATGGAGCTAAAAGACTATGAGGAAAAGGTCATGAAGCATGAGTAACGGGAATGAGAAAAAAAGATTTGTAGAGTGAGGGAGAACACGGATTACAGAGGGGATGGTGAATGAGGGTGGGGGAGGGGACATTAGGGTGTGAGGGGGGTTGAATGGGGAAAGGGAAGGGGTTTGGGAGGAAAGGTTAGATAAGAAGAAGAGTTGGAGGAATAGTATGAAGAAGGATAAAGCAGGGTGGACTATAGTGCTCGCAGAGTTTCTGTGCACTGGAGAATTTCTCCAAGCCTAGCTGCCCATAGTAGATGAGCAGCGATTGGCTGCCGGCGTCCAATCCCGTAAACCGGTTCTTAGCTCAGTGCGCGCCGCGTACGATTACCGTAAATGGCGACCCAAAAGAGTCTAGTCTTAGCTCACTTTAAATTATCCTGCAGCGGGTGCCAGGCTTTCTTAACTGAATTAATATGGTTCGATAAATTCTGATATCTTTCCCAGCGATAAAAATATTGGTTGTTATGATAATTAGTCGCAATTTTCGTATTTGTATTTTTCAAAATGTTGGTGAAGAGGATTTAAGTTTTGTTTATTTATCGTGTAACCACGGTGACCTGCGCCGATGGGGATTCCTTTCTTACCTCATTGCGATGACTATTGCAATCACTGCAAGTTTTGACTCGATATCTATAGTAGTTTCTCGTCCAGAGTATTTCTATTCTAAAGGCCCTCGCGTCGGCGAGGCATAGCGTTCGTTTTCGCCGATTCTTTGGGTCGCCACTTACAGTATTCGTACGCGGCGCGCACTGAGCTAAGAACCGGTTTACGGGATTGGACGCCGGCAGCCAATCGCTGCTCATCTACCATGGGCAGCTAGGCTTGGAGGAACCCTCCAGTGCACAAAAACTCTGCGAGCACTATAGTGAGGATGAGTATATGGAGAAAGGGTATGCGAAAAAGGATTAAGGAGAAAAGGAGTAGGGGAAAGGGTATGGCAGAAATGGTATGGGGAAGAGCAGGAAGGGGGGAAAGGGTATGGGGGAAGAGGTATGGCGGAAAGGGTTTAGGAGAAAGGGTTTTAGGGGAAGGGTTTTGGGGAAAGGGCATAAGAGAAAGGGTATGGGGCAAGAGTGTGGAGGAAAGAGTGAGAAAGGGTATGAGGGAAAGGGTAACGGGGTAAAGAATATGGGGAGAGGGTAACAAGGGGAAAAAGGTTGGGGGAAGAGTATGAGAGTAAAAGGGGTGGGGTTGCGTGAGGAGAAAAATGAGTGAGATGAGGAAATGAGGACGGGGGTAAGGGTGTGTCGCGGACAGGGTTTCCTCCGCCTTCCCGCCCCGCCCCCTCTCCATCGCCCCCTGGCGACCTTTTTTTCCCTTTCTCCACACACCCCCAAACCCTCCAACATCCCTCTCCATAGAGTCTCGTCTTTCATCGTTCGAGACGTGCGGAAGTGCTGCGGTTCGCAAACATCGATTGCTGCCCAACCCCTCGGAGTATTTTTTTACGCGCCCTGGATGGACGAGGACATTAAGGCACGCAACGATATGCTTCCCCCGTCGACGATCGCGCGAATGTCCGGTAGTGTGGTCAGCGAAGGGGCGAGGGAGGGAGGCGATCCTCCAGACTGTGGCATGTTTCGAGGAAATAAGCTCTATATCCACTTAAAAAGAGAACATGGCGAGGTGATGAAACTTGTATCATCCTGATCCGAAAACCTACGTGATTTTAGATTTTGATCTTCAAGATGGAGAGGAAAAATGTAAAAATTGTCTCACCTGAGGTTTATTTAATTTTATCCGTTTATTATTATCAGGGAGCGCAACATTAAAGTAATTACATCTACATCTACATCTACGTAATACCCTGCGAGCCACCACGAAGGTGTGTGGCAGGGGGTGAAGATCACCAAACATGCAACATTGCAATGCAACTAGGATATTTAATGGAGACATGCTAGATAACAGGGTCACATGCAGATAGATGGTTAGTATCTACATAATAAGAAAGGGATTATTGGTTGTTGTTACATGCATCATGCACTACAGACTACTCTAACTATTTTTCACCTAACTATCCCTTTGCTACGCTGCCTATTGTTGTCTCTTATGGTACGCGGGAAAAATGGCATTTTAAATCTATTGGTACGACAATCTATCTCTCTAATCTTGTTAATCTGATCAAACCTAGCATAATACGCAGGTTTTTAATATATGTATATCTAATGTAATCTGTGAACAAATCGGTTTCGAATTTACTTAATAGGTTCCTATATTTTAACCTGCGTTCTGATAGTAATTCCCATCCCAATTAATAGGAAAACTTTTATTTTCGTAGGCCATCATCAGTCTCTTTGACTTCCAATTTCAGCACATAAATAAAGTTCACGGAAAAGAAAAATTCCAATATTTTTATAAATAACCTTCATGAACTGAAATTCATACCGTATACCTTCCTTAAATATATTTTTCAACAACAAGTACTTGAAACTAGGAGTTAAGCCCAAATACGTATCTATTAAAATCAGTGCATCATCATCGTCAACCTGATAGGAAGAATAAATCTTTTTAGTGGACCATTACTAGAATATTTTAATTTCCGATATGGAGCGGTTCCACAAAGTCAAGCCTGAATTTATTTGTTGTATTTTGAAATTAATATACCAGGCATGTCACATTAGCAAATTAGCTCTTCCTTGACTTACAAGAATAAAGCAATAGAACCAGGGGTAATACCTACATATGCTCACGTACTATAATTCGTAAGAAACAGTGAGACCTCCTTCTACTAAGTTATTTATTGCTTGCATTTTAAATCTACATTTGGTGTCACGTGACCAAGATTCCACCGGATACGACGCAATTTTATCGCACAATTGATATGCTACTTGAGGGAAAATAGAAACTTGTCTGTTTACCTTGCAAGTAGCAACCGCGGTCGATTATCACCATTATCGACCCCCACTGCCATGGACGTGCATGCTTATACATCGAAGTGTCGATTGCAATCGACTTCCAAGGCCACTTTAATAAAATGGACATCCATGTGTAAACCCGCCTTAAAACAGCACTATATTGCCAAGAAATCAAATCGATAACATGGATTTTTTTCACTTTAATCCATGCATACTACTAACAGTTACAAGTGTGACTCCAGTCACCTGAACGGTCACTGTAGCTGTATTCATCGCGTCACTGGCAAATTTCTGCGTTGTGTTCCATCCAGACAGTCCTTGTCCGATAAAGATATCTTTGGAATCGATCCAACTTCAGTAGACGAGTGTTGTCCAAGAGGATAGGACAAACAAAAGGTACTGGATGAAAAACAAAAACACATCGAAATTTCGTCGTCGGGAACATCTGGCGAAAAGAGTTCTGAAATGATAAGTGGGGGGCCGATGTCTGTACGAGACTGTCTCCTGCCCGGTGGAACACGGCCCTCGTGTTAAGTTCGTATGGCGTCCGTAACAACGAGGATATCGCATACGAGTGATCGTGACAGGTCTGATGACTGGCGCGGGAAGAGGAAAGAGGAGGGGAAGGGTAGTTTGAGGGGGAGGAAACGGAGAACAACGGAGGTGAGGCGGAAAACTACTGTCAGTGCAAAAATTATGTAGACTCGAGTTTGGACACTGATTAAAAATGAGCCGTGGTGCCCACATAAATCCGAGTTACTCCTACTTTAAGCTTGTTTTATTTTAACTTTTAAGTTTAAGTTAAGTTAAACGTTTAACTGTGGTAGCCGATTATTTTTTACATTTCTCTCTCGGTTTTTTAATCCGAGGACAAAAAAAGTGCCGGTTTTTTGCCGTTTTCGAACGGAGCGCTCTCTTTGACATGTAATAATGAATAAACTTGAAGTTTAATCGTAATAAACCTGTAGTATTGTGTAGAAAAAACATATTGAAATGTACCTTTAAACGTTCAGTTCTTTCTAATGAGCCATAAAAAAGTTATGAACAAGTTCATAAAACAACTTATTCTTGGTTGTGAAAAGCAGTAGAAGCAAGATCTTGGTCTTGTTTTGAAGCTCAGTACAGCAGTATTTAATGACAATAACCATCGTAAACTCACATTGTGATATCGGTTTTTAACGAGTTAATAAACAACCGAGTATTCTAGCGGGCTCAAGCCAGCGGTAAGGCGGCCGTCATCGCGAGAGGGGTGGTGAAAGTTTGAGCGCTGTTGCCGACAGTAGGCAGTTGGAGCGAGATTTTCCCTTGTCATATGAGAGACCAAATTCAAATTTATATTATTTTACCCAGTAGCCCTAAGAAGCATGAAGTAAATATTTACGTATTTATGACGCAAAGAGTGGATCATTTTAATTACTTACGTAGTACGCTAGAAGTAAACGGAAATAGTAGCAAAGGCATTCGGAAGAGAATAGCGTTAGCTAAGAAGCAGCGTTTAGTAATAGAAGGGAGCTGATGACAGGAACTTTGGGTAAGAATGCGAAGAAGAGGCTGGCGAAGAGCTTGATATGGAGCGTAGCGTTGTATGGGGCAGAAACGTGGACCCTCAGATAGGAGTAGGAGAATAGGCTGCAGCATAATAAGCTTTAACTCATATTTAATTCGGATGGACTCAAAGTATAAATTCACCCTTTTGCAAAGATATATTTTAATTTATTATTTAACGTAGTTTACTTTTAATCTTTAGGACAACTTGTATAACAATCCCGACATCTTACTCATGTGGTGAATAAATAAAGCTCGTTATCCATTCTATATTGCGAGTTTTAGGGAAAAATAATCAAAACCACGTGATTCGCCGTATTTTAATGAAATTAAATAATACGGTGAAAGGATTTTGGAAATGTGGTGGCTTCACAGATTGAAGAACAGCGTCAATGACGTGCCACACATTGTATTATCAGAGTCCTCTATAAAGCAGCTGCCACGTTACAAATTCTGTCTTCTTGACAAATTGACATTTTAGTTGAGTGCTCGCTATGTAGAGATGTCTGCAAATTATTAGTCATTTTCATTTCGCATTATAGGTGTGTTTCGGTGGAAATTAATCCCATGTCACGCACCACTGAGATTGCAGCCGTAGATTAAAGGAAGCACTCGATGGCGTTTTTTGGGTTTGAAAGTGAACCAGATTAATTGCGAAAAATAATCCACCCAAAATTGTCATCGCGTGTAATTTTTAATGCATACATACATACATACGAATCACGCCGTTCCCTTCCGGGGTAGGCACAGTCACAATGTTTCACTCATAAGTGCATATTTGTACACCTAACTCTGCTTCAATAATGTCCTTCAATCTGACCTATCCTTGCAAACCTCTTTTGCCTCATTTGCCCCAATACACTGCTTCATACACGCTCTCCTTTTTTTAAGACTCCTAATATTCCTCCTCCTAAGAATTTCCTCAACCACATTTTTCTCGCCCTACCTCTCCCTCTCGCACCATTCATTTCACTCTTATGAACCTGTTTCGTTATTCAACTCTCATCCATTCTCTCAACATGGGCAAACCAACGAAGCACACTCCTTTCATATATGTCCATTTCTGGAGCATCTAACCCATGCTTTATCAATTTTTACCAATTTTTATTAATATTGAATTTGCGAACCTCTAGGAAGGGAGAAGTAAATTTTGTCGTGTTAATGGCGAAAAAAACTGTATTAAACCATTTCAATCACCAGCAACTCATAAGAAATGCCTGTATGTGTTACCTTTTTTCCTCAAGCCGCTCGCTAAATACTCCTTCCCAACCACAGATTTTTTGGAAATTCTATAAACGTTTTTGCTGTGCATAGTTGGTTTCTTCACCAAAATAGTTGCAAAAGCACAAACACTGCACTCTGTTAAATTTCTAATTTTATTATTATTATTAGGTATTCTACCGGTAAAGGTAGGTTTTGTTGAATGTCAGAGCATCTCCTTCCGGTCTTTTACACATTCCGGGGCCTATCTCCCTCTAGTATATCCTTTTTCGCCTCTGCATAAGATCTACCCTTCTTCATCCCATCCGTCAAACGTATTCTCTTTCTTCCCCTTCCCCGCTGGCCCAACATCCTTCCCTCTATCACACTCTTCAGCAACCCATAACCCTCTACTATATCGTTCAGGCATCATCCCTGCCTATCCCGAATTTCATTCAAAAGTTTCCTCTCCTCTTCCACCATCTCAAGCATTTTCCAGCTTCCCAGCCCTCATTCTAAGGCAATTAATCCGTCAAAAAATTCTTTTTTTTATTAGGCCCATCTGAAATGTATATCCGCTACATTGCCCATGTAAAATGGCTGGGATTTTTTGGCAAATATATCAAAGAATAGTATGGTTAGAGGCTGCTATTTTTGTTAACATGGAAAATATTATATAATTTCCTTTTTAACAAACCAAATTATCCGAATATCATGAGAAGTATTATCTCGCTCAAACTGCATTACGTGGTAAGAACCCCAAAGTTTTTGGTCCTGTTGTTGCTTTAATCTATCACCCAAATTCTGCAGTTCGTAAATTAGCTTAATTTCTCTCCTTCTTCTCGTCATTGCTAACATCTTCATTATTCCTTTTATTCCTTAATAACTGAACATTTTTAGGACATCTTTCGCCTTAGAAACCAGTGGAATTACTTTTTCGCATGCACAGATTTGCTTTGAATGGAAATGGTAAAATAATGAGATCCGAATAAGTGATAAGGATATTGCCAGGTGGAAAATCTGCGAAAAAGTTGAATGAATCTCATCTGTAAGTCTTGAGGAGTTGTGATCAGCCGTTCTTTCTGAAAAAAGCTTCTTTTGGCACTGAACATCTCTTTAAATCATTCGTCTATGGTTTAAGAATGGAATAATAATAAGAATTATTTATTCCTCAGAACGTTGAATATCACATGAAATATTGCATGATACCTCTACTCGCTATTTCGCATAGTAACCTGGTGAACAATAGCCTACGGCGATATTTTTGGAATGCCGCATGTTCGCGGTTTCAATTCAATGCATATATCGTTTTGCCCTAGTTCCGGGGAAAATGGCATCACGGGATTCTCATTACTACTCGGGAAGACAAGCGTGTCCCTGACAATGGAGAGCCAGCCACTTTGTGGAAAGCCAAAATGGAGTGGTGAGCTTCAGTGGAGTCGTGTGAATGAATGTACACACGGCCCTGGCACGGAGGCCGCCCCTTGCGCTGCGTTTCCAATATGCGTCCCCCGGGAATAACACTCCCGAGTGCCTCAGGGCATTGTTTTAGCGCCGCCGCTCTGTTGCGCTCGCTGGCTGTTTTGGCTCCGGATTATTACTCCACGGATTCGTCCGTGTCTCTCTTCTCTCTGTATCTTCGAAGCTTTGGCCGGAAGCAATTGTTTTTGTGGTAACTAGACCACAGTGGCTATCATAAAGCACAAAGGATAATGACTGGACGATACCCATGTAGCTGTGTAAGGGCTTAGCATTGCGAGGGCTGAGCCCAATTTTCAACACCACCAACTCAACAGCAGGACTCAGTTTAACGCACTTGCTTTTATTCATTGAATTGCTGAAACAATAGGAAGTAGTTGCAAAGTTTGCCATGTTTAATAGAGCGTCCTTCAGCCCTGATGAGGTATCCGGCAATGGAGAAGAAACGTTGGCTTTTTTTAATTCTTGACGCGGGTTATACCAAAATCATCACTGCTTGACGAACATGGACCACGAAAGTTTTTATTGTGTGTTGTATTGTGTTTTAGAGTGATATACATTGTAGAATCGATTTATAATGCCATATTTTACGCGAACAATTGTGATGGTAATGCTAGATTGATCATTTATACAGAATTCCTCCCCGCCCTGGACAGGGTAAACTTTTTACTTTTGTTCAATTACAGATAATAATAGTTTTCACCTCAACCCACTCGCAATTTCCCTCCTAAATGCAAAGAGAGACTGCTCTTCATCATCACTGCTTGTGAATGGCATTCAATCAATTAATTTATTATTTATTTAACGGTATTCATAAGCCCTGAAGATGAAGAGTTAGTCGCTTTTCGAAACGTTGTCTATTGAAGCCCACTACCCGGTGAAACATCCGAATTACTTATCAGGAGGAGGATTGCGTCAGAAAAAGAAACACTCAGCAATAGGAGGAAGCTATTTACGAAGACCTTGTGTAAGAATGTGAAGAAAAGTTATCAGTAGAGGAATGTGGACTCGCTGGAAAGGGTAAGCTAGAGGCGTTTGAGATGTGGGTGTGGAGGAGAATGGAGAAGGTGCCGTGGACAGGAGGGAAGACGGATGATGGAGTGCTGAGTACGGCGAGTGAAAAGAGGAAGCCTTCGGATGAGATCAGGAGGAGGCAGGGTACATCTACATCTACAAACTACCCTGCGAGCCGCCGCATGTGCAAGTGGCAGGGGGTGTTAGGGCCTCAGTCGTGTAAAGATGTAAGATTTTGGGAGGTGAAATGGTAACGTGTATTACGGGAGCGTATTTAGTGGAGCTCAGTTTTTATTGGGGTCGCTTATTGTGCGCGGAAAGAACGGGTTTTTGTACCTATCTTTCCGACAATGTATCTCTCTTATTTTATCGCTTGAGTCGGACCTAGAGATGTAGTGAGGCGTCATGATAATATTCTCTGTGTCGCTCTGAAACACACCAGTTCAGAATTTCTCAACCAAGACAAGCCTAGAGTGTTGCCTCCGAGTCTCTAGCAGCTCCCACCTTAATCCCTCTAAAAGCTGTGAGACACTATATGTTGGCTGGTAGCAGTTTTTTACGAAACATGCAGCTTTTCTGTGTATTTCATTAATTTTTTAGTTAAATTTTTATGACCATGGTACCAAATGTTCGCGGCGATTTCAAGTTGTGTAGAGTGATGTAGCAAATCTCTTTTACTTTTTCATCCAATGACCCTCCTATTATACGCTTAAAAAAACAAGTTTCCATATTTCCCATGCTGGGTAGGTGGCTGGAAAAAGTATTAGGGAGCGAAGAGCTGCTCAAGTCCGTGATAGAAGGAAGTATTTTGGGTTAGTGTGGAAGCCAAGGTGATAAGTTTGAATGATCAGAAGGGTACAATATTCAGGAAATCGAGTCAGATATGTGCGTATGCAGATGATATTGCAATTATATCAAGGACAACTCACAGCCTCAAACAAATCTATGAGCCAATGGAAAAAGAAGCAGAAAATTTGGACTTAAGGTCAATGTAAAGAAGACTAAGTATATGATAATGTCCAAACAGGAGGCTTGGAGAGTGTCACAGGTTCTAATAATAGGGGAGAATAAGTTTGAAGGAGTTTCCCTCTTCAGATATCTAGGGGTAATGGTATATAATATTAATGACATAAGCAGAGAAATAAAGGACAAAATACAGACGGGAAATCGAGCGTATTTTGTAAAGAAACAATTGTTCCGGGACCAACTCATTTCAAGAAATACAAAGATGAAAATATAAAAGACGTTGGTCCGACCAGTTCCAATAAAAACCTACCGCAACTTTAAATTGGTGCAGATAATAATTTGACTGTCGAGTACCGTTCTCAAAGAATTCTGCATAAAAGCTTCCGCGGTAATTCCGCTTAAACTCCGAAGAGTCTATGTTTGTCATTTCCCCCTTTTCTCTACTTCCGTCCTCAAACAGAGCATTTTACGTACATGCCATCGAGAGTCAACTCAATCTTATCTTGTTTTTTTTTATGTCGACGGAATCTCAATCTGTTTACTCGGCAAGAGTAAACCAACCGATAGCTGAGCGGCTTCCATTCAACTTCGTCTCTGCGCCGTGAGCAATGCGAAAAAAACTCTTGTACACACGGCATTCCAGTTGCCATTTTCTTGTCGTGCCTTTTTGGTTTCGAATCATCTTGTGTAAAGTTTTAAAGCAAATCTTTCCATCGTCAAGAGGAAATCGATTAACAAATATTTGCAATGAACTCTTGAAAATGTTTCCGCCGAATATTTGTGATGCATTGTGCTGCTAACGTCCTACCTTTTTTTATTTTATGTCGGTAAATTCACTATTAATGAGTAGATAGCTAGCCTTTTACGTTATCTTTTTTACCATAAAGTCGGAATAATGGCCATTCAAACCTACAAAATCCTTATGAGAATTAAACTTTCCTGCAATATATATTGCATAGTTAAAGTCATTTTCTGCTGTTCTCTTTCCTTACTATTGAAAACGGTTTCGGGTTAGACCTATTATTCAGTTATGTAGTGCCACGGAGAGAATTATAAATGAGAGAATATAATGAGAGTCACACTCACATGATAGTCGATGGCATTAAAATAAAACAGCATGTGTGGTATGGTCATATACGATGTATGACGAGCGATAGATTACCAAAGCAAATCATGAAATCCACAGGGTAGAAAAAACAGTAATGCTCAGAATAAGTTGGAGAGAAGAGATAGAAAAGGCAATCAGAAGAAAGCAGTTACTGAAAGGCCTGTGAATGGACTGTGAGCAATGGCGGTGAGACATCAGATAACGTCGTAATATGTAAAAAAAAATATTATAAATATATATAAATATTACCGAAAAATTCTAGACGATCGAATTCTTGCATTTAATGTAGAGATATTTTTTTAAAAGTCTACTCAAAAGCGGATCATTGCAAGGATCAAATGGTAGCACAAGTAAGAAACCGACACAATTTACCATTGTCTTTAAGATATCTTGAAAGCGTAAGCCGGGTGTTACAATCAAATGGCATTAATGTTCAGGAATTAACAAAAACTTGGTAAGTTTTACGTAGAATATTTATTCGACGGTCGGTTTCGTCGAATAGTCGACACCATCAGGTGGACACTCAAAGGCATGGACCTGATGATGTTGACTGTTCGACGAAACCGGTCGTCCAATAAACATTTTACGTAAAACTTACCAAGTTTTTGTTAATTCTTGAACATTATGGAAAAGCCATATAAAATTAAGGCTGAAACTGTTGAATTTGTCAAATTGTATTAGTTATTAATTTAGTTGTGTTGAAGGCCGCTTATTGAACTGTGAAAAAGTATTCCTTTAAACCAAATTTTTTTCCAATATTATTTTGTATTTTTTTTTCGCTTTTCATTGGCTAAGACACATAATTAGTAAAAGCAGCATGTTTTTTGCGCCACCAACTAAAATATAGGAGTGATTATTTGCTACGGCTCCCTTTACCTCGATAGATTCTCTTTGGTGGTTGAATCTCAAGACAAAATGTTGAGAAATCATTTCTAAATCATTCGTACCATTTAAAAATAAATACTTTATCACATAATTGCCTTGGCCTTCGGAAAGCAAAAGAACCGACATCCTTACACGCATGCCCGTCGCGCCTATATCTTTCGGGGTAGGCAAAGTTTAAAAAATTTAGTTATTGCCGTTGGCCCTATAAAACTGGCTCCCTTTTAATACCTTCCTCCATAATGCCCTCTTCTTACAAACCACTTTCGCTCATCAAAATTTTCTCGGGCTTCCTTCTGTGTGAGTGAGTCGATGGTGGCCGACGTTTCGATACTCGACTCTAATATAGTCCTCCGGGCAGAGGTGAATGCCGTGACAGGTGAAGGGCCACCCATATATACCTACCAAGGGGGAGGCCAGGCTCGAGGTCAGCTGGTCGTTGGCGGCAAGGTTTTTGCAACATTTCTTTATTTCCTTAAAATGGACTTCCGAATATTGTTTAGGATGTAACCTTATTAACGGTATAACTTATAACTTCAGGCTTGACTTTGTGGAACCTCTCCATATCGGAAATTAAAATATTCCAGTAATGGTCCACTAAATAGATTTATTCTTTACGACCCGGGTTTCGTCACATACGACGCCGGGTTTCGAATCTCACCTGAAGTTGTCAGTATGTGACGAAACCCGGGTCGTAAAGAATAAATCTATTTAGTGGACCATTACTAGAATATTTTGATTACCTATTAACGGTGTTCAACCGACGAATATTACTGTTATTTTGTAAGTGAAGGAAAGGGAATGCAAAAAATATGCCGATAATTCATAAAATATGTTACTTAAATTATACTTTTCTTAGACTCACCGATCAACTATTTTCCATTTCAATCCAGTTTTATATTTTTCAGTTAAATATTAAATGGTGTTTTTTAATTAAAGGAATAAAAATCGCCTTAGTTAAGAAAAACAACCCAACCTTGCTGTTCCTATACTTAGATCTAATTTCATAAAACTGAGTATTTTTCAAGGAAGATGAATGGTACTGTAGTGATTTCTTATTATTTGTCTTTTCTAAGGCCCAGTTGTCGATGTGAATGATCGATATCAGACGTCTCCTAACATAACCTAGGGAGTAAAAATTAAATGTATTTAGGCCCAGTTTTATGATTTCTAGTCAAGTATTTTCTATAAGTGGAAACTGAGTTTAATACTTTCTCACACCTGTAGCGCTGATCTCTCTTAATTGGCATACATATGAAAGACATGAAGTCAAACTCTTAGCTAACATCTAATTAACATCTAGTTATGATGCAGTTAGCGTTAACGAGACATTATAAAATCGGGATTGAGTCCGTTTTACACGATGAAGCAGGTCCACTACAATATGCCAGGTTTAATGGCTCATTTCAAATTCCCGAAGATATAATTAACTCTTTTATTTCTTGCACCCACCTTTTGCAAATAAACTTGTTTAATACCAGGTTTGAAATATGAGAAAGTCTTGGATTTCTTTTGCCTGCCAATTTCCCCGTTTAGTATTGGAATTAGCCTTCATAATTCTTTGTAGCCCAACTTTGTAGCTTTGTAGCTACATCCAAGGATGCCGACTAATTCCGGTGTCACCAGAACCATTTTCTTCAAGGACAAGGCCGGATTGGTGAAAGCGATCGAAATGTGTTTAATGGCCGGATACATTTTATTCCAGCTGTTGATCCCGTCCAAATTTTCTTTCCTTTTTTCACTTGGCTGCACGATTTAAGTGTTTACTTAAGTGACCTTTCCTTTTCACTGAGGTGGTCTTGGAGTAAATGGTTCGCTGGGAATCTGAGGATAATTTTGGAGTTCCGATTCATCGAATTTTCTTTCCACGCTAAATTAAGCTCTTTTTTTCTATTTTTATCCCTTGAGATGATTTTCAATTGACTACAAGTGTCTCGCCTCTGAATATTCTCATCTTATTAAACACACTTTTTTTGCGAACTCCTTATGTGCCCTTAAAAGATTTTTGGATATTCACATGTTAGTACATTGACTTGTAGCTTACAATTATGACCGTATGTTGACGTCATTTTATTTTCAATACTGGGTGGTTAACATAATGGTTAATTGTATCATTATGAATTTGACCCGTTGGGTAGGGCACAAAATCACTCATCCGGTGCTACAAAAGGGTGCGATTAATTGATGAAATGGTAAAAAATAGCTCTTATTGCAGTATTTTTTCTCTCCATCGTAACAAGAGCAGATAAAAAACTATAATTTCCTGAATTCAATTGATACAGTCTCAATTTCGTGAAGTCTCTCAGATAACTCTGTATATCCATTTATTTTCTCGTTTGAGGAAATGCTTTGATAAAGACCAGTTTTATCCTAGAGTGGACATGGATCAGGTGCAATGTTATTATTTTAATTTCCGTTTTATTAACACAAATTGTCGGACATGAAGAAAAAACATCTTAGTATATTCCGCACTTAAAACGTTCATTGCAGACCCAGGTTTCGACTGCACAGAATCATTACCAAGGACCTAGATAATGATTGCTGTACATTCGAAACCTGGGTCTGCAATATACATTATTAGTGTGGAAAATACTAAGATTTTTTTCATGTCTGTGACTATGTTCCACAAAGTTACGCCTTCAACCATTAATATTAACCCAAATTGTATTTGATTTCATCTGCATTCAGGAGGAAAGTGAGTTGTTATTGTATGCCCTTACCGTGGTGTCTCTTCAGTCTGGTTCATGCCTGTTTTTGCTCATTGTGCTCTATAATCATAATTCCACCCCTTTAATGCCACACTTGAAATCCCGTGTACGACGTCACAGCAGTCTGTTTTCTCAGAGCCCAGTTGAGCAATGTACTCTGTGCGGACAGTGCGCGTGAGCAGTATGTTGTACACAACATTCTCATAGGGTTTAAGCACTATTTTTTCAGATGGATCATCACATGAACTTGTGCAGATTCACAACAATTATTTCTGCTCTTAAGTTTATTCGAGAAATTCCATCGCTGATAAGTAAGTCCAAATTAGTATTAAAACTTTCCACCTTATTGTTTGCTTCTACAAATTTTTCTGCTCTCACTGATATCTTCCCTTACCTTGCCTATCCAAAAAACTAACGCACACCAGAAGCAGATTATACAATTTTTTTATCAAATCCTTTTTCCAGTCATCGCAGACGAAAGCAGCGCTACACACATTGAATTAGTAAATTTTGAAGTTAATAATATCAGTTATTTGTTAATATGCAAAAAATTTAGTTTATGAGGTGCCTACTTTTGATTTTATTTCAATATCTTGGGAGTTTTTGTTTCTTAAAAATATTTTTTCCAAATTGGCGTTTGTATTAGGTAGACGAATCCTAATTCCACATGTTTCACACGTTTGCTCATTTGACGCCATGCAAGTTCAAGTTAAGTTGCAGATTAAAATAGCGTGGAAAGGACTTGGACCTTGAACATTCCAACCTTCGGACAAACTTTTCTATTAGTGGCTGGGATTTGAATTGACTGACATGAATGTTATTTTACAGTGGTAGCACCTACAGATGTCCGTCTTACTCCAAAATTAAGAGAAAAGTAACTTCTGCTTCAGTATTGCTGTCATCATTATGAATTAATTTTTATATTTTAATTCTTTCTTGATTACCCATCAGCCAAATTGCACTTTGTTCCCTATTACTGGGATAAATGTGGTTATTTTTTTCCTCACGTTGGAAAATAAGCAACAAGTATACAATTTAAAAACATGACTTTACCGCAACAACGCAAAATTACGCAACCTTCAATTTGATATTTCAATGCTAAAATTCGCGTAATTGGTCTTGAAGATGTTCATTTCAAACTCAAGTGACAAAATTTTGAAATAGACAGTAAGCTTAGCAGTTTTTATTTTTTACTCTTCCCGTATGATTGAAAGAGATTGGTCAATTAACTTCATCCTAATAACAGGAATCTTCTCTTTATCTTGGATTCACTTCGCGAATCATACGCTATTCTGATACAAAGCTGGATTTGATCTTATCCAATGGCGAACTCTCTCCCAGGGGTATATAATAATGTAATCTATGCGGAGTTTTGAAGAATATATCAATCAATTTCATACCGCTGTGTTGACACCAGGATTGTGCTTGTCGACTTCGTAATGGCAGAGGTATTCTCGTTATAAAATTAGCATCGCCAATTGAGATGTAATAGATAAACTAAAAATTGGTGAGTGAAAGGTCTTCCACGTATAACTTGGAGAGGAAAATTACCCAGTTTTATTGATCGTTCGGTGATCTTCTCCTGCCACGATTCCATGAAGCGTCTCGTTTTATCAAACAAAGATCTTATGTTCCCAGAATACTCCCTCCGTATTATTATCACCAAGGAGGTCCTCGGTCCCATAAATGCTTTCGGCGAAAAATGCTATCTTTACGCATCGGGCACTTACTCCTGAGAGGCCAACTTCGCCTACATGGCGTTGGAATCCGACGCCACAGGTTTGACGGGTTTACAGTTGAAACAACCGCTTTTGCGCACAGCGTAGCTTGCGCCCACGCTCCGTCCCCCAACCTTTACCCTACCGCAGCCACACTCTCCATATCTCCGTCTCTCCCCTTGTCAAGTCTTGTCGTCACCACATTCCTTTTCTACTTTCCTTCCACCCCTTCTACCTCACTGTGCTACCTTGCGAATGTTTACTCCTCCTTGAGGCGGCTGGATCGGCACACCTACAGCGTCTACGGACTGTCCCATTGGTCGTGTGTTACTTTTAACCTCTAAATTCTGACACTTCCGTTAGTGCCACTTTGATCAAATTTGGTAGGAAGCTAGAGAAAGGTGGTATATTTGGTTCACCTACATCTACGTCATACCCTGCAAGCCACCCAACGGGTGTGTTGCAGGGGATGCTTCTACACCAGGCATGCATAAATTATACGATAGAACACCGAAACTACATTGGAACCAGCGTACCACACATGCAACGCGCCCATTCAAATCTACTAACCAAGAAACTTTCTATCGTTAATCGTTCCAGCATGCAAAGGATACAAAGATTACTACCACAGATTCTAAATATCATGCATAAAAAAGAACATCAATATTTACATCATGCATAAATAAGAACGTAGAGAATATAAAGAGAAAGATCTACAGTCTAGCTAATCTCACTATTCGCACTATTCATGACGACGATCACAGCTGTTATGGTCCCGAATGGTACGCGGAAAAAATGACAATGTTTTGTTGGGTGCAAGCGAAATTTAAAAAATATGACGTTTTGATCCTAGAATTTGGATCCAACGGAAAATGAAAAAGATTGCCTTCTAAATCTACATTTACATACCACCCTGCGAGCCACCGCATGTGCGTGTGGCAAGGGGTGTTAGGACGCCAGCCGTGTAAAGATGTAAGGATGAGGTTTTGGGAGGTAAAATGATGACGTGTATTATGGGAGTGTATTTAGTAGAGCTCAGTTTTTATTGTTGTCGCTTATTGTGCGTGGAAAGAACGAGTTGTTGTAGCTGTCTGGTAATGTTTCTCTCTAATTTTATCGCTTCTGTCAGACCCAGAAAGGTAGTGAGGCGTCATGATAATATTATGTGTGTCTCTCTGAAACACACCAATCTGAACTACGTTGCAGGCTAAGAAACACGTGTTATGTAAAAAACTGATTCGTCGTAACTCAACCCGGCTGATACACCAATCGGTAATTACTGGTCATTGAGTGCAATTTTCAATAGTTTTTTGAAAGCAAGAAAAACAATATACTGTGACTGTTCAAACTGGCAGTAATAGAATTGATACCAGAATTACATTTTAAGTTTTTTTATCTCATCCAAAGTATGTTATGACTAATTTTTTTGGCGTGGTGATTGAAATTTTGACGAATACATTGAAATATGTATATTTTTTTCAAATATTGGGTTCGGCGTCAGGGGCGGCGTGGGTGCTCAGGGGCCCAGGCCGCTGCACGTCCAGAGGGGCCCGGTTTTTGTGATCCCCCCTCCCCCCTTCTGAAAAACTACGTGCGTTTAAAACGCGTTGCAGGTAGTTAAGGGCAAAAGGTTTGCAAATTATATATAAACGACATAAAAACTTTCGATGCGATAAACGTCTTATTTTATTTATGTTAAAATTAAACTGAACTATAATGTATTCATATGTTGTATATAATCTAAACAGGTACAGGTTAGCAGCAAGGCACACGACTAGAATTAAAATTTTAAACAGTAGTCACGTTGTATAACGTGCCCGCCGAGCCCGAAACCTAGTGCGTGGCCCGGGCGGGAATTCCCGTCTTCCCGCCCTGGGCACGCCGCCCCTGTTCGGCGTGAATCCTTGGTATTTGTTTAATCAATAATCAGTAGCAATGTAACGTTTCGCGTTGAGGAGAAAATCTGAATGCGTGTCATTCATTTATTGTAAAATAAATACTATTTGTCATGACACAAATTCCATGTTGAATAAAAAAGAAAGAAAATCAAACCAAAAATTGGTAATCAACTTCAAGAGAATAATCTATTAAAATTTCACCGTAAATAACTTTCTTGGGTTATTTTTCCTTGTCCCTCTATAACTTATTTACCTTTGAGATTAAAGACTTATCTAAAGGTAAGAATAGTCCAGTTCGGATTTTTAAGACTAAATATAATCCTAATAGAGATTCCAAATTTCATCAAATAGAAACGTTCGAAGGAGATGGGAAATCGAATTCACTTTTATCGACAGAAGTCACCGATAAGAATTTCTTCTGAACACGATATTTGACGCTAATCTGTCCATCAACGAAAATCCCTATCGCAACTTGAAAGTAATCTTTAGTAAAAAAATCCCTTCGCTTTCAATTCCATGAATCCGGAGTCGTTGAGACGAAAAAGGCATCATCATTCCCATAATGCCAAAATGTCAGTGAATTATTCGAATCTGTACGCAAGTTATCGGATTGTGGCGTAAGATATGTTATGTGCTATGAGACAAGAGAT
Organism: Ceriagrion tenellum; assembly: GCA_963169105.1. Lineage (NCBI taxonomy): Eukaryota > Metazoa > Arthropoda > Insecta > Odonata > Coenagrionidae > Ceriagrion > Ceriagrion tenellum. The sequence goes on from OY720637.1 coordinate 127,577,458, forward strand.
ATTCATATTTTTTGTAGTGCATACCTCATTTTTATCTCTGGATGGGTGGATGGAGGATGGATTTACCCTGCCAAACATCCTCGTGGTGGCTTGCAGGGTAATAAGTAGATATAGATTGTGAATAGCCACTTCGAATATAAAAAGGTGTCAAAAGTTTGTAAATGTACAATGATCTAGCTGGAAACAATCTCAGTTCTAAAAACAAAGGAAAGGAGCATCCATACCTCCTTTTAAACATTATTATTCTAATAGCTCTTTTTTTGAATGACCTCTTCATACTAAATTAGATATATATGCGCACCTCTCAAATAGATTATATGATAATCTTGCATTGATTGTACCAAGTCCAAATATACTGATCTTAAAAAGGATTTTGGAAATTTCTTTCGCATATAATAAAATTTTGACTAGGCATATCTTAATTTATTTTTGATGCCTAGAATATGTTTAAGCCAGTTTAATCTTTTTTTCTAGTGTCACACCCAAATACTTGATTTCATTCACTCGCTCAATGAATGAACAATTGCAATAAAGACGTGGACAATTTAACGAATGATAAAATAATTTAAAATCAAAGTGACCGGCAGGATAGGAACGGGTCGAAAACACCGAGGAATGTATGATCACATGCTGTGAGTGAGTTAAGCTTCAAGATATGAAAGCATTTGAGGTCACAAGTCTTGCATGGTGCGCTGTAGTTACGCTAGATGATGATTCAACCGATATGCGCTTACATACTGGGTCAAACGGTGGGGTGATTCCCAGCGCTGACGTTACGGAATCTCGTGCAATACTGCGCTGGAAGCCGGCGCGTATTTATCCAGCGATATGCCATTACACGGTAACTCTCGGCGCCGTTTGTATCCGCATCATTCTTAGCTATGAAGGCTGCAATGATGAATTGCACGAAGAAAATTGCATGGTTCTTGTGGATAAGTATATTTTCGGGTCCAAATTTATTTATATATCAACGAATGATTGCCTGTCTAAGGAACCGAAAATCGCCGCGTACAAAAGTGTACTTCTCCCCACTTTTTTGTATGGTAGTGAAACATGGGTATGTCAGGATAGACATAAGAGTAGACTAAACGCTGCAGGTTTGAGTTATCTGAGTGTTTACCGCAAAAGTAGGATGGATAAGGTCAGGAATGAGTGGGTAATAAATGAGTGTGGATTAGATGCTCCAGTAATGGACGTATATGAAGGAAGTGCGCTTCGTTGGTTTGGCCATGCTGAGAGAATGGATGAGAGTGGAATTACGAAACAGATATATAAGAGTGAAATGAATGGTGCGAGAGGTAGAGGTAGGCCGAGAAAGTTGTGGTTGAATGTGGTCGAGGAAATTCTTAGGAGGAGGAATATTTGGAGTCTTAATAACACGAGGGCGTGTATGAAGCAGTGTATGAGGGTAAATGAAGTATAAGAGGTTTGTAAAGATTGGTCAGTATGGAGGAAATTATTGAAGCATAGTTAGGTGTACAAATATGTATTTATGAGTGAAACTTAGAGACTATGCCTACCCCGTAAGGGAACAGGGTGATTGGTATGTCTGTATGTATGTTTTTCTTTTGCTGCCGGACGATTCTGTTGGCCCGTATGTCCCCGGAATCCCGATAGGCTGCTGAACCTGTCATCAGGTTTTCCAGGGACCGGACCAACAGAACTTGACATACATCCATGCCCTGGGTGGTGAAAAACCCACCTAGGCGGGACTCGAACCCGCGACCCTCGGTTTAGCAGGCGAGGACTTTACCCCGCCGCCACTGCGGCCGGCGAAAGGCCGGCCCCGGTGGCGCCGGCCGGCATTATTTGAAAAAGTCCAAAAAACGGCACAAAGGCTTTTAACATTGGATGATTGCCATACAAATAAATTATAAGCATTATCAAAATATAAAATAATAACAGAAAATAGAATAGATACAGAGGAACATGAGAAAGTGGACCGGGACTTAGCGATATGTTAACAGGGCAGATGGGACTAATTTGCAGACTTTTGACTCAGATTTTTTTCAATTTTTTCTTGCTAATTTTTATTTAAAAATATACAGAGATATACAGGTATGTATATTAATAACATTTTTACTATAAAGAAAAAATAAAAGTATTCTCGCAAATTACAGTTTTATTTATTATCATAAGTCTAAAAACATTCAATTTTATTTAATTAGTACACGCGTACCACCTGAAACGTTCCCGCGTACCACCGGTTGGGAACCCCTGCCCTACACCACTACGTTAGTAGGGTATATGTATTGATTTTGTCACAGCAGAAATGTAACGCATTGAAGGAGGCGTGGCAGGTACGGAAAAGTATGTAAAGAGATGATCATCATCAACTTACAGGTCCATCTAGCGATGTCCGTCTGCCTGTCCGTCTGTCTGTCTGTCTCTTCGCACGATAACTGCCGTAAACATTAAAAGGGTCATGGGTCATAAGCCTCTAGTAGTCCACAAACGGCACAGTTCTAAAATGGATTGGATCTGACGAAAACCACGCCTTTTTTAAACAAAATTTAAAGTGGTGTTGGGTATTCAAGCTTCGGAAAGGCCGAAGATAATTTCTTTACTAGAATGAATATCAGAGAATCTTCTCCCGGTTTTCTACACTGTCAGGGGCCTATCTCCCTCTAGTTTATCCTTCTTCGCCTCAGTATACGATCTACCCTTCCCCATCTCGTCCATGAAACCTATTCTCTTTCTTCCCCTTCCCCGCTTGCCCAACATCCTTCCCTCTATCACACTCTTCAGCAACCCATAACCCTCTATTATATCGTTCAGGCATCATCCCTGCCTATCCCGGATTTCATTCAAAAGTTTCCTTTCCTCTTACACATTATATCCTTCAGCCATCTACCCTGCCTTTCCCGGATTTCATTCAGAAGATTTTTTCCCTCACCCACCATCTCCAGCACTTCCTCGTTAGTCTTTCTTTCCGTCCATCTAACCTTCTCCATTCTTCTCCACAACCACATCTCAAATGCCTGAAGCCTATTCTCATCCTCCTTTCTGAGGGTCCACGGCATCGTGTGGTATCGTAATATCGTTATGGTATCGTAAACAATGAGCAATTTGTTCTGCCTAATTCGGTTACTTATGTTCCCTTTTTTCATTTCGAATTTTTTCACGCTCAAACCGCGACCCGAGTATGAATGAATGATCTTCATTATCGGTCAGCGCTTGGGTCTCGTTTACATAGTAATAGGTCTCGTGACATCTGCGGAAGGGAGTTAGGGTGGGGGGGGTTCAAGGAGCGGAGGAGAGCAGTTTCCCGGAGATACGTAGGTCAGGATAGGTAACAAGGCCGGGTAAAGGAATCCATTAATGAGGGTAAACACAGGGGCATTCATACGTTTTCGAAACTTCCAACTTTTCTCCCGAGTGCATTTGGGTCCCTGGACACTTACTTACTCCAAAAGACTCCACTCCCAAGAGACTTACTCCAAAAAATTAATAAAATACAAAGGAAAGCTGCGCGCGCTCCGTTAAAAACCGCTACGACCGTACATATAGTGTCTCACAAATTTTAGAGGGATTAAGGTGGGAGCCCCTAGAGACTCGGAGGCTACACGCTAGGCTTAGGTTACTTGAGAAATTCAGAACTGATACTTTTCAGAGCGGCACACAGGATATGCTTTTGACTCCACATTGACATTGTTGAACAGATAGGTACAAAAACTCGTTCTTTCCGCGCACAATAAGAGACCACAAAAAATCTGAGCTCCACTAAATACACTCTCAAAATACGCGTCGCCATTTCACCTCCTAAAACTTTATCCCTTGCATTTAACACGACTGGTGTCCCAACACCCTCTGCGGAAAATTTTTCAGTAGCCAAAAGGCCAAAAATCTTACAGGTGTAAACTTCAATTATCGCATATTATTTAAAATTCTACGGGTCCGTAAATAAATAAGAAGAAAAATGCCTACTCTTTTCTTTAATATCCGTGTTTTTGTTGCAGGTTTGTGTTAAGGGGATAATAATATTTTTTCTTCCCCGTTTGAAATCTCGCAGAAAGCATTTCTCCACCGTGTCTGTACTCCCGAATCATTTGACCTCTATATTTGAAATCTGTCGCTCGCGCTCCAGTATAAGTGATCCAACCATTTCATAGAATCACAGTCCCCACGGTCATTAACTTAAGCAAGCGATCGCGTGCACGTGCCACGACAACATCATGCGATAATGCAAAATGAACGAGTCACCGAAAAGCATAGATTATGAAGGAGAATATGTACAATCATACGGTTCGGTAGAACTGAATTCTGAAGCCATTTCCAAAATGCGCAGTCGGCAGTCAAATGTTGGTCCGTTCAGGGTTGCAGTTAATGCGCTGAAATTATAGATGTCAGCAGGGGAGTCGTCGCGGTGCCGTGTAATGTATGTTGGAAAACCTGGAATTGAAGTGTCTTTCCAAAAGAGAACTGAATTTCTTTTTCTTGAAATAATTTTGTCTTATTTTTGCGCCACAAAAAATATCTATTGTTTAACTTTCGTGCGTTAAATCTTAATCCACACTTACTTCGAGGTGTGTAACGACGTGCCGTGCCCTAAATAAAAATTAATCGCACTATTTTTAAATTAATATTGGAAGCTTCACTTTTCTTCATTGGTCATACTGTTGAGGTTTTTTTTCGTTTCTTTAAGCTATCCTTGTTGATATATAAAAATGTAATGGTGTGTGTCTGTCTGTCGCTCCATCACGCCAAAACTGCTCCACCAATTGAGCTGAAAGTTGCATACAGATAGAAAGTATATCTTGTTGTAACATTGGCTATATTAAAAACCCCTCAAGGCCCCCGAATTCTGGTGGTCCATGCTAAGCATTGGGTTCGGTACCGTTGTTTCATTTTTTGCATTTTAAAAGTACTTTCACTCAAGATAGAGGGCTGTGATTGTTTTCAATCGGATGGCTGAATAAATCAAGTTTTTAAAGCTTTCAATCGATTTACTTTTACACTTCGTATTTGTCTGAAAATCATGTTTTTAGCTGAAAAATCTCTCATTTTTCTCTGAAATCAATAACAGCATATTTCCTTGACAACCAGAGATTTGATTTTCGAAGGATATTCACGCCTCTAGCATTTAAATATCCCGTTTCCTTCAGACACATGATAGTATGTAGAGAGAAAATCTGTATAAGAATGGCCCAGAGTCCCAAGGTCCCCATGATAGATTGCTTCGGGGGTAATCAACAAATTCAAAGCATATTTACAACAAGTATCATTTTAAATGTGTATTCTCATAGTAGCTCTCATAGGGGCTGTTAGACTGGACCAAAAAAGTAGAGTCGGGTAAGTCTTATTCGGTGCTACGGCGCGAGACAAGAATTTTGATACCCGGGTCGACCCGATCAGACCGCGGGAAAAGGTCCCGCACAGCGCTTGAATATTTAACCTAGTTAATCATAGAAATGAGAGCGATGATGCGATGTCAGAGACCGAAATATCGGTCGGACAGAAAATTTCATGAAACAGAATGTGTGCAGAATGATCTATTTAAGGAAGGAAAAAATAAACCAAGTGCGTATCTCATAAATAAATAAATAAAATGGAGTAAATAATAAAGACAACGCCTATTTTACAGGGGCAAATACAATTTTTCGCCACCACATACATAAATTGTGTAGTGCCACTACATGCATATGAGAAAATACTATTTGGGTTACCCGTGCATGGAAGAGGACCAACAATCACTCATCTCTCCGTGCACCTGTTAAGCGGTGAACTATAAGCGCGGTGAGAGCGGTGAACGGTAAGCTGCTTTTTCGAAAAACAAATGAACGAAGAAATTACTGTCGTGGAAATGTATAAAAATTAAATATACATATCAGGCCACCTTAGATTTTGATATTTTAGCAAATAACTGTAAGAACTCTCGCCAAAATGCCGTAGTTCAATAGAAATGTCAGTACTGTAGGGTCATTACCAACATAAAAGTGCTGTAATCATCAATTTAACTAAATTAATTAAAAATTTAATCACCTCAGATTTTTTTATTTTAGCAAATATCTGCAAGAACTCTCGTCATAATGCCATAGGCCGACAGAAATGGCAGTGCTGTAGGGTCATTACAAAGAGTGAAGTGCTCTTCAAAAATGTAATCCCATCCCATAAATTAAGTTCCATCAGTGGCAAAAATATTTTAAGCGATGTGAGGGAAAACAAGGAATTCGTTATTTTTTACCTCAAGAGAGAAGTACGCCTTGTTAGCTTCACTGATTAAAGGACCCGGTGCCAATTGGGGGGCACCCGATCAATGTCCCGGTCTAGGAGGTCGATTATAACCCCTGTGGAATTCCGCACTTCTTGAGTCTGGTGACTCCGTAACGGTAATAACAAGGCTTGTCCTGAGATTCTTAAAAATCGTCCAAAAAAGAGCGAACATCTTATTGCATTCTATGTTTTGGCCTGAACCACGCGGTCAATGGTGCCATACGCACGCTATGGACTGCTTTTGTAAAATCATATGTCCGGCGGTTTTGGAGAGCCTGGTCCATTAAAGGCTCCTAATACTTCTTCAGGGGAGGACGCCTTGCTGGCTTACCTCGCTAAAACGCTCTGAATGATAACGATGGGTCAAGGGTCGGTTTGAATCCCGGTCAAGGCGAATGATGTTTCGTCTGTGGAATTTTGCACTCTTTGTTTTGATTCGCACAGTCGCATATGAGAATAGCCTTCAGGTATCTTGAGGAAGATAGTTACCCAGTCATAACGGAGACCATGTTAGAATTTTACGTTTCAATTTTTGCAGCTGTGGAAAGCGTGAGTTGTAAGTAATATTGTAATAATTATGGTGCCATATGAATTGTACTTATATATGACTGAAATTATCCGTAATTAAATTGAAATATATCTGTAAATCTTTAACTTTCATTCCTTTCACGGAATACGTTGAAAATTATTCATTTTTATCCGAAATATTGTCCATAAAAATTAATAAATGCCGAAGAAGGCCGGGAAAATAATTCTCTTCGTTTGAAATTACTTTAGACTTAAGATTTATTTGGAATTATGAAAAAATTACTTCGGTGACTCTATGATTATTTTAAAAAGTAGTTGAGTAAACATTAAAATACAAACTTTGGTTTTAGACATTCCTCATGTTTTACATAGTTTCCGTCTAAAATGCATACCGGCGCCATTTTCCGTGTAAAATGGCTCGTTATTTTTGGCAAACATCTCGGAAATTAGTCAGCATTTACATACCACCCTGCGAGCCGCCGCATGGGCGTGTAGCACGGGGTGTTAGAACACCAGCCGTGTGAAGATGTAAGGGATAAAGTTGTGGTAGGTGAAATGGTTGAGTATATTATGGGAGTGTATTTAGTGGAGCTCAGTTTTTATTGTTGTAGTTTATTGTGCTCGGAAAGAATGAAATTTTTGTATCTATCTGTTCGGCAATGTATATCTCTTTTTTTATCGCTTTTGTCAGACCTAGAGATGTTGTGAGGCGTCATGAAAGTAATTCATTTCCTGTCAATCAATTCCGATAAGCCTCCCCCAATGAAACAAGTTCCCTCAACCAAAGTGGGTTACGTCGCTTCTCACAGGGCGAAGGAAAGTCTTCGTCGTCGTCACCATCATTAATGCAGCGAATTGAAAATGAGACTGAATCACCTCGCTCGCGCTTTCACGCGCCGTATTTGACGATCCTGTTGTCGGCGAAGGTCCTTCCCAAGTGAATAACGCCGCGCGCGCGACCGAGCGATGCGTCACCCCATTGTCATCGATACCCGAGTTTAGCCTCTGTGGCGTTTCGGTCAACTAAAATCGGCGCGACACTTCGATTGGAATCGTCTTTTCTGCTGTATCGTCCCTACTATAATAATTTCAAGGGGCTTGACCCACGCGTTAAAATTTCCCACAGTTTTGATAAAAATTCCGAATCCAACCGAATTTTTCATTTCAAAATTTTGCATAACATAATGGAGAATTATTGCTATCGCTATCGAGTTGCGGGCAAGTACTAAATTATTTGAAGAGAGAATGATTATATTGTATATACATGAATAAATACAACTACATATTGTTTGACTTAATATTATGATTTGATAAGACCTGGTCTCTGATATAAACTGATAAGATGATCTCTATAGGCCGATATTTTTTTTTCTCCAATTTGAATTTATTTTTAAGCGTTATCTTAGAGAAATCATACGAGCTGGGAAAATTAACTCTTAGAATGTTTTGAAGAACACGTCGAAAGCCCACCAATGATTCCCTTCCACTGCTATGTTATTCGCTATTCTTTCCCGTAATAATATAAACAACAACAGCTGTAGCTATGGCACCCATCATGAAAATGACACCTGTTGGTTGATTGATGGAGTTGGTTGGTTGATTGAATGGAGATGAAGTATGTACAATATTCTCGTGAAATTTGATGAACTTGGACTCATTTTTAGGAAAAATATCTTATCTATCTAGCGATACCAGAATATCAACCGCTTACCATTATATTTTTCGGAATATTTGTCAATAAAATAGACGCCATTTTCGTGGAAAATAGAGCTCATATGGGCTCCAAAGAAACTTTTTTTTAAATGAGGAAGTTCCTAGAAACTAAGGGAGGATTAAGAAATAAGAGATAATTTCGTCGGGCATGTAAAAATTGCGTACTTTTTATGCTTTCTCAACTGTTTCTTTAAAATATATCAGATTTTCGCCGCGGTAATTTTGGCCAAATTGCAGAATAATCTTCGGCTGTGAAGGCGAGTGTGCGGTGTGAATGTTATGAAACAAGTAAATACCTAACACATGTGTATTTGGTTTATTACTGAGAATTTTAGAATTTACTTCATTCCTCTTGTGGTTTCTCACTTCGGAAATAAGAACAAAGTCTTCATCGTCACAAGGGATGAACCTCGCCCAAACTACTTACCTTCATTTTTTTAAACTATTATGGAGTAATGTTCAGTCGAACGCTAGAAATGTAAACATTCAATTATCTCGCGGAATATGGCCTTATTTTATCACCTTAATTTTTTGCATGATAATTAATGGTCGTTCAATAATATTCTTGGCTGAAAGTCTCAAATGATTCTCGTTATCTTCATGAATTCACCTGAAAGTTATCCCTGAACTTAAATTCGATCGCTATTAGAATTTTTCCAGTGATCAGACCTATCTCAATTGAATTTTCTCGTGTCTTTATTCATTAGGATATGGTACCTTATTGAAATCGTAGGAAACTATTTTTGAGATAAAAATTTCATAGATGGATACCATTATTATTCATTACAAGGGTGGGTTTACCCTGGCAAGTTACGAGCGTTATCTAAAAGTAGATTTTTTGAATGACTGGCGTAATATACGACCGATTTTGTCATATTGCTGACATCATCATCTGTTTACCTGCACCTGATGTTATCACATATTTGACGAAACTGGATAGTATTTACATTGAATTGATCCGCGGAAATTACACACAGTTTATTCATTTGGTGACCATTAACTTCCACTGAGTTACACCAGAAACAATAGGGTTCTCTTATAAAGTTGCTAGTCGACATTTTTGTGGCCATTTCTATTCTCTGGAAGAAACATAAAATATTCTAAGGCAAATACGGGAAGTGAACCACCAATGACATGTGAAATGTTTCCACAACGTCAACGAGTATTAAAAAAAAAGGTTTCCTCTCACAGAGTGCAAAAAGTGAATTCGTTCCCTTTAAATAACTATCTCCATACTGGTGGAATCTCTCTGTGGCTACCACGGTCTCTCACGTCACTTACCTTTTGAAGTGGAAACTAGCGGGCCCTGACCAAACAATTTTCGCGTGGAGAGAAATGCAGAAACCCGAGATATCATTTGGAATACGTCACGCAGTACTCGTATACATATTTCAGCTCTTCACCGCTTGCAGTTTTCTTTCCTTATGCATATTTAAGGTAAATTTTCTGGCCGTACGTACCCAAGATGAACGCCAGACGAAAGAAAGTGCAATAAAAATCTTTATTCTGTCCACCGAATGCCATTTTCCTTTCGAATTTATGAAATTTTTGTAAAAACATTCGAATAATTGCTCAAAATTAGACGTTTTTGTTGAACCGTCCCCGTGACGACCGACCTTATTGTGGTAGCTGTTTCTCATATTCATTTATAAGGAAAACGTTGGCCTATAAAGAATCAATCGCGATTAATGAGTAGCTTTTGCCATAAGTAAAGTATAACCTGAGCGATGGAAAAATAATTTGAGACGTTCCCTTGAGAAACAGATACCTGGAGTGTGGTTGAATGAATCAAAGTTATCAAGACAACTGGGCAGTGACATAATTTGGACTGCGATGTCAATTTACTTATTAAATACGACTCGGAATTGTAATTTTTACACCTGTAATTGTGGTCTAATCATTTACCTGAAAATGAGACAGAAGTTTATGGTTATTAATACACGCTACACACTTGCTATAAGATCGGTAACATAATCTGACAAGTATTCACCTGCAATGAACAATCATGGATTCAACGATTGAGATCAGTAAATTTATGAAACCAATATAAATAAATGATTTATGACCAGTTGCAGGAACTACATATATGTGTTCCATAATGTTATAGGACCCATAAGTCATGTAAACCATTCAGTAAGCGTTTCAGAAACATTCGATAGATTTACCGGTTTTATAAATACCTACATACCTTATGGAATGGAGTTATGAGCTCCATAAGTAGCCAAGATGGCGGAAGCGCGATGAACCACTTGGAGGTTTAATTACTTCATAAAATTGTTATTTTAAGACAAATGGCCAGTTTTTTTTACTCTGATTGAATAATTATTATGTGTAGTAGCAATTATACGTAGGATAAACCTCTATGAATTTCATCCAGCGGTGGAAGATTAGATCACACATTCGAAGCTATTGGTTGATTAGTTATGGAACTGGTAGTGTGTTCCTGAAACCCGAATATTTCTATGAAGCCAATAACTTAATAGATCTCATAACTATTGAATCTATAACTAATCCTTTCTGCAATCGGCCATTAGTGGCATTAATTTAAGTTTTTAATTCTGCCGGCAGTCCTCTGACTGCCACCTTTTTTTATTGGTCTCATTTTTTTAACCTATACCTACTAATGGATTCCCCATCCTGGAAAACGTATGAATGACTACGTTTGGAAAAATTGAATGATGGGTTTTTGATCAAAACATTGCATAGCACTTGCGTATAAACAATTATTTCTCGCTTTATGATGTGGGATTATTTCTACGCCGGATGCGTCGTGGGTTAAGACAAGAATTACGCATGAACATTGATTTTGTCGAAGGTCTGGGGAAGGAAAAAATGACCGTTTATAGTTCAGAGAGAGAGAGAGAGAGAACTTGGAGCGATTGTCGCGTGCGACAATCGCTCCAAGTTCCTTTGCCATTCGCGGTTATTCGTGGAAGTCGAGAGAGCAACTACGTCACTTGTCCGTAATGTACGGCACACTCGTTCCTTGCGGAGAGTCGATTCTAATTGCCGCGTATGCAGACTCATTCGAGGTCAGTGGGAAGGTCATTAACCGTTTGCACGTTATACTCGCCACCCACCCACAAGCTGTCCACACAACCCCGCCCCCCTCCACCATCCACCGCCCAACTCTCCCATTCCATGGTTATGGAACATATTTCGAAAGTTTATGGGACAAAAAAAATGTCGCCGTGACGGCAAAGGGAGGCTCGCGGTCGCTGCCGACGTAGTGGAAAAATAAGTTTGTTCTAGTCTCCTCATGTGCGAGGGCGGGAAGCAATGGTTGAAAAAAAAAGGGCTAAAAAAATGACATTAATAAAAAAGTTAGTTACGTGAGAGACCGAGGGTAGAGGAATTCCAACAGTATGGAGACGATAATTTAAAGGGAACGAATGCACTCTGTGTGAGAACGAGTATTAAGAAAAAATACATTTTTTTTAAATACTCGTTGACGTTGTGGAAACTTTAAATATAGGATTGGTGGTTCGCTCACCGCATTTGCCTCAGAATGGTTTTTTTTTTCTTGTTGTTTCCCCCTCCTAAAATAGAAATGGCCACAAGAATGTTAACAGGCATTGTTGTAATGTGAGCCGTGTTGTTTCCAGCTCAACTTAGCGAAAATTCATTGTCAGTAAATGAATGGTGCATATTATCCACGGATTTATTCAACGTGCTGTCAAGTTCTGTCTCATATATGACGATATCAGTTGCAGCACAAAAGGTGATGATGTCGGGAAGATGACAAAGCCGGTCGTATATTGATTTTATCAAATGGAGATACAGAGAAACCTGTATTAAGCGAACACCTACGGTTCCGCTGAAAAATGGTCGTGACGGTAGTTCGAGCGAGGTAGTTCCCTAATCATAATTGATACCATATTCGATATTTACGTTTTAATTCCACCAACTGTGAGACACACTAATTAAATATTACATTATAAATGTTGCATTAAAGTAGTTTTTCATGACAGAAATTGCAAGTAAACAAATAATAAACTCGATCAATTCTGGCTTAACTTTGTGAAAATCCATTCTAAAGAATTGAAATGAGATATGGTACTTTTTTCACAGTTTTAGTTTTTTAGGAGGAGCTGGAGATTAGAAGGCAGTTAAAGGAAGGAAAAATTGCTAACGACAATATTTTTGTCAGCCATTCCCCCCTCTTGGATATTCCCCTGAGTCATAATACCTTTTGAGGATGACACCCCAACCCCCGCCGTGGACGCCGCACTCATCGTCCAACCGTTTCCCCCTCCCCTCCCCCCCCCAAAATAATGCTCGTTCCCGCGTCCTCTTACATACCTTCTTCCCCCCCCCCTTCCCCTCACACCTTTTCCTGCCTCTCCCCCCCCTTCCAAATTTTAGTATAAATTCTGCAGCATTCTAAACTTAAGTACCTGATGATGTCGCCTATGTGACGAAACCGGTCGACCTGAAATTAAAAAAACTGTGAAAAAAGCACCATATCTCATTTCAATTCCTTAAGTAAAGAAATGAATATACCTATATAAATAAATCTTTAACTTGACTCTTTTTTTCACGCGGTACGTTTGAAACTCCATCTAAACGGACGGTTTATTTTGATCCCGAAGAATTGACTGCGGTGACAATATGATTAATTTTCAAAAATAGTTGAGAAAACACACAAACTGCACACTGTTGATTTTTTTTTGGAGATCAAAATGTAATAAATGCATCATTTTTAATATACGGTCTCTCTGGAGTGCATACACGTACCATTTCCGGTACAAAAGGGCTGGTATTTTTTTTGCAAATATCTCGGAAAGTGATGTGGTTAGGGGTTGAATTTTTTATGTCAATGGAAGGGTGATGTATTTTTCTTTAAAATGAGACCAATTTCATTGATTTCTCGGTAAAATGATATTTCGCTCAAACTACCTTAATAGGTGAGGTCGTTCGACAGGGGTACAATTTCTTGTAGTACATATTATGCAAATGAACGGGCGGCTGATTTTAAAAAATGCAAAAACTCTTAAAGCGAAGGTTTTTTTAAAAACCTATACAGATGGCGTCTGTTTCCTCATAATTTAGTTGCTCCCGGGAAATTTCAATATATATTAATATAAGACCGCGATATTATGACATGGAATTTTGTTTAAATTTAGCCTTGAAAACCTGGAATTATGTTTGAATTTAATATTTAGACTTTAGTGGACTCGCTGTTATAATATTATTCATGAATATATGTAATGGATTCAAATGTTTGGATTCGTTTCCTATGCTACATGCTGTCTAAATTTCCACTTTTAGTTAACCCATCCTTGGCGCTACTTAGAGAAAAATCTTCTCAGTTGACTCGTAAATGGCTGTTTTTGATTGTTGTTAACGTGAGACAGTGGTGAATATTTAACAACTATTGAAGAGATATGAACTACTTGATGCTGTGAATAATAGCTGGCGTTTGAGACATAAGAGTTACTTTGTAAATGCTAGAGACGAAATATCTACTCCAAGAAGTGTGTAAGAGGCATATGAAACTTCCATCGTGAGCCTTTTCTCTGTTGTGTGGATCTTTTACAGTAAATTTCCAGCTACATTTTGTTGGTTTATTACCTATTTAGGGCCTTAGAAATCAGAAGGTAATATCTAGATAGATTGATGTGGATTTTAATGTAACCTACTATTCATGTGTGGCCTCGGAGTAGGTTCAACAATCTCTCCTTTATTTGCTATTGCTTTTTGATTCTTCCACTCTTAAGAGTGGGAAGTGACTTACAACAAAGGCCAAAATGATAGTTGTTGGCGTAATTTCTTATCCATTAATAATATCGTCGGATCTTGGTTTTGAAATCCTTATAGTACTTGTCTTCTAATTTATTCCAATTTTTCGCCTCGTATTATTATTGAATTTCCATAGAACGGCATTCATGAAGTGCTATGAAGTTAATTGTGCATTTGTGTAATTAAATTTGGAGAGGAATTAAATATATCGGTAGACCGCACAATATTTAAAAAATGTGTAATTATGTCCCGCGTGCAGTACTACATTTTTTATCCACTGCTTTATGATTTCTAGTAAGGAAAACTGGTAAGACGTGATTATTTACGATCTGTAGACTGTATTTATATTTAAACTGCCGCCTTTCATCACTAGACGGCGTCACAATCGGCAAAAGTTGTTTGCTTACGGAATTCTAGGCAACAGTTTTTGGCGACGAGTCAACAACCCATATGTATATTCATGGTGTTATTTCCAATTTAGAAGAAAAGATATACGCAATATGATATTTCCACGAAATGTATCTCTAGTTTCATTTGGAAACGTGTTAAACAGCACTTAAATTAGGATACGTGTTAAAATAGCACTTAATTACCGAAAAATTAAGTCGATAAATTGTGATTTCTTTCACAAATTAGAACACTTATGCAAACATACACTCAAGTCTATGTAGAGGCAAAAATCGCTGCAAATACCTTAATGTATAATTAGGAGAGGATCGGAAATGTTTAAACTAGCGCACGTATCTCTGCGCATAATTTGTCGCTGCACGTTTGTATTTCGGGAGGCGTAGGTAAGTATATGTGTGTGTGTTAGGAATAAAAGAGCGTTGTTGAAACGGGTAATTCTGTGTGACTCATTCCCTCCGTCTGCTGCGCCCGCTTCGTCCGTGGACTCTAAACTAGATCTCCTGCGTCCGCAAAACGTGTTCTCATAGTCGTTGGTTTTATTTTTCCGGTTTCGCCGAGGCAGACCACATGAGAGCGAATGAAACCTGAGGCGTGCAAGGCAAGACCCGTTCCTTCTTTTTCTTCTCCTTCCCCTTCTTCCTCTTACTCGTTCTTCAAAGGCGTTCCTGTGAGAATAGGAGAAAACTGCGCAGAACGCTTGTCACTTGTTTCGCCAGCGTGCGCGACAATTGAGCGGTCATTGTGAATGTGGGTTTTAATGGAGATATTTTTTTTCTCGGTGAACATCATCTATGCAAATTTTAATTGATGGAGATTGGTGTTACGTGGCGGAAATTCACGACTTCAAGTTTCTTTGATTGATTAAGCACTTCGAACAATTCCACGCTTTTTATTAATCCGATCAATTTTTACGTCATAATCAAGCTACATAGAGGGTGTATGATTTGCCTTGGATGTACCTTGATGATGACGTTATGCATAGTGAAATCGATCAGCTTATTAAGAATTGTGGAAACGTACTGTTTTCTATCAAAAATGCTTAAATACTACATAAAAGGCTGCGTGCACGTAGATATAATTCAGATTTTCGCTAATAGATGCCAAGCGAGCTCCACATTCGCTCCATCACGAACACTATAAGAATTTAGTATTTGTGGCTTTAATATACGTTAGAGACCCTCAAGTCAGGGACAGAAGACCTCGGTTCCACTTTTGACTGATGGGCCGCGAAATATGGCGGAACCTATGAGAAACGCCCATTTCGAATCAAGCGCGGCATAAATATTTGTAAACGTTTCGTAGCAACAACATTAACAACGTAACCTCGACTTTTATACGAGTGTTATTCATCATTAAGCATTAAATTAAATATAATTTTTTAATTAAATTAATTACTAAATAATAAAATATTTAATTAAATGGTAAATTAAATCATTGAGTAAATTAAGCGCGCAGAGTGAGCCATCTAATATGGCCGGTATCTACTTGTGGGTCTCTAGCATACATTCCCCACTAACTGACGCATGGCGTTGCCGCATGCCATTTTCAAACTATTAGTATCTCGAGGGAAACTGCTCCACCTCTTTCAACAAATATGTTCAATGCTAATAACTCTTTGACATTGATGTATTTGATGCTTCATACCATATTGAGATATGGGTATTTTTTCATTAATTATTTAAATAAAAATAAGCATTAAGATCTATTGAATTATTTAATATTTTAATTAAATTTTCGCTATTTCACCAATGTTTCAACCCTTTTTTGGGGGATTTTCACCTTGAGAGATTTACAACGTTTCACCTTATCGCCCGTGAGCGTGACTGCGTACCAGATCATCTGTACGTATCGCAGAGATATCGGGTTTACAGTATATTATCATTTTGGCAAAGTGTTTATCTTGTTCTCGCTACTGCCTTTCATTTAGTATCTCAAAATCATCTCATAGTGTCTGCGTATTTATGTTGTAGATTCGAATTTAAACCTATTGAATTCAGGGAGCATGGAGTATAGCTTTCAGCTCGATCGCATTCTCAAGAAACAATATAAAGTTTCATAAAGAGTAGTGTGCTAACTTCAGCTTCAACATATTATTTCCGAGCAGAAGTTGTTTCATGAAATGAACGGCATACCAATAAGCATTAAAGTTGAAAACTTTCAATCGGCGAATAACATTGTGTAGCTATGAGTCACATTTTCCACAAATTTTGTCTTTTTTGCGATCTTTGCTTAGCCATTATCCGGCGTTGGGATTACAGATGGCGTTATAGCGCTGAAAAAATGGTGGCCTTATGATTAAAAATATTATTATTATTAATTTAATGTATTCTATTGGTAAAAGTAGGTTTGGTCGAATATCAGAGAATCTCCTCCCGGTTTTCTACAAATTCAGGGGCCTATTTCCCTCTCTTATATCTTTGTTCGCCTCTGTGTATGATCTAACCTTCTTTATCCCGTCCATGAAACCTATTCTCTTTCTTCCCCTTCCCCGTTTGCCCAATATCCTTCCCCCTATCACACTCTTCAGCAACCCGTCACCCTTTATTACATTCTTCAGCCATCTGCCTATACCGAATTCATTCAGGAGCTTCCTTTCCTCGCCCACCAACTCAAGTACTTCCTCGTTAGTCTTCCACTCCGTCCATCTCACCTTCTCTGTCCTTCTCCACACCCACATCTCAAATGCCTGCAGCCTATTCTCGTCCTCCTTTCTCAGGGTCTACGTTTCTGTCCCATGCAACGCTACGCTTTATATCAAGATCTTCACCAGCCAGATTAGAAATATGCGAGCTTAAAATAAATAAAAGAAAATAAATGCCAAAAACACGTCCAAAATTTGTTTTAAATACTAATTATTTCATGTGTTAACAACATAACAGAATTATCTAAACGATGATGTAGATAGCTTGAAAATTCAATGAGTTCTCCAGGAGTAAATGGAGTTTAAATTGGAGTAAACATGATTTTGGGACGGACATTTCATGGTCACATCCAGGAAAGATAATCCATCATGCTTCCTTATAGGAAACAAAGAAACTAAATCTCATTTAGGAAAAATTTCCTCCCGAAATCCGTTTCACCTGCAGAGAATCATTCGCGAATTTTTCTCTCGAAGTCGCAGTTCTTTTAACTACCTTAATTTACCGAGTCAAATCTTTTTGGCAGTTAAGTAAAGTCCCGAGAGCCCTTGTCCTAATGAGCTGCAGAACTGATTTTTTTATTCCGCCATCCCTTTCCGCCGAAGAATTAAGTCAGAATCCGCGTTTTCAGGTTCTAAATTATTCCACGTACCCACCTAATTCTCATTCCCTTTTCCCTACTACGTGCTCTCGTATTCCGTCACGAATGTCATAATTTCCTCATCGCGTGCGAAGTGGTACTCGTCTCTTTACGTCTCTCCGACACTGACAGATGGAATAATCATCGCTTAGCCGACCGAAACTGATAAGAAGCGGCTTTTCTCCTGCCTACTCAAATTTATTTTTTCATATTTTGCGGAGGAAATTCAACGGGTTTATCCCAGATCAATTATTTATTTCGCGGAACTGACTTAGTGGTTTTATTTTATGTGAAATAATGTAGGTGGCGGGTGACATGTTTCATATTCTGATGCGCATTGATTTCTTCATTTTATCTTGTGAAAATTCATCAAATCAACGGTCGTTCAACACTGAGATTGGTTGACCGAAGCTTACTACTATACTTCCCAATCAAGTGCAAGTTCCCTAACTCCCTGGTGATTTTATTCATATACTTTCCTCTTTATTTGGTCTGAGGGCGAATGGTGAAGTAATTAAACAAGTAGATTATTTTGTGTACTTAGGTAAGATATTTACGAAAGATGGAAGAATAGATGAGGAGATTAAAAGACGAGCGAATGCTGGAAGGAAAGTGGTAGTTAGCATGTGGAGCATATCAAGGAATGAGTGCCTGTCTAAGGATTCGAAAATCGTCGTGTACAAAAGTGTATTTCTCCCCACTTTTTTGTATGGTAATGAAACATAGGTACGTCAAGATTGACATTAGAGTAGACTAAACGCCGTGGGTATGATTTACCTGAGGAGTGTTTGCGGAACAAGTAGGATGGAGAGGGTCAGGAATGAGCCGGTAATAAATGAATGCGGGTTAGATGCTCCAGTAATGGACATATATGAAAGGGGTGTGCTTGGTTGGTTTAGCCATGTTGAGAGAATGGATGAGAGTCGAATATTGAAATATGAAACAGATATATCAGAGTGAAATGAATGGAGCGAGAGATTGAGGAAGGCTGAGAAAGTTGTGGTTGTGGAAATTCTTAGGAGGAGGAATATGAGTTTTAAAAACAGGAGGGCGTGTATTAAACAGTGTATGGGGGTAAATGAGGCAAAAGAGGTTTGCAAGAATAAGTCAGTATGGAGGAAATTATTGAAGCAGAGTTAGGAGTACAAATGTGTATTTATGAGTGAAAACATTGAGACTGTGTCTACCCCGGAAGGGAACGGCGTGATTGGTATGTATGTATATTTACTTGGTCAATGCATTTATCCCTTGGCCTTCCTTGTCGGAGTTTTTCCCCTCTATTTTGCCTTCAATCTCCATCAAAAATCAATTGTACCGTGGGGTGTGAACCATCCATCAGGTCTTTGTTTTCTACATCTATATCTACATATTACCCTTCGAGCCGTCGCATGGGCGTGTGGCAGGGGATGTTAGAACACCAGCCGTGTAAAAATGTGAGGGCTAAGGTTTTGACAGGTGAAATGATGGCATGTATAATGGGAGTGTATTTAGTGGAGCTCAGTTTTTGTAGTGGTCGGTTATTGTGCGCGGAAAGAACGAGTTTTTGTACCTATATGTATTTGTATCTTCTGTCGCTGTAATCCATTGAGATTTTTTCCTGCTGCCCGAATATCTTTTTTTGCTAAACTTTGTCGATGTCTTTCCCCATCCACAAATCCCGCATTCATTGATATGTTCACATAAATGTCTTATCTGCTGTAAATCTCAGGCTGAGAATAGCTTCCCTGGTGGTGGTGTTCGAACCGCTCGAGATTATTTTTATCTCGTTACCAAGAAGTCTCTTTGGGCAGTACAAGAGGTTTGCAATTTTAAAGTATTTAAACCACTCATAAAAATCTAAAGCAGCCTTCACGATCGAGTTTTCTCTCTGAAACACTGTCGATTACGTTGAATATCGCGATTATAGACGCAAAAAACGTATATATGCGGCTCTTGAGTTATCCATCCGAGAAGTTAAAACTCATCAAAGTCTTCGATCGTTCGTTGTTGTACCACGTGACTCCTTTGTTACGTGCCCGAGCTCATCTCGAACGTTTCAAATACAAATCTCATGGTTTTTCAGTTCTTTCTCGAGATTTGATATGCTGTCAGAAATAAGTGGTAATGTTAGCTGGAGATATTCTAAATCTACATGTCATGAGGATCCCAAACACTGGCAGCGTATTCTAATTGGGGTCTAACAAGGGAGAAGTAGCTCGTCGCACTTTCCAAGTATCTTTTAACAAAACCCAATTTACAATTAGCTTGACCAGGTATTTCCCGAATATGTTTACTCCACGATAGATCATTGGTTAGTTTAGAACAGGCTCTAATAGGGTATTTTGTACGTAATAACTGTACTGAGGGGAGGTTTTTTTTCCAGAATTTCATTGCAAGTCATTTTTTCAAATTTAATTCTAGCTACCAGCGGGGTAACTAAAATAGGGGTGAGAGCGACGTCGTTGCCAGGGGCAACGTCATACGTATGACGGAGGGCGATAGCAGCGATTATGTAACCGTGATAGCACTTTTTATCACCTTCCCGCCGTCATAGCGTATCACGCTCGAAATTGAAGGTGATAGGCGTCATAAGGTATCGGATATACGTGCGAATACGTTGAATAAATATTTAATTACAGTAGTCCATGCCCAATTTACTAACTTTGAGTTTATGAATGACTTTCATAAAGCAGTACGATTAATTATTACAGGAGAATAAATTGTCTTAGTTCTTTAAAAAAGATAAATTCGATTATTTACTTATATTTTCACTGTTTAAAGCATTATAGAATTTTTATCGCACACGAATTTAATATAAATTCTAAAAAATGTTTATTGTTAACAATTCACAATTGTCATTATTGTAACTTGAGTTACCTAGACAGTATGATAGCCATGAATGTACGCCTTCATATAATAGACGGTAGATTTATTGACGTGTGTTAGTTTCGCTCTTTATATATTTGTTTGCTAAGACAACCGTGAATGACGGTAAGAGTTGCGACGATAAAGTGTTCGGATCGTTTTAGGATTTGCTGTTATAATCCTATGCAATTTACGCACTCTACTGTGGCAATGTACTGTAGGTGGACATATAAAACTTCAGCTGCACAGCCCACTCGACTGATACTTTCAAAGGCACACTTGAATAACTCTGCGAACTTTTTGATGGCTCACGTATATGACAATTTCGAAAGAGTTCCAATATAGAAAGGAACTTAAAAAGTTACACAAGTTTGCATTATGTTAATACCTAGGTAACTTAGGTGTAACGAATAACCAGCACGTCATCTCATACATATAACGTAAACGGAACTAATACCGTTTAATGTGCATTGAAGTAATTTTCAATGAAATTGATAATGCGACGGAGAGGTTTGAATTCATAACAAATCTGCGATGCATTTGCAAGACATAGGTAACCTTATATTACAAACGAAATCATAACGATAACAACATGATTCACCTCCACTAAAATTAAAATGATGTGTTAGGTACGTTATAACATATTTAACACAATATTTAGTTCCTAAACATACAAAAATGAATAATGTGGAGTACTTAAACTCTAGTGCCGCCGACATCGTTTCAGCCGCTCAACACGCCGCAACTGTTTGCTTGGAATGTGTCGATGATTTTCATTGGCTGTTCAATTTTTCTGTTGCTACCAACCTACAGGAAGCCCATGACCGTCATACGTGCTATCACGGTGCTATGACGGTGCCTTACATGATCGCTCGATGACGCCGACCGTCATAGGAGGCCGTGATAGCTATCGCCCGCCGTCATCGCTCTCACAGTTACATAATCGCCCCGCAGGTGTCGAACCACGCTTGCATTGCCTTGAGGTCCTTCGATAACGATTTCTTTTCATTGCCACGGATTTCCCTGTACACTTAAGCATCGTCTGCAAATAGTCGGAGTTGACTGTCTACTACCGCACCAATATCGCTAATATTCAGAAGGGTATAGAAGTGGACCTATGACACTCCCCTGTGCGATTCCCGAAGTAACTTTATTCGCATTGGAGATGGCACCGTCTAGCACTACTCTCTCTACGCGATCGCTTAGGAATTCTCTAATCCAGGAAATTAAATCGTCGTCTATGCCGTAAGATTTTAGTTAATTTAATAATTTTCTTTGGGACACACTATCAAGTGCGTTTTAAAAGTCAAGAAAAATCGCATCTGCTGGGACTCTATCTTCTCCGGAGACTAAAATATCCTGGGTAAACAGTGCTGAGTTTCGCAGGATCCTCCTTTCCTGAATCCGTGTTGTGCTCTCATCAGCAAGTTCTGTATATCAAGGTGTTTCATGACTGAGTTTACAATTGCATGTTCAAGGACTTAGCATGAGATTCAAATCATTGATAATGGTATTTTAGTCATTATGTGAGTAATAACCACTAAGTTTGAATCATTGTCTTAATTGTTCTTTTAGTACAATCGCGACCTCCTGCCATGACTAAGATATTATCTGCGCAGCGGAATATGTCTATTTATTCCGCGTTAACCTTTAACTCCAGTTTCTTGTGCTCCTCTCATTGCCTCCTCCAAGTAGTGTATCAGTTATCGATTAGTTTTTGGCGAAACTGGCATTCATTTTTTTCCACGGAAGAATGGACGTCGTGAGCGACATGTTAAATAAATGATGCCCCATTGAATATCATTCTGTACGCTGGATTCAAGTCATTCACCCTCATTATTCGTCCGTTGCTTTCGGAATACGTTTCCCACGCGACGAAATGTGACGGGATTTGTTCCAGCGCACGCGATTTCAAGGAATTACTCCGCCTCGCGTGAAATACGAAGCCTTGCAGGTCGATGACATAAACATTCCCCGAATCACCGGCTGGAGTTGACTGAATGAAATCTAATAGGTCATAGGAAAGGTGTGGAACAAATTACCATTTCAATTTTTTCAATGCCTCATTCTTTGTGATCGCTTTAAATGAGGATTTTTCAAAGATGCGTCAGCGCTATCATGCTCTGAGCACTCCGGATTGCGAAGAAGACTTATTTTTAAATGCAGCTCTCCCGGGCTATTTTTCCTATTTTTTACAGTTTTATTGTTATGTTGACCCCTTATCGTTATATCAGGATTTCTGTTTAAGGTAGTTTGAGCGAAATATCATTTTAATTAAAAATAAATGGATTTGGACTCGTTTAAAAGAAAAATATCTCACCCTTCTAATAACACTAAAAATTCAACCCTTTTTCAAAAATTCAATCCACATTACTTTCGGAGTTATTTGACAAAAAATACCAGCCCATTTACATGGGACATGGTACGTGTATGCACTCCATAGAGACGTTATTTACAAAATGAGGAATTTATAACGCTTAGATGTCGTAAAAAAAACTAACAGCGTGTAGTTTGTGCGTTTTCTCAACTACTGTTGAAAATTAATCATATTGTCACCGCAATTGGTTCTTAGGTATCGCAAAAAATCTTCTGTTTTGAAGGAGTTTCAAACGCACCGCGCGAAAAAAATGAGTCAAGTTAAAGACTTATTTAGATATTTTCATTTAATTACTTACCATTTCTGTCATATAAAACTATATCATTGCACCTTTAATAATTCAATATTTAATTCATGTGTCCTAAGGCTGGTGAAAGAAAAACGTATAATTCGAATATGGTCTCTATTATGACTAGGTAACTATCTCGCTCGGACTACCTTAAGGTTTCCGCGGCGAGCAGGTTTTATTTCCATCCCTTCTTCCGGGATTCGGCCAAATCGTTGTTTTTCCGGCAACGTTTCTCCTCCTCTCCTGGAGGCATCTTCAGGTCGAAGACGCGTGCGCTTCGTTTGGCCGCGTTTATATAGTAGAGTCGGTGGTGTCGGTCGTTTCTGATAGGCTGCCATTTTTGGCAAACTTAAATCCCATTTCCTGTGCTCCTCTCATTGCCTCCTCCGAGTAGTGTATCAGATATTGATTATTTTGGCGAAACTGGCATTCCATTTTTATAATTTTTCACGGAAGTATGGACGTTTTGAATTATTTTGCCAGAATTACCTGGATTTCTGCAATGAGGAATAATACTTTCTGCAAGTGTGTTGCGCAAAAAACCGGTGAATGCAAATCAATGGATTTTGCAAATGAATCCACATCGCGTGTTTCAGGGAAATGAATACGTATAAATATCATACCATGCAAACCATTTTACTTACTGAAATGGCAAACCAAATTTGTAATTCAACTAATACCAAAATCCCATCTCTTACATACCACAAAGGAATTTCAATGAAACCTACTTTCTATCTTTCTGTGGTTTCTGTACAAATAGTTTCTGCAAAATATATTATATCTGGATTGTGGAAAATGTTTTACCTTGTTGGTGAAACGTGGACTCAGCGAAGGGAGGTCGGGAATTGACTGCAGGCGTTCGACGTCAGTGTGGAGGAGGTAGGAAAAGGTGAGGTGGACGGAAAGGAAGACAAACGAGAAAGTGCTTAGAATGACGGTCTAGGAAACTTCTGTATGAGATCAAGAAGATATGGGGTAGGTGGCTGGAAGAGGTAATTAGGGGCTATGGGTTTCTCAATTCACTTCCTCGTGACTTTCAATAAAACCTACTTACAGCCGATAGAATGCTTTGATGGATGTCTTAATTCTACTTGATGTACTGAATGATATGGAGAGTAATAACGAATAGTTTCTGGAAACATTGGTAGCTTACCAATAGTGTAGTGCATGATGGTAAAAGTTCATCTTTTGACATCTACATTTTTCTACAACCAAAGTTTACCCTGAAAGCCTCCTCAAGAGTTTTGGGCAGGGGGTGAGGTACATCTACATCTGTATCTACGTCATACCCTGCAAGCCACCCAAAGGGTGTGTGGCAGGGGGTGCTTCCACACCAGGCATGCATGAATTAGACGGCAGAATACCGAAACTACATTGAAACCAGCGTACCATACATACTACGCGCCAATTAAAATCTACTTACCAAGAAGCATTCCATCGTCAATCATTCCAGCATGCAAAGGATACAAAGACTACTACTACAGATTCAAAATATCGTGCATAAATAAGAACGTCAATGTTTACACAATTCAGAAATAAGAACGTAGAGAATATAAAGAGAAAGACCTACAATCTAGCTAATCTCACTATTCATGACGACGATCACAGCTGATATGGTCCCGAATGGTACGCGGAAAAAATGCAATTTTATACCTATCGGTTCTACAATCTAGCTCTCTAATTTTATTGGCGCGATCTACTCTGCCGTAGTACTAGGTGGTTAATAGTATGTTTTTCACGACGTCAGAGAAATGTTTTTCCTGAAATTTAGTTAAGAGGTTAAGCCTATAATTTAATCTACGCTGTGATAGTGATTCCCATACCAATTCTTCCAACAATCCAGACACACTAGCAAACTTATCGTAGCATCGTTTCACAAATCTAGCTCCTCTTCGCTACACGCGATCTAATTCCGATATTAACCCCGCTTCATATGGATCCGATATACTGGCAGCATATTCCAGATGAGGCCTAAGGATTGAAAAATAACAACGTTCTTTTACTTTTTCATCACATTTTCCGAGTATTCTCTTGATAAAGCCTAGCTTCCTGTATTTTTGACCGCATATTTCCCGAATATGTTTTCCCCAAGATATGTCGTGAGTAATTGTTACCCCCAAGTACTTAACAGACTCGGCGTGAATAATGTCCGTATTATTAATTCTGTAAGCCCTACCTGGCCTATTTTTCTTTTCCCAAAAGCTGACTGCTACGCACTTTTTTATGTTTAGTTCCATCTGCCACTTTTCGCACCAAGCATGAATAGCAAGTAGGTCAATTGTTAACGAGTCTTAGGAATTGGAAATATCCCTATACACAACCGCGTCGTCTGCGAAGAGTCTAAGCTTACTTTAAACGACGTTGCTAATATCATTTATGTATAAGAGAAATAAAATTTGACCAATTACACTTTCCTGAGGAACACCCGATGTAACGCCGTGTCTGACATGATACCATCTATGACAACCCTTTGTTCCCGCCCATGTAAGAACTGATTAATCCAACTAATAATATTTTTATCAATTCCATATGCTTCTAGTTTTGAGAGTAACTTAACGCGAGGTACCTTATCGAAAGCTTTCTTAAAATCTAGGAGTATCGCGTCAACTTGAACATTATTTTCACCCGAGAGTAAGATGTCATGAACGAAGAGGGTCAATTGGGTTTCGCAAGATCTACCCTTTCGAAATCCGTGTTGGTTATTTATTTATAATTCCTCCCTATCTAAATGACTCATAATAGAGCTTACGATTATGTGTTCTAATACCTTACAGGAAATGGATGTGAGAGAAATAGGCCTATAGTTACTAGGGTCTTCCCTGTCGCCGCTTTTGAATATAGGTGTGACATTTGCTACTCTCCAGTCCTTAGGCACTACGTGATCTACTAATGATTTGGTAAATATTAATTCTAAGAAAGGCGCTATGTCTGATGCCAATGTTTTATATACGCAAGCAGGAATTTGATCTGGACTGGGGGATTTGTTGGGGTTGATATTTTTTAGCTGATGTTCTATGCCGCGACAACTTATTATAATTTCAGGCATAAATATTTGGGAACGAACTGGCTGCGGATCGAAAAGATGTGGTGTGTAAGTAGTGAAAATGCTTTGGAAGATTGAGTTTAACGAATTGGCTTTTTGTGGACTGTTGGTTAGCTTTTCCCCTATGATGTTCTTAAGCGTGTGTACTATTGATTTATTTCCTTGAGTGTCCCTAACATACGACCAAAATGCCTTGAGATTATCGTTCAAGTGTTCTCCCAGTAATTTACTTTTGAAATCAGCTAACGCCCTTCGGCACGCTTTTTTTGCTAAGATTTTAGATATTTTGTAATTTTCGGTGACTCTGTATAGTTCTTCGGAGGATTTGTTTCTTTTTGCCCTTTTTAACCTAGCATGACATGTTCTCTGTTGCTTTAATGTTTTCCTAACCTCCGCGTTATACCACCTAGGCTCTGCATTGGCTCTTTTCCATTTACTTGGTATGTATTTGCTAACTACTGATCTTGTAACATTGAAGAAAATATTCCAAAAAACCTCAGTATTACTGTTGATACTTATTTTTGAAAATTAGTAAATGAATTTTGCAACTCTCGTTTCATACCTTCATAGTCGGCCTTATTAAACAAGTAGATTTTTCTTTGTGGATTATGTTTCTTGATCATGCTCACGGAAAAAGTAGCTTTAACTATCTTGTGGTCGCTTATTCCCTTATCCGTAGCTATGTTTACAACCATGTGTGGAATATTTGTCGCTAAAAGATCAAGTTTATTTTTCCCTCTAGTTGGAGCAGTGACTAATTGATGTAGTGAGTGAGATGTGAATGATACAGGAGTGACTCACAAAGGTCTTTGTCTTTCCCCCCCAGTGATAAAACTGTAAGTGTCCCAGTCTATGGACGGAAGATTGAAATCCCCACCGATTATAATATGACAGTCGTTTTTTTGAGTGGTTAACTTACTGAGTTGACTTTCGAGTCCTAACATTGAGCTTACATGGGTACCTGGTGGTCTGTAATATGCGCTCACATAGATTGTTTTTGCTTTAGGATTTTGAATGGAGCACCATACGCTTTCTACCTGATCGTCGGAAAATGAGTCCCTCCTACTAATATAACAATCCTTCGCTGCAATAAAAACTCCTCCCCAGGTTCTTTCGACTCTATCTTTTCTATAAACTGTGAAATTCTTCGGGAAGACTTCATTATCTGCGATTTCGTTACACAACCAACTTTCCGTCCCTATAATTAAGTCTGTGTCAGTAGTTTCAATTAGATGGTAGAAGTCAGCTACTTTATTTCTTAAGCTACGGCAGTTTACTACCACGACAGAAAAGGATTTATCAATGAGCGTATTCCCGGAAAGTGTATTCTCATTACAACTAGCTTTCTTAGTTATATTCCAATTTAAATTACTGCTATTTTTTGAAGCTGGCATCTTACTGTTCTCGCTAGACTCAATAACTTCTTGGATATTTTTTCTATTAAATTTTGTTCGCGATGGTACCCGATTCGACCCACAAGCTGACCTACTCTCTGCCCTACCCTCTCTCCTAAAAAAGGTCTACAGAGATCAAATATGCTACTTGCTACTCAGCTAGCTTCCTCGGCCGTGTTATGGACACCAGAACGGTTTAGAGGGTTCCTACATAATCGGATTGCCGACATGCATCACCAGCATGCACTGTAATGTACATGTAACTTTCTCCAGCATGCATTACATGTAGTTATACTACCAATGCTACGGAAACTATGGAATTAATGTGTAATGCAACCACGTATACGAAATACAAGTGTCATACAACGATCTTGCAAAATGTGCTGTTAATACTACGTGGCAGATTTAAAAAACAAGTAAGAAGCAAATCAACTAATCAGTTACACTACCTGTAGAACCTACTTCAAAGTCTCATAGACCACCATTATGGTCAATTATCGATCGCGGAAAAAACCACATTTTAAACATCTGTTTTGCATTGTATTTCCCTAATTTTATTCTCATGATCTCATCTACTGTCGTTTGTCGAAGTTCGTAAGACATTGATAACGTCTTCAGAAAGTAAATTGGTTTAGATTAGATTAGAAAAAACTAGTTACAATTTGACCATATGGTTATGTGGTATAATACGTCAACGCATGGAACTACCATGGTATAGTAGAGCAATAAAACATTCCCATGTTTAAATTTAGCCAAGACAAACAGCACAACAGCTATTCCTCATTTCAGCTTCTTCTTGAAGAATCTTGCAGTATCAAATAGTGGACCGCAAAAATTTACGGCCAGTCCATTCCATACAATTTCAAAAACTTGTATGGGATATCTTGGGTCTCCATGCATGGATCCCAAGGGAGTTGGAGACAACAACACAGGAGACATCTTGGCCTTCAGCAAGGGTCATTGGACTAAACGGGCAATGAAATAAAAATATGTATACATGCACACATACTCGAGCCAATTATTTAAGGCAAATTTTACATATCTACATCTACGTGATACCCTGCGAGCCACCACGAGGGTGTGTGGCAGGGGGTGAAGATCACCAAACATGCACTGTTGACATGCAACTAGGATATTTAATGGAGACATGCTAGATAATATGGTCACATGCAGCTAAATGGTTAGTATCTACATAATATGAAAGGGATTATTGGTTGTTATTACATGCATCATGCACTACAGACTACTCTAACTATATTTCACCTACCTATCCCTTTTCTACGCTGCCTATTGTTTTCTCTTATAGTACGAGGGAAAAATGACATTTTAAATCTATCGGTACGACAATCTATCTCTCTAATTTTGTTAATATGATCAAACCTAGCATAATACGCAGGGGTTCTCAATATATATCTAACGTCATCTGTGAACAACTCTGTTTCGAATTTACTTAAAAGGTTTAACGTAAATTTTAACCTGCGTTCTGATAGTAATTCCCATTCTAGTTCTTCTATTAACCTCGTAACACTAATACAATTATCATAACGGCCTTTAACAAACCTATCTTTCTAAATGTTTTTATCTATAAATCTCTTTATCTAAATCTCTAAATCTTTATCTAAATATCTAAAAATATCTTTCTAAATGTTTTTTTACAGACGCAGGTAAGGGCTTAAAGACTTCCTCAGGTAACTCATTCCACTTTTAATTCATGTAATTGGGTTTTTCAATCCTTTCTGTAATCTCCTTCAAGCCCTTTTCATCTTTTACTATTTTGAGCATTACACATATCCTATTCACCTTTCATCTCAGTCTGACTGTTTAGAATAAACGTAAAATATGAAGCCTAATTTTTAATCGGCGTTCTATAAGCAATTCCTCTTCCAGTTATTGCATGAGGTCAGTAACAATAACGAAATCATTATAATGTCCTTTCACGTATCTTGCTGATCTTCTCTATACGCGTTCTAACTCCTTTTTTAAGTCTACATCATGAGGATTCCAAATGCGATACACATTCTCAAGGTGGCTGGCAGTGTCATCATTATGGATCGTTCAATCCTAATATTGGCTGACTGCAGCCCTCCACCCTTCCTTTTCCCTTACCTCCTGGTATATCTTCCCTTGAACTTCCATATTTATTCGTCCCATTAACTTATTCCTAGGTCTTCCTCTGGAGACTTTGACCTCTATTTTACTTTCAATTATGTTCTTCATAAACCTATAGTGCCTCAGAGTATAAAAAATCCTTCTGGTTCTTTTTTTCTTTATCGTATGCCATAGGTTCCTTTTCTCTTCTACTCCTCTGTAACTAACTTCATCATTTATTATTTTGTCCATAGCAGGGTATTTTTAGGATAAGTATTTCGCCTTCTTCTCTTGTCCATCGGATCGAACGTGCTAGATGATGCGACAGAAGGTGTGCTCACGTGCTATTTTAAGCGAAAACACCTACCCAACACTGATGTCACCGCCAACTGTGAGAAAGCCGCGCGATACGGAGATTCTGACCGCGTTTCAGGGAAATGAATACGTCATCACCATTGCGACATGATGGCGGGACCGCGTGAGGTGACTCAGCCTCACCCGTTCTGTGCGGAGGTAGAGGCGAGAGGAATGACGTACCGGACGTCATCGGTGGACGGGTGATTACATACCCCTCTCACAGCCGCGCTTCGCCGGGCGCTCTGCCAGATAAAGTGGGATGAGGTTTTTGGGTCCTTCCAAGAAGCTGGCGTGATCTTTCCAGTTTTCTCCGAGGTTCATGACTCCATTCTTCCCGTCTCTCGAGCCCTCGATAGATCGGCAGGTCGAATGTGGAGATGTTATATCATCGGATTAAAAAAACTATCGGAATCCAATATAAGTTTTAAAGTGCCAGGTCACATTTAGTGGAAATGAGAGACAGGTTACATTATCTCGAAAGGTGTTTTGAAATTTTCCCAATCAAGTTCATTTACCGATCTCGCGATTTTATCTAATCGAAGGAATAAATGTAAATTAAATCCTTTACGAAATTTTGACGTAGACTATTTTTTGCCGAACGTATAAAATATTTTGCTGTAGCCAAACTATTGTAGTAGAAACGATCACAGGCATCAGATATAGGAAATAGCCTGCGGAACCAATAGATTTAGAATGTGATACTTTCCACGTACAGTAAGGGAGCTTAGTAGTTGCGATGGATCGGTTCAGTGAAACTTTGACCATCTCTAAGTAGAGTAGGTTTTGTACATGAGATTACTACCTTACTAGCATTATTTACAATCAACCCCCCGTGAAATCTACGGCATGATTGAGTACTTTGTAGAACTATTACAATGGAATTTATCATACTAACCAGTAGAAGTATCTTAACTAGTATACTGAATGGTAGCATATTCGTCTTCGTGGCTCTCTCCCAGTTTCTGATCTGACTGCGCATTGTTACTCTCACTACTTTTGGCTTGCGCCTAGCGGCCAGTGGAAAGTGTGCGGTTCTGATTTCATCTACTTCTACGGAATACCGTACAAGCCGCCACAAGAGTGTCTGGCACGGAGTGATTCCACACCAGGCATGAAGCCCTCATCCCAGCTGAAAATCGAACCGCGCACGTTCCCCCGGAATACCAGGCGCAGTCCTAAAGCAGTCAGGCTGACAATGCACCATCAGACCAGAAACTAGGGGAGTGCCACATGGACTAATATGCTACTATGCTGTACACTATTTAAGATACGTCTACTGGTTATGATTACTGCGACAGATAAATAGTTCGACAAGGTACAAAATCATGCAAGTGCTATATCATGCCGGAAATAGCTTGCGAGCTAATAATGATATTAAGATATTTAGCAGAAGTACAAAAACCTATTTTACCAAGTCAGGGTCAAAGTATCCTCGAAGTGATCTATCACAATTTCTGGGGTCCCTTATTGTACGTGGAAAAAATGACAGTTTTGCAGTCTATTTCATTATTCATATGTCTGTGATCGTTTCTATCATAATAGTTTGGCTCTAGCAGAATATGGCGAACGTTGAATATGTTGAAGAGTCAACATCAGACTTTCGACAAAGCTTAAATCTACATTTTTCCATATTGAAATTGTATTTCTAATTTATTCTATATATCTAATATAGCCGAACTGGCATGAGTGCTGCATGCCTGGTGCGGATTCACCCCGTGCCACACAACATAGTGGAGGCTTGATCGGTACTTCTTAGATGGAGATTCACTCACAATTTTTCTCTCTTGATACACACTTGAGATCGGGCAAGGGATTATGCATCTCGAAGAAAACACTAACGATCAGTCCGTGTGAAGGACCATCGACAGTAAGAAGTAGCCGAAAAAGACGCCGTTCTCACAGAACGCTGCATTTATGTCAAATTCAACCTCGATGATCAATAGCTGCGAATTTTTCGCCAGAAGACTGCGGCTGGCACACGAAACAAATTGCATTTCGAGAGTTTATTTTAACCGATGATGTAAACCTCTCCATATTCAATTCGCTTAGTCACTACGCTTGAGAGATGGGAAAATAGATGATGCCCGTCGGAATACACGAACGATCAGACTCTAAAAGGGACCAACCAAAGAAAGAAGTATTCATAGAGGGAGGTCTACTCTGAGGTGCGATAATTTTCACGGAAGAGAGGAATGAAGAACAATCACTAGAAAACAAAAAGGTATTCCATAAGAATTCCATAGATTGCTTTGGTAGGGATTCCATAGGAGTTTACATGTATCTACCTCTACTTATTACCCTGAAAACCACTACAAGGGTGTTTGGCAGGGGGTGACTTATCACCAAAATGAGCTACGGTGAAGTAGTTAACTTTCACCAACCAGCACCTCACCATCGGTACGCTACAAATGCATCAGAAACTACGGAAACAATCTATGTAAACGTGACACAAAAGTCATGCAGGGAACACGCAAATCATAGTGTTAGCACTACTTGGCATATTTAGGAACAGGCATTGGTAAGGGTGCATATGAGTTAATCAGCCGCACTACCTGTCAACTAACCTACTTCAAAGTCTTAACGCAGCAATTATGGTCTTATATCGATCCCGGGAAAAATGACATTTTGAGCCTCTCTGTTTTACAATGTATTTCCCTGACTGTATTATCATGATCTGATCTACTGTAGTTGTTTAAGTTCGTAAGATACTGAAAACTTCGTCTGATAATAAATCGGTTTATGAATCTACACAAAAGATTGAGTCTAATTTTTCAATCGACGATCTGAAAGCGATTTCCATCCAAGTTGTTGCAAGAGGTCAGTAACACTAACGAGACTATCATAACGCCTTTCACGTATCTTGCTGATCTTCTCTGCACGCGTTATAACTCAAATAAAAAATCTTATTATATACCCAACCTCCATCGATCATACCGAATTGATTCATACCGAATTGGTCATGTATGTTTCGTCAGACCGTATGGTCTGTTGATGGGATATGCATAAAAATTGCATATAACACAATAATTTATAATAGGTTATGAATATGCAGCTCAGGCTCATTATGATTGCCTAGGAGCACGAGATTGTAAACAATCAACAACGAATTCAGCAACATATGACATAGTACACCATAAACCATAGAAAGTCAATTTTCATTTGAAGATAAAATAATGTGTGATATGAAGTAAATTAACAGAGGAAATTAGGTATTAATTAGTTACAGTTTAAAGTAAGTGACATATCATGAAGCGTGTGATTATGTATGTTTTTTTGACAGCAGTTTGAAGATAACATGTGCTGTCTTGGCATAAATTATCGATGTCTTTAGAGTATTTAGTTATAAGTTTGGGGACAATTATTGATTTTAATCTCCTACCGTAATCAGTATACGCTTTTGGGACAACAACATAATTGCATTTCAAACTATATTTGATATCCAGGACTTGTCTGTATTGGTTACAAAAATAATTCTTGCATATTCATATAAGTCATATACTTTTGGGAAAGCACATTAGAAGTTTTGCACATATTAATGTTAGATATTCGTAGACTAAGGTTATTAGTACTTACAGATCCATATATAATAAACGTCATAGCTTTCCTTTGAATTCTACTAATCTTATCAGCATGACAGTCATAGGTAAGACCCTATAGCTCGCCGCTATCATCGTTATGTATAGGTTCATTTTTGAGCTTCATGTATGATTTTGTGGATGGGGAAAATGACGTTCCTGAGACGAGAGAGGGAGGGTTTTATCGTTAATGGTAAGCTTACTTGGGGAAATTTGGAGCTCATGTGAAATAGTGAAATAAAATAAACTTTGTATTTTCCACACAAATTTATTGTAAACTCCTTACAGGTTTCAAACCTTGCATGTCTTTTTCAAAGGGATTATATGAATGGCACGCAAGTATTGAAACCGATCAAGTGTTAATCAGTATATTTGTGCGAGTGATACAAAGTTTAGCGTGTTTCAATCTTCAATTTGATGGAGTGTTATTCGGGTAGAGGAAAGCTTTGAGGATTATGGATTCCTAAAAATTTATTAAGGTAGTTTGAGCAAAATAGTTCCCTATAGTAGTCATGATGGAGACCATATTGAAAATACACGTTTTAATGTCAGCAGCTGTAGGAAGTATGAATGAAATATTGCACAACTAATGGTGCAATGGCATACTTTTATATGACTGAAATTATAAATAATTCAATAAAAATATCTATATAAGTATTTAATTTGAGACATTTTTTCGCGCGATACATTTAAAAGTCGCGGAAGGTTTTTTTTGTGATTATGAGAAAATTACTGCCGTGGCAATATGATTTATTTTCAAAAAGAGGTGAAAAAAACTGCACCCTTTTGATTTTTTTTACGAGATCTAGGTGTTAGAAAGTCCTCATTTTTTAAATGTCTCTCTGGAGTGCATACGCGTACCATTTTCCTCATAAAAGGGATGGTATGCTTCGTTAAAAATTTCGTAAAATAATATGGTAAGGGGCTGATATTTTGGTATATTTTTAAGGGTGAGATATATTTTTCTTTAAAATGAGACCAAGTTCATTTATTTCTAGGCAAAACGATATTTCGCTCAAACTAACTTAAGCTCGTAATCTGAACTTAAATTACTATGATGATAGAAAATGTTTGACTAAACCTCGATCTATTAAATTGACCTAGTGAGGAAAAGTGTAATAATTGTAACTTTGTAATTTTCCACACTATTTTATTGCTTAAGGAGCCTGACCGGTTTCAGGGTAAAAACAGTACTTCAGAGGTAGAATGTAAAGTTCGGAGATGGTGACTTTATATATAAACAGGGTACCAAACGGGGAAGGAAATTAGAAGCGGTTTAGGGGGGGGAAACCCCCTCCTTCCCTAAACCCCTTCCTCTGAAGATAATGTTTTAACATTGAAACCGGCCAGGCTCCTTAAACAATAAAATAGTGTGGAAAATTGCAACGTTATAATTATTATGCTATGTCTAAATGCGGCAAAGTTAATCTTCGACTATCTTGTATATATTTATTTATATTTATTTCTTAATTATTAGCTTAAGATATTATTACATGTGTAGCCTTGTCATATAGATAAATAAAAGCACAGAACTCTCTTTACAATTCAAGTGCAAAAAAGCCATCAACCATGTTTAAACAGTTTTTTATTAATACATCTCTCATAAAAATTTTCAATTAGTCTAAAGGAAATTCCCTTACATGTACAGACAATCCATTATAGCATTTGATTGAAAACCTCTCAAAACCATTTAATGTTTTACTGTTCTTACAATACTCATACTAGTGAGGAAATTCACAAAGTATTGTTAACCATATTAGGTACCCAGAATAAACCATATATTTATGTATAATTTGTTTATATATTTTATGGATGCATTGTTTGCCAGCCGCAATCTTCAAACAAGAAATTCGGTGTAATACATTATCGAGTTTAATATTATGATATCGAGTCTCTCTTACATAACTTGTTATAGGATATCTCATAACTTTGGGTATTCTCACGATTAATCTTCATTCCGCTTTTTTGTGAAAACCATCGCATATGTAAGTGGCCTTCCCTCGTCGCATACTTCTTTCTCCGAGGGTTCACTAGGCTTCCCGTTTTTCGCGTTTTCGAAGGTATACATCCATTTCCCATCTCTCGAGTGCTATGAGTGAACGGGTTGAAAATTGAGAGGTTACATCATCGGCTAAAAAACTCTCGAAATGCGATGTTTTGAATGTCAGCCGCATTCTTCAGACGAAAAATTCGGTGATATTGATTGAGGTTGGATTTAATATAGGTGTAACGTTTTGCCAAAATCAGCGTCTTCGCCCACTTCTTTATCTGGATGGTCCTTTTCAGAGGCTGGCCGTTATGTGTTTTCTTCACGATGCATCGTCCCTTTCCCGATCTCAAGTGTCAATCAAGAGAGTTAAATTCGGACAGCTTGCATTTTTGGAGAGGAAAGCTATTTGTAAGGGTACTATCTTTTGGTGAACAGCCAAACTCTTCAGGCCAAAAATCGATTTATCGCAAATGCTCTCGACTTCCTGAAACATTCACCGGTCAAGGCATGTCCATGGCAACTTACGGCACACACTGACGGAAATTGCACTGTGAGGATAAGGAAGGCTCTGATAACAGCCAAGATATTTATCTCCTCCTTCCAATCTATTAAAGTGGCTGTAGTGGTAATCATGAGTCATTGAGTAATAGTTAGTCATAGTTCACTTAATTATTGCTCTATGTAACAACTTGTAAGCCTCTGTTACTTCAGTTTGTTCGATGTGTTAAAATAACCTAGAATGTATTTGCCAGAGGATATGGACTTTTCAATTACATGAAAATGTATTTTGCCTAATTTTCAAACATAAAGAATTAATGAAACTGCAGTTGTGGAACATTAAAGAAGTAATCTCTTTTGACAGATTCTTTTTTTAATGAACACTTACGTCAATATTTACATCTTATAGATTAGTTTTAATGCGTATTTGTTTACACGGGACGTGATGATAAAATATAACTTTTCATTCATACAATTCATACATGAATGACATTTTACATAAGATAGTACCTTTTCAGGTGCGTAAAACATTCTTGGTCTTAAAAATAGGTACATAAGTAAATTCGACGGAAATCATCATGCGTGTAGTAATGTAAATGATGCACGAAATATTTATTTTTAAATTTTGCCTCAATTAAATTAGTTTGAGAGAGATAGTTCCTTAGTCATAATGGAGACCATAATCGACTTATATGTTTTAACTTCGGCAGCTGTAGGAAAAAAAATAAAAATACAAAGAAAAGGTACACGCTTCGTTAAAAACTGCTACGAGTGTGCATGTAGTGTTTACAACTTTAAGAGGGATTAAGGTGGGAGCCCCTAGAGACCTCGGGGCTACAAGCTGGGCTTAGTTTCCATGAGAAATTCAAAACTGGTGTGTTTCAGAGCGACACAGAGATTATTATCATGATGTCTCACTAAATCTCTAGGTCTGACAGAAGCGATATAATAAGAGAGATACATAGCCGAACAAATAGGTACCAAAAACTCCTTCCTTCCGCGCAAAATAAGCGGCCACTATAAAAACTGAGCTCCACTAAATACACCTCAAGTGCACGCCACCATTTCACCTCAAAATACATGGCTGGTGTCCCAACACCCCCTGCCTCACGCCCATGCGGCGGCTCTCAGAATAGTATGTAGATGTAGATAGATTAAATATTACACAATTTATGGTGCAATAAAAAACTTTTAGTTGACCGAAATTCTAAGTAATTAAATACAAATATAATTGCTTGCTTCCTTTACTTCATATAAAACTTGGTCCCTCTAAGCCAAATGGCTTGTCAGAAGGTTCCACAAATCGTGAAAATAAAGCAGCATGTACAAAAATGTCTAATAGCAATTACAAATGGCATAGAAAAACAATTTTCAATAGAGGCATATGACCCAAATTTCAGCTCGATATCTCAATTTTTACGGCAGTTATCGTGCGAAGAGACAGACAGACGGTTAGACAGACAGACGGACATAGCTAGATTGACTCATAGGGTGATGCTGATCATTTGTAAATATACTTTTCGATACCTGCCACGCCTCCTTCAATGCGATACATTACTGTTTTATACTGTACTGAATGCAATACATTTCAGCTGTAACAATATCAATATACCCACCCTGACCACGTAGTTGTGTGGGGTACAATAAGTCGTATTCTACTGCAGTAATTTTTTTCAGAATCTCAAAAAACCTTCCGTTTTGAAGGAGTTCTTATTGTACCGCGAGAAAAAAAGAGTCAATCTGAAGACCTATATTGATAGTTAGATTTAATTACTTATAATTTCCGTCATGTAAAAGTACATTATTGCACCATTATTAATGCAATATATAATTTATGCTCCCTATGGCTGCTGAAATTGAAATGTATAATTCGAATATGGTCTCCATTATGAAAAGGGAACTATCTCGCTCAAATAATCTTAAGCTACCGAGGCGTCCTCTTCCCCTGCGGGTGACCCCGTGAAGATATCTTTGGCTAGCACTAGTGTACCTGAAATCGTTACCTGTTTAATTTTCATTTAAATTTTCCATTTAACCACACGAAATATTACCTCCATGCTAACTTTGCCTTTCTTCTTCTCTTTACAATTATATCAACAAAAAAAACAGCGGTGAAGTTAGATGTATGGCTGACCAGTCTTTGAATAATGCTTGCTGGTGATAGTGCTCACTTCACTCTAAGGGGTCCAGAAAACTCAATGATCGAGAATTCCGAAAAATTTCTCCGACATTTCTCATCTTTACTCTTTCATGTATTCAATCAACCAATTTTCTGCTTTGAAGAAAGGAGGTTTATTCATTCATCATACTGGAATAGTTGCTGTATTTGGAATTGAAATCAAAGATAAGAGTGCTGAACACATCTCTGTTCTGTAACAAATGTCTGTACCAGCATGAAATTAAATTCAAATGTGTAACTTCAATCTATCGATTTTTACTTGACTTGATTTCATTACATATTTTAATATTTATGACCCCTTGAGTGATCAAAATTTTCAGTGAAAAAGAAACAAATATTTGCGCGGGAAGAAAATTAAAGAGCTGGGTTTAATTTCACGCTCCCGTGGTTTTTCGGAAAATATAAAACTGAAATGGTGTCTTTTTTTCTTAACTGCAACTGATTTCCCTCGAGATTTTAACTATTTCCCCTGCGGGGAACACTTCTTTTTCCAATAAATTCAACTTTGTACAGGTCAGACTCCCTGGGAAAAGTTATAATTCGTGAAGTTATCAGACAGGTCAGTCATAAATTTTAAAAGGGACTAGATTTCTTCAGGTAAGAACGCTACATGGCGACATTAAGTGATGAGAGAATTAAACATTTTTATCGGGCCTTCGATACTAAAAATCACCTGCATAAATCATAAGGGTAATCAATTTGAAAAAGAAGTAAAAAGAAATCTCTCCTCTGAATCCGATTATTTTATTATTGAAGTAAAAGTAGGGTCCAAATAGGGCCCACGTGGGGCCCTAGGGGGCTTTGGACCCTTGAGTCCGACTAAGATAAAAACGAAGTTGAAATGCATGTTGAAATATAGCTTGAGAGAAATGAATGATAAATAATTTTTTCACGATCGTATGATTAAAACAGGGGACCATCATGGATTTTTCGGTCAAGTGATTCCCTTTCATTGAATTATTGTCTGGTTGGTTTTCAATAGACTGGTTTGCAATTTGGCTGCATTTTTAATATTATTTTTCACTGTCAACCGCTATATTGGACGGACTCTAATATATTCTACTGATCCTTCTGGGTACAAAGGAGCATCTGTGCCAAATTTCGTCCGAATCCTTCAAAGAGTTTAGAAGTCTAAAGCGTTTAAACAAACAAAATTTCCGCTGCATGCCCGTGAATAGATGACCGTTCAGGCGCAGTTTCTTCCTCCCTCTACGTCAGGCGTGTACCGCATGGACATGTCTTGGTGTCAGCGGCGCTCTTACGGTCTCCGAGGGGACGGAATTATGAAAGGAATTATCGGTCTCGGGTCGTGCTTGCGGGTACATACAAGCACTCCAGAGCACGCGAATTCACCCGCCTCTAAGGTTTCCCATAGCACGCACACACGTCTACAATGCACGCGGTGCCACGGACTACTCGACGCGAGGACTAACACTAGGGTAATCGGCACGCGAGGCAAGGGGCCGCCTCTAGTGTAACGACGGCTTTGCACGGCACGACTTTGAAATCTGAAACTGCAAACCTGAAATAAACTGAATAGCCACCAGTGCATGTCTACTTGGCACTGGGACGTTTTGAAGGAGTTAAGGACTCAAACAACGCCAGACTATCGGCGTTTAATTCATTCGTAATACCAGGAGTGGAGGCTAGAATTAAATCTTAGTAAATGCACCACAGAGCACTTCTTGCAAAAGTCGTCACACAAATGTCATACCTACACTGTGGGTGGAGTAAACATAAAATCTTCAGATACAGTAAAATATCATGCAATAACCTTAATTTCTGATATATCGGGGGGAACACACACACAATACATATGCGGCACAGCGTTATAGTAACTAGATTTTGTTAAGCGTATTAAAGGAAGATCCTCAGCTGAAAAAGTAAAACAGAGATGTTACTTCGCTCTGGTTAGGCCACATCTTGAATACGCCGCGAGCATTCGGGACCCCGGTCATAAAGATTTAACCAAAAAATTAATAAAATACAAAGAAGAGCAGCACGACTCGTTAAAAACTGCTACGAGCGAACGTATGGTGTCTCACAACGTTTAGAGGGATTGCGGTGGGAGCCCCTGGAGACTCGAGAGTCTACACGCTAGGCTTAGTTTGCTTGAGAAATTCAGAACTGCTGTGTTTCAGAGCGACACAGAGAATATTATCTTGACGCCTCACTACATCTCTTGGTCTGACAGTTGCGATAAAATAAGAGAGATACATTGCCGAACAGAAAGGTACAAAAACTCGTTCTTTCCGCGCACAATAAGCGACCACAATAAAAACAGCTCCACTAAATACACTCCCATAATAACGTCACCATTTCACCTCCGAAAATCTTACATCTTCACACGGCTGGTCTCCTAACAACCCCTGTCACACGCCCATGCGGTGGCCCGCAGTGTCGTATGTAGATTTAGATGTAGACTATGCACGCTAGGGAGACCTCACTTAATAAAAAGACGAACTTTTGACTCATAGATATCTTCACAAACTTAACCTCTTGTAGTTCGTACAGTACACCAGTTTTTTTTTAAATCAATTTATATAATTTCCAAACTATTTTTAATTGAATCGAAAAAATAAACATTCGACTGAGAACAAGTTTTCAGTACACGTCATCAGAGAAATGAGTCAAGTTAAAGTAGTCGATATGAAAATATAATTTGTTAATTAGGAAGAATTTCAGCAATATATGTAAAAAATATTTACCGCCATTAATATCAGTATTGCCACACCATAATTCTTATTGCTGCTTAAATTCATACATAAAATTCGAATACGTTCTCATTTATTAAGAATATGAGAATAAATTAACCAAAAAAAATACAGTCACATCTATAACGATAACAAAGTGAACAATTACTAATCTTAGTGATGTTACGTTATCATGAAACTTTCATTGTGGCACTTAAACTTTTCGCAGTAATTGTGATGTACACATTTTACCTTACAGAGTATTGAACATGGGAATTTTGAATTATAAAAATTTTCATATGGCAACCATATTTCCATTCTCCTTTTAACCATTATCTTTTTAATATTGTAGACAAATTATGAATTTAGTCACGCTTAAATTGTTTTGCGGTGTAGACCCCGTTATATAACCGAATACTGGCGGTATAACTCTTGCAAAAGTTCTTGGCGTAGCACAGTGGACGGCAAACGTGCTACGAAACTTTGAAAATCCCGCCAAATGGTTGAAGTATGATGTGAGAACGCGAAGGGTTGATAAGGAAACATTTAGAATCGCTGCCAACTTAAGCACTTTGAAAATTGGGATGCATCACCACCATACCGCTCACTAAAGCTATTAGCGCTGCGCATTGGATAATTTTGAGATAGGGGCTACGGAACTATAAGCATAGCTCAGAAAGGGGTTAGAGAGTTGTTCAGTGCGGAGGGTCAGTCAGAAAACATTTAGAATCGCCAACAATACTAAAAGTATGAGAAGTGGGATGTCGAACCATTAACCACCGTCCAGTTTCGACTTACTCCTCTGTGAGACCTCAAAGATATGGTCTCCTATTAAACTCATTGCGATGGGAGATTTTGCCCGGGGTATGCCCGCGCGCAGATGCCTTGCGCATATGCATGCCTCGTGATATTTTCGCGAAGTGGTGTTGTTTCCCTATCTCTCTCTGGTTGCCTCCCTTAAAGACCTGTATAGTTCCTAATACAGAACTTGAGTGCCCCTCTCTTCCCCTTCATTCATTCCTTTTCACCCCCTCCACTAGTAAGTCTTCCCCTCCTTGCCGCACAGGTCTGTGCCAGGAACTTTTGTGGAGTCTAGACCTACTTTCGTGCAATCCGTACTCATAGTTACAACTCCAACGATGCTTTTATTCACGCCACCGCCACCCCTTTCATTCTGGAGATGGGGTTGTTTTGAAGGATAGTTAATGTGTATGTTTGAAGGGGAAGGAGGGGTGGTTGGTATGGAAGCGCGGGCAAGAATGGCTTCGCGAAATGAGGGAGTTCTCACGCACACTTCCTCGTCCGGACCGGATCAATAACCATCTCTCCTCCTCTCGGCCTGAAATTTCGCCCACGTTGCCGGGGGAGGGAGGGGAAGGGTGTCGTGCTGCGGGGGCGCTACTCCACCTCGGACGTGACAAAATCCGTAACCTCCTCCATTGCCCTTCCTCCTCGCTCACTTATATTCACGCGTGACGCACCGTGACGTCGGCGTCTTACGTCACAACATGCGAGTAGTCTAAAAACTGGAGGCGTCTTGGGTGGAGCTGGCTTAAATGGATTAAAACCAGTTATAGCCACGCGATGGAGAATTATTAGAATGCTCGCAGGTAAATCTCCACACTGCCACTCGTTTCCATTACTTGTATCATTAAAAATTTTACCATTGAGACATTTGTACGTTTATAAAATGTTCAAGGTTACTTTATGCCACAGCGCAGGTAGAAAGATGCTATTTCTACCTGTGCTAAGAACATTTATAATTTACGATACATATTAATTTTATCTTTCTTGAATTAGACCGAATAAAAAATTTTTAAGAGGTGTCTTTTTGAATTTCAGTCCAAGGTTTATATCATGCTACGAGTCAGTTTATAGTAAAAGTACTCATTCACTTTAACTGGCTTAGTAATGGCTATTTATTCAGCCAGACGCTGAATATTTATTTAATATTATAAAGGGTTTCATTTTTATCTCTATTTTTGGCCCATCAATAATTTTTTCCCGGCTTTGTACGTCGCGCAAATTTTATCAATTTTCTTTAAAAATACACGTGCAGTGTCCTCATTTTGTGGAGGTAGCTTCAAAGCGATAATTTTAGCGGTTTTCTCAAACTTCCTAAAGCCTAAAGCTCTCCGAACTTATGTATAAAGCATGTGTAAAAAGACATAGTAATTTGGTGAATGATTTCTTGAAATCAATAAACTATTATTATCTTG
Organism: Ceriagrion tenellum; assembly: GCA_963169105.1. Classification (NCBI taxonomy): domain Eukaryota; kingdom Metazoa; phylum Arthropoda; class Insecta; order Odonata; family Coenagrionidae; genus Ceriagrion; species Ceriagrion tenellum. The sequence goes on from OY720637.1 coordinate 127,620,887, forward strand.
GTTAAACTAGCGTGCGGATTTTGCGATTCTTTGAGGTGGCTGGTGAGATTTTGATGCATGTATCGAGTATTGTGAAATTTTTGGATACCGTAAATTCAGCCGGTTCAGTTTTTGAAGTTTTTATTGGTCTCCTGCACTCATTTTACTTTTATTTTCAATAAGCGTTTTACAGATCAAGGTAAATTTAATAATTAATCGTTTTACTTTTTAATATTAGCCCTACAATCTCTATAAGCTCAGATAAAAAGTGTTAACTTTGTACTAACCTCACCACAGGAAATGGGACGAACATTGTGCACCGACGTTATTCGCTGGAATCTCATATTCTCTCCATCATATCTCTCACAAACTCCATCAAATCGGCGATATTTTTAACAATGATGGCACAACAACTGAGATTTGTGGATTTTCTGGTGATGACATGATAATTCTGCCGACAAAGGTAATGTAGCCAACTGGAGGTGAAACCCGGAATCGTTGGGAAGCCTGCATTGCACTGCATTTAAAAGATGCACAATTCGTATTCTTGAGGATTTAGTCTGCTTTGCATGACGCTCCAGTCAGTTTTTGAAACAAGGCTGAAAATGGCGCCAAAAACTGAAAACCAGTTTCGGAGCTTGAATCGAATTCGATGCCTCGAGACCTGCGTATACACGATACAAATATCAGCCAGCAGTGGCGATGAGCGGCCATTTGCTGTACTACGCAACCTAAATAAACTGACTCCTTTTTTTGACATAAGCATAACATTTCACGAAAAATATTTTTAATGAGATCCAATTAACCAGTTTATTTAAAACGTTGTTCATTAACCAACGTCATTATGCCCCTAAAAAGCCGATACATTTAAAGTGGTAGATTTCAGCTCCACCACCGGTATTCACTCAAAACCCTCGACACCAGCTTTTCTCTGACTAGCTGTTGGATGGAATATTCAGGTGGAAAATAATTATCGTACTTATCGAACTTATCGTACCAATCGCACTTATTCATGTTTTGGTACTGATAATCGAACTTGATTCTTTTCGATTCGACCGTAAAGCACATTTTACACGTTTCGATTTGAAGCGTAATGAATTCAATTTTTATTTTCCGCATTCGAGAATGCATTGCTTTAAGGTAGTTTGAGCGAAATACTATTTTACTTATAAATCAATGAATTTTGTCTCATTTTAAAGAAAAATATATCACCCTTCTAATGACACCAAAAATTCAACCCCTTACCACATTACTTTCCGAGATATTTGCCAAAATATGTATATAAATTATTTGTATAGGAATTCGGACAATTATTTATAGATCAGCTGTGCCCGTCATGCGTTGCAATGCCATTTTCTGGGTTCAAAATCGGTCTCTAAAAGAATTTGAGACTTAGTCCAATGAATTCATCGTACCTACATAGGAATTCGTAACGTACAAATGATGGCACGAGTTTCCATTCCATGCCTACACTGCGGTTTCCAAGTGAATAAAACATTCTATTGTTGAAGTAGTGCAGAAATTTAAGATTTAAAAGCTTAAAAATACAATTATAGGAAGTAGCGACGCGTCTACGAAAATCGAGCACAAGTATTAAATAAAAATGCAAACAAAGAGACCACTGCACCAAATCCTATTCCACGTACAAATAAATCACTTAATTTTTAACACAAATTATGTCTTACTGAAATGATTCTAATTGACGTGATTGAGCAACTCGTAAACGATCTGCTTCGTTGCTTGCTTGTTGTTCCTCGCATGTTTGAGAGGAAAAAGAATTTCCTAGAATCCGATCGCAGCGCCACCTAGCGGGTCCAATTGTGAATCTAAACCATCCAGGGACCCACTCAAGCACACAAAAAATTTCATCAAAATCGGTCCAGCCGTTTAGGAGGAGTTCAAAGACATACACACGTAAAGAAGAATTATAAATATAAAGATAAACAAAGTAAGAATGTGTAACGAGAATGCACGTTAAAGACGCAATTCATTAAAATGGCCTGTAATATGTGTCAAATGTCTCGAGGAGTTGTTTGGGTGGAGGATTTTATATAAGTACTGTTAGATAAGCAAGATTTGTTCATTGGAATGAGGCCAAGTTCATTGAATGTTATCCGTAGTTATATCTCGCTGAAAAATACTTAAATGCATCTTATCTCTCTGGTGCTTAACCAGCTCTTCTCCCTCCGCACTTCATGTCCTTCTGCCGCCCTGGTTCGCGCGAAATGCCCATTGTGTCGCCAATTGTCATCCTTATAAGGGGTCGGACCCTCAACGATTCCGCTCCCCTCTAGTGGGCGGATCCGAAGTCCGCCAGGGCGCGCCCCAAGTTTATCTTTTTTTCCCGATTTTTCTGCGCAAATCCACGGGAGCCTCGATTATCCGAGTTCCTATTCACGTCGGGCCCCGCGCTACGCGAGGCGAATTCCGGAATGAGTTTTCGCGAGTCGCGCTGCGCATGAATTACTTTTTGTCGATATCTGCGCCATCCCAAGTTCAGCGCGGTTAGTCGACTGGCTGTGGGTAATAGAAATAGACATAAATAAATGGATAGTCCATAAAGTATCTCAATTCTTCCCATAAAATATCTCCACTATATTAAAAATTATATGCAAACTTCCCGCAAAATATCTCCAATATATCCAGTAAACATTACAACTATATTCATTAAATATCTCCACCGTGCATATAAAATATTTGCATGTCATGCATGAAATATCTCTAATGCATCCAAAATATATCACTACTTAATGCATAAGAATTTTCATTCAATTTGAAACATGTCTATATTCCACCCATATAATATCTTATAATTATTAATCAGTTTCCACCGCGCTAGAGCAAGTCGAAACAAATACTGAAATACGCTTTTTCATTTGTGTTGACTAAAAAAAGCTGGATTACACTGACCACATGACTTGTATTAAGACTTGGGACATTTCAGATGTGAGTTCTTAGAAGAATGCAGTGGGTGTCCTGGGTCACGTGGAAGGTAGATGACGAAGTTTTGGATATGGTGGAGGAGAAGAGGATGAATACTTGTGGTCATTGTGAAGAGGAGACTTAAGTAGACTGTAGGCATATGAAATGTGAATTGGAGAAGAATAAAGGGGGTATGGTGGAAGGCAAAGAAGCCGAACGAGAAGGAATCGGATATGTTGAGAGGTTAGTGGTGGAGATTCTGAGAAGGCAGAGAATATAGACAGAGAACTTGTTGAGAAGTTGGGGAGTGTTGAATTAGAGGGCGATAGAAGGAAGTGATAAATAAAATAAATAAGGCGAAGACTAAAATCGTAGTTTGCAGAAGAGAGAAGCTGAATGTAGAAGTCACCCTGAGAGGAGAGAAATTAGAGCAAGTTGATTCCTTCAACTGTCTCGGAAGTACCACCACGTGGAATGGAAGAAACACAACGGACATCAAGCGGAGAATAGCCCAAACGAAGAAGATATTCATGGGAGAAAGACAACTGCTGTGCTCAAAGAAGATAGGACTGCAACCCAGGAAACAGTAAAACAAAGCATTCGTGTGGAGCGTAGCACCTTATGGATCGGAAGCATGAACCATTGGAATAGCTGACCAGAAAAGACTAGAAGCCTTCGAATCCTGGTGCTGTAGGAAGATGTTGAACATAAAATGAACGGATAGAATAAAATTATAAAGTGTACAGAAGAGTGGAAAGGAAAGGACCATACCGAACACGATTGAGAAAATAAGAACCAGATGGATTGGACACACCCTGAGACACAATGAATTGGTGAAGAACATAATTGAAGGTAAAATAAAAGGTAAAGCCCCCAGAGGAAGACTCAGGAATAAGTTCATGGACCAAAAAAGAGGAAAGTACAAAGGAAGAGATACCAGGAGGCAAGGGAATCAGCATTAAATAGTAAAGGGTGGAGGGCTGCAGTCAACCAATCTTAGGATGGAAAAACGAATGATGTGAGGAAGTAAGCTTTTGGAAGCGTGGAAGATGAGGGAAGATAATAGGTATTTCGGACAACATAAGGTGATACAGTGGGTATCAGGAACGCAGGAGAGGCATGATAGCAAGCAGTTAATGTGATGGAAAGTGAAATTATGTTCGAGAAAGAGTGGAAGTTCGGGAAAGGACTCTAGCAAAAAAACTACCTTCCTAAGCTCGTAGAATTCCCAAATGAGACAGAAGAGAGACGTCACAGAACATTAAAAGAAATTATACAATTGAATAGGTGCGTCAGAAGGCGTCCAATAAAACTATTTGCGTGTCCTATTAGCGTTCAAGTCACACGCAACATATTATATTGCATTGGTCTTTTGACCGCGGCACTTACGGACTAATCACTTAATGGACCAAAGATTAAGTATTCAATTAATTTAATATGGGAGGCGTTTTACATACAAACGCTTTTAGTTAATTTTCTCCCCCCATTGGCAGTGCTCCCCGCCAGACGTGGTTTGGATAAATTGAAGCGAAGGACTGGAGAACATTCGTTATAATAAACCCTTGGGGAAATGTTTGTTTATCCTGTTTACCGTCAAAATACATTCCTCTTGGAAGTTGTTTTTCGACCTTGGAAATTACACGGCGTGTTATTTTTCGCCATACCTGCTCATTTTTGACAACAGAGAATTTAGTCTGTTCGTCGTGATTTTCATTAACGTAAGGTGGTCCGAGCGAAACATCATTTTACCTAGAAATCAATGAATTTGGTCTCTTTAAAGAAGAATATTTCACCCTTCTAATCAGACGAAAAATTCAACCCCTTACCACATTACTTTTGGAGTTATTTGCCAAAAAATACCATCCCTTTGACATGGGATATGGTACGTGCATAAACTCCAGAGAGGCGTTAAATACAAAATGAGGAATGTCTAACACAAAGATGTCATAAAAAACTAACAGCGTATAGTTTGTATTTTTTCTCAACTATTTTTTTAAATTTATCATATTGTCATCGCAGTTAATTCTTCGGGATCACACTAAACCTTCCTTTTTGATGGAGTTTCAAACGTACTGCGTGAAAAAAATGAGTCAAATTGAAGATTTATTTAAATATTTTCATTTGCTTACTCACAATTTCTGTCATGTAAAACTATATTATTGCAACATTAATAATGCAATATTTAATTGATGTGTCCTACAGCTGATGAAATTAAAACGTATAATTCGAATATGGTCTCTATTATGACTAGGGAACTATCTCGCTCGGACTACCTTAACTCTCATTATCCTACAGCATTTGCGGGCTAACGCACTAATTTTAAAATTTTTACTGTTTTCTAAAAGTAGCTTAACTAGAAAACAGCAGACTCTCTCTTATTTAAGGTGCATTCTCTAACATATTTTGTTTATTTATTTAAATTTACAATCATCCACCATATAACATTTCGTGCTTTTGAAACTACTACTAAAAGCGAACCGGAATTAGTCAACCATTGAGCTATTTTGGGGGCACGTTTCTCGGAAACCTACGCCACGAGTATTTGGTAGGCATGCTACACAGATGGATTTAGTCCGTGAATGAATGAATTTTGTACAAAGAAGAACCACACGCTTCGTTACAAACTGCGGAGAGCGAACGGAGGGTGTTTACACGAGGCCGTGTTTTCACGATGCATGTTCAGCGAAATAGATACGTGAACACATTCAACCAATATACTTGTATCGTGAAAACAAAATTTCGCAAATGCATAGACACGCGTCGAAGGAATATCCCTTGTTCTAATTTGGAGCATCTATCCCTCCACGTATTAACGCGTGTGCATGCATCGTATGAATAGGCTTTTACGCAGCTGATGGAAGGATTAATTTTGGTGTCTTAGGGAGAGTATTTATCGTAGTGGGACTATGACAATAGGAATTTTGGTCGATATAGAATAGAATAAGTGTATTTTGCTCAGAGTTTCCCCATAAGAGCAAAAAAAAGAAAATACATATCATATTCTGCTTTGAACGAAAAAATAACAAAAAATATATACCTAGCCTGTATCTCACAGTGATGAAAACAAAAAAATTTCCCTGTCACAGATAATTAACACTAAATACAATGGAAAATATAATATATAAACATGGAAAATATCACGTCAATCACAGAGAGATAACAAACAATCAATAATTTCTCAGATCATTTTGGAAACATACAATTCTATAATAGAATACAAATTTTAATTATAGAAATATACGCTGCTTATAGTAATAATTAAATAGTTATTCCTAAAAAACAGGCAGGAAGAATTTTTTATAGATAATAGTAAGGAATTCCAGAGATTAGAACCAGGGATGAGAAACAATTTAAGGTATTTATTTGTCCAAGATTTAGGGCCTAAGAGGTAGGAGGGGTTAGTTCTAGTGGTTCTAAGAACAGAGACTAGTTCGGATTTGAATATGGAAAAAAGATAGACTGGATATTTATTGCAGAAGAGAGTGAAGAGAAATTACCCAAGTAAATATTTCCTTCGAGAAGAGGTTTTTAGCCATGGCATGTTCTGAAGGTGGTGGGAGATATGTTCGTCTTTACGAAGTTCAAGGAAAAACCTTGCGCAAGAATTTAAGAGCCGCTGAAGCTTATTTTCTAATTCCAATGAAAGGTCATCATAGACTTAAGTTCAATAACCAAATGAGAAAATATAAGCGTTGAGAGAAGCAATTTACTGGTAAAAATGGGAAGAAGAGATTTTTGTAATTTTGACTGATATAAAGTTTTGTTGACCGTATTTGAGATTTCATATATGTGATTATTCCATGAGAGGTTATTATTTAACGTAATGCCAAGCCAATAATGACATAAAGAAAGGTTTGGGCGGCGCGTACTGTGAGATTACAAGAAACATTAAGAATAGAGCTACTTTTATAAAGAGAACTGAAATAAATATACAACTATGACCCACGTTGGCCACATCTAGAATACATCGTGATAATTTGAGACCCTACTCATCATTTGGGAAGTAAATAAAAGAGACAGGAGAGCTGCACGCTTTGTTACAAACTGCTACGAGCGAACAGGATATGGCTGATGGAAGGATTAGATTTGGAACTGTTAGAATCGAGCGGTCTAACTCATAGTTGCGCTAGTCTAAGTCTAAGACTGGCTGAAAAAGTTGGACCGGCGATTTCGTGATACCCGTATTCATAGTGTCATTTTAGCGCTGACCGACCTAAGTCCCGGTAAATGTTTCCGGAGGAAGTCAAATCAATGGAATCACGGTTTAACGTAGGGTTTTAGCTCCTCGTGTAGCCATATACCCTTCAGCTTATGTGTTGTGGTGATTATTCATGGTGAATGAGTCATGTCTTCGTTAGAGCTATTTATAAGAGTGATATAAGTAGATAGTTTGGCCATAGGAATATTTTTGGCTTTGTAGTTTAGGCAGCAGAGTAATAGTAGTGTTTTTCTCAGGTTTCATTCACTTTTCATTCAATTCATTAACATTGTTTTTTGCTTGTTTTTTGAGGAAAACGGGTTAATACCTAATTTCATCCATTCGGAGTCAGGTTTACACTTAGAATTGTTTTAACTATTAGGTATAATAATGTGGAATAATTAATTTTTTTCACTTTGTTTCGCCTTCTTTGTTTACGTTTCATGTGGTGATTTTTGTTTAATATCGGAAATATTTCGCTCTTATTTCATTCATAGTAGCATAAGGTGATACAGTGGGTATCAGGAACGCAGGAGAGGCATGATAGCAAGCAGTTAATGTGATAGAAAGTGAAATTATGTCCGAGAAAGAGTGGAAGTTGGGAAAAGGACTCTAGCAAAAAAATTACCTACCTAAGCTCGTAGAATTCTCTAATGAGACATAAGAGAGATGTCACAGAACCATAAAAGAAATTACATAATGGAAAATGTACTTCACAAGGTATCCAATAAAAATATTTGCGTGTCCCATTAACGTTCGAATCACACGCGACATATTTTTTTGCGTTGATATTTCGACCGTAGCACTTCTGGACTACTCGTAGTACAAATTCTAATGTAGCTATCCATATTTTTTTGTACATAATACTGTGTGCTTCCCACTGCTTGTCATATCCATACGAAATGTTTTACTCCAGCCGGCCACGCCTGTTTTTCGGATACTTGTGCACTCATGACTAATTGAGAACATCCACTGCGCCTTTAGTTTCTCTTGGTCTGAGTTAAGCGCGGGCGAAATAAGGGAGGGAGACTCGTACGATCACATTTCATGTGATTATACCGTGGTCGCCTAGTACAAGAGGCGCAAATATGAGCTTGTAGAGCGTGACCTGGTTTCTAAATCCAGCTCCTTTGAAGCGGCAACGGCGTTATTTTCGCTTCCCAACTTATGTAACTTACCTGTTTGGAAATCCTAGTGGAGGGACTTTTTGTCAACAAGAGGTTTTACCCCGTACAGGTGTTGGCAGTTGGGAAGAAAGGGTTTCAGATGTTTGCGCATTTCCCGCTAATGAACTCAGCATTTGAAGCATTCCTATCTCGTTCGCTGCCGTACGAGTCTATGTCCAGAAATAATGTAGACTATGAAAGGTTACTTGGAAATTTTCAGCTCCAAACCCCGGATGACGAGACAATGTTGAATAATTTGTAATTTTTACATGAAATCTTTAACAAATTTTAAAGATAGGAATAATTTTTATATAAATTTCTAACTTAGAAGTCCCAACTAATAAGGGAAAGCAAAGTAGGACTTTCTTGTGTAAGAAACGGTGAGGACAACTGTTGCAAAAATTCACCCATATATATATATATATATTGTATCACTTGTAACAAATTTTGTTAGGAACATAATTTCATAAGGATTTTGGATCGTTGTCGTAAAGAAGTGATGGAAAACTTGTCTGAAGAACAGAATGTTACAGGTAAATGAAGATAATACGTATTTGCGGTGCTATTTTAGCCAGATTTCTTATGGATTCATTTTAATTTTAACTGTCAAGAATTACCATATTTACCTATTGTTAGTGATCATGCTTATCACCTTTGGTGAACAACAAACTCTAGAATTTATCAATAAATGTGCCATTGAATGTGAAATGTATGTCTGACCTAGTAGTAGCAGTGTGCTTGTCTACGGAAGCGAAAATGACAGAGCGCAAAAGTGTTCTCCTCCCGACTCCTCATGTGAACGACTCTGGAGTTATTGTTTATTTCGATACACGAAATAATACATTGTAAGACATTATTTTCAAAATATACAGTATTATAATTGATTCTAACCTCTTTAAATATCTTGTTCCACTCCAGATTCAGAGGAACTGATACGCATAAATTTACACCATCAGTGGTAACTATGGACTCAGTTTGTAGTGTCCTTCTTTCCACTGTATTAAAATTTTGTATTTATGATGTGTAGTGTAATTATACCCCTCTGGGGAAAACTTACAAATAAATATTTATAATACTCTGCGTATAATTGCGGATAAAATAGCAGCAACTCCAAATCAGAAAGTAAAGGATAAATTTTGTTACTTATATACTTCATAACAACATGGACTACTGGTTAAAAAATTCTCTAGACGTGAAACGCAATTTGGAAATAACAAAATTGCTTTAAAATTTACGCATATCCAATCACCAGGTATGTTCCCAAATGATTTGATTCCGGAATGAATTTGGTCCTGAATCCAGGGATATATGTAGTACATAATGGCCTTATATTGAGGAAAATTGGGTTAAAAGCAAATTTGGGGTAATGACAACCCATTTGCACTGTTGTCCGTGTAAAATGCCATAAGGAGTTAATATTCTTAAATCTTTTCAGGAAAATTCTTTGGGCCTTTTATTAAATGGCCTACATCCCTCAGGGGGCTAATTTGAAGTACCTTTTAAATTTTCATGATATTAGTGCATTGGAGGAGCACAGAGAACAAGGTGCTGGCTGATGGACAGGAAATACATTACTGCAAAGAATACAAAAACTTGGGTGTGAAAGTTACTCAAAATGGAGCCTTGGACGAGGCAATTAATGGAAGAAATTTGCTAGGAAAAAGGGCAATATCCATTATGAATAGCATTTCATGGGAACAATTTATAAAAAAAACCCTTAAAAAAGAATTCATAATTCAATTGTAAAAAGCATAATCGCATTTGGGAGTGACATCTGGCAGATGAAGGGGAAAACAAAACAAATGCTAAATGTTACGGAGATGGATTACTGGAGACGATCTGCTGGTATATCCTACGGGAAAAAATCAAGGATGAGAATACATTCATACCAATCACGCCGTTCCCTTCCGGGGTAGGCACAGTCACAAAGTTTCACTCATAAATACATATTTGTTCACCTAACTCTGCTTCAATAATTTCCTCCTAACTGACCTATTCTTGCAAACCTCTTTTGCTTCATTTACTCCCATACACTGCTTCATACACGCCCTCCTGTTTTTAAGTTTCCTAATATTTCTCCTCCTAAGTATTTCCACCAACCACATTCAACCACAATTTTCTCGGTCTACCTCTCCCTCTCGTACCATTCATTTCACTATTATATATCTGTTTCGTTATTCGACTCTCATCCATTCCCTCAAAATTTGGCCAAATCAACAAAGCACACACTTTTTATATATGTCCATTACTGGAGCATCTAACCCACATTCATTCATTACCCACTCATTTCTGACCCTATCCATCCTACTTTTGCCGCAAACACTCCTCAGATAAAATTCCGTGAATATAAAAGATTAAGGAATGAAACACAAAGGTTAATGAAAAAAGCCAAAGAAAATTATTGTAATGATTGTTTTTCCGACAAATGGGACTCTAAAACTATATGGAACGAGGTTCGACGAATAGGACTTGTTAAATCTCGAAATGATCACTTTAATTCTAATGTCTCTGTCGATGACCTAAATAAATATTTTACCAGCTCATTCGTTAATGTAAGTTTCCAGTTTGATGGATGAGTTACAATCAGGTAATGAAGCTGGAAATGAAGTTAAATTGTTTAACAGAAAAGAATTTAGTAACAACGTATTATATTTTCCCTATCTTACCCCTGAACTGATGTTGAAGTATCTCCCTAGTATAAAGTCTAATGCTGGCGGAATTGATGGAATAAATAGTAAGACATTAAACATAATTATTTCAACTATATTTCCTGTGCTGCTTGACATTTATAACTGCTCATCGAATTATTCGGTCTTTCCTGTCTCTTGGAAGACTGCAATAATTAAACCTATTCAGAAAATTCGGAATCCGACCGAGCCATCACATTATCGTCCCATTTCATTGCTATGTACCTTGTCTAAACCGCTTGAGAGATTTGTGTACAACTCGGTAGTAGACTTTCTTGCAACTAATAGCCTTCTAGGTAAATACCAGTTGGGATTCCGGAAAGGGCATAGTACCGAAGCTGCCCTCATTAGAGTAACGGAAGGTATTCGCTACTCTATAGATAACCAGAAAGTGACCATTCTTGCACTATTTGATTTTACAAAGGCTTTCGACTGTGTAAATCACGACCTCCTACTATGTAAAATGGGGAAACTTGGATTTTCTTTCCAAGTTATTCAATGGTTCCGATCTTATTTACTCCAGAGACTTCAAGCAGTAAAAGGATATGAAGATGAATTGTCCAGTTTTTCCGCAGTGACATGTGGTGTGCCTCAGGGCTCTATCCTTGGGCCTCTACTTTTCTCAATATTTATTCTTGATTTACCCAGCTCGATCACTCACTCAAAATATCAATTGTATGCCAACGATTTGCAAGTTTATCTAGATTGTCATCCATCTGAAATCCATAGCGCCATCGAAAAGATAAATAAATATGTTTCCCGCATATGCAAGTGGGTTGAACATAATATGTTGATAATCAATCCCGTTAAAACAAAATCTATAATAATTGGTACTGCCAAATTTATAAATAAACTTAATTATGATATTTTACCTAAAATCATAGTAAATGGTACTGAAATTGATTATACAAATAAGGCTGTAAACTTAGGAGTTAATATTAATTATACACTAACTTGGAAGGAGCATGTTGCTTTCATTTCCAATAAAGTTTACAAGACATTAGGGCAGATGAAACAATTTAACCATTTAATTCCGTTTGAGCTGCGTAAAAAACTCATTAATCATCTTTTAATTCCTCATATCGATTATTGTGTTATTGTATTTGTTGATTTAACTAAGGAATTACAAAATAAATTACAAATCTTGTTTAATGCCGGAGTAAGATATATATGTAATACGAATATTTACGAACATGTCACTCCTTACTATGTTAAATTGAAGTGGATGAAATTGGAACATAGAAAAATATTTAAATTATCTGTGTTCATCTACAAAATATTGTCAACTAAAACCCCTGATTATCTGTATTATTATATTATTAGAAACCAAAGTGTTCCAGGCAGACAAGTACGAGGAAGAAGACGATTTAAAATTCCACGGTGTAGAACTAATATGTATCAGTTATCCACAATAAATTGTGGCCTAAGAATATGGAATGGTATTATTATTATTTTTATTATTATTATTATTTAGTCTAGTCTCTATCCTGACCTACCCATGTTTTACTACAATACAACAAAGTGGGGAGAAGTACACTTTTGTACACGGCGATTTTCGCTTCCTTAGACAGGCACTCATTCCTTGATATGCTCCACATGCTACCTACCACTTTCCTTCCAGCTTTCGCAGCTTTACGTCTCTTTATCTCATCTATCCGTCTATCTTTCGCAAACTTCTTACCTTAATACACAAAATCTTCCACTTTTTCAATTACTTCACCATTCACCCTGGTCATACAGTAATTCTCCCCATTCTCCTTATCAAAAACCACTACTTTTGTCACGCATTTGGATGAGAGAATGAAAAATGCAATGGGAGCCACCCACACAACAATCACTGACATTTAAAATGAACGGCTGTCGTGGTACGGTCACATACAACGTATGAAGAACGAGAGATAACCTAAGGAAATTTTTATGTGGAATCCACAACGTAGAAAAAAAGGAGGAAGGCCCAGAATTAGTCGGAGAGAAGGCATATAAGAGGCAATAAGAGAAATGCAGTTGCCAGAAGGCCTGTGGATGAATAGGGAGCAATGGCGGTTGGGCATCGGATAGCGTCCTAGAATGCTAAAAAACCGAATGTATAAATAGTTCATTTGTTATGAGTTAACTCATTAATCATCGGTTTGAGGCCTCGGGGATTTAGAAGGCTCCCATTCCCTTGACTTGATGAGCACTAGGATATTATTCTGACTTTAAAGGTTTGGTGCACATTTATATTCATACAGAGTACGAAGTTAAATTTTAGCTACATTCTACAGTATCTTAGGGTTCACTTCGGGGTCCCACGAAGTTTCGTTGCATTTAATATGCACCCTCTTAATTCCTATACGTCCTAAGGTACATGCATGCCAAATTTTGTTGGAATGAGGGTTTGGAAGTCCTTATCGTAAACCAACTTGCATACTGCATTTAAGCTTAGAGTTAACAGTAAAAGAATAACCTCGGGACGACCGAGGCCACGATGGGAGGCTGAAGCTCTATGAAGTAATGCCCTCTCAAAAACGATGAGGTACGATGCCTCAAGATGTAGAATTAAATTAAAAAATCTGAGAATATTTACATCGATGGCACAAGTAAATGCTAAACATTTCACAAAATATTAGTAAAATAGTATTCTATCATAAAGAGCGGCAAGTTAATGAACACTCCTTTATTTTGTCTTATAACATTTACAAAATAAAAATATATATTTTTTTCCAAATGACAAATATCTAAGGAAACATCAAGTCTATGAGATGAAATGACAATATTTGACGAATATCATAAATTGTTACCTCATCTTTAAAGTAACCCATGGCTTACAATTAGTAGGGTTTCCTGCCGGAAGTAGTGCTATGAATTACGTGGAAAATATCCTAGAGAAAAAACTGGACTACACCTGCTATCGAACCACGTACCTTTTAGGTGGCCGGGCCAATGCGCAGACCACTATGCCTGGGTATCGTATGGATCTGCAAATAGGCACGCCGAAAGTCCGCGGTTCGACTACCGGCCGTTTTTTATCTCGCGTCAATTTTCTGCGTTATCCAAGGATTAGGGTTTATCCACAGTGCATTATTGTATCCGTAGAGTATGGCTTCAATATGGTGCCTTTCATAGAGATTAGCCTCATTCCGCCATTGCGTCTCCCTTTTTCCACTATCTTGCGTTTCGTCGTTATCTTAAACGCCGCAGATGGCCCTGGCAATTCCCTGGCCCCTCGCAACAATCGCTGCCCCTGCGAAACAATGGCAGAGTCGTCGTAGTCGTCGAGCAAGTGGTGTGAAAACCTCTGGGGATTTAGCCATCCGACTCGAACTGTGCACGACGCGAGCTATATCATCCAGTCTATCCCAGCTATGAATGGAGGAGCATAAAGTGACGGAGGAGAGGGGGCTTTTTGTGTCATGGACATATAAATAGCAAACTCAAAGACGATAGCGAGATTCATGCAAGAATGGATGAATGTGCGGACTAAAATTCCAATGCTTGACGATGACGTATTATACTATGAAACAAAAAAAACTATCTGCGATTTTTTCTTATAGTTTATTGTATGATATAAACGTATTGAACACGAAAAAGCCTCTAGTATTTCCCAAATGTCGATACTTTTCAATATTTTGACACAGTGATTTCTTTTTGGACCAAATTTTGTATCTTAAATTGAGAAACACGGGAAGCATTTTTAGCTAACGATCACATATTATACTGTGACACAAAAAACTGTTTATACTTATTTTTTATAGTTTATTGTATAATGTAAACGTACTGAACACGAATAAGCTTTCAGTATTTTCCAAACGTCGATACGTTTCGATATTTTGATGCATATTGATTACTTTTGACTATATTTAGTGTCTTTCATTGTAGAACCCCGGGAACATTTTTACCGGGACATTCACCACATGGAATAAAGGGAATCATGGACGTTGGGGCAGTGCTATGATAGGAAACTATGCATGGAGTGGGCAGAGTACGAGCAGAAAGGTCTGAAGAATATTACAGAAAAACCCGTTCTAATATGCTTTTTTAAATGGTTTGATTGCTGTATGACAGTTTAGCGTTCATTATTTAGGCACTCATTACATGCTATTTTTGAAGTTCTAAATGTTAGATTTTTATGTATGACCCTGGCATCGTTGAGCATGAAACATCGGTGGGTTATAAGAAAGCTGAAAATTTAATTATGTATCACATTAAAAATATTGACATTGGAATAAAAGTACTTTTATCTGCACAATCAGTAACAAAATAAATTAAGTAATAAATACTTAAAAAATAATATAGTGGAAAACTTTGTCAAATTCTGTCTCGGAGGGGTATCCTACTGGTGTCATGGCAAAAATATCTGGCTGATTTAGAAGACATGGAAAAAAATTTGTGGTAGGCTGATCTGGAATTACGATCTTTATAGGAACAGGAGGAAATACTTTACTTGCGTTTCATTACTGGAATGAACGACGGAAAATCATAATTTAATATGTTAAAGTGTGTATCGAAACAATATGGCGGAATAAATATAGTTAACACCAGGGGTGCCAGGGATCCCCCTCAAATGGTATAGTGCAAATCCCCCTGCCCCCGCCAAAATTCCTTTTTATAAATTTCGGTTATTCCTTCCGGCCTCCTTGTTTTAAATTTGGATAACAAATAAATTTAAATTATGTACCATGAAAAGGTAATATTAAAAAAAAGAAAAGGATCATAAGTAAGAGCAAAAATCTTTATTCTAATCCTAAAAATCCTATCCTATATCTTTTTATGCATATTATTTTATTTATTTCCCTCTTTCATGAAAAAAATGTATCCTAATCTTACCCCCATGCCATGAAAACAGCTTTTAGAGCGCCTCACATTACATTTTTCCTTCTCATTGTCCACATTTTAAAATGATATTTTATTGTTAACACAATAACCCTTTCATGGGAAGGTAGAATGGTGAAATATATGGTATGTTTACGAATATATACAAGATTTTCTGCGGTCCGACTGCGATACATTATAATATTATTCAATGGCATCTTAAAGTAATTCACTATGAACATCCTTGATCGTACTAACTGTAAGACGCGATTTCCTTTCGCATTGTTGGAGATACGTGTATGTCTTACCAGCCATCTATTCGAGCATACCCTTAAATTCTGCTCCATCGAAGTTTTCATTCATACTAAATAAGTTCGCCAATATCAGCAAATTACCTACAAAATGGGAAGATTCCGGCATCTAGTTTTAGAAATTTCATTAGCCGAGATTTTTTTTCTTTGGAGTCTTCAATTTGCATGCCTTATATGCTTTTTCAATGTTGTTTTTGTGAATGTACGCTTCATCAAACATCGCGATACGAGGAGCTCCCGATAGAAGATGTGTGGCGCCACGATAGCTTCAACCAATGAATGTATGTTTTCATTCTCAGAGAAATACAAATTTTCTCTCAAACTTCGGTGATTTTTTTACGAACAAAGGTCGAAAAAAATTAGCCTGAAAATTTTACCAATGATACTATTTTTTCAAAGAAGAATAACTTAACATCCCAGTTAGTGGAGCATAACCGAATGTCCCATAATGGGTACAATTTTATTTCAAGTCTTACATAAGAGAAGTTTTCTTCAGGCATCAATGAGATTTAAGTGTCTTAGTAACGACATGACAATCAACTTGCCGTCTACTGATTTAAAGTTTGATTCATTAAACACTATGAGATGAATAAATTATTTCAAGTATACCTCTAGCATATTCACAATTTGTAAGATGGTAAACTCTGTTTAGAGCTAATTTTCTATTGGATGATTAATTAACGATTTTATCTGCATATGCTACTTACAGGCAAAATAGAAACCAGTCTATTTTCCATGTAAGTAACAACCGCGGTCGATTACCGCCACTTTCGACCACAACTTCCATGGAAATGGCTTCTATACGTAAACCCCCCTCAATATATTGTGTATTGCGCCTCTAAGCGCGATGTTCAACTCCATCGACAATATTCCCGCGAGAAAAATGTGATTGGGAAGGCTGCGTGAGGTTTCTGCGAATTGTTCTAATACTTCAAAATCTCGACCTCTTCGTTATTGTACCACGTGACTCTTTAGTTACTTGCTCGGGACAATTTCGAGTGATTCAAACGCAAACTCCAGTGGATTCGAAGGAAATCGTCCGAACGCCTGATTCTCGCATTTACCTACAAAACTCTCGGATTTTCGGATTTTATCTACAAAACTGATCCATTTAATAAGACTGATTGCTCATATTGTTAGTATCAATATACCAATATACCCCTCTGCTCTCTTACCGTGTGGATTCGTCTAATTCTGATATCTTTTCCCTTAGCTGCTTTCCATGCCTCTTCACACTCTTCAGTCGCACTTGCCTCTGGGGAGAGAGGCGTAAATATGGGTCAAGGAAATCAATATTAGTACCACGTTCAGCAAAGTCGCATTGGGAATGATTCCTTTTTTTTTAATTAAGGCTGGTGCGTTAATTTCCATTCCGTGTTCAAAATGGTCCATACGCGGTTGGCGCTGAATGTTAATAGCATTCAGTTTTAACCTGACTGCATTTCTCCGGTCTAATTGAGAAGGTTTATTCGTTGAAAGACAATTATATTTTGTTACATTTGTATTTCACGTCTTTTATGATATTTAGGAGAAAAGTTTTTTTGCAATTCAAACAATTTATCTTAAAGTGGCTGAAATATTTTTTTTCACGTTCCTGCTACCCAGGAGGTCGCTATACCAGTAGATTGGGCACTAAATTACCTCTATGAAACCAATAAATCATTTTGGGCTGTATGAGCTAGTCATCATATCACAAATTCTAATTAGATGACTTTGGTCTCTTTTTAAATAAAAATATTCAATCCATGCTTAGAGAATATAATTTCGTATTTTTTCACAATTTTATTTTGTTTGGCACAACGCGTTTCACCGACTTACGGCATCATCAGGTACCTGTTAATACCACATAATACAATTCTGTGGAAAAGTAAGAAATTGCATTCTCTAAGTATGGATGCTATTAACTTCCACGAATGAAGCCTGAAACTGAAGAGTTTAAAAATACTCAACATTTCGAAAGATACCACGACACCTGTGACATCCAATGGCTATTGAAAATCAGAATTAAGCCGGAAAATATGAATATTATTCCTGGAATTAATATTAACTTAACACATTCGAGAGACATAGAAGGTGACTACTGCACAATTTCTACATAATTACTACATTTTGATGTAAATCATCGCAATAATTTAATTATTTAGCTTTTAGGTTAATTGAATTATTTAATGGAAATTTAATTTTAATATTTTTAATTAAAAATTGAATTAACTCATCATTCATTCATTAAAATTCATCATTTTAATTGGTGAATTTAAAAAACAATGTGGTGTAAGAAGCATCACATTAATTTTAAGTCAAATATCCATGGAGTTTTTGTACCTTAAACACCGTTTTCCTTGAAAATTGCCTGTAAAATATATTTTTATAACTCAATATTTTCACGTGTTTCCCCCACTGTCACAATTAACGCCATATAACATCAAGTTCAATTTGCGAGAGATGGCGTGGAAAAGAAACATTTACTGGCTCATATCAGATGGACACACATTTTATCTATAAAGACCCAGGTTTAATAATTTAAATGAAGTGTAAGTCTCGTTACGTTGGATCCATCTTTATTCCCTTCTTATTTATGAAAGTTTAAATTACTGCTTTGCATTTTTATATCCATAATTTAATTAACTCGTCGAAAAATATATGAGTGGCTAAGAGAGAAAAACTCAATGATGTGACTCAATGGAGCATTTAATTTCTTAATTTTTTCAAGAAATGTTACATGAATATTATGACAGCTTACACCAGGGACCTTATTTATACTTGACATGGTCGAATCGCGGGAAGTCCTTGGACGTCACGTCAAAGCACCCGACAAAGCAACTTTTTAATGCGCTCTCCTTTGAACTTTTGGAACTCTTCGAGGCTCTGGCGTCAAAAGTTCTTGACTGTCGAGGTTCGAACATTCCGAAGCATTACAGAATAGGGAACCAGGTGGTTATGTCACCACATCTTCAAAAATTTCTCACTAGGTCATTAAGCAGTGGACATCATATACCTTGAAATATGAAGGTTTATGGATGTGATTCATTTGGGGCTGTGAAGTTTTATCCACGGAATTTTTGACTTTCGACCGAGTCGAGTCCTTACTGAATAGGGCACCAGATCTCGCGTGTAACAAACTTTTATTTCAAGTCACAATTCGTGAAACAAATAGCGAGGATAGGTATAATTGTTTTGTCCATATGAATAAAGTGCGCGTTTTTTGTCTAATTAGCCAGAATCTAATGGCATTTTAATCTCCAACCTGCGGAAGAAATTAGCGGCTTCATCACCACGTCACCGAGCATATTCGAGTAATTTATTTTGAGTAATAGCTATAGATAATTAAACACTCGAGAGACTTAGAGGCAATAACGCAATTGGATTGGGCTTTAATGTTTATCTCGATGAACGACGCCATCATTTGATTATAATTTTCATAGCCCGAGTGGGAATGTGTTTCACTTACACGTTCTTAATTTTTCAGAAAATTTATATAATTCGTCGTAAAATTTAATGGATGTCTGGAAAAAAAAACAAAAATACGTGACACAATGAAACTTTAACCATCCTAATTTTTTTTCAGAATTTTAAACATCAATATATCATCAAAGCTACCACCATTACTCTCAGACATATCGTGCCTACGCCTGAAAAAATTGAGGACTCGTTTTTTTATTCTATTTCTGTTTTCCGTTTTCATATGTTGCTTTTTCTTTACTTCTCCATTATTGTAATAACGTTTGTTCTTTCACAAAAAGAAAATTTCTATCCCTATACATTATACATAAAACTAGATATTATGTTTTACTACTTCGAGGAAAGTTTCCTCAGAAGGCGATTGGCCTGTGTGTCGCATACCTTCAAATGATTAAGAGAGGAATACATGAATATGTAATTAACTGAATACTTTAGTTTAATTATATTAATCACTGAAATTGAGCTGCTGTGAAACCCCTCTTAACGACCATTCGTATCAAGCGACAAAACCCTCTCAGCGTCCATTTTTCAGCGGAACCGACCGTGTTCGCTCAATTCAGATTTCACTCTATATGTACAGCAAATAAATATGCATTGAAATTTCCCAAGAGCATCTGAATTATGAGGAAATAAACGCCGTTTGTATATACTTGAACAAAATCTTGGCTTAAAAGGTTTTTTTTTCCGTTTTTTGCAAATCAGCCGCCCGTACACAATTTGCACAATTCTCTTGGAAACTGAACGCCTGTCGAACGACCATTTTTCAGCGGAACCGTCGGCGGTCGCTTGATACAGGTTTTACTGTATAAGCTTTCTTGATGGCTCATCACTGCTGTTGTTATGGAAGAGCATGATATTCCTTCCTTACCTCCAACCTACATCTGCTCACTACCCTGCATTTCACCACATGGGTGTTTGGCAGGGGGTGACTTATCTCCAACATGAACTAGAGTGAAGAAATTATCTTTCATCAACATGTACCACGCTATGGGTATTATACAAATGCTACAGAAACTATTTAACTAATATATAATGTAACTCTGTAAACGTGACGCAAGAGCCACGCAGGGAACTTGCAAAACAAGGTGTTAGCACTACTCGGCAGATTTAGAAACATGCCTATGGGGGCATATGAATTAATCAGCTACACTACCCGTTAACTAACCTAATTCAAAGTCTTTAACGCAGCCATTATGGTTTCTTATCGATCGCGGGAAAAACGAAATTTTAAACCTCTCTGTTCTACAACTATCATTTTCAATTTTTTGCTGAGTATTTATAATACATACGGACGCTTAAATAGTACGGTTATATTTTGACGATGTATAATCGGTGAAGGCTGGTCTCTATCAAAATAAATTTATCTTTCATTTTTACTAAAAACTGAATATTTTTTATTTTAAATCATATAATAATGAATATTATATTTAAAACTCGCAGATTAGAGGATATGGTTCGTGCGTATTTATGCTCAAACAAAATGTCTCCAGTGAATTTTACTAATGTTGCATTTTACTTTTTTTCAGAACTGACGAATTTCCCAGCATTGGTGAGTAAAGTTTCACGATGGGCCGACAATGCCATCATTATTTTCATAAATTAGTTCTTATTGTTAGTGAAATTTCATACAATTGAGGTAGATAGAGTAGGCGCTTGCTATCCTGCCCAATGCTAGAAGCTGAAGTCAGTCTGCCATCTTCGTTAAGGTTGTTTGAGCGAAATATCATTTTACCGAGAAATCAATGAATTTGGTCTCATTTTAAAGAAAAATATATCACACTTCTAATAACACAAAAAATTCAACCCCTTACCTCATTACATTCGGAGTCATTGGCCAAAAAATGCCAGCCCTTTCACATGGGAAATGGTACGTGTATGCACTCCAGAGAGACATTATTTACAAAATGAGCAATTTATAACACTTATGTGTCGTAAAAAACTAACAAGCGTAGTTTGTATGTTTTCTCAACTATCTTTGAAAATTAATCATATTGTTACCGTAGTAGGTTCTTGGGTATCACAAAAAAACCTTCCGTTTTAAAGGAGTTTCAAACGCACCGCGCGAAAAAATTAGTCAAGTTAAATACTTATTTGGATATTTTCATTTGATTACTTACCATTTCTGTCATATAAAACTATAACATTGCACCATTAATTATGCAATATTTATTTTGTATGTCCTACAGCTGGTGAAATTTAAACGTATAATTCGAATATGGTCTCCATTATTACTAGGGAACTACCTCGCTCGGACTACCTTAACCCTCATTATCCTATAGCACTTGCGGGTTAACGCTCATATTTTGAAATTTTACGGTTTTCTAATTGTAACTCTACTTAACTAGAAAAGAGCATACTCTTTTTTTATTTAATGTGCATTCTCCTTACGTATTTTGTTAATTTATTTAAATTTATAATCATCCGCATCCCTGATGTATACTATTGTAAATTCGAGTAGAATCCTTAGAACTAAGTAGCCAATATGTGTTTAAAGAATAACTTTCCTTAAATTTGTATCAGGTGTTTGATATTCTTGCTTTACATCTGCTTATCCGTCCATTGGGGCATGCAATCCATCGGAAAATATGGAGATAGAAGGGTTAAACAATATGTAACACTTTGGTTGTCAGGCTTCAGACTGATGACGTAATACCCTATCCATGTACCTCAACGGATCATACTAAGTATAATTTACAGCCGGCTATTCCTCAATTTCATGATAGGTGCCTAGTTGTTTTTGTAACGAACATTTTATAATACACAGAGTATCGACTTTTGCCAGAACCACATTCTAAAATGGAGCATGAAAAACAATTGCATCTGGATAGCCTATATGGATAAGCAAATGTGTATCGAGGTTTATCCACATTTCGGCTCTGTTCTATTGTAGTATGCCAATTTTGTTCGATATCGATTGTATTCTTCATCGATATAGGTCTCCGCAACGTAAACAAGTTCGCCATTACTATGCTTATTTAGGCATATGCTTCATAAGCATAGCATTGGTGGATGAATGTTTTTGCTAATTTGGCAATGCTTTTGTATTCCAAATGACAGCTTGCACCTCATTATCTCTGATTTCCCCCGCTGATAGTCGCCGCGAAATTTTCAGGTATGGAGGAAAATGCAAGTTTTGCACCAAAATATTTATGTGTGAAGTTCTTCGCACGTCTTTAGGCCGGTTGCATGAAAGAATCATACGAAGTTTCGAAAACCAGAAACGATGCCAACAGTTTCAACCAATAAGTTTCGCAGAAACATTGGAATATCAATTGGATTCATTAATGGTCTGATCTTTTATGGAATGGAGTTATGAGTTTAAGAAGCCAAGATGGCGGACGCGCGATGAACCGCTTGGAGATTTGGTAATTGGATAAATGTGTTACTATGTGACGAATGACGAGTTTGTTTAATCTTGCTGAATAATTATTATGTGCATTGGCAATTTCACAGTGGTTAAGCATCATAAATTTTACGCAGCGGTAAAAGAGAAGAACATACTTTCTTACCAAATAACTACTGATACATAATTAATGAAATTGGTAGATGCATTCCTGCAACCCAAGTATTTTCATACGGCCCATAGTTTCATGCATCTCGTTAGAGGAAGAGGTAAGAATATTGCAGTTTTCTTTTAAGATGGTAACCATGAATAAACTCTTGATATAAAACAATTTATACCGAGAGAACCCCCACTACAGACTCTGTCCCCCTACCCTTCAGAACCAAAATCTTGGCTACGTCGCTAGCCGGCCCGCAGCCAATTCGACAGGTGCGAAAGCCATTTCAGCGCTTATCTTAACCTTTCTCGAGTTTGCCACTCTCTACCTCCCTATCTCTGGCCCCCGAACTTGAAAATCTCGTAAGTTTTTGTTATTTACTCGCCTGAGATTTTTTCATTGAGATGATATTTTTTCTTCCGCTCTCAATGTGAGAGTTTATCTCTCTAATCCTCCCCATATGCGGAGAGGTCTCGTCCGCTCTTCCGTGGAAAAACCCGCGCGATAAATTGGCGGGAAGTGGATGCTTCACTTCCGGCCGCGGTGTTTCTTTCTTTCCCTCTCTCTCCCCTCTGGCGAGCGGACGGTGAAACCACTGCGGCCCAGACGATTCGCCCGACCGAAACCGTGAGCTTTTTTTTCAAGTAATGCGGTTATATTCTTCTGAAAAGGAGGGGTTTTCAGGGAATGATTGTTAGTCAATTCTCTCTTTCATTTCTGGGAGTCTCGTCTTATGGAGAAGGAATGCAATGTTGTTCTAGTCACGAGATATTGAGTCAGAGGTATTCTTAATCATCTTCCGTCTTCGGGCTCGAATATACATGTGACACTGCCTTCACTAAAGCTTCGTTTCGCTACTAACCACATAAATTTTTCAATTCCTTTTAGGATTTTGATTTTCCAATAAAAAGGAGTTTTCGGGTTTAATATGATGGTTATATTTAAGAATAAAATAAGGTATTTACAGTTTTTCTGAGATCCTCCATCGTATAGGATTTAGCTAACCCCTTATTGTTATAGCATTATTATTTTAGCATTCATTAAATCAAGGCGAGTTTTCATTATGGCTTGCTGTTTATTTGTCTCTTACGATAATGTAAATTCTGTATAGACATTTTAAAATCCCAAAAAATATTGTGGCAGGGTGTCGGTTAATATTCAGTTAGTTTTATTTTTAATCTTTTAGGAAGTATTTGTTAAAAGTAAAAATATACGAGCCTAGAAATTATTCCTGCAATGATATTCAAGATAAATTATGAACTCAGAATTCAATTTTGATGTCTTACAGTTTTCACTGCGGCAAACTGTTGATTTTTGGCATAACCCTAAGTTTCACGATACAATCTTTCTTGAACCGTGGGAGTTATCCTTGAAAAATCGCAAAATAATCGCCTGTCGTTTAGGTCTCGATTTAAAATGCACTCGTTGTTGCGTATATTTTGCAGAAACGGTGAATTATCGTATGAAATAAGCAGTGATCTCAGATTTGATCAAACAACAAAATATTCCTCACTTAATCACCTCTTGAGGCGTTTAAAATGATATCGGACACGGTGAACACTTATTTTGAAGGAACCTTGACATAATTTTTCACATTTTATCCTTTTATTATTATTATTAATGAGATAAAGTTACAAGTGGACCACTTGGTAGGGTGGTAACATAAATTATACCATCTTCCTCTCTTGAACCGTAGGAACCTTTTAACTACCATTTGAACCCAATATTGCGTCGGATTCAATTATTTATATTCATAAATTGTCCTTTCTTCTCTTATTGGTGAGGTGAGTTGATATTGGATGTAAAAACCTGGTTTTTATTATGCCGTTTCACGTTTTCCTACCTATACAAGCCTCTTATTTCTGTTACATTTATGCACTGATTCTAACTCCCTCTTCACACAGCCCTTCTTTATACTTGTTCATGATTTTTTATTCCCTTGCCTCTAACAATAATAATGATAATAATAACAACGTTTATTATCGTGGGCTACTCTTAGCCCCTGAGATAATGAAGTACAATTTTTCAAATTAATACAATTTTGAAATTCAAAAATTAGATTAATAATACAGTGATAAAACTCAATATACAAAATCGAATTAATTATACAATGATGACAGGCAAAACAAAAAATAAAAAAACTCATTGTAAGCTTGGAATTCGTAATACAGCCGTACATATTACTGCAGAGAGCACTACTAGGATGACATTTAAATACATGATTAAGCATATAAACCGTGAGGAAAAAGGTAATTAATGGTAACAGTAATAATTACAAGTATAAAGTTGAATACATTCATGTTCAATAGATTAATTCTTCTTCAATATGTATAAGGCATCCAATTTAACATTTGTTTAATTTTACTTCGTTTCAATTTTAGACAGACAACATTTTAGGATTATTTATTAGGATATCATACACCTTGGACTTGAAAGCATGGATGGATTTAATATTTCTAACTTTAGATGGTAGAGAGTTCCATATTCTAGAAGCGGTTACGGTGAAGGATTTAGTGACGTGAAGTGTGCTATGTTGAGGGATGTGAAGGTCTACGGGATGATTCCTAGTGGGTACTGTATGTAGATCTTTTTTCCAGGTAAATCTAGCAGATAGGTAAAGGGGATTGCGAGTGGATCAAATTTTATAAGTAAGCAGAATAACATGGTATAAACGACGCTGTTTTAGTTTCAATCAGCGTAATTGGACGTAAGTGTCAGATATCCTATCCCATTTTTTGAGGTCATATATGTAGCGCATTGAAGAGTTCATTGTCACTTGCAATTTGTTGTTACTTTCTTCGCTGAGATTAGTAAACAGAGAAGAGCAGTAGTCTAGGTGTGGAAAAATTAACGACTGCACCAGGGTGGTTCGAATTTTGGGCGGTACTATGTTCTTGGTTCTATATAATTGATGTAGTATGCTCAGACATTTCTGTTTTGTGACATGAACTTGTTTCTTCCAGTTAAGTTTCTTATCAAATATTATTCTAAGATTTTTTACCGTAACAATGTCCAATCATCTGTCCTAAATCGGTTTGGTGATGGACTTTCATGCGTTCCCTAAACATGACCAAGCCAACGAAGCTGACTCCTTTTGCATATGCCTTTCAATCAACTCACATTCTCTCCTTAAAACCCTCCATATTTGAACCGGGAAAACAGGCCCTAGTGACAATTATTCCGTCGGCTTCTTTTGTAATCGTAGCTTTACTTTGCCGATTTCTTTTTCTTACGCCCACAGAGTTGTCGAGACATTGACTCATGTTTTGACCGCGGATTAACGATTTATTCATCACAAGAAACTGCTATATTCCCATCTATGAGGTAGTTTCTGCGAAAAATGGCTTTGATATTATATTACTCAATTTAAAATTCTTAAAAAAATATGAGACCTCTGTTTGATATGAACTGAAAAATCAGTTTTTCCACGCTTTTTTCGAAAGTCGATATTGAAATTACTTGGGGTTTAATGCAAAAATGTAGGTTTATTAGGAGATCGGAATTTTTCACCTGATATAATTGTGATTTTCGTGGAGATTTGTTAAATGGGAGCAAAATCGTCCAACTAAGGGATGGTGATAAAGTTTAGGTAGGTATCTATCGATCTTAGTTTTTGAGTTATTATCAAAAAACTATGAGAGAAACTTAGGTCAAAATGTGTTCTACGTCTACATTTTTATAATACCCTGCGAGCCGTCGCATGGGCGTGTGACAGGGGGTGTTAGGTCTCCAGCCGTGTATAGATGTAGGCTTTTGGGAGATGAAATGGTGACATGTATCATAGGAGTGTATTTAGTGGAGTTCAATTTTTATTGTGGTCGCTTAAGCCTCGCGAAAAGAACCAGCTTTTGTACCTATCTGTTCGGTAATGTACCTCTCATGTTTAATCGCATCTGTCAGGCCTATAGAGGTAGTGAGGAGTCATGATACTA
Source organism: Ceriagrion tenellum (assembly GCA_963169105.1). Taxonomy (NCBI): domain Eukaryota; kingdom Metazoa; phylum Arthropoda; class Insecta; order Odonata; family Coenagrionidae; genus Ceriagrion; species Ceriagrion tenellum. The sequence goes on from OY720637.1 coordinate 127,647,832, forward strand.
TTCTCTATGTCGCTCTGAAAAATATCAGTTCTGAATTTCTCAAGCAACCGAAGCCTAGTGTAGCGCAGCCTCCGAGTCTCTAGGGGCTCCCACCTTAATCCCTCTAAAAGTTGTGAGACAGTATATGTACGCTCGTAGCAGTTTTTAACGAAGCGCACTGCTTTCCTTTGTATTTTATTGATTTTTTTGGTGAAATCTTTATGATCAGGGTCCCAAATGCTCGCTGCGTATTCGAGGTGTGGCCTAACCAGGGCGAAGTAGCATCTCTCTCTGACTTTTATATCCGAGGACCTTCCCATTATACGTTTGACAAAACCTAGTTTGTTTGATTCTGTGCCACATATTTTTTGTACGTGTAATCCCCATGATATATCAGAAGTTAGGTAATCCCAAGATATCTTATCCAAGTGTTATCGAAGATATCAAGGTGTTAGATCATTAGAAATTGCGGCGCTTTCGGAACGTATTTGAATGGGGATTTGCATGACCGTCGCTAATTTCATCTGTGGCATTCTTTCCTGACGAGATATATAGCATTGCATCGCTGCCATGACGGCATCGTCAACTTTTCCGCGTTCTTGTGAGTGGATAGAAAGTCGCGATGATCTAGGTTTGCTAAGGTTTCGTTTTTGTTATGAATCATACAAAGGGGATTTAAGGGAAGAGAGCAAGCGAGTGAATCATCTGTGCTCGCGCTGGACTATCTCTAGAAAACAAGTGACTGGCGTTCACCCAAGGCACTTCTGTGGCCGACAAAGCTGCGTAGACCTGGGCTTTAACGTATTCCACATAAATAGTGGGAGCGCAAGTTGTGGCATACTATTCATCATTGGGATGATGATTTTCTAATCTTTCAAATATGAACCTCGCCTTCGGATGATTTCATTCGTCTTCTAGAGTCCAATGCGAAGGATGGTAGGAATGCGTTCCTTTATTTTTGTGTGAACAGATAGGAGTTAATTTGTATCCTTCATCACATATCTAGTTGCATAAAATGTTAGACAGCTATTTTAGAGAAAACTCTTCGGATATGACTTCGGATAACTTCTGACGACATCGGGTGTTCTTTGAGAAAAAACTTCACAAGAGTATCCATGTTGAAAAAAATACTTTTTTCATTTCTACGATTATTTAATTGCACCGAGTCAAAATCTCCAACTTTTTCGACGTTTCGATGTACGAATCGTCCGTATTTACCAGAGCATGACATCATTGAATCATAAGTGACAATCATTCAATGTCATCATCATCATTTTTTTTTAATTCTAATTGACAATGAGAAGTATAGTATTAATAATTTGTCTGTATTATGAGCGAAGTAAGAGTTATACAGTCTTTTCTTACAATTAACTCATTCAACAAACACCCATGTCCTTGTTGGTGCAAATTCCACCCAGGTGTGATGCGAACTCGAGACCCTTGGGTTGGCAGGCGAGAATTATACCCCGCCGCCTCCGCCTCCGAAAAAAGTTACTTCCCCGGAGGGGAATCGAACCCCGATCTCCCGCGTGACAGGCGGGGATACTAACCACAATACTACCGAGGATGTATTGAGACTTCGACGCATACAATAGTACATCTACATCTACGTACTACCCTGCGAGCCACCACGAGGGTGTGTGGCAGGGGGTGAAGATCACCAAACATGCACTATTGACATGCAACTAGGATATTTAATGAAGGCATGCTAGATAATAGGGCCACATGGTTAGTATCTACATAATAAGAAAGGGATTATTGGTTGTTATTACATGCATCATGCACTACAGACTACTCTAACTATATTTCACCTACTTATCCTTTTGCTACGCTGTCTATTGTTCTCTTATAGTACGCGGGAAAAATGACATTTTAAATCTATCGGTACGACAATCTATCTCTCTAATCTTGTTAATATGATCAAACCTAGCATAATATGCAGGGGTTCTTAATATATATCTAACGTCATCTGTGAACAAATCGGTTTCGAATTTACTTAAAAGGTTTAACCTAAATTTTAACCTGCGTTCTGATAGTAATTCCCATCCTTGTTCTTCTATTAAGCTCGTAACACTTATACAATTATCATAACGGCCTTTAACATACCGAGCGGATCTCCTTTGCACGCGCTCTAATTCTTTTATCTTTCCTTCCTCGTACGGATCCCATATACTAGTGACATATTCTAAATGAGGCCTGACAAGTGTAAAATAGCTTCTTTCTCTTATTCTCTCATCACATTTGCCTAGAACCCTTTTTACGAATCCTAATCTACGGTTTGCTACACTAGTAAAAATGTTCCCATGCCGGGAATCGAACCCGGGCCTTCCGGATAGTAGATCATATTTAAACTAAGCAGCTTGTGTGGTATAGTCATATAAAACGTATGTCAAACGAGAGATTAACCAAAAATAATTTTTGGGTCGATGAAAAAAGAGGAAGGCTCATATTAATTTGGAGCGAAGGGATAGTAAAGGCAATCAGAGAAAAGCAGTTTCCAGAAGGACTGTGGATGAAGAGGGAGCAAAATTAGTGAGGCATCGGATAACGTCGAGGAACGTTTAAAAACCGTATATCAACATCAACAGCACTAATTCCGGAGATTAGAAAGATCTAGAGATAAGAGGTCGCTTTAGCGATGAAGAGTAAATCTCACAGCGGTCTAAATTAAGTGTCCACTCCGGATAATGGACTATGAACCGATTTGTTTATCTTGCAGCCTCGTCTGAAGGTTTAACTCAATCTTTTAGATTGCACGAAATATCGTGACACACGTGAACATCGTAGTTTTTCTGGAAATGAGTTCAAACTCATTTTAAGGATAATCGCTTTAGCGGAAGAAGCATTCCTCAATAAAAGCGCCAGTTAACGACGGGGTCCTTGTGTATAGATCTAAATAAATGGTTGGCGAAGAGCTTAGCGTAAAGTATTGCCTTTTTAGAGGCCAGAAACGTGGATTCTGAGAAAGAGGACGATAATTTACGACAGGCGTTTAAATGTGGGTGTGGAGGAGAGTGGAGAAAGTGCAATAGATGGAAAGAAAGAAAAAAGAGGAAGTGATGATTATGGTGGGACAGGGTAAGAAATTTCTGATGGAATCAAGGTGGCAAAGTGGGTGTTTGGGAGAGATAATGAGAGGGGGAGAGAAGCTTAAGTCCGTGATGGAGGGGAGTTTGTTAGGTAAGTAGGGAAGAAAGAGAATAGGGTCTAAGAACGGAACGAAGGAAGGTAGGACATAAGAGAAATTGTGTAAGAAGGTCCAGCCGCAGTAATAAAACTGGAGTATAGTTTTGCTCTCTTCCATTTTAACCTACTGTAATCTGTAGATACTTGGAGGCTACGCGCTAGGCTTAGGTTGCTTGGAAAATTCAGAACTAATATTTTTCAGAGTGACAGAGAGAATATTATCATGACGCCTCACTACATCTCTAGGTCTGGCAGAAGCGATAAAATATGAGAGATACAATGCCCAACAGATATGTACAAAAACAGGTTCCTTTCGCGCACAATAATCGACCACAATAAAAACTGAGAAACTTGACGTGATATCACGTCAAGTGTTCCGTTTGTGTTCCAGCTTTTCCTAGGGAAGTTTCACTAGACCCCATAGTAAAAGCTGGAGCACTCACGTGACCCTTGACGTGATATCACGTCATCAGTACCAGCGTAAAGACAACCATGACGTGATATCACGTCATGCCGCACTCAAATGGTTAAGATGTACTGGTGACCTAACCTGCCACACGCCCATGCGGCGGCTCGCTACGTCGTATGTAGATTACCCTTAATCTGAAATATATAAACCGTATTTATTTGACGGAACCGAATGCGGTTGCGAAGGGACGGTTTAAAATTATTTGAAACAGCCCATTAGCACCTCTTGTATTTTGCGTGCTGAGCGTGCCCCAGTTTTCCCCTCATTTGAATACTCTTTGCCTCTCTAATTATCCCTCCCGAATATGTCCCGGCCTCTCCTCTCCGCAAATTGGGCCGGGCGGTTTTGAATTGAAAAAAGGGGCGTGTGCCTTAAGCGAGAGGGTTAGGGAAGAGAGAGAGAAAGGAAGGAGGTACGTATATTAAACCCGAACAAGCGGGCGGCCTTTGATGATTTCAGCGTCGCGGTGCCATTTAACTTTACGGAGAGGACGCCAACAATAAAAACCCTTAAAAAGACGCGTGGATTAATTGAGGAATTAAGAAGTGGCGCTTTTAAGCTTTTAAGGAGGCTGAAGCGGTCATCGCGGGGCATTGAGTGAACGCTTCAACATTTTTCCAAGTCAGACGAAAATGAATTCTTTGACCTAATTCCATTAGAGTGCATCTGTTTATAGATTTGAACTCCACTATGCATGCGGAAATAGAAATTAAACGAGACTTATATTTTAATGTTTGTTCGTCAATTAACGCATGCTATGACAGGGGTTTTCAGAGCGCTATTCGAAATTTGGACGAAATTATATTGAGGTATGTTTTTTTCAAATATAAGACTCGGCATGGTCCGGTGATGTTTTTATCGACAATCATAATCATAGAATAGATATTATTTCCCGCTCAGAAGAAAAATCGTGCAAGCGTAATCGAATAACCCTTAATCTTCGTTAACTTTGTGGTACTCCATGACAAATGTATTAACTTTTTAGCTTTAACAGAACTCAGAGATTATTCATTTTAGTTGAGCAAAAGCTACAAGACCTCAAAACAGTAATATTCCGGTATCAAATTTTGAGTTATTCTGCTGTAAATGATTTCATTTACTGCAGAATAAGCTATGAGAAAGTGTAAGCAGCGCGATTTAATAGCAATGTTTAGGATAAAAAGAAAGGCGAGTTAGAATACGTTGATATTGTTTACAGCCCATCAGAGAAGCACGTCTCCAAATTAATATTTGAAGCAAGAGAGAGCTAGAAATTTGATTGTGCATTTTCTTGCTGGTAATGAGGGTAATTGACCTTGGGGACCCAAACGTGGAGAATACCTAACTCCCCTGTGCAGAGCCAGTTCGTCGGGAATTGACTATTCCACTGAAAAATCCCGCTTCTCGACCACCACCATGTTTCGCTTCCACAATAAGCAATGGATAGGACCGTCAACTAAAAGAAATGCAAGAGAACAATAGCGTTGCACTCCTAATGAAAGGGTACAAGTGGGTAGTCCGAAACATTTTTTTTTACAATAACCCTCTATGGACGGAATTATGAATCATCAAAATGAAAAAAATACTGCTATTATATTAATTTTTGCTAAATTAACTGCTATTTAAGCATTTTTAAAAATGCAAAATATTTGATTGTAACATTTATTTTGAACAATTTTACAAAACACATATTTATCTATTAAGTGACACATTTGTATTCTATATAATTATTTAATTTGAAATAATACTTTACATAATATATTTACACAAGATATATTTCAGCATCACATTCAAAACGTACCTTTATTAAAACTTTCCCAATTTTTTCTTCATGTGACAGCTTAAACTATTTATTTCAAAGCTCCACCACGTATTTAATCGTCAGTGAATAGCGTCACACATTTATCTATTCAAATTGTTAAACATACCATCGAAAGTGAATCAGCTTTCTTCACACTAAATCCGAAGCGTTATAATTCTGTCTAGCGCAGCAACTAAATGGAAAAGTCTCTTAGAAAGCAGATATTACTATGATTTTGAAACGTAACAAATGTGACTCGCTCTTTGAACGAGCGTTAAAATCGCATTCAACCGTTGAGCCGTAATAAGCCTCATTGCACTTGCTTCCCATAGTGCCTTAAAGCTTCGAACATTCCCATGTGTAACATACCGTAAAAACTTGGCATCATTATAACTTTTTTCAATTATGGCTTCCGGCGTAATTTCTCACTTTTGTTCGCTGCGTGGGATGAGAAGGCAGATCCACCGAGTGGCCGAACTATTGAAGACTTTAACGCCTTTTCTGCAGACTAGCAGTTCGCGAAGCTAATGAGTTTGGCTGTTCATTTTAGAATAACCGGCAGCTGCGGTCATTTCCAGCTCTGTGCATAGATTTTTTCTGTTGCATACAAGTGAAGGGCAATCGGGGAAATCGAACAAAGGGTGGAGAGAAACCCGGCGTCCACCTTACCCTGCTATTAGCGGATTTCATCAAAGAGGTTACTTCGCCCAGCGATGAGAATTAATCAACCATCATGGTCGACTCTTCCTTTACTTTTCACTGGATATGGCGGAGAAATGAATCTAGATAGTAACAATAATTTATTTAACACTATCCCCAAATTGCAAGGTTTATAATAGAAAACAGTAAATATTTTACACCTAAATACGTCAATAAGTAAAATAGTAATGATAATAACAAAATATTTAATAATTCGATTTTTGTAATGCTCTACGACACTATTCGATGCCCAAACGCCATTGCTCTCTATCCATCCACAGGCCTTCTGGCAACTACTTTTCTCTTTTTGACTTTTCCAAGTCTTCTCTACCACTCATTCTAGGCCTTCCTTTTTTTTCTACCTTGTGGATTCCACATTAGCATTTGCTTACGTAATCTCTCGTTCGTCATACGTTGTATGTGAACATACCACACAAGCTGTTTCTTTTTTTAAGTCATTGACTCCTGTGTGGGTGACTCCTATAACATTTCTTATTCTCTCATTCGTGATTCTTTCCCGTCTGGATATACCCATAGATCGTCTCCAGTAATCCATCTCCGTAACATTTAGCATTTGTTTTGTTTTCTCCTTCATCTGCCATTCCTCACTCCCATATGCGATAATGCTCCTTGCAGTTGAAATATATATTCTCTTTTTATTAGTTTTGGATATACTTTGGCCCCATAATATGCTACTCAATATGGATATTGCCCTTTTTCCTTGCAAATTTCTTCCTTTAATAGCCTCATCCAGGGTTCCACTTTGAGTTATTTTTACACCCAATCACAAAATTAGAATGATGATATTATCAATGAATAAAATTAAGAAATTAAACATTACTAATTAAGGGAAGGGTTTTCCTCCTTAGACTCGTCAGCAAATTGAAGAAAAAATCTGAGTTAGGATTCAGCACAAGGAAGTCGTTCCCCGTACGCATCGTACGGGTAAGCGGTCCGAACCGGAATTCCTCCGAAACCCTTCCGAAATATTCTTCGAATGAGTGGAGTACGTTTAGTTTTAAACGTTGGGATGTTTGTATTTACGAAGCCGAAGATATGGTTCGAGTCAATTTTCCCGTTCAAAATTTTATGCCGAGAAATTACGTCGGCAGTATTCTTTCTGATTTCAAGAGGCGTCAGGCGAAAAATCGTGCGTATTTTGGGGTAGTCATTTTTATCAAACTCCGAACCATTGTTTTTAGGCAGCGATTTCACAAAGCGTATCAGAATTTTTTCATCGGAATCTATATCTTTCTTAGAACCGATTTCCTAACAACAAAATTTGCCAATGTACAATACAACTCGCGTACAAACAACTGATTGGCGTTTTTATTCCTGGAGATATCCCTGCGATTCGCGAACACATTCGAAATTTTATGAGAGGCAAGTGAACGTCCTACATTATCAAATGCCGCGATAGAGTAATTATAACAATGAGCAACAAAATTCTTAAAAATTGACATTTTTCACGTTAGCAAAATGTGCCCCTTTTTAGTGAAGTTTTATAAAAGTAAAAAACTCCGCTTAAAGTGCGATTTATTAATTTAAAATAAGCAAATTTTATTTATATGTATTTATATACGATTAACTTTATAACTAGAAGTTTGAATGACCCCCTCTTCTGGTTCTTATTGTCGGGGAGGAATTTTATTCATCTGAGTGATATTAATTTAATTATATTTGTTTCAAACAATATAAAGATTCTTTCTTTAATTAAAAACACCACTTAAAATTCTATTTAATTAGTTTTGAGTTAATAAATTATATTTTTATTTATTAACGTTTAACTCAATGACTCGAATTTTTAATGATCCAATTATTTTGGCTCTTTTAGTATTTGAGTAAAAACTTTTTAATTTCTCATTGGCAAAATGTGTGTATTTAAGGCTTTAATTAAAGTTATTCATTCCACTCTATAAACTAAAAACGCTTGGGTGACGGAAGTTTCTCTTTCTTTTATAGACAGTATTTTTAAAATTATGGTGCAAGTTTGCCTACACAATTAGTATGAATGCAAACGGCAATCCAAATTGCTAAACTAATTAAAGGTTATATCTTCAGCCGCGATTATAGTAGTATACAAGTCATAATCTTAAGAAAAACGGAAAAAATGGCAGAGGAAGAGGAATGGTGTGAGATTTCCTTCACGTTAATTGTTAATAATGTATGAAATACGTTATAATAGTACTAAATACAGTCTGGATCATTCCATAGCAAGTGGTCCACATCGGAAGCTCACCGTTTTAGAAAACATTACATTTTCAGAGTTATTTTTGCGATTTCCACTCCAAGGTAGCAAAAAAATAAATCGTGAATCATGACTAACTCCAAGTTAATTGTCATTTGATTTGAAGTATTAAATGTAAATGATATATCAGGTATTACTTCTATCTCTTTAGGATTTTTCTCATGGCAATTTCTTGAAAAAGTATTACTTCATTGTCCCGTAGCTGACCACAGCTAAGGAGAAGAAGTTACTCCCAATGCTTGCAAAGACAAAAAATTCTCTGCACCGAAATTGAAAGATGGCCGCCAAATGATAACCAGGAAAAATAAAAATAAAACAAAATTTGTTTAGAACTGTCGGAACATAAGGTTAGCGACTCTGAAAATATCATTTTTTTCTAAAACGGTTCTGCAACCAAGTGGGACCACTTTTTGAATACTCACCCGTATTGCAGATAGTAATTTTCTTGCGGGTTTTATACATTTTAAGGTAGTTTGAATGAAATGTCATTTACCTATAAATCAATGAATTTGGTCTCATTTTAAAGAAAAATATCTTACCCTTCTAATGACACCAAAAATTCAACCCCTTACCACTTTACTTTCTGAAATATTTGCCAAAAAATTCTAGCCCTTTTACGTGGGAAATGGTACGTGTATGCACTCCATAGAGACCTTATTTACATTTAATGAGGAATTTATTACACTTAGATGTCGTAAAAAACTACCAGAGAGTAGTTTGTATGTTGTCGCAACTATTTTTGAAAACTGATTAAATTGTCACCGCAATAGGTTCTAGGGTATCGCAAAAAAACCTTTCGTTTCGAAGGAGTTTCAAACGCACCGCGCGAAAAAAATGAGTCAAGTTAAAGACTTATTTAGATATTTTCATTTAATTACTTACCATTTCTGTCATATAAAACTATATAATTGTACCGTTAATAATGCAATATTTAATTCATGTGTCCTACAGCTGGCGAAATTAAAACGTAGAATTCGTTTTATATATATAAGTAATTTCCTATAGAGAACTATCTCGCTCGGACTACCTTAAACATTTCACGTGATGGAAACCTTATACCTTTCCTCTACCATAAAATACCAGTTCCAGAAAATTGTTTAACGGCCTCAATAGGATGATGATGCAGGAGGCGTTTAACAGATTCTAAGCTTGAATTAATTCGAAAAATATGTGAGGATAAAGACATAACTGTCCAGTCTATTCTGCGGTGTTATACATAATTATGTTAAGCAATAAATTCATTTTTCTTAACGCTGGAAAAAACATACGAAAACACACCGATACTTGTTCAATATAACGGATCGAACGTGAAACGTGTTCTGGGCATCAGAAGTTCTTCATTTATAAATTATACCTCTCTGGACTGCATAGCTGTATCACATCCCATGAATTATGCCAACGAATTATATCTGTTGGCAATGAATTTGAAAAGTAATCGATGAGTGGTGTGTATTATGGGATCGCTAGGAATGTGATATCTTTATTAAACAACGAGGCCAATTCATATAATTTTATGTGTACCATGATATTAGTCCAAGTACGACAGTAATTACTGTCATTATTGGCTGTATCTCAGATGATTACTATGTTGGTGTTCCTCTCCCATATATTGGAGCTCTTTATGATTTATTTTTATTCCATATCTTTCGCGCTTTGCCTCTTAAATACTCGGCATTCACGGAAAGCCTTTTCCTGACTTGATGAACAACGTTTGATCATCTGCGAATCTCAGGGACTTTACCAGTTCCTTTAAATTGGAATAGAAAAAAAGTACACTGTCCTATTTGCTTCATTTCCCTTGATTATCTGCGCGCACTTCGTTTATGCTCGTATTCTTAAGGTAACTTGAGCGAAATGTCATTTCTCATGGAAATCATTGAATTTAGTCTCATTGCAAAGAGAAATACCTCACCCTTCCGAAGATATCAAAATATCAGCCCCTTACCGAACTACTTTCCGAGATTTTTGACGAAAAATACCATCCCTTTACATGGGAAATGGTAGGTTACGCACTTCAGAGAGACCTTATTTAAAGAATGAGTCATTTATAAAACCTAGATCTCGTCAAAAAATTTAGTGTGTAGTTTGTATGCTTTCTCTACTATTTTTTTTAAATAAGTCATATTTTCACAGCAGTAATTTTTTCAGAATCGCGAAAAATCTTCCGTAGTAAAGGAGTTTTAGACGTACCGCGTGAAACAAATGAGTCAAATTTAAAACTCAGCGGCACAGTTTTACCCTTATTATTAGGCAACCGACACAACGTTAAATAGTTTTAATGGACGAACTATACATCAGTGACCTATTTCCTTTAGTGTACTAAAACGCCCATAACTACAGCCCATTTCTAAGGCGCTTGAGCTGGTTAAAATGAGAAGGGTTTTATGACTGATCCCCTACTAAATTACCTTCCTCCCCTAGATTTTAAAAGTTACGTAGTCAAATAAAATCTCTGCAGTGCCAGTAACTTCAACGAGAGCAACGATGAGGCACTTCAATGAAGAATTTTGTTATATTGTCACCATCTTATAGTAATTTAAGCCTCACTATTTGATGTTTATCTTAAAGCAACTAATGCAAAGATCGCAGTTGACGACACCCCCACCAAACGTGGTTTTCGGCCTCTGAAGACTTATGCTGATATTTTATTTAATTACTTAAAATTTTAGTCATATCAATGTATATTATTGCACCTAATACATTATTTAATGCATGCTTCCTACAACATCTGAAATTGAAACGCAAAATTCGAATTTGGTCTCCATTATGACTAGGGAACTATCTCGCTCAAACTACCATAACGACGTCAAAAGTTAAACACTTATCCTTAATCCACTGCTCATCCGTAATTTCTCCCTTTACGCCGTTCCGTGGGATGGGAAAGGACATTCCCTCCATGTGAGCGAACTAATATTAAGGACTAGCAGGCCTTTTGCAGATGGCGTGTCTCCGGAAGCCTTGTGCTGAAAATTCAACCATCCCCTATCCCTCCCCACCCCCCCTAACTGCGGGGTCGTTAAGGCAGGGAAGAGCCCGGAAAAAAACTCCCATACATCGGAGCGTGCACGCCAATTTTCATTTTCATTCGGCGGCAACGGCGGCAGGTGGTCGGGCAGTCCTGTAATTTGCGGCGAAATTGGAACGTTCTCCAGTGACCTAGTTAGTCGGGCGGATAGAGCCTTTATATAAATATAACGCCTGTTACCCTAAGGATCGCGAATTAAGGGCCAAAAACCGCATTGGGCGGGGGTGTCGTCAACTGCGGTCATTGCGATTGTTGCCCTAAGTTAAACATCAAATAGTGAGGCTCTAATGAGGGTTGACTGTAAGATGGCGACGATATAACAAAATTCTTCATTGGAGTGCCTCATCGTTGCTCTCGTTGAAATTACTGGCACTGCAGAAGGGATGATTTTATTGGACTACGTAATTTTTAAAGTTCCCCTAAATAGGGGAGGAAGGTAATTTAGCAGGGGATCAGTCATAAAACCCTTCTCATTTTAACCAGCTCAAGCGCCTTAGATGTGGGCTGTAGTTATGGGCGTTTTAGTACACTGAAGGAAATAGGTCACTGAGGTATAGTTCGTCTATTAAAACTATTCAATGTTGTGTCCGTTGCCTAATATTAACGGCAAAAATGTGCCTCTGAGTTTAAAATGAAATTGGAGTCAATGTTTGTCTTCATCACTTTCGCGGGGTATTCATTATAGGTTGTTTAATCCTAAGATAAGTTGACTGCAGCCCTCCGCCCTCTACTATCTAAAGTTAGTTCCCATTACTTTCTTGTATCTCTTCCTATGTAATTTCCTATTCATTTGGTCCTTGATCTTATTCTTAGGTCTTCTTCTGGGGACTTTTCCCTCTCATTTATCTTCAGTTATGTTCTTCACAATACCCATTGTGTCTCAAGGTGTGTCTTATCTATCTGATTCTTCTTTTCTGTATGGTTTCCCATTTGGTCCTTTCCTCTTTTACTTCCGTACACCTCGTCATTTCTTATTTTGTTCGTCCATTTCTTCTTCAGCATCCTCCTCCAGTACCAGGTTTCAAAGGCTTCTAGTATTATCTGGTCAGCTTTTTCAATGGTCCATGCTTCCGATCCATCCGAGTCCAAAGATTAATCGTATGAAAATATGGCATTAAGTATAATTTTCCCATTCAACTCACTTTCCGATCAAAGAGTTGGTAATCGTAATATTTTTTCAAATTACTGTCAGGTATTACTACTCAGAAGTATTTCACGATTAGCCACTTATTGCGTTGCAATATTAAAAGGATAGACAAAGTATTCAGAAAGTAGACATGCCTTTATGCCATCCTCTCTCCCCCTCCATTGTAATACTGGACGGCATGTTTAAGCATCGCATCCAGGTTTTACTCGCTTTCCCCGACTGTGCCTGCAGTGACGAACGTTGTCTAGGGCATTTCTCTGTGCCTCAACAACCTTCTCTTATCTGATATTTCTTTAGTCTGACAGCTCTCAACTGACCCCCATAGAGACACTCATCCTCTTAGGGGCGCCTTCAAGTCCATGACGGAATGCCTCAAGTTCGCGAGAAGAGTTGCGAATTGAGTATCTGTATTCTGATTGAGTGTCTTGATCATCTGTGTAGCACTTTTCACTTCTTTGGTACTAAATGTTATGTTGTGCCTTCCCTCAATTCGTAACTCTTCTCGGGAACTTGATGCGATGCTTGATTATGCCATCCGGTATCGCAATGGAGGGGGAAGAGGATGACATTAAGGCATCTCTACCATCTGAATACTTTGTATATTCTTTTAATTTTGCACCGCAATATGTGGCTAATCGTGAAATACTTCTTCTTCTTTCCTGGTTTAGGATTTAAGCCTGTTCTGACTTCAATTTACCATCTCATCCTTGGTCTTCTGACACTTCCTCTACCCCAGGGATTACACTCCAAAACCTGCTTTGGATATCCCTCCTCGAGCATCCTTGACACATGCTCTTTCTACGTTTTTATGTACTCTACTAACTTATCTTTAATATTCTGGTCACGTAGTTCTTCTCTCATAGATGGACTCCTTAATCTGTTTATCGTTGTCCGCCCAGGGGTAGTGAATAGTTCATTTAGTTCACTATAGGAAATACATAGTTCGTTTTGAATCGTTCGTTCGCCAAATACCTATCGCTCCTCCAACATGTATACATTCGACTTGGAAGGGCATCAGAGCTTGAGAGAAAAATACTTAAACATTTTTTGCAACCCACCCTAATAACCCATCTGAGCAGTAAGATTAACCACCAAAGAGGGTTAGAAAGTTTTAATGACATTTTGAGAGTTTTGAAGTTGGTAAAGATGGTTGGAAACCATGAGAACTCTGCTGATCAAACATGGAGATTACCTTACTCCATCGTGTGGGGCCAGATCGTACTCAGGATTGATTCTACCACTCTCAAAGCCCTACTGTGTAATTTACTCCTTGTTTTGCTACCACTATAATGGTGAATCCTGAGTAGCTTATGGGCCCGAAAAGGAATACGTCTTAGTTTCAAATTTCAGATCAAGGAAATCTTTATTTCTTTGGCAATTTCCGAAATACTTCGTTGAAATTCTTTGAGTTAGGAGTAGCAAAGCTTGAAATATGAGGAGTGAAATGTCGAACCCGTGTGGCGGAAGAAATCGCGCCGAGCAGCCAAACATTGAGAACACAGTGGGTGTCATGCGAACCACATTGGCTTGACCTCTCAGCTCGGATGAACGCACCCATTAGGTCACGAGCATCGGAAAAGCTGGACAAAATATAATCGCTTTCCCAAGGTCAGGGAAAACGAACGGCTTACAGGTGTGGTCAGTTGCATTCTCCGACCCGCGCGACTTGTCAACGTGATCTTTCCTCGATGCAAATGAGATTATTTCACGTCGGCCCAACGCGCACCAAGACTTTCCTCCTTCCTTCCTCTCCTTTCTTCTTAAGACTTCATTTTAGGTTGTTCCGTCGCAAATATGAGAGTCAAAACAAGGGAGAAGCCCCGCATCTACATTCGTATCGTTCATGATGCATTGCTTCCGCTGACGACGAGCCTAGATACCGCAATGTTTACATTTGCAAGTTTGTTGGCAAATATATTTATATATTCTCATGAATATCTAGTGCTCCTTCGAGTCCGTTGAATTAATTAATGCACCATTCCTGTTAAGTTAATGCGTTTCGACTTGAATGACTGAGGTAAGCGATACGTCCAGATAACGATGTTTATTGCACGTATACTTTAAGTACATGCCTTAGAGGATGATTATGAAATGAGTTCTTACAACTGTTTTCTTATATGAAATGTAATACATTAATTTTTCTTTGTAAATGCGTATTCTCCTTCTTTTTATCTATTTTCCGGCGTCGTCCAAGCTCGTTGTTAAAATCTGTAAAGTATAAAAATCGAACAAATGAACAAATACCTGAAAATTATATTAAAAAGTGAATAATTAAAAGAGTTAAAAATACTTTCCCGTCTTGGGCGGCTAGGTGTTGACATTCCGGAGGTCCATATCAAGTTTTGAAACAATAATTAAAAATTGGAATTTGAATTTTGATCGGGACTGTTGGGACTAAAAAGAAGAGAAACTGAAAATACCGTGATCATATTTGATAGCATAAAATAAATCAGAGGGCCCCTTAGTTTCGTTTAATCTAAGGAAAGGGTAAGATATGCGGAAGCCACTCTTCGGACTCCCCGCATAAAATGGGATTGTTGCCTTTATTTTTCCTTTATTTATTTCCCCGAAAATATTCCCATCTTACATCAATGTCACACCAAAATGGAAATTATTCTTTGCACTCCATAAATATTATTTTTTTCCTGACACTTCCCTAACTCTCTACAAATCGTCCCGAGAACTTTAAGCCCACTCATTTTTTCTAGAGATTGATTGAGTTGGGTGAAGACAAGATTACCGCTGTAGATCTTTCAACAACTGCAGTAATCCTTTTCCTGGATTCCAAGAATCAAGCATAAATTTAGACGCGGAGGTTACTTGCTAAGCTTCTCTTTCGATTGCACATTTGGGTATCAGAAAATATATCCCAAATAAAAAAAAATACTGCAGCGTCACAAGGTGGTACGATGCGGAAGTGAGATACTCGTTTAGGAGACAAAGAGCATGCCACGCGAGGATAAAATAACGCCATGCAGATTTAACCAAAACATATTGTAGCATTGGCACGTTAAGCTAAATTTTGTAAAATACTGAAAAAATGGTTATTTGATACTTAGACTGTTTCTCATTTATTATTGAAACAAGTGTGAATATGTAATAATGATACTTATACCTTTTGAGCATATAATTTCCAATCTGTTTGTCAAAATTTAAGTTTTCTTTCACTGGAAAACATTTGTGTTATTATATAGCATTACCAGCTGGGGAGTCAACGTACAAAAAAAGTTTTTCTCTTTTCTTCCTTTTAATGAGTCAACACGCCATCGAAGAGATGACAACTGTTAATAGATGATCGAGTCGGTACCCCAAAGCGGGAAATTCCAAAGGGGTACCTATATTCCGGGCAAATTTGTTGTTGTTTATGTATGTAATAACCCATGTATAACTTGTTTCGTGGAATAAATTCCTTATTATTATTATTTTTCTGCTGATGATCGCGAATCAATACTTGAAAAATATAAAATTTTCTAAATCCGCTACGATGGAATCGTCGCGGAATGCATTCATGGACTTTAAAAGTAAAACACTAGTGGAACAATTACAGGATAACCCTAAAGCATTTTGGTTGTAAGGGAAGTTCAATGCAAAGAATACACAGGTAATCCGCAGAGAAACAATAAAGGCGAAGTATTAATAAACAGTTCGAACAAATCTAATTTTTGAAACTCCTACTTTTAATTTGGGCCCACCAAGCCATCATAGAATACATGCGTGGCGGTAGATGATCGTTGCCCGTTAACGATGCTGCCTATTGATATGCTTGCTCACGGAATAGAACCTTGATTTAAATTGAAAAGTCCATATTAGGCACAAGATCCTGAGTTCATTCCCTCCCGCTTGTATAAGAAACTCGATTCATAAATAGCTCCCTATTTGCAGATCACATCCACTTATTCCATCAAGGAATAAACAAGTCCATCCTGGACTAGAAAAGGATCTGGTATCCAAGGACGGGAAAATTTCCAATATGATGTCCATAATTTAAGTAGCGATAAGGAACAGCCATCGAATTTCCGACCGATATTCCTGACATCTTTCTCACGCATAGTCCTTGAAATTTTAATGGTAAGCTCATTTATGAGCCACCTCAAGATGCGAAACTTGTTAATAAGAACGCAACACGGAAGTAGATAGGGAAGGTCTTGGGAAGCTCAATTAGCAATGTTTGCCCACGATATTTTAGTCTCCGCTGAAGACCACGCTCCAGTCGATGCAATTTATCTTAGTTCGGAAAAAGGATTGGGTAAAATGTAACGTAGACCTATGTAACAAAAATCTTACAACTTAGATGACGACATAATTTTATGGATTAGAGCATTCTCCTGAACGATCGTGTGCATAGGGTTGTATTAGGCGACGCCATGTGTTGCTATATTAAAGTCACTTCGGGTGTTCCGCAGGTTAGTGTAATAGGTCCACTTCTGTTCCTTTTGTATATTAACGATATTGGTGAAGTAATTGACAGTAAGCTTTGATTTTTTGCAGACGACACAGTAGAACACAGACAGGTCATTAAAATTAAAACATTTACTTTATGCTTCTAGCAGCTGCTGAAATGAAAAATAAAGTTGGAATACAGTCACTGCTATGACCTGTTAAAAATATCGCACAAACTTCCTTAAGCCTACCTCAAGCGGTTGATCTGTCTAATGATAATTTATTTCCGTGGCTATTTCTTCTCCCAGCGTCGCAATAGTTACCCTTCTGCCCGTACGGACGAGTGGAAGTCCGCCCTCCGCATTTATTTTTAGCCACGTTCGCTCTCCTTGTCTCCACCCCCGCCCCAAAGGGAAATGTTTACGAACCGTGAGGAAGTCCCTTGGGAGGTGGAGGGGAAATAGGTTAATACGGAGGAGCGTAGGAGGAGTCATGGCGTCCGAATTCGAATGCGCCGGCATCGTGGAATGCTCCACCCCGACAATGAGAGCGAGGAAGCAGATAGCCAGTCGCTCGAGCGCGAAGAAACTTTTTCCATCGGCAATTTTTGCCGCACACGCGAGTGCCAAGTGGCACATCGACATGTGGACCCGAAACTGGTGCTTTCTCGATGAGATGAGCCAGAGGCGTAACAGCTTTACCTTATCCCCACCACCCCACGTAAGAGAACTGTGTGGTACTCCCTCCCCACTCCTACTTCTTCCCACCTCTATAACCCTTTAAAGAGTAAAATCTTAGTTTAAATTTTGCTTAAGTTCACTCTACCTTTCATTAGCTAACTTTGCTGTAGTTTTAAAATGATACATTTGGTGTCCAGCTTCAAGGCATCTCTGCACGAAGCTCATCATCTGGTTTGTTAGATGCAGCATGACATTTAATGTACTTATTCTAAGTACACGAGTTTGATGCGATCGTGTTCATCAAAACTGCTCGGACTATCCACCGGAAATAAAATTTTGAACAACTTAACCGAATAAAACAAGAGAGCTCAAAAAAATAAGTGAGGGAAGACTGAAAATATTCTCCTATTTAGGGCATTTGACCACGTACAGAAACACTCTAAATGGCGGAATTTTGCGATTCTAAGGTAAAATTGTTTTGTAATAAATTTTCATAAATCAAATTAAAATAATTTCACTTTTGAATTATTCTTCTTACTTCCCAATTTCAGATTAGTTCTACCGTGTCATATGATTTATTTGCTTTAACTTTATACGATATTGGTTTCAACAAGATTTATTCCAGGCGGTATAGGGCCGCCATGCTTCATTTCGAATTTCACCGTTTTCTTCCAGCTAGGTAATCTAAGTGGAAAGAAAAGTACTCTACATATATCTGTTGATTGACCAAATGTGTATAATCATGATTTCAATGATATTGTGGTATCGTTGTATATGTTTCTATAGCTTTTCCACTCTCCGAAATGCATAACTTCTCCATCTCTAAAGATATCAACGACGGTAAATATTGATTAATTCCTCGTATCCCTTCAATGAATAGAGACCTGAAGAAAAAAAATTTCTCTGAATACTTCCGCTTCATGGCACAAAGGAGTGCTTCAAATTATTTGCGCTCAGAATCAATTTCTAATTCTATAAACTCTGTCATTGCCATATTCATTTCGTTGACTTTGACGATATTTGACTTTACATGGGTGGGAATATTTTACAGTAAAATTTGTCGAATTTTCCCGTTTACTGCTTTTAGTTCTGCAATGTTTCGACTTGACTGATTTACATAAATATTGCTTTCTGTCAATTTTAGAATAAAAATGCCGTGGTTTATTGTATTTCACATTGTTGACGCTCCAGAGTGGCGGTCGCCCGCGAGATGACCTCTGTTATGCGGGCTACCTAATATGAAAATAACCCATGGTTTCCTCACGCAGATGAACTAATAGATTTCAATTCCCATATGTTCAAAATATTACATGCATGAACTTACTTAAATTTTTCTGGAAGTGATCCACGTTGCACGACCCAGTTTTTTCTTCCCAATTTCCCCAGACCGGACTTCTCAAGTCCTCAAATTTGCGATTCTCCGTTGATGAATTTCCTGAAAACTTGCTCGGAATCCTCCGCCGCTCGCGGGTCCCCTCAACCCGCGGGCCCTGCGACCCGTCTGTTACGCCCCTGAGCTGAGCCCAAGCAAGGCCATATATATGCTTTTTCGCATAATTAAAGCGAAACATGTTGGCAGTTGTGTCGCAAGACTGCGTCCCAAATATTTTAACAGAAATGCAGCCCATTTGTTGTCACGTGTGAAGCCATTTGGGAATGGGAGTCGATTGTCCGACGAACTCATGATAGTGTCCTTTGTTTTCTTATCGTGCGATGTTAAAACTATTGTTTACTATTCCTTTATTTCTCATTCAAATCGGTTTATTTCAAGTGCGCTAATATCTTGGGCGGAACTAGCACTTTTTAATGGAAGAGCCAGTCTCCAGAGAAATGTACGGATAATCACAAATTACGAGTAACTGAAAACATGGAAAATGTTATGCTCATATAAGTTGATTACGCAATTAAATCCACGCGTATATAGGCGCTGAAAAACTTGACAGCGACTATTACAGAAAACAAACAAATAAATGTGAAAATAGAGCGTTCTTACAATGTTATCAGAGGTTTACGTTCAATATGAAATTAGCGCAGATCGCAACTTATCAGAACAGAACACCGCAAACGAACCACGATAAATGGAGCATTGTGTGCAGGCGAAACGTGCGATAATCTGCCGGTGTAAGTAGAATCCTGTATGTTAAAAATTATCACGTCTGAATATTTTATGTAAAGTCATCGAATTCGTTCAAAATACGTGATCAAAATCTAGTCACCTAAATGTTTTACTTCGTGAAAGCACTCGTTGTTCTCAAATCATGAAAGTTATGCTTTCCTTAGAATAAAAACACTCACTATTCCACTCTAAAGGAGCATGTATTATTCAAATTATTCAGTCATAACGCGCATTTCAATGAGTAACATTATCACTAACCACGATAACTGCAATGCATTTTTCCATGCTTCCAGTTTTCCTAGGATTCTAATGACAAGCAGCGAAGTTAAGTTCGAAGAAATTAATTGTTGATGAAATTGATAATTCTTTGAAATCCTTTTTATCCTGACAAAGAAAGTTATAAAACTTAGACGGAATACTGATCAGTGAGCAGAAGGATTTACTCAAATAAAAACTTTTACGAGAGTGAAAAATAAAGAATAAAATGCCACAGGAATATCACCATATTGTAATATTCTTGTGGCAATAATTTATATAGGCTCAACGCATTTTAAAAGTAAGCTTTTAACCGCAGAATTATTAAAAAACATAACATCGTCCATTTTTGACGCCGTCATCAAAAAGCAACGCAAAATTACCTTTGAAAATGACGTGTATACATCGTGTATTCAATCCCTAGCTGGCAATCTCTCTCTCGTATCCCTAGGGCGGCGCATCCCTCAACGATATCGTAAAATGCGGCACATGAGGCCGCGTAGCATGACGCCAGAGGGCTTGAGTCCGGCGGGAGTTGCATGAGACGACAGGAAAGCACCCATCACCCCTCTTGCCTACCGCCACATTCGACCCAAAGACAATGAGACGTAATCGCCGCGACCGCTAACCCCATCGTCGTCTTCCCCTCTCGGTCCGGCCGGCCGCTTTCATTCGAATTTCGCAACGCTCAGTCGACCGCCGAAATGAGAACGTCTAGCTGTCGAGTCGCCTTGTATGTATATATGTATATGTGGGAGCAATGCAAAATGAATTGCCGAGCGAGGGCGGAGGGAGGAGCGAATGGAGGACAGGTCAAAGATCGGGCGTCTCGAAAACAAGAGAGCCCTGATGCACCGCTGGCGGAACTCGTCAACCCTTCATTGTCCTTCGCGCGAAAGGATTCCGAACCGAATCCTTTCGCGGGAGGTCTCGTAAACGTGATTTCACGCGGATGTGCACACATCGAGGGAGCTTAAAAAACAGGAATGAAATTTTCGTCACGCAGTGGGAACAAAAGTGACTGCACTCTCTAAGTGCTTGAGCTGGAACGTGCTCGAGTCACTTACCATTATGCCCCGTTCAACGCATCGAGGTATCCTTCATAAAGGCGGAAGTAAACATCAAAAGTACTCTGTGTGGCATCCTAAATACTCCTTCCATAACGGGTAAAGGTAGTGCTCAGAATCCAGAGGGCTGGCTGAAATATATGGATGGCGCTATCGGTATGAGAGATAATCACGTGGCTTCATCATCTCTGCTCATCAGCTATGGTCAAATTTAAGTGGGCGTTCCTACTTTGAGCATTGATAGATTGACATATTCAACATTATGACTTCAATATAAACCGCAGCATTACGCAAATCAATGTGCTTAGAGGATTTATAATACCAGTCATTCCCCACGCGAAGTAAACTACTCTGTAAACCCCAAAAACTCATAACTAAAAAAAATAATTATTTCAACCTCTAAAAAAAAACAGAATTAAATTGCATTCAAGATTCATAAACTCGGTTATTCTCTGTGGACTAGCATAATGAGGTGCGTTTTATCGAATTATATAGTAAATGCATAGAAAATTACAGAGAATAAAGTTCAAGATGAGAAAAATATGCAATTCAAAATGTAAAATTCATCGCATTGCTAAATTTCCATGAAGAGTAACCACAGAATGTAATTAAGTCGGGAACATTGTGTAGATCGCTGTGGAAAAATGATTGCTTAGACATTGGACAAATCTTGAATAACTAAGACAAAATACTCAAAGCACGAGAATAAATATAAATAAATCAAAAAGTGATTAATTTCTAGTGAAAAGTAGCCATATTTTTACTGATTTCAGAAAGTATTCTCATAAGTGATATCCACTTCTAAATGTGAAAAACTGTTACAACGAATTAGCTTTTTTGGCCGAGTACGTAGCCGTAAAGCACATGAGATATATATTTCTCAACAATTCGATTGCAAACGTGTATATATTAATCTATTAGTATACACTTTCATATTTATCAAGGTTGCTGGAAAACATCAAGGTGACTCGCTGTGTCAACAATTCCCAAAAAAAATATTTAAATACAATGTTCGCATAAATTTCTCAAATTATCAATCGCTCCAAAGTCATAACATGCTTGAAGAGAGGCAAAATAGAAAATATGATTCCTTTATTTCCACCAATGCATGATTGGTATACTCCACCGCAAAAACAGACGTATCTTCAATGAAATACAGTAATAAATATTATTTCCACTTACTTGAAAAAACTTTAAAACGAGCACTTAATTATTCACGATTTAAAAAAGATGGTATTACATGAATTTAGAGTCATTTAAACTCGATGTATCCCAAAGTCACTGATTCCCTTGGCTTGGGGTGAAATTAACCTAAATTATAAAGTACCTACATGAGAAACATTTCAAATGTTATGCATGAGAAACTGATACAAAATGCAACGTTCGTTATACAGTATACTAAACAAATACGATAGCAATGTTTAGAATACATATATGGGTATTCAAACACTTTTCGTACAGCCTATTGAAAATCACGAAGTCATGGTAGAATCACCTTAATGATCCTTGCTTTTCTCCCTTTTCTCTCTCATTAGTTCCACAGTGACACGCTAGATGGCGTTGCATTGCAATAGCCTCCTCTCCCAAGGGACACCGATAGTTGGCCGATAATAGCCGCAACGTCAGTCGAGTCAGAGTCAGTTCGGTCAGTCGAGTACCACAATGTCCCATCCCGGTATCAGCCGCACGTTCGCGGGTAGTCGCGAGGGGAAACTAGGGAAAACTCTTAGAGGCGCCACGAGAGGGGCCCTGCGGGATTCGTCCGTTAATGCCCTCGACGCACGGAAGAAGTGCAATCGCACGGCGATGATCCGAGAATAAGGTCGCGATACGGGAAATTAACACGCAAAGACGGGAATCCTTTGAGTTCCAAATTCCGAACGAAACATAGAATGTGGTGAATAATCTTGGGAGTTATGAGGCTGACATGGCTATACCAAGGCGTGTAAGACTAGAAAATTTGTGTCTTCTTTATGGCTCTGTAAATAAATCTCTCTTTGAGAGTTCGTATTAACTTATTGTAAAATTTACCTATAATATCAATCTAAACTCAGAGTATCTTCAATGTGTCTGAAATAAAATAACACAATAATATTTTCTGTGCACGCGTCCAGATTTTTTTCCTTTGTAACTTTTCTTCTATGAGAGTGAAATCTTAGTTTGAATTTTGCAAAAGTTCACTCTACCTTCCATTAGCTAACTTTGCTGTGGTATTAAAATTATTCGTTTGGTGTCCAGCTTCAAGACATCTCTGCAACTTGCTCATCATCTGGTTTGTTAGATGCAGCAAGGCATTTAATGTACTTATTTTAAGTACACTAGTTTGTTGCGATCGTATTTATCAAAACTGCTCGGAGTATCCACCGGAAATAACATTTTGAATAACTTAACCGACTAAAACACGATAGCCCCACAAAATAAGTAAGGGAAGATTGAAAATTCTCCTATTTATGGCATTTGACCACGTACAGAGACACTATAAAATGACGGAATTTTACGACTCTAAGGTAGCAATATTTTTTAATAAATTTACAGAAATCGAATAGAAATTATTACCCTTTTGAATCATGCTTCTTATTTACCATTTTCAAAATTGGTTCTACCGTGTCATATTATTTGTCTGCTTTAACTTTATACGATATTGGTTTCAACAAGATTTATTCCAGGCGGTATAGGGCCACCATGCTTCATTAGGAATGTGATTTCAGTGGTGTAAGTGAAAAATGTTTTTTTTATAATATCACCGTTTTCTTCCAACTAGGTAATCTAAGTGGAAAGAAAAGTACTCTACAGATGTCTGTTAATTGACCAAATGCGTATAATCATGATGTCAATAATATTGTGGTATTGTTGTATATGTCTCCACAGCTTCCACTCTCTGAAATGCATAGTTTTTCCACCTGTAAAGATATCGACAACGGTAAATATTGATTTATTCCTCATATCCCTTCAATGAATGTATACCTGTAGGGAAAAAATTCTCTGAATACTTCGGCTTCGTGGCACAACGGAGTGCTTCAAATTATTTGCGCTCAGAATTAATTTCTAATTCTATAAACTCAGTCATTGCCATATTAATTTCGTTAACTTTGACGATATTCGGCTCTACATGTGTGAGAAAATGTTTTTAGTCGTCGATGATTTGTTTTTGGTATTTTTTAGGGTATTTTACTTTTTAGGGTAGGTCTTGAACGGAGAAGTGAAAAATACTCTTCCTTTAAATATTATACAAATATGAATAATACACAAATATTTACAAACAAAGGCCACTCTCTCCTTACAAGATTTTCTGTCCATACGTCTGACCTCATTTCAACCCGTCCATGAAGCCTATTTCCTTTCTTCCCCTTTCCTGTTTACCAAGGATCCCTCTATCCATCCTCCCTTTACCTCTCATTACTTCTTCTCCAACCAAATACTTTGCATTCTCATAATCTCCTCCAGAAGTTTCTTCTCCACGTACACCATACCAGGCAATTTCTCGTTCGTCTTCCTTTCTGTCCATCGCACCTTTCCCTATCCACACCCTAAATTCAGTTGCCTGCACCCTATTTTCCTCCTCTTTTCTCACATCAGAGTCCACGTTTCTGCTCCATGCAACTTAGCACGCCATACTAAACGCTGAGTCAAATCTTTCTTTACATTCTAATTCATGATCTCCTCATAACTTAGGTACCCTTTGTTGCAAAATATCCCATCCGGTTGCACAATTATCCATTTACAGCTTCATTGCTACGCCCAATGTCTTCCAACGTACTACCCAAGTGATTAAATTATTCTACTTGCTCCTATGTATGCCTTTCTAATTTTACGATCAGTCTCACTATCTCTGTCCTGTATAATTTCATTACTTTAGTTATTTATGAGTTCTTCATTCTGCTTTGAATGTAACTGCTATCGGTACATACGCTAATTAATAGCTCGTTAATCGAATTTTTCCAAATTCTGTGATTTCTACCCTGGATATTACAGTGAAACCTTTATTAAGAGACCAATGACGGTTCCGCTGAAAAATAGTCGTTAAGAGTTTTGGTCGTTCGACTGGGGTTCAGTTTCTACCAGTATTATGCTAACGAACGGACGGCTGATTTAAAAATAATTGATAAACTCTCAAATCGACAGTTTTGTTACAACCTATACAGATGGCGTTTATTTCCTCATAATTTAGTTGATCCTGGGAAATTTCAATGCATATTAATTTGATGTGTACATTTAATGAAACCTGAATTCAGCGACCACCGACGGTTCCGCTGAAAAATGGTCGTTAAGAGGGGTGGTCGCTTGAAAGGAGCGGTCTTTATGCTGGATTCCACTGTATTTTGATGATTTAGCCACCTCCTATGGTTTTCTGCTCTGTGGGTGAGGTAACTGGAGGTTACTCGGATTAATTTACGAAATTCTGGCGACCATTGACGTAGTATTGACCGCATGGTTTGGAGAGGTACAATTACGACGTCCTGTCCTATTGGATTCCCGTGTCAGGACGCTTTTAGAGTGCATTGGTGCAGGTAATCGAAAAGCCTATTCCCATGGCTATTATCGCGACGCTTGAAAAGAGAGTAATTACAGTGCTCCTTCATTGTCGCGGCGCATAATTGCTCTGCCATAAAGACGTCAATTTCCTCGAAATGTAATCTCTTTTTTTTCCTCTCACAGCGCATTTATAGAGCCCTAGGGAGAAAGCCTTCCATTGTCCCTCATTTGTAGATAAAAGACATATTGAATTCGATTCCTCTGGCATTTTTCTCCAGATGAGAAGTTTGATGGCATTGATTATATTCCTACGACTTATATTCCAATCAAAAAATCGTCTGTATTAAAAGAAATAGATTTTTTCAATGTCCCAGCGGAGAAAAAAACGTTGAAGATGATCCCATTTGACTTTTTCAATCAGATGAGAAGAATACATCGATTGAGTCCATGCGCCTTAAGTATTTTTGTCGGAAAAAATTTTTATATAATTGGAAAAAGTTTATTTCCAACGGAGGTTGACGTCTTAAAATCAATATCCTTATTGAAATTTTACCGTAGCTTTCGATTGATCTCAAAACGTCTTAGAGGCATTTTTTTATTCGTATGAATATTTCTCCTCTGCGTTAAGAAAAATGCCAAATAATGGCTATCTCATCCATTTCATCAGAAAGTAAAAAAATATGGAAAAAATAAAAATTCAGCTCATACTTTGTTCCTAGACGTTACAGACCGTCTAGTTTTCTCCGCTTTCCGCGACATTCGGTATTCGCGTGCCAAATAATTATAGCTTTGCTTTCTCCAGCGGCATTCATAAATCTACGCGATAGGTAACGAAATAATTAAAACTTGCTTAAGCTGCTCCCTTCGGTAGCCCGCGTTTGTATTTTACTCTCAAATAAAGGTTCGTTCTCTTTTCCCTTCTCATTACTTCTTCGGTTTTGAATATCCTGATTGCAATTGGTACAGAGGCTTCCGCGGTGATTTATTGAGTTCAGTTTATTCGGGTTTTTCCCGCGTTTATTCATATTTACGGAAAACAGTTTCGCTAACATTACAGCTAGCGTCATCAGGTCCTGAGTGAGCTGCAGAGAATCTTGTTCCTTTATTTATACCTAACGCTTGAGCTAGTCATGCACACGTTGATTGGCCGGCTGGACCTTTGAATTGTAATTGTTGGAAAAGACGTTTGAACGTTGAGGAGAGAGGATAGCCGTTTTCCCTTTTTAAATTTTCTGTTTTTGGCTATTTCAGTAGCCTCTCGTATTAGCCGAGGAAAATATTTATTTTCTCTGGCGATGATCTAACAATTTTCAAAGTTTATGGCGTGGCCGGCTTCTGGCCAGGCGTGCTCTGCCGCCGCGGAATGGCGAAAATTTTTCTTTTTGGTCGCCCTTCGGTGTTCCTCTATTCTACATTTCAGGGATCTCGATGTTTGGCCGATGTATGATTTTCCGCAGCTACACGTTTACTTCGTACACTTCTTCGTAAATGTCAGACGGGTGTCGATCTTTTTCGGTTCGAAGGAGGTCAGTGGTCCTGATTGCAAGTTGCCTATTTCCCAAGCTCTGGCCATCTCACTCTTGCTCGACTTCTAATTCTCTATGCATAAATCAGTTGTTGCTAGATCTCGGTCACCTGTAATTTTGTTGGTGAAATTCCGGAAATCGTCCACCCTACGGCTCAAAACTAACACACCTATCAAATGAAATTACTAGAAACATTGACTCATTCGCAGCATCTCAAGTCTTCGCGCAGCCAACGCCTAAATACTTTTTTGTGGATATGGTATCAAAGGTCAACTTTTACCCTAATTTCAAGTTTCTGTGCATTAGATCACCAGTTTTAAACTTTGGGAGACATTTCTTGAATCCCTTGGAAAAAAACAGCGTTCATTGACTGGACTGTGCGTCCATTGATAATGACTGTAAATATGTATCTGTTTATTTAGTGTTAGTCGAAATCAGTTCGTTTCCCAAAGAATTTTCCATTTTAATTTATCGTTCGAAGCATTCACAAAACTCAGTCGAGGGTCACGTACGAGGACGGGAGCCAGTTATTTGTCCTCCTTCTGGACATGTTTACTTCCTGTCACTCCGTTGCTGTGAGTGGTTTCCAGGGTCATATCTCTTCCACGGTCAAGCTTGAAGTGCCAGTCGCTTTACAACCAGTGTGTTCATCAAATAGCGTTCAATGGATGGGAAGCTAACAATGACCTGTTGTTGAAATTTCCATGTTTATTTATAATACAGAGCATTCGACATCATATAAGAAGGAAGGCATGAGGACAAGCTGAATATAAAGTGCGCCTTTCAAAACTCAAGGATTATAAGCTATGAAATCATATCAGAATAATATTGTATGCAAAACAAGGGTTTCGGGTGGAAAAGCGGCGACAGATCAGAAATAGTCCTGAGCTACCACTAAGGAAATATTGATAAAAATAAGGAGAGATATTACGCTCTTCACCTCCTTCACATCCTTATTTTTTTTTTTAAAGGGTGAGGGGAATGCGTTTACGCAGACCTGGCTTAGGTGGATTGGCCAGGTACTGTGGCACTCATCCTCGTAAGGAAATACCCACTAAAACCCCCCTTCCTCTTTATTTCGCCGTGCGACGGCGGCTACCTCCCTCCCTTCGGACGTCCTCTCTTCTCAGCTCTTCATCCGACGCCGGTCTTTTTGCACCATCTCCATCCGCTGGTTGATCTATTGAAGAATCTCCATTCTGATACTCCCCCGATGATCGCACGGCTAGAAATCACCTTCAAATCGCTTTTGTTTACGATCTTCTTTTCGATGAGCTCCTTCGCTGACTGGTAACTCCATATTCCTCGATTGGTAATGGTTGCTGCTAGCGTGTGAAGTTCTTCCAGATGATTTTCTTCTTTGATCTTCCTCTTGAGTTCTTCATTGCTGTCATACTTCTTTTTCTTCGCGTAGTTGGCCTTGTCCGGTTCAACTTGTTCGCCGATTACCTGCGCATCAATTATGTATCCTACATTCTCTTTGTTAGCAATTAGATCTGGGACAAATCGTCCTGTAGGTGTCATATACGCCTTTTCCATTTCCGTGATGAATCCCTTATTTTCCAGACCCCTCTTGAAATATTTCGTTACAGCGTCATGACGTTTTATCCTAAGGCCGTGGGTTCGATGGCAGTTTTGCAGGACGTGATTCATGGTTTCAATGGCATTACAGCCTGCCCTGCAATACCTGTTCTCAATTCGTCCTCTAGATGTCCTCGATTTCGTACGTAGGGCATTGATCTTAAGTTTGCAGGAATATATTTAGTCCCGTCCGCTTAAAAACCTAGTACCATCAGATATCCATTGATTCTGAGATGGGATCTTCTTCGAGTGCTTAAGAGCATTCCCATCGACGGATTTATGTAGTAATCCGGCCCACCACTTTTTAATTTCATTACCAGACGTAAATTCGTGGCCACCTTCCGCCTGCAGCCGTCGTTTTTCAATGGATTTTTCAGTCGCGAAGAATTCATCCGGGGTCCTGTTTGTGATATACGTAGATTTCATTAAGCTTTTAATCCTGTCTAATCGTCGCAGGGGGATACTCCATCGGAATGTGGGGATCCCCAATCCGCCGTCTTTTGGATCGCAATGAAAGAAGGCATTAGGAGTATCTTTAGGCAATAGGAGCCATTTCCGGAGGGCCCTCCTTATATTTCAGGAGGGCCTCCCTGTCATCAGCTCCCTTCTATTACTAAACGACTCCTTAGCTAGCGCTATTCTCTTCCTTTGTCTTTGCTACTATGTCCGTTTTCTTCTAGCGTACTACCTAAGTAATTAAAATGCACTACTTGCTTGAGTTTGTGTCCTACAACTTTTTATGATCAGTCTCGCTAACTTTGTCCTGGAGAATCCCGTTACTTTTGTTTTTATGGTTATGGCTCACATTAAAGCCTTGCCTTCCAAAAACCTCTTGTTGTCCTTAGAAAATATTGTATTCATATTTCCAATTGATTCTCATTTTATGAATTTTTTTAACAACACTTCTCAAATTTTTCCTCTCAGAATAGGCTGGATCATTTTTTTCTCATAATTTGCTCGTATCTAACTCTCCATTCTGGAAATAAACCTCCCATGACAAATTAATTAATGAGATTGTGAACATATTTAAACGTAAAGTGCATGGAAATAACGTTTTTAATTACGAAGCTGAATTATTGTATTGAAAAACCTCAATTACATTACATGATTACCTTTCATGTTTATTTTACAGTTTGGTATGATTAGTGAGTGAAAAACAAGAACTTGGTTATGATTCCAAACTTTATTTAAAGCAACACGACCTAGGTTTCGGCGTATCATACTATCATCAAGTGATATGCCGAAACCTAGGCCATGTTTCTTTAAATAAAGCTTGGAATCATAACAAAGTACTTGTTTTTCATTCATGATGAAGGAGATCCACCGAGTGACACCAGAGACAGTATCTTATAGTATGATTAGGTTATTAGATCGAGCTGCAAGATTTGACGAGAAAAGATTCGTTAAACGTAACTCATGGCATCAATAAATTTTTCTTAATTTGAGTCATTTCAAGCCGCTGGGCTCTGCTTACAATGTCATTCCTCCATTCACTGCCCGCAGAGGACCTTCAGGCCCTTTCAGAGCCTCCGCTAGTATATGGGACCCTCACGAAGTAGGATTAGGAACCAACGAAACTGTTTCAGGCGTTACTTTGTGGAAGTCTTTAATATTCATAATGAAAAGATAACACTTCGTTATTTCCTCACTAATTTGACCCTGATATTTTACATGTTACTGACAAGGGTTCTAAGTTAGATTTTTGAGAACAATTTGAAATTGTAAATAGCCTGCAGATTTTATGTAATGACCACCTGTTCCCCACCCACTCCCCCCTCCTTGACATAAAAGTTCCCTCTTTCCACAAGAGACAACCGTCCTAGTCATCCAATCTGTTCTTAATTACTCAGTTTGCACCCAATTGTACTTATCCTTTCCGCCACCTTTACGTCACCTCTACCAGTGTACCTCCCCCCCTATCCCCTCCTCCCCGCACTATTTTCCTCCCTCTCCCTCCACCTTTACTCTATATATATACTCAGCCACTCACGTCAGTTTTACCTTGAAAATGGCACTCATTTGCTGAAACCCGGGTCCGTTTTAATAAATTTGTGTGGAATTAACCAAGTTTTATCTTTTCATTATGTAGTTGGATTAGTTTCAGGTATAGATCGCATACAGCGGAGGGCAGCTAGATTTGTCAAAAATTGTTATGATGAACATAGTAGTGTTACTAAATTGTTGAGGGTATTAGGATGGGAAGCTCTATCCGATCGAAGGTAAAAATATAGATTAAATCTTTTACGAAATTTTGATGTAGACTATTTTTTGCCAGACGTTCAATATATTTTGCTAGAGCCAAACTATTATGGTAGAGACGATCACAGGAATAAGATTAAGAAAATAGACTGCAGAACCGATAGATTTAAAATGTCATTTTTTACACGTACAATAAGGGGCCATAATAGTTGCGATAGATCAGTTCTAGGATACTGACTAGGTTAAATAGGTTTTTCCAGTAGTGCTAAATATCTTAATATGAATTTTAGATACTAACCTCGCTTGCAATCTCCGGTATGATATACTCCTGCATGTTTTGTACCCTGTAGCACTATTTATTAGTCGCATTAATAATACTAACCAGGAGTTGTATCATGAGTAGTGAGCATGGTAGCATGTTCGTCCACGTATCACTCTCCTGGTTTGTGGTCTGACTGCGTACCGTTGCCTTGACAGCTTTTGGCCTTCACGTAGCATCCTTCACTCTCATAGCTTTTGGTCTGACCGCGAACTGATATTCTGACTGCATTTGGCCTGCGCCTGGAATTCGGAGGAATGTGCGTGGATCTGATTTGAACTGGGATGAGTGCTGCATCTACATCTATATCTATATACTACCCCGCGAGCCGCCGCGGCGCGCTGTATGGGCGTGTGGCAGGGGGTGGTAGGTCACCAGCCGTGTAAAGATGTAAGTTTTTGGGAGGTGATGGTGGCATGTTTTATGGAATGGTATTATGTATTATGGAATATTATGGAGTATTATGGAGTGTATTTAGAAGAGCTCAGTTTTTATTGTGGTCACTTTTTGTGCGCGGAAAGAACGAGTTTTTGCACCTATCTGTTCGGCAGTGTATCTCTCAATGCCTGGTGTGGAATCACCCCGTGCCTTACACCCTAGTGGTGGCTTGTACGGTTTTCCGTAGATGTAGATGAAAGGAATTCACCGTTGGGTTTCTTTTGCTAGAGGCGAACCTCATCCATTGATCTCCATTCGCCGTTTGTGAAGTCGGCAGAAATGCTGCGCTTCGAAACACCTTTGAACAAGTGAGAGAGAGAGAGAGCGAATCATGTTTGCCAATCGCTCGTCGGGCCCTACTTCGCCCTTAGATTTCGTGTGCTCAAGAATCCAATATTACGGGGAGGTTCCCAGATAGGTTCTTGTTGTCCTTGACCTAGGAAAGTACGTCCTACATATCAATTCCAGCTTCATCCGAATCTTCGCATTCCAATTTTGCAAATGGCGCAAGTCTTTTTCCAAAATAAAACTCTGATTTCGTCTAACACGTAGTTTTCCATATTTGAAAATAAACACTGGTACACTTTTCACATTTTTATTTTCGTCACCTACCATGGTTTCAGCACATTATGCCATCATTAGGGTCTCAAAAGTCATGGGTCATCAAAAGTGTGGAGATTGTACCAATTTTTATTCTAAAACATGGTAATCCATAAGTTCTACAAAGTTTTAGCCAATACGCTCTATTTTGTTCACACATGGTTGTTTGCGGTTTATTAGAGTAGTGCGTGAGCGTGGTGAATGAAGAATAGTTTTACCAGACGAATTCTTTCTAATTGATATAATTTTTTTAACAGATAACATCAGCATCTGCCAATCATTTAGTACCATATTCATACGCTCAGGGATGCAGAGTGTGAGATGTATGGACACTGGTTTACCGGCTAACATTAGATGGAAATTGCTTCTATTTATGAAATTTAAGGAAAATACAAAAATGTGACTTCGTGAGTCAGATTCTATGTTACAGAAATATGGACGTACCTAATTTGCATCTCCATTCTCAAGGCGTCGGGTAGAGAATATAAGTGAACTTCCTTTTGCTGTGTATTTCTGCTGTTAATAGCTGGCGCATTGCAACCCTCCTTCTTCATTATGATAGTTACCACTGACAAGGTCTTAATGAAGTTCCACCGTGAATAAGTGAGTCAAAACTAATATTAAAATCCAAAGTAAAATGAAACCGGTCATTCCACGAATATACGAGATACGAAAGCAAGCTCCGTTTGTATTTTTTGCCACTGTAGCACTGCGATCGCAGTTTAGCACATGCGCGGTACTTACCCTGACCTATTGAGAAGGACTTGACGCCATTATAAATTAACCGGTTTTTGTGTGCGCCTCGTGGTATTCGTTTGAAATGGCGAAGAAAATTGGAAATCATGCCGCCATGGGATGCTCAACAGCAGTATTCTTCTGATGCATGGCAATGTCCGCCTGCGCTCATACTGCGTATGTTACCCAACAACTGTTACGGAACTTTGGTTGGGAACAATTCATCCACCCTCCATACACTCTGGACATCGCTCCTACTGACTTCCGTCTTTTCTTGTGTCTGAAAACGAGCATTGGTGGCAAAATGTTCAACAATGACGAAAGGTCAAAGAACGTGTTACTTGGCAGGCATCAGTGGCGGCAATTTTTTTAAAGAGGGACAACAAAAGTTGGTGCCACGCTGTGAAAAGTGCCAACAAAATGGTGAAAGCTGCGTAAAAAAATATTTTGAGGTCAAAAAAATTTTTCGTGATATTATTTCTGAATATGCACTTGTTTAATTTGACCTGTCAAACGGAACTTACTTTCTGGATGTTACTAGTATGTATGACTCATATATTCTGTACATCAGATCTTAAGTACGGGAATATCCACTATACTCCATTCTGTGGTCGCTAAAAGCTAAATTATTAGAATTTGCATTTCATAGTCTCATGTCAATTCTAGTGTCATCTGCTGCTTGTGTCATCCAATTGGCGTAATGCGCAGAATTTTTTTCACGGGGAATATTTTTTTCTCATTTTGGTCACGTGAACATCCTACCTTAAAAAGTGATACCACGGCTTTCCGGCGATAATCCGTCCTTAAAAAAATCAGCGAAATACAAAACCTACGAAGATCGGGGCAGTAATTTCCATATGAAACACTATAAATGAAATTTAATCGGACTGTACCCTCCAAAATACTACCAAAGCCACATTTTATATAGAATAATTATAGTTTAATGATGGAAACAAGATATCGTACATAAGAGAGCGTAGAGGAGATTATGTACCTCGGTAGCTAGATAACAGCAGATGGACGGTGCAAGAAAGAGATAGTGAGTGGTATAGGCAGAGTCAGGACAGCATTTAATTAGAAAGAAAAACTACTCACCTCCACCAATATCAGTTTGAAACTGAGGAAATAGGCTTCTCAAGACGTTTGTGTGGTGTGTGCTGCTCTATGTCTGTGAAACGAGGACGTTCGGGGAATCAGAGAGGAAAAGGTTGGATGCGTTAGAAATGTGGTGCTACCTTAAAATGCTGAAGATTCTCTGGGTAGACAGTCACCAATTGTGAAGGGTAGGGGAGGCGCCATGTTTACTCAAGACAATTAAAAGAAGGAAAGCAACATGGATCGGACATATTCTCCTACACGCAGGGTATATCGCTAACAAAGTGGGGGACATAGTGGACGGGAGGAATTATAGGTGCTGGCCTAGACTGGAATGCAAGGAACAGATTTTGGAAGAGCCTGAGATGTACCTCACCCCGCCTAATGAAGGAGTTGTTCTAGGACAGAGAAGAATGGAGGAAAATTGTTGGTGCAAACTATTCCTAGGATTGTAACCAAAAGACAAAGATGGGAACAATTAGAACTTATACTCGTAATAAGTGTAAAAGATTAATGCATGGTAGGTAGCGAGGAGGGGAGAGAAAGGTACTTACTGATATTATTGTTTGGGATGGGGAATCCCCGTCCATAAGAACCTTAGGTATCAAGGCACTATTCTGGGGCCACTTCTCTTCTTAGTTTTTCGCAACTAGGATCAGCTGCAGAGTCAGTATACCCATGTCTACCAGAAATCTGTCCAAAAATCATTTTTCTAAATCCAATTCCTCAGTTACTATTATATCTGCGGCTTATCTAATTATGTTAACTAATTTAGAAAACATAGGCATTCTGCTATTTTCCCGTGATGAGGTAGCAACTACGGAATTTATCGTTAAATTCAAAGTTTGGGTTTACTTTCCACACGAAAATGCTATATACGGCGAAATAACTTTTTTTGTGGCGGTCAAAGAAGAATTTGTTATTAGTTATGTATTAGTTGTGCCGTGGTCACTGCCGAATGTTTAGATTTTAACTATCAAATCCTTTCAACATTCAGGCCGTATCGACAAACGTAATCCTTTTTTTTTCGACTGAGCGATTGAAAATGGAGTTGAAGTTAATCAAAGTTCAAATCTCTCAGAAAATGGCCATAATAGTTTATCAGGAGAACTTTTATTTTTTTCAGTACGAATGTATTATACGAATTAATTATGCAAAAAATAAATACTGAATCCTGATTCTCGTGCTGCATTGTTGACGCCATATTCCTTGCGCATTATATCGTCACAATCAGATAAATGCTGTCGAATGAGTTTTGTAAGAGGTTATCGTTTTTTTGAGTCCTTCAATGGGGGTGATGCATTTTCTCACTTTTATCACCTTCAGGGAGAAATTAGGTGACTTGCGAATTCTAGCGAAGGTTAACTTCTGCACTTACACCCCAGCGCACTACGTCACGCCATGAAAATGGTAACCTGGAGACGAGTTTACAGCAAAAAAAGTGAGATGGTGGCGAGAGGTGGGTGGGACGTGAAAAATATTTTTTTTTTATCATAAATCTTCATCTGCTATCGTGCATGTGTGCCTAGACAGGTTTTAATTGAACTGCTCCCTCCATGCTCGTCTATCCTGTGCTGCCTCTCTCAGCTCTTCGTAACTCGTTCCATTCGTAATATCCGTCAACATATTATTTCTTCGTCTTCCTCTCCCTCTCTTTCCCTCGATCTTTCCTTCTAATGTTCCTTTCAGCTGGCAATCTTTCCTCAGGACGTGTCCATCCAGTCCATCGCCTTCCTCTGTCTTATTTATCTCAAAATATTCCATTTCTAATTCGTCCTTTACAGCACTTCTTCGTTTCTCACTTTATCACTCCATTTTAATCATTCCATTCCACTCCTTGGCCACAATTTAAAACCCTCTTGATATACCTCCTCTTTCCTCGTGGCTGAATAAGTATTATTATCAAGTTTTCATTGTCGCTTGTATGAGATATGGCTATAAATCTATACGCCCGAAAGATTATGTGATAGAGAAGCGAATTGTTTTAAGAGCAATGACAGCCAATTATTAGTCATCTGAAGGAGATTAAATAAGGAATGAAGAAGTTTACAAGAAAGTGGAAGAGGAAAGAACCATACGCAACGCGATACGGAATAGAAGAACGATACAGAATAGAAGATATTTCGGCAGGATTTTATATCTCGATTTTTTAACGAACTTAGGGGTGAGTGTCATTATCTTCGGGCATAAAACATAAACAAAGCATTGAAGTATACTTTTGTTCACGGCGATTTTCGCTTCCTTAGACAGGCACCCATTCGTTGGTATGGTCCACATGCTACCTACCACTTTCCTTCCAGCATTCGCATGTCTCTTTTCCTCATCATATATCCGTCCATCTTTCGCAAACATCTTACCTAAGTACACAAAATCATCCACTTGTTCAATTACTTCACCATTCGCCCTCATCATACAGTTATTCTCCCCATTCTCGTCATCAACAACTATAGTTTAGTCTTGCTAGCGTTTGATTTTCGAAAAATAAAGTTATCAGGTAATCCTTCACGTCATATCGTTGTCTTTTTGCACCATTATGCCTAATTGTAAGCCGGATTAATTACATTTGTGGAAAAATTTACAGCTTCGGCGTAAAAAACGTTTCAATTTATGTGGAAATAATTCAAACAGAAACATCATTCAGTAAGTTAAAACAATTAGAAGTCTGCTCCACTTTATTCACGACCTCCATTCGCTCTGGAAGGCTTAATAATCCACAAATGTACAGTTTTAGAAAAATTCCTCTCCACTTATGTGTGTAATTAAGTCGAATAAATAATAATAAAATGAAGTCGTAAATTTATCGCTATGGTAAAATGACCACAATAGCATATAACTCATATCCTATCTTCTTTCAGAAAAATTGTCCTTTATTTCATACTAATTACAAAAAAATCTACATTTTCCTCGCTGCCTTTTTTGCAAGTTATTAATAAAAAGTAAATTACATTAATTGCGAGGATGGATGAAACAAAAAACATGTCTCCTCCATCTAATAAATCTACATCTACGAAATACCGTGCTACCCACTACTAGGGTGTGTGGCACGGGGTGATTCCACACCAGGTATGCAGCACTCATCCCAGTTCAAATCAGAACCGCGCACGTCCCCCCGGATGCTACGTGAAGGCAAAAAGCAGTTAGGAAAACGGTACGCAGTCAGACCACAAACCAGGAGAATGATACGTAGATGAACATGCTACCATGCAGCACAATACTCAAGATATGAATACTGGTTAGTATTATTAATATGACAAATAAATACCACTGCAAGGTACTAAGACATGCAAGAATATATGATGCCGAAGATTGCATGCGAAGTTAATATGTACACTTCATGTTAAGATAAAATCAATGGTTGGCGAGTTTACTTTGTGGAAGTTGGTCATCTTTATGTCATCAAATGGTGTTAAGATACTGAGCATTCCCGAAAAAATCTATTTAACCTAATCAGCATCAGCATCACAACTATTAAGGTCCCTAACTGTACGTGGAAAAATGTCATCTCTAATCTATCGGTTCTGCAGTCTATTTCCTTAATCTTATTCCTGTGATCGTTCCTACCATAATAGTTTGGCTCTAGAAAACTATTTTGAACGTCTGGAAAAAAATAGTTTACATCTAACTTTAGTCAAATATTTAATCTATATTTTTCCCTTCGATCGGATAGAGGTTCCCACCCTTATTCCCTCAACAATTTTGTAACGCTACAATTTTTATCATTACAATTTTCAACAAATCTAGTTGCTCTCCGTTGTATCCGATCTATCTAATATGAAAGCTTTGAAAAATATTGTTCGTAATAATACTAACACTTGTATTTAGGACCTGGAATCTCATGTCCCCTAGGTTCAAGTAGGTAATACAACAAATATGTAAAATAACGACTGATAACGTCAAATTGTGAATTCCATAATTTAGGCCTTGACGGGCACCTTAATAAATAATAACACCAAAAAAGCCAAAAAAACAAATACAGAACTGGATTCACTGAATATCGCCCTTTTCTACAAAAACATTACATATCAACAAAATATAATTTAACATGTAACAATACCAAAGATAGAATATTTTGCGTATCGATTTACATATTATGCTACAGTCTTAACCTGCTGTGCATCGGACAATGTCTACTCGACAAAAAAGCACACGTTTTCCAATTTTTATCTTCCAGACTTCAATCTTTTACAGAGCAGCTCCTTTCAGCTTCCCGTCTCTCTCAGTCCACAAATCCATCGATCCCCTCTCCTCTTTATCAACAAACCTTGTGAAGACAACCGAAACAACACTCAAGACAACACTCAAGACAACACTCAAGCATACATTTTCATGCTAAAATACATTACAACATTTAAACAAAATACTGCAAATTAATATAAAATCAAATCATTAACAATAATAAAAAATAATCAGACGTTACCTTGCATTAGGACCAGATGTTATAAATTTGAGCATATGGAGTTGAGGGGGATATTAAAACAATTTTGACCGGAACGAATTTATGGTTGACGCTTGACGAATGTGTTGAGGGAGCAAATTACATATTTTTACAGCTTTAACTGAGGAGGAGTCATGGAGTATAGTAGTTCTGTGAGTAGGATTATAAATTATTTCCGGGGGGTGCGCATAGTTCTTCGTCGGACGTCATTGGTGAATAATAAGAACGCCGTTAAGGTACTTTGAGCGAAATATCATTTTACCTAGAAATCAATGAATTTGGCCTCACTTTAAAGAAAAATATCTCACCCTTCCACTGATACTATAACGTCAACCCATACCAGCGCTTTTACATGGGAAATGGTGCGTGTATGCACTCCAGAGATACATTATTTACAAAATGAGGAGTTTCTAACACTTATATGTTGTAAAAAAAAATAAAAAAAGCGTGTAGCACGTATGTTTTCTCAACTATATTTAAAAATTAATCATATGCTCACCGCAATAGGTTCTTGGGTATCACAAAATCCTTCCGTTTTGATGGAGTTTCAAACGCACCGCGCGAAAAAAAATGAGTCAAGTAAAATCTTATTTAGATATTTCCATGTAATTACTTACCATTTTTGTCATATAGTACTATATTAATAAATCGTTAATCGTGTACTATTTAATTCATGTGTCCTACAGCTGGTGAAATGAAAACGTATAATTCGAAAATGGTCTCCATTATGACTAGGGGGACTATCTCGCTCGGACTACCGTTAAGTGGCCACGTTTTCTAAACTTGAGGATTTTAAATAGGAAAATCCTAAGAAGTATTTTCTTCGGTTTAAGTAATAAATTCGTAAGTAGGTGATTTCTCTCAAAGAGTTCACTTATTACAAACCTCTTCACCTTCCCATGTAATTATTTGAGTTATTGTCCACTTTCGGCAATAACTGAACTAAAAAAGTAGTATATAGGCTTTAATGTTGTGTGACTCATAGGCTTGTAGCTTCAAGGAAAACTTGACCTCTTCTTGAAATTAGCAACAGGATCTTTTCCCTTCCCACGGAGTAATTTTTCGCGAATGGACTCTACGAATGCTTTTCCCCTGTGAATTTCACTCAAGTGTGCGACCATTAGTAGAAGTCGGTACGCAGCAGTTTCAAGTAGTTTGGGTGAAATATCATTTTACTTAGAAATCAAAGAATGTGGTCTCATTTTAAAAAAATATCTCACCCTTCTAATGACACCAAAAATTCAACCTCTTACCACATTACTTTCCGAGATATTTGCCAAAAAATACCATCCCTGCTAAACTGTATATTTTTTATTTGAATTCATAAAATAATGAATATTATATTGAAAACTTTCGCAGATTAGAGGATATAGTTTGTGCGTATTTATGCCCAAACAAAATGTCTCCAGTGAATTCTACTAATGATGCATTTTACTTTTTTTCAGAACTGAAGGATTTGCCAGCATTGGTGAGTAAAGTTTCATGATGGGCCAACAATGCCGTCATTATTTTTCATAATAAGTTCTTATTGTAAGTGAAATTTCATACCATTGAGGTAGATGGAGTGGGCACTTGCTATGCTGGCCAATGCTAGAACCTGAGGCCAGTCCGCCATCTTCGTTAAGGTAGTTTGCGCGAAATATCGTATTACCTAGAAATCAATGAATTTGATCTCATTTCAAGGAAAAATATCTCACCCTTCCACTGATACCATAACGTCAACCCCTTAACACATTACTTTCCGAGATGTTTGCCATAAAATACCAGCCCTTTTACATGGGAAATGATACGTGTATGCACTCCAGAGATACATTATTTACAAAATGAGGAGTTTCTAACACTTATATGTAGTAAAAAATAAAAAAGCGTGTAGCTTGTATGTTTTCTCAACTATATTTGAAAATTAATCATATTGTCACCGCAGCAAATTCTTCGGGATCACAAAAAACCTTCGAAGGAGTTTCAAACGAGCTTTGAAGGAGTTTCAAACGCACCGCGCGTAAAAAAATGAGTCAAGTTAAAGACTAATTTAGATTTTTTCATTTAATTACTTACAATGTCTGTCATATAAACCTATATCATAGCGCCATTAATAATGCAATATTTTATTGATGTGTCCTACAGATGGGCAAATTTAAAAATATAATTCGGATATGGTCTCTATTATGACTAGGTAACTATTTCGCTAGGACTGCCTTAATGGAAGGAAACGCTTCAGTCGGTTTAAATGGCTGAAAAGGTGTTCATAAATAATTTTACAGGCGGGCAATTTGCATATCCTGTGTCTTAGGGAGCTTTCCATCGAAGGTGTTAAAGTTGCCGCCGATTGGAATAACTCATGAGCACACTTCAGCTCATACGATTGATGTTGATTGAAACGATTTGTAGAATGGCGAAATTTTTAGAGTAGTGAACAACTTCTTCATCCAAACGAGCAAATTGCAGCTTGATTCTCAATCAATCAACGCAAATTGACTTAGATTTTTGCGGTGATCTCCTTTTTGAAAAGTATGACGGGCAGTTGTCGACATTTTATTAGCATTCATTTGTTATGGATAATTCCCCTCCCATGAACAGATTTTCTGACAAAAAGTATATAAGTGAGGTAGAAAAATACTGTCTGCCTCCATTTTTCACCTTTCCATGTGTTTTACGCCGTGTGATTTCAAGATCAGTTCGATATGATTCTGTTCTATGATTATATGAATATTTTGCAAAAACGAAGATGGGATATTTTCCTCTAAGCAGTCGGAATATGAATCACATGACACTTGAGTCTATTAGACTAAATATAAAGTTTCGGCCCATCCATATTGGAATCAAATAATTTATCTTTTTACATCATGGCTCTAAATCATACTGGAAGTGGAATGCAAATTTGAGTGCCGCCTCAATTACGAATCCAAGAATCTGACCGACTATGATTGTTATTACTCTTGCTTGCTGCTATTGCCGAGTCATAAGAGGTAGACCGGATGAAGTCGTGGGTAAATGCTGTGGGAAAGACGAGGCGGAATCGTAGAAGTCTGAAGAATAGAAGAGGGTGTATGAATAAATGAGCAAGAGAGAATCAAAATGGGTACGGGAGAGTAGAACATTGTGGAGGAAATTAGTAAGAGTGAGCTAGTATTCATTTTCATCTACTTATTACCCTACAAGCCACCACAAGGGTGTTTGGCAGGGGGTGACTTGCCACCAATTTGAACTACTGTCAAGATATTTACTTTCACCAACAAACACCACACTATCGGTGTACTGCAAATGCTACAGAAACTACTAAAATAATCTATAATGTTACTATGTAAACGTGACACAAGAGTCATGCAGGGAACATGCACAACATGGTGTTAGCACTACTCGGCAGAAATAGAAACATGCATTAGCGTGCACATGAATTAATCAGGTACACAACCCGTCAACTAACCTACTTCAATGGCTTGACGCAGCCATTGTGGTCTCTTAACAAATGCGGAAAAACGACATTTTAAACCTATCTGTTCCACAATCTATTTCATTTATTTTATTCTCATGATCTGATCTACCGTAGTATGTTGGAGTTCGTAAGATATTGAAAACTTCGTCTGAAAATAAATAGATTTTGAATTTGCGTAAAAGATTATAAGTAATTTCAATCGACATTCAAGGCCTGCCAGTAGAACAGAGAAATATAGACGCTATTTTGATTTTTAATCGAAACGAATGGGGATCGGGTTGGTGTGGTGGCTAGAGTACTCGCCTACCACACGGGCGGCCAGGGTTCAAATCCCTACAGAGGCGCATGTTTTTCAGAGGAAACCCGATCCCTACTTGAGTGTCTTGCGGAGGGCACTTCAAGTACAGTACTCCGTCTGTCGGATGAGATGTTAGACCGTGGTCACCTTGGCGCATTTCGTTAAGAGCAGGCTAATGCCGACGCCGGGTTTCTCTCCACCCTTCCTCCCTTACCTATCCCCTATGGCGCAAGTGATCTTAGCCGTCGGTCGCCTCCCCAATTGTTCAAGTCATTTTCCTTATTTTGGGGGGGGGGGTCGAGACGAATCCTCTAGTATATCCAAATATTCTTGCGATGGAAATCATTGGCGTAATTTTGAACCGCGGATTTTACATTCCATGAGCAGAGGGCGTGAACTGGACACCCGAGATCATTTCGAAATTGCGAATTGTCGCTCAGAATTTCAAACCTGCATGTTTCCATACCTTTCATCCTTTCTGCACATCAGTTTATCACACCTAATCCTCAACAGTCTCAAATTTGACCATGACTCTCCATTTGTTCCACGCAAACATTCCATGGTCATTTACCTTTCTCCCATCCTACAGTCAATGACCTTCATTCCCATCCATCTACTTTCCTAATACGACATGAGAGCGAACCACTCAAGGCTTGTCGCCATGGAAATTACATAATATTCCGAAATCTAGGTCGGTTGGAGCAATAAAGCGTGGAATCACACCGAGTTACCGTATAGACCCATGAACCACGCGTATTGGAAGGAGCTCTATACGTTAAATGGAATTTCATGTGTAATAACCAGCGGAAGTATATATATCCGATCGTATTCTGAAGTGCTCGTCCGCTATGAACGTCCAATTGTGAAGGACTATTTGATGCCTGCTCATGTATCTACACCTACGTCTACGAAATACCGTGCAAGCCACCACTAGGGTGTGTGGCACGGGGTGATTCCACACCAGGCATTCAGCGCTCATCCCAGTTCAAATCAGAACCGCGCACGTTCCTCCGATTGCTAGGCGCAGGCCAAAAGCAGTCAGGGCAACGGTACGCAGTCAGACCACAAACCAGGAGGGTGATACGTAGAAGAGCATGCTACCAAGCAGTACACTACTCAAGATACAACTACTGGTTAGAATTATTAATGCGACAAATAAATAGCACTACAAGGTACAAAGACATGCAGGAGTATATCATGCCGGAGATTGCATGCGAAGTTAGTATCTACAATTCATTTTAAGATGTTTAGCACAACTGTATAACCCAATAAACGTAGTCAGTATCCTAGAACTGATCTATCACAACTATTGTGCTACTATGTATGCAACAATTATTATGTATACATACCTCTACTTGCGAATACTACATCATCTACATCTACGTCATACCCTGCAAGCCACCCAAAGGGTGTGTGGCAAGGGATGCTTCCACACCAGGCATGCATGAATTATACGGCAGAACACCGAAACTACATTGAAACCAGCGTACTACACATGCAACGCGCCCATTCAAATCTACTAACCAAGAAACATTCTATCGTCAATCGTTCCAACATGCAAGGGGTACAAGGACTACTACTACAAATTCAAAATGTCATGCATAAATAAGAACATCAATATTTACATCATGCATGAATAAGAACGTAGAGAATATAAAGAAAAAGATCTACAGTTT
Organism: Ceriagrion tenellum; assembly: GCA_963169105.1. NCBI lineage: Eukaryota > Metazoa > Arthropoda > Insecta > Odonata > Coenagrionidae > Ceriagrion > Ceriagrion tenellum. The sequence continues at coordinate 127,691,671 of OY720637.1, forward strand.
ACTTAATGTTACTATTTGCACTCTTCGTGACGACGATCACATCTGTTATGGTCCCGAATGGTACGCGGAAAAAACTACATTTTTTACCTATCGGTTCTACAATCTAGCTCTCTAATTTTATTGGCGCCATCCAATCTGCCCTGTCTGTAGTACGAGGGGGTTAATCTGTAGTACGAGGGGGTTAATAGTATGTTTTTTACGTCGTCTGAGAAATGTTTTTCCTGAAATTTAGTTAAGAGGTTAAGCCTGTAATTTAATCCACGCTGTGATAGCGATCCCCATCCCAATTCTTCTAACAATCCAGACACACTAGTAAACTTATCATAGCATCGTTTTACAAACCTAGCTCTTCTTCGCTACACGCGATCCAATTTCGATATCAATCCTGCTTCATATGGATCCCATACACTGGCAGCATATTCCAGATGAGGCCTAACGATTGAAAAATAACAACGTTGTTTCACTTTCACATTACATTTTCCGAGTATTCTCTTGATAAAGCCTAGCTTTCTGTATGCTTGACCGCGTATTTCCCGAATATGTTATGCCCAAGATATGTCGCGAGTATTTGTAACCCCTTAAGTACTTAACAGACTCGGCGTTAATTATTTCCGTATTATTTATTCTGTAAGTCCTACCTGGCCTATTTTTCTTCTTCCAAAACCTGACTGCTATGCACTTTTTTATGTTCAGTTCCATCTGCCACTTTTCGCACCAAGCATGAATAGCAAGTAGGTCGATTGTTAACGAGTCGCTATCTTCGGAATTGGTAATATCCCTATACACAACCGCGTCGTCTGAGAAGAGTCTAAGCTTACTTTTAACGACGTTTCTAATATCATTTATGTATAAGAGAAATAAAAGTGGACCAATTACACTTCCCTGAGGAACACCCGATGTGATGATAACTGTGTTTGACATGATACCATCTATGACAACCCTTTGTTCCCGCCCATGTAAGAACTGATTAATCCAACTTATAATTTTTTTATCTATTCCATATGATTCTAGTATTGAGAGTAACTTAATATGAGGTTATAATTTGAGGCTTAATATGAGATATCGTCACACTGCAGACGTTGGCCCACATTGACACGGGGAACGTGTGATCAGGCGCTTTCGTTATATTCTGTTAAAGATACTAGTTTCCCGAAATGCCTGTGGTCTATCTTCATTGTACTCGACGCTCCGAGAATTAACCCTGTCTTCTGACACGCGCAACCCGCTTTTATATGCGCCGGAAAAACATCGGCGGCTATCTTCATTCTCCAAGCGCGAGTTTTTGGGGGCCGTAGGGCTTTCGATTCATACCCAAGCTTTCCGTTAGCCTTCTTACGCTTATTTCTCTGCGATAAATTGGGAAAAGTAATGCTTTATATCCTAATGAAACTAGCTCTAAGATGTTTAGTTGGTGAGTACGAGTTGAGACACCGATCTCCGATTTTGAGTGTTTTACAAGCTACCGTAGGGATTTCCAGGAAAGGCAGAGAGATAAGAAATTCGTGTTGTACTCGAACTCCCCTTTTAAAATACGATTTTTGGCAAAGGAGTATGCGTGCTGCACGGGTCGATTAGGTGCTTCTTTCAGTAATATTTCCCTAGTCTTCCCTCTGGTCTTCTACGCGCGATGCACCCAATATGTGTGGTTTTCCCAGCTTTACAAATATATATAAGCCTTGCATATAAGCCTTACAAACTCTCCTCTCTCGGCATGAAAGCTATTCTCAAGCGAAGGGAATGAGTAAGGAACAAGAAACTATTATGGGTCAATGGGGAGAGAGGACATTAAAAATCCATTACGGGCCTCAATTCCATAACTCTTGAGAGAGCTATTGGCCCTCTCCTCCTGGCGAGAAAAGGCAGGATTGATGCCCGAAATTGCAGCCGTCAAGGCCATTCGTCTGGTGAATCGAGCCGGAGGAGGAACTTCCATCCTTGAGACCACAACCAGAGTGCCAGTCGGGTACCGAGCGATCAGACCCATCAACCACAGCACTCATTTCGGTGGAGAGCTCAACTATTGATAAAAGCAGGCCTGCTGAGAGGTTCAAGGCTACGCAGACATGTTCGCCGAGTTTTAAGATGACGTCAAGTTTCTTTTTTTTAAATCGCGAATCCATCTTTTCCTCCTGTTCTAGACGAGCCTCGTTGCCAAGATTCCCTATGCAGCATTCCTGCAGGATACCCAACGCCAGTACTGAGCGACGAAGTGTGTAATTTTGCAAGTTAAAAATTTGGCAACCATGAGAATATATTCATGGTTTTGTCATTTCCAAAGTATGGCACACGTGAATTTCACCTCACGTTTCACCCAATCTTGCATGTAGCACCATCAGCGTTCCGATTCACCTTCAAATGATATAAAATGCAAAATTTGTTAAAAATAGAATGGAGAATGATTTATTGACGTAAAATCTCGACGGTACGGAACTTCCGGTACGGACGGAAAGAAAAACTTTTCTCTCATATACTTACGTAAACTACGTTTACAATAAAATACATAAAGTTGTATTTTTAATAATGTAAGTTCGCCGTCCAATTGAAAAAGCGTACGCCATACCAAAAAAGGGTCGTGGAAACGGAAACAATCGGAAAGGATATAGTATTTTTTTAGATAAAAATGAGAAATTAAAGCAACATATTCAGATTTTATGAAAGTCAAGGAAATGGGCGAAGGGGCGGGAACTGGAATGGAACGACCACTTACACGAAGACTGGAAGTTAGAATGAATATTACTCTAGTACTTGGTACTGCTTCACAACCTTGTCTGTAGAATTAACTTTTACATAAAACCATCGACGTGTACCACATTTTTCCGAGTAATTACTGTGGTTAAACTTTCAAGAATGTCAAAACGGAAATGTTTTATGCTTTTCATTTTTTAAAGGAAGATTTCATTCATTTACAAATGACTCTAATGACGTAAATGGAATTGAGTTTTACCTTGACATGAACACTTCTTCTAGGACGCGGAATACATGTTACTTGGCGTGATTAGCTCTTCGTTTATTTTATGTCTGAGACCACATCATTATGTGGAACAGTACGAGAGTTAATTGCTTACCTTTGCCATGAATCTAATACTTCATACTCAGACTCGTTCTGTAAACAATGAATTTATCGGCTTACTCTATTTATTTATTTTTACATACAAAAGTTCACTTCGAAAAAGATGAACCTACTGATGATAATCTGTGATGATCATACATTTTTCAAACGATATGGAGCTATTTAAATATTATGAAGATACACTTTGATCCGGGGCCGATGAAGGCAGGCCGCAAAGTTGATGTGGTTTCAAAATTCAGTATTGTTTTCTTGTTTTAAGATAAGAAGTCAACCACGATGCATAAAATTTTTCGATATTTATCGGAACTGCTCTTTCCCAAACAGCCCTCACAACTCACTTTCCATCCAACCAGCGTCAAATCGCCGAGAGAAATTATTTGCCTTTTGCTAGTGCTTGAAAGTCCCAGAAACTCCGTCTATAACAATGTAAACAAAAACATGGACCCAGTATTGCTTAATAACGTCACCAATAAAAATCTGTTTTCTCAGTAGCGGGAGTTTTGAAAAGTTGTGCTCTTTAATTTCGAGGTGAGGTAGGTATCGCGCGTTTATAATGACACTCACCTGAATAATTGGGCCAGTTTTCAATCTGCAGTCCTAATTTCCAGAGAAAGAGCAACAGGTTCACAAATCCATTGCAAATTTAAAATAAATGAGCTTGATGTCGCCAACAAAATAATTGAAAATCCTACAATCAGAATCCTTACAACTGCAAAACAAAGGACAAAGGAACATCTACATCTGCGAAATACCGGGAAATCCACCACTTGGGTGCTTCGCACTGGGTTTTTCCATACCTGGCATAAAGCCCTCATCCCAGGTGAAGTCATAACCGCGCACGTTCCTCCGAAATGCCAGGAGCAGACCGAAAGCAGTCAGGCCAACAGAGCGCTGTCAGACCAGAAACTAGGAGAGTGCTACGTGGACGAACGTGCAACCATGCAGTACACTGCTTAAGATACGACGACTGGTTATAATTACTGCGACAGATAAATAGTTCTACAAGGAACTAAATCATGCGAGAGCTGTATTATGCCGGAAATTGCATACGAGGTTAGTAGCTAATAGTAATGCTAGGATATTTAGCACAAGTGTAAAAGCCTATTTTATCTAGACAGGATCAAAGTATCCTACACCTTTTTCCAATTATTATGGTCCCTTTTTGTGTATGGAAAAACTAATATTTTTTTTTGCTTGCCGGACGATTTTGTTAGCCCGAATGTCCCCGGAATCCCGATAGGCTGCTGAGCCTGTCATCAGGTTTTTCAGGGACCGTACCAGCAGAACTAGACATACATCCATGCCCTGGGTGGTGAAAAACCCACAACGGGCGGGACTCGAACCCGCGACCCTCGGCTTATCAGGCGAGGACTTAACCCCGCGGCCACCGGGGCCGGCGGGGTTAAATCCATCTGGTAATTAACATCATCCTGCATTTAAAAAATGACGAGTAGGGTGGCTTATCGAAACACTTTTTAATCAGTGACCGCCAGAGTGAATTTAGAGTGAGGTTGTATATTACTGCTGATGGAGGTAATTTCAAAACAGCTCAAAATTTGGAAATAAGTTGATTGATTCTCCCTCAGTGAGTGTCTGTGTAAAACCTATTCTCCCGTCTTCCTCTAGGCTGTTTTTAAGTAAATATTTCTCCCTTCCCACTCACCCTCTCATTTATTTCCTTCCATGTCTCCTCCTTCCTCTAACTGGTGTGCATATTAAAGAAATTCCATGCCTTTTTATATCACCAGGAGATAATATATTATACAATCAAAGCCAGGTCGTGAAGTTTGTGCATTTTTGTGATTTTTTCAAAGTATTCACACGAAAACAAATGCATCGATGGAATATCATGATGTTACTGAAGACCGTGTTTTGTATCCCTTGTCGATAACTAACCCTTAATTTTTCATAATTGGCTTCACATTGTCCTCCCACTTTTAAATAACGCCTTATTTATTACGCTTTCCCCGAATATCGTGGATTTTATCCTGATTCTATCCACATGTATTAATGACATTGTTTGGACGATAACGAACGTTAAAATGATATTTTCGTCATGCTGTTGGTATCCTTGAAACTCAAGCACTAGAGAATGTGAGGTCAAACCTATCATAATTATTATATTTCATCATTTTAAAAGGCTGTCTGGCTTTTTATATTACACTCAAAATGATATTTAAAATATCAAATAAAAATGCTGCTCCCAAACCTGAAAATATATTATATATTGTTGGCAACCTTGAAACTCAAGCACTAGAGAAATGTGGGATTAAAACTCTGTAATTGCTTTTATTTCATCATTTAAAAGGACTGGCTGGCTTAGTAATTACACTCGAAATTACATTTTTTAAATTCAATTAACTATGCTTCCCCAAACCTGACGGACAAGATCTGCGAGAATGGCGCTAAATGAGGGACATAGGAGGGTGAAAACGAGCCGACCTCAACAATTAGGAGTCACGACGGTAACGGAGAAAGATGAAGTAGGACATCGATCTCTTGTGAAATTTGATGGGCATTAAAATATTTTTAAATTGTAATGACAGTAATTTTTCGACTTAATGATGATGATAATTATACCGACGTGTGCAAGTAGAGCACGATGGTGCAGTGCATAAAAAAATTGGCCCCGGGATAACTGGGAGATGAAATATCCAAGTTTTTTTTGCGGCGTGAAGATTTCCGATGGCGTTTCCCTCTGGCGCTCACGGAACGGAGTCGGATAAGTTGAATCTGAATTACAGCTAAATCTGCGAAATGCCGTGCAATCCACCGGTAGGGAGTGTGGCACGGGGTGATTCCGCACTAGGCATGCTGCACTCATCCCAGTTCAAATCAGAACCGCACCCTCCCCCGGCCGCTAAACCACGCCGAAAGCAGGCGGGATAACAATGCGCGGTTAGACCAGAAACTAGGAGAGTGTTGCGCAGACGAACATGCTACCATGCAGTACACTAGTTAAGATAGAGCTACTCGTTAGGTCAATGGTTGTTCAATCCTTAGATTGGTTGACTGCTGCCCTCAACCCTTCCCTATCTAATGCGAGTTCCCTTACCTCCTGGTATCTCTTCCAATATAATTTTCTCTTTATTTGGTCCATGAAATTGTTCCTAGGGGGATGGGGTTGGTGTGGCGGCTAGAGTACTGGTGAACCATAAGGGCGGCCAGGGTTCAAATCCCTGCAGAGAGGGATATTATTCAGAGGAAACCCGATCCATGCTTGAGTGTCTTGTGGAGGACGCTTAAGTGCAGTACTCCGCCTATCGGATGAGACATTAAGCAGTGGTCCCCTTGGCGCCTTTCGTTAAGAGCAGGCTAATGCCGACGCCGGGTTTCTCTCCACCATTCCTCCCTTACCTATCCTCTATGACGCAAATGACCTTAGCCGTCGGTCGCCTCCCCGAATATCCAGTCCAATTATTCCTGGGTCTAACTCTAAGGGCTTTTCCTTATATTTTACCTTCAATTATGTTCTTCGCAAACCCATTGTGCCTCAAGAATGTATATAATCCATCTGGATTTCTTCTGTTTATGTTCCATATGGTCCATTCCTCTTCTACTCCTCTGTACACTTCATCATTTCTAATTTGTCCTCCCATTTTCTCTCCAGCATCCTCCTTCAGCACCAGCTGCAGAAGGAGAATAGTCTTTTCTGGTCAGCTTTTTGTTTTAATGGTTGGTATTATAATGCAATTGATAAATAGTACCATTAGATATAAAATCACCTAAAAGCTAAATCATGCTGGAAATTTTATGCGGGTGAGTTGTTACTAATGATGTTAAAATATTTAGCACAGGTACAAAACTTACTTTATCCAAGGAGGATCAGGGTTTCGTAGAACTGCTCTATCTCAACTGTTATAGTCCCTTATTGTACTTGGGTAGATTCAAATTCTAAATCCATCGATCCTGCACTTTATTTCCTTAATATTATGCCTGTAATCGTTTCTACCATTAAAGTTTGGCTATGGCAAAATATTGTGAACGCCCGGCAAAAAATAGTTTACATCAAACTTTCGTAAAAGATATAAGCTATATTTTCCCCTTCTATCAGATAGAGGTAACCACCCTAATTCTTTCAACAATTCAAAATTACTATCGATCACGGACACAATCTCAAAAAAGGAATTTACACAAGCTCTCAGATCTATTCTAGCACATAGAAATGAGAGTGGTGCTTGTCTGTGATCATCTTTTATAACCTTCTCCGCAAGAACTGCCGAACCATTTGGGATGTTCTTTTGCATGATTCTGGCGGATATACTAATGTGTGCTGTAGAACCATTGACGTTCAACAAATTGCTGTGTATTAACATTGTCATGAATTATTTTTGCATAAAATTATGGATATAATACTGATTAGTGTTCTTAATATTTTTTAAATCTTGGTTAATAAAATATATTATTTTGTGCAAAAAATAAAACCATGATCGGCATATCATGTGAGATAAGGCGATAGTAATAATTGTGAGTTAATAAACAAAGGTAAAAATCAAAAATAACTAACCAAGCAACATTCAATCTCGTTTTCCGACCTCAGCAGTCATTCTGACATGCAAAAATTGCTTCAAAATCACAGACAAATAATATATTTAGCATTTCTTACAGACGTTCATAACTAAAAAATATATAAAAAACTGATAGTAGGAACAGTGAATTAGCCATCATGAATTTTCGAAACGTTACCCCTGATCGAGTTCATTGCCACATACTTCTACTTACCTGCGATTGTTATTACATCCATGGCGACATGTGGATTGGAGCACGTGACCTCTCATCCCGACCACCTGCCAGCTGCTAGTGCATGAGCTACCCTGGACCGTGGTGTCGTCAACCCTTTTATCGCTGCTACCCACGTGTGATGTGTACTTATCCAATCATCTCCGGTTGCTCCGTAATCGCGCTATATATCTTTCACGCCATCGGACGACCGCGTCGGTCAGTAGTAGTGCCATCTCTCGGGCGAAAATGACGGCAGCGCCCCCACAGCCGATTGGGGGAAGATGAGGGAGTTGAATAGGGACGGAATCTGCGCCATTCTCTGCTTAACTCCTTCTGGGAGTGTAAAGGACAGAATATACGTTCAGGGAGGCCAAATTTGTTGTTCCGTATACCATTTTATATAATGATTGTTGCGCGCACCATACAAGTTCAAAGCCATTCCCTCCGCCGCGAAATGTTAATATCATTGTCGGGCTCATGAATATATATTATGGATTTGGATGTTTGGCATTGTTGCCTAGGCTACGTGTTGCCTAAATTTCCACTTTAGGGTTCGTACAGTTGTTGGCGCCACTTCGATTAGTCTTTTCAGTTGTTATTGTAAATAGACGTAGTTAATTGGTGTTAGCGTGAGACTGTGGTGAATATTCAATAACGATCGAGGAGATATGAATTATTTGATGCTTTGAATATTTTGCTAATTTTGTGACCTAAAAGTTACTTTGTAAATGCTAGACATGAAAATGGAAAATCTATTACAGAAAATGTGTAAAAGGTTTATGAAACGTCCATCGTGTGCCGACGACGTTTGCCAGACTCGGATTTCAATTTGAATGCATTAAGCCCGTTCGGCTCAAATAAGGAATTTAGAATGTCTTGTTTATACAGAACTTTCTCCGTACCAGCCTGCAAAACAGGGTATGCGTCTACGAGGACCCAAAATAGGAGGCATGGATTGAAAAATAAGAATCTGTTCAAGGCGGCGGTAAGTGTATTCCTTTCTACCTACACTGCAAATGATGGCCATTGGGAATACTCATGAAGTCACCTCGCATTATTATTAAATTTCCGTATAGCGATATTCACGAAGCGCTAAGAAATTAATTATACATTTGTGTAATTAAATTTGGAGAGGAATTAAATATGTCTGTAGACCGAACGATATAAAAAAGTGCATAATTACGTCCCGCGTGTATTTTATACATTTTTTCCCCTGCATTATGATTTCTTGTTAGTAAAACCCATATATATTCATGGTAAAACCGGTAAGACGTGTTTATTTACAATCTGTCGACTGTATTTACATTTGAACTTCCGTCTTTCATCACTAGGCGGCACTACTTTTCAAAAAGTTGTTTATTTACGGAATTCTAGATAACAGTTTATCGCGACGAGATTACCATCCATACTATATATATATTCATGGTCGGACTCTCGGAGCCGCCTGGTTTTATATTTTCTGCTTCACTTTTAGCCGTAAAATTAAATAGCCCTTCCATCTAGCTATCGGTTGGGTGACGTAAGAATTGGTAAAGGGGGAAGAATAATGACATTTTTGTTCAATCCGAAGAAATATTTAACAATAGATTTTTGCGGGGGTTATTTTTTTTAAGTACAGGTCTGATTGAATGTAGCTCTGTGAATATATCGCGGCCTTCCCGAAACGCGTATCGCGCGCTTCCAGAAACGCTCATGCGCGCCCGCTCCCGGCTTGCCTTAGGCACCAGAAAATGCCATTTTCAGCGACATATATGATGAAATCTATGGTGGAAGCTTGTTTAAATTAAACCACTTCTTGTAATTATTGTTATGAACTTTCTTATCTATTATTTTTCCTATAAACTCTTAATCATTACAGATACTTCTCATCATTCTCAAAGTCCACAAAACAGTAAACCACCGTATCTTGGGTAACACATTAATTGACATAACATAGGGTTTGTTAAATGTTTGGGATGGCAATACTCAGCAATTCAATCATTTGATGAATATCTCACTTGGTGGAGTAGTTCCGTTGTTAAATGATCAAAACATTGTGTTTTTCCTTGATTCCTTATCCTCTAGACCAGGGGTAGCCAACCTGCGGTCCGCCTTGAACATTTTTACGGCCCGCGAGATTCATCACACTTTAATACAATAACTGTAATACAATAATAATAACTCAATATGTTTCAATTTCTCACCCCAAAATAATATTTATAGTGGGACTAAATCTAATATGGGGATATATAATTTTATATGCGGCCCACGGAGTTATGATGCATTTCCAAAGTGGCCCGCAAGATCATTTTGGTTGGCCAACCCTGCTCTAGACTACCAATTTCGGGTATTACGCCATTACAAGGTGTAAGCTATAGCTGATGATATGAAGAAAGAATGAATATATCTCATGGTGGTGTATTATCAGGAACCAGAAGTCGTTTGAAAAATAAGTCTGTATGAAACTCTGGGATGCATACGTATTATTATTTGTTATAATTTTTGTAATTTACCGATGTAAGAAGGCCGAATGGAAACTTGTAAAAACTCTTTCATATTTACGTGATCAAGACTCTCTTCTTCTTCTCCAATCTCAATACCTTGGATTGGTTTGGATTTTGGGGAGGCGACCGACAGCGAAGGTCATTTGCGCCGTAGGGGACAGGTAAGGGAGGCAGGGTGGATAAAAACCCGGCGTCGGCATTAGCCTACTTTAACGAAAGGCGCCAAGGGGACCACGGCTTAACGTCTCATCTGACAGACGGAGTACTGTACTTGAAGTGCCCTCCACAAGGGTAGACCCGGCCATGCCACTAAGCTATGCGAGGCTAGGCCACTAAGCTATGGGTAGACGAGGACTACTGGGAGAAGGGATGTACCCATGCTTTGACCAGAATTGGTCCGAATTGACCCTCCAGGGGTCCTGTGGTACCCGAATCGAGGACGTACTCCGGCAGACCGCTCGGCGTCTACCCAGAAAGGGAGCCAGGGAGACACCTAATCCCAAATCTTTGGGTAACGGCTCTTCCGGTTCTCATAGATGTGCGGTAGATTTTTCGCGAAAGCGAGACCGACGGATGCTCGTCTCAGTTGCTTGAGTAACCAAACTAATACAAGCACTTCGGGGAAGCGGGGGCCCAATCGAGGTCCTTTTGACCTCAATCCGCCTCATGGTGTCAGCCTCGAAGGTGTTGTGGCTCGCTTACTTTCCCTTCCCATCCCTTTCCTGTTTTTCCATTACCATACACGCTCGGATATAAGCGAGAGCTTCCTGCCGTGCCGGAGGTAGTTACCCCGCGGGTGTAGATACCCGAATCCGCTGCCCTCCACAAGACATTCAAGTAGGGATAGGGTTACCTCTGAAAAACATCTTCCTCTGCAATGATTTGAACCCTGACCACCCGTATGGTTAGCCATTACTTTAGCCATCACACCAACCCGATCCCCAGTTGTTATAATTTTTGTAATCTACCGATGTAAGAAGGCCAAATGGAAATAGGTAAAAATTCTTTCATATTTACATGAGCAGGACTCTCTTCTTCTCCTATCTCAATTTCTTTCTTCATCTCGGCATCTCAGTGGACATTTCCACCTCTCTTGATCACGTCCTTAAATCCTATTCTCATTCTTCCCGCTCAACCAAAATCCAAGGGCCCAAGGAGCGTCCCGCCCTCCTACTACGTCAATACTTCAATTGTTTTTTCGCGCTATTATCGTTCTGGCGGAGATTTTCAATACCGAAGTAATGCTTTTTCACGATATTTTTGTAAGAGTAAAGGTGAAAGGTCAAATAATTCATAGAATATATGGATTAATAATTTGATCACCAATCAACCCAAATTGAATCTTACTTACATATGGTCAATAGAAGTCCTCAATAGAATTCCTGTAATTCGAGGTATCTTGCTTCATTCAGATATGTATTAAATGTTGCTACTATAATCCTAAAACAATTTTTTCATATTATTATTTCATATTATTTTGTTACTTATGGAGTTTAGGTCGAAGTTATAACCTTCTTTTACCTCAGGGTTGAAGTTCGCCATGAAAAAATCATTTGACTTGACCGGGATTCGAACCCGGATCTCCCAATTGCCGGTCAGGTGTGTTACACTACCAAGCCATCTTCCTTCAAGATGAATTTCGAGGGGGGTTTATGCGAAATCCCGGTGAAGTCAAATGACTTTTTCATGGCGAATTTCAACCCTGGTGTATATGCACCCGTGCGAGTGACTTCGTACCACATCATTTGTTAAATGCAATGCTTGGAAATCTTCTTCTTTTACCTATTTTTACCTAAATGCCCACGCGAATTTGATTACAATGCGGAATGTTGGCTAGTGGAAAATAAATATTATAATTAGTTATAACTTCGACCTAACTGTAGAATAAAAAATAATAATTATACAGAGGCCATAAAAAAGAATTATTTATTAACATTTCTTCTTCAAAGGTGAATCTGTCCTCAGACAGGATCCAGTCGAACTGCTCCCTCCATGCTCGTCTATCCTGTACTGCCTCCCTCAGCTCTTCGTAACTCCTTCCATTCTTAATATCTGTCAACATATTATTTCTTTGTCTTCCTCTCCCTCTCACTCCCTCGATTTTTCCTTCAAATATTCTTTTCATAATCTTCCCTCAGGACGTGTCCCATCGAGTTTGCCTTCCTTTTTTCTTATTGATCTTAAAATATTCCTTTTCTCATTCATCCTTGCCAGTACTTCCTCGTTCCTCACTTTATTGCTCCATTTTACTCTCTCCATTCTTCTCCATCGGCACAGTTCAAAACCCTGTAGGCATTACTCCTCTTTCCTCCTGATTTTTCGCCTACCACACGGGCGGCCAGGGTTCAAATCCCTGCAGAGGTGGATGTTTTCAGAGGGAAACCGATCCCTACTTGAGTGTCTTGTGGAGGGCACATCAAGTACAGTATCCCGCCTTTCGGATGAGACGTTAAACCGTGGTCCCCTTGGCGTCTATCGTTTAAAGCAGGCTAATGCTGACGCTGGGTGTCTATCCACCCTTCCTCCCTCACCTATCCCCTATGGCGAAAATGACCTTAGCTGTCAGTCGCCTCCCCAAATATCCAATCCAATCCTCCTCATTGTCCATGTTTCTGCTCCGTAAAGCACACATTTCTATGTAAATACATTCACTGAAATAAACTTAGTCTTCTCATTGCCACCTAGTGTATTGTCTATTTGCAATTTATTCAATTAATATGCATAAATAAAATTGCGATCTCCGCCCTGCTCTGGAGGGTTGGTTTGGATGAGGGGCAGATATTCAGGGGAGGAGGGTTGAGTGATTGTTGAAGTAAAGCCAGATCAACAAGTCGACGCCGTCCGGGCTTAGGGGCGGTGGGGGTCCGTCGCGACGCCCAGTAGGAGGGGAGGGGGGAACGTTCGGCGTCGGATGAGGGGTTAGGTCGGAATTATCGAAGAGGAGAGACCGTATACCGGAGAGTGGAGTGGGGCATGACGACATCACGAAAGGAATCTGCGCATGCCCCGGACTTTAGTGGCGCCGCCAGGCGTCCAGACAATCGGTATACCCTGCACACACCTCCCTCCGCCCTGTATATACTCTCCTACCAACCCCACCCCACCACCCTCCCTCTCCTTTCATCCCTCCCGCCCGGCCCCCGTTCGTTCACCATTCCGCCCACACAAGAGCTGCTTTTTTTTCTCCCCCCGACCCTCCCCCTCAATGCCCTCCCACCCCTTCGAGGGTCTTCTCCTCCCAACACAAGATACAACGTCAAGGGGGTAACCACCCAGTTTTTCCGAGTGCCGCCGGAGAGATAGGTCCGTTCCGTGAGGGACTTTTATAGTGGAGGCGCCAGGTCACCAAGTCGCCGGTATGACCGGGTTAGGCGGCCGGGAAATGGGCGGTGCAGTCGGCTCGAGCCGGTAGCCCACGGTTCCGAGACCAACGGGAGGATCGCCGACGTCTTCCGCGAAGACACCGAAGGAAAGATCATCCCCGTCTCTTAGAACTTCTCTTTCATCTGGACTGGGGGGCGGAAAGGGGGTGGGGTCACCTATGGGAGATTGAGAGGCCATTCACGATAGCATTTTTTGACGCGAATATCGAAGGTACTGGAAGACACTGAAGAAATATCACATTTTTCAACTTATTTTGGTGGTAGGGGTTAGGTCACCGACAACTGAAGAGGTATTTCACGATAGTCTTTAAATACTGGAAAGTATTAAAGGGAACGGAGGAAAGGTGGTGAGAAAACCCGGCGTCGATATCGGCAAAAGTGATCAAATGGTTCACATCTTGACATCCCATCCGACGTGCTGAGTTCTACACCTTGAGAAGTTATCCTCCACGAAGCACTGAAGTGAGAAATCCCGATGAATAATCTTCGAAACAGCTGGGAGGGGAGGTAGTGAGAGAAACCCGGCGACTGCATTTGCGAAAGTCATAAAGGAGTTCATATTCTGACATCCCTTCCGACGGAAAATAGTTTCTACACCGTGAGAAGCACTCCTCCACGGTGCACTCAGGTGGGATATTCCGATGAGATATCTTCAAGATAGCCGGGATACGATCCCGGGGCCGTCAGGATGGGAAACCAGTGCTCCGGTCACCAAACCAACCCGATTCCGGAGGAACTCCACCCATTGACGGTAGTAATCGGGCGCCCGCCCTGTTACCGTGCGTAACAGTTGAAGGCGAGGGTGCTCGTGCTGGCGGACCAGAGAAGGTGCTGGTGGCCGGCCCTGTTGGTGGCGGCCGCTGTCGTCCTTCCACGCCCATCCGGCAAGAAGCAGGCCTCCGAAGTGGCCAAGGAGGAGGAGAACGAGGAGGCCGCGGTCGGTGGTGTGGAGGAGGAGCAGGTGAACGATCCGGATGAGGAGGCAGTGACCAACAGCGGCCTGGGTGCGGCTATGAAGCTGCAGGTGGTGGTCGTGGAAGCTAGCGGTCGCTGGAGGAGGGCCCTGCTCAGGTGGGCGTGCTTTCCGTTGCGCAATGCGATGCTCTTCTTTCCCCCCCCCCCCCCCGTATGTCCATCCTCCGAGCCTAGGCTGATATAGAGTCCCGCGTGACGTCATCTTCGTTGAAACGACCTGCCCTACGATGCAGTTTAACCCTTTTATTAAAAGCTTCCCATTAGTGTACACTAAATGCTATGACAATAATTCTGACATTGATCTCAACATATTATGCCAGTTTATTGGTCGATGTTCATTATGGTGTTAACTGTTTCGTCTTTTTTTACGTGGATATGAGTGATCATTGTGTAAACCTAAGCCGTTGATGTGTGGATTTTGTTTTTGCATTTGTTTCAAAGGTGGAAGAACATTTTCCGTTTTTCTATCCTCCATACATACGCCGAAAGAGAGTCGTCTTCCAGCGCGCGAACTCCCTTACGGATGACGTCATGAACGGTAACCTGACCTGCCCGAAAGAGTTTAAAACCTTTTCCTCCAATTTAGTTTGACAGCAATTCAAGTCCCTGAATTTATTGCGACAGTTGGATGATAATTTTTAGCCTTAGATTTTCCCTTGCTCGGGAGGAAGCTGTCACACTAATGGCACAACTAACTAGTTCTTATCTTCGTTCCCGGTATGTAGTGGGCGACGAAGCACGTGAAGCATACTGAAATATCATTTTAAATTTTTTAAATCATGTACGTCCCTACCTTTTTTTGACAGTGCACTGGTATTCGACAGGAATAATACTCTGCTTCGACACCGTATACGTTCATTAGTCTGTTGACAATTTAATCCTGTACATGAAAGCGTCATTATATTGTATACCATTTCTATAATAAAGAGTCTCACTCTTACCGAAACCAGAGAACTTTTTTTTAACTTCAAGCAATCTTTTTTCCCCATATTATCGTCTTAAGTATACTTGTACCCTTAACTGACGTCACGACTATCGGTTTTCCGCGGCCCCATAGGGCGATACATTGTATGGATACAGCACACCTTCTACTGCTAACGTGTGAGAGCAAATACAACAATGAGAGTGATTTCTTTACCTCAAGATATCTCCGAGCTCAACCCCCGTAAGTCGCCCAAGTATTCTTTTAACCCTGTCTGACGTCATTACTACCGAAATTCCCCGGCCACTAAGGGCGTTACATTGTTAGATGCAGCACACCCTCTCTAGTGTGTGAGTGTGTGTTAAGTGCTGGATAGTTCTATCACTGTCTCCATTTCTCTTCCCTTCTCTGGTTCCCGCTCGCTTCTACTTTCGTCCCGCGCCGGTCGCTGCTATTGATTGAGGTCGATGCCGAAAAACCGACACGTTTCTCGTACTTCTCGCCGCGTTTTATGCCCCAAAAACAACGATCTCATATTTTATTTAGACCTGACGACACATGCAACACATCTTTCGTGTTCAATCACCCTTCAATCAGCCCCCGTCAATAACTTTATCTCGCAATTCTGTGCAGCTTCCTGCCTCGTTCGGAAAAGCCGGCCTCCCCATCTCATTCACCGATATTTTAAATCGTCCGCGTTGAGTGAGCCTATTTTGTAAACTTTCACGCAGTTTTTTAAACTGAAATGGATATTTGAGCGTTGAATCGTCATCGTGACGTCAGCATAACTTGTCGATGCATTGGTCGGTTTTCAAATGGAGCGAAGGTTTTTTTGCATTTATTTAACGTGAATACTTGTGATTTTATTTTTACACTAGTAATAGTTGAATGTATTGTTTTTCATTCAGTTTAATTCAGATGAACTGGAACATTTTTTTATTTAAGTTTGAATTAGCGTCCAAATACACAAATACACGATCCAGGTGTTGAAACCGTGGACAGTGCTAAGTATATGCACTGTTCGGATTCACAATGTGAGTTTATTCGACAACATAGACTTAAGGCCTGGTGTCACGATACATTAACCCATACGTGTTCATGTACAAGTTCATGAAGGAATGCATGAACCGAATAGAACAGGTTCTATTTTCCTGTTCACGCGTTCATGCATTCGTACAATTTGGTGTGGTTACACGATGAATTTTCGCCTTCATTCACGCGTTCATACATTCGTACATTAACTCGTACGGGTTAATGTATCGTGTAACCAGGGCTTTACGTATTGTTTTCAAAATGACGCCTACTGGTTTCGCTAACAATTCAAGCATCGTTGAACTCGACAATTATTTAAAAGGTGCTAGTCAATATGAATATGTGTTCATTTTATGAGTGAAACATGATACCCGCCATTAAAAGTTATCTAAACATTGTAGGCAAGGTATTGTACGAGTTGACTTTACGTTAGAAGTGAGTTAAGGTTTTGTTCAAGTGACACCTGGTAGTACTTCTTACTATTGAAACATCGTTGAGATCGGCGGATATGCAAAACATAAGTTAACTAGGATGAATATAAACGGCATTTTTATAATGAGATAGGAAAAGTTGGGTGGGACAGATACATGGGAGACGGGATGGGACACTTTATTAAAAATTAAGCGTCATTTTACAATACATTGTGCAAAGTGAGATTGATCATTGATTGATTAATCATCTTCCAGTGTCGCCTGGTAATATTTTATTATAATTTAAACAGCGTAAGGATCGGTAATGTTTGTACAACGTGCATGCTAGTGATTTTCGTAAAAACATGCCAAATACTCTTTCATTCAATTTTAGCTTTGTCGTCGGGCTAAGTTCATATTTTTCGTGGAGGTGTTCCTCCCATAAGTTCCGTCTGCCGGTGATCGACAGTATACGTAATTTATGAAACCTCATGTTGTACATTGTTCAAGAAGCAAGTTGAGCATGTTCATGTACATGACTCATGTTAAACTGTATCACCGAGTACTACCACATATCCTCCTGCTTCGGGGATTTCCTAATTCACTGCTGATAACACTTCTCCATCTGTCCATCTCTTGTCTAATCATTTAATCCGGACAACGATCATTCCCGTCTTCCACGTGACATCTGAAATTCATTAGAACCAGTCCCAGCACGTCACACGTCGGAGTCATCTGAGATTCAAATATTGCTCTCACGGTGACAATCTGTGGTGTCGCTGAACCTTTGGCAAATGCCCGCGTTCGGACACGAATGAAGAATGACCGCGCGGTGACACGGAGCGATGTCCGAAGGGGAGTGGCAGTCCATCTCAGATTGTAAATTTGAAGCTATCGATGAATGAGATATCTCTTTTCGATTAAATGATTGCTCCATATAATCGTGCCCCAATCAACTTTTTGTCCACTACCGATCGCCATGTCGTCTGATCTACTCATCTCGCTCGAGCTCCATGCCTTCGATTCGTTTATCCGAGATATGAATGGAAAACAAAAGATAGCTACGCCCCCGTGTCTCCCATGAATGAAACCGAATGCAGCGCCTCCAACGGTTGGCGACCAAGTCTAGAGACCGGCAGCTGCCTTCGTGGCATCCTTGGGAATTTATTATTTCTCTAATCTATTGTGATACGTATTTCGATCCTATGTGATGAATTCTCGTTATTTCTCAGTAAAAATCTGAGAACACGAAGTCATCGGGATCCGAGGCGATGACTTCACGGAACGCTATCGCTTGTAGCAATCCGGTTGGGAAGCTTTGTTAGTTTTCAGTGACTTGACGAAATTATAGTTTCAATTTCCTCTGCGGAAGATGATGAGCTAGTACGGTTTGATTCTCTCCTGTGGATTGATTCTCTTCTGTTTCAAGTAGATGTAGAGCGGTGAAGCCTTTACCCTTTCGTTAGACCTCACTTTAAATATTCTGCCTGTATTTAGGATCCTTATGAGGTGGTATAACGAAGAACAACAGGACTGAGAAACGTTCGTGGGGAGGAACGAACCTTGAGTCTAGTGTCGCATGCATCAAAAGTACTTTCGCGAATAATAAGACGAAGGATGGAAAGTAAAATTGAAGACAACCTCTTGGAAAACCAATTTGGATTTGGGAGGAACAGAGGAACCAGCGAGACCACAGTCTGCCTGAGGGTAATGATAGAGAAAACAATACTTGTGAACAAGTCACTGTACGAGGCATTCATGGACCTGGAGAGAGCCTTCGACAATGTTGACGAGAAAAAGATGTTCGGGGTGCTGGAAAAACTACGATGGATTACGACGACAGAAGAATAATCTACCAACTATACTGGGGAACCAGTTGCCACAATCAATCGAGAGGGTATGAATGTATTAGCAGTGTCTTTCGCGATAATTACGATCCGAAATAAGCTGCATTTTCGCTGCAAATTCGCTGATTTTTTTCCAATCGAGTAAGTCCAGCTATACAAGTGGGTCAACAGCCAAGAAAGATTATATGAATGACCTATTGAACATTTCAAGTTGAAAATTATGGTTTTCAACCTCGGGAAGGCTGCTGGCCAAATGCGTAGACCGCGCGGAGCCAGATCGTGGGGATATAATTCTTCCGCAAAATATGGCCCTCTGCGCAGCCACCACCATGCCTCGCTACCCCTATAACATCGCAGTCTATCACGTTAACTAGCCACGACGTCTACCGTTCGCATTCGCATTTCTTCCGGCTCGTCCTATAATTTGTTCGTTGGGAGAATGACTCGTAATCGAGACAAAAATGTTTCGGAAGCGATTTGATCTGAAGTCGGATCTCTTCTGGACACAGATAACGCGAGCATTCGTTCCTACGATCTGTTATCGCGACGCTGGTATCATTCCATCGCCTTGTTGACGGAAATACGGATTCGATTAGATTTTAGTGTCGCATCATTGTTACGCGGTTACAAAGTAAATAGATTAAACGAATGTCTGGCGATAAAAGTAAAAATATTTAATACCTGAGAAGCATTTGCGGTAAAATCAGATGAAATAGGGATATGAATGAGATATTGATTTGAGAATGTGAAATAGATGCTCCGGTAAAGGATGAGCGTCGAAATTGGATCCGTTCGTTTGACCATGTCGAGAGAATGGATGAGAAGGAGATTTACTGTAGAGGAGTGAGTGGTGTGGGAGGAATCGGTAGATTGAGAAATTGATGGGTGAACGTGGTGGAAGATTGGAGGAAGATAACTATTCATACGCAAAGATTGGACATTGTGGAAGCATTAATCAGAGTCAGCTTTTCAGGCATATTACCTAGAGTTAATATTTTTACCCTGTGCCTATAACGAAAGGAAATAGCTTGATGAGTATGTACCTATGCATTTAACATATTTCATCTTTTCGCGCAACTGCAAATTTTTAATTTTTGTATTATTTTGAATATTTTGAGCAGAATGTCAAATTTGTCGGTTCATACCCCGTCTAGCGATTAGGCTTTGTGCCCGTCTTCTTAAAGTTGGTAAAAGTTAGTTCTTATATTTCGGGCGAGCCGTTCTAACATAAGCAGTTTGAAACATTAAAAAATTCATGTTGACTTTTCCACGAACATCAACTATAGCAACAAATCATCACCTTGTATTGATACTCTATTTTATTTAGTTAATCCATGAAATAGCCATTGATTCTCAACTAATTGTAAAATATTGTCTTTTTCCCTAATATATGCAATTATTTTTTTTATTTTTCTTTGTTTTATTTCAGAAAATTCTTGTGGAAATAATAGAAGAGCATTTTATCTCGACTTTTTATTGTACTGTCCCCCTTCAAAAGTTCTCGAGGCCACTATTTCATGAATGCCTCTTTTTTATGCTGTATGATGCATTTAATCTACATAGTTCAATATTATATTACTCGATATGTCGGTAGAATTTTCTGTAAACATCGCTCTGGCTTGTTTTGTCCTCGGCGAATTCTTCTTCGCCAAACAAATAGAATAAAATGAAGCTGACATTTTGGAGGAGATGCTTGGGACGGGTTGACCTTTTCCAGGAGTATTTTTTTCGCGCCTGAACGAAATGAAAACCCGAAGGGAGAGATCATTTCTGAAGCCATTTTTGGCCTAGGTGGAACAAAAATTTAGAAAACATGTTTGAGATTCAATGTACCTCGAAATTAGAGTGCGAAGACTGTAGCGAGTGGACGAATTTGTCTATGCGATTAGTAGGGGGCTGGCAATGGAACAAGCTAGAAAGGTTATTTGGGTCGGCGGTAAAGAAAATAGACTGAGTTAATTTTTTTGAAATAATTTTAAGACAAGCTGTTCAGATTATCAACAGATACATAATGCAGTCTAAGAGATACTGTATTAGTGACTGTATATTGACTGTACTTACATTTATGGTACGAAGATTAATAAAGACATGATACAAGTTTCGAACGTTTCCAGGGTAACCTTCTTGAGATTGGATTGGATATTTGGGGATGCGACCGACAGCTAAGGTTATTTGCGCCGTAGGGGATAGGTAAGGGAGGAAGGGTGGATAGAAACCCGGCGTCGGCATTAGCCCGTTCTTAACGAAAGGCGCATAGGGGACCTCAGTTTAGCGTCTCAACCGACAGACGGAGTATTGTACTTGAAGTGCCGTCCACAAGACACTCAAGTAGGGATCGGGTTTTATCTCCCTAGAATGTTTTATTTTGCGTACAATGGTATTTGAATCGGACAAAATGCATTACAATTTTCTCGCATATTTAAACTCTGTGTACATTGTAATAATTGGTATCGTAGTTAAATTCGAAAAACAGGAACACAACCATAAAGTAAGAGGAAGAACTCAATTTGTAAACTGCGCACTCACTCAGTTCATGGTTTACTCATTCAGAAAACTTCCCAGTCTCGTAGATTGTGAGCCTTGCGGGGTTGATAACTGCATCAGTTGGATGACCGCCGTTGATGGCTGGAATCCCCAATATTTCATGGTCCTCTTCAGCCTGTGCTTCAGGAAGTAAATTGAGGAGCGATGTTTTTCTAGTCGAGATCATTGTCGGGGAGTTTTCTTTTGAAGGCGTCAGACATTCGCCCGGGAATATTCGCTCCGGGGACCCCGATGATCAGCCTTGCGGAAAGCCTCCATAACCTTGCTCTTCCGAGCGGCGAAATGCTGAAGGACGGTGGAAGGGGGGGAAGGAGAGGGAAGGTATATGATGGTGGATCCTGTCCTCCCACCCCATTGGCCATTCCGTCACGTTCCGAAGCGTATATCAATCCACCCTTCTCCTCCCAACTCCCCCTAGGGCGATTTTCGAGCGTGGATTAGGGGGGGGGAAGGGGCGGAGAACGGGGAGTCGAGAGGTGGCGTACGGTGGGGGGTGAAGTTCACGAGGAGTAGGAGGGGGCGGGGGTGAGTTTCAAGGCCACTCGATGCGCATTGACTTTTATGATACCGCCCCCGTAAAACATGTTATAAGAATGTATTTTGACCGGTTTCCAACTGTTACCATCATCTTGCCGCATTTCAAGTGCATTATTTTTGTTTCGCATGTATATCAAACTATATAATTACCCCGATATGTGTGTCAGTCTCACCGAGACAGATAGGAAAGGGCAGTACGTCATCAAACTGAAGCCTGACAACCGAAATAACAACCATTTTGTTAAACCCTGCTCATTTCTTGCTTTTCTATGGATAGAACGACGGAATGAACGAATTAGCGGATGTAACACCAGAAAATCAACCATTCGTTTGAAATTTAAGGCAATTTACCCTTGAAACATACATTGGCAGCTTAGAGCTATGGATTCTACTAAATTTTACCCAAGTTTCAATCGGGAATGCAGTTTGTTATTAATTTATTCTATTCTATTCTACTTACAACCCTGCTAGCCACCAACATGGGCATATGGCAGGGGGTGACTTATCAACAGCAGGAACTACAGTGGAGGAAGTTACTTTCACCAACATGCACCGCATAATAGGCATACTAAGGAAACCACAAAATTTATCAAATACGTAACTACGGAAACGTGACGCAAAAGTCACGTGGGGAACATGCAAAACATGGTGTTAGCACTACTCGGCAGATTTATAAACACGCATTATGAGGTATACGAATCAATCAGCTACACTACCAGTCATCTAACTTACTTCTAAGTCTCAACGCAGCCAATACGGTCTCATATCGATCGCTGAAAAAACGACACCCTATACCCACCCGCACTACAATCCACTTCCTTCATTTTATTCTTATGATCTGATCTAATTAATACTCTGCAGTTAGAATTAAATTTTAATAAGTGCGTTGTAATGAATTTTCTTGAGGAAGAGTAGCTTAACCAACGCTGCGTACACAATTAATCAGGCCGACCTTATAATTGTAGAGACAGTTAAGCACTTAAGAGTGACCCTTACTCAGGACTTGTCGTGGGGGAAGCATATACGAGAAATTTGTGGACAGGAGAGTCGTAAATTAGGATATATTAAAAGAATATTAGGAGAGTGTGACGAGAAGGTAAAGAAGCGATGTTATTTTTCTCTCGTGAGGCCTCACTTGGAGTACACCGCCAATATATGGGACATGGGAATTTAAATGAATAAACAATTTATGTAAGGAGAATTCATGTTGAAAAAGTAAGTGCATGCCGTTTTCTAGTCAGTTATCGATGGAAGACATAATAAAGTAGCAAAATTAGTGCGTTAGCTCGCTAGCGCTATTGGAAAATGGGGGTCAACGAAGATGTCGGACTTGCTTCATCTTTTAGCTTTGGCCGGAATAGCAAGCGCCCTCTCGATATGCTTCAATGGTCTTATCTTACGTTTAAAAAAAATACAACATTTTGAGTAACTGTAGCTTAGTTAGGTATCTGTATGTACCTATTCCTATTTAATACCTATTACTCACGTCTACAATGGAATTTGCCAATTATCATGATCGCTCTAGAGTTGCATCTCTATTCTTGAAAATGCAAAGACAAGTTCTAATGTTTATGCATCTTTGCCAACCGGCTCTCGTTGCCGAGATATGAAACTATTTTAAATGAATTAACTGCAAATTTTGTGTCCTCATCTTAATTATAAAGTAACTACACGCATCAGCTCTTAAATACCCTATGTTTCAACTAAATACATCGATATTTAGAGAATCACACATCTGGCATTTGAGACGTGCTTTAAATTTAACCATTATGCAATTTAAAAAACTATTCTTGTTTTTTTGTTATTTTCCCGAGTGAATTTTTCCTACAATCATAGGGAGACTATCGTAAATACCAGATGAAAAACTTTCCACCCAGAGTGATTCCATCGAATGAAAAAGTTTCGTGTTCCTCAGTTTTTTTTTATTTATCCATTTTCGAAATGAAAGAGGAAAAAACACGTCTTCAATTCTAATTAATGCCCATGAATTGCGACAACACTCTCGGGAAAATTACGCCAATTATCCAGAGGTATAGTTTGAGTTAGCCTACTTTCGATGTTTTTTTTCAAATAATGTTATCGATGTGGTTCGACCGTCAAATGACTTTAGGTTATGTCCTGGCTGCAAGCAGGAAAATTCTTCCCGTATTTATGTTCGGACAACAAAATTATTACCTTACCGCGCCATTTTTTGAAATGAATGGTGTAAAATGCTAGAATGGGTGAAGCCCATGCTGAGTGAATAATATTTCTAAAATTTAAAAAAAACAAATTTTGCAGAAAACTAATACATATTTGGATGCTAAATCTCCCTGATATTTTTGATGGTGATAAAAATTATGGCACTGATAAATCTTAGTTTTTCTTTGCATGTACTTGTAAAAAAGTAATTCGATGGTTTCGGGCTCCAAAATGTGAAAATACATTTTTCAATGGAGTGACAAAGCATGTTGTACATTTCCACTAAATTATAATTGAGGCAAGGTACAACTAGACTCGTCACAAAGAGGTGATTTTTTAACCTTATCAAAAACCTTATGTTTGTTATTAAAATTATTGTCAGTGATAATCATATACTTGTATTGCTTACCAGCTGTTAGTATTCTCCATCTTTGATATGCATCCTCTTCTCTCCAATTATTTCAATAACCTTGCATTATTTTTAAAAATGATTTTTCTTTGCATACGTTTCAGGCTGTTCATGGTGCGATTTCTTGGATCAAATAACCAATTGACGTTAAGAAATTGGCTTTTAGCCTCAGTCAACATTTTCTTTCTTCAAATAGTCAGTATCTTTTGCGCTAATGTTTTAAAGTAAAGTTCATTGGTATACATCTGTGAGACAAATTAAAATTGTTCATTTCTCTGTAGAAATAATCTTCTGGGAAATGTTATTTTGAACCGAACAATCACTTCCAAGAAAACATCGCGGTTTTTTATCGAGTTTCTTTCGAGGAGACATGTTTTTTGGCTTGGCAAATGAAAGTACTCGTAAGCAATTTGAAGTGCCATGTGCACAAGTCTTTTCCTCACGTTTTTCACGAAGCCCTAAGTCTTCCTGGAATGAACTCAAGGAATTCTAAAAAACAAGTTCTCCAACAAACTAGGTACGTTTACGTCTGGCGAATATTATTTCCGGGAAAAAAGCCACGGGGTTAAGCATGTTCACTAATCACATGTTGGCGGTGACTCTGAAATCTTTTCGTTGTGTATATTCGGGAGACTGGATACGTTCCATTAGAGGTTTTACATTTTCCCGTTAGCCTATCAAAGTAAAGCTCCTATCGCGATATCGACCGGGTTCGTTACCCGTTCGAGGTAGTTGGTTGATATTTCCTGATGGGAATTTTTAAATTTCAGTATTATGCGAACGTTAGTGTTCATCTTGTCATAATAAAATACAAAGAAAAGCTCCACGCGTCGTTAAAAAGTGATACTAGCGTACACATAGTGTCTCACCACTTTTAGTGGGATTAAAATGGGAGCCCCTAGAGACTCAGAGGCTGCACGCTAGGCTTAAGTTGTTGAGAAATTCAGAACTGATGCTTTTCAGAGCGACACAGAGAATATTATCATGACGCCTCATTACATCTGTAGATCTAACAGCGGCGATAAAATAAGAGAGATACATGACCGAAAAGATTGGTTCAAAAACTCGTTCTTTCCGCGCAGAATTAGCGACCACAATAAAAACTGAGCTCCACTAAACACACTCCCATAACGCACGTCACCATTTCACCTCCATAAACCTTATCCCTTACATTTTTACACGGCTGGTGTCCTAACACCCCCTACTATGCTCCCATGCGGCGGCTCGCTGGGTAGTATGTATATGTAGATTTAGTCATAGCTTTGGTGTCCAAATCTTCCACAAGACTTAAAGAGTGACTCATAATACATATATTACTTGTAAATTTATGCTGGCGTAACGAAATGGAATAGTTGAAATCTTCGATTCGTACATGCAGGTAAACAGAGTAGCTTTCAATATGCCATTTGTCATCGTTGTTCGTTTGCCAAAAAGGCGATCTGAAATATTTCTACAGCTCTCGTAGGCTTCAGACCACCTTGCATGTCTCCCGTAGCCGGGGCGTGAAAATTATATAACCTCGAGCTCCGGATCCAGCTCTGGCTCCGGCATAAATTTGAAACTGCGGATTATACCTCCAGCTCCGCCTCTGGTTCCAGCTCCTAAGCCCTACCTAACACTGTTTTTATATTGGTCGAAGGCATAACTATTTCCTTCTGTCTACTGTAAGCACCTAAGATTCGTTAATAGTTTCCCAAGAATATAAGTTTATCGTATTCATGTTTACTTGCACAGTGGTGAATTTTGGCATTAGGTTGTTAAGCCGAATATCAGCGAAGGTGCCCGAAGAGTGCCGACGAAATTGCCTGTTGACGATGCGAACGTAAACCGAAATCGTGAAAGTGAATCCAATTTCCGAAAAACCCTAGTATTGCGCCCACCTTTCTTCCCTAAAATCATACCTGAAAAAGAGGGTGTGTGTCTTACTCGGAGTTCCTCACCTCTATGACCATCCCAGAAACCCATAAGGCTGCGGGGCCACATGAAGATGTAAAATATTCAGCATGAGAGAAATACTGCTTAAGGTAGTTGGAGCGAAAAATCACTTTGCTTAATTTTGATGCATTTTACATCATTTTAAAGAAAAAACTCCTACCTTTCCAGTGGTATCATAATATTCACCACTTACCAGACTACTTTTCGAGCATATGTAAAAGCGTATCAGGCTCAACTTTGTGGAAGCAATAGATA
The DNA here is from genome assembly GCA_963169105.1 of Ceriagrion tenellum. Classification (NCBI taxonomy): domain Eukaryota; kingdom Metazoa; phylum Arthropoda; class Insecta; order Odonata; family Coenagrionidae; genus Ceriagrion; species Ceriagrion tenellum. The sequence goes on from OY720637.1 coordinate 127,718,376, forward strand.
TTGATATCCATTTCAAAATGAAAGACAATGGTAACTTTCCACACAGAATATTTAATGATTACCGACCATGGTTTCAGCACCTAGTGCCATTATCAATTGCCAGCACCAAGTGCCACCTTGATAATGGCACTAGGTGCTGAAACCATGGTCAGTAATCATTAAATATTCTATGTGGAAAGTTACCATTGTCTTTCATTTTGAAATGGATATCAATAAGTTTTCGAGCAGTTTGCCAAAAAAGTCAAGCTGATTTACACAGGATAGATAGGATCCGTGTGACCCAGAGGCAGACTGTATTTAAAGAGAGAAATTTCGCGCACCATGATTTTGTGAAAATATTAACTGAACGTAGTCAACATAATTCATTTATCATTTAAAATTAAAATTATAGGTCACCATGATAATAGTTATAAAATATGGGAGATATCGCAAGCGGAAGGCTTTGGTTCTGGCCGAAAGGATTATGATCCCTAAAACCTCCCACTTGGAGAATGAAGGAAGTCGCCTATTTCTTTCATTTCAACGTTTATAAAAGCGGGAAGCGCGTCTTACACAGGTTCGCGTGGTATACGAGTCAACAAGGTTATGTTAATAAAGCTTCAAGTCGGCGCCAGTCTTAGACGAAGAATGAGTCTCTCGTCCTCGCTTACTAACGGTGACTTGTTCATCGGGGATATGTGCTTGTGTTGCGAAAATTAGCGATAGGAGATAAATGGAAGAGGTGGAAGTAACGAAGACCATTTCAAGTCTCGTCCGAAAGGGGCGTCATTGAGTCATGGTTTCCAAATTGAAGGAAGGAAAGGGAATTTCGGCAAGGTGGTTGGGACGGCCTCTCAAGGCCGAGGAAAACTTTTCCGCGCGATATTGTATTGTGGACGCGGTAATTCCGCTCGGAAACGACCGTGAAAAGGAACTCAGCCTTGGGGTTGAGCGCGAAATTTTCATTTTGAATTTCAGCGAAGAGAAACGTGTGGTTTTTTTCTTTAGCCAAAAACTTGGAAACCGCCGCCGAAAGTTTTTTTTTCCTATTGATTCACGTTGGGCCATAATATTCATTTTCATGGCGTTGAATCTCTGTTCACATATAGACATATCTATCTTCTGACATTACTTCCAGTGTTAAAAATGAGACAACATGTGCGTTGAAAGGAAGTTATGGCGAAGTTTTCCCGGATAGTTTCTCTCTGCTCAGATAATTGTCTTCCTAATGATGATTTGAGCGATAATTTCCGAATCGATTTCGGTGGTGGACATGAGGAGCTACTGTTTTACGCCGTACATCGATTTCATAATTTTACTGCGCCGAGAGAATGCGCTGTGACACGCCTATCGATAGTACAAATACATTCGCGGTAGATTTTCGACCGACTCAGCTGTTTTGACTGTCATAATTGTTCGCTGACATCCTTCAAAATTGCCTTGATAGAGAAGCTAAAACTTCCGAACAGTACTATCCTATAATTTTCTAAGAGTGATATAAATATGGCCTAAGAGGCAACATATACGAAGACTTCTGCATCTCAAAACAGTCGGACTCCCATGTGACACCGCTGGTTTATTTATCAAAGCAAGCAAGATGGATATCGCGCGCTGGTATCACTCACGGGGCTCTGGTTAGGTCACAACTCGAATAAGCCGCGAGAATTTGGGATACTGGTCAAATAGATTTAAACAAAAAATATATAAAATACAAAGGAAAGCAGCGCGCTTCGTTAAAAACTGCTACGAGTAGAGTACGACACATATAGTGTCTCACAACTTTTAGAGGGATTAAGGTGGGAGCCCAAACAGACTCGGAGGCTACACGCTAGGCTTAGGTTTCTTGAGAAATTCAAAACTGATATTTTCCAGAGCGACACAGAGAATATTACCATGACTCCTCACTACATCTCTAGGTCTTACATATGCGATAAAATAAGACACATGCACTGCCGAACAGATGGGTACAAAAACTCGTTCTTTCCGCGACCAATTAGCGACCACAATATAAATTAAGCTCCACTAAATACACTCCTGTAATTCATGTCACTATTTATTCTCCAAAAAACTTACACCTTTACACGGCTGGTGACCTAACTCCCCCTGCCACATGCCCATGCGGCGGCTCGCGGGGTATTATGTATATCTACATCTACATCTACGTCATACCCTGCAAGCCACCCAAAGGGTGTGTGGCAGGGGGTGCTTTCGCACCAGGCATGCATGAATGATATGGTAGAACACCGACATTACATTAAAACCCGCGTACCACACATGCAAAGCGCCAATTACAAATCTAATACCCAAGAAACATTCTATCTCCAATCGTTCTAACATGCAAGGGATACAAAGACTACTACTACAGATTCAAAATATCATGCATAAATAAGAACATCATTATTTACATCATGCATAAATAAGAAAGAGGAGAATATAATGAGAAAGATTAACTGCCTGCCTATTGTCAATACTCGAACTATTCATGACGACGATCACAGCTGTTATGGTCCCGAATGGTACGCGGAAAAAATGACATTTTATACCTATCGGTTCTACAATCTAGCTCTCTAATTTTATTGGCGCGATCTAATCTGCCGTAGTACGAAGGGGTTAATAGTATGTTTTTTACGTCGTCAGTAAAATGATTTTCCTGAAATTTATTTAGGAGGTTAAGCCTATAATTTAATCTACGCTGTGATAGCGATTCCCATCCTAATTCTTCTAACAGTCCAGACACACTAGCCAACTTATCGTAGCATCGTTTCACAAACCTAGCTCCTCTTCGTTGGACGCGATCTAACTCTGATATCAACCCCGTTTCGTATGGATCCCATACACTAACAGCATATTCCAGATGAGGCCTAACGATTGAAAAATAACAACGTTCTTTCACTTTCTCATCACATTTTCCGAGTACTCTCTTGATAAAGCCTAGCTTTCTGTATGCTTGACCGCGTATTTCCCGAATATGTTATGCCCAAGATATGTCGCGAGTATTTGTAACCCCTTAAGTACTTAACAGACTCGGCGTGAATAATTTCTGTATTTTTAATTCTGTAAGCCTTAACTGGCCAATTTTTCTTTTTCCAAAAGCTGACTGCTACGCACTTTTTTATGTTTAGTTCCATCTGCCACTTTTCGCACCAAGCATGAATAGCAAGTAGGTCGATTGTTAACGAGTCGCTATCTTCGGAATTGTTTATATCCCTATACACAACCGCGTCGTCTGCGAAGAGTCTAAGCTTACTTTTAACGACGTTACTAATATCATTAATGTACAAGAGAAATAAAAGTGGACCAATTACACTTCCCTGAGGAACACCCGATGTAACGCTAACTGTGTTTGACATGATACCGTCTATGACAACCCTTTGTTCCCGCCCATGTAAGAATTGATTAATCCAACTAATAATGTTTTTATCTATTCCATATGCTTCTAGTTTTGAGAGCAACTTAACATGAGGTACCTTATCAAAAGCTTTCCTAAAATCGAGGAATATCGCGTCAACTTGGACATTATTTTCACCCGAGAGCAATATGTCATGAACGAAGAGGGCCAATTGGGTTTCGCAAGATCTACCCTTTCGAAATCCGTGTTGGTTATTTATTAACAATTCCTCCCTATCTAAATGACTCATAATGGAGCTTACGATTATGTGTTCAAATACCTTACAGGAAATGGATGTGAGAGAAATAGGCCTATAGTTACTAGGGTCTTCCCTGTCGCCGCTTTTGAATATAGGTGTGACATTTGCTACTCTCCAGTCCTTAGGCACTACATGATCTACTAAAGATTTGGTAAATATGAATTCTAAGTAAGGCGCTATGTCTGATGCCATTGTTTTATATACGCGAGCAGGTACTTGATCTGGACCGGGGGATTTGTTGGGGTTAATATTTTTTAGCTGCTGTTCTATGCCGCGACAATTTATAATAATTTCAGGCATACATGTTTGGGAACGAACTGGCTGCGGATCGAAAAGATGTGGTGTATAAGTACTGAAAATGCTTTTGAAGAATGAGTTTAACGAATTGGCTTTTTGTAGACTGTTGGTTATCTTTTCCCCTTTGATATTCTTAAGCGTGTTTACTGTTGATTTATTTCCTTGAGTGTCCCTAACATACGACCAAAATGCCTTGGGATTATCGTTCAATTGTTCTCCCAGTAATTTACTTTTGAAATCAGCTAACGCCCTTCGGCACGCTTTATTTGCTAAGAGTTTAGATATTTTGTAATTTTCGGTGACTGTGTATAGTTCTTCGGAGGATTTGTTAATTTTTGCTCTTTTTAACCTAGCATGACATGTTCTTTGGTGCTTTAATGTTTTTCTAACCTCCGCGTTATACCACCTAGGCTCTGCATTGGCTCTTTTCCATTTACTTGGTATGTATTTGCTAACTACTGATCGTGTAACGTTGAGGAAAGTATTCCACAAAACCTCAGTATTACTGTTGAGACTTATTTTTTGAAAATTAGTAAATGACTTTTGGAACTCTCGTTTCATACCTTCGTAGTCAGCCTTATTATATAAGTAGATTTTTCTTTGTGGATTATGTTTCTTGATCATGCTCACGGAAAAATTAGCTTTAACTATCTTGTGGTCGCTTATTCCCTTATCTGTACCTATGTTTACAACCATGTGTGGAATATTTGTCGCTAAAAGATCAAGTGTATTTTTCCCTCTAGTTGGAGCAGTGACTAATTGATGTAGTGAGTGAGATGTGAATGTATACAGGAGTGACTCACAAAGGTCTTTGTCTTTCCCCCCAGTGATAAAACTGTACGTGTCCCAGTCTATGGACGGAAGATTGAAATCCCCACCGATTATAATATGACAGTCGTTTTTTTGAGTGGTTAATTTACTGAGTTGACTTTCTAGTCCTAATATTGAGGTTATATGGGTATCTGGTGGTCTGTAATATGCGCACACATAGATTGTTTTTGCTTTAGGATTTTGAATGGAGCACCATACGCTTTCTACCTGGTCGTCGGAAAATGACTCCCTCCTACTAATATAACAATCCTTCACTGCAATAAAAACTCCTCCCCCGGTCCTTTCCACTCTATCTTTTCTATAAACTGTGAAATTTTTTGGGAATACTTCATTATCTGCGATTTCGTTACACAACCAACTTTCCGTCCCTATAATTAAGTCTGCGTCAGTAGTTTCAATTAGATGGTAGAAGTCAGCTACTTTATTCCTTAAGCTACGGCAATTTACTACCACGACAGAAAAGGATTTATCAGTGAGCGTATTCCCGGAATGTGTATTCTCATTACAACTCGCTTTCTTAGGTATATTCAAAGTTACATTACTGCTATTTTTTGAAAATTTATTATTATATTATTATATTATTATTATATTATATAATATTATTATATGTAGATGTTGATATGACCAAAATTGGAACTCTTACTAATTTTACTCGAATGAACCCGCGAATGATTTTTCATGCGTGAATTTATTTTAGTATTACCCGAGGCGTGAACTTCATTCGCATGATTACTCACTGAGTAAAATGGCTCTAGAATTGATGATTTCCCGTCCTATTCCGATGGACGGCGATGAGATACGAATTAATTTCCGCCAGAGATAAATTCTCTTGGATTAAGAATCGTACTGCCGACATTTTAGTTTATATGGCTGATGCACACACCACAACGCCTCCTATAATTCCTTATTTATTTCCTGCCAAAGGATGCGACAAAGAAAGACACAGAATCGGGATTCGCTTCAGCTGTTAAAAAATGGCTGTGGAATGGAATGTCACTAGGAAGTTGAGTTTTTGCTTCGAAAGATTGTATAAAAATGTACTAAGAATGCCAATATCTAAAATGAGGTCGTATTTGATTTGACATTGGGGTTGTATTTGATTGTTTATTGTCAAGTTATTTCATCTGTTATGTGAGGTGTATGCATTTTTTGGGTCCTGAATATAAGAGTTTTTGTTGAGTTGTCTAATTGATTGTCATCGCTCAAGTCATTGTAAAAACTCAAGTTATCGTGAACGCGTAATAAGTTGAGTTTGTTTGTTAATATGAATGCAAACTAAGATATAAAAGCACTAAATTATTTTGAGATAATGTGTTTGATAATTGGTCAGCACCAGCTCTGCCATAATAACATTCAGATGATGGTAACCCCAAATCAGGTAGTTCTTCAGGGGTACGTATGTTCCTATAATTTGTACATATAACCAAATGTACATACATATGAATGGAATAAAGAATATTATTATTATTCTCTTCCGGGTCAATCCATACGAAGTGGTCCAACGCTGATATAGTGTTTCTCAGCTGCTAGAGGGATTTGGGAACCTCTAGAGACTCGGCCGGAGCACGCCACGCTTAGTTTGCTTGCGAAATCCAGAACAGGCGTGTTTTAAAGCGACACAGAGAATATAATTTTGACGTCACACTTCATTTCTAATTCCGACAGAAGCGATGAAATGAGAGCATATTACCGAGCAGATAGGTGCAACAGAGAGACATATTACCGAGTCATATTTAATGGTAATTTTTACTAACCACAAAAAACACACACCACAACACGACCCTGGTTTCACTACATAAGTATCATCATCAGATGTATGAAATTTATTATCATCATCAGGTATATGAAAATACTTAACTATTGAAACTCGTGTCGTGTTTTTGTGTGAGTTTATTGTGGTTTAGTAAAAGTAACCATTAAATATTACTATGGAAACATACCGCCAAGTTAACGAAGATACTGTTTTATTTGTTACATGTTACTAGGTACAACAATTCGTTCTTTCCACGCACAATAAGTGACCATAACAAAAACGGAGCTCCAATCAAAACACTTCCACAGTACACGTCACCTTTCCACTTCCCTAAACCTATTTTATTTACGCCTTTACACGGTGGGTGCCCTAAAACCCCATGCCACACGCCCATGCGGCGGCTCGCAGGGAGTATGTAGATGTAGGTGACATGTTGACCGTTCTAGAAACATTTTAGATTTTGAGAGGTGATAGCTTTGTATCTTGACTGTTCAATACCACGTTTATTTTCTTTTTCGGGTTACAATATATCGGAAATTATTTAATCTCAGCGTTGAGCATTTCATGCATTTGCAAGGACTGGTCTCAACTTCTTTTTCTCCGTTCGTTCCAGGGGACTGAGGCAAAACCTGTCGTCTAATATATTAAGGGATAAATTTCTATTTTTGAAGTAACACAGGAATTCCCATTACACTGTGACTTTCATTTCCGAAGCTTGGAATTGAGATCGCTATCATAGTAATTTTTTTAGTAGTTTGCTTTAGGAAGAAGGCAGTTTGTCGAATACTTCCAAATTTATAAGAAGGTTTTGTTCCTCCAATACTACATATTAAAATAATTTTCAGATGTGATTTCGGAATGCCCTTGGTTATGCAATTTTCTACGGGTTTCTTGGCCAGAGCCATGGACTGCGAGTTATTGCCGACAATCATTGCATATTTATTAATCAAGTTCTCGTTTCTTGTCAACTTTTTAGCGTTTAATCTTTGAGTTTATCATTTCACGCGGTAGGCAATGTCCTAATAATAGTCTACAAGGGCCCAAAGGGGATTTAATCAGGTATTCCCTTTATTGTCATCATTTAAAGCTGATCATTATAAATTTTCAAAAAAATGTTGTTAATTAAAGCATTTTTCTTTGAAGCTATGGCTATACTACTATTTGTATTTGTGGAACTATCAGAAAACTAAATCACCGTGACGTAATGTATATCCCCCGAAAATACTGCAGTTAGGCATTGATTTACCTCCAAGGAACACTTTCCTAAAGCACAGAAATACCAATGGCATATGCATTTCCATGTGACAACTTCGTTCTCACGTTTTCTATGAAGCCTTACTGCATATAGGAAGCAGCGAAAGGATGTCCATGTGAGCTAAAAATAGTTCGCAAACAGTAGTTTTTGGATGCACGTAAAGATAGTCGCACTGTTTTTCTCGTAAACTAAGGCTTCGGAAATTCATGATTCACGTGGAATTTCTGCGTAAATTTCGCGATGCGCATCACTGAAATGAAAGTGATTTCTTCTTTAAGGGAAATTTCGGAGTTTGTTGAGAGATGGCTTAGTGACCATACCTCTGGAACGATTCGCCTTGTATTATTGCACATTTAAACATGATTTTTTGTAAAATCATAATTGTTACCATATTCGAGTTTTATTTCAAAATGAATTTCAGCAAAATAAAGCCAGCCATTTAAGGGTGGATTTATACTGCCAAGTTGCTTCGGTTACTTCATTCCGCGAGATCTTATGGGGGTGATTTTACTCTGACGAATAATTTTTCTCAAGTACTACAAAGCCAGATTCGCTGTTAAAACTGGCAGCAATTATCTTCCGTACATAACAGGACGTATTTTTTTAAAGTTCAGGGAGCACTCTAGTAGAGCCATTTACGCTAGGAATTCACGTCGAAAAAAGCTCACTGTTAGTAACTTCCGCAATAGTCTTGCCAGTGTAAACCAACCTTAAGAGGCATAGCGTAAATATAGCAATCTAGAAGGCGCAAGAGCTATATTTTAGATGGCCGACTTTTCTGTGATAAACTGAAATCACATACTTTAGGATTACTCATTTGTTTCATGCCAGATGCTAACAAAAGAATGTTTTTTGCAATTTTTTAACATCACCGTGTTCAATAAATTTATTTTTAGAACATAATTTAACAAGACGTACTATAAGCCACACCTCATGGCGTGATAACTAAATGTCAAATCGTCCACCTTAACAAAATAATTCCTCCCCGGATCGCCCGACCAGACCATATCCAATAGAAAACGGCTTATTTTAAAATTCATTAAAAAATCATAACGAAAATGTGTGTATAATGGATGAGACGTTTTTATTTATTTGTATTAATTTATAATTAATAATTATTTAGAAGAACGTCCCAAGTTAAGTCGTCTGAAGCTCAAATTCGACATGAAATTTGAAAAAATCATTTACAGCCTACAGCCGATCATTTTTAAAACTGGGATGTTCCAAATAGCACGGCTGTGATTCTAAAATCAAACAAAATTTCCTCTATTTACAGTCTCTCTTTTATATATCCACTTTTCACATCAGTCCACCTTCGGTCGAGTCTTTCATCAAAATGTTTATTTTAAAATCACACTAAACGGCAGGTCCGGTGAAGTGGGAGTCATGTGCCTTCCCTGTAATTCTCTAACTTTAAAGATGGCCAATTTTCATTAGACACTTCTAGTTTAGCATAGACAGACCTTTCTCGCCTTATGCAAACTCTTTCTTCGCCTCAGCATACGCCCCACCTTTTCTCCATCCTGCGCTTAATCTACTGGTACGGGCAGGTTTAAAAGTTTTCATTGAACCTGCCGTTTATTTGTTGAATGTCCGTATTTATGCCCGTGGGATTATTGACTATCAATAGTGACAAAGCAAATTTTCGCGGTGATTCATAATATCGGGTCGTTCGTGAGCGAGTTCCTGTGTAAACTCTATCGTCTATCGTATGTATATTTTCACCCGAGATATCTTAGGTGTATTTAGATGAGGTATTCAGCTCGGTATTTCCAGAGTCCCTTCCTTAATTTATTGGGTTGAGAGAAAGATAAATCAGTTGGAAAAAATCCTGTCCATTCGAAAAATAGTGAATGCTTGGAGAAGAGGATGACCATTTATCCTCTACCACCTACATTTTCCACTATCTCTATCCTTTATCGCCACTTTTAATCGGTCAAGATAATATCTATCGGCCAAGAAAGAGTTCAAGTCCTCTAATCCTGCCCCACATTCTGCTGTTTACTGAGCCCTCTTGTTTCTTAGAAAAAGAGGGCATTACAGTAGTGCCAATACGTTTACGAAGTAGTCGCCCTTTTCAAGGCTAAAAACTTTTTCTTCCATCATACAGTGCGTGTCTGATTTTTTTTTTCTTCATCAATTCCCCCTGCTTTCTTATGACGTGACCGTTGAAAGCGTGGATTTGTTCCTACGGATTAATAACCCACATCAGTCTGGAAATATTTACTTTTTCCATTGTATCGAAGTATCAGAAATTAGTATGCATTTGTGCCGTTAAAGGTAGTGCGAGCGAGATAGTTCCATAATCATAATAGAGGCCATATTCGACATACACGTTTTAATTTCACCAACTGTTGGGCACAGGAATTAAGTATTGCATTATTAATGGTGCAATATTATTGTTTTGCGTGACAGAAATTTTTAGTAATTAAATGAAAATATCTAAATAAATCTTTAACTTGACTCATTTTTTCACGCGGTACGTTTGTAACTCCATCAAAACGGAAGGTTTATTGTGATTCCGAAGAATTTACTGCGGTGACAATATGATTAATTTTCAAAAACAGTTGAGAAAACATGAAAATAAAACACTAAATTTTTTAGGAGATTTTTTGGCAAAATTCTTGGAAAGTAATGTGGTAAGGGGTTGAATTTTTGGTGTCAATGGAAGGGCGATATATTTTTCTCTAAAATGAGAACAAATTCATTAATTTCGAGGTAAAATGATATTTCGCCCAAACTACCTTAAATTGTGATACAAATTATGTAAGTTTAACTTTTGTCTTCACTTTGCTTTCAATTCTAAAATTCGACCTAGAGTACACAGTCATTAACTTACTTTGCTCATTTCACCCTGATAGCAGAAATAAAACGAACTCGTTTATAAAGCCTGATGTATCGCTTTCCAATTTAACTTCCTTCAATTAATTTTTCTTTAAATCACCTTAATGGATAGTACTGATTGCTCTTTTGATCTGCACATCTACATCAACGAAATGCCGTGCAAGCCACCACTAGGTTGTGTGGCATGGGGTCATTCCACACCAGGCATACAGCACTCATGCCAGTTTGAATCAGAACCGCGCACATTTCCCCACTGTAGCTGTGGAAAGAATCGCTGAATTTCATATCATGAAGGAGGATTTGGTGTCCAAATTACTGCCGCAATAGGGATTCATGGGAATGCTCAATTCCATGAAATTCAAATTAAGATTACTCTTTTATCCCCGCTACTAGTGACTTTCAAGGTGTAATTGGTACATTTTATTTTCCAGTGCTACAGTTTTTTACTTTTAAAAAGTCATTTCGAGAGATTTGGTTGGCGGAGTTCGAATCATCTGCGGGCTTCAGCCTAAACGATAAACTGATATATTAATAAATACTTCGATGAACTATACGCGCTTCCTTCAGTGTGATTTACGTCATAGATTTTCCTTCAACTCTCAAAACACTCGGAAAAACGATTGATTTGGCATACAGTGAAATAAAAATTTTAAAACTAAATATACGTCTCTGCAGGTCACACTGGCCACCATTTGGATCCTTGAGAAACAAATGAAAGAAAAAGAACCACGTCTTAATGAATGGATTGTTTATTGGAATATGAATGAATTGCTGTCAATCTCCAAATTGCGTTATTTCTGAGATAATCGTCGGGACAGTTGATTAAATCATTATATTTATATTTTATTGCTCGATGATTTTAAATTTAGATTGCGATGAAAGCCTTAAAACAATATTTACTGAATTATTTTTCTCCATATTCTATCAGAGGTTTATAATTTGTGCTGTACCTAATTTTATTCGGTCATTTTCTATCCTCTCTATCGGCAACTAGCAGACGATTCTTCAACTATGATTTACAAATCTTGCTATAAGCGTTGACAACTATAAAGAATATTTGACACTGTTATTAACATGATAAATTCTAATTTAGCTAGTTGTCATCTAATTCAGCTATATTTATCTGAGAAATGACATAATTTGTAAATCAAGGACGATCGGATTCCTGCGGTGGGATCATGGTTTCTATTTCGCGTTGTCGTTATCATTATCCAAATCAAAACTGCTCTAGAAGGGAAGTTCTCAGTTCTTGACCGAAGAACGCACTCCATCAATTAAAAATAGAATTTAAAATCATCTATTCAAGTTTGGAAGATGACGTTTTAACTCTCTTCAACACCATTGAAAATAACGATAACCCGAGCGTGCGCGTTATGGAGTTCTACAATTAAAATTCCTCGCATCCATTGTGTGCCCATTGTGAGACATTTGTTTATATACTGTCAATGATATTCCCGTCTTTCCTACGTTGTTGTGAAACATTCTCGCGAAGTCATAGCATTTACAGGTTGTGCACATGAAATGTTCAATTCAGACGTGTAATGAATGCTTCATTATTCACATTGAGGAGGCCATTCTCTCGGTGATTTTCAGTAGCTACATGAAACACAGAAAATATTATTGATTCCAGAACAATTCAATAAAAGATATGCTTTCAGCATCTCTCTATGCTAGTAGCCAGTCACTTTCAACTTAAAGGTCTGTCTATGGCTTGATCTTGCCAAGTACGAAGTCTAAGGGTGCTTGTATTTCATGCATTTTCTTCTTCCCGCTTGTGGTTTCCTTGGAAGATGCAGCAGGCAAAATTTCGCTCAGCTATTCCTTGTGTGGACGTCTCATAAAGTACTCTCACTATGATACGAACCCTGGTCTTCAACACATCCACAGATTTTTCTAATTGAGAAAATCTAATGTTAAAACGATTGCTTTGGATTACTTCATCACTACTAGCCCTCCATTTGAGAAATACGTTCAGGTTGATAATGTAACATTTTTGCTATATTTGACTTGTAATTGACTCTTTCGATCAGTGAGGAAGATATCTAATCAGTTTGTAGGGCGGACAGTCTGCTTTGGGTGGCACTAATTCAAGGCGCGCTCCTGGAAACATTTATAAAAAAACGGAAAATATTTTCATCAATAAAAATACTTCCAAGTTCTGTTCATTCCAAATTCATATAGTAAAAATAATCTTACATCTAGAATTTCAGGTTTACGATATTTGTGATTTATATTGATAGAACATCAACTAACGAACGAAATATATTTTGATGGCTATAAAAGTAAATAATAAATTTGTGATATTGTTTTTAAACATATGTATAAGTATTATTGTGCATACTCTTCTTTGTGAAATCGAAATTTATTTCTTTAAAATGAGGCCCGAATTGCCTTATGTGTACTGTGAGTCCTCGATTTACCTCAGAGATGCGTGTTGAGGAAGAGCGACGTAAATAAAAGCAACGTGAAACGGATCCAGATATTCGTGGCTACTCTAATCTCGCTATAAATTAAGCCGTTAATTTCAAAATTCGTTTTTTGCCTTTATCCCAGAAAAAATAGCTATTTCAGATAGGATGATTATGTCTCAGTTTTCAAAAAACGCAAGCATATGCACATATGGTCTATTTTATTAGATAAAAAAAGGGAAAAATTTCCCGACGACCCTTGTCAGCACGGACGTAACATCGAATCAGACGTAAATCGAAACGACGCATACCGTCGACTTACTGTAGTCTGCCCAAAATGTCTTAAAATAAACCGACGCTGTGTGCAAAACGATGCCAGCACAGACGGACGAATGTTCGGCGTGGCGCATGTATGCGTCGCATGACCCCCGGGAAACGCCCACTCCTCCCCCATCCCCTTCCTCCCCTCCCCCATCTCCCGGGGGTGAGTTTAGAAGAGGTCGGTTGAGGGTTGCTGGCTGGAGAGCACTTAGGGTGGTTAGGGGGAGTGAAGGGTGAGACGAGGAGGAGAAGCGGGAGGAAAGTAAAGCCATATTCTGTGAAAGAAGCCTTTTGTGCTCGCTTCCGAAGTCAATACGTACACTCAAGCACGGGTGTATGTGTGCTTGTGTATGTTACAGCCAATCCGTAGATAATGGACGTTACATTTATTCTTAAAAAAATAAATATTTTCTATCAAATTTGGCAGATAGGGAAATAGATATTTTAAAACTAAATATACGTATCTGCAGGGTACACTTGTCACCATTTGGATACTAGGAAACAAATGAAAGAAAAAGAGCCTTGTCTTAATGAATGGATTGTTTATTGGAATATTAATAAATTGCTGTCAAGATCCAAGTTGCGTTATTTCTGAGATATCGTCGGAGCAGTTGATTAAATCATTTTATTAATATTTTATTGCTCGATGATTTTAAATTTTGATTACGGTGGAATTGATTACGGTTTTTTGCATCCATCTCTAGACCGAAAATAAACAAATGGATTTTCTAAGAAAGCATGGAAAGCAAAAGTTCAATCCCTTCAGACGTAACCTTGCGGAAGTCCATAATTGAATAAATAACGACAATACCCACTATGTTTCAATCCACAGAGTTTATTATTGGTACAACTCGTTTCATAGCAACTGCGGCATGGAGGTACCTGATGATGACGCAGTAGCGTTGAAACTAGTTGTACCAATAAAAAAAATCTGTGGATTGAAATATAGTTGGTATGGTCATTATTTATTCATAAAAAGTTTAGTTACCTTACTTGAAAAAATAAGATTGCAGTTAGTAATTATGATATCTAACGGTGAATAATCGATTTTGAAAATGCTATTGTGAGTACGGAGCAATCAACAAAAAATCTTTCCCCTATAGTTACGTACTAAAAAAGTAAAAAACTATTACTGACTCATCTAACATTGATATTATTTTATTGATTAATTTTAATAGATGTTATTGGAAGTTGGAAATTTTATTCAGTTATGTGTAGTATGTTACACTGCACTAGTCTGTCACCAATGTTTTGTTTTATTTATGCACTAAAATGCAATTCATTCCGTTTAATCCAAATAATATGTCGGCTGTTCATTAAATATGATGCTGAAGTTTTTTTGTTTTCTGGCTTTTGCATAATAGTTTCTGCCTACTGAAAAATCATAATTTGGAGAATTCAAAAAGCTGGGTTGTTATATACTATTCTACTATACATATTACTACATACATGCAAAGTAATATACAATAATGAACGTATTATTGTTGTTATGGAGGTCTATTTAATGAAGGTTTATTAAATAAAGAGAAGGATATAAAAGGTTACATAAATATATATATTATGCTTAATACATTTCCATTTTTTCAAACTCCATTCCTCTTTTATTCGGATTGGCTGGCGTATATTTTTCCTCCTCCTTCGCTTAAGTGTACACACTCCGAAGAATCGCCTCCAATCACGTGACTTGTCGGACACCACATGACGCCTTCGGCCATCCTCTCCCCTTCCCCCCGCCCTCCTTCTCGACTCATAAACATCACTCCATACTCTCTCTCCCCAAATACTTCCCTCCCCCCACCCCCCAGACGGGCACTGTTGAGACTTCGGTGACGTAACAAACGACGGTGATATGGCGCCGTAGGATTCCGCTGTCGGACCGCGCCACTGCCAGCAGAAGATAGCATTCGTGTCAGACGTATTCACTCCGAAAGTCCTTTGAGCTTCGTTATTCCAGTCTTTGCAATCTATTCGGAAAAATGGTCGTATGTCATCGGCAGCTGTTTCTCTCCGTGCCCACGCCGTGTTCAGGATTGGAGGAGACATTTTCAATACGGACTTAAAACGTTCAGAGAGAAAGAGAAATGAAACCCAACGAAGAAGACGACAGGGAGGGGTGAGTTATTTTTTATTAAGTTTTTTTGTGACGCTGATTTTTCGGAAATGCATCATTGGTTGCTTGAATGAAGGCTTCTCGGGCCATCTGTCGGGCCAGGGACGGATGTCTTCCGACGTTTCGAAGACCAACTAGCTCATTATCTTCAAACCCTCTGAAAGTCCTCCAGCAGAGGTGGAGCCCCCTGGACCTGCGGAGAAACCGAGGAACTTTGATTCTAATTATGCGCCGGAGAGCGTATCAGATCCTTAACTAATCGTGTATTCTTTGACATCGTCGTCCACGAAACTATTCCTCGGCATACGCTACCGTCGGCTCTGGGGCTAATAATATTTTTGCTATATTCAGCTGTTTACACTGTTCGGGTTGGCATGTTTATCTTTTAGAGGCATGAAGTGAATAAACTTTACACACCGTAATGACACTCGCAATCGGGCAGCGCGAGTTGTAGAGTGGTGAAATGGTGGCAGCGAAACACCGTGTTAGTTTCTCAAATGACCATTTTGATTGAAAGATTCCATTGTGTACGAACTAGCTTCGTTCGTGGGAGCAAGGTATTATCCCCTTTCGATTACCAGTTCGAGTTCCCATAGTCGCGCACCTTCGTTTCCATTTTCCAAATGTTTAGTATATGAATCACGTCAAACTTCTGGTTGTTGATGACTCTTAAACCAACTGTGTAAATGGATTTCGAACAATATAGCATCTTAAACTTAATGGTTGAAAGCGAAACTTTGTGGAAGATTACCGCAGACATGACGAAAAAGAAAAAATCACTTAACAAATTCCGCACTTAAAACTTTTATTACCGACCAAGGTTTCGATTGCCTTGCAATCATTTTCACCTTTGAAAATGATTGCAAGTTAGTGGAAACCTAGGTCAGTAATAAAAGTTTTAAGTGTGGAATTTACTAAGAGATTTTTCTTTTTTCGTCATGCCAATAGCAGCTTTGTTTGGATCGTCAAAATTTTCGTGATACACACTGCTGACACTCTCCGGCCCTTCCGATTCAAATGCAGTTATGTTTTGGCAGGATTGCTTGTCATGTGCTCTATCCTCTCCCCCTTGACTCATCGGTCTACCCCTCTCACCCGTTCTTTCCCCCTCCTTAGCGTCACGCCTCGCGCCAATGGACTGTCACGAAGCTTCGCGACCGCACTTATTGGCGTTGCGTGAGAGGACAGAGGATGCGAAAGTCTCCCTCGCAAATGTCTGCAATCCTTTCTGGCGTATCACAGTTGAGGGCCTCCGAGTAAGGACCCCTGTGGATTCCAAAAAAAAAATACTCCCGTAACTTTCGCCTCGGGACGAAATCAATTAAATTGGTCGATTTTCAGGATTATGGATGTTATGTTTACTTGGAAAGCCAACTGTTATATTTTTTTAAGTCTTAAATTTCTAGGAACGTTGCTTTGGTTTTGACTTCAAGTACTGCAATGCATTGCCATTAGTCTTTTTAAAAACTAAAGTGAAACGCATATTTCTCGTTAGTGCAGTGTTTTTTTTAAATTTCTTGTTAGTTCAGTTAGTGCAGTTTGTCGCACGTCATTATGAAGATGTGTATTTTTCTGCATTGCTTTCGTTAACCTAATTTTTGATAAAGGAAATGGTTCCAGGCTTGACTTTGTGGAAGTAAGTCATAGTAACTTAAATAAAACTTTGGATACTCAACTATAGTGGAGAATACAAAGTTTTATTTATGTTACTAATTTTTGATCTCTGGCATAGGTAACCAATGTCGGATAGCAATGTTCCATGTTTCTTCGGAAAAAAAATTTGCTCTTTCATTCTTCGTCGAGCAGTGATCCTCTTGCTTTAAGTTATCTAATTCCATAGATTAAGGACAAGAAGAGGTGAAGCCATGAGGTACGATTGCTCAGGAAAATACTTAGCCATTACAATATAGGCCACAGGACATATTGAAACGATCGGCTGTGCAGTTAATAGTATAATACGGAGCGAACATATGTACTACTCCCGTAATTTTCGCTGTACCGCTATTATCTATCTTTAAAAATGTAAATAACTTCCAAAAAAGCTGTGCATGTTTCATTGGCAGATTTCGCGCGATAGCCATGTTAGGTGCATCTTTTTTATATGAAATGCAGGCTTTATTTGCATATGCTAAGACCCCATGAACCTACTTTCTTTTTCAAAGTGATTTACCCTAAGGGACTTAGCGACAATGCTTTCAAGTACGGTTTATATCGAAGCTATGATCACCGTGTATTCTAATGCGCTGTTTCCCATGGTGCAATATTCTGCTTCCAACAGATTGAAATAAGCGTTTCAAAGAGATGTCAGATGATTGCTTAATTTGCAAAATTAGACTTTCACGTATTTATCAGTTTCCGGGGCAATCATTCCTTGGTGGTGAGTAGTTAAAAAGCAAGAATTCGATATTATCATACTTATCCACGTTTTAACTAAAAAACTTTGATTGAGACTGCAAATTAATTATGGCTAATTTTTTGCATTTGTTCTAGAACATAAGAATGGGAAGATGTAAACAATAAAATTCTCCAAATTACTCCTTGGTAACAATGGTTGAAAAAGTGCTGCCGAAGCAACGAAGTGAATGGCAGATAAAATAAAAGTTCGATTTGTTGGAAGTTGGAAAGCTCCTATTTATCCATTTTTTCTGGATATAACACAAATGTTTATTTCCCCCGTTTCCCCCTTACCATGTAGTTTATTTAAGCTATGATCTGAGCATATATTTAAATTAGGCTTTCACGTATTTCTCAGTTTCCGGGGCAACGGCGAGAGGAAAATTCCTTGTTTACATTCACGAAGACCTCATACTTGAGCAGATGTTTTTGTCATCTCGATCTTTAAATTTCGAATTGGTCCAGCGCATTTTTGCTCATTCCATTTAAATACCTGCCAGCGAAAGCACTTCTTATTTGTTTATTTTCGTCTCTTTTGGTCCATCATTTCGCCATATATTCGTCATTTCATAAAAGTACCCATTATTTAACTCGTCCTGATAATTTTTCGACAACAACTTTAATGAGTTTTTTAATGGCAGGCGTTTTTATTTCTGTTTCATGGCGGAATAGAAAACATTGGTTCCTTTTATAGGATATTATTTATCAAATTTGTCTCTGATAAACAAATGTGAAATCAATGCTGATTAACTTGCGATTCAACCATGGAAATTTCTCCACGTTCTCAGCATCGCATCAAAATAACTGACTGGAAAGCATCACTCCCAGACTCGCTCAGACTCGAAGAAAGTTATTTTATCTTGCGGAACGTGAACGGGTCGGGATATTTTTTTGTCAGAGGAACCAGATAATGCTCCGGATACGGCTCCGTATTATCTCTTTCGGATGCGACGCAAAGTCGCCGATGGATCTGTAAAAATGTCTCCCTTTGTCTTCGCATCGATGTATTTGGGGAGGGAGGGGAGGAGTAAAAACGTATAACCATACCCCTGCCCCTTGATTCTTTTCTTTCATACTAAAGAAAATGTCTACGCATATGCGCGACGAACTTTGCGGCTGATGCGCTTTTTCCGTACGCCGCTGAAAGTGAAGGGTATGCTGACTTATCCTTGTGCGACTATAAAGCGTTCCTTGCATAGGTGATCGTATGGTTCTCATAGAGCCCACTGTTGCCAAACTTGCAGTTCGTGCACTCACCGCTGCGCCGCATAGGCCACCATGACCGACTAGTAAAAGTGGGCTACTGCTTTATTCTTTCTCTGCTACCGTCATGGGAAACTCCTAAATGCAAGGTCCATGGAGTTTACAGCTTTCCTCAATCGGACTTCTTTGCGAATTACCGGAATGGTTGCTATCGCCAACGCTGCTGCTGTGACGCCACTGACGTCTTCAGAGACAAGCCCGCAAAGAGGTATATTGGAATATCCATGATAAAGAAGGCCATTATCTTATTCAGTTCGATGAATTATCTTTTGCAATACCAATCTATTGAATATTTCAACATTTTTTATGATGACTACACGTACCCTCGTAAATAGATTCACGGAATAAAAATATGATGCAGGAAGCGAGGGGTTTAAGAAATAGAGGTTTTGTAAAATGATATATTATGAATTGAAATAACCGGTCCAAATGATAACTAAGTCTTCGCAAACCACTGGTCGCTTCCGTTTCCTCTTTCGAAGTGGTACTTTGGACTGCTGTATCTACGACGTCAGTGACGTCAAGCGAAAGGCCAGCCAACAGCGGACCGGATCGGGAATTCGCATTGTTTACATGTGTTTGGGGTAGCTTGCTTATCTACGCACCCTGACATGAAAGTTGGTATATTATCTTCTTTGTTGTTCTCGGCAGCATTGCACAACATTGCATTAAGCATTGCACCATTCCCCCTGCCGCATACCCTTGACGTGGCTTGGAGGGTAATATGAAAATGTAGATGCACCTTCGACCTCGTGGAGATTCACACAGGAAACGAATCTCTATATGAGTCAATAAAATGAGAAACGACGCGTAGTTACATTTCGCCATTGAAGTCGATGGGAAAAGTATGGATTTCCTGTATTTCGATAAACTGTAAGCTTGATAAATGGTAAATTGAATTAAACAAACTACAGCTACGGACTTCAAGACGTTATGGGCGTATCTATTCCATGTCTCCGTATTTTTGTGAATGTTAATATAAGTTTGAGGTCCTATTCGTGTGAAACATTTTTTTAGTTGTGAATCAATCATTCTGATCTTTACCTTGATTTCAATTTCAACTAAACTCACCCGTCAACCCGATTACCCGACTGGGTTTTGCGAAGTTTTATTTAAGCGCGCCAAGATAAGTATCAACTGCTCCGTCCTCATTGAGAGTGACGATTCGTTTATTTTAATCCTACTGTTGCCAAAATTTCGGTTTCCTCACCCAAGGTTTACTTCCTTGTGCAGTGAACGAGTTAAAAGGAACAGGAATAGTATGGCAGCTCAGCACTCTATTTGAGCTCTCTCTCATTTGGAGGAAGTTTTGAAGGCGCCATAAAATTTACAACGTCCATCAGTACTAAATGGTAGCCTTGCATACAACTTCGTGACTCGGGTCGCTCGTCAAATGCTCCTCGGCGCAGTCCAATTAAAACCCTTTCCTCTTGATTTTCGGATCTTTCTAGGGCACTGGCTCACGGAAACGTCACGTTTATTTTTAGTCTGTTTCTGTTAATTTTTTTGTCTCCTTTGACCCAAACGATTTGGGGTATTTTTTTAATCGTCCGCGGCTGGTTGATTGTCTCAGGAGGAGAATTGTTGAATGTAGAGCGAAAATGAAATGTCACTCCCTCTTTTGTGCGAGCTTTTTCTGAACCGTTGCCAAATTTAACATTTTTGCCTTTCACCCCATTCGGTCGCGGTCATTTAAAAGGCTACTCTCTTCACTTGGCTCGCGGCCAGAAGTTGTGACCCCGTAGTTAGACCCCGGCTACATACATCCACTGCCCTTCTCCCGCCAAATCCTTATCGCCGCCATTTCCCTCTGGTCAACTCTCGTTCCCTTCCTTTTCCGTCCATATCAATATCACCGCAGTGGGCCAGTCCCGAGGAAGGAAATGGTAAAAAAGAAAGTCCCAAAACTTTCTCAAAGCATCAAACGTTGACCTTGAGTGTTGACATTTATGGATCTGATACGCTGAATTATTGAGTCCTTTCGTTGTTTTTCGTCATTGGAAAAATGGCTGCCACGAGAAAACGAGGAAGAATGAAATTTTTTAAAAACCTGATTCATTTAACTGCCGATGAATGTGGCCACACGTGTACAATAATTAGAGTTTTTCAAGAATGGTCATGCAACTATCATTGGATCATTTTGAATGGAAGCACCCTTGATGTTTAATTTAGAGCATGCGTTCGCGGATAGATCGATTTAATTTCGTGGTGTGGCTATGTTTTGGTGGGTGTATGGAAATTAAAAAAAATGTCAATTGATAATTTGATAGTAATGTTTATTGCTTCAAAATGGCACTGGACATTTATTTAAAGGAAATTAAATAGAATAATATTATGAACCTTAGGATTGAATAAGGCAGTAACATCGGCCCACAAGACGCAAACTGGTTTTCAAACGTATTTCTCAGGGCAATAAGTATCGGGAAATTAAGATAAAATAGTCAATTGATCATTTTATTGCAATGCTTATTGCTTCAAAATAGCACTGAACTTTAATTAAAAAGAAAATAAATTGAATATCATTCTAAACATTAGAATTAACTAAGTCTGTAGCATCGGCCCACAAGACACATACTGGTTTTCAAACGTATTTCTCAGGGTAATGTGTCTGGAAATTAAGAAGTCCGAGTATCCTTCAGACCGAGAAATACGTACTGTCTCGTGATTTCCCGTTTCCTGTCTTCACGTTTTTCGTATATCAGCAGAAATTTGGAGAACGTCGAAGGGTATTGGGAGTCGTCGTTTATACGGTGGGTCGTCGAACCCTTTTTTTGCATGTTTTCCGGCCGCCTTTCTGCTATACATATCCCATTCGCATTCTTGCGTCATCAGAAGTCTCTGCTGAGGACATAAAGGGAAACCACAAAAAAATTGTCCACATCATGCGAATGGCTTTCGTGGATGGGGCTGATTTTCGTAACCGAAAAAATTTCAATGTGCGGTGGCTTACATTTATTGGATGATAATGTATTATTCTACTGCTTCCCTTACGTCAACAAAACAAAAAGGAGGCCTGCCATGATTGAGGAGTTATCCTATTTGTTGTAACGATTAACGTTACATTTTAATTTTACATTAAGTTTTACAAATAAAACTTGTGAAGGCCTTGGCTGGGTGTTATCGCTTAGGAACGGTTGTTTATAAATATGTGGTTTTGGGAGTAATTGCCGTCTTTGTTCTGATGAGACTTATTTTGATTCTGAGAGAATTTTGGAGAATTACAAGGTTATTGTGAGATATTTGCGTTAAGTTTAATTGTCTTTTTATCGTCTGTCTGTCTGTCGACTTTGATGGTAATTGTTCTAAAATACCTGGCTCTCTGAATAATAAACACAAGTCAAAGTACCTCTCCCCTTTCTCTATCATCGAGGCACTAAGCTGGCTTGGGATGTTTTAGGCGTTTGGTGTTTTATTGTCTACTTCCATTGATTCTCTTGTTAATAATTGTTTTGCATTAGCTTGGTGAGCAGGTACCGAAAAGCACACGTGTGGATTTGAAGTCACGATATCCATCTATTCGCATATACTTTGGCAATATACCTCGGTTTTTCCTGATATTTTCATTATTACTCCTTAAATATTTTTTTAGGTGCTACTGTAATAGCAAATCTTTTTTTTATAATAATAATTTTATTACAAAGGTTACAAGTTTTACAAAAGTAATAACAAATATATAAGGAATAAGACGGTTTGGTCCTGGTAAGCCTTTAAAGGCTTGTCAGCAGGTGCCATATTTTTAATTCAGTGATCGGATAAAAGTTCAACGAAATGAATAACATGAAATAACGTTCATAACATTTTTAACAATAGATACCCAAAAGCAACTCAAAAATAGTTTACAATACAAAAGTTGGTTTACAATCGAAAATATACAAAGTGTAATGTATTTTTTTTAACTGTAATTATTTTTTGTATTTTTTTTTGGTACAATACAATACAATAAGATTTTACAGTAGTTCATTACGAGAAAAAAAAGTATACCTTAAACTAACAGACAAGAACAAAAAATACAAGAAAAGGAGAAAAAAAAGAAACTTGAAACATGAAAAAGGGGAAAATACACTTAATGAAGGCATTAATTTTGAATTATAATTTTGTAATATATACATATACCTACATAAGCAAATATACCCTTACATACATATATTCATACGCACTTAAGTACATATATGTATACAGAAAGAGATTCACATTTTTCAATGTACTGAATGGTGCAATGATAGTAGAATATATATAACCCAAGATGATTTAGTAGTATTTTCATCATACAATCGCAATTTTGACAATTTTATACATCAATATGAAACAATATCTCTGTTAATATAAGTTCTATGAATTAAAATTATAAATTCATGAGGCATGTTATTTATAAATCTGTTAACAAGTTTTCATTAAGCCAATGTTTAACCTTTTCTTTTAATTCTGATATTTTATCAATTATTTGTATCGATTGCGGTAAATGGTTTAGTAGCTTAGGAACTGTGAATGCTAGTGTTCTTTTTCCATGTAGATTGTAGTGTTTGAGTACATTGTATTTTTCAACGCGACGGAGTCCTATATCATGTCCTGTGATCCTATTGGTTAGGAACCTTTGGCTGAAAAAGTTTTCGCATATTACAATGTACTGAAAAAGTTCCGAAATCGGTAATAAGTCTAATTTTTTTATAAATTTTTGACACATTGGTTTCAGATGGATGCAAATGTGCCATTATCCTATTTTGGATTCTTAATATATTGTTCAATGAGCTTTTGTTTGTTGTGCCCCAAATTGTAATACCGTATCGCATTAAAGCTTCAGCCAGACTCTGATAAATCATTTTTTTCATTTCAATTGGCAGGGTATATTTCAAATACGATAATTGAAAGAGGATACATCGTAGCTTGCCACTCAAGTAATTTAGATGTAATCTAAAATCAAACTTTTCATCTAGTATCAAGCCCAGATATTTATAATGATTAACTTGGGTAATTAAAGAACATAGCAAACCTTTTCAGCAGATTGAGATATAATTATTTCTTTTCGAATACAGTGAATTTAAGAATGAAATTTTACCGACCCTGACTGGTACTTGTTCTACTGCACTGGTATTCAAAGGAATCTAGGCTTTTCCGCTGGTGAGCCTTAATAAAAACCTATTGATGAGTAGGAGTGACATTGCATAATGGTACGGGATAGGGATGGGCAGATCCAGGTTTTTTTTCGGATCCAAATCCGGATCCGGATCCTTCATTTCGGATCCCGGATCTCAGTTCTTATTTTCAGATCCTTGGATGTATTCAAGGGTATATACAATTCACAAATGATAATAGAATTTAAGCCTTGGAGACTTTATTGAAAATAAACAACATCAGGTTTAAAAATGTTAAACTTAAATATTAAAATAAAGACAATGTCTATACCACAATAATACTAATCCTTGATTGTTGTCACGCTTATGCAATGACTGTTGTCATACCACATCTTGAGATTTGATTCTTGAGAATAATGAGATGGATAATAAAGGGTGAATTTGATTTACATTCAGCAAAAGCCGGTTGTCGAATGAAGTACATCAACAGCATTCTATTTGTTTGGCAGAAAGCCGCCGATAGCCGACGACAGCCGGCACTTCAATCGCTTAAAACTCTCTGATGCATATCTGATTTACTGTAGTATTTGGATCCGATATCAGTATCTCGCCCATGTAAAGATTGGCAGATCTTTGGATCCGCAGATCCGATCCGACCATCCCTAGTACGGAAGTTAACTTTTCAATTTTTGTTCTTTAGTGTAATTGTTTAAACTCCCAGGATGTGTGACTTAATTATCGATCAAATTCAAGGAAGCATTTTAATTACCTCGCACGTCATTCCATACAGTGATTTTCCTCTTAAATATTTATTTTTAAACATTTATTTTTAAACATTTTGTTAAATGAGATAGATGTTAATTCTTTGCGTTACCTTCCATAGCGTTCGTTTTTCCTCGATGGCTTTTAAAATCCGGAAAAATTATTTATTTTGAAGAAACATGGATAATTTCTTTCATAGTTATAGTTTTTGTTTTTCCTGACGATATCAATAACGTTTTTGCTCTGGCGTGGCCGGGGGTGCAGTCTGCCCGGCGCCTCACTTCCGGCACCAACTAACGCTAGAAAACATTTTTCGTACGGTAATTGACGACCAATTTGTTTTTTATCTTTTCGATTAAAAACTGAAGGAAAATTATGATAAATCCATAATGGGTGATTAACCTCGAAGGAATCTGAGTTAATAATCCGTAGACGATCTACAAACGAACGAAAAAGATCTTGATACCATCATCAGTGATTTGTAATGGTAAAAAGTCAAGGAATAGAATTTCGTCATTTGCACTTTTTTTAACATAATTTATAAATTGAATTTCCTCAGGTTTGTGTACCTTAACCTCAGATATTCCAATATTATAGTGTATCAGGGTTGTTCTAAAATCAAAATAGCCATTCCTTGCCGACGTTATGGAATTTAATTACTTCCTTACAATCACGATTCTGAAGTTTCACTACCTACACCAACACCCACACACCTACAATTAATATATCTAAATATACTTAATGAAAAATGGAAATTCTGTAGTAGAATTATATATTTGTATGGTATGGTATTTATGTTTTACATTTGGATGGATGGAATTTGGGGAGGCGAACAACAGCTGAGGTCTCTTTGAAGGCTTCCGCGACTCATATACTTGTTAATATTGCTCTTTTCAGGTATTCTCGTCGCGTGTTTAGTTTTTCTGTCAACAGTTTCTCCCCTCTTCCTGGGGGCGTCTTCAGGTCCGTTGGACATTTTGTAATTACGGACCTGAAGACGCCCCCAGTAAGAGGGGAGAAACTGTTGACAGAAAAACTAAACACGCGACGAGAATACCTGAAAAGAGCAATATTAACAGCTAAGGTCATTTGCGCCATAGGGGATGGGTATGGGAGGAAGGGTGGATAGAAACCCGGCGTCGGCATTAGCCTGCTCTTAACTAAAGGCGCCAAGGGGACCACGTTCAACGTCTCATCCGACAGACCGGAGTACTGAACTTGAAGCACAAGACAATCAAGTAGGGATCGGGTTTCCTCTGAAAAACATCCTCTACTGTAGGGATTTGAACCCTGGCCGCCCGTATGGTTAGCCAGTACTCTAGCCACGTTTTATATTTGTATTTTAATTTACATCATTTCATTCCAAAATATTGGCATAGAATAACTATTTTGATATTAGAGCTTCTCTCAATGAAATATTATTTTCAAAATTTTTTTCCTTAAATTTTTAGCTGTCTTATTGCTGGTGGTTCGCTGTTTTTAACTCCGCCGCTAAGTTTTTTTAATGTAACGCAGTCTTTGAAATAGGCTCCTGGTTTGCACTATCATTTTTTCGATTCTTTTATGAAGTTATTAAAAGAACATATATTAAACTCTTCTAATTGCTTTAACCTATACTGGTGTATGGGAATAACTTCGCCTATTATCGACGAGGATAAAATCGGTTAGGTACACGTGCTTATATGCAACGAAGTCTTTGAACCTGGCTCGTGGTTTCATTCACTTTCGAAAATTGTTCTATTATTCTTGCGAATGCCAAGTACTCAAGCATATTTGCTTCTGTTTCCTCTGCTATATTGTGTTCAACTTCGCTTTTTACCGTTGGCTAAAAACATATGACGGAAACAGTCATGTTACTCGGATTTGAACTTTTGAATGGTGGTGCGCTCTTTTATTAAAGTTATTCATTTTTAAGTTACTGCAAGAAAAGTTCCACTTTTATCGTCTCATTTACCTCTATAATGAAACTGTATTAAACTCTTGTAGTTATCTTAGGGTGCACGTAATCACTGAAACGTTTCTCATAATCGCTATAGGAATGTGACCACTGCTTTACACCCTATTCGATGTAAATGGGACAATATCGGGACCAACACAAAAATAAAAAACGAAGAAAACTATCAAAGGTAGCAGAATGGCTGGAAAGTAATTAAATTGATGGTAAAAGGTGTCTGCAAAAAAAATCAAAAGTAATGGTGAACTAGTCAGTGTTAGGACCTACACGGACACATTGAGGAGAAACAAGATGTGATCCTAATTACGTACCCAACAATTGATGGAGGTCGGGAATATATATGTTACTTTATTTTCAATTTATTTTAATTATAGCAAAGAGCATTTATTTGGTTTATGCGAATGAAAGAAGGATATGACTATATGATTACTGTAATAACTGAATGAAAGGTCGGGAATATATAAGTTACTCTATTTTCCATAGCAAAGAGCATTTATTTGGTTTATGCGAATGGAAAAAGGATATGACTATATTATTACTGTAATAACTGAGTACAATTAATACCAGGAAGATCGATCTCCTCTTCTTTCTATCTTCTTTACCTGCCCGGGATTTTATCTTGTCTGTTAGGTCGTTCTCGAATCATAAGAAACCATTTAGATGGTCCAGGTTCTTCCATACCTATGTTTCTTGAAGATAACGGCTGGATATAGTTTTATTTTAGTCTTTTCTTAGGCAATCCATGAGACACTATAAAATAATGTTTTATTCAAAATTAGTTTTGGTTTTGCTGTAATGTTTTAAAGCATACGATTGAGATTTTTATGGATAATTGTTGATTTGGTATCCATCTTATAATCCCATTTTACTTCATGTTAAAATTTAAAAACTTTAAAAGTTCATTTTTCTTGAATTTAACATTTTTTTAGGAGGAGGTGGCCCATGTATTACTTGTTTTTGGACCCAAAAATATTTTAGGGTGAAGTTTGGTGAAATCGTTAGAGTCATTTTTGTGATCGCTGTGCCAATCAACAAAGTGTTAGAGTTTAAAATTGTGCTGTAGGATAATTATCACCACTAGCAGAGTCCCATATCAGATTTGAAAGTACTATAGTAAAAAGTAATTGTCCAACAATAACTATACTTTTTCGAAAAAATCTTAGAAGGTGAGCTGTGCTAATGCTTCGAAATCGAATCGAATCGACTCGAATCAGGCTTGATTCGATTCGGTTCGCCTGCGAATCGGGATGCTTCGAAAGCGAATGATTCGTAATATTCGAATCAGATAGATTCGTCTTCGAATCGTTACATGCATTCAAACATGGCACTCTTCCCCGAATTGCGCGCTGTCCGTTTAGACGATGTTTCCCTCACGCGAAACGAAAATTTAAACGGCCACACTTTATTCTGTGCTATTCTGTGTGCCACTTTAAAGATGTATAAGCTAATGTTAGGCCCTGAAATATAGTAAAAATCTATATTACTTTAACTCTGCATAAACTTGCATATTTTTTAGAATTCGAATTCAATTCGCTAGCGAATTGTTTTTTGGGTGATTTGATTCGCTAACGTACATTTTTTAAAATTCGTTTCGATTCGATTGGAAATTTATCTGGGAGATTCGATTCGGTTCGATTCGAAATAAAAATCCCTGATTCGCACAGCACTACTTAGAAGTATTTTTAGTTATCACGAAAATTTCTATTTAATTTTTCTTCTGTTTTTAGAATCGTTGGAAGATAACGGATCTTATTTTTGGAGCGTCACTTATTATAACTCGGATGGAGGAGGATAAGGCTTCATAAGTCGAACGCATCGGTGTGACTGCCTCCAGCTGTCCCCCTAATCTTAGGGATACCTTTCTCTGTTCTTTTTTTATTCAGGGATCCATCCACGCGGCATATTATTATCCCATCACAGACACGAGGGCGCATATTTGCTTTCGTTTCTGGAGGAAATAAACCTTCCAACTCTACCCTCTCCCCCCATTTTGCAAGAGAGTAAACAGCCGAACTTGTTCGTCACGCCGGGGAAAAAAATAAAGATGGGAAAGAAATAAAGGTCCTTATTCCTTGCTTCTCCGGTGCCGTATTCCGCCGTAAAAAGGGGAAGGGGTGGGGTCTTTAAATAAGAATAATCTCTCATTGATTTCTATCTCGTGCCGATGATTAGTGAGGACGCCGTCTCGGTGTCTCCCAGGAGACCGTAAAAAAATAATGTTCACTGAATTGGCGAAAAAAATGGGGCGGCGTGAAGAAAAATTTTTTCCCGAGTCGCAGTACCGCTCCTCCGCTCCCCTCGCCCATTATCCGTCCCACTTGGGCTGTCCCGATACATATTGTCCGATCCTGTTGTAGCCGATATTTCTTGGAATCGGCCCATCCGATATTTTAGAGGAAGGATGTTTTTTTAAAGGGAACCTTAGGCCAAGTTCAAACAGTCTGTGAGGTCTAAGTTTTACTGAGAGATGTTAAAATATTAGTTTTTACCATATCTTACATGATACCTACATCATAAATTGGTGATAAAATAATACTATTTCAGCTGAACTTATACCCCTTATTGGCCAAATATTTAAAGAAATTGAGGGCGCTATCCATTCAGGGTGTGGAAATTAGGGCGAATTGGAGCACGATTTTGGCACAAGTGGAACTCATCAGCGCACTTTTATACGCACGTATGACGATCTATGGAGCGATATATACTTTCTAGGTTCAGGACAGCCACGGTACTACTTAAGACTTGATATTTACCATTTTGGATCCGATTTAAACACTGATTTAATAAAGTAATCATTTTATCTTGTGATTAAGATTTATTATGATGGAAATGGAAAATTTGAAGAGTAGTACGAAGACAAATCAATACATTCCTTTTGTCTTTCGGGACAGCGGGATAAACATATTAAATCTTCCGCTGTTTCCACTTAACCGGCACGTGTATCCACCCTCAATATGTAATATATACCATGAATACATAACGCAGTTTATTCAGGTTTCGTTATTCAGCAAATCCCTTGACAGCGCCTCTGCGAACGGAAATTTACGTCGTGTAAACGCTGCCTCCGAGGAATCGCATTTGATATTTGCTCCAAATTTGATTCCGAGTTTGCAGCGATGTTTTAAGGTAATCTTGTGAAATCTTTTGGTATCTGCGATGATTTTTTAAGAGCAACAGTTTCGCCGTGCTATTCTGCTGGCTTCGTCAGGCTTATACTGTTACTCTTATAAAAAATCATCGCAGACACCAAAAGATTTCACAAGAATTAACCATGAGCTGCGAAAATTTGCGAAAAAAGATGTTTTAAGGTAGATTGAGCGAAATTCATTTCACTTAGAAATCAATGAATTTGGTCTATTATAAAGAAAAATATATCACCCTTTCATTGACACCAAAAATTCAACCCCTTACTGCATTACCTTCCGAGATATTTGCCAAAAAATACCAGCCCTTTAACATGGGAAATGGTACGTGTATGGACTCGAGAGACACCTTATATTAAACATGAGGCATTCCCTACTCATAGATCTCGTCAAAAAATCAACAGTTTGTAGTTTGAGTGTTTTATCAACTATTTCTGAAAATTAATCATATTGTCACCGCAGTAAATTCTTCGGGATCACAATACACCTTCCACTTTGAAGGGTTTTCAAACGTACCGCGTGAAAATAATGAGTCAATAAGACTTATTTAGATATTTTCATTTAATTACTTACCATTTCTGTCATATAAAGCTATATTATTGAACCATTAATAACGCCATATTTAATTCATGTGTCCCACAGCTGTTGAAATTAAAACGTATGTATGGAATATGGTCTCTATTATGATTAGGGAACTATCTCGCTCGCACTACACTAAGCTCCAAATTTGATTCCGAGTTTGCAGCGATGTTTTAAGTATTTCTTCAGAGTGTTTATCCAATTGCTTTTTTCCCCGTTTATAAGTGGCAGAGGGTCTGTTTGAACTCATTTATGCCGTCAAAGCACGAAAAATTGATAAATTAAAAATTAAAAAATAATACTACTGCTATCTCAAAAAATTGGGCGGTAGGTGGTTAATGTTTTGCTATCATTGGAAAAAAAATTTTTCCTTTGACAATGAGGCCAACTCATCAAATTTCATGTGAATAGGTATCTTGCACGAGTATTACATTATACCTTTTTTTTATGTTTAGCTTTCGTGATTTTCTGCGCGTTGCTCATTTTTTTTTAACTCTAAGTTTCTCCTAACAGCAAGAGGAGCGGAACTTGGAGTTAAAAAATGGACTAAACGCAGCAAATTCCGAATACTGCTTATATATATCAGGGAAGCTGCGAAAATCTTAATGCTAAAATAAACTTATGTGTCGTGTAAAATAGACTGGAGAGTATCGGAATAAAGGCAAGTGAAATATGGGTATCGAAAAGGGATCGCGAGAACTGCAAATATCGGATCAAACCTTAACGTACTTCCCTCTCATAATAATGCGTCATTGATCGCTCAGGAAAATGTGGAACGCTATGCAATCTTTCATCCGGAATTCGCGGAGAGGAAAAGAATAGAAAAGGAGAGAGAGAAGGAGAAGTAGGTTGCAGTAGACGAGTTTTCCTTCTTTTCCTCTTTTTATAACTTTTTTTTTGCTTGATGCACGTACCATTTGCTTTTTCCGTTCTTCCAAGCTCCAACTCTTTTTCTCTCTCTCCAACAACCCTGTCATATCCTTTTGCCCTCCCCCCCTCCTCTCAACCCCATTCTTATTATTCTCCCCCACCCACCCCCTCCCACCTCCCTCCTCTGTGTACTCCTTCCTCCCTCTCTCCCTCCTCCCCCATTCGACCGAAAAATATCCCATTTCGTGACGTCACTCCGCGCGCGCGGTCGTCAGGGGACTTCGCTTGTGTTTTTTCATTTGGTCGATTTATGTGGCGCCCTCTACAGCGTCAGTTGTGACGAATCGGGGGAGAGAGGACGTAATGACAGGAAGTAACTCCAGGAGTGGTGGGATGGGGTTGAAGTTTTTGGTGGATAAAGATTCTCCACCCTCGCCCCCTCGGAGATAGTTTGGTGGACTGAATAATGGGTTTTCAGCCAGGGATATTTGAAAAAGAAAGAAGCCTCCACTTCGGCTTATTAAAATGGTTGTTTCCCATTAAATTATTATAACCAGGGCCCCGTTTTTCAAATACTTACATAATAAGAGTCTACGTTTTTAATATGAAAATTGTGTTTTTCGTGCGTCTATTATTACCAAGTCCGCAAATTAGAAGTCAATATCACAAGTGTTTCCATGGGAACGACACACGCTGTTTCTCAAACCGACTTGAAAGATACTTGTAGATTTTTCCTTACAAGTAACTAGCACAAGTCCTTCGAGGTGAGTAAATCGCATAATGAACGAAGGTTTTTACTAGTGAAACTGGCGGACGTCACCCAGTCCATATTTAACAATTATTTTAAGTTCTCAATATATTTCCACAGTTTCTCGTGTCATCTTCCTTATCTGAGACTTGGTGTCTCGTTGCTTTGTGTATATTAAAGCTTGAATAATGGATAAACCATGCGAAAAATTCACATTTTACCTTAGAAGATCCCAAGCGAGGACGAGACCATGGCAAAACTTGGACGTCTTGAGAAAAAGTCGTAAATTCTGCTTCGTAAAGGGTAGCAAGAACTCGAAATGAACATTAAACATAAATATTTTGTCAAGATGTAATGTTATGGCGAGTGTTTGTACCAGGTTTTTGTAAATGTTCTGAATGCAGGCAAACGATGCAGTTTTTTCAACTCGACCAATACACGATCAGAGTACTCTCAAATCGACTCAAACTCCCAAGACAGATGTGCGGTGAAACGTTGAATGATCATGTATTTCGGATCAGTGCAACAAGATAAGAAAATGGCAGAAATGAAAAGGGAAGTTTGTGGACTAGTATATGAAATATATGGGGCTGAGCGGGCACGGTCGCCATTAATCAAATGGCGCCTTTCGTCGCGTCAAATGAAGCCCAGCTTTCATCCTAGAGACCAGGTCACGGCCCCTTTTGTCTCTCCACGTTCTTCCATGCGACGGATTTCTCGATTTTCTTGGCGCGACAGAACCTAATGGAATGCATCTTTCGCCTGGAGGACTCTGTGGAACGATGTCTCTTTCTTTCCTTCTCTCTCGGTTCCCCAGTCGTTTTCTCCACGAGTCATCCATCCTCGTGCTAAAGGTGGGGGTGGAGACAACGTGGATTTTCTTCTCCGGGAGTACGTAATTGGTCCATTTCCCATCTTTTGCCGTCGCTTACTGCTGGATGGGATCCAACAACGCCCCGATGGCTTCTAGATATTTATTTTTCTTCGCCTTACAGAGCGGATTCTCCTCACGCCATCATCCCGTTTATTTCCACAAAAAAAATTTATATATGCTCCCGACTCGAAGCATTTTTCTCCTTCGTCGACCGTTTTATCCAAGTTCGCGATAAATAGGGAGTGGAGTGATTGGTCATGTCATTCGTCTTTTGTCGGTGGATTCCCACCTCCCCCCATGCTTTATCGTGCTCCAGATCTCCTCTGTTATGGTGTGTCCAAGACAGGTAACCTGGAAATATCACTCGCTGATGTTTTAAACATCCCACTGGGGAAAGAAAAGCGAAAAGTCTCTTCCTAATACTTGCGGCAGATAATTTTTTTTCTTCCGTTGCTGTTCCGATGGCACACTTCAGGGCGTTAGTTCCAAAATCTGCCACGAGGCAATTTCAACTAAGTTGATCCATGCATGCCATCCGCTTATCGTAATCAAACGCTGGAATGATCTTAAGAGTGATCTTGTATAAGTTAACCAAGTACCATAATATGAGGTTTTAAATATTAAGGAGAGTTTTGAAGCCTTCAACGAGAAAAAAACCTTAGTCTCAACTCTTTCAAAATCGGAGACGTGTATCCAGCTTATGTAATTGAAAACAACAGAAAATAACGAAATGTGAATGAGGATGAGAGTAATGAAATGTGTGAAAAAGGTCTTCGGAAGAGAATCAGGGCATAGATATCATGTAAATAAAAGAGTACCGATTAAATTTAGTGCCTAAAGTTGTATAATAACTTTTTTCACATTGCTAATTCAGTTATAAATATAGCATTACATAATTAATTGTGACCGTTGGACTTCAATTAAAAAATCTATAATATTATTTTCAGCGATCCCAGCAATCCGAGTTTCAAAACTGATAATGTGCGGGTAAAATACTGATTATCTCGGGAACAATAGCTTCAGATCTCCCAATTCTGGATACTTAAAGAGATTACGAATAGCTACAAGCTACCTATATTTGAATTTTGAAGTTCAATAGCATATAAGTTACTGGTTTTTCTCATTTATCTTAACATGGTTTGCAACTCATACGATAGGTTTTGAAAGTTACCCTGACATTTACGATGAATATCATCATAAGTATCTAGAGGCCGATCTCGATCTGAATCTTAACTATTAAATCACGTATAAATCATGTAAAGTGAGGAAATTAAATGCTTTTAAAAGTCTGTGGCAATCATTCTGTGGTAAATGCACTTCTCCGACAGCAGCATGTGTCGTCCTTTTTTGTGAATGAGCAAACAACGGCCGTAACCATGGTGCTAATTTGGAAAAGGGAGATAAAAATACCAAAATAGAGAGTTTGATCATTATTATCTTCATTAACCGACCAATAAATCAAAATGGGACGCCAGATTAAATAAATGTAAACGTTCTCGCACAATTTAGTTCATGTCAATTTCTCACATTTACATTTACATCAACATAATACCCTGCTAGCCACCTCAATCGTGCGTGGCATGGGGTGATATATGACCTAAAATACATTACATAATACACTATTAAAGTAAATGTAGCTACAAGAAATAATGCATTAGCAAAACACAGCTAAAACTCTACAGGATGCGAAATTTCTCAAATACGCGCTACACTAAAGGCATACTGCCAATGCCTTGCCAATATATTAAATGAAAAATCAACTAATTCATGACTGAACTTCTTGATCTTGAACTTGATCATATTCTAGCGTCGAATATCAAAATATTCGTCCTCAAAGGCCCTGTTTTTCACATGGTTTTTAAATGCTAAGCCTGGAAATTTTTATGAGCTCAAATTCAGTACCTTAACGAGTTTTCCCGGAGATCATACGTAACCAAATGTATTTCTCGAACCTTAATCTCATCGCTATCCTAAATTATCTCACAACCGTTCAAACCGTTTATTGAGACAAATTTTACATGCATACTCTTCTATTTTAAGGGTGGGGAATGTATATCTTTTATGCTAAAATAGCTTATTAGTTTCGTTGCATTTGTCAGTTAGCATTTAGTTCCATAAGAGTCTGCATGTCAGTCACCTAAACAATTTCAGTCGATGTTAGTCCTCAAATTAAGTGGAAGTACGTGCGTGAGATCTATAATGAAGCTTCATCGTCAAAATAATTAGTTCTGAGACTCCTAAGAAAGGGTGATATTAGTCGTAAAATTGAGAGGGCTTTAACTGGACAAATTGGAGCAGTCTGGCTAATGTGAGAAAACCTGGTGCAAGAAGCGACATCTCCCGGGATGTTGAATGGTATTGTTATCAAGGAATCCACCCATGATTTTTAAGCTACAAAAAATATATTGAAACTATTTAAGGTAAAATGCATCAGTATTAATGGAAATGGAGCTGCATTCATCCCTGCAAACTTATTTTTTCATACGACAACGTCAAAAATATGTACAAGAATGTGTTTTCTTGGGAGCAAGAGTGTGTGTTGTTCCTGCATGTTTCGATTCGCGAAGTAATGAGGAAGTTTATTTCTTTCCTGTTCAACTCCTTAATTACTTCCTGCGAAATCGGACATGCAGAAGTCAGCTCCGTGAGCGTCATTTCTTGTCCTTGTCCAATTTCTGCTGTGAGAGACAATTATGAGTGTTATTGCCCGTGAGTTTCATTCTATTCCCAGATACCACGGATTCATGATTCAGTGAAAAAGAATCATTACTTGAATGCGTTTTCAACGTACTAAAACACTCCTGAGTGTCATTGTCTATTTTGACCCAGAATGCGAAACTGCCTCGGTATTGGTAATAAGGAAAATTAATGGCATAAATGGCACAATGACTTGCAGAAAAGCAATGCCTTTCATATTTCTCATTTTTCGAACGAGTGTGGCTCCCTGGAATCATGGCATTCTGTTAATTCTTCGAAGATCAGATAAAAAGCCTCACGTTTCCGGCGTTCAGTGTGAGTTGGCGACGTAATTGGAACAGGAAGCCCGGAAGGCGGCTTGTCTCTCTTAATCACCGTGAAAGGGTTGCCATGATATAAGAATCCGGCAACCTTGAACACCGGCAGTAGGCTTCACCGAGCATGTATGTATAATGAATTGACTCGTAAATTGGCTGGAGCATTCTTCAGCCCAGTAAATATGTACAGTTTACTCCTTAAATTGTTACTTTGTTCTGTGAGTAGAAGGCCATATTACGTAAACACTGATGGGTAGTCAACCGCTTTTTTAATAAGAAATTCGAATGTTTTGACTTCACCTCGTGAGGAAACTCATTAGGCGAAACCGCATGAGGCTTTGATGTCTTAATAATTAGCATTTATCTTGACCGAAGGAGCGGAATTTTTTCCTCCTTCGCGTACGGAGGGAAACGGCTCGTTTTCCTCCGGTGAGAAAGGACTTAAGTTCACTAAAATAAACTCGAAGTTACTATTCGTGATCATTATTTATGTGTATTATAAACGGCGTTTTTCGATTACCCACAGCCTTGTTTACTGAATCGTTTTACGATATTGAATGGCCCTGAATCAATTGAATTTTAAACAGAAAAGAATATATTTATTGTACTTTCGAGATAGGCATTACGGAAGGCTCCTTTGTCATCATTAGTTGTTCAAGATTCTTGTACATCCTAAGATTGGTTGATCGCAGCCCTCCACCCTTCCCTACCTAATGTTAGTTCCCTCACCTTCTGGTATTTCTTCCTATGTACCTACCTCTTTATTTGGTCCATGAACTTATTTCTGGGTCTTCCTCTGGGAACTTTTCCGTCTGTTTTACCTTCATATACGTTCTTCATAGACCCATTGTGTCACAGGGTGTGTCCAGTCCATCTAGTTCTTCTATTGTGTGTGGTGTTCCATATGGCCCTTTCCTCTTCTACTCTTCTGTACACTCCATCATTTCTTATTTTGTCCGTCCATTTGATCTTCAGCATCATCCTCCAGCGCCAGGTTTCGAAGGCTTCTAGTCTGCTGTGGTCAGCTTTTCCAATGATCCATGCTTCCGATCCATGGAGTACCTATCACGTTCCACACTAATGTTTTCACACACTGTTTCCTGGTTTTTCTGGATTTTAGTCCTTTCTTCTTTGAGCACCTAATTTTGGAGTTCACTTATGATATCTCCAATTTTCAAAATCTCCCCTTACTTTAAGATGGCTCTGTTAGTCGAAACGAATGGTGCATTACACATTAAATCTTGTGGAGAAGTGGGATTCTATCATTTCTATTGGAAGAAAATGTATTTAAATACGTTTATTGGAGAATCTTTGATTCGGCTTGACACTTAAGGGAGAGAAATTATCCCGCATTTTGGAGAAAATCTGTAGAGAATCTTTGATTCGGCTTGACACTTTGAAGAGAGAAATTATCCCGCATTTCGGAGAAAATCTGTAGATATGTGTTCTAATTATGTATTGTGAAATATATTCAATGTGCCGTCAAGCTACGTGTTAAAATAGCATTGAGTTACCAATAAAATATCGTTTTGAGGCATTTTTTTCACTAAAATCGATATATATAAGTAGAAAAAATATTTTAAAGAAAAAACTTTGTAATGTCCGCTCGGTTATATATATATTAGTTAGACAATTGTACCTGATGATAACGCTTTAAGCGTCGAAACACATTTACAAATAAATAACCGAGTGGATATTACAAAGTTCTCCCTTTGAAATTCACGATGATGCTCCACAATATCTCGCCGGATATCGTTGAATATATAAGAAAAAATATATTATTTCGCGTTTCAAAAAAAATGTGTACATATGTATTCGAATTATGACGAAATATTTTTCATGTGTCATAAAGCTACATGTTACAATAGCATTGAAAATACAAGAAAACATCAATACGGTGTAAGTTTTTCTATTTTATCACTATCTCTCACTAGAGAGAACATGTAGGCAAGATTACGCGCAAATCTGTTCATAAAAATCGCGACTACCAT
Source organism: Ceriagrion tenellum (assembly GCA_963169105.1). NCBI lineage: Eukaryota > Metazoa > Arthropoda > Insecta > Odonata > Coenagrionidae > Ceriagrion > Ceriagrion tenellum. Next base: position 127,756,482 of record OY720637.1, read on the forward strand.
CTTCAGTGCACTTATTGTTTTAATATTTTTATATCTCGGCGTCCTGGATTTGTTCCTTGAGTGCACCCGGTCACCCTAGTTCCACCGATGGTCAAGGACAAGTGGGATGAAAACAAAGGCTCGGCCGAACTGGACGGGGCCCTTTTGCACGATTCGAAGCGGCCGGTTGTATCTTCGGTTCGCCTCTGCATGGATGAGGGCGATCTCGGTCGAATCGGCGCGCTGAGCGAGGCTTTCCTCATTCATCCCGTCCTGCGGAGTGGACTTTGCCCACGTCACCTCGAAGTATCTGTCCGAGCGAAGAACGCTCTTCGACTTATACAGTCCTTGAAATATTGGACGCTTAGCGGTGCCCTTGTGCGAGTTAGCGCCGATGCCAAAGCTATCTATACTCGGAGCGAAGCGAAGAGAAGCAGGGAGAAGCTAGAGGGCGTTTCACAGTACTTTTTAATGTTGACTACATGAGAGCTTCATTCATCCATACCCTTCTCGCCATTCCCTTTCGGGGTAGGCAATGTCGAATGGTTAATTCCGATTGGTCATATAAAATTTGCTTCCCTTTTCTAATTTCTTCCATAATGCCCTATCCTTACAAACCACTTTCGCTTCCCTTGAACCCATGCATTTCTACAAACACGCTATCATATTCTTCACCATCACCTTTGGTCGTTCAATCCTAAGATTTGTTGTCTGCAGCCCTCCGACCATCCCTATCTAATGCTAGTTCCCTTACCTCCTGGTGTCTATTCCTATGTACTTTCATCTTCATTTGGTCCATGAACTTATTTCTGGGTCGTCCCCTGGGGACTATTCCCTCTATTTTGCCTTCAATTATGTTCTTCACAAACCTATTGTGTCTCAGGGTGTGTCCAACCCATCTGATTCTTCTTTTCTGTATGGTGTTCCATACGGTTCTATCCTCTTCTACTCTTCTGTACACTTCATCAGTTCTAACTTTGTTCGTCCATTTTATCTTCAGCATCATTCTCCAGCACCGGGTTTCGAATGATTCTAGTCTTTTCTGGTCAGCTTTTCCTTATTCTTAAGACTCCTTATCTATCCTTTATACTCCCGCATCTTATTCTTAAGGCTCCATACACAACCCTCCTCTTTAGAGTCTCTCTTACCGCATGACTTTCGTGATGTACCCCTTCCTCCCACACCATTCACAATCCTATCACGTATCTGTTTCGTTATTCGACTCTTTTCTCGACATTGCCAAACCAACAAAGCTTACTCCTTTCAAATGTGCACGTTACGGACTACCCAACCCACTTTCTTACATTACCCACTCATTCCGAACCCAAATATTTCCTACCTTTTCCGCACACACCTCTTGGTAACCACTACCTCTTAATTTTGTCTTATTTAATTTTCCTTGTAAATCGAATCAAGGGAGATGGTAATATAGCCTTAAGTTAAGGTATAATGCTCATCTACTTCTTGTAAAGCGAGCAAATACGCTTTTATGAGACTATGAATTCATTTCGCAGCATATTCGTCCTACCTTCCTTCATATCTCTAATAAATACTATTATTTTTCACGATCTACTCACGCTTATCCAACATCCACGACAACATGAAAGATATATTTTTGATGAAGAGGAAAATGATAGGCTCCTGTCAGCCGAAATGTACCTCTAGAGAAGAATGACAAGAACAAATTGGTCCATGATAAAAACAAGTGAACAGGTTAAGGAAGAAATAAGCTAAAGAATAACGCTTCTTCAAGCGATTCACTCCAGAAAAATAATGCGAATGCCATGTGCCCAGACATAATGAGTTTCTCAAAACATATCGGAGGGAAAGGTGTTAGGGAAAAAGACAAGAGTACGACCGAGAATGTCCTTGCTTAAGAGTGTAATGTCAGTCATGAAGAGCAACTCCAATAACGAGATGAAAATAACGGATGTAAAGAGAGACGAATGGATACAACGACAGCGAAAATGTTTAGCCTTATGAACAACAACAACAAAAACTCAAAATCCTCCCCTCAATAACGGCCTACAGTATTTCTTCGTCCGTTGCTATTTGTTCCAACGATCTTCTTACGCCTGCCTCCTTGAAATATCTCCCGGCAGCTTGTTTCTCCAGTAGTTTCCTCATCCAGATGCCGGTTGTTGCGAGTTGTCCAGATTCCATGCTTTCTCCCTTTAACCCTTGGTCGTTGTCGGTTGTCATTCCTCCGCCATTTTAGGATTTCCCACCATTTTCAGGAATCCCGTCAGCCTCTTCCTCCCAGCCCAACTGGAATACAAAGGGGTTTGCCAGCTGGAAAATATTTTACCCGCTACACAATGTTTTCGGAAGCCATAAAGGAGCAATATATCAGATGCAGAGTATTAAAATGTTACCAAAGAGTACTTAAAGTTCACATCTTCCGCGATGTCAATAGAAACAATTGCCTACACTTATTTGAAGGGTGGGTTCAATTGACCAACCGTTCCTTGAACACCATAGCCTAAAGCTTCTCAAAATGGGTCCAACAATTGAAAAATTAAAGGGCAGAGTCTTCATTGAGTGAAAGTTTCTCTCCATGCCGTGAGATAGAAGTAATATTTTTATACTCGGGGTTTTGTTGGATTGAATAAACTTTAAGGTGAATTGATTTTTTTTCATTTTTTTTGTTATTGTCTCAGTTTCTATTTTCGTCTACCTTGATATAAGTGTCTTGTGTTAAGGCGTTTCACTATTAACTGGCAGAATGGTAATGCATAATAGTTCTTTTGCGTATTCGTTTCCTGAAATTTCGAGTAAGTAAATGACTGTCATGTGAAAATCTGTCGTGAATCAATCTATCCTCAAGGCCGGAAATGCGATGCCGCCGACATCGGAAGGGAAATATGCGTACGTGCTATGCAGTATCTACCTCCTCGTATCTAAGGGTTTCCATTACGTAACGAATATTCCCTGAAGTAATTTATTTAAATATAACGAGGTATTATTATCTGTTTCCTGAGAGACCAAAAAAAGTGAGCTCTTGGAGAGTAAGTTTGATGGCAGCGTTTTCCATACTGTCGAATAAATATGAAATTCTCTATGCGATGCATGGAGGGACGCGGCCAAATCGACTCATCGGCGGAGACGGAGAACCTAACCCAGACGGAAGCTCGATAAGAATATACTTCAATTATTCACCAGGAAAGAATCAAATGCCGCATGGAAAATATTTCTTGTTTTATGTTATCATCCGTTAAGAGGAGCGAAGTCTGTCGTGGTTTTCCTTGTTGACCAGAAACCTTCCTAATCTTTCTCCTTCCGCCCTTCCTTTTCCTCTTAGATCTCTTTCAACGCTAAGTACTTAAAGCTGGCATCTTTTAGAGACAATGGGAGGTATCCATTGAATGCGTTGAAGTTAGTGTAGATCGTAGCATTTCATTACACCTCTGCGAACTCGAACGACGATGAATGGGACCACATGGGTAAGGGAAGTGCTCGGTAATCTGACAATAGGACTCTGGAGTACACAATACTCGTGGCGGAATGTTTTTACCCTAATTACTTATGTATATTGTTTTTTCATTCGTTCAAGATCGTATTTAAGATGTAAACTTTTTACCTCTGAATGATAAAAAATTATAATTATCCACTTTTTACGCCTTGACTGGAAATCCATGGAAAAACAACAATCGCGTGGGTGAATATCGAAGCCCTTTTTATCGCTTTGCGCTCATTAACTCTGCTTTCGAGCTATTTTGAAGTGCGCAGGATTTGTAGCGAGTGAAAAGCAAGTGCGGTGTTGTGTTGCGAAATTACCAACGCACTCGAGGAATTTGAACAGCGCTCTCCAAGCTGTCTGGAGCGGTAATCGTGGGTCATTGAGTGCACATTTTTATATTTCGAGTCTAAAAAAAATGTTTGTGGTACATTTCAAATAAGGAAGGGCGTCTCTAAATGTATTAGGACTAACTGGCGTGTATAAATGGAATTGATACAAGTATTAAATTTGAAATGTGTTTCCTTAATAAATGCATGTTACGACTAGAGTTTTCGGCGCGGTAGTCGAAATCTCTACGTCATTATTTAGAATAGGGTTTTTTTTACGAATATTGGATTCAGGGTTATACCTTGATGTATGTTAGCAACCATTACAATATTATGAAACAGATTATTTCGCGTTTAGAAGAAAATATGTGTTTTCAACCGAATTGTTACAAAGTATCGCTACGTTTACCAATCGATCTGACCAGGTCAGCTCGGTATGGTAAACGCAATGGGCTACTGGCGGGTCTGTTCCGCTCCTCGTTATTCTTTTGGTTGTCATTGGGAAACAAAATATAATCATTATCATTCAAGGCGTGCCGTGCAGCAAGGGGTAATAATTAAGGAATAGTGAAGTAATGGCGAGTGATGTGACATTAATGATATTGTAGCACATCGCAACTCTACCTCCAATTGTCTCTGATCTCACTAGCCCAATTGGGCAATTTTGTTCACTCGGAATGCGACTGATTATTTCCAACTCTGCACTTGTTTACACATTGGATCAATCGTGCTTCAAATGATAAATTCAATTGTTCAATATCGATATTTTCAGTCCATGTCGGTAAACCATGCGATCTGAGTCGGCACGCCTGGAATTTTCAGATCGGTCCGAGCTCAGATCGAGCTGAGATCAATTGGTAAACGTAGTGTATGTCTCATATGAATTAAGCTACGAGTCAAAACAGCATAGGATAGCAAAAAAATCTGTTTTTTCACTTGTGCCTACAGGTATCATTAATGCGAAACTCGAACGCAGAATTTCGTGCAAATCTGCGAACAAACAATAATCGCCTCAGCTTTTTTTTTCGAGAGGGGGAAATGCTTTTACGTAGACCTGGGCTAGGAGTAGTGCCCAGGTACTGTGGGACTCGGCCACGAATGGCAATACCCACTAAAACCCACCTCTTTGATTATACCTTTTACGGAGGTAGCAACCGAGTCTGGAGCCAACATCCGGTTTCTTCCTTCTCCTTTCCTCAATCTTCTTCAATCAAATCTCGTTCTTGTATTCTTCATGAATATGTTGAAGCAGGCGATCCCTCAAATAAGTGCATGGGTCGATATGATTTTGATGTCTGCTTGGCTGATAATTTTATTTTCTACCCAGACTTCTTGCTCCATATTCCCCTGCAACTTTGCGTGATTCTTAATGTTTTGACTTCTTTAACCTCCTCCTTCTCCTTGATGACCTGTTGAATGGCTTCTAAAGTTGCGTATTTCTCTACCTTCTCCTGGTTCCTCTTATTTAAATTCTGCTGCTCACCTAGAATCTGGGCATCTAACATGATTTCACGATTACCTTTCACTGCTAGAAGGTTCGGTTTCCTTACGCCAATTACCGTTTTGAATCTAGGTTCACTTTCGACGGTGTATCCTTTGTTCTCCAAACTCCTCTGGACATGCTTGACGACTGCGGTGTGCCTGCAGATTCTTGCTCAAAGGGTTCGATGACACTATTGTACTACGTGGTTTAGGACCTCTGTGGCTCCGCGACCTCCTCTGCATGCTCGATCCTCTTCGTTTCTTCCTCTAGTTGTTGGTGACTTCACCGGCAACGCGTTGATACGAAGACGAACTGACTGGACAAAATCTCTTCCCATCAGGAACCTTGAACCGTCTTTAACCCAGTCGTGTTGATGTTTTACCTTCGCAGAGTCCTTTAGCGCATAACCGTTTACTGAAGTATGGAGTTTTAATATCGCTAGCGGCACTGGAGTATTCAACTTGTCTTTATCAATGTGTACACGACGTTAGAACGGCTACCTTATTTCCAGAGTGAAAATGAAATGCCCGTCATGTCAACCCCACTAAATAAGTATTCCACGACTTGAGAAAGCAATATTTGAGATAAGAGTATGATCCGGGTGCGAATGCGGCCGCTGGTTATTTACGCTCAAGCTAGAACCGCATCAGATTAGTTGATATGCTTGCTCTTGCTGCGCTTGTGACTTATGTATATTTAACGTTGCTGAGTTCATCGAATGGCTTCATATTTACCTTCCCGGAGTTCATCATCCGGGACACAATTTTCCTTGTCTGTCGTATCATCGGTTCTCCTTAAAAAGAAGCAGACATCCAGGAAAAATATGTGGACATCCAGAAGCTTTGAAAATTATCTCGATCTGAACGTGCATTCGTCACTCACCATCACGGACACCAAACGGGCACATAATTCAGTTCGGTCTCCATTATCCCCATTCCGATCGACCTAGGTAAATATACGATATAGATATGCGCGCCACATGCGCAATTAGAAATGCTTACAGATGGTATAAACAACGTTTTGAAATGTATCGAGTCATGAGATCATTTTGAAAAGGGCGCACGGCTAGCGTGGAAGAGGAAGGAAGAAAATCGGAATTTCGAACGGCAAAAAGAGAATGCGTAGATATATAGATACAGATATATTCATCACGCCATTTCATTTCGGGGCACGAAAAGTAAAAAAAGTTGACTATTTTCGTCAGCACTTGAAAGTTGGCTTCCTTATCGTATGAAAGAGCGTATCGGCACTAAGTTTGTGGAACATATGGATTTCCACATTCGTAAAGAAACATTGGTACAATATCCACACTTTTATTCTCCGCCGCCGACCGTGTTTTCGCCACATTATGATGATTATTCACCCTGACAATGGCATAATGCGCTGGTACCATGGTCGGTGATGGAGGATAAAAGTGTGGGAATTGTACCAGTGTTTATTTTCAAATATGGAAATCCTTAGTAATAATTTTTCTACATGACGTCCTATCCTCTCAAACTACTTTACCCTCCCTTACTCTCATGCATTGCTTCATACACACTCTCAATTATTGACACTCTTAATTTACCTCTTAATATGGGACATGTCCAGAGGAAAGATTGCCTGCTGAAAAGAATATTAGAAGGAAAGATCGAGGGAGAGAGAGAAAGAGGAAGACGAGGAAATAATATTTTGACTGATATTATGAATGGACTAGCAGGCAGCTTGCCCGCTCACTCCGAGAGCAGGGGTGTGTACCGTTAAGGGTAAGTGTCCTATAGTCTTAAAATAACTCCTTTGTGAAAATGTTTTTTTTTAAATTCACTGTTCTCCTTTGTTGTTTTTAAAGCCATTTGAATAGGAGAGCACTGTGGGTTTCTTTTGTTTCAACCTTTACACTCTTCCACTCTCCCTTTTGGCCTTTCTCCCTTGCCACTGTCTTTCCCAGCATCTGGTTGTTGCAACCATAACTCAAAAATGATCCACTTCACCTTTACTTCACTTTACTGTACTTTCACACTTACACCTTTGCACGGTTGGTGACCTAACAACCCCTGCCACACGCCCAAGCAGCCGCTCTTTTGGATCTTATTTTAACTAACTAAATACACTCCTTTTGATTCATGTCTCATAATCTTTTGATTCATGTCTCATATTTCATCTCCAAATATCTTACACATTTGCACGGCTGGTGACCTAACACCCCCTGCCACACGCCCAATAAAAATCCAAAACTACCACCAAATCATGAAGACAGAGATTCCACATTCAACGCACCAAACCTCACTCTTCTAGCTCAAAAATTGACAGAGAAAGAAGCAAAATGGATACAGAATGACTGACACGCTACAAAATTAATATATATAGGAGTTACTGAGAGCTGAGGGAGACAGCACAGGACAGACGAGCATTGAGGAAGCATTTCAATTGAAACCTGTCTGAGGACAGATTCACCTCAGAAGAAGAATATGCCTCGTATTGTATATCTAGAGTCTCTTCTGCAACATTCACCCTTGATTTGCGCGGTCTACCTCTTCCTCTCACATCGTAAATCGTCATTACATCGTCACAGGGTTGAAATAACCTCCTATTATAATAAATTTAACTTAATTTGGCGATGTCTGTTTTTCTATATTTGGATGTTACATTTGTGATGCATACATTTTCTTCAATTAATCAATTAAATAGCTCATTTGTATAGTTAAATACATGATTAAGATTGGCAGTATTGGCCATTCCTTTTCACTTTCACATTGGTTTTCACATGACGCTGCGTAAACAGTGCCCATTAGTCATACGCTACAATACAAAAAGTTGAATATTTGAGAAAAATATTTAAACATGAAGAAAGTAAGAAAACAAACTGAATTTTTGTGTAAATAATTATGAGATACGTAAAATTTCATATAAAAAGTTTCAATTCTATATTTAATTTCCCGCATGGTGAATTTGCCAGTGGAATATTGGTGTTTTAATGGATTTTTTTAAGCTGGAGTCCTGTTTATACCGCCATAACTTCTTAATAAAGATCTTGATAGTGCCCAATTTCCTATTGCTGATGATCCTGTTATTAAATATAAGGAATATAGCCTCAATAACCTGTTAGTGATTAGTCTATGTTGATAATGGACTCCTGAAAAATTATTTTTGTAGTTTCGCCGGCGAAAATATCCACAGTTTAAATGCCAATAACTCAAAAACTAAAAAAGACAAGATTTTTACGAAGACAGGCTATAAAAGCTTGAGTACAAATTACCTTGAATAGCTATTTTCAGTCAGAAAGCATTTTTAATCTTGAAGATATTGGTATCCAAACATGGGTGCACAAGAATAGGCGCAATCCGCGAGAGTCAAAAATGGGCATGACATCCCATTTTTGAATGGCCCTAACACAATAGCCCTTAGGATTTTCAACCTTAAATTTTGCATGTGGGCATTATATGAGTAGAGGTACCGATACCTATTTATTTAGTCAAATCCAAGTTGGTGACCATACAAATGTATAGACTTTGGTTGAATTCACATGGAATGACCCATCGTTCTTTTTGCTGTCTTACACCTAGGTACCTACTTAGTTAAGCTTTTCGACTCTTCTCTATTCTGTCAACATGGCCAAAGCAACGAAGCACACTCCTTTCAAATATGTCCATCGCTAGAAAATAGACAAGCGTCTTTATCGAGGCAAGATTGAAAATTAAATCCCTCTGTCAATTAAACCCCTTTTTCCCATCGTCTAGTCCCTTATTCCACCGATATTCGCTCCCTGAGTACAGCGGGAATGTATAAAAGGAAGGAAGTATACAAGGAAGTGGACATACAATGGAAAGCTGCGCGTTTCGTCTACTCGAGACGCCGCACTGCGTCTCTAGGGATAAATAAAAGAGATATTTCGCCAAACAGATAGGTACAAAAATTCGCACATCCCTCGAAAAATAAGTGGCTATCGTAAAAACTGAACTCAATTCCGAACAGTAAACACTCCCTAATAACACTCAAAATTCACCTCATTTAACCTTCTACTTTACACCTTTACACGGCTGGTGCCCTTACATTCCCTGACCCACACCTATGCGACGTCTGCTGGGTAGTATGTAGATGTAAAAGATTCATTACGGTTGGCATGTTAAGTTACGAGTAGAAGAGTTTTTCCTGGGCTATAATTCGTCGTTATCGTCTGATTCGAGAGCAGATGGTTTTAATCGTGCCACAGATTTCTCGGCGAATTAATTATCATTATTTCTGTTCAAATTTTCGAAATCCTTTTTGGTTGACACTCCAAGCCGATTTTCCGACTCGGAATAGGAGACTTACATAATGACTCCCCTGCATAGAAGATTTGGTAAGAGCAAGTGAGTAAGACCTAATGAAATCGAGCTCCTTTGAGCGGCCACGGCTTTGTATAGCGTCGTCTCGCTAGTTAGCAGATTACCCGTGCTATCGTGTGAATCCCTCCTGAACGGCAACAACCGGCAGCGCAGAAGACACGAGGGATGGGTTGCCACGGCTGCACGAGAAGTCAGTCGTAGCGTCTTTGGTACATACGTGCGTACAACGGTGTCTAGCGGGAGCGAAATGGAGAGAAAAGAAAAGGAAAGTTTGGAATCCGTGTGAAGTAGAGCGGCGAAGAGGACGGATTGTTGCGAGCGAAAGGGAGGGAAACAATGGGATAAGGCTTTGCAGATGCATTGTCCTCGCGAGGGATTGGTCGGAATTCGCAGAAACAAGGACGAAGGCATCCTGATATCCCTACCACCTGGTAATGGTACATTGCGGATGTGTGCACAGCGGTTACTGTAGCGCTCATGAGTTTTTTTTCCTGGGCTACAATCCTCTCGCAACCCATTTTTTGACGATGGATAGTGATTTTTCAATAGTTTTTCCCGGAATGAAATTCGTTATCTTCTAATTCGAAAACGTTTCACTCGTGCCACGGTATATTTCTCTGCCCATTACTTATCATTATTTCTGATCAAATTTTCTAAATACTTTTAGTTGACACTCCAAGCAGATGTCGCGTATAATGGGTTTTTTTCATTTTGATTTTTTTAAATTTACTTATTTATTTTAACCCCAAAAACAGCACACTGACCTTTTACATTGGTAGACCACATACGACATAAATATTTAATTTATACAGAATCAACAAAACAAGTAGCACAAATTTTAACAGGTAAGGTTATTAGTAGGGATGGGTCGAATAGCATTTTTCTTGAAATCGAATATCTAATATTTTTTCGAATATCTCCCTCTTATATCGAATACTACATGGTTCTTTTTTAAAGAAGATTATAAGAATGTGGAAGATTTAAATATTTAGTTATTATTAGTATTCTACTACGTTAATCACAGACCTTTAATTAAATAATTAATCACAATTATTTTAAAAATTGAATTTGTAAAATGTGTCATCATGCAACGAGGAATCAAAAAAAGGACCAACCAACCTCGCGAGCGCTTGAATATTCATTCATTTGCTTTTTCATGTAATTCCCCTGATGTTATTATGGAGTATATATATTTATACTTAACTTGAAAGATGGAATTTTGTTTGAAATATTAATTAATGTATTTGTACCAGCCAAATCTGGTAGACCAAACGCTTTGTAACAAGTAAGACCCAACCGATGACCGCGAATTTGAAAAACATTACGGTCGATTCGTATAATATATTCGAGAGGGTGAAATTATTAATTTGTGTTCTCGAATGTCGAATAGGGCAAATAGCTCATTATTCGGGGTATTCGAGAATTCGACTATTCTAACGTCTCATCTCTAGTTCTTAAGGAACAAAAAGTATTTACAAAACAACGGAGTAAAAGCTGGGAGGTGAAGAGAAAACTTCGACAGAGGGATTTTTCGCTGAAAGGGAATTGAATACGGAGGGGAGCCTGTAGAAAAGAGAGCGTTGGGATACAGAGAGACGGAATTTCAGGCGTGTTCGGGATTGGTGTTTCGGGTGAAACGAGGAGGCTCTCGGAGTGAGACGCATGAAATAAGGTCATTATTCCGAAAAGAACCACTTAACATATTATACAATAATTTCATGTCTACAATCAAGAAGGATAGCCTTGGCAAAGAAGTCATATGAAAATAAAAAACATATTCTAGGAAATAACCACATTAAAGTAGAAACAAGGAAATCTTTTGCGAAAACGTTTGTATGGAGCACACTGCTATATGGCTGTGAAAGCTGGACATTGAGCAAGATGGAAAAGTAGCGGTTGGAAGCTATGGAAATGTGGATATGGAGGAGGATGACAAAAAAAAGATGGACTGACAGAAAGAGCAATGAAGAGGTGCTGAGGGAAATAAAAGAAGAAAGAAGATTGATAAAAGAGATGGAGCAAAGGAAGGTTAAATTCATTGGTCATGTTCTTCGACATAATAATTTTTTGGACAATATAATGGAGGGGAAGGTGCTCGGTAAGAGAAGCAGAGGAAGGTCAAGAAAGAAGTTCCTAGATGATGTACGAAGTACTTGGGATTAAAAACATGTTGATTTGAAGAGAGCTGCAGTACACCGGGACACATGGCTGCAGAGACAAGGCTTAGCCTTTAGAAGAAGATGATGAATCAAGCGGCGTTGACGTAGGTCGCGAATGACATAGGTGAAAAAAACTTCTTCACGGGGTAAATTACAGTATTCTAGGATAGGGAGGATACAGCCGAAGAGAACAGTTCGCAAGGCAAGAGGGTCGCTTACATCCGTAAGCCGGTAAAGGAGTCCAACCGCAGCCATTGCCTTATGGGATATTTTTCTTATGTGGTCAACAAATGTGATCTTACAATCTAAAATTACTCCCAGATCGGAGTTGGTTCCAACCGAGGGGATGGGGCATAGGATTGAACGGTTTAAGCTGTCGAAAAGAGGTTTCTTTTAATGAAAACGTCAAAAGAGCTGATTTGGAGGGGTTCACGCGTAACTGCCATCTGTCACACCAAAGACTAATCGCATTTAGTGGCGCTAGGAGGCATCGCCAATGGGTAGCATCGTCAATACACTTAAAAATCTTACAATCACCGGCGTAAACTTTAGCTTGGATCATCACCATTGATTTATTAAGTTAAGCTACTGATTTATGAAAGATAAATTCTTCTCGAAAATCCCACCGGGTAATACAGATACAAGGTACCGAAGTTTCAGCTGACGACTCGACCATCATCTTCGGGATGAATGCCTGTGGAACTTTGGTGCTTCTGTACCAATTTAACTCGTTCGAATTCCCGAGAAGGTTCAGAACAGGCGTATTTCAGAGCGACTCAGAGAATATCATTTTGACTCCACACTACATTTATAGGTCTGAAGTGATCATATATGAGAGATACATAACCGAACAGATAAGTACACAAATTTGTTCTTTCAACGCACAATAAGTGACCACAATAAAAACTGACCTCCACTAAATACACTCCCGTCATGCGCTTCTCCTCCAAAAACCTCATCCCTTACATCTTTAAACGGCTGGTGTCCTTAAACCCCCTACAACACATCCATGCAGCTGTTTTCAGGGTGGTATATAGCTGTAGAAGAATTTGCCTTTCCTAAACTTACCTTATGTACCCTTGCCTTTAATAAATTTACCTTAAGCACCCACCGGAAAAGCTTTATATCTTATTTTCCAGTTCACGATCTGTTTCAAAATTTTTCAGCCCGATTTGGAAGCGTATTACCTGCAAACTGGAAGGGCTATTTTGTCATTTAATCATCAAATTTAGGCTAAACATTTTCTGCGTAAAATGATAGCAAAACCTTTTGTTGAATACTGAGTTCGTTTAACATTACTATGTTAAGATCGAAAAAACAGCCCATGTTCACGCAGCTCCTGAGCGAATGCTCCGCGTTTGGTGCTTCGTTAAAATGAAACTAAGAAAGAGGACTCTGAACTCTTAAATGAATTGATCAGTCCCAAACTTGTCCCCTCCTAGGAGACAATTATTTCGCTATGCCTATGAAATCGTGGAACTATGGCCCCTTGTGCAATTTTCTCTGAGACGTACATGAGAGTAATTGCAAGTTTATTTTTTTGTGGCAAGAGGCTGATAAATGGGGTGACAGAAGCTCTCTAACTTATCGCTGTTTTTCTGAACGCCTCGATATTATCTTTATGCCGTCAAGAACATTGGAGCCAAGAATCGAGAAAATATTCCTGAATATTGTCAAGGTGTAACGACGTCACGGAAGGTAGGAAGACCAGTTTTCTGGCGTAGGAAGGTTTAAATGGAAGACGGTAAAACCCCTCTATGTTTGTTCCTGTTGCAAGCCTCTCTCTTCTTGCACGATTTCTTTTTTCATCTCAGCATATTTCCTACCTTCCTTCACCCCTTTCATAGAGCTTATTTTTTTTCTCCTGCTCGCCCAACGTTCTCCCCTCTAACATTCTCATTACTTGTATTCCTCCTCCTGTACGTTTTTTCTCTTCCAACCTCTTTCCAATATCCGCCAAATTTTTCTTACCTCATCCACCAATACCAAGTACTTACCCCCTTTGTTTTCCATTTCATCCAACTCACTTTCTTCGTTCTCCTCCACACTCACATCTCTAACGCCTGAAGCCCACTCCCGTTCTCTTCTCAGAATGGTTCATATTTCAAGAAATAGTCTTCGTTTCATGAATCAGCCAATTTGTTATCCCCTTCCCTCGAAGGATGTTTATCGGTTGAGGTTTGCTGTGTTTCCTGTCTCTTCAAGTGTAGAACATCTCTTAAACTTACATGGGATTTAATTTATCTTGACTCTCAAATTCGTCTTCCAATTTAATTTTCTTCTTCTGCTCCTTAACCCTAAGGTTGGTGGGCTTTCAAATCTTTCTTTCCAGAGCGAGGGGTATGCAACTCTGAGAAATGGTGTACACTTGTTGAGAAATGGTTGCGAAATGGACAGAAATGGATAGAAATAGACAGAAATGGTTAGAAATGGATAGAAATGGACAGAAATGGACAGAAATGGATTGAAATGAACAGAAATGGTTAGAAATGGACAGAAATGGATAGAAATGGACAGAAATGGACAGAAATGAATATAAATTAATATAAATGGACAGAAATGGATGGAAAAGGTTAGAAATTGATAGAAATGGCTGAAATGGAAATGCGGAATACACTTGTTTTTGAAGTTGCGTACCCCTCGTTCCAGAGCAAGTCTCTTTATTTCAGCATATCTCCTCTCTCCTCCAATCCCATCCAGCAATTCCTGCTTAGGTTTTCCTCTTCCTGCACGTTCCTCCACCATTACTTCCATCAAGGCAGTCATCCAGTTACAATGCCGCAACAGTCGTCCAATCCATCCTTCACTCCTCCTTGAGATTGAACCTACCAATGTTCGCCCCTCCCCAACTCTTTCCAGAACCTCGACGTATGTAGCTGTCTCTGCCCATGAAATCTTTAGCATTCTCCTCCAGCACCACATTTCAAATGCCTCCAATCCGCTTCTTTCAGCTTTTCTTAAGGTCCAAGTTTCTGAGCAGTATGTGCACACACTTCATACAGAGCTTTTCAAAAATTCTTGACGGGTTTGTATCGAGACATTTTTTTTATTCAAGAGAGTTTTCTTCTTGATAGAACCTTGTTTCGCTTGTGCTCTCCTGCTTGTCACAACCACTGAGCATCTTCCATCAAATGTTATTCAGCTGCCAAGATATTTAAAATTAGTGAAAATAAAATATTTATTGATATATTCTTAGTAGTTTGGAGCTTTTAATTGCATTCTGCGGCCATAGCTAAAGCGAGACCGTTTCACGGACCTTAATGTCAAGATAATTCCGAGAATTTAATCATTAAAATTAATAAAATAATACCATAACGCCAAATATTTTTCTTACATATGTAATAATACCTTTATATTTCTTCATTTACGACATTGTTTATTTATCCTATTTGATTTGCATGTGTGTGTTTTTTCCTGTATTCTTGGAGACAGAATGAGGTATCAAAAACATTCAAACCTCTTAAAACTAAGGATGCAGCATTAGTCGCAATCATCTGTCATTCCTGTCTCATGAAATGCGAAATTCTCGAATCAATTTCCACTTTAATAGGCCTAAGTGTAGTGGGAGACTTTCGTGATTAAGAAATTAAGTCATCCACTTATCGAATTTATGAATGTTTCATTTCGCAAGCTTCCACTTCCAGACGATGAGTCATCAACCCGCGTACTTTCAGGCCATGAGTCATCATCACTCCATTTTAAGAATACTTCTGCACTGTGACGGTTTTTTAGTTTTATAGATCTGAAAGCTAACGCCATCAAATGATATGCATATTCGTGGACGACAAGTGAAATAATTTTATGTGATTTTTTGTGTTTTTGAGCAAAGGGCTAATAATTTGGGCACAACTTCTACCATGATTATAATGCAAAATTAATGACATTGTTTGAAGGTTTCCATGGTTGTTGGACCAAATTGATTATTCCTTTAGAGCTGATGGTTTCCGGCGATACTTTATGGAATTAACTAAACATTTTGAAAGAATATAGTAAACTTTGTTTTTCCACAATGAATTTAATTACTTGCGACGATGGTTTCGACGATTAACGTCATCATCAGGTGAAGATACATCTTGGTGCAACCTTCACTTCATGTATCTTCACCTGATGATGACGTTAATCGTCGAAACCATGGTCGCAAGTAATTAAATTCATTGTGGAAAAACAAAGTTTACTCTATTCTTTCAAAATCCTTTAGAGCTTATATTTTAGGCCCGGTTACAATTAATTATTTCTCCTAGGGAAAGTGAATTTCAAATTACGAACCTGCAGTTTGAGTTCTGCACACTTTTTTTATTCCAGCGCTACCCGCTCAAAAATTCTCCTCATTCGCTTACCGTGCTTACCCACGTGCTGTGTATTATTCTTTTTAAGGTGTACTTTAGTAGAAAAAAGTCGACAATTGTGGGGAGTAATTTGAGAGCTCGTCTCAGCATGAACGCGAGTAGGTGGCTCGGTCATTTTCTTCCTCATGGGGAGGTAATATGTTATTGCGATGACAGAGGAAAGACTACTTCAATTCAATTGCCACAACTTGCTAACTTAAGGAGGGTTATTTTCACTATTTTCCGCGCTGGGACTCTCGCTTTATGACAGAATTAGTTTGACGACGAGCTCTCGGAAATTTGTTATGTTTTTACACCCGATCTTTTTCCCGCGGTTGATGTATTTTTTTATATCTCTCGGGTTTCTGACCCAGAAAAATTACTCGGCCTTGATCGGATACAGTACGATGCAGGGGATTTAAACTGGAGCCTCCAATTTGGACGATGAACTGATGATTGCTACTCGAAATAAGAGCACCACAAAAAATAAATAAATGCATGTTGAAATTTTCGAGAGGAAATTTGCCTATAAAATTGATCCAACCCCGGCCTGAACTGATATCAGTTTTCACACGACACTGACCATGGAAAAAATACGCCAGAGTGCAATTTCGAATATCTCAACTGTAAGTAATTAAGTATTGGAATTTCCCTAACATAATATCGTTGTTCTCAATATCAAATTAATCTCTAACCTTTTGTGACTTTTTCCCGGAGTTTAGTTAGTTCTAACCACTAATGAACGCCTCTACTCTTAACCCCATTTTCCTGGTATTCTCGTTCATACTCTGCCAAATGTTTCCTTGAATTCTCCACATGTTACGACATTTATTATAATGCCTCCTGTCTCTTTTAGTTCTCTGATTTTAATATTCATCTGTGTTTATTTAAATCCCATAAATTACGGCACTATATAACGGAATAAATCAATTATTTGCGAGGGAAATATTAAGTAAATCTCTCCGAAGTTTGGGAAACAGTTTACAAAACGAGTAGGAATGAACCACTAAAATAGAGTACCTATGTATGATGATGATGATAGGCAGTTAATGTCACTTGTTCAGCTCGCTGACGACTGATTTCAGATGAAATTGTAGGTAGGTAACAGGACAAAGACTTGCATGATGTTCTTTTTTAACTATGCATACCATGAAATGCATAACACAAGGTTTGAACCTATTTGTAGGCCACCTCCAAAGTTTGAGATTAAAAAAAAACATATTTGACGGAGAGACGTTGCCAAAATATTGGAATGAAACAAAGAAAATATATCATCACGAGATATTCTGTGCAAAAAGAGACATTGATTACAAGTAGGTATTGTCTATTTTATCTAAAAACTAAGCCTTGGTTAAAGTGGCATCACCTTTGGGCATTCTAGCTGTTATTTAGAAGATATTTGGACAACCCTTTATCTAACCTTCTCATTTCTGGAGCATCCTTTCACATCTCAATACATTATTTCCTCACTAATAGGTCTCTCTTGAGCTCCTCATAATCTTTTCCGTCCAAAAGTCCTATCCCCTTCCTCCCTCTTGGACACTTCCTCAGCCGTATGCCATCTATTATTTAGCCTATTCAGCACTCCCACACCCTTCAAAATGTCCTCCAGCCATCCATTCTGCCTTTTCTCGACCCTCCGTCACCAATTTCCTTTCCTCTCCCACGGTATCCAGCACTTCTTCATTCTTCTTCCTCGCCCTCGACCTCAACCTTTCCCTCCTCTCCAAACGTATACCTCATATGCCTCCTGTGTAATTTCATCCTCGCCTTTACCACCACAAACCCGTACTGTGCCACACTCCATATTATAGCTTTCACCAATCTCTTCATCGTCTCTCTCCTCAGACCCCCTCTTATCAATTCTCTTCTTTTCCAAAATGCTTCTTTGGATAGCGCAATTCTTCGTCTCAAGTCCCGATCCCTAAAGCCATTCTCCGTCAATACATTACCTAGGTACGTAAACTACTAACCCTGCTCTATTTTATTCTCTTCCACCCTTATATTCAACCTCGCTTTTTTTGAGAAAATATCATTACCTTCATCTTCTGGTGATTTATCTCAATAAAGTGAGAGGGTCATGGAATACGTAGCAGAGCAACGTAAAACGTGAAAATTATGAGCTCAAGTTGCAACTCTGAGAAAGAATTTTAGGTAAACGGTGCTGAAAATCGAGATTGGTGCCCGACGATCTTTTTTCTGTAGGCTAGAAGGTCTTTTTTCCTCGGTGTCTCCCATCGCAGCAATGAGTGCAGTGTGATAGAGGTGGAGAATGCCATCTCTGTTTTTTGCTGTCGAGTAATCATGTAGCATTCTAAATCAAGTTTGTTTCATAACTGGTGATTAATGGCCGCTTTGGATTTGGCAGAAAACCGAGGAACTCAGAAAGCCGAGGGACGAGGCTAAAACCGTAATTTAATTGTTATTTCAGGTTACTATTGTACCTCCCATCAACAGTTAACGCTTCAAGTCTTTACAGCATTAAACCAAATAATTTAAGATATTTTAACCTTATTAACTGTTTTAATAAAAACTGTAAAGGTAATTTATTATTCTCTGTGGCATTTATTTGCGATAAGCTGAACTATCTCAATAAGAGCCCGTTATAAAATCTCCGTTTTATGGACGAATTACACCTATATTAATACTGGAAACTTTTTTTTCAAATCATGATCATTTCATCATTTGATAAATCATGGAATCATTTAATATGGCATTTTTCAATTTTCATGATGATTTAACTACTCCACCTGTGGAATGAAACCTGTAAAATGTTCATCTACAAGGTGTAGTTGATGGCTTCTGCGGCCGATACTTTGTGGAATCCTATTGTTCGAAGAGGAATATAGTTGTTGCAATCTAAAAATCCGTTGTTTTATTCAGTAATGTACGACCAGGAAGGTACCTTTCCTACATTT
The DNA here is from genome assembly GCA_963169105.1 of Ceriagrion tenellum. Lineage (NCBI taxonomy): Eukaryota > Metazoa > Arthropoda > Insecta > Odonata > Coenagrionidae > Ceriagrion > Ceriagrion tenellum. The sequence goes on from OY720637.1 coordinate 127,775,436, forward strand.
GATAAATGTGAATTTCTCTCGAGATTTCCACCGGGTTAGGTGTTTGACTGCTTTCGAAATTACAATGGCTAGCACTGCCATTGTCCTAAGAGCGTTGAGGGCGATGGCAGCCATTGTAATGTTGGCAATAGCCAAACTCCTGACCCGGTGAAAATACAGAGAGAAACTTTCCTGTTATAAGCATATGCATTCCAACTATTTTCCCTACACTGTAGCATATTCAAGGAAATTTTTCCTAACATAACTAATCCTGAAAGTACTGCAGTGTGACGAAACTTATATAAATAATTATAATTATATAACAGTGATTTGCTTAGGGTCGATTGTTATATTCGTTTCGCTTACTCGTTCTTCGTCACTGAAATCAGTTAGACGTCGTAGAAAATTCAACGACCCCTATTTCACGATATTTATACCTTAATTTAGCCTTTTGGACTACTTTCTTACTGATTTCAGCATCCACGATCTTAAAAATAGTGCAAGCAAACATCGCAATATCAGGCAGAAACCAATGAAGCATGTTGCCTAAGAGGAACATCATCATTGGTGGTTCAATCCTCAGATTGGTTGACTCCGTCCCCGTCTAATGTTATTTCTCTTACTTCCTGGAAGTTTTTCATGAGCACATCCTTTCTTCTTAAGTCCTCTTCTTTATTTATTCCTTTATTTTATCCGTTCATTTGATCTTCACCATCTTCCTCCAACACTAGGTTTCGAAAGCTCCTAGGTTTTTTGACCCAAGCTTCCGATCCAATGACTACTTCGCTCCACACGAATGTTATCACTACTTTCATTTAAAAAAACATAGCACCGACTAATCGCATATAAGTGATATGATATCTTCTTTTTGTATCAGTAGGATTTTAAAAAGAATACAGAAAAGAATTTAAGAAAAAGAATAGAGTGCTGAAATGTGTTTTAAAACATAAAAATTTTGAAAACCTTGAACCTTGAACTTGAAAAAACCTTGAAAATGGCACTTAGTTGCTGAAACCTAGGTCGATTTTAATAAATTACTGTGGAATTAACCAAGTTTTATCTTTTCATTATGAATAAAAATGTTCATTTTCGCCAAAATACGATGAGGAAATACGGAAAAGTTTCCACAATAAATCGAGCCGAGCCGAGAATCGAGTCACCATTGGCTCACCAGAACTATGCGCAGATCACCACGCTACACAGGCCTCCATGAGAACCATATTCAGTGCCCTTGCTTTCTATCTAATTCCCTCGTCGTGATCTTTTGCACTTATTCATTACAGCCATTGCATATTTTCAATGGCCTTAATTTTTAACTGGGGTTAGCCCAAGATGTACCCCAATTTCTCTCCGTATGCATTCTAATGCTGCAGTAGTAGCTTATATTTGCTATACCATTTCCGGCAAAAAATGGTTTCATTCTGTCTGGATTGACTGAAGTTCACCTGTGACAATTCTAGGAAGTAGGCTGTTACCACTTATAAAGGTGGTCTGATTTGGCTAGCCTGATCTATTCTAGAAAAATATTACTGGTACTGGTATAATTCATGCATGCCTGGTGTGGAAGCACCCCCTGGCACACACCCTTTGGGTGGCTTGCAGGGTATGACGTAGATGTAGATGTACTGGTATTTTACATTTACGTAGAGCTCCCCTGATATCTTCACATTTATGAGTCCCTTTGGCCCAACGGTGTGCTTTGGAGGTGCTACTACGCTCTGGTTAGGCCACACCTCAAATACGCCGCGAGAATTTGAGCCCCTGTCTAGAAAGATTTAATCCAAAAAAATACTGAGAAAACAAATGAAAGCTGCTCATTTATTTAACAACTGCCGCAAATGAACATTTAGTATTTCACAGCTTGTATAGGGATTGGGTAGGGAGCTTCTATAAACTCGGAGGCTGCAAGCTAGCCTTAGATTACTTGAGAAATTCTGAAGTGTAATGTTTCAGTGTTATGCAGAGAATATTATTCTGACGTCGCACTGCATACCTTGGTCCGATAAAGACGATGAAATGAGAGAGATACATTGCCAAGCAATTTTGGTGTCCGTTTGTCCTTTCGTTGCACAATAAGTGACCGTAATAAAAAATTAATTCTACTCCAAGCACTCAGCAGTCCCCAAATACATTTTACCATTTCATTTCCCTATAAATTTCTCCTTTACACCTTATAGCGGCTGGTGTCCTAAAACCCCCTGTCTATGGCGGCTCGTTGGGTAGTTTCTAGCGGTAGATGTTATCGCATTCCCCTCATAATATCCTCATGTTTTAATCATTTCCACCCCTTAGAGCGCCTAAAATTTGTATTTACTTATTCAATTTTCCTCGCGTGCTAAGCGCTCAGTCTTTCATGTTGAGCAGCAATTTCTATCTCATTCTGAGAATTCACTGCAAAGCGGTTTTTGTCGTCGTCAAATTTTCCTCTCCATGATTCTTCTAAAACCGCAACTGGTGTATTTCCTTATTTTCCTTCCTTTCAATGTAAGCTACTTTCATAATCCTCTCTTTTGCCGGTTTTTCTCAAGTCACTGTACTCTCGTCCTTTTTCCTCGTCCAATTTTAGATCTGGTTAGCATTTCCTGATCAATATGCGCAGTGTTTAAAAAAATAAAGAACTTCACTCTGTATGCCTTGAAACCAGCACATCCTCACCCCGGTTGACCTCTTAAACTAGGAACGAAGATGAAATTGCTGAGATTTCAAATGAATCGGGACTTTGTACCGATCAATCGTCTCTCTGGAATGAAATCGATGTCAAAACTTATCACTAATCGGTATGAGTGATGTAATACTTATTTTCCACTGGTCGTTTGAAAAATATAAAGCATGCGAAGTCCGGTTTTGAAGATTACTCATAGCAGGGACCGTGTCATGCTCAATATCAAAGTTCGCGGATGGCATACCATCCATACTGACGAATCTATGAGTCAGTCGGTAGCCATTATTTGTGGCCATTACATATCATATCGAACTGGAAGGAGAAACTTATCGGAATTCCAATCTTTGGAATAATAGATTTTCAATTATTTCATTTCATCATAATTAATAACCTTACCTTCAGATATATCGTGGGGAACACAAATACAAAACATACGCGGCACAGCATTAAAGAAACTAGGTTTTCTTAAGCGTATAATACGAAGGTCCTCGGATGAAAAAGTAAAAGAGAGATGCTACTTCGCTCTGGTTAGGCCAAACCTTGAATACGCCACGAGCATTAGGGACCCTGGTCATAAAGATTTAACCAAAAAATTAACAAAATACAAAGAAAAGCAGCACGCTTCGTTAAAAACTGCTACGAGCCAACATATAGTGTTACAAAACTGTTAGAGAGATTAAAGTGGGAGCCGCTAGAGACTCGGAGGCTGCACACTAGGCTTAGGCTGCTTGAGATATTCAGAACTGGTGTGTTTCCGAGCGACACAGAGAATACATATTATCATGACGCCTCACTACATTTCTAGGTCTAACAGATGCGATAAAATATGAGAGATACACTGCCGAACAGATAGGTACAAAAACTCGTTCTTTCCGCGCAAAATAAGCGACCACAATAAAAACTAAGCTCCTCCAAATACACTCCCACAGGACATGTCACCATTTCACCTCCAAAACATTTACATTTTTACACGGTTGGTGACCTAACACCCGCATGCCACACGCCTATGCGGCGGCTCGCGGGGTAGTATGTAGATGTAGATAATATCTCACTGGAGTGGCTATCGAACTATTTTCCATTTCGCTCACAGGTTCTCATTGCCTTTGCCTATGCTATCAAATTTCATCACATGCTATTTTAATTTAAAACATTTCCTAAACATTAGTAACAGCAATTATCGGGAAATATTTTCATTACTATCCACAGGTATTAAACTTTGATAGAAAATCTATAATTAGAAAACTCGAGTTAAATGGAAATTGAGAGTTACTATTCACTCGTAATTGGATGGGTGTCCGATTAAATAGCTTCAAATTTTGAAGTTCTTGGGAAAAATTTCTTTAGGCGTATGTCTGGTTTCCAAATCCGATGATGTTTTGAGATAAGAGTAGGTGAATCAGTATATGTCAATTTTATTTCATTTTAATATATGTATTTAGGCTGAATATAACCAAATATGATAAATATAAGCTGAAGTCAAAGTTTTTCATTCTGATCGCATGAAGCTGAAGTTGATGCCAAATGAAAATGTCGATAATAAATCGCCAAGTTTACCGATTCGGTCAAGTTTACGTCGTGTGAGGTTTTCCAGGCGATTCAATTGAGTGAAGATTTCTCTGGTTTCACAACGGGTAGTGTTGTTGAGAACTGTCGACGTTTCGGAGGCAGGCTCAGCTATTATCACCAGGGTAATGGAAGTCAGAGCAAGGATGCTGGAAGTCATATATTCTCGGAAATTCCGTTCCTTCATTTCTCACTATCCTGGTGACGATGGCTGAGTCGGCCGTCGATACGTTGATACTATTCAACAACATCTGCCAGTATGTAACCCGGAAAATCTTCATTGTAGTTCACGTCGTTTTTTTCGTTGTGTGAATGAGTTGGTTACAGAGTTTAGCAGATGTGTACACCATTGAAAGCTACAATAATGCCGGAATATGCACCGTATAATTTATTGCCTTCGTGTAAGCTGTTTAGGTGAACTTTGGTGGGTACGTAATTATGAGACATGATCTCTTGAGGGTGATTCTGGAAAGGCGTCCTAATATCTACCGACCTGTAATGATCGCATGTCCCAAGAGGCTTTGATGCCGAGATCCTATTGATTCATCTCTCTTCGGGAAATCCATGCGTTTGCCGTAACCCTTTGGGAGGTCTCCGTATCTTTGCAGCATTGCTAAAGGCATAAACTCATAAGATAACGCTTGCTCAGCTCCCCAGATGATGGGTAATAATCGTCGGCATCGATATAAATGAAGAAAATATAGCTTCTGATATGTATCTAATGTAAACGTGTGTGTTTATTCATGTATGGATTTTATTAGTGAGAGCCAGGGAGAGCGGACAATCCTGCGAGTCGCAAATGGAAAGATATGTCTCCCGTGATTGGGCACCATCATTTTTGACTCTGCAATCAACTCTGTTCTTATTGCCGAATCCATTTTCTTTGATAATAGTATGTTATTTAAATACATGTTTAATATTGCTTATTCTATATAATATTTCATTTAATTCAATCGACATTTTTTACAAAATCATATTTTATATCCAGGTTAAGATTTGTTTAGTGAAAGGATTATTTTTTCTCTTGTTTTTTCAGTGAAGTTGTGAATTTCCTTTAAAAATACATGCCTATTTGAACTCTATGCAGACGATCAACTAAGTTTTGGCGAATATTTTCTTCCGTGACTTCCTCACGTCCAGTTTAAGATCCGAAGAAGCAACAATGGGTCGTATTAGAAAATTCCTTTTCTTCCGATGAAAAGCTACTCGGAAATCTTGTTCATTAATTCTGTTTCGGGTGTTTTTGGAAGAATCTCCCAAGGATTTCGGAGATTCTTTCGGACGGGAGATTTCGGACGACCCCTATCATCATGTTTTCGACGCCCAAAATTCGATGGCCCGACTTAATGTTATCGCCATTCACTATATATGTAGGAGCGACATAGGAGATTATGATATACGCTAGCTAAACATGTTTTTTAAATTCTAAAGGAAAGAAAGTGCTTGTATGTTCTTAACATAAAGTTTGGCCATCGGATTTTGGGCGCTGAAAACAGGGCCTCTTTTTAAATAAAATATCATCAAAGTGCAGATGAGGATAGAAAAAACATTTGTGCATGCATCAATAAACGTAAAAATGATCATGATATAATAATAAGAACTTTGTAATATTTCACACTGTTTTATTACTAGTAAACAAGCGTCAGCAGGCTTATTTGCTAGTAATAAAACAGTGTGGAATATTACAGTCTTTATTATATAATATTATATACAATATAATATAATAAAGACTGTATATAAGATATAATATTATATAATATATAAGATATAATATTATATAATATATAAGATATAATATTATATAATATATAAGATATAATATTATATAATATATAAGATATAATATTATATAATATATAAGATATGATATTATATAATGTCGAAATTCCACCAAGTCAACTCTTCAACCATCTTGTATATATGTAAAAATGATCATTCTGTCAAATGCACTTTATATAGTTAAAATCAGTTTCCCCAACTTGAAGATACAGCTTCCTAAACTCAACGAACTCTTATTTTTTAATGGACAGTGGTAGTCGCCAGGGGACGACCTCAACTTTCATAACGAAAAAATTTAGGGTCTCTCAAAATCGTGGAGAATGGCCAAATTCCCCCTTCGGAGACCCAGATCCTTAGCGTCAGTACCTTTTCATTCGCACCCTTTTTAGTCTCCTGAGGAAAAAAATATTTTTTTCTTACGAGTACGTGAGGAGAATGAAGAATAAATGTATTTTTAAGGAGCCTTTACCCTACCGCCCCTTTCCCATGACTCTCCAGCCTCCCAGCCGTTCTCTATCTCCCCGTTTCCGGGAAGGAAATTATTTTAACACGCGGAAGGAGTAATCGCGCGGCCGCGGATTCGTTCAGCTTCCTGCTCACGTCGTCTCCTTTTTGCGTTCGCGAACTGAGCCAGTCGAGTGGGATGTGGTCGCTTCCGGGCTCCGCAGATTGTATTTCTATTCGCCTGCGTCACTGATGGCGGAAAGTGCACTCGTGCTCATGTTCCCTTAGCCTAACTGGTGGAAGATTAGGGTCAATTCAAGAAGAGACCAACTGAACAGCTAATTTTCATTGCATATTAATTCAAATCCATATTGAAAAATAAACCTTGTACTTTCCCACAGTTATTTATTGTAAACGTACCACGCGTTTCGAAGCCTACTGCATCTTGAGCATAAATATATATTCTGGATTTAAATGTTTGGAATTGTTGCCTAGGCTACGTGTTGCCTAAATTTCCACTTTTAGTTCACCCAGTCCTCGGCGCCACTTAGAAAAAAGTCTTTTCATTTGAATCGTAAATAGACGTAGTTAATTGTTCCTAACGTGAGACTGTGGTGAACATTCAATAACAATCGTGGAGATATGAGTTAATTGATGCTGTCAATTAAATCTTGCCTTTTTTCAGACCTAAAAGTTAATTTGTAAATGCTAGAGAGTAAATATCTATTACAGAAAATGTGTCAGAGGTTTATGAAACGTCTATCGTGTGCCGACAACGATGTTTGCCAGACTATGATTCTAATTTGAATACATTAAGCTCATTCGGCTTAAATAAAGAATTTAGAATGCCTTGTTTAAACAGAACTTGCTTCGTACCAGGCTGCAAAACAGGGTATGCGTCTACGAGGACCCAAAATAGGAGACTTGGATTGAAAAATAAGAATCTGTTCAAGGCTACGGTAGGTGCATTCATTTTTACTTACACCGCAATGAAGGCCATTTTGAATACTCATGAAGTTACCTCGCATTATTATTAAATTTCCTAATAGCGATATTCATGAAGTAATAAGAAGTTAACTGTGCATTCATTTAATAAATTTTGGAGAGGAATTAAATATATCTGTAGGCCGGACGCTATTAAAAAAGTGTATAATTACGTCCCGCGTGTAGTACTACATTTTTTGTCCACTGCATTATGATTACTTGCAAGTAAAACCAGTAAGACGTGTTTATTTACAAACTATCGACCTTATTTACATTTGAACTTCCGTCTTTCATCACTCCAAAAAGTTGTTTGTTTACGGAATTCTAGACAACAGTTTTTGGCGACGAGATAACAATCCATAATATATATTCATGATCTTGAGGTACAATTTTTATCTTTCATCTATTGATTGTTATGATAGTAACCTTACGCTAAGAAGGGAGTTGGGTTGGGTGTTTGGAGAACAAACTAATTTTTGGGTGGAAAGGCAGGGGAACATAGGTTAGGGGCTTGTGAGAAGGGAAATTTTTACGGAAAGGAGTGGGTAGGGGTGCGGGAAAAGTAGCTCGTCGCAAAGGTTGCTTTACTCTCTGATAATTTCCATTTGCTCCAATGCATCCATCTTTGAACCTGTTGGTAGAACAAGTTATATTTCATTAAAAAATGGACGTAAATGATTATTATCCAACAGATACTTGGCAAATTGTGAGTTGGTATCCATATTAAAGTAACTTCGTTAGTATTCTTTGATGCGTGTCCCGAAATTTCGTCAATTTTGACCTATGAAAGCTATATTACAGCTATTGCATTTGGCGACATGAATAATCGATGCCAATCGATCTAGTCATCCTTCTTCTTGAACGTGTTGCTGTCGCCTGAGTTTGTATGCTGAGGAAATATTGCCGGGAATAATTCTTATCAATTTATCTGATACAAAAATAAACTTTTATATGCCCATTTCGGAGAAATGCTTCGAATATATATCGTATAAGCAACCTCCTCCATCTCTCTACCGAATAAGTATGGCGGAAGGTAATCTACTCTAGTACCTTGCAATTTCTTATTCATTTTAATATTATTTATATGAATAAACTGGTTTGAAAAACACCAAATACTCTCTTTTAAAGGACTGCTGCCAGTGCGTAGAATTTGGCCGTAGACCGAATACAACAAAACATTTTTGATGTAGATCGCATTTGTCATTATACCAATATATCTTGCAACAATATGCATATGTGGTTTTCTCGATGCCAAAAGTCAAATTTATTTTTTTTCGTAACCACACTCACCAAAACAACAGTAAAAACTTCTTAACAGATCGGCGTTTCCTGCATTTTTCAGTCATGACCAAAATATTATCGCTTCCCGATCCCGTTATGGAGCTGCTCTGTGAAGAAAGATAACTCAATTAGCATTCGCCAAGTCCTAATTTTGGCAATTAACTTATCCTGCCGGCGAAATCATCATTGAACCGGAACTGCCCCCAGATGGCGATGATTTCCTATGGAGAATTGCTCTCTTCAGGATAATGGATTTGAAATTAACAGGCACGAACGTTGCAGGAATAAAACTTATACATTTCCGTAAATAATCGTAGCTATCTGACTTAAGGGTGTTTAGTAGAGAATGAATTTTCAGCAAATATGCTCTACAGGACTTGCGAGGAAGAACCTGTCAAAAACTATGATGAAATTAACCAGTGTCAATTTCGCCATGGAGGTTTGCACTCCAACTCAACGGATGGGGCTATGATAAAATGTTGTCAAAAGGAACACCTTATGAACAACTATTTATTCAGTCTTAGTGGCAGTTAATTATATCTCTCCTCGTCCGAGGACAAGAATAGATTTTAAACACTAAATTTAAGTACCCCGACAATATAAATGGAGTTGAGTTGTGTTTACCAATGTCTAGCTACTGTCACTAGTCGTATGACCCCTGTTTTTATGTAAAATATGTGCTTGAAAAATTAATATTTCAAAACTGCCTCTATCCTTTGGGGAATAACTCTTGAAGGGCTCGATACAGTCAATGCTAGACGCTGAAGGCCTTTTTTATCACAGTCCTAAAAAAAAACACCGAAAGCTGCATAAAATATAAATAGTTTTTTCATAAGATGTAACATGACGTTGCAGCATCGGGAGCGACGTGGTTCAAAGAATTTGAGTCCTTGATGATTCCAAGCCCCTTATCTAGGAGATACGAGACAACTAGGTCGTGTATCAATGACTGGGAAACACCCAAATATCTTGCGTGAAATTCAATTGGAACTCATACACAGTGGCATCGAAAGCTAATTTTTAGTACATATTACAGCGTGTAACGACAGTTTGTATCGTCATTGTAAGGCCAATTTTCATAATTTGTCATCGGCAGGCTTTTGTCGCTACTTTTAGCCACCGGTAAGAAATGGGAATGGTTTTATCACTGTCGCCCATTACAATAGGTGTTCTACAATCCACATTTTTTTGTACTAATAGTTACGTAATACATAGTGGTCTTTAAAATGATTGTAGACAATATGTTTCGCATGCTGAGTACTTCGTAAACCGTAACTGTGTACACAATATGCAAATCAAGCTTTGTATTCCAAATGACTTTCATTAATTCTGGTGCATATCATCATTAGCGAATTACAATGCGAGTTTTTTGCTACATATATCCTCGGTGTACAATCATCCTCCACCATATATCTTAACAGAGTTCAGAGATAGAGGATACATTTATTTATTTTTTACATTATAAAATTATCTGCGACAATGACTATGTAAAATAACCGAAAGTAATTCTTTCTTTTGAGTTATGTTACTTGGGAAGGTAAAAATTATAGTTGAAAATGACTATCTTGAGTCTCCTCTACAGTTTTTCAGGTATCAGCATGGCGAATAATTCCCTGCAACCTCCGATGGGACTGTAACAGTATCTGAAACTTGACCTAGTGCTTGTTGTGACATTTATGCATGTCTGGATTAAATGACCGTGAATACCTTCAAAAATATTTTAATGGCATAGAAAGGGCCTTGGAATGAATTACTAAATCCTGTTTTTTTTTCAAAATATGATACACCGAACATAGTTATACCGAGTGCATTGTCCGCTCTCTTTAAAAATATCTGTTTATCTCGGAATTATTGCCGGTACGTGTGCTAAGAGAATAATACGTGGGATCGTGACATACAGTAATTAAAGAAACTGATAGCTTTGGATATAATTTCTTCAGTGAATTCCTCTTTTTTCCCAATAATCTTCCCCCTTAAATCACCGAATATGTATTATTAAGTGACGGTTCTTCGTCTTTTGATTTCATCCGAGTGATGGGAAAACGAAAGCATTAAATAAGTTCACCAGTAGCCGGTAAAAGTTTTTTAGCGTACCCAAATGCAAGCAAATGTATTTTTTGTTGTGATATAACCCGGAATGCCTCAAGCTGTCATTTAGGTCATTGGTTCAATAGCGAACAGCCATCTCAGCATCCCAACCGAGAGTCATCTTGTAAGAGTTTGGGTCATATGGCGAATTCTTTTGAGTCTCCATTTCATTCAAGTTTTCCTCACTTTCACACGGATGAAACTTGGTACAGTTTGCCTTGTGCTTTGTTGTGACTCTCCTCCCACTCCAAAGTGTAAGTTATGAAGTTATTAAAGGTTGGATGTACTCTTTTCCAATCAAACAACAATTTTTCTTTTCATTGTGGTTTTCCTATTTGATTTGTTTTACCAATAGAATAGAATAGATGATTAGCCCTGAATTCCTTTGAAATTTGAACCTGCAAGACTAAAATCAGATAATATTTGTTTTTTCACTCTAATTTACCCTATTTTCCATAAATAGGTAAAACACTTTCCACCCAAGGAGTCATCATCAGGTACCAAACACTGAGAAAAAGGTGACATCACAACATTTATATGGTGGGAAGGGGGGGTGGGTACAGGAACCTACCTAACTCATATTCCTCCGTTATGCCTCATTTTCCTTTGTCATTAATTTACCGATGGTTGCCGAAGAATATCTGGAATTTGCCTAGAAAAATTATGGCGTTTTCACCTCTTTTTTCACCCTTGAATTTCCTCAGTTATGCTATTTCCTCAGCTATTCTATTCACTGCTCCTTTCATTATAATATTCCATATTATTTCTTCAAAAGTATCACATAAGTATGCCTGTTCTTTGTATATAGTATATTTGTTGCATTTTTAAAAACCTTTCCTCATCCTATCATTAATGAATCTATGTGGTGAGTGGTAGAAAGTGTGAATCATCATAAAATCTACTCCGTTACTTAAAACACCGAAGAAGGGGAGTGAGCCTGCATTAGTGGGATCGTATCGTAGTGATTCATGAATTCAATTTAGTTTGAAATACCTTGTCAATACAGCGTACATTTAAGACAGCGTTAGCGGTGACTATCTTAATGAAGAAGAAGGGTTGCAATACATCAGTCATTATGTACAAAAATACACTCCAAAAAACATTTTGTCTTCGACTCTACCTGCCGCCTTAAGTACCTGGATATATCGCGATTGGTGCATGATTATGTAGTTTTGTGCACTTAACTTGGACGTATCCAAATTAGATACTGTGTTATTTTTCTGTAAATTTTATAAAAAGTGATAAGAAGTATAAAGAGAAGTGAATTCTATCTACTTTTAGCATTTAAACCAGTCACCATACACACTCTGCCCATCTGATCATATGCTAGCGATATATCGTGATTACAATGCAACGTACAAGATACAATGTGGAGGTGTAGTGGATGTTGGTGAAGACTTATTCCCTGTCACACTCACTCAGGGTGGCTTGTGGTGTACTTTGTAGATAAATATCGATTTCTTTCCTTAATTCGTACTCGTTTGCCGTTTAGAAGGCGTTAATCCTCTCTGAATGATCCAGTTCAAGCTGTCGTGATTGTGTTCACGTTCATGGAGTTTTTCCTCTATCGATACTGCAATATTTTCAAGGTTTCTATCTTAATCTTCTTATTGCGGAGCAGTCTTCTAGTTGTGATTCACCAGTTTTCCAGATATGTTTCCCACTCATTCCGAAAGCCTTCGATTATCTTCCAGTCTTTCCTTTCATTCTCCTCCGACATATCATTTTAGCCCTGCTCTTGCATCCATAGAAAAACTCACCATCGAGTGATGTGAGTTATTATGAAGTGTTTTCCGAGAATCAGGTCTCTGTCATTCCCCGTGGCTAAGCGTGGGAAGCCATCGTAGTACTCCACTTCAATGGCGAATCCTTTCTTACATCATCGCCGATTATCGTGCTTCACTATGGTTACTGACTCTTCCACATATTCTGCCCGTAAATGACTAAGTTTGAAATGATGTCTCTTTCCTAATACGATCTTTATAAAACGCGCACGTGAATTTTATAATAAAATAACCATAGTTTATTTTTTCATGAGCAAGCTATTCAGTAAGGACGTACAAAAAATAGAACCAGTGTATTCAGGCCTCCAAACAAGCAGTGGAAAAAATTCCGATGGCAATAATGGTAAATTCGGAGAAAGTAATACGTGCATTCAAGGAAAAGTTGTCGACATACTCAGAAATTCAAGTGATAGCAAACCATCCACTTAACAAGAAAAACTGAAAATGTTCAATTGTAAATGACAGTTCACTTTTGTAAACAATCTTAACCTCTACATTTCATCCAATAACCTTGGTGTATATGGGGATTCAGTGCATGTTAACGTCATCATAAAGTAAACCTAAGTATTTTGTTTTTGAAAGACGCTTGTGATGGTGAATCCTTCAACTAGCGGAGAATACGATTCCAAACCAGTACGCCAGCAAGACCGTGAAAGATATTCGGTATGTTTTGGTTCCTTGTTGCGGGATAATCAATCTAATATTGATAATTGATCTAATGAATATTGGGGGAAAATGTCGAAAAGATGAACGACCAAAATTGTCTTTCCTTCCTCAGACCCCACTGAGGTTATGCCGTCCGCTTTTGGGACCCTTATGAATTGAACTTGTGTATTTGACAGTCGAATTAACCAATGTTATCCTTATGATCCAGTCTACCAGATCTAGTTTCCCGCCGTTCACCCTTGAATTAGTGTGCATGCTAGTATGTATATGCACGTTGTGGTTGACAAGAAGTTTTTCGGGTCGTTGGAAATGAATTCTTCGCTCCGTACCAATGCAAAAGATTAACTTTACTGCGTTTTAACCTAAGGTCTGATTGATAGTGATTCCCATTCTGGTTTTCCGAAGTTGGTTTGTGGCACAAAATTTCTTTTCAATAAGAAGTTTTCAGCACGCTGTCTATTCTAACTGCAAGCGTTTTAATTCCGTTGAATAGTTCCCAAGATTTCAAATGGTCTGTAATGAAACGCTTGTAAGGAATTTTTGGCGAATTTCTCTCATCTTATTTCCGCAAATGCCCAGGATCCAGGATGTTATTCAATTCTAATATTCGATTAGTTTGACCAATCTCTTCCCAAAAGTATTTACCCCTCGAGGTGTCACGAGTCTCACTAACTGTTACATATTTAACTTCTCTACGCATTGCAATTCTTCATTTCTTACCCGGTAAATTTTAATGGGGAGAGTTAATTTTTTAAGAAATTTATTTGGTACGTCAAACGTATAAATTATTTATTTTATTGCAATTGCCATGCGTTGTCATCACTTTTCAATTGGAAGAAGTGGACCTATGATGCTCACTTGCGGGACTTTATATAGAGGTAACTCCGTTCCGAGAGACCCTTTGCACGCGACCACTTATTATCCCTGCGATCTGGTATATTTCATTTTCTAACCAATTAGATGTCAATTTCACGTTTTACTTGGTACAGAACTTTTTGGTAAAAAAAACCAGTTTGAAATTTAGAGAATATGTCCAGTGGGATTGCGAAAAAATTGCCATATTCTCACCGAGCGATCAAAATGTTGACGCTTCATTCCCGAAGTCATCCTCTCTCGTGAAGAAAGCATTTCCCGGTATGTTGTTGTCCTGAGGCACTGCAATCTTAATGAAACTAGTAATGACAGATGATAATGATGGCAGTGCTTTGAGGAAAAACAACCATCCCCGGGATTTCATGTGTGTCTCTCTTTCCGAGTGTGGGGCAATAAGTTTTGGCCGACTCTCCAACGAGGAAATAGCGTCACTTATATTTTTGTCTGCTCCGGGTGGAATAGAGACGTACGCAGCTTGAGACGAGGGAGGTGCTGCCGTTCGAAGATCGAGATTGGAGAAAATGACATTGACCTCGGCATTGTCATCTAGGCTACGGATTTCAGCGAGCGAGTAGATCTGACTGTAACCGAATAAATTTAATATTTTGAGTTTCTTTCCCCTTTTTACCCTCAAGGTCGCTTTACACGATACATTTTATTGTACAAGCGATTGTATCATAAAATGTACGAGAAACTGAATGGATATAGAGCAGGTTATATTTCCCGTTAAGACATTCAGACAATCATACAATTTGATGCTTTACACGGTACAATTTTCATCACGCAAGAGTTCGTACATTCGTTTGTACAATAAAATGTATCGTGTAAAGCGGCCTTTATATCTAGTGTGATCATGTCCGCTTAGCAGTAACCGTAGTGTGCAACCATTACCACAGTCTTGTAATTTATATTCGCGACGCTCAGTGTTAATTTCCCTTCGCTACGTTTGAGCTGATGCTCATAGCGCCTCGATTTGCGAGCAAGTGAAACTAACCCACCCATAAGGGTATGTGAAGATAATTCATTGGGTTAAACGGGATATCTGTCAGAGATAATTCATTTAAGTTGAGCGGAAACTACACTGCATCAAAACAGCAACCTTCGGGTACCGATATTTTGAGTTATTCTGTGGCAGATGAATTAATTTCTCCAGCATATTAGTATTTTCCTCCAGACGTACTCAGTACAGGATATAATTTTACATAGCATAGTAATATCTATCTCCAGAAACTACATTTAATGCGAAATGGAGGTTAAATGATACCTATTGAGAATACCAGAAAGGCTGTTTAGTGGTATTTTTTTAGTAACTAAATGAAATAAGCTTTTACTTGCTCGCCACCGCACGGCGCCACTCAGCTCCGGGCTGCAAGTTTAATACTATTTTTGTCGCTACTGTATATTACTGGACAGTCTATTACTACAGTGTAAAATTATTATTATGTTGTAGAACTATTATTACAGCGTCATGCATTGTTAAGAGTGTACTCTTTTCGTTCACCTGATATTAACTCATTGTTCGGGTTTCGTAAATTACATTAGACTGCCGGTTAACAAGGTCTTTCAATATCGATTATGTTCTTCCTTCGATATTGGTCTTTATTACGTACAATAAATTCGCCATTAAAATGCTTATATTTCTGCATTCTCCACCGGCATAGTATAGGTTGTTCGACATTTTTGTTGATTTGATAGTTCATTTGTATTTGAAATTACAACCTGTGCCGCATATTTGCAGATTTCCTTGGGTGTGCTATGGCAGTAAATACTCAAATAGCAGAATAATGGCGGGTGTGTGGTGGAAATGGTTGCGAAGACGTGTTTCGAAGGAAGAATACAGTCGATATCGAACGACCTTGCCAGTCAGTAGATCGTGGCGCTATCGATGGGAGATAGTGTTAAACTCTTAAAATATTAGAAATATTTAAACATTCTCTGAATAAGATGAAGATTTTAAAATATAATTCTTGCGTCGTTCGTATCAGTATAACCAGGTGTACTGAAGCGAAGTTTGGACCAAGATTTTTTTTGGACTTACTTCCAAAAGTTGTTAAAAACGTACATTCAATGACTCACGATTACCGCCAAGGTGTTCAGCCACCTTCGATTGGGGGAATGGGAAGATTGGTAGTGAGCAGCATAATTGGTTGAATGATGAGTTAAGATGTAACGACATGATTGAAGAGAATGGTGGTCGGGAGGAATGAGTTGAACAGGGTGAGGTTGGTGAAACAGCTACCGATTGGTTGGGGGGAGACTCAAGCGAAAACAATCTACGATTTGATGACTGCTTGACGATGACCTGAAATGAAGACAAATACCTCTCGGATAGTTTCAATGAATCATCTGCCGTCTCTGATTTATCGCCGGTTTGCCAATCGAAAAGGTAACCTAGGTCAGGAAATCCGCGGGGGTCTTCGAGACTAGAAACGGAAGCGGACGGAGAATGCGGCGTTCTCCTTTTGAATGGGACGGCTCTCCGGTGCCGTCACGTCGCGGTGTGCCGGCGTGACCGACTCCGTCACGAGGACTTGCCTCGAACGCTGTTGCAATGTGTTTCTTTTTCTCAAAGGCTTCGCTTGTGTGCTCCTTTCCTTCGATGCGAGCTGTCTCTGTGGAGAGAGTGGTGTTTTCATTCGAGGTGGTGAAGTTCGAGACACATCGACGCTCTCGCGGACACCTATGAATGGAATGATGTAGGCGGGCGAAACGCTCCGAAATCTGTCGGTAGGTGATATTATGCAGGTTCAGACGCGTACGGTCGAATATTTACACGAAAAACTTTCGTCTTCGTTCGAGATATTGATTTAAAAATGTAAGCTTTTTTTACCGTGGGGTAATTTAAAACGTCAAGCAATTTGCATTAATGCAGAAAGAGAAGTATCGGGCTTAAGGTAGTCCGAGCGAGATACAGTGAAACCTGTATTATGCGACCACTGACGGTTCCGGTGAAAAATGGTCGTTAAGAGGGGTGGTCGTTCAAGAGGGGTACGGGTGCCTGAATGGATTGTATTTCTTTGAGCGTAAGTGTGAGCAGGCACTTAAATTTAAAAATATTGAGAAGCTAACGAGGTTGCGATTTACTTAAGGCTACACAAATCGTATTTGCTTTATTGTTATTTGTAAATTTCTAAGAAATTTCATACACAGAGTAATTTAATTATATAGTTCCCTAGTCATAATAGATACTATATTCGAATAATACGTTTTAATTTCGCCAGCTGTAGGACACATCAATATAATATTGCATTTTTAATAGTGCAATAATATAAACTCGATTAATTCTGGCTTAACTTTGTGAAAATTCATTCTAAAGAATTCAAATGCGATATGGTACTTTTTTCACAGTTTTTTATTTCAGGTCAACCGGTTTCGTCACATAGGCGACGTCATCAGGTACATAAGTTTAGAATGCTGCAGAATTTAAACAAAAATTTGGAAGGGGGAGGGGGGGAAGAGGCAGGAAAGGTACCATATCGCATTTGAATTCTTTGCAATAATATAGTTTTATATGATAGAAATTGTAAGTAATTAAATGAAAATATCTAAATAAGTAAGTCTTTAACTTGACTCATCTTTTTCACGCGGTGCGTTTTAAACTCCTTCAAAACGGAAGGTATTTTGTGACACCCAAGAACCTACTGCAGTGACAATTTTCAAATATACTTAGTTGAGAAAACTACAAACTACATGCTGTTAGTTTAGAGTTAGAAATACCTCATTTTGTAAATAATGTCTCTATGGAGTGAATACACGGAACATTTCCCATGTAAAAGGGCTGGTATGTTTTTGAAAATATCCCCGAAAGTAATGTGGTAAGGGGTTGAATTTTTATTGTTAGTGGAAGGGTCATATATTTTTCTTTAAAATGAGACCAAATTCATTGATTTCTAAGTAAAATGATATTTTGCTCAAACTACCTTAATGTGGTGGAAAGAATTCATTATAATGAATATTAGTAAAGGCAATTTTTCACTTAGATAAATTTATTACTCGATTTAGGTTTTGATGTATACTGAATCATCATTAGGCCAGGCATAAATTTACCTAATTGGAAGATTGCCTTTACTCTTTTTCAATATGCAGCATTAATGCATTTTGTGGCTAAATATATTCATTATATATTCATAGTTATCGAATTCGTTCGAAATATGGATTTGAAAATATGGAACTTTGAGTATACCGGGACTAGCCACGGATTAACTTTACAGAGTCACCCGCTAAGAAAATACGTGCGTTATTCTACAGCAAAAAAATCATCCGCCCATATCCGGATCCGGTTCCGAGTCCCGGTCAAGGCGGGGGATTATTTCCCTGTCGAATTTCCTTAAAAAGGTTTGGTTTTTTTACCACAGGATAATTAAAAACTTCATTCGATGTGTGCTAATGCGTTTTGCGACTAAATAAATACGTTATGGCAATTCTTACATGTAAATAAGTATATTATTTCACAATAAATTCTGACCCCTTAGTTGTAATTGCTCCAGAACAGTCATGTTTTTATTAACATCTTCGGCTCTTGAATCCCCATTTCAGCTTGTACACCTTTTTGTGTCGCGAGGAATATTATATTGACCATATTTTCCTTACACTAATATCCACCTCGGTAGAACACATGCCGCACAACCTTAAGGTGGCTTAAAGGTTAGAACCATAAATATATATTATGGATTGTTATCTCGTCGCCAAAAATTGTCGTCTAGAATTCGGTAAACAAACAACTATTTGGAGTGATGAAAGACGGAATTTCAAATGTAAATACAGTCTATAGTTTGTAAATAAACACATCTTACTGGTTTTACCGTGGAAATACATGAGTTTTCCTTCCCATTAATCATAATGCCGTGGATAAAAAATGTAGTACTACGCGCGGGACGTAATTATGTACTTTTTTAGTATCGTCCGGTCTACAGATATATTTAATTCCTCTTCAAATTTAATTACACAAATTCACAATTCACTTCTTAGCACTTGGTGAATATCGCTATACGGAAATTTAATAATAATGCAAGGTAACTTAATGAGTATTCTCAACGGCCACCATTGCAGTGTAGGTAAAAAGGAATGCACTTACCGCCGCCTTGAATAGATTCTTATTTTTCAATCCAAGTCTCCTATTTTGCGTCCTCGTAGACGCATACCCTGTTTTGCAGCCTGGTACGAAGCAAGTTCTGTTAAGACAAGGCATTCTAGATTCTTTATTTAAGTCGAACGGGCTTAATGCATTCAAATTAGAATCAGAATAAAATATATTCATGGTTTGAACTTTGATATAGATGGATGTTTACAGCTGACTTATTCTCTAGCGCATATCATCTCCAGTTTTGTTCATTGCGCGCTGCCTTGTGCGCCGTTTCTGAAACAAATAGGAAACTTGTGGTGTGCATACGGGCGTTATTTTCGAAGCGTCTGAACTCATTAGAGGAGGATTTCCGGCCTCCTATTTCATTTCAAGGAATTTCCCTTATCGCCTTGGCCTCGTCATGGTCGGTAACCGTCTTCAGGGGAACATTGAATGCATTCTGCTCATGAAATGGGGGACTAATCGGTGAGACGAGAAGACTTGATAGAGCGCATGTTTGTAAAGTGATAAGCTTCACCACAACATCACCTCATGAACCAGTGGAGGATTGTAAATGCTTATTAACGTCGCAGTGTCGAGAAACATGGAAATTGCGGGCATCTTGTTGTTTGTGTTTTATTAATCAATCGGCTGGAAACTCAAGCTTTTGAGTTATTGACGTAGATGAAGA
The DNA here is from genome assembly GCA_963169105.1 of Ceriagrion tenellum. Classification (NCBI taxonomy): domain Eukaryota; kingdom Metazoa; phylum Arthropoda; class Insecta; order Odonata; family Coenagrionidae; genus Ceriagrion; species Ceriagrion tenellum. The sequence goes on from OY720637.1 coordinate 127,795,292, forward strand.
CGGCATTGGCGGATATAAAGAGAAAATACCAACCTCATGTTGAAAATATTTGGTAAGTTACTCTTTAAATATACAATAGTTACTTGGAGCTGTTGATTATACTCGATTTACGATTATTTTCTGCTTGGAGAACGGATTGTCATTAATTCAAATTCAATTAAGTATATGTATAAAGAATGAATTTGAAAGACGTGAATGCTTGCTGATTTTAAGATAGTTATCCATGGAAAATATGGTAACATTACAGAATGAGTGCATTAGCCCTAAGTGCTAGGATATATCTACATCTGCATCTACTTAATACCCCGCGAGCTGCCGCATTGGCGTGTGGCAAATGCTCGCGGCGTATTCGAGGTATGACCTAACCAGAGCGAAGTAGTATCTCTCTTTGACTTTTTCATCCGAGGACCTTCCTATTATACGTTTTACAAAACCTAGTTTCTTTAATGTTGCGCCACATATGTTCTGTATGTGTAATCCCCACGATATATCAGAAGTTAATATAATTCCAAGATATTTTACTGTATCTGAAGATTTTATGGTTACTCCACCCACAGTAAAGGTATGGCATTTTTGTGATGACTTTCGCAGGAAGTGAACTGTGGTGCATTTGCTGATATTTAATTCCAACCCCCACTCCTGGCACCACGAATGAACGTTGTTAAGATCCGATGACAGAGATTGAAAGTCCGCGTCTTCGCTTATTTCACGGTAGATTAGTGTATAGTCTGCAAATAATCTTAATTTACTGGTAACTCTAGAACTGAGGTCATTAATATAAATAATGAATAAAAGAGGGCCGATCACACTTCCCTGAGGAACACCGGATGTGACTTCGACCATATCAGAGCTAAAACCATACCATATTAACCATAGTAAGTACTTTTTGGTATCGGGGGTAACAGAGATGGTGGACCACGTAACAGCTTCGAGGATTGGTCACCATAGCTAGCGCCCTCTCCATCAAACTCTATGTTTTTAAACTATGGAATCAATAGTTCGGTTTCAGGTTTCCGCAGCGAGTAGGTATTCTTTCCATATCTTCTTCTGGGATTCATCCGCGTCGTTGTTTGTCTGACAACGTTTCTCCGCGGCGCCAAAAGTGGCAGCCAATCAAAATCGACCGGTCTCACCGACTCTATTAACCCGGAAAAAATAAGCGCTCGTATATTTGACCTGAAGACGCCTCCAGGAGAGGAGGAGAAACGTTGACAGAAAAATAACGACCTTGCCGAATTACAGAAGAATAAATGGAAAGAATATGGAATCAATTGTTATGAAAACCAAAGATTGATGGAATCCATTGCTAAATTAGGATTGCATGAGGCTCTTTTCAATTATTTACCCTCCAGCTTGGTATTATCTTCGATCATAAGTCATAATTTATATTGGCTTGATATCATTTTGGTGTATTTATTCATTAAATGACTTTTTAACGCACGTTATGAATAGCCAGTTTGAATAAAAATACCTGTCAGCCCATGTCTTTGTTTCATCGAGTAATTACCCATTTAACCATTTCATCGCATCAAAATCTTGTGATACATATTTGCCATCTCGGGTACGCACTGAGCTCATATCAAAGTCATCTATATGCCTACAAAAACAGTCAATCGTTATGAAATGCTTGGCAGACATGTTCTCCACTCTTGACCTACATTACAATTTAAGGTAGTTTGTGCTAAATATCATTCTACCCAGAAATCAATGAATTAGATGTCATTTTAAATAAAAGTATATCACCCTACCATTGACACCAAAAGTTCATCCCCTTACCACATAACTTTCCGAGATATTTGCCAAAATATACCGGCCATTTTACATGGGAAATGGTACGTGTATGAACTTCTGAGAGACCATATTTAACAAATGAGGAGTTTATCACACCTAGATCTCGTCAAAAAATCAACAGTTTGTATTTTGTGTATTTTATTAGCTATTTTTGAAAATTAATCATATTTTCACCTCAGTAGGTTTTTGGGTATCACAAAAAACCCGTTTTGAAGGAGTGTCAAACGCACCGCGCGAGAAAAATGAGTCAAGTTAAAGACTTTCAACGATCAGAAAGATCAACTATTTCTGAAAATTAATCATATTGTTACCACAGTAAATTCTTCGGGATAACAATACACCTTCCACTTTGAAGGATTTTCAAACGTACCGCGTGAAAATAATGAGTCAAGTTAAAGACTTCTTTAGATATTTTCATTTAATTACTTACAATTTCTGTCATATAAAGCTATATTGTTGCACCATTAATAATGCAATATTTAATTCGAGTGTCCCACAGCAGGTGAAATTAAAACGCATAATTCGAATATGGTCTCTATTATGACTAGGGAACTATCTCGCTCGCACTACCTTAACACCGTCTATCAGACCCGATAATTTTTTTAATCCACCGAAGGCGAGCAGTCAGCCTTTTCACATTACGTCTTAATTTGAGCTCTGGTTTCCGCTTACAAATTTAAAGCAATCTTGGAGCAACGCATTTCTATAGCATGCCAGTGTTAAATTACTGCACTAGTTCACGCTGAAGAGTGGGGTTTCTAGACTGCGCATGCGCCAAGTCTATGTCCTATCTGAGAGGCGAGAATAAAACGCAGTTTCTGTTGCATTCAATTCTCTCCCTCAGCAGTCAGCTATATTCGAACCCATAGAATACCTTTCATCGCTGAATATAAGCTCATTCCCATTTAATGTGGACATAAGGAGGGCGCCCAACAAGCACATAAGTAAGATTAATAAGCTCATTTTATGGAGTCTGTTTATGGTCTTATTGAAGGGCCATAAATGATTGCAAGATAAGGAAAGCTGAATTTAGGGCGCTATTTTATGATAAAAGCAGTCAATCTGTGTTCGAAGGGTTCAAGATAAAAGGGTGTAATGCGAAGATATTTCATTCAGTTTGTTTTTGCTGCTATTAACAGCTTGAGGTAGTGCGAGCGAGATAGCTCCCTAATCATAATAGAGACCATATTCGAATTGTACATTTTAATTTCACCAGCTGTGAGACACACGAATTAAATATTGCATTATTAATGTTGACATAATGTATTTTTACACGACAGAAATTGTAAGTAATCAAATGAAAATATCTAAATAAGTCTTTAGCTTGACTCATTTTTTTCGCAAGATGCGTTTGTAACTCCTTCAAACGGAAGGTATTTTTAGTGATCACGAAGAATTTAATGCGGTGATAATATGATTAATTTTTAAAAATAGTTGAAAAAACTCGCAAACTACACACTGTTGGTTTTTTGACGAGATCTAAGTGTAGGAAATGCCTCATTTTTAATATAAGGTCTCTCTAGAGTACATACACTTACCATTTCCCATATAAAAGGGCTGGTATTTTTTTTTTGCAAATATCTCGGAAAGTAATGTGAATTTTTGGTGTCAATGAAAGGTTGATATATTTTTCTTTAAAATGAGACCACATTATTGACTTCTAGATAAAATGATATTCCGCTCAAACTACCTAACTGGTCCGCTGAGAGGTTAGATTCCATGAGAGGTTATGGGTGATAGCTCTGAATTATTACTAAACTTTTCCGTATAGTTTGAAATTCTAATTGTTGTGTGTTTTTCTTCCTTCACCGGACGACTGAAGGCCTAATATCTTTGAAAAAAATCAGGGAACTGGAATTTGAGGACCTATACCTCGATTACCAATGACCCCATGGCAACAAACTTTTTTATTTGACAGCACATCAAAGGCTATTTATTTTTTCATTCCGCGATAGTCGTGGAACTTTAAAAATAATGCCTTTAAGTTTTTATGAGATTTCCATTGAAAAAAAGTCGTGGTTTTTACGTCTGAATAAACTGGATCGTTATTTTGACTGATAACTTGAAAACCACGCAGCACGTGAGGATGCGCTTTTAAATAAGTTAGCACGCATCTATGCCAAATGCATTCATGGAAGCAAAATGTTACTTTAGGAAATTTTACACAAGGTTTTGTTGTTTGAAGCTCCACTTTTTCTTAATATGTGGTTTAGCGATGAATTTAAAAGTGTATATGGCACGTGATGAAAGCGTAAACAGCGATAAATAATAATCGTAAAACGTTGAAGAGAAAGGTTTTCGGGTGTTCTTCTGCGTTTGTTCATTTTTGAGGACACTTCAGCGGACATGAAGAAGTCAGCTGGGACGCTGGCGAAATTTTGTCCACGATAATAGATAAACGCGGAAGAACACCCGGAAAACCATTCTCTTCATCACAAAGACTCCTTGGAAGCATTCACAGAGAGTAAAACGTTAATTACGCCATAAATTCGATTACGGTAAATTTGTTCACCAATTATCGGAAACTTTTGACAGCCTCAAAGGTCACCGACCTGTGGGAGGGCTGCTTTCCATTAAATAATACAATGGCGATTTTCAACAAAAAAAACCTTGTAAAGATATATAAATTTTAACATATTCGAGTTTTCTTTGCGTCAAAAAGACAGTTCCAAATAAATTACAATTTATTCCATCGAACCAGCATTGCAGTCACATACGTCAATATATAACAACATGGGATAACACTAGGTATCAATGTTGTCGTGTGTCAGTATCCATGGCTTTTATTATTTCAATAACTTTGCGGAACAATCATGGAAATATTGGGGTTCTGTAGGTGTAAATAGTAGAGATTTGGTGAAGGATGGTTTGGCATCGATGCTCTTCGCCATCTCTTCCTCATTGGAGAAAAGTCATGATGACATCATGACAATACGTGACGCAACTCTCAACCCGAGTAACACTAATCTTCATTTCCGAGTAACACTAATCAATATTCTATGATTTCCCCCCTTGTTGAGAGTGGTAGCAATGTGAAAGGTCCATATTGATAATAATAAAATAGAAATTGTAATTTCCACACTATTTTAATGAAAACCAACCATGGTTTTGACACTTCATGTCATTATCAAGGTTCATTACCTTGATCTTGACATCAAGTGTCGAAAACACGGCCGATTTTCATTCAAACAATGTGGAAATTACTACTGCTATTTTATTATTATCTATATGGATATACAATATGTCCACAAATTTATGCCTGAAACTCTTACATACAATCTGAATTGTATCTCGGTGTTGCCAAATTCTCTAAACTTCTCATGTTTGCTCCTTATTTAACGAAAAAAACCGCGATTTTCATAATCCCAGTTGTGAAAATCGCGAATCTCTATCGTACTTCACCGCTATCATTTTAAACATTTAGATGAGATGGCAATTGATAATCAATCATCAGATGAAGGTAAAAATGATGTTTGTGGTCGAGGTTAAGGGACGGTCGTAGTTGTCACACCCTCGTGCACCGCAGATAAATGCGACTTTTTCGTTACGGATCGAGAATACGACCAGTTCCTGCGGACACCGTGGGAGACCGTGACTCATAGCTAACATCATCTATCATCTACGTCATACCCTGCAAGCCACCCAAAGGGTGTGTGGCAGGGGGTGCTTTCGCACCAGGCATGCATGAATGATATGGTAGAACACCGACATTACATTAAAACCCGCGTACCACACATGCAAAGCGCCAATTAAAAATTTAATACCCAAGAAACGTTCTATCTTCAATCGTTCCAACGTGCAAGGGATACAAAGACTACTACTACAGATTCAAAATATCATGCATAAATAAGAACATCAATATTTACATCATGCATAAATAAGAGAGTAGAGAATATAATGAGAAAGATTTACTGCCTGCCTATTGTCAATACTCGAACTATTCATGACGACGATCACAGCTGTTATGGTCCCGAATGGTACGCGGAAAAAATGACATTTTATACCTATCGGTTCTACAATCTAGCTCTCTAATTTTATTGGCGCGATCTAATCTGCCGTAGTACGAAGGGGTTAATAGTATGTTTTTTACGTCGTCAGTAAAATGATTTTCCTGAAATTTATTTAGGAGGTTAAGCCTATAATTTAATCTAAGCTGTGATAGCGATTCCCATCCTAATTCTTCTAACAGTCCAGACACACTAGCCAACTTATCGTAGCATCGTTTCACAAACCTAGCTCCTCTTCGCTGTACGCGATCTAACTCTGATATCAACCCCGTTTCGTATGGATCCCATACACTAACAGCATATTCCAGATGAGGCCTAACGATTGAAAAATAACAACATTCTTTCACTTTCTCATCACATTTTCCGAGTACTCTCTTGATGAAGCCTAGCTTCCTATATGCTTGACCGCATATTTCCCTAATTTGTTTTCCCCAAGATAGGTCGTGAGTAATTGTGACCCCTAAGTACTTAACAGACTCGGCGTGAATAATTTCTGTATTTTTAATTCTGTAAGTCCTACCTGGCCTATTTTTCTTTTTCCAAAAGCTGACTGCTACGCACTTTTTTATGTTTAGTTCCATCTCCCACTTTTCGCACCAAGCATGAATAGCAAGTAGGTCGATTGTTAACGAGTCGCTATCTTCGGAATTGTTAATATCCCTATACACAACCGCGTCGTCTGCGAAGAGTCTAAGCTTACTTTTAACGACGTTTCTAATATCATTTATGTACATGAGAAATAAAAGTGGACCAATTACACTTCCCTGAGGAACACCCGATGTAACGCTAACTGTGTTTGACATGATACCGTCTATGACAACCCTTTGTTCCCGCCCATGTAAGAATTGATTAATCCAACTAATAATGTTTTTATCTATTCCATATGATTCTAGTTTTTAGAGTAACTTAACGTGAGGTACATTATCGAAAGCTTTCTTAAAATCGAGGAATATCGCGTCAACTTGAACATTATTTTCACCCGAGAGCAAGATGTCATGAACGAAGAGGGCCAATTGGGTTTCGCAAGATCTACCCTTTCGAAATCCGTGTTGATTATTTATTAATAATTCCTCCCTATCTAAATGACTCATAATGGAGCTTACGATTATGTGTTCAAATACCTTACAGGAAATGGATGTGAGAGAAATAGGCCTATAGTTACTAGGGTCTTCCCTGTCGCCCCTTTTGAATATAGGTGTGACATTTGCTACTCTCCAGTCCTTAGGCACTACGTGATCTACTAAAGATTTGGTAAATATTAATTCTAAGTAAGGCGCTATGTCTGATGCCAATGTTTTATATACGCGAGCAGGTATTTGATCTGGACCGGGGGATTTGTAGGGGTTGATATTTTTTAGCTGCTGTTCTATGCCGCGACAATTTATAATAATTTCAGGCATACATGTTTGGGAACATAAATGTGGCAACAGTGCCCTTATTTATGCAAGCCCTTAATTTTAATGCTCTTGATCTAATCGTTGTATGTAGTACACCTTGATTTATAGGATTCTCTTGGCACGTGACATTCTCATTGGTAGATACACTCTGACTCGATGACATGCACTCTCAAATAACCTTTATTATGGCCATGTGTATAATGCACTAATACACGAATTTTACGAAATTTTATGTACATTATTTTTGCTGGACGTTCAACATATTTTTCTGGAGCCAAACTATTATAGTAGAAACGATCACAGGCATAAGATTAAGGAAATAGACTGCAGAACCGATAGATTTAAAATGTCATTTTTTCCACATACGATAAGGGACCTTAATAGTTGCGATAGATGAGTTCTAGGATACTTTAACCCTGACTAGGTAAAGTAGGTTTTTGCTCTTTTGCTGAATACCTTGATACCATTATTAGCTTCTAACCTCGCATGTAATTTCCGGCATGATATAGCTCTTGCGTGATTTGTAATGCGAGTTACCTTGTAGTACCTTGTAGAACTATTTATCTGCCACAGTAATTATTACCAGTAGTCGTATCTTAAGTATTGTACTGCATGGTAGCATTTTCATCCACATAGCACTCTCATAGTTTCTGGTATGACCGCGAAATGATATCCTGACTGCTTTTTGCCTGCGCCTGGCATTCCGGGGGAACGTGCGCGGTTCGGATTTCAGCTGGGATGAGGGCTTCATGCCTGGTGTGGAATCACCCCGTGCCACACACCCTAGAGGCGGCTTTCGCGGTATTTCGTAGATGTATATGTACTCAATATATATCATTAGATACTATTCAGTGGTAAAAATATCATTTTGCGCAACAGTTAAAGATCTTTGACATATAAACGGAACGCTTCAAACACTTCCACCTGCGGTCATAAAAGCTCGATATAGTCGCAGCCAAAATGTTGCATCTCTCGATAATGTAGCGGTAATCGATATGCGCCCATTAATTCATCAATCATTAGGCACGATTCCATGAACGTAATGATGAACGAGCGATATCTCGAAGGTTTCACTAAACCGTTCTCTCTTTCATTTATCTTCGTCCATCAAGTGGGAGAGTTGTTCGTTTATGCGTTCCAGTATCATCCAGCTTCTTTTTTTTAGATCCCATGCATCATAACGGGTTGATGGGCTTTTGCGCGATCTGTAACGAATCAAATTGCCGGAGAAAGGTAGGAAATCCCGTCATTAAGTCATTGAAATTTTTCCATCTCACGCGACGAGGAGAAAGCTTCGTCCGATGATGCATTTTCCAGCAGATTTTCCATTACTGGTCATGAATAGTTTACTCGGCGCGAGCGCAATCCGTTGCTCAATTTTATGTTAAGTGTTTAAAGCTTTGTGTATCTCTGTGTTTCGTGAAAATATGTGTGTAGTAGGTTGGGCATTTAATTCTCATTCAATGGACGGTCTTTGACCGAGGAAAACAGAGCAGGAGCCATCACAGAGACTGTCACAGAAGCATTGTTTACAATTCACAATGTAAATGAAATTACATCAGAGAGAGTCAATAATATGTGATGAATTATGAGGTGATCTATAAGAGCTCTTTAAATAAGCCCATGTTTGTGTACAAAAACGAATCTTTATTATTAATTTTTGCTGCGTAGTTCGCACCGTATTAACGTATTTAACCAACACCACCCAAATTACATTTATGTATATTCATTACATTTATTTGGGCGGTGTTGGTTCGATTTCGCAGAAAGCGGGAAATGTTGGATTCGTGCATCAAAGTGAATAACTTCAAAGGGGACTATGCCTGTTTCATACATTTAATCATGACTATTTGAGAGTCGTACGACCGGTAAATATATAGGAGTACCCGTAATATATGCATACATCTGCAGAACAAGGGTTATTTACCCAAACATTTAGCCATTTGTCATCTTAAAGGATAGCACTTTAGCGGAGTATTCTTAAGAAGGTCTAATTTTTGCACTGCGTTCCGTCAAAATTAAACAAACTTTGATACTATGTGGACAGAAATTTTTCACCGTTTAAAATTGCGATTTCTGTCCTTACTCTGTTGGAATTCTACCACATCTCAAACAATTACTTCTCTTTTTTTTTACTTTGAAATGTTTCCTTAAAGGCGTAGACTCCAGCTTTCATGCATTTCGTTCACTTTTGACTATCTCTATGATGGGAGTTGACTTTTGTGATGAAGCAATTACTTGAGTTTAATTTCGCATGGATATAATGCTAAAATATTATAACAATTGTCAACAGAGTTAGGCTCTAAAAACGTTAAATAGACTGTGATGACGCAACAATCGGCTCTTATGGCAGGAAGAATTTTTCATTGAAGATTTATTTTATAATTATTATGCATATTTTTTTATTTTTATTCTTAAAATTCAAGGCGAAACTAAAGAGAAATATGTAAATCAGTATTTGCTTAGACAGACACAGTCAAGGTGGAACTAAAAAAGTAATACTTTACATGTACATGTACGTAATACCCTGCGAGCCACCACGAGGGTGTGTGGCAGGGGGTGAAGATCACCAAACATGCACTATTGACATGCAACTAGGATATTTAATGGAGACATGCTAGATAATAGGGTCGCATGCAGCTAGATGGTTAGTCTCTACATAATTAGAAAGGGATTATTGGTTGAAATTACATTCATCATACACTACAGACTACTCTAATTATATTTCACCTACCTATCCTTTGCTACGCTGCCTATTGTTCTCTCTTATGGTACGCGGGAAAAATGACATTTTGAATCTATCGGTAAGACAGTCTATCTCTCTAATCTTGTTAATCTGATCAAACGTAGCATAATACGCAGGGGTTCTTAATGTATATCTTACGTCATCTGTGAACAAATCGGTTTCGAATTTACTTAAAAGGTTCAACCTATATTTTAACCTGCGTTCTGATAGTAATTCCCATCCTAGTTCCTCTATTAAATTCGTAACACTTACACAATTATCATAACGGCCTTTAACAAATCTAACGGATCTCCTTTGCACACGCTCTAATTCTTTTATCAAACTTTACTACATAGGTATGAACTAAACATAATATATTATCTCAGTGATACTTCCTGCATAACTCCTTCGCCTCTGTGCATTTTAGTAGTTGTAAAACACATAAATACACATATTTTCATTACATTTGTAGTATATTGTTTTGTGCACGAAGGTGAAATTTCTCCTCCTTTTACTGATATTCACAGGTTTTCGCTAGTGCATTGATGGTCTTAGCTGCATTGAGAAATAAAACTTTGTCTTGAGTCGCTTGATGGTATTCCATGGTTAACAAATTTTATTCATCAAACTTTTACAGTACCACAGATTATGTTAAACAAACACTAGCCAACTTTCGACGAATGATTGTCATCATCCGGATATGACGACGACACTGGGTCGTGTTTTTTTAACATAATCTGCGGTTGTGTTAAAGCTTGGTAAATAACAGTTTTAGCTACAGTAGCTGTTGTAGGATGCAGTGTAGTGAATGTTAGTGAAAACTCACCCCCTGCCGCACACTTTAGGGATGGCTTGTAGGATATATTTTATACATTTGGATATTATGTTCGTTTCCAACGGATTCCACCACAATCACCATATGGGTTAGGACGCACGGGCGATGACTTGTCTGCGCCCTCATCTTTCTCGCTTGCCCGTTTATGGTTCTCTTCTGGTGTTCTTATAGCAGCCGAAGGACCCGGCGATGTCGTGACGACCTCCGCGAGTCCTGTTACTTAACTGCCCGTCTAAATTCTCTCCTTAATATTCCTCGGGGGACCCCGGCGCGGGAAAATATTGCGCTATGTGATGAAAACGTGCTCCTTCTACTCCTCCAGTCGGAATCCCGATCGGGTGACGTCACGGCTGTTTATCGTCGCCGGCCGTCACAACAATTGTTTCCTCGGCCCCCACGGACGCCACACCGCACGCCGTAGTCTCTTGGATGCGTCCCAGAGCGTTTTCTCGCACATCGGCTCTCAAAACACCCGGTCGCCGCGAAGGCATCCGTGCATCTCACAGCTCGCAATTAGCTCTTGAATCGGGACAGAAATATCCGGTCCAGATTGATCTTATTATCCCTTCGGGCTGCTTATCCATCGCCACGTGTAATTCAGTCCACCACGCAGGTGCTACCGAGTACGTATATATATACAGAATGTTATTGGTCGCCCCATATGATATTTTGTGCATTGATTGTTGCGCTAATCCGCCATATTGCAAGTTCCTCAAGAGCAAAAAATCATTTCCGAGGGCTCATTGACTTCTGACGCGCTCTATGGTTGGAAGTGGTTCTTAGAAAAGGAAAACTGTGTAAGTCTCTATCCGTTCTCAACGAACGGCAATGATCTATTGTCAAGAAAAGGAAATAATTCCATTTATAAGGGAATACTTCCTAGAAAATCTGTAAACTCAACAAGTTTTATAGGTGAGGCCTAATTTTCTTGCTTATGACATGTTCACGCAAGGCAAATGTGAAGGAAAAGTTGCCTAACTATGCCATGAGTTCACACTCCAGTAAAATATCAAAGTGAGACATTATGGTCGCGTTAAACCTCACTTCGGAATCTTCTTTTCTCTTAGAAAAACAATATTCTCCCACTGTTTGCCTATAATGTAATACCTTTCGGCTGGAATGGAACTATTTAGGAACATGGTAGATTGCGCAAGATATAAGCGTTACAACCGTTGCCGATTTTAGCTCTTTAACTCTGATAGGGTGGTTGAATTATTTCCGCGCCACCAATGACGGGGAGAAAATAAAGCTATGCTACGGTTGTATTGTTACAATAACGTACGCGCTTTGACCCATGTGATGCCGTTGTGTACTGGGGCAACAGCCATTTTTGTGTTTTTGCCAATCTTATGCTATAATTGTTAGCAAGTGTTTAAGTTAGTGATTATTTCTCCAGGGTTCAGTTTAGGTTACTAATTGAGCGAGGGAATTAGAAGTATTCAAACCTATCGGCCTTAGTTTTCTCCTTATTTTATACGAGTGGTCGAGAGTATTATTATTCCCTTCCACATTTAAGGACCTCTAGTTACTCAACAGAGGAGACGTACAGTTGTGACAGGTGATAGAAAACAGCTTTGTGTTGACATGATTACAAAGTAGGCTCCAAAGTCACCAACTTCTTTGAATGATTGACATAAAGAATATGATAAACTAAACTTGTCTTCAGTCGTTTGCAAAACAAAGTCATTCTGAAAAAACTTTCGGTGATGAGTTTATGCTGCTGACATTACACTCACGATCCAGCGAGTCGTAGAATGCTCTACTATTTATTTACATTTTAAATGTAACTACATTAGGAGGAAGCCTGCCAATATTGATTTAATCGGTAATTCCTGGATAAAAGCTGGTCATGAAATTTCCCGGCTTCCGTTTAACTTCGGCTGCTTTATGTTTATATAGTGCTAAATAATTAAAATCCATATGAGCCTAACCCATCGCCCGAAGAAATTGATCGGCGTATTATTCCATTTGCATGCAAGCTGTTTGTCGAGACTCATGTGGAAACTCCTTTAATGGCCTCCCTGCGTTATGCATGGAGGTAAATGCTCTGCCTCGTTTGCATTGTGTCCGCAATTGTCGCTGCACTGCTTTCAATGGCGTTTTGGTTTTTTTAACGTGTACGCGGCGCACCTAACTGAGCATTCGATGACACTTCCCATCCAAGTTTCTCGTGTTCCAGGACTTAGCTAAGAGATTGTTACTAAGAGTACTGAGTTGTACTGAGGGTACTTCTTCAAAGCAGAGAGACAATTTATTATTTAATTCTTATTATATTACAGTACTTGCTATGGTAGATATAAATGAAAGAGAGTAAAAGTGCTTTTAACATTTTTAAAGGCGCAAACCTCTCTCTATCTATGCTATAGCTCTTTCCATATAAACTTATATCTTGTCTATCTTCATCTCGTCCATTAAACCTATCCTTTTTCTTCCCCTTCCATGTTTACCCGATATCCTTCCCTCTATTACAGCTTTCATCTTCCCTTCGCCCCTCATTACCCCTCTTATCCACCTTCCCTGGCTATTCCTGATCTCCAAAATCTTTCTTTCCTCACCCTCGATACAAAACACTTCCTCATATGTCTTACTTTCCATCCACCTTTCTCCAGTCTTCTCCACACCCACATCTCAGACGCCTGCAGCCTAGTCACGTCCACCTTTCTCAAGAGTCCATGTTTTTGCCCAATACAACGCTCCATTTCATAACAAGCTCTTCACCAGCCTCTTCTTAATATCAGTACAGAAAATCCCCAGCATCACCTCTCTTATTATACAAGACGCTTCTTTCGCTAACGCTTTTCTCTTTGTTATGGCTCAGCAACGACACATATTTTCTTCTTGCGTTATTCCCAAGAAATTAAAATACTCTACCTGCTCCAGTTTGTGCCCTCCTATTTTTTTTACATAATTCTACATAAAATTTGTTTTAAAATACAAAATACCAGTCCATAGTTCCCTTTCGATGGGTTACAAGGCATTTGTTATATCTTGGGTATGGTCCTGCTAAGCATTATGCTTATCAGCAGGTTCCAGGATTATCGTATCCAGTAGCATCAATTTACATCTTTACATATATACATTTAAACATAAATAAAATATAACCGGCCTTATTTTCATACATTCATATAAGTATTATCCTCAATAAAATCACTAAAACATAAAAATATTACATTTAAATCTTTTTGGCATTGTACGCACATATGACAAATGTAAAGCATCAGTGCATGGATTAGCATTTCCAGTTTCATCAATTTACCTCTTTACATGTATACACTTAAACATAAATACAATATAGTCACCCTTACATTAATATAAATATTGTCCTCAATAAAATCACTAATACATAAAAATATTACATTTAAATCTTTTTGGCATTATATGCACATATGACAAATGTAAAGCATCAGTGCTTGTATTAGAATTTCCAGTTGCATCAATTATCTCTTTACATTAATACATTGAACATAAATACAACTTAGCCACCCTTACATTCATACACTCACATAAATATTATCCTCAGAAAAAATCACAAAAACATAAAATTATTAAATTTAAACCTCTGGCACAACATGCACATATGGCCATATTTTAAGGTCAGCCTCGCTATTTTTGTTCTGGGGAATCACATAACCTACCTTTTTTTATGCATTATCTTCATTCGGTGCACCCGTTGCTTTTTTAATCTTGATTTACGTCATGTACGCCTCTTTTCATACGTTCCATGTGACCTATCCTATTTCTTCCTCTTCTCAATAAAGCCAACATCTTCCCTTCTATAAAGGTCTCCAGCACCCTATATCTCAAATCGCTACATTTTCCAACTCCCAACTCGGCGTCCTCCTCACCTCATCCCGAAATGTTCTCTCCTCACCTGCCTTGGGCACTTCCTCGTTCGTCTTCCTTTCCGTCCACCGCCATTTCTCCATTCGTCTCCGCACCCACACCTCGAACGCTTGTAGCCTGATCTCGTCCTCTTCTCTTACCACCAGTTGCAGGAACAACACATACGTATTTCATAAATTTATGGGACTCATAAGTCATGGCAACCATTTAATGAGTGTTGTACAAACATTCGATAAAATTGGTTCCATAAATGACTTCATAACTTATGGAATGGAATAGTGAGCTCCATAAGTCACCAAGATGGCGGAAGCGCAATGAACCGTTTGGAGACTTAATTACTTGATAATCGAGATGTTTTGAGCGAAAGACCAGTTAGTTTACTCTTACTGACAAATTATTATCTGCATTATCAATTATTCATAGGCTCAACTTTCATAAATTTCATTCATCGGTAGAAGATTAGATCAAACAGCAGAGGAAATCAACTATTAAAAGATAAGTTATCAAGCTGGTAGTAGTGTTTCGGTAACCCAAATATTTTTATGAGACCCATAATTTCTTGGATCTCATAATTATTGATTCCATATCTAAATGTTCTTATAACCGGCCATTAGACTCCCAAGTGACTCTCATTTTAAACTCTACGCCAACCATTTTTTTGGATTCTCACACATGGTTCCATAAAATGTCATTTCATATTTTGCAACTTTTGAGTTAAGTCAAGAAGGACTATGCTCGAAAACTTTTTTTTGGACAATCCTTATCCAGTTTTATTGTTTATTTACGTCTGTATTCGCCAGGCTCTCAGTGAACGATTTATGGAGCATGTGGCAGGGAAGAATATCAAACCAGACAGTGAAACGTTTCATGTTGAACACAAAATGGTAATCGGACTAATAATAAGGTATTAAATGACAAGTAGGGAGACTTCAAAGTTCACACATTGCAAAATTACTTATTATGCCCTCAATAAAGCTTCAAACCGCGAACACAGACGTTTTCTGTATGACTAATTCACCTGTTGTAGCTCAGAAAATATTTTCAGCGGGGCTGTAAGTAGTGATTTTCCCTGGGCCTTGGTGAATATGAGGCTCTAACCAAACGATCTACGACCTCAATAAATGCTTCCCTAAATGTATCCGATACTAGCGAACAAAAATATCATATAGCGGGAAACAATAAACAGTCGTCTAAATAGTGGATTAGAGGTGGCATCAAAGCGTTGTGACTAACTTGAGCTTCCCCTCCAGCGAAGATACGTTTACGGTTAAGGACGAAGGAAACTCGAGAGAGATTACCCCTCCCAAGCCAGGAGTGTCTTGGAGAAGATTAGCCATGCGGGCCCAAGAGCACGGGATTAAACACCTCCCACCCGCATTTCGAGCCCATACCCCAGCGTGCCACTCGAAAGGCGAAGCGCCCTCATAATAATCCGCCATCTTGCCGGGTGAGTAACACATTTTAGCGCGGGACGCGAACTCCGGAATTAATCCGATCTCTTGAGTCAGCGACGGTTTGATTACTTCATCCTCCAGGACAGATGGAAGATAATGGAAAGCCATACCGACGTACTAAGTAATAAAGAAATGAAAATACCTTGTTGAAAATTAAGCTGCGATAAAATAAGAAAAACTTAAGCTGCGATCTCCGAAACATATCTAAAAAGTAGTAGCGTAAAAGATCCCTTGGTCTGGTAGTGAAAAATGACGGCTTATAGAACCCAAGAACCAGTAAAAATAACTGGTTACACCAATTCATAGTGTACTGTAACTTCAACTTTTTTTAAATCCGCAGTCTAAACTATTTAGTTTACTTTTTTAGACTGTACAAAAACCATGCCGCACACTATTATCATCTTCATTAGTTTTTCGAGGCTAAATCACGAGGCTATGGCATCTTCGTGTTGTCTTGCCATATTTGCCTTGGCCTTTGGGATAGAAATGATAGAGAAATTATGTTTTATCTGTTATACTTAAATTAAGCATAATATTACTAGAGTTTTCGGTGGGATATTTTAAATTTAGAATAACTCACTCATTCACATTTGGCTGGAGCAGCAATCGTGAGTAATTGAGTCACATTTTAATAACTTTTCATGTGAATCAAAAAAAAAAACTCTTGGGCCACATTACACTCCGGTACATCTTTTATTCGGTGGAAATCACCTTATATGCATTTATATAAATGATTCAAGATTAATATTTTGAAAATTTCGCCCTAATCAAAGTATCGTTAGGACTTCTGTTTACGGCGTGGAATTCAAAATTTAATGGAGAGTCCACTCGAGTGCTTGGTAAATACTCGTTTTTTACTCGGCGTGTTACATAGATATTCTTTAGCCACCATCAAAAAATTATGATACATCGTCTTTCGCGTTTAGGAGAAAATTTAGAGGAAATATTAGAAAAATTAGGAGCCAAAGGTTTTGAAAAATATTAAGAAATGTTGGAGAAAATTAGAGGAGTACTTATGGTGTCGCACTATTTCTAAAAATAAGTCAAGTGCTATAAAACTCCGACTTATAATTCCGTTAAATTGCCAAGAAACAAATCAATAACATCACATTTTTCTTTCACTTTTATCAATTCATAATAGCAAAGAGTAAACTTATGCCAATTTTCACGCAAACCTGAGCATAGTAAACAAAAATCGCTACGACCACCTTGAGCAGGCGCTCGACTTATCTCGGCTGTCATCTGGTCGCCCGAAGCACCTGTCAGCGTCCGTCCAGCCCCAACGCCGAGCAGTGCCTCGGCTCCACCGAGGCGGAATGAGGCGAGGCAGCAAGCCCACCTTATACTACATACTCCGCGGCGGAGGGAGAGTGCTCCGCCATTCTTCTCTCAGGAATGCGAAATATGCGCTCGCTTCTCGGCCGGCGAGCGCGTGGCACACATCCCTCGGGTCTTCCAAGCGGTTCGCGGGTCATCCGCCTCATCGATTCACGGAGAACGACGGAGAGCGGTTCTCGTCCGGCGGAATGTTTTTTTGCAGAATTATATGTGTGGTGCGGCCACGGATTGCTCTTCTGTTTTGATTAAAGTTCATCTGCATCCAAATTGGTCCAAAAAAGGGCTTGTAACAGCAGAGTTCAGACTAGTGTAGAAATTCTTCTTGGGTTCTCCTCGTGGTTAAAATTTTCATGTTAGCCAACGCACAGTGGGTTGAAATTTATTTATTTTATTTATTTCCACCACCCCGAAACCAGCACAGTTGGCCTTTAACATCGGGTGTATTAACAATGGACGAACACAAACACCCATGTCCTTAGTGGTGAAAAATCCACCCAGGCGGGACTCGAACCCGCGACCCTCGGATTGGAAGGCGAGAATATACCCCGTCGCTACCGGGGCCAAAAAAAGCTGATCAAAAATTATTTTTTTCTTTATTTTGGGTGAGGCAATGACATGTTATGACAGAAAAATATCCAAACTAAAAGAATCCTGAAACCATTACCGGTGTGAACGCTTTTTGTTGTCAGAAAACATCTTTTTTTTTAAGTTTAGAAAAAATATTTAACAAACTTCAGCTGCCTTTTTATCGTGAAAACTGTGTAATGTATTGATGCATCTCTTGATGCATTTTATGTTGAAACATGGAGTTTTTCTACCATCTTATATAAAGGTGCGCATTTTATGTACTAAACAGGTTAAGTGATTATTTCTTTTTGTGCATCATTCGTACAACTTTGCATTGGACATTTAAAAAACGTTTTTTTGTGTGTTTATCGCAGAGAATGGGGAAAAACTTTCAGCATATGGCGTAGCTTGATGGAGATACTTATACCTTATTAGAGAGTGAATCCTCTACTTCAGTTTGAGAAAAGAGACGTTTCAATGATCGACTCGGACATCGCATTCAAGACCGTGAAGACGATGGCCAAGTCGGGTGTCGAAACGTCGGTCAATATAGACAATGCAATCCGGTAGAGAACTCGACATGAATTCCTGCGTTAAGTTCTCCGGGGAGGCACCACGTCTCTCGTCATTCCTCCGGGTTTCCACCAGCTGTTTGGTAGGTTTTTGGCAGTCCCTATCATAACATTCCATATTCCGGTACATCATATCGCTTTCTCTACTGTAGATATTTCGCTATCAGTTACCTCTTGCATTCCTAACTCTGAGCAACGAGAGACATACATTGCAGTGTTGCCTGGTCTATTAAAAATAAAGCCTTCGAATAGTTCAAAATTGGATCGTCATTGGGTATTCTAGTATCTGATTGGTAGGTTTTTGGACATATTGTTGCATAACTTTCCCGTTTCTTGGATATCTTTTCACATTCCTGTGCATAATTTCCTCACTAATATGGTACTCTTGAACTCCTCGTAGCCTGTCTCTCCTTATTTCTTCCAGAATTCCCATCCTCTTCCAGACTTCCACGGTGTTCTCCCTTCTATTGGCCTTTTCTACCTGCCCCCTCATTACAAAACCTCCTCCATCCATCCCGTCTGCGTTCTCTGAACATCAGCCACCAATTTTCTCTCCTCTTTCACCATATCAAGCACCTCTTCGTTCGTCTTCATCTCCAATCTGCTCACCCTCTCCACCCTTCTCCAAACTCTCATCTCAAACGCCTCAAGCCTCCGTACATTATTACTTTGCAAGGAAGCCATCTATAAGTTCAAGGTACATATATACATTTACATAGAAGTGAGAAAAATCCTCTAGACGTTTAGGGGATCTATCAACGTTTCACGTGTTCATAATTATGAAACAAACCTACCTAAATTAAGAATGACAGTACCAGAAGTGATATGGACCAAAAATAATAAACAGCATAAAATGAGGTCTTAATTAAGACAGTTAACAGACATTGTGTATTTAAATTTTATGGAATTTTGTTCGATGAATTTCGGCAACATTAAATCGGTCGTCCTCATTCATAAAAGCACTACCATGGACATCCTTTTAGTGTAAATTGTCTGATGTGGTTATAGTAAAACCACTGTACACCATTTTCGTTGTTTTCCATAAAATATCTTCTTGAAATACGGTCTCTTCAACTGTTCTACCCGAGCTCTCTTTTCTTTTGTCTCTCGCTAAGTGAAAATAACGTCACACCAATCAGATTTCATTTCGCTATCACATGAAAAAATACGAAATTTTGACTATTTTAATCTTAAATATCTCAGTAAATATTGAATAAATTTCAAAAGTATTTTCACTCCGTAAGTTTGTAGGAGTAAAAGTAACGTATTAAGATCCGTATCCTTACAATTAAAATTTTGAAAAATACCCAATTCATTCCCCATTTCAGGTTACGTCCTGCTCTTCTTCATTCCGTCCATATAATCTATTCTCTTCCTTCCCCTGTCTCGCTTACCCAACATCCTTCCCTCTACCCCGGCCATAAATAGCTAGCAATCCGCCCCTACTAGTTGGTAGTTACCTCATCTAACCAATTACTCTGCCTCCTAGCCTCATCGAGAGATTTCCTTATTTGGACACCAGTCAATTTCGAGTCAATAAATGTTACTCATGTCAAACTGTCTACATACATTTCATAAATATTTACATTGTGATTCGTTCGAAGATTCACTGGTCAGGGTCGGTTTAAATGGAAGTGAGTAAAATTTCTCTTGATGTTTACAGACGGATACCCTTATTTCCATTGTATTTATTAGCACTGGAACGAAGAACCTAGTCATTTTGGATATTTTTGAAATTCTTTCCTCCATAATGCCCATAAATGTATTTTTTTAATATTGCCTTTTCGTGACTTTTCATCCATTTTAGAGATCTTTACTTTTGCGAAGACACAAATTTATCTTGCGTATGTTTTAAGAAATAATTTGAGATTTGCCTAAGACGATGAACGTAGCCCTTTTGGCCAACATATATTTACTTTCGACGCAATGTGTTTCAGCCATATAATTATTTTATTGTGATCGCTAGAAGAAGCAAAAATGAAAAAAAAACAGAATAAACCAGGTTAATCAAAACCTCATTACCTAGTGTTACCTTGTTGCAAATCAAAAATATTGACTAATTTTAGGTGACATTTCACGCGAAGATTACCAAAACTGTTCGCTTTTTCCGGCCATATTGAAAAATTAAACTCATAAATAAGTAAAAAAAACCAAGTATTTTCGTAATTTTTGCTAAATAAAACAATAAAACATTTTAAATAATCGAGCGAAACACATCCTCTTTTCTGATTTCACTTCGTAACCATGAATACCTCGCGAAATTCGAAATTCTCAAAACAGTCCTAATAGGCTAAGTCTGTCCTTCTTGTCAGTACCAAAGTCCCGTCGTTCAAGTGTTAAGGTAGTCTACTGGGTAAGGTTTATGTGGAAGAGGGTAGAAATTATTTGTTTTGTTGTATCTCATCTTACGAAATTTCTTTCATCATACGCCCAACCTCCCTCCATTAAGTCTGCTCCTACCTTAACCTCCTCCCTCCTTCGCTATCCCTTTCTGTCTTTCTTATTGTGAGGGGTATGCTATTGTTATGAACATGTGTTCATTGCAGGAGTAGCCATTTAAAATTCTTTCCGTACCCACCAACCCTACCCCTCCCACTTATACCCGAAACGAAGTAGGTCAGCTAAAATATTCAGTGTAAAATTTTGTTGCTCTCGTGAACTTTTTTCATGTAATTTCTGTAAATGACTAAATGATTACCTAAATTCAGTGTAGAATATCGTTGCTATTCCGTTCAAGGAAAATTTGCTGTTGAAAACATGATTTCCTTCAAAGTTCCACAATTAGTGGCAATGATGTTTCAACATGAATAAAGATCTGATGCTTTCCCGAAGTATCTGTCAGTGAAGACGGTTCTGGTGCTCCACTGGATCAAACTTTCCATCTCTATCTTCGTTTCGCTGAACGAGTCGTCCATCTTCATGAGTGTCATTCGCAGAAATTCAGGGTTTGACCCGGCGCGGAGCACGAGCCTCACCAATTACCTCCTCTCATCCACATCATTACCTCTCCTCAACATTCCTTAGCCCCTTCCGCCCCTTCTATGTACATTCGTTTTTGACCCGAAACATAACAGAGAAGTGTGTTTTTTATTAGTATAATTTTATTTTTTCAATGAAAAGGGAAGTTAGACGTCCCACCGCAGCATCAAACCAGTTCCCACACATCCAGCCTTGACTCTCCCAATATCCAGGCATGCCACGGCGTCTATTGCGAGGTCATTCCATGGAATTCTGGTGCTCACGCACTCGCGCGTCGGTCGGCGCTTTGAGAAGTTTCACCGAAACATCCGGGTTGACCTAAAGCCCGGGCCGGCGGCATCAGCATGTCATTGCACGTGTGCGAAAGCCGACGGAGAATTTTCCACCTCGTGGTTAAAATTCGATGCGGGGGTGTGTAATATTTAGATAGCGTTAACAAGCGTTATATGGGACCGATGCTAATCGAAAATGGGAGTGGAATTATATGTAGAAAAAGATATAAGAACTCAAGAAGCCGGAATAGGGTTGCCGCGATACTTTGACCCGGAGACTCTTCGCCATGTTTCCCCGGGCTTCAGCGTTTCGGATCGAATTCTCCGAGAAAGTGTCAGGTGCGAAAAAATACTACTAATATTTTTCTTGTATGGGTATTTAATCAGTTATACAGATTCCTCTCAGAAAAAGTTAATTGATATACCTAAATAAATCCAATTATTAAGTCGTTGATGTGTTAGATTATCTCTAGCTCTAACAGGTGCTTTCGCCATAAAAAGGACGAATTAGTTTTAGTGTGTAGCTTAGTGCTTGTACATGCGAGAGATTTTATGGTTAGTTTGAAAAAATGGCAGGGGTTCCACTCATTTTGACCGTTGTGGACCGTGAGGTAAGTTGCGTATCTTAACCTTCCCTTTGATTCCGGGACAAATCCTTAGATGTCATGGCCATAATTTTACTGGCACAAACCCTCGTGTCCATAACCACAGTTTTCGTCGTTAGAGACTCATAAATACGTCATTAACCACTCAATGTTAACATTAGTTCGCAGCGAATCGAGAATCTGGACAATTCATAAAATCAAATAAACCAGGTCACACCAACTTCAAAATTCACCACAAGTTAAACATTAATTATAACACTGCAATGAGTATATACCGTCACGATATCATTAACGTGTTTTTATTATTACCATCCGATGTCTCGCAAATCATATTACCTCACGCCTTGGTTACCAAACAATCACGGCGTAAACGATGTGGCAACTGTGAAGTTGTTTGGCGTGCAATCCCTCACCATGACTTAATCATCGTCTAAATTCTCAGTAATATGTATTTCTATTCGAACAAAATTCACAGTTGAAAATTTCATCTCCTTCAAAGAACAACAATCTGCAGCCATAATGTTCGACAACTGTACCTCTAGTGAATCGACGGAATTGTTTCAATATTTGAGTGATTTGCCACACCGATTGAGTCGCGTTTCCAGCGAACAGTAAACAGTCAATCAACAAGAAGCCGCGATGAATTTAAGCGCAAGTCTCATATCTGGACTGCTTAAAGATCACCTTCCTGGCGAAGAGCACTTGTCGTCACTTGATGTATTCCCGAACCGCGAGTTGAGCGGGTGAACCTGTTTGAAGATTTGCACGACGCATCTGCGTGCGAAAGACTCAGACTGGTCTCATTCTTCGGGCGACAATCTGAATCGGCCTTCGTCTGCCATGCCACCGATCCGCGTCTGCTGTATCTGAATGAGATCAGCCGCGATTTCTCCGACCGTCTGGACATCGAAGAAACCGGAGCACTCTCGAACCACCGGCGCGTCGTCTCGCCAGCTACTTCAACATGTCGGTTCGGTAAGATATCAATTCAATTCGCCCTAAGAGTGAATTTTCGCAAAGTCAGCCAGCATCTACTGTGGTATATCAGATCTTGAGAATAAAATTAGGGAAATAGACTGTAAAACAGACCGGTTTAAAATGTCATTTTCCCGCCATTCATATGAGACAATTATAGCTGTCATTGAGAATTTGAAGGAGGTTAGTCAACAAGTAGTGCTGCTAATCACCTGATTTGCTCCCTAATCATTGCTTTTTTCAAACGTCAGTGTAGTCATAGCATCATGTTTTGCATGATTCTTGCATGACCCTTGTATCTCTGATCGTTTATATTGCAGCAAAATATATTATTTCAAATAGTTTCTGTAACACTGTTGACATGTATATAGTGAGTTGCATGACGGTGAAAGTTACTCTTTTGGCAAGTTTTTGCAGGTTCTACCCAATTCACAATTAGTCATAGTTTCGTTAACTTTATTAGGGCACATTATAGTGAATGATGGTCACAACACACCCCCTACCACGCACCCTTGAGGTTGCTTTTAGGGTGATATGTTGATATAGTTAATATCATCATCCCCTTGCGTCATGAGCGGTCATAAATCCTGAAGTATTCTGTAAAATACTCCTCTAATTACTTTACTATTTCCTAATAGTTCACCCTGACTTCCTTCATAATTTTCCCGATCTTTTCCTATGAAGTTATTCCCATTCATTTCTTCTTCCATTGTTGTTTTCAATTTACTATTGCATCGCCAAAGCTGTCCAATAAGTTAAAGTCGTCTTCTAAGCCTGAAAAAAATCAGGGAATTAGACAACTGAAAAAAAGGTTTTAGAATTGTTTTTTCTGGTGAATGATGAGAGACCTTATTTGTTGCCTCTATGAGTTTAGAATTGGGTATGTCGAAAAGCGGTGTTAATAATTACTTGATTGGCTCTCAATTGCATGCTTATTAATCTGCACTTCTTTCTTCCTGCACCTCTTGTTTTCTTTCGGACCAAACTCGTTTACGTCTGTGCGTTATTTTAGTTGCAAAATACATTAATACACACAATTTACATGATGTTGCTTGCATTTTGTGGCATACATGTTGGTATGATTCCGCCTCCTGTGACGGGTTACCCACAATTTTTTGATAATACACTGATAGTCGTTGTTTCATTAACGTCTGTAGAATATTGTATATTGCATATTCGTGAAAACTCACCCCCTTCTACACACACCTTTGAGGTGTCTGTCGGAGTATCATTTGGATGTAGACGCAAAAAAATGCTAGAGACTTGAAGGTTACATGCTAACCTGAGGTAATTCGAAAATTTAGTACAAGTGCGCTATAGGTAAACACAGACGTTTTGTTCTTGTAGAGTTAGTTTTTAGTTGCTGAAAAAAATATCGTTCAATCCTCCGTCAACCCTTGGGCTTCATCGATGTATATAAAATTGTTTCCAGTGGAACTTTTACTCATGAAGATGTTTCTCTTCAAAGAGGACCAATTCCATCGATTATTTAGGCTTTCCGGATATCTGTAGAGTTTCAGGTCGATACACCGGACGTTATGTAACCCCGACAAAAAATATTTAGGACTGACAAAGGTGAAAAAATAGGAGACCTTCACTGAGGAAAAAAATATGATTAATAGTTCTTGTCTTCCCGCGATACATTCATAATTGTAAAATAAATAGGATGAGAGAATATTTTGTCAAAATAGATGTCTCATGTCACCTCTTCTGGGTAGCATCCCTTGTCATGGCTGGTGTTCTAGCATCCTCTGCTATTTGTCATTGCGGCGGCAAGTGTGGTAGCACGTGGATATTTAGGAAAGCAGTGAAAGTTTTCAATTTTCTTGTTTTTTCCTCAAATAATTCCTCGCGAATTTATTTTTACGAAGAAAATCGTCGCTGATTTACTCTAAAATGCCCTCATCGGCTGCAGCAGTTGCTTGTTTTTCTCATAGATGAATGATATAAACCATCATAAATCACAATATTCTATCATAATCTGAGATCTGTGAGGAAATGCGTTTGGCTCTTGAGATTTTGAAAGAAGCTGCTCTAAGAAGATTTATCGAAAGTTTCAACATTCCAAGTTGCAATATAAAAGTTTCGTCAAGTACTTACTGGAATATTGAAGAAAAACAATTCTCTTTTCTAGATTTGAGTACATTAACAGGCTTTTACTTGTGTTAAATGTGAGCCTGATCATCGCCAATCATTTCGCTGCAATGATCTCGCGTAGAAAACTCATTTAAATTAATTCGACGAACCGATAGAATCCAGCGCGAGCCATTTCACTTTCTGATGGATAGAATTGCACTTAGATTGGATTGGATTTTTGGGGAGGCGACCGACGGCTAAGGTCATTTGCGCCATAG
Organism: Ceriagrion tenellum; assembly: GCA_963169105.1. Lineage (NCBI taxonomy): Eukaryota > Metazoa > Arthropoda > Insecta > Odonata > Coenagrionidae > Ceriagrion > Ceriagrion tenellum. The sequence goes on from OY720637.1 coordinate 127,821,006, forward strand.
GGGATAGGTAAGGGAGGAAGGGTGGATAGAAACCCGGCGTCGGCATTAGCCTGCTCTTAACGAAAGGCGCCAAGGGGACCACGGTTTAACGTCTCATCCGACAGACGGAGTACTCCACTTGAAGTGCCCTCCACAAGACACTCAAGTAGGGATCGGGTTCCTCTGAAAAACATCCGCCACTGCAGGGATTTGAACCCTGGCCGCCCGTGTGGTAGGCGAGTACTCTAACCACCACACCATCCCGATCCCCGAATTGCACTTAGGAAGTTTGGAATTTTACTAGTTCTGTGAATCTTATTGCAAGTGCCTGTCATGAAAGCGATTGAATTTTCTTAGTATTCTGTCTATTGAGAGTGGGAGACGAGGCATATTCCATCGAAAAAATTTCTTAAGCCAACAAAACTACGAGGTAACTAGGAGAAATAATTCCGAGGTCGCTTCCATTTCTCCTCATTGAATCTACGCCTCGGTTCACCTAGCAGTGACATCAAGAGGCATTCCATATTCCCTGAGCATAATGCCAGTGGCTGACGATCCGTGGCCGCTACGCAGAACACTCAAGGTGCCCCAGTCCACTACCTGAGGCTGGTCGCGAGTCACCACCGGCATCAGATCACTGCCTTGGAAATATTCTTGGTGAATTTTATGATCTACCTCTTATTTAGGGATGTTAATGAAGTTTGAAGTTGTATTTGAATTTAATGGATTAGAAAATACCCTGAGTTGCTTCTATATTTCATAGCTCATTTTCTAATAAGTCTCATTTGTGAAATCCGTTCCCATCATGGGAAAGTTAAGTGAAGTAATCCGTTTAAGTGTAACTCTCATCTCAAACCTCTCTTGGGGGTCGGAGCATACGCTTTAAATACGGGACAGCCAAGAAAAAAACGTAGGAGGAAGAACATTTACTGCCATTTCTGCCGCACTATACCAATTGTGAGGCGTTTTTGGCCGGGGGATACCCTCTAGTAAAATACTGTGGCGTGAATAAATTATCCCTAGATGTATTTTGACGTATACTGTATGTCAGAGTTTGATGAGTGGTGTAGCTTTGAGTGGGGCAGAAATGTGGACTCTCAGGAAAGAAGACGAGAATAGGCTACAAGAGCTCGAGATGTGGGTGTGAAGGAGGATTGTGAAGGTGCGGGGGACAGAAAGGACGACAAATGAGGAAGTGCTTTGGGAGTATGGCAGGCGAGGAGAGGAAACTCATGAAGGTCGTAAGAGAGCAGACTACGGTCTTGGAAGAGGCAATGTGGGGCGAAGGGCTGCTTAAGACCGTGATTGAGGGAACGATGTTGGGCTAGCGGATAAGAAAGAAAATAGGTTTTATGAATGGGATGAAGAAGGGTGGGACGTACGCTGAGATGATGAAAGAAATATTATAGTCAGATAGAGGCTTACTCATGTAAAAATCCCCATGGTGTTCTCCGGATTCCATTTGAACATCTCCCAACCGGTAGATTGCCTTAATGAATGAATGAAAGTCGGTGTGCCAGCATTTTCATCAACGTAGTAATGTCCCGGAATCTGGGGACAATTGCAGGCAGGAAATTTTAAATCATAGCTTAAAAATTTGGAAATTTCACCTACAGAGGCGATTCTTGTATTGAATTATGGATGAAAGACCGCATTTTCATTGTCTTTTGTCCGATTTTCATACAGCGGTCACTGAGAGTAAAGTTTCCTTTAATTATCTGCTGCGAGTGGAGTCACTCCATAGGCGAATGGAATCACTGCTGTTTTCGGAGATAGGCCGTCCAGAATCGTACTTTCACCGTTCTCATACGATTTTCATGCGTCCGCTGGTCAGAGTGGGGTTTGCTATTAATAATACACTTCCGTCTTCGTTCTATTTCGATCTTTCCCGTTCGCAGAAAGAAATTCGGGTCGACATCAGCCGGTAGGATTCTCTGCGTTTATCCGCACTCAGTTGCCGAATATTTTATGGACATGATGGAGGATGGGGCCTCATAATTCGCACTCTCTAAGGATCAGCTCTCGAGCCAGCCAATCATCATACACCCACCGGATAGAGACGTCACCATACTTCTCAGACGCTCGTGAAATATTAACCGCTGCTATTTTCAGTTCGAAAGAAAAAACTCCTTTCGCCCGAAGAGCCAATGCCTGAATCGATTCCAACTTCCGAGTTCCTACTTAGTTGGTCAATTTTTAATGTTCGCTGATGTTTCCACCTAAAAGCAGTGAATCCGCGTGGAAAAAATAGAGGAGAATTGGCACTCCAGCTCCAACTCCGCGTCCTTTGAAGAGCGCTGGATACGAAAGGCGGAATTAGTTCCACTCTTCTTTGGATAATGGGTCGTTACGAAATGTTCTAGGAGAATTTTTTCCGTTGATCCATCTGCGATGTGGGATCTGTTTTTTTGGCTCTATGAGCACTAACCTTTGATGTATCCCCAATCGATATATCTTGTAGCGGAATCGTATCCTTACTAAGTAACATTAGCCCGAACAAGTCCTCAGGTCCTGATGAAATTCCAGCTCGTGTTTATTAAGAATTAGCTCTCGAAATGGCTCCGTATCTTAAAGTAATATTTAACAAATCCCTCGAAGAACACGCGGTTCCCAAAGACTGGAAGATAGCAAACGTGAACCCAATTTATAAAAGCGGAGATAGGGAACAGCCATGTAATTATAGACCAATATCATTAACGTCACTAGCATGTAAAATTATAGAGCATACAATAGTTACATCAATAATGGGACACCTCGACAGCCAGGATTTATCAATAACAAACCAGCATGGGTTCAGAAAAGGACGGTCTTGCGAAACTCAATTAGGTCTTTTTGTTCACGATATTTTAGTTTCCGGAGAAGGAAACGTACAGGTAGATGCAGCGTTTCTTGACTTTAGAAAATCTTTTGACAAGGTTCCTCACTGTAAGTTACTCGCGAAGTTAGCATCATACGGAATAGACAGTAATATAATAGGCTGGATAGGAGACTTCTTACATGAACGCGTTCAAAGGGAGTTATTAGATGGTGTCAGCTCAGGCGAAGTAAAAGTTACATCGGGTGTTCCCCAGGGAAGCGTGATAGGCCCAATTTTATTTCTTTTGTACGTAAACGACTTGAATAGTGTAGTAAAAAATAGCAAGCTCCGTCTTTTTGCCGATGATGCAGTAGTGTATAAGGAAATTAGAAATGAAGAGGACAGACAGTGTTTAGCTAAGGATTAAATGCGATTGATGATTGGTCTGATAGATGGCAGCAGGAATTAAATTTGAAGAAATGCGCGATTATGAATTTTTGGAAAAAGAATGGCTTTCCCCGGAATAATTATTGCATCAAAGAAAACAAAATATGTAACGTAGAATCAATTAAATACTTAGGCGTCACCATCAGTGAAGACATGTCATGGGGGAAACACATCAGGTAAATAACTTGTGTAGCAAACCGTAGATTAGGATTCGTAAAAAGGGTTCTAGGCAAATGCGATGAGAGAGTACGAGAAATAAGATATTTTACACGTGTCAGGCCTCATTTAGAATATGCTGCTAGTATATGGGATCCGTACGAGGAAGGTTTAGAAAAAGAATTAGAGTGTGTGCAAAGGAGATCTGCTAGGTTTGTTAAATGTCGTTATGATAATTGTATAAGTGTTACGAGTTTAATAGAAGAACTAGGATGGGAATTACTATCAGAACGCAGGTTAAATTTAGGTTAAACCTTTTAAGTAAATTCGAAACCGATTTGTTCACAAATGACGTTAGATATATATTAAGAACCCCTGCGTATTATGCTAGGTTTGACCATATTAACAAAATTAGAGAGATAGATTGTCGTACCGATAGATTTAAAATGTCATTTTTCCCGCGTACCATAAGAGAGAACAATAGGCAACGTAGCAAAAGGGATAGGTAGGTGAAATATAGTTAGAATAGTCTATAGTGCATGATGCATGTAATAACTACCAATAATCCCTTCCTTATTATGTAGATTTTAACCTGTACTATTCTTTAGTAACTAATATTCTATTGTAATTACTACTGAAATTACTTGCAATAACTAATAATCTACTGTAGTATTTAATAAACTGTGACCCTATTTTCTAGCATGTCTACCTTATATATCCTACTTACATGGCAATAGTGCATGTTTGGTGATCTTCACCCCCTGCCACACACCCTTGTGGTGGCTCGCAGGGTATTACGTAGATGTAGATGTAGATGTAAGAGCATACGCTATCTAAGATCATCGGCCTCGTGTTATGAATGACGTCTCTCGTAAATTCTCGGGGATCATTTTAAATAGCTATTTTGATAAAAATGGTCCAAGTAGAAAAGTAGCTTTTGAATTAAGGCCTTTGAAGTGATATTGTTCATTTAATAACACCTAAAAACAATTTCCCCATTTTCATTCACATTTTTTTTACCTGTGAGATTTTTAAGCCGCTCCACATGCTAGGAATTCTAAAATGAAGTCTTTCACTTGGTATTCACTTACTTTCCTCTTCGGTGACATTCATCCACACTTCATCTTAATACAGTACCGATAGATTATATAATTGATTGATGAGAGCGATTTCGTGAGATCTGCACGGTATTTCATATTTTCACTGTAGTTATATATCTACGTGCACCCTTTTGAATATTCTTTCTACCTCTTTATAGTAAAGTCTATAGCTTTATATGTTAAAGATTCTCTGCTTAATTGATTTTCTCGAAATACCAGAATCGATCAAATAAATATTCCATGTCTTTACAACGAAGGGGCATAGTTCATATTTCAGAGAATAATTTTCACATTGATTCGAAATATGTAGTGTATTTCATTGATGTGTCACTATCCGGAGAATGGTTTGCGAGCCCGACATTCAAGCTTGATTGGTATACTTTTCTTTGAATCCATCGCATTGTATTTTCAAGTTTTGAAACATTCTCATTTTAGGTGAAACTTGGAAAGAAGACGTAGAAAGCGTTCTTAGAAAAGGAGAATTTACGTGTTCACATAGATACCGACACCAGCAGTTCAGGGCTTTCAGTTCATTCATGGCAGCTGCATATTTGGGTCTCGTGTCGTTGCCAAACCGGGATGGAAGGACTGTACAAACAACTGCAATGCTCGAAAACCCCAGAAAATACACCCTTTCGAGAGTCCCCACTGCAGTCCCTTAAGCACGTGTGTTCTAGTGGAGACCCACTCATAATACCCACGGGCACCCCAAGGGAAAATAAACACGTGGGAAAACACAAGCGTGAAGGGAATATCGGCACTTCGCTTAAACACTGTTGAGAGCTATCTTCAGCCACTTCGTGTTTTATCTCGTGGATTGGTCCGGATACACCCAATAAAATTAATGTTGTGGGGTGTCTCTTGGCTGAACTACATTATTGAAAAAAATGTTGATATTGTCGAGTTCCACTTTACCCAATACTAGAAAACAGATTTACCCGGTGATGCTGAGCTTTGATTAATGGAATGAATTTTATTGCGTAGAACTCGACATAGTATACTGCGTATTTTCTTGGACGATGTTCCGATAACTCATATCAGGTTTAATGCTTTTAACGTTTTAACTGATTAGTAATTGAATGACACTTCATAAACTAATTAATACAAATTATAATTTAGGTTTTGCGAACTCAACAGGTTTTTTACTCATCGTCAATTGTACCTTGGGATATGTCAGAGACATCTCGCGAATGCATAGTCGATGGCTTTCAATCAAAGAGTCATCTCCAAAAGACGGCTACAAAATGATTAGAGAGGAGAATAGCTGGTGCCATACGGCGCGATATCGCTGGAAAATATTGGAAGTCGCTGTCATGTGCCTGCGGCCATATTGAATTCATCAATAGTACAGTTCATATGCCGAAATAAGGTGCTTATAATTAGTTGGAGTGTCCACCGCTATTCGTGAAATTGATGGACAAAATGCATGCCATAGCCATCTGAGATAAATCATTTTTCGCAAATTAACAGCCTTTTTGGTAGAGTTTTTAACAGACTTCACATTAGCAAAAGACTGCCAAAAGTTGTCAAAAGGCGATTCTTCATAAATATGTGCTCCAGAATAAGCATGCTACCTACGCGAGACTGCTCCAATTTTACGATTAGCTTGACGGATAATTTTTCGAATTTGATGCCCCACGACTGATTATTAGTCAGTTTAACTCTAAGGTATTGAACAGATTCTTCAGTCTCTAATTGGCTATTCTGTATGCAATAGCTACCATGAGAAGCTTTTTTTTATTTTCCAGAAATTCATCGCAACACGTTTTTTCAAATTTAATTCTAGCTCCCACGCATGACACCACTTTTGGATGCCTCGAGGTCCTTCATCAGCGCTTCCTTATCGTAATAGATGAGGATGTTCCTACACTCCACTGCAACGTCTGCAATCAATCAGATATTACTGTTAACTACTTCCTCAATATTGATTATATACAAAAGGAACTATTGACGCTCCCCTGTGGGACACTATGTGACGCCAACTTCATTAGAGATGGCACCGTCTAATACAACCCATTGTGGGAGATTTCTTAAGAAATCTGTAATCCAGAACATTATCTCGTCTTTTAACCCTTTAGATTTTAATTTTATTTGTTACTTTATATTTAACACTTAATGAAATGGCTTTTGAAAGTCAAAATAACCCGAGACTAAAATACCTTGGGAAAACTTTAACGATCAGCCCCGCTGTCTTAGTCACATAAAATATTATTCTGATTTTTTAAACTAATAATCATTCTGTATTGCATGAATATTTTGCTAATACATCAAACAGTGTAAGCAATCCTTGCTTGTTCTTACCGGCGCAATTGTTTCTCCGATATCGCTATCATACAAAAGGGACAGAGGTGGGCCTAGTACACTTCCCTGTGGGACACTGATGTGACTTATCTCCCTTAGAGATGGCGTCGTCTAATACAACCCTTTCAATCGGGTTGCTTAAAAATTGTATTGTCCAGGAAATTATGTCGTCCTTTAAACCGTAAGATTTTAATTTAATATGTCACCTTCTATGGGACACGTTATGATATGCCTTTTAAAATATACAAATAGCGTCAATTGGAACGTTGCCTTCACCCGAGACTAAAATATCGTAAGCAAAAGTACTAATTGAATGCACAAGATCTTCCCTCCATGTATCTGTGTTGCGTTGTTAAGGTCTGTTCTACTTATTTAGATGTCTCATAATCGGCATACAATTATCTTCCCAGGACTTTGCATTAGAGAGATACTTGGGATATCGGTTGATAATTCGATGGCTGTTCCTCATCACCGATTTGAAAAATTGGCTTGAAATTAGCAATTCCGTGCGTCAAGACGCCATATAATCTCTTCTTTAATCTATGGCTGAAAGCCATCGCAAGTGTATGTATGGCAGGGGAGGAATTTGACCCAAAAACACCCTAAATTATATGATATGAAAGGTCGACAAACTGTGTATATTAATGAGTTAAGTACGTATATACATGCATATAAATACAAGAATTTCCAAGGTAAATGAGATAGGCGAGACTTACGGTTATAGCAACAAAAAGAAGCCTGAGGCAATTTAAGTAACAATTTCAATTGCTGAACAAGCTAATTTTCTAGTAATTGTGGCAGCTATTACCATCTCAGATCATTCGATTATTAAGATAATTAATCTAAGTCCCCGAGCTGAAATAAGTATTGTAGGCTCATTTAGCATGAACCTAGCGGTTAACAGAGACGTCCTTCCCTCTTGATGGTGTAGTGGAAACGAGGGGCTTTTGAAAGGAATATTGGCAAAGCAATTTAAAATGGGGCCTTGTTGTCCTACTACGTAATGGTCTATTACCTGCTTTGTACGCCAGTTCTTGCCGTCACTTTGGAGATTGGACACTACGGCTCTACCAAAAGTAAAAATAGATGTGCTTGCTGTTTGTTAGCTTCTATCTTTGGCCGGAACTAATTAGACTCGAGGAGTGGAGAGCTGCAATTGCGTGTTTCAGTAAGGCAGATATGCTTACTGTCTCCAGAATTCTGTCATGGTGATAATTCACGTCAACATCCCCTGGAGGGAGCTTGCGGGGTAATATGTAGATGTTGGTGCAGAAAGTGAGATGTAATGATATCTCATATCCTTTTCTATTTCTGTTTCTGGTAATTGCACTAAGGTATGCTTCTTAAACTTAAATTTCTTAAATTAATTAAATGGTTGTCTATAGTCCCCGAAATTGTATGTTTGGACTATTCCTATACAGTGAGTATCCGGAAGGAAGTGCAAGTTCATAATTCCAGGATGGTTTGTTGAGAAATATTACGATACAAATATTACTCTTTGTCGCATGGCTTTTTGATTTTTTGGATGATTTTGTCGTTTTTAGCACTAATACTAATGGGGAATGAGTTTTTCAAGCGGACAGGAAAGTAGATGCTATAAAAGCTAACATCGAGGCTGAATAATTTTATCTTTCGGAAGTTAGAATTGATTGTTATGTATCACTTTTCTACATCCGACCAACATTTCGCCACGCTCCTTTTTAAGGTTTTCCCTAATCTTTTCTCAGCGCCTCTCCTCATACAGCCCGCCCTCATAATTCACTTCTTTCCGAAGATGAACCGCACGAAGTTGAAATTTAAAAAATGCAAATTCCTCTCACGTTGAATTCCATATGCATTTCTCGTGCAGGTGAAGAAATGGATTGTTTATATGTAGCAAGAGCGGCGCGATCTGTTCCAAGCCTGGAATTTTTTCCCGTTCTTTGTAATCGGAATTTACTATGTTTGTCCCTCAGCCAGAATCTCTCCACTAACGCAAATGTGCTTTTTTTTCTCTCCATCACCCTCGACTCTTGAATCTTGACCTCGCTTTTGGCACTTGTTTGCGTCGCGTGGGGATTCCCTTTCCCTGAGCAGGCTTTATAGCATTGATGGCGTCATCGCTTGAAGAATGCATCGCGCTCACCACTTCGGCCTACCACTAACGTCACAGCATATAACATCTGCATGATATTGTACCTGCAAGCTACTTCAAGGCAAATAAAAATCAGGGACATAAAAGGATCGTTTGAGTACAATAAAGGAACTAGATGACAGAACAGACATGCTTAAAATCTCTTTTTTCTACGAACGATAGTGGATCATAGCAGCTGCTACTGAGACTTTAAACTAGGCCTGTCTATAGGTAGAGTGGCTGATTATTTGATCTGATCCCCAATGTTCGTTTATTAATGTGATACTACTAATGGTAGGTCTTGCATTTTTTATTTAATACCCTTGAATCTCTGTGCTTTTATGTCGTTCCAAACCACATAACTTCTCTGAAATTGGTTGCATACCTATAGGTTAGAGGATTTAGATGAATTTTCTTCTCGTGAAATGCACTTGCAGGATTTTACCTATTAACGAAAGTATAGGCTTCATTATCTCTGATAGAATATCATTGAGTTCTTGTTGGTGAAAACTCACCTCCTGCTACACACCCTTGAGGTGACTTTCAAGGTACTTTTATGTGTAGATGTACAAATCTTAAAATATAGCAGATACTTGAAAGTATGTAGTACGTCTACGTTTACGTAATACCCTGCAAACCACCACGAGGGTGTGTGGCAGGAGGTGAAGATCACCAAACATGCACTATTGACATGCAACTAGGATATTTAATGGAGACATGCTAGATAATAGGGTCGCATGCAGCTAGATGGTTGGTCTCTACATAATAAGAAAAAGATTATTGGTTGCTATTACATGCGTCATGCACTACAGAGTACTCTAACTATATTTCACCTACCTATCCCTTTGCTACGCTGCCTATTGTTCTCTCTTATGGTACGCGGGAAAAATGATATTTTAAATCTATCGGTACGACAGTCTATCTCTCTAATCTTGTTAATCTGATCAAACCTAGCGTAATACGCAGGGGTTCTTAATATATATCTAACGTCATTTGTGAACAAATCGGTTTCGAATTTACTTAAAAGGTTTAACCTAAATTTAACCTGCGTTCTGATAGTAATTCCCATCCTAGTTCCTCTATTAAATTCGTAACACTTATACAATTATCATAACGGCCTTTAACAAATCTAACGGATCTCCTTTGCACACGCTCTAATTCTTTTTTTAAACCTTCCTCGTACGGATCCCATATACTAGCGGCATATTCTAAATGAGGCCTGACACGTGTAAAATATCTTATTTCTCGTACTATCTCATCGCATTTGCCTAGAACCCTTTTTACGAATCCTAATCTACGGTTTGCTACACAAGTTATTTCCCTGATGTGTTTCCCCCATGACATGTCTTCAGTGATGGTGACGCCTAAGTATTTAATAGATTCTACGTTAGATATTTTCTTTTCTTTGATGCAATAATTATTCCATTGTATAGTCACTTGAGAATGACACGAAAGTGTTGAAACCGGTCGGGTTCATACCATTAAAGTTTTGTGTGGGTTATACAAAGTGTTCTTATTTCATCTCAATATGAGCTCTAAATTCCACAAATTTAACTCGCAAACCATTGAAGATATAATATGCAGTTGTTTGTACCAATGTTACTTTACAGCAAATGCAGAGAGAGATAATATTTGCATCTCAAACTTGCACAGCCTGCAGTTAGGTGGCAGATGAGGTCACATGCATCAGTTGCTTCTTGTTTGCTTCGCGCGTCATATTGTCGGTGCGTTCCTCGCGTTCCTCGCGTCACCACTCGAGGAATGCATCACGATCACACACGCGGCCGCATGACTCAGTGACGCGATGGACCCGATGCACCCTTCGGGGTGTTCTAGGAGCCGCCCAGCGTTTCATCCTTCGCTACGAGCGCTCCCACCCCCCCCCCCCACTCCCGCTCCCCCTCCCTCTCCATTCATCTGTGTCCCGGAGTCAGGAGGGGAGGGTCACGGGATTCTGGGAATAGAGGGGCGAGGGGGGGGGGGGGGGGACAGCAGATGGGAATGTCGCTCGGTAGAGAAGGACGAAAGAGGAAGGAAGCAGGGGGCGAGGGAGAGAGAGAGAGATTTCTTTTTTCTTTTGAGAGAAGGGAATTTGTGCGACGGGAGAAATCGAGGTGGGGTGACGTCACCTTTTGCGTCGAGGTCGGCATTTTTCCCTCCTTTGGCATATCCGACGATGGAAGCAGATAGAAGAAGAGATGGCAGTGGAATGGAATCTGATGATGCCAGGGTGAAGAGCGCTTTAGACTGGGACCGCGTTCGATTTTCGCGAGGTGGAGGAAGTTTATTAACCATCTCACGAATGTGGCTGAAGTAAAAGAGGTATGCAAGGGTAGTGAAGACTCGAGGAAATTATAAGATGTTCCAGTCAATCAACATTCCCGAAAACATCATTTCTCCTCCCTAAAACCTTCTACTTTACGCCAAACACCCCCAGCCACACGCCCATGGGATGGCTCCCTGGGTGGTATGTAAAAGTAGAGACATAGTTGCCATGTACAGTAACAATTACAACAATTATCATTTACAATACGCATGTTATGTAGTGGCAATATGCATTAACAATTACAGCAATCAACATTAACGATACACATGTTACGTAGTTGCAATATACATTAATTCGATAGTTTCTGAAGCATTGGTAGCATAACGATAGTGTAATGCGTGTCGGTGAAAGCTACTTGTTCATCATCTACTGTTAAATGTACGTTGGTGATAACTCACCCCCTGCCAAACACCCTTGAGGTGTCTCAAAGGGTAATATGTAGGTAAAAGCAGAAACCGTTTTAAGGCCAGAGAAGGATAACAACTTTTTTGACTGCTTAGTCCGAAAGGGAACGGCAGGATGGGATAATGTGTTTCGGGTTGAGTTGTTGTGAAGCATAATCATATATTGAGTGGAGTAATGATATTCTTCTCAAGTGTTAATGCTAATATGAATGTGTCTCAAATGTTAGGAATGGGAGGATATAGAAGTGGGGATACATTAAAGAGGTTACCGGATTGTTACAGATTTTCGAACGGATCGCGTCCGTTAGCAAGTCAGCGCAATTACCCCAGTCGATGGCTGAATTTTTGGGTATTTGAGAATATTTCAGTTCGATAATTAGGCATGGAGTATTAAAAATAACCTAATACTCCCATGGAAAGAAAAAGGACAGTTATTTAAGTCAAAGAGCACAAAATAGAACGAGTGGAGTGGTTAACTAATCTTGTGAGAACTCGGGATGAAATTGGTGTCGTTGTGAGGACACGAATGAAAATGATTGAATCAGTAAAGAAAGCATTCAGTAAAAAGAGGGCAATGATCGGTTAAATTTAGAGCTGAGAATTGAGAAAAGATAATGTAATCTACATCTACGTATTGCCCTGCAATCCACCCAAAGGGTGTGTGGCAGGGGGTGCTTCCTCACCAGGCATGCATGAAATAGACGGCAGAACACCTAAACTACATTGAAACCAGCGTACCACACATACTACGCGCCAATTAAAATCTACTAACCTAGAAGAATTCCATCGTCAGTCGTTCCAACATGCAAAGGATACTAAGACTACTACTACAGATTCAAAATATCGTGCATAAATAAAAACATCAATATGTACACAATTCAGAAATAAGAACGTAGAGAATATAAAGAGAATGATCTACAGTCTAGCTAATGTCACTATTCAAACTATTCAGGACGACGATCACAGCTGTTATGGTCCCGAATGGTACGCGGAATAAACGACATTTTATACCTGTCGATCCTGCAATTCATCTATCTAATTTTATTGGAGCAATCTAATCTGCCGCAGTACGAGGGGGTTAATAGTGTGCTTTTTACGTCGTCAGAGTAATACTTGAACATGAAGCGTAGCGTGGTCGGGAGGCTGTGGGGGTGCCGTGAGGCTGTCGAGATTTGGTCGTGGGGAATCGAGATTCGGAGAAGCCGGCATAAGTGGATGGAGTTGCTGAGTGGTGAAGGGATATTGAGGATGGCGAAAGAGGGGAGAATTCTGGGTAAGCACGGCAGATAATTGGAATATTGAACGACGTAGGGAGAGGTGGAATGCTTGAGGAACTTAAAAGAGAGAATTCCCAATCATTGCATGTATATACAAATGATATGGAACGAAGTCACTCGCAAGGGTGCATATACATCAAGGGTTGAAAATTGCCTTGAAATAAAATCAACTGACTAGACCGGGATTAGAACCCGAACCTCCCAATTGCATGTCAGGTGTGTTAGCCAGAAAGGCAATTGGGAGACCCGGGTTCGAAGCCCAGTCAAGTCAAATCGTTTTTTTCTCGGCAATGTCCAATCCTTGGTGTATTGTCACCCTTGCGAGTGACTTCGTAATATATCAATTGTACATACAGTGATTGGAAATTCGTCAAGTTCGTCGTTATATGAACGACAATGTTGGGTTTATCCACCGCGACAGTGGCTTTGTAAGCACGAACATCGTCTCCCGTGTCACATTGTGGAATTGAGACGTGAACATCTAGTTCGCAAAAAATCCCCTAGAAATTCACCTTGTTCAAAGAGATTATTGAGGGCGAATTAGTTGAGTTATGGGTGGGAAAATTTGGGATTTTTTCACTTAATAATAGAACATCAGATTTCATAATTCCATTTCTAATACTAGAATTGATTCCGCATCAGAATGTAATTGTTTTATTCCTGCAGCTGTGAGAAGCGCGAAGTGAATATTGTAATACAAATGGCGCAAACATATACTTTTATTTATTTGAAATTTTCAGCAATTACGGAAATACAGACATTTAAGTATTTACCTAGACTCATTATGTGTGTGCCATTACTAAAGTGTGGAATCATGACCAAGTACTTGTTTCTCATGCATTACGAAGGAGTTTCTCCGAGTAAAGTAGAGACTGTCCTATTCTCACTACCTATTTTCTCTCTGTTCGGTGGAAATGCCATCACAACAGAGGGTGTTTGTGCAATTCTGTTAAAAATACTGCGATGAGTAATCGACTTATTCTTTAAAATAGCCGAGAAACATACAAGCCATAGAGTGAAATCTCTCATGTGTTCTAAGCGTTGGAAATTGCTCATTTTTAAATAGTCTCTCTGGAGCGCATAGCCGAGCCATATCCCATGGAAAATGGCTTCTTTTCCTTTTTTGCAAACATCGCGAAAAGTAGTGCCGTAAGTGGCGAATATTTTGTTATCTTTGGAAAGGTGAGTTATTTTTCTTTCATGTGAGACTAAAGGCATCGAATTCTGGATGAAGTAATATCTCGCTCAAGATACCTTCGAGAGGTGACTCCGTAAATAGGGGTTAAGGTAGGGACTTTCAAAGCATGTCGTGCAATGCCAAAAAGCGTGCCACCCTCGGAGATCAACCGCTCAACCAGCGGTCTTCCCAGGTGCGCCTGCTCTGAAAGGGACGATTCTCGGGATCCAGCCCGACCGGGTTTTGCCTCCAAACCTCATACCCTTCCCCAAACTCCTTCACTCTCCTCCCTCCCCCCTGGTTTTATAACCTTGGCCTCCCTCGCCGGAAGGGGGCGTTGGTGCTAGTGCACCCGAGAGGGGCGGGTGCGACCGTACCCTCCCTCCGCCATCAATCGGAACGTCCCTCAAACCCCTCCACCGTATTCTAAACCCCCTCCCCCACGCTCCCCAGTCTGTGGAAAGCAAAGGCGGGAGCTCAGGCGACCGCGTGGTAGCTCAGCAGCGAACTCTTGGGGGCGAGCCACTACGCCTTCCCCTCGCATGCCGCTTTCGAGAGAGAGAGAGCATTGAGGGGAGTTTTCAGTGGCCTCAACTTCCCCTACCTCAACCCACTCGCTCGCTTCTCGTCGTCACCTTCCCCCACTCCTCAGACCTTTTTTTCCTTCGGCCCGGGAGGGGGGAGGGAATTGCCTTCTCCTCACAGTTCCCCTACTTCCCGCCAGAGCTGGTCGTCGTCTCAACCCAGGGCGTCCTTTACAAGCGGTCGGGAAAGCGCCGTCGACTGGCCTGTCGCGTTGGAAGCCGAAGTATCGCAGCGCCGCTGCGTTTCGGTCACGGGCTCCGTTCTCTCGTGTCCTCAAGTGTGCATTCCTGCGTGTGTGGTGTGTTGGTCAGTGAGCTAGCTCTCTATTGTGCGAGTGATGTGTCTCTCGGATTACAGTGCCACGATGGCGTGAATTGGAAGAGAAGATCATGAGTTGGTTGGAGGATGGATTCAAAATAGTGTTATGCCGCAGAGGACTCATCGGTTTCGAATAATTTCTCTCCCGAGCGAAGATGAAAATCCCGACTGCTTCCGTTACTATTGCGGCACTTCCAACCCTTGTCCGAAGGTAACGAAATAAAATTTCGTCCGTTGTTGTAGTGGCGTTCACGTTGTCGTTACGCCTCTGCCAGTTTGGTGCGAGGTGAATGAGTGGCATGAAATAAAACCGTTGCCTGGGACATGCCCAAGAGGAGGTTAAAGCCCAACAGAACTGTTTTACGCTGTGCGCACGGTGACCTCCATGTCGTGGTAATTCTTCTCTGACGCGTCCGTTCTAATTTCACTATAATGTTTTGAAGCAGTTTTCAATTTCTTACTATCGTAGTTGTCCTCAAGGTGGGTGTAGATATTGATGAAGCCAGAGAATACGCACTGGTTTGTTATTGTGTTACTGAGCTGATTGCTAGTGGGATTGTGTGGACTTGTATCGGTGTTTCTGCAGGTCTAGCGTTCGGATTATGCACTGTAGTTAAAATCGAACGTCCAAATGTGTCATGTACCTGAATTTCCCCTCGCGATGAAATTGCTGTATTGGAATGTTTCGTTACAATATCCGTTGCGATCGTTTCACTTCGTTTTGAGTTTCGTTGAATATTGAACGGACCGCGGATTTTGGCCTGGAATTGATTAAGTGACGTGTTTATTTACTTTGTCCCATTCTGCACTCGGATCCCTCCTCCAATATTTAAACGGTGTGTACGCTTAACGTCGCTCACTTTGCACCTGATGAAAATAGTGTGAGATTTTGCAATATAGACCCACAATATTGTTATGGGTCTTCATCGATGTTATCATTCTATTTTAATGGGTCATTCTTCATTTTTTATTACTTGTTGCTTGTAAATTCGAGTGTAATGATTCCTTTTTGGTTTATGATTGCATGATGACACAGCCTTTTTATGTCCCTCTTCACAGATTTTGTGACTTCTTCGTTTCCGCGTGCATAATTACATTATGTATGGCGAATATGATATTTTTATTCTCGGTTAGAATCACCTCTCTGAACGAATTCTTCTCTTCGTGGATGTGTCTCTTGCACCCGTACACCGGTGCATTTCATTTCTACACGAATTGCGACTGCTATTTCATTTATAAGTATTATTGACAGTTTCCTTCTTTTTGCGGATACGAGGACGGATAATTATATTTTCAATGACGTGTGATTCTCTCTAATTTCGCTTCGTGGATTCGTTCCATTTGTAAAGTTGCTGAAGCGTCACATCGCGCGCGAAATTCGGGTTATATAAGAAGATGGTGTTCATAGACGTTTTTATTTCGTGCACCTTGGGTTTTCAGTTTTGGGTAATGGGACTAATCTTTCTCGTACTTAATGAAATCCCTCGCTGGTAGCGACGGTTTTATCTATTTTATTGCTTTTAGAGGGCATAATATAATAGCAACGACGAGAGCTAAATACTGGTTGATATTATTGCCGCTCTCTCTACTCAGGCTGAAGCATTTCCCTTTAATCAAATATTAATAAATATAGTCTTCTTTATGTTTTAATTTTTAGTCGTTTACCGTCTAGGATGCCGTCTGTAATACTTCTTTACTTCTTGCTCTTAACGCATACTTCTCTACTTGCATTGGGACATTGCATTTGCTCTTGCATTAAGTCTATCTACTTCAAAATCCTGATAAGATTTACTTCCCCAGACGTCCCTTGAAATGTGCGAACGGATTTCAATTAATTTAAATCAATTATTCAATGAAGAATAACTTCCCTTTGACATGGAATCATCTTCCAACCTGGGCATGGGAAGAAAATAGTCGCACAGCCATTAGCGTATTGCAGATGTTTGATTAACTGTTAGTTTTTGGTAATTTTGTGGACGCAAAGGTAATCGACTCAATGCTTTTTGGTGCACATCTCCCTCACTGTCTTGGCGGTATCTCAACCTTGCATTTAGCAAGATATCGTTGAAATGCACCGGGGTAAGCCGAGGTGGGCCGAAGTCATACGCTTGCAATTTTCGTATCTCTTGAGTGAAGCAAACATTACGCGTTATTAATTCCACTTTTGGTTGTGACTGGAAAATATTTGTCCGTCTCTACACTACTCTGATTGTGTCCTTGATGTGCGTGGATTTCCTTTCCCCGGTGTACTAATCACTTTTGTGGAAGTAACTAATTTGTTCTCCAGAACCCAAAGCTCTTTGGTTGAAAAATTTGTCAATCGTATGAGTGAGCCGATTTTTTTATTGGAATGTCCTGGGTTATTAGAATACGAGTTGACAAATATCACCTGTGAAAAAACAACGTTTTGATGGTGCATTTTTATTCGAATTGGGAAACCAATTGACAGGTTCACATGGAGCCTTCCGGAAATACACAAAAAGCGTGTAGTTGCGTTGGTTTCGCAAGCATTGAACTTATTGCCATTTTAGCATTTGGTCCCACTGCTGTCATTGCCCTTCCCACCGGGTCTTAAAACGCGAGCTATCTGCGGTGCGTCAGGGAGGGATTTTATCGCAGTAAGCTCTTAGAGCCGGCATCTTAGTTGAAGTCCACCCCCATTAGGTAATCTTCTACCGCTAAAAGCCTTGGTTTGTATCTTGTACGCACCTCTCAACCGATTTTCCGTTATGTCAGGTGAATGGCTCTTTTTTCAGCCCGCTGTTAATTAGTGGAAAATTCTCTTCCCCGCCAGGATAGGCTACTTCCTCGTTAAATACCTCTAATTTTCTGTCTCGGGTGTTCACCAATGTTGTGGATGAAATCGCCTATTACTTTGGATTGCATCTTGGGCTCCATATCTGGAAAGCCTTATTTTTATTAATATTTTACTGTACCTAACAACCTTTAGTCCTTGGGGCAAAAGTCAAATTTACATTCTTCAGATTGAAACATCGATGGCTTCTGATGTTTTTGTTTCCCACAAGTTTTTGGGAAAGGTCGTAAAACTGGCTATTATTTTCGAATGAGTTATTGTGAGTTGTTTAAATTTTGCCGTTTCGCCACTATTTGTTTTCGAATCCATGCCTCATTTTCTCATTCCTGTTGTGGTTTTTTCATCACGTTGTAATATTTTTGTCGTCTTTTTGGGCAATGCCGATGATTTTTCCTATCGCACGTACTCTAAAGGCACTAATTAGGAAGTAAAAATTTAGATTATTATTTTTTTGAACGGTGGTAAGTTTAATTATTGACCAATGGCTTCATTTACGCATACGAGAGCTCATGGTGGTATCAAAATATGATGTAGCGCGCAAGATAACAAGTTTAGCATCATTCCTCAGTGTGCAAAATGTTCAAGCTAACATCGCAGCAATCCTTCCAGGGAGTTGCATCGGTGAGGTTGGTTTTTTCCAGGCTTCCGCGTCTTTGGGGGATCATCGAATATTTTTCTTCGGCAGCGTCCCTATCCTCCCACGGGTACAATGTGAGGGCACTTCCTTGAAGTGTTGTGGGTTGATTTGCGCGAGCCGTAATCCTTAGCCGAATTACTCACGAAATTAATTCTTTCCCCGATGCCGGAACTCGCAACTTCACTAGGAGTATGTTTGAGGCATATCCTAGCCTTTGTCTTTATCTCGCAAGAGAAAAATAACTGATCCTTAACTTTCCGTAACCCGAAACATTTTCCTTGTATACTGCTAATAATTCCCAGTTACGAATGGTCTGCTCGAAATCGTCGTCAATTTAGTCGTCATATATATCGTTGCCCTAAGCCGTATTGACCAATCCTAGTGCCGGACCTCGCAACTTCTTTCCAGATGACATCAACATTTAGTCGTAATATCTATTAGCCACCAATTGTTCGATGTCAGGTTGTAGCCGTGGAACGGTCTCTTGTCTGACATTTTCCTTTGATTATGATGGAAGTCTTTCATTGATTCATGTCGAAAACTTCCTTACGCCGCGTAACATTGGAGTCATTTCAGACTATATCATTGTTCTCGTGCCACGTACTCTTCTATTTCGAGTACAGAACGTGGAAATCCTTTTGGACTTAGAAATCAGTTTGGTCTTCGCCGAATTCATATTTCTCTTGAGTTCGTGGCAGTAGAACAGGAGCGACTGCGTATCAGTCGAGCAATCGGCTGTATCCCACACGAGAGGAGTGGAAAACTCTGTACTTCTCATTGAATAATTGCGAAATAATTCGTCAAGTAACGCCTGAGAGGCTCTCTTGTAAATTTGTCGCCATTTGGTGTGAGTATCTGGTTCGCCAACCACCTCAAATTGCAGAATTTCTATTAAATTCATTCTTTTGCACACATCGATACCCCAGATAAGTTTGTGTCCTTTCTTGGATGTTAAGGGATTCCATTCAGAAGATCTCGACGCCCTTCTCAGTCATACCCTAAGAGTAGGTTTGTTAAATTAGTTGAACTAGTCTCCTTTGAAGATCTGTATTTTTTTCCCCAATCAATCATTCCCATTCAGAGAAAATCTTTGGAATTAAAGTAAATGCCATCTTTCTCTCGCGTAAACACATTTTTAATCATCGCGCCTTCCCCTTTCGGAGTAGGCTCAGTTGAAAGCGCTTAATCTTAAGTTTACACCTGTAACACTGGCTCGGTTATAATCTTTTATTTCTTCCTCACTGCCCTATAATTCATAGCTGTTAATTTGTTCTGCTCGTGTTTGCCTGTTCTTAAGACTCCTCTTGTTCCATCTTACAAGAGTATCTTCCAGTACATTTTCCCATGTTTTTCGCGGACTAGCCATTCCTCAGTTCACAGTTTTATTGTATCAACGAGTACGTTTCCCCCTTTTTAAATACGGAATCCACAGGAATAAAATGGTATGGGTGACGTTGCGATAAGTACAAAGGCATGAGGTCTAAATGTAGCATGAAAACACGAGTGAAGAAGAACTAAATAACATCAGTAAATGGTAATGCAAAAGATGTTCACCGGACAAAAAAACTTGAATCTTTCGTTATGTAGTAAAGGGGTAAAATAACAGCCGTAATTTCTCAGTTAAAGAATACAAGATAATTAATGTTTTCTTGTATTCAGAGCAGGACATTTGAAGTTAATCATTGGTCAATCTTCAGGACCATTGATGTTATTATTCATTGAATTGTATAGCAATAGCGAATATGATTGTTTCCTCTTAGAGGGAAGCATTTGCTGGTTTGTACATTTCATGTAGCGGTGGTACATTTTCTTCTACTGTCAGAGATACTTTCTGTCGTCCTTCGTTCTTGTTGATACCATTTTATCATTTCCCTCACTCTTCCGCGTTTTTCTCACTTTCGTCGTTTCAGGGCGGCCTTCGCCGTCCGGTGTGTAACCTTCCCAATCCACCTACTACCTCTTCTGGTCCTTCAATGGCTTCCTTCACCCCCGCTATTGCTTTCTCGTTTGTCATTCTGTCGGCCTACTATTTTCCCTCCAATTATTCCGCTTATGTAGCGCCTCCATTTTTCAATCTCTCATCTCAGTCTACGCGTTTCGTTTCGTACCATCTATTTATTTATTTGAAAAAGTCCCAAAAAACGGCACAAAGGCTTTTAACATTGGATGACTACCGCACAAATAATTTATAAGCATTATCAAAATGTAAAATAATAACAGAAAATAGAATAGATACAGAGGAACATGAGAAAGTGGACCGGGACTTAGCGATATGTTAACAGGGTAGATGGGACTAATTTGCAGACCTGGTTAGTAAAGAAGGATTTGAAAGCGGAGGGTGGCGAGAAGAGGTCAAGGGAGGGTGAATGCGAAGCCAGGGGGTTAAAAGTTTTACGAATGCTAATTTAATTGTATGAGACCGGACTACCTGGACTACATGAGGGGCTGTTCCCGAAAATTGTCGTGTTAATAAAGCGGCGAGCTATCGGAAGGAATGTCTTCACCCAGGAGAGAAACCTAGTCTTCTTTAACTGTCGCGATGCTTGGAATCCACATTTTAGTATTTTGGCTGGCTGAAAAAGATTACATTTTAATAAACAGGCCACCCCCGCATTGGAGAAATTGCTCTTGGTTAATAAGTTTGTGGATTGAAATACAGGTCTTGATTTATTTTGCCATTATTGTGGTTTGTAGATTTTATGTTATTTTTGATATATTTTGTGAATTAAGTAAACTTTCCCGGCCCTGAGTTGACTGGGTACATCGACAACTGAAGATTTTTTCGTGCGCACTATGTCCTTTACAAAAATCAAATTTCGAAATACCGCTTGAGGCTTAATTTTGCGAAACCATACAATTAGGTGAAGTATATCATAATATCGCTTGTGATTTTTTTCAAGGAAAAAACTAAGAGAAAGACACTGAAACCGTGGTCGGTAGTTAAAAATTAAGTGTGGAATATTATTAGTGGTGAATGTTTCCTTAAGGTATTCCGAGCGAAGTATAATTTACGTAGAAATCAATGAATTTGGTCTCAATTTAAAGAGAAATATATCACCCTTCCATTGGCACCAAAATATCAACCCCTTACCACATTACTTTCCGAGATATTTGCCAGAAACTAGCAGCCCTTTTATGTGGGAAATGGTACGTTAATGTACTCCATAGAGACCGTACATTAAAAATGAGGCATTTCCTACACTTAGATCTCGTCAAAAAATAAAGTGTGTAGTTTGTGTTTTCTCGACTATTTTTGAAAATTAATCATATTCTCACTGCAGTATATTCTTCGGAATCACAATAAACTTTCCATTTTGTTGGAGTTTCAAACGTACCGCGTGAAAGAAATGAGTCAAGTTAAAGACTTATTTAGATATTTTCGTTTGATTACTTACAATTTCTTTCATGAAAAACTTTATTATTTCACCATTTATTATGCAATATACCTATAATTCGTGTCTCACAGCTGGTGAAATTAAAACGTATAATTCGAAGATAGCCTCTATTATGATTAGGGAACTATCTCGTTCGCACTACTTTGGATAGCATTGCCATTGTTTATCGTCCTCGAGTGCACATTTATATTTTTATTTTATATATTTATAAAATTTATATATTGTCATGTATCATGTGGCTGCGTATTAAAATAGCTTTGAATTGCCAAAAACGAATCTGCATGGTGCATTTTCACTTATCTATAAATATTACTTATGAGAATGTATATTTTGCATACTTTGACGTAAATCATTTCGCTAATAAAAGTCGTTCAATTCATCCCTAAGTCCTCCTTACATGAGGGATGTGCGAGTGTGAATGCGAAAACGGCTGTGATTCGGAAATGCATGGAGTAAACACGATAGCTCGCGCGAGTTAGCGGAAACTTGTCCATAAATAAATAGCCCCCGTTCAACTACTGAACAGGATTTTACTCATCTGTTTAAGCTCTGCGCAATCACATTTCTCGCAATACAAGTCCCGATATTCCGGCACTGATTAGCAGATGGAAGTAGACTGGTCCATATCCATTTAGTTGTCGAAGTTTTCATATGACAGGTGATTATGACGCTGAAAATGTATGGCATTTGAACCCTGCATGTTAACATGATAATTATCAAAGTGATTACACAATGTTTATTTATCATATTTGCTCATGTCGCCTAAAATTGAAATCATTTCCAACTTCGTTCAGGCCTGGCTATTGTTGGTAATGATTTATGTGATTTTTCCCTTTAGGGGAAGGTTATAATAATGAAATTTATTATCAGCTGTATTTTCACACTTTCTGGGTACAGATTAGCGGTTTAGTGGTGCACCATCACAATGGATTGTGTTCAATTACGATTCCCTCCTTTAAGTGCGCCTGCCCTGAGGTGCACGCCTTTGTTGTATGGGGCACGATAGAAAATTCCTTTTGCGGTCGTAAGTTTGAGGAAGCAAACGTTGTTGTACGATGCAAGGACTTATGACTTGGTTATTTGTGATGGAAAAAGCTTTTATTTCTTCCATCTTTTAAAAATATGCGCAAGATGTGGCAATGGTGGCAGAGATAGTACTAGGTGTAGCAAAACCTTGTGGCTCTCAATATTGAAGAATTGTAGTTCACTGCATGTGAATCAAGTGTCGATGTTAGGGCTGAAACACCAAAGGTTTCTCGAAGAGGCCTCTGGAGTGTTCTACGGCCCCTCCAATTTCCCTCTCTCGAATGCTTTCCTAACCTTTGTGCCATGCTCCTCGCTGGAGAGTTCCACGATGTTCCGCTACCTATATATTATAGTTCCACGGTCGTTTTTTTATGTTCCAAAATAGTGGAACTACATGGGCATAATTTGAGAGTTTTCGTCTTGGGGCTTGTGGTAGAGATTGCTGACGGGCCCTGATATGGTGGTAGATTTTAACTCCTTTAATGTGCACTTTGCAGCCACAGAACTATTGCCAATATTCTCTATTTCCTATTAATTTCTATTCAATCGTTTTGATTTACAATTTTATGGTGAAAAATTAAACAGAGTAACGCAAATTGTAAACTTTGTTTTTAGAGTTTTTAGCATTACATTATTTTGCTTCAGAATATTGTGGGGGCAACTTCCACCCCTTGCCAATCCCAAATTACGCCTACGTGGAATAATGAAGTAACTTAATTCCTCTTTGATGGATCGGCTCCAAGGAGTGGCGCTGGACGCTATTAATTTTTCTCCATCAATGATGAAAAGGTGTGTTGTCGCGGCGGTGTTTTTTTAAATGTCCCTCCTCCTCTTTTCCTCCCTCGCAGGATGGTACTAGACCCAAAAAGCAGTCACGGTGATTACGGGAGCTTCCAGAGCACGGACCGTCCGAGCCACACCAACGGCCACCTCCTGCACCATTTCCTGCGCTCGCCCTCGACGTCACCGACCTCTCACCCGCCGCCTCCCCGGCCGAGGGACCGCGGGTCGCCCGTATCGTCATCGGGCGTCGTCGTGGTCGGTGGGGAGGACGAAGATGGCCGCCCGATGGTCGGCCACCACGCGGGCGCCGAGGAGGCGGACGAGGAACTCATCGCGGGCGGAGGTGGGATCGCGCACCCGATGACCCAGGACGTCTACCAGCGGCAGCCCCTGCTCGGAGGACCCCCGAAGGGCACCAACGGAGAGTATCACCACCTGCACCACGGGTGGGAGCTGAGCGAGGGCTCCTCCGAGCAGGTGTACTATCAGCAGAAGGACTCGGACGCGGGGGGCGCGGGTGGTTTAGTGGGGACGGGGGTGGGCGGGATCGGTGGTGGAGCGGGCGGGAGCGGGGCCAACGGGGTGGTGCGGATTGACGTGCCGGCACCTCTCCGGGACGAACCCAGGTTCCCCAAGGAGAAATGGAAGACTTTCATTGGTGAGTTCTCGACTGTAGGGACTAGTGAGAGTGAAGTTTCTGTTATTTCTGGAGCGACAGGAAAGAGTGATGGAGTCAGTGATCGAGGGGCAGAGTACTTTCTGCCCCTTCCAATCAACGTGCTGGGGGTAATAAGTGTTGTTTTGTCCCCAAATATCATGAGAAGTTAAACACTGCTCGTGTCAGTAATGGGAAAGTTAGTGAATGTGAAGGAGAGAGGTTTAAGTTTGATTGGTGATCATCTGATAAGTCCCTCAAAAATTGTCTCAGGAAGAAAGTAAGTGTCGAAATTATTTCTGTAATACTTAAAGAGTTTTCATGGGAACAAAGGGTCGGAGGTAGTTTAATGTTGAATTTTTCCTTTTAATGTTTACCCTTCTTAATCATACCAACCTTTTGGTTGAAGGTATGCATTAAGTTCAATTCATCCTGTGAAGGGATTTGTCACTCCTCCCCACCTTCTACATACTACCCTGCAAGCCTCCGAAGGATACATGGCAGGGGGTATAAGGTCACCAACTACAAATGAGAGAGGAAAAGGGAATTGTTGGAGGATGGTGATAAGAAGTGAGATGTGTTTCCTCCCTCTCCTCTTCATCTCTTTTGTTGTCATCTTCAGTGGTGCATCTGTGTCAATTTACGACGTAGAATTACAATTCATTCATTTGTTGAATAAAGGGGAGCTGTGCATTTCATTAAAACTCGTCCTGGAAACAGAAAGTGGTCCAGCTGTTAGAGGGAGTGGGGTGGGTGCCAACCTAAAAGTATTCTCTGGACTTCCTCTTTCCCCTGGAGTGCCTGGATAAAAAGGGGCTTGGTATGCACATTTAAAAACTCGTTTGACTTAAGCTGAATTCAAACCCAGATTTCCTAATTACTGGTCCAGTGTATTAGCCAGCTACACTGAAAGGGCCATCTAAATTCAAGGCATATTTTGGTGGGGGATTTATTCAAACAACATGTCCTCATCTTAAGTCCACATGGTGAGATGGGAGATGGTCATGCTTACTAAGGCTCTGTACTAAAGGCCAAATCAAATCATTTTTTTATGACGAATTAGATTCTTTGGTGTTTATCTTTGATCTCGTGTGCATGGCTGCATACCTCGTCATTTGTTCCATGAATAAATTGGAAAAACAGATGTTAGTTTCAAAGCAACAATATTGTGTTTAATCTCTGTGGTGGTGGCTTAGTAGGTATGACATCTCCTGTTCCACCCTGTGAACTTCAGACAAGAACCATTAAGAAGAGTTTGCATTAACTCCCACCAAAAGTCACCTTGTGTTTATATTCTTGAGTGATGTAGCTAGCTAACGCACCTACCGGGCGACTTGGATATCCTATTCCTAATCAAACCAGGTGATTTTTGGTGGTGAATTTGATCCACTATATCTTATCTAACTTTGTTGTGTTATTTTGTACCTACCTCTTTTCACCTCTGCACGTGACTACATATCACTCCATTTCTTCAATGAAATGATTGGAAAACTGCTGATAAAGTTGATTTTTAGAGTTAAAGGCTGATTAAGAGGGTGTAACCCACACCTCTTTCAACGTCTACATGCCAGGAGAAAAGTGTCATTATTAAAAGGCTTGACATCAAACAGGTGCAATCACTATTTTTCCAATAACCTTGTTCTCTTACTCCTCACTAACAGAGCTACACGTTAGCATAGTAGATTTCATTGAAAGATATGTTCCTCTTTGAAAGAATACTTTATGCTTCTGATGACCAGTGGGGGAGGAAGCTTTCAGCATATGATTTGCTCAGGGCCAATGGGAAATGAGAGGGTGGAGAGTGGCTACCAAAAAGTTGTGTTCACTTAGTGCTCCTGTGTGCTGGTTCCAAACGTTATCACTACCCTTATCCTTACCTCCCAAAAACTATCATCCTCCTATCCTTGGCCTCTCACCGCCTGTTTGGCAATTTCTAATGGAGCTCCTAGTTTTCCTGGTATCCTCTTCATCCATAGAGCCCGGAGGTGCTCAGACATTGTTAGAGGGCCTGATGATAATGCACAAAGATATTTGATTTGAACTTCAATAAACATCACAGCCCATGTTCCATCACAACTTTAATTCTTTTTCAGTTATCCCCTGCTAGATTATGGCTTTGTTATATAATACCTTCTTATATGGTACATATTCCTTCCATAAATAAATTGGTACATCTTCCATGCATCACTCTTGATCACTCAAGATTATCATAAATGTTTGTATATGAAAATACCAATTATCCATTTTTTCCCTTGAATTTCATTAAATTTGTCTATTTTTAGCCTACATAACCATTAGCTACCATAGCAGTATCCCTTCCCATGTCCCTTAAGTGAATATGAACTGATTGTTTCAGGCAGAAATGTGGAAAACTTCATTTATTTGGAGGTTGGATGCCTGTCTCATTGATATTGGGGCTCTCTTCTTGTGCACTCGGGAACTAATTGCAGCTAGAAGGAAACTTGATGATTATTTCTCATTTAATTGTTGAAGCTTGTCGCATTGCAATCGATGGCACATTCAGTGAATAGGTGGCTCTTCCAAACAGCTTTGTACCATCATATATTGGTTTTTGTTTGCAATACTTGATCATGAGGATGAATTTAAAAAAGCAACTTTGTTATGTTCCATCAGCTCTGCAAGGTATGGATCTATACACATTTCCATTGCATAACATTCAGTATGCCTTTGTGGATGTTATTCAAATGAAGCTATCGGGGGAGTTCTGTTGTCTTGTCCTGTATTAAAAATAGAGTTGAATTAGAATGGGTTAAGGTTGGGAGCTTAGTCAGAACGGTCCTTGAACATGTTTATACCAATCGGTAGAACATCTTGAATCAACATCTTCCATTTCCACAATACTGCCTTTCTTAGAATGATACAAGAGTTGGTCTTGTTTGCATATCTGGATTCTACATGAGAGGTAATGCTGAGCCTGGTTAAATTTACTTAACACATTCTGTATTTGTAACCCTCATAAGCTTACCCTAGTGCAGTGTTAATGTCTTAATCTGTTGATTTATTGGTGAATTTGACTAATATGCGGGAATCATTGTTCTAATTTTTTGGTTAATGCTGGAAAAACATGCATGTATGTTTGACATAATATGTGAGATGCATTTTCTATAAATTAACCATGTGAAACCTGCTCTCAGCATTAGCATCTCCACTATCGCTCGACTATGACTGCTTCACCTGCCCATGGAAAAGGGATGGTCGTTAATATAGGGGTCTGCTACCTGCTACTCTCTTACCTGTTTTCATTGGGAGAATACCCATAAAAGTTGATGATACCACTTCATCATTCATGGATTATCTAGTTGCTTGGGAAAATTACCACAGTAAAAAAGTGGCTGCTACCCATGGCTTGGTCAGGAGTTTTATGAACATAGTATTTGTTCCTGTTTTTTCCTTGTGGTTATTATAATTGACCTCAGAATTATGTCTATGGTCTCATTAACTTTCAAGAGTCACCTACTGAATGTTTATCTGTGGAGGAAAATTCTCAGAGATTTTTTAATCTCTTTCTCTCCAGAGTTTGTATACAACATTTCCTTTATTCTCCATCAGAACCATGAGTGACATAATTGTAGCTCTGTTTATATTGTTTACATAGTTAGTCTTTCTCATTTTAGAGTGTTGAGTGTGGTCAATAGTGTCTTTGTTTCCATTCTGTCCTTGTTTACTTCTCCTCCCATTTCAGCGTTGGCTGTTCTTGATGGTTTTCTTGTTCATATTTTCCTTCTTGAGCTCTGTGATTCCCTTGGCCATTGGTCAGCTTCTCTTGTATGGTTTGGTTACCTAGTGAATGAATTTTTATAATACTGCTGAAAAATCTCTTGCCCAAATCTGGGTGAAGTTCCTCAGCTCACTAGCCATGTGATTATCTTCTCATTTACTTAAAGAACTGTTAAAACAGAAGCTAAGTCTGAAAATTTTTTCATTGCCTAGGAACATTTTTTGACTGTCCATAATGCTCCTTAGTGCCAAGCACCTGATCTACATGCAACCAAAGAATGATACTATATTAAATGCCATTATGTTCCTTTTGACTCATTTAGCATGGTGAAAAGAAATTTCTTGGTACTCTTCCACTTATGTTCTTCATTCCTAATGAATTTCAAAGTCTGTGCACCATTACCTAGGCTACATGCTCTCTTGATAATGATGTATAGATCGATCAATAATAAAGAACTGAAGTGCAGTAGTACAAAGCGATTTCTATTGCCATGGTAAACATAGCAAAATTCCTCTAAGTATCACCTGTCTCCTTCAGTTTACTCCTTTTAGCTCTTGAGGAAATGGATTTGGCAGCTCCTGCGAGGTTAGTGAGATTCCTGGTGTGAAAGTTAGCACTATAGGGTAGTGAAATTTGGCCTCTGTGAAAGGAGGATGAGAATAGATTGCCATATTCAAGACATTTTGATGGACAAGGATGGAGAATTTACATTCCATAAACAGTAATTAACACTAGAATCCCTGCAGGCATCATTTTGGCTCTTCTTTCTGGAAAAATAGCAGTTTTTTAGTTTCCCTGTCTAAGCCATTTCCTCTTACTACTTTCCATGCATTACATTTCTATTCTAAGTTCTGAGACAGCTAAGTTTCAAAATGTTCAAGTGAATCAAAGATTTACCTAAAATGCCTGAGGAGGTCAAATGGACTCCATCACATGGATAGCTTGAATGAAGGTGACTGCTTCTTCTGAGTGCAATAAATTGCTGCACATTGTTGGGGAGGAATATTTTGTGTGTGTGCATCATTCTGAGGGTGCCACTCAGTAGTTCCCACTCCACCTCCTGCTTCCTCCTCCTCCATCCACCTAATAACGTCACAACTCCCTGTCGCGAGGTGAAACACTGTATCAGGGGCAGTAAAAGTAGAATGGAGTGGAAATCAGATTGCTGAAAGGTTGACATCGAGCCTGTTAAGCACAGAGTTGCACTCCTTTTACTCTCTTTCATTTCAAGCTGCTAATAGCCTACCATTGGAGGAAATCAGTTTTATATTCGGACGATAGCATGAAGAAATCTGTTGGCGATCAAGGAAATAGTCAATTTAGCAAATTCTCATGATTTAATAAATATTGCTAGTCTTGGTCTGCTAGATTGGATTGTTTTCATCAGAAAAAATTACCTTCATTTGATGGAGTTAAAATTATGCCCCATGAACATTCTTGAGGGTCAATAAGTCCAGGCATTCTATTGTCATAGCAGATGAAGATAATGAATGGATGGACATGGTAGGCTAAAAAAAGATGTTGGGAAGATAATTAAGATAAAGACGAGGAGCTGATTAAAGAGGAATGAAATATTTAGTACTCTGTATATTCAGCTGGCTAGTACTAACAGATGCTTAAATGACTTAATGTAAGTGATTCCTCTTGGAAAAACATGGCCTGTGAATCAGGCTTTAATTTTGTTTATATTTTCTCATAAGTTTCCTGGTACATGGATGATGAATGCTTCACAGGGAGAATGTTTCATAACACCTCCAGCCTAAAGACGTTGGCAGGGTAGCAAGCAAATCAACTTGTCAGCTAAGTTTCAGACTTAGGACCCTCATGGAAGAAATTACAGAAAATGTGGAAATCATCTATATTTTCTTCTGCCAATATCAATCTAAAGTATAGGTAGTGGTTGAATCAAGTAATTTCATCATTAATTTTTCCTTTGATATAGGAAAGTTCAGCTCAAAGTAACAAGTTATTAAAATATCTCCAATGCCCATACTAAAAAATAAAATTAGCTCAACTCGTCACAGACACTACATCTACGTAATACCCTGTGAGCCAACACGAGGGTGTGTGGCAGGGGGTGAAGATCACCAAACATGCACTATTGACATGCAACTAGGATATTTAATGAAGGCATGATAGATAATAGGGTCACATGGTTAGTATCTACATAATAAGAAAGTGATTATTGGTTGTTATTACATGCATCATGCACTACAGACTACTCTAACTATATTTTACCTACCTATCCCTTTGCTACGCTGCCTATTGTTCTCTCTTATGGTACGCAGGAAAAATGACATTTTAAATCTGTTGGTACGACAATCTATCTCTCTAATCTTGTTAATATGATCAAACCTAGCATAATACGCAGGGGTTCTTAATATATATCTAACGTCATCTGTGAACAAATCAGTTTTGAATTTACTTAAAAGGTTTAACCTATATTAACCTGCGTTCTGATAGTAATTCCCATCCTAGTTCTTCTATTAAATTCGTAACACTTATACAATTGTCATAACGACCTTTAACAACGACACTAGTTGAAAGAGTAAACGAGACAAAATTGTTGTGGTGATTTACAGGAATTTTAATTCCTCACCGATGACTAAACATGGATTTGCAACCAGAAAACCCTTGCTGTGGTGGTTTGCAGGAGTGTAAATTCCTTGGCAATGACTAACCACAGGATTTGCACACTCAACCCAACGATAAAAGAATCCTTGTCAGGGCTAAAGGCCCTGTCAAGGATGCCAGGATTATGATCACCAAGCAAGAATCTGTAAATGTTTACGAGAAATATATTCAATGCCAGGGACAAGCACAGAGCAAATACGCTCACAGGCACTCAGAAAAACACTCACACTCTCAAACAGGCGTTCTTCTGGTGAGAATGAGACTGTGAGCAAAGGTGAAGAAGAGGGATGACACCAAGAAAGGAAAAGACAGGGTGTGCATCAGATATTCTTATTTCCGCCGCAAAGTGGCCCTCTTTTGGGAGCTGAAGGGAAGCAAGCGCTTGCAACACAAGGTTATAAGTGAACTAGAAGAAAGGTTAATTTTGACTAAACGAGAAGCATTGAATAGTGGCAGGTTGTGGTTGGTCACTGATGAGGAATTATTTTTCATGTAAATCACTACAAGTTTTTTTCTTGTAGTCTATTTCGACTTGTGCCTTTGACAAGTGGTGTAAATGTCATTTGTTATTATGGCCCCGGGAAATATTTCTTTTACCTATGATATTATCAAGTTTTATGTGCAAAAAACTTGAGGTGAATTCACTGAGAAAGGGCATAAATGTCATCTTATTCAGATTCTGGAAACTTAGATAAAAATAATCCAATATGAACAACAATATTTTACCTTTCCATGCTATTTTTCTCAGAAATTGGACTTGAAATTGCATGGTGTTCAATGGGAGGAACACAAGAGAAAATTGTATTTTTTATCTAATATTAATGCCAAATTGATTAATTGATTAAAAATGAAAATATGCTTCTTACTGCCTTATTTTTAAGTTAGTATCTGAGTACTCCGAAAATTAAAGTGACAATTTGGTAATTGTTTAGAAATGTTGCTGCAGTCATTTGCTATGAAAAAGCTTTCATCAAAATGATATTCATGGAATAATCGTTATATTTGATCGAAAAAATACACCTCCGACTACTCCCTCCAATGGTGTAAGGGTTATCAAAGGGAATTTGATGAGACTTTCTTAGAAAGATCACTGAATGGGAAAAAAAAACTTCCAAGGAAGACCCAGGGAGGAGTTCATGAAGTAAACTATGAAGGAATCGTGCAGTTAGCTGAAGGGAGAAGAGTTGAAGCTTGCAGTAAATCAACCTTCAGATTGACAATGTACACGCACTTCTCACAAATGTTTAATAGATGTGATTGACCTCCTATCTCTGCGTATGTTGTATTTAATGTGCAACGAATATTTTTTCTCTATGCTAAAACTTGTCAGTTGTAAAATATCCATGTATTCTTCTCCATTTCAAATTACGAGTCTTAGAAGCTCATTTCTGATACAAATACATGTGCAGTCTTGTTAAGTACTGTATATTTATACATGCAGTCATAAGTAATAAGTTTCTAAAGCAAAAACAAGGCAATAACAGATTGCTTTTTCCATCAAATAGAGTGTATATTGTAGGCATACTTTTATATCATTTGTATTTGTTTATTTTAGCTTACTACTATTTAAAAATATCATGATGGAGGTAGTTCAAAGGATTCCTTAATCTCAATTTTTATTCAAGTAATATTGGTATCAGTGGATACTAACATGTCTTTTTTTGTATCTTTCACAGCGTTCCTGTTTCTAGTGGTTAACTTCATTCTCACTACCGCTTCTCTGGCCCTTGTCCATGAACGAGTGCCCGACAGGGATAAATATGGCCCCCTCCCAGATGTTGTACTCGACCATGTCACTGTTGTTGACTGGGGTTTAACAGTATCTGAAGTCCTAATTGTGATCTGCACTAACACAGCGCTGCTTGTACTTGTATTTCATAGACACAGGTATGTCCACTGCCTACAAGTATTTTCATAATTTTTTTAAGTGT
This sequence comes from Ceriagrion tenellum, assembly GCA_963169105.1. Lineage (NCBI taxonomy): Eukaryota > Metazoa > Arthropoda > Insecta > Odonata > Coenagrionidae > Ceriagrion > Ceriagrion tenellum. The sequence continues at coordinate 127,853,601 of OY720637.1, forward strand.
ACCTACAATCCAACCCATATAATTGGAGTTAAGTATTTGTGGATGACTATGGGTATGGTGCTATAGGTGTCGGATTGATAATTTTATTGGCAGCTGATCCATTCATAATTGGTAGAACATATGATGAGTGAATTGGTGGAAGAATTACATAAAATGTTGGCTGGCGTTGGCTGACGAAGGGTGGTGATCGTCAGGGAAAACCTGGAATTTCCAGGGAATTTTGAATTTCTGGAAAAGTGAGGGAATTCTCGTAACAGTCAGAGAGAAACTGGGTTTGGAAATCCTCATTATTTTTCTACCATTATGTTTATTGGCCAGTCTTTCCCACCCTTTATTTCACCAACTAAAATTAATGTCCATTACTGACGTGCATGGAATAAGCCCCATCAATTCATGGAACATTCAGTTGTGAATCTTAGTTATTTAGTTGTGAATCAAATGTACAAAGTATCCCTTTTGTATGTCCTTATTGTGATATTTACCTATTAGTGGCGTTATGGTAGTGATGAGTGAGGGGGGGGCGTTTCAGGCCTCATTTTCACTCCACCTATGTTTACGTTTCACTCCATGACGGGTTAACTATTTAAGATATTGACTTCAGGTTTTCTTTATTTGGTTTGGGAGATATTATTCCAAAAGACGATGCAAAAGAAAAATTTTTATCCCTCTGGGTTAGTGAGGAGACTTACCTGAACTTTGGCTAGCAAGAACTCACTTCTTAGCCAGTAATTTGAAAATCGAAGATGGTCAACCTCTGGTGACATCTTTCTTCTATACGATATGTAAAGGACATCCATCATTACTCATTTTTGCAGTCGCAATCTTTAAAATGGTGGACCCTTGCTCGCTAAAAATCTAACTATTTTCCGACACTATTGGGGCGAACCATGCCATTACGAATTTATTTCCCCCATGAAGAACTCCTTTCGCCGCCTCTCAAGCAACGTTGAGTCACTCTTCTTTCTCAATTCTAGTATAATGTTTCAACCTGCCCCCCCCCTCTTCTTAAGCGAATGTAAGATGATCCCAACCCCCTCCTCCAAAACCGTCTTGCATAATACTTGAATGACCCCTTTGAAGTCCGACTAGAGTGATCTAGGGAGTAGCTAACAAAGTGTTGGCGTGCATAAGACGAAAGCCCTCACACCCTCTACCTCCTACGACTTTGTCTCAGAGGTAGCGGAAGAGGGAAACAAATTTGTAATGGCACCATTTGACCCCCAAGTGTCCGAAAATCGTTGGATGTTTAGCGAGTAAGGGTCCACCGTTTTAAAGATTGCGACCTCCAAAATGAGTAATGATGGACGTTCTTTCATATTGTATAGAAGAAAGATGTCATCAGAGGTTGACCATCTTCAATTTTCAAATTTCTGGCTGAGAAGTGAGGTCTTGCTATCCAAAGTTCAGTTAAGTTTCCTCACTGACCCAGAGGGATAAAAATTTTTCTTTTTCATCGTCTTTTGGAATGATATCTTCCAAACCAAATAAATAAAACCTGAAGTCAATATCTTAAATAGTTAACCCGTAGTTGAGTGATATGTAAACACGGGTAGAGTGAAAATGAGGCCCAAAACGCTCCCCTAGGCCGTCACTACCACAATGCCTTAATATTCATGATCACAATGTAATACGCTCATCACAAGGAATCTGAGGCTGTATTGTTCAGAAAATTTTACCTCACTTTTTTTTAACATCCAACACTCAGGTCAAGAGATAGCTGGAGCACACTAGCTCGTAGTAGTGTTGGTTGTTATAACATATGTAACTTATGTTAAGAATGAAACTACTTAGTTTTTTCCACCAATATATTTAACCATAAATCAACCGGTTTCAGCCTTTTCAGGCCATTATCAAGATGACATTGATTTTATATGTAACTTATTAATACATGTGATGAGTGAGAGTTTTAAGGCATGGGTGCCTGGATTGACTGATTTTTTTTCTTCATATGATTACTTAAAAGGACAATCATTGCCTTGGATTGGTACCAAAAATCCATCTTTACTCCTCCATACTTCAGTGTATCATTGTGAAACTTGGGTATGCTAGGAAAAGTATTTATATAATCAGTGGTATCCGGCAGGATATTCTGGAAAATCATCTTGAATTTTAAAAAAAAGAAACTCAGAAAATTTTATATGTCCACTCTGTTATTTATTTGTTTGTTGTTCCTATGTGTTTCAAAGCTTAAAGCGTCATCATCATCAGGTACAGTCACAATGATGCTTTACACAGGTTGTACAAACAAATAAATTACAGGGTGGACATTACAAGGTTTCTTTCTTTGAAATTCAAGTATTTAAAGGGTACATGCAGTGGGTATGGGTCCCTCTAAGGTATTTTTGCAGTAAGAGCTGTAGGACCGTTGGATTAGGAATGAGGAGGACATGAAAGAATATGGATTAGAAGCTCCAGTGATGGACATATTTATATGAAAGGAGTGTGCTTCGTTGGTTTGGTCATGTTGAAAGTGTGAATGCCAGAGTATTTGTAGCCTGAAAATGAAATGTCAATGATAGAGAAGTGAGTTGTGTGAGAGGAAGGTGTAGTCATCGCTGACTGTGAGCAAGTACTTTTTGAATGTGGTGTAGGGGATACTTAAAGAGAAGGAATATCAGGAGTCTTTAGAACAAGATTTTTTAAAGGAAAAAGAAATTAACTGAAGCAAAAGGGATATGCTGGGATGTAGTTGTTGAAACCGAGCTAGTTTCTAAGGGTTGACATAAGTCATAATTTTGAATGAATTCCTCTTGGGTTACGCACCAGGTCAATGGAGAAGAATTCACTCATATTATTCACTGGGAAAGAATTAGTTCATATGAATAATTTTGCTCTATTGACAGTGCCTCCCTAAAATGGGATTGCCTGGATGGGTAAATATGCTTAGTATCTTAAGAATGAGTCCTAATTTAATGTACATTTGGATGTCATTAGTGGTAAATGTGCTGAGATGTCACTCCATATTAATCTAATAACCGATGTTTATTTTCAGGTTTATAGTAATGAGACGGCTTTTCCTCCTCCTCGGCATTCTGTACCTGATGCGGTCCATCACTATGTATGTGACTGTTCTGCCTGTTGCGAGTCAAACTTACTACTGCTCACCCAAAGCGAATGAAACTTCCCCCTTTCTCGTTGCACGTCGTGTTCTTCAGCTTCTCTCCGGTTTTGGTCTGTCCATCAATGGTCAACACACCTTCTGTGGGGATTACATCTATAGTGGTCACACAGTGATTCTTGTCATGAGCTATCTTATAATTCGAGAATGTAAGTAGAATTGTTGTCATTCAATTACCATTATTTCTCTGGGTGTTTATTTTTCCAAGGTTGGTTTTTGTTTGGTGAGGTTAAGTGTTAATCACCCAGGAATAAACACACTGCTTCAATATTTTCTTTGAGTGATAATGTTGCCCATGTTAGTGGGCAATCAAGTTGATAAATCTACATGTTATCCCTCAAGCTTCGGTAACCTATAATAAGGAAAGACATGTACAACTATGAGTTCAGCTGATGACAGAGCTACTTTTTTCTCTACCAGTTTAACCTCTAACATCAGAAGTAAAATTGCTTTGGATTCTAGACCTTGCTTGGAAATGTCAAGGTCTGGAAACAAATCAACAGTAGTAGTTCATGTGGAAATTATGGTAGATGTAATGAAGCCCCAGGAGTTTTTAGTTGCAGTTTCTTTTCTTCAGTTTCTGGCCAGATTTTTATCTTTAACCATTTGATCTTGGATTTCTTTTTCCCCATAACTATAGCCCACTCGGAAATTAATTTTAAATACCCCAGAATTTAAGGATTGAGTGTTGAGTGACAATCGACACTCAAGACATCCTGCTCATCAGGTGTTTGTTGTTGAGGAAAACAAATGATTGAGAACCCCATAACAATCTGAAAACAATTTTAATTTATTTTATGATATACAACACCAGTAATACATTATTAGCCAAATTGATGGAAATTGATACAAATACACAGTGAAAATGTAATCAACCTATGCTATAAAACTTACTCTTTAAAATATGATTGTTGATTTAATTCAAACTTAAGCAAGAAATGTGCTATCTGGTGTTGTAAAAATATCTTTAAGACCCTTCCAGATGAATATTTTTTAATGCTAGTTAAATATGTTGAGTTGACAAAATAGTTTTTTATGGGTAAATCAGTATTCTTTTGTTCTGAAGTTTCCTGCTAAATTGTTGAAAATCCAGGTACGTTAAGGAGGTTGGTTCGTGACTGAGTGAGTCATAATTCTAGCGGCATCCCGATTGTTTTAGTTATGTACATGAGCCTTTAAAATAATACTGATTTAATTTGTAATATGTCTAATTTAGAGGAAAGCTGAAATATCGCATAAAAAATGAATATTAGGAAGATGTCTACGAAAAGTTTTTTTAATCAAATGCCGAGAATGGATTCATGCAACAATTATGCCTAAATAAGTAATAGGACATATGAAACCTTTTCAACAATATATATCACCAGAGATATCTAAAAATTCATGTGATTGTTATATTACAATATTTTCTCAGGTACCCCCTGCATTTACATTTATTTCAAAGTTAATTTATGTTTATAAACTTAGGCAATGCTGTTCTGAACTTTGTTGATCTCCGTAGTGACTGTTGTTTGTTGTGCGTGTGCTGACGTGCTTTCCTACTTTAAACACATTTAATAAGTTCTTCTTAAAAGTTCTCATAATACATAATAGTTCTTTTCAGGACTAAATTGATCACTGAATGGTGTTATTATGGAGATCAGTACTATAAAGCACTTTATACATTGTTTTTGTATATTATAATTGCTGCTACATACCCCCCCCCCCCTCCAAAGAAAATTTAAATGGCGGATTTCCCCATTTTTTCGCTGTTTTTTTATTCTTTCTCCTGGGTTTACTGCCGGAAACGACTGCTCTTCACATGTTAAGTGTACGAATGAATGTGCTTTATTAAGTCGACCTTTTGTCGTTATCATTATTATTTGCTTCAATACAAGCCCTCTTAAGTCGAAATTTAGGCGAAATTTTGGACTTTTTCGCATTTCGAGCTCTAGCATTTGAACGGTTGATAAAATCGAAAATATGACATGCTATCCTTGGTGGTGTATTCTCCACGGCTAACATCGATGCCATCCTGATGTGCGGTGATTGCGTTTACAGGTCTTGGCGGGATCAATATTGTGTGAGTGAAACGCGGTACCTGTTTTCAGAGGAATTGCCTTGGAGTTTACTTGTTTTGGGCCAAGCAGTGAACATCCAAGACTTGTCCCACGTGCACGAGGCCCTCTATCCTGCGTCTCGTGAGGATATAATGTATGCCACGAAGCATTTGAGAATTTTACGAAAAGCCAACTTTGGCACCTTGTTAACTCCAAAACTACGGGGTGTAGAAACAATCAGTTTGCGTCATTGTTTAGAACGTTTCATTGCCTATAAAAAATTGAATGTCAGAATTTCGATCAAATCGACCGTTCAGACGCTAGAGCTCAAAATTATGAGAAATAACGTAGGAAGATGAGTAAAAAAATTAATTTATATAGATGATGGGCTAATGGCATTAAAAATAGGAATGTTACCTAGGGTCATTTTACAAGTTTATATGCCAACTTCTGCCTATGACGATGAACAGACATGAATTCAAAATCACAAAGGTATACATCAGGATTTATAAACATCTAGTTTGTATTATTCAGAAATGCTTATGATTACAAGCATTCATCAAAGCTGTAAGTTCTGCATTTATCAGTCGTTTATAAGTGATGTTAATTAATACTATATGACAACTATATGTTTTAGGAATATTTACCAGGCCTGTTTGCGTTATATGAAGCCCTTCGTTTTTTCACCGATGTTTGTCACTTGTTCGAGGTGGTACTATATTTTCAAACGAACACTTTACAGCTTATGAAACGTGCCTCTCTGTTTGAATTCCCGCGGTATGTGTAAGTTCACTTCCAATGCTGCCACATGTATGATTGACCCCAGCAAACTACTGTCTCGCGGATAAAATTTCGATAATAATCATTTAATTTCTCAAAAACTAAGTCTGTAGCCTACCGTCATTTTTGCACTAATCAGTTTCTAAAATTTTTGTTTATATCATATCCGTTTTTTGTATAAACGACATGGGTTTCAACACTCTAAATCTATATTTTATGTACCAAGGATCCACTCCTACCGTACTACGTAATGTAAATATAGCTATTTTCAAATGCGATTATTTGAAAAACAAGGACTAAAAGGTGTATTTCTAATTAAAGCAATCGATAGAGGGCCTTTTATTCTATAATTCCTGCAAATATGAAGAAAATGACATGGACTTCAGTTTTCGGACCAAACTCCTTAAAAGGCAGTAAATTTTGTGTAACTCAATGAGTTGTTTTACCTCACTCTGAATTTCAAATTCCAAATTTGAGAAATCCTAAACAAATACCTTTTTATGCAAACATTCAGAATGTCGAAAAAAAATATTTTTGGTAGTATTATACATGATAGTTAATATTTTTCTACTGATTGGAATGTCTGCTCCTGGATGGTATTGATATCTGAAGGTTAGATAATATGATCATGGAAAACTTAATTCATATGTATCCTTCATGATTTGGCCTCAGAGGTTGATGTATTTATGGGCCTTATTTTTATTTCTTGGCAAAAAATGACGTTATTCTATGAAAACTCATGAATGTAAAATGTATTTGCCTTTGTTAAAATTTTCTTTTTTAAGTAGAAATTATGGTTGACAAAGCACATATCTTTTGATTCTTTGTAAAGGCCTAAAATAAGCATTTAAGACTATGGTTCTCAAGTTTTGGGGTTCTGCAGAATGATCCCATTAAGGAACCAGAAATATGCATATTCACTACTGTGATAAAAATCACAGCTAAAGATTAAATCCCACTTTAAGCATTGCGAGGTTTTTATAAACTAAAATTGGACCTTGTTCTTATTGTGCATTGCAGACACTCCTAAGCGGTGCTACCTGGTTCACTGGACAGCATGCCTCTGTGCACTGACTGGTGTCATAATGGTGCTCATAGCACGAGGACACTACACTGTGGATGTTTTAATAGCTTATTACATTACCACTCGTCTATTTTGGATTTACCATACATTAGCCAACAATACCTCTTTGAAGGTAAGTTTTTAGTTGTTGCATACTTGCTTGGTGATAATTTTCTCTTTCCTGTGTAAGATGACTGTAAAGCACCTTCTTTGCTCCCATTTAATGTTGGAGCATCTTGAACAATATTTACTTGCAGTGGAATTTAGAAGTTATATTGGCAGATAAATTACACATGACCCACACTGTGAGCCATCCACCAATGAAAAGCTCTTATCCATGATTCACATATGTGAGTCATCTGTACTTAACTTGTTAAGTTTGTTCCTCCCAAAAATTGAGTGATTTTCCTTTATGTGTCATCCCTCATATAAGAACCTCAAATCCTCCTTCCATTATTTTCTACAAATTAGAGATCAAATAGCATTTCTTTTAAGAAAAAATAGGCTTAACACATGAAAAAAAAATATTTTACATGAATTACATTTGTAGTTACATTCCACTTCGTGAACACTTTAAAAGTGAGCACATTTTTCATGAAAGTTGGTAGTTAGGCCAGCTGTTTGGGTGTTCCCTTTTTTCTTTCTGTTTCTTAGCTTCAACTTTCAATACCATATTCTTTTAGCTTCATTTTTTTCTCCATTGATTTACAATTGTAATTTCCTGTGGTTCATTTTTCTTCCATATAGTCTTTATGCAAATGACATTTCAGAGTCTTAAAGCTTGTTCTCTTTGACTAGCTCTCTAATCGCCATCCTTTGTTATCTAGGTATTAAATTTATTTTTTTACCTGTTGCTGTTCTTCTTTTAAAATTATCTCTCCTTGAAATATTTTAGGTAGTTTGGGCAAAATATCATTTCACTGAGAATTCAATGAATTTGGTCTTATTTTAAAGGAAAATATGCCACTTCCCACACTACTTTTTGAACCATTTTACTAGACAATTGGTACCGGTATGCACTCCTGAGAGACTATGTAAAATATGAGGAATTAATGCAGGAATGAGGAGTTGAGCAGTGGGTACCTTGTATTTGTCTGTTTTTTCAACTATTTAAAAAATAGTTCAATTACCACAAATTATCACAAAATTTCCTGCTAACATTCTGATGTGAAAGGCTTTTTCTCTCCATGATGTGAAAAAATGAGTTGAATCAAAGATTTATGCATGATTTAGTTAATAACTGGGAATTTCAGTAATTTAAGACTAATTTTTCCCCATTAATTTAAAAATATTTACCCCGTGCTTTTTACTTCTGATGAAGGGCAAAATAAAATTGAAAATGGTCTCTATTATGACTAGGGAAAAGTCTCATTGAAACTACTTTAACAGGGAATTTTTTCTCTGCCACACCAATGTCATTCATGATTTACTGCTTCTGCAGCCCTGCCAACCGGAAACGAGGACTTTAAAATTCTTGTTCGTCATTTTCTTCATTGTTCTTCATTTTCAAATTAAAATTAAAAGTCAGACTGGAAAACAAAATATTACTGGTACTTTTAAGTGGTTAATGACTTTTGAAGAAAATTCCCTTTGAACAAATTTAATTGTATTAAGTATATTTTGTTCTGAGGAAAATGAATGCAGGTGGTTGATAGCGCTTCTCCACTGTGTAGTGAATTGGTAGCCTTTGTCCTGTGCACAAAATATGATCAAGCACGAGTTCATGGGTGCTGGCTAGTAAGATAACTTTCCAGTATTGTGTGATACAGCACCAGCATGCTTCCTTCTGGTTGAGATGCTTCTTTTCATAATTGATACAGGACTATTTAGTTATGAGTTCACAGTAAAACCCTCATCGTTTTTGACCAATCATGTTAGCTTGTACATATGCTGTACTATCTTCACTTATTGAAATCTTTTCTGCTGTTAGTCATTTTCTGACTACAAAATGAACAATAATATGGTGCTAACAGTTGTTTTGGTAACCTGCTGCCATAGATTAGTTAAATTAATATTATAGTTGACATTATAGATATAGGCTTAGATATGAATGAAAATACTGCTTCCCTACCCTAGTACATCTTCATTGATTGTGTGTAACTTCGTAGGATGTCACCAATCATACTGGATTCCATCGTCAATAGCTAATAATGGCAAGTGTTCTTGGTCTTGTACTGGATTATGCATTGTTGGAAATGGGCCCCTACTCAAAAAATTAAGTTGGATAACAATGAGGCATGCCAATTTTGTACAAAATTGAATTTTTAAAAAATTCCTTAAAATTGCATGTGTGATCAAACATAAATTGAACTTGACAAATTTACATGTTCCCATTTGTTCTTCAAGGAATTCTTTCTGTACGACTCTCTCTGTTAACTTTCATTGGTAGATTATTATGATAAATTCATGTCCACATTAATATTTGTTAAAATATTGATATATATGAATATTTAAGTTCAAAATTCATTTGTGTTGCTTGTCCCAAATTCTGATTGACACTTTTCTTTGGTACTAATAATTGAATAGGAGAAAAAGTGATTGTTTGAATGCAAATGTTTAATCAAAATATGTTATCATGGATTTATGCATTACTATTTTGAATGGTAACTACCTACTTTACTCATTTATCTTTTCTTCTCTTGCAGCAAAGTGGACCAAATAATTTCCTTAGTCGTGTTTGGTGGTATCCAATGTTCCGATACTTTGAGGGTAATGTAGGAGGCCCTGTTCCACGGCAATATGAGTGGCCCCTGCCATGGCCGCGAAGATTCCTTGCCAAACATCCCAACAGGGATAGTTAACGACTGTAGGGTGCTGATGTGCCTTGAATGACTGTTTAAGAAGTGCACATGTGAAGGTACCAGGGCATTTTTAGGCATCAAGAAAAAAAGGGAAGTTGCTACCAAAGATGAGCCAGTGTGTTGCCTGAAAACTTATCAAGTGATTGACAGTGCCATTTACTCTAATATGTTACTGTTACTGCATATTGCTACAACGTAGCAGTGAGTTCTATGTGGCTAAAGTTAATTTAGTTCACCCATTTTCCAACAGTGTTATTTGTGCGAGGAAACATATTTAGACACATTTTTGTTTTCTATGCGCTGATTCGTCAATGTGCTAAATGTGATTTTATACACAAAGAGAAGATCTGCACATATGTAATTATATTAGATCAAAATTTTGTTAAATTACCAGTCATGTAGGTGGCTGTGGAAGTATTTCTAAAAATAGAATCATGTAAAAAATATTTTCGGTGTGGTATTTTAGTAATGTGTATGTTTGTGTGATATGAGTGTGCCTTCGTGTGATCTTGTGTTGATATGTTGCCTTAATTGACATGATCACGTCTCTTCCTCATATGTAATTCATTGCTGTCATTCTATCTTTCAGAGTTGTTCTTTTTATACTTATCAAAGTATGTGAGAGACATCCCTAATAATGAAATAAATGGGATTCAGAAATTGTATAAAAGAACTAGATGTATATGTATATCTACTGAAGAACAGCTTCTTTGTTTGGTTTAAAAATGTAATCGTTAAAAACCATTTGAGATTGAAAAAGTGCTTAATGGCTGTGCTGAGTGTTTTCCAAATTGGTTTGGATCTGTGCACTTGGGTTGCTTTACATGTATCTTGTTAATAATTGTGTGTAAAAAATTGTAAGTGTAGTGGAGGAGGAAGTAGAGAACTAATCTCATATCTGGTGGACCAAGTTTTGGCCAACAAGCTAGGAAATACCCCATCGTTCGCAACCTCCAAAGACCTATGTAATCTGTGCACTGAATTATTTTCATCTCCTAGAAGTAACTCATGCTACGGAACATGGTAAAATTTGATCACCTGATTAATTTGCTTAAGTTAATTACTGTTTTGAATGAAATGTTAGTATCAAGAACAATATTAGTGATAATTATGTCATCATGGAATTTAATGAAATCATTTTTAAATGATCTGTTGGCAGCTTGTTTTGACATTTTATCTTTTTCTCATATATTGTTATCTGTCATTAATAGCAGTTACATAATTTGTTCTGTTAAGTATCATCGTGAGAATCTTTATCAATCATGTTAGATAATAATCGTCGAATTTATAATTGGGCTTTTGAATATCAGGCAGTAATATTGTTTGATAGACATGATTATATACATTTATCAGAGAACTTTTTTTTATGTAACAGAAATCAAGAGGTGTGCCTTGTTATAGTGTTTTTATTGTTAATAGCTAAATATTTTTGCCTACTCATTTCTAGTGTCCCAAAACATCTGTCAGAAGATTGTTGACATTCAAATTTAAAGAACTGCCATTAAAATAATATTTTTATGGTAAACTTTAGAGAAAGACGTGATGCTGTAGAGTATCTTTACAACAACTAAAATAATGTATTTTTATAAAATTCAATTGCGTCATTATTTGGTAAAGTCATTGATTAAGTCTATATGAATTAGGGATGTGTATTTCTTTGTATAATTTTTCGGGGATTTAACATACTGATAGAATGTTGGGCATATTATATGGTTCATTGTAGAGTTCAGATTAAGTGCCCTGAAATATGAAACTCTTCATAACGCGTTATTCCCTTGTTAAAGTCAACATTTTGCTGTGCCGTGCATTCCATCATTTTTGTACATGATTTTTGTAAATCTATAGATCAACGTCTATAGTACTTGTTTTGTTCATTTATTTACATAAAAATGAAAACTCCTTACCTCTGTGTTAATGTATTTCTCCATACCAAAACCCTCATAATAAGTATATGTCCAGCTTTTGGATTTGTTCTAGTCTTAAATTATACATTTATGAAGCCTGGATTCTCTGTGTACATTGTTATCAGCTGACACCAGTTTCTCCTGCATTCCTGCGGACATATTTGTGTCAAATTGACCATTTGTTGATAATGGCCTGGTGATGGTGTTGTTTCTCTACGATTGTTCCTTTCTGGTTGGGCTGATGGAATATACTCCTTCCCACATGCAAAATCATAGACTCGTCACTTCTACCTTAAGACGCTGGTTTGAAGCAGGCATAACTGATGTCAGCAGGTAACTACCCATGAATTGCATCCTGAGAGAATAAAGCCTTAACAGTCAACTCATCAAGGAAGCCTTTGCACCAATAAGCTCTTGTTCAAATGGTTCTGGAAGTGTTCATGAACTCTTTGAGCTGCCAAGAATGTATATTCCAGGGAGCCTGTATGTAATGTTCTTGTAAACATGATTGTTTCTCATAGTTTCACGCTTCCCAATTTTATGCCTGATAATGTCTGTAGAGAGTTTATCTGTGTACCTATCTACATACTACCCCATGAGCTGCTGCATGGGCGTGTGGCAGGGGGTGGTAGGTCACCAGCTGTTTAAGATGTAAAATTTTTGGAGGTGAAGTGGTGACATGTACTATGGGAGTGTAATTAGAGGATCTCAGTTTTTATTGTGGTCGCATATTGTGTGTGGAAAGAACGAGTTTTTGTACATATCTGTTTGGAAGAGTACCTCTCTTATTTTATTGCATCTGTCAGATCTAGAAATGTAGTGAGGCGTCATGATAATATTCTCTGTGTCGCTCTGAAACACACCAGTTAGGAATATCTCAAGCAGCCCAAGCCTAGTGTGCAACCTCCGAGTCTCTAGGGGCTCCCACCTTAATCCCTTTAACAGTTGTATAATACCATATGTTCATTCGTAGCCGTTTTTAACGAAGTGTGCTGCTTTTCTTTGTATTTTGTTAATTTTTATGGTTAAATCTTTATGACCAGGGTCACAAATGCTCACGGCATATTTGAGGTGTGACCTAACCAGAGCAAAGTAGCATCTCTCTTTTACTTTTTCATCCGAGGACCTTCCTATTATATGCTTAACAAAACCTAGTTACTTTAATGCTGTGCTGCATATGTTTTGTATGTGTATTCCCCACAATATATCTGAAGTTAAGGTAATTCGAGGATATTTTACTGTATTTGAAGATTTTATGTTTACTCCACCCTCGGTGTAGGTATGGCTTTTGTGTGATGACTTTCGCAGGAAGTGAACTGTGGTGCATTGACTAATATTTAGTTCTAAACCCCGCTCCTGGCACCACAAATGAACGTTGTTAAGGTCAGATGACAAAACTTCAAAGTCCGCATCTTCGCTTTTTTCATGGTATATTAATATATTGATTGTATTGGCCTGCTCTAAACAAAAGGCACCAAGGGGTCCACAGTTTAACGTCCCATAAGACATTAGTATGTCCTCCCTTGATGCTAAAGTAAAGATCATGATTTGACTGATTATAATAATAATTTTATTTGTCTAAAGATCATATATCAAAGAGATCAATGCATAGATATAAGACACGTCAAAGTTATTGAACAAAGAATTACATGTTTCCATCAATATACGAGATACACATTAGCCAAAGCCTTTGCAGGAAAATTGTTTATAGGGATCGAACCCAGGCCCCCAAGATGCTAATTCAGCATGTAACACTTAAAACTGATCGGGGGTAGATTAAGGGGTTCTTTGGGAGGAGATAGATTGATACTTTTCATTCAGGGCCTGAGGGATATGGAAATCATTCAATAATTACCACTTCTACTATTCAACAAGGTACCTAGTTATCTTGTGGAATAGTGCAATTGCTGTCTCTGTTTTAATATGACGAACTTCCCCGATATCTCACCTAAATTACCACTTTTATCCATTTTTCCAGAAATTCAGGTGATGTGGGATATATTTAGTAGCCTCCCCCCTTCTTTCCTCATCAATCCAACCATGAAACCAATCCCCATACTTCTACATATCCTTATCTCATGCTGAAGCCCTATACTTTTTAGACTTTCCACACTAATGAACATCATCCTCTCCACCAAGCCTATCAGCATCCAATCTTAAGTGATGCCTTAAGGCCCCTAAATATTCATTAGTGCAGTGAGTGGACTAGAGGGTACCTCTGAGCCAGTGCTCGCCCCAGGCATGAGTAAAAGCCAAATCAGCCAATTGTAGGATTGGTTGGCGTCCAAATTATAAGTGAATGTGAAAAGGGGATGCAAGTATGAAAATTATAAAAATACCTTAACTTCAACAATGATCAAGTGAAATCCAGAGACAAAAAATTCCCTTCTTTAGCAACCTTGTCACCAGCTCATTAAATGGAGTGGTGGCTATAACTACACTACAATTAGCAGATTAGATTAAACATACCCACAAGAAGCTGGGATTATGTAAAGAATCCCCATTTGTACTTTTCCTCCTTAATGCATTAGCTTAGAAACAACTAATGGATTATCCCTTTCTCTATGAATGCCTTGCTAATACGTCAGAGATTTTTCATCTCATGTGTACGAAAGTTGTTTACAAACATGTAATATTTTCCATGCTAGAGAACAAATGCCATGTTTAAAATGGCTCTGTTGTCCAGCTAGATGCAGCTAAGGGAAAGGGTACCAAAAGCTATTAGGGATAACTCCCTGATGGATGCAGAACCCAGTCCTCTGCCTAAGGGCTGGCATTATCTTCCTCTCAGTAACAGCCATCTTCGTCAACTATAATTGACCCCCACTTTACAATGGGTTCACTTTCATTATGAATGCTATTGCGTGCAAATTTCAAAGTTTGGCAATATTTTGAACCAATAAATTACTTCACTTTACTTAAATGTTTTAACCCTTATTTGTAAACAGACTGCATTTTTTTTAAGATAGCAATGTAATGATATTTTTTGTTACGTGAAAGCATGCAAATTTCAAAGTTTGGCAATATTTTGCACCAATAAATTACTACGTATTACTTAAACGTTTTAACCCTTATTTGTAAACAGACTGCATTTTTTTAAGATAGCAATGTAATGATATTTTTTGTTACGTGAAAACTGATCCCAAGGCTGGTATAATGCTGGTTCACTTTACAACAGAATTCACTTTGCAAACAGTCCCACAGAATGGATTATCCCTTCTGCACTCAGCAAAGGCTATAGTCGACGTGAATTTTCCTGTGCAAACGAATGAATGTTAGCTATAGCCGACGGAGAAAAACCAGCGCAAAAGACCTAGTCTCAGCTATAGCCAACGTGAGGGAAGGGAAGTGACCGACACGGGAGCAACAATCCCAGGTAGGTATGCAGTAAGCCCTAGTGACCCATCTTAGCGACAGCCGAGACCCAATTCTTGGCAAGTGACCCTTCACCTCATTATTAGCCCTCCTTGCTGCATGAATCCGCAGTTAATTTAATGTATTTGCAATGGTTTTTTGTGGCAATTATTTTTTGTACACTACAAAATTTTTAACATAGAAATGAATTATTTGTTTTTTGCTGAGTCTTAGCAAAGTTCAAATGAAATCTAGTGTTGATACTAACAGAGTTCTCATGTGGAATTCTAAATAGTTTGTGTGTACATGCATCAATTAAATTTGATATTATTCATGCTAGAATTTCATTTAAAATTGTAAAATGCTCAGAATAACATTAGGAATTCATTTAAATGTATTCATTTTTGGAGTGTACTGAAAAGGTAATTTAAAAAATACCACTGCTAATGCAACAAATTTACAGCGGCCTCCCACTTAGAGAGGGGCTGCTAAGAGTTGGGGGGTAGAGCCGAGTGCCCGGGGGAAGGTCAGGAAGTGAGGTTCCAAATGGGCGAAAGGCATACCTGAGCGATTCGTCGCCACGAGAGAGCTCCTTAGAGAGGAGTATAGAAAATTCCCATGCTACTCGTAGCAGGGGAAGCATTTCTCTTCGAGAGGCTTCAGCGTGAAAGGGATAATTGTAAGGTGGGGGTCTACTGTATTTGTTTTTCCAGTGAAAGAGTATCCCTCAAATTAATGAACAGTTCATTTAAAATTCTTCATTGGGGATGCCCAGGTAAAAATATTTGGTATGTAACTGCTCTGAAGGTCTGTAACTGATCTGACTAATATCTGATCAGGAAGTGGTTTGCAACCTGACTGAAATGGTCTGGTTTTAATAAATGTTTCTAATCCAGACCAGTGAAAGACCCCTTCCAGATCAGATTCTTCTCTTTCAGAGAAGTTACAGATCAAATATTTTTTATTTTTACCTTTGTGCAGGGGGCAACAACAGGGGGGGGGCATTGCCCCCATCCACACGATTGTGTGGGAAGGCTGGCCCCTCCCAGAAATCTGAGGTTGTGGCTCACTTTTTAATGGACACTGCCCGGTTTGCAAAATTATTTGTGCCTTCATCCCTTAGTGGGTTGAAATTTGCAGACTCTCAGACCCTTTTGGGTGAAAATTTATTTGCAGACTCTCTTCCCCTCCCCCCCCTCCCACTCCCCCGCTCAGCTAGTTTATACACATTTTTCAAGGAGTTTGCCCCCCCCACTATTCTGGGAGTTGTTGCGCCCCTGCCTGGGTGGCCAGTTAAACTTTTGCCCACACTTGTGAAATTGCTCGGCCTCAGACTACCTGTAGCAGAAAAAACTTGTAGGGGAAGCACAAGGTTGGTCCCTTGTGAAGAGGTATTGGTGTTAGGTTTTCATCAAGCAGTCAGAGTTAAAATCTTTTTAACTCATCACTATTGGGGTGAGGACTTTTCAACTTCTTGTTACTTTATAAATTTATGGACTTCATCAGTCATTGGTGGTAGCATTCCATTTGCGCTCTGGAATGAGAGCAATTGCAGGAGTTCCATGTGGCTCATTTAAGAGTTTTTGGTTACCAGAAAAAATAGAGGGAAAAGTCCCAATAGGAAGACCCAGGAATAAGTTCATGGACCAAATAAAGAGGAAAGTACATAGGAAGAGATAACAGGAGGTAAGGGAACTAGCATCAGATAGGGAACAGTCGAGGGCTGCGGTCAACCAATCTGCGGATTGAGCGGCCAATGATTGTTACCAGAATTGGGCATGAGCTTCGGTGAAAGAGGGGAAGCTTGGTACTTAGGCTTAAGAATGTTGACTTTTGGGTTACCAAGAATTAGCCATTAGGTTTTATTAGCACCAAGAATTTGCCATTACCACCCAAGGAACTTTAAGGATCAAAAGGTGATTGTAAGCCGAGACATTGTATAACGAGGGAATATCTCCCCAGGAAATATGAAGGACAACCCTAAGTGACCTTTGTCCCTCCCCAGTTAAAAACTGCAAAAGTTCTCCCTCTGCACAAGGGGGGTGATAAGATGGATAAAGATAACTACAGACCTATATCCCTGGTCTCTGTTTTTTCAAAGGTCTTTGAGTATGCAATGTTAAATAGGCTTAAGTCTTTCTTTCTTCATTTATTGTGAAACATAAACTTTTCTCCTCTTCTCAGCATGGTTTCTTAAAGGGAAAAAGTACTGAAACAGCCATTTATAAATGTATTGATCTAATTCTTCAGGGTTTGGATGCACATATTGAGACCATAGGAATTTTTTATGATTTAAAAAAAGCTTTTGACAGTGTTGACCATGTAATTCTGCTGAAGAAACTGCATTATTATGGAATATCTGGCATAGCCAACGATTGACTGAAATCCTTTCTTTTTGGTCGAACCCAATTTGTTTGCATAAAGGACCATCTTCTAAGGTTTCCTCAGAAAAAACACATTTCCAAAGGTGTACCACAGGGCTCAGTATTGGGCCCTCTACTTTTCTTATTATATATTAATGACCTTCCTACCCGTGTTAGACAGGGTGAAATAATTATGTATGCAGATGATACTAATCACCTCATTTCAGGTGCTGATAATGTGAATGTAGTTGCCCAGCAGGAGGTCAATAATATGTTATCCTGGTGTACTGATAACAGGGTTGTGTTGAACAGAAAAAAATCCTCGTTCATGCTTTTTCACATGTATCAAAACAAATTGTTTTCTTCCCCCTTGTTGAAATTAGATGGTAAATCTATTGCTATGTCTTCTGTTGCAAAGTTTTTAGGTTTGTATATTGATGATACCCTGAACTAGGAATCATATATTGATTTTTTATGTCCACGAGTAGCAAGGAGCTGTTACCTACTATGTAGAATAACTCCAAACACAAGCTTAAGTGTTGCTCTCTCTGTGTATTATGCATGTATTTTATATTTTCACTCAAAATACATATTTTATTATGTAGAATAAAATATGGACTAAGTCACACTTTTTATCTGTGTGTAGGTACATCTTCTAGTTATAGATAATGCTTATCATTATTATGAAATAACGACATATTGATGTCCTGACTTTTTACATCACCTTTTTGGAAACCCTACTCTACATGGAAGATATGCTAATTCCAGTGCATGAAAAAGACTTAGTTCCAGGCGGGGGAGAGCAGCTGGTTCAATAGGAGGAAAATCATTCTGTTCCTGATGTGAAGTAAGTTTGAGGAGACCCATCAGAAACAGAATTTGCAAGGATGTGCCCATGCTGCAACCTTGTGCACAAGATGGGAAATGATGTCCGCTTTCTTGAGACTGCTGGAGAGGCCCTTCAAGGCCTTTATGCATTGTAGTAGAAGGCTTCAATGGCAGTAGAACACAACTGCATGAGGGAAAAACAGAGTTTCAACTTAACAGTCATCAACAAAAGGAAATGGTTTTTGCTGGTATATGTGCTATCATATAAGTGAAATACATTTTGAGGAAGCAGCAAAAGTAATGAGGATGACAGTAAATTCACATGGTCTATTAATGGAGGAAAATAGGGTAAATAAATTTAAAAGCAACTGGAAAATTAGATAAAGGGTGAAATGAGAGGTAATGACATGCTGGCTTAAGTAAATTAGGAGAGAGAATAATTGGTAATGAGAGGATAAATGAGAGGTAATGACATGCTGGCTTAAGTAAATTAGGAGAGAGAATAATTGGGAGAATATTTGGTAAATGAAGGAAGAGAACGACAATGGGAATGACTACTTTGAGAATGAAAGAGGCAAATGATACGAGGCATTCAAAATGGATTTAAGAAGAATAATTTACATCGTTTTGAGGTTCACGCTCGACTAACCGCGGTGCTACCAACCATTAGGTAGACTGCAAAAATCGATGGTATAGTTATGGCTAATAGCAATGTTTTATTTTAATTTCAGAAAAGACATTGCTGGGAAAATATTTATTTATTTTTATTGTTATATTTTTTATTGTATTATATTATTATAATAAGATATTATTGCAGGGATATTTAATATATGTCAATTTTTGATAGCTTAAGGCTACTTCAATAAATCTTTGTCCATGAAGTGGAACATAAAAAAACAGTTAAACTTAAAATTTTTCCGATTCACTTTTTGCACCCAGAAATCAGGTGTAGAGAACAACAGTCGACAATTCAACATTTATTCGTTTCAATATCATGTGTTCGTGAGAAGATAAGAAAAAATATCATGATTTTGCCGGGTAATTTTGCTATTTTAAATATATACGCCCATTTGACAGCCTTCTTAGTTTAACTTTCGCGCTATTTAAAGTTGTATTCGCGGTTGACGTGGCTCGGTTTGCGCATGCTCAGATCGACCTTACGTGGCACAGCTGGGTCAGAGTATGAAGTTGGAGAAAATGTTACACTAATTTGTGCCGTTGTTAAATGTGTTTGTAAGTTTTAACAGTACGTACATGTGATTTAAATCCAAATGCAGCTTGTACGAATGTTATATAATTTTCATCACGGCCCTAAGTTGTCTTTTAATTGCTAATCTCCGCGTTGATTGACTTTCATGCATACCGAATTACTCAACTTCGCTGACAATTGATGTCGTTGTTATTGTTTTTGTAGGAGTAAAGGCTCACTGTTGGTGAATTATTTGTGTGATGCAGTGTGTAAATTATGTTACGTTTATGGGATATTATCCGAATGATGTCTTTTATCTGTCGTTTTACCAATAAACATTTAGTTCAGCGTACGTACGAGGGATTTACTTTGAGTCATTTTACATTAATAAAGTGTGTGTGTTGTGTTTTCAGAGTTAAATTGTCATTATGAATCCTCAATACATGCCAATTCAACCCCAATATGGAGTACCCGACCAAGGAGGCTACAATGCACCGAATAGTTATGGCCAACAAAATCCTCAGTCATATCCTTCACCTCATGGAACAATGATGCCGCAAAATTATCCACCAAGCTATAGCAACGATGGAGGTTCCAACGAAAGACACCCAGGCATGTCTCCGATGGATAACCCAAATCAGGGTCAAGCTGCACCAACGCTTGGTGGAGTGGGACCGGCACCCAATACTCAGTTTCAGCGTTTTCCTCCACCAGGAGCACCGCCTGTAATGCCTAGTCAAGTTCCTGTGAGTTCCTTCGGCCCAGAAAAGTCTTCACAATTGGGAGGAGGGTCCATTTCCAATGGCCCCATTTCAAGTCCTCGAGGTAAAAAATCTTTGGAAAGAATTTGTTAAAATCTCCTTTGTCGATTACTTCTTCAGTCCATTTAGCCTTGAAGTCCAATGGTAATGACACTATAATTAACTGTTCTGGCAAAAAACGCTCGACAATTGAGCTATAATCAGTAACTTATCGTTCTGGTGGAGATTTAAGCGTTAGTTATGTATCAGTACATTATGCCATTAATTAAACCACATTTTTTCCTGTGCTAACATTTACAGTGTCCTAATGTAAGTCATTTGGCTTTGCATGGGATACTCACAGTTCTGTTCTGTCGATGCCAGTATAATACTGGCCAACATAATGGAAATGCATCTGCCCTTTGGCTGTTGTATGTCCATTTTGAGTGATACGTTTGTGATATCACTATAAGAGCTCTGTCGTTAGGGGTGAACTATAGCTGGGATATCATTTAGCATAGTAAGCAAAGTTTGCAGTGCATGATTCCAGTCGTCATTTTTTGTTATATTTCTTTATCTCCTGGAAGTTCATGTGTGTTTGCAGTGATGTAATTAAATGAACCATCTCACCATCCACTCAATGTTAAGAGGTATCTAGCTCAAAATTTTATTCTTTAATTCATTATCCACCAATACAGATTTTTCATGAAGTTGTATTCATTCTTTCATGCCTATAATGAAAAAGTTATTTTGCAATGTTGGTTGTCACCAATTCACAATTGTTCAAGTAGGCCAAGGATCAGCTATTAAGTAATGAGCCATCCATTAAGCCTGAATCACACGATCATTTTTTCCATCCCTCTGAGGGATAGCTCCAATGATAGTTTTTCAGGGACCGTGACAATGATAGCTCGAGCTATCATTTTCAGAATCACACTGTCATTTTGGCTATCCCTTTTTCCATCCCTTTTCACACCATTTCTATTTGTTTACTACTCTCATTCCATTGAAAGCCGAATGTGGCGTCGCTCTTTAGCGCTCTGATTGGCTAAATGGTGGAGTCAGCGATGCCTTCAGGGACGTGCCCAGTGATGGAAAAAGCGATAGGGATCCCTATTGCTGGAGCCATCCCTGACTTTGTTTGTGTCACACGATCATTTTCGAGCAACCATTTGAGCTATCATTGGAGCTATCCCTTAAAAGGGACAGAAGAAATGATCGTGTGATTCAGGCTTTAGACACCACCAAGGAAGAAATTTCTATGTTAATTATTCTCCAGTGATAGATGGAAAGCCATATAATTTAGATAGAATTATGTTCAGTTGATCTCTGCTCTGGTAACAATTGTCTTGCCAGGCACTTTTTGTCAAATTTTAGCCTTCCCTATACAGTGTTATCCAGAGATAAAGGAAAACTGGGTGTTTGTGTAATTACTTTAGTTCTGCTGCAGCTGTAGAAATTACTTCAATTTCTCTGCAATTCACCTCCCTGGAATAACCTCTTATTTTGTAAATTTTTTATGTTTGTAGTCTACAGCTTCATTATGCCCATTGTTTTCTCATCACATTTTTTTAAACTGGCTTTCCTTTCAGTTTTGGTTAGACTGTTAGAGATCAGTTTCATTTATACATTTTTTCAGCTGTTATTTTTCCTCAATTATGAGTAAAATATCAGATTTTTTTGCTGTTGCACACACTGGTTATGTGAGTAGCTTCATAGACACCGTCTCAGGCAGAGTAGAGATATGTGAGAGTATGATGAGGTGGTCACGTGTGCTACATAGCTCAACGGGATCATTAGTATTGAAAATCGGTTTCCACTGTTTTTAGAGGGACAAGGGATTTATGAGAAGTTACGGTGAGAATAATGGATCAGAAGGGGAATGAGTGATGAAAAATAGGGACTTTGAGTGACATTTGAATGGAGGAGTGGTTGATTAATTGCAGAGAGACAAGACTCTTTGGAGGTGGGATGGGCCCAAGGAGTTAGGAGCTCTCAGGAAATGTTGTGAAATGTGCTGTGACAAGGAGAGGGATTGTGAGAGTAAATGACACTTATCCTCGTGCTCTTCCTAATAATTTTGCTATTGTTCCCTAGTTATATGCCATTAGCTTTATTCCAGTCCTGATGATAGAGTGGCAAATATATTCGAAACATCAATATCCTATTTAAAGTACTCCTCATGATGAACCAGGAATAAATGGGTTCAATATTTGTGGTACATTCATGTAAACTAAACTAGTTTGAATTTTATGGATAACAGGGGTCTGTTTCAGTGTATTATTGATAAATTATGGGACATAGCTATCATGCATCTCTTTAAGGGTGTGCACCAGTATGAGTAGTAAATGGGTTACAAATGAAGGTTTCATTACTTAAGAGCTTAAGGTTCTGTGGGTTGTTTTGTAGCTCATAAGTCCGATAAAAAATTTTTGCTTTATAATGTTATTTTTTTACTGCATATTCTGAATCACATAAATTATTAAGAATTTGTTTGCTCAATGTGTATTTGCCTCTGGAACTGATCTCCGCTTCTGAAGATTTTGTTTAGCCATTCATAATGACACACTGGAGTGTTTTTACTTGACAAATTTTCTAAAATGTCCTACTCAAGGGCTAAGTAATTGGCTCAGGTAATGAATCTGGGACTTCATTTATAGAATTAGTCAATTTCTCATATGGTCTGCGTTTAAATGTAACGGCTTCAACAAATCTTAATTCTTTTATTACTTCATTTAAAGGTTTTGTAGTATATGGCACAATTTTGTCGATGTCAATTCTCAAAAACAGCAAGTCCTTCAATTACTTGTCCTGGCAATTGTCTTGGTTGAACATCATTTGGCTTCTCTTGAGTTTGACAGGTGATCGTTCAATTCATTTGGAGTGTAGAATGACCTTGTTTGTCAAAGCATTTTATACTGAACTAGCTCGCTTGTTGTGATCTTCGATATCCACATTCATTCCATCGATTGGGATCCATCATCATTTGTTTGGTTGGAATACTCAATGAGGTATATATTTGGGGATCAAGCATACCTTGCAGATGGGGGCTCACTGTTTGGTGCTAGAGAAGTTAAAATTGAAGACATTTTTCCTTTTTACATGGTACTTTCTATGTGGTACCCATGGTGCCTCATCTTGCTCTTTTGGAGGTTGTATTTAAGCTATGAATAAAACCAGCATATGGTCTGAGTTGGCTTGGTGGCTAGAGTCCTAGTATCCTATTCAAAGAGTGCTGGTTCGAAAACTGGCATTGATGGAAATTTTTCTGTGGAATCCCAATCTGTAGTGCAATGCTCTGTGGAGGACACTTGAAGTGTAGTATTCCATCTATCAGACGGGACATTAAACTGTGGACTCCTTGGCAACATTTGTTCAGAATTGCCTAATTCTTATGCCTTGTTTTGTCCATGTTCTTTAATATCCTTACCGTACCAACTTATTCAAACTCACATACTCATCTAGTTGTTCCCTTTTGGGGTTGACAAATTCCCAGTGATAGGCTTGTAAAGCTGACTCCGCTTCAATTATTTCCTCCATACTGCCCTGTCCTCAAATACCTCTTGTGCTTATTTACACATGTACATTGTTTCATGCATGCCCTCTAGTTCTTTTGTCTTTTGACTGTTACAATTCCTTATATTAGGAGTGTCTACCACCACACTCACCAAAGGCTTTTTTTGGTGTACCACTTCCTTTCACACCATTCACTACTCTATCATAAATCTGCTTTGTTGTTGGACTTCCTCCCATTTTCTTATCATGGCCAAAGGAATGAAGCTTACTCATTTTATGAATGCTCTTGTATTATTCATTATATATACATATGACACTTCCCCATCTATCATTGTGTTTGCAGATGACCTCAGTCATTGGTGGAAGACAATGCTCTGAGGTTCTTGATTTCCCATTAATTCTTATCTGATGTTACATAATTTCCTAATTTTAGCTGGACCACCTGTGCCAACATCAGGAAGCATGGCTAGTTCTGGGGAGGGAGCCTCATCTGGTGCCTTCTCAATGCCACCATTAGGAAACCAATCTGCCGTGAATCAAGGCCCTCAACCAACTGACCAGCTTTCATCCCAGATGTCTGGAA
Source organism: Ceriagrion tenellum (assembly GCA_963169105.1). Lineage (NCBI taxonomy): Eukaryota > Metazoa > Arthropoda > Insecta > Odonata > Coenagrionidae > Ceriagrion > Ceriagrion tenellum. The sequence continues at coordinate 127,877,879 of OY720637.1, forward strand.
TGTCTCTTCAGAACTCCAGACAGTCAACTCCTGGAATGGTAAGATATCTATTTCTGCGAGAGTTTTTGTCTTTTCCTTATTGGTGGGTAAATTTTTAATGGGGAAATTTCCATGATTCATTTTTTAAAATCTTCATGCTAAGTTCATGTGCTTAAATACTGTTCTCCCTTGAATGAACTTACATACATACGTACCAATCTCGCCGTTCCTTTCCGGGGTAGGCACAGTCACAGAGTTTCACTCACTAACACACATTTGTACACCTAACTCTGCTTCAATAATTTCCTCCATACTGACCTATCCTTGCAAACCTCTTTTCCCTCATTTACCCCCATACACTGCTTCATATGCGCCCTCCTGTTTTTAAGACTCTTAATATTCCTCCTCCTAAGAATTTCCTCAACCACAACTTTCTCAGCCTACCTCTCCCTCTCGCACCATTCATTTCACTCTTATATATCTGTTTCGTTATTCGAATCTCATTCAGTGTGTTAGTGAGTGAAACTCATTCTCTCAACATGGCCAAACCAATGAAGCACATTCCTTTCATGTATTTCCATTACTGGAGCATCTAACCAACATTCATTTATTACTCATTCATTCCTGACTCTATCCATCCTACTTTTGCCGCAAACACTCTGGAGATACCTCATACCCATGGCATAGGTCTACTCTTATGTCTATCCTGACATACCCATGTTTCAATACCATACAACAAAGTGGGGAGATGCACACTTTTGTACACAGCGATTTTCACATCCTTAGACAGGCTCTCATTCCTTGACATGCTCCACATGCTCCCTACCACTTTCCATCCAGCATTCGCACGTCTCTTTATCTTCTCATCTATCCATCAATCTTTCGTAAATATCTTACCTAAATACACAAAATCATCCACTTGTTCAATTACTTCACCATTCGCCCTCATCATACAGTTATTCTCCTCTTTCTCCTTATCAAAAACTACTACTTTAGTCTTGTACGCGTATACCCTCAAAAATGTATCCAAAATCTGCTTGGGTCTTACAGGCTGAGCCAATAGTACAGGAGCTGTATGTTTTCATTCATTTGATTTTGCATTGCCATCAGAGGTGCCATTTCCCTGCTTCATTGCAGAATGTGAGCTGGAAGTGAACTCTCCATCATTTATTTCTGGGATGCTATGACTGATAACTTAAAATACAGTTAACAATGCCATTTTCTTCCAGCAAGTTGTTTACATTAATGGATGATGATTATAATTTTTTTCTTCTCTCTTCTACCCAGAAAACTCGGTAGTGTTGAATCCTAGTAAATGAATAAAAATTAATCATTAAAAAAAATGACTTATTGAGAAAATTCATTCTTCTGTCACTTATTATTATTATGGGAGAGTTCCAGCACTCATCAATAATCTAGCTGATTGTGTCACAAAATGGTTTTTATCAATTTTGTTGAGCAAACTTGTGATTTGATGCTTTCTGCTGAAATAATTTAGAGTTGAGAAATGATAATGTCATGATATCAAACCATTGAGATATTGTTTTCAATCTTGTTTTTTAAACTTCTGTCACTATGACACTAATTACTATCTGTAAATGACTCTTCTATGTTTTTTATTTTATATATCATCTCTATATTTATTGACTCTATTTTAGTTGATGGGAAAATTTGTCAAGCACAGTTTTTTTTTCATGTTACTCATTGTGTGTTCCGGCAGACAGAATTGTTTTGTGATTTACATTATCTGTTTATGATGAATTGCATTATCTAATTGCTAATTGAGTTGCATTATCTGCTTATAATGCGATTCGATTAGGCTGATTTTCCTTTGATTTATGTTCGTTAGCCAATGAATATCTTATTCACCATCTTTCAATGAATGCATTGATTGTCCATATCACTCTGCAATAGCACACTATGATTATGTTGTGACAATGCTTAAATTTTGTGTATTTTTCATCATGTATTTGGTTTTGTAGTTTGATTTTCCCCATCAAAAATGTATGTTGTGTCCTCTCATGATAGTGGCTCAGTAAGTGAGGCTATGATATCCCGTGATATAGTTCAAAATGAAGGTGAGAAAATTTTGCTCACTCATATTCCTGCCTGGAAATTCATCTGGGAATTAGATTGCATGGTGATTTTAATGGTTAATGCACCTGGCAAGCAATTTGGTTTGAATCATGAAAAAGTGTGATAATTTTATGACAAATAACCTCACATTGGTGTCACACTAATGGCTTTAATTTTTCTTTAAATTAACCTTTAAAATGATTATGACATTACTGTTGTTGACAGAGTCAAAATTAATGTTGTCATGTGTATTTTCCAGGGTTTTCAAGCTCCCCCTGCATTGCCTGCAAAATCACCTGGATATAGTTCTTCACAGCCTCCAAAACCTCCCACTCCCTTCCAGAATGTTCCAGGCCCTAATGCTCCCTCTTCAGCAGGACCCTTTCCCGGACCACCCCAAACTACAATGCAAGGTTCAGCTCCCGGACCTCAGCCTCCTTCTCATCCTGGCTCAATGCCTGGAGCTCCCCCTGTATCAATGCAAGGCCCTCAACAGGGCACCATGCCCACACCACCACAAACCTCAATGCCTGGCCCAACACCAGGAACAATGCAGTTCCCATCACAAGGATCTACAAAGCCCCCTAACCAAGGGCCATTGCCAGGTGCTCCAATGGGGTCCTTGCAGGGTCCTCCTCAGACATCAATGCAACCTCCTCAACCGGGGTCATTGCCTGGGCCTCCACAAGGCCCTCATGGGTCAATGCCTGGGCCTCCACAAGGCCCTCATGGGTCAATGCCTGCACCTCCACAAGGCCCTCATGGGTCAATGCCTGGGCCCACTTTAGGATCGATGTCTGGCCCTCAGGGGCCCATGCCTCCACAAGGATCAATGCAAGGGCAACCTCCCATGGGTCCCATGCAGGGAAATCCCCCAGGCAGACCAATGTCAGGCATGTCTCAAGGGCCTATGCAGGGTCCTCCTCAAGGTTTGATGCAGGGGCCCCCTAAGGGGGGGTATCCGGGGGGATACATGCAGCCCCAGTTGCAGAAATCAGAAGCTCCAGTGAATGGTGGGTTCCCGATGCCTCCAAGCAACCAAATGGCATACCCAGGACCTCCAATGGGGCAACCTCCCCCTCCATCCCATGGTGGGCCACCGCAGCAGATGGGGGGCCCGGGGGGATATGTGAATGGGATGTCTGGTGCAGGTCTTGCACAACCCCATGCCCAGCAACCCTACCTCCAGAATCGACAGATGCAACAGCCTGGGTCGATGCCCCCTCCTCCCATGGGTCACCAGATGTCGGGTCCATATTCTACAACTCAGCAACCACAACAGGGACAGCAACCAGGGATGTATTCTGGTGCTGGCCAGATGCCTCCAATGCCTCATGCTCCCATGGGCATGCAACCACAGTCTATGCACCCACAGCCCCAAGCGCAGCAGGCAAGACGCCTAGATCCTGATCATATGCCAAGTCCGGTGAGTCTTGTAAGAGAAATCGTATCCTTCTTATATCTTCATTTTAATTCTAAGAGGCTAAAATTGTGCAGGTGTCACCTGATGACAGTTAAAGTCTCGATGGGATACAGTCAGTCATTGACTTTGGTTCTCATTTGTATGAAGCAGACCTGTTTCTCACTCAACTTGGGCTGAAAGTTGAATATTCCTAATTTTATTGTTGATAGAATTACAATGAAGCTTTCCCAAATGTGGTTATCCTCAGAGTAGATTCAAATTTATCCTCTTTCCTTAGATGTACTAATATTTGCCAATCATGGTTTGTGATTCATTTCTGTTGCTTTTGGTCACTATGTTCGCAATTCTTTTCCTGGAATGGTCATAAAAAAATGAAATCATCAATCTTGGGTTTTTATTTTAGTTTTCTGCTGAGATTCACTGTACTATGTATTCAGTAATTTTTTACATTTGGTAAGAGTTTACCGGTGAACGCCATAGCTGAAATACAGTTGTTTCTTTTGTCTACCTAGTTGTATCTGGGATCAGTTCTTGAAGTACTTCCTATTCTATTTAGAAGCTTAGAAACAGAGTTCGTGCTTCACTGTGTCGGACAGTGTTTTATCGTGTGATTTTCTGCTGCTGTATACTTAGTATTGCAACATGTGAACTAGAGATTGTCTTTAAGTCATGATGTTGATCCTTTCACTAGTCTACTATAAGGAAGGTGCTTATTTCTTGCCAGTTTTGTGATACAGCACATACAAGATTTAAGCTTCTAAACATGCTGTTTTCAAGGATTCCATGCAAAATTCTTTTTATGTCAAGAGAGGCAAAATTCACCATGGAAGTTATCACAGTTCAATCAGTTATCGACAGAGTTAATTATGGACAGACAGGTTCTTCATGTTTAACCTTTTTATTGCAACAGCCTGTATATTGGCTTTTTCACCATGGGCCTAAGGTGCTGCAGGCTTATAAATTGGCCCATATGTAAATCTTGTTGAACTTGATTGCACTAAAATAATTGCATTTAGTTTTAGATGGTGTTAAAAAGTACTATGTATCATTGTTACCCGAGTCAGTTTATCTAAAATAAAAAAAACTGCAAATGGATATTTGAGACAAGTTGAAAGTTTTCAATTTTTTCCTGAGGTGATACATATTTAATTTACTCGCATATAGGACAACTTCGCATATAGGACGAGGTAGGATTTTAGAGAAAAAATAAAAAACTGGACTTCCTAACTCGTTTATTCTGGATTTTATCATGAAAGTCAGGTCGTGCGACATTGATTCCTTCAGCGCACTTTCTGCTTTCGCCTATTCTGACTCTCCTTCCGAACATTCGCCAGAACTCTCCTCTTTGTCGCTATCGCTCCATGAAGTTTCGTCTTCCGATCCGTCGAGTGAATTGGAAATGCAACATTTCTTGAAGGATTTCCATATTATCTCTTAAGGAATGCTCTTCCAAGCAACTGACACTCATGAAGCAAGCTGTGAAGCACTGGCCCGTTTGATGCTGCCAGTTGCAGTCATTTCTCAATCTTCGGCAGTAAGCCATTCCGTGTACAGTTTCCTCACTCGATCTTTAAATGGCTTGTTGATGCACACGTTCTGTGGTTGTAATTGTGAGGTTATTCCCCCAGGAATTGTTATGAGAGTGCTCGTATTCTCCTGTAACTAGGTTTTTACATCGTCTGTGAGGTGTCCCCTGAACACGTCCATCGCTGAAATCGACGGTAGCGTTAGTAATGCCCCTGGGCGGCGAAGCCATACTGTTTTCAGCCAGTCAATCATCAACTCATTGTTTGTCCAGCCTTTTTCGTTGCATCCAATAACAACGTCTATTGGGAAGATTTCATTCTTCGGGATTGACTTCCGTTTCAGTATGATATATGGTGGTAACCAATGACCGTCTGCTGTACATGCCAGCATCACTGTGATTCACTGGTTTTCATTGACTCCTGACCGTATCAATAGTTGCTTTTCTCCTTTCGGGTGAACAGTCATATTGCCTGGCATATCGAAGTAAATTGGCGTCTCATCTGCGTTCCCAATTTGTCCTATTAAGAATTCTGTCTGCTCTTAGATCGATGACATGCCATTGAAATCGTATCAGCTTGGCTTCGTAGTCAGCAGGTAATTTCTGAACAATTAAGGTCTGTGGTCTTATGGAGAATCCTGCTCTTTTCATGAAGAGGTATGCCCAACCACGACTGGCTTTGAATTCTTGTCATGGAATTCCGCATTCTCTCGCAAGATCTCTGGCTTTCGCTTGAAGAACTTCCACCATCACAGGCATGCACATGTTGCGCATGTGTCTCACAAAGTTTTGTAGCTCTTCTTCCATCTTAGGATGTTCGCCAGTTTTTGGTCCTCGAAATTATTTTCTTGTACTTTCGCAATGAAACAGCAAATCTCGATGATTACGTCACTTCCATACACACACTTCTGATACACCGTACTCACGTCCTGCGGTGCAGTTGTTGCTCTTTTCCACAAGCAAAATAACTTTTCTCTTGAAAGAAGCAGTGTACTGTGTTCTCAGCACTTTCTCCATTTTCTATTCCCACGGTATAGCAATGCACAAGTAAACAGTACGGTGGTAACGAAGGGTGATCTGTCACTAAACCAGTTTTTGGAATGAGTTGTCGCGACGTGGGGAGAACAGAAACTACGTTTTGCTCGGGACAATGTATTCGTCACTCAAAAGGATACCCGGAGCCGACACGCAAAACTTCGCATTCGCTCAAGAGAGACTCTCCGCTCTAGACTCCTCTTCTCGTCATTGGCGCCCACCGGTTAAAGTGGCTGACCCTGTTCTCGCCAGCGGGATTTGTGCCTTGATATCAGATGATACAGCCGCTGCGCTGGGCTCATCTATACGTTCGCTTCCGAAGCACATTTAGCATGGCATCGTCTGCCACCACAAATTCAAAAATAGCGACAGGTCACCAATCATACAAGGTTATTATCGCACCATCCAACAAAGGTGACTTTGATTTCGACCTTGACACTAACCCAAAAAAAACAGCAAAGAATCCTTCGCTCTCGCACATAGGACGACCCCGATTTTTTAAGCGGATAAAAGTGAAAAAAAAACCTTGTCCTATATGCGAGTAAATACGGTATATTTTATAAAATTACTCTTCCTATTTCTTGCGAGTATCGTTGGTTGATGGTAGCTCTAAGAGGGTTAACTTATCATTCGGGAATATGAGCTAAGAACAATTTTCCTTGGGTATCCTTTTTTCTTTCCCAAATTCCAAACCTAAGATGGAATGGATAATGCCAAGGAATTCCACAGATGTGACTTTCATAGGCTATCATAAGCTTGCTCATTTTCTGTGGCTAGTAGCAAAGTGCTTCTTTTTCATTTCTCAAATAGGTTGAAAACTGCTGTTGGAAGTTCTATAGAAGACCTTTGATAGAAAAGTGGTGTTTCTCTCGCATAATGAGCTGGTTATCTAAAATGGACTTAGTGACAAGTTCTGCCGTGTCATTTGCATATCTGTGTGGATGACTATGATATTGATCATTAGGAAGGCAGAAGAGTAGTCTCCTGTTGTTGTTGGGTTCCTTGTTAATGGAAATTATTACTAACCTTAAAATTTAGTGCTTTTCTTTCTACAAAATTCTGCGAAGTTAATTATAACTTACGAAAAGACATTTACTGATGCTAATCACTTTGAATGGCTTATTAAGTACTTATCTACATTTGCATTTTTGGGTGTTCACCCTCCTACTACACGAACTGCTTCCATTCTCAGCCATTGGCCACATTAGGCTGGATTTATGTGCTGCCCTTTGACTCATATGAGTCAACTTGTATGTCTTTTGTTTGAAGTGATCGTCCCATGATGGTTTGTGAGTAAATTTTGGAACACACTAGTGACTTTTTGCTCAATTTGTTTAAACTACGTTACTTACCCATTGGTAATGTAGGGGTTGGGAGGAAAGACCAGTGTTGCATTAGCAGGTTAACAGTGATGGTGAATCTTTTTCTTGCATGTGTTATTGTATCAATCTCTCCTGGGATCCCACAAAACTGGACTATTTTTAACTGCATCAATTAACAGTTCTTCTTGTCGTGGAACTTCTACTATTTTGAAACTTGCACTAGTGCTGTTAATTTCCTCCTTAGTACAAATATACTGGAGAGTACAATAATGAACAGGAGCTACTGACTGCACGCTGGTGGAATGAGAGTATGTGGTCGGTGGATCATGCCACCTCTTTCCCAGCTGTGTTGTCATTCTTGACTCCTATGTCCCATGTGATGTTCAACTTGTGTAAGTGCATAAATGGACTGACTTAATGCAATGGATTTTGACTTGTGCTATCTCAAATACTTGCGGCTAGATATTGATAATGCATAAGGGAATCAAATATGACGTAATTCATAAAATTATCCATTTAAAATGGTATGCTTAGAAAACGCATGAGTTAACTTGAATGATCCAAATTGTGATGGAAAAATTGGGCCTTATAGATGGCAAAATTGCTGAATTTCACTAAAACCATAAGTTTTCATGCTGCAGGTTATTCAGTTGTGCATGTGAAAGAGTTAAACATAGCGGTGAGTCCCCTGAATCAGGGCCAAACAGTGGGGTGGGCTCAATGTTGGTGCAACCAAGGCAATCAAGCTAATACGGCTGTGGTGGCCTTTTACATTTGCTACATTTTTAAAAGTTTCTAAGTTTACAAAATAATATATTCAAAATGCTTATCCTTTGGGAAATTGGAAGCTCCTAGTGCTAGATATTTCTGAGAAGTTGAGGATTATTGAAAATGCATCTAAAGGAGAGTCAATTGCCAATTTAGTGGTGAACTCCAGCAGAGGCAATATTTCAGCGATATTTCAATAAAATGTAAGACTAAGCATCATGATCAGATTATTCAAAGAGACAAAGGATATTTTTTTGTTTTATGCTTATGATTGTGACTACTTTTTTGCAGAAGGTAAAGGAAGCTGCAAAAATCTGTAGATGCACCATCATTACATAAGCCCAACAAGAGAACGGCTAGTATAGGAGAATAGTAGCATCATATGTTTGAGAATAGTGATTGGTAACCCTGAGTTGTTTACTTCGAGAGCAAGCTGAGTCTTTCAGTGGTTGAGTAAGGGCCCCTTACGTATTATTTAAGATGTGTAAGGGAGGTTGAGGGTGTGGTACTTCCAACTGTTCTTACATTGTCTCACTGAGGAGGGTTTTGGGAACTAAGATCATCTTCTCTCATATTTTGTTCACTCTTGAGCCATCACTTCTACCACAACTTGGTTGGCAAATACCTAGAGTGGTGATATTAATAAAGGATGTAGTGCACACTTTAGCCTAAGAGACACTGCTGAATGTTCTGTGAATTAATGGGATGTTTTAAATGTACATAATCAGCATTGGTTATAATTGTTGAAATGCTTCAGAGGAGTAATGGAGACTTATTGGCCCATAGATTCAATGGTAGAGAAAATGAGTATTTCAATTAAATATGCTCAGAAAACTCAGAGAGAGCATAGCACTGTAACCATAGACATCACTCTTAGGGAACTGAACTGAACATGAATGTATTATCTATCACATTTGGTTGTCCAATGGAGCTTCCCTCGTATGTCATGGATGTTGGTGCTGTACTGTACTTGATAATTTTCATACGTCCAATGTTTCAGTGTAATTATTAATTGATTTTTACAAATATGTCATTCATATTTTGGTAAAAAAGTGCATAAAGTTTATCTTTTATATGCAGTAGAATGTAACCCTCTTATTTCTGTTGTATTGATGATTCCTCCTTCATGGATACATGCAATGCAGAATAAGTGTGACCCCAACATTTGGTGAAGTTTCACTGTAAATATGTTACAATGCCAATATCTCCAAATAATTTGATTTAAAATGTTAAGGCTTAAAAGAAAATAATGCTTGGTCTCTCTTCAGGAGTAACTTTCTTTCATGTTTTAATTTTAAACTATGCAGCTATCATCTAATTATTTATGTCCAATGTTTTTATTATTCTTTCATTTTACTTGCAGATCCAAGTGATGCAAGAAGACCAACGTATCCACTCGGGTATTTTCTACACTGATCAGAAGGGGCAAGTTCCTCCACTCGTTACCACAAAGTTTGTCACGCAGGACCAGGGTAATGCCAGTCCCCGTTTCATCCGTGCAACCATGTACTGTGTTCCTGCTACAATGGACATGATGAAACAGGTAATTTTGAAAATTTTTGTTAAAAAATTTGGATTTTAATTTTTCTTATATTTCCTAACTATATTTGTTATTGATGCCTCTGGATTGTATTGCAAAGACAAATAAAATTCCTTGGTTTCCGCTTACATACAATGTGCTTTTATCACCAAATTATAACTCTTCCTTTCTTAACATCCTCTTTTAAATTAATTTTTGGGGATTGTAATGGGAAATTGATCCTGGAAATGGTATCATATGGAAACCTTAATTGATTAGGATGACTAGCCTTGAACCTTGCAAATGGCAGTTACCACGTATGTATCTTATTACTGCTACAATTTTTATATCAATCCATTGTATAATTGTACTCCCTTTGAAAAAGTGGCTTTAATTAGCTATAAACTTAAGATTGGCTAAGTATATCAAAATACAAATCAACGTGTACATCGACTGTTCAATTTTATTTAGTCAACACTTGCAACATTGATAAAGCAAAGTGGAAATTTATGCAGAAGTGGAAGAAACCTTACTTTTGCATGTTTGTTCTGTGAACATTTTGATTTTTTTAAATGAATTTTCGGTGTATCATGATTGCTCTGAAATAGAGAGGTGAACTTAAGCTAGTGTTCCCTGGTCAAGAAAACGCTGTGAGAAGTTCACCTGAGTGCCTGAGTTGTTCTCGACTCTAAGTGTTTTATCTGTGGAAGTTTTCATTTTTCAGTGGGATATAATTTAAACAGTCTCCACAGGTTTTTCTCCAGGTCAGGTAACGGGCTACCAACTCTTAGATAGCCAACTCTGCGATAGCCGACTCTGCTTTTGTCATCATGAATGTGTGGGGTCTGACTGAAAACTTTCAGCATTTGTCACTTCCATTGCAAGTGCGGGAAGGTTTCATCAAAGAGGCAGGCTAGGCCATTGAAATGTGGAGGGAGGAGCACAGGAGATGTAACGGACTTGGATAATTGGAAAAGTTTGCTGTAAGCTGAACTCAGCCTTGGCGGAGACCATCTGAGATTTCGTTCAATGAAACTAAAGCCTCTTGCACACAATATTTGATCCAGCAAAAATTGAATGGTGGAGGGTACCAAAACAACTTTGGGGCATTTATATTTAGTGTTGATTTCATGGCTTGAAAGTTGCTATTAGCCACAAGTAGGTTTATTCATTAGTCCTCACAACCAGCTATGGCACTATGGCTAATTAGATTGGTGGATGTAATAAAATAAATAAAACATAGATGAACATAATATGAATAAAACATAATGGACAATAATAAAGAGTTACTAGAAGAATAAAATAAAAACACAATTAGTGCTACAAATTTAGCGCCAAGTCAGGGATCCATTTCCTAAGTGCCATTTGATTAAGAATATCAGTCAGGTATGTGAATTTCCACAGAGAAAAAATCATCCACCTTGACCAGGATTCAAACCCGGATCCCTCAATTTCCGGCCGAGTGCTTTAGCCAGTTAAGCTACCGAGGCATCCTCTTCCTCTGTGGATTTTTGTGTCAATCAGGTAGTCCAGCAAGTGTGATAGTAATTATGCTTATTACCAAGCATGCTGGTTCTGTACCACTTGGTGCTGGAAAGTTGAAATATTGCAAGTATATGTTTTTTAGCCGATCCAACAGTTGTTAGAACTACTTGATGAAGGATGCTGTAGAGCTCTAGATGTATAAAAGAAAATTAAATGGTAGCATGTGATGTACCCATGCTCTGCAAAATGAAGGTGGAGAAGGAAAAAATTGGTTGTAATTGACTGGAGATTTTAAGTATATAAACATGGTAGAAATTGAACCATTGAAATCCATGATGTGGCGACAGAGTCATTTATGGAAATGCTGGTAGCTGATTTACTGACCTGGAGAAAACCCTTTGAAGATGTAACTAATCTACCTTGTGCTATGTAGTGTATCAGTGTTCATTGAATGCATTGCTGTGATTTTTAAGGAATTAGGATTACATTTTATAATAATATATTTTTTCTGCAAGACTGCTGTACCATTTGGCCTGGTAATCAGTCCCTTGGCTCGGCAAGCTGTGGAGGAGCCGCCACCTCCTGTGGTTGATATGGGAGAGCTGGGTCCTGTGCGTTGTGTTCGATGCAAAGCGTACATGTGCCCTTACATGCAATTCATGGATGGCGGTCGCCGGTTTCACTGCAACTTTTGCAAAGCCACCACTGAAGGTAAGGAACATCGGTCTGCTAAGTGCGAGGTGTAATGTGAATAATTTTCTACCTCACTATCATCACATGCGCTCTACTAAACATGGTAATCCCTTGAAATAATCCATGATGGGTACATGATGTCTTATGTATGGTGTAGGGGTAGGGACTTGCACATGATTTTACCACTTTTGTGGCATATGCCCTAATGAAATCATGTACTATCTCAAAGTCAAACGATGAAAGTAATGTATGTGTATGATGTCTCCTCTCCTGGACGTTTTTAAATTACGGTTACATTATTGATTCTCCCAGTATTATTACTTGACTGAAAATTTTATTTTATAAATACCCTACGCAATTCTACACTAGTTATTTCCTAGATCACATTATATTTCTTTCAGGATTATTATTAGATAAAAAATTGATTATGGTGGAAGTTTTGTGGGAATATTTTGTGGACTAGAAGATCCTGAAGATTTGATCTTTGATTTGGATGCTGCATTAATAAGACTGCCATGATCAAGTATTAAAAATGATGAAGCAGAATGTGAGACTGTAAAAGCTACTACATAATATTGTAAATGTTGAGAGTCTGTAGCCATAGAATTTGTGGCAGTCATTTCTGTTTCATGGTGACAGATGTCTTTGAGAGAGAGTATGTTTGATTGGTTCTCAGCTACAACAAAAATCCAATACCTAATTTACCATTATCCTTACGTCTTGCATGGGAAATTGCACAAAACTTGAGTCCCTCAAAAAGTCTTTGAAAGAACCCAAACTTCATTGTTTAAATTTGTTTATAATAGTAGCATACCTATGAGCCCTTATCAAAAATATTCATATTAATTTTTAGGCACCATGGGGAAGACATTAAATCCATAAAGAGCAGTGCAAATTTCCTTCAAAATAGGGCGTCTTCTGGCACATTTACCTCCATAACTTGCCCAGAAGAATTGCTAATCATTTTCATCTTGGAATGTAGAACAGTTTAAGCTACATAAAAGATTAGTGTGAATGAAGACACCTGCTCCCTGACTTGATTGGTGCTGTTTCATATTAACTCTATCAAATTTGTAAAGTTAATTTGTACGCGAAATTCCACAGAGGGAAAAACCATCTGCATTGACCAGGATTCAAACCTGGATCCCTCGTTTTCTGGCCGAGTGCTTTAGCCAGTTAAGCTAACAAGGCATCCTCTTCCCCTGTGGATTTTTGTGACCTTTACAGGACCAGACATTCTCGACTACCGGACAGTCCTGTTAATTTTATTTTAGTTTTTGAAAGAGTAAGTTTTGAACTGTTGAAATATATAATTTTAAATATCCCAGTGTGAAAAAATTTTATCAAAAATTTCTTTTTCTTGTTTTAGAATAAGAGACCAGAATAATTTAATTCTTTGAATATGTTTTATTTCCACTTCATTCAATCCTAAATTGGAATACTTGTGTTTGAAAGTAAGGCAATGACTTTCATATCTTTCATTGAATAATTAAAATGAAAGGTTCTGAAGATAAACCTGAAGATATCACTTACACAATGAAACAGGTCTTTCAAAATATAACCATAAAAATTTACTGAGGCATTTTAATTTTTTTTATGAATGTGGTTTTAATTGGTTTTATTCAATGGTGTATAATTATTAATTCCTCCTCTCATAGTGCCCCCTGAGTATTTCCAGCATCTGGACCACACGGGTAATCGAGTGGATAGGTATGAAAGGCCTGAGCTCATTTTAGGAGCTTATGAATTTGTGGCAACTAAGGATTACTGCAGGGTATGTAAAGCTTTTTAATCCCTTTAAGTTGGATTGAATTGTTAGCGTCACAATGTTCCATTCAAGGCTTGCTTGAAGTGAGGAGTGTAAATGACTCATGCATTTTTTCACTCTGCTTTTTACATTTTAGTTGAAGCCCTTTTCAACAAGTTGTTCAAAATTGCTCGCAGGATGCCGCATTTATGTTTTCCGAAAGTCATGAAATTAGTCACCAAGTACTTCATTCTGATCTTTTAATGTGGTTGGAGCTTTAATCATGAATCATTGAGTGCTTACTTTAATAACTTTGCAACGAAGTAAAAAAAATTCTTGGACTGCGTTTCACCAAAGTACACCTATATATATGTTGGAAATAACCACACGTGCTGTATTCGTGAAATACAAAATATAAATGAAATTCACAAGTGAATATGTGGTTTTCTATCAGCATAATACCATCATTACTTGTTCCAACCACCTTTTCAACCTCCTTATCTTATCCCGAAGTTTCCTTAAGGTGGACATTTGCATAATTGTTGTCACCAGAAAATAATAATAAATGGATTATTTTTATTTTTTAATGCTATTATTCACTCTAACGCATATGTTTTGAAAGTAGTTTGTGGAATGTGTTTAATGTCAAGCTAATGAATATGGTATTCTTTTTCAGAATAATATTTTCCCGCAGCCCCCTGCTTTCATTTTTCTCATCGATGTTTCTTATAATAACATTAAGTCTGGCATGGTGCAACTTCTCTGTCAAGAAATGAAAGGAATTCTCCAACTTTTACCTAAGGAGTATGGTGCTGAGAAGTCATCAATGAAAGTTGGCTTCATTACATATAACAATACAGTTCATTTTTATAATATTAAGGTAAGAAAGGTCCTTGCTTTCAAACTTACTCAAAGTAATAATAAGTTATCATTTTGGAGCTCTTTGCAAGTGAAAGTGTTTATTGGGCTCATTTTGTTGCCAGAGGCATTTTTTATTGTGGTGTTTCACACACAGTCATGCATTTAAGTGATATCTGCTCTTGTTTTCAGTCAATTTTGGCCCAGCCTCAAATGATGGTTGTGGGTGATGTTCAAGACATGTTTATGCCTCTTCTGGATGGATTTTTGTGTGACCCAGAAGAGTCAGCTCATGTCATTGATAGCCTTATGGAGCAAATACCAGCTATGTTCGCAGAAACTAGGGAGACTGAAACAGTACTTGCACCTGCTATCCAGGCTGGACTGGAAGCATTAAAGGTATGTACTTCAAGAAAAAGTGAGGCTTGTATTTTTAATTAGCTAGAGGATGGAAACTGTGTATATTTCATTTCTTCACAACATAGCTATACAGAATTTAAATATTCACTGAAATAGGAAGGTTAGCGACCAGCAAACCTTTGCCCTCTTCATTTATAGGTGCTCAATGCTAGTGGTTGGTTTAAAAGGAAATAGCTGATTGATAGCTTTCTACAGTCAATTTCTGTCTTTCCATTGCAAGGGATGATGAGGAGCAACACTTCCCTCTGTCACCACCTCGTGGTGGTGATAGAGAGAAGAATGTTGGTCTAGTGGGGAAGGAAGAGAATAGGTTTTATGAATGGGATAGAGAAGGTTAGGACATAGCAGAGGTGAAAGAAGAGGTAATAGAGGGGTGGAAACCTCTATTTATCAATGCATTTATTATTGTTAGTTGCATATGGACCCTTTTTTTATTGGATCACGCAAAGCATTAGGACTTGTTTCTAAGTTTCTTTCATATCTTCCATACTTCTCTCATTCTTTCTCCGTGGATTCTCTCTCTCTCTTCCGTCCGCTTTGTCCCTGGTTTCCTTGGGACTTCGTTCTCTGGCATTACGTTCCAATGGTGAATCTTATTTCTGTAGGCGATTCTGTTTTCAATTTCCTTAGGGTCTATTTTTGCTTTTTCTAGATCACCTCTGACTTGTGACAACCATGGTATTGTTGATTTGACACCTTGTAAATATGTGATGACCTTTTTGATCAGTCTTGTCGGTGGGAGTCTATTGATATGTCTGAAAAATTGCAGTCTTCTTTTTCTGATATCCGCCGCTAGGTTGGACATCTTCTCCGTAGTTTTCATGGAGTGCAGCCTATACCCTCTTCTGTTAATTTTAGGCCGAGAATTTTCCTCATGATTTTTTGCTCTTCCTTCAGTATGTTCTCCATATCTCTTTTTATATGAAGCGTTTGAGTTTCGCTTGCATATAGAACCTCTGACTTGATTACAGTGTTGTAGTGCCTGATCTTTGTTTTTATGGAAATGCATTTCTTGTTATAAATATTATATGTCTTGCCATATGCCCTCTTCATTTTCTGTAATCGAGTCTTCTGTGCTATCTTCTCTCCTCCTGTGGGTTCAAGGATCTCGCCCAGATATCTATAATGTGTGACTCGATTTATCTTGCCGTATTTTGTGATCAACAATGTCTAATTTTGAGCAGAAGAATTCGGTCTTTTTGAAAGAGATCTGAAGGCCGACTTTCTCTTCACATTCCTTGAGGACTTCTGTTTGGCTGCTGTTGTTTCATTATCTGCGAGTATGGCTATATCATCAGCGAAAGCTAGGCATGAAATTTCTACGTCATCTTTGGGTCGTCCGAAATGTGTTGGTTTCCAATGTCCTTGGTTTTTCAGTTCTTTTTCCCACTCCTTGATGACTTTGTTCAGCACTAAGTTGAAGAGGAGTGGAGATAGCCCATCTCCTTGGCGTACTCCAGTTTTGATCTGGAAAGGTTCAGAAATTTCACCCATAAATTTTATTTTTGAGATTGTATCTGTCAATGTCTGTTTGATCAATCGCAGTGTTTTTGCATCAAGTCCCTGTTCTTCTAAAATATTGAACAAAGATTGTCGGTCAATAGAATCGTACGCCTTTTTGAAGTCGACAAATGTGCATATGATCCTGGGCATTGATGCGATCCAGGGCAGGGATGATTTAGGGCATTCCTAATTGCTTTGTATTTCAGTATTGCTTTCAGGTTGAAGATTTGTTCTGTACACGAGCGACCAGGGTGGAAACCTGCCTGGTACTCGCTAATTTTGTGTTCTAGTTGCTCTTGTACTCTTTGCAGAAGACATGCTGAGAGGATATTGTGGAGAAGTTGTAATAGGGAAATTCCTCTGTAGTTGTTCGTATCTGTTCTGTCTCCTTTCTAGTGCAGTGGATGGATAAGAGCGAATTTCCAGTTGTCTGGCAATTGTTCTGTTTGCCAGATATTCCCAATGATTTGTGTGAGTTCCTGTAGTGACTTTGGCCCGAGGTTTTTCAGTAACTCCGCAATGATGCCATCTTCACCAGAAGTCCTGTTATTTTTCAGTTTCTGTATGTGTCTGTGGATCTCTATCTGTGTTGGTGGTGGTGATTCTGGGTTGATGTCAGTGCAATTTTCTTTAGGAAATCCTGTGCTTGGATCTGGGCAATTGAAAAGATCAGAGAAATACTTGTTAGCACTAGACAGTTTTCCTGATTTGTCAGTGCTAATTTTCAATCTTGTTTTCTGAAGCACAGATTTTGTGGTGTGTATCCTCGGATTTGTCCTGCGAAAGTTTTGTAAAAGTCTCTCTTGTTGTAGTTGTGGAAGTTCTCTTCTATGGACTCTAGTTGGCCTTTCATATACTTCCTCTTAGTTTGCCTGATAGTTTTTGCGACCTGTTTTCTAGTCTCGTTGAACAGCTGTAGACTTTCCGGGGATTTTTTTCTGCTGTACTCTGTCAATGCATTTATTATATTATATAATGATTGTAACGGTGTTCACTTGTAAAAATTTGGAGTATTTTCTTGGACTCCCCATAAAACCTACATTTAACGGTAAGATTACATAATAGTATTATCCCTCTTCCATGATACACTGGTACCATAATTTGCGTTTTGACGTCCTGTACTGTGATTTTGCTTGTGCTTTTGAAAGCCAGAAGAAATACATAATTATAGTTAGTATCACTTAAACATAAGTGGCTTCATGAAAGATGTGGCACCTCTACTGGGCGGTCTCCAATATAGCAAAATTATATTAATGAATTTGGTGAGAACTAATGTGTAAGATGTTGCTGATAGAGAATTTTACCCTTGTATCACCTACTTCTATGAGCTGCTGAAATAATGCATTTAATTTTTTTTGTTTTAGGCGGCTGAGTGCAATGGAAAGTTACTTGTTTTCCATTCCTCATTGCCAATTGCTGAGGCTC
The DNA here is from genome assembly GCA_963169105.1 of Ceriagrion tenellum. NCBI lineage: Eukaryota > Metazoa > Arthropoda > Insecta > Odonata > Coenagrionidae > Ceriagrion > Ceriagrion tenellum. The sequence continues at coordinate 127,895,657 of OY720637.1, forward strand.
CTGGTAAATTGAAGAACAGAGACGACAGGAAGGTACTGGGAACTGAGAAGGAGAAATCTGTGCTGGGTAAGCCATTAATTCATAATGACATGTTGGCCATTGTTTTTAATTTCACAGTCGTAGGTAATTTTTATTTGTGGTTGATTACATTAATAGTAGTGGTGAATTATCTTTCAAGTTTTACTTTTCAATTGAGTTTCTGGTCCTAGAATGTATGTACATGAAATATTTTGCTGATATTAGGTCCCCAGAACAATTATTATAACAACCTTGGACAAGATTGTGTTATGGCTGGATGCTCTGTGGACTTATTCATTTTCAACAACTCGTACATTGATTTGGCCACCATCGGTCAAGTTAGTAGGCTCACTGGTGGAGAGATCTTCAAATACACCTATTTCCAGGTAAAAGAATATTATTCATTCTCTATTCACTCATCCATTCAGGTAAAAAAACATTCACTATTGTGAATCTTAACGTTGACTTTTAATAAGTTTTTAAAGTGTTTTTTAGTCTGTTGTTGAAATTAAAATTTAAATAAGATCTGTATACATATTTCGAGTATTAAAAATAGTCTTTTTTTTATATATAGTGATTAAATGCTGAATACATTGTTGAGGTATTATGGATTTTAACTATTCAATCTTAGTCTTAATTGTCATATTTTTAAATCTCTAGGCTGATTTGGATGGAGAGAGGCTTATAGTGGATATAAAACGAGATATTGAGAGGACAGTAGCATTTGACACTGTGATGAGAGTCCGTACCTCTACTGGTGTGAGGGCAACTGATTTCTTTGGTCACTTTTTCATGGCCAACACGACTGATATGGAAATTGCCAGTGTTGATTGTGATAAGGTAGGTCATTAACTTACTATGTGGTGTCTAACGAAAGGACACTTGCATTGCAGTCATGGTTGGTGTTGTTGCAATAAAAGTGTGGTTGTGTAAGGGAAGTATCATCCTAAAATTAGTCCTATAGTGCCTTTATGATGGCTGTGTCCTAACTGTGCAAATGTCCTTGCTACATGTTTTCATTTGCATTGGCATGTGGAGTAGTACTGTGAAAGTAATATCCCTCGTCTAGTCAATTCTGCCAAATTTAGAAATGATAATGTATTTTTTATCTGTGTTAAATTTGAGAGAAGTGCTGAGGTAACTAGTACAAGCTACGGTTTTACCTTTACTGAGTCACCCTCTCTTTGAAAAAATCACATAAAAATCCACTGGAGAGAAGTATGCTGTGGTAGTTAAGCTGTTGGAAGCACTCGAGTGCAATGTAAATTGTACTGGGAATAACCCTGTCAAGGCAAGTGGTTTTTCCTCAGCAGAATTTTGATCCTGGAAATAGTCGTCATTTATAACTACAGTGAAACCCCGTAATTGCATTACCGGAATATATGTTTTCCTGCAAGTTTTTTTTGGGTCCCATCAAATTTCCTATCTCTCCAACATATGTAAAACCCTGTATTTACGCCGTGTTTTTTTCCGTTTTCCCGCCATCTGCATCATGCGATGTGCTGACTAAAAAAAATAATTTGCCAACTAAAACCAGTTACTCATGCATATCAGACCTTACAAACCATCTTTTGGCTTCCTTTCGTACATTTGTACTTAAAAATACAAGAGATACAAGAGCCATTGTAATGCTTGCTTATGTTTACAATATCTTCTTTCAGTATTCTCAACTAGATAAATTATTGTGTGTAGGATCCACATTACCTGAACATAGCATTTTCAATAAGTTCTTATTTTTACATTTGTTCATTTTTTCTTGGTTTCGTGCCATATGATGTAGTCCTGATTTATTTTATGTTAATGGCAATGAAAGAGTAAAATAGTTTGCTTTTTATTTTATTCATATAAAATATTTAATGTTATGTTATTCACAGTAAATGAGGAGAGCTGTTGTTAAAGAAAAAAAAACACGAATCCTTTGTTTCAGTTTATCAGCCTGCTTGTTATTTTTAACATTTCCTTTAGCAAGTATATACGTTAAAGTGAAAATTCTCCATTTCCCACTATTTGCATTTTCCCGCAATTTGCACTTTTTTTCTGAGGTCCCTAGAAAAGTGTAAATAAGGGGTTTTACTGTTTTATAATATTATGCATATTGACTTGAACAGATGAAAGGCTAGGAAAAGAGGCCATGCTGTGATTTTCTGACTGCTGTAAATAACTGATGCCAAGTTCAGAGCTACTTAAGTGAATATTTTATCCCTTTTTTTTCAAATTTTGTGATATAAAAACAAAAATATTCCTTATGCTTTTATATCTGGTAGAAAAATGTACTTAAACCTTTTTTTTTCAGGGTGTTGCGGTGGAAATTAAACATGATGACAAGTTGACAGAGGAGGACGGCGTGTATGTCCAGGTGGCTCTCCTATACACTTCGTGCGGTGGGCAACGGCGGCTGCGAATTTTGAACTTGTCTTTCAAAATCTGCACCCAGATGGCAGACCTCTACAGAAGTTGTGACTTGGATACAATGATAAACTTCTTCTCCAAACAAAGTATGCGACTTTGACTGTTTTTTTGCCTGTTTTGTTTTGCAGTAACTGTATAATCTATTGAATTAATATAGTAATGAAGTTTAAAGTAGGCAGATTGTATTGTGGTAACAAATTTTTATTTGTATGCAAACTCAAGGAGGGAATGTTTATATTTGCTAAATGTGTTGATGGTGTACAGAAAAAGGTAGTCATATAAGAAACGCAAGGCACCTTTTGTTTATTATGCATTTAAATTACTACTTATAGGCTCAATAGTTCTGCAGGCAGACCATTTTTATCTGTTTTATGTACTTGTTATGGTGTGAGTTTTTTAATAGTTTGTTCTTCTTAACTGGCCTTTCGCCTTGTTTTGGTAATTGTTTAACCAGTAGAAATTTTGTTTCCATATCCTTAATTAATTCTTCCATTTTCTCTCATTTACCATTTTATATGTTTCATGTAGTCTGGTCCTTTTTCCTTTGTTGTCACAACAGATATCTAGCTGCCCTCTATGTACATTTTCCTTGGGCATCATATGCTCTTTCTCATGTAGGTACCACAGCTCATAGAATTGTCCATAGAGGGGTCTTGTGTGGATTTTCTTTTGTAATTACTATGCTGTATATCTTCATTTCTGTGTATTTTTTTCCTATAGGTGTTTTCAAACTTCTGGAGAGTACTCCAAAGACAGTGAAGGATGGCTTGGTGGCACGCTGTGCTCAAATTTTAGCTTGTTATCGTAAGAATTGTGCCACAGCATCATCATCCGGTCAACTGATACTTCCAGAATGTATGAAACTTCTCCCCCTCTATGCCAATTGCTTGATGAAGAGCGATGCTATCTCAGGAGGTAAGTCCTAACCGTTGAGGCAGGATACATGTGGCTCTCTTGGCAGTGTAATCATTGGAGAAAAGCTTGAAAATTAGCCATTGAAAATCATACTATTGTAAACCCTCATTTATTCAGAACTAGATAATCTGGATTCCATTAAAATCCACAAAGGTCTCCTTCATGTAGTGTGGGTGGTTCATGAAATGGCATCACTTCTGTATCATTCAAAATTATTTATGGAACCAATCATTTTAGCCGATGTCACTTTTGATTGATTCCAGGCAGTGAATGCCTGGAAATTGACTTTCCTCTTCAAATTTTTTTGTTATGGTAAGAATTGGAAAAAAATAAGCTTAGGACACACATGCAGTGTACAGGAGTGAAATTTTGGCAGAATATAACCTGGAGTTCTTATTCCAATCATGTACTCCTGAGGGGATAGGACTGCAAATATTGCTGGACCTAATGGGAATGGTGTGATAGTTGTGTATGTATGAATGAAATCGAAACTTGATTGATCACTAAATAATTTTCTGTACAGGACATAGTGTATCATTTTCGACAGTCATCACTCAATAACAAGTCACAACTGTAAAAACTTGATCAAATTTTGCGAAAAATGTCCACTTATTAGTGATGTGGTCAGGATTCCATCAAATATTATCAATGGATTTAAGATTCTATTGAATCCTTCTAAAAAAATTCAGTCATTCAAATCTGATAGTGCTTGTGACATGTGCACTCTGTCGCTGTAAACTCTTCATCATCTGTCATAAATTCATTGGGAATCTCACCTCAGAATTTATCATTTCAATGCCGTTGTACTTCTAAAGTGTGGTTATTTGGGCGAGGACTCATTACTACTTAAAATAACAAATGTGGTTCAGCACCATAAATGAAAGGAAAATTTAGCTGGTCCTTTTTAAGGATTGGTTAAAGAATTATTAGTTTCATATAACCCATAAAATATTTGAATGGGTGGAATTATAAAGTTCTAAGATTCGGAAATAGATATTCATGAAGCCAGGTTTGGTGGGGAAAGAGAGGTAATTCTCTCCTCATTTCGAAAAGGTCATTATATTTGAACTTTTATCATTAGATCAACATTAACGGGAGTCAGGGTGTGAAACATTGTTGCTTCATTTTGCATTATGTTTTTATGCTATATCCTACAACTGCATCTCTTTGAGTCAATAATGTGCTGTAGTAATCCAGATAAAAATTTTCAGTTTTGACCGGGAAAATGGCAAAAGCCTGCAATCTAGAAAAAAAATACATGGAAAGGTTTTAAAAGACCTCATTGGAAATTAACTAAGAATTAACAAGGATGTGCAAAACAATCCAGTTGTTTTTACTTAACTATCTCTCTCTATTCCTAACTGAGATGGTGATTGACCTTAGTGAAAGAAATTTCTGTTCAGTTTTGTTTTTTTTTCAAGTTAAATAGTTAGATTTTAGATTATGGGAAAAAATAGAACAAATCATGGATTCATAAATTTTAAAGAAGTGTAAAGATGGATTTGAGTTTATTTTAAAATGTGTCAGTATTTATCCTTGCATTAGTAATGATGTGTAATTAAAAAATGTAACTATTGGAAAGCAGGAGTCAACATTCGATAAAAATTGAATTTCGGATTAGGGATTTGGATTCGATAAATTTTGAATTTGACTGATCACTACCACTTATTATGATTTCCTCTGAAAACTCTCTGATACTGTTTCTGTTTGACGTCCTACAGATGCATAGTAATCCCCTAGCTGGCATGCAGTAAGTTTTAACTCTTGTTGCTAACACATTCACTCCTTACTGTGATACAATGTCATGCATCAGGATTATTCTGGCTGGTGGGCAGTGATAGTGTGTCGGTCTGGACTTCTTTGCTTTCAATGGGCCTAGCTTCATTTCATTCAGAGCAATTGTCTATCCACCGAATGCCTAGCACTCAGACAGGTTGGAAGATGATCCCAATGGCTTATGCTTGACTTTTTTTGCTGGCTCTGTCTACTTTTTTATGCGATAAGTTCTACTTATTAGTGCGTCGGTTTGGTCGAATTCAAACACACAATGTGGTAAGATTACAGAAAATTAACATTGTTAATAATACTATATACTGCTGTGCTGCTTTCACATGGAAAAGAGATCTGCATGCAATGAGGAATTACTATGCATTGCAGGTCTACATAAGCTCTGTCTGATTCATTGGTCATCAGGTGACACTGTGTCACATGTCATTTTTTATTTAAACAGTATCAAAGAATTTAAAAACTTTTTATATCTTGTAAGCCTACATCAAAAAGAACTTATTTATAAAAAGGTTTGTTTTAACCATTAACCTTTATCTTCTGAGTGTCTCTCTCTGGCACAAAAATTGTGTCTCTAGACTGCCAAGCATGTTCGTTTGGCACATTGATGGACATTTAAAAACCGTGGTCATTTCAAAAACCCCAGCCAGCAAGGCTTATGACTACGGAGAAACTCAGTAAGGTGAAGGCTAATTAAGTATTTGTAATCCAGCAGTGAATGCATCAAAGTCCTCTGGAAAAATTTAATTCAAATGCTACAAAGTACAGGACATGGAATAAATTATATCATCATGTTTATTCTCTTTGTATATACATAATTAGTGCATTTAAGCCACTGTTTTAAATTAGGAGGTCCTCCATCATGGGAATGTATCAAAAGTCAAACACATCAGGTTTTGTTGCCTAATGACCGAATGCTAAGGGGATGAAGTGCCAGACAAAAACTGATGATACTTTTTTTTTACTTTTCAGGTTCGGATCTCACAATTGATGACCGATCCTTTGTGATGCAGGCTGTAATGATTATGGATGTTCCTTCATCTGTTGTTTACTTTTACCCACGCCTAATACCATTGCATGACCTGATTTCGGATCCCGAAGGAACAGAATTGCCCCAACCGATGCGTTGCCTTGCCGAAAAAATGAGGGATGATGGTGTTTATGTGCTAGGTAAGACTGGGTTGGAAAATTACATAAACCAATTACTGCTTAATATCTGTGGAGTGAATGTTTCTTTTTAAGAGAAAGACTCTGAGATGGTACGAGTCTTGAAAAACTTGTTTTTGAATGTGATGGAAAAGCTTTACCTTGAAATTTGCTGGTTAGCTGTCAAAACTATGGACTATTAATCCTGCTGAAGAGTGAAGTGTTTCTATTCAAGTTTCTTTTATTTAGTTAGGTTTGCTTATCAGATTTATGCTTACCAGAATTACTGAATGGAGACTAGCTTTCAGTGTGTTCATGAATTATAATTGGGTGATGTTCTTTATTTTGCTATAATATGGATATGCCTCTATTGTATAATCTGTGCAGGTCATATTTAATATTGGTGATTGTTCTAAGTGTAAGTACTCGTAATTATTATCCATTAGTTGTGAAATAATTTAGCTATATGTAAAAAGTATCTTGTACTTCAAACTGGATGTGACCCATGGAAATGATAGAGCAACTTTTTCATAAGCAAGTAGAATATTAGAATGAGGAAGTTTAGCATGGATAATCTTTATTATTCCTGAATCACATGATCATTTTTTCCGTCCTTTTTAAGGGATAGCTCCAATGATAGCTCAAATGATCGCTCGAAAATGATCGTGTGACTCGAACAAAGTCAGGGATGGCTCCAGCGATAGGGATCCCTATAGCTTTTTCCATCCCTGGACACGTAGCTTTTTCCATCCCTGGAGGCATCGCTGACTCCACCATTTAGCCAATCAGAGCACTCAGCCTCAAAGAGCGACTCTAACGCCACGTTCGGCTTTCAATGGAATGAGAGTAGTTAACATAGAAATGATGCGAAAAGGGACGGAAAAAATGATGGAAAAAGGGACGGCCAAAATGACCATGTGATTCAGAAAATGATAGCTCGAGCTATCATTTTCACGGTCCCTGAAAAGCTATCATTGGAGCTATCCCTTAAAAGGGACGGAAAAAATGATCGTGTGATTCAGGCTTTACTCAAGAGAAAGGAGTTCTAACAGTCAAGCTTTTCATTTTTTTGACATATTTGTACATATTAATGAGAATGTCGAGCCATCTCCTTTTAAATGAGATTGAGTGATAAGTGTAATCAAGAGATTAAACTTTATGGTATAAACTGATACTTCATAGAACCTATTCCTCCCTGTTAACTCTGAGAAGTCTTGCCACTCTCATATTAGATGCATGTAATGACTGTTGGGCAGTGAAACTGTATTTCAGAGTTTTACTTGGTACTGCCAAGATATATTTCTATCCATACTAGTGTAATATTATTCTTGGCTTGTAATGTGTTTACAGAGAATGGAATCCACATGTTCTTGTGGATTGGTCTGAATATTGGAGTGCAGTGGGTGAGGGATGTCTTTGGGGCCCAGTCCGCAGCTCAAATAGACATTGATCGAACTTCCCTTCCTGTGTTAGACAATCCTCTTTCTCGACGTGTGGCTGCAGTGATAGAAGAAATACGATGCCAGCGCCATCGAAGGATGCGGGTATGGCACTGAATCTTTTTTTTCTCTAAAATATTGCTCATAATTTTTTTGTATCTTTTGTGTGGTGAAAATAATTTTTTTGTGCCATCATATGGTTTTCCTGATTTATGCAGAAAATGTTTCCGTGAGTGGTATCTGCAGTAAATTATCATGAATGTAATGACGTGGAATATGGAGATGTTTTGGTGATGTGATACTTTTCCAGGATTTATTTCTGTACCTTTTGAAAGTCTGTACATTGTGAATGCCTTAGATGTGTTGTTACTGCAAAATTAAGCCTCTTGATATTACAGCACAATGAGTTTCATTGTGCTAAAATATCGAGAGGCTTAATTTATTAGAAGTACAATGGGCTATAGCTTACGGTACAACAGGAAGGAGGAGTGCAACGGGCCAGCCTTATGTGTTATGCGAAGTTCTAGGAGGTGCCTTTGTGCTAGTTTCTGCTTAATTTAGGGCTCATTAACATCCCAAGTCAAGTCAAATGATGCTACTCAGCTACATATTTAACTAAGAGGTGCACCACATTGTGATGTTCCATTTGCCAAACACTCCCTGATACTAATACAGCTAAACATAAGAAGTTATACCTGCATATAGAACCTAACTTAAAGTAGTGAGATGGAGCCTAAGCTCGTAATATTGGTTGTGTGTGAGCTCTCTTAGAAAATCTTGGCCATATCAATTGGAAGACCCTTGGAATACAGAGTGAATTTAGCAGCTGTATCGATAATTATGTTACACCAGATCTAAGAAAGGTCTAAGGGACATTATTCATTGTTTAATTTTAGCAAACACTGATGTTAGTCTTAGGGTCTGTTTATCAGAGCTACAAGTTACTAGTTCTAAAAGTTAAAAAGCACCAACTTTTGGAATGGAAATATTGCAAGGTATACTCTCAAAATATATCATAATCATCAAAATACGAGTCATATGGTTTTAATTATGTCTGCCATTTTTTTGGACTAGTACAAGTGTTCAGTTTGGTATATCTGAGTTTCACATCCATCTTGTGACATAGTCAAGTGACTTTACATGAAGAGGCTTCTGGCTTGTGTTGCTGGTGGTTTATTTATGGGTCATGAGATGGCATTGCTACTGCATCTTCAAAAATTACTTCATAAACCGAATTTTTTTGTTGATATGGTTAACTTGTCAATAAAACTGAATTCCTGGAAGCTGACATTCCCAGTTGTGCCCAATGAGCATTATTACACCATGCAATGCAGTGAAGCCATGTTTCTTCCAGATCCCATTGCCAAATACTTTCAAATGTGCGCTTGGTCTTTCTTGGTCTATTTTACTTATGCTCCTCTCCTGCTTTCTTCTTCAAGATCTTCTACAGTGATGCTGTCACCAATTTAACATGCTCAACTGTACCAGGATACATTGCTTTTAATAGTAATTGGCACCAGTCCTCAAGGTCACAATATTTATACACAACTTATAGTTATGCCATCCAGTATAACCCCAAGTCTTAATTCCTCCATTTTTTTGGTGCCCAGTGTTCTTCAATGAGCTTGAGTTAATTTCTCTGCAACCACTTGCACAAAAAACAATAAGTTATAGCCTAGGCTGTGATGACAACTATTTTCTAATACTTCCCTTCACTTGCATGTTCCAAGCATGAGAATCTCAGAAAGCATGCTTATTCAGTCAATAATTCAATTATTCCTTAATAATGGAGTGTATTTGAATTATTAATGCAAAGATTAGCCACTGTTTACTTTCCCTAAATTTATTTCTGTTTTTCCACGACAACTGCTGCTTAAAAGTATATTAATTCCTGGAGGGTTCTGAACACCTCCAAGGTGAGGACAGGATTGTCTACTGCAGACGACATCTCACAGAAATTGGTCTTATTTTAGCTTGGGTTTGGGAAAAATTTTTATAAGTATTTTACGTTTTATACTGGAAAAGGTATTTATTTTTTTAATTTTTTTCACCACCAAAAACGGCACAAAGGCTATTACATTGGCTGACATAATCAATAAATAAATAAAAATTTCAAACAAAAACATAATATTCATTAAATAAAACAATAATGAGACAAGCGTAAGAAGGGACTTGGAGATTGGAGAGGGATGGAGCATCTAAGTGGATTATTTCTGGACGCCATGCAATAGTAAATATTACAAACATGAATTTCTCTTAGGCTCCGATGGAGTCACTGCATTATTACCCTCGACATTTGTGTAGCAATTTGTCGGGCAAATATTACTTTATGAAAAACAAATCCACTCGTATGACGTTAGAAAATGTTTTCCTTGTGTATGCTTAGGACCTTATAAGCATTGTATGGGAATATAGTAGTAAACAAGCGGTGTTAGAATTTGCAGAAATGGGAAACATTTATTACCAACAGAGCCTGAGATGCTGTACTGCCTAGGGATTTCATAGGGTTTCTTCTAAATGGCTACACATTTTATTGACACTGATATTTTCTTCCTAATTCTGTGGTGTTTGTCAAACCTGCAAACTGATTTTTGCATTTTAAATTTGGTTTTATGTTGTATTGATACCCTAAACTTAAGACCATTGCTTTAGGCATATTAAGAAGTGGTGCTTAACCCTTTATTATTCTCTATGTTGTTGGTACTTTATTTCGATTAATCACTTTTAATTTCATATCACAGGTTTTTGGACTCTCATTTCTCTCAGTGCAAAGCTAGTTACCATGAGCTGCATATGGGTGATCTATGTAAATCTTGTATTGTTTCTTTCAATTATAAATTCTCATATTAATATACTTCCAATTTACTTCCTTTTCAGTTGACACTTGTGAGGCAGAGAGACAAGTTAGAAATAGTTTTTAAGCACTTCTTGGTTGAGGATCGAGGTAATGATGGGTCACCATCTTATGTCGACTTCCTCTGCCAAATGCACAAGGAGATACGTGAATTGCTCAGATAGGACACAGCCCCTGCTTCGTCCCCTTGCGGTCGCCCCAAGCACACGACAGCTGATGGGGGGGGCTCCAAGGAAATGAACGCAAGGGACTCCCTGCCACAAAAGTGGTGTCGGCGACAGAGGGTCAAGTACCTCTGCACGGCACCACCTGTGCGTGGTCCTGGTGCTCGAGGGAGGATGTGGTGGTGAACAGTTTAGCAAACCCAGATGTGTTTTGTGATTGCTCTGAGAATGCCGACCTTGGAAGTGGAATTTGGGTTTGGGGGAGGGTGTTAGGTGACACATTTGAGACCTCCTCGATTGTGTCGCAATTGATGTGTTCTTGGTTGTGATCATTCCTCTTATAACCTTTACACCCGTGTTCATCCTTGCAATTATCTCCCCATCTTTATGCAAATTGGGGCAGGGAATCACTCAAGACCCTCAAGAAAATTGAACGATTTTTATGCTTGCTTCTGTTCTGTTTCAAACTTCCAAAACAAGCAAAAAGACCAGCAAGAAAAATTTTTTTGAAAGACTGCCTTCGTTACATTGTTTAGTATAGCTGTTGTAAATATTTTGAGAGAATGAGGACCATGTGTAATAATCTTTTTGTGTTTGCAAATGAGAGTCCAATCTGTTTGCAGCTGCTGTAAATATTACATGTATTATTATGATGCTTTAAAATTTTATTTGGATATTGCATAGACGTATGAATTTGAGCGTTCTTGTTTGCTGAAAGTTGTTTGTACTATAAAAACTTCAGATTTTATTTAGCATAATGTTTGCAGGCAATGGTTGCCATTTTCTCCTACTGGGAGAGCTGTGGTTCAAGCCATTGAGGTGAGGGTTACATTTATGTGGAATAATTCCGACCAACTACATATTAAAGCTTGGTATTGCACTATGCTCCGCCTGGGATAAGGAATGTTGCCAAAGTTGAATGTAAACATTGTGAGGTTGAAGTGGTTTAGGCCTTTTTATAAAAATGAAATGTTACTTGCAAGAAGGTGCTGTTGCTGAATGGTGATATATTGAAAAAATTGAATGGATGTAGCTGGCTGAAGATTCAAGTTTATCTCTGTGAAAGAATGAACAACAAGCAAGATTCCTTTTATAACAATGGGCTCCTGGATGGAAAATTGTGTATCACATTCATGCATTTCTGTTAGTGTGAGTGTATGTATGTGATCATCTATCAATAGAAGTATAAATTCCATTCTTTATCAAGTTTTTTAATTGTGATAGAATTTTTTGGTCATATCATCCCCTGTGGAAAATTCATGAAATATTTGTGAGGAGGATGTGAGTAGCTCCATGTTTTTTTTGCATTTTCATGAATTTTTATTCTTGAAATTAATTGCCCTTGGTCTTCCTTTTTGGTTGGCTTTTTAAAAATTCATCACAGATGTGGTAACAGCTCCATCAGTTCAGGAAAGTTGATTTAATTTTGAAAGAAATAATTCTTTTCAATTTTCCCAATTTAACAGTTATTTCTAATGTGTGAGCAGTTAGAATATATTTACAACATTTTTAGGCTTTACAAAAATATGAACACATTGAAACTGGTCGTTGGAAAATGGCAAAGAATTGTTTCTTTCTTTGTGTTAAAAATTTCTGCCGCATCTTTCCTGAGATGACATCATTAATTAAATTTTGCTTTTATTCCATCTCATCTTTCTTTAAATTGACAGGTATCATGTTAGGTTTTGGATTGTTTCGACTTTACTGAGGGGCTGATGAAGCTGTGCTTAATCATGTTGTTAGCAACATAATACGTGAGAAAAATTTCATCATTCCTAAATCCTACTTTTGGAAGTGCCAAGATTCTTGGGAAATGATTTGCTGTGAAGGAAAGTTTTATCTATAAGTTCATAACCCAATGCCTCACTAATAATCATCTTTTGGAAATTTTCTGAGATCCATGAAGGAAGTTGTATTATAAATTTAAGACAGTTTTGATGCCACCTGGGCCAGGAAATCACAAACAGGTATAAGGTTACTCACTGAATGAATTCAAATCTTCTTATACTGCCCAGGATTTTTTGTATTTAGTTGATCCTAGAGTAGGTTGCTGTGGTTTGATTTTTCTCATTTATTTACTTAGCATATAATATTGATTTAGATTCAGAATTGGAAACAGTATTTTGGCCTCATTTTAATCCCTATTAGTTTAATGCCTGTTGTCAAGTTTGGTTCCCTGCCATCTTATACTTCATTCATTTTAAGTTTTGCTTCTGTGGGGAATGGTGTCTCAATAACTCATCAGAAAGTGTTTAAATCATTGTAAATACAATCACATTGTTTCCAACATTAATTGGCAGTTGTGAATTTTTTTATTATTTGAAATCTTCTTGATTGATTCTTGTCGTTGTGAAAACTTTTGAAATCATTTATTTTTTCTGTTTAATGTTATCAAATAAATTCAAATATATATTCATTAGAGGTTGTTATACACTCTCAACTGGCATTCTAAATTTTTATTCTTAAAATCATTTACTTCCAAGGAAAATGTTATGGGTGAATCAGAATTCCTCTTGATAGTGCAAAGAAATATTTAACATCCAGTGAGCAATTAAGGAAACTGGAAATTAGGATGCACAAATGATTTGTCCGTGTGGGAATCATCAAAAACATGATTCTGAAGATTTGCTTGCCACTGCTCTCCTCTACCAACTGTTTTGCTTCTTCTTGAGTATTTATTTATTTATATGGAAAGAGAGGTCTTTCTTGAAGCTAAGTGAACATATAACGAACAACAAAGAACACAAATGCAAAATCATACCCTGGCGAAAATGTCCAGTGACAGCCTGTGACTTATCCAGTGATTCTTGATTTTCAAACCAAATCACTGGGTAGTCACTGGAAAGTCACTGTAAACTAAATTTTTAAAAATATATTAAATGTTTGATTTGGAGTGCTTAACTATTCTACTTTTGATTAAAAATATTAGTTTTAAATTTGTAACTAAATATATCAATTGCATATTTATCACTGGGAAAATCACTGAGAACCTAACCCAGCAGCAGAGAAAGTTGTAGCAACGGAACAAATGTTATATTGTAACGTTAATGTTGCCACAACGTTGTGGGCACGTTTGACGGCAACATTACTTTTCGATGTTGTGGCAACGTTAAAGTAACATTGATATATGCAGTTTTAATTTCGAATTTTCATAACATATATCACTATATGAATCATTCCTCCATCCATTGAAGCCATAGAACACTCATGTGCGGGAGATATTTTTTTGGTCGTAAGGAACCGATTTTGGACTTGGAAAAATTTCCTGGCCCCACTACAGTACACGGTTTCAGGATTGATTTTGATTCCATATATGTTTCGATTCTGTCATATGTTGTCGATCCAGTCGATCCTTCTACCACTATTGACCTCACTAGCCATATTTGTGGAACTCTTCATTGTGGTGTTGTACAGTCGTTTGTGGTTGTGTTACAATCTGCCGATATTTTCTCCATGTACATATATTGACCTCTGCCTGTTTTGATTACGATTTTTGAATGTCTTTTCCACGCCTGTAATACTATTTTGGACCCGCGTCCACCTGGATTACTGTTTTCTACCTGACCAACGTTATTTACCCACGCCCGCCTGGACCACGATTTTGTTTTCATTGAGATGTCTGACTGCCTTTTATAGTTGACCCTCGCCCACCTGGACTTTCAAAATTTATACTATTTATTATAATTCTTTTCTTTCACTGGATGGATGATCATCATTTACTCCTTCCTTCCATTTTCCTGTGTTCAATAAATGACCCAGGAGATGTAGCCTAAATAAGACAAGCTTTATTGCTTCGCTATGACTAACTGCACAGAGAGCAAAATTATAAAATTGACATGTTTTCTCAGATTAATAATTGCATATTCAGAGAGGCCTGTAACTGCTGTGTGATACTCGATAGGATTTTAGAAGTAATATCACTTTTGATGCATAAATAGTTGAAGATGGCATATTATTCACATTTTTGTCTTTCATGGTGGTGTTTATCTGCTGTAGTGTATTTATAGAAAATTTAAAGAAAACAGATTTTTCATTGCTAAGAAGTTTTATGGTTACATTGATTTTCAGTATTTTTTATTTCTCTTAACAGAGGATAGGTGAAATATCAATTCATGTTGTAAGAAGCCATACAAATATATATATATATACATGGACGTATTCCATTTACCTGAGGGAAATAGTAGTTACAGCTTAATCTCTAATAATTTTAAGTGAAGACAAATATGTGTGCCATTACCCTGCTAGAGAAATTTTTTTTCAAATGTTACAATGCAATGTTGTGACATGCAATGTTACTGTAACATTGTTACAATGTTGTCAGGTGGGAACTTCAACGTTGTGACAATGTGCATGTTACGTAACGTTGTGGCAATATTGTGAAACGTGACAACATTTATGGTTTTCCCACTGTAACGTTGCTACAATGTTGTGACAATGTTCTCTGCTACTGGGGTAGTGGTAAACTTAGTGAGAGGAGTAATCCTAAGTCACTGGGTAGGAATCCAAAAATCACTGGGTATAGTGACTTGAAAAAGCTGGCCAGATTATCATGAAATACTATGCTACAACAGCTCTTAGACTGTAAACAGTATATTTGTAAAGTCCCCAGTCATAACCATAAATTGAAATCATTAATTTGATGATTATTTAAGTTTTAATCCATAAAGATTTGGTCACTGGGATAATCACTAGGTACCCAGTGATTGAGACTATAAACTGTAAGATAAGATTAATAGTTTTAAACAGAAGAACCATGAAGCATCAATTGTTAACTATCAACTAAAATCAATTATTTGATGAGGTGGGTTCAAACCATGTAGAATTGGTCACTGGGCAAATCACTGAGCATGCAGTGATTCCCTCGGTTAGGAAAGTTAACCAATATCACTGGCTAGGAGTCCAAAAATCACTGGGTATAGTGACTTGAAATAACTGGCGATTTCATCATGAAATACTGTGCTGTAACAGCTCTTAGACTTTAAAAAGTAGGTATATTTGTAAAGTCCCCAGTCATAACTATAAATTGAAATCATTAATTTGATGATTATTTAAGATTTAATCCATAAAGATTTGGTCACTGGGTACCCAGTGATTGAGACTATAAACTGTAAGGTAAGATTTTTAAAATTTTAAGCAGAAGAACCATGAAGCATCAATTGTTAACTATCAATAACTTGATGATCATATATGGGTTTAATCTATGTAGAATTGGTCACTGGGAAAATCACTGGGCCCCCAGTGAGGAAAGTTAACCGATATCACTGGTTAAGAGTCCAAAAATCACTGGGTATAGTGACTTGAAATAATTGGCGATTTTATCATGAAATACTGTGCATTAACAGCTGTAAGACTTTAAATAGTATGTTTGTAAAGCATCGAGTCATAGCTATAAATGGAAATTATTAATTTGATGATTATTTACGATTTATTCGATGAAGGTTTGGTCACTGGGTATCCAATGATTGAACTATTAACAGTAAGGTAAAACTTTTTTTTTTTTATTTAAAGAGTAGAACCATGAAGCATCAATTGTTAACTATCAATTAAAATCAATGATGATTGATGATTGTTTCTGGGTTTAATCTATGTATACTTGGTCTCTGGGAAAATCAGTGGGCACCCAGTGATACACCCAGTAAGGGAAGTTAGCCTAAATCACTAGCTAGGAGTCCAAGACTATTCGGTCGTTAGAAATACCGCAGAATGTCAGAGAAGAGGTAAAAACTCTTATGTACTTCACAATAAGAGTTTTTTCCTCCTCATTTCTGTTAAAAGTACGATTCTCAGTTTCCAATTCCTCATCTCAATGAAGGTTTGTGTTTTCGTGGCTGTTGTAGCTGAAATGTGTCATTTTCGACCCAGTTTGTTCAATCGAGAAGCTGTTTTTGCGTGTTAACACGAAGCATGTCGCCAATCCCTATTCACTCGGAAAGTCACTGTCAGTCACTGAAAAATCATTGTCTAAATCACTGCAAAGTCACTGGCAGAGTCACTGGGTAAGTCACTGTCCCATTTCACTGGGAAAGTCACTGAGTAGTCACTGAAAAATCACTGTCTAAGTCACTGACCATATCACCGTCTGCATCACTGGATGTTTTCACCAGGGTAACCAGACGATGGTGACAAATAACACTCCCACATGGGGGGATAGTAAAAATAATTTGTTTAGGAATGACGTATGGCATGGACAGTGAAGATGTTGGACGATAAGGTGAAAGGGTTGATGTTTTCAATGAGGGAATTAAGAAGAGAAGAGAGATGAAAAAAAAGGAGTGCGTCGTTAGGGATATGGAGTAATAAGTGAGTCCTAGTGGGTCGGGTAGGTATTGTGAAATTAGTGCAGGGAATAAGGTCAGGGCAGTCAATGGTTGATATCAGAGTGATATGGATGAAGTTAAGATCAGTTTTAAGGAAGATATTATGAAGATTAGTAATGGAGAGTGAGGACACTATAGCATTAGGTTATATATCAGAGGGTAGGTTGCAGAGATTAGGCACTTTTAACAATATTTATGAAGAAGTTAAAGGTATATTGCAGAGATTTAACCCTTACGCACCGAAGCCTCTCATAGGAAAATGCTTCCCCTGCTATGAATAGCAGGGGAAGTATGAGAATTTTCTATACTCCTCTCTATGGAGCTCTCTCATGGCATCGAATCACTCTGGTATGCCTTTTGCTCATTTTTGAACCCCACTCAGCAGATCACTGTGCCCTTCCCCCAGGCACTCTGCTCGACCCCCCAACCCTTAGCAGCCCCTCACTCAGCAGGAGGCTGCTGTAAATTTGTTGCATTAGCAGTGGTTTCATATAAATAATCTGTTGCTGTGTACTCCAAATATGTTTACTTTTAAATAAATTTCTAATGTTATTCTGAGCGTTTATCAACTTTGAACAAAATTCTAGCGTTAATATTAACAAATTTAATTGATATGTGTACACACAAACTATTTAGAGTTCCGCAAAAGAACTTTGTTAGGATCAACGCTTGAATTTCGTTTGAAATTTGCTAAGACTAAGCAAAACACACAAAATTCATTTCTAAGTTCAAAATTTTGTAGAGAGCAAAAATTAATTGTCTTGAAAAACTATTGCAAATACAATAAATTAACCAAGGAGTCATGCAGCAAGGAAGGCTACCAATGAGGCACGAGGGTCGAGCTCACTTGCCGAGGAAAGGGTCTATGGTGTCCCTAAGCTGGGTCACAAGGGCTTACTGCATACCTGGGATTATTGCTTCCCTGTCGGTCACTTCCCTTCCCTCGCGTTGGCTATAGCCAACATTAGGTCTTTTGCGTTGGTTTTTCTCCGTCGGCTATAGTCGACATTCGTTCATTTGTGTAGGAAAATTCACGTCGGCTATAGCTGTCACTAGGCGCGAAAGGGTTAACATTTGCTGGGATTGATGTGGACCATATAGGGGAGCAGTAGGAGAGTGTGGGAGGGACAATAGATGTGAAATAGGACTTTGATGCGTGGGGATCTCTAATTTCTGTGAAATGTTATAGTAGTCCTAACAGGGACATTGATTTATTTTTAAAAGCATGGATGTAGTCGGCATTGAGGAGTTTCTGGTCTGCTAGTACCCCAAGATCCTTTTGTGATGAAACTCTGTTCAATAGGGTGGAGTTGATGGTGTGTTTTAAATGCATTGGGATTTTCCAAGGAAAATAGTTGTAACATTTGATTAACTAGGATATAAATTTAGCTTCCAGGTTTTGCACCAAGCTGCTGTCTTATTCGAGGGGGCTTGGAGATAATGGCAGTCAGAGAAGTTATCGAATTTTACTTAACTATCTTGTAGTCATATGTGTAAAGAAGGGCATGAGTTTTGGAAGGAAGAAGTTGAGAAGGAAGATCATTAATGAATAAATTGAAAAGATATAGTCCAAGGACACTGCCTCTGGGTAATCCAGATGCTACCACAGACCAAGAAGAAGAGGAACCAGAGAGTATTACTCGGTGTGTTATGTTTGAAAGGAAGTTAGATAGTAGGTTGAGTAAGTTCCTGTGGATGCCAAAATGGT
The DNA here is from genome assembly GCA_963169105.1 of Ceriagrion tenellum. NCBI lineage: Eukaryota > Metazoa > Arthropoda > Insecta > Odonata > Coenagrionidae > Ceriagrion > Ceriagrion tenellum. The sequence continues at coordinate 127,914,412 of OY720637.1, forward strand.
AGTTGAGTTTGAAGAAGTAGGAAGTGATTGAGGGAGTCATAGGCTTCAGAAAAGTCTAGGTTAACTGATATGAAGCTGAGAAGACTTTTCGATGACACTGATGGTTTTATGCTGAAAGATGGTGAGGTTGGTCAAGCAAGATCTGCCGGGGAGGAAACCATGTTGATGTAGGGTTAGTGAGGGAGATGTGAAATGGTATATCTGGTTGAGAATACTTGTCTCACAGATGGACGAAAGGACATGAAGTGTTGAGATGGGACAATAATGGGATACAACAGTTTTATGGATTGGAATGATTAAAAATAAAGAGGACAACTTTTACTAAAACCACTAGATTTATTAAAAAACGACCCAGGTTTCGATGACCTGAAGATGATGAGAATGCACATCAAAACCTGGGTTGTTTTTTAATAAATCTAGTGGTTTTAGTAAAAGTTGTCCTCTTAATTTTTTAATGATGGAATACCACCAAGTGAGACTGACTAAAGTGAGTGAGATTGGAATGATGTTAGCGGCTTTCCATCGGGAAGGAAAGGTTCTGTGTGAAAAGCAGTGAGTTAACAAGAAGGTCAGAAGTAATGGCAGGGAGGGGGCACAGTTGTGGATGAACTTAGGGCTGAGACAATCGGAGCCAAGAGAGGGATTCTAATATGAAATTCATGAACCTTACTTATATCGTTCAGCACAGAGGTTTGTGTTAGTTGAGGGGTGAGGGTCAGGTGGATTGGGAGGGTTTGTTGATAGTTGTTGGCAGTCTGAGAAGTACTTTTGAAAGAGGTCAGGCCTGTCTAAGCGATGAGTATCAGTATTTCCATGTGAAATTTTATCCATGATATTGGAATAGTTTTGCTGACATGTGGAGGCCATTCATTAAATGTTCATAGAGAAAGTGGTCATGGGCACTGAATGGCCAAGAGGAGGGGAATCCCAGCAGGTAGACCAAGTTGCTCACTAGAGTCACTGATCCAAAATTCACAGCACTGAATCTAGGCAACTTTCCAGGATAGAAACATCACTGGAAAGGGGGGGGGGGGGCGATTAAAAAATCCTACTAAATTTTATTTTTATTGGAGTTTACAGAGTTTGATAGAGCAATATCACACCACACAATTTCACAACCAGTTTCAAGGACCTTTCCGAGTTTTGAGGGGAAATTTGATTAATGCCAAGAAGCACACCATCTCCCTGGAGGGTCAATCATGGCAGAACACAATCGGAGCTCGAGAAAGATAACTCACTGTCACAGGAGTTAGCTGATAAGGCAATGGTTTCCAACTTTCAGAGTTAACGGTTATGGAAGTTAAAAATTAATTACTTGTTGTTAATGCTTAGTACATTTTCATTAAAATATGTTGTGAGTCACTGGAAGGGCCAGGGTTGAGACTGACAGCACCAGAAAGCAGCACGAGGTGGAGGATGACTATTCCACACCGGTCAATCCAGCGGTACAGTGTCAATGTGACTGAGGAGGGGCCAGGAGACTATGGGACTGAGGAGATTGTAAGATCAGTAGATGAAGGCTGATGGGTGACACCACACGAGTTGTGGGCAGAGAAACTATATCTTCAATAACTGAAGGTTTTTTGAGGGAGAGGACTCACCACTAACATAGGGTTTTGTGCCCAACAAAACAGCACACACATGGATGGAGAAAAGCACCAAAAGAGGAGAACTTATGACAGAATCAAACAGACACTAAACATCTCCAGAGGGAGTGAAATCCAAGTCTTCCCACTGGCACAGCCATATTCATTTTGACATACGTATGTCCTAATTTGCCTGATGTATTCCACCCAAGTACCACATTTGTCTGAATATAGACCCCTTCCATATGTGAACTGTATCCCCAACCTTTTATCTACATAAGTTATACTTTTCATGGAGTGTAATCTTTGTTTAGAAATGTAGTGGACACTAGTTTACTGCTGTTCAAATTGAACTTTTCAATGCATGATCAAATGACTTGCATATCCATCATCCACTCAATATGTAATTACAGGCAACCCTAGACTTTCATACAGTTCACACCTTAGATTGTGATGTATGTATGACATGTTTCACTCGACTTTCGTACGGTAAAGTCGGACCATAAGGTTTTACCTAGTGCCCTGGAAAGTAGCAATCTGCCCAACCTCCCCCTAACAGTTACAATAATCCGTCACTGACCTCCTGCCACACACCTATGCAATGGCTCACTGAGTAGTGCGCTGATGTAGATTATCTTTTCCACTTGAGAATGGTTCAGTTCAGACCAAGACAAGAATACTGTACCAAAACTTGCACATTTTTTTATGATAATCCAGGCCTATCTTCTCACATTTGAAAAAACTTCATCTCACAATAAAGAGCTAAAGTTTCCTTGTGTGCAGCCAGCCCACAACAGCACAAGCAAGACATGGAGTCAGTTTCACAGAAGGACCATTTTAGGGAAAGGGGTCATTGTCACATTGGTCAGCTCATATATATTACTGATATGAGTAAGTTAAGTCACATTATCAACAAATTATGAAAAGGGTTTTTTTAATTTATTAAACTTTGTTCATGGTGATGCAGCAACAGCCGTGTAATACTGAGAAGGTATTATGTGAGATGAAGGAATGAAAACCTGTGTGAGTAATATATAATATCCCTTTGTAATTCAGAAGAATTTGGGTGATAATGGACGACAGACTTTTTACATAATTATATGAGGACAATAGGAGGAGATTTATAGGAGGATATATAAGAACAATGTCTGTCAGTCAGAGGTCTTCTTGAGAGCAGTTTTGATAACCACACCGAAGATGAAGAAGGCATTAGAATAGACAGAATACAAAACAGTTTAACTTCATCCTCTGCAAAAGGTTGAATTGGAATCATTAATAAAAGATTGGAGACTAGTTGAAAACAACTATGTAGGCAAATTGGGTTCAGTAAGGGGAAGGTAACTCAGGATACTGTTGTGGTGATGAGAACACTGGTAGAAAGGAACCTAGAGAATAAAGAGGACATTTTTGCTTGCTCTATTTATTCCAGTAAAGGCCTAGAATAGATAAAAGATTGAAACACTTTGTAATTTCCACATGAGATTTTTATTTTCATGACCCAGGTGTCACCACTGTGTGGCAATTTACAAGTTTATCAATACAAATATATACTACCCAAGGCAAGGAGGATGGAAAAGACAGCAAGGGGAAGGTAGGGTGCGGAGGAGGGAAGCTACAGTATAGTGGTCAGGAGGTGGTGTGGGATGGGTTTAGAGTAACAACCTGGTTGTGAGATAAGAAGTGCGGGAGGGGATGGCGGGGGAGGGGGAAGGTGTGAGTGAGGGCTCAGCGGGAGTGGGTCCCGGCCGACATTGTGGTCAGGGATGGGTTTTTCCCAGCCGTATCGTGAGATGAGGAGGTGGTAGTGGGGGAAGGGGTGGTAGTGCCATTGTGAGTCACGACTATGTTGCAGGGATGAGGGGAGTGGCACAGTTTGGGAAAGAGGAAGGGTGGATGGAGGTGTTGGCCTCCAGATAAGGGAGATTCAGCAGAGGGGAGCAGGATTGGTACAATAAGTCATTGATAATCACACATTAATCAATTTTTGTGATTTCTACTCTCGCTTATGCCACATCCCTATGTCAGAAACCAACAAATGGAAGGAACTTCACACCATAAAGGACATTGCTGCCAACAATGGTTACCCAGAAAGTTTAGTGGACACCCTTTACCGGAGAAGAAGAACCCAGATAGCAAGGAGAGAAATATACAGCGCTCAGACCACACCGGATGATTTGCCAAAATGGTGCAGAATTCCTTTCCTCGAGAAATTGTCCCTGAAAGTTCAGCGGCTACTTCCCAAGGAGAAAATAAGGGCAGCATTCTATAATATAAGAATGCTCGGAAGTATCCTCAGATCACCTAAGGACAAAGAAAAGGCTGAACAGCAGAGCGGAGTATACCTTTTGAAGTGTTCTGATTGTGACGCGATTTACATTGAGCAAAGAGGGAGGAGTTTTTCCACCAGGGTAGCGGAGCACCGGATGTGTCATCTCCAAGGAAAGGAAAATTCCCAATTCGCCACACATCTACTCAACATGGGCCACAACAGTGACTTCATTCCTACCATATTACGTGTAGAGAAGAAAGAACGCAGATTAGACGCCCTGGAGGAGTTGGAAATCTTAAGCCACGCTGATTCACACCTCATCAATGACCACCTCTATCCCTCTCCCCTCCTCCACTTTCCTTCTTGCTCATCCAACCCTTCCCCATCCCCACCCGGAGTGACACATACCTGAGCACCGAGCCCAACCGCCACCTAACCCTTACCTACTCTTAACCTCCCCCCTCCCTCAGCACCTGAACTCTCCCAGTCCTCTACACCCTCCCACTACCTCCCCCACTGCTTGCTTTGCCTATACAGGGTGTTGCAAAAGAACACTGACAACGGAGGTGAGGTACTACATTGAAATATGTAGGTCATTTTTCAATAAGGTACCAATGTCCGGAAATGATGCGTTTTCACACTGTGACTAGTTAATGATGTCTCAAGATCAGTGTTAGTTCGAAGGATTTGAAGACTCATTACTTTACAACACCTCACAGGTACGAATCCGTGATACATGAAAGAATGATGAGTCGATGGATTGGCAGAGGGGGACCAGTCCCATGGCCTCCGAGATCACCTGATCTTAACCCTCTCCACTACTTTTTGTGGGGCGACATGAAGCAGTCTATCAGACCCCAGTAGAGTCACGTATGGATCTTATAGCCCAAATCCACGCCACTGCAGAAATAATTCAAACAAGGTCAGGCATATTTGAACGTGTGCGCCTATCACCACACCGCCGATGTACGCTCTGCAATGAGATGGAAGGTGGATATTTTGAGAACTTGATGTGACTGTGGAAGTATTGTCAAGTAATCAAATGGAACTCTTAGCTACTCATAGCGTGCAAACGCATCATTTCCAGACATTGGTACCATATTAAAAAATGATCAACATATTTCAATGTACTACCTCACCTCCGTTGTCGGTGTTTTTTTGCCACACCCTCTATATACTGCTCATTTTTTGGAAATTTTTACCTTGATAATGTTACTCTGTAACGAAACCATGGTTGGTAAAAATAAAACCTTATGTGGAAACAGCCAAGCTGCAATTTCTTCAGAAGCTTCAATGATAATAGTAATATATATAGTTTTGTATCATGCAATATTGGCAATTGAAAGTCATGCAGCGTTTTTCTTACAGGGACCTGGTGTAAAAATGTAAAGATAAGGTATGTGAAGTTTCATGTGGAGAGTAGAAGTCAATCTTGGATAAAGGTATAGTGCAGAAAAATGGATTGTGAAATAAAGGATAAGATTAGGCACCAGGAGTTAGAGATATGGTAGTGGAGGATAGAGAAGATGGGATGAACAGGAAGGAAGACAAACAAGGAAGCGATGTTTATAGTGGAGTGAAGAGGAAATTAGGAGAAATAAGATCAGGTGGTTGCAGCAGGTACTGCGAGGTGAAGGGATGCTTAGGTCCAGGATCATGAGGAGGATGTTTGGTAGTCAGAGAAGATAAGGAAAAGATTTGACTTTATGGACATGAAGAAGAGAGGGAGGATGTATGCTGAGATACAAAAATAAATCTTGCAAGGCATAAGGTTGCACCAGCAGAAATCAGAGGGTTATTTTTCCTCTCCCATTCTTATACATAGCCGATGGGAGGAGGGGCTTCTAGCTGCCTCCATCCTCTGAACAAGACATTACATTCCAAATCTGCCATATGGAGCCAGACAGGGTGATATCCTGCTCCCCACCCCCAAACATTAATCTTGGATATGCCCACACTCCCATTACAACCTACCTTAACCAGTAGAATATAATTGTAGGTATGTTCACTCTATTGATGATAATCAGCATGCTCATAAACAAAAATGTTCAAGTTTTCCAATATCTAACTCCAAAACTTCCATTTCCTCTGTTGATTCAAATCTAATTGTATAATGAATCTTATATCCTACATTATCCATCCTTGCCTCTTGCTATGTGAGTTCCTAAATGGCATCTGAAATCCCACTAGTGGTATAGGGGTATAGAGAGGAGAGCTCTTCCTCTCTATACCTACCCCTCCTGTCCATCATTCTACCCTAGACAACATTTACCCGCCATTATTTAATGTTTCATTATGATTTCAATCGAGGTGCCGTAACCCAGCATATTTGCCATCACATAAACGAGTTGGCTACGGCCACATATCTTTTGCTGATCACCTTCCACATTAGAATAGGGTCTTTGATTGGAAATATCGATTTGGGAATTCGTCAATTAATCCACGCAACAGAAGGATTTCTCTGAACTACATACGTTTACATGAAAATCTAATAAAACTGAATGCCAGTATTAGCGTTTGTTATTCAAATTAGAGTACCTTACACTCGCAGGTAATGTAAAATCGCATTAGAGATACTTCCTTTGCTACTGTCCTTACAACATAACTAGGGCATTACAGGGAATTTGTTTTTCATGAGACATCAGCCTACTCACCGGTGTAGGTAGGTATTACTGGTATTACTTAACATTATATTATTCCGACGCTTTTAAAAGGAATAAAAGCCGTTGCAAAGTTAACATTGAATTATGGGATCATTGCAATAACTTTCAGCTTTAACGTATCACATTCAAAGCATTAACTGCGTAACAATTACAACGTATGACGAAATTTTGATTACCGCAAAACGGTTGACAAATAACAACGCACAACAAAGTATTCGGAAAAACTACATAGCAATCCCTCTCAGTGTTGCCAACATTTATGGAATTTTGTCTACGGTTATTCCAGAATTTTCAGTATTTATGCGCAGAGTTATAGATTTTAAAGTAGTGCTGCGATATAAATCTAAAAAATACCGGAATATCTCAGAGAATTCAGCTTCATTTTCCAGTATTACACCATTAACTTTCTAGAGAACTTTAAAAGTTAAAAAGTATTTACTGCTGCGCGATCTATTGGGGAAGAGATGAACTAGATGGGCATTTAAACCGTTTAAACTTCGACCATTCTTGTGTACGATACTATTGGTTTGGTAGCCATATTGATTTGGGGTGTAGTGCGGTGGCAGAATTCACGGATGAAATCCGTAAACATCGGAGAATTTCTCCATCTGGCTAACTTTATTTCCTGTCAGAAGTGAAGCTTAATTTCGTCGACACATTATATTCCTTTCATATGTTAGTGATATCGTCGTAGCTGACTCACTGTTCTCGTAACGGTAGCTTCGTTCAACCTGAATCAATGGCCTGTGCAACCCTGAAACGAACCTTGGATTTCGATCCAGTGCACAATGGAAGGCCTAGTAAAAGAAGGAGATGTGTTCCTATGTGTGTTTCTCCGAAAACGCCTCCAACTAAGCAACATGAAATTAACCCTTCACCTTTTGGCCAAGTATCACCTAAATTGACGCCAGGTAAGTAAATGTAAATATTTAATTACCATGTAATGTCGTGTTGTTTATGACGTATTCGAGGAAATGCGAAATGATATCATTTAAAGGCAATAGGTAATTATTTTTTGCTGGATGGATGTGCAATTGAACGTTCCTAATTGATTTTGCAGAAAAAATGGCTGCAAATATCCGTGAAGAAATAAGGCGCCTTCATCGGCGAAAGCAATTGCATTTTTATCCACAATCAGAAGGCACTAGCAGCGACTCCTCATCTTTATCGCCCACACATCAAATTGAGGCTCCTAACCCAATGGAAGGTCTATCTTGGTCACCGTCAACCAGCATATCAACTCTGTCAACTACGCCTTCCAGCTCCAAGGAGAAACCCCTATTCACCTTTAGACAGGTTAATATTTATCATGTAGTCATCATCGTAGCGTGTTGATTAATAATAGTCAGCCATTCTGTAAGAAGGTTGTCGCACCATAGTTAGTGTTCAATGCAGTATTCATGACCAAAATATTCAGTTATTCATCAAGACCTTGCGTTACATGGTCGCATAGTCATTTTTTTCTACCATAGGCCAAGAAATAAATCCAGTGAATTATGTTCAAACTTGCTAGTTTTGTCTACATCATGGATTAACTTATTATGGGTGGATGCATTTTTACATAACATTTCAACATTTCGGCCATTTTCCGTTGTTTTTGGTCATGTCTTTTTCATAGGAATATCATTCTGCTCTTTAGGTGGGTCTGATATGCGAGAGGATGCTGAGAGAACGAGAGATCCACATCCGTGAGGAGTATGATCGTGTGCTTACATTGAAGTTGGCAGAGCAGTATGATGCTTTCGTGAAATTCACGTATGATCAACTTCAGAAGCGTTTTGAAACATCTGCGGCTCCTAGCTGTGAGTCCATTTTTCATACTGAGTTCGTTGATTCTTAGTTATGGCTGTGAGACCTAATTTCAATATTTCTTGGCATTTTGTCTAACTCTTTGTGTCCTTTTTTTCAGACCTCTCGTAATTCTACGATCAATACTTCAGAACCAATAAGTTTTACTCGGATTTCTCTGTAGGTCATATTGCCTTGCCTGTGTGAGGAATCGACTTTTTTGCCCAGGCATTGTTCAAATGCGATTTGTTTTGATTGACATGTTCTGACAGTTGTTACTGTTAGGGAGCTTACCCTTCACCGGCGAATATGTGATGTGCATGTCAAAGACTTTATGGCTCCAGAAGTTGGGATTTGATCTATTAAATAGGCATCCCATTTTTTCTCTTTGCAAATTGTACAGATGTGCTAAATCCGGTCAAAATTAGTTGCTTTTTTGCTTCTGACAATTCTTTTTACAATTGTAATCAAAGAATATCTCATGTATTCAACGACTGCTGGAGAAGTGTACTTTCCATGCCCCGATTGCGCCATGTAAAATTAACGTGTTTACTCATAAGGGTGTGATGGAGAGTTTATTTCGTGATATGTGAATGAAACCTTGTGACTGATGTTTCCTTTCTTATTTTTGTATGGATGTTCTGATGACAAATTGAGTTCATTCTGCGAACAGTGAGTAATTTAAGCAAGTGTAGTATTTTTAGGTAGACTCACTCATTTCTGTTATTTCTTTTGTATTGAATAATTTAAGGTTGTATCTTAATCTCTATTTAAAGGACAAAATAAAGTGTAATTAATGCAAGGATTAAGTTTATTTAAAGTATACCTGAATGTATAACCAGGTTCTCAAATGTTGTTGGCCTGATTTTGTGATTGGTTTATTGCTTGTGTTAACTATGATATAATTTGTTATCCTAGCCGCACAATCGACAGACTGGAGACTTGTTGTGCGAATTTAGATTTTTAGGTACTTTGGTTGTGATTTGATTTTGAATGGATGTATGTTGTGGAACTTTACGAGTACTGGGGCTGCATGCTTGCCCCATTATTCAAATCCAACTGCAAGTCTGTTGGATATCCTACTTTTGTTCCGCTTTCGTTAAAGGGAAGGTACAGGGTGCTTTCCACTCACATGATGCTCGGCTGAACTATTCCAAGATGTTTTCAATTGTGATCTAAATACACCGGTGAAAATGTGATTGAAACAATTGTGACAATCAGCACTGCACCAATCAGTGAATGGAAAGTATTTGTAATCCAGATCCTTGAGAGCTTCAGTAACTATTAAAGGTCGATGCTTAAACTTAGGAAGTGTGCTATATAAGGTTGCTCATGTGAGGTTTAAAATTTGTACCAAACCAAATATTTGTGTACTCGTGTGTTGGATAAATCCTCTTCACACCTTGCCTATGGGGTAATTCTTATTACCAATGCCAGTGAAATGAACCAATGGACCTCTAATTTTGTGGATTGACACAAGAGAGTCGTTCATTGGCTTTGTTAATTATGTATATCAATGGTTGCAGATATGAAATGTAGTAACATTTAGGTTCCCATTTTAAAATGCTTTGTTTTTTCAAGACTAGAATAAATGAAGTACTGAGTACTTTTTGACATGTCTTTTGTTTGTTAAACCTGATTTTTCATTTTGATGGAATTTCTCTGTGCTAGTTCGTGAAAGACAATGTTACTTGTTGACTTCCTCTCCAGGGGAGGTTGAACTTTTTTTACTTTGGGTGTTAGCTTCCCTATGGAAAGTTGAAAGGGAAGTCTCATTTTGAAATATACGCAGGGATGGAGAATCTGGTGGCAAGCATGAGAATAGTTAGCGTCCATTATGTATGTGAAAGCAGTAAATTTTTCATTACTTTTCTCAGTATTGTGCTGGGAGCTCAAATTTAGTTTTGTGATCACTTAGGTTTATGTTGATGTGTAGTAGACCTGTATTTTTGTGCAACCTTTGGCTATCCTTCAGTATTTAAGGCCTTAAGTTTATGCATATGAGTTGGGTCTGCAGCATTAATATAAGCCTCAAATGCTAGTCTTGGTCAGCAACCTATTCCTTCCTGGAATGTGGTTGCTGACCCAGTAACGCTGATCCTTTCATTTCCTGTGGTGTACTTTTGACCACAGTTGAAGATGTCATGTTACCCACAGTCCTATGTGGTTAAGAGAAGTGGGGTCCGAGTGGAATCTTGGATGTGGCGAATGTTTTTTTCTACAGTAGTCCTGTACCTCTTGCATTTGTCCACTCAAGTTAGCATTGTGACTGGTATTGTAACCTTAGTTGCCCTTGGAAAAATTTTCCTAATGCATCAATCTTAATCGTTAGTCTTTGTTTGTGGGCATCCTTGACTCGTATTGCTTGGCTTCATTAGTCTTTCAGCCCCAAGATTCGTTGACTGCAGGCTTGTCTCTCTACCCTGTTAACTCCTGTGCTTTGACCTATGTATTACTGCTTTTTAATGGTCCATGTTCTTATGCAATATAGCTCAATACCCCAGAGTGTGATTTCAGGTACCTCTTCCTAATTACCTAGTACCTAACTGCTTGCCATTGTACAATTTAAGGTAGCATTAAGTAAATATCCAATTGATTTCATTTGGCCAAGAAAGTATTGTGGTCCTCAGTATCAGGGGTGGAGATAATTTCATAAAACAAGCATAACTTGCATTTTTCTGGGTAAATTGGCAACCAGTAATGTCTATTTGCTCGCCGGTGATGAGCCGTTAAAAAAAGGAACCTTCAGCGACACTACCTGACTTTATTGCGAACTCCCATCTAATTGAAGAGGAATGCAGGTCCCATGCTGTCAACATTTCCTGGTTTGAAGTCCATGGAGTTGTATGTGTTGGCTCGGTAAGCTTTCCATCTAGCAATGAAGACTAAACACATTGCGTATTGGGCTTATTACCGCGCCCAGGTGAGTGGGCAATATGTTTGCTCAGGTTTAATTAATATTACCATTTCCATACAGTTGATCGATTTTGGAGAGAAGAGTAATCCCTGGTATTCAGTAGGGAGAAGCTTAGTAATGGTTGTGCCTTCTTGCCAAGGGCACGTAAAATCTATGCTCCTACCAAAATTCACTTAAATACGTCAAATTTCGGTGAACTGCGGATTAAAGTGGCAAATTCCCACGATAATGGGTGCCTGCTACCTAAGACTATTGCTATGCAGAAAGAATCCGCCAGTGTGGGGAAGTTGACTTGAGTGTCCATTCGTTTTACTAGTTTAGCGGAAGGGAATTTTCCTAGATTTACACAAGATAGTCTTTTCGATTGACAGTTCTCTGCAGGGCCGATCATGACCGTTCCGAAACTTGGGTAGAGTATTCGAAAGAGCAGCGGCACGAACAACCCCCTGCACGTTATTTCTATTATTTTACGGCCGAGACCCTCTGACTGACCAGTATTGCAGTCCTACGTTATATCTTTTGAGAAAGTGTGTTTTTGTTGCGATTAGGATGAATCTTGTTACGATTGTTTCACGAGAAGTGGCTAATCACAACCAAAAATAAGAGGTGATTCATTTATTGCTCTATGCTTCTGGTGGAAATATTTAGCCGGAATGACCGCTAACTGACGTATAACATCTGGATGCATAAAAAACGGTGGATGTATCTAGTTTTCACCGATATCAGTGTTCATGGAGGAGGCTACAGATTTTGGAATTATTTTCCACTCATCTTGGAAGGGGCAGTCGAATACTTAGCTCTCGCGGATGAATAAATTGTATAATTTTCATTGTAGTAACTCTATTTGATGTCGGTCAAATAGGAAGGTTCGTTGAGTAATTACTACTGACTCTGGTGTTAATAATGCGCCCATTCCTTACGTAATGAAACAATAAAAGCTATCTGAAAAATTAAATAGCCTGCCATTAATCTTTGGAACGCGTAGTAATGGTAGTCGGCTATAAAACCATTTATCCTATCAAAGCGGGAGCATAATAATTAGCGAGTAGCAGCATTACAATATTCGACGATTTGGATTTATTTCGCGGATGAATGAATCTAGAGCTATATTACAATCCATTCTTCCAAGGATTCAGTTCAATGTAAATCCTTCCCCACTATTTACCATTCGAATCATTTGTTTTGTTTTCGCATATTATCGTTGCTTGTTTGTTTCCTGTGCTTCTTGCGCTTGTGCTCAAGAGGCAAATTCATGGGCCAGCGCAAGGATTTGTTGTTATACTCAAATCATTCTTTCATTAGAAGGAATTAAAGCCAATATGACCAGTGACCAGTTTTGTTTGAGGTGGAACAATTTTCAGAGTAGTATTATTACCAACTTGGAGTGCTTAAAATGCGATGAAGAGCTTGTTGACGTTACTCTTTCCTGTGAAGGAAAAAGTATTAAAGCTCATAAACTTATATTGTCAGCTTGTAGCTCTTATTTTAAAGCTGTTTTCAAAGTGAGTATTCTCATTTTCTTTTGGGTAAGTGGTTCTGACTCCTTGAACTTATTTATGTACTTATTCAATGTCATATTTGTGGCAGGAAAACCCTTGTGCACACCCGGTAATTATTTTGAAAGGCGTTTCGTTCACCGACATATCATCTGTCATTAGTTTTATGTATCAAGGAGAAGTGCATATTGCCCAAGACAAATTAGAGTCATTTCTCCGAACAGCTGAGCTTCTAGAAGTTCGAGGTCTTGCAGACGTGCCATGTCCGAAGATAGCCGTAAGTGTAATGCATTTCTCTTCTCAGAACTTAGACCCTTGGTTGCCAGCATTTTTTATTTTTCTCTTGCAATGGCTCCATATCCACACATTTTCACTCAATACAATCTATGCATGCCTGTGATTTGTCATGCACATTACGGAGAAGCTAAATATCCTTCTCAGTTACCCTAGAGCCACTAGTATGTTAATGGTTTTGACCAATTCGGTGAATATTTTTGTGCTACTCAGTAACACTACTCCGAAGTGATAATTGTACACACAAATTCTTATTTGGCGTCTTAGGTCTGTTTAAAGTAATAGTGAACCGAGATTTGAATTGTACTCAAAACCTTCTTGGGCTCAGATAATGTTTAGGATAATTAACATTTTACTGCTGTCATTATTCTGTGCATTTATCAAGACATTTGTTTTTTTAATGTGTGCCTACTGCAGAATCTGTGGAAACGGGTTTTCAGTCACATTTCTCCTTCAAATTTTAATTTTATTCCTCTTAGGACTTGAAACTGAAAGAACACGAGAGTCGAAATTCGGTACCAGAACGAAGTGACTCGTCAAAATCACCGGAAAATCTACCGTCTTCGTCCTCGCCAAACCCTATACTTCCAAAAACTTCCCCGTCTGTTGTTCAGTCTTCCAATCCCCCGATTTATTATGGACCTCCGCAGGCCCGTAACCCGCCTGTGCCTTACCAGACTGAAGCGGAGACTGTGGAGAGTGGTGAATGTGCCTCAGCAGCAGAGAGTGACGATGGTGACGGTGATGAGATGGAATCGTGGTCAAGCGAAAGGAGGGCGTGGGAAATTATCCCCAAGCAAGAGCCCATTGAGGGAAGTGAATCTTCAACTTTACCCCATGGAGTCGGAAGTGAGGAAGGAACTCAACCATTCGATTGGCAAAATTTGTCTGCTTCCGGCTCGGAGTCCTCGAATCAAAATCTTGCCTCCCGTGATCATGGATCTCACTTTCTTGAACACTCAAATTCACAGATTCCCCTTGGCGCTGTGAATCAAGGTAATGCATTGTTTGAAGTTCCAAGAATGTGTAGAGAACAGTGGTCATGATATAATCATCATAGGTAGATCCACTGGCAGTCCTACCTTTTATCTCCCTTCATATAGGTAGCATTCTATACAATTTCGGTTACAAAACTTATCTTCTTTCCAATGTCAAATACCATTTAAACCGCTAGTAACTCTTGTCCCCCCTGTACTGGTTGGAATACATATCCTTCTCTCCTGTGCTGATCTGTCCAACTTTCTTCCCTCGATCACTCAGAATTCTTTTACCTTTCTGTTACCCTTCAATATGTCTCGGCCTGCCACTTAAGCTGTCTATTGTTTACTTCTTTTCTCTTCTACCTTGAACCACACTTACTCCTTTTTCTTCCTTTCATCTTGGCTTCCTCTTTCTATCCATATCCTCATCTCAATTTGCTCCTGACTGCCCTTATCTTCCATCTGTTATAACATTGTGTCTGAAGCTGTTCTTCATTGTGGCTTTTAAACTAATTACACGGTAAGTGATCTGTTCATTCTGTAGTAATCTGCTACAGTAGTAAGGAAACAGTGGTGGCTATTTTTTTTGTTTAAGTTATGACTTTGTTTGGCTTGCTTATAAACACTCAAACATAATCAGGGTTGTCTTAATATCATTTGGGGGTTCCTGAGTAAAATAATACACTGGGCTCATACATGTGCTTGGGGACTCATTGGTTGGCAGCTGCCGTCCTCCTTACATTTGGTGCTTTGGGTTGTACCCAGGTTGGCCCCAGTGTGAAGTCCGTCATGGTACTAACCAGTTGAGCTTAAAATGTGAAAATTTGGGAATATTTTCTTTTGTACACTTTAATTTTACTTGTCCCTGGACTCATTATACAATTATAGGATATGTCTAGGTGAAATAGATCATTTTTTTTCTAGTCATCACTTGAGTAATATTGTTGTCCCAGGGATTTAGTTGGGTAACTGATATAAGTCGATTTCCGGGGTTTCCACCATGTTGATTCATGATGAGGACAATATTTTGCCGGCTTTCCTGCAGGCTTCCTCAGGTCCAGTGACCACTGAGGAAGCCTGCAGGATACTTAATGTTGAGTTAGTTGGAATTAGCTGTCAAATTGAGGAAGCCTGCAGGATAGCCGGCGAAATATCGTCCTCATGAATCAACACAGTAGGAACCGCGGAAAACAGATTCGACTTACATCCAATCCCCTTGGGGAACTGATGCTTGATTAAAGAAGAACCCTTATCAATTTTTTTGGAAAGTTGCTGGGAGTTAATCACCAATTTCTGGATAATTGAAGACAGTTCACCTATAAGTATTTTTGTACATGTCTTAAATATAGGAAAGTTTTCAATATTCTGTACTCTGAAGGCAGTTTATGGAGAAATTATGGACCTTGACTCTATGGATTTGACGAAACTCTTTTCTAAATTATGTACATGATCCCTCAATCACCTTTCTCATGGGTGATATATTTATGAGTAACCTTTTTTTTGAGTAATCTTATGACCCTGCTTCGTCTTAAGTTCAAAATGGTTTGAGAATAATAATGCAAGGTAAGTTAGGAATGTCAAGATTCTTAGATAATGTTCCTTCTGTCTACTTCTTGGTGCTCTGTGATGTTGGGTTAGTTGGAATTAGCTGTCAAATTGAGTCTAAAGGTTTTAAATATGATATTATAATTTTATATTCAATTTATGTATTTAGTTGAGGTATCAAATTAATTTTTAATTATTATATAAATATATTTTTTGTTGATTGGGTCATGTTACATGCAGTGGAAATATTTATTTGATGTATAGTAAATTTACATGTCAGCAAACTATGTAGAAACTTTGATGAATTGCAGAAATGGTAATTTTCCATTTAGATAAAATATAATTTGACCATGGTTTCATTGCATATACTACATCATCATCAGGTGATAGGTAGTGCTTAAAACCATGGTTGAATTAAATTTTATCTAAATGGAAAAGTGCTATTTATGTCATTCATTATGATGAAATTCCATCATATCACCGCCTGATTCTTCCCTTTTTGTAGAAACTTATGAAGTAGACTATTTTAATACTGAATTGTTGAGTGTACGGTTGGTCTGAAATTATTTCCTACAGGCTGTACGTAATGGATTTTGAAACAAGTTTATCGAGTGTGTACTTCAATGCAGTGAGAGATTTATTTTACTTAAAATGGAATTTTGGTTTGCACATTTTAGTTTCCTATATGCTTTGCAAAAGTCTATTCTGCAGAATCTAGTGTATGTAATATTGCAAAATAGAGTTTTTTTTTTAGAATTTTCACTGCCTAGAGTCAATGGGGACTCCCCCTCTCACCACCAGACTCCATTTATTCTGAACTCAGTTACTTATTCAACAAAAAATGATGGATTTGTGTCTGCTAGATCCGCTAGATTATCATTTGTTATAGCTAGTTTTAATGCATAGGTACCTGAAAGTGATGCCTATACATTGAAATTAGTCGTACCAAATCAAAAATCCTGTGGAGAAATATCTTTTGTTATTTTTATCATCATGAAAAATCATGGGTATCTCTTTTTTGCTTCATTATAAAGGAGTTATTTGGAATTCTGAAAAGATGAGTTAATCAGTATCCGTTAAACTTTTTAAAGCAATTCAGGTGACACTGCGAAGTGATGCTAGTGTTTGGGTTAGTGTTCCACAGAAATTACAAATGAGCATACTCTTCCTCTATTCACGGTATAAACTCAGTAAAATGAGAACTCATGCTGCTTGGAAAAGTACTTGTTATATTGAATTATCGCATTAGTGCCACATATGCCTTAGGTCATGTATGTTGTAGATGTACCCTCATTGAAGAAAATTGTCTCCTCAGCAACTATGGAGGAGGTGAATTTAGGTTTGGGACATCGGCTCATATGCCTCTGTTGTAATGTCATTTTCAAGCTGAAGTGATTTACTTCCATGGATTCTTTCTTGTGACTGAATCCTGGGGTTCAAAAAAGGCAAAACAATTCTATCTTTGTATGCTAGCCTCAATAATCTCTGGCAGTGGAATTAAAAATATAGAAACTACAGGACTCAGCCCAATGGGCTGGGTGTTGTGCCCAGCAGCAGAGGGAGCTGCATTCTTGCAGTTGTCATCACATGAAATCTTGCACGGAAGTGGAGGCAAATATTGAAGTAGAAGAAAAATGCTACAGAAGAGGACCATACCTTGTGGTACAAGGAAGAGATGGACGAGAAGTGGGTGATTATGGGCTGGGAAGGGGAAATGACTGTGGTGAGAAAGCTGTCAAGTTTTGCCGGAAAAATAATCTAGTAATCACAGATACATGGTTCAAGCACCATGATTGATGCAGGTACCCTTGGAAAGAGCTGTGAGACTCGGATAGGTTCCAGACAAAATGTGTTATGATAAGACATAGATTCTGGAATAGTGCTAGAAACTCTCATACCCATCCAGGGGCTGAAGTTGATGCAGATCACAGCATAATTAGTGTTGAAATGTCGTGTTGATCTGAAAAAGATAGGAAGGGGTGGCAGGAAATCATAGAGAAATACAGGGGCATTGACTGGGGCAATGATGAAGAAATAAGAAGAACAGGTTAATAAAATCATGGATACACTTCGGGTAGTAAGAGCAGTCAAAGGTGAATGGGAAATTTTGAAAATGGAAACTGTAGAGGTGGAAAATGCATCAGTTGGCATAGTAAGAGCTACTAAAAGTAGAACATTATGAGTCACAAAAGGAATGATAATGGTGATGGAGTAGAGAAGGAAATGGAGGAGTGTATACACAAGTGCTCAGCTCAAATAAATACCAGGAATTAAATAACAGGCTCCAAAGAGAAAGGAAGACAGTAAGAGAAGCATGGTGGAGAGAACATATATTTTGGGGAAGATTTTCAAAATGAGGGAACATCAGACAGCAATGTTGAAGAGAGTAATAGAGGTAGAGCAATGGGTAAAAGGATAGGAATTCTGGATGAAATAAGATGAGGGCGATGCTGTGGGGAATTTAACCCTTTCGCACCTAGTGTCCGCTATAGCTGATGTGAATTTTCTTATGCAAATGAATGAATGTCGGCTATGGCCGATGGAGAAAAACCAACGCAAAAGACATAATGTTGAGTATAGCTGACATGAGGGAAGGGAAGTGACCGATACGGGAGCAATAATCCTAGGTATGCAGTAAACCCTTGCGACCCAGCTTAGGGACAGCCCAGACGCTTTCCTCAGCAAGTGAGCTTGTCCCTCCACATCATTAGTAGCCCTCCTTGCTGCATGAGTACGCGGTTAATTTATTGCATTTGCAATGGTTTTTTGAGGCAATTATTTTTTTCACTCTACAATATTTTTAACTGTATGAAGTGAATCATACGTTTTGGTTGAGTCTTAGCAAATTTCAAACAAAATTCTACCGTTGATGGTAATGGAGCTCTTATGTGGAACTTTCAATAGTTTGAGCTCTAAATAGGACTCTAAATGTGTTAATATTAATGGTAGAATTTTGTTTAAAATTTTAAAATGCTCAGAATAACATTAGAAATTCATTTAAAGGTATAAGTTTTTGAAGTATATTGCAAAGAATTATTTAAAAAATGCAACAGTAATGCAACAAACTTACAGCGGCCTCCTGCTGAGAGAGGGGCTGCTAAGGGTTGGGGGGGTCGAGCTGAGTGCCCGGGGGAAGGGCACAGTGTCCCGCTGAGTGGGGTTCAAAAACAGGCAAAGGCATACCTGAGCGATTCGTTGCCATGAGAGAGCTCTGTTGAGAGGAGTACAGAAAATTCTCATGCTACTCGTAGCAGGGAAAACATTTCCCTTCGAGAGACTTCGGCGCAAAAGGGTTAAGAGGGGTGTAATGGCGGGTCATCCTAATAATAGAAAACAGAACAATGTTAGTTAGTTAGTAGGGAAGTATTCACACGACGAATCCCCGGGCACCTGTGGTGAGCACCTAATCTTGTGGGACAGCCCATAGGCAAAAGTAGGAGTGGCTCTGGTACATTGGGGAAAGGGTAAGGACAGGGTTTAGGAAAGGGTAGATTCAAAACCCGGTCACAATTAATTTGACTTCGTAATGAACCAGGAAACCTGGTTTTTGCTTATTGGCATCAGAAGCCTAAACTCTGCTTTACTTAAGAAAGCAGTTCCGAGCCTCCCCTGCCTGTCTGTGTGCCTACGTACATTTGCCGGCAGCCATTCGTGTCCCCCTCATATGAACAACAATAGAGGGTTGTTTCTACCAGTCACCTCCCGCCACATGGGTCGGTTGGATCGTTGGAGCTAGCGACTCCCTCCACTCGCAGGAGGCACAAATGACTCCATTACCATATGGTACCCTGAGGAGTATGTTTGGCCACTAGTCCATCAGTGGCTCTTCTCTTTACATATGTGAATGGAATCCACTGTGGACATCACCCAATAATGGAACAATGTGCGAGAAATTGTGACATTAGGATAAGAACTATCGAATAACCTACCAATGAGCTGGTAGAATACTTGAATGAATCTGCTGCTGAGTGCCATCTACAGTATTCTTATCCAAATAATATATTATCTAGCCAGGCAACTCTAAGAATTTTAGCTCCAGCTTTGAGTAATGTTGTTTGTATAGTTAATGTAATTGGGTTAAACGTTGCCTTGGTTGTTGAATTGTTTCACACTCCCTCATCGACTTCTGAAATATGTAAATCCATTTTCCAATCAAAATGATTTTGCTTGTATTTTATTCACTTTTTTAACTGTTCCAATTATGTTTTCACTCACTGAGTGTAATTGCTAGGAAATAAAGCATAATATAATTATCTACATAAAATATCTTTAGTTGCATCTGAATTTATTTAGTCTTTAGGAATAGGTATCTTCCATGTTAGGCAGGTATGCCTCTAAGTTTATCATTTACAAGTCATGTGGCTACTACTAGCAGTAAGGCACATTGTATTTATTTTATATTAAGAAAATGATGAAGTGCCCACTTACAATTATTGGTTTTTATCATTTGAACTTTTTTTCCTACATCCATCATTCATACTACGTATTTAGCACATCCATACTGTCATTTTTCTCTCAGAAATGTGAGGAAAAGATGATCTCTTGTCTCCCTTACCTTGAAAAACAGTCCTCTGAAAATCATGGACTAAATTGACTCCAAATGAATCAAATATCTTTGAAGATTGTCTTCCCCCTTGGAAGGAAGCAGTTTGTCACCTCAATTGTGATTGAAAAATGGGTAATGCGATTTACTGTTTAGAATGACGTCTAGATGCTGAAACTGGTGCTTAGGCTTTAAAGGCAGTTTTAATTATATCGTACAAAGGAATGCATGAACTCTTTCAAGTGGAAAATTGTGTCATGAATAGTGACAAATTAATTGAACACTTATGCTAATTTCTGCATTACTGAACAGAAAATAGAATTTGCTCTAGTTCCATTTAGTACAAAAAGTTGCATTTGGTGGTACATTCAATGATTCATTCATTTGTACAATAAAATGCACCTTGGAAAGCAGCCTTAATAAAAAGTATGTGGGATATTATCGAGTTCACTCTGATTCCTTTTCATCATTGTAACAGATGAAGCAAAAATCTATCTATATATATATTTCAGATAAGGTGTAGGGTGAAACAATATCTCCATTAGTTTTGAATGAAGTATCATTGCCAGAACCCATTGAAAAATCATTGAACGTAAGCATTTACCTAAATACTTTTTATGTGATAAATGTTCATATTTGCTCGAATAATTATTGAACTTATTGATGAAAGTTATGCCGTAATTTAAAGGATTTTTATGGTTTTAATAATTTTCATACTGTTGTTTTAATGATTCTGATAATTCTTGGATACATGGTTGTTAATACATATTGTAGATTGTTATTCTCACATGTTCCATTCAGTTAAGGTATTGAAGGATTTCGGAATTTACCTCTGATGGTTTATTGTATAGTTAAATTTATCATGCTAGAGCATGTTTGTCTAATTATTTGCTTCTGGTGCAGTTGAGGGCCAGTTGCACATTGTCAGGTTGTAAGGCCAGTTAATTTTTGTACATGGTGACTTAACCAGTAACCGAAGCCTTAGTCTAACAATGTACAACCTCCTCTGAGAAATAGTTGCACCTATTGTTAGTTGTTATGACTATTTAATTGATTCCCTTACAGCTAACATTTTTATTTCTGTCCATGAAAGATTAGGGAATATACTTTTTGAAAGGGGTATATAATGGCAGATTTTGAGTTTTCCTCCTCCTATGAACATTTGGGCATTTATATAACAGACTGCCATCTTATGTGTGTTAGATGAATTAGGCGTGGAAGCCTCATTTGAAATGTGCTTCCAGGTGCGTTGGAGGATGAGACAGAGGGGGAGGGTAGGGGGAATGAGGAGATAGATGCAGCTCACCTCGGCACCAAGTTCCAAGTGGTAGGCGGAGACTACCGGAAACCACATGAGTGTCCCATCTGTCACCGGGTGTACTCCAATTACTTCAACATGAAGCAGCATAGCCTAAATGTACATTACCCTGGGAGAGTGCAGTGTGGGATTTGTTCTCGGACTTTTAATAACAAATTCTATTTAAGGAAGCACATGGTCCGATGCCACGGTGCGCCTCTTGTCCGAGAAGGACATTCAATTGTGCTAGGCTACAAAAAATGAAAAAAAAAATGCATTCTGTCTGAAGTGTGCATCTCAGAAGCTCCGACCTGTGTTATCTAAACGATTAATGCCTTAATTTTTTTAAGGGGAGTGTATGTGTTTTATTATACAGTGTGAGTGTTATCTCTGGTAACATGCATGCCATGCACTGCTTTACATATTTATTGCACTATTAAATGGTGCTGGTGTTGTGAAACATGGTGGCAGTGATACTGAAAGCATTTTTTAGTTGACGGATCATTTATCTTCAAACAAGCTTGTGAGAGGAGCAAGCTGGGTGTCAAAATCCATGAAGATCAAGAAAACTCCTTAAAATTGCTACCTTCCTGAAACTTCTCCTTTACACTATCCCCATCATCATCTTGGTCATTTCTCCTTGAGATTTTCCATTTTGTTCATGGCTGAGTAGATTGCCCTAGTCACTTTGCAGAAGAATGAATATTAACAAATTATAATGATATGCAATCTCTGTAAACTTTTTGGAATTCCATCGCTAAATGTTATCAACATGAGAAAACTTTTGCAAACCACAGAAAAAGTGCACTTCACCACAGCTCAGGTTTCAATGAATGAGTATCATCATCAGGTGATTAAAATAGTACAGCTCTTCCCTTATTTACCAGACAGTAAATGTATGTGAGGAAAGGATGAAACTCACAGGAGTAAAGGCATCCTAATTTTAGTGATTTATTATAGTAAATAAGATGAGGGCTTTGGTGGGTAACAGACATTCATGAATGAGATTAACATCACGATTTAAGACCTGGTTTTAAAATTTCCAGCTGTTTGAAAGTATTGAGCTCATGTCAGTCATTAGTAAAATGCAGCACATTAAGGTTTAACATTCTGGTGTTCACAATTCAAAAGTATCAGGATTCGATTGGATATTTGGGGAGGCGACCGATAGCTAAGGTCATTTGTGCCATAGGGATAGATAAGGGAGGAAGGGTGGATAGAAACCTGGCATCGGCATTAGCCTGCTCTTAATGAAAGGCACCAAGGGGACCACAGTTTATCGTCTCATCTGACAGACGGAGTACTGTACTTGAAGTGCCCTCCACAAGACACACAAGTAGGAATCGGGTTCCCTCTGAAAAACATCCTCTTCTGCAGGGATTTGAACCCTGACCACCTGTATGGTAGGCGAGTACTCTAGCCTTCACACCAACCTGATCCCCCATAAGTATCAGGTTAGCTTCCGTGTTATGCCTTTTTTGTGACAACAGTTTCACGGAGACACGGTACTTCCCGAGATTGATACGGGAGGCAATTGAAATATCCAAAACACCCAATAATCTCAACAGAGAAGATGGTTACATGCTATCCACCAATTGGAATTTGTGCTCGAGAAGAATTCGTACTTGACCCTTGGCCGGTATAGATATTGCAGCCAAAATGCATCATGAGCACTTCAGACCTGAAAAAGCGAGCTGGAATGCTCGTGAAACTGTCGTCACAAGAATGACACGATGTGGAAGCTATCCCGAAAGCCATCATGATTCTAGATCACTCTATGGAAGCTTTCACAACAACACAATTCAAAAGTGTTCAGCAAACTTAACAGATTTGTAATGATTGTTTTTAAAAGCACTTCATTCTAATCAGAAATTTTTTTACGCCGGCCCACTGCCCCCTCACAGTCACTGTGTGATAGTTCATGTATATGTTCCACTTTTGCACTCAGTATACACCTTACCTTTCAATATCCATCTCCATCCTTTTGGCGCTACTTTCTGTGAAGAGCTGGGACCTCCAGAATTATTTTCCTCTGTTCCTCTCTACTCTGAACCTTTGTCCTCCATCTCACTTCCAGTCTATGCAAGTCATCCTCCAGATCATCCTCATCAGAGCTATCTTTATCTGAGCCTTTCTCTCCTTCTTCAGCCTCCTGGTCTCCCATCAAAAACTATTTTCAATACAATTGTTTTCAGCATTCTATGGAGGTGTCCTGCCCATCTGATCTTTCCTCTTTTAATGTCATTCACTCTGTCCTGGTACATTATCTCCAACTCCTTGTTTGTACATATCATCCAAGGGCCTTGATCATTTATAGCACCATATTCTATATTTTTGCTTCTCTTTCTTTATTTATTTCTGTTCTCCTACTTTTTTCAGTGTTCCCATATTCAATTTGACCATAATTATATCGCCTTTCCATCTATGTATGTACCTTTTGTCATGGTGAGCCATATCATAATTTGTCTCTTTTCAAAATAAATTCTGATTTCCATAACAAGACACTTTTTTACATTTACATCTACATACTACCCTGCGAGCTGCCTTATGGGCATGTGGCAGGGGGTCTTAGAACACCAGCCATGTAAAGATATAATGGATAAGGTTTTGGGAAGCAAGATGGTGACATGTGTTGTGGGAGTGTATTTTCGTGGAGCTCAGATTTTGTAATGGTTGCTTATCGTGCATGGAAAGAATGAGTTTTTGTACCTATCTGCTTAGCAATGTATCTCTCTTATTTTATTGCTTCTGTCCGACCTAGAGAATTAGTGAGGTGTCATGATAATATTCTTTGTGTCACTGTGAAACACACCAGTTCCAAATTTCTCTAACAAGCTAAGCCTAGCATGAAGCCTTCAAGTCTAAAGGGGCTCACACCTTAACTCCTCTAAAAGTTTTTTAGGATGAGATTGTTAGCCTCAAACTCCCAACCCAAACTCCCTACGTTGTGGACTAGAGTTATATATCTGGGTTTCCATCTCCAAGACCAACTTATTTTGCCAGACCAGAAATTCAAGACCTGGGTCAGGCCTCCATTTTGTGTGAGAATGCCCTTCTCCTAGCCTTTGGTGTTCCCTACCCTCGTGAAAGGCAGCACGGGCACTACTATTAGCGGCACTTATTTATTTCTACTCAGCATTGTTATTGAGCCCTGTGGTTTTTGAAGAGTAGGACCCTGCCACAAGTCACCCTTGCCACATCCCAATGATTCTGCCTCCTCACTCTGAGACTGCTTATTTGGTTCTCCCCTTATATGCAGCTGCCCATCATATCTGATAGAGCATTCACTTTCTGCCACCTGCAACCTTCCCGCAACCTGATGCCTGGTTCCACTTTCCACAGGGTGGAATCTATGCAATGTATCAGAATATTTTTGAGCATATGTACTAGGTGACTGGTATGACATCTGGTCATGGTGAAGTGTGCTTTTCTGTAGTTTGTAAAAGTTTCCTCACGCTAATAAAATCTACAAATTGCCTTTCAAACTGGCACAAAGGGTGCTGGGACACCATTCTTGAAAAGAGGAGGGAATAGGTAAAAGGGAGTCAGAAGAGAGAAATGTTGCCAAGTGTACTGTTTAAAGCCATAAATCCTTCCTCTCATCATTTATGCATTTAATTTACTCTGATCATTGGAATAATTAACTGAGTGCATGACCAAATTAGAATTTAACTCTTTCCCACCTGCAGGAAATGAATCCAGCTTGAAGATTTTGGTCTTCCAGGTTTTCCACTGCATTTGTCCTTAGAGCCAGGACAACAGTTTCGCTGGTATTGCAGTCAGCTTCATTCAGTGAATGACGAAATGATACAGGATTTTTGGCTGTCTTATATGCCTCGCCCAATAGGGTTAGTTCTGTTGTCATTGGTCAATTTTATTGTCAGTATTTTTACTGATTTCAATAGTTTCTCATATTATGCGGGGGAAGTAATGTTTTCTTTGGCTAATAACTTTGTCTCTTCAAATTTAATGCTGTGCGTGGGACCTGTCCATATGTACTTTGAAATGGCAGAGAGGTATAGTTGTCTGTTCTTTGCTGCTCTCTGGTGTTCTTGCTGTTGGAATATCAGTTTCTCTGATGTAGGAGCTACCACAGCTGTTCTTTGCTTTGAATTTCTTTTGGCACCCAGGCCTTGACTCTGGTTAATAGATTGGTGGACTTGGAGACACAATTCAACCTTGTAACTATGTTTTATTTTTTGAGTGTCCAAGCAGTCTTTTCTGTGGTTCCAGCAATATAGCGGATGACAGTGAAGGCAGGAGGTTTCTCCATCCTCAGTGGGTGGATTGAGGTCCCTTTCCTTCTTCATTGTGGATTATGTCCTGTGGTAGCCACTTCCAGTGCTTGCTGAAGGCGGGTCCTTTTCCAGGGAAGGTCCATCAAAGATAATGAGGGCCTGGTTAACAGCTCCCGACTGGTGACAGGTACCCACTGTCCAACACACAGAATCATTGCAGCGTGGGAAACTGAGAATAACAGTTACAAATTACAATGGGACTAACCCCAATGAATGACGTTCATATACAGGTATAAGAATGTCGAAATTCTTTTATCATCACTTCATTGCCCTGAATAAGCCGACTTCTACACCAGTGAAACTGCTGTCCTGGCACAATGGACCTCTGTGGAGAAAAACCCGGAAGAGCTAAATCTTCAAAACCTTCTAGCCACGGAAGTCTTTACAGATGGATTCAGATTGCGGGTTGTTTGCTTATGACCCATCCTCACTGAGAAGTTGTAAGGTACTAAGAAATACCTGATGCTTTTTCAGCATATGATGTTGTTGAAGAATATTCAGGATTTCCACCGGTTCAGTCCCTACGGACATATCAATGTACAAGTTGTGTGTTGTCATCAGGGCATGATGATGATGGATGACTCGTGCCTCAAAACTTAGGCCGAGAGAGTGAGTTTAAGTCCGTGAAAAACCTCCATAGTCTTCACAAACATTGTAATGCACCACATATGTATGTAACTAGCTTCATACACAGGACATAGTAGTTTGAGCAAAAATCTGCATTCCCAGCAAGTGGAGTCCATACAGTTAAGTTCACCCACCCAGATGACTATTCCATTGCCTAGTCTGATGGAGGATTATATTGTCAAAAGGGTGAAATCCTTAATTTTAATCTTAAATGATGCATCCAGTTGTTTCTAGCATTTGAACTGAGTCTCCACCAAAGGTATGGTTCCTGTTCAGGTTGAAGGCAGTGGACGAACTATCGCTGTGCAGCTTGTTTCGAAGCATTGGAGCCCTGTGATTTTGGGGAGCCACAATGTGACTTCTTTGCTTTGTGGGTTCTAACAACCTAAGGGTTTTTATAAAATATTATTTTCAGTTGGTGAAAATAGTTAGACTATGAATAGGCTTTTGCATATAAGCTCCATGAGCTAATGTCTTTCAATTCATGAAAGGTAAAGGGGGTTGATATTTGGGGAGGCGAACAACAGCTAAGGTCATTTGCGCCATAGGGGATAGGTAAGGGAGGAAGGGCGGATAGATACTCGGCGATGGCATTAGCCTGCTCTTAATGATAGGCGCCAGAGGGACCACGGTTTAATATCTCATCCGTCAGATAGAGTACTGTACTTGAAGTGCCCTCCACAAGACACTCGAGTAGGGATCGGGTTTCCTCTGAAAAACATCCTCCTCTGCAGGGATTTGAACCCTGGCCATCCGTATGGTTAGTCAGTACTCATGCCACCACACCACCCAATCCCCCCCCTCGATTGTCATCTTGTCCCGAGTTGCCTAGTTGCGCTATTGATCCAAGGTTGAAGCCTTATTTGGAGGGTTGACTATCAGTAAGCCTGGTGAGCGTATCTTGAATCACAATTCTTTTCTTACGTTCAATTATTGCAAACCATATTAATTTGAATTGTGAGGGAGTGGCATGCTGGGGTTGTTTTATTGAGGCAGCTTAATAATTTAAATCAATAACTTTAGATGTGTGAACAGCTGGCCTGGCAATTCATTACAACCCACTTAGAAAACATGAGTTTACTCATGGAAATCCTTGGAAACTCAATGATTTTGGAAAGATTATTCAAGTGGCCATCTTGAATAAGGAAGATCAATTTTGTGATGGAGTGTGAAAAATACTGTAACAACCATGCCCTGCTAGGAATCAGTGGTGACTCAAGTGTACTTTCTAAGCAACAACCGTGATTGCCATAGTAAAAACATTTCTTAAGTTAATTTGAGTGAGATTTTTCCCTAGTCTTAATGTGGAATATACGATTTTTTTTAATTTCAGCCACTGAAAGAAGGATGAAGTGAATGTTTTAATATTTATGGTGCAAAAATATGCTTTTATTCTGAAATTCCTCATAATCAAATAAAGATATCTACGTAGGTTTTTAACTTGAATAATTTTTTGCTCTGTTTTAAGGTAAAATGTGTAAACAACAGAAGGTTTTTTGTGATTCTGTAAGAATTACAGTGGCGAGTAATTAAGTTTTTTTTAATACTTGAGAAAACATTCAAGCTCAGTATCTCTTATTTCTGACAGGGTCTAGGCATTCCAAAGTCCTCAGTTTTTAAGTACAGTAAATATGATGATAATCTCAAGAGTGCGTGCATGTACCCCATATCTTTGAAAATGGTTTCCATTTTTTGGCAAGTATCTCAAAAAGTAATGTGGTAAGTGGCAAATATTTTGGTATCTTTCTAAAGATGAGATATTTTTTGTTAATAATTGCACCGTAGAGTAAGCAGGAATGGTTACTGCTTACTCAATGCCGATACCAAATTAATTGTGACTAGGTGAAATGATATCTCACTCCAACTAGATTTTATGTATCAACCTTAGAGACTTAGCTCTTTTGAGATTTTTAGCACTTATAAATTGGCTGAAAATTGAAGTAAAGTTGTATGGTTGGCCCTGAAAATTTTTTTATGTTGCCGGGGAACTGTATTGTTACAGGAAAAATCAAAATGGTAGTGATGGCATAAATTTGATTCAATTTTATGGTACTTAACAACTGCTATAAATCTTGAAAATCTATTCTTTATGAAATTTGATTTTTCCATGTAGGTTTTGAATAAAATATGTTGTCAAGATGTGCAAAATCACCAATAGTCTTTAGCATACCTTTAAAATGTAATAATTCTTATCTACCTGAAGGGAGCTGGGTCAGCTTTTGATCTCCTGGATTTTCATGTCCGCAGTCTTTTGTTGCCAATTTCAAAGGTGTGTTATTTATTTTACCCGATGCAGTCTCTGATGCTCTTAATCTAATGTTTGTAATTGGTAGTTAATTTAATTTTGGTGGGTTGGTATCTTATTGCATTGCAAACACTTTCACTTTCTCAGGTTTTGTGCATTTATGTTGTCAGGATTTCTAGCCGTGTGCTCCCGCCTTCCTTTTGCTCCTTTGCCAAACCCTTTGAGTAGAGTCTTACTTACCCTGACATTATGCTTCATGCTGGTCACTGCCACCAAGTTTTGCTACTACTGTAAATGGTTATTAATTGTAAGATATCACCGTGTTCAGTATGGTAAGATTGGGCAGAATGTGTCACGTTTGTTGGTTCTTCAGCCTTTTAAGATGGGTTAAATTAACCTTATGTAATGGCAGCCTTCCATGTAGTCTAAGTCATTTTTTTCATTCCTTGGGTTGTGTTTAAGTCAAGATAGAGATAAAGATGATGAAAATATGTGAATACAATGAGGTCTTCAACATGTTATTGGTCTGATTCCTTAATTGTCACATGTGCTGTGAAAATTCAGGTTAACTAAATGATAATACATATAAATGTGAGGTCATTGTTACTTAAAGCAGCCAGTAGCAGTTGTATTGAGGTTTGGAATATGAGTGTCCAATAAATCTGTTATGTGAACTTCTTAATGCTATTTTTAATAAGTATTTATCATATACTTAAAAATTTTAATTCATTAACATTTTCTAAGGAATGATTGAACAAAGATAGTTGTATGAAACTATAGGTTATCTCAAGGCTGCCATCTGTATATAATTCCCAGCTTCTCATAAATGAGTATGAGTTGGAGTAAATTGTTCTCGTCCAAAATGGAGAAAAGATCTTGAATCGTGCAAATTTCCTCTTAGGTTTGGAATTTAAAACTTGAATCTTTGCAATGTGTTTGTTATTTAAATCTTTCAAATGCTAATCTAAAGGATTATTTTGAAGTTGAAACTGAAAGAAAAGATTTATTATTTTGTTTTATTACAACAGAACTGTTATTCAAAAGCATGAAAATTTAAAGTATTATTTCCTTTTACCAAATTTCTCTCTTTTGAATAAGGCATAGCCATATTTTTAATAACCCTATTCATAAGTTTGTGCTTCAGTTAACATAGGTGTCTAATTTTGCCTTGAATAAAAGTTTGTATCTTAAATTAAAGCTTTTTATTTTTTCTTCTTACAATAATTAATAAAGGATTACTTAATGAGATTTGAGGGCCTATTAGCATTTGGGTTTGAGAAAATTTAGCATTTTTCATGCTTATGTGTAAGTAATTCATTGCCATGTTAGATGAGCCAAAACATCTGAGAACCTGTTATTTGAGGCAGACATGTGAAAGCTACTCAAAATATATGATGCATGATTACAATTTTGAGCTCCAATCGGGTTCAGTTTTTAATGCCTGTTTATCAAGGTTTGATTTTCATTAAAATGGTCGACTAAGTTGGCTATAAAACTGGTTTATTTTTATAAAATGTTTCATAGTATAAGAGTTGATTATATTTTTTTCATGTTTCATTTACTTTTAAGGGTGAATTAATAAAAAGCCACCCTAGTTTGAAATGTTGAAAAACTTTTGATAGTATGATTTAATTGAAAAGTGTTGACTTCTCCTGGATTTAGATGTAATTTGTTAATTTCTTAATCTTTTTGGATTTTTGAAATTTTCTCCAAATACTGCTCGGATAATTTTGGATACCTTTGGGGAAATTTGGTCATCAGAAGCACTGTAGTTGATGTGGGAGACACTTTTTGAAACATCAGTGGACATGTGGCATATAACCTGGTGTTTAATCGAGAAGAATTCTTCTTCATTGTGTGCTAGGAAGACAGAAGTACTTTCATTACTTTGATTAACATGAACCTGGTCTTGTACTAAACTTTGAAGAATATAATCTTTGTTGGCATTAAATAATGAAAATGTCATTTTGGGTTATGTATGGTCTTGATTGTGCATGTATTTAATCCTTAATAGTCCTAGATTCAATGTATATTTTCTTTTGCTTGCATCTGAGTGTCTTGACAACTTGTCTAATGAGTTAATTATGCAGAGACAGGTTTCTATGTCTTATCTTCCTGCTAAGTCAATTATATTATAAAAATCCTGATTTCCTGAGTTGAGGAGATTTGCTTGGTTTTTTACCTGGATGTCTTTAAAATCATTTTTACAATGGGATACCATGGCATATATGGTGATGTAGGTTTAGCTGGTTAGTCCATTCCAGCCCTTTATATTTGTGGAAATTTATACTGTTTAACAGAATATTGTGTCATTCAATCAGGTCAGGGTAATAATGTGAGCACAACCGTTAGTTTGTTCCACTAATTCAGGGAGTCAGGTGGGCGCCCATGGGCTCTGGTGTGCCTTTTAGAGAGGGGAAAAAATTTCCACACACAATATGTTTCTCCCAGTTACAATGTTTCAGCTACCTGATTTTGGTGCCGAATGAAAGATCTCATTTATCTATTTATATTTATAAACCAATAGCCAGGCTTTCATAAGTTTTTCATGGTGATAGATCAATGATATGTAATAAAATCAATGGGTGGTGTGTGGAATTTTTTTTCACCAAAATATTAAAAACGCAATTAGACCGGTTTCGGCCTTTTCAGGCCATTATCAAGATTACAAAAAAAAAGAGAAAACCTATCTTTTTTGTAATCTTGTTAATGGCCTGAAAAGGCCAAAACCGGTAGAATTGTGTTTTTTTAATATATTGGTGGAAAAAAAAGTGGTTTCATTTTAAAGATTGTAATGTAATTTCTAATAAAATTTGGATGGCAGTCATTACTCAACAGAAAGGCTGGTGGATATTAAAACTAAACAATTCCAATGAAAGTATTCCTAATTAGCCTTCAATCAGTAAAGGAAATGTCAAATTTGATGTGGTAAATGCTGATAGAATATACCTACTAAGGCATATGCATTCATATGAAACTCATGGCCTTGCCGTGTACTCCATCACTGTACTTTTAGTTCTCTTTGTTCAATATATCCTCTCTGTTCGCAGTAAGTATGTGGCAGAGAAATTGATTCATTGTGTAAAGGGAGGTCAAGTGACTTTTCGGTTTGAAATTGTATTAAACCTTTTATGGAATAGAATTGAGCCGATCGGATTCCCACAGAGGTGTTGAAGGAAATTTTGAACATTTGGAGCAAAATTGTATTGGTGAAGTATGAAAAACTTTTAAAATTTATACCATGAGCATCAGACAGTAAATGAAAATGATATTCTCGAGAAACTTACTTCACTCATTACAAGGCTAGTGAAATTCAGTAGCTTACAGATGTCTACATGAAGAATGTCCCTTGAGGATGAAGCAGTAACTGTGACTTATGAGGAATGCATACTTGAGTATTTGAGATAATCCTCATAGTTAAAAGGATAACAATTCTTCTATCTTTATTCCAGTGACCTTGTCTTATGGCATGTACTTTTACCCAAATGAGCATAAATATGCTGATTTTCATTACTTTCAAAATGCAGTCTTAGTGTTCTATTTTCTTGCATCCATTCTCTTAATTCTGTGATGAGTCTTATGATAAAAATGAGCCATATGTATAACTGTGATGATTTTTTTAAATTTTAAAGCAATAACATTAAACGTTGCATCCAGGCCTTGGCAGTCTTGGCCTAGACTTTATGACTATGAAGAGTTGAGTTTGAAGTGAAGTTACTCAGTTGACAGAAAGTACTGCTCATTTTATCATTGAAATATAGTGATGGATCATGAAGGAACTGGGATTTTTTCATATAAAGCAATTCTATTTATTTTTTGTTATTCAAACATTAGTTGCTTTTCAAGTGCTCCCTATAAAATGAATGCACTTGTGTAACCTTTAAGTCCAATTTTGAAAACACATTTTAAACTCATCTTCTCTAATGCCTTTTCAGGGCCCCCAGCATTTTTTGTTTCACCTCTTTTATATCTTCAAAATGTTTCTCATTAGGGTCCCTGTCCATTTGAAGGAACAAAAAATTCACTCGGTTCCAAGTCAGGCACGTGAGGGGGCAGGAAAATGGAATCAAGCCATTGTTGGTCAAAAAACGGCATTCAAAGAGTGCCACGTGAGTGGGCACAATTTTGTTGTGGAAGAACCAGTCACCCAACTGCCATAAATTGGGGCATATTTTTCTGTAAACTGGCGTGGAAACTTTTTAACAAGTTGCTGAATTAAGCTCTGCACCATCTTAAACCACTTAGCTTGCTCATACATGGTGGGGGAAAAAATCTCTTAGTAAATTCCAACCTTAAAATTTTATTACCGACATAGGTTTCAATTGCCTTGCGATCATGGTCATGGTGATTGCAAGGCAATCAAAACCTAGGTCGTTAATAAAATTTTAAGTGTTGAATTTACTAAGTGATTTTTTTTCGTCATGTCTGTGGTAACCTTCCACAAATTTACGCCATCAACCAGTAATTTTATTAGTTAACTCATCTAAGATATAGCTTGTTGCCGATCTTTGTGATCATCGATCACCCTTTCCCATCTTTTGAAGCGAATAAACCTCTCGTGTAAACTTGGGTTTTTCCAACAGCATCCTTTCTGTCAAAAGTCTTCAACAGAACAAGAGTTTCAGCAGCATTTTTCATGAGCAGGAAGCAACATTTCATGGCCTTGTGTTGTTCACGAGAATCTGCTACATTAAAAATTCTCACAAGCGCAAAATTGCTCCCACATAAAATTGATGGGCACTTTGCACAATCTCTCCCAGCATTTCCACTTGAAGTAGTAAATGCTGGAAGGTTTGGACTACACTAGACCTAGAATCAGAGTTTTATGCTACAAATGGGCATTGCTTGGAGGTACAATTCCAGTTTCTCTTGGGTCCTCCCTTGTATAATCCCTTCTGTATCAGGCGTTAGGGTCATGGAGTAGAATTCCTAATGTGAGACTGCCCTTATATTTGATTTATAAATGAATTCACTTTGTAATATTCCACAATGGTTTTTATTATTCCGACCTAGGTTTC
Source organism: Ceriagrion tenellum (assembly GCA_963169105.1). Classification (NCBI taxonomy): domain Eukaryota; kingdom Metazoa; phylum Arthropoda; class Insecta; order Odonata; family Coenagrionidae; genus Ceriagrion; species Ceriagrion tenellum. The sequence goes on from OY720637.1 coordinate 127,947,978, forward strand.
GACTCAAGTCATTATCAAGGTGACAATATTACACCACGAGCCTCTTATATACGTTGTCAGGGTGTAGGGGAGGGGAAGTAGGAGAGGGGGAAGTAGAGGATGGGAAAGCAGCTAATTGGGTCGAGAGTGGATGACTGGTCCGAATAAGGTGGGGGGGGGGGGAAAGAAAGGATTGAGTATTGTTTTAAGGATTTACGTCATGGGAGAGGGGGGGGGAAGGGAAAGGTAAGGTCAGGAAAGGAGAGTGGAAAAGGAACATTTCATTTAGCACTAACAAATTTTGATTTTTGCATTGTAAAACTATTTTGAGATTTTCTAAATATGTAATCCAATTTGTGGCCCTTACATTGTACGTGAAGGACTTTCGGGATGAAGTCACTTAGGAATTTATTATATATTCCCTTATATTTGCTCAAAAAGTTACTCACCAATATAATATGTAGATTTCTTGAGTTGAATGTCATGCAGTGAGATTTGGTACCATGCTTCAGAAAAGACTTTATCATATTTACTGTAATACCTATAGATATAATAACCCAGTGGGGAAAATTTTATGCAAAAGTTATGCAAAGAATATTCTTTAGTGCAGAGAATATTCATCATGAACGTTCAAAGTAGTATCAAATGGCGCACTATCCGAGTGCAAAGTACATACTCCTTCGGTAGTGCATAGTATGTTCATTGGATGTGCATCGTGCACTATCTTTGACCACATCCTGCAGGACGAAGGTGCAAAGATGCTTCATAGTCTGTGCATGGTGGTCGACCTTTATCAGAGGTAATGTTTCAGATGTTCACGGGATGCGCATCATACACTACCCAGTGGGGAATCACCATAGAGAGTTGACACACAACTTGGCATTACCTTGCTTTCTCTTTTAAGCGATGATGAGATGCAGGCTGATGAATATATATGCCCAGATGATAAGCCCAAGCTTGCCATTTCAACTACTTAACTATCACATTGTGTTTACTAACTTATGCTCCACTCTTGTACCTCTGATTTTGAGACATGCACATTAAAATACATTGCTTTTGTATTAAAACATTTAAAGATGGATAACTGTCATACATATTGTCTCGTTTTCTACCTTAAATTTATATTTACTCCTTATTTTTAGACATTAGCATGGTCACTTATACCAAAGCCCTGCTGGAGATTTAGATCGTGCAAAGGATGTTCATTTTACATGCATTTTGGTCCATCTCCATCCGAGGCAGTGCATACTGCATATAGGCCTAGGCATGTAAAATGTTTGATGAATACATCAATTGTTGACTATAGTTTTTCGGCCAACATTTAAAATTACTTCACTTTCAGAACTTTTGAAAAAAGTAACAAAGGCAATAGTACTCGGGCGTGCGTCACTCGCAAGATGTAGGCATTTTGGAGGAAAACATTAAAAATAATCTTCTACCTCCACATCCATTTGGAGGCGTGCCCGTGCTCCTTTGGCATTTTAGCCCATACGTCCAACATACAACAATCAAAGAATGTGCTAATACAAGCGTCTTTGTCGTAGTCCCCTTGGTTACTTTAGTGAATATGCTGACACTGTTCACGCTGTACATGCGTAAAGTTGGTGCAGCGAGGAACAACCTTGCAGGTCTTATGCACGTCCATTCTACATTAAGGCAACCCTGCACAGACTTTGAATTACTTCAAACTTAATCCTGCACAAACTTTCCCCACTGGGAATTGAGAGAAAATAAAAAGATAAATGAGTGACAACGAATACGTGTGCTTATCATGATTCTCTCCAAATAGCCAAGTTTTTGGGTACCTAATCTGTTGAACTATATCTTCACATTTATATCCGTGGTTTTGAATCACTATTTCCAGGCATGAGCATTGTGAAAAAAGATCTTTGGAAATGCAGTCATGCTTAGTTTATCATTAGGAATGGGTTTGGACAATTGTTTATGCCAGTCAAAGTTTTGTGTAAAAAGGCAATGCTCAACTGTTTATTGTGACTCAAAATAACTAGTATGTCAATGAACTTGCTGTGTGGCCCCTAAAAATAAATGTTTTTCCAATGTGTTTTTACGTGAACTATTCCAGCAATTCAATATTGAATTTCCCAAAAGTAAACATATTCATAAGATGTTATCTACATCATCCGAGGTCCAGTTCTCTCTCTGATTCAAAGAGAGAGTACGCATTGTGTATACCATTGAGGAATGAATCAAAAAGGCTCGACTGTGAGATTCACTTCCTAAAAAAAGTTGAGGTGAACATATTGGCTGCATGCTCTGTTGCATATCAATCCACGAAGATGATGCTTATGCATTGAAACTATTCGTGCCTTGTTCCTACAATAGTTACATATCAGTGGATATTTTTTATCCCTTACATTTTAAAATTATTTCCTCCTTGGTAAGCTTTAAACTTTTAAATTAATAGATGCCATCACTCATAAAAATGTCAACAGAAGGTTATAAATATGCTGCACATACTATCACATTTAAGAAGGTGACTGTGGCTACTTTTTGGAACACTATTTCACTAGTATTTCAATAATTATACTCTTGTTCTGAGCAATAAATCATCGATATGAGAACTAAGCTAATGATTGGAGAACAGAAAATGTGTGATCCCACACTTTTTAACTCTCATTGAACTTGGCAATAAAAAGACAGTGGTTTATGAGCCCATTGCCTATGCAAGAAAAGTCTCATGGTTGTGTTAGTAATGTTTAATGACATTTAATATTTCGATGTAAAGTCATAAACTTCTGCTAAAATCTTGTCTGTTGTCATTAGTTGCCCATGTCACTGTCACTCTATTGATATGGCAATACTAAACTGTGGAACGTTCACTTTTTCTCTGGAATTAAATATTTTGTAGAAATGATTTCAAGTGTGTAATCAATAGTCCCATGAATTTTTTTATTTACCTTTCCTACATTTGCTTTTACTCTCCCTATTTCTTGCAGATCGAGCCTCCTGTATTCCATGTACTTTGTGTAACAAAATTATTTCGAACAAATCAAACCTTATTAAGCACATGAAGATCCGACACAGCTCTGGCTCAACAGCAGAAAAATGCCATCACTGTGGTAAAACCTTCAAAAATAAGTACAGCTTGAAATACCACTGTTATATGTATCACAGACAACCCCGTTGAAGTTCATTGTTTTGTGCTCATTCATTTGTATTTATTTGTCAAATCAATCGCTGTGCGGATGGCCTTGTAAAATTTAACTATAGTGATATAAATATGCTACCCACTTCCTCTTCAGAGTTGAATGTCTTTCTTGTAAATGGGGTCTGTAGCTTAAGAGTACAACATATGATTCACGTATCTAATAGCTGGTAATATGCCATATTTACACGGGTACCATGCACCCATGAAAGGTACTCAGTGTAATTTTTACAAAGACGCAGAAGAAGCTTTCTTGTGCAATGTGGCAGTGTAGGAAATAGAAGCAGTTGGAAAAAGACATCCACTTGAGTAACGCCATTGGAAAACGTGTGTTTTTATGTGCAGATGATACAGTGTGTTGTATGGTGCTGGGCATCGTAGAGGGCCAAGCTAATGATGTAGATGTGGGTGATTGGTGCTTATCATGAGAAAATTTTATTGCTTTGTTAACTTGTTCAGCAGGAGAAGGTCCATGCCAGCTGCCTGAACAAGGAATCAAGGAACTGAAGTCTTTCATCTATATCCTTGTGAATAAGGTGTACCCAAGTTTTCATTCTAAATTATGAAAAAATATTAAGCATGGTACTCACATAGATATGGCATCATTTACTGAGCATTCATTTGGGAAAAAGTAGTATGTTATTATGTGTTGGACTGGGTTGCCTGTTTGTAAAAAATTTTCTTGAAACTTAGGAGAATTTATTGAAAAGCTGTAATTGATAGGCCTCGATCTCGTAGGAAAATGGATTGCTGTATTTTTTTTGCGATTCATTGCATTACATAGAGGGTCCCGACGTAAAGTTCAACATTGATTGGCAGTTGATATTTATTTTGGGCCAAATAATAGGGCAGTCACTTCTCTTTGAATGTGTTGATTTTTATTCTCTCTTGAGTATTAAAGGAGATTTTTTATGTGCTTGGGTTTTTTGACTCCTTGAAAATTTTTATCCGTTGGATTATGTACAATTTGAGTCATCCAAATATTTTAGTGACATAAGTATATAAAAGGTCTAATATACCTTGGCTTACTGAGCGTAGTTGCCTAGTTATATACTATAGTCATCATTTGTGCTGTGCTACTGTCTTCTCCAGCTCTCAACTCTTCCTTATTTATTGCCTAGTCACAATGCTTCTGGATAATTATTCCTTCCTGCATTCCTCTATACTTGAGCAATGCAATATATTTATTGTTTCTCGGGCTCGTTTATTTTTCATATTAATCATTTGAGTCTTCACTCATATTATTCATGGTCGTTGAAGTTTGAAAGAACATGGCAAAAACTCAGAAAAAAATCCAAGAAAAATATTTGTTAAAAAATTTGCTCAATCATGGCAATTGTCAGCCATCAACAAAATGACATGCTGTTTGGACTCATTTCAATATTTATAAGAAAATTAGTTTAATGTCTTTGGTATTATCACATATTAAAATAAATTTATAACTTTCGTTTTCAAAAGTCTACCTCTGAGTTATTAGTCAAGCACTGCCACAGGACCTGCTCCTTCTGAGAGCCTTAATTGAGACTGCTCAAGTTGAGAAGTCCCTGTCAGGAAGTGGCAAGATGAAAAGTTTGAATCCTCTCGACCATGGCTCTAGCCGAGCAACTTCCCCACCATTCCTAATGTGCCACGTGTCGGCCCGTTCCATGTGGCATGTCACAAAGAGGCAGCCGATAGTTTCTGTTTAAATCCAAAGTCATCTTAGCAATCATTCCAACTTTGAGGCCGAGTTTTCACTCCCTCCCCACCCTACCTCCCTGCGGCTAAGCCACGCAAACTGTTCTGAGCACACATGAAGGGCCAGTTGCAAAGATAAATAGGAGGGGTAAGAGGGTGTTTTGTGGAGAGCATGCCCAGTGTAATGCTCCATCTGTGTGGTTATATGTTAAACTTGAATCTCAAAACCCCTTCCATTAAGAGTCAGCTAATGCTTTTCTCCACCCTTTCTCCATTCCCCAAATAATCTCCTCGTATTCAATGTACCCACTTGTGGTGCAAATTACCTCAGTTATTATGTATTTGGTTCATTTCCATCTTTTGGCTAATTCCACACGTTTCTTTTTTTATATCCATCAGCTGCTTGAGATTACTATATATATATATATATATATATATTTTTTTTTTTTTAAACTATTCCTGGAGTAATGAAGCATTCCCAAGTTTGTGCATATCAGTAGAAAAGTGTTAGTTTGTTGCTGATAGTTTGTCTAGCTCAGCTATTGCAACTTCTCCAGTGAGAAAAGAAAAAGGCGCTTGACCCTCTGCTATATATGGTTCTCTACGCACTAACTTGCCCACAATAGAATGGGAAAGGGCCCCCTTACTTTTTCCCTTACTCAATGTTAGCTTAATAATGAATCAGCTGTAACTGAAGGTTTAAGGTGAAGTTGCATTGTATTCTAGCCTTAGTCCATATCACATAGGTTGGTTAGTTTATGGGCAGCCATGTGCATGTTCCTGGTGCATCTTATCCATCTTGATAAAGGTATCCCTAGGGAACGTTAACTTTGAACTTGAGGAATGCCTGCTTATTGATGATTCTCATTGGTTTTTCTTCCATCTTCATATAATCTTTCCCTATTTTCTGTCATGGCAACTATGAAGCCAGTTCATGAGTGATATTTTCTGTGAGGTAACTGTTGACATTAGAAATAATCCTGATCTACTGTTTGCCATTTGTTCTCTTTGAGGATCTGGGGAAATGGCATTCAGTTGGTTATCCTGAGTCTTTAAATTCCTGTGGGGAGGTAAAGAGATGAAAAATCTAAATATTGATGCTTTACTTGTTTTATGCCATTGGTACCGAAGGTAGTTCTGGCTATATCCCTTGTTAATTCATACCATTAGTCACTAATTACATGTTTCTTCCATTCAAGCATGTACTAAAACATTCGAAGCAAGCAATACTAAAATATTTGAAATTCTCAGATCAGTTCAAACATCTGTAGGTAATTTCAATTCATTCATGGGTTCTAGTTATGGTTACATGAAGCAGTTTGTCATATTGGATTACTTATTTTAAAATGTTAGACACAGAGAGTGAGATTTATTATTGTTTTTTGCTTTGAGCCAGGTACTCTTGAATGATTGATAAAATATGGGACTCAATATTTTAAGTTTCTTCGTCATCTTTGTATTACTCTGTGCCAAAATTTCATGTATGCTACTTAAGAACAGGCCTATTGTTTTGTACTACCATCAAGCTGATGGAACAAAATGGAGGAATGAAAATACAATGTTAAGTCCTTTTATCGGTAAACATCAACTTGGGTTTCAATTGCTAAACTCTGCTTTTTCAGGTGACTTGGATAGCTTAATGGTTGAAACCTGCAGTCTGTATAATTTTTTTTGATGATTTCTGCAAGGATATTACCTTTTCTTATAGTATTTAGTTCCACCATGTTACAACTCAAAATGCCAAAAAGATTGAATGTAAGTTGTTTATTGAATTTTTCACATTCATTTATGTATGCAATGTAATCAGAGTATTACTTTCACGTTTGTGAATCACCTTTTAATGGCTAATTTGTTGAGAGTTAGTGGGCAAAATAACTTGATGAAATTGTTTCAAGGTAGGTCTTGTCCGGTAATAGAAAAGGTTCATTCATTCACATCCTTCATCCATTCATAAAGCTGATCAGTGTATGTGGTAGCCATGATAAGTGTTTTCTAATCATCATCATTGTGATTCTTTTCCATTGTCTATGAAACATCATAGCACATAACCTATTTTCCTGTATATTTTGGATTGTATTCTGTAGATTTGCCCAATGTAAACTAATGGTGTATGAAATGAGGTAGTATTTTTACATTTGCAATAAATTTTTAAAAATTCTCTGTATTTTAGTTTAGTATAGTTTTGATGAATTGCTCCTTGTACAATCTGGATTTCTGTGCTAAGAGTAATTCCTTTAGTATTTTATGAAGTTTAATTTTCATGTCCCTCCATTAATGAGGAGGGTTGTTCTGCATGTGGTAAAATGCTATCATTAGTGCTATAATATTTATGTTCATCCCTCATGGTGTTATGTTGAAATATCGTTAAACAATAGTGTGATCATTTTTTTGCAACAGCATTCACCTAATTGAAAAGCATTAAGTGCCTATCCAATGGCAGGATATTTTTGTCTTTTTTCATTAACATCTTACTTTAAATAGAGATGTAGCCAGGGGAGTATTCCTGAAGTCCAAACGCCCTCCCACCACTCCTGCCCTAAGGTTTTTAAATTTACGTCTTGAAAATTAAGATGCTTAAGGAGAAAGATATACATAATTAGCTCTACATATTATATATTAATTTCATTCATGGATTCTTAAAAGAAAAACTCTTTTAGGAAATGTATATGTAATTTTTCAACATAAAATACAACTTGTACTTTCTTCCAGACCTTAGCATGATAAGTTATAAAGAATCGGCTCTTCCTCAACAGTTGTTATGGTACTCTTCCATCACTCATTATTACATTCTAATTGTATAATTTTGCTCTTGATTTTTTAATAATTTTCTAATTGATTTAACCTCCCTGCTCCCACTTCACCAATTATATGCACCTACATAGTGTGAAACACCTTCTCCCTCCTTCAAAAGTTGGAATTGAGATGAAGCACCAATAAACGTTACTATGTATTGTGCTATGCACCACTTGAAACTATTTAAAGTTAAAGACTCTTTGATGTTTGGTTTTGAAAGAAGCATTATTTGAAAAAGATAAGTGGCAACATTTTTATAGCTGAATTTTTGGAGAATTGTGCTTTTTTTGGTAGGAAGCATGTTGAATCACAGTTCTTATATAGCCAATTTTTATAAAGAATGCAATAATGCTGTAATGAATGCTAAAGAAAAAATCAAAACATTGGTGTTTAATTAGAATCACAGCTCAATCCTCAAATGGATTCCTCCATTTTAGGATTGATAACAATTACCTACAGTAAGCATAATTTTACTGTGATTAAGTTCTCTGGATGTTAAAATTCTTATTTTGACTTTATTTGTGTTAACACTTCAATAATTTGAAATAAGTCTATAGGTAGTAGCAGAAGGTAGCCGTAAACTCAGCATCCTTCTTTCTGGTCTAATACAGTCTCTTGTGAGAATGCTGTTAGATTAGTTTGTGGGTGGTGCTTGATCTTTCAATGCAACCTTGTTCATTTTATCTCTCAAGATGGTGAGGTTGATGTCTTCTGAGCACGGTCCAATATTTCCCATGACAGCCAAGGGAGTTAGAGCTTCTTGTATCATTAAGCGATTCATTTTGGGTAGTGGCCAGATGGGAAACTTTATGTCAAAACGAATACGCATATCACCTCTTTTTCGACTTTTGTCGCCGGAAATCGGAAGTCCTTCTCCTGGGATGACCAGTTGGTAAGAGGGCCTAATTTGGAGAAAGTTGTACGAACAATTGTTATTATTTATTTATTGTGCTCAGCATTTTTTCATGAAAACTAAAAGGCAATATTGCTGTTGCTCAGTATAAATTTTGAAGAGAACAACCTTAAAAATTCAGTACAATTATGTGGATGTTAACTCCTGAATGTCATGAAAAGTGATGCAATGTGTATTCAGCACCCACTTATGTCCTATCTTGGTGGTGAGTTGTAATTAGTAGTCATGGATCCATTAACATTAATAATGCTTCTTTTTAAGATTTCTTGCTGGAAAAAATACAGACCCTCTCCCAGTTCTCTTGATTGCATTAGAACTGAAAGCATCTCCTCAGTCATTTCAGGATCTCTAAGGTTAACATTCATTAGTTCTTCTCATATTATTACCAGGAGTTCTCTGCGGTTTAATTGTAAAAATCTATACCTGTAAAATTAAAATCTGACTAACCATAAACAGAAATATATTATGGTGTTTTAGAATTTTTCTCACTGTTCACATATTCTCTTTGGTGGTGAGTTTAAACAGGACAGTTGTGACTCATTTTATGCAAGACATGCGGCCCTTGTAATGCATCTCTAGTTCATAGCAAGAAGTGCATACTTTACCTCTACTATTTATGAAAAACTAGAAAATTGTCCTTTTCTCTTGGATGTGAAAAAATTGGAATCCTTCAAATACTAGGTCTGAATTTACTGCCACAAATCAACCTGAATGATGATAGGAACATTAAAAGTATCACTCAATGATAAGTATAAACATAAGTGTAGATATAAATGAGGTAACAAAAGCTGGGCAAATATTTGACATCAGCTCAGAAGCTGTAACAAAGTGTCACAGTTGGTTATCAAGTAATAATAGAGATATTTCTCAGAGTTTAGGGTTTGAAACAGTTATTTCCATTGCTAGGACTGCACATATCTTTCATTTACGAATGGAATTTAAAGGAACAATGAATTGAAATAGCTTAATGTACAAATTTGGAATGGTTTTCCTTAATTACCTACATTTTTACAGTTATATAAACTTGAGGTTTAAGTGTTTGTGGCTCACTTAAGCCTAAAAAATCATGTTAAAATGGACATTTAGTTGTGCTATGCAAAGACATCCACAGCTGGCTTGTCAGGTAATAATAGCATAAATCGTGTTGTGCTGATTTTTATTAAGCAGGTTGTACATGTTTCTTTCTGTTTCTCATAAGTTATATACAACTGTTTTCGTATACTTCTCTCATGAGTACCATAAAAATTTTTCTTAGACTTTTGGTTAATGATTTGTGTGTAAAAATGGGTCTACCGTAAATTTTACAAATACTTCCACAATTAGCAGCATAAACTTTGAGATGGCTCTGGCTTGACTGTAAGAGTCGAGACAAATACTGAGGTGTACATTTTTATTTATTGAGTTTAAATAATCGTGCTCTCACTGATAGAATGGGTTATGTATTGAAATGTAAAATTAAGGTACAAAAAATGTATATCATTCCACAAATATTTTTAATGATTACATTTATCAGTCATGGGCAGCGGCATCGAAATGGGGGCAGGAGTGGCCGAAGGCCCCCCCAGAATTTGCCCTGGGCCCTTTCAGGCAAAGTGGGCCCTTTTGGAAGGGTCGTAGCTGCATTGCTAAATGGTTTGAGAATTACAAGTGACTACATTACGTAGAGGACCAGGATCATGTCCTGTGTTTCACCTGTCAAGCGCAACGTTTAGGGAAAAGTGCAACTGGACATGGTGATGAACAGTCCTTTTCTCAAACTGGTTTTAACTTGTGACGGAAAGCCATTGAGAAATTGAATATTCACCAGAATTCGCAGTACCATCGCGATTCACCTAGTTATATAGTTGACGTTTTAAAGAGGGAATCTGTCGCGTCCTTGGTATCAGCGCAGCTAAAAAAGTCCCAGAAAGATGCTCGCGGATACAAAATTATGTAGAGCTCTTTGAGATATTTGGCACGTAGTGGCCAAGCTATTCGAGGTACCACCAATGATTGCGGCAATCTGATAGAACTTTTAGAGGAGAGGGCACTCGAATATCATGCATTGGAAGTATGGCTAAACAGTAGGGATAATTGGCTCAGTGGTGACATCCGAAATGAGATCCTGGAAATTATGTCACACGAGGTCCTTCACACTCTGGTGCAGGATAAAAAGGAAAGTTTATTCTTTTGGCTGATGGTATATACCACCGATGCCTCAGGTGATGAATAGCTATCCTTTTGCTTCCGCTATGTCAACAAGACAACTATAGAAGAGCACGAAGTCTTCGTTGGCCTCTATTGCATATTAAGTGGGACTGTGTCATTGTGAAGATGACAATTTTGGATGTTCTTCTGCGGCTAGGCCTGAGCCATAATTTTCTTCATGGACACTGCTTCCACGGCACAGCTACCATGTCCGGAAGACTTAATGGTGTGCAAAAATTGATTACTGATGAGAAACGAAAATCAATATTTGTACACTGCTCAAAACATGCACTGGACTTAGTCATTCAAGAATTATCCAAACAATATGACATTTTTCTGTTTGCCTGTCAAATAAAAGAAGTTTCGAAAGTTATCATGGAGTCTGCTGAAAGAAAGCAGATTTAGAGGGACATCGTTATTGAACCATGCTTTTCTGATTCTGGGTCTGATAATATTCAAGCCCCTATGATACCATGACTATGCATGGTGTGTCCGACTCGTTGGTGTAAATGCACTGCTGCTTTGCAAAGATTCCTGGAGAACTATTTACGAGTGTGACAAACCTTAGAGATTATGCTCAATGACAGCTCCATCAACATGAATAACGAGCGTAAGGCCTCTCTTCAGGGTTATCTGGGTAAAATGGGAAAATTTTCAACAGTCATGGCTTTGAAAATCTCGCTTCTCATTTGTGAACCCACCGAGCATCTTGCAAAGGCTTTGCAGAAAGAAAATTACACCACGACTGGAGCAAAACAGTCCTCTCAGAGTCTGCTTGGCACATTCAGTGCAATGAGCGAGTTGGACTTCGATTGTTTGTGGGACACTAAACAATGAACACGATCTTGGGCTTACGATTCCCGACCTCCCAAGGAACTGGGCCCCTCCGAGGAAGTTGGAACAGCTTGGCGGAAGAGCACCACCCGTACCTGTTCGGCTAACCACGAAGGACCAGCTTCAGAAAGACCTCATATCTCTGCTGGACTGGGTAAAGTCCGAGCTAATGCATCGATTTGATTTAACAATTAGCTCATCAAACTTGAGCAAATTTTGTTTCCGGGTGGTCCCAGAGGTATCACAGAACTCAAGGAGGCACTTGGGGTTCATGAGAGTGACTTCAAGGTAGCCAAGTTGGCCTCCCAACTTCAAATTGCAGACACCATGTTCAGTGAATCAAAGACGCTAAAGCTCTACTTCTTGTTAGAGATCCTTCAGTGGTTTGAAATGGTTAAAGACCTATATGCGATCCACTATGTGGCAAAAGAGATAAACACACCTGCTCTTACTCCATATACATAAAGACATTACTTTGAAGCTGTTGCTGGAGGAAATTATGAATGAATTTGTGAGTAGGACCACTGAACTAAGGAAAGTTTTTGGAATTGCTTTGAATCCTTTTTTATCTTAATCAAATAACATGAACAATATAGTTCGTATAAAAAATTATAAGAAATGAGTAGTTTTCATTAATAAAAATTACATTTCACTTTTTTCCTGCTTGCTTTTTCCTTCTGGCACACATTCTCATACCTTCATTTGCTCTTTTAGCAAAATTCTAGTCTCCACCCCCTCCTATCCGCAAAAAATGTGGGCCCTTTTCAAGGTTGGTCCCCCACCCCCCAGGGAAAATAGTCATGACGGCCGTAGTCATGGGAGCTGACTGCAGTGCAATTTACATCAAACTACCATATTTTTGGCATGTAGGCAGTAATTTGCTTATTGCTTTGAGATAAAAGTTGTAAGATGCCTATTATTTATTTTCATCCTATTTCCCTGAACTTTTGGCATCTTATGAACAGTTTTAATTTAGAGCTGGAAAATTGTTTCTCCTGATGATCAATGATCTTCCAAGTAGCATTACTGTGGAGTGTATCCTATATGCTGATGATACTTATTGTACGAATAGGTTTGTGAATCATGAATAGGCTCATATTAATAGTTGAAGTACAATTGAAACTTTTGTTAAGCTACTAGGTTTTAATATTGATAGCAAGCTTACCTGGAATGGCCATGTTACTACTATTGGCAAAAAAAACTTTCAAAGTCACTGTTCCTCATAAGGGGACTTAACCAGTGACATGCATTTCTTGTCACACAACCAGTGATGTGCAGTCTGGGAGACCGCAATTTATTTAATATTAATAAAATGTTACAGTATTTTTATCGTATGGTTTAAATTTTATGCCTCTCAGCTCTATATCTTCAACTCATATGTAATTTTCTAAATCACCTACATCAACCATTTTTTCATGGTAAATTATCATTTTAAACTGGGTATAAAAAAATTAAAGGAAAAAAAAATTGAGTCATAAACCATTAATGTTTTTCCAAAGTTGTAAATAAGGGCTTAAATATTTAAGTAGTAATGTTAAGTAATTATTCGTGATTGAAAATATTTCATTTAAATCTTTTTTTGGTGAAAACTGCTATTGATCAAAAATACAATTTTTTTTTTAAAACCCCCTCACACCCCTACATTGGCACAGTCTAAAAAGTTGTTTGCGCATTCTGAGCTCACAGGATTTTTGCATTTGAAACACAAGAAAGAAGTTTTTTGCTTTTTATGAATGTCACAGTCTCCTTGTTGTCTGCTTCTCTAGCTTTTTAACCTCTCCTGCCTATTCCAACAGTAAGTGGAGAATCTGCCCGATACATATTCATACCTGTCTAGGATTGGACATTCTCCTCCTCATGTGCGGCCGTACTAGCTCTTCAGCTACCGCTTATATAAAATCAAACCTTGTTGTATCTTTTTTGTTTTTCGCAGACAGCCAAAGCACAAACGACAAAAGAAATATCTAATAATCTGAAAAACACTGCCATTGGCTACCTCCTTATCCTTCGGCTGGATGAGTAGCGACAACACATTTTATCCAATGTATTTACGCCACCCTTCGTCGCATTTTAAAATTCTGTAATTTCTGGTTTCCCTGACTTAGTCATCGCTCTTCCTGTGGTGCATTGAGGAAACCAAGCAAACTGCCCTATTTCTCTTCAGAACATGGGAAACTAGAGTCTTGTCAGCCGAGAATCTGTACTGTGAAGAGCCTACTATAAGCCCTTTAGATGGTTTGAACTCTCTAGATATTTACCTTTTATTTTTTCTAATTGTGCAAATGTACGACTCCTTTCCCTTTCAACATTTCTACTGGCTCAATAAATGTGGACAAATTATCCACTGTGATTGGCTCAGAGAGACAACAGATTGAGTTGGCTTTGACCACTTTCGGTCTTCCTCTGACAAACATAAACCATCAGTGTCTTTCCCTGCATATAAATACGCATTATACAGATAACTGTTTTTAGCGTCAGTTAAGCACATCATATTCAAACCATACTTGGCTGGCTTGCTGGGGATATACATTTTGAAGCTATAGCAACCTCTGAAGGCAATTAAGATCTCATCAATGCCAGTTGTGGTACCCAATGAATAGCAGCGTTAGGGGTTCTTTACTACACAGCACAATAAATCGGAAATCACTGCAACTGGGTCAGTTTTGTATCGGGCCATTCTTTCCATATGTTAATCAAAACAAAGGCTTGTGGGAAGAGCGGAGGATTTTCTACCCTCGGTGCTTTGGCATTTCCCAAAATTACCCCCACACACGTCCAACGTGTCCTTGTGTCAGACAACCGCCAGGCAGGAGGATGGTGAGCACGAACGGTCATTGACATTGCACGGGCATGGGCAATGAACAGAGACCGGCAGGAGTGGCCTGGGTTTTCCAGCCAATTGCAGAATTCCGAACTGAAGAGTTTTCCAAGTCATAGTAGTAAAAAACATTCTGACAAAGATAGTCGAAAAATGTTTCTCACAAACCTGGACGTAACGGCATTTACAGCAAGACGTTTTACTCCTGTTTTTTCTCTGGCTCTTTTCCATTTCTTCTGGCTGTAATATTTGTTGTTTTGATGTACGTATCCCAAAGAATAAAGGAGAGGTCAATTTCCCAAAGAAAGGCACAAACGATGCGTGGACATGCGCTATTTTGGGATTCGAAGTCATTCTCTCAACACACGTGACCTGCCTCTTGCTTACAAGGAGTACAGGCATAATGACACAAAAGTTAGGCAATAAGCCATGATTTTACTGTAACTGTTTACAAAATCTCTGAAAACGTTTTACATTTATAGGACAAAGAGCGTGAAATGTCCAAAAAAAAAGCAGGATTTGTTTATATTTTCCAAGTGTCATCAGCTACGTCTTGAGTAATCATTTTAACATTGCAGTGGTCTGTTAGACTGTACATCACTGGTTAAGGGTTAAATCTGTACATTTTTAAATGTATAATCTATGTTAGAAATAATTGAAATAAATTAACACTTAGAGCTCATGTTTATGACCAAATACCGGGGCAAAAAGTAATATTGATATTACACAATGCAGTCTGACAAAAACCTTCAGCCAGGCAGACAACCTTTCAATAAAAATTTTTAATAAACTACCGCATTCACCTGTGGTAGCCAGCTTAGGCAGGTTTCAAAATATAATTGAGGACTGGCTAATTTTAAACTCCTTATTATCTCTGGATGAATTTTTTAAACTTGACTTTTCTACGGTAAATCTTAAATTAGTGTCTGAGGTAATTTTTTTATATGTATTTTTGTGTTTTACTTTCTTGTCGAATAACAAAACATATATGAGAGTGAAATGAATGGTGCGAGAGGTAGAGGTAGGCCGAGAAAGTTGTGGTTGAGGAAATTCTTGGGAGGAGGAATATTAGGAGTCTTAAAAACAGGAGGGCATGTATGAAGCAGTATATGGGGATAAAAGAGGTGAAAGAGGTTTGCAAGGATAGACAGTATGGAGGAAATTATTGAAGCAGAGTTAGGTGTACAAATATTTATTTATGCGTGAAACTTAGTGACTCTGCCTTCCCCGGAAGGGAATGGTGTGATTGGTATGTATGTATGTATTTTCTTTTTGACGACATCTATAGTAGCATGTGTTACTCTTATGATGAGGAAAGGCTATTATTATTATCATCCTTTCTTATTCAAAGTGATGTTTTCTGCTGTAATCTGAGTGATCTCCTATTTTCATCTCAGTTTATAAAATGCATTTCAAAGAAGCTGTATTCAAATTGTCAGAAAATCTGGAATAAGTCACCCTTAGGCCAGAGAACCCTGACTACTTAGTTACTATTCAGAAAGTGTTTGACTTATAATAGGGAGCTTCAGCATGCAACATTTTGATACATATGTATTTGTGGTGACCTTTGGCTTAGTTCATTAATAAGTGATATGATAAATCTGGATGAGTACTTCCTCTCAAGTTATTGTGATATAATATTTAGCTGGACTTTAATCATTTGGCAGTACATTTAAAAGGCTTTTTAATCATTAAGTGATCATGTATGTACAATGGTTATGCTATCAACTTTTTTTTGGAAACAAGTAAGTAGTTCCCTTACTTCTGCAAGTTGCTTGTGGGTTTGTTTTGAGATAGAGATAGCTGAGGTAAGAAAGCTTACGTTACTACGTCAGTGACAGGAATTCGAAGAAGTTTTCCATCGATTGTGTTTATAGTGGTTTTAAACCCTGTCAATGCTTCACATAGTGAAATGCATTTGACAGTGGAGAGGTAAGCCATTGGAGGAAGCCATCCATTTTTACTCGTGGGCTCTTTGGAGTAGAATTTCTTCTCCTCATCCTCCTCATCAATTAGAGCAAGCTCCAGTTGTCTCTTGTAAATCGCAGTGATTGATTTGTCCTTTTCCTTCTTGTCATCACACTCTCGCTTCAATCCTTCCCTAGTGTAAACTGGGTGAGGGATGTCTTCAATGACAAATATAACGTCAGCTAGAAAGAATGAGATGCATATATTGCCTGTTACAGAATTACGTATTGTTCTACATATCATGGTATCTGGTCAAATTTTATATTTCTATACTTTTAATTTTTAGTATTGGTCCAAACCAAGGTATCAACAACCCATTGCCATGGGTGAAGATAAAATTGTAACTTTTTGATAGTTAAAATTTAATTTGCTCAATGAGCTATATAGATTTTAAGCACAACTTTTAGCATGTTATCCAAGCACATAAGAGATGATAAGGAAACATAAAACATATGTATTAATTTTTAAAATGTTAAAAGACTATTAAAAATTGCCTTTTTTCTAATGATGATTTTTTACGGTGATTTTAAGCTGATGATTCATTAGTTGGAATAAAATACTATTAATCTATACTGCAATTTATAAATGTCCAGATGTTTTACACTTATGCTTGATTATATGATTTTATGAACTTGGGTGTTGTCAATTTGTGTGGAATGTTGGTTAACATAATGTCTTAGTAATACTATGACATCTCTCCACTTAGTACTTTGCCAATTTTTCTCATAACTACAAATTTTATGTAATAGCTCCATATATGCTGAAAAAATCAACCAACTAGGAATAATGACCTTCTTTGGGTGTTTCCTATGAAATCTGTGTCAGCCATAGTAACCCATACCTGGAATGATGGTTATACCCTGGTTGCCTGCTTCAGGAAATCTGTACTCAATTCCTGGTTCAACCCCAGGAGGAAATTTAATATTGATAAGATTTTGGGCTGATTTGGTCATCCCTTCACATTCAGAGTTGGCCTCGCACAATTCTCTCCTACGAATTAACACCTGTAAGCATAAAAATGAATTGATTGTACATCCATTGAAGTGTAGTTGTGTATTAAGATGAGATTTATGAATAAGATATTATTATGTTGGTAAATTTGAGACTGAATCGTAAATCTATTTAATGTTGTCATTTTCCTGATATTTCCTCTGCATTGGATAAATCTGAAAAACTGGGAAACAGAAGTGACTGAAGGAGTGTTGCTATGTGTGTGATTTGTAATCTTCAATATTCACATAAATGCAATAAACTAAGTGAAAGGTTTAATAAGAAGTAGTGGAAGTGTGGAGAAGTAGTCAATGTGCCTTACTTCACGATCCATGCTGCAATTTTGGTGGAAAATCAATATCTGATTAGAATGCTGAAATGACTCCTGAAAATTTATCAAAAAACAAAATGGTGACTTGAGGGAAAAATCAAGAAGAAAAAGTTTTTATTGAATTAAGAGAGCAAAAAATTGTACAAGTGTAATAATTATGCTATCAGAAAAGTATCACCAGTGATGGAAGAAGGGAAATAATATGGTGAGCAGATCAGGATTGACCATGAGGACATTTTACTGGAAGATGTGTCTACTAACCTTCAGCTACTTGATTAAGCTTGAGAGTATAGAAGCAATCATGCAAGACCTCAGTTAAAACAGAGGAAGACCCTAAAAATCTGGTTACTCAAGAATAGCTTCAACTGATACCAATAACAAAAGATTAGTTAATGGCTACTAGTACCTTCCAGGAGAATGAGCTGTATCCAGTACATAATACACCTGCTCCTACCCTTTCACTTTCATCTACTTACAAATGAACTATGTTCAATATGCAAAAATGGCAGCTGCATTCTTCATCATACTCTGTGAGAAGTGGAGACCCTGCGTGGTAAGATATATGTCTACATACTACCCTGCGAGCCACTGTATTGGCATGTGGCAGGGAGTGTTAGGACACCAGCCGTGAAAAGATTAAGGGATAAGGTTTTTGGGGGAGAAATGCTGACATATTATGTGAGTGGATTTAGTGGAGCTCTGTGGTCGCTTATTGTGCATGCGAAGAAAGTTTTTGTATCTATCCGTTCGGCTAAGTATCTCTTGGACATGACGAAAAAGAAAAATCTCATAGCAAATTCCACGCTTAAAACTTTTATTACTGTCCTAGGTTTCGATTGCCTTGCAATCATTATCAAAGGTGTTACCTTTGATAATGATTGCAAGGCAAAAGAAACCTAGGTCAGTAATAAAAGTTTTTAGTGTGGAATTTACTAAGAGGTTTTTCTTTTTCGTCATTTCTGCTGTAACATTCCACAAAGTTACGCCTTCAACCATTAAGTTTATAAGTATATCTTATTTTATTGGTTCTGTCAGATGTAGAGATGTAGTGAGGCATCATGATAATATTCTGTGTGTCACTCTGAAATATGAAATTTAAATCACTAATGACATAAAATAACAAGAAAAGCCACATACTAGGTACATAAAAAACTGCTAAGGATGAACAGAATGTGCCTCATGGTAGAGGAAAGAATTGAGTTGGGATCTGGTAATGACTTGGAGGCTACATGTGAGGCTTGATAACCTGAAAAACTCCAATCAGGCAAATTTCAATTCAACACTGGGATATTATTTTGCCCCCTTGCTATATCTCTTGAGCTAATAAGACTGGCAAAATAAGAGAGATATGCTGCATACTTTATGGGTACAAAACTTCCTTCTTTCTTTGCATCATTAGTGATTATAGCAGAAACACCATGGCTCTTACTTATGATTCATCATTTACATATTTATCTTCTTTTTCTTCTCCCATTCCTTTTCCCTATTCACCTCCCCTTTCTGTGACTGCCAACCTAAACCCCCTGACACACTTCTTTGAGGCGGCTTGTGGGATAGTACTTATATATACATTAGTTATCCCTGTGGGCATCTCCAGTAAGGGGAAGGACATTTCACTCTTTTAAAAATCAAAATGTAGGGGATCCCAAATGGGGAAACCATTTGTTACTACTAGATGAGTGTCCATACAGTAGCTACTCGGCTCTATCTCTAAAATGTTTGTATTATTTCTGGTTTACTACTTATCACCTTCTACAGCTTTCTCTCATGCATATTTTGACTTAAATATACTGTTGTAAAAAAACCCTGGTGACATGAAAAGCTTGCTCTGGAATTATCTTCCGTTGACCCTGAATAATCCCTCTGATTTTTACTCATATTCCGGGCCATCAGTGGGTTTGCACATTTGCAAGTTTTCTTGCTTGTTGAAGCAGATGTTTAAGCATAGGCCTTTTGAATTGGAAATGAAAAATGGCAGGCTACTTTATGGAAATTTATCCTGAGATGAATGAATAAACTCTGTATGTCCATGTTGATTTATTTGGTTTGGTGAACTGTGGTTTTTACGTTTACCTGTCATTATCAAGAGAACTTGATAATGACACATCTTGAGAATGGTGGGTATGCATTGAAACCATGGTTGATTAAATCATTCATATCTTATTATTCTCCAATCATTTGTTGCCACTGTCTGTATACTTGACTTGCAAAAATAATTTCCTTTCTGTTGCATATATTAGTTACAAGTTTTTAAGAACATGATCTGCAACTAAGATGTGCCCTATGGCCTTGAATATGATAATACAATTGATCCCTGGCATCTGGTGTAGAATATTCAAAATAACCATTAGATTGGCATTATTTCCATGCTCTTACATCATCCATGAATCCATAGATGGCCTTTTGAATAGCTTTTATTTAACTTCACTTGTGTGTCAGAGTCAAATTTTGTAGCCAATTTTTAACTACCTTCCTGACTAGCTAGAGATCTGAAATTTTGCACATAGGTTCATTTCTGGTGACAATACAATATTCAGTCATAAAAAAGTCGAATATAAAATGAATGTTAGAGAAATATGTTTTTAAAAAAATAGCTTTTTTTAATCCTGTAGGTTATGCAATATTGTAAACTTGTGTGTCCACCCGACGGGGTAAACATGTTGTTGAGCGTCCCATCGAAGACAATTTTTTCCACCCCTAGAAATGGGTATATTTAAATGAAATTCTAATGGGTGATATTGCACGAAATGGTATTATTTTAAGTGAATGAAGATGTGAGAAAAGTGCAAAAATACGTTTTTTTAAATTTATTTGTTAAATAAAAGCTATTAAAAAAAATATTTTGTAAAATTTATTTTACATTGTGAATTAAAGTGTACCAGAAATGCTCATTAATATTATAAAATAATGGTTTTGGTAACCATGGTGTAGTGATGGTTGAATTAACCTTGAAATGCCAGATTTAAATGTCCTTTGAAGTCCCTCCCTGCTGGATTTAAATTGGCCCTTATAATGCTTTCCTGTAATGAATGAGCCAAAAATGGCATTTTTGGCGTTTAAAGATTAACCATGGATTAATTATGATTTTATTAAACTTGGTTACTAATGAATTGTAACCTTAGGTGCTAAATCTAATGGAAAGGAGTCTGATTTTGCTTGATGTCATTACCGAACAGTATTTAAGGGAATATCTCATTCATACTTCAGTGTTGCAAGACCTGATGGGTAGCGGTACAGTCGACAACTTTCGTACAGCTTTGAAGGAATACGAGTTGCCAGATGGAATTGCATTTCATTTTGTTATAATGGGCAACTATTTTTTAAATGATGAGTACATGGGAACATGAAGCTGCTCCAGAATTACTAAGAGAAATTAAACCATTTACTAATGATAAATTGAAATTTCTACTACAGTGAAACCTCTCTTAATGACCTTTACTATCAAGCGACCACCCTTCACAAAAACCATTTTTCAGGGGAACTGTATTTGGTTGCTTAATTCAATTTTCACTGCATATGTATATCAAATTAATATGCATGGAAATTCCCTAGGAGCAACTAAATTATGAGGATATTAACACCATGTGTATAGGTTTGAACAAAATTATCACTTTAAAAGTTTTCCCAATGTTTTCAAATCAGCTGCCCATTCATTTGCATAGTACTGCTAGAAACTGAACCCCTGTCGAATGACCAACCCTCTTAATGACCATTTTTCAGCAGAACTGTCAGTGGTCACTTACAGTCCGGTTGAAACTTCGTGGCCCCTGAATGTGCAGAACGGCAGCGAGTGGAGGGTAAAGTACCTCTGGTGGGGGAACCTTGGAGGGGAGGCAAAGTGCTTTGGACGGAGCAAGTATGCACGAGAGAATGGCAACTTTCACCTACACCCCCGTCTAACGGCACTTCTTCAAAATAGACTCGCCCAGCCCCAAAACATCTGCCCGGCCCGGCATCTGCGCATGGGCCACGTAGTTTCAATCGAACTGTAATACAGGTTTCAGTGCACTTCATTTAGGTAAGGATTGACTATTATTATTTAATTTGAATTCAGCTGCTTTATATGTGGTCTTTGATGAAATTCCTCCCTTTTAAAATCATTTTATGGATATTTTTAAGCTCTTATTGGAGGAATCTCAACTGTCCACTCAGACCTCCAGCAACCAAAAATTGTATTTTCTAAATTTAGGTCAGAATATTATTCAGAGTATGATGATCGTATAGATTCTACTTCAGCAAAGGAGTATGTGAGATTGCTTACATCTATCGATTCTCAACTTTGATATTCTATTTTTAAGTCTAATGATCACCTGTTTAACACCCCCATGAAATACTTCCTTGAGGGTGAGTGGCAGAGGATGGTAGACATCGGGATCTTTCTTTTTGACCCCTATTCTCAAACCATCTTTGTAAAGTGGAAGAGGGTGATAGAGTACATCCAAAAGGTCAGCATATGGACTGCTTGTTCCGAAGAACGTCCTAAAAATTGAGGGCAATATAAATAATTAGATTATTCAGTTTAGTGCAATTTGTTGGCAACAATGACAGTTGATTATTGCTGCTGTGGCTATGATCACGTTTGTTGATTTACTTTGAAGGTACCACTGTAAACCAGGATAAAGTGAGTGAGACAGATAAAGGTGGTACAAGCGAGAAAATCTCGAATCTGGGAGGAATTGGCATACAAACCGAAGAGGGTGGTTAACGACAGCAGTTGGTCCATGTACTAGATACCTACTGGTTGGCATTATCAGACAGTGCTTCAACTTTGATTCCAAGTTTCACCTCTAGTTGGTTACATTATCTTTGTCTTAAGTGATATCACATTATCACTACAACATTCCCAAACTTCTGTTGTTTTACCATTCTGTTGTTTAACATTCCGGTGAATAATATCGCTTACTAAATATATTTCCTTGTTCAAGAAACTATTTGAGGATTAATATGTTGAAAAAATGTAAATATATGTTTTATAATTTTTTCTTCTATGTAAGCGTGAAAAAAATCAGTTTGAGGGGTGACCGTGATAATTTGAAGTTTAGATATTTTGTTGTTCAAGATACTGTTGGTGACTGAAGGATGAAGGAATATCCTCCAGAAAACCTTGAGGAAGCGATCATGGTGATTGCCACCAAAAGATGCAATGAAGATTGAAATGGTTCTGAGAAGTGGTCTACCCCATTGTTAACAAAATTCTAATGACTTTCTGCATCTGCAGGAGTACGAGCATGAAGCAAATGGGATAAAGTTGAAGTAGAAGCCAATGTCTATGATTTTTCAATGAAAATAGTGGGTGTACCATCTTCATTCCTCTTTACACAATAAAGGTCGCGGAATGTTAGCTCTTTTTCTGAGCTTAAATAAGTTGGATAGCTAACATTGAAGTGCAGAACGGTTTTTTGATGGATTAGGTTGTGTCAGTAAAAATTGAAAAGAAAGTTGATCCCAGAAAACCTAAAAACCCTTAAAACTGAATCAGCTTCACCCCTCTTATGGAATGTAAAGAATCAAGTTAGCCTCACCATTTATTGTATTAATCATTATATACTGATTGTTTCATCCTCCTACATGGGGGAAAACGTTCTTTAGAAGTGTAGTGAGAACTCTGATGCCTGACCTTAAGCAAAGATATTATCAGTGGGTGAATACACTTCTTGATGTATAGTTAGAAAGATAATATTTGCCCCCTAATTCAACTCCCTCATGGAAGACCGCAGGCAGGTACTGCTGCTATTAGCTATACATTTCCTTCATTATTTTTTACCAATACTTATTATTAAAACATGTCTGTCTGCATATAGTATGATATGTTTGATTTCCCATGTGGCAAATTTTGTACTCAGTTTAATTGACAAGAGGTGGTAGACGAGGGCTAAAAACTACAGTAGACTCTAGTTAACCCGAGCTGTAATAGGGCGAGGGGTGGCCCAACTCAATGAATTGAGGATCATCTGGGGACTTTATTTAAGGAGTACCTACCTATCTATGGATTTTCTTATAGGAACCCTCAGTCACTGACTCCTTATCACTTATAAAGGGAGGAGTAGGTCCTCCAGAGTGTAAATAGTGGTTTGCATATGTCGTCAATGCATAAAATTTAATGTGCTACATCATATTCAGTATAATTAATGGTTAATATTAAAATATCTTAAGGAAAAAAATGGTAGCTTAAGTTGTTTAACGTAAAAAATTGTTCGCACTTGTGGAAAATACAGTATGATTCTATTTTCCCACAAATTTGGTGGTATTTATGCTAAACCCATCGTTAAATGTTTGATACAGCCGCTACAATTTTAACTAATTACGAGGCAGTCAATCGACAATCGTTTGTCAATATGGTGCCAACGCAGTAGCGTTGTTTTTCTTTACACGGCTACCGGAGGGTAGAGCCGGACTTCTCCGTAAGATCGACAATTCAATATCATTTTCGGCCCAGCCTACGTTCGAAAGTTTTTGAATTCACTCACTTAAGTTTTTATAGAACTTCGGAAAATGAATAATTTTACTTTTATTGGACTATTCGGTACAATGCGGAAAATTTTGAATCAGTGAGGAACTGTCGAAACGGACGAAGTAAAACATCGGCACGCAAATATTACTCTTATCGGGCACATATCACGCGAATGCAACGTTGTTAATTGTTGCATGAAGCGAAATGTATATCTTGTTGGGCGATCTCCAACTGATCTCCGATTCGCAGCAGCTGAGTCTCGCAGCAGCAGCAGAGTCCGGAATTTTTTCGAAGAAAACAGTGCGCGGTAGCGAAATTCGACAGGGATGAATCGAATGGTGCGTCACCGGAACGCAAAATGCAAAGCGAATCTCATCGGCAATACACGATGTCACAATTGCTGATCCATAGGAAAGGACATGCTCGCCTTCAATGATGGAAAGGTAGAATTTTCCTTCAGGATCTAAATTGCTATTTACTTAGGAATAAAATTGTCGAGCATTTAAGTGTCGTCCAGCTACCACCACGGTCTGATCCCATTTCAAGAGTGCGATTGGAATTTGCTTTCCTGGGCGAATTCCGCTTCTGCACAGCGCAGAATTTGCCGGTGTTTGTTGACCTTACCATAACAAAGATATCAATTTGGAAAATAAATTTTGGGCAATTCTATTTTCGTGATAAGTAATCGATATTGAAAGCAAAAAATTGTTCCAGGAGATAATTTTTACTATGCGGTGTAGCAATACCATCTCGCATCCCCTTGATAAACCGCCCGCACAACACACCGGACGCCTGTCCGAATTAGCGAGGATCTACTCTATGAACTCCGATAACAATCGGTTTGGCTTTAGGAAGAGGAAGGTTACCCGGGATGTGACTGTGGTGATGAGGGCACTCACCTCAAAAGTATTGCGGGGTCAAAGAGAGCTACCCGGACGATCAGCAGTGGAAAATTTCCAAAATCCATCACTACGTAACGACAAATTAACCGTTTCCGTTTACTGAAAGTTTTTGAAAGAACTCCGGAAGTGAAATCCCATCTTCGGAATGAGATACGATGATAGGTTTGTGGGTTAATTTGCTGTTTACCCCTTTTGATCTCTTATTGCCGGGGGTTGATACTCACGAGACTAGAAGTAGATAGGAGACTCATTCGAAACTATACGGCCGAAATGACACTGGTTAGGATGGCCGATTGAAATTAGTGAGGTTTGGGAAGAGCTAGATGTGGACATAATATCTGGGGGACAGCTGATAAAGTGAATTTTGCTGACGACCAGGAGTTGATTAGTCATACATAGGGTTTAATCAGAGCCACCACTCTAGGTGGCTCTGGTTTAATACGCTAGTATATGCCTCCGAAAATCAGTGCATGACAGAAGAAATGAGGATACATAAGAGAACAGAATCATTGAAGTTTTCTTGAATTACGAAACTGTGGATAATAATGAAAGTTGGAGGTCAAAATCTGAAGATCAATCCGGTAAGTTCAAGGGAAATGGACGTGCAATAAAGACATTGGAAGGTGCGAAGGAGGGGTTCAGGAGTAGGAGAAAAAAGCATCAGAAATAGGTTCAGCATTAGCAAAGGAGGGGTTCAGAAAGAGGAGATGATTATTGACGTAGACGCTGAGTAAGAACGTCAAAATGAGTCAACTGGCGTAGAGATGAATGCGGATCGTGGCGTTGCATGGGTCAGAAAGGTTGACTTCGAGAAAAGAAGGACGATAAGTGGCTGCTGACGTTTGAGATGTGGGTGTGAAGGAGAATAAACAGAGTGCGATCGACGAAAAAGAAGACAAATGAGGTGCTTGGTACGGTGGGTGAGGAGAGAAACCTGGAGGAGGCAGAGCAGCTGGTTGGAAAATTTAACGAGGGTCGAAGGGTTGCTGAAGGCCGTGATACAGGGGTGGAACTTGTATATCGTGGGGAGGAGAAGAAAGGGAATAGGCTTTATGGACGCATTGACGGGAGGGTAGGACATATATGTCAAATGTTATCTATTCATGAGGTCTATTAGTTCAATATCATGCTTACTGGAACGTTTGCATTGGATCTCCATGATATACGTATGGTTGAATGTATTCATTGGGACCTGGAACTCCATCTTTGAGTCCTTCTTCACCGTATTGGTCATAAACCGCGCGGAGAAATTTATCTGTTAAAACTTCATAAGCCTCCGACACCAAAGAAAATGTTACCTCTCCTTCTTCGGGTTCTTCCTCTTTATCGGACCTTCTATCCGGATGAAGTTTTAATGCCAAACGCCGATACCTACGCAATAGGAATTATTTTTGTACTATGGAAAACATGTTGATTCACGAATAAAATTACTTAATGTTCATCGTATTAGACACTGACTCCCGTTTTATTTCTGGTTCTGTTGCACACTTTTGTAAGTTTAAAACGCCATAGTAGTCAATACCCATCACGCTATTTATTGTGCTCTTCTTCGATGGAGATATAATCAGTAATTATTTGAAAATATGAACTACAAGGTCTGGATGTACTTTCACGTGTGTAGTTGAAATGTTTGACGGCGTTGATCGTTGCTATGGTGACAACATATATGCATCATCAAATTTTCTGCTATTTCCTCGCAATGTGTTGCATTTCATAGACTTTTAACGTCCATTATTTATGTAATTCATTTTGTTGTAGCTTTTCTGAGACCTTGAGAAATTAAGGAGGGCAAATGAAAATATATCAATGACTTTGTGCATGTTTTTGCTTATATTTTCTGGACGTAATCATTTTGTTTTGATGAATGCTTTTGGCCACTCTTTGTTTTGTATTTTTAAATCATATTCAAAGTGTTTCGTCCGCTTAATTCTTGATGCTACCCCGGGATCTGGCTGATGGCTTCGTTCTGTCCCCGGGTGTCTCCAGTGCGCAGTTTGTTTTTACGACGTAAGGTTCACCCCACCTATTCTCTTTCTTGCTAATCCCCGCTTATTCTATTTCCTCTCCTCTATCACAGCCTCATTCAACCCTCTGCCCTTCACTACCTCCTCCAGCCACCTACCCTACCTCTTCCTAATCTCATCTTGTTTCCTTTCCTTACCCACCATACCAGGCACTGCTTTTTCCGTCCACCGCTCTTTCTTCATCCACAATACCCACATCTCGAACACCTGCAGTCTACAAATGCGCCTTCCGTTCTTAGAGCCCTCGTTTCTGCCCCCTACTGCGAAACATACGTTGGTGCAGATGACACTCTTAGCTCTACACTCTTCTTTATACCAATGCTCAAGATGTCAGCATCAGTTCCCTAAGTGTTTTCTTCACTTGCGCTATTGTTTATAGTTATATATTATTATTTCGTTTATTTCCGTGGGCCTCTGGCCCATGAGGCAATTACAAATTACAATGAAAAATTAACACAATAGTTGAGGAAGAATAATAATTAAACAAAATAATTACATTTAAAAAGAAATAAAAAAGCTAATGTTTCTTACGTTGAATTTTCTTTGTGTGTTCATTCCTAGCTTGCCCGAATACTGAAGAATGTGTGTGGAAAATGAGTCAGATATCATGTGTATGACCTATATTCCTGGGTATTTCGACAAAAAGGCACATAATTAGGAGCGTATATATAGCATATACGATTCCTGAAAGATTATCTCAAAGGGAATAGGAAAAATTCCGGAAAAATCATTTATTATAATTATTTTGGCGTCCTCCACTAACTTATGGAAAAAAATAAAAGAAATTAAACTAGATGAATTTTACTTGGCCTCCCAAATAATACGTGTACATTATTCTTACAAACCATTTCTCTCTCTTTAATGCTGGACGAGTAGTTTTTTTGTAATTTCAGTACAAAAGACCTCGCGTCGTATCTGTGACCAAGCCCCACTGCTTGCTGAATGGTCATTTTTTGTTGCAGATTTTAATGAAAATTTTTGCCTGGGTTTCTTTCTTGCATGTGACGAAGGGACAAATATGAAGGTGAAAAGGAACCTCATTAATACAGAATTTCCTCCGAGAGTAGATACACCTATCAAAAATGAGAAATTAAACTGATGAATGCCAACTGCGAAACAGAAATTGGTGTTAAAAACGGAATTAAAATCTATCAATGTGTTTTTTTGAGGATAATTCTCTAAGGCACTTTTGGAAATAACTCTGGATATTATTATGGAAGAACGGAAATGTCCTGGGGGGGAAAAGCGGGTCGCATCACCGTGAAATCAAAAACCAAATAATCCTTCTCTCTGGTTAGGCCACACCTCGAATACGCCGCGAGCATTTGGGGCCCTGGTCATAAAGATTTAACAAAAAAAATAATAAAATACATAGAAAAGCTGCACCCTTCGATAAAAACTGCGACGAGCTAACATAGGAACTATTACGAACAAGGTTGGAGCCCTTAGAGAATCGGAGACTACACGTTAAGCCTACCTTGTTTGAGAAATACAGAACTGGTTTGTTTCGCAGTGACACAGAGATTATTATCATGATGCCTTACTATATCTCTAGGTATGACAGAAGCGATAAACTGAGAGAGATACATTGCCGAACAGCTAAGTACGAATACTCGTTCTGTCCGCGCACAGTGAGCGACCACAATAAAAACTGAGCTCCATTGAATACACTCCCATAACACACGTCACCATTTCACCTCCCAAAATCTTACACCTTTACACGGCTAGTGTCCTAACACCCGCTGCCACACACCCATGCGGCGGCTCGCAGGGTAGTATGTAGATGTAGATAATAGCTAAATGTAGTCGCTTGTCTCTCGCTCTGTTGCATTGTTTGGGAATATGGTATTTCGGTGGATTTACCAATGGTAGCAACCTCTTCAGCATCAGCATTGTAAGTCTATTGTAAGTAGCAATTTGGTATGTAAGTACTTCTATGGCAGCAATGGGTTGACATGGGTAGTAATCTACGGCGGTTTGCGCATAAGTGGAAAACATACTGGCCTCCATTTTACCTGCAAATATAATTTCGATTCTGCGATAAAAATCACGTCGTATCCTTATCACATTGCTCAGAGGAGGTATTTAAATGTTAACAAAGTATTGATTTGTTCGATTAGGACTTCGTTATAAAAATTTAACGCAGGGCATTGTGCGGATGTAGAGAGCAATATTCTTGCTTTTACGCTTAACAAATGTCCGTATATATGGTTAAAGTTATTTTTATAAATTTATATCATCAGGAACTCTTGTGGAACTCGAACAGAGCGATGCATCAACGCATTTATAACCGAATTTCCGAGTTTTGGAACTTGCCACGCATATTTCTGTCAATCATTCCTTTGGTATTGAACTGAAAGAAATTTATAAGCAGACGAATGTTTTGTTAGCAGCGTTGTAAAGCCACCTCTAGTATCTGTTATTAAAAGAAAAGTCTCTCTTGCATTCCATATCGTAAACGCGATAGAAATATCGCGTGGTGGAATTTAGTTTTTTTTGTGACCCGAAAATAAGTCTCTCTTATGTAAATGAGCTAAACTTTCCCACGTTTGTCCATGGTTCTTGCAATAACTCAATTCGAATGTCCACGGTAAAATTAAATTCCAAGACTTTGACGTCGTGGTTTTAAAATCCGCCGTTAGAGAGCGTCCAATTCGCCGCGTGGCGAACTGGTCCATCAGCTTGCGTCCCTTTGCGGCATTTCCGTGAACGTCTCGTGACTACCATCGATAACTGCGATAACTTTCCGCTTTTTTCCCCTGATGCTGGGAATTCCCCTCATCGTCGGCAGCGGGGAGGGAAGCAGAAGAAATCGCTGGGTGGGTGAGGCATTGTCCATTGCAGTGTGCTTTCCGGCTTTGGTGCGTGGTGCTCTCCGGCAGTGTGGGCCCGGCACATCTGAGGCGCTGGAAGTTTCTCTACACTCTTTTTTGTGATTTGCTGAGCACACTCAAGGTATTTGTCACTCTAATGTTTTTACTCGTGTTCATACCGCTTGTTTCGAAAAGTTTCTGACATCAATTCACTGACCAGAGGCGGCATATCTGAAACATGTCATGACATCCCCTTCATATTAATAACTCGATAAGGACTGGCAAATCCTCCAAACTCATCGATTTATAAACATTCTGTTTTGAAGAAATCAGAAATGGCAATGATCCTGGGGTCTGTCGAGTGACTTTAATGCTACGGAATGCCAGAACTAGGTCAGAATAGAATTGCGTGCATTTCGACAGCAATCGGAATTGTTACAGGTGTCTCTCGGAGAGTATTGACAACGTAATGCATCATAAAACATATCAATGGAACGTGTTTAACATATGTATGTTACATCCAACATTTAACATTATTACAAGAACACGCACAATCAGTTGGGTAGATAGTAAAACGTAAAGCTGCTATACTTAACTTGTCTCGCGGTGTATCTGGCTTCTTATGAAAGAAGTTATGGGAATTACCAAGTAAGATAAAAGCCGACTTTAACAATCCCACCGGTATATGCTGGAACTCTGCCGGTCTCAATCACTAAGACATGATCTGTAAGGTACACTTATACCTCACACCTCTAGCGGTGAAATCATATAGTTGCCGACCTGTGGCAATGTTTAAGCTCAGAGTTATGAATGAATTAGGTTCGTTATTTGAAGAAGGCGTTTTATACTGCATGTGTGCTTCTGATTTCTCGAACATAATACGAATTCATGTCCGCGAATTTTTCTGGGCCCCGGCATCAGTCATTCCCGTTATCCAATTTTCGGCCAATCCTGCTGCGATCATCACATTCCATCACGATATTTTGGAACCGTCCCCCTCAAAAAATGCTTGTTACGTGATTGTGTTATTCTCTGTGAGGTATCCCAGCTGTAGTTCGATGCTGTCCATCGCTAGTTCACATTCCTCGCACATTAGCGTGTGTCATGCTGGCGAGGTGAGCGAAGAGTTTCCTTGATAACAATTTCCGGATAAGGAGAAAACGTTGAGTCTCTCGCGGCGACTCCCGCTGTTTTTTTTTCGAGTTCTGAAGTTACATTTCCGTAATCAATCCAAGATCATTCCTCAGTCGCATATGCCGTTACTGTCAATGCGTTTCTTGTTTTAGGGCGAATTAAAATCGTCAACATTTTCATATTAATTTGACAGAAAATTATCGTGGTTTCTCTTATAATTTTTATAAGGGTAATCTACCTTAAGGTAGTTTTTGATTGAAAAGAGTTAAGGCTCGTTGGATTTTTTTTACGGTCGCCGGCCCCTATCTCAATACACGAATCCTTTCTTCGTCTACGTAGGCGACCTGCCTCTCCTCATCCCGCCCATAAAAACTATTCTCTTTCTTCCCGTTCCCCGCTTGTCCAGCATCGTCTCTCGATCTAGGCCTTATGCAACTCTTCGCATCTCTCGGGTCATCCACCGGGTGAGCAGGTCCATGGGGCCCAACGTTTCGGAGAACGACTTGTCCTCCATCTTCAGGGGGTTCAGCTTCAGTTCAAAAATTTCTAAAGAAAAGCTTCCGAAGCTGAACCCCCTGAAGGTGGAGGACAAGTCGTTCTCGAAAGCCTTCCGAAGCTGAACCCCCTGAAGATGGAGGACAAGTCGTTCTCCGAAACGTTGGGCCCCATGGACCTGCTCACCCGGTGGAAGACCAGAGAAACCCCTATCCATCAGATACGCCGGGAAAATCTGAGATCCTTTATCTTCGCACCTCATTACCTCCTCCAACCACCTACTCTGCCTCCTCCTGATCTCCTCCACAAGTTTCCTCTCCTCTTACACCTTGCCGAGAACTTCCTCGTTTGTCTTCCTTCCCACACCTTCATACTCCCCCACACCCACATCTCAAACGCCTGCAGCCTACTCTCGTCGTTCATTATCATAGTCCACGTTTCTACCTCATACAACGCTGCATTCCACATCAAGGTCTTCACCAGCCTTTTCTTTATATCCTTACCCTTGCTTCTCGTCATCAACTCCCTATCATTGCTTTCGCTGACTCAAGTCGGCGAAAGCAGCGTTTAGTAATGATAGGGCTGACAGCCTGGCTGTTGTTATGATAAACATAGTAGTGTTACAAAATTGTTGAGGGAATTAGGGTGGGAATCTCTATTCAATCGAAGGGAGGAATATAGGTTAAATCTTTTCCGAAAGTTAGTTGTAGACTATTTTTTGCTAGAGCCAAACTATTATGGTAAGAACGATCACAGGAGTAAGAATAAGGAAATATACTGCAGAACCGATATATTAAAGATGTCATTGTTTCCAGGTACAAGAAGGGACCATAATAGTTGTGATAGATCAGTTCTAGGATACTGACTTGATCAAATAGGTTTTTTCAGTAGTGCTAAATATCTGAACATGTATTGTAGATACTAACCTCGCATGCAATCTCCGGCATGATATAATCCTGCATGTCATAGTACCTTGTAGTGCCATTTTTGTCGCATCAATAACACTAACCAATAGTTATATCTAGAGTAGTATGCTGATGGTAGCATGTTCTTCTTCGTATCACTCTCCTAGTTTGTGGTCTGAATGCGTACCTTTGCCCTGACTGCTTTGGCCTGCGCCTGGCATTCGGGGGAACGCGAGCGGTTTTGATCGAACTGGGATGAGTGCTGCATGTCTGGTGTGGGATCACCCCTTGCCACACACCATAGTGGTGGATTGCACCGTATTTCGTAGATGTAGATGCAGAAGTCGCCTTGCCATTGTCTCCGCCGCTAACGCTATTTTCCTCCTACTTCCCAAGTAATTAAATACTTCTACTTACGATAGTATGTGCCCTCTCTCTTTTATGCCCAGCGTCGCCGTCTTTCTTCTAGAAAATCCCATTGCCTTTGTTTTCGCGTGATCATGCTTCGTTACGTATTTCCGGACTGATTTTGTGATGTTGCCATCGATGTCTATGGTCCCTTACTTCCACTAGACCACTATTTATGAGTTGCGTAGGATAATAGACGAAACCTGGGTTAAGATTTGTTAGGAGTCTGCACTTAAAGTTGGCGAAACCTATTCCTGGGAGAGATGTGGGGTTAATTTGAGACAGGAAGCTTTCGAAATACGGGCAAGGAGTAGGATGGCGAAAGTACACAGTGCGATCTGTGCGACGTACGGAAAAGAAGATTATCGAAAAAGTACCTTCTTGTCATTTCTGGGCAGGAAAGAGTTTTGCTTCAGCAACTCTAGAGAAGGCAAACTAGGAGGATGAATGAAGTAATTATGGTGTGTTGGGATGCTTAAGTCCGTTCCTGGATGTAGATGGCTGGAAAACAGGGAAGAAATAGGGTAGAGAAGGAAAATGTCTTTGGCTATGACGAGTAGATGTTGGAAATATGCCGAGGTCAGTTTCGAGATAGCTTGAGGAAGTTTTGCTACTTTTGAGAGGATAATAGGAGATAAGCGAGGATAGATCAAAACCTACCCTAAGCAGGAGAATAGGATTAGAAGACATTAGGCTTTTTAATATGTACTCACCACCTTAGTTAACTGCAGGCACTGGGGAAATAAAACGCTCTTCTCGCAGAATATATTTCCCGCTCTTTGATTTCCATGTTAGTTGTTCATTTAATCTCGCAGAATCTGTTTCTCGCGCGTCAGCCGTTCATGTTTTTTGTCTCGTTATGAGCGGACGGAAATTCCTGTTTTTCTACTCCCTCCGCGTTTTACGGACTTTCTACCGCCTATCACTTGATTAAACATGCCGTTTCGCCTCGCGGGGAGGTAATGCAAGCATTACGTAAGCAATTTTGGACAGTTTTTTTGTTTTTAAACGTTCCCCCATTTTGATTTCAAGAACTCTCCTCTCCCTCCTATTTTATTTTATGTGAGATAAAAATTGAATATACCATGTGAGATTCGGTGGAAGCCTACCTGCCATGTTATTGAAATGAAATTTCCCCTTCCAACTTACAAAAGGCCTCTATTTTCCGGGCGCGTTTCAGCTTACTCACATTCATGGGCGTAAGCAGAGAGAGGCTCTGCCCCCACCCTGAACGAGACATTTCATTGCAAATCTGCAAAACGGAGCCAGACTGGATGGTTGCAGGTGGATGCCTGACCCACCCACTAATATACGGCTCCTAACAATCCTGGCTTCGCCTATGCTTACAATTAGATATCTACATCTACGAAATACCTTGCAAGCCACCACTAGGGTGTGTGGCACGGGGTGATTCCACACCAGGCATGCAGCACTCATCCCAGTTCAAATCATAACCGTGCACGTTTCCCCGAATGCCAGGCGCAGGCCAAAAGCAGTCAGGGCAATGGTACGCAGTCAGCCCACAAACCAGGAGAGTGATACGTAGAAGAGCATACTACCATGCAACACACTACTCAAGATATAACTACTGGTTAGTATTATTAATGCGACAAATAAATAGCACTACAAGGTACTAAGACATGCAGGAGTGTATCATGGCGGAGATTGCATGCGAGGTTAGTATCTACAATTCACGTTAAGATACTGAGCACTACTTAAAAAACCTGTTTAACCTAGTACATATCCTAGAACTGATCTATCACAACTATTATGGTCCTTTATTGTACGTGGAAAAAATGACATCTAAAATCTATCGGTTCTGGAAATGGTTTCAGTCTCCTAATGAGGACTAAGTAGCTAAAACGCGTCGCGTCAGGCAAGATTTTTTTCGCGGAAAATTCATTGTAATGACTTGTAACGCAAGATGCTAAGTTTTAGAAAGAACGTCTATATATTACACATTTCAAATGACACAAAATTTCTGGAACATTTTCCTAACCCCTCAACATACTGTACGTTAGGCTTGAATCGAAGTTATTCAAATCTTTACCCCTCCTCTGATAGTCCTTAGCCACAACCCTGCTATGTGTGTGTGTAAAAATGGCTCTTTCTCCAGTTTTCTCTCTCTGCCTTGCCCGTACCGCCCTGCCCTCTACCCCTTCACGAGCCTAATTTTTTAACAAATTTCTCTAAGTATCTATAGATTGTGGAAGCTTCAAATTGGCCTGAAGATGCCTTATCAAGATGAAACCATTCGCAGTCTTGAATAAAAGTGTGGAAAAGTTTCTAAGTTTCGTTTTTCAAAATGGATATCTTCCACTGCCACGAAGTCAATCCTGATACGATCAAATGTATTTAGTGGGAATTATAAAGTTGTCTGTCATAGAAGAATGTGTGAGATAATCTGGAAAGTGTGAGTGACGAATTGAGAGGTACCGAGAAAAGTGAAGGAAGAACGGAGCCCGTGGAGAACGGTGAAGAGAGGACGGGGCGAATAGATAGGTCTTCTACAGCGGCATGGGGGATTGGTGAAGATGATTTTGGATGGGATGATAGACGGCAAAAGGTATCGAGGATGACCGGCGCTGGAATATTGGAAGAAGAGAATGGAGGACTGTTGACTGTGGAATGGAGGTCCAGCACTGCTCAACATGTACTTGGAAGCGGCCATGAGTGAAGCATAAAAAATTGGACCGAGCGGAATAAAGATAAACGGAGAAGAAATAAACATGCTCCGCTTTGCAGATGAAATCGCAGTCATTGCTGGAAATCGCGATGATCTGCAAAGGTCAGTTAACATAATCAACCAAGTTTTCCAAGAACACGACAAAAATATGTAAAACAAAGACTAAAATCCTATTAGGAAGAGAGAAGCTGAATGTAGAAGTCACTATGAGAGGAGAGAAATTAGAGCAAGTGGATTCCTTCACCTATCTCGGCAATACCATCACGTGGGACGGAAGAAGTACAGCGGACATCAAGCGGAGAATAACCCAAGCTAAGAAGGGTTTCATGGGAAAAAGACAACTGCAGTGCTCAAAGAAGATAGGATTACAAACCAGGAAAACCTTTGTGTGGAGAGTAGCACTCTATGGATCGGAAGCAGGGACCATTGGAAAAGCTGACCAAGAAAGAATAGAGGCCTTTAAAACCTGGTGCTGGAGGATTCTGAAGATAAAATGGACGCACAAGGTAAGACATGATGAAGTGCACAGAAGAGTAGACGAGGAAAGAATAATATGTAACACCATGCAGAAAAGTAAAGCCAGATGGATTGGACATACCCCGAGACACAATGGGTTTGAGAAGAACATATTTCAAGGTAAAATAGAAGGATAAGTCCCCAG
The DNA here is from genome assembly GCA_963169105.1 of Ceriagrion tenellum. NCBI lineage: Eukaryota > Metazoa > Arthropoda > Insecta > Odonata > Coenagrionidae > Ceriagrion > Ceriagrion tenellum. The sequence continues at coordinate 127,984,113 of OY720637.1, forward strand.
AGGAAGACAGGAATAAGTTCATGGACCAAATAAAGAGGAAACTACACTGCAAGAGTTACCAGGAGGTAAGGGAACTAGCATTAGATAGGGAATGGTGGGGGGCCGCAGTCAATCAATCTTAGGATTGAACAACCAATGAAAATAATGGAAGACATGGGATGTGGACGGTTTACAGGAATAAAGAGGATGGCAGATGATAGAGAAAGGTGAACCAATCCTGATAAATTAACAACTAGAGAGAGAGAGAGAGATAAAGGTGTTAATGATGAGCTGTGCGCGGATGACGCAACCATTTGCCGTGTGCGGACAAGAAAATAGAATGAGCTGTTTGTAGGGCTAGTAACTCAGATCTTTCATACTTCGAATTTTCAGGGAGAAATACTCTTTGATCTCACATGTAGCAAATATCTCACGGAAGATGGTTACAGGCGCCAATCCCTCATTCCAGGTGACCATGTTAAGTCCACCGCTGCACCCCTCTCCCCTACTTTCTCAAAACATCTTACGTAACAGTTGAATGGCCCCTTTCGTTCTCCTTCCAATTTTACCGTCGTGAATCTCCTCCTCATATATTCTTCCCTTCCGAACCCTGTTTGCGCTGGAGGGATAATCTTGGGTTATTTGTCGCGCATTCGAATATATTTATAATAAGTCGAGAAAATTTCTTGAACCTTATTCAATTAAAGGTAATTTGAGCGAAATATCATTTTACTTAAAAATCAATAAATTTGGTATCATTTTAAAGAATAATATCTCACCCTTTCTAATGACATCAAAAATTCAACCCTTAACCCCATTAATTTCGGAGATATTTGCAAAAAAATACCAGCCATTTTATATGGGAAATGGTACGTGCATGCATTTCAGAGAGACATTATTTACAAAATAAGGTATTTCTAACACTTTGATGCCGTAAAAAACTAACAGCGTGTAGTTTATCTGTTTTCTCTACTATTATTGACAATAAATCATATTGTCACCGCAGTAAGTTCTTGGGTATCACAAAAAACCTCCCGTTTCGAAGGAGTTTCAAACGCACCGCACGAAAGAAATGAGTCAAGTTACAGACTTATTTAGATATTTTCATTTAATTACTTACCATTTGTCATATAAAACTATATTATTGCACCATTAATTATGCAATATGTAATTCATGTGTCTCCACAGAATTTTATTCACACCGACCAAGGTTTCGACATACCTAAGCTATGTCATTTTCAGGGTCTATAAATTTTGATACATATTTGTTTTATCGAACCTTTGCCTTCTTATCCACCGTTATAATTATGAGAAGTGTATAATTTCGCGTTTCGAATAAAAGTTGTATGTATGGAGTCGGATTATAACGGAATATATCTCATGTGTCATATGGCAGCGTGTTGATTATCACTGTTCTGCCAAAAAAAAACAAGTTGGTAGAAGGCAATTATTTTCACTTTCGCGCAAATCTTTGTACACATTGAAAAAATTCTCTCCAACTACATTTTAGTACATACAACTACAAAGGAAAGCAGCGCGCTTCGTTAAAAACTGCTACGAGCGTACATATAGTGTCTAACAACTTTTAGAGGGATTAAGATGGGAGCTCCTAGAGACTCGGAGGAAACACGCCAGACTTAGGTTGCTTGAGAAATTGAGAACTGGTGTGATTCAGAGCGATACAGAAAAAATTTTATGACGCCTTACTACATCTCTAGGTCGGACAGAAGCGATAAAATAATAGAGATACACTGTCGAACAGATAGGTATAAAAACTCGTTCTTTCCTCGCACAATAAGCGACCACAATAAAAACTGAGCTCCACTAAATACACTCCTATAGTACATGTCACCATTTCATCTCCAAAAACGTACACCTTTACACGGCTGGTGACCTAACACCCCCTGCCTCACGCACATGCGGCGGCTCGGGGGTAATATGTAGATTTAGATGTATAAGTATTATTTTCATCCATATCAGCTAATAGTGTATTATTTTGTGTTGTATAAAATGGTGGAGACACGCGGACTCTTAGAAAGGACGACGAGAAACGGCTGTTGGCGTTCCAGATGTGGGCATGGAGGAGGATTGAGAAGGCGAGGTGGACTGAAAGGAAAAAGAACGAGGAAGCGCTTGGGCTTCATTGAGCTCGGAGAGTAAGTTTGAGGAGGAGGCAGAGTGGGCAGTTGGTGGAGGTTATGTGAGGCAAAGGGATGCTAGAGACCATTATAGGTGGGAGGATGCTGAGTAAGCGTGGAAGAGAAAGAATAGGTTTTATCGATGAAATGGAGTGAGGTTGAGCATTTGCCGAGGTAAAGAAAGAAATGGCGCGCAGATATGACGACTTTCAGCTGTAAAATATATCTAAGATATTTTTACTTTTATCAAAACCTGCATTTACGGATTGGTTACATCTAATAGCTGTTAACTTACCAACGAAATTGATCTCAAGGTGTGACCGAAAGGACCAATTTTATTCTATGATTCTGTGTTTTTTTTGCAAGTTGGAATAGTAATTTATGTGTAAAACTTGTAGAGAGCCTCTTTTTATTCAGTATTGAGATATTGTTTGCTTTTTCCAAGCTCTGTCATTATTTTACTGAAGCAAATGGCACACTCTTATGCTTTGCAATATCTTAAAGTGATGTTGTGCCTTTAATTATGTCATCGGACTCAAAGTGTTCCTTTTATGTCCCTGTGTCGTAAGTTTTAGTTGTACCTTAATTATTTAAACTTATTCTACTGAAATTAATTGGATGATTTTGGCCATTTTGAATATTTTATGTATTTTTCATTCATCTTACTAAACTTATCAACATATTAAGGATTATTTGACCGACACGCACAATGCCACGTACGTGCATCTATCAACGCATATGTGTATCGGGGTATAATCTGCTTCCCCAGCGTTTCCGATTGCTGATACGGTGATAAAATGGTTATGAAACCTTATGCTTTTGTGTTGATACGTCAGTTGTTCATTCCGGTGTTTGCATCATATGATCGTTATTCTGTTTTTATATACCGTGTCTATACCATTGTCTATACCATGTAGGAATCATCTTCGTGAATTTTGCGGATACTGGCGTGCTTTCCGTAAGACCAGTTCCTTTTCTCAGGTTATGTGCGGAGTAGGTATGAGTTGGGCGCTTTTTATCCTTAGAAGTAGCTTCGGTTGAATACTGGAAGTCTTGAGAAATCCGCAGAAACTTTCCTGGCATTTCATCAAGGGTTTTAAATTGAATGTGAACTCAATGAGTATAGTCGTAAGTGAAGTGACTACCCTACTCCGGTAAATATGAAATTTAAGGAATTACCGCGGAAATCATTGAGGTAATTTTACAGAAGATAATTAAGAATTTCTACAGAGCGTGGTGAGTGATTGTGCAGCCTCTGCCTAGGAATTTTTACGGGAAGTGCTTGCAGAAATTCCTGGCTAAAGTGTGAACATATTTCGGTGAAACCCTGAAGAAAGAATTTTCTGGTACCTATCTGAAAAAATACCCCCTGCGAAGAACAGGGAATAAGGCTCTATGTTGATTATGATGATCGTTGGTATAAAGTGTGGATTATCATTGGCACAGTTTTTCCGCGAATGTCTAAGTAGTTGTTTTGGTGATGTTATAGATGAGTATTACGTGGGATTGTGCGCTGTATGATGACCCATAGAGTCTGTTTCTCCGGTGACCAAGAGTTGGTCAACAACCTGTCTAAAATTGTAGTCATAGCTGAGCGCGTCTTGGAGTCAGTGTCATCGGTGTGAGATAAAGGTTTTTTTTATTATTTATTAGGATAATCTGTCAGTAAAGCGTACAAAGGACGACTTGAAATGTTGAGTGGGGAAACATCTGTGGAGGATAAAGAGGAGGTAGAGTAGGTGGTTGGATCAAGCGATGAGGGGCGAAGGGATTTTGAAGGATGTGATAGAGGCGAGGAAGTTGGGTACTTAGGCGAGAAAAATAGGCTTTATGGACGGGATGTAGAGAGGTAGGACATATACTGAAAGAAAAAAATCGTGCACGGTGATAAGGTCTTATGCATGCAAAACTCTAGACTCTAGGGCTGTGCGCGACATTTTAGGTCGCGCTGGAACATCCACTAGCCATGTTGCTTTCATGGTTACCTCACAAGACAGAACCATATCGCCATCGCCGTAAGCACATTTGAATTGCTGATACAATCAAGGATACAACATTTTTGTGCTCGGGTACATATCTGGAGACGCTGAAAACCATTTGATGACGAGCTACAAGTGGTGTATTGTTCCTCATCAACTTCGTCTTATTCTCTTCCATCTAAACCTACCTTAACCGGTAGATTACTGTTATGTAGAGCTGTGCGAATGCTTCGAAATCGAATCGAATCGACTCGAATCAGGCTTAATTCGATTCGGTTCGCCTGCGAATCGGGATGTTTCGAAAGCGAATGGTTCGTAATATTCGAATCAGATAGATTCGTCTTCGAATCGTTACTATGCATTCAAACATGGCACTCATCCCCGCATTGCGCGCCGTCCGTTTAAGAAGATGTTTTCCTTCCGCGAAACGAAAATTTAAACGACCACACGCTATTCTGTGCTATTCTTTGTGCCATTGTATAGATGTATAAGCTAATGTAAGGCCCTGAAATATATTGAAATATTACTTTCACTCTGCATAAACTTTTGCATTTTATTTAGAATTCAAATTCGATTCGCAAGGGGTTTTTTTAGGGTGATTTGATTCGCTAACGAATATTTTAAAAAAATTCGTTTCGATTCGATTCGAAATTTATGTGGGAGATTCGATTCGGTTCGATTTTTAATGAAAATCCCTGATTCGCATAGCACTACTGTTATGACATACCTTGCCGACATCTACTTCCTATGCCGATCAACATATTTTACTATAGACAACCTATTTTGTACGAAACGATCATAGGCGTAAGATAAAGGAAATTTACTGCAGAACCGATAGATCTAAAATGTCATTTTTCCACGCACAATTAAGGACCATGATATTTGCGATAGATCAATTCTATCGATTCTATAGATCAAATGTATCGATCTATCAACCTCAATAGGCATAGTAGACTCTTTACTAGTGTCTCACAATACATCATCGTTATTAAAAAGTCACTCCGCTTCAATTGTCCATCCCGAATTCGTTTGTGTTTTCTGCATGATTTAGTCTCTTGCTGTATTATTTACAATTATCATTAATTGCACTCACCAGTAGTCATATCTTTGCGAGTGTACTGCATGTTAGCGCGTTCGTCTACATAGAACTCATGTGGTTTCTGGTCTGACTGCGCACTGTTCTCCTGATTGCTTTTTGGTTTGCGCCTAGCGGCCGGGGGAACGCGCGAGGGTCTGATTGGAGAAAGGTAAATGCTGGTGAATCAACTTTGTGGGAGATGATAGGATGCATGGTGATAAAAAACTTTGTGCTCCTCTGTTATTTCATATGTTTAACTAAATCCAGTTTCGCCATCTGTTTCACATCATTTCCGCGTTGAACACTTATTTGTACTTCCAGTTGAGAATGACGAAAAAATTATATCGAAACCGGTGTTAGTGAAACATAATAAAGAGTATGGATCACCATGTATCTTCCAATGTGACCCGGATGAATACTGCACGCCAGGTTGGGAACTAACCCGTGCCCCACACCCTACTAAAAAGTAGGCAAATGTAGACAGCTCCAGAAGGGTATTGCTCGTAGTTAGTACCCTGAGCACTCCCTCCATCCATTAAAACTAAGGATGAGTCCAATCCAAGTGTCGATTCTCGATTCCACCGATTCTCAGGATTATAATCAGTAACGAGAATCGATCGCCTTAAGTTGATTCCGATTTCATCGATTCCAGATGGATAAATATTCAAATCAAATTTCATGTATCACATCATATTTGTCACAGAAATTTTGGGTGTGAGCTATCAGTTTGTACTTTTTATCTACCTCAATAAACTGAGGATATATTTGCTATTTGTTATTAAATATACTTTTCGAGCGACTTAATTGTCTTTGTTATTTTATTTTAGCCTATACTTGAATTTAAATAATAGTCGTACGCTACTGGTATATCAATATCCCACCTTTCATTAGGAATAAGAATCGATGGAATCGGAATCGAGAATCGGGAATCGATTTGAAAGAATCGGAATCGAAAAAAAGTGGAATCGACTCATCCCTAATTAAAACTAGTGATTTCAAGCACCTGGGAAAAATTGTAGGGAAGTGGATCGCGTCTTGGCTTTCGTGAGCGCAATTAAAAGTTGACTGCGGGAGCGCGCGCGTTATGAAGGTCGCGTGCTCACTAGGAGTTGGGTTGGTTTGCCGGAGGACTTCGAAGCTAGAAACCTTGGATTGGAGGCCCGTGATCGATCCTGTAAGCACGAGCGTGGTGAATCCTGTGCGATCACGTATGACCCTTTCTCTTCGAAGCCTCAACAGTGCTTGAAATCCGATACATTGGCTGCTATGTCTTCTTCGTCGGAAGGGCGTCTACTAGAGCCTGTTTTCTAAAATGATATTCTTTAAAAGTTACTTCTGACTGTCCTTGGATCGGAGATGTGGAACGAAACGGAACGAAACTTAAAAAAAAAAGTTTTCGGGGTTTTTATTTTTTATGGTAGCAATGGAGGACCTGTATTCTTTATCTATAAAAATGAAAGTGTGATTTTTCGGTCAGTTATAACTACCAAAAAACTGGACGGAATGACGTAAAAATTTGTAACATGATGCCTTATGTCACTCGGAAGGTTTATGGCTACTAATTGTTAAACCTAATGGTCTCCGGTTCGACTGCAGACGAGTAAAAGCGCTTCCATAAGAATCACATGTAATGTTCGTTTTTTTGGCATGCAGGCCTTTTTTCTTTTGCATATTTAAATTAGAAACAATGGTTAAACAAAGTCGCGACAAAAACCTTTGGAAAGAAAAATGAATAAAAATTCTTATTCTTGCAATCTACTTTTGTTATCTAGTTGATTTAATTTAAATTTTGAAAAGAAGCAATCATAAAATTGCTGAACATTCAGCGTTTTTGGTACGCTGTCCCCTTGGCGAACGATAGCATTGTTGAGGCCAAACCTCCTATGGATATGAGGTGAATATAGGCCCATATAGGTATCAATCGAGATAGAAGAATACATAAGAAATACATTGTGCGCGATATATATCGATATATTTCGATTGCTATCATTGCTTGTAAGTTCGTTTTTCGCACCCGTTAAATTTCAGCGGGTACCCTCCGCTAGTATATAATAAAAATGCTAGTCGTCTTTCACTGTTACCCCAACAACCTTATTTTCGAATTCCTCATCACCTCTCCTATCTGCGGTAATATAGATGAAATAGGAACTCTCTGGTTTTCAAAGATTCCGCACTAAAATAAAACACAAGTTGCGCCACTGATGTCGAAAAAGATAAACATATATGAGATAACAAATGCAACGTGCATACGAAAAATATCATCAAAATTTGACGTGACCAAATCCTTGACTCGAATCCATAATTGTTCTCGCATCTCTCGAATAAAAACATTTCTCCCGCGTCTCCAATCTTGATTCTCGCGAATCGAGAATCTATAGCTCAAGTAGAATAGCATTTTGAAATAATGTGAATAACTTAGATTTCCTGCATGAATGTATTGCACCCACGGCCAAGCATCTCTCGAATATTGAATTTTTAGTGGAAGAACTGTAATAATTAGAAGTGAAGCATTTTTAAGTGAGAAGAATAGCCGACTATTTCCACGTATAACTATTGACCACATGACGTAGGTGTACACGATAGACGTCACCATAAGGCCTTTTTACGACGTCATTACTGTTGATATGTCATAGTTAGGTTTTTTGCGTCATCATCACTCGTTTTATGCCATCATCAGAGATGTACTACTTCGTAACACAGGCCGTGTGTTCAATTTTATTATAATGAATGACTTGCTTATTCTTCTCATTTGAAATTATCGAGTAAATTCGATAAATTTACGTCTAAGGCAAGATATTTCAATATCAGAAGCGCTCACACATATTTAACGGCTTTCAAATTGATGCAAATGTAGACTGCGGGTGATTTCGGAGGTTCGGCCAAATACATAGTTAAAGCCACGATTGCTTAAAGTAGTTCGAGCGAAATATCATTTTACCTATAAATCAATGAATTTCGTCTTATTTTAATGAAAAATATATCACCCTTCCATTGACCAAAAATTCAACCCCTTACCTCATTACATTCCTAGATATTTGCCAAATATACCAGCCATTTTACATGGGAAATGGTACGTGTATGCACTTCTGAGAAACCATATTTAACAAATGAGGAATTTCTAACACATAGATCACGTCAAAAATCAACAGTGTGTAGTTTTTATGTTTTATCAACTATTTTTGAAATTTAATCATATTGTCACCGCAGTAAGTCCTTCGGGATCACAATAAACCTTCAGTTTTGATGGAGTTTCAAACGTACCGCGTCAAAAAATGAGTCAAATTAAAGATTTAGTTAGATATTTTCATTTAATTACTTACAATTTCTGTCATGTAAAACGATATTATTGCACTATTAATAGTGCAATATTTAATTCGTGTGTCCCACAGCTGGTAACATTAAAACGTGTAATTCGAATATGGTCTCCATTATGACTAGGGAACCATCGCGCTCGCACTACCATAATTATGCGGTTTTACGTTAGTTCACGAGCATTCAGTGTAAAGTTTTCCGTATGCATATAAGCAAAAAGGATTCGTCGCTTTCGGCCGTGAGTGCGTGCTCCCTAAGAAGGCTCGTGTTGAGGATCACCCGGTCCGCAAATAAGAAGAGGGGGTGGCCGCGAATTTTGGCTGCATCCCTTCCTGGCAGTGAATGGCGCATTGACGTGACGCCAGGTGGCGTCTTTGGAAACATTCGAGGTAGGAGAGGGGCGTGGCCTTGAGCCCCGGATGAACGAAGGGGTGTGTGCCTCGGCATCAAAGTTGCAGATGCCCCTAATCCTTCCCAGCTATTGCTGCGCACGACCATGCACACACGAAATCCAACAGTCGCATTCGTGGATTTTAATTTAAACCCAGGTTTAAAAGGAGTGACAGAATCCTGATCTAATTGATTATTCTTGTATGACAATACATACGTGTAAGGTCTTTGGCATTTTGAGTGCACAGGGACTACCCACGGATAACTTTACGGGGTCACCCGCTATGAACAAATATGCGAAACACCACTGAGGAAAAATCATCCCCCTGACCGGGGTACGATCCCGGATCCCTCTATTTCCGGTCGAGTACTGTAGTCCGCGGAGTAGGCAAGTTAATACATTTAACTTAGTTTGGGAAACAAGAAAATTATTACCTTATGTAAGAGGGAGTAAGCTTACCTTGGGTGCCTTGAAAAGGCTTGCATTCTTCAATCCATGATCCCGGTTGTATCTACTTGTGGTCCGGTATCCACTGGTACATCCCGGCACAAAACATTTCTACTAGTCATTTCAATGCTTAAATCTTCAATGTTTAAATCAAAGACTTTAACTCTTCGCAGTCAAAATCGACACAGTTGCGAATTCGCCTCCTTTCTCCCCCACGCTAACCTCAGGAAAGAATGGAAAATTTTCGGTAAGGTGGAAAGCCGGCTATTTACAGCGCCTCTATCGGAAAGTTGAAAACCTCTTCCCACCGAAACGCCTTGCTTACCATCCGGGCTCCTTTCCTCCCCTTTTTCCCTATCCCGATCGCACTCCTTATCCTACTCCGTGCTGTAGTCATTAAAGGTACCGAGGCGTCCTCTTCCCCATTGGGTGCTTGTGGACTTCACGGGACAAGATGGAATAAACTGATGGGGCATACTATACAACTAACAGTCCAAGTCGTGCGTCAAGCGCCACAGCCCGAGAGGCAAAGCGGTGCTTAGCCCTCCCGTAGCATCCCGATTTTTCCTCTTTGGAATTTTGCACGTCTTTGGCATTGGCTGCTGTGCACCTCTGAGATCTGCATAATACCCCGCGAGCCGCCACATGGGCGTGAGGCTGGAGGTGTTAAGTCACCAGCCGTGTAAAGGTGTACGTTTTTTGGAGATGAAATGTTGACATGAATTATAGGAGTGTATTTATTGGAGCTTAATTCTTATTGTGGTCGCTTATTATTTGCGGAAAGAACGAGTTTTTGTATCTATCTGTTCGACGGTGTATCTTTCTTATTTTATCGCAATTGTCAGGCCTAGAGATGTAGTGAGGAGTCATGATAATATTCTCTATGTCGTTCTGAAAAATTTCAGTTCTGAATTTATTAAGCAACCTAAGCCTAGCGTGTAGCCTCCGATTCTCTAGGGGCTCCCACCTTAATCCCTCTAAAAGTTGTGAGACACTATATGTACGCTCGTAGCAGTTTTTAACGAAGCGCGCTGCTTTCCTTAGTATTTTATTAATTTTTTTGGTTAAATCTATTTGACCAGGGTTCCAAATGCTCGCGGCTTCGAGGTGTGACCTAACTAGAGCGAATTAGCATCTCTCTTCGACTTTTTCATCCGAGGACCTTCCTATTATACGTTACCTACATGTTACCCTGCAAGCCACCTCAAGAGTGAGTGGCTGGGGGTGAGTTATCGCCAACATTCTGTCGCGGAGTTACCTCCACGTGTAAATGAGATATTGTCCAAGATTTTTTTTCGACTTAATCAAATGAAAATTATCAAAATGTGCGCTATGTGACCCACAGTTAACGCTCCAGGCACCTAAACCTCCGGTGGTTTCTCAGTGGATTTTGCCAGTTTCGCCACGAAATTAAACTTGGAGGAGGAGCACCTCAAGGTTTTATTAGAATGTGTGGTTCATTTTTAAATTGTGTTTTTTTGCCGCGCCAAACGAACGTTGGATTCTCACGCTGTGGGTCGTGGGGCAGTCTGGCACGTCAATCACGGGAGATAATTTGCCTTCCGTGGATTGTGGCTTTTCCTTAGGGCGTGCTCTTCGCTCGGTCGACGACCGCGTGTAGTGATGCACGGCCGTTCCTGGGCTGCAAAATCCCAAGGCCAAGGTCTCGAGGGAGCGCAAACCGTGCCGCGGCGGTGTTGGCTGTTATCCCATCGTATGTTGATTAATAGTTGGCTATGTGATAAATTATGTATCCTAACTTAATATAGCTAACCGTCTGTTAAGGTAGTGCAGGCGAGATAGTTCCCTAACCATAATAGAGTCCATATTCGATATATAAATTTTAATTTCACCAGCTGTGAGACACACGAATTAAATATTGCGTTATTAATGGTGCAATAATATAGTTTTACATGACGGAAATTGTAAGTAATCAAATAACAATATCCAAATAAATCTTTAGCTTGACTCTTTTTTTCACGTGGAATGTTTGAAAATCCATTGAAACGGACAGTATATTGTGATCCCGAAGAATTTACTGCGGTGACAATATGATTAATTTCCAAAAATAGTTGAGAAAACACATAAAATACACAATGTTGATTTTTTGTCGATATCTAAGTGTAGGAAATGCCTCATTTTTAATATAAGGTCTCTCTGGAGTGATTACACATACCATATCGTACGTAAAAGGGCTGGTATTTTCCGGCAAATATCTCGGAAAGTAATGTGGTAAGGGGTTGATATTTTGGTGTCAATGGAAGGGTGATAATTTTTTCTTTAAAATGAGGCCAAATTAATTGATTTATAGGTAAAATGATATTTCGCTCCAACTACCTTTAAACGAATCGGTTAAGCCAGCCCAAGCTCCTCTTTTATAGGTCCTTCTCTATTCCTGTCGTATATTAACGATATTGATGAAGTTGTGTACAGTTAGCTTCGACGATATGCGGACAATGCTGTAATATACAGAGATATACGTGGAAAGAATGATAATGAAGTGTCAACGAAGGACCTCAAGGCAATTCAAATGTGGTGTGATGCGTGGCAGCTAGATTTTAATTTGACAAAATAAGTTGCAATGAACTTCTGGAAAAGAAAAAATTCCCCTCAATTCAGCTACTGCATACGGAATACCCATACCCAGAATCTATTAAGTTAGTCCGAGCGAAGTAGTTCCCTAGTCATAATAGAGCCATATTCGAATTATACGTTTTAATTTCACCAGCTGTGAGACACATCAATTAAATAATGCATTATTTATGGTGAAATAATGTAGTTTTGTATGACAGAAATTGTAAGTAAATAAATGAAAATATCTAAATAAGTTTTTAACTTCACTCATTTTTTTCGCTCGGTGCGTTGGAAGCTCCTTCAAAACGGAAGGTTTTTTGTGATACCCAAGAATCTATTGCGGTGACAATATGATTCATTTTCAAATATAGTTTAAAAACATACAAACTATACGCTGTTAGCTTTTTTAACATCTAAGTGTTAGAAATACCTCATTTTGTAAACAGTGTCTCTCTGGAGTGCATACACGTACCATTTTCCATGTAAAAGGGCTGGTATTTTCTGGCAAATATCTCTGGAAGTAATGCGGTAAGGGGTAGAAGTTTTGGTGTCATTGGATAGGTGAGATGTTTTTCTTTAAAACGAGACCAACTTCATTGATTTCTAGGTAAAGTGATATTTCGCGCGGACTACCTTAAATGCCTCGGAGTTACACTAACTAATGATTTCTCTTGGAGCAAACATTCGGTAATTACCTGGCTAAGCTAATCGTTAATTGGGATTTGTTAAAAGAGTACTGGGAATGTGCGACGATAAAGTTAGAGAAATCAGGTACTTTTCCCTGGTTAGACTCCACTTGGGATACGCTGCCAGTATTTGGGATCCTCGTGAGGTAGGCTTAAAAACAGAATTAAAACTCGTGCAGAGAAGATCAGGAAGATACTTGAGAGGCTGTAATGATAATCTCGTTAGTGTTGCTGACCTCTTAAAACAACTGGGTTGGCAACCGCTTTCAGACCGTAATTAAAAACTTAGGCTTGATGCATTATGTAAGTTCCAAACCTATTTATAGGCTGTGGACGTCAATGACATCTTACAAACTCCGACAAACTACGGTAGATTAGATAATGAGAATAAATTTGGGAAATAGACTGTGGAACAGATCGGTTTTAAATGGCTTATTTCCCGCTATCGATAAGAGACTATAATGACTGGCAGTGAGACTTGGAAGTAATTAAGTCGACAGGTAGTGTAGCTGATTTGTTTATATATTCCAAAGTAATTGTGCAGGGGAAATTAAAAGTAGAATTGCGTAAGGAAAAGTAGCATTTAGCAAGATTAAGAAGCTGGTGACATCGAGTGATGTCGGGACAGATATAAGAAAAAGATTTGCAAAATGCTTCAAATGGAGTATTGTACTATACGGATGCGAAACATGGACCTTGAAGATGTGAGAAGAAAAGTACTTGGAAAGCTTTGAGATGTGGCTGTGGCGACGAACGGAGAGAATTGGGTGGAAAGATAAGAGTTGGGAATGAGGAGGTGCTGAGGAGGATTGAAGAAGAAAGGAGTATTTTGAGAGAAATTAAAAAGCGGAAGACTAATTGAATTGAGCATATTTTAAGGAGGAATAGTGTTCAGAAATTAATTATAGAAGGGAAAATAGAAGGGAAGAGAGGAAGAAGGAGGCACGGAATGCTGACAGACATAAAAAATAAAGGAGCTATGCAGAGATGAAGAGAGATGCCCAGGACAGAATGCTGAGTGCTGTAGGTACCGTTGAAACCTGTCCAAACCTGAATTGTTTTTTAATATATCACATAGTACCAACATCACGTTTCGTATGATCCCTGCATGACTCGTGTATCTCGTTTTTCGTTGTGCATTATACATCAATTCAATAGTTTCTGTAGCATATCTATCGTACAGGTTGAGTAGGTGAAAGTTACTTATTCCGCATGCTGGTTAAAAAATCCCCTCCTGCCAAACAGCCTTGAGGTAGTTTGCTGGGTGATATGTAGCTGTAAAAGCTCCCTTGGGCATATGCTCGAGGAAATAGTGAGTGGAAGATTTTTTATCGTGATATCTTTACTTTCACTTTTAATAATGTGTACTCTGAAGTATTATAAATCTTTTGTTGCGATGTAGCTCATTAAAGTAATTAAGAGCATGACTACTAATACATAAAGTTTCATTCTTGTAAAGCTTCCTTGGATATTTGTTATGACTATTGAGCCGGAGTCTTTGGATAAAATAAACACATGAAATTTAAATTCCTCTAATTTCCTCCTCTCATTTTGAATACCTGAAGGATCGTGGGAAAGGGTTTAGAACTTCTTCAGGTAAGGTAATCTATTCCTCTATTGCCGAATTTATAAATGAATATGTACTCTCATCATTGCTGCTGCTGATGGTCTTTGTTTAAAAGCTCCGTAGCCTTTACTGTACTTATATCTTCAGTGGTTCAGCTCCCATCCAAGGAGACATTTCTCAGTAAGAGCGCGTGTTTATCTCGCTTTTGCGTTGCCATGTGTAATTGATATCTCATGCACCACGAGCAAATATGTACTTGTGACATATATTGGGCTCAATATGCGTCATCAAATGACAATTGCGCACGTTCCTCGCTTCATATCTCTCCACCAACGAATTTATCCTTTCATTTAAATCATTATGATAAGTTCCCTCCTTTCTTAGTCTAATAAACCTGAATTTAATCCTATCGCACATCGCTGCCATGTGTCCGTTATGACACACTGCGTTACGCAGGGCACACAGCGTTTTTTGGCTGAGTGCTTACCCGCCATTGTTTCGTCTCCTCCTACTCATTAAAGGAGAATCTTTGAGAAGTTTTTTGATGCATAAATCAGTTATATCTACGAAGGAGATGTAGAACCTATTCAACCGTTTCACAATCAATGAGGGAAAGTGTGAGGCCTGACTAATCGTAGATTATTTGGTTGATGGGTTATTTTTTGTGGGCAACAACCATTTATATAGTTGCAAATTACATTTACAGCAAATTTTTTTGCAAAATCGGTGTCATGTACTGGATGAGAAGGAATGTCCTCTACTGACTGGTATTTTCAGGTTTTGTGTACTAACGCCTTAATGCTCAAAGGCTAATGAAATATTTTTACTGGACTTTACTTGACTTCACATAAGTGAGTTGAGGCAGGCGAATGTTGGACTGTATGGAGGAAAACATTAAAATATATATAGTTTTACAGCATTAAAAAAAGTTGATATTTTGGTATAATAAAATTGAATTCCACAAACTAAAACAATCTTTTTTCGTATTAGTTTTACGCGCTCAACACCAAGAATAATGATTTAATGAACTGATATACTTTTAGGGCATTTTGCATTGAATATCTTGATAAATTTTCCTTAAACGAACTAATCGAATACGAAAAAATAGTTGATCTTGATGATTATGAATTATATTGTAACATAACTCGTAAGGCAATCGTTGCAATAAAATTAGAGAGATAGATTGTAGAATCGATTGGTATAAAATGCCATTTTTCCGCGTACCATTCGTGACCATAACAGCTGTGATCGTTGTCATGAATAGTGCGAATTGTGGGATTAGCTAGATTGTAGATCTTTCTCTTTATATTCTCTACGTTCTTATTTATGCAGGATGGAAATATTGATGTTATTATTTATGCGTGATATTTTGAATCTGTAGTAGTAGTCTTTGTATCATTTGCTTGTTGGACGATTGACGATAGAATGTTTCTTGGTTAGCAGATTTTTACTTGGCGCGTAGTATGTGTGGTACTCTGGTTTCAGTGTAGTTTCGGTGTTCTGCCGTATAATTCATGCATGCTTGGTGTGGAAGCACCCCATGCCTCACACCCTTCGGGTCGATTGCAGGGTATGATGTAGAATAATGTAGCTCGTTAGATTGTCATTAACTCCAGTGCCGTCTTAATGCGTGTTATACGAGGGCTAAGGCCGCAGGCGGCGGGTAGTATGCGGGCAGTCAGTCTTTCGACTCATATTAAGGTAGTCCGAGCGAGATAGTTCCCTAGTCATAATGGAGACCATATTCGAATTATGCGTTTGATTTTCACCAGCTGTAGGACACGTCAGTAAAATATTGCATTTTTAATGGTGGAATAATATAGTTTTATATGACCGAAATTGTAAGTATTTAAATGAAAATATCCAAATAAATCTTTAACTTGACTCATTTTTTTCGCGCGGTGCGTTTGAAACTCCTTCAAAACGGAAGGTTTTCTGTGATACCCAAGAACCTGCTGCGGTGACAATATGATAGATTTTCAAATATAGGTGAGAAAACATACAAACCACATGCTGTTAGTTTTTTTACGACATCTAAGTGTTAGAAATACCTCATTTTGTTAACAGTGTCTCTCTGGAGTGCATACACGTACCATTTCCCGTGTAAAATGGCTGGTATTTTTTTGGCAAATATCTCGGAAAGTAATGTGATAAGGGGTTAAATGTTTGGTGTCATTAGAAGGTTGAGATATTTTTCTTTTAAATGAGACCAAATTCATTGATTTCTAGGTAAAATGATATTTCGCTCGTACTACCTTAAATGCGAAAAAGGGACAGAAAGTGTGAAAATGGGAAAATATCAATAATCTCCTGCTTGTTATTCCATCCCTAATGACCCGTCTCGAGTATATCGTAAGAGTGACTGTCGCTCATTGATATCGCAATGTCAAAAAAGAGCGCATTGAAACATTCAGATTAACTAATTTATTCATTAACATTCTGGTCTCCGGCTGATTGTAAGAAACTGTGGATAAACATTCATCATATTTTGCGGTTACAATGACACTGTATCGCTGGATTTAGTTATAAAGTAATTGTCGCTGTTAACGCTTTTGTTCGTCAAAAACGAAGCTTGTATAAAACTTATACATTGAGTGTTCTGTTCCTGTAAATAATGAGTGACTGACGGGAAATGCTCCCGCAATGATTAGGATCGTTCCGATAAATCAAAAGATGACTCAATGCAGCGCGCGATTTGGAAAATCGCATTTGGTGATTCAATTCTTTATTGGAAATCCGAGGTTTGAGATTTATCCATCAATGAGATAAAGGACCACATCGTGATCGATAAGCGACCATTATGGCAGGCAACGAGACTTAGAAGTAAGTTAGTCGACAGGTAGTGTAACTTGTGACGTAAATATCGATCGTAAATGGCCATTTCTACTTTCCACTATCCAACGACCTTTCGTAACTATACGTGATTGATTAGCATCTTCAGTAGTCAATTGTCTTCGTTCTCCTTCAAGTAACGGAGGTGTTCCATGTTCAATTCCTAGCTCTTGCAGAAATGGTTCAGCATCTCGGTATCCTCTATCCACTAAAACAATGTCTCCGTTCTGAAACCAGTTTCTTAATGAATTTCCGTCCCTGTCAAACTCATCTCGAAGAATTTGTGCGTCACTATTATGAGAATCTGAAAAGTAGGGATCAAATATTGCTGAAATAAAACCGTCAGGTGCTACAATGAGTGTTGGTTTCAGAAGGTGTCTATTTTACTGGCGAGAATAAGATTTTCGCAACACTCGAAAGCTGGAACTTTTGTCTATGTATGCATACCTACTGTCTATTACAGCAATTGCTTTTCTTACTTTCGGGTCAGAGTTGTACAATATAGTAGAAAACTCAGTGACATGTGATTCTGTATATTGTTGTCTTATAATAGACGCTGGACCAATATTTTCTAAAACAAATCTATTCGTCAATAGTCTTCTTACTCGATCTACGGCACTAGAAACGGCTTGTCAGGAAGGATAGTCAAAAATAACTTTGAGGTAATTGGCGGCCCTCCCCTCCCGCCGATCGGCCCGAGGTCGAAGCATTTCTCCGTCGACTGGGACACTGCCTCTGATTTTGGATGTACTTGGAATGGGCCACGGCTCAATACGAAAGAATAATAAATAGTATTTGTGAGTAATGAATATTTTTGCAAGACGATGTAAGAAAAGTAATGAGGAGATAGGATTCATTAGCATTTGGTAAAAGTGAATTCCATAATAAATTAAAATGACATTTAATTGAAAAAGTATCATGCCTTTAAGAAAAATGACTAATGATTCAAAGCCTGAAAGTTTTGCTTCATTAGGTTATTGAGTAAATGCCCAACAACCCAATATCCCTATCCCAAAAAGGTACAAAAACTCGTTCTTTACGCGCACAATGAGCGATTACCATAAAAACTGAGATACACTAAATACATTCCCATAATACACGTCACCATTTCATCTCCCCAAACCTTACATATTTACACGGCTAGTGTCCTCAGACCCCCTGCCATACGCTCATGTGGCGGCTCGCAGGGTATTATGTAGATATAGATGTAGATATCCCCTGCCTCAAGAGTCCTTCCTATCCGGCCCCCATCCCACCTCTTTGCGATTATTTTCTGCAATTTTTAGTAGAAAAACGTACCACATGCAATTTCACATACCGCATTCGAACCACGGGCAATATTCTGCTGTATCTAAAAAAATCTAATTGTTGGAGCCTAGTGCCCATAGAGGCTTTTGATTAGCATGCTGAGAACTACCTTTGTGCAAAATTTCAGCAAATTCAGTCGTGGGCCATTTTCCATAAGGAACGTGTGGGGTCCATTCTTGTCCGATGTTTTTACCGATGTATTTGTACCTTGTGGCACAAAACACCATCTACACCCCTTAGATGTCATTAAATAGCTCATCAAGCAATAGGAAAATGTTCAAAAGGAATTTTAGTCTGCTTGATGCCATCATAAGCATAAGAAAACATTTGCGTCTACAAGGAAACAGTGAAAATGGCGTCACTCTTCATTCTGTTGTTTACGGAGCGTGCTCGGGAACATTCTTAATCTTCAGCTTTCTTTAGCATTTTAAACCGAAATTTATACCATTTGATGAGAAAACCATCCACCAGTGGAATAAGTTTAAGTGACAGAATCAGAATATCAAATGATTGAGACACGTGGAAAATACCCAATTAATTTTTCAATCATCACAGTCTCTCCCAGTTCCCATACTTGTGGTGGCTGATTTGCTGACACATGTGATTGGCTCTTGGGAGGGGGGGGAGGAGAAGATCGCGTTCGGACCTCTGTCTGACCATTAGATTTTTGCATCGGATTTCTGTGTAAAAATGTCATTCTAACGTCGAGTGTAGCTAACATGACTATCTGCCGAATAATAAATTCATCATAATTTAATGTCGGTGGTTGCGGACTCTTTTCGCTTGGGAACAAGATGTCGCGGCGAACCTGTCCGTTTTGTTCTCCAATTCTGTCACTGTATGCTTATTCTATCTTGGGGTTGACAAAATATATTTCACTCTGTCTAGAAAACAGATCAATTCCGAACAAAGCTGGAAGTCAGCGAAAGTCTCAGGCGTTGCTTTGTGGAAAACATTTGCATCAAACCTTATTGCATTTAATTCATCGTTATATCTCGAACTTAGTTTATTTCAGATGAAGTATATCAAGGTAATGGTAGCTTGAAAATGGTTCGCAGAGCGGAGACCATGGTCGGTGTTGAGTAGAACAGCGCATTGGATAAAAAAGTGTCTTATACAAAAAAAACTAGAGTGATTGGAATGTTTTAATCTGAATTTCATCCGCTTTAAAAAAGAAATAAAGTATCTTGATTGGAACGAAATGCCTTTTTTAACTCTTAACGCTCGCGATATTTTAGCTTCAAGTGTATGTATCGCTTTATTTATATCTTTTTCTCATTGCCAATTGCGTTAGGGATCATTGAAACGTTTATCGTACTCTGGAAGTCAGAATGAACTCAGTTCACAGGATTTGCCTTTTCCACATCGATGCTGAGGTAATACGGGCAAATGGCAGTTTCGGGGTTTTCTAAAATTGACTGACGATAACCCAAATTTACGGAGTACCTTGCAGCCGAGACCTGCAACCCAGGCCCGATTTTCAAAGGAAGCCCGACCCGATCATGTATGAGCCCGTTAGGACTGGGGCCCAATTCTACCCGATGGGGTGGAAGCCCGACGCGTAGGCCCGACTCGGCCCGACGCCCTCAACCACCTGCCCTACTAGGCCCGACTTGCCCTAAAGCCCAGCCCATGTTCACGAGTCACCGAAGCATGTAAACCGGAGAGAAATTCGGGCGATTTCGTTATAACGCGCGAAATTTTCCTATCACTCCCGCCAAGAGCAAACTAATCACTTGTCAAAATAGTTCATGGATATGGATCTAGAAGAATATGACTCTTATGTATCCAATATATTAGTATAGTAACAGCTTAAACAATGGTGTTACTAATTTTATTCCCACTGAGTTAGCTTTAAAAAAGAGCAACAGTGGGACTCTCATATATCTTTATGGCGAAATTCTTACGTAGGTACCCTTACAATACATGACTTACAAGCCTTAGCCACAAGAACGTGTAACAAATACAAAAATGTAAAGTATAATAATCAGAACAATATTTCAAATATGTAGTTCCATTTACGCGCAACGTTAAGGAAAATTGCTGATCTGAGTTATGGTTTGTAATGAGAATGGCGTTGAATAAAAGGACAAAAAATATAGATAGCCCATTATTTAAAAAAATTCATTTGAGATTTATTTAATATTTTTTACAGTGGAGACAGTAACATCTCTTGGGTTTAATTGATAGTATTGGTAAACATATTATATTATTCACTATTTTTAATTTCACCATAGTAGTAACAGCCTTTTTTTACATCAGTAACTCTTTGTGCTGCGGCATATTTATCCCTTTCAAATGAGGTTTCCTTTACGCCTATCCTCTTAGTTAAATCGAAAATAAATGCTTTTTATTTATGAAAAAGATACTGATTTTGGGATTATTCAATAAAACATCTCACCTATTCCTTATTCTTTTTTTTAAGATTGAGCGATCCTTTGCTCTCGGTCTCCATTGCGGTACTCCCAATTTTTTTAAATGCCTCAAAAGCAATGCTTTCGCGGTATTCCTCTATTTGTTTTCCCCCCGGATTCAATTATTAATACATATATTTCCCACGCATTTTTCATTCTTTGTGAGCCACGTAATAAGCCTAAATATCGATTTCGTCTCCATATCCATATCTTAGATGAATATGCGTGCTGAATATTTTTCGAAATCGTCTAGAGATTTAGAATTTGACAGCGGTCATGTGTTGAGAATTCAACCTAATTGATTTCGTTTATCGCTAACCTGCCAGAACTTTCCGGCTGTAAAATTCTTCATTAATGAAATTTCGAAAGAATTTAAATAAAAGTAATGGGCTATGAATGTTTGTTTCCTTTATTCAACTTCATTCTCATTACAACCCTTCCCTCAGATCAGAAGTTTTCCTTAGAGTTGCGCTTTAATGGAACTACTCATATGAAATATTATTCTGGTTTCCTTATGAGTAATCATCAAAATATACATTACTTGTAATTGTTACACGTTCCCGCTGCTAAGGTTTGAAAGGCATATGTTATTAGGGCGCGTTAGATATTAGCTTTTGAGGTGCACGATAGCCACATTGTTGCTATGTTTTAAAGCTTACTGTCTGGGAATACTATAAGGAACCTTCTTGCTAAAGCTGTAACTTTGCAAGTATGTGAAGGAATAGTCGTCGGCGATTCCCTAAGATTAGCTCCGATCGGGACAGATGGTTCGGGTCACCCCGCGGGCTAAAAAACCTCCCTCTCGGCCGGAAGCTCTCGCTTATCGCCAAGTATGGGGGGTAGTGGGAAAAGGGTAAGGAAAAGGGAAGGGAAGGTTAGCGAACCACAACCCCTGCGAGGCCGACCGACACCATAAGGCGGATTGACGTCAAAAGGACGACAATGGGCCTCCGCCTCCCCGTAGTCCTCGTATCTGTTGGGTTCCCCCGACATCGTCAGACGAGTCCCCGTCAGTCTCGCTAATGCGAAAACTTACCGCACATCTTATGATAACCGGAGGAGCCCGCTGCCCAAAAAATTGGGATTATGTATCCCCCGACTCCCTTTAACGGTCGGCGTCGTGCGGTCTGCCGGAGTACTTCATCGGCTCGGGATCCTCCGGACCAATGGATGGTCAATACGGACCAATTGTGGTCAACAATTGGGTCCTTTCGCCTCGGTGCCCCCCGCCGACCGATTCCGATCGAGGCAGTCTGACAATCCCTGCTTTCCCAGGCCAGATGGCTGGCATTGGAGTTGATTCGGGCCGAAGCCCTTCCCTACTCGTGCTGTCGGGCCAACAGTCAGGGCGGGCTCTGTCGGACATGCCTTCCGTCGGGTCGGGCCCAGTCGGGCTTACTACTCGTTGGACAGAGTCGGGCTCGGTCGGAAATCGGTGTCGGGCCTGGGTTTAAGGACTCTGCCTTGCAAGCCATCTTAGTGCGAGCGAGATAGTTAACTAATCATAATAAAGACCATATTCGATATATACCTTTTAATTTCACCAGCTGTGAGACCCACGAATTAAAAATTGCGTTGTCGATGGTGCAATAATATAGTTTTACATGACAGAAATTGTAAGTAATCAAAAGGAAATATCTTAATAAGCCTTTACTCTACTCATTTTTCTCACGCGGTACGTTTGGAACTCCATTAAAACGGAAGGTTTATTGTGATCTCGAAGAAATTGCTGCGGTGGCAATATGATTAATTTTCAAAAATAGTTGAGAAAACGCACAAACTACACACTGTTGATTTTTTGACGAGATCTAAGTGTTGGAAACGCCTCATCTTTAATATAATGTTTCTCTTGAGTGCTTACACGTACCATTTCCCATCTAAAAGGGCTTGAATTTACTGGCAAATATCTCGGAAAGTAATGAGGTAAGGGGGGGAATTTTTGTTGGTAGAATTGTCAATGGAAGGGTGATATATTTTTCTTTTAAATGAGACTAAATTCATTGATTTCTAGGTAAAATGATATTTCGCTCAAACTGCCTTAAGGGTGGGTCATAAGGGGTGATTTTTTACCCTCATAAACTAAACAATCTTCTTCAAATTATATCGAAACTCCAAGTATTGATGCATCAGCCAAAACCTGCAGATATGTGTCACGAAGTAAATATGCACCAACGTGCACTTAATTGTCTGCTACTAATGTCATGGAAAGTTTGATTATTAATGTATTATGCAACTACAAAAGGGCCCAGAGGTACACTCATGAATTATGCAGGAAACATGCTTGACGTAATGTTAGTACTTTGTAATCGTACAATACACATGCTACACATGGTGTTAGTAATTAAGTTACTTCTTTCGTGTTGTTAGTTTCTGAAATCTCAGCGTTAGTACTCAGCAACAATTATTACGTTCTCTTATCGTTCGCGGAGAAAATGTTGTATTAAATATGTCCATTCTGCATTTTTTTTCCAAAGTCACTGTTTTCACGTTCCAGTTGCCTTTCCATTCTTGTCCGTTGACTCATTATGCTCAAGTTGAATAGAATTGTGTCAAAACGCAATTGCGCACGTGGAGAACATGTCGGAGAGATTGGGTGGACAACATCCATGGAACGCGTAAATAGTGACTAAGGATGGTCTAAAATGATGCGAAAACGTGCTCACAATCTAAAACTACCGTAGCACGTTGGGTTTGTTAAAGTTCCCCACTTTTATGCCCAAGGACATAAAATCCCTTTCTCCTTGAAGAATGAGCTAATAATTGCTCATCAATAAAATATCGCAAAGGCTTATTTTTCCGGGTTTCTTTTATACGTTAGAAGTTGAACGACCTTCTCGCTGCCACGTGTCATTACGTCGTCCCTGGATGTCGCGTTATGTAACGAAGAAAAAAATCTAAAAGAAGAAAACTTCCAATGTCGGAATGGTGGTGACAAGATAGCGTGAAAAATGCGTAATCATGAGCGGAGAATACATTTCAGGGACCAATAAAAGCCGGGGTTTCCCAATGTCCTAATTCAAATGTTCCATTTCCAGAGAAAATATGGCACGGATGTTTCTCTCTCATTATTTCCTCAGCAGTTATCTCACAAGGAGAGAGATAGGGAGTTCCGATGAAGCAGGTAACGGAGGACGTCTTAAGGAGAACGGATTTTATTTTACTTGTGCAAAGGAATCCGTTAAGCAGCCCTGTTTAAAAGTGATAGAAGACTAAAAACATCGTTCTCCCATAAAATTTCCAATGTAATTAAGCATAGAACCCCCAAAGAAAAACATTTTTGTAATGATTTAAAATCCTTGAAATCCGTTCAAAAACTGTTAAGGGAAGAAAATTTAATTCTAGAAAAAGCGGACAAAGGCAAAGCAGTGGTTGTGATGGACAAGGCCGAGTATGTGAAAAAGGCCAAATTCATTGGAAAAAGGCCATGAATTCATTGAAAACAACCCAGTAGTGGAACTATCCAGTGACCCAACAAACAAATTTCAGACACTAGTGAAAAATGCCCCGACTTCTGCCTCGAGTATCATTAAACTAGGTGTGACGTACACGGTGACAGTGATGAGCCCAACTGGATTAACAACAATAACAACAACTGGACAACTACTACAATTAGAATGGATTTTCGTAAAGTAAAGCCTGAAACCATCGAGTTTAAAAGAAATCATTGCTTACGTGATTTATTGCAAAGTGGTAGACGGTATTATTTCGTTCTCTGCCGTAAGAACATTGCTCCTTCTCTTCTTGCGTGTCCAGTTGATAGGATGATGCAAAATTTCCCATCATATGATGAGGACGACGACTTCAGAACATTACTCGACCCTATAGTACATGTGCTGTCTTCTTTTTATATCGCTACACACCGGGTGGCCGCTGATTGGAATCAATGGAATCGAATTCACGGTTTTTTTTATCATTGTCCATTCAGTGTTTTTACAACTACAAAAATGCTAAGTGATACTAGAAATTGGAAGACTAAAACCCTAGTATGTGGAAGAGAGAAGCTGAATGTAGACACTGAGAGGAGAGAAATTAGAGC
This sequence comes from Ceriagrion tenellum, assembly GCA_963169105.1. Lineage (NCBI taxonomy): Eukaryota > Metazoa > Arthropoda > Insecta > Odonata > Coenagrionidae > Ceriagrion > Ceriagrion tenellum. Next base: position 128,008,854 of record OY720637.1, read on the forward strand.
AAACGGATTCCTTCACATATCTCGGAAATCTCGTGTAGGACGGAAGAACTACAACGGACATCAAGCGGAGAATAACCCAAGCTAAGGCGGCGTTCATGGGAAAAAGACAACTGCTGTGCTCATAGAAGATAGGACTAAGGACCAGGAAACTGTATGCGAAAACATTCGTGTGGAGCGTAGCATTCTATGGTTCGGAAACATGGACCATTGGAGAAACAGACCAGAATAGACAGGAATCATTCAAAATCTACATCTACATATTACCCTTCGAGCCGCCGCATGGGCATGAGGCAGGGGGTGTTAGGTCATCAGCCGTGTAAAGGTGTAAGTTTTTTGGAGATGAAATGGTGACACGTATTATAGGAGTGTATTTAGTGGAGCTTCATTTTTATTGTGGTCGCTTATTGTTCGCGTAAAGAACGAGTTTTCGTACATACCTGTTCTGCATTGTATCTCTCTTATTTTATCGCATCTGTCAGACCTACAGATGTAGTGAGGAGTCATGATAATGTTCTGTGTGTCACTCTGAAAATCCATCTAGAGATGGAAGAGGATGCTAAAGATAAGATGAACGGAAAAAAAAGAAATGATGAAGTTTATAGAAGAGTAGAAGAGGAAAGGACCATATGGAACATGATACAAAGAAGAAGAGCAAGATGGATTGGTCACACCCTGAGACACAATGTGTTTGTGAAGAACATAATTGAAGGTAAAATAGAGTGAAAAGTCCCGAGAGGAAGACCCAGGAATAAGTTCATGGACCAAATAAGGGAAAGTACATAGGAATAGCTACCAGAAGGTGAGGGAACTAGTATTTGATAGGGAAGGGTGGAGAGCTGCAGTCAACCAATCTTAGGATTGAACGACCAATGAGTGAACGAATGACTAGAATCATTGAGCTAACAATAATACACGCTGCGTGCTGTTGGTAGTAGGCAGCGGAAAAGCGTTCAAGAATTAGGGAGTTAATTTACTCGCTACATTACCTGTCGACAAACCTCGTTGTAAGCCTCATTGGCAGCTGTCATGGTCTCTTACCGTCCGCGGGACAAATGACCCGTCTGTTCGTCAGTCATTTTCGTAATTTTATTCTTATGGTATAATCTGCAGTAGTATGTCGGAGTTCGTAAGATGTTTTTAAGGTCGTTAGACAATGTATATCTACGGAGTAACGATGAAGCCGATTCATGATGGGATGCTAAATTATTGTGTCTGAAATTTTGTGGTAACCTTCATGTCGGAGAGTGTCGCAATCCTACATTTATTTATATAGATGTGATCGATTTAACGCAGATGGTAAAAGCTTAGATTCCATTCCACCGTTTAACTACGGTTCCATTTTAATAGTTCAACATTTCCTCTTCTTCCCTCGACTTTGATCGTCTAAGGACCACGAAAAAGACCATACGTATTCATTTTCATTTATTTTCGACTCCTTATTCATGCGAAGTGTAATTTTCATGCTCCGTTTTACTATAACTAATTAATTTTTTATCCAAATTTTATTTCATGAATGAGGTGCGAATTAACTTTGTTTTTTATGTGTCAGCAATTTTGCGATGGGTTTTGCGTGTGTGTATGATAAAGCTTTCTAGCAAATTGTTCCGGTGATGTACGAGAAGTCTCGCTCGAATGAGTGGTATAATGAGCAGTATGAAGCGGTATTGAATGTGAAACCCCTTCCGCATACGTCACGTAATTTAACGCAGCTATATCTTTAACGAAGTAGCTAATGGCAACGGGAAGGTATGATTGACGATTAATGCATGCCTGGTGTAGAATCATTCCCCGCCACACGCTCGCACGCTACTTCACTCTGGTTAGGCCACACCTCGAATAAGCCGCGAGCATTCGGGACCCAGGACATAAATATTTGACCAAAAAAATGATAAAATACAAAGAAAATCTGCGCGATTCGTTAAAAACTGCTAAGAGCGAACATAGTGTTTCACAACTTTTTGAGGGATTAATGTGAGAGCGCCTAGAGACTCGGAAGCTACACGCTAGGCTAAGATTGTTTGAGAAATTCAGAACTGGTGTGTCTCAGAGCAACACAGAGAATATTATAATGACGCCTCACTTACTCTCTAGGTCTGACAGATGCGATAAAATAAGAGAGAGACTGCGCCGAACGATTTGATACAAAAACTTGTTCTTCCCGCGCACAATAAGCGATCACAATAAAAGCTGAGCTCCACTCCACACTCCCATTGTACACGTCAGAATTTCACCTCCCAAAAACCTTACATCTTTACACGGCTGTCCTAACACCCCATGCCACACGTCCATGCTGCGGCTCGCAGGGTAATATCTAGATGTAGATGTAAATATTACCCTACAAGCTCCCACGAGGGTTCTTTCCCGGTGTATAATGTTAATGAAATGCTCTCGGACTTTTCATCAGGCAAGGTTTTCGTGGTCTTACCCGAGGCCACCTGACCCGGTGGAAAACCCGAGAAGTCATCACTAACCTTGTCGTGGAGGTTTTCATTGCGGTGGTATTAGTAAACGGAAGAATAATGAATGGGATGTCATGTACACGCAGAATTTGTTATTTACAACTGAAGGAAAACTGAAGTAAGAAAACATGAAATATTTTCGCTAATGGAGAGCGAGATGGATTTTTCTGTATAACGCTAAGTTCTCGAACTTTCCAATTCTCATTCCAGATAATGACAATAGTAACTTACCTCACACCCTTGAGGGGAATTTTCAGGGTATCGTGTGGACATCGCCATAACGCTGATACACCCTGAAAAATATCTCTGGCCAACAAACTATGGAAAACATTACATATATTCTTATTTCCATGGTTCCATATTCCATGGGACATTATAGTTTCCATGGTGTGGGGAAGGGGGTGAGTTATTACCAACATGCACTATTTTGTCCCATAATATAGTTAAAGAAACTACAACCAATGATGCATGAGCGAAAATCTGCAAAATATTGACAAAAGGGGATCGTACACCGACGTGCACTATACTATAGGTATTCTACCAGTGCTACAGAAACTGTTTTATTATTGTGTTTTGCTGTTATATAAACGATTAGAGATTCATGATGGAGTGCTGGAGTCATGTGATGCTAGTACTAAGTTTTAGATTAAGAAGTAAGGATTAGGGATCAAAGCAACAAATCAGTTACACTACCTATCGACTAACGAAGTTTAAGGTCTCATTATCCGCTATTTGGTCTCAAATCAATCGCGGGAAAATGACATTGTAAACTTGTCCGTGCTACAGTCTATTTCAAAAGTTTTATTGTCGTAATCTGCTCTACTGTAGTATGTAGGAGTTCGTAAAATATTATCAAAGTCGTAAGAAAATGAATTGGTTTGGAATTTACATAAATAGATTTAAGTACAATTTTTAATCGACGGTCTGAAAGAGATTCCCATTCCAGTTTTTTACGAAATGTGAGGTGCCTTTACTGGGTCCGCATAAATGTGAGTCCAGCTCGGATATCTTTAGTCTCTTAACTACGTGAATGATTGGAGGATGTCCTAGATAAAAGCGCAGTTGACAGAAATCCTGCCAATCTGTTAACGCGTCCAATGCCGATTACGCTGTAAAATATTTTTCCACAATTTTGCTGAAATTCAGCAAGGTTCCTCTACTGAAGTTGTACCAACTTTTAAGCAAATCTAGAAAGCTAAAAAGTTTAAGCAAGGAAAACTTTCTGAAATTTAGCAACTTTGCCTGAAAATTTTAAGACTGAAAATATGACATTTCGGGTTATATTCACATTAGAAAGGCTACAACATAACTTCCAAAAATATTTATTGAAAAGCTATAAATATATGCCATTCAACTTTAATTATAATTTTATAGGTAAATATAAAAGGGTGCTGGATTAATTACATATCAAGACAAAAAATAATTCTCTTGTGCTTACGCTTAGGAGTGGTTAGAATAACTGTAACCAAGTACACATTTACGCAAAGACTTAATAGTTTTTGCATATGGAGGAGTGAATAAACTGACAAAAATGGTTATTAAATTAAGGCAACTGTATTCAGCGAGGCGAAGTGGAAGGATATCATATAATATAATTTCATCCAGATTTTTAAGAGACAAATAATGTATAGGTTTGCTGATGCCTAAGACTAACTTCAATTTTGCTGAATTTGAGCAAGTTTTTTTTACGGAAAAATCGGGAAAGTTTTATTCCGAGAACTTGTTGAATTTAAGACATTTTGCTGAATTTCAGCAAGTTTTGTATGGACTGAAAATGTCTAGGTTGTTCAGTGTGGGGAAAGGAATAATGTGACCGAAGAATCAATTATGGTGGACATTGTTTAAATCCTTCGATCGTGAAAATGTTTACATCGTATTTCTTCCTAATTCAAATAATTGTATTTCAATTACGCTGTCATCTTGGAGGAAAAAAGTCTTCAAATGACTCTTATATTACTAGTTTTGTAAAACGTCTTACAGATCTAGAATAAGGTAGTACCAGATAATATAATATTCCACTGCGGTCGCCGCTGTGCTGTGTTGAGTATGATGCCTGAACGATGCCTATTAATTCATAGTATGAGGGGGAAACTAAGAGACTGCCGCAGTGCTTGGTATCATACCGCCATATCTTCCTTATCGCGACATAGGCTCGTGTAATGTTTGTTTGGCACGTGGTTGACAGCGTGTGAGGTGCATTCGTTGACAGATTGCATGTTGCGCAATGGCGGTTAAGAAATATGAGGAAGGGATGGAAAAAATCGATATGATTTTAAACATCCTGCGCACGTTTCTTTTTGAAAATCTAGCTATCCTTGGAATTTTACACTTGCATTTTTCAAATGAAGTTAGGAGTTGAAAAATTCAAACGTGAGAGTTGAAAATTGAGTTGGGGTTGGAACACAGTATCTTCTTACTCGTTATTCCAAACATGTACCTCACTGGAAGGGCAATTATCACCCGTTATTTCCCGAAGAGCACACTGTATCAATTATAACTATGGGGACTTACACAAGGTGAGGTGATTTTTTTGGCGAAAAGTGGAGTTATTTTGCCCCAGAAGTTGTGTGATTTTTATATCTTTCTGGTTAATATATTTAAAGACGATTATTCTCAGAGCAAATTTAACAATATCCTGGACATTTAATGAAGGAACTGAGTTAACATATTAGCCGATTGGCAAATTATTCAGGCGGTTATGTATATTTCCTTAATTTGTTTCCAGATTGTTGGGCTAGAGATGCATTCTGGGATGAGATAATGGTATGAAGGACAGAATGAGGCGGACCCCTGGAAAAAAAAGAGAGGTTGACAAATCACAGATAATACAAAAGGAATTAATTACATTTCTGAAACGTCCATTCTACAAGGCATAAATGTAAATTATGGAATCTCGACTCGTCGACAAAAACTGTTGACTAGAATTCCGTAAACAAACAACTTTTTCGATTGAGTCGCTATTTAGTGATGAAAGACGGCAGTTCAAATGTAAATACAGTCGACAGATCGTAAATAATCACGTCTTACCGGTTTTACTTACCAGTAATCATAATGCAGTGGATAAATAATGTAGTACTACACACGAGACGTAATTTCACTCTTTTTTAATATTGTCTGGTCTACAGATATATTTAATTCCTCTCCAAATGTAATTACACAAATGCAAAATTAACTTCTTAGCACTTCGTGAATACTACGGCAATTTTATAATAATTCGAGTCGAAAAAAGTGGAATGAATTCGAAGACGGGTACAAGTACTATAAGGATTTCAATACCAAGATCCGATAATATCATCTATGGATGAGAAATTGCGCCAATAACTATTTATATATTTAAATATATCATTTTAATAACAAATAAAGGACAGATTGTTGAACCTACTCCGAGGCCACGCATGAATAGTAGGTTACAAATTAACATCCACATCAATGTATCTATATCATACCTTCTGATTCTTAAGGCTCTCAACATGTAATAAACCAAAAAAAGTAGCTGTAAATTAACAGTTAAAGATCCGCACAGCAGAGAAAAGACCCACGATGGAAGTTTCATATGCCTCTTACACTTTTTCTGTAGTAGATATTTCCTCTCTAGCATTTAAAAAGTAACAGTTAGGTCTCAAAAATAGTCAGCTATTATTCACAGCATCAAGTAGTTCATGTCTCCTCAATTGTTATTGAGTATTCACCACAGTCTCACGTTAACAACAATTGACAACGGCTTTTTACGATTCGACTGAGAAGACTTTTTTCCTAAGCGGCGCCAAGGACTGAGTGAACTAAATGTGGAAATTGAGGCAATACATTACCTAGGCAACGATTCTAAACATTTAAATCCATAATATATATTCATGCTACAAGGACAGATCTTCCATGTGATAATGCAAAGGCGTTGCATTACACGGCTGAAGCATCCAGGTGTGTAGCTGGTGGATATTTGAGCACTGTTGGCCTTAGACGATTAATCGGCCCGGGGGAAGTTTTGATTTCATCTACGTCTTCGAAATACCGTGCAAGCCACCACTAGGGTGTGTAGCACGGGGTGATTCCACCCCAGGTACTAATTCATGCAAGAGCTATATCATGCCGGAAATTGCATGCGAGTAGCTAATAATGATGTTAAGATAGTTAGCACAAGTGCAAAACTTATCAAGGGTCAAAGTATCCTAGAACTGATCTATCGTGACTATTAAGGTCTCTTATTGTACTTGAAAAAATGGCATTTTAAATCTATCGTTTTTGCAATTTCCTTAGAGGTGAATCAAATAACTCTTTGCACTACCGGGCGAAAAACCTCGTTAAAAGTGTCATTGGCAGCTCTTATGATCCATTATCTTTCGCGGGAAGAATGATATTTTAAACTTGTCCACTCCACGGTTTTATTTCCCTAATTTTACATTCATGATCTAATCTGCGGTAGTATGTGATTGTTCGTCAGATGTTATCGACGACTTTAAGTTTATATATCGAGTCTTTAAGTTATAATCGATAGTCTGAAAGCGATTCCCATCCCTGACGTTGCAAAAGGTCGTTAGCACGAACGAGATTATAATAATGGCCTTTTACCTATCTCATCGATCTATCTTCGATGCCATCTCAAGGGTGTGTGGCGGGAGGTGACTCTACCCCCGGTGTGCAATAACCGTAAAAAAAAATTGCGATTCAGATATTACCTCTTTCACTAAACAATCGTGTGTGTTTACTTAAATAGTTTACGTGGGAGGAAATTTTACGTTCATAGCGGGTTCGTATTATCATTCCACGCATGTCTGTGCCTACTGAACTGTAGCACACATAACTCATAGATCACGGGGACAATTAGTTGATATTAACTCCTTCTAACATGCAAGACTTGAGAATCACAGTGTCGTCTTCAAATTGTAATCACGAAAGCGAGTGAATGAAAGAGGGCAGTTTTCAGAAAGGCATAGTCTATTTTCAACGCGCACCATTTGAATTCTGGGTTAATTAGATGCCAAGGCTATGGCCATGAGGTGTGGAGCCATCTATAGCTTTTAGTTCGGTTTGGAAGTTGTGCTATCATCTATGCTTGAATATTGGGTCGTTTTTTTCCTTTTGTATGCGTGCAGGGTGTCTAATACAACTCGATTTAAATTAAACACGCTTGTTTATATATTGGACAATTACATATTAGAAACATTCAAGGCATGCAGGTTACTACGAGACCAAGAGCGAAGCCGTACGATGCCCCAGTTTTGAAATGCAGTCATTTTACAAAATTAATAGTAACCTTTTTCCTGTTAAAGATAAAAAGCTGAAGCTGGTATAAGTTTTAGGAAACGTATCTGCCCACCATTTACTGAAATATGGTTCTCATTGAAGTTCTTGTGTTTGAGTAACGAATTATCAAAATCGGAGCTTTACTCGCACACCGTCCAAAACCGGTACTTTTTACGTTACACCCATAGTAAAAATTATTTAAATGCTTTTAAAAATGTAAGTTTACCATTAAATAGCGCGTAATTAAAGGAGGAAATATATGCTGTGAGTAGTTTTTCTGTATATCTTTTCCTTATTTTTTTATTGGTACCCAAAGTCGAGTGCACATAATTTATGAACCTAGAGTAAGTATGAGTTTTGAGAGATGGCAGTCAGAAGAACTCGCTTGCATAAAAATAGGAATGTGCAAAATACTGAGTGGATAAGCCATTCGCCTTCACTGGGATTCGAATACAAATTCTCTGAATTCGATTTAGGTGATTTACTGAGTGAAGGTTGTTCCACGATAACAAACTAGTTATTTGATTTTGTTCCCATTCTGACTGCATAAGAAAGAGTTTGTCCTCCGTACGATATGAAACGCAATATCATACTCTTTATCTTATTATTTTAAAAGTATTCTACCCGTTAAGGTAGGTTTTTCTGAATGTCAGAGAATCTCCTTCCGGTTTTCCACACTTTCAGGGGCCTATCTACCACTAGTTTATCCTTTTTCCCCTCAGCATACGATTCTTCATCCTGTTCATGAAACCTATTCTCTTTCTTCCTCTTCTCCGCTTGCCCAACATCCATTCCTCTATTGCATTCTTGAGCAACCATGAAATTTCAATTACAAGTCTGACATTGCAATTTCATAGCCCGTTGACATGATAGTACCGGCGGCGATGAGTTAAATCACTGGGCGATTTATGAGGCATTAAGCACTTGCAAATGAAGCTGAAAAGGGCCCCGCGTATTAACGGGGCCCTTCAGCATCTGCATATTTTATGATGTTCATTCATTCTCCTCCCACAAGGATTCCACCAACAATCTCTCACTTAAACAAATACGAAGATAGCCTATCGAAATTTTGGGTGAAATCGGGTATTCATTACGACATATTTCTGAAATTAAAACGCAATAAGCTTCGCACTAACATAACTATATCAGCACTACATCAAATCGCCCGGAGGCGTCAAACTAAGAATGTGCGGTAAACAGGGGTGAAATCAGAAGAAACTTAACTTATTCTACAGCATAATGTCAAGAAATCGCATGGAGGGATTCAGAAAACCGACCAAAAAAATGTCTCACATTTTCCGACAAAATTTATGCCAACAAGGCTGCTAAGCGTATGTAAGGTGGATGCTTATCCAAAGAAGCGGCTAATCTCACAGATGCGAAATAGGATGCCAGAGGAGCACTCATTAGAGTATCAAATTTCAGTAGGACACAACACGCATGCATACGTCGAGTCGCGTCGAGTAGCGTCGAGCGTATAACTTCCTCACCCTCGTTTCTTTTTTACCACGCTCTTTTCGAGCGATTTCTCCCAGAAGTTGGGCCCGTCTGTGTGTGTGTGAGTGAGTGATTTGAGTGCCTGTGAGTGTGATTGTGGTAATGACCAGGCATCCTTAGTAGGGTCCCATTTGCCCTATGAAGGATCTCAGGTTATAACCCAGGCATCCTTATCAGGGTCCCATTAGCCCTCGAAAAGGATCCCAACTGGGTTGAGTGTGTGTGTGTCTGTGGTGGTCTCTGGCGAGGAAGTAACATTCCCATAAACCATCACAGGAGGGTATTCTGGTAGAGAGGCTGTGGTTGGTCACTGCTGTGGAATCCCCATTCCCGCAAACCAACACAGTGAGTGTTGTGTGGTTGCATGTTTGACGAGTGGTGTCATTTTTTACGGCTATTGGAGACTCATTTAATTTTGCTATAGGCCTATGGAAAAGATTTGCTAAATGTTTAATTTGGAGTGTTGTACTTATGGTGCCGAAACATGGACAGTCCGGAGGAAATGGGGGAAATATGTAGAGGGTTTTGCAATGTGGCTATGGAGAAGAATGGAAAGATTTAAATGGAGTGATGAAGTGAGAAACGAGTAAGTGCTGGCAAGGATTAATGAGAAAAGGGGATCGGGTTGGTGTGGTGGCTAGATCACTCGCCTACCACCCGGGCGCCCACGGTTCAAATCCCTGCAGAGGAGCATGTTTTTCAGATGAACTCGATCCCTACTTGAGTGTCTTGTGGAGGGCACTTCAAGTACAGTACTCCGTCTGTTGGATGAGACGTTAAGCCGTGTTCCCCATGGCGCTTTTCATTAAGAGCAGGCTAATGCCGACGCCGGGTGTCTATCCACCCTTCCTCCCTTACCCATCCCCTATGGCGCAAATGACCTTAGCCGTCGGTCGCCTCTCCAAATATACAATCCAATTAATGAGAAATGGAATATTTTAAGATAAATAAAAAGAGGAAGGCAAACTGGATGGGACACGTCCTGAGGAAAGATTTTCTGCTGAAAAGAATATAAGAAGGAAAGGCGGAGGGAAAGAGAGGGAGAGGAAGACGAAGAAATAATATGTTGACTGATATATGAATGGAAGGAGTTACGAAGAGCTGAGGGAGGCAGCACAGGATAGACGAGCATGGAGGGAGCAGTTCAATTGAAACCTGTCTGAGGACAGATTCACCTTAGGGGAAAAAGAATACTAAAAAATTGAGCTACGGTACCGAGGAGTACGCAACTTCAAAAACAAGTGTACATCGCATTTCCATTTCAGCCATTTCTGTCCATTATTATCCATTTGTCCATTTCTATCCATTTCTGTCCATTTCTATCCATTTCTGTTCACTTCTATCCATTTCTGTCCATTTCTATCCATTTCTGTCCATTTCTATCCATTTCTGTCCATTTTACGACCATTTCTCAACAAGTGTGCACCATTTCTTAGAGTTGCATACCCCTCGTACGGTACGTAGTGTATATCAGCCTGGTAATAGGTCGCGGGCTCAAGTACCGATCAGCGGCGAACTCATGCCTAGGCAAACTATAGGCAGCTGCCTAGAGACCCCCACTTCGGATGGGACCCAGGCTAGGGAATGGATTGGCATACATAGGGGTAACAGGGTTCGGGAGATAATGTTCTTTTATCCGAACGCTAAAAACAATACTTGCACGTAATTCAACTTGATGATAATTGAGGCATCTTCAAGTTTGTGTTGTGGGTTGGTTTCTAAAATTTACAATCGATCTTATCTGTTTCATGTCTTAGTCCGTCTATTTCTTTAGCCGTCGTACGTAAAATAAATATTTGAAAATAAATTAAAGTTTATTTTGTTGAAGTTAAAATAAAAAAAGAAAAAACTTTTCAAAATTATCTTGATAAAAAAGGAACAGAAAAACTAATTAAATTTCTCGCATTATTTGATTATCTCGTCCATCGTACTTGAATACTTCATATTGCGATAAATCTTCAAAAGAGCGCATTATGTTCATTTATGAAATTGAATTAGTACACATTCAGCAATTTTTATTGGGAAGGGAGAATTATATGTATTCTGAATTTTTGCGGAAGGAGGGGAATTGATAAAAAAAAGGATGTGTGAACCACTGCACTCGACGATTTCTCGTCACAAAGTCTCCCGAGTGTTACGACCTTGAAACTCGATAAGCTAGCGATAGATACCGTTTTTTTTAAAGGATGTTGAGCCTGGGGATATTGACTTTGCTGGTTATGAGGCTTCGATATGGGCTTCATAAAAGCAGTCCGCTTCTACGGTCGGCTATTGAATGGCCGTCGCTACAGCTGGTCGCTCGACGAGGAAGTCAAACGTGTTGCTGGCGCTGTTTCCCAAGGCCACTTCCTCGGAAGGCTCCGGAATGTTGGTAGCCGTGATGCTCATTTCCGCGAAACGATGACGGTCGCCTCACGTGACTCTTTTCAGTTGATCTCGTAATGATATATAAGCGCGGAGTTTGTGCATGCAACTCTTTTTTCCGGCCGCTCTCGTGTGATTTCGTAATGTCGTCTCGTGATTATTTACAGTTCACAATGGAACTTCCATTGTAGTGACAAGACGAGGTCACGGTGATTCAACAAGTACTTTGCCTTCTTTATTCTTCGCGGTACACTCAAAATGATTGGGAACGCAGTCGAACACAGGATATACCTGTCTGTACATCCAGGTACTACTACCCATATAACCGCCTCATGAGCAAGTGGTGGGGGTGTTTGGACTCCAGCTGTATGAAGGTGCAAATGGCGCTGTATGCAGTACATTTTATTGTACGAACGAATGTATTTTAGAATGTTCAAGAGCATTAATGGAATCATAGCAGGTTTAATTTCCAGTTTAGACAATCACTCAATTTGCCTCATGATAGATTTCATGCAAGTGTAAACAGGGAGCATTTACCAGTTAAAGTTTCAGGATTTACTTTGTGGAAAAGCGTTACATGAAAGAAAGTATTACTTTGTACTTCCCACACCGTGTTATGAATCCCGACCATGGTTACGACAAGTTTTGTCATAATATTGATAATGACAAAACTTGTCAAAATCATGGTCGGGATTAAGAATAGGGGTGGGAAGTACAATGTTATATTTCATTTCAGGGATCATTTACATTAATCCTTCATCTTGTGGGTGGATATAAATTCTACCATAGACCACTGTGCAAGTGAAACCACAGTGCCTTTCAGGAGATTGATCATAGAGATGCTAGTGAAGGAAATATTACGTACATTTATTTATTTTTCTCCTCGTTGAAGTTAAGAATTTAAGATGACAACTTTTACTAAAACCACTAGATTTATTAAAAAACGACCCAGGTTTCGATGTGCATTCACATTATCTTCAGGGAAATGGAGGCCGATGTGCAGGCCTTATATTGTAAACATTACCAGGTGGGGAGAGGGGGGAATAGAAAAATACAGGAGGAGGGTGGTCGCGGTAGGGTGGGGGGGGGCTATTCCTCCTGAATTGTTCTCTTTCCCCCCCTCTCCCCACTTGGTAATGTTTACAATATAAGGCCTGCACAGCGGCCTATATTTACCTGAAGATGATGTGAATGCACATCGAAACCTGGGTCGTTTTTTAATAAATCTAGTAGTTTTAGTAAAAGTTGTCATCTTAAATTTTTAATGATTGAATACCACCAAGTGAGACTGACCAAAGTGAGTGATATTCGTTGAAGTTGGTTATGGGTTGTCGGTCTTTTTAACGAAAAACTGAAAAAGCTCAGTTTAGATGAATTAGAACGCTGGAAGATGGAATAATTTTTCTGGTTTTCATAATTTTTCTCTTCTCTTCACAATCATAAATAAACTGCAGACCGGCTGCCCCTACGATCGGCCTGCCGTGGCTTTTTCCCGCGTTCATCACGTAGTGCGTCGGCACTTTATGTACCCTCACCGAAATGTCGCCGCGAAAAGTATTTTTCATGCGTTCGGGATTCGAACCAGGGCCTTTCAGTGAATTGTAGGCACACAAAAACGACTCTTGTGATACATTATAGTGACTATGAACGAGAGTATTTAGTTTAGTTAAATCCCGCGGGAAATTCATTGAAGATTAACCCGTGACCATTAGCGTAGTGTTATGCAACTCTAGCACTGAAATGCGGTTTATGTAGATGCTTGTGATAAACTGCAAATTTTCAGGAAATCAGCGTTAATTTTCCTTAGTTGCGTTGCATGTACTTAAAATGTCCCTTTTTGTCTGTATTCTGAGATATAAAGATATTTGTTCGCCACTGGTGATATTTCGTCATTATTAAAAAAAACGACGCTGCAAAATTGAACGTAATGCCTAAGTATAATATTTAATGGTTCACAATAATTAATGGAGGTTATCTTATTATGTGTAATGGTTTTTCCAAAGATTACGACCCACTGATATATATGTTATGGAATAGTTATTAAAAAAGGACGTAATGAAAAAGAAAACTGGTTACAGTACGATTTGAAAACTTACTTAAATCTCAGACATGCGGTCTGAGAGACTACTCACTGCAGACATCAGGCTGATTTATTCGGTAATCAGTCGTAGAAAAACTGTGTTATGGATGATGAATTGGTGAAATAGTGTGAAATTCGAAGGTGGTGAATTTCGAAGCACTCAGAAACGAGATAAAGATGGATAAACGATATTTTAAAAAATGGTGGCTGTCTTTGAAACCGCATATATGTGGTTGGGGGTTGGGATGGCGTGGTTATTGTTACCGGCTACAATGCTCCAGAGTTCTCTGGATTGCCTTTTTTAACTTTAAGGTTATGGAGTAGTGTTGAGAAAGCCATACAGCGGACTCCGACCTACTATGACGCGAATTGGGAGATCCCGGCTCGAAAATCGGTCGATCAATATCATATATGGACCCCAGAAGTCAAGGGGTCTAAGTGACATTTTTGAAAAAAACAAGTTAGGTACAGGAATGGGATGCGAAAATATAAATCTTTTAGGTGGTAAAGGGATCCAAGTGATTTTCTTGACGGGTGCTGCTATCTAGGGTAATGCTTCCTAACTACTTAGTGGGTTGTACCAAACATTTTCAACTTTGACTTAAGTTTTCTCTAAACAATGGTTCTGTTACTTAGACCCCTTGACTTCTGGGGTCCTCATATATTGTCTGACGAATTACATCTCTTTTCATTGTTGGTCACTAATCATTTTCCAAATTCCTGGGCGCATTTAATCGTGCGCGATACAAGTTGCCTATCAGTTTCGTTTTGGTTGAACAACTTGCTCTCAAAAATTAGTTGGCTCCAATCGAAATGTCATTCAAAATCAATCGAATAAGGTAGACGCACAAAAACGTGTCGAATCTTAAAATTGAATCGAGGAAGAATCGAAAATAGTTCCTTCTTCGAGTGAAAAATATCGTCCTTTTACTTTTTTCTGGAAATATTTGCTCGTTGTTTGGCTTGCCTTCGCACATCGTTATCGCCCAAGGTTATGAAGGGAAGATTCATTGCTGTAGATTTCGTTCTGCCCTCGTGGAGCCATTTTAATCCATCAGAGTTCCTTGAACCTTGCGCCCTTGCGTCATTCTTTCATTTGTTTGTCTATTCAAATCGTCATCAGCCTTGCCTCAACGAATTCTAGGGCCTGCACCTTGCATTTGGAGGCCGAGGTAAGGTGAATGAAGCTCAAGTTGCCGAAGCGCGGCTCCTAGGATGGCCGATTTTTGTACATTTATATTGCTTTCGAACTCATGCTTAATGCTTTCAGACTAATATTAAAATCCTTGAACTGTAATGATGATGCCAAGGGAATTACCTTTTAAATGTGCACTGTGATAAGGAAATAAATTTGAGAAAAAATACGTTTTCATTTTTTTTCATTTCGATGTGTTGGGGTATCACTCCGAACGTATTATCGCGCGGCAACGATTTATCTTTACCACCAGCTGTGTCCGGTATGCGTTGAAATGCTTATTTTTCTTTCTAAGTAGGCACACATATACAAAACAGACGTATGTACGTATACAAAATAAATGAAAGACAACGATTTTTTTGTGTATTAAATTAAATCTGAAAATATTTATTAAAGTTTTCTGGGAGATACTTACAATATTTTCGGTCTTATCGCCCTCTGCATAAACAAATAAATTTTCGGTCCCTGAACGAATTTGAGACCTAGTCCAATGAAATCCTCGTACCTATACAAGAATTCGCAACGCAAAACTGATGGCATGTATTTCCATTCAATGACTATGCTGCGGTTTCCAAGTAAATAAAATATTCTATTATTGAAGTAGGGCAAAAGTGTAAGATTTTCGTGCTTAAAAATCCAATTTTAGGAAAAAGTGGAGCCGTTACGAAAATCGAATGCAAGAATTAAAAAAAAAAGAAAACAAAGAGACCACTGCTCCAAATCTTATTCTGCGTACAAATTAATTACATACTTTTTAACTCATATTGTGTCTCGCTGATATGATTCCGATGCTCACGATATAATGTCTCACTGATACGATTCTGATGCACGTGATTGAGCAACTCGTAAACGATCTGCTTCGTTGCTTACTTGTCATTCCACGCTTGTTTGAGAAGCTCGCTTGCCAACGCTCATTTGTTGAAACTCCAATCTCAATCCAAGTTGAACAACCATGCATTTGCAGCAAATGCTCCCCTCAACCGAAGAGGTGCATATGGCCTGTTACACAGTGGGCGGATTTTACCTGCGCAACACTTTTGTCATTGCCGTCGATCCAATAGTGGTGTAAAGAAACCAGTGGGGGTATGTGGCTTAATACCAATGGGGGTATTAAATAAAACAATGAACTATCGATTTTGAAATTGGTGTTTATTCCTGAAGTTATATGCTTGTCATAAAATTTATCAAATATTTGCAAGTATGTTCAATGTTATGTCATTCAGATGATGCTCCATAACTGTTAAAATACATTTTATATCATAATTTTACTTAATTTTATTTTTGGGCTTATCTTGAACAGCTTTTAATCATATTCTAATATTGTGTAAATACGTTAATATTCCGTAAAATACATATTATCAAACAGTCTGGAAAATTGTGAAAGTAGTCTGGAACATCTGGAAAAGTCAGGGAATTTCAGTTTGGTACTTGAGTGGCCACCATGACAAAGGAGGAGGCTATTGGTATGGTGGGGGGCGGGGGGGGGGGGTAGAGGGGGAAAGGAAGCTTTCGGATGAGAGTGGAGGAGGCAGAGTAGGTGGTTGAAAGGGCTGGTGAGGGGTGATGGGTTGCTCATGGCCGAGATAGAGGGAAGAATGTTGGTTATGCGGGGAAGGGAAAGAAAGAGAATTGGTTTTATGGTCGGGATGAAGAAGGGTTGGACACACGCTGAGACGAAGAAAAAATTATATATAGGCAATAAAGACCTTTCGCGTGTAAAATTCTGGAGGTTTACTCCGACTTTAAACAAAACCTACCTTTTACCGGTAGTAAAGGTTAAAAAATAACTGTCAAAAAGATTTTTTATGAACTGGTGCAAATTAAAAAACAACCCGCAATAAAAAAATAGACATAGCTAATTTGAGAAAGATTTAATCTTAATTTGAATATCCTAGCTAATTTGAAATAAAGCTACAACACTCCTGAAATGATTTGGTTTTTTGCAAACACCTCAATGTTATAACAAAACAAATTTGGAATACAACAAAAATGAAATAGCAACGAAATAATCATCGTATAAATTATTTTCAGTCTTCACTAGGAAATCTCTCAGAGTTAATGTAAAAAACATTTATTTTTACTACCTAACCTTTTATTGCACGATCTCTTGCTCAAGATTTAAAAACTAAAGTGTAAATTAACGTACCATTCATGGTGGTGCATTATTGAAATGTGAAACGTTGGCCAATTGGAAATAAATAAAATTATTATTAATAACTTCCATCTAAACTCCAGTGGAAAAAATATAATTATATGAGTTCATAAAAAGGATTAATCGAGAACGTATTTGTTAGCACTGCAAGCGTATTTTCCCCAAGGAAACGTTCCTGAAAGCGCGATTACCTTCATATCCACTCAACTAACGCAAAGTGTTGCAAATAGCGGTATTTACAGGGTCAAGAATCGACGGTAGAATAAATACTGACGTGCCGAATTGGGAGTAAAGTATTTCGGGGCCATTCGAGTATATATTATATAATGCAATTTTTGGCTACTTCTTGACCCCCCAAGTTATAAAAAACAAGATCGCATAAAATCTCTCCTTCCCTCCCAATCTTATGTAAGTTGTCAGTCATTTTAGAAACCAAGCGCATACATTACAACATTTGGGCGATTTCCTTTCCAAGCGTGTCAAAACTGACCTCTGCCCTTTCGGTGTTTCGGTTTTTGACATAATTATCGACCTAATTAAACTTGAAATCTATTGAAACTTTGAATAATGGTTCGCATAATTTGGCGAATCAATATCGGTGCGACTTGCCAAACGCCTGAACTTGTAAATGTGATATCTTTGACGTTGACCCCAAAAATCTGATCATTTGAGTTTCTGCAGTTTAGCGTCAATTATGGTGTACTCCCTCGAACTGTCGGTTATTTTACAAAGTAAGGTTTTTTGCGTAGCGAACATTTTAAAAGCGATAAAAAACGATCTCAAAATGGCTTAAATCTAGCGTCAGATTGTCTTGGTTCCCCTGACCTCTCCTTCGTAAGACAAGACAAGAAAAGCTCAGCCTCCCTCCCCCGCGTAATAGCTGAATGACCTCTGAAACTCACGTGAAAAGGACCTAAGGTATGCAATCTTATGTTACACGTGGTGAGCGCTAACAGTATCCCTTGATGTTACTAGGAGTATTCTTATTAGATCCTGACTATGGACTATATCAATCTTCTTCTTCATGTGCCGTCTCCTCTCAGAATGTTGGCAGTCATCATGGCCACGCTAAATCTTGACAGTGCCGTACTCAGCAGTTCTATGGCTGAGCAACTGTACCATGATTTGAAGTTGTCCAGCCGGGATGTACGTCTTCTTCCTCTGGTTCTTCTGCCACAAATCTTCCCCTGTAGAATTATTTGCAACAGGTTATATTTTTCTCCTCTCATAATGTGCCCTAAGTATTGTAACTTCCTTACTTTTATTGTATTGAGCACTTCTTTACTTTTTCCCATTCTTGCTATAGGACTTCTTCATTTGTGGTCCTCGACACCCAACTGATACGAAGGATTCTTCAGTATACCCACATTTCAAATGCTTCTAGTCTATTTATTTCTATTTTCTTTAGAGTCCAAGCTTCCATTCCATACAAAAGAGTTGAAAATATATATCTATAATATTATCTCAATAAATTGCTCAATAATCGTTCTCCGAAAGGTTATCCACGTGCATCCGTCCAGAAATCTGTTTTATCTAGTCTAAGAGGAAGAGGAGAGAGGGTCAGTTCTTGTAATCGTACGTCGGAGGATCTCAAAACGTCGGAAATCGTCTTGTGGAATGTTTGAATGTTCCCTTATCAGTAGCATTCCTATTTCATTTCTTCCGACAAATGGGATCACTTCGCGCTTGCTGTCTGACTTGTCCGTCTTGCTGATCGGGAAAACGGCACACGGGACGTATTTTACCTTCTTCGTCTTCTTCTTAGGCACTCCAACCCATTTCGAAGTCTTCACCTTCTCTAGAATCCCTCACCGTCTCTCTCTCTACTTAGCAGTCTCCCGCCAATCCCGAGGACACAGAATCCCTACTTTTCGTCATCGAGGTGTATGCCTTATTTTACCTCGTCTACCCTCTCTGTTATACCGTCGATTCTCTCTTTGTTGCATCGTTATCATCCATCCTTATACATCTACATACTGCCTGGCGAGCTGCCGCATGGGCGTGTGGCAGGGGGTGGTAGGTCACCAGCCGTCTAAAGATGTAAAATTTTTGGAGGTGAAATTGTGGCATGTACTATGGGAGTATATTTAGAAGAGATCAGTTTTTATTGTGGTCCCTTATTGTGCACGGAAAGAACGAGTTTTGGTACCTATTTGTTCGGCAATGTATCTCTCTTATTATATCGCATCTGCCAGACCTAGAAATGAAGTGAGGCGTCATGATAATATTCTCTGTATCGCTCTGAAACACACCAGTTCTGAATATCTCAAGTTTAGTCTACTCTTATGTCTATTCTGATATACCCATGTTTCACTACCATACAACAAAGTGGGCCATACAACAAACATTAAGCCTGATGCTGTCGAAATTATAAAAAAATTGATAATCAAAATAATTCTTTACAAGATTTCGAATCGCAGTGATTCGAATGTCGAATCCGATTTGCTCTCTTGGTCGTTCAGCTATTTTCACTCATACTTGGTCTTTATTATTTGTGACACCTTTGGGACACAATTTCGTGGAACACATTTCCATTCCACGTGAGAGATGAGAGAACGGATTCAGCACGGATGATTTCTGTGATTAAATTGCACTAAGACATTATTAAGAAATTCAGTTTTAATTAAAAAAAAAAAGTTTTTGGAAATTCATTTGTTATCAGGAAGATTAATATTTCATTATTTTGATTTGATTTTTAAGCGAGATTACCATTTTTATGGATACATTGAATCATTGCAGATAGTTACTGTGATTAAGGTGTTGGTCAAAATTTGCTGTGAAAAATTTGAATCCAAATTCTAAAAACAACTGAGGAAATGTATTCATTTCGGAATGAAAAATAATAATTCCAGAACTTGATTCGATATTGAACCGTAAATAGCCTGTGCTAATTCGTAATAGATAATTTTCTTGGTTCTGTTACGATTTGATATTACTTGCGAAATATTAGATCCGCATTCGGGAAAATAATTAGGGTAGTTTGATCGAATTTCATCTCTCCTAGAAATCAATGAATTTCATCTCATTTAAAAGAAAATTATCTCTTCCTTCCAAAGATATCAAAATATCAGCCCCTTATTGTACTACTTTCTGAGATTTTTGACGAAATATACCAGCCCTTTTACATGGGAAGTGGTAAGTGTAAGTATACACTCCATCAAGACTCTAATTACAAAATGAGGATTTTCTAACACCAAGTTCTCATAAAAAATTAAGTGTGTGGCATACTTTTTTTACTTTGAAAATGAACCGTATTGTCACCGCAATAACTTTTTCAGGATCGCTAAAAACCTTCCGTTTTTAAGGAGATTTAGACGTACCGCGAGAAAAAAGTGAGTCAAATTAAAGACTAATTTAGATAGTTTCATTTAATTACATTTCTGTCTTATACAAATATATTATTGTATCATTAATAATGCAGCATTTAATTCATGTGTCCCACAGCTGGTGAAATTAAAACGTTTAAGTCAAATATGGTCTCTAATATGACTATCTCGCTCAAACTACCTTAAAGAAATACATTCGATTCGGAAAATACGTCAGAAATGCGATTTGGTACGACTTTAGGAAATCGTGATACGTCCATCTCTAATACGATTGGCTCTATGCTTGGGAAACACACTTCATGAGACCGTTCGCGCTTCGCCGCCAAGGTTGCTTCGGGAGAATAGTTACATTGCCATCTGTTATCAGTCAGCTTAACTCGTATGTTTGCATGGCTTCTCGCCTTCACATTCCCGACTTTGACCTCTTTTATTGACTTCTCGTTTCTTCCATTTGATCCTCATCTTTCTCCCGTTGGATTAATTTTCCGTCCATTTAAGTCTTGCTTCTTCGCCTCGCGGGGTTTTGTCTCTCACAGTCAAAGATGCGTTTCTCTCGGAGTTCATGTAGAATTTCTTCTACACGTTAGGTTATTTGTTGTTGAAGTGGACAGTTTAATTTCTATGCGACATCTACATAATACCCTGCTAGCCATCTCATGGGTGTCTAGCGGGTGGTGAGTTATCTCTAGGATAAACAACTGCCCTTGCAGAGACAATGTAACTACGACTACTGATGCATTTCATTCAATGTATTTCCCAACTACATAAATATACAGAGATACAGCATTTACATCGAAAACATGCATTACATGCTGTTAATAACAGGTATCAGATAGGGAGACAAGCGTTAGAGATCTGATCCATCAATAACCCTTACTCAGCATTGACAAACCTCGTTAAAAGTCTCATTGACAGCCGTCATTATCTCTTGTCTTTCGCGGGAAAAATTGTATTCTATACCTGACTGTTCTGGAGTCTGTTTTCCTAATTTCAATCACCTAATTCTTTTGTAGAGCTGATCGGATTGGATTTGATGGGATTTTTGGGGAGGCGACCGATAGGTTAGGTCATTTGTGCTATAGGATTCGTAGTCCCCATAGGGGACAGGTAAGGGAGGAAGGGTGGATAGAAACCCGGCGTCGGCATTAGCCTGCTCCTAACGAAAGGCGCCAAGGGGACCACGGTTTAACTTCTCATCCGACAGACGGAGTACTATTCCTGAAGTGCCCTCCATGAGGCACTCAAGGAGGGGTCGGATTTCCTCTGACATACATCCACATCTGCAGGGATTTGAACCCTGGACGCCCGTATGGTTAGCCAGTACTCTAGCCACCACACCATCCCGATCCCCCTGTAGAGCTGATCTTGAAATAATGAATTTAATTACCTCTTTCCGAAATTACAGTTTTATTTGTGCATCCTCAGCGCTTGAGATTAAATCATTATCAGGAGTGACTGGACAGAGTGGGCTGAGTATAATGCACATACAAATGGTAACTCTTTAACACTGTATTCTGCCTGCTCTGTCATTGCTCTCCTGTCGATTTTTTAATATCAAGACCTGGGGGCTGTTTCTCAGAGCTACAAGTCCACTGGTTACAAGTCACGTGATCGTTTTCACAAGGCGGATGGGCTACTCAGATATACCTAACCGAAACTTCTACTAGTTCAAAAAAATGGCGGGCCTAATCAAGACCATATATAACTCGTATTTTGATGATTACGAAACATTTGGGGCGTGTACCTTGCAATATTACCTATTCAAAAGTTAGTGCGATGTTTTTGGGTAAATACAAATGATTGAATGTGGCCTGGAAAGTAATTTAATGTCACAACTTACCTTAAAAGGTCCCAAGCGAATGCGAGTTTTCGGGTTCACCTAACATCATTAGATTTAAAAGTTTATTGCGGCGTATTTCTTATAGGATGAGCTCTAAATGATAGGTTTTAATGAACCTTACATTTCAAGATATCATGGTTACTTGATCGTATCTTAATTGAACCACTATTAATGGCGTTACAACGTAATATCATAACGAAACTCCATAGTAACATACCGTATGATGGCGACAATAACGTTTATTGTAACTTACAGTTCGTATTTCCTGTTATTAATGATTATATTACTTACTTATACAGAAACGAATTGGTAAGTAGTTGTTTATTACTAATTACTTTCAGAGTGTGAAACATCAGGATATATAATTATTTTCTCTCGACTGCTGTGTCGTCGTGTATTTCGCCCGAAATCAATTTAAGCTCAAAATACGCTCTAGTTGACTTTCATTTGTTTGTTGACTTGTTACAAGTCACGTGACAAATAGTCACGTGACTTTTAACTTGTAGCTCTGAGAAACAGGTCTCCGATCCATGCCGCACCGCGCTCAATGTCAGAGATTTCATCAACCTTTTCTTTACGCCTGTACTCAAACCCCTCCTCTTTGAAAATGCCTCCTTAGCCATGTCAATTCTTCATCTTATGTCCCCTTCACTTAACCCCATCTACCTCAAAATACTACCCAGTTGTGTTAACTTCTCGACTTCCTCTATTTTCATATACATGTACATAATACCTGGCGAGCCGCCGCATGGGCGTGTGTCAGGGGGTGTTAGGTCGCCAGGCGTGTAAGGGTGTAAGTTTTTCGGAGATGAAATGGTGACATGTATTATAGGAGTGTATTTAGTGGAGCTCAATTTTTATTGTGTTCGTTTCTTGCTCGCGGAAAGAACGAGTTTTCGTACCTATATGTTCGGCAGCGTATCTCTCTAATTTCATCGCATATGTCAGACCTAGAAATGTAGTGAGGAGTCATGATAATATTCTCTCTGTCGCTCTGAAAAATATTTTGAGCCCTCCAACCCTCATATTCAGCCCCACCTTCTTACTTTTACAGAAACTCATCACTTTCGTCTTCTTATGATTTATTCTCATTCCGTACCTCTCACACTGTTCCTCTAGCGCAAGGGTTCCCAACCTTTTAGTAACTGCGGAACACTTGAAAGGTTTATAAATTTTGGCGTACCAGCAGTCCTTTATTTTTTTAGAAATATGTATTAACTGTCGGAAAAGTGCCCAATGGCTTGTTTTATTTTAATTGAATTACTGAGAAAACTTCATATTTAATTATTAATGCACTTGTATTTCAGTTTTTTCAACCCTTTATCAAGACAACAATAAATATAAGATTTTTTTCAATTTTTTCTTGCTAATCTTTATTTAAAAATATATAGAGATATATGTATATTAATAACATTTTAAAAGTAAAGGAAAAAATAAAACAGTTATTGCAAATTACAGTTTTGTTTATTACTCATAGGTCTAAAAACATACAATTTTATCTAATTAGTACACGCGTACCATCGGTTGGGAACCCCTGCTCTAGCGCATTCCTTATTGATTGTAATCCCTTGGCAGAATGACATACCAATGCTTGATCATCTCCCTTTTACCTTTATTCCCAAATTCATACCTCCTCCCATGCCTCCCTAACCTTATCTTCTGAGTACGCGTTAAAAATCAACGTCGACAGGATTGGATTGGATTTTGGGAAGGCGACCGACAGCTTAGGTCATTAGCGCCATGGGGAAAGGTAAGGGAGGAAGAGTGGATAGAAACCCGGTGTCGGTATTAGCCTGCTCTTAACGAAAGACGCCAAATTGACCGCGGTTTAACGTCTCTTCTGACGGACGGAGTACTGTACTTGAAGTGCCCTCCACAAGACACTCAAGTAGGTAGGGATCGTGTTTCCTCTGAAAAACATCCTCCTCTGCAGGGATTTGAACCCTGGCCGTCCGTATGGTTAGCCAGTACTCTAGCCACCACACCAACCCGATCCCCTCAACGTCGACAGTTGGCACCCCTGTCCTATCACGGCCAATCCCGAGCCTCAATCGGCTACCCTCACCTGCGCCCTCTTGCTCATGTAAAGATTCCGGGTGAAACGTATGTTCCTCCAATCGACCCCTTCCCAGATAGCAAAGCAAGCTTGCGGCAGGCCTGCAGCAAGCTTGTCATTGTAAGATAGTAAGCTTGCAGCAAGTTTGCATTGGGAAAATGTAAGCTTGCAGCAAGCTTGCTACAATCCGACTACTGCACCTGCCACAAGCTTGCTGCGGAGTTGTACTACAAGTTGCACTCAAGTCCTGTGCAAGCTTCAAGCAAGAATGAAACCTGCTGTAACCAAGCACCACCTTGTCATGACAAGAATGAAACCTGCCATGACCTTGCAGCACCTTGTCATGACAAGAATGAAACCGCAATTTTGCAGCAGGCTTGCATTCAGATTGTCAACCTTGGCAAGCCATACGCTAAATTCAAGCAAACTTGCTGCAACCTTGCATGTTATGTGGGTTATTTCTTGAGCACTTCCAATAATTTCGCTCAGTCCACCCTATCAAACGCCTTCTCGAAACCAACGAAGCAAACCCCTACAACTTTTGTCTCATTCTCAATTTTAAGCAGAGGTGGATAGCAAAAATAAATGGGTCTCCAATGGCCGTAAAAAATGACACCACTCGTCAAACATGCAACCATACAACACTTACTGTGTTGGTTTGCGGAAATGGGGATTCCACAGCAGTGACCAACCACAGCCTCTCCACCAGAATACCCTCCTATGATGGTTTACGGGAATGTTACTTCCTCGCCAGAGATCACCACAGACACACACACACACTCAACCCAGTTGGGATCCTTTTCGAGGGCTAGTGGGACCCTGATAAGGATGCCTGGGTTATAACCTGATATCCTTCATAGGGCTAATGGGTCCCTACTAAGGATGCCTGGTCATTACCACAATCACACTCACAAGCACTCAAATCACTCACTCACACACACAGACGGGCCCAACTTTTGGGAGAAATCGCTCGAAAAGAGCGTAGTCAAAAACAAACGAGGGTGAGCGTCGAGTAGCGTCGAGCGTATAACTTCCTCACCCTCGTTTGTTTGTGGTCGACGACAAAAGCGATTGAAACAATATAAAACTTATTCATCGGTATAGGTTTTTAGACGTAATTCATTAGCGCCATCTACCACATTTGATTGACCTTCGAACTCGCTGATGTGACTTTGCCTAAATCTCTCTTTATGGAGTTGTTATATCTTTTAAATAAACACTTTCCCATTCCACACGTATGTAATGGAAAAAGCGACAGGATTTCTATATTTAAAAAAATACCAAAAAGAGACTGTTTCAAAGTTGCAGAGTGATATTTTCATTTGAACTCAGGTTTACAAAATGCGATAATCGCTGGATACCGGCAACATCGCCCGCGACAACATCGGCGCTGGATACACCGATTTGTGTCTGGACACATGTATCCGGCGATGTTGCCTGTCCACACAGCCGCCAGTGAACCGGCAACTTTCTGCTGCGCGAAATACGGTGATCCGTCTGGTTAGTAGCACCTTGAATTAAAATGGATATACGTGTTGTTGCTGCTTTTATTTTAGTGAATCGTGGGAGGCAAAGAAAGAGGAGGTGGTGGAAAAAACAGCTTTAATAGGAGTTGAAAATAAGGGTGATTATGAAGGAATTATGAATAAAATAGATCATGAAGGAATTATTTCTTAACGATAGTACCTCCTTCAAAAACTTACTTACCGTAACTGCGGATTCCGGAACTCTCCCAGATAGCAAAGTAAGTCTTAATCAAGCTTGATTTAATCTTGACAATACAAGTCACCAAGCTTGCATCCAGCTTGACAAATCAAGCTATTAAGTTCATTTCAAGCTTGAATCAAACAAGCTAGTCTCCACCGTCAAGCTTTCTGCAACTTAAACGGTGTAGCTCAAATCAAGCTTGATTTTCAAGTTTGATTCAAGCATATGTTTCATTTTGAATAAGGTTGACTATTTCCTCGCCAGCAAGTCTGAATCAAGCTGCTCAGATTCTATACAAGAAACGACTAATTTCATCTTCCTACAAGGTGTGATCCACACAACTATTTTACGAAGGCTACATTCTGAAAATGAACAAAAGTAGGTTTATGAAGAAAGATATCCAAAACTAATTTCTGAGGAAAATGGAATATCTCTTCTCTTTCACCACTTTAAATTGCAAGTATTGCAGGCCTTTAAAATTTTTCCCACACAATTTTAATGCGGTCTATGACTTCGTTCAACATAAGACGAACTATATTTATGCATGTGCATGCATCAACGTGTTGGTAAGCTGGAAATTAGCTTGATTCAAGGGCTCCGTTCATAGCTTGGCATGGACTGCTTGAGGCACCCTTGAGGCGCGCTTGAATCAAGCTTGCGAAAATCAGACTTGATGTGGCATGGGCAAATCAAGCTTAACAAAAGCTCACATGCTAGCTGGGCTCTCTGGGCCCATACACAGCAGCTCTGACGAACTTCGACTGGTTGACTTCGTGAAGACGCGAGTATCTACCTATCATTGTGAGAATTTCCGCGAAAAAGTGGCCATCAGTGTTACATTGTCATCCATATGGAGGCTGTTGAACTGGCCGCCTCAAATTACCCGCCAAAATCGCCTCTGTTCGGCCCGTAATGTATCCAGGCGGAGCGATGTTTTCCATTCCGAGTGGGAAACACGACAACAGCAACACTCCATTGAAATCTGTCGCCGGGCAACACGGCGATGCTTCTTTCTATCCAGACACTCCGTCAACATCGCTGGTCAGCATCGCTCGGCAACATGTTGCCGGCGATTATCGCCCTGTGTGATCGTAGCTTAAGGCAATAAAACGAGATATTTTTTACTGAACTAGAGAACCTATTGACAAACATTTCTTCGTTTCATTCTCTTATGTGACTGTGGGAATCCCCCTCTCCTATCTTCCTTTTTTATCCTGCCAGAAAATGTGGTGAGCATCTTTTAATCATTACATAAGAGAGAGAAAAAACTCATGCTTTTTTTAAATTTCTTCTTTCAGTTTTGGAGCCAGACGTGAGAAGGGGAAGTAACTGGAGCCTCTCAACTTCCGTGGGCGAAACCGCTTACGAATCTTACGTGTGGACAGAAGCGGTTTTTGACTGAGCCTATGTGTGGTTGGCCGAGTGACGCATCGTGGAGTAGGAAGTCCGTGCAGTGCACCTCGTGTTGGTTTGTGGGAAGGAAGAGAAGGGGAATCACTGGGTCGTGAATCGGTCTTCTTGTCGGAGGCTGCTTGTGGTGAAGGGTCGGAGCGAGTGATATATTATATAGTCTCCCGTCTTGGGCGCCAATAACAGAGGAGGAGTGACCAATCTCAGTCGACGATGGACACCGGAAAGAAGTTCGTCCACACCAGCCCACGTGAAGGGGCCAGCATCCTTTCAATACTCTTCTATTTGTGAGTACTACTTGATATTAGACTGTAGACTCGCAAGCTAATCGCCGGGCTTGGCTCGCTTGCGTATCTACATCTACGTCATACCCTCAAGCCACCCAAAGGGTGTGTGGCAGGGGATGCTTCCACACCAGACATGCATGAATTATACGGCAGAACGCCGAAACTACATTGAAACCAGCGTACCACACATACAACGCGCCAATTAAAAATCTACCTACCAAGAAACATTCTATCGTCAATCGTTCCAGCGTGCAACGGATGCAAAGACTACTACTACAGATTCAAAATATCACGCATAAATAATAACATCAATATTTGCATCCTGCATAAATAAGAACGTAGAGAATATAAAGAGAAAGATCTACAATCTAGCTAATCCCACAATTCGCACTATTCATGACAACGATCACAGCTGTTATGGTCACGAATGGTACGCGGAAAAATGGCATTTTACACCAATCGATTCTACAATCTATCTCTCTAATTTTATTGCAACGATTGCCTTACGAGTTATGTTACAATAGAGTCAGGTTAGAGTAGAAAGCCTCAACCCTGCGCAATAATCTTGTGCGTACTTCCTAGTCATAGCAAAAGATTAAGTTTGTGCACCTCTCGGGAAACGATTTGCGAGAAAAGCGTTTTTTCGAACCACCCTAATGTACAGTGTGAAGACACCAGTTTCCTGTGAGAGTAGCTTTTCCCCTGACAATTCAGTGGGTTAAGGCCAAAGGTGGAGTTAGTTGTTATGCTTTTACTAGTAGTAGTATTTAATGACCTGAATGTTATGCGTAGCTTTTTTCTGACACCAAAGACTCTGGTGTCAGGAAAAGGTTACGCATGACAAATATCCTGCCCACCTTTCGCCTTTGAAGTCTCTTACAAGTAATCCTGTAACTGGCTCTTTGCTCTCCAGTACTCTCCATAATGGGTCAGTAGAAAATTCAGGAAATAGTTTAAAAAAAGAAAACGCTAAAGTTATGCGTGCACATGTACGAGATGAGGCATCTTACACTGTTTCCAAAATATGTTCGACCGAAAAAACATTACGTCTGAGTGTCTACTGCCAACAATTTGGGCACGAGATAAAGCGACTTATCGCCCAATACCACGGTGGCTGTTGTAAAGTTAAGCCTTATCAACTGAAACAGCAGAATAAATGCCGGAAAAGTGTCATCACTTTCTCTCCCTTAGGCCCGGGTTCGTGCGAAAAATTTCATTAAAAATTTCACCCCGCGCTAATATTTTACATCGCTTAACCATGGAAGAAGGAGGAAATTTCTCCTCCTTCTTCCATGGTCTGCATCCTTAACATCCGTCACGCGATGTCTCCCTGTAAGTGACCCATTATTACCGCTCCAACCACCTTATCAGACTATTAACTGGTCACAAATGCATTGAAACTTACATTTTCGCACAATGCCACCGACTTCATGTAGATTACAAATTTATTTGCGCGGCTTTAAATTGATTTATGGTAGATTTTTATATTAATAGCTCTGGTCAGACCGATCTGAAAATTAATTGAGGCCGCATTAGATTTTGAGCAACACCTCTGAATGGTGTATGTTCTTATGAATCATTCATTACGTTAACCAGTCGATCTTAGATCGATCTGAACTCGGACCGACCGAGCTGAATCCCAAGCGAGCCAACACAGATCGCCTCGTTAACCAACATGGTCTGAAAATATCGATAGTGAACAATCGAATCTGTCAGTTGAAGCACGATTGACCTGGTGTGTAAAATAGTACAGAGTAGGAAATTTTCAGTCGCATTCCGAGTGAACAAAATTGCCCAATTGGAAGTAGAATTGCGAGTTGCTGCGATGTCAATGATTTTTTTCTAATGAGAGAACATATGGGGAATGCAATTTCTTAGCTGGATGAAAGAAATGTACTTTTATACTCTTGAAGAAGGTAATAATATTTACACCGTGCAGTTCTCTGTATTTTGGACCCCGTCTCCAACCGCCGACCCAGGTTGGAGACGCGCCGGCCGTGAATGCATGCCCTTTCCATATATTACCCACTTAAAAAGAGAATAGACTGATAAAAGCAATTGAAAGACGCAATCGGGCATATCGAGTGGATCAGATGTGCAGTTAATACGCCGAAAATACAGGCTATAATCAGAGAATTATCGAGGTACCGTGATGAATGATGTAGTAAAATGCAAAATTAAAATGAATTCTAAAAAACAAAATTTTTCATGAAATTCAGCGAAATATTTCGCGCGATAGCCATGTTAGGTGGATCATTCTTCGCATGAAAATAGGGTTCACTTGCGTGGGTCTAGACGCCATCTACTCTTCTCTTTATCATGTGGTCCGTTCTTATGATATAGAAATGCTGGAATCGATTTATCTGATACGTCAACCCTCAGGATTCGTCATTTGTCGGAGGCTACTTTAAGGTGCATTATAAATTTGTGGTCGGAATGCAAAGTATTAATACACTCTACTGCTACACCAATGAATTGTTCATTAAGGTTACTTAAACCCACTGGATCCATTCATTGGTTGTTCAATTCTAAGATTGGTTGGCTTCAGCCCTCCACCCTTCCCTATCTAATGCTACTTTCCTTACTTCCACTTTATTTGGTCCATGAACTCATTCCTGCGTCATCCCCTGGGGACTTTTCCCTCAATTTTACCCTCAATTATGTCCCAGTAAGAACAAGTTGGTGGAACCCACGCGGGGACCATGTGGAAATGAAGGTGGAAATTTGGTGGAAATCTTTGCAGAATTCACGTGAATATGGTCACCAGATCCACAAAATTTCTACCAAGATGCCAAATTTCCATTTGGAATCCTCATTGGTTCCACGTGGATTCCGCATCATACCCGCGTGGATTCCACCAAAATCCCTTAACAAACTGATTTCCACCGGGTATCCACTTAAACTCCACGTGGATCCCACATCAATTCCATGTGGGTTCCACTTCCAAATTTTCACATGAAACGTTCTTCACAAACCCATTGTGTCTCAGGGTGTGTCCAATCCATCTGGTTCTTCTTTTCTGATCTGAGCTCCATATGTCTTTTCCTCTTCTACTCTTGCGTAAACATCTTCATTTCCTATTTTGTCCATCCATTTCATCTTCAGCATTCTCCTCCTGCACCAGGTTTTGAAGGCTTCTAGTCTGTATGGTCTGCTTTTCCAATGGTCCATGCTCCCGATCCATTGATTTCCATACTCCACACAAATGTTTTCATATACTGTTTCCTTGTTTGTAGTCCTGTCTTCTTTGAACACTGGAGATGCCTTTTTACCATGAATGCTTTCTTAGCTTGGGCTATTTTTACTTTATGTCTGTTGCACTTATTCCATCCCATCCTGATACTACTTCCAAGATAGGTGAAGGTATCCATTTGCTCTTATTTCTCTCCTCTCAGCGTGACTTCTGCATTCAGCTTCACTCTTTGGTGTACCTACTAGGATTTTTGTCTTCATCTTATTTATTTTCATATTGTAATATTGGAGAACTTTGTCCATTTCATTTAGTGACCTTTGAAGATTATTTTGGTTTCCTGCTATGATGGAAATAATATCTGTGAAGCTGAGCACGATCATTTCTTCTCCGTTTACCTCAATTTCGTTAAGTCCAATTTCTTGTCCTCTTATGGCCTGCTCCATGTACATATTCAACTGTGCCAGCAAGAGATTGCATCCTTGTCTTACTCCATTATTAAATTTAGCTTCTATGTATTCCCTCAGCTATTTCTACCGTGACTACTGGCTTTTTGTTTAGTAATCTGTCATTGCAATCCATGCTTAGTTTTTCCAGCAGCCCGAACATTACTTTCTTTCACTCAATATTGTCAAATGCTTTCTCCAGGTCCACAAATACAACATACAATGGCTTGTCTCTCATGCAGAGGCTGGCCTCCCTGGTAACTTGGATCTTCCTAAATCCAAATTGGTTTTCCAAGAGGTTGTCTTCAATTTTCCTTTCCATACCGTGGCTTATTATTTGTGCAAGTATTTTTTGTGTATGGCACTCAACTCAAGGTTCAGTGCTCTTCACACCCCTCAGTTCTTGTCATCTTTGGTATATCGACCATTATTCTTATTTGAAAGTTCTCTGAAAGTTGTCTGCTTTATTCACCAAATATACCCCTGATATATTGCTATACCCAGTTGGCAACCCTAATTTTGTGGGTCAGAATTTTGGAATTGGGTTGGAATGAATGATATGCAACAAAGGCAGCTTGAAAAATATGTACTTAAATTCGTAAAATTGAATTCCAGTTGTCTAGTGGCAGTTTAGCTTGATCCAATATTCTTTGTTTCATTTCAAGCTGTTGCTTTTCATTCGATCTATCCATTTCTTTTAATCTATTACTTCCATGTGTTCTTTTCAGTTGGACATTTGAAATATTTTCAAAAGGCTACAAGAAAGATTTGGAATCTGAAGATCTGTACAATGCTTTGAAGCAACATGAATCCTCATATCTTGGAGATAAATTGCTAAAGTGAGTATTTTTCTTAATTTAAATGCAGATTTTATAGGTACATTTATCATTTCAGAAAACATGTGATTGTGGCCTTTAATTTTATGCTCCTATGTTATTAATTGTTGTGTCTATTAAATAACATAAAATAACATATATGTAATGATGTGCTAATTCTTAACTCTGATAGATATTTGTTACTCTTCCTGATAATTGAATTCTGTGTTTATCATAATAGTTTGCATAAGCAGTAGTAGTTTAACTTCCTTTCCAAGGACTTTCATACTCCTCAGTGATTCTGTTATTTCTCTAAAAATTTCGAATCTCAGTTTCTTTGGGTAGAGCACTAACCCATAGGCAGTTGATGCCCCAGAGCTCAAACCCTGGCAAAGATTTTCTGGATTCACATGCATTGAATCTTTGCCCTTTACTTTTCAAAGTATTCGAACTTAGTAGGAAACCACTGATGGCCTTAGAAAACCATCTCTCTCTTCTGAGAAGCTCTATTTGGGAAGTCCACTGGTTGAGAGACTCCATAAGTGCCAATGATATCTTGATGGCCGAGTCATCTGTTATTTTGAAGTTTTGTGGTTGAATTCTCTTTTTGTTTGTAGTTATTTTTGAGCACTTCTTGATGATTTTGAAATAGATAAAAAGCAAAGCCCATCCTGAAATGAATATAATGTTCAGTAATGATCTGTTGGTGACTGCTGGTGATTCTTATTTTTTTACTTTTAACCCTTTCGCGCCGAAGTCTCTTGAAGGGAAATGTTTCCCTGCTACGAGTAGCATGAGAATTTTCTGTACTCCTCTATATGGAGCTTTCTCATGGTGACGAAACACTCAGGTATGCCTTATGCCCGTCTTGGAACCCTACTCAGCGGGACACCGTGCCCTTCCCCTGGCCCCTCGGCTCGACCCCCTAACCCTTAGCAGCCCCTCTCTCAGCGGGAGGCCGCTATAAGTTTGCTGCATTAAAGTGTTTTTTAAAATAATTATTTGCTGTATACTTCAAAAACTTATATCTTTAAATGATTTTCTAATGTTATTTTCAGCATTTTACAGTTTTAAATGAAATTCTAGCATTAATAATAACAAATTTAGAGTCCTATTTAGAGCTCAAACTAATGAAAGTTCCACGTAAGAGCTCCGTTACTATCAACAGTAGAATTTTGTTTGAAATTTGCTAAGACTCAACCAAAATGTATGATTCACTTCATAAAGTTAAAAATATTGTAGAGTGAAAAAAATAATTGCCTCAAAAAACCATTGCAAATGCAATAAATTAACCGCGTACTCATGCAGCAAGGAGGGCCACAAATGATGCGGAGGGTCAAGCTCATTTGCCGAGGAAAGGGTCTGGGCTGTCCCTAAGCTGGGTCACACGGGTTTAGTGCATACCTAGGGTTATTGCTCCCGTATCGGTCACTTCCCTTCCCTTGCGTCGGCTATACCCGACATTAGGTCTTTTGCGTTGGTTTTTCTCTGTTGGCCATAGCCGACATTCGTTCGTTTGTGTAGAAAAATTCACGTCGGCTATACCCGACGCTAGACGCGAAAGAGTTAAATTAG
Source organism: Ceriagrion tenellum (assembly GCA_963169105.1). Classification (NCBI taxonomy): domain Eukaryota; kingdom Metazoa; phylum Arthropoda; class Insecta; order Odonata; family Coenagrionidae; genus Ceriagrion; species Ceriagrion tenellum. The sequence goes on from OY720637.1 coordinate 128,042,494, forward strand.
AGGTTTTATTAAATCCTGTTAATATTAAATGCAACAACCTGATACAATGATTGAGTTACAATTTTTTGGAACCAGGGCTCATACTGATATTCACTTGCTTAGAAGATGGATATCTAGTTCGGCAATTATTCTCCATAAAATTTATGACTGAAATGAAACATGCCTGCTGACTCAAGGGCCATGGGGTAAACTCATATATTAGGTATACTTTAAACTCTTCTAATTGAAAGGATTTTAAATGCTGAGTCTTAGCAGGATACTGAAACTCTCCTCCCAGCCTATGCTGCTGTAAGTATCTAGAAAAAGCTAGCTTAAAAAAGCATTTTAATGTAGGTCGTTATTATCTCCACATGGTAAAGTTAACCATTTTTCATTGAAGTCAGTATATTCTTTTGTAGGAACTGGAAGAAAGTTATTGCACAGAAGAAAACCAAAAAGAAAAAGCCAAGCTTTTTGAAAGCTCTTTTTATGACGTTTGGGTGGGAGTATGTTGCGTATGGTGTTATATTTTCAACAATGGACCTTCTTGTGAGGTGAGACATTCTATATTTTGTTGCATGTAATTCTTCTTTGTTCTTTGTGATATGTTTTACTGGTTGACTTTTAATTTTTGCATGTTGAGAAAGGACAGCAATGCCTATTTTCCTTGGAAACCTCATTAAGCATTTCACACCAGGAAGTGATATAACCAAAGAGAGTGCTTATTTATTCGCTGGTGGAATAATTATCAGTACTGGGCTTTCCATAATGGTAATGCATCCATATTTGATGGCCATCCTACACCTTGGAATGAAAGTTCGAGTTGCATGCTGTTCCCTCATGTATAGAAAGGTAATATTTTTGATAGCATGGAGTGTGTTTTACACTTGTACTACAAACATTCTGCACCAAAAGTGCAAATTACCTCTAAATGTATATGCATTAAAAAAATTATACCTAAAAAAATAATTACCTATTACCAATGCTGGGTTCCTTCACCTTTCCTTAATTACCCGAAGCAATCCTTCTCCCTTAGCAACTGGCAAAAACGACCTCAGGTGTTAATCACCTCCCCTTATAAGGGACCATTCAAGTATGCATGATATTAGACATGACATGCTAGTGCATACATATGGGGTTGAAAAGTGGCCAAAATGCCTAGCATAATGCTTGAATGGCTCCTGTCCAAACAACCTTTGTTTTGCTGCCAAAAACTCTGGCTCTAGTCTTGACCTGTAATGCTAAAATTTTCATGAGCAATGCATAACTAGATCATGCATGTGCATAGTGTACCCGGAAAATCTGCTCAGGAGATATGTTCACATATTGGTTGTCTTGTTCTTATATACTGATTGAATTTCTTGGTTCTTGATTCTGTTCAAAGCTGTCTATATGTACTAGCCAGCTCTTCAAATCAAGGATTGCCAAAAGAATGAGTGGAGTCATCCTCAATTATTCACATGATCAATAAACTTGTTGAAATATCAATAATTCTTATGTCCTGGGGTTGACAATTGAAGATTGCCTGGTTGGTGTAAAAGTAGAAGTACATAATTTGTTGACATCATCTTGGTCTCTTGGTCAGTAATTGCCAAACTAAGACTGAAAAAATTATGAAATCTTTGATATAAGCATGCAAGTACTGCTGTTTTTCATCTTTTAAAATAAAAATTATTTTCTCAATTACTTTGGGATGGCTGCTAAGTCATTAAACATAAAATTTTCTTCATATTCCTCGCTGATACATATATTTGGTTTGAGTAGCCTTTTGGTCAGCACCAACAGTTTTACACCAATGAAACAAAATTTTGTCATTTAGAATTTCTCATTCTTGATTGTTTGCTGTGATGATTAAGTATGTCGAGCATGCTGGTAAAGCATCTGAGGATAATGTTGAGTTACTATAATAGCTGGTATCCTTTAAAATTTTCTAATTCGAGTGCTGTTTAGTGAAGAAAAAATGAGATATTGTTGAGGATGATTTGGGTTTCCCACAAACTCACCATCTTCACTCCAACTTCATTTCGACGACTCATCCTTCAAAGTGTTGGCAGAGATGGAGAGATTGACGTAGTGAGAAACCCGAAAAGTCTTCAATAACATCATATTCTGGGAAAGCTTTCCTTCTTTCTTCAATGGGATCTTGGTTTGTCGCCATTACATTTCCTAACCTGATTTTTGCTATGTATCTAATGGTGATGTGGACAGTTTGGATGTGTTGGTCAATATGTTTACTTGCTTCATAAATTTTTTGGTGCAGGTTTGAAACTAAATAGTAACCCTGGATTCTTATATTGCAGGCTCTTCGGCTGAGCAAGTATTCTCTCGGAAATACAACTGTTGGGCAGATAGTCAATTTGATGTCTAATGATGTTAATCGCTTTGATTTTTTCTTAATTTTTGCCCACTACATATGGATGGCTCCTTTGCAGACATTGGTAATCACTATCATCTTGTGGTTTAAATTGGGTGTGTCTGCTCTTGTTGGTGTGGCTGCCATGCTTCTTACAATTCCGCTGCAAAGTGAGTACAGAAATGGTGATCTATGTACTTTATGTTAGTCGCGGGTAGTTTAAGTTTATCACTCTCCAATTGATACTCTTTTTACCTGGGGTTTATTATCTTTCTGGTTCAACATTTGCTTGACATGATTGCTGTCATTGATCTACTCTCATGATGATAATCTTCTCATTAACTGACTATTGATACGATATAAAGTACAAAATCTAAACTCTCAGTCAACATTACATTAATATAATGGCTGAAGCATCTAATAATTTAATTTAATTTAATTTTGAAATGGTTTAAGTCTAAGCTTTTAAGGTCAGTTTTTGGGCCTGATGTTTGGACTGGCCAAACAATGTCTGGTGTTAGGATTTGCTATGGCTAGAATCATGGCTCTAAATACAGGAGGGGGTTTTCAGCATTTGGGGGCTCTTGGTGGTGGAACAAAAAATGGACTTTTAATCTGGGTAATCCCAAAGAGACTTTTACAACTGATAACTAAGGCTGTAACTAGACAATGCACTCCTTGCCCTTACTGAATTATCACACTGCAATCCTGTACATTTATTTGATGATAGTTTCATAATTCCCTTTATGTTAAACTTGAAAAATATCAATAATGCTAACAAACATTTAGGTCATTTCTGAGAATATGCAAATATTCCCAGTAGTGTATAATAGCTAGCTTAATTGCTGGCTTTAAGGTGAAATTTTGTCTTTTTGTTCCTTGACTTGGTCATGCTAAATTTCTACTACTGACCTACACTTAATGATTTTAGAGTAATTTGGTCATGGTTATCATTTTGTTTACTTATTCATATGAAATAATTTACTTTGAATTGGCAGGTTGGATGGGAAGGACAACTTCCAGACTTCGTGCAAAGATAGCTGTCCGGACAGATGAGAGAGTGAAACTAATGAATGAAATCATCACAGGAATTCAAGTGATAAAAATGTACACCTGGGAAATACCATTTGCCAAGCTTGTTTCATCTGCCAGAAAGTAAGTAGTAATACGGCCATTTCTGTTTTATTTTTATTTTCATGCAATTTAATCTCTGATGTATGGAATGTGTTTTCATATTGGCGTGAATTACTGTGAGATTGGTTCGTAAGTCCTTGAAGAGAGTCAGATGCTTTGAAATGTTCATGATTCTGCTGGGTAATTGAAATGTGATGTGAAGTTTCTGATTATGTCTCTCTAATGAAAAATATGTCTCTTAATCATTAATTCTCAGAAACTATTTCTGGGAAATCACCGCTCAATGAACAAAAATACCCATTGTAAATGAGTGCTTGACTTTCTGGAAGTGGATCTAATAGTATATAGCTTGCCTTTGAAGAAAAACGGTAGTTGTTAATTTAATTGATGTCCTTAAAACTTTCAAGGGTTTACTCGGATTGTTTTTATAAAGATGATGAAAATATTGCGTTGTACCTATTTGGTGAGTCTAATTAGAAAACTTCAGTTTGGAAAAGTCAGTGTATTTTCCTCAAATGGAGTAGTCGCCTCTCTTTTTCCATTCAAGCTCCTTCCTCTTCTCATCACATACTCTGTTTCTTCTTTTTCTCACTGTCACTTCTCTCCCATCCCTCAGCCATCCATGTTCTCCACTTTCACATTTCCCCAACTTCAATTCATTATATCTCCTTCGTGTTTTTCTCTTACAGTCTTTTATAAACTTGCCATATGTCATTATGTTGTCCATTAGGCCCATCTCATTGTGGATATTGGATTGAAGCTATGGTTGGAGTTGGGTTTGAGATTTGTCTGTGGAATACCAATTCTTGTAGGGGTTCTATGTAGAGATCCGAGGAACCACATCCCTTCCAAATGTAGGATGAAATGTTTAATCTCTTGGCACCTTTAATTTGGGGTAGGCTAGTGTGGATGCCAGATTTTGGTAAAATGACCACTGTCCCCTTGTCTTCATTTACTCTTCCTGGATTAATCCATTTGTTGTGTGTACAGTCTATCTTACTAGGGAAATAAACTCTTCACCAGTCACATCGCAATGATTTATGTTTTTACAGTTGAAGATTGGTAATCCGGAATTCTACATACGAAAGAAGTACTCAAAATGACAGAAGCTTTTCAAGAATTTTGCAAACATCATTTTTTATGTTACGCCATGGCAATGACAACTATTCAGCTGTTAAAACAAGTCACCTTAAAGCAGTGTTTGACTTATTTGTCGACTCCACTGCTTTCAGCTAAGGAAATCACGCTTTCCTTCCCAAAAAAAGTATTTTATTTTTTTGCTGTGAATACGTTTCCTGTTGTTATCATATATGGCAACGGACTAAATATTTTTATGTTGAAAAATTTTATGGGTATATTACTGTTAGTTTCTCACATTACTTAACACTTAATTGATCAAGGCATCTTTAGAAAGAATTACTACAGCTTTTAAGTTATATGCCCACTTAAAGGAAAGTGATCTGAACACCGGGTATATCAGAACTCCGAAATGCATTGGGTCCTGCATATTCTAGCTTATTGCTCTTCTACTGTGCTTAATAATTCAAATTGGAGATATAATTCAATTGGTGTGGAGATTCAGTGGGATGAAGAGGAATACATCTGTATACTCTTTTGCATAAGCTTTTTAAGTTAAAGAATATTCATGGCTGAAGTTGATTAGCCGAACCTTAGAGAAGTTTGTTGAAATTATTTTGATATGCCTATTGAGTGAAACCAATTCTGTAAAATATATTTTTCTTTAATAGAACTGAAATTAATATCTCAAAATTTTCTTTTCTCAGGGCAGAAATCAAACAAGTAAGATATTCATCTTACTTAAGAGGCATCTACTTGTCATTTATCATGTTTACATCCCGCACTGCTGTTTATACCACAGTTCTGGCTTATACATTGTTTGGAAACGAAATAACAGCAGAAAAGGTACGTATTTAAAATATTTTCTCTTCATTGTGATGGGTAATGTAATAGTATTGATCCTTGATGATGCCATAAGGTAGTATACATTCTCTGGGGACATGCTTTTTAATGTCAGTATGGATCTCAAACAAACTACAAAATAGTTTCAGGGAAGTTTTTTGAGTGGTTCTGAGTTCATTCATTATCAATGGTGTGAGTTAAATAATTACTCTAGTAAAATTTGTGTTTTCTGTAATAAACCAATGGGATTTCTGTATACATACTGAAATCTTTTTGAAAGTATTTCATTTATGGAACTTTGTCGTATGCTTCTTAGCCTGAGGTCATAGGAAATAGGATGAGCAGGGATAGGATAGGATGATGAAGTCTTCTGTGTTAGAGATAAATGCTGGGCAGAAGGAAAGACGTACAAAAGAGGCGTTAAATATTGTTTTTTGGAAGAAGACCACTGGTGGGAGAATCAGCTTTGTACCTGCTGGAAATGTTTGTGTATGGTTGTCTGGGTGACTGTGGGGTATATGTCATTGTACCTTCGGCTGTCATCTTCTTGTCTCTTGCAACCTCTGGAAACATGTTTGGTCCCAGCTTCTTAAGAAAGGTTTGCATGACCACAGTTTCTAATTGTTCAGGAATAGGGTACTCCTTTCCAGAGGAAACAGGAAAGGGCATGTGTGACTTGGATGACATATATGTTGGTACTAATGCTAATGTAAGATGTGAAAGCTGAAAATTGAGGAATATATTTGCTGATTGTTAGCAAAGTTACAAAAAATTTGTAACTGAAGTCAAGGTGGAATGCATATTTGATAAATGTTTTGTGTAAAATAAATCAATTTATTGCAAGTATATCACCACAATAATGACTTCCTCTGACCTGTTGTAAAAGTTTGACCCAGATGATAGGGCTTCTCTATTCCTTTGCCTGAATTTGCCTTTGCCTCCTTTGCCTGCGAATACGTAGCCTTTAATTTTGTCTTGTATTCGGTGGGACGATTCTATAAAATAGGTCACTGTAATATCAGTTCTCATTAGATGATGAAGTTATTGCCTATTACGAAGAGTACATTGCTTGCAAAAGTCTTGGTGCTGCTAATAAGATGATTTTGAGATATGAACAATAAAAATTTCAAAATTCTGCGGAATGATCATTCCACAGAATTCGCTAGGGAGGAAGGTTCCTAGCCCTTCCCAACAGCACCCTCTATCACTATCTTCAGCATGCCATTACCCCTTGAAATATGCACCTCTCCATTCCTTTCCTCTTCTGCCATATTTAGCTATTCCTCGAATCTTTTTCCTTCCACCCTGCCTAGTCTTTTCCTTCTTCTCAACAGTCATACCTCCTCCATTTAGTACTCATCCCATCATTTCTGGTACTAGAGGTGTGCAAATGCTTCAAAATTGAATTAAAATGAATCAGGATTAACTTGATTCAATTCCTCTCAGAAGGGTGAAGGGTGAATAATATCTTAATAATTGCCACCAACACAAGGTTTTGGAGAAGTGACTCTCCCCTATCTGTCCTGTTTTTACTTATCTCGCAATGAGACCTCAGGATTGGGTCCCCAGTATAGTCATGGCGATGGGTGGTTTTAACCACTTGCCTTGCGGTTGTGTCTCATGCCTCTTTCAAAAATTGGTTTGAATTCCCTACCTAAATCTCTCTCATTGCCTCCTTCCCTTCTCCTCCATACTTTCCCTTCACTCCTATCACTACTCCTTGCTGCACAGATCTGTGCTAGTAACTTCTGTGAGACTGTAAAAAAAGTATCCCTTGGTGTACTAACTTTTTTTTTAAATATTTGTGTGATCTTTTATTCAATTCATTATTCTCTCTTCGATTTCAATCATCAGTTAGCAAAAACTGTTAGCAACAGTGTCTATCTTTGCTAATATTGAATAATTTTTCAGGTGTTTGTGCTGACATCATATTATAGCATTATCTGCTTCACGATGACCATGAATTTCCCTCAAGCCATAGCACAGATTGCAGAAGCAAGGGTATCGATAAGGCGTATACAGGTATCTTGTGATAACTTTGTTTTGCATGAAAAACTCGTCTAGTGATCATAAGGTTACCATATCTCATATTAATCACTTGCAATTTCTGTGTTGATAGAAATTCATGCTGTATGAAGAGATGGATGTAGTCCATAGAAATGCAGAAACTGCTCAGAGCAAGGAGATAGCTGTTGTTGATGCCACTGCCAAATGGTCTTCCAATGTTACGGAGAATACATTAAGCAAAATCAGTTTTTCAGTAAAACCTGGTGCCCTTGTTGCAGTTATTGGACCTGTTGGAGCAGGAAAAGTAAGTTAGCTGAATATGGGCAACTGTTTTGAAGTTAATTTCATTAACAAAAAGTTAACCTATTGCTGCATAGAAAATATTTTTTGTATGAGACTTCCGTGGTGTTAGCTGGGTTCATGTCTTTGATTTGACAGAATTCACAATCAAAATAGCTTGGGAATGCTGTCGGTTGACCCAGCATTATGCATATTTCAATCTGGCTGTAAGAATTGCAAGTGTAATGAGGAGTTTCTGCCATATTTCACTGTTCAGGGAGGGATTAGTCGTGATTTCTCCAACTATGCTAATTGGCAGACTGCTCTTTCTGATCTCTAGCTTTCAGTCATTATGCTCCAGGGCAGTATTAATGTGAATAATACTCAAATGACTGAGGAACACAGTCATGTACATTGGTGCAAAGATGAATATGTGAAAAGGATGTAATCCACCTAGTTAAGTCAAGAGATTTTTTCTTGGTGAATTTCACCCCTTGGGTGTATAGCTCCAGGGAAGCTCCCTTTCGGTGAATGGAGCCAAGTGCAAGGTTAAGGGGGTTTTCAAATTTTTAGAGCCTAAATTCCAGTCATTTTTGAAATTTAAAAAATTCCTGACAGTCCATGAAAAGTGAAAAATAAGCATATTTTCAGGTAGACTAGGACGTTTGGCTGATTGTTGTTTATTGAAAGTTGATTTTAATTGTATCGAAATTGATTTGTTACATTTATGTAGCCTTTTCAGGTTTTTACCTTGTTTTTACTGTGCATTTGCTTCTGACATCAGAATACCTACTTTCATACTAATAGCTGAATTTCTTTCTGCAGACTTCATTGCTACAGGCAATTCTTGGTGAATTGCCACTTACATCTGGATCTATCAAAATTGATGGGAAAATATCCTATTCATGCCAGGTAAGCTATATGAATTCATTGGTAATTTTTTAATGTTATGGATATAGAGGAAGTACCTCTTGATAGCTTTGATTTAAACTCAAAATAAGTGTATTAAAAAGGAATGAAAGCTGTTGACTAGGAAGAGTTATTTCAGGGAGAGAGATGCAGCAAACCAAATTTCCCATTGGCTTATAGGTAGTGATAAAAAAGTAATGGAATTACCAACTTTAATGATAAATCTGCCCTAATTTTAGGGTGATCATCATCTAGTTTAACCATAAATGAATCTCCTTGTACATAGGCTATTAGAACATCTTTTGGGACAAGGCTGTAGCTTTGAATGCCCATTGACTAGTGGTAATTGTCCCCAGCACAGCTGTGCTGCCTTTATTACCATTTTTGTGACTCATCTCTCTCAAAGATTGATCATTTTGGTGATGTATGTTTTCTCATTGGCAGTTGATCTGAGTCCTTGAAGTAAACTGTTTACTGTGGTGTTCTAGTTAAGAGGCTGTTTTCCATTATTGTACTTGAAAACAATGAACGTCCCTGTATTTTATTTGCTGTTCTGTCAGAGAGGCAGCCAGGATTTTATTTCTGGAGGGTACATGTAGAGTGTATACAGGTGGGGGTGTACCACAGATGGGCGAGGGTGGTGGGGTGAATTTTTCTGAAGGAACAAATATGTGTTAGGCAGTGAAGACTGTAATTGTAACAGAGGGGTAGCAGCCGATTTTAGCTGAGCAAACTTCTGAAAGAATACAAAATAAGTTTCTTGTTGTTAAAAACATTAACATATTTACCTATTTATTCTAAAATCTGTTCAAACTGAAGGAAGAGTTAATTCAACATTCTTTGTTAAAAAAAACTATTCAACTTTCTATTTTATTGCCCCTTTAGTAAAATCAATTCAAAATTTCAGGGGGGTGGGATCCAGACCAGTGACAGATAATTGTGGGATGAGTGTCCTCTTCCATTTTCCCCATCACCCTGTTCCTCCCATTAGTCCTGGCCAAATAGGTAAAATAGTTATTACTAGAGTTGTGCGAATGCATCGAAATCGAATTGAATCAACTCAAATCAGGCTGAATTCAATGTGGTTTGCCTGCGAATTGGGGTGCTTCGAAAGCCAATAATTCGTAATATTCGAATCAGATAGATTTGTCTTCAAATTGTTACTATGCATTCAAACGTGGCACTCATCCTCGAATTGCACGCCTTCCATTTAGAAGATGTTTTCCTCATGGGAAATGAAAATTTAAACGACCACATGTTATTTATAAACTCTTCTCGGGCTCTGCACCAGTTGATTGGCTTCATGTTTGCCGACGTTTCGGAAGAGTTTATAAATGTCATTCACCAGGAGAAACTTAAATCTGTGACCACATGTTATTCTATCCTATTCTTTGTGCCACTATTTAGATATATAGGCTAATGTAAGGCCCTGAAATATAGTAAAAATCTATATTACTTTAACTCTGCATAAACTTTTGCAATTTATTTAGAATTCGAATTCGATTCGCAAGCAAATTTTTTCAGGGTGATTTGATTCGCAAATGAATATTTAAAAAAATTCTTTTCAATTTGATTCAAAATTGAAGTGGGAGATTCGATTCGGTTTGATTCGAAATGAAAATCCCTGATTCGCACAGTACAAGTTATTACAAGGAATTTTATACCCTACAAACCCCCAGGAAGAGAAATCTTCCCTCCCTCCTCTGAAACAATAACCTTTATCTACCTCTGGGCTGAGCACCCCCACCCCACAGCCAAGTTACCGTGTGCTCTGAAATTCAACAAATTTATCGACTTGCATCAAGTGCTGCATATATAGGAGACATATCCAAGTCTGTCATCTGTTGAGAAAAATGATATATATAGATTCACTAATGTCACAAGGAAGACAGTATTTGTCAATTTCAATGACTTACTTCCATGATATCTTTTGGGACAATATGTGAATTCAAAATGAAAGAGAGAAATGTAAGATCCAGATCCATATTTGTTAGAATAGGGATTCACTGCCTCATTTTAATTTTGACAGCAGTATAGGAAATGAATGTAAATGAAATTTTCTTGATGTTTTGGGCTGATGTTTTCTGACAAATTTTTTTCTTATTTTTTTCAAAGGAACCATGGACATTCGGTGGCACTATACGTCAAAATATTCTTTTTGGGCAAGAATATGAGCGTAAAAGGTACAATAAAGTGGTGGAGGCATGTGCTCTCAGTCAAGACTTCAAGCAGTTTCCTTATGGGGATTCTACCATTGTTGGGGAAAGGGGTGTCTCCTTGAGTGGCGGTCAAAGAGCTAGACTTACTCTTGCTAGGTGAGGAGTATAGGATTTCTGATCTCCCTAATCATATAATAATTATTCATGGTTTTCCGAAAGTTTGGCGTAACTCAATAGCAGAGTGTAGGATTACTGACATAATGTGACCATTGTAAGCATTCTACCAAATGAATAGTCTATGGATGTTAATTATGACTTATTATGTCCCCAACTGTGGGAAATTTTCCCAAACATTTCCATCACAAATATATCTGCTTTTCCTTTGTGAAATCTCTTTTAAACTCCTTGTATCTCATCTCCCTTAACAATGTGCAAAATTCATTTTCTTTTCCTCAGTTTCCTATTCCTTCCCAACAGCCCCCTCTATCACCATCTTCAGCACGCCATTACCCCTTGAAGTATGCCCCTCTCCATTTCTTTCCTCATCTGCCTTATTTAGCTATTCCTCGTATCTTTTTCCTTCCACCCTGCCTAGTCTTTTCCTTCTTCTCCACAGTCATACCTCTTCCATTTAGTACTCATCCCATCATTTCAGGTACCAGAGGTGCAAATGCTTCAAAATTGAATTAAAATGAATCAGGATTAACTTGATTCAATTCCTCTCAGAATCTGCTGCTTCAATTGTGTTACATATTCATATTTGCATGATTTGTCCTTGAATTTACATAATAAGCATTGAAACATGGTGCTCATTTGAAAATGTTTTCTACATTAATTCTGTTTAAGCTTATACTTTTTGTCTGGATTTGAATTTCGCTTTAAAAAATTGATTAGTTTGATTAAATTTGCACCAAAAATTTTTACAAGATTTGTTTTGAAATTTTTAAAGGAAATGCATTCAATTTGGTTAGTCCTGATTTGAATCCTTTTTTTTTGCAAATACTCTTGACGTACCCTATACAATTACATGATTTATGATATTTTGTACCATATATTGTACTTGTCAACAGGGGAAAAATAAATTATTATTATTATTATTATAGCTCTAGCAGCTATCAGTTTTCCAAATCATACAATATTATGCTCCATATGATGGTTTAATTATTATTACACCTTTTACTATTTACCTATGTCTTTGCTCAGAATTCTCCTCGTGAGAATAATTATACCCTATTAAGAATGCATGTATTTTGATTCAGGCAGTTTTACTTCTCAGGGTTCCATGCAAGTGATGCAAGCATGGAAACCTGAGAGAACTTAGAGAAGCTCATATGCAGAAGAAAGCATTACATTCTACACCAAGCAGTTTTATGTAGAAAAGTCGACCTTTTGTTTGGATTCTTGAAAAAAGTGGCTATTGGTAGATACATATTTTTACATTTTGTCCAGTTAATGTCAGATTCCATATTTTGCTTTATCATTCCTACTTTTTGTATCTTTTGTTTGGTTTTTCTTTTTTAGTCTTTTACTTCAGTAATGATTACATGTGCTCTTGTTTCCTCTGAAGTGTCTCTATGTTTTATATTGGCAAGGTCTTCCTGTAAATTCAACTGACTGTGAAATCTACTTTTTCTGTTTCAAGAGCTGTTTATAATGATGCAGATTTTTATCTTCTGGATGATCCTCTATCTGCTGTGGACAGCCATGTTGGAAGGCATTTGTTTGATGAGTGTATTGCTGGTTATTTATCAAATAAAACACGAATACTTGTTACCCATCAGCTACAGTACTTAAAAAAGGTGGATGAGATCATAATTTTGAACAATGTAAGTGTTCTTTAAGCCTATTAACTGTTCCTTAGACTGTTATTCTGAATGAAAAAGCGTGGACGCTACATACCAGAAATAGCTTTTGTTACGCTTTTGTTTAGAAAAATTGCATGTTATTCTTCGAAACAAAAGCGCAATGAAAGCAATTTCTGGCATATAGTGTTCATGTTATTTCATTCAGAATAGCAGCCTTAATAGGTAGATAATTCTAAATATTTGAACCATGTAAAGTTATATTGTGGAAGAGCAAAGTGCATGATAAATAATTTGTAATATTTAGTTACTTTAAAAATTGTACTGATATTTTGTTAATCATTGGATAAATTTGACTTAATTATCATTTCAGGGAAAGATTGAAGCTAAAGGGAAGTATGAGGAGTTGCAAAAAACTGGCTTAGACTTTGCAATGCTATTAAAACATGATGAAGAAGACCCTGAGAAACATGGTGCCACAGAAGGGAATGGAACATCCCTCTCAAGGCAGACTTCTAGATTAGTAGGTTCATATTTTATCCTTTATATAACCTTGAACTTTTGGTAGTAGAGAAAATTCTATCAGAATAATTGTTGGGTGCTATGAGGTAGGCATTTGGAATAACTGCATTTCAGCAATGGAATTCTCAGATTAAGATTTGTGTGAAACAGAAAAATTGATATACCTAAGGCTTGTTGAAGACATGATAAATTAAGACGAATTGAATTGACTTGTTGAAGACTGATGATAAATTAAGATCATTCAGCCATTTTTTCTTATAGTTTTGATCTATATTTTTTGCTATCATACTAGTGCTATTTTCGGTAACTTCTCCTTCAGTTTGCACCGCCTTATTAATTCAGAATGTAACTTGCATTTATTCAGTTGTTTTTAGATGATTTTAACATTACATTTCATTCCTTGAATAAGTCTGCTATTCTATGAAGAGTTTAATGTAGAGTGTAGCATTGTATGGAGCAGAGGTGTGGACTTTGACCAAAGAAGACTAGAGTGGGCTGCAGGTGTTCACCCTGTGGGTGTGGATGAGAATGGAGAAGGTGCAGTGGATGGAAAGGGAGACTAATGAGAAAGTGCTTGACATGGTTGTTGAGGAGAGGAAGCTTCTGGAAGAGGTCAGGAGGAGGCTTGGTATGTGGTTGGTGCCTGTAGCGAGAGACTATAGCCCAGCACACACTTATCCTCCCACCTCCGTCTGCTTCCTCCCTTCCTAAATATATGGCTAACTGAAATATGGGTAATTCTGTAAGTTGGCGCATACTATTCCTCCCGGCCTCCGTCTGCCACCATCCATCTCCACTCCACTCCACCAGAAATTCTCGGTCGAGAATATTTGGCGGATGCTGATGGGCAGTTGGATGTGGACGGAGGCCAGGAGGAATAGTATAGAATAGGATTCCGTCCGTCTCCTCCCGGAGCATGAAGCTCACTGAGGGCTGCAGCTGCACTGACTGTGGGCCTAAGTCTAGTGTCGTTCAGTTTTTTCGGATGGAGGGGGATGGCGTAGTATGTGTACCCCTTGGAAAAAATGGGAGGAAGTGGACGGAAGCCGGACAGAGGTGGGGGGATAGGTGTGTGCTGCCTTAAGGGATTCCGAAGGCCATGGTAGAGGAGAGAATGTTGAATTAGCAGGGAAGGGGATGAAGGAGAATAGGTTTTATGGACAGGATGAAGAGGGGTAGGATGCAAGCTGGGATGAGGGAAGAAATTGTATCAGTAGATAGGGCCGTGCTGATGTAAAAATCTGGGAGATATTTACCCTCTCCCATTCATACATACCCTAACCTGTGGAATACCTTAATAATGATACATAATGGCGGCTAGCAGGTTGAAATAGCATTATAAATGTGTATGTTAAGAAAGATGAAGTATAAGGGGTGTGACTTTTGAAAAAGGGCTACTAAGGAGTATGCAATTCAGTATGTGTAACTTCCAAACACTTAGTGTATCTTTATTTATCTTTATGTGCCATTTACTTTTGATTCCCAGAGTAGCAGAACTAATTCTGAGTCAATGGATCCAGATGAGATGGAAGAGAAGCAGAAGGTGGAAGAGTCACGTTCTCATGGGTCTGTTAGTGGCTCAGTATACGCTAGATATTTTGCTGCCGGTGGACACATATCTGTGATCATAATTTTATTTATGCTATTTTTTATGGCCCAGATGCTAGCAAGTGCTTGTGATTTCTGGGTTACTTTCTGGTGAGTACTAGTTTAACTAATGGTAATTTTCCTAAGGATGTTTACCCTTAGCTCATTGCCAAAATTTATTTCTCAGGACCAACATGGAAGAGTTGCGTCAAAAAGACATGCTTCTTCGGAACTCATTGGGAACTGTCACAGATGTATCTGAGTTAACGTTTGCCAATGAATCTGTGACACCTGAATTCAATACAACATTTTCTAATAAGTTCCCTGATGAGGATCCATTGTACGTAAGGTTTAACACTGAAAATTGCATCTACATTTACTCAGCGCTGATATTTTTGACTATAGTCATCACCTTGGGACGATCCTTCCTGTTTTTTACTGTCTGCATGAGAGCATCTGTGAACTTACACAATGCCATGTTCCGGTCTATAGCTCATGCAACTATGAGATTTTTCAATACTAATCCTTCAGGTGAGAATCTTATAACTACTTTTGAGATGGTTTATAAGAATATTTGATGAGTAATGATTCTTTGATTTATATTTGTGATTAATATAATATGATTGTAATCAAAGTTATGCTGTCAGTGTGAATATTTTATCCTTGTATATGGTCATGTTGGTATGAGTTTAATACAAAATGAATTTTTTGGGGTGACTCTTTGTCTTATTTTTAAAATGGTCGCTTTAAAATACAGAAATTTGATTTCAGCTTGCTCTCTTTTTGTGGTATGTTTTATTTCACATTATGTCAGTAGCATTATTTATTCTAATTTCGAACTAATAGGTGACTTTTAAAAATCATAAAAGTGTTATTATTAAAAGTACAATGCACCGTGTCCTATATCTATCTTATCATCCATACATTTACAGGTCGGATTCTAAATAGATTCTCAAAAGATATGGGGTCCATTGATGAGATGCTTCCTCAAACCATGATTGACTCTCTCCAGGTAAGACAAATTTTATTTGGCTTATTTAAGGAAATTTTAATTTTTGAATCTCCAAATGAAGTTTTTGTTTAGTCAAAAAACATAGTTGCAAGAAAAAGCAACAATGTGTTTGAATTCACCATGAAAAAATCATTGATACAACTTAGATTTGAACTAAAATCTCCCCTTTGCTGGTGGTGTCTGTTAGACTGATACACTACCTAGCGTTCATAATGAGCTTATTCACTTTTTAAAAAATCCTGTTTCTGAGACAGTTTAAAAAGCAATGACCTACTTATTTCCACATTAATTTGCCTGTTTCCTAGGTCTCAATGTTTAGACATTGCATCGTTTAAGTATTCAAACCCGGTTGTTATCAAGTTATCTGTAATTTTTTACTATTTATTTTGTAAATCACCCACCACAATATACTTGCCAAATTACAGTGGAACTCTATTAAAACCATGAAAAGATAGACCTATACATTCAAACATAAAAAAGAGCAACAATATGATAAATACCAATTTTAAAAACTCATGAAAAGGAGTGATTAAAAATTGCTAGTGAGCTGAGAAAGAGACCAGTGGGTGTAAGAGAGTAGGGGGAGTGTGGAAACAGGTCAGTGTTGTCTGGAAGTGGTCTGTGGGAGAGGCAGAAGAGACGGGAGCATGCAATCAAGGGCAATCTGGCTATGAGCTTGTGGAGTTGAGTATGCTTGAGAGTGGGTCTACACAGTATTCTATGATTGATGCTGGAAATCAGTTCTGGGAGCCAGTAGGCAAGTTGAGGATGTTTTAGATGAGTCTTGGATCAGTTTTGAGCATTTGTTTTGGGAGATCAGGAATGGAGAGGATAGACATGATGGTGTCACTTGGCACATTGTGAAAGTGAGAGACTCAGAAATATTGCAATCGCCTTGCCACCATTTTCCTCAACTGCTGCAATGTCTAACTTTTGTGGATCTCCTCATGACTGTAGTCATTCACCCAGTTATGTATGGATGGCTAAGTAAATAATAAAATAGCTTGCTGTCTTGGTGATTTCTTACTCAAATCTGGCATGAAATATTGTCAAATAGTCAGCCAAAAAGTAAATCTAATTGGCAATTGGATCTAAGATAATGTTGGTAACTTGAGGGTGTGGGTGGTAAATTTTGATTACCCTACTTTCATTTTTTAATTTTTGGGTGGATTAATGAGTTTAGAATCCAAAGAATTTAACCAAAATTCAATTTTTTGTGTCTTCATGAATTAAGTAGCATTTTGGGTTAATTTTGGGTTAATTAATAATTAATTTGGGATCAGCCGCCTGTGTTACAGAGTGGATGGAAGAAGTTAATCTGTATGTATGCTCTGATATTCATCTTGATTTAAGATGGTTTGATGATGTAACTGGCTATACACATAATGTAGGTGACTAATTGGAGATTCAGGTTTGTATCCTTACACAGTCAGATGATTTTTCCTGGTGTATTCCTCAACATGTGTTACTGCTTATTTATTGCCTCTGTTATAGAATTGTATTACTATGTAGTAAAAATTATGCCATATAATACTCTTTGACTCTACTCTCCATTATTTTATGTCACTTTTGTGTGTAATTATTACAAATTAATCGTTATAATTTGTTTTCTTAATGTAAATTTTGATGTTTTTTTATTTAAGATAGGTCTTAGCTTGATGGGAATCATCATAATGGTTTCAATAATGAACTTCTGGCTTGTACTTCCTACTTTTATAATTGGACTGATCTTCTACTACCTGAGGATCATCTATTTATCTACTTCCCGCAGTGTGAAGAGATTAGAAGGCATATGTAAGTTAATCTTCAAGCATATTAAGTATATTCTGGAGTGTGGGCTTATGCAACTGTTGATTTTGGTGGTGTAGTTTTCAAGATTGACTGAATATTGATTGAAGACGCTCTTCACTCCTGAAGACGCTTGCTGCAATGTGGGTGAAACATTGGGCAAAAAATGCTCCATATGCAGCCAATCTCTAAAATTACCTCACTGCATTAGGTATGATTAAGATGGAACATTTTTGTATGATGTACTTGTTGTTATAGGAGAAAAGGTATTTCACCTTATCTTTTGTTTATCTGTCAAATTCTAGCTGATTAGTTAGAGCTTAAGTGGTATGTAGGAATACTAGGGTATGCATAAAACATGTAAGAAAAGTAGACTATGTATTTCAGTCCCTTAGGGATTTTTACTTTAGTAATAAATGTTTGTCTGAAGGTGGTTGAGTATTTTTATCTTGAAAATTGGTGGTTAATGTAGTCATGGAGGAAGTAGAGCAATCATTTGAGCCACTTTATGGTGCAATACATTATCACATTAGTGTGTGATAAAAATCATTAACCTCATTTTTTAGTTTTCTTTCAGAGGAACTGAGATAAGTCGGGTGATGTTTGTTTGATTATTGACAGAGATTAAATTCTGAACTAAACTCAATGCTAAAATTGACTTGAGCACCTATATTAATGTAACCTGTTTTTCTTCTGCATTTATTATTTCTGTATCAAACTCATATTGCCTCTATACTCATGGCTTCTTATTTCATTTTTTCAGCGAGGAGCCCAGTTTTCTCTCATCTCAATGCATCTCTTCAAGGGCTTACCACCATTAGAGCTTTTGGAGCCCAGGATATCCTGGTTAAGGAATTTGATAACTTTCAGGTACTACATGAGTATTTGTACTGCTTATTTCATGAACGTTTAATAGAAAGAGTATGTTTTCCATATGTATTCTTAACTTACAGATAAATATGCCAAGTTAATTTTGTGGAGGTGATATGGATTGAGCATATTCATAATGTCAGGTCGTTGATAACTTGGTTTAGGGTAATTTGAGTCTGATATCACTTGTATTAAAATTCAATGAATATAGCCTCAGTTAATAGAAATATATCTCATCTTTCTGATGAGAATGAACTTTCAGCCACTTACCATTACTTTTTCAAGATGTTTGTCAAGCAATGCCAGCCTTTTTCCTTGGTAAATGGTGCAGAAATGCACTCTATAGAGTCTCCCTTTACAAAATGAGGAATTTCTAATGCATAGATCTCATCAGTAATTGTACAGTGAGTAGTATGTATGCTCTCTTGACTGTTTTTAAAAATATAGAATGACTTACAGCAGTAACCCTTACAGAATCGCAAAAGGTCTTTGGTTGTGGAGTTGTTTTCAGCTCAATGTAAAAAATTAGTTAGCGCCTTAGATAAGAACATATTATTAATTACCTATTATTACCGAGAATTTCCATAATTCATACTAATTGTTTGCATTAATGTTCAATTCCTGTTTATATTACTTGGTACTATTTAAAAAAAATTTTTAATGTGATCTCTATCATGACTATAGAGAAAAATCTTGCTCAAACTATGTTAAGTCCTCTATTGAATTTGCTTGTATTTTATGGTTTATGTAATGAAATCCCTTGTTCAAATTTTGGAAACTCTAAGCTCTGTGTAATGAATACAAGGGTCTTATTTTTGATTAAAATGAGATGAAATGAAGCTAGTGAACTCAAAGTAGAAATATTGAGAACAAATGTAAAAGTTTTTTGACCATCTACCATGGTAGTATTTGGAGTTGAATAGTGTTCACAATATGGCCTTACCATTTCCAGTTAAATTATAGGTTAGCTTAGAATGTATTTGGCATCTTATAATAACTGTTGCAATATTTTTTATTATTCAGGATGTTCACTCATCAGCCTGGTTCATGTTCATTACTGCGAGCAGAGCTTTTGGACTCTGGCTGGATTTGTTTTGCTTTGTCTACATTTCCCTGGTGACTGTTAGCTTCTTGATCATGGGAGGTGGTAAGTTCCAAACCAATACTCATACCTTCTATCATTATAAAAGTGGAGTCTTATCGTGTATAGATCTTGCTAAAGCTCGTGTCAGATTTGCTGCAGATCAGGGGTACCTATGCAGGGGTTACATGTCGCATGTTATGCTTTTGAAATTTTTGGGGTGGGGAAATTGTTAAAAATTCTTTTAATAACAAAGGCAGAAAAATAAATAAAATATAACTTAAAAATCTGGACAATGAGAGAGACAAATGTAATCCGCGAGGCATTCTTAAATTTATTTTCATGGCAGGGGGGTTAGATTTGGAAAATATTTTCATGAAAGAAGGAAACTATCACAAAGAAAAAGATGTAGGCTAGGATATTTAGGATGCAAATAAAGATTTTTGTTCTAACTTATAATCCTATTCTATTTTTAATTATAACCTTTTAATGATACTATAATTTAAATTTATTTATTATTCAAATTTGAAACAAGGATGCCAGAAGGAATTACAAGGGGGGATGAACTAGGAATTTGGGGGAGGTTTTGCATTATAGCGTTTAAGGGAGATCAGTGCCCCTGCAGTGGATAATTTTGGGACTGGGTCTATTCCTAAAAATCAGTTGGCAAATGAAGGGTTGTAGTTATGCACCAACGTTTACTTTCACCTGCCCTACCATTTACTTCATCAGTTCACCTACCACAATTTATGTTTTCTTCCCCCTTTCCACCTGGGGGCTGTTTCTCAGAGTTACAAGTCTACAAGTTACAAGTCACGTGACCACTTTCACAAGTCGGATGGGTAACTTAGGTATAACTAACCAAACACTTGTACTAGTCCAAAAAAAATGGCGGTCCTAATCAATACCATACAGAACTCGTATTTTGACGATTACGATAAATTTTGGGCGTTCACCTTGCAGTATTTCCAATTTCAAAGTTAGTGCAAAGTTTTTGGGTCTATACAAATGATTGAACATGAGAGGTAAAGTTATTTTATGTCACAACATACCTTAAAAGATGCCACGTGAATGCGAGTAATCGGGTAAACATAACATCACAAGATATAATTGTTTATTTCATTGTATTTCTTATAGGATGAGCTCTAAATGGTAGTTATTAATAAATCTTACTAATCAAGATAGTATTTTCATTTGGTTTTATCTTTATTGAGCCACAATAAATGGTGTTACAACGTAATTTTATAATGAAAATTCAAGATAACATTGCATATGTTGGCGTTAATAACAATTATCGCGACTTACAGTTTGTATTCTGAGTTATTATTGGTTATATTATTCAACATAAATGAAATTATAAGTAATTATTTAATAATTATAAGTTAAAGAGTGTGAAACGTTAGGATATTTAATAGGGGCCTTGAAACAGCAACATTCCGTGCAGTGAAATAATAGTTTATTGCACTTTGCTCTTTATTTCATTGAACAAATTGGTGCAGTATTGAGCCAATGGATGAAATATGTTCCAATTGCATGATCATATTCAAAGATATATGCATGTATTCGTATTAAAGCAAAAAATGAAGAAAATGTAGCTATATATTTTTTATTTGATTTTCCAAAATCAGTCAGCTACACATGGCTCCTGTGTTTGCACTGTCCACAAGCCCCTCAGGCATGCCATGTTCCCCGAAGTACAGGCAGTACAGACAAAAAAGCAGATCACTCAATCCCAAAGGCATTACACAGAATTGAAGTCTGTACCTATGCATTCTTTTTCGTAGTGCTGTTGCCCCTCTTGTTAAAAGTGATGAATTGTGCACAACTCCACCCTTAAACATGACGGGGAAAACAACAAACAGAAATACGAAATAATCAATGGGGCATATTATGGGATCATGGTGGTAGAATAAGTTAGGAGTGTGAAATTTTAACCAACATGTAACCAAGATGATGGGAAGTGCACCAAACCGAAAATGGGGACTATCTTCACTTGTGTCAATGTGTGGGACTCTTATTCTTCTTTAAAATCCACACTTATTATAAATTACATATTTCTTCTGGGAAAATGGAAAACTGGGAAAAGTCTTGGAATGTTATAATTTATAGCATGTATCAGCACTGTACTGTGCATGTTTAAGATAATGATTCCAATTTATTGAATTTATTTCAGAAACTTTTGGTGGTAATGTGGGTTTGGCCATCACTCAATCCATTGGACTGACGGGAATGTTTCAGTGGGGAATGCGTCAGTCAGCTGAAATGGAGAATCAGATGACCTCTGTGGAGAGAGTAGTTGAATATACCGATGTTGAGAAAGAACCACCTCTTGCATCACCCCCAGGTATGCTGTTTGACATTTGCCTTGTTCACACTACCTACTTCCTTTGACCAAAGCCATCAATTTGTTAGTTACATGGAATTACGGTACTAGCTTGCTCGTCGTGTGCAATTATCTAAAGCTCAATTTTTTTGGCATTTGTTAGAAACCTCATTATGTCTAGCACTCCAAGCCGAGCTGTGGTTGCCTGGGTTGCACAGGGCACAAGCCATTTGCTCAAACTTAAATGATGCTGGGGAATCATCCTTCATGCAATGTGTAATGATGGATGTGTAAACTTGATCTATTCATTTTTCTTTGTTTTTTAAATTTCCATTTCGTTTTATTTTGCAGATTCAAAGCCTCCCATTAAATGGCCATATCAAGGGGAAATAACCTTTGAAAAATTATCTCTGTACTATAACCCTGATGATCCACCTGTTCTTAAAAATCTTAATTTCCGTGTGGAATCTCATGAGAAGGTGAGAATAGCATGTATTCAGCAATATTTGATTAGTGTGTACAATAGCTCAATAGTGTCCACAGAAGTCTTGACATATTTCCCATCTCTTATGTGGGCAGAATGACTTGCTTCTCATCAGAAAAATGACATTATCAAACAGAATTGTCTGTGAGAGTTTTGATATGTGGCTATTCAACCTGTACTAAATATCCCATTGTCTTACAGGTGGGCATTGTGGGAAGGACAGGTGCTGGGAAGTCATCGCTAATTGCAGCTTTATTCCGATTGACAAATCTAAAAGGTTCCATCACCATTGATGGGCTAGAGACCACAACAACAATGGGACTTCATGATCTTAGATCAAAGATCTCCATCATTCCTCAGGAGCCTTTCATCTTTTCTGGAACCTTGCGTAAAAACTTGGATCCATTTGATGAATTCCCCGACTATGTGCTGAAAAAGGCTTTGGAAGAGGTATGTACTTAGAATTAGTTTTCTTGTGTGAAATTAATTTGGATTAAAAATTAGGGAGGGTCTCATTAACACATAAAATTTATCCCACTGGCAGATATGTAAAACCCTGATGGTATCATTGCTGAATATTTTATTCCCAAGAATTTATGGGTTATTTCAAAAATTTATTTCACCATCATCCAGATATCAGTTATAGGCTGTGTTTTCGAGATCTGTGAAAACCTGTTAGAATTATGAAAGCAATTTTCTTGAACATTCTAGTCCAAATATGTAGTCTGTAAAATAAAATTTGCTAAGGTATCAAATAGCAGTGATCCAAATTTTTTGAATTATGGGACATCATGTAAAATAAGGTTTTGGAAGAATTCAATTGTTTTTAGCAAGTCTACCTACGTAGAGCACACTTTCTTTCCATCTATTATCTCTGGTGCTAAAAGTGCAAAGTGAGTATAATATGTATAAATAAAAATTCTTTTCTTTTACTGGTGGCAGAAAGGTTTTTCCATACATTGATTATAGTTTCATGGACTTTGTTTGTTTTTAATAAAAAAACTCTGCCATTCAATTGTGAAATATATTTCATAACTTTTATTTGGATGCAGTAGAGAATTCAGAAATATGATTTTACTTTATGGAAGATAACCATGAGTTGTGCTTTTGTGAACAATTTATTAATCTTTAGGCAACTGTCACCTTTTTCTTTCACTACTATTGTGAGTGGGGAACTTTTCTCCTTCCATTGTGGCTGGATATTAGCAGGTAGTAGATCACAATATTCCTTGGTCAACTTTATTCCTAGTAATGGGGAGAGCAGTTATTATTGAACTTTAGTGGAAATACAATGGCTATGAGTTTACTAACCTTGTGTAGAAATTTCATTGCAGATACCCTGCTTGATTATACTCTATTGAAACTTTGTGGTTGATTTGATTCCAAATAGCAGACTCATGCATGCATTAATTTTGTCACATACCTGATGTTCAAGTCTGCTTATAAAACTGTCATCATATAGTTACAAACATTTCCTTTGGGACAAGTGCATTAACCTAATTATCTTGGAAGAAAGGACCTATCTGATTTTGAAGGATAAGATTATGCGAGTATTCAGGCCTTTCTTGAGAAGGTCAGACCATTGGTATAGAGGGACTAGATCAGGTACGAAAGTGGCAGTGAAACATACAAGTGTTTTCCCTGCAGTCACCTGAGTACATTTTTTAAATGTTTTCTGTTGCTGAGGGACTTATAGCAGATAGTTTAACTTTGGGGACTTCATCTTACTGTCCACTATTTTCTCATTTGCAGGTTGAGCTGAAAGATGCTGTTGAAGACTTAGCTGGAGGAATCAATGCAGTCATGTCTGAGGGAGGGAGCAACTTGAGTGTGGGGCAGAGACAGCTGGTTTGTCTTGCCCGTGCCATCATTCGAAACAACAAGATTCTAGTGCTAGATGAGGCAACAGCAAATGTTGATCCTAAGTGAGTGAATAGTCATAAGATTCTTTTCTCACTATGACACTGAAATTCATGTTATATTAGGCAATGATTTGATAGTCTTTTTTCGAATGAGGAAAGTAATTAGTATGCATTTCTAAGATAAATGGGATATTGCCTCTTGTGATAGATTCTTGAGGAGTATACCCTGTGGCTCACTTTATTTTTTATGTTCATCCATCTCAAATGTCAAATATAAGTGAATATCAAATGATGCCACTTTGGAGCATTTATGTATGATATTGTATCAATTCCTTCAGTAGCACCTCTGTTTTTCATGTTTTGACTGCTAATCTGATACATTCAAATGACTGATGTGGCCATATTGAATGGAAAAAATAGCTTCTGTATTCCTCTTTGGAAATTGTGTGAGTAGAAGTAAGTACATGAGAATATTAGTGGTAGAATTGCATGAGGACATGAGGCATTCATTAATAAGAGATAGATCGGGGGCAACTTGAACCTTAAATCAAGGAGTGATGATTATGTATGTATGATACTACCCATTCCAGAGGGTGCCCCAGTCCAAAAAGTGCTCTGAGTTTTTTTAGATTTTGAAGGAAAAGTATTATTATCAACAGAAGGTATTATTTATAACTTATAGGGAGAAATAGGGTTTTTTACTTTCAATAATAGCAATTTTATTGGAGTTTTCTCTTGTAAAAATCCCAGAAACAGATGCATGTTGCACACCTTTGACTCACTGTGAGACTGTAGTGAGAGAAAAAAGTTAAGATGGGTACCTCCAAGGGCAATACAAATTAGATGCTAGAAATCAAAGGAGCTATAAGCTCCTAAGAGTTTTATATCATTCAAGCTGAAGGTCATTTCAGCTGATGGTGATAGACATTTTACTGTCTGAATTTTTGTACCCAATTCAGGAATATTTGTCACTGTTTGCCATTATTGACTCTTGCATTTTGGAGATGCCTTGTATATGTTATATCATATGGTCAGACGAAGAATTTATTATTGCTATCACCATAGCTTTACCCTTGGCCCATAATGAGTGGCCAATTTTGTAGATGAGGTTTGAGTTTTGACATTTGAGTAATAATAGTGCATTCTTAAGGGCTGGGAAATATGGTTATCATTTTTAAATGTCCCAGCAGGTGTAAATATTATTGCTATCAAGGCTTCATGTTTTTTCTGTGATGTTATAAATATTATTTGTGATTCATACTTAAATGAGAATTATTTTACAATCTTTCCTCTCATTTAAATGATATTCATTTTTCTACATTGAAGGATGGATGCTGTGATCCAGAACACCATTCGAGATAAATTTTCTGACTGCACTGTACTTACAATTGCCCATCGGCTTCACACAGTGATGGACTCAGATCGTGTACTGGTCATGGACAATGGCGAGGTGGCTGTAAGTACATTAAAAATTGTACTTTTACCCATGCATGTATGAATTGAACAAAATGGCTATGTACCATTTCTTGTTTTTATGGTTATACCTTGTAAAACATTGTATTCTGTTATCAGTCTATAGTTTATTATTCAACGATAAATCATAAATTTGGGAATTGGATGATGAAAAGTAATGTAACTAGACTGCATTTATTAGGTTAATGAAAATAAATTTATACAAATAAAATTAGCTGGTTACAGTTTTTCCGCTGTCACGTAAGGCCAATCAATTAATGGATTGGCAGTCTTAGGTTAAGCCAATAAATGGTGCATTTGCCATAATGTGTGTATTGTTTACATCTTCTAGGAATTTGACAAGCCATTCATATTGCTGCAAAACACCAATGGAATTTTATTTGGAATGGTGCAGAAAACAGGGAAGGCAATGGCAGATACCTTACATAAAGTTGCAAAGGAGGTTAGTTGCCAGTGTTTTTTTTTAATTTTTGCTTTTTGTTATGATGGATAGATTCATTCTCACCTTACATTTTTTTATTCCCAGTCATACTTTCGGACGAAGAAGTGCTCATGAGAGTTAAATGATTTGCAGCCTTGCGGCACCAAGACGAACGTGATGGTATTAATTTGAATCACTGTGATAATTGCATTCATATTTGTATGTACTTAAATTGTATTATGTATGTGATTTTTTAGTATTTTATACACATTTTAGTATAAAAATGAAAA
The DNA here is from genome assembly GCA_963169105.1 of Ceriagrion tenellum. Lineage (NCBI taxonomy): Eukaryota > Metazoa > Arthropoda > Insecta > Odonata > Coenagrionidae > Ceriagrion > Ceriagrion tenellum. The sequence goes on from OY720637.1 coordinate 128,068,749, forward strand.
TGCTATTTTTATTTTTCCTTGTTATTTCCTACTTGATCACAGTTATCTCTTCAGACTGATTTTGTCTGTGATTTATGAGGTGTCAATTTCAAGGGAAGGTATCAGTTACATTCAAGTGAGTACTCACTTGATGTATTTTAGGAATTCAAGCATGTGGTCATAAGTTATTCTAATGGAAGTACATTTTCTTGAACTATGACATGCTTTGAAATATTTGTAGATATATGGGTCAGTGGAATTTGTTTGGTAAGAATACCCAGTTTTTGGCATCCTTAGCTGTGCCTACCAATTTACCGTAACCAATCAATAAGTCAGATTGGGTAAACATTTAAACATAACTGCTAGCCTTTCCTTACAGTTACCATACGTGTAGTTACCATTAAGGCTCTGATGTTAAGATAAAAACAAACAACCCAAAAATATAAAAAGAATCTACATGAAGAGATTGACTTCTTAAAAGTGATTTTCCATTCAATTTATAAGTTTGGATGTATAGTTAATGCATGATGTGACGGCAACTGGAAGAGTGGTTCTGTACGAGCCTAAGGATGTATTATGACATCAGTTCAGTATGATCATGCTTGTAAAATATCTCACCAAGCTGCAGATAGGGATGTCAGGAAGAAGGCTGTGTCCAGTCATCCATCCATGTGCATGCCTGTTGTAATCATACTTCTCAGTAAGGGTCGAGAGCCATTGCTACAGATATTCAGTGACTATGCATCATGACAGTTTTCTGGCTAGCGTTAAGGCCATGTTAGCATGAGATAGCCAGCCAATGAATGAAACACCAACCTCATCCTTTGTCTGGCCCTGAGAAAGTATTGTAGCTGAGTAGCCATAACATAGGCTTGTGAAGTCATCCAACTCTTAATTCTTTTCAAGCCTAGCAAAGCTATATGCAGTTGTTGCATGCAGTAGTGTGGACTTGCAAGTGGCCTTGTTTTTCAATGGAAAAGTGTTCTGTTGTGTATGTGGCATCACTTGTGACATGAATAGGTGAGAGTAATGGGATAAAAACTTGATAATCAAGGAGAAAATAGTGAGGGAACTGGTTACCTTTAATGTGACTGTAGTTGAAGCCTTGAAATTTAATACCTTAATTTATCTGCAACAGTTTTCAGGCAGTTTTCCAATATTGTGTGTAGTTTGCAACTTCATGAACAATGGTCATGGAAAACTGGTTAGAAATAACAATTGTTCCTTCATTTATATAGACTACCTTCCAGAATTCTGAAGGGGTTGTGGTTGAAGGAATTTCTAGCTTTAATAATTTGGTTTGAAAGAGTTTATGAAGAAAGTGTAGGGCTGTCATTTATTGTTAGTGATGAGTCTGAGAACTGTACTTGGGAAAAATTATTCTCGAAAATAGTTTATCTTTGATTTTATCTCTTTTATGTGACCTAGAGATGCAGGTGGAATCCAATGAGAATGATATATTCTCTTATAAATGACATCCTTAATTTAGAGTCCTGGTTTTTGTTATCTTAAGCAATGAAATTTGTTCATTTGAGTATATATCAATGTCTCATGTTTTTTATGGGGAATGAAGAGTACCCATTCACAGAAATAGCTGCTAACATTTTCCGGCAATGTTGCAAATTTACTCTCAATTACCTACATGGATGAATTAGTTCAGTAGTGTGTAGAAGTTATTACATCCATAGTCATTTTTACGTTACTGTATTCCCAAATGAACCATATTTCTGCATTGGAGGATCATTAAATAGCAACATTTAAGGCAAATATACCTGGTCAAAGTTGTTGAAAATAAGTATTGAAGTAATGGGACAATTTACTTGCTAAAATTATTTGAATAGTGAAGGATTCTGCCAGTTCTTCGTGGGATTTTTATTGTTATGCTTCTTCAGCAATAGGATGTGGGCTGAAAGGGAAGAGGACGAACTTTATTGCAAATTTATTGAGGGTGTACTTGTAATTTCCTTCTAAGAGCAATTTCTTAGTTTAAATTTGGCGATCAATACTTGTCTTACCAATTCCCAATTTCAAATTTCCTGCCTGTCCTATAATAATCTTATTGCGCAATAGGTGGCAGCACCAACAGGTTAAAAACGTCCGTGTGTCATAGGCACGAATATTAATTTTCACTAGTTGTGGACAGAATATTATTGATACTTGATATGTGCTATTTAAATTTATAATGCTTTAAATGTATCGACGAATGGAATCTTAGGATGATGCGCAACTGGTATCGTGCCATCTGCTTGCCCTAACTAAAAGTAGCTGCAGAAGTTCGGAATGTTGTGCTGCTCGCTGTTGAGCGCGTATGCCTTCAGTGTTTTGGTTTGTCGGGTGTTGTGAGATATTGTTTTAGGTGGTTCTTAGCATTTTGTTTATGAGTCTAAGGAAACCCATCACATCGTCTCCTGTTGCTGTCATCTTTTCTGGTAAGTTTACATCAGCTGTTTTCCTAAAATAGATCATGCTAGTTTGGGCTGCCGTGCCTAAGTTTGTGCCAGGTATGGTTCGTGCATGGAATTTACAAATGCTGTCGTCGAGGCTGTAAATAATTCCTTAGAATTCCACCCTAGGGCGAAGTGCTGCGTAAGCTGTGCTGTATAACTTTTTTAACTGTTCATTGTGTTAATAGTACCCAACGGTGCTTATAGCAGTAGTTCTGTTTCGTGTTCTGAATTTTGGCGGGACATGCATACAAAGTCAGCTGTGATAATTGTGTTATGGCCGAGCATTAAGTGCAATTGAGTTTACCCGAGGCAGTATTTAGGTTGAAAAGTTGTTCTCGTACTGTTTGCCAGGATTATCTTTGAATGTTCAACGAATGAAAGTGTACAAGTTGACAGAGGAACAACGATGAGTGTGGAAGCCGATGTGGACTTTCTGTTGATATCATTAGTTTGGCTGGTATAATTGTTATTGTTTCATATTGGGCAATTTCCAATTATGTCCTCCGAATGCCGCGTTCAAAAAATGACTACAAAGTCTGTGCTGGCATTGAAACTCATCTTCGTCAACCTCCTTTTGCACCCATACCAGTAAAAATATTTTCCGGATTCGATTGGTTCCTGCCGTCTATCACTAGACTTGAAGATAAAATATATCTGCCGGTTACTTACTAGGTTACTCTGCCGGCCGTTCGTTCGCGGCCCAGTGGTTTCATGTTACTCATATCCTATCAATCGTAAGTAATGCAAGGTTTATTGCGCGCTCTATCTTGTAAGGAATTTAAAAATGACCTTAATAGCGAGAAACCGGGGTTCCAACGCCAGGAAACTATTTTTAACATTAAAGGGCACGTCATGACCACGGACTATAGAATATTTCTTTGTCCGTGGTCATGATACTCTTATCGCTGTGGTCGCTACGAGTGGTATGCTGCTATTTGATAAACACGCAAGCATCCATATGGGCTTGGTGGTTCATTCATGCAGCTGTGGTTTTGCGATCAGCTGTAACAACTCGGCTGATCGTTGCCCGGCATGCCATGCCCGTGTACTTCATTGCGTATCTAACCAGAGGCAAATCTTTCTCTGCAAATGCGATGAATGTAAGACTGGGAATTCGGGCTCCAGACCAAACCTCTTCACACGATTTCTTTCTTCACCTCATTTTTAGAGCATAGTTCACCCCGTCAATCTCTTTCTTTCCCTTCTCCGGTTATTTAACATCCTCCCCTCTCTCTTGGTCTACAGCATTTCCTCGACCGCCAACCTCGCCTCCTATGTCCCTGCCGAAGTTGCCTCTCCTTATCCACCTACCTCGTTTGTCTTCTTTTTCGTCCACCGAACACTCTCCATTATCCTCCGTACCCACATCAATAAACGCCTGCTGTCTATTCTCGACCCCTTTTCTGGAAGTCCACGTGATGTCCACGTATGTGCATCATACAACGCTACTCTCCATATTAGACTCCTTGCCAACCACTACATCAAATAAACAAACCTTGCCAACAACGATAAAATCAGATAAAATCGCCGGGTATTATAGTAGATGTAGATTACGTCTTGCTCAAGGACTTTATTTTCAGTTTCCTCCCATTCATGTTTCTTTCGCGAGCTTAATTCTCCTATTAATCCTCCTGCGACTATGACTTCTTTTTTTGGGGGACCTGGCAACTCACCCCATCTTAAGTGGCCCCTCGGATCTTACCGCCATTTTTTTTGGCGCCAGTAAACAATCTAATCTATATACCACCTCGCCAGCCGCCGCATGGGCGTGTGGCAGGGGGTATTAGGACACCGGCCGTGTAAAGGTGTTAAGGATAAGTCTTTGGGAGGTGTATCGGTGAAGTGTATCCTGGGTGTGTTTTGAATACAGCTCAGTTTTTATTATGGTCACTCATAACTTCTGATATATCGTGGGGATTACACATAGAGAACATATGTGCCGCAGCATTAAAGAAACTAGGTTTTGTTAAAACCCCGAAAAAGAATGGCGTGATGAGTACGTTTGTATGTTAAAATTACACACTTCTCGCTGCTGAATAAATCGTAGATTGGTTTGCAGCAGTCGTTTTCCGTCTCCATATCGCCAGAGCTAGAGCCAGCCTCTTCAATGGCAGCCTATATCCTCTACACGTATTCCTTTCTGGGTCTGCCTCTCGCATTTGTACCCTAAAACGCACCCTCTAGAATGGTGCCTAATAGTCCCTCATGTCTCATACTGTGGCCTATCCAGATGTCTCGTCTCTTCCTAATTGTCTCGTCTTGTCTCTTCGAGGATCTTGTTATTATGTTTATTTTTTATATTTCAGCAGTTAAGGGAGGCATCAAATAAATTTTGTGCTAATTATTGCCCAAATATATTTTTTGTTTGAAGTTCTCATTAATTAACTTAATGAATACATAAGTCTTTAACTTGACTTTTTCCAAGTCGTGCTCTTGAAAGCGCCGTGAAAACGCCTACGAAGCTGATTGTTTGGCGATTCTGTAAAAATCCTGTTGTAAGTAATTGATTTATTTTTAAAAAGGAGGGGGGCTAAAATGAACTTCTCTGATCAGCAATCCGTAGATTGATTTGCAACAGTTTTTTTTCCGTCTCCATTCCGTCCGATCTCGAGCCAGCATCTTCAACCCCGAGTAGGAATGGCAGCCTATTCGACGTATTCCTTTCTGGGTCTGCCTCTCGCATTTGTTCCCTGAACTGAGCCCTCTATAATGGTTCCTAATTGTCCCTCATGTCTTATAGTGTGGCCTAACCAGGTGTCTCGTCTCTTTCTCATTGTGTTCCACAGACATGGCACCTCATCGGCTCTCCGTAGTACCACTTCGTTAGCCACCCTCTTCATCTAAGATATTTTGAGGATTCTCCGGTAGCACCACATCTCAAAGGCCTCTATTCTCTTTCTTCCATTCATGCCAAGTGTCCATGTCTCACTTCCATAAAGCAAGACACCTCACAAATGTCTTGAGTCGGAGTTTTATTGAACGAAAATTAATGTTTCTGGAAGTACCGAGCCTTTTCCTTTTATTAAAAGCTGCGTTGGCTTGATTAATCCTGCTGATGAAATCTTGGGCACTACCTCCATCTGATATGATTTTTCTTCCAGGGCACTTGAACTTCTGTACTGTATCGAGTCTTTGACCACTAAGCATGGCTTCGGCATTCGTTCCCATTCTGCTCATGACAAGGATCTTTGTCTTTTCTTACATACTTAATAGAACTTTACGTAAGGTTCCTGAAACGGGGCGTGAAATGCCATGGCCTGAGGGTCCATTCTCGATCGCCATGATGGGTATAGCGCGCGGAAATTACAATGTTAACTTACGGTTTCGTAAATTAAATTTTTTTGATCAGTCACATCCTTTCCGCACTAGATAAATTTCGCATAAAAATATCAGAAGATGGTATAGAATGCGGAACTTGCACGAAAGTGGGCTATGATCTGTCATATTCTTATGCGATAATTTTTGCCGCGTGTTGAACCCCGGGATACTTGAAAGGTCAAGGGTTCAAATCCCGCTTCGGCCTTGGACGTTGTGCCTTCGTGAAGGTTAAGATTATATGATGCGATAATCACATGTTCCTCGCCGTGCATAAGTAAAATGAGGCTACTCATATTTTCATAATAATTACTTAATCTCTCGGGAAATTGATATAAGGGATAAGTGTAACGCCCCCTTTAAAATTCGCTGGGTTAAAGGAGTTTTATTCGCAGGCAAGTTTTTGTTGATGTATTTCCTCGTAATTCTTGCGCTGCGATATATATTATGTGGACACATGCATAGTTCGCGTTTGCGTCAAATTTCTTATGTTCTCAGTGATTTCCTGCTGTGGCATCTTTTCTTTGGCAGTTTTGACGGGCTAGTGCGATTTGTGTGTAAGTATATACATGGTAAGGGGAGATGAATGGCATTTATAACGTGCCATTTTCTAAATGCATACTAAAACTAATTAAATGGATCTAGATTTTTGTTAAATTCTAAGCTAATAAGTCTGATAAACAAATATGGTTAAACGTCCAGAGGAGAAAATGGAACGAGTGAAATTGAATTTTCACTTAAATATGACGTCAAGTTGGTTTCGTTCGGTTGGTGAAGTTCATGTGTACGTCAAAATAACTGAGGCGAGTGTACTAGTCTCCTTATGATGTCATACGATTTTGTATCAGATGGCGAGGTTGTGTTTGAATTGTTTTTAAATCAATGTCTACCACTATTTCATAGTATACGTACATTAGTCGAATTTTCCGGTTATGGTCGATAGACTGTTGATTCTTATGGCGAAGTAGTTCTTATGAATGATACATCGTCTTTATAATGAACTTTCACCGTTTTGTATGACTTAAGACTTTCCCGGCGAATGCTTAGAATGTATAGCTCTCGGGTTTCCAACCGGGTGATGGTGGTTTTTGGTACCGAAGTTTCGAAGGCGTAGTCTGCCATCATCACCCTGAGGACGATGGCAGACTACGCCTTCGAAACGTCGGTACCAAAAACCACCATCACCCGGTTGGAAACCCGAGAGCTAAGCATTCTTTCACTGTTTTCTTTACTTAATTCAATGAGTTTTCTAAGACTCATATCGATCGCTCACGTACGATGAAATTTTAGTACAGTTGAAAAGTTTAAAGCTATTAATAATTTAAAGAGTTCGCCGATAAGTCTGGTTTTTTACTAGTATTTTTTGTCATTGTTACCTAATAGTAAATACATGTAACCGCAAGGTATCAAGGCATCCTTAAAGAATAATTCCTTCTAAAATTCAATTTTAATCAATAAAGCAGACAGTGCCTTTATAGCCTATGTTGGCTTCAGTTTTCTAGAAAGTACTGATGCCAGATCATGAGTAACTATGTAGCAAACAGTTCACACATTATCACATTGTCCCGTAAAAATTTTCTTTGTGTAAATGCATCAACGTGGGCAAATGCATGAATTCATGGTCATAAAATAGCTCTGTTCTAATTCCATTCATTAATGTGTTCATGAATGAATTTGTTTATGCTTTTGTATCATGTAACCAGGCCTTGATATCCTGCTTGTGTTGAGAAAATAATATTTTTTGCATAGGACAGATTTTATCGGAGTATAATTCCATTTGAAAAGTGATCACAGACGTGAGCATGTTAATCAGTTTAAGACACGAGGCAGTGTGGTTTCTTGATTTGATTCATTGGGTTTGCAAAGACTTCTATCGATCGCTTATGTGCAATGAAATATTCTACATCTACATGATACCCTGCGAGCCGTCGTATGGGCGTGTGGCAGGGGGTGTCAGGTCCCCAGCTGTGTAAAAATGTTTTTTATAGTATTCGGAAGATGAATGATTACATGTATAATATTCGGAAGATGACGTGTATCATATTCGTGGTGACATGTATTATATTCGGTATTCGGGAGATGAATGGTGACATGTATTATGGGAGTGTATTTAGTGGAGCTCAATTTTTATTGTAGTCGCTTATTGTTCGCGGAAAGAACGAGTTCTTGTACCTATCTGTTCGGCAGTGTATCTCTCTTATTTTATCCCATCTGTCAGACCTAGAGATGTAGTGAGGAGTCATGATAATATTCTCAATGTCGCTCTGAAAAATATCGATTCTGAATTTATCAAGCTACCTAAGCCTAGCGTATAGCCTCCGAGTTTCTAGGGGCTCCCACCTTAATCCCTGTAAAAGTTGTGAGACACTATACGTACGCTCGTAGTAGTTTTTAACGAAGTGCGCTGCTTTCCTTTGTATTTTATTACTCTTTTTGGTTAAATCCATTTGACCAGGGTCCCAAATGCTCGCGGCGTATTCGAGGTGTGGCCTAACCAGAGCGAAGTAGCATCTCTCTCTGACTTTTTCATCCGAGGACCTTCCTATTATACGTTTCACAAAACCTAGTTTCTTTAATGCTGTGCAACATATTAGTACAGTTAAAAGTCTAAAGCTCTTAATAATTAAAAGAGTTCGTCGATAATTCACGTTTTGAATGAGGGAAGAGGCATTTTCTAATTTGCATTTCCCGCCTCCTACCGGGAGTTCTATTCGCGAAAGCAACAGGTCTTCCCTTATCTCGCCGCTCCGGCTGTTGGAATATCAATACTTTTGTCCCGTTCTCCGGTTGGTGGCTCTCATTATCAGATAAAAGTTAAAAACTTGGATTTTACCCCTGAGATGGATGAAGAGGGTGCTTGCCTTGGTGGCCAATGTTTGAAGCTGTAACGTTGGTCCTCACCTTTGTTCCCCCCCATTTGACCTTAGCGCTTACAGGCTAATTATACTGTTTTCTGACGTTTTATATTGATATTCTAATAATATTCTCAGCACCGCGAAAGCCTTCGTTCTCACATTTTCTATTGATTATTCACCCGAAATCAGTGTGTAATTTTTTAAAATATCCGTTCTTCTTATAATATTTCTTTATATAAAACGATAATAATCCATATTCCAAGTGACAAACCATGGGAAAATCGAGCAGAATTCGTGTTGTCGCGGGACTCCAGACTCTCATCTCGAGTCTCGTCTCGTTTTCTATTCGCGGCGATGTCACTATTTGGCGAGACGAGACGAGATCACCGCCACGAAACTCTCCAAGTTTTCTTGAGAAAGTGGTGAAGAAATAAGAATTAAAACAAGCCTTGGGAGAGCTAATGGTTGTCTATGATTACCATGGACCGTGATAACCAGGACCTGTTGAAGTATCTAAATTGTTTTTTTTTCAAAGAACTACGGAACTATCCGCGCAGTAACTTTAACGGGGTCACTCGCTAGTGTTCACACAATTGTGTGTAATTCACAGTGGAAAAATTATTCGCCTGGACTGGGAATCGAACCCAGATCCCTCGATCGCGCTCGCATACAGGTACCTCTGGCATAACATGCACGGTGCCTATGAGGACAAATTGCTCCTTAAAGCCACCATAAGACTCACAGTGGAAGAGGACTCCTGGGTAGTTTAATTGGTTGAGCCACTCTGTTTGAAATCAAGGGTTCTCGGTTCGCTTTCCTGTCGAGGCGAATGATTTTCCCACAGTGGGTTTCTCACAATTAACTAAAATAGGACTTAATAGCATAAACAATGTAATGATGGATTTTCCAAAATCTATGCTTTCCAAGCGAGGTTTAAAATTTTCGACCAATGCTCATACCGAACGTGTAACTTCAAGAGCTGCGGGAAAAAGTCTCGCGGTGCAAGTACCCTATTTGTGCGCCGTCGTGGTTAATTCTTTGGATCACGTGGTTCGCGACTAAATTAGAATGTTAGCAGATGTTACTGCCATCTTCTGGGGCATATTAATTCAGTAATGATGAAAGAGGCAGAAATATCTTCAACTCTTTGATTCTTAGCGTGCCTATTGGGCCAACCATAGGTCCTGAATAGGCATGGGCACTTCCAAATAAAATGTACCATTTTTTAACCGACGAGTATTTTCAAGGACTATATGTACAAGATCGGTAGTTGGTACCGTCGCAATATTATCGGGTAACCAGTATATTCGACTATGTATGTTTATTAATTATTAGCAAATTACCGTAAGTATGACTTAATTGGCCAGACATTTCTCTAAATCGGTTTGAGAAGAATACATTACAGTCAAAAACTACGCGCAAATCGCCGCCAATAATTTTTAATTCACATTTAGTGGTATGTAATCAGTGTATTCCCGCGAGTTTCTCTCAGACGTGCATAGTAAGTTGTTTTTATCGTAAATAAAATATTCAAGGTAGGTTGAATGATGCTAATGTTGGAACTAGTTAAATTCACTTACGATGGAAGTATATCATTTCCCATCTTGGATGGTACTACGCCTAATTATACATAACTATATCAGCGCCACCCATCTTAGCATCTCCAAGGTCGATAGATACTGTCGCGCTTAACAAAGCTATGGATAATTAAGTGTGTTTACACTTGTCATCCAAGTGAAGACTTAAAAATTCTAGGATTCATTGGCAACTAATCAAGAGCTGCATAGTTGATGTAAATCAAGAACAATACAATGGAATATTCTGTAGTTTCCGCCAAACTATGATTACAACCTGGCACGACCTTCTAACTTATCAAACTGACCCATTTTTTATGGAAATTATATGGACTTACATGATTAAGTTTTTCATTTCCGTAGAGATAAGATTTGGTATAGTTTGAAAAGAAGTTATCACCTCGGCAGCGAAATGTATTAGCCAGGGGGGCTAATTCTGATTCTGCGTACGCTATCAAAACGCGGTGATATAATAGTGTTTTCTATGCTACCGAAGCGCACGCGCGATTCTGTTTCTTCTGACGTTACGACCATTGCGACTATGCGATAAATAAGCGTTGGATACGCTAAAATGGCGCGAGATTCGAAAAACAGAATTGCATTGTCACAAAGCTGGTCACTATTTTACCGTATAGCCGCGGCGCAAAGGCGTTATGAAGAAACAGAATCGGTCATAGTTTTTTTTCGCGATTCGCTGAATTCTTGTTGCGAGCGTAAATCCATATCACTCTATCCTTATCAGCGAAAATTCATGTTATTCACACACGTTTTGTCAAATGAAAAGAACTCTATCTGATATTTTGGTACATTTGCTTCTCTGCGTGAAAAATCTCCTGTCTAAGTTGCTTGCACAATTTTCAATGCTTGATTCGGTGCATTGGTAACGTATTCTCGACTGGTGATTATTTTGTGTGGTGTATCAGCCTCTGGGCCTACTCCTATCTGATCACTGATCAGGTGAGAGACTATCTAATAACTTTGTCTTTTACCATTCGACGAATGGGATGTCGACATCTTGTTTCCTTTCTGTCGCAGATTTGATGACAATTTATTCTTAAAGATATTAACGCATTTTTAATTAGAAAAATGTTGTGACTTTCAGAGTTTTTTGTACGAAGCTTGATATAATTTTGTCATAACGTTTTTAGCTTTACTTGATATAATTTTTAGCTTTTAGCGTTAATATTTCATAGGAAACGTGTTTTTTCCCCCGATTATGATTCAGAACGATTTAGATAATGACCGCAGCGATTTCATGTGCCCCTATTTGTTGAGCAGTGCCCAATTTGAACCCTTAATTCTCTCATTTAACAATCGAGAGGATTTTAAGTACTTATAGAGAGAGCCATGAGGGAAATAATCGGAAAATAAACTGACACGTCTTTATTAGTTAAGTTGGAGTACTCGCTGAGAAACTTCAGCACCAGAAGGACGAAAATCGGCTTATAAAAATGTGCTTTTATTAGGTAGGAGTAATAAATTTGCCAGCAGAAGAAATAAAAAAAGGAAATTATTTTACTTATGAAGGTTTTCAATGACTTGCTAAGTGTAAAGCATTCTGAAAGGTACTGACGCACCTGAAGTTTCCCAGATTCCAGCTCAGGACCAGGCTTATATCCCATTGGATATCGTGAAGTATCGATATTTTATATCCATGCAACGTCGAAATTCGTGATTTGCTTCTTTTGTTGCCGTGGTTGTAGGTTTTAAGTGTAACTACTCTGGTTTCATTGAAGAATGAATAACAATTGATAAGTTAATCGAACAGCTAACCGGAGAACAGTTAATTTTAGTTTCATTATTCATCTTATTGTTAGAATCATTTTTAGTCTCATTGTCATTCGGAATGTCGGAGTGCGGTTGTTCGAAGTTGTAATAAAGTGTTATGGCACAGAAAGAGTGACGGCTATGAGTGAGTCCCACCCATTGTGGTAGAGGAATGTATAAATGATTTGATCAACTTCTGGAACTATTTGTCTTATTCATACAGATACTTTCGAGAGGAAGTCAACCGATTAACTAGAGTGAATGCAGAAAATATGCAGAGACTTATTGTTTAAGTCCAATCGGTGGCTCTTATGGGTCGTTATCGTTGGCGGAAACCCTGTCATTTCAAATATTTCCTTTCCGCTGTCCCATTTCTCTAATTTTATGCTCTATGTGACTTTATCGACCGTGATGTGTTAGGATGTGAGTCCATGGATTCTGCAGATGTGGAAAAATGTGATGATTTTGTGTGGCGAATCTGGTTGGTAGAGTAATACCACAAAGTCGTCTTGTATTAGTTTGTCGGCTACTTGCGGTGCGTTTTTTTTTACCCCCGACGGTCGCTAATGTGAAAATGAAACCTGATGTGAGGGCGTTTGTATAGGCGGTGGTTCATGTTTTCGCAACCGCATTTTCATCGAGGCGGCCCGTGCCTCGTGACAAGCGTTTTCATCGGATAGGGTGGACGGAGTTGGAAAAAAATTATTACTTGCGGTCTCTCTCTGGTTATGGTATTCATGTCTTTTGCGGTATTCTGGCGAAATCAAGATGTCGAGAGCGGTTCTTAGGAAACTCTTTTCTCGTAAATGAAACGTATTGTATAATCGCCCCGTCGATGGAAATATGCTACTCTATTTTTTTGCTGTTTATTGAATTATTTGTCTGCATTGTTACAGTGTTTACAGAAGTAAAATTATAATTGGACGTAAATTTATGGCTTGTTAAGGAATTCTAAGAAATCGTTTGAATCGAAGAAGTGACCCTCGTGTTGCTGAAAAGTACATGGATATAATCTATCGAATTATATTCGAATGTTTCGAATTATGTATATTCAGTAATGAGTAAGCAGCCATCTGGGGTCATTTCCCTTCTTGGTCTTTTGACATCAGGACCAGCTTCAGAGTCAGTGGAGCCAAGTCGCACAAAAAAGCTGTCCAAAGAGATTCTGCCGGGGTGATGCACTCACGACAGGAAACGACACTACGCCAAGGAGAAGGCGCGGGTTGCCCTTTGTTTTCGCAGAATTAGCAGCGAGGTCACGTGGGTTTGTCGACGAAACTCGACGGAAATAAATTTTAGGCGGAAAAAATCGACAAAAGTCAAAAGTCGTCAAAAGCGGAGGTTTTACTGTATTTAAAAACTTGACAAAGTCCATATCTCTTCCACTGTGAATGAATAACCATATTACGCTCACGTTAACTCGTACGAACAACGGTCTTTAACTAGTTGATGAAGCAAACTTAGTCGATGGCAGCGACGACATCCTCTACATCACCTATTGGTAATGTCGCCGCTGCTATCGAATAAGTTTTCTTGCAACTTCTCTTTTGCAGAAATTTGAGGCAACAGCGTAGTCTATGGGTGCTATCCAATTGCGCGATTGCGCTGATCCGTTTAAAACTGTTCCGGTTTTGGTGCTTTCCAATCTACGTTGTGACGTAATTTGCGCAGCGCAGACGCAAACACGTTTCGACCTTAGATTGATCAGACGACTCGTGTGATGGCGGGGGAATTTATGACAGTAGATACCGAACAAGATGATCTCTCTTAAGGTAGTTTGAGCGAAATATCATTTTCCCTAGAAATCATTGAATTTAGTCTCATTTTAAATAAACATATATCACCCTTCCATTGACATAAAAAATGCAACCCCTTACCGCATTACTTTCCGAGGTATCTGCCAGAAAATATCAGCCCTTTTATATGGGAAATGGTACGTGTATGCACTCCAGAGAGAACGTATTTAACAAATGAGGCATTTCCTGCACTTAGATCTCGTGGAAAAATCAACAGTGTGTAGTTTGTGTGTTTTCTCAACTATTTTTGAAAATTAATCATATTGTCACCGCAGTAAATTCTTCGAGATCACAATAAACCTTCCGTTTTGATGGAGTTTAAACGTACCGCATGAAAAAAATGAGTCAAGTTAAAGAATTATTTAGATATTTGCATTCGATTACTAATTTCTAATATATAATATCATTCCGGCGGAAAGCATCCGTGGAAATTCAGTGGGCGTGAAAAAAATTGAACTTATTTTATAACTAAACCACAAAGCCTGAAGAATACTTTCAGCGTGAGTATTCTTTGAAAATCAAATCTCTGGTTGTCAAGGAAATATGCTATTGGTACGGAGGCATCCGCGGTGATTTGTTGAGGTCAGTTTATTCGGGTTTTTCCCGCGTTGATAAATAATCAAATCGCGTGGGAACGCAAGAGGTATCATGAAATACTTCTTTCTTTGAATGCACTCCTGGAACAATCTCGGGATTTTCACATATATCATGCTCATCGCCTACGGAAGGATATGTGCATCTCTGTTTGACAGAAAAACTCCCTTTCGAAGGCACCAGGTATCAGCTGGTGTCGCATGGCATCAACTCCCCAATCCCCTCTAACTACTTCAAGGCCTGCCAAAGAGGGTCGTTTTTACCCGGTTTGCCGCCAAAACTGTGGTCATGTGCTTTAAAGTATTTGAAGTGTACATTCAAGTGGCTTATGAAAATAGGAAATGTTTCCCATTGTCTGTTGAGGGCTATGCGTAAAATAAATCTATCGGGATGCTTACGAAAAAGAATGTCTCCACTGTAGAACTCGGCCGTGTTTAGTTCAGCCCACGCTCATAGGAAGTCACTTCGGGAGGAATTTTCTTGCGTTGCAATGCGGGCGAGTTATGGAATCGGTGGGTCAATTGGTTGGGGCAACTACCCATGATGCTGTTTTCATCACAAGTCCTAACGGAGAGGCGACTGGCTTCCGGGGGTTGTGTAGGACTGAAAAACGAATATTGCGTGACAAATTTTCTTTAGAAAAAGTGTAAGGTATTCTCTAGAAAAGTGAACCCCCGTTTCTCCTCGAAAGTGTACCACTAGGGAATGGTTTCCGAAGAATACTGTTCAGTGCAGCCTATTAATATTTTAAAGTGGGTTGCTGTGGGTTAAAAAATATACGTTTCATACCAAATACGTTGACTCTCACTACGTTTACCAATCGATCTCAGATCGAACAGAATTCGGACTGATCTGAAAATTCCAAGCGAGCCGACTCAGATCGCTTTGTTTACCAATTCGTATTGAAAATATCGATTGTGAACAATCGAATCTATCAGGTGAAGCACGATTGACCAGGTGTGTAAACAAGTGCAGAGTTAGACATTATCGGTCGCATTCCGAGTGAACAGAGTTGCAATGTGCTACGATATCATCAACGTCACTTCACTAGCCATTGCTGCACTCTAGTTACAACTCGTTACAACACACGCCTTGAATAATAACGGCTCAATATTGTTTTCCAATGACAACCAATAGAATAACGAGGGGCGCCACAGACCCGCTGGTTCAGATCGATCTGAAATCTCAGAATGGCTGAGCGCTGGCCGAATCGGCCAACGTCTCAGATCGATCCCACAAGCCCGTTGCGTATGCCTTATCGAGCTGATCCGGTCAGATTGATCTGAGATCTTGGTAAACTTAATGTGTGGGTAGTGATTTTTAAAATGATTGCACACCTTTTGTTTTGTAGAAATATTTTTTCATCATCCGCATAAATAATTGCGGTAACTCTATGATTGTATAAATAAAATATGTAGAACATATTTCGGGTTTTAATGAATATATATTTTTTCCTCTCTAGTTATTCACTCTCTAGAATGTATCAATGCAGTGCATTCTATGCAGTAACTGGTGTAATTTTTCCTTGATTCCATTGGCTTACTCATGGAATTGATCTTTGGTAGGACATTATTTGAATAATGTACATTGTTTCTCCATAAATTGTTTTCCATATGCCTGAAGGTTTTGACCAAAGCACCGTTTTGTTCTAGGGCAATTGCCGACCTTAGTCCTTTTTTTAACTATCTTAGTTCCAGGAAAAAAATCCTTTGATTTCATGGGAATTGCCCTGGGAAAGAGATTTTTTTCTAAGGGAGTTTTAATGTTTCCCATGGTTTTACACATTTTCTTAGGAATTCTTTCCATCATTATTTGGTGTTCATTGTCATCATCAGTTGTCATTACTCTGAAGATTGTATTGCCATAGTTTTCCATTTCTGCCTCTCCTACTAGCAAAACGCTCTGTTCCCACTGATATGTATTTCACTTTGACTTCCTTCATAATTTTTGTCATGTATTCCATTCTTGGTCTTTCTATGTAATTCTTTTAGTTCTTTTCTCCTTCCACAATTGTTTTCAAAGGCTGGTGAAAACTCTAATATGGAGCGTGGCGCTGTATGACTTGACTTGAGTAGTGTTTATTTTACTTGGGGCAGATGAGGCCAGGTGGCCCCCTCTACCCCCGCCCCAGGGCTCTTTACAGAATTTTTTCAATTTATTATAGGTTTATAGTCAAAAATAAAAAATAACAGATCATATTAATAGCAACAGGTCTTCAAGGGTTACATCGTAGGCCATGGAGGTCGCCTTGTTTCTGGGACTCAGCTGGATGCCCAGGAACACCGATCTCCTCCGATGGCCCGGTTCCCGTCGTTTATACTCCGCACGATTTTATCAGAAATCGTTCTGATAATAACATGTAATTGATCCTAAAAAAACAACAAGGTAAAACGAATAAATAGCAACAATGATAAAAGGATGTAATAAATAAGTAACATGCCATATAATATATTATCTGAGATAATATCGATCGCTCCTAGCCGCAAAGTAGTATCTCAAAAAATCATTCAATTCAGGCTTATCTTGAATTCCTAGTCCACAAAATCGTATGTGTAAAACTTGAGCCTTATAATTGTATCTGAAATTTCGTCCATAAAATCGTATGTCAGAATACCAGTCCACAAAGCCGTATCTCGAAAAATCAGTCCAGATAGCAGTATCTCGGCCAATAATTTAATTTTCGTTTTGGGAACTCGATTTTCATGCATTTAAAAAAAATTATAATATAATTTTATTATAATATTTTATTTTAATATATATTAGTTTATTATAAATTTAACGAAAATTAAATTATTGGCCGAGATACTGCTATCTGGACTGATTTTTCGAGATACGGCTTTGTGGACTGGTATTCTGACATACGATTTTATGGACGAAAGTTCAGATACGATTATATTGCTCAAATTTTACACATACGATTTTGTGGACTAGGAATTCAAGATAAGCCTGAATGGAATGATTTTTTGAGATACTACTTTGCGGCTAGGAGCGGTCGATATGTTTAAACGCAATCAATTGAATACCAGAGAATAGGTAAAATCAACAAAAAACAATATAATCATTTAAAATACATACGTAGTATGGGTCTGAGACGTGATCATTTCGATGGGAGAATGTACGTAGACTTGAGGCATTTGAGATGTGGGTGTGGAGAAAGATGGAGAAGGTGATCTGGGTGGTGGGAAGGACGAAGGAGGAGGTATTGGACATGGTTGTAGAGGAGAAGTAACTGGTGACTGTAGTTCGTAGGAGGCAGACGGGGATGGATTGAGGGAGTTTTGAAAGGAGAGGAAACATTGAAGAGGGAGAACACTGGGGAAGACAGGAAGAAGATAGGAATTCTGGAGGAATAAGAAGAGGAAGACTATGAGAAATTCAATAGGGATCTAATGAGGGATCTCCCATAGGAAGGAAAACGGAAAGATATGCCAGAAATTATGACTTTAGGATAAGTACTGTTCAAAAACCTACCAATTAGCTGGTATTTTTCTCTACTGACTCACTGAATCAAGTAGTAATTGAATGGTGAACTCCCATGGTTACCGCTCCAACCTCTTCAATTGCTGAATTGCGAATGAAGAGAGCGGACGAGATATCGAGAGGACGGAAGTGAGTCGAAAATAGTGACAGATAATACAGATAATAAAGACAGAAAATAGTGAAAGTAGAGTGAATGGTCCGGAAGGGAGAGGTAGACTGTAGAAAAATGATTTTTTTCAACTTCTAATTTCTAAATACAAATGATTTTTCAAAGGATGAAATATTGGAAAATAATTTATGGTCCAGATATTGTCAACCCACAAGTTTATACAGTGAAAATGAAAAATACATGAAATTGACTTAAAATCAGTGCATCCCATTATAAGTGCAGGAAACCTTGTGTTATTTTTACGAATCAAATCAAGTTTAAGGAAGGTCAGTAAAGGTCAGTTAGGCCAATAAGACCATATACATTCAGAAGTTTTTCACTCTCTATGATGCCTTGATATTTTTTTAGCAAACATTATAATAATAATAATAATAATAATAATAAATTTATTGTATTATTCTAGGAGTGAACTCCTTTAGGACAAGGTAGTACATAATGTGATGTGCAAGGACAAATAACAAGAAAATTAATCATATACTCCATCAGAAAACAAATAAAGAATAATTCGTTCATATAAAAATTAGTAAAGCCATCAAACAAAAAACCATGAGGAACCCAATAAAGAGTGATCTGTACATAGAAAAATTAAGAATGGAATCGTACAACAACCAGAGTAAAAAAAGAAAACTACACTTGAACTCTTGAACTTACACTTGAACTTGAACAGAGGTTAGTTCTTCAAACACATAAATTTACCACAGACATAGCAATGAACAAAATCCATAACAAAAAGACATGATCTAAGTTCCTGGATCACAAAAAAGTAAATGTTTGATAAGTTTTCTCTTAAATATTGTGAGTGTAGCACTGTCTTTTACATATTTTGGCAGGTTATTCCACAAATTTGAAGCAACAACTGTAAAGGATTTTTGGAATGTCGCTGACCGGAACTGGGGGGCGTACAAAA
This sequence comes from Ceriagrion tenellum, assembly GCA_963169105.1. Classification (NCBI taxonomy): domain Eukaryota; kingdom Metazoa; phylum Arthropoda; class Insecta; order Odonata; family Coenagrionidae; genus Ceriagrion; species Ceriagrion tenellum. The sequence continues at coordinate 128,087,632 of OY720637.1, forward strand.
AACAGGGGTCTTGTCTAGTAACAACATTAGTGTATTTACTACTTGGGAGAAAAAGATCCATTATGTACTGAGGGCTCCCATATTTGAGGAGGTTGAACATGAAGCAGGCTATGTTATATTTTCTTCTTGATTTAAGATCAAGCCAGGAGAGCCTTTTAAAATAAGGGGTTATGTGTTCATGTCGCCGTAGATTAAAGATGAATCTCACACAGGAGTTCAACAAACGCTGTAGCTTAATATTCAGCTCCTCAGTTAAGTCATTGTACACGAGACTACAGTAGTCTAGGTGGGGAAGAATGAGTGAGGTAACAAGTTTCTTTTTTAACTGCAGTGGTAGTAGATTTCTATGGATTTTAAATTGATGTAAAATTGCATTTATTTTGTTGGATACCCTCATAGTGTGTTCTTTCCAGGAAAGATTCATGGTTAATGTCAATCCCAAATTTTTCACACTGTTACTGAACGGTATGCTCTCTTCCTCGACCATTATCATTGGCAGTTCTGTGAAATTTATATTTGATAATATCTTGCTGTTACCAATGATAATGGATTTAGTTTTGTTTATTATAGTTTTGATTATAATAGCATGAAGCGTAATTTTTCGCGTTTATGTTGAAATGTGTAGGTCTAGAAATGAAATGTTTCGAAGTTGATTTCGAGGACCATTAGGCTACTTGTTATAATAGCAATTGTGGACCCCAGAAGTCAAGGGGTCTAAGTGACATTTTTGAAAAAAATAAGTTAGGTACAGGAATGGAATGTAAAAATATAAATCTTTTAGGTGGTAAAGGGATCCAAGTGATTTTCTTGACAGGTGCTGCTATCTAAGGTAATGCCTTTTAACTACTAAGTAGGTTGTACCCAACATTTTCAACTTTGACTTAAGTTTTCTCTAAACAATGGTTTTGTTACTTAGACCCCTTGACTTCTGGGGTCCTCAATTAGTGTGCCTAGAAACCAAATCGGCGGAATGCAACTCTTTTTTATTGTTGCGTGAATGCCTAGCAATAATTAGTACTCGTATGCATAGTTATACACATATCTGTTCGTAAGTGAAAATCACTCCAACCACCTTAATTACAGGGAAAAAATAGTCTCAGCTGTCAGTCGCCGTTTCACATGACCTACCAATCGGCTCTTCCCAGGCCGTTCACGTGCAAATTCAGCCTCCCATCTCCCACAGTAGGGATAGGTCGTCCTCGGAACCTCAACTGCTCCCGAATATGATCTCAGCCTTCATCTTCCATCTGCATCTCACCTTGGCCCGGTCGCTGGGGGAGACTCTTTGAGACCCGATGCACTTCGTTCCGCGTGAAATGGGCCTTGGGCAGGAGCGTTGACCCGGCTGCGGGTGTCGATGGGCTTCGCAGTGGCCCCGGGAGCGCATTTGCGGGCGCGGCGCGTGAGCCAGGTCACGCCGATCTCCCGATGCTCTGTTTTTTTCTCCCCCCTTCCTCTCCCCTCGGGCGAGCGTCAGCGACTGCAATTGGTACTCGCCGTCCTAGTCTAGTGGTGTCGTAGTTGCTTCAAGTTTTTCATTGCAAAGAAGATTGATTAACCGCGGTCCGCCTTTGCTAGGAAATATAGACTGGCCTCCATTTTGCCTGCAAGCAGCGTCTCTATTCTGCGAGAAAATTGCATCTACATCCACATACTACACTCGAGCCGCCGCATGGGTGTGTGGCAGGGGTGTTAGGGCTCCAGCCGCGTAATGAATAATGGTTTTCGGGGGTGAAATCCTATCATAGTGAAATATTGTTCACATGACTGCGGGTGCGGACCAAAATAAATATTGACTTTAATAAATTTTTATGAATTACATTTTTAGTGCATCATTAAGGCGTTTAAAGTATAAGGATGACTAAATTTCTCATTACAGTGAAACCCCTCATTACGACCACTCCTATCAAGCGATCACCCTTCTCCAAGACCATTTTTCAGCGGAACCATCGGTGGTCGATCATTTCAGGTTTCATTATACAAAAGTGCACATCAAATTACTAAATTAAGAGGAATAAACACCATCTGTGTAGCTTTTAACAAAACTGTCACTGTAAGAGTTTTTTACATTTTTCACAAATCAGCTGCCCGTTTATTGGCATAATACTCCAGGAAACTGAACCCCTGTCGAACGACCACCCATCTTAACGACCATTTTTCAGCGGAACCGTCGGTGATCACTTAATCCATGAATCGCTGCATTATAATCTATTGCTGAAACGGTCATAAAGCTCACCTATGCGTTCTGTAACATATAAAACGAGTTTTTTTACATATTAAACGTTTCCAAGTACAAATAAATATTGACATCAAACAATGAATCCTCCTCCTATTTTTATATCCGATTGTTCTAACTTATAGGGCCGTATTCATAGTCGTTACCTGGGTGTCCCCCAGTTGTGGGGGAACCCCTTGGCTCAGAAATGGTATTCATAGTCGTTACGCAGGGGACTGCAGTCCCCTAACCCTCCCCCAGGCCCTCGATTTCCTGGGTAAGGCATAAAGCTTACCCAAAGCTCCCCTAACGCAGTACTGCTGCCCACGCGTGAGACGAATTGATACTACTGTACTAATGGCAGAACACGATAATATCAACAACTTTCTATAGTAGCGTCTTCTGTTTACAAACACGGGCACTTATTGAACCACCCTTCTATTCTTCACCATTCATATTAAATAAATATTTAAGTAATATTGTAAACATTCTCTCATATTCCTTCAATCATTTTTCATCAACATCGTGTAACAGTATACTATTATATTATTGTTTATAGCGTGCTTGGTTACGGTGATAAATGAGCATCAAAAACAACGAGAACCATTCAGCGGAACCGCTTATATAAATTTTTCCACTGATTGTTGCCAAATCTCTTACCCAGACGTCCCCTGGCTGGGTGTTACCCAGGTAAGGTTTATGAATCGCTCAGCGTAGGGGACCCCTAGGTGTTACCTGGCTAGGGGATACCCAGGTAACCCCTAGGAATTAGACTATGAATACAGGCATCAATCTCCGCTTGCAGTCATGTGACCAAGATGTCTGCGTATGCAAGGTGGTTTAATCGCACCACCGAAATACTACTTGCAGGCATAAAAAATTCATTCTATTTTCCTTTCAAGTGCGAACTTCGGTCGATTAGTACCACTATCGACCTTGTTGCCAAGGAAGTCCGGGCTTTCACATCGAAGCGTCACCTACAAGTGACTTGCATGTCATGGTAGTAACTTCCATTTGTAAAGGCGGCTTTTTACCTTCTCTTTCAACTTCTCATTCTTGTTACGGTACGTTTAATAATGCAAATTTTATTTTATTGAAAAAATTATTAAATCCTCAAACTCCTGCGTAATTCGCACAGCGATCTGTGGACGAAAGTATTGCCAAATTCAAGCAATTTTCGAAATAACCATATTCATGGCATACTTCCGTCATTCATTTCTTTCGGAAAACGAGGAGTAATGCGTAAGCAGAACGATACTCTGCAAATAGCGATATGAATCGATGTATCGCGACAATCGTGGCTTTAGGAGGGGTTTACACATGGAGATCACTTCCATTGCAGTGGCCTTGAAGTCGCTGACAATCGACACTTCGATGTTCAGGCACGGACTTCCTTGGCAGTAGGGGTCGATAGTGGTACTAATCGACCGCGGTTGCTACTTGCAAGGGAAATAGGCTGATTTCTATTTTGCCTGCACATAGCGTATCGATTCTGCGATAAAATCGCATCGCATCCGGTGGAATCTTGGTCACGTGACAGCAAACGGAGATATGAAATGTAAACAACGAATAACTTAGTAGGAGGACGAATCACCATTGCTTTTGTAAAACTTTATTTGTAGTTGAAATTATTTTAAATGCTAAAGAACCGATAAGGTAAGCTGCATGACTTATCTTTCATTAAATAATAATTATTATTGTCGCAATTGGCACTCTGGATTCGACGTAATAATGCATAATTGTTGTAATTCATACAAATTTATTAACCCCACAATTTCCTACGGTACTCAAACAGCGATATACGAACACCATTATTGCCAAATTTGGGCGCGAATAATAAACCCACGAATGCCTATGAGACTCAAACAGCTATATACGAACGCAGTTATTGGCCAAACTTATTAACTGTCATAAATATTTATTATTTCAAGGTACTGTTTTATGAATATTTTTACCATCAAAAATTACTTTTTAATGGCCTGCATGGCAATTTCCGAAATTACCGTATTCGTCGTTTACTTCCGTCATCAATATGTTTGGGAAAAGCCGGAAGGGAGATGTTAGCAGAGCGATGCCTTGCAAGTAGCGATACGATTCGAGATACCGCTACACTCGCGTCTTCCATGGAAACCAACTACGACATGTGTAGGGCCGCCTTTACATGTGGTCTCTCGCGGGGGTCGTCAGTTGTCGTTGAGACCACTTACAATTAGTCATCCCTCGGCCTTCCCTCTCCTCTGCTGACGCTGATTCCGTGGGGTTCGCCGCACCCAAGTGCGTGGCCCGGATCACACCTCGCACGGGAACGCCAATCTATTCGGCGCGGCCGCGGTGATTTATTCATTCGTGGTTTTATTTTTTCATTCCCGTGCCCCTCACAGCCTCGGAATTGAGAATGATGGGTGAATGCGTGCCCCCTGTCATGTCATGAGCCTCTGATCTGTTGGCGAGGTCACCAGGCGGATTATCATTCCTCCTTGGCTGCATCATCGGTAGTCCTCATTTAAAAAATAATATAATACCTTTTTAAATGTAGCGTATCAGGCGATATCTTGTGGAAATAGAGTACAGATGCCATGTTTTCACAATAAAAGTTTTTGTTCACTTTCCACAGAAATTTTATTTCACCAACTAAGGTTTCGACAAAACTAATGAATTGACACTCAAACAAACTATTGAAATGACATGAAACACCTTGAAAATGGCATAGTTTTGTCGAAACTTTGGTCGGTGAAATAAAATTTCTGTGGAAAGTGAACAAAAACTTTTATTGTGAAAACATGGCATCAATATAATACCTTTAATGCATATATAAATCCTTGGTCCTTCTTAGCCACATGACTTCTGAGAAGGATCTATGATATTTATACAGAGCGGCATGTTACAAAGACAGTATTTTTGAAGTAGAATTGTTATATTACAGTTTATATATTTTTAATTTTAAGACAAAAAAATGAAGATAATAACAATAAAAAAGTTACCAAACCTCTAAAACGAAATTAAGGAAAAATATATCTTTGCCATAAGTATCACATTGTTATAAGTGATTACAAATTCCTATTTTCGCTAATTAACCATTCTTTGACCGTTTTCTTAATTTATGCCAAACCTTTTAGATTATGTAGTTGCTTAGGCTTACAATTAAAGGTATTTGGTATAATATATTTGGAAAACCTTTTGCTATATAAATTATAATAATCATACGTTTCCAACATAGGAGTATTTCGTTTAACCATACAGTGTGTATTGTTACAAGGAATTTTGTACTCTTTTTAAAAATAGTTTTCCACTATGATTTACCATTCTAGGAATTTATCTACAGTTATTAGATTATATTTTGCACTTAGTGATTTTAGTTGAATATTACTACAATTTATGATTCCATCCACATTAGTTAATTTCAATATTCTCTTTTGTTTTCTAATTATCGGGGTTAACAGTGTGTTTGATGCCATTCCCCAAATTGTGATTCCATATTTCGCATCAAAACCAATCAAACATAAATTGGTTTTCTGTGGCTCTCCTCCCTCCTGCTGCCACCGCTTTGATCATTCACGATTCCGCAATCAAGGTAGTGAGAACGGCTCCCAACTTAATCCCTCTAAAAGCTGTGAAACACTTGTGTTCGATCGTAGCAGTTTTTAATGAAGCGCGCTGCTTTCCTTTGTATTTTATTAATTTTTTTGTTAAATCTTTCTGTCCAGGGTCCCATCTGCTCGCTAAGTATTCGAGGTGTGGTCTAACCAGAGCGAAGTAGCATCTCTCTTGTACTTTTTCATCCGAAGACCTTCCTATTATACGCTTTACAGATTCTAGTTTCTTTAATTCTCTGCCGCAGATGTATTGTATGTGTGTTCCCCACTACATGACTGAAGTTAATTACAAGATACACTTCTTCAAGAATACACTTTATTTGAGGACTTTGTTTGCTCCATCCACACTGTAGATATGGCATTTGTGTGATAACTTCCGCAAGAAGTGTACTATGGTGCATTTTCTAAGATTTAGTTCTACTTTTCTAAGATTTAGTTTCTAAGGTTCCTGGCACCACGAATGAAAGTTGTTCTGGTCCGATGGTAGAATTTCTAAGACCTCGTCTTCGATAACTTCGCGGTAGATCTCCGTATCGTCAGCGAATATTCTTAATTTACTGCTGACTCGAGAACTTCATACATATTTTTGTCTCTTTTATAAAAAAATAAATAAAAGGGCCGATCGCGCTTCCTTGTGGAACACCGGATGTGACTCTAACCATAACTGAGATAATATCGTGAATACTACTTTTTGTTTTCGATTACTGAGAAAGTTGTGTATCTAATTCACAATTTGTTTATTTACTCCGCACGATTGCTGTCTTTTACTAGTTTACCGAAACGTCGCCGCGCTGAAACGGTGGCGACGTTTCGCGCGGCGACGAAATATCCTATTCACCACTATAATTGTAATGGGCGACCATGGTGATGAGTCCCTGGACTGTTTGGTTCCTCCGTATCACCTCCTGTTTTGTGCTGTACTAATTGAGCTAGAGTGAGAAATAATAATTTCTCCTGCTACCCTTCCGAGATAGGTCGAAGGGCAGGAGGCAGGCGAAAGGTAGTTCACGTGATGGTGTCACGTGAAAAACACAGTTGGGCATGGCAATGAGAGTTGATTTCTCTATAGACACATGTAAATCATAAGAGTAAAGAAAACTATAGTAATGAGATGTTTTTAGTCAAAGAGCCAGGGTCGATGTAAAAAAGGGCACAACTGGATCAGATGGAACATAATACTTTGCCTGAGCTGGACGCTGGAGGAAAATTGGTCGAGTTACAGGGTCATTAAGGTGGCTCTGGCTGACTACGCGAGTCAAATGAATACTGAATTCCGCCTTTTTATTAATTTGATTTAAAAAATTTTGCTTTCGCTGATGGGCAATGGGTTATCAACTGGAAACCAAAGTGAAGATTCAAAATGTACTGATTATTTCACGAATATATTTTTAAGGGCCACATTTATCCAGCCATAGGAGACGACTGCAGCGCCATTTGTATGAAACTACCGCATTTCGACTTCCATTATGGCTGTGATTCGCCTATTGCTCATAGAAATAGGAGGTTAGATTGTTTATTTTATATTGTAGATTATGTTATGCTGGATATTTTATAATATAATCAATATCCTAGTCTTTTTCACGTCTTATAATCAGTTTCAATTAAAAGTATAAATATGCTTTCTCGTTCAAAGTGACGTTTTCTGCTATAATCAGAGCAATCTCCTTAATTGCCCATGCTAAAATTATTTATTTTCATTATCCACTTTCAAGGCTGAAATACAGTAAAACTTGCCTGGAAACCTAATTTTTTCACCTCAGCTCATGAAATGTACTTCAAAGAATAAACACGTAGTTTTAAAAATTTCTGGAGCATGTGACCCCGAGGCCAGAGCCCCTGGGTGAAATTTTTCCCTTGTCATTGTGCGTACCACGTTCGAATTTTTTTAAAGCAGTTGTAAGAAGCTTGTGATTTTATTTGAATAGTGCAAAATATTGTTGTACCTACTGAAATTCTCCTTAACTAAGTATGAATATACTAATTTTTTTCTCGTCGCATGGTGATAGTTCCTTCAGAACAGGTGATTGTGTAAAAATTACTGCGGTGAGTTTTCAGTCTTTTATTTTAATTGGTTGAGAAAACATACAAACTACATACTGTTAAATTACTGACGAGATCGAGGTGTTAGGAAGTCCTCATTTTTTAAATGAAGTCTCTGTGGGGGCATTATGCGTACCATATCCCAAGGAAAACGGTTTCTTTTTTTGGGAAATATCTCGAAAACGGTGCGATAAGTGGATGATATGTTTTGATATCCTTGGAATGGTGCGATATTTTTCCTTAAAATGATGCCTAATGAATTTAATTCTGGTAGTAATGATATCACGCACGAGCTACCTCTAAAAGAGATTTCTTCTGCCGAAGGATACGCTCAGCAAGAGGAGGGAGGTGATGGTGGAACTTCGGGTGATGATGCACAAAAAGAGGCTGACGTAGAGCCAGATGTGGAGTATATCGTCGCGTGGCGCAGAAACGTGGACGAGTATGGACGGCAGGCCTCTGTTGACGTGGAGGAGAATAGAGAGTAGTTAGGTTGACGGAAAGGAAGACGTACGAGGAGTGGCATGGCACCGTGGACGGGGAGAAGAAACTTGAGGTGGAGGCTGATTTGGTGTATGGAAGGGTTAGTGCGGGAAGAGGGGTAGCTGAAGGTCGTGATGAAGGGAAGGGTATGGAGTAAGCGAGGAAGTAGAAGAAAAAGGAAAAGCAGCACTTTGCATTTTGGGAAATTCAATATGGAGGCACATTTAGGATAAACTCCATCTACCCTAAATCCGACGCCCGAAAAAGGCAGCTATTTCCGCTCCCTCTTGATGCCTAACGAGTTGGGACTCACTTCAAGATGGCGTCCTCCCTAAATCTGCCGAGCACGGAGTAGGATTCAGTGGTTGATTTTATTATGCAGTAGATCCAATCACGCCGTTTCCTTCCGGGGTAGGCAGAGTCACCAAGTTTCACTCATAAATACATATTTGTACACCTAACTATGCTTCAATAATTTCCTCCATCCTGACCTATCCTTGCAAACCTCTTTTGCCTCATTTACCCCCATACACTGCTTCATACACGCCCTCCTGTTTTTAAAACTCCTAATCTTCCTCCTAAGAATGTCTTCAACCACATTGAACCACAGCTTTCTCGGCCTTCCTCTACCTCTCTCACCATTCATTTCACTCTTATATATCTGTTCCGTTATTCGACTCTCATCCATTCTCTCAACATGGCCAAACCTACGAAGCACACTCCTTTCATATATGTCCATTACTGGAGCATCTAACCCACACTCATTTATTACCCTTTCATTCCTGACCCTATCCATCCTTTTGGCGCAAACACTTCTCAGATAACTCCTTATTTTCATAGATCTTAAAATATTCCTTTTCTCATTAATCCTTGTCACTTACTCGTTTCTCACCTTATCACTCCATTTTAATCCTTTCCAGTCTTCTCCATAGCCACATTTCAAAACCCTGTAGGTATTACTCCTCTCTCCTCCGGACTGTCCATGTTTCTGCTCCATAAAGCACAACACTACAAATAAAACATTTAGCTTTTCTTTCTTCACACAAGTCTTTTCCTTAAGCCTATGTTTATTACTTCGTCTGAAAGTAAAGTCGAACTTGAGGTCGACCAAACAAGTAACCTCTTTGAGATACAAAGTATTCTTTTTTTTATACTGACATTTTACTAAGTGCTGTCAAAATCCTTTGAATATATTTGCTATGGTAGTTTGTTGGTGCTATTAATTCCTCATTTTTTATATTAAGGCTCTCTCAAGAGCAGACTCGTACCATTTCACATATAAAATGCCGGCATTCATGAAGGAAAGATACAACTTGGTTAGTTCCACACTAATTTGTTAAATTTAAACGGACCCGGGTTTCAGCAACTGAATGCAATTTTCAAAGTTTTAATTTAATAAATTAGTGTGGAATTAACCAAGTTGTATCTTTTCACCATGAATATACAAAACTCCCACAAAGTAACGCCTGAAACAGTTTGGGTTGTTTGTAAAATGCCGGTGTTTGTTAGCAAACATCTCGAAAAGAATGGCGGTAAGTGGAAGATATTTTGGTATATTTGGAAAGTTGGGATATTTCTCTTTGAAATGAGACCAAACTCATTGAAATCCAGGTGAACTGATCTCTCGCTCAAACTCTCTCGACGTTTCACAGTTTTTTCCTGAAGACGCCCGTTGCATTATGGGCGGAAAACTTCAGTTGAAGAGAGACCAACTTGGTGAAAACCAGAGATTGAAGGGATCGATGGCTTTCAATACTTGTTTTGAATCTAGCGGTCGCGTTGGAGCCCCGTTGATGCCGATGATTCAGAGCTGAGATCACATCTCGCCTGAAAGTTTCTCTCATGAAATCTCGGCATTTCATCAGTTCCGCACGCCAGGCAGTATGACGTTTTTAGGCTCGTTTCAGCGAGCAGTGTCACAACAATAGTTCCACGTTTATGAACTTAATTTTCTCAGTATTTTAAAGGCGTCTTTACTCATAGAAGTTGACCTCATCTATGAAAGACGTGAGTGTCCCGATCTCTCACGTTGTATCGAAGCTGGCTAGGCATCATTCTGCTCACACTATGCATCCGATTTTTTCCTTAAGGTAGTCCGAGCGAGAAAGTTCCCTAGTCATAATAGAGACCATATTTGAACGATACGTTTTAATTTCACCAGCTGTAGGACTCATGAATTAATGATTGCATTATTTATGGTGCAATAATATGGTTTCACATGACAGAAATGGTAAGTAATCAATTGAAAATATTTAAATAAGTCTTTAACTTGACTCTTTTTTTCGCGCGGTGCGTTTGAAACTCCTCCTTCAAAACGGAAGGTTTTTTGTAATACCCAAGAACCTACTGCGGTGACAATATGTTTCATTTTCAAATCTAGTTGAGAAAACATACAAACTACTTGCTGTTAGTTTTTTTACGACATCTAAGTGTTAGAAATACCTCATTTTGTACATAATGTCTCTCTGTAGTGCATACACATCATTTCCCGTGTAAAAGGGATGTATTTTTTGGCAAATATCTCGGAAAGTAGTGGGGTTAGGGGCTGAATATTTGGTGTCATTAGAAAGGTGAAATATTTTTCTTTTAAATGAGACCAAATTCATTGATTTCCAAGTAAAATGATGTTTCGCTCAAACTACCTTAAGAAATGAATGAAATGCAATGAATATATTGATTTCGAAAGTCATCTTATTTCAGCAATCATTGTGTTTGTACCTTGCAATTTCTGGGTCTTACTGGTATTCGTAGATTTTACAAATTTGTATAAATTACATTATGTAAACATGTTTTACTATGAAGAGTACGGACAAATAGGACAATTTTAGTATTATTATAATTCAAAACTAATACTGCCATAAGTCTTGCCTTCAAATAATCGCAAACGTCAAAATGATTTCCCGGTAAAAATAAATAATTAGCGTGTATGTGTATTTAGTTTATAACAATATGTATTTGTTAATCATATTGTGGAAAAGTAAATGCAATCATACGTTGGTGTAAGCCCTCTCTGGGAAATGAATACGTTGCTTTCATTTTTTAACTCCGCAAGCTGTCATGTGGACAGTATTTCTCCCTATGAATGAATGACGGGCGTAAAGCGTCGCTCAGTAGTTTGAGGACCCTCTCAGCGCAGATAAAAATAATTTTTTTCTAAAGCTTAAGTTTACGTCATAGACGTTCGGATGATGAAGATAAACTATTGACTCATGGACTGAAAAAATTTTGTGATTTCGTGACCCGTGTCCAATTAGTACAGACGGACATCTGGGGGATCACTTGAAAATCATTTTCTCACGCTCAAAAAGGAAAACATTAAAACTCGTCATAGATATATTTACACCATAAGCTTACGTAATTTACTTATTTTAAACCTGTACTGCATTTCTACGCGGCCAAATCGCTTCTTCGTATCGTCGCAAGTGATAGCGGCAAGATATTCTTCAACACACCTAATCCTTGAATTATCTTGTGTTGAGGCAAAATGCTGGGGGTAGTGAAGGCCTCTTTCTAAATGAAGTAACGAGTGTTACGTGCTTTTGAGTGCCATTTTATTAGCTATTGGCATTAATCCGCGCTTATAAATAGAGGTCTGTTAACATTCTTAAGTTAATTGACTTGATTGGAAGGTATTTAATAATTATACTCATTACATGAAACAATGAATTTTAGTCAGCGTAATAAATTGTATCCTTATATGATGATGGCTTGGGATTCTTGAAAGTTGACATGCCCATTTATCTCTCCGTGCCTATTCCGCAGGAGTGTATGTAAATGAATCCATTCGATCCATGAACAATTGCATCAAAATTAATTCATACGATTCGCATCAAACTAATTAGCATTTTTACTGTTATAATTTTAGCCAACGATTATTATCTACATAATACCCCGCGAGCCGCCGCATGGGCGTGTGGCAGGGGGAGTTAGGTCACCAGCCGTGTAAAGGTGTAAGTTTTTTTGGAGATGAAATGGTGACATGAATTATAGGTGTGTATTTAGTGAGCTTAATTTTTATTGTGATCGCTTATTGTTCGCGGAAAGAACGAGTTGTACCTATCTGTTCGACGGTGTAGCTTTCTTATTTTATCGCATCTGTCAGACCTAGAGATGTAGTGAGGAGTCGTCATAATATTCTCTATGTCGCTCTGAAAAATATCGAGTCTGAATTTATCAAGCAACCTAAGCCTAGCGTATAGCCTCCGAGTTTCTAGGGGCTCCCACCTTAATCCCTGTAAAAGTTGTGAGACTCTATATGTACGCTCGTAGTAGTTTTTAACGAAGTACGCTGCTTTCCTTAGTATTTAATTAATTTTTTTCGTTAAATCCATTTGACCAGGTCCCAAATGCTCGCGGCGTATTCGAGGTGTGGCCTAAGCAGAGCGAAGTAGCATCTCTCTCTGACTTTTTCATCCGAGGACCTTCCTTTTATACGTCTAACAAAACCTAGTTTCTTTAATGTTGCGCCACATATGTTTTGTATGTGTAATCCCCACGATATATCAGATGTTAAGGTAATTCCAAGGTATTTTACTGTGTCTGAAGATAGTTATCAAGTTGTCACACCGAGTTCAATATTCGACGCAATGATATATCGATATAACTATGCCTAAATTCCAATTACCGCGCCGAAAACTCTTGTCATGGCATTTTTTGGAATTTACCGGTAAAGAGTAGGTTATGTTGAAAGTCAGAGAAACTCCTCACCGTTTTGTACACTCTCAAGGACCTATCAGTCCCTAGTATTTCATTTGTTGCCTCTGCGTACTATCTTATCTTCTTCATCTCATCTATTAAACCTATTCTCTTTCTTCCCCTTCCCCTATTGCCCAACATCCTACCCTTAATCACAGTCATTGGTAACCCTTCACCAATTTTCCGTCCGCCGCACCTTCTCCATCCTTCTGCACACCCACATGTCAAACGCCTGCAGCCTAGTTACATCCTCCCATCTCAGGGTTCAAGTTTCCGCACCATACTTCGCTACGCTCCATATCAAGGTCTTCAGGAGCTTCTTCATTTATTTACCCAAGGTTTCCGTAATCATTTCCCTTCTGTTACTAAACGTCCCCTTGGCCAACGCTGTTTGCTGTCTTTGCTACTATGCTTATTTTCATATAGTGTACTACCCTAGAAATTAAAATGATCTGCTTGCTCTAATTTGTGCCCTCCCACTTAGTATATTACCAGCCTCGATTTCTTTGTCGTAGAGAATCTCATCGCTCTTGTTTTCTAATGATTTATATCCATTTCGTATTTTGAGTAAAGAAAATTAAAATGTGCGCTGAATGACGTATAAGTTCTGCTCCTGTCACCTTAGCCATCGAAGGTTAAATGTGCGGCCTAACTTTTTTTTTAATGTGTGAATTAAAGGTGTACCTGAGAAGAGCCTGGCAAAAATGTGAGAAGACTATGGGACAATTAGGTTAACATCTCACGCGTCCTAAGTAATCCTTGAAATAAAAAATTGATGGCTAGACAGGTGATTCGGGTCTCCCCGCAAGGTCTAAAAACCCCCCACTTGGTCTGCAAGCCTTCGCTTATACCCTAGTGGGAAGTAGTGGGAAAAAGGATAATGGGAAATGAAGGGAAGGTTAGAGAACCACAACCCCTGCGAGGGCGACACCATGAGGCGATTGGGGTCAAAAGGACGACAATTGGCCTCCGCCTCCCCGCAGTCCTCGTATCTGTTGGGTTCCCCCAACAACGTCAGACGAGTTCCCGTCCATCTCGCTTTTGCGAAAACTTACCGCACATCTTATGAGAACCGGAGGAGCCTGTTACCCGAAAAATTGGCATTGGTTATCCCCTGACTCCCTTTTACGGTCGGCGTCGTGCGGTCTGCCGGAGTACTTCATCGGCTAGGGATCCTCCGGACCAATGGAGGTCAAAACGGACCAATTGTGGTAAAAAATTGGGTCCTTCGCCTCGGTACCCCCCTCCGACCGATTGGCTAGACAGCAGATTGGCTAGACAGCAATGCTGACGAATACCTGGGAGACGACCGGTTTGGATTTAGGAGAGGGACAGAAACGCAGAACGCTACAGGAGTGATGAGGACGCTGGTAGAAAGAAACCCAGATAATAGGCTTTGTAGACTTCGAGAAGGCGTTTGATTAGGTGGAATGGGTGAAATTGATGGAAGTGCTGAAGAAATTAAGCGTCGATTAGAGGTACTGCCGTATCATTCGGAATCTTAACATGAAGCAAAAGGTGTAGGTTAGGGTAGGCGATGGAGAATATGGATGGGCCGTGATAAGATGGGGAGTGCGGCAGGGTCACCCACTATCGCCGTTATGTTTAATCATGTATTCAGGGGAAATGATTAGGGAAGTATGGTGAGAGATGGAGGCTAGAATAAAGGTAGGAGGGGATATCATAAAGCCAGTGAGATATGCAGATGAATAGGATTGGCTTGTCAGTCAGCCAAGGGGAACGAGGAATTTCCAACAAAAACACAAACGAAATAACTCATGAAAATCTGTGGACGACTGTTGCCTGAGACAGTTTTTGGGTCATCTAATGGTGGGCTATCCGTGGAGGGAAAAACGAAAGGTGTACCAGAATTTGGGACGTCAGAATAATTACTAACCAAAGACATAATAGTCAGCTGAATGAATACTCTTGTAAATGGTATCTGAATTCTAACAAAAACACAAACGAAAGAAAAAATGAAAGTCGCGGATGAATGTTGTCCGGCGCACCAAGCCTCAGTCGATCTCAAAGCAATCTCGCTGGACCGAAGCGAGCGCAGATACCCGCGTGGGGAAGGAGATAGGATCCGCTAGCGTTTATTTTGACGACCTCCTATACATAGCGAAGGAGGACGGAGGAGTAGTTTGCGCGTGAGAGGCCTGTGAAAATCTTGAGTCGGGTGCGCTGGAGAATAGGGCAAGGGTATCGGAGGCAAATGATATCCCTGGGAAAATCGGGTCACCTGATTCGAATCGTGAGAACGAATCGCATGTCCCGACGCTTATTGCATCCAATCCAGTTGAAATGTGTCAACGTTAACCGAACTGATGTGCGATTTAATGTGGTTTATACTTGTGGTAATCATGGGGCATTGAGTGCACGTTTATAATTTTTTTGGATCTGCTCATGCGACGAAATGCACCGTAAAAGTAGAACTAAAATTAAACTATTAGTGCATTTTAATATTAGAGTTCACGGCGTGGTGTTCGAAATTCTGACGAGACTTAATTGTAATTAGAGATCGACCATTCTGGAAAAAAATAAATAATTTTCGTAAATTAGCGTGGTATTTTACGTGGTAATTTACTGCAGACCCTGAAAATGACCGCAATTTTCAGTAATATTCACCTCCGTCTAAGATATTTATCATACCAATATATTCCAAATGTATTATTTCAAGCCAAGCCAGTATATATTTCATCCAGTCGTAGTTATAAATTAGGGCTCGTATATACTACTCATTAGTGGAATAATTTTACTTGTGGAATGTGGTGCCTGTGTGGCTATCATTTTATCGGTTTGAACGAAGATTTCTCATACCAACAAAAGAACGCCTAATTGCGCGTGGGCTGCCATATTTCTTTTGAAGTTCTCTCAATTTCTAATACATTAATGTGGCTATCGTGGCTATAGTAATGGTTTAGATGCCTAAATAAAAAGAGACGTTTCAGGCGTAATGTCAATTTTCATTAATAAAAAAGGTTTAGATGCCGTGATGCCTTGAAAAATTGCTGTTGGCTTTCCTATTAAGTCCTCTATTAGCTATTAATTGCAGAGAATTAAAAATTAGCGAAAAATTACGGTTATTTACCTCTATCTAATTGTAATATATTTTTTTTCAATAGTTGGACGCTATAGCATTATTTTCAATACTGTTGGACTCTGGAGCATATCAATGAATGAGTGCCTGTTTAAGGAAGCGACAATCGCTGAGTACAAAAGTGTGCTTCTCTCCACTTTGTTGTATGGTAGTGAAACATGGGTATAACAGGATAGACATAAGAGTAGACTAATGCCGTGGGTATGAGTTATCTGACGAGTGTTTGCGGCAAAAGTAGGATGGATAGGGTTAGGAATGAGTGGGTAATAAATTAATGTGGGTTAGATGTTCCGGTAATGGACATATATGAAAGGAGTGTGCTTCGTTGGTTTGTCCATGTTGAGAGAATGGATGAGAGTCGAATAACGAAACAGATATATGAGAGTGAAATGAGTGGTGAGAGAGGTAGAGGTAGGCCGAGAAAGTTGTGGTTCAATGTGGTCGAGGAAATTCTTAGGAGGTTGAATATTAGGAGTCTTAAAAACAGGAGGGCGTGATTGAAGCAGCGTATGGGGGTAAATGAGGCGAAAGAGGTTTGCAAGGATAGGTCAGTATGGAGAAAATTATTGAAGCAGAGTTAGGTGTTCAAATATGTATTTATGGGTGAAACTTTGTGACTGTGCCTACCCCGGAAGGGAACGGCGTGATTGGTATGATTATATTTTGGACTCTACGTGACACCTGGATATTCGTTCACAGCAATAATAATAGTATTGATGAGTGCATCTTTTTGTTTTTAGAAGAAAATGCCAACACTTGATATCGAATTATTCCGAAACATGTCATGTGCCGTAAGGTTATATACCTATTGAAATCACATTCCTATTTCAATGAAGCGGTATCGTGATGGTGCGGTTTTGTTTTCACTTTCATCTATAGATATCTCTAATAAGAAAAATTGCGCAAAGTACAACGCAAATCTATTCGTAAAGAAAAAACACTAGAAACGTTCAGATGGAGTTATGGAAAATGCAGTGTAAATTACGCTTAAACTTAGGAAATCTTAGGAAACTTAGTCACTTAGGAAATATATGGATGAAATTCATGTTCTAATACATGATTAATTTTCCTGTATTCCTCATTCTTATCATAGTACAACATTATTATCAGATTTTATTAATGTCCTGCATATTTATGAATACATACTTGAAATACAACTATTTTAAAGTGTAATGTCTCTTTCCCACTTGACGGGGGTCTTGGGACCGCTACACACTGTGGCAATGCTTATCTATTTTTTCTCCTTCCTTATGGTTTTATGCGTTAATAGTTTTCATCCTTCTCTATTCTTCTTTTTCCGTAGTACTTATTGCGTCTGGTCCTATACAATTCTTCCATCTTTTTTATTCCTCCTCCAATTACTTATTCATGGAATCCATGATCTCAAAAAATGATTCTTTTTCCTGTATATCTCATTCTGATCATTATACAACCTTATTATCCGATACAGTTCCTTCTCCAATTACTCACTGTCTCCCTTGGCCATAATATTTTTTCGTCTTCACTCATGTCCCTCTTGGTCTTCATTTACTTAGGAATTGGAGGGATTGATTTTTTCAAAGAACCACGGAATTAGCCGCGCAGTTACTTCAACGGAGTCACCCGCTAGTGATTACAAAATTGTGTGAAATTCACTGTGGAAAACTCATTCGCATGCACTGGGAATCGAACTCAGATCCCTCGATTTCGCGCCGAGTGCTCTAAGCTACCCAGGCGTCCTCTTCCACTGTGAATCTCATGGGGGCTTTAAGGAGCAAGTTGTTCTCACAGGTACCGTGCATATGATGCCAGAGGTACCTAAATGCGAGCGCTATGCGCCACAGTCCACGGGGTAAATACAATACAATACAAGTAAACACATAGGTGTTTACCTTGGACATTTTCAAAGAATCACGGAACTAGCTGTGCAGTTACTTCAACGGAGTCACCCGCTAGTGATCACAAAATTGTGTGAAATTCACAGTGGATCTGGGTTCGATTCCCAGTCCAGGCGAATGATTTTTTCCAAATCCAAATCGGCGCGAAATCGAGGGATCAGGGTTCCATTCCCAGTCCTGGCGAATGATTTTTCCTCTGTGAATTTCACGCATTTTCGAGGGATTAAGGTCGGAGAAAGACTCGGAGGCTACACGCTAGGCTTAGCTTGCTTGAAAAATTCAGATCTGGTTTGTTTCGGAGCGACATAGAGAATATTATCATGACGCCTCACTACATCTCTAAGTCTGACAGAAGCGATGAAATAAGTGCCGAACAGATTGGTAGAAAAAATTGCTCTCTCCGCGCACAATAAGCGACCACAATAAAGTTTGAGCTCCACTAAATACACTCCCATAAAGCAAGTCACCATTCCTCCTTCCAGAACCTTATCCCTTACATCTTTACAAGGCTGGTGTCCTCAAACCCCCTGCCACACGCCCATGTGGCGCCTCGCAGGGTAGTATGTAGATGTACTTCCAGTTCATTCCTGGGGGTCCAATTTTGGTCAATTCAACTGAGTTGTCCATAATATCTTAGCTGGTTTCTCTCCATCTTTCCCTCCAAAGGCTACTCCGGGAATTTTGTCTCTAATCTTTGAGTTTCTTTTCGGGTCTCTTTTGGACCTATTTGCTACTCTCCTCAACAATATCATTTCTGCTCAAGTTTTTCTACCATTGAGTGTTGTCGCAAAAGGCCGACTTTCGGAGGCATCCATCAGGGTAGGCGGATATAGTATTTTACGTATTCCTATTTTAGTTTTTGCATCTATTTCCATTTTTCCTATTAATGCAATTTTTTATGTGGTAGTTTACACAGCTTTTTTCACCCTAACAACGTAAGTAATGGATATCGTCTCTCGATTGGAAGACGTCTTTTTCTGAGTGTCTGAAGTGGTCCAGCATTTATCACCTTAGAGGAAGGTAAGTCGCGGAAATCCTGGCCTACCCCTTATCACGCCAGCCCCAGTAATAATCTTCACTTCTCTCTCGCTGCATGACGTCAAACAGTGCAGGCTGCGTCGCCGCTTTTCCGAGTCAACGCTGGGAAATTTTGAGTTGCTTCCCTTCGACCTCGAAATCATTTGTGTCATCGTTTTGGCTGTTATCCTTAGGATGATAAAACTCGGGCTGACGCCGTTGTGTACTCATTTTTTTAATCGCTTTTTGTCGCAACAGCTGCACCGACGCCAGAACACGCCGCTTGCATTCCCGGATGACTTTCTTCCTTGGAAGTTCTCATTTTTTATCTATCTCTGAATCCTGCCGGAAATTGAGGAGGCTCTACTGTTTCCTGTTATTAGTCAACATTTATGCTTCATTCTGCTTTTCAGTTTGCTTTGTTCGAAAAATTTCCTTTCAATAATGCATTCTCACAATTAGCTATTAAAAAACTAACCTAAGATGAAGAATTGTGGGCTCTTCGACTAATTAATTTCTTATGAATATCTATTGTCAGCCTTTGGAGTCGACCGCAGCGCCGTTTCTATCGAATCACAGCATTTAAACATCTATTGTTGCATTTATTTGCTAACCAAAAAGTAATTAAGACAATAAGGCGCCAAAATTTTATTGTTATTCGCTTTCTAAGAGTTTTAGCGGCATATAAGAAGTGTTATTTGAACGAAAAGGACATTTTTGTTGAATAGAAATATATTTTCCTCATTTTTTTCACCCATTCTCACATTCAACTTTGTGAATTCCAGTTCAGTTTGAGAATAAAATATAATGGGATGGCATGATTTTTTGTTAGGATAAATTAAGAACACACGTTTTTGTAATGGTTTGCACAAATGTTTTAAGTGAAGTTAAGTTATTTTATGGTTGAGCCGCCTTAATGCACATAGCAGTCGTTTCCAATAGTGATCTTTAGGTTCAGTTGATGTCTTTTGGACAAGTTATAACTGCAAGCAATATTTTTGAATCTGTCCATGTTATAAGGAACAATACCTCGCTTGACTTTGACGGCTTTCACTACTGGTATCCTTATTTTGATGCTGTAGTCCCCATAAAATATGTTTTGTAGAAAAAAAAGGCGGTAGAGAAAAGAAATTTGAAGGTCAGAGAGACTGCAATATAGATGACTGCCGACAGCTTGCTTAGGTAATACGTATATAACGAATAAGGATGGCCCACAACAATGCTTTGTTATTCCTGTCCAAGCGCCCTTCAGAGAACTCGGCACGTTGAAGGAAAAGTTAAAAAACGGGCGGTGGGAATAAATATTTATTGACCAGCAGCCGGAGTGGCAAGATAAGGGATGACCTGTTGCTTCCGCGATTATAACTTCGGGTAAGAGGCGGGAAATTCAAATTAGAAACTGCCTTGTCCATTACTTTACGCTTAAATCACCGACTTAAAATTTTGTGTCGTAAGAGCCGAAGGTTTTTTCATTTGCATATAAGTGATCGCAAAAGCAATTAATAAAATCAAGAAAACAGTGAAAGTCCATATAGAAGGTGATGCATCATTCAAAAGAGCTCTAGGGCTCATAGAATAGAAGGCCTTTAATTTTGCCCTGAAAAATATGGGATTGAATTCTATGATATTGACTAAAAAGTTCATACTAAGTCTTGAAATGTTTTACCGGAGCATATTATATTTTTGGATTGTTAAGAAGGACTTGACACAAGTTAGGTTCAATGTAACTATGAGATTTACTTAACACTAAGCCAAATTATTATCATATTTAGAGTGAAATTTTTAATCCTTTCGTTTGAATTTTACATGTTTTGTGTTTAGCCGCATTCATGTGTCTTCGATTTGCTTTGCCTTTAAAAGCCATGCTCATTATAAATCTGTAGCAATGTTAATACTTAGTTGTTTCGCAACCATTTTTTGGATTCCTCAATTTATATAATTCCCTCTTGATTTCTCATGACGTCTCACGTACTTAATTATTAAGTTATAACTACGCCTTATTTCCATAAATTGCTTGAATTGGCAACTTTCCTATAAATTTCTCGCGGAGTTTAATGGAATTCGCCTTGTACTAGCATCGTCAAATTAATGACAGAATGTTTTCCAGCAGTGAATGGTGCTTTCAAACTCTCTATTGGACTTGGAAAGATGTGAATGTGCAACCTTAGGAGGCGTGCAGTAGCGTTATTCCTTGGGAAAGTCTAATCTTTTATTCAGTAAAAACAAAAACATTTTTCTGTCAATATTTAATGTTTGAACTTTCATCGAACTGCTATTATAAGAAACTTGCCATTTTTTTCTGAAAATTGAGGCGATGGAGAGAAAGTTAATGGCGGCACAACGTTGAATACCTTAAGCCAAAATAAAGTCTAGTTTCAGAAAATAAAATTTTAATTCGCGAAGTAGTCGGCATTCGAACACCGAAAAAAACTACCTTGTGTGCGCATTCAAATTTCCCATGCACGAGCAAGGGAAAATTTATTAAAATTTTCATGAATACACCTAATTAGATTCATGAAAAACAAACCTTTTTATCTCGTCAGATGCCATATTTCGATAATGAAATGTTAGGGCGCTAAGCGCGCGTAACTTTTCACTAGGGATATTGTCATTTCAGCAACGTCGTCGGTTCGCGTAATATGTGTCAATGGCATCATGATATTATGCCATGCATACTTTTTTTCCTTGTGCGTATTCTACCATCTGATTGGTAGTATAACACCAAACGCCAAAAACGTCCCAAACCAGATTAGTACCTCGATGATAGAGGAAGGGGAGGTACTTTGGCTATTTTTATTATTCAGGCCTCCGGTAATTTTGACAATTGCCACCAAAGTCCTCAGGACACTAATGGTGATAAAAAGACAATTAAACTCAACGTAAAGATCGCACAATAAACTTGTAATTCTCCAAAATTCTCTCAATCAAAATAAGTGTCATCAGAACAAGGACGACAATTATTTCGCAAAACCACTTGTTTATAAACAACCGTTCCTAAGTGATAAAACCCAGCCAAGGCCTTAATTTTATTTGTAAAATTAAATACACACATACATACATACATACATACCAATCACGCCGTTTCCTTCCGGGGTAGGCAGAGTCACCAAGTTTCACTCATAAATACATAATTGTACACCTAACTATGCTTCAATAATTTCCTCCATACTGACCTATCCTTACAAACCTCTTTTTCCTCATTTACCCCCATACACTGCTTCATACACGCCCTCCTGTTTTTCAGACTCCTAATATTCCTCCTCCTAAGAAGTTCCTCAACCACATTCAACCACAACTTTCTCGACCTACCTCTACCTCTCGAACCATTCATTTCACTCTTATATATGTTTCGTTATTCGACTCTCATCCATTCTCTCAACATGGCTAAACCAACGAAGCACACTTGTTTCATATATTTCCATTACTGGGGCGTCTAACCCGCATTCATCTTTTTCCCACTCATTGTAAAATTAATTGTAAAATTAAAATGTATCATTAATCGTTTCAGTAGGTTTTTGGACAATACTTATTCTAATCCGTTTTCACTCCTATGTGTGATCGCTATTAGATCCCCATTGAATTCCTTACAAAGTGTTTCTCTTCTTATTTCCTCCAGGATTCCTACCCTCTCCCATCCTCCTTTATGTTTTAAAAAATGATGTGGGTTCCCTATCATGTGATGGCGACGCGTTATGCAACGCGGTGGCGGGAAGGGTAAAGATTGCCAACACAGAGTCACGATGAGACTCTTATAATCCTCCCACGTGCTTGTCACATTCTTACTTCCGCCGTCTTCACGACAACCGATATGTTTTAAGTCTTGTGAAATCTTTTGGTATGTGTGATGATTTTTTTTAGAACAACAGTTTCGCCGTGCTATTCTGCCGGCTTCGTCAGGCTTATATGTTCTATAATCATACATATATATTTGCATGTTATGTTAACCGATATGTTTTGTTCCCTTTGACTGCGTCGTGGACAGTCGGAGACCCATGACCGTGAGTCACTCTCCTCCCGCGCAAAAGCATTGCGGACCGCAGCAGGGAACCAGTCCATGACTATTGTGCGACAGATGATTACGTCCTCGACTGGAAAGTCGAGAGAACATCCATATTGGGACAAATGAAATAATAAAACTCAATAGTAATTTTAAAACTGTTTTAATGAATGCCGACCAAGGTTTCGACACTATGTCATTATCAAGGTACAATTGGGTATTTTCCAAAATTTGAATTGTAAGAATACGGGTATTAATACTTTCACTCCTACAAACTTACGGAGTGGAAATATTTTGGGAATTTATTTAATATTTACTGAGATATTTAAGATGAAAATAGTCGGAATTTCATATTTTTTCACGTGACAGCGAAACGAAATCTGATTGGTGTGACGCCATTTTCGCTGAGTGAGAGATGAAAGCAAAGAGAACATGGGTAGAACAGTAGAAGAGATCGTATTTTAAGAAGATATATTATTTCAAGGAACAAATATTGTGCTCAGTAGTTTTACTAAAACCGCATGAGACAATATACTATAAGTGGATACGTTTATGGTAGCGCTTTTATGGAGGATGATCGATTTAATGCTGCCGAAATTCGTGCAGCAAAAGTCCATAAAATATAAATGCACAATTTGCCTGTTAAGACCGCATTTTACGTTGTTTATTATTTTTGCTTCATATCACTTAAGGTACTGTCATCCTTAATTTAGGTAGGTTTGTTCCTTAATTATGAACTCGTGAAACTTTCCTGTAACTTTAGCAGAGAACACCGTGTTATGTAAATAAACCAAATTTTGTCCGAATTCTTGCCGAAGTTTGAAGGTTATTCATTTTACACTGTTACGACTAATGTAATGATGTCTTATTTTGTTTTGCTAACATTCCGATTCTATATATACCCCTTAGCAGAACAGGGATATGTGGGGGGGGGTTAAGATATGACTGAGGAGAGGGTTAGGGAAGGGACATACATAGGTTCAAGGTGGCGTAATATAAAGTAAACAATAGTGGGCAGGAGGCAGAGAAAGGAGAAAAGAACAGGTGGAGTTGAAGGCAAAAAAAAACAATCAGAATAGTGGATCACAGGGCTTGTAGGGAGACTAAATTGAAAAGAGGTGATTGAATCGTAAAAACTACGTCACTGTAAGTATTGTCCGGGCTTTTCACAATTTCATATTTCTTGTAGAAATCCAGTTTTGGACCGTTGTCATTAAAATTTAAAACATCCAGGTCAAAATTGCATTAATGATTAAAACTATTCTAGTGTTTGGCAAAACAAGATTTTTCGTCATTGTTTATAAAACTACTTCTATGTTCTATAATTCTATCCTTAATTTTTTGGAACGTTTGACCGATAGATGTCATTGAAATATGCACTGGACCATAAATATAGACTAAATTAGTGATTTTACCCTCTTCTCAGTCGAGACGCTATCTTAATTGTTTATTTTTTGTATTTAGGAAGCTTTAGAATCTTTAAGTAAATGTTTTCATTTTAATGGCACAAAAATATTGAATTAACGTGACAAAATAATAATAAATGTTTCCTATAAATCTTACCACTACAGAATATAAATAGTTTTATTTCAACAATCAGCAGAAGTAATATGGGCACTCTTGGGAAAAAATATTCCTGTTTAGGGGTTGCTAACTCTTATGAATATGAGTGCAGTGAAAAAAATATGACACAGAAGAAAATTCAACTCGGTCGATGTGTTACGCAACAAAATATCAAATATCTTTAAACTGCTGGAACATAAGAATGAAACATTGGAGAATACAAGCGGTGAAACATTTTTTTTTGCATTAATTTAGCCTAAACATTCTAACGTCGGTACATATAACTGTTTTTATTTGTCCGTGTTACGTAAAATTCTACTTTTGTATTATTCATTTACCAATTTCATAATTATCTTTTAAATTGCGTACGCTATTTTCCTTAGAAATATCAGGTGGTGGGGAACAAAATATTTTATTTCCCAAGTACTTTTAGCATTGACTATACCATTCCATTTTAGGCCTAGGTATAAATAAAATATTATGATTTCATAACAAATATGATCTCGGCTTAATTTATTCGTCCCGAGGCGAAGAAAATTCTTAGTACTTTAGAAACAAATAAATGTCTCAAAGGTGGAGTGTCAAGTGTTTTGAAAATGGTTTAGCATAGATTTGACTAGGTGAAATAGGCTCCGCCCCAATAAGTGATACCATATTGCAGTCTTGGGTTTACAATTCCATTATAAACAATTTAAAAAACTAAGGACATAAGGACCTTTTCATGTAAAGTTTTCGTAACGCAGAAATCAGCTCTGATTTTAGATGACATATGTAGTTTACAGTTGAGCTATTGGTCATTATGGATTCCTAAATATTTGATTTTACTTGCTTGCTCAATTTGAATGCACTCATTAATGCTTAGCGTATGTTATAATTAATTATCATATTACTTCTCATTATTTTACTATGTATGCATGCATACTCTTTAACTTGGCGCTGTACGTTGAAAAAGCCTTCTCATGGCTAGGTTTTTTTTGCGATTCTGGAAAAATTACTGCGTTGAGTTATCGATTTATGTTTTAAAATAAATGAGAACATATACAAAGTGCACACATCTAATTTTCGGACAAGATGTAGGTGTAACAGAATCCTCATTCTATTATTAATGTCTTTCTGGGGTGCTAACCCGTACCATCTCCCATGTAAAATGGCTAGTCTTTGTCGGCACATTTCTCATAAAGTAGTGAGGTATTTTGGTATCCTTGGGAAGGTGAAATGTTATTCTTTTAAATGAGATCAAATTCATCGAATTCTAGGCAAAATGTAATCTCCCTCTAACTACCTGAAGGTGCTTGGAGCGTTTTTCATTTATACACAGATTAGTGTGAAGCTTTGCGTAGTTCCATAATCGATATCCTTTGCTAAAAGTTAAAAAATTGTGTCATACCGATATGATTTATTGACCGCAAATCATGATTGCAAACATGAATATACATTGTGGATTGTTGGCTCATGGCCAAAAACTGTTGTCTAGAATTCCATAAACAAATAACTTTTTGGATTGTCGCGCCGCCTAGTGATGAAAGACGTCAGTTAAAATGTAAATACTGTCGACAGATTGTAAATAAACACATCTTACCGGTTTTACTAACCAGTAATCATAATGCAGTGGATAAAAGTGTAGTACCATACGCGGGATGTAATTACACACTTTCTCACGTTTACAACAATTAACAACGGTCATTTACGATTCGACCGAAAAGACTTTTCTAAGTAGCGCCAAGGACTAGGTGAACTAAATGTGAAATTGTCAGCAACACGTAATCCAGGCAACAATTCAAAACATTTAAATCCATTATGTATATTCATGATTACAAAATATATACTTCCGTGCTAAAGTGCAACTTGTTGACAGTTGCGACGTGGTTGTTATGCAGATTTATCATTGAGCTTTTTGAGTTTCATTTATGCTGTCAACTTACAATTTATCTGGGCAGAAACGTGATTCACTAATGTTGGCAATGCAATGTCTCCGGGGATTTTTTCATGCGCATGTGATGCTGCTCGAAAAATTGGACTCCAGAACCAGATAAATCGATTCTGCCGTTTTCTCCATCTCTAGCTGAATGTAAACTTATTAGGTAATGATTCAAAGCATCGTAGCCGGTCGAAGCGTAATAACTAAATATGGTAGAAATAAAAGGGAGATAAGAAGCAGAATTTCTCAGTGGATAACAGCAAAGGAGTCGATGGAAGAGGTCGATGAATTAACTTATCTGGGAAGCGTAATAACTAAATATGGCAGAAGTAAAAGGGAGATAAGAAGTAGAATAAGACAAGCAAAGATAGCTCTTAACAAGAAAAAACGCCTCTTTACTACAAACAGTGTCAAGTTGTGTACGAGGAAGAGATTATTAAATGCGTACGTGTGGAGTGTTGCCCTATATGGGTGTGAAACCTGGGCAATAGGGAAAGAAGAGAAAAGGAGACTTGAGTCCTTTGAAAACTGGTGCTACAGGAGGATGCTCAAGATCCGTTGGAAAGATGAGATAACGTATGAAGAAGTTTATCAGAAAATAGGAGAAAAGAATGACATATGGAGAAGTATAGGGAACAGGAGTACAGGACTTGTGGGGCACACTCTGAGGCACGAGGGCATGATAAAGACGATACTAGAAGGAATGACTGAAGGAAAAAGATGCAGAGGAAGACCTCGACTTGATTATACGAAGCAGTTATTGGAGGATTGTAACTGCACCAGCTATCAGGAACTAAAAAGAGGAGCCGAAAAGAGAGCCGACTTAAGGACTGCTGCAGACCAATCTAAGGATTGAATACCTAAGAAGAAGAACAGCAAAGAGTTCGTCTCTCGTTCTCTTACGTTCTACAATTGGTGGCTGTTGATGGTGACTGCTGATTAGCTGCGGAAGAATAGGTACTTATACCTTTCTCTCAATTATATAACGTGTGGCTTTCTCACAAGTGAAATAGAGAAATGCATTGTCGATGTAATCCCTGTATTTCTCATGTGAGGTCGTATTTCGTTATTGAAGTTGGAGACATTTATTCGAAAGAAAAGAAATCAGTTTCAATTCTTCTTCGTTTGCAATTGGAAGCCGTCGTGAGTTAATAAAAGTTTTATTCATATTGATGAGTTTGAGAATAGTGCGGGAGGTTGGTTATGGCATCGTAATGTCCGAGAGAGGAAGGCATTGACTTAAATGGCGGCATCGGAGAGCGTTTGGTTTATTATTCATCGCACGTTTATTAGCAGAGTTTATTTAACTTTCATTGCATTTCAATTGTAAGTGTATGCTGACTGCCTGTGATGAAACGTGGCTTCACACACCCGGTAGTGGGGGAGTGTAATGGAGAATTGGAAGTACTATTTGTATTGCTTCTGGTAAAGTCTCTGGAATGTGCGGGAGGTATCCGGACCGAATCCGTATTGGAATTGTTTACATAATAAGGCAAAGCTTTATAAGAGGTGCATATTATTCGTAATGATTGACTACTTAAAGAAAGTAAGAGAGATGCGTTCTTTAGAGAAGTGATATCATAGCTACTTTAGTGATGGCAGGGGTAAAATGTCAAGCCAGGCTAACATATCTACGTGGTGCCCTGCAAGCCAACTCAAGGGTGTGTGGCAGGTTGCGATTCCTCTCCAGACGCTACCCATTGAACGCAATCATGATGTCATGCAATATTTTGCTATATCCTATACTCTTAGCCTAGCAATAATTGCAAATTTTATGTAGTATGTAATGATTTTTGTCGATAACTGGTTATACCATCTCCTCGAATGTTGGCTTTTAAGGATTTTGCGGTATGAAGACTCGACAGATTGTGGTCCCACATCCGCGAACAATGTGTTTTATGAAGAAAAAAGCATATATAAAAAACTTAATTTTTTATTATTTCCCAAAAATTGTTGATTACGTTCTTTTAATTTTACTTATATTTGTTTATAAACTTTAATTTACTTTAATTAGGATTTTTTAATGATTAAATGTTATTGAAGTGCAATGCAAGTTAAATAAACGAACGATGAATGATACGCCAAACGCTTTCCGATGCCGCCTTCTTAGTCACCACCTTCCCCTCTCTCTAGCGCCCGTAACGATGCCATAACCAGCCTCCCATATTATTCTCAAACTCATTCATATGTATTAAACTTTCATCGACTTAATGTTGCAATCGGAGAAGAATTGAAATTGATTTTATTTCTTTCGAATACGTGTCTCCAACTTCAATAAAGAAATACATCCCCACGCGAGAATTACACGGATGACTTCATGCATTTCCCTATTTCCCTGGCGAGAAAGCCAAATGTTATATAATTGAGAGAGAATTATAGGTATTGCTCCGCTTCTAAACTGTCGCTAACTACGGCTATTAATTTTAGAACATAAGAGAACAAGAGGCGTAGAAAATAAACAATCCATAGCAGTTTAATTTCCGACGAGGCCTGTATAATAATTTTTTTAAATTTATGGCAACATGTATAAAAAGGTTTTAACAATTAGGTTGATGACATTAACTTATATTTTATTTAAAAAATAGTTTATGCATGTTGTGTGCCGAGCATATCTCTGTCCCCCGGTACTACGCTGTGACGTAACTTACGTGCGAGATTTCTCAAGCGATGCGGAGCCTTGACTATTTTTAATACTCACGGTAAATGGGCATGGTACGTTGGTTAGGATACGGAAGTGCTAACTTAAAAACGATGACGAAATTCCAATCTTCTTCTTTCTCTTCAGCTTAATCCCTAGAGACTAGAGGATCGCTGTTCCTCACTCTCCTTCTCCATTCTGTCCGGTCCCTCGTGTCCTCAGATGTTAACTCTTTCTCCCTCGGGTCTTCCGCGATGCAATCTATCCATCTCCTCCTAGGTCTTCCTCTGGATCGTTTGCCGTTCACCTGCAGCTCCATCATTCCCCTCAAGACACTCCCCTCTTTCCTTCTCATCACATGCGTATGCCATTGTAATATTCGCTCTCGCACTTTCTTCGAAGCCTCAAGTACTCCTCTCAGCTGCCTAAACCGCACATTCCTTAATATATAATAAATTCTCAGGCTTCGCTTGGTGGAACAGCATTGCGATGGTTTGTAATTAAACTCGCTTTGTAGTATTTCACAATGGTTTTCATTATTCCGATCTAGGTTTCGACTCAAGTTAAGTCATTCTTGATAATAACTTAACTTGAGTCGAAACCTAGGTCGGAATAATAAAAACCATTGTGGAATACTACAAAGCGAGTTTAATTACAAACAATCACTCATTCCTTACCCTGTGTCTCCTTTTCTTTCCCATAGTACATCGCAACATCCTCATTTCCACTACGTTCAATTTAATTTCTTGCATCTTCTTCATGGGCCATGTCTCGCAACCGTAGATCAGGACTGGTCTCACAACTGATTTAAATACCCTTCCCGTACTTACTCCTTCCTGTTTACTCCTTCCGATCCGCTTATCGCATAACACCCCGGTTGTCTTTCTCCAGTTGATTCATCCTGATTTAGCCCTGTAGTTAATCTCCCTATCGAGATTTCCGCCTTCTGTGATGTGCGACCCAAGGTACTTAAGTCAATTGTCCTCTTCCAGCTTACTCCCTGTAATCTCACCTCGACCGCCTCCCTTGATCGCCTGCCTCCAACGTTGCGGTATTTCCTCTCTTATGTGTTTCACGAACTAACAGTACTGTCGATTAAAAATCATTGGTGCTAAGGGGCCATTCAACAACCACGTGGCCAATTTTAGGCCTTTTTTCGCCCCCCCCCCCTCCCCCTTGTGACCAGACTTGGCCTTGGTCTTAACCCCCCCCCCCCCCCAGGGGGTCACGTCGAGTGTAAGTCGGCGTGCGACTTACACTCGACCGACCATATGGATGCGCTGGCGATGTTACACCGTGTCAGTCGTCAGTTGTGTCTACTACTACTGTCGGCGCAGAAATTATGTGCACTCGAGTTTGGGTACAAATAAAAAGTTAACGAAAAGACTTACAGAAAACCTAACAACACTATAATTTTTCTCATTCATTTCTACGTTTTGTAATGGCAAATTTTAATTTTTTGATCAATTTTTATATTTTTTACTACAGTTATAACGTAAAAAGTACCGGTTATTTCCGGCGCGCGGGAAAAACTCCGACTTTGACACCTTGTAACTCAAACACAAGTTCTTCAATGACAACTATATTTCTAAGTGGATGATAGATATGTTTGCTATAGATTTTGCGAGTTTCAGCTTAGTATGTTTCATAGAAATAAAGTTATTATTAATTATTTAAAATTATTGCATTTCAAAACTGGGGCATCGTAAGATTTCGTTCTTGGTCTCGTTGCAATTGGCATGCCTTGAACGTTTCCAATATAGTAGTAGGATCGTGCGGGCAACGATACGAAGCTTACGTTTGTCTACTTAGTTGCGCTGTGGGCAGGGATACGACTGTCTTCGTCTACTTTGTCCGACCCCGAGCCGCCCTGCCCGAATTCGTTGACAAAGCTAAACATAGTTGTCAAGACGTAGTGAGCGGGCGACCACAGAGTGAAAATCAGCATTCGTCATCGGGTTTTTGTTCATCCAAATCGGCCACGTGGTACGCCGCCCCTCGTGACCAACAGTGGCCAAGACTCTAACCACCCCTCCCCCTCAAAACGACCACGTGGTTGTTGAATGGCCCCTGAGCATTAGAGATCCCTGCTTACTTCCAGATCTGATGGATTAATTAAACCACTCGCTGTATAGATAGATTTTTGTGCCATATTTAACAGCGGGGATTGATCTCCTACATTTCAAAAAATAATTCGTGTACTGTTGGTTTTAGAAACATAAAAATATGATATTCGCGGTATATAATTAGAACACCACAAGTGTAACACTCCGTCCGTCGTGTGGAACGTTAATCTATGGACCTCTTGGTCGCTTTCGTTCAAGAGTTGGTTTGTACCGTTGCGGGGCATTACTTAGCATGTCCTTCCCCACCTCTTAATTCGCGAAATTAATTAAATGCAAAGGAAAGCCGTACGTTTTGTTTGCTGTATTTGAAGCTTTCGAGATAAATCCGGTTTTGTAATTTAGGGTAACGTCCTGTCACTTTGCGCCGATTGTTATAGCCGATAGGAACGTGTTACGCTGAAGTGTTTACAAAATGGCGGTACGATATTAAACTTATTTAAAGAAATAGTCAAACTCATCTCTTGATGGATCAAATTCGGAATTTATATTGTTTTTCTTCAAATTAATTTAACAAATAGGTCAGAAATTGATATTATACTGTATCTACCTCTACATATCTACGTCTACATATTACCCCGCGAGCCGCCGCATGGGCGTGTGGCAGGGGGTGTTAGGTCACCGGCCGTGTAAAGGTGTAATTATTTTGGAGATGAAATGGTGACATGAATTATAGGAGTGTATTTAGTGGAGCTTAATTTTTATAGTGGTCGCTTATTGTTCGCGGAAAGAACAAGTTTTTGTACCTATCTGTTCGGCAGGGTATCTCTCTTATTTTATCGCATCTGTCAGACCTAGAGATGTGGTGATAATATTCTCTCTGTCGCTCTGAAAAATATTAGTTCTGTATATATTGCTACGTATTATCCCCAGCTCCTCTGCCAGAACACCTTGTAACACAGATAAACTACGGTGAAGTTGTGTTTCATTCTGCTTAGCGCACATAACGGAACAAATGCGATTGGAACACGCTCTGCGCTTAGCAAATAAGTACATTTTAGCGTAGATACGTGATTGGAAAGCACCCACAGGCCTCGCGTAATGATGAACGGTTAGGGATTTTCGTGTGTTTGAATGGATAATCTTGAGCGTCTGACATTTTATTTATTGCGTCTCTTATCGGGATAGTAAACGCAATCAACGAACGATCGGAAAGGATGCATGAGATTTTTACCAGCTGTTCAGATACACCGAAATCTCGCACGCCTCGTGATTGTACCATACGGCTCCTTAGTTACGGTATCTGAATTGTCCGGAAGGGTTCAAACAAAGCTCTCAATTTTGGGAGCTGTTAGAGACTCAAAGGCTAGATGCTACGGTTAAATTACTGGCAGATTCAAGTCAAGCTAGCTTCTTGGCGAAGCGGATGACCCAGTCATGTATCGCTATAGAACTGGTTGATGCGACAAAATTAGAGGGATGCACTGCCTGATTGATTGGTGGGTCATTCCATGCCAAAGCAAACAAAGTGAGTTCGAAAATGCCCGTGAACTCGACGTTTTCGAACAAATTCGCTGGATGTGCTCCTCATAATGATATTGTTAACCTTCCCCAGTTGTTCGATATGCATTCATCTGAATACTGGCTATGGGAGTGTGAAAAATTGAGCTTAAAGATAATTGGCGTTTGATTTGTTCTCGATATCTCTGAACCTTTGACACTTTATGTCTAAATTCAAATGCTAGTTTCTTTGAGAAAGCAACGGTACATTGCGATAGTGGTTAATCTTGGAAAGGAGTGATTAATTTTTAAGTGTCGGTAATTTAAGTGCTCGCTGTTTGCGTTGCCTCGCCATCTCGCGACATGCCAATAAAGTTGGGGAGAAGGTGATTTTATGCCAACTTGCGATCCAAGAACACTTTGTGAAATGGGAACTCAGAGGGTTGATTAAGCAGAAAAATTGAAAGCTGAAAAGTTTAAGAAAGGAGCAGAAAGTGGAAAGAAATTGTTCCCGCTGTTATTAATTACAACTTTGAACCTGCGCATAGAAATTGAAATATTAAATATAGCGTAAGAGCAATCGTATTGAGTACGAATGAAGTGGACTGTATTTTGATTACTAAAAGATCTTTTTATACTGTATTCAACCGTCTGTGTGGTACGGTTACAGATCAATAAGTATGTATCAACAAATCAACAATACATGCGGTTAATTAGTAACGCCATAAAAAAGAAGTACGAAAGCTGAGATGCGATGTCAGGAGCGATCAAATAGTTGAAAATAAAGAAGTAGAAATTATCAAAGCGCAATGCATATATCGACAATTTGCTGAATTTTGTTTCTCATTTTAGACATTGTGCATCTCGAAACGTCTTTAACTACCGTCGGAGTTTGAAATTTGGTTGTGAATTAGAATGGAGATTGTGCAATGGACTGAAAGTGGGAAGATTGAGTAAGAGCTCGAAATGGTGGGTGAGCAGAAGGAACTTCTGAAGGAGATCAGAATGAGACAGAGTAGGTAGATGGAAGAGGTAATCTACATCTACATAATGCGCTGCGAGCATCCTCTAACGTGTGCGGCAGAGGGTGAGTTATCGCCAACATAGACTGCAGCGTACGCTAATTATGTTTATGGGACTACGGCTGTTGATGTGGTAGCGAACACCTGCAAATGCTTGACAGCAATTTCACCAACAAGCCCCATACAATTCGTATTCCACTAATATTTGAGAAACTTTGTATTAATGTATTTTGCAACTGCATAAATGATGTGAGTAGGGCTGGGCAGTTTTCCAATATATATTGGTTAATGAATTCGAAATGATATGGTACTTTTTCGCAGTTTTTTATTCCAAGTCTTGGGATAAAAAAAACTGTGAAAATTCCAAGGACTTGGAACAAAACTGTGGAATTCCAAGGACTTGGAATAAAAAACAGATCTTAAATGTCACAGATCTTAATAGTAAGGAAATAAGGCCCAGTTCGTTAGATATGAAGGAGAGGTCGACATCGATCAAGATAATATTGGACAAAGTATCCTTTGTTGTAAAATTGACTGCGAGACATGGAAAAGAATAAGGCTGCAGGAATTGGTAACGTATCCTCAAAGGTGAGGCGTTTACTAAAGGTTAGCGAAGAAAAGTTTATTTGAGGCCATGTTGAGAGGTGCGGTTTTATTGAAGAGGGATATAGAGGGGAGAATATTGGGAAGTGAGGAAGAGAGAGGCTGAGGGTAGGTATTCTGGAGGAAATCAGAAGTGGAAGAGGTTTATAGAAACCTAGAGAGACTCCTGATTATCATTGATCGTTCAATCCTAAGATAGGTTGACAGCAGCCCTCCACCATTCCCTACCTAATGCTAGTTCTCTTACCACCTGGTAACTCATCCTATGTACTTGCCACTTTATTTGGTCCATGAACTTATTCCATGGTCTTCCTCATGGGACTTTTCCCTCTATTTTACCTTCAATTATGTACCTCACAAACCCATTGTCTAGCAAGGTTTGTCCAATCTATCTCGTTCTTCTTTGCTGTGTGGTGTTCTATATGGTCTTTCCTCGTCTACTTTTCTGTTCATTTCATCATTTCTTATTTATCCGTCCATTTTATCTTCAACATCCTCCTCCAGTACCAGAAGATATCAAAGGCTTCTAATCTGTTCTGGTCTGTTTTTCCTGTAGTCCATGCTTCCGATCCATAGAGTGCCACGCTCCACATTTTTTACATACTGCTTCTTGGTTTGAGGTCCTATCTTCTTTGAGCACAGCAGTTGTCTTTTTCCCGTGAACGCCGCCTTAGCTTGGGTTATTCTCCGCTTGATGTCCGTTGGACTTCTTCCGTCCTACGCGATACTGTTTCCGAGATATGTAAAGGAATTCACTTGCTCTTAATCTCTCTCCACTCAGTGTGACTTCTACATTCAGCTTCTCTCTTCCACAGACTATGATTTTAGGCATCGAATCATTTACATCATTCTTTGAGAAGTTGGTCCTTTGCGTATAGTGACATTTAAATATCTACATGATTTCTTGCTATGATTGCGAAATCGCCTGCGAAGCGGAGCATGTTTATTTCTTCACCGTTGATCTTAATTCCATTCAATCCAACTTCTTGTGCTTTTTAACTACCTCATCCAAGTCTACGTTGAACAGTGCTGGTGAAAGATGGTTCGTTGTCTTTCTCTTTAGTTAATTTTAGCTTCTACTTGTCTTCCGTTCTTCATTCGCATTGTGACGACTGGCTTCATATATTGTTGGTAGATTATTCTTCTGTCGTCGTAATCGATTCCAAATTTTTCTATCATCCCGAACATCATACATACATACCAATCACGCCGTTCCCCTCCGGGGTAGGCACAGTCACAAAGTTTTTCTCATGAATACATATTTGTACACCTAACTCTGCTTCAATAATTTCCTCAATACTGAACTATCCATGCAAACCTCTTTTGCCTCGTTTACCCCCATACACTGCTTCATACACGCCCCCCTGGTTTTAAGACTCCTGATATTCCTCCTCCTTAGAGTTTCCTCAATCACTTTCAACCAAAACTTTCTCGGCCTTCCTCTACCTCTCGCACCATTCATTTCACTCTTTTATATCTGTTTCATTATTCGACTTTCACCCATTCCCTCAGCATGGCCAAACCAACGAAGCACACTGCTTTCTTATGTCTCAATTACTGGAGCATCTAACCCACATTAATTTGTTACCCACTCATTCCTGACCCTATCCATCCTACTTTTGCCGCAAACACTCCTCAGAGCAAACACTCCATACCCGCGGCGTTTAGTCTACTCTCTATCCTGACAAACCCATGTTTCACTACAATACAACAAAGTGTGGAGAAGCACACTTTTGTACACGGCGATTTTCGCTTCCTTAGACAGGCACTCATTCCTCGATATGCTCCACATGCTACCTATCACTTTGCTCCCAGCATTCGCACGTCTCTTTATCTCCTCATATATCGGTCCATCTTTCGTAAACATCTTACCTAAGTATGCAAAAAATCATCTACTTCTTCAATTACTTCACCATTCGTCCTCATCATACATTTATTCTCCCCATTCTCCTTATCAAAAACTAATACTTTAGTGTTGCACGTATTTACACTTAATTCCACTCTCTCTGTTGATTCTCAAAATTTATCTATGAGCTTCTGTAATCCCTACATCATTATCTACTAAATATTATTGATGGCTTTCTCCAAACTGTGGTTTGACCATGCGTATTTTTTTCTCTGTCATTTCATCCAGGCTGAGTATGGCCTCTCAGGATCCTCAGTTCTTCTTAAATTCATGTTGGTTTTCTGTGAAGTTGTCTTCAATTTTCCTTTCAAATCTTGAGACCGTATGACTAGTAAGTAATAGGAGAAAAAGTGAAAATACGTTCCAGAAATGGGGCTGTTGCGATAAGAACTGTCCAAAAAACTATTAATCAGTCGATAGAATATCCAATTATGATTTAATCATCAGCTACTGGTCGAAAAAGCGTTGGATGCCGCTTTGTTGAGGAATACCAACCTTAGGTTTAATAACCTCTGGGGTGAGTCGTGATGGAAAATTTTTTCAGCATATAAATGCGGAGTCTCAAAATGATCAGTTCTTTAATAGTAACCTATGTGTAGCGTTGTTGATAATGGTACTTTTATTAGTGATTAGCTCGACTAATTTCTGAAATATTTTCCTTTTCATACTCATCCTAACAGTTACCCGACATTCATTTATTCTTGCGCAAAATCTACCGCATCCTGAAATTTCTTTCTTTCGTTTCTCCTTCCTTGGCCTATATACTTATCACTTGACCTTCCTGCTGAGTCAGCCTTTCAGTGTGTTCCCAACGCATCCATTATCTTTTAGGACGTGCTCTATATTTTTGTCTTCTTCTTTTTCCTATTGCGCCCAACGTAGGCAATTCTTCTTGTACTCTTTTGCATCCCTATTCTTTTCTTAGATTCTTTCTTTATCTCTGATTTTATCTACGGCATCCTTCTGCGACACCAGATTTCTAAACTTCGAATTCTTCTCTGTCAGTTCTGGTTCTTTTTCAAAGGTATTTTTTTTCATACACACGGGATCGAATAGTGAAACCTTGAGCACCTGAGCTTTAATTCTCATCACGAAGAGTATCTTAAGGTGGTTGTGGCTATTATTGTACATGTGAAGAAGTTCTCGAGCTTTACATGCCTGTGTTCATTAATAAAATCCATGGATTAAGGCGAAAAAAATGCATCAAAATGCACCAAACCGATTTGGTTTTTTTGGCAAGTTAATGCTATTTTTAATGCGTTGCCATGTGGCTCATGGCATACATTTCGTAGTAATTCGATCACGTGGGCATAATTTCCTGCCAAACGCCAAATAATGCATTTCTTATTATTACGATCGTCGCTAGCTAATATCAAGGCGTCGCGCTGAGTCCAATATAAAAAAACCGATCTCTGAATAGCTTTGTCTAAAATTCGGATATCTTTCCGAAACTAACCTTAACTTGCTTCGTTCGAGAAAAAAAATAAGCATAATTTATGCATCATTTCCATTACTCTATGCGTGATGAGGTACAACGCAAAGGCAGATGCTGTTAAATGAAATGTGGTCCAAGAAGCGTTTTTCGACTTGAAAAATCATCGAAACCTGCACTCACAAAGTCAGTGTCAACAAGATTACCGCTCCAGCCACGCTAACATAGCTTTTCTAATGACCGTTGCGCCCCGTGTTATAATTATTCAGAGCTGTGAGAATGATTCAGATAACAAGCCAGCGTATTATTAAAATGAAATCATCCTCTGACTGTTCAGTTTCTGCTTACGGTTGGTCACCATCGGGTGACTGTACTGCGCAGTCACTTCAAGTAAGCAGAAACGCGTCGTGACAGTAATGTTCTTGGTGGAGTGCCATTTAATTTGAATAACATGAAAGGCTTTCGCTATATCTCGCCTAGAAGACTGTAAATTTTATGCAAATCAACACTCTAAGACACATCTATTGAAAGGAGTAATTAAAAAATAATGGGATGAGTTACATAATGCCATTTTAAAGATCTATTCTGAGAAAATTAAAAGGTTAAAAATTAAGGGTAAAATTATCCTTTAAAGGGTATTTTATTCCTTTTCTCTTTTTCTTTACTTTTATTTTCCATCTAACGTTGCCACCCAGCTAATTGCCTTAGTGCTACGAAATGCTATCAGATATATAGAGAAAAATACCCACACACTCCCTCTGTGCACGACGTCTGTACTTTTTCGGGTCTACATTTTGTTTTTTTCCGCTGTAATTGGGAAGAACAGACCATAGGAGATGACTAATCGTGGGGGAACGGTGCGTGAAATTATTCTTTCGGAGCGTGGCACCTAATGGATTGAACACATGGACCATTGGAGAAGTGGATCAGGAAAGATAAGGAGCTGTCGAAGACTTGGGGCGATGCGAGATAATCTCGCTCTCGTAACCAAGGAGTCACCTGGGGTAATCTCGAATGTTTCGAGATTATGGTGCATTTGTGGTAACGAAATGAGAAATCCGTCGAATAATTCAGAAAACATACCGAAGTAACATATTAGAGTACCTACCTACCTTTGCAATTCATCGTGTGAGTCAGAATACTTTACGTTTATTCGCGCAAAATTTAATGTGTGCACTCAAATTTAGAATCATATTCTAAGTAAAATTTTTGAATTCCACATTTTTAAGAGTAAATACGATGATATTTTACTGTTTTTCAATGAATTATTGCCGATACCTGGTTTGATATCCTTCGTAGCCGATGTAAATACTCATATCCCACGACCTTATGACGCCTAAGACGGGGGTTTTCAAGCGTGGTACGATATTACGGCTATAACGGGGTTATGACGGCTATCACATTTACATAATCGCTCCTTTTCGCTAGCCGTCATAGCTATGACGCCCCCGTCATACGAACAATGGTTATGACGCCTATGACAGTTACATAATCGACCCGCTGGAGGAAGACTTCTCGGATTGTTGACCGGACGAGTGGTTCCAACGTTTCTAGGTCCGACACGTTCCTCGTCACTATGGAAATGATGTCGGTGTCTTGGAAAACCTTATCCAGATCAGTTTTCTAGTTTTTAAAAAACTCAATCCTTGTATTTTTCTCGCCTTCTCATCGATGAAGTACCCTAAAGACTGGAAATAACAACCGCTGTATAAGTTACTGCACATTTGACGGTAAATGTTTTATGCAATATTAAATCCGTACTCACTTCCGGTAATCATAGTTCTGTACCAGATCTGTTTCGACCATGCCTGATGTCTTTAACATACTGTTGTCTAGTAATTCCTGCCGCTCGTTAAAGAATAGAATATAACAGAAGGGCTAGGTTAATCAGTTGATTAACAACGGTAGTAAAATACTTTGATAATTAATTATATTTATAAGGTATTTTCTTTCTTACGTAACTTAATTTTTAAATAAGTTAATTGTATAGCAAAAGTTACCTTTCCCTGGTATTGAATAAAAGCTTTCGGATGATGCTTCTCACACAATTTCGTTATCGCAGGTATTGTTTAGATTTCAATATATTATAAACTTCTCCTGCATTTATCATCCAGGACTAAATTAGCCACTTTTTCACACCATAGCGTATATGATCAAGTGTTTAACATGCTCTTCGTTAATGTAAGAAATGTTTTCAGTTGGTGGTATGTTGCATATCTAATTTACTTTCAATGGCGTCCGTGAAACCTGGATCTCAAGGCCCCCGAAACGATGGGGATTAGTGTGCGATAAATGAATCGCTCAAAGTTCAATTGGATGGCCTCGAAATAATTCTTTTGTTTTGGACAGATCCGTATCTATGTTGAATTTTATCTCATCTCCTTGGTCTTTCAGGTGGTCCTTGGCGGTGGAAGTGACGTGGATGACTGCAGACTCAAAAAGACCCAACGGACAAGATGACTTAAATGGAATTTTACATTTATTGAGGTATTTTACTTTTTCAATTACCGTTTTGCTTTTCTCGGTTTGGATATTGGACTGATGACCGGTAGCAAGAACATTTATTTATGGAATCAATAGTTATGAGATCCATAAAGTTATAGATCTCATAAATATATTCGGGTTTCAGGAGCACATTTACGAGCTACATATCTTATTTACCATTATTTAATAACTTCGAACATTTGATCTAATCCTCCACCACTGAATAAATTTACGAAAGTTTAGCCCATGAATAATTGCTAATGCAGATGATAATTAGTCAGTAAGAGTAAACAAACTGGTCATTGGTCTTAACGCAACTCTTTTATCAAGTAATTAAGTCTCTAAGCGGTTCATTGCGCATCCGTCATCGTGGCTACTGATGGAACTCATAACTCGATGCTATAAGTTATGAAACCAATAAATTTATCGAATATTTCTGCAACACTTGATTGAATGATTGCCGTGGGATTGAATGGATCCCATAACTTTATGGAATACGTATGTGTCATTCCTGCAACTGGCCATTAATCTGAAAAAACATCTCCTTTAATAAATTATTACCTGATTTAAAATAAGTAATGAAGTTGTTCAAAGGCCTTATTAAGATGCTCAAGGTTCGTATTTATCGCCCATATGAACAAGTCTCCAAGTAACGTGACAAGAACCTGCAATTGGCTTCCAGTTACATTAATTAGGACACCTTAAATTATAACCTGATTTGTTTAGACAGTTTTTTCTCTTCTCGTTATGGTCTTGCCCAGCCCTGAACCTATTTTTATGATCTTGCTGGGTTTTCATTATCTTGTAATGAGACCATATACTAGGGCTAGTGAAAGCCTTTCTCTAGATGAAGGAACAAGAGTTGTGTGCTTTTAAGCGCCATTTTTTAAGCTATTGGCACTTTTATCCCGAAGTGCGGGCAGCAATGCTGCCGCTAGTTGCTCATTCTCGCGCTCCATCTGAGCAGTCCGTGCTGAGAAATAGCGGTCTGTTAACATTCTCAAAAGGGTTAAGTGGCTTAAAATGAAGTTAATTCATAACTATAAGACTTTTTTAAAACGCCTAATTGATACCGGTAAAGTGCGTGGCGCAGCACCATTTAATAATATCTGGCCTTTGTCACTTAAAAAACGACAAGAAGAGACGATTTGGCCGAGCAAAAATTCAGTAGAGATTTCAAAATGAGGGATCATGTCATTTTATGTTGGAAAAATGCCTTATTCGAGTTATATTTGACTTTCTATTCGAGAGCGAGAAAGTGATTTTTAAGTGATGTCCGTCTGTGCTAGTCAGATATGTGTCATCATAGGATGAAATTTTATTTGGTTTATAATGAACTGATCATTTATCCTACTAATATTATAAATGTGAAACTTTGTATGTTTGTTTGTTTATATGTTCTGATGTTTGGTACTCAATTACGCAAAAACTACTGGACCGATTGAGCTGAAATTTGGCATGTAGATAGAAAATATATCTGTGAGAAATATAGGCTATATTAAAAAGCCCTCAG
The DNA here is from genome assembly GCA_963169105.1 of Ceriagrion tenellum. Classification (NCBI taxonomy): domain Eukaryota; kingdom Metazoa; phylum Arthropoda; class Insecta; order Odonata; family Coenagrionidae; genus Ceriagrion; species Ceriagrion tenellum. The sequence goes on from OY720637.1 coordinate 128,129,291, forward strand.
GGTCCCCTAAGGCCCCCAAAGTACCCCCCTTGGTGGTCCATGCTAATCATTTGGTTCGGTGCAGTAGTTTTCTTTTTTGCTTTTTAAAAGGACTTTCACACAAGATAGAGAGCTGGAATTTTTAAAAATCGAATGGCTGAATAAATGAAAATTCTAATTCTTTCAATCAATTTTCTATTACGTTTCCTATTCGTGTGAAAGCTATGTTTTTAGCTGAAAAATCTCACATTTTCTCTGAAATCAACAATATGATATTTCCTTGGCAACCAGAGATTTAGTAGCCTCTACCATTTAAATATCTGGTTTTCCTGCAGGACCATGATAGCACGTAGAAAGAAAATCTGTAAAAGAAGGGCCCGCAGTCCCAAGGGCCCCATGATAGATTGCTTCGAGGGATAATCGATAATTTCTATGTATTCTTTTCAACAAGTATTCTATTCAATGTCTATACTCAAAGTACCTCTCATAGGGGCACTGAATGTATATGAAAGATCATTACGTAGTAAACGATGAAAAAAAGTAATTAAATAGACTATACATGCGATTAAATGTGCAAGAATACTTACGCGCAGCGAATGGTAATTAAGGACATTGGAGCATTAAAATTGGCAATTGCTCTAAGAATCACTATAGATTTTTGATTCAGTAACTAAAACCAATGATTATGGCTACCCTTTACGCCGAAGGCGCCGTCCTGGTGACGTAAGTTTCATGGGTCAAATAAGCATGGCTGCTGCAGCAAATGCTTCTTTTGACGTTGTCAACCGCTGGATTGTACCCTACTCCCCGATCCTAATAAAAATACTCAACGCTCATATCAACGTTGAATAACACAACTCAATTAGGTCATTGATTGCCAATATATGTATGTACACCATTGAAACGATCAAGCCGTCATTCACTCAGAAGACGGCTCAAGAGAACCGGGGAACGAGGTGACAATCTATGAACCTGGGTGCTATTTAATTAGTAATGAGTCTGCTTGGCCCATTTTTTGGTTTCCTGTGCATGAAAGAGGACCAGCAGTCACGCATCCCTAGTGCACCTGAAAAACGGTCAGCGTATCTACTACAACGAACACGACGAACAAGATATGTCACGAACTCCTCAAATGACCACGCTGACTGTATTCTTCAGGGTTTGTGGTTTTTTTTAATAAAATAAGTTCAATTTTCTTCACACCCGTTGAATTTCAACGGGTACCTTCGGCTAATTTCCCATATATCAATGAGGATTTCAATATTTCTCGGGTTGCATCCGCGTCAGTTGTCATTCAGCACAACAGTTTCGCCAGCTATCCTGCTGGCGTCCTCAGGTGAAGGATGGCGACAAGGTTTTGGTCCGTCCTTATAAAGACCGGGGAAAATTCACTCCATGCGTGCTCTGAGATGGCAGATGCTTTGAATTATGGACACACCATACAATTCGAAGACGCAAAAATAATAGCCAAGGAAAACAGGTACTTCCCGAGAATAATAAGAGAGGCTATAGAAATCATAAAAACACCAAAGAATTTTAACAGAGAAGATGGATATCCATTGCACAGCGCTTGGAAGAGAGTAGTAATATTCCCGCGCAAACGCGACGCTGCTCCATGATTGGCCGGAGCATTGATCGCTTTTTGGCGCCAAACTTGGCCTTTATAAGGACGGACCAAAACCTTGTCGCCATTCTTCACCTGAGGACGCCAGCAGGATAGCTGGCGAAACTGTTGTGCTGAATGACAACTAACGCGGATGCAACCCGAGAAATGTTGTAATCATTTGATCAACGCCGCGGAAACCTGCGAACTAATATCAATATGAGGTTCGGTCTCAATAATGCTATCGGTCGTCTAGGGGACAGGTTACCAAAAACAATGAATTTTCATCAATTTATGATTGTTTTTTTTTCAAAATTTTAAGTGTTAATCAGATGAATAACAAAAATCGATTGCTACAATGAGTAGTTTTATTTCTTTTTATTTCCAATGTTCTTTTTTTCAACTTAGTATAACCATTATTATTAATTTTAATTTGCAAAAGAAAAAAGGTCTGCGTGCCTGAAAAACGAACATTACATGTATTTCTCATGGAAATGCTTTTACTCGTCTGAAGTCAAACCGGAGACCATTCGGTAAAGAAATGTAGCCATAATCCTTCCGAGTGGCATAAGGAATCATTTTACAAAGGTTTACGTCATTCCGTGCAGTGGTTTGGTAGTTATAAGTGACGTACATTCACAATTTCTTTTTTATATGTAAGAAAGAAGATATGAAGATAAATATAATGGTTCCCCCTGGTGGTCCATGCTAATCATTGGGTTCGGTGCGGCAGTTATATTTTTTGCTTGTTAAAAGTACTCAAGATAGAGGGCAGGGATTTTTTTTCATCGCATGGCGAAATAAATGAAGTTTCTTACTCGTTCGAAGGATTTTCTTTCATACTTCGTATTCGTCTGAAATTCACGAATTTCGCAGAAAATCTCACATTTTTCTCTGAAATCAAAAATAGCATATTTTCTTGGTAACCAGAGATTTGATTTTCAAGGGATATTTGCGCCTCTAGCGTTTACATATAACGTTAACCTGCAAGCCCATGATAGCACCTAGAAATAAAATCTGATTGAGAAGGGCAAGGATTCCCAAGGGCCCCATGATAGATTACTTCGGGGGGTATTCGATAAATTTTATTTATACTTACAACAAATATACTCTTCATTGTCTATTCTTAAATTAGCTCTCACAGACGCACTGCATGCACATGAAAGAACCATTACGTAGTAAACGTTACACATAAATACCCTGGTGTCAGCGTCTCTAATACAACGAACACATAGTACTACTAGCGAATTGCAACGAGACCAAGAACGAAATCTTATGATGCCCCAGTTTTGAAATGCAATAACTTTAAAAAATTAATAATAACTTTATTTCTATGAAACATACATAGCTCCAACTCGCACAATCTATAGCAAACATATCTATCCTTCATTTACATAAATATAGTTGACATTGAAGATCTTGTGTTTGAGTTACAAAGTATCAAAGTCAGAGCTTTTCCCGCGCGCCGTAAATAACTGGTACTTTTTTCGTTATAACTGTAGTAAAAAATATAATAATTCATCAAAAAAAATAAAATTTACTATTACATAACGTAGAAATGAATGAGCAAAATGATGGTGTCATTAGTTTTTCTGTAAGTCTTTTCGTTAACTTTTTATTTGTACCCAAACTCGAGTGCACATAATTTCTGCGCCGACAGTAGATAGGTTACGAGCTCCACGATGACCACGCTGACAGTATTCTTCAAGCTTTGTCAGTCGGGTTTCCTTATATTATATGTTCAATGTTTTTCACATCCGTTGAATTTCAACGGGTAACCTCCGCTAGTCGTTATTATAAAAACATCTACGACTCAGTTTCAACATTTTGAAAAAAATCTATTTTTGACGGCTAAAGTGGCTTCTCAGACCACTGTGCGTGGCCATCAACTTCAGATGTTACTCTCTATATCTCTGGTATCCATTTTTACTGCATTTTATCTCCTGAAACTTTAAATTTTGACACTTATTGTTCTGGTTTTTCTTTGAATTAGTGATCATAAATCTTCATTCTTAGAATATAATCGTGCTGTGCTTCAAACTTATGCCAGCGCACGATGAATGTGAGTACCAGGAAAGGCAGAACGAATGAAAATAATTTTCTTTATTCATAAGTAATCCTCTCCGGCTTATATTTGTGAAAATAAGTAATATCCATGATAAAAGACAACTTTGTTTCAATCCACACATTTATTTCTTCAACTTCGTGCCATCATCAGGGCTAATTATGGCACGAAGTTTCTGAAACCCGGGTCGTATTTATAATAAATGTGTTGATTGAAACAAAGTTGTTTTTTATCATGGATTTCTTTATTCAGTATTCTGAAATGAATTTGTTGAAGGAGCAACGAAGGCTTGATGTGAAGCAAAGACGTTCCGTATAAAGGAGGAAAGGAACTATCGACGGGGGTTATAATGTGCCTATCCGAACGTGTGTTTTCGAAGCATGAACAATGAAGAGGATGGATTATGCAAGTTGAGAGGCGTGTGAGATGAGATTTCTCACTTTGGAATTGGAAAAACCAGAATGAATTGAATGGGAAATGAAATGAGAGAGATGGCACAGGAGGAACTATTGCAGTGGATAATTGAGATGGCAAGTCTCAAAGTTCTTCAGACTTTTGAAGAGAATGGGAACGATAAAAACGTTCTACGCTGTTTGCGTGAAGCAATCCGAAGAAATTGGCCAGGTTTGTGGCGAAACAACTCGTGGAAATCGCATTGTGATAGTGTACCTGATCGCAATTAAATGGTTGATCGTGAATGTATGACCAAAAACAACACCGGTGTGATCCGTCAACCTCCGTGTTTGCCTGCTGTGCCTCCCTGCGGCCTACTCCTATTCCCTGGGATTAAAAATAAACACGACAGGACGATGTTTTGCCAGCAGTTGGTAGGTAAAAACTGAATGGCTTAAGAACCCAAACGTATTACCGAAAAATGCGTTCTTCGTGTGCGATCGTGGTTCTCCATAACTCGTGCGATACTGTTAACGTTATTTTTCAATTGCTCTCATGAGAGCGAAAACAAATATATTTCTTGAGCTTTGCCAGGTGCTTTGAATCACTAGTTTAAATCGATGGAGTACGTTCTAAGGACTGCAGTTTTGAGCTCTGCCCTTTGAGAGCGGTTTGCGTTAAAGGATAATGATCACGGCAACGCGAAAGAAGGAAGCGTCATTTCACCTCGGAAATGCTTCGAAGAATTGGAATGTGCTGGTACAAGTGCATTATATCTGATGTGGACTACTTTTTTGGGGTAAAATTTAATATTGAGAAATAAATGCAGGTTTATTTTTGAAAATTCCGCGTATTTTTTTTACCAAACCTCGTATAATAACTGTATTGATAAGTAAATTTAAATCTATTGACTCCGGTATCTCGTATGATGACGACCTTTTGAGATGGTTTTGAAATCGTTTGACGGAAAAAAGTTGTCTCTATTCTTCGAAAATGATTTCCAAACATCGGCAGACAAAGGAGGAAATGAGACAGAATTTCCTGCTCCCCGTTTCTCTTATTGAATGCAGCCCCGTTATCTAAGTCGCCTATCGATAAGGCTAGCACACAGAGATGCATTTAATTTTCCATGAGTTAACGTTTTAAAAAAAAGCTCTTTATCAACCATGTCACCTGTCACCTTTCGTATCAAATTGGGGCACCACAGAGTTAGATGACGTTGCCAGAGAAACCGATAGCGTCTGATATGCATCTCTACTAACAATAAGTGTTGTTGAAATGTGTGTCAACTAAGAGCGGTAACATAAATCACCGAGCAGTATGTTAAAAGAATTTGATAAGGTTTTATTGTAATTCTAAAATATTTTAGATTCAGCTGAACTTGAAAATTGATTAGTAAGTACTGAGGTGATAAGCCTATGAGTTGATTTTTTTCATTCGTTTATTTTTTATATCCTACCAGCTGATTGGTGTGTTTTTGGATAGTACTTATTCTTACGTTCTAGTATCTGGCATATCGTTCCGTTTCCCTCATATACGTAATCAGCCATTCTTCTTCTCTTCTAAGGGTTATCCTTCTTGTTTCAGCCACGACTATTAAGAATCTCTTTTTTCAGCCTTCCTCTTCATTTCATTGTACGAGGTGCATCCCATTTCCATCGCCAATACTTTTAGGTACGAAGTTCTCGGTCGTCCTCTCTGTCTTTTGCCTAGAATTTTTCCTTCCATAATATTTTGTATGAAGCTGTCATGCCTGAGTAAGTGTCCGATGAACTTTGCTTTTCTTGTTTTAATTGTTTCCAATAGTTCTCTTTCTGTATGGACTTCATTTAGTACTTCCTCATTAGTTTTTCTGTCTTATCAGCCATTAGATCGCTCTTAAATTCCTCATATCGTCTTCCCCTTTTTATTTCGTCCAGTATTCCTATCCTCTTCCCTCCTCTTCGACGCTTCCCCAGTCTTCTCACTTCTATAACCCTCTTTTATAATCCCTCTCTTTTTAAAACGTCCTCCATCCATCTCTATTGACTCCTCCGAACCTCCCCCACCAGCTTCCTCTCCTCTCTAACCATATCCAATTCCTCCTCGTTTGTCCTTATCGCTACCCGGCTCACCCCCTCCATCGTTCTCCAAACCCACACCTCAAACGCCTCCAGTCTACGTGCATCTTCCCTTCGCAATTATTATTTTTATTTCGTATATTTCCGTGAGTCATTGGCCCATGAGGCAATTACAAATTATACAATAGTTGAGAGAAATAATTACACAACATGATTACATTTAAGAAGGAAAAAAAGCTCTTACAAGCAAGAGCATTGTGAGCGGACGGTTAACGGATTTAACTAAATAAGGTTATGCATTAAATTTCATACAGTAAACCGTTACAGTTCATTAGTCAACCAGAAGAAAATATATACGGAGCATTACACAATATTAAGAATAGGAAGTTCAACATACATAAATATTTAAGGACATTGTAAAATCTTGAGCATTAAGTTTTCTCAATAGCAATGACCCGGTCTTTGATCCAGGCATGAAATGATTTAACAAATGAAAAAAAAATTTCTGTTATTATATTGCTATTCTTTCGCCTGTTGTTGTCTAATTATATGCTGTGGTTACTAACTGTGATCAAGGATAGGAACGGTAGAAGAAGATTTTCCACCTATCCTTCTTAATGTGTATTTATAATTTTTCCTGAAATATATTCTATTCCAATAAATATAAATATAAAACTATATTCCAATCTTTACATCTACATAATACCCAGCGAGCCGCCGCATGGGCATGTGGCAGGGGGTGTTCGGTCACCATCCGTGTAAAGATGTAAGTTTTTTGGAGATAAAATGGTGACATGTATTACAGGATTGTATTTAGTGGAGCTCTATTTTTGTTGTGGTGGCTTATTGTGCGCGGAAAGAACGAGTTTTTGTACCTATCTGTTCGGCAGTGTATCTCTCTTATTTTATCGCATCTGTCAGACCTAGAGATGTAGTGAGGAGTCATGATAATATTCTCTGTGTCGCTCTGAAAAACATGAACTCAGAATTTCTCAAGCAAACTAAGTATAGCGTGTAGCCTCTGAGTCTCTAAGGGCTCCCACTTTAATCTCTCTAAAAGTTGTGAGACACTATATGTACGCTCGCAGTAGTTTTTAACAAAATGCGCTGCTTTCCTTTGTATTTTATTAACTTTGTACCTTGAAATTGATTGCGTGAATTCTGTACGCTCTGTCATGTTTCTGGCTAACTTTGAATGTGATATCATCAGCTGCCATCTAGTTAAGAATGGTTTCTTTCAGCGCACTCTGCACACTCCCTCCTAAGAGTTCTATAATTACCACTATATACTAATCTTTACTGTCCGTCCAAGTCTTCCTGTCGTACTCCATTCTCAATCTTCCTCTGTAATTATCTCCTGCCATTCCTTCAAGCGTTGCTGTTCTCTAAAGACTGTTGTGACTTTAGATGAGTACAGTTACTTCGCTCTCTCCTCCCTCTCTGGGTTATCATTATATAATCTTTTTCGATGCAGAAATAAAATTTACCAATAGGAAGCATAAATGAAATCCCATCATATCTGTGGTGCAAAAAAATTGTTTTATATAACTGGGACTCAAAGTACGTGGGTAAATATTTGTATAAAAGTCCTTAACTTGACTCATTCTGTTCCCACCGTACTGTGAATATGCCTTCATAACAGGTTTCTTTTTGTGATTCTGTGAAAATTATGGTGGAGATTATCAGATTTATTTTTATAAAATTTTCAGGAAACATCAAATTCAAACTATAAAATGGTTAACGAGCGTTGTAAAGTCCACATTTTTTTAGGTAAAGTATCTCCGTAGTGCATACGCGTAACAAATCTTATGGGAAACCTCTCCCAACCCAAACCTTATGGGAAACCTTATGGCCTCTATTTTTTGGCGAATATATCGAAAAGTAGTGCGGTTAATTAGCTGATATTTTGGTGTCTCTGGAAAGGTGATATATTATTCTTCATACTTACTTTTACTTTACTTTTCGCGATCAGGCCCAGTGGACCGCGCGATGTCAGGACCAAGGCTCTCCACTCTTCTCTTCTTTTGGCTATTTCTCTCCAATCTTCCCAGGCTTCTATTTGCTGTAGATCCTCTCTTATATTATCCATCCATCTTTTCTTTGGTCTTCCCCTTGGTCTTCCCCCCCCCCTCCTTGCTGATGTAATTTGCAAGTTTAGGATATCGTTCATCATTCATCCCTTCCACATGTCCTGTTAATTCGTCTTGGACTGGCCCATATTTTTTCCTAAGCACTCGCCTCTCAAATATTAAGAGTTTGTTTAGATCTTGTTTTCGTGTGCTCCAGCTTTGGCAGCCATAGAGAACCACAGGGGTTAATATCTTGTACAATCTTATTTTAAGATCTCTTGATACATGCCGGGACTTCAAAATATTGTTCGAAGCATAGAATGCCTTATTATCAGCTTGAATTCTCGCCTTTATTTCTACTTCATTTGATGCCTCTTCCGACAGAATTGCACCAAGATACTTAAACTCTCTAACTCTCTTATAATTTTCTTCATTTATTTTTATCTGCAAATTTTATTCTTCATAGTGAGACCCAATTAATTGGCTTCTAGGTGGAATATCATCTCGGTCAAACTACCGTGACATAAAATCTTCCTCCTCAACTAAGTGCTTCGCTCTGGTGACTGCCACCATGTTTTTCCACCTCTATGGAGCCGTCACACAAACGGGCGTATTAATTTTCGGAATCCAAACTACTCAGCTACTTCTTGTGGCCGAAATCTCAAGACGCCTTCCTGCCTTTTCTCCCGTTTAGTTTTCAGGGCCAGATTTTCTCCCTTTACAGGAATTCCACCCGAGTGCTGCGCGCGAGGCTAAGGGGAAAAAATTTCTTACCCACCGTTTTTCCCCTCCCGCTCTCTTTCTCTCTCCCTCGTGAGAGCTTGGAAAACCTTTTGCCCGCCGCTTTCGAGAATCCTTGCCTCTTCTATTTTCGTCCAGCAAAGGGTCAGGGTCCCCGCTACCTGAATTTATCTGGTTCGCGGAGGAAGCGGCATTTCCTGTTTTCGAGAGATGTTTTTGTCCTTTTGAGCCCGCCGACGACTCTCCGACTGCCCCATCGCGTCGGCGCCTCTTTACATACCTTTCCGGCCTTTGCGCTAGCGGGTTTCTCGAAGCTTGTACGGTATGGTTCGTCAGAACTACCCAGTCAGTTCCCTCCCGTACTCTAAAGGCCGTTTTACTCAAGGCACTACGTAGTGTGAGAAGGATATCAGTTCACCCTAGAAATCGATGAATTTGGTCTCATTTTAGATGAAAATATGTCATCTTTGCAAAGATACTAGAGCAGCTGTTCCCAATTTGTTTTTGCATACGGAACACATATTGATCCACGTATTTTTGGCGGAACTCTATCTCGAGAGTTGCAAATTAACTCGACTATTATGTTACTTTAAGGTGCGGTAGGTACATGGTGTATGAATGAAATGGAGTTTTGGATTGAAATCTTTTAAATTAAGAAAATAAAAAATGCGTTTAAATGCCTGTTTTTTTAGGACAGTAGAGCCTCATTCGCGGAACCCCTGTGACCCTTTCACGGAACCCTAGGGTTCCGCGGAACACCATTCGGGAACCGCTGTACTAGAGTATCACCTCTCTCTAGCCTACCAATATATTATTCTTGTATACATATCATTTAAGTTTTGATTCAACATTTTTTTTCTTAAAATAAGATATAATTCTTTCCCGGCGAATGAATAAATTCTTCTCGGGCTTCCCACCGGGTCACTATGCATATTGGTTAACCCGGGAAGAATTTATTCATTATTTTTCTTCTAAACATAATTTTCCGTAGACTTTTCGGTTACTTTTTTATCTTCTTCAGGGCACTTAAACTACCTTAAAATGTTGATAAAATTCATATTTTGATTTGAGAGTGATGTTTTGTTCTTGATTTGAAATGGTTTTGTAAATTTAATGAGTTTAATATTTTGGTATCTTTTGTTGTTAGTTTTTATCCAGGATTTTAATCAACATAAATAATATAATTATAATAAATGAAAATGTCATCTTTGCAAAGATACTAGAGTATCACCCGCTAACTTCACTTTTTTCCGAGATATTTGCCAAAAAACGACAGCCATTTTATATGGGATATGCTACATTTATTCACTCCAGAGGGACATTATTTTTAAAAATGAAGTATTTCTAAAGCCTATTATATCGTCAATAAATTGACAGTGCGTAGTTTTGTATATTTTTATCAATTATTTTAAAAATTAAATCATATAGTCACAGTTGTAATTTTTCAGAATCACCAGAAACCCTTCCGTTGAGGAGGGGTTCTAAATGTACCGCGTGGAAAAAATGAGTGAAGTTAAAGACTTGTATGGATGCAGAGTAATTTAATTTCTGAGAATTTCAGTCGTATAAAAGTATACTATTGTACCATTAATATTACAATGTTTACTTCATACTGCCTACGGCTGATAGAATTAAAACATTGAATTCAAATATGATCTTCATTATGACTAGGGAAAATTCTCTCTCAAACTACCTTATGGTGGTCTATTTATTTCCCACAGATTCGCGTGAAACTTCGCATACGTTCGTAATGTGTGTAGATAAAGGTGAAAAAATTGCATGGGATCGAATTGGTATCTGCAATTTATTGCTATTTAACAGGTATCCTCATGCCACTTGAACTAAATTTCGATATGATTCGATTCTATATGCGCAGATTTTCCCGTAAACGCGAAGTAATACGAATTAATGTTGTTATAATGGCTGAAAAAAATATAATGTTATTGTGCCGAGTAGAAACCTCGTATTTTCATAAGATTTCGGCTTGAATTACGAAATCCTCTCCGTTCATGACAATACTTTCATCGGGACCAAATTTTTAAAATGTAATTCGTGCATCATTTATGTTGCTTCATGCATGGTTCTCTCCACGGTGTAAAACAGATGTTCCTGGATAAAATGTGGTCCAAGAATTTTTTTTACTCTTAGGTACCTGAGAAGTTATTATATTTGAATTCAATCAATGATTACCGACCTTGCAATGAATACGGCTCTTGAATGAGTAATTTGATGCACCCTGAGATTGCGATAACGCAGTCACGGAAGTGGGTCATTGGCTATTTCCCCAATATGTAGCGAATCACTTGCGCGTGTACTCTCGTAATTCGCTGCTGAACACGACGCAACTTACAATGCACATTCACGTGCATCAGATTGTGCAGTAACGTTTACCTAATAAGACCCGTGAAAGAGTTGAAAATTTGAAATGTACCTTCCGTATTTTTTTTAACTCTGTATCAGCTTCTCTGGTCAACAATCCTTAGATTGGTTTACAGCTGTCATTTTCCGTCTCGATTCCGCCCGATCTTGAGCCAGCCTCTTCAACTCCAGGTAGGAATGGCAGCCCATATCCTCTACAATCTGTTCGACGTATTCCTTTCTGGGTCTGCCTCTCGCATTTCTACCCTGAACTGAGCCCTCTATAATGGTTCCTACTGTCGGTGCAAATATTACCTCACCCCTCTCGCGAAGACGGCCGCCTTACCGCTGGCTTGAGGCCGCTATACTCTGTTGTTTATTTACTTGTTAAAAATCGATATCACAATGTGAGTGTACAATGGTAATTTTTATTGGATACTGCTGTAAAGAGCTTCAAAACAAGACCAAGATCTTGCTTCTACTACTTTTCATAACCAAGAAAAGGTTGTTTCATAAACTTTTTAATAATTTTTATATGGCTCATTAGAAAGAACTTAAAGTTTAAAGATTCATTTGAATATATTTTTCCTACACAATACTACAGGTTCATTACGATTAAACTTCAAGTTTTTTCACTATTAAGTGTCAAAGAGAGCGCTCCGTTCGAAAACGGCAAAAAATCGGCACTTTTTTTGTTCTCACCGCAATATAAAATCGAGAGTGTATTGTAAAAATAATCGGCAACTACAGTTAAACGTAAAATAAAACAAGCTAAAATTTGGTGCAACTCGCATTCATGTGGGTTTCGCGGTTCATTTTTAATAAGTGTCCAAACTCTACATAATTCTAGTCCACATAATTTTTGCGCCGACAGTAATAGTCCCTCATGTCTTATAGTGTGGCCTTTCCAGGTGTCTCGTCTCTTCCTAATTGTTTTCCACAGACATGGCACCTCATCGGCTCTCCGTAGTACCGCTTCGTTAGTCACCCTCTACATCCTCGATATTTTGAGGATTCTCCGGTAGCACCACGTCTCAAAGGCCTCTATTCTATTTCTTCCATTCATACTGAGTGTCCATGTCTTACTGCCATAAAGCAAGACGCTCCACACAAATGTCTTGTGTAGGAGTCTCTATCAACATAAGCCGGTAATTCCATTTTAATTTGAATGATTGTGTGTGAGTACATGTGTCCTTCACGTAGTTAGCAAGTGGGTCTAAAGTCTGAATCACACGATACTTGACCTTGTACAAGTCCGAGGATGCTAGCGGGTACTGGATTTCTAGTTCGAAACCCAGAATGCTTGACCTATCACACGATACTTGAACTTGCAAAGTCTGTTAGTAGATCTTTGATCTAGTACAGTCGCAGAAGGAGTTTGACGACCAAAATGGATGATTTCGAACGAAGGCGACGGCTTATAGTCGCTGTAGCTGCCGTAATAGCAGGTACCCAAGCCATTGTGTCTTGTTGTGAGGTTTGAGTTGTTTATTTGATCGCTGGAAATTGTAATTGTCACGAGGGACTATGGAGGCGCTGACATAAAAAATTGACGAACGCATTGCAAAGAGCAAAGGTGATTGGTCGGTGGCTACTAGGTCTTACTAGGAGCAAGTATCAAACTAGCACTGCACCAATTACGAAAACAAGGATACCAGCTGGTATGCTAGCGATCATGCAAGATTTCCATTATGCTTGGTCTGTATCACACGATGCTTAACCTTGCACAAGTCCTAGTATGCTAGCTAGCATCCTCAGACTTGTACAAGGTCGTGTATTCAGTACGTATCGTGTGATTCAGGCTCAACAGTCCCGTGAGCAACTGAGTGAGGTGTCCGTGTCTGTGGTAAGTCGGTCCCTGGCGTGAGAGTAATCTCCGTAAACCATTTAGTTGTATGTTTCCGACTCTTGAACTAGGCTAGCTCCATCTCAGAGAAACACAAGCCGGTAGAGTGTGAGAGAGCACAGTTTAGGTATTGCGTGAGTGTTTGTCATGCTTGTGTTGTGAATCCGAGGCGCGGGTATTATGCACCGTAAATCTTTCAATCAATAATCCCTTCCCCTTAATTATAATCCCTGAAAGGTTTTTTTGACAGCTATCGGAGATTTACCCTTATTAGTCTTATCAGTATGTTACGTGGATGGGTAATCTTCCAGGTACATTATAGGGACTTGAGCTGAGCATTCCTGTTTTTTCTCATTTCTCTGACCGCGGGAGTCATATATCTCATAGTTTCCTTCTCCTAGTCGTCTGTTTTTGATGATTAAAGATCGTTTTGCAGTAATGTTTGTTTTTTTACAAAACAAATAATTAAGTTTACAAAATTATGCTTTTACCTCTTTCTGTATACTTCCGTAACTATGGTAGTATGCTTGGGTAATCATGGAAGTGATAAAAATGGAGTGGAATTTACATTACATTTATGTGCACATCATCGGTGCAATACATTTAGGTTTGCAGCAAGCTAACAGTTATTTGAGTCCTCCTGAGCCACAATAGGCTCATCAGGAGGTGTTCCTTTTCCCACCTTCAGTCGCAACTTATTAGTGATAAAAATGTACGTGAACTCAAAAAGATAGGAGATGTAGGAAGGCACACAAGTAGAATGCAGAGGGATTGACTGGAGCAATGAAGGAGAACTATCAAGAGTAGGCTGATAAAATCATACGTATTGTTCGGGGAGTTAGACAAGTCGAAGATGGTTGGGCTAGTTTGATAAAAGAAATTGTAGAAGCGGCAAATGTAACGTTAGGCATAGTAAGTGGCACTATAATTAGAAAACTATGGGTCATAAAGGAAATCACCATGAAGATACAGGCGAGAAGGAAATATTAGAGCGAATACTCAAGAGCTCGGCTTAAGGAAGTACCAGGAATAAAACAACAGGCTCTAAAGAGAAACAAAGAAATCGGAAGAACCATGGTGACGAGATGAGATCGGATTCTTGGGAAATGTTCAAAAAGAGAGACGATCAGTAGCATTATATTTTTAAGTAAAGCAATAGACGGGCGAAAGTTAAGGGAATTGCAACGATACAGACAAGAGAGGAAAGTTGATAGCAGAGCCTATAGAGATCCAAGAGAGGTGGAAGTATTACGTTGAAGAGCTTTATGGTAAGGGAATAAAGCCCAGTAATCTAGATATAGAATGAGATGAAAACATCGATGGAGATGGCATCGGACCAGGTGTCCATGATTGTGAAATCTAAATAGCGCTACGAGACATCAAAAGAAATAAGGCGCAGGGAAAAGAGCTTATACCGGCAGAGTTTCAAGAGAGTGTGGGGAAAGCGGAAGAGGGAGATTTTTTTGCTAATTCGTAAGATTTTTGCTGATGGAGTGCAGCCGAAGGACTTCACGACGACAAAACGGATTCCAATACCGAAGAAGAGCAAGGAAAAAGCTTGTCAGGACTATAGGACTATATGATTAGTATCTCAAAGTAATCGTTAGAATTATAAAAAGAAGGCTAGAGAGCAAGGCTGACGAATACCTGAGGGACGTCCAGTCTATGTTTAGGCGAGGTGCGGGAGCGTTGGGCGCCATAGGGGTGATGCAGCGCTTCCACTGGCACAATTTTCTTCTCTCTTCTACTCACTTATTCGAAAACCGGGTCACTTTTCTCACTATCACCAGCTGGCAGAATACTCAAATGAATGAAATCGATTGCCCAGAATGCTCAGAACCCATTGAATCTTTAATGTTAAATCCCTGTCATCCATAAATGTCTTATGATTGATCACGATTCTTGCAAAAATTGGCATTTTGGGATACGAAAATTGTAAATTTACGAAAGTACTAAATGTATGTAAATAGTAAAATACATGTATTAGTACAATTTCATTGTATTTTTTTCCCACAATATGCCAGTAATGTCCATCTCGAGACCATAGCAAAGTAATCATTGCCTTCATACTTGGCACTCATGCTAACAACAAGCAAACTATTTTAGCATATCATCTTTCGCAAAAAGGTTAGAATTGTACATACGTTCACATTGCATTCCGTCGTATTAATTGCGACTTTTCACCCGCAACACATGTATCGATGCACTGGCAGCAGAAGAAAACGTAGTGCGAGTCGCATTTGATCCCCAAACCATTGAATAGGAATTCTATGAAATCGTTTGCTCTAGTGACATTCCAATGTCTGTCGTGGAACTTGGTGTCTGGAAAATTATAATTTTTACAAGTTCCATAGGAAATAATTCCCTATTTCTTTCCAAACGAGCCACTATTTAGGAAACTGTCTATGATACGGTGCAGCGACAGTTTTCGAGAAATTTTGGTCTTACGCTCACCAGAAAATAGATGCTCTAGCGTTACGGAAGCAGGAAAAATTATTTTAGAGAGAAAAATAAAGTAGTTTTTTGGAGTGAGATAAAATTATATCCAGCCTTGCTGAAGAAATTGAGGTATTACCCCTTGGCGAGATGTCGAAAAGATTGGTCAGATTTACCAAAATGAGGGCAGGTGTACTTAGCGTAAATTTATAATAAACCAACACTTCGTCTTATTGCCCATTTTATGGTGACTGAAATAGTTGAACATGAGACTTACCTTGAAGAGAGGCCTTTTTTACGGTGTTTCAGCTGAGCCATTTACTAAGGACGTAAGTGGAGGTATTTTACGGCAAAATTTTGATACGAAAAATCTTGTTTAGTCCCGTTGTAGTATTTTGTCGTAAATCATTTTCATTTGCGTAAATTTTACTCAGTAATAGTCTTTGAAAAATATTTGACTATTTCGGCTAATATCGACCCAACGCGACCGTTAGTGTATGCATTTAAGTGCGACCGATTAAGTGTCATAGAGCTGTTTACTATTCTTGGCATTTGTTGGGAGTGACTGTAACATTCTACTCCTCTCACCTTATTATCGGGCCCCCTTTTTTAATCTTCGCTCGGCACTCATAAGCACAGCATTTCCATACCATTCGTCTAGTTGAGGAAAAACCTAGTTCTCATAAACGAGCGGACTAAATCCGTGACTTAGCAGTGACTTAATCCACCCTCTGCGTGTCTCGACGAGAGGAATACCAGTCACTGGCTGAACCTTGCCTTTTTTTCTTCTGTGATTGAACTGTGTTATAGTCATGTCATTGTCACTTAAATGAAGGGAGCTTGCTATCCGCATAGTCTCTCCAACTTTTTTTCACGGGAATTTGATGATAGCAGATACTTCGTGGAATTATGATGTAGCAAACAGTGCGAGAGAACTTGATATTTCGCAATCTCGAAGGCTCCTGATGTGGGCTGGTGTTCTGCATTTGAATTGAAAAGATTCTGCGTATTTGTTTCTTGCCTGGGTAATAAGTACGTTTGTGGATCCTTGCTCAAATAGCTCTCATGTGCGAGTGCATGGGTCACCATCGACTGATAAGAATATATTTTTCTTGTCATTTGCAATTAATCAACCATACGAGGGTAGGGGATGAGATGAAGACATTGCTTTATATAGCGGTATTACGGGAAAAATAAAACGGGTGCACTGTAAGCCATTGGAATGTGAATGCAAAACGTTGGAACTCGAACCCGAAAATGACAAAAATGAAAATGCAAAGCTCCTCCCGGTTTTTAAACTCGGGTCCTCTGGATGGGAAGTCGTTAACCTATTGTAGCCCGTTTCAACTGGTACGGGAAGATTTTTGGCACCAGTGAAATTTTACTGTGAATGTATAGCGAGTTGCTCTTTTCAATGTCAGAAGTTTTGATTCCAGTCGCAATAGTTTTTATCCTTGGGGGAAAATGCTTCATGCACTGTGCGCGACGGTGCATGAAGCATTTTTCATGTTTGAGCCTCAGTAGCTGCGTAACGGCCTAGACCTGTGGAAGATAACCTACCATTCCTCAGTCAGTAATCATTTACTGTACCAATTTTCGTTAGTGTTTTCTTCTAAAAAAAGCAATTCGGTGTATTGTCCGGCTTTTTTCGATTTCCGACCACTGTGAGTCGGACAGCGGCTTGCTCTCTGGCGTCTGGGACTCTTAACCATTGAAAAAAATTTCCTCCTCGTCCAGCTATTTTCCACCTTGTAACCGCTCTCGTATTTCATGAAGATGGAGCCTTTATTTCACCTTATTAGTCTCCTCCCATTTTTATTAGCACCTTTTCCTTGGCCTCAGGAGCAATATTGGCTCTCTCGTTACCGCTTTTTTTTCGCAGTACCCCTTCAACGACTGCCCCAACGAGGTCCCGCCGCCTCTTCCTGGTAAGAATTATCCCTACGATATTGTTGAGCGTTATCATGCCTGCTTGAGTTTCTAATCTCTTTCTTACCTCTGTTTATTGTCACATTCGTGGGGGTGTCAGGCATTATCTTTCCCAGAATCTCCGTAACGGAATTCCAGGCTACCTTTGCTCATCTGGTGTAGATATTCGTTAAAATACCTTGTCCAAATTCTAAGAACTGCGGAAGTGGCCGCGTAGTATCTTTTACGATCTCTTTTAGTCACCCGTTGGTAGTCACGCGATTATGTGAAATCACTTGAAAAATCATTCGCCTGGACTGCGAATCGTGGTGAGATCAAGTCCCTCCATTCAATGGTTGGAGGAATTTTTGTCTATCTACAAATGTGTATACCTACGTGTGCTTATTAGGTAGGTGAACAGATATTAGTAAATAAAATGTATGTTGACGATTTAGTTTATGGGACTTTAATGCTATTTTAACTCTTAGCGTTATGGCACTAAGCACATTTTGTAATAATTCGTAGTATTACATGTACAAATTTTCTCCTAATCTCGATATAATGCGTTTCGCGTTGTTATAATGGTGGCTAACAAATGTCCTGGTGTCACGTCGAGCAAAATAATATATTTATTTTATGATTTTCGCTTAAATTTCGAATTACGCGCCTTTAATCCAAGTCATAAAGACACCTTATATAAGGCCTAGTTTTTAAAATGTAGCTCTTTTCAGCATTCACGGTATTACGTGCCTTGTGATTTCCATCGAACCAACCGAAATATTCGAGTGAAATGTGGTAATGTGGTCCAAAAGTTATTTTTTTTCGACTTAGTAAAAGTGGCTAAAAAGTACTCTCTACTACCGACAATGATTGCTCCAGCCTCTTCAAAGCCCTCTGGAAATTCCCAGTTGAGGAGGACGCTTATGTAGCTTACTTGTTGAGTGCACTCGGCGCGAAATCTAGGGATCGGGGCTCGAATTCTAGTCCAGGCGATCGATTTTCCACTGTGAATTTCACGCAGTTGTATTCCTATGTCCACTCGAAAAATGGCTGAGGTGATAATTGATCTTGCCAAACTGGCGGTTTTCCTATTCGTTTAGATTCTTGATCAGCCCTCTCGTCCATTTTCCCCCTACTCACGCAGTCCCAGCGCTCCTTCCAGTGATCCAAGGTTTGTTCCCCGATTACTCCCGATACATTTTTAGCATTATCATTGCAGAAGGGAAGTACAATGTATTGCCCAAATTGTTTTCTCTAAATAAATCATTGTAATCCGAAATCAAGAAAGAGATTGTGGTGCTATGAAATATTTTTTAGGTAATCGTTTGTGAAAAGGGATTATTCTACTTAAATGCTTAAATGCTTATGTACCGGCGTCTGATTCAAGTTTTTATATCACGTGTTAGCAGAGCATTGGAGGTCGTAAGCAGTGGATATGTGGTGTTACCGAGGAATGATGAAGATTAAATGACCTGAGAGTATCAATGACGGAGAAGTCCTTCGAAGTGTTGGAGAGAAAAGGAATGCAATGAAAACTCTGTGTAGAAAGAGAACCAAACGTATTGGCCGCATTTTACGACCCCAAAGCGTAATGAAGACGAAATAAATGTTAGGAGGAATAAATTAGAAGAATAACGGAGGAAGACCAAGAATGGAATTCATCAGACAAATCATGACGGATGTCAAAGTAAATAGTTATGTAGGAATGAAGCGGTTGGCAGAAGAGAATGTAGTGGAGAGCTTCTGCAATCCACCAATCGTCAGGTTGATGAATAATGATGATGATGGCGATGATCACGTATCACGATATTCATCTATATGATCTGATAATTCAGGAAACTTCTCAATGCAGTATCTCATGCGGAAAAGCTTAGCAAATATATTTCGCAATAAAAAAGCTCTTGATAAAGTTTTTTTTTTTGCGTTTAACGTCTGGAAAGAATGAAAGGAATTCTGATAGCCTTTTAGGAACATCAATCTGAATGTAAATTCACTAGTTTCAGCCTCAACTTTGGAAAACATTTCCATAATGCTCAGGAATTAACAAAATTAGTAAGTTTTGTTAATTTATGAGAATTTTGTTCATCGGAATGTAGTTTGGCAGAGGTGAGTTGCCACTGTAGGTCTCTTGCGTGTCAATTTGGCTTTGGTTTTCTGAAGTTTCTGTTGTAGTTCTTCCGTTGATTTCGTTTTTATTAATGGTGCTCTCGTAAGTGACGCCCTCACTGATAAACATCTACATCTACATGTATGAAATGTGATGGCCGTTTACGTGAATTGTAGCAAATGTATGACGTTTGATTCAATTATCAGTACCTGCCCTGTGAGTTACCCCATTGGCGTGTGTCTGGGTGTGTTGGGACAATAGAATAGCCATGATAGCCTTGTTAGCCCTGTGGAGGGTTCGGGAATTTGGAAAAGGAGGGGAAGAAGACAGAGGTGAATTGTAGACCAGCGATGTGTTCTGTTAGTTTCACAAAGTTTTTGTTTTAATTACTAATGGTGCGTGGAAAAACGGAAATTTTGAATACATCTATCATTTCGGGGCAGTGTATCTCTCTCATTTCGTCGCTCCTATCAATTCAGGCGATGTTGCTTACACAATTTCATTGATGACGATTTCAAGGTCCGTGATTGAAGAATAGATATCATAGTGACCCTACTATATAGCTCTCAAAATTCGATTAGAGGGTTCGCACCAGTGACGTAAAGTTTTAGTGTATAAATCAAGAACCTTGTCCTGTAATATTCGCTTCCATGTATGAAATATTAGTTGCTACCAGAATGTTTTTTCAGTCTGATCAAGGGTGCGAAGTTTCAGAACTTCAGTGCTAATATCTGCGCTGTGAAGAAAGCTTCGAAATCCTTACTGTATTTTTTCCAGAACGCAGACGTATCTTGGCGTTGACATTACGTTAGCTGAGTTGATAATTTTGAGGTTCGGTCTCTCAGGTGTGGCCAAAGGAACCTTGTTATGTTCATCTAGGTTTAAAAATCATCCTCTTGGGCAATATTCATGTGTCATCCGTGTACAATCCATATCCTTGTAGGCACCTTAATTGACTTATCGTGTTCTGTTTGTTCGTCGCATGCATCCCACTAATGCCTTTCCCACATTTTCGGCCGTTCCGTGCCGTTCAAACAAAACGATGGAATAATTTCAGTGTTGGACGTCGAGAGGCTTTTGACGGGTCCCTAAATGTGCGCGGTGGTTATTAACACACCAGACGTTTCCTTGATAAGATATGCCTTTTATCTTCAATCGTATTACATTGATGAGAGGTGAACTTTCGGTATTAGGTAAGCATTGTGATTGCCCTGATATCATACATACATATATACCAATCACGCCGTTCCCCCCGGTGTAGGCACAGTCATAAAGTTTCACTCATAAATACATATTTGTACACCTAACTATGCTTCAATAATTTCCTCTCTACTCACCTATCCTTGCAAACCTCTTTTGCCTCATTTACCCCCATACCCTGCTTCATACACGCCCTCCTGTTTTTAAGGCTCCTAATAATCCTCCTCCTAAGAATTTCCTCAACCACATTCAACCACAACTTTCTCGGCCTATCTCTGCCTCGACTGGACCGGGAATCGAACCACGGACCTTTGGATTTCGCGTCCAATGCTCAGACCACCAAGCTACCCAGTCTACTAAGAATCCACTGGAATCGGTGGGGGAATATATAAGCTAGCAACAAGGCGTTGAGGTTGGGGATGGATAGATAGGTACGTCAGTGGACACTCACAGAAAGGCGATCCATGGCGACACCGGTGTCCACTGATCTTGGAAGCTTTCGGGTGAGAACCCTTCCTCAGCGGGAGAAAATCACAACTGAAGAGTGTCAGACTGGAGTTGAGGGTAGAGGGTCTGACTATGAGGGTGGTTGGTGTTTGAGGGAAGTGATTGGTTGGAAGGATGTGAGGGAGGGAGCAGTAAGAGGAGGGGATACGGAGAAAGCTAGCGGAGGTTAAGCCCGGTAGTACAAATACATTTTAGGATTGAAATATATGATTGTTCCCAATGGCGGAGCTCCATGATAGATGTGTCAGGTGGGAGGGCGCGAATGATTTTTACTTGGAAGCAGTCGTTGAAGGGGAGGTTATGAGAATTGGCGTGCTCCGCTACAGGCAGCTTCAATTGTTGTGTCACGCTGCTCCTGTGGTTTGCCTCCTCACCTGTAAACACTGCCAGGCCTTCTACGTTGGCCTCACAAGCACATCTCTCAATGTACGAATCAATAACCACAGGTACTTGTCAGTACCTTCTTATTTCTGAGGAAGGCGGTTGTGTCCGCCGAATATATAAAAGTATCTGTGAGTTTTTCTTTTATTGTGTTCTATGTGTAACTGCCAGTCACGCCTGTGACACCTTTTTTATAATATATATATATATATATATATATATAAATATATATATATATATATATATATATTTTTTTTTTTTTTATATAGCCAGCTTAATATAGCTATATAAGCTGGGCCAGCTTCTTAAGTGCAGCATTGGATGGACAGCCGAGCTCTTCTAGCAGCTGACCGATTTAGTTCAGCCTGGGCCTTCCCCATACGTTTCTCCCTTCCACTTCACCCTCAAGAATGGAGCTTGATTAGCTTATGAGGCAATTTATGAATTCATTTCGTTTTAGTACTCTACCGGCTGATTGGTAGGTTTTTGGACAGTAATTATTCTTACGTTCTAGTTTCTGGCAAAGCGTTCTGTCTTCCCACCTGTACTCGATCCGCCATTTGGTCACTATTGAATTCCTCATATCTTCCCCCTCTTCTTTTTTTCAAGCTTAATTCCCATCCTTTTCCTTCTACTTCCACGCTTCCCCTATGTTCTCCCCTCTCTTTTCCTCTATCCATCTCTTCAGCCTCCTCCGAACCTCTGCCGCCAGCTTCTTCTCTTTGCCAATCACATTCAATACCTCTCGTTCGTCTCTCTCCATCCCTCTCCAAACACACTTCTCAAACACCTCAAGTCAATTTTATGCAAAAATGTAATTTATCATACATCTATTCGTCTTTTTCATTTTATAATCCTTATTTTTTTCTTATTTTGTTCACTGTGCCACATCACTATGTACATATTTTTTTTGTTCTTAAGGGGCATGACCCAAGTACAATCAATAAATATTCAATTCAAGTCTGTACGTGTCTACATCCATCCCTGGCAACGGCCAAGTTTGAGACGTATACAGCGTCACGGTCCATATTGGTGTTTTCCGTAGGCTCTTCTATCATCCCTTCTCAGATCTCCCTAATCTGTTCCATTCTCCATTAATATGCTACTTAATCCTAGGCATTTATACATCCTCTGTCCCTACCGCTAAAACCATTCTTCAAAATATATCCCACGTACGTAAACTGCTCGACAGGCTCTATTTCGTGCCTCTTCACCCTTTTATTCGACCCCACATTTTGTGCAGGGTTTAGTATAGAGTGTAGCTTATCATGGTGCAGAAACGTGGACCATGAGAAAGGAAAGCGATAATGGGCTGCAGGCGTTTTGAGAAGTGGCTGTGAAGGGGAATGAAGAAATACGGTGAACGGAAAGGAACGAGGAAGTCCATCCCATCATCACTCATCCCGACCAATCTAGCTCCGAAAAATCTCCTCCAGAAGTTGTCTCTGTTCACTCGCCATGGGAAGCACTTCCTCTTTGTGGACAACATCATCGCTAGCGCTAGTATCCTTCTAATGTATCCAAAGATGAACTGATAATTTTGGTTTGGGAAAAAAGCGTCATTGTTGCATTGAATCGGTGCATTACCGTGCTACGTACCGTGCGGGACAAGAGAACCTTTAATAGAAACATCGGAAATTAAACTCCTCCGCCGCAGTGGCTCTAGTGTTGAATTATACAGCCGTAACACTTTGACACGAGTTTACCTGCGGTAGTTATACCTCCTCATGTATATCTTACTCTCTTTGCCCAGAAAAGATAATTTAACTGCGGGAAAACCGGATCAGTCTCGCGGTGGACACGATTGCGACATTGCATTTCAATATCTGCAATCATTTTATCGGACCATTTCGCTGATAGTCGGGCGTAAGAGTGGGAAAAAATCAAAGTTGATGTTAAAATTTGAATCCTGTGAAGCGGAATACAGCCATCGTGACGTCACGGTGACGGCAAAAAATTGCCTTATTTTTGTATAGTATGCACACTTGTAGCTTAGGATTTTCCACTGCTACTCCGTCTGTCGAAGCAAATACTGAATCACGAATTTTCTTATTTTTAGTATTTATGAAGTGATCTACCGGTTATTGTAGATTTAAATGGAACGGAGTATAATCCTCTTAGAGTTTACGTGTACATGTCACTGTCTATGACTAACATTTCTTTCTTTTCTGCTTACGCAGCGACTACTCTTCTTAATATCGTCCATTAAACCTATTCTCTTTCTTTCTTTCGCCGTTTACCAAATATCCTCCCCTCTATCACAGCCTGTTTTCTGTATATAGTTTGAAAGCTTTTATTAACTACATCCTTCAGCGAAGACTATAGTTAATAGACAGAATGCAAACCACCACTAGGTTATCAAATGTTACGCTATTTGCACAGAGTTTAGTTCATCGTCGTTCGTGCTGATGTGTTCCGATCTGCTCCAACTTCAAAACTGCGAACGGTGACCTCCCCATACTTCTATCACCTGTCAAGTTCTCATCTTGTGTCAACATCTTGTTTCTTCCTCGCGTTTTCTTGTTGAGAGTACTTTTTCGTTTAAAGTCGATACGGGAGTAATTCGATAAATGCTTCGTAAACGTCAGCATTACATCACCAGCATCAGCCGTAAACATTTCATTGGGAACGCTTGTAACATCCACCGTACAGTCCCGACTTAGACCCCCCAGATTTTCATCTTTTCGGGGCCCAAAAAAATCATTTGTGTGGCCGACGTTTTGAAAATGATGATCCCGTAGCCCAAGATGTTACTCGTTGGCTGCGACAGCAAACCAAAGACTTTACTGCTGCGGGCTGTCAAGGACTTATAAAGGGATGGGAAGAAGTGTCTGAATGTACAGGGTGAACATGACGAAAAGTGAAATGAATTTCAAGAGGCTACTTTGATTATTATGGCCTCTTTCCATTTTTGCGAGTTATTTATTGACTTACCCTCGTGGTTGTCCAGATTTTGATCGTTTGAGAAAGAGTGCGCCATTTGTGTCCGGCGCTCGAGTACTGATCATTACTTGGCGCCTGTGCCCCAAAATAAAACATCACTTCGTAAGTACGTATATGCTAGTTCAATTAGAATACAAAATATGTATAAATTATGAGTTCAAATGACATAGAATGGTGATGAATGTGTACATAAAAGAACTAAGATGGTTGCAAAAATGTAAAAAATAATGTCGAAGAAAATAAATTCACTCATTCTGTTTCTTTAGAAAATCATTTAAACTCAGAAGTTAAGTTAATATTTTATATAATTTTGATTTTGTGAACTTTTTAACGGATTATAGAATAAATTGAATGGAATAATAGCAACAAAGCATTCGTATAAATAACTTTTTTGAGACAAATCCATGGCATAATATTAAATGAAGCAATATAATTGTTTGATATGGAATTCGCCTCATGAACATGTTTTGAAATCATGGAAGTAAAGAAAATGAGCTATATAAATTTCGGCAACCGTGATGACGTAAGATGTCCTATCCGAGGTCGAAGTAACAAGTATTTTCTTAAATGGAATTTTTTCGTTGTTCTTTTTTCATTTTTACCGTTGTGGAGAAGTTCCACATAGCGAAGCCTGAGGCCGTCAATTTCTTTTTTTATTTTTTTAAAAATATTTTCTCCTCTCTGGAAAATCTTAGCGCCCTTGTGCGTCGCACAAGTCGCTTGGGAAAGAGGAGATGCTGAGGTGTTGGCGAGCGTGAGTCTTTCACGGCTGACGATAGAAGCGTTGGTTTCCTTGTCCGATAGACCCCCGCAAAGACGTCATCCACCGCTCAAGAATCTTCGGATTACATCTAAGAGCGGTATCCGATTACTTAGGTCGTGGGATCACTGTCCATCAGTCAAGTGTTTATCGTAAATTCTTATCATGTACGTTCAAGAAGAATTCAGTGAGATCGTCACCACTGAACAATAGCAATAAGTAAGTTTCAAACTGGATTGTTTTTCTTCACTCTATTCAATTGTTAAAATCAAATTTGTTAAGTGAGGTCCCAATCCTGTGGCTAAGAATCTTGGTAAAGACCCACGCAAGAAGCGTAAAGTTGCTGTTTATAAATGCCATGTTACGACAAGGATACAAACATGAAAACAAACGACGATCATCTGCGACAGAATGCTACAATTATGTGGTCATATATTAAAATCGATGGATAAAATATATGCGGATATTTAAGTGCAGTGTGACATTCTTGTGAACTACGAGACTTCTATGATTTTTTCCACTGTTCAACGAGAGTTTTAAGGACAAGATGGTCTAGATACCCTTGAGGAAATACAGCAATTGTTGGAAAACCAGAGTTCGTATGAGTGGTTAACCTAACGGCTGTATGGTAATGATGATAATGGCGGCGACTCAGTGTATAATCTCTATTAAAACAGAAGCAACAATTGCACTATTCCACAAGGAATTTTAATGCGTACGACGCGTTTACAAGACTTGTGTAGTCTTGCACCTGATGATGGCTCTGTGAGTTGAAACGCGTCGTGCGCATTATAATACCTTGTGGAACAGTGCAATTGTTGTTTCTGTTTTAATATGACGAACTTCCACGATATCTCGCCTGAATCTGTTGAAAATATAATCTCTACTATGTAGTATGTAGAATTAGATTAAGCGGTAATTTTCCTGCAGTAGCGGAATGAAGTGTTGTCGTAGCGGAACGGCTTAAGCCACTACTGTTTCGATTAGAAAACTGTTTCAGATAAACAGTTTCGTGATCTGTGACACGATTCGTGTCGTTACGGTGGACTTAGTGCGGCGCCGCGAAGCTGTCTGTTTCGTCTTTTTTTCTGTTTCAGTTGATTTGAACGTGTGTCTGCATTGCGGTCATGAGCTCAAATTTGTCGGATTCTAATCTTTTGCTGGCGGTTTCCCGGTTTATTTACCCTTCGCACACCCGCATTTCGTTGAAGATACAATTGGAATGTGAAGTAGGTACATTTCATACATACATACCCATAACGCCGTTCCCTTCCGGGGTAGGCACAGTCAAAACGTTTCACTCGTTAGTACATAACTGCACACCTAACTCTGCTTCAATAATTTCCTCCATTCTGACCTATCCTTGCAAACCTCTTTAGCCTCATTTACCCCCATACACTGTTTCATACACGCCCTCCTGTTTTTAGGACTCCTAATATTCCTCCTCCTAAGAATTTCCTCAACCATATTCAACCACAACTTTCTGGGCGTACCTCTACCTCTCACACCATTCATTCTACTCTCATATATCTGTTTCGTTATTCGACTCTCATCCATTCTCTCAACATGGCCAAACCAACGAAGCACACTCCTTTCATACATGTCCATCACTGGAGCATTTAACCCACATTCATTCATGACCCACTCATTCCTGAACCTATCCATCCTAACTCTTGCCACAAATACTCCTCAGATAACTCATACCCACGGAATTTAGTCTACTCTTATGTCTATCCTGACATACCCATGTTTCACTACCATATGGCAAAGTGGGAAGAAGTACACTTTTGTACACGGTAATTTTCGCTTCCTTAGACAAGCACTCATTCCTTTATATGCTCCACATGCTACCTCCCACTTTCCTTCCAGCATTCGCACGTCTCTTTATCTCCTCGTCTATTCTTCCATCTTTCGAATACATTTTACCCAAGTATACAATAAAATCATCCACTTGTTCAATTACTTACCCTTCGCCCTCATACATTCTCCCCATTCTCTTTATCAAAAACTACTACTTTAGTCTTGCACGCTTTTACCTTCAATTCCAATCTCTCCGTTGATTCACAAAACTTATCTAGGAGCTTCTGTAATCCCTGTTGACTGTCTGAGATCAAATCAGCATCATCCGCATATTGAAGAACTCGCACGTTTACATTTCCAATCATAACACCGTTGTTTTCACTACATGCATCTCTAACACATCTATCCATTAATACATTAAACAGCCATGGAGACATTACGCATCCTTGCTTTACACCCCGATTTATTGCAAACCAATCACTCAGAACCCCGTTAACTCTTATACTTGCCTTACCATTGTCATACATCGCCATCATAACATTCAATAACTGCCCATTCACTCCGTAGTCTCTCAAAACCTTCCACAGCTTCTTTATATTTACTCTGTCATATGCCTTCTCTAAATCGACAAACGTACTGTACACTTTCTTTCGGACACTCATACATTTTTCTATCACTTGCTGAAGTGCAAAAAGCATTAATCCTTGAAATTGTGGAATCAAGATTGAAATTGTTACTTTAAGTTACGGTGGCTCCGGCCTAAGAGGCACTTATTCCAGAAATTATGAAAGCATTATTCTAGTTCCTTCGTAGTGCATTTAAAAAAATTGAGAGGCTCCAATGGAGATTGCTCGGATTTCAACAGAAAACTGTTTTAAATGAAATTAGTTAAAAAGAAGCGACAAGTCCTGAGAAATCGAAGGGATATAGAAATCTGAAATCTATTCCTACAAAGTATAGCGTAACTAACGAGGAGTAAAAATGTGGTATTTCCTACCGCAGGGCGCTGCAATTGGCTCCCATAATTGGACAAATCTACATCTACGTACTAACTTGCGAGCCGCCGCATGGGCGTGAGGCAGGGGGTGTTAGGTCACCAGCCGTGTATAGGTGTAAAGGATGAGGTTTTGGGAGGTGAAGAAATGTTGTCACTAAAAAGATATTCGTTGAATAATCTGTATATTTTGTGCCTCAATTTTAATTTCAAATTGGTTCCCCATTTCTTCAGCGATAGCAGGATGTTTTAATTTAAATAAATAATATTGTATGCTATGTAATAATTAATTATGTAGTGTTTATTACAGAGAATTCAGAAACTAGCTGCAATTCTAACTGTGCCCATCGATCGCTTGTTGTTTTCTGTGCGCCTGTTTTATGTTTTCTAGATAATTCCATGTTAAGCTGCACTAGAATTTTTTCACTCTAATTACGTGTGTCTTATTTTTGTTTCTAGGATTAATTGATACTGTTTACTGTAGAATATGTCAATATTGTTTCAATATCCGATTATTATCAGTGACTCCACGGTGCTTCATGCGATACGTAGATATTTTCCATGCCAAATTACCCGACGCAGTGCTTTGTAATTATATTAGCTCTATAATTCTGGAATTGCTGAAGCTAACAGTGTGCCTATCATCGCATTTAATTTCTTGAATTTTTCTTTTTTCGCCACAGTTGATGTCAAGTGATTCATGTTTCGCAATTTTACTTGCTTTTTAACAAGATAATCCTCTGCGTGATTCGGTTTCAGGATGGCGCTATGTAATTCTTTGTCATTTTGCATTGGTAGCAATTCCATTTTACTGGAACGTGAGTTTTAATGGTTCGGCGAGCTTCAAAAATTTCTCGGCAGCATACGCACTTAAGGAACTTGTGATTCATTGAGTTAATGGTGTAATCTTCCAAATCGTTGAGTTCTTGGAATAGGTGGGCCATCTGAATGCTGAGTAAAGCCATTCCCTTCCACTCACTAAATCATTTCGCTTTCATTTTTCGTATTTTTAATCCCTTTGTGTTACTTAGATTAATTTCATAATTTTCATTGGTCTTTCAATCCTTAGATTAGTTGACTGCAGCCCTCCACCCTTTCTTATCTAATGCTAGTGCCCCTACCTCCTGGTATCTCTTCCTATGTACTTTCCTGTTTATTTGGTCTGTGAACTTATTCCGGGGTCTTCCTCTGGGGACTTTTCCCTCCATTTTAACTTAAATTACGTTCTTCTTCTTTGTATTACTTACTCGGAACTTTATTTTCCTCATTCCATGCCATGTCAATTGTGCACTATCTCAAACGTTTTCTTGCTAAAATTGACGAATACGTGTCTAATTTGTTTGGAAAGAAATGTAACCTTCACAATTAGTTGCCGCGTTTTATTGACAATAAAATGTCTCGAGACAACTATTATGCAACTCGGAAAAAAATAATTTTGCACGGTTAAAAAGAGCTAGAAAGACTTGAATTGGCGATGGGCTTGCAAGTCCTTTAGATTCAAAGCAACAGAATTTCAGTTTCATAGCAATTGATCAATACGAGGTTGAAAAGAACGTGTCAAATGGAAGGAGCTTAACTGCTACAGCTAGCATGGTGGCGTGTGCCTCATAAATTTCTTAGATGCTTGGGATTCTCCTTTATATCAACATCTTCAACATGTCCACACCTCTCGATACGTCCGTCATCCACCTTTTCTGCCTTCTAACGAACCAACTAATTTCTGATTTACGTATTGCCCCACCAGCACCGAAACTTCCCCGTTTGTCATCCTCAGCACCGAGCTTACCCTTTGCATTCTTCTTCAAACCCACATCCCCAAAGCCTCCAGTCTACGCTCGTCATCTCTCCACATTGACCAAGTTTCCGATCCATACGGCGCCATATTCAGTATAAAAATGCATGTGTAGACTATTGCATGAATCGTATTCGTTGTCAGGATAGCTTATGTCATTATTTTAGAAAAGAACCGCCTCAATTTTTTCTTTTAAGCGATATTGAAGGACAACATGATAAATATTTTATTTCTTACCTTAAGTCCTGCGGTCAATTGATTTGTTGTTTCGATTTGTAATCCCCGCTCTGAGTGCTGTGTTGAGGGTTTCACCGGATGTTTTGTGATGTAATCGCCGATTATAAATGGCACTTCCAGGAAAAATGAAAGCTTGACTCTTTTCCATAGAATTTGATACTGAGATCGATAGTAAATTTATGAGAACTTAAATCTAGCAGCCTTGAAGTTCGTTTTATAAACTGAGATGAAAATATATGGGGTTTCGAGGCAAGTTTCACTACAATTCAGGTTTGACAGTGGAGATTTTATCGTGAGCTCGTATAGGAATTGCACAGATTTCAGATTACATAAAATCGTCACTTTGAACGAAGGTACATGTTGACGCTTCTTATTAAAACTGTTTATTCCAATATACTTGATTGTAAACGATTGTACTTTGTGGAATTTTGACATTAGAAATTTGTTGTCAATATTTTTTTGAACTCGTGATATGAGGTAGCACCTCAAATGGTGTGTGTGAGCCTTGTCGAGAATTAATTTTTTCTAACCTCATTAATTTTTCTAATCTAAATATTTACTTTAGTTTTGACTTTTTAGGGTAGAATTTCCCTCGGCAATTAGGTAAATGATTCGAGATCACTCGTCTGCATTTCGCTCTGGAGCTGAAATTTATGTGCATAATAGATGCTATCGTCATAGTCATTCGTATAAACAGTAGTAAAAGAAAAATGACTTCGTATTTTCCACACTCAAAGTGTGGAGATTTTACAAAGTGTGTGGTAAATACGAAGTCATTTTTCTTTTACTACTGTTTATATGAAGGGAAACGTGCTGAAAAATTGAATTAAAATGAAATATAGGAATCTTACCACCCATTCATTTCTCGAGGGGTACGCAACTTCAAAAACCAGTGTACACCGCATATCTATTTCAGCCATTTCTATCCATTTCTAACCATTTCCATCCATTTCTGTCCATTTCTGACCATTTCTATCCATTTCTGTCTATTATTATCCATTTCTGTCCATTTATATCCATTTCTGTCCATTTCTATCCATTTCTGTCCATTTCTGTCCATTTCTAACAATTTCTATCCAGTTCTGTCCATATCTGTCCATTTCTGTCCATTTCTAGCCATTTCTGTCCATTTCGCGACCATTTCTCACCAAGCGTACACCATTTCTCAGAGTTGCATACCCTCGCCATTTCTGAAAGCTATTATCGAGTTATGGTTATTACCGCATTATGTATTATTATACTAACTCCCCCCTTTATGTAGATATATGAGAGTGTTACGTAAATCTGAATAAATACGCGCTGATATGCTACGAATCGCGCTAATGTAAACTTCTTTTATGAGAGGCTGTCAATATCCGATTCAGTTCCCACGGACTTACCGGTACTCCCCCGTTTCTCTCCCTCATCCGCTTCGCTTACTTCCCCTCCGTCTCCTTGCAGCGGGGAGGGGCAAGTGGAAGCCCCTCCGCCTTCCCCCCGCTTCTCCCGGTTGCTTCGCGCCGCCACCGCCGCAATAAATCTCCCATTCGTGAGACCGACTCCCGGCCGTGTAGTAGCCGCTGGCTCGAGTGTCCAGCTCTCTTTGAAAGTTCCTCTCAAAACAACCAGACAGCTGTTGAGGAAGTCCAGCGGGACTCGGGAAAGTGGAAGAGTAAAGAGCGTGTGCTTTGAACCGCCAGTCCACCTGCTTGCTTGTGTGTTCCCTTCCCCCCCCACTCCCGTTCTCCGGATCTTTACCTCGTGACTCCGGCTTTTCCTAGTCCAGTTTTTCGCAGCGGTTGGCTGGGCGTTTTGAAGTCTCTCTGGACTCGGCAGGTCAAGTTCGCCTGGCAGAAGAGCGGCGTGTTTCGTCGAAGAGTTGAACGCGTGCGGTGAGTGTCCACTGGTGTTTTTTTCCAAGGAGGTTGAAATGAAATGGGCATCGCCACGAGCGGGCGAAGCTTCCTCCATCCACGAAAGAGAAGCAAGGACAAGGGTGGTATACATGAGAAGGATATTGTGCCGCTCAAGCGTGGCCTATCTGTCACAATGCACCGCATTACGTGTGGATTTCATTTTTTATATTACGTAAATCAAACGCGGTCAGCGGAAACTTTAGCCGGACTATGGCGGCGGACTTGGCTTCTAGAATTGTGTGTCACCTTCATTTATTTTCTAACCTCCCAATACTTTTTCAATGCCCGGTTCGCTTGTGGGGGTGGGGCAACACAGCTGATGGACGAAGATTAGACAATCTGGAGGGATTTTTCACTCGTCGTTTAGACAATTGTACATGCGTCAGGACAAGAGTGCGTCTAAGTTAGCGTAGGACAGTTACTAATATAACCGATTCGTTAACCATTCTTTTGGCTTTTTGGGATTGGAATCACGTGTCCGAAGAATACATGAATTTGGCCCTTGGATGGTGGCCTTGGTTTTGTTGATCGTTGATAACATTCTTAGCTTTTCATTCTTCTCTGAGCCAAATTAGTATATACATAATTCAACTGCGTTGTTATCTCGAACCGACTCGCGGAGATCGGGTAGTTCTCTTTGGTCAATTGCAAAGCCGAACAGGTGTCTTAGCATATACTCAATGAAGGTGTGATTTGCTTTCACAGGATGTTGGCGGCTGAATTACGCTGCCCTGTTCTGTATTCGGAAAGACAAACCTCGTATCGTCACCCGTGTATCCTCTCTGCTGCATTGTACCTCTTCCTCATTCACCTGCTCTCCTGTGAGCCTTCGCTGAGGCTTTTGGCGGTCTTGAGGCCTACTGTCTTTGTCTAGTTTGAAGGGCAATGGGACCCAACCGAAGTCCTTCCAACGACTGAGTTTGTTTTTAAGGAATTTTCTCGCTCAGCCCGCGTATTTCTTATGCGTTTTGTGATGTTATGGACGTACTTCTTTTTGTACTGAATCCCCGATGCTTTCGGCGTGTTCGGCCCACCTGGGGTAAGTTGGCATGATCTTATTTATTTCTTGAGAAGATCCTCTGGTATAAAAATCAAAAGCGATTGTCGGAAACAATGGCCGGAGTAAGACCTTTGCCTACTTTCGTGGCGGAATTGGCTTCAAGAATAGAGGGGATATCGCCTACCTTTCTTTTTCTAACGTCCTTATTTTTGTTCAGTTGCCCGTTTCGCTTGTGGGGTTGGGATAGCATAGCCGATGGACGGAGAGAAAGCGGTCGGGAGGGATTTTTCGACCGTCTTTGAGGGACTTCAGGAGTGAGGTTAATTCTGTGCGGACAATTGCAGCCCCGTTCAAGTGTCTTCGCGTATCCTCAAGGAAGCAGTGCTTTGCTTTCGCTCAATGTGGGCGGCGGAGAATAATTACGCTGCTATGTTCTGTGATTGGAAAGATAAACCTTGTGTCATCATCCGCGGATCATTACTGTTGCGTTGTTCCTCTTCCTCGTTTACTTGCTCTCCGGTGAGCCGTCGCTAAGGCATTTGGCGGTTTTAGGATTACTGTTGTCAAGTTTGCAGAATTATGGATCCCTCCCTAGTTCTTTCGGTAACAATGTTCGCTCTTCGCGATATTTTAAACTAACTGCGCAGATTTCTTCAATCAATAAGAGTGTAGCATTCTCAAAAGAAGGAGTTTAGTATCTACAACAAGGTAGCTGATGACTGGGATTTTTGGTATGGATATAGAGAAGATATGGTGAAGACCTTGATATGGCATAAGGCGTTGTATGGGGTAGTGGCGTGGATTCTGATCAAGGAAAACTAGAATAGACTGCCGGCATTATAAATGTGGGTGTGGAGAAGGATGGAGAAGGAGCGGCGGATGGAAAGGACGGAAAACGAAGAAATGCTTGGTATGTTGTGGGAGGATAGGAAGCTTTTGGGTGAGACCGGTAGGGGGCAGGCTAGGTGGGTAAAGGTGTGTTAAAGGGGGCGAATGGCTGCTCAAGGCCGTGATAAAAGGAAAGATGCTGAGCAAACTGGGAAGGAAAGAGAGAGGATAGGTTTATGGAGGGAATGAAGAATGCTACAATGTACTCAGAGGTGAAAACATATATCGGTAGACATGGTCCTGCGTATGGAATAACCTACAGGATTTTAACCTATTTACTTCAATTTAATCCACCCTTAACCGGTAGGTCACCTAATAGAAACTATCCTGGACGTACTCAATGGTAGTTACGGCCGAGTTGAGCGGTGAAGTGTTTTTTTCCGGCCGGAATTTCGCGCCGCGAGTCCCCGTCACTTTCACCGGTCACGGGAGAGTCAATCTCCCGACGTGAACCTGGGTTACTTGTCCGAAAAAAATCTTCAGTAGTGCCATGATGCGTATCCGGCTCTCGTTTGAGCCTCTCACCGACTCCTCGCTGGTCCCCCCTCAAAATTTTCACCCCGTGCTAATCCGCGACAAGTGTGAATATAGAAAAACATACTCAATTGTAACTTGAAAATTTGAGTTCTTTGCAATATGCTATTGGAAAGTTATCAATTTTATGAAATAACTTTTTCTTGGAAATGGACAGCACTGAAAGCAAGGTCTTGGTTTCGTTTTAAAGTTCTTATCAGCTGTGTTTCTTGTATTCAAGGTCTATGGGTCAATGCTAGAAGTTGTGGCGTGGGTGTCTTGCTCGCAAACTTTGTTAACCACGATTTTTCTTCAGCGCTTACGAATTGACGCGCCTAATTAGCAATTCTACGGTTTTTACGTCGATAACTTACTATAAATCTGCATGCATTTACTTCTTTCATATACATTCTCTTGACTTATATACTTTATTTATTTGAATTAGTTACAAACCGCATTTTCGTAGAAAACTAGGGTTAAATCGAGTAAAATTCATGGCATAGGTTAACAATGCCTATATTAGGAGGTGCGTGCCTTAAATTTTTAACAGATGATGGATATTATTGCATTCTACCCGCTAATTCATCCATTCCATCGTGCTATCCAAAGGAAAGTAAGGAAAGAGCAGTGGATAACCAACGTGCTTCTTGTTCATGTTGACAGGCTACAGTTAGATGACGTAATTTCCTTTCCATCTACCACAATTGGGGGAACTCGTAGTTCATGGAGTGATGGAAATAGTTTAAGAATTATTTTTATTTTCTTAATTTCCTTAATTAAAAGCATCTTGTGACTAGAGTTTTCGGTGCATTTCGGTATTCAAAATGACTCTGAAATGGGTGTTTTTTATGAAATTGGGCTCTGCGTGGTATCTTGTTGTTTCTTGGCAACAATTATAGCGAAAGAAATGTATTGTTTCAAAATATATGCCACGTGCCGTAAAGTTACGTGTTAAAACAGCGTTGGATTACCAAAAAACTTAATCGGCGAGATGAAATTTTCTTCACTTCTATCTATCGATATTACTGATCTGAAATCTTGGTATGCGAAGTTCATCGCTTAGAGGTAAATTAACAAAATTCGCCCCAGCCACTCTAATAAGCTTACACATCTAATCAATCAAGGTAGACACATTAAATTCCTAGCTTTTTGGGGTACCTCGTGAGGATTGATTTTCATTCATGATTTTCGCTCGTTCTTGGTTATGAACGGAAAGACGGCGATTAAAAAAAATTCATTTCAGCCTTGAAGATTCTGTTGTATTCTCGAATGAAGAGTTTTTCTAAGTACTATATCATGAGCTTCTTACTTGATTCGTAATTCTCCCAGTTCATTTGTTTTTCGTCATTCTTTTTAAGGTAGTCCGAGCGAGATAGTTCCCTAGTCATAATATAGACCATATTCGAATTATACGTCTGACTTTCACCAGCTTCAGGACACATCAATTAAATATTGCATTATTAATGGTGCAATAATATAGTTTTATATGACAGAAGTTGTGACTAATTAAATAAAATATCTAAATAAGTCATTAACTTGACACATTTTTCGCGCGGTGCGTTTGAAACTCCTTCTAAACGGAAGGTTTTTTTGTGATACCCAAGAACCTATTGCGGTTGCAATATGATTTATTTTCAAGTATAGTTGAAAAGACATACAAACTACACGCTGTTAGTTTTTGTTCGACATCTAAGCGTTAGATATGCCCCATTTTGTAAATTATGTCTCTCTGGATTGAATACACGTACCATTTCCTATGTGAAAGGGCTGGTATTTTTTGGCAAATATCTCGGAAAGTAATGGGTAAGGGGCTGAATATTTGGTGTCATTAGAAGGGTGAAATATTTTTCTTTTAAATGAGACCAAATTCATTGATTTCTAAGTAAAATGATATGTCGCTCAAACTACCTTAAACTCCGAATCGCTCTGCGTACCTGTTTTCTTCGGCTGCAGTAAACATCACAGGGATACTTATAAATGCGTGTACTGATTACCTGGTTATTCACCGGTCAGGGTAGATATTTGGTGAATCTCTACCGCTCTCCGTTTGCCGTATCTTTAGTCTCAAAGATCTCACAATTGAGCATCATCTCAGTGCATCATTCGTACTGGTACAAATCATCGTATCCAAAATATGACCATCCGTCTCCTGTCTTTTCTCTCAAATTCCGCTCTCTCGCTGACGCACATAAGCGGAAATACGCACAACTTCCGGTGACGTTTTCTAGTCGTCTTTTAGGTGCCTTTTTATATCTTACTCCACTTATATGTTGTATGTTAATTATTATACGGAAGTGAACTTTAATTTCCTGGGGCGTCCACTTTAATTTCCTGAGGCGTCCTCTTTAATTTCCTGAGGCGTTTTGTTGGAAGATATATTATTACTCAACCTTCCCCCTTAGTCAAGGTTTCAATATTCAGGAATAAAGATTTAGCTGCACGTTATGAAGTACGGTTGCTGAAAGAAGTATGGTGGTGTAGACAGGATAAAGGAGAAGTAGTGTGACTAATTGTGAGGGGTTAAGAGTGTGCGGTGCCGAAACTTGGACCAGGGTGGTGATCGTCAGGGAAAACCTGGAATTGTCAGGGAATTTAGAATTTCTGGAAAAGCCAGGGATAAGTCGGGGAATTCTCGTAACAGTCGGGGAGAATCTGGAATAGGAATCCTCGTAATTTTTCTAACATTACGTTTATCGGCCAGTCGTTCCCGCCCATTGTTTCACCAACTAATACTAACGTCCGTTGCTGAAATGCATGGAATAAGCCCCAATAATTCGTGGAATAATCAGTTGTGAATCTTATCTGTTGTGAATCTTAGTTATGTATTTGTGAATCACACGTACCATGTATCCCTTTTGTATATCCTTATTGCGATATTTGCCTAGCTGTAGTAAAAATATCATGATCACAATGTATTACGCTCATCACGAGGACTTATGTTGTTCGGAAATTTTTACCTCGCGTTTTTTTGTTAACTTCCGAAAGTAGGTCGAGAAGTTGCTGGAGCACACTAGCTCATAGTAAATACATGCTTACAGTTCTAGAAATACGAGACAATGATTAGAAAATTTAGATAATTTAAAGCTGCCGTAGAAAATATAATTCAACAGAAAAAAATATTCCAATGATAGGTGACCTTTTGGCAATCGGTCAGGGAAATTGGTAAATCCATCCATCAGGGAAAAGTCAGGGAATTTGAAAATTTGATATCAGTAGCCACCCTCTCTCTCTGAGAGGTGGACTCTTTGAGAAAAGAGAACTGGAAGAGGCTTAGGCGTTAAGAGATGTGAGTGCAGAGGAGGATGCGTGCGATGAACGGAAAGGAAGACGAACGAGGAAGGTCTTGGCTCGTTGTGCAAGGAGAGGAATCTTCTGGAGGAGATTAGGGGACTGCGAAGGTGGTTATCAGAGATAATGAGGGGCGAAGGGCGTGATTAAGGGGAGTGTGTTGGGTTAAAGTGCAAAGGAAGAGAGGGATTAGGCTGTATGGACGGAATAAAAATAAATAGGATGTATGCTGAGAAGAACGAAATCATGGCAGGACTTTTAGGCTTGCGCCTGTTAGTCAAGACTCTTTGTTGCGCTTTTATGTTAAAACTAATCTTGAATGGTAGATCACCCTAATGATTAAATTATGTCACTCAGTGTGCGTGAAGCATAGTGGGAATCTGTGAGCAATAGTTTTGACCGAAACGTGATGCACTTCTCTTGCCCCTTTGGAAAACATCTCATTTTGTCATCCATAGAATGTGAGTTTATTTTATCCGTTTTTTTTCGCTGATCTGTAGCATCTTCAAAAGATTACGTCAAGAAATTGCTGAAGATGCTGAAGACCAGTGACATCAATGGAAGTTAAAAATGTACCTGTTCTGTGGAACTCAATTTTTTATTGAAGTGCTCTTGTTCTCTGCTTGGCCGGATTGCCGTGTAGCGTTCTTTTTTATTTCTTTTTGCTTCCGCTATCCCAGCTGGTTTTTGTGGATAGCGGTCTCGTATGACCAATGCTAATGTCCCGTGTCCTGTTCCTCCGCCTGCGGTGGCTAAGCTGTTTCGTCTTCGTGTTGTGGTTTCCGGCCTCTTTTTTTATGTGGGCCGAATTATATTGTGATGTAGTTGTGGTAGGAGCGGAGTTAACCTCGACACTGAAACCAATGTATTTATTGTAATTAATGTGTTCTGGTTATCCTCCTTTGTCGCAGTTATTGAAAATCAGTTGAAAAACATTCGGTGATGCGAGTATCAAAGTTCTTTTGTTCTCGAGCATAATCTATTGCATATATGAACTCGGCTCCCTAATTGTTAAGTGCGCTGCCTACTATGTACTTGGTCTGTAGCGGAGTGTAAACACCTGCGCTATGAGGCTGTAAAGTGAACAGCGCAATCGAACAAATGAAATGTGTTAGCCGCTATAGTCCGTCTCGTGTCTTCATCCCCTATTTCGACTGTCATTTAACTATTTCTGCCTACGTGCATTCAGTGGGAAAGAAAATAGCTGTGAAATGATGTCTTAGAAGTTCCATATTTTATCGTATCACCAGTTTTTATGTTTTTACAATCCTATGAAATTTACTTATTAACCATTATAGCGACGCTGCACATATTTAAATCCTCGAATGCGTAGGCCATTCGTTCTTAAAATCCCTCTGCAAAATGTCTATTGCAACTCGAGTTCCGAAAATATGAACTTACATCGAGGATCTCAGCGTAAAAAAATTAAAAGGAAACTTCCTCTGGTCGCCCTAGTAAGTTGATATCTGTGGAAGTGGCGTATGTGGCGATGTCTCGTTGCTTATCGCTACTTACAGGGAATCTTTCTGATTACACATTACTTCCGCCTTTTCCAACATGAAGGAGTGACTTTTTGAATGAATAGCTGTTTTGAAAATGCCTGATTTCGGTAATATAATGCGTTTGTATGTACGTCGCTTTCTCTGAGTTCCACGGGCATTATGTATTTGGAAGTTATTATTATCATAAGAGGGTCCACCGGTAGAGGTAGGTTTGAATGGAAGGAAATGGAGGTAAAACGCTCTTGATTGTTACGTTTGTAGGACCCTGTCTACCGGCATTTCTTTTGTCATCTCTGCATACTTCCTATCCTTTTTCATTTCATCGATAAAACCTTTTATCTTTCTTTTCATTTCCTGCTTACTTAACACTCTCACCTCTGTTACATCCTTAAGGTAGTTTGAGCGAAATATCATTTTACCTAGAAATCAATGAATTTGGTTTCATTCAAAACAAAATACCAGCCCTTTTATATGAGAAATGGTACGTGTATGCACTCCAGAGACACCTAATATTAAAAATGAGGTTTTTTCTTCACTTGGATCTCGTAAAAAAATCAACAGTGTGTAGTTTGTGTGTTTTCTCAACTATTTTTGAAAATTAATCATATTGTCACCGCAGTAAATTCTTCGGGATCATAATAAACCTTCCGCTTTGATGGAGTTTCAAACGTACTGTGTGAAAAAAATTATTCAAGTTAAAGACATATTTTTATTGTAAGTACGAAATTACGAATCGTACTTACAATTTCTGTCATGTAAAACTATTTTACTGTGCCATTAATAATGCAATATTTAATTCGTATGTCTCACAGTTGGTGAAATTTAAACGTATATATCGAATATGGTCTCTGTTATGATTAGGGAACCATCTCGCTCGCACTACTTTCAGGATCCCTTATGGGTCTATTCGAATGATTTTTGTCAAAAGTCACTTGTTGCCAGTGAATTGCGCAATAAACTTGCCAGTGTAAAACCTCCTCAAGACATATCAAGCATGAGCATTGTTATATTTTATAACATTCATTGCCTTTAATATATCTAAGGCGTAAAAAATCATTCCTGGAAAAAATAATTACTTTAAAAAGCAGTAACAAGCAATTACCCGGACAATTAGTTTGTTGTTTACTTCTTTAATAACCGCTCGCATCCATGCGATCAGGATTATACCGCAAATGATGCGATTTTAACGGAGATTTGAAATGTTTACTGCTGGAAGAATTGAAGCAAGCCTGCTTTCCGCGTCATTGCGACCAGTGGTCAATAGTGCCCCAAATCATTACCACCATTGACCTGTACTGCCATGGAAGTCCTTGATTTTGCACCAAGTCACTCCTTGAAACCGATTAATAAGTACAATGCTGAAGAAGTAAGTTCCATAGGTCTTTGCCTTTACTCTTCGACTGGCAGCGTTTCTGTGACGTCAAGTTTTGTTTGTCATTACACTCCTAATTCCCTCGCTCGATGGTTTGGACCGATTTCAAGTCTATTTATTTGCAAGTATTTATATTTTCTATGATCTGTACGGTTTTAACTTTTCTCGTGTTTTCCGTGTCAAAGTGATCCGTGTTCCTTCCGCATCTAATGGTATTTTAGGCATTCCTAAACACTCTACCCACCCTCTCAAAGCCTTTCTTTTCGAACATCCTGCGGTGAAATCCCGTGTTATTTCCTACTAGTATCAGTTCAATGTATCTGAATCAAAGTGCATCACCTGCGTTTATTTTCTATCCGTTTTCAATTTTACTAAGGCAATTAACGACGACCTTCGATCATTCTGGCGCGGAAAACCCTTCTATATCATGCGTTGCTGCCAAATGAGCTTTGGAGGTCGTAGGAAAGTGTTTTCCCTTTCACCTCGTGGCATGCAAGACATCATGTGACCCAGAACGTCCGTTTCAGTGTATTTTACGAGGTATTGTGCATGCCTAATTGCTACATTTGTAAACGTTCAGTTATTCATCAATTGTTACTTTTTTATGTCCTATTTCTCAGAAGTTTCAAAACTGTATAATGGCAAAAGTTTTGTATCGTTTTTACTCTTTAGTGATTTTTTTGAGCCTTTGTATTACGCGTATTTGCTGCAATTGCGTAAATAATAGCTTACTATCGTATTTCGATGTGAAACAGGGATCGTTATGATCCAAGTTTTTGGCTGTATCTAGTGACTCCCTAGAGACTCGTAGGCTACACGCAAGGCTTTGTTTGCTTGAGAAATTCAGAACTGGTGTGTTTCAGAGCGACACAGAGAATATATCATGATGCCTCACTACTATTCTAGGCCTGAAAGAAGCGATAAAAAGGTATTGTGGTGGTCCCGTCATACACCCCTCCCTTTCGGATTGAACCTTAGTTTCCCCACGGGATTTAATCGGGATGAATGAGTCGGAGTTCCGTTCACATAAACAGTTTGCCGTTCGGCCGTCACGGCTTATAGAGACCGTGCAGTCGAAAGGCGGGTGATGCCCCTCCACAATCAGACTTTTTAAGAAATTCAAAAGGGCACCGATAGGGTTTCCCCGGGTTCCGCGACCAACGCGTTGACGTTCTAACAAATGCGATCGAGGGAAGTAAGATTAGCGATCTTGGCAGCAAAATTATAATTACTAGCGTCTTTTCTGTAATAACATTTAATGACTTTAAAGCACTTTTCCCACACGGCGTCACCTTCAACATACAATTCACTTATCTCAAACGGCGTCACCTCCAATACGAAAAGAAATACAAAAAAAATACCCGTTAGTGGCACACAGCGTCACCTTCAATGCAAAATACACTTCTTTGACACGGCATCACCTCTCAAATACACACAAAAAATACCCTCTTTGCACATGATTTAATTTTATCTAAGGTCTACAAAGTTTGACGGATAGCTGGGGATCTTGAAATACAGGGGCTAGTTATCACGGATACTAGTCCAGAGATTCCAAATGCATGAAGCCAACCACAAAAGCAGGCTAAATAAATTCTGCTGCCTAAATCGCGGACTTCCCTCGATCGGTGAAAAAGAAAAAAAAAAACACGATGAAAACCGCGGAGCCGTCCGCGGGCCATCACAGTACAAAAACTCGTTCTTCCCGCGCTCAATAAATGACCATAATAAAAACCGTCCTCCACAAAAAACAGTCCCGTAATATACTTCACCATTTCACCACACAAAACCTGATATTTTAATACACCTGTATTCGGCTGGTGTCCTGCCACACGCCCATGCCGCGGCTCGCTGGTTAGTTTGTAGATGTAGATACGTTATTTGGGCGTATGGCAGTTGGTGTTAGGAAACTGTTGGTTTGTGTGCAATTGCTAACTATAAAGTGATTGCTGGGGATATAGTTAAATTCCATTTTATTATATTAATTCATTTCCAATTTTTTGTGTTCATTCGCTTTCATTTAAGTATCGCAGTGGAAAAGTGTGGCTCATACTAATCAACTCTTTTGTGTTATCTGTCCTTAATATAATGTGCCATATACGCCATTTTGAAGAGGGGGCTTCTGAATCTCGTCTTTTTCAATTTTATGCTCAATTCTTGTCTCATAAGTCCTCCAGAAGTCATAGACTCGCGCGGTTGCTGTATTTCAGTGACTATCGTTCCAGTTCATCCAAAGACTTAGTTATTCTTATGGTTTGTGTATTTTTTTGTTCAAAGCCTTTCAAAGCGCTTTCCGCCTTCGAATTATTTTAATCAATTCTTTCTCTGATATAAAGTCCTAAGCGACTCCGAAATATTTCTGATGCGGCTTACTTGATATAAAAGTACTAAATACCCTGTTTTGGACATGATTATCTGCTGGCACCCGTCTAATGTGCCCAATTTTTTTTCCAAGTCTTACTTGCATGCGATTGTTTTCGCTAGAGATGGCTGAGATCGTAGTGACTTGATCGAAAGTGAGTTTTCTACTTTCCAGACACCATTGACCAGACTTTGTTTGTATTGCTGCCGTATCCCAATGCGATCATTGAGAAGCTTGAGTGTTGTGTTCACTCTTCTATTCTAATTCTTCTATTCTATAACTTCGCTCGAATAGTCACGTTCTGCTGGTTTTTCCCTTCTTTGATTTCAATCGACCCGTTTCGCTAGTGTATCCCGCAATCTCCAATGCGCCTGTTCTTTGAGGTGAATCGACCTATGAAGTTGAAACTGCTCCTGGGAATTGGTTGCCCTTTTTTTCCTCTCACGAATGGCTATTCACGGAATCGCTTTCCCACCGCGATGTCTGTTCTTCCTCCAAAGCGAATAGACTGTTGCTTTCTATATTCGTTACTGTAAAGTTTTAATAATAAGTCTTAAGTGACTTGCCTCTTGATTTTAGGGCTGCAGTCAACCAATCTGAAGATCTTGAACAAAGAATGACCCGCATTTGGTTGCAGTTTGGCACAGTGACGTGTTATTGAGGTTGAAAAAAGCCATTATCATTGGTTATTCAATCCCAGGATTGGTTGATTGCAGCCCTCCACCCTTCCCTATCAAATGCTAATTAGTGTTGCTGCGAGACGAGACGAGACTTGAGTCAGTCTCGTCTCGGTCTCGTTTTATGAACTCTGGTATCGTCTCGAGTTTCGTCTCGTGGACCCCAGTCTCGTCTCGGTCTCGAGTCTCGGACGAGACTCTCGTCTCGTCTCGTTTCCCCCAAAAATTAAGTGCCGTAAAAAGCCCAGTTTTCCTTACGTACGCAATCGCTGAATCGGTACACTCGAAATAGTAATGACATTTA
Source organism: Ceriagrion tenellum (assembly GCA_963169105.1). Taxonomy (NCBI): domain Eukaryota; kingdom Metazoa; phylum Arthropoda; class Insecta; order Odonata; family Coenagrionidae; genus Ceriagrion; species Ceriagrion tenellum. The sequence continues at coordinate 128,173,268 of OY720637.1, forward strand.
TAAGAATTTTAAATATATATTAAAATGGACACCGAATACATCAAGGTGCATGTGCAATCAAGGATTTTAATGACACTCAATAAATAAACTAGAAATATGAAATATAAAATTTGTAAAAAATGGATATATAGTCACTACGTTAGTAGCTTCCGAAAAATCCACAGAAGGTAAAAAATGTAACTAAAAAATAATGTAATTGCCTCAGGAAAGAATTAACATTTTTGCTTCAAAATGTAGTGTAAATAATTTTCGGGGCTAAAACTGTTAAATCAATATAAGTTTTATACATGACTGGCCCAATTGCTCTTCACCCACAAGTTCACGCAGAGTAAACTTATGGCAAATTCGTGGCCCAAGCGGTTTCTATGCTTTCGCATTGTCAATGTAGCCCGTGAGAACAAACTTCCCGCTAGAACTGTTGTAGCGGGAATGATAAGGAAGTCTCTCGCCATTTTTGCCAGCACTGGAAAAGTTGGCTCATTCGCCTTCCTCCAAGTCAATCTGTTTACATTCCTAGGTGATCTCGGCTGTTGAGATAGTCTTCAAGTTCTTTCCTCCATTCTTCATACGGGGATGACTGACTAGGAGTCAATTCATTAAAACCATTATCTGACAACAAAAAAGGGGCGGGAACTCTATTAAAAAGTCAAATAATAGTTCAGACTCCTGTAATTCATGTCACCATTTCACCTCCCAAAAACTTGTATCTCTACACGGCTGATTTTCTAACACCCCCCTACCACACGCCTATACGGCGACTCGCAGGGTATTATCTAGATGTAGACGTTAATTTAATTTTTTCTGATCTGTATGATAAAAATAGTTAGGATAAGTGAACTTAATCGACAGTGGGTAAATAAAGGTAAAATGTTAAGTCGAAAGAACATACCTCTCAATACTGGGTCGTGCCTGATTATACAGAGAATAAACATCCAGCAGGTCGTCCTTGTCACTTAATACCAATGCAAATCTATCAAGATTCTCTTGGTCTATCGACTGAGCGGACTACATTCGAGTGGAATTCTTATCGAGATAGACCTCGAACATTTCTTCAAATTTCAATAGGGACTTATCCTGCTTCTCTTTTCCCCATGGCGTCATGGAAAAGCTTCACATGACGAGTATCAAATGTTAATACCGCATAATAAATCCAGCTCGTCAGGCGGTAGTGCTTTTACATCTTGTCCCGATTAGCTTGATGGCCAAGAAACAGTTTTTAATCAGCTTCATTTCTTCCAGGCTTGTTGTCAAGTATTTCTCCCATTTTTTCTAGCTTATCCAACAATAAGTTGAATGAAATGGTAACGAAAGGTAGGGCAACGTAATTGGCTCCTTTTAATTTATTCATCATAACTTATAAGTTTTTTGAAAGTTTGTGCACATTTTCAAGCAGTGCCCATTCCGATCAACTGATTTTGAGGCGTTTCAAGGCACTGATACTTTCGCATAGGATAGAAGTACCTCTCTTCACGTCAAGCACTGTTCCAATAATATCGTCTGTTGAATTCATTCCACCTAGTTGGAGCATCTATTACATGGATCAGCGATGGTTCCCCTGCAGCTTCGCAAGCGCTACGGAATTTATTTCATAACTTCTCATTTTTTTATAAAAAAATAAAGATCTTATTTCGACAATTGAAGTTATATTTTCTTCTTCACATTCGAAATCTTCATCATCACTGTTAATTAATGGAACTGGTATTCTGAAACCTCGTCCTCCAGATAGAAAACTTCAAAGATCTTGTACTGCAACATTATGCATATGGGCCGTTCATTTAAAGTGCTAGTCAGTACTATCAAAAATTGGAAGCATCTTTCCGATTTAGTATTTGCGGTGGCGTTATCAACGGTAACTCCTTGCAGCTTGTGCTCAAGTTCAAAGTCTTTCAGGGTATTAATGAAAACTTATGAAATATCCCTTCCTGTGTGGTTACTATTGGATAGAACGAAGTAAATAGCAAGAGATTGGTACTTCCACTTCTCATCTATGAAATGAGCCGTGATTGCGTTGAACGATTTACCAGCTATGGATGTCCAGCCATCGATGGAGAAAGACAGGTTGGATTTATTTTGTTTCAGCAACTGCAACACCGCCTGCATCCTATTATAACAGTCTAGTACCTTCTGCAGCAACTTTGTCCTTTTAGGAAATGTTACGGTGGGATTCATCGTCTTGAAAACGTTTTGAGTCTCATGATCATCAAAAATATAGGGAAAGGATGTATTTCTCCGCTGTCCAGTCAACTATTGTCTTTCCGAAGTGATTATTTTCATCATCATTCTGAACTCAAAATAAAAATTTTCTCTTATTTCACTTTTTTCGATAATAAGATGATTTTGCACGCTAATTGTGTTTTATAGTAAGAGACATTCGTTGAGAGACATTTCGTAAAGAGAGGCTTGAGATGCATGGAAATTGATTGAAATCTACTGGATGGTTGAAAAGGATTGATTTAGACTTAATGTTTATCGCTTTTATAAGGTAGGAATCACACACAAGAGAGATAACTTGCAACATAGTAGCATAAATACAGTGAATCGTGAAAACCGTAGTTTTTTATATGCCACCAAAACATCGTAGCAAGTAAAAGTCGACGGTCTACAGACAGATTTTTCGTGAGGTACCCTTTAAGAATGGACTAAACGCAGCTAAAATGGAGTACCTGTTAGGTGTTTGTGGAAAACAGTAGGATGAAGGGAGCTAGTATGAGTGGCTGATGAATAAATGCCGGTTAGATGCTCCAGTAGTGGACTTTTTGGTCGAATGAAATTTTGGTTAGCAAAATAACAGCAAATAATAACAGTTAAAGGCAAAAGAAAGCCAATTATAGTTATTCTTTTTTTCTCGTTTCATTCTCCTCACAATTCAACGACATTATGCCAAACATCCTCACTAACTTGGAAGATATATCATGCAGGAAGAGGTACTTAGTGATTTCAAATGTCATCCATCCGTTCGCCGAGGAGGTGATGTGCGATGCGCAATACGAAATTACGGCATCCTTATTTCTTAGTAGGCAAGCTATAAGCAGGATTTCAAGTGCCGCTGGGCGGTACTTTACACAATATACGAGTATAATCCATGATATTTTGTTTTAGAAGTGAGCACTGAAAATTACTGTTTTAGAAAATAGTGCATAATTTGCTGGACAAGTTTTCCAAGGTGTTTATAGTAGGCAATAAGGACAAGTAGTAAGCCAAAAGCACTCCCTTACTTGGCTCGAGAAGTCACGCTCATACCATCAGAAATAGTAGTATCAGCAAAATATTATTTTTAATAGTGAACTAATTTATGGCAGAGTTATCATTAAATTATATTTCAAATTTAATACTTTAGGAAAACATGAGATTGACTTCGTATTAGCAGAAGGACGTAATTTTAGGGATAAAGTTAAACTAAACACCAATTAATCACATCTGTCTTTCGAGACTTTCGAGTCTCGTGGAGATGGTATCGTCTCGTCTCGTCAAAAGGCGGTCTCGTCTCAAATTCTCCACTACGGTCCCGTCTCGTTTTCGAGACGAGAAAGTCTCGAGTCTCGCGGCAACACTAATGCTAATTCTCTTGCTTCTTGGTATCCCTTCCTATGTACATTCCTCTTTGTTTGATCTATGAAATTATTCCTGGATCTTCCTTTGTTGACTTTTTCTTGTTTGTCCTTCAATTCTGTTCTTCCCAAACCCATTTTGCCTCAAGATGTGTCCAATCCATCTGTTTATTCGTTTCCGTATGGTGTTCCATATGGTCCTTCCCTCTAATACTCTTCGGTAAACTCACTCCTGTCTTATTTTGTCAGTTCATTCAATCTTCAGCATCTTCCTCCAACTCTAGATTTAGTCTTTTCTGATCTGTTCCTCCAATGGTCCACGTTTCCGATCCATAGTTTCCCACGTTCCACACGAATGTTGTGATATACTTATTCCTCGTTCGTAGTCCTATCGTCTTTGAGCACATCAGTTGTCTTCTCTCCGTTAACGCTTTCTATGCTTGGACCATTCTTTGCTTGATGCTCGTTGTATTTCAACCGTCCAACGTTTTGGTAGAAATCTTGAAGTACAGTGTCACCCTGAAACTGTCTTCATCCGAATCGGCTCAATTCCTGGATCAGGAAACGAGAAAGATCTCGTGCGCCGTCGTCACGCCCCGTGGTTTTCCTCAGCATCCTCGGTCGCGCGCAGCAGCGGGTGATGCAACGAGTGTGGTCTTCTCAAGCCCCCTTCGAGAATGGGGAAGTACCTGCTTCCCCTCATTCGAGGGACGAGGAAAAATTGTTTGGTTTCAGATTTGGAAAGACGAAGCGTCGGTGGTTTTTCTTTCGTGGCTTCGTGGATGCGCTTTTTCCTGTTCGTGACCTAGTTTGCGGAAGTGGTCCGGATAAAGGTATATAGATCCCGATGATGTGCGGGGTCAATTCCCGTCTCGTAACATGTATGTCGTCTCTTTGGTAGGGTCGACTCAATGATTGATGGGGACACGGCTCTTGAGGGATGGTCATTTTATTTGACGTTGGACTTGTGGAGGTGGAAAAATTGTGCGTACGTTCCTCACTTGTGATGTGACTCAGCACTTAAACATTCATTCACACTCGTGTTTACTCTCCCAGTGTTGGAAAGAATCAATCGTCTCCGCTTTCGCTGAGTCGAACGCTGAATCGTAGGAAGAGAACCCGCCTGTTCTTAATTCCTTTTGTTTCTGCCATAACTTTGTAAAAATACACTATCACTAAATTGATTTAACTTAGTGACATATCGGAAATTAAAATACTCTAGTAATGGTCCACTCAATAGATTTATTGCTTACGAGTTTCGTCACATAGTCACATCTCCAGGCAACAGGTATTATTCTACCTGCGTACATACACTAAATCAGGTGTATATATACGCATGTGGAATAATATTTGTTTCCTGAAGATGTCATTATGTGAAGAAACCCGGGTCTTAAGCAATAAATCTATTTAGGGTATTTTATAGTATTTTACCAGTACATTTATATATACTAGTAGAGTATAATACTAGAGTATTTTAATTTCCGATGTGGATAGGTTCCACATGGTCAAGCCTGAAGTTATTAGTCATATAAGTGACTTATATTCTCGAGAAGTTAGACTTGGACCCGGTTTTACAAAGACTGATGAACGATATCTACAAAGTGACGTAGCCTTTTCGTTATATTGAAGTTTACCGGAATTTACAGTTCTGTGTTTTACACCAGACTGTTAGATAGTTGACCTGGACATTGACGACGGTAGAATGTAATAATGTCTGTTTTAATACCGGTATCTTATTCAGCCAGAGTTAATGTAATCGGCTGGAGATTGTGAAAAGGGTGTTTTGACAGATATTGAATTGATATTGAATTAAGCATTGTGAAATTATAATGCTATATTAATTGAGGGACCCCTCTTCGTTTTCCCATCTGTACTTCGCAGAAACGTAAAGTCAATTAATAGTATGAGTAGTGATCTTTGGAGAGACGTTGTGGAAAAACTTGCATAAAAATTTGCTCTTACACGCAATTTTTTTAGCAGGAAAGTTAGAGTTTCTATTGATTTGAATTCGTTCAATTTCAGTTTGACCAAGCGGTTGGTTACCTTTTGAGCGACACCTTGGAATTCCATACCACCGATAAGTTACAAACTGATGTAAAACATCGATTTTTTAGAAATAACGAGGCATTGAATTTTTCTCGTTACTTGTGTCATAGCTGCTTATCTCCCGCCGATTCTAAACATTGGCATATATGTTCCGACAGCAATACTGTCGTCTTCGTCATGCTTGAGCGCTGGAAAATTTTGTGAATACACTTTTCTGTTAGTTAAGATTGCTCTATGCGTAAATTTTCTACGTTACTTTTTCTTTTAATGCAGCCTTTTCTCTAAATAAACCGTTAAAAGTAATCAATAATTATGGGAATGGGATGGCCATTTTTAAAATAAAGTTTCACCAATTGCAAAATGTGTTCCTCATTGCAGATGCTATTGACTTAAGAGAAAGGCATTGAAATTGTTTAATGACGTTTTCTGCTGAAATTTAGCACCCGATTACGGCGTCCACTTTACCGTTTTAGCTTAAAATTTTGTTCATTTACGTCTGATTTTCTCTGTGCTCCTCAAAGTTGACTTCGTCGCATTGAAAAAAAAGCGACATTTTTCTTTTCTTATATCAGGAATTGATTGTATCGCTTCCTGTCTATTTGTCGCTCCTGGCCAAAATATGCCACGGCATCAATGAAATAACTTCGTTAAGTAGGACATCAATGTTCATTTGTTTACTCCACGCCAAGAATTTAGACTCGTACGTTTGCACTCGACAGTATTTCATTTTATTTGTATATAATGGGGGCCAGTCTTTGAAGTCGTAGCCAGTTGGAAACGAAGATAATTTGTGGGGTAACTTAATTATGTCAGTTAAGCGATACTAATGGCCTGTTGCAGGAACGACTAATGTATTCTATTAAGTTATGGGACCCATAAGCCATGGCAACCATTCAATAAGTGTTGTAGAAACATTCGATACATTTTTTGGTTTCATAACTTATGGCATGTTGTTATGAGTTCCGTAAGTAGCCAAGATGGCGGTTGAGCGATGAACCGCTTGGCGACGTAATTACTAGATGAAAAAGTTATTTTCAGACAAATGACCGGTTAATTTACTCTTACTGACAAATTATTATGCGCATTAGCAAATTATTATGTGCATTAGCCTTATTCACAGGCCCAACTTTCATAAATTGCACCCGGCGGTAGAAGATTAGATTGAACGAGTAAATGGGTGCTTGCAATTTGCAAGCAGGGGGGGGAAGTGTTATACCAGAAATGTTGTTGAATACCAGTTCCATTAATTAACAGTGATGATGAAGATTTCGAATTTGAATAAGAAAATATAACTTCAATTGTCGAAATAAGATCTTTATTTTTTTAATAAAAAAACGAGTAAATGGGTGCTTGCATTTTGCAAGCAGGGGGGGGGAAGTGTTATATGATGATACTCTTTATATCAGGAAAAAACAATGAAAGCTCTCAAGTCTGCGTGCTACATGCAAGCAAAGAAAAGTATAATTCTCGAAAATGAAATACGCGCCCCATGAGGTATGGATACCAGACAGTTCTAGTACAAAGTTATATTATATGTCATCCGGTTATTAACGAATTTTCAAAATACTATAATCAGTATACCGAAACGAACGTGGAATCACTGGAAGATCATCATAACCTCATTTGACGGCATATAAGACGCTCTTCTACGTTAGATATTACATTTCAGTACAGCACACTTAATAAGAGCATACATGAAGAATTTTACTATATAAATTAGATCGGAATCGTGATTTTAAATATACTAATTTCATATTCAATTTTTCTCTTCCAATCTTCTACATAGACTGCATGTTATTTTAATGAAAACTACTATATCATGAAGCCTGGTTGGTTGAAATTGGCCATCAAAGCTACGGTAGAGGTTAGGAAAAGTTGAATATATTATACGCAGTAGTTAGCAGCGCAAAAAATGGTATAAAGAAGACTAAATAACATGCACTTAGTGTACCTAACTCGTATATGTAAAGCTATCGATTGCAATAACTCTAAGCCTAATCTATTTTTTTTAACTTTTACACAATATCGACAAATAAATCTAACCCTCCCCTGAAACTGGCCCGCCTCGCTGAGTTCCAAACCTCGAATCGACACTCGGCCCGGCGACAATGGAGAAATATATCCGTAGCAACGAAAGTGAAAAAATTTCTAAAATCCCAGATGAAAGTTTAAAAATATCTGTTTTACGGTAGGTAGGAAAGAATCGATTGCAAGAATAAGATTTTTCAAACATTCAGCCTTACATTTGTGAAAAAATCAGCCTTGTAGCTCAACTATTTCATATTTTAACGAACGAAAGAAAAAAGGTCCACACTAAATTTTTTTATTTTTCCCATATAATCCCATGTAAAGCTATCGATTGCAATAAATCGAAGCCTAATCGACTTTTTTCACTTTTTCGATTTTTTCCCAACTCAACACATGATTCCAACTCTACCCTGAAAATTTCACCCACCTAGCTCGTTTAGAAATGCCCAGGAGTTTTGATGAGTCAGTCAGTCAGTTTTGTAACTTTATATGTATAAAAAATATTCGAAGCTATTAACTATTGGTAAATAAGTTATGTAACTAGTAGATGTGTTCCTGCAACCCGAATATGTTTTTGGGAATTATTGATTCCATAAATAAATGTTCTTGCAACCGGCCATAAGACACGTTATTTGATAGCGAACAGAGCCATGGTTGGCGTCAAGACATTCTACTGCAGCCTCCAATGAGTGTGTCTTGAAGTTTGAATACTATTATAGTAAAGGAATTCAAAGATTGGATATGATAATAATTATTGCATTTGAAAGTTGACTGCGCGCACACTTGAGTATGCTTTACTCGGACTCCTATCCTAACGCAGTTTCCGGAGAAATCTTCTCAAAAACCTTTAACTTTCATGGGCTACAAATTCTACGAGGAAAATATAGAGAGTCAGATGAAAACCTTAGGAGGTGTTCACGAAGCGTGTCTCTTTGAAGGTCGTGGAGGGGAGGTCGCGTTGTCATGGTGCCTAAGGTGTGTGAAGATGGGTTAGATGCTTTGAGGATGCACTTGAAGGATTCGGTATTCCGTCTCGGTGTTGCAAGCTTTCTGTGCACCCTTACAAGTCGAGGTATACGTATAAGGGTGCAGCGTTGGTTGGTGGATTGGGAAGTTTAAATCCTGTTTTAAGTGCACACATTCAGCGTCATAAATATTTACCCTGAAGAATTGTGAAAAATATTGCCATGAGTAATCTAACGGATTAAGTGGGGCATGTGTCGTGGTCATCTATTTTTTTTCATGTATTAAATACTTTTCTACTGATTTCTGCCGCGATACATTACTTTCACAGCATCATCATCATCATCATCATTGGTCGTTCAGTCCTAAGATTGGTTAACTGCAGACATCCACCCTTCCCTACCTAATGCTAGTTCCCCTACCTTTGGACATCTTCCTGGGTCTTCCTCAGGCGACTTTTCCCTCTATTTTGCCTTCAATTAAGCCTGAATCACGCGATCATTTTTTCCGTCCCTTTTAAAGGAGAGCTCCAATGATAGCTTTTCAGGGACCGTGACAATGATAGCTCGAGCTATCATTTTCTGAATCACATGGTCATTTTGGCCGTCCCTTTTTCCATAATTTTTTCCGTCCCTTTTCGCATCATTTCTATGTTAACTACTCTCATTCCGTTGAAAGCCGAACGTGGCGTTAGAGTCGCTCTTTGCGGCCGAGCACTCTGATTGGCTAAATGGTGGAGTCAGCGATGCCTCCAGGGACGGAAAAAGGGACGTGCCTAGGGATGGAAAAAGCTATAGGGATCCCTATCGTTGGAGCCATCCCTGACTTTGTTCGAGTCACACGATCATTTTCGAGCGATCATTTGAGCTATCATTGGAGCTATCCCTTAAAAGGGACGGAAAAATGATCGTGTGATTCAGGCATTATATTCTTCACAAACCCATTGTGTTTCAGGGTGTGTCCAATCTATCTCGTTCTTCTTTTCTGTATAGTGTTCCATATGGTCCTTTCCTCTTCTACCCTTCTGTACACTTAATCATTTCTTATTTTGTCCGACCATTTTATCTTCAGCATACTCCTCCAGCACCAGGTAGTTCAATATTCTTTGATCATAGAAGTTGTCTTTTTCCCATGAACGTCCTCTTAGCTTGGACTGTTCTCCGCTTCATGTCCGTTGTATTTCTTCCGTCCCTCGTGATGGTATATGCATCCGAGATGGGTGAAGGAATCAACATGCTCTAATTGCTCTCCTCTCAGGGTGACTTCTGCATTTTACCTTCTCTCTTCCGCGTACTAGGATTATTTTTCCCCAACGACTAATCCTATTTCTCTCTCTGCTCCTTGTATAAAAAATGTGTTGGAAGAATTGCATAAAATGGATTGTCTTTATTTGTATATTTGTATATAAATGGTCAAATGTAACAGAAACACGAATTTTTCATCGCATGATTTTTTAATACTGTTAATTTAATGTAAAAATAGAAAAAAATGCTTTGTTCGAAGTGGCATAATTTCGGATTTAAACTTTTTATGCACACCGTAGATAAAGTTACACATGGACCTCATTTATACCTCACCTCATTTACATTTTGCACCTTAACTTAAGTTCGTTTAAAAATTTCCAGAAATTGTATATTGAAGCTCTCAATTCCATTGAATACCAAAATCTTCATATCTAATGAATTTTTGTTGGTATCGAATATGAAAGAGCGCCCCACGGTTTCCGTTGTGGTCTTATCGTTTTGTGGCTAATTTCATTCAATTGAATTTAATTATTTCCAGTACGAGTCTAAATATTCATTCACTCGAGAAAATATTATTTTTTTCTTTTTCAGTACGTGAAGGTATTTCTTTTTTTATATTTATAAATAATTTGTTTAGAAAAGCATGCTCAAAAATTCTTTTTTCACATTTTTATTCGTACTGCTGAAGGCGTATGGTGCCCATGGCTGAATGTCTTGTTCTGGCTGATTACTGTTCGTTACTTATAATTCTACCCTCTTATCCTTAATTGAAGAAACGGACTGGAGCGTGCGCGAAACTGCTGTCGCAAAGAATGAGAAAAAGTGTTAGAAAGCCCGAAAAAACCCTAATATGCTATCACTCTTGGTGCCAGTAATAATTTCATGCCATGCGGATAGCATGCGGGGGCCTTAAAGTTAAGGAACCAATTTTTTTAAGTTTCCCTTCTGCCTTCTGCTTAATAAAAAGTGTACTACAGTTTTGATTTGGATTGTAAATATATTTGTTATCACTGTAAGCACTTCTGTCCTATGAGCCCTGATGGAGTGAAGTTCAGCTGTGATTCGATTTTTTTATTTATTCCCTGGGCAGTGTAAAAAATTGAATCAAAGGATGCAATTCTCTTCAATTTGTCTTATGTAATGTAAATAACCGATTCGTTTCATGTGTTATTTTTTCCGATTCGTCCTAATATACCTTGTCTGAGTGCATTAATACAATGTACTATACAGTCTTTCGATATACTGGAGGACGAATTGGTGGAAATTTCACTCGGTTAAAATTCAAAAACATATTTCTTAAATTTTATTCTATTTGCCGTAGGAATTTCTTTCGTGAATGTGGTCGTTTTGAAGTGGCGAATCGTGTTTCGCTCATCTCCGTTCTGTGGGTTCATCTTCGGATAATTGCACGGCTTAATTTTATTCGGGCTTCGCGATAACATTTGGAGATAAACCTGATCGCGTCCTTGAATTTGGACGTCTCGAAGATAAGCAGGAAAGGAAACTTTACAATCGCGTTGAGAATTGAATTAGGGCTACGTAAAATGTTAGTTTCATAGGTAAAATATTAGTTTCATAGGTTGAAAATGCATAGTAATGCGTGGGCATTTAAAGGAAGAATGCTGAAACACCCAAAGACCCCATCGGTGAGAGATTAGTCTTTTGACGTAGTTTACCCGTTTGCAAGGCGGCAGGCGTGCTATATCTACATCTACATACTACCCTGCGAGCCGCCGCATGGGCGTGTGGCAGGGGGTGTTAGGACACCAGCCGTGTAAAGGTGTAAGGGATAAGGTTTTGGGAGGTGAAATGGTGACGTGTGTTATGGGAGTGTATTTAGTGGAGCTCATTTTTTATTGTTCGCGGAAAGAATGATTTTTTGTACCGACATGTGACGCGAATACAGCTTTAACGTAATTTCAGGGATACGAGCAAATGATGTTACGACCCTTATGAGATTGGTATTATTGAAAACTGTATTTAAGCAGGTATAAACAACGCAAATGACGCTCACATAAATTCCAATATGTTTTCGTGTTCTGGACATCCCGTGACACCTGGTAATGATCCTTGGAAAAATCATGCAAACATCCCATTGCCTTTGGGAATCTCTTCTGCCCTGAGGACGATGATCGAGTCGTGCATCGAAAGGTCGGCCAGCACGGAAAATTTCGAGAAATCCCATTGCCTTGCTCTGGTAGAGATTAGAACAAATTCAATATCTCTAGTGTGTGTTCTGGCAGAAAAGTTGTCCATATTTGCGTCTATATTTGTTTGTGAGTAGGTACAGATATTAAATAGGACTTTGGATGGACTTTGTATATTCTACATATTCTTAGGGGGTGTCCATTAATTACTTAAGGTGATTTTGGCGATTTTTCGACCCCCCCTCCCTCTAATCTCACGCGAGATTTTTCAAAATGCGTATGTTTTGTGTAAATACGTTTATCTGTGTTTGATTGCATTGGATTTATTTAAAAAAACATAATTTGCTTAATTATTTTTATTTAAGACTAGTTAAGACTAGTATTTAAGACTACTAAGAACGTAGTCTAGAATCACAGTGAGAAAATCGAACATTAAAATATGTATATACTTAAATAGGAACTATTAATATTCGTTTGGCTGGCCGGTGGCGGCTAAACAATCGAGGAGCTACTGTGCTACTTTGTGGCATTCGCATAACCGCGATAAATATTATTATGTAGGATTTAGCCATATTATAGAGGAGAAACATGTTTTACGTAATTTAACCCAGTTTTCTTGCAATTTTACACTGTTCATTGCGCAAAAAAATAACGTGATATATACCGAGATCCCCCCTCTCCCCCACGTGAGATAGGGTGAGATTCGGTTGGACCCCCTCCCCCCTCTAAACGCCTCACGTAATTAATGGACGCCCCCTTATTTCCTACCTTGTTTTGCACAATCATTGATCTTATATTACTTCGATAGTGATAATAACTGTCGAAATCATTACCGAAAGTAGAAAGTGCGGAATATACAAAGTTCTGACTCATTTACTGATATCATTATCTATATCCGCATCACGATAGGTTTTGCCATCTTTCTTGATATCTAAATCATTGTTTCGTAAAAATATGATTGATTTGGAATGCCATTCTGACTTAATTAGCGTGCATCTTCTTAGCGGGAGGTTGTCAAATGTAGTGCTTTCAACCATGGGACCGTATTGCACACAGATTTTAATCAGTCTTTCCCCTCTTTCGTAAAGCAAGCTTCCTATGGGCAACATGGATCTTAAAATGCCTCCAGGGTGATTACACAAAAAGAGGAGTACACAACGAGTAACCGGCCATTTCCTCGTCGGGTTCCAATAATCTCTGAAATTGAGACAAGGTTTGATTAAAGGCAGTTGCACCAGACGAGAGCAGATAAGCGGAGCCATTCAAAGCGGCAAGCCGTAATTATGCACATATTGACGCCTCCTTCAAATGCTCGTAAAGCTTAGATAACTTATCCCCTCGAATTTTCCGAGACGCGTTCAGCGTTTCGTAATTTTGAAGACACACACGGAGCTGTTCACACGCGCTACCTAACGTTGAGTTGAGTATGGAAAAATAAACCGAGCTACTAAAAAGTGACAGATAAGAGAATCCATTTATGACGCAAAGGAAAATCATTGTTGAATTTTGTGGCGCCGCTGTTGGAAAATTCGTTTTTTCGTAAGTGAAGCAATCTAGCCATTGTTTACAACCTGAGCTCATCCAGAATGTGGCGGGAAACGGGAAATAAGGGCAGAGATAATGAACGTGACCAGATCATGTACCCATTCGACGATAAGATAATCGGGCATCCAGATAAAGTATTAAAAAAACTTAACAACGCACTGCATTTCTTCAAGCTCCATTTTTCTAAACGATTTCCCGTCAGTCAGTTTTTATAAACATTTATGCCGCGTAAGAGTAATCCATATAATAATCATAATCTAGGACAAGCAAGTACCATTGGTCACTGACCAACGTATAAAAATGATATACATCGACATGCACAAAAAACAGAGGAACAGCATATGAGGATAGATAACGTATAACGACTATAAATGCGTCATCGATAACATGTCTTGAAACAATAGTAGTGACACGATAGCTTCTAAGAACTCATTGACTGCTATGGGTAGATAACCTTCCTACAGTGGAAATCTGCGGCGAAGAAAAAAACCAGAACAATCTCATTCATATGATTGATAGCGCAGTCCTAGATTCATACATATGAGAATTGTATCCAAATAACACTATATTATATTAATATTTTTCATTTCAACATTGAAAATGTTGTAATTACTTCTGCAGACAGGCATGACAAAAATTAGACCGATATACCATATTTATGTTTTTAATAACTAAATTCTCCAATATATTCCACTTTCTCAGGCGAGATATTGTAGAACAGCATTTTCAATGCCACACAAAAGATATCGTACTGTCTACCTTTTATTACTAACTCGTGCTACTCGTGAAACGAAAACGACTGTCTTGCAGTCAACATCAGGTACGACTAATCTTGAAATTAAGACTTGTCGTAAACTAAGATTAGTCGTACCTGATGATGTCTGCAAGACAGTCGAAACACGTGTAGTACGAGCTTGTAGTAAAAGGTAGACAGTGCGATATCTTTTGTGTGTCATTAAATTCAGCAAATCACCGGAAGAAGTGGCGACGTCCGCATTTCGTCCGGAAGCGAATAAATCAGCGGAATGGATGAAATAGTTTTTCGCAATCGTTCATATATGTGCATTTTTCGTCATAATTTACTTCAAATTCATCACCAGCATTAGAACATAAGTTATCTCATAAGGGGGGATTTTTTCAAGTCCTTCCTAGTCAAACAAGGTAACAGCACATGATTCATCAATAATTTCCACCACTGATCTACCTTCCACCATTCCCTCTACATCCCATATCATTCTCCTGGGCCAGGGTATGTCCAGTATTCAAATGCCTTCTTTCCACTATCAGTCCTTCAGTAGAGACCAATTCACACACGGGGACTTTTATTAGGCCAGAATTACGATTTCGAGCAACACTTGACAGCTAGTTACACAGGAAGCCACATGTAGTGACCAGGGTCGCTCGTTTCGGTATATCCATAACTCTATAACACAATCGATGTAGAGCGACCTTGGTAGAGATCAAGCCGCAGGGACATTACAACGCGGGTGAATGCTTTGCGAAAGAAATGGGTGACATTGAGATTGCACTAGAGAATAATAGCGATGCCTTACTACTAATACTGCTAAACTATTCGAATTTCAACTGTGCATTATTTGGTAGATTAAATACAGTCAATTCCTCATCGTCGTTGTTACAATGCTTAGTAGCGGGAAACATGGTGCGGCGAGAAATCGAGGGTTATGGCTTCGAACCCCACTCCAGCCGAATGATTTTTCCGCTTTGAATTTCACACACTTCGATAAAATGAACTTACTGAGCTGTGTGGAAAAAAACTATGAAGAGACTCGAACTTGAAGGTTACTGCAAATAATATTAAAACGATGGCTAAGCAATGTAAATGGGAGTTCAGTTTATTCGTTTTTTTCCCGCTTTGATTCATATTAACGGACAACAGTTCCGCTAACGTTACAGCTGGCGTTGCTAGGTCCTGAACGCTAGCTTTAACGTTAGCGAAACTGTTGTCCGTCAATATGAGTCAACGCGAGGAAAAAAAGCGTCGTTAGGTCCTGAACGCTAGCTTTAACGTTAGCGAAACTGTTGTCCGTTTATATGAATCAACGCGAGAAAAAAAAGCGTCGTTAGGTCCTGAACGCTAGCTTTAACGTTAGCGAAACTATTGTCCGTTTATATGAATCAACGCGAGAAAAAAAAGCGTCGTTAGGTCCTGAACGCTAGCTTTAACGTTAGCGAAACTGTTGTCCGTTTATATGAATCAACGCGAGAAAAAAAAGCGTCGTTAGGTCCTGAACGCTAGCTTTAACGTTAGCGAAACTATTGTCCGTTTATATGAATCAACGCGAGAAAAAAAAGCGTCGTTAGGTCCTGAACGCTAGCTTTAACGTTAGCGAAACTGTTGTCCGTTAATATGAATCAACGCGAGAAAAAAAGCGTCGTTATGTCCTGAACGCTAGCTTTAACGTTAGCAAAACTGTTGTCCGTTAATATGAATCAACGCGAGAAAAAAAAGCGTCGTTAGGTCCTGAACGCTAGCTTTAACGTTAGCGAAACTATTGTCCGTTTATATGAATCAACGCGAGAAAAAAAGCGTCATTAGGTCCTGAACGCTAGCTTTAACGTTAGCGAAACTGTTGTCCGTTTATATGAATCAACGCGAGAAAAAAAAGCGTCGTTAGGTCCTGAACGCTAGCTTTAACGTTAGCGAAACTGTTGTCCGTTAATATGAATCAACGCGAGAAAAAAAGCGTCGTTAGGTCCTGAACGCTAGCTTTAACGTTAGCGAAACTATTGTCCGTTTATATGAATCAACGCGAGAAAAAAAAGCGTCGTTAGGTCCTGAACGCTAGCTTTAACGTTAGCGAAACTTTTGTCCGTTAATATGAATCAACGCGAGAAAAAAAGCGTCGTTAGGTCCTGAACGCTAGCTTTAACGTTAGCGAAACTATTGTCCGTTTATATGAATCAACGCGAGAAAAAAAAGCGTCGTTAGGTCCTGAACGCTAGCTTTAACGTTAGCGAAACTATTGTCCGTTTATATGAATCAACGCGAGATAAAAAGCGTCGTTAGGTCCTGAACGCTAGCTTTAACGTTAGCGAAACTGTTGTCCGTTAATATGAATCAACGCGAGAAAAAAAAGCGTCGTTAGGTCCTGAACGCTAGCTTTAACGTTAGCGAAACTGTTGTCCGTTTATATGAATCAACGCGAGAAAAAAAAGCGTCGTTAGGTCCTGAACGCTAGCTTTAACGTTAGCGAAACTATTGTCCGTTTATATGAATCAACGCGAGAAAAAAAAGCGTCGTTAGGTCCTGAACGCTAGCTTTAACGTTAGCGAAACTGTTGTCCGTTTATATGAATCAACGCGAGAAAAAAAAGCGTCGTTAGGTCCTGAACGCTAGCTTTAACGTTAGCGAAACTATTGTCCGTTTATATGAATCAACGCGAGAAAAAAAAGCGTCGTTAGGTCCTGAACGCTAGCTTTAACGTTAGCGAAACTGTTGTCCGTTAATATGAATCAACGCGAGAAAAAAAGCGTCGTTATGTCCTGAACGCTAGCTTTAACGTTAGCAAAACTGTTGTCCGTTAATATGAATCAACGCGAGAAAAAAAAGCGTCGTTAGGTCCTGAACGCTAGCTTTAACGTTAGCGAAACTATTGTCCGTTTATATGAATCAACGCGAGAAAAAAAGCGTCATTAGGTCCTGAACGCTAGCTTTAACGTTAGCGAAACTGTTGTCCGTTTATATGAATCAACGCGAGAAAAAAAAGCGTCGTTAGGTCCTGAACGCTAGCTTTAACGTTAGCGAAACTGTTGTCCGTTAATATGAATCAACGCGAGAAAAAAAGCGTCGTTAGGTCCTGAACGCTAGCTTTAACGTTAGCGAAACTATTGTCCGTTTATATGAATCAACGCGAGAAAAAAAAGCGTCGTTAGGTCCTGAACGCTAGCTTTAACGTTAGCGAAACTTTTGTCCGTTAATATGAATCAACGCGAGAAAAAAAGCGTCGTTAGGTCCTGAACGCTAGCTTTAACGTTAGCGAAACTATTGTCCGTTTATATGAATCAACGCGAGAAAAAAAAGCGTCGTTAGGTCCTGAACGCTAGCTTTAACGTTAGCGAAACTATTGTCCGTTTATATGAATCAACGCGAGATAAAAAGCGTCGTTAGGTCCTGAACGCTAGCTTTAACGTTAGCGAAACTGTTGTCCGTTAATATGAATCAACGCGAGAAAAAAAAGCGTCGTTAGGTCCTGAACGCTAGCTTTAACGTTAGCGAAACTGTTGTCCGTTAATATGAATCAACGCGAGAAAAAAAGCGTCGTTAGGTCCTGAACGCTAGCTTTAACGTTAGCGAAACTATTGTCCGTTTATATGAATCAACGCGAGAAAAAAAAGCGTCGTTAGGTCCTGAACGCTAGCTTTAACGTTAGCGAAACTATTGTCCGTTTATATGAATCAACGCGAGAAAAAAAAGCGTCGTTAGGTCCTGAACGATAGCTTTAACGTTAGCGAAACTGTTGTCCGTTTATATGAATCAACGCGAGAAAAAAAAGCGTCGTTAGGTCCTGAACGCTAGCTTTAACGTTAGCGAAACTATTGTCCGTTTATATGAATCAACGCGAGAAAAAAAAGCGTCGTTAGGTCCTGAACGCTAGCTTTAACGTTAGCGAAACTATTGTCCGTTTATATGAATCAACGCGAGAAAAAAAAGCGTCGTTATGTCCTGAACTCTAGCTTTAACGTTAGCGAAACTGTTGTCCGTTAATATGAATCAACGCGAGAAAAAAAAGGGTCGTTAGGTCCTGAACGCTAGCTTTAACGTTAGCGAAACTGTTGTCCGTTAATATGAATCAACGCGAGAAAAAAAAGCGTCGTTAGGTCCTGAACGCTAGCTTTAACGTTATCGAAACTGTTGTCCGTTTATATGAATGAACGCGGGAAAAAAACCCGAATAAACTGAACTCAACAAATCACTGCGGGAGCCTCCGTACCAATGTAAAAGTGGCATTATTGAAAAAAAGGGTGATGTAAATAATATTAAAACGATGGCTAAGCAATATAAATGTGGCATCATTGAAAAAAATATGAAGATTGCACGTACGTGGAGAGTAATTAAATTGTTGGAGCGATTTAAAATGTTTATCATAGTCTAGTTGGTTTGATTAGAATAATTTTGCGGAAGCCAATGACTGAGAATTCTTTTCCACTTTTTATGCGTCTCGAAATTTTACCTTTGAGACACTTGTTTGTTTACAAAGTGTTAAAAAATTTTTACATTCGAGGTGGGAACAGAGCGGAAACGAGAGAATATTCTTACAGACTGAGAAAGAAACCTGGTGTAATTATCCCTAAACCAAGTAATGAAGCATTCAAACAGAGTTACTTGTACATTGCTCCAAAGATTTTCTGTTCCCTCCCAGATAAATTGTCAAACATAGTCTCCGTTCCTCAGTTTTTGAGTAGTATAAGAAAATGGCTATTCACTAAAGAGAAAGTTGAAGACCTAATAAAAGGTCTTGGGTAATCTTTATTCATTAATGTATTGTACTGATGTATTTTTATTTGTATCCAAAGGTATATTTATTATAAATATGTGTAAATGTAAAGAAGTTAAATCTGTTGTGCACTTAGGGTAAAATACTAAACGTAAAAACTGTTATACTTTGTGAGTTTTTGTTTTTTCCAGCCGCTGCCTCAGTAATAATGTGAAAGATGGTAACCCCAAAACAGGTTAACCTATGGGGTACCTATATTCCACTAATGTATTCCCTACGTTTTATTTATGCTTGTATATTCTCTAAGGAGTGGAATAAATTATTATTATTATTATTTTAATTATCGATATGTAGTCGCCCATTTTATTCTCACAATTCCTTCATCAGTGTTGCTAATATCGCCTCGTGGTTCTTGTCAACAATAATACTTAAAATTACGCGTCGATTTCCCATTTCTTTAAATCATCTCTCGTTTACTGTTCCAGTATTTTTTTATAAGTCGGTATTTTAGGTTAAGTAATTGAGGTAAATCATCATTTCTAAAATGTTTATCATAGTCTAGTTTGGTTTGAAACGCACGAAGCTGAGTAATAGCTTCGATACATTGGTATCAGGTTTTCAGTGCAGATGATTCGGTTATCAGATGTTATCACTGAAGAGAGACGTGCGCAAGCAGAAAAGAATATCCGCTCAGTTTTAGCTCTCCCCTATTTGATTCTTTATACATCTTTTTTGTATAGAGGTGTTATCTAATCTTTCTCGCTTCATCTAATTTGCTATGGCCTGGCATGACCAGCGTGTGTGGTACGGTGTGTGATCCACCAAAATGCTTTTGGCGGTCGCTGGCGTCGCTATCAGCATCATAGCTGTCTGGGTAAAGAGCGAGCTCTCTTCGATCCGTTGTCTGATTCCCAATAAGTTACCCAATTTCTCATTTACTGTCTCCAAATAAAAAAGTCCCGAGTTGGAGGTGCTCCATCTTCAAAACGAGGAAACTGAACTTGAGTGATATTTCCCTGAAGCTTGTTTATTTCTATGTTTATTGATTCCTATAAAGTATTTTTTGCTGCCTTATATGCACTTTGTCTTAATTTTATTGGAAACCAATGCACGATTTTTGTCATTCTTTGACCTATCATTCATTCAACCCGGGAGTTAGGAAGAGCAAAATCGAAGTGTGCTGTCAACAGGTTGTATAAGATTATTTGTTTTAAGGCGAACTGTCATGATCTATATTCGAATCGAATGAGGCATAATCACATTCGTTTCGAACTCAAATTTTTCGCTCGTTCTTCCGTACTTAGCTGTCAAATATTACAACTGCAAATTGGATCACATGTGCAAGTATTCAACAAATTGGACTGTGGAAGACTTTTATCCCTTAAGGTAGCTTGAGCGAAATATCATTTTACCTGAAATCAACGAATTTGGTCTCATTTTACAGAAAAATATCTCATCCTTCCAATGACAATAAACGTTCAATCCTTTACCACGCTACTTTTACGACATATTTGCCAAAAAATACCCGCCTTTTTACTTGGGAAATGGTACTTGTATGCACTCTAGAGAAAGCTTATTTAAAAATTAAGGAATTTCTAACACCAAAATCTCGTCAAACAATTAGCAGTGTGTAGTTAGTACGTTTTCTCGTATATTTTTGATAATTAATCATGTTTTCACCGCAGTAAACTCTTTGGGATCACAAAACACCTTCCGTTTTGAAGGAATTTCAAACGCACCGCGCGAAAAAAATGAGTCAAATTAAAGACTTATTTAGATATTTTCATTTAATTACTTAGAATTTCTGTCATGCAATAGTATATAATTGTACAATTAATAATGCAATATTCAATTCATGCTTCCCACAGCTGCTGAAATTAAATCGTATAATTCGTATATGGTCTCTATTATGACTAGGGAACTATCTCGCTCAAACTACTTTAATATAGTCTGGTGTCTCACGTATCCTGCCTTGCGGTATATTTTTTTACCATTCCTCTTTAGTTACTCTAGTGATATGAACGCTATTACCTCTTCTAGCCGAATTCTGCCCTAATAAAATCCTCCATTATTCTTTCCTTCCAATTTTTCATTATTGGTGGTAGTCTCTTTCAGAGCTTGAAGTAATTTTTCGAGTGGCGAGTAAAAATTGAAGGTTGTGTTAGCATTGAATTATAATTTCCACGTGTCACTCGTATTTGCTCGACATGTTTCTTATCAGATATATTCATAATGAAGATATTGCCTCAGCAGAACACAAAAGAACAATTGAATTTTGGGGGGAAGTTGATTTAATCTTTTCTAACGTGGTGATAGTGATTTGTTCGTAATCTTTACAGAAACAAGCTTTGTTGTTTCTCAATTTGATTTTCAACCAATGCTGTTCATGACTTTATCTTAATGCTGTTACTTAAGCTAACTTGTGGAACTACGCATTTTGTTCTCACATCATGGACAGATATTTCTGAACAGGGAACTGCCTTTGTTCCAAATGTGGCTCATTTTCTGACGCTTGGGACATCTTGCCCATCATTGATTACTCAGGTATTATGCAATTGACGTCAATCAACTACTTACTGATGCAAACTGAGATGTTTGGAGACGGAAATTACCTCTGCACTCAAAAGAGTCAATTTCTGTAATGGCTTTTAGGTCGCAATCGTATGCCTTTAAGTCTTATCCTCCCACCTAAGTGTTTTCAGGCGCTTACTCCTGTGTGCTTGGTGAGGTTATTACATTCCGCTGTCGTACCTCTTCTCTCGATCGTTCTGAAATTTCCTAAGCCCCTCTCTATTCGACTGCCATTTGTCAGATGAACTTCTTTGAACGTTAGCCTGCGGTGGCGCCATACGACTTTCGAACGCCATCCCGTTCCGAAGCTTAGCGCGCGCTGTTGATGGCTTTCAGTTGTTTGCTCCCCATGGTGTTGGGTGTCTCATGTTCTGCATGGGCTGAGTCGAGGGTGGACGGCTTTCCTAGATTATCTTGCTGACGTTATCTCGGGTGCATACGGAGGACAAACTTAGACCTGCTCCAATTTCGATGAGGAATATCTGTTATTCCCCGAAGACATGCAACCGATACTTCGCGTCACTCACGTTGCTACTTTTGATGTTAATTGCTGGTATTTATCATCACTAGCTTTTCACCGACCCAAGCCTAATTCGGGCTGATGAGGTGCATCTATGGTGCCACCAGTCACCTCGTAGATGATGAATATGATAAGCTGGTCATTTGGGAGTGTGGTTTGCGGAGACAGTTATGCGGGAGTGCTCTAAAACCTAATATTTGCATATCTTACGTTTTATTTGTTTTCTCCCTCGAGTTGAGCTTCTTTTTCTATTTGGCGGTGCTCACGCCAAGCATAAATCACTACGAGAACACTAAGTCAGACGTACTTAATTACAGATTTCACTGTATGTAAATTCACCTTATGCTGCTTAACCTACTTTTAACGAACACCATCTCTTCCACAGTAATGAATTCAGCTACCAGGCTCATTTTTATGAATGATCGATATTTTATGATAATGTCCTCTCTCTATTTACCGAGGAACCAGTTACATGTTGCTTTTGTGAACGGATGATAACCAAATATTCTTATTTTTAAGAATGGCGTTGGCTGATTAAACATGGAAGATTGCGCATTTTAAATGCTTCAATATTCACCTTTTCTTTAAGACCACATGTTCCATGTATTCATAAATATTCTTATTTAATCCGCGAAACTCATTCTTTTCCTCACCCGTCTCGTTCTCACCCAACAAGTTTTGCATCATTTGACACTGTCTCTTAATCTGTGGCTCCAGTTTTCTTTCCTCGTCCACCATCTCTAGTTCTTCATTTTTGTAATTCTTGTTTATCAGCTCAATTTCTCCGCACTCCACACTCACTATTCAAAAGCTTTTAGCTTGAGGGAATTCTCTTGCCGCAGTGACCAATTTTCCGAACCATAGAACCCTGCGCGTTGTATTACGATGGCGTTTTTATTCTTTTTGTGAACTTTGCAGAAGTACGTATTCTCATTCGCGATGTCTATTGAAAGAAAAAATTGCATTATATCCATTTGGTTTTCGGCAGTTCATTGCTATTTGAACTCGTAGTCTTATTACATCTACATCTAAAAAATACCGTGCAAGCCACCACTAGGGTGTGTGATACCGGGTGATTCCGAATCAGGCCTGCAGCACTCATCCCAGCTGAGATCAGAACCGCGCACGTTTCCCCGGATGTCAGACGCAGGCCAAAAGGAGTCAGGATAACAATACGCTGTCATGAACTAGGAGATTGCTTCGTAAACGAACATGCTACTGTGCAGTATAATATTTACAACCACTGGTGTCTGGTTAGTATTATTAATGCGACTGAGGAATAGTAATACACTGTACTTAATCATGCAGGAGCTGTATCTTGACGGATATTTTATGCAGGGTTTGTAGCTATGATGATGTTTAGACATTTAGCAGAACTGCTAAACCTACTTTACCCGGTGAGAGTCAGTTTCCCTCAACTGATGTATCGCAACTACTATTGTCCATTATTGCACGTGGAGATCATACATGCAAAACATTTCGTGATAATTCGATTATGTGCGTAATAAGTTTTCTTCTAAACGAGTAATAATGAATTCATCATTATAATTGTTTTTTGAATACATGGAGATGTCACGCCGATTCCTATATTCGAGGAAAACGTTTCCACATAACTTCGTCTAAAATTCGAATATCACGCCTATAACTCTAATGTTAACGTGTTTTAATTTGGGAAAAAGTCGAATTATAACTCTTGTACTTTTTTTCATTACTGACTGCAAGGTGAGTTCAAACCCAGAAACGGATGCAGCCAAGTGAAATGTGGTTCTGGAATTTCTTTTTGGCTTACTTCTAAAAATGTTAAAAAGTGCGCCCAATGTCCCGCAATTGTCGATCCAGCCACCTTAATTTGTCGTTTAATATTTCCTTGATGCGTCTGCTGTCAGTTACCCTCTCCTCTCCTTTCTTCGCGAACCTCTATTTTAAGAAAACAATTCTTACAGTGAATCCTAATCCTAAATATTCTTTGAACCTCTATTGTAACTATTTTCACGATAATCATAATTTTCGTGAAATAGGACTTCTTTTGAAGTTTCCAGATGAAAAACTACCCGAATGAATAATTTGTCTTGAAATAAGAAAAAGTTTTCTTTCGGCATGCGTTATTGGTGTGGCCTTTCGTGGATGTCAAACTTTGACTGAGGGGAATGAAAAATAGAAGAAAATTAACTCATATATGATATAGCGCCACGGACAAATGCTAAATATCAAGTGGTCGGACAAGGTAACTGATGAGGAAGTGCTGAGAAAAATGAACGCGAAAAGAACCCTGCGAAATTTCTCGTTAACAGAAGAGGCCTTGAAGGACTTCTACTGAGAAATCAGGGACTCCTAAATACATTAGTGAAAGGAGACGCGAATCGGTAGAGTTTCAGGAGAAGACCTCGACTGTAATATGTACAGCAGATCCTGAAAGATGTGGGATTCGGGAATATGAGATGAAAGGGAAGGGCGAGAAACGTGAAGAATGTAGAACTTTCATCAACCGAACCGCGGCCAGACATTTTCGGATTGATCGGCGATGACTTGAGGCTGAACGTTAGCATAAGTCTCAGGCGTATCTCTGTGGAAAACTTATGTTTTACGTCTGTTGAATATTACCTCACGTTATGTTCCACTTTTTTCACTAATCACCGGCCATGGTATCGGTACTACGCACCGTTATCAAGGTGTTTCATACAAAAACCATGATAATGATATATAAGTACGGAAGCATAAGTACGGAAACATGGTCGGTGATGAATGAATAACAGTGTGGAACATAAGGTGAGGTATTATCGAAAAATGTTTGAAACAGAGCTGGAAGTTTAGTTCTGGAAATCAAGCGTGTATCATTCGTTGTGTGGCCTCAGATTTTCTTGGACCAAGGAAGTGCAAGAAAAGTGTTGGGTTTCAATATCCACCTAAGGCTATCACGACACATTCTAAAGTGACGGTTGATTGGAGTATAGTTTTTGCGAAATAGTTTCCTTTGGAAAGCGGCGCATTTCGTGACTGCAAATTTTTCAATCTCATTGTTGTGCGTCTGCATTCGACTTTCTCTTCAACCGGGATGAAGTAAGTAGTTCATGAATGGCGGGGGAATTCTTGGCGTACCTAGTAATTACATTTGTGGTTGTGTTTCGCCGCAGAGATGCGGGGAAGCGAAAGGAAGTACCCGGTAATCTCGCCGTCAATTCCATGTTTCTGCCTCCATACGTTGGATGGATGGTTGCGCGAAAGAGCTGCCCTCTGCTTAATGATGTTTCGTGGTCTCCACAACGTTAAGTTCGCCTGAAAACTGCTTTGCAATAGCTTTCTGGGGACGGAAGCTGAATGCTTTCAACTCATAATTCTTTGCGACGAGTTTAAAATTCCTCGTGTTCGTACATACCTTTCTCGTCATTCTTTTACGGCGTAAGCAAAGTCACAGAACTTGGTAATTGCTGTTAGGTCTAGGGAACTGGCCTCTCTTGCTAATTTCCTCCACAATTCCTTATCTTAACAAATCTCCGTCGCTTCTCTTACACTCATGCATTACTTCATGCGCGCTCTCGTGTTCTCAAGACTTTCTTATGATTCTCTTCCCCCACATTCACCCATGACTTTATCGTTCTACCCCGTCCTTTATAACCATTTACTCTATTATCTTGCATATGTTAAGTTGAAAATTTTTCCCGACGAAAAAAGCGAAACCTGAGAGGACTTCGTCAGGCATTTGTTACGCTGTGCGACTTTCATCCATTTCCTCGATATGGCCAAACCAACGATGCTCACTTCTTTCATGAATGTGAACTTTACCGCTGACTCACTTATGGTTTTATTTTATAAATTAATTCTTTATTATTTTTGAAGGTACAGTGAGTGTGGGAGATTATTTTCTCAGCATCTCCTTATTTATTTCATTATTGTTTTGCGATGATGTCATAATTTTATAATATTATGATTTGGAAAATATTTTTCTAGTAAGGTATAAGTTTTGAAGGCTAAATTCTCGCGTTTTTCACCCCGTTTGCTGGTTATTACTATTTAAAATTTCGTTTTCTTTCTCCTGGCGTCCTCTGGTCGAATTTAATATGCCGAATTTCGGTTGTTCTAAATCTTCTTTCAGTGTATCTGTTTATTGACAGACCTTAATGTAATTGTTGTCTCCTGGAATTTCTGTTTTGGGTGATGTTCTTCATAGCCATTTTTCCCCCTCCTCTCATCATATCTGTCATCACACCAAATCTCGTCCTACTTCTTCCCTTTCCGTCCATCTTTCCTTCTGTTATGACTTTCTGCAAGCAATCTCTCCATAAGGCAGTACGAGTGAGATAGTTCCCTAATCATAATAGAGACCATATTCGATGTATACGATTTAATTTCACCAACTATGAGACGCGTGAATTAAATATTGCATTATTAATGGTGCAAAAACATAGTTTTACATGACAGAAATTGTAAGTAATCAAATGAAAATATCTAAATAAGTCTATAACTTGACTCATTTTTTTCACGCGGTACGTTTGAACCTTAATCAAAACGGAAGGTTTATTGTGATCCCGAAGAATTTACTGCGGTGACAACATGGTTAATTTTCACAAATAGTTGAGAAAACACACAAACTACACACTGTTGATTTTTTGACGAGATCTAAGTATGGGAAATGCCTCATTTTTAATATAAGGTCTCTCTGGAGTGCATACAGGTACCTTTTTCCCATGTAAAGGGGATGGTATTTTCTGGCAAATATCTCGGAAAGTAATGTGATGAGGTTAAATATTTGGTGTCAATGGAAGGGTGGTATATTTTTCTTTAAAATGAGACCAAGTTCATTGATTTCTAAAGGTTAAATGATGTTTCGCTCAAACTACCTTAATACCCATCATTTCTATCCAATTTTCCTTTCTCTCCTTGACGCTTTTCAATATAGTTCGCTCCTCTCCAATCCGTCTCAGTGCTTCACAATTTTTAACCTTATCTATCCAACTTATCTTCTCCATCATTTGCTATTGCAACATCTCAAAACTTTCCATGTATTTTTCTTGCCTTTTCCTCATCGTCCGCATTTCTCGATCCGTTCAAAACCATACTCCATGTTAAGCACTTTTCAAATATTTTCCTTAGTTCCTTTTAGATGATCCTAGTTGTCATGAGTTCACAAACTTTTCACGATGTTATTTTTCTCTGAGCAATCCTTCTCTTAATTACTTGTGCACATGACCCATTCTACGTGATTATGCTTCCCAAATACTTAAATGATCTCACTTCTCGATTTCCTTGCCTTCCAGATTTATTTTTATTCCTTTGCCCTCTTTTTGAGATCCTCATTTCCTTCGTTTTTCAAATATTAATTATCATTCCTTACTTCTCTCCTTTCCTGTTGTTCTCCTGTGCCATTATTTGTAGTTTCTCTCCACTTTCCGCAATCCTAGTCTATTTATCTGCATATTTGGTTGTCTGTAGTCTTTTTACTCACCGTATTACTTTTTTATAGTTGCAAAAAAACTTTCAGACTTTCTGTTTTCAGCCCATGGCGTGAAATGAATTATTCATGTTCGTGTGAGATATCACTCACTGGAATAGGAATTAGTATATTATGGCTCTTTGGAATTATACCGAAATACTCGCAAGTCGCTGTTCTGAGATATTTACGGTAAATAGAAGCTGTTTTCCACGGCTGTGGACTGCGGAGATATATTATTAAAAAATGGAGTTTGGACGCTCAGATGACTTCAGAAACTTAACACTTGGAGGTTGGTGTATTTCTCCAATTATTTGAAACAATAAATATGTGACTCGCCGTTATTCTTTTTGTAAAATCACAAAAAAACCCTCGGATCTGAAGGCGCTTCAAACACGGTATGAAAGATATAAGTCAAAGCCTCTGAGGTGTGTATTTATTTAATTACGGAGATGTTCAGTCCAATAATATTAAGTGCATAATTAATAGCACTATATTTACTTCATGCTTCTTTCAACTACCTTTATTTTAATAATAAAATTCAAATATAGCCTTAATTGTCACTGAGAAAAACTCTCGCGCAAACTATCCGTCAGTCCACAAATATGAATATTTAGTGCGTCATTAAGAGCTTAAGAGGACGCAACTTACCCTTCGATAAGAAATAATCAACTAGAAAATTCTCCATCTGACGACTTGCATCTGATCGAGGTGTTTTGACTTCAGGAGCCTCTCTCTCCAGGATAAATCTCTGTTAGGGGTACAGCGCTTGCAAATAGTCACCTAGTCTAGCGCGTAGGCACAGGCAACGCTGACCGAAGGTTTGTGAGGAAAGGCTTAACTATTAGCGTCACCATCCGAGCATATTATCATCGAAAATCTCCCAGGTAGCTTTTGGAAATGAACCAATTACATATGTTATCATATTACGGATGTCACTTAGCATTCTGTAAGAATAATAATTTACATATATCCCTATGTTTACGGTTTTACGTTAAAATTATTGGTTTTTGAAAAAATATACTCTATATAGCCGTTTCCCCGATGGTTTATGTATGCACCGAGATAAAATTGTCATATTTGAGAAACAGGTATCCTTTGGCAGAGGTCTACTACTTTTTTCTGAAAATTTCAAGTTTATGACATATGTCTTCCACAAAAAATCTAGGGTCGGAAATCGTGACAAATTTGATTTAAGCCACGAACAAAGTTCTTGCGTCATTAATGTCACTGTATATACTTCAATCTTCTTGCAACTGCTTTAAGATACGGTCTCTATAACGACCAGAAGATAAATTTCCTTCAAACTCTCGTAAGGGAGGCCTTTCCCATTGAAATTTCACTTCGTTGATATAATTCTAAATGAATGAATTGTTGGCCTGATGCTTATCATAAACATGCCTAGCCTTAGGTAGAATACCGAAGAAGAGATTAGATTTACTACACGGGTGCCGCCATCACGTTTCGTCTAGTGCAAGTGCTTGGATTGGGTATACCAGGTCACCATTTTAACGGAGAGAGATCACGTGCGGGAAGTGAACTTCACGGTATTGTTAACTTGCTGAATGCCTCTGGGTGTAATTGAGGTTGGAATTTCCGGCGAATATTCACAAGTGCGCTTGGGCGACAAAGTTTGGACACACTGTACCGGGCCTTTCAATTTCCCGATATCGAAATCGATTTCGGTATCGAGTGAAACGAGGTTGGCATTTAGACCGCGGCTCAATTGTCTTTGATCATCGTTCTAGTGAGGCAACGTCGCATGCGATGGAATAGGACCATTGGCCTATTCGCCTTTTCTATACCACCAATGGATCATTCTTGTAAGTGCATCCTTGCGGTATTTTGTATATTAACCAACGAAATAACCCTTTCCGACGTTTCGATTTATTTTTAAATCTTCTTGCGGGAATTGCCTAAAGGCTGATTACAGTATCATCCAAATTTCTTGCAACAATCTGTTGAGTAACGTGGAAAACTGCCACAATATTGAACTCATTAAACGCATCATTATCATGCTTAGATATTGGTTTTCTATGGTTTTATGAGTTTATCAAGTCCAGTATTGTTGTTTCTGTATTTCACGTTATAACAAAGTTTTTTGCATGCAATGTCCTGATGAAGATTTAAGAAGAAATCTAAATGTTGGTGAATTTAACTTACTTGACAGCTTATTGACCTAATACCTCAAGAATTTGCTAACAAGAACGACCACTATCGTTGGCGTGTTTCCGTAATTACTTCTCTGTTCTTGATAAAAGATTTCAGGCTTTCCCGGTGAATAGAGAGAAGGGGATTCCATCAGGGTTGGAAGGTCCATGACCAACGTTTCGGCCGATGAGATCTCATCACAATGAGGACGGCTGCAGTGTAAGCGGCCGAAACATTGGTCATGGACCTTCCAACTCAGATGGAATCACGAGAAGCCTTCCTGCATTCTCTGTTCTTGTTTGCTGTTTGAAGTTGTATATTCTGGTTTTCGACGCTCCAATTACTGCGGTTATATCACGCTGTATACATTACTCAGGAATTAATCGCAGCAACGATGCGTTCGGCGAGATTCGAACCCACGACCCGGCAGGCGCGCAGCGACAGCCGACCTGGTTTCCGCCTGCTGAAACTTGCCCTTGAGAATTTCGCACAGGTACTCCAAACTGCTACTATCAACGCCATTAATGTTGTTTCAAGTGATGATAATGCTAGTACATTTTATACTGGCAATTGGACTAATCCACAATCTATTGATTCGGTGCTATCGGTATGCATCTATAGGGAATGGCGAATGTTTTCTCTCTTAGTTTGAATTTGAAAATCCGTTTGCAGTGAGTTTCAAGAGTCAAAAAATAACAATCTTTTGCCGCTTAATTAGTGGTGTACCCGAGTTTTGAATGGGAAAAAGATTTTTTTTCGTTTTTTTTTCCTCTCTATTATCTGAATGGACTAACGGCGAGACGTACCGTTAGGCTTGGAGAAACGTATTAAGTTGCCGTTTAAAATGATCTCGGGTGCCCACATTGCTGTAAGTTCTTATCTTGCCAGTTATCTTACTTTTCGTAATGGCCTCCATTCTATTAAAATTATCTAATGTGACTTAAACATGGCATTTCTTGTATTTTCTATTCTATCTTGTGTTTAGAATTTTGCTTATCAGTGTACGCTTCAGTGAGTGGTTTGAGGAACTTCGTTCACTTGTTTAGTCACATTCAGCTAATGGCAATTTGAAATATTGGTCCTCTCAGAGTAATCAGTGATAATTTTACAATCAGTGATCTGATACAGTCGGAAAATACTGATTCTCTGAATGGAGGATGAACGGTAGACGAAGCGCAGTTTCTCATGATGACTATTGATTACTCGTAAATTATATAATGTATGAGTGATAGAATCGTCGATCGGAACGAACTCTTAATTACTAATGGCCATGAAAACAGGCCATTGTGTAAAATTCTCGTAGAAAAAAAATGAGTTTAATCGAATGATCATAGTTTCGACAGTTGTATTCTTGGACTCCGTGCCGAGATGACGTTAACTTTTTGAAGCGAGTGACTGCCAATTGAAGACCATGTAAAAACTACTTTCACAATGTATTAAGTCGATAAAAGACCATTAAAAATGCGATTTTAATTTGAAGTTAATGTATCGTGTTTTCTCTAAGGAACCTTGCCGACGTAATTAGAAGTTTTCCAGTCGTTTAACGAGGTAATTGTTTCGTTTAACGAGGTAATTAATGTTGAAACTATCAGTTCAAATAGGAATATATACCAAGTACACATCTACGGCAACGTTGGTGAAATTGTGTCAATTAATGCAGTTAGTTTATTTATATTGATTGAAGTGCGATACAATTCAGGTGCCCCTAGAGATGTTTTCAAATATCTCCGAACGTATTCAATAAGGTTGATGATTTGAAGACTAAAATCTCTCTTTTTTTGTTATACTCCCTTGAATATTATTTCCTGTAATGCTATAGTGCCATTTTAAATCTATGGGTATGTAATCATCATTTAAAATTACTGCAGAATGAAAACAAATAGGGAAGGTAAGAGATAATATACTGCGATTTGAAAGGGTGCTAATAAATTGATTTGGTTGAGCAACTGGTCTGAGGCTTTATTTTGTGGCTGGTTTTCTTTTTTTTTAAGAATAGAAAAATAATATTCACCTACATTCTTTGTATAGTTACTCCGACCTGGGTTTCAACTGGAATCGTCTTTTTTACAGTGATTATTTCAGCTACCAGGTGGTCTTATTCCTTGAAAAGTGACGATTACCCGTTGAATTCTCGGTCGGTGGACTAAGGAAAGGGTTGATATCAACTATTTCTGATTTTCTTTTCTTACGGAATTGATTTGATTCCTTAAAAAAGTCGACCCTAATCGGCGTTAAGATCCTCTGTCATGAACTCCATAATTAGTTTTTCCCAACGAAAAACGAAAGATTAAACTTAGCTCTATTCCGCTAAAACGATCAAATTCGAAAATTTCGCTCTTCCGCGATTGAAATTAGAGGTGATTAGGTCCAAAAATAGTGCGAATCCGCTTGGATAATAGCGATAAACGCCAATGTTTGTGCATTACTAGTTTCCACCTCTTGTGGTAGAAAAAATGGTAACTATAGGTAAAAAAGTAACGGTAACTATAGGTAAATATAAGTCCCTGATTAACCCTGGTAACTATAGGACTGTCCCAATTTTTGTGCATTATTAGTTTCCATCTCTCATGGTAGATGGTATCTCTAGGGTTGTCCCTGAGAGGGAGCCGGACAGTTTTAACATGGAATGAATGATAGGGGAGACGGACCACAGACAACCGGCAGGTTGCGGGCTAGGAGAATGTGGGATTGGCTTTGGTGAGGTTGGGTGCTCGGGACTTCCCAATCGATACACAAACGTCATGTCTTACGCAACATGTCATTTCTTGAGAATTACTACCGCCTCGCCCTTATCATCATCGTTGCCATGGCTTTAGCTGAGGAGTGTAAGGAGGTATGGGGGGAGTTTCCCCCCGAACAATGTTAATTTATGTTTTGTACTAGATATTCTTTGAATATTTATTAGTGATGATGAATAGATTTGGTTGCATGAAAAGTTATGATGTTGATGATATAGTTTTAAAGTTTTTAACTTATTATTTCATGGTTTTATTGATATTTTCAGGGAATCATATAAGGGTTTGGTGGTCATTTTTCATCCAAATATCGTGTTTTAGGTCAGAGAAGCTAAAATAAGATGAAAAAATGTGTGTTATCAGGGTGTCCAGCACTCTGGAAAACCGGGAAATCTCAGGGAATTTTATTTTCATTGGAAATATCAGGGAAATCTCAGGGAAGTATCGAATTAACTCTAGAATTTTCTGTGGGGTCAATATATGAAACAGCCACGGAAGCAGTGTGCCTTTTTCGGCAAGTTACTAAGTCCAAATTCCCTTGCATTGTCGCATTTTGTATTCCTGTAATCACCGAAAGTAGGTACAATGTTTTCAATGTAGGTACATCGTGTTCTTATTGGTCATAGTCTGTAAATCATGTCATGTAAATCATAAAGTGGCGTAAAGAACGTGCCTTAATCGGCAAGTTACGAAGTCAAATTTCTCTTGCGTTGTCGCGTTTAGCAATATTTGGAAAAAGTCAATTCCTTCAGTTTTTTAAGTTGTTTATCATTTATATCTGTTATTCATAGCAAAGTCTGGCTGTAATATAACCTTGTTCCTGAGTACCAACATGACAATGTTTTAATCTAAGAAAGGATGGCGATGTGATTTTCTCTCTAACTATTTTAAAGTTTTGTGTTTATTTTCCTCCAAATATGCAAGTTTCAAAATAATCCTTACGTTTAATCACCCAAAAAACATACCGAACATTCTCTTATAATTAACAAGAAGAAATCAATATTTCCTTTGGAAATATAAAAATTATGTCTGGAAAACCAGGAAATCTCAGGGAATTTTCAAATGCCCAGCTGCTGGACACCCTGGTTATTTGTAACTTTGCAAAATATACTTGCAACGACTTGCAATGTGCTCAGTAATATTATTTTTTTATTCAACTTCCTAATTTTACCATTTCTGAGGATTTGGTGAGATTTTTCTAAGCATTTTGGGTCAGAAGAATGTAATTTATAACCGCTGTTAATGGTGTATTTCATTTCAAATCTGCTTGACGGCGGCAGACAGGTTTATTACAGGTGGGCGTCCTGGCCCTCCCGACATAAATTCTGGCTACGCCCATGCTCGTTGCCGTTTCTCCTTGCATCATTTCTTCCACCTCCCCTTTGCTCTACCGCGTTTTATAATCAGTGGCATCATTCCCACTTCATCTCGAGGTTTTTTCGTTTCTCATTCTGTCTTAGCTTGTTCACGTCAGAAATATAGCACGCGCTCCTTGGTTGGCTATGCCTACGTGGAGAGCGCCGAGAACTGAAGCCATTTGCGCCACCGAGGACAGGTTGGTTAAGGGTTGTGTAATTTAGGGGATGAAAGAAGTGAGGTGAGAAACCCAGCATCGCTATTAATCAATTTAGCTGTTAGATTCGGCATTCTGAGCCAATGCGGAGACCACTACGCTATCCAGGCTTTTCAACGCCGTATTAGTGGCAGACCTGAATCTTTGTATAGAGAGCCCAGCTTGGCTGTTGCGGTGGTGCAGGATACAATCCTCATGCTGTGGCTTCCGTGAAGTCCATTCTCCCTTGCGTTGCCATCCTTGATGGACCGCAAGGGCTTAACATCTAGTTTATACGTTTCCTTCTAAATTGCCATGAGGATTAGGAAGCCTGGACAGCGTAGTGGTCGGCGTATCGGTCCGAAAAGCCGCAGGTCCGTGGTTCGATTCCCGGTCCAGGCCGATTTTTTCTCATGACAATTTCCGGGCCTGGATATTTCCGAACAATACGGGAAATAGTCATTGATAAATTAACCAGAGGTGGCGCCGACTAAACTCAGGCATAAGGGAAGGGGAAGTCGCTTCCGCCGTATCTAGTGCCCCCGAATTACCTTTAGCGTTTAAGGCTCAGAGGGCTATTCGTTGGTCATTGGCGTACGTGTACAAATTTAATGCGTGTAAAATGTTGAATTACTGAGAAACTGGAATAATATCGATTGAGTCGAACGGTTATTAACGGTTAGCGGACATTATATTTTTATCTCCTCCAACCTATCTAAAAGAGAAATAGGCAAGCAGGTGCGAATGAAAAGCATATCGTCTTCTCTTGAGTGTTAATGATACATTTAGCATACTCCAGATCAAAAATTTCAATTCCTTTATGAAACAAAAGGAAAAAAAAATCGAATTACTGACTGCTATGATGTGTGAGATTTTGCTAGTGCCGTAAATTTCGTCACATCAGATAATGAATGGTCACCTATAGCTGCCAAAGTTCTCAAGTCTTAGTCTATGACAGGAGAAAATATTTCTATAAACATAAATAAATTATAATATTAAAATAAAAAAAAATGTAAAAAGTATTTGTAATGGGAATGTCTTTTATATAATGTTGCCCAAATTTCGAACCCTGCGCTGTAGACTTGAGTGACATTAGGCTTTAATTAAAGCAAAATATGTAAAATATGACTCTTATATCACTCCCATTTTTACTTAAATTTGAGTTGTACTGCATAAATCAATGTGCTTAAGTAAAATGTTTCCTAGAAGTTTTTTGGCTATCTTGAAAATTCGGTAGAAAGTACACTAACCGCTCCGCCCAACCACAGTGAGACTGCTTTTAAAGAGAAGAACTTCTGCTAGAGTTATTCATTTTCAGCCTTACGTTTCGTCCCACCGACGAAGAACTGCTCTTACATCTACGTCTCCATTTACGTCCTACCCTGCGAGCCGCCGCATTGGCGTGTGGCAGGGGGTGTTAGGACACCGGCCGTGTATATATTTAAGGGATAAGGTTTTGGGAGGTGAAATGGTGACTAGTATTATGAGAGTGTATTTAGAGGAGCTCAGTTTTCATTGTGGTCGCTTATTGTGCGCGGAGGGAACGAGTTTTTGAACCTTGCTGTTTGGCAATGTATCTCTATCTTATTTTATCGCTTCTGTCAGACGTAGAGATGTAGTGAGGCGCGTCATGATAATATTCTCTGTGTCGCTCTGAAACAGACCACTTCTGAATTCCTCAATCAAGCTAAGCCTAGCGTGTAGCCTCTGAGTCTTTAGGGACTCCCTCCTTAATCCCTCTAAAAAGCTGTGTAACACTACGTTCGCTCGTGGCAGTTTTTAACGAGGAGCACAGCTTTCGTTTGCATTTTATTTATTTTTTTGGCTAAATCCGTATGACTAGGCTCCCAAATGCTCGCCGAGTATTCGAGGTGTGGCGCAACCAGAGCAATGTAGCATCTCTCGTTTTCCAATTATCGAAGATCCTTTATTTTCCATCGATCATAAGGTTGTTTTCGATGACGCTGCCTTGAGCACCGAGTCTGAAACGAACGGAAAGCAAGTGCGATGTGCTATTAATAGCATCAAAGTAAACTCGCTTAGCAATCGTTGAGCGAGTTTGAGCGAAACTTTTCCATAATCATAACTGAGACCTTATTAAATTATATTTAGGGTGTGCCCAATCCATCTGATTCTCCTTTCTCCATGGTGGTCCTTTCCTTTTCCACTCTTCCATGAACATAATCAATTCTTATTATAACCGTCTATTTAATATCAGCACCCTCCTCTAGCCACAGGATGTGAAAGCTTTCAGTCTTTTCTTGTGTTTTTCCAATCGCCCTTGCCTCTGATCCATAGAGTGCCATGCTTCACCAGAATGTTTTCATATACTGTTTCCTCGTTTGAAGTCCTGTCCTCTATGAATGCAGTAGTTGTATTTCCACCATGAATGATTTCTTAGCTTAGGCTATTCTTTGATTGATGTCCATTGTACCTCTTCCATCCCACGTGATGGTAGTTCCAAGATAGGTGAAGGAATTCACTCGCTCTAATGTCTCTCCTCTCGGTGTGACTTCCGCAATCAGTTTCTCTCTTCCACTTGGATTTTGGTTTTGTCTTTGTTATTTTCATGTAGTATTCTTCAAGAACTTAGTCCATTGCATTTAGGGGCCTTTTGAGGATCATCACAATTTTCCTGCTATGACTGTGATATTGTCTACGAAGTGGAGCATGTTTATTTCCTCTCCATTTATCTCAATTCTATTCGATCCAATTTCATGAGCTTCTCTCATTACCACCCCCAAGTATATGTTGAACACTGTTGGTGAGAGATTGCATCCTTGTTTTACTCATTTTTTTTGGCATTTATTTTTCTTGCATCTCACATTCACGATGTGACATCCTGCTTCTTGTTTAGTTGGTAGATTATTATGTTATTGTTGTAATCCCATTCAGTTTTTCCAGCATCCTGAAAATCATGTTCCAGTGAATGTTGTCTAAGGATTTCTCCAAGTCCATAGTCCAGGTTCTTTCCTGTATAATTTTCCTGTATAATGTGTTCCTTTTACCTTCTGTAAAATTCATTATTTCTTATTTTGTCCTTCTATTTTATCTTCAGCATTCTCCTATTGCACCATATTTGGATGGCTTTTAGTCTGTTCTGGTCTGCTTTTCCAATAGTCCATGCTTCCAGTAAAATGAGCACCAGGTTCCACACAAATGCTTTCTCATGCAATGCTTTCAAATGCTTTTCCTAGTTTGTTGTCCCATCTTCTTTGAAAACAGCAGTTGTCTTTTTCCCTTGAATACTTTCTTAGCTTGGCCTATTCAACGCATGATGTCCGTTGCACTTCTTCGGTCCTACATAATGGTACTTCCAAGATAAGTGTCCAGATCCACTTGCTCTAATTTCTCTCCTCTCAGTGGGACTTCTGCGCACCGTTTTTCTCTTTTGCATGCTGGGATATTAGTTTTTGTCGTATTTATTTTCATTTTGTATTCTTGGAGAACTTGGTCCAGTATTGAGTGACCTCCTTTGAAGATCATCATGGTTAGCTGGTATGACTGTGATATCTGCAAAGCCGAGCATCTTTATTTCTTCTCAATTAATCTTAATTCTGTTCAGTCAGATTTCTTGAGCTTCTCTTATAGTCTCCTCCAAGTGCATGTTGAACAGTGCAGGCAAGAGGTTGCATCCTTGTCTTACTCCTTTATTAAATTTAACCTCAAGTTGTCTTCGATCTGTCATTCATATTGTGTAAACTTGCTTATTGTATATTTTGTAGATTTTCTTCTGTAGTGGTAATCCTTTCAGAGTTTTACCTAAGGCCAGAACATCTATTTCTTCTCAACATTGTTGAAGGCTTTCACCAGGTCCGTGAATACGACATACAATGACTTGTTCACATGTATCATTTTCTCTGCCATACTCTTCGGCAGAGTATGACCTGTTGGTTTCTCTGTTCTTCCTAAATCCCAAATTTATTTTCCGATAGGTTGTCTTCTATTTTCCTTTCTCCCATGTCTCAAATCCAAATCTCCCATGTCCTGTTGATAACCGGACAATAATTAACAATTATTTGTAATAATGCTAGCAGTGAAAATATAAGGTTAGTTAAAACTTTGAGTGAATTGTGTAGTGCTTTATAGTTCAAAGAGTTAGACAATGGATAAAGGTTATTTAGGTAGGCTGGAGGCTCAAAACTTGGACAAGTTTTTGTTTGCATTCTTGTGTATTGTCATGTTTATGTGATGCAATGTTTTAGGAACACTTGGTCTTGCATATTCTCACACAGGTGTGTGACCACGGTAAACATGCATAGACCTTTGTAAAAGTTCTTTGTGTCTCTTATTGACATTACTTAAGATGCAATTATGAAATGGATGCCTATTGATATGTGGAGTTCCACTGTTCACCTGCATTAAATATTGGTTGTTTTGAAAATCCTTTTTTTTCAATGAAGTTCATTTAGTTTCATATCTGTATTCTGGATTATATCCCCCTAGTGTCATTATAGGCTTTGGCCATGTTACTTCCTTATTCATTCATTTGAGTTAATTTGCAAAGCTGACCTTATATAGTCAGTGACATGATTCAAAAGTGGTGTGACCTAATTCAAATATACATATTTTTTTCAGAGTTATTCAACACATCTCCAAGATGTATTCAAGGTGAAATAATGAAATGAGATAAGGGGATAAGATA
This sequence comes from Ceriagrion tenellum, assembly GCA_963169105.1. Lineage (NCBI taxonomy): Eukaryota > Metazoa > Arthropoda > Insecta > Odonata > Coenagrionidae > Ceriagrion > Ceriagrion tenellum. The sequence goes on from OY720637.1 coordinate 128,211,844, forward strand.
AAATAAAAAGATCTGTGAAACAGTGTCACCAAAGACTACAAAAGACTGCCGTCTCATGATTGAAGATTGGAGGTCTGAGAAGAGGGAATAGAATTATCAGCACGCTATTGAGATCATCTCACCCAGTAGCTGTCCTGGGCAATGGATGCCGGCAAGACATGGAGCAACCCAAGTCCGAGGGAGAATGCAAACATCCTCTCTATTTTGACATTTGTGTGAGTATATTTTTTTATTTACCAATTCCTTGCAAAACCATTTCTGTTAATTTATTCTTACCTAAATGTCTTCAATATAGTTCCACATTCTTTTGGAATTATACCTGAATATCAATAAATTAATATTGTTGCTTATAGTTCTAAAGATTTTCCTTTCATAGAACCACATTGTTACACATTAAGCTGTTTGAAGTGGAAGAATTTTTAATGAGTGGCTGATAAAGAGTATTTTGGATGGAAGCTTCATGATTTTCCTATAGCCATCCAGTTATACTACTATCTGCATGGTTGTTGTGTAGATAATAATGACTCACAGCAAATTGCTATGGTCTTGAATTATGGTTTTGAATGGATGGAAAAGATACAAAGTGTAACATTTCTCTGGTTTCATTTCAAGGTATGGAATTTTACTGTAAGGTACTTTGCTAAATTTTAAGCTATCCAGGACTAGCCTCGGAGATCCACTTTTATGGAGTCTCCCACAATGCACATATGTGCAAAATTCCTCAGGGAAGAAATCATGATTTTTTCTCTGTGGAATTTTGCACATGTAAGGTACTTCAACTACTGATTGAATTTAAGGAGAGGTTATGCATTCTTTTATTTGGCCATATTATTTAAAACTGGCCCGTTGTATAATTGAAATAGATTTATATTTAATGTTAGCAAAAGTTAGTAGGAAGGATTGTTTTGCCAGATGGATCCCTGGGCACCCACACCATGCGTTTAATCCTGTGAGATCATCCATAGGCAAAAGGATGACTGGCTCCGAACCATAGGGTAATGGATAGGAAGAGGGTTTTTGGGTAGGGTAAATGGTTTGAAATCCAGTCAGGAGCTGAAGAATATCATCTATGGCGACTCATGTGAAGAAAAAAAAACCAAATCCTTATCCTGAGCACTATGAATATGTACAAATTGCACCCAGAATTCTTCTTCCACTATGACTGGAAAAATCTAAGTTTTTCTACACTAAAATATCCATAACAACTTGTCAAAAGAAGTCAAGCACCTTCGTGATACCTTCAAACAGAATGGGTATGGAAGGAGGGATATCAACATGGCCCTCAAGAGGACCATCCAAAATGAGTCCCAGAAAGAAGAGGATTTGGCCCCAGAAAAGACTCTTGAAGATAAAGCCAAGCCGATTTCCTAAGCAGTTTTTCCTTATGTCTCAACAGTTGCTGGGAAATGGTCAAGAATTATGATAAGGCACAAGATTGAGATGATTCACCGGCATCCGGGGTTTTTATGGGGTCTACTCATCAGAATCAAGAACAAGCTGGGACATCAGACCTCCAGTCTACAGCATCTCCTGTGAATGTGGAGACATTTACACTGAAGAGACCAGACAAGCAATTGAATCCAGGATATCCAAACACAAGCTCTGCATCAGGCTAGGATACCCTGAGAAATTGGTGGTTGCTGACCACAGCATTCACCACGACCATGTCATCAATTTTTACAGAGCTGAATTGATTGGCAGGGTCAATGGATATTGGTATTAGCTGACCAAATAGGCCATCGAGATAAGACTTGAGGAATAGACTGCTGAACAGAGACACAGGGTATACCCTTAGCAAACATGGAATCTGATCCTTCTACAAATAAGAAAGACCAGAGGAAAATAGGTGCCAAATTATGACCAATCAGATGAGACTTAACCTCCTTGCCAGACTATGAAAACATAGTACAATACATGGTCCCACATTAACCCTGGTGACGATGACAGAGAAATCCATTGAAACGTTGGCAGCAATGGCCATCCTGACCTGGCTGGAAATCTGTGAATAATCAATCAGTCCTTGGGAGTGTCGTAGCCCTTTTTGATACAAATTACTATAACATGTGTCTGTGGTATGTTTCAGCCAGGATCTTTTTGTTTTTTATTTTACTCAATTTTTATTTTCTCTTTGTGATTTTTTCAGATGGACATTTGGAACATTTAGGAGAGGTATTAAGAAGGATCTCGAGGCAGAAGACCTCTTCAACCCATTGCCAGAGCATAAATCAGATTACCTAGGAAATAGATTGGCCAAGTAAGTTGAGTTTTGCATCTCTTTCTCAGTGTTGGGAAAATTATTGTATCATTGACTTATTGTTGAAAGTTTTTCCTTCTTTCTCACCTCTTAAATTATCTTGTAGGAATTGGGAAAAAGAAATAGCAAAGTATGAATCCAAAAAAGGCACACCAAGTTTCCTGAAAGCCATTGTGGCTACCTTTGGACCGCAGTATATGCTTTTTGGATTAATGTTCGCTTGTATGGAGTTAACTGTCCGGTAAGTTTGATTGCTCTAAACCTTTGCTTATGAGGTGCACGACTAGAGATTATGCTAACTTGGTCATCATGTACCATGCGATTATTGCTAGTAGATGTGCTGTCATGAGTTATTGGACAAGTTAAGGCTCAGTTTGGTGTGTCAAATATCAGTTCTACATGTCCTTTATCTCAGAACTAGAACTGAGCTATCAAACATTGGCTTCTAAACCAATAGCTTGGTTTAGTGCTTTTTGTGCACTTAGGCAATGTGGTTAATTACTGGTGATGTCTTTGTCCCTGTCCAATGATATTTCCTAGAGGCACTCTAACAAGCATGGCAAACTACCTCATTTCTCATCCCATATGAAGCTCTGTTATATTTCCATTATTATGAATTTAATGTATATTTAAGTTGATACTTCTTGTAAAAAATGTCTTCTTTCAGTGTAAATCTTGGTATTCATGAATATTATACTAAATACAAATGAAATATTTGTATGAAATGAAAAAAACAAAGTTTAGATTGGAAGGTGTAAAGAAAATATTGAAGGTCCTTATTATCAATATGTGTACTTTTACAATAGTGTTCAATTTTAATGTAAAATATTTTGTGGATGATTTTTCCATTTTGTCATCTCAATTCTTTAACACTGTGTGTTGTTGACATTTATTTTCTTATTTTAATCTAGTTTTTGTGGAGATGAATCCCATGTCAATTTTTGGAGTAATGGAACTATAAAAATTAATGAATGAAAAATGAATGTCTGCTAAGGAGTGAAAGTTGGTTAATACTCATTCTGTGAAAGTAACTGAAAGTAACTCAGTAGTATGTTTATTGGATATAAAGGAACATTAAATATTTTTTCCATTTCAAGTGGTGGCCATTGCTAACTGCCTGTTTATTTTTCAGTATTGGCCAGCCTCTCTTGTTGGGAAAGCTCATTTCATTCTTCACTCCTGGAAGTGATATAACTGAAGAAAGTGCATATTGGCATGCTGCTGGAGTTGTTTTGTGCTCTGGTATCGCCATCTTTGTGACGCATCCGTACATGATCAGTGCTATGCACATTGGAATGAAAGTTAGGGTGGCATGCTGCTCACTCATTTACCGAAAGGTAAGAATTCATTGATTACTCAATTATATACTCGAAAATTTAAATAAAAACTTCAGATAAGCAGCTGTTTTACCATATTATTTTTATGGATTATTTTCCTGCAGGAGTAATTGTAATATGCCCAAATTATATTTTTTGGGTCATTGTCCCTACAGTGCTAATTTTTGCCGGAGATAACAGTTTTTTTTGCATTTGTGTTACAGGAGTATATGTATCTCAGCTCATAATAACTACCCACTTAAATATTTATTTCACATTTTACTTGGAGCTGTATTATTGTCACTCCCTATGTCAGTGGTGAGATGCATGTCATTACATATGCCTAGTTTGTGTCATTATAAATTTTTTTTTCTATGCTTGCATTTAAGGCTTTGCGTCTCAGCAAAACAGCTTTGGGTCAGACCACAGCTGGTCAGGTTGTAAATCTTCTGTCCAATGATGTCAACCGTTTTGATGTTGTTTTTATGTTCCTGCACTATTTGTGGATTGGACCGATAGAAACTGCCATAATTACTTATCTTCTCTACACTGAGATTGGAATTTCTGCTATTCTTGGGATTGCAGCATTGCTCACCATCATACCAATTCAAGGTAACAGCCTACTTTTTTTCCAGGAATTTCTATTGTTCTTATCCATTTATTTAATGGGACACCCTATCATGTACTCTGTTCAATATGAGATGTTTTCATTTGTTATCATGAACAGCAAAGAATGCATTCAGAATTGCTGGAGGAAATAGAATTTCCTGGTCAAGGAATTGAACCTGGGACTTTTGGCTTTCTATGGCTTGATTTATGATTCAAGGAAACCCTTATTTTTGACATTTCTCTCTGCATGCTTTGTCGTTTGTTGTGGCAGCTTAGAAAACCTTGCATAGGTGCCTGATCATTTTTGTGACAGTTGGAAGAATCTGTCCTCTCGGAGAATGGTTTCTTTGAAGCATGACTCAGACTTGTTTCTTTAATCTTGGATGGGTTGTAGTGATATTCGGTGCTGGCTGATGTAGTTGTCAAATGGGCTTAAGCCGAAGTCTGTCTTTTATTGGGGGAGCCAGTCTGAAACTTATGAATGCTTACACTAAGGGGGTATAAAGTGTGATAATCAGAAAATGTTACTAACTCCCTGTATACATTTCCTTTCTTTAATGTATCATTAAAGTGACTGACACTAAAACGTAACTTCAACAATTTGTCCATTGAAACTTTTGTGCATTGTACTTTTGTTTGCATTCCATCACAGTTTAGCTTTACTCAGGATTCCATTAACTGCTCAGGTTCATTCTGCGAAGTTGTGTAACTAATTGCAGATTTTATCTGGGCAAACATTAATTTTATTCAATAAAAATGAACTTATACTATCTCTATGATCTGTTGGTTATTTACGGCAACAGTTACTAAAAAAAGCTCGTGATGGAAATGAATGCTTGGTATTTTTCCAAAGGTTTATTTTATATGGTGCAACTAGTTTCAATGCACTGGTGTCATCTTCAGGTACAAAATTTTCAAGGTGGAAAGTATAATATACATATAATGTCGAAAGAAGGTGTTGGGAGAGGTTATAATGTCCATGTGCCAAATTCCTTCTTACTCTCTTACCCTCTTGTCTATCTTCTTCCCCTTTTCCATTGGATGATTCTAAGGACTGAAATTGCTGCTTTGGTTTTCCTCCAACAGGCTTTTGGCGAAGTGTGACTGGATTATTTGGCATTCAAGGAAACTGCATTTGCGCCCCTTTGCCCTAGTGAGCAAGGATATCCCTGTCTAGTTTATCTATTTTACCCTTGGTGTCCTTGAGTAGGGATCCCAGACTCCTTATTGTAAAACACAATCCTTTATTGATCCTTTGGGAAGATGATAGCTACTTGTTGGGATATGGCACCATAGTGTGGGAGCTAACAATGGTGTTGAACCTTTGTCGTTTTACTTTCTGCTCCATGCATCAGGTTTTCCATTCTGATAGTGGAACGTTTTTTTCCAAGATTGTATGAATCATTTCTGCATTGTAGCCGTTTTATGAAGCATTGTTCTTAATTGTTTCCAATTCCATGTTGAAATTGGTTTTTGAGAGCGGGATTTTTAATCACCTAGTTTATGTGGTGTAATGTGGACAACTTCTGGGATGAGTGATGTCTTAAGTTAGTGTTAGTTCTTTTCCAAAAAAAAAATTGAGTTCAAAGTCTCTCCTAGTTTTAGATGTAGTGATACCTGAAAAGGTTAGTTTTCAGTCTATTTCTCTCTTGCACTTGAATTTTATTTTATCGCACCCTGTTTTTAAATTACCTCTAGAAATATTCACATGTCTACTTGTCGATATCACAAAAACGTCATCCTCGTACAAAAGCCTACCGTGAATGCTTTTCTTAAACACTGGGTCAAATTTAAAAATTTTCTCCTCAACGTCATCCACTTTTACCTCTTTCCCTTTCCCTCCCCATTACCACCAAACTTTGACTGTGCATACCATGGTTGGAAATTGGTTGGTCTTGGAAATTTTTGATGCCTATGCATCGAAACTAGTGATTTGGTCACGATTCGAGAATTCTTCTAGGAATCCTTTCAAAAATGACTCGATCGATTTCGAGTCCGGTTGTGCTGGTGTCTTATGCGCTACGTCGCTGTTAACTCTTTGTCGTCCGTCGTAAATTCGTTAGAAATCTAACCTCGGAATTGACCGCGTCGACGCCGTTGCACTTCTGAAGTGTGGTTATGTGGGTGAACATTCTTTATTCTTAAATATGCATATTAGCTGAGATTTTCATAGCTTTTGAACGCGTCAAATTTCATTTAAATATCGCCGCACGGCGCATGCGCAACGTCGCCTTCATAACCTCCGGGAGAAGTTTGTATGCCGACCCGTGCGCGCCGCAGATAATTTTTCCTGCCGTTTTTATTATTTATTCAACCGATTATCTAAAAATATTTCTTTTTTTGAAAAACTAAGTTTTGAGCTGCGGAAAAATATACACCTAGCACAGATTGCATTATAAAAACATCGCTTTTATTTCGTTGCGAAATTTTCTCGAAACAGTTTTTGGTATTCCACCGCGCCCTGGTTTAGCGCCGCTAAAGTGTGATAAATTTTGCTGGTTCTTTTTGATCATTGATTGAAGAGCTAATAGGTTCTAAACACCCATAAAATATAAATACGGGTGACATTAAAATGCGCTGAAATACGGAAATAGATAATCACCGGACATAATATTGCAATGAAAGAGAGGTAGTTCTCTCTTTATCTCGAAAGGGTTATTATTCGACCGAGTATTCGAAATAAGACCATTAGATCGCCAATCTTGAGTCAGGGTTTGAAACTTCGTCGCAAAATTTGTGCTCAATTTTGAGACTATATCCCGCGGCTGTTTCTCCAAAGCCACATACGCGATGAGTTATTGCGCATAGAAATGTTCCAGTTTCGCCAGAAAAACAGCCAACGCCCGCAATTTTGCGATGAAAGTCACTGGAAAGATTTAGAAACATCTCATTGAAAAATAATGAAGAATGCTCAAGAATACGTTAACAAATTCAGTTGTGTTCACTTAACTATCTTTCTTTATTCCTCACTGAGAAAGCAAAATAGACTTTATTGTGAATCAAGTTGATGTTTTGTTCAATTGCTTTTTTAAAAGCTTAGTAATTAGATTTTAGATCAAGGGAAGGCATAGAATACACAAGGGTTCATAATTTTACAAGAAAATGTAAAAATGTATTTCTATTTGTTTCAAATATATGTTATCATTTATTTATGAATTAATATTTCCCGATAGCCATAAATATTTTGGTAATGATAAGGAGCTAGGAGATATATAACTAAGGAAAGGCAGAATTTGGATTCGAGATTTGGTATTTGAGATTCAATAAATGTGGGAGATTTGAATTCAGAATTTGGAATTGATTAATTTTGGATGTGACCAATCACCAATCAAAACTATTTATATCATATTGAAATGAACCTGGGGAAAAATACGAAGTGTTCTCTTTCATAATCATGAATTTCCACTCAGCCACAACTGAACTCTCGGAGTTTAATGCTTATATTGATCTATTCTTCGAGTATTTGATTTGTAGGAAGGTTAAAACTATCACCTTGGCATATTTTTCAAGAGTTTCTTTTATTATGATAAAGTGATCAAATTTGCTAATAGACTATAGTGACTTAGAGTGTTATTGTATGAAAGCTTTGCATCTGTGTTAACAGTTTTATGCTTTTAACATCTAGGCTATCTGGGGAAACAGACTTCATCAATTCGTTTGAGAACTGCACTAAAGACCGATGAAAGAGTTCGGCTAATGAATGAAATTATTCAAGGTATTCAAGTTATTAAAATGTACACATGGGAGAAGCCTTTTGCCAAACTTGTGCAATTGTCAAGAAGGTAGGCACTCTTCATTTTTCTCTTTGCAAATCCATATAATTCCATTCATAGTTGATTTGAGTAACTCAACCCTCTTTTCAATTCTTTATTTAGGAGTGAAATCACAGAAATAAGGAAAACCTCTTACATCAGAGGATTTTTTCTGTCATTCCTAATGTTCACCACTCGTTCTGCTGTATTTTGTTCCATACTGGCTTATGCATTGCTTGGAAATCGTGTGATAGCAGAGAAGGTGAGTTTCAGTCAATATCCTGGTTGCAAATATGAATTAATTATGTCATATATCAATTAATTTTCTTTGATACTTTGAAGGAGACATTATTCAGGTAATAATAGACTACTGTATTTTACTTTTTCTCATCCTCCCTGAACAGTCAGTTTTCATTAAGGAGATATACCCTTCAGAATGTAGAATTGTTCCATTATATGTCAGAGAAAACATCTTTTCAACTTCTCAATCTTGAAATTTTATTCTACTATCACAATTAATATTTATAAATATGTATGTAGAATCTGATGCTTGTATTTCATTAATTTAGTTTGGGGGTTTGGTCTAATTTATTGTTCCTCCCATCTACGCACTTCAGGTGTTTGTGTTGACATCTTACTACAATATTCTTCGCCAAACAATGACTGTATTCTTCCCTCAAGGAATTGGACAGGTGGCTGAGACATTGGTCTCTATTGGGAGACTTCAGGTGGGAATAACTTTTTAGTAGTAATTTTATCTATTAAAAGCAAAAAGTAGTAGATATTATATTTGTATTGATATATTGTTTTTCTGTGGGTCAGTGATGATTTTTTTCTGCCCTGATATGTACTTAGAGATGGGTTAATTACGATGATTTTCATTTGAGTTCAATTACTCAGGTAAAATCTGGTAATTTAAAAAAATTAACATATGTTTCCATTAATTTTTTATTTTCTGCAATTTAGTGCTAATGGAAGATTTAATTGTAGAGCCAATATCAAGTGCAAGGGGTTAAAAATATTTAAGCCATCTCTACTGCTATATTAAGGTATTAGAAATAAAGAAAATTTAAAAACAAATACAGCAGCCCACATGCACTTTAGCTTTCTTATGTCATGGTTTGAGAACCAGGGTTGAAATTCGCCATGAAAAAATCATTTGACTCGACCGGGATTTGAACCCAGGTCTCCCAATTGCCGGTCAGGTATGTTAGCCAGTTACACCTCCAAGCCTGATGGAAATGATTGGAGCTAATGATTGGAAAAGCTGAAGATGGAAATAATTAAAGCTAATGATTGGAAAAATGGTTTGAGAAATTTTCATTCAGAATGACAGCCCCACAAATATCCCATGATTTAACCCCTTGAGTGCGGCATGACGTGATCTCACATCATGGTTTTCTTTATGCTGGTGCTGAAGACGTTATATCACGTCATGGGTACTGTGAATATTCCAGCTTTCATTTGGAGGCCAAATTTTGAATTTGCAATTTGAAGGCCAAATACCTTTGACATGATGTAATGTCATCAGCACCAGCGTTAAGACAACCACATGCCACATGGTATTACATCATGCCTCACTCAAAGGGTTAAAATTATAATAATATGCCACAAAGTGCCTTAATTTATAATTAAGATTGTCTGAAATTTATGTAGAGTTGGTTCAAAATAATATATTTTAAATATATTGGTGTGAAAAATCTTAAATGGAGGAGAATATTATGGTAATAGCCAAAAAATATTGTACTTTTTGAGGGGTTGTAGGAAATTATGAAAAATACCATGGTATTTTCAAAAATTACCACAGTAATTTTCAGAATGGCCCGTCTGTATATTTTTATACTTGCTGTTCATGGGATAAATGCTCTACTTACCATTGAATCTTTACCATTGAATTTATTTTTTAATTTATAAAATTTCTTCCTTACTTCAGAAATTTTTACTTTATGATGAGAATAAATTGGAACCTCTACCGTCAGAGTTGACTGCCAAAACCAATGATGTGAAAATCAATGATGTGTCAGCTAAATGGACCTCAACTGTCTCTGAAAATACCTTGAGTAATATTAATCTTGATGTGAAGGCTGGAATGCTTGTGGCAATAATAGGACCAGTTGGCTCTGGAAAGGTAAGGACTATTTTAGTTCTCTTTATTAGGTGATTAGATGTTTTTTACGTGGCATACTTTTTCCTTTTGTAACTTAAATTAACTAGTAGCAATCTTATTTAATTTGATGGATTTTCATCAAAAGTAATTTCATCAGTGATATTTTCAGTATTGTCATTCTAGGCTACTCATTCACTGTTGGAAGACATACATATGCATGAGTTTAAAATTTTAATAAATGTAAGATGGATGTAATATTGACAAAATTAGATTGCCTATATGTAGTCCCCTACAACAGTGATGTTTACCATGGTTTTCCGTGATTTTGTATTTTGGTTGGTTACGCCTTATATAAACTATGTGTTATGTCCATGCTAGAATTTTAAGACATTGAAATTTCTAATTAAGATATGGACAGCCTCGTAAATAGTCCTCATCCTCAGTTTGAACATCAAATTTTTCAGCAATTTGGTTATAGACATATCAATGCACTAAAAAAATCACTCAAACCTATTTACTCGCGAATCTTTTCACGTCCATGCTGTAATGGCTCAATTTAAGACTGTTATTTTTTCCTCTTGGAGAGGGACAAAAATTGCCTTTAGTCTTTATGTTTGAGGCTTTCTCAGCGCTGGATTGCAGTTCTCTCCATTGTTTTTGGGTTAGCTGCGCCAAGTTTTATTCAGATGACGTTTTGTGGCCTATGCTGGCCACATCTTCAGATCAGGTCTGAGTGCCGACAGATGGAAATGGCCCTGTATATATACCATCCTCAGGTTGGCCTACCAGGCCTCTGGTATAGGCTCCAGCTCCTACTCAGGCCCCAGCATAGGCCACAAAACGTCATCTGAATAAAACTTGACGCAGCTAACCCGAAAACAATGGAGAGAATTGCCTTTAGTCTTATTTTCGTGCTCTGAAAATGGTCAATGCCGGGAGGCAACCCGCACATCATATGCAACCCGCACAACATGGGAAATCCGCACAGCCGTGGCAACCCGCACTACATCGATGCTTGGAGTAACTACTCGTTCCTTGCGATTTGCAGTCCAATCAAAGTCAGAGCTATAATGAACGAAAATATCGCATTTAAGCCCGTCAGGCAGATAATGCTATTTACAATTAAGAGTGCTTAAATTTGATAAATGAGAAGAGGAAGAGCTGGAAGTTCCTTCCAAAGCTTTCTTAAGTCGACGATTGTGGTAAATAGCATTTTATATAGGCGTGATATGGACCATGCCTATGTTCAAAAGGTAAATGAAAACATTCCTTGGGCCTGTTGTACTTTGAAGGCTATACTGAAGACTATAGACTTACTGTGATGTAAACAAACGACTGAACGATCGCCGTTTAGCTCATGACGGCTTGCATCTTAACCAACAAGGGTCATATCTATTAAGTAAAGTGATTGGGTCGGTGACAGGCATTTGTGTAAAAAAGGGAAACGGATACCAGAGCCTGCATGTGAAATATTAGTTCAATCTACCAATCAAAATATAAAAAAACGACGTAGGCCAAACGTCAAATAACCGAACTAAACCCTCAGTAAAGCTTCTGCATCAAAATATTAAATATTTGGCAGATAAAAAACTGGAAATGGAAGTTTTATTAAGTGAGGGAAGGCCAGATTTATTATGTTTAACTGAGCATGGTTTAAGAGAAAATGAAATAACTAGTCTAAAACTGGAGAAATACATTCTGGTAGATAATTTTTGCAGAAAAAACATAAAGGGGGGGGGCATTGCATTTTTTGCCAAAACCAAATATAAATCAATCACTAGGGTCTATGAAAATCTCAAAAATAGATTCAGTATGGAGAGAAGCTTTGAAATAACGGCATCAAAATGGTCTATGGGAAATGAAAGCTATATTTTTATTGGCTTGTATAAATCTCCAAGTGCACCAGTGGATGACTTTCTGGAAAAACTCGACAATGTTCTAAAAAGAGTTGTAAATAAAAAGAAAAATATTATCATTGCAGGGGATTTAAACATAGATATCTCAAAAGACTCAGCGAGAGTCATAAGCTCCAAGAAATTCTTCGATGCCACAATATATACTTAACTATCTCGACCCCAACACGAGAAACTGCTCACTTAAAAACTGTTATCGACAATACAGCTACAAATTTAGCAAAACAAAACTTCAAATCAGTTGTTGTAGAAACAAACATATCAGACCATCATGCTCAAATAATTGAATTTAACCTATATACCCCCCCTAAAAGGAAATGAGGGAGACATTAGCCCAATCTACACTTGGATATATTAACAGGAAAACATGAATCTATTCAAATGGGAGTAACAGGGTGCTGATTGGACTGATGTAAAAGAAGGAAATCTTGTAGCAGACAAATTTAAAAGCTTCAAATCAATTATTGATTATCGTTGGGATGGTTGCTTTCCATTAAAAAGGGTGGTTATTAAAATAAATCAAATAGAAAAAAACAACTGGATAACAAAGGAGGTCCTGATTGCAAAAAGTAGACTAAATTCTGAAATCAATGCCAGTAAATCTGATAATAATCTAGTGGCCGTAAAAAATAAAGTAAAAGGAGACTACAGGAAACTTTCAGGAAGGCAAAAAGTGACCATGTTAAAAAAATATTTGTTAATTCCTCAAATCAAAATAAAGCACTGTGGTCTGTGGCAAACAATGAAAATTCAAAAACAAGTTTTAAACTCAAGGAAAAATAGCTGCAGCTCCCTAAAAATTAGTGGTAAAGAAATTAGTGACCCTCAAGATATTGCAAATGAATTTAACACATTTTTCATAAATATTGTAAATGAAACCAATCAACAAAAAGATGAAATATGTAGCTTGAAATGCACAAATGAATCTTTTTACCTCAATCCCTCAACAGAAAATGAAGTCAGAAAGGTTATCAGAAATTTGAAGAACCAAAAGTCCAGTGGGCATGATGGTATATCAAACTATGTTATGAAGTTATGTCAAGAGTCCTTCATCATACCTATTGCTAATATAGCAAATAAATCTTTTTTAATGGGTCAGTTTCCTTAAGAATTAAAAATAACCAAACTCATTCCACTCCATAAAAAAGGTGCCAAAGATCAATTGGAAAATTACAGGCCAATCTCATTGATATCCTACATTTCAAAAATACTTGAAAAACTAATGGAAGATAGACTTTTAAAGTTCCTCACCAAACACCAAGTTCTTTCTCGATCACAACATGGTTTTACAAAAAATAGAAGTATAGAAACTGCATGTGCAAACTATATAACGAAAATTGCAAAAGGCTTAAATGATAGAAAACAAGTTATTGGAGTAAATCTGGATCTGTCAAAAGCTTTTGACTCTGTGAAAATCAGTATTCTTTTGAAGATGTTAGAGAGGTATGGGATCAGAGGAGTCGCATATTACTGGCTCAAATCTTTCTTGGAAAATAGAAAACAGTATGTAGAAATTATTTTCTACATACTGTTTAAAATATTTACTGTTTATTATTTAATTTTTACTGTTCTCCTTCTCATACATTTTTACATTATTTTTTACTTGTATGACATATTCGATATGATTGACAAGTTCATGTTTGACGAGTTCTATGTCTTTTGTAGACCTGATGGGACAATAAAGAATTATTATTATTATTATTGGAAAAGATGGTGTTTCTTACAAAACGACAATGAAAAGTATTAAATATGGTGTTCCACAAGGGTCCATACTTGGACCGCTAGTATTCTTAGTGTACATAAATGATATTGAAAGAGCAATAGACTGTCCAGAGATAGATCGTCACATGGTGCTATATGCGGATGATATCTCCCTAATGGGTGCTCACCCAAATCCAATTCAGCTGGAAATTAACATGCATACTATGGTGAACTCAGTATCCCAATGGCTGGTTGCCAACAATCTACAACTAAACATAGGAAAAACAGTTTTTATGATATTTAATGATAAAGATCACCAGACATCATATCAGTTGAAGTAGAAAATTGTTTGATTTCCGAGGTAGAATACACAAATTTCTTAGGTCTAGAAATAGACAATAAGTTAAATTGGAAGCTACATGTAAATAAATGTTGCATTAAACTATGCTCATCCATATTTCTTTTAAAAAAATCTAGCGAATTACTGTCACTCAGAAACTCTAATCCTCATATACCATGGTATATTTGAATCTGTGGCTAGGTATGGCATTGTCTGTTGGGGAAACTCAGTCCAAGAAAATCTAAAAAAGATACTCACCCTTCAAAAACAAGCTCTGAGGGTTATTTTAAAACTGCAAGCTAGAGAGTCTTGCCGGAAATACTTTCAACTGCATAAAATCATGACTATTCCCAGCATATCCATGTATAATGTGATTCTCTATGCATGCTACAAAAACATTTCTCTGATTAGAAATACGGATGTCCATAAGTACAACACCAGAGGTAAATTCGACATATTTAATGATCATTGTAGAACCTCACTACTGCAAAAAACCCCTGAATTCTCAGGAAAAATACTATTCAATAAACTTCCTTTGAAAATAAAAGAAATATATAACCAGAACAAAAATTTCAAAAATATGTTAAAAGATTTCTTTAAAAAAATGCATTTTATAGTATTGAAGAATTTATATCTTGATACTAATTTTTGTTGTAAACTTTTTTGTGTTTTTAATCTTTTAATTTATGTTGTTATCTATTTTTTAATTTTGTATGAACTTGACGAAACCTATGCATAGGTAATCTTTGTTTTTTATGGTGAATAAATTATCCAATTAATAATAATAATAATTTGTTTATTCACTGAAGGCAAATACAATATTGCATAGTTTCGTCAAAAATATAAATAAATTTGTCATGTAGTCATCAATTAGTCATATACACATTAGCACATACAATATACAACACATGAAGAGCATTTAAATTCAGTACGTATTAACAGTTCTCTTGCTATAAAGCAGTAGTTGAAATGCTACACAATCTTTGCTTTACTATAGAGGTTTTCCTTTGCAAAGAAGATAAAATTCATCAGTTGAGTACGCAGGTTTTTGAAGTAAAATTTTTTAAAGTTTATTTTTAAATTTGTCGAAAGAACTAATAACCTTACTATTTTGAGGGAGTAAGTTGTGTAGTTTGGCTCCTTTGTGATGGGGACCATTTGTATTTAATCTGGTAGAGCTTGGTTCTATATGTATGTCCAATTTGGATCTGGTATTATGTTGGTGGATGTCGCAGTTTAGCTCATATAAATTCATGTTTTTTTTTCACAAACAATATAAGCTCATATATATATAGAGCAGGGAGGGGCATAATTTGAGCCATACAAAAGTAAGGTCTACAGGACTCCCTGTAAGGTAGATTGAAAAGAGTCCTTATGGCCTGTTTTTGTAATTTGAAAATTTTTTCACTGTGGTTAGATCCTACCCATAATATAAGGCCATATGCTAATATGGAGTGAAAGTTTGAAAAATAGAGCATTTTAAGAATGTTATAGCTTGTGCTAAGACGAAGATATAGTAGCTGATAAAGAGTTTTACTTAATTTGGGTATCAATGAATTGATGTGAGAGGACCATTTTAAGGATGGATCAATTACAACTATTATCTACAAATAATAGGTCAGCATCATAAAATTGTACTGGCGGCATTTGCTTTTTGCTAAAATTTATACATACTGTTTTTTGGACATTTGTGGCCAATAGGTTTTCCTGTAACCAATTTTGGAGTGATTTAATAGTTATGTGTATTTTGCTTTGTAAAGACTCCAATGTTGTCCCATGAATTAAAACATTGGTATCATCAGCAAATAAAACAGTTTCTGCTTCAGAAATACAACATGGCAAGTCATTAATATACAATAATATACAATAAAAGTAGTAGGGGTCCAAGTATTGAGCCCTGTGGGACACCTGATTTTACTTCTCTTTTGGCAGACTGATAATTTATCTTTAAGTTTGTTGGTGAGTCAAAATGAGACATTTCAACCAATTGAAATCGTTCCTGCAGATATGAATGAAACCATTTATTGGCTATGCCCGAGATCCCATATTTATTTAATTTTTTAAGTAGGACTTCATGGTCAACAATTTCAAATGCCTTTGTGAGATCTAAATATACACCTATAGACATATGTTTATTATCAATTGCATTTTATTCTTTTGTAATGAATTCATAAAGGGCTTTAGATGTTGAACAACCTTTTCTAAAACCATGTTGATGCCTGGAGAGTATAGAATTTATTTTTAAGTATTTCATTACATGGCTTAACATAACCCTTTCAAGTATTTTTGAGAATCCTGATATTAAACGTATTGGCCTGAAATTCCCTACATCACTTTCATTTCCTTTTTTATGGAGTGGAATGACTTTACTTAATTTGAAGCGATTTGGGAAAACACCATCAGTTAAGGATAGGTTACAAAGATATATTAGAGGTTTGCTGATAAAAGGGATAACAAATTGAATTAACTTATATGGTCAACTCCTGAGGATGACTTATTTTTAAAAGTATGAGCTATTTCAATAATTTCATCATGAGTCACAGGGTATAAAAAAATTGAGTGTTGGGTACTTAGGGGGAATCAGCTCTGCTAACACAATTCTTTTGGATAATTGCTGAAATTATTTTTCCTGGAGTTTCAACAAAATAATGATTGAAAGCCTCTGCTATTTCATTTGGACTCATTCGGACATTGCTACCTGAAAATAGTTCAAAGTTTTTAACAGTAGCTTTATAGCATGTTTCCCTTTTGATAACTTGCCAAGCAGCTTTTGAAACATTCTTTGAGTTGGCAATAAACTGATCATTGCATGCTGATTTTGCTTTTCTAACAGAATCTTTCAAATATTTACTGAAGTTATAATAATCTGTTCTAGATCTTTCATCGTCAGTTGATTTAGCAAGCTCAAACAGTTCCCTTTTATACCTACTCATATTAATGATTTCATTTGTCAACCAGGTTTACTTTGTTGTCGGTGTATTAGAAATTTTACATTTATTAATAGGGAAGTTTGTATCAAAATAAAATATGAATTTGTCCAGAAAAGCATCCATTTTTTCATTAAATGAGTTAGCTGCTTAAACTTCATCCCATGTTTCATCCCATGTTTCATTTTGCAAGTCATAAGCCAGTAGCTGCATTTCACTTGTATGAAAGTACCTTTTATATATAAAATATGAGTTGTGGTTAAAAATTTCATTTACACTTACATTAACTAAACTACCTTTATGATCCGAAAAGCCAGTGTTAAAGGTAGTAGCGTGACATTTTTCCTTGCTAATATTAGTAATTATTTGGTCAATAATGGTCACACATGTTTTAGTAACTCTCGTAGGTTCACTTATTATGGCCCTCATATGGAATGAATCCAAAACTGAGTTGATTTGTGAAACTTTTCCACAATGTTGTTAGAGAAAGTTAATATTAAGACCTCCACATATAACAATAGGGTTCCCATTTTTGAACAGTTTCTCCAGTAAAATTGTTAGATTATCAATATAAGTATTAAAGTTGCCATCTGGAGATTCATATAAACATACAATAAATACCTTTGATTGCAACAATTTGATGATGGAGAATTCAAAATCTTTTTCTATTTGTTCAGTACCAGTTATGTCAATGGGTTTGAAGTTAACACAATTTTTAACAAAAATACAAGTACCACCACTTTTGTATACACTTCTGAAAGAATGATTTCCAATAAAGTTACCAGGAATATTTATAGACATTAAATCACAGCTTTTGTACCAGTGTTCAGCAAAACAGATAATATCTACGTTTTTCAAATCACATTCAAGCAGAATTTATATGTCACATAGTTTGTTACTTAAACTTTGAACATTTTGAAAGAATAGTCATAAGCTGTTTTTTCTCATGGAGCTACTTTGCAGCTGTGTGAGACGTTTGGACAGGAGCAGCTTCCACATCAATGCTCCCCGGAGGTGAAGAGGAGAGATTAAACCTTTTTGATGGGAAGAATTTACCAACCTTCACTAATCTTCTCGCAGACTGAATGGTGCATCTACTTTAAAAGAACGAAATTTCTCACTTGTAAACAAGCTTTCACACACAAAATCGCCATTCGGGAAATTATTATTATTTTCTATCTATCTATCAGTTGTAAAATTCAGTATTTGTGAACCATGTTTATTTCTGAAAATGGAGGGCCAGTAGGACGAAATTTGTTCAGTCACTCCTAGCGATACTCTTTCTAAACTCCAAAAGACACATAACGGTGGAATGTTTTGCAAGTTTTACAGTACCAGTGTTTATCTGCAGAAAGGTCAGAAGCTTAGCGATGGGTCAAATCAGTTTGAAGTGACTATCTTCAATAGTTTGGTTAATACCAACGGTGGCCGGGGAACTCAAATTGGTCGTGGTCCTTGGACAGAGAGAGAGAGAAATAGTGATGATGCTAATTTCAAACTACAAGCCATTTAAAAAGTGAAAGAGACATCAATCACAGAGGCTGTTCCACATGCCAGAGTGCAAAATTCATTGGTGAATGAAAGAGGAGCTCATATTTAGGCTTGCAGCTCAACAAGAAGGCTGAAAGAGAACCCAATGAAAGCAAGAGTGACTGAAGTAGAAGGGATCATTGCGGAGTATGTGCACAAGCTCAGGAAGAAGGGTGCTCTCATGTCTCATGAGGCCATAATCTTTTTAATTGTGTAGCCATATTTCTCACTGGCTAGGTACATTAGTTCTCATTCTACTTATATGTTGGTATATGGTGGTAGTGTATGCACAGATTTCCTTCAAGTCCACCTAAAATAAACTTTAAGGTATTCATATCATTGTTGTAGATCTCAGTGAGTGAATACAAAACAAACTCTTAAATAATACTTCAGATAGCCTCACTTACCTTTAAATTTATCGACCATAGTTTCTGAAATAACTGTCACCTTTCAAAGTAAAGAGAAAACAACATGCACTTCTAATGATGTACCTTGTATCAAAGTGAGGAGGGGAGGGGGGGGGGGAGAGGGGTTAAAGTTCTAGTGATATGGGGGTGCTGGTCAAATTATGAGCAAAACCTCCATTGAAGTGAAGAATACTAGTGAATATCATAAAGAAGGGAAAATGGTATATAGAGAGATGGAAATAAATGAAATGCAAGGTAATAAAAACAAGGCAGCCTGTAAGTTAGTTTACAAAATTATGTCTAGGGGCGGGATTTTTAATGTGAATACATATGGAGATCTTGACCTTAACATTTATTTCATGTGGTAACTGGACTATTTGTTGAAGTTAGATTTTTATATATTAAAAGAAAACAGACATTGCTTGACTAATTCTTAAATATATATGGTATTCATGTTAGAATTCCAGGAACTAATGAATGATGGAGAATGCATATAGAGATTGATACTGCTATGCATTCTGTAGTGAAACTAGAGAGATTGTGGCTACAGATAATTGTGCTGATGACCATGAAAGAAGTTTTGATTATCTAGGAATTATTCCTAGGATGTCATTGTATTACTAACAATAATGTGTTCAAGAATCTTGCATTGAAGTGATTTTAACAATATAGGCTGGTAGTTTCCTTAGTAATGTTGGTTTCATTTTTGTAACATTTGTGTGATGGTTGCTGATTTCTGTTCCTGGTGTACCTTGCCTCCTGGTGATGATTTGCTAAATATGACTTCTGGGAAGGGTGCGATCTGTGTTGCCCTAATCCGCCATCCCCTAGTTAAGGTGGGAGGGCAGGAAGAAGAGATTATGCCTATCTTAAGGCGCTGGTTCTTGAGGATGGTGCCATCCTTTTATCTTGATCTCAACTCTGGAGACATCTAGCAGAGCTAGAGGGAATTGAAAACGTGATAGCAGTTTTAGCTTATGCGGTTGGCTCTTGTTAAGTTTACTCTATGGTTATAAACATAATTTTCTTTGTTTTTGAGTCTTGAGCAACATAAATTTCTTTTGCCAGTAGTTCTGTAGTCTTATCCTGACTTAGTGCATTTTCAACAAAACAAAACTTGGCTACATCACTATTACAGTCATTAAGTTAATGGCTTACCCTTGTCATTGTGTAGCATAAATGAAATAATCAGAAGTATATTGTCTTTGCCAATGTATGCTTTTCTTTTCAGGACCCGTTTTCAAAATCTACTCATTGGTCATATATTAATTACATCCCTCTCTTCTAAATCCAGAGTTCTCTTCTGCACGCCATTCTTCATGAGTTACCTTTGTCTTCAGGATCCATCAAAGTGGGTGGTACTGTTTCATATGCATCTCAGGTAAATATCTCATCCCTAGAATTAGGTAAATAGCCTATCTCCAGAATCTTTCCATTTAAATGTGTGGTCGAGTGTATTAATTTATTCTTTTGTCCAGAAATCCCAGTATGTGACAAACATCTGACCAAATTAATGTAGTAGCCAAATAGAAACAGACAGAAAGACGTTAATACAAAATATGAAGTCAATCATAAGGCAGTATGTTTCTCTTATTGCGATATATCCCAGATGGAGTAGAAAAGTGAAGCTTGTGAAGATTACCCGAATTTCATTTTATTTATGGACAAATTGGTGCTATACCCTTTCAGTAATTGCTTCAACAAGCCACTGTCAGTAGATCATGGAGTTTGTATTTGGTTGCCCTTTTAATTTCCTCCTGCTATACTATTTAGGAAAATTTTGTGGACATCTGATTTAGTTAAAAATCAACATTTATGTTTCATGTAACTGTTAACAAGTTGTGTTTGCATTGACTTCATTGCAAAACTGTTGATGCTCTTAACCTCTTTTCATTGTGGCGAATATAGTTTGTCTACATTATCTTTGTGTAGTTTTGAGTCTGTTTTAAAGTTTTGATGATCATCATTTACCTTTGATTTACAGGAACCTTGGATGTTTGCTGGGTCAGTGCGAAAAAATATTTTATTTGGAGAACCCTATGATAAAGCTCGTTACAATCAAGTGATTAGAGTATGTGCTTTGAAGCGGGACTTTGAGGAATTGCCGCATGGGGACCAAACAATAGTTGGTGAAAGAGGTGTATCTCTTAGTGGTGGACAGAGGGCTCGTGTTAACCTTGCCAGGTATGATCCATGTTTTTTGTAGCTTTAGTTTTTTGTGTTCAGTGTTGGTCACAGTCCAGAAAAGTGAATTCATTAAGTAATGTACCCTCCATTCAGCCAGGAAAATAGGAGTCCCCTGACCACATTCCCTTTCATGAGAAAACTACTCATTTTCCCTGATCTAGCTACCATTTTTTTGGAACTGCTTACATTGATGGCCTGTTTGAATTTTCTTGGGGAATTCTTTTCTGTAACAAGTGTGTGCAGTGTTGGTTTATGCCTGGTAGAGGATGTAGTGACCAGCTTTTTGCACTTCAGCAAGTGATAGAAAAATGTACGAGTGTCCGAAAGAAAGCATACTGTGCATTTGTCGATTTAGAGAAGGCATATGACCGAGTAAATAGAAAGAAATTGTAGAAAGTTTTGAGAGACTATGGAGTGAATGGGCAGTTATTGAATGTTATGATAGTGATGTATGACAATAGTAAGGCGAGTGTAAGAGTTAACGGAGCTCTGAGTGATTGGTTTGTAATAAATCGGGGTGTAAAGCAAGGATGCGTAATGTCTCCATGGCTGTTATATGTATTAACACTTTCAGCCCGAAGTTTAAAATTTTAAATTTCCCGAAATCCGAAACTTTTTTTTTCGTGATCTGAACTTGAAAGTGTTATATTATACCAATGGTGACCAAAATACGTCTTTACTTCGAACATTTTATTGTTTTTTTGTGATTTTTATTTGCCGCCATCTATAGATGGCGCTCGGATCCTGGCGAAGTCCAAGTGTCCTGGCGCGTGCAATATTTTACGAATATCATGTACGGCAACTTTTTCAACCAGATTTTACTAAAAAATCGTTATTGAATCATTCTAGAGATAGTTTTTTATTTGAATGTTGATAAATTTAAATACATTTAACATAGAATTATTTAAATAATAATTCTTTATTTTTTAAATTTTTCTTGTAAAGCTCGTTTTTTCTTCTTTATCAATAATTTTACCAAGTTCTAATTGCTAATCTAGATAGCTAATGTTGAAGATTTTATGTAAATTTGTATCGATGATTATAAAACACCTGCGTTTACACGAGTTGACAGATAAGCGCTTGAGTTCCACCCTCCCAAAAGCGAGCTTCAAGTGCGCGCTTGAAGGTTAGGAAGGTCTCGGGTGAGTTGCTGCAGGTGGTCTGAATCATGGTGCCTCTAACAGTAACGAAATGACGATCGAGAATTCGTTCGAGAACGAAAAACATGTACCATTATGAGCACGTGCCAAACGTGCCTCCCCACCCCCAAAAACTTGACCGCATCCACACGCCTCCCGTCACGCACTTAGTTGACACTTCCATGCTGCCGGAAACGGCATCCTTTCATGTTGAAAAGGGTAAGTGAACGCCCTACGATAAGCTCCTAACTCAAGGACGGCCGCTGGGGCACTTTTAGTGCAGGAGGGGACCTATTGTTATGCCAGCAGCGGAAGAACAAGGCGAGGCCGCTAGGAGTTTCCCCCCCTTCCCCTCTCCATTCTTTCCGGCGAGGGTGCTTTCCTCTTTGACCGACCGACAAAGCATACCCAAACAACCAACTTGGACGAATGACAGAAATTCAAGGAATATATTTTCCGAAATATTTATGTCCTAATACATTCATAGTTTATTCCATTGCTATCAAAAATATCTGAAACTAAAAGTCAGCAGTAATGTAGAAAAAGAAAATAAGTTAGGAAAACAATTTACAAATTATTAGTAATATATTTACACATATTTAATGACACGTACATAATCGCAGACATAAATGTAAATATACAACAGTCGTATGCAATATTTATAATATTTACAATATTTATATTTTCAAATATTTATAATATTTACACATCTATTTACACGAAAATAATTGCATACATAAATGGTAATTTATAACTTTGTATTGAATATTTACATAATCGCAGGCATAAATGTAAATATACAGCAATCGTATGCAATATTTATAATATTTACAATATTTATATTTTCAAATATTTATAATATTTACACATATATTTACACGAAAATAATTGCATACATAAATGGTAATTTACAACTTTGTATTGAATATTTATGATATTTACAATGGTTATATTTTCAAATATTTATAATTTTATACAATTTACAATATTTACATTTTCGGCAGTAGAGAGGGGATTACCGATGGAAGTCTTGGAAGCATTTTTCCAAGCAGAGGCCAGGTTCTTCAGGGCAATCAGGGCAGTAGGTAGTCACCGCAGACTTCTTACCCTGCTTCGAACACTGCCTGCACCGTTTCTGGACCCTTCTGTCATCCCTCTTTTCACAGTACTTCGGAAAATGAGAATCTATGGATATCATGGAAGGGCCCCGTGAAACGGGCAAACTCTCTCTCGTTTGGCCTTTGGCAAGGGCATCTATGATGGACAACCTGTATGAGTACAAGCTCAGTTTTTGCGAGCTGAACTTTTGGTACAGGAGATAGGAATTCAGAAGCATTATATGCATCACATGAATCCCTAATCTCCTGAACCATTTTAAAGTCTTGTGATCACAGGGATAGTATGCCATGAGTTGGTCAACACGGTCAATGCCCCCCATACATCTATTGTATTCGGCAACTGCCTTGGGCTTTTGGACAATATTACCCCTGGATGTGGTAATATTGACCAAGTTGTTGCCGAATTCAGTGCTAAGTAAGAGGACATCCCGTTTGTCTTTCCATTTCATGACATTTATCCCTGTGTCAGTACTCATACAAATTGTCTCACCTCGTTTCAATTTAGCCCGGATTACTTCCGGTGGGTTCCCTTTACGGTCTCCACGCAGTGTACCAGTGCAATAACACTCATTGCTGAGTAGTTCACGGGCTAAATTGACGTCATTGTAATAGTTGTCCATAAACAATGAATACCCCATTTGTAGTCTTCCCTTCATAAGTTTATGGACAACCTTACTTGCATGCCCTCGTCCGGCCAACTCGAGGTCCTTTTTGCCCGTATACACAATGAAATCCAGGACATACCCATTGGGTTCGGTAAGCATGTAAAGTTTGACTCCAAACTTATGCCTCTTCCCTTTGATGAATGTCCTGAACCCCAAGCGACCCCTCCACAATACCATAGATTCATCAATACATAATACCCTGTCTGGAGTATATGTTTTTTCCGAAATACTATGGAAAAGGTCAAGAAGGGGCCTAATTTTGTACAAGGGATCTATTGGAGCAGGGTCACCAAAATTTGCATTTTCTGCAAAATGCAGACTTTGCAAGATGGCGAGAAACCTATCTCTCGTCATCCTGCGGTGAAAAAAATGCAAATCAAATTTAGCATTCCTGTTCCAATAGTCCCTTATCCTGTTCGTTCTAACGGTACCCATATGGAACATCAATCCCAAAAACACTTCGAATTCTTCCCTGGTCAATTCGCTCCAATTAGTAACTCTTTGAGGTTGAACACCCACCTGATTTAGGAAAATGTTTTCCACGTAGGCGTTCGTCCTCTGGATTACTAATTGGAAGAATTCATCAGAGAAAAACAAGCTGAAATAGTCAATGGGATTATTTCCACTGGGTGCCGTTAGAAGAGCTTCCCTTCCCCGAAAGGGAAGGGCTGCAGGCAGGCAAGCACCCTTAGACCAGGCAAGGGGTGTCTGGGGAGGGAGGGTGGGAAGAGAGGGCGGTGGGGTGGGTGCATGGGAAGTGGAAGGAATAGGGGATGAGGGTGGAGGAATGTCCTCTGAGAGGTGGGGAGTAGGGGTTGGGCCTCTACCTGGAGTTATTGCTTCGTCCGACTCCCCGTCGTCAAACTCCTCCCCACTGCCGAAATCACTCCACGACTCTGAAGACGAGTCTTCGCCGAAAGAATCGTCTTCCAGAATCTTTTGTATTTCTCCCTCCGTTATTCCGGCTGGAGCTCCTCCTCCTCCTCTCTTTCTTTTGGCTGTCACCTCTGGAATAATGAAAGCAAATACAGCATAAATGAATATTTATTGCAATAAATACAATAAGAAAGGTATTATACTAAATAGTTATGCCAAAAATTCAATTACCCAAATGTTCTGGAGAAATACTCCTCTGCCGCGAGGTCGATGGTTGAGGGGAGTTGGATCGCTTCATTCTAAAATGAAAAGGAAGCTGAAAATCACATCCCACAGAAATGGAAACATTTTTATTTACAATGAAAAAATTTAGCGTAAAAATTCGAACCCGGGACCATTCCATCATTAGCCCAGCGTTCTACCCACTAGGCCACCAACAAAATCTCATAATAACATTTCTGTAAATACAATGTATATGACTACCTTTAAAATTGATTTAATAAGCCAAATAATCGAACTTACCCGTCTCTTTCAATTCCTTCTCAAAACTGTTGAAAAACGTTTTTTTTTAAATATACGGTTTCCTAAAAATTTTTATCTCCACCTATTGGAAATGAGAACAAGAAAAAAGTCTTTGTTAATAAAAAGAAATATAAAAAGGCAGGGGAAAAAATATTTTTAAACACAATGAGAATATTTAAATAAAAATACCTTGTCGTAGTTAGCGCAACAGCTGGTAAAACACGAGAAGTCGCAGCAGAATCCGAACTGTACCCTGTGGTGGCTAAGGCTGAAGTGTGATGCCTGTGAAGATCCGAGACCGCCAAGCGAAGGGAAACGGAAGACCGGGGCTCTCGAGTTTATGACTGCTGAGCGCAGCGGCCCGTCCTCTATAGATGGCGCTCGGACCTGGGCGGAGTCCGCCGCGCCATCTATTGATGGCGCTCGGTCTCAAAGTGTTAATGGATAGATGTGTTAGAGATGCATGTAGTGAAAACGACGGTGTTATGATTGGAAATGTAAACGTGCGAGTTCTTCAATATGCGGATGATGCTGTTTTGATCTCAGACAGACAATAGGGATTACAGAAGCTCCTAGATAAGTTTTGTGAATCAACGGAGAGATTGGAATTGAAGGTAAAAGCGTGCAAGACTAAAGTAGTAGTTTCTGATAAAGAGAATGGGGAGAATGTATGAGGGCGAATGGTGAAGTAATTGAACAGGTGGATTATTTTTTGTACTTAGGTAAGATGTATGCGAAATATGGAAGAATAGATGAGGAGATAAAGAGACGTGCGAGTGCTGGAAGGAAAGTGGTAGGTAGCATGTGGAGCATATCAAGGAATGAGTGCTTGTCTAAGGAAGCGAAAATTGCTGTGTAAAAAAGTGTACTTCTTCCCACTTTGCTATATGGTAGTGAAACATGGGTATGTCAGGATAGGCATAAGAGCCGTGGGTATGAGTTATCTGAGGAGTATTTTCGGCAGTAGTAGGATGGATAGGGTCAGGAATGAGTGGATCATGAATAAATGTGGGTTAAAAGCTCCAGTGATGGACGTGTATGAAAGGAGTGTGCTTCGTTGGTTTGGCCATGTGGAGAGGATGGATGAGAGTAGAATAACGAAACAGATATATGAGAGTAGAATGAATGGTGTGAGAGGTAGAGGTAGGCCGAGAAAGTTGTGGTTGAATGTGGTTGAGGAAATTCTTAGGAGGAGGAATATTAGAAGTCTTAAAAACAGGAGGGCATGCATTAAGGAGTGTATTGGGGTAAATGAGGCAAAAAAGGTTTGCAAGGATAGGTCAGTATGGAGGAAATTATTGAAGCAGAGTTAGGTGTACAATTATGTATTAATGAGTGAAACATTTTGACTGTGCCTACCCCGAAAGGGAACGACGTGATGGGTATGTATGTATGTATGTGATTAGCTGGAGTTACCATTCAATTTTTTGTTCTCAAAAGTTGCTAGGCCCCAATGGGAATCACACTTTTATGTGTATTTATGAGTAATCTACATGTTGCAAAGATAATGGGTGAAATGGATTTCTACTACTGAAAATTAGGCAAAACTATAACAAATTTTTTGTTTTTATTTTCATGTATATCTTGATTAGGAAATAAAAGTTTTTTCTTTGTAATCATAGAAATTTAGATACCTAATTAGGGTGCTTAGCTCAAAACTATTCTGTATATCTCATGTTTATATACTGACATGGCTTTTTTTGGAAATGGTCCTAATTTTTTTCTCTTGCCCATGTATGAAAAATTATGTTCAAGAATTTTGAACTTATCGCCTAACTGTACTCATGTTACCTTAAAAGTTGGTGGTGGGGAGCTAGAGACGGAAACCAATTTTTGTGGAAGGAATTGTTGAATTCAGGCTGATAAAGTTTGTCCTTGATAATTTAGTGCCGTTGAAATACTCTGGCTCTGGCTTAGAAATAAATGAAAGGAATAAGAGGAGAAAATAATTTCGGCCCCAGTGGCGGTGGTGTAAAAGTCCTTGCCTGCTAACCCGAGGATCGTGGGTTCAAGTGCCGCCAGGGTAGAATATTATCTGCCCAGGACATGGGTGTTTGTGTTCGTCTGATGTTACAGTTATTTCCCTGATATAAATTGGCCATAGGTGCTGTATTTGGGGTAGTTAAGATAAATAAAAAAATAAGTAAACCATATTTTCTTGTTTTTATGATTTAAACAAAGACAACTATTATGGATGCTATGGTCACATGATTCCATTCTCCAAATGGCATGTTTACTGCTTGATTGCATTTATAACTCTCAACTGCTCTTGTTATCTCAAATGCTTTCTTTATGGAAAAAGTTTAAGTCATTATTTATTTAATGTTAGGTTTGATGAATGGTTGATTTTGTTTTCAAAAGTATTTATATAAAAGTTTCTCTATCTGGCCACAAATTTCCATCTGAAAATACACATATTGATTCCCTTTAATTCTTTTGCATTGTTCAATGACAAATACTGGGCACACATTAAGTCGAGATGAACAACAAAGTAAGGAAAGATAATTAAGCTTCTTATTCTCTCATGTAAATTTTGTTTACTGTGTGAATTCATGAAAATATATAAAATAGGTTTATTGAGAAAGCATTGATGAAATTGATCAAAGTTGTTGTGTTTCAAGATTAAAGTTGTCTTTTTGCTTAACTGCCCCCTCGACAACCAGTAGCATTGCTGGAGCTGAGTCCCCCAAGTTCAAATTCTACATCTACAAAGAATTGGGATTAAAGGCCCATAACTGGTTAACTAGGATGGATGAGAAGGTTTTGCCTTACGAGAGCATGTCCTGAGCAGTGGAACTTTAATGTATTTTATTTATCTTTAAAAGTTCCATTTGGCATGAGGAATGAACATTGGGTGATAGCCTGCCATTAAAAATACATTGCTATCTGATGGAAAACCAATGATGAGAATGTTGATACAAATAGTGTAACTAAAAAGAAGCTTGTATTGTTATTGACATATAGTTCAATTTAAATCATATTTTATATTCATTACTGGGTTTTTCACTTGTTACTTATAAATAGCTGATTGCATTCCTGTAGATGAGGCTTGTGTATCCTTGTAAAACCAAGTGAGCATTGGCAAAATTCTTTTAATTCTGTGGCTAAACTGCACCAAGTGGATAAGAGTGAAGAAAATGTGGTGAAATGTGAATAGCGCCCACTGCAGTGCGTTGGTCATACTGGTAGAATTTCTTGTCAGAGCTGAAGAGCTCTGCTATTGATTCATTCTTTATGATCAAGCATCAGGATTTGCAAAAATGTGAAGATCCATGATTATCTCCATGTTTGTTTATCATAAGGAGTAAAATAAACTTATACTTTGCAGAGCTGTGTACAAAAGTGCTGATATTTATTTGCTTGATGATCCCTTATCTGCCGTGGATACTCATGTGGGAAAGCACTTGTTTGAAGACTGCGTATCCAGTTATTTGGAGTCCAAGACACGCATCTTGGTCACACATCAGCTCCAGTATTTGAAACCAGCAGACTTGATTGTCATCTTTGACAATGTGAGTAGATCATTTTCCTGGAATTATTGCAAAGGAGAGTTTTGTTTAAATGCTTTGCAGTTAAAGTGAATTATTGGAACTTGGGCCTCTTACAAAAATATTCTTTTTTGTATAAATTCAGAATTCTTGCGATAATGTGTGGAATTTCAACTCTTTGTTTGAATGAATATTTGCTATATTCAGCAAATGAATGAAGCTTTAACCATGAGTGATGTTGCCTGCCAGCAGTACCAGTGAGAAACCTTGGTATTAATTGAAAATTAAGTTATTTATTTGTGAAAAATTTCAAGTTTTTATTCAATCAAAATCCTTTGGTACTCCACTTGTAATGGGTTAATTCACAGTTGTATTTTTTTAAACACTATTCTGATAGAGTTAAAATAGTGATGGCACTCCTACTTTTTTGATTGTACCATTTGTCACAAAGTTATCTTATTCTGTACCAATAACCAATGAGGAATGTACTCTGAAATGAGATAATTGAGTTTTTCTGCAATATCACTCCCACATCTACCTCAAATACTGTAAGGTTTTGTAATCATGAGTTTCTCCAAGCTGTTGTACATTGATTACTTTATAAATAAATACAATATAATGGTCTTTGATATGTATCATGTCTCTCTCAGATTGGGAAGGAAAGTTTGATAGATGTGATGGTTTTGTATAATATTTTACCAAAAAGTGAAGATTTTTTTCCCTTCTTACTCTTCAATGAGTGGATTTCTCACCCAATGCACCAATCTCATTGTATGATTTCAGTGATTTTGGTAACTCAATAATTGAGTGGATAGTAACCCTTGTGGAAACCTTGGGTAGTCCCTTAGAAAAAAATACTATTAAAAATGGTAGTTATTTTGACATCTATTAATAGTTAACATTCAAAATCTTAGTAGTTACTATTAAAAGCAACTTCTTTGTGAGTTTCAACATCTAAAAGTTACATTTACAAATTCTAGAAATTAATGTTGCAGCCTAGTATTTATTTCTCTAATGGTAAATATAAAAAAATCCCAGTGCATGGTAATTAAGGCAACTTAATGGTGACCTACTGTTAAAAACTTGTTGTTATTTTGGACATCCGATAGTTAAATATTAGGGACTTTTGGTTGTAACTACTTTCAACTTGGTAGTTATGGGAAATTCTTAAAAAAGAATGGAATAGTATGCTATTAAAAACTACAGTAATCTTAGTTTGTATGTTTTTAACCTTTAAAAACTTGAATTTTAATGGTATTTTTTCCAAAGGGGTTTGTTTATTTTTTTAGTGAATGGATGAGATTATTAGAAAACAAATGTAGATATATTGACAATTATACCAGGGACTAAATTGATGAGTCTTAACTTGGGGAACATTTTAACAGTGCCGGAAAACTTCAATGACTTGATTGATTAATAAATTGCCTAAGCGTATGTGGTAGACCAGTTGTGTGATATTTGCATCTCCCATTGAATTGAATATGCTGATTAATGGGAATATTTGATATTTTACTATTGATTAGTTGTCTATGTGTGTGCTCACATCAAATAATATATTGTCTTCCCATTGGTGAACAAAAACTGAGGGAATTTAAGATTTCATCTGCCTCTAGAGCATAGTTAATTATTGTAATGTGTGTCGACTTTGATTACCACAATATTGTTTTGAATAAATCTGAATTTTGCTCTCATTTTAGTGCCAACATTGGTGCCATTACTGATACTAAAATGAGCTCAAAATTCAGTTTTATTCCCAACAGCTTCATCATGATCAAAGTCATGCTGGCAAACAAAGTATCCCTGTTTTATGGCAATGATGATTTTAAACCTTATTGCTCTTGTTTGCCAACCAAGCAAAGCTTCCGTCTTGAATTTTTAAATTTCTTCCTTGTTTTTAATTTTGCATTCTTAATTATAGGGAAGCATTGTTGCCAAAGGTACATTTGAAGAGTTGCAGTCTTCTGGCTTGGACTTTGTTAAACTACTTGCTAGTGAAGAAGATGATGAGAATGCTGTGGATGGAGACAAAGTATCGATAGGTAGTAGGCATAGCTCTGTTCAGGTAAGTTCTTGTTTTCTGAACATTTTTATCTCCTTTATCACAATGAGTGCCTGGGAATTCATAATTCATTCTAGTGTGGCATTTCTTGCCTCTCTACGCTGTGATTTGAGGTGTACATACTTTCATTTTGGAGCAGTTTAATTGTTAAAGCATCTTTATTGGAAAAAGAATTGCTAGCATCAGCCTGACTTTGCCTTTTAATCATTATAGTTTTCCTAGTGTAGGTGAAAAAATACATTCTACAGTATAATTGGGAATTTTCACGTTCATTCACACATATTTACAATGTTAAAATGTAGTTCTGATGAAAATTATTTGATTGGGTTGGTAGTGCTACATAAAACTTTCAAGACCCTTAGGATATATGCATGTAAATTTTTATTATTAGCAAAGTCTCAAAATTTAGGGCAGCATATCATAATTCTTCGAAGTTGTCAAGTCACATACACATACTCGATTTCATTCCATGTTGTTGGACAATTCAATAAAAAAATGCTATCCATGATATGAAGAAAAATGGTAATTTGTGTCTATAAAGTCATTTAACCAAAAATGATATTAAAAGCAATGATGAAATTCTCTTACTCTTAATGTGTTAGAGAAAGCTGTTTAGTAAAATTTGATCAAGTCCCAATTCAACTTTCTACCACATGTTAATTCTGTGTAATGTCAGTGCCAATCTATCGTGAGACCAGTTGGCTCTATATCTATAAAATAAGCTCAATCAGCTGTACATTTATTTTAGCAACTTGGCGTAAGTAATATTTAAAAAAGTTTAAAAGTTCTTGTACATCCAAAATGACTGTTGAATTTAAAATGTAAAGGTGTGTTGAATAAGACTGATATTGTGCAAATATGTATATCTTTTGACAATTATGTACATTTGAGTATTAGTCAAAATTCTCAAATTAAGACACCTCATATTAGGCCTCAAGAGGTAATGACTTTAATTCATGTGAACTGAGGAGGGGGTGTCACATCATGGTCTGATAAAGGGAGGGAGTGGAGAGGTAGGGTTTTGGAGGGGAAGGGAATGTTACAGGCTATTACATGGTGTTGCAGCAGTGCTGGGTCGCTTTGGGGGTGGCTCAAACTGTGCAGGATTATATTTCAGAAATACAGAAAGAGACATGAAAACCAACGAAACTTTGGCCCCGAAGAACTGAACCATGGCAATTTACATAGGAAAATAGCTTTTCCTTCCTGTAAAACACATATTTAATTTAGAAGTGTTTGGAGCCCTTGTGGTACTGGTTTCCTTTAATTAAGGGTGACAAAACTTTGACATGTTAATTAAGACTTGGCAATGATCATCTTTAAGGCTGGAAAAAATTACTTTTCTCGATTCTAAAAAATAAGCACCACCCTAATGTGCAGTATGACTGGATGCATTTGGTTGCCCATTTATTTTATATGAATGACCTGAATATCTATGCCTCCGATGCCAAAGACCCTCACACTGCCCTGGACACCATACTGGAGTACAATGAGGCTATAGGGATGGAATTCAGAATGGATTAGTGTGCATCCATCCAACTGTTGAGAGAAAGATTTCAGAGAATAAGATGATGTGCAATTTGTTCAGGGAATCTTCATTCATCACCTCGAGGCTGATGACAGCTATAAATACCTTGGTGTCTCTTAATGAGGAGTGCAGGAGGTTGCATTTGAAGGAAAAAAGTCACCTCAAAGTACGGACAGACTATTGGAAAAAATAAGTTCTGAACTGTCTGGTGCAAAACTAAGTTCCTCCCATGAACTTGTTTTTGGTTCCTATAACTTCCGATGCATGTAATGTAATGACAAGTTGCTGACTCTCAATAGGGGAATAAGGAAGTTGATGATCATCTATTGGAGTCTTCATCCGAAATCTTCGATCTCTAGATTATATCTCCCTGGCAGTGTAGGTGGTGGAGTGACTGCAGTGTCTCCACTGAAGTGTTACCTTGGGTACAGCATGGTAAGTGCTCAAAAGTAGAGACTCCCTGCTCAATCTGATAAGAGAGAACAAGAGTGGAGGAGTAGGGGCGTCTCTCTTCCAGGCAGTGGACGAAACCAGTATGGACTTTGACCTGTCATCTGATGGTAGCAATGATAATATGTGTTGTCTTGTAGTTGAAGGCAGACATACTCAAGCTTGAAATTAAAAAATCTGTGCAGAAATCCTGGCTCAAGGCCACACTGCTATTGCAACATGGGAATGTATGGGCCATTGAAGGAGCTGATACTTGCTTTCCTCTGCTCTGCTGATCTAAAGTCCAGGACTGAGTGTTTTGTCCTTATGTACCAGGATGGTGTCATAAACACACTCGTGTACCACCACCGAATGTTGGAGGCAGAGGTTGCAGACACAAAATGCGGGGCGTGCAGAGCCCAGCTGTAAACTTTGAGTCACTTTCTCTCCAGCTGTAGTTATTATGCCGATTCAGTTGAATATTGCTTGGCACAATATGGCTCTGTGGGTGTTGTTCTTCATTTGTGACACTATTATGGCATCGACAAAACATCTGTGATGCCCTATGGTCTTGGAGATGATGAGTGCACAGTGGGAATGAATGCACCATCTGGTGGAATTAACCTTTCCACTACTAAGCATTGGAAGCGACTAAGCCTGATATCATTCTCCTTGACCACCTCTTGTGCTCCATGTTCATTGTTTAGTTTTCATCTGAGGCAGAAGCAAACATTGATACAAAAGAGATGGGCAAACACAAAATATCAAGACCTACTTTTTGGACTTGGACAAATGTACCCTGGACACTTATTGAAACAGGTAGTTCTCATCATAGGTGTGCTCGGTGGAGTTAAGGGCTTGCTGCTGCTGGAGAGCATCTAGTGTATTCTGTCCTGCATGGCACAGGTGGAACCACTTGTAGCTCACCTGCAGAAGGCTGTCATCCTTGGGCCACTAAATATGCATGACTGATCTGTAGTATATCTAATGGAAGTCATAAGTAGCTATGACAACTGTGAAACCCCTCCCAAGACCTCAGACATCTCCGAGGGAAATGTTACGACAGTAGATGAGGTAACAAACAACAATAATAATACAGAATATTTAATCAGTCTAGAGGCATATGTTCAGTATATGTGTAAGACAAGTCTGGGACAACTACAGTTACAAAGAGTCAGTGACAAAATCACCATTTTATACTATAAATATTCTTGTACAGAATACGAGCAGTTATTGATGATTGGAATAATTCTTTAATGAACCTGTACAACATTGTGATTTCCTTGATAATTGGGTAGCTCGTTGTAAATATGAATACCCATGTTTTTACTCCCTTTATTGTGAGCTTTGACAAGGGATCTCTCTACATGAATATCTCTTTTTCTCCTTGTGTTATGTTGATGTTATGCTTTGTTGAGACTAAATTCAGTGACAGTAGTCTTGAAGTATAAGCAAGCAAAAAAGATGTATGCAAGGCACTGACTGGTATAATATTACATTTTACTAAGTGGAGCTTACAGGATTGCCTGTTGGGGGCATAGGCAATTATTCTTGGTATCTTTTCTTTTATTTCTAAAGACTTCAATCAGTCTTAGGGAGGTTCTACTGAGTAATGCCATTAGGCGCCCTAGGGTAAAAATATCCATAATAAATGGTTAATTATACTTTAGAGGGGACTGAATGTTTTGATTCTGAGAATAAATAGTAGAACACACGCACAGAATAAGTAGTAGTTGTATATAATTATGATACATTATTCTGGTACCAATCTCTCTCTCGTTCTTTTGTTTACCACAGAGCTTGAAGTCCCGTTCAGAATCAATAGAGGCTGATCAGGAAGATGAGCAGAAGATGGTGGATGAAATTCGAACCAAGGGATCGGTTGGTTCTACAATCTACAGAAAATATTTTGCATCCGGAGGAAATTATTGTGGGATAGGGTTCATGTTTACATTGTTTCTACTAGCCCAACTTGTGTCCAGTGGATGTGACTTTTGGGTTACTTTTTGGTGAGCAACTGTGGTTTTATTACTACTTTTAGTTCATATTAATCTAATGATTTGGTATCTGGTTTACGTAGTTGCATTAGGCATCAATTCAATAGATTTTGTAATATTAGTAGCATACCTATAGTGTAGTGCATGTTGATGAAAGTTATATGTACATTAGTGATAATTTACTCCCGTGCCAAACATCCCTGAAGTGGCTCGCAGGGTAGTATTTAACTGTTGATGAGATGTCGAAGGGCTGTATATCTCTGCTGAAAATGCCATTTTGGTTCTGGCTTCCGCCACAGCCCTGGACAGATCTTTGCCTTTCCCTCAATTCCCCGCCTGCTAATAGTACAGTGGAAAAGGTGTTGCATAGGTGCTGGAGGATATTCATTATGATGTTGTAATCTGCAATATGCTATGATGTTATGGTCTTAAATGGAGACGAAGGATTACATACATATAGATAGATGTCTATCCTTATAGATAAAGTGAATGCAAATATTTTTTAGTAATAACATTTTGCTTATCTGATATTTGATGAATTTGCATTTCTTGTGCTGACAAAATAATGACGTAGAGAGCAAAAATCGAAAAGGTAAGAAACTTTTGCTATTTACTTATCCTTATTCCAGAGGCCTATGCAAATGGATTTGCTCTAAGATGCAAGCAGAGACATATAAAAGCATGTAGATGTTTGCAGAAGTGGTTTTGCACATGGTATGCAGCACCCTTAGCATGTTGATTTATTAACTATGATTTTTCATTGCTCAATATAAATACTTTTTCTAACTATCATTATCTGCAAATGAGTCACAACCCATAGAATTGAGTATTTTTTCAGATATCTGTGAGGCTGGTTTATTTTCTCAATTCTCTATTGGGTTTTGTTTGTACACTATGTTTCACCTCTTATCCTGGAGGCATGAAATGTAATTTCTGTAACGGTGTCTGAGATAATGAGAGGCTGTGAGAAGTTTTTGATGCTTTGCAATAGGGAACAAAAGTCATGAGATTCTCCAGTG
This sequence comes from Ceriagrion tenellum, assembly GCA_963169105.1. NCBI lineage: Eukaryota > Metazoa > Arthropoda > Insecta > Odonata > Coenagrionidae > Ceriagrion > Ceriagrion tenellum. The sequence goes on from OY720637.1 coordinate 128,247,727, forward strand.
CTAAGAAAGTAAGGCTTGTAATAAAAGTTGAAGGGCAAAAACTGGAGCTATTTTATTTCTTGGGATGTTTGCTGGGAAGAAATGGCATAGTCACACCCATTAGGAGGGAAAAAACACTAGTAGAAGAAGAATTGAGCTGTTGGAGGAGCTAATGAGGGGGACCTTAGGTAAGGTTGTAAAGGAGGGATTGGTGAAGAGTTTAATATGGAGTGGAGCATTGTATCATCAGAAATGAAGTTGAGACTCTGAAGAAAGAAGCCAAGAATAGGTTGCAAGTATTGGATACGTGGATAAGAATGGAGAAGGTAACTGAAAGGAAAGGAAGATATTTATTTATTGAGTTTTATGTTTGCCCAAGGATATACAAGGATATTCATGGTATAGTATCTGAGAATAGTTCTGGATGAGATTAGAGGGAGGCTAATTGAGTGGTTGGAGGAGATAAATTAGAGGTAAAGGGTTATTTAAGGTTGCAATAGAGGGGAGGATGTTGGGTAGGTGTGGAAGAGGACGAAAGAGATAAGGTTTTCTGGATGCAATGGAGGGTTGGACATGTCCGGACATGAAGAAATAATAATATTATTGGCCCTGTCCGTTTGTGATACAAACATAAGGAAAACGCCGGCCCCGGTGGCGGTGGGGTAAAGTCCTCGCCTGCTAAACCGAGGGTCGCGGGTTCGAGTCCCGCCTGGGTGGGTTTTTCACCACCCAGGGCATGGATGTGTGTCAAGTTCTGTTGGTCCGGTCCCTGGAAAACCTGATGACAGGCTCAGCAGCCTATCGGGATTCCGGGGACATACGGGCCAACAGAATCGCCCGGCTAGCAAAAAAAAAAAAAGTCAAAACGAAGAATTAAGTTGTTTAAGAAAACCCTGATAAAATACAAAAGTAGAATCCAAATATGACAAGTTAAATAAAATATGTAATTAATAACTTGCAAGTGAGACAAGATGTCATTAGAATATAAGATCAACATAGAGCCAGTGGCTTAGCTAGTGCGTGTGCCGCCCGGGCGGTCCTTGAGTTTGGCGTCCCCGGCCCCGCTAAGAAATACATTTTGCACAGTGAAAAACTTTAAGTTTTATATACGTTAACTAGTTTGTGTACAATTATGATATTATTTTCACATGTTCAAATGCATTATGCTTTAAATACACACCCAAAATTCACGCACTTTAGTGTTGAACAAAAGAGCAAAAATAGAGAGAAAAATAGTAAAAAGTTGTACAAAATGAATATCATCTTTAATTCCGAAATTAAAACTACAAATGTCTACAAAGAAATTTTTCTTGCCTTTTTGTTTGCAAATTCTTTAATGGTGTCAACATTTATTTTGTCTGTCATAATTGTTGCTCTATAGACAGTATGGCAAGATTTATCTAACGCAAGGTGCTCATAGTAGATCTTAGGTAATTCTTGATCAGTTTTAGTTATGAAAAACTCCTCTCACAGGTAGCAACACTAACAGCAATTGTGAGGAAAATCCGCAGCATTATTTCTACATTTGGAACCGAATTCCCAAGGTTATACTTTTGAATAAACTGCAGAAGTTCAAGGGGGCCTTCTTTCCTCATCTTTATTCCTTCTTCAATATCAGCAGTAGCAATAAAATACTGAAGTCTTCTTCTCTCATTAAGGAACTCCTCTTTATCAATGTCATCGTGATTGTGATCTGTTTGACATTTATATTCATCACCCAAAAGATTTGACGGGGTAAGGAAGGCATATTTCTCAGCAAGTGCATGCAGCTGTTGAAATCTCGAAGTTAATTCTTGGATCACTCTGTCCAGTGAAGAAAACATTTCGGTCCTTAATTCTATGTCGTATGGCAATCCAGCGTCCTGTGATCCTTCACCAAACGTTTGTTTCTTCTTTTTGGGTCGACGCTGACGCTCCATGACTATTCCTAGATCGTTGCAAATTTCTTTGGCGCAGTTAAGACCATTATTCACTAGCTTGTCCCTGTTTTCAGGTAGAAATATTTTTAATGCCCTTGAGTTTTATATCAAATTTTTGTATGTTCAATCCTTTGGTTTGGAGGTAAGTCTGTGTCTCGTTAATTACTAGAAGGACGGGTCCCCACAGGCCGAGAAAGCACAAAAAGGAAAATGATTGCAAGTAGAACACCAGCATCTGCCCTTGTAGTTGTATTTTCTGCATCACTAGTTGACATTTCTAGGGCACTTAAGATTTTTGAGTAATGTTTCTTTAAAACACTTACAGCTTCTCCCCTCGCACTCCACCGAGTTTCTATTATGTGCTTCACACTTTGACCAGTGACTGAAGTTAGAAATTCCCTGCGATGTGTTGATGAAGAAAAAAATACAAACAAATGTTCCACACATCCAAAAAAGGTAACAGAATTCACAACAACAGAAGCTGCATGAACACCTGCCATATTCAGCGAGTGATTTGTACAAGCGAAAAATTCTGCTTTTTTATTAATTTCCTTGATGCGTTTCTGAACGCCAGTATGCAGACCAGCCATCACCGCTTAATATATGCTTGCCCTACAATTTTGGATATCAATTCTGTCTTTCTCTAATTTTTCTATAATCATCGTTAAAATATTCTCGGCAGTTTTACCCTTTGTTTCAATGAAATTGACAAATGATTCCACAACCTTCACTTTATCTCCATCGATCACAACATAGCGTAAAACTTGGCTCGTTTGATCCTTATGTGAAATATCAGCAGTGCTGTAAAATATCATGGAAAAGTACTTGGCTTTTTTTACATTATTGATGATTTTGCTTCTTACGTTTTCTCCCAAAATTTCTGTAAACTCGTTCTGAGTAGTAGGAGACAGATAGGATGTAGCAAACTTTTTTCCCAGCTGGAATCTCCGAAGATGTTCTCGTAGCACTGGATCATATTTCGCCAACAAATGCGGTAGCTCTAAAAAATTTCCTCTACTTTCTGTAGCTTCAAGTTCAACATCACACTCGTTTTTCTTATGATTGACTCCTTCTCTATGACCTCGTAAAGCCAAATTCTGTTTGGCTAGGAATCTAATAATATCAAGCAATCTTGTAAGGATTGCCTTCCACTTCTTCACCTGGCTTTCAACAACTTCTTGTTATTTTTTTATCAGTTGTTGCTCCACCAGCAATCCTAATTTCCAATTCCTTCCATTGTGTTAAATTTCTAACGTGATCTACACTGGACTCATGGTTGGATATTCTAGGATTCAGTTTCCACCATATATTGAATCCGTCCTCAGAATTAAATTTTGAGTTAATTCTTTCTGAAAACAGTTTGCAACAAAAGCAGGAAAGAGCTTCCTTGGAAGGGGAGTACACCATCCAAGGTCTCAATATTTTTTTGCCATTAGTCATAGTTTTAAAAAACCACTCGCGAGTTAGTTTTCTAGTTTGTCCTTTGTTTGACACACCTTTAGGAATTACTTCACCAAAATCATTATCTAGATTTTGAACCACCCCGACAGTCACTGCCAAGGTCATTTGTGGAGGCGGTCCCCTTAGCAACACGTACCAGTGTTGCCAAGTGTGCCCATCGAAATTATAACGCATAATAAAAGAGAAACACAGAGATGTCTCCTAAACCATGTCACATCATTATCATTTCAAGTCTCACTCAACACAAAGAGTGGAATGATTGAATGATATATGAACTATACATTGAATGCTTTCTTCATTGCGCTAACATAGTTTATCGTCCAAATGATATCATCATCTTCTCCATCCGAATAGATCGTCTTGATATTTGTATAAAACATAGTCTAAATTTGACCAGTCGATCTGAGAGCATCTCCCATCTTAGTTGCTGCAGAAGACTTGTAAAACTAATGGAACTATATTAGTGACTTTTGACATATCATGCCGAAAACTAGCTTCATAGTTTAATCTGATATCAGCACCACTTTCTTTGACTCGCTTCATCTGTAAATAGGGCGATAGTCTGTTAAAAATATAAAATACTTGTCTTTTAGAGAAAAATTCATGCAGTATGTTAAATTAGATGAAAAAATTAGATCCAAGTGATGACTGATAAAGCTTAATATCACAAGATTTGTGATACAAGTGACATGCCACAAATTCTACTCTGTTTTAACTAATAAAACATAAAGAAAAAAGTCAGTGTAGCAAAAGAATGCTTTAGTTAATTAAAAATTTAATAGTATAATAGCCGTCTGCAGACCTCACAGTGCCGCCCCCTTAAAAGTGCACGCCCGGGGCAGACCGCCCCCTCCACCCCCCCTAGCTACGCCGCTGCATAGAGCAACACAAAAAAACATATTTTGGGGTGACTAATAGCTGTTAAAATCTAGTTATTCTTACAATAAATAATCATCAAGAGAATAATAGGGGTGTTGTAATAGATAATTGTTTACTCTTGCTTTGATAATGTTTAGGTTATTGATGTTCTTAAGGTGATGTGGCAGTTTATTATAGATATCCATTATTGTGTGGTATGGGCTATGGTCTGTAAGACAGAGATTATTTCTTCTGTAGTGTAGTTTGAGTAACGAGTAGTTCCTGACTATTAAGGGTGAATAAGTTGGGATAAGCTTTAGCAAATATTTTTTAAGAAGAAATAAATATTATAGATTGACGTGGCATAGTGAATGTACAAATCCAGATCATTTTTCCATGCACTAAACTTCAATGCAAACCTACCTTAACTGGTGGACCAATGATTTAATTAACAGCTGCTGATATTTGATGAAAAAATTTAAGCCATAATGCTAATTCTACCTTAAATGTAGGTCTTGGGAATGAGGGAACAGGAATGTACAGATCTAATAGGTAAGAGACCAAAAGGTCCTAAGGTCCATACTAAGACTAAAGGTCCATACATTGTACAAATTCAAGAAATTCCTACTATATATGTTTAGTGATGAAAGAAATATTGCGGAAAATCTAAAAAGTATTTTATGTTCATTTTGTGTCGTATCACCAAATTCTTGAGGCATTAAGTTAATGGCTGATATTTTATCCTTTGTAGGACTAACATGGAGGAGTTGAGGTGGCTTGCAACCAATCCGAATCGTGTTGATGGTGTGACATCTTCCTACCTGATGTCAGTGGAAAATTATACATTAGAAGAAAATGCTACCGTCACTACAGCAATGCCAGAAGTCATTGGAGACCATCTTTATGACATATTCACCACAGACATATGCATATATGTCTATTCAGGTCTTGTCCTTGGTTGCATTCTCATTGCGGTGTCTCGCTCGGTCGTATTCTTCTTTGTTTGCATGAGAGCGTCTACTAGACTTCACGACAGAATGTTCTCAGCCATTACCAGGGCCACAATGAGGTTTTTCAACACCAATCCTTCTGGTGAGTGTTTGTTGACTTATTATTGAATTATTGTACTTCTTCAGCATTTTACATGTAACTTATGAATCCATATGCTTTGGCATCTTTATTTTTTGCTGTTACTTCTTGCAGGAGAAAAGTTTAGTGAGTTCCTAATCATAAAAATGTTTGGCAGACAGTGTGTTCCAAAAAAATTTGGTCATGCTGAACGTTCGCAATTATCTTATTGTGTTATTGCAAAAAGAGTGTTGAATGAATACTTTTTAACTCTACATTTATTTGTTTTGTTGGTGTTCCAAAATTTTGATTAATTGTGTGTAACTGCATTATTGGAATGGAATTTATTTTTTTAAATATTTATTTGTATGCTGGTGTGATTGAATGATGGTATGCACTGTTACTATTAAATTTTTGTTGTTGCTTAAATGTTACAGGAAGAATTCTGAATAGGTTTTCAAAGGATGTGGGAGCTGTTGATGAATTGCTTCCTTTAGCCATGATGGATGCTATGCAGGTATGCATACTGGGTCTATCTTGTCCCATCTAATAATTGGAATGTGTTTCTAGTGTTACATCTGTTTGTTCTAACAGTTCCAACTGAAAAATTATATCCAGTATGTGTCATTTTTATATTCTTAAATAATATAGCAAAATGATTTTTGGTTTCTTTTTTTACGTGAGTTTATGACATGACCCGTGTACATAGGTGTAATATGAGCATTTGACTTGGGGGTCAGAGATTACAAAGGGTCAGGGTAGACAGGCAGATTTGGAAATCGTGGAGAGCAATTTTTGACAGTGAAATTATTGCTAATATTCTTTATTTTCCCTTTGACTCATTTCTTCCCTATGTTGGTAAATGCAACAGTGAGTTTGGGCATTTTTATGCTGTTATTTTTTTAGTTTTAATTCTTGTAAATGGAAGTAAACTGGACATGTCATTTAAAAATTGTAGTACTTATTTCCTCTTGCCTGAGAATGTGTGGTCATTTATGTTTATGTTTTGATTTCTTGCTTGCTCGTGGGTTTTTCTGCTTAACTTTTTGTTTGAGTTTCTATGATTTGCATGAAATGATATGTTGAAATAAAGAAGAGCATTTGCAGATATTATGTGTTACGAAGTTATTACTAAAGTATGGCATGATAAATTCAAATTAATATTTTTGCTCAGTTTAAATTATATTGTAGTTTTGCAATGTTGGGTGTAAGGTCTTGTGCAAGCACTTAACTGTAGTCATTGAACACAGAGGCATAGACTCCGTACTTATTTATTTTCAGATTCATTTCTTTTTCTGATGTCTAGAGTTTTTATGGCATGATAGGATTATTAGAGCCCCCTAGTGGAAAAAGTTGTGTGATATTCAGTTGAAAATTGTATGAAATAACCTCTGTGTAAAATATGCGAAATGAGAAACATTGATCAAGAATTTCACGGATTTAAGGGAAACCTGTTTCTGGGATTTTCCTGTGGATTTACTGTGAAAAGTTAATTAAATCAAAGGAAATTGAGCTCTACGGCCTCTCTAGATAGATAAAAATAAAATTCTCCAATAGCCGTAAAAATGGCACCACTCGTCAAACATGTACCACAAAATTCACTTACTGTGTTGGTTTGCGGGAAAGGAGATTCCACAGCAGGGACCAACCACAGCCTCTCCACCAGAATACCCTCCTGTGATGGTTTACGGGAATGTTACTTCCTCGCCAGTGACCAACACAGACACACACACTCAACCCAGTTTGGGATCCTTTTCGAGGGCTAATGGGACCCTGATAAGGATGCCTGGGTTATAACCTGATATCCTTCATAGGGCTAATGGGACCCTACTAAGGATGCCTGTTTATTACCACAATCACACCCACACGCACTCAAATCACTCACTCACAACACACAGACGGGCCCAACTTCTGGGAGAAATCGCTCAAAAAGAGCGTGGTCAAAAGAAAAACACACAGAAACAAACGAGGGTGAGCGTCGGATACGCGTATTTCGGCCACAAGGTGGCCCTCTTCAGCGAGCTGAAGGGAAAAGCACTTGCAACACGAGGTTGTAAGTGCTTTTCCCTTTACAGAGAATTTTATTTTTATCTATCTGTGAAAAGTTAGGCAAAACTCTGTGATTTTCATGTGAAACTATCCGAGGAAATATAAATTCTATTTTAAATGAGTGGGAAATTCTTTGACATTTATGTTAATTGCCAAGTATTCACACAGAAATCAACCAGATCAATGGCACTCATATTTATGAAAAACATGTAACATTTCTGACTGCTTTTTATAATACCACATGCTTAAATAACTCACAACCTGGGTTTCAACACTTAAGCATCATCTTCAGGTGTTTTTACCTGTATATTTCTGAGTTAGTAGCTTTATGGAAATTGTTTTCCTTAAAAAATTTTTGTGGTGGAAGGGGCAACTGCCATCCCTTGCTCCTGAATCATGCCTATGCCTCTCTGAGTTGTTCTCTTGAAGGGAATTTTGTGACCGGATTTGTCAGAAATAATTCTCAACAACAAATAAAGTGTACTTCATGAGTCAAGAGCATTTTTTTACATCATAGCTTACTATTAAAGAACAACTGATGTATAAAGTTTATTCTAAGCTTGATGCTGAGAAAGTGACCAACCAAGTTTTCATTTGATCAATCATAGCCTTTACTATTGTATCCAATTTCCTGATATTGTTAAATCTTCAATAGTATCCAATTACAATTGTTTCAAATTTCCTGATGTTGTTAAATCTTCCTTTTTTTTAGATTGGACTATCGTTGGCTGGTATTGTGGTCGTTGTAGCAATTGTTAACTTCTGGCTTCTCATTCCCACTGCTATCATTGGCGTCATCTTTTACATCTTCCGCCTGATATATGTAGCCACTTCTCGAAGTGTGAAGAGGTTGGAGGGAATAAGTGAGTTTGCATTTCGTAATTTGCTGTCCTATTTGATGGTTAAGTTTTAAATTGTGAAGAAATTTTTTCAGTATCATTCTGACTGTTTAATTTCAGCTCGAAGTCCCGTGTTTTCACATCTGAATGCATCACTTCAGGGATTGACGACCATAAGGGCATTCAAAGCTCAGGAGATACTAATCCACCAATTTGATAACCATCAGGTACCTATGCTATTTGAGATAGAAAGCTGATATTTGATCTTGGAATGCTGTTTCTGTTGTGGTCCATTGAAAGCAAAATATTGTTTGGGCTTGGTTTCCCTCCATCTGACTTAATTTATCTTGTCCAAATCCCTTTTTGTTGCACTGATATGATGAGATATGGATACAATACAGATAATGTAATTTTAAGTTGGATGAAACAAACCTCCATGATGGCAGTGTGAAAATTTCACCAAAGAGAAAATATCTCACCTTGATTGGGGCTCGAGCTGATATCCCTAGGCTTTGCGCCTAGTGCTTTAGCCAAATTAAGCTACCTTGATGTTCTGCTGCTGGTAGATTGCTGTGCGCTTTCGTACATGCAGATGTTCATGACTGCCATATGTACCATCTACAGAAGCAGGTGAAACATGGGCTTGGTTCCTTTTCAATGAGGTATAGAGGGCCGTACACCTCGGCTAAAAATGTCTCTTCAGCTGTGGCTGCAGCCTGTGAGGGATTTTCACATTTCCCTCAATTCCCCAACCTTAGACTACAGCACCACTTATGGCTTGGTGGAAATGGTGTTGCACAGCTCATCACCAGGATGTTCTCTGTGACATTATAACTCACAATATGCTGTAATATGATGGTCCCACTTGGAGATGAAGGATTCCCATGTAGAGTAAACGCAAATATTTTTAAGAAATGAAGTCATTCACTTCATGGCGATTATCGATTTTCAACAAATTTTGTCTGCAAAATGTTAACAATACTTACTGTATAACCTGGCCCATAACATTCACTGCATTTATTTTGGTTAGATTTTAGGAAAAAATAATTAGCATACCCCTTGTCCATAACATGCAGACTGATTTTAGATCATATTCTTGAGTGAAAAGGTGCATTTTTCTATGTGGAAAATATGGTATGCTACTTATTAATCCTTATTCCAGAGGCCTTTGCCAAGAGATTTGCTTTAAGTAGGGAATTAGCTTTTTAAAATAAAAGGACATGAACCCTTGTGGAAACATTTTCTACCATTGTACCTGATCTTCTTAAATCCAAACTTTGAACACAGTGAGATATTTCCTCATTGCAACAAATTTTGAGGAATCCAGTTCCAGCCACTGTATTAACTTACTGATATACCTGTAATATTGAGGGATTCGAAGTTCAAGTCCTGGTTGAAGGATTTTTCCTCCGTAGATTTTTCTCACTAATGTGCACTTGTGGTTGACACCATGAAGGCAATACCCTGGATAGTATACTCAAAATTTGTCATTCTATTGTAGAGTTCCAAGGGTTTGGTTTGGACCCTATGGCATGTGGGTATAAAAATGTGGAATCATTGGAAGTTGTTGTATGATAAATAAAACCATGCCTTTTGCTCATACGTAAAGAGGAAGACTGAAATGGTGCAAAATAAATGTGTATCTCTTTTTGTTTCATTTTGGGCACAAGTTTTTTTTATTTTTTTTTTGGTTCAGATTCATCTCCACTCCAACGAAGAGTATCTTTTTTTCCGGTGTTTGGTTCAGCTCTAGCTTGATGTTGTGGCCAATATTGGTTTTATGCAAAGTACATCTGTCCTATTTTTTCCAGAACGAGGAAATGTCTTATCATGTCTTACTTTTTTCCTGCCGCTTGGTAAAAATGACCTCACAGCAGAAGGTTTATGCAATCCTGTTCAATTTCCTGCAGCTAGTAATTAATTTATTTTTAAAATTAATTGAGAAAACATACAATCTACTATCTGTTAAATTACCGATGAGATATTACTGATAGAAAATTCTAATTTTTCAAATGAAATCTCTCTGGGGTGATTGAGCACCATTTTCCATATAAAATAGCTCCTATTTGTGGCAACAATTTTTAAAAGTAGTGAAGTTAATGGCTAATATTTTGGTATCTGTGAATAGGCAAGATATTTTTCTTTAAAATGAGATCAAATCAATTGAATTTTAGGGAAAATTATATACCTTGCCCTAACTACCTTTATTTCTTCCATTTTTATGAGCAAGTGGATAAATGTGGACTCATATTCTTATAAGTGGATTAATTGTTCACTTTAGAAATCCCACCTATTACGTATTTGCACCGTTGTATTATTTGGTAATTTTATTATTATTTTGCCAAATTTTTCTGGCATTCAATTCTTGTGGAAAGCTATCAAATTTCTTAAAAATATGGAGCAGAAAATTAAGCTCTGACATTGAATTATTCATGGGAGGTAATTCTACAATGCTTATTTATAAAAAAAAATGAAGTTGTGTAAGTTTACATTTACAGGGATGTTGATCCAGTGTTTTTGATAATTTTTATTTCTTGACAGGACTTGCACTCTTCTGCCTGGTTCATGTTCATCAACACAAGTAGGGCATTTGGTTTCTGGCTGGATTTCATTTGCTTCATATATATTGGTGTGGTGACATTCAGTTTCCTTGTCATTGGAGGAGGTAAATAGTTCCTATCACTTTAAGTTGTGTCGAATAATCTTCCAAAATTTGGATTGATTCGATTAATGATATTAATTCTTGGTCTCCCTCAGAAAAATTTGGTGGAAATGTTGGTTTGGCCATCACCCAGTCCATTGGGTTGACAGGAATGTTTCAGTGGGGAATGCGTCAGTCGGCCGAAATGGAGAACCAAATGACATCAGTAGAAAGAATACTTGAATTCACGAATGTTGAATCAGAACCTGCTCTGGAATCACCTCCTGGTATGAGCTAATCAAAAAGATACCTCTAAAATAACATGTTCTATTCCAAAGATCAAGATCTAAATGTTACTTCTTCTGACCGAGTCCATTACCATTACTTTTGTGTACAATTATTGTATTTTGTATTACTATTTTGTACAATTTCTGTTTTTTTAATTGACGTGCCTTATACTATGTATTCCAAGAAAATCATGGTCCTTGGGCAAATAAAAATATTATTATTACTGCCCAAATGGCATTCAATGTCCCTTCTGCCGTAAGATCCTGCTCCGTACCATGTATATCCCAGTACATAGTATGATAGGCTGTATAAGATGCACTCCTTTAAAATTGAAAAAAATTCAAAAATTGACCTGGATTTTATGGGCTTAGGATAAAACTATACTTTCATGCATATGCTGTCAGATATGCCCATATCTCTGCATTCATAGTGAACTAGCATGTGGCAGAAAGCTATAGATACTCATAAGAGAGATTTCTTGGGTGTTCAACTGGGGTATCGGTTCAATCTGTGCTGAAGTTTCGAAGGTTGTGTTGTTATTTCAAACCATGGCAGTGGTGTGCTTGTGGGACACCTGAGAAACCTCTCTTCAGGTTTGGGAAAACATTGGATAAAAAATGTGCTGCCCAACATTTGTTTCCTGAGATTCTATGAGGACCGTCTGTAATGTAGTAGCTATTTTTGAACTTTTGAATATTCTGTTTTCTTGCTGTAAATTGCTGACTATAGTAGTGGGTGTTGATTTTATTGTTTTTATCTGAAAGATAATCTGAAAAATCACAATGTGATTATGGGCTGGGAAATATACTTGATTCCCTTAGGTTACTACTCCTCTCATGCCTAGCACTTCTTCATATCATATCTTTATACCTTTACCTAGGCCTTCTGTTATTTGTTCTCCTCTGTTAGGGGTTGCTTCTTTTGCTAATTTATTTATTTACGTGGAAAAAGTTCTTATATATCCATTGAATGAATTTAGAGAGTTAAAACACATCTATAATGTATCACAATAAAAGACTGCACAATTGATTAAAAGAAAACAAAGGTGTAATGCAGGAATTATAAAATATCTGCACCTTGTAGAAAACATTCACAATCTTGTATTCTTAAATGAATATCAAAGACAACTATCATTCTGAGATAGATAAAAAAATATTCTTTTAATATTCTCTGTAATGTGGTACTTAAATTAGTCTTACTTTGTTATCTCCATAGTTCTTTTTTTAGATATCATCACTACCATGCTGTTAAACATATGATTTCCAGATTTTTACATATTCAGTAGGTTCCTTTATGTAGTTTTTAAAATTTGGTTGTGTTTTCTCATTTAGATAAGAAGCCTCCTGCAGATTGGCCCAGTAAAGGGGAGATAGTATTTGAAAAGCTGTTTCTGCGATATAACCCTGATGATCCACCAGTATTGAAGAACCTCAATTTGGTTTTCCGTCCAAAAGAAAAGGTATGCTATCTCGTGGAGAATTAATCATTGAAGCCAAGTTTTCGAATTGTATGATTAGTCTCACTCTATAATATTGAACAATACCCTGCCAGTGAAGTAAAGGCAGCCTCCAAATATTTTATTGGGATAAATCTTTAGTACTGTTAAGTGTAAAAGACCTCCTAAATTTGATTAATCTTGCACTCGTATGTTTCATTTCACAGTATCTCATTTGTGATAATGGACTTGAAATTCATGTAACTTTTGATTGCAATTATCTCTCAATTTTCTGAATTCAGTTTCGCTTCATCACTTGTAATGAAGTTATTCTCTTTGGTGTTAAGACAGAAGCCTAATTCTTTTATATTGGCTCATGTACTTATTCTGGAGTATGATGTTGCTTTTTATGATTAAATTTTTTAATACTTGACATATTTAAGACCAGAAATAGCTGACCTGTGTAAGTGGAAAATTTCTTTAGTGGGAAAGAAAAACTCACCTTGCAATTCTATTAGAAGTATTTTGCTCCCATGCAACCTCAAGGTGACTTACTTTGAAAACCTGCCTGCCTGATGAAAAGGGGTTTCTTGGACTAGGCTTTGAACCATGAATCTCTTTGCTTTCTGCGTTGATGTACTGACTAATATATTACTAAAGATTTGAAATTTCTAAAGGATAAATATTTAGGTACTACCTGATTTCCAAGGGTGTTAGTTATTTTAGTTTATCTGAAACCATAGATTACAAACTCCTTGCATGCTGTCCAAAGTGTCATCCTCCCACATTTTACAGCCTCAGCAACATTTGTCATGTTGATTCTCTCGTACACTCAAGGTGAACTCACTCACCATGTGAGACTTCAGTGCACAGCTCTACACAGTCACACATTGCAATGTAGCATTAAAGAATTTTATGTAAGAGCCCTCTGTTTCAACATACTTGTTGTTGTTTGCTTCAAGCTGTTGCTGCCATTGCTGACAGCTCAATCAGGAACATTCATCTCATTCCAAAGAATCACATTACTATCAAAATCTCTGTTCTAGATGGAAAGTATTTGCTGATTTCATATGTAATTATCTACCTATAGTCTAACAAATAGTGCTACCCAGGGAATGCATGTAAAATAATTTTTGGAACATCTGAGGTCACAGATATGATTACTGCAAAATTTATTTGTGAACAATCGGCTGTTACTCATGAACAACTGATGATGGTGGTATAAATTAAATAGTGTTTGACATGAAATCATGGTATGCTTCCAGACTCAATCGAATCTTAGCTTGTCCCACAGTAAATAGCGTGCACCAACACTGAATGGATTTGTGAAGCAAGTTTGTAACTGTCTATCACTATGAGCTGTAGTCCTTAAGCAAATAAAGTTTGAGAGAGGTTTATCTCATTATGGCCTGCCAGTACAAGCACATCCTCACCGTCAATAATCTAATTTGTTTTACTGTGATTATTGTGGCTAGAGGAATACTGCGATATCATGCCATGCATCATCTGTGTTTCACCTGCATTATCTTGTCTATGACTTTCTCATACTCTGCTACTATCAATTTCTATGTTTTGATCAATCTTCCGAGGATGAAATTAATGTTCACTGTAAGTTACATTCATGAAATTGCAGGGTGTTTATAATATTGTTTGTTGAAGGAGAGCCAATGGATACTGTGATAGTACAAATCCACATGCTGATATCTTGCCATCGAGAAGAAGAAATAGAAGAAGTGTATGAGCAATTTGAAGAAGTCCTCAGAGTTGTTACAGGGTAAGAGAACCTTATCATGATGGAAGATTGGCATGGAGTGGTAGTAGAGGAGAAAGAGGGATGCAGTGTAGGAAACTTCAGATTGGGAAAACAAGATAAGAGAGGTGATAGATAAGTAAAGTTCTGCATTGAGAAGATTATGTTAGTAGCAAGCACTCTCTTCCAATAACATCAGCACAGGAGATACATGTGGAAAATGGGGGATATATTGCCAGGTGCCAAGTAGACCACATACTTGTCAGAGTACCAGAACCAAGTAAAGCAGTGCAAGAATTATTCCAGTGAGGATTTAAGCAGTTACCACGACTTAGTAGACATGGAAAGCCACCTTTGATACAAGAATTTAGAAGATGAAGCATGATCCTGGATGGGAACCAAGATGATGAAGGGAATGGAGAAAGATTTGCCACAGCCATTGAAAAATAACTAGAAAGTGAAGGAGAAATGGGTACTGAAGAAAAATGGGAGGAGCTGAAGGGGACAATTACTGAAGTAGATGAAGTGCAACTGGTGATCAAGATAGCGGACATGAAGAAGCCATGGATAATAATGGAAATCTGGAATGTAATAGAAGAAAGAAGAAAATACAAGAACCCCAGAAATGAAGGTGAGGCAACCCTCTACTGGGAGCATAGGAGCCAAGTGAATTGAGAGTGTGAGAAGGCTTGAGAGAATTGATTGAAAGCTGCTCCAAGGAAGTCAACGAAAACATGAAAAAAGGAATACCAAAACAGCATACAAGCTAGAGAAAAGCCCTTCGGAGAGAGAAAAATGAAAAGCAACAAGATCAGTGATGGGAACAGAGATATCCTGATAGAGGGTGAAGATATTGGGAATAAATGAAAGCAATACGTCAAAGAACTCCACCAAGGGCCAATCCCCATGGAAGAAAACCTAATGATAGACTATCTATGAGTTTGAAAGGGTGACGAAGAAGACCAGGGCTCACACATACTGAGGAGTGAATTTGATAGAGTAGGAAAAGACCTCAAGAGAAGTAAAGCAATTGGAGCAGACAACATTAGAGGAGAAATAATCAATGTGTTCAGAGGTAAAGGCAAGGACAACATGTATGGAATAATCAAAGATGGCTACCAAAGGGAAAGACTTCCAGAGGACTGTTAATGGAGTGTAATGATCGTAATTATTATGAAAACAAGGGTTGAGTGATGTAAGGAGCACCAAGCCGTGGGTCTAGTGTCACATGCATCAAAAATACTCACTCAAATTATAAACTGAAGAATGGAAAAGAAAATTGGAGACAATCTCTCGGAAACCCAATTTGGATTTAGGAAGAGCAGAGGTACCAGGGAGGCCATACTTGGCCTGAGAGTAATGGTAGGGAAAACAGTGCATGTGAAAAAGTTATTGCTTGTTGCATTCATTGACCTGGAGAAAGCCTTTGACAATGTTGAGGGGAACAAGATGTTTGGGCTGGTGGAAAAACTAGGAATGGATATCAACCACAGAAGAATTATCTAACAACTATACTAGAAGCAAGTTGTTACAATGCAAATAGGAGACAGAAGATCAGTAGAAAGTAAAATTTACAAAGAACTAAAGTAAAGATGCAATATCTCACCGGCACTGTTTAACATGTATATAGAAGAGGCAATAGGAGAAGCACCAGAAATTAGACTGAATAGAAGTAAGATTAATGGAGAAGAAATAAACATGCTCAGCTTTGCAGACAATATCACAGTTATAGCAGGAAATTGTGAAGATCTTTAAAGGTTACTAAATGCAATGAACCAAGTTCTCCAAGAATACAAATTGAAAATAAATGTGACTGAGACAAATATGCTAGGATGTAGAAGAGGGAAGTCTGAATGCAGAAGTCACCCTGAGAGGAGAGAAATTAGAGAAAGTGTATCGGAAATCCCCTATCTTGGAAGTACCTTTGTGTGAAATGAAATGCTAAATGTGGTAACTTTGTGGAATTCCATGTTTTTAAAATGGATTTATTAAAACAACTTTTACAATCCATTATGATCAAAGCAATGGCACGATCCGGATTTTGATGCTAAAGCATCATCATCAGGTGCTAAATGACAAGAAACAAAAAGTATTGCGCCCTTTTGTTTCTTGTCATTTAGCACCTGATGATGATGATGCATTTGCATCGAAATCTGGATCGTGCCATTGCTTTGACCAAAGTGGATTGTAAAAGTTGTTTTAATAAATCCATTTTAAAAACCTTTGTGTGGAACGGAAGAAGTACAATGGACATCAAATGAAGAATAGCCTAAGCTATGAAAGAGTTCATGGTGAAAAGAAAAATGCTGTGTTAGAAGAAAATAGAAATAAAAACTAGGAAACAGTATGTGAAAAAATGGGTGTGAAGCATGGCACTTGATGGAACAGAAACATGGGCCATTGTGGAAGCAGACTAGAACAGTATGGAAGCCATCAAAGCCTACCTGGTAGAGGAGGAGGATGCTGAAGATTAAATGGATGGAAAAATTCAGAAATAATGAAAAATAAAGGTTAGGAGTGGAAAGTACTACAAGAAAAATATTTCAGAAAAGAAGAACCAAATGGACGGAACATACCCTGAGGCGTAATGGGTTGTGAGGAACATAATTGAAAGTAAATTAGAGGGAAAAGTCCCCAGAGGCAGCAGGATGGAAGAATGTAAACTTAGCCAAATAATGAGGAAAGTACATAGGAAGAGCTACCAGGAAGTAAGGGACCTAGCATTGGATAGGGATGGGTGGATGGCTGCAGTCAACCAAGCTTAGAATGGAATGACTTATGAATATATTTGCTGGGTACTAGTTGTCGTGGGTACAAATTGACTGTGTACAAGATATTGGGTATGAGGTAGTTGAGTCCGAATGGACGTGACTCTATAGAGACCTGGGTCTAACTGGATAGTCTCTCCTGGAGTTGCCTAGTCAGTTTTTCTATCCTGTAAAGAAGACATATTGCATGTATGTTAT
Source organism: Ceriagrion tenellum (assembly GCA_963169105.1). Classification (NCBI taxonomy): domain Eukaryota; kingdom Metazoa; phylum Arthropoda; class Insecta; order Odonata; family Coenagrionidae; genus Ceriagrion; species Ceriagrion tenellum. Next base: position 128,264,980 of record OY720637.1, read on the forward strand.
AAATTAAAATATATCTGTTATGATATTGGAAGTCTTGCCCTAGTACCCTAGTACATTTCCTTACTTCATTTAAATTACTTTCAGGTGGGCATTGTAGGAAGAACAGGTGCAGGGAAGTCGTCCCTAATTTCTGCATTGTTCAGACTGACAGATTTGGAAGGGTCAGTACGAATCGATGGATGTGAGACCACCACCATGGGCCTTCATGATTTAAGGTCCAAGATCTCAATCATCCCCCAAGAACCAGTAATTTTTTCTGGTATTATGAGGAAGAACTTGGATCCGTTTGATGATTTTCCTGACTATGTTCTGTGGCAAGCTCTTGAAGAGGTAAATTCTTTTATTGATTTTCGTCAACTTGAAAATAATATCCATTACTTTTAATGGTTCTATTCCGAAATGCGTTGCATTATGAATTCATATTTACGCTACATTAAGTTTTGATTTGAGTTTCAAAAATTACCATAATCATCAAATCATAAAAATCAATCATAAAAACTTGATGTCCATGTGAATAATTAAATTTATTCAAAAGAGTTGATAGTTGAGCTGACTACCATTTCTAATGTTACTCATTAATACAAATGTAATGCTATAAATTAGCTCCTGATGATATTTAAAACAGGAGCCCACAGAAACTGTAAAGATTAGAGGTTGTTTTATTTTAAGGCTGATTTTTATCTCTGTCCTAGGTTGAGCTGAAAGAGGCTGTGGAAGATATGGCTGGTGGTCTAAATGCCAGGATGTCTGAAGGTGGAAGTAACTTCAGCGTTGGCCAAAGGCAGTTGGTTTGTCTTGCTCGTGCAATTATTCGCAACAATAAAATACTTATTCTGGATGAAGCCACAGCAAATGTTGATCCTCAGTAAGTTAATGGTGTCACTGGTGTGAACAACTTGATTTTGAAAATAGAATTCCTGTAGTCTCCCTGAAATATGTTTTCCACAGCTAAATCTTGTATGTTGAGTGCAGCACTGTTCTCCATGTTTTTGCTTTTTTTCCCCCTGCCTATCATGCTTAGATGCGAGCTGACTCTTCCTTTTCTTTATACCCTAATACCTGCTCAAGGGTGTATTCTGAAATAAAATTTTAACTCGAATCTTTCCCCGTTTTGTGTTGTGCATGCTGTCTTAAGACTGATTTGAGGAAGGGAGTAAGTTCACATATATTGATATGGAAACTGAGGGAATGCATCTGTATGACTGACATGCCTGATAAGTCTAAGAAAATGTGGAGACAGGATTTCTGCTAATTTATTATTTTTTAGTTTTGCTGACATAGTATGATATTCTATTAGTAGCAGTGTGGAGTATTTACGTTAATCTCCGATGTTTTCAGGATGGATGCCATTATCCAGACAACAATAAGGAAAAAGTTTGCAGAGTGCACTGTCCTAACAATTGCTCATCGACTTCATACTATAATGGATTCGGATCGAGTTCTTGTGATGGATGCTGGTCGGGCAGTGGTAAGTTTTGTTTTTAATCCCATTCTGAGATGGCATTGTGAAGCATCAAATGGCAAAATGATAGTGGTTTTCTTCATTCTGTCACAAAATCTCATTCTGCTTTGTGGTCTGCTAGGGAATCACTTAGCTTCCGGTTTGCTATGATCGGCAATTTCCCCCTGCTCCATGGCCGTTTTTATAATTGCCTTCTTATCTCATGTGCTAGGTTTGGTGGTTCTAGGGTAAATTCCTCTCCTGTGTGCCGTAGAACTTTTTTGCATACGACCATTGACATATTTTAAGTTCTTTAATGGTGGAAATGTGCATTTAGTATGAGAGTGTGGCCATTACAACATTTGCTGACATGGAGTAAAACCAAGCACCACCAGACCAAATAGTCTGTGTGTGCCCTATGTGTGCTTTTACCCTCATTTTTATTGACAGTCAACAATTTTAGTGTCAGTGTGGTGGCTGAATGTAACATGTAATTTGTGAATTCCTCTGGGGAATTCTATTGGGTTAAATAGGTAAATGGTACCAATATTTCAATGGACACCTCGTCCATCATTATCAGGGTGAATGTTGAGGATGGGCAAGTGGTCTATTGAAATGTAGGTTCTTGATACCATTTTGATCTGGTGGAATTTCTGAGGGGAATTTTTACAAAACATTCACCTGGAATGCATGCAATTATTGAACTTAATTTTGTATTTTTGGTAAGCTTCCCAAGTCACCTATAGGTACTTAAAAACTTCAAAAATCATTGAATGAACATCACCAAAGCTGCTTACCTTTGATAAAAATAAGGGTAGTAGAGCTCATCATGTTCACCATGACTTAGAGAGGTGTAAGGCACGAAAGTTTCTCTTATAGAGGTCTGAAAGGGAAAAGCAACTCTTGCCTATAGAGGTCTTCACATTCTTACTTATAGAAGCTTTTGGGTGAGAAAAAGACAGGTCCTGGTGATTAGTCTCACTTTCAGAGTTTTTCACTAATCCAATTTTGACTGTACAGTAGAACATCGATAATCCGGATCAATTGTTACCATACCCAGTCCGGATTATCAAAAAGTCTGGATTTTTGAACTGAACCAAAACAAAGGCCGTTTGATGCCTTAAACATAAAGGAACTTTGCTAAAAACCATAAAAACAGTAATCCACTTTAGTACCATAGTTAAATAATTAGATCAGATAAATAAAACCATTAATTAATATGAACTTATTTCATAGTATTATAATGAAATACATTACAACACGTCTTTCACCAATGCTTTTGACAAATATGTACTGTATTATATTCACTTCAACTTATTTTTCGCCGTATGTGAATCCGGATTATCGAAGGTCCGGATTTTTGACGTCCTGATTATTGACGCTCTACTGTATTACTTCCAGCTACTCTACTTTGCTTTCCCTGATGTTTCCATGCTATGAATTTTATTTTCAGCTCATTTAGTTCTATAGTACAATGCTCTACAACTTGAAAAATTTTTAAATCAATTTTTCTTTCAGGAATTTGACCACCCATACATATTACTTAAGAATAGAGATGGATTTTTATACAAAATGGTGCAACAAACTGGGAAGGTGATGGCTGATACACTGCACAAAATTTCAGAAGCTGTGAGTATTATTAATAAGCCAGGAGGACAGGTTTAATAATAATATGTCATTTAGCTTCCTTCCAGCTGTGTTCTCTTGCAATCAGCTTGAAATCCCAGACACAACATAAAAACTATTTCTAAGAGCTTCCTTATTTCCATCTGTTTTCTTTACATCGACTATTTTGATTATTAAATATTCTAGGTGGTGTTTTCATTTTATGCCCATTTCACTGCCATGGGCTTGTATGTATAGTCATATCTAGGAATCCATCCCTTATAGTTCCTAAGCTTACAGCAAGTTTCAGGATTCAGTTTATTTTCCCTGACATGACAATGGTGACACATCAGGTTTGATTCTACCAAAGGCTGTTCATTATTGTATTCTTTCTTGGATGCAGATCTTTGCCACTTATACAAACCCATCACAAATGTGCTTATTTTGCTGTGTTCTCTGTGAGCATAGGATATATTGCTCAAAGTTTTTGTTGATGTTTCTTTGAATTTGTATTCTAAATGATGGCTTCCCGCTGGACTATATTTGCAAATTTCCTTGGATGTGCTTTGGTAATAAATGGTCAGTAAGCACTATGATGTTTGGTGGTATTTGTTGTGAAGACCCATGGAGCCACAGATACTATGTTGTATTCAACGACCCTGGATTCAACCTTGTGCCATGCTTGTACTTAAAAATGTTGCAGAGTGAATCATTGATTCCAAAATGAATCATTCTTAAACCCAGTCTCAATGAAAAAACATAGAACAAAAAACAAGCTTGCAAAATGCCAGCAAAGTCAGTCTGGCTGGGACCTTGATGAGTGGAGACGAGTTTACTTGATTCAGGCTTGTGTTAACGATTTAAAGCTTGTGTGTCAGGCCTGGTTCATACTTTTTGATGTGATGTCATAAGGGTGATTTGAACTTACTTTATCTGAGATGTACTTGGCCTTTGGTGTGTTTGTCTTATTGGCCTAGAAATGTGGTATCATTTATAAGAAAAAGGATCACACTAAATTCATCCTATGGTGTAACCTTGTTCAGATGATTCACATTTTCTAGTGGTGGGTTGGGTTCACAATTTATGGAGTCTGAATCATGAATCAGATTCTCCTGTTTATATTGAATATTAAATACCTAATCTCTCACCCAAATCCTGCTTCTGACAAATTAAGTATTCCTGATTCTCATCATTACTAATGCAAAAATAAATATAGATATGAAGGAAAATCAGATCCATTTTTATATTTTCTACTAAATTTTTTAATCTAATTTTAGTTTTCTCCTCCAGTTTCTCCCTCGAGCTTTAAGTATTTTGCTATGAAAAAGAAGTGAAACTAACAGAAATTTCTTTCAATATGAAATCTATAAATTACTAAATTTAGAATGCTAAAGAAGCTAAGCGAACCCAATTAACTGATTAATTTTTATTTCTGAAATGGTGAATTCTTCTGTATTTCTCATGAGGCAATTCAAACCATTCACGTGATGAAATTTGGGCTGATTTGTTGGCTCTTTCTGCTTCTCAGGCTCTAATTGAAAATTTTAATATACTTCTGCAGTGCATTAGTGTACTTCTGTACTTCTGCAGTGCATTAGTGGCTTTAGAGACCCCAGCTGAGGCTCGACTCCAAGTATTTCCTGATGACAATTTAGTCGTTTTCTTATATAAAATGCTACCTCTTCTTGTACACTGTTTCTCTTCTTCATAATGATGCAATGATTTCATGGCTTAATTTCATTCCATTATCTAGCTCTTCTGTTGTCTCTTACTGTTTCCTCTGCATAAATGTTGAAAGGCAAAAGTGACACTTTTCCTTTCTCCATGACCTGCCCACCCTAATTCAACATCAGACCCCCTAACCTGTACTCTCTGGACCTTGCTTAAGTTTTGGACGAATCTCCTATCCCAACAAACTATCCTTTATATCATTAGTTCATATCAATACTTATATAGTGACTTCTTAATTTAGCAGTATAGATTTCATTGAAATCATTCCAATTCCTAACCTCATTGATATTTTTGTATGGTAACACAAGCTTTTGTATCTAAAGTTCTCTTTTTTGCTAAACAGGACAAAAGCAAACTTCATGCAAAATTTTTCATTCTGTTCAGTTAACAACTTTTATGCAAAATGTACCCTGTACTAAGCGTACTTAGATAATTGGTGATAAGTGAATAAGTGAGGTAAAAATTCACTCAATGAGATCAAAAATTTATGTAAACATTAGGTACCTCAATAGCAAAAATAAAAATGAACTATTTTCTTCATGCAAAGAAAATGGCTTAAATAGGCAGGTATAAAAACATTAATGTGATAGGCAAAGCATTGGGCTCAGAGATATAAAAATGAAGAATGTCGGAGTTATTTTTTGATCCCGTTTGCTTGTCTGTTGGTTTAACTTTGGAATTTCCTTTACACAGGACTATAACAAGAAGAACATGCCTCCAAGGTGATCAATGCCTGATTCTGAGTACATATTGGCATACAGTGAAAAGTGTGCCGCTGCACTGGCTGTGTTTGTCCTCCATTCTGCTGCCAGCTAATTAACAATCCAAGAAGTTAGTTACAGTAAAAGCCTGCCAGTTTTTCCTGGTCATGACCTGAAAAGAATATCGAAATGCATTGTGAGAATCAATGCAAATGACCAAGCGAAAAGTTGTTTGTGTAAAGAAGTGTTCAGTATTTTTGTAATCAGTAGATTCATATGTATTTTTTATCTGATGTACATACCTAGGAAATATTCAAATTTCAAAAACTATCTGGTCAAAGAGTTGAAAGTATTGTTACTTTTTTGTACTCTTTTGAAATTATTTTTGTGTCACTAGTATTTATCTTTGTTAAAAAAATAAATGTGTAAATCAATTTTCAATTATGTCATTCCTCAGGGACTTAATGTTTGGGTAGGTATCAGGGCTGGGCAAAATGCAGGCTGAGTATTGTTTGAAATAAAAAATACTCCTGGTCCAAACGTATTTGAAGTACGAAGTACTTTTCTCTGGAGCATTGGAAATACGAATACTATTTAATACTTCAAATCAAATTCTTTTGAAAATAAAAAATACATTCAAAAGGACAATTACAGCCTTTGTGTGCTCTCTGGTATCTACTGTTCATAATTTATTCCCACAAGGGGTCTGGTCCAGGCCCTGCCCGGGAGTTGGTGTTGGAGCTGGCTCAATGGGGATGTAATCGTATTGTCAGTTTGTTACAAAAACCCATGATCCTAAGGAAACTACTCTGATGAAAACCTTAGTGCCACGACATCAACTGTGCAGTGATGCTGGGGAAGCTTGTTTCGTGACACAGACTCCTCAGTCCTCAACTTCGCACAGGCATCCTATGTTGCAATGCCAGGGTAGATATGGTTCTGAAGGCAGCATTAGTCTTTGTTCCACTGATGGTGATCAAGGGGGTTGTCCTCCTTGCGTTTACCTTCCTCGGCAATGGACAAACATCTAGCTTGCTCAGGTTGGATAGTGCATGGCAAATTGCTGTTGTGTTGGTGTTCCTTGGCGTTTGATGGGCGCTCCTCTTGCTCGGGTGGCCCATATCTCACCTGGAAGTGCTTGACGGCCACCTAGCATCAATTCAAGCACCGCTTATGTTCCTCTCGGCTCTTCTCATCCGGGGATGTGTACGCAGCATAAATTTCCTCCACAGGTGAATTTGCACTACTTAGGCACCGTGAAACCTCCGGGGACTGCAAGATGTGATATGGCTCTGGAAGGCTCAGGGTCCCAGCAGGCAATCACAACAACAGAATCCCTTCGCCTGCAGCACCAACCAAGTCTCCATCCCTTCTTAATGAGCCATGTGATGGCTTAAGGAATGTTACAAAGGTCTTCCATTCACATACGAAGTCCTGACAAAGCATGGCAATGTCACCTCTCTCTCTCCTGTCGAAGGCCCCACCTCCTGCCGTGACTTATCACCCAATGAAATTGCCCTAGCAACGTGGCATCAAATGGACGGACGGACATTGCACTTTATTTATAGGATTTCCTGGTAAGCTGGCCAGCTACATGTGTTTAGGGTAACACTGTAATCAGCTTCTTATTTAAGCGAGGAGTTAGAGATATTGAACTTGGTTAGTCATATTTTAGTGCATTTTACCCCGAGATTTGAAATGGAATAGGAGGGTGGGGAATGAGTATTGATGAACGAATGTCTTGGAGAAAATTGTAAGTATGAATTTTGATTATTGAGCATCTACCAATGCTATGCCCTACCTAAATGTTTTAAGTATGTGCAATGTTATTACATTTGTTTATTGCCCAATGTGAAATCTGATATAAGCATTTATTGGCCTGTGACAAGGAAATGAATGGGACAAACGTGGGGAAAAACAATATTTTTCCATAAAATACAGAAAATTTTTGTGGAAAATCATTCATAGATTTGGAAAATGAACAAATTGAATATAAATAAAAAATAGATATATTACCACCAAATTTTGTGAGTTATTAACCAATTACCATGATATTTGAAGTCCAACAGTGGCAATTTCATAGAAATTAGGATGTAGTTTGTTCCTATTACTGGAAAAAATGCTTATTTAAAATATGTTTAAATTTAATGAAGATTGCTTTACTACTCTACTGTTCTACTTTAGGCAATTGTAATGAAGGATGCTATGGCTGGGGAAACTGTTTTTATTGTATTTTAATAAGTAAGGGTAGCGGGCGTGACTTCGTGGAAACCCTTCATAGTAGGAGCATCTGAAGAAATTACAACTTGGCTGTTTCCACATGAGGTGGCTGTTTCCACCTCAGGTGGCTGTTTCCACCTCAGGTGAAAACAGCCAAGTTGTAATTTCTTCAGACGCTCCTACTTTTGAATAATTGTTTTTGTAATTAATTACAGTTATCAAATTGATTGGTTTTTTTTAAGTCTTGCAACAGGGGTTCAAAGCATTGACATAAGTTTTGCACTTTGCCTTCACCAACCTCAGGAGAGCATTTATAAAATTAACAAAACTAGGGTGTTTTTGCCTCGAGGGTATTTTTGAATGACATGAGAAAAATGTGTTTTCTGGATGTTATTCAGGAATTGGCAAAATGAATGATTTTACTAAAGTTCTTAAAATTGAATGTATTCATTATGTACTCTTTCGGATGCGGGGTATCGAGGCAGTGCTGTTGGTTATACACCATAAACACTACGAGTTTGTGACTCTACAGCTGGTGCTAATGGTATTCAATCTTAGAAAGAAAAATTACTCTATTAGTTTTTGCGAGCCTATTTTGTTAGCAAAAGTGATCCATATAACATGAATATTGTGAGTAGCACGACCTAGAATTAGACGAGAATCATTGTGCTTTTTTGAGATTGATTTCCATTTTGAAATTTTTTAGAGACATCATTTTCGTACCGTCAAAATTCTTCCGCTAGTACTAATGATTTCTGCGCCACTAATACTTTCAAAATGACCGATCGTACGTTCTAATGGCTTTAACTATGGAGGTAAGCTTCAACATTCCTCTGTGTTGTGATACCGCATTGTCCTATCTCTTCTCATCTGTAATATATGTATAGTGTTTTGTACGATTCGGAATCGGAAAGTTGGTTTGGAATTTGGGGATGCGACCGACAGCTAAGGTCATTTGCGCCATAGGGGATAGGTATGGGAGGAAGGGTGGATAGAACCCGGCGTTGGCATTAGTAGTCTGCTCTTAACGAAAGGCGCCAAGGGGACCTCGGTTTAACGTCTCATCTGATAGACGGAGTACTGTGCTTGAAGTGCCCTCCACAAGACAGTCAAGTAGGGATCGGGTTCTCTCTGAAAAAAATCGGAAAGTTGCATATTAGCACCTCCCTTAAGACACCATTTAGTTCGGACAACACATTTGACTCTTTGCAGCCTTCCATGCGTATGTATAACCCTACTGCGTGCCTTCGTCCCTCACGCCTCAACTGTAAATCACAGCGCGCATGGGAGTGACGCCCGTGCTGATGTCGTCCATTCCCATTAAGCAGTCGGTCGGCGATAGGAACAAAAAGAAGTTTTTGGGTCGCGGTGGCGTCTCCCGTCGGCTTCGCTCAGCCCTATTGGGGGTTTCAAGGGTTAGATCCCCTTCTTGGAATAGAGAAACGGTGAAGGCCACATCATCCTCGTGTAGTGCGTGCCCTGGAACCCCCTTCCTCACCCTGCCTGCTTATTAACACCCCTATATTTGTTCTCAAAGGAGAGATCGGAGGAAGGGTGTCAGGGAAATTAAACATAATATTGCTTCTCTTGATTTTGTTGTTTATATTCGAGGCATCCAAGGATCTGTTACAATGATGCACTTCAGGATCGTTATACGATTCGAATATCATCTTACTCGTATAGAGTGCTTGCATGAACGAGGGAGTCATTCAAAAAATGTTACATTGGGTAAATTGAGTTGTTTTTTATTATTGTGTTCGAATGTTCGTGTAAACCAATTTCATTTAATACTTACAATTTAGTGAGTGTTATTTTCTTAACACTATAATCAATCAGCAAGGACGACTAGCCATCGATTCGTTGTTTTTTGGCATAAATTCCCAGATGAAGACAGACTCGTAAATGATAAGATTGACTTAGTTATTCTTTATATGTATATTTATTCAAAGACCATGTGAGATTTATGTGGAATATTTTAGTCAGTCTTATCATTTACAATGTTGAGTGAATTCCACAAAGTCACGCCTGATACAGCGGAGTTTTTCTGCTGAGACTTGGGTTTGAACGCGTTTCTAGAGTATAATTTGAAACGTTTATTTTTACGACATCCTAATTTTGGAATAACTATGTGCATAATGGTAGCTGGAGTTTTGGTGAATCGAGGATTGATCCAAAAGTATACCATTGGTCGTCTCGAGACGAATGATCGTTTGTCATCGGGTGATGATATTGTCGAAAGACAGTGTTTTGACGAGCAGTGAACAGAGACATTGCCATGTAGTATTACTCCTGCATTTTCTACCAATATGCACAAAACTAGTTTATCATAACATTTATCTTTCACTTTTCCTTCAAAGAGCCCTCCTACCATTTTATACTTTCGTATTCTCAATGCCTCGACGTAATGTTTCGTATGTTTTCTCATCTTTGGTTTTGATGTTGAAGCGATTCCCAAGTACTTAAATTGTCAGTAATTTGCTGCATATATAATAATAATAATATAATTTATTGTTCTGTTGGTCATTTACATGACAGAACATGGTCAGAAAATCAAGACGAAACAAGTACTCACATAAGAATATAACAATTGTAACACTATTTGCATAATTACAATTTGTCACTAAGGAACTCATTGATGCTATAATAACATTTCTGGAGCAAGAACTCTTTTAGATTTGTTTTAAAAATATCCACAGTAGACTTATTTTTTATACAAGGAGGCAGTTTGTTATAAATAATAGACAAGGAGTGGTGTGGGCCTTTCTTGGATATAGCAAGTGGCTGAGTTCTTAGGTGAACATTCTCTCGTCCACGAGTAAGGTGACAATGAATGTTAGAGTTAGGCACAAACAGAGATGAGTTCATTTTAAGTATATACAAATGCATAATTCTTTTACTTGACTCTCATTTTCACGGCGCGCCGAACGGAAAAAAACCTTTACATTGGAAGGTGTTTTGAGCTTCTATCAATATTTCTACAGTGATTAATCGATTTATTTTGAAATTTTTGATGAAACATACAAGATAACCACTTTTAAATTTATGACGAGGGATAGGCGTCAGAAATGCGTAATTTAAAAAAAATGTGTCTCTGCGGAGTATGCCCCAACCATTTCTTAAGTAAAATTCTGCCATTTCTTGGAAAAGATCTTGACAAGTACAGTATACTTGTTGGCATTTTTAAGCGGGGAAGAAGATTGTTCCTGGTAGCTTTTCAGTCGGAAGGAAAAGATATTGTGAGGAAAGGACTAGGGTAGGTTGATTTATTAGGAAGGGCATTGAATAGTAAATGTAGGCGGTAGAATAGGTATTGTTGAGAAGGGGAAAGACGGATTTTGCGTCTGTGTAATAGATTCACGTTGCGATAGGTGGGGGCTGGGACGCTAAGTATTAAACACGAGACAAAAAGATCAGAGCGAAAAGACCCATTCATGATGGAGTGAGGGAATTTCTGGTAGTTACTTGGAGCGAAATATCATCTCACATGGAATTCAATGAATTAAGTCCCATTTCAAAGAAAAATATCAACAATACCTTGCCCAACTACTTTCCAAGATTTTTGATGAAAAATATCTGCCCTTTCACATAGGAAATACACTCCGGAGACCTTATTAAAAATAATGAGGAATTTCTAACACCTTGATTTCGTCAAAAATTAACTGTATGTAGTTTGAATGTTATCTTAACTCTTTTTGGAAATAAATCATATAGTTACTTTAGTACTTTTTTCAGGATCGTAAAAATCCTTCCGTCGTGAAGGAGTTTTAAACGTACCGCGTGAAGAAAATGAGTCAACTTAAAGACTTATGTAGATATTTTTATTACATTACTCAGAATTTTTGTCATAAAAAGTATATTATTGCACCATTAATAATGCAATATTAAATTCATGCCTCCTACAGCCGCTGAAATTAAAACGTATTATTCGACTACGATCTCCATTATGACTAGGGAACTATCTCACTCAAACTACATTAAATACCGTCCCATCATCCTCCAGGAGCCTCTCCTCTACCTCGCCCACAATCTCTCCCTCCCCTTTTTTACCCACCCCACAACCTTTGCCGCCATCCCGCCGCTAATGAGCTCCACGCAGACTTTTAAGTCCCCCAGAATCTCCTCCGCGTCGATGGCGACGTCGAAGATGCCTCCCTCTCCACTGCGCCGCCGCTAATCAACTCTAACGTGAGGCGAAGGAGAGGGAGATCCAATACTCCACTCCAAAATACGTGGGCGAGGGTTCTCAGAACATTCTGCATGCTTCTAAACCCAGTGTGTTCTCTCAAGCACGATGGGAAGTTGACTGGAAACATACATTATTCCCTGGAGACCATGCTACCACGGTGAGAATGAAGGACGGAGGAATAGTAGAAGCCAAAATGTACAAAGGAATATTACAAGGCCTCACATAATCAAAGATTTCCATTGCGCATGGGGTAGTTCGCCTAACATTATGCATGGGATAGTTCGTCAGCATAGGTCGTTCAATACTAAGGCTGGTTGACTTCAGCACTCCACTCTACCCTATCTACTGCCAGTTCTTTACTTCCTGGTGGCTCTTCCTATGTATATACTTTCCTCTTTATTTGGTCTACGAATTCATTCCTCGGTTCTCCTTCCTCTGAGGACTTTACCCAGGGCCGGATTTAGACTTGAAAAGGCCCTAAGCTATTTGAGATACGGGGCCCTTTATAAGTCTAGATATTCTATGTCAGTGCCAAATATGATTTTCGGATACCTAGAGGGTTAAATTGAAATATAATTAAGAAGTATATAGATAGTGAAATGATAAATCTTGAACTTAAAATCATTTTTATTCATAACAAACTTAAAAATGCAAACTCTGGTGAAAAGAATCAAAAGTTCTATTAAAAGGCACAATTTACAAAGGCTTACTATCTAATCTCTTGAAACGTTATAAGGATTAAGGAATTATATTAAACTAAAATATTGTCTTTCTTGCCTTTGCCAGAGAAAAGTCACTGATGACATCATCAAATGATAAACTGCATAGTTTGTCACTTTCTATGCACATGAGGCTGAGGTATATTTACGTATATATGACAATTGCTCACTCGGACAATATTTTTGGGGCCCCCAAGAAAGTGGGGGCCCTAAGCTATAGCTTGTGTAGCTTATAGGTAAATCCTGCACTGACTTTACCCTCTAATTTACATTAAGTTATGTTCCTCACAAACCCATTGTGCCTCAGAATTTGCCCAGTCCATTTGGTTCTTCTACTCTGTATTGTGTTCCACATGATCCTTTCCTCTTCTGCTCTTCATTAAGCTTCATCATTTATTAACTTGTCCGTCCATTTTATCTTCAGCATCTGCATCCAGCATTAGGTTACGAAGGCTTTTAGTCTGCTCTGGTCAGCTTTTCCAACGCATCTAATTCATCCACAGAGTTCCACGAATGGTATCCCGTGCTGTTTCTTTTTTGTCGTCCTATCTTCTTTGAGCACAGCAGTCGTCTTTTTACTGACTAAGGAGGCTAATTTTTTCTATAATGAGCTAATCAAGCTGTTGGCAGAATTCACAGTCTAGCCTGACTATACTTTCAACCTTTCTAAGAGGAACTGAAATGGGGAAGTTACAATAATTCTTTATTCCAATGTTTAAAAATGAAGGGATACTATCAGATTAAGATTTCTCAATATTTTCTGTATAAAATTCACACTCACTAAAATCACTAAAATTAGAACAGAACATGCTTAAAGTTATTATAAAGGGTAATAAGGGTTTAATGCAAGTATTACAGCTACAATTTGATGATCAATGTCAACTGGGAGATGGTTTCTGGAAAAAAATTAACATGCGCGATTTTATTCTCCTCGAAAATAGGGAAATTAACGTAAACCGAAGTAAGAACACCTCTTTTTACTTCCGTCTTGTAACTCGTTGGAAACAAAGACAGATCGAAACGTTACGATGAAAAATGAAACGATAAAAATTTCGATAAATTTCGAGCAAACATATGATTATTACTGAGGACTAGAAAAACCAGTGGCCATATTGTTTTTTTTTATTACTTTACGTTCACAGATCGTCATGTAGTTTAAATACCGTTATGTTTGATATCATTTAATGAGGCGCAAATACATATTACTCGTACCTCGGGAGCTAACAACGCCTCAGTTCACCAAAATTCGCTAGTTGGAACACAAATCCTCTGCTAGTTGTCCTTGGCACGAAATGAAGCAACGATTCGTCAAGTCTCTCCGTAGCGCCCACTCAACTTTTCCATTGAGGTACGGAGAATTTGCTACGCGGTGGTCAAAGCGGTTCGCCCTCGGAGCGCTACCTCCCCAGATTGCGCCCAATTTTACCCAGCGTCATGACATGGCAAACTATCGCCTTGAGGTAGAAGAGGGGCGTGTTCCGAAATCTACTGCCAGCGCTGCCGTGAAACGGAATGTGAAGCAGTTCTTCCACTTCTGCAGTATCCTGTGTTTTCGGAATTTTCGGCGCCTCGGCGGTAGCTCCCTACACGCATGAAATTGAATATGGCCTTCTTGCGTGGTGATTTATGAATAATTAATTTAAATTTCGTTAATTCTTAATGCTATTCCAATTGACAACGTAAAAGAACACTTAAGTTAAATGCTTACTTTCAGTGCCTCTCTCTCCATGTTACTTCATACTGATTCGCTATTTTCTCTGATGAAATCAAGATGAATTCGCGTCAGCTGTAGCGGATTCGAATGAATAAGTTTTGTAAATACATCTCATCAACTCCGATATAAAAAACATTTTCGGATGTAAGATGTACATCGTAATTTATGAGCTTTAAAACATCTCTTCGAGCGTAATTGTCAAGCCAAAAGCGAAGTTGTGGCTCACAACCTTCCATTATGTATTTATTTACCTTTTTCATTTGATTTATTCCGCCATTTGTTTGCTATGGTTGCAATGACAATGGCTTTACTGCCGCTACCGAAGCCCGAGAGCAACAGTAGCGGCGGCAGTGGAATCCACAGCAGTAAACGTCATCTATCCACTGATGTCATTTGTCACTGCGCAGCACTGCCAGTTGATTTCGGAACGCTTTGGAAGCACTGGCAGTGAGTTTCGGGAGGCGCCCGAGAACAGGCTTGAGTGAGTGCTAGTCGACCAGTTTCACCGGCTCGGGACATTCTTCGGGAGTTCAGCTAGACTTCAAGCACCAGGTACGATCTTCTTTTGCGTATTTGACTCCGATTACCCAAGACCCTTCTGTTTATTCCCTCATTTCATTATAGTAGTCGATTCCTTTTAATGTCCTTTCATTGAGCCGGAGACTTAAAAAATGGCGTCAGTCAGTATTTTGCCTTATTATAGTCAGGTACGGAGAGGCATTCCTCTTCTTGAAACCGTTTTTTGCATGAGTTGTGTTCAGATTCAGTGTTTTTCATTGTAAAACAGCTCTTGGAGTCTTATATCGCTATGCAATTTACTTCAAGTCGGTAGCATTTTTCATGAACTGGATTTTTTTTAATGTACCTTTCTTGCTACATACTACACGATTATTGCTTGTGTACCCGTTTAAGGCGAGTTCCTATTAATTGTAGCTTTTTACATTTTGGGCGTCATAACTGCGATGGAGCGAGCGTATATTTGACTTCAAATTAGCGGGGGGGAATGAAGTGTTGTCGGAGCGAAACGGCTGCATTCTCAACCGCTGCGGTCGGACAACTGCTTCATAAAACTGTTGCAAACAACTGGTAGGTCTCGTCCTCGCAACCGCGCCGTAGCGCTCTGTGCCGTGTAGCGGCAACTGACAGCTGAAGCTGACCGTTTCGTCTTCTTTTCTGTTCCATTTGCAGTGTGTGTTTCAGGCTGCGTTGCGGTTTTAAGTTACAATTTAAATCAGTTGCATGCGGTTGCTGGTTAATTAGTCGACACATTTTAATGTCACTTTATTTATGTAAAAGATTTCTTAAGATATAGAATACGGAACTAACAGCAAAGTTCTCACTGCGCCGATCGATCACTCTTTGTTTGGTGTGCCTCCATCAGTTATCCGCAACAGGGAGTTTCTCGGAACAGTTTTGTTTTGAAACCGTTTTGGTTTAGTAACATTTGCAGTAAAACTGATACATATGTTCTTTAAGTGCCAGCATTTCTTCCATTACCCTTGCCGGGTGCAATGGCCATGTTTGTAAGATGGTAGCCTAACAAATGCCGTAGATTGTGAATCCCGATCAGGAGGGTTGTGTTTCAACCGTTTCAGATAATCTCGATCTCGTAACTAAGGAGTCATGTAGTATGATAACGGTAGGTTCGAGGCTCTGGTAAGTTTTACTCACTTGAATGGATAACTGTAGTGTTTCATAAGTCGTTTATTGCGTCTATGACCGCGATTTTTAAAGGCTGCTTTAGAGTTTTACAAATTCTTATGATCATTTATTGATTATTAGAATGCTCCATATGATTAAATAAAAATTTGAAAAACATATTCAAATAATACTTACTTTCATGGTTAGATTCCATATTTCAAAATTTTAATCGGTTTTATCAGAGTACTGTGGTGGCCGTTTGATGTACACGGTGAAATTCGGGCTTGGCGTCCGTAGCACGAGTGCTCCGCTATCCTGTCACTTCCACGCTCATTTGTGCGCGCAGGTGTGTACTTACCTACCTGTTTAATGAAACATTTTGCAGCTCAAGGCTCAGGTTACCCATCCTATTCTTTCAAATACTGAAATTCTAACTTTTATTTTTGGACTTTTGTCCACCGAGAGGGGGGTTTGGCCCCACTGTGCGGTGTTGCTGATTGTGAGCTAATGTCCTGTAGAATGTAAATCACCTCAATAACCAATTTGAAACACGTTTTACTTGTGTTTTTCCTTGCTTGACGTTTGCGGGACCAAAAATCACATTCATAAAGATTATAAATGTAGCAGGTTATAAAAATGAGCCATCATTGCCATGTTTTGCTTTTGAGGCCAAAGCTATCGTTATGACGTCGGACCTGCCAAACGCCTGTCCAGCTTGGTTTTCATCCTGAGTCGGTTTCCTGAGGATCGTGGGTTATTGTATCAGTTTTTACCTCGATCAATCATTTTATTTCTTTTACAAGCTAACAATGCATATTTGAGCCAACCTCGTTGAGCCAACTCCAAAACCAACTCCCGGGTAGGGCCAGGGCCAGATTCCTTGTAACACCCATATTTAAGAGTGGGAATCGAAATAATATTAGATATAAACGACCTGTCACGATTGAGTCAACTTTGGCTAAACAGTTTGAAAGCTGTGTTCTCGATATAATTGTCCCTGTTTTGAGGCCGAGCATCAGCCCAGATCAACATGGTTTTCTCGAAGGTAGATCCACAGCTACCAACCTGCTCACATTTTAAACTTTGAGCCATCCTCGTTGAGCCAACTCTAAAACCAACTCCCGGGTAGGGCCGGGGTCAGACTCCTTGTAACACCCATATTTAAGAGTGGGAATCGAAATAATATTAGATATAAACGACCTGTCACGATTGAGTCAACTTTGGCTAAACAGTTTGAAAGCTGTGTTCTCGATATAATTGTCCCTGTTTTGAGGCCGAGCATCAGCCCAGATCAACATGGTTTTCTCGAAGGTAGATCCACAGCTACCAACCTGCTCACATTTTAAACTTTGAGCCATCCTCGTTGAGCCAACTCTAAAACCAACTCCCGGGTAGGGCCGGGGTCAGACTCCTTGTAACACCCATATTTAAGAGTGGGAATCGAAATAATATTAGATATAAACGACCTGTCGCGATTGAGTCAACTTTGGCTAAACAGTTTGAAAGCTGTGTTCTCGATATAATTGTCCCTGTTTTGAGGCCGAGCATCAGCCCAGATCAACATGGTTTTCTCGAAGGTAGATCCACAGCTACCAACCTGCTCACATTTTAAACTTTTGTACTCTCCTGTGTTCATTCAGGTTATCAAGTTGATGTTGTAT
Source organism: Ceriagrion tenellum (assembly GCA_963169105.1). NCBI lineage: Eukaryota > Metazoa > Arthropoda > Insecta > Odonata > Coenagrionidae > Ceriagrion > Ceriagrion tenellum. The sequence goes on from OY720637.1 coordinate 128,282,599, forward strand.
ATACAGAATTTAGCTAAGCCTTTGATAAGGTTAGTCATCCCATTTAATGACCAAATTAAAAGCGCAAGGGATTGGTTTGAAAGCTATTGTGCAACCGCACCCAAAGTGTCAAAATTAACAATGTGTTGTCCTCACATATTAATGTTACACCAAGAGTTCCCCTTGAGATCTCCATTGGGGCCCTTCTAATTCTTGATACTTATAAATGATATAGACCTTGGTTATGATGTAATTAAATTATTATTTGCAGATGACTTAAAATTTTATATTACTGCTCATGCAGTAGAGGATTGTAATAAGCTCCAACAGGGAATTGATTGTTTAACCTCATGGTGCCGTAACAACAGCATTAATCTTAATTTGGAAAAATGTCGCATGGTTTCATATTATAAAAGTAAAAATCCAATCCGTCCATAACTATTGCATGGATGATAAGCCACTTGAAAGGTTTAACTGTGTTAAAGATTTAGGTGTCACCATGACTTCCGATCTCACTTTTCATGATCAAATTGATATTATTTGTAATAAAGCGGCCCAACTTCAAGGCTTCACAAGTAGTCTGACCCGGGCCCTGCCCGGGAGTTGGTGTTACTTAATTACGCAATAATTACGCGGTAATTACGCAGCACGACGCCGCTGTGCGTCGAGCATTTAGGGTCACTCGATTCGATATATTCGTAGTATTTAAGGAAGAATACAATCGATATTGAACTACATTGCCCAACATTGAGGTAAATGAGAGAGCGTTTGCTCTGGTGGCCAATGCTCGAAGCTGTAACCTGTAAGTAGCGGTTCGCCATCTTTGTTCCCCCCGTGTTACCTTAGCCCATACTGACTGACGCTGTAATCATGCAATTTTTTGTTTTCCCTGGAAAACTCACATGGAATCTGCAAGCATTTACTTCTTTAAAGTACATTTTTATGGAAATTTTTTAATGTATCGAGATTGATAATTGCTAGTATTCCCAGCGAAAAACTTTAGCAATATTGAGTCGCATCTGTACCCTATCCGGAATTTGTGGAAATAATTTATTAAGGTTTGTAAAATAGTTGTCTTACATTTTCAACAGTGGTAGATAAATTACCAAACATTGCATGTAACAAATGATATGGTACGAAGTCACTCGCACGGGTGTATATACACCAGGGTTGATATTCGCTATGAAAAAATCATTTGACTCGACCGGGATTCGAACCCGGATCTCCCAATTGCCGGTCAGGTGTGTTGTTCCAATGATTTTATTTTATATCAATATCATATTACAGTACATTCATTAGCATACAGGACAAAAAAAAGATCCGATCCAAAGACACATACATTTATAATACATTTTTGTTTAAGGTATTGTTTAGACACATACATGAATATATTTTACATATTTTAGTTTTTATCTCTTTTTAATATAAAATACTATTAAAAGACGTTGAGCAGCCATACCTTTTTATGCTCTGAGGAGGGTAACTGTTTATTTACTATTTTAATTTTATCGATTAAAGCCGATCTTATATTTTTCTGACCTGTTTGACTTTCCACGAAAGTTGCTATTAGTTCTGTTAAGATTATACTTTTCTTGGCAGGAAATAATTTAAAATTCAGTGTTAACAGATTCTTTTCTCCAATATTTCCATCTCCGAATGTGTCGAAGTCTCTAAAAATGTTTTTAATTATTTCCCATTCCCTGTTTGGTCCTTTACAACGTAGTATTTTGTGAACTACATTGTCTATCCCTCTGCATTTAGGACATACTGGGCTATCGCAAAGTCCAAGTCTGTATTTCATTTCTCCCGTTACCATACAATCACCGCAAATTTCGTACATTTTACTTTTTTCCTTGTGAACTACATTGTCTATCCCTCTGCATTTAGGACATACTGGGCTATCGCAAAGTCCAAGTCTGTATTTCATTTCTCCCGTTACCATACAATTACTGCAAATTTCGTACATTTTACTTTTTTCCTTGATACAGTATTTTAACTTTGCATAATTTGTCCAAATGGTTTTTTCTCGGGTTATTAAGTTGTTTTTTATTGTTTTTTTTATTTCCTCCTCATAGATTTTTTTTGTCGAGTGAAGTTTTTCACCGGTCGCATATTTATTTTTCAAATCGATTGCCTCAGTCAGTACATTCCTAAAATACCTCATTATTTTCGCTTTCCTCAGAGCGCTCACCACTAGTGTTTTCCTATTGTAATGTCCTTCTTGCAAAATTTCCGCTACTTTTTTTCTGTTTATAATATTCGCTTTCATTTTTTAATTAATTAGGCTGAGGCCACCCAGTTTAGGAGGAGCATACAACTTATTTCTCTCCACTTTCTTTATAAAAGCATTCCAGATAAATCTATTTGTTATTTTAATTACCTGAGCATTTTTCTTCTCCGGGAGTGGCCAAACAAGGGCCACATACCACAGTAGGGGGAATAACATTTGATTTATAAAAGCTATTTTAGCTATTAATGGCATTCGGTGATCGGGGAAGTTTGTCAGATTCCATTTTATTATATTTATAGCCTTATCCCAGTTTTTTCTACCATCTGAAAATAATTACTTTGCCACTACAGGCCTAAAATTTTTATTTCACTCGTTCGGGTCCATCCGTGAGTATTTCCTTCCCATGTATGTGTAGAATTTTAGATTTCTTTCTATTTATTTTTACCCCAGCTGTATCAAAGTGTTTAAAAGTTTCATTTATTGTGTTTAACTCCTTCTCGTCCTTAATAAATAAAGTTATGTCGTCGGCATATGCTACACCTGTATACTTTTTCCCACATCGATGGACCCCTATTCCGCAATTTTCTATTGCTATAAGGATTGGTTCTAAAGCCAATGTATACAACAACATTGACATAGGACATCCCTGTCGAACCGAGTTTTTAATTAGGAATGCTTCTAAATGTTTTTTCCCGATTTTGACGATTGAGTTTATTCCTTTATACATAGTTTGAATGATTTAAATTAATTCGTTCGGAAAGTTCATGTTTTCCAGTACTAAACTAATCCATTCCGTTTTAATATAGTCAAAGGCCTTTTCTAAATCTATTGCTAGTAGAGCTAGCGTCTTTTCAGATTTTTTTGGGAGTGGAGAGAGCACAATATCCCTTATTAATATATTAGCATCTATAGCACTTTTCCTACCTGCCCCGCCATATTGACTTTCTTGGGCAATAGGCCTGGCCAATTCTTCTATTTTGCACGTTATACAGTAGGCATAAATCTTATAATCGGCGTTCAGTAAGGAGGTTGGTCTAAAGTCTTCAATTTTCTTTGGGCTTTACACTTTGGGGACGAGGGTTATTATCGCCGATTTCATGCTATCCGTCATCCTACCCTTTTTTGTGATTTCATTGAAGACTAACGCAAGAGCAGGTTTAATACTATCCCAGTACGTTAGGTAAAATTCATATGGGAGACCGTCGTTCCCTGGTGCTTTACCTTTCTTCAACTTATCTTTTATTCTATCTAGGTCGTTGTCGTTTATCTCTGCTATGAATCTCTGTTTAGCCTCAGCACTAACTTGAGGGAGAGGAGGGAGAGGGGGGGGGGTTCCTTCTCCCTCCACTGTCCATACTGCGCATAGCGGTTTTCAAAATGTGACTTGGCCTCGTCTAATAGGTGTTCTTCTTTTGTTGAGTTCCCGTCATCGGATTCCTCTAATCCCTCAACTTCCCCACCTCCTGCTCTTTCAACGGTTTTCTTCAGGGTTGCTAGCGTAACCAGGTCCCATTTATCAACATCTCCTTCCTTCTGCCATGAACGGGGGGCGTACTTTTTCAATTCGTGTCGCAGGATAGTTTTTTAAAAATGCCTTACGTTTCGTTGAAGTCAATTGGCATTTCATTCGATTCCATCATTTCTTTGAGGGCATTTCTGTATAACGAGATGGTATGATTTTGGTATTGATAGTAGTCTTTTGTTAACTTTTTAATTCTTCTAATCACATTTCATTTGAAGATGTTCTCCCACCAATAGATGGGATCGGTTTCAATTGTTTTATTTTTCATTTGCCTATCTATTTCTAATCTCATTTTTTCGACGATTTCATCTTCTCCTAAAATATTGGTGTCTAACCTCCAGTTATTTGTTTTCTTTTTTATCTGGGTATTCCCACGCTTCGAATGAAAGGTGATTCGGGATAGATCAATGTCTAGAATTAATGCACAATGGTCAGAAATGGCCATTGGCATAGTTTTAAAATATTTGATGTTTTTTTGCAGCGATCGGGAGACTAAGAAGTAGTCTATTCTGTTTCGTGAATTATTACCTATTCTTGTAAATTGTATACTAGTACTCTCATTTTTTATTGCCACATCTGTGGCTTTAATACTATTTAGTAATGCTTTTAGCGAGTTACTGGGTAGGTAATTTATTTTACCTCTATTTGCATCGCTATCCTCTCTACGGTAAATAGCATTTAAATCCCCCCCAAGGATAGCGTTTCCCGCTAACCCAGTTACATAAGGGAGTATGGTTTCACCAAAAAAAACATCCCTTTCCCTCCTCTTTTCACACCCTGAGGGGGCGTATGCGTTTATGAAATGAATATCTCCTATCATTATCCCAATAATCCTCCCTGATTCATGACTTCGAATGTTTTTTACTTTTATACCTTTTCTGATAAGAATTGCCGTCCCGAGAGGAGAGGTACCGTGATTTGGAATGCTTTCCCAATTTTCATCGTCTAGTTTCAGTCCCCCCCTCACTTCTTGGAGGAGGATAATTTCCGCCCCCATTTCCAAAAATTTTAATTTCACTACACCTAATTTTTTTGGATTACTCACTCCTGCAATATTTAGGGGTATAATTCTTTTTGTTGTTACGTTTGATTGGCTTAAATTTGAATCAGTTTCCTCCTCGGATTCGCCACTAAGATTGCTAAGTTGTTTTTGTTGCAATACATGTTTTTGTTTAAATAGTTTCCAAAAATTCGCTCAAAGATTGTGATATAAGAAGTTTTCAATGATCTATTAACCAGAGTTTTATAGACCGTTGTTTCTTCGGCGCCTCCTGGTCCTTCCACGAATCTTTGGTGCTGCGGAGGGACCGTCTGCTGGTGTCTGCATTTTCCCAGTTCTCGTCAACTTTGGCTCTCGTACATGTCGTCTCCAGGGTGCGTTGGTAGCCACTGCAGAGATCCTCAGCGTTCGACCGTGATGTACCTGTGGAGAGAGTACTGGGGATACGTTTTTTTCTTACGGGTGTGTTAGCCAGTTACACCACCAAGCCATCTTCCTTCCAGGCGAATTTCGAGGGAGGTTTATGCGAACTAGATGTTCAGGCCTCAAGTCTACATTGTAGCACATGAGACGAAGTCGTGCTTACAAAGCCACTGTCGCGGTGGATAAACCCAACATTGTCGCTATTAAAGCGACGAAATTGACAAATTTCCAAACATTGCATTTAACAAATGATATGGTACGAAGTCACTCGCACGGGTGCATATACACCAGGGTTGAAATTCGCTATGAAAAAATCATTTGATTCGAACCCGGTCAAGTCAAATGATTTTTTCATAGCGAATTTCAACCCTAGTGGTAGATAATTTTCCTTTACGTAAACTATTGCTTGCACTCCTCTCTGCCATTCAAAAACAAGGACAGAACAGGGGCTAACAATATGGCGGATATTTTGGATGTCAGGTCAAGCTTGATGACGTCGTCCCCATCTCATCTACCTCAATGGCGCCGAGCATACGGGTTTGCTTGCATTGTCGCCGCGACAGGAAAACAGCCTCCAAGATATGTTCGGTGTAATAATAAACCGTGAGATGGCAGCTTAAAAAGTCCTAGTCTATTCGAGCGAGTAATGACCGCGATTGCGAAGTCAGTTACCTACATTCAAGCTTTTTGCGAAATGTTAAAATTAAAAAAAAAGTGTCAAAATTGTGGCCGTGTGAAAGAGGCTTAAGAACGAGTATCTGGGACCGACTTTTTTTTTTTAAAGGAAGGATCTTGTTAGCGCAGAGAGCCTCTCTCTCGGGAGGTCTTGGCGTGCGAAATTTCGTCAAAATCCGCTTTTGGGTCTTTCTTTTGGGGAGAGAGGATTTTTTTTCGAGGTGGGCTGTCACAAAAAAATAATGAATTGAAAACTGCGATCGATTGGCAGTCTCCCCATTCCGGGAGCGATCCCTAGGGAGCGGCGACGCTTAAGCCATGTCAGGCGGACGATTTTATCATTCCTCGTGAAAAAAACCTGACAAAGATTTCTCCAAAAGCGACGTATGTGACATCGACGCGCAGGTGTCTCCGCTCAATGGAATCCACGACAGACAAGAGAGGACAGATAATGCGCCGTCGTTCGCGCACTGGAGTTTTGGTGGCGCAATAATCTGCGATTACGTCAGACTTTTTGGTTGCTACTGCATTTTTAAGGCTGTCCCACACGACTTCGGGCATTGCTGGTAAAGAAAAAGAAGATCTGGAACCATATCCGGAATTTCTCTGAGTCGAACATGTAAATTGATGCTTCGGAGCGTGTGTTTACGTGATCCAAATGAAGCAAACTGCTGTATTATATGAGGACCTCAGAAGTCAAGGGGTCTAAGTTATTAAATCATTGTTTAGAGAAAACTTAAGTCAAAGTTGAAAATGTTTGGTACAACCCACTAAGTAGTTAAGAGGCATTACCCTAGATAGCAGCACCTGTCAAGAAAATCACTTGGATCCCTTTACCACCTAAAAGATTTATATTTTCACATCCCATTCCTGTACATAACTTATTTTTTTCAAAAATGTCACTTAGACCCCTTGACTTCTGGGGTCCACATATATCACAATATAGGGCCTCAGGAGGAGAATTTCAGGAGGGATGTTCAATCCACACATAATAGCATTTGGGCGTTAACTGTGCGCAGACTTGAGATGTAGCGAATGAGTCAATGCTTATAGTAATTCTTTTATATGGATGTGTTAGTTTTGAGCCGTAGGGTGGACGATTTTTGGAATTCCACCTACAGAGTTGCAGGTGACCGAGATCTAGCAAAACCTGATTTATACATAGAGAATTAGAAGTCGAGCAAGAGACCTTTAGACCAATGGAGAACGCTTCTATACTATTGTGGGTATTTGAAGGGCACTTGTTGTTCAAACCGCGTATAAACAGTTATTTTTCACACCCGTTCTAAGCTGTTGTTGTTTAAACTGAAACTAAACCCGTTGTTGTGTTTTGTAAGTTGTTATACACTACGTTTACCAACCGAACTCAGATCAATATGATCTCGGACCGATCTGAACATTCTAAGCCAGCCGACTAGGATTGCCTGGCTTATAAATGCAAAATCCATCGAAATATAATATCGATTTGAATCGGTTCATAGCGATTTGAAATCTCAGACTGGCAGAGAAAGTGGGCCGAGTCAGCCCGCTTCTCATATCGATCTCGCTAGCCCGTTTCGTTCACTATACCGAGATAAACCAAGCAAATCGATCTGAGTTCTATTGGCAAACGTAGTGATATAAACACCATTTTACAGCCCGTGATTGTTGTTACGCGGGGTAAGAAGCTTGGAAAAGTGTAGACCGAACGACTGAATTTATGTTTTGGTGTTTCAATGAAGGTGTGGCATAGTGGCATAATAGCTAAGAAATATATAATGAAAAGAATGTTTGTGGTCAAACATGCTTGCTGAATTATGATGCCAGGAGAAGTAAATTGGGCAACTGTTTCAATTAGACAACTTGTAATTTGGTTATTAAAAAGCGAAGAAGTAATGAAAAGGGAAAAGAAAGCGAACCTTTATTTACATACATACCCATCACGCCGTTCCCTTCCGGGGTAGGCACAGTCAAAATGTTTCACTCATTAATACATAATTGTACACCTAACTCTGCTTCAACAATTTCCTCCATACTGACCTATTCTTGCAAACCTCTTTTGACTCATTTAAGTCCATACACTGTTTCATACACGCCCTCCTGTTTTTAAGACTCCTAATATATCTTCTCCTAAGAATTTCCTCAACCACAACTTTCTCGGCCTACCTCTCCCTCTCGCACCATTCATTTCACTCATATATATCTGTTTCATTATTCGATTCTCATTCATTCTCTCAACATGGCCAAAACATCGAAGCACACTCCTTTCATACACGTCCATTACTGGAGCATTCATCCCACATTCATTCATGACCCACTCATTCCTGACCCTATCCATCCTACTTTATCCGCAAATACTCTTCAGATAACTAATACCCACGGCGTTTAGTCTACTCTTATGTCTACCCTGACTTACCCATGTTTCACTAAAATATAGCAAAGTGGGTAGATTTACACTTTTGTACACGGCAATTTTTGCTTCCTTAGACAATCACTCATTCCTTGATATGCTCCACATGCTACCTACCACTTTCCTTTCAGCATTCGCACGTCTCTTTATCTCCTCATCTTTTCTCCCTTCTTTCGCATACATCTTTCCTAAGTACACAAAATCATCTACCTGTTCAATCACTTCACCATTCGCCCTCATCATAAAGTTATTCTCCCCATTCTCCTTATCAAATACTACTACTTTAGTCCTGTACGCATTTACCTTCAATTCCATTCTCTCCGTTGATTCACAAAACTTATCTAGGAGCTTCTGTAATCCCTGTTGACTGTCTGAGATCAAAACAACATCATCCGCATATAGAAGAACTCACACGTTTACATTTCCAATCAAAACACCGTCGATGTCACTACATGCGTCTCTAACACATTTATCCATAAAAACTTTAAACAGCCATGGAGACATTACACATCCTTGCTTTACACCCCGATTTATTACAAACCAATCACTCAGAACCCCGTTAACTCTTACACTTGCCTTACTATTGTCATACATCGCCATCATAACATTCAATAACTGCCCATTCACTCCATAGTCTCTCAAAACCTTCCACAACTTCTTTCTATTTACTCTGTCATATGCCTTCTCTAAATCGAAAAACGCACAGTACACTTTCTTTCGGACCCTCATACATTTTTCTATCACTTGCTGAAGTGCAAAAAGCTGGTCACTACATCCTCTCCCAGGCATAAACCCAACTCTGCACACCCCATATTCGGTCGGAAGCAATACACAAGCTGAACACTTTTCCCGGGATACTCAATGAACTAATGGCCCGATAATTATTATATTCGGTCTTTCCTCCCTTCCCTTTGTACAACGGAACGATGATAGCATTCTTCCAATCCGCTGAAACGACAGAAACCTGTAAGCATCAATTGTATAGTTCACGCAGCCTACAAATTAGTAATTTACATCCACACTTCAACATTTCACTGGATATCCCATCTCAGTGACCCGGTGTGTCAGTACACTGCATATACCTCCTAGTGGTGGGTCGCGGGCAACAGTATGCTGGCTCTCAAGGTAGTCCTTTCAGAAGGGATCCTAGTTTGTGCAGAATAGGGAAAGCGGGGCTAGGGTATTACTATGCTTTGGTTTCTCTTGTGGCATACTGGCGAAATGTGCCAAATCTGACCGGTAGAGCGCCGTAACCGTTAGCAGGGAAAGCTGCACGTGGTGCGGGTACTGCGAAGGCTGGTAACCTTGCATACTCTATTACAACGTACTGCTAAACATCAAAATGTTGCCTCGACAACCTTTATTTGTGAGTCAAATACAAACGCGGGCTTAACTGCCATCGGAGGTGACAGCATAAGCTAGTTCGATATATCCGTAGCTTTTTCGATGATACAATCTATTTCGAACGACCTTGAATTTCAGCAGGGTTGTTCGATTCGATATATCTGTAGTGCCGTCGACATGGACCTCCTAAACTATCTCCACCACACGGCCGCCATTACTGTGCTTACTGAGCATTTTCTGCTACAGACCACCTCTGGAAATCTGCGAATATGGGTCACTAGTCGTCATTTCGAATACAATTGCGCTGCCTAATCAACAAAAACCTTGAAAAAACCTGTGCTATGCTAACGTAGAATACCACAAAATAAGTTCATCAATGGCCGCCTTGTTTACGTGGCGATGACCTGTATCGAAGGAAGAGTGCTATCTATATTAAACGACCTCGGAATTTCAGTACCCAGTAGCGCTGTCCGGGCATTTCCTGAACTACGCAACATAAATTAACAGCAGTATGTTGTTTAGTCATGTGCACTCGACTGTATTGTTTATAAAACATGTTAAACTAGCTCTAGTATACCAGTTCTTTTGAATTTTTGTCATTAGCCTTGTTCATTGTGGTATCGAAAAATCGATAAATGTGAATAATAGAATATATGTACTACTAGTTTTAAAAAAAACTGGGTCCACCTGGCTGTGATTGATGATCGGATACAAGAATAGAATAGAAAAAATGTGTGATAAGTATTTCTGTTTTCCGTTTTGGTAATCGAGCTATTACGTTGGATTCGCTAATACCCTTTAAACGGAACGATTTTCTGCAGGCTTGACTAATTCAGAAACATTTTCGGCGCAGCAGTAGGCATAATGTGAAAGGGCATCATGTTTCCGACTGCTACTGCACTGTTATCGTTATAGGCGATGAAACTTTTTTATTCGAAATGCCCTTTCAATAGGTAATATGGTAACACAAGACCGTGGACTTATTTTGGAATTGGAAATACAATTTATCATGTTTTAAGAGAAGGTGCGATGTTTCCATAATTTACGCGCGTACATGCTTTAAAGATTAAGCATAGTAGAAGGCTGAATTTGACAGAGAGAATGGAAAAAGATTACATGACGAGAGTAAATAGCGAGATAATTGACCAATGGAAGGTTTTATGTGCATTTACTGCACATTTACTGTAGATGGAAGGACATATGAGGAGTTATTTAAGGACGTGAATTTTGGAATGAAAGTCCATTCGTGAAAGTGAATGTCATGTAAAGAATGAAAAGAGGTCAGTTGCCTCGGGGGGCGAAAGATGCAGTTTACAAACATTTTCTTCTTCCGACAATTGTATGACAGGGGAAACTGGGTAGGCCAGGATATTGGCTAAATTCTGTGGAAATGGGATGATCTGGGAATGGTGTTAATTGGGTACTCACTCTGACTCCCCGAGGGAAGTGCCTCCAAGCGGCCGTTGAAGGACTTGCGTGGTGACCACGGGACTTCTGAAGTGAAAACTTATTTAGCGGCGTCTTGGCTAACATTTTTTCCATGTTGAAAAATGTAGAAGCTCGCAAAATTAGGTGTGATATATATATATCTATAAAAGAATCGATCTCTGTCATGTGCTCAAGGTATTTGCATAATTGAGGTAGTTAGCTTACCACGCGTTCGCGCAGAATCACCCAATTATTCAGCTATATATATTACATTTGTTTTTAATATTAGTTGTTTATTACCATATTTGCTCTAAAATCAGTAATATAATATGACAAATTTGGCCTACAATCAACTCTAGTTCATCCAATTTTTGAGATACTATGTAAATTTATGAAACAATTTTTTCACCAATGATTTAACTTTTTTAATTTAAGTATTACTGAAAAAATCAATCTATTGGCTGTTACTGACGACTTAGCCATTGTGGCTGAAAGTAAAGAGGATCTCAAGAGTCTGACAAAAATACTCTGGAGATAATCAAAAAAGTAGGACTACAAATCAATGAAATTAAAACCAATTACATGAAGATTAGCAGGCGCGAAGATGAAGAGAACCACTTAGCAGTAGACAGTTATAAATTAAAAAAAATCAATTTAAACACCTAGGAGTTACTAGCAGTGACTAGCAATAACAAAGAAGAGACTGAAATAGAAAGTCGACTTACAGCAGCAGAGAGATCATATTGGAACCTTATAAAGCTCTTCTAAAACAAACTTTTATAAAAAAACACGAAAGTAAGAATTTATAAAAAAAATAGTCCAACCTGTGATACAATATGGTTCTGAGACATGGTCTTTTACAAAAAAGTCACAAAAAAGACATTACTTTTGAAAATAAAGTATTAAGAAGAATTTTCGGACCAGTCAAAGAAGGAGACATACGGAGAGTAAGAAAAAACAGAGAATTAAGAGAACTATACAGAGAAACAGACATTGTGGGTGTATTCAAGAGCAGGAGATTTAGGTGGCTGGGTCATGTCCAACGCAGAAGCAAAGATACCATGATAAAACAAGTAGCAAAAGGAACACTAGAAGGTAAAAGACCCGTGGGGAGACCGAGAATGCGCTGGACTGATGGAGTTAAGGAGGGCCTAGAGAAGATGGGAGCAGATATCGAGCTGGCAGAAGACAAAAAAGCATGGAGGCGCTAGATTGGCAAGGCCAAAGACCACTTAGGTTTACAATGGCCACAGGAGTAAGTAAGTAAGTAATTTAAGTTTTCACTTCTGTCGGAAGTCCTCCAACTGCCACCTTCTTTCATTGCCAACACTTCTGCTTTCACGAATTCTTACGGAATGAAGTGTTCGACTATGGCAGACCTTGGGCATTGCTGTATGTTCTTTTATGGCGGTTTGAATGGGGCGGCAGGTTTTCCCCACACGACTACCGCCGCACTGTAAGGTATCCGGGATACTAGTTCCAACTGCGAGCGCTCTGTTGTTTGTCTCTTGAGGGGAAAGGTCTTTCCGCTTTTACCTCCGCTGCCCAAGCCTTGGGACAGCCCTCGATTCAGATTCCCTCTTCGTCTATCTTCCTTAAGGTGGCATTTTGGAGGCATATCACCTCGATGGTGTGTGGCAGGGAGTGAATCTTCTTACTCCGAGGAATTGACGTTTGAGGAGATAGGATGAGAATCGATTGGATGGCATTTTGAGACACGGATTTGGGTGAGTGAGAGATGGGGAGAGAGGAATAGAAAGGGAGAGAAAGGGAGAGAGCGAAGAAGATGGCGAGAAAGAAGAAAAGGGGCGGAGAAGCAGTTCGCGTGCAATGAGGTGAGAGACCGTCGCCTGTATGAGGCTTATTATTTTATTAAAACATCTATAACAGCAACTGCACTCTCTCCACTTTTGTTTTTGGTTGTAATGGATGCAGCGATGAAGCAAATAAAAAGTGAGAAGAATACAGAATTCAATGCTATGGCATTTGCAGATGATGTAGTACTTTGGGGAGGCAATGAAACTGAAGTCCAGGAATATTTGAACCGATAGTACAAAAATTTCTAAAACCTCCACATGAAAGTCAGTAAAAGTAAGACAGTGGTGCTGATTCTTGGAAAAGTACAGAGCAATATAACTTTATAACTCGAAAATGAAATGTTGCAAACAGTGGAAAAGTTTCCTTACCTAGGTAGTGTAATTTCACAGGATGGCTTAGATTCTTGAGAAATTACTGACGGATTGAATAAAGCGTCAAGTTTTTACCACCAAGTAAGGAGCCTTCTTTGGGACAAAAAAGTACCAAGAGCTGCAAAAATGACCATATATAAGTCTTACTTCGTACCTATCATATAGCTTAGAAACTTGTACACTATCAAGTAGAGACATCGGCAGAATAAAAGCCAACGAAATGAAATTCCCAAGGACGATAGTACGAAAGACGACTTGACAGGAAGAAAAATGAAGACATTAGAAAACAGGTTGGATGCAAAATATCATTAATTGAAAAAGTCAGGAGATCCAGGCTGGGTGGTATGGTCATGTGATGAGGATGGTATAGGCCAAAACAGCTGAGGTATGGTTGGAAAAGGATATACCAGGGAAGAAAAGAGTGGGCCGACCAAGAAGGAAGTGGATCGACCAACTAAAACAAGACTTTCAACTGAGAGGTAGCTGTTGGGAGGAAGTTCAACATCAACAGACATACCAAGATAGAAGCAGATGGAAGAGGCTGATAGACAACACCCGGGAAACTTGAGTTGCTACTTGATGACGATGATGATTACAGCAACTAAGACCTTTAAATTGGGTTCAAAAATCAACAAATTCAACAGTATACTTGTAGGCAATTTTAAAGCGGGAAAGAAGAATGTTATTGGTCGCGTTTCAATTGGATAGAAACGATGCTGAGAGAAAAGGACAAGGGCAGGTTTATTTATTGGGAAGAGCATTGAATGATATAGATTGGCGGTAGAATAGGGATAATTGAGAAGGGAGGGATGGATTTTGCGTTTGTGTAACATATTCCGATAGGTGCGGGCTGGGGCGAGAAGTGAAAAACAGGAGAGAAAAAGATCAGAGGTCATGATGGAGTGGGGGAATCTTAGGTGGTTTGAGCGAAATATCAATTCACCTAGAAACAATGAATTTGGCCTCATTTTTATAAAAAATCTCTCGCCCTTCCAAAAATACCTAATTTTCAGTCCCCTACGTAAAGTAGTAGTCTGCGTCAAATCTGGTACTCACTAGGAAGTAGCTAATACTACTAATACAAGGTACAATGTATATGGTACTAATATGATGTACAATACAATGCAATACAATACAATATATTAGTACCACGCTATAGGTGTTGGTGCGCCGCGGCGTATTGTATGTCAGTTGTGGAAACGGGGCATTGTATCGCTGTCTTTGTTCTGGTACCCCGTGCTCAGTCTGATATAAATGATATTCATGCATACAGATGCAGTGGGTAGTTCAAGCCTAATGCTGTTTCACCTACAGATCAATAATTTTTTTCTAATGTAAAGGAAAATATCACATCCGTATACCTAACCAAAATCAAAACATTAGCCTCTTACCCCACAACTTTCCGAGATATTTCCCTCAAAATTACGGCCATTATACATGGGAAATGGTACGTGTAAACACTCCGAAGAGACATTATTAAAAAATAGGAATAAATAGCAACTAGATCTCGTCAAAAAATAAACTGTATTTATTGTTGTTTTCTGAGGATTTCAGTCATGTATATTTTTATCATTGCACCGTAAATTTTATAATATTTACTTCAAGCCACCTACAATTGCTGAAATCAAAACGCAGAAGTCTAAAACTCTCTCTATTATGACTAGGGAAATACCTCGCTTAAAGTACCTTAAGGTAGTGCGAGCAAGATAGTTCCCCAATCATAATAAAGACCATATTCGAATTATACTTTTAAGTTTCACCACCTGTGAGATAAACGAATTAAACATTGCATTATCACTGGTGCAATAATATAATTTTACATGACAGAAATTATAAGAAGGCAAATGAAAATATCTAAACGAGTCTTTTATTGACTCATTTTTTTCACGCGGTACGTTTGAAACTCCATTAAAACGGAAGGTTTATTGTGATCCCGAAGGATTTACTGCGGTGACAGTATGATTAATTTTCAAAAATAGTTGAGAAAACATACAAACTGCACACTGTTGATTTTTTGATGAGATCTAATTGTAGGGAATGCCTCATTTGTTAAATAAGGTCTCTCTGGAGTCCATACACATACCATTTCCCATGTGAAAGGGCTGGTAATTTTTGGCAAATATCTAGGAAAGTAATGCGGTAAGGGGTTAAATTGCTGATGTCAATAGAAGGGTGATGTATTTATATTTAGAATGAGACCAAATTCATTGATTTCTAGGTAAAATGACATTTCGCTCTAATTACATTAAACATTAGAAAGCCTTCCTTTTTCCCCAATTGTAGATGCCGTGCAGACTCCATAGAGGCAGTAGGTGGGAGGGGACTGGAGTGTGCTCGGGCGTTGGACCAGCGAATTTGACCCGCGTGCCGTCTACGCGCGTAAAAACCGATTATGTCGAGCAGGTTAAACGAAGGGTTAAGGGGACAGAGGTGGTGTTTCTGCGGCGCGGGCCCCTGGGAAGGGTTGGTGGTGGTTTAAAAGATGAGCCTTCTGCGCAGAAGGAGAAGGGTGGAAGGAGATAATTAAGGAGATATGTAAGCACTCACGTGAAGATAAAAAAATGAATATGTAAACGCGAAACACCGACTTTAAACACGGAGACACGAATTAAAGGACCCTTTTGCAATTAAGGCCACCTCTGAGCCTAGAAATAAAGATGCTATCTCAATTGAAATACAGCCAAAATATCTTCCGGGAAGTGATGTTTGCTCCATCGCTACTTGCCGCTGAGAGAGTTCCGTTTATTTTGTACATATTATGCTACGAAAGGAATAAAATATATATATATATATATATATATATATATATATATATATATATATATATATATATATATATATATTTGTCCTTGGACATTTGTTCCGTGATACGCCTTGAAGACGGACTAGTTCCGAAAGCTAGCTATGTAAGTGTGATCGTCTCTTTTTTTGTGTGTCTATCTCCTCCATCCTATCCACATCGTGTGTGTATATATATATATATATATATATATATATATATATATATATATATATATATATATATATATATATATATATATATATAATATCATAATAAAATAAATGCCCTATATTTTAATTCTTGCAAGGTGGATTGGATTCCAAAGTGAACTTTGCCAGTTTGGAAACAAAGGTACACACATTTCTCAAGCGGGTACATCGACGGTTTAAGTCAAACCAATCGCCTGTTTTACCGTCACTTTCGTAAGCGAGATAAACTAATGCGTTCGCGTAAGGTTTTTGGTGAAAGCGGATATGTATCAAAACAAACTCTCGGTGATATCATGCGATCTTAACTTTCATTTAAGTCACATGCAACAGTAATGTGTAAATGGCCTTGAAGTTTACATATTAAACTGTGTGAAAATATTTAAGAGATGGATCTATCGACGAGATAACTGATTTTCCCGAAATTTGTGTGCAGCTCAAAACCAGGACGATGGTAGGCGAATATAGAAAATCGCTGAGCGGTCCTATTTATGATACACAATTATCTATTTTCCATAATTTTTCCATTTAAAAATATCCGACGCCACGTAAAAACTGATCCGAACGACTGACCGAACGACAACAAACAAACAATTTTGCTAATTGAACTCCAAAATAGAGCATGTAAAATTGCGTGAGGTTAGCGACCAGAATATTTTTTAAAAATCTTCCAACCATTTTTGAAATTTTGGAGGAATTCAAACTTATGTAAAGTAATAACAAATATTGTAACCAGTCAACATCATATACTGTGTCAAAATTTTACAAATATTAGGTAAGAATTTGTTTTTTTCCCCCCGCAGGGAATCTCGTTATGTACAGGGTTCAAAGAATTATCTCATAAAGATAAGATTCAAAGCTCTCTTTCTTTACATAAAAAGGGGTAATTTACAATAGCAAACATTCTTCAGGAGCATTTAAGCGTATTTAGCCCATTGGAAAGAGAATTGAAAGCTCTTTGATTACCAATCGATGGCAACCTAAGCATTTAGTCTGCTCTAAGCATCTTATAGTGACCTAAAAACTCGGAATTGCTGAGGTGTGAAGTAATAGTTATGAAATAAAACATGCCAAAATTGTGAATAAGAATTTTTATTAATTTTATAGCGAAATTTTTGCTTTTTGCTTTTTTTATTAGGATCTAAACAGAAATTGGCGAGCATATACACATTTAAGATATTACTTTTAAAATTAATTTGTATTTTCAGGGATTGGACAATAAGAAGCAGTCAATAGTTTATGAATTAGTTTTTTCAATGGTTTTGGTAAAATTATTTTTCAACTTATTTTTGGCGGGAAAGTTGCATCTTAGGGATACTTTTCCATGGTCCCATTGATTGACAGCTCACTACCATGAATAGAACTTGTATTAATTTCCGGGAAAAGACAATGAAACGTATCAATTGAAGCTTAGACATTTCCTTTGAATTGAGTCGGTAGGTATTATAAAAAACTAAAACCAGGATGGTGATCCTCTTTTGGGTTAAAGAAGGTAAGTAAACAAGGGGCAACAAAGTCCTCATGTGGACAAAAATAACAAATGAATTGTTGATCAAATTCATTGAGAATCATTCTTTAAACGCCTGCAGCTTCTTCTCATCCTCTTTCCTGCGAGTCCATATTTCTGCACCAGAAAACGCTAACCTTTGTATAAAAACCATTCTCTAGTCTTTTCTTTACGTTCTTGAGCAAAGTTATCCTCATCAATTCAGCTTTCTCAGGCGAGATATTGTAGAACAGCATTTTCAATGATACACAAAAGATATGGTACTGTCTACCTTTTATTACAAACTCGTACTACACGTGTTTCGACTGTCTTGCAGTCATCATCAGGTACGACTAATCTTACACATAACCAGACATGAGCATATATATTGAGAGATACATTGGCCAAAACACAGTAATGGGGGTGTGGTTGTGGTGGGGGTAAGGAGGAAGGATAGGAGGGGAAGGCTACAATAATAATTCGAAAATGATCCTTTGTTCGTCCAAAACAAATTACGACCAGACCTGCGTCACCCTGAGGAAGGATAAAGAAAGACAGGTGGGAGAAAATGGACGGGGGAAGGGGGGGGGGAAACAAATTCATTCTCATTAACAGGTTCATTTTCTTATCCTCATCAGCTCTCTACTTAAACTGTATCCCTTTTGAGGAAGTTTTAGCAAGGAAAAATTCACTGTCTTACCGCTTTTCCCCATCAGCAAAGGTTATGAAACGAATATTTTGAAGGATAGTGCAGATACGTAGATTTCTGTGGTACTTTGATAGATGGAGGTATCCTTTTTGTAGAATTGGAACCAATACGAAAATCATGTTTTACTCTTCATCGCTCATTCAAATCTCTGCAATGAAAGATATTGGCGTTTTGTAAGTAACTGGGTTCATTAAAAATATATCAACTTCCTGAATACTACCAGTGGATAAATAAGATAATAATAATAATAAAAGGATAACAAGAAGACTCCATCTTAGATTCCATCTCTTGCATTAGCTCCTTGAGTTAGAAAAGTAAATCTGCATCGCCGGTATCGAGAAGAGGGAATGTCTTGTCTAACCATGTCTCCATTGTTTTTATCTTAGCGTGATTGCGAGGTAATTAACTCAGGTGGAAATACTGCATACAGAAATAAAAAAAAAACTCTTGCATATATTTTTGGTGGAAAAAGGGTGGTAAATGCCTCGTGTTTTCTTTCTTCAGAGTATTTCCATAACAATATTGTGTACAAGGAAACTTCCTTTGCGCCGTTGTCTGGTTACTGCTGAATAATGTCCAAAAATATCGTTGAAGAAAAAAGTCTCCAGGTTGAACATATACCATAATTAAGATACTCTCAGCCGCTTACACTTATTTCTATGAAAAAATTACCTAAGTCGAAGATACACTATCTCATGCGGATTTAAAAATTCTACCTGTGCAAGAGATTCACTAATCAATTTACACCTCGAAGCACTTATACATAAATAATCTAAGGAAAATTACTTTAATGTTGCCAAGTAGACATGAATGAATCATGAATCATAAAACTAAGTTTATATAACAAAGTTGAAAGCATAGAGTTTGTAATGGGCAAGACATCACCATTTCGAACTACAGCTTTGAAGGTATTAACAACCTTACCTATTTGGGTACCAATGTGTCCTCGGACCAAGGAAATAAGGAAGCGAATAGATGCAGCAAACCGTACCTTCTAATCCCTACTTCCTATCTTTTAGTCTAGAAATGTGTACAGGGAAACAAAGGTCAAACTCTATAAAACCCTTATATGTACAGTTCTGTCATACGGAAGTGAAACATGGACAATTAAGGCCAAATCTGCTGAAATACTGGATAGCCTAGAACAGCTTTTTTAAGGACGAGAGAGATTTCACTTGTTACCTCCTCCGCTTCATCGTTGGGTCGTTTCCGTATCACTTGCTCTATTCCTCCAATTATTCCATTAAATGGGATATATCGGGGTGCGGGTGCAAAGTTAAGGATTGAGAAAATGATTCAACGGCCAGCCAATCATAGGGAACGCAACCTTCATTGTTAGGGCATCAACAGCCTGTTTAATTTAGTGTTACAGCGGTCACGGCGGAAATAACACGTGCCTTGAAAATGGAAAACAAGTCGTTTTCCGAAACGTCGGCGGATTTTTAGGACATTACCCGGTGCAAAGCCCGAGAAAGATATTTAAACATAATGCACCGGAAAAATCTTAAATCATTTAAGCTTACACTTAATTTTATGAAAGTAATTACATAAGTCGAATATATACGTCCTCCCTATTTAGCAGGACTCTGAAAGTTCGATAGCCGATGCCCTAAAAACCTCTTTTGCCTACCTCAATGAAGTACTGCATTGTGTTATACAATTTTTCTCTCACAATATTTCATGAAATGGTTCGCACAAAGTCTAGAACTTGATACAGTTTTATGATTCGGACTTAACATCGAGGGACTGTGGATCGATTTCTCACTTCGTAAAGTCCATCCCTTACATATTCTTTACGACCGTGGTTGAGACGTATTTGGTTTACTATCAAGACCTTGATCAGGACATCAGTGATGCTGATACCATTACTGACAAAAATTAAAAAAGACGTAATTTATAAAGTGGTAAATCATTACATCTATCACCGCGAAAAACTGCCATTGTGGCACTCTGTATAGTTTTCTGGGCACTACCCGCTGTGTTCAACTCCTCTTCTCTTGTCGTCGGGTCACCTTTAACATTTCCCCTTTGCACAGCGCGCTAAGTCCCGCATTAAGTGCCCTCTTAAGCTCTTCATAAATTCTACCTTCCTTCATTCCCTCTAAAACCGCCGCTCCTTTTCCATCCACTTCCTCGCCTATCCAACATTCACCCCTCTGTTACCCATTCAGCATGTTGTTGCTCCCTTGCACACCGTGGCGTGGTCAGGGTGAGAGATACAGGGTCCTGTAAATGGTCCATGGTTTCCTTGCCTCGAAAATTTGAATTTATTTAATAAAACCGGGGCTACGAGATAATGGTGTATATAATCTATTTTTATCACAGAATATCGAATGAATATATCCCTCAGTTTTAAGGCATTTAAAATTAAATGCGGTTGTAACTTCAAAAATTCTAAATATACTTGCTTTTCATTCGTTTTAAATTATTTCTGAACTTTGTTCAGCAAAAATTCTAAATTTCGGCTGTTACTCTGCAGCCGTACGAGTCGTATGTGCACGCTTGATTGCCTGAGCGCACAAAAATTCTGCTGATCACATAGTGTGTCGACCCCTTCCCCCTCGGTTGTACTCAATAGTGACGCCCTCAAGACCAATGCTCTGGCTACGTCCCTGCTTGGAACCTTCTTCTTCCTAGCCGCGATGAAATGGTCCGACTGGATTGACACAATTAAGATCATTTTCCAAATTCAATGAAAGCGTTACGAAAACATTCCCCGCTTTCACCTGATTGAATAAAGCAAGATCTACGTGTGGAGGGAGCAATGTGCACCATAGTTCTTGCAAAGTTGTGCGCTGGCTTGATTTAGGGAAATTTTCTCACTTTCTGATTTTCCGCTTGTGCATTATGTGGTGGAGACTTGATAGGGTGATTTTTGTCTGGAAATAATATAGGTACACCTTATAGTATAACCCACTTCGTTTTATTTATATGATCAATAAATTAAATATTTTTCTCTGTACTCATTAGACGAGTCATTTAAATGCCTAGGTTATATGTTTAAGTTTTTGTCCGTGCTAAGTGACAATAAATGTATGTATTATTATCAAGAAATGGGTAAATATTATTGTTTATTGAATCCACGCCACGAGGCAAGACCTTTCAATCAACAGCTTGAACGAGATCGCGTACGATCGGACTCGTATGCAATTTTTTGTATAACGTCCATTTGCATATGGATAGCTCATTGTACTTCGCAAACTCATATTGAAAAGCTAATAATTAATCAGGTTTCATCTATATCCGCCAATTACCCTGCACGCTACCTCAAGGGTGTTTGGCAGGGAGAGCAATGATGTCCGTTATTCGTGATAACTTTGATAAATATTTATATATTGCTCTAAATGTTGCTTTTTTGCCAAACCGTCCGTCCCCTTGACGACCGATATAATCATCAAAGCCGAGAGTCATCAGAGAATTTGGGAACAAGGGCCCATAACGGATCATCTGATTATGATGACAAGTATAGCTTTTAACACAAGGAGAGTATATCCGAACTCAGAAAATTAACTTAAGACGCTCCTAGGACAGACAGAGACGTGCAATGTGGTTTAATGGATGATAATCACGCAGACAATTGGAGAGAAGTATTTTGCTGGTCTACAGTATCCAATTTTACATTATAGATTACGGCAATGTTATGTTTACACCAGGAATTTAGAACAAATCGATATGCTTCTAACTGCTCTGTGTTGGAAAACCAATGTTATACAATTTTATAAAGATACAGTGTGGTTAAAAAATCTTCTCCTTCATTATAGTCGCAGAGTTCAATTAAAATGCTTTGTCTCGCATGACCGGGATATAGACAAGTAATACTCTCATACTCAGCGAATCTCACCTCAAGAATGAATAGAAGTGGTTTCGGTAGATATATATTTATTGCATCCAACAATGGTACAAAAATATTGACAACAACATGAATTGGGATGCTTAGGTAACCTTAAAAGGTTATTACCTGTTTAAAGATTACCTTCTTAAACAAACAAAAAAGCATATTGCTCTCGAAAAGAGTAAAACTAAAAATAGACATTGGCCAAAGAATTAACCTTGAAACCCCGACTAACAAACTAGTGAAGTCAACAATAACCTTGGAATATGTGGATGCACAAAACAATAAATGCAATAAAAAATAATACATGTACGGCAACCTTTCATACATTGCTTTTAAATAAGTTGTCAATATTGTGCTGAGTGAAGAGCCATGATTTCACAGAACACAGACTGGAAGACTGATGGAAGCTAGGACTGGAGCAGACGATTCTTTGTAAATATGACTCTTTTATGATAAAAACGAACGTGCCGAATCCTAAAAACGCAATAAGCACCAAATTTCTCTCGTCTATACGCAATAGCCCAAGCCATTCTGCTTTGCCAAAATTTTTTTCAGTTTTTGTCCATAATATTTTGGAAATGTGATTGATCAGTTCGCGTTTGCAAACAATATTTGCGTCATAGTAAACCATCGAACCTTTCCATGCCTTAATCGTTCAACTTATGGTACAATCATTTAGCCCTTTTAGAGTCTTAATACACGCCATACATATAAATCTACGTAATACCCTGCCGGCCACCTCAAGGGTGTGTGGCAGGGGATGAATTATCACCTATATGCATTACCCAGTAATCTATATAGGTTAATGTAACTACAGCTATTGATGGATTTGAAAATATCTGCTAACACTTGTCTGTATGCGAAATTTCTCAAAAACACTAAACTAAAGGCATGTTACTCTTTATTAATATTTTAACAACTACACAAGTGCACAGTGATACAAGAGTCATACCAAAAACATGTACAGTCTGCTCTTAGTACTGGGTACCAGGCGAAGATGCAAGCCTTTTTGAGTATGCTAAAAAAATAGCTGAACGCCATATTAAAAAAAACCTGGCTAAAAGTCTCATTGGCAGCTTTTATGGTCTCTAATCGTCCGCGAGAAAAATAGTATGTTAAACCTTTCAGTTCTGCAGCCTATTTCCTTAGCTATATTCTCACCATCTAATATACGGTAGTGTGACAACATTCTTGAGATATTATTTACGTCGCCAGCAAATAAATGCTTTGAAGCGTACTTAAATGATTAAGTCTAAGATTTAATCTACGGTCTGAAAGCGATTCCCATTCTAATTGTTGCATAAGGTCAGTATGTAGCACTAAGGAGATTATCATAACGGCCATCAGTATATTTAGCCTTATTTGCGCTTGTTTCAACTACGTTTTTTAGCCTACCTCACACTTGTATGCATATTTGGCGAAAAACCTGTCTTATTTAATATACCATAATACTATCTTTTATTTATCCCCTATGATGGTCATATTTTATTGATTTTTTTCAATTTGCTCCAGTAATGGATGTGTATGAAAGGAGTGTGCTTCGTTGGCTTGGCCATATTGAGAGAAAGGATGAGAGTCGAAGAACGAAACTCGTATATAAGAGTGAAATGAATGGTGCGAGAGGGAGAGGTAGGCCGAGAAAGTTGTGGTTGAGGAAATCTTAGGAGGAGATATATTAGGAGTCTTAAAAACAGGAGGGCGTGTATGAAGCAGTGTATGGGGGTAAATGAGGCGAAAGAGATTTGAAAGGATAGGTCAATATGGAGGAAATTATTGAGGCAGAGTTAGGTGTACAAATATGTATTTATGAGTTTAAACTTTGTGACTGTGCCTACCCAGGAAGAGAACGGCGTGATTAGTGTTTATGTATGAATGAGTATCTAAAGCCTCATCATTACTTTGATTCCAATTTCATAGTTGCGGTAAAATAAGCAAGTATCTTATCTAAAATATTAGTATTTAGTCATTGAACCCGACCAAACACACACTAATTGTCACAAAGTGCTTTAAACACAACTGCCTGATTTTCCATGCGTTTCCGTTTAAAAGTCAGGCATTAGTTATATCCCTTCTCTTAACCGATGTTGACGAAGGCCTCTACGGAGTATAGTATTTAAAACCGCGAAATTTAACGGCTGACTTCCCCGTTTTATCGCCTTATGAGACGGCAGTTTTTCCAGCATTTTAGCGCGAGTCTTCAGATCTAAAGTGATTTGTTCCAGTTTTAGCCCATCATAGGTCTTCAGTATACCAAATATGTAATGTCCTGGTTGGTGGATTTCTTAAAGAGGCATTTTCAGGTGCTTGAGAGCGCATAGCTGTCATACCTACCAACTTTGGGTTTCTTTACTATTTCACTTACTTCTCGAAAATCATCTTCATAACCCGTGACTGCTATAGTTGGGTCCTTTTCGATCCGACAATAATAAGACCGGTCGAAAAGAAGAAAAGGTCTTTTTTGTATTCGTCCTTTTTTTGTAGTCGTAAAATGGCCGCTCGCAGCATCCTTGACTAAAATGTAATACTAGGAGAGAGGGGGGAGCGGACCAGTCGAACTTGAGACAGTACGGGAGATGGATGTTGTTTTCGAGAAATTCGAAAAATCGGGCCAAAAAATACCCGAGGATAGTGTATACGTGGCTAAAAACAACGATAGTAGTTAAGGGTTAAGATAAGAGTTTAGCTTTCTTAAAGTCAACACTAATGGCAAGCAATAAGTGTACCGCGATGGATGATGTCAATTTTGACAAGTAAATATCTTATCTAATGTATATCATTTGGTCATTGAACCCGACCAAGCACGCACTAACCGTCACTAGGCACTAATGATTTATTTAGTGAGGTTTAAAGTTGTTCGTTTGACGTCTGAGCCTTACTGAAATTCTAAAATGGTCCCGAGTTGGAATAACATGGTGCAGATACATCTTACTGGTCATATCCGACCTTCCCTTAGATTTCCTCGAGGGGAGGAGCTTTTCAAATGCGCGTAATTGACCAAAAAAAGTGGGAAATCCAAAAAAAATCTCTTCCCTTGCCCACAATCTGGAGCAGGGACACCATGACATCGACGCCGATTCTGAGAGCAAGCGGAGTCAGGGCTTTGAAATCGTTGCAGCAACACCGTCTCCGATACGCTTTGCATAAATTAAACGCCCCCCAAGCGGCTGGCGCAATTGTTCAGAGATGGCCCTTTAGGTGGCGCGCGTGTTGGCGCGGTCGGCGTGGTATGAGGGCGGGTTTTTGCTTCAGAATGGGGGGTGAGGTGGGGAGGGGGCGAAAGGGGTGGAGGTTGGCTCGAAGCAGCAAGAGAAGCAAGAGGCGGAGGCCGTTTTGGGCTTAATGGGAGGACATTACGAGGGCAGGAGAGAGAGGGAGAGGGGGGCGTGGCACATTGGTCGTGTGGTGTAGTGTGGGGATTGGCGTTTTTTATTTCCTCCTCTCGGATCCCCCGTAAAATGATCGTCAAACATATTAAGAGGCGGGCGGTCGCTAGTGATGGTGGAATGAGGGGATTGTAGATAGGGGATCGTGTGGAAGGGGTTAGGAGATGGGATGGAAAGGAAAAAAAAGGTTTGTCGGTCGTCCAAGGATGGCGGGTGGAAGGGGTAATTTAATGGGGGTGGAATAGAGGTGAGGCGAAAGGCTTGTAGTCGAGGGCTTGTCTCGGTTCTACGCGCCCCTGTGTGTATACACATTTTTGCATTTAGGAGAAGATGATTTGAATGCCATGATTTCATATCCTCGCTAGTTTTTAAAAATATGTCGTGTTTCTTTTTATCATACATACTTACCAATCACGCCGTTCTCTTCCGGGGTAGGCACAGTCACAGAGTTTCACTCACAAACACACATTTGTACACCTAACTCTGCTTCAATAATTTCCTCCACACTGACCTATCCTTGCAAACCTCTTTTGCCTCATTTACCCCCATACACTGCTTCATACACGCCCTCCTGTTTTTAGGACTCCTAATATTACTCCTCCTAAGAATTTCCTCAATCGGGGAGACAAATAAGCTCCAGCTATAATGATTTCATTAAATTTTCGTTTATTACAACTCATTTCTTTTAGGGTTTGTAGAATTATGATCTCAATTTAGATGTATGCACATAAATTAAAAATTTCAAGGTAATTGTCACTGGGTATTCTACCAGCTGTTTGAAAGGTTTTTAGATAGCCCTTACAATAACCTTCTGGTAACTGCTCGAGATAGGTCACTCTTTAAGTCGATTGGAGATATTGTACTCCATCTACAGATGATTTGCGCAAAACTTTCCTCACTTGTTTTTATTAGTTGTATCTGTAGATCTTCTCTAGTTGTCATCAGGATTGGTTTTCGATAGCCCTCCACCTCTCATATTCTCCGCCATCCTCTTAATTTCTGAAAGCCGTCCACATCATACATATCCTCCATTATCTGCTGCCAATACTCCAGTCTAGGTCATCCTACATACGTTTTGCCTTCTTTCATTCCTTCTTAAATCATCTCTGCCATCATGCCACAATTGATCATCTATACATCAGCCCATCTTCTTTTTACTGTTCTCCGTATGTTCTGTTCTTCCTTCAGTTTTCTTGATACTTTTTCTTTCGATACTGGCTCTATCCAGCTAATCTAACACATTCTTCTATTACATCACATTTCAAAAGCCTCTTGCTACTTCTTCCCCGTTTGTCTCTCAGTCCATGTCTCGCTTCCATACAACAATACTTACGTACAACAATAGATACAGTAAAATATCTTGGAATTACCTTAACTGTTGATATATCGTAGGGATTACAGATACAAAACATATGTGGCATAGCATTAAAGAAACCAGGTTTTGTTAAACGTATAATAGGAAGGTCCTCGGATGAAAAAGTCAAAGAGAGATACTACTTCGCTCTGGTTAGACCATACCTCAAATACGCCGCGAGCATTTGGGACCGTGGTCATGAAGATTTAACCAAAAAAAATAATAAAATACAAAGGAAAGCAGCGCGCTTCATTAAAAACTGCTACGAGCGTACATATAGTGTCTCAAAACTTCAAGAGTGATTAAAGTTGGAGCCCCTAGAGACTCGGAGGCTACACGCTAAGCTTACGTTGCTTGATAAATTCAGAACTGATATTTTTCACAGCGACATAGAGAATATTGTCATGGCTCCTCACTACATCTCTAGGTCTGACAGATACGATAAAATAAGAGAGATAAACTGCCGAACAGATAGGTACAAACACTCGTTCTTTCCGAATACAATAAGCGACCACAATAAAAATTGAGCTCCACTAAATACACTCCCATAATACATGCCACCATTTCATCTCCCAAAAACGTACATATTTACACGGTTGGTGACCTAACACCCCCTGCCACACGCCCATGCGTCGGCTCGCAGGGTATTATGTAGATGTATCATCTGTCTATCTTTGCGTCACCCTATATTCCTTTCCTTTTCTATTCTTCTTCTTCGCTCTCCTCAAGTTCTATCTTCTATCATTCTCTTCTAAATTATATCACCTCACTGCATCTTTCCCAATTTTGTTTCTCCCCTACCTCCTCTCCTCCACTTCCTCACTAATGCGGTCCGTCTCTCATCTTCTTTAAACCCACATTTAAAAAACCTCAGGCTTACTCACAACATCCTCTCAAGTCAGTGACCAAGTTTCCGATGCACACAGCGCCAATATACATGTTAATCTACTAACTGCTCAGCTAGCCGCCGCAAATTCGATTGGCATGGCCTATTATGAAAAAAGCCGTGTAGAAGGAAAAGGTGGAGATAAGAAAAATGAATTGGCAGAGGTATTTGACGGAAATCTACGCTAATTAGAATCTTAGTGTCGTGCTTTGTTTTTTTTAAACACGTAACTAGCTATTACGCATTAAAGCTGGCATTAAATTACTTGTCAGTTTGAATGTATGTATAGCTCATTTTATCGCCTGTATTAACTCTTCACATGCAGTGCGGGGCTCATATAATACGGTGCTTGACTGATGACCGTGTGTTATGATTTTTTCCATTTACGTAAGCCTAGCATCTTTAGCCCCCAGTTCCCAGCGTTTCCCGACCCAATTCTTCTATCAGCGGTGTTAAGTCCTTTGCCACCTTGTACTAGTTTTATGACAAAGGTTACGGCTTCCCTTTGAGTTTTGTATATTTCACCTTTAAAGTTCATCTGTGCAAGGTCCCCAAACGATCGTGACGCACTTCCAAAGAAGCTTTTACTGAGTGGTTGTTCTGTAAATATTTGTAACATGACTGCCCTATTAATGCGTGATGACTCTACATTGACCCTTTGTACGACGCTGGTTGATTAAAACACCTTTAAAATTCATCTTTCCAAGTAAAATACCAATAGTTGTACGAGGTTCCACTACAGCCTCATAGTGTAGAAGTCATTATATTTTGGAGATCCTCCATTAGAGTCATGAGCGAAGTAGTCAGTTTCCCCGAATCTAGGACTCTATTAATCATTGAAATACGATAATCCTTTAGTAATGCCAAGTATAGGATAAGTATAGACACTGAAACATATGTGGAGATGAGATACACAATCTTTTTAAACAAGGAGTCGAGTATAGTACAAACGTGACTATTAAAGGAATCTATTTGTGGACACAATATTGAGCTTTACTCGAAATTATCGGATCGGATGAGAATAATACGGCATGTTAAAGAGCAAGTCTTACCCAACCCTCAAATCCAAAATCAACATCACGTTCTGCTACGATATATAGCATATACTCTACACCATCTCCATCCTTAACTCTTAACAGCTCATTCCTAGGGATTCGCCAAATGTACTCATTTACAGGTATTTCAGTACCTGTATGAAAATTTGGATGACATTTGTACTTAGAAGAATGAGTACATCTACATCTAAATCTACATAATACCCTGCGATACGCCGCTTGGGTGTGTGGCAGGGGGTGGTAGGTCACCAGCCGTGTAAAGATGTAAGTTTTTGGGAGGTGAAATGGTGACATGTATTATAGGAGTGTATTTAGTGGAGCTCAGCTATTATTGTAATCGTTTATTGTGCGCGGAAAGAACGAGTTTTTGTACCAATATGTTCGGCAGTGTATCTTTCTTATTTTATCGCATCTGTCAGACCTAGAGATGTAGTGAGGCGTCATGATAACATTCTCTGTGCCGCTCTGAAACGCACCAGTCTGAATTTATGGAGCAAGCTACGCCTAGCGTGTAGCCTCCGGATCTCTAAGGGCTCCCACCTTAATCCCTCTAAAAGTTGTGAATACTAAGTATGCAGGCGAATATCTGGTTACCCGGGCGATTGTATGAGTACTCAATTTAATACGTGAATACCGAGACGGATTACCTGGGCCAGTACTTGAGTTCCGCGAAGGAGACCCTTAGACTAGGGGGAATATCACGGGATTTGAGTACCTTAATTGAATACGCTGGTAATTTCGGAGTAGCTCGTTGAGCAGTTGAGTCTAGCTGTTCTCATTCGACCACATGGGCAGCCGTAATTGTCGCGACGCGTCGCGACGCCCCGAGAACTGGGAGACCTGAAGGAATTAGACGCGCGAGTTGTCAGTGTGTCCATTTGATCACCTCGATCGAGTAAACACCCGAGGACTTGGCGCTCGTAAATAAACATCCTAGTTCAAAGATTTCTCCTCGCCCTAAGGCGTGATTCGCCGGATAATTGTGTTCTACGTCTACATACTATCCTGCGAGCCGCCGCATGGGCGTGTGGTAGGGGGTCTTAGGCCACCAGCAGTGTAAGGATGTAAGGTTTTGAGAGGTGAAATGGTGACGTGTATTATGGGAGGTGATTTGGTGGAGCTCAATTTTTATTGTGACCGCTTATTGTGCGCGGAAAGAATGAGTTTTTGTATCGGCTCCATGAGCAGCGGTTTGGCTTAAGCGGTTGACACAATTTTTATGAAGTTATTTGCATAAAACTTTGCAAACGTGTTCCTATTTTTAACAGGTATATATAAATGTGAAACTATTGCATGTTTCTTGGCAATTAATTACTATTTTAACACATAACCTTATAGCTCATGACATGCATATTTCTTAATGATTTAATTCATCTGCACAGATCTTCTACTAAACGGGAAATAACCAGTTTCGTAATATTATTATGGTGGACAACAAATATCAAGGTACCGCACCAAGTAAAATTCACTAGATTTCATTATTTTTTGCTTGAATTTTTAGAATCTCATCTTTTATCATAGTCATTTATTTTGTATGGAAAGACCGATTTTTTTTACCCATCTGTTTGGCAATATATCTATCTCATTTTACCGCGTCTATCATTCAGATCTAGAGATTTTAGTGTGGCGTCAAAAAGAATATTTTCCGCGTCGCTCTGATACAGACCTGTTCTGAACTTCCAGAGCAAACTAAGCCTACCATGCAGCCTACGAGTTTCTTCATTCAATAGTCGTTCAATTCTAAGATTGGTTGATTGCGGCCCTCCGCCATTCCCTATCTAATGCTAGTTCGCTTACCTCCTGGTATCTCTTACTATGTATTTTCCTCTTTATTTGGTCCATGAACTTATATCTGGGCCTTCCTCCGGGGACTTTTCCCTCATTTTGCCTTCTATTATGTTCTACACAAATGCATTGTGTCTCAGGGTGTGTCCAATCTATCTGGTTCTACTTTTCTACTTATGTGGTGTTCCTTATGATCCCTTCCTCTTCTACTCTTCTGTACACTTCATTATTTCTTATTTTGTCCGTGTATTTTGTCTTCAGCATCTTCCTCCAGCACCAGGTTTCGAATGCTACTAGTCTTTCTGCTTGGCTTTTCCAATGGTCCATGCTTCCGATCCATAGAGTGCCACACTCCACACGAATGTTTTCGCATAATTTTTCCTGGTTTTTAGTCCTATATTCTTTGAGCACAGCCGTTGTTTTTTTCCCATGAACGCCTTCTTAGCTTGGGCTACTCTCCCCTTGATGTCCCTTGTACTTCTTCCTTCGCACGTGATGGTACTTCCAAGATAGGTGAAGGAAGTCCAAGTCTCTATTGGCTCCTAATTTAACACCTCTAAAATATGCGGAAGAGTATGTGTTTGCTTGTAGTTGTTTTTAATGAAGCGCGCAGTTTCATCTGTATTTTATTTATTTTTTGATTAATTCTTTCTGTCCAGGATCTTTTCATTTCTTCCTCCACCACCGTCAGTACCTCTTCGTTAGTCTCTCTATCTACCCAGTTACTCCACCTATCGTCGGCGGTGTAATGTGCTGATGTGTTCCTAGTGAGGTCGCAGTTGGATGGAAGTAATATTTCAAAATATAAAATAATGAATACCGCCATAACATTAGGCAAGTAATTTCACTTAGAGTGGATGACGTTTTCGGTGTTAGCGTTTGATTTTCGTTTTATTTCCATAAAAATACACACGCTGAGTGATATTTTGTGTCTTGTAGTGTGCGCCTTGTCGGCACAAAGTTCTCTTTAGTGAACCCTGGCTCTTCTTCCATTCTTTCTCGTGGATGCACACCGTTAAGTTCGTTTTAAACATCCGTTTGAGTTCCGATCTGCGCTTAAGTTAACACTGAATAAAAATATCCCGACGTAATACACCATTTTTCAAGTTAAATTAATTTATCAGGCATATGCTCAGTTACCGCGTGTCTGATTCGGGACTTAGGAAGAAATAAAGATGGAGAAGAGAAAGAAGAAGGAGAAAGGTTATTGAGGTGCCTCTTGCCCCAATGTCACTTATTGGAGTGTTTCTTAACACTTAAATATGGCATCTTTGAAGTGCTTTATATAAATTGAGATGAAAAAATACTCATTCCAGATTAGTTTTACAATAGTTCTGTCTCAAAGAGGGAATCATGAATATATATTATGGATTGTTTTTTCGTCGCCAAAAACTGTTGTCTAGAATTCCAAAAACAAACAACTTTTTGGAATGTGGTGCCACCTAGTGATGAAAAACGGAAGTTCAAATGTAAATACAGTCGATAGTTTGTAAATAAACACGTCTTACTGGTTTTACTTACAAGTAATGTTAATGCAGTGGATAAAAAATGTAGTACTACACGCGGGACGTAATTATACACTTTTAAAATATTGTTTTAATGTGGTAGCATCATGAGTAGTCCCAAGGACCATCTTTGCAGTGTAGGTAAAAAGGAATGCACTTACCGCCGCCTGGAACAGATTTTTATTTTTCAATCTAAGTCTCCTATTTTGGGTTCTCGTAAACGCATACCATGTTTTGCAGCCTGGTGCGAAGCAAGTCCTGTTTAAACAAGACATTCTATATTAATTATTTAAGCCAAACGGGCTCAATGCATTCAAATTAGAATCAGTCTGGCAAACATCATCGTGGGCACATGATGGACGTTTCATAAACCTCCTACACATTTCCTGTAATAGATATTTCCTCTCTAGCATTTACAAATTAACTTTTAGGTCACAAGAATAGCGAGATATTATCCAAAGCATCAAGTAATTCATATCTCCTCGATCGTTATTGAATATTCACTACAGTCTCACGTTAACAACGTTAACTCCGTCTATTTACGATTCGACTGAGAAGACTTTTTTTGAAGTGGCGCCAAGGACTGAGTGAACTAAATGTGGAAATTGAGGCAACACGTAGTCAAGGCAACAATTCCAAACATTTAAATTCATTATATATATTCATGGAGGAAATGTAACATGGATCCTTGTGGAGGTTAATCATATTTTAGAAATAAACGGAATTAGAATGAAAAAAACATTGTACATTCAATTAAAACTATTTTTAAGAAGCGCATATTCATGGAGAAATGCATAAAAATAAAATATCGGAATCTTACCGCCGATTTCTGAAAGTTGGTCGCGAATCACTGCCGTAATTGACGTCAGAATGCGGAGGTAATTTTGTATGCCATCTTTGGTATTCTATAGATAACCCGTTTCATCAGCGAAAGCTGAATTATTTGAATCGAATTAAAAAAAATGTGTATTTGTATTGACTCGCATAGTAAGGCCAGAGCCAACCCTTAAAATGGAGGTTCCGTTGAAGGTGAGAGTAGCGGAGCGTGGCGAATACACTGCGAGAGAAAGATGGAATGGCCTAAAACGAGCACGGTTGAATGTCGCCTGGCTCATCTGGGGGATGGTCGGGGGAGGGAGGGGTGTGGGAGGACAGAGGGAGGGGTTTGGGAGATGAGGGGGAAGAGGAAAAAATGGGACGGTCGAAGCGGCCATAATTCGTTATAATCATGGCGACGTGTTGGTAAAGAACCCTTCACAAAACCGGTGGCGGGAAGGCCTGGAAGCTTATCCCATTTACTCTCTCCCTCTCTCTCGCAGCCCCCGGGGTTGGATGTGGGTGAAGGGTAGAGGGGAGGGTGGAAATTGACCTTTTCTTCGCTCCCTTCCTTCTCCACCTTTTATTAATTTTCGTCCAAACGTTGTTTATTTTTCGCGCGTACTCTTTCAGCGGCGTGAGTGGTTGCTACGCGGTTAATGAGGTCTCTGTTACACTCTCTACCATTCCTCTATTGCGAGCGATCTATTGTGCCTTTCTGTATACGATCGCAGTTGTTGGGTTGTTGTTTATTGCAAGTCTTTCATGGAGGATTAGCGTGCCCATTTTAGTACTCCCACGCTTAGTTATTTTACTTCTGGAGAGGGTTTTCCTCTTACTATTTTGCGTGTCGCAATGCTCGTTTTCATAGGAAAACGAAAGAAAGTAGATGTTTTAGAAATGGGTACGCAATATGGGCTGGGAATTCCACCGTTCGACATCATTTTTTATCGCGTTCTCAGCCAAATGGTAGGAGAATCTAAGAAAGACTTGAAAGCGGAAAGAATTCTAGGCCAGGAAGTTCAAAATTTAGAAAGATATTTTGACTGTCAGGCGCCATTCGGTTAATTTTCAAAATACGCCCATTTTTACTGTAAAATATTTCATAATAATTTAGCCTTAGTTAATTAGGGATTTTAAAAGTGATGATAAATTGTTTTATGATTTAACTAAGATTGCTATAGCAACAGGCCCTGTATATTGGACAAATTTTATCTGCGATGGATATCGAGAGGGTTGTTCTTAAACCTTTTCAAGCATTTTCTTCTTAATAAATGATATTATCGTATAAAAAGACACAATCTCATGTCTATAATAGCTTTTAAATAGCAATTCAAGAGGTTAAAATTCATGATAATGAAAAAACTGCCTAAATAAAAACACGGTGAATATTACCGCGTGTAATTACGTGTATCTATAACTTCAACGTATTTCCATCCAACACTATCTTAATATTTATCAATATGAAAATTTCTCGCCTTATCACTAAGGAATGAAATAAAACTTATATGAATAAATATTCTATGACTTTATCTTATCAGAATGAATTCTTTTATTTGAATTTCAGATTGTAAATTAAAATCAATATTCTGCTATTTTGAATATCCTACATCAATGTTCTTATATTCCCAATTTATCGAATATCGGATGGATTGCATTTATTCTTCAAAGTCACACTTTGCATATCCTCTCACCAGAATTGCTTTATGGATTCGATACAATCAGTATTTCAGCTGATTGTCCCTTGGTCCAGCAGAAGGATAGGTTGAAGAATTTAGAGATGCCTGCGGATCATGTATTAATTACCTGGTTCATGGTCGCGCCATAATTGCGTAGCGTTAAATTGCTTTGAGGTTCTGTCCTTGTAGGAAAATATGCTGGTGCTGAAGTCTTCTGAAATGTGAAGTTACTGGCGAAACTGTTGCTTGCTAGTATTTCTCCAAAACCCGTTGCATGTTTTTGTTGTCATCCTATTAGTCTGTTAGGTCATTTCATTCCTTCTATTTTAAAGTTCAGCGTACCATCATTAGATTGTAGAAAACGATGTTATTTTGCATAGGAAGACATGGGATGTCCAAAAATAGTTAATTTATTTCCACAGCCCCAAAAACAGTTGGCCTCTTAAATTGGGTGTTTTAACAACGGACCAACAGAAACACCCATGTCCTTAGTGGTGGAAAATCCACCCAGGCGGGACTCGAATCTACGACCCTCGGACTGATAGACGGAAACTTTACTTCGTGTTTAACTGAGTGGAGAAAAAAATTTCCGCTACCGGGAATCGAACCCGGGCCTCCCGGGTGAGAGCCGGGTATCCTAACCACTAGACAATAGCAGAGGATATAATTAAAGGTCTTCTACATATTTATTTACTTTTTGTCTGCATTACGTGGAACTGATGCAAGGATGAGCTAGATTAGAAATTAACCATTGCATTACTGCAAGGACCAGACATTCGGTTCAGATTATAATATGCTAATATATTGAAGATCAAAGACACCTAATCAGGAATACAGAAGGTCCTTATTAAGCTTTTGGAAAAATATTTTAGTTATCCGAGTGCTCTCCGAATATATACGATAATAAAAACAGTTTTCCATAGCTTTCATACTTTGTGGAAAATCAACTTCACTTTCCCTTCACGACTGTACTTGGTAACTCCCAAAGCTACATGTGAAGATACTCATAGAATAGATCAGTGTCCTAGTAGAGTGGTCTTTATTTTTAGGGGAATTCGAATTTATTTTGGGGCACCCCTTTAATTTGTGCAATTTTGTTCGAAAAGAAAGCATGCAAAGTATTATTGAAATAGTAAATGGAAAAACGTGCCGCGACGCACATAAAGTTTTGATATTTCGACATTTTTCCGTTTTCCGGCCATTCCTGGCGATTATGGACCCCTCGACGTTTTTAATTGCTTTCCTGCTCATACCAACGACTCATCATATGTTTGGCATGTTCCATCTAAAATATTTTCAATTTATGTCCAAAAGATTCTTAGACATGGCCCCGAGAGTGAGCGCTTGTCACTTAAGTCACTCGCGTCGACGTTGGAAATCTACCGAGTCCGCTGCCACGTATCACGTTTAGCGTCATAATATTTGCTTAAGATATTAAACATTTATTTTTTAGTACATACTAACGGTTATTCAACTTGTATACTTTATCAATACCACATTATCAGCAAAAACTTCCGTAACTTAAGATGTACTCGGGTTAGTTTGTACCGTAGCTACATAAGTTTCGTAAAAGAGTTACTGTTCATAAAAAAAGTCGAGTCCGTTGAGTTTAGGACGCTGTATCTTCAAGTAGCGTCACCGAATTTTAATAAAATAAAATGCATACGATAGAATAATCATTTTTACGTTTACTGATGCTTGCAAAAAAAATTATCTACCCTTATCTACACTTGTACGATATTTTTTAACAGCTAGTGTAAAACTTAACATTGAAACTCCTTTGGTATATTATATACTTGTTTGGCTAACTTATTTCAAAATCTCTCATCTCTACAATAAATATTAAGAGAATGGCGATAGCATAAAGTCAGGCCATCGGGTTTTGAGCGCCGAAAACAGGACCATTAAAAAATATCGTAAAAGTGTAGATAAGGATAGGAAAATTCTGTTGCAAGGATCAGTAAACGTATAAACGATTATTCTATCGTATGCATTTTATTTTGTTAAAATCCGGTGACGCTTTTTGAAGATGCAGCGTCCTAAACTCAAAGGACTCGACTTGTTTAATGGACAGTAGTCATTAGTACTTAGGACAATGTCTCAGCTATGATCGTGGTAAAGTTCTTCAGAAAGGCCAAATGCTAAGGCAATTGCAATGCCTTATTGGGCGGTTACTGTGAAGGCACCTGCTGACAACAGTAATAGGCATTTTCTCAGGCAAATTGGAATCTGATTTCAAGAAAGATGTGTCATTATCATATTTGAATATTTTGTTCGTTAGTAAGCCTCATGGATATGCATGGGCATCAGAATCAGCCTACGGGACATTCATTCAGGATTCATTTGGTTAAACTAATCCATTTCACTTCTTCATATCATTATCACTACTGCTAGCATACAATCGCCGACCACACTGCGCAGATATACCTAGGCGGTCCCCTTAAATGTGACTGGCTAGATTGGCTGATGGATTACAGCGCTCCGCATTCCGCGCCCGTGTGAAACCCGCTTTAAGGCAACATTTTAGGGAAAAATATATCCTCGCAATAAAGTTTCAATAGTGTCTGAAAGGATTTTATTGACACGATTTAAATAAGTATTTAAGAAGTGTAAAATTCCGTTTACAGAGTTGGGAACAATTTTTGTTATTTCCGTTAATAGAGTTGTAGAGTGCTATAGGGTCATTATATTCACCACCTAGATGTTGGTATAAAATTTGTTCTAATGATAGGAAATCAAGCTCCTTTGAAATGGGAGCTGCCTTTGTTGTGTAGTACTTTGAAGGCCCTCAAATTATATCCTTTGTAAATGGAAGGTACTCATGGACAATGTACAACCCTGTATTATGTTACAAAATACTGCTCGATCGCCAAAATTTTCGAAGTGCTAGAAATGCTAAGATAAACTTATCACTTTCTGCTTTGATAATCAACCCACCTTCTCTCCAATAAGGGTATTTCCAACGAGGCTCTACGGTGGCATGTAGCATAGAGAGATATTCGTTATTAGAGCGGTGAAACCATTATAAATTTAAGGTAAAAAAAACCCATCCCGAGAAAGCGGAATCTTGTATTCACAGGGGGAATGGATTCCATAAATTTATTGCCAGGATTCAGGATACGCGTTGGTTCGGGGAGGGAAGTGCAAAGAGGGAATTGTAACTTGGGCAGGAAAGGGGGGAAAGGAGTCGATAAGGAATAGTGGGAGGAGGAACGTGAAGGAGAGAACGGAATAGGAAGAATTCGGGCGTTTAGCAATCGGTAAAGTATTTTGGGAAGAGGTTCAACTACGGTGACATAGATTGGAATTCCTCCTGCCTTGATTCATGAGAATTTTCCATTCGAGGTGTTAAAGTTAGCGCACACTGGAGGACTTTAGCACCCACGGATGATGTTGAATGGAATAAAATGCCCTGAAAGAACGTTGGGTAACCTGCCGGTAGGGAGAATATATTGGGTAAACAACAGCCACGGCCGAATTTTCAAAAGTTTTATTGAAAGTTAAATCTCACCTACTTCCCGTAAAGAAGGGGCTCTTTAATTTTGTCTACAGACCCACTACCGGTGAAAATAAATAATGACGATAATAATTAAACTTCGCGTTTACAATGAAATTGCTATGAGAAAAAACGCTATTCAGGCAGCCTGCGTAGCGTAGTGGGCTGCGCACTGGAAAGGCAAAGGTTTGTGGTTCGATTCCCGGCCCAGGCCGATTTTTTCTCATGGCAATTTCATTGTGTTTCACCGTCGTATTCGCGGCAGACCTAAATACTCACTTTGTATTACTTCGCGTTTACTTTAAGATCTGGCTGATCGAGTATGAGCTGCTTGTCTGCGTCAAATGTTGTAACCTAAATGTTACATACGTCCCAATCACCCAAAGCTCTGAAGTTGTCTATGAAGCGATTTTCGATGACAATACAATAATCAATATACCGACCCTAATTAATTAACTACGCATGTATATTCGAGAGGTTATTCGAGGACCGTTAATTATGGCTCCCCTTTTCTCCACAAAGGAGTCGTTCTCCTCGATTGATGCTATCATTTACGAACTGATCTGTTCAAAGATCCGCTCATCCGCTCAAAAGAGGCACTGCATAACTTACACACCCAAATACAGTTAAAAATGTGCAAACTTTAGGATTGAACGCATCGCACAAACCATAGCTGAAATTTATAAAGCTACTCTTTCATTACAAGTAGTTGGAAACTAAAAAGTTATTAAACTATAAAACCTTTTTCCTTATAATGCCTGTTTTTACACTTTAGTAATTTCCATAGGGTTCTTGAATTCTTTCAAAATTAGTATTTAAAAACGTAAGCTCTTTTATGACAGAGTAATAAAAAGCGAAATGAAAATCAACAAAATTAACAGCAAACGTGGATGGCATTATCGGCGTTCTTTTGTTTTTTAGCGCTCATAAACTTTGCTCCCGATCTTTTCTGAAGTACTCTACATAGTAAGCCGGATCTGTAATGGAGGAAGGCCAAAGTCACTGCTGTACTTCGAAGTGATTAGCTCACTAGAGCGAATGGAAAGGTTCCGATATCTACACCCATGTCGGAAATATCCGATTTTGTTTCCGAAGCTTATTTACATACAAATTATATTTTATCCGAGTCCAAATTCATGCCCGGAATGTTTAACCACGAATTTAATTCAATGAAACCGTAGCACCAGTGTAAGAATGAAAAATTGCTTATCATCAAGATCGAGAAATCAATGCCCTATTATCAACATAAAGGCGCTCGTGGTAAGAGTTTTCTTCCATGTGTAAACTGCACCAAATAAACACCTATTCATACAAATATTTCTTGACAATTCCGTGGAAATTTCTTGGCCTCATGGATGAGATTGAGAATAACCAAGAACTTAGTAATGTTTTATTCCATGAGAGATTGTCACCGGTGCTTTTCACCGGCGTTTGTCACCAAAATGTTTCATTATTTTCTCTTAATGCTGACTTTGCACAATCGTTTAATTCTGTCATTTAAGTTCATCTCACTAAGGAAGCTATTTTCAAAATGTTTCCGCTGTAAATTAGCCTATCTCTATTTTTTTATCCATTTTTTGTGTTGATCGATTTACTTTGTGTACCTGATCTTAGTAAGGCATGCTCTTTTTATGTATCTCCATGTTATTAGGCGCTCTTTTATAAGTTCACAAAAAGTAATGCATTTTTAGTTTAACTTCTGAACGTTCTAATCATTATCAAGGAAAGACAACAGCTTTTCGGGATTTTGTTCTTCTGAGGAGCCTAATTTAAATTTTTTGTCGCTAATATTTATGTATTCTACATAGTGAAATATATGTCACTAAATGCTATTGTGCAGAAGAGTAGAAGAAGGAAGGACTATATGGAAGGCGATAGAGAAAATAAGGACAAAAAGGATTGGACACTGAAGTGTCGCCCACTTGACGATACTAGCTTAGGAATTCCGGTCGGGAATATTAATGGAAAGCTTTGGACTTGCTGGAGTAGGCTGCGACCCGAAATGAGACCTTATAAAATGGTGCAAATACCCGAACTATCTATCTGGAGTTAGCCTCCCTTTTCATAACCATCTTAACTGCGCGGTTGGTACAACAGACTCAACAATCCCCAACAGTGCATGATTTAAACGCACTTGGTTACGAAAATATCGCGAGCTAATTGGTCAGCATTGCGAGGCACAGCCAATCAGATTTATTAATAGAGAATTATGACTTAATACATTCCAGACACACTCTGAGAAACAATGTGTTGGTGAAGATATAATTGGAGGAAAATAGAGGGACAAATCCCCAGAGGAAGACCCAGAAATAAGTTCATGGACCCAATAAAGAGGAAAGTACATAGAAAGAGATACCAGGAGGTAAGGGTGGTGGAGGGCTGCAGTCAACCAATCATAGGATTAAACAACCAATGTGGAAATGCTAATGACTGAGTTATCAACGATTTACTGTTATTACTTATGAAAAAAGTACTTCAAAGTTACCCTGAATTGCCTAAATTATATGCATATTAGTTGGCCCTCGAAATATCTTTTGCTCTATAATCGGCTTCTCTTGAAAGAAAAATTCACTTAAAAATTACTTCTCCGAGTATGTGTAGATTGATGTCGTTGTAAACAATAACAGTGTTTTCGGTATGATATCATTGGAAATTATAAGATTAATGCCATTGGTTGAAGAGAACGAGAAAAAAATTAGTGAACATAACCTATCAGGCAGAGATGGATCAGTTTATGCGTAGTCGAAGGTGTGCGAACATAAATCCAACAACTTTGTGCGGCAGTAGAATGTGACAGGAATTTTGCCATAGTCATAATGAAACCCATCTGGGAGTGACACATCGGTTCTCGTGACCCTGGGACTGTTTGCGAGTGCCATTGGTAATCGGCACTCTGTATGCGGAGGATGAAGTCGGACCGAGGGATCAATCAGGTGGTCGTGCGGGTCACTAGGGTGACGGAATGGCAGTCTTGGTGTACAAGGTAACTGGTTTATTAACTAAGTATATAGTTCTACTAATTTTAACAGTTTTACAACAGATTTATTTTATAACTTTAACTAGGTATATAGTTCTAATAATGATACCACTAATTTAACGGTTTTACAACAGATATATTTTGAAATCTTGAAAGAAGGTTTGAAGCAAAAGGGTGTTCCTGAACAGGCTACTTTGTTCTGCAAATCTAGCTGTTTGTTAATTGCTACGTTAATACTATCTGAATACTCAACGTGTCTAGAATTGGCTTAAGTCCAACGTTTCCTTATCAATAGCAGAGGTTTCTTCAAGAGTGTAGTTACAGATGCCTCCAATATTGCTTGGGAAACGCTGAAATTTAACCGGTCATTGACGCATAAAATATCTCGAAACAAACATTGTAATCCTTGATGTGGCCCGCGAAAGTTTAAAATTACATCGATATCATTCGATACTTTGAGACTGTAAAAAGTGTTGGACGAGATGGATGGTCTGTTTACTACGGTTTAATTGAAAGCATCGCTA
Organism: Ceriagrion tenellum; assembly: GCA_963169105.1. Taxonomy (NCBI): domain Eukaryota; kingdom Metazoa; phylum Arthropoda; class Insecta; order Odonata; family Coenagrionidae; genus Ceriagrion; species Ceriagrion tenellum. Next base: position 128,324,256 of record OY720637.1, read on the forward strand.
CGTTTGGGGCAGGTTATCGCGGTGACTCTTTAACTCCTTGGTGCCTTGTCCCGAAATATGATTAACAGTCCGAAAAATTTCGATTAAAGACCAAGTTTCCGACTTTTAACCGACCTTTTCCGACTTATGCGATATTTTCTAATATTTTAGACTCGGAAAACTAGTTACGAACGTACTTAAGGATAAAATACTGGGGCGAGCCCCACGAGGTTGACCGATTGGAAAATACATCAGCCATCTAAAATGGAATATGAAATAGAGGAGCTACAATTTGTTAATGTAGAGATTATCTGCGGAAAGGGCTGCAGTTAACCAATGTTAGGACTGAATAACCAATAGTAATGGTTTTCAAGTAATCAGCCAAACGTAGATTACTGTTATTGGACCATTTGTTTCTTCCCGCACATATTTCGATTGGGTCTCTTTGGAAATTAATTTGCTGGATTTGGGAAATGCGAGACGCAACTTCAACCATTTGCACCTTAGAATTGAAACTTTTTGTTGGATTAAGAAAAACGCAGCTGCAGTGACTGCTCCGGTCTCTCCCGAATAGCTCTGGGAGGGGTTGGACTGCGAGGAAATCGGACAAAGGGAATAAAGGGAAAGGGACAGATGTGGTCGCCTCTACTATGTAGGTTTAAGGAAAAATCCGCCTGCACTCGGAGGGGTTAAGTAGGGAGGAAAGGCACATCCTATTCGTGATTTACTCAGTGACTTACGCTAAAGACAAGTCACGTATCATCATTGGGAATCACGAAAAGGAAGGGAAAATCTGCGACCGAAGGTAGTTTGGTAAATGACGGGAAAAATAGAATGGCCAACGAAATAACTCCAACTTTCTGCCTCTAGCACCGTGACCTCCACGGTCTCCCAGGAACAGTATTCAGAACGGCACCCGAAACAACAATGCCACCTTTTTTAGCGCTTAAACTGATGAAAATAATCCTCAATGCAAACGATACTCCGTTGCTTTCATGGGAAAAACAATACAAAAAAAGGAACCAGAAAAGAACGCCTGAACTTTGGCGCCGGCGCACAAATGTTACACACACCTCTCCTCACAAAAAACCAAACCTCTGAAACATAATAATCAGATTATCGTTCGACCTTCAAGTCCTTTATGTACCATCGTCCCTCTGGCCTTCAATTCAGCCACACTACGTCGCGAGGAAACGCCTCAGCGACTCAACACAGCCAAACATACTTCGGTTCGAGCTTAGAAGTCGTGAAGTCAGACGCACTGAAATGGAGATAGTTCGTACACCACGAGAGTGGCTCCTTCTCGAGATGTTCATATCGTCGTCATAAGTTAAAATGCAGGGCTGCATCTTCTTTCTAGGGAGACTAATGTGGTGGTATCCCTGTTGCCTTCCACATCGCAGTACCCCGCCCGATTCCGTGAACTTCAATCTCGCCCGAACCTGCGGCTGTTGATTCCGGTCCGATCTTCTAGGTCTGCGCCATCAATGCCTTCTGCTGAGACTGTTGCCTCTCAGTAGTGGGGTCAAATTCGGGTTGCGTGCAAAATGGTCCGGAGGTAAAATAGTCCCCAGATCGGATATCCTGGTGGGGATAACTGGGAGGTATACATCAGTCAGGAAGGAAAAATGCATGAGGGAAGTTATAATATTGTTGCCCTTGGCGGGGAGACGTCTGTTCTTGTGTCGCCTCCGTTCTGGAATATGCGTCAGCTAATGAGCACTTTAGTTCCTCAGCATAACGGCAGGGTTCGAGCTCGAGCATTTTCTGGACGAAAAGTTCCTCATATAAGTCCTCGGGTTTTCGTAATTCATTGCCAAAATTCTGCATTGCAGGAAAAATCTCATAGTTTCGGACACGGCGGAATGCAAAGCAACTAACAAATCCGAAATTTCCTCATCCCACTTACGTTGGGCGCTTTCACAGAAAATCGAAAGCATCATTTTAAATGTTTAAACGGTTCTTTAACACACGTTAGCTTGAAGGTGGTGAGGAGCAATGTGATGCCATTGAATGCCATGAAAAATGGCGCACACTCTGCAACGCCCTTTCAACATACTGCAGACCGTTATCGGCGATCATTACCTCCGGACACCCCCACTCTTTAACGACGTGAGTGCGAAAATACTAAGCGACATGATGACTTTTGAAGGACCGCTAACTATTTGGCAATTGGCCACCGAATACAAATGTCAATTAACATCAGAACGTATATGAAGCCCCCGAAAGACCCGGGCAGGGCCGATTATACCAGTCGACACCACAGTCTACGGCTTCGTCATATTTCGCCGTTCCATCAGATCGGCAGGCTTTGCGTGTTCTACTGGATCCCTCTAATAGCTTTCGCATTCCCGCACGTAACAACCTACGTCTTGTCTCAAACTAGGCCACTCATCGTTTCGAAAAATCTCACTTGTCATCCCCTACGGCCCGAATGATTAATCTGTCGCAACTTCTTTCTATTTTTCAAAGGTATGGCTAATTTCCATTCTTGAGACTCCCCTCTTACGGAGCGCTTGGCATAATTCCAGCCCTCGGAAATGGGGATGAAGGTCAGGATTCCTTTCCACTTCGGGCCGCAATTTCCGAAACCACAGGTCTGTGATCCGCGTGGAGTTAAATGAACCTGTCTTCCGCTCCCCCTGCGCGAGACAAGGCGTCGGTAACATGTGACGGTCCTATACGATGGATAGCTGGGAAAGAATATCGCTGAACTTGAAAAATCTATCTAGCGAGGTGACCTTGACGGTGTTTCTCAGTCGAAAACCAATTGAAAGAGGCGTGATCAGTGATAACTCTTGATTGATATTCTTCAATATAGAGGCCTAAACTTTTCCGTCTAAAACAACACCGCCAGGCACTCTTTATCTGTAACACTATAATTTATTTCTGACGAAGAGAGAGTGCGCGAGCAGAAAGGCATGACGTGCTACACTTCGTCGATTTTTTTAGATAATACTCCACTAAATCCGACCGCGGACGCATCGCTCTGAGCAGTAAAGTGTTAGTCATTTTGTGTAGTAGTGAGGACGGATGTAGTTTCTAAAAAGCTCTTCAACTTTATAAAAGCATTATCTTGTTCTTTCTCTCAGACGAATGCCAGTCCTTTCAATTTCTTCCTAGCAAATGGGTTATTAGCGCAGTCACGGATGCAAAGTTGGGAACGAATCTACTATACCATCTGAAAAAGCCCTGGAATCCTTTAAGCTCCTTTTTGTTGTTGAGGTTCTGTCGGGTAATTGTGGACAGCGGACACCTTATCAGGATTTACTTGTCGCTTCCCACTCCCAATTGTGTAGCCCTAAAATTTCTGGCGAAACTTCACAAAACTGAACTTATCAGTAATCCTGCGTTTTATGAGCGTTGAAGCACTCGTTAGTGTTCTAGATATTCATCGAGCGTCTGACTCATCTCCACAACTAAGTATGAAAAAATAGGCAAATTCCACTGTGATAAAATTTATTCCGACCGGTTTCGCTTTTTACAGCATCTTCAGGTGCTGGTATGGATCAGGTGCTGGTACAGTTACAGGTCAATTACAGACCTGAAGATGCTGTAAAAAGCGAAACGGGTCGGAATAAATTATATTTCGCACTGGAACTGGAATTTCATTTCGCACTATTCACAGTGGAAGTTGCCTATTTTTTCATACTTAGTTATGTTCCGATTCCACTCCATCAAGCCTAAAAAAACAGAGTATATTCATCACCACAATATGGTCTAATTAAGCGAAGTGATACGGCTCCAAATCGGACCCTGTCACCCGGTCCATTGAGCGCTGAAAAGTGTCTCCTGCGCTGAGAAAACCTAACGGTGTAATATAGAAGTGGAATGTCTCTACCGGAAAGAGTATTCGCCATAAGCTCTTCACTTGTGGGGTGAATTTAAAAGTATCAGCAACTCTTTTCCCAGATATAACGCGGTGACATACTTCCCCGCCCTTTAGTTGTCGAGTATACTTGACAAGTATGGGATAAAGTATGCATCCAATTAACTTACGCTATACACGTTCCGGAAGTCAACTTCTTATCTCTTAGACTCATATTTCTTAGGAACTAACAATACCGGATTTGACTAGGAACTAGAAGAAGGATCAAATATACCGGCAGGCTAAACTGCATCAATTTTACGATTTATTTCATTTTAAATGGTCGAAGAAACGAGATAGTACCTCTGTTTGGTTGGCTTATTCACTTGAGTGATAATCTGGTGCATGGCTTCATTTGTCCTTCCAAGAACCAACTCGAATGATTTCAATCCTCTATCCAAAACAATGCATCAGACTGCTATCTTGCTGGGAGGGCAAGGAGTCATAATTTGACTTTTCTCGGAATTCACCGCTGAAAGAACCATGTGGCCCAACAGCGTGCAAAGGAGGGATCACACAATCGCCCAGCATTTAAACGGAAAAGGCTGCAAAATCTAAACATGCTCCTCATTTGCCCATAAAGTCTAAAATTATGTAATAAGTCATGCTTGTTGGAATATTGAAATGAAATTCCGCCACTCACATCCAAATTCAAGGACGTTGACAAAACCAAAAGTCCTTGACCTACTGCCATATACCAATTCCGTATGAGTCACTCAGGTGCCAATGGATACACCAAGGTCCTTAAGCCATGGCTATGCGGTGAAATTAATTGAGGATTGAGTGGAATCAGAATCCAACAAGGCGGGCTACTTCTTGCCAAAGATCTCTTATTAAATGAACATTCACATACGTTTTTCCTCTGGAAGACTGCGATTCCTACCCTTAAAATTCCTCACTTTATCTAGACAGTCATCCTAGTGGTTATTTAATTCGGTGGTTTTTGTAAGTGTCCTTGGGGCCTTACGCCCGATCGTTTATATTTGCGGAAATCGACAGGTCGCCATTGTTTCCTCAGCCTGGCCGCCGGGGCAGCGACAGAAACCTTTCGGGATATTTCTTTTTATGCCGATGATAGTAGTCTGGTGCTCCACAATTCCTGCATTTTCAACAACCTTAACTTTTTCCCCCAAAGCATGTGGGTTTATTAATATTAGCGAAGAATTGGCGCCTTCATTAACCTTTCTTTCAAAGCCGAACTTCGGGTCTACTATCTCGAAAGGCACAGGGGGCGCTCGACCTAAACCATAGATTGCTAGCGTCTCTTCCACTGCTCTCCCAGCCGAAATCATTTTACTCAAATCAGAAGAAGTGCGAGCAGGAATATGTTTACGGCAAACAGGGTTTAAATTACTATAAGCTAACTGAGGTTCACATAACGCTGAACAGAGGCGTCCGTTCATGTTTGCAATGGAAGTGGTATACTCGCTAATCCTCTAGTTTGTTCATTGTATCCTCTTACAGAGATTCTTTTTCAGTTGTATTTTGTAATTTTTGGCAAATAAATCAAATGCACAGCCGCTTTGAAACTATAAAAGGCTTGAAATGAGCTTCTGTTCTCACGTAATGACTTCAACGCGTTTCCATCAAGCAAACTAGGAGTCTCGCCGCATAATCTCAACGGACACACCTTTTGTGCACTGAAAACCAGTGGATGATTCTAAAAACGCCTCCTTCAATGCTTCCTGAGAGGGTCTAGGACGTTTCGGTGGAAAGAGGCCTCCATTACGACTCTTTCTATAACCCTCGGCAATACATACAGGCTCTATTCTAGTCAAGTGTATCCTCTTTACTTATACCAAATCGCTCGCAGTAATTCTACGCCACGGTCTTAAATAATTCATTCCCCCTAGACATAATTTTTAGGATCAATGTGTCAATAGGTTGTCAAATCTGTGCGCCATAGGTGGAATGCGTGATGCATTTTTGCGTGCTAATAGTGATTGCAATTCTATAACCGTGATTCAGTTATTAGCTACCGAGAATAATGAGTACCTTTGATTTGGTAAGTGGCAAATGGATAATTCCTAATTATGAAAAATATCTTCACTGTTCACAGTATTCGGCCTTTATCAATAGTAAATTTTAAACATAATCATTAGCAACATTAGATAGCTCTTGTTCAACAATTGCTTACTGAGACAAAAGCGAGGAAATACCTTGTCCGGATATTCTTAATTCGAGGTACTCCTACAGCCACGGCCACCAAATTAATAAGTAAACCCTGAGAAATTATGGAATTTCGGAGGCAGTAAATCTCTTTCGTCGAACGAATGTTTACAACCGTGCCATGAGTCGTGACATGCCATCCAGATGAGAATCAAGCCCTCGACCCCCAATTTGGCAGGCGAAAATGTTATCCCGTTACTGGCATAAAAAATGGCTAAAGGAATTCAGGCATATCTTTAAACTAAGGATAGTGTATTCTAAGGAGGTATACTTGCGCTGGAATCATCGAACATATGTATGTATGTACAACAGAGACGCTGTCAGGGAGGATAGTTGTCTTCAGAGCAACCACCAGGTGTGTGACGTCAGTTAAGGTAAGGCTGTCCGTAATGACTTGAACTTTAAACGATGCCCTAATTAATATGAAAATTTATAGTGTGGAAGGCTTTATGAGCAATCAGGACAAACTGAAAATTTTCTGTGTAATTAAAAGCAGAATAACAAATTCGCACGACGTATATTGGATTAAAGATCACAATTATTCAATCGTACCAGCAATGTTTTCCTTTCTCGCGGTATCATGTCTCAAGCTTATAAATAGATCAATCGGTTTCTACGCCATGATTCCCTTGTGCCGGTTTGCTCTGGCCCCATTAGCAGTACATTTTAAGGACAGCGCTCGCGCCCTTCATTATGTGCGTGCTAGAAGGTCGGAATACGACCTGTGACCGGGTGGCTACGCGGAGGTCATTGCCCTACAGGTCCTTGACGCACCGTCTAAGCGGCGAGGGAATATGAGAGGCTGGCGGTTCGCTAAACACCCTTTGTAAGAGATTGTGCCGTACAGGGGTGGCGGGATGAGGTTAGGGTTTTCGCACAGGGAGGGGCGTGGCGTGACGTTACTCATGAGAGGTTGGTGGAGGGTAGGGGGAGGCTTCCTCTTGGTTTGGAAGGAAGTGGCGGTAACTTCCCCCTCCCCCAATTCACCCCTTCCCGTTTCCAACCCCTTCCCTTCCCGGCCGCGTCCTTTCTGCCGAGCCTGGCTTGACGGAGATAGCGGCGTTTGTTTGCTTTTCATTCTGCGACCGCACCCTTTTTTGGTGGCGCCACTGGGCCATCCTTTACATCGCGCGGCATGGCAGGCTGTAAACCCAATACAACGCAACCCTTTCCCCACAGCAGATCCAGGGAAATAGGTTGGGCGGTGGGTGGGAGAGGTTTTTTGTGTGTCATTAACAAAGGAATCGCTGTTTTTGCGTGTGTTCTTATATTTTTATGATAGTTCTGCAGAGTGCTCCCTACCGCAGTTAAGGCCCGCCGAGGTGGAAAAATAGATGGCAGTGAGATGACCTCTTGATTGTGAGGTTTTGGCTGCTACATTTTTTTCTTCTTCTTCTTCTTTCCCCATTTTCTTCATTCCATCGCTCTTTTTTGTGAGCGAAACTCTTTTCATCCTGACACGACAAGGATGTTTTTTAAAATATATATTAAAGCTAGTGAAAATCGTGTTTATGGCGGAGGCGCATAAAATTTTTATATCTCCTCACGTCTACGTTCCATGGTGGCATGAATATTATCCTTTCGAACTCACAGGGCATAAATCCTCGTTGGCGTACGCGCTAGCTAAGAAGTGTAACTTTATGCGACTGCCTGTAAGAACTTGGGAAACGGAATCGTTGACATAAGCTCATGTCTTGCATAATCAGCACCAGGAATCCGGGATATAAACTTATACTATGAATAACTATTTCCAGTTTTATCTTTTTCTTTTCCGCTTTTCCGGTTTTCATGCATTGAATCCATGACATGGAATCCGTTGATCACTATTCTCCTCTCAGCTAAGCCTAATCCCGAGCGAAATCCCGAGGTAGTTTGAGAGAAATATCATTTTACTTAGAAATCAATGAACTTGGTCTCATTTTAAAGAAAAACATCTCACCCTTCTAATGACACCAACAATTTAACCCCTTACCACATTGCCTTCGGAGATATTTGCCAAATAATACTAGCTCTTTTACATGGGAAACGGTACGTGTATGCACTCCAGAGAGACATTATTTACAAAATGAGGCATTTCTGACACTTAGTTGTCGTAAAAAACTAACAGCGTGTAGTTTGTATGTTTATCAACTATTTTTGAAAATATATCATTTTGTTACCGCAGTAGGTTCTTGAGCGTTTCCGTTCCTTTCGTTTTGAACCAAAACTTTCCGTTTTGAAGGAGTTTCATACCACCGAGCGAAAAAAATGAGTAAAGTTAAAGACTTATTTAGATATATTCATTTAATTACTTACAATTTCTGTCATATAAAACTTTATAATTACACCATTAATAATACAATATTTAATTCATGTGTCCTACAGCTGGTGAAATTAAAACGTATAATTCGAGTATGGTCTCTGTTATGACTAGGGAACTATCTCGCTCGGACTACCATAAGAATGTTGTTACCCTAACTTTTTCCTCAACCCCTTCGAGGATTTCTCTACATGTTATCGACTCCATTATCTTGATAGGTAGTTAATTATAATAAGACAGACAAAAAACGCTTGTGTGAATTTTAAATTGCTACACATTGCTAATTGTTTATGGAAGGGTGTCTCGAATGTCGTATTTTGAAGGAGAATAGAAGATTGAATGAAGAACACAACTTTGTTCTTTCCACAGATTTATTTCACTCGAGATGACTTATTTCGACTCTTGCGACATGATCAGGTACGACATACAAAGGGGTGAACCCTTTTAAGGTAGATGGAGAGGGAACTATTTATGGTGACCAATGCTAAAAGCTGTGATCTGACCACCATCATTGCTAACCCTGATTTGCCTTTGGCGCTTACTGGCTTTCGCGCTAATTTTGCAATGCCGCTGTTTTCCATCGATTACTTATTAGAAAAAAAGTGGTAGGTTGCATGTGGAGCATATCGAGAAATGAGTGCCTGTCTAAGGAATCGAATATCGCCGTGTACAAAAGTGTACTTCTCCTTACTTAGCTGTATGGTAGTGGAACATGGGCAAGTCAGGATGGACATAAGAGTAGACTAAACGCCGTGGGTATGAGTTACCTGAGGAGTGTTTGCGGGGGTAGGATGGATAGGGTCAGGAATGAATGGGTAATAAATGAATGTGGGCTAGATGCGTTGTTGTTGCTACACAAAGTTGCGTTCTTCTTTTTATAATGGAAAGCTTCCACAAAGTGTGATTTTCATCGAATAAAACAAAAGGAGTTTAAAGGTATATCACGTCCCTAATGACCGTCCCTAATCGTATCCTAAGCTAATGATTTTTTCTGTGTATTATAAAAGTTATTTTTAATAATATTTTTTTTAATGATCCTATTTTGCTCGTATTTACCCCTTTTGATGTTATATCGACCGTTTGGGATCTATATTGACCTGATTTTCTACCAGTTTCCCATGAAAAATTTTACTGTCATCAGCAATCTTCTTTTAGAACATTTGATATTCATTCTTAGAGGAGTGAAATAAACTAAGCACCTTTGTAATCAGAATACGATATTATGACAATTTTCAAAGCTTGTTTTTCGGAAACATTCAAATATTAAATTCAAATAACTTTTACATGCAATATGTTGTTTTGTCTTAGTACCAGATTGAGATGTTTTACTTAACGTAACAACGAGCAGTGTTCTTGATTTTACTTGAATACAGGAGCATCACTGTTAAATGTTCGCTAAAATGTCTGAGCTCATGGAATGTTTAAGGTAGAGGATTTGTGCAGGTAAATCAAGAATGGATGCACACAATAAATCAAAGTATATTGAGATGTATACAGATACAACTGCTTGGCAGGCGACGTGGGAAGCGAGTGACACGCTAGTCTCGTTACAATAGGACCGTACTTGTACCGTAAGTCAAGTTACCTAAGTATCTATGGCCTTGTCGCTCCTGAGCGCTTAGCGCCACTGCCCACGAGGAAAGGTCGCACGATGAACACAGAGAGGCGTTCACTCTATTTGACAGATTTTAAGCTATCCAGGACTAGCCACGGAGTTCCACTTTTACGGAGTCACCAGCAATGCACAATTGCACGAAATTCCACAGGGAAATCAGAATTTTTCTCTGTGAAATCGGCCGGAAATTGAGGGATCCGGGTTCGAATCCCGGTCAAGGCGGATTATTTTTTCTCTGTAGAATTTCGCACATATATGATCGTATGCTGGAAGAGGGTTAAGGAAGAAGCGATCTTGTGTATATATTTAAAAAGAAATTGAATTTCATGAATGACACCTTTGGACTGCATGATCTCGATCCGAAACTTAAGTTATTAAGAGTACGCATTATATCAAGCATTATTTAATTAGTATTAACCTATTTACACACCGTGGGGAAGTGATAAGTCATTCCCTCGAAGCATCAATTTAAGACCAACGGTGGCGGTGGGGTAAAGTCCCTGCCTGCTAATCTGAGGGTCGCGGGTTCGAGTCCCGCCTGGGTAGAATATTATCTGCCCAGGACATGGGTGTGTGTGTTCGTCTATTGTTAATGTTAAAACACCCTATGTAAAAGGCCTTTGTTGTGCTGTTTTCGGGGTTGTGAGTATATATAAATAAGTCTCAAGATTGGGTCGCTTTTTAATAAAGCGAGCTAATACACTTGACTCTTAGACTGTTAACCTTTTACTGCTACTTTTGACGTACAGTCACTTCAAAAAGTATCGCGACACGCTAGACTAGCGGCTCGTATATGTCGGCTGTCGATGCTCGGAGTACGTTGGCTATCCTGGGTCGTCTCTGGTAGCAATGAGAATTTGCAGGTACACTTTCCATTTTCCATCAGACAAAGCGCCTGGTTAAGTGGGACTGCATTATGGGAGTGCTCTTGTTCAGAGGCGAGGACAGAGTTCCTCTTTGACTCGGCATTGGGGACGTATTCGGTGAAAGAAGTAAGAAGGAACGTGGTGAAAGGGCAATATTGAATGGAGTAAACGATTGAGTGATTATACGAGTGAATTTGCACTGAGATAAAACGAAAAAGAGAGGAATGCATGTGAAAACGAGCTCCAACCTATGTATGAAGGAGAATGGGGACTGCTATCGTCTTAGCTCAGCAAACCAGAGAGCCTTTCGGGCATCAAAGGCTGATATTTTAAGTTGACCGCCTAATGGACAATTATGAGATATATTGACTGAAGCCATTGGACAGTATTATTGTTGCAGTGTATAGTATCCTCAAGTCGTGAAACCATTTTCGTGATTATTTATAGAAAATGCAATATAATAACAATTTTGAGGTAGAGAATTGAAAAGGATAAAGTACTTTTTTACTCCTTTAGTTACCAGCAGCTCACCTGTTAAATACATATCGCCATTAAGTCACAAATAAGTAATAGCGTGATTGTTAAAAGAAAAGGAACGCGAAAATGCATATGTCAAACAACCACAAGTAAAAAGGTGATCAAGATTATCCAACCACAAGTAATAGGTGATTTTAGTTATCGAGTTCCTCTTGGACGCCACAGGCTAATTTTTCCGTCTCCATTACTCTGGAAAAACTTTTCATGGCTGAACATGGTGAGGTCTCAAAAGGATTAATCATTGGTGATATTTTTTGTGGTAGAATCCAAACGGGCGGCCCTCTAGTCCTCGGTCAATTTTGGCTTCCAGGCCGGACGATAGTTCGCAGGCCTGCTTCGTTAAATATATTAAGCACTGTTTTTTTTAACTACACTCGAGTCTTAAATCCCTTTTAAGAGTTGGTATGCAACCAACAGTCAAAGGAGAATCCATCATTGAGGAAAGTACTGACTCATCCATGCTCTTCCCACTTTCCTCTTCGTAAGAGAACTAACGAGTATGATTGCGATGCCTCTGAGTTGCGAATAACCTTGCGCCCGCTGTGAATTCATTTCAGTGTTAGCCTTCCAATGCGAACGAAGTCCATACCATTGTCGGAGTTTAGTCCCACTTGATTAAGAATATATGTCGTAGTGTACCAGACGTTTCTCATAGTCACCAATGACGACCCAGGATAGCCAACGTACTTCGGGCTTCAACAACCGACCTATACGAACCGCAAGTGTAGTGTAACGCGATACTTCATTTTCATTTTTATCTTTCGCTTTTATAATGGCTGATAAAGAAAATGTCTTTTCCCGTGATGACCCGATGGATAACAGGTATGGAAATATAGTTGTATGGAAAATTTTGATGCTTAGTTTTAGGATACTAAGTGCCCGTTTTGTTGCATGACTTACGCAGCACTTTGGAGGGAAATTTTAGCTTCATTTCACCACGCAGTGTGGATTTCTTCTACCAACTCATTGATACTACTACAACCTTCCTCTTTTTCTCTGATTCTGTCCGCTTTTTCATTTCTTTCTGGTCAGGCAGGAGTATTTTGGGGCCAGCAAGTTAAGCAATCACCTTTAAAGAGTTATTTTTACGGTTTTGATTGATAGTATTTATTGAAAACAACATTGTAATAGGCTGCTGCCTGGTAGTAATGTAAAATGCAGGGAATATTTATCTTTTCTCTCTCAAAGTGCCTTTTTTAATTGAGGAAGGCTTGATCAGAAAATTTATGAACTTATTTGGGTTCCACTTCTGGTTCACAGTATTACAATGCTAAACCGCCGAGTTTAAAAGAAAACCTTTACCTTATCACCTTTTTGAGTCTTTGTTTTTATTTGACGCATGGTCACTTCCCCCACGTTCCTTTGCATGTTTCTAGTCTTCCCAGTGTTTCCTCTCATTCTGGTCTTGAAGTCTATGATTTGTGCGTATTTAAAATCTTATTTCCTCTGCTTTGAACTTTCAAGGATTCCCAACTCAGATATTTTAACATGGGTGGTAAACCGTTACATCTTAAAAACTTTCTCAGAGCCAAATGCGCAGCCTTTATTTGGAATTTTATGGAAGCGCTTTCTAGTGTCGTAACGTATAGCGTGGAAATACTCTTCTTAAATATAATCGAGACGCTACTTGGGCAATTGGTTTGGGGCTGGGTCGATTAATTTCCAATGAGTTTCAAATCGATCCGTAAGTTTTCCTCAGTGCCTGTTTGCGCGCTCCAGTCGATATTGATTGTGGGGCAATAGGGCATTAAATATCTGCGCTTTTACTCACCTTGACCCGTCAGGCAAGTGAAGTGAATCGTTTCCGGCATAATTCGAAGCCCAACATGAGTGTGAAAGGTGAGGAAAATATTTTTCTCCATGTAAAGTGATTACAAAATTACGCGTTTCAAACTATGACTCAACAGACGGTATCAGTTTATGTGCGATATAAATGCGAGATGTGGTGTGATTATCTTTAGAGTCATACATTTTTCAGAACTTAAATTTTACAATTTAATACTTTCGTATCATTTGCATCTCCAATATTTTTTTAAAGACTATCTAATATGGTATCAATGAGTGGGGGCTTTCCATTACACAGTGCATCAATGAACACCAGTAACCAGCCATTGCAATGAATTGAAGAGAATATTGTCACATGCTTTTCACACAATATCTCGATGCGATCTAAATACATAAAAATGTTAGTTTTAAGATACAAATTTTTTCTTTCGTACTAATTTGAATATGAATGAGTTATTTAAAACTTTTACTTTTTCATCATTTGGCTCTTTTACGTTTAAGGATATTTTGGTCTGCAAATGACTAGGAAATGATTTGTGAAAAGTACGACCTATTGGACCGATTTTATAATATATGGGTCTACATCTCCTCTGTACGTAAACCGGAGGTAAAACGATTTTCCCATTCAAAACTTTAGCGTTACCTGACTGAAATTCGGATATAATATTCAATTCCCGAAATCTCCGGGAAGATCGAATAATAAAATGCTCTGTCATCTAGTGTTCAAGGTTAACCAGACGTCATTAAACTGGACATACTTATTTGAAAGTTAAATATTGTCTAATTCGTCTTTATATACTGCATAAATTTTAAAGATAGAATAAATTAAACAAGGCAGAGATGTTTCATAAGACATTGCTTCGCCACTTGGCAAATTAAAACTTTTCTTTTGCCTAACTCATTCATTCACAACTAGGGGTTCTCCGATATCTATCCTCATCAACGTAATATGATTTTCACAAAGTTAAACCTTCGCTTGTATGCTATCGTGTTCCTTGTGGTATATTTAAGTTGAAGTTTCCATGCATCAATATTTGAGCTAATATCGCTTCGTGGTTGTTGTTTAACGTGCTTTTAATAAAGCAGTGAGGTCTTTTCCGTTACCAGTATCCCAAACATCTCCCATGAGATTGGTTTTGGATACCTTCGATCCCACCACCCTACTGTGAAAACTGCGAAGTATAGAGTTTTCGTGGCGCCTTCCGGAATCGATGAAGGCGCCGCCGCTTTGCATTCAGATGTGAGACGACCACTCCGACGGTGGAGTTTGCAAAGTCCGAGGGAGAGATGCGACGGGAGAGAGAGTGGGTCGGAAAAATGGAGTTGACGAAAGTTCGTCCGAAGTTTTCGAGTGAAAAACAGAACGGGGAAACGTGCGGGAATCCGGGCTTAATTCTCGCCCGATTAAGTGTGGGCTTATGGCGCGAGTACTTACGTTTTAACCTAATTCGCTCCTCTTCCACTATCCGTGATAAATTGGGGTTTGCCGCCAGGGAAAAAAACATCCAGTGAAACAGTCTAGTTTGAGAGATGCGCTGCATGTGAGGAACTTTCATAACAAGGACAACGTTGAAGTTTGAAACCTTGGAAACAATTTCATCGTGATATACCCTTGCTCTATCGTCATCTTAATCATAGGTATTCCGCTAGGTAAATGGTGGACCTAGGGTAAGTTCGTCGTATGATTTTCCATTCCGAGGGAGTTTTCTTTAGCGTTTTCCCGGTAAAACCGTCCTAATGTTAAATCACCGTGATTCTCTTTGTATTTTACACATTTTCTCATACTGCTTAATACATTCATTTTATATTAGATTAGAGAATAATCACACATTTAAGGGAATATTTAGCGACAAGGATAGTTTTAAAATTCCATTTTTCCCGAAAAAGATAAAAACCCAGTCAATTACTAATAGGTCATTACAATTACGTGACTCGTCTGATTGAATAGTTTATTAGTTTAATTCTTATCTAATGATTTATCGTAAACTTTATGCGCAGTAATATTGGTTATTGTCCCTATGGATACTCAAATTTTGGTTTTAAGTACAAACCAGCAAATATGGGTGCGTTTTGAGATTCATTGCCGGTACTGCCAGTGTAGCAAAAACTGCCACTTTTGGGCTGCAGTAGCGGCAATATAGCCGTTGCCATGGCATCCATAACATACAAATGACGGAAAAGTTCAAATCAACTAGGTAAATGGATTCATATCGGAGAGGTACGAGGAACTACTACGAACATTTCAAAGTTTAAATCGGTGAGTGCGAAACTTAATTAGCTTACAGCTCCAAATCAGCTTGTATAGTTTATGAAGCTTGCAAATAGCTTGCAAATTAGCTTGCAAATAGTTTATGAAGCGCACTTTACCACAGGTGATATTTTAAGCATGATTTAAAACAGACGACGATGCGTCTAGTCGTGAAAGGTGTCAATGAATATTATTTTAATACAGTTAATAAACGCTAGCTAATTGTACTGGCGAAATTTTCAATGTAATAAAAGCGCTAATTAAATGATATAATATGTAATGAAGTATTAATTTGGAGTGAATAACATCACATGTGATATGCACTAGAGAACCAATTATATTAGGGCATGAAAGCAACTTGTGAAATAACTAAATATTAATTTATTTCAAGATTATATTATGGTCCATATAGTCCCTAAGCACAGCGGTAAATTTGCTCACCGACATGTATAATAACTGTCGTGAAGCGTAATTTAGTGCATAACTATTTTTCTTCGTCTGCCGTGCTGGCATTCTGCGATAGACCCCTTTGCAACCGTAAATTTATTAAACTTTTGATATCACCCTTCGAAATACTGTGTGCAGAAACCCATGAAAAAATTAGGGCTAGACATTTATGTGCTAAGACTTACTTGAAAGCTAAAGATTAGGTGTGTTTTTTTACTTATTCGATAATGTTTTTAATAACGGAGCTAAAGGGATATGTTTTCTAAATTTAGTAATTTGCATCAAAAGTAGCGGAGGATACGAGGAATTAATATGAGGTAATATGAGGTAGCATGAGAGCAGCGCAGTATAAATAAGCAGTTAACTAAAAGCTCTTTTACAGTGTCATTTGAATAAGTATTAAGAATTAATTTCATGAAGACTACTTATTATAATGAATGTGTTAAAGATCACTACGCACGTCGGCCTTATTAAACTTCATGCAATCAGTAAGCAATACGTTCCGAAAGCACCCAAAGACAGGTTTATTGTTTATGTAAAGAAACTTTTTCTAAGCGCAGGATGAACGTACGGAAGAGATTTTTTTGAAGTTTTCATCATAGTTCTTGGAATCATATCATAGGAATCATCATAGTTCTTGGAACCATTCATCAAATCATAGTTCTTGGAAACCGCAATCAATAAAAAAGTTTACATAAAATATCAAATTTGCATGGACATCAAAAAAGTATTTTTATATCTATTAATTTTTGATTTGAACAAGCGAGAGGAAAATCCAGAATCCTGGAATTCTTTTTGCTATAACTCCTCATAATATTTATTTTGAAAAACAAGAAATTGTCATATTTCATTGAAAATTTAATCAGAAAAACATTACTTTGACTCATTGTGGAACAGGCCCTTCTATTCGTTTGTAATTAATTTCGAAACTTGAGTATCCATGGCAAAATATGGACAGTAATAGCGCATTTAACATGCTTTCACATGGTATCTTGAGTGTTTATCTGGTTGCAAAATGCGTTAATACAATCAACTATAAGATTTTTAACAATTGTATATTGAGTATGCTGGTGAATATTCTGTTTCTGCCACACTCACCCGCCCAATATTTGGTAAATGTTAATGAATTAACCTGTAATTTTCCTCCTTCTGATAGCTTTGATTGCTTTCTATGTTTTTATGTACTCCCTAACCAACAGTTTTCCAATTTTACTCTCTTTAAACGGCCTCAATAGGATTTTAAATCATTAATATATCATCCATCTATTTTCCTTGCTTTCCGTAAATTTCTCTGCCTCAGAGGCCAAATTTATCAGCCTCCTTTTCTGTATTTGACACGCCCTTATTTGTTTTCCGTTTGTTTCTAGCTCATCCCTTTACCCTGCTTTGCGCCATATTCTCAAAAACATTGACACAAAATAGAATTAACCTCACTGGTCTGTTCTGATGTTGAGGCTTTATTAAACCCTCGGCAATGAATAAAATTTACGGAGGAATTGAATTTACCTTTAAATGCGAAGGGTTTAATTAATTTAAACGCTCATAAAGAAACCTTTGTTATTATTTTGCTTAGATATCTCGAATCAATTTGTGATTGATGGTTGTTTCCTCGCTTTTTTATTGAAATTCTTGAAATTATCAAATTATTATCCTTAGTGAATACCACAACGTAGCAGCTAATTCTATGTAAGTGCTACTACTTTTATGAGGTTCAGTATGAGTTTTAATTATGTCGAAGATAACCTCATTCTTCCAAAAGCAGGAAGTACCTACCATTATTACACGTTTTATACCGCGTAATCTTTATTGGCATGTATTTTTTACATATGTTTTAAAAGATTGATACATTTTATTGAATCGATAGAATTTAATGGTTGTACTAGTAGACACTTTTTTACTTGAAAAGGTTGTCATTAACGTGTATTCACAATTTCCTTCTTCCGCCACTGCTTTTCAAACTGATCAGGGTTTCTGTCGACCACTTTAAAATTGTTGAAGGAAATGATAACGAATGTTCATATTTGTAATGTTAAACCTATCCTTCAAAAGAAGAAACAAATATTTTTGCCTTTGGATATGCTTGGTATACTCATTATGTATCTTTTAAAGTAAATCATTAATACTTGCTATATTTGATGAATTTCCCTTTTTATAATTCAAACAGTAGACATGCACTACACAACACGTGCACTCAACGGTTTATTGTAATTATATCTTTGTTGTCCTTATCCGCCAAATAATGAAGGACACGGTTATGAATCTGACTTAAATACAGTGCATATTATGTCTGATTAAAGGGGTTGGAGTTTTCTGATATTTCTATCACTTTTTAAATTCACATATTCTGCTATCGTGCAGCCTTTTCAACTACTGTGTAACCTATTTCACTTTCTATGACCTTAGTATAGTGCTAAGTGTGATAGTAACCTATTTTCTGTAGCCCACTTTATAATATTTATACGTTTATGAGGATTGAAACTCCGTTTCAGAATTTCATGTCATCATTTGACTGCTAAAAATATGACTTTCTTCCTTGGAAATCTGCTTAAAACGTTAACTTTGTCAGATGGCATTTAAAGCGAAATGAATCGCGATGGCCCACATTTTTTGACGTATAATGAGTGTTTGTTGAGCCAAATTTATTTTTGCTCTCACCAAATTTCGTGCCTTTTAGCGATATAAGGTATCAGCAATTGGTTTTCCGCGAAAGGTATCAGAGGCGGAAGGCATATCAGTCTTAAAAGGGATGAGTTGGCCTCGCGGTTTTTTTGGCTTGAACAACTGGCTATCAAAGCTCTCAGCTGGCAGAGTCATTGTACAAGACTCGAGAAGCATTCTATGGATAGCATGTAGAACTACTATGTTTTTTACGTAGTAAGATTGATTATTAGCGGTAAAGTCAATAGTAAAATTTCATTTTAGCTGATTTCCTGTGGATTCCGCCACACGCACTTCTTGAACATGGGTTGTGTTGCATATGCCGTAGGATGATTCTCCCCGTTAGCGGAATCGAAGCTGTGACATGACTGACTGACTGAGCTTACAACGGACACTCAATAAGTGATGCTCGCCTGCTTGCACTTCGTTCCCGTGCGAATATTACCTAGCTACGTGCCCCGTTAGCGGAGGAACTCCTTGGCTAAAATAAATGGACGCACAGTGGGCTGAAATCGAAAAAAGCTGGACAAAATTCAAAATATGCATTTTTCAGTCCGAAATTTGAAACTTTTTATTGGCATTCCTAACCAATTGCTACCAGTGATATCACATTTATTTTCATTTTGCATCGTTTATAAGTGTTCACTATTAGCAACGGCTCAAAGTAAACAATTTTTGTGAAAAGCACTACTTCGATTTTCTCTAAAAACTTCCGATCACAGAACCATTGAAAAGATTATATGAAATAAAAGCTGATTTTTATTTTATTCGAAAACTCATTGTTTTAATGAAATGTTACTTGTTTGCAATTTCCATAACAATGGAATTTTCTTTTTAAAAATGGTGTGCTACGGCAAATTCTTATATTCGGTTTTATTGCCCTGTTCTATTATTCTGCCAAATTTGAATGAAATCGGCTCAGAGCATCTCGTAAATGTTTCTTATGAGTTGATCGAAAGCAACGAGATAATTTTAAAGCGTAAAGCCGCCTGAAAGCATTTAAAGAAAGAAAAAATGTGAAGAATTAATGAGAAAGACCGAGGCTAGATTACAACTAGGTTAATGTGAAGGATGTTAAAATGAAAAATAATGATTTTATGAAAGTGCATTGGCCTGAAAGGCTGAAGCGCACTAATCTACTGTTGATGATTGCCCATGATTATTTTTATATCATTCATCAACCCAAATATAAGCTATGATTGCTTTTCATCGTTGTTTGATTAATAGTTATTATAAAAAGTATAATCCCGGTTGTTCGGTCGACGTAAAATGCATCGCTATAATCTCACTTACTTATTTCGTGTGCACACGCATGTTAATTAAAAATAGTGAGTCATAAATTTAAAATACATGTGATAAAACTACAAGAGTGCTGGTAAACCTGGACACTGAGACGTTTTTATAATAGTCCCAACCCCGATGTATTTGTTTGCTCAGCAATTCATTGTTTATTTCCATGTTTATCTTGAATACCGTATGCATGAATATATATTATGGATTTAAATATTTGGAATCGTTGCCTAGGTAATATGTTGCCTCAATTTCCACATTTAGTTCAATCAGTCCTTGGCACCACTTAGAAAAAAGCCTTCTCAGTCGAATCGTAAATAGCCGTTGTTAATCGTTGTTAAAGTGAGACTGTGGTGAATATTCAATACAGATTACAGAGATATGAACTACTTAATACTGTGAATAATAGATGGCTATTTTTGAGACCTGACAGCTGCTTTGCAAATGATAAAGAGGAAATATCTACTACAGGAAGTGTGTAAGAGGCATATGGAACTTCCATGTGTGAATGTGAGCCTTTTCTCTTCTGTGTGGATCTTTTACTGTTAATTTACAGATATATTGTGTTTGGTTTATTACCTGTTGATAGCCTTAGGAATCAGAAGGTATGATCTAGATAGATTGATGTGGGTGTTCATGTGTAACCTACTATTCATGTATGGCCTCAGAGTAGGTTCAACAATCTCTCCTTTATTTGTTAGTAAAATGATAGTTGTGGGCACAATTTCTCATCCATAGATGATATTGTCAGATTTTGGTTTTGAAATGCTAATAGTACTTGTATCCGTCATTTAATTCATTCCACTTTTTTCATCTCGTATTATTATTAACTTGCCGTAGAACGATATTCACGAAGTGCTAAGAAGTTAATTGTGCATTTGTGAAATAAAATTTGAAGAGGCATTAAATATATCAGTTGACCGGACAATATTAAAAAAGAGTGTAATTACGTCCCACGTGTCGTACTACATTTTTTATTAACGGCATTGTGACTTCTTGTAAGTAAAACCGGTAAGACGTGATTATTTACGATCTGTAAACTGTATTTACATTTGAAATGTCGTCTTTCATCACTGTACGGTGAATCAATCGAAAAAAGTTGTTTGTTTACGGAATTCTAGACAACAGTTTTTGGCATAGAGTCGAAAATCCAAGTGTATATTCATGACCGTACGATTTCTACTAAAGTTATTCTTCATATCATGAAACTTCAGTTAAAACAAGGGACGTCGTTTTGCATCGTTTGGATCTAATCTGAAGCGCTAGTTAGTTACAGAGAGCATTGTGTATTTGATAATTGCGTGGCATTTATATGCAGTAAGCAATGTGAGAAAGCATGTGAGGGAAGAGAATTTTCATATGTATCCCATTAATATCCCCAAATCAGCGATGTGGGTCTGGGGTTACCGAGGAGAATTCAATTTTGATGCTGGGAATGGTCAGAGATCAACTTTTATTTGAAAATGAGTTGCTAGGTTTACTTCTTCAGCAAAATAGAATCCATCCTCTAACTACTAATTAACTTATTTTAACCGATTAAATATTTATTACATCAGGAGGTATTCAGGGATGCAAATGCCTTCTTGGCTCCATTCAGCCGTCGCTAA
The DNA here is from genome assembly GCA_963169105.1 of Ceriagrion tenellum. Lineage (NCBI taxonomy): Eukaryota > Metazoa > Arthropoda > Insecta > Odonata > Coenagrionidae > Ceriagrion > Ceriagrion tenellum. The sequence goes on from OY720637.1 coordinate 128,345,624, forward strand.
AAACAAAAATATCGAGACTAAAAATTAAATTATCCATCTTTCCTACGCGAGTTGTCGATTCGTCTTTTTCCAGCGTCATTTTGATGATGTCTGGTATAGGTAGGATTTATTATGCTCTCAGAAACGTCCTATATTATATTTTTGTATAATGGTTATAATCAATCACCAATTTTTGTCCGTTAAAATTGTGATTGCTTTCCAAACGGTGTCACTAATTATAAAAAGGCTGATTTTATTCTGTAAAACTCATTTTGCATGCTTGTTTCTGTACGTGTCATTTGCTCAATGCCTTTTTTAGTATGGTAAAAGGCTTGAATCTTTTACCCAATGCAAGGTTGGAAATGAGTAATGCGCTTCCCCGGACAGCATCGAAAGTGGTAACTATTTCCTCACAAGTAAAGTTACTGAGGTCATCCGACGACAATATTGGTTTTCTGTCACTTAAATGCACGATGGCTACAATGGTCAAGTGATAAATGGACCATTGGGTTAGGAAAAACAAATTGGGTTAGAAATAACCACGGTGCACATTTAATTTAACGAGGAACATGTTTTTCCCTGAAGATTAAAAAAAGCGAACGTGTGTAGAAATCAACAGCGTTTTGTACAATGGCAAGATGATTATAAACGAAATATAGCAGTCATTAAGTGCTTATTTAGACGTTGCAGTTAAAAAAATTTCCACGACTAATTTGAAACTCTTTTTTGTATACGGAGTAATAAGTACAGATTTCCATTGACCAACAGCTCAACTATGCTAGAAGTGAAATATTGTTATTTATAAGTTAATAAATTCTGTCTTTTCCGGTGAATAAGTGCAAAAGGATCTTCGGTTGTCCATATTGGTAATTGGTTCGTTGATACGGACCATGAAGCCAGTAGCCCGGATGAAAACCCCAGGAGCCTTTTAAGATGGTTATTAATTAGTTGGAAAATTAATTGTAAACCAGCTAAAAATCATTGAATTTGGTGAGATGTAAAGCACTTGTAAATATTTTCCCTTGAGTTTTGTTCCCGTGGCGATTGCCTAACATTCTCATGGATAACATCGCATCCCCTTTAAACATTGATATCTCGTTCGATGACACCCATGAGTTAGCCTTCGGCGGCTTCAATTTCTTCATAATCGATAAAGTTTCATTATTTTAAACGAGATGACAAAATTGGCAGCTTCAGCGCAAAGTTTTCCTTAGGGAGGGAAGTGTTTTTGACAAATCAGGTCATTTTGCGTGCTCATCTGCCGCCCAGTTACACTCCAAGGGTCCAAGCGGCATCTTCATTTGTCATAATGGGAATGCTTTTTATTGAGAGATAATAATTGGAAATTAGATGGTTCGACCATTTCTTGACAGACTGACTGCCTTCTGTATCACGGGTGATGCTTACTGCAGTTTTTACAATTAGGACACGAGAAATATTCGTGTTACTCATTGCAATAATTCATTTTCAATCTAATTTATTTTCCATGGTTTCTCATTCTAGCTTTTGTGTATGACAGAGACATTCCAATCATATAATATATATGTTTTCTTTGCTCATTCTTGCTCTTGTTTCTTTTCATTCTTCCCCCAAATGACAATTGAAATGGAATTCACACTATAACCCATATTATCGATTTATTTCCATGGATTTCATGGTTAACCTGATGATTGAAACTAGTCTTCATCTGTGTATCACCAATTTTTATTCTGCTCAGTGTTTCATTGGCCTTAAACGGTTACGCTGTGTCAATGTAGATCGACGGTTGAATGTTTTACACGTTTTCTTTTGTTTGTTGGCGGTCTGTACAGTCCTGTGACCCGCATTTTGCGAATCAACCCCCTTATCCGCAGATTTAGGTTGGAGTGAAAGTCGCGGTTGAGAGAATTCTTCCAAGGCCTCATGCGAAGCGGGAGTGGAGCACTTAAGGAGGCTCAGTCGTGACTGCGTGACTCAAATATAGTGCTTAAATCCAACTATTTTTCCGAATTGATTAAACACATCCTGCTTCTGCTGATTATACGCACTTACTATTGAAAACCAAAGGTACAAAAATATTCAAAGAAAGCCATGGATATGTGTCCAATGAACACGTTTCACAGTCATAGATGGTTATTACAGTGCCATTTCCATTGTATTAACTCTTTGTGACTTCAATTATCACAGTAATTACCAAACGATTAAAAGATAAGGCACCAGGCTGTAAATATTAAACTATTATTTCATGTCTCCTGGAGTTTTTGTTTTTAGTTACAGATTCCCGTTAAAAATTATTTATATTCAATAGAAAGGTGGTGTAACTACATTACCCGGGAAACGTTACAATGTCACCACCATAAATGGTTTAAATGTAATTAAAATCGTATTCTGGCCACGAATGGAAAAAATTATCTGAATTAGATATTAGTTGTAAAATATGACAGTTCTTATCAATCAGTTATTGATAATTATACAGTAGTTACATGAGTTTAAATGCCAGAATAGATGGAATGAAGGGAATAATTTCCTGGCATTTAAATGATTATTAAATTTAGGCAACTGTCTATTCTATATTTGAGCTATTAGGAAAAACTGTAGCTGTGATAGTTTAATGGGAATGGCGCTGCAGTCCAGAAAAAGGTATTATGAAAAATATATTATTCAATTAATCTGAATATGTTGTACCTTAATTGTATTTTCTACAACAGATAATACATATCAATAACGAGAGCGGTATTTTTTAAAGCAGTATAAATAATATAGTGGGATTTGATATTTATTTTGACTGACGCAGTCGCGGTGGAAACTCCTTGAGAATGGAGGGGGATTATTATGACGGTGGAAAAGAGGGAGATGGCGTCAGTGTGCACCAAGAGGGATTTGCCGTGCCTCTGAGATTTGGAAGGGATACTCAATGAAGAGGGATTATCAGCGTCTCAAGTCACGATCTTTTCTCTCAAAGACAAAGGAAAAATGCGCGGCGAACGTATTTGTATTGATATGAGGAGGCGTTCTGAGCTGTTTGTCAGAAAATTCCGAAGGCTTTGAGATTATGGCTCTACAAAATGTAAAATGACGACAAGTCGATATTTTAGGTGGTTTTGTATTGTGAAAAGAGTGCTGGAATCCTATTCCAAAGGTCGGTATTCAAATCTGGATTGTGGCGGATTTATTGCGTGGATAACTGAACCCCACATGCATGGGTCAATGTGGGAAACACTGAAATCAGTACTCCATGGAGAGAATGATTGTTGACCACATATCGGTGTCTTTCGTTGGGTATCATCAGCAGTCGTCAATCCGAAGATTGGTTTGTCGCAGCTATCCTTTTCCACTCTCCTACCGATTCTTCTGTCATGGCTCTTCCCTTTGCCGTACTTCATTATTTGCCTAATGTATTCCATTATTGGTGTTTCCCTGAAATTATTTGCATTAATTTTTCCTACTTTTATCATTTCCGATAGCCTAGTGCGTGAAAAAATATTTCTGTTAAAATGGATATCATATGTTTGTTTTTCATCTCAAAGTTCTTATCATACTGGTATACATTTATTCTCTCAGACTTTTTCATCTTCATCATTTTTCAATAAAACCATATTATCTTAATTTCCACTATCTTTTGCTCCACATATGTTATTTTCCTGACTTCACTGCCACTTAAGAAAATGCTTCAAGTAATTGTTTCCTAACTTCTAGGCTTGCATTTTGAGCTCTTAGCCGAATCACCTTTAGAAAGTCTTCTTTGCTTGGGCTATTTGCTTCACAATATCTTTCTTGCTTTTTCCATTTTTGGTGATCCTATTTTCCAAATGTAAAAGTTCCCCAGCTTTTGCAAGTTTTTGTGAAGTATGATCCGGGTCAGTATCAATGTTTTCTCTCATAAACACTGATTTTCGTTTTCCTACCTTACATCTTCAAGATTTTTGTCTGATAAATTTTACGAACGTGACCTGTGTGGCCGGAAAGTAGAGTTAGACTAAAAATGAATAAACTAAAACCGTGCTACGCATAGATTAAAAAAAAGCATAATTAACTTAGCTGATTTTTTAAATTTTGAATTCAAAAACTTAAGTCACCTCTTATGCGTCCCTAGGCATTAGACTGTATCCAAGGCTGAAAAATCATGGAAGCTGACACATGGCGGATGAAAAGGATACAAATTTTCGATGATCGTTGCCTGTAGATCAGCAAATAGTTAGTGTTGAGCTAATTTCATGTTAAGTTTTTGAGTAATGATCAAAGAGAAAAATTCAGCTCTTGAAAGCCTATTTTTGTTTGAAGTGTACTTTCCTAAATATGAAGATTATCTTTCGGTTGGGTAAAATTATTTATCTTTTTATTTAACACAGTTTTCCATGAAAAAAACGTAGCTAGTTTAAAACAATTTATGTGGACATAAATGATTACGTCGATGATCCGACGAATGACGTCACGGAACAGTCTCTCTGACTGTTGTAACGCGACGAATTTCTATTTCATTTTAAATGTGTTTTATTTTTTAATAAAAATCGTCTTTGTTTCTTGTCCATGAACCGATAAAATAGTTTGGTGATAATGTTGACCTATGTCGCCAATGAGTCCACAGTATAATGTCCCACATAAAGAACGGAGCTAATTTATAAACATACTCCATATTACGCCCAAATAGAGATTTGGATTCCACTGATAAGTGTCCAACACCTACAGGATTGCAAAGCAGGCCCTCCGGATGGGATGTTAGTACTCTTGCCTTAACATTGATCCAATCCCCCAAGATCCCGTCTTGAGCCGTATTTACACAATGCATGTACCTGTGAGAGTAGATGCATAACCGCATTTAACATTAAAATTTCATCGTGTTAACTACCAAAATTGCGCAAATGCATGAAGGCGTGGCCATAAAATAGCCCCTGTTGTAATTTTGAGTATTTGCCCTTGCATTTGTCCAACCACGGGAATATGCGTGTGCAAGCATTGAGTAAACACGCCTTTAAGAAGAATTAGGTGATGAGAGAGATAAAGAAAGATATTTAAACACATTTAGATATTAAAAAGCAATTATAAATACAACACAAATTGTTGAATGTTGACAGAATATGTGACAGTGATAAACATTGACAAATCGAATTAGAATTTGATTTCTGTGTGTTCAAGCTATTGATGATATTTTAGTTTGAATGATTGCGGGTTTTGAATGTTCTTCAGATCTTTGGGGAGAAGATTCCATAATTTTGTGTGTCAAACGAGAAATGAGTTTTGATATTTTTAAGTTCGGTGGGCGGGACAGGTATTTAGGAGGTCGATATTGCAAAAGATAATATTTTGCAACGCTTTCGGCGTCATTTTACTACCCATGGATAGGAGGGAAAGAGAATGGCTCTGAAGAGATTGGGGGTTATGGGGAGCGGGAGGGGTTTTGTGGAGGTCTCTCCTTTGCGTTTCCGGAGGTTGCAGGGTGCGAAAATAGGGTGAGGTGGGATGAGGAGTAAGAGAGGTTAGTTGGGGAGGAGTTAGCGCTCAGGGGCGACCTCCTTTCTCTCGCAAAATTAGGCGAGAATGAAGAGGGAAAACTGTTTTAACGGCAGAGGTAATTTGTGAGGGACTGTAATGACATAAAATTAGAGCTCTGCTGCCGCTTTGGTGTGAAGCAAAGGGCTAAACCTTTATCCGTATGGCCCTGCAGGGAGAAAAGGCGAAACAAATGCTTTCTAAAGTGCACTTTAAATTGCTGACTCTTTCTTTACCGCAGTAACGGTCGGTATTGTGATTTTTATTTAGTTGCTGTTACATATATGTATATTATTGTCTCATTAGCGTTAATGTCCTGCATTCTAGAACGTGTTTACGAGTTATTTGTGTCGTTCCTAATGTTGTGTTTTCCATAAATACAATAATAAATATCAATGGTGACTGAATTTTGCAAGAATCAAATTACAAAAATTCAAGTAATGCTTGGCATCAGTAGTAGGATTCATAAAATAATAATGTTGGAATCCTTTAAACCTCTCGCACCGATGGAACTCTCGGGGAATATGGCGGAAAGCTGGCAGAGATATCGACAGAAGTATGAAATCATTTTTGAAACCATCAGATGAATCTGATGCGAGTGAAAAGGAGAAATTTCTGCACCAGAAGCTTTATAGTAGTCGAGGCCACACATGCATAGTAGGTTACACATGAACATCCACATCAATCTATCCAGATCACACTGTCTGATTCCTAAGGCTCTCAGCAGGTAATAAACCAAAATAATGTAGCTGTAAATTAACATACAAAATCCACACAACAGAGAAAAGGCTCACGATGGATGTTTCATATGCCTCTTACACACTTCATATCTCTTCAATCAGCATTGAATATTCACCACATCCTCACGTTAACAACAATCAACAACGGCCATTAACGAGTCGACTGAGAAGACTTTTTTCTAAGTAGCGCAAAGGGATGGGTGAACAAAACGTGGAAAATTAGGCAACACGTAGCCTGGACAACGATTCCAAACATTTGAATACATTATTTATATTCATGCCCTCAGCTTTCAAGGAAAATCGGGGTTAACTATGATGACGGAGAAGCCACGCTCACGTTACAGCTTTCAGCATTGGCCACCATAGCAAGCGCTCTCCCCATCAACCTCAAGGATATTTTCCATAATAAAGTCTTACCTCAACGGTGGCTGAATTTTGCAATGGAGACATTGCGGTTGCCTCCCATTCGATTTGATACGGCTCTCACTTCAAAACTTAACAGTGCTGTTGATTTCTACTCATTTCAGTCCCAGTACACTTTAAAGCAGATTAAGAAAAAAGTTTATGTTCCCCAGAGTATTCTAGGGAGGAAGGGAAGTCGGTATTTGCATCCTCGACTGCTGTATTTTGAGCTGATTTTCTATAAAGGCGTTGAACGTGGAAGAAACCAAATCTTAATGACTTTCTGGTGAGCAGCCTTCCTTTTTAAGTATGTTATCTGAGAGCTTTTTTTTTAATTTCACAAAATATTCAACTGTGGAAGTCACGCACCTGCAAAATGCTGCCTATCAGCAGAGAATCAAAGGTTTCTTTCAGTCGTTGATCCTGGGCATGGGTATGCTCTGATATGCGTTGTCTCCCTCTACCAGTTTCCTTTCGCAGAGTAGCGTTTGCTAAACCAACCCTCTATATTAAATCTACACACCTACAAAATTCCGTGCATGCTACAATCAGGGTGTATGTAACGGGTGATTCCACACCAGGCATGCAGCACTCATCCCAACTGAAATTAGAACCGCGCACGCTCGCCCGGATGCCATGCGCAGGCCAAAATGAGTTAGGATGGCTATACGCCGTAATACCAGATACTAGGAGAGTGCTACGTAAACGAGCATGCTGCCATGCAGTATACTATTAAAGATAAGACTACTGGCTAGTATTATTAATGCGACTGACGAATAGCAGTACATGGTACTGAATTATGCTGAAGCTATATCTTGCCGGATACTCGTAGCTAATTATGATAATCAGACATTTAGCACATATGCAAAACCCACTAAACCCACTGAGAGTCAAATTTTCCCAGAACTGATCTATCGCAACAATTATGGTCCATTATTGCACCTGGAAAATATGAAATTTTAAATATGTTGGTTCTACAATCTATTTCCTAGGTTTTATGCCAGTGATCATTTCTACCATAATAGTTTGGCTCTAGCAAAATTGGTTGAATTTCCAGCAGAAAACAGTCTGCATCAAACTTTTGTAAAAAATTTAATCTATATTTTTCCCTTCGTTTGGATATAGGTTTCCACCCTAATTCCCTCAACAATATAGTAAAACTGCTTTGTTTATCGTAGAAAGTTTTCACAAATCTTGCCGCACTCCGCTGTATGTGATCTATATATGAAAATAGGCCTAATTCGTATGGGTCACATATACTAGTGACGTACTCAAAGTGAGCTCATACCAGAGTAAATAATAAAAGCCTGGAGACTTCAAGTAAGTATGTACTGCTACGGCTAGGCTAAGCATCCTACTTTGTATGCATTGTTCTTACTGCTCTTTCTGCGACCCATGGGTAAAAATCCAGTCGGTTCACATCGCATACCGTTTAAGGTTTTAGCTGTTAGTGGTTTTTGGATTGTCATTCCGTCATCCGTATTATTGTTTCTCTTTTTAAAATACTTTTCCTAAAACACCTCGTGTCAGGGTTATATTTAATCGAAAAATTTGTGTACCTTAGAAATTTTTGCAGTAATGTGGGAAGGATAGGTTTGATAATGAGTGAATGATGAGCAAATATTGATTAGACGTTCCGATATTGGAAATAGGTCAAGAAAGCATTACTATTTGGCTTAGCCATTTAGAAAGAATGGATGAGTGTCAATCGACAAAAAAGCAAATAAGCAAGAGAGCGTGAATGAAGCTACGTATGATTGTGACCGAAGCAAAGATGTGCAAGAATAGGGGAGATTCGATGACATTACTAATGTAGAGTCATTTTTCTAGACCTGATAGGGTAATTCAAGCTATTTTTACTGCGCCTGCCTCGAGCACAATGGGGTATGACGCTTTCTTGTCCATTGTCTCTCTTATTTTGTCACTTTTTCCCGTTCTAAACTTGCAGAGTAACGTAAAATAGTAATTCCTATTTCCCACCCAGATATTTGTAGCTCCTCAATTTAATAAGTTAGCTCATTCCTATATGTTTAGTCTTCAACAGGTGACCTAACTGTCTCTCCATCAGATGTATTACACAATATCGTATGTTATCTTGTTCCAGCTTTCAACACTACGCTCAGATCTTTTATTTACGCTTTGAATTCACTCCTGATCACTAATTACATAAGTATTTTATCTTAAGACTTAAATATTGAGCTTATGAAGAATTTATCTTAAGACAAAATATTTTGATTGTGCCTACCCCGAAATGTATTGGTGTTATGGATATGTTAGTCTTTTATGTGTGGAACATTTTTTTCCATAAAACAATTGGGTCATTCCACGTCAGATCAGCAGTTAGTTGACCCTTGGGGTCTCCGATTCGAACCAAACTTTTTGTGTGGGTTTCATCTGGCATTATATGAAAAAATGTAGAAGCGTTTTTCGAAAAAAAATGTTGGCAGATCTAGAGACGATCAAAGTTTCGACCATTTTGCGCTTAGACCTTTTTTCTTTATGTAATATCTCCTAAACGAAAATGGCTAGAGAACCGGTTTATGTCTTATTTTGTTCTGAGAAAAAAAACGTTTTCTGCGTGTATCATGGTTTTAATGTAAATTTAATGAACGAACGCGAGTATCAGAAATACACACGGAGTTGGTTCTGTCCTTTACATGTGCTTTCGCTGCAATATGACAGGAGGAGTCGACGGGCTTTGTCTCCATCCCTTCGCTGAACGGCCTTTCCTCGGTCGGATCGGTAGCCGTGCGGCGCCGTTCAGTTTGGCAACGCGGCATCAATTGAAATTATTAAAATTAACAAATAATAACATTTTTACATATTTTGCATCGATTAATAAGTTTTTCCTTGGCTTCGCCGGTCCAGCAAAATTGGCGAGTGAAATTCTTAAACTGAGAAATGGAGGGCCTTTTTTCAAGAATAGTTTATGAATTAACATGATACGTACGTCTTTATGATTGATTGAGTAGAAAAAGGGATTTATTGAACATACCATCAGTTTCTAAAGCTCGATGGAGAATGATTCAGTCGCAATACACCCCGCTCGTCCAAATATCCGTTTTAAGTTGCGCGCGCAAGAAGTGACAACACAGCAATCGTTCACACTTGCATATTTTCAGAATAATCTGGTACAATTTATACTATGCATAAATCATGTATTTTCGGATCATATAAAAATTACAAATAAATTAATAAGTTTTTCCTTCGTTTTAATTTTTTGATTCTGTGCAACTTTTAGGACTGGATAATGTTTAGACATTTTCGTTCATTGACAACAAAATATGCGTCATAAAAATTTTCGCATGCCATTTTGTATCTTTGTCAACTCTCGCAATCTTTGGTGAGAAGTCATTGCTGTAGATTGCGCAGTTTTTCTTAGGCTGAGTTACAAAGTTCATGAAGTTGATAAAACTGCTAAGTTTAGGCACTGCGTTCTCGATTATTGCAGTAACGTGTCTTTCATTTTTTGTTATATTATATAATAAAAATGTTGATAAATTAAAATAAAATTATCTTAAAAGGGGTGAATAAAATATTGCACTAGCATTTACATGGACCAAGATATAAAGTCTCAAAGTACAGCGGCACATCATTTTAACGCCCACCCTCGTGGTGAAGGAGGGCGTAGTCCAATCTTTGAAGTTAAATATCTCCGTTGTTTATGAACTGCCCACGACAAAATTTGTTTTTGAGATAAGAAAAAAGGCTAACGTGTCAAACTAGAAAAAAAATTCAAATTTAAAAGTGGCTGTATTTTTTTTATTAAAATTTAAACATTTCAAATTGAAACATTGTCAATACAATTTAATTTATTGACAAAACTGATAACACCCTATTGCTGTACATTATTTTGAAAACAAAATAAGACAATCTGTTCTCTAGCCATTTTTGTTTAGGAGATATTACATAAATAAAAAAGGTCTAAGCGCAAAATTGTCAAAACTTTGATCGTCTCTAGATCTGCTAAAAATTTTTTTTTCTAAATACGCTTCCAAAATTTTGCATATAATGCCAGATGGAACCCATACAAAAATTTTGGTTTGAATCCGAGACCCCAAGGGTCAAATCACTGCTGATCTGATGTGAAATGACCCGATTTTATATTCTTTGTTAAAAAGCTGGTGGATTAAACAATATTTAATGTGAAATTTTCCTGTTCATGCAATAAAAAAGTGCTACAAGTTAGAGCATCTTGTTCTTCTATAAATTTGCCTTTGATTTTATATTTTAGCATTTAAATGCATGGATGAATCCGGTGCCATGCTGTTTCGTACGACTTTTTGCTTTCTCTTCGAGAGTCTTCGTCAGGAAATTCCGCCAATCGACATGTGCCCAGTTGCTGAGCAATGTTTCCATCGGAATCCGGGACAATCGATATCGTTTTGTATCTGCCGGATAAATTTGTGTAGTCCTTTGGCCGAGCTGTACACTCATCCATCCTTTTCTACACGTGCGGCCCTACTAATTTATTCCGGCGGAAATAATCCAGGTTTGCATTTAATCGATGGTGCACACGTGCGCAAAATTAATGCAGGGAAAAAATAAAAACTCTTACATAAGCACTGTAGCAATTTTCTTCTGAAATATTAGGCATTCTGTTTAAAACACACCGGATTTATTTTACTCCGTACGATATTTAAAAACCCTTGTCCGGGGTAGGAAAATGTTTGGTTGCAAAAATTCTGGATTATTTCATGATGTTAGCCATTTGTGAAGCGCATTGCATATTTATTTAGAGTACACGTGGATATTTAGTTCTTTTTATTCTTTTGAATCTGTATTCATCATGAGTGGCTTTAAATTACCTATTAACTTAATACGTGTTTCGGAGAATTTCAAAATATTTATGCTGTGTTCATGTAATTAGTTCAAAATATCATTGAAATATATGTATAGTTCCATTTTGATATACTTCATATAAACTATTCGTTTGCAATATAATCTCATTTTAGGCCTTGTATTTAATTTGTTTTCTCATAAACAATTTTTTTATGAAGGTTCTTGGGGCACAACCAGAAATGGGGCTGTGGAAGCACATGGGAATACATCTTTAAACCTGAAATGTGGTAATGAACTTTTTAGAGCGTCTTATGTACTTCAAGGATTTGTCTTACTGGCTCTATGCTTAGCCCACTTAAGTTGAAAAAATAACGAATTTCGCGCTTCCAGCCTAATCCCAAGTTAAGGGTAATAAATTGAACAGAAACTCTTGGCTGGAGATATTTCTGGGAAATTAACAGGAAAATGAGTCTTCCAGGAATTGAAATCCAATGCTTTGCCTGTAAGTTTTAAAAAAATTCCTTTTCCGGTGAATGACGTTATGAATGCTCTCGGTTGGGTGACGAACTTAAGTCTTCGTGTTCTCTCCGCCATGCAAAGTTATTCAAACATGGATGTGGGAAGCCATTTCTGGCAGCTTTTTTACTAATTCAATGAATGAGTCTGGGCGAATGAGAGTAGATCGTAAATTATGTTTTCATCCCTATTTGAGGTTCAGCGATTCCTAATTTATCCTAGTTGAAAATATCTTTTTTTCCTTGAAAACGGTCACAGAATGGAGCAACGTTCTGCTACGATGAAAACACCGGTTCCCGATACCGGTTTCATACAATGAAGTGATTTCTGAGGAGTACAGTTATAAGACTTTCTTTCATAGACGCGAGTATCACGGCAATTGTCAAACAACCTCAGTGCTTCCGGCAATATAAACATCCGGGAAACTTGGAATTAGAAAAAATAAACAAAGTCTTTCTTACTTCGTCAAGTTTCTTACTAGCCTATTACTCCCAGGTTTATTCTTCGACCAGTTTCATTGGATTACTAGGTTTTTATATCAAAATCGAACATTATATAATTTTTAGCTCTCACTGTAAAACTGGATGAATACTACCAACGGCAAATAAATTAGCAGATTCGGCCACCATATCTTGAAAGTTTTATAGTTGTAACTATTTTAAATGTGACCCTCTGAGAGATGTCCGTTGTCACTTAGGTTTAGCATTATTTGGTACGGTTTGAATTCGATTCATATACATATTCGTCCAAATGCTGTTGACCTGTTGAAATGTTTTTTAGCGGTCGAGGCACGTAAAACTTAAAAGAAATACTACCAACAATTATATAAGATGAAACCGAAGGCGTCAATTTGTGGAATTATTTGATCTCCATAATTAAGAATAAAAATATACAGAATATCATTCACCTTATCTATTAACAGAAAACACTTTTTTTGTCGTTAAATATTGTGGATTAAACTCAATGAGTTTTTTAACCTTTAGGTTTTTCTGCCACTTCGTAAAGTGCCATGCGTTCTACAGTTTAAGGTTCCATCTGAAAGATCCAGTAGCGTGCTTTCAATGCCATCAAATTTACATGCTGTTAGGAGCAAGAAATCTATTTATATGATGACCGCCAACTTGAACCTGACCCCTCGGGATTGGAAGCAAATGCTTTATCCAACTCTTCAAACCTATATCCGGCCTCACGCTGTGATTTGTCCTCATGGAAAGAATTTGGACCTCTAATTTTGATTTCGGGCGAGTGTGCAGTTATTAACTGTCGGTGATGTATTGAATTATGATCGGTCATTTGACTAACTCTTGCTGTAAAGTTACTGGGGAGTATCGGGTGCATTTGCTACAGTTCATCTATTACTACTTAGCTGCTGTACTTCAGTCATTCTATCCGGCTCGTCACGAGGCACTCGCCATTCTCCATCACCGTTTACGACATTAAAAGCTCTTTTTTAAAAGGTAGCTCCAACCAAATGTGACTTTGAGAATGCCCTTTTATTCATGCTATGGGTGATTATGTTTACTTTATCTTGTGCCTGATAAAATAATAGTAAATTCATTCATAATAGAACACATCATTACAGAATATAAATAGTTTCATTTCAGCATTCACTAATAGGGATACAGGAACCCCTGAGAAACAATATTTCTTCTTTGGGGCTGGGGTCTCCTGCAATGCATACGAGTGTAGGGAAAAATTTATTATACTGTAAATAAAATTCAACTCGGTCGATGAGTTACAAAACAAAATAAAAAATGACTTTAAGTTACTGGAACATAAGAATGAAAGATAACTGAGCACAAGTGGTGAATGATACTTAGTGTACATTAATTGTGCCAAAGCATTCAAATTTGGGGTGTATTTTTTAGTTTAATTATCTGTGTTAAGTAAAACATTTTTCATTTTTTATTCGGTATTTTTTATTCAATGGGAAGTATACATCATTAGCATGAGTTTAAGTTTCAGGCTTAACCTTGTGGAAAAGTGATACATGAAATAAAATGTTGCTTTGTACTTTCCACGCTGTTTTCTTCTAACCAAATTAAGTTTTAAAATCACTCCACTCTTCTTTCAGCCAATTGCTTTATTTTCAAGTATTTCCAAGCATTTTCAAGAATATCTCTAGGTATGACGGAAGCGATAAAATAAGAAATTTGCATTACCGAACAGATAGGTACAAAAACTCGTTCTTTACGCCCAAAATAGGGGTATATAATAAAAACTGTACTCCACTAAATACACTCCCATAATACACGTAACCATTTCACCTCCCAAATCCTTATCCCTCGCATCTTTATACGGCTGGTGTCCTAACACCCCCAGAACCTCGCCCATGCAGTGGCTCGCAGGGTAGTATGTAGATTTAGATTCGCAAATGAAAGTTAAAACCCTCTGATGTAAAATGCATGAATGTGTAATACATGGTGAAAAATAGTATTATTCCAACCAATAAAAGTATATGTTGCATCTCACCCTTCCGTAAGGAACAGTTCTGTAGAAAATCCTATAGATGGCGACGCTTGCACTTGATCGAAGGTCCTTATACCCAGGTCATGACACAATCCCATAATGCAGTCTGATTTCTTCATTTTGGATCGGGCTCGACGTTTCGTAGCACTGTCACTCTTCATTGAGTAACCAAAAGTGTTAAGTCTTGATCAGTGTAACAAATTCTGTTTAAATTCTGTTTAAACATGAAATTGAATTTGATCTTTAAACTATAAAAGGACTAGATTAGCTCTACGAGGTATATTTTGGTGTTTATTAAGGATAAAATATTTTTCACGACGGAATGAGAACCATCTCTCATCTCTCGTATTTTAGGATAACATTCCTCATGGTATTTTGGCGCACAGTAATTATTTATGCATGCCAATTAACACCAATATGATCCTTAATTATAACTAAGCGTTAGTTGTTGGCAAAATAAGAACTTCATGGATAAATTTTACTCAAAAGGGGACACCATCCTTTAGTATTTAGGTGATTGCCGATTTTTGAGCTTGTTTCCTCCCAAAATATGTAGTCAAATGGAATTATGCAAATAATAATTGTTGTTTTGTACAAATAACACCATCGGAAGGAATATATAGATACTTTTCCGCCAAAAAATGGGCAACAAAGAACTTGGAAGTCCACTGGATCCATTTTTTAAAAGGGTATAAGGAACTTGATCGAGCCGTTTTAACGTTGGGAATCTCTCTGTCCAGAATAACTGTCGCTGTAGGCAACAGTCGCCTGTAAGATGTTGGTTAGTCTCCAGTGGATATGCAAAAGCAGTGCTGACAGAAAATCTCTGAGGAATGTCTTAACAATTTGCGTCACTATCCGAGCATATCATGGCCAAAAAGCACTCGGAGAGCTTATGGAAATGGACCTAATGGCTTAAGTAAAATGATTATTTCATGGCGAATTCCAACCCTGGTGTATATCCACCCGTGCGAGTGACTTCATACCACTTCATTTTTTTAAATGAAATGACTGGAAATTTTGAATTATTTATCCTCCATTTCACGCTACGTTCATTGTCTGGTGAGGTTTTTCTGGTAGTAGAGTAACTTGTAAGCCTTTTGACTCTGGAAAATATTACGTGCAACATTCCTTGCATAAACGCTGCTCTTAGAAAGTAAATGCCAACCAGTTCAAATTTTTGGCCTTGAGCCTTATGAATGCTCATAGCAAAAGCTGACTACTTCTAGTAGCATGAGTACGACGTTTTCTTACTGACAGTGCCTGAGTTTGCCTGGTAAAGTTGAAATTCTGTTTTTTTGGAGATCGATAAAGAAATGTTTTAAACAATCGCATGACAACTTTCGATAAATACACTACGGTACATTACTCCGTTTAACTTTCCAATCTGAAATCAACAACTCGTGTTACTCTAAGTATCCTTTTACGTCTGCTTTTTGTTATACTTTTATTTTTTGATGCGTTGCTACCTTGGTTACCCATAAGGCTCGTCTTGAAATTTGACTTTTAAAAGTAATTAAAAAAAAATATAAAATGACTTTTTCCAAATATGAGACCTTTCTTAATCATATTTTCTTGTCCGACTTTAATGTATTCTTAAGCATCACGAAAACTATTTGAGGCGTTTTCGAGAAAAATATTCAAGCATAGATTCAGAAACAGGTCGTTGAGTACTATAATATTACTTCAAATTTTAATCTTCCACCGCCTTTCGTTTCTCCCCATATTTACCACTCCTTCATTTGTATTAACCTCCTCAGTCTGGAGACATATCCAGCATTATTTTTTAAAAGTTCTTCATACTTACGTTTTGCGTTGCAAGCCATGCTTGCTGAGTTAATATATCTGTGAATTAAGGTTCTTAAGATGTTGTCACTTATCAGCAAGCGCTGAAATAGTGGCCTTGCCAATATTTTGCGTTGCTGAGCGGGAAGAATTTCAAAATTCTGTATATTTTATATAATACGCCAGGACCGAGGAGGTTAATTTACTTTCACCCACTGATACAAATCTAAAAAAACCTTAAGGTTATATGCTCATTTCCTTACTTTTCAGACTATGTCTCGTCGCTAGGCAACGATACCTTTCAGATAAGATCTGATCTTTGCTCACTATTAACCTCCTCAAGGGGTACCTCTTAACATTTATCTTATATTTTTAAACGAATATGCTAGAATTGTTCTTCTCTATTTGTCTAAGCCTTAAAACCCAGCTTCCTTCAAAATTCTACCTCTAAACATTAATCGCTAATTGACTTATTTCAATCCTTACGCACAATTTTTACAATCGCCATCTTAAGTTAAATGTCTATTTGTAGCTAATTTTCATGAGATGAAATATGCAGGATATTATGTTTGCTTTAGATGTCAAACATTTTTAAAAAATTTTAAATTCTCAAGACTAGAAATCCAAGGGAAAGCAAATATATACCTTTCATTATTCGATGCCTGATATTTTAAGTAAATTTATATGGTTTATATATGATTTATGAAGCTTTGGAAGATGTAAATACCCCACTATTTTTTGAGAATACTTCTGTTTCTATCAACAGACATCGTTGCAGAGATCCATGCCATTTTACTTATTGCTAAACATTTTGTTCTTTTATAAGACTTGAATTATTGGCAATGATATTTTGCCTAATTTATTTCTCCTTTAATGGTTTCTCATTATTCTTCCAATTCATTTATCGTTCAATAACTGTTTTCAAGAGCCTGCTTTGTCATAGAAGGTATCAAATGCGTCCATTTTTTCCTACTTAGGAGAGTTTTCATTTTAAAAATTGTCTCACAAACTCCTCGCTGAACTTTTCAATCAGAAACTTTCTCCATTTGAAAACGTCACTCCCCGATTACACCATGTTCCTTTTATCTCTAATGTTCAGCAACTCTATTCTTGTCTAATCTTCACTATCAATTAAATTCATAATCCATGTATATGCTCTGATAGCCTGTTTCCTTTATTCCAACCTTGCCTATCCGGTTATGGGTAGAATGTCCTATTTCTTTGCGCTCCTCTGCTTACTACGATTCATCGTTATTGCTTCTTCCAATATTAGTAAACCTGCTTCCTATATAGGCTAGATAATATTTCACCTGCTACTGAGGTAAAAGCCGGTAAAATCTCAGTAAAATTACACCCAGGTAAAATATGTTCTAGCCCACTACCCCTAAACTGGAATATCCCTTTATGCAAAGCCCTAAACTGAAATAAAACTTTATGGAAATTCCTTTAGGGGTCCCTGAGCCGACCAAAAACCATAGGGTTGTCAATTATCCACTTTCATCCTTCCCTGAAGTTCACGTTTCCAAGTTTGCTTCGGGTCCTCCCCGCCTCGCGTCTCCGTCTTCATTTGTTTTTTTCCCATCCTGCGCTCTCTCTAATTGATCGCTCGCCTTCTACGAACCAACGAGGTAACCCGAGAAATAAATCTAGACTAATGGAGGGACCCTCGTCTTCATTTTGGCAATTCGCAGCTACGCGCTCTTTTTTTTATTCCTCGTCTCTCGGCCTCGGAGAGGGAACTCTGCCTCGCCTGAAGATATTCTCCCCGGGAAGCGCCATTTGTACCTGAATGAGCTTTTGAGCGTGCGTTCAATAATTCATCGGGGAGGACGAACGGGAAAAATGCTTTGCCGAAGAGGTTTTTTTTTCACAACGAGCTTTCCCAGAATAACGATGTCTATGCCACTAGTCTGGTGATGCCTGCGCCTAGAATTGTAATGACTGTGCTCACTTTGGGAAATAGGCTGTTAAAATCCTATTTGACGACGCTGTAGGCATTCATATCTAGGAGCTGTTCGATATGAAAAAATTCCGGAGCTAATTGCGATATTTTTTAGTGGAAGTTGTGGTAATCCATCGGTAGGACGACTCGAAAAATTTGATCATTTGGTTCTGTTTAATGTATTTTCTTTATTCATTGGTCGTTCTATCCTATGATTGGTTGACTGCCGCCCTTCACCGTTCTCTATCTAATGCTAGTTTTTTTTATTCCTGGTAGTTCTTCTTATGTACTTTTCTCTTTATTTGGTCCTTGAACTTTTTACTGGGTCTTTCTTTGGGGATTAATCCCTCTATTTTTCCTTCAGTTGCGTTCTTCACAAACACATTGTGCCTCAGAGTGTATCCAGTCCACCTGGTTCACCTTTTCTGTCTGGTATTCCATGTGGTCTCTTCCTCTTCTACTCTTCTGTAAACTTACTCATTTGTTATTTTTTGCATAAATTTTAGTTTTAGCATCCTCCTCCAGCACTAGGTTTGGAAAGCTTGTAGTTTGTTTTAGGCTGCTTTTTCAATAGTCTGTGATTCCAATCCATAGAGTGCTACGCTCCACTCGAATGTTTTGACATACTGTTTCTTAGTTTGTAGTTCTATCTTCTTTAAGCACAGCAGTTGCCTAATTACCATGGTTGCCTTCTTAGCTTGGGCTATTCTTTGCTTGATGTCTGTTCTACTACTTAAGTCCCAGGTGTCTACTTCTTAAGTCCCAGGTGATATCACTTCCTCAGTTGGTGAAGGAATCCACTTGCTCTAATATCTCTCCTCTCAGTGTGACTTCTGCATTCAGCTCTCTCTTCAGCATACAAGGATTTTAGTCTTCGTCTCATTAGTTTTCTTATGGTACGGAGTCACGGATATGTTAGTTCATTGCGTTAAGTGATATTGAAAGATCATTGCAATCGATTGCGAAAGATCATTTCCAGCTATGACTGCAATATCATCTGCGTAGTGGAGCGTGTTTATTTTTCCTTCGTTAATCAGAATTCCATTCAGTCCAGCCCCTTGTGCCTCTGTTTGCCTCCTCCACTGACGGGTTGAACAGTACTGGGGAGAGGTTGTGTCCTTATCTTAGTTCTTTATTAATTACAGCTTCCAAAGAAGGTTATTCAAGATACCAAGATGTTTTCCAGATTTAATTTATCAATTCTCAAATGAAATAGAAGAGACGTGAACATTAACAAATAAAGAGCATAAAGATATTGCCTGTTAAGAGGTGATTCAGTGAATGGGATCTGCCTCAATATTCAATTGGCCATATATATAGTCCATCATACACATGAGTATAAATATTTTATTTTTTCCCTCAAAATAAATATTTTTTTTAAACAGAGAATTTGTAATTCATTATATAAAAAAGGGTTGCCAATACGTGGGGTGTAAAATTAATAATTTGCGAAATGGACGTCCTATTTCACTGCCAATATTGCCGAAAATGATTTCATATTCTTAAGACTATATCCAAAGAAGGTAACAGTTTGTGCATTTTGCATGCTTCTTTATTGCGTTAGTTAGTAATTTTATGGACATAGTTTTAAAATTTGAGTTTAATGAACGGGATGTATATCGAGAAGTTTGAAAAAATTTGAGAAATGTTAATTATGAAGTAAAAAGACATTATCAATTCTTTTGTTGCTACCATTGATCTTTCTCTTTTCATATAAATAATAACTTTTGACTTTCTCAAATCGATTTCAAATACGGGAAACGGGAATGATTTCACTCACCTCCTAAAGTACCTACTTTTATAACTATTTTATTAAAATATGCCGGAAGCGCCTATCGTTTTGTTGACTTTTTTTTTTTCATAAATACAATTTCTTCAATGCCACCATTGGGTATGATAAAGCACCTGCAGTTGAATCAATATTCGCATTATATCTCGGTTATGTTCTTCAGGATATTTGAAGTTTATGCAACGAGATTTTAAAACATTTCAAAGGATGAAATATTTGTATTAAATTTGCTATCAGAGGTCATATACTGGCAAATGTTGGATTAGAGGGAAGTACCCGTGCTAAACTTTTGCAGTTGAAGATCCTTGTCTCCATGGAAAATTTCTCTTCTCAGGTTGACATACGTCCTACGTATCATCATTCGATCCACGAAGCCTATTCTATTTCTGAGAAGATTAAATTAAATAACTTGTACAGTCACAGATAAAACAACACACACCCTTCGGTTTTCAACGCTTAATCGTCATCTTCTGGTGATTTCTGTACGTTTTCAATCCTTTAAATATGCAAGACTGTTGGAAAATGAGCGATTAGGGTGGTTCTGGGGATGGGAAGTCTAAGACCTGGGGTGAATGGTGTGAGAAGGAGGAGGAATGTTCGTTGGAGAGAGGAGGGTTTAGCCGGAGACGGCGGTGAGGATGGCAGGGTACAAATATTTTTAAATAACCGTCAAATCAGGGTCATGCGAAATTTTTATTTCTGGTGGCTTATGTGAGTCAAGTTCGGGTCTATTTTTTCAAAACGTAAAATTTTAATCTTTTAATTACTTTTGTGTCATAAATTAAATTATGTTAGGCAAAATTTCTTTTGAACGCACAGTTATTTTTTAATGCACGTCAATTTTATTTGAACTCTAATGTTAAAATGATGGAGTGTTTGTCCAACATATTTACGATAACAGTAACCACATTGTGCAGTGTTTAACTCAATCTATTTCTTCCCTACCCATACCTATTCTACCTCTTCCGACCTGCTATAGAATACAGCATCTATTCGTCTATTATTGCCTCTTACAACCACAATATCTGCATTTCACCTATTTCTCCTAGTTTTCTCCCACCATTCCCAGCATTTCACCGTTCGTTTTCCTTCCGGCCATGTTACTTTCTCCATTCCTCTCCACACGCACACCTCAAGGTCCTACTCACTTCATCTTTCCTCTGAGTCCGTGCTTCATGAGCGAACTACAATGCCACTCTCCACATTACTCTTTCCCAGACTTTCCTTTTCATTCTTGCAAGAGGTGTTAGTCATAAATTCTCTCCGTTTTGTTGACCCCTTCGTTAACACTAATATCTTTACTACTATCCCCACAATCCCCCTGCGTGATAACCAGGTTTCCCCCAATAACATTGCTGTCTTTATTATTTCCTCACTACTTTTTTGGTCAGTCTCACTCTCTGTGTCCCATAAAATCACTTTGGTTTTCTAATGATTAGTAATATTGTCAGGATTTACACGTATAGTCTAGGTTCCTCACCTCAACTATGCGTGTGACAAGGTGACTTATGCACTCTGGCCCGGTAAACCCTCATCTTTCGAATTATTTTCTCGAATTTGATCGTCTCGACGAAGTTTTACTTAATAGTATACAAATTAATGTGTGAAACCTCACTGTGCCATAAATATCTTATATAAGTGGAGATTTTATGACTATAAGTAAATTTTTAATAGAAAATCGCCGACATCGTATGTGCACATCAACTCCGTAGCTCCTCAATGCATTTTTGAAATAGAGAAAGTCGTTATGCCTACCGTTTTTGCTTAGTTTACCAATTTACCGAGAAAATTTTGTTTCTGAAAGATAAACTGTTGAGCCGCAAAAAAGATACTCATAACTTGTAAACGCCTTGTAAAAAAACAACTTTTTCACTCCAAATCCAACCTCTGATGGACCAACTTTCGAAAGAGTCTCTCATTTCTCCAATCTGTTCCTTTCTTAAATGAATTAGTATTAATTAAAATGTCCACATGAACTCATTCACTACTTTATTTTTCTTCCTGCATCCCCAGTCTTTTGAAAATACTTTTTAAAAATCAGAGTAAACGAAGTCTCATAATCAGTATAGTAAGTTGTTAAGTTTTTCTTCTATTTTTTGAATATGTTACTGTTGGGAAATATCATTCTTCAGCAATGATATTTTTTGCATCTCACGTCTTTGAATTGTGCAATTTTCAATGGGAAATGCGATTTTTGAGTGTGCTTTTTTATTTGATTCGCCGTGTCAACCAAATAAGAAAAGGTGAGAACTTGACACCTTGGCGAGTTAACGCCACTCCTCCTGATTGTGCATCTGCGTCGGACAGTTTGCCATGACGACGAGGGCGTTTAATATTCACGAGCATAAAGTGGAGGTAGAGTGGTGGAGTGTGGAATGTATGAGCCTCCTCTCACGGGGCGAACACCCTATCCCTTCGCCCCTCCCTTTTGGACATGACACCTGAATGTGGCGAATAAACTCCACGCTACGGAGCGACGCAGCGAATTCAGCGCGCCCTACCCTCCGACGCTCATTTGTTTACGACTTAATGTGCGCCTGCCTCCACCAACCAACCAACCTCTCTCTCTCTCGCCTTCTCTCCAAACCTCCCTCTTGTTGCACCAGTGCTTTCTCCCTCGTCCTTAAACTCGCAAAAAAAACTTCCCTCGTCTCTCGAGCCCCCATGAATTAAGTAGTCACGTGTGCTGCTGGGAACGGGGGGTATGCGGCATTTCTGGCCATTTCTACGCACAGTCGTTTTCCAAAAGCTCTGTTCAAAAGTCGAGATGAGATTCTCGTACTTCCTTTGAAAGATATTTCTCAAAACTTTTATCTTGAATGACAGAACTAAAATATTTTGTAGCCGTGGCTGTTGTCATGGCATGCAGATGTATTTTAACCATTGAATGCAGGAATATTTTTGCAGAAAATGAAGCAGACTGTTCCCGATGCAAGTCAATGACATCTTCATGATTGTATTTTTATCGTGTCATCTGCATCACGCGAGTGTATTGTATTCTATTTGTTTGGAAAATTATTTACCTTATCGCGACTTCACTGGGAATGAGAGGTTTGGACCATGTTTTAGCCAGATGAAGCCGCTTCTCAATGTATACATTTCATTCCTTAGATGATACACACCATAGTGTTCCATTGATGGGGTCTAAAAAAAATTTAAACATGGGAATTGGCTTTTGATGAAAATGATAGGGTAACAGAAGTATTGAAAGTTAGTAACAGCGCTCAGTGGGCTGAGATCGAAAAAAGCTAGCCAACAATGATTTTTTTTCACTTTTTAGTTTTAATATAACAGTTGCAGTTTATAATAGTACAATATACAAACTACAGTAAACTAAAATAATATTAGCTCAAAGTGTTTTTTAACGTCAGCAGAGATCTTTTAAGTTTAGAAATAATTGTCAAAATTTCCATCTGCCTTTTTTTGTGAGAACTGTTAAATGTATTGAGCTCTTGACGCGTTCTATGACCTGACATGAATTATTCTTACCTACTATATAAAAGTGTTTATTTTAAATAAGAGGTTGAGAAACAAATTTTTAATCGTTTTTACAACTTTTTATTAAATAATAAAAATACACTGTTTTTCGCTTTTTCAATTTCAGCCCACTGTTCAAATCACAATCATTTGCTGATTCGTTATTACAACAGCCAATGACATACCAGAAATTACTGTAAGGAACGTGTCATAAAAAGCTCGAGTTTGCCTCTTGATAGAGATATAAACCATTTCAGATAAAGATGGTGATAGAAGCGATTTTGATTATTACTGTTAGTTGTACAGTACATTCGTATTAATTATGATTGACTACTTTATGTATTTTATTTTCATCTATTCATCATTAAAAAGTTTTTGGAAACAACTACACTTGCAATTAAACTTCTACTCTTAAAGAAATATTACTTTTTTTATACTGATAGGGTGCACCGAATGGATTTCTGGATTTTTACCATTTCCGCCATTTTGTTTAATAAAAATCCTAGGATCAACATTTTGGCAAAATAACATTAAATTTATGCTTGAGAGCCTACAAATAATTAACTGAGAATATTTCGTAGTACATATTAAATTTTAAACTATTGAAGATATGATTTTTGGCCAGCTATTTTTGATTTCAGCCCACTGTGCAGCGTAGGCTAAGGTAGTCTCTCGGGAGCCAGCTGGCTAGGTGAAGCCAAACCAAAGATTATGGTATGGATTAAGACAAATGACTTTTTTATTATGAGGAGGTATCGGTTAAGATAGTTTTGAATAGAGGATAGTAAGGTGCATCCCCCTAGCATTTTGCAGGATTTCTTTTTTCATTTCAGCATACGTCTTACCTCTTTTCATTCCGCCCTTAGTGCATTTCCTCTTTCTTCCCCTTCCCTGATCACCCAATATCTCCCATTTATTACGGCCTTTAGCAAACCTTTGCCTCTCATCACCTGCCCCAACCGCTTATTCTGCCTCCTCTTAATCTCCTGCACAAGTTTCCCCACCCATACTATCAGTATTCCCTCGTCCAATCTTTCTGTTCCCCGCACTTTCTCCATCCTCATCCACACTCACATCTCTAAATTCTGTCTATTCTCTTCCTTTTCTCTTGAGTCTAGGTTTCCGTGCCGTGCAACTCTACTCTTCTCATTGAACTCCTCACTTTCATTTCCATTCTTCTACACGAGGTGTTCAGCACCAACTCACTCCTAATGCCTCACCCTGATTGCGCATTCTTCCTTCTCGTATCTCTGTTTTCCTCCAATCTGCCAGACAAGATTTAAATTGTTTCACTGGCTCATGTTTGTTCTTTCCAACTTTTATGGCCACAATTCCTTTGTTCTCGCAAATTCTCATATCTACACCAACATACTACCAGCATGGGCGTGTGTCACGGGGACGTTTGGACACATGCCGTGTAAAGGTTTTGTGAAGTGTAACGGTGCAGTGTTTTATGGGTGTATTTTAAGTGGAGCTCCGGTTTTATTATGGTCAGTTATTGTGCATGGAAAGAACATTTTTCTGTACCTGGATTGTATAATAGGGGAGGCGACCGACAACTTAGGTCATTTGCGCCATAGGGAGAGGTAAAGGAGGAAGGGTAGATAGAAACCCGGTGTCGGCATTAGCCTGCTCTTAACGAAAGGCACCAAGGGGACCACGGTTTAACATCTCATCCATCAGACGGAGTACTGCACTTAAGCGTCCTCCAAGACACTCAGGTAGGGATCGGGTTTTCTCTGAGAAACATTCTCCTTTGCAGGGATTTGAACCCTGGCCGCCCGAATGGTTAGCCAGTACCCTGACCACCACACCAACTCGACCCCCATTTCTGTATCTCTCTATGTGGCAATCTATTTATCTTATTTCATCGCTTCTGTCGGACTTTGAGAAGCAGTGTGGCATCAAAATGGCATTCTCTCTGTCGTTTTGAAGAACACCAGTTCTGAATTTCTCGAGCAAACTAAGTCTAGCGTGCAGCCTTTGAGTCTCTAATAGCTCCCAAATTAATCCCTGAAAAATCTGAGAAACACTACATTTACGATCTTAGCAGTTTTTAACGAAGCGCATTGCTTACCTTTGTATTCTCTTTTTTTTGTTACATCTTTTTGTTCAGGGTCCCAAATGCTCTCGGCGCATTTGAGGTGAGGCCTAACCAGAGATAGCCATAGGGCTCAAGATAGACTGGATAGATTGACCGTATTGCGATTTCCTTTTTTCAAGTTAAGGTAGTTTGAGCGAAAAATCGTTTTACGTAGAAATCAATAAATTTGGTCTCATGTTAAAGAAAAATATATCACCCTTCCATTGACACCAAAAATTCAACCCCTTACCACTCTACTTTCCAAGATATTTGCCAAAAAATACAAGCCCTTTTAGATAGGAAAAGGTACAAGCATGTTAAAGAAAAATATATTACCCATCTATTGACACCAAAAATTCAACCCCTTACTTCATTACTTTCCTAGATATTTGCCAAAAAGTACCAGCCCTTTTACATTGGAAATGGTACGTGCATGCACTCCAGAGAGACCTTATATTAAAAATGAGGCATTCCCTACACTTTGAACTCGTCAAAAAATCAACAGCGTGAAGTTGTGTGTTTTTCAACTATTTTTGAAAATTAATCATGTTGTCTCCGCAGTAAATTCTTCGGAGTCACAATAAACTTTCTGTTTTGATGTAGTTGCAAACGTACTGCGTGAAAAAAATGAGTCAAGTTAATGACTTATTTAGATATTTTCATTTGATTACTTACAATGTCTGTCATGTAAAACTATATTACTGCAACATAAATAATACGATATTTAATTCGTGTGTCTCTCAGATGGTGAAATTAAAACGTATTATTCGAATATAGTCTCCATTATGATTAGGGAATTATCTCGCGCGGAGTACCTTAAACGGCTTGCGATTAGTGTAAATAGATCTAGCACATCCTGATGTGGTCTCTTCCTTTCCTTCTATAGCCCCTCTCCTTCTATAGTCCGATTGAGAAAAAATTCGAATTATATTCATTTTTTACTACTTTTCATCAATCATAACTCCCTCATATTTGCTTTCCAACAGAACTCCTGGGCCTTCATGTTTTTACGCGATATTTCAAAATTTTATTATTTTTTTGCTCACTGCTGTGGTCCCGCATTCCAGGCTAGATACACCTCTGGCACACATTACGCCCAAAGAGGCATTTTCCCTTATAGTTATTGGGATATGGGGGGATAATCGTTTCAGGGAGATTAAAGGAAGAGACCACATCAGGATGTGCTTGTTAATTGCCGAGAATAATCTGTCTATGGTTTCCATATTTAAATGGACCGGAATAGAATAATAACATGATTATCATTATTTTTCACCGTTCAAATTCTTGAAATTTATTGAAATATTTTTCAAACATCTCCAGTTTCGTTTTAGTAACTCGAACGCAGTGCTCATTGCTATCTGCGAGACCTCTGCCTTATTTACTAATCTAGTCACGAAATCTGTAATAGATTCATGTACCAATTGACGAGGCACGCTATTTGCACGCATGGGTACCAAGATATATTCATCAAGGGGATGAAAATTTCCATGAAAAAATTATTTGACTTGATTGAGATTCAAACTCTGTTGTCTCAAAAGAGGAGTTTTGGAGATCCGGGTTCGAATCCCGGCCAATTCAAATGATTTTTTCCTGGCGGATTCCATTCCCTTAGTGTGTATTCAGTCAAATAAATTTGGGTCATATCTAATTTTATTCCTTTAGATACAGACACAGATAAATTTGCCCATAGATACACTTTCAATGACAATATACTTATTAATTTAAATAATGACAATAATTATTAGATTTGCGTTTGATGAAAGATTTTATTGAGCATGACCATTTCGTCTGCGCTAATGTTGAAACCAAAATTTAACCAACTACCCGTTTTAAGTTCTGAAATTTTGTGTATGAACCGCTATTATATCTATTTTTGGTGAAATATTGTAATCAATTATGGCCGACATAAATTAGTTTTCTATGCGTTTCCATTCGTATGATGATCCGTCTATTATGACAACCCTCTTCTCCACGAAGGATTTGTTCTAGATTTTTATCTCGATCACCTAATGACCCGTTCGTGGATCCACTCACTCACTAAGAAGATGGCTCGGCGTTAATAACTCTCACGAAAACTAGTTAACAATATACAAGCATTGAGATTTCATGTACGGTAATAGCCACAGATGTAATATATAATTTAAGAGCTTTTATTGAAAAATAAACTCCTTTTCCTTAAAAATCAGTTTTTACCGTGTAGGTATATTTGTTTTGAACACCATTTCACTATGCTACATTTTACTCGCTCCCGAACCGGTTCGTATTAGGTTCCTCTATCTGCCCCTTCTTATGCCATTCGAAATATCTATCCTCATACTTTTCTTCCACGCTTTCCCAGTACTCTTCACTCTGTCACCCCTTTTCAAAATGACTTTACCTCTCAACACGTCCTACATTCAACCTTACACCCTCAGGCGTCACTTCGTGGAAGTATTTTATAGTTGAATCCATATTAAAACAATTCTTAAACTCTAATCGTATTAAAACAATAAACAACAAACTTTTTTACCAATATTTATTAATGTACTACGCGTTTTGCAGCTTGCTGTATCCTCTGGTATAATTGTTTACATGTTATTTATTGATATTTACGATAATAACCAACGCCAATAAGCTGGAGGGGGGAATTGCCCTCCCCACTCCTTTCCGAAAAAATTTCCCTTTTTACAAGCCCCTAACCTATGTTCCCCTGCCTTTCCACCCAAATATTAGTTTGTTCCCCAATTCCCCCCCCCACCCCCCAGCTTATTGGCGTTGGCATACGGACTATCGTAGCTATCAATTAATAACATGTAAACAATTATACCTGGGGATTCAGTAAGCTGCGAAACGCGTAGTGTATTAATAAATATTGGTGGAAAAGCACAAGGATTGTTTCAATATGGATTCACGTCCTTCATTCATATATTCTGCCTCTACCGACTTCCTATCCTCTCCCACCAAGTCCAACGCTCCATCGTTTGTCATTCTTCGATGCCCAGTTCACCCTCTTCGTTCTTCTCCCAACTCACATGGTAAAAGTTTCTCGTTTCCTCTCGCCAAAAGGACCAAGTTTCCGACCCAAATAGAGCATCTCTCCTAGAGCCCCCTAAAAATTTCCACTCTCTTCAAAGATGCTGTGTTGGCTTTAGAAAGTCTATCTCTGCTGCCCCTGGTACTAAAGCCTTCCTGGTTATTAGGGACAGTTCGCCGCTGCATAACGAGAAGATCGAATATTTTCAACCTTTTTGTAAAATTATGTTGTTAATTCATGTTGAATGCTACTCAATTTCGGAATTGAATAATGAAAGGACTCCACAAAAACTCACCATTCTTCCATTTCCAGACAAATGAGAGGCTTGTGTATGTTACTTGATCGTGGGAATTTGTCTTTTTGTAGTTGCGACCAGAGATTATATATGTATGTGATTTTGGTCTGCTCGATGTGAGTGAATGTTAATGCCAATCCAGAAATCACTCATATTATCTCTAAGGGAAAACATGTTGAAGAGCTCTTTTTTAAGTAACTACGAGGTATTTGACCAGTGCGATCAGCCTCAACGTTTTAAGATCCTATTTAGGACAATGTAAATATTTTAAGTATACGTGGGAAGTATTTCTCATATGCTCCACCTAATTTAATCCTCAATCTCTTTCTTCAGAGCTTCACTCAACAATTCACTTTTTTTTTTAATTATATTATTTGGTTCGAGCAATTCCACATCCGATGTCCAAATCTATTTAAGCCGTGAGTAACGGAAGAAAAATGTTGAGCGAAGGAACACGCGTGCGAAGATCGAAACAAAGCATTATTTTAGAATGAAAAAGGATTTAGACACCTCTCGATTATAGAAGGGACTTGTGAAAAGGAATGTACGTGATTTCTCCCGCGCGTGGTTCCAGCTTTTACCGCGAATCTGCGCTAGGGTCGTCTCTCTCTCGCTTTCCCCAGCCATCTCTCTATTGTTTCGCATTCAGCTCCCTCCCTACTTGCCACGCCCCTCGAACGACACCCCCTGCCCCACTCCCCCAATTCTCCCTCCCTTGATTTTCCCCTCAACCTTTCCTACCTCACGAAGCGCCTCTCCCGCACACCACCAAAAAGGCCTTGATTTTCTAAGGGTGTGCATGAGTATATGTGTTTGTGAGGGAGGTGAGAGGGGTGTTGCCGTGGGATCGGAGAGAGTGGGTTGTCAGGGGAAAGCCGTGGCAACAGCAGAAGTAGGTGGAGACGGGATTGTGACGAGGGTGGGGTGGCAGGGTGTGGAAATACGAGGCCCCGGAATCATTCCTGGGATCCGTGGGTAATGTAATTTCCGCGTTGGAGGCATGCGAAGTTCATTTCGGAGGGCCGAATGAGCCGTCGGCAGGAGCGGCGAAAAATTTCCTCGGCTCAACGGCGGTTCTAGGTTCCGGGGAAAATTTACTCGGACGTCAATTCGGGATGGCTTGAAAGGCATTTGTCTAACTTCCACGCCATGTCATTGCAATGCTGCTACAAGTGCGTTTGATAAGAATGCTAAAAAAACATATTCCTACATAAATGAATGAATCGGGGTTGGTAGAGCAAAATATTTTACGGGCAAAATTTGCGGTAGTGCTGTGATATTCTGGGAAGTTAGGCTGCACATATACGAAAATCGTATTTATAAATATCACGCCATTTCAGATAGCTTAAATTTTAGAACTCATGACAATATCCGTATCAACTTGAAATGAAATAAGAACACTTTGTGTAATCCACACAAAACTTAAGTGGTATGAGCCCGACCGGTTTCAACACTTTCGTGTCATTCTCAAGGGACTCTGCAATTCGTTTTTTGGCGAGCACGTATTTTTACTTTATCGAAAGAGGGGGGGAGGAAATTGGGGTTGAGGAAAGTATGACTAAGGATGATGGATAAGGGTGAAGCAGCGGCTGGAGGTGGACGTAATCAAATAGTTTCTGGAAGGTGGGGGGACAGGAACTTGGTAGAGGGGAGAATGATGTAATGGTACCAAGTCATTTAGCAAATCAAAACCAAACTGCTTAGCGTGCGTCATAATTTCAAAGTTCTCAATAAAATCCAGCTTGGCACCTTTGTCAACAACATGTAAAACATTCACTTTAAAATCAGATTCATGATTAAAATTTGCTCGAAACGAATTGTATAGTTACTTGAGAATGACACAAAAGTGTTGACACCGGTCGACCTAAAACCATTCAAGTTTTGTGTGGATTATACAAAGTGTTCTTATTTCATCTCAATATGAACTCTAAATTTCTCAAAGTTATCTCACAAACCATTGAAGATATCCTTATCATCATTGGTCGTTCAATCCTAAGATTGGTTGACTGCAGTCTTCCACTATTTTCAAGCTAATGCTCGTTTCCTTACTTCCTGGTAGTATGTACTCTCTTTCTATGTACTTTCCTCTTTATTTGGTCCATAAACTTATTCATGGGTCTTCCTCTGGGGATCTTCTCCTCTATTTTAACTTCAGTTATGTGCTTTACCTACCTATTGCGCCTCATGGTGTCTGTAATCTATCTGATTCTTCTTTTCTCTATGGTGTTTTATATGGTCCTTTCCTCTTCCACTCTTCTGTAAACTTCATCAATACTTATTTTTTCGTCCAGTTTATCTTCATCATCCTCCTTCAGCACTAGGCTTCTAGTCTTTTCTGGTCAGCTTTTCCAATGGTTCATGGTCCTTATCTGTAGAGTGCCACTCTCCACACGAATGTCTTAACGTACTGTTTACTCATTTGTAGTCCTATATCCTTTTTGTTTGAAATCCTATAATTTGATTTAGACCATTTTCCGACTTATTTTGCTGAAGCAAAACTATTATGGTGGAAACGATTACGGGCGTGGGATTAGCTAGTTGGACTGCAGAGCCGATGAACTTGGAATGACGTTTTTTCTCATACAGTTGGGGACCATAATGGTTCGATAGATCAGTTTAGTGATGCTTTGGCCCTCACTGGGTGAAATGGGTTTTTTACATGTGTTGAATATCTTAACAGTATTATTAACATCTCACTCCGTCTAAACGCTCCGTTATGATTTAGCTTACGAATTATTAAGTATCTTGCAGTATTAATTATAAATAACATTGCTAATACCAACCAGTAGTTATATCGTAAATAGCATACTCCATGTTCGTTCATGTTCAAGTAGCATGTTCGTCTACGTAGCACTCTTCTACTATCTGGACTGACCGTTCATTGTTCTCCTAATTGATTTTGTCCTGCGCATAGTGTCCGTGGGAAAGTGCGTGGTTCTGATTTGAGCTGGAATGAGTGCTGCATGCCTGGAGTGGAAATACCCCATACTACACCCTAGCGGTGGGTTGTGCGGTATTTCGTAGAGTTTTTGTTTATTTATTTACACAGATCAGTACGCATAGACAAAGGTCAGGTGGCACTGTAAGGTTACGTCAAAAGGTACCAAGTGAGGCTAAATATAAACAAAACCATAGATAATCAAAACATCGTGAAAAATAAGCATAGATATTAATATTACCGATCAAAGTGCATAACTGGTGCACATCAAAGTCTTTGCATGCATTTATTATATTTAATTTTGAATGCCAGTATATTTCAAGTTAAGGGTTTAAACAACTCCAGATAACTGGATCCATTCAATAATTGTCCTGTTAAGGGATGAGAATTTTTTAACATTTTTTTTTTGAGATCTCTGTTTTACTTTGAGCATATGATAATTCTTGCTGTTGAAGGATGGCTCTTCGAGTTCTGTTCGAAGCTCGCTCCATGCTGTTTCGTTCTTAATTATACTATAAAACCCACAAATTCTACTTCTATTCCGCCTGCTCTGTAAACTATCCCAGAGACTCACATCATCTCTGTCACGTTTTCAGTCATCTTATGCCTATTCAGAACGTACCTCGCTTTATGTCTAAGAAAATTTCTGACCTGTATCATTACGGAAATTTTTGCCAATGTAATTTTTTCTTCTCCTCCAGCAGAAAGGCTGTAATCATGAAATGACGGACTATTAATTGAGTGATAAAAAATTATAAATTGTGGTATTATGCGAAATTTCCTATCAAAGAAGTGGAAGGCAAAGGGAGTGAAAACACCAACGTTTTCATTGAGTAAATGCAGAGCGTAGTGTGTGAAATTTTAAGCATTATGCATGATTTCAGGTGACGTTGACAAAAATTTAGGCCCACGGACCATCTATAATCGTTTGACGCCGGTGTGGAATATTTCATAGGTATTACGCAGAGTGCCTTGAGGCGGACATATTAAGCTATACTCCCAAAGGAGCGGTGGGCTATTTATGAAAGGTATAAGTTCAAAAGTTACAATTCTACAAGTTTTTAGCTGATTCCACAAGTATGACTTAAAATAGTTTCTCAAATAAGTACGTAGTAGTTACGTAGTACGTAGTACGTAGTACGTAGTACGTAGTGTAACCGTGGAAATATAAATTCTGCACCAACATAGATTTTACAAATTAGTGGACATTACCCAGTCCATATTTAAGTATTATTTGAAGCTCTGAATCTGTTTCGAAAGTTTCTCTCGCCATCTTCCATATCCAAGACCCAGTGCTTTGTTTTTTGGGGTTTATGAATGCGTGAGTTCAAAATGATTCGTATTTTTAGTTTACAGTCTGCCTTAAAATATCTCTAGTGAGAACGAGTCATTGAAAAAATTGATGGTCGCTAGAAAAAGTCGTTTATCCCATCGCATGAAGTGAAACATGAACTCGAAATAAACTGTATTCTTGCATATCAAGATGTATGCTGTTTATCCTTCGCGGCAAATACGTTCAACATGGTAACATTATAATATTATATGAGTTATTATGAAATATCAACCACTACCAGGAGTCATATCTATCAATTTTTCCGACAGATATTACTGAGCACACTCAAGATACAATTTTTTTGTGATTTGTCATTGTAGGGAAGTTTATGCTCCTCATATTTAACTCTCCATGCATTAACAATAGATTTGTATTGAAATGGTAAGTATATTGTTAAATATTAATGAATAGTAAGAGAAAAAACTACCTTTTGCATGTTCACCCTCCTCCATAGCATATTTTCTTGCCTATCTTGGTCTCATAACTTAAGCCCACGCCCCACGAAACATTGCAAGTCGCTATTTGTTCGTTTGCCCAGCTATTCTAATTTTTTGTTGTATAAGACCGAGGAAGATATTTCCTATTTGCTCACCTTTGAGGACCCGTAGGAGTTCCCATACATTTGACTAACTTTTAGGACTTTTTAAGTCGGTTTGAGAAAATAGAAAGCGTCGTAACCGTGGAAGCGTTTGTATCTTATGAAGTTAACTTGTAAGCAGCAGACTTATATTCAAGGTTCTTTATTGTTACTATAGAGGAGATTGTATTTTCCTCTCATCATTTCCTGAAATTTTTTAAGATTCTGTGATCTGTTTATGTCATTTTTCTTCATTTCTTTTGCAGGCAGAGTCAACCTTTCCAAGGACCGTCATAGAAAATAAATCCGCATTATAACTTTGTGCAGAAGCCTTGGAAGCTTAAGCCTGATGCCATTGTCGATTCTCATTTAAGGTCTGTGTCATTTTGGTATTCTTTCTCTTTTTAAATGTCTTTTGCGGCGATTTCTATTTCTGTATTTTCATTCTGTTTGAAAAGTAATTAGCCAAAGACGAGAGAATTTGTGGTTCTTCAGATCCATTCTTAGCGATATATGTGGTAGTTTCTCTTTTTCATCAGCCCGTTAAAACTTCGTTATATTTAGCTTTTCGCGAATTCTACTTTGAAGAAATTTGAGACATTTTAGTTTTAATAAATAAAACTTCAGATTTGCTTAAACTTGGTCATTTTTTTGATAGATGCAATTATTTCTTAATAATATCTATATTTTGCGTTAGAGTAGTGAAATATTTATAGAGATGAAAATAAGGTGCTATATGTGCGAGCGTTACATAAAAAATTATGCTCTAGTCAAAATAATTGATCTTGGAACAATTTCCATTTGGTTATTGTTAGTTGAAAACATAATGGATTTTTTATTTTACACATGGTTTGTATTATTTGGTCTATATTACAAATTTTTTTGTAGTTTTTGCCTTCCACGTCCATGTATATAAATGGAATGCACTGATTTATGACTAGGTTAGCTTCATTTATAATTCACAAAGGGAATTTGATCCTACGAGTGACGTTAAATCGTGTTAAAAATTCTGCCGAGTGCGCAAGCATATTCACCTGTAAAGCAAAAACTCTAATCCGAGCCCTTTATTCACTTGAATGGTTTTAGCTTATCCTTCAGGAATACCTCCATCAATGACTTAAGAGTTCACAAGGGGAGTATCTGTTAATAGGTTCCAGGGTTTGAACATAATTTTGCGGGAACGTAATCCTGCAATAGAAATTTAAAAATCATCTACTTTTGTAGTTATGCATCCAAAAGTTTCAACGAAATACGAGCTTGAATATTTTCCCGAAAATATCAACTGTTGATTTTCCCCTTTTGCAGCAACAGGCATTGGTCGAGGGGTAAGACAATGGACTGGTGGTCCTAAGGACACGATTAAGAGGCTCGCGGTCGGCAAGGATTTTTATTCACTATATTATTATACCTCAGTGCAGTGTTCACACTCTAACCTTTTCACCCGACGTGCGTTAAAACGAAGTTACGCTATTTCTTTGTATGAAAACCGACTCTTTGATCACTTGCGTCCCCTCTTCATTAGAAATTATTCAAGGAAATAATTTTTTATCGTTCGTGCTAAATATCTTCCGTAGCTTGCAATGGTGAAACTCCATCCAAAGAGTTCTCCCAACATATCTGTCTACTACTAACAGTACGCAGTGGCGTTGGTTGATTATCCTATATATGATTTTACACTTTCCCGGCGAATAACATTTGTGTAAATTTCTCGGGCTCGCCCCCGGGTAAGAAATTCATAGGCAGCTGACGTTTCGGGTCCCGACTCGTTACCCATTCTCAAGGCTTCTGATACTACTTGAAATGAACGTTTAATTTCACGAATATCCGATTTGGAGGTTGACCGGCCTAAACCGACGGCCAGGGCCTTTTTTCCCTATGTATCTACCATATCCGGGAGAATTTCGAGGGTTCTGAAGAGGTACAACATCGAAAGCATCCATAGACCTATGGCCAATTTAAGAGACCGCCTTGTGAGAGCAAAGGACCCAGTTGGCCTCATGACTCCGGGGGTATATAAAATCCTATGAAAATGTGGTGAAGTCTACGTGGGAGAGACTGGGCGAACTATATCCACTCGTCTGAAGGAACACCGCAGGCATTTCCGGCTTGGTCAACCGGAAAAATCAGCAGTAGTTGAGCATAGCCTGAGTCGGGGCCATAAGATCATTTGAGATGACACGACTGTTCTTTGGCGATTCGGCCAATTTTGGGATCGCTTAACCAAAGAGGCGATAGAGATAAGCTTGGAGAGGAAGAATTTCAACCGGGATATTGGTTACACGATCAGCAGCTCTTGGAATAGAATTCTGAGAAGAATTCAGAACGCCAGAGCTAAGTCCCCGCTGGTCAACGGTCCTCCACCACACCAATCGGGGCTCGACCAATCCCGCCCCGCCTAGCGCCAAATTAAACGGTCTTTTCAAGCTCGCATCAGTAGCCTTGATAATGGGTAATGAGTCGGAACCCGAAACGTCGACTGCCTATGAATTTCTTACCCGGTGGCGAGCCCGAGAAATTTACACAAAGATTATCCTATACATTTATGGTTGGCTAGATGGTGGAATTCTCTTGGTTCCACTGGTTCTTGCGGAGGCTTGCTGAATTATATGTATAAACTGATCATTATAAACCGCACTTAGCCGGCGTTTAATTGCTCTATCTTTTATTCATTAGATTCATTTGTAGGTTAAATTGCAAGTAGACACCTGACGGGTGACAGTGACAAGAAAAATAAAAAGAGTGTAACAGATTAATAATAAATGAATTGAAACACATAATGACTCTCCGCAAATTTCATTGTAATTTCATTATATTTACTATATTTTCATCAAAAATTTTAAATTGCATTATAATTTCATTTAATACATGCTATTTATTATACTTTCACATTTTTGGCATTCCTGCCTACGTCTCTCGACGGCTATAATTCCTATATAATCACCATAGATTTTGACTTTCTATGCGATTAATACAATTATATTTTAGCCAAAATGAACTGTAAAACTGTAGGTACTT
This sequence comes from Ceriagrion tenellum, assembly GCA_963169105.1. NCBI lineage: Eukaryota > Metazoa > Arthropoda > Insecta > Odonata > Coenagrionidae > Ceriagrion > Ceriagrion tenellum. The sequence continues at coordinate 128,382,225 of OY720637.1, forward strand.
TCAGTTATATTAATTGGCCTAAAAATTGGCTGTGGTTTACTCGCTCGAGTTAACCCTATATTAGTTCGGTTACCTTATTGAATCTAGTTACTTCTATGTTAGCTAGTGGAGTCAGCCATTTCTACATCTTAAAGTAAAATTCTCCGGAGGAGTTTCTGTTATTTTTTCCAATGTTTCGCTACTTAATTGCCCTGAGTGATGTGCAATATTTTTTATCCATTTCTCTGTAGTATTCCTCATTGCGTTTCGTGGTATCATCTTGGGGTAAATTTTTTTCTTTAACTCATCACAATTTCATGGCATTTGTATCACATTACGCTTTCGTTTTCTTTCCTTTTTTCATATTCGGGTTCGCCTGCGTGCGTTTGTTCCATTCTAGTCACGTGACCCTTATCCCCTCCTAGAATCCTCTCTTCCTCCCCCTACCCCCTTCTTATCCTCACCCCTCCCGCCCTGTCCTTCCCCATCCCACCCTTATCCCCTCTCATCTTCCTCCCTCCATTCGCTCTCGCCTCTTTGTCCTTTCATTTCCGCTTTTCCTCTTCCCTAATCCCTTCCCAAGTCAACTTTCATCCCTCTCCCTCCCATCACGCAGGGCTACCAATCCTCGCCCTCATTTCTCCGACCGTTGTCCGCGTTCTTTTACGCGTATACTGTCCGGGAGAATGGTCGCTTGATTTTTTCAGGAGACAGTGAACTAATAGTGGTATTCTCGCCACTCGGGGCAAGCGGTTTGGCTCGCAAGAAAAGGATTTTTAGGAGAAAAACCTTGTGTCGTAATTAATAATATTAATATTCTTTATTCCATTCATATGTATGTACACTTGGTTATTTATACAAAGTATAGTTACATAGGTGCCCCTGAGGAACTACCTAATTTGGGGTTACCATCATCAGAATGTTATTATGGCAGAGCTGGTACTGTTTAATTATGAAACACATTATTTTAAAAGTCATTTAGTGCTTCTATACCTCATTGTCAATTCATATTATAAAAAAACTCAAATTATTACGCGTTCACGATGACTTGAATTTTTATAATAACTTGAGCGAAAACAATCAGTTAGACAACTCAAGAAAAACTCTTATATTAGGAACGAAAAAATGCATTCACCACACATAATAGATGAATTAACGTGACAAGAAACAGTATAAAATCAAACACAACCCCATTTAGATATTAGAATTCTTAGCAAATTTTTATGCAATCTTTCGAAGCAAAAACTCAACTTTCTCGTGACACATCAACCATTCTTTAATAGCTGAAGCGAATTTCGATTCTGTGTCTTTCTTTGCCACATCCTTTGGCAGAGTACGAGATAGTTTTGGCCCCAGGTATAAATATGAATGACGAAAGATTTTGTTCTTTGGCCTAGATATTTTAACCCTTTCGCTGCTATGAACGTATCTGCTACGTTCACCCGGTAGACTGCGGCAAACGTAGCTCCTACGTTTGCCGTGGTCATCCCTCTCCACGTTTCCAGACTTTCTCTTTTTCCTGGGATTGCATTCTCCTTAGGCTAATGGTATTTCGAGCCCGTTCCAAGAATTGCATTATCCTCAGGCTAAGGGTATTTCAAGCCCTTTCCAAGGATTTTAGTTGCTAATGATAAACAGGTGTTCGTAACTGGATTTTCCGAGCGATAACTCGGCCTGAGAATTTTAGGTTCTCCCTTATGTGATCAGTCAGTAAAGGGTCATAATGGCGAGTGGAAGTATGTCTCGTGACAGCAAGAGGAGAAGGCTTTTTCAAGAAGAAGACGTTCTCGATATGTTATTTGCATCAGATAGTGAAAATGAAAATTTTGCTGATAAATTTACTAGTTCATCTGAAGAAAGTGACGACACGGAAAGTGATTCGGATAGTGGCCTTATCCCAACGCTTGTGGAAGTTGGCTCAACAACATCGAACCTTTGGTGCAGCACCCGTGGTTTCACCCCGCAGATTTTTGAGTTTGATGACTCCACAGCTGGCATTCAGAAAAATAGCGGGATTGATAAGAACAGTAGTGAGTGTGATTTTTTTGAACTTTTTTTTGATACATGTTTGATGGCTCATATTGTCAAAGAGACAAACAGGTATAGCAGTGTTATCATGAATGATTCAGTGCTTTCGCCAAAATCTCGACTTCATGCTTGGGAGAATGTAAATATTGAGGAATTGTATGTTTTTTTGTCAATGTGTTTGCTTATGCCACACATAAGAAAACATTCTATTCAGGATTATTGGGCCAAAGATCCTCTAATTAGAACATCTATTTTTGGAAAATATATGTCGCGTGATCGTTTTCTCTTGATTTTACGTTGCCTGCATTTTGCAGATAACAGTATGCCTGATGTAAATGATCCACTCTGGAAAATCAACCATGTTTTATCCTATGTAAACACTAAATTTAGTCATGTTTTTAGGCCATTTCGCAAGTTGGTTATTGACGAAGCTCTGGTGCTATTCAAAGGGCGATTAGGGTTCAAACAGTACATTCCTTCAAAAAGACATCGATTCGGAATAAAAATATTTGTTCTGTGTGACTGTAAGACAGGAATTGTTTTAGATATGATTGTTTACACCGGAATGAAAACTAAGATAAAACGAGACAGTGAATTGGGAGTGTCTGGTGAGGTCGTCAAAACTTTGATGGAAAAATATTTCACAAAAGGACATGTTTTGTATACGGACAATTATTATACCAGTCCAAAACTTTGTCATTTCCTTTTTGAAAGAGGAACTGGCTCTTGTGGTACAGTGAGGGCAAATAGAAAAAATATGCCAATATTTACCCAAAAGATGTCAAAGGGTGAATTCGAGAAGAAATGCAATGGTAGTGTTTTAGCAATGAAGTGGCACGATAAAAGGGATGTTTGTGTTTTGTCCACAATACACGAGGGAAAATTGGTAGATAGTGGCAAAAGATGTTTCAAAACAAATGAGAAAATACTGAAACCTGATGCCGTTGTTGACTATGTAACAAATATGAGGTTAGTGGATAAATCTGATATGATGGTGGGTTCCGTGGAATGTGTCAGAAAGACTTTGAAATGGTATAAAAAATTGTTTTTTCATCTTGTAGATATTAGTATGTTAAATGCGTATTATTTGTACAAGGTAAACACTGGAAAAAAATCCCAATGAGAAAATTTATAACTATTGTTCTGCGGCAGTTATTAGGAAAATACGGCGCTAAGCCGAAATCTAAGTCAAGAGGCCGAGCAAGTTTGAACTGCATCGAAAATATTGATGACAGGCTGACAGCAAGGCATTTTTGTGAAAAAATTCCGGAAACTGAAAATAGAAAGCATGCACAAAGACCATGTTTTGTGTGCAAACATACAACACGTAGAAAGGGTGTCAGAAAAGACACGCGATTTTGGTGCCGTGATTGCGACAAAGCGTTATGTTTTGATGGTTGCTTTATAGATTATCATACTCTAAAAATATTTTAAATGTTAAAATATCTAGATGACAGTAAAAGAATTAAATAAAAAGCATAGTCTTGTTATTTATGAATCTGAAAACCCATCGTCAACCTCCCTTAGACATAGGCGAAAAAAATATTTGATACCCTTCACTTTTCGGCCGCACAGGAAGAGGCAAGTTTCCGAAATACGGCCGCAGCGAAAGGGTTAAAGCCTGTCTCAAGTCTAATGTAATATGTTTTTGGTTTGGCCTTTTTGCCACCACGATTGTAAAAGACTCTTAGTACTTTATAAATGATTAAGTGCCTTAATGGCAGGATATTTTATTTTTTTAAATGAGGGAATGATTGGTTTTTTCTCGAAGACCGCTTAATAACCTACTCTTGACGAAATAAGCCTACTCTTGTGGAAAGGCAACAAGGGGTCCACAGTACTGCGTCCCATCCGACGGACTGAACACTTTACATGATTTGCTCTCCATGGAATACGCAATAAAAAATGAAGAAATCCCGGAATTCGAATGGTTTGAATCCTCATTGTTGTGACAATTCTAAACATAACGATATTCATATGGCCAAGGTGACTAGAATGGTCTTGAACACAAAGGTTACGCTTTAAAGTCCCATGGAGGACATGAATTTTGCGTTTGTGTTTGGATTATAGCCGAAAGTTTGACGGTCAAATATTGCTGACGTGTTTATGGCATGCAAAAATCGAAACCAGGTATTCTTTTGAAACATATAGTTATATCAAAAAGTAAAGAAAATTGGGTTGTTGTGGTGGTTGAAGTACTTGCTTCTCAAATCAATGGCCCAAGTTCGAATCTCATCGGTTGGGAGAATGATTGAGACGTGATCCCGATTACTACTGGTGGCATGAGCTGGCGCAATTACATATGAAGCCTTTCCTTCCTTGGCCCCAGCTGAGGATCCCCAATTAGTAAATACGTTACCTGAAGATGTCTTGACCTTAATTAAAGTAGATGATTGATAAATGAAAGCAATTTGGAAATTATTTATCCAAAAGAATTACACTTCCCCATTTAGGAAATTGTTCATTTATACTTTGAAAGAATCACTTCCAAATGTTTTTCTCACAAAATTATTACTCACGTGTACATGGACAACAAGTGCTTTTAGTGGCGATATCTTGAATGTTCCCACCTCCTTTTGTCACTTTATTTATATAATGCAGAAAAAATTATACTCATGTAAGGAAAGCGTATAGTCTTTTTATCTATAAGGTAGATAATATGATGCAATGAGGAAATCACAATGAAGCAACTTTAACTGACATCCTTCCAAATTCACGTGAGCCTTGCAATTTCAAAAAATAATATGAATCCTCGCTTAGCTCAATAGGTAACCCTTTTCATAACGTTGACTTGACTGACCCAATCCGATATAAAATGCCCCAGGCAAGGTCAGCAAAGTAAAGACTCTTGTAGCTTTTGTAAAATTTCCAGATGTACAAATAATAGAAGATTCTCTAGAACAAACTGTAAACCTAGAATATTTACCAAAGTTTCTTCATACTATATCACTCATTTACGTAAAAATAAATTTTCTTTGCGATGATGGATTACATGCCAACATTTTTCCTGCATGACAGGCTGGATACTGTCCCATGCAATTACTTCCTCAAGGCTAAGCTCTTGGTGGTAAAATTTTCTCCTCTGTGCTAAATTTACTTTTCCCATGAATTAGGATTGTATATTAGACCCCGACAGGTACCTTTCAGTCCTCAGCACCTATCTAACGCTCAGTCCAAAACATCAATTCACAGTGGAATATATGCTCCGATGTGAACTTATACGTACAAGCCACAAAATTTGTCATTGAACTTCATAGCATTTTAAATAAAAAACTCGAGTTCATATAAGGCCATAAAATTACCCAAGTACATGTAAAATTAAGATATGGATATAATTGAACATATTTTTAGGTAATATTGGATAGACAATTAACTGATCCAGGATTTTTAAAATGCAATAAATGCACAAATAGCCTTTAAAAGAACAATAGACTGCAGTGTTCCCTTAGCAGAGTAGCTGTGCTTACTTTGCATGTATGGAACCTTGTGTCGCTTATAAACGGAAGCTTGATAAATACGTAACTTTTTAGCAAGCATAACATGACTCCTGCTGTTAACATTACAGTATATAAGCGTTTATTTCTAGATCAAGAGACAACATTTCGGTGAAAAGGAAAAAACTGTACTTACTAGCATTCAACGGAAAGTAAAATGGGCCTCGTGTCGACGTTTATTTCATAATAATTCTTTCTCTTTATATTTGGCCATTAGCTCATGATCATATTATTTTAGCGCCCACAGTAGTACGTTGATATATGAGTTACATCTAACAAGTTCCGATTTATCACCCTTCACCTCCACAATATTATCTAGCGTCCCAGATTTCATAAATAACTGCCAAACAATATTGAAGTATTTATTGAAAAACAAATTTTTAGAGTTAATGTTAAAAAATGGACGCTTATTCAACGTAATAATGTATTTTAGTGTGGAAAGTTTTGGAACCAAACAGTTTTAACCACCAAATTTAACGATTCCGGGCCATTTTAAGGAAGAAATTTGGCATATAGGTTTGACGGTAGTAATTGAAATCAGCTTTGCTTTCGTCGGCAAGATCCATGATCGGGCAGGCGTTCTTAAATTACTGTTGCAGTAGCGTCGAAAATTTATACCATCATTAAATGGTTCAAGCATTACTAACATGTAAATAGATACTTCCAGGCATATTTTTTGCGTTCTGAGTAAATGGCCTAATTCCATGAGTGACTTGTGGAAATGGATGACTAGAAATGGCTTGTTGTCTTGGCATGGGTTGAGGGAAAAACATTAGTTTGGAGGAGTGCAACAAAATTGCAATGTTTGGAAATGGTCAGAAGCGAAATGAAAGTGCCCAAAATTACCGAATACAATGTTTGTCTGCCGATTTTGGAAATAATTATCCCCTTTAGACTGTATTCATGGGCTGTATTAGGAACACAGCTAGGGTGAATCACTTGAACATAACTTAGTGGTGTAACTCATCACATACCACTAAAAAGGCCGCCAGGCGAAGTGCTGCAAATCAAATAACTCCTAATAGCTTCTACTCTAATGTTTGCAGAGGGAATCATTGCTCAAACACCGCTAGCTTAGCAGCAATACATTTTTGCAGTTTTGTAGAGGCTGCCATTTTCTTTGCGCTAACTACGGAAAACAATGTTCGACTGCGTAAAATTTTTTTGTCTGTTTGGAGAGAAAAATAATATAGATGTGCAGCTAAACACCGTTTTCCATAAATTTACAGCTATCTAGCTAAATGAAACCAACTTTACAGCTTATTTAATAGCTCTACAACTAGAAAATCTACCGATTCTGCTATACGAGGACAGCAACTCGTGGTAGCTGCATAGCTGAAACAGAGTGTTTCAGTGTAGCCATACCACTGAAAAGTAAAAATAATGAGGCAGTTCAGGACCGCTATTGTTGTATTATGGGTGGATGTCCACGAACGACGTAGATCTGAGCGAAATGTCCTCATGTCCAGCGAAAGTCAGTTGGCAGCCCTGCTCTCATCCCTTCCCCGACTGATGTACATTATTATTTTTTTTTAAATCCCTCGGATCCTCTCCTCGGGTCCTAAATCCTCACTCCGCGGTCCTCACCTCACTCCCTCACCCTCACCCTAACCCTTCCCCTTTCGCTTACAATCCTTCTAGGGTTCTTTCTTCTCCGTCCCTCTCAGGGAACCTTTCTCCTCCCCTCTCCACCATCTTGTCGCTCTTACTTAAACCCTTAATAACCCTATCCTCCGTCATTTCAACCTTCTTCTCTTCCCTCGCCCATCTTCTCCTCGTATGAAGCGTAACACGCCTCGCATTTTCTAACGTGCACTTTATTTTATTTTCCATGATATTATACAGTTTCGGTTGTGTTTGGAACATTTGGTTACTGCCAACGTCCGTCAGTGAAGAGATACGTTCCGGAAGTACATATATGAATAACTAATTAATAATAAAAACTATATTCTTTTGTGATTGCATTAATATTAAATTGAAGTTGTATCATTTTCTCCACGTTTCTCTCAATTTCCTGCTGAACACCATATTATTGATAGTTCAATTTGTGAGATAATTATTTGTTAACGTAAAATTCTACTGTTCATATGAAATTGAGGGCATTTTATCTTTAGGTATGCAGAATATGAATAAAATGCCATCTATATACTTTTACAGTGGAACTATTTCAAACAGCACTTTTCCATTATGTGTCAAGTTATCATTGTAAAGGTGATAAATATTAAATTTCTGAGTACATGGACCGCATTTTAATTACTATAAACGAAAAGCACAAATACACCTGGTTTTATTGAGAGATATAATCGTCAATAAACAGTATTTTCATTTTGGGTAGTTTATATGGATCTAGATAAATGTTGGTAATCCATTACTTTCAATTTTATATAACATAATTACACTATGCGTAAATTCCTTGGATATTTTTCAGGGATAATAAATAAATTAATGTAAAAATACCTAATAAACTCAAATATATCCACCTCTTCTGTTTTTATTTTATTTACAGGCTTTTAAATATTTTATAGAGCTAACTTTCTTTGAAAACAAAGATTTTATATCAATAGTTTGGCTTGAAAGATCGATTTCAACCTTAAGTAGCATTTAGATGAAATCATGAAAACCTTCCGTACAACAATTTTCTCTTACAATTCATCCTAATCAGCCAATCTCTTAAGCTGATTTGGTCTCACGCCTTCATCAAATTTTGTTTATTCCTAGAGATTGAAGAATTGAAGCTATACATCCAGTTAAAGAAAACTACGCTCAACGCTTATTTTCGTTTTGGTGTAAGAGGGTAATGTGTAAAACCTAGTTTACCCACCATTTAAACTTAGAGAATTTCTTTTCTGTCACTTTCATCAGTCTTTTTTGCACGTTGTCTGGCTTTTTTGTCATTTTAATATTTTTTATCTTGAGTTTGTCATCCATCATCAGCAGTCATGAATTAGTTTCAATCCGTTATTATTAGTACGTGTTTCAAGTTCCAACTTGGTGCTGAAATCGACAAAGGTTGCTTCGTCGATTTTTTAAAGCTCCTTACTTCCCTGCCCGTCATAAGATACCCAATTTATACACCTACGCAGCTCGTTATATTTTCTATCTTGACATGAACGCGGATTACCCGATTAATTTCTACAGAGGTAAAGTTGATGGTTATTATTGCAACAATCTTGAGCGATTACGGGGGGTTAAGATATTTTATTTAATACCTATCCATAGTATTCAACCGATTGGGGTTGGCTAAGATGCATCTTTTTGCTCTGGTTTCTTCATATTCACGTGTTTGTTTCGGCATTTTTCTCTCTGTCAACTCAGACTTATCGTTAACTTCTTTCAACACGTTCGGCATACGTGTAATTATCTTTCCCACTCCCGGCTTCCCTTGCAATCAAACCTCAGTTGACCACCATAATCATCTTTTCGTCTATACATACTCTTCATATCCACCTGCTCTGGATCTTTTTGGTTCCTACAACTTCCTCTTAATTATTCTAACTTCTCAATCCTTCTCCTAGCATGCATCTCAAAAGTCTACAGTGAATTTCTCTCCCCTTATCCCAGTAAATTTGTTTCACCTCTAGATATTCTCATTTGGGACCCTGAACCGAAGAAAAAATACACAAAATATAAAGAATGACCACACGCATTATTAAAAACATATGCGAGATGGCAGAGATTGTGGCACAGCTATTGGAGAGAGTAGATTGGTAGTCACTAAAGATCGGAGCGTACGCGTGACGTTAAAGTTAATTTTAAAAATTTTGATCATGCGAGTCACAGAATGTCAATATTATTTTGATCGCGCATTACACCTTTAAAACCGACAGAAGTGAAAAATAAGAGAAAAAAAGCTGCGTAACTGATCGAGATCTGATTTTATCATCATACGCAGGAATACAGTCCAAAACAAAAGCCAGAGCGAGATTTGATAATACTTCGTTACCATGAAGCTCACTTCCCCTCTCATAACTTCCTCCTATTTTCATGGCACCTGTTTCAACACCAGTCCCCGCCACTCACCCCTGAATCAGATGACTAGGCATCATGTAGAAGTAGTGGGAATTTTTACTATGCCCCAAGAGCTTTTTTACCATGTGTACATTTTTTTCCACTTGCTGATTTTATATTATTTTTCAACGATTGCTCACTTCTACAATTTTTAAAAGGATCTTGCTTTTTATTTTTTAATACCTGCAAATTGCTCATAGTATTATTTGAGAAAAAAATTATATGAATCAAAGATCAGATTATATATTCAGGCCTTGGACTGGTGTATGCATATAATGTTTTGACGCTTGCTATGAGCTCTTGCAACATTTTCTGAATGTTATTATTCAAAATGGATAGTCTATCCAAGGAATGATTATTTTTCCTAATGTGCTCTAAAACTCTGCCTTGTGGACTAAGAACTTGATGCGCTTGGCTCTTGGAGCTACCTTGAGCTGGACTTGAAGGAGCAAAAATATTGCCTTTTGTAGGGCCAGATAGATCTAAGGGTGGATATCAGACGAATGGTAGTTTATCAGATTGTTTCAAGTAAAAAATGCCAAAGAATATGGTAATGCTTAGCTCATTCAGTTTTGTTTTTCCTTTGATATAATGGAAGTAAAAAAATAATCAGAAAGGAACGTCATTTATGGGAACTTTTTTACCTTGTCCATGTTTACTTAACTATCGTCACCTTCAAATACTTTTAGACATAGTATGTCTAAATTCTCTTGAAAATCATAATAAATGAAATACTTTTTACATAGTCTCGTTATTAAATGAAGTCCATATGTCAGATGTTTAGCTAGGAGTTTGGTTGGATACCAGTGACCCATTGATAGGTCCCAGGAGCCCGGTTTAAGGTCATTAGCGCGATATATGCACTCCAGAGTGGTCTTATTTAAAAAATGAGGAATTTCTAACACCTCCATTTCGAAAAAAATTACCATTGTGTAGTTTGTATGTTTTCCCTACTAGTTTTTAAAATAAATCATATTTTCACCGCAGTAATTTTTATCAGAATCTTAAAAAATCTTCGGTTTTTCAGGAATTTCTAACGTACCGCGTATTAAAAATTATCAAATTAAAGACTTTTTCGATTGTTCTATCTAACTATTAAGGACTTCAGTCCTATAAAAGTATGTTATGCACCATTAATAATGAAATATTTAATTCATGCTTCCTTAAGCTGCTTAAATTAGAACATTTAATTCAAATATGGTCTCCGTTATAACTATGGAACTTTCTCGCTCAAACTGCATTAAGGTAACCATGATTTAAGAATTTTTTTTCCTCCCCCTTGAATTGAATTTGAAAATATGATTTTCACCCCCCCCCGTGGGGACGACTTAGACTATGCTGAATCCCCGTCCTAGTCGAAGGCGTCTATCTCTATCGCTCCAGTTGCAATTATCCGGGTCGAAAGTGGATTCGTAGACAAAGCTTCCCTTTCTCGTCCTTGACGGATGCTTTCCATCTTGTCCCTTTAATTTCCATCTGACCTTTCATTTTATCCAGACTAGTAACTAGTCCTCACTTTATCCCGTCTCCTCTCGGAATTTATCTCCCGTTGCTTCCTGCTCGTGTTCCACCGTCTCACTTCATTTCGCCCTCAAAAACCAACGTCCTCTTTCCGTCCCCCTCGGCTTCATGTTCAGGCCAGCCGCACCCCCCGTCTCCTCCCCACCCACCCGGTCCTCTCCTTTCCATCCCTCAAACACCCTTTCTCTCCCACTCCACACATTTCCCTTTCTCCGTTTGCCTTTCCCTTTATAAGCGCTCCTATTCCTCTTCCTTCCCCTCCTTTGCCCTGTCTTCGCCTCGCCAATCGCACCACTCCCTCCGCTCTATGTACCCTTTCCTTCCCCATTAAAGCCCCCTCTCCCTTCCCCTCCATTCCCACAGTCCGCCCTCGTCGTTAACTCCCTCGGTTTTTAAGTTGCCGAGGATCGGGTTGTTGCGGTGACCAGGGTCGTTCCCCACGTGCCCGCACTAGAGAACGGCGGAGTGAGACCAGGACGCCAGGGCCGGTGCTGAAAGGAATGTACATTTATATCAATCAATATTACCCTTATTTCTAAAATAGAAATTGGGCTTGTGTTGCACCTGGAAAATTTCTTATTATTTTTTTAAGGTGATGCAGGCGAGACAGTTCCCTAGTCATAATAGAGACCATATTCGAACTTTACATTTTAATTTCACCCGATGTAGGACAAATGAATTAAATTTTGCATTATTAATGGTGCAATAATATAGTTTTATATGGCAGAAATGGTAAGTAATCAAATGAAAATATCTAAATAAGTCTTTAACTTGATTCATTTTTTCGCGCGGTGCGTTAGAAACTCCTTCAAAACGGAAGGTATATTGTGATCCCGAAGAATTTAATGCGGTGACAGTATGATTAATTTTCAAAAGTAGTAAAGGAAAAACAAAACTACACACTTGATTTTTTGACGAGATCTAAGTGTAGGAAATGCCTCATTTTTAATATAAAGTCTCTCTGGAGTGCATAAACTTAAAATTTCCCATGTAAAAGGACTGGTATTTTTTGGCAAATATCTCAGAAAGTAATGTGGTAAGGGGTCGAATGTTTTATGTCAATTAAAGGGTGATATATTTTTCTTTAAAATGAGACCAAATTCATAAATTTCTCGGTAAAATAATATTTCGGTCAAACTACTTTAAGGCTATTCCTCACACCAAAAGAAGTATTAAATATCAAATCTATTGCCTATTCTTTAAAATTAGACATAAATCTGACATCACCATAATCGTTCACTCATTACTGGTGGGGTTCAGGATAACTCTTGTCCGGCTTCCACTCCCAAAATCATCGCTCAATCCTCAGTCAATTCAGCTATCAAACATTTAATGTGCTATGAACAATTCTAATCTTAAACTCCTCGTATTTCCCACCGTACGTCCCGCCTCCCAAAACCTCGACGGCTTTCTCACCCTCTATCTCAATAATATCCTTTCATAATTTAATCTTTCCACTAGTATACTTACTTTCAATAAAAACTCCTGTCATTTTCTCTTCCGCCTCCTTGGAATTTCCTTCTTTGCCAAAGCTCTATTCCTCCTTTAGCATACTTTAGGGGCCGGTATACCTCGGCCAAAAACACCCTTTAATTCTTGCTTCTGCCGTACCCTGCGAGAGATCTTTGCCTTCCCATCAATTTCCCGCCCCGAAGGACTGATGGAACAGTGGAAACTGCGTTGCTAGGGTCCTCGGGGATGTCCACGTTATAGTACGCATTATGCAGCGATATAATTATCCCACATGGAGATGAAGGATTCCCTTGCCGAACAAATACACGGATGTTTATGAAATAATGTCGCACGCATCATGGACATCATCAAATTTTTGACACATTTACGTTTCTTCCACCGCGGACATAATAATTTGCACGTGAACATTTAAAACACTCAATGCTAAATATTTTTCCTCATTCCAGAGGACTGTGCAAACATTTTGGCAAAAGTAGCGAAGCATAGTTGGAAAATAAAGACGCCGGCAAATGTGCTGTTGGCCGTCGTGTGCAGTCTACTAAACAACTTAAACCTCTTCTTCTTTAATTGCTACGTCTTTAACCTCTTATTCTTCGTATGCTATAACTCGCACTCTTTTTCTATGCGCCTAGTTCTGTTATAAGCAAAGATGTGACAGAAAAAAAACTTTGAGTGTATTAACATGAACCAATTGCTTGGTTAGTAAATTGGAGGAAAATCCTATTCTTTTCTTGCTTAACGCGCAATATCCATTTGACGAATATTTACAATCTCGTTGGCTGCCATAACTTTATTTACCGTTGACCTGGAAATCGAGCCTTTTGCGCGGTCTTCCTATGCTCTGTCTTCCTCCGATTACTCTTTGCAGCATGAAATACATAGTAAAACATGCTTTTTGGAGTCTCATTACGAGACAGAAACAAGTTAGTTTTCTAATTAACACGGGTTATAAGTTATATTTTATCCTCTTCATTCTGTACAGATTCCAGATTATGGTGACTCTAAACAGTCAACTTAACGTCAGCATACGTAAAGATCCACATTACGGCTTTCATCAGGGAAACATAAGTAACATATAAGACTATTACATATGGAGTGATAGAGGAAGCATAAAACCGCAACTTTCTTTTCAGTGCAGGCCATTCCAACCTTTGCTCATAAGCCGAAATTTGTTTCTTGCGAATGTTTTTCGTTTTTTTGTGTACATAAAAGGCTATTGTATCTATGGAATGGCTACAGTCATCGCGTGGGGAGTTGCCGGAGAATGAAAAAATTAAGTTGCTTGCTGATTTAAAGCCATGTACTAGGTTACTCTACTTGGCACATGCTTTTATCTACGAGTGTATCAGCTAATAAAATGAAGCTTTGAATGGCACCTCCCCTGCCGGTGTAGGTCTAACAAGTGCAGATGTAGAATAAGTCAAGCCAGTTTAAGAGAAGATTTATTTAAATTGAGGGCACATCCCCAAGTTAAATTAAGTGCGCAAAACAAAAAATATTCACACTAAATACGGTTGTCGGGCTTTTTTCGTTTTATACCAAGTGTATAAATGCCATTAACGTTGTTTGAAGCTAGTGCAAAAGCCTTGAGTTTTTTTGACGGTAACAACTACAAATTCGACCCGAAACAATCAAGGGTGTCTCACTCCTGTATTCAGAGATCTTGAGAGCAAACTGCCGAGCAATTGTCACCAGCGTCTCAGATTAACAGAATAAATATAAGCTTGTTTCCTTCCTTCAGACGACAATATTAAGAGATTTACAATAAAGCAGGTCCACCGGTGGATGTACTGCTGAGACTGACCGAGTTTTACTAATGAGGCGTGAGGAAGGACTAAGTTAAAAAAAAAATTCATTCATTAAGGTTTACTCGAAATTTCACTAAGCAAACTCGTGAACCATTAAAGATATAATCCAATATCAAGTTAAAGTAAAGAGACAAGTTAAAGACTTGTTTAGATATTTTCATTTGATTACTTACAATGTCTGTCGTGTAAAACTATATTGTCACCATTAAATATGCAATGTTTAATTCGTGTGTCTCACAGCTTGTGAAATTAAAAAGTATAATTCGAATATGGTCTCTATTACGATTAGGGAACTATCTCGCTCATACTAACTACATCTCATTCTTGGGATTATAACCGATGCCTTCATCATGATATCCGTATATTGTTCTATAATGTAGACTGAAGCAATTCAGTTTCCGTTAGGGTGGAAAATAATACTGAATAGTTACTTAATTTTTTAGGTGCATCTCTGATAGTCTGGTAAGGTTTAAGACATCTCTACGGCAATAGAAGCTCGCTGATAGCACCCAAATTTATCCCATGTTTTTTTTTGCATCGTTATGAGGACCAGGAGTAGGAAGAGGAAAATTCCGCCCATTTTCCTCTATTTGTATGAAGCATGAATCAGGTCCATTCCCTTTATTGACTCGTGGGGAGAGATTAGGAAAAGTCTTTTGACGAAATATTTCGAACGATCTGATAAATTACAGTCGGTCCAATAGTGACGGCAGCTGATCCCCACGCTTCAGCCGCGGACTAAATTTCCTCAGGAGTTCATGCGCTAAGCCAGCCAACCAATGTATACGTAATGGCCTGTGGTGCTGTGGAGAACAATTCAGGTGAGTTACGCCGCGCCGTCCAACGGCATCTACGTTAAAATGTGGACCGCTTGCCAGCCTTCGTAAATTAATTAGAGTCAAATGCCGATTCCTAATTCCTCACCCATTTGAACTACTACTCCCCTCCCCCATCCAGTCCCTAAATAACGCAAAATCCCCACGAGCACACTAAGTGGGTCAATTGACCTCATCAGTCGCACCATTCCTGGATACACCGGATAATTAGGTTCTATTTCCGGTGGCTGGATGCAAATTTATTCGCTCGTCAACCGTCGAGCCGTCCGCCAATCGAGCGGCTTGAATTGCCCTCCAAAATAATCCCGGCCGACGAAGAATAGAAGCCGTCAATGATAGATTTAAATTAACTTCCTTCCACTGGCATAAGTCACCGCCACATATTGGCCAATAAAAACAGCTTCTTCGGTCTTTGATTGGATCGCATGACGGATTAGCATGCCATTCTCTACGGTAACTCTCCATATTTTCTACTTCACTTTATATTTAAGAAACTAGGTTTTGTTAAACGTTTGTTTGTTATAATAGGATGGTCTTCGGATGAAAAAGTCAAAGAGAGATACTACTTTGCTCTGGTTAGGCCACATCTTGAATATTCCGCGAGTATTTGGGACTCTGGTCAAATAGATTTAACCAAAAACATTAATAAAATACAAAGGAAAGCAGCGCGCTTCGTTAAAAAGTCTCACAACCTTTAGAGGGATTAAGGAGGGAGCCCTTAGAGACTCGGAGGCTACACGCTAGGCTTAGGTTGCTTGAGAAATCCAGAACTGATATTTTTCAGAGCGACATAGAGAATATTGTCATGACTCCTCACTACATCTCTAGGTCTGACAGATGCGATAAAATAAGTGAGGTAAACTGCCGAACAAATAGGTACAAAAACTCATTCTTTTCGGAACAATAAGGGACCACAATAAAAATTGAGCTCCACTAAATACACTCCTATAATATATGTCACCATTACATGGCTGGTGACCTAACACCCCCCTTCCAAATGCCCATGCGGCGGCTCACAGAGTATTATGTAGATGTAGATGTAGATATTCAAAGTTGTTGGAGTGGAAATAGGAGTGCGAGAAAGAGAGAGAGAGAGAGAGAGAGAGTATAGATATGCAATATTTGGGATTTGTATATTCGCCACCCCTAAAACACAGCATTATATAGTTGTCACATGTGGTTAAGGATCTTATTTGATCAAAATGCTTCAATCTGGAAAATCTTAATTATATTTATTGGAAAGGGAGTCGATATGTACCTGTCTTTGCGAAAATCATCTTGAGGCTGATTGTCAAACCTTTAAGAGCAAATATTTAAATCTTAAGCTACACTACACTACACAAAACATACATGGTAGGATACAAGGGAGAGCTTAGCGTTTCATTAAAAGCTGATACAAGTAAATGTGATGTGTAATACATCTGATGGAGGGACTGATATGCCACCTGCTGTAGACTCCAGGCTGCATGTAAGGTTAAAATCATAGAAGAAATTGAGATTATACGAATACCAGGTAGACATGAAATAATTTTTACACCACGTGACGTAATTAGAACGGGAAAAAGTGCAAAATCAGAGAGAAACCGTGGACTAGGAATAGATACATTAACCATTTCGCTGTTCTCTTTCGGTTTCAGCGCGGTAAAAAGTTTTTTTCACGGTACCAGACTTCTTATAGTGGCTGTTTCAATGATTTTCTCCATACTGCCCTGTCTTCACTTCTCTCATATGCTTTCTCACATTCGTTCATTGCTTCATTCTCCATTTTCAATTGTTGCGAGGCGTGTTTTTTTAAGTAAGTACCATTTTGACATTCGGCCAATGCAGTGCTGCGGTCGGCATTTGGCGCATAAGAGCCGAGTACCTACATCTGTTAAGAAGTCACAGACGCCATTACAGAATCATTTGACCGTGTTTACATTTATTTGAGAGTATTTAAAATTCCTCCGCCGATTGAGAACCCCGCCGACGGTGAAATACGCGCTGTGATTCGTTTTCTTAGTGCTTAAAGCGTGAAAGCAGCTGAAATTCATCGTCAGTTCAGTGAAGTTTATGGAAAGAATATTATGAGCCTTGGAATGGTACGGAAATGGATTAGAGCTTTAAGGGAACGCAAAAGAAAAGGCGTGACATGCTGAGTAAGGGGATTAATTTGCTCCATGACAATTCCTGTCCACACATGGCTAATCAAACTCAAGATCTCATCGGATCATTTGGCAGGGAACAAATTGATCGCTCTCCGTACAGTCCCGATGTAGTGCCCAGTGACTACCACCTGTTTTTGTATTTAAATATGCATCTAGGTGGTCAGCGCCACAATGACGATGATGAGGTCAAAACGACCGTGTTGCAGTGGTTGTCTAATCAGGCGGCAGACTTATATGGGAATGGGAGTCAAAAGCGGGATCTACGACGCAATAAGTGCCATAATATTAGTGAAAATTGTGTAGAGAAGTAGATTAAGGTACTGGTTTTCATGTAAAAATAATTTTTTAGAAAAGTATGCTCGTCTCTTATTTATTTTAAAACGGTACTTACTTAAAAAACATGCCTCGTATTAAGACCACAAATATTCCTCGTTATAAGTTTCATCCACCACACCCACCCTCCCATTTTGCTCCCACCATGGCTTCCTTTATGGCAATATTCACTGTCATGAACTGTTTAGATTTCCTTTCTCAAGATATAGTATTGGTAAACA
This sequence comes from Ceriagrion tenellum, assembly GCA_963169105.1. Lineage (NCBI taxonomy): Eukaryota > Metazoa > Arthropoda > Insecta > Odonata > Coenagrionidae > Ceriagrion > Ceriagrion tenellum. The sequence continues at coordinate 128,400,073 of OY720637.1, forward strand.
ATGAGATTCAATATGAATATGCATAAAGTTATTAAGGAATTAAAGTGTCGGAAGACGGAGGAGGGAATGATAAAGTGAAGTCGGAATAGACTTGAAGCCTAATCCAGGGACGAAGAAGAAGACTAAAGAACTGCTAGGTACACTATTTCATTAATATCCACTTGCCATTCAAGAACAGCATAATAATCAGAGCGAGTTATCAATCCATCAAAATGAATATCACACTTCGTCCCTTCCCTATTTCAATTGATTTTCAATTGTCTCAATCGTCTTCATTGTTCTAGCGTTCTAACATTCCCAGCCACACGCTCTAGCGATTTTGAGGCATGCTTTTCCTCGTAAATGTTGACAAACAATGGATTCTTGGAATTGGTAAATTTTAAATCTCAACGCATTACCGTCATTTCCGCTCCTGCTCCGTTGGTGACCTTATCTTTCTCATGGAAGAATGAAATGACCTTGTTATCAGCTTTTGAGAATTTATTGTCCCGGGTTTCAACACTGTGTCATAATCAGGTGTAGATGACAGGGACCTTAAGGCGACACAAAGTGACGAAACTTGGGTATTGTTAAGAAATTCTCGCAAGTGGACTAAACAAAGTTATTTTATTCTTCCGTGATGCACAACTTCCTCTTAGTCAAGCCTGCAACCGTTCCTTTTCCTTTTTTGTTCTGTTCCCACTTGCTTGTAATACTAACAGGTGGTTTTACTACATTTTTTACGCACTTTTCCATATGCAATGAGGAAAACACTATCTTTTCTACTCCCTGATTCCTTTTTTCACAATTTTAAGCACCTATGGCCTAATACTCCTTGCCACCTGTTCCTTAGATGTAGTTGTATGCAGATATATTTATATTTCAACTGAATTTAGTACTTATATAGGAGAAAAAATTATATATTGTCTCAAAAATGTTTTTGATTTCTATTCAATTCCACCGCCATTTATTCATATCGCATACAAGTGCTGAATAGCTAATTTCAAATATTGCATTCGTTCATTTAATTTGTGAGACCTCTGACAAAAATGTTTTCATGATATAAGCAAAAGATATGTAAATTAATCATAGAACAGCCAATGATAGATTTGAGAACGAAAGAAAGTTAATCAAGTGAGTGCAAAGCTATAAGTAGAAATAGGCAGATAAAATGTATCACTTGGTCCAAAACTTGGCTGTTTGTGGAATGGAGGTGGATGTAGAATAGTCTAAATTTAAGGAAAAATTACGCAGGTAAAAGAGAAATTTACGAGATCGGAATAAAATGACGAAAGGGACCCTATACGAAGAGTTCCTTGCGAGACTTATCAAGCAAACTGTATAAAATATTGTGATGTATAAATTCGAAGCATGAAAATTAACGAAATAGGACGTGAGCATATTTAGGGGTGTTTGGAGAATAGGGCTTTGGAAATAAATTGAGAAAATTTAGGTATAAAAATGAAGACAAGCGTACTGATGGGTATGGTAATGGAGGGTAAAAATTTGCTGAGCGAAATTAGAAGATAGGAGAGTCATCCAGAACGTTGAGTTACAAGGGCTCTTAAGATCGGGAGGAATTTTTTATTTCAAAGTTGGCACACCTGGCGTGTAGGGGATATCCTAACGGTCAGTTTCCTTGGTCCCGCGTGTTTTTCGGTCATTTTATTCAGTCACAGTAAATTCTTCCGATGGAGAGGTCGTCGCGCCACCTCCCGTCCCTGCGAGATCCGCGCGGTCATCCGATTTTTGACTTTGCAGGACAATAGCGCTACGAATATCCATCGGAAGCTCGTTGAAGTTTATGGTAGTGTTGTGATGAGTCGACAAAATGTCACAAAGTGGGTTAGGTTGTTCAGAGAACGCCGTACTGATACTCACGAGTAGCTACTTACGTCAAGGAGAGAGAGACCATCAGTGATTCCTCACGAACTTGAGCAAAAAATTGAAGAACAAGTATGGAATGACCGCCGTGTGACGCTTGACGACCTTCACGAAGAATTTTATGACATTTTTCGAAGTTTCCTTGGTGATCTGATGTCGGGAAAACTTGGTTACAAGAAGTTGTGTGCGAGATGGGTGCCAATAATGCTCACACCGGAGAACCGTCCAAATCGCGTGACCGCCACCCCAGAATCCAAAAGACAATTTCTTCAGTGGTGTCATTCATCTTCTCCAGCCACCAAATAGTTCATGACAACCCATTCAGCCGGAAAAGTCAGGGCTTATGTTTTTTGGGACAGGTTGTTTTGGTGAATTTTATGCCTATAGGGACTACCATTAATGCAGAGGCTTACTTCAATACCCTAAAAAAATCTCAAAAGAGCCATTCAGAGCCGTAGAAGGGGAAAGCTGATCCGGGGAATCAGCCTCCTGCATGACAACTCCAGGTCCCACACCGTGCGAGTTGCAATGGAGTTGCTGACATCGTTTAGATGGGATATTGTCACCCACCCCCTCTATTCACCCGACTTGGCGCCTTTGGACAATCACCTTTTCACTAAGCTAAAGGAGTTTTCGGGTGGGAAACGTTTTTCCAACGACTAGGAGGTCGAGGAAGCTGTGAATAAGAGGCTGAAAGAGCTGGCGGCGGAGGTCTATGACACTGGTATACAGAAGCTGGAGCCTCGAGTATAGAAATGTCTCGATCTCAACAGCGATTGCGTAAAAAATAGTTCAATATATTTTAAAAGTATCCTGTGAATTTCAAACTTTACTTTCTGGATGACCCTCGTAAAGTATGTGGATTGAGAGTATGATCATGGTCGGAAAATAGAAGGTCTTAATGCAGGAATGAATCGATTAGCGGGTAATAGTTGGCAAAGGGTTAGTTTAAGACTGATGGAGTGGGAGGGCTCCACGCAATTGTCATAGGTCATTCAATCCTAAGATTGCTTGACTGCATCCATCTACCCTTCCCTATGGTATGCTGGTTTCCTTACCTCCTGGTAGCTCATCCAGCGTACATTCCTCTTTATTTGGTCAATGAATTTATTCTTCGGTCCTCATTTGTCTAGGGACTTTTCCCTCCATTTTCCTTTCAATTATGTTCCTCACAAGCCCATTGTGCCTCAGAGTGTGACCAATCCATCTGGATTTACTGTATGTTGTTCCATGTGGTTCTTTCCTCATCCACTCTTCTGTAAACTTCATCATTTATTTGTGGTCCATCCATTTTATCTTCAGCATCCTCCTCCAGCACCAGCCTTCGAAGGCTTACAGTCCATTCTGGTCTACTTTTCCAATGCTCCATGTTTCCGATCCATGGAGTGCCACACGAATGTCTTCACGCAGTTTCCTTGTTTGTAGTCCTGTCTTATTTGAGCAAAGTAGTTCTTTTTACCATGGACGCCTTCTTAGCTTAGGCTATTAATTACTTGAATCTAATATAGAACATAAAGTAGAATATAGTGGAGAAAGACACCTTTTTGGGATGAGCGGTTTGATTAGAGATATTATAAGACCCCTTCATCCTTTAAATCATCAAATTACTTCAATACTAGTGTCAATTGGGATAGTTGGGTATATTTTTATTGACAAATGATTGAATTAAATTTCTAGTTAGAGCTACTCAAATATCTGCTGCATGTTTCTGCTTTTTTCTCTACTTTTGCCAGTTTATAGAGGCTTCCATCTCATTACATCCAACCATCGTGTAATGCTGGAGCACTGAAGTAGTCTGGTATTGATTCTGGCAGGTGTTATGTAAGTTGCTCTGGACACGGCTGGATTCCATCTCCTGCCGGTTACATTGGCTAGAGGCATTGTAAGTTTCCACTTCAGCCCGTTCCAAAAAAGTTTCTTAAGATTTTGTGATACTTCTGCACTCGATAATATAATATGTTGCTTTGTGAAGTGACGACTTTTTAGCAGAACAATATTCGTTATTGACAGTGATGTTATAGCGCCTGTAGAGATCTTTCATCCTACGGCCGAATACAGGCGTCAGCTTATGGGGGTTTTTAATTATTGAAGGAGAATGTTACCTATCTTGTATTTAATGTCTTTTAATAGCAAAGAAATAATTTAAGACATCCTTAGGTGGGAAGTTATGTTTCTAGAAGGGGATCATTGGTGATGGAAGGTTTTCAGACGGCGGGACTTTTCTGCGTCAGCAGCGGGTGTTACGAGTAAAAGCGAATTAGGGTAGTTACAGCTTTGATCCAAACAGAAATGTATATCATTTTGTGCCGACGGAATACTCACGATCGTGTATTTATGCTAAAATTTAATACTTCATTTATCCCGAATTCATAAATTTCCGGTGACATTGCATGGAATTTGAGCAGCATTTGAAGTGATCAGCATGTCAGAAAAATATCCAGAGAACTTAAATACTGCCATGCGTAGTTTTACTTCCTTATAAATAATCTTCCTCTACCGTTCATAAAACAATGCATTATGCTACCGATCTATCCAAGTAAATTTACTCCCGTTTCTTCATCTCTATGCTTATGAGGCATTAAAGTCACTTTACATCAGGAGTGGCAATATACTTGAAGTAGTAACAAATCCTAATGATCGGAAACTAAGATTTACGGAAATTTATACTTTGGAAAGCAAAAATTGACCGTTTAAGTTCTCATTTCCATGTGTCGGGCCAAAATTATTTCTTAGTTTGTCTGATAACATCGGAGCTACGATTCTATGACAAAATATTTGAGCAAGGTAAAAAGATGGTTAACTATTGTTGAAAATTTAGTTGTTTTATGCGTGATATGAAGAGTTTAAAAAATTCTTTATCAAGTAAATATTAACTCTATTACGTAATTTGCCTCAGTTTATTTAATTATTCCATGCACTGGTAACTGCGATTTTGAAGGTGGCCTATGTGAAGGCAATGCTGAAAGTGGATTCCTAATTTATCCACCTTCATTCGCAATGTAGAGGTGTGCTGTTCATGATTAATAAAATGGGTAAACAAAATACTATTATAACCGCTTGATTTAAAAATTGAGTATAGTAATGAAGTATAGGACTAATTTACTGCAATTTTCCGTTATTTAAAATAAACTTTAATATGTCTTACGTTTGGATATACCCTAATCATTACTGAGGAAAAAGTGAATATAAAACTGCTGGCTGATTTTCCGAATCTTCTGAGGGATTGGGGAGGGATGGGATTGCTGGAGGGAGCGAGGAGTGGTGTCGTGACTAAATGAGAGTGGAGGTTGGTGGGAAAGAGGATAATGGACGCGTCCCCCACGTCGATATTTCATCATTATGTCATCAGTCAAATGCTTCTTAAACGTATAAGCGTGAAATGTGCTCTTATGGTAAAACTTGCTCTGTAATCACTATAAATCGTTTGGTTTCCTTTGATTCTGGGTGAGAATCTAAAGAAACATTTCTTGGAACATTTCTTAAAATATAAGTGTGTGAAATTTTTTAAAATGAACTGCCTTCCGAATATGACGACTAGTGGTTTAAATAATTGATCCAGATACTTGCAAAATTTTCACAAACTTGGCAAATTTTCACATCTTGCGGCTTAAAACTAATTGCGCCTTGCACTTACTCTTAAACCAATCTCATGGTAACTCTGCAAGTGATGATTCAAAGAAACTTGATTGTACGCTATCGCTGTCGCGACATTCACCGTTTTTACCCACATGAAGTTCATCTCATATTTTTAATGTATACTGTATTCCTAAGATTTCTTGTGTGCTTAACTTTAAATAGATATCGAAAAAAATGTATCAGTTTTTAATTACCTTATCAGTTTTTATGTGTTGCATGAGCTGGCATCGGCATCATAAGTTACCAAAGCTGTAAGATATTGACGCGAACAACTCTGTCCAAAATATGTCAGGCAATAATAACTCCTGTAGAGTTACTTACCTGTTTGCTTTCCAAGATAAATTATCAACTGAAAACCCTAAAGATGAAATAAGAAGCAAACTATAATTTCAGGGATAATGCCTAAAGCAATGGAACCCGAACTGTAATAGATATTTTCAAGGTTTGCGCCTGAAATTTCTAACCTAAAGAGCGTTTAGCTAATGCTCCACAGTCACAAGTTTTGCCAAAAAATGTGGCCTATCAGAGTGTACAAAGTTGCGTAGAAGACAAAAGTTGAGGAAAATTTAATTTATTTCAATCCTATCTCTATGAATTAAATTCTTGGAACACAAGTCCAATTTTTTCGGTCCTGACTCACGCGATATTCAAAATCATTTGGTTTATTTAGTGTCAAAATTTTACTGAGAGTGTAAGTCGAAGCCTTCATAAGAACTTTACTGAGGATTATAATTTATGTCAATTCATTTATTGCCTTAAATTTTCAAATTAAGTGCTAAATATAGGTTTGTGTAGAGTCCTATGCTAAGTTATTGGGTGATAGCATTTTTAAAAGAGTACATACATGCTTTATGTATCCATAATTTCCTATTGAAGTTGATTAATCAGCGTAATCTCCCAGATGTGAACCCGTGCCTTTTTGCGTGCAATTGTTGCAATACACACCACTTTTCAAATGTTTTATAACAAATTGAGCGGAACTCTTTGCGCTTCTTAAGGAAATTAGCCTAATTAAGCCTTAAGGAAATTAGAAATGAGCCTAATTAGCTCAGGAGTTACTGAATTGCTGTTATTTGTAACGCACGTAACCTATTCGTAACGCGTAACCTTATCAGCTGTTTGTAATTACACATTCAAAAGTGATAGTCTTGTTACTTAAAGCTACTTTTTTAGCTGAGATCATTAATTTCAATCATAACATGGTGTGTGATAACATTTTGACGATAATTTAGTACCCAAGACGTTAAAAAACTTATAGGCATGTTCCGTTCTAAAATTTGGCAATTGGTCGGTATGTGAAACATCATCATTGGCCGTGAACTCCTGAGATAGGTTGACTTCAGCCCTCCATCCTTCCTTATTTAACGCTAGATCCTTAACTTACTGGCAGCTATTCTTATGTAATTTGCTCTTTATTGGATACATGAACTTATGCCTGGGTCTTCCTCTGTGGACTTTCCCCTCTATTTTGTCTTCAATTATGTTCTTCACAAACCCATTACGCATCAGAGTTTGTCCAATCCATCAGGATCTTCTTTTCCGTATGGTGTTCTGTATAATTTTGATACGGATAGATTATAAATGCTTGTGCAAAGTGATTATTTTAAAGAGTAATAACTTTTTAAGTGCTCGCTTTGTTGACTGGGATAAAGTGATATTTTTCTTCGAATCGATGGCATCGGATTCGGTAGAATAGGAATAAAAATGATACACTTGCTTTATCTTTTCCCTTACATCGCCTTCAAAGAAAGCATACTCAGAAATGATATTTTTCAGAGCGACATAGAGAATATTATCATGGCTCCTCACTACATCTCTAGGTCTGACAGATGCGATAAAATTAGAGAGATACACTGCCGAACAGATAGGTACAAACACTCGTTCTTTCCGTGAACTATAAGCGGCCACAATAAAAATTGAGCTCCACTAAATACATCCCTATAATTCATATCACAATTCATCTCCAAAAAAAACTTACACCTTTACACGGCTGGTGACCTAACACCCCCTGCCACACGCCCATGCGGCGGCTCGCGGGGTATTGTGTAGATGTAGATGTAGACATTGCGCTCTTCACTACGCATCTTACCTTTAAGGTGATCTTAGGTTCACTTATACGATAGCCTTTCACCCCCAGAACATCCCTTCCCCCTTTCAGCCTCAACAACCCTTATTCCATCGTCCCAAAACACTTCCCCTTTTCTCATACCTTTCACTCCTCCCCCTCCCTTAATCCCCTCCTCTCATCGGAGGCTTCCCTCTCCACCTCCTCTTCTTCCGAGATTCTCCCCCGTCCCCTACCCCTTCCATTTCCACCCCTTCTCCTCCTCCCTCCCCTACTTCCCCCTCCATCCGATGGCCACACTTGCGCTGTGTTTTTGGATCCGCTGCTGCCTGCCTGCCGACTGCTAGTCTCTCCTCTCCCACTCGATCGAACGCGTCGCGGGAAGAACACTCCGGAAAACATTACGTTGGGAAGCTAAAGGGACGAAAAGAGAGAGAGGAAAAAAACATACACAAAAATATTCCTTTCGGACGTTTAGTAGTCTCTCTACGGTGCTTCGATAAACGTTTCGTTTCTCGACGTTTCTGAATTTAACGTTTAAATCCGGCACTTCAAACAAGTTGTTTTTGTTTCCTCCCCTCGGACATGGAGACGGGAAGTACGTAACTTTTTACTCCCCCTCTCTTCTCTGCACCTGACTCAACTTTTTTATCTCTCGATCCCCAACTGTCGCCCGAACGTGGTGGTAGTGCTGGTGTCTCCCTGGTGTCTTGTCTCCGAGGGTTATTTGGGTGCCCCTGCTGTGCCCGACGGGTGTTGGATGGTCGTTCGTCAGCTCCTCGTGTGATTATAAAGAGCGACCGCCTACGCTGCACGACTTCCTGGTGGGTGCCTCTGTCTTCTTTCACCTCTAGTCGTGTTCCTTAATGCATTGTCTGAATGTCTTGTGCCTGTGGTTTTTCTACGCTCAACTCTACACATATTATGGTCCGCCCTTTACGCAGCCGATCCACTGGGAATCAGGAAGGCAGGAAGAACGATTTCCTCCTCTCTGATCGTGTTCTTAATTCATTTTGGAATGCCCTGTGCCTGTGAATCTTGACGCGTAAAAATTCAGTATCAAGTTATATCGAAAAGGGAAGCTTTCACTTGGTGGAAGGATGTAATAATGAGCTAAAGTACGTTTGTGACTTCCACAATTTATTCACAAGACACCGACCGGTTTCGGTTGTCAAGCCATCATTAGGTCCCTCATTATTCAGGGTTAATATCCAAGCAGAGTTCGTTAGCCAAGCCGGAGTATCGCGGGAGACACGTGCTCAAACAGGGTCGGCTGCACGCTCCAGCGTGGGAGAGATGGATACGTACCGCGCCGCCGGCCCATATCCCCGCCGCGTCGCTGTAAAAGTCCGCTCGTTTCCAAAAATCTTTGAAACACGGGGAAAAGTTATCCGAGGAAGTGAAAAATCATTCCCAAGTGCTTCCCTTTTTGACCTTTGTGAGATCAGAAAATCCATTTTATAGTAGAGAAGCAAGTACTAGTTGCTTCAATGCGCACATCACTATATGTCCACCTCGGTGAAATCACTCGTTCTGTCTGAGAGCTCCAAATGGATTACGCACTGTGTCGTGGAAACCATTCAGTTCGAAGTTTTAGTCTTCAACGCTGTTCATACAAGATAGTTGAAGAGTTGACTTGGTGGAATTTCAACATGATACAATAATAATAACTTTGTAATATTCCACAGTTTCATTACTAGTAAACAAGCATCAGAGGCAAAATTTTGCCTCTGATGATGATGTGTATACATTGAAACCGGTCAGGCTTGTTTACTAGTAATAAAACATACATTACAAAGTTCTTATTATTATATCACTTCGACGTTGTCTTCATAATTCTTTCAAAAAGGTTTTGCATGGTCTGATTTTAATGGAAAGAGTATAGAAAAGAAACTCTCTTGATTATAATTGTTGGCACGTAAGGAATTGTAGATTCCTACGAGAGCCACGGAATTGGAAGGATACCGATCCATGGAATGGGTATTTTTCTTATGTTTGGTGCATGGAGTATAATATTTAGGAGTTACAGTCAATAATAATGAATTTATGTCGTAACGAGAGGATTATTTAGGATAATTGACTAAGTATCTCGAATTATTCTGGGAGCTGTCATGTTATTGTGCTACAGTATTTAATTCTAGACCAAAGTACTTTTACCCAGAGTTTTATATGAATGTTACTTGAACCCATAACATTCCTTGATAAATTACAAGCTATCCGGGACTAGCCACGGAGTTCCCGGTCAAGGCGGATGATTTTTTCTCTGTGGAAATTCGCACATTCCTTGATAAGTTCTGAATGAGACTCCTTCCTTCAAAGCTATTCCAACTTTGGCTCTGAAACTATATTTTCTAGCGACGTCTCCGAGCTGAGCGCGGATTCATCGGCAGGAATATTAGCTGTTAACCCGGATTAAGATGCGAGAAGGTTACCAGCGGCTGAGTACACTTGGAAAACACCATATTTTTCCTACTTCTAGTTCAATGTGTTTACTGAGATATGATTAAAGCGGTTCATGTCTGAGAGTGGATAAAAGAGCGATTTTTCTTTTCAAGTTACTGCGTCTCCGTTGCACCCTTACGATGAAAGAGTTGAACTTCATCTGTCTTCTGAAATGGACCACTTCCATGACGTCTCGCAAAGAGTTGCGAAAAGATGAATGTAGCGCTACAATGGAAAGGTGCAATTTTATCTTCAAGTTTCGCGTTTATTTTATCCAGCAACAGAAGAGACTTTGACGAACGAGCTTGAGCCCGGCTAAATCTCTTCTTGGTTGATGGTTGTGGGGTGAATTGTCAGGCAGAAATATTCTGAATGTAGCATTTCGTCATCTAAAAAGAATATTTGACGGTTGTGAGGTGATATAAAAATACTGGTCCTCATTAAGAAGACTCGGGATTGTATTCCGATGGATACGAGAACTTTTAAGGGGAACCCCGATCTTCTACAAGCGTGAGTACTTTGAAGTCTTTGTGTATTATGAGGAGTAATACATTTTGTCTTTTGGTGCCGTTAGCAGAGTAGGTAGGTATATGTTCACATCATATTTAAGATATTCTGGCTTACCCAAATCTGGCTTATCCCAACTTGCCTGCCCTCCCATCCTAAGTGGGTTGCCTCCCAGAATTTGACCTTGTGAAAATTTAATCCATTCTTTCCTTAGCGGAGAATTTAAACAAACATTTAGAACCAGTAGCTCTATTTCTGTATACAACGAAGGAGAATATCTGCTTATTTTCCTTTGTTAAACGTGAGCTTTATGCTCATACTTCTTTATTGGAGAATTTGCACATTTGCTCAGGATATGCCGAGGAACAGAGGAGATAATCGTTATAAAACTGGCCCATTTTCGTCGGGTTCTCCCACAGGAGAAAAGAGAGGATAGAGTATGCAGTTGGAATAGGTATTGAGGGGCGAAAGAATGTTCAGGGCCGTGATAGAGGATTATAGCCTTATTCTAAGAGCCTTCTGATTTTGGGTTTGCTGGGAAGGGGAAGGAAGAGAATAAGAGTCACGGAAGGGGATGAAGAGAGTCAGGATCCAAGCAAAACTGTCGAATGGAAAATGAATAGAAGTCAACGGTCTATGGCTGTAAAATATTAGTGAAAGTGGCTCTTGCTGTAAAAGATAAGTGTTCATACTTTCATCGATATCTGACTCAAACGGTAGATAACTTCCATTCATAAGTTACAGCACGTTACTTGAAAATATCTATGCCCTTATTGATCGTAGAGAGCAAGGAAATGTTGTGGAAATTTATTGACAACTTATAAGGACTGACTAACTTCATGATATAATTTGGAAACATCTTTGGATAAAGGCTTAAAACCCGGTTGATCAAACAAATAACATCCGATACGACACATTTGGGCATTATTATTTTTATTATGCCGGAGTGCTAAAAAACTTAGCACCCTTTTCCCGTCCCTCGTAGAAATGAAAATGTGTGAATCGAGATCGCAAGGCAATCCCTATCAACCTGTCGCACTCTCATCCAATTGAGCGCATTGGCTTTGATTTTGCTTTAAGTCTTGAAGTGAACCTGTAGCTTGTTACACGTGTCTCGAGATCAACATTCTGCTTGAGAGGAATGGTTCACGCCTCTTCTTTTGCGACGTACTCTTTTAAAAGGTAGCATACCATGTCTTAAATAATGTCCAGGTTTCCATGAAGCTCTACCTGTAACAGATATTAATGATTAGCTGTTGATAGAAATTTAGAATTTCTAATAGAAATTTAAGAGTAAAGGGTTTATTTTAAAGAAAGCATTTTAAACCGCATTTGTCTTTAAATTGAAATTTTGATGGTCACACTACGTGGTTAAAAATTTTTTTAAATTGTTAAAAATTTTTGTTTAATTGTTAAAAATTTCAAATAATGTGTAGCTATTGGCGATAGTAATTTTAGATAAATTTTCCCTTTGTAAAGAGATAGTGAAAATTTTACAGTAAAAACAAAAGTTGTGAGAAGAACAAAGATCATAAGAAATATTACCGAGGTTATAAGTCAATACACCTAACCTGTTAAATTTTCTGATTTTGCTTTTCGGATTATATGATTAATCTTTGACTTTGAAGTGTATGATTGAACCTGTCAGTCGTTCGCATTTTAAAATTATTTATTGAAACATATTACGTTGATTTGACTCAAGGTCGGAGAAAAAATTGAATCTGACGTCATTAACTCACATGTCATTGCGGCGGTAAACACCACTATTTGTCCGTATAGCTAGTGCAATGAGAAGAGGACCAGAATTCGTTGGGTAAACGAAAAAAGTAGCGAGGGGTTATTTTTCCCGCTCTCTTTGTGTGCCAGCTGCGAGTCGGGCTGTTTACTCCACCCGTTATCGAAAGGAGGATGAAATATTAGCTTTCCCCGTTCCCGTTTACCCGTGCGCGGTTAACATCGAGTTCGGTCAGCGCAGGACGGCATTCGCTGGCCGGTCGGTTTTGAAGCCCGAGAGCCCTTTAAGAGGCTTCCCGGTGTTCGTTCTGCCTCTTCCCCGCCGGAAAGTCGTGGCTCCCTCTCCCTACGATAACTTTCAGGTCCCTCACTATCCTGTGATTATTTGGGGGCATGTAAGGGTTACTATTAAGACACGAGCCATTAGGATGGGGGAAGGAACTTTGAAAAGGAATTACTCTTAAATTAGAGTAGATAAATTGGAAAACGAAGAGAACAGAAATTGGCATATATTTTAACGAAGTGAACCTTTTATTTTTCCAATGAATCTATCTGGTTTCGTCGCTTTCATCAGCCATAGAGACACCGTTATTTTATAGATTTTCGCAGCTCATAATGTATATCTGGTAATCTTTTGGTTCTGCGAGTATTTTTTGTATTATTTTTTGCGGCAGTTTCGCCCTACTCTGCTGTCGGCTTCGTCGGGCTTTTTAAACAACAATGGTATTCTACAATAATACAAAAAATACTCGCAGAGTCCAAAGATTACCAGATATACATCAAGTGGTTTTAAATTTTCGAGTAAAATTTAGCTTAGCGTGGAGATTGTGTATCTCTAGCGGGTCTCAGCCAAGGTCTTCTATCCACTGAGCCAAACCATTTTTTCGCTCATTGCAGGTTTTGATAAGTCTTGCCGTTTTCCTTTGCATTTTATACGTTCTGCGCTTTTAATTTTTCCGTGCAAAGTCCAAAATGCTCGTGATCTGCTCAAGACTTGGTTAAGGCTGAGCAAAGAAACATCCTTTTTCCGCTTTCACTTCCCGCTATTATTTTGATTAATGATGCTGCGTGGCATGTGTGTCAAAAGTTATTTTCAAAAATACGTTAAGTCAAAAGTTATGGTTATCCCCAAATATTTGACTTCATCTTAAACCTTTATATTTACTTCCCTTATTTCGTATTGGGTGCCAGCATGGCAGCTCGTGAGACCAATCGTCTAAAAAATGTAGACCCATCGTGGGGAAAAATGTTTGGCTTTGCATGGAAAATAATGTGGTTAAATGGAATGTATTCATTCCTTCGTTACTTAGTACCTGATTTTTCTGGGTTATCGCAGGTGGCTCAGTGAAAGAGCAGCATATAAAATGCGTTTTCTCCCTCTATCTTTCATTAGTCAACTCATATCCGGATTCCATAATTTTACCTTTTCTTTATGCGCAACTCTCTCCGTTGAGTAGTAGTTGACGTGAAGTCCGTTATGTTAATTGGAATCAAAAACTGAAACGGAAAATTCACCTGATGAGGGTCACTGAGGAGCGGCTGCACAATGTCTGCTCACGGACTCATGATTTTATATTTGGAAATATGGAACTTTCTGCCATATAACTGCCATTATAGCAATGAACATGGTTGGACATATAAATTTAGACCCTAACAGTGAAAACCGCGGTTAGCTTATTTATGAATGTAGGTTTGGATACAAGTAACTAGGAAGGCATCGAAAAAGTAAGCGAGAGATGGTATTTGTTATAGATTGGCCTCATGTTGACTATAGTACCAGCAGTATTTGATATTAGGGATTCGATGAAAACTTATAAGTTTCGGAGGTTGAGTAAAAACAGGAGAAGACATTTCAATTTTTTAGGCACTTACCTAAGAACGAACTGAAATTATTAGGTGAATTTTAATTGGTGAAAGCTGGTTTTTGAGCTGCCGGAAAAAAAATCCATCAATGAAATGTCTAACGGTCTGCTAAAGGATGTATATTCCTCACCAAATTTTCTGTGACACAGGTACCATCACTTTCAAAAGTCGGTCCACACGGTGAGCGCGACCATCTCCGTGTTCTGCTGAAATGGAGTTTCGCGTACTGCATACGCGTTCCATGACTTTTGGGGCCAATTTTACTGCTACGTCCAGCAAAACCTGATTTTATTTTGTATACGCTAAGAGACCCTCGCATGACCTTCTCCCTCCGACAACGAATAGCCGGCGTTCATTTTGCAGTGAAAATCAACGGGAAAGAGTCAAGATTTCATGTGGCCAGGAATAAAAGTGTACTACTTAATTTGGGATAGTTAGTTTCAGGATATTACCTATGGGAACAGAAATCTTAAATAAAATACTCATTCATCAGAGGACAACTTTAATATTTTGTTATATCACCATTATTTTCAATTACAGATCGTAATCGTGATTTCATTGACCCAACCAAATGCTCTCTTACACGGAGACGTCGGCTTAAAGAATTCCAAACATCCCGTATGTGGGATTCTAAAGCTTCCTCAGTTCTTTCTCCGTCGTAATGCCACTCATTCACCATGATACCCCACACATTCTCACATAGGTCCGGGGAGTTAGCTGGCCAGGGTAAAACACAAAGTCGAGAATTATCCTCAAAAAACTGCTTTGTGATGTTCGCTTTGTGGATCGGACAGCTGTCCTGGACAAAAACCACCTCCTCACTCTCGAGAACGATTTCATCTAGGTAAGGCAGCAAATGAGCCCTTAATATTTGAACATAGTCCACAGAATTCATTTTTGCTGGGGTTTTCACTAACGGTCCTGGTCCTGCTGCAGAAATTGCCCCCCAGAAACTCAGGCTGATGCGACCAGGATTTTGTGTTCTAATTAAATGCTCTGGGATATATCTATAAAAGAAATTATCAAAGTGTAACTTCTTTATAAAATTTGGCACTCAACTAATAACTTCACACACAAAGTCACAATAACTATTACCTTGTATTTCTTGGACGCCAAAGTTCAACCTTCCCATCTTGGTTGCTTCGGAATGTTTTTTCGTCCGAAAATATAACTAGGTCCCAATAGGATTGGTCCATTTCAATATACCTGCTGGCAAAATTTAGTCTGATTTCTCGCTGGATTTCGGTCATGGAGGGTTTCCTGGCGGCCCTGTGGTGCTTAATTCCGCCCTCTATAACGCGGCGCCTTACCGTGGCGTAGCTGCAGTTTAGATTGCTGCTTCTCCTGAACTCTGCAACACCACCGACGGACAATGGATTCTGGCGAATGGCCTCCATTATATCCTCATCTTCTTGCCTGTTAGTGCACCTCGGACGTCCACTCTTCGGTTTTGATTCTAAAGATACGTCACCCTCCTGATTTCTTTTAAGCCACTTATAAACAGTTTTTCGGCCAACGTTTAAGTGTGCCGCTATTTGTGACACAGTTTTCCCGCACTCAAATAAGGACACTATTTGCCCCCTCAGGGCTGCGCTTAAATGTGCGTTGCCGGGCATATCCATTTCCTCAATATATCACAAATACACAATCCTGCTACTTGTAAGAGTGAAAAGTGCTGAAATATACTTTCTAATGATTTATTTAGCATCATTAAGATGTCTATTTTCATATGCGAATGCTGTCGAGGTTGTTTACGTCTTTTTGTTGCATGCTTGGTTACACAAAACAAACAAGAACTTCCCGAATCGGCGTTGCAGCGCCATCTCTGGATCAAATAATCAATCGCTTTAACAAAAAGCCCCTGTCTGAGAACCTTTCTCGTTTGAATTCTCAATCTATCTTTGCGTACCACTGGGAGTCGGGGGAGTTGGTTGGGCGGTTTGCGATGGCGGGAGAAGGCCATGCGAGGGTCTCCGTCGCGAGTGGAAATGAGTAAAATTGGCCCTCAGTAGTCGCAGAATGTATAGGCAATACCCGAAGTTCGAATTCAGCGAAATAAGAAGTTGGCTGTGTTCACCGTGTGGACCGACTTTTGAAAGTGATGGTACGTTATTAACAACAATTTTAATTCTAAAACATTTTTCCCCACCCCTAAGTAATAGAAACCGCCATCGGGTTTCATAACAGCTTCAAGGCATGAACAATTATAGAACTTAGTCTGGGCGTGGTAGGAGTCCACCAAGGGAATTATCACCAAAAAACGTAAAATGAGCAAAGAAAGGATTCGATGGAACGCAGAAATTACTGCGAATATACAAAGAGATCAGTTGCTTTCCTGAGGTTTCCCTCGACGAGTTTATTTGCTATAGGGGAGTTCTTGTGGCTAAAAATAATGTCAGGACAAAATAGAAGATATAATGCTGTGATGCTATTAAAGAACTGAGCATAATACAAGGAATATCACGCCATTGCCTTCTTGTCAAACAAAGCATTTATTTATTATCTACAAACGTATTTCAGCAATGCATAAAATTAGCTTCCAGTCTTTTAAGAATGTAAAAACTTTACTTCTTACTAACATTCATTCCTTAAAAGGATTACCAAATTCTGACTAAATTTTACTAATTTAAAAAATTTATGGAAAATATAATTATAAAGTTAATGGTTGAGAATTTATTGCCGACAGAAATTTTCATTAATTTTTTTCCCTTGACGTTTGTTTGATTTAACATGCCCTCTCTGTGATTCAGGTAGATCATTTTATTACAATCGCTATCTGTTTCCGCATTCCTATTTTTAATTTTTTCTACTAATCCGAAGTCTCCGTGTTTTTATTCAGAACC
This sequence comes from Ceriagrion tenellum, assembly GCA_963169105.1. Lineage (NCBI taxonomy): Eukaryota > Metazoa > Arthropoda > Insecta > Odonata > Coenagrionidae > Ceriagrion > Ceriagrion tenellum. The sequence continues at coordinate 128,417,026 of OY720637.1, forward strand.
CTTTATGTTTCGTATTTCGCTTAATTATGGCTTTTAAATGTTTCCTTTTATTATCTAAATCGAGCTATTCAAAACTAGTAGCTCCCACTTGAAGTTTTATTTGTGTGGCGTTATAATGCATCTAGTTATTTCGAAAATGGATCGTTCCTTGGCAGAGAACGAAAGCATTTCGTCAGCAGCAAGATCGGTTTATTAGGATAGAGTAGAGTAGAACTATCGCGTGTGTTGGAAGCACATATAAAGGTAGGAAATCCAGTTTACTTCTCTTTGTTATGACTACGGCTTCTGAGGACTCTTGGGTCGGATCGATGCGGTGGCTGGACTTCCTGTTTCGAGGGCTCGAATTCGAAGTTTTCTACATCTACATCTCTATATTAAATTACAAGCCACTTCATGAGTGCATGGCATGGGATGATTTATGTATTACACTATACCATATATCTACTAGTGTAACTAAGACTGCTGATACTTAAGCAAAAACGCGATGAAACATGTCAAAAGACGAAATGTTACAAACATGCGCTGCACAGAAAGCATTCTACTGATGAAAGATAAATTGTATTAATGTTTTTTAAACAACACTACTTTTGCGGAAGTGAAAATTTTCTGACTCCGTCTGATTCTGTTTTAGCGACGGTTGGACTTCAAACTATTTGGGCCTTTGGCACTGCTTTTTACGAACAGGGCAAAGTCGGCGCCAGGTTTCTCTTCTCCCTTCTTACACTGCAAATATTTTAGATATTCTTTCAGTCTGAGTTTCCATTACGCTCGGGACTAACTTGATATTCGTGACAACTCATGTGCTAAAAATTTTGTTTGTCTTCATGTTTTCTTGCTATATTTGCTAAGCTAAGAACGGCATTTTTATATCCGTAAGTGGTTTATCAATGAGTTTTCTCTAGTATTGGTTATTTAGTGCGGCTTTGGAGTAATATGACTACACACCAGAGCACCAGAATCCATAGAAGTCTTTAGATTCCAAGCATTCTGCGAGTGATAGTTGTAATTCCATGTAACATCTTATAAATATTCAATTCAAAATCTCATCAAAAGGTACTCTCTCTACTGTAATTTAGTAACGAAAAATGCCTTTCAATCATGAACAAATCGAAGCCATTAAAATTCCGCATTTTACTTTGAAGTACTGGATCTTTGACATGCTTGAACTATGATACGATTTCCCATTACGCGTTCTACTCCTTAGTTCAACGGGCATGTATGTTTAATCGGTTGATTCCTTTTTAAAAATGTTTTTCTTCATTATAAGTTTCACATTCATAATTTTAGAGTGAACTTGTAAGACCCTTCACTGTTCATTTAGCCGTCATTTAGTCATGGGTACTGTTTTCTTAAGTGTTAGGTTGGTATTAATAACTCATATTTTGTTTATGTGTATATCAATGCAGAATAACGCTTGTTGCAACCCTTTCGTGAGAGATGAGTTTTTAGTAATGTATTTTTTCTCCATTATCTCATAATCTCATGATAACTTATCGTTCACTGTGAATATTCTTTGTTTAGTATTGTGACGAATTTTGTAATGGTTGAATTTTTATGTTTGAATTTATTAGGTCCACATAACCAACTATGATTTAAATATGTCAAATATTAAAAGTCCTGCTGCAGAGACTGGTGGATTCATCGTATTTCGCTTATTTTTTTTACATATTAATTGACAGAGTCTAAGCCCTTACTTCATGAATCTAAATTCAATGAACTCTAAAATTGAGGGAGTCTACTTAACGTGAAAGGGCTTGGTAAAATAGTCGCTCACGCTTAATCTATACAAGTGAGGAGGGAATTACTTGAGAAATAGAATGGATACTCAGTGTCAACACCGGCCTACTCTCGGTGAAAGAATTTTTGACGATATCTGAAGCAGATCAGAGGCGGTTGAAAGCAATATAGGCATAGCTTTGGCGGATTATGATGAAAGTCAAAAGACTGGAGAGGATCACTGATGAAAAAGCACGACAATAAGCAGGAAGTGGAGAAGTTTAGTGAGATTTCTGTAAATTTGAATCCGTAAAAAATGAAGAATCAAACTTATCGGGCACATTCTGCGAGTCAACATCCTCCTGGAAACTGCCATGGATGGAGCTGCTGTACTGTTAAGGATAATATACTAGTAAAGATAGATGTAAATGTGAGACCAAAAATTCTCTAGTTATTTTTACAGTTCAATAAGGCCAATATCTCCTACCTCGGGTTTCTTTCTTAATCTCCGCAGGCACCCGACCTCTCTTTATTAAATCCATGAGGGCTATTCTCTTTCTTCTCATTTCCCGCTCTCCTCACATCCTCTGCATCGCCTCCTTCTGATCACCTCCAAAAGTTTTATCCCCTCACCCACATTAGCGAACACTTCCCCGTCAATCTTCATTCTCGTCCACCGCTGTTTCTCCGTTCTCCGCCTTATCCAAGTCTCGAATGCCTGCGGCCTATTCTCTTCCTCTTTTCTCGGAGTCCACGTTTCTCAGACTTCACAGTTCTGCGCCACGCAACGCTATACCACATTACAGTTTCTTTGTTATAATCATACAGGAGTAAAGCGGTTACCTGATGATAGGTGAGTGAAGTAGAGAGCTTTAGCAAACCAATCTTTAATTGAAGAATACATAAGAGTGAAAGACGTCTTTGATTTGACGGCCTTATTCCACATCTGACTGACTATGAATGGCAGTAAAAGGAAAAATGGGGATTAAAGAGAAAATTGCGTGCCAAAGCAAGGGTTCTAAGCCAGCCCATCTGTTTGGAAGGCTTAGCATTGTAACTATCGCACGACCGAGCAGCCGTGTTTCTATGGCTAAACGATTATGGCGCACGTGTGCTTGCCAGCCGTTGTTTTCCTAGAAACATGATCTGAGCGCTAATATTAACAGCATGCACAGTGCTTGTGGTCGCGGCGGCAGCAGATCCATTACCCGCGGAACAAGCCGCCCGGAGCGACTCATAACAGTCCAATTATCGCCAGTGCACTTGCTTAGACGGCGAGCCTATTTATTTCAAGGGTAGCTACGACCCCGTTGACACACGTGGTGCACACCGCGACGCCCGAGGAATGTTTGTGTCGCGTCACTGGCGTCAACAAACACAACGAAGATTGCATTATGTTTACTTTCATGCGCTCGTATGGCTACGACTCGCGCACCGCTGCGTCATTGTTTGTGGATGCATTTATGCGCTCCTCCTTGCGGCCTCTAAAGGAAAGACTTTCACCTCCCGAACCACTTTCCAGATGATTCCCATGGCGCACAAGTTTTCCCTGTGACCTGACGTGCAACAGTATCTCTCTAGGTGGTGATGTCCGTACACTTTCTTTGAAACAAAAATTTCCAAGGCATTTCTGTAGGCTTTCCACAACATATCGTAACACCTTTTTTTAGGAATCCCTAAGATTTCTTGGAAAAATTCATAGGCACACCTTATGAAAATTCTTTATTTTGGTTCATGAAAGCACACAGGAAGTCCAGTAGGAATTCCTAAAATTAATATGTTTTAGTCAACGTTTGTCAATTCAGTATTAGCTATGATTATTGAGTTAACTCTTGTAATAGTTTATTAGCAGTATTAATTCTTATGCTTTTTTTACCCTTTTTCCCTAAATAATATATTATGAACGTTTATTGCTTCGAAATATTGTTTTCTCAGTCATAATGGTTTAATGATTAAAATATTTTATTTAAAATACATGCATTGATTATGTTGTAAGTTTTACTGTTTTGGGATTTCATGTCCCGCCAGGGCTATATGCCCTCTCCGAAAGATAGAGAATTTGCCAAGGAATTTGGGAAAGATTCTGTGGATGTATCCGAAATTCCTGAATTCTACCGTAACTATTACTTCATAACATGAGCGCCTTCTGTGACTGAAAGTTCATTAATAATACGAAGCTAATGTTCCGTACATACTCTTGGAGTAGGAAGAGGTCCAACAAAAAGCATGACGATTTCCGTACAGTTCCTTTTGCTTCGCTTCATCCCAAATACAATCGCGAGAATTTGGGATCCCGGGCAGAAAGATTCAATCCGGAAATAAATAGAATCCAAAGAAAAATTTCCGCGCTTCGTTTCAAACTGCTACGAACGAACAGAAAGATTGTTTTTCAGGTTTTCGAGGGATTGGGTTCGGAGACACTAGTGGCTTAGATGGCTTTAGATATTCAGAACAGGTGTGTTTCGGAGAGATAAAAAGAATATAATTTTGACGCCGCACTTCGTCTCTAGGTCCGATAGGAGACATGAGATATGAAGATACATTGCCAAAAAGATAAGTGACTATTTAAAAACTGAGCCCCTCTCCGAACAATCAACACTATAAGTACACATCTCAATATCACCTCCGAACAACCTTCTCCTTTATACCTTTACTCAGCTGGTGTTTTAATATCCCCTACCACACACCAATGCGGTGGGTTTTGTGTCACACTGGTGGCTATTTATTATAGCATTTATAATACAGTGGATCTTGACAAAATAGGGAGAGAAATTTTCTCCAACGGCCGTAACTATTGGCATTTCTCGTCAAAAGATAGAAAAGAAAATATTTACTGTGTTGGTTTAACGGTAGCGTCAGTAGCAAACCACAGCCTCTCAACCAGAATACGCTTGTGAAGGTTTACGGGGACGTTAATTCCTCGCCAGTGACCATTCACAGACACACACACTCAACCCAATTGGGAACTTTGACCGGGCTTTAGAGACTTCGTTAAGGATGCCTGAGTTATGATCACAAACACACAGAGCAATCATTCTCAAAAGCACTCACAAAACCACTCACTCATACATTCAACAGGGCACAACTTCTGGGAGAATCAGGCTCAAGATGAGCTTGGTCAAAGGAATAAAGAAGGAAAAGATGAGGGTGTGCGTCGCATACGCGTATTTCGACCAAAATGTAGCCCTCTTCAGGAAACTGAAGCTAAGGGAAAGGACACTAACAACACAAGGTTGATAGTGAAAAATTGCGAGGATTGAAGTTCTATAAATACAAAAATTGAAGAAAGGAGGAGAGGGGTGAGGAACCAATGACAGTAGAGTGTGGGATAGGGAAAAGATACAGCAGGTCTTGATATTTAGCCGGTTTTCCCACCACTTTCGAGACTGTTCGTTTCAAACGGAGCCGAAAACTCAATCATGAATATGGGGCGTTTGAGGTGGTCGAGGAAAACGATATCGGGTTTGGTCGCCTTTGACTGGCTTTGCTGATGGGAAATGAGTGATTCCACTTATCGTTCTTCACAACGGGCTAAGAGGTTACCCAGTGACATCACAAGTTTTTCGTTGGTGCCGTAATGGTGTCGGAGGTGAGAGTATAATGCCCGGAGAGCGGCGAGGTGTCAAACTAACTTTATAATTCTAAAGGATAGAGCACTTCCCTTTCACCAACTCACAATAAACTTTATTTTGCCCCGAAGTAAACTGTAAACAAAAACCCAGGTTACCCTTAATTGTTGATTATGAATCCGATCGTCGATCATCTGCTAATCTGCACCTGCTAATCATCTGGTGCAGCTGTGATTTTACGGAATTGGACGTAGTTGCGTTTCAAAATAGCAATATCTCAATATTTTTAAATATTTTACCGCATATAATTGTTCATGACAATTATAATGGGTGTTATTTTCTATTGTCGGCGATGGGTATCGCAAGGTTCGTGTTTGGATTATTTTCCTCGATAGGCTTTGTGAGGGAGAATTGTTAAATTTTGGACTAAATTTATAAAACGTAATTTATGAATGAATCACTGGGAGAATACTGACAAATATAAATATGAGAAGTTTCATTTATACTTTGTTTCATTTATCATTTGTAATTTGTATGTATACTTTTCTATGGCTTTTGATCTAATTGGGATTTAAGATCATAACTCAGTAAAATAAAAATAATGCTCTTTCAGTTTCAACAACGCCTATGTAATAAGAAAGCATTTTGTTGTGAGATGATTAGGTAATAAATCAGAATATGGAATTTATTAAAAAACTCAAGAGTAAAAAAAACGCTTTTTTTTAACTTAAGAGGGGATCGGGTTGGTGTGGTGGCTAGAGTACTCGCTTACCACACGGGCGGACAGGGTTCAAATCTCTGCGGAGGCGGATGTTTTTCAGAGGGAACCCAATCCCTTCTTGAGTGTCTTTTGGAGGGCACTTCAAGTAGAGTACTCCGTCTGTCGGATGAGACGTTAAGCCATGGTCCCTTTGGCGCCTTTTGTTAAGAGCAGGCTAATGCCGACGCCGAGTTTCTATTCACCCTTCCTCCTTTACCTATCCCCTATGTCGTAAATGACCTTAGCCGTCGGTCGTCTCTCCAAATGTCCAATTCTAAAAACTTAAGAGTTGTGCCCGTTGTAAGTCTTTATAAAAATGATATGTGTCAAAACTAAGCCAGCTGAGTTGTTATAGCTTGAAAATTGTACGATGCTGCGAAACCAAAATATTCCTCAATGCTATTGAATACATTAAACGTATATCACCTTTCACTCTAATCTGGGTTTTGATGTGATGAACTAAGAAACCCGAATCTCGGATTTTTCCTGGGATCCTCCAGTCAGTAGTTCTACCCATAGTACACCAATACCAGCAAGCGATTGGGAGTTATAATATTCCGATAAGTTTTGATTTAGTCTGCAATACCTTAAAATATTTAAAACTACCATTCAAATGCACCCAGTACCGTGAGCTGGCTTGGTAATGAAATTTTAAGCGTACCTATCTGTTAAGAAAAGAAAACAATATCTTGCATGAAAAATGTGTGGCATTGTTTTTACAAAGGCCTAATTTGAATATTACCTGAGCTAATATGTAAATTTTCTTTACCTCTTCAGAGTGCCTGAGTGTCTATTGTGCTCGTAACTATTTGTTGCCCTAGCATGCCTCTTTAACGATATCCTATCCTATCCACTGGTTTTCTATAGCTGGTGTTCTAAGGAGGAAAATGAGATAAATGGTCAACATAAATCTATTACAAACACAGTTCGAGAGCGTCAACCAATCTCCGATAAGATTATAAGGCGCATCATCTGTTCTGTCATGGTGAACAGCTGTCATCCCAACTACAGTGCTGATAAAATTGGCGTCTATGGACGAGACATGGCTTGATGAATGCATTAAACGTTGATAATCTGGACATGAGATGTCATCGTCCAATTAATAATACAGTTATATATCATGTTCCCGAAGTATTAAGCATTTAAGGCTCTGTAGTTGACATGAAATGGAAGTGGAGGAACTGAATGCCTTTCTATACGTAACACTATCGATCTGAAATTCAGTAAACGGTAGCATGCTGGCTTATTACTTCAAAGGTGAAGTAGGGGACCTACACACAAGTCATTTTGTGCTGAGATTACTGGGATGTTCGTGAAGTCATTTTTAATGGAAGCAGTTAGTGGGTTGAGATTTTAGACTAGAAATTAAGAAAAAATCCTTTAACCTGATTCAATCTACATTATGAGGATTACCTGGACAAATTAAGTTTCAGTTCAAATTTTTACCAAACTCACCAATTGTAAACATACCCTTCATCATTTTCTTTTCTCGTTGTAGAAATTTCAGTGTGCAGTTTCAATTCAGATACATAACAATCAAATATTCTGGAAAGTTTTTGCCACTGGTAATACAATGGTATATTGTTATCGGTAATGGGTGATTCCACGCAAACTCAACCAAATGGCTATACACTCGCGGCTCTACCATTTCAGATTTTCTTTGGCATATGGAAGAATACAATAAGGAATGACAATTTGCCTAATATTAATCTTCTGCAATTATAAATGTTAATGATATGACACTTCAAATATCAGAAAATAGTGCAAATTGACGCGCCGCAGCTCCGAATTCTATCTCCGCAGGTCACCCGCATAACTCCCCAATATGTCATTTTCAAAGCGGGCGCGCGCGTAGCAAGGCATTATGTTCTACCTATCTTTTATGTGTTTGACGAAATAACCCATAAATTTTATTTTTGTTATTGTAAGATAAGGGTTCAAGCTATTGTAAAATATATTCTTCAACCAAAAATGGGTTGTCAAACATCGCAACATCCAAAAGTAGCAACAGTTTCATCTTTCCGTTTTTGTCGCTCCATTGTGCCGCGGTTGCGAGCCACAAATTAAGATTTATGCTCTTAAAGTACTGTCCATTGCCCTAGCTGTTTGAAAAAATTAAGTTTGATCATATGTTATGATTAATTTAGGAGATATTAAGCCCCAAAAATGAATCCAAATAAAAAATAGGTAAAATTGAAGTCATCTAGGAGCTCAGAGTATAGCTCTAGGAAGTCAAACGTTAACAGAAAACACAGACTTTAAATTGTTGTTATTGTACTTAAAATTATTATTGTACCACTAGAGCATAATTTATCGGAGATAGAGTTTGGAGCTGCGGCGCGCCAATTTGCACTAATTTGTGATATTTGAAGTGTCATAACATTAACATTTATAATTACAGAAGACTAATATTTGGCAAATCGTCATTCCTCATTGTACTCTTCCTATGTGCCAGAAATCGTGAAAAACGGAAATGGTGGATCCACGGCCTTGGTTGAGTGTGCGTGGAATCGCCACAATATTTTTTATTTAACGCAATGACCAACAGTCTGATTTGCTTACTGAAGTCCTGACAGTTGGGAACTTTATAATATGACTAAAGTGTAACCAAACGTTGCTATCAGTCAATTTTATTTTACAAAACTGCGCGTAAGTAACGCAAGAGTTTTCTTCAATAGATAAGGAAAAAACTGTTTATTCAAATTTTGATCAGATATTCGAGTTTCGGAATTTATTGTTAGCTGTATATTTAAGTTTATCTCCTTAAAATGAATGAAATCAATATCCTTTGGATCTCGAATCAGCTGTTGGAAAAATTTCCTACGAATTCTTTAAACCTGCTGGTTGACGACGCATTTCTAATCTTCAGTGAGCTTACTCTTGCATTACTGTTTCCACCAACAAGAAGTCAAAGTGGTTTCTTCACTACTTTACTCAATTCCTTGGATGATTTTCTTTACCGATTCTTGGAAATACTTAGACACTCAATTTTCGTCGTCTTTATACACTTCAGCAATGGAATTTAAAATTGTTGTATAGGTGAACATTGAAATTTAAATTACATTGAATTATGTTTCGAGATTCATGTTCTATATCTCTTCTAAGGGATAGAAAATTATTTTGAGTCCGGTCCGCTGTGACAAATTTAGCGTGCAAGTATTATCAGAGTGATCCAGTATATTAAATGTTTATAGTTTTGAGCGTTCCATTTCAATTTACCTTCATACTTCTTGCTTGGATTAAGTCCAAAAACTACTAAGCTTAAATTAGTTTTGAATACCATGACTAGTTTATAATTTCTTCTTTCTACTTAAGATAGTTTGAGTGAAATATCATTGTACTTATAAATCAATTAATTTAGTCTCATATTAAAGAAAAATATCTTACCTATCCAACGAGACCAAAAATTCTACCCCTTACCACATTACTTTCGGAGATATTTGCCAAAAAAATACGAACCCTATATCATGGGAAATGGTACACGTATGCACTCCAGAGAGACATTATTTACAAAATGAGGCATTTCTAACACTTTCATGTCGTAAAGAACTAACAGTGTACAGTTTGTGTTTTCTCAACTACTTTTGAAAATTAATCATATTGTCACCGCAGTAGGTTCTTGGGTATCACGAAAAACCTTCCGTTTTGAAGGAGTTTCAAATGCACCACGCGAAAAAATGAGTCAAGTTAAAGACTTATTTAGATATTTTAATATAATTAATATCTACTAATTAATTCTTCTAATAATTACTTAATACTTAATTTCTGTCATATAAAACTATAATATTGCACCATTAATAATGCAATATGTAATTGATGTGTCCTACAACTGGTGAGATTGATGCGAATAATTCAAATATGGTCTCTATATGACTAGGGAACTATCTCGCTCGGGCTACCTTAATGCTCTTCGTCAATGAATCTCATTTTAACAATTTTATAATATTTATAACTAGAGTTGGGTAGAATACCTTTTTTCCAAATTCGAATATTGAGCTCGAGTACCCTCGAATATGAGAATCGACTATCGAATAATGTAGGCATTCAGTTTTCACCTTTCATATTTAAGACTACAATTTTAAGATTAGTTGTCAATGGTTATTTGGATGTAATATTATGTAGCAAATTAACCATAATTCTCAAACTATTCAAGAGTAAAGAAATTTATTTTCGGTAACCTTGTATAGTATGATGAGTTTAAATAATTCAAACTTGTTCAATCATTTGTGTAAATTTTAGTGAAAATATAAAAAATATCATCAATAACCGAATCTAGACTTCAGCGAAGCTAGTTTTAATGCCAATTGCCGCCAAAATTTGAAAACCATATATTCGATGCTGCATTTTAATTTCTTCCTCGATTATCGAATATCACGAATACTCCATTATTCGTGGTATTCGAGTATTCGACTATTCGAGTTGCCCATCCGAATTTATAACCAGATGTATTCGAAAAATGCGTTGTCATTAATTGAGACCACCTGTTTTTACGATGAGCATTTAATAATGAAGTAATCAAATACCGACGGCTTTTAATTGCATTTCGATTTCTTTTCTTCAGTTTGTGTTTTTCGACATTGTGATGATCAAATCAGTGCATCAACGACGTTGCCTGATTTTTTGGATCTATGGGGATTCTCGCCATGTGTTCTGGTTTTTATTGCAATCTCTCAGTCAGCACAGAAGGGATCCTGTCCTCTGCATGTTCATAAAACATCCCGCTCGAGCCATGTTGTCGTCGCGAAGCGGTGTCTTTCCGTGAGAGCGGCCAGTGAAAGCGGACATTCCACTTGGACGAGCCAATCCTTTCCATCTAAAGGCGGTTTTACACGGGGCACGTAATTGCACAGGCTAATGTATGTGCAATCGTGAATTTCAAAATGAACCGTGTAAAGCGGCGAAATTCAAGAATGCTTGCACGAATGCATGAATGCGAGACGTCAGATTAGCCCCTGCTCTAATTCGGTGGTCACATTCTTGCAATTTGTACGAATAGCACTCAATCTAGCGGTCGCAGAATGAACGACATCTAAGTTCACGGGAAGTTGACTGACGAAAAGGTTCGATAACCTGAGCGATGGCTGTTTACAGTTATTCTTTGTGTGGGAGGATATTTACAGGTACTTATATTGTTATTTATTTCGATAGATATTTAATAGCTCGTTAAATTGTTCCTCTGTCATCCGCATAAAATTACGGTAAGCATTCCTGTCTTCTCCAGCCAGCTCCTGTTGGACCATAATAAGAATGCCTGTTCCCTCCTCTCACCTACGGATCCACTCCCGCATCCAAAGTGCTCTTCTGGCTCTTCTCCTGCGGTTACGCCTTTCTATGAGCTCTGCGGCCCCGATCATAATTCCCACTACTGCTAGCTCTGCAGAAATCAATGCAGCCTTCTCCTGATCCATTATTTTTCTTACAGAGAGAGAGAGAGAGAGAGAGAGTGATTCAATGTCAATATCACAGAATCCCACAATCACCACAACCTTATTTTTCACTGAATGTCAACAACGTCGTGTGCAGAATAATCGTATCTCTCCTGTTTGAACAAAACACTCGCTCTTAGCGTACTTATCGGACGACTGAAAATCAGGAATGAATCCATGCTTACGACCACCGTGTAAAGCAGTCACGCATTCGTTTTCGCAATAATTATTGCACGGTATATTGCAGATTAATGCAGTGTTAAGTTGTGCAATTTAGTGCCCCGTGTAAAACGGCCTTAAATGGCGGCGCGGGTAGTGGACGAAGGTGGGCGGCTGAGGGAAAATCGTAGGGCCCTCGAGAAACCCTTTACCCGGTCCCCTTACACTGGAAAGGACTCGTCCTCAATCGTGCCCCTATCCTCCTCGGTTGGAAATGCCTCCAAGTATTAAGGAGAAGAAGGAGAGTGGATCGCAGCCACATTTTGGATCACGAAAGGGTTATATAGTCGGAGTTCAGCCCGCGGTGCGTGATTTTCTGCCGCTCTCTTCCGCTGCCCACGGCATAGAGATATATTTAGAAAACAAATGCCGCTCACTCTTGGGTGGCGTGTAGTTTCTCAGAACGACCGCTTTGCTCTGTTCTCGTGAATCACTGCAATCAGTCGGACCCCATAATTCAAGGGCCTTATTTAACCGAGTGTTTGTTTGTTGTATATTTGTTCATATCTGCAACACAAGCTTGAAATTTAGAATCCCCCTGGTTGACACGCGTCTATGGATTGTACATTCATATGGCTGCGAAGTTTAGATGATACGACAGACAGGGCAAAGAAGATTGAACGGCGGTGGAGATACATGGTGGCAGTTTCGCAGAATGCCCTTCTTAGGGGAAGAATCCATTCCTTAGGAATGGGCGCCGCAAGAGGGAGTATGGTAGTCTCCACGTTTTGACTGCCTGTGTAGTTAAGTCCACAAACCATGCCCACTTCTAAATTTTCTATCTGCAATCCATATCATTTTTAAAGCTCTCTATGGCTTTGTTACGTATTTTCTGACGGGCGTCTTCAATGGGTTTATGAGTGATATCACTTTCATTTGCAAGTTTGGCGGTTCGTAAACGTTGTCTTGGAACTCGATGTTGGCATTTTCCCGACCTATCAAATGAAATACAATTATGTCAGCAACCTTGCCAATCATGCGATTTCCCAAAGCTCTTTTGCCAAAACCGTCCACACAAGCCTTGCCCTCCTCGGTCTACATACTTTGCTTCCACTCTAAGCAGCGGATGTATGGTATTGTGTGATACCGATGCATATGAAATGGACGGCGAAAACCAGCAGTGTAGAAGGTCTAAGAGCATTTGAGAAGAAAACATATGTGTAGAAGTTAAATTTTCGGGCTTAACTTTGTGGAAACTTGTCATATGATATATAGATTTACTTTCTACATTCCATACTGGTGTATTATTTACGACCATGGCTTCGAAATATGATGTCATTATCAAGGTTAAGTTCCTTTCTTTCATTGTTTCGTTACACTGAAAAAAAAGTGCATACGCTCTACTGCTAAAACGGATTGGTGCTTTAGTTTTGCTGAATCAGCAGATTTTATAGCTGTGGAGGTATGTAAGATACTGTACAGTCAGTCGCATTAAGCTGGGTACCTGTAGATTTACAGCAGACGGTGTTTAGATGCACAGTGAAATGATTTGGTTGGTAACCTCATCCGGTGAGACTCGCTTCCAACTTGAGTCACGTGACTCGGCTCCGTCGCTTCTTAGCGAACCTATGGTTGTCTCATTCCGCCATTGTTTCTTTCCAGTGCAGAATGAACCACGAGGTCAACATCGTGAGGTTCACCTCGGGTGATAACTTGAAGCCATAACAGAGATTTCAGGCGAAAATACCAAAGGTACCGGTGGAATTGCTTTTCTCAAGTCTGGCGGATGCGACGTGTAGTACTGTTGCTGGATCAAACTGAGCTTTTTAATTATTTGCTCTTAGTCTATCAGTGTGTTGTGGTACTCCGTAGTGCTTCATGAGTGTTTTATTCAACGAAAAAGGAAGAGCTAGTGAGATGATTAGTGTGGTTTTGAGCGTCGTAAAGTGGTTATCACCTCTTCTTCATCTCGTTTTATCAGTGCTATGCCTCACAGCATTATAAAGTGCATAAATAGTTGTGTGTGTATGGACTGTTTTTGAGGGTAACGATTGCATTTTTAAAAATCATTGGACGTTAGTGCTCTATATTTGTGTTTTTAGATGATTACTCTACGAGATAAGAGCCCATTTTAAAGAATGTGTCGAGGAGGAAGCCTCGTAAACAATTTACAAGTGCATATTGGTTTTCGTGACTACTGCATCAAGTGACGTGCTTCAGAGTAATAAACTCGAGTATATTACTGTTTGTTGTCGTAGAAATGTGTCTTACATTGATATAAAGACGTAAATTGTTATCGTATTGAATTGTAATGATTTCGCTCAGGTAATGATTGTAATTGCGAATATGTTTACATCAAAGCGCTGATATGTTTACATTCTGCCGTAATTCTATTTCGTTTCGTTTTTGTTATGGTTGCAGAACGTTGTTATGGTTCACGCAGAAAAAGTTTTCTTCCAGTGCTTCAACAGTGTATCGCATCATATTTTATGTTTTATCTTGTAAGTGGATAAGTTAAATCAGTTTCGTTTTATTTTATGCTCAGAAAGGATTCATGAAGGGACAAATAGGTATCCAGATTAAATAGTGACAATGTTTGCTGTACCGTGTGCATGTTCGTTTTTCGTTTACAGAATGATGGTTAGTTTGTGAATGTGAGTATTTTTACATTTTCTGTGTCAATGGCAGATATTATCCATTAACTAGAGGCAAAAATTTTCCATTTTGAGTGTTTTTATATTGACGGAACGGTGAAAACCTCAAGAAAGTACTGTGATTGTTTGAATATAACTGATACCTTAATTTGGTGCGAGTGGATGGAGTACGTTAAACTTTGATGTGGTGAAGCTGCAGTGTGTCCAATTGATTTTATGAACGATCTGTGCAAGTTTGTGGTGTATTACTACGTGTGGCAAAAATAAAGTTTATAACAAGCACGTATTCCCGATTTTTCTATACATTCAGCTTCATTGTTTCTAAGGCAGTCGCTACCTACAATTATGTACTCCGATACGATAGTGGCGATAATAGCATACTAGGTTAGTAGCTCAGTGGAAAGGCTCTAAGAATACTATTTTTTCGTATGCGAGTAAGATCTCTTAGTAGCTGACTAAGTTAGTCACCTACTAGCACCTCTTTGCTGAAATCTATGGATACGGCCGTACGGGTCTATGTTTGACGGTAAGTATCAACTGCGAAATGTTTTTTTATTATTTCCTACTAGAACTCTTCCACGGAAGAAATTTTTAAGCAAAACGTATTAAATAAGTTAGTAGCATGCGTTAGGTAAAATATTTTTCATTCCAGTATTGAGATATTTTTCATTTCATGTGATTAGACTTGTTCAAAATTATCCAGTATGCAGCCAAGTGTAATGCTTTCAGATTTATTCGACATCGCATATACTACTTCCATTTTTGTGATGCACAGGAAAGTTATTTTTTCTGAAGAAGTATTTTATGTATAAATACATACATATTCGTAATATACCGTAGACCAGCTAGAAATTTAACAGATTATCGGCAATATATATAGCTAGTGGCTAATCTGCCTAGCTGGTGTTATATGCGAAGCAATCGGTTAGCTACTCCATATGGCTGGAGAGCTATACCGTATTGCCGTCTTCCTAGAAATATCTATTTAGACGGTTAGATGGCTCAGCTAGAAATTTCTCGCTGTATAGCTACACGTCTAGCTGTCCCATATACTGCTAGATATTCTGGCTATAAAGCTAGAATTATAGCTGTACAACCAGAGTTTTTTCTCAGTGTATTTACCTTGAAAAAATTACCTTTCCAAAACATGGGATGGAAACCTCCCCACCATCCTTCCTTTGCCTTTCCACCACCCCTTTCATTTTTTCCCCACCCTCTCTCTCTCTCTCTTGCCTCTCTCCCACCCACCCTCGGGTTGTGCTAGTATGGAATTCGAAAGAAAGGAGCTGTACCTTGATAATGTACTCATATGTCCAAGGCATGGTCGGAAATAATGAACGAGTGTGGACAGTACAAAACGAGATTTTATTTCATTAAACTATTCATTGGTCGTGCATTTCTAAGATTGGTTGACTGCAGCCCTCCACCCTTCCCTATCTAATGCTAGTTCCCTTACCTCCTGATAAGTCTTCCTATGTACCTTTCTCTTTATTTGATCCATGAACTTATTCCTGGACCTTCCTCTGAGGACTTTCCCCTCTATTTTACCTCAATTATGTTCTTCACAAACCCATTTTGTGTCAGGGTGTGTCCAATCTATCTGGTTTGTCTTTTTTCTATGGTGTTCCATATGGTCCTTTCCTCTTCTACTCCTCTGTAAACTTCATCACTTCTTACATTTTCCATCCATTATATCTTTAGCATCCTCCTCCAGTACCAGGTTTCGAAGGCTTCTAGTCAGTTCTGGTCAGCCATTCCAATGGGCAATGCTTCTGATCAGTAGAGTGCCACGCTCCACACGAATGTTTTCACAAACTGTTTCCTGGTTTTTTTAAATATTAAACTATAAGTGACTGGATTCCTCAAAAGTAGACGAATCTACATTTTATAAAAGCACGTTATACACATTCCAAGGCACATGAGACTTTTGATAACAATAATGGAGGGAATCAATGACGAGAGAGGCCATGGATTGATTGCAACTCTCATATTAGGTGGGGTATTGAAATGTAATCTGGTGAAGGGATTCAAATGTCAGTCGAATATTGATTTCGGTTAATAGCAGCATTAATCAAAATCTCGGTTTGATGATAACTGAATTTAATGTAATACCAGTTTTGACGTCTCGAGGTTAGGTCATGTGGAAATAATACTATATCTCCTTGCCTACGTTTCGGCGTGTAGTGTACACCATCATCAGGGCTATATAAAAGAATACAATAACCATGTACAATAGCATTACATAAAAACATGTACATGTTGTTGTACATGGTTATTGTATTATTTTATATAGCCCTGATGGTGGAGTATACTTTACGCCGAAAGGTAGGTAATGAGATATAGTTTTATTTCCACATGACCTAACCTCAAGACGTCAAAACTGTTCTAATCTTGGAGGTTGATTTAAAAATGCTGTTTAATGTAATATTTAACCATTTAAACACTAAACCTGTAAATTTAGTCATGCTCTATCGTGAAGGGTTTTGTTTTATGTGAAGCGTATTTAAATCTAATCCTCGGCAAAAATGTTTTTCCCTCTCCGCTGGAGACAGTGTTGAAGATTTATAATTTAGTTCGCTAAATTTAGGTCAAGATTTCGTGAATCATTTGTGGAAAGAAAAGATATCCCTGCGTTTAAGTTCCAAAATGTTGAAAAGCATGAGAATTATTTGATACTTGCTCTCAATTGATATCATTTACTTCACACTTTTTCCAGTGAAGTCCACGAGTAGTAATTTCACTTTTGGGGGATCGGGTTGGTGTGATGGCTAGAGTACTGGCTAACCATACGGACGGCCAGGGTTCAAATCCTTGTAGAGGTGGATGTTTTTCAGAGGAAACCAGATCCCTACTTGAGTGTCTTGTGAAGGGCGCCGCAAGTACAGTACTCCGACTGTCGGATGAGACGTTAAGCCGTGGTCCCCTTGGCGCCTTTCGTTAAGAGCAGGCTAATGCCGACGCCGGGTTTCTATCCACCCTTTCTCCCTCACCTATCCCCTATGGCGCAAATGACCTTAGCCGTCTGTCGCCTCCCCAAAAATCCAATCCAATATCACTTTTCATTCCTACTTAAACGTTGAAACATTAAATCAGTAAATTAGTTCATGCTCAGCCGTGAAGAATTTTGTTTTATGTGAAGGATATATATCATCCAATTTCCATCCAAATCCATCATTTCAATTATAATCCAATTCCTGTATTGGCCAATTGTATGTGATAATTTGCCGCCATTGCTCTGTCATTATTTTTCATTCGCCTTTCTGTTTGGGAATCATAATACCTGCTTTTGTTCCCGATTAATCGAAGCGTACAGTTCGCGAGAGTTCATCTGTTTCTCTTTGTTTTTGCCTGCCTCCAGTAGCGGGGAGGAACAGTTGTTTGAAATGGTTCCGCATGTCAGCAGAAAAAAAGCAAAAGGAAAACTTTGAGCTTAATCAAAACGGCTAATCACTTCTGGGCCTAATTGCGATTCTCAGCGGGAGCGAATTAGCTTTTATCGGGTCACCGTATGATGTTTTTCGGAATGGTATATCGAGGATATATGATGTCCAAATACGGTAGCCCTTAACTTTTCTACGGGTCGAAGGGGACCAGCATGAGGCAGTCTTCTCACTCGAGTAGTTTACGAACTCCGGGATGAGTTTGCCGTGTTCATTTTCGCCCAGGAAGTTCGACCGGAGGCCGGCCGCCTTTTGCCCGGGATATACCTCAGGGATTCGGCGGTCTCCAATGACATGCCCACAAAACGAGGCTGCTGAGATAGCTTTCTATCTCTTCCTCCTTCCCGAGCCTCTAGAAGCATTAAATTACCCTCCAGGCGTTCATTGCCCTTTCTGGGAAGGAAAACACTCTCTCCCCGATTGTGGTCTATCTTCGGCGTAGATATGCCATCGGACTTAGGCTATTCGATCTATTTCGTAGCGTCGTTTCTTGCTAGCTAAGCATTGATTGGATATCTTTTACCTACATCTATGTGCATCCACGTGGTTACTCGGAAGCTACCTCAAGAATATGCGACATGGCACGAGTATGTGTTAACCGTCAAAAACACGGATGTGACAGTGGAGAGTTTTATAATCTATTTTGCTAGCTAAGTTCTTTAATAACGTAATTGAAAAGAGATTTCATTGGAACTATGGCTCTTACACTCAACTTGTATAGGGTGGAGACAACGCACGCATGAGAAGAAGTGTTAGTTTGTGCTAAGTAATTTATGCAAATAAGTCTTAAATTACATAAATCAAGGGGCTACTTATATTTTGTGACAGTTTTTGTATTTGTAAAGTTTTTAGATGAATACACCAATATTAAAAAAAATATGTTGTTATTGGTTATTATCATCGCTCATCATTAAATTACTGACGTTTCTTTCGTTTAATCACCGATGAGTCTTATGAACTAATCATTATTAGGACCCTTAAGATTTCACAAAATTATTAAAGGTTCTCTAAACAAATCTTAAAGTTTCACTAAATGAATCTTAAAATTGCCCCTGCGTGTAGTACAACTTATTGACCGATTTTTCTGTATATTTGTACCTACTTTGAGGTGCGCCACAAAGTTGAACAAACATGTGGTTAATTTAGGAGTCTTAAGAACATGAGAAAACAAATGTCGAATACAAATTTTAAGCTATCCGGGACTAGCCACGGAGTTCCAATTTTACGGAGTCACCGGCAATGCACAATGTGCGAATTTCCACAGAGAAAAAATCATCCGCCTTGACCGGTTAATCCCGGTCAAGGCGGATGATTTTTTCTCTGTGGAAATTCGCACAAAATGTTGAATAAGTCGGGTAGAATTTGGGTTTTGTTTCTCTCTTCGCTTAAAAGCATACACCTCACAATTTCTTTGTCTCTCTGCTCTCTATTTCTATGTATTGGTCCCAGATATCATCCTTCGCATTAGGTCTTCACCATTGTTCGTCCCATTGTTCCATCACATTCTCTAAATTACCTTGTTCATAAATTTTGGTGATCATTTTTGAACAATACATACCCTCCGAAACTTCTAAAACATAGACCCCTGATCTTTTATTCCTCTGCGATCACAAGAACGACATTGGATTCTGATTCAGTCTGTTGTCAGAACTGTTATCTGATTATCCGTTCGTAACAGACTCTGCATCAGTTTTGCATGTAGACACTGATATTTGCATTTTCCAATGAGAGTTCTTTTTGACCTTTAATTTAACTGGAGAGTTTGAATAATTGCTATATTGAAGCGATCCAATCTTTCTTTCATGTATTCTATGTATTCTGAACCCTAAAATAAAAAATACAGTAGGACAAGGTGTCATGGGCAGTGGCAGTGACTTATGTTGTCACGGTGATGACCAACGTTTCTACTGGTCACACAGGAAAAATACAGCGAAATAACTCGGTATATAAACTCTCCTTTCTCTAAATTGCTATGATGAATTCTGCATTCAAATAAATTCACTTTCAGATCCAAAGCTGCTATTTATTTCGTTCGATTGCACAATGTTTCATCACATTCCTAAAAATTACTCAGCGCGCAAAACCTATATGATTTACGTGACGTAAATTCCTACCTTTCAGTTTTATGAACTTCGCCCTTTTGGCTTTAACCCTTTCCTTTTCCCACTCTTTGCTGTTATTGCATTTCATTTCTTGTTGCAAAAATATTGTGGCTTGTTGTGAGCCTAAACCGAACTTAATCAATAAGATTACAGAACATCTGCATTAAGTTAGTTTTAGTTGTTGTTTTAGTCATCTTGTAAAATTAGATTAATTTAGCGTCGTCATAAAGTTAAATCATGTAACCAATGAGTGTATATAACCAGCCCCTTACTATAAAAATTTCGAGGTATTTCCCAAAAAATACCAGCCATTTTTCATGGCTAATGGCATTGGTGTACATGGCGAGGAAACTTTATTTAATAAGCGAAGAATTTCGAACTGATCTACATCTAGATAATACCCAGAAAACCACCTCAAGAGTGTGTGGTAGGGAGTGAGTTATCTCCAACATGCTCTCTAATATTCCTGTAACTTTAACCAACAAACTGTACACTATAGGCATGCTATATGTGCTATAGAAAATAATAATTAGCCGATAGATCATGTCATAAAATTCAGTGTGTAGTTTCTCTTCCTTCTTAGTTGCCTTTAAAGATAAATCAATTATTCGCCGCAGTAAAATTTCCAGATTCTTGGGAGAACCTTCGATTAATCAAGGCGTCTTCGGGGCACGGTGTGTGAAAATAATAGTCTAATTTATATCTTATACACAGATATATAGGTAATTACTGAGAATGTTTGTAGTTCAGAGCAAAGTTTTTGTGAAATTAATGCTTCAGTATTTCCGTCGTGCTCCTTAAAGTTGATAAAATTTAAAAGAAAATTTGACCGTAGTCTCCTTTGTAGCTAGCGAAAAATCTCGCTCAGACCACCGTCTCTTGCTTCTCCCTTGCTTTTATCCGGAGGAATTATTTTTCCCCTCCGACATTACCTCGTACAAGCCGTCTTATTTCCTACAAGGGCTCTCCCCGCACAAGAAATGTAAGTTTTCTCCTGAGAAAAAATAAGAACCCGAGTGAGTCAGAGAGAACGGAGGCTTGGGTGGAGTGGCGGTTTGCTATCGGCCGCCGTAATTGCCTTGCGGAGCAACAGGCGCTCGTGTTGAACTTTGGCACGGCTCCCGTCTTGCGCATGCGCCTCTGGCATGTGGCCGTTTTGTGCGTAAATGGAAAACACGTGAAGGGTGCTGCCGACTCGTTACTCCCAAGAGAAGGTCCCCTTATTAGTCGGCGAAGATTAAAAACATACCGTCGCCGACAAGAGAAATGAGTTTTCGGTTCATCTGCCGGGAGTCAGGATCACAGGAGGAGGGGTGAGACGGAGCCCGGAACACATCTCATATAGGTATTGGAGGATTTATAGGAAAAGGAGTGACGGCGGACCGTGAAGGGAAAATGATGCTCTGGGGCAAAACACGAGAGGAAAATTAACTCCCGAAGTCACTGGCGGAAGTAACCGGCTTCGCAAGGAGAGCCTCACATTGCTTGTTCCTTTTTATAAGGAAAAATAACTGCCTACAAAGGGAAATTTTTAAATATTTTCAGCTCAACAATGACTTTAAAGATGAAAAATCACGTGTAACCTGGGTAAAAATTTCTAGAATATTTTTGGAATTGCATGGTTAATCAGTATCCTACCATAGTAAAACAAGAAATACTATTTGACATGTCAATTATGGAAAAGATGGCAGTACTTCTGTGTGATTATCTCTTCAAATATATTATGAACTGAATTAGCTCTATAGAAACCTGCGTCATTTTTTTGTATTATGACCTGGATTAAAGCTGTATAGTTCAATGAAAAATGCCGTTGATTGTTAGACAGTTATATTGGAGATAATCTACCGTAATTTTAACGATGATCAGTAGCTGGTAGCATACTTTGCTACTCCTAATTGAAGGAAATAGGGGCCTATGGGTGGCATCTTAAAGTCATCGACTCTAGCTCATTTCCAGGTCAATTTAGTACAAAATCATATTGAAAAACCCCTATTATTATTTATAGGCTCTGTGTAAGGTAAGATATACGTGAGCAGAATTTATTTCTTTCTGCCGAAGTGGCGGTGGCACCCTCGTAGTAAAGGATATATTCCAGTAGCCATGTCAGTTGAAATTTTGTATACAAAAATGTTTCTTGTCTTGATCTGTACAACTTAAGGCTGTGAATCTCTGAGAGCGGGTCTAGATATTATCTCAGCTTGTGAATAAGCCTTTCCAAAAAACTTCTGATAAGTGTTCTTCATTGAAAATTATTTGGTAATAAGACATTTTGCTCGAGGTAATAGGCAAATAAGACTTATTTCGCTTGGAAATTATATGAAGAGCTCTATAACATGATTGGAGAAAATATTATTGGAAGCCCCTGCGAATTTCATACTTGTTAGGGAAGTTTGAGTAGATGGGGAAGGTGTTAGTCTCTGTCTATCAGGCAGTTTTTTTGACTTCATTTGTTGCTGTACGCATCGGAGAGCTTGTAAGAGAGTTAAGGATGAAGAGGAAGCACAAGAATTCGAAACTTAATAAATTTTCTTAGATAATGATGCTTAACATCAGGACGTAATGGTGCTAATACTGGAGGACCATTTTTGTCACTGGTGCAGCATATTCGACGAAGAGGGACGTCGCTCCCGAATTAGAAAAATGAACCGTGCTTGCAAAAGACCCATTCACTTGCAGTAGAGACAAATAATTTCTGTAAAGATGCTAAAAAACAGGTTCATGAAAGGTTGTATCGAGTATCGCGTAATAGCAAACATATGAGAAGGTACGCGACCGTACTCATAATTTAGTTGCCAGACGTTGTGATTCAGATGCGCGCCGATAGATAGAAAGCAAGCACATATATACCCAGAGTCCTGGTTGGCGCAATAAAGAGAATTCTGCGTACGTCAGGGAGGTTCAATATTGATTATTTTCTTCCTTAGATACAGATCTTCACGACGTTAACCGACGTTGAAGACATTTCCCAAGTGCACAGAATTTGTGGAAGGTATCAGACCATAAAACTAATGAAGTGAAGTTGAAATAAAAGCCAACGTCTACCACTTTTCAACGAAAACGTTGGTGTACCATCACTTTTCGGGGTAAATATGGCACAAATTTAACTCTTTTTTTCCTGAGCTAATAGTGGTTGAATTCAAGTGTGAAATGATTATTTGATATTCATGATGAAAAGATAAAACTTGGTTAATTATACACTAATTTATTAAATTCACCGACCGGGTTTTAGCAACTGAGTGCCATTTGACATTTGGTACTCAGTTGCTGAAACCCGGGTATTAATAAAGTTTTATCTTTTCATCATGAATATCCGAAATTCCACCAAGTAACGCCTGAAACAGTCTCGTTTGATTATTTGATAGATTATGTTTCCTCAATAAAGCTTTTATAGAATAAAAAAGAAAGGTTAGTACAGAAGACCTAAATGTTCTTAAAGACAGGGCCGGCTTTACCTCGGTTTACAGTATTTACTTATTACAAATTGGCTAACTTATCAGTATCATAGCTTTATTCAGCAGATTTTCTAAGCAGTGGAATACAAACGCGGACACGATGGATGTAGGTGTTGCATTGATGAAGGACGCTTGAGACGTGGGTGAGGAGGTGGATGGAAATGATTCCGTTGGCAAAGAGGAAGACAAACAAAGGAGTGCATGGAGTGTAAAGGGAAGAGAGGACATTGATGAGGAAGATCAACATGAAGGGCAGTATGAGGAAGAAGTAATAAGAGGTAAGGAGATATTCAAGACCGTTATTGAATATAGGATGCTGGGAAACTGGAGAAAAAGAAGGAAAGGAACGCACATGTACCACCAAGTGATGAAAGATGGGATGCGTTTGAAAGGAGAGATAGTGCCTAGAAGGAGCGCTTGAAGTATACCAAGGATAGCAGGAAATTGCGTAACAAATGATGTAACTTAAATGTCCAGTTCTACCGCTTAAATTATTTTTGAACCATTGAAATTTTTAATTCTATTGGAAATTTTATTGCATTTTATAGAATCTGATTCTCCCATAACAGTATCCTCAGGTGTAATGGGCGTTTTAAACGATGCAAATTTCGATACCTAGTGAAAATCAATCTCAGTTCAGCCTGCATAAAATTGAATACCAAAAGTATTGTATGACCCCTTTCATACGACTGCATTCTCTTTAACAAATTGCGACTAATTCATGAGCAAAAATTAGCTTTTATTTATATTGGTCCTATTTGTATAGCTGAAGCTATTCGAGTTACACGGAAACTTCCAAATTTCCCGTCTTTTCGTCAATTTTTAGTTAGTCTTCCTGGATCAGGTTTTCAAGTTCAGGATAACTCAATACACTTGATTTAACACCAAATGACGATGATATCAGGCTTCAATAGATTCTAGCTCTGCCAGCGTTATTTCCTCACAACGACGTTCTAATCCATGATTGGTAATTGGGTACGAGACTCGGATGAAAATGAGTACCATAGATTCTCATTTCTCTTTTCAGCGCTGGAAACCCATTCACCTCTTACGATTGAGCCTTTCAGCCGATATGATTATAGTTAATATGCTGAACTAAGAGTGATTTTCCATTCTGAAAAGCCACGTCATCCAATTATTTGTTATGACTATCATAAATATCTGCTGACATAAGGTGCCTCACAGACAAAATCGGTTGTTCATAATTGAATGGACCTTCTTGTCTAATTCTCGCGAAAGATTTTTTAAATTGAAAACTTCTTTAGCGGAACGAGACCAAACACAATTTGCATGGAGAAAAATGTAGATACTGGTGATAGCATTGGAATGCACCATGCTTTATCGCTCTGAGTCTTCTTTTATTTTCAATATTTAAACTATGAATGCAGATTGAACAAAGTTCAGATGAACGTCAAGCGGAAGAAAATATAAGAAAGATTTTTATCCTTTCTACCAAATTTCTTTTCCTATAGAATTCATGAAATTTTAAAGAACATTCATAGAATCGCTCGAAATAACACATTTTTGGAGAACCGTCCGTCCTCCCGACAATGGTTGATATTGTTGAAGCTCCGTCTATTGTAATAATTATATAATAATATTGGGATAATGTAGACCTATTAAAATTATGTGATGTTAGCTTTTGCTCTGAGGCAATTATAACCTGAGCGATGGAAAAATATTTAGGACACTCCCAGGAAAAAACAGACGTGGAATGTAGTCAAATAAATTTAATAGCAAAGGCAACTAGGTAGTAGCATCAGGCTCCACTACGGTATCCAATTTTTTATTGAATTTGACTCGAAATGTTTAGTTTTACGCATGGAATAATGTTCTTTTTTCTTAGCTGCAAACTGAGGCATAAATTTAGGTTTATTCCATCTCAGTTATTTATCATCAGCTTGCTGTGAGATGAGTGGCAATCTGACAAATGTAAACCAACATTGAATACTCATTAATTCAATTTTTGAGATCAGAAAATTTATTATTTAGATGGTTTTACTTCATTAACATAAGTTTTCACTTCTGTCGGCAGTTCCACGATTGCCACCTTTTTTATTGTTGCAATACTATCAATGCGCCAATATAAGCAGGTAAACATCATTTTCTTTCGAGAAACCAAATTCTCACTAAGGTCGAAGGCTATGAACGAATGGATCAGAACTTAGTCCGAAGCTATCTACAGACAACCACAATAGAATTAACTACTTTTTATAACAAATCTAGTTCAACCGAAGGAACACATATGGCGGAAGCCATCGGTTGCTGTAAACCGCCCTCTTTTTCTTTATTTTCTTGTTCCAGCGTTAGAGCTAACCTAAGTTAATTAACTGCCATACATGGGAATGCAGTTGATAGGCGCATTTGTGAAATTTCACTAAAAAAGGAAAATCATAGCGATTTAATTTGTTTTGCGTTGAAAAAACGTTAAAAATTTAATTAAATATATCTCATATGGATCCTATAAAACAAGCCATTGAACAGCGAATTGGAATAAATGGAAATTTTTGCCCACGAAATAATATAAAAATATGTCATGTAAAGCAGGAAACGTGAGTAGCCATCGCATACATTTATAAACTGTAGATATGAAATTACTTCCAGTTCAATTCCCTGCGGTGATTGTTCGATGCGTGGGAAATTATATTTTTTCCGTGTGATGTGTCAATTATATGAATTTTGGCATCGTATCTTCAGATGAATGTTTACATTTTAACGAAAATGCAGTTCCCACTTGTCTCTCTATCTCCCACAAATACAAACTATTTACGATTTCCATTTGGGTCACGGAATATTTTATATGTAATATATATGTATCATCATATATATTAACATTCCTCATAATCCGACGCTTTTGGCATTTTACCATGCCCGCTGGTTATGAGCTCATTCATTAGTGTAATCAAAACTCGTGAATGAAATAATATTTTCAAGAAAGCTTAAGAAACGCTTGTGGAAACCAATGCGAATATAAAAAAACTTCTATTTTGCTGAAGAGTACATAATGCATTAATAATTGTCTACTTAAAGAGTTCTCATAATCGGACGCTTTTAGCATATTACCGTGCCCTGTGCTTGTGAGCATTTTCTTGGTTCATATATCAACTCATATAACTATTAAAATTATCTAACCAATGAAATGTATTAAATCTATCGGTGAAAACTATGAATATATCTTTTTAATCCTGTTTCTGAGAAGGATATCCACTATTTTCATTATCCTATGCACTAAAATTCCTATGGCTCGGGAACTTTTGACATTTTACCATGCCAGCTGCATGAGAGATGTTTATTGAGCTTGATAAAAACTAATGAATCCATAAAATTTTTTTCATTCAATGCATAAGAGCTCCGCAATCTTTAATCAACCCAGGAAACTTGGTAAGCTCGCCGAAAAACCATGAACTAACTTAGTCTCAAAATCTTTAAAATGAGCTCCAAGCGCTGACGCACTCCCCTCACATCAATCTAACCGATTCAAATTCAATCTCGCGAATTTCTTCTCCACCCTATCTCTCTTAAGGCGTCGGCTAAGACGCCTCCCCCATTCCTCGCTAAATCATATCCCTCCTTCCCTTCTGTGAAATTACAACCCTTCCTCCTCACCCCCTCCTCTTTCCTGTAACCCATCCACAGCCCTCTCGCAAACATTTCTCTCCTTTTCCTCCCGACCGACCGACCGCCACCACCTCTCCACAAAGACTCATTTGTCACGGAGCGTAAATAAATTTATCCCATCAGAACTGATCTAATTTGATCCCTCTCTCGCATAAAGCACACAAAAAAATAGGGAGGGGTGGGTGTAACGTTCCTTTAGTCCTCTCTCCGGGCCCCCTCACGACGGGAGGAAAGTGCTCCAGGTAATATCGGGGACAAATTCGGATCCTCAAATGCGCCACCCCCCTTTTACCCTGAACCCTTTTCTCAAACCCTGACGTCACGCTTCAACCGCGCGTATTCATCTTGTCTCCCTCTCTCCCCCCTCCCACTACTACCTGTCTTCATTTCTCACTCCATTTTCCGCACTCACTTACGCTTCCCAGCCATGTTTCTTCTTCTCGCCTTCCTTTCTCTCTTACCTTCCACGCATTTTCTCCCTTCACTCTCATTTCGCTGCTTTCACGGTTCCAGGAGCGAAAAACAAAAGAGTATTTTCATTCGCCGGGGACATTTAGCCTGGAAAAATTTGCCAGCCTGGTTGTCCTCAAGGTAAATTACACGAGATATCATTGCTCTTGAAACACAGTGAACACTCTTAGTCATCGAAAAAATGAACTATCTTTCATATTATATCAGGTTAAGAGTAACTTGCTGCACAACCATCTGAGATATGTATTTACCAAAACATAGAAGCCCTCTTGCGATGGGATATGGTACGGTTGTGCTTCAGAGAGACTGCTCTCTATTAATTTCCAAGCTATATTTGCTCACCTTCTTCATTAAAATATAAAAAAATCTGTCGGTGATCTAGGCGTTGGGGTGCCTGAATAGCTGTTTGCTGAGAGGCCAGGGGATTAAAACATTTTTTTTCCGCCATTGATATTGCTGCACTCTTTTAATACTTTTCAAAACCCTTTAATTTGAGACAAAACTGCAATTTGTTCTTTCCTTGAGCTGGAGGAAATTCTATCTCTAATCTAAACAGTCTTCACCTCAGTCTTTAATTTTGAATATATGGGCGAGAAATAAGAAGAAAAAAGAGGAGATAAAATGAATAGAATGAAGTGAGGCGAGGAAATTTTGGCCGATTCGCTGCCTACTACTACGACCTCTCCACAAACGTTCATTTGACACTGTCTTTTAGTTATTATTTTGAATTAGTATTTGAAATCATGATTATGCGAATGCAAAATATTGTTATCGATATTTCAATGCCCTTGTAAACCAATAATTACCGGTTATTTAATAATAATAATAATGGTTGAGTTTTCTGCTCTGGCTGAAACGAATGCATGCTACAAAGCAGGTGAAAAAACGGGGTAAATGTCAAGCGCTTTATTTTGAACTTCGGATAATATACCCTGGGCAATCTGTACTACTGGTAGTCCTCCTCATGGGTGTAGTCGGCGGAGTTAAGGGCTCGCTGATAGCATCAAGTGCAGGCAACCGATCTGATGGCCGTCGGACATGGCAACAAAAGCCCTCACAAATCTTCAGCCATAGTGAAGGCAATAAAAACGGATGCTTGCGGGAGACCCGAAAGGAAAATGTTACAAAAGTGACGAAATGATGATAAGACAACAAACACGTTTTTTTCTACTAGAACTCGAATATGATAAAATATTTTATTGGATATTTGGGGAGGCGACCAATGGCTAAGGTAATTTGAGCTATAGGAGATAGGTAAGGGAGGAAGGGTGGATAGAAAACCGGCATCGGCATTAGCCTGCTCTTAACGAAAGGTGCCAAGGGGACCATGGTTTAGCGTCTCATCCGACTGTGGCTGAAACCGCTGGCTGAGTGCCCTCCTCAGAGAGTACTGTACTTGAAGTGCCCTTCACAAGACACTCAAGTAGGGATCGGGTTTCCTCTGAAAAACGTCTTCCTGCAGAGTTTGTTTTTCAAGTAAAGTACTCCGTCTGTCAGATTAGGCGTAAAACCGTGGTCCCCTTGGCACCTATCGTTAAGAGCAGTCTAATGCCGACGCCGGGTCTCTATCCACCCTTTCTCCCTTGCCTATCCCCTATGGCGCCAATGACCTTAGCTGTCGGTTGCCTCCCCAAATATCCAATCCAATCCAATGATAAAATATATTAGTCATAGAATAATTCATTGCGTGTCCTCTTTGAGGTGGCTTCACCATAAATGGAATGAAATTCAATTTAGTTCACAATTTGGATGCTTATGGAAAAACCTGTCCTGTACCTGATTAAATGACGAAATTGAATCCCACTGCTATACATTTCTCGGAAAGTGCACATAAAATATCATGGTGTTAAATGGATTAGTAGAAGTAACACGGAGAAAAATAATACTTTTACTCGAGCCGTTCGATACAAATACCATTTTTACGGAAAAACTGAGTTTGAGCATCGAAAATCTCAGGAAAAATGACTAAATATTAAACGCAGCCCTCTTGCAGCCTAATTTTTTTATTGTCACCTAATTAATACGATAATGGAATCTGATTGCGGTAATTCAATTAAACTGGCGTTGAAGTTGGCTTCTATGGCATTATGTGAAAACTTTCATTAGACATATATTTAAGCTATAATCTCAATTTTTACCTTAATATTTGTTTTAAATTGCAAACGGATACTAATAGTGAAAGCAGGAAATTTTCAAAAACGAACTGAACGAAACGGCGGGATTTAGTATTATTTGTGCCTCACACGGACGCGATGGAACCTCCTTAAGGTAGCTTGAGCGAAATATCATTTTACCTAGAAATCAATGAATTTGGTCTCATTTAAAAGAAAAATGTCTCGCCCTTCTAATGACACTAAATATTCAAACCCTTACCACATTACTTACGGAGATATTTGCCAAAAAATACTAGCCCTTTTACGCGGGAAATGGTTCGTGCTCCAGAGAGAAATTATTCACCAAATGAGGAATTTCTAACACTCAGATATCGTGAAAAAACTAACAGCGTGTAGTTTGTATGTTTTCTTAACTATTTTTTAAAATTCATCATATTGTCACCACAATAGGTTCTTGGGTATTACAAAAAAAACCTTCCGTTTTGATGGAGTTTCAAACGCACCATGCGAAAATAATGAGTCAAGTTAAAGACTTATTTAGATACTTTCATTTAACTACTTACCAGTTCTGTCATATAAAACTATATTACTGCACCATTAATAATACAATATTTAATTCATGCGTCTTAAAGCTGGTGAAATGAAAACGTATTATTCGAATATGGTCTCTATTATGACTAGGGAACTATCTCGCTCGGACTACCTTTAATCGTTTGGAGCTTGCTTTTAATTTTGGATACCACCGCCAGGAGCCCTTCTTCCGACCCACTGAAATTCCACTTGCGTCAGCGTTGAGCACGAATCAATGCGTCTCACGTCTCGATCGCCATGCTAAGCGTGAAAGGGGAAGTGTATTTATCCGCCGCTGGGTGGCGTCTGTCCGTTGGGTCGTCACGTGCTCCGAGGCGACCGATCGCAGTCACCTGGCGCGGTTTGCACGGCCGACCGCCACGCCACTCTTGACTTCTGATGCGTTCACGCCTCGGACCCCTTTCGTAGAGCGGCCGGACAAACAGTGCCTAGAGACACCGAGAGGCCCATCATGGCCATGGAGAACGCTTGTGCTTCGAGGAGTGGGCGAGGCCACGAGAGTGTTTGAACCCGTCGAGATAGTTTCGACCGCGCAACTATAGAGTCACGTGGTACAACCACGAAAGGGTTCGAGATTTTGAAGTATTTTAATCACTCGTAAAAATCTCTTGCAGCCTTCCCGATCGAGTTTTTTTTCCCTTGGGAATATTGTTGATGGCGCTAATTATCACAATTAGCTATAAACAAGTTATCAGACACTTAATCCATCTATTTGAGAGTTAAAAACTCACTAAAATATCCAACCACTCATTATTGTGTATACCTACCATGTGACTCCTTAGTTACCAAATCGGGATTATCTCGAGCGGTTCTGGCACAGTTGTGATGAACGAGAGAAAAGGGGTTTTAGGTGCTTTTACCGTGAAAGGTCATAAATTTCTTTTTTTTTTATTCTTACTCTGTATCCATTTAAGCATTCTTCCCCCTGACTGGTACATTCTCGGGCAGTTCTTATCCTAACGTCCCAATTTCAGACGCATCGTTCCGTTTTCCCTCCTATGGATGCACGAGGATTGTTTTTTTAAGTAAGTACCGCTTTAAAATGATGAAAAAGCAAGTATACTTATCGTTACAATTTTATTTTTGCATGGACACTTGTACCTTAATGTACTTTCCTACATATTTCCACTAATATTAAGGCACTTATCGCATCGTGGAACTAGCTTTTGAATCCCATCCTCACGGAAGTATGCCGCCTGAACTGACTACCACTGTAAAACGGTCGTTTTGACCTCATCATCGTCGTCGTGGAGCTGACCACCCAGATGCATCTTCAAATGCAAAAGCAAGTGGTAGTCACTGAACGTTAGATCGGGACTTTACGAAGAGTTATCAAGTTGTTTCCAGCCAAAAGATTCGATGAGATCTCGAGTTTGATTAGCGGTGTTTGGACGGGCATTGTCATGAAGCAAAACGATCCCCTTACTCAGCATGCAACGCATTTTGTTTTGGATTCTCTAAAATCTCTAACCCATTTCTGTACCATTCCATCGTTATTATGTTTTTTCCATAATCTTCACTGATCTGACGATGAATTCAGCCGCTTTCACGCCTTTAGCACTGCAAAAACGAATCACAGCGTATTTCACAGTCGGCGGGATTCTCAATCAGCGAAGGCATTTTAAAAACTCACAAGCAAACGTAAACACGGTCGAATGTTTCAGTTATGGCGTATGTGGCTTCCTAATAGATGTAGGTGTATAACACGCATGCACCAAATGTCGACCGCAGCACTGCAGTGACTGAATTTCAAAACGATACTTACTTAAAAAGCACGCACAACATTGGATTCTTCTTCAGTTCCTCATATTCTCTCCATCTTCTTATTTCGTTTAGAATTTATATCTTACTCCTTCTCTTCCACCCTTCCCCAGTGTTCTCTCCTCCAGTACCCTCTTCAACATTTCCTCTGTTTTCAAAATGTCCTCCATTCATCTCTTCTGCATCCTTCTGTCCTCCGTTTCTAGTTTCCTCTCCTCTCCAACCGTAACCATTACCTCCTCGTTCGTCCTCGCCACCTAGCTCACAATCCTTCTCCACATCCACATCCCAAACGCCCCAAGTCTTCGTATATCCTCTCTTCGCTGCGACCAAGTTTCCAATCCACATAGAGCTGCGCTGTAGAGTTTTCTTTTCTTCTTGTCTCGACTACCCCTCATCATTTCTCTTCTTTGTGACAATGTTTCATTTTCTAGAGCAATTCTACATCTACTTTCCATATTGATGAACTTATTCTCCTCCAGAATACTATTCAGATATCCAGAAACTCTTTTTTGAGATAAAAGAGATAACAAATACATTTTCGAAGAGATAGCTACAAAATTCACTATTTCCACGCAAAATAAGTGACCATAATTATAAAATGAGATTCACAAAAAACACTAAAAATTACACTTCACTATTTCACCACTCTATACACTTTTCCTTTACATTGTGCCCTTGGTCGCATTTTCCTTATCTAATGCGTCCGTGAAATAAATTATGGTAAACGTGAGGGGTATCGGTGTGGTTCGTGCTAAGTGTGAATGGAATCGTAATTAGCACAACCAAGTGGTACATGTTTGACATACTGCATGCATTTATCCTTCGAATATCAGCGAAAACTGAAGGCGTCGCTTTTTGGAATAATTATATCTCCATGATAAAGAATAAAAACTCTAAGATAAACTCTAATGAAACTGGTAGAAATTATACTGCACCGATGAAAGAGCACGGACGGAGTTTTATGAACAATGATGACACTTCTGGTTTCATAAAAAAATATTTGTAAAATGTGTCATTCTAGTGCCTTTGACCCCAAGCGTTTATATGTTTTGTCCAAAGGACTCTTTATATATTTATATGGAACAATCTGAGATTTTTAATAGACGTGAAAATTCTTTGTTCAGCCCATCTATTTCTTAATCCTGCTACATTATTTTTCCAATTTCTTCCGTATTTCCATCACATATTATTCATTCCTTTAATCCCCCCATCTCCTTATCATGATGATATGTCCATGTCATATATAAGACGCACGATAACAAATGAAATTCACCTTCATGTTGACACAAGCTGTCAAAACTGTGGTCGGTTTTCTGTGGTTAAATAGTGTGGATTATACTCAAAAGACTTTTATTCATGATTACGGAAATTCATCGAAAAGTTTTTAGAAGCCGGAATACTAGTACAATGGCCTTGTTCCAACGCATTTAGATGTTTTACGGTAACTAAACGAAACGGACAGCTTAGTTTTATCCAAGATGTAAGCCCATGGACCCCATTCTTCAAGAAACCTCACTTCAGTCTCCTGGGACCAGCAAAAGCTCTTGCTCTTATATCGCAAAACAATTACCTACTTTAATTCAATGCTTGATTGAATTACCAGCCTTGGTTAATATTTCTATTAATTACTAAAACACCCATAAGCAGGTGAACGATGAAAGTAAAAAATCCCAAAGGTATAGAGCTTCGCCATCGTCTCTTTGCCGTCTCGGGAATGTGTCCAAGCTTCGCCTCGTGTGGTCGTGGGAGCGGAAGGGCAGTGGATGCGTTGCGGGTGCGGGAGGTGCGGTATGCGGAGGAGGCGAGACCATGTGACGGCTCTCGTCGTGATGGGCGTCGGTTGGGCAGAGGGCGCGGGCGAAACGCCGCTCCCAGCTGTGACCGGGGGCGTGTGGCGTATGGCAGGAATTTAAAAGCGGCGGTGGAGAGGGGAGTTAGTGGGGGAGGGTGCATTAGGTGGGAGGGATGGGGAGAGAGGTTGAGTCAGAGCGCTATGTCGCAGCAAGGAAAGCACCAGAAGAGCACGATGGATGCCCAGCACGTGAAAGGGAAACGAGGCGAGGAATTTTATGTCTCGAGGAAGAATAATATATATGCTCCTGAGAAAAAAATAATATTAGCTTAATGGTGGTTGAAGTGACGTTTTGATGTTTATGTATAGATATGCATGAAACATTGCTAAAGAGTCAGTAAATATCAGGAATATGAATAGGTAAAGGGAAGATCGGGTTGGTGTGGTGGATAGAGTACTGGCTAACCATATGGACAGCCAGGGTTCAAATCCCTGCAGAAGAGGATATTTTTCAGAGAAAACCCGATCCCTACTTGAGTGTCTTGTGGAGGGCACTTTAAGTAGAGAACTCCGTCTGTCAGATGAGAGGTTAAGCCGTGGTCCTATTGGCGCCTTTTGTTAAGAGTAGGCTAATGCCGACGCCGGGTTTCTATCCACCCTTCCTCTCTTACCTATCCCCTATGGCGCAAATGACCTTAGCCGTTGGTCGCCTCCCCAAATATCCAATCCAATAAGTAAAGGTAAAAATATTATGCCCGTAATTTAGTTTCCTGGCAACTTAATGCTATTTTTATGAGTACCCTTAAGGATCTTTATATATTTTACGAAATAGTTCGATTACATATGTGCAGCTTTTTCATTAAACGAGAAAAAGCACGGTAATCAAGGTATCACTTTGAGTGAAATATAAGCATTTCCATACGATTTTTGTTCTAATTTTTAATTTTACGGAGTGAATTCAAGCCATAAAAATGCTACAATTAAGAGGAACATTTAAAAATATAATTCTTGCAACTTTTATATTTCCACACTTATGGTGATTTCCACCGTATTAAAAAATTTTATTAAGTATTTTTGGTCCAAGAATGTTTTTTGACGCGTTTAAAATGTTATTGAACGCGATGTTATTGAAATGTACTCTCCATGACTCAAGGTTACCACTCCAGTGACCTTAAAGAATGGCTCTCCAGTAATTATGGTTGTATAGTTGCTGCTTCTCTGTTAAAATTTATGTTCGCATTATTCTTTTATTAATTTATGTGCGGTAGCCTTTTAATTGCGGCGTTTAAGCCACCAATATTCATGATTAATGAATAGTGAAAGACATTTGGTAATGTCCACTTAGTATTATTAGTACAACGCGTTTCAACGATTACATTTGTACCGGATGATGACTTTTCTAATCAAATACTCCAGTCAATCTAATCAATCTAATAATCTAATAATATAATTTTCTAATCAATCGCACTAGTTTAAAATACATATAGAGGATTAGTCGAAAGTTTCTTGAACACTTCCCACCCCCATCTAACCCCTCAGGAGGACACTTAAAAATGTGGACGAGGTATCCCATATTCATTGAATATGTTGGTCCAAATATTAGCAGTATCCGATGAAACAACTGAGGCGTTAGGGTCGACCACTTTAAATAGATATTTGCTAAGGATGAGTCGAATCCAAATGTCGATTCTCCATTTCACCGATTCTCAGGATTAGAATCGGTATCGAGAATCGATCGCCTAAAGTCGATTCCGATTCCATCGGTTCCAAATAGATAAATATTCAAATCAAATTTCATGTATAACATCATATTTGTCTCAGTAATTTTGGGTGTAGGCTATCAATTTGTACTTTTTAATCTACCTCAATAAGCTGAGGATATATGTATTTGCTATTTGTTAATAAATATACTTTCTGAGCGACTTAATTGTCTTTGTTATTTCATTTCAGCCAATACTTGAATGTAAATAATAGCCGTACGCTACTGGTATATCAATATTTCACCTGTTTTTAGGAATAAGAATCGATGGAATCGGAATCGAGAATCGGGAATCGATTTGAAAGAATCGGAATCGAAATGGAAAAAAAAGTGGAATCGACTCATCCCTAAGGATTACTCCATCCTTAGTTTTGTAGGAGGCTATTTAATAGACGAAAATGTACTCGGAATACAGCAATGAAACTATTGAAAATATATCATGACATGGAAAAATCATCCGCAGAACGAAAACACGACACGCTGTAGTAAACTAAACTAAGTGGACATTACAAAATGTCTTTCACTATTCAGAAATATGTTCATTAACATCTCGCCAAATACTGTTGAGCATATTTTGTAATCATGATGATTTGATTTGCTTTTTCCGGCGTTACCTACATGTAAAGCTACATATTACCCTGCCAGCCGCTGCAGGGGCGCATAATGTAGCATTTGGACAATTTTTGTGACAAAAATGATAAATGTTGCATAAAGGTCGCCCGGGTATTCTACCGGGTTAGCAGCTCTATATCTACCGACGACTTGGTGGACGACTTCTTCTCCACCCTCAGGGGTTCTTACTCTTTCAAAAATGAATGTTGTTCGAAATTAGAAAGGAAAATGAGTAAAAAATGATAACGAAGATGATGTAATGCAGAATCTCTGAAATAATAAAAATTGTTACTTATATTGAACTCTTCATCTTGGAAATTAAGGTGAAACATCAAATTTTGGAGAACAAAGTTCATAGAATATTGTGAAGTCTTTTGGTATCTGCGATGATTTTTTTTAAGAGCAACAGTTTTGCCGTGCTATTCTGCCGGCTTCGTCAGGCTTATTGTTTCTTTGCCGTCGGTGTTTGGGAATTTATAGGTCCGAAGATGGTCTTCTTTAAAATTTGAAATTTCGGCTGTTAATTTTTTAAAGGCTCAACTTGACCGTTTTTTCTTTTCCAAATGTCTCTTCCACGTTAATGGAAGTTTATACCCATCATCTCTGTTCAGGTTATTAGGTGTTTTCAATAGCTTTTATTTAATTTCACTTGTGTGTCAGGGTCAAATTTTGTAATCAATTTTTAACTACCTTCCTGATTAGCTAGAGATCTGAAATTTTGCTAAAAGGTTCACTTCCGGTGAAAATACAGTATTCAGTTGTAAAAAAGTCAAACATAAAAATATTGAATATAATATTAAAGAAATATGTTTAAAAAAAATAGATTTTATATCCTGTAGTGTATGCAATATTGTAAACTCGTATGTTAACCGGGCGGGGTAAAAACGTTGCTGAGCGTCCCATCGATGACAATTTTTTCAACCCCTAAAAATGCTTGTATTTGAATGAAATTCTAATGGGTGATAGTTCATGAAATGGAATAATTTTAAGTGAAAAGAGATGGGAGAAAAGTGCGAAAATACGGTT
Organism: Ceriagrion tenellum; assembly: GCA_963169105.1. Taxonomy (NCBI): domain Eukaryota; kingdom Metazoa; phylum Arthropoda; class Insecta; order Odonata; family Coenagrionidae; genus Ceriagrion; species Ceriagrion tenellum. The sequence goes on from OY720637.1 coordinate 128,454,051, forward strand.
TCCAGAGGAAATTGAACATGGAAGGTGAAGTTTTCGGCGGCAATTTAGGGTATTTTCCGATTAATAGTGCATTTTTTTGTTAAATAGTTAGTACATAGTGCAATTTTTGTTAAATAAAAGCAATTTAAAAAAATATTTTTTCTTATTTATTTCTATTTCAATAGTTTCTCTGATGAGCAGTGGATAATAGCTGCTTTCTTTTAACAATAAGCCTGACGAAGCCGGCAGAATAGCACGGAGAAACTGTTGCTCTTAAAAAAAAATCATCGCAGATACCAAAAGATTTCACAAGATTAAATCATGAGCTGCGAAAATTTACAAAAAGAGTTCATAGAAGTTTACATGTAAGAGATAAGTACATATATTTCGTAGCGGGACAGAAAATTACTATATATCACATATTTGACCATGCTAAAATAAGTTAATGATTTCTTTTGCCTCGAGAATTTATCATCATTGGCCGTTCAACACTTTAATTGGTTGACTACGGCCCTCCACCCTTCCTCATCTAATGCTAGTTCCCCTACCTCCTGTTAGCTCTTCCTACATACTTTCCTCCTTGCTTTTCGGGTCTTCTTCCACGTCTATCCATTTTCATGGACAATTTTTGACCTGCGCTCCAGCTGGGTTCTTCAGGTGTGCTGAAAAGGACTGAAAATTTCCATTCAATTTTATTCAAGGATTTATTTTCTTGGTAAAAGAAGAAAATTCAGCGAACCACTGAATGCACTCATCGAATTCTCTGAAAACTATTGGGGGTTTATAATCCAATCATAGGTGCGGTAATTCTTTGCACCCCATTTTCCCCATTTTCAAGTTCTTAACGACTCTGATTTTCATTTTGAGATTCCATAAATAGAGCACAAATGATCATACCAGATACGGACTAGTGTGTGTGGTAAAATTTATCTTCTAATAAATACTGAGGAATTCTGTTTTCCTTTATATCTAACATTCTGTCTCACTATTTCAGGCTTTCGTCCTTTTTGAAGTACAACGTCATGGCATATCCTCAGTATATTTTCTCAACAGCTAATCCTCAGTCTTTTTATCAACCGCCTCCGTTTACGGACTTATTGGCAGTTTAATTACTTGAGTCACTGAAAGAAAAAACGGTGCGCCGAAGTTTGAAGCGAAGTTCCAATTTTGTCATGAATGTTTCACGATGAATTGCTCGTAGCTGTTGAAGCATTAAAAAGCCAAATACTACATATCTACTTAAGAAATTCAAACTTTTGTTTATTTCTGAATTTCTCATTAAAAATTAATTTTCTTTCCCATAATTCCTAAAGTAACTAAACTACTACAGCTAAAAGTTGAATTTTAGAAATTTAGCAATGGAGGAAGGCGACTTGCAGAATTTAGCTAGCTAAGCATCGTGAAATTAAGGAACTTCTATCCATTCCACATAAGTTCTTTGTAAAAACCCAATTATTAGGAAATAAAAAATGCATTTATTTTAATATTAATTGACACAAAACCTAATAGAGACAGTGACCAGTAATTTATTTCCTCTTGCATGCCTTTAAGAAATATTTCAAAATAGATCATTGAATTGAAGGAGAATGACCCTACCTCTCCAAAAATGTTACCTAAATGGCGTTGTTTTGTAAATTTCATGCAGTACAATTTTCTCTGCCAATACAAACAAAACAAAACTGTTGGCACCACGTAATGACCATAATATACTCATCACAATTGGACTATTCTAGCTCTGTGGTATCACAGCAGATTGCTGGACAAAACAACAAAAAGTTTACAAAAACTATAAGGAGTATATTTCATGAGTCCATTTTCCAGATTTTTTTGTTAAAATTCCTTTATATAATCAAGTTATAGGACAATAGCAATAAACACCCAGTGGATTTATATTAGTGGTAGAAATATGGTCAATATGAAACGAGTGGATATGGATTTTATTAGGAAATTTGACATTCAATTCCAAACAAATTTTCAAATTTTATCTTCGAATAAAATATCTTCCGTATCATTACTTCTGCCAGTCATTTAATTATTGTAAAATATGCCATTTCCATTGATTTTGAAGGAATTACAGACATTGGGGTGAGACTATTTTGTTTTAGGAAGGGATTTTGATATTTGCCTATAACTGTTAGTTGAGTCAGTTGCCTGTGATATTGTAAAAATCGAAGGGACGTAAATCGGCTTGCCATATTTTCAGAGGTCAACATCGTAAATCGGATATTTTTTCCTCATTCTTTTCGATGTATCCCAAAGTAATTGCTAATTCAGAAGCATGTCGGTGCATATCTATTTATTTTTAACGATAGGTTAGTTTGTTGCCCAGAGTCTGAAGCAATCTATTCAAAATATTTGAGCGTCTCTACGTTTCATTCTGATCAATATTTATTAGTGCCGACAGCGCTCGTGATTCGAGAACGATCTGCGCTACGGAGGCAGCGTTGGAGTTTTGGAATATTTTTCATCGTGAAAAAAGTAGGGTTTTGCTACTAAAAAAAAACGTTTGGAAAGTACGAATTTTTCCGTATTCGGCAGCATCGCGGCCATAAAATATGGCAAGGGCATAAAAGGTGGAGCGGCGGCGTTATATTGAAAGGCGAGTGTTTTGCTGATGGATGTGATGGAACGGAGATTGTCAGGCTTCAGCATGGAAGAGGATGAGGGTAGGCGATTCATTTATTGCAGAAGGAAGGCTCTAAAGGGTATAAATGGAAGCTACAAGGTTGCGAGAAAGATATTGATGGTAGAAGAAACATATTAGGATTAATTTTTTTCAGTCTTTATTATGCGTTACCTTGAGAAAAGAGGACTACATAAGGCCGTTGGCGTTCGAGATGTACGAATTTTTTGGAATTGCTGTGCTTCACTTTATTCCCATTATTGCTCTCTAATCAGAGCTTTGACTCGTATAACCGTAAAATGAATAAAACTTAGCAATGTCCTCTGGATTTTTATTAGTACAACGCGTTTCGACGCTAATGCGCCATCATCATGTACAAATCTTGTTGGGAAGAATTTCTGTCATATATATGTTCGGTTAAAGGTGGGGTGGATTAGGAGGGGAGGAAAGGAGGGAGAGTGGGGGTAGGAAGGGAGGTTTTGCTGTGAGGGTGAGGGGGGGGGGGTTGTGATCAAGGTTTTAAGTCAGTATGGAGAGAATGGGGGAATGGCTTACAAATTGTATGTCATTCATAAGTTTAACCCCGTTTTCTGCTAAGTTTTATTGCTAAGTTTTATTCAGTTTTATTCATTTTATTAATAATGTTCCACAACATCTCGCCGGACTTCGTTGAATCTATTCGTATTACCTGAACTACCATACCCTTACAGGCCGCTCATAGTAAATTCATTCACTTTTTTACTCTCCAAAGTTATAAATAAGAGAATCATTTTAGTAAGAAGCAGTTTTGGAGATTACTCGTTCTGTCGATGGGAGACATATCGACTTTTATTATACTTTTCCTCTCTATAAAAGGGTATGCGTATCTACGTATGATTCAGTTGCAAGGCTTAGTAATTCAAATGTACGCAAATCGGTTGCGAAAGAGTTCCTATATACGAGTATTTTGTCACTTACTGACTCATAGCGTGACGGGTGCATTTTTCAAAACACTCTTATCAATAGAAAACTGCTTAGCAACAGCACCGCCTGCTTCACCAATAATATTGCCCGCAAAGAAATTGGTGATGCTTAGACATGGATGCTTACGATGCTCTGCGGGAGATTGCGATCGCCGCGCCGAGGTGCTTTCAATTTGGTCGCTTTCCTCTTCAAGGCGAGCCGAACAAATGAAGAACAATATGCGTAGTTTGAGTTCACGACGACACGTCATGAATACATGAATAATTGTTTTAACATCAATTAGAGATTCCTCAGCTAAAGTAAAAATGGCCATCTATCAAGATGAATTGATGAATTGACGCTTGTCTTAGTTGTTACCGTTTCTATTTACTGCCAACACCCATGCGAAATCTGATTTCGGCTGAGCCTCATTTCATTTATCAACCTGGCGATCGCCGACTAATGTGTTCAACATTTGGCTTCATTCATTGGTCGCTCTCTCCTAAGATTGGTCTACTGCAACCCTCCGTCCTTCCCTATCTAATGCTAGTTCCCTTATCTCACGGTAGTTCTTTCTATTTACTTTCCTCTTTATTTGGTCCATAAAGCTATTCCTGGGTCTTCCTCTAGGGATTTTTCCCTCTCTTTTACTCTCAATTACGTTCTTCACAAACCCATTGTGTCTCAGGGTCATTGTGTCCATCTGGTTCTTATTTTCAGTATGGTACTCTATTTGGTCCTATCCTCTTCTACTCTTCTGTAAACTTCATCATTTGTTATTCCATCCATTTTATCTTCCGCACCCTCCTCCAGCACCAGGTTTCGAAGGCTTCTTGTCTGTTCTCGTCAACTTTTCCAATAGCCCATGCTTCCGATCCACTGCCACGCTCCTCACGAAAGTTTTCACGTACTGATCCCTGGTTTGTATTCCTAGATAGTTGGCTATCGTCGGCTATTGTCGTGCCTTAATCGAAACCACCCATAATATATTTTTTTACATTGTTACCTATATCGTTTTTATTAATTATGAACAAAGCACTAAATCTTTGTTATTATTTGCTTTATTTTACACTTTTTGACTATTTTTCCAATATTTAAACCTGTTTCATCAGAATGAAAAGAGAACTTGCTTTGTACTTTTCCCTCTGTAATATTCTCTCCGACCATGGTTTCGACAAAGTTATGTCATTATCAAGGTACAAATTAACATTTTCATTGTCCATCTATACCAAACGAAAGGCGGCTGTGGGAGGCGACGAAGGAAGGGTGGAGAAAAGAAGGGGAGATGGAGGGAAAGAAAAGGTTTGTTGAAAGGATAATGACGTCAATGAGGATGGATAGGGGATGAACAACACACAGTGGCAAGGTTCAGTATATGACGCAAACAAGCATCAAAAGCTGATTGATATCAGTGGTGAATGCGCGTCAAATGTGAGGTCGTTTACCAGATTTTAATTTTTTTTGACGGCATTTACGATTTCAAACTGTTGCCTGAGTCTGTAACTTCTGTTCATTTCAACCAGCTAAGCAAAATGGCGAATAAATATCGGTGTTTCTACACTTTCGACCGTATCGATGCTAATCTCAGGGAGTCGGTCGTTTGGGCTGAGTCACCCTTCGCAGCGGATGGAGAACGATGGCAAGCTGGGGCGGGAGATACTTCCGTGGGGCTGTTCATCTTCGGATGTGGGATTTCCACCGCTGGCGGGGGAGTTTTACGAGCCTCCGCTCCCCTCCTCCCTCCCCCCCTCCCTTAGAGAAAAAATGCGAGGTTTGCGAGAGGGATTGCGTAGGGTTCTGAAGAGAGGGGGAAGGGAAGCGAGGGGTTGGGGGGGGGTGTAACCCTGGTTTTGGAGATGGGATAAAAAGAGGGGTGGAAGGTGAGGGAATTAAGGGTTAAAGGAGAAGGGATGGGCGGTTGGGGAAGGGTAAGACCGTTCGCTGCCTCTGGGCGGGATTATCAGTGCGCAGGCGCCGTTCTTTCGGTTTGCCCAAAGGTGGAAGGGAAGTAGGGGGGGAAGGTTAGGAGATTGTTGAATTATCTCTCGCTTTCCCGAGCGATGGGCAAAAGTTGACTGTTCCCGTGGAAACTGCGAGATTGCTGCGGCGCCTCGTTTGGAATCGATGGCGCCACTTTTGGGATTCGGATGTGGCGACGTCGTTTGGACAGTTTGGGAAGCAGGATGGGAGATGACTTCCTCGTCGGAGGTGGTGCGGTTGCTATGGTTCCGGATTTCATGTCGAGTTGAGCAGCGTTGAAGTGGCAGGTTGGGGAGGCGCGGGGTGGGGGGTTAAGGAGGGGGAAACAGGGGAAGCAGAGTGGACCGTAAAGTATGGCTACCTTGCTCCCTGACGCTGTTCTCTTAAAAAAATTAAAATTAACTTCACACATTGGCCGCATTGTGAAGCACTTGAGTGAAGTCATCAACTATTCCATCAGGTGGTGCTGTTAAGCACACTTGACATAAATAATAGCCTCCGTTCAATGCCACAGCACTCTTTTTTGCATTCATCATTTTGAAGCTGTCACACATAGTGATCTATAAAATGTGGATGCTTCATATCTTGACGGTCATCTTAGAACCATTAAAAAAAAAGGATTCAAATTTAATATACAATACCTTAGGATTCTTGTTGGCGGTCATTAATGTGAAGCTTTGAAGCATAAATAAATATAAAAATTATTGTAAATATTTTCATAAGCACAGCGGAATTTGCTTGTAATTAAGTTGGTTTATATTTTCCTTGGTAACCACAATATAATGAGTAAAAATAGATTTCAATCATATAAAAACTGTTAGTTGCCTTTCTTACAATTTTTTTTCTCTTTTTATATGTATTTGTCGGATGGTGGCAAGTACCCTCCCCTCGAGTATACATTACACCATTTTTAAAGAAGTGATGTTGAATGATAATATTCCTCTGATGAACCACACTTTCGACCTGTGCTCAGGAAGATTTGAAACATTGAATATTGCTGAACCAGCGATTATTGTTCAAAGAATTATCGGTGCGCGATGCTTCAGGTGTGAATGAGGAAAGGGTAATGGAAAGCAACACCACATATATATCGGAATCAGTTTTGCTTTAGGGAGAGTCGTTCGCACGAGAGCTTGTCGGGGAAGGATGGTGGGCGGTTTGGAGAGCCAATGAGCTGAGCAAAGCGTTTGTGCTAATCCAACTCGTCACTCTACTCGGTCTTGTGGTTTATTGAATTGACGATGAAATATTGACCACTTCGACAAATTGTTACCACCCTTACACCCACCCCATGGTGGAAGCAACCAAGGTATCATAAATCAAAAGTTTCTGATTCTGAAGAGTGCGTGATTTATTTTTTTTAGAACGCCTAACATGCAGTTTCGGAAGTTCGTTCGCGGGTATACACATATCTTCTCCCTGAGCGCTTAATGCTGGAATGAGTTCCCACAACTGTTTAATATTCCAATGATCTAATATACTGGTGAAGGAATAAGTTTTTCCTTATTAACGAAGTTCTATGCGTTTTAGGGAGGGAATTATTCATAAATTCTCCAAAAATTATTGTAATATTCTGGTTTAGTAGGGTTATACTTGAAACATGTACACATTAGAGGGGATCTGGGCTATTCTGCTATTAATTGACAATGCAGCATGAGAAATATACATATGACATCAGACATGGTATTGAGGCGGAGAACCTCTCCGATGCTGGAGACTGGGTTTTTTCATGTGGTTTATTTCCCAAGCTAGTTTCACATGCTCAAAAGATAAATGATATCGAATGCACGTGACTGTCATATGAAAAAAAATTTGTTTTGATTGTAAAGGTGATATTTTACCTGTAAGACATGCCCATGTGATCTTCCCTCTAAAACAGTCATAATTAATCGCTATTGGTAACATTTCTGACATAGATCCTTTTGTTTAAGCCACCACATTTGGTAATCATGATGCAGCATATGAGATTCATTTTAATGATAAAGATGCTTTTTCAACAGAGCCAATTTTAGCATTATGAGCAGCCTCACTGGGCCTGACGCCACACACTTGGGGGCTGCTATTGAGGCCACCCAGCCGGCTGACTGCATTACATGTATGTACTAAGGGTTTCAATGCGCCGTTTCTTATCTTCGTGATTTTACTGGTTTCACTTCCTCTCGCTATTTCCCTCATTTATCAATGCGTTCTCTTTCATCCGTCATCCCGTTCCTACGAGTTCACCACCCTTTGCACAATAATTCCTTAAACAGTGTTGTCAACGCATTGACAGCACTGTTTAAATTATTATAAATTAAGGCTTTAACGGTTAGAGTGAGTTTCGATTGCCTATCTTTGCATTACTTTTACCTATTTAACATCTCTATCCTCCCGCCATTTTTGTCTTACACTTAATATACTCGTCCTTCCTACCTCCTTGCATTCTTTCTGCTTCGCTCATCCTCATTCATAAGCACTATAGCCCCACAAACTATTTTCAGTTGCCACCCGCTGCTGTATGTACTTGGCCCAGCCACTTGCACTTCCCTCTCTTTGTTTCATAATTTCCGGTTTAAGTTACCCGAGAAATGATTTTTGTGATTCAGCTCATGTGGTGGGAACCATCGTGGTAAGCCATGTTCAATTTTGTGAGAGAATTGGTGAGAGTAGTGGATTCCCACTTCAAGGGCCCGTGTTTGAATCGGGTGATTTTTCTGTGGAACCCTTATCACTACATGAGAGTTATGTGGTGAGCATTTCAAGTTAAGCGTATCATATATTAAATAGTGGTTCTTCAGGCACCTTTTGTTATGAGTGCAACACTGACGTCTCGAGGTTGCTCTCCAATTTTCCTCTAGTACCCAAACGATACTTCCCTCATCGCTCTGAGTGCGGCATGACGTGAATTCACGTCATGCCGCACTAAAAGGGTCATCAACCGACTCATCTATTCTCGAAGGCGCAAATGACCAAAGCTCTCGGTCTCGTCCACTCAATAACCAGCCAACGCACAGTGAGCTGGTTCGCGAAAAACCCCGAAATCGTTTTTTCCCCAGAATATCTTACATATTGCTCAACTTAAAGGCAACCGTCCATAGCTCTACAGTGAGGAAGATTTTCTCATTGGCTCCCTTCTTAAGCTAGAAATCTCGTAAGTATAAAGAGGTAATAACATTTAGGCGGTTGGATCGCTGTCGTGTAATACCTAAAAGAAGCTATCCAGCGGCAGTAATAGACAATTATCCGAAAGTTTTCTTTCCAGCCATCAATTCAGGGTTGTTAGGATAGTTTAGTATGATGTTATCTGCACACATTTTCATTACGGTTCTCCGATTTGCTTCGTTGAGCACGGTAATTACAATTTATACAATTCTTGAACATTCGTTTTGATAAATTTCAAGCTATCCGGGACTAGCCACGGAGTTCCACTTTTACGGAGTTACCCGCAAGTCCCGGATAGCTTGAAAATTGTCAAATAAGAATGAACGCCTCTCTGTGTTCAAAGTTTGATCTTTCCTTGTGGGCAGTGGCGCTAAGCGCTCAGTAGCGACTGATTGTTATATTGTACGCCCGGCAGTCGAGAACATCTAGTCCGGTAAAGGTCACAAAAATCCACAAGGGAAGAAGACGCCTCGGTAGCTTAACTGGCTAAAGCACTTGGCCGGAAATCGAGGGATCCGGGTTCGAATTCCGGTCACGGCGGATGATTTTTTTCTCTGTGGAAATTCGCACATTCGTTTTGATCTCCAAATTGGCTCTTCATGACGCTCTCCTTACTTACATCATTTTGATGTTTCTTCATGAGACCACCAAAAATCATCTGAGGACGCTAGCGTACCAATGAGTAATATCTTGTATGCTTGACAGTTGTGCCACTTGGCTTCATCGACACATAGTCACTTTAAATAGGAGAGTGTTGGCCAACAATAGAACTCCGTCAGCGGTTAGTTTTCAGAAAGTACTCACAGTTGCCAATCTTTCAACACGAACGCTTTTTTCAAATGGGAGCATCCATAGCAATTTTGATCGTGGTAAAACCTTTATCCAGTTGTATTGAAATGAATTAAAATACTTTGAACTTCCAAAAGACCAAATGAATCATGAAAAAATAGTGGAGTGGAAATATAAGTAGTTTTATGCTTCCGCATAATCATTTCAAAACCGCTGACGGAGGCCTGTAACTGCAGGCAGACTGAAGATTTCATATAGCCTTGCTATTATGTTAAATTAATTCTTATCTATCACATAAATTATCTTTCCATCCCTCTTTTCTTTCTAACAACCGAGAAATCTTCACTTTTTATCTCGCACGTGTGTAAAACGCATTTCCTCTAATCTCAATCACTCCCACATTGGTGCAATTTTTCGTTAATTTAACTCTACACTCTTTCATAAAACGCTTTACTAGTTTTTGCTATGGTTTTCGGTCAAGGGCTTAACTGCTGTCTGTTAATCCTTCTTTTGTTTCCATGCAAAACTATGTTCCTCTCATTTTTTCCGCTACTTACCTCATGCCAGTAATTTAGTTAATATATTACTTCTATATGTCATCATTATTCCGATTTTAGCAATGCAGGGAGGTCTTTTGAGAGTCATAAATTTCCGACCATTCGTCACTCGTCGTACCGTCCAGGTCCTTTCCGTCACGCAAACCTCCACTTTTGTGCCGCAATTTTCCTCCTATGATTTCCATACTTTTGTCTTTCATTCAATGCAAAATATCCATTCTTATGTTTATCTTTGTATCAATTCAATAATGCCTTACATTTTGTTGATGTCCGGTGGTATTTTACTCGTTAACAAACAAATATAGCGTTGGCTGCTGTCGATTTTTTGTTTTATTGTGGTACAGAAAAAATGATTGAATGACGCGTGGGTGTAAATTTTATAAACATAGAAATAAGAAAGGAATTTTCATCCTCGCGAGACCTCTCATCGTCAATTTGGATTCCTGAAGGTTCTAAAGGGAATGATTTTAAATTTAGAAAGACATTCTATTTATTAATTTGACGGTTGATGTTATCAAACCATTTTTGTCGCCGTCTTTGCTGCTAATCACATAAATGTGGTCATTTCTGTTCCACTCGATTTGTTTTCTGAATACTGCCGCTCGTTCTTCCAGGCTCATCTCGAGGCTATATGATTTAAATGTACTTGCTAGTCTCTTTTACTTCTGCCTTAAAAATATCATCGCATCCCAGACATAAAAGAGGAGTGGATTATTTTCGAAAAACCAAACGGAAATTTTTCAAATTGCATAACAACTTTACGAAGGATTTGTGTAAGAGGTGGCTTTGATGGCACTTCTGGTAGACTGCGGGACCCTGGCGGAAGAGAAACACTACCAGCAGGGTATTCCGCAGAAGAAGGTAATGGCAACCGTCTTTGTCATTCAGATTACAAGATTTCAATGAAACCGATCTTCTCTTAAAATGACGAATATTTTTATTTGAAGTGTCATTGTCTGATACATGGGTTGTTTTGCTTACCCATACCAATCACTGCATCAATGAAAACTCGCTTTCTTTTCATCGAAACTTAAGATGCTTTCTCTCTTACAGAATTGGAATTAACAATGCCTACTAATTAACATCTTTCCTATCGTTATACTACTCCGTTTCTTAAGTATCAAGTAGTGATAGCAAGATTTTTTATCTACAAACTTGCAACTTAAGCAATGAAAAACCCATCATTTTGAAAGAGCCTATTCTAGGAATCACTCCGTTGAGCATTTCTTACCCTCCGTCGATTCTCTAACGCCTTCCGAAAGAACGAGAGCTGCCTTCCTTAATACCCTCTCTCTTTTTTATATATTAGACCTATCCTATGAGGATTCTACGTCATAGAGGCGTAATTTTTCTTTCATAGGACAGTAATTATAAAATTTTCATTCATATTCCTAGTTTACCTCGCGTATTCCACTCTTTGTACCTCCTTCGGCGTCACTTCACCTTTCAACATTCCCTCCATCCAATCTTAACGCCGCTCTGGAACTTTCATGAGTAATTTTTGTCTCATAATTCCACATAATATATGCTTGTCTGTACCTTCTTTCAGATTGATATTCGCAGTATTAAGATCGTGTTTTGTTCGTGTGGTGGCCAGAAAATTGGACTCTTTGAGAGTGGGTTTGAATGTCAGTAGTGACGGCCATTTATCCCTTGTATTCGAAATTCTACGTTATGGTGCTGCCTTCAAATTTCTTGAATGTTGTATTCAGTATGTCTGCTGCTGATGCTGGTTTTATGCTGCTCTACCCTTCTTAAAATCCCCAAGCAATATTTATCTCTAACTAGCAGCACATTCTTGATGGCACCAAATATAATATCAAAGTGTCAGCTTACTCTCTTTTCGAAATGCCATTATCATTTGCATTTGAAGTTATCATTTTAGAGTGGCATGATATAGGTTTCCAAATTACTTACTTACTCTGCTTATTCTCTCTCAACTCATTATACATTCACCAAAGTGAATATTAGACCTGAACCACTGAAGAAGCCCCAAAAAATATAGGATGGTAGCGTCAACTAAATGTATATATGGACACCAATTCCCGATGCCATTGGAATGATGCGTGAACAATCCATCAACAATGGACTTCCCTGCCATTCACAACAATTTCTTTCAAAGTTCTATAAGACGCAGTTAAGATGGCTATGTGAGAGTCAGCTGTAGAAACGCATACTTAAATAATCCCACTCGTTGAAGAGCACTTTAGTATTATATTCTATCATTCGCGTATTCTTAATTTCCCTGTCAAAAAGTCTCTAGTTTACGTACATCCTTCTTTTTCGCCAGGCTTCCCAACTATACGAGTCTGTGTTCCATGCCAACATTCTCATTAAGCCTTTAATCAGTATTCCGTACTTATAAAAATATTTTCTTTTATGTACTGAGCATTTTAGTACCTCGTGCTCTTAAATGTAAAACTCTTTTTGCTCAAAGTAGGATGCAGGTAATATTCTTTTCTGGCCAAAGCTTTCTTTAATGCCCTTCTATCCCATAAATTCTTGTCTCTCTGCCCTCGGAGAATCTTACCCCCTAACACCATGCCGTGAAGCTCCTCAGCCCAAGGGTGCATTTACCTCTACGTGGTGGACTAGACAACCCTCGCTTATAAAACCTTTTGCGAGGAGGTAATTAAGGTATTTTGTGGAGACCGCCCGGCCTCTTGTACGGCAGAGACGAGGTTCCAGCGGGCGGTGGCGGCTAATCTTACAGTCATAAGGGGTCCAGGGGCGGTGCGGCAACATCTGCGCCAGGGATCAGGGGATGAGGGGGGGGGGTCATGGGGTAAAGAGAGAGGTCTCAAGGGAGAGAGCTGCTCGAGGAAGACACGGAGCGAATACGAAATACCTTGCGTGTGTCTCGGGTCGTATGTGTGGACTCTTTTGTGAGGGAAGAGGTGAATGTCAATTGGACTAATACTATAAATAATTTCATGCTGGCCTGAGTAGGTTTCGATAGACCTTTTCTAAAATCATAGATGAAATGAGAGAATGAACGAAACCATGTGGCTATAGAGCAAAGGGAAATGATCAAGCCATTAAAAATACGGATTCTGCCATAGGTGATAGATTATTTGAGCTGTTAGCACACACAAAATATACATGTGAGTAGAGAAAGAAGGAAGAAAGCTCTTAAAGACCATTGAAGATAGGAAGAAGATCTGGATGGGATATGTACTGAAAAGGAAATGTTTGTTACGAGATGCACTGGAAGAAATAGTGGATGGAAACCTCAAAAGAGGAAGAAAGAAAAGAAAGATATTTGATGACCTGAAGGATGGACGGAGTTACAGAGAATTGAAGAGGAGAGCATAAGACAGAGAGAGATGGAGGCACCAAAGACCTGCGAAAGCAGACGACTAATGATGATGAGAGATATTGTCACAACACCGTAATGATTTATGCTTAATAATGCAAAATGGAAATAATTTCAAAAAAATATTGCATAGAAAAAATTATAGTCTAACTGCGCGCGATCGCCATGTTGGATGTATCACTTTTTACTATATAATATGCTTCATTTTCGTGCGCCATGATGCCATATACTATCCTCTATAGTTCATGTCAGAGTTTGTGACAGACTTCAACAGAGTGGTGTGGTAAATGAAATTTCGTAGCATACACTCAAATACGTAAGGATTATTATAATTTCATGCCTAACCTGGTGAGAACAGTTGGGTTGCGCGGATTAGAGTAAGAATGATTAGGGGTCGTCATTCGAAGAATTAATAGAGGGTCCGCGGGTGAAAATGTAAAGGAGCAATGTCACCTCTCCCCCATTATACTACGTCTAGAGTAAAGTGGATACGAAGGCTTTGAGTGTATGTTTTGAGAGCCTTTGTTACCCGTTACAGGAAGGAAATTCATGCGATTTTTAAAACTAGCCGCTAGTGCACATAGGATTGCGCTTATGTTTTATGTGGATACGGTTTATCGAAGAAGATTCGGCGCAGTTAGATCCTTAAAGGTTGAAGCATAAACTGAGAACGACAGAGAAATTTAGATCATTGATCAAATCAACTCGGAGGGTGTCATTATTAATATAAAATTTGTAGGTCAGAGTAGGGGGATCAAAGTACGCATTGAAATTTTACCAGAAAAAACCAGATTAAAAAATCTGAACAATTTTCATCGCCTCTCTTCATAACTTCTGTGCACCTATTACACTACGCAAAGTAACGGGGTCCTGAATTATGTTCTCTTCTCGTTTCTACTCCGGATTTCTCCATTTTCTTCTGCTACCTGGTCTTCGTTTTTTTCCAAACCGTTTAATATTAATTATTCTCGTGGAATACCCGACAATTATTCGAAGAGTCTCATAGAAAATATGAAATATCACTCCGCAGTAGTTTTCTCAATTTTGCATATTCGAATGCTCCGCCATACCCCAAGATTATTTCATAAATGTAATTATTTATATTTTATTCGAATTTCTAGTCATTATTCGAGTTTTTTATTGTTTGACGAGTGATTTTTTTCTGATATGCTTTGAAATTTTGCTGGAATAATCTGTTGAATTGTCATATGGAATCCTATTTTTCATGTCGGCCACACATGTTGACCCTCCTTCGGTCTCCAACCTTCAGAGCCTTCTACATGTACAACAACAGAGATTTTGGTCCGATAAAAAATAAATTACGATGATAGATAACACTTAGTATTTCCATTTTTCATCCTAAAATATCACATATATCATTGCTATTGTAATATTTCTCTGAAATTCTCACATTTTGCGTTATCAGTGGAGAAATATGACTCTAATCTCATGTCATCCCAGAGATATGAATGTTCCTCTGCTGCCCGGAGAATTCTAAGCTCCACCTGGTGGTACAGCAACTTTGATAGATCTATGAAGTGTTTTCAACTGAGTGGTAAAGTAACCTGGATAGGCACCGCTGTTTTGATGAGAAAGGAACGTGTACCCATGTCCTGTGTGAATTTCCCTAGTAGTAGGCCGTCTGAATGCTCAGAACTCACGTTTGTCATCCAACTTTGTCATACGTTGGCTGCCCCAGATACAATAAATTAGGTTATCACATGCTGACATCCATTGATAACTTGCTGTTTCTTTTTTTCTGTTTTATACACGAAAATAAATTTGAAGCGTTACAATTAGAACCAGGATTCACGTGAAAACCAGCTTCAAATCAAATATATTATTCCAATGCAACACTGTCTTACGACGACACTGAAATTTTTTTTTTCACAAAAATGTATTTTTGAAATTGTTTTTCGAAAGGTTATATTTTATTTATTCCGTCAGAACATCGTGCAAATAAGAGTAGTTTGATTTTATGCCGTATTTATTTATAAATGATCTAATGAAGATTTAGCTGACTGTAATTGTGGCAACTAACCCCCCTGGGAAAGCTGGTAATTAAGCCAATAGAAATGCATATATTGGTGCAAAAAGAAAGCAACACCTCACTCTGATGATGGAAGAATAACGTACCAAGAACTTCTCGTAGCGTATTGTGGTTAGCGTAGTAATAATTAAAGAAACTTAGCTTTAAGTAAGTTTTCTTTCTAAAGGATATGGAAAAGAAAGCAGTAACTTTATTATTGATCGTGGAGTGCTTCAACAAAGTAACGCTTTCGTCAACATGTATACTCAATGGACCTCTATGCTCAGCTATCATCAAACCATCGATCCTGTTTAAGCTACTCTCCCTCTCTTTCAACCGAATTAATTAATGAGAAGGGGGTTAAAGTCCGGAGCTCCGAAAGTATATTTGACCTCGGGAATTCCTCGGTTCAAATTTGGTCAAGTACTGCCGTTAGATCGAGGAACTGCTATGAAATTGATCCAATAGATTAGAGTAATATTTTCTCTTTCATTGTATCGTTTAAATGACAATAAAAATCAGTTACTTCCTAAAAAAACTCCAATAATTAATATAAGACGTTTCATTTCAGAAAACAGCCAAAGGAATACAGGCACCCCTGGGAAATAATGTTCCTGCTTTAGGGTTGCCGGATCTTTTGACACACATAAGTACCATGAACATAATCATGACGCAGTAAAGATAATTCAATTTGGTCGATGAGTTACAGAACAAAATACTAAATACCTTCAAACTGCTGGGACATAGGAATAAAGCATAATGGATGCAAGTAGTGAATACTGTTTTGTTTACATTGATTGAGCCTTTATTTCACAATACACTGATTGCTTCATTGAAGTTAGAATTGATATAACAATCATATCCGGAGATTAAAGATGTGAATCTATAAAAATATGTTTCCTATATAAATGGAAAACAGCTTAATTACTGGGTAACGAGCAATAATGTCTTTTCCATGTGCCAAAAGATACATTTATATTGAAATTTACTTTCTTGGAGGAAAATTTGATGCAAATATATATTGTTTCGTATACTACTTGTTAGATATTTCAAAATTCAACGTCATTTGATACAGAATTTATTGCTACTCAATCATCTTCGTTTTTTATGCAACTTATAAGTATTTCGTGAAGTGCCCTACTTTCATAGGACCACATCAAAACGCGGTTCGTTCAAGTAGCTGGAATATAAAAATGTTAACTGCGTCTCGTAAATTCAATGGAAATTCGTGAATCGTTCCGCAGCTACTAGGTTTACTACTAAACATTACCTTTATCGTTTGATGACGATCCTTCTACTGCAGTGTCGTTAAAAATGGTTGGCATCATGGTAATAATCTAGCCTTTTTCCCATTCGCAGTCTCCTTTTCAGAGGCACTTAACTTTGTCAATACGAAAGCGCCATATTTCAGCGCATGCGAATAAGATATAGGGGTCGTGAAACCTCTCGGGAGTCAGTAGAGGAGGGTGATTACTAATGGTATAGGTTTTTTTTGAAGAGGAAATTTATTTTCCTTGCGGGAACCGGGCTGTTGTGGTGGATGAAGAACTGGCTCCTTCTCCCAAGGGCCAGGGTTCGAATCTCGCCGGTGGTGGAAATTTGCCTGTGGAGTCCTGTCCCTACTTGGATGCCATTTAGAGGACTCTTTCACTCAGTTTTCTCAGAACTCAGAAAGAACTCAGTTTTCCAGATGTCAAAATTCAATTTGACGACATTTTCAACCTGTGTTGACATGTGACTGGTGGTAGCCCCTATTTTCTGTCCTCCCTGCATATATTTTCCATGCCATATTTTTAAAAACCTAGAACAGGTTGAAGCTCGCCTCCCATAAAGATCATTATAGTATTTCTCCCCTTCGCGTCATCTAAACCTTTTCCACTTGGTAGTTCCAGTACGTTTGTCTACTAATAGTATTATTTATAAAAGGCAATCTGACGGTAAAGGCCGGTTGATATGTACGATGGAATATCCGGACTAATATTTTATTGCATCAGGCCTTTCACTCCTCACCTCCTCAGGAAATTCCTAGGTGATGAAGAAAAAGGAAAATTTCCTTCATAACTTAGTCGTTCATCCTACCCGTCATCCTTAAAGTCCTTAAATCCCTTTGCTGCTTAAACCACATTGTCCTCTCTAATATGTCCTGCAGTACCCCTTCACCCCTCATTACCTATTCCAATCACCTACTCTGCCTCCACCAAAAGCCCCTCAAAACTCTTTTCTCTCCCCAACATGCCGAGCCGAGCCCTTCCTCATTCGTCTTACCTTTCGTCCTGCGAGCATTCTCCAATCTCTTCCACATCACGTTTTCTCAGCATACAGTGTTACACTCCGTGCGAGACTCTTCACGGGTCTTTATTTTGCATAATTACTAACGCATGATCCCCGTCTTCCATTGGTGAAAACCATTTTTGTAAATGCTTTTTTCTTCTATTGCTTTTGATAAAATGTTTACCTTGTATTTTTTTAACATCAGGCCCATTTCTTCCTACACTTTGAGGTGTAACTACCGTTTATTCATTAGCCGTCTTATTTTTTTCAAATGCTACAACTTATCGCTGTAAGATTGCAGATTACCTGGAGTTCATCTTGTTGATTCAAGCAGGTGCTAATTACTTCCAGTGCCTCGCGTGTCGTCGAAACGAATCCGTCCTGAAGACGGCGCTGCGTAATTTTTCGATTGCGTGAGATGAAAACGCTGCCGCCATAAATCAGAGAGCGGAGGAAGAAAAACAGCTCGCCGCATTTTTTGAAGTAAGGCTGTAATTCTTACGGCTGCTCATTCTAAGTAAGCAGAGGCTTGAACTGCGTTATCGCCCTGAAAAATTATCCCCTGAATAATTCTCTTTTTCCCGCATGCGTTTTAAGTCGAACAAAAGAAAAAAAATACTCATTAGTCAAATGTACAGTGAAATTCTCTAAGTGATTTTTTCAATAAGTTAAAGGAGATAATGTCTTATCCGTGCTATCTGCGTTGCGTCTTACGATTCCAATTTTGAATTATTTTACAATATTTGTATCGGGGTGTGAATTATACTCAATTTGCAGCTTGTCACATCAATCGATCCCATTACAAGGGAAAACAGCATATTTTTCATGCTGGTGAGATAACAGTGCCATTTTATAATTCAATGGATGGTGTCTGATGCATATTAGTTGTAATTTTATGTAATTTGTCATTTCTCTTAATGTTTGCCTGCTGTTAATTTCTCACTCTTTCGCATACCCGAGGCTTTACCTCAAAATCTCAGTTTTAGCATTCAGAATGACCCCAATATTACTGTACTGGCCTAAATTCGCTCGAAATAAAAAAGACAATTATTATTATTATTATTATTATTATTATTATTAATATTCATTTTTTTACCTTATTAACCAGAGAATGAAATGCACAAAGTTTTAAAAAATGCAATTTATCTGTTAAAATGCATCAGACTCTCTGGTGTTCCGAAGGCTGTTCCCGCCGCGAGCTTTGATCATTCGAAGCAATAGCGAATTCCAACTGAACGGATACAATTTCGTATTCATTCTCTAGGTTGTTTATTAGCTAATTTCAAAGTTTTTGGACCGTTCTTTACTTAATTTTTCCATTTCAGGGCCTTTTTTTTCCTGGACATTAATTGCTTGCTATCACGTTAAATCTGAAGCATCACAAACCTTACTACTCAGCACATATGCAGCTACAGACTTTCGATAACGGGTTTACATTTTTTATCCCCATTGTACCCGCAATATTTTCATAAATTCACTTTAAATATACCGTGTCAATTTCTCACAATCAAAGGCTTAGGTTTTATCGGATTTCATACAAGCAATGTTCGTACTACCAGACTACTGTGATTGCGTTGGATTATTTCGTTCTTACAATCGGGAGGAAGTCTTGCAGGTAGTTTGACCATGGATAAGGGAAAAAATAGAACATCTGTGGAGACGACTTCAAGACACCTCCGAAAGATCCTTCCAAAGCCATTCACGTGAAATAACGACCCTTGGTGTCCCCGTATTATACCCGTTCAGTCTACCATTTTTGTTCTTTTCTTCGCTGAGAAAGAGATAGTTTCTTCGATTGGATATGTTATTTCCGTTTCTTTCTCCTTCTGCCTTTCCTTCGGTCACGCCGCTGCTGCCACCATCCTTTTTCGCGTCGGGAACTCAAAGCAGAGGTGGTTTCGGGGGGGAAGGTGGGGCGAGGGGTTGTTCGGGGTTCTTTGGGGAATTCAGGGTACTGAAAAGAGTAGGGTTTGGAGCTCAGGGGGTGGGACACAACCCCATATCGTCCGCTCCTCCCCTCAGGAATCCCGGACGGGACCGAGAGGCGCCACCAGGGGAGGTTTTGGGAAGTGTGGCGCCCCGCTACCGGAGAAAAAAAATAGATAGAACCAGAACCACCCCTGTCGCCGCCTCCATGACGTCCCGAATTCGCTCTCTCTCTCTCACCTCTCCACGTGCCCTGTTTGACACTTTTCCCTTCCTCCCTATACCCTTAAAACCCTTACGTCTCCCTGCTCCATTTCCTCAATCCCCATGCTACCATATACGGCCATCGTAGGTAGAATCGCACCCAGTCGACGTTTATGCGTAGCAGAGCCCAATGTACGATACTCAAGGTAACTGGAGCGGTAATCTTGGATGAATGAGAGCTCATTTTAAATATTTTAATATGAATGAATGAATGATGTTTTATAACCCCAAACAATATGCATACAATGCAGTATGTGGCTGTTGGAGGGGGGGGACGAATGATTGGTGATGTTTCATCGAAATAATATGGTGTGTGTTCGTTTTCCCACCTTCCCTTACGTGTTCAATGGTTTTACTAGATTTGGATTGGACTACTAGATTTAGCCATTGAGATCCGCTTTCAAGCAAACAACTTCAACCATGACACTAAAGTTTCCATTTAAGTAATGCCGGGAGACCTATACTCAAATATGGAGCTGCTTATTTTGTATTTATGATCTTACAATTCCCCGCGACTTGTTAGATCTTAAATTTTCCCGGCAATTCTGCTGAATAACGGTCTCTCGGATATTCCGCCGGGTTAGCAGCTCCATCTCTCCATACGTTTCGGAGAATGGCATGTTCTCCATCCTCACGGGCTCTGAATGCCGTCCTCTCATTTTGGTCAGTATATATACTCCACTCCTTGGGGTCAGGTGCCATCTGATTGGCTGTGGTGTGTGTTCGTTTTCCTGCCTTCCCTTAAGTGTTTAATGGTTTTACTAGATTTGGACTGGGCTACTAGATTTAGCCCTATACCATACAGAGGGAGGGGGCCAAACATCTTAGCCGCATGTATGGCTTGGTATGATTGGAGCCTCCTGGGAAGATCCGCTTGAGATCCGCTTACAAGCAAACGACTTCAACCGTGACACTGAAGTTTCCATTTGAGAAGTGCCAGGAGACTTATCATCAAAACTATTATTAAAAATCGGCGAGAAAACAAACATACGCCAGAGCCACTCAGATGGCACCTGATCCCAAGGAGTGAAGTATAATGGATTTACTGAGAGAAAGGCACTCACAACCCCTGGATGGAGATCTTGAATATAATTTTTTACATAATATTTGCTGTTATTGAAGATTTTGGTCAGTTCATCATGTCAGTTGCCTTTTCTTACGTTTCTATGTATTTGTAAAACTCGTTCATGACCAAGATTGAGAAATATACATAATAAACAAAACTATTCCTACCTCTATATCCTCCCATGGCCCCCTTACCTGAATGCACGTTTAAAATCGAATAAATAATGTTAAAAAAGAAACTTTGGAATTTCCAATCTGATATTTATTTGTTAGTACAAAGAGTTTTGACGCTTCAAGCGCCATCATCAGGTACAATAAATAAAACCCTGGCAGTGATGTGGCTCAATCCCCACTCTACTCTTTGTAAGCAAAGGAGGAAATGTCGATGAGGAATAGTATCAGGGGCGTGTGGATGAGTAGAAAGTTGGTTCGTGGGAGGATTTGAAGGGGAGGGAGATGGAGGGAGGTCGGTTGGATATGAGGAGAGTGTCTAGCGGCTCAAGTTTCCGCGAACTTTCGGACGGGAAAGGGCGAAGTGGCGGCGGCAGTAGTGATGGAGGGGGTGCTGAGCAAAAGGAGTCGAGGAGGGTGTTTTGCAAGAAAAGGAGATTCCAACACTCCTCCACTCCCCTCTTGCCCTCCACTTCCCCTCCCCCCTCACCTCCCCTCCCTCACTTCGCCAGAACTCCAATTCGACACGTTTATCGAACACTTCTGTTAACCCGCGTCGCATTAGCCAAACCCCCTTAATGATAGTGATAATATCGAATCAGGGGATTACGGGCTAGTCTGAATATCATCAACGCATGCTTCTTTACTCGCAAGCCGCTTCAAGGTGGTGCGTCGCAGGTCGAATTTCAACACTT
Source organism: Ceriagrion tenellum (assembly GCA_963169105.1). Classification (NCBI taxonomy): domain Eukaryota; kingdom Metazoa; phylum Arthropoda; class Insecta; order Odonata; family Coenagrionidae; genus Ceriagrion; species Ceriagrion tenellum. The sequence goes on from OY720637.1 coordinate 128,475,799, forward strand.
AGGTAGTCCGGGCGAGATAGTTCCCTAGTCATAATAAATAAAAAGTGAGGAATTTCTTACACTTAGATGCCGTAAAAAACTAACAGTGAGTAGTTTTTATGGTTTCTCAACTATTTTTGAAAATTAATCATATTGTCACCGCAGTAGGTTCTTGGGTATCATAAAAAACTTACCGTTTTGAAGGAGTTTCGAAAGAATCGCGCGAAAAAAATGAATCAAGTGAAAGACTTATTTAGATATTTTCATTTAATTACTTACAATTTCTATCATGTAAAACTCTATTATTGCACCATAAATAATGCAATATTTTATCAATGTGTCCCACAGCTGGTGAAACTAATACGTATAGTTCGAATAATGGTCTCTATTATGACTAGGGTTCTATCTCACTCGGACTACCTTAATACACTACTGCATGTTGCGAAACCTTTAGAAAGCATATCAAAGTTTCGACCTTGTGTAATGCTTAAAGCACAAAAGTACGCGCTCTGAAATAATGATAGTAATTGCGGATAAACTTCAAGGAGTATGAATATCATTTGCATAGGATGATACAACCCACGCCAATAAGTATGAGATAGAGGGTGAATTTTCATCAAAACTATAGTGCGCTAATATGTATAACTTTAAAAACCAAATAGTGTTTTTTATGTGTACGAAAGGGTGAAATTCATAAATCTACTCTGAAATAGTCATATTTACAACAGAAGTGGACACTAGGTTCTTAATGCAATTTAAGTCTTCCTTACATGCTACGTGTAATATCACAGCTGTGTGGTCATCATCATTGGTCGTTCAATCCTAAGATTGATTGACTGCAATCCTCTATCCTTCCCTTTCCAAATGCGAGCTACCTTTTGCCATGATAGTTCTTATGCACTTTCCTCTAGATTTATGGAATTATTCCTAAGTTTTCCTCATGGGAACTATCCTTTTATTCTACCTTCAATCATGTTCTTCACAACCCCGTTGTGCCTCAGTGTGTGTCCAATCCATATGGTTCTCCTTGGATTGGATTTTGGGGAGGCGACCGACTGCTAAAGTCCTTTGGGCCATAGGGCATAGGTAAGGGAGGAAGGGTGGATAGAAACCCGGCGTCGGCATTAGCCTGCTCTTAATGAAAGGCGCCAAGGGGACCGCGGTTTAATGTCTCATCCGACAGACGGAGTACTGTACTTGACGTGCCCTCCACAAGACACTCAAGTAGGGATCGATTTTTCTCTGAAACACATCTTCCACTGCAGGGATTTGAACCCTGGCCGCCCGTATGGTTAGCTAGTACTCTAGCCACCACACCAACCCGATCCCCATGGTTCTTCTTTTCTGGGCAGCGTTTCATACGGTGCTTTCTTCTTCCACTGTTTTTTATACTTCTTCATTCCTTCATTTACGAGTTGTGTTGTTGGCGATCAATTTCCAGCAAACTTACATGTAGGAAACACTGACAGTGTTCATATATATAAGCGCAATTTTTTACACTTATCGAAACGGATTGCAGTTTCTGCTATTACAGCAAATGTAAATGGTCTATTCCATATGAGTTGAGTGAATATGCTTTGCTCGAACTCAGCCAATTATTTCTCCATTCACTCCATAGATTCATGCCATTGAATGATAGTCTTAATTTTGCCAGTAGTCCAACAAAAGGTGGAGATGTTTGCCTTTAAATTTCTCCAAGGTGTCGAATTTTGCGACCTGTGGCATCTAGCGCGATGAATCACTGCTAGACACTGGGTGAGCCTATTGAAGATAAGTTTGGTTAATCCTTACTGAAAGGTTGATTCTATCAATTTATTTTATTCATTTGATCCGTTCAATGGAACGGTCAAGCAATACGCCACGATTAATTGGTTACCTAGGTATTATTTTCTCAATAAATGTGAAGTAAATGTTAAATATCTGGGAAAGCATTGTTTTTGAAAAAAATGAGGTGACAACTTAATTATTTCAATACTATCAATGTAGTCATTTCAAGTGACGTGTGCATTACGATTTTTCGTACGTTGTTTTGTGGCATGATGACCAGTAACAATTTTTTAAACGCAATTTGTACTTAGCAAAGCATTACATACATACTATTAAATGGCAGCAGTGCCAAATCAACAGATGCAAAGCAGAAACATACCAAAATATTACTCACCAGATGTTGGTGTCGAAATGAAAGTATTGGACAGTCATACAGCACAATTATCACAGTCAGCGAATAATATATGAATAAATTTCGAACATAATTTGAATTATTTGACTTAATACCATCTTGAATGATCTACTTAGAGTCCATATGATTTTTAAAGGCTATATTTAAAGTCACATATTGCCATTAGCGGGAACTTTCAAAACCTAAATAATACTTCCTTAACCTAAACTGGTTACAGTCAGTTGAGTAATTTACTCAGGTTATCAACATTCTACTAATACTTCCAAGGACTGACTTTTCTGTGTGTGAAACTATATTAAGTATGTGAATAGCCTCCACAATATAATGCCTTATTAACTCTTCACAGGCATTTTGATCAAAACTGTTTAAATTCCACAAGTGTTCCTATTTCGTTAGGTATTAGTTTACTTCTTTATCATGTTCTTAACGGGTGATTTCTTCTCTCGCACCGTTTATGCCTTCATATTTCTTAATATCTTCTATTTTGCTGAGAATCATTCTTGAGTCGTGATCCTTCTTCTTAACGTAACCTGTTTTTTCTTGCTTAGTTTCAATATTTATTGGTAATTTCCACCGAAATATAGCTCATTCACGCACTAATGGCACTCGAACTATCGGCTCCTTAAACGTAAAGTATTTTTGTTAAAATTATCCCGTAAATGTTCTCTCTGCGTAAGATGGTTTCAGGGAATATGAATGGAACTGGGGATTCAAATCCCCCATTATTTATGGGCTGTGGAGTTTCTGCAGCAAGCCTTTCTACAGTGGTCTACTTGTACGCACTATATTAAAAGTTTTGGACGTTATCCGAAAAAATTCGTTTCTTTTTCACTTTGGTGCTTAAAGGAAATTTTCTCATTGAGTTTTTGAACATGTGTGGATTATTATGCTACGTAAAAATTTATTTATTCAGAACTAATACGTTGCAAGTAGGTGGGTGAGAGTTGTGGATAAGAAGCGGCTATTTGTGGGCATTACCATTGAATTTCTTAATACTAGGGACGTTCTCCTTCACGACCTAGCAATCTCCTCGAAGAAAATCTCCTTTTTGAGACTGCTCACTCTCTTTTCACACCTGGCTTCCTAACCTTCCCGTTCGTCCATGCTTCCCAAATTGGTGGCCTTTCATGGTAGAAAATGGAAACAGATATTCCTTATCCGATCCAATATCTCTTCCTTAACCTCCGGAGCGCAAATCTCCAATCGTTCACTGCGTCTGGTCCGGAGAAATCTCAATTTTCTCGTAATCCACCGATTTCTATTCATTCCCCTCCGTTTCCGGAACGAAACTGAGGAACGGCAGAAGATGCTGGATGAAAAATATTCGAGTGGTTTGGTTTCGCCCGAGTATCGAGATTCATGCAGAAAAAGAATGAATTCGAGAAGGAATAATGTTTTTCTTGACCAACAAACGTATTGCCTGTTGAAATTGAATTTCAACGATGTTTTGAGACAGAAAAAATAAGTTACTTTTCTGAGACTTGTGCTGTTACTCATATTTAGTAATTCCGCATAAAATAAGCATCTTTTATATTCTAAAAACTATTTGATGTAGTCAATTTTTGTGAAGGTACAGCGTTTTCAATTCTCTCTTTAAACGTCATGATTAGAATGAAAAATTGTTTGCTAAAGTCGCTTTACCCTCGTGAGCATTATTAACGAATCATAAAAATGTAAATAGTAAATGCAATTTTAAATCTTTTTATTCAACGATACCTGTTACGCATTTTGTTTGAAAGCTACTTGAATTTTGAGAAATTATGTTATAGATCATGTTTAATGAGATTAATTTACAATTATATGCGTTTAATAATTTAAAGCAAATGAGCTCCATTCTTGATAAGTGAAATGCATAGTTTCTAGCTTAATCAGAGTACTTTCTCTGCCATGCAGTCATACTTTAGTTGAGAGATGTCATTCATCTACTGTTATAAATTAAAATAACGAAATTTGTCAATAATTAAAATTTTTTGTGATCTACTTTGTAAAATTCATATATTGTACGAAAAAGTCTATGTAAAATAAATTAGAGATGCAGGTGTGAGGTGTTGGAACCGTTCCAAAAATTTCGCAGTTTTCTCCTAATAATGATTTAATTTGACTAATTTTGACGTTACTACATCATTACCGAGTCATACTTGAAAATGAGGTGGTAATTTAATTCGTCTTGTCAAACGAAATCTTTATCAGAGGAAAATTACAGGTGTTTTCCTTCTGCTCTTATTTGTAACTCTTCTTTGATATAACCTTATAACTGCTGTGATGGGACTCTTTGCCGCTTAGCGTTCGATGAGTGTGTCAATTCAGGAGGAAAACAATTTCATCTTTGGCTGGAAACTTCCAAAAAAGCAATGTCGTCTCACGTCGAATAGCCTTCCTTTTGCGTCATATTACAGTTTATATTAAAAGTTTCATGCGGTAAAATCTCACCATCACTTTTGGCTGTGTACTTTTGCATTATCTTTTGTATGCCTATTTTTCAGCTCGTGTTCCTCATTCTTCATTTTCAGATTTTTTGCCCTTCTTAATTACATTGTAGAAAGGAACATATTTGGCATCAGTACTCCTAAGGCCTTATTTAGTAAGGAAACAATCTGGCCAAACTGTGGCAAATCGTCAGGTGTGACGTCAAAGTCCCCGAAAAATCACAACTTTCGAATGGACCTATTTTAAATTTTTGGGGTATTGTAAAAATTTAGTCATCATAGAGGCTCGGTAATTCCAAATTTCTTACCGAATAACCCTTCGTGAGGAAAGGGAATCGACTACAGATGCCAAAAATGTATGCTGCATAACATTTTCAGAATCGAGGAAGGATGAATCAAAGCGCAGGGGAGGTATTATGCGTCAAAGAATCATCAGGCTCCTGATTTACGTCTAAGATAATTCACGGTGTTCTATACCTGAGAGTTCTTCCCACATAAAAACTCAGGGAGGGATTAAAATTCTATCCGAGAATAATCTCAGCTAGCACCGGGATAGTCAGCACTCACGTCATCGTAAAAATCTTCCATTTATAACTGCCGCACTAACCCACAACCCCATGCTGGTATTATTTTTCTTTATCGTAGAAAAATTTTTATCACTTCCTGGCGGACACCTGAATGTTTGATAATGAGTGCGTGAGATTCTAGGGTTCTTGCCATAGTAATGCCATACGGTTTGTGTGTTAAACTTAGGTGAGCGATATGTTTCTCTAGTCATAGTGGAGACCTTATTCAAATTATATTATTAACGTTATGAGGCTTTGAGAGGCATGGTATAATTATTTTAGCATTATTGGTGAAAAAATATTGTTGTATAATACTGAAATACTACATATGCATGCATCAGTCTTTAACTTGAATCGTTTTTTATGAATAATGGAACCTCCTCATAACTGAAGGTTTTTTGCGATTGTGTACAACGTTCTGCGGTGAGAAAGTGATTTAGTTTTTGAAATTTGCCGTAAAGGCTTCCGCGGAGTTTTTTGATGAAGAGAATGGTTTTCCGGGTCTTCTTCCGTGTTTACCAAACCCTGAATCTACACTTCAGCGGACATGAAGAAGCCAGCTGAAACACTGGCGAAATATTGTCCATCAAAATTGGATAAACGCCAAAGGAGATCCGGAAAACCATTCTCTAGTTTTTGAAATACTTGAAGGATCATGCCAGCCACACATCGATAAATTATTTGACACGAACTCTGCATTATAAATCCTCATTTTCCTCTCTCTAAAGTTTCTAAGGAGCAAATCCTGACACCATTTCCCACTGAAAACTCCTGGTAATTTTTTGATCCAACTCCAGAAATACAGTGGTAAGTGCCTGAAAATGTGGTATAATTCGAAATATGACATCTTTTTACATAATTCAAGGCGATTTTTTTATTAAGTTCTACCTTATATAGTTTCTCGTTTAAAGTACCTTTTAAGTCTGTTCATCGTGGTCATCTGCATGTATTCGGATGCTTCCCAAATGCTTTTATTCGCTACTCACTTTCTTGCTCAATTGCTCAATTCTGCACTCAATTGCTCAATGCTTCTGTAGCTGTCCATTCGTTTCAGACCCTGTGCTCTCTGAAACAGATTATACACAAAGTTTATATGCACTGGCGTACGCTTGAGAAGAAAAAACTTTGATACTTGAATCACTGTTTTTAGCCATTGAGATATTCTCTTAGTATGGAAGACAGACGAAAATATTTATTTAATTGATTTTTTAACAAAATATTAACTTTTTCAATATTTTTCATGACTTTGTTTCCCTTTTCTAAAATATTCTTCTTTGCCTGTTGTTTATCTGTAGATTTAAAGCTTCGGGCAGTCGACTGCATGCTTCACCTGGATATGTTCGCGTACTTATTATGTAGTATCTTCTCGGAGAGTCATTGAATTAAGAGTCAGTCAGTATGGAGGTGGTTACTCTCCACAAGATCTATGTATCAAAATATGTTCTGTTATACTGAACTCATAATTTACATTAATTTTAGGACTTAAATTAAATTTAGAACTTATGAATAAAAGAAAAATCAAATTTATAACTGTTAAGAGACATTACTGCGCTATGCTCTACTGAAGCGAAATGTAAGCACGAGGCATTGTTTCTCTTCAAGCATTACAAGGCCTGGAGATCCTGGGAAAATTGTAGTCGAATTTTAATCCACAGGAAATTCTCTTTTTCCATGAAATATTGAGGTCCTTTCATCACCAATTAGTTGGGATATTTTGTAGTTTACAGAAAAATATCCCATCTTTCCTTGAACGCATTAACAACCATTCTCCCGTTATCGATGTAATCATTATAAGCATGTTCAGACGCTCGTCTTGTTTAGTCTAGAATAGTAAAAATACTGCGTGATCCATATATTGACCACCTCTGTTGTATGAAATCATGCCGTAAAAAATTAAACACCAAACTTTTATAGATCAAATGTATACATTTTATTTGTTAAAAATGAACATTTTCTTGGTCAATTAATTTTTATTAGAAGTTTAGGAACGTCTTACTTGTAGTGTTCAATTAAACGAAGCGGTCTTTCCAAATGGAAAAAATTAATACGAATATTTGGTGAAATACTATTTCATTTTGCTCGTATTGGAGATGAAATTTCTTCAAACATATGAATTGACTATAAAAATAATCAATTAATGTCTTTTATTTTCAACTCCTTTCTAAATTATCTTAGTTGAAAGTATATCTAGTTTGAGTAGAGCCTATCCAGGGGCTGCACGGGCAAAGATACACATCTGTCGTGGTATCTCGTGATTAGTGTATTGCCAAGAAATGAGGAACACTAGCACGAGATATGTCGTAAAAGAGTTTTGTGGTTTGATGCCATCGCGTAGACTGAATTGCAGATAACTTTCTACATGAGAAATTGTCAATACAGTTTTCATATACTGTTCTATCTCACTTATCATTGACTTTAATATTCATCGATTTCATTTTTCGTCGATATTTCATGCGAAAGATTTGTCGTGCTTTCTTGCCGATTGCCTCAGATTTATTCGGCGTACCATTGTGCGTACCCCGCTATTAATTTTGGAAAGGAGGTGGACCCACGCGTTTTCCTGTTCAGTGTGGTGTTATTTCTCGTTGTCTAAGCATCACTTCGCGCATATAGTGGAACAATTTTATAGTTTTTCAGTTTTTTTGCGCTTTTTTGTTGATTACTACCGCTAATAGTACTACAGTTGTATATAAACGATAACTGTGTGTACATTACATGGTAAAATGTGCGTATTTTGAGACCTCTGATAGTACTTAGAAACCTAAGGTCTTTATGGGGTGTTAGAACATCAGCCGTGTAAAGGTTGAGGTTTTGGGAGGAGAAATGGTGAAGTGTGTCATGAACGTGTTTTTAGTGGAGCTCGAATTTTATTATGGCCACGTATTGTGAGTGGAAAGAACGAATTTTTGTATTAATCTGTTCGGCAATGTATCTTTCGTATTCGAAGGCATTTGTCTTACCAAGAGATATTGTGTGGTGTCAATATGATATTCTCTGTGTCGCTCTGAAACTCATATGTCCTGAATTTCTCAAGAAAACTAAACCTTGCTGCTTGCCTCCGAGTCTTAAGCGGCCCCCAACCTAATCCCTCTAAAAGCTGGGAGACACTCATCGTTTGTTCATTACGATTTTTAACATGCGCTCAGCTATCCGTTGTATTTTATTTATTTTTTTGGTTAAATCTTTCTGTCAGGGTCCCAAGTTTGCAAAGGTACGTCCACTGCCTTTTCAGGAAAGATTGATTCTCTAAGCACAGTTGGAACCCTAATAGGTAAGCGCGTAACAGCCGCCAACCCCGCCTTGACGTGGTGCGAACTCTTGATTCCGGAGGGGGTCTTCGGTGCTTTGTCACGTCCCTGTATGGGGTCGTGCCTGGATCGAGGCGCCGCTTCTCTGGTGACTAAAGGGGCCCTGGCTTCGAGCTCTAAGAGGCGTAAAGAGTCGCTCACTTTGTAGGTTTGGTTGATCGTCTCTTGAATAACTAAATACCAGGTTTCAAAAGTTTGCGCTGCCGCTGTATTTTGCAGTCGGGTGCTGGCGGATCTTTTCCGCGGCCTATTCCCATTCTTTCCCTTCCCCCTAGCAGTTTCAGATCGGGTGGATTTATTAAGTACCGACCTGTTTCATCTGTTGGCCTTCCTCGTGTCGGTAGTCGCGTTCGCTTTGTTGTTGTTGATGTCAAGGGTCCCAAATGCTTTCGGCGGATTCGAGGTGTGGGATAACCAGAGCAATCCTCCTCGCCGTCTTCGATACATTAGTCTTTTGTATTCATTTTACTTTAATTTCTCATTGTTATCAGTACGAAATACTATATTTATTCTATTCCCGATTAAAGGATGTTTGGCATATATTTTGGTGTATCAAGATCAAATCAATTGGATTCAAATTAATTCTCATGGAAATGATTGCCTCGGTTTTCCTCATCTTTGGAATTTGCCGATTGCTTTCGGACGGATTATCGAAGTAAATAGAGGTATCTTTGTGCTTTTATATTTCATCACATAATAATAACATCGGTTTTCCTCAGCTTTGGAATTTGCCGATTGCTTTCAGACGGATTATCGACGTAAATAGAGGTATCTTTGTGCTTTTATATTTCATCACATAATAATAAAATTGCTTTACCATGATGTTTAGACGCAAAGAGCTTCGAGACAGTGAGATTTAACCTTTGCGTTTTGATTAGCGCTTTAATTCTGAGAATTTCGTTTTCCGGGAAACGAATGGCAGAAATCCCACGCATTCTTTTAACTCATATTTCAACAATCCTCTTCACTCAGCCAGTCTCTTAATTGAAAAGCAGACGATTGTTATCACTCCAAAGGTTTCCTTCCAGATTGCAAAAAAATATTCGGGGAATTTAACCCCTGTCTCCTCTGATGAAAGTAGGCGCAGTCTTTTATGCTTAGGTTTGGGGTTTAGTCCCAAAAAATAAAATTGAACTTAATAGGGTCCATACTAGTATAATAAAATTAATATATGGTACGCTAACAGTTATTTACATACATTTGTGCCTTGGGTTGATGCCACAAAAGATTCAATCACTGTAGTGCTAACTTGAGGGATCATATTATATTAAAAATCTGAGCTTCATACAGTGCTTGATGTTGATATGTTGAGTTATTTTTTAGAAGAAAAGGTGATTATGAAGTAATTAGCTCCAGTAATGTCAGCAGGGTGGGTTGCATAGGCTAGAATATTTGGAAATTGAATAATGAAGAGAAATTTCTTTGAAGGCTTCCGCGACTCATATACTTGTTAATATTGCTGTTTTCAGGTATTATCGTCGCGTGTTTAGTTTTTCTGACTTCAGTTTCTCCCCTCTTCCTGGGGGCGTCTTCAGATCCGTTGGAAATAATTACAAAATGTCCAACGGACCCGAAGACGCCCCCAGGAAGAGGGGAAAAAATGTAGTCAGAAAAACTAAACACGTGACGAGAATACCTGAAAACAACAATAGTAATGAAGAGAAACTTTTTCCATGGGCCCTCATTTCGCGTTGTACTTATCGTTATCCAAAACGTAAACCCTTCCAGAAGGGTGATACTCACAGGTTCTATCCTAGGATCGCAGACTATCACGACTCGACACGAAATGTATAATAACGATCAAGTTTTCGCTCCCATTAGTGCATTGAAACATAACGCTCCCGTATGATGGAGAACCGTGACTGCCCCGTTACCTGCAATTTATGTGTAATACTTTGTTTTCTGCAACCAAAAACTCGTATGCTTTCCTAAGACAACCAAACAAGCTGATTTAATTCTTGCAGTGTAGAACCCAGGGACAATTTATATGCCTAAAATATGCAACTAAATTACATTAATGACTCCTATTCGAACTTGAGCATTTTTAATAGGAAAAAAAAACACTTTCTGGTACTTTAGGGAAAATTTACCACGATCAAAAAAGAGAAAAACCACCGTCGAATCATTCAACCATAAGTATTTCATCCACGTGGAAAGCATTGTGGCGTGAACATAAAAATTATTAATCGGAATGTTTAATTTAACGCAAATAGAACTATTTTAGACCAACGTTAATGGAAAAATGTACAAGCACATATTACGACAGGAGGGTTTTACGCTTAGGGTAATACGGTAGTAGAATTACCTACGCCCTTGCTAGGAGAATATAATGATTGCGTTAAGGAATTATTTAATATTGTTCTTTTTACATAAATTCGATGGTTGCGGGCTTAAATTTGTGAAAATTTATTGTGAAATCAAGAATGAAAATGGCTTAGTAACGTTTCTCAGGCATTTTTATGTGTACGACCGGTTTCGTTGCATAGGCAACATTTCAGGTACCTATATAAAAGTCAAATTTCTCAGTATATATACACTACTAGGGAGATAAGGGGGCGGGGGGAAAAGGAATGGGTGAAGGAAGGCGAATGCGACCCCCCTTCAATGTTTTCTCTGGCACCTTCCACCCCCACCTTTGCCTTCCTTCCCCCATTCCATCCCCCCTTCCTCTTATCCCTCTTGTAGTGTATATATTCTGAAAAATTTGACTTTTATATATCTGAAGATGTTGCCTATGCAACGAAACCGGTCGTACGAATAAAAATACCTGTGAAAAGGTTTTCAGTATTGATTTCTTTTTACATTTTAATGATCGAAAATTACTTTTGAAGAAAATTTGAATACAGGCAAGCGTCATTTTTCCCAACCAACGCAAATGAAAAACTTGCTAAATTAAAATTCCTATTATGACCTGAGGGGTTTACGCGTTAGTTAATTTTAAAGATGAATGACCCTTGTTTGGAGAACGTAGTGACTTGTACCGACTATGAGTTACGAACTGGCAGGGTTGGTACCTCTTCTGTTATGGGTTGGGGAAGCATGAGGTGGGAGAGAGAGATGGTGTTGAAGAATATTAGGCAACGGAGGAGAGACGAGGAGGAAGCTCTCTCTAGCGGTAGAGCAGCAGAGGCGGGCGGTTGGAGACCCAATGAGGGCGCCCCCAGAAGCAGCGCCTTAGTTAAAACTTTCTCCAGAGTGAGGAATGGGGGTTGATGGGGAAGGGAATATTATACGGCGCGCACTTCCCGCCTTCCCATCTTCAGAAAACCGTGGGAATATGACAGTGGCGCAGGAGGCGGAGGAGGTGGTTGCAACGTGGGTGAAGAGGTCGCAGGGTAAAGGGCATCACCCACGCAAGCCACGCCCTACGAAAGGATGAGGAGCGATATTCACAGGAAGAGGAGTCCACAGTTCAATTCCTGCGAAAGTCATCGCAAAAATGCCATGCCTATACTGTGGATGGAGTAAACATAAAATCTTCAGATACAGGGAAATATCTTGGAATTACCTTAACATCTGATATATCGTGGAGAACACACATACAAAGCATATGTGGCACAGCATTAGAGAAACTAGATTTTGTTAAACGTATATTAGGAAGGTCCTCAGATGAAAAAGTCAAAGAGAGATGCTTATTCGCTCCGGTTAGGCCACACCTCGAATAAGCCGCTAGCATTTGGGATCCTGGTCAAATAGATTTAACCAAAAATATTAATAAAACACAAAGAAAAGCAGCGCGCTTCGATAAAAACTGCTACAAGCGTACATATAGTGTCTCACAACTTTTAGAGGGATTAAAGTGGGAGCCCCTAGAGACTCGAAATCTACACGCTAGACTTAGTTAGATTGATAAATTTCGAACTGATATTTTTCAGAATGACATAGAAAATATTATCATGATGCCTCACCTCATCTCTAGGTCTGACAGATGCGATAAAATAAGAGAGATACACTGCCGAACAGATAGGTACAAAAACTCGTTCTTTTCGAGAACATTAAGCGACCACAATAAAAATTTAGCTCCACTAAATACACTCCTTTAATACATGTCGCCATTTCTTCTCCAGGAAAGCGTACATCATTATACGGCTGATGACCTAATACCCCCTGCCACATGCCCATGTGGCGGCTCGCGGGGTATTATGTAGATGTAGATATGCGACGCTACAGTGATTTTCATTCATGTTGATCATATCGTTGCGAAAATTAGGAGGAATCAAGATTGATTTGATCAAAATTATCACCAAAATTTGGGCGAGAAACTATCTGTATTTGATCGATACATACTTGCTCTCATTATCTTTGAAATAAAACCCTTGTAATTTTTCATCTTGCGTATGAACAGCAGAAATAGACGATCATAAATATCCATGCTTGTAGGGGCGACAAGTCCAACTAGGCGGGAATCAAACGCACGACCCTCGGATTAGCAGTCGGCGACTTTTACCCCGTTGCTACTGGGGTCAACGAATCGATGTTCTCATCGTTATTACAGTAAAAGCCGATAAACTGGATGCAATGATACATAAGCTCGATATTACGACGCGAAATATGTTTTTCTAAGCGGGATATGGATGGTATGATTTGTGCCTAGTAGTAGAGCTTTAAGGTGTATTTTATTTCTCGAGAATTCCCAAATTCCGGTAAGTATGAGTTTTCCCTTGTTTTCGCGAAATTTCTTGTGGTAATATCTATATTTGGCTTCTAATACACTGAAAGCATAGCTGAAAAGCATTCAAATTGAACGAATTCATACTTAAACGTCATGAGTAGTACTCTGTTTATGGTCTTGTTGTAATTAAATGTTAATAACGTTCAATGATAGAGCATTATTTATGAATGTAAGAAACTATATGCATGGCAATGTGTTGATAATTAGAGTCGCTGCAAGGGTGTAGATTATTTTTCATGAAATCTATAACTGCCTACTGTATGCTTGGAGAGGAATTTGATCAAACACGAATTATATCGTGAAAAATACCAACTGCGAAGCAAGTCTTTTGTATAACTAGGTTCAATTTATTAAATTTGCGAGATGAAAATGTAAAATGACTCCTCGGAATAAATGTTCGTTTGCTTTCTTAATGAACAATGATATACAGACCACCAGGAGGCCGTAAATAGTACAGCGAAGTTCATAAAAATTTTTTATTGCTATTTACATGGCTTTCAGACCTACCTTAACGATATGTTACTATCTAAAATGCCGCGTGTTTCTTATCTCGTGAAAGAACCGTAACAATCGTGTGAAAGATGAATGAATTTTGTGATAAATTTAATGATGTTGATCAAAAATATAATTAAGAAAAAAATTTGCTCATATCACCTGTCGTCGAACTCGATGCAATCTGGATTTATTGGAACAACTTTTGCAAACCACAAAATATACAAACTCACGACCCGGGTTTCAACGCTTTTGCGTCATTTTCAGGTGAATGCGTTGAAACCCGGGTCGTGAGATTTTTTTTTGAGGTTTTTAAAAGTTGTTTCAATAAATCCATTTTACAATGAATTACCTCATAGTTACTAGAGAAAGTGTTTCATTCTGTCAATACAATATGAAAAGAACTATGTTTGTCCAAGTACTCTGATAACCATCTTAACTTTGACAAATTATATATGATAATGAATATTTTTTACGTCTACGGTAGGTAGCATGTAGCAAGAACATCACTCCGGCCAATCTCGAATCCAACGCATCCTCTGCCCGCACCTTCCCAGCCTTCTCCCAACCACTTATCTTACTTACAGTTCCTTCGCCTCCATTGCTAAACTTCCCGTAACATCCTTGTCTCTCTCCCTCTTTAGCGATTTCTTCTCTTGCTTTTCTGACTAACCCGCGAAACCGTCTTGGGACGTGGTTTGGGAAGAAGAAACTGGTTTCGCTGGGATTGGGGGTGATTTAAATTTACGAGAATTTGGGTAAAGTACCTATCCAAAATGAGATCTCCAAGATGTGGTCGCAATGGTGTTTTCATGAAGGCGAATTGCATTGAACACAGGAGCATAACTTAAAAAATATTTAACAAGAGGGCAAGTTTGGAAGACATGACCGCTTATCGCCCGTCTCTTTTACTAAAATAATTGGAATGCAAGTCAATTATAATACGCATTAGTTTACATTAAACGTGAAATTGTTCAACTACAATCCTGAGAATCAAAGAACTAGTCCAATTCAGTGCTATAAAACGAGTTTCATTTTGAAACTTAAACAATTACAATAAATTAGATCTAAGATTGTGGTCACTCGCGAATCATCTTAATAAGCAGTAGGTCTATCTATAGAACCGTTCAACTACTTAAGTTTTCTTTTTCATGTTACTTAGTTGTTTGTATATATCGTCATATGTTTACTCCCTCGATTCCATGGTAGCGAAATATGTTGGCATATGTGCAGCATGCTCATTTCAGTGGAATGGTACATTCATTACATTACAACTAGTTGAAGCACTCATGGAAGTAAGTTAGTCTCCACGTTTGACTACCGGGTCGCAAACCTTCGTTTCCATCTTTAGAATGCTACACTTCGTCTTCATATCGATAATTTCCGTTATGTTGCTCTTATTTCAGTGATTAAATAGGATTTTCTGGTGGGTTACGAATGCTATAAGATTTTTAAAATGCTGTATGGTACGCATGATAAATGTTGCTAATCTGCGGCCACATTTCGATCTCTCAGGTTAAGTGCGATGAGTGAATGGTAACGTTTATTACCAGGAGCCACCCTCATTCCTCCCGCTTCTACTCATGTCAACCTCAGCGTCATGTTTCGCACCGGGAACTGCCACCATGTTTCTCTATCACAATAAAACTCAGATTAGTCAAGTAAAAATATAATTCTTCCTAATGATTGCCCATTTTCACGATATAGCCTTAGGATATGATTGATAGATATCATTCCGTGTTATGTATATCATTCTACATGTCTATGTTGTGCCAGTTACCTCACTTAGAGTTCGTTCCTAGCATATGAGACCCTTACAAAGTATGCTAGTCTTAGAAATAGAATGTAGAGTACAGTGGAAGGAATGTATTTATGTTAGAAGTGATTAAATGAACTTAGTTTTGTGACCAAATTGCAAAAGATATTGAAGCGGGAATGTCTAACAGGTCGAAGGAAAATATATAGGTTGAATCTTTTGCGTAAGTTTCAATCAAAACATTTTTCGGAAGTCGTTCATTATGTTTTGCGAATGCCAACGTATTATTATACAAATGGTCGCAAACATTGGAGAAAGGAATTGATTCCAATTCCAATGGATTCAAACAAATATTCTTTCTTGGAATATATAAGACCACAGCATTAACAATAGATCACTTCTATGTCATTTCCACCCTCACTAGGCTAATTAGACTTTGTAGCTAAGTGTAATAGCTTCTTATTATCACTATGACTTCACCCCATTGAAATTCCCGGCACGATTTTGCTTCCTGCATGAATGATTATCTTTAATAAACATGGCTTTCATGAAGAGTATGTATTAATAATGCAAATCAACGGTAGTACCTTGACTTAAGGACTGCATATTAGGATGTTCACCAATCTTATTTTATTTTTTTGTTAATATTTTTATTATGCGTTTTGTAGGGCGTATTTTTTACATTGAAATAAGAATCAAAGATATTGAAACAGAGATGTAATTCACTAATATCTCAAATTAATAATACCAACTTTATACTTTCCTAGTTTCTTGTTTAACCGTGCCTTGCTTTGCTGACTTCCTACCCTTCTGTTGGCGCCTAGGGGACGGGAATGCGTACTAAGCACACCCTGGAACTACTCTTGCTAGCCGAGAATAGTATAACTTTGAGCGGCTCCGGTAGTTTGCGCAGTACTTGGAGGATGAAGATGACTCAATTTTTCGGTGCGGAATTCGAAATTTAGATGAATTTATATTTAAATATATAATAATACTATAATAAAATATAATAAAATAAATAAGACAATGAATAAATTAATTAAAACTTTTACTAAAACCACAGGGTTTAAAAACACAAGTTAAAAAACTCGAGCCAAGTTTCGGCGCTAAGCACCATCTTCAGGTCCTGACCGGGTACTTCAGATCCAGGTTTGACCTGACGATGGTGCTCAGCGCCGAAACTCAGGTTGTGTTTTTTAATTTGTGTTTTTAAACCCTGTGGTTTTAGTAAAAGTTTTAACTATTTTATCCACTATCTAATTTATTTAAATTGACTACCACAAAGTTACCAAAGACAACATTTTATTTAAATATGTTTTATTTTCTGGAATTTGAATCACCCCGGCACCTTGATATTTGTTGGCAGTATTTATATAAAACAGTGCATTCTTTCGCGTTAAGAGGGAAGGTTATGCACAATAGCATTGCATTTCCAAGGAACTAAATCGATATGATGAAATTTGTTTTATATATTATCTGTTATTATCGTTATGGACAACGTGCATACGAATTTTCATGCAAATCTGTGGGTTAACAAAAGTAATCTCCAACCAACTCGGGGTGGGTTGCTGGAGCTCTGTACCTATCTGACGCACATATTCAGCCCTCTTGAGTTACTTTCCCAAATTTACTTTTTCGTTCGTTAAAGTCAAGTGAATCGGCTTTTGGATGCAGTTGTATGCTGAAGGGGAAGGAGGGAGAATGACTCGAGTCGAGTGTCCTTGTTGATCCTGATGGCGGAAATATAGAGGGTTGACTCTTCAGCCTCCCGACTTATAAAGTCAAATTGGGATCGGGTCAACACTTTTTTTTTCCTTTTAAAGTTCCGATTTTCCCTCTCTCAAGAAGTCCAAAGTGGCTCGTCTGGTTTAATTAAACTTCTTCGCGGAAAATAGAGTTACCTGAATTCCTCGTTCAGAAATGTGCTCGATTATGACTTTTCCGAAAGAGTTGTTGATTTTTATTTCCATCTGCAGTTGTGGTCGTGAGGTGAATTTTTATTTTTCAAATTTCCTTCTGGTGTATCGAAAGCGCCTCTAATTTTTCTTATAGAAGCTTTGAATGGAACTGGGTACTGCCTGTTGAACTATGTCGTTGCAAAATATCGGGTACTATTATCAAAATTCGCAATTGATTGTAAAATTTTAAGTTTTAGGACGGTTTGCAAACGTGAAGCGTGTTAGAAATTGAGAAGTGTAGTTCAGGATAACCCCAAGTCACTTGTTTCTCAGCTACAAAAATCAAATATCTATTTCCCACATTAATTTTTTTTATTGTGGTGTGGAATTTTATGAAAGTAATGTATCCCTCTTTTTATAAATTTTATTGAAACTGGAAATGGTGGAATTGCATCTTGTATTGTGTAAAGACTTATTTTGTACAATCTGCATCTTTGAACTTTATAAAACGCCTTTTTCAGCTGCCACGCAGCCAATATCAGGTTCAGTAGCTGATCTTGCCTGATGATGGCTGAATTACAGCTGAAGCACGTATTTTAGAAAGTTGGTTCAATAATTTAGGCACGACAGCATCACTATTAATTCATTTCCCTTACCTTCCCTGAACAGAAACATCTAAAAATCACCCTTGGATGAATTAAAAATCCGCCAATTCGAAGGTGCTACTGCGCGAAGTTAGCACCGCGATTAAATACGGTGCTAAAAAATTAGGGGATTTGTACATACCGAGCGTGAAATTAATGAGTGGCAACTAATTTCTATGTTTGAATATCGACACCCGTTGTTGCTCTGTTTTGTTTACATCCAGGGAGAGTGATCACGACGAGGAAATGCAGATTCACGCGAAGTCAGGGTCAACAACGTTGTCATAGCAGATGTTTCCATAAGTGCTAGAGATTTGACATTAAATCGCAATAGAGATGTATAAGTTCTTAATTCGCTGGATTAATTTATTTCGACTGGGGAATTACTATCGCCAAACTTCAGGTGCGCATACATTACTGATATAGCTGCAGAACTTATTTAAAAGTTTTCAAGGACAATTTAAATTGATGAATTGTAAAATATTTAATTTTTTGCATCAAGAATGTTATAAGCCAATGTTTTATCATTTTAAAAGTATATGTGCATTTGCCAAGTTCACATTCATATGTTACTTGATTAGGCTGTAGAGGGTAAATAACTCCCTTATTTGATTGACAACCATAGTTTTAATACGAATTATACTCCGTTTTCTTTTTAAAAACAATCAAAATTATGCATTTACATTTCAGTTCTTTTCGAAAAAGATATCAGACTTACTTTATAACATTGTTTATACTTTCAATTAATATTTGAGGTATTTTATTTTTAAACATTTTGAACTTAAATAATCTGTGAGTAGGAATATGTCACGAAAATCACCGAAGGTCTCCAACTTATTCCGTTTTTTGAGAGACATAGCACAATTTTATGCCCTCCGTACTTCAAAGTAGTTGTAAAACCTCCTAGAATTCAATCATTTACAGCAAAAACCTAGGCTTTTTTTGCATTAAACTTTTGAAACAAGTGAAAATTTACAACCAATTTAGTGAAATTATTTTAAAAAGGAAAAAAAAGCAATCCTCGTGTCTACATGCGATGAAACAATAGGTGATTTTCTTCCATTGAGTTTCTGGCATTCAAAGTCGATAGCAATTTATCTTCCTAGTGAACTGACACAAAAGCGTGGTACAGTTCCAGGAGTTTCCATGTGATTGCTTAATCATGATCCATTGTCTCCCTGTCTCAACATTGCCTGTGGTTCTAATCACAAGACACGTCATCGAAATCGCAACCATATGCACATACTGCTATTTAAGGTGGATGCACTGCGACACACTCTCTGCCTACATCTGTCGAGTACATGTGCAATTTTTGGCGTTTTGTGAATTTAAATTCACTCTGGTAATAAAAGTGTATTTACCATTTGAAAATTATGCACGTATCCCGTCGTATTCTACTTAAATATAATGCATCAACTGAATGTTTACGGTGTATATACAGAATGCTATCTATCGCAAGTAAAAAAAACATTTTGTTCACGCGCATCCTTCCATTCATCCTCGTTCGTCTGCGCTGAAGTTTTTCAGTTTGTAGCGATCTGTGTTGAAATCAACACCTTGTACACGTAGCTCTTACCGTCAGTTAATTCATGGTACTTTAATCTTACTTGTAGGAAGACGGCGACTCAGCATATTGTAGTGTTTCCCACGCGTGTTTTAAGGCACGCAGGATTTTTCTTCACGTTGGGGTTCCGACGCGTGGCTTCTTGAATTGGAGAGTCGACAGCAACCAAAAGAAATATATCTCACAATTAGTTTCTTATTTAATTTCCTCAGTTCAAGCAATGAATACAAAAAAAAATAAATGAACGTCGGTAAAGAAATTGAGGGGTAAGTTGAGGCGAAGCTCCTAGTCCAGACACGCCTCCTTCCTTCTCTGCCGTCCCACCGGTGTTCATGTCTCCTAGTCCGGCCTTCGTCGTCTCCGGTCACGTGATCTTCGACGCAACCACCCACTCTCGCCACTCTCGGAACAAATGAAGAGTGGCATGCGGTGCACGCTACAATATTTATAGTGATTTTTGTCTCACCGCAGTAGAAATCTTATAGTAGAGTGTAGGTCAAAGTGCTTTTCGCAGTCTTTAGTTGAACTATACTAAATGTACACCTGGAAAGTTTAAATTCTGAGAAAAAATAAAGAAAAGGTATCCTCTGGAAGTTTAAAAATTGCGTGTCAAGAATTTTGGACTTTGGCAGTAATACCTACTGCTTTCCCGGAGATTTAAAATCAGGAACCGTTTTCTACTTTTTAACCGGGTTATTGGCTAAATACCTGCCAAAGTTTCGACGTTCACCTCGGTTATCGTTCTCTGGGCTCATGATGATCAAGTTGGATGTCCTAATAAACTCTTCCCACTTGTTGTGTTGGATGACAATCAGAATGACATTAACACGTTGGGAAACGCGAAAAAAGTTCTAGTTAAGAAAAGTTCTAATTTCAATTGTAAGACCCAGATTTTTCCTTTAAGAAACACGGAGCAGATGCCAAGGTAACACGATACCCGCGACATAGGAAGAAGCTCTGCGAAATACGTCCCCGAACGACGCTGGATCCAAGTTACGTTTTTGGAGGTTGACTCTTGCGCTGGAAATGCGAA
Source organism: Ceriagrion tenellum (assembly GCA_963169105.1). Lineage (NCBI taxonomy): Eukaryota > Metazoa > Arthropoda > Insecta > Odonata > Coenagrionidae > Ceriagrion > Ceriagrion tenellum. Next base: position 128,496,316 of record OY720637.1, read on the forward strand.
TTGGAGATGGTTGAGTTATCTTTTGGTTCCATTTGGTGAAGGAAAGGTAGAAAGGTTTTGGAGGGCAGTTCCCTCCGTTGCCATCGCATGGTGTGAAACGAAGAGGGGAGCAAAGCAACGGAAAGTGAGCTGTCAGGCGCCCATTTGTTTGAATCGATGGCTCCACTTTGAATTCTAAGAACCCACCACGGAAACGCTCCACTTCTTTGGTGGCGGCTGCTGAAATATTTTAATTCTTTATTTTGTATCCTCCCAAGCCCAAAAAATCAAGGTCGCTGTGAGTGAGATTGGAATTTCATGTGTCACAATTTCATCGTGTGTTATCTTCTGTCTCTTTCCCTCCTCTGTTCTTATTCTGCTTTCTCATTACTCTTTCAAGAGATTTCATGGTTATTGCATTCCTTTTAAAGCCCTTAAAATGTCACTCTGGTATACTTACTGTAAGCGTTGCCTGCCGGACGAAAACATGAATGAAATCGGAGGGACAAGGAAAAGTTTAATGGAAAAGGTCTGTCCGTATTTTGAATGAATAATAAAATCATGTAATCAGGAAACTTTTAACTCATAAATATTGAGGTTCACTTATGCCATACCAGATTGCCACATTATTCATCCACGGTAAGTAAGTGTTACACGTATGCTTGAAGTAGTTTCATATGCTGCAGCTCAAAAAAATGAAGAAAAATAGTTTATATCCGCTAAATAAACGGCAATTTTTGCTTAAGTTTCAGGGTTTAAAAAGTTTTCAACCATTGAAAAGCTTTGGGTAACTTTAATTATGCGATAGACTTAAATCGCGTAACAAATGCGACAACTTTCAACTGATGCTTATATGGAGATGATAATCTTACTAAGTAATGCCTAAGCAATTCAACGAAAGTGGGCTTCCTTCGATTTTTTGCGTTTCTCCAAAAACTCTGTGTAACTCTATGTACTTTATACACGTGATTTCTCAGATTGAACTCTGCTAAATCATTCAGACAAATAACGTGCAGAATGATTATTGCCCATCAGCGTTCGTTCCATTTTCCCTCAATTTCTGTTCAATTTAAAATGAGATCCTCAAAATGTTTCTCCATTCAACATGGTTATTCTGCTGGGTCACTTAAGGCACATTTACCTTAAGATAAAGAAAGTGCAGGCACCTTGTGATTAGTATGCCGTGAATGCCGTCGAAAGTTTGTATGTAACGCTATTTCCAAATTTTATTGCATGATTGGGAGGACATTTTTAATGAGATTGTCTGGATATAAATGGAACAATGATCTAAAGCTTGGGAGCAAGTTGAGATTTGTCTTCTACCAATTGTGCAGAACTTGTATTAATGGAATCCTTTGCAAGAATGAGGCCAAGGGAGATGGAGTGATATGTTTTTGAATGAAATTCAACTAATTTAGCTTAATCACTAACAGTAATATCTTCTTTTCTTAATATAACAAAGTGTCTCCAAATTTTACCACTATTTTTCGAGAGATTTGCCAAAACTATGACACCATTTTCCATTGCTGATGACACGGCTATCCACTATGGAGAGGCAATAAAGAAGCTAGTGAAAGACGTTAGAAGTTAGTAGAAAATAAATTATATAGATTAATTACTCGAATAACACTCCACAATGACGGTTTACATTCTTCTCATTGTACCATATTTTTTCCTTGAATTATACTTTTTAATTTAAAGCACTGTAATAGGAACATTTTGCATGCCTGCAGTGTTTTTAACACATGACAAAAAGGGGATAACTCTAAAATAAATTATGCATAAAACTTTTACACATTTTATAAATATTTATAATTTGGGTTTATTCATGCGATATTATATCAAATCATGTAATGTAGCCGAATTATGAGGTCACGTAATCGTCACGTCACGAAATACAATTCGATTGGTGTCCCGCGTGGAGCCATGTAGCACGTAGACATGCCCAATGGCCCACCTTATTTAGTAGTACCATGGGAGTAACTAACGTTACAAATATATTCCCTCTTTGATCATTTTTTAGTAAAACTTGAATAATTTCAAGCAATAATTTCTAAAATTTCATTAAAACGGTGGTAACTTATGCTATAAGGAGAAAATGTAATGTATATTTATGTAAACCAAATTTAACCATATTTAAAAGATCATTTCTGTACATGGGGCCTAAGGAATTCAATGTTTTGCCAGAAAATATAAAAATGGAGAGTAATTCCCGAAAATTTCTGTGTTCTGTGAAATCATGGCTATTCACTGAGCACATTATTGAAAACTTCTTTAAAAACAATGTATGAAAGGTTTCCGTACTTGTATTAATTTTTTATTGCATGATTGTTTTCTATATCCTTAAATAACACTTCCAAGGTTATTGTTTACTTCACTAGTTTGTAAGCCTGGACTTCAAGGTTAATTTATTTGACCAATGTATATTTTTAGTTTTACTCTTTTCGAGAGCAATGTATGTTTTTGTTTAAGAAGGTAATATTTAAACAGGTAATAACCTTTTAAGGTTACCTTAGTATCCAAATTCATGTTGTTGCTAATATTTTTGCACCATTGTCGGATGCAATAAATATCTTCTTATCTATCAATATCTATCTTCTTTTGGAGCCTGTCACCCTGTAAATTAAAGGTTTTGTACATGGCGGCTATTAAATTTTGGTTACTTGAAATACATTATCATAAGAAAATAACTTCGACATTTTTTGTAAGCTTTATTGCTGCGTTCATTCGACATCGGCCGTCAATTATTGCGTCGAAATTATCCGTTGCGGCTTACGTCCTGTTTTTAGGTGAGGGATTAAGCCATGAATTCAATAGCCACCTGCGTTCTCCATTATATACCCATTGCCTTTATTCTCGTATATAACTTCAATAATTCTGACAAGTTTTCGAATGGATATTGTCCGTTTTCAGAAGGGAACAAACAAACCCTTTCATTCTCTCTTGTTTCAAAATGGCTGTCATTGATTGGCATGTTTTCATTCGAAGGGATTTGATCCGCTATCGCCCAACCGCTCACAATCTAAATTTAGGGAAACAACAGTATCGCATTACTTGTCGATGTTTTCTGGGTTTAAATCTGACAACTTACCATTTACCCTAAAAAATGACAGCTTAAACAACGTCTACCATATCCGTCCTAAATAATATTTCACATACGAGAACATACTATTTTAGTTTATTTGATTTTTGCTCCATTTTTTACGGATCGGCTGAGTATTTGAGCTCATATCTGGAATTTATTTCTGGCATATCTGGCAATTACACTAATTTTCTTGCCCAAAATTTAGAGGTTATGTTTTATTTGCGGCAAAACTAGAAGAATTTGTAGAATTTGTTGGTTTTACTCGAGGCTGGAAGGTCTTAAAAAGACTTATTACTGCTTTAAGTGACGATTTAATAGGATTTAAGGGAATATAAATTGACATACTGGTCAACCAATGCCTGTTTAAATTTACTATCAACCCGACATGCCTCGAGTTCAACTACCTCCAAAATTCGACTATCAATAATGATCATTATAACGATGTTTGAATGCCAGTTTAGTAGAGGTTCCCGGCGAAACTCCATGTACCCAGTCTAAAATTCTCATGAATTAAACGAATCATATTACGAGCTAAGTTTTACTAAGTTCAAAATTTTTTTGTTATCCAATCATTGAAAAAATTTTAGTTTTTTAATTGCAAGCTCTCGCCAACCCTTCTGATGGATCCATCCAAAAATTATGCCTTATTATTTTTATGATTTATATTGGTGCACTAGGCATCATACCGTATGTGCAGAGAGTTTTGGGAAAACTGCGAATACCTGGAAGTGATATGGACTTTAAATTTCATACAATACATTGAAGATAGAATTGTATCACCTTACTTCTGAAACCTCCTTGACCCCCGTGAGTCTACTTTAGATCTCTCAACCAAGAGTAAGACCAACAACTTCTAAAACTGCTTCAATTGTTGTGGCAAATGAAAACTAACCTCTAAATAACGGGAAAAAAAGGGGAGAATGTTTCCGGGAAACCTCTCCATTGTTGTTTGGCCCAATGAGAGAATCAGGTCTTTCTGCTAATAGTCTCAAATACATGCAGAATACTTGAGCATATAGCCTGAATCACACGATACTTGACCTAGTACAAGTCCGAGGATGCTAGTTAGTACACTAGGACCTGTGCAAGGTCAAGTATCGTGTGATACAGACCAAGCATACTGGAAATCCTGCATGGTCGCTAGCATAGTAGCTGGTATCCTTGTTTTGGTAATTGGTGCGGTACTCGTTTGATACTTGCTCCTAGTAGGACCTAGTATCCGGCGACCAATCACCTTTGCTCTTTGCAATGTGGTCGTCAATTTTTGATATCAGCGCCTCAATAGTCTCTCGTGACAATTACAACTTCCCGCGATCAAATAAACGACTCAAACCTCACAACAATGCACAATAGCTTGGATATCTGCTATTATGGCAGCTGCAGCGACTATAAGCCGTCGTCTTCGTTCAAAATCATCCATTTCGCTCGTCAAACTCCTTCCGCGACTGTACTAGATCAAAGATCTACTAAACAGATCTTGTGCAAGTTCAAGTATCTTGTGATAGCTCATAGGAATATTTAAAGCATGCTAGGTTTCGTACTAGAAATTCAGAACTCGCTAGAATCCTCGGACTTGTACAAGGTCAAGTATCGTGTGATTCAGGCTAAAGGAAGCCGACACAGACATAAAATAGTTCCGTGATTTTCAACGGAAATTTTTGTGGAAAGCCTCTCGAAGCGCATACCCGTCAACTGACCTCATGGAGAGAAAGTGAGCTGCGCTTGACGCCAGCATCGATTTCATCTCTCGGTGGAGGTGTTTTTCTTCCGCCGTGGTTTCTTTGACGTTTGGGAGTGAGAGAGGAAGTGAAGGATAAAGGGAAGAGTAGAGGAAGTTTGACAAGAGGAGGCTTCCCAAAAACTGGCCTTTTTCTTGTTTTTTCCTCTCGCTCAAGAGATATGGACACGAAGAAAGCAGGAACAACAAGGGGCTATCGCCAACACTGCACTTTCGGGTCTGCGAAGCTTCACAAAGGCCACGCCCGACCCAACTCACCCCTTTCCCGCATAGTTCATCTTGGGCTCACAAGGGGGACGCAAGGAGGAAAAGGAGGTGGGATAATAGAGTTCTCCGGCTCCTTCCTGTCGGAGTTTCCTCTGTAAGAAGTTCTCCCCCTTTCTTCCTCTTTTCGACTCCGTCCTCTTCCTTTTGAAAAGGGTTTTTCTTCTCCTCCCAATCTTATCCCCTTCCACTAATTCCCTATTTGCGTTTGCCCTTCCGTCTCCTTTCCGTCGACCGAAGTTCTTGGAACCGGCCTTGACCACCTTTTCTCTCTGGCCTCACCTCGTACCCCCTACCCGCTATATGGTAGGGAAAAAGAGTCGATTTTTGTTACACTCTGACCCAATTCATCTCCGATGGAGCCATTACCGGCCAAACAACTTTGCAGGTGTAGAGAAATGTTTATATGCTCCCCCCCATTACCAATGACTTCATTCATCGATTGTGATATCTTAAAAGGTACGTTAAGTTGAAGGATACTCTAGTGTTTTAGAATAATTCTCTTGAAATTGTAGTGCCATTTTGGATATAAATTTATGTATTTGTTGGAAATACTTCGCTTATTCGTGCAGAATGTGGCACTCCATGGATTGAAAGCATGAATCATTGGAGAAGCAGGCCGGAAAAGATAGATCCATTCGAGACCTGGTGCGCTCGAGGAGGGTGCTGAAGATGAAATAGATGGATTAAATTATAAGTACGGAAGTATCAATAAGAGTAGTGGAGATAAGGACAAAATTGAACAATTTTTAGAAAAAATGAACCACATGGAATGGACACGCCCTGAAGCACAGTGAGTTTGTGAATAATATTATTTAAGAAAAGGGATATTGATGAAGAAGAGAAAGTAAAGTCCCATGAAATAGACCAGAGTGTGAGAATATGAACCAAATGAAGAAAATGGACATGGAAGAACTGACAAGGAGTAATGGAACTAGCATTAAATAGAGAAGGATCGAGGGAAGCCTTCAACCAATACTATAATTGTCGAACCAATGATAACGATCTACTTGTAGATCATGATTACATTATTACTGTAAGTGTAAGTTACATTATTCCTGTAGTAAGTGAGTAACGCACGTATTTATGTTCCCTTTACTGGTTTTTGGATTTTATCATTTCATATGAGACGATAACACCCTTTATATTGTACAGCTTTAAACAAACACGTTTCAGTTCAATCAACACTTAAGTAACCATCGTGCTAAAGAACCCCAAAGTAGTAGCATCCCAAATAATGCAACTCAACAATTATTGTGACAAACATGTTTAGGATACTCGTACAATACTGAAGTGATGCTCAGTACAAGTACGGTTTCATATAAATGTGCTGAGAATACTCAATGCATATTTGTCTTTTAGACTGCCTTAATTTTGCACTAACAAGTTTCAGCGGATTAATCAGTAAAAAATTTTATTTCCACAAAATCAACCTCAAGTTGCCGCGCTCTAGGAATTGAGAATGGGAAATATCCCCTTTGTTTATCGAGCTCCAGAAAATGCAGTACTCCTAATCTACGCTCTCCGGTTCAAATTGCGCGTATAATTGATATTGATGAACGCCCTACTACTTCGAGGAAATTGTATTTACACTACTTTGAGTCTCTGCTCGGAGGAAATTGAATTTATGTGGGCCATCTTGACCAACCTTCAAATCAACTCTGTTGGTGTGTAGCATCAACCCTATTCATATGTACGAGTGTCCTTTCATGTCCAGGAAAGCATTACAAGATGCATAATTACGGGAGTATGATCCGCGATGAATGGTGAGAGATATTACCTGCATTCGTGATGAAACTTCATAAAAACACAAACATAGTTTGAATACATGGCAAAAATGTTATTTTAACTATGCAAATATTAAAAAATGAAATGTTTATCATAATTTTTGTACATAATGTCTTTTGGATAATTTTTTAGGTTTTAAGTAAGAAATAATCCCAGCATTTGGCCAACCGAATCGACAAACCAAATTCTACTTTAAGAGTGTAGGGCATGTGTATTAAATAAGTAAATGCATTCTGATTTCTAGTTGGATATTGACGGAAAACATTTAAGATTACCAAATGAGTGCTTTAGCCCGTAAGTGCCGAAGGATAATCGGGGTTGACAAATATGGTGTACAGGCCACACCCACTTCTGAGCTTCTGGGATTGACAATCACAGCGAGCGCCATCTCGATCTACCTAAGCGATTGAAATTTACATCTCCTCTCCCAGTTAATTTGCCTAAATGTAGCCCATTGTTCACAGAAGACCATTTAACAAGAGTTGGCTTCTCAGACGATAGAGACTTCATTCTTTCCTTGAGCTGTGGCTATGGAAATGGAGGAGAGGAGTAAATTCAGTTAATATCAGGCGCTGATTCAGTAGTTCGATACTCATTCCGTCTCAGGATTTCGTGAGTTTTTGTTCTTTAACTATACTTCCATACACTATGTCTTCCTAAACATATTGTGCAAGTATGTAGGAGGTAATACGTTTCTGAGGGTGCATTTGGAGGTTCATTATCATGTACATTAAAGGTCATCACTTCAGATAAATTAGGTAGAATTGGAATGCAGATGATAATTTTTATTGCTTTTAGCTTTTAAGCTTCTCTTTGATTTATTTATTCAGGAATATTATGAAAGCGTATAAATTATGTAGGCCGTTTTTTTCCGTAATTATTTTCTCGCTTAAATGAATTATTCTGTCTTTCATGAAACCGTATTTTTTATGTAAAGGAGTAACAGTGTTTATATCGTGACATATTCTCCCGGAAACGAACGATTAACAATTTAATTAGATAAAAGTTTATTTGCTGATGCGGTTAGTTGTTGAAATTTAACAGTCTAATGCTTCAAACTTTTTGGCCATGAATTTGAAGATTTATCAGGGGTCATATCCACCCTAGGCATTTAGTACTTGGTTTAAGTGGTGTCATGCACTAAACGGATTGCCTTGTAAACCATCCCTGTTGCTCTTCCTCTGTAATTCTAATCTGCCATTTGTATTTCTTGGTTTTGATAAATTAATTTTGCGTAGATTGTGCTATTTTTATTTCATGGTATCTATTTTTCCCTGGATATGCGTGAATTCCATACCAACGGATTATACTATAATATACTTAGAGTACTTTGAAAATACCTAAGTGGTAAAGCTCATCAATCAGAGTAGCCTTTAATGGATATTATCGGTATTCACATATTATCAGTTTAATATTAATCACTAAACTTAGTGACACACGGCCTCAAAATGATGTTAGTTAGATGATGAGGTAAAATAGTTACTTAAAATATGTTTTTCTTGAAAATGCTATTTCTTGGTCACCTAGTCAGTCATTGCATTTTAAAAATTAAAGCCAATATTTCCAGGTCAGGTTTTTGCGGTCTAAATTCAGAGTAGATAACTGCTCCTTTAGTTTCTCCCGTAGCAGCATCTTGAAGATTAGCAGCCTTTCAGCGCGGCCTGGGGACACTTAATGCGTAATGAGAAAACCTATTCCATCATCAAGATGTTTACGTTGCCATAGCTCGGTAACTACGGATTTGCGTCCCCATGTTGCTATGATAAAATTATGCTTAAAATCACCTCCCCTACCTCCTCCAGAAGTTTCGAACTTTCCTTCTGAAACACCCTGTACATATATTTCCAATATCCTTTTCCCATTCAGCTTCATTGTAAGGTATAACAAAAGGTTTACGAATAATAAATGGAGAAACAGCCAGAAACCTCCATAAAAGTTGTATTAGTATTGAATTTTCTCGCGTTGAAGGTTTCTCTGCCATCTTCATCGTCTACGTCAGCTACACAGTGGGCTCATTAGGAAAACTCTAGCTACCTATGAAAAAAAGTTCTCCATTTGTCGTCGAGAAAAAAATCTTCCGAGTAAAGACTTCCAACATAATCTTCATTTCCATCAGTATGCGGAAGAAGATAACGAAATGAAGGAGTAAAAAAATCTAAACCTATAAATCCCAGAATGTCATCCACGGAACGAAAGCTCAAGGAAATTTCGAGTCGATTAATAACACTATAACTGTGGCAGAATAATGTAAGCGAGCATGATGTTTCACGCTGTAAACACCAACGATATTGTTGCAGGTCATATCTTGTAGCTTTTTTGTTACCATATCTGAATTGTGATGTGAAAGTACATATTTTAAATTTTTTTATTGTGTTTTTGAATAAGATATAAGTCAGCCGCTTTAAAGTAATATTGTGGAGCCATTAAATTCTAAACAATATTTACTACTTATTTTTGGCCTTGAAGGAAGTTGTAAAATTGAGATCTTTAGCTTTCACCCTTAAATTCTTTTACTGAGTTTCTAGGAAAAAAAATTCAAGGTTTTGTAATTCAGCCGACCTTTATGTGGCGCCAAAGATTGCTACGGCAGGCAGTAGACCCCGCAGTTTCATTTCCCTTGCTTTAAGCGATCCGAGGCGTGTTTGTTTTTTTCCCCACTAAGCAAGAACAAATCCTTTTAATCTCGTTTGCGGCGACCGCCACGGGTCTACTGTAGTCTTGCGGTAACAAAAACCCACATCTCCAAATTTCATTACCACGGCGACCTCATCTCCTGAGCCAGGCAGTGAGTAAAAATCCACGCTTGGAAGCCCCACTCAAACGTCACTTTTTCCCTCGGGCTTTCTTTTCCAGGGCCATCTTTTCCTGTTCATATCATACTCGTTTCACGTATGAACAATAATTTAGTCCACATTTTTCCTTTCCCTCGACAGTATTAAGCCTCCTTTTGTGATGCGTCGTTTAATTTTGGTAATTATGATGTAGCTTCATGAGTCACTTTGCTACAATGCCTGATGTTCGTGATGAAGTATAATTTAATGTTTTCTATTCTCACACTTGTTCCATGGCCGAAGTTGCATCTTTTTTAGTTTTAAATGCTAGGTATATTGGAACGTTATGAAAACTCGAACTCTTTAAAATCTCATCAGATTTCTTTTTATGGAGCAGTATTTTTTAGGTGCAGATTTGCGTTTCACCATGTTTGCCTGTATTTATTAGTAATATGTGTTGATATGAAGTGAAAAAATTGTATATTAGCAATTTTATTTCTCTGCAACTTAATGCTATTTTATTACATAGGCCTATGATGTTTGAAATTTATGATGAAATTATTGGATTATAGATGTACAAATTATCATCTTAACGTATCATATTCTAATTATTGTTGCTAGCAAATACTAAGGTATCATGCCGAGTATGATAAAATATAAGATAAAAAAACCTGATTTTCACTTAGGATTGGATATTTAGGGAGGCGACTGACAGATAAGGTCATTTGCGCCATAGGGGACAGGAAAGGGAGGATCGGTGGATAGAAACCCGGCGTCGGCATTAGCCTGCTCTTAACGATAGGCGCCAAGGGTACCACGGTTTAGCATCTCTTTCGACAGACGGAGTACTACACTTAATGGCCCTCCACAAGGCACTCAAGTTGGGATCGAGTTTTTTCTGAAAAGCATCCTCCTTTGCAGGGATTTGAACCCGGGCCGTCCGTATGGTTAGCCAGTACTGTACCCGCTACACTAACCCTATCCTCGATTTTCACTTTAAGGTTATATTATGCAAGTTACGATAATTCTCATAATAAGGTGAAATTTTTTAAATCATAATTCTTGCAAGCTTTTGTTTTCTATTTGTTTGATTTCCTCTGTATTAACGTATGTGGAATGTGGTCCAAGAGTTTTTATTGGACTGACCTGAAAAGTCATTAAAATGTGCACACTATGATTATCTGTTACCTCGCCCAACACCTAAAACTTTCTAATTAAGCTCTTCTTTCTTGTGAAGGGAAGTTTACTTTCTTTGTGAGGATGATGAATATCATTTCGTAATAAATTTGGCCCATCAGGTGATCCTGTGGTCGCTCTCGTGCCGTGCTAAAGTTCGTTTTATCCATAATATTTTTGTATAAGCTAAAGAATTGAAAATTGAATATATTATCGTAATTTAACAACATATATGGCTGAATATGTTTAATCTTGATCACTTTTGTTGATAAAGTATCTTTATTGTTCAATCAATTCTGAGGTAAGCCGATAAGTTGTCAAATATCTGTTTGATTTGTCAGTAATATCTCAAAATTTAAAATTATTAACAAGGAAATTCTATTTTTATGTTATTCATCACAAGGAATCTTATTGGTATTATTATTGGTATTATTATTGGAAGGTATTTTTTAGTTTTTATACGTTACGGTTTGGTATATAATGGAACTGTCCTACTTGTTATAAAGTTTTTAGTTTATTCTTTTCCTCCTTAGGGAAGAGGAGGTTCCTTAATAGCGTTCGAAATGTGAAGATATGGTGTTGTGGATTAGAGAGCCAATGACACTACCACACATTTAGTACTATCACCTTACATATTTAAAATCATCAATCTGTATATAATCAATCGGTGTCTCAACATGTTTGTCCCAAAAGTGCTGGAAATAGTTGCTTTAGAATAGACGATCAGACAATACGAAAGGGTTTGTACTTTCTTTATATACGGTTCTGCTTTGTGACGCCATATACGGTTTACTTTATTTGAAAAAGCGAACTCCTATACACAACTTTCAAGTGACCGTAAGAAGTAACTTAATATGTATCGCCGCACGGAGAAAGTTACTCTTTTTCGCTCACGGCACGAAATATAAATACGGAGAGGTTATGTCCAGCGCTTTGCCTTAAAACGTATAACGTCTCCCAACGGAGACGTTATAAAAAATGAAAACGGCGAGGAGTGCTCGGCTACCTGCCTCCCTACTCCTCAAGGGGGATGGGGAGTGAGAGGGTGGGGGGGTGAGAGTGTATCCCCTTGCCATAGAACCCTGGCGTGCAATCCTTTCGGTTATGCAACCCACGTATCTCTAAAGCGCATTAGGTTGCCTACTTCGGTCACGCACGCTACTCGCACAAGGAACAGTAAACTAGTGTGCACGAGACCGGCTGAGAAGTGGCCTAAGAGTGGAAGGAAGGAGGCGACCTATTTTGAGGCGCATTCCACGGTCATTGGGCCGACCGACGCGCCATATTAAGTTACCTGCACCCATTCCTGTGAAAATGGTGGTACAGTTTGGAATTGGTAAGGGATGTGTCGATTTTCAAGTATTTCAATTCATCATCATTGATAACTATACAGTTTAATGTGCTCACTGAGATGTGTCTTCATGTATAAATACATACCAATCTCGCCGTTCCCTTCCGGGGTAGGCACAGTCAGAAAGTTTCAATCATAAATACATATTTGAACACCTAACTCTGCTTCAATAATTTCCACCATAGTGACCTATCCTTGCAAACCTCTTTTGCCTCATTTACCCCCATACATACTGCTTCATACACGTCCTCATATTTTTAAGACTCCTAATATTCCTCCCCCTAATACACTGCTTCATAGACGCCCTCCTGTTTTTAAGACACCTAATAATCCTCCCCCTAAGAATTTCCTCATCGATATTCTTCTACCTCTCGTACCATTTATTTCACTCTTGTATTTTTATGTATTGAGTATCATAATGAAATAACTTACATTTATCCTATTTTTCTTCATCGAAAATGTTAACGGACCTTTATTTCTCAGGACGGAATGCTTAATGGAACAGAATGCTCAATGAAATACATGAGTAAACAACTACCTGAAGCACTGTGGCCCACGTTTCTGGATAATATGTCAAATGCTTATAAAATGGTGCTTAAAAGCTCCTAATACGTGTTCCTTTCTTTATGAAAAAAGCTTTTACACTATAGCATATTATCTTAGCACAATATAATGCAAGGTTATTTTTAACTCCTGATTGAATTCGGTAAAGTGAGTGACGTAGAACCGTTGAAGAATATCTTGTAGCTCTTTCTGTAAATGACACCAAGAGAGGGTTAGGCAATGTATAAAATGTAGAAAACATTTAAAACTAAGCCTATCATAAAGTTAAGCGGTGTAAATATTACCATGACGAGTGTCAATTGGTTTCTTTTTAGAGGGAGAGAAAACGACTCTCAAGTAGTGGCGCTGATTCCCCAGATGTCTGTCAGTACTATTACGACACGGACCATCAAATGCTGAAATTGTATTATAGTATATTCTAATATAAAATGATCATATATTTACATATTAGGTTCATCCAAGGTGTGAAATCATGTTCTTGAATTATCGATTTTTGACCGCGTAAGTGGGTTCTCAGACCGCTTTGCGGCAGCGAAGAAGAGGAATATTGGAGCGGATACCATCCAAAGGTCTCTTGGCGGACTTATCCCTCTCCCGCCTGCCCCTCTCTGGGGGAAAGAAACTGAAGACGCGGACAGGGAAGGGAGAATCGATTGCTCGAATATATTCACGACGCAACAGCTGAAGCACTGAAGGGTGACGGTTAAATCAATGCTCTGCGTGTTCCACATTTTGTTGGCAGTATGGACCTTCGGGAAAACACCGTTGCCAAACTTGAGGTCCATGTGCTCCCCTTCCGGGCCTATTACTGGGTGTTTTTGGACATTAGTGGAGGCTTCTTGCACCGCGCTAAATACAATTAAGTTACTATGTAATAAATTCCTTCAAGTTGCAAGACTCCTGCACCTGGATGTAAATGTAATACCTATGACGTCGGGCAATAGCGATGACTGCTGCTTATGACGGTCGGTGTCATCGAGCGATCATGTAAAGCTCCGTCATAAACCTTATCACGGTTGATGACTGACGTCGCGAGCTTACTCACGATACCAATCCCGTAAATTAAACTCATATGCAGTGACGGATGAATTTTCAAAAGTCCTATTGAAATGAAGCTGTATGGGGTCATTTACATGAGCTATAAATTATATTTTCTTGTCAATTGTTTAAAAAAATATTTCATCCAAGTTTACTGCCAACATTTTCAGAAATAAAGAAAATCTAGTTGGTCATGACTACAAAACGCAACTGAGACTGCTGGTGGATTACATGTCCAACCATAGCAACAACAAAACAAAAACAAACAAATTAGAACAAAAAATGAAATAATGCGAAACCATGCATCCTCCACTGCAGTAAACTTACATTCCACGTTTTCCTTGAAATTTAATTACTAAGTGAAATCAAATATGCTACCTTGTATGTTTGCAATATAAGAGTTGAATGAAGTATACAGATAGCTAACAAAGTGAACACAATAATTGTTAATCTCATCCCCATAATTATGGTGGATATTTGGTTGTTGCTTAAATATTAGGATTAATAAATCGTTATCGTAATATTATTTAGCAAATCATAGTTTCTGTTTCTCATCACAGACTGCTTATCACGCTTCTCACGGTCCTTCTCCGGCGTCATTCACTATGATGGCGGGAGGGCGACGAAATTCGCTCTCAAAGATACGTGATCGCTTTTCTCACTCGTCGTTATTCCCACGACGTTACACTTAATAATGACGTTTATCTCACCCACCTCACAGCTACACCTCACAGCTTAAGGTAGTTTGAGCGAATTATCATTTTTTTTAAAATCAATGAATTTGTCTCATTTAAAAGAAAAATATCTCACCCTTCTAATGACACCAAAGATTCAACCCCTTGCCGCATTACTTTCAGAGATATTTTTCCAAAATATACCAGCCCTTTTACATGAGAAATGATACGCGTCTGCACTCAAGAGAGATATTATTTACAAAATGAGATATTTATAACTCTTAGATGTCGTAAAAAAAACTAACAGCGCAGAGTTTGTACGTATTCTCAACTACCTGTATTTGAAAATTAATCATATTGTCACCTCAGTGGATTTTTGGGTATCACAAAAAACCTTCAGTTTTAAAGGAGTTTCAAACGCACCGCGCGAAAAAAATGAGTCCAGTTAGAGACATATTTAGATATTTTCTTTGAATTAATTAACATTTCTGTCATATAAAACTATATTATTACACCATTAATAATGCAATATTTAATTCTTGTGTCCTACAGCTGGTGAAATAAAAACGTATAATACGAATATGGTCTCTATTATGACTAGGGAACTATCTCGCTCGGACTACCTTAATCGAGGTACTGCAGTTGCTGTATAAGCAATGTGACGGTCCTAAGTTTTGTTTTCTGTGGCTATTGACGACATGGCAGCTTTGATTTTTAGGAAGGTTGACATTGGAAGCGAATCTTCATAAGAGGCCATACGGAAAATAAATGTGGTACGGACTTACGACTACAGACTACTCTGCGAGGTGCCGCATGGGTGTATGGCTGGGGGTCTTAGCACACAGGACGTGTAAAAATGTAAAGGAGAGGGTAAAAGGAAGGTTAAATATTAAAGTGCATTTTGGGAGGGTTTTAAGTATAGCTCAGTCTTTATAATGGTCAATAATTGTGCGCGGGAATGACGAAGTTTTGTGCTTACCTGCGAGGTGATGTATCTCTCTTTATTTTATCAATTTTATTGGACTTCGACATGTAGTATGGCGTCAAAATGATATGCCTTGCTTGATTATTAACACTCCTGTTTTGGATTTTTCAAACAACCTTAGCCAATCCAGTATCTTATAGTCTCTCCAAGTCTCTAGCGGCTCTGAGCGTATTCCATCTAAGAACTATGAAGCACTGTATGTTGACTTCTTGCAGTTTTTAACGTATTGCGCAGCTTTTATATGTATTTTCTGTATTATTCTTTGGGTTAAATTTTTCTGTCCAGGGTCTCAATTGCTCACGGCGTGTTCGAGGAAAGGCTTCAGCAGTGAAAAGTATTTATCAAGAGATTCAGTTGGTTGTCAATTGCAAGGGGTACACAATAGGCGTCAATACCATTAAAGAATAACAAACTTGTGTTGAGATGGAAAGTTCTGCTTTATGTTTATAAATTGAGAACATTTTCCATTTTTCCTTTTATTCTGAGAGCCATCATTACTGTTTTTAAACATTTTTTAGTTTTAATATATTTTTACTGTTTACAAGCTAGATTCAATTAAATCAGCTTTGAAATATTACGGTATACAATTATGTCACCACACTAACATCTTGAACAGTTGGATTTTGATCCTCGGATAACGCAGACCTGTTTAAATGATTAAATCTCTCACTGTAGTTGGTCCCCAGAATGACCGAAATACATACATAAGAATCGTATTCCCTTAGCTTAAATTGGTATAATTATTGACATAGATGGAGAGGAAATTACGTCATCAAACTGCAGCTTGACTACTATAACGACAAAATTGGTAATACTGAACTTTTCTTAATTCCCTTCTCGATAGCATGGCAGAAAGTACGAATAAACGGATAAAAATAAAGAATATCCTCATTATATTTAAAATTTAACGAAAGAAATTCTTAAAATTTTTAAAAATATTTTGTACTATAAATTCGACTCCATTTCAGCATAGTTTTTTCCAGAAATGCTTATCATTATTAATTTAAATGGCCACAAGAATACACGTAAGGAGAATGTGCATAAAACAAATAAATGCGTACTGATTTATATTGAGTAATCGATGGAAACATAGGAAAATTGCAAAGGTAAAATTCACAAAGGGGTAAGGATGTGAAATTCACAGTGGAAAAATCATCCGCCTGGACTGGGAATCGAACCCAGATCTCTCAATTTCGCAGCCCCCAGAGATTCACAGTGGAAGAGGACGCCTAGGCAGCTTAATTTGTTTTGAGCACTCGGCGCAAAATCGAGGGATCTGGGTTCGATTCCCAGTCCAGGCGGATAATTTTTCCACCTTGAATTTCACACATTTGTGTGATCACTTGCGGATGACTCCGTTGAAGTAACTGCGTGGCTAGTTCCGTGGTTCTTTGAAAAAGGGGTAATGGGTTAACAAATATGTTAGACAGACCATACGTCCATGTTACAGCTTCTCGCACTGATCACAATAACATCTCCATTGATTTAGTAAGTTAGTCTATTGTTTGCTCGATTGAAAATGCACTCAGCGATCGTGCTTATGGATGACAGATGCACAGGATATTATTCGACATAGCCAGATTATATTTCACTGAAAAGCAACGAATCTTAAAGTTTGAAACCTCTATGATTTCAACACCGTTCCGTCGTAAGTAATGGAATGCTTGAATTACAAAGGTTATATTCTTATAGATTAGGTAGGTCTTATTCAATTTAGGTTAAGACTAAAGTGCGTTAAAGACCATCAAGCACATACGGAGTGAGAGTCTGTCTGGCGTACATTTTTCGGGGTGGGGGAATCACATCACGCCTCTCTGGTGAGCTAGCAAAATTACTTTTGCGATGATGATGCCGAAGTTTTTTTTTCTATAGTCAGGGGAATCTTGCAATGTGGTCTGAATGTTTAAAAATAAAATCTTATTAACCATCACGACATTTTCATTCCTGTTCGATGAGCCTTTGATAAGCATCCTTCATCATCGGGGAAATATTTGCCAACCGTTGAAGTAAATATTTAGCATGACAAAGAGGGACGGGGAGGAAGGTGGTTTCTCCTCTATACCACTCCTTTGAATAGCGCTAAATATCTGGAGAAATCAAGGCCAAAAAGTTTTTTTAAAGATTCTCCTCATGATGTCCAGTATTTGCCGAATTGATCAGCTATGAATAAAAAATCTGCGGGCGTTTTTGATGCTCCATCATGGAATTCAACAAAATAGATCTTTACACAGTTCTCAATATGTGTACATGTTTGCATAAGTTATATAATTGAATTTTTATGGTGCGAGTATCATTATCGCTCAATCAGACATATCTGATGAGATTTCTGGTAAAGTTCCAGATGAGAACCTTACTTGCCGAAATGCCTCGAGTTAATATTAGAAACGCTTATCATGTATGTGTCCAATAAGCCATCAATCAGTTGCATTTAGAGATGAATTATGCGTTTTATGACGCCCAAAAGTCTACTAATAAAACGAATGATTAAATTACAGAGTAAGTCGGCCGCTGAATACTACACGTATAACCTGATATATTTCCAGTTTGTTTCACCGATATGGACGGACCCAACATTTGAAAACTTATTTTGCTTTCTTCAACGCTTTAGTCTTTTTCGATCATTTCCGTTTCATAGTGGATATAAAATTTTTAAAAAATATTTTTAAATCATATTTGTTGGACTTTAGACTTTCGCAAATTCAGCCATTCAGTTTTAGTGAAGAAGAAAAAACTTATCAATATTTTTTCTTTTATGTAGAAACAAGAGTGCTGAGTTAATGCTCTCAATGTAGTTTTATCGATGAAATTGTATATAATTTGCACTAGTTAGTATTCATTGCTTACGTTAATAATAAAGTGAAAAGGTGGAAAACTTCTGCAAAATTAGGCTGAATTTAAAGATTAATTTTGAAAATCAAACTTTGGACATGCAGAAATTCAATTTTTCTTGCGCTCTTTTTACGCATATCCATAGCAAGTGTATCATTCCGCTTCTGCTTAAAATGTTTTATATAACTGCCTAAAATACTGTAATTGGCAAGTAATTAATAACAAACTTAATTTTTAAACATGACTTTTACTCCTAAAGGTAAATAATAAAACATTTGGAGACCAATTTACTTTTCCCTCTGTTGCATAAATAAAACGTGACTCTTTGATCGAATTCAAAACTGAATCACCATCTCTAAATTTTATGCACCTGTTACACGAAGGTAAAATAAACATTATTCTTTTTCTCTGTCACTGTAACGCAGCGCCATGACTTTTTAATGATGGGAAAATGTACTTGTTTTCTGCGGTGTATCTTGAGGCTATTTAGCCGAAAGTTGAGAAATTGAAACTTTGTTTGCCTGCTAGAATCTCTCTCCATTATTTGGTATACAACAAATTCTCCAGATACATATGCTGAATATGAACGAGATTTTTTTCCTTTAACTAATGCGTTGTTGGAATATTTGAGCGTTGATATACGCTGAGCAGAGTATTTTTAGGCCCGTGTATTACACGAGCAATCGTGGCGGTTTGGTATTTCTTCAATATTTGAAGCACAAAGACTAATGTCTAAACTAAACCATATTTTTCATTTAAAAAACTGTAAAAAGAAAGGAGTAAGCAAAGATACGTAGCTAAACACATATGCGCAGAGAATCTTTAGAAAAGCAACGTGAGCTGCACTCAGAATACACTCAGATAATACAAGTCACCAGGTCACCTCCCAAAACATTTTCCCTTACATCTTTACACGGCCAGAGGCATATGGTGGCGCAGATATGTCAATCGTAGTACACTCCCCTGTGACGGGAAGACGACGAAATACTGAGCAATTCCTTCTGTTACGTCCGGAAATGTCAATATTTATCCCTCCCTTAACTCTTTGGACATCCATGTCAATAAAATGCTGCTATCATTGCGCACTTAAATCTACTTATTAGTTTCATCTTAACTTGCTTTCAACGTGAAGGTTAAATATTTAGGTATACTTAGTTCAAACGCTCACAGCAGAGTACTATTAATTTAGTTGAAAGTAGACGTTTATAAGAACGCTATTCTATTCAACTCTCTTCCTCCTTGGAGTGAAAAAGGACGTCGTATCCAAGCGCTCGCATCGTTGCGTCGTGGAGGGGTCCGTGGGCAACGGATGTCGCGTGATTAAGGGTTACCCAAGCGTGTGAAAAGGGTTGGCGTAACTCTTTACCCCTTCTACCAACCAACCCCTTCTCCACCCACTTGCGGTCGGATGGACACCCCAGGAGTTACGCACACTGTTACCCTTTTCGGTATCCACCCACGCTGTCCAATGAATCGGATCGCGGTAATCGGGGTACCAATCCATACGATCCCCCCAGTGATCGGAAACACGTCCTTCGGGGGTGGGAAGGGATTTTAATCTCATGATTGCCCCGTTTATTATGCCGTATCCGGTACCACCGCGGTTAGGGATTTCGTGACGCTCATTCTGAAGCAGGGAGCCAGCTGCCGGAATGATGAGGTGATCGCTTCTGGCCTTCCTGTCCGTCAGACCATTCACTCGAAAGGAAATTCGGGTTAATGTTTGCGGGTGAAAGCGGATGCGACCATTGTGATTGCGAATCCCTTGTGAGAGCGGGAAATGAAATTTTTGCCGCACCACTGGCACGGGATTGACAAGGATGAATACATCCATGTGGCGAGTGTTAAATGCAATTAGATTGGGATCTCTTACGGGGATTCGTTGTCTATGTAACTCTG
The DNA here is from genome assembly GCA_963169105.1 of Ceriagrion tenellum. Classification (NCBI taxonomy): domain Eukaryota; kingdom Metazoa; phylum Arthropoda; class Insecta; order Odonata; family Coenagrionidae; genus Ceriagrion; species Ceriagrion tenellum. Next base: position 128,516,457 of record OY720637.1, read on the forward strand.
CATAAGACAGCGATATGCAATGTGGCCTATCGTAAAATTAACGTGTGCGTACACTTTTCAATACGAGAACCAGCACTTATGTCAATTTGAAGATCACTCTCCAACTTTGAGTCGAGTCCAAAGATGCTTATCCTCGATAATCATAATATCCTACCAGTATCAACCAAAAACAAGCTTTTCGGCTGGCAGACATGCTTTACTTAATTCCAATGATACAAGTACCAATGGTTATTGCAAAATAGGTCGTAACTTTCTGATTGGAAGCAACCCAGCATATCTATGAGAGGGAACGCATTAAATCAGAAAGATCTGTGATTGGCGACGGAGTCAGAAAGTTGAAATGGTCAGGTAATGAAATTGATACGACTGTTCAGAAAAGTACTTCAAATCAGCAAAAGTACCACCTTGTGTATCACTCTTATTTATCACATTCAAATATTTCCTACATTCGTGGAGTTGCAGAATATCCTGTGGTGAGAAAAGGTTTGATGGGGTGGACGTCACGAGAAGGAAAACCAAACGTTTAGTACATCGAAACGTTTCTGCCTTTTTGTCATCGTAAACTTATGTTTATACTTTAATGAGCGGAGAATAGCATAAAAGTTAAGGACATGTTAATGGTGTGCCTTGTTTAATTTCATTTAGTGTTACTAGTTATTTACCAGACGGAATTCCCGGTGAATAATGAGTAAGTGAGGAAATATCCGCAAAAGTTAATGAACACGTAAATATGCCCTACGTGTAGCCTGTCTACCAGGTTCCGTCCAAGGTTTTTATGATCATTATTTACTAAATATTTACGGCAAAATATCAGTATTTTAGTCTCGCAAAATGTTTATAAAGGAAGCGTATATCTATCACAGATAAAATATATCAACATTTACCATTTGTATTGGGTTGATAAAGAAAAACACCGATTCTCTTTCTTAAAAAATTAAAAGTTAGGAACCCCTGCGGCACGGGTTTACGGGGGTTGATTGACTTCAAACTTTGTCTACGTTATATTTGCTTTAAAAGGAAAAAAATTAAGCTATATGACCTACTTTTTTGACAATTTTGAATTTTGGCCCACCCTACCTATCAATTATCCCAATTATCCTTCGTGTTGTAGATTACGTTAACTCTTGGTCTTCCTCCGAAATGATCAGCCATCTGTTCCTAATACACCAAACAAAATCTCTCTGTACAGCTATAATTCTAGCCGTATATAGCTAGGAAATCCATCACAATTCTGTACAGCTGTTTAACCAGATGGCGTTGCTAACTAGAGGTGGGTCTTTTGTGAACAAACGGGTCCGAGGATTGATCAGGAGGATCGAGAACCGACTTGTATGGAACGACTGGCCCTTTCGGTCCTCCGTTCCTTTCGGTCAGTCGGTCCTTTTTAGCCCATTGTTCCTTTCGGTCCGTCAGTCCTTTCAGTCCTTCGTAATTTTCGGCCCATCATTCCTTTCGGCCAGTCATTACTTTCGCTCATATCCTATCATCCTATCCTATTAAGAAGAACAATCATAATGAACATCAATTGTAAAGAACATCCTAAAACAAAAACAGTTATACCTGTTACAGATTGAATGTTCTTTATAATCCCGCAAAAATTCATCTGCTGATTCCAGCGGTGCAGTTATTAACAGTACTTTTTTATTTATTTAAATTAAACCTCTTTACGAAAACAAGTAAAACGTTGGTAATTTCACCTTCCATCTTTTGTTTCATCCAACATCTTAAACGCCATCATTATGGTATACTAAGTATTTGTGAGTTTTTTTATATTCTGTAAAAACCAAGAACATGTTAAAATATAAAAATACTTGACCACTAATAAAAAGTGAACGGTGAACGAGTGAAAAGGAACGGATCCCTATCAGGAACGGTCCAGAGTGAATGAGTTCCCAAAAATGAACGGGTTTGACCATATCTATTGCTGTCCGCATGTATCGTATTTATCGTCAGCTAGATTTTATTTCCTTGCAGCCAGATATATGGTCGATAATTTGTTAGCTTTGTTTTTGAGAGACGTGCTACGAGAAAAAAAAGTGTGCTAATGTCCTATGATGAGGACACGTAACTCGGAAGACAAACCTCTCGTGGCCCTGTCTACGAGAAGAAGGGAAAAAATCGGTCGCCGGTGTAGGTATGATCCGAAATAGCTCCGCAAGTTGAGCCCGACGTGTTAATCACTAGACCTGGTACAAGCACAACGTGTATGAGATGAATCGTCATGACAGAAGTTTCAGTTTACAAATTAATCAATCATAAGGAAACTAGGTCACATGAGGGAAATATCATGACAAATTGGCGTTACAATTGACCTCATGCACGGCATAGCAAATATAGAGTTGAAATTGGCTAGCCAACTTACGTAGTCTCCCCTAACAGGTGGTAAAGTACAACACACAGTCTCATTCGCTGGCGTAATCGTAGCTCAAGCAACTCTACCTTAAAAGCAGTACATTCCCGCAATTTTGTACAGGCTGCCATTTTTTTGCCCTAAATACTCATGACAATCATTGGCAGTGTAATCATTTTGTTCCTATGTTTGGGCAGCAGTAAAATATAGCTGTGCAGGTGAACATCGTTTGCTATACATTTATAGCTATCTAGCTAAGTGCAACCGACTGCACAGCTAAATTAAGACAGCAACAGGTTTTAGCTGAATAGCTTAAACACTTTTTTCAGTGTAGTTCTAACATGCACAATGCTGTCATGAGCTGAATTTTTGCTAATCTCATCGCCCAGTTCAAAAATATGCTAGTTTGCCTGATAATGTTGTAAAGGTGACAATGGAGGCCATTTCGACCATGGCGGCTAGGTGAGCAGGCATGCTTAAATAAATAAAGATAGATGCATATTTAGCACTTTTGTACTCGTGGCGCCGGCCAGATTCAATGCTCTAATATGATTTTCAAGGATGATAACATTGTATTCCGGTTGCGATTTTGCATTTGTACTCCCTGGAAAATGAAAAAGAGGGCTGTCAGGAAAGATGTGGTTGGGGTAAAAGATGCGTAAGGATAGATAAGGTTAAAATTTGGAAATTTTTATGCATAAGAGAAACAGCCAATTAAAGGTCAAATTAATGGAAAAGTTGTTTTGAGGTCAAATAGGTACTTGATTAAGATATGAATAATTCGTTTGTATGAACTCTTAAACAATCTCATACAAAAAAACCTAAAATAATAAAATTCCAAATTTTTCCTCGTTATCCAGGTATGCACTTTTGGTAGTAGCAAGTGAAACCGATAACCTTTGATCCAGATACCTTGATAAAACGGAGAAACGGTTAAGAAAGGTCAAATTACTGTGACAATCATAAAAGATTCAAATTCTTAATTGCTCTTTCACTAAAACCTTTGTCGGTCCATTCTACGTGAAAGCAAATACAGTCGTGTACAAACATCTGATATATAAGTTTTCTCCCGCCTAACTCAAATTTTTAGTGGGTTGGCTGGTTTAGGAGAAAATTGTTGGGAGATAGAAGGTAGGGAGGACGGAAATTTTTCGTCTTAACTAAGCTTGCCTTAAGTACAGTTGCCAAGGAGTTGGCAGTTAAACGTCCCATCCAATGACAGAACAATGCTCTTTAAGTGAACTTAAATACGTTTTGGGATTCCAACGTAAACTCTCTGCCACTGCCGGGGCTTCGAAGCCACTTGACCTGCGTGAGAAGGATGACCTCTTCCCATCACACTTATCTGCACTTTCATATATCATGTTCTTGCATGTATTCCATGGTTATGGTGTGAGACGATACTGTATCAGCAAGCAACTCTCTATGAGCATTTCTTGCATGGGTTCAGTGAATAAGCTCTGAACTTAGAAAGTCAAAGTTAGGGACATAATTAGAGAAATCCAAGGTCAAACTAGTAAGCTTAAGAATTCTTTCTTCAGCGCACCATTCACCGCGACAATGAGAGAAAATCGATGCACTAAAAGACCGCAGGACACCCTCGTTTTCCGTTCGTCGTTTCAAAGATACCAGGAACCATCTTTTACCGTTCTCGCGTTTTTTTCTCTTGATTTTCCTCTTTATGGCTTTCATCCTATAGCTATCTACCACATGCTCTAGTGGTCGTTTGCTGGGTTATACCATAGAGTAATGAAGTATTATATTTACTCTATAGTAATACGTTCCTATGTTTGTAGTGAGGATAAATAGCATTTATGGAGCAAGAGCTTCATAAAGTGTATGGAATTATTAATTACGGCAATATTGAGAGGTTTCATGCTTCCTGAAAGCAATCAGAAAACTATCAAGTATCTGGAAATGAGGCCATTGATGAAGACAAGGGTGGATTAAAAAACTTAAAATAATAGGAAATTCACGTTGTTATGGCGTAGCCAGGAGAAATTTGTACTTTACAGCAATTAAATAAAAGTTATTCTGATCCGATATTGAACTTTCAGTCACACCGTATTTATGACCGTCACATCTATCATTGTATGCATATGCAATTGTTATGGGGCTAAATATAGTATGTTCATGTTTTTCAGTCAAAGATATTTATTCTAATCGCAGGTGTAATTTCGTTGATCAATGCGTCTTTAAAAAATGACTATCTGAAGGACACTTTAAATACATAATAATCATGGTGATATTATTTGCTATAAATTGTACGTCCAGAAGTAATTTACTGTTCATGATCTTATGTTAGAGTTTTATGCTACCGATGCAAATTGTAAGGATATTTTAAATATTCCCTTATTGAAATCTGCTCGTGATTTTACGGGTCCAATTCTTGTATATAATATACACTTTCTTGGAGTACCAAAACATTTACGTGGATATCTTTTTAATCTGACCGACACTTGTTTACCAGGGAGAATACGATGGTGTAACGTTTGCTGGAAGATACATTCAGAATGTGCAACTTCATGATTAGTTACACGGTTGAAATTAACGATGTCTGGTCGCATCGGGCGCACAACTACGAGGTAAGCATGACCTCGAGTTCTCCACGACCACAAATACTTAAAGCATTTAGAGCAGAAGTCCAAAAATGACATATTTAGGATTTAGTCTACACACAGAGTGACGTCCATTTTCAGAGGCTAAGTCAAGTACGTCCATTGCTCTTTGTTTTCCTCACAGAGTGCACCAATTACCCACAGCTGTAGCCATATCCCCTCTTTTTCTACCTTCCCATCTTTTTTTCTCCAATTTATGTTGTTGGACATTACGCGACTTCTATACTTCACGTTTCATTTGTAAAACTATCAGTAGGTCGTCATGAATCGTTTACTATTAAGAAACATTGCCCCTGAAAAAGGTTTTCCGCAGCTGGTTCTTACACAAATATTGCTGGATTGTGTGATGTTTTCATTGATTTCTTTGCTAAGTGAAAGCTACTAACAGCGGAGCGTATTTTTTAATTCCACAAATGGCCAAAAAATGAGATTTAGATTTAAAAGCACCTGAATTTAAGCCTCTGTTTTATTCTGCCTTCTTGCACGATTATTTTTATCAATTTCCATTTCATTTTGATCCACGATACATCTCAATGTGATGTGGCAAAATAGGCCTATAGACATCAACTTTGAGTGGCGTTCCTTTCCTAAACAGTGGGATTGGTATGCGATCTCATATCCCGCTTCAAGGGGCTCATGTTATATTCCTGACTTGTTTCTTTTTTCCATTAGGGTAAGGCGTACGGAATGAGATCCAAGACGCGTATATATTTTCGTATATTCTGAAACAGTATTGCGAGAAACCGTTCTTTTTTGTGGATTGTTTAATAAAAACATAATACATTTTTTTATAATAAATTCGCATTCTTAATGTTATCAGTCCTAATTTGTGCTGAAATAATGAATAAATACGATTTTTAATTAAAGTAAACAGGGGGAAACGCAATGAGATTCTCCCAGGGTTGAGCACCCTGAGAAAAAGTAAAGGTAGATGGAGATACATAATTTGGAACAACTCTTATCTTGGGAAGAGGAGTGCCTCGAAAAAGAATGGGCAAAACAATAAAAAGAGATGAGGCAAAGAATTTTATTAGCCAAGGAAGCGAAAGAATACGAGCCTGTTTGGAAAAAGGCAAGTTTGAAAAAAATAAAAGAAATTTATTGACTTTGTCATGTCATAGTTGTGGCAGAGGGTTGATGCATTAAAGAGAGACCTTAAGGCGAGTAAGTAATACCCAAGAAAGATAAAATGTAGATTATATGACAGAAATTGAAAACGGCTGTCGGCAAACCTACTAATAAGATGGTAGAATATTAAATGGAAATGAATAGTCGTTTACAAATCAGACAGATTATATACTTTTAAACGAGTTCTTCCTTCATATCGGCTACTCACTAACTCTATTCATCCTATCGATAGAGCCTATTCATATACTACACCTTCCTCGATCACCCAATACCTACCTCAGCCTTCAGCACCCTTTCACCTCTCATTAGCTGTTCCATCCACTTATCCTGCTTCCTCCTTATTTCCTTCAACAATATCCATCCTCGCTCGCAACTCCTAGCCTCTTACCGTTTTCCTTATTGGCTCAGGTTTATTCGCACTAAAGCAATACATTTAGAATAAAATTCTGTACCAGCTTTTCCTCAACACCTATACATTCGGTGCCTGTCATGAACTCTCTCCTGGTGGAAAGGCCTCTTCTCGTAATGAAGTTCTCCTCTGAGCATTTTTCTCCAAGCTACTAACTATACTGTGAGGTAACAAGGCGGTGTTCTGTTTACGTGCTCCTTTGATTATCAATCTTGTTTTCCATGTTCATGAAAGTCTTATTCCTTGTTGGTGATTTATATTCATTCTAGATTTATCGCCCTGATTTAATAATGCGTTTGATCACTATTATAATACATTGATCCTATGACTGATATTTTGTATAAATGACGGCCGAACAAGAAAGATTTTTGATTTACACTTGGGAAATATTTTTGTATCCACTAACATAAGCGCAGCTCAAATGATGGAATAGTACTTGTGGCAAAATTGCACGACGGCTCTTGCTTTCTTACTGTAATATTTGTGGGTTTTCTTTAAAACTGATCGGTAGTCGTTGAAATACTATTGATGTGTGTGTAGCAATCTTCAACAATAAAAGTTATGATTTATTCATTGAGTTTATTTGATGCGAACCCTTTGAATTTGCAAGCGTTGGTTATACAGCGGTACAGCTCTTATAAAAATTATTCAACACCTCTCGATCAGTATTTAGATTGGTATTCAAATCGTACGACACATTGTACACCAAAAACTTCCTCTGCACAGAGATGAGAGCTTTGAAAGCTGATTGTCACGATACTGTAAGTCGGCTACATGAAAATCTGGACCAAAAAATCTATGAAAACTTTCATGGAATTGGGAGGAAACTGTTGAGGCTCCCAGAGTGAGAGCCCTTAGAAAAAGTAAAGGTAGCTGGGGATAAATAATTGGTGCTTTTTTCTCCAAGATACTAACTATATTGTGAAGTAGCGATGGAGTTCAACGTACAAAGGAAGTATAAAATGCCAGAACCTTAGGTTGTCATATATGATGGTTAGGGAGAGGGAAAAATCGTCTTTTGTAATAGTTTGACGCTCCCTAAACAGATGGAGCATCTTAAACTCCAGGTTACTTCAAGTCCATCAATAGCAATATCTGAAACGTTTTGCCGTTTTATGTTGCGGGTTTAGTATATTTAATTCATTATTTCAATGGGAATTCCACTGACCATAACTCTGCGTAGTCGGAAGATTTCAGTTGGTCTTACGGTACTGGGTAACATTTAAAATGATAACTACTCTCCAGTAGCTTGCTTTAAGAATATATGTAGGTGATGTAAAAAGTCAGTTACAGTTTAAGTAACTCTACTTTAGCAAAGTTAATCTGTAGATAAAACTCAACAATCTTGTCAGAAAATGATGTAGTTATGATCAATTTCCCTGAAAAAATGATCTCAAGTACTTGATAAAGTGTGTCGCAAATAGACAAGTGTCAAATCTTTTTCATACTTAAGCAGAATAATTCTTAATTGGAAAATGCAGAACTAATCGATCCCTTCACCATCGCTGTGAAAGCTAAGTTCGAAAGAGTTTCCTGAAATTGCAAAAACGAATATTTTAAACTCATAAATATTTAATTCGTAATAGTTGTTTGCATAAATCACTCTCGCATAATGATTTACTTTTTTATGCAACCATCGGCAAAGTTCCCCACTTGTAGCAAATAGTCAAATAACAATAACTGTCATTATTTGGATTTAAAAAGTTTCAAACAATGTCCATTATTGTTGAGTTAACATTATTATATATATATATATATTAGTATATTTACTAACAATGGTATACATTTAAAAAATAAAAGATTTAAGCTTTTCCCGATGTAATATCTTTCTCAGGCTTCGCACCGGGTAATATTTTCTAATTGCGCCGACGTTTCGGAAAGCGACTTCTCTTCCTTTCTCAAGGCGTGCGTTATTTCTGTCGTGTCCGATATAACACTGATTCCAAACTGGCCGTTGATGTCCAACTTCAGTTGACAGAAATAACACACGCCTTGAGAATGGAAGACAAGTTGTTTTCCGAAACGTCGGCGCAATTGGAATATATTACCCGGTGCGAATCCCGAGAAAGATATTTAAACATTTTTAAAAATGTTTAAATCATAACATTAATGTAAAATCAAGTTTAATGGTGAAATGTAAAGAGTGTTATATTAAAATTACTTCTTTTCTTGTGCATCCTAGTAGATCCTTGATGTGCCTTATAGTGTATAGATGTGTTCATATGAGTGCGTACAAAAATATATTAGTAATATTGTATGCATACATAAGTATATGCGTATGAATTCATATGCGTGTATGTGTATGCATATGCGATCAACGGAGTAATAATGCCATTTTTTCCTTAATGTTGGCAATTGGGGAGACCTCTATTTATTCATCATTGTTTTTGTTCCTCGTATGTTTTCTCTGTGTGACTTTTTGTTTTAATTACAATTTTTTTATATTAAAGTAATAGTGCATGGTTAAACCGACGTTATCCCGCAACAGATAAACCTTAGGGGCTACGTAAAACTCGTATGTTCCTGTTTTGTGAAAACGTTAGGAAGTAATAATATTTATAACTAATAAATTCAGGCTTGACTTTGTGGAACCTCTCCATATCGGAAATCAAAATATTCTAGTAATGGTCCACTAAATAGATTTATTATTTACGACCCGGGTTTCGTCACATAATGACATCTGCAGGTTATGATGACCTGAAGCAATTATGACTTCAACCTGAAGATTTCATTATGTGACGAAGCCCGGGTTGTAAAGAATAAATCGATTTAGTGGATCATTACTAGAATATTCGGATTACTAATAAAATTTATTTATTTTTTTATATTTTAACTGAAAAAATTCAAGTTGAATCGTGAAATACGTAAAATTTAATGTGTGACGTGTAGTGGATCTTTTTATGATCTCATTCAATCTCATGCGCCTTTTTTTCATTGTTTCTCCGCACAGGTCGAAGGCGTAAAGGGAGGAGGTTGATGCACTTCTACCCTCTCAGGCCTGAAAAAAGGAACTTCGTCGCTACAATCTCAAAGGCGGAAGACCTAGAGATCATGTCCGGCTCGTCCCTGGGGATTCTCTATTCCTCCGCGGCGGAAGCGATCGTGCGGTGCCCGGTGTCGCCGCTGGAGGCTTAGCCCGCCCAGAGATACATCTCCTCTCCTTATGTGTTTCGTTGTCCGTCGCTAGGGGCCCCTAGCGTGCATTTCTGCCGTTTCCTGCTCCGACGACTCCCGGCGGCCAATCGGTCGCACCGTCGAAACTAGGACGGAGGATGGCAGCTCACTCTGGTGGACCTTCCAGGCAGCGCTCGCTCAAGGACCGGCTCAGAGAGGGCATCACCGGCAGCTTCTCGTGGCAGTGAGTACCCACTTGGAAAAAATTTAAAAAAAATGATAAAATAATGCGAAATTATAACGACTTAATATCACTCCAGTGAACTGCCTTCGTTTTTGAAATGCCTCCGCGTCGTTTCTTATGGAGTACCAGTTTTATTATTCAAATCCCTATCATTCGGAATGAAATTCGGCTGTAATTTTTACCGCTCTGCAATTTGATCTATAACGATTTTAACCAATTTTTTGCAATCAGCGGGTAGTATAGCTGTTTCGGACTTGGGCACAGTTGCATGATTTGTCGATAGTTGTCATATCAATGTAAACTAAACTATGAAACAATTTTATTATCAGACGTTCGATTTTGTTCGGTGAGAAAATCATTACTTAGATTGCATCGTATTTTATTGTGGAGAATTCGGTATTATTCAATTCAAATCATGAAAAAATTCGTGTAGAGACAGAGATAGTGCCTAAACTTAAGCTGTTATATGGCATTGTCTTTACAATCATACATGTCTTTACGTAGCAAAATATTAATTTAAAATTCGAGTTTATAAAACCATACTAATTATCAGTTAGTCGCCGTTCAGGTTGCCAAATGGATATTGTATTTTCATCAAGCATCAGCTAAGAAAATAGAAGGAATTATGAAGGCAGTCATCGGCATGATTATCTCTCACTACGCGTCGCTGAACACAATCACAAATATAAGTCTCTTCCGCTCCACCGGGGACCGTTTTATCGAAAAATCTTTGTTCTTTTTTTCACCCAGCGAACGTTCTCCAATTTGGAAGAACTAAGACAAGAATTTCTCGAATAAGAAGACTCCCAGGCGACTCGCCTCCTCTCCGAGCCTAATACAACAAATGTATTCGCTCGGATGGTGCCATTAACCTCGTATGTGTTTCTTTTTTTCTTACGTCTCGGAGTATTCCTTAACAATGGCCCCATAATCCTTTTGGGGCGAGAGGGGGATTCAAAAGGTCACGACCCCGAACAAAATTTCAAATTAGCTAAGGGAGGGTTGACAATGAGATGGGAATCCTTGACCTTCTCTCATCTGCCCCCTCCCCCAAGTCTACCCCAAGAGTGGACCGTTTACCACGGAAGTAAGGTGAAACATTATTTTTTTTCAGAAGAATGAAAGAAATAATTCCCCAAATTAGACATCACCGTTACAATTGGTTTGCGTTTTCTCCCTTTCTGAGCGCTATTCATTAATTCCACTTTAAAAAAAAATTAAATGTTTCTCATCGCCATTACTATCAAGAGCCATCTTTCTCAGTCCATCCTCAGTTCAGCCTTTCGTCCGAAAATTAATTATTTAAAAATTAGTTTTGCATAAACAACGAATCAGTAGCATATCAGCCATGTTATACCATCAGCATGTCGCTTAATCAAACATCAGTCTCTTTTTGGTAGAAACTATTTCTTGTATGCTAAAAGTGAAGAAACCTCCGAAGTTTATCATTAGTTACGCGTGGCTGCTTAGTATGTAATGATTTAATATTTTAAACATTTTTCTTTTGTGCAAAGGTACTAATTGAATGTTCAACAATTGAAAAGTTGAAATACTTCCACGATGTTATCTTTAATTCTAATGTTCTAAAAAAGCCCAGCTCTTTAAGTTAAAAATAGCGCAGAGTTTTGCTATATCGCGACCCTAAAATGGATTGCTACTTTCATTTAGCAATTTATATACAATGGCAAAGGAATTTGTTTTTAAAAAATTTTTACCGCGAGAAAAATAATTCACGGATAACCAAGAGCTCTAGAGTCTGACTCGGATGCTTTCCAGCCTAACTTGATAATAGGCAGCTTTTCGAGTCAGTCGTCCATTTATCCATTCAAATTTATGATTATTAATGACTTAGTATCTTCAAAATGTTTGCCAAGGCCTCTCGTGCAAAAAGTCATCACTGTGGCTCGCAAACTCTACTCAATTTAGCTCCACCTCCACGATATTTTTCCTTCCATCTATAAACCCCTGGCGGGTGTAATGCGTCGTCATCGTATCAGGTTAATTAAAAACTTTATTAATTAAGGGGGAGGCGCAATCTCGGTAGGGACTTCGCTTATGAGTCGGCCCTTGGAAGTAATATTAAAGTAACAGCTAACGATACCGAGAGCGTCAATTTCAATTAACGAGTCCACGCAGGTTATCGACATTCAAATGAGCTGCTATCTAAAGAGAAATACTTTTCAGAGATGGAAGACTAGATGAATGGTTAAAGGCTTTGTTATTGATTTATGGTCACCATAGTTGGAGGTTATCGAATTTTCTTTAAAGCGAAGGGCTCTCGCCTTTTAATGGGCGACTGAAAGAAATTTATATTACTTTCTCCAATCCCTTCGTGATTATTGAGAGGTGATAAACACTATTTCTCACGAAAAAAGTTTTCAGTGAGAGTATCGAGTTGAAAGTCTTTCTTGAACTATTAATAATCCTTTTCCTCGTATCCTTACAAGAGTTATATCTATATATTTGATACTTTCGGGGCCCTATGATGCTTTTAAATGCTGAGGACATTACAGAGAATCGAATCAGAGAGATTTTTACTTCTGAAAAATATATAAAAAATACCCCCAAGCCATAATCCATTGTGTCTTTACTTAAGGTAGTGTGAACGAGATAGTTCCCTAATCATAATAGAGACCATATTCGGCATGTCCGTTTTAATTTCAGCAGTTGTGAGACACACGAATTAAATATTGCATTATTAATGGTGCAATAATATAGTTTTACATGACAGAAATAGTAGAAAATCAAATGAAAATATCAAAATATGTTTTTAACTTGACTCATTTTTTTCACGCGGTACATTTGAAACATCATCAAAAAGGGAGGTTTATTGTGATTCCGGAGAATTTATTGCGGTGACAATATGATTAATTTTAAAAAAAAGTTTAGAAAACACAAACTACTCGCTGTTGATTTTTGACGAGATCTAAGTATAGGAAATGTATCATTTTTAATATAAGGTCTCTCTGAAGTGCATTCACGCACCATTTCCCATATAAAAGGGCTGGTATTTTTTGGCAAATATCTCCAAAAGTAATGTGGTAAGGGATTGAATTTTTGTGCTAATGGAAGGGTGATATATTTTACTTTAAAATGAGACCAAAGTCATTGATTTCTAGGTAAAATAATATTTCGCCCAAACTACCTTAAAAGGCTAATAACGGATATGATTATCCATTCCACTCCAGGGATCAACTAAATACGCAAAAGGTACAAAACCAAGCCAATACCCACGTGATCAATAACTATGAATGCATCTTGAGTTGTCTCGCAAAAACTCGATTTGAACTCTATCTACTCGAATGGAAAGTAAATTTTAGAAGCGCTCAGAACTTCTACGACGACTGGTGACGGGCAAGTGTTGGCGGATCGATAATCGAATCAACATATCTGTATTTTATTCTCCTTCATTAATTATTTCCTCGTATTGTTTCGTGATATTTTGCTAATAATATTCAATTATTCTCATAATAAAATTCATCGCAAGAGAAAAGAAACACGCGTTATTTTTAAAGATTATTTTGTATTAATGTAGACATACACTTCCAAAAACGGAGACCACTGTTTTGTTTTTAAACATACTATTTATGCTCAAAAAAATGAATTCTTGTACATTTGTGGCTATAAAATCCTTGTGGGAATGAAATTGTGTAGCACCCCTGTATTGTAAGCCAATGCGCAAATGTTACTTGCGTGAACTTTCGCTTCCGTTATTTTAACAACCAACCATTTCCTGTGTGTTACCGCGTGTCGGCTCAAGTCTTGCGCTCTTAGCGACAATCACTACGTTTACCAATGGAACTCAGATCGACATGAACTCGTACCGATCTGAACATTCTAAGCTAGCCGACTCAGATCGCCTGGTTTACCAATGCGAAATTGAATGAAATATCGATTTGAATTGGTTCATATCGATTTGAAATCACAGACTGGCAGAGAAAGCGGGCCCAGTTAGCCCGCTTCTAATATCGATCCCACTACCCCTTGCGTTTACCAGACCAAGCCGAACCGGCTAAATCGATCTGAGTTCGATTGGTAAACGTAGTGATTAATTGATTGAAACGCGCCATACGCGACACATGCTGACTTGTGTCGACATGCGTCGATTACTGGAAAACACACTATTCACTATCACTGCGGAAAAGGTTGTAGTTCTACCTTCATTATTTAAAATGGTATCATCGTCCTCGACTTTTGGAGATATTATTTGAATATATATGGAGAAAAGTTTCTTTTTTCGGAGAGTTCCTGAAAGAGATTTCGGTGTGATCTTTTTCATGTACCTACTTAGGCATTTTTCGTCATATCGTAACTTTTCGCACAGGAATTAAAAATGAACGTGGTTTGTGGATGTGGTTTATTATGAATAGCGCTGATTCCATCACCATTCATGGGTTGACTTTATTTTCATTGCTCTTACAAATCAGTCAAAAAATATTTTTCCTCTTTTCTCTCTATTCCTTTCAATGAGAAAAGAGTTACTTACATCTTATCCATCGATTTATTTTGGGATTTTAAAATTTGATATAACTTTACCATTTTGATGAACGTCACGCGGGTATCAAAAATATTTAACGTTACTCGTCAGGCGAAGTCTAACTATTTGATTATTTTAGATGCATGATTAAAATATGACTAATCTCCACCTTCATTAATAAAAATTTTAATAGCGAAATCAGCAAAAACTTGACAGTGAAAATTAGCTCATCTCTAATTGGTAAAAATGGTCATCTGAGCATTAAAATTTTCCATTGGTTCTAAAAGCAGCTATAGATCAATGTAAATGATGACCTGCCCTATCGTACGCCAACTTGCTTACAGAAATCGCCTTCTTAATGTGGTTTTAATTGAAAGAGCGAAGGCATTTGCTGAGTGAAGGTAACTTTTCAAGCGAACATTATGAATGCATTTCAGCCCTCCCAAGGCAGTGAGTATGTGTTCAGGTTTGCTATCAGTGGTCAAGGTGCATTTTTAAAAGGAGGAGATAATAAAGACGTGTGGTGATGGTAAAGGCCGGTCGAAAACTTCATGGGGTTCTTTTCGTGCTGAATAGTTTTTATCCAGCAACTATACTCCAGGAGCTGTTCGCTAGCGGCGACCGTAATGTGAGTTTCCCACGTTATTTAAACAGAGACCTCTCTCTTGTAGTCTCGTGAGGAGGCCTGCAGTGTAATTGAGTGCTCGAATTAATCCTGATAACCATCGACGTTCCATTATTAGTGGACAATGGCGTTACTTAGGCGTGGGATGGACATAAGTTTTATCGGCTTAAAACTCGTATTAGAGCTGAGATGGATGAGGTACTGTTCACGATGGACCAAATCAGATGAAAAAGCAGATATTAAATTGGAGCTAGAGTTTCACTTTACTTGTATCATTTAGGGAAGCCGTCGATTTTTAACGTAATACGTTTCATCTACGGTTAACGACATTTATTTTTCGTGAGTAGGATTGCAGCCCCTCAATTATGTTTCGGATTCAGTAAGAAAATTCCCGAAACTGAAACGCCCTCATAAGTTTAGGCATTTTTATAAGTAGCTCTGTGTTATCACACGTGGTTGAGTTATGTGACACGATTAAAATCATTCCCTTTCTTAAGTAACTCTTTTCGCATCTGGTTTTACGATCAGTTGATAAATCGCATTTTCCTTCTCTTAACCTTTATGAATAGCCATCCAATACTTTTCTTTATAATATACTCCTCTCTTTATCTAATACCATATTGATTTATAATGTGCTCTCTTTTAATATTCATCGTAAGCCTGAGGTTTAGAAATATCGAATTGGTGTGGATAGAGGCAAGAAAAAGAATACGCTTACAGTGGTAGTACGGTAGTAGATGGTAGTGGTAGTAGATGTGTTCTCCTACGGTTAGTATGAGTAAGTTACTTGGGTTGCAGTAGATTCTGGTGCCCATGGAAACGCTACTTTTATGACCACCTTTTGGTATGCCTGTTCAATGCCGTTGAAGGTGAGAAACATATTCAAGAAGGTCGAGGGCTGGAGACGATCTCAACATCGCTTTTGATTGTTTGGTCGTTATTCTAACGTGGCCGTGGAAGAGCAGCGGTTTTGCGTATCTACACCCGCGGGGTAACTACTTCCGGCTCGGCAGGAAGCTTTCGCTTATATCCGAGCGTGGAAGTACCCAAAACCGTGGAAGAGCAATGTAATCGCATGAAGCGCTGTCATGACCTCCGCATATTCTGGATAAAATACTTACAAAAGAACATTTTCGCTTTCTCTATTTGTCCCTGGAAGGAATTTCTGTTTGAAATAGATATTAGCTGAGCGTGATTGCTGAGTGAGCTTCATTGTATCTGGACTGAAAAATGGGCGAATAGGGAAATGAAATCCACCTGGGGGATGATTTCATCATCGCTTACCTTCAAAAGAGTTAACGCTTACTCTTGATATGAACCGCGAATGCACCTTCCTTAGGTGTTGGCGCGTATAATTTCATCTCATCTAGTTTGTAGCCCTGAGTTTGACCTCTGGGGATAGAACCTGCTCAACAAATGGATACGCAAAATAGGGAAAGTACCTTGTTATTGTACTTATCATTAATTCGAGGAAAATTATCATTTTCATGCAAATACTTTATGCGTAAGGAATTACTTGAAGGAGAAGTATTTACATGTTGAAATTAACAATATTTACTTGGTTCGGTGTAAACGTTAATATTAATTAACGGAGACGATAAAAATACTAAAAATATTGATTTTCAACGCTAACTCAAATAAGGAGGTGAATATTATTCATTGTGTTTAGTGAAATCTTGGTCCATACCTAATGGAAATAAACCTTTAGATCCGGGAAATACGGAACTCTGGTCGGCTGGAGAAAGAGTGAATATGAATCAGATTTTTTGTGACCGGAGGATTTGGAATTATATCAAAGGAAAGGTATCAAAGAGAAACCTTAACCCCACAACGGCAGCTGCTACTAGTAGTAGTGGTCACCATGAGTCCTGGCCGGACACGAAGGTGAAAGGGAAGAAATATTATAAATCAGGGATAAGAGAGTGAAGATTGTGAACGGGAAAAGCCAGAAGCGGCTCAGAGGGATGTTCGGCATTCCAATTAGATTGGAAGAAAGCAAGAGGGAGGCCTAAAGGTAGGTGCAAGGACTCCGCTAGGGACGATCTTGGAGATAAGGGGCTTAGTGAAAAAATATACAGGACAAGTAAGATGACAGAATGGCAGATATGTTACAACAGGCCCTGAAACTGAGAATAAGCTGGAGGGGAAAATGAAGCGGCACAAAAGAAAATCACGAAGTTTGTTAAAGCTACACTGCGGTCGCCTATTTCTCAAACAAGATACAGGTCGATGAGTGTCGGACGCCGAGGATAATTTACTATTTATTTAAATAGGTCAACTCAAAATTTTGGATGTAGTTTGTCTTAATAACTAATTTAACAAGTTGCATTAAAAGTTAACCTAAGCTTTTGATTGTTGTAATATATTTTATAATAATGTATTATGCTCTCGTTGTGGTCAATTTCTTGCAGATTATCTTCGTCATCTGAATTAGATCCATTGGCAATTAATTTTCTCTTCCTCCTCCGTAACTTCTAAAAGTTGACACATTCGTTTTTTCCCTATCGTATGCCATATTACATACCAAAATGTACATTTTACAACTTTAACAATGGAATGATAAGAATTGTGACTGTAACATCAATTTTGAATTATAAAAGAAGAATTTTAGATCAAACTGCAGAATGTGTGATTAGCAATATCATTGACTTATTTACCACTACGAAAATATCTGGAAAGCTGAATCTAATTACTGGCTGTACTAGAAGCTTGCTCTTCAACTGGGGCTCAACTCTGTGTACACATTTCACGGGTTAGCAATTGGAAAGTCTCAAACCCTGGTGCATACTTCGTTTTCATGCCGAAGAAAATAATGAGTAAAAGTTACGAAGGTCCCCTTATCTCCCAGCGAGAGTCAATGCATAAGACGATGTATTTGTTGCATCTGGGCTCTCTAAGGAGACCATGGCTCAAAGAGGGAAAACGTTGGCCACACCTTTACGGTCGTTGGATGCCGGACTGTTATGCAAACAAGTACTTTTCACGTAGAAATGCTTCTTGGAATTCCATCCGGATTGGAAGGTCCATGACCAACGTTTCGGCCGCTTACACTGCAGCCGTCCTCAGGGTGATGAGATGCCGATGAGTTCAGTTGTCTCGAATAGGTATATGGTGGTCACAGGAGCTGAACCATTATCCCGCGCTTTCATTTGATTGGCTCGTTGTTCTCGGGTTGCCTCTATGGACTTCCGAATGGGTTTCCATGTCTGGCTTAGGTGGAAAACGCTGTCCCGGTTGAGTTTTTTCTCTTCCAGACGGTTCTCTTGACCAAACGGTCCCAATAGCCTGTGGCCCGGCAGAGTATTTCCCTCTCGTCAAAGTTCACTCTATGATCGTGGATGAGGCTATGTTGAATGTGGATGTGCGCGGAAAAATGGCTCTGCTCCTGCCCTCCTGTAACCACTATGTATTCGAGACAACTCAACTCATCGGCATCTCATCACCCTGAGGAAGGCTGCAGTGTAAGCGGCCGAAACGTTGGTCATGGACCTTCCAACCCGGATGGAACCCTAAGAAGCCATGCTGCATTCTATTCACCGGGAAAGCTTGAAATCTTTTATCAAATCCTTTTTATGCATCATAATTAATTAAATCAGCGTATAAATATGGTTAATAAACTGAAGGCATCTTAAAACTCAGCTAATAGGGAAATGGATTTGGTAACGCAGAAGAAATTAAAAATGTGGCATTTTTTTATCATCTCTGTGGGTGTTAAACACCCAGGCAACCGTATTCAGTTGTTAAGGCTAACATGAAGTTCAAGATAATATACATAGATTTCACATCCAGAAAGCGGTTTCAGTAATGATTTTGGAAGCTCTATCTATTCACAGTAAGAAATAACTATGCATAGGACTAAAGATGCCAGGGTTTGCCGTCTCGGTGATAAAAACACATAGTCAACTGGTATTCATTGCTGGTAAAACTTGTGTGAAGTAGGATGATGAAGGCAGGATACGTTTAGTCATTAACGTTCCATTTATATGCTCTCCCATCCATTTAGAGTCCATGTCATTACCGTCACTGCGTTTTTCCTGAATATACATTTTTATTGAAAATCCCTAGGATGATATTCTGGGAATCTAATTTGCAGAGTTCCTTACCGTTTAATGCCTTTTTCTTAAGGCATTCACTTCATAATTATGGAATTAGGCATTTTCCCCTCGGTGCTGTATCTCTTAATGAACCCATTTTAGAACTTCTTTCACGGTTTTACGTCAAGATAGAAAATCTTTACGCTATCGGCGACACCGGATTTTATACCTTTACTTAGTGGGACTCTCATTTCGGTGATGAGTTCATCAGTTCCAGGACAGCTCTACTCACCAACTCTCCTCCAGTTTTTCGACCTTTCTAATTTAAATGGTATAAGATCACTTGGGGTATCTCTAAAACTTTCCGTGTGATATAAGAATTTTCTTTACATATGTACTTTCGACACATTACCGTACCCCAGAAGTGCACTCTAACACTACGGCAAAATAAGTCGTTTCACGTCAAAAACTCTATTTACCTATCTACCCAACGAATGTAAAATATTATGCATTTCGTGAGATAAAGAAATGTTTATTGTGTATATATTTCCTTTATATTACAGGACTAATAACAACAAGGGAACAGTACGGCAAAATAAAGACGTTTCAGGTGAAAAAACGCAATTTTGATGCATAACAAACGTGGGCATTTTTATGGTAGTCCGAGCGAGATAGTTCCCTAGTCATAATGGAGACCATATTCGAACTATACGTTTTCATTTCACCAGCTGTGGGACACATCAATTGAATATTGCATTATTAATGGTGCAATAATATAGTTTTATATGACATAAATGGTAAGTAATTAACTGAAAATATCTAAATAAATCTTGACTAATCTCTAATATCTAAATAAATAACTCGACTCATTTTTTTCGCGCGGTGCGTTTTAAACTACTTCAAAATGGAAGGTTTTTTGTGATCCCGAAGAATTTACTGCGGTGAAAATAAGATTAATTTTCGAATATAGTTGAGAAAACATACAAAATGCATGCTGTTAGTTTATTTACGACGTCTATATGTTAAAAATTCCTCATTTTGTAAATAATGTCTCTCATGTGTGTGCAAGCACATACCATTTCCCATGTAAAAGTGCTGGTTTTTTAAAACAAATATCTCGGAAAGTAATGCGGTAAAGGGTAAAATTTTTGTTGTCATTAGAAGGGTGGGATATTTTTCTTTAACATAAGACCAAATTCATTGATGTGTAGGTAAAATGATATTTTACTCAAACTACCTTAATTGTAACCTCTACTACTCCACAGAATTAAAACACAAAAGCAATACCCGGGTCTCAATACAGTAGTATCGTCATCACCTGATGATGATACTAATATATTGAAACCCGGGTCGTGTTTTTGTGTATTTAATTCTGTGTAGTGGTAAGGGTTTCCATTAAATATAACAATGGAAACATACGACAAAGTTAACAAAGATGCTGTTTTATTTGTTAATAGCGCAGGTAAAATGTTCGCAATCGGAACGAATAAAAGGAGGACACTCAGGGTTTGACATTTCCGATGAAGTAATTATCTCGTCTGCAAGGTTATTGAAAGAGGAAAAGCGTTCGTGAGCGCTCCAAAGAATTCCTTTTAATAGTGATACGAAGAAGTATATCCCCAGAGTTCATCTCTCTCTTCCAACTTTTAATTCACCCCATCAATCTTACCACCAGGGCGTACTTTTAACCCGCAGACGAGCAGGGAGTCCGAGCTCGTACTCGAGCGTGGCAAATGGGCGAGCACTAATTTGCCCTTTCATTCGCCACCTCCCCGTGGGAAACCTCCTTTTCGCAACCAAGACGTACTAGTATAAAAAAGAGATGTTCGCCGCTGCGCTGCGCGCCGCTCTTTTACCACCTTGCGCGCGGGCCGCCTGGCGGTAACGAAAAAGACCGTAATTGAACCGCCGTAATGCTGGATATGTAGGGGATGGGAGTGAGTTTCCCGTGGAGAAACGGCGGCTTTTGATTGCGCGGGCCGAGCGAGTGTTGGTGAGGGGGGCGGTGAGGGAGCGAAGGAGGGCGATAGCAGCAGCCACCTTGATAGAAGTGCCTTCCATCCCCCCCGCCCAACTCCGTGGGCTCCCTGCCGTGCTCCTATAAGGACGCCCTCTTGTGTTATACGTGGGAGGCGCCGCTTTCCTTTTTGGAAGCTGCCCGACTCTCCATATCGCAGCGGTAGTTGCAATTAAAAGGGGCGTGGAAGGGGGGGGGCAGGCAGGGGAGGCAGAGTGTAGGGAGAACTCCTTGGAGCGATTAAATCCTGAAGGTGATTATGATGTAAACGATGGCGATCGCAACAAGCTTCGCGATTTGACTCGATCCGCGTCGTACCATCAATTCTATCGTCAATCAATGCGTCAATGCAACAAACGATGGTCCCTCTGAGACTACAATTTTGCTCATACTTGGTGTATGTGTACAATCTGATCCAAGTCAACATAATCTAAAGCAGTTTTGTGATATTTAAACACATGCGCGTAACACTTTTTCACTCCTTAGAAAAAATTGCGTACCTACCATATATCGTATTTTTGCTCATATCACTGTTTCTGATTGTCACAGGCCAACAATGCATGCCTCATGTTTTAAAGCTTAACCCATTTAAGGTAGTTTGGGCGAAATGTCATTTCATCTAGAAATCAATGAAGTTAATCACATTTTAACGAAAAATATCTCACCCTTCCATCATTACCAAAATATCTACCCCTTACCGAACTGCTTTCCATGATTTTTAACGAATAATGCAAGATCTTTTGCATGGGAAATGGTAGGTTACGCTCTAAAGAGAGAACTTATTTTAAAAATGAGGCATTTCTAACACCTAGATGTCGTCAAGGAATTAAAAGGGTGCAGTTTGTATGTTTTCTCGACTATTTTTGAAAATAACACATATTGTTACACAGTAATTTTTTCAGAATAGCTTTTTAAACGAGTTTTAAGCGTACCGCATGAAAAAAATGAGTCGAAAAAACACTTATGTGGATATTTTTATTTGATTACCTAGAATTTCAGTCATTTACCAGTATATTATTGAACTATTAATAATGTCGTATTTAATTCATGCTTCCTATAGCTGCTAAAATAGAAATTGAGTTAGAATATGGTCTCCATTATGACAAGAGAACTATCTCGCTCAAACCACCTTAAATGATTTTAACACAATTTAAATTTTATTCTTTGTTGAATTTACAATTTTTGTATCGATTTATCCAATAAAAATTTTAAAAATTGTAACATAAAAATTCCGTTCCTCGAACACTCTTTTTCAAAATCGGCTAAAATGACTGTGAGTATGTGATTAGCAATGCTGAAAAAATATCATTTAGTAATTTATAGATACATTGATACAGATATTTAAACATTGGCATACGTCTCACGTCCAGATTTGTAGGTTCCAACCTAGGGCATTCGTGTAGCTGACAAGTTATACGAGAATAGGCATGCATTGATTGTTCGAGCTCAGGATAATAAGTGCCGTAAATTATATTTAAAAAAATATAGGTTTATATTTGCCATGTAGTGCTAAATAAAATCTATTTGCGAAATCATGCGAAATGCTATAGCTAGAGATCAACAGTAGATTTTTGATAATGTTTAGATTTTTGGAAATTTTTTGATAAGTTGTGTGACGCTGAGTTTCCTAAGACTAAATTATGCATGGTGAAAACGGAATTTTTAAGGAAGAAGGTTTTGCTATTTAATTTTATTTTCTTGAAAGTAAACGCTAATGTATTCAGCTAATATTCAGTTTTGATTGCAGCTAAAAATAAAACAGGCGGCTCTTTGGACGCTTCATTTTAGCTTTACTAAATTTATAATTTCTGTACTCATTAATATTAAGAGTTTGGTCTTACTGACTTGTTACAGTAGAAACGTAATGACTTTGGTCTTAAGTTTTGTAAAAAATATTGTTCCAATATAAAAATTCATTAAGGCGTGATAATAGGCCATTCCTATTGGAGTACTTTTAATTTGTTGATAAATTTACAATTTGATAATATATATTGTATTCGTAAGTGCTTTTCTCCTTGCGTCAGTGCTTTTCTCTTCCTCTGAAACGCGGACGGATAGAGCTGTAAAAACTCATCGCCTCTTCGGCCCGCGTGAATGGCTATGGGGTGGTTTCCAACGACCGTTTCCGTTTAATCTTCATTCCTTCCTTCGATTCGTCGGGGGAAAACGGAAAGTTCTTTCCTCGAGAGTTGTTTCTTTCCCACCGTTTACCTTCTCCCATCTTATGGAAATATCGCTCTCCACGGACGCATCGGTCCAATAAAATCTGAACCTTTGCCACGCGTTAAAGAAAGTGGCATAGTAAAATTTGATTGGCTTCGCTTTTGCTGATTTCTTCAGCTTTTGCTCCAATGGTGATAGGTTTGAAGGGATTTTTTTTAAAAATACACATGAAAAATTGTCGCAATCCTTCGTATGATTTTTTTATTTTAAATCAACAATAAATGTTGGTTAACATTTGTGCTTTTCACCCACGTTTTTTTTGCTCGGGACAATTTTCAACAAAAATGAGTTTACCCTAAGTTAACTAAAAAATACAAAATTTCCTATAGTTTTCGGGACATCTCGTCTCATCTATAGTTTTCGGGACATCGGGACAATATTAGAAAATAATTTTATTTCTCTCATGAAAAATATAAATATATTCACTTTAGTGGAATATTTTTGCAAAATCAAACATATTCTTTAGTTATATAGATTTAGCGCTTTGTTATTAACATTTTGTTGAAATTACTCACGCTTCTATCCATCGTAGCCATGCTGAAGACAATCGATTTGTATCCTGCGAGTTGAATATCCAGTATTATGACATATTCATACATTTCGGTTTGGATTTAAACCCAACCATGAAGATCATTTTCCGCGAGTCACAGTGCGTGGAGATGACTTGATTTTTTCCGCGAGAGGGTGACGGGAATATGTACTATCCTATTTCTTTCGCAGAAGAGAGCATCGTCTTGGCAGATTGAATTCCCTTGCCACCCACGCATTGCCTCCGTTGGGCCAATCGAAAGGATTCCGCCATGCATTTTCGAGCCCTTACCCTTTCCGGCCAGACACTGCCCGAAAAACCTTCTTTCCTTCTACAATGCAACCCAAACGTTGCGTAACGAACCTTCCGCGATCGAGTCCCGTAGCGAGGAGAGTCGCCAAAAAAGTAGCCGTTGGCCTTCTTGAAAAATCCTTGAGAAGGAGGTAGAGGGAGAAAGAAGGAGTAACTCTTAGCTCTGGAACAAGGAGGAAAGGAGAGGAATGTGCAAAGCTTGGGTCGGAGCCTGGGGAAATTCCCTTCCGACGATAAGTCACCCGTTTCCCAGGGAAAATTCGTGCTCACAGTAGAAGATTCTGAGAGAGCACCCGTCCTCCTGGTCCAGACGGACCTTGTTTGCCGAGTTCATTCGATTACCTGCCCAAAGGGAACTGGTTTCGAATAAGCCTGGGTCTAGGTCGTAAGATTCTCCCCCTGACTTTACTATACAGTCGTACCTCTGACATTATTCAAATTGCCTTCTTATCTCTCTCCTAGTCTATTGTATACAAATTAGGAATCACAGTTGGATAGAGCTCTGTAATCTTGCTGTTCTTAATTATCATATGTCACATTGGCATATTTTTCTCTCAGCTTAAAATCTTTCTATCGATCGGTTAAAGATTGAATAATGATCTAACTAAGTTCTCGAATGGCAATCGGAGCGTCTTCGATTGATGGAAACCTCTCAGAAACCATTTATATTTAAAAGCACTAGATATCAGCAAGCTAAAGAAACTTAATTTAATTTCTCAAAATTTTGGTAGCAAATTACAACCGGTTTCACCCGTTTGGGCGTCATTGGATATAATAAAATTTTGAGAACCTGTGAGAAAGTATAAAATTTATGAGTTGGGTTTCTCAGGGGCCTAGAAAATGTTCTTCGGGTTTAGACAAAATTTATTGTGCCTGATGATGCCTTAACCGTTGCAGCCGCTTGTACATTGTAAAACTGTTGAAGAGTTTTACAAAGTTACTATTACTTTCAGTCAGTACGGGTCAATTCTACCAAACAACGCTGAATAATATTTAGTTTATAAAATTACTAGGCATTGGAACTGAATACCTTCATGCTCACTTCTGTTCATTGATTTCAAAACTATTTCTCTTACTTAGTTTTGCGTTCACTTTTATTTTTCCACCCACCTCCTCACTTTGTTTTCTTTACTACAGAATTTCTACCATGTATATATGTTACATCTTTAGTTTAATGTTTCATCTATGAAGAAATCTATCCCACTGCTCTTCGATAGTCTTGAATTATAGACTTGTCTTCATATTCATGTTAGATCCCCTGTGTAATATCCCATTGCTCCAGCTCTCATACATTTATTCCTTGCTTCTTCTGGATTTATTACCTATCTGAAGTATCTAATCGTACCAATTTATGGCACACACGAGTAGCGATAATTTTTTATCTCTATAAGATGCCAGGGGAATGACTTATTTGTGCAGTGGTTTTTCAGCCATAATTACGTTAGATAAATCAAAACTTGGGAGCAAAGTTATGTTGGGTGGATGAAAACTGAAATGAACCACGTACTGAAAACCTTGTGGGTACATATTCCGTCAGAATTTAGGAATTATTTTGGAATTATTCCTCTGTGATAATAGGTTCTTCAAAAATGGAATCACTTCATCTTTTGTTGTATTTCATCCGAGGTGATGACTAACAAGGATAAGTTTCGACATTAATCTCACCAAATACTTTTACTTGTTCCTTTTCCTTTTGAGTCTTGGTAAAACAGTAGCTCTATTGCAAATGCTTGCTCCAATTTACAATCAACTTCTGACCCTGATACTTACTGACGGAATAATATATTGATACACTCAAAGTAACTTTTTCTGGGCGTAGAAGCCAATTTATTCTGCAGTTTCTCATACTACCCTCAGTCATATGTGCACAGATATCGTATGAGGAAACACCAAGCTTAGGCGGAATGTAGCGAAAATAATTGATCAACCTATGACTGTGACCTGAGCAGACTCATCACTCTTTATCAGATTTTGTGACTAGTGGTTACGTTTCCGTTACGTTAAAATTCCACGGATTTCTGTTGGGCACGTTAAACTACTTTGACACGAACCAATCTTTCCAAAAGTATATTTCAAGAATTGTAAAACTCAAAATTAGAAAAATTAATTGCTTTACCAATACCTTGAGCGTTATGTTAACCCTTCATTCTAATTCCTCAATGAATTCAAGCAGTTCGATTTGATTCTTCTCGATTCGTTTCTCTATTTTATTTAATTTCTCCAGGCATTCTCATTTAATTGTTTTTCCAAGATTGAGACTGAAAGCGTTTCGTTAAGGTGCGAGAGGGTTTGTAGGGCCTGGATGAGGGGATCGTAGCGTCGGTGGGATTTGTTAGGGAGAGTTAGGGAGAGGACGGGGATGGAGAGGGTATTGGGTGCCGAAGAGGGGTCGGGTGTGTGGGGTGCGGCGGTTGGGTGCGTGGGTGCCGTCGGGAGCGCGCCACTGAGAGTGGTGGCGGAAGCAAAATCAATGAGCGCGGCACGAAAACCCAGAAGGGGTGCAGGAGTCGGGCTGTCGAGTGAAGGGGGTCCGAGGAGGCGGAGCGGTTGATAAGGGTGTTGAAATATTCCTGGGCGAATATATTGTACATACACTATTTAAAGTAGATATCAAACCGCGGTACAAAAAATGCTTATAGGGGCTGCTAAGCTTTCATGGGTGTGACGAAAATTATCATTATAATCGGTCGAGGTGGATCAAGTTCAGCATATTGAATTCTATCGATAACCTCGGCAATTTAGTCATATTTTGAATGTGTCAATTGTATCTTTCTTCCTTGCCATGTTGTAGCGTCGCTGATGGACATCAAATGCATCATCCTTTCCTACGAAATGCTCGATTAATCGATTCCATGTTGACTCGAGTTATATTGGTAACATCGTGTTTTTCTCCTTTCAGAACAAATCGTCATGATCATTTTAGTTATCCTACAAACTAAGTCGCGTCTATTGACAGTCCCTCTTCTAAATTTTGGCCTCGGGGGAGGTGGGTGATTTCCACTGCCGCCGACGTTTTCCCCTTGGCGGTTTGTGTTGAAGCTATCTATTTTTTTGTGCAAAGTCCTTTCTCAAACTTTTAGTATTTTTTTTCATTTACTTTCGAGAAACAGAAATTTTAAGCCTTTTCTTAAGAGTGCCCAATATTTTCCCCTCTGATAATCAATTCAACATTTCATTCACCTTAACAATTAAAATTATCGGCTGCATCTTCGTAACGAAGGTATTTATCGAAAATCATTCCTTTTTGGTCACTCCTACGGTCATTATCTATGTTATCTATTCACCAATCGCCATATCTTCCTTCGTAACGCACTTGCCAGGCTGGGGTGATATGCGGCCTACCCTTGGGCGTAGAAAATTTAATGCTGTATAGTACCCTTGCCATAGTATAATGTCATTATGAATTGTTATATAGTACAATTTGGCTTAGTGAAGAGACTAGTAATTGATGTGCAAACATCACAATATCTATTAAAAAATAATAAGTAAAAACGTTAACTTCTTTGCTCATTATAATTCTTGAACTAATTAAAAATTCTATTATCGGCCAGCTTTAAACACATATAAAAATGAAAAAAACTTTTTTCAAATTTGTCTTTGAGGTAGAGGTTCGTATGTCCCTTAGAATGGACACAATTTGCAGGTGACAAATACATATTGCAGAATCACTAGTGGGATCCTATTTAAACTACATTGCATGTATAGAACGAAACAGAATTTGTACGTTTAATGTGGTTTCGTCGTTTTATGTCGCGACGCGTCATGGGGGAACTTCTGAAAAAAAGTTTTTCTTATAATTAGGATTTACTTCATATGTGTCTCTACAACTTAGATATTTTGAGCACCTAAAAATAAATGTACTTCTCACTATCGACGCTGAATGAATCGGTTTAATCAAAGTTCTTATTTGGACGCAGTCGGTTTGAAAATATCGACTCCTCATCAATATATGGTCAATATACTCTGGATACGGTACAATTATAAGTAGAGTATAAACAGCTATTACTATGAAAAATGCACACATTCTAATAAATAGCGTTTAAACAGTTGTATGGTTTATTAATATATTTTGTGGAATTTACGTAGCAACAGGACTATTTTCACTTAGTTCATATGCAGTGTATCAGAAAAGAATATGAGAATTACCAGCAGGCGTTCGAGATGTGTGTGAAAAAGGGATCAAAAAGGTGTGGTGAACGGTACGGTTTGTGAGGAAGGAGAACTTCTAGATGGAATAAGGATGAGGCAATGTAGGCGGCTGAAACTGGTCATGAGGGGCAAACGGTTGCTTAAGGCTGTGAAAAACGGATGTTGTGTAAGCTGGAAAGGGGAAGAGATTGAATTGGTTTTATGGACAGGAGGAAGAAGGGTGATGAGACACGAAATGTTAATGGTAGATTTGGCCCTGATAATGTAAAAAGTCTTCATGAGTTTCACCCACATCCATTGAAACCTATCTTAACTAGTAAATTACTTTTAATAAGGTTTATACAGGTGAACCTGGATAAGTGAAAATTGAACGAGCGAGAAAATTACTGGTGTGACTAGTCACGTAGTCCTGTCATTTTCACCCTAGTAAACCTCCATTGTGAAGACGTCTATGGGCAAGAGCCGTGAGAATGTGAAGACGCCTATGGGCAAGAGCCGTTTGTCCCACCCTGACTTCTATATGCTAGAGTGTACTCAACGAAATGCATCACGATTTTGCATGATTAACTGTACTAGTGAAAACCTCTATAAGTGACTGAAGCTGCTCAGGAACATATGAAAATGAGAAATCGGCAAAGTGGGAAACCACAAGTGAAAAAAAATCCCGCTCCCTTGGACTCTCGCATTGCAGAATCACTAGTGGGATCACATATAAAGTATATTGCACGTATAGAACAAAATAGAATTTTTAAGTTTGATGCAGTTATGTTTGACGCGTCATGAGGGAAGCTTCTGAGAAAATGTTTTTCCAAGAGTTAGGATTTACTTTATATGTGTCTCTACAGCTTAGATATTTCGAGCACATTTTTATGCAGTAATTCCGCGGGTTCCACACAGTCACGCCAGACAATGCTCAATTTATGTTGTATCGAAGCCAGTGGGTTGGTTGTCTCGCTCAAGGATTTGGCGGGCTCACGTCCCTCCTCCTCCTCCGCGACGAGGAACAGTGCATACAGAGATCACCACAGGGGAAGAGGAGCGGTTGGTCGCCCGGCATGTGTGGACGACGCGACGGGGCAGTTGTGGTGGTGGTGGCGGCGAGGCGCGAGGGTTGAGGCCGCCCCCACTTTTGGTGGGAAAATGGGTCAGCTGCAGATCGAAGGACCAACCGACCGACCACTTCCCTTCCTCCTACACCCCCGCACCATTTCGCCCCCCCCACCCAC
This sequence comes from Ceriagrion tenellum, assembly GCA_963169105.1. NCBI lineage: Eukaryota > Metazoa > Arthropoda > Insecta > Odonata > Coenagrionidae > Ceriagrion > Ceriagrion tenellum. The sequence continues at coordinate 128,545,912 of OY720637.1, forward strand.
TCCTCTCCCATGCCGGGCCATCCGCCACCGGTCGGCGCGACGACTAAAACCGCTTCGGTCGGGGTCGCCGACCAAGTCTCCTCCCGTCGCCCGGGTACCTCCAACGACAGGGGTGGGAGAGAACCCGTTGACCACAATCGCCAACACCCTTTGCGCTCCCTTGCTCCCCCCCCCCCAATAGGAATAGTTGGCACTCGAGTGCCATTTACGTTCCGCTGATGGTAGGGAACATTTATAACTCAACAAAAGTAGTAGATCTATCGCAGAGGCTAGTGGAAGGCGGGTGAGCAGGACTTAAGGTAGTTTGAGCGAAATATTATTTTACTTAGAAATCAATGAATTTGGTCTCATTTTAAAGAAAAGTGTCTCGCCCTTCTAATGACACCAAAAATTCAACCCCTTACCACATTACTTTCGGAGATATTTGCCAAAATATACCAGCCCTTTTACATGGGGAATGGTACGTGTATGCCAGTACCAATTGTACCAATGGTATGTACTCCAGAGAGATATTATTTACAAAATGAGGTATTTCTAACACTTTGATGTCGTAAAAAAACTAACAGCGTGTAGTTTTGTATGTTTTCTCAACTATTTTTTTTAAATTAATCATATTGTTACCGCAGAAGTTTCTAGGGTATCACAAAAAACCTTCCGTTTTGAAGGAGTTTCAAACGCAGCGCGAAAAAAATGAGTTAAGTTAAAGACTTGTTTAGATATTTTCATTCAATTTCTTACAATTTCTGTCATAGAAAACTATATAATTGCACCATTTATAATGCAATATTCAATTGATTAGTCCTACAGCTGGTGAAACTAATACATATAGTTCGAATATGGTCTCTATTATGACTATGGAACTATCTCGCTCGGACTACCTTAAGCGTATAGTTCTCGGGGAATTTTCTGGCGCTGCGCAGTGGACATTTTGGGACACATGCTACGCAACTTTCAAAATCCGGCGAAACGGGAGGGGCAGATTATTTTTTGTGAAAGGTCAAGCCGGAAAACGTCTCTACTTGGTGCCAACACAAGCGCTTCGAGTAGGGTAGCGATGTGCATTATCAGCACATTTTGAATACAAAGGTTTTAAAATATCTCAATGTATTTCATTGAAATACTGCCACTGTAAAGGCGGCAGATAACAACCATGTTTGGTTCCCTTAGCTAAACGTCAGTCATTGGAAAAAAGTGCTGGTATCCTAACATTTCCTGTTAAAATACCTTTTACTCAAAGCATACTTTGAAGCATAGCTCCTACTTGCAGAATAACTATGCGAAGCCATAAAGCCAGGGAGTGACCAAACTTTTAAAGTCAATTACTAGTACGCACTTTTACAATAATCCATCAGCCTTATTAGAGTGACAAATGGCAGATGCGTTCAAATAGAGTGGGCGAAATAAGCTATTTAAATAGAAAATGAATATTCCCTTGCTAAAATGTAACTCCTGAACCAATTTTAAATATTCTAATAGGATAGTTTCAAACTATATAGAAATAAAATATATGCCGAAAAAAGCTCTTGCCTTAATGTACTATTCGTTCAAATGTCAGACACTGAAATGAAGTGGCATTTGCGGAGAACCGGAATCATTACATGTATAATATTTTCATTGCAAATAAGAGTGAAATTGGATGTCAGTTAAATGGATCTGCGTCATGAAAGGAGCCTGTTTTTAAATTTGGGCGACACAGGGCTAACAAATATTCGTACCGTAGTTTTAATTTTCCGCACTGGGAAACAGAGGGTGATGTAGGAAATGTCTATTTGAGAACGCATGTGACGCCTCGCATGGCAAGCAATAAAACATGGTGCGCCATCACCATCTTGCAAATGCCATTAATTGGTGAATTTTTTCTTCTGAGCAACCATATCTCTGGCTTTCAAAGAAGTCAGAGTCACAACCAGTCGTTCAGCGCCAACGATGATGATAATTACGTTTCTAGCATTTTTTTCTGGTTCTTTTAAGTACTTTAGTCGTCCACTCATTTTTTTACGGTCATGTGTGCGTCAATCCTCGGTGGAGGGAAAAAAGAAGACATTTCTTTGCTCAGGTCGGGCTTCATCTTAATTTTTCCGAAAACATTTTATATTCAGTGCCACCCTTATTTGTCATTCTGTACCAAGACTGCTTTATTGCTTCCCATCATACAACTCTGACCCTTGTTAAATCCTTTATACCCTTGTAACTGTTCTTCGCCGTTTAGTTTTTATCCTCTTCTTTCCTTCTATCCCATGCTTATTTGTCGTTTATAATCCTTTCTGTAGATTTGATTTTCATCATCCGCTTCCAGCTCCAACTTCTGAGACTTTTTATTCTGAGGGCTTTTCTGTTCCAGCTTTTAATGTTTTATGCCTCTGAAACTTATTGTACACCTCTCCACATGATTATTTTATGGTACTTCTACTTCATTTATAATTTTATTTTCCGTGGACAAAGCAGTTGTGTTCATCATGAATATTTTCTGGACGTAAGTGATTTTTCGCTTGATGTCCGTTGGCCATTTTTAATCGAATACAATGCAGTTTCCAATGCAGGTGAAGGATTCTACTTGTTCTACGAACCATCCTAAAGTATTCATTCAGTAACGTTAGGTATTCCTCCAGTTTCTCTCCTCCACATGAAAAGATTTAGAATTTAAGGGCATTTATTGTTTATTCTTTAAAAACTAAGATGAACCACAATTTCAGCGCATATACCTACAAGTGAACAGAGGTTTTAACTCTGATTGGTTGGACTGGTATTAGTGCTTGTTGAGATCTGGAGCTTCATTATGAGATGGGCAGGCAGGTAGTTAAGGTCTGGTTCCCTGGGTTGGATCTCAAGTCACCTAGGCCTGTTGGCCCATCGTGCCCTTGACTTTAGCGATATTTTACCTGGGGAAATTTCTAGCTGAGCCAAAAGTCAGGACATGACCAATGGTTAAACCCCTAAACTCCTTAATTTCTGTAAACATAATGGCCTGAAGTTTGGAGATTATTTTTCTGAATTCTAGAGGCTTTGGAATATGTACAGTAAAAATGATCAATTCAGGGGAAATCATGTTATATTTTTCTTTCACAGTTTTGTTTTGCAATTGATGCTTTGCAGGGAAAAAATGGCCGTCGAAATGGTTTAAATCCTTAATCCAAATCTTTTTAATGTCAAAGCTCAGTGAAAAACGGCTCTTATGTCCAGAAAATTGTGCATCTTCATCCACGTGATCTTTGACCCCATGCATTCGGCTAAGGCGGGTCACCCAGCTGCAAGACTGAAACATTGCTTTTTTATCACCAAATCTGTTTTTCTTAACCTTACGAATTCAAAAGTCTATAATTTTTAAAAACAAAACTCCGCTTGATATTTAATGATTTCAACTCAATGAAAGACTAGCAAATAAGAATAAAAGAGATAATGATAGAGTAATGTTTATCGTGTAATCCCAGTCCATTGATGGCTGAAATTAAATTATTGATAGTGATTAGAGAAATTAGAGGCGCTCGTGGATTCGGATCATTTTATTTCTCTTGGGCTGCTCAAAAGGTACCCTCGCTGCTCACTCTAGTTCTCTTTACGCCGTTTTCGGTGCTCTAAGTTTTAAGCACAAACTTGCGTTGGTCCCTCGAGTAGGCGACATGGCTTGTAGTGTATCCGTTTGAACTAAATTCTCGATTACAAACCGAGTTCTTCGCTTTGCCGTCCTTCAATTTTCTAAAATATTCCCACATAGCCCACTTGCGCTCTATTTTTGATATCAGATGCCACTCGATGGGACAGACCACCATGTATCGACGTCGAAACACAAAAAAAGCTTGCACTTTCAACCGGCATACCTTCTCGCGCTGAACATGAAAAAATGAAAAGCAAAAATATGCCTCATAGCTGTTGATGCTGAAAACAAAGCTGGCGTAATGCCTTTCTCCAGCTCTTTTTACTTGTCTTTTCCTCTTCTATGAACCTCTGGCACTATATCCTATGAAAATAGCGTCACCCGTTCGATTTTTATGATCAGCACATTAGCTATTATCTGACATCCAGATATACACCCGACTACCCGCTGCACAGAGTTGGCGCGCATATGCATAATTTATGGCCAAAATTGCTAGGCGAAGCTGAGCGCAACTGTATTCTTCATTGATGGGGAGAGAAGGGCTCATTGATCTTGAAATAGTATGATTGAGACTGGTGAGGAGTGCTCATGTTTTTATAACTCAACTTTTTGCTGCCATGTACTGATACACGACAAAGAACTTGAAAAGAAGGGACATGAAAAATGTTTGGATTTTTTCATCATTTTATAATGAAGCTACCATGCTCTATGAGCCACGATATGTCTATTACTAACTCTATGAATTACAATGCCGGTATAACTAATCAGTTCTCTTAAAAATTATTCCACCCTTTACCTTGGGTGAATTACCTGAGAATTAGCCTCGCGAGAAATCTAAAAATGGCACCACTTTCCATGCTCTTAGCCATCTTATGCTTCTGGGTAGTAATAAATTGTGTTTTCAGGCGCTTAAGTATGTTCTACAACAAATTACTTTGTTAAATTATTTGGTAAATAGCGGTTAATAAATTAGTCGGAAAATCGAATTGGCAGTCGTACTAATGTCGAAAGCCAATGACTTAAGTCGTTGTAATTGCCATGACTGTAGAGATGTAAACAATGCACAAATTGTATTTAAAAATTTTTAAAATTTTAAAATATTTTCGTCAAAGTTGAAGCATTGTTATACATTGGTTTAATGGTGCAGAATTTGCTATTTAACCGTAAATCGTATGTAAATACATGTTTTTCTGAATCGTTATACCGTAGTAATTGCTTTCAACCATAGTAATAATGTGAAGCGCCCTATTTCGCGTTTGTAGGAAAATCTATATACATACAATCAAATAATTTCGAAAACTTTGTCTTATGCCATAAGGCTATGTACCAAAATGGCATTAAATTGCCAAGAAACCAAACCGATAAATGTATTTTTGTTCACTATTTTTTAGACCCATTTCTAACAGGGACACGTGTACAAAATTCCTCGCAAATCTGTACACCAAAGAAAATCGCTCTAACCACCTTTTTAGCTTTCAAAAATCTGAACGTGTGGAAGACGCCTCGGTAGGTAAACGCAACGCTCAACTTCGTTTGATTTCGGGGGGTCCGGGTTCAAGTCTCGATCGAAGAAAGTGAATTTTTTAGTTAGAAATAAGGTTCATATTTATTTTCTTTGTTTACTTAAAGCCATTGAAAAAAGCGTTTACATAGGGGAATATGAGTCCAATGAGCGCAGCTAAAGGGCTTGCTTTATATGTACGTGTCTCTACAACGTAGATAATTCGAGCACCTAAAAGTTAATATACTTATTTATATCGATGCCGAATCAATTGATTTTGTCAAAGTTATTATTTGGACGCAGTCGGTTTGAAAATATCGACTCCTCATTAATATGCGGTCAATAGACTCAGGATGCAGTATATAATAGAGTAAGTATACCTATTAGTATGAAGTTTGCACTTATTCTTATAACTAGCGCAGCGTAAGGCCTGCTTGCAGGAAATTGAAGGTGTAATGTAAGCCACATTTTAGCTCTTCCAAAACGAGTTTGGAAAGGACAATAATTCTATTGTCTAATTGTAAAAAGTTGGATCTTGAGTGTGAACACATATGGTGATACTCAGGAGTCATCAACCAGTTGGTCTATTACTTGTAGTTTTTTTACTCTTTTACTCTCAAGGTAATTAAACGAGTATGTCCCACATAATTTCTGCTTAAATAATTCTACAGAAGAAAGTGACTTTATGCGTTCTGTTGTTGGTCTTAACTGGTTCATCCTTCCCCATTGTTACTTCTTCCATCAAGTTAAATTTTGCAGATGGCTGTTCTATCTCGTCAAATGTGAAATCTCGTATCGCAGTTTATGGATGAATACATTTTTATGATCAAATACGGTTATGCCTGTCTGTAATAATTTTTTCGAAACTGGCCTGAGTCGTATCTGGGTAGTTTTTGTAGACTGATATCGTCTGATCCACGTGTAATCTGCTTGATTTCCATTTCACCTTGTGGGAATAATTGTGGCGCTCTTCTTGACACACTTCTGCTTTTTTTGCGTTACGTCGACTTGCCTAAGGTTGGGATTGATGTTTGCAAAACATTACGCAGGAGATCAAAAGTGACCGACCTTTAATTAACATTTCTTAAATAGCTCGCACTCTACTGAGTATTTTTATAACCTGCAGAAAAATTATGTATCATAGTTTTTACTTTCTTGACATGATGATTCTGACCCATTGAAAACTAGGTCCTATTTCTTCTTTTCTAGGCCTAGAGCGTATTTTCCACTTCCAGATTACTTATTTTATATTTTTTTCTACCTACGAACTTTAAAGGACAGGGAAAGGGCGCATCTATGTAATTCAACGTTTTGAAGCTTTAAAAGTGCCAATGCGAGCTTATATCGTCATAATCTATCATGTTTCTTGGACGTGGGGCATTGTTTTTGGCGACTGTATTGTTTCCCAAATCACAAACTAGTAATCAGTACCTCAATCCAATATTCTTCTTTTTCGGACAAATCATTAATCCCCGTTCTTTCCACATCAATGTACAATGCACATGCCGAGTCTTTTGCGATGTTGTCTTTATTCCCAAGTAATGAGCTTATATGTTATATGTAAAGCACCCTCTTTTTTCCACAATACCTATTGCTTTTGTCATAACCTGAAGGTGGCTATATTTTTCACCTTTTTATGTATGTAGGTATCTTGCATCTTTTAGGTATGCATGTGAATTATTCTCATCGTGTTTTTGGGGCACCCAGCTTTTGATTTTTTTTTAACGATAACTTGAAATATCATTTGGTTTTCTGCCTCGACGTCTAATATTCCTCGGTGGAAGTGGGGTGAAGTCCCGGCCTAATGATTCTAACACTGCGGGTTTGAGTCCCTTCTGTGCCGGTATTTCAACTCCCACGACATGAACAATCGTATATGTAATCGAGGAGGTAACCGTAACAGTGCAATATCAGTCCTAAATACTCTCGAAAAATAGAGACGACTTCACGTGCACGAAGTTCAGCTGATTCATTTTATAGCAATTATTACTCTTGATATTCCAAAGGTTGGTCACTCTTTCCAAGTAGGGACGAAATTAATTTATATGCGATCACAGTTTATCATGAATATATATATATATTCAAACTACGCACTCCTTAACTCAGTTGCCCCGTAAAAATTTCCAGTCCAACCCGGTTTTTCATGTTTGCAAATCCGGCGCTCCCTTGGCACCTCGTTTATAATAATTACATCGCTCGCTCGAGCGGTTTCATCTTTCACGCTTGCTTTTCGATTTTAACTTTTTTTCTTATCGCAAATACCGAAGCACAAAGCGGATAAAGCGTTGGCTCTGGGACGCTCAACGGGCGTACGAGTCAGCGCGGAGTTCAAGGTCAAAGCGCGGAATCGGTTATAACTCACTAGAGATATGGTCGCAGTTTCGGTACAGGGTCGTGGATGATGACATTCTTAGATAGTTTCTGAATATCGGCTCTGTACCGATTAGAAGTAGGTTTTTTGAATGTGCCATGAAAACTATAGTGAGATAACTTGTATAAACCTGAAATGTCTATAGGTTACGTCGTTGGAAATTCTTTTTGACTTACTTTCCTCCGTACATCTTTTCCTCCGTTTCTCTATCATTCTCACGATTCTCCTACCTTCATCCAGTTTGATGCAAAATTTTTATTAATTTTTCAGCCAAGAGGGTCACGTATTATTTGGAATGATCATGTAATCTTAGCTTATCTGAACTATTTTGATCCTATTACTTTCATATGTGAATGATTTTTGGCAGCCATTAAGTAGCATATAATCTACATCATGTATTGTTTTACGCATTGAATATCAGTGCGAGTATTTATATTATATTCTCCACATACGGTGCTTTCTATTGTATGCGTGTCTTTTCTGTGGCAAAACTCAGGGGGTTAATATGTATGAGTTGTGAGATGATCGAGATGAAATATTAATAAAATTGTGAATAGATTTTTACCATGAAAAGTCGTAAAAAAAGGCTTGTCTTTAGGGTTACAACAGCTTAAAATTACTTATATTTCTATTACTTCATCTACTGGCTACTTGCAGAAAAACGGTTGACAGTTTAATTGAACTAAAACATCATATCTTTACGCGATTTTTTCAAACATTTGTAATTGAATTTACATTATGTTCAGCGAGAAAATGGTCTGAGCAGTTGGATAATAAATCACTTAACTATCTAGGTTTAATGCAAAATTTTTGCGAACAACTGTGCGTAATTCGGCGGAAATTTCTACTAGGAAATCATGAGGTAGTAAAATTTAGGCCCCAATCCATCTTTAATTGCGAGTTATTAGCAAATAATTTCAGGAACTGAATAAAAAACTTGTTAGAATAATGTAAAAGCCTCTGCAGTTTTCTTCTAGGTCTAGATAAAGTTCATCAGTTCATAAAAATGCCCCTTCATTCAAGAAATTCCTGAAAAATACACCAGTTGAATAAACTACATATTTTATACTATAATCTGTTTTAAATAAAGAAAGCATGTCTCCAGTGAAAGAATTTTTTTGAAACATTATGGCGTTAAAAGTTGGTTCAACATTTGTTTCGACTCTTGACTTTTGTATATAGAGCGGAACTTCTTTTAATTTATATTTTTGACATTAATGCTAGCATTGAATAATATCAACAAATATATTTAATTAAAAGCACCGGTTGCCGTGCGCGTCATGCCGACCATCTCCTTCAAGGACCCTGGTTTCGCTCCATTTGAAGCCAATGCACTTTGGTTCTCATTCATATCGAAAATAGAAATAGTAAATTAGACTGATTGGGAGTAGTTTTATTAATGTGTCATGAACACTATGGTGACATATCTTGAATAACCTTGAAATGCCTATAGGTTACGTCGTAGAAAATTATTACATTTGACGTAATTTTCCGTACATCTCGCCGTTTCTCTATTATTCTCCTGTTTCTCCTACCTTCTTCCAGTTTCATCCATAATTTTTATTTATTTTTCAGCCATGAGTGTCACGTGAAAATGGTAGTGTTATGAAGTAACCTTTCATTCCTGAGATGGAAAAATTAACATGCAGTCACGCCTGAGACTGTTAACTGCTGGTGTTTATAGTACAGGACTTGCTGTATGTAGGACCCTGCTGCTGGGTTTATAGTACAGGACTTGATTATCTTCTTTTTTTAAAAGGGAAGCTAAAGTGTTGCACATTTCTTAGCGTTTATTTTCTGCCTATTAGTCGTAAGGGCTTCAAGCCTAGTTTATCCGATAGTAATCAGGAATAAAATCCCAGATTTCATTTCCGAAATCGATTTCACGGCCTCCATAACTCACTCGGCCCCAAAATGACATTGACCATTGCCGCTAATTTTTTGAAGGCTAGCAGTTGCATTCGTCGAAGGCCTACGAGAGTTGAACCGTAGCATTGAAGGGGAACGTGCAAAAAAAACGATATCTGGAAGATATCCTTTCATCCGGAGAGTTGTACGATAATAAAACAAACACGCTGTTGCAAAAAAAGGTATTCGAACGAGCGTTGCGATCAGTTAAGAGAGAAATTGAGTAACTTCATGACGATTTCGGGAAAAGCTTTGGCCTCGCGCGTCAACGAGGAATGATATAAAAGGTTCCAGACCTGAGAGGGCGTTGTCGCTGCCTCTGACACTTTCGACGGCTGTGAAAGTATGTGGATATACATCACATCTTGCGACCGACTACCAGGGCGTGTGACAGGGCATATTAATAAGGCTTTAATTGTGTAAGCGTGGAAGCTTTTTATCTCGTTTCAGAAATTTCATGAATAAGAATAAGTCTTGCGTAAGATCTGAGTTTTTTCCGGCGAATACTTCACGTGAAGTGTTTTTGGTTTACCCACCGGGAGATGTTAATATGCATAGGGCATTACATAGCATAGCGGAAATCATAGCCAGTCGTTGAGTTGATTTAAATCTGAGTTAAGTGATCAGTATTCACTCTAAAGACGATGACAGACTATGCCAAGGAAATGTTGGTGCGAATTCATTGCAGGTCGGTGGATTCGTGGAAATCTTCATCTTAAGGTGCGGTTTTCTTAACCGTGAATCTAATGTGATCCTCATGAACTAAAGAAAAATTTAACTCAGGCGAAGTCTAGCTCTAAGGATGGTCCAATCTGATGGTGCTTGAAAAGTTAATTTTTTCCATACAGTTGAAACCATGTATTTTATTGAGCACTAACATGGTTTCCCTGCGAATTAAAGTACTAAAATAAAAAAAACTATGGCTGTAAACAATTAAATACATTGTGGAAAGTGTAGGGTTATGAAGTAATATTGTATTCCTAAGATAAAAAAATTACCGTACACCCTGTGTTACGCCTGAGACTATTAACTGCCGCTGTTTATATTACAGGACTTTACTAACTTCTTTTAGTGAAAGGGAAGCTCAAAAGTTGGACATTTCTTTGCGTTTTATGTTCTGCCTATTAGTGGCAAAGGCTTCAAGCCTAGTTTATCCGATAATAATCATCCTGTGTTTTCTAAGGTACAGGGCAAGGAACTTGCAAAGCAATATAACCGAAGTATATCATACTTATGCAGGTTTCCCTAGGAACATAGTGCCTCTTGCAACTGCTTGCTATTTGTGTAAATTCAATTGCAGCGTACAATATACATGTTAAATGACGGTTCTAATAACAAAAAATATTTAACTCTTAAAATGTCTACATCTGTATAAACTCCTGTGAGCCACCGCAAGTGTATGTGACAGGGGGGGGGGGTGAGTTATTCCGAATGTGGGGTACAATATGTTTAGCCTTATAAAGTCAATAAAACTACGACCATTAACACATTAGCAAACCTGCAAATACTTTTCAAGAGGTGAAATTTCAGCAGCATACGCTACTCTACGAGTATGTAATTTCACAAAAATATTTTCATTAATGTATTTTGCAACCGCATAATTACACTTGAATACAAGATCCATGCAGGGATCATGCGTTAAGTGCTGATGGTGGTACTTCGTAGATTAAAAAAAGTGAATTAGAAAATGTGGAGAATCTTCGGTATATTTCTCCTTTCCTACATTTCATTAGCGCAATATTACTTGGCACCTTGAGATTCCTGGGAATGTAGTTCCTCTTGCAACAACATACCGTGCAAGTACTGGGATAGGGATCGCTTGCCGGTCATCAATTGAAAATTATACTCAAATATTTTTGTAAATTCAAATCCAATTTATTTTTCGATGAAGTTACTTATATCTTAAAAACTCCAATATACATCATCATCTACATACTACCCAGCGAGCCGCCGCGTGGGCGTGAGGCAGGGGGTGGTAGGTCACCAGCCGTGTAAATATGTACAATTTTTTGGACGTGAAATGGTGACAAGTACTATGGGAGTGTATTCAGAGGAGCTCAGTTTTTATTGTGGTTGCTTATTGTGCGCGGAAAGAACGAGTTTTTGTACCTCTTGTACCTATCTGTTCGGCAGAGTATCTCTCTTATTTTATCGCTTCTGTCAAACCTCAAAATTTAGTACGGTAGATCAGATCATGGAAATGAAATTAGGGAAATAGACTGTAGAAGAGACAGATTTAAAATGTTGTTTTCCCTTGCGAGCGACATGAGACCATAATGGCTACATTAAGACTTTGAAGTTGACTGGTAATGTAGCTGATTACTTGATGTGCTCCCTAATTCATGTTTTGAATTCTGCTGCGTATTGCTAACACCATGTCTTGCTCCCTGCATGGCTCTTATATCAGGTTCCGTAGTTGCATTATTCATTCACTTTATACTTTCTGTAGCATTTGTAGCATACCTATAGTTTGGTGCATGTCAGTGAAAGTGCATTATAGATCACTTTCTACACTGTAATCTACATCTACATCTACATAATACCCCGTGAGCCGCCGCATGGGCATGTGGCAGGGGATGTTAGGTCACCAGCCGTGTAAAGGTGCAAGTTTTTTTGGAGATGAAATGGTGACATCTATTATAGGAGTGTATTTATTGAAGCTCAGTTTTTTGGTCGCTTATTGTTCGCGAATAGAACGAGTTTTTGTACCTATCTGTTCGGCAGTGTATTTCTCTTATTTTATCGCATCTGTCAGTCAATGCATGTTGGTAATTAGTGACCCTCTCCAAACACCCCTTAGGTGGCTTGCAGGGTAATATGTAGATGTATATGGGCTTAAACTCTTGAATCCAAAGACTCTTTCGGTTGAAATCACGCGCATGCGCGAAGGCAGCACGCCCAACTGTCTCACCTTCTTGAGCATTTCGCCGAGTTTCCTCGAGTCGTCCCACCGTGGGAGACCTCCGATATTCCTCCATCCCTTACATCCAGATTCCTTCTCCCTTTGCCTAAGTCTTTTTCTTTCCCGATTCTTTCCTTTGTGCCCTTATTCTCTCTTTCTCTCTCATACCAATCCTTACCATTCGCGACCTTATACGGGCTCTATGTGGCGCCCAACGCACCCCGTTACCCCACCCCACCCCCCTCCCCGTCGCCATCGCAACGCCTGCCTTGCGCGAGCGGCCCTGAATATAAAGAAGGCATTCCATCTCGGTGAGCGCTAGCTATAGGGATGATGCCCTTTTCCGAATTTTAAACCCACCCACCCCTTACAAACCTGCCTGCCTACTACTCCGCCCCTGTGTTCACTCGACCCATGTTCCGTTTCCACGTTGAATCTCTCCCTTTTTCTCCCAGCCCTCTTTTCATTTATGTTTTTTTTCACCCTTTCTTCTCCCTCGTTCCTTTACTTTCAGATTGTTTGTGTTATTCCATTGTATGCCCCGAGAGACAAAAGATGCTACGGAATACGAGATGGTAATAACGCCCAACATTGCTTTAATTCTCGATCTTGTTCTTATATATGAATGTAATGCATAGTTTAAAATGTTATTTTAAGTGAGCGAAGAACAAAAAAAACTGTCATTATATAACGATGCCAACTGCGTTTCAAATTTGTATTTTGCGTGTAATTCATAAATGTTTTCTCCGTATTTCTCATGCCTCGTAATTTTAGAAATTTTGAGCAATTCCACCGATTTTTTGCCCCGAGAGAAAAAAAAAAGCCTACGGAATTGGAGAAATTCTCCCCTCGGCCTGCGGAACGCCTCGTTTTAACCTTTGATACATCCGTCTCCTCCTGTCTAGTATGCATATCATTGTCGCTCAAAGCGTTCTATCCAGTCAGAAATGGAGGGTGCTGATTGTATAACTGTTTTAGAGAGAATAGGATAAGAAAACTTTGTTTTACAGAAATCGCCTCATTGTCATCAGTAGTCATTCGTTGGAAGACTCTTTTTGCGCAACTCTCCCTTTCCATTTTGTTTTCAGGTTTATTCCTTCGTATTTCCTTATAAAAACATACTTTGCATTTATCTTATCGTATTCCATCCCGTGTATTCCTCATCACTCCGTTTGCTTTGTAAGCCTTTCAATTGTAGTTTAAAGGGGTCTTTATATTAGGTTTTAATTGCACAGCAAGTTTTTCTTTCTACGAGTATCTTTTCTCTCCAGCTCTTCTCAGAAATTCTTTATCGGCAATTCGCGTTGTACAAAATGGCCGAAGCCCTGATATTTAATGAATTGAAATGTGAGCAGCCTATGAGCTTTTGAAATGATGAAATTTTAAATTATGGAACAAAAATGTAAGAGACTGGACTTGAAAATACGAGGGACGGAGGAATTTTTATGTACAAAGGTACGGAGTTCCACCAGGAGGTAGTCGATGCCAAAAAAGAATTGTGAAATGCGCTTGTTCTATGCCCAGGATAATATTAATAATTTGGATCAGCTCTGACACATAGGTATGTCAAAGTTATTTGGGTTCGTTGCAGACATATATATTGTAATGGTGAGAATGATCTGGATAGCCGGGTAGACTTACAAAATCGAAAGTTTCCTCACACTCGTGCGTACGGTTGCTAGATATATTTAGTTTTTAGTAGCTCAAGTCGTTCAAAATCGCAGATCATTGCTTCTACGCCTTAAATTTTGAATTACGAGAACATCCTAGTGCATCTTTGTTCGAGCACATAATCGGGTTTTCTTAAAAAATCTTATTAAAAAACCACTTTTACCGATTTCACTACTCCACTTTCAAAAATCGATTTCACTACTCTGCAAATATCGAGAATAATTTCTGTTGAATCTTGTCAGGAAAAATAAACAATGGTTATCTTATATTCCAATCATTTCCGATACAAATGATACGGCACAATGCCACTTGCATCGATGCATTTTTATCAAGGGATGAAATTTACCGTGGAAAAAATTCCCACTTTTTTCAAATGATTTTTGAATTTCATCCCCAGTGAATTGGGAATGAATTTCATCCCCAGGGTAATTCTATATTATCTCAGCAACAAGATGGGCTTTAAATAATATGACAGAGGCATTGATTACCGCTAAAAAATCACATGATCAAATCGTGAATCAGCCCAAATAGCGACCGGCCCTGGTTGTTGTAATTTGACGGTATTTTATGAGCTTAAACTACCCAATCTGACAAACCTAGTTGTCCCGATTCATAAAATGTTTTGCCAAATAAAAAAATCAACGGGAAATACGTCTTTCTACCATATTCTGGAACACGATGACATGGTTTAGTGATTCAAACAGTAGATAGGTATATCTCCATTTAGTTTTCAGCAAAATAGCGAGCAAAGCATTCCCTTGCTATCTCGAAAGAGGGACATTCGTCGTAAAGTACGTCGGAGTTATGCGAGTAGCCTTGGAGCTTTCATTATTCAGCATCTGGGGCCCTCCAAATTAAATTAAGACGGCAGCTGTTGCACCAGGCGGAATGGATTTTGATTAATGCTCCATGGAAATCAGCAGGACTTCCAAGGATTAAAGGTGTTTCTTTAATATTCCTCATCCAACAAAGTTTTTTTTTCTCAGGAGAGCACTGACCCGGAATGTTTAGCCCTTGCTCATCCGACGATCCTGTGTTCAAACATAGGACTGCTGGCTTTGAAAAGGACGCTCTCTTTGCTCGATTTTTTTGGCTACGGTGGGTCCGCTAGCTTTGGTAGTTGGATTTTTTTACTGGGAAAACATGGGCAATGTTAATTTAAAAAAAAAATAGTAAGCTTCAAAATGTACACAATCCCCTAAAAACTTCTCCTTTGGGGCATTTATAATGTTTTTTACAGTTTTTTTTTTCAGTCTGTTAGTTGATTGAAAAAAACAGCAACAAATGATAAGAAAACTTAGTTTATTCACTAACTTTTATTTTGGTACAGATGATGATATAAATGTGTTGAAACTAGTTGTATCAAAATAAAAATTGGCGGGATAAAACCAAGTTATCTTTTCATTTATGAAAAAGAACCCCCGAATAGTTGAGCCGAAAACTATGGAACACATAGAATACGGGTCTTTTGCTGAATACTTTGAAGGAAATATCTGAAATTCTCTATTGTGTTTTAATTCTTGGGAAGAGTGTATTTTTTTAAGTATACCTCCGATAAAAGGTAAGTTTTTTCAGGGAAAACTCAGAAATATTCTTTGCGCTTTTCTGCGATTCCAGGGTACTATCTATCTCTAGTATTGTCTTTTTCACCTGACCATGCGATCTACCCTTCTTCATCCCGTCCTATAAAACCTATTCTTATTCCTCCCCTACTACGCTTCCCCAACATCCTTCCCTCAATCCCAACCTTGAGTAACCCTTCGCCCCTTATTAACTCCTCCAGCCAACTACTCTGCCTAATACTGATTTTATCCAGAACCTTCCTTTCCCCCTCAATTATACTTAATATAACTTAGTGGAATAGTTTATTGCAATACAATATTAATACATATCAGAACGAAATTTCAATTTCATTCATACATCGCGAGCAGATATTACTATCAAAAACAAGAATAAATTATATATAATTACAAGGACAATAAGAGTATGAGTTTATAAGTTAAAGTATGACATTGCTTTCGTCAATAATTAAAATTGAATGATATTTGAAATTTTTTTCAATCATTCATCAGTCGTTTTGAATTGCTAAATTTTATCTTCAATCCTATCATTTGAGTATTCAATTAGGTAACTAGAAAGTAATAAAAACGATGGGGAATTGAAATTTTCTGCTATCATTGATTTTTAACCGCTTTAGTTTAAAAGGATACGGTGATTTTTATGGTAAATTCTTCTCATACTCCCCTCCAGGTTTTTATCTGGGATCAGTCATTTGCAGGTATTGCTACGGGGGAAACACCTAGTATTCCATCGAAATTACGGCCGTAACGATGAGCGAAAAACGGTGCATAGTGGGCTGAAATCGAAAAAAGCTGGCCAAAATGCCAAAAGCACATTTTTTTTAAATATGGAGCTGAAAATTGGCAATTCTTTATTTATAGATGCATAAAACGTTCCGTTTGATATGAAATTTTAATATAAAAGTAAAGGCCTCTGAAACCAAGCTTAGCCTGTGCATTTTCACTCTTATGTATAATTTTATTCCAATAGTACTTGTGCCATGCAAAAAAAAATTGGCGGACAAAGTTTTGAGTCAATTTTTATCAATAAAGTGGGAGTAAAATTATCTTAAATAGACAAATTCACACAGGAGACACTTCAAGGACTGCAGATTGTAGTCTAAAGAGATAAGATTTGACCATTTATGACCCAATGAAAAATCGATTTTTCTAATGTGCGCTGGAGTCCAGCTTAGACCGCCGGTAGCTGTGACGCGTCAACCTCCATGGTCTGCTACGAGCAAATTTTACTCCTAATCGTGATAGTAATGCAAATTCTTCAAAAAGGACATTTTTAGATATTTAAATAGTAATTTCGAGGAATCGAAGCTTTAACGCAATAGGCTTTAAGTTTAAGTGCGCTATAGACCAAAGTGGTAGTTTTTGTGAGGTAGGGTGATAAGAATATGTTGATTCCGAGGATAAATGATGAAGTAATTGAACAATTAGACGATTTTGTGCATATTGGCTGAATATTTTCGCAAGATGGAAGGATAAATTAAGAGATCATTAGGCGAGCAAATGCCGGAAGGAAGGTCGTAGGTTGTGGTATGTGGAGCATATCTAAGAGAGTTTTGGTCAACGGATGCGAACATCGCAGTGTACGAAAATGCTCACCTTCTGACGTTATTATACGGTAGAAAAAACCTATGCACATCAGGATAAGCTTAAAAACTAAATGCAGTGGGGAAGGGGTTCTTGAGAAATGTATGTTCATGGAAAAATTGGATTAGGGAAAAGGGGTTAGGAATGAGTGGGTATAGAAAGAATACTGGTTGGGCACCCAGCCGGATTTCCTCAGGTCCTGATAATATTGAAGAGCCACGCCAAATTCCACGTCAAATTCCACGTCAAAACCCTCTGTGAAAAAATTGATGTGGAATTACTTAGCCATCGTACCACATACGATACATACATTACGATAAAAAGTGAGTAATTTTTCTAGGGATTGGGTTGATGATTACAAATTTGACCCTGCTTGCCCCTAAAGGGGATGGCGTGATATGTGAATATGAATGTGTCATCTAGGGGAAATTAAGACTACTTTCTTTGAATACAATGCGTAAAATAGCAATGAAATTTTGTGTGAATGTGGGTAGAAAGAAAATGTGGGTAGAAAGAAAATGTGGGTAGTTGAGTAAGCCAGTCAGGAGGTTCATATAAGTTGGAACATTCCATTTATTGAAGGAGTGACTCCAGACATCGGTGTATCTTAAATGCGAAAAAAATTAACAGAGTTGAAATTTTTAAAATTAGACTACAAAGATATGAGTCACTAATAAAGTCCCTTGGCTAATAATATAATATATAATAATAAAAATAAAATCTAAGTTATTCAGCAAAGAAGCTGCCGTAATTGCTGAACAGATTACAAGACTAGCGTCAGAGGAGACGAAGGTTGACCACTGATGAACGAAAAATGAAATATTCTGCTGATGGAAAGGCGAGAATGAGCACTGACTGCATGGACCTTTGATGAAGATGGTATAAAATAAGTTCATTTGGGCTAGCAGTTCGGAGAAAACTGCGTTTAAGGGCCGAAACATGATGGGAAGGACAGCTTCAATATAGTATGCGCAAACTGAAGTAAGAATTGATGAGAGTTACTCAAAGTAAAAGCGCAAAGGTAGTGAATCATTTATCGTGGGTCATAGAGTTAAAATGGTCCAAAAATTGCCTAATGAATGACAGAGGGGCGTGTATTGGAGCCTTTAAAAATGTGTACATGGGGGGATGTGTTTTAAATCGCTAGGAGCGATTCCAAGTACGTAACTAAGAAGTCACGTGGTACAACAACGAATTACATCATGAATGAACAACATCATGAATTTAAATCACACGGATTGAGAACTTTCTGAAGTGTCGGATATAATGCTTTTTGTATCTCTAACCGCGGTATGCAACTTCATCAACAGTATTTCCGCGAGAAAAACTCGATGGTGGGGGCTACTTGAGATGTTTCCGATCTGTTTGAATGCATCATAATCTCAAACCCTTCGTGATTGTACCGCGTGACCCCTTGGTTACGTTCACGGAATCATTTCAAATGGTTCTTAGCACGACGCCCTTAGGGAGGAATGTAAAGCCTTACTTCAGCAGGGATAAAAGCAAAGGAAATGCCGTTGATTTTGGTATCGTAAGAAATATTTTAATACATTCTTTTGAATTCATACCATTTTATTTTAGCTGAGAGCATTTATTCTCCTTTTTCTGATTAAAAAATATCAGAAGCCACCTTATTCCATGTGAATGTTCTGGATTTATGTTATATACTATGTTGAAAAAGAGCCGTTTCGAAAGCTCCTTTTCACTTTTTCTTCAAATACGGTTGCTCCCATTGAGAGATTTATACATTTATAAAGTCCTACGACGTTTTTATATAAGAAGTGGAAATTCTGGGTTACTACTGTATTTGCCTTCTCTCTTCAACCTTCAAAAATCTCGTGTACCCTTGCCCAAAACTGACCTAACGTTATTTAAACGATGCTCTTTGTATGTCGGACCTAAAGTCTACATTCTATTGCCTACTTCATGTGTTAAATACAAATCTGTTAATACAATATTGAAAAATATACAATATTTGTTATTTACTCAAGAAAGAATAGAGGATATATTGTTATAATTTTATGTGATAAACTTGATAATTCCGCTTATAGTACTGATAACCTAATGTAATGTTGTGTATCTATTTCCATGATCAATTATGTAAAAGACTAACACATAACTATTGACCATATGATGGCAGTCTTAATACAGTTCCTCCTTTTAGGCTACCTAATATTACTCATGTTGTGAAGATGAATGTATGTTTAATTGTGTTGAGTAATAAAATATTATTATATTCTAGCTGACCCATGCGAATATTTTGCACAGCAGGCTGCTTCTTCCTGTTTCTTCCTGTTCTTCTACCTGACGAATATTTCGCACAGTATGCAGCTTCTTCCTGTTTCATCCTTCTTTCTTCCTGTTACTCTACCTGTTTCTTCCAATGGACAATTATATGTTATTTATGTTTGTAGTAAAGATACGTAACGTAAACGGTAAATGGTCACACTGATTGCATGCAGAATGTAAACAATCTAACTAAACGATGTGTCGATAGTTGACGCTTCCTACAGTCTTTTAAGCACGTAACCTTAGCCAATGTATTAGTCGATTATATTTTCAACAGATGGCACTGTATTATTCTTTAACAAAAACTTTAATTTTAAACCATTTGTATACTTCACGTCAATAGCGGGAATTATAAGCTTTAAAACAATGTTAGAATCATTAATTTTGAGGAATAATTATGGGAGCTATGGCGTTTCGACAAAAAAACACCTTTGAGAAATATATGATGATTATTATATTTTTCACCGGTGGGCATGTGCCACACCTGGCACGCAAACGAGCGCCTTATTTCGCGAGTGTACGGGTGGTGTTACAAGGAGACGTTTCGGTATTCTCGAACTTTTTGTCCTCCCTTACAGTCGACAGACTTTCCTTGTCCCCCCTTTCATTTCTGCTGCCGCAGGCAAACGCCCGTGTCATGCGTACCTATGTGTCACGCTTTTTCTCGTTTCCCGGTCCATGACATGGCAGCCCTAGTGTTTACCTCTTCGCGGCGTGAGAAAAAAGGCTGGTGTACGATATCGGGGAATGAGATGACTGGGGAACTGGGGGGTGTGCATTAAGCGTACTTGTCGAGTGGCGGCACGAAGACCGGGAAAGGATAACGGATACGCGTGAGAACGAACTTCTTTCCCTTAGCGAGAGGCTTGCCGGCATGTTTACGCGTTCACTTTGGCTGATTTCGATTCAGACGACGTCTCACTGAAAGACATTGACGCAAAAAAGCGTTCACACGGTCGTTGCTACAGGTTAATTTCGATTCTCGCCCTGCACTCTTGTTTTTCCTCGTGACATTCCTAGAATGGTATCGGCAGATGCTGCAGTTCAAGGGTACAATGAATGTGAGATCATTCTTAAGTCAACCGTAGTACCATAGTCATAGTCAATCGTGGGGGGAGTAAACATAAAATCTTCAAATACAGTAAAATATCTTGGAATTACCTTATCTTCAGATTGATCGCGGGGAACACGTATACAAAACATATGCAGCACAGCATTAAAGAAACTAGGTTTTGTTAAGCGTATAATTGGAAAGTCCTCGTATGAAAAAGTAAAAGAGAGATGTTACTTCGCTCTGGTTAGGCCACACCTCGAATTCGCCGCGAGAATTTAGGACCCTGGTCATAAAGATATAACAAAAAAATGACAAAATACAAAGAAAAGCGTTTCGGTAAAACCTGCTATGAACGAACATATTGTGTCACACAATTGTTAGAGGCATTAAGGTGGGAGTTCCTAGAGACTCGGAGGCTGCACGCTAGGCTTAAGCTGCTTGAGATATTCAGAACTGGTGTGTTTCAGAGCGACACAGAGAATATTATCATAACGCCTCACTACATTTCTAGGCCTGGCAGATGCGATAAAATAAGAGAGATACTCTGCCGAACAGATAGGTACAAAAACTCGTTCTTTCCTCGCACAATCAAATAAGCGACCGAAATAAAAAGTGATCTCCTCTAAATACACTCCCATGTACTATATATAAACTTCTGTATAGTAAATGTATATATAAATTGTACCATGCCACCATTTTACCTCCAAAACTTTACATCTTTTCACGGCTGGTGACCTATACCCTGCCACACGCCCATGCGGCGGCTCGCGGGGTATTATGTAGATAGTAATTACGTAATCTGTCGACCATCCTGAACGGCCTCTTATTGACACGCTTCTGAATCAGGCTTTACTTAGTGGAAGTTAATAGTATTCATACTTAAAGAATACCATTCTTTGGGTATGAATAAAATTCTTTATGTAATTTCCACAGAATTAAAAAAAAAAATTCCCTGGAAAAGTACAAAATTTTATTCCTTAAGGATGGCCACTTATTTACTGGAGAAATTCAAGTCCCTGGAAGTTTTATAACCGGTATATATTGTCTATTTTAACAAAAATAGAGCTTATTGGCGCCAACTCTGAGTAACCTATGGATTTCCATATTTGAAAAGAAACACTGGTAAAATTTCCACGCTTTTATTTTCCGTCACCGACCATGGTTTCAGCACATTATGCCATTTTCAGGATACATCACTCCAAGGCTTTACATGTCTCAGGCTTTTATAAATTTTACAAAGTGGGGTGGGGAAGTGAAGGGAAAGCGGGAGACGAGGATAGTAAGTGACGATTGGATGACTCAGGTGAGTGAATAGAGAGGCAGGGGGAGGCTATGGGAAAAGTTGAGAATCGGTGAGCGGGGAGTGGCTCCGGGAGAGTATTTGGTATTGGGTGAAGGTCACGGTCTGGGAAATTTGAGGTTTAGGAGAGGTGAATGGGAAACTACAATAATATTACAAAGTTGAGATTAGCTGTTTATACTGCAAATTGCTCCAAAAATTCTAATGTGTAACCTTTGGATATACAATGTAGGACTTCGGCGACAAAATCAACGAAATGGTTAAAATTGCACAACTGCTTGGAAAAGCATGATGTATTCTTTTTATTTATGTAACATGGTCGTTGCTCTTTCACCCTAGTTTGATGTTGTGAACTGTTTGTCCAATGAATTTTAACGAGTTAGCTGATATAGATTGGATTGGATATTTGGGGAGGTGACCGACGGCTAAGGTCATTTGCGTCATAGGGGACAGGTAAGGGAGGAAGGATGGATAGAAATCTAGCGTCGGCATTAGCCTGCTCTTTACGAAAGGCACCAAGGGGGTGGTCCCTGTGGTGGTTTAACGTCTCATCCGACAGACGGAGTACTGTACTTGAAGTGCTCTCCACAAGACACTCAAGTGAGGATCGGACTTCCACTGAAAAACATCGTCCACCACAGGGATTAGAACCCTGGCCGCCCGTGTGGTCGGCGAGTACTCTAGCTACCACACCAATCCCATCCCCCTTAAACTGATATAATCAAGATTTGTTCCAAGAAGCACATTTAATTAAGACGGCTTCACCCTAAAATTACTAGAACGTCAATTTTTGTAATTTATTGTCCTTTTGTTGGATAATTTGTTCTTTATTTTTTGCGAACAGCAAAATGTCCCTTTTTCTCTGTTTTTATCTAAGATTGAAGGGGAAAAAACATTATGTTTATTGGGAGAATGGTAGAAACACGGGGAGAAACAGTACTTATCGCGATGATATTAATGACAACTTCGCGGAACAATGTTTTTAAGAAGGGGAATCCAGAAAAAACTGAATTCAAATAAAATTTAGGCATAATTGTGAGAAATTTGTCAATTGATGCATCATTCGATGTCAAAATTACGGTGATTTCACAGAAATGGCGCTGCAATCGGCTTTTATGGCTGGAAAGAAGGTATCATTTAAAATATACTCGTGAAATAATGTGCGTGTCATGTACGTTGATTTTGGTTGCCAATAGGAAACGTAGGTCATCGCCGAAAGCAGAATTTTTGAACCGAAAAAAATAAAATTCTACTAAACAATAAACAGTTTTCTTCTGTCCTACAATTA
Organism: Ceriagrion tenellum; assembly: GCA_963169105.1. Classification (NCBI taxonomy): domain Eukaryota; kingdom Metazoa; phylum Arthropoda; class Insecta; order Odonata; family Coenagrionidae; genus Ceriagrion; species Ceriagrion tenellum. The sequence goes on from OY720637.1 coordinate 128,568,952, forward strand.
TTTGCTTTGACCTACACCGCCACGGTGAAACATCCTTTTATTCATTGAACAAAATGACATCGGACATGTTTAAAAGAATAAATTATTGGCCTTTCTTTTTCTACCTGATCCCATTTGGACTGTTACCTCCGTCTGAATAATTTGGGTTACTAATGCGTGTTTCATTGATCACGATCAAATTGTTATATTCACAAATGTGAGGGACAAGTCGGTCCAGGCCATTGACATTGATGGAGAGAGCAGAACGTCATCAAACTGAAGCCTGAAAACCGAAATAACAACCATATTGTTCAACCTTACTTTCATATAGTTGAAGTTGTCCGTCTTTCACAGCATGGCGAAATATACTAAGTAATGGATGTAAAGCTAGATAATCTAACATCCGTTTGAAATTTTAGACAAGTAACTCTTGAAACATGTGTTAGTTGATCTCCTTAATTTTTCGGGATCTACCGCGTCTTTTGTTGGATAGTGACAACAGTTTTGCTAACGCTACTGTCAGCGTCTTCTGGTTGAAAATAGAGCTGTGCCGATCATGAGTGATTCGTTCATTTTGAACAATTCATTGGCATGAACCAAATAAATTGAATCACGTTCCTCGGCTAAAACGTTCATAATGAATCAAATCAAGCTGTTCTCGTTCATGAGTCGAGCGGAGTGGATTGTGAAGTTCAAAGTCACACGATTCATGAGTGATCGAGAACAACTTGATTTGATTCATTCAAGTTGAGCCAAAACACGCTGTTCATGATTAGAGAGCAACGTGATTGGGACAAACCTCATTCCAAGCATTCCATAGCCTTTTGATCACATATAGAATTTACTGATTAAATTTAAGGGATAATTTTTTAGAGGCGATCATATAAAGTTGATTGATTATAACATCGAACACAACCGATGCACCCAAACAACGCAAGTACACAAGATTATTAATATAAAATCTCCAATCGCCATGGCAGTATGGGCGAGTTTTTAGGCTCATTACTCCAGGCATCATGGTTTTAGCTGTTCTAAGGATAGGCACTTTCAGGTTCCTCAAGTCTTCCAATATTTTGACGATAAAACTAAATTAATCTGAAAATCGGAATTCATATCACACAATATCTCCGTGTAGGCAGCTTCTCAATGGTACGAAATGGTTGGATTTGATTCTTTGCAAATCTTCTGGTCGAAATTAGAGCTGAGTCGATCATGTTAGAGGTTGGTTCCTCGCTTATATTTGACTCCTCGTAGGGAAATCATTCATCGTCGTTAAATCACTCATCGCAGTCAATTGGTTCTCCCACGGTTCATTTCGTTCATTATGAGTGATTTAAAAGGATGAGTCATTCTCATGAACCAAATCGCATGAATCGAATCTTCGAAATGAATCAAAATTCCTACCTCTGGTCGAAAATGCCGGTTCATGAGTTTGGTCCTCATAATATAGGACCTATTTCCCGCGTATTTTTGGTGCTACTCTCTCATTGGTCCTTTTTAGAATTCTCCTCCTTGTATCGTCCAGGTGGTATCCTCTGTCTCTGTTGAAGTTGTCCGTCCGTGCTATCTCGATCGATTCTCTAATTCGCACTTACTTAGTCTCGATTTGACTAATTTTGCACCTGTATGCAAGAGCACGTGCATTGTAAGTGGACATTGCGGTCACATGTCCACCGTCACTGAAACGCGTTGTTGACAATGAAATTTCTCCATGTGTACTAGTCAGATTTCACCGCAATTTCCAGATTAGGTTTTCCGCCGCTGAGGCTGCCATGGTAACATTGGCCTAGTTTTTATCCCGCCTCTTTCAGGATTTTGATGCCATTTCACGTTCAGAACTGAGTACGCGAGCGACCTAATTAATTACTCAGCACCAAATACATTTTATAAAAGTCGGTCGTATCTAATTGAAGCGTGTTCATGATTGATAGCGTGTATTACGACGGAACCTAGGTTGAGGTCAATCATGCTATATATAGATTATCAAACAGCCTCCTTATGAAATTTAATATTTTTTCAATTCGAGGTATATTGAATTGCGAATCATTTTCCTACCTTCCGTTCCTGAAAGGTAAATGCTGCTTTCAGCTGGAGATACGTGAAAATTGACGCGGTAAACTAACCTTGACTGACATCGAATTATATTTTGTTAGATCCTCATTTTAGACCACATGGCATTTTCAGGAACATGAAAAATGGGGTCCAATTACATTTTGTTAGTAAAATTTCTCCTTGCGTGGTGACTGAGAATGGTTCCTATCTGATTATGTACATGTATATCAATCTTTTAAATTTATGAATTTACCTATGCAATACATTTTTCATAAATAAACTATGATCAATTCTCTGCCAACATGAGTATTAAAATCGTTTCGAGAGTGCCATTATCATTTCTTATTTAGTTTAATGTCATCAGCCATATATCTGATCTAAGATTACATATATACGAAGATAAGGGGCTCTAGTTGAACTTACAGGCCCAAGAAGCGCTTCCATTTACCATGGGTCTAGCTTACGATTTCTCACTGCCTCTTCTTACTTAATAACTTTAAGATTCATAACCCTCCATTACGTTAAAATTGTCTTACTTCTTCGAAAAACCCTTTTTTAACATGAATATGACTTAAGGTAGTGCGAGCGAGATAGTTCCCTAATCATAAGAGAGACCACATCCGAATTATACCTTTTAATTACACCAGTTGTGAGACACACGAATTAAATTTTACATTATTAATAATGTAATAAAATAGTTTTACATGACAGAAATTGTAATTAATGTATTGAAAATATCTAAATATGTCTTTAACTTGACTCATTTTTTTCACGCGGTACGTTTGAAGCTCCATTAAAATGGAAGGTTTATTGCGATCTCAAAGAATTAACTGCGGTGACAATTTGATTAATTTTCAAAAGTAGTTGAGAAAACCCACAAACTACACAGTGTTGATTTTTTGACGAGATCTAAGTGTAGATAATACCTCATTTGTAATATAAGGTCTCTCTGGAGTGCATACACGCACCATTTCCCATGTAAAAGGGCTGGTATTTTTAGCAAATATCTCGGAAAATAGTATGGTATGGTAAGGGGTTACATTTTTTTGTATCAATGGAAGGGTGATATATTTTTCTTTAAATAAGACCAAATTCATTGATCTCTAGGTACAATGATATTTCGCAAAAATACCGAAAGGCATCATCACATTTACAAGAGCTGTGGAATATGATAACAAAAATAGTTATTCATGCTATATTTTTCGTTTGTATGAGAGAAAAAAGAGTGATATTTGTGAAATAAAGATTGATTTCGTCTGGATTATGATCATTTTTAAGGAAAGAACGTAAGAATAAGTAATTATGATTTTTTGTGTATGTTATGTATCTAAAGATACACGTGAGAGAAATGAGCTGACATATCCTCGAGCAAGTCATCCCTAATACCTTACCCGTTTTCTCTACCATCTTGATTTTTATCTATTAGCAATTCTAGATTTCATTCATGAGAAACCCAAACTTCGAGGCAGTGGCACGGCTAGAGTTGCAGTTCAGATAGATTTGCGTCATGAAATGTGGCAGCATAATAAAATGAGTACAGACGGTATGAATGCCTGTTATTTTGTTGTTGATTTAACTTGAAGCTCCCGTTGTAGGAGTAGGTTTTAAAAATTTAGGCTCAGTTTACCGGTAAAAACTTTTTAAGCCATACGGCAGTGCATTAATCCCTTATTATCTCAAGAGAAATACTCACGTATGCATGATACAGAAAGAATTATATACCACCAAACATTTCAAACTTAGGTCATCATTTCGTTGCCGATGTAAGACTCTCCCTTTAAACCTACTCTTTTTGGAAAATCTGATTCTGTTTCGGCAATTTTTCGGCCGTTTTTGAAGCATTCGGGTCTTAATGGGAGTGATGGTGATGTTTTAAAGAGGTCAAGGGTGGATGAAGAACCCTTTTTTTCTGGAAAAGAATATTTTTTCATGTCCAGTAAATTTACATGTAGGTTTATGGTCCTGTGGATCTTTTCAGCAAAAGCACATAATGAACGGTGCATTCATAAAATTAGATATATGATTAAATTAATTTACCCCCAAGTCTTTGGCTATTATTTTACTCATTTTAATGTATTAAAGTTTGTTACGGAGAGCGGAATAGTGGTTTTGTTGTTATTTGAATGCAGTTCATAAGCAAGCAAATGTCGTCAAAGTTATATTTAATCAAAAGTGGTGTGATGGAAAAGTTCTCGAAGCCCATAAAAGAGTAGCTTTTAAGCTGTTGTGATTTATTTTAAGGACAGGATCATTTTATAATATTTTAGAGTTTTTTATTTTTTTTACACTTTTTAATATTTATTCATTATTTTGTCCTTTATTTTCTCTATAATTTTATCCAAAATGCCTCCAATCCAATGGCATAATATTTAGGATAGCACCACGAGATACATAAGTTACATCAAGATTACCGATATCGACTTTATACCATTAGCAATGGACTTACAGTCGAATTGCAATCATCCAAAGGGCGACAGCATTTTATCTGGGGAATTCTTGCCCTTGGCTTGGCCTTTTGTGTCAAAGAGAGGGAAGACTTCATTTAAAAAATGGTAGGTGATGGTAGTTTGAACCTCGCCATTAAAAATGTCTGTTCTGGCTTCATGGACCCGATGTCTCCTTTCATCTAGCTGCAGCCTAATGGCGACTGTGTTCTGCTTATTATCCACTCTCCAGGCTTCTCTTAATCCCTGCATGGCCCCAATAACTTCTTTTCAAATGACCTCTCCGCCACTCTTGCCCATACCACTGGGGCGTTATGACCGAACATCTAGAGCAAATGTATGTTACGATGGGCAAAAACGTACTGCTTTTCTACAGGAAATATCCCTCTGGGCTTTCGGATTACGTGAGGAAGTTTCCATCGAATACCATACATATATATCTCCCTGCGCACGTATAGTAACGGTGGAAATGAAGTATTTTTTCCATAGAGTAATAAAAATACACTACTAATTATTTCAAAAATCATAAATAAAAACTATCCCCCTTTATGATCCATTGAGAAGCTTAATTGAAAATACCCCTTAGAAAAAACTAAGTTAGGTTTACCACCTGCTAATTTTCCAAAATTAGGCTGGTATATACAACCTTGCACCAAAATTCTCAGTAATATGGCGAACGGTTATTTATACTTAGTTATACTGAGGTATATAAACGATGTATTTTCACTGATAACATATATGAATTAAGATCAAATGAAATTAAAATATTACTCATATATGAGTGCTAGTAAAAAACATTACGATTAAAAGGAAATAATATAATTTCCTGAAACCATGATACCAACCTGTTGGATTATATTGTTTTAAAATGCACAATTAGACCTAAAGATTAGGTTTTTATGGAATGTATTTTCCCATATTTTCAACCAGAAAAAGGAATTTTTAAGGACCCTCGTTAGAACATCAATCGATTGTTAGAGGTTAATATTCAACAGCAGCCGTTTAAGAGGATTGCCAAATTGGTCGATTCAATTGCCATTCTCATGATGCCTTATGGTCCTTCGATCCTAAGACTGGTTGGCTGCAACGCTCCATCCTTCCCTATCTAATGCTAGTTCCTTCATATGCTCGTAGCTTTTCTTATGTACTGTCCTCTTTATTTGGTCTACAAATCATTCCTCGATCTCTCTCTGGGGACTTTTTCATTGATTTGTCCTTCAATTATGTTCTTCACAAACCCATTGTATCTCAGTGTGTGCCCAATATACAGTTCTTCTTTTCTGTATGCTGTTTCATTTGGTGCCTTGCACTACTACACCTCTGAATACTTCATCATTTCATATTTTGTCCGTCCATTTTATTTTTAGTATCCATCTCCAGCACCAGGTTTAGGAGGCCTCATGTCTGTTCTGGTTGGCATTTCTAATGGCCCGTACTTCCGATCCATTCGAGTGCCACGCTCCTCACAAATGACTTTTCACACAGTTTCGTCATTTGTAATAATAATAATAATTATAATATATATTTATTGTTCAAGGACTTCATATCCTTTGGAACAAAGTACAGTTTATCAGAAGAAACTCCGTGGCAAAATAGTATTTATCAGGACACTACAGTTTACAAATATGAATATTCAATAAGCATATAGAACAGGTGTACCCAAAGATATGAACATTCATACATTCATTAATACAATAATATTTACAATTATTATAGTGCAAGCTTATAAAATATATAAACAATTAGTAAGGTTGAGAGATATTTATAGAAATTAACCAAAAATAATAAAAACAATAATAAATTAAACTGAAGAGTGAAATTAGGCACCCCTGATGGAAAGTTCCTGTAATGGGGTTGCCATTCCTTGGATATGGCGTTTTTCGGCAGTTACATGAAAATATAACAAAATAAAATATACAAAGGGTTATTCAACTAAACATAAGTAGTGTCCTTACACAATATGAAAATATCATTTGATCACACAGATGTTACAATTATCTATAGATAGTAGTATATTTAACTAAAGATAGTAGTATATATCTCAGTTAAAAACTATCCCCCTTTTTTATAAGTATAATTGTATAAGTAGAATGCAATGCATATGGAGCAACTCTACGTAAACTATATGGAATCCGTGAACATGGTCAATATAAACCTTATTGAAGAGGCTTATGCTATAGTTTTGAATAATATTTCAACATCTTTTTTTGTAAAAATAACCAATTTAACTGTTTTTTTGTAAACAACACTTGGTTGTTACAACGGTATAACTCTTGTGGTAACTGCATAAAAAATTTAAGTGCTATATAATTATAAAAATGTTTATGGGCATCAACATTAGATTTCGGAATTATAAAACTATGGTTATTTTTCTCAGCTTAGAAATCTGTTCTCCCTTGAGCGCAGAACTAACTTTTCATCATGAGTGCCTTCTTGACTTTGGCTATTCTTCGCCTGATGCTCGTTGAACTTTTTCTGCTCCAAGTGATGGTACTTTCGACGTAGGTGATGGAAACCAATTGCTTCAGTTATTATCCTCTCTGTATGATTCCTGCATTGAGCTTATCTTCGACGCATACTTGGATTTTCTCATTTGTCTTATTTCTTTTCTCATTCTTAGCGATTTTTATCCATTGAGTTCAGTGATATTTGAAGATGCCGAATGTCAAACATTAAAATGTTACGAGTAAAATTATATATCGAACAATACTCGTACGTTAAGACTCTCTCTCAGTTTCCATCTTATCTTTTTCTGCAATGGTTTTCCTGGTTCGAGGAATTAGAATGAAATCATCCTCAAAGGTGGTTGGAGTAAACTTAATGGTTGAAGGCGTAACTTTGCGGAATGTTACCGCAGACTTGACGAAAAAGAAAAATCTCTTAGTATATTCCACATTTAACACTTTTATTCCTGACCTAGGTTTCGATCGAAGTGGATTCCATGATTGCAAGTATTACATATAGTGTCTCACAACTTTTAGAGGAACTAAGTTGGGAGCCTCTAGGGACTCGGAGGCCACACGCTACGCTAAGGCTGCTTGATAAATTCAGAACTGATATTTTTCAGAGCGACATAGAGAATATTATCATGACTCCTCACTACATCTCTAGGTCTGAAAGATGCGACAAAATTAGAGAGATAAACTTCAGCACAGATAGGTACAAAAACTCGTTCTTTCCGCGAACAATAAGCTATCACAATAAAAATTGAGCTCCACTAAATACACTCCTATAAAATATGTCACCATTCCATCTCCAAAAACTTACACCCTTACACGGCTGGTGACCTAAAACCCCTGCCACACGCCTATGCGGCGGCTCGCAGGGTATTATGTAGATGTAGGTCGGGAATAAAAGTTTTAAGTGTGAAATATACTATGAGATTTTTTTTTTATTTTTCGTCATGTCTTTGGTTGGAGTATTCTGAAGGAGAAGAGCAAAACCTATAGTATTGCAGTGTCCTCTCGGGTGGATCTATTTCTCATTCCGGCGGCATGGGTCGCCGCGGTCCTGAATCTCTAAGGGAAAGGTGGAGAAGGGTGGAGGGGGCGGGAAGATGGTTTTCGGGGGGATGGAGGCCTTTCCCTCTTCCCGCCCAATCTTTAACGATGATGACGCCGATGAAAAAAGAAATTCGCCAAAGGGAGGGAGATGGGAAAAGAGAGCGAGAAGGGGTGAGAAGGGGCGGTTGGAAAACGCTGATTACTCCGTCGGGAAGTTTCCCTCGACGGGGACATCTGCTGCTTGGTGGAAAAAGTGTTTTTCAAGAGGAGAAAGAGTGGGAGGGACGGTGGAAAAAGGGAGGGCAGAAGATGAAAAAAAAAGTAAACCCAAAAAAAGAGTGTGTGTGTGACAGCCCTGCTGTTAAACATGTCTCTTCGAGGTCGATCCTATCGCCAATTCAAATGTCGCAAGGGTTGCACCCGATGGGTGGTTAAAAGATGAGGGGGGATCGAATTCTGTAAGGGGTAGAATTTGGTTGAGAAAAGTGAGCGAGGAGGAGAAAGGGGTGGGGCAGGAAGGGGGAGTAGATACATTGGCACCGAAAATGGGACCGGTCATGTGGTCCTCACCTAGTAATTCATGTACTTTGATTGAATGCAGAGGTTTTTGATAAATGGAGGTTATTTGTAAAAATTTTTACCTTTCTTATATTCACTTTATCATTTCTTTTATTTTTGCAATCTTAATACATTGTCTCAACCAATAGATAAAACTCTAAAAGCGTCTGCTTTAAGTCGAAGCAATAAAAATATTCTCATTTGTCTAATTTTTCCAAACATTCCTTGGATTTTGATCTATTGTAAGCGTATTGCAGATGATTAGTTATATACTTATTGGACCTAAATAATAAATACTTCAACGATAAACGATTCCTGAAAGTAATTAACGCTTTACAGTTAGGTCATTGACGCAATGCGACTCAATTAATGCCTTCCTACTGGCATGAATTTGCATCGCTATTTTAAGTTTAACCTAAGATTCATTGATGTGTTAGCTTATTAATATCGATAGTGTGTTGATGACAATTTTAGAGGTCAAAGTTTAAATGTGGATATTTTAAAATTGATGATTATGATGTTCTGTCCCGATCTTCTGTGTGGTGCATTCCTAAGTTATACTTTTTTGAGAAACTTTTGCTAAAATCGAGGGATAAAGAGGTTGGATTTTGAGTTGGGTGGAGAGGCACTCTGCCCAGAGTCATGTCATCTGGTCAGGAGTATTCGCGGGGCAGAAGGCCACGAGGGGAATTGAGACATTTTGATTTTCGGGCCGGCTTCGAGTGATCTTGACATGAGAAGGTGGTGGGTTGCTTAGAGAGTATCATCGGGAGTTTTGGTGAAGGGTTGATGATTGAGATAATTCTCCAAGACGATGATTAGGTTGGCGTTGTGGCTAGATGATTTGCTTCTGAAAACAAGAGCCCAAGCTCTGACCCATGTGTCCATCAGTGTACGAGATTTCTCATTATGGATTCCCATCCTCACTCTGCCTTGTGGCTATAACTTTCAGTGCAATGCTCCGAGCGTCGGATAAGACATTCAACTCTTCACTTCCTTGGTGCCTCTCGCTGTTTCTAGCTCCTCTATAGTCTATACCATTTCACCATTTCCCATGATGCCCTTCCCTGACAGATCTGACTCCAATAGCGTAAATGACCAAAGTTTCCGGTCTCCTAGCCAAATACCCCACAAACGACTACTCCAGGACATCATGACTATGCGTAGGAAGAGAAGGTGGGAGGTCCTCAACGGGAAGTAATATAGAAATATTGATAAGACTAGCAGGTGGTTTAAGGTCTAAAGAACATCAAATGGGGAAGTTTTAAGCTGGTGTAATATCTTTGAAATACTTTAAGTAGATATAGGGAATCTTTGTGTTGCCTTAGACCAATAGGATGTCCCAGGAAGGTCTAGAGAACGCTAGCAGTTGACTTGACGTCCGTGGTAAATCACAGAGTTCTAGGAGATGGTTTGACGTCGGTGGGATATCAAAGTGAGGACCGGGGAAGATGATATGCACGCGATCTTCCCTCCTACTCGTGTTCCACTCGAAGAGAATCAATCTCCTTGGCTTCTTTTGGCGGGAATTTCAGAGGTTTCCGGTTGATCCTGAGATTGGTAGGACTAGTTAGGCGGGTAGTAATTGTCTTCACGAGAAGTTGTTCTTAACCTGGGCTAAAAACGGTGACAATGCTGGAGGGGAGGTTTGAGAGGTTGGAGAGGGCTAGCTGGGTCGAGTTAAACAGCCTGCAGGGACACAAAATGATGTAATTAAGGCCTATAAGGTTCACCAAACTCATTTTCACTTAGATCATGGTTACTTAGATCTTGATAGTGATGGGCGGCAAGAAGGCATGCATTTGGAATTATTATACGTGAATCTTGTTTAAGAGTAGATAGGATTTTCCATTTCAAAGAAAAATATTATATTTTATTATAATTATAATAAATATAATTAACTAATAATCAAAGCTTTATCTAATTTTGATACTTTTGTTTTATGTATTTTTTATAAATTTGATTCTCTAAAGTTTAACGTAATCAAATGCAGTATTTACCATTGTTAGTCTCGTAAAATGCTCTTTTTAGATTTAACAGTGCAAAACATCACATCCAAATTTTAAGAAACATGTCGACAAAAAGGAGAACTATTCGCTGACAATTTTTAACAATCATTTATCCTCGTTTCCACCTCAAGGCGATGCAAAATTTCGCCCTTGGGTCCTTGTAGTATTTCATCTTACATTTCCTGATTAGGAATTGTAGTATGCAATGAGAGTTATGCGCTACTTAGAGATATTTTAACTTGACATCACTTAAATTATCTTTACTAATTCAACACTGTGGACTCAAACTATTGCGCAACAATCGGACCTCAGGTATGAACAATACCGCAGGTGGTCACTCCGTGCATCTAATCCACTCAGAACACGTATCATTAGTCAAGTCTCGTACTTCAATGACTTCAACCTACTTTTTTAAGGCCCTGCCGTGGGATTTGATGGGCGTGGAGGAGGAATAGAAATGGAAGGTTGGAGAGCAAGGACTGTGAGATTTTCGAGGGAGCGGAAAAAGGTTTGAGGAATTCAAGGAAAAGAAAGGAGTTGGCAGAGGAATGAGAAGGGTGGAATACGGAAAAGGGAATGATTGAATAATGTGGAAGAGAGAAAGTTTACGTGCCTGGCAGCGAGATGATCGCCTCCTACTAAAAAAAGATGGAAGAATGTGTTGCACGGATTATATAAAGAGCACCATCTTTTGGAGAAAATGTACTTACAGTGATAGCAGTTGTTGAATAACTTGTTATTAAAGACTATAAAACTCGGCATTTTCTCTTTACAATTGAAAACGAGTTGAAAAATAAGATTGGTCAGGACTCATGAAATAATGAAGTGGTGTCATCAGATACTACACTGTTCATCTTAGCTGATCATCCTTTTTGGCCATCTGTTGAATATGAATCTCTCTCTTTGAGATGCATGAGTAGGATGATTAATAATCCATGGAGATTCAAATTACGCGCTTGAGTTTCCCATATGATCCTCTTTGACAATTGATGACCTATGTTATGAAGTATTTTCGATAGTAAAATATTTTTGACAAGTTTTCACCACGGTATCTACATTTTTGAATATCTGAGTGAATAATTGGGGTGGATTTCGATTTTAACTTTTCATTTTTATTTGGATAAAAGTGTCTTTTGGATTTACTGTGTTATAACTACTATTTCAGCAACAGTTTCGCCTGGCTATTCTTCCGGCTTCGCCAGGCTTTTCGAGACAGCAATCATGATAAATAGACTTAAACAGAGAGGATGGCTACAAACTTCCTTATACGTGGAAAAGACTTTTGCAAAACTCGAGTCTAAGAAATTCTGTTATATAATAACCACCGAAGTTTGTTTATTTATTAATTATTGTTTTTTCAAAAATCCCGACGAAGCCAGCATCCAGGAAGAATATCCAGGCGAAGCAGTTGCTAAAATAGTAATTATGACGCAGTAAATCCAAAATGCACTTTAATTCAAATTGAAATGAACTGCGAGAACCTAAGAAAATATAACCTTTGATTTTGTTTCATTATAAAAATCATTGCTTTCACATGCATTCTTGTAACGGAAAGTAATTATTTTAATGACTAAACCGGTTGATTTGTTTTTATTTCAAACGCCCCATTGTTGCGAGAAATCCGAGTATTGAGATCGTCAAGGGGAATTTAGGGTACATGTATGAGATATCGTGCGATGTATCCTTAACTTTAAGATGCAATATTTATATCGGAATTAGATACTGATGTTCGAATATCGCATTACTCTATCCTTCCACGTTCATTGGCCCCCCTCTTCGTCTCCCCTCACACGCCCCATCAAAATCGCTTTCCTTCGGCGACCTGAAGTGGATTGTTAAGGTGAGGAAGGAAGTATAGGAGAGGAACGCGAAAGGGGGAGAGGTTAGTGGAGAGGGCGAAAAGTATGAAACTGGTGTATGAAAAGCGCCTTGCCTCCTCCTCTTCCTCCTCATCTTATCTCTCTCCTCTCTGATATCTGCCCTTTCTTTCCTCCTCTCTTCCTTCCCCTCCTTCCTATCTCCATGGTCGTCATTTTCGCATAATGCCTTTTGAGTGGGAGAGGAAAGGGTAGTGGAACTGTTTTGACGAGGAGAAGTGGGGGGGTCGAGGGTATACAAAAGGTTCCGAGGGAAGGGGAAGTGGGAGAGTGAAGGGATAATAGCGAAAAGGGGGCGATTCCATCGCGAAACGGGTGACAGGAGTGGGGGGGGGTAATGAGTGGGACGACGGAGCTGCCAACATGGCGGAATCAAGTTGGCCCATCTGCCCCACATTACTCCACTCGTGTACATAAACGCTGTTAAGTTGGCTAAGGTCTTTGGGTGTTGATTCTTAGGGTGCCTTTATAGCTCCACGTCACGTGTACGCCAGGACTTGCGAGCCAATGAAATCTCGTGCTGAGAATTTATTACGTCATGTCGCCAGCTCCCTGGCGGCCTCGCAGAAAATTCTGAACTTGTTGGATTTCAGTGCGAGGGCGCGGCTGTAGACCGGGCATTTTGAAGCTGCAACAGGGATGGATAGAAAAGTTTGACGCATCAAATGTGCTGAATTAGTTGGGTCAAGAGCTTGGAATGTGATTATTTATGCTGGTTTAAATTACTGAGAACTTCAGAATATTTGCATTTTGAGGTTTTTCCAAATATAATGCATAATTGCCTCGGGTGAAACGCAGGAAAAGGTAGTGGCCGCATGCTCATCGAAGTGGTTGTTCATTAGAAATGTAATATTAATCTGAATATGAAAAGTTAAAATTAATTACCTACCTTAAACCCCTGGCAAATGAAATACACTTAACTATGACCCCAAAATATATTCTAATCTCACTCTACCTAGAAAATATCTAATAAATCCTATCTGTTAATAACAAAAAGAACACTAAAAGCAAATTAACGATACTCCCAACTAACCGAAAGCGAAAGAAAGAAATACTCAGAGGTAAATCTGAAGCGCAACTGTATCAATCAGCCAACAATTCAGAGGATGTAGCGTGGTCTGATGAAATGCATGGAATTTTGCGCCGATTTCTCGTCCCACATATCGTCCTTCATCCGTTAGCGCAGAGCAGAGCTATTAAGGGCCCCAAGTGGGGTCTGCGCTGTCGCTACCCGTTGCAAAAACGTGACGCGGAGCTATAAAGGCACCCTTAGGGTCGCATGATGCGATATGTTTTCGATGCAAGATTTTTATCATACTCGCGTAAGAACTGAGATAAAGCTATCGTACCATTCCACAAGTTTATTTATTGACATCATGTTTCGATGTCTTATTACACTGTCTTTAGGTCAGGCTTGTCGCAGTACAGTGCAGGTCACACTTATCGCAGTACATTACTATAATAAGCATTATATGAAGATGGTGTTATTCGACATCGAAACGCGTTGTTGAGCAAGAAATCTGTGGAAATGTACGATAGTTTCGCTTTAATTCTAACAATACTTCCACATCGGAAACGGTGAATTATACTCGCGTTCATTAAATTTGTAAGCTAAATTTATGCTCCTGATCCATGATTTTTCCTATAAATATCCTTTTCATTGAATTTATTTATTTATATATTCTGATGTTTTGGAAAGTTTTATTTAATTAGTACCGCCCCTTACCCAGTATTTCCGGAGAATCTCAGCCAAATATTAATCTTGGCAGGAAATTTCGTTTACTAGACCGTTGATTGATCATCTCAAGGGAATTGGAGAAGTAGTCCAGCGTTAATGAATAGGAAAGTTCCTTTTCATTTTGAAGGGAAATTCATTTTCATTCATGATGCTGGTTAACTCTAGGGGTTCTCAATTAGCAAGGTACTTCAGTTAATGGAAGAATATTTATTTCCAACTTTTTAACTAATTTCTTTACTTTGTTGTCATTGTATAACTAAAATGTTTACTGATTAAATACAAGAACAATAATGTCTTGAATAAGTCTGGTATTTGGTTTACCTTGACTGATTTCAAGCATGGCTTTATTAATTTCCTTGGCATATACATATAATCTGTAATATATGTACTAATAGTACTGTAATATAATTCTTATTAAGTTTATGATGTTATTTCTAATATAGAATTAGGGCATTTAATTATAAACGTGTGTTTCAATCAAATTTTCCACTGAAGGGGATGAAATTAATGCTGGTTGGCATGCATAGTCATATTTCAGCACGACCAACGACGATGAATTGACTGATGTTAGGATGGGAAACATTCGGTAACTTACCGACAGGTGGGATCCTGTTGGCACAACATAGCAATAGTAAAATTATTAATTTGAACCAAATGGATACTTAAAAAAGAAGGTTTTTTAACTACCAATTAATATCCTTAAAATTAACTACCTTATACGCCATTACTAAAAATAAACTCCACAAATAATAGCAAATTCGATTACTGACGTCTCGTTCTGAAACGCACACCAGCGCCCGCCATCTCTAATCCATATCTGTTTTAAATACCCCGCCTAGTACGCAGGGTCAGAAACAAATGTGTACCAAAATCAGCAGCGTACTAAGTTGACCGTAAAGCGGTCTATATCATTCACTTGAATGTTTGACCCCCACTACTGATTGTGTCCCGATCTATTCCAAATTAATTAATGGAACATTTTATTCATACACCGGCAAGTTAAATTAGACACACTGATTGTTGCATCTTTCTATTCAAGGGTTGAGTGATGTTAAATTCAGGGTTTTTCATCTAAAAATAAAGGGTTGACCATAAGGGACTGTAGGAGAGTAGAAATGATGTATTAGGTAACTAGGATGGGAAGTAGGACTTCGTATCGTACATGGTATTGCCACACGAGCCGAATGCAAGGGTGGCTAAAATGCGGATCACAAAGTCCTATGCCTTTCCGTGTAACGCATATAATTTTTGCCGCTTCTGCGTTGAAAATTCTTCGTTTATATCTATAAAGAATAATTTTTACTCTGTCAATGCTTCGCTAACAATGGAAATAAAAAAAAGGTCATGTCTTCGGCGGATATAGTAATTCTCATGTCAATTAACATTTTATGAACTGCTTTATGGATAAATACCATTTAAGACTTGTTATACCCCTTCATTTATCTACTTAATTATTTATATTTATATTAATTATTCTCCCATTGATTCATCATGCCTCCTATTATATTTACTAACTGATTTTTCAGGTATAAAATTATCTGTAGAGATTTCAAAGGAAAATCTCGGAATTCTCCATCGAATCCAACACCGACACCTTCTGATGAACTCATATTTAGATGTAGTTTGTTGGCTTATGAACTTAACCTCTTCAGTCCCGAGGCATATTCAGCATTATTTTTGGAAAATTCTTCTTACTTACGTTTTGCGTTGTAAGCCATGTTTGCAGAGTTAATATCTCTGTGAATAAAGATTCTTAATGATGCTGCCACTTATCAACAAGCGCTGAAGTAGTGGCGATGCCAATATTTTGCGTTGCTGAGCGGGAAAAAATTAAAAATTCTGTGTATTGTATACAATACGCCAGGATCGCGGAGGTTAATTTGACTTTTTAATTTATCTATTTCCATACGGCAAGACTTGCAAAGAGGAAGTGAAATGTGGTGATGCATAAAATTCGTTACTAGGGTGAGCGTACATGATGTAATGTGAATGCATTTGGGAGCAAAAGCGCCACTTTATCCCCGCAAAATCGGTCGGAAAAATATAATTCTGCTCTGGTGAGGCAATTTTTTGTCAATTTCAGGGGACGTGGCTCTTTTGGGAGATAAGGGTTTGGGGAATGAGGGAATAGGGTTGCGAATGGGAGAGAGTGGTTCGGAGGAGGATGAGGTTCATTTCACACTCGGCTTGAAGACAAAAGAGGGACAGGCTCACTCCCTTTAGTCGGTGGAGATTAAAGGAGCTGCTCTAATCGAATGAATAATATCCCGCAAACCACGCGATACCCGAGCATCCATTATGGGACCGTGTCTAACTATTGAGGCGGATCACCGGCGTCTCAGTCCTCCTTAACACGTCAAAGATTTGGGGCAGCGGGAATGAACACTGGCGGAGTTTCCGTGGGGATTGTTTTGAGTCGAAACCTACACTTAAGGTAGTGCGAGCGAGATAGTTCCCTAATCATAATAGCGACCACATTCGAATCATACCTTTCAATTTCACCAGCTGTGAGACACATTAATTAAACATTGCCTCATAAATGGTGCAATAATATAGTTTTACATGACAGAAATTGTAAGTAACAAAATGAAAATATCTAAATAAGTCTTCAACTTGGCTAATTTTTTTCACGCGGTACGTTTGAAAGTACATCAAAACGGAAGGTTTATTGTGATCCCGAAGAATTTACTGCGGTGACAATATGATTAATTTTCAAAAATAGTTGAGAAAACGCACAAACTACACACTGTTGATTATTTGACGAGATCTAAGCGTAGGGAATGACTCATTTGTTAAATAGAGTCTCTCTGGAGTGCATACACGTACCATTTCACATGTAAAAGGCCTGGTATTTTCTGGCAAATATCTCGAAAAGTAATGTGGTAAGAGGTTAAATTATTTGTTTCATTGGAAGGGTGATATATTTTTCTTGAAAATGAGACCAAATTCGTTGATTTCTAGGTAAAATGATATTTCGCTCAAACTACGTTAATCTCAACATTTAATACGAGTTTTAATGCGAGTAGTTTCATATAATTCTACTTCCACCAATTATACTGTCACTGAAAAATAAAAATTGATGCTCAAACTATGCGGATAATTCCACAAATATATTTTCAATAAACATTTTTCTAGCCATATACGATTAACGAGAAAGTGCTTGGGATGGTGAGCAAAGAAAGTAGACTTCCGAATTATACCCGGAATAGACAGTATAGGTGGCTAAAGGATGGGTTACTCGAAAGTGTGATAGAGGGAAGGATGTTGTGGAAGGGAAGAAAGATGATATTTCATGGACGATGAAGAGTAGATCGTATGCCGAGGCGAAAAAGGAAATACTAGAGGTTGTTAGGTCCCTGAAAGTGTAGAAAACCGGGAGGAGACTCTCTGACTTTCATCAAAACCTAACTTTACTGGTAGAATGCTTAAAAAAATACGCCGTTCAAAGCACCATTTATGTGGAAAAAGCACGTTATGACTTCAATTTACGCGGTGATTTAATTAAAAACTCATAGGTCGTGGGGTGCATATTCTTATTTTTCATCGATTACCCGGGATATTGACATTATAAGTAGGTTTCCGTGAATATGACACTTAAATTAGGCAGAGAAATACTATTTATCAGTATGTATCCCAATATAATATGCAAAAAACTACATGGAAAGGTAAAATTTCGTTGCATGTATCAGAAAGGAGACATGTTTTTCAAAGTTTCTGGAGTATACAGGAAATGATATTGATGACCTTCTAACAATCTAAAGATGTTTGATCGTCCAAATTTGAGCAAAAAGCTAGCCTACAGTGAGATTTTTTAATGATGGTTGCTCGAGTTCAGGCTTAAATTTCAGCTGTACATCTATAAAGGGGAAGAAAAAAATACTTTAAGTTAGTTTGAGCGAAATATCATTTTACCTATAAATCAATGAATTTGGTCTCATTTTAAAGAAAAATATATCACTCTTCCATTGACACCTAAAATTCAACCCCTTACCACATTACTTTCCGAGATATTTTCCAAAAAATACCAGCCCTTTTATATGGGAAATGGTACGTGTATGCACTTCAGAAAGACCTTATATTAAAAATGAGGCATTCCCTACACTTAGATCTCGTTAAATAATCAGTAGTGTGTACTTGGTGTGTTTTCTTAACAATTTTTAAAAATAAATTATATTGTCACAGCAGTAAATTATTCGGTATTATAATAAACCTCCGCCCATTATTGCACCTTTAATAATGCAATATTTAATTTGTGTGTCTCACAGCTGTTGAAATTAGAACGAATAATTCGAATATGGTCTCTATAATGATGAACTATCTCGCTCGCACTATCTTAAAATAATAAGAAATTCACCTGGGGAATTGAAAAAAATTGAATTCTAGTTGTAAACGACCATAGAATATAAAAGTAAAATATGGATGAAAGTTTCCTTTCCATTGAGCAAAAGTTTTTCCAGGCATAACGTTTTACGTGGGCAGCTCATAGAGGATAAAGCTAAAACCTAGAAATTTTTACCCTGCCGAAAAAAATAAATACTGAACCTCAAATAAATGTGTTCACGAGGACCAAAGCAGATTTATACGGGAATAATATTACCACAACTCATTTTGCAATGAACTTTTGGGATCTTTTATAATTGATCCCAAAATCGAGATTATCCATGGCAAAAAAGATTCAACTGTTGGGTCCGGACTCACTGTTAGGTTTAATAATTTCTGCGTGTTTTTATAATAAGTCGATGGCAAGATACTCTTACCTTTTACTTCACGGTGAAACAAGCAATCGAAAATAAATGAACCGAATTGGATCAGAGACTTATGAAAAAGTATTGATGAATTATCATGGTTCAGTCCTCGACTATCTAGCTTAAATAATAACATATTTGTGTGTTTTCCACAAATTTAATAGATTGAACGCAATCGAATGCTGATATTATGCCATCGTCAGGTGCACAGTATACATTGATTGTATGCTGTGTACCATATACTGATATATTGTATATTGGACACCTGATAATGGCGTAATAGCTGAAACCGGTTGTGTTCAATCTGATAAATCAGTGGAAAACACAAAGTTGTGTGTTCATTTCAAACTGTGTAAATATTCCACTATGTGAGATCTTCATCCAACTACCCCATCATCTAGCATCCAAAGACGCAAAATCAGAAGAAGCAATTTTTTTTCAGCTTCTGATACATATTTCGCCAATAGTAATCGAAGTATCTTAATTAGGTTTTGCAAACATAGGGAGCATATAAGTGGGGTTTTCTCCCGCTTCCTTGGGGTCCATATATGGAGACCCAATGTATCCCATGCAAATGTTTGATATGGTTTGGAATGGAGAGGCCTTAAATATTTGCGGTCCACTCTCTAATATTGTAAGTTTCTTCATGAATAGACTGAAATAAGGTATAAATGTTGTTTGTCTTTGCTAAGTACAAACATGGATATGTTTACTGCACTATATCTCAATGTATTAAAGTATGTTACCACGTTGTCAACTTTTAACTAATATTTTCTAATAATAATTCTGAAAAACTGTAGGAGGATTGCAATGACATACTGTGATAGCTTCAAATTCTTTTCGATTTAATGCTTGACTTTGTTGAGAATGTCTCATTATGGGGTTTACATGAAAACCCTCTGGTTCATTGTGGAAATTTCGTAGCGCATAGGGATTCGTCGATTAAAAAAATATTGTTAAATATTCAGTGGAATCTCGATCATTTAAGAGCCGATTTACCAAGGTTCCGCATTATCTGAGGAGAAGATCTCTATGCCATGGATGTACCAAGCAGGTTAATTCATGGAGACAAATGTCTAAAGTCGGCCCTCGTCAATAGAAAATCTATTCACGGAAATATCTTATCCCAGCCTTGATAAAAATGAAGGGCGGATAAGTGTATCTTTTTTAACGCAGTTTTTTCTTGCTCAGAGGCCTCCCGTATTTTTGGAATTTTTAATCATCCGAACAGGTCTGAGTCCACATAACTTCGGATAATTGACACCTCATTTGAGCACCTGAAGTAATAAATTCATAGTATCTCTTTTTTTTACTAAATCGCGAATACTATGCTCAGATACCTCTCAATGCCTCTCAATAATAGGCTTCACCTGACGACATCAGTCACGGCATGAAATGGCGTAACGACTGGTGGCGCGAAAACAGGGCTACACTGATGCTCACAAAAATGTTACTGATGTTGACCAAGACGCTCTCAAAATGGCAGCAATTTATTTTTCAGCAACCATACTCTTTGAATTTCTCAAATGATTTCATCTCTCAATCTATCCATTGCCTTAGCAAACTTTTTTATTCTGGTAAACATCATTTTTGCTGATTAAAGCTTGCGTAAGTCTTCCACGTTGCAGCTCCACACGCGGGTTGGTTACTTAATACGTAATATACTTAATACGTAACCGTTTTGGTTCCCTTCGCGATTTGTTATGTCTTTATTTGAGCTCTTAATTTAGCTATTCTAGATATTATTTTAGCATATTATTTAGATATTATTTAGATATAATATAATTAAATAATTGACCGGTAATATCGATGTGTTTTTTCGGCCCTACGGATAAGGTGGTAAAAGTTTCGATGCATTAAACTGATATTCTGCCGCATTTCCTCTATTTCTGATTGCCAATTTTAGTTGGCCCACGTATTTGTCCCTCATTCTCTCTCATGTGGCTTTCCCCACCATTTTCTCGATATCTTTTCTTAATATTTTATTAGTATTTTGAGATTATTATTCATACGCAACACATTAAATCAAAACTTGTAAATTTTATTCCGATGAGAATTCAAAAATAGGATTTCACATATCGTGCCGATATTCAACCAATTCATTCGAACAGCAGGAGGTAAAACAAAAAAAAAATGTTTTTAATTAAAACCTTTTCAAAATGATTCTATTTCTATCAATGAAGTCTAATACATTAAAATCTTTAAAACGTGTAGTGGTAAATCGTGCTGTTGTGGGGGAAACTTCTCGTTGATCCAGTCTCCTCAGGGGTAACCATGTTTTAATGACATGGTTCCGAGCTTTTCGAGAAGCTAAATAAAAAAAACTAAATGTGTTGAAGGGGGGTGGAGCAAAGTGCGTGACGTATTCCTACCACGCCTCAAAAGCCCAGGCCTCCCACCCAATCCATTGTTCACTCGTAGAAGGTGCTATTGACGAGCCCTCTCGGCTTTAGAAACGGTTTTGTGGCGAAGGCATCGGAGTGGCGTTGTAGAGCTTGTCGCGCTCCGCTTCTCGTCAATGCTTCGCTCTCCTTAACACACCCTCATCCACGCCGCTGCCATTGATAGTTATTGTTCTGGATCTTCGCTCGCACACTGTGGACCGTTCACCCTGAGAGAGGGTCTGGAGCTGATATCAAGGTCGAAAGTGCAGGCCTAGTGGGGGGTTTTGTGAGGTGAAGGGTAGGGGGTGGAAGTGTTGGGATTTATTACGAAGGCTAAGAGGTTAACATGATGGTGACACTAATGGCCGACATGCTTTCCTGTGCCTGGAGGTAAACTTGCATTGAAACCTTAGAGCACGCTGAGCGTGAGCTGATAATGGCATGGACTTGTCCGGTGCTGGTGATGTTCATAAAGCGGGCAGTTTTCCTTGCACCTTGCCTACCGTTGAGCGAGACTCTGGGAAACCATTTGTTTCGAATTTAAAAGTCACAATAGAACTCTTTAGCCCTTGTATGTCTTTTATCACAGATAATATACACCACAGAGATATATAGACACCCTTTAGAGAATACATTTTCCTGTTTTTGGGTTGCCGGTTCTTTTAAATTTACATGAGTGTTGCAAATAACGAAATATTTAAAGTTAAAAGTGTGGTCAATGCATTCCAGAATATTCATCATTTACCGTCATATGATAAAAATTTGAATGAAGAAAAGATGGGAAATTGGCTTAAGTTATGAACAGTTTGTAATGCTTTATTAAAAATTCACACGTACTATGGTGCGTTTATGGAAAATGTTTATTCTTTGATTTCCTGCAAAAGTTCTGCTTCCGGTATGACCGGGTTTTGATTAAGTTCATAAGTTTTCATGTACTTTTACTTTAAACTCAGTTGCGGCAATAGACCTAATATTTTAGAGGCCCAATACGAAATTTTCTCACTCCTACCCAAGATTTTTCATCTGTTGCAACACTGAGAATCCCTTTTACGGACACAATTCCCAGCAATTTCTCCTCAACACATACTACATCATTTGCATACCTAGAAAGGTACAGAACCATAATTTACATTAAAAGGGTATCATAACTAGTTGCCAATAAGTTAAAAATCCTGAATAATACTCTCTACAAGTTGTTGCATGCACCTTAAAATTCCTCCAAATCTTGAGAGCGACTTAGTGTATATATTCAATTCCCTGTGCAGGCTGTGACGGTATTTAATGGTCACAGTTTTTCAATGATAGTTTACACCAGCGTAAATAATTTATCAAATTTGCAGATGAAATATGTGCCCTTGCGCACCATGCCATCACTAACAACCACAGTTTCGATTTTTAAAATGCAAAAATTATTGATTACGATCCATGTTTACGCACATAAGAATTTTTAAATAGACGGTAATAATAATAACAACACCAATGCCTGCAGCAGGAGAGTAGGCATTCATAAAATCATCAGAATTTTATTCAATTGATAAAATAAACTCTTATAGTATTTTGTGTTTCAAAAGGAATCAAATGTAATCAATTGCTATATCTACTATTATATTTATTTTACTTTTGTTGAATTTTGATTTCATGTACTTATGTTTCTGTATAATTTTGGGTTTGTTTATTTTAATTTCTTTTCCGCTCATACATCTGTTAGATATGACATTTGCTTCGTTTGATGTTCCATGTTTACCATTTTCAAATGCACGTAAATTCATTATGTATGCTTTAAATGCCACAATATTTGTAAAAACGTCTAATTAAATATATGTATGATTTATGTATTTATAATAGTAATATAGAGATGTAGAGCGACGTCAAAATAATATTCCATGTCACATTAAAACACACCTCTTCTGAATTTCCCAAGCATACTAAGCTTAGCCTGATTCCTCCGAGTCTCGAACGGCTCCAAAACTAATCCCTCTTAAAGCATAGAAACTCTTTGGTTGAAGGGAACAGTGTTTAACGATTCTCGCCGGATTCCATTGTTTTTTAATTATTTATAGGGTAAACTATTTCGGTTCAGGATCCCAAATGCTCGCTATGTATTCGAGGCGAGGCCTAACCAGAGCGGAGTTGCTCCTCTCTTTCAATTTGTCATCCGAGGACTTTCCGACAAATTCGCTTGTAAAGTCTAATTTCTTTAAGGCTGTTTTTTGTATGTTTAGTAAGTGTGTTCTTAATTATAGGTCCAAAGTCAAGGCGATTCTCAGGTATAGTCTGATTGGACAATGTATTTCAACATAAGTTAAAGACATTAATTACTGGGAGAATTTTTAAATAGTTTTAGATCGTGATAATTATGTGCCTGCTACCATTTGTCGTACATTGATAGCAAGTAATCGTTATTGCTTGAAATCCACTAATCAAGCCCGGTCGATTGAGATTCAATCATCTTGCTCTTTGTCACTCCCAAGATCTGTGCTTTGGGAGGAAAAGACCTTTTTCCCTTCAAAGGTCTTGTGGATTCCGCTCTAGTTTGACGCGATGGGAAAATGGGTCTTACATTCCAAACGAGTCTTTTGAGAAACGTTTGAGCGATCTAATCCTTTTATTCATGGAATTCCATTGAATTGTAAACGCATTCCGTCTCAAGTTCCTCTCATCCTCTTCCCATGATTGGGTTTAATGCAGTTGATTTAATTTCACCGACGTTTTCAAGGAAATACCATCCCTGCTTTCCTGCTTTTAGATGGAAATCTTGTCATCCGTCGTAGAACGTACCGATTAAAGCATTAGGGTGCCGTCGGATTGAAAAATGGGAAATTCTCTTTGCATTGAACCGCTTGTCGAAGTAAAACTGATGTGATGCTTGAAACTACGATCCATAGATACTCTTTGTAATGAAATTTAAGCCTCATTTTGTCGTGCTTCCTTGCCTGCACATGGTTTGTTTGCAGATCGGCGTATAATATGAACCTACGCTTAACATATAATGTTTGTTAATTTGTGACTTTTGTTAATTTGTGTGCAGTTAATTTGTGACTACAAATTAGCTATCTATTAATAGTTCATTAGAGGCGTTTCTTGCCTCTTGTATTAAATATAGCCTAACTGATTAATCATTTTATGTGTCTATAGAAGTTCAAAGCATCATTTTATGACCTGAAAAATTCTCAGATGGTTTTTTGACGTCTTGATTTTTTTAATTTGTAAATATAAAATAAGTGTTAGGACTCAAGTTCATTCCACGAGCACCTTCATTTGCATCTCTCAATGAAGTTATACGCATGAGTCAGTCATATGATCCCATTCCACGGAGTATGTTTTTCAGTAACCTTCATTCATCAGCTACATCAACTATAATTTTTGGAATAAACTTCAATTTTCGGAGGATTATGTGGCACGTTCACAGTACAACAGTTTTGCATATATCACTAACAATTGCATAACTTGTCGCAAAAGCCAGGTCTACTGTTGAACTGATATGTACGGAAGACATGTACGAGAGTGTCCATAATTGAAAAATGTTTGAATTTGATGAATCTAATGAAAGCCAAAAACTTGTTCTTCAATATATGAACTGTGTAATCGGAGATTTTGGTCAAAGTACTTCTGCATCCTATGCCACTCGCGTAACAACCAATGTCTGCTTATACGCCCAAAATTTTAGGCGGTGAAATTACTGTAAAAATAACCCTCATAAATTACTCTAATAATAAACGTATTCTTCTTAGCTTGCTTCAGTCATGCATGTTGTGTAGGATAATGGAATTTTTACTGGCGAACCATTTTCATGAGTCTCTCGAGATGCTTGGCGGTTGATGCTCCTCCAGCAAAATCTCTGAAATTAATTGCTCGTCTTATAATTTTTCTCACTTACTTTATATTCGTCGGAGCCATCATCTGCCTTCTTGAGCCCGAAGATCGATGAGTTTCTTAGGCGCGCATCATGTTTCTTTTCTTTTAAATTTATTTTTCGTGCAGGAGGAGAGAGAGAGAGTGAGTGTGTGTTGAGAGCGGGGAAAGTGGAGAGGTAGGGTCTGGTTGGAGAAGGATACAGAGATGGATAGAGAGAGACAGAGAACGGAAAAAATAAAACACGCTCACGAAGCGCGTGGCTTTAGATTTTTTATTCGTATTTATCGCCATCGAATCGACCTTGGGTGGGTTGGGGATCACTCGCTCGCGAAAAAAATGCTAAAATGAAAAGAAGGCGACCACCTTGAAGGAATGCGTGCACTAATTTCGTCGAAATTGCCATTCGTTAGTATGAACGCGTCCCGGGGAGTTTGGAGGTGGTCTTCTTGGGGTGGGGAAGGATGGGGGAGAGTGGACCAACCACCGATCCTTCTCTCATATAGTTCCCCGCCCGCCTGTCGGTCCTAACTCCGAATTGGAGTAAGGTCAAGAGCTGGACGTGGGAGGACGCCGGTTGATACACTCGACCGCGACCTTCGGCAATTTCTAGTTTTTTTTTGCGCTCGACATTTTTCATTTTTTTTATTAGTTTCTTTTTCCTACCACTGTTGGCGCGCTTCCCACTCCTTCTCCTACGATCGAGAGCGCATGCGTGCGGGCGCCAATGAGGGGTGGAACTCCACTGATTGGTCCCCGCGGGACTCCACGAGCCGGCTCGGGACTCCCGTAGGCATTCCATTATTAACTTCGACGCGGGGGATAAGTGATTGATTAGACGCCGGTGGATGCTTCGTGAGGCGAGAGCATAATGGAGAGACCGAATACAAGCTCAGCATCGGTGGTTTTTGCCAATTTTTACACCGCACAATATTCTCCGATACTTTCTTTCCTTAGATTTTACTATGACCATCGTGCCCGTATCCCTTAAATCTTTCATGTACCTGTGATTAAGGTAGTTTGCGCGAAATACCATTTTACCTAGAAATCAATGAATTTGGTCTCATTTTAAAGAAAAACATATCATCTATCCAATGACACCAAAAAATCTACTCCGTATTACATTACTTTCCGAGATATTTGCCAAAAAATACCAGCACTTTTCCATAGGAAATGGTACGTGTATGCACCCCTGAGAGACATTATTTACAAAATGAGGTATTTCTAACACTTAGGATGTGGTAAAAAACTAACAGCGTGTAGTTTGTATGTTTTCTCAACTATTTTTGAAAATCGATCATTGTCACCACAATAGGTTCTTGGGTATCACAAAAAACTTTCCGTTTTGAAGGAGTTTTAAACGCACCGCGAGAAAAAAATTAGTCAATGCTTATTTAGATATTTTCACTTAATTACTTATAATTTCTGTCACGCAAAACTATATTATTGCACCATTGATAATGTAATATTAAATTGATGTGTCCTACAGCTGGTGAAATCATAACGTATGATTCGAATATGGTCTCTATTATGACTAGGGCACTATCTCGCTCGGACTACCTTGAGAAGGATCCACGTAGGAATTAAGATTTGTCTACTCCCATTCAATGTCGACCCGCTTTGAAAAGAACCTCCCCTGTGACCAATCTCTAATCCTACCTTTCTGCATCATTTTATTTTGCAAATTACACATGATGTCATAAGGACTTACAGCCGAGAGCATTTGGGAAAAATAAAACTTTTTCTGTAGTATCCGAAAACAATTTTGCTGAAACTGTTTTAAGACAAAATAATTTGTTAACCATGTCAGGTTTTGAGCTAAATTCCAATTATTTCAGTTATTGTTGGCAAGTTGCATTAGCTCAGTAGTGATGATAAATAATGCAAAGCATTGATTCATACATACTGTTATTGACTCATCTGCTTGTATAATTGCATCATTTTTCGTGTTTAATGAGTGTCACAACAGTTGATTTTGTAAAACTTCCCTTAATTACTTGCACAGATCATCATTATGGTACCACCGATGGTGATGAGAATTTTTCTAATTTACGATTGGGATAAATTTCTGCATTATTCTTAAAACTTTAAATGGATACTCAATCATTCCATACACATTTATAGTTTATTTCAAAACTTAGTATAGTGAAAGAATTTGAACAGAAGAACTCATCTACGGAGGTATACATAATTTTATTCCTAAACTCAAAGATATTCTCCATGTTTTCACATTCTCCGCTATTAGCGGCCGTTTTACTTCGCAAAATTTGTTTGGTGTTAACCGCATTGTACTTGCCTTTTTCTATTTTTCAAATATTTTACTTCCATGTTGGGCAAGCTTTGCTCTCAACGTCTTGATTAAAATTACCTTCCTGTCGGCAAGTATAATCTCCGTTCCGCGTTCACTTTCCGTCCACCGTGCTATCGATATCTCCATCAAAAGGTTTGTAAGGTTACTCAAAATTATGGTTGTACCGCAAATTTTCCTGCGATATCCATTCTAGTATTTTCAAGCCCTTTATAAATCGGCTCTCAGTTTTGCTTGATTTTAAAATTTCAGAGAAATAACTGGAGTAAAATTATTTTTGCTCTAATATATCCGATGGATCGGCTCAACAAATCTTATATCGTATATGCTTCTCGATTGAGATCAATTCAGATCATCTATCAGTTCATTCTCACTCACGTTTCATCGGCTAAGATTTCTCAAGAGACCCAGCAGGCAAGGATAACTACGATTTCCTCGTTACCTCGGGTTCCGTGAAGTTATGGACAAAATTAACAAACCGTTAGATGATAGATTTAAAAAAAACTCACATTTACCTGCCTTAAAATTGTTATGTTTGAATTTTGCCATATCTTTATGAACAAAACGTGGAAAAAAATATGCGGGACTATTGTACGAAAGGCTTTAGTATTGAAAAATAAGGATAGCACCTCCATTTACGGAGGTGAAGCGTGTTTTTTTAATAAGAGGTTCACTAAATACGGATATCGCCAACCATTAGTCCATTAGTCCATAACTTCTATGAGTAATCAAGGGCGATTTTGGATATTAACTCATTTTTTCATATTAATATGTGAATTATTTAGATTCCGCGACTGTTTCATATTTAATGGCTTTGTTAAAAGTGTATTGAATGCAGAACTGATCCAATCAACATAGCCAACTGCGAATTTTAATGCCATCAGTTTTTAATTTTTTTTAATTTTTAGTTTTCTTAAATTTTTATGCCATGCCAATTTTAATCCTCTGCTATCGACAAAATTATTTTAATTACTCTCTTCTATTATGATATGCGGGCTCAATAATCATTCAAAAATAAAATTTACAGCTCATTTGCTCTCTAAATTTATGATTATAACTAAATATAGAACTTTTCCAAACTGTTGTAACGATGGCACGATGGTCAAATCGAAAAGTTAAGAGGTTAGCGTAATTAGCCAATCAGCAACCATACAGGGTGTAGCGATGCAGCTTGAAAGGCATCCCCTGTGTTTTAAGTCAGTATTTACTTCTGTGAAATATATTTTCTCAATCCTTGTAACCCTTTCAATATGATTTTTTAACAACGGGCCTGATATAAACCAAGAATCATCAAGACTATAATGGCAATATGTATTATCAGCATAAGTTTCGTGCGGCAGAAACCTTAAAAGGAATTCATCTCTTAAAGAGATCCTGTATTCAAGTTTTTTATGTCTTCACATGCTCCATGAAATTTGATCAGAAAGAACATTCCAATATCGAAGGCGATTGGTGAAGAAATGGAGAGTTATGCTCAAATAAAACAAAAAGAATTATTTACAAATTATGATGAAGTATCTGATATCTGTATGTTGAAAGTGTTGCACTGTATAGCTCAGATGTCTTTGGAAAGCTAGAGAAAAAGAGTTTAGAGACTTTCTATACTTGAAGATGGGGTAAAGGGTATAGGTTTAATTCAGTTAGGGTATTAGAAATGAGGTGTACCGAAATATAATGTAGCCAGTTGCAGGAAAGACTCATATGTAGTCCATAAAGTAATGGGACCCATAAGCCATGGAAATCATCCAATAAGTGTTGCAAAAACATTCGATAAATTAATTTGTTTCATAACTTCTAGTATGGAGTTTTGAGTTCCATATGTAGCCAAGATGACGGATGCGCAATGAACCGCTTGGAGACTTAATTATTGTATAAAAGAGTTGCTTTGAGACAAATGATCAGTTTGTTAACTATTATTGACTAATTATTATCTGCATCATCAATTATTCATAGGCTAAAATTTCGTATATTATATCAACGCTAGAAGATTATATCAAATATTCGAAGCTATTACCTATTGGTAAATAAGTTAAGTAGCAAGTAGAAGTGTTCCTGATACCCGAATATATATGTGAGATCTATAACTTTATGGATCTCATAACTATTGATTCCGCAACTAAATGTTCTTGCAACCGGCCATAAGAGAGAAGAGGTCCATATGGACTACTATCAAGAAAACGGAGTTAAGACCGAATGGAGATGGATAGACCGCACATTAACGCACTCCGAAATCGGCAGGAAAATAATAGAATCGGGAATATTAATGAAGAACCATTTGAGAGAAATACTTGGTTCAAATAAAACGGGCAATGGTACAGAGGAGGTAAAAGGATCCAAATGGGTTAGAACAGAAAAATAGAACACAATTTTTTGTGGGAAATTTGTCCTGGGACAAAGTCCCTTAGAACATTAAATCAATTTACGTGCCTTCATGAGGAAAAAAAATACAAAACAAAAGTATCTGTGGCTATTTGGAAACTAAGTCTTACAAAAAAAAGAAAGCATACAGATAAATTTCAAGTCAGTAAAGAAAAACATCAAATGAGTGAAATGAATGAAAAACAGTCTCAATATCAATGTTACATATTACAAAAGCAATATATTAAAACATAAATTTACAATCTGTAGTACCTATTAATAAAAAAATGAAAAATCAAATGAGCAGATATTTTATAGGACAGAAAAACCGCAAATGATTATAGTAAACAAGAAACAATATCATCTCATATAATTTGGTCTTCTCATATAAAGGAGAAAGAACGTTAGGGAGGCAAAAAGTCAGCCATACTCCTTTCAAATTGTGGGACGTTCCTAAAAAATTTGATACTATCAGGCAACGATTTAGGTTAAGAATAAGAATACTTTATTTTGCTCCGGGTACATCACCCTTATGAGCATTACAAAAATTATCAAAAACAATATACAATAAAATAAGCATTAAGAAACACAAAGAGAGTACAAAAATGTGAGACAAACTTATTCGATATTAACAGTAATAAATCCAAAGTAACAAGTATGGAACTACTTTGCAAGCAGGTAATGAGATATTTTGGCTTTAAAAGCAGAAAGAGTCTGACTGCAATCGATATAGTTCGGTAGACAGTTCCATGTTGCGGTGGCGCTGACTACTAATGATAGGTGGTATTTAGCGGTACGATGCGCGGGGCAGTACAGGTTAGCAGGGTCACTCCTGGTAGACATGCTCCGAGGTTAGTAGGGAACGGGGTGGACTGAAGAGCTAGAGTCAATCTTCAGTTCAAATGACTACTAATGATGATAATAGCGAGAGAGACCAACAGCTATGCTTAGAAAAACTCTTAGAAGTACCCAATGCATGTAATTTCTCCACCCAAGTATCCTATGAATGATGATATCAAGTCATTCTTAGGATTGTAAATAAATGAAAGCACCAAATTTGGACACTATGCTCTCGTGTCGGCGATGTGTGTCATTCAGTGCTATTGCCGTTTTCTTTTAATCTCCCTCCAGCGTCGAAGAAACACGTGCGAAACTTTTACCAAACCGTCAACATTGACCTATATCAAAATAGAAAATAAATCTACCAGCTATTTTGATTGTCTGCAAATTTCAAACTGTTGATAATGAAAAAAAATTCACCCAGCATTCGCGATTCCCAATCAAGGCATTTGGAGGTCAGCGAAACGGTGGCTTTTCTTACATAAATTTTAACGCGTGACTCAAAACCTGGGGGACATTTCATTAAATCATATCGAGAGTTATCGATAAAACCTTGATAGTGATACTGGCCCAGGGTCGAAAGGAGCGGCCGGTAATGACCTTCGGGCAGTTTTTAATTCTCTTTCTTCATTATAAATGTTTTATTTATTCTCGATGAGGAACAGATAGTGTTGCAGTCGATGACGAGTTTGGGTTTGGGAATTCCTGTTGCCTCCACTGCTTCTGCTGGACAGAAGAAACCAGTTGCGCTGAAACCAGCCCTTCCGCGCAAAAATCAGACGGTAATTTAAACGTCTTTCCGCACCACCTCGTACGAGTTAATACCCGGCCTGTCTTTCCAACTCGGCCACAACTCTTAGGGGCTATTAATTAGGACGGCGTCCTTCGTATCTCTATATTATTTCCAATATCTTTATTCGCCATCTTTTCCAGGCTTTATGTTGCCTAGAAAGAGTCTTTATATTCTCTACCGCGGAACTTTTTCTTATCGCATTTGCAGCACTGGTTAAGACACGCCTTCAACCAGTGTGCGCGAATGGCGCTATTCCCCTCTTAACGATGCAATTCCGTTTGCGGGATTGCTCGCCTTAGATCTTATCCCGCGGGACGTCTTATCTCATTATCTTAGCCGGTCCTATTCTCGCTGAAGCACTCACACAAAAGGGAAAAGACGTATCTATGTTGAATTTTCATCCCTCATCCTTCTCCTTATAAGCGTACACGCTTATATTTCCTCCCTCTTCTTTATCTCCCTGCCTCTCTCTCTCTCTGAAATTCAAATTGGACCCTCTCATATTTGTCGCGAAAGTGGTGTTGCCCTTGTTTTACGTCCGACTCACTTCATCGGTCTCTCGGCTCGATGTACTGGTCCGCTTATCTTCTCCGGCTGATCTTTCGTCTCTTCTCTCTCTCGTTACGTTCCCATTCAATTCACCATATCTTCCCACTTTCTTGTTACTATACCATGTCGTCCATTTTGCGCTCGTGTCCGTTTATTGATGCCTCGAATCTCTCGTGCTCACATGAAAAGGATTGCCCACTGCAAGATAGGTGATGCCTCGAGGACTCTTCCATTGTTTGGTTGCTCGTGGAGACGGTCGACAATAGACAGCTGTTGAGCCATTCAGATCGGAATCGGTTGGATAGGGTGATGAGAGAAGAATTAGGTTGGAGAAAGGAAAGGATGGAGAGAAACCATGTGACGGTATTTGGGCGGTATGACGACTTCAAGTGACGTCATGCTATTGTGTGAAATTCGCAGTGGAAAAAATCGTTCTCCTAGACTGGGAATCGAACCCAGATCCCTCGATTTCGCGCCGAGTGCTCTAACCAATTAAGCTATCTAGGCGACCTCTACCACTGTGAATCTCGTGGGGGTTTTTAGTAGCAAGTTGTCCTCACAGGTACCGTGTATATGATGCTAAAAGTACCCGTATGCGAGCGCTAAGAGCCACAGTCCACGGGGTAAAGCCCAACTTTAAACACAAAGGTGTTGACTTTGGATATTTTAAAAGAACCACGAAACTAGCCGCGCAGTTACTTCAGCGGAGTCACCCGCTAGGGATCACACAATTGCGTGAAATTCACAGTGGAAAAAAATCATTCGCCTGGACTGGGAATCCCAGGTCCCTCAATTTCGCGGGGGATTTGGCGTCTGGCATCACCTCTGGCATTGAGGGATCTGGGTTCAATTCCCTGTCCAAGTGAATGTGTTTTCCACTGTCTGTGACGATTGTGATATCACTAGCGAGTGACTCCGTTGAAGTAGCTGCGCGGCTAGTTCCGTGGTTCTTTGAAAAAAAGACGTCACGCTACGTCAACGACAGCCAATGAAAGGAGAGCTTTTTTGAAATATTTACAACATTTTATTTCAAGATTGTCTATTTTACTTTTAAACTATACAATGAAACATGGCTTACCTTTTTATGAGGAAATATTTGACCATAATTTTGCATATTGATTGTAATTTAGCCATAAAGTATGAAATTAAAAAGTCAATTCATACCCGTGAAGAACTCCGTTTGCAACAATGGTAAAAAATCGACGCTTACACTTCTTTAAATTGTAATAACTTCCTATTTGATGGTTAAACGAAAAAGCTATCTGGAAAACTGTCGGGAAACGTCGATAAAATTTACGTCCTTAGTTATCTCATCATTTAATTACCAAGAGACACACATTTAATGCTCATGTGACGGAAAAAGCGTTACGCAGAAATTTTTCTCCATCTAGTACAGTAGTAGATCTTGGAATTACTACGAAAATTCTATGCCACTTTCATGATTCAAACCGATACTTCGAGATGTGACACTAATATTGTAGCTGGAATTTATCCATGAAAACCCCATCCAACTGAGTTCAAGCGCTTCCACTCGTGAAGACTCTGGCTTAAAAGACTACGATGCTGATCCACAAAATTGACTAAAGTTTGGGTACACTGCCTATATAAAAGACAATGAGTTAAAATAATTTTTTTGCGGTGATACGAGACTATATGATAAAAAAAAACGCTGAAATACTCTTAAGAAATGTTGCGAGGTCTCAATCTCGAAATATCGTATCCACAATCGAATCGTTATGTTAAGTTTATTAGCCTTAGTTGTGTCAAACCCCCAAGACTTCCGAATCTTGGAAATGGAAAAATTGGAATGTTAGTCTAACTAATCAATGCAAGGGAATTCACTTGTTGCGAATTTTGGCTTAGTGTCGTTAAAACTGCGGCACTGTCAAGTTTTTAAGTGGTGATAAACTCAAGCAGTTACACAGACTAAAAATCGCCACAGTCTAGCTTGTGAGTTACTCTCAGTCGGTCCTTGACAGTAATGATGTGTAGAGACCATAGCTCTCGAAACGAGTCCAAAAAATAGATTTAATGAGATAAGATCGTTAGGATTTAAGGCTTGAAAAAACCTTAATATTACCATGCCCGTTAAAAATGACAGGGAATATAAAATCGCAAATTGAGGTGCCAAAGTATGAAAACCTTGCCATGCTAGCTCATGAGATCCATCGTCATCTGATATAGCTGCTCACTCGGATCATCATTCGCCAAGGAAGGCAGCGTATCATTCGGATTTGATCGTCGGAGTTAACGTCCTCTGCTCGCTCGTGTGAATTTCCTCGAGGATCTTCTATTCCTTTGACCAAGGCACTATTCATTGGCTTCGTCCTCCTCACTTCTTAGACATTTCTCTTTTTCCCCGTTGAGATGATGTACCACACACCCCATCCAGATTGCCTGACAGGTCTTTTCTTGGGTGTAGTCAATGCACAACGCCCTCCCGTTGCATTTGATTGTTGTAGGTTGTCCCTGTTGCTTTTTAATTCTTACACTCTTGATTGCCTCCACGAGAGCAGATGTATGTAATGGAAAGGATTGGCGTTCTCATTAATTGGGAAAGATGTTTTCAGTCCAACAGTCAACATAAAAGGCGTTAATCCTCCGAGACAGGCTAAAATTGTGAAGTTTTTTTATCAGGATGAAGCGAGAAAATAGAAACAAGGATCGTATGCTCAATCATCGTGCAAATTCAGTTTTTTTACTTCCGAGGGAACACCATGGAGGCGGAGCGACTAACCTTTTCGCATATATTACTTATGCACCGATATGCCATTTTAACGCTCTGCTTGACATCAACCGCGCAAATCCAATCAAAAAAGCACTAAAAGGTCGTCTATCTACTGCCATAATGTTAATTCCACGACATTAAAGAGTGTGTGAAATGAAATGAATCAACACTTTGACTTCGGAGTGAACAGCGGGTGCAATTGAAAAACTAATGCTCGAGAAATCTGATTCCATTGTGGTTTAAGTGGTTTTGGGACCTGTTTCGTGCTAAGGAATTGTGTCCAATCAGGCCGAAATCTAATTCATGTTGCACGTTGCAACTGCAAGGAATGAATACCTTAACATTGCATACCATTGCAATGTTAAGCCATGCATGCAATACCATTGATCATAGCCTTGGGGAAGTTGCAGAAATGAGACTGAGGTGTATTTAACAAAAGTTTACTGAAAGATGGTACGTTATCTATCCGTACATTTTATTTAGTCATGGGAGCAATATGACAAAAACTGTCGGGTGAACTAAATTGTGATGCCTTTACGTAGTGGAATACTTTGCACTTTTATAACTCGCCAAGTTTCAAAAATTCCCATTAATTTTAATTGATCTTAAATATTATGTACATTCCTCCTCGTTGATTTAGTTTTAGATGTTAGGGTGTGGAAATTTCCCTGACTTATACGGATATAAACTTAGTACTTTAATGGTGATCTATTGTTTTCTCCAAATGTAATTTATTCGGTACCTATAATAGATTGTACATTTGAGTAATATAAAGGATTATATAGGTCCATACGTGAGTAAATCGTCTGAAGCGGGATGATTGACTAATACTATAACAATTAATTGCCATTTTCGTGCCTCTGCTGTATTGTCTTGATTGGTTATTTAATATGAATGGCATATTATGTTTGTCCAAAAAGTCATCGCAAGACATAACACATGAAACAAGTTGAGATTCTCAAAATTGGCCCGACACGGTGTCAGTCTTGATACAGTAATTTATAGAAAGCTCTGTAAGTATATTGCTATGGTGATTTGGCTTCAGCAGTTGTTATAACCATAGAAAGACATAATATTTCTTCTAATTTTTGAAGGCAGAGCCCTAATTATTTGAAATTTTACTGAGCGGTACTTTCTTTTCAGCTCTTCAACATATTTTTTGTGACCTAAGATGGGATGGGCACCTTAGTGATACTGGGAATATATCTTTTATCGATATCCTGCGATAATGATGAACATAAAGGTAAATTATTGTGTCAGATTACCCTTCAGCCTGCATTTATTGATGGATTGCTCTATTAGCAATGAGGTTATATCATGCGAAAGTTCACAACTACCTACTTGGGAATAAGATCGTACGAAAGACTTGATTTCGGAAGAGAGACAAGACGCAGAAAGACTTTGACGATTCTTCAAGCATGACCAGATATCTTGCTATATTTATCCAGGATAGGGAAAGATCCCCTCTCATTATGTACTCACATAATGCCTCTATCTCTCTTTTAATACTTTGGAGTTTATTTAACGATTATGGTGTGGTTATTCTTTCCGTCATCTTAAAGAATCAATAAACCAAGCAAACATGATGCCCAAGTCTTTGAAAGTCAAATAAAAGATTTTCATCGCGTTGATCAGGGCTTTTCTCGAGAATTAACTCAGCTTCCATGGATCTAATCGGTGCTTAAACTAATATTTACTCATCCTGCTTTTGCAGTATTGGCTGAGTAGTAACTTTGATATTTGAATCTCTATTTCCTTTGGAAAGTTTCAGGCATCATTTTGTAAAAATTCATTTTTCACTCGAGAGAAAAATAAATGCAGTAGGAAGGTTTCTAATTCTATTTACTTGCATTTGTTACGAGGAACAACCAGTTACGACACAAATATGACACCTGGTAATGATATATTATTGCCGAAAATAGTCGTGTCTCGTAACTGAGACAGTTAATAAACAGTGTAAACATGACGTTTTCTCTCTCTCTCTCTATGGATTCATTTCGTTGCTGATTGAAGATAGTTGATATGTTGACATAGTTTTCTGTAACCCTGTTTATTTGCTTAGAATTACAATAACTATGTGGAACTGCCCTCAGAACATCCAACCCTCATGTATCATCATAAATTTCACGTGAAATGTGTAATGTAATGTTGGTATAGATGTAATGTTCAGGAGCACTTCAATCGCAATACGATTTCTATCTAATAGTGTATTACATTCAGTCTCAAGTATTTTGGTAGAAAGTGGAATTGGCGGCCAGATAAAAAAAATCAGATCGATATCATGTGTGCGGAAAAATTATAGAAACAGACAATTATTGATGAATTTAGAGACACAATTTTACATCTTCTGTTGCGAAATAAATAGCAGAGAATGATTGGTTAGTTTAAAAAAAATTTGCACGTTCATAATGTAATTCACGATGATTCAAAATTCTTACAAATGGTGCTATCAGCTTACTAACTTTATCGGTCAGATGGCTAATTTTAAGTGAAGTCAATATTTAGTCCTGTGAAAGTTAGCGATTATCTTGAAATTTTACTTACACCGTACCGGTATACAAGCCTTGTTGAAGGCCGAAATACTGTAGAAACATTTCAAGCTTTCATATTTTTAATGTCGACGGACGTTTTAACATTTTTTTCTGTTTATCCGTATCTGCTGCTTGCTGAAACGTTTTCCTTATTTTGATTTTAGACGCTCTCTACCTTTTCTCTCTTCCTATTACGAGGCAATAAAAGCAGGATTACATGGCGGAAGTCTTACTCCCCTAGCTCGACACACGCGACATTTCCCTCTTTCTTGTACTCAGATTTCTTTCTTCTCAGCGTTGAATATATGAGAGGAGACTGGCGGAAACAAAACGGCTTTGGCTTATTAAGCTAGAGCTCGAAAGAAACCAGTTTGTTGCTCGAAAAAGAAACAACAAAGCGAACCCGTAACAAGCCGTTCGAAGTCACACGCGACGATCGGGTTTTAGTGCTTTTGGACTCAGACCTCTTCTGAGTGTTTCTTTTTTTTATTTTCTTTTTCCCGAGCGACTGCAACCGGCGTCCAAAAATATATATCGGTGCCCATAAAGGACGACCCTCAGAGCCTGTCCCATCTAAACTCGACCCCGTCCAGTTTTTCCACGTTCACTTCGTTATCTGGGTCATCTCCTACCCGTCGGCAAAGGACAGTCACTGTCCTTCTCTGCGGAAGGCCTGGATTTGACATCCTAGAGGAGTATTTTTGGCTGCAACTGAGGATTTCAGCGAATCTAGCAATTAGATGCAGAGAACTCGCTTCGAATCTTAATCAATTTCCATTTAGACTCTGTTCCTTTCCGTTCTAAGCGTCGCAAGTTTTTCCAAAAATAGTTGGTTTAATTTCAAGACAATTCGAAGCGACCTATGTTTGAACAATGGGGCATACTATAAGACTGAGATGTCTCAGGCTATTTATTTTCGAGTGATGTCTATATTTATTATTGGATAGCAAGAAAAACGACTGGCGTTTGTCGTTGGATATGAAAGTTGTCTATTTTTTTTGCTGTCCAAAGATGCAAACCATATCTTTTCCTTCGTTAAATTTTCTACGACTTTTTAAGATTCTTTTCTGATTTCGTGGACTAATCTTTGGTTACGCAAGATTCGAGATGAAAAAAGGATGGCATTTTGAAAAATGTGTAAGGAAAAGTATCTTAAGGCAGGATTTCCTTTGGAAAGTACGAAAACGAATAACATGCCTTCATCATACTTCATGATAGTGTGACACGGCAGTGTATACTCGGACACTATGAAATTATTAATGGTCGTTTTTTCGAATGAAAACCACTGTTTTTTCTCCCGCCAAAAATAAAACACTTGGAGGTTTTAATGCAATCACTTCCCGCCATGATCACAGAAACAACTAGTTTAACTCTAGTAGAAAAACTAGAGTTCAATTGTCATTACCGCTCAAATTGAAGTTATTTTTGAGAATATTTGAAAAGCATGTAAGCAACTTTCTATAGGTCGAAATAAGGATTTATGTACTATACCTCGATCATTTAATAACCATGTGGCGCGTGAGTCTTTCAAATTGTATTGATTCAGGAAGAGGAGGTAAATTTTTGTAGTGTAAACGTATTTTATACCAACAATAAATAAAGTCTTCCAGGTTAAAAATAGCTTTGGACGCTCAATACACCACATATATGAATCAAAGCCTTATTACTTGTTCTTTTATGATATGTGTGTTTGATATAGAAGATTTAGTTTAGAACAAAAATTCTTGCACCGTCTAAAACGGACTCTGACTTTCTAATTTCACATGGAATGCCGTCGTTATATTCTTTTTACTAAGAAAGAAAGTAAGACCCAGATTACCTCGAGGTTTGGCGTTATATATTAAAGTTGTCTGTTTGTTTTTGCTACCCAAAGATGTAAACCATAACTTTTCCTTCGTCACCTTTCCGACGTCAAATTCAAATGAGTGGCCCCAAGAAAGTTTTGAATTTTTCTGCGGGAAATGACTTGCTAAGCTGTACCAATTGCAACTTATGATCCATAACTATTGGGTATGGCAAGTTTGGAAGCATTAATCCGACCATTTCTTCTTTTTTTTCATTAAAGAGCAATTGGAAAGCAAGTGGAAAATATACATCTTTATCATTAATGGAAGCTGTTAAATTCTGAGAATTAAAATAGTATGCGCTTTTTGTCGCACTATTCATCTGTCTATCATCTTTAGATATCTATGTGTATATGTTTTGGCACTCGAGGTTCGTTAATAGAGGAGATTAATGTAGGTTTACGGTCGATTGGCTTCTACATAAAATTTTGACCATTTGAAATCTGGAAGAGTTGAAAATAAAGCGGAATATTTACTTTGTAAATTTCTTCTTCCGGTGAAGCGTATTGATGTCCCATCACAATCCACTATATTTTTCAGCCCTTTGTTAGCTTTTTTGCTGGTTGTATTCACCCCAATCTCTATTCATTCTGCCTTATCTGGGCGACTCGACGCACTCTCCCGGCCTCCGTGGCTGCACCAATCGGACACGGCCATCTTCTCTCATCCTTCGCCGCTTTTAGAACGTGATGTCACAGCTTTTATCCAGAACCTCTATCCCTTCGCATAGTGAGTCTCGCTCAGGAGTCTTATGATACTTATTTTCTGATAAAGTGGTTTATCCGGGTTGTGGGAGAGTAGTTTGGTATTTACAACTCGAACCGTTTCACACCACCGTTTTCTTTCCTTTTTAGCAAATAATTTGTTATTATTATTATTTAATATCATTGTTCATTCCTTTTTGCGTCATTTTGATGTGTTTTGTCGTCTTTTATAAATGCCAGATAGTTTTTTGTATCTGATTTATATTCGAGTATTGATATATATTGTTTACTATTTCAGCCTTTTCGGCTTTCTGTGAACGTGCTTTCCTTCGTTCAATAGGTGAACCGATGTGCGTTAGACACTAGAGACAAGTGTTTTTGCCCTTGGCGAATTTTAGAAAGAAAAGTGTTGGAAGATTCAGGTATGTGAGCCAATTTGAGGTAACTTTAGCATTCCATTTATGCGACCGAATGCTCACTCGTGGAATTTTAATCGCATTCAAAGACTCGAGAGGAGTGCGCCAACTTAGCTGGGGTATTAACTGGCAAATATATTCGCACCTCGTTTAACCGGTGTCGTCTATGATGTCTTGGTATTTTAACGTGTTGAAAATTAAGTTTTAAACTAAACTAAGTGTGAGCATAAATAAATAAAACAAGTTTTTTGCCTCAAGAACTAAGTATTTCAGATCTATGATCAATTTTTCTGAAAGATTTCGCTCGTACGTTGAATTCTGCGGTAGAAATACAGTCATCGTCCTTCATGAATACCCAGCCAAGAGAATGCAATATTTCGCAGTGGATGAGCACGTATTATATTAAAACTTTCTTTCAAGCTTACTTTTATGTTCATTCTTTTTTTTAGGGTATACTTTATTATTCAATGAAGACAGAAAGAAAGTTTGAGATTTTTGGCTGGTGATAAACTGTAATTCATCCTCTATGCCTAAGCATAACTTTACTCAAGACAAGTTATATGTTCTACGATGTATCTTGAGTAATCAAATCAATACTTTAAATATTCAAAGTTCCTCAATTCAATGTATTGTAGAAGATAACGACAAAAAGTTGTGTAAAATCCATTTTTACGTTAGCCAAAATGTATTTTTTTGATCGTGTTCCGGTGATGTGCTGTCATATTATTCATTAAAATTATACTCACGTATGCTTCAGAGAAAACTTCAAATGTAAATTCAAAAAGGAGATTGAAGAAGTGGTGAACTGGGGAAACAGATTGTGTATTCAGGTCATTCAAATTAGAGGAGAAGTATAATTTCGACGCATCCATTTGCACAGAATCACGCCCACCAGTTATTAGTTTCCTATACCTTTGATATTGCTCCAATATGTCTGCTAAGTTAGCCATTGTTATTGCCATTTTACTAAAGGACATCTAATTGATTGAACACATTCCTTTTTGTTAATACTTGTCCCATATCTTCCAATGACACACGGACTGTTGTCTTCTGCAGTTTTATTCTTTAGACACTATGTGAAACCAGCCGGTTTCTTTCATCTGCAGTGAATATGGCAAAATATTTGCGCAATGGATATGCTGGAAAGATGCAATGTGTAAAATCTGAAATATCATTGCGAGTTGCTGTGTGGCAAAAAATCTCTTCGAAAAATCTCTATGGAAAGACATAATGATTATTATGAAACAAAACCATGATATAACGACGATATACTCCAGAGGAAATAAATAAGAAGACACTGAGGGAATAACCTCGCATGCTGTTCGAACAAGAAAGTTGATGAATTTTATCATAAAAATATTCTACACCGCAATTCTACCTAAAATGTATGATGGTATTAAAATCTCAACATTTTTTCTGCTTCAGCCCTCTGCCCATTTTATTTCTCTGAAATATCTCATGCATCATGTATGCAGATATTTTGAATACTGTGGTTCATTTTTAATGCTCGAGGAATTTTAGGTAAGGGGAAAAAATAATTAGAGGACGTTTTCACTTACTTTGTAAGCCTGGAGCTGAGTAAATCATTACGATTTGGTACTTGACGCATATCTTCAGTCTTAGTTTTATCTTTTAAGAGCCTAGATTGTTTCAATATGAATAATAATTTTGGATACGGTTACTTTGAAGATACACCGTCCGTAACTGTAACTCTCGTATCTCTTCTGAAATAGTTCATGTGAGATTTTGTGGGACAATTTCTGTAAAAATAAGAAGTGGAGGCTCATGAATTTAAAAACTTTTTCAAGTTTAGTGAAACTCATACTAGAATTCAACGATTAATAAAATGATATAGTGATGGAATGAATCGATTTCTTCGACTAATAGATCGATCAATCGATTACTTTAAATCATTTTCCGATTCTTCCAATATTATGCAGCTTTTTCGGAGCCTTCGCGATATGAACTAAGAAGTGAACTGGGCTTTAAACAAAAAGGTAGTAAAATTTAAAATGCATTTCAGTCCCCGGCTGAAAGTAGGAGAAAATCTCTATTCATAAATGCTTGGTTGTCTTTTAACTATAGAAAACGGCTTTTACTAATTAAAAAAATCGATTGATTTTGACTCATCAAATAGACAACGTGGAGCTAATTATACTTTGAGTAAATTTTAGAGCCGTCTCTATTCTGGAAATCGTCTTAAATTCTGTAGAGACAGTGATTTTCTCCCAGCTTCAGCCTTCCAATTTTCTAAGGAGAGTCAACGCGATGAGAAAACGCCGAAATGTCGAACGTTCGATTCGACCGGTCACTTCTCCCGTTTATCGCTCACGGGAATTTCTCCGCGACCTCTTGCGGAGCACGCAGAGACTAGGCGAACGACGGCATATATCTTTTCGGATCGGATGCAGCCCAGGTGCGTGTGGATCCGCTCTGAGCCGGTCCCGTGCATCGGCGCGCCCTTCCAGCGCTCCCGAGGCCGACCCCTGTGGACGTCGTGTTTACATGCGCCAGGAATTCACCGGACCGTTCGAAAGATGACCGTGGCTTATATATTACGGGCCGCGAGCCAAGCGGTTTCTTTTTATTTTGTTCTTCAACTTCTGACACGACGGCAGCGAAGTGACCAAGGTTCTTTTCTTCCCCTCCTCCTTTCTTACGAGAGAATTCCTTACGACCTACGATATTCCGAGTGACAACCGGGAACTTAAACGATGATTCAGGACCTCCGTTACATCATCACGGGAGCTTTTTTAATGAGGAGAAAAGGGGACGGTATTTTTTTTAATGGGAAAGCCTGGAATTTGTTTTATCGCATGTGTCGCCCTTAGAATGATATCTTTCCGCCTTACTTCATTTTTGTGACTGCTTTAATTTTTTTAAGGGGTTTGTAATGGACCTGCATAGAAGTCTCTTGAAGTGTCTCAAGATTGACACCTCGTTCTCTTGCTAATGGGTGTTAAAAGTGCAGGAAAACATCCACATCAAGAATGAAATACCTTCCTACTTTGTTCTTGCAGATATCGCTTCAGTGTTTTGGGTATTACTTAAAGAATAAAACAGAGAATTTCGGCGTTGAATTATTATGCTCAGTGGTTTTTATACTACATCTTACACCATGACCATAAACCTACACCATGCCATTCCTAAAAAGAGTGTGTGGCACCGGGTGACTACACACAAAGAATGCAGCAATCATCAAGCACGCTATCATTCAGCATTGAACTACTTCATATTCTGCTAAGCTAATAAAGACATAGGTTACTTGTGTTTCAATGAGGCTAGGCAAAGGCCTAGCCTCATTGAAACACCAGTTTCTGAAATATCACTGAAGTCACGAAATGTTGGGCCCGGATGAGGGTTGGATGGGTGACCATTCAAAACTTTACCGTGGCGCTCTTTTCCCCTGTCTGAATGTGGCAGGCAGGTTAAAAATGTGGTTGGCATAATGGACCACTCAAGGTATAGGTGCCCGAGCTCCTGTCGAAGGCTCCTCCAACTAACAATATAGGCATTACGGCTACTTAATGTCATTCTGCTATTTTGGTATAGGCATTGGATTCGTACATCAGGGAGATGAATGTTGAAACACAGTCATGTTAACGTGCAAAAAACCAAATAACGTTACGAAAAAATACTACATAATTCCGTAAGGGAATGAAAAAAATAAAGGAAAATTAGTGAGATTAAAGGGAAACAGGATTAATTTTGCGTTTCCAACGATCAGTGCTTTCAACCGGACAGCTTACTACCATCTGAAGTCCCTATAACTAAGGGAAAGTATGCGATAGTCATTAAACCTTTAAGAATGCATTTATGTAATATACTTATCCTCTCACAAATAACATGGCGTGTGCGTATATTTGTGCACTCAAACAAAGAGTGAGAATTGGTTCTGAAATACTGTAATGAATAAAAATCGTCTTTTTTTCTTCATCCTGTGCCGTTCGCAGAAATTATCTTTTAATGTTCTTCCTAATGATTGTTATTTTTAGACATAAGTATCCTCCCAGTTTGGAAGTATCTTTTTACTTTATTGTACATAACTTGCTCATCATCAGGTCTCTTTTAAAGTCTTCCAACCCTCAACTATCTCTCCTTATGTCATCCTAAATTTGGTGTGCAATTTACAGTAAAATAAATATTTCATGCTCTTATGCACATCCCCTTGTGAACCATTGTCAGATTGCTCGGGAAAAAATGGGCGTTTAAAATAAAAGAAAAGGTATACTAAAAATCAATAATCTTTCTAAGGCGTAGTAATAAAACTTACTTGGTCCCCAGTCATCTTTGAGTCACAACTCGTCCAACAATCGAACGCCTGACTACTCAACCACTAGGGACATTAGAATCCAGATGAAATCTTCCCCTCGAACGAGATACTCGTATTAGATTTACTCACAGCGATAGCTCAAATTCCCACGGCAAGTTCACTGGGGAATGGAAATCACTCGCACGGCGCTGGAATGAAAAGAAATATGAAAAAAAGATACGATGCATCCGAAGAAGTTCTTCGTGGAGATGCAATCAGATATC
Source organism: Ceriagrion tenellum (assembly GCA_963169105.1). NCBI lineage: Eukaryota > Metazoa > Arthropoda > Insecta > Odonata > Coenagrionidae > Ceriagrion > Ceriagrion tenellum. Next base: position 128,613,700 of record OY720637.1, read on the forward strand.
TCCTGCTCCGTCTGTCTGTGTATGTGTGCGAGAGTGTATAAGTGTGGGCGAGAGATTCCTTCGTCGTTAGACGCGCGAGAAATATCGCATTCCTGGCGTCGTCATCATCATCAACGTCGCGAAAGATGAAAAAAAATGAATGAATGAGTCGCGGAGGTGGTATTGGCATGCCTTCGCCTCCCACTTCCCCCTCTCTTTCTCTCTATCTCTCCTCCTCTCCGCTGCGGCCGTGTCCATGGACTCGTTAGGGGCGCATTGAGAACCAATCGCGCAATCTTTACCCATTATTTCTTTTCTGTTCCCTCACTCCTCCCTTCTCAATCGTCGGCGTCACTGCTGGGCGGCAAAATGACCGCTGAGGTCGCCGACAGTCTACGACTTAAAAAGTGTGGGCGGAATGCATTTATATGTGGCCGAAGCGCTAATCTTCAGACATTGAATGCATAATTTAATGACTTTTCTCGTAGCTCGAAAAGTGATTCCTGAACCCCACTTCACTTAAGTAAATCTGTATATACTGGGAAAATAACAATTCATGTCTATGAGTAGACTAAACACCGTGGGTTTGAGTTATCTGAGGAGTGTTTGCGGTAAAAGTAGGATGGATAGGGTCAGGAATGAGTGGTTAATAAGTAAATGTGGGTTAGATTGTACAGTAATGGACATATATGAAAGAGTGTGCATCGTTGGTTTGTCCATGTTGAGAGAATGGATGAGTATCGAATAACGAAACTGATATATAAGAGTGAAATGAATGGTGCGAGAGTAGAGGTAGGCCGGGAAAGTTGTGGTTGAATGTGGTTGAGGAAATTCTTAGGAGGAGGAATATTAGGAGTCTGAAAAACAGGAGGGCGTGTATGAAGCAGTGTATGGGGGTAAATGAGGAAAAAGAGGTTTGCAAGGATAGGTTAGCATGGAGGAAATTATTGAAGCAGAGTTAGGTGTACAAATGTGTGTTGGTGGGTGAAAATTTGTGACTGTACCCACCCCGGAAGGGATCGACGTGATTGGTATATATGTACGTATGTATCTGTGGCCTGGCCCGCTTCCCGCTCCAGTGTATGCGTTCCAGTGACTTCCCTGAAGAGGCGACAGCCTAAAGCGGGGTCCGCACCATTGTTTTTGTTTTTGTTATCACTTTGTATTTTTTTGATGCGGAATAAACGTATTTTGACTTTGACTACATACTACCCTTCGAGCCACCGCATTGGCGTGTGGCATGGGGTGTTAGGACACCAGCCGTGTAAAGATGTAAGTGATAAGGTCTGGGAAGTGAAATGGTGAGGTGTATAACGGGAGTGTATTTAGCGGAGCTCAATTTTTATTGTGATCGCTCATCATGCGCGTAAAAAACGAGTTTTTTTTAACCTATCTGTTCGAAAATGTATCTCTTTATTTTATCGTTTCTGCCAGACCTAAAGATGTAGTGAGGCATCATGATAATATTCTCTGTGTCACATTGAAACACGCCAGTTCTGAATTTTGCAAGCAAGCTAAGCCTAGCGTGTAGCCCCCGAGTCTCTAGGGGCTTCCACCTTAATTACCTCAAAAAGTTGTGAAACACTATGTATTTGCTCGAAGCAGATTTTAACGAAGCGTGCTGCTTTTAATTTAATTAATTATTTTTTTAGTTAAATCTTTATGACCGGGGTCCCAATTGCTCGCGGCGTACTCGAGGTGTGGCCCAACCAGAGCGAAGTAGCATCTCTCTTTCACTTTACAACGCCCACAACATGCAATTATCTTAATGGTGGAAGAATTGTATTTGTTAAATTTTGTCTAAAAGCATTACAATGGCCTGGGTTTTTAGGTCGCTGAATTTGAAATTTTTGCGAAAAGCTATTTGTAAACAGGTCTTTTTTAACTAAGCATGGTACCTTGATATTTCTCAGAAACCATCATTATAATTTGATACATGTTTTTTCGCTTTTATGGGAAAATTGTATTGAATTATTTTAAAATATGTGTTAAATACCAACAGACAACGCGATAAATGTTACTAAGTATTTCTAGCTACAAAAATTAATAATTACGACATTTGTTCAACATATTAAGTAAATCTGTCCATAAATGAAAATTGTTCCCTCTATCTTAAGCTGTCGTCACACAGGACGAGTTTTTTCCTCGTTATTCCTCACGGATGGGTTTCATGAGTTGGATGAAGAATTTGACGGGCTGAAAATGTAATCGTGTTTGGAGGCATGGGCTTTTGGCTTTGAAAAATGATAGTATCTATTGCCTCTTCCACTAAAACGTCCCACTAAGTATGAAAAAATAGACAACTTCCACTGTGATAAATTTATTCCTTTTTACAGCATCTTCAGGTTCATCTTCCTGAAGATGCGGTAAAAAGCGAAACCGGTCGGAATAAACTTATCACAGTGGAAGTTGTCTATTTTTTCATATTTAGTTATGTTCCGATTCTACTCCATCAAACCTGAAACCACAGAGTACAAACGTCCCACACTTAGATTTAGTCGCAACCTTTGCTTGTATTCCTACAGCAAGTTCACGGGGGAACGGAAAACACTCGTAGGGTTCTGTAATGAAAAGAAATATGGAAAAAAAGAGACGATGTACCCGGAGAAGATTCTTCATGGAGATGCAATCGCGGAGTGCATCACATTTTATACTGACAAATCCTTACATGCCACCCGACGTTAGATATGGCATAATCCGTGTCAAGGGAAGAACCCACAAGAAACACGTGAAAGAAGTGATGGTATAACACTTGCCCCAAACAATATCAACAAAAAACAGGTTAGAGTTCTCATCTAACAACTAGTCACAAGGATGCAATCTCCGTGTTAAAAGAAGCGAGGTACACTCATTGTCTTTATACACACGTGGTTATTTTCTTGCCGAATCATAACTTTCTTCACAAGCTAGTGTCACAAGATTCTTGATCCAGCACAGGTTCGAGGATTTTGAATAGTATGGCATAATATGAGTAGTGTGAAGCATTAAGGAGCGTGATAGCAGCTTTAGTTGCTGGTCGATCTGACTTATTACTGGGAGCGTAAAGTTTTGATTCTTATTCCTAGTGCAATTTCGAAGCTGTTGACCGACCTCATTAGTTTTTACGATGTCTGAGCTTCAAATATTTATATCATAATCGTCCGTGCCTCATTGCCATTGGAAATATTCTGGTCATGACATTGAAATATACCGACAGTTGTTTTGGTCTCTTGCTACCATGGATAGTTATAAAGTGTGATATATAAGTACTATGATGTGAATATGCCAATAAAAGTTCAGAAAATTTGTGGAACCTACTGGAATGGTTCTATTCACCCAAGAATCTCAATTACCGGCTAACCCATGAGATCATGCGCTGGATCTTGTATCTTGTGAAATTGTCTTAAGGTGTTGGAAACAATTTCCGTTTAATTACATTCTTGCGTGAAACTTTGCAAGCGTTGACTGATTAGTAATATATGTAGATATTATTGCAAACAATTGCAAGATACCAGTTTGGTTTCTTGGAAAATTTAAAATTTAATACGTAGGCTTACAGCGATTGACATATACTTCGAAATAATTCATTTCAATGTGCGCAGGTTTTCCCATAAACGTTATATAATCAATTTCTTATAATAATTATGGTTGCTAAAATATGTCAAGGCCTCTTATCGAGTAAAAAACTCGTTAGCTAATTTTATAGCAATTTCAATTGGCATCATGAGACATCCTTCGCAGTTCTAATTCTTTCTGCGACGATGGACGTAAATTTGCTGACCAAATAAATCGGCAGCCTGCAAAAAATTCAAATCTAACAAATTACAAATAGCTTATAACCACAACGCAGACACTCGTGCAATGCCACTGGAACAGAATAGAACGAAACAGTCAGCTTCAGCTATCAGTTTCCGCTGAACAGCTCAGAGTATAATGGCGTGACAGCGGCACGATCACGAAACTATCCTGTTATATCCAGCAGTTATTTGAAACAGTTGCAGCGGTTGCAGCATTGGCCTTTTCGCTCCGACGACACTTTATGCCACCTCTTTTTTCACTCTGGAGGTTGCTTGAGTTGCATTTTGTAGGTGTAGATGCAGAAGTTCATTTCTGGCCGTATTGTTGCAGTTGATGGAGATGGAAGATGTGAGACGAGGGAGTAGCCAAGAGTCCGGGGAATAAAGTTCACGGAGCATGAATGGCATCGAAAAGCAGGTGTTGGGGAAGTGGTGGGAGAGAGGGAGGGGGTGGGGTTTGCGTCTTAAGAGATAGTCCGAGGACTCCCGCTGTCTCTAAATGCTCCTTAAAAGGCATCGAGATCGAGAGCAGGTGAAGTATGCTCGCACTTGAGACGCAAGCTCTTCTCCGAAGCTCACTGCGTCCGCGGAATCCATATTAGTCGACGTTTCCGATCGGGAAAATATGATCTCTCCCTGTATACGGCGGCTTGTTTCGCCGCAAGGGAAAAATGCGGCATCTCGAGTGTGTAAAGCCCTTGTAACAAATACGTATGAAATGTTGGCGGTTGTCATCTATTAAGTCCAGATAAGCGTTTCCCGCTGTTAAAAGCGAGCCATCCAATTCTACCGCCTCGTGTTTCCTTAGTAAGTTGCTGACGGTATGCGCAGGAATGTACGCCTTAGATGATGGATAAAAACGATACGAAATACTAAAATCGATACTTTGCGGGAGAAAATCGCAGAGCTTATGTTACAGTTTAAACCTTTAATGCCGTCGTAGAATAGAATAGAATAGAAAACAATTTTATTGTCCTGGGACAAAGTCCCTTAGGACATTTAATTAGTTTACATGCCTTCATGAGGAGTGGAATACAAAGACAAAATACTAAGCCTTACAATAAAAGGAAAACAAACAAACAACTTTCAAGTCAGCGGAGAGATATAAAATGAGCGAGGTAAATGAAAATGAAAAAACAGTCTCAATATCAATAATCGAAATAGTATGTTAAAACAAAAATGTACAATCTGTAATACCTATTAATAAGAAAAAAAGAAAATCAAACAAACGAATATTTTATAAGACAGAAAAACGGCAAGTGATTATAGTGAACAAGTAACATGTAACAATACCATCTCATATCATTTTGTCTTCTCATATAGAGGCGAGAGAACATTTGGGAGACAAGAAGTCAGCCTTTTAAATTGTGAGACATTCCTAGAAAATTTAATACTATCAGGCAACGAGTTTCATAATTTACAGGATGAGATGTGGAAAGTATTTTCATATTTTGTTGTGCGGTATTTGGAGATGTAAAATGTTTTTATTATACGGGTCGATCTCTTGTTAGTTTGGACATTAAAAATCAAGTTTTCATATGAATAAGAAGGGGTTTTCGAGTTCAGTACTTTGAATAACATTAAGGCCTTTTGAATTGTTCTTCTCTGATTCAATTTTAACCAACCCATCTTTGCGTAATAGGGAGATACATGCTCGTTGAAACGAATATTAAAAATGAATCGCATACAAGAATTTTGCAGTCTTTGTAATTTAACGCTTAATTTATTCCAAATATTATTGATTTTGTCTTGTTGGGATTTAGTTTTAATCGACTTTTGAACAGCCAATCGCAAATAAATTTCATATCCTCGTTAACCAACGCGATGGCGTGGTTGATTTCAGAAGGGTGGGACTCTATATATTTTTGTAGGTCGGCAGCGTAAAAATGATATTTGCAATAGAATATTTCACTAGCGAGTTCCTTGATGAAAATACTAAACAGAAGGGGCCCAAGTATTGAACCCTGTGGAACTCCACATGAGACGGGTTTGAAAATTGATACGTTGCCGTCTTCGTCTTTAACAGCTTGCTGACGATTTGACAGGTAGGAACGATACCAGCTAAGGGCAGAGTAAGAGAAATTGAGTCCACTCATATGTTCCAGTAGTATGTCATGATCTACTGAGTCAGAGGCTTTGCTTAGATCGAATTTCACCAAAACAGTTACTTTCTTTTCGTCTATTGGTCGACGTATATCATCGGTTACCTTTAAGAGAGCCGTTTGTGTGCTAAAGTGTTTTCTAAACCCTGATTGATACTCATCGAAGAAATTTTGTCGCATATGATGTTCCACTGTAGCGGTATGAACTAAGCGCTCGAGGGGTTTAGAGAGAGCGCATAGTAGCGCATAGTAGCGCACAGTCGTACGGGTATGTGTCAGAAATTGATTGAAATAAGTTGTAATTCTTGGATTAAGGGTGGAATGCAGACATGGGAAACTATCCACAAATTCCACTTGAAACTTCAAACTGCCTCAATCTCACTCAGAACAACTAGTGAATTAAAAGAAAAAATAGAATATCGAGCGAGAACGGTCCTTTACCGTTCTCGCTCATTTACCGCAATATTGTGGGAGAGACAGGGTGGGCCGCTGGATAACACATTCTGCGATTACTTTATGATGTGCCTTCAGAGTATGTTTCTCTGCGGAAAGTATAAAATAATTGTAATTTTTTACAAAAATAATAACAGCTTATTGTTTAGTAAATGCCATTTTTCCATTCCAAGATGGGTCAACAATGTTGCAGAGGATGATTAAATCTGTTTCGTGAATGATCATTCGGTATGCGGCTGGGAACTTGAAAAGAATATCCACAAGCTAAATTCATGGGTCAAGTGCCCAAGTGAGTAGAATGTGCTACTGATTTCTGAAAATACATTTGGAGTAGTTGTAGCGTCTCTTTAGTATTTGGAGAGACGTTTTGGATGACGTAACATACACCAAAGGACTTGAATAAAAAATCCCACCCGGGGATATTTTAGTTTGGTGATTGTTGTAAATGCATTGTCCCATTTTAAAATCGAAGGGAAAAAATATTTTCTTCGAGTAAATGAAATTTAGATGGGAAATATAATGAAGCCGATGTATGGTGAGTTATAACACTTCACACATATCTTATAGTATTAGGTCGGAAAAGATATGGAAAGATATTTATTTAGTAACCTGAGAGCCAGATCAAGTGTGAGTGGTAGGAGGTGAACTTTCACCGAAATATTCTCATCAAAATCTTCATGAATCTGCTTATACGCGCGTGCATATATATGCCAGAATTTCAAATTTTTGTAAGCTCTAGTTGATACATTTATGAATTGGCTTCACGTGGAAATGTAATCAATTGAGACTAATTTATTTATTCTGCCACTAATCAAGTAATTTTAAAGGAAAGCCTTTTTGATCTCTTTTTAGAATTGTGTTTTTGGAAATAAAAATGGTTTCTTCATTACAATGTTTCTAAATTTCAATTTCCGAGCCACTTTTTTTTCTCGCGCAAATGCGTGAGTTAAATATTGGAATGGCTTTGAATGAACACCTTTCCCATTTTATCGCAGCTAAGAACGAAGGAAACAGAGTTCCATGTGAGAGTACCATGAAGCCACCGGAGATATAAAATCACGATCGTGGCAGAGAACACCTGAGGATACGTGGAAGAGGCCTTGCGTGGCAATTCAAGCCCCATTTTCTATTTTTGAAGTTTTCTCAATATTTATTTCTCTCACAGGAGCTAGTTGTATTCCCCATGATTAAAGCCGCGGAACGACTGCGACTTCACGTGGTCACGAAACGGGGAAGAAATTTTCTCTCTCAAGCGGCGATCTTTATTCCTGGGGAAGAGTCGCTTGGAAACGAGCGATAAAGTTTTCTGCTTTATTGGAATCGAGAAATGCTCGGCAATGGTGGGGGGAAACTGGAAGGCAAGTGTGTTATCTTGAATCAAATCGACCTCTCGGGGAAGTTTCACTATCTTCGGTCACTTGAAGGCATTAGTTTTGCATCAAATGCGATCGTAGTGCTCAAGCATGACAGTTTCATCCTACGGATTCAGTCGAGATCTCAAAATTTGCTTACATTGAGGATATATTTCCACCCTGTACTATATTTTTCGACTGATCGATGCGAAAAAATAAGAGTGCTTTATGCTATACCCAACAAATAGGTGCACTGGTCTTTTCCATTTTTCAACGAGTTGATAATGACCTTTGCTAAATCAGAAAGGGACACGAAGAACCACCGTTAACACGCAGTTTAATTTTGTCCTTCTCCTCTTCCGATTCCTTTATTTTGGATGGTAGCCCAACATCTTGTGATACCCGCGACTTTTTCGTAGATTCGGCCATGTTTATATACAGGATTAGAGTGGAATATGTCATTTTTATGAAGCCGTTCTGCGAGGTGGCTTAATAAGTAACTAAAATTATGTAGCGCTGCTGTTACACAGAAAATATCGATTTACTTTGATTTTTATCAGAGTTTAGACCGAGGTTTTTGTTTCCTTGACGAACAAATAAAATTCTCTCTAAAATGCTAGATTTCATTTATGGAGCTATTTGATGAATATGTGACATAGGGTAAAATTATTTATAGCATTCTCACGATGTAAGTGAAAACTTAAATAATCTTCCTTAAAATCTTAATAAAACTTCTTACATAAAATTTATCAATGTACTTGTAAACAGGGCCACCCCAGGGGTTTTCAGGAATCCGGTTAACTCTGCCTTGTGGGGCACAAGGCAACTGCCTAGTAGGGCAACAGGCAAATATGCTTTGCGCGGCCCTGGTCATTATTGGTTTTTTAGCCCTAAATGACAATACCATTTCGTAATATGATTTTTTATTACTTTCAATTCATTTATTAGTTATTATACATACCATTTTTTAAATATTAATGATAAATTTCAAACTCTGGATTATGAGATAATGAATTAGATTATGAGTTCTAAATAGTAGGTACACAAATTTCCGTAACTAGAAATAAGGTCAACGATCATGGTACAAAGAGACCTATTCAGATACAGTAATGTTGCCGGCACACCAGAATTTTATAGTTATATATCTTCATCTTGTGGTTACTTAGTCCCTGGAAAATGCGGGACCCTCGGAGGCGCTGGACCCGAGGATGTTGCCCCGCTTGCCCGGACCTAAGGGCGGTACTGCTTAAGGCACTGGTCGGTATGCTCTGAATCACAGTTTGAGGTGTTCTGTTATCGTTCGAAGCGCAATTGAGTTAAACGCTGAAACTTTTCCCAAGCACATTATAATTGTTAAAAGTAAAAGTCGTAAATTGTTGGTGACTTTTAGCTACCGCTCAAGTGCACCCCACGAAAAGTTACATCAGATCCACTTCATTTCAAGCCTTTCTTACCATTAATTTTACACTTTCAGGCGTAATTTCGTGGGAATTTATATTTGAATACATATTGCAAATTAGTTTCATACTTCTCCACAGTTAATTATTGTAATCGTACAATGTATTTTGCAGCCTGCTACTTCAAGGTACAATTGTTTATCTTTAATTTATAGATTGTTTCGATAGTAACCTTACGCTAACTAGACTCTCTTACCATTTTGATGGCATAAAAAACTGTAAGAATTCACACCATGGAACTGGAGCATATATATGGTAAATATTCAGTTAATTGTCCATGGTCTACTTTATGGCATCATTAAAATGTTAATGTTCTAAAATGACCACTTATCTTGTCATGACTGTCAGTTTACTCGAAGCCTTCGCGAGTTGTTGATTCTTCAAATCGGGGAAAAAAGTACTAAAACTTCTTCAGTCAATGCTCGTGATCTTAATCTCTATCTTGAATATACCTATCATTCAATTTAATTTCTACGATTGCATTACAGAGCAGTGATATTGTTCCATTAGTACTCCTTTCATTCTGGGTAACTAAAGGCTCTGAGTTCTTACGCTAACTTTCGCTATTCATCCAGACACATTCACAAATCCGTCGGCAATAACTCTCCGAAGTGTACTTGACATCATTTCACTGCAAAACGAAATAATTGCATGACTGTTGGATTTCCCTGCCATTACTGATTATGTAACATAATACGCCTGCAGAAATGCATATTTTTAAGTGAATTTTTTCCCAATTTTTACCCCAAGCATTAGATACCACAGATGTAAATTGGTTCTAATTGTGCTACCCTAGTTTTCAGTTGTTTTTAAAACAATTGGCATATGAAATTATTCTCCATTTTTTTCGTCGTATTTTGTTGTTAATGGTATGAGAGAAGCCGTCCTTTACATAAGCCCTTTGTTATTAAATCGTAAAACTCAGCAGACGTCGCACGAAGAGAGAACTTGAAAAGTTGACAGCTCTCTTGCTGCGAATATATTTCATCCAAAATATCTTGCAGATGGATAAAATTGCTTTCAATTAAATACTCTACTATTTTTTTAAAACTTAAAGGCAAACAATAATGAGCGGTGTAATAATTTCTAAAGGGTGACTGTCAAACTTAATAACGGAAACGTTTCGATGCCGTGTGCAAAACTATCTCCATCGTGTTTACGTTCCATTTAACGGATGAAAAAGAGATCTACGAGTATCCAGAACAATCGAACAATATTAATCACAACCCGGGTTTAATGTACTACATCATTATCTTGGCTATTTGATTTGTTTCCTTTCTTATGGTTAACTGTGATTCTTTCCATTTATGTATATCTCTCAAATTACAAGTAAAGGCGCGATTTTCTTCTCATTTTATGTTCATTAAGAGATAAAGTGCTGCATTGCATTTCCGGAGGAGTATTTTTGCAATGTCTGGGCAAAGGGGACCAATAATTAAATTATAACTCGTCGATGCAACTAATACGACAAGAAGTCAGGTCATATAAGAGATTCCCTTTCTGCAAACTTAATGGACAAAGTATGAAAATATATATTCCTGAGCTTGTTTGAAATATAAACGGCTGTAATGGTACTTCAACAGGTCGATAATGTGTGTGACTATTACTTTATTGTCTACCGAGCCTGTCAGTGCACATGTACCCTCATCTAATAGTGACCTATCATGACTAGTAAAAAATGTGATCCGCCCATCCTTATACTACTTACAGTGTGCTCATACATAACATGTGTCGCAAGATATAGGAATGCAACTGCACTGCTGCCGTAGGCATTAATGGGAAATTTATCCCCCGTTTCAGAGTATTATCTTGTGCTATCCTTGGCAGAGACCGACGGACACGAAATAGAGCTCCAGCGGCTCACTCACTCACGATACTTATAACGTAGCAGTCCGGGCCATGCCCTTTGGGAACCTGGTCAAATAGATATAACCAAAAAAAATTAATAAAATACAAAGGAAAGCAGCGTGATTTGTTGAAAACTGCTACAGGCGTACATATAGTGTCTCACAAATTTTAGAGGGATTAAGATGGGAGCCCCTAGAGACTCAGAGGCTACACGCTAGGCTGAGGTTGCATGATAAATTCAGAACTGATATTTTTCAGAGCGACATTGAGAATATTATCATGACTCCTCACTACATCTCTGGGTCTGACAGATGCGATAAAGTAAGAGAGATACACTGCCAAACAGATAGGTACAACAACTCGTTCTTTCCGCGAACAATAAGCGACCACAATAAAAATTGAACTCTATTAATTACACTCCTATAATACATGTCACCATTTCATCTTAAAAAAACTTACACCTTTACACAGCTGGTGACCCAACTCCTGCCACACGCCCAAGCAGCGGCTCGCGGTGTATTACGTAGATGTAAATGCCAAGGTGATAAGTACGAGCCTCAGCTGAGGAAGTTTTTTTATTTAGTTGTACGCTATTATGGAGTTTGGGATACACACTAGAAATCAAAAACCAAAATGTAGCTCTCTATACATTTATACTTAAATACTAACACAAAAATAAGACTACTTTCTTCAGTGGTTACCAATGGGGTTAACTTTTAGCTAAAATGCGGTTCATGTTCGAGTGTGAATTCAGCCTATGCAAACGTCAGATATATTCCCAACGACCTTCACATTGCTCTATCAGTTTTATTTCATAGGACAAGTAGGTGGGACCATCACTGACCGATTCGTCTTTGAAATAAAAAAAATGCTATGCTCTCTCTCCATCTTTCTTTTATCTTAACACACATTCTTGTGGCTTATAGCTCACATTCCATCAACAGGTGCCCATGTATTGGAATTTCGCGGTCAACCGCATATCACCCGTAATCGACGAGTAAGTGGAACTAAGGCGAAATGCTGCGCTCTCACGTTTCTTATGTTCCAAAAAAATGTGATTAAATTGTAAATTGATAAAGGGTATCGACGGTTATGACGATTTAGGACCTGCTCACTGCCAAATCCCTCGTGTTCCAATTACTTTATGGCAGGTCCTTTTAAATTTATGGAGAACAATTTTTTGTCTTCATTGCTGTATTTAAAACACCACGTCTCCTCATCAGTATTTTAATGCTTAGGTTGGTAAACCAGAGTTCTCCATGCTTCCCTGTCCCATGCTGACTTCTATCGTTCCCAGGAAATAGCCTTTCCAAGACAGTATTCCTCTTCACTTATCCTTAGGAAAACCTCATTGGAAATTTCCTCCTATTTTCCCCATTTGAGTGTTTTAATGTTTTCATTCTGTCTTAAGATTTTCGCTAATCTCCGAATATAATTAGTAAGTACGTGATTCATTTGAGCACGTTTAAGTAGCCTTTCTACTTCAGGTATTTCATACATCATCTCATAACTCTATTCTCAGCAATTTTATCAACTCAAGAGTCTTAGATTATATTCTGACCCTCTTTTTCATGCGGACGTTTGATATGAATGTCGTCTCTCATTTGCATTTTAAATCGACTCGGATAAGGACTTAAAGAATTGAAACAATTATTGGTTAAATAAATAAATATCTTTGAAAAGTGTGAGTATTTTAGTCTTGACTCTTTGTCATAACTTACTTTTACTGAATATACGAAAACGACTAAAATAGTTAAGGGATCTGAAGTCACAGTAATTTTGGAGGTGCCATGTGGGATGAAGGACCTTCCTGGGTCCATTTTGTATGTTAGCTCTCACTTCGTGTATTATCATTGACATAAATGAAAGTAAACATTCAAAAAAAATTTTACCACTGGCAAGAAGTACTTGACCTGCCGCCTGAATATAGCTGTTTCATAAAATGCATGACAGTTGCTCCCTTAAATGGTTTAGGGCCTAAGATATTTAGATTAGGTTAGGAATAAGAGAAACTGTAGTTACATACCTGTAATAACTGTAAATATAAATGAAAATATTGAAGTTGCATTTCAAAGCGTGTTATAGTTTGTTTCTTTAGTTTTTTTATTGCTTTACTGTCCTTTGATGACATAGTTCCCCAGCGAAACTCACTCCATTCCATTGACTGAACTTATTTCACTCATGCATTTTTGAGAGTAAACCAATCCCATCCCTTTGTATTATAAATCATCCAATCACTCTTTGTTGCGTCGTAATCGATGAAGCAGAAGATCCTCCCATTAAATAAAAAAATAAGCTCTTCCATTAGCGACGGGGAGCCCTTTTCTGAATCTATCTCCTCCATTTATCTAATATGTATAAGGAGACCTTCCTCCAGAGAAGCAAGTAAACAATCTTGCAGAGTATGGAGTCGCGTCGCTTATGGACGAAGGTTGAGGGAGGGTGGGTTGCCATGACGACGGTGACGTAGACGAACGAGGTGAGGAATGAGGGAGGACAGCAGGTGGGTGAGAGGGGGGAGGGAGGAAAGGAAGGGTTGGTTTACCCAATGCCCCCGGAACCACTTCCAATATAATCCATCGTAATGGGTCGCCTTCGTCGCAGCTAATGCACAACCTATATCTTTTACCATCAAATCATGCCTCTATTGTTTTCATCAACAACATGATACAATAGACCTTGAATTTATCACCTCAATAAGTCCCTGAACATTTCAATCGATAGGCTTCACAGGCTTTTTACCCTGATGGCGTTTTTGTGGCAGCCAGGGTACTTCTCGGGGCTTCCCATTCTGAGGGATCAAGTTTGAATCTTGGAAGCGGTTGACATTTTTCAGTAGGAATCCCAAACCTACTTAGGTGCGGCGTGGAGGGAACTTCAAGTGCAGTACTCTATCCGTCATATGGGACATAAAACTGCGGTCCCCTTGGTTCCTTTCATTAAGATCAGGATAATACTGACGCCAAGTCTTATTCAGCCATTCACGAGTGTCTTGGTCGTTCGATTCTAGATATCCGTATATCTATCGATATGGGGATCGGATTGGTGTGGTGGTTAGAGTACTAGCTAACCATACGGGCGGCCAGGATTCAAATCCCTGCGGAGGATGATGTTTTTCAGAGGCAACCCGGTCCCTACTTAACTACCTTGTGGAGGGCTCTTCAAGTACAGTACCTAGTTTGTCGGATGAGACGTTAAACCGTGGTCCCCTTGGCGCGTTTCATTAAGAGCAAGCTAATCCCCACGCCGGGTTTCCATCCACCCTCCCTCCCATACCTCTCCCTTACGGCGGAAATGACCTCAGCTGTCGGTCACCCTACCCAAATATCTAATCCAATCTATCGATAGGGGTCTTTGCAGCCGTTTCCACCACAGGGCCGCCATTAATGTGCTTACTCATCATATACTTCCATAGCTATTCCAAGGAAATCTGAGAGTATGCAGCGCAAGTCGTCATTTTGAATACGAAGCCAATGCCAAATCAAGAAAAAAAGGTTGAACAACTTGTGCAATGATTATGGAGAAAACACCAATTCAGTTTATCAATGGCGGACTTATTTGCGTTGCGAAGGTCTGTATCGAAGGAAGAATACGATCGATACAGAACTACCTAGCCTAAGCATCTAAAACAATCCTTATTCACTACCCTTACCTGCTATCTTATGGGATGCAGCTGACCTCGTATGTTGATTACCTTCCCAAACAGTCATATAAGTATTCATCCCCCCTTAGTTGAATGCCTGATCAAAATTTTTGTCATAATCCCAGCCTACGCTAATGCCTCCGAGTCTCAATTGGATCCCTACTTGGTCATCACGTCAGATATCTATGTCCCTCTAAGTTTATCATAATAAATTTGTCATGGACAGTATTAGGGACATTGGAGTGAAGTATCCACTCTAGAAATATAACGGTTTACATGTTAATCAGAGAAATTTATCTACAAACGAAAGAACTACGAGAGAATAAAGAATAAACGAGGGAAAAGGAGAATAGATGCAGTTAACCAGTCTAAGTATTGAATGAATTTTGACGACTCTGGACCAGATCAGTTGAAGAATTTGATAAGAATCGAATTTGAAGGGAGAAAAATTTTAAATTTTATACAACACCCGCCATTAAAAAAAACCGACATGAAATAAAGTAAACTCACTGAGAGCTTTTTAACATTTTGATGACCACTCCATGGATCACCGAAAAAGGGGCAGATTATTATTTGCCGAGTAAAATACAGTTTACTTGTGGAACGAACGAGATGATTAAACCCTCTCAGTTAAATGGTTGATGCAACCTCCTATACGTAGCCTCCCATACACCCATGAATTATTCAGATGCAATCATGAAAATGAGCACAAGTACACCTGGTCCCTTTTTCCCAAAAACAATTCGTATTCATTTCAGGACAGTTTCCTCTAATAGAAAATGGCTATAGCATCATATCTGCATTGTGTTAAAACAATTTCATCACTAGCTCTAGCGACGATGTTCAAGTTCTTCAACAACCCATGACCGAGTGAAATACCCGCGAAGACATTGTGAAGCGTTGTGTTAATGCAGTTGGGAGGCCTGGGGAATGACAGAGGCAGTGTAAGAAGATATGAAAGACTGGGGGTGCGATTATGTTGAGGAACGACGAAGATTTTATGCGCCGAGAGAATCTGCGACGAAGAATTCCTACGAAGGAAAATTAAGGAAAAAGATTCTTATCGTTAATTCTGAAAAGGTGGGGAGACAAAGTGATAGGACGTATTGTGCAAAAGAGCGCTCACTAAAAACAGTAGTGGAATGGCAAATCAATGAAAAAATAGCATAGTGAGACCAAAGACGGGATAGGTCAGGCAAAAGCTTGAAGGAAAGTGAAGTGGAGACCTGCAGCAAACCAAAATTAGTATTTATGATGGAAATGATGTCTTCCAAAAATTATGGAAAAATTTACTGATGATTGATTTGATTTTTTCTCGGCAAACATGGCATATGAGGCCTTTTCAGGTGTACATCCGCGTCGTGAAGGCCATCACTGCCAGCGTTTTGATTGAAATCAGCTCTGATTACGATAGCAGAGAAAAACATCGAAACGTTGGCAGCACTGGCCTTCCTGACGCATCTGGAAACCCGAGAAGACTCCATCAGCAAGGTTACTGATGTTTTAGTATATTTAGTCCCAATCATTTGAGGAAGCTGGAAAAAAAGAGTTTAGTTAGGAGTAGAAAAACCATCTGCCTGCTCAAGCTAAGGTCTCTTATTCGCTCTTACAGAAATTTGCCATGCTATTTTTTTCCTACTATTATGTATGGCTCCTTTCTTCCAGCAGCATGTGTTTGGACGGTGTCAGTTATTATCGATTACTATCGGGAGAAACCTTTTTCGCGATGGCATAAAAACTCGAAATCCTCGGTCGTAAATTGATACCACGCGGACATAATGCTCAAACATTTTTAGCTCGCCTAACTACTCTCGTTGAGCACCTCGAAACGCGGGCGCTGGAAGGGGTATTCGTCTCAATGTGCTCGCCTTAATAGCTTCTCCGTCCCGTTTATTGCATCGGTGCTTTTAACTGCGAGATGGTAGTTTATCGCCTGGAGGAGGAAAGAACTTCATCCGTTGTGGAATTCAAGATAAAACGCTTGAAACGCTGTCCTAGCTGTTTCAGTATACGCCTCGTGTGGGGCATGGTTAACTCTCTGTCGGTTGAGGACTCATTTTGGCTGATCCGTCGGGAAGATATCCTTATACCTCTGGAATACGTTTATGAGCCTATTATGGAGTACTGCTACTATCTTACTCTTCATTCTTTGACCCTGACCTGACCCCTGACCCTGACTAAAGGTCACGGATGCGCCGGAGAGCATATATGCTTGTTCTCTATGTATTTTTATTTAAGATGGAATAAAAGTTTCATGCCGCAGGAACATAGGAAAATGTTACCGGAAATAATAAGAATAAGGACAGGGATCGACATGCCAAAAAACAATGATCTAGATATCAAATGTGTAAAACAATCTTATAATCTACAACATATGTTGAAGGTGACTGTAATAGAATATTACATTCATTTTCCAGACTGAATAGTTCCAACGTTAGAGGCTTCTTTGAATATGTCGACCCAAGCTTGCTCGATGAATCACTGAATGTTTTAAAATGTCACCAGAATGTGATCGAAATACTAGAAAATTTTATGTTTTGGCTCTTATTATTTTACAGCCTGATGTTATTCACGAGATAAAATTCTTTTCATGTGACTATTTCATACATTCATTCTATGTGCCATTTTCGTAATTTAGTATGTAATTCATCTTTTCAATTCTAACAATGACGTACTTATTTCACGCTAACTACTTCTCTTCTTTAACTTCTCGCCCTCCTTGTTTCCTGACTTCAGTTTATGGACTCCTTTGAAGCTCTCTACACTCGCGTTGTAATTTTATTTATGTCTTTTATTTACTTCACATTAATGACTGGATATAAGCAATAAATACCTCTCTATCAGTCATATCGCATGTCATAGAATATTACGCATTACAAATGGTAGGAAAAACGAACTAAATAGGAAGAAAGCTGAACGATGAAGATTTAGAAGAGATAGGGAAAGTGGTAGTTAGAGTATCGATTGAAGCGGGAATTGCGGATGGAAGACTTATTTTGAGGCAAAGGAATGTTGAAGGTTTTGAAACATAAAGAGGCATGTATATGTTACGTATGGGGAAAGAGACGAAACTTTTCCGGTTGATAGGAGAAGTTATAGCATAGGCATATAAATTGTGAAGGTTATACAATAATGTTTACGCGGCGTAAGGTCTTATAGACGGAAAAACCTGTACATTACATCAATAACAGAGTAGATATTGGAAACTTCTTGACTTTTGGTTGCTTCAAGTGAGTACTATCTTTGAGAGAAAGCAGCCACATTGGATATATTGAGGGAATAAAAGATTTTCTGAGGCATTATGAAATTTATATTAGAGTCTGGTTATCCTTATAGTAAGTTGTAAAAGAACAGTTAACGGAATGTCTCAATTTTACTCTGCAATACAGCATGCCCTCTATTTTAGTCTTTTACGAGAGTTTTTTTTTAGTTTAGAGCATTTGGAAATTTTAATCGGCAGTTTTACGATGGGAAGACTAACGAGACAGTGCTTAGTATGGTGTGTGAGGAAAGGAAACTTTTGTATGAAATCCGCGATAGGCAGGATTGGTGGCTGGAGGAAGTAATAAGGGGCGATGGATCCCTCAGGACTGCGATAGAGGGAAGAATGATGAGCAAGCGGAGAAAGGAAAAAGAAAATAGGTTTTATTGATGGATAGATCGTATGCAAAGCCGAAAGAAGAAATATTAGAGACAGATAGGATCTTGGAATTTTAAAAAACCAGGATTTCCTAAAACTCAAAAAGACCAACCTTTTACCGGTAGAATACTTAAAATAAAAAAGCGGTGAAATATCCGTTGCAAAATTACCTTTAAAGACCTGCACTACCGGGTAATTTGCAATACTTTATTTGTGAGACAGTTGATTTTCTGGCTATTAATACTCAACTTAAAGCAGATATAATTCAAATTTGTGTTTTATTATGATTTTTCTATATATTATTGTGCTATTTTCAGTGTATTGGGCACTAGGATCTGATCAGTGTAAGCATAAGGTAACAGACTGGGAAAGTGAAAGCTGACAATTTAAAACAATATCCTCTTGCATCGAGGCGTATTGTTAAATGCACAGTAGATCTAACAAATATGGGAACAAAAAAGAGAGCCGTGAAAGAGAGTTGTCGGACTGTATCATCAAAACATCGTTGCAGATGAGCACCATTAGCCTGCGGAAAACCCCGAGAATTCTTTTTATAGAGAGCTACAGATTGAATTTAAAAGGGAGGACTGAAGCCCCACGAAAAATAAACACAATAAGAAATGAAATTAGAGCCTTTATTGTGGATCGTTTGCCATTTTCATACCCCGAAATTTTAAGGTCACCCGAAGAAATGCACGATTAACACTAAAAGTTCTGGACTTCGTGGAATTCCTATTAGTACCATTATCAGAAAAAAATTGTTTGTCAAAGGAAATAGGTCGTTTTTAATGAAAAAATATGCTGATTGTTTCAACGGTATCTTTTATTTATTATTTTATATCATTTTTCAAGAATTAAGGCTTTAATTACCGTAATTACTTTCATTTCAACATACATGACTTCGCATAAGGACTTGGACCCGGGACTTCTTCTATGCAAACGCGCTTCGCATACGGATTCGTATCATGAGTATTTATAAACTATTATCACCGTCTATCAGAAAAACCTGATTGTTATAAAGAAAAAATCCAACGAAAGAAAATAAAACTCCATTCTATTAAGACAAAACTGGAATTAAAAGGAGATATATTTCTGGGTAAAAATGACTCCTCTGGCACTAATTGCTAGAAGGTAATGTACATGAAAAACTATTAATGCCATGAGATTTCCGTTTTCTCATTATATTTTCCTACTAAAAATAACAAAATTCAAGAAATCTGCGAGATCTGGGACAATTCACTCAGACGTAATGGATTGTCAGATATGAAAAGGGGTCAAAATGACCCATTTTGTATTACTAGTGTTAAGACATGGATTCAAGTGAAATCAGAAACCCAAAGACTGTACTATGATGATGATGGTGCATTTTCAATAGATGTGAGCCGTGGGGAGACACTTGAAAAATTCTCCGTCGAAAATTTTCAAACTACGATCCAGTTCTCAATGTACGTGTATAAATTGTCATGTTTTGTCCTACATTTTCCCTCAAAATACAGGTTATGAGCACTTTCCACAACAGAAAGTCACAATTTTACGTCCGTGGTTGTCACTCTCGTCCCATTGTTTTCCTTAAAAAAACCTGCACGGGCCCGTAATTACGCCCACTCATGTGCGCCGATGAAACCCAACGTTCGCCAATTTTTTCGCGAAATTTTGTCACCGATGTTCTTGAGTCGTTTTCAATCGAAACAAAGCGGTCGAGGCCGTAAACTTGGGGACCACTCTCCATTTGCCCCGGCTTTGTTTTTCCCGTTTCCGAGCGTTAGGAAAAATGATGAAAAACAAAATGAATGCAGTTGAAATTTTCGAGTTTGAGAACGGGCCATTTCTTTGGCGCGTTCCGTAAGGGCCCCTCTGGGAGGTAGATGGGAGGGTGAGGGTAATTGAGTTTTGTGAAGACTCTCTGGCCTCAAAAAGAAAATGTTTTTTTATCTCTACCCGCCTCGAGAAACTTTCCTGCGATTATTACATTTTTATTTCCACCTCCTCTTCTTTTTTTCAAAGAAACTCCAAAAGCTATGATTCTGGGTGCCTTAAGGTCAAACTGATCGAGCCTTCTCGGGCCAAAGTTTTTCAAATTTTCGGATAGATTCAACTCTTTTTTTAGGACCAAGATTTCATAAATGTTAATATTATGTTTGAGAATGATTGAAAATTTTAAGGAAATGAATATAGTAGCTATTTTTCCGTCGATATATTAGTTTAACTTTACGAAAACAACCTTGCTTAGAGGTGAAATGCTGCAGGGAGGCAGCTGTTTTGTGTATCAAATATTATTAAGGAAGACGCTTCCTATTATTATGGTCGGCTGAGGCCATTTCAATTAGCTATCATGATACAAGACACCCCATTATTACAATGGACTTCATCAGTCCCCGCGGTAAGGTCCAAAGTTGTGGACTTTGTATCAATCGAAGAAATATCCGCTCTCTGCGGTGATTTCTCCTGATGAAATTCAGTTTTTGAGTCTAAATTACTTCATAGGAGATGAAATCTAAATAAAAAGAAATATACGGATATTAAAAAAAAATAAAAGTAAGTATTTATAGACCAACCAGTTTTTTGCTGGATAATCAATACCAGATTTAGAAAAAGCTTTTTCTAGCTCCTCTGTTACCTCTTTCTAATGCTGAAAATATCCAAAAGTATTCATAAAAAAGGCTTTTTAAACAGTTTTTCGGTGTATGCTTTGGGACTCAAGGCCAAACTTTTTGGAAAAACATTTTAAAGAGTCTCCGTACAAGGTTTAAGCGTTAAAATATAATTGATATAAGCCGTCCAATGCTGTAGCGAAAAGCCATTAAACGCCCTTGTGCGCCCGGAAAAACTGAATATTTTTAATCGATGTGCTATACAGCTCATGGAAATTTGTGGAAAACCATTATGAATGATGAACAGTTCCCTTTTATAATTCTAGTGTTAATTTTTTAAAGTAAAGTAGGCAGCGAAATATCTGACCTAGAGAAATACCCGTGAAGAGTCTATTTCATATACTGGGAAAAATTAAATATTTTGGGAACAGTATACAATAAAGTGAAAGTTTTCCCCCTTTTCCCTCGGAATTCCAAGCATTTTCATGTTAAGTAATCGGAGGGTAAATGTTTAACTGATTAAATTACTTTAGAGGATATCGTTTGGTGAGAATCCGTAAATATTTATCCTGGATTTTTGAGAGAGGAGGATTTTGTCGACCAAAGTGAAAACTCAGGAGGATGACTGAATACTTCCATTTCTCCGCTTCCCTTCGCGCAAATGTCCAATCGATTCGCCTCTCCCCGCCCGGATATGTCGCCGCTCACAAATCTCTTCACAGCATCCGTTAACACCGGGTCCACCGTCACATCTCGGTTAACCTCATCCGTCCGCCGCTTCATCCATTGCCTCTTCCTCCACTGGACCACGCTCTTCAAATCCAGCTTCCCGAACGCGTGAGTCATCGCCACCGGCGCCAAACTTCATTCTCGAGGTGGACTCCAAAAATCTCAAGTGGCAATAAAATACCATATCATGCATCAGGCCTGAAAATCGAACTGATTTGAATAATCTTCAAGTACTTCGTGCTAACGTTACACAGAAGTATGTGTAAATTCATCTTCAGGGAGACGAGAGTAAACCATTATGAGATAAATACACTATGCTATTATCTGACTCAGTGGTGTAGTCCGACCATTTGGTCGGTTTAAGGCTCCTCGGACGTGGCTACTCGCGATGCAATGCATTATCTGACTGAAGTAGCTGACCATAAGTTACTTAAAAATATTAACTATGAGTTATAATATTTTCTTTGGTAAATATTTAGTGATTTTCAATTTTTTCGATTCATAAAACTAAAAATTTTTGAATTAAATAATTTAAAAATCTTAATAACTAAGCGTCTTTGAAATGAATATATATTTTGTACATATTAAACGAATTTATGTAACATATTTGTTCAGACATTTGCACTAGTGCCATCTAGCGGCCAGGAAGTAATATGAAGCATGATGAATGGGAACGAGAAATCTACTGGTAACAGTCGAGAGCCACAGCTAGATATTTTTTTCTTAAATGGATGTTATCAGATATCTCGATGGAGAGGAATTTACCTTTGTTTTCAATTCTTTTGAACAGCGCTACCTTGTGCACAGGGTCAGTAAATAATGGAATGCAGAGGCTCTGCCGTTATGTGAAGTGATGAGCGCACTGGAGAGAATGGAAGGCACACATTGAATCCGATGAATGAATCGAGTTCGACTATCATAACTGAAAACAAGAAATGAAAACGATGCGATGTAGAAATTTATCTGAGATTCTCGACCGTTCATACTATCCAACGTTTCAGGGCTGTTAAGAACTTGATGATGAGGCACTATCCGAGCATCGAAACATCTATCAACAAGGCGAGCCAGACCTATTGGAGAACCCGAGAAGAATTCCCGCATCAAATACATCGGGAAAGTACCAGTTCTTACTATTAGAACGATGATATTCCTTTTGTCACTCAAATCCCATGGCTAATCACACGCAAGTGGTGAGTTGAGATTTCCGAGAAAATAAATATCAGCGGTGGAGTAGGAATTTTTCGAAATAGTTTTGGGAGGAATAGTGTTGCAGAAAATATTCTCGAGGACTCGCTCTCTCGAGGAATCGCTCAGATTGGACCTTTTTCGACCTGTTTTTCTAAGCAATGCAGTGCTTACTTACTTACTCTTACTCCTGTGGCCATTGAAAACCTAAGTGGTGTTTGGCCTCGCCAACCAAGCGCCTCCATGCTTTTAAGTCTTCTGCCAGCTCGGTCTCTGCTCCCATCTTCTCCAGGTCCTTCTTAACTTCATCAGTCCAACGCATTCTCGGTCTCCCCACGGGTCTTTTACCTTTTACCTTGTTCCTTTTGCTACTTGTTTTGTCATGGTATCTTCGCTTCTGCATTGGACATGACCCAGCCACCTCCATCTCCTGCTCATGACTACACCCACATTGTCTGGTGAGCAATGCAGTGCATATTGCAAAAATCATGGCGTAGTTTGTTTAGGTTGCGAAGTTCAGAAAATTCCTACAGAGCACCACGGTGAACTGAAAACGCCACCGTGTAAACAATGGCTTCGAGAAAGAGATTTCAATTTAAGTTCTGAATTAGGCTTGGGCGAGTTTTCATTTTTGATTTTACAGCTGACTTAATGTCGTTTAAAACAGTCTATGGCTGAGTCCTATTGATGAGTTTTAAGAGGCTTCAATAAGTTTCCATCAATCACGCCAAAACAATAAAATATTATCTATAACTATTTCTTATCTATGATTATACGTCGCTATTAGTATAGGATATGCATTGAGAGGTTTGCGAGAGCCTTGGAAAACTGAGTTACCTCAGCAGTAAATACGATTCCTTTAAATTTTCAAGGCCATTTTGATGACGAATGAAGATAATCGCCTTCTAAAATAAGACACTCCTTATTGCTTACTACTTTTAATTTGATTTTAGTGGCAAAATAACTCGCTATAAGTATTTATGCTTACGCCCAAACGCATGGCCATAGTTGTGCCTTGTGCTTAGGCAACTTTGTGTTACCCTGATTTCATTATTCTTTTGTGGCATAAATTCTGTAATTTTTATCTTACTTCTGACTGAGCCTAAACATATTTCTAAATTTATTACGTAATTTGACATAATATTCCCAATTTTGGTAAAGGATGAGTTTTATTTTAATATCAATATGTCAAAATTAAATTACTATGCCGTACTCCTTTGATTGAGCAGAAATGTTGATTAGTTCCGTGTCATTCGTATATTGTTTTTGGCTAGGTTGAACGTTGACAGCACTTCTGAGAAGCGAATAAGAAGAAAAAGCAGTGAAATTGGTAGTGCTCACATTTAAGCAGGATTATGCTGTCAAATAAAAATCACTAATTCCATTTTCACTCATTTCTATCAGCAATTTATCAAATTCGACTCACCCGCGTTGAAAATGCGTTTCTGCGAAAGTACAAGATGCTTTTAACCGAGCTCTACTTGTTTTAAGTCTGAGATTGAGTCCATGGATAAGTTAGAGTTTGATTCATACTTCGTTGAGAATTCAATCTCATAATGTCGGCTGGTCATCAAAGCTTCGATTCTGAAGGGAGTGTGCTGTCGTGCGGGACATTTTTTAGAAGTTATTTTAGTGTACGCTATGATTTCTTTGGCGTGTTAAGAGGTTTTGTCGCGATAGGGCAATTGATTGTTCAAATTTCGTTACGTAGACTTAGCTAATGATACTGACGTATCGGAAAACAAAAGCATATTAGTACCGCGTCAAGTAACGAGAAAAAAACAAACATCGTTTACACTAAAAATCTAAGCATTCGGCAAGGATTTTTGATTAAAGGTAGTATCAGGCGTACCTTTGTGGAAACTGTTAACATTATAATGATAAAACTTTACTTAGTTATTCCACATATCTTTATTTTATACCATATCTTTATTTTCTACCATTGTAGAAATTAAATATATGTGGAATAGCTAAGTTATGTGTTATCATTATAAGGATTTGTGACCTTTCATGGGTTTCAGTCACACTTCCGTACTATTACTACTACTAATACTACCCTCTTAATAATGCACGGTGAGCATGTGAGATTCAAATAATGAGAGTTAAAGCTCGAACTTCTATGATGTTTTCTCAATTTTAAGACTTTAAAAAATCTTGTTACCTATCTTAGTTTAAATATTTGATTAGAATATACTCAAAATCGGAGTTCCATTTGGTTGTCTCTCTTCATTTGTTTCGAATTTCTCTCCACAAGTCTGGTGAATGCCATGGAAAGATGACAGAGTGCAGAATCACAATGGTAATCATTATCATGGTTATAGAATGTCCACTTGTTGCGCGATTCATGCGTAATTCAGAGGTCAATAGTGATATGTGGAGAAGCATTTTTCTTAAGCATTTCGCCCCGTTATTACACACTTTCGTGCATTACCGAGCTTAATAATAATATACTCCTTTTCACCCTGAAACATACATGGACTGAAAGTCTTAAGAATTTTGAGCTTACCATGTGGTCAATTCCCGGCCTAGCCCTTTAATCACTGCACAATACTCCTTGTTTACTTGAAAAAGTCAAAGAGAAAAGCTACTCCGCTCTGTTTAGGCCACACCTCGAATACGCCGCGAGCATTTGGGACCCTGGTCATAAAGATTTAATCAAAAAAATCAATAAAATACAAAGGAAAGCAGCGCGATTCGTTAAAAACTGCTACGAGCCTACATATAGCGTCTCACAACTTTTAGATGGATTAAGTTGGGAGCCCCTAGAGACTCGGAGGCTACACGCTAGGCTTAGTTTGCTTGATAAATTCAGAACTGATATTTTTCAGAGTGACATTGAGAATATGATCATGACTCCTCACTACATCTCTAGGTCTGACAGATGAGATAAAAAAGAGAGATACACTGCCGAACAGATAGGTTCAAAAACTCATTCTTTCTGCGAACAATAAGTGACCACAATATGAATTGAGCTCCACTAAATACACTCCTATAATTCATGTCACTATTTAATCTCCAAAAAACGTACACCTTTACACGGCTGGTGACCGAACACCCCCTGCCACACGCCCAAGCGGCGGCTCGAGGGGTATTATGTAGATGTAAATGAAGCAGTTTTTAACAGTGCGCGATGATCTCCTAAGTATAGTTCCCATTTCACGTGTCGAATAAAACAATTAGTGGTCGTATAAACCAGGGAATAGGCATGAATTTTACAGAATTGGAAGAGTTTTGAATATTTTATTTAAGCTCTTCTTCGACTGGCGGCGGCCAGTGCGCCTTACGACTTCACACTCCGTGGTGGACTCACGCTTCGGCTTCGTCCCGAGAGTGACGTCAGAGGGTCGGAGGGGCGGGGAAGGGGCGTGGTTTTGGAGGGCGAATCAACATGTGATCTCCCTCGCTTATTCCTCGTCTCTCCGAGGAAGTCGGTCACCTTGGCAGTCAGGGTCTCGCAGAATAAAATGATGATGGCCTTCTGTAGCATTCCTATAGTTCACGTGCCCGATGGAAAGGTCTTCTCCTTTAAAATTAGTTTTTGCGTAATCTCAACTTGGGTGCTTGGAAAATTGGCGAAATTTTCATTATTTCAGACATTCCGCTGATGGCTAGAGAGGGAATAGATGGTACTTTCTTGTGGGAATGTAAATTCTTTTTCTTCGCAAAAAACGATGCGGTTCTAAATTTATCTCGGGCAAAAGTTGCCCATTCGCACTATATGGAATTACCATCTATTTTACTTTTTAGGCTCAGTTTTTATGTTGTTTCCTAAAGTACCATGATAGTGGGACATTTCTGCATCTTCAACATACGTTATTGGTATATAAATTACATAATTTATGCAGTCACCGTGAACTACCGCACATTTAAATGCGTCCAGCTTTCTCGTGACCCCAGAATTATTATTATCTTGGATTATATTCATTATTTTTCTTAAAATTTGGGTTCCTTAAATTAGTGAAAAACATTAAAAAGTACTGCATCGAAATTTCTGCCATTACTTTTTAAGAGATTTGAACTCCAGATGTGATAAATTCAATTGCTAAATTTACCCATCCATAGTCCAAAGGAGTATTCGATTGCTACAATGCAGTAAGCCTTGCCTTCCTCCCGAGGGCTGGGGTTCATACCTAAGTGGTTGCGGAAATTCATAACCAGAATTTTGATCCCTTATTGTTTGCCTTGTAGTGTGAACTTAAAGTGCACTCCTCCGGCCGGTGTATTAGGTGCTAAAAGTGTTGTGCACTTGGTGTCTTTCCTTAAGAGTAGGTTAATGATTTTCCTCATTCCTCAAACAATCCTGTCTTCACCAACCTATCCACATATCCTCATTAGCGCTTACTTCCTTAGTTGTAGATCTCCTCTCCTGATTGCTAACAAAGAACATGTAGCGTGTATGTTATTTACCTCTCATGTATCGATGATTTTTTTTGGATTTACTTGCAGACAAAATCTGCACATTTTACCGATCAAAAAGAAAGCAGTTGAAGAAAGCGTGCATCATTAAGGAACTCCGTAATTACCTGAGATCCTCCGGTTTGGGCTAATTTTTATGAGTCATTTCAACTGCCTACCTGCCTATCCTAACAATCCTGCCTTCACCAGTCTATCCACATATCCTCATTAACTTGTGACTTTATCGCTCCACCTCGTCTATTTTGAACCCTGCTTGCCATATGTTTACGTAATATTATCCGTTACTTGAGATATTTCCTTAGTTGTAAATCCCCTCACATGATTGCTGACAAAGAACATGTAGCGGGTATGTTATTTACCTCTCATATATCGATGATTTTTTTTTGATTTACTTGCAGACGAAATCTGCACATTTTACCGATCAAAAAGAAAACAGTTGAATAAAGCGTGCATCATTAAGGTACTCCGTAATTACCTGAGATCCTCCGGTTTGGGCTAATTTTTATGAGTCATTTCAACCCATCGCCAAGAAATCTTTAAACTCCCATCTGTAAACGTCGCTTT
This sequence comes from Ceriagrion tenellum, assembly GCA_963169105.1. Lineage (NCBI taxonomy): Eukaryota > Metazoa > Arthropoda > Insecta > Odonata > Coenagrionidae > Ceriagrion > Ceriagrion tenellum. Next base: position 128,641,435 of record OY720637.1, read on the forward strand.
CCTAGTGCAATATCTCTCTCTTCCGCTCATCATATTTCACCTTAACTTATTTAATATTTTATCTATATACGTGAGTTAAGTATCTCAAAAACGTACCTTTTTTCAAATAACTACGGAACTAGCCGCGCAGCAACTTTAACGAAGTCACCCGCTAATGTTCAAGTATTCGTGTGAACATAATTATTAGCAAATTTTGACTGTCATAAATTTTATGAAGTTCGCTTTTGATACAAAGCATTCGCATCGGCAGATAATCAAGCATATTAGTTTCATTTTTTGTATTTTAATGGAGAAGATGAAATAATGCAAAGCCAAAGATGCCTCTGCATTATTTTCTGTGATACTCATGGTGTAATTCACTGGAACAAACAACGACATGGAGGTGCTTTCGTCACAATACACATTATTTTGCTCCAACTTGTTCTTATGTATGCAATTCCATATTTGAGTCCTAGATACTGTCTATAACTTGAAAAAATTATTGCTACGTATCCAATCATTGTGCAGAGTATCCTTCTAGAGTACCTCGCCAGGAACTTCTTTTCCTCTCGTTATTCTTCATTTGCTGTCTTTCCTGCCTTTTGAACGTATCTCAATCTTTTCCTTGCGATTGTAATCAGTTCCCATCCTCTTTTCTCGCAGGAATAGTATTTCACAATAGTATAATGCCGCGCTTCACACCATAATAGACATTATTTATAACCTTTTCTAACGGTTTGTGTCATAAATACTCCAGCCATCACAATTAGTCCTAATTGAGGTAACTATTGTAGCTGTCACAATGTTCTTAATAATATCCTCATTACATGGTCCATTTCCGTGCAAATTGCTGCCCTTGTGACTTCATCGCTCCACCTCGTCTATTTTGAACCCTGCTTGCCATATGCTTACTTAATATTATCCGTTACTTGAGATATATCAACTTTTCTTCCTTACCTCCCGCTTTGATGCCAACCGATATACAATGCATATATGGCCTAGATGTTTTTCTATTTTCGTTTGCTGGCTCTGGTCCTTAATCTATTTCACCTACCTCAGTGGCTGCTTGCTGCAAATTATGCAGATCTAGGTGATAAAGATGATTTATCTGCTGGTCGGGGTTGGCAGCCTGGCCAAAGTAATGGGGCTAAGGGTGCAATAATTTGATTCGTTTTAATGAATCACCCGTATGGTCGCTGGCAGATTTGTGACCATTGATCTCAAATATTTGCTCCAAGGCCTTCAGGTTTAGAATCGCAAAATGCATGACTAAGGAAGCGCTTTAATTATGCCCGTGGCTCTGGTATGAATTATTAATCGAACAATGTTCATTCTACGCTGTGTATCCTTTGCTCCCCCCTGTCAATCTCTCATAGTAACTATTTAGGCACTCGACGCCAAAAAATGACTCCGTAAAAGAAAGGAAATTTTATTTTATATAAATTTAGACCGTTTACATCGGCTCCAACTAATCAGATGTAAGGTAAAACCTCAGTTCTTATGGCACTTATTATTCCCACTTGGGTAATAAAATACAGGTAATATTGCATTTGACTATAGAGTGTATTGTGGTCCTTTAAACAGCAACCCAGAGAAGTAAAATTCAATTGGAAATTGGCTTCCCATTTAGAGTGCTTGGAGATTCAATTCAGACGGATGTCAGTATTTTTCAGAAGTATTCTGATCCCTAAATGGATGAGTTGAGCAAATCATACCTGTCACATGAGACGTAAAACCGTTCTCTCCTCGTCGCTCTTCATTGAGCTCTGATTTGGAGTTTTTCCGTGTTCCTCCTTCCTTAACCAACGTGAAAAAGTGTTTTTGGGTATGAATATGACATTAGTTTTTGATCTACTGTAATAACTAACCCACTGGCCCTCTACAACAACTAGTTCACCCACAGTAATCTGTTTTTTTAATAAAGCGTTTCAGCCCCAAATTTTTCCCATAATGTTTCTGCCATGACAATTCGTATGGGCTGTGCTCCTCACTACTATTTGTTTGGAGTTTTCTGAAGAAAGTCACGGATATCGATTGAACAGTGGTTTAACCAAAATGACGAAAAATTCCGTTGATAAGCTTCTATTCACTCTTCTCGAGACATGAACATCCATCAAACTATTCTCTTTTGAGCGTTATCACAGTCAAAGAGCGTAGCTATTTCTGTTAAGTCTCACAAACTGGCCACCTTTTGATGATTTCCTACAGAGTGACCCTGCAAACAACTTTCGTTTCTCTTACTCATGAATTTCTCCATAAACACTCTCCTATTCTCATGACTCTTTGGAATCTGTTTCACCACATACATCTGTCACTTTCTAAGTATTCCCCTACTTCGTCCTCCATTATCTCCTTTTTATATAATTTTTTTACGTCCGATTCTTTATCCATCAAGGTAGTCAAACTAACGAAGCACGCTCCTTTCATAGAGATCGATCGCTAGAGATTCTAATCCGCATTATAGTACGATCGAATAATTACCAACTCCTATCTACTCCTCAAACCGCAAATACTTCTGAAGTATTCTATTTTCACTTAGGAATTTTTGCATTTATGTATGCTATGCTTTCTCTTCCATGTAATGAAGGCTCAAGAAAAACATTTTTAGTAAGCTGCAATTTTTACTTCCCAATGCAAAATAATCATTTTTACTCTTCCTCGGTATCCCAAATGAGTCCTCCAGGCGAACAATTCTCTATGCATCCATTAAATGGCCTCCAAGGCTTGGTGCTTTTCTTATTACTCCTACTGCTGCTGCTTATTTCAATGGGTCCTTTCTCATTTAATCCTCGCCGCTCAGAATTCACCGCACGCAATCGGATGTCCAGCGCGTGACTGATGGCGTGAGTGTTTAGGAAGTCATCCCGAAAAAGGACGCGAGTGTTAATGCGATGTCTCATTCACGTCGTCTTGGGAGACTTTCTTCCCTCTTAAGCCTCTCGCTCGCCCAACCCCTTCCCCCTCCTGTCCTCTTCCTCTGGGCTTAAGTCTTTCTCTTCTTCCTTCCCTCTCTTTATTCTCCGCGTCCGGTATGACGAGGAGCGATGCGAGGCGGGCGAAAATGTATTGTGACAAAGTGTGGCTGTCTGCATCGGTTTGAAGTGTCGCTTGATGGAGATCCTACATGATGATTCAAAATGAAAAGAACAACTGCTGGTTCCAACCATACATTTTTCAGTCATGACCGGTTTTGATGCAAAGTATGGCCGGAAGATAATATTCTGTATCCAAAACGGTCGCGATTTCTTTCATATAATGCTAATTTTTTATTATTTGAATCGGGTTATTGTTGATTTGAAATATATTTAGTTATTTTGAGAATGATACAGCAATTTTTGTTATTTTATTTAAAATATAATGAATAATTTATTTACAATGCCTCTCGTACTCCAACACCAGCAAAATCTTGGTGGAATACATTTTTCACAACATTCACTCCGGGTTAGGAGCCAAAATTTCTGTAGCTATCCTAGTCTCGTTATCAGGGTTGTCTGGGCTCACAAACTATTAGTCCATATTTGCTACTCCCTCTTGACTAGAGTGTGCGAATCTTGAATATTTTTTATGCAAAGAAATAGTCATACCCTAGATTGTGCTCAGTTAATCAAATCCTTAACGAAGAGCAACTTAATGTACTATTGCACTTAAAGAAAATATTGTTAATTTCAGGCACATAACTATAATGACAATAGCTGAGTTAGCTATTGAGACGTTAGTTCCATTAACCTTTCCCGAAGAGAAACCTCCGAGAGTTTCATTATTTCTACATGCGGGGAAAGCCTAGATCAATTCAAACCTGGCACATTCAATTGATTCTGAGTTTTGCATTGCGTCTACAGTAATGCATTCTGCTCCTTAACACAAATGATCTTGCCATTATTTCAAAGATCATGGATTATTTTGAAAATCCGAAAGCTCAAAAAGAGTTGTAAATGATTTTGAACTATGAGAGTGTTCATAAGGGAACTTCTCTCGTGAAACCAGTGATCAAATAAAAGAATGTAATTAGCCATGAGTGTGGTCAGTAAAATTCTCAATGGACCATATCGTCTTGATCAGTTACGTGGCTAAGCAGCCGCAAACAAAGAAATTAGCTTGAACATTGCTTTACCATTAAAATTTATCTACACGCTGGAATTCAAAAAGATTAACAAAAACATAGCATTTTTTGAAACATTATTGGACCAATTTTGAGCGATGCCATTCGGTCTTGATAATATTTCATAATGAATAAACAGGTTTTATTTGTATTAACATGGAATTTTGGTCAAAATAAATACTTTTTTCTATGACTATTTTTCTCAATTTTATCGGCAAATTCATGGGTTTAAAGTAAGTGAAACGTTGACAGTGAAATTATTACTTTTTTTACTTAGGAGCACACTCCATAACAAAAGAGATTCATAATATATGGTCGAAAGAGGCCTGAGGTTCTTGATTATACCTGCATACTAAATCTCCTATGCGTCAATGCGTCATATATTCTCCTCTCTTATCTGCGTGCACGGATAGTTTTTCTATTTGCTTGACCTGTGGTGAGTGAGTTGGGAGGGAAGGAGTTGGGCAACTGCAGGAGGCGGTGTAGCAGTCAAACGGTGAGCGGCGAGCCAATTGACCGTTGGGAGATTGTTGTGGGCGCGGAGGATGCTGGGATTGCGGTGAGCCTTAGGTAATGGCGGGGGAGGAGGTGAGAGACGAGAAAGGTGCGGCCGTGGCTGTTTTATAATCTGACCTTGTGCCCCGAGCAAGTGAGAGCGAGTTGTAATGCTTTGAAGTCGGCTGAGAAATGGCGGCCGGCGCATGACCAGAACTAAACCCACCGCCAGCGGCGTGGTCAAGCACAAGTGCGGCAACTACATTGTAACTAGTCTGCAACCGGTACGAAGGGGATCAATCTGTATTAATTTTTTACTTTTCAAAACTATCTCTCTTCGAATATAATGGATTATAGTGAAGCATTGTTGAGTTCCCGGATGTGTTTGAGCAGATCATTTGCGACCCCCGTTTCCTCATCTGGAACTGATATAAAACTTTTCATTTTTTATTAAATTTTACAATACGTGAAGGAATCCTGGAATCCTGGTCTCATTTAACCAATATCTATGTGAATAATTTTAACTTAACAGTCTCTTTTGTTTAGTAAATAACCACTGTAATTACTACCGCTTCCTTTTGTACACTTAGTGACTACTAAATCACTATTAACATTAATCACTATTATCCCGCTTGAAATGTCTGGCATTAATGTTTTTTTGCATGAGTGCAATTTCCTTAATATCCCTAAGCAAGCGTTTGTAATATCAATTTGCGTAGTGTCGTCATTCGTTTAGTGTTTGTTACTCTGTTCCCCATCGTAGAACTCTCCTGATTTCGGGTTGTGCCATCATTTCTCTTAGGACAGCCTGAACCGTACGTACGGGCCCAGGGAGTGCTGGTAAAAGGGAGAAAGAAAAACCGATTTAAAACAAATACAATTTATTAACATAAAAAATAAACGGTCGGTAATAATCCATCGAATTGTGACCGGCTCAAGGAAAGCAAGGAGACTCAAGAGGAAGGGGAGGATATGAGGTTTGGTATGTCGTTACCTTGGCTGTGGAGGTAGCGGTGGTTTTCAAGAGGCGCCGTGGATCCGTCTCTCGGGAGCAGCTCCGTTAGCGTCGAACACTCGACGAGAGACTCGCCAAAAAAAATGCCCGTCGCCCGTGGGAGAACACCGCTATATATATCGTGGTCCCATTTACCCCTAGGTGTCATAGGCCCCTATTGACTGGTATTTTGACCGGTACTGTGGCGGAGGATTAAACCACCCGCCTAGCTGCTCTACCGACACCCTCTGAGTGAGGGACGGCTCAAGCCAATCTGCTGAAAAGAGGAATTTATGTGAAAAGATCAAAATTTTTTATGCATGATGAGATATAAGTAAGCTATCTTTTAAAATAGTCATTTTATAAATCACTACATATAATTTAATTATGATTTTACAATTATCCGTCTTTGTGAACTTCCCTATAATTGCGGCCCAGTATACAATAAATAATGTAAGACAAGGAAATAGAAAAATTACGCTATTTTTTTAAAAAAAGCATGCATTTTATGTGAATTTAGTACAATGGAATACTTTTTGGTATATGTATATAAAACACAACCAAGTTCTTCAATTAAATTAATAATCAATTAACATTGCTTATTAATTTAATTAAATGTTAAATGTTAAAAATTTTGTAACATTTGGTACAAAACTAAATCAAATTTTAAAAACAATTTATGATAATGATTATTCAAATTTATCGCTAAAAGTAATATTTATGATAAGTGCTACGGAAATAGTTTTTACTTTATTTGATAGCTATAATTACTGAACAAAGTTTTGGTTGATTTCCCTGTAACCACGAAAAAAGATTCAGATTTTTTTAATGTCCGTTAAATATCATAATTATTCACTCTATTTGTATAGATCATGTATGACCTTCAAACTTGCCACGTTTACGAAGAAAATGCTTTCTAGTCTATTTCTGGCCTAAAAATGGGAGTAAATAAACATTTGAAAGAAAATGCACATTTTATAAAGTATAAATGTAAAATTTGCCACTCATGGCTTTGCTGATGACCAATTCTTTGTCCGCGCTTAAGCGGCCCGGGGAACGAGTGAGGCTAGGCATTTTAATGAGGCAAGATTTGCGCACCTAATATGGATTTACTCCGCGACTTGTGACTTGTATTCCGCAGATAATTGAAGTTGATGTGCGAATTCAATCAAATACTTGTAAGTCCCCACTGGGACTCATTGTCTGGACAAGGCGTGAGTTACTGCCTCTTAATATCGGAGTATCGGCTACATTTAAGAGATCCAAAATAGAGACACGGCTATATTTCACATTAACTGGCCATTCTAGGACCAAGTAGTAACGAGGACCTACATGAGGTAATTACTGCTCGTCCAGAATATAAACGCGTCCATAAAGATTTTTAAAATATGAGGTTTTTTTAAAATGAAAAGGTTAACGTCTTCATAAATGTCCATCTCTCTGTTTTTACAAACAGCAAGTAGAAGTATTCATATGTGTTTCACTCTCATAAACCACCAGTAAATAATATCACTGTGGATTTATACAGTTTTTGTGAACAATAAAATCCGCATTTTTACCAAATATTTCAGGAAAAAAAACACAGGGATTGAGATGAAATTTTATCTCTAATTTATTTTATGAAGAAAGATTTTACTAATTTCCATCTGATTTATTTTTACTAATTTTTTAAATAAATTGAAAAAAGTCCTTTTTTCACTTAAGAAATGTTACCTATAAAAAACTATAGCCTCATCAGAAGCTACTGCCTTAAGATCAAGGAAGGAATGTAGAGAAGGCAAACAGTTTGTATAAACATACAAACTGTTTGTATAAACATACAAACTGTTCGTATAAAAGTATATATAAATGACAGAAAAAAGAAAAATCACCGCATGTATGATACTAGTAGGGAAGTTTTTGATACCTAATTAATGGAAATAGAGTATATTTTGAGAATATTTTCGTAATAGTCTCTTATAGAGAGGCGCAGAGAAGTCCACTCTCAGGAATGTTGAAGGAGGGAGCGAATAGACAATTTCCCTGGGTGAAAGTTGTCATCTTCTATTTTGAGTTTCTACAGATAGCATTCTATGAGATAATTTATCTTCGCTGAGAATTCATTCTAATCGGTCTACCGCCGAGGGCAGAGCTAGAAGTATCAGGCAGCTAACCTTTGAGCCGGGTCTCACATTTTATCCTTATTTATAGACCTCCCTTTCAGATTTTCAGTTTAGCCGGGACAAAGTTGTCCCTCGTGGAATTATGCCGAGCATCGTAAAAAGAAATCCCCGGAAGAATTTAAACCCAGGAATGAAGAAACATCTGACCGTGACTCGGGATATTATCGGTGGAAATTAAATTTTTAAACTAATGCGAATAGAGTACGTCCGAGGAAAATTAGTTTATTAAATGTTATTCAACTGCGCTCTTATCATGGACTGACGGAAATTGATGCCTTTGTTTTTATTTGAGTTTTAGGACAAAAACTGGTGTAAACCTGGTTTATAAATTAGGTTGACTGGCAATAAAATAAAACCCAGAAGCCATTATAACACTCAGACTAGAGACAGACTCCTAATTTTGAAAATTTTATGAGAATTAAGTAATGACAATCATTTCATAACTTCTATACTAGTTGGCCCACTGACATTTGGTTTGTCTCCAAAATTTTCGTCAGTAATAGGTGCGAATAGAACTAGAATTTATTTAACTGCAAAATCACGAATAATCCTTGACTTAATCAATAGCAGCTATCAACGAGCGCATTGAGCGATATGTGCTCAGCAGTTCATTGTTCTCATCTAGTTGCTTGTGCGGGCCGATTGGTACATGACATGTTCAAAGCAAAGTCCTGACTTAGAGTATAGCAAAGGAGCGATGTTATTCAGAGGCGCGTCCTCGCGGAGGTCACTGAGAGTGGCGTCATTTTGGGTGCGCAGTGATGAATATTTGGGGCAAGGTGAGAATTGGGAGACGATGACAGGGTGCGCGTAATCGGCCTGCTTTCGGCCGAATCTTTTGCCTTGGTCTCCTCTCGACTTGCTTGGCGGCTGTTTCACAATCGCCGATCGAGGATACAGTCACAAAAAAGGGTTTGTTTCGCAGTTGCAATTACACAGATGCACCTGGACTATTTTGTGGATAATATTGTCATTTATGTTCGCCATTTGAACAGTTAGCGAAAATTATGTCTTGATTCATTACAGTGAAAGAAATGGTGATACCCATAAAGATTTTGCCAGTGTCAATACTATTAATTTTTTTTATTGTTCTCAGTAAAATAACAGGTATAGTCCTGCTTATGACTTGTATAGTCCTGCCTATGGCTTGTCAGCAGGTTTTGTTATTGATTCATGCATAAATTCACAACATTGATCTGTTAAAAACATTTTTAAAATTATTTAAAACCTAAAATGTAATAAAAATCAAATAAATATACAACAAGACGCAAATGAATCATTAATTTAAATAGCATAAGTACAAAAGTTTTTTTAATTAAACAAATTTATACAAGTGTAAACAAAAGTACGAATGAAGTTTTTTAAATCAAACACAACATTGATTCGTCAGAAAAAAGCTTATAATATTGACGAAAAACCTAAAATGTAATTTAAACACACAATATTCACAAAAAACAATTTAAACTATACTATTAAATCATAACTACCTTATAATTTGTACAATTTTTCAAAATAAACAAATGCACAACATTTATTAGTTAGAAGACTTATTTTAAAATTGTAAATGAAATAGATTTAACAGAATGCCATATTAAGTCAACTGCATTAATGTTGATACAATAACCATGGTTTCACTTCTTTCTTTAATGATGACATTTTATCAGTTTCTCAAATTGACTGGAATTTATTGAATATATTTGGAACATTTATAAGTACTTACCGTGGTTGTTGCAGTATTTTGGAACAGAATATTTTTCAATACAGTGGGGTCGGGTATCATGATTTACATTTCTTTGTATTTTGAACTTGTTTTGAAAGAAATTGTCACATATTATGAAAGGTTCAGTTATATGTAATAAACCTAGTTTAGTATATGTTTGATGCATTAGATTCAGTTACATCCAGACAGGATACTATTTTATTTTTTATTTTATTTACCTCATGCAAAACACCGGTACATTGTAAGATTGTTAGTCCATATCGCATGATAGCTTCGGCTAAACCTTGGTAAAGCAACTTTTTCACCTCAGTTGGTAACACATATTTCAAGAGTTGAATAAGCCTGGCTACAAATCCAGATTGTTACAGCTTGAAAAGAGACATACCATCCACTCATTATGTATTTCTCTACCTGGGTAATTTGTAGGTTTTGATCAGTCCTTTTACGAGCTTCACCATTCCCGGAACGCCTGAAATCATCAAATTTTTAATCCACCTTTTCTGCCTTCTCCAAATTTCCATCTCTAACTGCCTTTACTCTCCCGCCAACACCTCCTCGTTTGCTTTCCTAACCAGCAAGTTTATTCTTCCTATTTTTCTCCGTGATAGCATGAAAAATGCGTCTAGTCTACGTAAATATTCTCTCGATAATATCGAGGTTTCTGATCCTTTACATCCACACGCTTAATATGACTCCGGTTAAAATTTTTCATCGATATTTTTTTATCTCACCTCAGAAGCCACACATCGTGCTTGTAAAATATTCCTGAAGATATGATAGAAATTTTTTTTGTCGCATTTCCTTAGTATCTAGCAAATAAAAATATAGGGATTATATTTTTCTTTAGTGTTCTACCATCACTGAAGTAAGACTGATCCTTACCAGAAACTAATCTAGCTCATTCTAGTAAACCTCAAACACCAAAATCCCACCCTAACCAGCAACTTGCGGTTCAGTGGCGGCAACAGTTTAAAATCTTTCCTAATCTATCAGATCAGACCGAAACTAGGGATGAGTCGATTCCACTTTTTTCGATTCCGATTCTTTCAAATCGATTCTCGATTCCGATTCCATCGATTCTTGTTCCCAATAACAGATGTGATATTGATATACCAGTAGCCTACGACTATTACTTAAATTCTAGTATTGGCTGAAATAAAATATCAAAGACAATTAAGCCGTTCAAAAAGTATATTTATTAACAATTAGCAAATATATCCTCAGCTTATTGAGGTAAATAAAAAGTATAAATTGATAGCCTACTCCCAAAATTACTGAAACAAATATGATGTGATAAATGAAATTTGACTCGAATATTTATCTATCTGGAATCGATGGAATCGGAATCGACTTTAGGCGATCGATTCTCGATACCGATTCTAATCCTGAGAATCTAGAATCGGCATTTGGATTCGTCTCATCCTTACCAGAAACTAATCTAGCAGAGCTTTGTTTCAATACGCGAACGAGAACACTTTATCTGAGCTACATAGCTCGTAAGAGAAGTAATTTAAGTATATAATAGACTGTTGTGTGAATTGATAAGTAAGAGAAGGAAATCTAGCCAAATGAACTAACGCGGCAAATTTTGAATTACATTGTAATCATTAATCAATTGCTCCCAGGAAATTACTTTTAGAAGAGTTTATACTAAAGTTAAGCGAGAATCAATTTTTTACTGTTGTTGGCTGTTTCAATATGACTAAGAGCCTGTTATTATGTCTGATTCCTTCGACTTCGAGCATAAGGTTGTGAATAAAAATAATTCTGAAGACAGTACAAAGGAGGATATTTTGTAAGCAATTTCAAGATCTAACGTAATAATAGCAGTTAATTACTATTGCGTAATGTTTCGCTTATAAAAGATAAAAGCTATTGCAAGATAAAATTATTATCTAGACAAAAAGGGTTGATTCAGATACGCAGATGTTAAAATAATCTGTGTGGAAGTATATTTATTGAATCAAGCTAATTGAAGCACAGCATATTTATGCATCAAATTTAAAGGAAATGACCACTCAATATTTTTTAGCGCAAGCAGTCTTAACTATGGTTGGATAGAAGAAGGAAGTGCTACTGCATGAACTACATACTGGATATATTCAAGAAATTTATCTATTTAGCAATCTCAAATTATGAAACCGTAGAGATAATTATATTTCACATTATTTGAGATAAGGAATTAATTAGGAGATGGGTTTGATGAATATTGTAAAAACAAAACTGAAACAGTCATATAGGATCCCCAATCTAGTTTTTGTGGCTCCCTCTGTACTGTTCTCACTCCATCTCTAGGTCTGACAGATAAAATAAGAGAGATACTCTGTCGAACTGATAGATACAAAAACTCGTTCTTTCCGCGAACAATAAGCGACCACAATAAAAATTTAGCTACACTAAATACACTCCTATAATAGATGTCACCATTTCATCTCCCAAAAACTTACACCTTTACACGGCTGGTGACCTTGCACCCCCTGCCGCATGCCCATGCGGCGGCACGCGGGGTATTATGTTGATGTAGATGTTCCTGGCTAATATTTTATCATAATCAGGAACTCCAAACATCCTGCTGCTGGAACACATTTCAATATATGAAGGGAAGCGATGGTATTTCATTATCAACTCATATCCATTACACAACTATCAAAAACAATTTTGTCCGTAGTCATGATGATGAGCAGTCATAAATAACTTCTTGTTCCACAAATAGATTAAGAGTCGGAAGGAGGGATCGCTAATTTAGCTCAGCGACCTCTTGACGTCTATTTTATGATTGATTAACCCACCAATTATCGTTTTACTAATTGCGGATTTTCAATCTGGTCTGGTGATCTCTTGGGCAGGGATACTTAGCTTTTCTCCGCCTCTTGCAGGAGGTTGTATTAATCAATGCTTTTGGATCGCCACTGACAAGTTCTTGCGCTTGTATTGAGCGAGTTTCTATCCGTTGCAAATATGTTGATTGATCGATAACCCCGGAGTAATTAAAAAAAATGTGCCTTTCCTTAAATCAATATCATGCATTTCTGAAGATTTTTATCCAAAGTAAAATGCAAATGATTCCATCAGACCGAATGCATGTGGTGTCAATTTGTTTGGTAAATGCTGCTACGCGACTAATTTTCACTTCTGTGAGCGCTTTGCCTCCAGGGCTTATTAACCATTAATCGGAGTGAGGAGTTTTTGGAGGCGGAGAAACATACGTGATGAATGAGATCCATTTATTCAAGTAGAAATGAGTTGACTCTTGAGCGATCGTATTTCGTATGCATAGATGTAAGTTCAATGAGAACTTTCAATTGGTTTTTATTGATAAATTATTTTAGCGTAATTGATCCCTATGCAATGTTTTTATTTAGAGCCAGAGAAATCATACAATTTGTGGATCATAAATACTAGCAGAGAATTGGATTTTTTGTCCGATTCATTTTCATTAATTTCAATTAATTAATGTTGATTTACTGTATTAATTTTCCGTCGTCGTTGTAATTTCGCTTAAAACCTAATCGTTCATTCCTTAAGGGAGGAATTATTATACCCTATATTATCAAGTTAGGTGATACCGGCGTATAGTTCATGTAAATATATCACAAAAACGGTCTAAAATACAATCGGAACAGATCAATTAAGTTGAAATAGTTTAGATTACAGAAATTGTTGTGTGGTGATAGAGCCCATTTCTAAAATATGTACCAAAGATTACCAAATTTTGAAAGAAGACTACGGCCTTTTTTGTGTGAGTTGATATTTGACGCATGTTAACAGATAAAAAGTGCTTCCACCCGAAAAGCTATTGAAAAACGTGTGATTTAAATGAATGCGTCGGATTCTGACCCACAGTTATGTTTCTTGTAGATACTAGTGCACTATTTTTGTAAATTCCATCCGAGCCACAAAGTATATATAGCAGCTTTTGGATTTCGTTCTCCATGAGAGACGTTGGTGTGATTGCATTTCGTATTTATTTAAGGAATGAAACTAAAACAAAGGGAAAAGTTAGAATGTGGGCGAGAAGAAAGTAATTTAGGAGACATAGATTTAATTATAACCATACATATGCACTTATCATTTTAAGCAGTCTGTGGATTCATTTGCTGCAGCGTGCTTAATACATTTTCGTATTATACTCTTAATACTCATTTCACTATTATTTACAGGAGATATTTTGTAACACAATTTGCTCGATAAGCTTATCTATTTTACTTTGCAGAGGATATATTTAGCGTCTTTAGACCCAACTCTGCGAAGAAATTTTTCTTTAGCGAATCGTACCCATGTCATTTCTACGTAACGTCTTTGTCCTAATGCTCCTTTTCTGAGTGGCTGAAACTCAATAGTTACCGTAAAAAAATTGTATTCTTCATGTTTATGGTGCTTTCTCATTTCCATTTATATGTTTTTACCTATTAGAAAACCTGATGATGGAATGCCATCATGGATTGGATTTATCAACCAAGCTATAGTTTTCTCACCTCGCCCATCCCTCGTGATTGTATTTTGCTTGTGCTTAGTTTTTTCCTCTACGTGCACGCAGACACACATGTAAATAAAAAAATACCCACGACCGTACCTCCTCACGCCATCAAAAGTTGGAGAAATCTTAAAGTGTACCAAGCTATAGTTTTCTCGTCTCGCCCATCACTGGTCGTTGTATTTCGCCGGTGCCAAGATTCTTTTCTCTACGTACACGCAGACGCACACGTCAATAAAAAAATACCAACGACCCTACCTCCCAACCCCATCAAAAGTAAGAGAAATTTTAAAGTGCACCAAGCTATAGTTTTCTCGTCTCGCTCATCACTGGTGGTTGTATTTCGGTGGTGCTAAGGTTCTTTTCTACTTACGCACAGACACACCCGTGAATAAAAAAATACCAACTCCCGTACTTCCTCACCCCATCAAAAGTAAGAGAAATCTTAAAGCGTTTCGAGAACGCTCGTGCAAGGCCATCGAAGGCCTCACGGTTGCAAATGAAACGCTCAAGAGAAGAACTTGGGAGGAAGAGAGAGGAGGCAGCAGAGGAGGCAAGCGGGGATAAAGACGGGATGGGAAGAAGGTTCTTGTCGAGGATGGAGCTTCTCGAATATTCGAGAGGATGAGGTAAAGAGAGAGAGAGAGAGAGGGGTTGAGAAAGAATGAGTGTGGAAGATAATGATGGTAGCGAAAGAGAGAGAGGCAATGGGAAGATGGAGGGCGAGAGAAGCAGTAGAGATTGGCCGGGTGAACACGGGAGGTGAAGGGGTCTTGTCGGAAGAGGAGTCGGAGGAAGGCACAGGGTGTGGGTGTAGTCGGTGGTTTGTAGGCATGGCAGGGGATGGGCGACACGGTCTGGCGAGGGTATTTTAAGAGGGGGAGGGGGGTTGTTGGGAAACAAGAGGGAGAGGAAATGGTTGGGTGCGGGATTTCTTCAGAGAGAAGGGAAAGATTGGGGGGGGGGGGTAGTGGAGCTGCTTTTTCGTGTGGGTGGAAAAAGACTTTAGGTGGGGCGGAGAAGGATTGTTAAGGGTTTGGGGAGAGGGAATAAAAGGGGACTTAGAAAGGGCCATTATGTAGGGCACAGGGCTTGCATCTCACTCATTTCCTTCCCTTTTTCGCTTCAAAACTCTTCCTCCTCGCGCTCTACATCCCCTTCCCACCCCCTCCCCCCTGTTTTAAAGCCCCTACTATCGTACACGCCCCCCATCCCCGAGCCTCTCTTCATTCCCCTCCCCCACGTATTTATTCCCCCCCCTCCCTACACCGCAGTCAAGGCGTCCTTCTTCGCTTTACTTCTCGAATCTGAAAGTCGTCAAGACTCCCTCCGATTACTTCGCCTTTCCCCACTCCTCCTCCCTCGGAGAGAAAAGGGTACTTCCTCTTTTTTTTCTCCTTTCTTCTTTTTACTTACCCGAGATGAACAGTTGGCGAGCGGAGCAGCTGTCTTGATAATGATTCCTCGCTTTTAAAAGGCGCAGTTAACCTCGCGTTGTGCAGGGGTCTTGATCCTCGGGATGCTCTCGGTCCCAAACTTCAGGTGGCTTATCAAGATAAATAGACACGTAAAAAATTGTCATGAGAAAAAATTAACCGTGACCGAGGGCTGAAAAATTACCTCTCCAGGAAGAAGCGTAGATCGCTGCTGCAGAGCACTTTACGTATATGTGTGCACATTACCTCGAGAGCCTAAGTGCTGTGGTTCGATTCCCGGCGGAGATGAATTTTTCAAACAGTAATGTAACATTAATGATATTTGAGAAATTATTTTTGGATTACCAGCATTTTTTATGTTGATACTTTCTGTGATAAAACACTCAACAAACATCAGAGATCTGCATTGACACTGTTGTACAATTTTTACAACAATACAACCTAATTTCTAGTCACAAATCTTGTTTCGTTCTCCTCTTCTAGGGGTTAATAATGCTTGTTGTGGATACCGACCTGTAAGTGGCACCCGCCTACATTGGACCCTCTGGAGCCCCACACACAAACCAAGCATCCCTTGGAGAGACTCGTGGCAGCACCAATGCCTCACCTATTACACTGAATTGCACCTGCAGGAACGTCACCTCATACACACGCACGCACAACTTCTCTCTTTTCTTTTTCCTTATATGCTATTTCACCACCACACCCTTTAACATCTTCGCTCGACACTCTCCTCGCGTTCTCCCCCTTTTCAAACAACCTCATCGATGCCACCTCATTGTTATTAATACTCCCCCACCACTTCGCGCTCAAACCGCAACAATACTCCTAGTTAAAACCCCTCCCGCAGAGCCGCCAACCGACCGAACCACTCCAAAGGCCGCCAACCCAAAAACCTTCCAGCCAAACACCCCACGCAACAAACGCCAATAAACACGCGAAAGACTGACACTCGTGAAGGCACTGGATATGATACCCATTACAGTAAGTATTTACGTACTTCTGCGTCATTATTTTTGCAGAAGTCAACGTCTTCATTAAAAATAGATAGCGAGTGATTGTGAAAAATAAGATAGCGGTGACCTTTGGGATTTCTGCGAAGCGTTTGTGAAACTGTTCCTATCTTGGTATGTTTTTTGATGTTGAACTCCCTCTCAGTTGAGTGTCATGATTTAGTTGGTTGATCCACTTCTTGGTCTGCCCACTCTTTTCTTCCCTGGCATTTCCTTTTCCAACCATACTTTAGCTGTTTTGGCCTGTACCATCCTCATCACATGACCATACCATCCCAGCGTGGATCTTCTGACTTTTTCAATTAATGATATGTTGCATCCAACCTGTTTTCTAATGTCTTCATTTTTCTGCCGGTCAAGTCTAGTCTTTTGTACCATCGTCCCTCGGAATTTAATTTTGTTGGCTTGTATTCTGCCGATGTCTCTACTTAATGGTGTACAAGTTTCTTAGCTATATGGTATGATAGGTACGAAGTAAGACTTATATATGATCATTTTTTGGCTCTTTTTTTTGTCTCAAAGAAGACTCCTTACTTGGTGGTAAAAACTTGACGCCTTATTCAATATGTTAGTAATTTCCCAAAGAATCTAAGCTATCCTGTTAAATTACACTTCCTAGGTAAGGAAATTGTTCCACTTTTGCAATATTTCATTTTCAAGTTTTAACGTTATATTGCTCTGTACTTTGCTAAAAGTCAGCACCACTGTCTTACTTCGACTGACTTTCAGGTGGAAGTTTTTGAAATATTTGTACCATCGGTTCAAATTTTCCTAGACTTCAGTTTCATTGCATCCCCAAAGTACTACATCATCTGCAAATGCCAGAGCATTGAAATCTGTACTCTTCTCACTTTTTATTTGCTTCATCTTTTCATCAATTACAACAAAAAACAAGAGTGGAGAGAGATTTTAATTTTAATGGAAGATAACTTAATATGACTAAAAGAAGTAAGGACTATCCACATATTTTTACTCACCGTAGTTTGCAATTAAGAAGAACAGTGATCTTGAATGAAATTTCTTTGGCTTTACAAATGGAGTTTACTTCGAGTTTTTTGGGCGTTTGATCCTCCAGATATATTTGGTTCGGAGCGGGGGGAGGCCCGTCATTGATAGATATGGAAACTAAGATGCGTGGCTTGGGGATTTGTATCATGTCTCTGCAATGATTTTTCACGGGCTAGTCAAATATTTTGAAGCAGAATTTTACTATGATAGGTGGTAGAGTTATGATAACTGTAACGCTTTTGGTACTAATCCCGTATTTTGACCCGTTTAAGAACATTTCCAAGGATACGAATCCCGTCAATTATTTATTAACGCATTTCTTCTTTAGCAGCAGAATACAGTCGGTAGGGACGCAGTGTTAGTTATTATAATTTGTTTTTTGTGATACCACGAAATAGGCTTTTAATTTATATGATATGGATGAATTTTAATTTTATTTAAATAGTTTTCTCCTTTATCTAATCAAGATTGATTTGATCCTGTACAGCATGAATTTTATTTTTGACAATGACGTATTAAAAAATGAAATTTTCGACTGAATTTAGCTTTCCAAGCTCAATCGTACTCTTTTTCCAAAGTAATTACTTTACAAGTGAGAATACACCTCAATGGAAATTTTTCGGCTTAATGTAATCGTATTATGTATCTGATTTGGGAGGGACTTATTTGAGTCTTTATAACAATTCAGCTAAGTTTCCAATGCCTCGGTCTTCTTTAACTTAGTAGAGCAATAGGACAAAGGTGGTAATCAATTAGATTTATTATAAATTTTCACTGCAAACTACTTTTAAACTTAGTATGGTGGATCAAAGTTAGGTATGCAGATACTCTGAAATAGTTAATGAAGCTCTCGTAAATACAATTTCGGAGTTTTTGTCTCAAATTTCGTGTTAGTTGTCAAGATCATCCTATTGGCAAGTTAAAAATGATATAGCAGAGCTTGTCAAGACCATCCTATTGGCAAGTTAAAAATGATACAGCAGAGCTTGTCAAGACCATCCTATCGGCAAGTTAAAAAAGACATAGCAGAGCGTGGTTTCGATCCACGGACCTCTGGGTTATGGGCCCAGCACGCTTCCACTGCGCCACTCTGCTCTTGAAATGGTTGAAGAAATATTTTTTAATCTTTGTTTCCACATGCCTCGTTCATTTAGCTCTCAGAAATTTCATTTCACAGTAGATGATTTTGGAATACGGAGTAATGAATTTTCCAAATGATGCAAAACTGGGGAAGAAGGCTGCTTTGACTTTAAGTTCAAAATACCGAATCGGCATGTGCAAAATTTAGTTATTTTCAGCAAAGTTTTGTACCAGTATTCGATGGTTTGTTGCAAACATTATAGTTAAAATAAGTTCTGCAAACACTTTTATTTTTTAATAACCAAATTTTGATTGCTTTATTAAAACCACTCTCTATTGACTTTCGTTATACCTGGCGGAAGTGAAAGGACTATTTTAGGTCTCAAATATTTTAACACTCATAATATTCATCTATTGGCCTAGAAATAATTACATCGTAATATAAAGCGGGTTACCAAAGTTCTGACTTAATCAGTTTATCACCATGTCTATAAAATTCTTGGAATTGTTTGTATATATATAACTAACCCAGCAGTATAATTTTTAATTTTAGAAAATGAGAAATTCATGAATTATTCCAGAAATCTACTCATCCACTGAAACTTGACTTTTAAATTCTGATTACACATCCCCTGTTTTCACCAAATTATTGATATGGCCGTAATTTTTCTCCTTTCGATTGACAATCTTCGCTTTCACTAATTGGCTGTTTGGTACGATCAAGTGTTTTCCCGGTGATTGTTGGAATTGAATTCTTCTCCTATCACACACCGTACCACATCCCATATCCCCACTAAAATTCAAAATGACGTGTGTTAGTTCTAACATGTTTTTAAATTTACAATAATACATAGTGGCTGTAGGAAGAGATCTTCTGGGAGTAGTTTGTAATATTTATATTACCCTCCTGGAGACCTAGCGTTTACAGGAATAATGCGCCAAGGGTCAAGTACATAACATAATATTGCTTTCTTGAAAGTAATGACATCTTATTTTAAAATATTTCCACCTTAATATCTTACAAACTTGTGACGAGCCACTGGATGACAAGCTTTGCGTTTAAATATTTCTATATTATTCAAAATAATTCCCTTATTACTTTTCAAAGTAACTGAAGTGGATCTTAGCTGTAACCAAATGGGGAATGGAGCGATATTGCTATTAAGATAAAAACCTATGTCTTGTAGTTTGTGCCAAGTATAATTTGACCTAGAATTTTGTAATCCTGTCTCATTGGGAAGAAATATATGTCAAATTTTCAAAAATATAAAAATATTCACCGCTTCTCATTCTGATTTTTTACATATTTCTGAAAAAAATAACATTTCTTGGGCTATGGTAAGCGTGACCACTTCAGAGGGACTCGATTTAAAAATTGAGGGATTTCTAACGCCTAGATCTCGTCAGACATATAGAAATTTGGGAGATTTATGTTTTATCAACCATTTTTTATATAATAAGTCAATTAGTAGCCGCACTAATTTTTACATAATCGCAAAAAAACTTGTTTTAAGACTTTTCGCGGTAAAGCGAGAAAAAATTGACTACATTAAAAGACTTGTTTTGTTTAAAGATTCACCTAATTTCTGTCAATTTCATGCATTTAAAAATAACTATTTTCGTGTCATTAATCAAACAAACATTACTTCATTCTTCTTACAGCATCTGTGAAAAAAAAATTTTGAACACAGTCTCATTTATGATCAGGGAAAATTCTTGCTCAAATTCCCTTTATCAAAATTTGTATTTTTTAAACACCCTTCCTCTCACTTCCGCCTACTTTAAGTGAAACTTTAGTCGTAATATTTTCCGATTGCTCAATGTAGATTCAGTGTCTGACTAATTGTCTGTTGCTGTATTAAAGCAGCATTATCCTAATGACAGCTTGTGGTTGATGGAAAAACCGAACCGAACTTAGGATAGGACTTTCCTCGAACTTTGCGCTCACCGCTTGAGTCATCCATTTCTCATTTTCTCTCTCTCCTCACTCTCTCCGTTTGCCTTTTATTTCCCGGGATCGAAGGGTTAAACGTATTATGGCTCCTCGCACCACTCTGCGAGATTGCTTCATCATTAGGAAATGAAACCTGTAATTCAACACGAAACAAATTTCACACTCCGCGCTGACCTTGTCTTCCTTCTGCGCCTCACCTCAAGATATTTCCCAGCAGGTCATACACATGCCCCGCCTACGATTGCACAATTTGTTTTCATTTCCTTTTAATCGATAATTACTCTGAAACTGCGAACATGATTCTTTAGCTGTCTGGCGAAAAGTGTGCCAAGTTCACGCTCCACTTAATCTCCTTCAGGGTTAAGATATTCAGCTCCAATTTTATTTCATCGAAAACATTTCTTATCTGATTTCCTTACTACTTTATATGCTCGTTCCATTAACTCGCATGATACCACATCCAGTATCCTGGTGTTCGGGTCTCAAACTATCGCATGCTCTTCGAGATCCTTGTCCTTGTTATCTTCAGCGACCTACCGCATAGTTCATTAATTTCAGATTAATTTTTTAGGTAATCCGATGTCTCATGTGTAAACTCAATGCTATCTCCTCCTATAAATGAACAGCTGGAGCACTGTTATACTTTTAAAATTGCCATTAATTGAGTTTTCTCTCAGTTTAGTGCTACTAATGCATGTTATCAAACAGATTTTGTATTTGATGTTTCTACCCTTTTAGATGCATCCTCAGTTTGGACATGAACGAGATCATGTCATGAGATACACTGAAGGTCACTCAATTTTAGACTAGAATCTTGAAGACATACTAAATTACATTGCATAAAGACGGCGCTTACATCGAAATGGTGGTCATATGTTAAATATGCATATATATTTATATACTATCAATTTGCTAAATTACAAATTTATATCTTCTAATTTCAATGAAATAGGAAGAAATTGAGTAAGATGAAAGGTGTTATACTAAAATTAATAGGGAGACGCATAGCAGTAAACTTATTTCACATAAAAAAACTTGGATGGAATGTTACCTTAGAAAAGATGCGTCGAAATGAATTCCTGTGGCCGCGAGCTCATATTGGACGTTTGGAAAGCTCGGGGGATTTAAGAGGGTGATAGACGGCTTATGGAAAGATTTAGTGTGTCATTTTTTTGCCGGGAACGATATCGGACCATAATGGGATTAAGAGTTAGTGTTCCGAGGAGGTCAGGCAAGAATCATGGCTTCACAGCATGCCCCCACCGCCGGCCTTTCCCCATTGCTGTTTTTTTATTATCTCAAAACGATTTATTTTTCATTTCTTCACGTCTCTCGCCGTTTTTTAGCCCCCAATTTTTACACGATTTATCATCTTTGATCATTTTCCAGAACGCTTTATTTTATTTGGGGTAAAGCTATACAGAATGAACTCTAAATTTGGTTTTGCAAGGGTTAGGCAGTACTTATTTTAATTTCTTAAAAATCTTTTATTAACAAACGAAAATGCACTTTTAGTATCAGTTGAGAAGTGGCTACCTAATGGAACGGTTGAGAAGGCATTTAATGCATATCACATTAATGTAATTGTTCTTGTATCAGGACGCTAGAAAATTTACCTTGTAAATTAAGTTTTTCTGAATTTTTTGCGCCTACATCGTTTATTAAGGATTTAAAGGGTTTATCGGATATAAAGGACTATATTGTTTTAACTAGCGGTGGTGCATTGACGGTCGCTCAGTCGAAGCAGCGCTGATTTTTGATGAACCGGGCGAAAAAACGGAAAATGTTTTAGTGAAGGAATATGGTAACCCCTATTCATCATGCATGACTGAATTTGATTCAATGTTCAGATAGACACACATCATTTCTTAATAGATGTTTCTTTTTCATGCTCACAATTTGTAAGTTTCGTAATTTGTGATTCATCGATAAAAATTTTTTGTATGAAAAATGTAATTACCTTGAGTGGAAACCGGAAATGTATTATTCCTATTTGCTGTTTGGACGTTAACCTCTTAATCGTTTTTTGTCGAAATGTCGAAAACCAAATGCCCCGAATTTCATATGATGTTGTCTGTAATCCCATATGAGATACTTTAATCCTACAAAATATTACCGTCCAAAGCTTGTTTGATCATATTTGACTCTACAAAATTCTGTTTCCATCAAAGAAGCGCGCTTTAATCAGAAATCTCTCCTTCCATTAAGCTTTATAAGCCATTATTTTATGTCTGCAACGCACAATCCAGAGCCGTCGGTGATCCTCTGTAAAATAATTTAAACACACAAATCACCAATTTCTGTTTGCTTGATAATGTATCATCCAACGAAATTCTATATCTCTATCATCGAAGCGTCTAAAATGCTTTCTATATGATAAAGTCTAATTTACGTTCCCAATCAATCCGTTATGAGCCATTATTTTCCCTTTACATTTGCATATGAGTCTCGGCTTCAGCAACAATATTGGTGGCCATTAGGACAGTTCGCCTAATGCGCGTAATTTTGAACAATTTTAGAATATTTTTCTTCAAAATTTTACGAAATTGAACAATAAATGGAATTCACACGAAAGAACAAAACTTTTTACTATTTTCCCATTCGTATGACGTTTCGCTCGACTTTGTGCGACCAACGTTTCTAATTAAAATACGCAATAGAATATCAGACTTTATACGAATCAAATGCACTAAATACGCGCATTTCATTATGGGCTGGTGGCTTACGGATGGACTCACGGAGATGTTTTGCATTTTAATATATACATATAATAATATAATAATATTTATTACTCAACACAATTAGACATACATTAATCTTTACAACGTGAGTAATATTATGTAGCCTAAAAGGAGGACCTGTATTAAGACTACCATCATTTGGTCAATATTAATGCGTTAGTCTTTTACATAATTGAACATGGAAATAGATAAGCAATATTACATGAGGTTATTAGTACTTAAAGCGGAATTATCAAGTTTATCACATACAATTACAAGGTATCCTCTATTCTTTCTTGAGTAAATAACCAAGATTTTATATTTTTTAGAACTGTATCAACAGATTTGGATTTAACACATGAAGTAGGCAATATTGTACACTTTAGGTCCGACATACAAAAAACATCGTTTCAATAACGTTTGGATTGTTTTGGGCAAGGATACACGAGATTTTCGAAGGTTGAAGGGAGAAGGCAAACACAGTAGTAACCCAGCATTTCCAATTCTTATACAAAAACGTCGTAGGACCTTATAAATGTCTCAATGGGAGCAACAGTAGCTGAAGAAAAAGTGAAAAGGAGCTTTCAAAACGGCTCTTTTTGAAAATTACTCTAATAATTTTTTTTGAAGAGATATGGCTGGTTTTTAGGAGTTTAAATAAGCTCCACCCCAACAGAAAATACCATACAAACAAAATAACATTTAATATTATTAATTGGACCTTTCACCGTGAGTGACCAAAGTTCGGGAGCGCGTTAGTGATGGAGTAAAGGGATTCGTGTAATGGTGGCTTTTGAGAAGAATGGATGACCTGTGGCAGCAATATCGTCCTGTTTTAATAGCGACAATACTCAATCGATGACATCTCTCTTTTCCTTCCTCCCGCTGAGTGCCCCACGTCGCTAAATCCCAGCTGTAAAGCTCTTTTGATGCCACTCCTCGCCTCTCACACACCCATTTCCCCTTCCATACGTACCCCAGGAGGGGGGGGGGGAAGGGGGAAGCTGCTTCTCGATTACGCTCGTTCACATCCTTTTCCACCGCTCGCCTCCACTCCACACCCTTATATTCCACATTCAGTGTCCTCCATCCCATTTCGAGAGAATGCGGCGATCCAAAGTGGACAGCTTCTAGTATTAGAGAATCCTCAATACCAGCCTGCCCCCCGACGGTACGCTTTCTGTAGCTATCCATTCAAAGCATGGACACGTGAATCTCCCGCACCAATCGCCCATGCAGTACCCTGCATATCAATGCGAAATGGAAGATGATTAGTGCATACAAACTTACTGAATGACGCTTGACCGTAGTACCACTCACTTCCAGAGCGAACCGAGGCAAAGCAGTCAAATATTCTGCAGTATTCTTGGGTACTTTTCTTTCGTTCTTTGCTCCAACTGCTGTGATTGTACAGTGTTTCTATTTAATGCATTACAAAGTCTATGATCCTGGCGAAAGTATATGTTTGTGCATGATAAATCATTGGAAATCACTCAATCAACTTAGGGTTTTTAAGTATTTTAAACACATCATTAACCCAGTGCCCGAGATATGGGATAAGGATAAATCACATTCAAGTGTTAATTGCTATTAAGGAAAAAAAAGTAAATGCATTTATATAGGAATATACGTATCAATTGATAGTAAGTAATAGCAGAGATTATAGAAGTAGTAGTTGTTCTAAGGTGGAGACATCTTATGGTGGAAACAGCTCTGCGTAAATGCGTAATAAAATGATATCACAACCTGTAGAAAACTGATATAAAATAGCCTATCGTATTAATCACGAATTTAAAAAAATTGATTATTACTATTTTAGTCATTTAGTTGATAAAATAGCACAAATAAACGCTTGAAATCTCTCTTCTTATAAATAATGCCGGAAAAAATGTTTTTTCTAGTAAGAGCGAAATGCAGTGGAAAATAATGAGCATACCATAAATGGCAAGCAGAATATTTCGAAGTCACTCCGCCTTCAGATTGATACGTGCAAGTGTGTAAATAACGGTAAAAGTCCCTCTATGACTGCGAGAAGAAGTAATTTGGAGGTAGATTTCTCGGGTTTCCATCCGGGTCAAAGGAGTTAGCTGCCGAAACATGTCGGAGACAACGCCTTTGACCCGGATGGAAACCCGAGAAATCTACCTCCATAGCATTCATCGGGAAAGCCTGAAATCATTCAAGAAGTAATTTATTTGCAGGATTAAAACAGCATACATTCTTTTTCTCTCAATAATCCTTCTCTTCTGCGTGTTTATTTACGTCTCCATAGGGCGATCTTTATCATTACAATATATTTTTTAAACAGGTAAAGAACATATATTTTCTTCCATTGACGTTATTACCGCTCTGAAAATGACAGTAATTACTTAAAAATTACTATTTCCCTCAAAAAAACGGAAATCACAATTAAATCTCACTTTCTCAGTGTGGAATTCATTAATTTTTTTAGACCTCGTATCTGTAGCCAAGCTTGGGTTGATGGAGAAACATATAGTGTTCGAGGAACTTTCATTCGAGGTAAATGACACCTATCCTTTGCCGTCTCATTTCCCCATTCGCACGAATTCTCCATCTATGGTTAAAATTAATCGCAGCCCGGCAATTCGGAAAGCATTTGTATTTCAACCTACCAGTCTACTCTGATGAGGACTCACTCTCTCTCGAAAAAAGAAAGAATTTCCCCCCTCCGAATAGTTATAATGGTTGGACTAGGCGAGGAGGGGAGAAGTCGTCGTTGGCTAACAGGCGGGTTGGGTGGGCGCGGGTCGCGCGAGGAATTATGTCGTGTTGCGCAAACACGGCTGTCGCCACCTGTGATCGAGTGCCCGAGTGGGATTCCTTCGTAGCCACCGCCACTTCTCTCTCTCTCGCTTTGACGTCGACTCTGAGCCCCTTCTCGCCCTCGTCCGGCCAAACGTCCGCACGTCGTCGTCATTAATGTCCGAGTCGACTTTGGCGCCCGCGTCCTTGTGGTCTTCGGGGGGCCCCCGCCCCGCTCATCGGTTGGCCCAAATTCGGCGGCGGGTCCATTTCGGACCCTCCGCGGGCGCTCTCCGATAATCGCCCGGCGTGCGATTTTCCCGGCTTTGGGCGTCCGGCTCTCAAAGGATGTGGAGAGTTGAGGGCGGTGGAGAGGATAAAAACAAGAGAAGGTCCCAATGCGTTCGTTGCATCACCCGATGGAGCGCGAGAGAGATGGAGAGGCTGAGCTCGTGCTTGACGGGAAACGAGTGAACAGTCAAGGTCCGCTCGCGAGGAATATTCGTCTTCGGAATGGCAAATGGATGATACCCATGGGAGCGCGATTACTCCAAGAATCAGTGGTTCCACCGAGATGGGGACATAAAAGTCATTTGATTCATATTATTCTGGACTCATAAAGTTAAATATGTCCTCGATGGGAAATACAATCTGCTATTTATATGCCTTTCCGCTCTATTTTTCTAGCAAAAAGAATTTGAAATTACACGGTGAGTATACCAATACCAATGGGAGAACGGTAGAAACATGAAGAACATTCGTATTTATGACTTATATAAATGCAAATTTATAGGACAACTATTTTTATAAAGAGAAAACTCACGGAAAATTCATTAAAAATACGAGAGATGCATCTATGCCGTCTTATTTTTAACGAAGCTGACTACTGCGAAAATTGAAGTCAAAATGTGGTAATTTCGTTGAAATGGCGCTGCAGTCGGGGTTTGTGGCGGTAATTAAGCGTCCGTTAAAAATATGTTCGTAGCATAATTGGCAGTTTTTGTGGGATAATTTTGGTTTCCAACAGCTGACGCTGAGAAAGCGAGTTTCAATCCGCGAAAGCAGGCTTCTTAAAACCATTTGATAAAAAGTAGGAATTTAGTATTTGTTTTGACTTCACGGTCGCGGAGGAGCCTCCTTAAAGTCGTTCGGTCCACATTCCAATAATGACACAAATTTGTTGAAAAGGAAAATTCTTGGACAATATTTTTTTTTGCTGCCGGACGATTCTGTTGACCCGTATGTCCCCGGAATCCCGATAGGCTGCTGAGCCTGTCATCAGGTTTTCCAGGGACCGGACCAACAGAACTTGATATACATTCATGCCCTGGGTGGTGAAAAATCCACCCAGGCGGGACTCGAACCCGCGACTTTCGGTTTTGCAAGCACTTTACCCCGCCGCCACCGAGGCCGGCCTACGTAAGGATGGGATACGGTTTCTTATTCAGCGTAATCGTTATCGTTACCTGAAATGTAACCGCCCTAGATGGGAAACGCTCTCGGTAAATGTCATGATGATGTACTCCATCAGCTAAGATCAGTAATTAAAAACATCTGCATGCAGCTGAATACATTCGGCGAATTTCCATTTACGCTCTCACGAGTTCATTTGAAAAATAGCGACAAAGCTAACGCACGCACTATGGAGAACCGAATTTGCGCCCTTTTTATGCGTTTGAACACACTTCACATGCGCTAATGAAATTGGTACAATAGTTATACATTTCATAGAGCTTATCTTCATCCAAAAGTGTTATTATGTGTGATATTTAGACCAAAAAATATTGAAATGCAAGTTTTTTCGCGCATCGGATTGGGCGTGAAGCCTTGATATTTGTTAGCAACGATAATTATAATAATTAATGAAATATTTAGTGTCAATGAGAAAATATGTTCATATGTAATCGAATTATCACGAGAAAATCTTCAATGGTTTGCTGGCTAGCTTTATGGAATTTAGAATTCATATTGAGATTAAATAAGAACACCGTATAATCTACACATAACTTAAATGGTCTCTAGGACTATACAAGGGACAACATGTTTTTGACAAAGGTGCCAAGCTGGATTTTCTTGAGAACTTCGAAGTTTGACGCACGCTAAGCAGTTTGGTTCCGATTTGTTCAGTGACTTGGTAACATTACATCATTCTCCCCTCTACCAAGATCCTGTCCCCCCACCTTCCAGAAACTATTTGGTTACGTCCACCTCCAGCCCAATGCTTCAACCTTAACCTTAGTCCTTAGTCCTCAATCCCAATCCCCCCCTCTTCCGACATAAAATATAAATACGTGCTCGCCAAAAACGAATTGTGTCCCTTGAGAATGAAACGAAAGTGTTGAAACCGGTTGGGCTCATACCACTTAAGTTTTGTGTGGATTATACAATGTGTTCTTATTTCATCTCAATATCACGAGAAAATGCCATGCGACATTAAGCTACCCGTTAAAATAGCATTGAAATGCCAAAAATTTAAATCGGATTGGTAACATTTTGCCTCTTTTACCTGTAGATGTAACTAACGAGAGCAAGCATGCAATGTTTTTCGCTATTCCGTGCATTAAAAAACATCGCTTCACTCACCTGAAGTAAGCGCTATTAATTTAAGGCGATGAACTGTGATACGAAACCTCTTCCAGGATTCCATCCAAGATCACCTCTATCGAGCAAGTTCCATAGGCAGTGACGGTTAACCTTAGCTAGTTTCTTCAAAGCCAGCAAGTATTATCTTTCAAACTAAAAATACTGGTTAACGTAGCCTTCTGTCCGTTGGCTCTGAAGTCTGAAGGCCCATGCTTCGATTCCTTGCACAGGAAACATTTTCTTTATATAACAATTTCTCCGTAGTACATTGTGTCAGTTGAGGCTATGTTCATTGTTATAAGGTGGTCTACCAGTGAAGATAGGTTTAAATCAAAATCAGTAAAAATCCTAAAATATTTTCTGTTTAAGGCCACGATTATGCGTCTATTTTCCCAGAGGACCTTCCTTTTTGCACAGCCACTTCGAATGTTCGCTTTTTTTCCACGGAGAATACTTTTCCAGTTTTCCATTTTTGTGTACTAGGCCATGTATACAATTATTTTCATACCCTAGCATACGTCTTATCCTTCTTAATCCCGTCCATAAAAACCTCTTCTCTTTCTTTGCCCAACCTCCGCCCGTCTATTATAACCTTAACCCTTTCACTGCGGTCAAACTGCAGAGACTCTCCAGTCCCTGTGCGGCGAAAAAGTGAACGTTTATTTACTTCGGCACAGAAAGTATTGCTCTCATTGCTCTTGCAACTCAGTAGTAACTAACGCTCCTGGGAAGAGATTAGTATAATGTATTACAATGAACTAGAAAATTGGCATTCGCAGAAAAAAAGAAAGTTCGGAGGCATGGGTAGGAACGATAAGAACAACCACTTGCCAATGGAACGTAGGAGCTACGTTCATAGCAGTCAACCGGGTGAACGTAGCTCCTACGTTCACAGCAGTGAAAGGGAGCGACCCTACGACCCCAATTACCCCCTAAACAACCTGCCTTTTCTCTTCCTATTCTCATTCAAAAATTTCCTTACCTCACCCACCATACTATGCTCTTACTCGTTTGTCTTCCTTGCCGTCCTCCGCGCCATCTCCATCTTTCTCCATACTCGCATCTCGTGTGCTTGTAGTCTATTCACGTCCTCCTTTCTTAGAGTCTGCATTTCTGCCTAATACAACGCGACACTTCATTTCAAGCTCCTCAACAGCCTTTTCTTTATATCCTTAAGGCGACGGATCACACCCGCTCGACAGCTCGGATTTGTGATGATTTCCGACCCCAGATTTTTTGTTAAAGTCTTACGTCATCAACTTGAAATTTTTATAGTATAAAGAATAGACCTTTGCCAATGGAGACTCGTATCTGAAACATGAAAATCTTATCCCGGAGCATAATTAAACCATCGGGTAAACGGCAAGATGTAGGGTATATTTTTATAAAAACTATTATTATTATTGACATATCTAAAACTAACGGAGATGTATCAATCCCTCCTCTATCGGAATGCTAAGTAACAGCCGTCACGGTTGTGAGATAGAATCTGTAATTGGTATATTTCGACAAGCTACCTGAATGGTTTTCGGCCATGATGTGCTCGGACGGTGATGCAATTAGTTCAGTCTTCTTTCACAGATCTTATATCAGCGCTGCCTGTACTTACGCGCCGGAGACTTGGCTAAAACTTACCGACGACTGTTGCCTTGTGCGAGAGTTATCCTGGAGTAGGAGACTCCTGACGCTAAAACGCCTCGATCGGGTGCGAGTGACGCCATCTTGTGGATTTTCGATAGAACTTTTCCTTACCGAAGGGTATGATGCGTCCTCTTAACAACATTTTAAACTATAAATGCTTCCTGATACGAGGTGCACCCAGAGATTACGTTTCACTATTTAAAAAAAAGAAAACATATTTACATGAAAAACTTTATTGGCAACAGGTACAGCAATGTTTCAGCTATTTTTCGACATCGCCAGAATTGAGACCCATGTCGTATCAAATTTTAAATTCCTGTGTCGTAGAAGTCTGCCGCCTGTGAATGGAATTTTCTTGTGCCTCAAGAAATTCCTGTCCTCCGTTCAGCGTTTTGACAGCGACGAAGGGCTGAAGACGACTGTCACACGCTGGTTCCATTCACAGGCGGCAGACTTCTACGACACAGGAATACAAAAGTTGATCCAACGATACGAGAAGTGTCTCAATTCTGGTGGTGGCTATGTCGAAAATAGCTGGAACATTGCTTATATGTCGCCAATATAGTTTTTCATGAAACTATGTTTTCTTTTTAAAAGAAATGGGGAAACTTAATTTCTGGATGCGGCTCGTATAACGCTATTATTTTCATTATGTTTTTTGTACAAGGCTCATCTAATCTCAGCGTAAAATCCAAGTCCCTGCCACACGCCATACTTACTCATTAGTTGGTTGCATGCTTTCATTTGTCATTGGGATCCATTGGAGTAATAAATGAGAAGGATGATGCACGCAAGTAATAAAACATAAAAACAGTGCGGACAAACGAGCGTAAGAAAAAAAATCAAAATATTATAAATAATAAATGCGTTGATAGATACTGCTGAAAAAATTTCATTGTACTTAAATTACTTTACTAGAGTATTTGATGAATATTTGTCATTTTTTAATCAAATAGTAATGCCTACCCAGCGCCCGCATTTCATATTTTCTCCGAGCAGTTTCTTAATTTCCATTTGTTTTCAGTTTTTTCTATGCTCGCGATGAGGTCGCTGTTGGAATATTTTATCCAAACTCATATCTATCGATTTCTATTGGAATAAAGTTAGTTAATATTCTTCACTTACGGTCCTTCAAAGTATCCACGGACATTAATATATCAGTGCAGCTTACGTTCATCTTTATATACAATTCCTGTTATTCCTAACAACTGTTTTATGATATTGTATTAACAATTGAAATAAGCAAAAATGTCATGGAAACCCTTTTATTCAAAGATTTTTTTGTAAGTTACACTCACATTTTTCTTCAGAACTTTCTATGTTTTGCTTGTTCTCCCATGCCACTACGACATGTTGTCCCTTTCCTTGTCCAAACATCGGAATCAAAGCGTCGCCTCCCAAGTTTCTCTTGTCGCCTGAGCGCCCAGGACTCAGCTTGGAGTGGAGCCGTTGTTTACCGATAGGATCTTCAGAAGAAGAGAGGAGGATATGCGATTGTTTTCCTAAGAGTTCTTGTATCCCTTTTGTGACGTGTTTCTTTGTTTTGCACTTCTCTGCTGTGCCCTTTCCAATGCCTCCCATCCCATCATCATATTCGGTGGAGAAAGGAAAGTTTTCGGGAAACAAACAGGAATTGGCGAAAGCTGGGTGTTAAATGGTTCGAATTCTATCACAACTACGTCGCGAAAATACCACCGTTCGATATTTCTACAGACTTCTTCATAAAATCTTCCCTTTATTGCGAATATCGAGAACTGGTTGTATTTCCGCAGCACAGGAAGCTGGTGTGGAGGATATGTCTGATAAAATGGATAACAAGAAAATTAATTTGAACCATGGTGACGTGTACACCGCTGTACGGTCCTGGAATAATATTTATATCTCGTAAAAAATTGTTGTTTGAGGACTTTTGCGTATTGTTTTGCGGAATAATACTCTTGGGATAGAAAACTGGTGAAATTGATAACTGGTGATCGGGTGAGAAATTAGGAGAGCAAAAAATAAAGAAGAAAGACGGGGTAACATTAGAAGGTAGAGCAATTGTGGATACAAACGGTTAATTGAGGGGATGAAGCTCTTGAAGTATCAGAGTGTATTCTGCTTACCATGAGCATTCACACGAAACGACAATGGGAATTCAGCATCAACGTGGAGAACTTGCCAACACGTTCCAGGCAATTCCAGAATTTTCCAGGTTTACCTTGGAATCTGTAATAGAGTGTGGTGCGCCAAGTAAAAAAAGGTTTATCCGAAATGGATGAAAATGAAAAAAACATCGGCTTAAATCTATTTATACGGATTTTAGAGCCTTTCCAGAAGTGTACCTGAGTTCTCCAGGTTTTCGAGGATATATCGGCTGTCCGACCCGGGTACATTCTTTTTATTGATCACCAAAAGGTGCCCCTGACACACTGGGAAAGGTCCTAGTTAGCACTTTAAAATGTTTGGGTCAGAACCTTTTATGCATTAGACTTATTACTTTATTTGGCACTACCCGGTTTTCGACGTTCATCGTCATCAAACAATGAAATAAAAATTCTATGATAGGAGGCAAAATGTCCCTTGAAAATGTGCACTGCGGAGATTTTGCAAGGTTGTGCTAAACAATGCGGAAACCTATTCCGTCTTATCCTAGTCTTTTGACTAATTCATCACATTGCTACTCAGCCGCTTCAGGAATGGGAAAACGCTTGAATTACTGGTATCCCAAAATTGTCGCCCCATCTGAAACTCGTAAAGAAACTTGGTCAACAGTTGTAGAAAATATGGATACTGATGATGTGTTATCAATACGGAAGAAATCTATGGTGATTAAGCTACTAATTTATTTTGTGTATTTATTTTAAGTTGCTAGTGTAGTACGCCGAGCGCTTGCAAAAGAATGAAATATCAGCATACTCATGAATGCCTTGGGATACTTTTTGATGCCATTTGTAAGCACTTGAATATCTTTTGACTACTTCTCACCCATTTAAGAATGTATTTCTCTAACTTTTTCAGGCAGGAAAAATTTAGAGCATAAAAGTGCAGCAATGTGCTGATATATATTACTCCAATAGTGGTAGTTTAGTGCGTCAACATTGATTATTAGATTCAGTACAAATAATTCCATCCTTTTCTGATTAGGATTCCCCAATAATTACATTGTTACTCTAAGAAATATTTAGATTGTCTCTTTTCAAGTTCTTAATCACCTTTTATTCTATGGGGTAGCTGTTTCAATCCCCTCTCAGATTAATCGACTTAAAATTCGATTCTTTGGTTGATAAATTAACTCTAGCACCAATAAACCATAATTAGGAATCGAATTAATCTTTAATTAAGGTGGGAAACAAAAGCAATTTGTTTAAATAAAACAGGAATGGTAAAAAGACGGAAGTTGCTGAAAACATTTGTCGTTGCGTGACACCTGGATCATTGGAAGGCTGGAAGGAGTGAGAATAAAGGTTTTGACATATGTGGTTGGATGCTGATGTTGAAAATGTAGTGGATACATTGGAACAAAAACGAGAAAGTGTACAGAAGAATAAAAGATAAGTCAATACCATACAAATGACATTGGGGAAGGTTAATTTCATACGAGCTACACTTCTGAAAAAAGAAAAAAATCAAATAGACCTAATAGAAGGGATAGCCATGCGAGGATTTTCAAGGCAAAACTGCACGCACCTACTAAAGAGCGGGGTATGAAATGGAAAAGCTACAAGGATATAGAGAAGCTGGCAAGGGGCAGAGTAGAAGAATCAACCAATCACAGGATTGATGGACCAATGATGATACATTCCATAGTGCAATAAAACTTCAAAGCCATATCTGAGCATGAATATTATCTTTAAGGAAAATAAGTTTTTTTGTGTCTGAAGTTACGGTTTACTATAAACTGAATGGGCAGAAAGATGAAGAGTCATTGGTTTGAGGCGCATAATGCAAAATTAATCCCATTTCGCTAGTGAATCGGCCGAGATAAAGTTGCCAATATCTGTGCCCCGATGAGAAATCAAAATTTCGCTCCAGTAACATCAAAGGGGTGACTTCAACTCATCTGCATATTTTTTTCTTGCTCCTCATCACTTGCATTTGGATGAGCGTAACGTCCATTCCCAGAGGTCTCAACAAGAGAACTCGAAACTTGTTTGTTTTATCCGTTCTCCGAGCTTTCCCAGGTTCTCGGTTCACTGCCTTCAAAGTCAGTCCAACCGGAGTGGCTGGCTGGGTTCTCTCGACTACCGATACGGCCCGTCGAGCACTCCACAAAGATGTTTCGCGTCCACCACGGCATGCATTTTTTTGAGCGAGCGTCTTGTGTCGGTGTGTGTCTGTATACACCGCCATCGACCAAAAAAAAACATGAATATTCTCCGAGCCATCTCCCGCCCCTCTCTCAGTAACGCCTTCGTCTTTGGTGATTTATTTATTCTGCGACCTCACACTCCGTCCCACCTCCCTTCTCTATTCTCCTCTCTGTTCCCTCCTTCCTTCTCTACCACTCCCCCTCCTACTCTCGTCCTTCCTCCCACTCTCCTTTATCCCTCAGCCTCAAGTCCACCCACACGTGCAGATTCTCATTATCCTCCTTTCTCTGAACCCAACTCTTTCCCAACCGCGCACAGCGTGTCTCACGCCCGATGCTCAAATGAATGCTATGCCTCACCTCTGCCCTCCTCTCTCTATACATATATATATAATTCTTCTGTACGTGTGTATGTCACTGAACTCCTCCTTAACGGCTGGACCGATTTTGATGACATTTTTTGTGTGTATTTGAGTGGGTCCCGGGATAGTTTAGATTTACAACTGGACCTGGTAGTTAGCGCTGCGATCGGGTTTTAGGAAATATTTTTGACGATTTTTTTTAAAGATTTTTCGCATATCAGAACATGTAACCTCAAAATTTCACCCCCTACCCCCTCCCCCAATTTTTTTAAAATGAAAAAAATCATAAGTTCATGAATAATCAACCGCTAAAACCTTCTGAGAAGTCCATGAATAATTGACCATCAGAATAATTTATAGTTATGTTTGTGAACCATAGGTGGCGCTGATGTCGAATTCTGTGTTATTTGACGTACGCATCAATACATGCGCAAGTCGTCGCACTTGCGTTGTAGCTTGGCGTTGTTTTGACGAAACGAAAAGATATAAATGTCAAACTCAATGTCAAATGTAACTTAGTATATAGTTTATAGAAAATTCGAATATCCAAAAAACGTTTGCTGAGCCCACTAATAGCAGGCAAGCCATCGTTTGGGCAGGACAAAGTCTATCGGGTCCGCTAGTACATATGAAACTCTTCGTGTTTATGTATGTGTAGTTATATATACAGGCACACATATAATAAAAGCACTCTATACACACAGAGACTCGGAAAAAGGACTCTCACAAAAAATCTTTGTATGATGAGGGCGAATGGTGAAGTAATTGAACAAGTGGATGATTTTGTGTACTTAGGTATGATGTTTACGAAAGATGGACGGATAGATGAGGAGAAAAAGAGGCGTGCAAAAGCAGGAAGGAAAGTGGTAGGTAGCATGTGGAGCATATCAAGGAATGAGTGCGTGTCTAAGGAAGCGAAAATCGCCGTGTACAAAAGTGTACTTCTCCCCACTTTGTTGTATGGTAGTGAAACATGAGTATGTCAGGATGGACATGTGAGTAGACTAAACGCCGTGGGTATGAGTTATCTGAGGAGTGTTTGCGGCAAAAATAAGATGGATAGGTTCCGTGGGTATGAGTTATCTGAGGAGTGTTTGCGGAAAGAGTAGGATGGATAGGGTCAGGTATGAGTGGGTAACAAATAAACGTAGGTTAGATGCTCCAGTAATGGACATATATAAAAGGAGTGTGCTTCGTTGGTTTGGCCATGTTGAGAGAATGGATGAGATTCGAATAACGGAACAGATATATAAGAGTGAAATGAATGGTGCGATAGTAGAGGTCGGCGGAGAAAGTCGGGGTTGAATGCGGTTGAGGAAATTCTGGGGAGGAGGAATATAATGAGTCTTAAAAACAAAAGGACGTGTATGAAGCAGTGTATGGGGGTAAATGAAGCAAAAGATGTTTGCAAGGATAGGTCAGTATGGAGGTAATTAATGAAGCAGAGTTAGGTGTACAAATATCTATTTATGAGTGAAACTTAACTTCAGATATTTCTTCAAGTCGTCTTCGTCTGCGGAAGAGGAACCACCGAAGGGGACAACGGAGACGACTTGATCGTCGAAACGCACACAACTTTTTTGCCAGTGTCCCTTTTCCGTGTCTCCAAATTTTTTAAGTGTTTCTGTTGTATTTTTGTCCGAGAATCATCGCCGAGAGTATTTTTCCTCGAGTTAGACATACATACACATATACACACACAAATTCACAAATATTCACCCTCTCTGTACTTTTAGCTTACGTCCCCAATCTCATCTCTCCGCGTCGTGACCTTCACCCACATTCGTCATTCGTTTCCATGGCGATTTTTTTTCTCCTTCCTCCAAACCCCCCCACCCCCAGTCCCTTCCTATTCCCTCCCACACCCCATCCTCCTCCCCTCTTCCCTTACGTATGGCTCCCCGCTAGCGTTTCAGGGTTTCTCAAACGCGAAAGAATACATAAGAAGAAGGACCCACATGTTCTTACATATACATGTGTGTGGAGGAAGAGAGAGGTGACGTACGCACTGGCATGGAAACGCTTAGCGTATGACGACGTCACGCGCTAGCACGTCACAGGTTTATGCGTCACTCTTTTCAGTCGTGACGTATCTGCATACTTTTCCAAGCATTGCATTAAAGAACGATGCGGTACGAAGTCAATCGCACGGGTTCATATACACCAGGGTTGAAATTCGCCATGAAAAAATCATTTAACTTGACCAGGATCCAAACCCGGATCTCCCAATTGCCGGTCAGGTGTGTTAGCCAGTTACACGCCTGAAATTCGCCTTGAAGGAAGGTGGCTTGGTTGTGTAACTGGCTAACACGCCTGACCGGCAATTGGGAGATCCGGGTTTGAATTCCGGTCAAGTCAAATGATTTTTTCATGGCGAATTTCAACCCTGGTGTATATGCATACGTTATATTCCTTCCCATTCTCACGCCCCAATATCTATCCATCAATATTGGGTATCAACCACTTGAGTGAATTATATTCTCTTTCTTCTCCGATTTATCAGATACATATCTAATAATTTTTAAGCGGAAAACTAATCTTAAACGTCTAATTTATACTTCACATGTCGAAACATCCTAGCTCTCCGTGGTGACGCAAGTGTAATTAATCCAATCTTCCCTACATTTTAGGCTTTATTACCCCAGCTCTATTGATGAGTACTTCACCTCTTTCTTTCGTACACCAATCTTACACTCGCTTTTCTAAAAAAATTATATTTTTCTGAAATAAAAAAATCCTGAATATCTTTTTTACCTTCACATCATATTGCGTCAGAATTTTCACTAATAACTTTTTATACTCCCTCTACTACTCTCACCTACTACACTAGGCTCAGCTTGCTTGAGAAGTTCATAACTGGTGTGTTTCAGAGCGACACAGAGAATATTATAATGGCGCCTCACTACATCTCTAGGTCTAACTAAAGAGGTAAAATAAGAGAGATATATTGCCAAACAGATAGGTTCAAAAACTCGTTCTTTCCGCGCATACTAAGCGACCACAATAAAAATTGAACTCCACTAAATACACTTCCATAATACAAGTCACCATTTCACCTCCCAAAACCTTATCTCTTACATCTTTACACGGCTGGTGTCCTAACACCACCTGCCACACGCCTGTGCTGCGGCTCACAGGGTAGTATGTAGATGTTTTTGTGTCGTTCCGTCTATTTTTTTGACGTTTTGAAATTATTTTACGAAATTTTAGACGTTAAGAAAGCAAAGACATATATACAAGAACCAACATTCTCAACTCAGCTTTTGAGCTCAATAAACGAACACCATACGTCGATGACTTGACTTTCAGTTAAATGTCTATATTTAGACTTCTGCAATATTTTCCTTGCTATTATACTTTAAGTGTATTCGTCTTTGTTTTCGAAACATCAGAACATAATTTTCTTAATTAATAGAACGGCACAAAAGAAGAAAAAGCTGAGAATAGAGAGGGTACGAAAGGTACTCTGGTTCTAACTTCAATATAAGCTTCACTTTTTTCGTAGATGCACATGTCTGGAGGAGGTGAGGTGATGCTTCAATGTACCCTCCAGCGACAGAAACTCGTAATATATAAAAGCTTTACGTGATTAGTTTCCGATTCTTGATCTGTTAGTTTCTCTTCTAAACTCACCGGAATAATGATAACGACAATAGTAACACCTAAGTGTAAACAGGAGAACAAAGTGGCATTTCCTCATATCTTCAACAAGGAAGTAATTTTTATATAAAATGGAGTCCCTTGAATCAGGTTCCTGAATATTTGCTGTATTTTCCGGTTGTCTTCTGTTGTTTTCAGTTCCATTCCCATTGTTCGCCCTTTAAAAAAAATAAACGGATACACGCGCCCTTTTACATCTTCCTAGCGGATTGCCCTCAAATGCCATGCATTTCCCTCTTTGTTCCCCGTGTTTATTTGATTTAAAATTCCGACCAGATATCCCCTCGTGGTCTCTTTTCCTGTGCTCTCGAAACCATAGCAGGATTCCGAATGCCTTCTTTTATTGCTTATGGTGGACGTACAGGGAAACCCTTTTCGGAATCATATTTGGAATGCAAATGGGGCCAGACCTCTTTGCTTAATGAAGGGCTGGGCTCCGTAAAAGGACTTCATCTGCGTCAGAGTGACTCGTCTAGAAGCAAGGCGTGGTTTGCAAATCTTATCGTTGGTTGCTTGAATGTCACTTGTCAAGAATGAGTTCGTGAAATGGACCGTGGGCTACATAATGCATGCACTTGTTAATTGGCAGGGATTAGAGGAGAATGGGCTGACAGTAAGTATACCAGATGTAACATTTCCTTAACAATTTTGGTAAAATGAAGATGCAATTTTGAAAATATAGATATTGGTGGATTGGACTCCAATAAAAGGCTTCAGAAATAATTGGTATATCACTTTAGACCCAAATGTGGAGCGTAGAGTCGTATTTGTTAAGGCCACATTACACGGTACATCTTATTGTTCAAACAAATGTATCACATATTTCACAAGAAAAATGAATGGAATTAGAGCAGGTTCTATTCCATTTTCAGTCATTCAGGCAATCATACAATTTTCCCCTTGACACGGCACAATTACCTCATGAAAGAGTTCATACAATCATTTGTAGAATAAAATGTTACGTGTAAAGCGGCCTTAAGAAATCTGGTCACTGCGGAAAAAGAATATTCTCATGCTGGAGGCCTATAAAATGTGGGTTTTAAGAAGAATGAAGTGATTAAATTTGATACCGAGGAAAACAGACGAGGGAGGGTTAAACGAAATGGAGACACCCGTCCCTCGAAAACTCACAATAATGCCGCAATTCGGAGAAGGACACAGAAGTGAACGAAGGACGTGTAGATAGGTGATTCCATATTAAAGAGAGCGACTGAGTCGAGAGCTATTAGAAAGCGCGGAAAATAAAGAAATTACGAAAGGGGCTATGTCGTTTGTACGACATATGAGACCATAAACCTGCATGCCATGGTCCTTGATCGATAGCGGGAACTTCATTTTGTGCGTGGAGTTCAATATAATTGCATATAGCTGTTTCAGTAGGTCCCACGTGATCATAGATCTTATTCTTTCGAGGAAACGAGATTTTCATTCATATCGAAGCGCATGTCTGGTGTTCAAAAAAATATTATCGAGACATTTTCGCTTATTGCTGATTTCATGGCGAGAAAAATACTAATATCCCAAAAGAGGAATGGGAGACACTGATTTAAAAGAGCTAAAAATACAAAGCAACCGTTTAAGTTAGCCTTAATGGTCGACAACTTTTAGATGGTACAGGGATGGAGAGATAAATAGCGCTGAATAAGGTGTAACATCAAGCGACTCAGCGAATGAGCATGCTTGCAAACCGACTTGTTGGCTCAGTATCACACGACTGGAAAACTATTATGCTTGCAAGCCCTATCTTGTGCTGTAGTAAGTCTCTTGCGATTCAAGCTTAAGAGTTACTACTTGATTTTGGGTAATAATATTAAAGTATTTAGATTTTGTCGACTAGACTTGGGAAGTAGGCCAGAGACCGTACAAAAACCAGTCAATACCTAGCAGAATATCCAATAACTGAAAAGCAAACTCAGACATGGATAATGGCATTTGGATAGTGGCATAATAACCGTTGGTGAGCATCTGTGTTCACTAAGAAGATCCGCAGTCATAGATAAACTTTGATTGCTCACTTAACGGCGATTTTTAAGTGATATACGACTATTCATATTAGTATAGAGCTAATTTCAAAATATTCGTGATATTCATCTTCTTCTGTCTCTATTCAAGGCGAATTATTTTAATATTACTTCAGGAAAATCATGGAATGCCGTAACAGAAATACTCGAGTAACTTTTCCGTGAGAGTTCTCTTCAAACATGCCAAAATACTTGGGCAATCGCTGCCAGCTGGGCAATCGCTGCAAAAAACCATTCTAACTCACTTATTCTAGCTCTTTCTACCTTAAGTGTCATCCATTACCTGGTACACCTTACGGTAAAGTTCATTTTTTTATAATAGTACAACAAGAATACGAACAAATCAAAGCTCCAAGTTGGTTGGTTCTTTTCTACGATTCTATTATGTTCCAATTGCATATGTTTTTGTCATCGTAGTTCTGAATTTAGACAGAATCAACGCTTTATCTATCATCAGAAGTCAACAATATAAATGTTTATTTTTGCTACGGCAAGTTTCTTCTTCTTCTCAGTGGAATCTGTCTTCTGAAAGGTTTCAACTGGATGCCCTCCATCGCAATCGGTTCTGAGCATCTTCTTTCATTTGCCTGTAACTTCGGCCATTTTTTATGTCATCGAGAATTCCCATTCTTCTTCTTCTCCTTCCTCGCTTTACTTCTATTTTTCCTTCAATAATTCTTCTAAAAAGACAATTTTGGCGTAATATATGTCCCATCTAAGCTTTCTTTCTCTTTTTGATTTCCCTCGGCAGTTTTCTTTCTTCTCCTATTGTCAATAGAACTTCCTTATTTCTCATTCTATCCGTCCACTTCACCTCAAGCATTTTTCTCCACAACCACATTTCGAAACTTTCTAAGTACTTTTCATCTTTCTTTTTGACTGTCCATGTTTTGCTGCCGTAAGTCACCACACTCCATACAAACCATTTAGCAAATCTCTTTCTCAGTTCTATTTGAATGCTAAATGTTGCCAGAGTAACTCTTCCTAATTGTCAGTGTTCTCATTAATGATTCTTAATCTTAGCTCTTTGACGGCCTTATGCACTTACGCCTCATTTCGCTCCATTCCTATGGTATCATTAATATATGTTATCATAATAAGTCTTTCCATCGCCAGAACATTTGACTGCAGCATTCCATTCTCTCCTTTCCTTTGCGAACCCTCTTACGTCCCAGTAACTCCTTTACTTGGTATATCGTTTGCTTCTGCATTTGTTCTCCGGATTATCTTGTAAGACTTTCCCGTCTTGTTTTCTTCTGTGAAGTAATTATTTGCATCCAATTTGCTGTTTTTATCGACTAATAGACTCCCATAATCATGAGATTCCCAATCTGCGTAGGCAATTATTCTCACTAATACGGAGGGCGAGCGGTGTACCTATTAAACCGTGAGCTTACACTTACACTTACATGGATACCTGACATTGGTTTTTATAAATACTTTACACTGTCAATACTCTACGTATTTAAAGGAAATGCATGGTGCAATTGTTGTCCAAGGTGTCAAACGTCTCTGTTTAGCAAAGGAAATTATTACAGGTTCTACTTTGTGGAAATTATGCATTACGGACCGCATAAAATGACTTTCTTAACTCCAATTGTGATTTAGAAGTTTGAGGTTTCAGGTCAAGAAGATGACACAGTGTCAAAATCCTGGTCGTGCTGATAAAAAATCAAAAGGAGTTAACAATGTCATTTTATTTGGTCCGTTCGCTGTTTAGTTTTTATACCATGTGGAATTTGTCTATGGGTCGCATATCGTGATAAAAAGCTTGTGAAAATCTTTCTTAAGCAAAGCATTGTAAAAGTTATCCTTACTGTGTCAAATTCTTCATAAATTAATTTGGTAAAAAGTCCTAATCAGTTTGGGAATGCTGTGTAATTGCGTAAATGATTTATCACTCGTACAGACAGACAAAGGAGGGCTGTCCAAAGTTTCCCCGCATTTATTTTCTCCAAATCTACTTATTCTACAAAAATTAGATATACTCGTATGAAAGGATGATGTTCTATCTTATCACTCTATTTTTCCACATAATCCCCTTCAAGTTCTATTGCCTTCCGCCAGGGATCCACTATTGCGTGTACGCCCTCTTTCTCTCACTTCACTTCGCTTCGGTTCTCACTGCGCTAATAACCTCTTCGTCATCCTGAGCAGTACTGTGGAAAACTCCGTAGTGTCATCATTCAAGATGGATTAGATAAGAAGAGAAGTTATGACGCAATTTACTTTCTTTTACGTCTTTAGTTTGTGC
Organism: Ceriagrion tenellum; assembly: GCA_963169105.1. Taxonomy (NCBI): domain Eukaryota; kingdom Metazoa; phylum Arthropoda; class Insecta; order Odonata; family Coenagrionidae; genus Ceriagrion; species Ceriagrion tenellum. The sequence continues at coordinate 128,684,144 of OY720637.1, forward strand.
CCGGCTGGTATTCGCGAGCCTAAACGTGGACCTTGAGAAAGGAGGACGAGAATAGGCTGCAGACATTTGAGATGTGGGCGTGGAGAAGGATGGAGAAGGTTAGGAGGACGGAAAGGAAGACTAACGAGGAAGTGCTTGAGATGGTGGGCGAGGAAAGGAAACTTCTGAATGAAACCCGGGATAGGCTGAAGGATGTGATAAAGGGTGATGGGTTGCTGAAGATTGTGATAGAGGGAAGAATGTTGGGCAAGCGGGGTAGGGCAAGAAAGCGAATAGGTTTCATGGACGGGATGAAGAAGGGTAGATATTATGCAGAGGCAAAAAAGGATATACTAGAGGGAGATAGGCCCCTGAATGTGTAAAAGACCGGGAGGAGATTCTCCGACATTCAATAAAACCAACTTTTACTGGTAGAATACACAATAAATAATAATAATCTTGCAGTCTATCCTCTGAAGAGTCCACAAAATTGGTAAGAGTATGATATGGTAGCGTCTTGATAACCTGATAAGGCTTAGCGACCAATGAATATGCACCTCATTAGTACTTTTTTGAGCACTGATTTCTGTTAGTAGTGAGTTTAAAAAAAGTGGGGCATTACATTTTGGGCAACCCTTGTATTCCCAGCTTTTTTCACAACTGCTTTTCGTCTGAGTTTCAAAATCAAAGAAAGCGGCTCACATTGAAACGGTATCGGTCCGCCTAGAACAAAAAACCACGCGAACTTTTGTGACATATAGCCATTCGATGAATAGGTATATTTTTCCAATTTTTTTCACTCAAATATACATCCGAAATTGAATTCAATGACTAAAACAAACCACTTGCACTCGCTCGTTTGGGAGACCCATTTCCGTTTACAACGATTGAAGCTTTGCTTTTCTCTGCACCGTCCGGAACCTGTGGATTTCGAAATTTTGTTTGAACAGAGGACAGGAGAATGAAATTTCCATCTGATTGAGCATACATATTTTTAACTAATATTGGATTATTTTTTTATATATTTACGCATTCATTCATTCAATGTGATAACAAATGTTCAGGAGGTCTTATGGTAGGCTCTACTTTTATACGATAAACACCACCTTTATGATGGTATCTGTTCATTTTCCAGATAAAAAAACCCATTTAATCTTCATTGACTTTTGTTTTGCGCCGCATGTACATCAATGGATCCATTAAATTATTCTTTCCTCTTCCACGCATACTCCAATCCCTCACAAATCACCATCTTCCGCACAATCTCACATCTCACTCCTTTCTCCATCCATTTTTGTTGCATACTTCCCAAATCTTTTGTAAAATACGCTCAATAGGTGTAAATTTAGTGCTAGAGGATATTTAGTAAGGAGACTGAAAGAATTAGATTGGTCGCGGTAGCAACAGCGGCCGGAAATTCTGGAGAACTTTTTTCTATCATTAAACAATCAAATAACTTGAATAATTTGGTGGTGAAGGACTTTACTTAGTGAAAATCCATTCTGAATAAATTGAAAAATTACTTGGCACTTTTTCACAGTGTTTTGTTCTCAGTCGACCGGTTTCGTCGCATAGGCGACATCACCACCTGAGTCTACTTAAGGTCTGCGGTCGACTAAGAAAAAAACGCTGTGAAAAAGTACCAAGTAATTTTTGAATTTATTCAAATAACTTAATGCTTCTAAGAAGTCTTTTTCAGCACTGGACTCCAAATATATCGGACATAATTTTAAAGGCGGGATAACAATTTTTAATCAAAAAATCGCGGTGTATTGGTAAATATAATTTTGAAATGTACACAGATTTCGAATTTATCCGCAGAAGTAAGGCTAAAAATACTTCATGAAACAAGGAAATTAAAATGAACAGTAGAAAGTTGTCGAGTGATGTTTTAAATATAAATTTAACCATACATATTTTTGAATTTAAAGTTGTAGCATTGGACAAATTAATGATTAAACATTATCTCTCATTGCGAGTGTCTCTATTTAAATGTAATAATTTTTTCTATTTTACCCAAATTTAATAACAATTCAATTTTTTTCAGGTGAGTATGAACTCCCTTCTTTCCCGCGACAAAATCGTGAGTAAAAAACTACATGGTCATACTGTGACTGTATTAACGAGTAAACGAAAGGGTTTTGAAAACCAATAATCTAAGGCTGTCTACTCAGTATTTCTCCGTAGGGAATGGTTTATCGCAATTTAATTTTTTGATTCATTTTTCCGATATGATTAGTTTCATCTTTAAAGATAAACATCGGCACCATGCTTCATTTTTCATCCGCCCCATAGTGAAAACAAGGTTTCTCTTGTCTGATGGCGTACAACCGTGGCGATGAAAAGCCCTGGGGGTTTGAAAACACCTTTTTGCACGCGAAACCCTACCCCCTTTGGATCTCAGAAAACGTTCGTTCAACAGTATAATCCCTCTACCCGCCTAAGTAGGCACCCTGGGGATCGCTGGGAACCTCTCGTGTGGAGCAAAGTTTTTTTTCTTATTTTACACGAGGAGACATCCATCAATCAATCGACTTATCTCACGCCATCTACATAAGAAAGAGAGAGCTACTTTACCCCGTGTTTTCCACCCCATGTAAAGAAATAATCTCTCCCCAAAGAGTAAACGGAAAGGGCGAAACTCAATGCCTCCGTAAAACCTTTTGTTCCATCGAGATGCCATCCCCGGAATAACCTTTTTATCGATCCCGGCTCGAGAAAAAAGGGATCCTCGTCTCCATAAAATATGAGCCATCCGTCAACTCCTCTCTTTCTCTCCACTTCCAATGTCTCCCGATTTCCCAGAGATGGATTTCCGGGATACGGAGAGGGAAGAGGGCACACCGACAAACGGACTGCAGAAAAAAATAGAGAAAAGAGGGGAAAGGAATAGTGGAAAGTCGAAATTCCCGGAATCCTCAAAAACCCAACTTTGGAAAATTTCATCAGCATTTTCATCTCTTTCAGCCACGTCCGTTTAAAATGTCTTCCCAAAAGGCTTTTCAAACATCCGTGATATGTGTCTCTCTCGAGGAAATTGATTCCCCCTTTTTATACATCCAACGGGGGTTTTCAGCGCTGTTTCTCGTGGACTCGAGAATTAGGGCCATAAATTTTTTTCTAATTTCCATGGTATGGAAGTGACTTTGATTCTGGCGTAGGTATTCCGCTATCCTCCAATTTACAGCTGATATTTTAAAATACTGCAGAAACATGTCATCTTGTGAAAAATATACTTTATCCTTAGAAAAGCGTATAACGTAACGAAAAAAGGGTAACTTATCACTCTAACCCTTTTTTAAAACGCATCGATAATACCTTAATGAAGTATAAAGGAGCTCAATTATTTGCTCATTTATTTATTTTAAGAGTATCAGTGACTTAGGTCGGTACATAGGCTTTAATCGAGAAATGATTCAATGCACATGTTGGAATACAAAGCTGTGAATTTACTTCTCTGTCATTTCGACTCAATCATTGAATAAATAAAGGCAAAACCACTTAATAATTATGCCGGATGCTATCCATAATTTGTTCATCTTCAGCTCTAAGTGTTATTCACGTTGAAATTAAGATTAGATGCTGAACGGAAGGGAGTTGATGAGAACTGTCTTTCATTTCAATGTGCTCAACAGCCAACCCCGAGGAAAGTAGAAACCCCCCGATTGAAAAGTAGGGCTACTCTTGTAACGAAATTATCGGCCTTTATAAAAAGAAAATTTAGAAGAGCGGAGAAACCGTCGAATGGACTGCCATTCTTCGGGTAGAAGAAAACCTATTAATCATTTTCGCGAAGAGCCTCATCGCCGGGAACATCCAAGAGTGTAGCGTATCATTAATCTTGATTTTCGTTTTGGCGCCTTTTAAATACCTCTGAGTCTCCGTTTTACATATTTGCGATAATCATTTTTGAAACTAGTTTTTCTTAACTTACAAAAGCACACTTTTATTTGGTCTTTTGACAAAAGGTATTTTATGAAAAATAAGTCTATACATACAATGAAAATGGAGGACTCACTTTCAAAAGCAATTTTTACATTCTTGCTTTGCGATTGGTATGGGGCTCACTGCTTGATAGGTGAAAATTCGCGAATTTACGTCATAATGCTCGTTGAAAATGATAAAAAATGGGTGGGCAACTTTTTAGTTAAATCTTTCGGAAAAACAAGTAAACGCGACTAAAATGGAGATGGTCCATTCACGGCAAAATTCAATTTATTTTTATTTCAATATTTTAAATCACAGGTTCGTTCCATTTTTAAGCAGCTAATTTAGCTTTCCAGGAAGAAATGTTGTAACGTTAATTGATAAGTGTGTAAAATACGTCGCGTCTTATGATATGGAAAAAAAGTCAAATTTAGAGACGGATTGTGGTGTAAACGCTATAACATTTGAGCCCTTCCATGCTAATTCCATCCTCTCGTTGTATTGGTTTTCCCTCTTCATATTCATCTCTCGATTGAAATATGCATTCCGTTCGCGATTGATCCAATATTAGATGCGATAGGGCTAACGATAAATGCTATGAGCTTGAATAATAAATCAAACTCCCAACTGGATTCCTCATGGATACGAATGAGATATGGCCACCTTAAATATATTTTGACTTCTTCCATAAGATGGAAAATTTGCGTTTAAGGAACACTACTTCGATTACAACTATGTAAAATAACTTCAAATTCATATTTTAAGAAATATTTTACATCGTCTACGAAAGGAGTGCGACTGGAATTTCTTCCCTCAATATTCATAAACCTTGAGCTTTGATCGTAGGAGGGAATAGAATATCGAAACCAATTTTTTACTCTTTATTTGTTGCATTGCGCGATAAAAAGAAAAACTGGTTAAGTCCCTATGGAATGATGCCAATGTTTTTTTAGATCTCTTTCTTTTTTATTACCTTTGCTTTTTATTATTTGGACAAGTTGTTGAAATTAGCTTTGGCTTTAAGAATATCTAAAACATTTGATCCCCCGAAGTATGGAAAATTCGGACATTATAGGTAGGTATTCATCAAGATATACGTATTATTACATTTCAAGTTAGATGCTCTGTTCTAATTTTATTAACTACGGGACGAATCCTTAGAGACCAATGCTTACACAAGGTTAATATAACATTTTAACGTTTTCATTCTCACAATTTTTAATGGTTTCTGTATTTATTACATGTAATACTTTTGCAGACTATGTGGCAAAATAATTGAGTATAGAAATTGATTTATTCCAATATATTCCCATTTTGAACAATTTGTGCTAAGTTTGAGCTGTGTCCGTGGCAAGAATTATTACCATCGAGGTCATTCCTAGTCGGAAGCTTGCTTCATCAGGATTTCGCGAAGGCATGCGCCAAAAGAAGCGAAGAGAAATTCGCGGCTTATTCCAGGTAAATGGCTGTGATCACCGGAAATGGCCTCGCCATCGTCCCACTTTCATAAATTTCCCAAAATTTTCCTCCTCTCTCATGCAGAATCACACTCTCAAACCTTCCCTTCCTTTTACTAAACCAGTTCAAAACTCTGCAGCAGAGCATCCAATCACCACATCGATTCGATAGAATAAATATTTTGCGAATATTTATCGTTTAGAAATAAGCACAGAGGAAACGCTGGGATTAATTCAAGCAGTAGATCAAACTTTTTTGCGGTGTTTTGAATCAAAATAGCTAAAAAGTAAACAAAAAGACTTGAGAAATAACCCGCTAATAGCTGGTTGTACGAATATTGCAGGAATTCATGGGATAAATTGTTATAAAATATATAGTCAACAAAAAAACAGATTACACATCTTAAATCGGTTGGCAGGAACTATCGAATTTGTATCTCATCTACCGATAGTTAGTACTCTCTATGCTTAGTCTACTCTTATATCGATGCACAAATTGTATCCAGGTACATATTAACAAGTTGCGTATAGAATTGCTGTTTTAATGAACGGCTCAAACAGCCAGTTTAGTTTATGGAGATGTTTTTGTTTTAAATTGTAGTAAAAAACTAACTAACTTAACGTGTCTCAAGAAGGCAATAAACGTTCAAGAAAAGTATGTAGAGGTTTGGTATTTTATTCTTCTCGACTGATTTCCATCAGGTTATAGGCCCTGTGCATCGTGTACGAAAATTGTGGCGAAGAATATCAGGAAAGAAAATGCATTTTGCTATTTCATTTTTAGAGGGGCCATTCAAGTATTACGTAAGATGTTTTTGGGGGTAGGGAGGTTGGGATCATCTTACTTTGTCTTTTCTAGAGGGGGCAGGGGGTCTGGTACTTATTTACGTAAGGTTTTTGCCCGTCTTGAAAAATTTTATCTTTTCCCAATATCCTGTGTTTTTTCCAAATATCCTGTGAGTGTTCACAACTTCAGCTGTGGCACTGTTTATTTCTTAATGTTAATGAATGTGGTACTCCAACAATGCATAATTATACAATATTCAGTGCTCAAAGCTGTACTTCGTATTTCTTCGGCTTCCATGGAAAGATGAAACAGCAGTAAGCGGCATTTAACGAAGAGTTGATACAAATACTAACGTCTTACGTTAGACTGAGAGGATTGGGGGGGAGGGGCTTGAGATAATCTTACATTGTCTTACATTGGGTGAGGTCAAAAATTCCATATAATCGTCTGACGTAATACTTGAACTTAGATAAAAATGACTTAGAATGCAATTCTACACCCGTTCTAAGGATTCACAGAAATGTATACGGCACATTGTTCGTCTTTCTTTTGCTAGTTTAGGACTGAATCAATTGATATCTTATTCGTGCCACACATTGTACCATTATAATGCAACATTATTTCTGGCTCACTTTGCATCGTTAAGCAATCTTTTACCATGTGCATATGTGATAACAAAACTACTGACTTCATCTTTTTAGGGACACATGATAACAATATCATTTATAGGCGAATCCAAAAGTTGATAAATGTTCGGCACGAGAGCGATCAGGAAGACAATTCACCGGTATAATTTTTTTGCATCGCTTTCACCACTGTTAATCCATTACTTTTTTGTTTTTCTGAACCAGCTGAAGGATTGTTAAGATGTATCCTAATTACATTTAAGTTTTCTCCCAGGATAAGGACTAACAACGTCCTTTGCTAATGCTTATCTTAAATTAGGAAGTGCTCTGCCCGATTTATTTTATCCAAATATGAATCCGAAAAATCTTCATTCCGTACTTTTATGGCTTAAACGGTATAAATTTTTAAAATGACTACGGCCTTTAAGCCATACTAACTGCTCATTGACAGCGATGCACTCACCAGGGAAGGTTAATTCTTTCCCAGATTCCAATTAAGAGAATTTAAATGTACCGCATAGATAAAATATCATCAGACCTTTTTCTTTCCGATCTAGTCTCTTGATTGTCCAAAAACAAATGTCTAAGAATATTTTGAAGCAAATTTCTGATATACCTAAACTGACCTAAAATGATAGGTCAACACAAATTACTCCATGGTCGCGGAACAATTACTTTGGACGACTGCACGTGTCCGTCTACCATAAAAAAATTCCATCCAGGAGTCCATTGGGTAAGCAAGGTGAGTGAGATACATTTGCGTCGTTTAGGAGAGATTGACAGGTTCATTAATAAAGGGCTTTATAATAAAAATTATCACAGTCTTGTCTATTAATACCGAAAGTTTCATGGTTCTATCTGATGATGCTGCACTGCGGCGAAACCGGTCGTAATAAATCTTTTACAATGTGGAATTGCAAAGTTAATCCTTCTATCCCTGATACTAGTGAGTCTTTGTACACTTGTACGCGAAAAGTCCGAAGTTTTGAGTCTGCGTCATTTACGATTCTTTTTGGAGTCAAACCAGGTGCAGTAGGCTTCAAAGCTAACAATATTATAAATTATCATTGATTTTTCTATAAATATCGAAAATTTCATAGTTTTACTGCGATGAATAAGAAAGATATTAATGAGTCTTTGTATACTAGCACGCGGTACTCTCAAGCTCGAAGTTTTGAGTCGTAGTTGCATTAACGATTTTTTTGAAGTCAAACCGAGGACTGTAAGCTTAAAGTTTAACCATGGCATAAATTACCATTGCTTTTTCTATAAATACCGAGAGTTTCATGGTTCTACCCCGATAATTAAGAAAGATACTAGTGAGTCTTTGTACACTTGCACGCGATATTCTCAAGCATGAAGTTTTGAGTCATAGTTGCATTTACGATTTTTTTAAGAGTCAAACCAAGGACTGTAGGCTTAAAATCTAACCATAGTATAAATGACCATTATTTTTTCTGTTAATATCGAAAGTTTCATAGCGCTTTCTTGCTAAACAAGAGAGAAAATCGTGGTTCTTTCCACCCCTATCCTCCATTTATTTACATGCAAAATTTGAACGCCGCCCTCGTCGGAGACTCAAGATGGTGGATTACATTAGACAAGTGCGTGTCATGACCTGGGTATATGGACCTTGCTCGCCTCGATAACAGGTGGCTCCCCCCTACTTCACATCTTTCCCTTCTCTGCCCCTTCATGTAATTTTCACTACCCGTGCAACAATAACAGAAGAGAGAGAGCTCATTTTTGCGTCGAAAATTTGATAGCTTTTTAAAACATCGAAGCAATGCCAAAGTTTGCCATTATATGACGTTTGTCACAGTCCTCCGGATTGCACTTATTGTTAGTGAGGGAGTATAGTTGAGGATGCAATCCTTAGAGCTCTGAAATTTGGTAGAAGTAATGATTTGCCTGTGGTGAAGAGTTCGAGCAAGCGCCATTACTTTCGAATATAATCATAATTTGCAGTTTACACAATTGTGTGAAATTCACAGAGGTAAAATCATTCGCCTGGACTGGGAATCGAGCCCAGGTCCCTCGATTTCGCGAATTCCCAGTCCCAGGTGAATGATTACTTCACTGTGAATTTCGCATAATTGTGTGAAATCAAGCGGGTGACTCCGTTAAAGTTACTCGAGGCTAGTTCAGTAGTTCTCTGAAAATATCCAAAGTAAACACCTTTGTGTTTAAATTTGGCCATTATTCCGTGGACTGTAGCTCTTGCATACGGGTACCTCTGGCATAAAAAGCACGGTAACTCTGAGGACAAATTGCTCCTTGAAGCGCCATGAAGTTCACAGTGAAAGAAAATGCCTGGATAGCTTAATTGTTTAGAGCACCCGGCGCGAAATCGAGGGATCTGGGTTCGATTCCCAGTCCAGGCCAATGATTTCGCTACTGTGAATATCACACAATTGCTTGAACATTAGGGAGTGACTTCGTGTTATTGCCCCGCTAGTTCCGTAGTTCACTGAAAATTTGCAGTTTAGGTTAGCCGAGATGATCGTTTCATTTGATGCTGAAACTTTCATTTCTTCGCTACGGATGTTTTAGAAGTCATTTCAGTCTGTTGATCGAGAGAAAAATTGGTAATAATGGCAGCAGAGTACACGCATATTACACGTACATACGCAGAGTACACGCAGTGCATATTTCTAATGTCGCTCAGCTTTTTTTTTCAAGTCAAAGACCGACGCCCTCTTATCCCGAGAGCTCCATTCTCCTTCTGACAAAATAATCTGTGGGTAGGCACGCGCTGCTCGCATCTGCTCGTATTTTTTGCTCCATCAATTATCCTTAAACGCGGCGACCGTTATGTAAAGAGGTGTGCGGCTAAATTTATCTCAGCCACCTCCTTGAGATCCTTGTCCCAGAATAATTTGAATTACAGCGTTCGCTATTCAACTCTCTCCCTCCCTCTCTCTGTGACGAGGTTCAATTATGTTGGTGGGGTTTTGATAATTACACCCTTAGTCCTCACAAACAATCGGTCCTAGTCTCTTGTTAAAAACCATTACACTGCAAGACCTCTTTCTTAAGAGGTTGTATGCCATTCACGTAACATCATACCGTCTAAAATCCCTAATGTTTTCCTTCCTCTCCATTCTTACTCATAACTTAATGTGCTAACTCTGCGATGAATATTGAAATGAGATCCATTGCTGTCTGCTTATGTAACGTCTTAATTATTTTTTTCTCAAATTCGTTTGAGTTAGTTCAACGGTTTGAGACGCAATTTGTGAAATTCACACACATTAATTAAAAGTGATACTGTTTTCTACAATGATTAAATATACGATGACCTGGGTTTCATCGCGTCACAATGTCTTCAAGTTAATTATATTTCATTCCTATCGAATAATTCCACTTTAGTCTATATCTTAATACTCTGCATTTTGTACCAATATGTGTCGGGGAACGACTGACAACGAATTAAGAATTCAAATGTGGAAAAACTCTTTGCATTCCATCTTTTAAGTAAGCAGGAACCCAAAGTATTTTCATAGGACCTTTGAGATATATCATAGGCCCGACATACTAATGTCGGTAAAAACTTGCAGATAAAATAAGAGTATATATTACCATTTTTCTGCTACCGACTTGGAATGAAGTGCTGCCATAACCACATAATCATAATATGTGTTAATGATAGCATTGTTGATTGTGTTGTTGAATTAGATTTTTTATTTATTAGCTAACCAGGAATACAGAGCATCTCACGAGCTTGTTTAGCATTTGACATTGTCATATCACCATGCATTTACTCACTAGCATAATCCATTAATACTTGTGTCAAATAAAACTTTCGTAACATTCAGTTTAGTATGTGTTTTGGTGATTCCCACTAGCTTATACGTTTGAGATGGCTTGTAGGGCGCTATTGACGTGTGGATTCATTTAACTCCCATGTGCTGCAGACTTCAGGAGTGCTTTCGAAATTCGTTTTCATTCTACTTTTTCGCTTCTCCCTAAAAAATTGAGCTTCTTTTCACATCATATTTTACCTCACCTTTCTGAAATCTCACTATTGTCTTCTTTTCTGTCAGATTGGCCTCCCCCATCCATTCAGTACAAGGGTTAAATTTGCGCTCTTTCCTGAATCTTCAAGAAAATCGTTCCGGCACCATGTAGCGAACGCCACACTTAATATTCCAAGTTGCCGCTAACCTTCTCCTTTCGCATTCAACTGGAGTCAACCTGAATAAGCGCACTCGGGCGTCCTCTCTGCCAAGTTTTTTTCGACAGTCGAGAGGTATCCCCTCCAACAACTTCATGACCTTGCTTCTGTCCTGCCGCCCTCTTGCGTGAATATGCGGCCTATCACCAGTCGCGGCATTCACCTCTGCCCTGCGGTGTAGACGCTCGATTGGAGTATCGAAACCTCGGCCATCATGAACCCAGGCGGGCGACGAAAGTTCGATCATCTCATATAAAAATACCTATCGATAGAGGTCATAGTTAACCACCTGTGATACAGTGGCGCTGCTGTAGCCTATATCTCGAGACGGGCCCTTATTTGTTTACATTTACAATTTCGAATCACAGGGTAGATAGCGTATACTTTTTTAACTCATGCATTAATTTTAAGCCGATTAGTAACGTTTTTCATTCTAAATAGAGTGCTTTTTTTATTTTATTTTATCAGTGTCCAATCATGTGCAAGGCTGAGGACGGCCATATTGACTTTGGTTGGGAGTTGTTGTTAAGACATTTTGCGAGAGATGGTGTTACACATCGTCACAGATTTGTCGTCTGATGAAAAAATTGCAGTGTTTTTACTATAATGAAACATCAATGGACGTTCGAACGAGGAGATTTCTTTGTTACTTCTCGAAATATCAAGTATGATGACTTCCTATAATTGGCAGTTATTTCATCATTGGTGGTGTTCGGAGTACGTTGAGTATTTCGTGAATGAAATTCGCCAGTGTTGTGACCAGCAACCTATTGTATTGTATCCAGGTCAGATAAATCGGCAGTATTGTATGTCCCGATGAATGTTTTTGATGGTGGAGTCGAGATTAAGTTTGAATATCGCTTGTTCCAAAGCGAAGAAGATGGATGGAGGACCGTGAATGGAGAACAACCTAGAGCTTCCCTTGCAGCGACGTCATGACAGAAGGTGCGTAAAATTGCTATGACTTTTGAATTTGCTGTTTCTTAAATGTAAGTGGCTTACGAGGCAGTGAATGTGCTAGTGGACGAGTAAAATGATTCTCCAATTTCTCACTTCTATTTCACGCACCAACTTGTCGTTCTACGTGAAGAATCTTTGATGCCCAGGGAAATGGTTTGATCCAGGTAGTCGCACTGCACCCGGGAGGAAACGTTGCTCGCTTATGCATGAGCTTGAAGCAATTTTCTGTGCATTAGAATAAGCCTAATCTTGAAAGTGGCATTATCATTGTGATGTTGACAGCATAGTCTTCAAATGATAACGGTGGGCTCTACTTTGTTCTCGCCAATGAAAAAAACTTTTGTTGAGATACTTTGTGACGAGAAGGTCGATTGATACCTAATATTTGTTTAAGTCCTTCGGCTTTCATTTGCTTTCGAGTTTGTATCTTCTCCAGGAATTTCATGTCCTCATTTTTATGCACGCTGTTCAAACAAAGGATTTCGGAGGCAATTGCCAGTGAACATCACATACGTACGATTTTAGTGAGGTGTTTTGTGAAATAACGTTTCCATGTAGTGCCTAATTATAGTCGTGAATCGTCTAATAGTGAAATGACTGTAAGTGACCTTTTGTATTTGTTATAATGTCTGCATTTTTAGTTTACCTGTGAATAAATATTTTTTAATGTTAAAAGAATATTGCGTTCTAGTTATTTTTCTTATTTATCCTTTGTTTCTTCAATATTATGGTTGTATGGTGTGCTAGATCCGATTACCAGATGATTCTTCTGTGTGATACTCCCTAAAGATATCAGGTAAGTTTCTCGCGCTATGACGTTCTTAGTTTAAAACTTAAGATTCGTAATGAGTTTTCAGCGTGAGAAATCAAACGAGAAGGCTAAAGGGGGTGATTAAATTGTTGGATAGCTCGGAGGCTGGCGCTGGTGCGAAATTCATACGCTATGGGCTTACGGAGCTGTCGCCCCCCTGATGAACCCTCTCACTCGGTTGGAAACCTGAGAGAACATTGAGAGGGTGATGCGCCGGGGTAGAATCAGATCCGATGTCTCAGCTAAGGGTTGAAATTCGCCATGAAAGTGAGGTTTCGACAGCTCTCACGGTAGTACATGTGTAGATTTAAACTTGTTGATACTGTAACTTTCATAGTATTCGGAGTTTTTTTACAGCGTGGCATAATTCCCACTGGCTTATACGATTGAGTTGTCTTGCAGGGCGCTAGGCATGACTGGATTTATTCAACATCCTCCTCTCTGCTGCCATCTTCTGGCGAATCCTTCTAATTACGTTTACATTCCAATTCTTCCCTTATACCTGAACAACTTCGTATTTTAAATCAATTCTCCCCGCCGTCTCATTTGTCTTCATCTCTGAACAATTTACCTCATCCCAGCCATCAAATGTAAATCTTTGATTTTTGCCCAATAACCCGGCTCAAAGACGAAAGTTTTGGAACCATGTAGCGCAACACATCATATTTCAAATTCCCGCTAACCTTTTCCTCGCGAATTCACCTGGAGAATTCCTACCATGAATTAACGCACCCGACGTCCTCTCCGCCAATTTTTTCCGATAATCCAGATGCCTACAGTTTGTCCACGGGGAAATATTACAGGACGCCCGCCTTTTAGCCGTCGTCGACGCGAGTCCTGCGACCTCATATGTTGAAAGCGCCGATTAATCGCCGATTAACATCCCGCGGATGGCACGCCTGATGCGTATTTATCGCCCCGCACTCGGTCAAGTGAATCCCCGTGAGTTTTCCAGCTTTGGCGCTTCATCATTCCTCTTTCGGGATTAATTTCCCCTTTTCGAGCGCAAACTCCCTGTGCGAGGGGTTTCAAAAAGTATTTATATCCCCTAATTTTCATACCGTCGACTGGTTTAATATTTTTTTTCGGAAAAAAGAGGAACGCCTCGCTGGGTGTCATAATTAATTCGGGGCTCATGCATCAACCCAGCACTTTCCACGCCCATCGTTCGTCACCGGGTTTTTATAAATATTTTCCTCTACTTTTTCTTTAGCATTTCCCCTACACGTTACTTTCCGTCTGTCCTCCAAGACTCACATTTAAGTGTCAGCGATATTAAATATCAGAGATTAAGATATGATATACACTAATGCCATAGCCATTTACAAACTTACCTAACCAAGTTATACATTCATTCCCTCACATTTTTGCTGCTTCATTCATATCTCCTCATTAGTCTATACTAAATCGCTTGTCTTCCCAAGGGTATTACCAGCTGTCTTCGTACTTTTCCATAGGAACATCCATGCCATCTCCCAATGCCACATTCATCATATCCTTTCTTTCGATTCAAGTATGGTTAGGGAATTGACGTTCGCTATTTCCTATGTTAATTTTTATTTTATTCCTCATTCTCCTGATTCTAATATCCTGATTAGACTCTACCTCGAATATGCAACTAGTATTTGAGACCCTAGAGATAAAGATTAAGCCAAAAAATAAATGAAATACAAAGGATAGCTGCGCGCTTCGTTATAAACTGCTACGAGCGAACATCTAGTTTTTCACAACTTTTTGAGGGATTAGGCTATTAGCCTCTAGAGACTTGGAGGCTACACGTTATGCCTAGTTTTCTTGAGAAATCTAGAAGAGGTATGTTTCAAAGCGAAAAAGAGAATATAATTATGATACTTCACTCATTTCTTGGTCCAAAAGAAGCGATAAAATAATAAAGATACTCTGTCGAACAGATAGATACAACAATTTGTTCTTTATATGCACAATTAGTGACTACAATAAAAAAATTAGCTCCACTAAATACACTCCCATAATACAAACCACCAGTCCACCTCCTAAAGCTTCATCCTTTACACCTTTACACGGCTGATGTCCTAACACCCCCTGTTACACGCCCATTCGACGGTTTGCAGGGTAGTATGTAGATATAGATAAATACCGTAACATTTCCATGTACTCTGCATTACGCTCTTGCGCCTTTATATTAATTCATTTTGTCATAAAATCCTTCCACGTCTGTGCCATCTAGTGTCAGGGTCGTTGATCATTTCATGATCTTTATCCCATGACATTAATCAAGTGACTCTCATGCTCTTATCTTTGTCTTCAGTTCGTCAGCCTTGTTTACTGAATTGCGTCTGATCCTAAGAACAATCAGGGGAGAAAATTTAACACGACTGGGAATCAAACCACCAATCTTTGGCTCCCGCGCATATATCTTTATATTATTTATTACTTCTTTATTTTATTATTTCGAATGAATGTGATTGAGGGAAAGATGTTAGGCAAACGGGGAAGAGGAAGAAAAAGAATAGGTTTCATGGACAGGACGAAGAAAGGTATATCGTATGCTGAAGCGAAAAAGGATATAGTAGAGCGAGATAGGCCCCTGAAAGTGAAGAAAACCGGAAGGAGATTCTCTGGCATTCAACAAAACCTACCTTAGTCGGTAGAATACTTAAATAAATATATCTATCTGTTCACGACCTTACCCAAGGTACCTAATAGGTATTCATGACAATGTTTGAGGATTAAAGGAAACTAGATCATGTGATTTTTTTCTACTCGCGGCAATTTCTACGCATCTCATTGCCAATCATTATGACAGGATTGAAAACCATCAATTACTCCTCATTACTCGCCTTCATTCCATGGATTCATTTTTCACTTTGTTGATCCTAATGAAACCATGATCATAATATTCCATACATGATGGAATTTTTCCTTCTGCTATAATTTTGGCCATCCGATTGTAATATCCATTCAATGTCATCTAATTAAATAAAATTTTGTTACCTGTGTCTGTTTATGGTGAATTTTCAAATCAAAGCTTTCATACTATACCAGAAGCGCAATCTTATTGAATCTCGTCCGGCTGGCTAGCTTGTGCGCGGCAATCTGCAGGTCTTACTGAACTTTGGCATTCTTTTCACACGTGTTTGCAATCGGGGAAACGCCTTAGCCTCGTTCTGTATTTGATAATTTCACAGATGAAGCGTGGATAAAAGGGAAGATTTTTGTACCTAACCGTTCGAAAACGTGCCTCTCTCATGTTGCTGCTTCTAGCGGTTCAAGGGATAAAGAACTACGTCAAAATAATATTCACCGTGCCGCACTGAAACTCGCCTGATCTCAGCTTTTCAAGAAATGCTAGATGCCACTTTAAAGGAAGGGTGAGTCTTCCCTACGTGTTTTATATACTTCACGAATTAAATTTTTCTACGCAGGGATCCCAAATTACGTGCTCGAGATGTGGGTTAAGGTAGTCCGGGTGAGATAGTTCCCTAGTCATAATAGAGACCATATTCGAATTGTACATTTTAATTTCACCAGCTGTAGGACACATCAATTAAATATTGCATTATTAATGATGCAATAATATAGTTTTATATGACTGATATTGTAAGTAATCAAATGAAAATATCTAAATAAGTCTTCAATTTGATTCATTTTTTTCGCGCGGTGCATTTAGAATCCTTCATAACGGAAGGTTTTTTTGTGATACCCAAGAACCTATTGCTGTGGCAATATGATAAATTTTCAAAAATAGTTGATAAAACATACAAACTACACCCTGTTAGTTTTTTTTACGACATCTAAGTGTTATAAATTCATCATTTTGTGAATAATGTCTCTATGGAGCGCATACACGTACCGTTTCCCATATAATAGGGCTGGTATTTTTTGTCAAATATCTCGGAAAGTAATGTGTTAAGGGGTTGAATTTATGGTGCCATTAGAAGGGTGAGATATTTTTCTTTAAAATGAGACCAAATTCATTGATTTCTTAGAAAAGTGATATTTCGCTCAAACTGTCTTAACCTTAGCGAGGTAACAGCACTCTATTGTTGTTTTTCGGAAGGCCTACCTACTAATTGTTTGGAGTATTCTAGCTTTTTTCTTGTGCAGTATTGTATCCCTGCTCAATCCGACCCTTCCTCAACGTTCTCCTCGCCTGCATGCGTGTAATATTTTTTCCCGCAGTAAATTTCTCTTTTCCCGATGACCTTGAACTCGTTATAATCCTGTTTCCTGCGCTTAGAGGGAAAAAAGAACGTCCGCGTGTTTTTAAGTCTACGTGTTTTCGCAGGCGTAACTTTTTTTTTAGATCGTTCATGATTCTTCATCGACGATGTTTCTCGGAACCCAAGGAAAGGCCCTACTTTCGTCAGGAAGGGTTAAAATCGAACGAGGAAGCGAGTTGATGACGGGGTCAGCAAATGATAATGACAGATGATAGTTTTTGACTTCCTTTTTTGTGCTTCTTTTGTATTCCAAGCGAGTCGTGAAACTCGAAGGGAAGAAATGATAGACCGTGAGGAAAGTGGCGCAAGAAAAAATTCGGCGGACTCGAGAGGCTGTCCCGAGAATTTTATTTATTGGAACCTAGGCCAAGGTCCTCCTGTGTGAGATGAGATTTACGACACATCGGGCCGTTCTCTTGATCCAGAATTCCGCTCACCGTTCAGCCGTCCGTTTCCTGGCTCGCACTTTTTCTGCAGGATGATGAAATTTCCACCCTTTCATTGTTTATCCTAGATGGAGATGATGGAATGATCAGCCATGATTACTCATGGGTAATTGCTTCGCCGGCAAATTAAACGCCACACACCATTGAGTGATCGTACAATCCTTATTGCCCATCACTTGAAGGAAACGAACGGGAAACGCTAATTTTTAACGGATGTCGATCCGTAGAACAGAGATAAAGAATCAACGCCAAATAATATATCAGCTTTGTTAAACATTGCAACAGAAATTCACCGCTCCGTTGTCCAATTTCATTAAATTTGGATGTATGTTTAGATATTCTTGCAAGATTAGCTGTTCTATACCTCGGAGGAAAAATTATTGCAACTGGTATGATATTTGAACGAAAATCATCTGAATTAATACCAAGTACTTAAACCGATTAAGAGGAAAAAAATTATGCTAGGATGAAGTGAGGAAAAGTGGCTGTTTTTATAAATTTCAAAATCGAATCATTTCTTAGTTCTATCTATCTTTTATTGTAAACTTAACCATTTACCGAAGATAATGCCTCTTCTCTGCCAAAATAGTAATGTAATCACTGGAAGCTTACAAGTAAACAATCAGGATTTTGCCTTTATTTTGCGAAGAATGCTATATGTGAGGCATAAAATAGAGCGAGTCGCGTGTCGGCAAGTTTTACTTCAAAATAAAATTGATAAAAAATGAAAAAGACCCCTGATTTCTCAAATCCCTCTCTCAATCGTTTTTTGGGCATCAGTTCACGCTTAGGCAATCTCAAGTAAGTTAGATGTGTGTGCGGACTGGGATAAGGCCTTGTCGATCCGTAGAACAGAGGTGAAGAATCAACGCAAAATAATACATCAGCTTTGTTAAACATTGCAACAGAAATTCACCACTCCGTTGTCCAATTTCATTAAATTTGGATGTGTGTTTAGATATACAGTCCTTAGGTCAACAGCACAATTGTCCATTGTTCTGGTGATATAATTTGTTATGAAGGCCTGGTATGAAATAGCTTGATTAGCTAAATGTTCAAGTTTTAATGAGTTGAAAAGAGAGGAATATAAAACCAGTTTAGAGAGTTGGAGCATATATCGAAATTACATTTCATTAGTAAGAAGAATAGAACAGAATGCGTTTATTTCAATGCTTTGGGTACAAACCCCCTAAAAGCAACAGTTTAGCGCATTGTGACGTACATAAAAATTTGTATAGAAGAACATGAAGAACAGAATTTGTTACAAAAATATTACCATAATTTAAAATTTAACTGGTATGTTGCCGTTTCAGTGAATCTACATAACTTATTGGAGGAACAGGAAATTATAAATGTTACTCTTAAAAGATCGCAAATGATTACATTTTTTTAACTCAATAGGTATGGCGTTCCATGTAACAGTAGACCTGACGACGAAGGTTTTGAGAAACTTTGTGGTTCTGTGATCTTGTGTAATATAATCTTTGACTAAAAAGGTCAAGGAGATATTTCAGTTTTTCCTTTTTAAATAAAGAAAATAAAAAGGCACGAAGCAGATATATCCGCCTAGAAAATATATCCAGCCATTGGAGCTTTTCTCTGTAAGGGGAAATATGCTTGTCCCTATGAAGGCTGAAAATGAATTGAATGAACAAGTTCTGAAGCTGTTGTTGTTGTAATTCAATTCTCTCCATAGGTCTCCGAAGTAGTATACTTCTTCAAAGCCATGCAATCACGTACAAGCTTCGCATTATGAATCGTGGGAGGAATATCCATTCCATGGTCCACCTGAGGCTTCGCAGGAACTTTTAAATACCGAGACAGTCTCCCGGCAATGGCGTCTCCAAATCCAAAGTGAACTCCACCCTATCACGTTCTTCTAATATGTATCACGGGTATAATTACATTTTCGGACTTGTTAGTGCATAGTTGTGTATCATGCTTCATTTATAAAAGTAATTTTTTATTTCGCTCAGTGCGTGAGTGGGGAATTGTATATAGATGCCTCTATATTATATTATTGCTACTTTCTCTGTTCATGAACCGGGGAATTTGTCAGTATTTTCTCTTAATAGATTGTTTTCTACTGGAGTTTTACACATCCAGTGCTCCTCATTCAAAGCATATCTAATTTTTTGCTCAAAATAGAAGCTGATAAAGTTCAGATGAAGGATGGGGTGAGAAGTTGTGAAATGAGGATGCAACATTATGAATCCCCTTAGATGGCTATGGTTAGCTTTGGAAACAGATGGTTTTAGAGAATTGACACTCTTTAAACCGTATAAGGAATGTGAAAATTTTTATATTTTAGATCCTATAAAAATTTACCCCTGAAAATTTCACTAACCAAGTTCTCGGATTATTGTTTGGTTTTTTAATAATTCCTCTCACTTACTCATTATAAAAAATTTTTTTTTGAAGAACACTTATTGTAGTTTGAGCGAGATGACTCCCCAGTCATAATGGAAGCAATATCCGAATTATATGTTTTGATTTCACCAGCTGTAGGTAGCATGAAATAAATATAGCATTATTAATGGTGCAATGTTATACTTTTACATGACTGAAATTCTAATAAATCAAATATTAATAACTATATAAGTCTAACTTGACTCATTTTTTCGCGCGGAGCGTTTAAAACTCCAGACAGAAGATTTTTTTGTGATTTTGAAGAAATTACTATTTTTTTCAACACCATTTATTTTAAAAAATGGTTGAGGAAACATACACACCCTACTGTTAGTTATTTACGAGATCTTGCTGTTATAAAATCCTCATTTTTTAAGTTGTCTCTTTTGTGTACATAAACGTACCGTTTCCCACGAAAAATGGCTGATGTTTTTGGCAAATATCTCGGAATGTAGTGTGGTTAGGGGCAGATATTTTGGTATCTCTGGAAGGGTGAGATATTTTTCATTAAAGTGAGACTAAATTCATTGAGTTCTACGCGAGATAATAGTTCGCTCAAACTACCTTAAGGCATATCTGTGTGATCATATTCATTGTCACATGCCCGGTATTTTAAGAGATAGCAAGATCAATGAGTCAGTTGCATTATCCGTTTATAGCACGTCTTTATAAAAAACAAACTGATTACTACATAAGATCATAAGATCGTGGGAAAAATTTCGCAGTTTCAAAACGAAATCTTCCGAGAAGTTATCTCAAGCTGATCCAGCTCGTGTGAGGACGGCGAGGAGTGTAAAAATTGAGGTATTTTCGGAATCCGCCAAATTTCCCAACGCATTCCTAAGAAAACAGTTTCGCGTTTCCACGATTATGCGTCCATTTTCCCAGAGGACCTTCCTTTTCGCAAAGCCACTCCGAGTGTTCGCTTTTTTTCCACGAGGAATACTTTTCCACTTCTTGCGAAACTGTGCGATAAAAAGGCCACTGAAATAAAAGAAGGAAAAATGAAACGCCCGGACTCGTCAAGAGGTAACAAACCCTCGGGGCTCTCTCGTGAATTCAAGTTTACCGGGTACCAATCAGCTTCATTTGAGCTCACATGTCAAACACTCATCGTTTCTAGGAAAGTCCGTAAGCATTTCCCCTGAAGCTGCACCGTTAGCTGTCTGCAAATGGCCATGGTTAAGTGTTTGATATTCGTGGATCTCTACCTTCCTTCCACTCTTGAAACTTCTATACCGGCGGGGGTTCGTTTCTCGGTATTTGGAGAATTATTCAACGAATTTTCAAAGAGGACGATGTTTTTAAATTTTTAATTGAATTTCTTTGATGGATTGTTGGACAATCGATTTTGATGGTGGCTATTTGAGTTACCCACTCTTCGGAGTTGCAAGAAGTCGCCCATTTCATCAACTAACCTGAGGGGCAGTTATTATTTCTGATTGAATGCTTGCCATTAAAATCAATTAAATATTTACTTAAGTATATTAAGCTTAACTGTTACCGTAAAATCATTTAATTAGAAATAGAACTATGGAAATTGCTTGGAAGATGTATTTACGAGTAAAAATTATAACACTGACTTACTTTTAAATGTTTTATAATAAATTATGAATTATATAAATGGATTTTTAGCTTATAAACCACCTTAATGGATATAAAAGTTAAGTTTAATTTATGAATGTCTAGAAAAGGACTGAATAAAACTCTGTGACACTCAAAAGTCACACTTATGGATATTTATGACCCGCTTACTCCTCGGTATTTATGAAAACGTACTTTTACTTCGGAATCCTTACTCTATGCTTCTTTTTTTCTCTGATTCATAGCTGTTATGGATTGTTGCGCGCATACATCATTATTAATTACCAGCAATCTATTAACTTGATTCAGAAAATAGCTTTCATGTATCTGCCCAAATATTTTGCTTTATTTTTTACATTTAGTCCGGGCAAACCCCATTCTTATTCCTAATTTTTGATGATTGTTCTACTCAAAATACAAATGCATGATGAAGCATTAGCAAAACGCTTTTTTGCATAAGCTTACAGTTAAAAAATTTAGTAATGCATTCTTGAAATTCTTACTTATATTTTTATATAAAAATTTGCATCTACTTCTTTTAACAGTCGCGAATTAGTGCCAATATTTTTTTTTAATTTACCACATTCATTTTTCTCCTAAATATATTGATGACTCATTATTCGAAATTTTTCGCTAGGATGAATAATTTAACTGCACCTGGGCCCAATTTCCTAGCAAAACTTTTAAGGCCGTGGAAGATGCCTTATTTAAGCGGGCATTAGAGAAAGTGACTGAATAATAGCGGCATCTACTCTCGGCGGAATGGTTGGGAAATGCGATGCGTCATATTTGCGGCCGGCTATAATTGACCTCGGATATCAAAAGTGGGCGTGCACTATCTCGCAGCTCAGAGGATACTGACAGTTGGCTAATAGGCAAATGATCCGCCTCCGGATCATATCTAGTGTTGGTTTGCGTGCTCAGCACAGCCTCCGGATCCGATGAGTGAAAGGAGGGACGTCCATTTTATACCATCTGCTACATTCTCCATATCAGAGTGCCTCGAATACTGACGCAGGAGGTTCCACGTTGAAACGAACTAAAACTTATTTCTTTTTATATTCGAGCTACCAAGAGGAATTGGATCTTCTAGAATTAATTTTCGGGGTTAAAACTTTGTAGAAGAGTGCTATTACGAAATTTTAAAAATCTTAGGAATTCAGCTAACTACATAATTGTTGGTGACCTGCCCGGTGTCGATGTAGTGTATAATTATCAATCGTGTCTTTATCACGATGTGAAACGTTGGAATCGGTCGGGTTAGTAATATTAAGAATTGGTTTAAAACGTCTAGGCATTTTAAAAGCTATGATAAAATTCTCTGTATTATGACATCAATAAATTAATTTGGTACAATTTTGTCCACATAATAAACTTGACGGAATGTGTTCTGAAAGGCAAGAAACCAGGAGGGTAAATATTTCCCACCTGTAAACGAATTGCATTTTCTCGAAAAACTGGTGTAATTAGATAATACTCTCGGGGGTCATTGTAGTAAAAATATTAACGTACCAAATAATCTTTTTTTTTCCAGTTACTAGCAAAAGACTACAGTAAAATGGAAGTCAAATAGCGTTCGTTCAACAGCTACAAATAAATTCAGGCTTCACTTTGTGAAACCTCTCCATATCGGAAATCAAAATAATCTAGTAATGGCCCACTAAATTTGTGACGTGAAGATGTCTTCATGTCCTGAAGATGTCATTATGATGAAGATGATTATTACTATATCACCTAAAAATGTCATTATGTGACGAAACCCGGGTCGTAAAGAATAAATCTATTTAGTGGACCATTACTAGAATATTTTGATTTCCGATCTTGTGCGTTATTAATTATCGTTTAAAATAATTGTCCATAGACCAATTTTTACCTCAAGCGACTGACTTAATTTTTTTCTATTCTCAAGGCCAAAGTATTTTTTATTGTACATAATTAATATAATAATATTAATAAAAAGGTAAAGTGTCTCAAGTGACTATAGTCGTCATTTTCCATGAATTGAACCTCCTCAATGAAATTCCTATCGTTCCAGGGCAAAAAGAACAAAGCCATAAAGAATTCATTCCTCTCACTCACGCATGAAATCCACAAATTTTCACTCGTATTGCAGACGCACAAATTTAAAAAAATAAACTCGTTTGGATGAGTTTCGCAAAGTCATCCGGCATTGTTTTTCATTTTTTCGTTTTTTTTTGAAATGTAGGCAACAAGGAAAAAAAACTCGGGAGACGTGAATAAGCACTCTTCGTGGTGAGCGGTATTTCTGAATGAGTCGAATTAACCTTTCGGTTTGCTCCAGATTCTACTGAAGTGATCAGATCGTGCTTGTTACTCATTGCCGGCCCTGTTATATCACGTCCTTGGGATGCTTTCAGCGTAATGTAACTCTTTATGCGTTGATCATGATTGCGAGATCAGCTGAGTTGGGCACAAATACCATCGATGAACAAGGGCATAAGTTCCGACAAAGAATAAAAGGAATGTCAAGAATACAAGCGCGCATTCTGAAACCAACGCGTGGCATTGCTCTTGGCAGAGTTGTAATGCGTCGCCTCACAATGAATTTGGCCTGTTTCAATATTTAACAGTTTAAAACAAATTGTAGTATGACGGATAATTTGCTTGGTCACAGCTCTGTTTTCATTTGGATATGGGGGAAGGGAGGTGACCGACGGCTAAGGACATTTGCGCCATAGGGGAGGGAGGAAGGGTGGATAGAAACCCGGCGTCGGCATTAGCCTGCTCTTAACGAAAGGCGCCAAGGGAACCACGGTTTAACGTCTCATCCGACAAGCGGAGTACTATACTTGAAGTGCCCTCCACAAGGCACTCAAGTAGGGATCGAGTTTTCTCTGAATAACATCGTCCTCTGCAGGGATTTGAACCCTGGCCTCCGGTGTGGTTAGCCAGTACTCTATCCGCCACAGCAACCCGATCCCATGTGTTTCCTTTTATACGTTCACAACCTTCAACGGAAATATGCCAGATTAAGTCCATTGATCAACGTAACTGTTGTAAGCTTTTGGTCTATATATATGAAACATTTATGAATTAACAAGTTTCATCGCAGTGAAAATTTTGGGTAGGAGTTTGCTTACACATACTTGCTCATTATAGACCTATAATGTTAATTTTAATATTAATGAGATGGCGTGATAGTGCTTGAAATATCCATTATTTCTATTTTCACTCAAAACTAAGATTGTCAGTACAGAAATAATGGTATTGTTTTAGTATAACTCGTACCTTTAATTCGCAACGAATTAATTCATTTTGAAATATTTTCTTCTCTACAAGCTTTGCTTCAATATTTATTACTGATAACCTTAGCGTGGTTTCATTGTTTGCGGTAAACTTATGATTATGCCAGGATTGAAGGTAAACCTAATGAAAATCTAATGTAATACTTGCGTTCATCACTGGAACATGTCATTTTAATTCATTTTTTAAGATCAACGACCATTTATTTGTAATTCTTAAAAATATGAAACTAATTTATACATAATAATTCGTTCCTTTTAATCACAACTGTCCTTTCGTGATAAAATAATTGAGCATATTTAAAATGGTTTAGTAATGTAAGCTCGAGATCGTGAGCCCTTTTTTGGTTTCCTGGAATTTGTATCCTGGGTCTAACTCTAGGCATTGTTCAAGAGTTCCCCAAATCAAGTTCATTACTAATATCGTAGGTAGAAGTAGGTTTGCGCTCTTCAAAAATCAATGGAGCTGATGAAGTTATCATCTTTCTATTGAATTAGGTGGTATTGATATCAAGGAATTTTTCAACACCTATGCAGTTTCATTTCGCATTTGGATCGCATTGTGATGTTTTTATTTTTTTGATCGAGATGGAAAAATAGCATTGAGATCTTTTTTAATCATTTAGGCTCGTGCTTTTTTATCTAGGTCAGGACAAATGATTCAGAAATCATCGAAGCATAATATGTGACATCACCATGAAAAGACCCTCTAGAATTTTTTAACTTGGCCTGGTAGCGTACGGGCGGGCACTAAGAGATCTTTAAAATTACTAAAAAAACTAAGAAATTTGTTCATCGCAGTTGGGAACGCTTTGAATTGTTTATTTGGTGTTTTCCTATCCACGGAAAGGAGAAGCCTATATCTCTGTGATCTGAGATTGGAGGCACGTCCAGAGAAAATAAAATAAAAATGAATAGGTAGCGAATGAGTCGCTGGTCTCAGCGTTTACTCCATTGCCTGACCAATCACATGATGGAAAAACGAGAAACGTTTTTTTCGTTTGTGTGACTCGGCGGATATTGAAACAAATCTCGAGAGAAAAACGATTAATATCCGTCTCGAAACTTCGATGATGGCGATTCATTTCCAGGGTCTTGACACTGGGAGAGGGAAGCCGTGGGGTGGAAGGGATGAGACAGGACAAGATAAAGAAGGACGCATAGAGGGAGAAGAGTGGAGGAGAGATGGAGAAGGGTGAAAGCGATTCTCTCGACGGAATGGGGGTGAGGAATACGGGCCAGGAGAAGAGAGGAAACTTATTTTGGAGGCGAATTGAAAACAGGAAATAAAAGGGAAAAGATTCTACCGCTCAGATCAAGCATGTTGTTTTGGAAAAAGTTTTTTAAAAATGAATACAAAATAACTAATGCTGATTTTTTTTTCATTCCAACTTTGGGACAAATGAAGATTAATCTTTTTTCCCACCGGATCCTCCTGGCTTCTTCCATCAAAATCTCCATCTCTCCTCCTCGAACTACTTCTTTTCTCATCACTCAACCCTCCACCAATTTCGTCCTGCCTTCTCCTGCCAACACACCCCTTTTCCGAACTCTCTTCCCCCCTCTCCGTATGGGTTTCGCAACTTTCCTCGCAAAAGTAACCTCCTCCTATCCCTCCTTCTTCTTCTTCTTTGGGTGGTGTTGAGATCGGTTGAGACGAATTCATTCCGTCACCTTGACCGTCCCAATTTTCTCCTCTACAAGATTTCTTGCCGATGGATTCTGCCAGTCACCGCGGACTTAACGGGTCCCGGTTGCCTTTCAGAAGTGAGGGGTTGGAGTAGATGCTTCGGGGTGGGAAATGGAGAGTAATTAAGCAAGTGCCACGCGTAAAGTGAGTGGAAAACCTCACGGTGTGGATTGGTGATTCATCATTGGCGGCGCCGGTAAAAGATTTCGGGAAGGGAATCCCGTCAGTGATGACTGCGGTCAATCGAGAATAAATGTGACAATGAACCGCCTCACATATCCTTCCAAAATATCTGAGTATAGTTTTGGTTTTCTTGTTTGGGAGGAAAACCGTATTCTAAGATAATTTACCCTATTTAGACACGATTTCATCAGCATTACAACTATAACAAAACACTTGATGGACAATCATTTATACTTTTTTAAACGTTATTCATTACCCAGAGGAATAAATCTATGCTGTAACCAAGGTAGATCTTTGCTTCAAATGGGCTCAAAATATGGACTGGAAGTTTACTTATGACTGTACTTATATTGAAACAATGCAGTAGATATTTTTATCTCCTTCACTCGGTTTCCTCTTCCTTCCTGACTATTGAACTGTCATCTACTACACCCACAATAGAGGGTGAATTATATTCTCATACGCTCTCCCTAAGGCGTCTGTTCAAGTTCCATGCAATATGTAACTCAGCGAAGTGTTTTTTCTGGCGTCTAAGAGCTCCGAGTTTCTGAGATAAGTTAATCAGTTCCCGTCTATGAGTGAGCAACTCTCTTGCAAATCTTATTCTTTGTCTGAAAACACCGAATGAACATTCCAAAACTTTTGACTCATCGCCAACTAATTCGGACTCATCATATTATCATCTTCAAAATTTTTTCATCACATTACCAGGTTTACCGAGGAGGAAGGCTATACTCAATGCTTTCTAATAATTAAGATTTTTCTGGCAGCATGCAGTATTACTGATTAAAGACGAGAATGGATGATATCCGGGCGCACGAAAGTGAAGCTTTTTTTATTTTTTGCTGGCATTGATCCACCCAATATTGCTTTCACGCTAAATTTTTCCGAGTTTCAAAAATGTATTCTTAAATTGCCTCATAAAATTCACGGCTCACCAGAGTTCAGACCGGTTTTGGATCCCACGGAGTGCATTTATTTGTGGTTAAAGTGGAGGTAGACGTCAGTCCTCGTTCCCTCGCTAAAAATTTGAATAATTTGCTTCACTGAGACCTTGAAGTAGTAATCTGGAACATAAATGAGGCGTTATTCTACACATGGCTACAGTTTGGCCGTAAAATTTCAGGAATACAATATAGGATTTAAATTGGGCGATGCCGATGAAAGGAGGAAATTATTCATCACACTGATGCTTCAAAGATATTTTATCTTTCCTCGGAATCGAGAAAAAACTTGTTTCACCGGCTACAGTATTAATGTAAACGAAGTGATTTTCTAAAAATAACTTTTTATTCGCAAGGAATTTTTCGAGTCAGAATATTAACGTGACTTAATTTAAGGCTGTTGGAAGGACTCATGTCCCGCTCATAAATTCAAGGAAGGTGGGCGTTGAATGCGTTTTCGTCGTCTGAGATGGGCGGCCTACTTTCAAACCAAACTGCTGCGGGGGTGTGTACATGGGATGTCGCAAAGCGCTGTCGGCTCAGACCGACGAAATACTCTATTTTGCCAAGCAAAAAAGTGACTGGCGGTGCGATGCAACTATAAAATTAATAAAAAATCGATAATATGATCGTCTTCTACTCTTTAGAGTAAAAGACTTCTACTCTTTAGAGTATGATGTCCCTGTTTTACGCCTAAGTTTTGGTCTCGAGAGCAAGGGTCTCGAGAAAATATCCGTTGTTTCCTCGTTTTTACTAACGTTTAAGGGAATTCCTAATTCATAATTTCCATCAAGGTGTACACTTCCTTCCAATCCACCCTTCTCTGCTATAATGGAGTCGCTAGAATGTCAACACGTAGGTTTTAGGTGATAAATAGACTATATATGTATCTCTTTTATTGCCGTTTGTCATGCCTCTTCCAATGTATTTTTACAAAGCCATCTTTTTTTCATGACTGGTTTTCAACAAACCTCTGAATCTCGCCTCTGAGGTGACTCACTGGATAATGCCTAAATCTATAATTCCCTATCCATATACATCTATGATGATCATCGTATAGATGATGCCCTGAGAGCCACTGCATAGGTATGTTGCAGGGTGAGTCAGGATATCGGCCATACAAAAGGGTAATAGAAATAGAAAGGAAAGAAAACTACTTAATAGACTCTAGGAAGGTGAAAATGTGAAGTATATTATTGGAGTGCTTTGAGTGGAGCACAGTATTTATGTTGGAATTTGGAGCGTGAAAAGAACGGATAATTTGACCTATCTATCTGTCAAGGTATCTCTCTTATTTTGTCAATTCTATCGGAACTAGGGATCTTGTACGGCGTATGGAGTTATATTTACGGAAACACATCTGTTCTGAATATCCCAAGCAATTCAAGTCTGCCATATAGCCTCCCAAGTCTCATGCAGCTCCCAACCAAATCCCTGTTATAAGCTGTGGAATACATTTTGCACCTCTGAAGCAGTTTTAACGAAGTGAATAGCTTTAATAAAAATAATATATTAATGCACTTGGTACTATAAGTAGATATCACTCAAAGATGACGTGCGAAAGACTGAGAATAAAGTCCACTCAAAAATCGTTTTCCGGGGAAGGATTTCAACTCAGTTTTTTTCTGCCCAACGTTCGAAATTCCACTGGAACCCAAATTTTCTGTTCGCAAGGTTTACCCGCCGAAGTTTTGCGTGCTTCTGTCCCTCTGATGCTATCCACTTGAGATGGTTGTGCCTCGTCTGGCAATTAATGTGAACTTCTTAAGAAGTTCAAGTTGACGCGTGCGATGAAATTTTGAAGTTCCGCTAATCTTGCGCTCTTCTTAATAAAGAGTATGTAGACCTCTTCGTTCGTAATGACGCAAAAGGGTGTACTTCGTTCACTTAGTACCGTTCGCAGGGGTTGTCGCTTCTTCCTCAGTTGTCAGCCTTTATCCGCAAGGGTAGTTTATCCTGGGATACTCCTGGTGGTTGATTTAATTTGCACTGTTGATTACAGGTGGGAGCTCGGTTTAATATGAAAAGAAAGGATTGGTGGCGGAGAAAAACCCTGCTTCAGAATCAAAATAATTTTTTGAACCTACCCTGCCAAAGTTTGTTTTAGCAAAAAATCAAATTTTAGCCTCACATCTTCATTTTTTCGCCGTATTTGGCTTGGAGTTGGGCCGCGTTCCGTCGAACCTTACCTCACCGACCGAGGCCCCCAGAGCCGACCTTCATCAGATAAATGCCCGAGCGACGCACTCATTCTTCAGGAGAATTCGGCCCTAAGGGGCTCGTCGGCCAGGTTGGGGTGAGAACTGGCCGGGGCCCACATCACTTCCTGTGACTGTACTTCTTGTTTCATCCTTATACACAATTCAGTTAGTACAGTGTGTAACGAACATTGTACCATTTTCTGTCATTATTGGACGGAGTGCAGCTGTGTTATCTGAGTAAATTTCGATTTTGGTTACATTTTAGCTGTAAATCAATGAAATATAGAACAATTCCAAGTAACCTATTCCGTGTGGCATATACCTCACTGCAAAATTTGTACTGGAGCATGTTAGCTAATTATAGTATATTGTAATAGACTGGGTGTCATTTACATCACTTTCATTGGTCGCAATATTCACGCTGAGGTTACCCGGAGGACACTGGTAGATATTTCGAGCTTAAATTTTTCTCTTGGAAACAGAGTGTATTAACTTATGCAAGGAATTCGGCCAGTTTATGTTATAAAAGTTTGAAGAGAACTACAAAATTTTGGAGGTTTTTTAACGCTAAGCTAACATTTTAAACGAAGCTATTTTAAATAAGTTGTTAGTCGGTAAGTAATACACCTTATTTATCAATATGAGTTTAGAAAATAGAAGTTTAGCTGATAGACAATTTTATACGTTTTGCATAATGTTTTTTGTTGTAGACGCTACTTAATTATTAGCACCTATTGAGATGTTTTATGTGAAGTAAATCATAGTAGAACTCATCAAAAAACTAAAAGAATAAATCTATTGATAGAACACCAAGTAAAAGACTTTAAGCTACCCATACTCTTGCTTGCACATGGTCTTACGGTTGAAAAGACGCGCATATGCAATATCTTTAAGAATTGGACGCGGGTGACATACTTTTGAGCGCTAATTATTCCCTCGGTACTTTTTTTCTAATCATTTCCGCCTTTAAACCCTCGGCATCCGTTCGTTCCTTTGCAGAAGGAACCGATGTCTGTCTCCACCTTCATTAGAAAACTTCCCTTCCTACTCAGTTCGCCGCGTTGCGTGGGATGCGTCCTTTAGTAAGCGCCTTCATCTCCCTTATGCCGGTACAATTAGCGGGAATACTCGCTCCGGAGAAGACGGCCGGGTAATTCTCGGCACAGCATCCAAGGACCTACAGTATGCATCTGAGCGGCCGCCTTCATTTTATCCCCACCGGCAAAGTCACGTGTCGCTCCATTGTTAATTGACTTTATCCAGACTCTCCTATGGCACCTGTCGCTGTCTTTTAAAACGTTCACCATAAGCTACCGGCTCTTCGTGCTTTGGAAGGAAACCCTACCGTTCGATTTAAAGCTTCGTAATATTTTTACTCTCTTCATTGGACGTGCGTGAATAAATAGGTTAGCTATCGCCGTAATTAAAAAGCGATTCCGGTCAAAATAAAATTACACAAATTACGGTCCTCCTGACTGCGACGGATAGGTTTATAATAATGTCACAATCCGACATCATTTTGCATAGTTTAAAATGTAATCGCCAGCCATTTTCCGACGCTGAGTCAGCAACTGTTGGTTTTTTCCTCCGTGTCGCTGCTGGTGTGGGCCTTTCGGGATGGGCTGGGGAGCTTGGTCAAACATTTGATTTTCGTATCGCCGCCAAGGCTTGTGAGAAGACTGCCTTGAGGAAAAGGGATTTGTCACAGAGAAAAACCGGCAGATGTGGCGAAAACTAAGCGATGAATTTCTCTTGTGTATAGCGATATCATTATTTGTTGCTTTCTATCTTGTATCATATCATTTAGCTTTTCATTCTACGCATACCGCAGGGCAGGAAGAAAGCTGGTGATTTTAATGAAAAGAGGGTACTCTTCGGTCGTTCGATCGGATGGGAGATCGCATTTTCCAGTATGTTACATAACCCTAAACTCTCAGTCATCCTTGTCTCACTTCATTGGACGTTCGAGAATAAATAGGTTAGCTATCGCCGTAATTAAAAAGCGATTACGGCCGAAATCAAATGTATGTACAAAAACTGCGCTCCTTCTAACTGCTTACGAATACATGTTATTCTCCTTGAAGACATTTCCATCACCGAGGGACTGACAGAAGGGGATAAGAGGACGATTTTGGTATGTTTAAGAATTGGGATTCTTAGCGTAATCCATATTATTTTGTCTCAATCGTATTTCTTCATTTTATGATGAAGAGGATCAGTTATTATCGGTAATGGTATTTTAGTTTAACATGCTTTGAAGGCTAGGTTCATTTTGCACACACGTTTTATAGACAGCGGCATGAGGACCCGCACAAGAACCCAATGACACTCAACTTCAGCGAATGGTCCGTAACCGGTGTTCCGGAAGATCTTAGATTTTCCCAGCATATCTGCTGAATAAAGATCTGTTGGATATTCCACCGGGTTATCAACTCCCTTTCCCCCGAAGTTTTGGAGAACGAATTTTTCTCCATCCTTATACATGGATTTTAATAGAGGAGTTTTCGTTGGAGGTGTAAGCATTATTTCTCCTGGGTGAATAACATATGAATGGTGAATATGGAACGTTTTGACAGTAAAGCCATTTAATTTCTGATGCCATCAAAAGCCATAGAGTTGCGCATATAATGTGACAGCATCAATCTCGAAGGAAAAAACTTATATCCTGATAGCTGAAGGGGTCAATACAACTGACGTATCCGTGGCATCGTGCATTTTTAAATGGAACTGCCTTTTCCTCCATTGGATATTATAAATATAGCATTGCATAGTGTGTATAATCTAAGTGATTATTGTAGAGATGATGGTCAAAAACTACAGTAGCCAGATATATAAGCATAGAAATAACTGAGTTCATTCGGTGAACTTTGAAATGCTACGTGAAAGTTTCTTACTTTCTCCGCACTAAAAAAGATGTACCCATTTTATCCCATTGACCACCATGACGCCGTGAAAATTGAAGGTGGTCAAAATCTGATTCTACAGAATAGGTTATAAGACCTCGGCACACCATTGAACGCCATGAAATTTCCCTCAATAGAAGAGGAGAACCTATTTTCCGTTTTTTACCTCGGAGAACACATTTTTTTTAAATCAAATTTCGTATGGCAAAATATACCATTTTATTCTTTTGTCTGCACGGATTCAAATACCTGCGCGCATTGTATAATTTATGATCCACGTTCAGCCGTAAAATTGAGGCACTTCATCTACCTGTTCGAATGATCGCGTAGGTAAGTAAGAATTAAATCTTTGAGATGTTGCTCTCCTTTGCTGTGGTTAAGTGGTAAGAGACACGAATTCTTTTTTACGAGATGCCTCGACCTGCCTCAGTTTATCCTCCATTTCTTGGATCACGACAAATTTTTACTAACTCTAATCTACATCTACATCTACGTAATACCCTGCGAGCCGCCGCATGGGCGTGAGGCAGGGGGTGTTAGGTCACCAGCCGTGTAAAGGTGTACTTTTTTGGGAGGTGAAATGGTGACATGTACTATAGGAGTGTATTTAGTGGAGCTCAATTCTTATTGTGGTCGCTTATTGTTCGCGGAAAGAACAAGTTTTTGTACATATCTGTTCGGCAGTGTATCTCTCTTATTTTATCGCATCTGTCAGACCTAGAGATGTAGTGAGGCGTCATGATAATATTATCTGTGTCGCTCTGAAAAATATCAGTTCTGAATTTCTCAAGCAATCTAAGCCTAGCGTGTAGCCTCCGTATCTCTAGGGGCTCCCACCTTAATCCCTCTAAAAGTTGTGAAATATTATATGTACGCTTGTAGCAGTTTTGAACGAAGCGCGCTGCTTTCCTTTGTATTTTTATTAATTTTTTTTGGTTAAATCTTGATGAACAGGGTTCCAAATGCTCGCGGTGTAGTCGAGGTGTGGCCTAGCCAGAACGAAGTAGCATCTCCCTTTGACTTTTTCGTCCGAGGACCTTTCTTATATACGTTTAACAAAAAATAGTTGATTTAATGCTGTGCCGAATATGTTTTGTATGCGTAATATGGCGCTGAATGGGTCGGAGACTTGGTCATTACGAGGAGAGGATGTGAATAGACTCGAGGCGTTTGAGATGTGGGTGTGGAGAACACTGGAGAGGCTGAGTTGGGTGGCGAGAAGGACGAACGAGGAGGTTTTGGACATGGTTGTAGAGGAGAGGAAGCTGGTGGCGGAGGTTTGGAGGTGGCAGAAGAGATGGATGGAGGAGGTTTTGAAAAAAGAGGGAATGTTGAAGAGAATAATACTGGGGAGAACAATGGGGAATAGGGACGAGGGTAAGGATGCTGGACGAAATAAGAAGAGGGAGACAATGTGAGTATTTTAAGAGGGATCTAATGGCGGATCACCTTTTGGAGGGAAAATGGTACGTGCCAGAAAGTAGGATGTTAGAGCGAGTACTGTTCTAAAAATCTGCCGGGTAAATACTCCAATAAAATAATTTAAGTTCCCGTACGAGTGCCTCGTTCCTGACAGGCCTGGTAAGATACCCCAAACATTAAGGGTGAGGGATAAATTAGAAATGTCAGCTTACGTTAAGACAAGGTGATGTTAACACTTTTTGAAGGCAAACATTATGATAACTTCACATGACCAATTCTGATTCAAACCATTTTGCCCATGTCAAAAATTTTATACCCTGATTACAGTATGGTAAATTGAATACCTAAGAGGTTAATACTACATAGAGTAACGAGCGTGCTATTTGCTATGATACCGCACGAAACGCAGGCATTGGAAAGTTGACCATTTGGCATACAGAAACCCTCCACACTACATGGCATTTTTAAGCACGTATGAAAAAATATAATATTTTTTGCGGTGTATATAAGGAACCAATTAAAATATCAGTGTAGTAAAAACGAACCCATCGAGGATTTAACTGTTACCGTTACGAAAAACTACAGTAAAGCT
Source organism: Ceriagrion tenellum (assembly GCA_963169105.1). Classification (NCBI taxonomy): domain Eukaryota; kingdom Metazoa; phylum Arthropoda; class Insecta; order Odonata; family Coenagrionidae; genus Ceriagrion; species Ceriagrion tenellum. Next base: position 128,718,707 of record OY720637.1, read on the forward strand.
ATGCGTATACTCACTGCCACTGTCTACCAAATCTATACTTACGCTAAACCTCCATGTGAGACATTTATATATGCCTTCACCTGCTGGCTATTTCATTTGAAGCTTAATACCCTTCATGAAATTTACATAGGCGAAACGTATACGCTTAAAGCTTGCTTTATTGAAGTTTTACAAAAATATAGCACTGCCAGTTGGGCTTGGACAAATATTCTCATAAACAATTATTTAAAAAACCTAATGCACCGGTACAGAAGAGGTGAACATAAAGCTTAATATACACGCGGTAGCACGTTTTTTACGAAGTTTTTAATGATTTTTTTCCGTACCGCGAAACTACCTATTTTCGCTCAATGCAATTTTTGTTCCCAATTTTCCGTTGCATTTTTTTGAGTAATCCTTCTAGGCTTGGATTACGATGAGGCTTCGTACAACGAATACTCCCTTTTATTAACATTTAGTCGCAGAGTATCAATTTCAATTACTTAAAATAAAACTCCGTTGTACCGATCCTCACTTTTAATTGAAATACCTTTCAAAAAAATATTTTTTCGGAGGTTCATGGATCTGTCGAGTTGCGCTTGGGAATAAAAAGGTTTGTAATCCACGGGAATGTCGCTCTTCAATAAATTTACTCACATCATATCTGTGCTCTTAACATTAGTCTTCTTATTTTTTACTCTCTCATTATATGAATGAACATCAATATGACAAATTTCAAGCTATCCGGGACTAGCCACCGAGTTCCACTTTTACAGAGACACTCGCAATGCACACATGTGCGAATTTCCACAGAGAAAAAATCAATCCCGGTCAAGGCGGATGATGTTTTCTCTTTTGAAATTCAACCATCAATATAATTACTTTTTTTAGCATTGTGGATGTCAACATTTTGAGATTACCTCTGACTCATCTCCCCGGCAGTGCCTTCAGTAATTATTTCAGGCAATAAGTGCTTGCATAATACTTATATACTCCAGCAACTTATTGGCTGGGCTGTAGAAAATATCATACTCATTCCTAAATGACACAATTGAGATGATAGCCAAAAATGTTATCTCTGATATACGAATATTTGCTTAAAAGCAATTATTGAGGAAAGATTCATAAATGGAGAAAAAATTGTTTGAATTGCCAAAAGATTATTCGATTCCAATGCCTGCATGATTGATTTATATAAAAATTTATTTTTGGGAAATTATTTGAAAGATTATCTTGAGGAGTTCGGCTTTTGTGTTATATGTGGTACTTGAGTTGAAATGCTACTTTATGAACTTTCGAAAGTCGGTTTAACTAAACCAATGTACAAGATGGTGTTTTTTTCTTGAGGAAGTTCGAGAAACATATCATTTTATCCAGAATTCAATTTATTTGATTTCATTTTGAAAAATGTACCACATGTTTCCAAAAATACCAAAATATTAACAATTTACCGCACTAATTTTGGACACATTTGCCAAAATATCGACAATTTTCCCTGGAAAATGGTAAAGATATGCACACAAAATCGGTTTTATTAAAAAAAACAGGGATTTAAAATGCCTATACCTCAGCAGAAATTTAACAGTGTATTCAATTTTAAATATTAAAAAAAATCAATTACTTACCGCGGTAATTTTTACAGAATGATGGAAGAACCTGCAACTGAAAAGGCATTTTTTTGGAGTGAAAAGTGAGGAAAGAAAGGAAGGCGTAAAAAAATGAGTGATGTTAAGGACCTACGATTGCATAGTTCATCATTTTCTGGAAATTCCATTCATAGAAAACTATGCACCACAAATGAAAAAAATATTTACGGCATGCTTCTTAGAACTATCGAAACAAAAGTATTTTACTAAAATATGTTTAATATGGTTGGAAAAAACTCGCTCAAACTATCTTAAACATAAGCAAGTCAAGAAATAACACCAAGCCTAGCTTCCATAAGGTGATAGGGGTAATAATGAAGTGGTTTGATGAGGTGAAACACCTGATGAAACACAACTATCTTAAACATAAGCAAGTCAAGGAATAACACCAAGCCCAGCTTCCATAAGGTGATAGGGGTAATAATGAAGTGGTTTGATGAGGTGAAACACCTGATGAAACACAACTATCTTAAACATAAGCAAGTCAAGGAATAGCACCAAGCCCAGCTTCCATAAGGTGATAGGGGTAATAATCAAGTGGTTTGATGAGGTGAAACACCTGATGAAACACAACTATCTTAAACATAAGCAAGTCAAGGAATAACACCAAGCCCAGCTTCCATAAGGTGATAGGGGTAATAATGAAGTGGTTTGATGAGGTGAAACACCTGGTGAAACACAACTATCTTAAACATAAGCAAGTCAAGAAATAACACCAAGCCCAGCTTCCATAAGGTGATAGGGGTAATAATGAAGTGGTTTGATGAGGTGAAACACCTGGGGTGTTTCACCTCATCAAAGATGTTACTTAGCATGGGGGAAAACTAAATAGTAAGAAGGTTCCTCGATGAAATCGTGAAAGACAAAAGCTACTCTCCACTCTATAGGTCACATCTCGAATAGACCGCAAAAATTAGGCGGTTGGACTTTGAAGCCACATGTATATTGATGCAAATAAATGCTTAAACCAGTGGATTAACTAGCCTTTGCCATAATATCTTTTCCTATTGTGAGCACTTACTTGGCGAGGGCAGGCTCAAAAGTCGTGATGTAAAACTCGCGTTTCATTTTACCCGGTGGTTTGCGCGAAACAAATTTTGGCTGGAGAGTCGAAGCAAGGTTTATCCCCTGCGACGTTAAACGTCAGAGGACGCAGTAATATTTTGCGAAGTAAAATTGGTTTGCTAGACAGAATGAAGAACCACGGCTTTCTTGGCCATTGAGTTCATCTCTACACCATCCAGGATTCCTTAATTCCAATTACTAATTTTGGAGGGTTTATTTGAGGTAGGAATCCAGGGACATTATGTTTCATCAAGAATAAAGCTTTAAAGTCCTGGTGCTTCAACAAAGGCGCTGGAAATGAGGACAGGTACCGTAAACGGTCCCGACGAGTACAATGTTAACGGTACAATTCAAAATCGTATTCCCTGACGCGGTAAAAAGCAACCGCCAACGTTGGATGACTAGTGTCTATATCCCTTTGACCAGAGGTTATCAGGGAATCGTGAATACCTATGATAGTCGGGAATGGGACAGTTCGGCGTGGCAACTTCGACGCGGAAACACTTCGGCGCCGCCCATTTATGTGCGGCTGCGTGGACGTTACGACGCGATACCGGCTGAATATTATGGACGACGCAGTGATGCTATGGAAATAACTTAACACTCCAAGACATATCTGTTGGTGACCAATAACGTAGCTTTCTCGAGATTATTCTAACATCTAAGAAAACAAATCTAACTAAGGATTTTGCATTCGGTGAGGAAAGGATGGAGGGTTGCAGTCAACCAATCTTAAGATTGAACGACCGATGATAATGATGATGTGCAAATCCTTATCATATTAATTTTATTATTAATAAATCATAAGTTTTTAAGTATATCTGTCTGTTATTCTGAAATTTCCCATCAGAGAATACACGCGTTTAGTTCGTTTTATTCGCTCACCCTCTTTTTGCTATTACATAGAAATACTGAGCATAAAAAATCATGATGAACGCGAAATGAAAGGATATATAATTATGATCATTTTTATTTCATGTAAAATTATCGAACAGCAAACGAAAGGAAACGCAATTAATATTCTTCTTCTGTCACGCAAATTTTGACAACATTTATGACATTTCTCAACATGTTGAGTTTTTGCTAAACCGTCCCCTTGATGACCGATAGCGTTGTTGTAACCATGTCTCATATGCAAAAGATGGAATGTTTCGGATCAACTTAGAACGATGAGTAGCTTTTGCCATAAGGTAAGCATATCATCAGCAACGGTAACTTAATTTAGGACGCTAAGAAATACCGAGATGTAGAGCACGATTGGATGAATTATGATCATACTGGCGATGGGGTAATAGTATGATGATAGTCTGCAGTATCCGATTTTGACTGAGGGTAATTCGGAACCGTCCTTTTTTACACATGAGATTGTGAAAGAATCGATTTACTGTCAGTTGAGGCCAAAAATTAGGCTTTTGAACGAGTGTGCGGCAATTGGAAATTTCGATTAATAGGGAATTGTCAGGATTGGAGAATTCAAGGTAGGTTATTTTAAAGTATAAGAGGCGGGTATGTTGGAAAATGAATTAGCATATTTATAAGATACAGTTATTATGATTAGCAGGTCATCTACCGGCCAAGACTGGTTTCAGGGGAAGTAAATAGGTGAATATCGTCTAGTTTAATGCATTTGCAGGCCCCTTGTACCGCTGTTTATTTATTCATCTATGGGAATGTCCTACCCTGCTTCATTCCGTTCATGCAACTTATTCTCCTTCTTCCCCTATCCCGCTTGCTCAACACGCCACCCATTATCACGGTCTCGAGCAATCCATTGCCGCTCATGACCCCTTCCTGTCACCTAACTTGCCTCGTCTTGATCTCATCCAAAAGCTTTCTCTCCTCACCTACGACAACAAGCATTTCCTAGTATGTCTTGTTGTCTACCTCTACGTCTGCGTAATATCCTGCGAGCCACCACGAGGGTGTGTGGCAGGAAGTGAAGATCACCAAACATGCACTATTGACATGCGACCAGGACATTTAATGGAGACATGCTAGATAATAGGGTCACATGCAGCTAGATGGTTAGGATCTACATAATAAGAAAGGGATTATTGGTTGCTATTACATGCATCATGCACTACAGACTACTCTAACTATATTTCACCTACCTATCCCTTTGCTACGCTGCCTATTGTTCTCTCTTATGGTACGCGGGAAAAATGATATTTTAAATCTATCGGTACGACAGTCTATCTCTCTAATCTTGTTAATCTGATCAAACCTAGCTCAATACGCAGGGGTTCTTAATATATATCTAACGTCATTTGTGAACAAATCGGTTTCGAATTTACTTAAAAGGTTTAACCTAAATTTAACCTGCGTTCTGATAGTAATTCCCATCCTAGTTCCTCTATTAAATTCGTAACACTTATACAATTATCATAACGGCCTTTAACAAATCTAGCGGATCTCCTTTGCACACGCTCTAATTCTTTTTTTAAACCTTCCTCGTACGGATCCCATATACTAGCGGCATATTCTAAATGAGGCCTGACACGTGTAAAATATATTATTTCTCGTACTATCTCATCGCATTTGCCTAGAACCCTTTTTACGAATCCTAATCTACGGTTTGCTACACTTGTTATTTCCCTGATGTGTTTCCCCCATGATATGTCTTCAGTGATGGTGACGCTTAAGTATTTAATAGATTCTACGTTAGATATTTTATTTTCTCTGATGCAATAATTATTCCGGGGAAAGCCATTCTTTTTCCAAAAGTTCATTATCGCGTATTTCTTCAAATTTAATTCTAGCTGCCAACCATCACACCAATCATCAATCGCATCTAAATCCTTAGCTAAAGACTGACTGTTCTCTTCATTTCTAATTTCCTTATACATTACTGCATCATCGGCAAAAAGACGGAGCTTGCTATTTTTTACTACTGTATTCGAGTCATTTACGTAGAGAAGAAATAAAATTGGGCCTATCACGCTTCCCTGGGGAACACCCGATGTAAGTTTTACTTCGCCTGAGCTGACACCATCTAATACCACCCTTTGAACGCGTTCATGTAAGAAGTCTCCTATCCAGCCTACTATATTACTGTCTATCCCGTATGATGCTAACTTCGCGAGTAACTTACAGTGGGGAACCTTGTCAAGCGCTTTTCTAAAGTCAAGAAACGCTGCGTCTACCTGTACGTTACCTTCTCCGGAAACTAAAATGTCATGAACAAAAAAACCTAATTGAGTTTCGCAAGAGCGTCCCTTTCGGAACCTATGCTGGTTTGTTACCAATACATCCTGGCTGTCGAGGTGTCTCATTATTGATGTACTATTATATGCTCTATAATTTTGCATGATAGTGACGTTAATGATATTGGTCTATAATTACTAGGAATTAACCGTTGACTTTTTAGTTCCATGTACTTCCCTAACATTTGACCAAAATGCTTTCGGAGTTCCCTCTAGTTGTTCTCCAATTGCTTTTCTCTTAATTTCACTAAACGCTTTTCTAAGGGCTGTTTTTGCGGCTGCTTTACAAATTTTATAATGTTCGATAGTATTTTTTAGGTCGCTATTAGCTACATTTTTCTTCATTTTTCTTAGTTTCGCGTGGCTAACTCGTTGGCGTTTTAAACATTTTCTAACCTCCGCGTTGTACCACCTTGGTTCCCTATTCTCACTCTTATACTTATTAGGTATATATCTGTTGACAAGTGACCGCGTAATTTGGAGGAACTCTTTCCATGTATTGTCTGTATCACTATTTTTACTAATGTCTACAAATGTTTCAAAAGAAGTCTTAAATTCACGCCTAAATCCGTTAAAATCTGCTTTACTATAAAAGTAAATCTTTCTTTTTACTTTTAAAGTTTTTTCTGTATTGAGGGAAAATTTTACGTGTACTACCTTGTGGTCGCTTATTCCATCGACATTTTCAACTTTAATTACTTTTTCAGGGATGTTTGTGGCAAGTAAATCGAGAACATTTTCCCTTCTATTAGGCAAATTTACTATTTGATGTAGTGCGTATGATGCGAACAGGTTAAGCAATGACTCGCAGATTTCTATATCCCTACCCCCAGACTTATGACTACATGTTTTCCAATCTATCGATGGCGTATTGAAATCTCCACCTACAATAATCTGTAGTTCATTACTATGGGAATTAATGGACCTGAACTGTTCTCGAGTTCTAATACTGAGTGTACATCGAAATGGGGTGGTCTATAGTAGGCACAAACGTATATTACTTTCGAATTAGCACAGTGAATGGAACACCGTACACTTTCTATTATATTATCGGGAATAACTTCTATTTTTCTGACTATTGTGTTCTTAACTGCGATAAATACATCCCGGTCGACCCTCTCAATCTCTCCTGTACACCCTAAAATTAACTGGAAAAATTTCACTATCAGCAATATCGCTTCTTAACCAACTTTCCGTTCCTATAATTATGTCAGAATTAGTACTCTCTATAAGGTGATGGAATTAAGGTATCTTGCCTCTTAAACTACGACAATTAACTGCCACTACTGAAAGTTCCTCTATTTTAATGTTTGCTTATTGTATTTGTGGGGTTTCTGTTTTCTAAATTATTGGGAAAGTTACAGTGTGGAAATTCATGGGTGTTGTTTGGATTTATATGTTTTTCCTTTTTCTGTGCCTTCTTACGTCCCGCTAAACCTATACTATGTTGTATGATCAACTCGTTATTCTTTTCTATCCTGGTGAATGGCAAATTATTTAATGGCCCACTATTTGACCTACTCTTCCCTAAACATTTCTAATTTATTGTCATCTATTTAGCTTTTCTTCGGCCCTAAACTTTGTGTACTCATTATTATCTGACTTTCTGGAAAGGCACTGATTTCGTTCCCACTAACTGATCTACTCTCTTGCCTACCATCTATGCAAAACAAGCTAAGCTAAATGTAGTCGCTCCATTGCGCCATCTCAATCGTGATCCACTCTCAAATCTGAAAATCCTGCTATTTCCGTCGTCTTTTCTTAGGGGACACGTTTCTGTCCCATGCAACAATGCACTCCACATCAACCTCTTTACCACCCTTATCCTTACTCTTTCGCCCTTATCCAATGTCCTTGTTATCAGCTCTATTCGATTACTTTACGTATCTCTTGCTTACGCTATTTTCCTCCTAATGTCTTTTATACGCATTATCCTCAATGTAATAACAAAAAAATTCTGCTTGCTCCAGTCTAAGCTCTCCTTCTTTTATGACCAGCCTCGCTTTCTTTGCCTTAGAAAATCTCATTACCTTTTTTTCTTATAAATTATCAAAAAATACTGTGTAATTGAAAAATAAATTTTGTTTTTGTCGACTAAGATTTCAATATCAACCAAGTTTCGTCATAAATAGCGTGGGCTTTTTACTAGTTTTCATAATTTACTCACCTTATTTATGCGGGCATGTGTTGTCTATTTACAAGTGCGTGTTTGCAGATTAAAATACTGATGGCAAGAAAATGGAAGGATGTATCTTAGATATGGAAAATAAGTTTCTGTTTTAATTTACATACATAGCTTAAATCACATTTCATATAATTATAAATATTTTTATTGATTACCAAACGAATAATATTAAACAAAGTTAATGCTTGTTGATAATTCAAAGTACAAAATATTTAAAAAGCGAAAGAACACGTTAATACGTAATTATTATATTTGAAATTCATTTTTTTGTTCAGAAACTGTCGACCAGCTGAACCTATTGTCACGACCGAAAATGAAGGGTGTGCCTAAATTAGACTGAACTGAAATTTTTCAAAAATATTTTCAAATGCTATGGCTATAAACATCGCTGACATATATGCTTACCAGTGTCAGATTCAGTGGGTATATATTGTCTGGGAAATATATCGTCATTTTTTTTGCATTGATAGAGACGGCTATATGCATTCGGAGTTCCAAATCACGCGGACTTCCCCTATTGACTCACTGTATTAATCGCACGGGTGATTAAGCCGTTAAGTGTCATCTCAGTGTCGACCTCTCTTCCTCCGCTCCCGCCAATCCTCTTCATAAAAAGATCGAAAGCGCTGTTTTGGAGTTGAAAAGAGGGGGAGGCCGGGTTGCTGGGTATTTGGGGGTGGGAGGGGGAATAGAGGAAGGGGGGTGGACGAGGGAAGGTCGCGCACATTTTCGCTGTTGACGTCACATTTTTCGTCGTTCCCTGAATTCGAAGTGCGCCTTTAAAAAAAAGGATAAGGTGTTCCCCCTCATTCAAATTTTTGGGTCAGAAATTTATTTTTCCTCCGACCCCGAGAAAAAAAATGTAATTTTCATGCACTCTTAAGCCTTTTGCAATCCCTTGGATGATGAGAAAAGGGCAATGCTGGGGATGGCGGAGAAGAGGGAGAATATCATGTAATAAAAAAATAATTATTATTAAAAAAATAATAGGAGGGGTCCCTTTCGGTTGTTCGCGAAATTTTTCTTGTATCTCCGTTGTGTCCTTCGGGACTGCTCCCTTCCCCTTTCCTCCCCCCAAAGTATTTAATTCCGCCTCTCGTCCTGAAAATCCTCTCTCCTTGCTGTAATATTCTCCTCTCCTTCCATTGCTTCCGCATATGTTCCCCCCTGAGGGCAGAGCACACCCGAATTCCACGGCCGAATAATCATCGTCGAGAATAACCGACGAGGAAGAAAAAAATGATGATGGAGTAGATGTTTATGATGGTGACGACAATGATGATTATGATAATGATGAAGAGAAAAAAGGACCAATCCTTTTTCCATTCTATCTATCTTCTTCTTCCCCCTCCCCCTCTGCTTATGCACCCGACCCCCAATTTTTCGGTGAACACACATATCTACCCCCTTCTAGTCGCCCCCTCTTTGGAAGCTTAAAAGCTTTGTCACCATTCGTTGGAAAGTAGGACAAATTGACAAACTCCACCAAAATCAATGGAACAAGGACGAAGCAGCCAGTTGGCGAGGCGCCAGATTGGAAGGAAACAAAAGATAGGGGTGAGAGAGGCAGGTGGCGCCTCCGTTCGCCCCGTGGCGGGGCGTTGCATTTCGTCCCCCTCCCGAAAACTCTGTGCCAACCCCCCTCCATACACCCCCCCCGCCCCCTTCTCTCCATCTCACTCGGATGCGTGCTCTTATTTCCGCCTAATTGCCCGATTACTTTTACCCGCGGATCGTGGCACATTTAAAGAGCTCGTTGGAAATGTGCTTAAAAACAGCCGAAGCAGCGAATTCGCGGTTTTTCGTTTGCTCCTTTTTTTTGGAAAGCCTCAAGGCCGTGGGATAATCGATGATGGATTCGTTTTCCTTCCAATTTTTTTCAATCCTGATAAGGCTAGCAATCTGTTGTTTTATGGGCGACATTTTAAATCAAATCAGTGATCAGATTCGTCGTTTGGTTTCCGAGAGGTAACGGCGCTATAAGAACCCACATCTTCAAGTCGAAGATAACCTGCATGACTGTCACTCCTAGCTTTTTCTGACGAATCGCACTAAATTTGACCCAGCCAGCGGAAGCACTGGTGAAAATATGTCTAGCCTAGCCTGTATCATCAGTTGAGCATTTGTTGATATGAAAAATGTATCCACTGTAAAAAAACTGCTGTCAACTCGTTCAGAATATTTGGCTCAAGAGACCACGAGGGAAGATTGACAGCTCATGAGAGTTAATTATGTGCTTTTTAGACATAAGGAAGGATACGTAAAGATTGATTTGATGATATGAATGCGAATGATGAGCAATCTATCGCTAATTGTGATTGAGTCACCGATAGCGAAAAATCACAGTGTCCCTTGATATAGTTTGAGCGAGATATCATTTAACATGGAAACCAATGAATGTGGTCTCATTTTAAAGAAAAATATCCAGGCTTTCCAAATATACCAAAATATATTCTGTAATACTTTTAGAGGTTTTAGCCGAAAAATACCAACCATTTTACATAGGAAATGGTACGGTAAGCACTCCAGTGAGACTTTGTTTTAAAAAAAGAAGATTCTTTAACTCCTAGATTAAAAATTAAGTGTGTAGTTTGTATATATTTTTCTACTATTTTAAAAACCATACAGTCAAAAAAGAAATTTTTTCCTGAACCACAAAAAAACCTTCCGTTATAAAAGTTTTCGACGCACCGCGTGAAAAAAACATGTTCAAAATAAGGACTTTTATAAATATTTTTATTTGATAACTGAGAATTCCAGTCGTAAAAAATTAGATCATAGATCATTGCACCATTAATGTTTCCATGTTCACTTCAGGCTTCCTACATCTGATGAGGTTAAAACGTAAAATTTTAACATGTGTTAATTAAATATTTTGCTCAAGCGACCTTAATATTTTAAATCACCCTGATTGTGATCACACTTCTACCAACTGCTACAATGCTACCACTGCTTCTGCAAATTAACTCTGATGGAGCGTGGTCAATGTTAGGTACAGTATCGTGCACCAGTGTAATTGAAAGTTACCCTTATGATTAGGCATGGTATTACAAAGAAAAGTATTACAAAGTTAATTACATAGGAAAGTTACCCATATGATTAGAATGGTATTACAAATCAAAATTAAGAAAAGAAAAATTAGTGAAATTTAGGATCTTTTTCTCCGTAGTAAATGGATAAATTACGTATTGTTAAATATTCCAGGATAAAGTTTCTTAAAAGACGTCTGCAACCAACTTTAGGAAGCATATTTATTTGAAATATCCCATGGAGACAGCCACAGTCGTCCTGACACTTTATTTTACTGGTGTGCTGTTTTTCTCTCTATTTTACGAATGAAACTTAAATGTAAAGTCCTCAATGAGTAACCCGTGGGGCATGCCATTGTAGTCAATATCAATTAGATCGTTTTGTGAAGTTAAAGCTGGGAGTGAACTTTATATTGATTACTCTGTGTACTCAGTGACCAGAGATCCTTACCCTGCCTGGTATTTAAAAATATAAGTTTTTTTCTTTGTGATTTAAGCGTCGCCGTTGTTTTTCTTAAAGCCAGGCCTTGTCGATATTGCTACAGCCATCGTATTCTTAGGTAGTTGTTATCATCAACCCAAATAATTTACAGTTCTTGATTTATTTAATTTAATTATTTTGTTTATGTTTTATTACTTTTGTTTTGTTTTTAAATTTTATTTATTCCTATAATAATACTCCTAATATACCTATAATAATAATTTAGATTGGGCCTATTCAAATAAATAAATTAAGTCAAGCAAATGACATAAAAAGTTTTCGTAAACATGAAAAAACAACCAAGAAGACAACGGGCAGTTTAGATATCCATTGGATGAATTTGGTAGTTAATGGTAGAGTTTCAATGAGGAGGTATATGTGTTGCTTGGAGAGACGGAATCAAGAAAAGTATCCTTTCTGAAGAGGGTTGGGATTGGGTGAAAATGGGATCAATTGGAAACGGATCGGCGGGACTGAGGAGTGTTAAGGTAGTCCGGGCGAGTCAGTTCCCTAGTCATAATAGAGACCATATTCGAATTATATGTTTTAATTTTACCAGCTGTATGACAGATCAATTAGATATTGCATTATTAGTGGCGCAGTAATATAGTTTTATATGACAGAAATGGTAAGTAGTTAAATGAAAATATCTGAATAAGTCTTTAACTTGACTCATTTTTTTCGCGCGGTGTGTTTGAAACTCCATCAAAACGGAAGGTTTATTGTGATCCCGAAGATTTCACTGCGGTGACAATATGATTAATTGTAAAAAATATTTGAGAAAATACACAATCTACACGCTGTTAGTTTTTTTATGACATCTAGGTGCTAGAAATTCCTCATTTGTTAAATAAGACCTCTCTGGAGTGCATACACGTGCCATTTCTCATGCAAAAGGGCTGGTATTTTCTGGAAAATATCTCGGAAAGTAATATAGTAGGTGGCTGAATTTTTTGTGTCAATGGAAGGTTGATATATTCTTCTTTAAAATGAGACCAAATTCATTGATTTCTAAGTAAAATGATATTTCGCTCAAACTACCTTAAGAGGATTCTTGTTCCGACAGGTACGAGATGCAACACGTAGTGAGAATTATGTGAGGAGTTCAGTGGTTCGGAAGACAACCTTAAAGACTTGGTGAAGGAACTTCAAGCCCGATATCTGACGGCGCAAAATAGGATGTAAAATTCCAAAGTTATCAAGTTATCAGTATTTCATCACGCGAGCAACAATTATGAGCTGGAACTCGATGACAGACGATGACTTATAAGAAACTTAGAGGCCGATAAAGTAGTTATAGTGGAGTATCTGGCATCAGAAATCATCAAGCAAGGACTGCCTAGGTCATCCTTTCCTATTACTTCTCACCACTTCTGCCTGTTTTAAATGAACTTTATCCTTATGTGTTATTAAATGACCCACGAGTTAAACCATTCTGTAATTTCCGTGAAAAAGCGTTCTTATATCACCAAATTCTTCCAAAAATCGTTTGTTTTTCTCATAAACATTAACATACATAACATATGTGGCGCAGCATAAAAGAAACTAGGTTTTGTTAAACGTGTAATAGGAAAGTCCTCGGATGAAAAAGCCGAAGAGAGATGCTACTTCGCTCTGGTTAGGCCACACCTTGAATACACCGCGAGCATTTGGGACCATGGTCATAAAGATTTAACCAAAAGAATTGATAACATACAAAGGAAAGCAGCGCGCTTCGTTAAAAACTGCTAGGAGCGTACATATAGGGTCTCACAACTTTTAGAGGGATTAAGGTGGGAGCCCCTAGAGACAAAGAGGCTACACGCTAGGCTAAGTTTGCTTGATGAACTCAGAACTGATATTTTTCAGAGTGATATAGAGAATATTATTATGGCTCCTCACTACATCTCAAGGTCTGACAGATGCGATAAAATAAGAGAGATACGTTGCCGATCAGATAGGTACAAAAACTCGTTCTTTCCGCGAACAATAAGCGACCACAATAAAAATTGAGCTCCACTAAATACACTCCTATAATATAAGTCACCATTCCATCTCCAAAAAACTTTCACCGTTACACGACTGGTGACCTAATACCCCCTGCCACACGCTCATGCTGCGGCTCGTGGGGTATTATGTAGATGTAAATGTAAACCAACTACGTAAAATTCAAATGACTTTGTTAACGCCACTTTAGATTTATTAACATGACCCGTGTTTCGACGCATTTTATTATCTTCAGATGATGAAACACTATGGATAATTCACCTAAAGATGACACAAACTGCCGAAACCCGGGTCGTGTCAATAAACCTCAAGTGGAACTGACTAAGTCATTTTATTTTTCGGCTATGGATAGCTTCCACAAATTAAAGCCTGCAACCATTACTTTTGTGAACCAACTAAGACACTAAGACTGGAACAATTTGTTTACAACGATCTGTTTTTCTTCCCTTTCCCAGTCGACCAGACTCCCGACCAGAGGGTTCATGTCGTATCTGTTTTGCACGGATGTGGGTGCGTGGCTCTCTTCGGGAACCGGTGTCGAGTTTCTCCTCCGCTTGCTCCTTAATCGTCGCCGTGATCATATGGCCCTCAGTCACGCCATGCTGTGCGCATATCTCATGCATCCAGGGCTGCGCCATCAGTCCTGCACTTAACGCTCTTCAAAATTGAATCCATCTGCCTTTTGCACGACTCAGAATGCCGCGACGACCCGTAATGCGATCTCCACGGTCGAAGGAAGGGGCATGGAATAATGCGTTTTGTTCGGAGACGCATTCATTCGACGACGGTTCGATTCCCCGCCGTTATCTCTCGCGGCTAAATCAAGCTTGTCGCGGGCAGAATACTTTCCGGTCGGGGTAGGCAGTGTCGGATTCATTTGCATTCGCAGAGAGGGAAAGCGTGCAGGATTGCGCTGGATTTGACGGGGGAACTATTTCCGTCTCCATTTAAGGTAGTCCGAGCGAGATAGTTCCTTAGTCATAATACAGACCATATTCGAATTATACGATTTAATTTCACCAGCTGTAGGACACATAAATTTAATATTGCATTATTAATGGAGCAAGAATATAGTTTTATATGACAGAAATTGAAAGTAAATGAAAATATCCAAAAGAGTCTTCAACTTGACTCATGTTTTTCGTGTGGTGCGTTTGAAACTCCTTCAAAACGGAAGTTTTTTTGTAATACCCAAGAACCTACTGCGGTGACGATATGATTAACTTTCAGGTATAGTTGAGAAAACACAAACTACACACTATTAGTTTTTTTACGACATCTAAGTGTTATAAATACCTTATTTTGTAAATAATCTCTCTGGAGTGCATACACGTACCATTTCCCATGTAAACGGGCTGGTATTTTCTGGAAAATATCTCGGAAAGTAATGTAGTAGGTGGCTGAATATTTTGTGTCAATGTAAGGTTGATATATTCTTCTTTAAAATGAGACCAAATTCATTGATTTCTAAGTAAAATGATATTTCGCTCAAACTGCCTTAAGGGGGCTCACTACCTCAGCTAAAATCGCCTCTGCAGACCACTTTTATTTTAATTGTCACCCTATTATTTTTTTGTGTAGGAAGTTTAAGTTTTCACATTTTTGTTAGGAAAGAATGTATCTGAGCTTTCATTGAGATACATTGTTCACTTCACTAGACATATTAATGATAATTAGTGTTTTCAGTGACCTTTTTCAGTCATTTTTCAGACCTCTTCATTGCCCTTTTTATTCACTAAAAGAAACATATCACGTATTAAGATCACATAATGGTCTTTGGTATTTAATTTGGTGTCATCTACTTTATTATGCTTGTCACTATAAGGCCTCAGACTTTAAAATGCTAACGCATGTTTCGTGTTTTTTTCGCGATCTAGTCACGGCATATGGCCGACTGCCCCCACCTCCTCTGCCGTCACCCCCTCCTCTAACTACTCCCCCACTCGACAAGAAGATTAGGACTTTCCCATTCCACTTAGGTCTCGGAGGGGAGAAGCCAGTCGAGGAGAATCTGAGAAGTAGTGAGCCCCCATTAACATAAAAAAATTATTATTTAATATTTTTACCTCTATAAGTAATGAATACTACACTTTCAGTTTATAATGTAGCAGATATGAAATCGATAATACCTCAGACGGTTGGTTGCTTTGCAGGGTTTTCTTTACCTCTTCAGTGAGTTGAAAGATCAGGTCTGAGATTTTGGTGGTAAAGGTGGATTATGTTTAGGTTTTAGCCCTGTAAAATCCCATGTAATAGAGGAATATAAACTTCATATATTTTTTTGGATGAAAAAATGGCCCTCTTGTATTCCATGAAGTAGTGACTATGCAGCGGAAAAAATATCGAGCAAGCTATTAAATTTGAGCGCACAGAATTGTATTGATCGTTTGAAGTATTTTTACATATAATGTAAAATAGGAAAACATGAAGTATTTGAAATTAGATCGAGTTGAGTGTTTTAGTTTCATTCATCCATAGGAATAAAGTTGCATGCCAAATAAGGTAGCATCTCGGGGAATTTTTAAATCTGAAAATTGTCGTCTCATCAGTTAGTTAAAACATATAATTAATACACTGCAGGTGTACATGAGGTCATTTTGTATAATCTACTATGCACATTTTTCTTCCGACGGGCGTCATCGTAAATTTCGTCTCCTTGATTATCTCTACACGATTCGCCATACTAAGTTTATGTTTATTTTATTTGAATTGGTGAATTCTCCTCATATCAGATGTAAATTTATATTGTCAACGTTTAATACGCATTTTCAGACATTTCAGTATCCATTAGCCTGATTGAGTCAATAAAAGTCGAATTTATTGGAAAATATCTCCCATTTCAGCGTCGTTAGGCCGGAATATTTCGTCGGGAGTAAATCATTGCAACTTTTGATTATTCATCTGCGGATGGATACAAAATTCCCAAGTCACAACTGTGCTCATTTGACCTCCCCCCACCACTCATTACATTGCCACTCGTGCTATTACTGTTTTGCGCGCCAAACCACTAAATTAATCTAGGTGTCCGATTAACCTTTATTAACGAATCAAGTCCATAAATGCCGCGATAAGTAGGCGTCAGACCTTCAGATATCATTCCATTCGACTGTTCGACGGCCTAAAGCGCTCACCGCGTTATTGGATTTAGTTTATTGATTCTTCAACTTTAATAACGCTCTCCATAAACTCGCTGAGTTTACCTCAATCTCCTTCGATGTCTTATTATGATCGCGTAACCTAAGTCCTGCGGGAGAAAAAGAAACCTCTCCCGCCTCAGATCTCGTACCCTGAGGGAGAGTTAATGCATTCCCATTTTAATCGCCGGCCAGCACCAGAGTGTATATCTCCTTGATGCCCGCAAGTACAGCGAAATTGACTTTCTCCCTCCCGCTTTCTGTTTCCAATATGACGCCGGGGGAGGGGGTGTAATTTCGCGGTCAGTTTTGACGGAGGAAAAAGGAAACAAAAAAATCAACCAACGCCAAACTATCGTCTGGATTTTAACCCATTCGGGTACAGAGCCGGCGAATCGCCGGTCACGTTAAAAACGTATTTATTCTACTACTAATTTGTTTATAACTAACGTGTAACTAATGAGATGTGAAAAATTACACTATTTTTAATACATTAAAAATTATATAATTTACCCACTGAAGAAATTTCATTCTGAAAGGTGCTCTGCAGGAAGAGATAAAAAATTAAATCAAAACGAAAATTTTTGAGAAAATTAAATAGGAAATTAGGGCCAGAAATCCTAGGAAAACTAAGAGGCGAATGAGTTAATGGCTTTTACGTTTCCACTATGTCGCCGCGTTTGGCAAATGGGTAACGCCACTTGCGTAATACCAGCGCCGATATTAAAATATCACGAGTGAGAATATGGACGAGCTATATTAGTAGGTGGAGAGTTAAAAAAGAACGAAAAAAAAAACGTTTAAGTTCCCTCCCACTCACTTACTATAACACCAACGCACGAGATTGGTTTCACGCTCTTTTAACGGTAGGAGTGGCTGGCTCTCCCTCCCTCTCTAAATGTGTGTACAGCTCTTACTTACCCCTCCACTCACAATCAGCTGCACGAAGTTGCCAGGTGACGGCGGCAGCGGCCAGCGTGTCCTTAACCTGCATTGCTCCTTCGTGTGTGTGTGTCTATGCTACTACCTACTACACCGCCTCCACCTTCCTCGCCGTCTCTGCCTCGGCAAGTGAACCATTCCTTTTTTTCCACTTCTCTCCCTTCTCCGCCTTCCCTTCAAGCTGAAAGGGCGGCGGTCCTTCTTAACCTCCTCATTTAGCAACGTCGAAGTTTAAGTTGATGTAAAATACTGGGAAATAAATATTTTTTTTACATACATACCAACCACGCCGTTCTCTTCCGGGGTAAGCACAGTCACAAAATTGCGCTCATAAATACATATTTGTTTTCCTAAATCTGCTTCAATAATTTCCTCTATACTGACCTATCCTTGCAAACCTCTTTTGCTTCATTTACCCCCATACACTGCTTCATACACGCCCTCCTGTTTTTAAGACTCATTATATTCCTCCTCAGAATTTCCTCAACCGCATTCAACCACAACTTTCTCGGCCTACCTCTACCTCTCGCACAATTTATTTCACACTTGTATATCTGTTTCGTTATTCGACTCTCATCCATTCTCTCAATATGGCCAAACCAACGAAGCACACTCCTTTCATATATGTCCTTACTGGAGTATCTAATCAACACTCATTTATTACCCACTCATTCCTGACCATATCCATCCTGCTTTTGCCGAAAACGCTCCCCAGATAACTCATACCCACGGCTCTTATGCCTATCCTGAAATAACTATGTTTCACTACCTTACAACAAAGTGGGGCGAAGTACACTTTTGTACATAGCGTTTTTGGCTTCCTTAGACTCATTCCTGGATATACTCCACATGCTACCTACCACTTTCCTTCCAGAAATCGCACGTCTCTTTATCTTCTCATCTATCCATCCATGCTTCGTGAACATCTTACCTAAGCACACAAAATCATCCACTTGTTCAATTACTTCACCATTCGCCCTCATCATACAGTTATTCTCCCCATTCTCCTTATCAAAAACTACTACTTTAGTCTTGCACGCGTTAACTTTTAAAAATCAAATAATTATCGAAACCATCTTTTCGCTTTCATAAACTTTGCAATATTTGTTATATTGTGATCACATGTATTTTTGATGAGAAAATGCTTGCGATATCAAATTAATTTTAATTTATAGCACGAAATGGTTCGTCTCAGCAAGGCCCAGGTTAACCTTGCATAGTAACTAATCACATTTATGAAATATTTGCTTCAAATTATTTTGAGAAAAGGAAATATGTATGTAACACGTAGCTTATGATAACCCACGATATATTCCTGCCATCAGTTTAACAGTTCAATTAGCACAGTTACATCAATTATTTCTTTTTAAGCCCCGTTTATATGCGGCACAAACTTGCAGTAATGTAAACAGCATTTTTTTTCTAAAACTGGCGTGCAATAACAATTGAAGATGAAGCAGGGGCTATTTTGCCACCTGGGGTTCATGGATGCGCGTATGCAGTCCTACATTACTCCGCTTTCATAATGCAACTTGAAATGGACGTTCGTGCGTACATCAGCTGGTGCAATTACGTGTCCAGTGTAAAACGGGCCTTAGAACACTAAGCTATGGCAAGAACTTCGAGCATTTACAGATCGTTGGTATATTCCGCTATTGAATATTTTTGCAATAACCGGCGTCAGGATTGGTGCTATTCTTTTCAATATCAAAAATCTCATTTCCACCAATGAACTAATATAGGATTGCTCCTTACAAAATGCGATGTTCATTAACATGGCATTAGCATTTTTTAAAGCAACGCACTAAACAATCTGTGGAATGGTAGTAAGAAGTTCCAAATTACTTCAGTTGCTTTACGTTAAGGTTACATGTTAAGGTGTCGACGACTCTGTCGCTATCGCCGTGTAGACGGAGGAGTCGGTGATAAGATTGCACTGAGCCAACTCTAAAGTCGAGGCAGCGTCTGTCGCTTCGGCTGCTTGAGGATGAAGACTAGGCTGGTTCAATCCAGGAACCCTTTCGCACCACGGGGGATCAGACCTTTGGCGTTAAAATGCGTCAATCCCAATCGATAATCTGGTCGGAATATTGTCAGCATGCGGCACACATAGCACCAGATCGCTATTCTGGCTACAGCTTTGAGAAGTCCCAACAGTCGCTTTGGGAGGAGGCACCCCGTTGAGATTGGCCCTTGTCGAGGAAATGAAGTTTCAGAACATTGTGATCCATAGTAATCTGCGCTTGCCTGGCTGTGACGTTGGACTCAACAGTGCTACGCGCTGGTTTCAAAGGGGGATTATGTGCGACAGAAGAACGTCAGATGATTTGGTGATTGCTTTCCGACAAAGTATCATGAGATACCTTCCGTCACCTCAAAGAATGAATGCGTTCTTTATTTGAAAAAAATATTTTGTTAACCCGAACGAAATTTAGATGAAGCTACAACATAGCTATGTTTTGAGTCTGACAGGTAATTTCTTTCGAGCGCTCTTACGCTACCCGGAATAATGATGCCCATCGTTGACAAAGGCTTCTCCGGCCATCCTGCTGACGTTGACAGGACTCCTGATTAAGTTTAAGCGATAAGCTGGACGCCGGAGGAGCCTACAGAGCTAAAGTTCTGTGACATTTATTTTTAAAAAATATGCCCACAAAAAGCTATTTGAGACATCGTTAGAGGCTCATTTTACAAAGATTATTTTACTTTAGTACTTTATTCTTACATTATATTCCACGATAACTCTTTTAATTCGCCATGAATATTTTTTTAAATATCCCCTTGAGTTGTTCCCAGTTACCTCTGTGCTTTAATGAGGACACTGCTAATCTCTTCAGCGTGCTGCTAACAAACTCATATTCTCTCTGCCTGGCAAATCCATCGACTTAATCCTTTGCGTGAGCTTGTCCATGCACTTTCTTCGACGGCACTTCTATTTATCCTCTTCTTTCTTATGTATTTCGTTTAAATCATTTTCTCGAAATTGATTATTAGCATTCCTTTGCAGCAAAAGATGATATGGTTTTGAAATCGTTTTATCTTATAACAGGATAACTGTATAATCATCGTATAACAACCTTTGGAAGGAAATCAAAACACTTCAGTTGGATTTCCTTTGAATTTTATGGGTAAAGAGTGTTACTTACTCCTATATTATTTACATATATCTTAGGCCATGTTTACAATGTCAGAGGGCTTTGCTACAGCTGATGGACCTTTTTATCCTATATTTTGAGAATTACTACTGGATGATATTAAAAAATAAAGAGACTTTCACTTTAGCAAAATGCTTGGTGATCAATAATTTGAAATGATTCTTGTCAATTGAAAATATTATCGTCCTTAAAATCCTTTATTTCTTGGGAAATTAATATATTTGCGCAAGATATACACCAATTTCCATGCCTAATTTTCTCAATACATAATTATATCTGTTACTCGTAAATTTTCTTATTAAAGACGCATACATTTTGATTTCCATTTTGTTGTTTTAATTACCCTGATGTTTTTGCTTTACCATTCGCGTCTATTTTGACTCAAGGTTCTTATTAAATGATGTTTTCCTCCGAGCTGGTTCTTATACTATTAGAGCAAATCCCGTCTGCTCATACGAGACTGAAACGACTTTAGATGTTAAATCAACTATTGAATATACCCGCATTGAGCTACTGTGTAAAATTTCAATCTTACTGTATTTCTTCTCCCAGCTTTTTACACTTAACGACTATGGATACTATTTTACTTATCCTTACCGTTGCACCAATAGTTAAACAGTGCCTAACTGTTCGATGGAGCTATTTTTTTATAAATTTCAATTTGCAAGAGATATAATTGCCACCGAAAAACACAATGCTGCTTTTGCTACAAGAGTGAAGCAGCAGTAGTTAGTCTCGATACGATTACGAGCATCTTCCCACCTAGGGCTTGGTTGTCACTGTCACCATGACAACGACTATTCCTGGAAAGTAATTTTTGACCAACTTATCAATTCAAGAGATCCATCTAAGTTGGTCTGGAAAGATTTTTTGTTCAGCCAATCCCTTTTAATTTCTTTTGTCAAGTTTCTTAATTTCAATTTGACTACTTTTCCAACCTCTCTTCTCCGTCTAGCCAATGTCCTAGTCTAACGTTGAAATTTTCTTTCTCAATAAATCCATTTTTTTTCGGAGATCAATTGCATTGACAGGTTTGTTCACGTATTTGTATATATTTTATGGATTATATATCTCAAAAAATTTAGTTCATTTTTTTAAATGTGCAAAGTTTTTATTAGACTAGTACATGTCGGCAAAGCGTCCAAAACAGAATCCTGAGATTAAAAATTTGTCCAACTCATCGTAAGTACCTGCCGAGGAGAAACAATTTACGAGGCCAAATGAGAGAAAGGTACAGAGAATCTTAGCATCCTCCTGAACTCTTATACGTAAAACTGATGATTCCGAGCAAAACACATCGAACAGTGATGAATCATACACTCGAAACTCTATGGCTGCAATCGACACAATCATGAATTGGGCGGCGAACAAATCTCATCATTTCTTTCCTGTGCAATTTCATAACCTGGCATTTCATTACTAGGCAAACATCCAGAACATCGCTTCGGGGTAGTAGAAATAACCTTCGTTGGAATAATTTGGATCTTTAGTCGATTAGGTTCGTCTAGTCGACTGTGAATGTGCCCACGGCGCATTTGCATTGTGTTGCGTGTTCGAAGGACCCGATCCATTCCTTTGTGTGCCGCAGGGAGTTATAGTCAAGGTGCCCCTAACCTAACGGCGCATGGAATTCCCCAGAGAGACGATGCTCGCTCATCGAGTTTGATGCATTTTTAGTGAAGCCGTCGAATCGTAATCAGTTTGCCCTTGAACAGTCTGAACGCCCTCAGGGTCGGCCTCCCGACAGGCTTAGGTCCTGTGGTACGTCAAACAAATCTTTCGCTTGCTCACTGATTTCGCCGACATTTTGACAAGTATGTGCCCAAAATGCCTTTGGCATACAAAAAGGTTGACAATGAGAATGGCTTAAGAAGCTTCTCAATTATTTGGCAAACTAGACTGGGGTCCGTGTGACATTTCATGTAACAATCAAACATTGTCATTCGCACATCCACTAAATCAGATTCTACATCCCTTTAAGTCACGCACGCTTAATTAGCGCTATATTTTTAAATCGATCCTGACTGAGTGATTTCAATTATTCTAAGTTCATCTATGAATGATAAAACCCATGTTACGTGACAAAAACAGCCATTATAATCCATAAGTTAGGGGACAAGGCATATTTTTCTGTAACACATTTGACAAGAATAAAACATTTGAGTGAAAAAAACCTGTGGCGATACGTTACTACGCCTACCGCGTTGGCCCAGCGGATCCGCGCTCGCCTCGCAAGCGGGCGGCCCGTGTTCAAGCACATTTCTAGAATATTTTCCGGAGTTCTGGAGTGGTGATCTCAACGATTCCATGCCTGTATATAAACCGCTTCTCTTGCCTTTCACGGCAGTCTGTACTAGGAATACTTCAATAAAAGGTCTATCCTCAACAAAGAAAATTCTCTTCATTCCGCGCTGCCTGCGCTACTCTACATTGGTGACCCCTGAACACGCAACCTTCTGAAGTGTCCCAGAAAAAACCAAACACTGAAAAATATTCGCCGGCACTGAGATTCGAACACCTGCCACACTTGCGAGGGGAGCGTGGATCCACTGGGCCAATGCGGCAGGTGCAGTGGTGTATCGCCACAAACCCTTCTCTTTCAAATTTTTTAATCATAAAAAGTTGATAAGCTATTACAGTATTTTGCGGAGCATTCATCTTATGTATAACAAATAGTCAATTCCTTGCATTCACAGTCGTTACAACCTTTTGCAAATGCTTGATTTGCTGAGGAAACATGTCTCTCATAATCAGCGTTAAAGTAACATAAAATTTCTTTTCTAAAGGCGCTCTATTTACTGTCCAAATTATATATTTTTTCGTATTTTTTTTAACCAACAGATTATATCTTCAACTCACCATGGCTCTCAAGCGAATCGCGAATGGATACAACTCTTTAAAGCCGAAGGTCAAAATATCACTGCAGACAGATTTGTCTTTTTCTCGAAATGTAAATGGTAGATGCTCCTTTAAAATAAATAATCGTCCTTTAAACCTATATTTAATCTTTGCATTGTTGAGCATTAAAATAAAATGCAAGGGTTGCTTACTGGTTTTTACTCATTCTTTACTTACATCCTTAAAATCATTCTCAATTGATATTTTTATGTGTTTCATACTGTGACCAAGTTTCCAAAGATTTTTGTGCTTGTTTAAGAGCTCATTTTATAAGCATATCAACAAACTCAAGTTCAAATGTTAATAAGAGTACGGTAATGTGCCCGGGACACGCGGAAAATACTCTATCAAATACCGGTCTTTTAGGTGTCGTTTTCTCTGTACTAGATTTTTAACTCTTTTATGATTCATGGTTACACCTTTCCTGCTACCTAACAAATTATCCCTGTGAATTATATTTTTATTAACTATAAATGAATTAAAGCCACTTCGGTGTTTCTAAGTATTCGTTCCTTATTTATTTTGCGATTAATGCGTTTAAAAGATTTTAGGTATTCAGCTTAAGTATTGATGGAAACAGAGATTTGAACGGGTATGTAGCTGTAGTAGGACACGAAAGACTATTAGATTGTGTATTAATTTTCTTCCATAAATGCTTTGTGCTTAAATTTCGTAGTGGTGGAATTTTATTGCACACGGTGCGGTCCTTTCTTTGTGTGGTTTAATACCGGAAACTAGGAAAATTCCATCGGAGGAATGCTCGTATTTTATGGCATAAAAAGAGATCAAAACTCGAAAAAATTGAGTAAAATTAATTATCACTCGCGTTCCATATTCACGCCTTCGAAAACGGGATGCAACTCAATTAGTCTCCGCGGATCACAAAAGCCTGCATTAAGTCCGGAGGAGAATTTCATTTCCTAGATTAATATCTCCGCTTTTGCGGTAATCATTGCATTCATTGGTGAGCGACCGCTCCGTTTCCACTGCGAGTACTCCACGTAAAATGATATAAACACGTAGATGTGAACGCCACCATTCTTTTATTGATCGTAAGCTTGCCATATTCAGTGCTGTGGATAACGAGGTCTGTGAATCGAGGATGTTTGCCACGCGCATTTGTTGATGCGCTGAAGTTGAGCAATTGCTCTTATCGGGTCGGGGGTCACCGAAAAAATATTCCTTCCCGATTGACGCTTCAAACGCTTAATATACGAATGATGAATACGTGAATTCTGGCAGTTTGAACGGAATTTTCTTCGGCCATAGTGGAGAGAATTTAAGAATTCTATTTTAAAATTCAAGCAGTGGTATTAAGCATAGATATTAATGACAGACAACCTTTGTTTTTAAATATGACCGTCTCAATAAATTATTAAGTATGGTCCTTTGAGTCTCTTGCCCATTCATTTATTTAAACCGTACGCTAAAATGGCTTCGTAGTAGATTTTTTTCGATCATGTAAAATATATTAAGTAAACTTTTTTCAGTGATCAATGTTCCAAGAATGCCCATCATCACATTTATTGCGTTATCTATACACAAAAAATCGATGATTATCTAATTATACGTATGTCACTAAAATCAATGAATTTGGTCTGTTTAAATAAAAATATATCACCCTTCCATTGACACCAAAAATTCAACCCCTTACTATACTACTTTCCGAGACATTTTCCAGAAAATACCAGCCCTTTTACATGGGAAATGGTACGTGTATGCACTCCAAAGAGACCTAAATTAACAAATGAGGAATTTCTAACACCTATATCTCGTCAAACAATCAGCAGTGTGTAGCTTGTGTGGTTTTCAAGTATTTTTTCATATTAATCCTATTGTCACCGCAGTAAACTCTTCAGAATCACAATAAACTTTCCGTTTTGATGGAGTTTCAAACGTACCGTGTGAAAATAATGAGTCAAGTTAAAGACTTACTTAGATATTTTCATTCGATTGCTTACAGTTTCTTTCATGTAAAATTATACTATTGCACCATTAATAATGCAATATTAAATTCGTGTGTCTCACAGCTGATGAAATTAAAACGTATAATTCGAATATGGTCTCTATTAGGGATTAGGAAACTATCTCGCTCGCACTACCTTAAGTTTACGAGTGGTGATATATGGCTCTAAATACCTTTAATGCTCAAAACAACAACATCTGTGTGCAAATCGGATGGCACACCCGAATCCCCACGGAGTTTTTCAATCATTTTCTTTTTTGGTTTCTGGACGGCTTTGTGAATTTACTTTCTCATTCCACACCAATCGAAAATTAATGGTCTTACCTGTCAAAACTTTCAAACGAGTGAGTATTGATTTAAAGTCGTTAATCAAGGCCATTCGTGTTGCCGAGTCTTGAGGCTACGGCATTCCCCGCCCGCGGTTCGGATTTCTACTAATTAATAACTAGAGAAACGGAGGCGTTTGCCATGATTCGCCTCATCCTTCACCCCTTAAGCAGTTTAAGGGATTTTCGTCGGTTCGGAATAATTGCCCCAGACGCGGTGAAGACATGGGCAACGTGTGAGTGAGTTAACGGGTGGGCGTCGGGAAACGGAAGGCAGGAAGAGGAAATGGTCGTAGAGAGTATTTAATCGTGATACTTATATCGTTTCCAGTGCGAAGACTTTAGCCATGGGGATAAAAGACCGAAATATGGGGACTAATAAGTCCTTAGACGAGTTAATTGATCTCGTCTCGGATTTGTATTATTTTATTTGGACAGGAAAATGCCTTTGTAAAATGTTTTAAAGATTTCCATGTCGAGAATTTGGGATTTTGCTGATACGAGCTCGTAAATCCACGGTAATAGTTCTTAGTGGTTATGTAATCTGTCATTGTAATTTTCTTTAATTATTTAAACAAATATTCAATGATTTTTACATTTGGTGCCATTTTAGCTTGGGGGTGATTACTTTACTAAGGTGGTCGCTTAAGAGAAAAATTTAAAACCTCTACGAAAAATATAACAATTCATTGATTTGAGCTGTTGAACGATAGAAATCACTGATGTGTCTGATCGAGTCAAGATTAGAAATATTAGTCCAGGCTGTCCAGTAAGAATGTTATTAAAGGACTGAGAGGATATACAGTAATGGTTCTTATGACGCCTCCTTTGAACCTTTGATCTCTGCTGGCAGAGTTTAGAAATGTGGATGTAACGATTCTTTGGTTAGCTCATTTTAGTTCTTATAAATAAAAACCTATTTTTAGGGATTAAAGTATATGATCCTTAAAGATATTTAATAATTTGAGAGGGATACCCTCCAGCTTATATCCTTCCTTTTCGTTTAAAAGAAAAATAATAAATTTTAAAGAGGATTTAAGTGATGAAATTTTCAATGAGCAGTGCAAAAACAGGTGATGTTTTTGAAATTTTATAGCTATCAAATTATTTTTATCGTAAAAAATTATAATATAATATTGAAATAGGTATTCGGAAGGAGTGTACGAAGCATTTGAATTATTTTCTGTCATTTTCATCATACTCATGCTAGGCCATCGATTTTTGCCGCTCAGAAGTATCTCTTCGATGGCCCATTGTCCCAAAAATAAATATCCCCATGTTTCAATGGACTATTTTTAATACGAATATGACATTTAAGTGGACGAAAATCGTTCCAATCACGTTAAACAAACGCGCAGAATAATCAAATTTCGGCATATCATGCTCGAGTTGATTTTGACGCAGTTTAGCGAAGTGAATCAGTATATATGCGAAAGAATAGGTGTTTAACTTTCTAAGGCGCTGGAACTTATGATCTGGGAGATCGGCTGAACCAGCTTACCAAGTAATCACATTCCATTCTTGAGCAGATCTGTGGTAAATTTATGGATTTAGAAGTTTCTATTCATTCAAGTCTCTTTAAAAGGCAACGTATGGCGCATCACTCGCGCAGTTAGCCTAGAACTTGAGTGAGCTACTTATTTTGATTGAAGAGGTCTGCTGAATTTGTGAACGCAGTATTCTGCGCAAATGATTCAGATGAATTTCTCTGCGCATATTATACTTGTTAGACTGTGTCTGAAGCGTGGATTAAGTCCTGAAATGACATCCTTTCCTTAAGCAGAATCAAATATACATCAACATCAAAATACTACCCTGCGAGCCTCCGATTAGGCATGTGGTAGGGGGTGTTAGGACGTCAGCGGTTTAAAGGTGTTGAGCAGTGTTTTTCAATGTTTATTCAAATGGGTCATTTTTCAATTTTTTTTCACAGAGTTTTGCTGGTGGGTTACATCACTTCTATTTTAGATTACGTCTGATCTTAGAATACAGAAAATGAAAAAAATATACAGATGGGATAATCCAAAATGGGTCACTAAAAATTTCTCAGTGGGCTACTAGGTGACCCGCGGGTCATAGGTTGCCGACCACTGGTGACGAGAAGGTTTAGGGAGGTGAAGTGTACCATAAGAGGAGCTAAGGTTTTATTTTAGTCACTAATTGCTCGTGAAGAATGAGGAATAGAGTCGTACATATTCTTCTAAAAACCATGGGAACAACTTTGAAATTATTTTTATTTTTATTCAAATGAAAATTTTGACTCACATATTTAAATGCTCAAACCAATCTTTTTTCTTCGTGAAACATCGTGTGGTCTTCTTGATTCAAAAATGGTGAAAGCATAGGAACGGTGACCGTATCTGGTTATTTCGTTTTCCTGGAAATGTCATCATCAACTTGTGTGTATGGGCCTATCTCGTTTTTTTTTCGTTTTATCCACGTTATTCTCGTTTTATCTCATTTTCACCGATCGTTGAAAACGAAACGAGGAGTAAATAAAAAATTTTTAAAGTAAAAAAATTTTTAAAGTAAAGGAGTAAATAAAAAAAGATTTTTAAAGCATGCTTTTCTTAAAAGATAAAAAAAATCTAAAAACAGAAATATCTTAACATCGCACTAAAACACAAAAACTTATATTTTCTTGAGTGAATGAAAATTTAGCCTAGTACTAGAAATAATTAAGTTCAATTCAAGAAAATTAGCCACACAATGATAAGACTACTACGAAAACCATCGGACGCTCTTTCATATTCGATATCAACGTAAGTTCAGTGAATATGAAGACTTTGGAATACAATGGAATAGGGAGCTTCAATTTCTAGAAAATCTTCAAATTAACTTTAGTTATGGTGCATAATATAAATGAGGTCACGCCCCATGCTTTTCGTTGTGGTCTTATCATTGCGTGGCTAATTTCCTTGAATTGAATCGAATTACTTCCAGTGCTAGGCTAAATTTTCATTCACTCGGGAAAATATTATTTTTTATTTTTTCTTATAAATTCTTTTTTTATATTTTACTTTTTAGTCCTATTTAATAAAATGTTTAAAAGAAACAAGTTGTTTTGTAAATATTTTATTAACTTGTAGCAGGACTATTAATTTAAGCAGAAAGAATGGGACGAGCATATCAGAACCGAGAACGTAAATGATGCGTGAGAGTGTTTAGAAGGAGTGATTGTGGAATAAGCTGAAAGTGTATGTGGAAAAGAAGTGGTAGGAAGAACGAAAAGTGATGCTTGGTGGAATGAAGAAGTGAAAATTGCAGTCTGAGAAAACTAAGAGGCGTACATGGATATGGTTGCTGCCAAATCTGAGGAAGAGCGTACAAAGGCATGTGAGATTTACAGAAAGAAAAAGAATGAATGCAAAATCGTTGTGAAAGAGAGCAAAGAAAGAATGCGTGCGGATGAAGCTAACAAAATGCAGAGTGATTTTGAAGGTAATTAAAAGCTGTTTTGGAAGTGGGTAAAAAGGGCTAAGATTTGTGAAGGTAGGAGAGTGAATGCGGTAAAGAACAAAAGTGGAGAGATCATGTGGGACGAGAACAATATTAGGGACTGCTGGAGGGAGTATTTTGAAGAATTGTACAATAATATTGCAGGCGTTGGGGATGAGCCTTGCGAAGTGGTATGTGAGAATTTTATGATGGAAAAGGATATCAGTGAGAAGGAGGTCACAACGGCTGTGAGAATATTGAAAAATGGGAAGGCTGCAGGCATAGATGGGATATCCAGTGATATGTTGAAGTGTGGGTGTAAATTACTAATTTGTAGGCTGCGTGAACTATACAATTTATGCTAACAGGTTTCTGTTGTTCCAGCGGATTAGAAGAATGCTATCATTGTTCCGTTGTACAAAGGGAAGGAAGGAAAGGCCGAATGTAATAATTATCGGGCCATTAGTTTATTGAGTATCCCGGGAAAAGTGGTCAGTAATATATTATTCCAAAGAGTGAAGAATATTACTTCCGACAGAATGTGGGGTGTGCAGTGTGGGTTTATGCCTGGGAGAGGATGTAGCGACCAGCTTTTTGCACTTCAGCTAGTGATAGAAAAAGCCCGAAAGAAAGTGTACTGTGCGTCTGTCGAGTTAGAGAAGGCATATGACAGAGTAAATAGAAAGAAGTTGTGGAAGGTTTTGAGAGACTATGGAGTGAATGGGCAGTTATTGAATCTAATGATGGCGATATATGACAATAGTAAGGCAAGTGTAAGAGTTAACGGTGTTCTGAGTGATTGGTTTGTAATAAATCGGGGTGTAAAGCAAGGATGCGTAATGTCTCCATGGCTGTTTAATGTATTTATGGATAAATGTGTTAGAGACGCATGTAGCGGAATGGACGGTGTTTTTTTTATTGGAAATGTAAACGTGCGAGTTCTTCTATATGCAGATGATGCTGTTTTGATATCAGACAGTCAACAGGGATTACAGAAGCTCCTAGATAAGTTTTGTGAATCAACAGAGAGAATGGAATTGAAGGTAAATGCATGCAAGACTAAAGTAGTAGTTTTTGATAAGGAGAATGGGGAGAATAACTGTGTGATGAGGGCGAATGGTGAAGTAATTGTACAGGTGGATGATTTTGTGTACTTAGGTATGATGTTTACGAAAGATGGACGGATAGATGAGGAGAAAAAGAGGCGTGCGAAAGCTGGAAGGAAAGTGGTAGGTAGCATGTGGAGCATATCCAGGAATGAGTGCTTGTCTAAGGAATCGAAAATTGCCGTGTACACAATGTCCTTCTTCCCACTTTGCTATATGGTAGTGAAACATGGGTATGTCAGGATGGACATAAGAGTAGACTAAACGCCGTGGGTATGAGTTATCTGAAGAGTATTTGCGGCAAAAGTAGGATGGATAGGGTCAGGAATGAGTGGGTCATGAATGAATGTGGGTTCGATGCTCCAGTATTGTACGTGTATGAAAGGAGCGTGCTTCGTTGTTTTGGCCATGTGGAGAGAATGGATTAGAGTCGAATAACGAAACAGATATATGAGAGTAGAATGAATGGTGTGAGAGGTAGAGGTAGGCCGAGAAAGTTGTGGTTGAGGAAATTCTGATGAGGAGGAAAATTAGGAGTCTTAAAAACAGGAGGGCGTGTGTGAAACAGTTCATGGGGGTAAATGAGGCGAAAGAGGTTTGCAAGGACAGGTCAGTATGGAGGAAATTATTGAAGCAGAGTTAGGTGTACAATTATGTATTAATGAGTGAAACATTTTGACTGTGCCTACCCCGGAAGGGAACGGCTTGATGGGTATGTATGTATGTTATTAACTAGGACTAAAATATTTACGACTGTTTACTAGAAAAAATATTCGTTGGATGTAGACTCAATGCGATGCCTCTGAATGATCTACGGGACGACATATATTGGACATATTACCCCTAGTCTAACTCAATTCATGTTTTTGGTTGAAAGAAGTGGTATGTAGGGTAAAATGAATTGGTAACCATGGACTCATGGATCCAGAGAAATTCGAGCTAAAGAAAAACATATAATAAGAGGGTAGTAGAAACAAAAAACAAAACGTGAAAGAGAAGTGCTGAATCTATCATGGATGTATTTCTAGCCTAATCAAATGCCGTCGCCGTATCGCCGTCAATCAAGCACCGTCGGCCGTATTGAAGGGATTAGTTTGGCCGAGTGTAAGGGAATACATTTAAACCTACTTCTAAGTGTAAAGTAATCCAGCCATTACAGTTTATCGACCACGTACCTCATCTGGAATCGGTTTACAAGAAGACACGAAACATTAATCGACAACTTTTGCAGATAATTTTTCACAAAGAAAAGGCTTCACATCTGGTGCCTAGATACCACCACTTCTTTACTCCATTTAATGACACTTGACATTTCGGAACACATTTTTCAAATCATGACTCCAGGATAGGCACATAGATTCTGTGTAAGACTTGTCGTATTAATAAATTATTTAACTTAGATCAAAGCACCAAGATATGAGAAATATTAAAAAAATAATCAGCATGATAATGTGCAAGGGACAAATTTAAAATCAATGTAAGGAAAATAGAATGGCAGATAAAACAGGTATCAATATAGATATATTTTAATGAGGGATCGTAACTTATTCTCGATAAAATGTAAAGCACTGAATCTAATGATTTATTCCCTTACTTTACCACATTATTAAATTAGATAAGCATGTAATTTCCTAGTTGTTATGAACATCTACGTACAATCCTGCGAGCCGCCGCATGGGCGTGTGGCTGAGGGTGGCTTAGGACACCTGCCGTTTAAAGATGTAAGGGATAAAGGTTATGGAGGAGAAATGGTGATGTGTATTATGAGAGTGTATTTAGTGGAGCTCAGCTTTTTTGTAGTCTCTTATTGTGCGCGGAAAGAACGAGTTATTGAACCTATCTGTTCAGCAATGTAACTCTCTTATTTTGTCGCTGGTGTCAGACCTAGAGATGTAGTTAGGCGTCATGATAATATTCTCTGTGTCTCTCTGAAACACATCAGTTCTGAATTTCTCAAGCAATTTTACTTTTTCATCCGAGGAACTTGTGTCATTTAGGCTCAGCCGTGAAATTTTTAATGTGGTGTTGGAGAAGTTTTTGCGGGAAAATTAAGATGGATAGGTGATGAAAAGATGGGAGTGATGAGTGAACATGGTAGAATAGATTCTAAAGAGGAGATATATAAAATAAGTGGGCGAGCATGATGCAAAAAGTAGGTGTTAGGGAGGAGGGAGGTGTATTTAAGGATATGGTATTATGGAGGAAATTATTTGAGAGAGGCATTTTCTATGGCTAAAGACAACAACTAAATCCGTCGACTATGCCAGGGTCCGTGAGGGAATGGCACGATTGCTATGTATTTATGCATGTTGAATTTCAGTCCGCGTTTTGAAAGTATAGTTTGTTCTTATATGGGTAATATTTAGTACATCTACATCTACGTCTACATCTACATAATGCCCTGCGAGCCGCCGCATGGGCGTGTGTTATTGTAGTCGCTTATTGTTCGCGGAAAGAACGAGTTTTTGTACATATCTGTTCGGCAGTGTATCTCTCTTATTTTATCGCATCTGTCAGACCTAGAGATGTAGTGAGGCGTCATGATAATATTCTCTATGTCACTCTGAAAAATATCAGTTCTGAATTTATCAAGCAACCTAAGCCTAGCGTGTAGCCTCCGAGTCTTTAGGGGCTCCCACCTTAATCCCTCTAAAAGTTGTGAGTCACTATATGTACGCTCGTAGCGGCGCGATTGCTATGTGTTTATGCATGTTGAATTTCAGTCCGCGTTTTTATAATGTAGTTTGTTCTTAAATCGGTAATATTTAGCAAATGAAGCTGATAGTACTTCCAAAATTTCCCCATGAAAGAATGGTTATAAAGTCTTTCTCCAGAGTTTAACTGCCCTTATCAAGATTGGCCGCGAAATAAACGCAACCTGTTGCTCGGTGTTGGCTTGGGCTCGCCCCTCACAAGAGGGCTCTGCATGCGGTGGCGAGGCGCGGCCGCGTGTTGCCCTCCGAAGCCGCTTGAGGGCGTCGAGCGCCGTCCCTCATCCTCGGCTGCACTCCCGTTGAATAATTAGCGAAGGTCGACATCCGAGGTCCAACGCGAGCGCCGCTTGATTTAACCCGCTGGAAGTTGCGGACTCCATCCATTCCCAACGAGACTACGAGCAATTATCGCCTTTGGGAAATGAAGGACGCCGATCGCAATTGAACGGCACGAAGAGCCCTTGAATTAATCATGCGAACGATCGGCCCTAATGAAATAAATCGCAGTGATGTACTTTAAGTGGCAGGGGTAAAAGGTTAATGCATATTAACCTTGAACTTACCCTAATCAGAAGCTTTCGAGCTCTTGGTTGATTGACGGTGAGTCGTGTTTCACTAATGGAATTACCCGACAGGAAAAGCAAATCAGCCACTCTGCACAGAAATGGCTTCCTCGGATTCCATAATTTTATCATATGATCGATTTTTAATACCTTAAAGTGTTAAATGATTTTTCACATATTATACTGTTGGAATGCGGATATACTGCATGCTTTTGTATGTGACCTCAGAAAGTTGTCCCTTTCCTACGATTCATAACTTTAATCGAGTAGCTTAAGAAAATATTCGTACCACAACGTCACCCAAGTCTTCCCATGTTTAAAAATATGAAGTAGAAAATATTACATTCTTCAAGGGACTTAACCATGACCAAGAATGAAATTCCATGTCGTGTTTTTTGGCCGAAGAGCTTTTTTCATTTGCATCTGGTGGAAAATTCAAACTTGTGCGGTAATTTTTGGTTTCAGGCATGAAGAAAACGAATTCTTACATTTTGTATCGTTGTTGATTTGGAAAGGAGCCAACGTCTGAAGTTATTTGAACAATTGAGGGTGTGTTGGTTACTAAGTCCTTTACAATATTTGCATTTGAATTGAAGAACAGCTGACCTCACCACACATAAAATTCCGATATTCATGATGGTCCTTTCCTCCCTGGGGACGATTTATCCATTCTGGGAATACCATCAGGTCTTACAAGAAATGCAATACCATGCATGGAGCCCAACCATTGATGTTCCAGATATTCCAGACGCTAAGGCACGATTAGACGCACTTACCTTATGGAAGAAATAGTTCCTAAAATTAATCGCCGCACGCTTGTCTCAAAGTTTTCGCGGAATTGTACTGCTAAACTTATCCACTAAGTACGACTACTCTACCACCAAACGGCGCTAATATGAATATCGGATGCGGAATCGCCTGCTGCGCTCTTATATCTAAGTACACGGTCTCAAGATTCACGCGTTAACATTTGTACAATATGGCATCTAAGAGTATATATTATTTTATACTCTTCGAAGGAAACGAAATAATGATATAATTGTTGTTATATAATTAACTTTTATTCTTGCTAAGTAAGCGCCATTTCGGGTTATCTGATGAAATGTCTAATTGTGTCGATCAGAAACAGAATTAAAAATCAGTTTTCCGGAGTTTACTTGCTGTTGACATATTATTGATTTAGTTACATTCGTTGAAAATGGGCGTTATCAAGTTTTTATTTCATTCTTGTGATTCTGCAGCAATATTCACCCCTCATGCAGAGAAGTGTATTACTTTGAACTTAATAACGGTGTAAAACATTACGCAAAAATTAAGGTCTGCTGGAATAACGGTCTTAGAAGATAAATGGTATCGCAGTGAAGTCAGATGAGGATGATGTTGATTGATGTCCTTCCTTTTTTATGAATTCCAACGTTAATAATGTTTTGTGTCACAATACTGTTGAGAAACGTCGCGTATTTAAATACTATTCCCATTACAAGTTATACAATTTAAATTCATAATTAGCATAGAGTCAGTGAGCTCACAAAAATTTAAGCGTTGTTGCATTCCTTTACCATCAGAAGCCTCTTGTCACTCATATCAGGACCTTAACACTTTTATGGATTTGAGGCACAAAAAATGAAACATTGAACCCCATTGTGATTTTTTTGCACACATTGTTCATATCTTTGAAATGCACACATTATTCATTGAAATATTCGAAAAATTCCATTAAATTTCATGACACCATGCATTGTTTCCGGAGATTGAGATCAACAGATATTGTCCAAATCTATTTTCCTTTTGCACCATCATACCCATGAACCGTATCCTAAAGAGTCACTTTGAGTTACCAATGAGAGCATCACAAACAAGTTTTATTTCTTTCTAAAGGAAGTAATGCTGTGAAGAGTACCTATGGATAATGAAAAATGAGGTAGGATATTAAGCCTTGAAATAGCTCTTTTAAAAAAGTGGTCAGAATGACCGGACTATTAGCGGTTATTTGCTAGTTTAAACTTGATTTCCAATCGTCGTCCTCGTATGTTCAGCAACGTGTGTAGAAGTGGCGAGGCCCGTTATTTTGCCACAGTAGTAAATACACATGTGGGTACTAAAACCAATTTACGCGCGTAGACTCCGCGCCGATCGTAAATGTGGGCTCCGCTTAAGTCGATGATCTTTATTTCGTAGCAACCTGCCATGAAACTAAAGGAGTTGTCGACTAGGGTATGCTGAGAGTTCACCTGCTTTCCGCTCGTCCTTATTTGCTATAGTAAAACAAATTTAAATCTAATGCACATTACCTCTATACCTGTATGTATTACTTACAATTAGCAAAATTTCAGCTTTAGATTTCAGGCTATAGCTGGTGACATTTTCTATTTGCTACAGTTGAACTGGCATGAGGAGCAAAGCCCGGCGACTTATATCAATATATAAAAGTGGCCATTTTTTACTTAAACAGTGATATCTTAGTTGAAGTATATAAAGAAAATCCTGATTGCCAAAATTGTAAGAATTTCGCTGCATTTTCACCGAAAAGTATTGTTATTTCATCTGATTATTTTCAAAAACATTTAACAAATGTCACAAAGATCAGGCACAACATGAAAGCAACTTACTATGAATTACTTGGAAAATCATAATGTATTCGCGTCAAATAACTCGTTGTGCAGTCTTGCATTTCCTCCATTTCAATGCGTGCAAGTTTAAAGTATTCAATTTTGAATAATATCTTGCAAAATGCCCATCTCCCCGAACATAGAAGTAGAGGTTATTTTTTCTTATCCTTAATTTAATTATGTATAAAATTACCTTTTCCCAAAATTTGTTGCAATGCCTTTAAGGAATAGACATTCTTTTCATGATTTCGTAATTAAAAACATTCCAATTCGGGAAAAAGATTTCGGCCCATTTTTTGCCGTTAGTGGTAATCCTTGTCATGCCCATCAGCAATTCGGATCCGTCTTTCAAATATACTAGGTATCCTTTCACCCTTTATATTTCTAAGAGTATGAAATTTATGACTGTGGCTTTAACTTAGTCGCTTAATCTTCTAGTATTTTTGTTTAGTTGAATAATTATGTTAGATTTTCCGTGAGTACCTTTAAATTAATTAAGAAATTTACAATGAACTATTAGGCAATTTGCTAATAAGTTTACATTGTACGTTTTTTTCAAGAATCCATAATGTTGTTCTGACCGACACTACTTCTAATTTTGATATTTTGTTAGTATTTTGTATTGCAACTCTTTCAAATCTTTAGTTTATCCAACTAGTCAAAATGACATGGAATTTTCAGATTTTAGCATATTATGGCGAAGAATAAGCTGCTCCGCCTTCATTGAAGCCTCAATCACTCAGTTTTAAGGTAACACCTGTGGTGAAATTGGATGTTTTCATTCACAGATCATGAGAAGGACAAATATTTCCTCTTGAAAAATCGATTCCCCCCTCATAAAAAGGTTTATTTTTTCGTTTCCGTGCCTCAAAAAAATTGTATTTGAATTTGGCAGTGAGGCTAAAAAGATAGAGAAGAAAACGAAAAAGATTGTTGCCAAAATTCGGGAGGTCTTGTAACTGGAGAATACATGGAGCTATATAGTGTATGACCTAATCTCATGGAATTCATAGGTCGCTTGGTAAAAGCTGCTTATGGTGAAATGTAATAGCTACTCATGGCACTTAATGGTACTATTCCCTTGAAAAAAATATTTATTTTTCTCTCGACCCACGTTAAAGCGTACAAAACCACCATTCTCTGCGAACCACGTGCTCTTTGATGTAGTTTGATTTTTTTCGTTGAATATTGCTGTTTTTGGCTTTTCTACTACTTAAGTACCGAAGCTAGAAGCTCATTTATAATGGACACTTAGTAATTGTTTTAAATTTAAAATAATAAAAACATAAAGATTAGTTATGGTATTTTTCCATTATTTCACGTTATTCATGGCTGGTGTAACACCATCTGCCATAAGTTTGTACAAAGGCCCTCAGGCTTATATGTTTCGTAATTCTTTACATCACTTGAAAGCTCGTTGAAAATTAGTTGGATTATTGAAAGTAGTTTTTAAATAAAACTAAATTTATAAGTGAAACGACCATTATTTATTATCATCACTAAAGCATTTCAAGAAGCATATATGACAACTCATAACAATTATAGTTAAGTCCACTTATTTTCACGATTTTCGAAAAAAGCTGACGTAGGACAATACACATTTCCCTGGTGTAACTATCAAAGTCATCTGCGGACAAATTGTAAACGGAAAAATAAGCCATATTTTTAAAAATGCCATAAAGCTCCTCTGAAGCAATAACCAAATGATTTAATGTTCTCGTACGAGTCCAGAGATCATAAAAGTTATAACTTTTAAATGGAAGGGCAAGTGGCAGCCTTGGCAATTAATTACTCTGTAGTAATTGGTCGTTTATGCTATTATATCTAGTACTAGCGGAAGGTACCTGTTTAAATTCAACGGGTGTGAAAAACATACTTACTAACTAATGTTAGCAATCGAAATATGTCGCGCACAATGTGATTTTTATGGATTCTATGGATTATTCTTATCAATTGATACGTTCTGGGCCTATATTCACCATATATCCATCTGAGGTTCGGCTTCAACAATGATATCATGTTTAACATGTACTTTTAACATATACTGTGATATAATTGATTTATGTCAAGAAAGAAGTCTCTTTTGGAAATTGATAAATGATATAGTTTCTTGATATGTTTCGAAATTTTTGTAAAATTCAATTGATTCCGATATATTTTGTATTTTCTTTTTTGTTTTGTTTGCCCTGTAATTATTTTGTTGGGCAAACGTTAAACTCTATAAATAAATAAATAAATATCGGTCGTCAAGGGGACAGCGTATCAAAAACGCTGAATTTTCAGCAATTCCATGAATGTTTTTTCAAAATTTAATGTGAATCAGTTGAATCACAAAAATTTATTGCCACAATGAGAAGGTTGATTTACTTTTATATCCCACGGTCTTTGTTGGGACTTTGTATGACCATTATTACCATTTTAAATATGCAAAATAACAAAGGTCTGCATGCCAAAAAAAACTAACTTTACATGTATTTCTTATGGAAACGCTTTTACTTGTCTGGAGTCGAACCGTAGACCAATAGGTGAATTAAAAGTAGCCATAAACCTTTTGAGTGACATAAGAAATCATGTTACAAAGTTTTACGTCATTCCGTACAGTTCTTTGGTAGTTATAAGTGACCGCACAATACCACTTTCTTTTTTATAGATAAGAAGATAACTTTCAATTATTTGCTATTCTAATTTGATTAAAACATGCAGATCCACATTCTCTATGCACTACGAAGCGCCGTGATTTGCCGCCATTCAGATTCACGTGCGTGTTCCGGAAGAGTCAAAAGTCTGTCTCAAATGGTGTAAAAGGATCAATTTCCCGTACCATTGGGCATTGAAAATTATTGCGCCACAAAGATATCATTTGAGCATTTATTGACGCTGTCACAGAACTTGGACGAGAAAAGTGACCGTGTGATTCAGTCTGAAGTGGTGTTTTAAATTATGTCTTAAATTAAAACAACAAGGTCTTAAAAATTTTACTACTTGGTACTGCTTCTCTTTCCTCAGCGATACGGTTTATAAAAACGGAACTTGTCCGCTGGATCCGCGCTGTTAAATTAATTCCTTCGTGCAGCTCAATCTGATTACTTAGGAGAAGGCGATATTCTCTATCCTTTTTATTCATGCTTGCTTATTCTTCAGAACATACTACGTTAGCCACAATCAGAAGACGCTAAGTAATTTTCCCTGGCTTTTAATCCCGTCAGCAATCACTGTTATAATGCTGTATTAATTCCCCTTATATGTTTCTCGATGTTTAAATGTTTTTGCTTAACGGTAACGAGCCAAAAGTTAGCTTAAATTAAATGAGATACAGACGACATTATGCAGCTTTCATAAGAATATACTTCCGTCATATTTTGAGTGCAATTCAAATTTGCACCAAAGATACTAAAATATAGGAAACAAGGATGGGTAAATTAAGCCTGGTATTACGAATTAATGCTACAAATTTCTAACTACTTTGGCCAAAATGGAATGTGTACAAGTTGTGGTAGGACATTATCTACCGCTTTATGAAAATTTCCATTAATACTCCTTCTAAAACTAACTTATAACCCATAATATGTGTCTTTAATTTATTGGTTATACGATGAAAACCAGTATGTTTAAAATACTTCTCTTCGACAAGGACGACCAAGCACTACATAAGCATAAGCAACATTAACCGAGTTTTCAGAAAATGAAGGGTAAAGTCAACGGTAGCATAAAAAAATGAATGCTTTCAAAAACATCGATTCTGGCAACACTTCTCAGACTAAACATCATTAATACTCATGCCTGTCATGGAATAGAATACCAACGATATGGAAAATGTAGTGAACATCTCAAAATAAACCTCGACGGCGCACAGTAACCCACGGTACTGAGCCGTCCATTAAACATAAATGATACCGCACTCAGGGTTTAAATTATAAGGAAGGGAAGTGCATGCAAGTAACACGTTTAATATGACTTAAATAAGGATTTAACTTCAGGTGAAATTATAAGAAAAGATTGAAGCTACAAAGAAACTCTAGGCTAGATAATTAAAAGAACAAATAATGATTGAAACGCCAAATATAAGAAAAATTAAAGGGTGAAGCATCATATATATGGCAAGAATTTTTAGCGCGTCCGTTAACATTGACTGAATAGAAAAAGTTAAAGTAGAGGTGTCTATCCGACTTTTTCTCAGTAACTACTGTATGCACCTGATCGTCACTGTCTAGGAATATTCTACCGCATGTTTTCGCCTACATTAGTATTGTGAACACCATGGCTGAAGTGTACATCCGCTGACTTTAGACCCCTGTGGCAATCGAGTGTGTTGATAGAGGTTCTCAACAAATTAAGGAATGATTCGCCATCAATAAACACAAGCGCTTTGCATTTTTATGCTCTTGAGGCCGTAGAAATGCGGGCGGTACATACAGAGATGGGGTTGAAGGATATTGACCCTAGCTAATCAGCATTCAGGCGACATTGTTTGCGGTGAAAGCACTCCTAAATCGGAAGCATGAGAAGCGTGACTTCATGATTGAATCACCCCTTATCAAGGTCGAGCGATAATCCGTTGTCTCATACGTAATCGTACGGAACTTACAACTTATTTGAAATGTGAAAAATTACTGTGCGATTTCACGTAAAATGATTTATTACATGTATATCAATGCATTCATATTTACCTAAAAATGGTAATTGCCTACAAGAGATTGCCGGCAAGACTTGTTACTGTTCTTCCTTTTAATATCATTTAAACTAAATAATTAGTGCCGAATTTGCTTTATAGATGCGCATGGTGTCAAATGTATTTAATAAAAATTTATAATTTAGTTATATGCCTGTGAAACTTGACAATAGTGATGAATTGGCGCATTATTTGCCGAAATTAGACACTTCACAAAATTGCTACATTCATTGTTTCATTCCAGTATTCAAGTTTTAGGAAAAACACTGAAGTACCGTAAGAGGTAGGATACCTTGTAAGGGTAGGTACACGAGACATTGCTACATTTTCTACTTCCTTTGAAGTCAACTCCTGAGTAATCTAAAAATATGAGTAAAGCCGCCTTAGCACATCATACCATTTCATAGTTCTGATATGTTTACGAAATATTGCAGATTGAATATTTAGTCTAGATATTTTATTTGAAGATACTCTTCCAAAACCTTCCTCTTTATTAGCACAGTGAAATCAAAAGAGGCTTACAGAAGAGTTGAGGAGGAAATGACTCTAGAGAGCATTATTCAGAAATAAAGAACTAGATACTATGGATACACCTTGAAGCACAATGGGCTTATGAAGAACGTAATTGAAGGTAAAATAGAGGGAAAATTCCCATGAGGTAGGCCAAGGGATAAATACATGGGACTAATCAACGAGTAAGTACAAAAGAAGAACTACCAGGAAGTAAGAGAAATAGCATTAGATAGAGAAGGGTGGAGAGCTGCAGTTAACCATTTTTAGGATCAAACGACCAATGATACTTTGCTGAACACAACAGTTCACGCTGTGCTGAATTTATAATTTTATCACCTCCGTTAAATCTTATTACTCTTTACAATGGATTTTACCACGAATGTATCTGGAGGGAATGGAAATGTTATGGGGAATATATAAATGCGGTATTTGGAAATTTTATGTGGATGGGCATGATGTACATTGAATAGATGGAATAACTCATAGAGAAATTTTGAAGAGTATTCAAGTAAGGAGGGTGTAGCAGATGGGGTATCAAACAAAGATATTCACCGGTCTAGAAGGCAATAAATAGGCATGAAAATTTGGGCTACATTTACAAAAGCAAAAAATAATTTTTGACTTGTGAATTATTACTTTTAATGATTGATAACTTGGATTTCATGGATTACCGAATGGATAATTATTTCCCATGATATTGTATCATCATATCTACAGTTACTCATAAACATGTAACGCCATAACGAAAATTTTAGTTTGACCTCTAATGAAAATGCAGTAAAAAAGAAAGATTTTGATCAATTTGTTAAGCATAGTAATCCGTCGTTTATGCCTATTTTAAAAAGCAGAAATTACTAAAAAATTATATGGGTAGCATATTTATGTTATGCATTTGCTATGATACACGCACAATATTGCTTGGTCATACACTGTTATATTAAGAGATGGTATTGTTTACCTAATATCAAACTCCTTTGGCTCGCATTCAAACGAACGATTGCTGTGATTGGTATCGCAAGTTCCTATTAGGTTAAAGATACAAGCCTTCGATAAGCTAAACTATGTAAGTTCTGCAGCACGTGTTATGACGCTAATGATCTAGTATCTAATTTCATAATTATGGGCGTGTTTCCACTTCTAGCTCTCATTCTTTCACAATTATTTCGTTGCTCCTTTCTCTGTGGGCCTAGAACGTTTTATCTCTAAATGCGGACCAAAATAGTCAGTTACGAAAGAAATAATATATTTTAAAAATCACCCCAAGGGGTCACTGTCTTAGAGAGGGCAATACTGAGCGCTGTGAGACCTATATTCTTTTAGGATCAAAACATGTTTCACGCCTTTCAAACTTTCGTTCGAATTTTTCCTTTCGATTTCGCTCGTAGTTTGTTAAATCGCTAGAGAGGAAACGTAAGTTAACCTAGAAAAATGCCACGTCCTGCGGTCGTGTTGTTGCCAGATTTCTCGGTAGCCGTGAACTTGCATTCCTTCGGGAGGAGGGATTTAGCGGCGAGGGAGGCAACAGCGCCCTCCATGGTGGTCCAGAGTGGGCGGATTGCGTCTCTGGGTCTAGAGACTCGGGGCAACGAAAGTCTACTGTGTTGCGCAACAAGCAGGCATTTCCGAGTGCGCTCGCCCCCCGGGGAGGAATCTAGCGGCTAGGAATGGGCTAGTGTGCCGAGAGAAGAAATCTATCCTCGAAATCTTCTTGCGGTTGTTAGGGTCAGTGGACAGGTTTGACCGAGAATGAATAAGAGAGCTGTGGAGGAACACTCGAGTGTTAAACCACTGCAAACAGCACTAACCATCATTGTCATTATCTTTCCCAGGTAACGTAATATTTCTGATTCCACATTCTTTACATCTTTGTAAATAATCCTTGAAATGAATTTCAGCTGCATCTAGGTGACGTAGTCTATCTTTTTGTTCAAGACGTATGGTCAATGCTCCCAACAATGCAGGTAACAGAAGAAACTTCAAATCTTTGGTAGCTATTTTTTCCACGCCTTCATTGAAACTAAAGAGGCCCAACATAGACACAGTTCTAGTAGTTTCTTCAAAGAGACTAATGGCATTTTTAGTTTTGACGTAAAGATCTGGACTATTACTAGGCTCTTGGCTTTTCTCAATCGATTGAAAAAGTGTAAAAGCTTCTTCAAAGATTTTCATGACCTTCTTGGGATCGTCAGAAGCATTGTTTTCCGCCACTTCATAGCAGTATTCTACCCCCAAAAAAACAAACACCGACGAAAGCCGACGGACG
Organism: Ceriagrion tenellum; assembly: GCA_963169105.1. Classification (NCBI taxonomy): domain Eukaryota; kingdom Metazoa; phylum Arthropoda; class Insecta; order Odonata; family Coenagrionidae; genus Ceriagrion; species Ceriagrion tenellum. Next base: position 128,762,577 of record OY720637.1, read on the forward strand.
CTTCTTCGTCCCCCAGTATCCTAGCGCATTAACGATCGTTAACCGCCATTAATAGGGTTACCAAATCTATATATCAGAAAATAAGTAATTCTGGGCCGAAAATTCCGGATGTTTGAGGATTAAGTTTGCTGAAGCACCATGTTGACATCATATTTATGTATAAAATTTAGACTTTTTGTAAATTTAAAGTACATATTTCCAGGAAGGCATAAATTTAGGTTATTTGGTTACTCCTACTTCAATGATGATATTTCTCAGTGTATTTTAAAACCTCGATACCATTACATGCATAACTTAGGCAACAACATATTTTCGGGACAAGACCTCACCATCGTTCCACGCTCATACTAAATAATATTATAGATGAAATCATACAGCACGATCGAATAGGGCTATCTAGGCTTCGTCTTAAAGTTAATGCGTTGAAAATAAGGGTATTTTTGTCAGATACGTCGATTTATCCTAATGGTTTATCTCATAAAACAATAAAAATTGAAATAATTTTCTAAAAATCACTTAATGATTCATAGAACTCATGATTAAATCGCTTTCCAGGTGATTCACATTTTTCCCTTCCCTTCAATCCCGCTCAAACGCGTTTTTTCGAGGTTTCATGTCTTTATTGTCGCGTTAGAACATGCTTCAAATATTGGTCCACTTGGAGTGTTTTCTCGCTTGAACGCTTATGTTCCTAGATTTTTGAAGACTCCTCTTCTGGTACAATACCCTCTTTGCTCGGATTATCCGTCTCATAATATTTTCATGGTTTCTTTCATCACTGGTAAGTCTGTTTCCCATCACCGGTAGTCATCCACCCGAAGATACGACAAGAAACTGCAAAGAAAACGAAGAAAAAATATAGTGATAGAGGTGGATATCGATAGAACGTCGATGATACGCTAAAAACATGGGAAATCCATAGATAATGGTTATTTGATAAGTAAGATTAAACAAGTACTCATAGTTAGAGTAACGTCAATATAATGGGTTCATCACCCTACGGTTAAAGTTACACAGAAATTATGAACCCAGGAGTAATTTTTCCGAACTACGTATCTCTATCCTAAATGATCATATTCTGACGCTATACCTATCCCAAATCAATTGCACCATCAAAAAATGGTGGAACTATTGAGTGTTACTTTCGCCATGAAAGGTGTGTAAATTATCTCAAAATGTCTTCATGCGGAAAAATAAATATGTAATTTTTTCTACGCTCTAAGAAAGACGTTTTTAGCGTAATATAAATGAAAGCCGCACACCTACACAAAAACTGCCATGATAAAACTGGGAATTAATGCAGGGAGTGTATGTCAGTCTTCAAAAGACCTAGTTTGGGAGACAAAAAGAGACTCATAGACTACGTGCTAGGATGAGATGAATTGAAAGTTTCAGAAGGCGAGTTTTCTTGAGAGACAGAGGATTCATCATTGAGACCACGGTATATCTTTAGAAGTGATGGAAACGACAAAATAAGAGTGATGGTCGAACCGATGCGCTCAAAAATTCCTTATATTCTCCAAACTATTATTCATTCTGACAAAAAAAGAGCGCGATAATAACTTGAATGGAGGGCAATTTTTCACTAATAAATGTCTTAACTTTTTTTGCTACCAGGGATTCGATGACCTGAATATGATGATGTAATACTACACTCGAGTCTACATCTACGTATTACCCTGCAAGCCATTTCAAGAGTGTTTTGCAGGGTTGTCACCAACATCTTCTCTTATAATATTGCTGTTTTCAGGCATTCTCGTCGCGTGCTTAGTTTTTCTGACTACAGTTTCTCCCCTCTTCCTGGGGGCGTCTTCAGGTCCGTTGGAAATTTTGTAATTATTGTTATTATTTATTCCCCGTTGTTATGTATTTCGTTGCTAGTTCATCTAGGACCATAGGGTGTCTCCATTGCCCACTCCTCGCTGTGGTCCGACCACTCTCTCCCAGGTTGAGGCAAGTGGGTATCCATCCTCCCGATTGAAATTTGATGGGTATTTAACCAGTTCTACTGCTTCTCTGATTAGCCTGGGAAAACAACGATTTTCCCTTGAGAGTACTCTCGCTTGGTCAAAGGCAATCTGATGTCCTGACTCGAACCACGCATGCTCTGCAACTGCGGAGAGGCTGAATCTCTTCTTTTCGGTGGCCCTCTGGTGCTCTTTAATTCTACTTTGAATTGCTCTCCTCGTTTGGCCGATGTAGGATTTAACACATCTACATTTTATTTCATAGACTACCTCATACATTACAGCGGGAATTTTGTCCTTGGGTTTTGGGATGATATCTCCAATTTTCTTCGAGTTTGAGAATCTCGTCACTATACCATACTTCCGAAGGAGCCTACTAATCTTAAAAACTGTAAACTTTTAGTAGTTTAGTTGAAACTGTAGTCAAAAAAACTAAACGCATGACGAGAATGCTGAAAACAGCAATATTAACAAGTATATGAGTCGCGGAAGCCTTCAAAGAAATCTTCTCTTACATATCAAAAAGAAATTGTGAATCTGCGGTCACTTGTAACTACCAAACCGCTGCACGAAATGACATAAAACTTTGTAACATGATTTACTTTTGTAACATGATCGAAAGGTTTATGGCTACTTTTTGTTTACATAATGGTCTCCGGTTCGACTCCAGACGAGTAAAAGCGTTTCCATAAGAAAAAGATGCGAAGTTTGATTTTCTGGCATGCAGACCTTTTTTCATTTGCATATTTAAATTAAAAATAATAATCGTACAAAGTCAAAACAAAGACCCTTGGAAAAAACAATAAATAAGATTCTTATTATAGTAATTTATTTTATTTTAATAATTGATTTACTTTAAATTTTGAAAAAACAATATTAAAATTGCTGAAAATTAAGCGTTTTTGGTACGATGTCCCATTGACGACCGAAAGCATTGTTGAAGCCAAAACTCCTATGGATATATTGGTGAATATAGGCCCAAAACGTATCAATTGAGATAGGAGAATCCATAGAATTCACAAGAAATACATTGTGCGCGATATATATCGATATATTTCGATTGCTATCATTAGTTAGTAAGTTTGTATTTCACACCCGTTGAATTTTAACGGGTACCTTCCGCTAGTGTACTATAATGTACAATTAACTTTAACCAACATTCTGTGCACTTTAAGTATGCTACCAATGCTATGAAACCATTTGTAGTAATATTTACAGAAACTACATGAACGGATTACAAGAGTCTTACTGGGATCGTGCGGAACGTAATGCTAGTATCTCGAAGAGAGATTAAAAAAACGAGCACTAGGGAACAATGCAACTAATCAGCCTCACGACATGTCAACCAATCTACCTCAAAGTTTCACTAGCAGCCATTGTGGTCTCTTATTGATGGCGGGAAAAACGACAATTTTAACTTGTATGTTCTTCGGACAATATCCAGAGTTTTATACATGATATGGTCGTGTAATTAAGTTTTTCTGTTCGTGGAAAATTGCACTGAATTCAAGTTATTCATCATTGAAAATTTCCCCTCGTTATCGCCAGAAAACGAATTTAAGAGCGCGATACTTGAGCCTCTAGTCACACACCTGCTCGCCGGGTAACATGAACATTTAAATGTACACGAGTGCCAATAAACTCGCGCAAAAATTGCTCACAATATGTCCTGTTTTTTAGAATGTGTCAAAAGGAAAGAGTAGACTAAATGTATACAGGTACGGCTAATTTGAGAAGTGTTTACTATTAAATCATAAGGGCTAGGAATGGGTTAATGAGGAAAGAATGCGAATCGGATTCTCCGGTGATGAGAATGTACGGAAAGAGTGTGATTCGTTAGGCCGAGTCGAGAGAATGGACGGAAATCGAATACGGAAGCAGATTTACTGTACAGAAGTAAATGGCTTGAATATTAAGTCGACGAAGAAATTCACGGGTGAATATAGTGGGAGATACTCTATAGAGGAGGGGTATTAGAAATCTCAAGAATCGCAGAGCGTCTGTTACACTATACATGAGTGTAACTGAAACAATGGAGATGCCAACGTAAAGCAAGGAGAAGGCAGTACAGAGGAAATAACTAAAGCAGATGCAGCTGAATAGACCTATCACCAAGAATGAAAGTGAAAACTTTTTTGAATGCACTCTCATTGAAAAGTATCAGAAAACACCTCAAGACTATGTGGAAGGGGGTGAGTTATCGTCAACATGCGTTACACTATATCCTACTTAAATTATCGTAACTACGACTGCTAATGTATTATCAAATAAAAAATCAAAAGCATGCTTATACTCTCAGAAGTAGAGCTTTCGCTGACATGCGCTGCTCTCTTGGCATGCTACTAATGTAAGAATGTTTCTATTAATGTTTATTTACAGCTACATAAAGGCATAGAGATATGAGAGCTACGCCAAAAATATGCACGGCGTGCTGTTAGTGATAGGTAGCAGATAAGGATAGAAGGTTTAGGGAGTAGAACAATGAGAGGTCGTCCAAGATAATAGTATGCTTGAAATATAATGATAAGGCTCATAGACAAATGAAAAGGAAACATTTTTCTTATTGGTGAAATGACTTTAAAATAGACCACAATCATGGATTCTTAGGTCACATGAATCCCTTCCCCAAACGGCATTGGACGTCTTTACGAATTGGCTGCACTTATGTCAACTGCACTATTATCTTAGACGCACTATATAGAGAACATTTAGTACATTAATACGCCCTCTAAATAGTCGAAGAACAAAATTGAAGGTAAACTAGAGGGTAAAGTCCCCAGAGGCAGACCTAAGAATAAGTTCATGGACCAAATAAAGAGGGAAGTACTTAGGAAGACCTACCAGGAAGTAAGGGAACTACCAATGAATAGGGTAGTGTGGAGGGTTGCAGTCAACTACTCTTAGGTTTGAACGAGCAATGATGACTCAAAATAGCTGCATTATCTATCAACCTGCCTAGTTAAAAGTAAAATTGGTTGCTGGTATGGCTTTACTCCGAAAGGGAGCAACATAATGGGTATGTATGATCCTACGTCAAATTTTCTCTCGATTCTAATGTTGTTACACGCGTAATTGAACAAGGCTTGCTTGCTGCGCTCCACGCTCCATTGCCATTAAGATCGTTTCCTCCGCCTCGAAGAGGCGTGCGACGGGTTTCGACGTCACTTCCGGCGATTTCAACCCCCCCCCCTTCCCACTCCTATCCCGCTTGCTCTCCAATCCGAAGTCAGTCTCCCTCCCCCCCTCCTTCCATTACTCCCGCATTGCCCTCTTTTCCGTCGTCTCGCGCCAATCCTACTCCTCCCCCACTCTTCTTCTCCTCTCCGTCCACTGCCCCTCCTCCCTCCCGAGTTAATACAGGTACATACGTACGTACACTCCCATCCATCCATCCATCCACTCCCCTTTTTCTCATTCGAAATCGTTCGCTTCCCCGACTGCCAGCCACTACCACTATTCCCTTTGGGAGACTCCCGTGACCTCCTTTCGCATCCCTCTTTACTTCTCACCGAGACAGGCGACGCGACGCCGCGCCGCGCCGCTGTTGCCCGCCGCTTGATTCTCGGAAGGGCCATCCGCGTGTCAAAGCGGTCTTAAAGCGTTCGGAGCGAATTCTGTTTACGTACAAATTTGCGTATATGATGAGGAAAGATAGAAACATACAATAAGGCGGGCCTGAAAGTACATTTCAACAAAACAAATTATATGGTAATAAATGAGAAGGCAAGGAATCTGGAAATAGAAGGAAATGCCATCGAAGTCTGTAGTGAAAATAAATACTTTGGTGTGACGATTGGCAAAGAAGGAACCAGTAAAAAAGAGATAACAAACAGAATGATTCAGTCAAAACTAGCAATAAATAAAAATAAATAGCATATTATGGTCAAAAGACATAATTAGGTAAACAAAATTGCAAATATATAAAACAATTATTCAGAGTATACTCCTTTACGGAAAAGAGACATGGGAAATGACCAAAAGGGATAGGCAGAGTTTGGAGGTCGTAGAAATGGATTTTCTAAGGAATAGCTGCAGAGAATCAAAACCACAACAAATATGAAATGAAATTATAAGAAAAATGATGCAGGTAGAAGAAAATATCATACAAGAAATAGAGAAAAGACGGCTAAAATGGTATGGGCAGGTAAAAAGAATGGAGGAGAAACGTTGGCCAAAAAAGATATTAAATTGGCAACCACCCGGGAGGAGAAAGAGAGGACGACCACCAGAAGACTGGACAAAGCAAGTCACCCAAGATTCGCGGTCCAGTCGAATTTTTTCTGCTTGGAGTCGGCCATCATTACATCTTCACACCACCATTGTGTTCGTCAATTTTATGTATTCCTATCCACTTTTTTTCTACTTTTCTGTTTGAACCTTTATTTGTATATATTTTCCGCCGAGCGGTCTGAGTGAATGAACGAACAATTATTGGGTGAATTATTAAATTGGGTGAAAGTTTGTATATGTGTACTTAATGATAATCCATGCAGATAACAGTGAAAAAATCGCATGTTAACTGTGTTTTCTTGACGATTTAGCACTATTTTAAAACGTTGCCTTATGGCACTTGATATATTTCAACATAATTGGAGTGTATATGAACAGATTTTCTCACGAATGCGAAAGGAAAGGATACGTTTCATATTGTTACAGAGATTGCCCACAAATATCAAAGTATCATGTCGAGAAAAATCATGTATTAACTCATGATTTTCGCTTAAGGTAGTTTGAGGGGAATATTTATTTTATTATTTTACCTATAAATCAATGAATTTGATCTCATTTTAAAGAAAAATAAATCACCTATCCATTGACACCAAAAATTTAACCTCATATTGCATTACTTTTGGAGCTAATTTCCAAAAAATACCAGCCATTTTACATGGGAAATGGTACGTGCATGCCCTTCAGAGAGACATTGTTTACAAAATGAGGTATTTCTAACACTAAGATGTCGTAAAAAAATTAACCGTGTGTAGTTTGTATGTTTTCTCAACTATAATTAAAAATTAATCATATTGTCATCACAATAGGTTCTTGGGTATCACAAAAAACCTTCCGTTTTGAAGGAGTTTCAAACGCACCACGCGAAGAACATGAGTCAAGTTGAAGACTCTTTTGGATATTTTCATTTACTTACAATTTCTGTAATATAAAACTATATTCTTGCTCCATTAATATTGCAATATATGCAATATTTACTTTATGTGTCCTACAGCTGGTGAAACTAAAACGTATAATTCAAATATGGTATCTATTATGACTATGGAACTATCTCGCTCGGACTACCTTAACCGTTTGGAGCGAATTTTGTTGACGTTAAAAATTTCGTGAAAATTTGTATATTTGATACTTAATGGTAATCCATGCAGATAACAGTGAAAAAATTGTATGTTAACTATGTGTTCTTGACGACTTAGTGCTATTTTAACACGTAGCCTTATGACACTTGACATATTAAAAAAATTGGAGCATATTTGAACAGATTTTCTCACAAACGCAAAAGGATACTTCATATTGTTTCTGAGATTTCGTATTGTTACAGAGATTGCTGACAAATATCAAATTATCACATCGATTAAGAGCACGTATTAACACATGATTTTTGCTCAAATTTATATTTCCGCGCCGTAAATAAAAGTCTTAACAGTGTTAATGAAGACAAAAATTTTAGAATATAATTCTTGCATAATGCACATTGCTAGATATATGGTTATTTCCGCCGTCTGAACGTATGTTCTGAAGTGAATTGTGGTTAATGGACATGTTTTATGGCCTAACTTTAAAATTTATTAAAATGTACTCTTACTGGCGAACGATTAGTACTACAGCGACCTTAACGTCCTACGCTTCGCGTCTATACTCGCAGGAAAGCTAAGCCGGAAGTAAGGGGTCTGTGGTCATAGGATATTTTGACTGGGATAAATCTTTCAAATATATCTCTTGCATCATTTTTATACCCGGTTGTATGATGCGATACACCACTTCAACATGTTCATGGAAGTGAAGTGCGGTACAAGGGTTTTTTTTCTATTTACTTAAAAAATTATAAAAATTAGCACTTAATGATCCATCAAAACCGCTCAAGCCACATTAACTGTGATTACTGTTCTTTCTCTTTCCTTTTCCTGTCATCCTTGTTTCCTTGCCATTGCTAGGATTTCCTGCCCCACTCAACCGGCACGGTCGTAGCCGAAAACTTGCCGAAAACTCTACCACAGACGTCCACGCGCTTTTACATAACGAATTCTCTAGTTAATTAAGATAGTTTGAGCGAGATATAATTTCACCTTGAATTCAATGAATTTGGTACAATTTTATAGAAAATATATCTCATCCTTACAAAGAAACCAGAATAATTCCGATGAAATTGATACCGTTTCCCACGGAAAAGGTACATCAAATTCACTACAGAGGTAATTCCTTTAAAAAGTACCTAAGTAATTTATAGCTCCTAGAGGGGCTTGCATTGGCTTCACTGTGTCTAGTGAAGCAAGCGTCGCTATCGCAGACCGCTATCTTCACTTTGTATAAGATAACACAGGATTTATAAAAAAGAACAAAAATTGTTAAAAATCTTGCTTGAGAAGTTATGAACAATTCATTATATTAATAAAATGTTATTATTTTGAACACCTACCTAAAGCTTGCGTTTATTCAGCGTTGAATAGGTAGTTTACAGATAGTAAGCAGGGACCTCCATGTCATGTTAGCCCCGGGCCTTTACAACCATTAACCCGGCTCTGAGGTTGGCGGTGACCATAGGACTTGCAAAATGTAAATAAATAAAGAGGCAAATTTTGCAATCAAGGGATTGTAAGGACCTTGCATCCTAAAACATTGCTTTAAAACTGGAAACCGACAGATACAAGATGCGGTGGAGTTGGGGTGTGCTCGACTGACTCTACGGGTAATGAAAATTACATATCCTTAGTATCAAAAGCAGTACACTTTTTCCCCTGGGTGTTTTTTCTTTAAGAAACACTAGAAGTCAGAAAACTTTTTTGGGTCAGTATGTGGTAATTTGTGCAAATCAAGGTATCTTAAAGCCTCCAACCGTGGCTGGTAATGTGTTCTGGTCATAGACACTACCAGCGGGACAAAATTCGTAGAGTTCAAATGACTAGACAAAAAGTATATTCCCCGTAAATCGTTACTGAGGGCTAAAAGCTAAAACACTACGAGTAGTAATAATAATGATGATTAAACGTTATCAGAATTATTCGTGATATTTTATTGGAATGTTACGATAGTTTTGTAAAGACCTGGATTACATCAGCTGTATTTTATTCTTCGCTGTATTTGTGATCCCCGAAGTAAATTCATCTTACAGTACTGGCACTCAAGTAATAATACCATTGCTCCATCCTCAAAATTCTGCTTCGATGTTTGAATGTTTTCAGCTAAAAAAAAGTGATAAATTGTGGATCGTGGTGTGAAGTAGGAGATCGTAGTAGCAGGAGGAGAATGAGCATCGTAATGCATCAAATCTCAAACTGAACTGTAAAAAGAATCGTATTCTAAATGATTTTCTTCAAAGTTGAGTTTATTGAGAAATATTTTTATTCAGTTCTGTATTGAATTCATTTGATCCCTTCCATGCTTCAATTTTTCCTCGTGATCCCTATCAATGCAGGGAGGGGGTTGGAGAACAAATTAATTTTTGAGATTGAATAAGTTTGTTCTCCTAACCCCCACCCCTTACTAAGTTACCTACTATTGCAACAATCAGTAAATAAATTTGACGTCAACAATTGTGCCTGAATGTGCATCAAGCTGCGAGACGCGTTGTACTTGTACGGTAAAATAATAGAAAAAGTACGAAACATTTTTCAAAATGGATTCTAAATTCTATTAATTCTAAAAAACATAAAATTTCGGGTATGAAAAGCCTGACCCTCATAATTTATATTGTTTTTCAGGATTTTACTCTTCAGCAGAATTCGAGAATATTCCATGGTAGATATATTCAAGTGCATAAACGTGAATAAAACTTTGCATGGTGCGCTAAAATACTGGAAGCTAGAAAATATCTCGCAGTAAAACGTCTTCATGAGTATTGTATGTCCTGGCATGGCACTGCGTTCAAGAGTTACTCTTCATCTCGAGAAACGACAGACAAACGAAAACGGTGACAATGGAACACGTCTCTTTCAGCAGGACCTCATCTGAGTGGCGACAGTCTTTGACCTTTATTTTTGAAATGAAAGATGAGCTCCCGTCTAGAAATGTATCTCACGGTGCTCCGAAATTGTTCTGTGAAATGAACATGAGACCCGAACGCGACCTTCAGCTACGGAGGAAGCGAGGTGACGCGAGGCTTATTAAACAACATGCACCCTGCAATCCTTTCGACATTGAAGTTTTCTTCCCCGGAAAATTCCGAATCATCTGCCGGTTAGTCACGGTGAAAAAACACTCGGCCGGGGGGAATCCTCCAGAGCTCTGCTTGCAAAAGAACAATTCTCAAATATAATAAAAATGGCTGCTAGTATCACAGTCTACGTTTCGACTGCTGCATTAAGATAGCGTTCGAGACCCTGAATTTCCAATCCGTTCTCTTTTTCCATATCCTCCCTGGAGCGGAAAGCGAGCCATTGTTCAGAATGCTACCCCAGGTGCATGCGCTAACCATGCTCTGTTGACTGCGGGGATTCCGTCAACAATGGATGAAACGGCGCTTGTTATAAATAAATGTTTAAAAAGAGAAAACCCTTTACTTGGAAATGAAAAAGGCCATAGACATGCCAGAATGAATACAGGTAAATCAGGCTTTTTGTGCGCCGTTTCTATGCATATTCTGCGTCGAAAAAATGTGAAGGAATCCTCAAGAATTCTCGAAGAACATCCATAGCCTTTCAAATCAGGGAAATATTCTATTTCAAGACGAAAACCTCTTTTTTTCCCATTTGCAGACATTCATCGATCTTAATTCCTCCACCACCTTATAATCTCTCGTGATCCAGAGATGGCCAAAGTCGCCCTCATCTCCCACCAAAACACCTTTCTTCAAATCGTAACGATTGATCGCCCCATTGATCGTTGATTGAGGTTCTGTTTAAACACGCGACCTGAATAGCGTCTAAGTTTCTTCGAGGGGTGGGGCTGAAGAGATGGTCGAGGTGAATTGAGTTCTGAAGAGAGAAAGTTTTATAACGGCTCTTCACATTCGGGCCCTATTCGCCGTCTCGACGCTTCTTTCTCCGAAGAAATAAAAAGAGATTGCTCCATTGAAATACTCGCGGGGTTAATGCTGCGTCAGGATCAAGGCGCCCAACTCGAGCTAACCTCTTTGCCTCTCGTTTCTTGGCGAAGGTAATTTTTCTTTTATTTCGTCTTTTTCGAAGTGATTATCTCAAGTGAAAGGAACGTGAAAGGCAAAAATAGTGCGAAAATTGTACCTGCCCCATCCGCATGAAGTGTTTCTGGTCGAGGATTCGCGTTTGATTTCTCGTCATAATAATTCCGGAGGAAGCAGATTTTCATCATTTATAACGTCCTCATGGGGTTTGGTAAAGAGCTATATGTGTACGAGGCAGGATACATTTAATGGTCAAATTATTTAAATTACTTATGAATAAGCATAAATCGATATAATAGTCAGGCCGTGCTGGATGAAGAGATGTTGGGTAAGGGAAAGAAATAATTGGTTTTACAGACGAGATGAGGAAGTGAGGACCGAAAGAAACATTCAGAAAGGATTAATAGAGGTGGATAGTGCTCTTTGCGTGTAAAAACCTGGAGTCTTCTCTCTGAATATCCATAAACCTACCTTTGACCGGTGGATTACTTTAATGTAATCCGTACGTTGAGCGTAGCTTTAAATTTATCGACGCTAAGGATTCTATTCTATTTCGTATAAACAGACAACAAGTACGTTAAAAATAAATTGTCACGGAGGGTTTAAAGCTCAAATTCTATGAAAATTAATAATAATGATGATTACGTGTTATGAGAATGATTCGAGATCTTTTCTTGATTATGTACCGAAAAGCAGACGATACTTGAATATTTCACAACGTGAATGGGTATATAAAATTGAGGAGGCACGTAGCAGCAGAGTTCCATCAGCTGTAAATGGTGCTAGATTTGCCATGTTCTATTTATTTATAGATTTAAGGTAAGCAGTTTTAGGCCGGGGCTAAAAAGCGCCCAGAAGAATATTAACATAATTTTAAATACCCAGATCAATGGCACCATTTCCATATTTTTATTTTCCAGATGTGATACGGGCTTTCTCATTTACATGTTACCGATAAAATGCCATTCGTGAAAAATAATTACCGAATGGAACTGTTCTACGGCTCTATATATATCTAGAGTCGACATATTTTATAGGTAAATAATAATACGTATAAAATTATTAGAGGTGTTGCGAGCGAGAGCTATGGAAGCGAGAGTTGGACCCTCCGGAAACGGGAAAAAGAGCAATTTGAAGCAGCGGAGATTAGGATTTGGAGAAGGATGCTTTAGATAAGCTGGACAGAAAAGAAAAGTAATGAAGAGGTTTTAATGGAAATAAATGAAAAGAGGACCCTACTCAACACCATGAAAAAAATAAATATCAAATTTTAGGACATCTCCTGAGACACAATAGATATTTTGTCAATGTGATGGAGGGGAAGGTGCTCGGAAAGAAAGGTAGAGGAAGACCAAGGTTACAGTACCTGAACAGAGCACAAGAACTGATGGGGACGGAAAATTATCGGCATTTTAAGAGATTATCAGAAAACAGGGCAATTTGGTTGCAGCAACAAGGCGGAGTCTTTAGTGAAAGAAGAAGAATAGGTGTTGCACCGATTGAATGTCAGGTCATTTCCTACCTGTAACTGCCCTGTTCTAACGCTACTCTCTAGTGTTTCTTTCTCAAATCTTTAATGAATGCGGAATCTTTTGCAAACTCGGTATTTCTTTCTCTCTCGCCTTCCAGTCTTTGATTCATATATTTCTCCATCTTCCTCTATATTTCTCGTCACTTGCCTTACATCGTCACTTGCCTTACATCGTCACTTCCATTACCCTTTTACCATTACTCATTCCTTCAGACACCTGTTTAAAAAAAGGAGCTCATTTTAACCTTAGTGCCTTCTATATGTTGTTAATGCTCTTGCACATCTTCTTTCTTCGTCATTAATTAATGCAATCCTAGGCAACTTATGATGCCTCCTTCAAACTTTTCTGGTAAACTAAAATTCAAAATTTTGCCGTGTTTCTTGGTCTCCCTTCACTTTCTTATTCCTTCTTAGTTTCCCTTCATCTCCACACGGTCTACTATTTTCATCCTCCTTCAAATCGTCATGTCATGTGTACCAAAGGGATGAAATTTGCATTCCTTCTTCTCGTTGTTATCGTTTTTGTGAACATTAAGCGCTCTATGAATTAATGCACCAAAGTTCACTTCCTGCGAAAGACATAAAACAATGCCCTACCTATACTGTGGGTGGAGTAAACATAAAATCTTCAGATGCAATCAAATATCTTGGAATTACCTTAACTTCTGATAAATTCATTTATTTATTTATTTCATTTATTTTCACTGCCCCGAATACAGTACATTAGGCCATTTTACGTCGGGTGAACAACAGTAACAACGGACGAAACACAGGCACCCATGTCCTGGGCACATAATATTCTACCCACGCGGGACTTGAACCCGCGACCCTCGGGTTAGCAGGCGAGGACTTTACCCCGCCGCCACCGGGGCCGTCAAATCGTGGGGATTACACGTACAAAACATATATGGCACAGCAATTAAGAAACTCGGTTTTGTTATACGTATAATTGGAAGGCCCACGGATGAAAAAGTCAGAGAGAGATGCTACTTCGCTCTGGTTAGGCCACACCTCGGATACGCCGCGAGCATTTGGGACCCTGGTCATGAAGATGTAACAAAAAAAACTAGTAAATATAAACGAAAGCAGCGCTCTTCGTTAAAAAATGCTACGAGCGTACATATAGTGTCTCACAACTTTTAGAGGGATTAAGGAGGGAGCCCCTAGCGACTCGGAGGCTACACGCTAGGCCTAGGTTGCTTGAGAAATTCAGAACTGATATTTTTCAGAGCGACACAGAGTATATTACCATGACTCCTCACTACATCTCTAGGTCTGACAGATACGATAAAATAAGAGAGATACGCTGCCGAACAGATAGGTACAAAACCTCGTTCTTTCCGCGAACAATAAGCGACCACAATAAAAATTGAGCTCCACTAAATACACTCCTATAATACATGTCACCATTTTATCTCCAAAAACTTACACCTTTACACGGCTGGTGACCTAAAACCCCCTGCCACACGCCCATGCGTCAGCTCGTAGGGTATTATGTAGATGTATGAAAGGAGCTCTGCACACAGTTGTCGTCGCACGCACTCCTTCTATCAAAACAATAAATATTTATTAAAATTACCTCACAAATTCAAAACCATTTTGTCTTAACGCTATTGAAAAATACCAGTATGTCACGCTATTGAGAAATAGCAATAACGGAAGTCCATGCGTGATCGTGAACCGTGAACTCGCTCCAGGTGACTACGTCAGATGAAATACCAGGATATCTTAGTTTTAGGCGAATTTTATCGAATTAATAGAAATAGATGTTCCGCAGTGTCATGGAAACAGCTTTATCCAATTGGTCGCCGGTTTACCCACGTTGCCCAGTGAAGGAACCAAATTTCTAAAAATTACTACGCTGTGCATCAATTCAGGTTTTTAAATATACGTTACTAAGGACCGTGTTTGTAATATCTGGTTATATAATTTACTTTATGCAATCATAGTTTATAACTATCTTTCATCTTTAAAGGTCGCGTCAAGTTACCTCAGTCTGAGTAAGCATTCAAAACCGATTTGTGTATTCTTGAAGATAATATTAGGTCGTATCATCTTGTGTTTGAGGTTAAACAGACCTTAGAAAACAGTGCTTTTATGTCATTACTCCATTCCTTTCCCTTTAATAGTCTTTTTTTGTCAACATGAACCGAAATCCCAGCAAATATTGCCAATATGAACTGTAAATTTTTTAAAATAAAGACTGAGTCTTTTATAGATCCGAATCAACGTACCAGGTATAATTAATAAACCTCTATCAAGCAAATATATCATGTTGAATTTCTTGTGAACAGTTTATCATCCTTTAGTACGTAGTTTCAAGGGCTTCAAAGAGCGTTAAAACTTCAATTCTACCTCATTCATAGCCAACTTGTAATATTCAATTCGGTGAATATATTATGCTTCAACTTGAATTATAACTACTTGAATATTAAACTAAAAGTCACTTTTTAAGGCCTGGTTACACGGTACATTAACCCGTATGTGTTCATGTACGAATGCATGGACCAAATAGAGCAGTTGCTATTTTCCTGTTCATGCATTCTTGCATTCGTACAAGTTGTGTGGTTACCCGGTGAATTTTTGCGTTCATTCACTCGTTCTTGCATTCTCACATTAACTTGTACGGGTTAATGTATCGTGCAACCAGGGCTTTATGGGTTGCTAGGTAGAGGATGAGTACTTTTATACAATAGAATTTTGTGATCATAACACTGACCCAAGTTCATAATTGTTTTACGCTGGTAACTCACACTAAACGGATAGGTGTCTTCTCTAGTTTTGCCTCCGGGAGTGTATCATATATGCAGTGTCTATCGATCAATTTATAAGACCCTGTGCTTACGGATGGCAGACATGGTTAGCATAGATGAAGCAATTCATTATCACCGAATGGTGCTGAGTAACCGCCATTATTAACGATCAACGGCTGGCATATGCAGCCTTTTCAAGCAGGTCTGTACTAGACTCAGAGCAGCTCATCTCATCATGAGTTATCATTTTTTTGCTTGCACACCTTCTCTTCTCTCTCATTTGCCGATTCTGAGGTCCTTAGAAGGATTAATTGTGTTTACTCTGCCTTTGTCGATAGTCTGTTACAAGCATTGTCTATCTAATTAATTATTCTTACAACCTTTCTCAATTTTATATATTACGATTTCCTTATTACTTCTAGAAGTTTCTATGCCTGTCTTTGATGCAATAGTTGCCACAAATGCATTGATGGATTCAAATGTTTTTCATCGAAGTAAGCAAAGTTCAGCGAGTTTCTAAGTGAATGTTTAGCTCAACTTCACTTTCATTTAATAAGCCATTTCATAGCAACATCCATAGAACGATGCTCAAAGTACAATTGCGTTTTCTTGACAGGTTAAAGGTGAGCAGAACATTTGATCATCCTTAGAGAATGACTGACTAATTTTGACACAATAGATATTAAAATTGATTTGCCCATTAGCTGAAAAAGGAATTAAATAAAATGTATAATTCCATTTGAATGAGCACCGTAAATATGGTATTTTTTCTCATCTTGGCTCATACTATCTTGCTTAGTGTCGGTTTTTGCTTGTGAATAAAAACTTAATGAATTGATTTATTAAGCTTTTAAATCTGCATTTTTCAGTATTTACCGCTGTAAATTTGGTAATTCGCTTTCGAATTGTTGAAATGTGGATCAATGTTTATGCCATACACAATGTAGCTAAGTTTATGAGCATCCAAGGTTTAATTTTGATGCGTGCTCGAGGCGCTAAGATGGAAGTAGCGTCTCGACATATCGTAGGTAGTAATACATTTTTGAACTGTGGTAAATGTACAGTTTTTGTATAGCACATTGAAAAAATCAATAACCGATATGTATTAATTATTTATTAGATTTTTTCCTTCATTTAACAACTGCTCTCCGAAAAAATTATGTTCCCTTATCTTCTTATCTCCCTATTTTCTCCTTATTTTCCCATCAGACATTTTTTATGCCTTCAAGTATCACGTCTCCACCACCTCCAGATTGACAGTCGTCTTTTTCCGGTTCTTTTCTTTCTTCGAACACTAAATACATCATCCGTAATTGAGGATAATATTTTCCCTAGCGGGCAAGGATCACTGTTTCCTCCTCCACAACATCCTTTATATATTTTTTTATTTCTCTTGACCTTTGCATTGATGGTGAAAATACGCACCCTTGTCTTCCGTTTTTCTTTCCCTTGTTTTCTCTTCACTGGTAAGAGATGTAATTACAGATCTTTTGTCTTTAATCCGGCTAAATGTCATGTTTCCGCCCTACGACTTCTACAGTAGATATCTTTCTGTTCCACTCGACTCAATCAAGTGCTTTTTATAACTCCAAAGCCATGAGAAAGACGACAGCTGCTCTACCCTGTTTGCCATTAGAAGCTTAACGGTAAGAAGCGCTCTCTTCCGATTCAGGTTTCCATAAATCCCCGAAGATCTCAATTTAGGAAAATTCTCTCGCAATTCTCTCCATTTCGATTCTTTTCCAGATCGTTGGAATTCCCGGATAATGCTCCAAAAAGAGTTCGCATTTTTCTTCTCTTTTGTTTTCTGAGTCAGTCTTTCGGTTTATCACCAAACAAATCATCACCAATCAAATCATCAATCAAACATCGCAAATAGGTATCCACTCATTTATTGCTCGAGCGCCGTGTTTAATGTTTATCGTATTCGCGAAGTTCACTCTCAAGTCATCAATTTTGGCTTACAATCGTGTCCTGCTAGTGGGCGTTTTCTTCGTTTGCCTTCGTCAATAAAAATTCTCCCTTCAGATAATGGACGTAGCCACTTTTTTATGATCTTCTTTTGTAGGAGATCCACTGTCAGTGCTCTTTTCCTTCTATTTGTTGTTTTCTCTCCTTCCTCAGTGCCTCACTACTTTCCTCTGGAACTGCATAATTTGGTCTTTAACTTTGGCTATTTATCATACAAAAAATCAATTTTTGGGATAAATATTCGATCCAAGTGTTAACTTAAAGAATATTCCATGGTGATTTCGATAAAAACTGCTTCGAGTGGGTAACACAGCTGATAGAAAAGTCAGATGACCCGATTTTCAGAAGGGCACGGAAGAAGTTACTTCCCACCATAATTATCCTGCGAGTAGAATCTCAAACATCCAGTTTAACCATCTTTTGTACTTTTGAATATATGTACATTCTGCTAGCCACATATTTTCTATAGCTCCCTACAAGCGAGAAAAACATAAAAAATGGCAAATTTTTCGTGCCAAATCATTTTTACTTTCTTCTAGCTGAAAAACGGTTAGTGACACGTGGTAAATTTTGGAAGAATATTGTTCCGATGAAATACCAAGTTTAAAAAAACTCAAATCTGGGACTCTCTTGTACTGTTTTTCTCTGAATCAAAAACGAGTTTTTTCGGGAAAAAATGCTGAATTTTAGTACAGTTTTAACAGTTAAGAAAGTTAAAAGAGGAAAAATAATAAAACATTTACATTATATTTAAAATTGTGGGTTTTCAATATATATTTTCTGTTATAGCTAATTCTTAAGATATTTAGGAATGAGTAAAAATCAAAATTCTCAAAAATTTGCATGCACTTTCTTGGAAAAATAGCTGTCGTGGGTAAAAGGGATGTAATTTAAAAAAAAAAATAAAAGGGATGTAAATTTAAAAATAAATACATTCAAGCGCAAATACACGTAGTTATGTGTGTGCAAAAAAGAATTATTTTCCAAAATTGATATACCACCATCAGTGGGTCATTTGACATGAATTCACCCAAAGATACTTCGTTAAGAATGCAAATCTTCTTTGTACTCTCTCCCTTCATTTTCCTTCTTCGACTGTACGTGGCTGGTGTATAAACATCCCTTGCCATACGCCCCTGTGCTAGCCAGCAGGATAGCGTGTAAATGTAGATTCCTCTTCGAAAGCTCTTGATGAAAAGCTTGGCATAATAATGAACAAATTACGTTAAAAATATTGGCGAAATAGGGTTTAAACACGATAGAGAATCGGGAGATAGGTGTTTGACTAATGGTAGCAGGAAAATATACGCCACATAATTAGCATGGTGATACGAATTAAATCATATTTTCTATCACGCTACCCCTGTGGATTATTAAATTTCAACGTGGATCTTCTCAAGTTGGAATTTATTAGTCCACTCGCAATACCATGCTCCTAAAGGAGAGAACATTTCAATTTGATGGACCACGAAATTTATTATGAGGTACGTATGAGTTCTCTTGATAAGACGAAGAGACTGGATTTGTATGCCAGCTAAAATTCTGAATTAACATCCTAATGAACGTCCAGAAAAAAGCCTCCTTCAAGCTTGCGCAAAAGAAGTTGGAGAAAAATTGCGATATAGACATATTGTAATATATGCAGTAAATGACTCATGTTTCCTTTTTGACCACAAGTTGTGGCCGAAGTGATTTCTCAAAATTTTAACTGAGTTAAGTTTTAGCTATCATTTTGATCTCATCAGAAAGTCAACTTATCAAAATGCACCTTGCTTGTCTGACCTTTGTCCACCAATCTGCTCCATATCTGGTGTTCTAGTGCGGGATAACAGCATCGCATCTGTGCTTTCTCCTTGACATTTATACCCACACTTGAAGGACGTGGAGAATTCAATTCTGGAGTATCCTTGAAATATCCGTTTCTCATATGCCTATTACTCATTGCTCCTCTCAATTTATGTTCCAACATGAATAATAGGAATAACTTTGAAATATCACAGTTGCGCTGATGTTATTAATATACTTATATAATTATTATGATACTAAATAATGTTGAAAAAGCCTGTAACAGTTAATCATATTTCAAGCGAGGCTTCTGTTCTGGACGTCTTGGTATTCATCTTCTCAGACAAATATAGTTCAATTTTTTCTGCAGACATGAATTGAGGTAAAATTATATGGCCATAGAGATCTAAGGTAAGGATAAGTGGTATCCTGGAACTTTTCCGTCACAAGACATTAAAGTATTATAATTTGCATCAATTGATAAATCTCATGTCGAAAGAGGTATTTTCTGCCATGTCTTACATTTGAACCTATGTACAAATACGTTGTAAAGTAGGTATTATCCGCAGCTTCCCTCTCCTTAAAATTCTTCTTTACATCATTTTAAATTACTTGGTTACCCGCTTTTTCTTACTTTCTACCCCTCTCACTCTGTTTGGGGTTTATGGTATTTCTTTCATATTTACATTAGTATTTAGAATCACGAATCCTTCAACGTACAAACATTTAGAGATTCATGTGTTTAGAACTATGCGGATGAAGACGAAAATTAAAATTCTGAAAATAGTTTAATTTTATACCATTACTCACATAGCAGAATCCCATATTGAGAAAATTAACCAAATGATCGTTTAATACAAACTGAAATTAGCCAAGTTGCCACAAAATTGGGGTGAACCTTTGTATCATCTCTTTCAGGTGAACACTTCTTGATTGCTTCCTTTTTGATAAGTTTCCATAATTCAATAAGCGACACTTGTAAAACCATGTTAGCAGCATGAGATATGTAGTATATATGAGAAGTAGCATTTTATCCCTGCAATTTTCCCTGGGTAATTCTTCAATATGTGCTCAAGTATTTTAAATATATTTGATTGAAAAAAAATATGTTGAAGTTTATTGCGGATTTTGTGAACAATTTAAATTTACGATGTTGATCGGTTCGAGAGATATCGTTTTATGTTATTTGTGTAATTTGTTTGGATTGGCTTCGTATGCATATTTATTTTTAATCAATCTATTGTTTTCATTTTCTTCAAAGATTTTTTTGAGAATCCGAGAGGAAAATAAATTATATTTAGCTCTTTCTTACTTCCAACACCTTCTACAACAAAATGCTCATTTAAGCCCAATATTGAAAAATTTCGGTGTATCTACCCTCTTGTTAGGCCAGAGTTTTAGCAGTTCCTTATTCATTGATGAGTTTTGGACTGTTCCAACAAGATAGCTTCGTGTTACGATATCTAATTACAAGAAAATAAGTAGCTTTAGCAATTTGTCACTGCCGCATTAAATGTATACTTAATTCTAGTGTGTCGCCCAATGCCATGCAAACTGACACAGGGTGTACGGTAAATGATTGTATATGCTAACAATCGTAATTTCCTCTCTTAATTAGGAACCATATATAGTTTTATTACATCACCCGCTTTAGAATTCCACAGAGTTTATATGTTAATTGACCCCGTCCTCGGAGTTTTAAGTCATGGGAATTTCAACGTTATGCAGACGTGATGCCGTGGGGGGAAGATTTTCATTCGCTATTCCCATCAATTACCCTTCAACCGGCAAATACGTAGGCGAAGCGATGCAGTAGGCGATTGTCATCACACGTACGAAGACCTAAATGACTAAGTTGAAGGCTTCAAACCGGTTTTTAAGGGGGTAAAACTTAATTTATAGAAATGTCTAGGTACATTTTACGCGAGCCATTTGTTAGCGCTCGATTATTTGAGAATGGGCGAATAAAAGAAGGCTGCCGTAAATATGTTGAGTAATACACATGTGTAATGGATGTTTGCTTGTCTTAACGGAATAAAATAAACGATAAATGTGTGGGTATTTGCCTTGGTACGTTCTCGATCGCGCGCCAACGCCTAATGTGTTTTGTTCCGATCCGTAATAAGTGAAGTCGGCCAATAAATGTGAGAAACGGGCCAAGATCACGTCACGTCTTCCTCTTTGAGGTGAAACTCCTCGTTAATAGATGAAACGATCAAGTCCTGCCTCGTATGAGCTTATCAGGTGGAATCTGATGCTTATATCTTAATTTACAAAATTACAACAACAACTATTCGAACAAATGATGCGAAATACTAGATTTCAAATCAATGGCACGCACTTACACGTTATTTCGTTTTTCTCTCAGGCACATGAAGAACATCATCAATACTAAAAACTTGAGGGAGCAAAAGGAGTCATTTATGAGCATAATGGAAGCAAACAGCATGCATAGAAAGGATAGTAAGGAAAGGAAATTATTAAAGCTGAGATTTTTATTGAATCTAACACCGAGAACTGAGGTCTTTAAAAGCAGCCCACCCCTGAATAGAATCATCATTGGCCGTTCAATCCTAAGATTGTTTGACTGTGTTGGCACGTTGGATGTGTTTGTATAAAAAATGAAATGCAGTGAATTTACTGTTAATCACAATACATTCAATTTTATTATTGAAATACATTGTTTTAACTTTACATCAACATTTTCACGTAACAAGAATCCGATTCTTAAATTACAATTGCAATTCTACACATTATTAAGTTTACTTTTGCCATTATTTCCCAAAAAGATAGAATATTTAAAATGACAACATGTATTAAATATAACTTTTCGTTACAAGTAGTGGTATGCGACGGCTCTTGATAGAACCTGGAGCCCTAGGTTGCGATCTATCCTGGAAGGCATGAAAATTCGGGATTTAAGCAAATTATTTAAGCTACGTGTAGCTTGTATGTTAATTTTAGAAAAAACCTAAAACAAACACTTGAATTTCATAAACAGACGGTGATTATCTACCGTATAGCTTCCTCTTACATAAGTTACACTGGTAATAGATGTAGGATTTTATTTCGACAAACCAGTCCACAACTTGTGTTTTCTCTGCTTGATTCGTGGCTGATTGTTGTTTGCATGATTGCTTGCCAGTAACTAACCATCTGGCATATCACGAAACTTAATAATATAAATTCAAAGCTTGTCTGTCATTTAAAACACTTTTACTGAGCAAGTAAAGGTTTATTTTTTTTAAATTTAAAAGCACGTTATTTAGATAATCTATGGACAAACTGTATTTCATTGCTACCAAAAATATTCCTGTTTACGATATATCGGCGGATATTTAGAAAAATATCAGATAAGTCGTAACAATGCAATATCGGCTGCATCTGAGGGGATGACCATTAATGATTCCTAGATTTGACTAATATTTTTATTGACTTATTTATATTCTACATTCACATATCACCCTCCAAGGCACCTCAAGAAACCAGCATGCGATATTATGTTCAAATAACTTTCGCCAGCATACACTACACTATAAGTATTATACCAATGGTTCAGAATCTATTTGAATAAATCCATATTGCAACTATGTAAAAGAGACAAGGAATCCATGCAGGAGTCATTCGAAACGCGGTGTTAGCACTACGTGGCAGATGAAGAAACATACAATAGGGATTATATTTAGAGATGCTAAAACTTAATTTATTCCTATACTCAGAATGCTAGCAATGAGGAAGCTCATGAGAAAATGCTAACGAGATGTTTCCGTTCTGACAACCCATAACTATGACATTCAAATAGATTTCTGCCAGTTGGGTTTCAAAGCGTAGTGGTTACTCTACGAAGCTTAGAGTCTTCTCCACGTGAATATCGCGTGATCGCTTCCTCTGTCAAGAGAAGGAATTCAGACTGTAAGTCATTAAAGGCACGCGGGAAGTGGTAATGCAACCTTTGAGAGAATGATTACGATATGCCTCTGTCTCATCACTCCTCCGGCTTTCATTAACGGGCGATTCTCACGCGCCATAGCTCTCATGAGTTACTCCTCAGGCTCCATCAACAATGATGCACGACACCATACCGGAAGAATTAATTCTTCAAATGAATCAATCTTCTAGGACTTTTATGCTTTGGTTACTCCAGTGACGGCATAAACCTCTCGTTAGTTGAATATGACGCGCATTCTGATGGAATCCTAAGCAAGTAGATTGCATCAGAATGCAAGCAAGCAAGATTCTGCCAAATGCCACACCCTTATCATCTCGATGTTGCATTAAGGTAAAAGGTTTTGCGATCGCCGTCATCGGTAAGCACTCGCATTCTGTCGTCCTCAGCCCAAGCAACTTCATGTGATCAGTAAATGTAATTGGAAGGGCGTAAAAGTTTGCAAACTCGACCCATAGGAACATTTCAAGGATCACGATAGCATTGCCCTGGTTTCTGCGTCTCATTTCCGTGTAAATGGCATTTGCGTCGTCTCTCTGTAGCGAGCTCTACGACTGCCTTCATAAAATCGAAAATACTTAAGATTTCTTAATTTTGAAGCTGTTAGAATATTTTTAAGCAATAACATAATGTTCAGGATCATTTTACTTGTTTTCAAGTCCCCTACGCTATCATATCTCATTTATGTTTTAATGAATAATGAAAGGATAGATCGGCAGCAATAAGTAATTCACCTCTGCCAGAACAAACGAAGATTGTGTTCTCCTAAGCGATGAAATAGTGTGATTTTTAAATAAACGTAAATATTTTTCTTTAGTACAACAAACTTAGGTAACCCTTCCCCATGACAGAGCAGAGGATTTGAATGGTGATTGGTCGAAGCCGTTGTTACAGATTCACTCCACCATATTACCCACATGTTCATTATTAGCTATAATGGCACTTGAGACTGCTTTCCGATTTTTTCTCATGGCTACTGGGGTTTATATTTTAATTACCTGGAAGTACGCCGATTAGTTTTTTGGTAATTAAAGTACACCGGTGCATGTAATGAGTGGTATAGGTTTCTATGAAGTCACTTTGTTTTGCTAGGTTGGATTCCGGTCTTTTAATATTCTCCGTTGTGATATCACTATCTAGTATATTTATAGTTTTGTACCGGTGGTCCCGAAATTTTAAGGTAGAAACGATGACAGACATTATGTGAAGGAAATAGACTCTAGAACTGATAATTTCCAGGCGAGTTAAGAGACCATGATAGATAGATCAATTCTACGATACTCTGGCCCTCACTACGTAGACTTTGTTCTTGTTTTTAATCACATATGATTGTTATTAAAAACTTTCTCCCCTTGAAAAGTCCGGCATAGTTTTTTCTTTTGCTTGATTTAGTATCTTGAAGTATTTATAAATTAATGTAAGAACCAGATAACCGAATCTTGTTTGACATAAAAAGAAACACTTCAAAAATGAAACATTCATCTTGTACAACAAGCAAACACAAACTAGCGCCTGGCGGCCGGAGTAACGCGCAAGGTTCAGATTTGAACTGGAATGAGAGCTGTACGCCTGGTGTGGAATCACCCCGAGGCACACACCCTAGTGGTAGCCTGGACGATACCTCCTACATGTAGACACTCATTGCTAATTACCCTATGCTGACTTGCAGCTAACGTTGCTAGCCTCGCCTCTATTGGCTAGTAAGCGTAACTAAACTGCCATTATCCCAGTTGAGAAAGTGCTTTAGAATATTTAAATGACTAGGTGAAAGTATTTTTCTTCCACATTACAGAAATTTACCCTCATTATTAGCAGCAATATTAATATATTATATCATAGGTCTTTCTGCCAAAAAATTTATTTTTTATCCTCCACTATCTCACATCTTTGGCGAATTGCACTGAAATGATATCAGTGTGCGCTTCAATTAGGATAAATGTTATCAATCAATGTGAATCAATTTGTATTTTCAAAACTTTGGAAAATGATAATCATTAGGGAACATCTTCCAGGTAGTTTAACCGAGATATCGTTTCCCCTAGAATTCTATGAATTTTATCTCATTTTAGAGAAATTATCTCACCTTTATAGAGGTACCAAATGATCAGTCATTCGCAGCACCATTTTTAAAAATATATGCCAGAAAATAGGAGCCGATTCACGTGAGATACGGCACCAGTATGCACAGCAGACTCTATTTTTCTAAAAAATGGAGGACTCCCTAACACCTCCATCTCATCAGTTATTCAACAGTCTCTATTTTGCATGTTTTTCACTATTTATTTTAAATAAATAAATTATTGGCGCAGAAAATTTTGCAGAATCTCAAAAAATCCTTCCCATTTCGATGAAAGAATATATTTCGGTTTATAGGGCATTGGGCACATGAAAAATGTGCAGAAATTGATGGTTACGATGACATTAACGTTTGTGACCTGTGCCGTACATGCAACACCCCAAAATTTCAAAGAAATCTAAATGTCTGACATGTTTCTCAAGACTTATTTGGCGTATTAATAAGCCTTTTTCTGTTTTTAACATCCATTTACTTTTTAATCAATCATAGAAAGGCATTTTTTGTATACCAAAATAGAAAACCCAATTTTTCCTTATTTTTCTAAATTATAGTATTTAATAAAATATATGGCGGCAAATATTGTTTTAATTTATTTGTTTGTTGCTCATAAAATGCATTTTTTTAAACAGTGGAAATTTTCCTTGCACACCTAAAAGGAGATCATTATACCCCGGATACCAGGGGCAAAATGATCCTTTGTATGACATGAATAAATGGATGAATTTAATGTTGTTATACGGTATTAAACATTCAAATAAATTGTCAATAGCAGCTAAAATGACCTTAAGGTAGTCCGAGCGAGGTAGTTCCCTAGTCATAATAGAGACCATATTCGAATTATACGTTTTAATTTCACCAGCTGTAGGACATATCAATTAAATATTGCATTATTAATGGTGCAATATTTTAGCTTTATATGACAGAAACCGTAAGTAATTAAATGAAAATATCTAAATTGGTCTTTTTCTAGACTCATTTTTGCTCTTACGGTGCGTTTGAAACTCCTTCAATACGGAAGGTTTTTTATGATATTACCCAGAACCTACTGTGGTATAGTATGATTGATTTTCGAATATAGTTAAGAAAACAGACAAACTACACACTGTTAGTTTATTCAAGACATCTCAGTGTTAGAAATACCTCATTTTGTAAATATTGTCTCTCAGGAGTGCATCCACGTCCCATTTCTCATGTAAAAGGGCGGGTCTTTTTTTGGCAAATATCTCCAAAAATAATGTGGTAATGGGTAGAGTATTTATGTCATTGGATAAGGAGTGATTATTCTTTTAAATGAGACCAAATTCATTGATTTCTAAGTGAAATAATTTTTCGCTTAAACTACCTTAAAAACACATAGGTATATAGCTTTTCCCCTTGTACTTAACTTTTATCACACTATAAATGTAAAATATATTTTAGAGGCATAATTTAGCCCTGGTCTCACCTAGTGCGCTTTTACAAACTCACCACTGTGCGACGCGGTACAAGTTTGTTGCCATAGTTTCCGCGACGTTATAATACTACTAGGCCGTGGTGATTTCTGGGCTCAAACTGACCCCATCCCATAGGCAAAGCGAAAATCCCTCCTCCAAACAAGTTCCCCCTCATTTCCCCATCCAAGCACTCTTCCCCATTTCCTTCTCAAGTCCCTCCCCTTCGTTGAAATATTCACAACCGCATCTTCGCTCATTAAGCCGAAGGCCGCCATTATTCCCTCATTCTGATTCAAATCGATTTCTCTCCCTCTCTCTCCTCCTTCCTCTCTATTCTTCTCCTCCCCTCCCCTTTCACCCGGTGTTGTCACCTGAATGGCCCTTTGTCTCCAAACCCTTCCATTCCTCTCTCTCATTTCCCTATCTCCCGATTTCACGAGGACCCACAACCCAACTCTCCCATTCACCCCAAGGTCCCTCGTCTCACCATCTCTGTCTGTCTGTGTCTCTCCCTCTTCTAATACTCTTGCAAATCTTCTTCGGAGAAGTATGCGCCGTGATATCCCTCTCGTTTATTTCTTTTTGCCTCGCAGCGGCCGACTCCATCTTTATAATACCTCCTTCCACACCCTCTCGAACCGAGTGGGTGGTTTTTGCATGCAATTCCCGCCTGGAAGCGCCCTCATTACGAGTGTCTGCTGGCTTACTCCCATGTCGGGCGCAGCTATGCTTGGACGATCTCGTCGGCGCAAACCTCGGGCCAAAAATTTGCACAGCGAAACTATATTGCTCCTCTCAAAGGTCATGTCGACACACGAGTTTTGACGCCACGGCTCGTACTAGAAATATACCATACAATATCATGAAAGATATCTTGGTGTAAGTAAAATATCTTGGAATTACCTTAAGTTCTGATATTTCGAGGCAAACACATACAAAACATATGCAGCACAGCATTTAAGAAACTAGGTTTTGTTAAGTGTATATAGTAGGAAGGTCCTCGGATGAAAAAGTAAAAGTTCGCTCTGGTTAGGCCACACCTCGAATACACCGCGAGCATTTGGGACCATGATCATGAGGATTGAACCACAAAAATTAATAAAATACAAAGAAAAGAAGCACGCTTCGTTAAAAGTTGCTAGGAGCGAGCATATAGTATCTTTTTAGTAACATCTTTTAGAGGAATTAAGGTAAGAGCCCCTAGAGACTCGAAGACTGCACACTAAGCTTAGATTGCTTGATAAATTCAGAATTGGTGCGTTTCAGAGGGACACAGAGAATATTATCATGAAGCCTCACTACATCTCTAGGTTTGACATGAGCGATAAAATAAGAGAGATATTTTGGCGGACAGATAGGTACAAAACCTGATTCTTTCCGTGCACAATCAGTGACCACAATAAAAACTGAGCTCTTCTAAGTACACACCCATAATACACGTCAACATTTCACCTCCCAAAATCTTACATCTTCACACAGCTGTTGACTCAACACCCCGTGCCACACGCCCAATCTGCGACTTGCTGGGTATTATGTAGATGTAGATATACTTACCCTGATGAGCTGAGGTTTTGCAGCCATGTTATATATTCGGGAGGAGAACACTTTTGTGCAATCCTATTTTCTCTTCCCTCGAGATAAGCACTCATTCCTAGATATCTACTTACAATTTTCCTACAGAATTTCTCTCGCCTTAAAATCTCTTCATCTATTCATCCATCTTTTGAATACATTCGGCCAAGATTATCTAACCCATCACCTTGTTCAATAGGCCGACAGATTATTTTTAATTATTGAATCAAGATATTTGCATAAAATTTACTCGTGATAAGAACAAGGCATTAAAACTTCCATCTTTAGCATACGAAGCTACTGCTCCAACCAGTTCCTGGAAGCAATTTAATATTTCCCATTGCAGTCTTCTTCCTTCACCATGATTTAAAAAGCACAATTGGTACCAAGCGGTGATGATTGGTGCTGGTCAAAGGCAGTTTGTGCAAAGAATTCACGTAGAATTTTACGTAGAAATCAATAAGTTCGGTCTCATTTCAAATGAAAAAAATATGTCTTTTAAAGATAAGAAAAATATCAGGCATTCACCGAACTATTTTTCGTGGTATCTGCCAAAAAATGCCCGCCATTGTGCTTGGAAAATAATGCGTGAATGCACTCCAATGAGGCATAATAAAAAATGAGGAGTTTCTAGTGCCTAGATCTCGCAAAAAAATTAACTGTGAGATGTTTGTGTATTTTTTTCTCCTATTCACCGTTCAGTAATTGCAGTAATGTTTTTGGAGTCGCAGAAAGCCTTCCTTTGAAGAGGAGTTTTAAACGTACCATGTGAAAAAAATCAAGACTTAAGTAGGCATTTTTATTTAATGACTGAGAATTCCAGTCACGTAGAAGTATATGGTTGCACTATTAATATGACAATACTTACGTTGTGCTTCCCACAGATGCTAAAATAAAAACGTCGAATTCTTAAATGGTCTCCATTATGACAAGGGAAAAATCTCGCTCAAACTAACTAAGTTTGCACATTAGTTACAGAAAATGTATCATAACTAGATATGACTTGATGTTTAAAAATATTCTGTCAACATTCCACAAGTATCATCGTAAGTATTATCCGTTTTATTGATACTGTGATAAATAAAAGGAACATAATCACAAAACTCCAACCACTGTACGAACTAGCCTCGCCATTTGAGTAACCAGTCGTTAGATTCATTCTCCTATATTGAGTAAAGTGATATAACGAAGAATATTCTGTATCAAGTGATGTATTATTTCAAAGTTTATGTATATTCTTAGTTCCATGCATCAGTCACCTATGTTAGTTTGCTTCCGCCCTTCTAACATTTAACACCAAGGCAGGCAGCAGGGAGTTTTCTTCATTTCATGCATATCGAGAACGCCAATAAAAAATACGTGAGCTAAGTAGATAAATTGCTGTTGCGTAACGCAATGCTTGGTGTTCCACTTATACATTGTTCCCATTGTTCTCTCCAGTATCCATCTCATTGACGAATCGCCTGAATCATATCGCTTGAGACATCCTCGGTAGCCGACCCCTGGGCCAAAATTTATGTAATCGAAATTCAATATAAACGCAAGCGGTAATTTACTTCTCATTCGCTACGCCATTGTGCTCTTGTCATGATTGCATTGTGACCACCATGATCCAATCTCCGTCAAAGCCCATCCATTTTTTTGGAGTTTTTTTTATATTCAAAGGGAAAAACTCTCTTACTATTCTTAATAGAAAGGTTCTAACATCGTGTCAAAATGGTGCGTTTCCTCTTACACCTGTTCAACCATAAATTTAGGCGTGATAAACATACGTTAGACTGAATTCCTGTGATCGATTTAAAAGTCATGTCAGGAGAATTGCTTCTTTCTCATTCCATTATGATGTTGCAAGCACCGCCTAAAACAAAGATTGGATTAAATTTTTTTATGATTACCTTCTTAGAGCGTCTTGTTTTTATGGTGGAACTTCCTCAGCATCTACCTAAAAATCATAACGGTAAACGCACCGGTTTGATAATTTTTCTATCAAACTCGCTCTAGATTTTTCCACAAATTTGAGTTAATTTCATCTAATTCATTTTTAAGTTATAAATTTTAATGTGTTTTCTTTGATAATTGAAAGCTATAAAACATATAGCAAACTTAGGTCCCAGAATGTTGTTTCCTCTTATATACACCATATTCTTGCCGACTTTCCCAATGTATGTAATTCTCTTGGACCGCTATCAAGTTGATACCAGCTTAGCTCAAATTGTCATTTATTTAATTTTTGCTAATTGATATTGCCTTTTGGCACCAAAATGAGGAATATTTGTTTTATGATATAAGGAGATTCTCCGGTCATGTTCAATTTGTAATGTACCTATACGCACCAAATGTATTTTGATGCTGTGGTTTCTTCTTCGTATGGATAACTTTCCCTTGGAGAAAAATATCTATATCTACAACTGCCCAAGGAGCCTCCGCATGGGTGTAAGGCAGGGGGTTTCAGCACACCAGACTAGTAAATGTGTAAAGGACAAGGTTTTAGGGAAGTGAATGATAATGTGTATGCTGGGAGTTTTCTGAGTGGAGCTCAGTTTTAACTATAATCAGCAACCCTGTGCAAGCATTTGTAGATGAAACTTGAAGAATTAAATTTCCAGATTCCAAATTGAATTTCCAGAGTAAACTCACCCTAATATGTACTATCAAGTACTTGATCTGCCTCGGTAGTAAATCAAATTCAAAGGCTTTTGATTGAACGTTTATGATTGAATACCTATTATTTATTACTCGTATTTGGAATCCTATTATTTATATATAGTTTTTGAGGAAAAAGAAGTACCTATATATAAATACAATAATGGCTTTCAATTGTTTTGAATAAATATATTTTTACCTGGAAAGACGAGGAAAATACCTCCACTCTAACTACAAAGTTATTCTTGGTAACCCTCGAACGGGAAGAAGATGATTATCAGCAGTCTTTTGGAACTGAGGGTTTTGAAAATGCTTCAGAAGGACGAACGAAATAACGACGAACCCGAGAGAGACATAATGGGCGGAAGTTTCCGAAGATATGTGACATTTTTTCAGTACCTAGAATCCAAAAATCCCGGCAATTTTCAGTAGAATTGGCAACTATGATGATGAATGCTCTGTCTGCTGCGAGCGCCAGCGGTGCTTGCATTTCATTCGCAAGCACTGAGCGAAAAGTTGGGCGTCTTCTTCGCAAGCGGATGACTTTGTATAAAATACAATGCCGAGCTTAGAACAGGAAATGCATGTTACACCGGGAGAAAATCTTTCACCAATATTAGGACATGAAGCCGCAAGAAAAAACTATGTAGAATATCATGCATGAGGGTTTAGGTTCTTTGCTCCTAGATTCATAAAGTAAACCAAACTAATAGCAACACAAAACTGCCTTTTGAACCGAGCTAGCGTGGCAACTGCCCCGAGTCCCGCGCTTCCATGAGCCTCGCATTTTTGGAGGAACGCGGTAATCACAGGCTGGATAAATGAAACGATAACTGGTGTGACCGCCACATTACTGTATCTATCATTGGTCAGTGTATCTTAATCGTCTACTCCTTGTATCGAGATACGGAAATTTGCGTGTTATTTAAGATTCCTATACCTCTTTTGGACTTTAAAATATTTTAGTTTCAGTAAGAAGTAAGGCACATTTAAAATAAATAAATAAATTGTAAATAATTAGATCTCACACAAATTGCGAATTGGTTTCATAATATAGGGGTTGAATAATCACAATTTTTGGGTCCGTAAACCATAGTTGCGCTGGGCCGCACAAATCATAGTTGCCTAGACGCTGACTAGTCAAGGCGTTGCTCAAACCCCCGCAAGTTGCAGGGGTTGGATTGGATATTTGGGGAAGCGACCGACTGCTAAGGTCATTTGCGCCATAGAGGACAGGTAAAGGGGGAGGGGTGGATAGAAACCCGGCGTCGGCATTATCGAAAGGCGCCAAGGGGACCACGGCTTAACGTGTCATCCGACACACGGAGAACTGTACTTGAAGTGTTCTCCACAAGACACTCATGTAGGGATCGGGTTTCCTCTGAAATACATCCAACTCTGCAGTATGCCCGTATGGTTAGCCAGTACTCGAGCCACCACATCAACCCGACCCCCGCTAGCGAAAGGGGAGAACCTGGAGTAATATAGAAACATGGTAAATGAAAAGTATAACTTAGTTATTCCATTTCCATACTTTTCATTTACAATGTTGAGCGAATTCCGCGAAGTCACGCCCAAGACAACGTAATATAGAAACGAAGTCTACCGTAAGTACGAATTACCTGCTGTTCTCAGGAGACCGATTTAGCCCATATTTTCTGCTCCTATCTTGAACAGTAAAATGATTGCAAACAAATGAGCGATGTTATCGTAGGATGTTGATCAATTTCTTTACGCATGTATAATTGGAAAAATGAATACATAACTTGCTTAAATTGAACAGGAAGAGAATGCCTGTCTTCTCTAAACTCGGACTCTTGTCTTATCCCACGATTACGCTCTTCAGATCGACATACCTCCGTCCTCTATTCATCCTATCCTTAAAGCTTATTCTCTATCTCCTCCTACTCCGCTTACTCTACCACGATCTTTGGCAGACCTTTTCCAAACAATACCTGTTCCAAACATCTCCTCTGCCTCCATCTAAACTCTCCATGCAGTAATAGATGGGATAGCTGCTTTTTTTCTCTACCTATTCCTTAAATACAATATATATATGTATGTATACATATATGCAACTGAGAATTGGTCATCTATCAATTTGTATAATTAAACATAGAAAGGACAAATATACTTTTAGTATTCTGTAAACAACGCCGCTTTTTATGGAATTCCTTCTGAAGGGTGGTTGGAGATATTTCTGTTTAAGTACCGATTTGAGTGAAGCTATGCTTACGCGTTTTAAAGTCCGATGTGTTTTGATAGGAGTGATATAGATGGCCCATCATGTATATTTATTGAAAATTCGATTTCATAGCACCTCTAAGCATGAAATGATACATTTCTGTTTCTTATAATTGTTGCTAACAATTATCACTACGAGATCAGGATTGGAAACCAACATTTTTCGATGTATTTCCGAGTAAATTTTGACCACTTGGGAAATTTAAGTGATTACCTGCTATAATTAAGGATAAAAATTTGAAATATAACTCATGCTTCATTTCCATATTTTCCAGCGTGGCTAGCTTCAACGCATAAATATAGATATACTTAAGTAAACTGGGGATCAAAAATTTTTTTTTCGATTTCCTCAACAATTATTATAATGTGCAATTAATGACCCATGATTGCCGCTTCAGCTAACTTAAATATCTTTTGTAGTCCGGTGTAGAATTAGATCAAAATAGTAGCATACTTTGGAGAATGGATTTAATTTATGACCAAATCCTCTTCAGTTACCATGAAGGAACAGCTTTTGCTAATAAAATGGAAATTTTAACTTTCGCTCAGGACGTCACAATTCTGTCTGGTTGTGGGCGTTACTATGCGTTTCTCTAGCCTAGAATATCTCAACAATTGGGTCGAATACTCCGCGCAACCAATTCCACTCAAAACGGATCGAAGCTTTGCTGACGTGAAATTCGCGCGGGAAATAAACCTTCGCCTATATTCTTTCTTTGCTTTTTTATTGAGGACGACGCCTTTGCGAGCGGGAATCACAATGGAGAGAAAAGCATTGAGCGAGTTAAAAAGATATATATTTTACGACTAGGGGGATAATTCACGAGCGAACTTTGAGATTGAAGACGTGAAAAACTAATGGTCGTCGTCTTTGACATGACCGTTTCCATTTTGCGCCGCAAGGAGGCGAGTGGGTGATCGACGGGTCGTGTGTCGCGCGCGGCCATGTGTCACGTCAGCCGTTGAGCCGTTCTTTCGACTCAGGGAAGGCCTAACCTTGTTTTCCCCCTCGGATCGTCGGCGACAAATCGCCCGACAAGCCTCCTGTCGCATTTGATTCATAAGCCTGTGTCAAGTCAGGTCGGTTTCTAAGCTGTTTGAGGCTAATCCTCTTGGAGGTATAGACAGCCTTTATGCGGTCCGAAGACTAACCTTGTCGCTAAGGAATTCTCGCCTCCATGCGGAACCAATTGTCTCGGGTAATGGATAAATGAAGAGGCTGGAGTTAAGGTAGTCCGAGCGAGATAGTTCCCTAATCATATTAGAGGCCATATTCGAATTATACGTTTTAATTTCATGAGCTGTAAAACACATCAATTAAATATTGCATTATAAATGGTGCATAAATATAGTTTTATGTGACAGAAATTGTAAATAATTAAATGAAAATATCTAAATAACTCTTCAACTTGACTCATTTTTCTTGCGCGGTGGATTTGAAACTTCTTTAAAATTAAAGGTTTTTTCGTGATATCCAAGAACCTACTTCGGCGACAATATGATTAATTTTCAAATATAGTTGGGAAAACATACTATCTACACGCTGTTAGTTTTTTACGACATCTAAGTGTGAGAAATTCCTCGTTTTGTAAATACATAATGTCTCTCAGGAGTGCATACACGTACCATTTCCCGTGTGAAAGGGCAAGTATTTTTCGGCAAATATCTCGGAAAGTAATGAGTTAAGGGGTTGAATCTTTGGTGGCATTAGAAGAGTGAGATATTTTTCTTTAAAATGAGACCAAATTCATTGATTTCTAAGTAAAATGATATTTCGCCCAAACTACCTTAAATAACGGTAAGCTAACATTTTGGAAAGTCGAGGAAAGTCTTATGCTGTGTGATGAATGGCATATTTTTATTGTTATCACCATTAAATCTATGTCGATGTAAATATGTTTGGATGAGCATAACAGCGCTGCAATGAGCAAATCTCTTTTTTAAGAAGATGTTACTACTTTACTGTTTATTCAGCTCTGCATATTTTCGATGACAAAGGAAAATGCATTGGCTCTGGACATTTGCCAGTGCATTTCCTTTTTGAACAATTATGAAAGAGTCCTACATGTTTCACCAAACACAATTGCATTTCCTTATTATATCTATCCCATCGAACGATCCACAAAGCCTATTCTCTTTCGTCCCTCTGTTTACTCAACATTCACCCTTTACTCACGTCTTACAGCTCTCCTTATCCCCTAATTACCCGTTCCTCTTTACCACTTCTTCTCACCCGATATATCTCCAGTAGTTCTTTCTCCTCGCCCATCTTGAAACTACGTCTTTTTTATTCTAGTCTGCCTCCGTGATTCCACCATTATCAGCTAAGGCCATTTCACAAATGTTTGTGGCAGAGTTCTATCCTCTTTCTTGAGGTCATACCATTGGTGTGTCTCTTTCACGTTTTTAATTAAAAAGATTGGATTGGATATTTGGGGATGCGACCGACAGCTAATGTCATTTGCGCCATAGGGGATAGGTAAGGGAGTAAGGGTGGATAGAAACCCGGCGTCGGCATTAGCCTGCTCTTATCGATAGGCGCCATGGGGACCACGGTTTAACGTCTCATCCGGCAGACGGAGCACTGTACTGGAAGTGCCCTCCGCAAGACACTGAAGTAGGGATCGGGTTTCCTCTGAAAAACATCCACCTCTGCAGGGATCCACCTCTGCAGGGATCCACCTCTGCAACCCTGGTCGCCCGTATGGTTAGCCAGCACTCTAGCCACCACACCGACCCGATCCCCAGTTAAAAGAAAGATGTTTTCTCCATAAAATTCGCATTTTTTTCATAATGTGTATCAAGCATGTTTACCATATTTTCTGGGACTGTGGGAGTAAAATGATAACGAATATTCAAAGTGAGGCTTGGAAAGGATAAGGCTTGAAGAGGATGATGGTTGGGATAAATCGTGGTTTGTGGGGAAGAGGAGATAAACATATATTACGGTGGCATTGCGTTACTTCATCAGCTGAAGTGGGGTTAGTTGTTAGAAAATAGATTGTTATAAATGTGCCTATTGTTGAGTGAAGTAGAGTTTTATAATGGCAATAAAAATAGGGGAAAGGACAATAAAAACATAACCTATCAATAAAATATCAAATGATGGTGATGTATGGGTGCAATTAGGGCAAACTTGCTGTGCCAGAATTCAGCGACTGTATCATGCGTTCGAGCCTAATACTAGAAAATGATCCCTCAACGATGTCCTGATGAAATGCGGGTCTTCTCACAAGATTTTATTTGTTATGGTAATAATGTTAACAAATGTATGTACGTTTTTTTATGGAAAATCATAAGTAAACATAATAGGCCGGTTCCATTGAAACTTCCTCTCTGCGTTAAAAGTGGAAGAATGTGTTAGACTCAGTTAAACCTTACCTCTGAATAATTTGTTCATGAAGATGTTTCAAGAAAGTTAAAGGATGTGTAAAAGTAAAAATTTAAGGATAAATATTGTGACGATTACAATGTTTTGCATAATTACCAAGATTTATGGTGAAGTTATTTATGTGCTGACCTATTTGGCCACAATATCATCAAATTTTATAATAATAACATAATTTCTTTGACGATTGTGATTTTGTTAGTTCAAAATATTTTCCCATCAATTCCCCTAGAAAGATTTACGACAAACGAACCGCAGTAGTTTTCAGTAGTTCAGTTATGGCACAATTTTATTGTGGATTCATTTCTTCATACTATTTATCTTCGAAGAGCCATTGCATGTGTGAGTGTTAAATATCTACTATAAACTCAGCTTGGTGATAGTAAATTTTTTTATTCTTTTCATTCTGCTTTTACTCATTTTATGAAAGAATATAATGAGTATTGAGTATGTATTAAAATTTTTTATTTCTCTTTAAACTGTGGTTTAATGTCTTACTATTTATTTTAAAATACCTTCCCGTAGATATTCGTCGAAAACTGATATCGACTTAAGTCATTTGCCACGTTGAGAATTAGAGAGTAGATTCTTGAGGGTTGAATCCTTTTGGGAAATTTGGATGATGGAGGAAAGGCTGGCGTCTGTATTAGGTTACTTAGGTGGTGGTGCTTGCTGAGGTAGGGTCAGGTCACTGAAATATCATTGCCGCTGTTTGGGTTCGGACCCAGACCCTTGGAGTTTGAAATAAGCTATACTCCAGCCACCGGAGCTTTCCACTGTGATTGTGCAATTGATAATTCAATTTATGCTCACCTCTCTCACCATATTCTGTAATAAGAATCAGGTTCATGCGGTAGATAGAGTAGTGGCTTTCCATTTTGAGGGATCAGATTCGAATCCCGGAGTTGGAGGAAAATTTTCAGCGAATCCCTGATCCCAGATTGGGTACTAAGTTTGAACAGCTCTTTTGGTGAAGTGCCTTTACCACATGACAGGACCCGTTGGCCACTTGGCGCCTTTCACCAGACAGCAGGCAAATAAAGACATCGAGTTTCTCTTCTTTCCTCCATTCCTTTATGACAATAATTTATTCTTCAGGATCTTCTATAAATTAAACACAACTACTACTATAACCAAATATAGACTGGAAATGAAGGTATTTCTTTGAAGAATCTCAGATTTGGATCTACCATCACGCTCATCCACTAGTACAAGAAAATTCCATTATACTAGCCTCGTTTTGTCTCTTAATTTTCATTAAGTTATCACTTAAGGGGACATAGGCTTATACCATTAAACTTTAGAGTGTGATAATTGCTGAGATTAGCAGATATAATTTTCTTTATCCTTTACATGAGTGCTTTTAACTAAGTACAAGGAACTGTAGTCCATTCACTACTCTAATGTAGTTCATTCACTACTCTTTTAATGCCCTACTGTACATTTTGCTAAATTATACAAAATTGCTCCCCATTTTGGGAAGAAACCCTCTTTATTGAGCGCTGCCCGGTTCACCGATAATGCACAAGTGCATTCATGAAGGAGCGGTTAAAGATGTAATTATTTATCATGTAAAGAAATAAAAAATGAGCAATTTTTTCACATTGGTATGTTTCATACCAAGGCCAGAATCATGAAATCTTCGGCCATATGATTCCTTGGCCCAAACAGTATTGGACGAATTTACGGATTGGCTGCGATTCACCTGAGCTATTATCATGGAAAGGGTTAGACACGGGTATACAAACACAATCTAACATTGCAAAAATAAATTTGATTCATCCTTACCAGAAAGAAACTATTTTTTTAAACTGCGGCAACATTTACCCTCTCTCTTGGTATTGACATCGTACAAATATCTCCATTAGCAACCCACATAACTATAGTTCACGGTGCAGGTGATGTCGTCTGGTGGCAACCCCTTCATCTACATCTACATAATACCCTGTAAGCCCCTTCGTGGGCGTGTGGCAGGGGCTGTTAGATCACCAGCCGTGTAAATATGTAAGGTTTTGGGAGGTGAAATGGTGTTCGTGTACTATGGGAGTGTATTAAGCGGAGCTAATATTTTATTGAGGTTACTTATTGTGCGCGGTAAAAACGAGTTTTTGTACCAATCTGTTCGGCAATATCTCTCTCTTAATTCATCGCTTCTGTCAGATCTAGTGATGTAATTAGGAGTCTGATAATATTTTCTATGTAGCTCTGAAAAATATCAGTTCAGAATTTCTCAAGCAACCTAATCCTAGCGTGTAACCTCCGAGTCTCTAGGAGATCCCACCTTTATCCCTCTAAAAGTTGTGAGACACTATATGTACGCTCGTAGCAGTTTTTAACGAAACGCGCTGCTTTCCTTTGTATTTTATTAATTTTGTTGGTTAAATCTATTTGACTAGGGTTCCAAATGCTCGCGGCGTGGTATGTTATGTATCCATATTACCAACCAGCTAATAAAATTATTTAAACATTCGACCCAAGCAACTAAATTACTCCATCTTTTAGAGTCCATGCCCTCTTACTTTTATTATTTACCTCAGTGTCTTTGTCCGGCAAACACGATATATTCGTTACCTTTGGAATGGATAAGGGTCTGATGTAAACTGCATGTCATCACCAGGAAAACATCAAAAGCCTTCATCACATGCTATAATGATCTGTTTGCGACCCCGCGCGAGACAAAAACGAGTCTCTCTCTCACCATTTTGGGAAGAAACCCTCTTTATTGAGCGCTGCTCGGTTCACCGAGTATGCACAAGTGCATTCATGAACCGCGTAGAGACGCATTCTGTGTGTACTTATTACGCGGGTGGAGCCCAGAGATAAAGTGTGGACCAAAGACCTCTCTCGGGTCTTTGTACTCGCCGACCGACCAAGCTGGCCGTGAATACATACATTCATATGCACGCACGTATCTTTCACTCTCACCCCATCTCTCCTTCTTCCTCCTCCCCCCCCCCCCCAGAGAGGATAATGAAAAACGGGAGCAAGCCCTGCTTTTGTGCCCGGGGTTGGGTTGTTTAATGTCGCCGCGCTGCGTTCCGCTTGCGAGATGAACGGCGAGACAAAAGAAATGCAGGAAGCGCGACCCTTTTTCGTGTCCCTCCTCTCTTCCTCCCACACTCACTCCCATCCCTTTCCACTCCCTCATTCTTGCGCAAGCAATCATTTGTTGTCCCGTGACGGCATGCCTGCAGCTAAAGGAGGGGGAGATGGGTAGGGGAGGGATGGTGGATCCCCCTCACGAAATGGGCTGCGGCTGCTGTCAAGGAGCCCCTTCGCAGCAACTACAGATATATGTGCATGGAAATTATTCAGTATAGACTTGAACTTCGCATGATCCGTGGGTGTGATTATAGTGACGACACCGGGATTAACTTGGTAGAATTTGTCCATATTTAATAAAATAGACATACTTTGTACTTTTTCACAGGTAATTCATCATTATCATCATTGTGATTCTGTCCTTGGACAGGCTTCAACGGTACTGCCTCTCTCTTCATCTCTTCATAGCTCCTTCCTTTTTTTGATGTCTGTATGCATTCCGTGCCTCCTCCTTCCTATTCCTCTTCCTCTCTTCCCTTCTATTTTCCCTTCTATAACTAATTTCTGAACACTATTCCTCCTTAAAATATGACCAATCCAATTAGTCTTCCTCTTTTTAATTTGTCTCAAAGTACTCCTTTCTTCTCCAATCCTCCTCAGCACCTCCTCATTCCCAACTCTATCTTTCCACCCAATTCTCTCCATTCATCGCCACAGCCACATCTCAAAGCTTTCCAAGTATTTTTCTTCTCTCTTCTTCAAGGTCCATGTTTCGCATCCGTATATCCGTACAATACTCCATATGAAGCATTTTGCAAATCGTTTTCTTATATCTGTCCTGACAATCCTCGATGTCACCAGTTCCTTAATTTTGCTAAATGCTACTTTTCCTTGGCGCAATTCTACTTTTAATTTCCTCTGTACAATTGCCGTTCTGAGTTAATATACTTCCCAGGTACTTGAAGGAACTTATTTGTTTTCATTTTTCTTTTTCCAGCCATACATTTAATGGTCTTTCTGTCTTCGCTACTCTCATAACCATAGTTTTCTTTCTATTTATCCTCATTACACACTCTCCACTTTTCTTCCCAATCTTTCCATCATCTTCTAGAGTTCTTGATTCTCTGCTATTATTGTCTGGTCATCTCTTGAAGAGTCCCTTGAAAATGAGACGAACGTGTTGAAACCGGTTGAGAAATAAATAACGTGTGGAAAATTACAAATAATGTCTATTTTATTAAGTATGGGTGTGAGTTTGAAGCCCCCGACAAATCTTACATTTTAGATGGGCCGGTACGAAGTTTTCGAGGCTGAGACGGCCAAATTCACTGCCGAGGCTCGGAAATTATGAGACCGTACTGAATGCTCCCCTTGTCGGCGAATACACAAAACTTCATTTAAGAATCGACAAGAAGTTGCAAAAGTACTTGAATAATCAAGTTTTGTTTTTTAATGTATACAAAAATTATTCTTATGGAAAAATAATTCCAAAAAATTCTAATCCATCTTTAAAAGAGGATATAAGAAAGACAATGGGACACTTCCAAACTTATACTAATCAGACGACCACAGTTTATATATGTTATAATAACATCAGATGCTGATGATGGTATAACACACCGAAACCATCGTCGGTTAACAAATAAAATTCTGAAAGTGTGCCAGAATTTTTCATTTTTTCTCTTTTGAAGATGGGTATTAAGAGCTTCCAGTAAGTCAGTGTCAACTTTTTCAAACCAAAATCAAAGCTACATGAAGCATACAAAAATATATTAAAAAATATTAAATAGTCATCCATCAATTTTAGGGGTACAATTAGGGGTACAATGAAAAAAAATTGAAAAATTAATCGTTTCTTTGAAAAAATTACTGCTAATGCTCAAAAGTTTATATTTTACTTTAAATTTAAATATTACGTTTAAACACCATTTAAATATTACATTAAAACACCAATACTGTACCAAAGCTTCGCTTTCAAACGACATTTCAAGAGCACAGGTCGTGCAATATCTCTGTCTTTGATGAAGGCTTTAAAATAATCGATATTTTTATCTTGAATATCTGGAACTGTAATAGTAAAAAAAACAAGAAGAAACGTTATCTCACACCCTCGGAATGCTATCTCACATCCCA
The DNA here is from genome assembly GCA_963169105.1 of Ceriagrion tenellum. Classification (NCBI taxonomy): domain Eukaryota; kingdom Metazoa; phylum Arthropoda; class Insecta; order Odonata; family Coenagrionidae; genus Ceriagrion; species Ceriagrion tenellum. Next base: position 128,804,366 of record OY720637.1, read on the forward strand.
TGGGGTTTGAGGACCCCTGCTTAGGAAACCCTGTCGTAGTGGGAACCGATAGAGGTCTTTTCTTTAAATTAGCATCGGTCTCGAGTAAAAGAAGCAAAAAATAAATATTTCTGCATTTTTGGATATAATTAAATGGATTATTTTTCTAAAAAATCGTCTTACCCGTATTTCAACAGCGTCTGTCTACAGGACGAATAAGTTATTGTCTAGGTAAACAATCTACGCGGTGAACACTCGATAATGCAGGAATATTTCATTCAAACGCCCGGGAAATCTATGTCGACGCAAAAAAACCATTGCAAAAATGCTCTTTTAAGAGGGCAGATTATTGCCCAGTCCACTGTTGGACGTTAGTTAGAGGCGTCACGTATTTTTCTGCTACAAAAGTCATGCAACCGAACGATAGTAGAATTCGCAATTCACCCATTTATTATGCGAACTGATTTATATCTCATTCTTACTTAGTATGAAGGAATTGCCATGAGATAAATTCGGTTTGGACCGGGAATCGAACCACGGACCTATAGTTTGCCGGACTAATGCGCAGACCACTACGCTATCCAGACTTCCTAATTCCCATGGCAATTTTGGTGGATAACGTATGGGCACAACATGAAGGGCATACAAGTACTTCAATAAAGTAAGGAAAAACGTTGATTGCAGCTTATTTACAATAAGTAGTGCAAAAATATATTTGAATATATTTACAAAACTGCTCGAGGAATAGAAAATCGTAGTATTTATTCTTAAAATGTTGTAAATTTGTCATTTGAGGTATTTCGTTCCTATCAGCGGTGGTCTTGACGACGACGGATTTATGAAATATTATGGTTGTCTGTAGAAGTAAATACAGGTCGGATGGATTAATTTTGTTTGACATGGTTCTATTTCCAGGGTAATAACGATAGAGGTCAAGGAGACACATTGGAGTTTTACGATTGAATGAAGATAGTAGAAAGATACAAATATGATATTTCCTTCTATCGGGAATATCCAGCCGATGTAGTTTTTTGCCCAAAGGTGAATAAGCTCGTCCTGGTGTAGAATAATATTGAATTGTTGGCAGGAATTTTCTAAATGCTTCAGTTAATTATTCAATTCATTTGACAGGTCACCATGAAATAATCCAGTTGAGTAAAAATTAAATCCCTAATAAATAATTACCTGTTGAGCAATGAAAGGACTATCTTCTGGGTTTCGAGCTGGTATAATAGTTCATCAGTTCAGTCATAAATTGAATTTAACTGGTCATACTGTCAGGTTTCAATTCACAATTATACCTAAGCTACGGACAGAATTCGAATAAGGAATAACTACGTAATCAAGCTCAATAAAGGATATTGTTCCGCAGTTGATTCTATTGATCAATCTGGCATCACCAATAATAATTGGCTTCGTTTTAGTTTCATTTAAAGCTAAAAACTTTTATTTGGCTCCATCATGTATTGCTTCGGTATCGCTATGTATCATTGTGAAGGCTTCATTTAGGCCTATTGTAAAGCAGTGATGATAGATTTGATGGTCATCAGCATTAAGCATTAATTTACAATTTTTTATTATTTCCGGTATATTTAGCATGTACGGCTTTTGCAAAGAGAAAAATTGAGGGCCTAAAAAAAACCTTTGAGGGACATATAGTTTAATGGTTTGCCATGAGGATGAGTTACCTGTGATCAATGGCAATAAATCCGTCTCCTTACAAAAACTTTGTCCCCTTACCATAGAACTTCTTGTTAGACTTCTCGGTAGTGTTTTCGTTATGTACTCATATAAGGGTTCCAATATCAGTTTTCTTCTTTTAATGGATTGTAAATATCCTAATTCCTTTCACGTAGGGCAGATTTTCCTCCAAGGTAGTGCCCAAGTAATTAAATTGTTTTTCTTGCCCGGTTCATGCTACGTTTGTACACATTGCTGCATTATATCCACCAACTTGATTTGATTTATTAAACCTAAGCATCACCGAATACAACCGCTTTCATTTGGGCTAAGATAATTCATTGAAAGGAAATATTAACAGCATGAAATATTTTCTTTAAAACTTGTGAAACTCTTACTGATTTACCAGCGAGTATTTGTGAATACATTCACTTTCTCAATGCATGATATAACTAAATCTAAAAAAATACATACCTTTGCGCCCGATTTATCCAGAATTAAAGCGTTGACATGAATGTGAAGTATAATGTGATTACTTGGAGGAGAACATCAAGTTGGAGCAACATTCTTATGAGTTTTTAATTGCCAGTGGGTTTTTGATAGCGAAGGATTTTGTGGAATCTTTGAGATAACAGTGAAGGCTTTTTGAGAACTCTTCTGCGTGGTCCCATTTTCGTGAAAAACAGTTTTGATAGCATTTCAGCTGCCTTCTTCAGGTCTGAAGTGAAGAGGCAGATGTTAATTAGTCTAATGAAGGGATTTTTTTCCTCGAATCTAGCCGGGCTTGTTGTCATTTGTCGTCATTCCTTTCTTCGATAAAAATCATCTTCCAAGATCTTCCAAGCATTATGGATGGTTGCTCGGTGCAGCTACGCGGAAGAGATCCCAAAAAATCTTCACTGCCCGCCGGTGGTTTTGTTAATTTTTATATCGGTCAGACCTCACGATTTAGCTAAGAGCTACATGAACAAATCAATTATTTTCCCTCGGGTTGCTAGGATGGGCTTCGATGAGAAATAACTAATTCAAGCTGTTTGAGAACCTGAACGCCAGGATGGAATGGGACAATTTTGCTTGTAACTGGGCAGTTTACTCAGTGGAGCATTTTCTCTATTAGCTGCTATGAATTCAGTTAAGTAACCAAGCGCAAATGTCAACATATGTAAGCATTACACTACTAAGTTAACGCACTGTCCAATGACACACAGCAAGGGCGCGTGATAAAGGGTATAAGGTTAGGTAAAATCCATGAAGAAGGGATCTGTTGACTGCATCCCTTCATTCTACCCTGTTCGTTACTAACTCCTTTACTTCCTTGGGGATTTTCTTTTTATTTCCCTATATTTTTTGTTATAATGATGTTAGTTGGCCTGTATATATGCCCCGTGGTCTTCCTCGCGGGATTTTATCACTCTATTATGTTCCTCGTGCATTTATAGTGCCTCCAAGGGTATCCCATCCATCTGGACTTTGCCTTCCATTTAGTGCTCCACATGGATTTCTCTCACTCTATACTTTTGCGCACTTTCTCGCGTCTCATTCTATTTGATCTCTAGTATCAAGCTTTGCAAGCAAGCTCTATTACCTTCTGCTTCAGATTCCAAATGATCCATGTGCATGGGAATTGCTGTTGTTAAAGAAATAAACGTGACCATAGGTTTTTACACGTAGTATCATTATGAAGGATTTTGAGAATGAGAATCGTTCAACACGTGGAAACATTGACCAGTGTTAACTAAGATAATGTGGATAATAACAACTGTGTTTTCTTCAACAAATTTGAAGATGAAAAATTTCAACGAAAATAACCTTGAACTCTCCAACTCCAAATATAAGTCCTCAGAACACAACTGTTTTTTTTAAATAATGCATTCTTTCTTGGTATGTGCTACTCTTCGCCTGATGCTCGTTCAATTTCTTTTAAAACTATTCATGAAGAAGGAAGTGAAGGGTAAAGAACGATAGGAAAAATTTCCACAGAGAAAAAAATCATTCACCTGGACTGGTCTCGAACCCGGGTCCATCGACATCGCACCGAGTGCTCTAGCTAGTCAAACAATTTCTTTTTCCCCAGCGGATTTTTGGGCCGATTCATATGGCTTCATCTACACATCTACATATTAACCTGCAAGCCACATCAAGGGTGTTTGGCAGGAGTGAGTTATCACCAAATTGCACCATAATGTGGATGCAACTTTCACCAACATACACTACTTCACAGAAATGCAACCATTGCCATGAAAATTATTAAATTAATGTATCATGCAACTACGCAAACGAGATACGAGAGTCATACAGGGATCATGCGGAACGTATTGTTAGTACTACTTTGCAGATTAAGAAACAGGCATTAGAGGGAAATTCACTTAATCATCTGCACAACCTGTCGACTAACTTATTTCAAAGTCTCATTGGCAGCCATTTTGGTCTCTCATTGATCACGGAAAAACGACTTTTTAAACCCGCGTGTTAAACCACCAACTTCTGTATTTATTATCATGACTTGATCTACCGTAATATGTTAGAGTTCGGAAGATACAAATAACATAGTCGATAAATAAATTGGCTTTTAATTTACAAAAATTTCTTTGGGCTGCTGCTGCCGCACCATGTGCTTAGTATTCCCCGACAACTTGCTCCTTCAAAGCCCTCAAAAATCCCCTAAAGCACTCGGCGCAATATGGAGGGATTTGGGATCGATTACCGGCCAAGATCAATCAATTTTATGTCTAATTTTGCACTCATAAGCATTTACGGGTGACTCCGTAAATGTAATTGCGTGGATCGTCTCGGAATCCTCAATATTCGATGAATTAGGATTTTAGACGACGAAAAGAAAAATATATGTAAAATGAGTTTTTATTAGTTTCATCGATGATATTATCACAAATATTATTGTTGAGGCAGCCGAGAATGAATTCCGGTGATTCATTCTGACCCTAATTGCTTGGCAAGAACGAGAAAAGAGGGAACAGTGCTCGTGGTAAATTGCCGAGTTAGCGCAGAAGACATGATTCAAGTCGTTAAATCTCAACCGACGGGCCTCATAAGAGACGACGCACTCTCTTGGGACTCTGATAGTCTCGGGTGAAAAATTGAGTGCCTCGGCCAACCTTGTTATTTTCTCTCCCTCTCTTCTCTCGACCTCTCCTCGCAGGAAAAAGGAAAAAATAAAAGAATCGTCATCGATGGTGTCTTGACTCTTCCACCCGAGAAGCGACCCAAAGCGACAGGGTGCGCTCCGGTATTTTTTCCGCATTCATTACCACGCCGGAAAGGTTGGCTGAGAGATCATTATTTTCCATTTGAAGTGGAGAAGGACTCCTCCAGTGTGCTTGTGCCACTCCTTCTCTTTTGATGGAAAACCTACCAACAAGCGGAAAAGACCTGGAGCCTTAAAAATTCCTTTCGAGTAAAATCATTTGGTTTTAACTTCGCAGTATTTTGTCGACATTGACCGTGGTTTCTTGAAAATAACACAAACCTAAAGATGACACGAAGTGTCGATATTATGATTCGTGTTTATAAAAGGGATAATAATGTACGAAGTGATTTTTCTCGAGATTAGTATCTGTCAACAGGAAGCTGTTTCATACTAAATGTTCTCTCTCATGAAAGGATAGGCAAATGGAACCCTACATTTCAACATGATAAATATGATCCGCCCGGGATGTTTTCTTTAGTAACAGTTTAATTTAGAATCCTTTGCACCATAGAATGAACATATTTCCTAAAATAATGCAAAAAGTAACAACATTTTTCAGGCCTTTTTGAAAAGGGAATTTGTTTCAATTTTACCCATTTGCTTTCAAGATTTTCCATTTTACCCAGATGATGTAATATTAAACGTCAAACCATAGTTTTCACAGGAAATTAACGTATCTCACGTATTTTTACAATTATACTTAAATGTATGACCGAAGACTTTATCACAATAATTTGTGAGGAAAGTCGAAACTGTCGCAAAACCAAAGAATATTTAAAATGCGTAGTGCTGTGCGAATCATGGATTTTCATTTTGAATCGAATCGAATCCCCCAAAAGATATTTCGAATCGAATCGAAACGAATTAAAAAAAAATATTCGTTAGCGAATCAAATCACTCTAAAAAATTCGCTTGCGAATCGAATTTTCAATAAAATGCAAAAGTCTATGCAGAGTTTAATTAATATAGATTTTCACTATAATTCAGGGCCTTACATTAGCTTATACATCTAAATAGTGGCACAAAGAATAGCACAGAATAATGTGTGGTCGTTTAAATTTTCGTTTCGCGTGAGGAAAAGATCGTCTAAACGGACGGCGCGCAATGCGGGGAAGAGTGCCATGTTTGAATGCATGTAAGGATTCGAAGACTAATCTATCTGATTCGAATATTACGAATCATTCGATTTCGAAGCATCCCGATTCTCAGGCGAACTGAATCGAATAAAGCCTGATTCGAGTCGATTCGATTTAGAAGTATTCGCACAGCTCTAAAAATGCGGATTTGCGTGTGATAAAAAGGAACCGTTTCATAGCAATGGATGCAAAATAGGCAGTTTTTCACGAATGAAAGATGTAAAATGGACTGGTTTCGACTATACTATGTCATCTTCATAGACATGAGGATATTGTTGTAACATTTAACTAGGTCAAAAATAAATCTTTATTCATTACTAATACATTCAGGTTTCACTTTGTGGAACCTCTCCATATCGGAAATCAAAAACTTTTAAGTATATACTTTTTATTATTTTTTATATTATTTTTTTAAATATTTATTTATTTTTTATTTATTTTATATTTTTTGTATTTATATTATATATTTATTATATTATATATTATACAAAAACTTTTATTGTTTACGACCCGGGTTTCGTCACGTAATGACATCTTCAGGTACAAATATTATCCCGCATGGGTATATATACAAAATCAGGTGCAGAGGAAGGCGGGGAAGGGAAGAGGGAGGAGAAGGAAAACCGTTGGAGTATGGTGTAATGGGTAAGGGACAGGTAGAGAGAGGTCAGTGAGGGGGGGGGAAGCGTTGGGCTGATTGGAGAAAATACCGGGAGGCGGGAAGGGGGGGGGAAGTGGGAGGGGAAAATAGGAAGAACAAACATACTTTTTCCTTAGAAATTTAAAAATACAATGTATACACAGGTCAACGGTGATTAGCAAGTCCAGGCTATTGATGATAGTACAGTTCAAATGGAGTGGAAAGCTCTTTGTTGATGCTCAATGATGGTTTAATTACTCGGAAAACCTTGAATAGGTAAAGAATTATATACAATGTATTCACAAGTCCCTGAGATTAGCAGTCCGGGTTATTGATGTGGGTGAGTTTCAATTGGAGGGGAATGCACTTGGGAACTTTGTTTATGGCTACTGATGATCACTTACATGGAAAACCGTTGAGACTGGGAAGACCGTTATAGGGGGGGGGGGAGTGAGAAGCACTGTTGTCACTGAGGAAATAGTTCATTTAGTGGGATAAAGAATAAGGGGGAGTGGGAAGGAAACAATTGCTCATTCGTTTTGTTTCTGCCAATGCCGAAAATTTATAGATGGCACATGTATGGTAATGCTACCTCTCAACTTTGCTCATGAATACCGCTGCCATGGTGACGACGTGTGATCTCAAGCAAACGACTCGCTTTTGCCAAGATTTCTTCTCATCCTCCCTGCGTCTCTCGTGAGATACGTATCCGAGAGGAAGAGGTGGAGGCACCCCTGTGCCCAGTTTCATTCAGCTCGCGTCCGATGGGCGTTTGACTTTCAAAATAAATCCAATCACGCGCTCGCATCGGACAATCGAATGCGATTGCATGCCTCGATGGTTGGTCAATCCACGTTTTCCTCGTGGGATCCTTCTCTCTTTCTCTCTCTATCTCTCGCTTTCTCTCTCTCTCTCCAGAGTCGGGAACGAGTGTCGGAAGCGTGTTCTAGAAAGGAGCACTGCTATCCCAAAAGCTTATGGCAGGCGCAAAACTTAAGACGCATGCGCAGGGCCCTACGGAACATTGTGGGGACTGGAGGAGCGTGTATTAAGAGGGGAGTGAGTGGAAGTTGAGAAATGGAGTGAATATAAATAACCGTATCAGGCTGGACTTAGGGAAATTTTTCAATATTCATTATAAATAATACATTAGGGTAGGAGATGAGGCTATTTTAAATCACTCCGCCCCCTCTCCACCCCTTCCGTCCCTACAACCGTCACCAAAATGATTCAGAATGGCAGGTGAATTTCACGCATGGTGATCAACTGGAGTCAGAGGCACACAGCAACTAGTTATTCCGCCGTAGTGACCGGCTTTTTGTAAAAAAAGAGCGTTTCATTTAATTCATTTCTCAAAGCAATGATGACATTCTTTATTAGTGCAGTCCCTCTTAGCCGGTGACGAAATAAAATTACAAACGTTCTCATGTTATAGAAAAAAGTGAGTAAATCGGTTGATTATAATATATAGAAGACTAAAAATAAAGGTTGAATAGAATATTTTGTGTGGACACATTTAAGTTCTATTTGAATCATAGCAAATACTTGCATATACACAATACCCTGGTCGTATTTTTATGTTCGTGCATATAGTCTTTACAATGCATTGAAGTCTATTTGAGTGTGACTCGTCAGTGGTGCAATACAACTGAATTTTTATTACATATTTGAAATTATTTTACACCAAGGCAGTAACGTTGGTAATCATTAGGATATATTCTTATTATACAGTCAAACTTTTCTGATAAAATGATACATAGATAACTTCATTTGATTCTTGCATTTAAATTGACAATTGTAATAGTTTTAGTGGCTTCACAGACGATTTTCAAAATATGCCGCATCATGAGAAAAAATAAAGAAAAACTCAAATTTTTGGCTTCACAGTATTAACCAGCACAGTATGACCAATTACTAAGATAAACTCCCTGCATTGCTTACAAATAATCAAGTCACTTTGGATAGAAACACTCGTATGTATTGTTAGTTTATTTCGGATGATAGTGGATCCCTGCCGTCAGTGTTCACCATGACAGATTTATGAAAGTGAAGTGAGTCAGCCTCCACGTGTCTGTTACGAGATATTTCGAGGGCTGTGCCGTGTGCAATATCCTTTTATCAACTTTGACGAACCTTAGGTCACATCAGAAGTTGATATGGAAGAGAACCGACCGCAGAGCAGTTTTTCACCTCTAAGGATAGAGTTGTTGATAGGCTGAGTTCCTCGGGGGATTGAGAGAAATCCGGGGTATTAGCAATCTAAGAACGAGAGGCGTACCTGCTGACGCGACGGACGAATAAGTGTTCTTAAGCCAATTTTCTAGTGAAGACCGGAATTCCTTTAAGCGATATTCGCAGCTGCCGGGATTTAAAATCGGATTTTCCGGATGGCGAGCTAGGAGTACGGAAACCAGTGTAGTTACTTACGCTTGTTTCCTCCGGCAAATTTATTTTCCTCACTTCCTGTCTTAAGTACTTTTTAGGTGATTTTCACATAGAGTTGATACATTATTCATTTTACTTGCATTTTGCCCTATTCCAATTACATTTCTTAAATATAATCATTTTTCTGCATATTATTGAAAACGGGTAAAGTTTCTTTGTTTACAATAAGTCCTTTGATGGATGTGTGAAATAAGTACTTAATTTTTAATAACTTTTTCATGGGCATTGTGCTGTTTCTTATTGCAAACGGCATTCATGGAATAAGTTGGTATCATGCTATACGAGATCAGTCTCTTAGAACACAAGTAAAATCTTGCTCTTGAATGCTTAGCCACGCCATGAGAATTTAATCAATCGTGCTATTTTGGATGAAATCCCTGTTTTCAAAAAATGATGCGTTCATAATTTTGCGGAACTTCCGCATTTTGCTAACATATATTTGCTCTCTTTTCTTTCAGGTAAGTACTCATCACTAAATGGTTGGCTTTGATCTCTCTGCAACCCTAGGTGATGGTTGGGCCTGTCATTGAGTAGTAAGTGCATAATGTTCATTTATGTCCATCTTTAACATGTTTCATCGAAGGACTCGGTTGACCCGTAAATTTATCGCGTATAATTTCTACTTGAATTTAGCGGAAACGGTTGCTGGCATAAATTTATAGACAATTGAACTTTAAAAAGAGAAGTCTCAGGCCTGATGTGGCGGAAGGATTCCATCATAAAGAATGAAAGTGTTGCAAATTTCCACTTAGATAAATTTAAATCGACCTAGGTTTCGATGTAATCATCATCAGGCGTGCTACATCATCAGGCACTATTACACCATCATCGGGCCTGATGATGAATTAGTGCATCAAAACCTAGGTTGATTAAAATTTACGCAAGTGGAAATTAGCATTACTTTCATTCTTTATGACAATTGCACTTTGCCAACGACAATGTCTTGCAAAATTCACATCGCACCTGTCAGAGTCGCGCAAAGTTCTTAGTCATTGATCTTCCGCTCTCTTCTATCGCATTATGTTTCCTTTATGCTCTACAAGCTTGTTTGTTTCACATTCCGTTTTATCTGGCCAACGCTCTGAACTCGTAGTAATGCTCCCGGGATTTTTCTATTGCAATCTACCCCTGAGTTTTATGTATCTCTGTACGTTGTCAATCTGCGGAGCGTGCCATATGGTTTTCACCACTTCGATTCTTTTATATCACATATTGTGTTTCATTAACGACTTCAGGTGGCCCCTAAATAAACTTCACTCTCAGTGGAACATCCAATTATCGATCTGTAGAAGATCAACCTTTTCTTTTGTATTATTTGATTTTATTTACATGGCGAGTTTATTTGTCTTTCTATGTATTTTTATCCGCACCGGAGACTGTCAAATTCAAACGTAATGTTGCTTGATTTGGAGGCCAAAAGATATTCTGCTGTGATATATTTTCTCTCTACCTTCCGTTTAGTTAGCAATTTGTGTTTATTTAATGTCTCTTATGGTCACTTTCCTTTCGTCAAACTGAGCTGGATTGCAGCAATCTGTGATATGTGACAATGTTACGCATATGTATGGCGTTGGATCTTCAGCCTTGCAGAAGAGAAGGAAGCATGTAATGACAATGAATAGTGTTTTGGAGTTCCCTTTCATAGAATTTTCTCGATAGTTGACCAAAATGTCAGAAAACAATCTGTTATTCTGCGAGAACGGTCAATTTTTGTGATATATATAGCAGAGAGCAAGGCCCGATCGCCCTTTCTAATGGGACACCGATGTAACCAGGCCATTCTCTCAAACTCAACCAATTTTTCCAATCATATGGAAATTAACTTAGAAATGCCACAAAAAATATTTTGTCACTACGTTTACATGGTTTAAGTTTGTACATAGCGTTTTTTTTAGGAACCATCTAATAATGTTGGTGGAATTAACTAGTTTGAATTAGACGAGACATTGACTAGACTTGGACTAGATAGTTATCGTGGAGCATTCTTCACCTCAGTATTATATAACGTAGAGCAGTTATGCATTCAGAGGAAAATCATTGAGCCAATCATATTAAGTCGATTGAAAAGCTAACTAACTTGGAACATGTGTTAGCGGCAACTGTGTAGACTCCGGCGGAGCTACTCGTGGGATTCGAAGGCCTGTTTCACGCCAGTGGCTCGGTAAGAAAGAAACAACAACGGCTCGCATTGGGACGCTTGTCAGGTTTATGGGTTATCCAATCGGCGTTTCACCGACGCGCAATTAGAAAGCATCGATGGATGTGGGCGATTTGCAAATGAGGGCCTCCCGTTCGATCACAATGGGGCCCAAACAGAGACATTAGGAGAACGTTTATCTGAGCTCGACGCTGATACGCGCCAACCCACGCATAGTTTAGAGGCTTAGGAAATCGTAGATAATAGTTCATGAAAGGATGCCGGACAAGTGCGACTATAAAGTATAGGAACTTAGCTATACTTCTCCTGTGATAGGGGACATAATGTGTACACTACCATGCTCGTGGTTCTAGATACTGATGAATAAGGTGTGGAGTGTTAGGTGTCAGATGGATAAGGGCTGCTCAAATGGAGTTGCTCTTCGTGGTTAGTAGGTATTTTAAAATAAATTCATCACCTCCGTCCATAAAATATTATACTTGCATAGTGCTGATACTTGTCAGAAGCGAACGCTTGCAAAATTTCGCCTCCTTCCATTTATTATCGGGTTTTTGCTTGTACTCAATAGTCGTAGTTACATAACTTAAATATACTATCGTTCTTTGCATGTGGGTGATAACTCACCCTCTGCTACACACCATTAATGTGGCTTGCAGGGTAATCTGTAGATGCAGATGTTGATAATTACTGGAGATAATATTAGGAATTCTTTCGAAGTACTCTCCATAGAGTAGTACAAAAATTGCAGAGAATAGCAGAAAAAAGAACGATCTGATAACAAAATATAGAGTCAGAATGCACTATAAAAGGATTATAGGCAGGAGTTAGCCAGTAACTATGTTCCGATCTGACTCACGCATATCCGGTTTAATTTTTCCACGAATATTAGTTTCAAGTCAATATTTTTCTTGATGATATCAGAACAATGTACTAACTCGTTCACTCACCGTCCATAAAATCTAAAATGAAAGTCACCAATAATACTGTCAGAAGAACAGGATTGATATAAATTTTACCTTTCTCAATCAAATATGGGATAGGAATTCAAATGAAAACTCCATGAAAAAAGGCCGAGTTAAGAAAAATTTCCTCTTCTTCACCAACAATTAGAAGTTTAGTCTTGTCATCGACACCAGTTTAGCGAAAATGACGCATCAGCACCTTATTTCATTTAAGTCGCCAATGGTTGTCCTGTCACTCGACCATTAAAAGCGTGGGTTCCCTCAGTGTTTAATTAAATTGGCTCAAATGTTGGTTCAAATCGCGTCAACAGTTGAGGCACGTTTGCAGTGTACCACAAAAAGATCTATCATTATAATAATTGGCATTACTGGGACAGGACTGAAAAGCCAATTTATTTCTAGTCTTTAATTTAAAAAATCATTGTCGAGCAGGATGATCACTCCGAAGGTGTTTCAGGTATCTCACAATCATGTTGCAAACTGCACACACTCTGGCGGACTCCATAAATGGAAGTCGCAGTCATCGCGGCGTTACATTGTCTCTCAGAAAAAATTAATATTAGGGTAAAATCGTTTTCTCTCATCCTCGTGGATATGACCGAAACACCTGCAATTAGGTAAATATTTACGGTATACATTCGTATTAGAAAAAACATGTTATACAAGAAAATTCTACTTAATAGGCAATAATTAAAGGAGTGATTAATTTAAGGAGAGGTAGTGGCTCTATGGATTCAAGTACTAATAGGCTGCATGTAAATTTTGGAAATATAATTACAAAATTGTTATTGAAATTCTCAAGCAGAGTGGCGCAGTGGAAGCGTGCTGGGCCCATAACCCAGAGGTCCATGGATTGAAACCACGCTCTGCTGGGATTAACTTTTTCGTCTTCCTTGCGGAATACAGGAAACTTATTGCATTTTAGTCGCTCATAGAAATGTTATCATTTTTATATAGCATTGCTTTTTGTTCCTGTGATTATTATTTACACTCATCGCAAAACTTGCGTTGAAAACATATATATTTCAAAATAAATGAAGGTATTTCACTGCTTTTTACTATCCTAGGAGCTGCCATAAGAGCGTGTAGCTTGGTATTTTAGGATACCAGACTTGAAGAAGGGTTAGACTCGGGAAATGAATGGGAGAGGAAAGTCGTTGGTGAATAGCAGATTTTTATTAAAAAATTTTTGGAAATCATTGTTGGAGATTTATAAAATTATTTAAAAATAAGCACTGGAAATATGGAGAACATCTAAACGTAGCTGCTATAAATAATGATAGCTGTAAAATATTTGTGTTGTCTGTTTTCTGGCAAAAAACTTCATTACAACTGGTTAGAAATGTAGGTTGGTTAATACTTTACAACTGAATAGCTTATCTTAGGCCGTGCAAACTTACCTCTCGTTGCTCTAAAATGTAAATAATAAATTTAAAAATGTATATGAGAGACGAGGTATCCGTTATTTGTATTTGCCTATTAGACACTACCGACATTTTTGACCAAAATTTGGGCAATACTGCTGAATCTCGCACCAAAGAGTTTGCGAGTTATGCGTCGGATTAGAAGCCATAAGGGAAAGTTCGAGTATGACTGCTCTTAATTGATTCCCGTAAGCCTTATTTCGCCAGAAAATTGTATTCGATCGCTGTTCTTTTTGCATACACATCAACGATGAGCGGGCATCTTCAAACTGGCAAAACGGTTCCCTGTTTACCCTCATCGACCTTCCCGCCACGGCAGACAAATATGTCTTGATGAAGCTTTGCGTTCTAAATAGATGACCGGAGGACCTCTCCCTCGATTTTTTCCATTCCATCGCCCCGAGACAAATGTTGTCCTTAAAGAAGATGATGGACTTCGCATGACTCGAAGGAGGGGGGCTAATAGAGAGGCTCCCGTTGCCGGGAGAACAGTAAGGGAAACGAATGAGGGCATTATAGGGGCGGGAGTGGGTGCTGTTACACAAGGCTGCGCATTGTGCTACTACTCTCGAGTTAATAATGCATTGTTGCCGAGCGGTATCCAAGGCGTGTGACCTACTACCTGTTTTCTACTGCTTGCCGTTTCACTCACTAGATTTTTTTAGTAATCCGTTTTTTTTCCTCCGCCCTAATGCAATATACCCGTGCAGTTTTTAGCTTTTTTGATTCCTGCCCGACCAGTTTGAAGCTGAAGCAAAAATTATTACCTTTCTGAACGGGATCAATTAAGAGGAAAATAAACGATTGAGATACGAAAAATCTATCTATCTGTTTCTACCTGTGCCGCTCACCCAGCTGAGCGGAGACAAATGAAGGATTTCCGTGGATTCATTCCAGCAATATCATTCAATTTGTATTCCAGTGTAGTCCAGGGACATGTGTCGTTCAAGTGGGCTGCGTTCCTTCTGATGAGTTTTCTGTCATCATGCTCGAAAGGCTTTGTATGGCTTCTTGCTACCTCCGCAGCACTTTGTGCATTGCGACTGTTTTTCGCCATTAACCACGCACTTCGAGAGCCATTTAAATACTTTTCTCTCGCAGTTTCTCTGCTACCCAGGAATCGACTTGCTGTTATATTTTTGTGAAATTCAATGAATCTTACCCTTCTTCATTCATTCAATGAATCTTATTATATGGCCCATTCATTTTGATTTTCTTGCTCCCATCACCATTGTCAGCTATCCTCGTTCTTCCACCTCATGAAAAACCTTTAATCTAATTCTATCAGGTCCACTTCTTCTATTTACATACATACGTACCAATCACGCCATTCCCTTCCGGGGTTGGCATAGTCACAAATTTTCACTCATAAATACGGATTTGTACACCTAACTCTGCTTCAATAATTTCCTCCATACTGACCTATCCTTGCAAACTTCTTTCGCCTCATTTACCCCCATACACTGCTCCTGTTTTTAAGCCTACAAATATTCCTCCTCCTAAAAATTTCCTCAACCACATTCAACCACAACTTTCTCGGGCTACCTCTCGCTCTCTTCACCATTCATTTCACTCACATATATATATATATATATATATATATATATATATATATATATATATATATATATATATATATATATATATATATACATATATATATATATATTTATATATATATATCTATTTCGTTATATATAAGAAAAATTCTCTCACTCTCACTTCTTCTATTTAATCTCCTAAAACACCCCATTTCTGTAACTTCTGAGCTGTGCGTTTCCCATCATAAGTTTTGGTTGTGGCTAAAGAGGAGGGATAGGTTTTTCAAAGACCAAAATGTATTCATTAAATATTAATACCAGTTTCCTTCATCCTTCCTTTTAGATAAACGAAAACAACAATAGTTCGCAAGCAATATTTTTCGTTGAGATTACTTTGCATTTTTATGAAAACAGCAACGTCTAAGAATCTACAAGTGTATACTGCCAGGTTTGCGATGCCTTAGAATTATTTTAAGATACTTTTGCAATAGTTACCTTTAGTTAATATGTTTAAATATCTTCAATTTAAAGTAAACAAGTGTTCGTTATGCAGACTTTGAGGATACTGCGAACAAGTCGCGAGAGTGCTTCTACGTTGCTTTCCGCAAGTTTTTCTATATATTCATTTTATTTTTTTTCTAAATGGAATTATCCTTGTTTTTCTCTTAGAAATAAAATCAAAATTTAGATTAAAGACGAAGAGTCATATTCGTGTAAAATGCTTACAGAAACATACATCAGACGCTTCAGATTTTTAATTTCAACATGATGACCTCCCCTCCACCCAAGGGCCAGAAAAGTTGAATAGTGATATATGAAAGAACACTCACGACATGCACGCCAGGCTTAGGTGGATGCTGTACATTCTTTTAGGAGACGATCAGAAATATGGCTACTTTCAAAGAATGAATAATGACCAAACACTTACGGTGCATGATTGAATTCCATCTTAACGATGCGTCAGGGAAAAGTTACGAGGATGGAAAGCGAAAACAAAGATGGCATAAATCATGAAGATCCGAGGAAGACTAGAGGTAATAGAATAAGTGCAAATATATTTATTCGACGTGTTATGAGGCAAGCACAGCGATGGCGAAATAGACCCTTGGGTTATATATAGCGAATTGATTTAATAAACTTGACAGGTCAAGGTAATGTATGTACGTTTGCCAAGAAGCAGTGGGGTAATAGCTATAGCGTTGTGCCATATGGGCTGTGACATATTGTCCTCCTTGTGAACGTTTGTCAGATATTAACATTGAAATAGATTTTTCTTATCTCTGTGTTTTCACGATCGTCCTTGTTTCTTGACCCAGTATAGGCTTACGATATACGCCAATCAACGTGACGCGGCATTCAGGTTATGAATTTTCTTCCTCTTGAGTGCTTCCACTAATGGTGAGCACTGAGTGGGTGTAGGTAGCTATCAATCTTAAGTTGAGAGGACTATACAGTTGTCGAAAGAAAGGTTTTGACTGCTGAACGCAGAGAACCGCTGAATAACTCCACCATCCTCCTTTGAAAAAAAAATGTTTCCATAAGGTTATGCGTAGTAAAGCTTCCGATGAAGGAAAATCTCATCGTGGATATCGGGGTTGTGAGTCTGATAAGATAACTAGCATCCTATCTCTAAGGTCATGGGTTTGATTCGCGACAGTTGCGGAGGTTTTTTTGCAGAGAATTATATATGCCTACTTTTCTTTCCCCGGAGAGCGCTTCGATTGTAGAACACCGTCCGTCAGTACACGTCATCCGGTGCGAGACGCGGACCGGGTTCCAATTCAGGAATACCCCTAAGTGTTTACCATGTACTACAGTCATTACGAGCTTGAGCCACGTGTGCGAAGTGAAACGGACAAATAGCGTTTAAATGTGGTCGAAATATGCGTCAAAGGAATAAGTGGAAGCAGCATAGACATTGATTTGACAGCTCCTCATTTCAGCTATCGAAAAATAACGAAAACGTGAGGGCACGCGTAATGAAGAACCGTGATTAAGCCCCTGGAAAACTGTCGCATGTTATACCCAACATGCTGGTTCTGTACCACTCGATATTGTGCAACGGTTCAAATCCTTTGAAAATGATTGCAAGTCAATCGAAACCTAGGACGGTAATAAAAGTTTTAAGAGTGGAATTTACTAAGAGATTTTTTCTTTTTCGTCATGTCTGCGGTAACATTCCACTAAGTTACGCCTTCAACCATTAAGTTTATTTTGAAGTAAGATATCACATAGGCAAGTATCCTCAAATAGACTTATAAATGACAGCGCATGCCAAGAACTTGGCCGACTAAGTGAATTTAATCATTTAGATTATACCAGTTTTTCTTTTCTTTTAATATAAGTGTCCTTGATATGGATGAATTATCGTGTAAAAGGGGCTTAGAGCTATTGACAACTTAATATCTTTCGTCAATTTAGACAAACTACTCCGCTGATTTTCTCTCTTCGATTCACTTTCCCTTGCAAGATCCTTCGTTTAAAATCCTCGTTAACCATCCTTAATGACGAAAATTACCTCAGTTGTCGGTAGCAATCCGAAATCCAACCTACCAAAACATCGCTATAACTTTTGCCATCCTGATATCGGTTCCTCGGGGGCTAATATATTTTGGCTATACCACCAGCCTGATATAGATGCAAATCTAATATCAAAAGGTTCAGTTGTGGATTTTTCCTGCGCGTAGTTGTTATTGATATCCAAATCACAATCCATAATTCTCGCGCACTTTTCTCAGTCAAATTTCGAGCGACTCGCTCTAATATTTCGAGAATGGTGGTTTTAAGAACACGTGCACTTTGAAGAATGTTAGTAACAGTTTTCTTATTCATTGATGGGAAAATATAATAACAATAACTCAAACGTATGAGCTATGATAGTAAGTAATTACTTTCCAGGAATATTTGAGCTACATGCGAAAAAAATAGGAGCGCTGCATAAAAATGCATATATTTTCCATGTTACTCTTCGGAGAGACTGCTTTTAATCAAATTGCCCTTAGCATGCATGTGCTATTCTGCTCTTAGTTGAGTAAATTAACAGTGAAGCCAGCACTCTTAATAAAAAGCCTATTTATAAATATTGCAATAGAGAATTTTTTGAGCCGTTGAATAATGGTTGTTGCTGTTACAGTTTAAGGTAGCTTCTCGAAAGTTGAATTTGTATCTGGATTCATGGAACGTGTTAGCTCGCAATACAATCCGCCCTGCATTGGGGAGAAAAATTCAGAGCAAACCTTGAGCTAGTCACGTCTGTCAGTGACTCTTTCAAATTGATCACTTGCCATGATAGGTTGGAGAACTTCAATTATGATTTCCATAGTAAAGGGAATTGGCTGCACTTGGGAATGTGTCCTATTGCATTTCGCTTTGAAATTCAACTATTCTGATGAAAAGGATGGTCTAATTCTGTCTCATTTCGCAGCTTGGGGAGCCACTAAGTGAGATAACGACTTCAAAGGAAAGATCTTTGCTTGTTTCATCCTGGATTACTTGAGCTGTGAAATTTAATCGTGATCGCGAAGGATATGTGAGCTTTCTATGACGGATATAAGGCTCCTTCTGGGAACTTCAAGACCGCTTCGGTTAGCGGTGCTAAATAGAAATGTAACTTCAAAATTCCTCAATTTAAAGCCTTTTTTACTTCCTGATGTTGACGTTAAGGCTTTTTACAGCGTTGTATACTTTCAGCTCCCGTATTAGAGGCTATATATGAGATGATAATTTGAAATTAAATGAACACTGAAGCTCTCTTAACATTGAAATATGTACTCGCATGAATTTTTCAGCGAAAAATTGGAGATTCGTTGAACCGAGTCCGTTTTACTATTAATCATTTCTCTAGGGTATGTGAAAATCCTCTGAAGTCTGTATTTTCATGATTTCCTTAAACATTTTTTGTATTCTAGCTTGAATAGAGATGGGAAAATCCATTCATCTTTTGAAACTCGTTCACTCTAGACCTTTTTATTGGAAACTTTGCGCCTATCCATTCGTTCACCGTTCCCATTTTATTATTTGTCGTGTGTTTTTACTATCAATATGTTCTTGGTGTTTTAAGACAGTTCAAATAAAAAACTAGATACTCTTGGTATACCGTGATGAGGGAATTTTTAAATTTTAGAAAGGTGGGAGTTTTAGAATTTTTGATGATTATTATTAATGAAATATTAGGCAAAAATAATGTTATCAACTTTTTACATGATAATTGATAACAAGGTTTTCTTAAGGAACTTATTTCTGAAGCTATACCTATCTAGGAAAAAAAACGTATGATATATGAAATCGGTAATGCTGATGTTAAATAATGCAATTTAGATGAATTAAAAAAACTACAATGTCAATCTTTAAAGTTGAAGAATAACTTATCATGAAGTTGATATGGTTGACCCTGTACGCAGAGTTTTACCCTTTGGTGATCGTGTTGTAGGTTACATATGTAAGATGTATTTGCCAAATAGGTTGAAAGGTTATGAACACTGAAGCTCTTTGAACCTTTTAATAATTGTACTGTGATGGGATTGTCGGTAAATAAATAACTATTCGTCGAAAGGGCTAGGTGTTAGCAATAAACATTTGTCCGGATTGTAATCCGAAATCTGTATTTCCCTGTTTTCCATAGATATTTGTGGTATTTTTATAACAGTTATTTACTCTTCATTCTACAGGAAAAACAGCACAGGCTGTCATGAGTCCAAGCTAACACCAGTTACATCTTCAAATCTTACGATTCGAAGATTCTCTGTAGCGATGTGGAACACTTAGTTCTTGCCTAATAAGGTGATTTCTTAATTTCAGGTACTATCCCATGATATATCTTGAGCTTTTACCATCAAAACTCTCTCCATAAAAATCTATTTATGATGTCGGTTTATTGGCGTTTACTGACGACTGGGGTTCATTCGCTTCATTGAAGAGAGATGGGTTGAATCAGAGGAGAGAGACTAAATGTGTGTATATTATCTTGTGAGCCACCACAGAGGCGTGTGGTGAAGGATATAAGACGCCAACCGTGCAAATGAATGAACTGGAGGAAAAAGATACATCTCAAGTTAATTGTCCTAGTGTTATTTGTAGCGAGTGTATTATAGTCACAAATAGGGCGTGGTAAGAAGTAATTTTCGTACCTTTATGCTCTACAGTGTATCCCTGTTATTTTTTCGCTATCGCCAACTAGAGAGATATTAAATAGGGTTAAAAAATATCTTTTTGTCACCCTGATATTCGCGTACTGGGATTTTTCTCTTATTTATGTCCCAGCGTGTAGTCTCCGAAAATGTAGCTTCTCCCATCTTCTTCCTTGCATCAGCTACATCACACTATCCATTCGCTCGTATCTGTTTTGGCTAAAAGTGCGAGTTTACTTGGTACTTTATTTACTTTGCGAATTAAATTATTATGTGTGATTAAATACTCGGGAATTATTAGGGGAAGAAACAAAACGTTTAGATCAGTTTATTCCTAACAAACAACGTTGAGCGGTATGTCCGATTGAGTGTGACTGTATGGTTGCCAACTGCACTTTAAGAGTGGTCCGTGACACATGACAGTAGGGTTCTATGAAAACTCTCCATCACTGACGGAATACAAACCCAGGCCATGGGGATTGGAAGTCAAAGCTCTAGCAAACCTACCAGCCAGATTCTCATAAAAATATATCACGATCCTCTTCCAGAAGAAATAAATCTTGAGAGTTTTTCCGATAAACCCCTGACCTTAGTGCTATCCGTCATCGACTTGTCGTCTTTCTACCTTATTGGGAGACGTCCTACGTGATCGGTTGCTTGCGAACAAAATGAGGAGACTACCAGGTTGATTGACGGCTGGCAAGCATGTGATCTGTAGGTACAAATGGGCTATGATCAAAGATCTATACCGGCGATTAGTGTCAGTATTGGACGCTATGGATTTGATCGGAGGTTTTAAAACCCGTTTATAAGACTAAGTTGGAAATATTTTCCTTGGGTCATACGTACTTCTATGTCTAAGTAGCAATACTCAATATGGTAGTAGAGTTTCAAATGTCATTAATATGGTGCCCCTTTGCCTTCCTTTTTTAATTAACGGGCATATGTGATACCAAACAGTAGTATTTATGAGAAGTTGCGTTAAGCGAACATGGAGTGTGGAATAAAATTGAAGAAGTGAGTCTGCGTCTTAAACTATGGTCAAGGATTGAAGTTTTGGACTTTTTGCTACGTTATTTTCCGTCGGCATACTTTGAAGACCTTGTCAAACAACAACTTTGAGTTTGAGTCACGTTTGTAATGATAATTGCTTGAGCAATGAACGATTTTCTCAAAGCCTCAGCATTGGCCATACATTTTCTACTATTATAATAATTCAATACCCTAAGGGGTATTAAATCACTTAACTATAAAAAAGAAAAAAATACTTAGTTCAGTTCAATGACGCAGTTCAAACAATTGTTAATTCATCGGGTGGTTTTAAATAAACACCATCAGCCACTCGTTATAGACTTACCCGTGAGGATGGAGTTCCAAGTTAATGAACATCATATTTCTTCGTATTTCCATGTTAATGTAGTTATTTCAAATTGTTTGAATATATTTGATATGTTTATTTTACGAAAAGTTGGTTAATTTATAAATTATATCAACACATCTTTAGCAGTGTTACAATTCCTTCTCCAAATTAACTCAACACTCTCTGAGATTTCTGAATCCCCATATTTATAGCCTGTAAATTGAGGTGATTTATCAGAGATAGAAAGATAGCCTCTAATAGAGAGTCTTGGTAACATGAAGTGAACGATAAGATATTCACTAAATGACGCCCGCTTAGTATTGCAATCCGTACATTTGAGGTGGAGATTGAGATGTTTATTTTTAGAGGCCGAAGTTTGGGTCTTGTCCAAGGCGTTTGAAATGGGGTATGGTATGAATTATTTTTCCATTAGCAATGCGAAGCCTAGTAAATCTAATGACCGCTGTTTATTCAAAAGCACCAGTGAGTTCCGTGACTATTAATATTTAAAATAATTTAAGCTCTGTCATTCCAATGGAAAAATAATACTGAGTCTCTCATCTTCTGAGAGAATCTTTGCGGAAACAAGGAATATTTTATGGATGGAATTTCTTAGGCAATTTACGGTGAGATCATATTACTGAGTGGTGATCGTCATTTGCGATAACAGTTTCGTGTCACTAGATTTTGTAGATTAAGATCAAACCTTTCGTGTTATTTGAAGGCTAGAAAAGCTCTACATATCGGGAAAATATTATTAGGCAACTTACTCGAACGAAAACGCAAACTAATGGATTAAATTGTTTAAACATTGAGAAACGCGTGTAATTTCATTATAATATAAGTGGTATGTTATGTTACATGCCCTGTAATTATATTATTCCCTAAATCCGCGGCTGAAGAAATATTAGTTTAGATTAAATTGCATTGTAGCATGTAAAATTTTGGGTCGATATTGATAATCTTATCTCCAATCTTAAAGATGTTCTAAGTGATAACTTTCCCATATGGTGGAAATACTCTTTCGGCTGAGTGCGTAAAATAGACGAGGAATCCAACCCATTCGCGTTTCTGTAAATGAATTCATACACAAATTAAATTCCGTGGAAACAAATTTCGGTATTATAAATAAATGGATGAATATTTTCCCCATATGTATACTTTTTCAACTCAAGAGGCTATGTTGATGGAAATAACGCATGTTAGTTCCAATATCTCAATTAATTTGCTACTTACCCCAATACTTAGATGGAATTAACTGCATTTCTATATCCACGTAATTTTGATGGAAGAATGTACCAATAATGTTAATTTTCGCATTATTTACATTCTTATTTCTCAGAATAATCTTAGAGTTTCATATGTGTAACCCATTATTACCTAAAATTAATGATTTTGTCGATCAAGGTGGGTATAAGGGGAGAGAAAATTGTCGCAAGTAATTTACCGAAAAACTATTTAAAGCCTGCGTCAATTCACGATTTCCCTTACCTCAGTGTGTTACCACTTTCTTTATCTTTCATAATACTTAATTTACCTAATAAATTCCTATCGAAATGAACATCTTTACATTTTATTTCATGAGGGTATTTCATCAATACAAGAGGACCGATGCCTGCGGCCTTCCCTGAGAATGCAATGAGAATGATAGTGAGAAGTCAGTAGATGTTGAGTGTAGATTTTCCTGGTGCAAAATTTTGGATAGTTATTAAAAATGTTCAGAGAATGTTAGAGCTGATTGAAATGAGGGTAAGGAAGAGATCGGTGAATATCGATGGATGGAAAGGATCACAAGCGTGGAATTGTTTGGCATGGTGGTGTGTCTCGAGAAGAGTGCTTGGGGAAACGAGGAAAAGGCAGATTAAGGCAGACATGAAGCAGGGGACAAGGTCTTCGGGATACTGAAGAGTATGACAGAGAGATGAATATTGGGCTTGAGGGCAAGGGGTAGAAAGAGATACTAGATTTTGTGGATGGAATAAGAAATAGTGGCTCATATGCAGAGCTGAAGCGGGAAATTATTCACGAAGGAAATTTCTCCGCGGTAATTGGGTAGATAAGTAAAAGTACCATTTTATTTATCAAAATATCATAAACGGGAAATCACCTATAACCATACACCCACAATTATTTATCAAACATCGGGAATGACACCTGAAATCAATTCACTCAGTTAACTCCCTCCTGCCCTCGTCAACGAATTCGGTCTCTACGCCGAATTCGCTGATGTATATCACATTTACCCATCTCTACCCAAGAAGAAACTATCCATCTCGGTTTTGGGATTATTTAAAATATTTAGAAAGTTAAACAAGCATTTCATAGGCTTAAAAACTCAAATCAAGACAAATGTAATGAAAAAATTAGCAAAGTTGCTGAAATCATTGGGGCAGTAAAGGGTGAATAGTTCATCATCATTATCATGTGTCAACTTATGCTTAATGCAGCTCTTCTTTTCTACTACCAGCCATCTTCTTCATTCCCGCATTATTTCCTCTTTTTTACGTCCTTTTTAACCCTTCCAATCCTTCTTTTCGGCGCCTAAGGTCAGTATTCCTTCCCCTGTAGCCAAACATTAGAAGCGTCGCACTTTTCTCACACCTAACAGCGCCGGAGCAGGTCATTTTGACGGCCATATTTTTTCACAATGCCGTGATTTCTTCAAAGACTTTAGCTATGTTTTAAACCTAATTTAAAAATAAATTAATTTTGGTACGGAGGCTTCCGCGGTGATTTATTGAGTTCAGTTTATTCGGGTTTTTCCCGCGTTGGTTCATTTTGACGGACAACAGTTTCGCCAACGATAACGCCAGCTGTAACGTTGGCGAAACTGTTGTCCGTTAAAATGAACCAACGCGGGAAAAACCCGAATAAACTGAACTCAATAAATTAATGTTAATTCATTGTTTTTTTGTTATACTTTGCTTATAAACAACATTAACCTCAAGGTTAAGACCATTTAGACTTAAAATTCTTGTAAACAAAACTGACCTTAAGATATTTTAATCGATCACTCCTGTTGTATCAAAGTCTTTACAGAATACAATAAAGGAATGGTAACTTTATGCATGTTCTGACAAATATACGGCATTAGTGCGAGTTAAGCGGAAATACTTCCACTATGGCTTGAAGGAATTGTTATCCCTTGTTTCACCATCCATCCTAATGAAGACAAGATGTTTACTCTGCGAAGGGAGAGAACGCGACTCAAGTCTGTTTTGAAGATTCCTCGGCAGGGAGTTGATATTCTCTCGACGGACGACCTCATGCGTAGTAGCATCTCTCTCTTGTTCCTCACGTACTCTGTAAATGCATCACATTACGCAGGTGTGCGACATTCCTCTTCTCCGCGAGTCGGCAATCCGTCACGGATCACGGGAATTAAGACGCTTGGTTCGACGAAGGGTGTTTCCGAGCCTTTTTTTCTCTTCTTTTTCATCCTTTTATTTTATTCTCCTTGGTCACGCGGCAAGGAGGTCGACGGATGCCGTTGTCGACGTAAGACCCGGCAACACCTGGGGTCTCTGCGGGGCGCACTTTGCGGCCCATGTGTCTTCTTCTCTATCGCTTGGCCCTTCGAGCGCCCTCCTGCGGCAGAGTAGGTGTAGTTTACTTTTCCGCGACCAGCCTTTTGTTCGGCTCTAGTCCGCGATTTTACGCTGGAGCTGCACACTCGTGACTCCCATGAACCTCGTGCTTAATCTTTTATCTTTTGAATACATTTAACCCAAAACCATTACTTCTGACCTATCGTGGGGTAGGTAAACACATTCGAAAAATTTGTTGCACTGCAGTAGGTTTTCGCAGTTTCCCTAGTGATAGTGAAATGGTTTAAATGCATAAGAAATATCCAGAAATCTTTGTGCAATAATTTGCAGGACTACATTAAATAGTCGAGGGTGCATCGACGTTGATGTGTGAGAGAGATAGTGGTAGATTGCCACTGGAGGCTTTTCAGGTAGCCAAAATTGGATCGTCAGTAGTCTTTGCCACTCACTAAAGACAAGGAATTGAGCTATTTGTGCCGGCGAAACCTTCATTTAACTAGCCAATAGGTAGCATTCTGCAGGTATACGACAGTATCAGCCGATTTGTTAATAAAAACAAGTTCGTTTGGATTACACACTCAAAGATACGGTTTTCACCAAAAAGTAACTATAAACTTATACCTAACAATGAATTTGATGGATATTTTTAGGACAACTTTGATGGAAATAAACGCATCAACAACAGTGACTGATCGATTATCGAAGTTATTCGTTGTTTAGCACTCAGCAACTCTGTTCCCGATTTGCTTTGAATGGTGCAACCTGGTGCGAAGGATCTCTGTAATATAAAGCAGGAACGTGTGCTGTTGAATTGCGAAGTGAGATGCGTAATGCGGCGCAAATGAGAAGCTCTCGCACTAGTCTACAAAATGTCCCAAGTACGTCGTGAAAGAACGTTGTTATTTTTCAATTGTCAGGCCTCATCTGGAATATACTGCCAGTGTATGGGATCCATATGAAGCGGCATTGATATCGGAATTGGATCGCGTGCAGCGAAGAGGAGCTAGGTTCGTAAAACGATGCTACGATGAGTTGATTAGTGTGTCTGGATTGTTAGTAGAATTGGGATGGGAATCACAGCGTAGATTAAATTATAGGCTTAACCTCTTATCTAAATTTCAGGAAAAACATCTCGCTGACGACGTAAAAAACATACTATTAACCCCCTCGTACTACTGCAGATTAGATCGCGCCAATTAAATGAGAGAGATAGATTGTAGAACCGATAGGTATAAAATATCATTTTTTCCGCGTGCCATTCGGGACCATAACAGCTGTTATCATCCTCATGAATAGTGCAAATAGTGAGATTAGCTAGATTGTAGATCTTTCTCTTTATATTCTCTATGTTCTTATTTATGCATGATGTAAATATCGATGTTCTTATTTATGCATGATATTTTGAATCAGTAGTAGTAGTCTTTGTATCCTTCGCATTTTGGAACGATTGACGATAGAATGTTTCTTGTTTAGTAGATTTTTAATTGGCTTGTTGCATGTAGTACGTTGGTTTTAATGTCATTTCGGTGATCTGCCGTGTAATTCATGCACTCCCTGCCACACACACTTTGGGTGGCTTGCAAGGTATGAGATGTAGATGTAGTTGTAGATGAAGTACGTGCAAGCCTTTGAGAACGTGCAAAACAAGATATAAGGTGTAAAATGAACAGAATAGAAGGGACAGCCAATCGTTTCGCCAGTCGTTCAAAAATTGCGAACATCAGCAAGCAGGGAGTAACGCTGCTGAAGAAAGGGCTAGGTATGGAGTCTCTATAACTACTATAGCATAAGCGATTGACTAAAAAAATTTACAAAAATAACTATCGAATATATTTGCCGCAGAGAATATTATTGGTGCCCCGAAGAATATTAGTTTTTCAATAGGGACGGCGTAATATACCTTTAGGTTGTTTCGTCTATATTATTCATGAAGCGTATCGTTCAAGAGCCAATTCTGTAGTTCACTTAAAGATGACTTAGTGAGTCGAATCTTTGGTTAAGGTAAAACAACATTTTTTGTTGTTTTCCATAAGGGATAGGTTCATTTCATGGCGTCATTCGTGAATATGATGTAGTTGATCGAAACTTGTGAAATAAATATGTTACTTCGACAAAACTGCAACGTCTGTTTGTGCCACCTCCATCACGGAAAAGCTCCACCATTTTGGCCATACATTATTTCATTATGTTTGTCACTTTGTTGCTAAGGGATAAAATTACAAGGTATTCTTTGACATACTCCATGGCTGTTTCGTTCCACAAATCTGCCACAACGTCCAAATATGACATGATCGTGTTTTACCAACATTGGGGGATCAAAATATAACAATAGCCATTAAACTTGACCACAATAATTATATTCAGATGAGTTTTTAAGGTAAAACTGGAAGAAAAAGACCATAAAAATTATCTGATGATGTTATAGTGATGATTTATTGTTACGGCGAATATTGAAAATACGAACGCAGGGGAAATTGATTATAGGTTTGAGAAGTTAATTACTGCTCGCGCTGATATTGGGTTGTTGGAGTCTGGAGAAATTTGCATCTGCCAGTTTTTTATTTCATCGCTTCCAAATCATATGGAGGAGAGAGGAATATCTGCTGCATATTAGGGCACAAATTAAACAGAATAATTCAGTGTTTTCTTGGCCTGAATAGTATTTAATATCAGCTATTCGGAAAACAATCCCTTTTTACATTATTTTTACTTTCACGTGTTTACGCTTGAAATGCATGAATGCGGTTTTAATATTGTTTTAAACTCGCGATAAACCTCTCATCCAAGAAAAATATAGCTTATAAGGCTAGACAAGTATCCTGCCAACCGTCTTAAATAGATAAAGAACGCCCACGTGTGGCTGCACATCTGGTTTTTAATAGGTGTCCATACTCGAGAGCGTTTAAAGAGATAAGGGAGAGAGAATTTCTCCCGCCAGTCTTTTCGTTCCCATCGTGTGCATTTCCGATGTGTGACGCAAGCTTTAAATCGTGATCCGAGATAATATGGGAATGGTTCTGGTGGCGAGAACGGAAGGCTCAGCTTCCCTCAACCAGGAGCGGCTTCTGTTCCCCGTCCACTCGTTGCCGCTTGATAAAAGAAGATAGCGCCGCAGAACTGAACTGTCCGCTGGACCAGGATTAACCACACCAAAGTGTTGTAAATATTTACTTTGAAGGTGTGTCTGTGGGAGGCACAATCTTAAGCAAATATTTTCACTTATTAATCTCGCCATTTCCTCCTTCAGAGTGCTCTCAGGCGCCAGTGGCAAGCACGAATCACGTAGTATAATATTTCGAAAAAAAAACCCAGTGACGGATTCGAGTCCTACAGAACTCCAGTCTCTAAGCAAATATTCCTATCGGGGTCGGATAAGAGTATAGGCTTTTTTTCCCCTTTCTGACGGTTTTTCACCAACAATGAACTCGTAATCCACATTTTTTGCTCCTAAGTTTCCTAGAGTACCATCTGTGTGAATTCTATTGCCCTGCATTTCTAGGAATTCTTCGATATACACTCTTGCCTCGAACACTTCTTACGTACTTTTGTGTACTTAACAAACCTTTATTCGTTTTCTCTGTTCTCCCCTAATTTTTGCGTACCTGCGTTTAATTATCTACCCTTATTCTCTTCATCCATTTGACCCTAAGTAACATAAATAGAACAAGAGAGAAAGAGATCTGGAAGAGAGAAGATGAGGGCAGATTTCACATTCCAGATATGGTTCTTGAGCAATTGGAACCCTCCATCTATTTTGGAAGCTGTACGATTTAGGATGGAGGAAATTTATCGAATATTGGTTAAAGAATAGTTCATACCAGGAAATCACTTATAATATAGAGAAAAACTGTTATCCATGATATATAAAACATTTAGTAATCTCCTACAGGTTTATTAGCTAGCACGACACCTTTCACTTCACTGTGACATATTCGAACGTAAATATGCCACAGTATAGTGAAAAAACATCTTTCTCCAGTCCAGCCTGATGCGGTTACATTTAACAACTACTATGTTTGACTGATATAGGATCACCAGCAAGGCCTTATTTAAGTCCCAGATATGGAGGAAATATATTAATAATGATCCGATCCATAGCTTGGTGCTTTGAAAATCCCACGTACTCAAATCGTTGAATGGAATGTTTAGCCGTAAGCCCCTCGTCGATCATTCGCTTGAGTAAGGCTTAAATCTGTTCATTCTTCTCTCCTTCTTTTGTCATCCATTTCTTCACCTTCTATACCTTAACTTCCGGCACTAAGCGCGGGTCATTTTCTGCGGGAACGACTTGAAATTTCCGATAATTATACAATATGCATGCATTGCAATGCCATATCTAAGAAAAGGTCATGCTTATTTCAAACAAAATGTATGGCCGGGGCGAGATTTGAACCCGCGACGAGTATTTGACTGCCTATCCGGTAAATTATCACTCTGGATACGGCAGTCATGTAAAACAGAAAGGAAAGACACATTTTCCGGGCCCGGGGGCTGATTTTTACACCGTTAGAATGACCACGGGAACCATTCATAACTGATTATTATTCGGTGTATTAACATGAGTTTATAGCGTCAACACCCCAAGGGAAAGACTGTGAAAATGAAAGTAATCATTCAACGAGCTTGTGATGTTATTCGATTAAACAAGCAATTAAACATGAAAATTAAAAAATGAATTATTTGGTTGGTTGATTGCGTTTTCTCCTAGCCTTGAGTTATTTGGATGAAATAACGTTTGTATTTGTCGTTTCTTAGTTACTTTCAATTCATTCAGGAAATAGAAGAACCTCTCTCTTGATGATTTCCATCTTTAATAAATCACATCTTTCTCCAGTATTCTCTGCCAACAAGCATTGTAGGTACTATGATAAAATATTTCGCAGCAATTTTTCATTCGTTATCTCCAATATAAATGCTACTTTAGGGCAATCATCCCTGCGCAATACCTTTTGAGAAATGATGTAGTGTTTACCAGCATCATATGGTGATTATCTGTTAGTTAGTCTACAGAATTATTAGTTAGTCTAAAAACAACTTTTCTCTTGCACTTGGAGAGGAAGTCATGACTCAGTTACATTATGCTACAATTTGCTTTACTGTATTGTACAACACATATAAAGTTGGCGTTGGAATAGAAAATTAACTAAAAATATAGTGTATTTTTTGTAGGTGTGAGGATGCCAACGCATAAAAAAATTGAAAATTTAAAGGAAAACACATGCCATCTGGGACTTGAGTTTGTCCAGCTTTCATTTACCTGTGGCAAAACGTACGCCATTGTGTATTTACCTTCGATTAATTCCTTTGGTAATTTAAGCAAGCAACGGTCTTTTTATCTTTTTGCTTATACTATTGCCCAGTATTTCCTGATGATACAAATGCCCGGATAAAAACTTTAATTCCCAGTTCTTTTACCATTATTTGTCTAAAATATGGTAATATTTTGAGTAGTTTTGCGTTTATTTTTGACGGTTTAGGCGAGCGGTGATCTTAAACTTTTAGATTAGATTTTTCTGTCACAAACCACCCAAGTATAGATTCAACTAACGCTTATTTCTGAACCACGAGTTTTGACGCATTGGTGTCATGATCTGTTACTTGATTCAAACGCCGAAGGTATGTAGCAAGTACCCAAATAGATTTTGAATTGTATTTTATAATTAATGAGTTTAGTGGAAATGCATCATTCCTGGATGGTAGACTACTCAGATAATCTAACGCCTAAGCTAATGCTTTGTAGTAGTGAGTATTCGAATCCATATAGCCTTGTACTTTTACACAGTTATTTATTGTAAACACACAACGTGTTTTTCAGCTTGCTGTATCTTCAGCAGGGATAATTGGATTTAAGGCATAGATGATGGCATATAGCTCTTTCAGTGGTTCTAGGCCTCTATTGTGTTTGCGTTTCCACCGGCCATATAATAGTATCCGAGGTGAATTAATACCCATAGATTCTCAAAGGAAATGTCATGTCATACATGATCCATGCAACAATGAGCTTTTTTGTTCGGACTGGGTTTGATGCCTTAACCCTTTTTTATACTCTGGGTGGTTGTGCATGAATAATGGAAGAAATCTTTTTATATTCTAGGTGGGTTCAGTTCTATTTCAGTTACCTCTACACTTACTGCAAAATGGACTCGTAACACGAGATAATCCTGACTGACGTCGGAGATAGTTTTAGCATTTTCGATGCCATATTAAATTATGTTGGCTCGCAAAGCAATCTAATGCTGTTCTTTTTTTGAAGTTATAGCGGTTGTGGTTATAAAGAAACGCATCTGGCGACTGATTTTATTTACGTCAATAAGTGTAGCCGAGTAGGATACTCATAGAAGCTTTCCAAGCTGAGAAGGGGAAGCTTACTCTTCATGTAAAGCCCTAAGGAGCCAGCAATTTAAACCAGCCAGTACTCTTAACCTCACGCTAACCTGGCTTCCTCCGAATTCATTTACAAAGGGATTGAATGCCGAACGATGAATTTCTTTCTCTCTACGATCGGGCTATGCAGTTTATAGCACTTCTACCACAACAACTCTCAAGCTTAAATTAAATCACCACTGGGAATTACCACCCTGACTGACCATAAGTTTTTCTTGTAGTAGTCGATGGAAGCAAGGGGTTATCCGTATATCTTTCTCCATCCCCTTTTCGGGTACTGTGACGAATGATGCAACTGATTGAGTCATTTCATTGCACCACCTCGTGTTTCTTGATTCCCAAACTGTCCATTATCTTCAGAATCCCATTTATGCGTATTGTTTCTTTGATTAGAGTTCTTGTTTGCGTTCCTTTCTATTCATACAACATCTGACGCACTCCTTCCTCCTATTTATGATCTCGTTATCATATCGCTCATTAATAATGTTCTACACATCATTCAATATTTTGTGAAAATGAAGTATTGATCACGAAATGAAACACATTTTGTAAATTTTGACAAAGTTTCATAAAATTGACCTAGGTTTTAACAGAATTAACGACCTTGGTGATGGTATAGGTTTGCCGAAACCTTGGTTGTGTACTGTTAACTTAAACTGTGTGAAAATTTACAACGTATCTTTTATTCTGTGATAATGATATCCATCGCTCTTTGTCGATTTAGATTTTCTTTTGTTCATTGTTCAATATTGCTTTAGTAAAGCATTGCTTGTTATTTAGTTGGTGACTGTTGTGATTTGTTGTATAGTTTTTTGTTTCACTTTTTTTACTATTGGTATTTTTCTTATGCAATTGGCCATCCGCTTTTTTGTACCAAGATAGCTGAGTCATAAATCTATTAAATAGGCTTAAGGTGAGCGACTTGAATATTATTTTTCTCCATGTTTGCCGTTCTTGTCGAGGGACCGACCGGAAGTGGTCTCGACTTCACTACGTAAAAGGCCAGCCTCCCAACTTGCTCGGGAGCTCCACACTTGGCGACAGTAGTGAGGACGTCGGCCTTTCCCAGGCGCAAGCCTCGTCTCGACGCGGCGGCAGTCCGTGCTTTTGCCTCACTAAATCGCGTCTCGAATCCACGCGCGAGTTTGTTCTTATTTTTTAGAAAGTTACCCGGCAATACCTAAGCCGGACGCGCTTAGCCGCAAACACGCGACTCGATAGGGATTTGATTAATTCTCTTCCTCGTTCCTCTCTTTTGCTGCGCTTCGTGATATTTTTTTGCTCACGTAAAACATTCGTCCAACCGTCTTCTCCTTGAGCAGCATGCTGCCGTCTGCCGCTTGAGCAGTCTCTGCCGATTGTCTTGGAAACGAATTTCTGAGACGCATTTATTCTCTCTCGCTCCCTCTTTAAACTTCCGCTGCGAAGCTTGGACGCACGAACTGCATCGCTGAAAGTTGGCTATCTCGGCACTTTCAACAATGAATCGGTAAAGATAGTTCAGCTGTATTCATAAAAATTATGTGAATGAATGAATAATTTATTAATTGTCCTGGGGATATACCCCTTAAGAACAAAAGCAATTTACATTTTTTGAGCAACATAAAGAGCAAAATCAACAATTTGGACAGTAATATAATGAAAAAATTAAGTATGAATTAATACCATTTTACAATGCTGAATGCAAAGTTTTTTGGAAATCATATCATATAACAAATTCATCTGAAAACATTTCTGGATTTACATTAATTACAACAATATGCAAAATTACAACAATATGCGAAATAATAACAACATTTAGTGGTCATAAAGTAACATATTATAATATTTCATCTTAAAACTAGCAACAGAAGAACAATTATTTATGTTTTTGGGCAGGGTGTTCCAGAGATGACACCCTGACCAAGAAAGAATTTTGGAACTTCGTTGTGCGGTGACTAGGAAAGTAAAGATACTCAGGATCACATCTAGTGCACATATCCCTAGTGGAAGGTTTCACGGAAAACATGTCGAATAAATATTCAGGGGATTTGATGATTGATGTGAAGCACTTAGATTTTTATAAAATGAAATTACAGCGTCCGCTCTTCTTTTTTTTTTGCTCTGCCAGTTGACAAATGTTCTACTCCGGTCAGTCGTAAGAAAAAAATCTTCATGAAAGAAAATTTTATGCCTGGTGTACAAAACGCTTTACCACCACTGATGAATAAAGAATTGAACAGTATATCTTATGCATAAGATTAACCAAATATCAGGCATACACCTAAAAATATCCATGATTTCAGCCAACCGAAATCTAATAAATTTTTCAAAATGCAATCGAAACAAGGTTTAATTTTTTGTGTAAGTTTTAGATGTACTTAATTTTGGTAATCAACGTTTAATTTATCTTAGCTTTTAAAATAACTGCTTAATCTTTCTGAGCCGTTATTTGTCCATACTTCTCTGCACGATGTGATGAATACATATTCGGGGAAATGAACAAGATAAAAATTTGTGACTTCCACAACTCATTGAACACTAGCGACCAGTTTCGGCTGTCACGCCATCATCAGGTGTGATGATGGCATAAAGCCACCTGATTTGTGACTTCCACAATTTTGAAAAATTTGCGACTGCCACAATTTATTGAACAATAGCGGCCGGTTTCGGCTGTCACGCCATCATCACACCTGATGATGGCATGAAGCCACCTGATGATGGCGTGACAGCCGAAACCGGTCGCTAGTGTTCAATAAATTGTGGCAGTCGCAAATTTTTTTCTTGTTTATTATGACGTCCTTCTACCACGTGAAAGCTTCAAGTTTCCATTTTATTTTAATACATGTATTCGGGGTTTTGTAGTCTGGGCTATCGAAGGACTTAAAGTTCAATAGGTAGAATGCCTAAGATTGTTATTTAAAATGCCAAATGTTTGTATATTTTATCTCTTGTTCCGTCTGAATTTTTGTGCTAATGAGTTTTTTTCTATCTCAATTGATTTTCCAAAATTCCCCGAAATGATAAACTTATATAAACCAATGCCACTTCTGGGCTCATGGCCATCGTGATGTATCCATTCAGTAACAGTTGGGGACTATAAGCTTGCTTCTATTCAGATTACATTTCTGCATTAATCTGCATTTAATGCCTTGGATGTTTTCGCTGTCCAAATTACTTACCTTGAATTGTACAGCAGGAGCACCGCTCTCATGGGAGCTAAATCGAGGCTGAATTCGTATTTTTACATAAACGCTACACATTCGGCTCAATTGCAAGCGTTCAAGGAAATTAAACGATGGACGATGACGACTGTCCATGGCTAGAGACAAAATTTTAACAATTAATTCCAAAAAAGCATTTATTTGCAATTACTCTTTTTAGTGGCGATGAAAATATCAAAATGCGTTTAATGCTATGATATACCAAGGAAATGTTATTCATATATGCTAACAAATTGTATTTAATCTGCAGTAATTGTTATTTAAGCAAGAGTTATCGCTGTAGCTATCGAAACTAGCTCGTGCGATATAAAATACATCCATAAATTATTCATAGTGTGCTTAAGGGAGATATAATTCCGAGGGTAAATTTTCTCCTCTCAATTTTTTGCAGCAAAATAAACTGTTGAAAGCATAATTAAGTCTTTTAATTTCCAATTGAAAAAAACAAACATTTCGTTGAATGATACAGTCTTGAATGAAAAATGTTTTTATAAGCTTCTATAGGCACTTTTAACACCGGCCTTTGATAAAATAAATTGTTACTTTATTCTACAAATAGGAATAATTAGTCCTCACAAATTCGCTCATTCGCAACCAACTTGAATATTCATGGTAATTGACATCATATTCTTTTTATCTAATACAAAGAAGCTAATAGTGATAAACAAATGCTACTGCAACATGTAAATTTAATCAGAAGTCCTTGGCAGTTGATGCGGTAAATGAGGCCGTGAGTTATTATTTATCCTGTCGGAATCATTTGCTCCACCATACTAACGGAAAGAGATGCTGTTATCGACGAAAAAATTCTAGTGAAATCGCTCGCTTCTTTAAAAAAAAAAAAGACAACGGAAATAAATTCATGGGAGGAAAGGCTCGCGTTATTTTGTTTTTCATAAGTCGGATACATATCTGTAGTTGAATGTGCCCTCATTTTTTTGTGTTGGATGGGAAAAAAAAGTTGGGGCGTTTCATCATCATCCCCATCTCCAAACATCCCATCGACACTCTCTTTTTCTATACCGAGACAAAAAAAGGGTTCGGAGCGAAGGAAATAATACTATGGGTTTGGAGGGAGAGGGCGGGAGTGAACTGGGAGCACAGCCTCGCTGTTCGTGAGCCCCGTCGAGCGATATCCTACTTGATATGAACAGAGGGCGCTCGAAATACTTCGCTTCTTTTTTTTCGTTCTCTCTCATAATCCCCTCTCTTCTCTTTCCCTTCTTTCTTCCTCTCCATCTCTCAGCCTCTCGACATCTTTTAAATCTTTCGTTTCGCGATCGGCGTGTTGCGGATTTCTTTTGCCCGTATTTAAGCCGCGACCTGGCAACAGCGCTCTCGATGGCGTGAGAAGATCTTTTTTGTCTCGCGATTATCCTTCTTTCATCTTCATATTTCGTTCTCCTCTCAATTCTCTCTTCCTTCCATCACCTCTTCGTCATCCTTTTAATAGTGGTAGCTAAACATGGTGTCACGGTGAAGGTGACCCTAATCAGTGGATGATTCCACAGCCTACGAACTTGCTCCGAGGAAGAGTGCAAGGTTAGTCTTTGTATTATTTGCGGGTCTTTGTATTATTTGCGGATTTTAGTATTATTTGCGGAATTGTTTTTCGTATTTAAGCCGCTACCTGGCAACGGCGCTCTCGATGGTGTCAGATCTTTTTTGTCTCGCTATTATCCTTCGTCTTTTTCATATTTCGTTACCTCAATTCTCTCTTCCTTCCATCACCTCTTCGTCATCCTGTTAATAGTGGTAGTAAAACATGGTGTAAGGGTGCAGGTGACCCTAAACAGTGGATGAGTCCACAGCCTACGAACTTGCTCCGAGGCAGAGTGCAAGGTTAGACTTTGTATTATTTGCAGATTATTTTTTTCTTAAGCCGCGACCTGGCAACATCGCTCTCGATGGTGTGAGAAGATCTTTTTTGTCTCGCTATCATCCTTCTTTTTCATGTTTAGTTCTCTTCTAAATTATCTCTTCCTTCCATCACATCTTCGTCATCCTTTTAATAGTGGTAGCAAAACATGGTGTCAGGGTGCAGGTGACCCTAAGCAGTGGATGATTCCACAGCCTACGAACTTGCTCCGAGCCAGAGTGCAATGTATTGGACTGCCAAGGGTCACATGATTGCAAACCATCGTTGTCAGCATCAAACTCTCCAGTCTGTTACTAATTTAAATTTCTTAATCTCTATCGGGCGTATGCATAGATACCTTAGTGAGCTACTATCGGCTTAGTAGCGCACTAACTAGTCGCCAACTAACAAAATCGTATTCATAGACTGCTACTAAGCTCAGTAGTGCCAAGTGAGCCACTATTTTAGTAGCTGATTCTTAAGAACTCTCTCGTCTTGTTTAGAGGTGCTACTAAGTATGGCGGTGTCTCAAGTGGCTCACCTCGAGTGATAACGAAGCCATAACGGAGGTTATAAGCAAAAATACCAAAGATACTGGTGAAATTGCTTTTCTCAAGGCTGGTGGATGCGACATGTAGTACAGTTGCTGCATTAAACTTAGCATTTTTATTATTTGTTCTTAGTCTACGACACCGTGTTGTGGTACTCCGTAGTGCTTCATGAGTGTTTTATACAACGAAAAAGGAAGAGTTAGTAAGATGATTACTGTGGTTTTGATCGTCGTAAGTTAGTTATCATCTCTTCTTCATCTCGTTTCATCAGTGCTACGCCTCACAGCTTTATAAAGTGCATAAATCATTGTGTGTGTATTGACTGTTTTTGAGGGTAACAATCGCATTTTTAAATTCTTCTGGCCTTAGTACTTCTCATTTGTGGTTTTAGATGATTACTCTACGGGAATACAGCCCATTTTAAAGAATGCATCTAAGAGGAGGCCTCGTCAACAATTTACAAGTGCATATTGGTTTTCGTGACTACTGCATCAAGTGAGGTGCTTCAGAGTAATTAACTCGAGCATATTACGATTGTGTTGTCGCAGAAATATGTCTTACATTGATATAAAGACGTTCAATTGTTATCTTGATGAATTATAATGATTTCGCACAGGTAATAATTATAATTGCGAGTCTGTTTACATTATGGCGCTGGTTTGTTTACATTCTGCCGTCAATTTCCATTTCGTTTCGTTTTTGTTTTGGTAGCAGAACGTTGTTATGGTTCACACAGTGATAGAAACTTATTCCAGTGCTTCAGCAGTTTATCGCATCATATTTTATGTTTTATCTTCTAAGTGGATAAGTGAAATTAGTTTCACTTTATTTAATGCTCAGAAAGAATTCGTGAAGGGACAAATAGGTATTCAGATTAAATAGTGACAATGTCCGCTGTACCGTGTGCATGTTCGTTTTTCGTTTACAAAACGATTGTTAGTGTGTGAATGTGAGTACTGTTACATTTTCTATGTAAATACCAGTTATTATCCATTGACTAAAGGCAAACATTTTCTATTTTGAGTGTTTATATATTGATGGAACGGTGGATACGTCAAGAAAGTCCTGTGTTTGTTTGAATGTAACTGATATCTTAATTTGGTGCGATTGGATGGAGTAAGTTAAACTTTGATGTGGCGAAGCTCCAGTGTGTCCAAATGATATTAAGAACGATCTGTGCAAGTTTGTGGTGTATTACTACGTGTGGCAAAAAATAAAGTTTATGACAAGCATGTATTCTCGATTTTTCTATACAAGAACAATCAAACTTTATGGAAGATTTGTCGGAATTATGATGGTAATGCTAAAATATGGGGAAATTTGAGTATTTAACGATAGCCTTATTGTAGCAATATTGGTGTATGACATACGAATTCACGTACAATGAAGCCAGTGGCAGTGTTGCCAAGCGTTGCTTCATTGTTTCTAGGGCATTCGCTACCGACATTTATTTACTCCGCTACGATAGTGGCGATAGTAGCATACTAGGTTAGTAGCTCCTAGTAGCTCACTGGAAAGGATCATTGAATACCATTTTTTAGTACATCTACATCTACGTGATACCCTGTGAGCCACCACGAGGGTGTGTGGCAGGGGGTGAAGATCATCAAACATGCACTATTGGCATGCAAGTAGGATATTTAAGGGAGCTATGCTAGATAATAGGGTCACATGGAGCTAGATGGTTAGTATCTACATAATAAGGAAGGGATTATTGGTTGTTATTACATGCATCATGCACTACAGACTACTCTAACCATATTTCACCTACCTATCACTTTGCTACGCTGCCTATTGTTCTCTCTTATAGTACGAGGGAAAAATGACATTTTAAATCTATCGGTACGACAATCTATCTCTCTAATCTTGTTAAGATGATCAAACCTAGTATAATACGCAGGGATTCTTAATATATATCTAACGTCATCTGTGAGCAAATCGGTTTCGAATTTACTTAAAAGGTTTAACCTAAATTTTAACCTGCGTTCTGATAGTAATTACCATCCTAGTTCTTCTATTAAGCTCGTAACACTTATACAATTATCATAACGGCCTTTAACAAACCTAGCAGATCTCCTTTGCACGCGCTCTAATTCTTTAATCATACCTTCCTCGTACGGATCCCATATACCATCGGCATATTCTAAATGAGGCCTGACAAGTGTTTTAGTATGCGACTAAGTGATCTTAGTCGCATACTAAAAAAAAGCTGACCAAGTTAGTCGCCTATTAGCGCCTTTTAGCTGAAATCTATGAATACGGCCGTATGTCTCCTTACTCAAATATGAGAATGGGCTGGACCGATGGGTTGCAAACACTATCAGGGTAATTTTGTGAAACTGTTTTCATTCTCTCTCTCTCTTTTTCCCTCTCACACACACATGCACACAGTTCTCTCTTCTCTTTCCTTTTATTCTTCCTCTCGCTCTCTCAGTCTCTCGACATCATATAAATCTTTCGTTTCTCGGTCAACGCGTTGCGGTCATTATTGTATTTAAGTCGCGACTTGGCAATAGCGCTCCCGATGGTGTGAGAAGATATTTTTGTCTCGCTATTAACCTTCTTCTTCTTCAGCTCTCGATATTTCCCCATTTCTCTCTTACGTACTTCACAGTTTCGTCCTCCTCTTTTATAGAGGTAGATAAACGTGGTGGCAGTTGTGGAGAATGCTCACCTCGGTAGAAGAGTCCACTGCCTCTGTGAGTTTTTAGGAAACCCAGGTGTCAGACCTTTGGTGGGTGTCATGGCCCAATAAGGGAATTGAAATTGTTCATACGTTTGTTCACATTGTTGAATAAACCGTGAGGAAACGAGGACACATTGAGAAAAGGTCTTTTTTTTTAAACACGCGTAAAAAGAAAAATGTTACTGGATTAAGAATATGCTTACTAACATTAGCACGTGCTGTTTTAAAAAATGCAGCCATCCTTCTGGGGCAAATTTGTAAGTAGCCATTAGGTGTTTTTCAATTCGTTTAATTCTACCCCTACCCCAAATATTCCCCAAATTATTTGGGAAATATGAGTGTGAGTTCCGATTTTCACACCCTAAAAATTTTCGCATGATTGTAAGGTATACGGTCGATAATATTTTGAATACACTTGTATGAAATTAATGTCCTCAAATACACTGCTTCAAAATGCAATACAAATGAAATGAGTTTGATCGATATGCTTAGGTATCTCAGTAGAATTGGTAGATAAAGGTGTTAGTGTAGCAGAATTTTTTCGGGATAATGACTTTCATCCACCCTCAAAAATCTCTTATACAAAGGATGTATGTAATCCCTACATGTCTTGATGTAATATTTATCGTTTATTAGTTTTCCATAACCACAAAACATGTTTATGAATTGAGCGAAATTGAAACATAGAATACAATCCGGTTTGGTTACTTTTGGACGCTATACTTAATGTTGACGTCATACTTAATAATGACACAAGTGGAACTTAAAACTTAGAACGTCGAACGCATTCAAAGCACACTAAGAGGCCAATAATTTGTGATATCTATATTGGCGCACAATGATATAGCCAATGTATTTTCGTTCATTAAAATACTACGGCCTACATGAAAAATGCATCATCTAAGACGTCTTGAATCCTCTGGCAAGATCCCCCGGATGGCTTCGTTAAAATCCGGCATTTTTTATGCAGGGAAAATTATGTTGGACTTAGTATCAACGCGACTAGTTTAACTATTTCATTAATTTATATGTGTACATCCGTCAATCAAGCAAAAAATCTCCATAAAAGGCTACTGAGACGTCCGATCTCCTCTGTCTCGTTTTCAATATCGCCACCAGATTTCAGTCAATTTGCTAAGAACTCCCAATTTCGACTGTTTTTTTTTCGGGGTTCATTCCGGTATGTATGTTTTGTTTTCACAATACATACATCCGCAATGTATGTATTGTGAAAAAAATACATACATCGCGGAATGAATCCCGAAAAAAGAAAGTCAACACTGCATCCGCGGAAGCCTACGAGCTAACTCCCAATTTCCCCTGCTTACAACTTCCGATATTATGCCTGTCTAAATTTCCTTCACGCCGAAGGTGCGGTGATGCCAACAACAGCAATAAACGTAACGTTGTACTATTGCCGTGTACATTCTACAGCTCTAAGAGTCTTCCATTTGGCAATTAATATTTTCAGATGTAACCAAAATAATGTAGCGTAGTGTTGGTAACAGTCACCTACGTGGCCGGAAGGAGTGCGCACGGAGCGTAAGTTTGGCATGAATTTTCTCCATAAGGCCCACATTTTCCACAAAATGTGGAACATTCTATACGATCTTGAGCTGTGTAAGGATTTACTTTGCTTGACTATCGAAGTTCACGCAGATGAAAACCTCTGTTGGAGCACCAAAATTCTCGTACTGTTACTAACATTAGTTTCTGAATCACAATGTCTCCAAATCCAAATATTTTAATGGGCTCATCTAATGGGTTGAAAACATTGCCGATGTATTTGGATGCAACTGTGTTCGGATCAAAAGCATTACCTCTAAATACTCTTCTAAAATCTTCCGTCCTCTCAAGTAAAAAGCAATTATGCTGGCAGCATATCCTATCATTTGTTGTCCATCCTCCTCCACTTCGTAACCCAACCCTTTTACACGACCCTTCACTCATTAGGCTCTCACCACAATGTTTCGTTTCCACTATGCTCTTTATTCATTCCATCTCAGAGAGATACAGTTTCCGGGAATTGGACTGATCCATCCTAATTAATGTGTCTTGGTTATGTTCGGACGTCATATTTAATGGCAGTAACATTAGTGAAACTAAAAACGTAGAGCGTTCTCCAAACCGTTAGTGGAGATAAATTGCGCCATGTTTCCGTAGCCTGTTTCTTATATGAAGTCAAGCTGCAAGAATTGTCGATGGAAGGAAAAAATAGAAGGAAAAGGCATTGATCGTCGGAAAGCTGGAAGTTGAGAGTTTTGAGGCTTTAATAATTTGGCACTGTATGCAAATGCTGAGGATCAAAGGGATGGTGAGGATCAGAAACTTGGAAGTACACAGTAGAGTAGGAAATCACGTAGAGAATAAGATCCAACTGGATAGGCCACACTTTTTGGCTCAAAAAACTTAACGGACAAACAAAAAAGGACATACAACATAGTATAAGGGAAATTCCCATGAAAAAGATGGATGAAAAAATGCATAGGCCAGCGAAAACTGAACGTATAACAGAAGATATACAAGGACATTAAGCAGTTAGTTGGTGACAGGGTTGAATGGAGGGCTGTAGCCAATCAATCCTAGGATTGAATGAATATGTTGCAGATAATAGATGGACAAGAAAGAAGGAATTAGTGTTTAGAAGAAAGCACAGTACATGCAATTCATAGAGGTTAAAGGAGTAAAAAGTGACTTTACATTGTTCAACTAATAATATATATAATCGAAATCGACCTTGTTTTAATTCCTTCACGCCCCTGTAAACCATTTAGTGAAAAAAATAGTTTTTATGGTTGTGTTGGAGTTTGCGTCTGCATCTGTTCTAAAAGAAGAAAGTACGAAAAATAAGGCAAGCGTGTTTTTTTCACAATTGGATAATCAACGTTTCAGAGAAAAAAATCGATTTTCAGATGCTTGCTCAACCATTCCCCTAAAACCTCTTCAACAAAAATGGACATTTCATGAGTGAAATGCATCGGTTTCTGCTCCATTATTGTTCATTAAATACTGTTTCTCCCCGTGCTTTCTGCATTAAGTTTCGCGGTGTTTTTCCTCGTGAATTTTATTACTCCATTAACTTAACCGGGATATTGAAACTTAGAACTCGCGAGTACTTCTATGACTCCGAATAAGAGAGGCTCATCACTTTATGCATTTATATTCCTCCGGCATTTACGAGTTCTGCTTCGTGTCTCTTCTTTAAAGACTTGTTTGTAGAAGTGTTGAAACATCAGCCATTATTTGGGACAGGAATGATATATTAAAGAAGTTAATGTACTCTAAATCAAGTGAAAAAAGCTAATGAATTATACTACGATTATAATTTATTCGCTGAATGATATTTTTTTACTTCCAGCGTTAAAATATGTTCTTCTTTGCCATACTTTATCAATATCGAGTGAATAAGATTGATCCAGATAGGTATATGTTTTTTAAGCCACTTCTTGGCATATCTTGTGATATAATAAATATTTTCTGGTTTCTTGTCAAGTTTTGCATTTAGGAATCATTTTACGATAATTATAAGCCAAGTCAATATTCGACACCCATTTGAGATGCATCTTGGACTCGCTACGGTTTTTCATTAGGCTGTCAACGACTAAACCAGCCTATCATGGGCCCATTTCGTTTCTATGGTCGTTTCTGACTCGCGAGATGCCTTCATATGATACAGAAACGGGCGTTAAAAAATTGATCAGAAAAATAGTATGAAAGGAAAATAGTGAAGAGAATTTATTCAAATTGAAATAATTCGAAGAAAATATTTACAGGCAGGCATTTCTTTCATAATAATTGGCAAGAAATTGGAACGCTACTTTAATCAGCAATGTAATGGAATGAGTAGTTCACGCGGGCGAATTGCTTGTGTATTGAAATATAGTGTGGATTCTAAGATGTTTTCGATTTCTGTTCTCTTAGTTTTTTAACCCTGAAGAAGGTTTAAAAATAAATCTAAACGTCAGTGGCAAGGATTGTTTAGTTGAAAATAAATGGACCAAATATCTTGATAGTATACGAACAAGAATAATCGATTAGAGGTCGTGAGACGAAATAGAAAACATATAACTGTTCTATTCTAACGTTCGCACAATGCGAAGGAAGAGCAGTTGTTGCTTTTCTTCGCAGCCCTTCTCCATTCAGCTCATCGCTTGCAGCGGCCTGTAGCTGAGAGGGAAAGAACAGGAAGTCGGCCTCCGTCGTCGACAATCCTTCCTCGGGGAAATTCGCGTGGGGCTTCTTATTCTCGCCTCCGAGCCTCGAGAGGCACAGCACAGAGGAGGCGGCGGAAA
This sequence comes from Ceriagrion tenellum, assembly GCA_963169105.1. Lineage (NCBI taxonomy): Eukaryota > Metazoa > Arthropoda > Insecta > Odonata > Coenagrionidae > Ceriagrion > Ceriagrion tenellum. Next base: position 128,848,544 of record OY720637.1, read on the forward strand.
GGAGGTACGACTCGAGAGATGAGGCATTGTGTGGGCGATAGACGAAATGGGCGTGTTCACCCCTACGAACATCCCTCTCGTCTTCCGCAACATCGGAACACGCAGTACTTTCTCCTCGAGAGACGCTTCCCGCGACAGAATCGCGTCACTTAACAAGAGAAGAGGGTAAAGCTAGTAGGGCGTTTTTATTCGCGGGTGAAAAACGTTTTTATCTGCTGGCCATTTTCCTCCCAGCTCACAGATCTCCTCTGACTTCTTGGATGGGAATCTATTTACGCTGTTTTTGACCTGCCAATTTGGCCGTCGTCCAAAGTTTGCTAAAACATGCACCGGTTGTTCGGTTAATCATTTCTTAATGTTCATTGTTCGGTTAATCATTTTTATTCTTCGGTAAATACTCAATAGCTTTACCCCTAGTTGGATGCTGCGCCAAATTATGTGCTCTATACCCATCGAGTGTAAACTTTTGCATATTTTTGACAACATAAGTGGACATAACATCACAACCAATGGGTGCTCATAATTAGACAGCCATTCATCAGCAGTCATTAATCCGAAGGTTGGTTTTATGCAGTGCTCCACTCAACTCTTCCTCTGTGATTCTTCGTCGACATTCCTCCTAACATTATTATTTTCAATCGCCTATCGTACTGCAATATATAATATATTCATGTGTAAAGTCTTATTTTTGGAAATAATTTATATTACATACTGTTCATAATGTTAATATGGGCTCATTTTTTTTCCATAGGCTTCATAAGCTGAGTGTGGTGTCAATTAAGTGCCTCCTCTTGTTATTTTATGCTAGTTGTAATGTGCCTGTAGTTCCCTCATCTTTGTGCTTGTGCTTCCTTTTGAGAGGTAAGATTTACCTAATTCTATCGTGAATTTTAAGTTTGTGGGGCTTATCCCTTCTTTAATATGCCAAGGATGGCGTTAAAAAGTGCTATGAGTGAATATACGTATCGTATTTCACCGGTTTGACAGGGGTTAGGTTGCAAGCCACTAGAGACTCAGGAGATACATGCCAGGGTAAGATTGCTTGAGAAATTTACAATAGGTGTGTTTCAGTGTGATACACAAAATATCACTTTGAGGCAGCACTTCATTTTTAAGGTCCGATAGAAGTGATAAAGTAAGAGATATACATTGCCGAACAGATATGTACAAAAGTTAGTTATTTCAATGCAAAATAAGTGGCCATTATAAAAACTGTCCTCCAATTAATACACTCCCGAAATATAATTCATCATTTCCCCTCCCAAAATCTTATCCTTAATACCATTTCACGCCTGGTGTCCTAAAATCCACTGCCATAAGCCAATGCGACGGCTCTCAGTGTAGTATGTAGATGTCTAATTCTTAACTTCCAATGTTAATATTCATTTTATATTCCAATGTTTCTCCTCAGTTCCTTTTAACCTGCGCTTGGTGCGTTACAAACATAATCCAAACATGAAACGTAACTTTTCAGAATTTTCCGGCGAATGCTTAGAATGTAAAGCTCTCGGGTTTCCAACCGAGTGATGGTGGATGGGGAAACTGACATTTCGGTGTCGTAGTCTACCATCGTCTTCAAGGTGAAATCACATGAATCACCCAGAGGACGATGACAGACTACGCCATCGAAATGTCGGTACCGCAAACTACCATCACCTGGTTGGAAACCCGAGAGATTTACATTCTTCTTCTTCCAGGGTTAGGCTTTCAGCCTGTTCCGGCTTCACATCACCACATCAACCTTGGCCTCCCAACACTCCTTTTCCCTAATGGTTTATATTCCAAAGCCTGCTTTGGAAACCTCTCTTTAGGCATTCGAGGTACCTATCTGAGACCACCCGAACATATAGTTCCTCTCTTATAGATTTTATTATTAAGTTATATCCTCTTGTACACCCCTTCACTGCTCGAAGAAATATTATTTCATATGGCTCTTTTTGTTTTGTTGTCCAACATTCTGATCCATACAACATTGTAGGGACTGCCATCACCTTATGGAACGTAATTTTGGTTTGTTTTCTTGTTTTGCCTTTTAAAGTTCTTCTTATTGTCCCACGTATCCTCTGAAAATTGTTTATTTTATTTGTGATATCTTTATCACCTTCATAAGTTATATCACATCCTAAATATTGGAAGTGGGATATCTGTTCGAGTATTTTATCTTTAGCTTTACATTTTATGAAACGTGATTATTAAGGAATAACAGCCCACAATGGGGTTTTACATCTTCAAATATAAATTGAGATATTCGTCCCTTACTTTTGGAATCTCTGAATTAGTGTTTTTTAATCGCTAATTGCAGCTACATTATATTGAAAGTACTTCCCGATTCCCGCTTGAATGCACAGCATTTCGCTCGTCACATGAGGCGTGAGATGGGGAAACCGGTGGCAGTTTTAAGGTAGTTTGAGCGAAATATATGCGAAATATAAGAGCGAAACCTAGAAATCAATGACTTTGATCTCATTTTAGATAAAAACATCTCATCTATCCAATGACATCAAAAATTACACCCCTTATCAAATTGCTCTTGGAGATATTTTCCAAAAAATACCAGCCCTTTTATATGGGAAATGCTACGTGCAGGCACTCCAGAGAGACATTATTTACAAAATGAGGCATTCCCTTACCTTAAGTGTCGTAATAAAACTAGCAGTGTGTAGTTTGTATGTTTTCTCAGCTATATTTAAAAATGAATCATATTGTCACTGCAGTAGGTTCTTGGGTATCACAAAAAACCTTCCATTTTGAAGGAGTTTCAAACGCTCCGCGCGAAAAAAATGAGTCAAGTTAAAGACCTATTTAGATATTTTCATAAGGGAACTATCTCGCTCGGACTACCATAAATAAAGTGTGGAAGCACACATATGTAGAATGATTATTAAAATGAGCTTTTGTGCACTCGCGGCTTCCATGACGTGGGCGTCGAATGCCATGGCTCGGAAGGCCGTGAGTGGACGGAGGAGGGAGGGATACTGGGGAGGGGGAGGGGCAATGGGGAAGGGGAGGAGACACCGCGACGTGGGGATTCAACGGTTCTTCACACTCGCTCGCGGCCGGCCTCACTCGCTTGTCGCCACCGCCTCTCTCAGCATCCGCGGTCCATTCTCCCACCTCCTCCTTCCCCGCCTCCTTTTTCTTCCGGGTCGAACTCATCCGTTCTCATCTCGTCTGTCTTGCTTCACCTCTCGCCGAGTGAGTGAAGTCAAGTGAGAGGGTCGCCGATGACGGGTAGTTAAAGCCAATTGGATCCAATCGAACCCGTCCCAAGCCTCTCCAGACGTGCCGTCAAAAGTGAGCATAATGCATTGTAACCTGCTGCACGCCAAATACATGATAAGAATCGACACAGAGACACCAATAATGAATTACTGCGATTAAGTAATTATGGCCATGATTGCTGTCAAGAGTTCAAAATTTCAATATTTTCGAATTAAACTGTAGAATCAGTCACCTTCTACCGCTTGAATTATTTTCAATTGACGCCACTGTAATACATCTACATCTACGTAATACCCTGCGAGCCACCACGAGGGTGTGTGGCAGGGGGTGAAGATCACCAAACATGCACTATTGACATGCAACTAGGATATTTAAGGGAGACATGCTAGAAAATAGGGTCACATGGAGCTAGATGGTTAGTATATACATAATAAGGAAGGGGTTATTAGTTGTTATTACATGCATCATGCACTACAGACTACTCTAACTATATTTCACCTACCTATCCCTTTGCTACGCTGCCTATTGTTCTCTCTAATAGTACGCGGGAAAAATGACGTTTTAAATCTATCAGTACGACAATCTATCTCTCTAATCTTGTTAAGATGATCAAACCTAGCAAAATACGCAGGGGTTCTTAATATATATCTGACGTCCTCTGTGAACAAATCGGTTTCGAATTTACTTAAAAGGTTTAAACTAAATTTTAACCTGCGTTCTGATAGTAATTCCCATCCGAGTTCTTCTATTAAGCTCGTAACATTTATAGATTTATCATAACGGCCTTTAACAAACCTAGCGGATCTCCTTTACACGCGCTCTAATTCTTTTTTCATACCTGTAATAGTTGCCTGTATTTTAAGAGCTAAATTAGTTTTCAAAGCTTACCAAATAATTTATCAAAATGGTAATTGTAAAAATCAATCTCTTATATATTTTGCTTAATTACCAATGGCGGATGAAAATAGGCTGCGGGGATTAGAGATGTGGATGTGGAGATGGATGGAGAAGGTGAGGTGGACGGAGAGGAAGACTAACGAGGAATTACTTGAGATGGTAGGCGAGGAAAGAAAAATTCTGAATGAAATTCGAACTCGGTAGAGTAGGTGGCTGGAGGATGTAATAAGGGGCGAAGATTTGATCAAGATTGTGATAGAGGGAAGGATTTTGGGCTAGCGGGGATGAGGAAGAAAGAGAATAGGCTTCATGGACAGGATGAAGAAGGGTAGATCGTATGCTATGGCGAAAATGGATATACCAGAGCGAGATAAGACACTGAAAGTGTAGAGAACCGGGAGGAGATTCTCTGACATTCAACAAAACCTGCCTTAACCGGTGGAATACTCTTAAAAAAATACCAATGACCCAAAAATCATTGTTCTACTATAAGGATAACAATTAGACAGAGTAGGCGTAAAAGGTTTGATGAGGATTCCGGGAACTACGCCTCAGGAGAGTAAAGCAAGAGATAGGAAGACAGAGATTAGCTTTGTGGATGGTTACCTAAGTGGAAGGAAAGTTATGAAAATGAAGAATAAGGTAGAATAATGGATAAGATAAGAATGAGGGAGAATAAATTAAGATGGAAATACCCAAAGGTGTCACCTTAAGAATGAGATTTGTCGCTTAGGTATTGTTTTCTTAATATACATTTCCAACCGTAGATACGATCATTCAATCCATCGAATACATAACCGCAGCTGAAGAAGCGAATATTCCAACGTTAGAGAGTGAACTTTAATAAACTTCGTTACTTCCAAACTAATTTAATGGTAACTGCTCAGACCAGTTTCAACAATTTTGTCCCTACTGAAAGGGGACTTATTTTTACTATATTACTATGATAACCGATTAAACTCCTGATAATGTCACAACATGTCTTGATAAGATGTGTAGTGGAAGGAGGAGAAAAAATAAAGACATTGAAGTATGCAGATGATCAAGCAGTACTGGCGGAATCAGAAGAGGAGCTACAGTATATGATGGAGAGTATTGCAAGAGTGGGGAAAGAATACGGAATTAAACTAAATGTTGGAAAGACAAAAGTGTTGAGAGTAAGTAAGAATGAAGCAATCATTAATACATCCGTAGAAGTAAAATTTGTTAAACAAGTGAAATCATATCAGTACTTGGGAAGTTTAGTGACTGAGAATGGGACATGTACCCAGGAAGTAAGACAGAGGATAGCTATGGGAAAAAAACATTTGAGAAGGTGATAAAACTTCTGACAGCATTTAGAATTCCAATAGAACTGTGAAAGAGATTTGCTAAATGTTTTATATGGAGTGTGGTGACTTACGGTAGCGAAACATGGACAGTAAAAAAGAAAGATGAAAAGTACTTAGAAAGTTTCGAAATGTGGTTGTGGAGAAAAATGCTTGAGGTGAAGTGGACGGATAGAATGAGAAATAAGGAAGTTCTATTGACAATAGGAGAAGAAAGTAAACTGCCGAGGGAAATCAAAAAGAGGAAGATAGCTTAGATGGGACATATATTACGCCAAAATTGTCTTTTTAGAAGAATTATTGAAGGAAAAATAGAAGTAAAGCAAGGAAGGGGAAGAAGAAGAATGGGAATTCTCGATGACATAAAAAATGGCCGAAGTTACAGGCAAATGAAAGAAGATGCTCAGGACCGAATGCGATGGAGGGCATCCAGTTGAAACCTGTCAGAAGACAGATTCCACTAAGATGAAGAATGTCACAATATTTTTATTAACTGGTCGTGGTAGTTACCTTTAACAAGTGTTTAAGTTAAATAGTTTACTGAGTGTTTTGTTTTTCCCATATAAACTCTAAATACATCAAATTAACTTGCGAAACGTTGATGATACAGATTTCAATAATTATTAACCCGTCAAAATGCGCTTTAATATTGCCAAGTACCTCTATTAAAATTTTCCAGAGGGCCTTAAGCGACGTTTCAGACCAATCCCAGTGTGTTTTTATGGCTGGAATATAATTTCGGAATGACCTCTTGTTACCCGGAGAGAAGGTACCGTACCCTTTCTCGACTGGTGAGTTTCGAGAGCCTCTGGGCTTGGTGCGATTTGAACCGCAGACTCCACGGTCCAAACTATCCTTTGAACACGCTACCGTAAGCGTGTGTTATTGATATCGATGCATTTGTCATGTTCCCCACAGAAACAAACTCCATTGATCAATATTCTCCCACCCTGGAGCGTGCTCATGCATGATTTAGAACGCATTATGGCTTTGGCGCTTGGCGAGCACCTTCCTCGCTCAAGAAAAAAATCCCAGGCCTTCCGTGTTCTGGCTTTGGTACGGAACGCGATTAATTAATGTTATCTCACCGCAGTGTTCTCAGCGGGAACTTACGACTCACCGTCAGTGTTGACAGGCCAGGCTGAGTTATGCCGATGTCAGTTCACCCATTAGTACGAATTTCGCTCTTGTTGATTAGTGTCGACTCCCATTCTTCCCTCTCTATTGTAGCGCCACTACATCTGCATTTATGAGTACCTATCGACTAATCTCAAGGGTGTGTGGCAGGGGGTGACTCCATACCAGATACACACTAACCGTCAAAGACACTCTCACACTGCTATAAGCTACCATTCAAAAATTCTGCGAAAGATCGCAAAAAATTGGCGATATAGCTGAAAAAGAAGGATTAAAATATATAAAAACTGGAAATAAATGTGTTGTTTTAAATTTTCAATCCCTGCTAAAAATTCCTTAGAAGCTGATTTGTAGAACGTAAGGAATTCTACAGAAATCGACTCTTTTTCTAGTACCTTTTCTAAGGATCTGTACGGAACATGAGAGCATAACTCAACAGAACATATGTTCTGTGGATTTATTTTCTGCAGAGCAAAATAACTCCTTACAAACTGTTCTGTAGAACTTCAGCAACTCTACCAAAATATACGGAAATACTGAAAATCTGCATAACGTCGTGGAAAATCCTTCAGAACGTCGTAGGGAATTCCGTAAAATGGCGTTTCAATACTTTAAGCAGTATCTACAGAACTTTTTAATAAATTCTGTATAAGTCTTTATAAGGAAAATATACAGAATTTTTTAGCGGAGACGAAAACAATATATGTAGGATATTTTGAAGATATGCAGAGCATATTTGATGTAAGCAGAAAAATGTATGATATCGGAATGTCAAAGCAGTTCCAGATACAAAGCAGCGGGCTGTTTCTAATGTTTTGAAAAATATAAACACCCACGCCATGAGTCATATAAATGAAAGTATTTGGGAGCTTGCTTGCCATCTATAGACGCGACGCACATCTTTATCACCACGCCAGACAACTTAATGATAAGTAAGCACGCGTAGCTTTTTTTTGGTAGATCTTACTTAATGTACTATTAAGTTCAGTGACACGCGTGTAAGTAGATTCCACGTGCGATATGGCTCTAACTATAATTTAATTATACCGGGTGGCACCAGGTTTTATATGACGGGGATTATACGTTGAAGTTCAGCTATGGTCACTAGAAAACCTTTAAAATTGATTGCAACGTATAATCTAAATAACAGGCGTGATAAATATTTAATGAAATCTCATTTGCAAAGGGTATAGAATATCACAAAAGCATAACAAGGCTACGGAACTTTTCGTAACTTTGTATTCCGTTTACAGTACATTTGCGGTCCCTAATTGTGCTTGAAACAATTGACATTTGAAACCTGTGTGCCCTGCAACAGTCAAAATTCTTCACTGCAAGCAGCCAAAAAGATTTCGGGCACCAGCCACGAAGAATTGAGGGTATATGTTTCAAAATCTCCCCTTGACAAGTCCAACGAAATGGAAACACGCATGCCATCCGCTTAAAAGTGTCAAACTCTATTATGTGCTGAATAGTGATCCTGCTTAAGCCCACCGAAAGCAATAAAACAAGGCTTTGGATATTGGGGTGTGTTTTAAAACCTGCAACGCATATCCACCAGGTGTAATTGAAAAAAGCAGGATACATTGAAATGAAAAGACGGGATTAGGATGATTAAATAAGCGAAAAAAGTCCTCCAGAAGCGAATCATGTTTATGTGTGAGAATATTGATTTTGCGTAAAAGAATTACCAGCAAAATAGATTCCTCACATAGTTTTTCATATTGTACACTTAGAGAAAAACAAAGCGTTATGCTATTATTTATGAAATTTTTACATTATAAAAAATTTACAATATCATCTCTTAATTTTTCCTGCGATTTGAGTTTCAAAATTGGCATTTTGCAAAATGAATCCTGAAAATTCTTAGAAACCTTATCTTCGGATCTCCTAATGTTCTGGAGATTTATACATATTGCAGTTTCCCGATTTGAAACTTTGTAAATAATCTAGCATAGAAGTCACTGGTTTTTGTTGTTTTTCTTAAAATGTTAAACCAAACGCTACGTGGTAGGTTTTGAACCCTCCCCCTCGATTGACATATTCTGGAAATATGAATACAGACGACTGTAGAGTCGATGGATCAAAAGTGCTGAGTTTCATTGCATTGATAACTTGATTTCATTTATTAATAATTTGATAATCATGCGTGGGAATGAGAGATTTTTTGCCCCTCCTAGCTGCTCAATTTGACTGTATTGCCTTGTTATTTATGTCAGTTATAAATATGCAGACTGTGATTTAAATAACGTGCGTTGGATTAGATTGGATATTTGGGGAGGCGACCGACGGCTTTGGTCATTTGCGCCACAGGGGACAGGTAAGGGAGGAAGGGTGGATGGAAACCCGGCGTCTGAAAGAGCCTGCTCTTAACGAAAGGTGCCAAGGGGACCACGATTTAACGTCTCATCCGACAGACGGAGTACTGTACTTGAATTTCCCTCCACAAGACACTCGAGTAGGGATCGGGTTTCCTCTGAAAAACATCCTCCTCTGCAGGGATTTGAACCCTGGCCGTCCGTATGGTTAGCCTGTACTCATGCCACCACACCAACCCGATCCCCTTAACGTGCGTCTTTCCTGTAAACCCTCAGCAGTGGTTCCAAACATATTTCCTCCGATAACTGAACAACGCTCTTGGCCTGTAGCATTTTTTTATCACCAACCATGCTGTTATTATATGCATAGGCCTTTGTGGCTTTTTTTAGGATGTTGGTTAATAGATAAAGAGGCGCAGCCCGGCAGGATTGACCCGATGAGAGGAACTTAGCTTGCTTGAGAAATTCAGAACTGGTGTGTTTCAGAGCAACACAGAGAATATTATCATGACGCCACACTACATCTATAGGTTTGACAGAAACGATAAAATAAGAGAGAGACACTGTCGAACAGATAAGTACAAAAAATAGTTCTTTCCGCGCACTATAAGCGATCACTATAAAAACCGAGCTCCACTCAATGCACTCCCATAATGCGCGTCACCATTTCACCTCCCAAAACCTTATCTCTTACATCTTTACACGGATGGTTTCCTAACACCCCTTGCCACACGCCCAAGCGGCGACTCTCAGGGTAGTATGTAGGTATAGTAGCTCTGATTTAAAGTGTGAACAAAATGTTATTGGAGTATGATCGATATGTAGCGGGGGGGTGACAAGACTCAGAGGCAATAGGATGAGAATGGGGTGCAGAGGATCGTTTGAAGTGTGGATTGGGAAAAAGACGAATGGAAAGCGATGGGCATCGAATAAGTGGTGTGTGAGTGAGTGGGTGAGATTTGGGAGAGACAGAGCGAGTGGATGGGACAAATAAAGGATAAAAAAGGGTGAGGGTAGGATTCCGCATTGCTGCGTTCAGTTTTCGAAGGCAGAATTTGAGGGGAGAGAGCAAAAAGATACGAAGATTGATTCATTGGTTATTTTAGGGAAACAACAGGAAACTGAGGTCATATGCTCAAAGTGGGATGAATGGGTTGGTCTGAAAAGGAAATATCATCCAGCGAATCAGGAAAGGGTGGAGAGAAACGTGATGCCTGATTGTGACTGCAATTAACAAAAAATTTCAGAGTCAAAGGTTTCATGGTAACATCTAAAAGACGACGCATTACTATCGAAGTGTTTTACGAATAACTACCAAATAGAGACCGAGATTTCAATGACAAACCTCAGCCATTGTCACGATCGAACCTCAGGAGAGGAAGCTACGACTTCACTGGTTAGAGCAACCCGATCCTTGGAAGTACAGATCCTTAAGCCATAATTATATCCACATAGAACTCTTTAAGTTTCCTTTGGAGAGTAAGTCAGGAGATGAATATTTTTTAGAAACATTTTTCCCTAAATGATGTGCAAAACATTATACAGAAACAACGGGAAAATGTGATTAAATTGCATTCAAGTATACCGCAGGGGAAGAATTTCCAACGACATGCGCTGCACTTATTTCAACAAATTTTGTAGAAACAGCGAGTTGAGGCATGCAGAAGCAGAGTATAGGAGATGTGACCTATACACTGATTAGCACATTGATACCAAAGCAAATTATCTAATTTGTTATACAACTTAATGTTATCACACAGTCTCGATGGCGGCTGATATTATGATCTCTTACCTTTCGTATAAAATTGACATTTTTGTTCACCTGTCTATATCCTCAATTTAATGCCATGGAGTATTCTACCTAAGTACCTTCGTCGAGTTTTGTTATGTGTTTTTTAGAGTCGTCAGAAAATGGGTCACATGTGAATTAAAGTAATTCTAAGAAGAATTGCAGAAAGTATGCTGAAGAGGGGTTGTGTATGTAGAGAGACTTCGGTTCGGAGTATAGGAAAGTAAAAATTATCTATCAAAAAAACTCTCTAATCAGTGGAGCGCCAAACATTACTCACGATTCTTAGTCCTCGTCATCCCTACGGATTAAGGAAATGCCGTCCACCTTGCAGGGTAAATTGGTAAAGTTTGGCTTGGGATTACTCAGGATTTAGTTCGGTAAGAGGGTGAAAAATAGCGAATATATCGAAAGCCTACTTTAATACCCGTTGAGATAATCCCTTTTGACATGCGAGCATGCACCCGCTGGATAACACCGGTGCTCTATATTTGATTCAAAATTCCATCCCGAATGAACTCCAAATGAATCAGAATGATAACTGGACGGTATAATCCCGGATCCTAGTGAAAGAATCATATGTGATTAACATTTAATTTACTGAATTCGTCTCAACTCCTTGAATTAGCAACGGCTACTGACGGTCAGCTGATTTTTTCTGAAGGGTTCACCATTACATATTTTATCTTCGTGATATTTTTATCTCTAAGTTCTTGAAAATTAATGGAAAAATATTGATCGAAAATATTTGCAGTTATATTTTGTTTTTCATTCCAAAATTTCAGTGACACCTCTTAACATTTATTATGCATACTCTTTTTGAGACGCTTTGCGAACAGAGAAAAATCAATTGCGAATTAGTGCAATACTGGAATCAATAGAAACTTAAAAAATGCATTGTAGGACATGAAAAGGCATTGTATAGTGACCCTTGTGAGTATGGTAACTGATAGGTAAGAGAGTCAAAATCTTCCATGATTTCACGACAGAATACACTCTTCAACCTTGTCCAGAAAAAGTAAGATAACCGGCATTTGTTGGTATATGACAAATTGAGGTAAAAATTTCTTAATTATTCATGATTTTTTTAAATTTTAGGTAGATATTACAGAGAAATTCAAATGGGTTGGTCGAGCAAATTTCATAAATTTTGAAAATCACAGCGCTACGTGCAGCAGAACACTTGCATTCAATAATTAGCTAACGGTCGATTGATATCGCCAAATTAAGGTATTATTTATGTTTTCCAAGTATGGAAGCTGTTTAGTGAGATTAATATTTTACAGCATTTATAAATGCAAGTTTGACGATTACATTTTATAGAACAGTGAATACACTTTGATGTTTAAGTAATATTACCAGAGCCAGCTTGGTGTCACCTCGTAAAAATGTATAATAAAATAGTACTATTCCACTATGGGGTTATATATACCCGATGACCTTTATATATGACTCCTATGTCTTTATAATAAACTTTGAAACCGATCGGATCAACGAAATGACGCCTGTTTTTTTCTGTATTTAACATTGGGAAAAGCAGTCAAATTTTTACTTCTTTCTCATCACTTGAATCGCATAAAATATATCATATATGCGGAGGATAAAATGCGGAAAATGTAACAAGTGTTGCGCATACGAGTTCTTGGTTCCCTGAATAATGTTTAAAAATCACGGGTATGTTTACTCTCTCTACTAGTTTCCACCCTCAGACTATTTCCAACTGAATCATATTGTGTTGATGGTAGTAACATTATTCTTAGTAACCATTTCATGAATCTGAGAGCATTAAAAACTACTAATTACGCATTGAAAGGCTTCGTTATTAGTCTCTGGAGGCAGTACTCAATTTAATAAGCTTCCCGAAATATTGTTCAACTCTTTTCTTTACACCCATGAATAATTAAACTGTTTCAAACGTGCGGTTGAGGTGAATAAAGTGGCATTCAAATCCAAGCTATCCGCAGAAACCTATTAAAAAATTGTGATTCATAGCCCTATAGTCGATTGAAAAGCTTTTTTTGTTATTTTTCCTTCGCTGCTATATGATAAAATACCTATAGATTTTTGCGATTTCAAAACTGTTATTGGATTACGTCATTCTGCATTTTTGAGAGCGTGGGACGATGCCGACAGTTGGATTGGGATTTTTACTGCTTTCTTTACTATTCATGGAATTTGTTGGCATATAACAATGGACTATGGTAGCTTTTTCAGCGTCTTTTAACCTTTAATAAGTTCGTTGAAGTCAAACTGCATTTTGAGTTGGGAAAGGTCATCAAAAGAACATAATTGTTGGACTGAATTATTTGTCTTTTGCTAATGTATTAAGAGATGCAGGCATACGATATGAGAGAACAGAAGGATGTTAAAGCATGAAAATGCGCACTCGGCCATATGAACTCACGTTAATACACCGAAAACGTAAGTAGCAGTATTCTCGCATCACCAAAATACAATGTCTAGGAAATAACTAGAAATAATTTCCAAAAAAACAGTACAATATTCATGAAGTTGATGGAAGGACTAGGCGTCATGGTTATGATAGTTGGATGATTTTTGGTAAAAACTCAACTATTTTTTTGCCTCAAAATGCTATCTACCCTCATCTTTAAACTGTGCTCCAGGCAGAAAATTGCGATCTGGTGGATTTTGGTATCGTATCCCAATGGAAATATACGCTTACATGCTCATAAATGCAATGATGTCGATAAAACCCATTAATTTTATTGGTAAAAGATTCTCTTGAGGTGGAATAAAGTGTTTAAACAGGCGAAAACTAGCAGGAAAAAATTTTAAGACTAAAGGTGTTTTTTGACTTTAAGTTGATGGTATATAGACCGGGCTTGCCCAACCCAACCTCCGTATTTCAAAATTTGGAAGCGAGGCACGCCTATGCCCTGCCAAAGTGTCCCTGAAACCTTTCCCCAAGGCTTTTAGATGAATGAGCCTTAATGAAAATGAATGCTCTTTCGAAGAATGGTCCGGATAAGGGAGGAAAAATGGAACGGACTTACTACTATAAGGGGGAAAGATGTCCTTCCCTAAATTGGGAAAGGGACACTTCTCATTGGACATTCATTTCAGCAATATTGTCCCGGCTTCGTGCAACACTTAAATGTACTGCAGGAGGACGCGAGATAAAACTTTAAAATAATATTTTAGCAAAAGTATGCATGTAAAATCGATCAGAATACGTAATTTTAGTTTGAGAGTAAATTTGAAATGTGCGTCGTTATGAATTTTTGGGCAAGGAATTACTCGCTCGACGAAACGTGCACAGTGAATCAAACCTCATCATAAAATATAGAGGCAGTTGGATTCTTAGGTGTGACCATAAGTGTTCAACTGTTATCGGGGAAGCACGCATGGGAAATCCGTGGACAGGCTAATAGTAAATTGGTATTTATTGAAAGAATGCTATGAAAATGTGACACGAAAGTTATACAGCTATTACGTATTAACCGTGAGAGTTCACCTGCGGTATGCTGCTTTTGGGGTATGCTATTGGGAGAAGCAAGATTTGTTAAAAGTAATATTGAACTTAGCAGTGTCAACAAATTACTGAGGGAGTTACGGTATGAATCTCTGACTGATTGATGGGAAAAAACATAGTTAAAATCGATTTCGCAAGTTCGAAGCATACTTTGCTTGAGCCAACCTATTACGGTAGAAATGATTTCAGGCATAAATTAAAGAAAAAAGACCGTAGGACTAGATTTTAGGTTTAAAATTAATATTAATAGACTTAATAAACCATTTTTTACACGCACAATGAAGGACCGTAATAGTTATGAAAAATCAATTCTGTAAAACTTTCACCCTCTCGAGGGAGAGTAGACTTTGTACTTCTGTTTGAAATTATATCATCATTATTTTAAGTCACCCCGCTTGAAATGACCAACATGATTTCATATCTGGAATCACACCGTTTAAATTTTACGTTTGAAATCACCCCGTTCTACTCACCCTAATCACCCTAATGGTGACTTGCACGGTTCTTAGTAATATAGATTTATTTTACGAATCTCAGTACAACTGGAGATTCAACATTCCTCAATTTTATACTTGCCCAGACTTTTGTATAGTGTCTTCACCCCGCTAAAAACACGCTATTTCATTTTTTAAAAACAATCCTTGCTATCTTATGAGGGTCCTTCAAGTATAAGGGTACTCCAGTCTTAATCAACTATTTTCCGGCATGTTATCAGACTTACTGATCTTGTACTTTTCCTGAGATTTCTCAATCCCTAATGTATCTTAGCATGAGCCTTGGCTGTAACATTTTTGTCTGGTAAACCACAGATATAACAAAAATGATCTTCAATGTTAACGGAGTTCATCATTATTCCACCGGATGCATAATGGATGTATATGGATAAATATGGATTTCTGGTCTTACTGCGCACTGTTGTCCTTACAACTTTTGTCCTGCGCCTGGGATTCGGGGGATCGTGTACTGTTCTGATTTCAGCTGGGATGAGAGCTGCATGCCTGATGTAGAATCACCCGTGCCAGTGGTGTATTGCACAGTATTTATTAGATTTAAACATATGATTTTGCTATCTGGAAGCATTGTTTACTTCAATCAAAAAAATAACTCTTATTTAGGCTAGATCTTACGAACTTTTTAGCTACATGAACTGTCAGATGTGTTTAAAATATGATATCGCGTGGTGGCTGCGGATAATTTAGATTTCAGTAGAAAAAATAATATTATCAGTCTGTAGATAACATGAGAATTAACCACAAATGAGAGCACCCGATACTCGTTAGCAGCGCTCAGAGTTTAAATTTACAGACTTTAGATCATGAGAGTGTCGCTCATGATGCGGGGACAAGAAATTGTTTAGGAAAGGAGTATATATTTTCTCCAATTTCACCAATCAATTGTTAGGGTGCAAATCATTTCCTTTTAGCTGTAATGTGGATAGTGAAATGTGAGGCTACGCTATCATGAAAAGGCGACATGGCGACGATCCGAATCGCTCGATTAAATACACTACGTTACATTTGATGTTACGTTCGTTTGGATGCACTAGTTTCTAAACTATGTTAATATTTATCGATCTGAATAATGTATAAATTAATCTTATAGCTCAAAATAGAGGTTTTTTTTGAACTTGAATAAAGTAAGCTGTTAGATTTTTCATTAGCTGGCTGGGTGATTGAGTATTAAATTAGATAAATATGAAATCCACGTCAGATTGAACTTGAAAACAAACATGTGCCTGCTCACTATATGCTTCAAGAATAACTTCGGGTATTTGCGCTGGTCTTCAAAAACAAAATGATTGATTATATGAAACGAGAATACCCTGTGCGTAAGACATGCTTTTTTCTAGTCTTTTGATGCCCGTAAGCGTGTGTGAATGTAAACATTAATTCACTTATCGTCGTACAACTAGCATATCGCCAATCATTGATTGTTGCATCACTCGACGGGGAATTCTGGCTTACTTAGTAAGCAGAAATGACTTCCGGGCATTGATTGCTGCTGTGAAAAATGTTAAATTGACATAGATGATACCTCACTGGCTCGAGAAGAATGGAGGGGGATTTTCCCGTTCGACACCGAGGCTCTGGTACGTTTATCGCATAAATTCCTCGTGGAATGCCTAGACCGTGAGTCATGGGCCAAAACTTATATGCCGAGACTGGTATGAGAGGACGTATACAGGGAATGGAACGGTGAAGTTATTTTTAATTTTAGGATTGGTGTAGTGCTAATGACAACGCAACTCTCATGTGTTACGGTACTTTACCTACTTTTTAGAGACCATTCTTCAGTCAAGAATTAGCATTAATCCTCGCAATGTATTACGCACCTTTTCATTGTTTACAACCACATTTACTCTTATTATTTATTTTAATTTAAGAGTTTCTAAGTCTCTCACGAGCTAAGAAAGCTCCATGTTGATGAGGCAGTTACAAAGTGACAATTAAAGCAGCTACAATGTGATCGCGATCGATAAGAGTCCATAATATACCATTCTGGGACTATAATATACCATTTAAAGTGGGATGAGTGCTGCATGCCTGGTGTGGAATCACCCCGTGCCATACACTCTAGTGGTGGTTTGCACGATATTTCGTCGATGTAGATCGAAGATGTAGATAATTGCTGCGTTTTGACTTTTAAATAGGTTAGTTGACAGGTAGTATAGCTGATTTCTTCATATTCCCCCAATGCATGTTTCTAAGTCTGCCAAGTGGTGCTAACACCATGTTTTTCATGCTTCCTGCATAACTTTTGTGGCATGTTTTCATAGTTACATTAGAGATTATTTTATTAGTTTCTGTAGCATTTTTAGCATACCCAATATGAAATGCATGTTGGTGAAAGCCAATTTCTTCACTCAAGTTCATATTGGTGGTGAGTCACCCTATACCAAACACCCTTGTGGTGGCTTGCAGGGTAATCAGTAGATTTACATGTATATGTAGACAGTCCAAAGACAATAGAACTATGAACGAGGAAACAGTAGGTGAAAATTTTTTGCGGGGCAATGAGCTCAATGGATCGGAAGCATTCGGAAGGCAAACCAGAAAAGATTAAGAGAGCAATCAAAACATGGTGTTTAAGGAGGATGCTGAAGATCAAATTGAAGGATGAAAT
Source organism: Ceriagrion tenellum (assembly GCA_963169105.1). Classification (NCBI taxonomy): domain Eukaryota; kingdom Metazoa; phylum Arthropoda; class Insecta; order Odonata; family Coenagrionidae; genus Ceriagrion; species Ceriagrion tenellum. The sequence goes on from OY720637.1 coordinate 128,865,851, forward strand.
AAGAAATGAAGAAGTACCGAGTGTAGTAGAAGAAGAAAAGACTATATAGAACACATACCGGGAAGACAAATGGACACACCTTAAGGCACAACGTGTTGTAGAGAAAATAATTGAAGGAAATTTTTCCGCAGATTCTAGCAGTTCATTTTAATTTGGATTAAAGTGTCTTTTAGATTTACGGCGTTATAATTACTATTTCAGCAACAGTTTCGCCAGGCTATTCTGCCGTCTACGTCAGGATTTCTGACTGACAGGTGAGAAAGCCTGACGAAGCCGGCAGAATAGCCAAGCGAAACTGTTGCTGAAATAGTAATTATAACGCAGTAAATCCAAAATACACTTTTATCCAAATTAATTGAAGGAAATCTGGAGAGAAAATTCCTCAGAGGAAAGCCAAGGAATAATGCATGGACCATGCAAAGAGAAGAATACAATAGAAGAACTAAATGAGGGTGAGGGAACTAGTATTAGATAGAGTAGGATGCAGGACTACAGTCAACCACTCTTAGGATTGAACGACCGGTGATAATGACGTTTCGTCCCTAAACTAATCTTTCCCTAATACGGTGAAATTTACAACCATGGGACTTGACCAACTCGTAGGATGTGTTATTATTTGGTGGAACAAAAACAGCATATTCAAATCCTGTTCCACTCAACGTGATTCTAGGAGTTCACTAAGCCTCGCCATTGCCCTCTATCATTCCATAACTCTTGTCGGACAACTTCATCCCAATAGTACCCTCTTGCCTCCACGTCTCTACTCACTTCGTCAATCCAACGTCTCGTAGGCCTTCCTCTATTGTGTCTTTTACCTTCCTCTATTGTGTTTAGCATTACTTTTGGCATTCTTGTTTCTTCCATTCTTTTAACATGTCCTAACCATCTAATCCTATTGTCTGCTATTTGTTGTCTAATATTTTTTATATTTAATTACTCCCTTAAGTTGGTCTGCTATCACTCTGTCTGGATTGGTTTTCCCCAGATGGTGGTATTTGGTGGAAGAGACCGACATATTAGGCCATCCGTGCCTGTGAGATGAGGTTACTAAGGGAAGGGATTTTATGGAAAGGAAAAAGACTGGAGAGAAATATTTATACCATTGTTTAACTTAGGTGGGCGTTTTCTGTGGACTGCTGAGTAACAAAGTAAAGTAAACAAGATATAGCTCTTAAAAATATATTTTTTAGGTAACAGAAATATAAAAAAAAAACGATAAATAGAGGCTGATAACTACCGTTGCGTGAATCGCGCGCACGATTGATACAATTTTAATTGAAATAAAGGTTTTTAAATGGCTTTCAATAGAGATTAAACTCACTGCAGAATGAGAGTTCACTTTATCCGTTCTTATGGTGCTGGTATTAATTCCAGCAAGAGCTCAGATAGCATATTGCTAATGGTTTAAAATGAGCAAGAACTTAATTATATAAACAACCCTTGAACCTGGTTTTATGTGTCGAATGAGAGACCGTCTGGGTTTCTATTGCACGTATTCCCAATCTAGTCACTCTCCAATATTACAATGAACTTTGGATAAAGGTAACGGTTTCCGGCGACACTTGGTGGAATATATCACTTGCAATTCCACAAAAAATTTTGTTTTACAGTGCAGCATCATCAGGTGTTTTCACCTGAGGTCATTTCGCCTGATGATGCTCTACTGTGGCGAAACCCGGGTCGTAACATAAAATTGTATGTGGAATCAAAGTACATTCTTTTCCTATCTTCATGAACATAGGATATTTTCGTATTATTTTATTTTTCCCCAAAATGTGGCTCATGCATTTTTGGCCTTTGAATGATTTGAATGATCACTGAATGATTTGAAAGTGTTTTCATTGTTTTCTATAATATAAACTGCTTAGAGTTTTAATACGAATGGAATAACTAACTAAATAAACTTCTTTATTGGACTGAATAAATCCGTGGGATTACGTCAAAATAGTAAACAGTTTTCGATTTATCCCACGGATTTCACCGAGAATATTTACTTCGAATTTCTTTTGTTTATCATTTTTCGTGACGTGTAGGGATAGCAAACTTTCCATCGCCTTCATCACAACATGCTCAGGTCCCACCAAAAGCTTCCAAGCTCGCTATTTGCGCTGAGACCATAGGCCCACGGGTGAAAGCTCCGGGAGGACGGATGTGGCTAATGATCCCGGGCGAGGAATATCTGGTGCAATTCCAAAAGAGATTGAGTCATCTCCCTCGCATTATAGATTTCCTTCCCCACCTTCGGGGTTACGCCATCGAGTGAAGAATTCTGCGGTTGCTTAATTGCAGCGAGGACCATGAGCTGAGGAAAAAGTCTCGCCTCAAATACTCAAGTTAAATTAGTATTTTTGAAAATGGGAATCTGACGTCAATTATGGATTCACTTATCTTTTTATTTTTTTAGTCATGATCCAATAATCACTGGTTTCTATTGAAATCAAGCAGTGATTTAAAATGAGTATGCCATTTTCTTCTGAAGTGCAGATCGACTTTCCAAGAATCCTCGGTCCTTCGTACTTCCGCGAACTGGATTTCATTTTAAAAACATCAAAACACCTGATGATGTCGCACGGCAACGAAACCTGTGTCGTGAAAATAAAAATTTCGCGTGGAAATTTCAGTGTTTTAATCTTTAATCATGAAGTTATTCCACAAAGTTACGCCTGAAACTACTACTTTTATCAAAACACATATTCATCAATGATGCTTCTCGTGTTGAACATATGGCGTAGAGTATAAGGCGTCATAATGAAGTTGGTAATTAAATTGATAGATTTTTTATTTTCAGTAATCATTCTTTATAATCAGGGATAATTATTTGCATTTAGCATATATTGCAGCCAACCTCTTTCAATAGGACCAGGACTGGTGCCAGAATTTTCAAATGCTTAACATTTATCAGTTATATGATACCTCGTTTTCTAGCTGTTAGCTATTCATGTTTTTATGATGCCTGGTTAACATCAACCGCAAGATAACGAATGATATCCGTTATTATAATACTAACCGAAAGTTCGGGTTTCATGCATTGAATCAAGCTGTCGGTCAGCTGAGTCCTCCACATTGCGCCAACGACACCACAGAATTGTAGCAGTATTTTGAAAATGAGTCGACGCCTTGTAGGGGACGCTGCCAGTTAGTTGACCTCATGTATTAATGTCGGTTTTCTATCTGACAAAATATTTAGCCAGAGATTATAAAACCGGGGCTTAGACTTTCATTCGTCTACCATCATTTCACGATTATTATTCTGTTAAGATAACTCCTTAACTTTAATTTTCGGCAGTAAAAAGGTTATCCCGCGTACATGACAAGACAATTTTATGACGACTTCAATGTAATTTTGATTGCGGACAATGATAGAAATGAAAACCTTGTACATTACACATAAATGAAGATTTATTAACGACTTAGGTATCGTTTCTGAGTAACTTTATTTGGACCAAGATGAGACATGATACTGTCACTGTAATCGGGCCGAAAATTGATGATGCCGCTCAGAATTGAAGGCCTCTACTCTAGCCATCTCATCAACAAAATCTCCTCATGTCATGAATTGAGGCAGTTGAGACGATATTTTCTAATATACATATTTGCGAGAAACTTTGGATCAGAGTTCTCGTTTGTGATAACTATGGATGATGTCTTACCGTTTTGATTTTTGGCAATTCATAGCTATTTCAACGCGTATATTTCGTACATATGTTTCGTAATTATCCCATTACATATGTACAGCTCTTCTTCTGAACGAAAAATAGTATATGTCTATTATTATAATTCTTGCTAAACTATATCAAGGAGCTACTCCGAGTCCAATAAAAAAACGATATCATTCATGATAATTTCGTCGACATTTCTGTTATCGCATCGAAAACCCTAGTCACAACATGCTTTTTAATTAAGGGAAATAAAATTTAAATAATGAATCTAATCATTTCAATTACTGCCTGTATGGAAAATTACGGCGTACGGGTGCACATTAGTGAAATACGGTCCAAGAATTATTTTGGCATACTTTAATTTTTTTTACTGTACACTCAATGGCCCACGATTACCACTGTGGACACCTTAAGATGGCTCCATCCAAACTGCAAGAATTTCGTACTCGATTTTTATCGACACTTTGACGTACTGCAAGTACGTGGGTGCTAGTTGAATTTGTAAATGGGTTAAAAAAAGCGACAAATATGAAAGGAGAATAACTGTATGAGGTCGAAAAACGAATAAGGAGTATGTCCCCATTTTAGCGAAGCGACCACACGCGCTGCGTAGTTGCGATGGGGCCATAATTACGCCTCAGAAGGAGATTGAAGTTGAAAATTTGTTGTCCAAGGAAAACAAGTTGCCTTTCTGGTAAAATTCATGAGGCCTTAAAAAGAAGAATTCCTCATCTCGAAAATTCGGGACTGGATATTTGCTGATTTGGTGGGATTTTCAAAAGTGTTTTGTTCTGATTGTGAAATATTTTTTCGGAATTGTTCGTGCCCGGTCGCGTTCGTGTTTGCCCTTAGACCTTTCTCTTTGAATGGGACGGGTTGAAAGGTTTTTTGAGAGACGCGCTTTAGCCGAGGCATTCTATTGTCACTGCATTCGGTACTCGCACGCTACGTCCCTCTGTGTTTCCCTGTATCTCTCGCCCGTAAGCTTCCTCCAATCCTTTGATTCCCTCATCTACTAAGCAATCAATTCACTCTTGGCAGTAGGAGCGAGGTTTCCTCCAGAAAAAATAAAGGACATTTCCTTAATTTATGTTTAGTCCAAGCAGCTGCAAGCAGCATAATCTAAATCATCGTCATTACCATACCACGTACAAACTTTTTATTTATTTTCATTTTATTTATTTACATTTGCAATTTATTTATTTGCATTTGCATCCATTTTACAATGCGTTTGTGGAGAATTTTTAGAGTAATTGAATATAATAACGCTAAAATTTCAAAATTATAAAATATATGCAATTGATCCTCAATATAATAACAGGCATAGTCCTGCTAAGCCTATGGATTGTCAGCAGGTGTTGTATTTAATTAATAAATAAATTCACAACAATAAATTGGTCGTCCACTCCTTAGATTGATTGACTACAGCCTTTCTTCCATCCTAATCTAATATTATAGCTCTTCTTTCGAACGTTTCTCTTTATTTGGTCTATGTTTTCATTCCTAGGTCTTCGTCTGGAGACTTTCCCCTCAACTTTTTCTTCAATAATACTCTTCACAAATCCATTTTTTCTCAGGGTGTGCCCAACCCATCTGGTTCCTCTATTCTGTATGGTATTTCATATGGTCTTTTCCTCTTCTACTCTTCTCTAAGTCTCATCATTTCTTATTTTGACCGTCCATCAAAATCCTCCTGCAGCAGCAGGTTTCGAAAGCATTTACTCTATTCTAGTCTCTCTTTCCAATGGTCCATTATTCTGATCCATTGAGTGCCATGCTTCACACAAATCATTTCACGTGCTGTTTCCCAGTTGATAGTCCTATCTTCTTTGAACGCAGCAGTTACCTTTTCTCCATGAATGCTTTCTTAGTTTTGGATTTTCTTCACTTGACGTACGTTGTACTCCTTCAGTCTGACGTAATGGTACCCCCGAGGGTGAAGCAATCCACTTGTTCTAAGTGCTACGACTGCGAGATCGCCTTCGTTAAGTAAATTTAGTAAATGTAAAGATAATAATGACGCATAAGTAAATAAAGTAATTGTAGTAATCATAATGACGCATGAACTTAGTTTTTATGACCAAAATCTTTCAAAGCCATATATATTTTAGGCTTTAGCTTGTCTCATGTCTTTCACTCCGTACGCTGAGCACGCTTGATAACTAAAGGGATGCCGTCAGCCAAAAAGGTTTGAAGGCAGAGAATTGAATAAGTGAATATGATGAATCATGGAAATTGAAAAAAGAAGAATGCTATTCTTTCTGTGGCATCGGCTTACATTTTACGTTAAGTCACCACTTTTATTCCTACGGCTGCGAAACTTTTCCCTTTATGGAGATATTTGTCTCTGAGGCCGCTACAATGGTGTATGGTATATATTTGCCTTCCAGGTATGAGTGAAACAAATGAAGTAATATTAACGCGTAAATATTCATTATAATGTAATGACGTTCAATCTGTATGTTTTCTCAATTTAACGCAATTGTATTACCTACCGAAATACTTTTTTATAACACTCCAAAAAAACATAGGATTGGAAAGCGCTTACAGTATATGGTGTAAGTTAAAGGCTCAATTACCTATTTAGTTATTTACCGGGAGTCTCAGTTATGACATAAAGTCCGTAAGTTATTTGCATTTCCGACTGTATTTACTTCATGAGTACTTCTCCTTCTTAAACCATAAAATCAACTTTGAACACCACATCCTTTATAACTGGAGATAACTCCTTGTAAATAATTCAAGCATTGATATACCCGGCCTAGATTATGATGGGTAAACCTCTCTTTCATACCGAGTGCTCTGGTCCTAGTATGCGACAGGTAGGCAGGTGAAGTGAGATACTACTATCAAAGCACACATGCACTGCCATTCTAGTAAGCTATCCATATAGTAATCATGTACTCCGCGTGAACATTGACCCAAATAATTTGCAAATTTTACGAATGATTACATCAATGAATGCACATTTTCACGTTTCGAGGATAATTTTGACGTCGAAAGCCGAAGCAGCTTGTATTCAAAGTGAAAATCTTGGCGCTAATGGCTGCTGCTACACTCTGCGTCTACAATCCTTAAGATAGCACCCAAGTGCTTGGACCAATGGGCATATGCGTACTTTACGGCTAGATTACAACTCACACGCTTGGAACGAAAAGTTTGTGCCTTGCTCAAAAGGATTGCAACTTTTAGGCTCATTACCGGAAAGTACGCCATCCGGAAATCAAAATTAAATTTCCTGTTTAGGAATGAAGACTGAAGTCTGGTTATCTCTTATTTCATATTGCTTTCGCATTCTCATGAACGTAAATGACGTTCTCTTCCATCTCGGGATATTATCACTAAGTTTTCAGTCCAGTGCTATCCTTCAACTTTGCGTAGCCTTAATTACTGTATTTTATAAGTCATTACAGTGGTAAGAATAGCATATAATGGTGACCCGCACTTCCATTAGATGATGATTTTACATGCTTGTTTGATGGCCTCCTAATTCCTTCTTCGGTGAAGATATTTCTACCAGAAGCAAATTATTGGGAAAAGCATTCATCTCTCGAGTTCTAGACTTGTTCGGTGGATAGTGGGATCAGTTATGCTAAGGCCAAGTGCCATCTGATAAGCTATAACACATTACTACCTCCAAAAAAGGGTATGTAGTAGTGAAATTTGTGATCAGTTATGATACTTAAAGTACACAAGCCATTACATGATTAAGCATTAAGGAATGCCCACAGCAGTTGTCAGGTTGGTTGCACGTCGTCATGGTAACTCAATGGCCATGGGTCCTTACCCCGTCTAGGGTATTGATAGTGCCTCAAGTTTCGTGTTTTAAGACCTCTTCACACAATGAACATGCTCATGTAGATTCATGCGAGAATACATGCGAGATTAAATTTCATAAAAATAGAACGAGCACTTTTATGGACAGGAGTACCGAGATTACTCTAATTGACGTGTTTATTCGATGGAATTACCGAAGGAACATTTGTTCGCTCATCTACAATATCAATTTCACCAATCGTGTTTACAGACCTTTGCGTATTGTTTAGAGAGTATTATATTATTTACGGAGTTCGAGTACCTTAAACATCCCAAGTCCACAGCTCAGCCGCGCCATCGAAACAAAAGCAAACCACGATATCCGATCCGACCGTATATATGCTTTTTGGCTTCTTTCGGTGACTAATGACGAGAAAAGTGCTAAGAGCGGGAACTAAGACCTTGTTTTTCAGTGATATTTGTCATTTATGGTAAATATGTGAATGCAATCGTTCTCCTAAAAACCGTCCCACAATTCAAGTCCTGTAGATAGATCTCTTTATCAAGAGTGTCGCAAACTTTAGAGGAATACAAAATTTACTTTTCTTCCAGACGCCGTTAAAAGACAACTTCATGCAGTATAAATATTCTTTTATCCACTGTAGGGTCTAAAACGAATACAGCTGGGGTAATTCAAATCTGAAAGTACGGAAACATGCCTTTGCTAAAATCATAATTAACGTGAACAATTTGAGCTTGTTTATTTATGATTACACTTAATTAAGGGCATAGAGAGAACATTTGAAAGAAGACAGGGGCGGATAAAACACGTAAAAAGCTGGTAATCCAAAAACTACTAACCAGCCGTTGTAAAATTGGGCATCTAATAAGAGTAGAGCTCCCGCAGAGCTTCCTGGCGCAGATCTGCGCTGCAAGGGGGAGGGTAAAAGAGGAGTGGGTGAAGGGAAGGGAAAATAAAGAGAGGGAGAGTGAAGCGGGGGAACAAACTACTTCGCGAAATCAGCTAAACACAAGATTATTTTTGGCAAATGGTTAAAACCATCCATCTCCGGGTAATGTGGACTCAATTTGGGGGTCTCATCGTTAGACGAGTCAAAACGGGGCGCCCGGTAGTTGTGAGTCATATCAATTCTCGAAACGGTTGTGTTGAGAGCAATCAGAAAGGCTCCAAATTGTAAAAACCTTCCTCTCCCGCTTTGCAAATCTCGGGAAGTTCATCAGTCTATGCGCTTAAGTTTTCCATTGCGCAGCGCGAGTCACTTTTGCTAGAGCTATAATCGATCGCCAATGTTCGAGACAGAGCGAGATTTTTCCCTAATCATAATGGAGATTACATTCGAATTTTATTTTGTTAATTTCAACTGCTGTAAGAATCATGAAGTAGATAAATATATTTGTAATAATGGCGCAAAATATCGTTTTTATGACTGGAATCCGTATAAAATACTACATAAATAGTCATAAGGCTATAATCCGTCTATTTTTTTCGGAACCGAACGGGGAAGAATATTTTTGCGATTCTGTTAAAGTATCTGCAGTGAGTAACTGGTTAATTAAAAAAAATCGTCGAGAAAACATTCAAGACAACCACTGTGAAATTTCCGACGAGTTCTGGGAGTTATAAATTCCTCATTTTTGAAATTTAAGTCTATGTGGAGTAATTACCCGTACCATTTCACGTGTAAAATTTCTGGTATATTATGGCAGGTATCCGGAAAAGTAGTGCGGTAGATAATAGATATTTTGGTACCTTTGGAAAGATGAGATATTTATCTTTGAAATGAGACCAAATTCATTGTACTACGTGAAATGATACTTTGCTCAAACTATCTTTAAGCCAAAGCATCGTTTAGCACTGTTTGCAGCTTAGTTCTATTGCAGACTTCTAATCTGCGGTGCGGTGAGGAGGGCAAGGAAGAGATACGTATACGATCGTGAGATAAACAGAGGAGGGTGGGTATCTGGGGCAAAAGTGTTGGGAAGTGGAAAGGGGTCCAGAAGAGAGGAGAGGAAATGCAGGAAGTGAGTATAGACGCCTCCGGTAGGGAAGGAAGGGGGGAGTAGGAGGCTGGTGTGAGGACTATTGAGGCTGGATGAAGTGGAGAGGAGAGAGGATGATGGGAACTTGAGGAAGACAGACCGTGACGGAGGATGGGGCGACAATGGAGGGAGTGGTGAGGAGGACCAGAAGAAGGGGCCGCTGCCCCTCTTCTCGTCCCCCCCTCCGCCCCCCCCCCCACAGCACCGTGGCGGGGGGCAGCGTTCTCCTTGAGGTCGACGGGTGGGCCGAGAGGCTGGCTGGCTCGCCGCTCTGGGGGCAGGCCGCCGCAGCCGCGGAGGGCGGGGCGCCCCGGCGTGCGGTGGCCGTGGAGGGGCGGTTAGGGGGACTAGGGGGGCGGGAGGTGGCCGCTGAGGCTTCCGCCGCCGCCCGCCACATCCACCCCACACACAACACTGACAGAGACTCCGTGGCGTTAGAGGAATACGCACGCATTCCCCGTTCAACTCTTCCGCTTTGCCCCCCGAAACTCATTCAAGCAACCCAGGAGAAACAGCGGCATCGCCTATTTCCACGACCAAGCCCGAGCCTTTTCGATAACCCAGCCGGGAACATGATACGCCCACATCCTTGTGAGGCCAGCAGGAAAGCCGACCGCTGCCTAATCAACTGTGTCGCGGCCTCAGTTAGAGGGACTCCTCTCTGAAGGTGTTCGGGACATTTTGGCTCTACTCCGCATCGCCCAAGATCGTTTCGTCTGGGGAAGTCCACCCGCGCAGCCAGCTTAGGCCGTTGTTTATCTGCAGGCTTTCGTGCGGCTCCTCCCGAAGCCCGCCCAGAAGCGGTGTCCTTGCCCTCAACGCTAGGGCGAGCGGACCGCGAATTCCCCGGGCGGTTCCTTCGTCCACTCCTCGGGGATTTTTTTCACTTCGTCCATCCGGTGATGCCGCTCTGCACCGGGCAAGTCGGCTCTCAATAGGTCCACGAACTCTTCTCGCCCCGTTGACTGCCAGACTCAACTTTTCTTCTGCCGGTGACTTTAACGGCTGAATCTGTTTACTCGTCGGTTGCTACGGCCGGTGTGTGTATGAGTGTGGAGTGTGTTCGTTGAGGAGTGGGAGATTAAAGTGAGATAACAATATGTCCCAGCTTGTTCTCGCGTGAAGTGTCCCCGCTATCTTTCGATCCATTGGACTCGTGAGCAAGCCCTCCCGAAGTGTGGTCGCCTCCTTCGAGAAAGAGATTTTAAGCCGAGATATCTGGGTGACTTGGCGCTGAAAGCTTGGAGCATTATTCTCCCACTCCACTATTGGGCTCTTCAACGCGTTTGTTTTGAATCGTGTGGTTCAGACGGCTTGATCTGTGCGTGAATCAGGACGTCCCTGTGTTGCTGGGTTCAGTCGCGCCTAAACAGTGCTATGAATTGTGTGTCAAGCGAACTTCTCTGCAGTTCTGATGATATGCATACAACCTACCCAATATTTTAGCAATTTTAAAAAAATTATTCCGTGTACTGTCAATACTGTTTTATCTTGCGTGTATCGTTAGTGTTTTAATATCGCTGAGGCGAAGCCGTTAGGCGTTTTTAACCCCGAAAGGATTTGATTCAACGATCGGAATTCGACGAGGGCCACCATGTTGCAGACCACTTGGAGTACGCCGTCGATCCCCGGTCTCCTGAGACGGGAGTCGTCCTCGTCGGCGTCTTCGCCCAGGGGATCGCTCGGAGGAAGCGTGGAGAGTCCCGGAGGACTCCTGGTCGCCACCTCCCCGGAACCTTACCTCCGGGAACCGGAGGAGAAGCCCCGACGGAGGAAATCGTGGCATCCGAAGATCGAGAGGAAACGGAAGAAGGGAATTGTCTCGACGACTTCACCTCCACCTCAGGTGCCGGGAATGCCGCACCACAAGCACAAGAGGGTCTCTTGGTGGAGCATTTTTGTGCCGGATCATTGGCCAAGGTGAGAATCGACATCCTCCCACTACTGTGTAACACTCCCTACCCACCGGTGGCGTTCTTGACACTACGTCTTCGTAGCCGCGTCATTTGAGCGTATTACGGTCTACTTGCGATCTGTGGGGTGGGCGCCATCGTCTTCGGTTACGTACATTTGTTTTGAAGAAGTAGAATCCCCAGCTCCCTTGACCTTAGGTGCAGGGTTACTTATTCTATTTTTGCTCCGGCGATGATACCATCATATTTTTCTATGTGTTTGTGAGTGCGTGTTTGTGTTTGATTGGCTTGTCGAAAGGCGGTCAGCAGTGGGGATCGGAATGTTTTAAAACATCAAGACGTGACATGTGAGCAAACGAGATGTATGTGGTGGTTATCCTTTGCTGTTGAAGTGCAATCATTCATGTTTATGTTGCGCTCTAATTACGTCGGTATGTGACCTACATTTGGCGTGATGAGAATTCCGGAAACCTGATGGAATATGTGTGAAGTTCATATGTATCATACGCTCCCGTTACAATGGCTTCCTAATGTCATTCCTGGTTGGTGAATTGTATGGAAAACGTATCGTTGTCTTTAATGCCATTCTTGTGCCGATTTTTTCAGACCGTGTGACGCGAAAAATTTCTTGAAAGATCTATTTAATACTTGTCGTAGTTCTTAGGATCTGTGTCAGTACGTATTTTAAGGAACTCCTGCCCATTTCGTTTCTCACGTATGGACTTATAACTATATCAACATAGAAACTAATTCATGATTAATAAAGGCCGCTTTACACGGTACTGTTTATTGTACAAACGAATGTACGAATTCCTTCGTGAAGGAAATTGAACCGTGTAAAGCGGCAAATTGTATGATTGTCTTAATGACTTAACGGGAAATGAAACCTGATCTAATTTCATTCAGTTTCTTGTACATTCTATGATACATTCGTTTGTACAAAAACTGTACCGTGTAAAGCGGCATTAATGCCCAGAGCTCTCGGTCGCCTCCCCAATAACCTCCATCCTAATGCACAGTCGTATGTAGTAAACTTGTTATTACTCAACTCTGGCCGTTAAGAATCATTTCTCAAACATTGGGTTGAAACTTTCTTCGGAAATTTCTCCCATAAAGCAACAATGTACAATATGAATTGTATTTCCGAATATAAGATCGAGGAATTGCCAAGGTTAGTCAATATTCGAGTAAATAACAAAGAATTTGACGCGTTGATTGTCTCTTTGCTTTTTTACCGATTGTGGTGCTGTAGTCATTGGGTATTTGTAAATTAAAACCTGATACACACAAGCAAAAGCCCTTACTTCGTTAATTCTTGAGTATTTTCATACGCTTTATCTTAATGTTAACTGTATGAACAAAATATGTAGGCGTTCAGTGCCTCTTCAAGTATAAAAGAGTTAGCACTGACCTCTGCGATCAGCTGGGATAAGGCGGCCGCGAGGGAGGCTCTTATAAGTGTTTTCGTCCAGTAGGTCTTGCTACGAATGCTTAGGAAAAACAGGTTCCAGGTATATCTGGATCGCGTCTCGCGTGCCGTGCGACAACTGTCTGAGTCAATCATCGTTTAAATCATTTCGCCCGTAGTTACATGTATGTGCTGGCCAATGGGAAATGCATCATAGAGCCGGCGAGATTTATATACGTCCGATGAACATAAATTTTTCCCTCGCGTTTATAAGGGCGTCTCTAATTTTTGAATCAAAAGCCATATGGGCGTATTCCTACGTCTCCACCACAATTACTTTTCAATTTCACGTTCTGGATTAGTTCTCGCCAAATAGGCATGCTTTCATTAACTGAGGGTCTCAAAACTATCTAATCAATCATTAATGCGTACTGGTTTCTCAAATTGGATCGAGTGTGGCTTCCTAACTCGATCAGTTCGAATACCGGTCGAGGCGGAGATTTTAGAGAGTATGGAGACCAATCTCTACGAGGCTGCCCTGTTGACTAGGTTTCGAGTCCAGTAATCCATCGTCCGGAAGGGGCGTTTAACCGTGGACCTCTGAGGCCACTTTCAAGTTGGCTGATTTCGACGACTGGACGATACTTAATCCTCACCTTTTACCTCGTTTAATTCCCTTTGTCTATCCGTTTACTATATTCAATGGCGTTAAAGGAAACTTACCTACTTAGCTCAGGTACTATTGCACATTCTGTCGAATATTAAGATGTTTTTTTAACCTTATTTCTTCATCCGTGAAAATTCGTTATGCGTGGAATTCTTTGTTCTGTGCCCATTTTATACACTCGAATTCAGCATTACAGTTGCGTGGTCCTCATATTCACGTGACGTTGTGAGCCTCAGCGAGCTCTCATTCCTCCCACTCAGTGACGCATCGCCCTCGGAGAGAAAATTGTATGTTTTCGAAGTATCGATGGCGCGTCTAGATACACGGCCCCAGAACGAGACGCTTATCATATTTCCAGGCTTCGATATTACTCGCCAACAAGCACTCTTCCGTTTTTTTTTACTCCTATCCATAGCTGATTTAATGGCTCACTTTTTTTAATGTGACATTGGTTGGCGAGTTCAAGTATATATATTTCAAAAATGGGTCCCACACTGTATGCCTATCAAGGACGTTGTGGTGAAGTGGAAGAAAAAAAAGGCGGCTAAACCGCTCTAACTGCGAGGAGTCGAAGGTTTTGTCTGAGAGAGAGAAGAGGGAGTAATGTGAGAGGGTGGAGGGAGAGTGGGAGTGGAAGTCTACTCGGCCGATGACGTTGTTTATTCGGATCGGAGAGGTCGCTCGGCAACGCAATTTCAAAATAAAACATTCCTAAAATTACACCGACGGACAGTGAACCCGGCTGATATGTTAGGTGCAAAAACATATCCAGAGCGTGTGTCGAATGAATGCTTTCGAATTTGTAGCACTACAGCCACATCTAAATAGAGTGTGTAGTATATTTAAATAATCAAATCCATCACAGCTTATAAGTGAATTTGTGTTTAATGACTCCCAGCCAGATCAGCAACTGACACTGTACTTAACAACGTCCCTTGTCAACGAATATAAAATGAGTGTTTATACTACATTTCCCTCTGTAGTGTAAACACTCATTTTATATTCGTTGACAACGGGACGTTTAGTACATTGTCAGTATGCCCACAGTAAACCCACGGATGCCATGTTTTAACGGTGCCATGAAATACTTTACTTTTTTTAGTAAGTACGGACCGACTGCGCCATATAGTATATAACGTCCCGTTGTCAACAAATATAAAATGAGTGTGTGTTCTACAAGCTACCTCCAGTGAGAGTGCTGTTGGAAGTGAATTTGCGTTAAGATAGTTCTAAAGAGATATCACGACCCATTAGGCCTCATTTACTTTCCCCATTGTAAATACCAAGTTCTAATGGGTATTTTTAGTCGTACGAAAATATCAACCGCTTATTGAAGCTGTTTCAGGAGGTACAAGTGCATTAAAAGACAAAAGCCGTTTTTTCATGGGGACAGTACCGCTGCAATCTCCTGAGAGACATCAAAAGGGGAATTTCTTACGCACATGTCGCATGAGAGTATTTCCGATGTGCAGTTAGTAAATTATCTCATTTATTTTCTGAAGTAGTTTTATTATTCACCTACATAATTAATAGAAAATCGTCAAAAAGTGTAGGTCGCGCATATGTTTTCTGCGTGTTGAGTGAAAAGTTTAAGTCAAGGCTTTGATGCGAGTGTATAATATATTACTGAGAAATTCTGATACAAATGGAAGGATTTGCCGTCAGTGTAATCAATTAGTGTACTCCATACTTCTAAAGACTGCTTACATTTGAAGATTGATTTCGAATATAGCATGTATTTCATCTTTTGAAACAGAATTTTTCTGCAAGGGCGATGCCCAGGGTATAATAAATATGTATTTCATTCTATGTATTTTGACGATAGAAAAATCTCGCTCAATCCGCCTCAGGCGCACAACTCACAAGTCACGTAACTCAGTTTTCGAAAGTACACTAAATACATGTGTTAAGATGTTTCCTTACGAGCGCAGACACATCGGAAATTTGAAAAATAAAGCAAGGTCTGAGGTGCTAGCGTAAGTGAGCGTCATAAAAAATAAACTTTTGAAGTGATAAAATTAACTGGGCAATATTACCTTTTGGGCGATAACTCTCCGAAGTCTCCCCGACATTTGTGACTAAAATTGTTCGCGGAAAATGTTATTACACTATGTTTGGTTATAAAATATACTAGCCGTAAGTTCATTACATACACAATGCTACCCTACCTTAGCAATTAGCAAAGTATTTTTCACGTCGTCGGTGAAGTATCTTCTTCAAATTTATTTTGAAAGCTGTACAAATGTTATCTTCAGATTTTTCTTTGTTACCAACCTCTCTGATTTATTTCTTACAATTGTAATGGTACTATTAAGCTCTTTGATATTACGTCAATATTTGATACATACATTCTGAATTGGCTATAAAATCACCTCCAAATGATCCCATGGTTTATAACCTTCGTAGTACGAACGAGACCTAAAAAGGTAAAGGAGGCCTAACTCCGTTATAAATTCTAACCTTGCGCGTACATTACTGCCCAAGAATACCTATCAAGAGGGAAACAGAGGAAAAATTCGTGAGTTTACCAAGGTTTTCATTTTCACGACCTAGGTTTTGGAGAATTTCTGTAATATTCCAAAAAAGTTTGAAACCTACGCCGTGAACAAGAAGTCCTTGGCGGAACTCACAAGGTGTTCTTCTGCCGCCCCTCTAGATTGAAAATCACTTCCACTATTTTGATAAATCATATAATGTAGCTATGTGAGTAGTTACTCCCGAAAAGTTTACGGCAGAGTGATGCAGTATTTTGTCCCATGAAATGTTATTTGTTATCTCCTTACTATATGGATTTGTATTTTTTGCGTAATTTTAAGGTTTCAGTTGTGCTTTCTAATGAATTTTAAGAGAAAAAAACTAGATAAACAGTCATTTCATAATGTTGCCATTCTCCTCGGTTCTGGCAGTATTCTCCTGATAGTCAGTTCCGGCTGTGTGTGTGTGTGTGTGTGGATGTGTCAATCCAGAAATTAGTGCGTAGTTACCACCGATAATATGCTGTATGGCTCTAAGGCATTATAGCCCAGAGCAAAAGACCAGGAAAGGTAAAGCCGGAGAAATAGGATGCTGAACAGACGGATAGAAAAATCTACATCTACATACTACCCAACGAGCCGCCGCATGGGCGTGTTGCAGGGGGTGTTAGAACACCAGCCATTTTAAGATGTGTAAGGGATTAGGTTTTGGGAGGTGAAATGGTGACGTGTTTTATGGGAGTGTATTTAGTGGAGCTCAGTTTTCATTGTGGTCGCTTATTGTGTGCGGGAAGAACGAGTTCTTGTAATATGATTTGGTTTTTTCCCGGCGTATGCTACTAATAAAATCTTCCCGGGTTTTCCACCAGTATAGGTAATTGTTGGCCGACGTTTCGATGGCTACCTCCGCCATGGTCCTCAGGGGATGCCAGTTCCCAGATTGGTGCCTGCTTACATTCCTATCGGTTTCGCGCCAAAAGTAGTCAGGTTCCCTGTGATTGGTTAGCCCCAATCTTCTCCCTTTCTGCCTTAATTTGGCGGAATGCTGGATTACAGGCAGCGCTTAAAGCATAGCCCGTGTCGCGGTTAATGTTTTTCGTCTCCATCCGGATCTCAATGGCCTCCTTCGTCAACCGATCCCAATAGCCGTTGGATCGGCCAAGCAATTTGGCGTCATCAAAAATTATGCGTTGGTCCTCGCCTTTACTATGTTCCGCCATCGCGGATTGTTCGGGATAGCCGAGTCGGATGCTCCTTTACCCGTGTCTCGATGATCCGACTCGTCTCCCCAACGTGAATTGTACGTTGTGGAGATGGTGGAGAATGTGATGAAGAGAAGACTTTATTAGAACAAGTTCTTGTACCTATCTGTTCAGCGATGTATCTCTCTTATATTATCACTTCTCTCAGACCTAGAGATGTAGTGAGGCGTCATTAGAATATTCTCTGTGTCGCTCTGAAACACATCAGTTCTGAATTTCTCAAGCAACCTAAGCGTAGCGTGTAGCCTCCGAGTCTCTAGGGGCTCCCACCTTAATCCCTCAAAAAGTTGTGAGACACCATTTGTTCGCTCGTAGCAGTTTTTAACGACGCGTGCAGCTTTTCTCTGTATTTTATCAATTTTTTTGGTGAAATCTTTATGAATGGTCCCAAATGCTCACAGCAAATACCTTCTTCCCTCGCTCCATTGATGTCTAAAATAAAATAAACAATTCCAGTGGACAGAAAATGCGTTCTTGAATATTTCACGTAATTAATGGATTGTTGAAATCATATGCAAGTATTGAGGAAAGAAGATAATAGACGTTATTACGCACATGTCTCTTAAAATTCAATCTCATATCCCGTCCTCCCTTGATCTCTGATGTCCTGTCGCCCATTGCCATGCGCCTTTTAGATGGTTTGAAGAAGCTGAATCAAATACTGAAGTTTAATACTTAACTCTCTGTGAGCGTGTACATGTTGATGATCTGAAATGGGATTTTCCCTTCCCAGCTGGTAGCCTCGGAGAAACAATTGCGTGCTTTTGGGCGCCTCTGGGCTCTCTTGCTCTTGGCCCCGTCGACGGAGGCGCGAAAAGATGGATATCTCCAAAACTAAAAGAAAGGAAAAGCCTCCTCGGTCCTCCTCTCCGTATCGGGATGAAAAATCGCGCGTTGAGGATGTGCATAAATCTCCCGCCTCGCTTTCCTTTTCACGAGCCCAAGGCGTTTTGGTTGCTCGCCATAAAGAGCCCGTTCCCTAAATTAGTGGAAGCCTTCAGATAGGGATGAGCATCGAGGTCCGATATTCCGGAAATAACGACGGTTGCCGCATGAATTTTCGACTTTTTTGGACCTATTCGCGCGGCCGATAGAGACGTATTCACACTCATGTTTTCGATGACTCAATTGATGAGTTAATCATTATTCTTCTGCATATTTTTCTGTAATTCCAAGCGTGCATCAAGTACTCGGAATAGAACACTTTTCTCTGCCCCCTGGAAATATTTGGTGGCAATAAATATGGTTTAGGCAGCATTTATTATAAATCCTGAATATTTTCTTCCGTCAATCGTCACATGACATGATTTATTTCAAACATTTAAATTCCTTTTTCACTGGTCCTCTATATTATTTGGCTCGTATACCGAGAAGTCACATGATTTGAAGAATATCGTTTTTATTAAACAAATGACGTACACACATATACACCCATCACATAATTTCTTATTATACAAACACAGTTTAGCAGCTTAGTTATTTCTGCTAGGTCTAGGAAAGTCGCTCTCCTGTGATAATTCCCTCCGTATTGCACTGCAAAATACTTCTCCAAGTAAATTAGTAGTCAGCGTATAAATATGAAAAAATCTGGCCTATTATGTGGGATTTGGAGTCAAATGATTGTTTCCGTCCAAAATACCGCGTAAGAAATTTATGTCTAATCCCCGTTATGTTTATGCCTCCTCGTAGTTCTTATATTTTTTCAGTCCCTTATTTCTCTGTCTAATAATATCGTATATTTATATAATGTGGTTTAAGCCATGGTGAATATATTTTCCCATTCATCAAGTGTTTTTGCCACCTAAGGACCGGTCTTAATACTTTGTAGCGGTTATTGGAGTTAATATAAACTTTTTCCATACAGTTTGAGCTGTCGCTGGCTCCTAACAACAGGAAATTACCTATTTGCTACAAAATTTCCTACCAAGCTATGAGGTTCAATTTGTGTTATTTTGATGCTCATTACTGTCCCTAAATAGAAGCACTGACCTTGTTCTGTACAGGACTATGGACGCTTACCATGCGTGTAATACCGTCCATCGAAAAGTGATTCCCTAAACTTGTTTCTACGACTTAGCATTTCACTTTTATATGCTTTTGCTGAAGTCAATGATGGTTCCTGGGAACAGAAAATAGCGAATTTTCCCATTTAATGGTTTGGCAAGTATATTTCTTAATATATTGATTCTATTATCTCAATAAATCTACTAATGTTCGGTAAAATTGCAGCCACCATGTCTTCATGAATTACTCGCGAATGAAATTTCTCACGCCGGCCGTGGAACCTCTGGAGCTGGCGACTCGTAACCCAGTCTTTCATTCGACTGTGAAACAATCTGTGCTTGCTGCTTGCAGTTATAAACAGCTCATTATCAACTATCGAGAAGGTAATGCATGACATTCAAATCCACCCACAATTCAAATCTATTTGAAATATCTCTCAAATAGCCTTTCAAAAAAACCTTCCATTCGACGGGCTAACATGTTTTGCGGCCTTCTCAAAGACTACGTGTTTCATTGTCTAGTGAGAGAAGAGAGAGATTAAAACCACGAGTCGGTACGCACACCTCGGTGTGAGGCACTTTCAAATATTAATTGGTAGCGGAACGGTATGCCGCGGTGTTAAAGGCATACGTTCGTCTGGTGTGAAGCGTGAAAGATTGATTATGACACCACAGGATAATAGCAGATAAGTGCATTGCACTGAACTTAGACATGAATAAAGCGTACTATTCTTGCGACTGTCCTTTTCTTAAATGTGTTACCATTGCTGCAAGCGATCTCCTAGTAGTACACAAAGAGCTTCATAACGTGGGGGTATTGAATTTAGCCAGCGAAAGTGAGAATTGGCCCATAATCTTTTGGTGAAAGCTCTCATGTATTTTGCTTCAGTTTTATATTCACTCTCAGAAGGTGTAGTTCGTGGAAACCCATATCTTTGGTGATTACCGCCATAATTGTGCGCTACCATATATAACAAATTTTCACGAAAATGCAAATTTCATAGTTAAAACAAAATTTATGAAGCGTAAAAACAATATAAATCATACGTTGGAGAATAATCTTATTCTCTCACTCATTCGTTGAGTAGTTATCGTAAATTCTACATTTTTCGGTTAAAATTTTTCCATTAGGAGGAATTTAGTTCAAAGAATGAAGTTCAAAGTCAATTTTCAGGACTATGACATTCCTTGCTGGATTCCCTCGAAATTTCAATACGTTTATATGTTTACATAATAACGTACTTGTTGAATTGTGAAAGTGCACATCTACCAGATAGTATCTATGATATCTCAATTGAGTATTCTACCTGCTGAATGGTAGGTTTTTGAACAGCTCTTATCCAAGCGTCCAATTTTCTGGCTCACAGAAATTTTCTATGTTCTGTGGAAAAAGTTAGCGAGCAGGAATTCCTTGGGTGGCGGAAGTTGACTAAAGCATTATAACTTGAGGGAACCTTTCGTTATTGACCTCAGTTTCAAAATTTTCATTCTTAGTTTCAAATTTTACCAATTCCAGTATTTTCACGAGTAAAAATTGCTAAAATTACGCGGTTGCTGATGTCATCCCTTGGGCTGACCTCTACCCTGCCGGCGGAATGGATAACTTTAGTCCACTGATCCGAACGCGTGTTTTCGCTCGACCTCCGTGCATTGTTCTTTTGACTTCCACGAACATTTTTCCCGAGGTTATTCTCACCGTCACTGCCTCACCCGGGTAATATTTTTACCGTGGGTATTTTAAATTGCATTAGTCGCGCTAGGCTAATCCCAGATAAGGCGGTCCTTCATAGTGTGTTCCCTAAATAGTCGTCATTTCCCTTCCTCGCCTTACTTAGCGGTGTTTCCTTCGGCAGGCATAAGTCTCCGTTTCGCAGTGTGAAGCCTTAAAACACCTTTAGAGTCAACCCCCTTCCATTTACAAGGGACATTTGAATTCAGTTCTCATCTGTCTTCTGTGCTGCAAAAAGAAAGGAACACTTTATCGAGGTGAATGCGAAAGAGAAGGCAAGGGAGGCCGTGAGAAATATTCCCTTTTGGTCTTAAATGTCCTCGGTTCTGAATCAAATCTCGCTTTGCAAGCCAAATGCGAATTCCTTTATGGTAAGTTCAACTGTTCGCGCTTAAGTGAAGAATGTATGCCGGTTTATATCGGCATATATGACCTAAGCAATGGATGTAGTCCTTGGTTTCCGTCAATAGTTTTGCAGGGTGTATTGCTCCCAAAATTTTCCTCCGATGACACAGTTCTATTCCGAAACGAAATCCATTTTTATTCCCTTTGACTGAATTCAAAATTTTGCAGGTCATAATGAAAAGGAATTTAGCTGGCTCTTTCATTAAATCAGCATCTACACCGTCATTTTATCCTTGAGTTGCGACATTCCCGGCAGAATTAATTCGGGAAATCTTAAGTTAATGGTACCCTTAGCTGGTGTTGCCAATTAAAAGTTACTGAAAATCCCATTGAAATATTTACTTGTTGAAGGACTTAGTAAAACCTCTTTAGCTGGGGCTTTACTTGAAATCATGGTGAACGGCCGTTAGCGTTCTCTGAATCCATTCATATCGGCCGTAGTTCCCACCCTACCTCTCTTAACGCCTCCCCAACAATCTTCCCTCTTTCACCCTCTTTAGGATGTACATTACCTCGAAACTTTTTTCTCAGGCACGTATCCTGGCTCATTCTTACTTTTCCCACCACCCGTCAAGTATATTTTCTGATTTATGGGTATTTTGGCCTCCGCATATCCGCAGATAGTCGGTTTGTCTTAACACCTGCTGGGAAGAACATTGCACCAGAGCCTGGTTCTAGGACAATATCAATATTAAAATTAAGTCGCATATTTGTCAAGTAAACTAGAGGTCGGAACTAACTGGTACTATATGAGGAAATGACGACAAAAATGGCAGTACGGGAGGCAGAAATTAGTTCAATTTCACGCAACCATTATTGATTGATAGTGGTTCAAATTTCTCATATTCTTAGTTACATTAACGAGAACGATTGTGACTAACGCCATGCATCTTTGTAGATTTATTTCGTACAAATAGGGTATTTCTGCGAAAATATAGCAGTTCACTCTTTTTTTGGTGCTCATAATCAGATGTGGCACTTTTCGCTTTTATTCCAGTGAGCAGATATAGCAGCAAGGGTTTGAATTTCTATTTCGCGAGTATAGTCCCTGGCAGTTCCGTTATATGCATATCATTACCATTTTGGTGTTGAGCAGTCACATAGACTTCATTCAATGTTTGCTTTCTGCGGGTCGAAGTTTAACTTACGTCTAATGGCAGTGTTGAATTAGTCCAAAAGAGGCCTAGTTGAAACAGTATTTTCCCAAATAAGGGAAACTAACCTCGTGACATGCCTTTAATTTTTTATAGGCACGAAGTTTCTTTACTCCAATCTCAAAATCTGAAACTAAACTTTTTCGTGAAATTGAAATCGAATTCTTCAAGCTAACCTGATTTGTTTTAGCCAAGCAGTTTTTCTTGCTGTTCACAATATTTTCCAAACCACTTCTTTCCATTTCTTTCTGCCGTCTACTATTGAACTTAGATGGTGTTGAGGAGGTTTAAAAAATCTATTATTAGCTGTGAGAACCCCGTATGTATTCAAATGATTGTAAATTGCTCAAAAATTGCTTGATTTGTATTTGGTTGCGTTGAAGTTCCATGGTGTCAGTTTCATTTCACAACATTTAGGGACTATCAGTAGACAATTGCATTAAGGCAAACATAAACGTGAGTATCGCAAAAACGACTGACATTTGTGTAAATAATTTCATCTCTGTTTCTTTTATGCTATCTAGCTGAAGAAAATCTTGGCGTAGTTATGATGTGACTTCCGAGTATGAGAAAGTGAGAAATATTGTCGAAACTTGTGCTTGTTCGGAAGTCCTTTGGCCTTATGAAGCCACGATGGAATAGTGTCTTTCCCTCTCTGGAACGAGTTATGTCTTCATGCGCCCTCTTAATCTCGAGTTACTTCATAAGGATACTGTTGATAGAAAGTGTTGTAAATTGAAAATTAATAATACACATTTATTCTCCGTCTCAGTGTTTCGTATGCGCTTTGCGGAGATGTTTCTGTCTACGCGAGGCCGTCGTTCGATTGGCCATTCCTTATGCTCATCCGAGTTAGCATCTGGCAATGGGGTCACATTGCAACTGTAAGCGGTGAGCTCCAATTATCCCCATGGCCTCTCGGATGCTGTCTCCCAATTAATTGCTCTTAATTGCTTGGCCTACTGGTCGCCCGTAGTTTTAATAACCAGTTGGTCATCTTCGGAATTGGCATTAGTGCTAAAGGGACTTCCTCATTGCAAGGAAGTGACAATCAATAACCCAACAGGTTATGTTCCGCCTGTTAGGAATTTAATCATTTTGCAGAAGCAAACGGTGTTATGCGCAAATCTGTAAATGAATGGTATAATAATGCAGTCCCATCAGCAGAGCAACATCTCGACAGGTACTGAAAACTCGTTAATTTCTCTTCGTTCCATATCTCTACTTCCTGCAAAGCGTAATTGCCTCTGGGCTGCCCAGTTTGGTAAGCAGTGTATTTTCCATGGTAGCACCCTGTGTCTTAGGGTCCAACCTCAGCTTCAAATTTTTGTAACTATCCCCGATGAGTAATTTCAGATATCGTGAGCCATTCTGACAGTTCACTATAGCCTTAAGAGTTTTTTTCATCTACGAGTATAGCCTATTATTAACATTATAATAAATTCTATTTTAATCTTCTCGCCTCTCTTTCTTTCATTAATGACGCTGGTAATAACATCGACTAATGTTCATTGCATTACATTAGGATTCATGTGATGTACTTTTAATCATCGATATATTTATCTGTTAGGAAAGGGTCTAATTGATACGAAACTGATGTATAGGATTTTTTTTCGAGAGAAGCAAGCTCGAGCTCTTGTTACCGAGAATTGTGTATTTTTATTGGTTCTGTGTAATACCGTCTTAGTCAGATCCCAATGTATTTTTTTCTCGTAAATTTTCGATTTGATCTGTCCCTTCACTCACTCATTGTTTTCGGAATTTCTCATTGTCTCGGGGAAATGTTTCGAATTCGGGCATAATTTTTCTTTCAGCTCCGAGGTTGGAATACTGTCAATGGAATGCTTTGTTCTTGTAAGAGAGGAAGATTCTTTGTTCTTCCCATTCTAAACGAACTTCGTTCTTGGCGGAATCGATGAAAGGCGAGCAGTTAAGCGTATTTTAAGCATTTCTCTTTCGCTTGGTTTCCACTAAGGTTTTAAGGTCTTAATGATATGAAGTCGAAGAAACTGGAGTTCTTCAGCCCTTTTTTCTTTTCACCCCTCTCTCCGTTCTATATTCTTGTAGTTCACCCTACTTTTATGACGGCTATGTCGAAAGAATATGCTGCAAACTACCTGAGGAATTTTTAACAGGGAAGACAACTTCAACAAATATTTTACGACCTCTTAAACAAAATGTTCTACTGTACATACTTGGAAGTTAAAGAAGTTACGTTTTTGTTTAAAACTTAATTTTAAGAGTGACCTGAAAGTCATGGATTATAACTTAAATAGCTTGAAAAATGAGTTATTCCAGGAGCGAACTACATTGGAAATCATTGGAGGTGAAGATGATAAGGGTTAATTTTTATCAATATTTGAGCATACGATAAATGCTGTTGTCAAATATAACAAATTGCCTTTATAAATGAAGAGTTTTTAAAATTACTTCTGATCGGGCATCCTATGCACTCGGCTTATTTTCTGCGGAAAGAAAGGGACTTCTAAAATTTTCTTTGAATAGTTTTTCTTTAGCCCTATGTTTGTGACCCACCGCAGCATGTTTTTATTCAAATACGCCCACGATGTCGCCAGAAATGAGATATACTTTGAATTTACCAAATATTATGACATCTGCTTTAATTTTCCGGTCATTTTCATTAATGATCTTGCAGCCAGCTTGTAAAATTAAATAGGCTACGAAGAAGTCATTTAACAAGTATTGGTGAACTTTGTTGGACGATTTCTAATTCTTTACTTAAGCATTGCTCATCAGCGCCAAAAATATTGGTAGACTCAAACTTAAATCCTTTTAAGAGACAGAAAAACCTCCCATTACATTACTTCCGCACTATCTGTCCAATTAATGCCTATCCTGTGTTGTGAGAAATCTATCTATCTTGACAGGGTTGTGACTAATTACTTGTAAATTGGCCAGGGGAAATGTGTTAGTTTTAAACTAAAATTTAAGACTGACGTTAAAGTTAAGAATTATAACTTGAATAACTTAAAATTTGAGTAATGCCATGAGCAATACCGCGGTTTACGTCATTAAAATTGAAGTAGATGACAGCCTAGTATAATAATTGGTTGGTGCTTTAGGCGCAAAAGTGTTGGATGTGTGTTCTTGTGGTTAATTTTTTCGTCGTAGTCAATTTATTGCTTTCACGTTTCCCTTTGAGGAACCTTCCGCTGAAGATACCGCATTTGCGATACCGCGTCGAATTCCGCAATGCTTTGAATTTATCTGAGGCTTGCGCTATGTCTCACTACCCGGATGTACTCCTCGATACCCCACGAGTCATTCTTCCTCTAATTATGATATAGTAGGTTCCTCACTGGACTAATGGGATAAAAGTAAAGAATTTGGCAACTTTTTGAATTGAATTTAAACTTCATTCAAGCACGACCGAGGCTTCGATGGTCGAATAATGGTTTTCTGCTATTCGTGATGAATTTTAAGCATTTTGAGTTGGAAGCTGTTAGTATTTTTGTACGATTTGTCTTCAACCAGTCACCTTAAAATACTAAAGACGGAAAATTTTAGGTACTCCTGCCTTAAAAGTGAACTTTCTTGACTTAAAATGTTGATGGCCAAGAGCTTGACTTTTTTATTTTTACCCCAATTCTATGGAGAAGTTCCCCAAAGTTGCGTCCAGTGTCGTGAATCATAATTGAATTCTTGGATGATATTGGGCATTATTATTGTTTCTCAGTGTCTCGAATGAAGTTGCAAGAAAATGGGGAAATAATTGTAATCGTGGCTGTAACGAATAATCGATCTAAATACGTGAAATTAAAACTCCAGTCAGAATTCGATAAAAATTGGTAGTAACATGATGTACGTAGACACATGAAGCATCCTCAGTAAAGATGGCTAAGTGGAAAACAGAAAAATCAGCCCAGCACAAAAAAGAGCTGTGATATATAAGGTTACTCGAATTAGCATAGTATTAGCACAAGTCGTAGGACTTTATTGTTTCTAAATATTCAAGAGCCTGGTTGAAATAATAAGATTTGGTTAGCGGACCAAATAGAGAATTTCATATCTGGGTCGGTGGTCAATTCTCAAATGTACAATAAATATCGTGTGCAAAACTAACATATTGATGCACGGTTTTGTTTAAATTTTGCACGCGACACCTCCACTTAATATATTCTTTGCCATTATTACTAGGTACAAAGAAAATTAGAAACCTCGGCAATATAAAACCGGTGAAAACATTCGATAACATTATTATTTTCGCGGAAGTACGTAAATTATCATGACGTACGAGAATTACACCCGTGTATGGCGAACGAAAATGGCATGGGAAACTTCGTTCATCGGAGTTTGTCGACTTAATATCCCAAGATCCTTTTTTAAAGTTAGCAGGTTTCTAATTAAACCCCACATATTTCCCACTCACTCGTTACTGCGCAGAATCTTCCAGCATCTCACTTTTCCCGCCTCTCTAGCTCTCTCTCATTTCCCTTCTCTCATTACCGCAGCTGCGCATGTTTTCTCCCGTTTATCAGCAACTGTATGCGGCCGCTTTCGAGCGTGTGCAGATAAAAGAAGCTCACTCTGCTCATCCAGAACAAGAGGTTGACATTACCGATGACACAAACCATATGTAAAGGGATACTCTTCTGTAATGCTTCCATCCCGCGCGGCAGTAATCGCAAAACGTGCTATTTTGACATTTTTCGCGTCCTTTATTTGCAGCAGTGAGCTCCCAAGAGTTCTATTTCCAGAATGTGAAATTCTTAGCAAGTTTTTACTGAATTAAGGGTGTGTTAACCATTAAAAAATTCCAATGGCAATTTTTCGATGGCCCGTGCAGCGCTTCATTTATTTAAATTGGTAATCGCCATGGGTTTAGTTGTTTAATCCCCGGAAATGTTATCATCGTTTTGGAAAGTTATATGCAATTAATATGTAATTTCTGTGCATTTATTGTCAATCTGTTGATAAAAAGTCCTAATTTTAGACTTTCAACATCAAAATATGTTCAAAGGTTTTAGGTTCTACCGAATGGAAGTGAAGGTTTTTGAAATGGAAGTTTCTAGACAATCTGTATGAATTATCTTAAATAAGTATTGTAGAAATACCAGTAAACTGTAGAAATTTGTTGAAACCCGTGTCGCGCAGTGAATGTTTGTGGAATGTGACTGTTTCGAATCCGCAACCATTCATTTGGAGTGTGTAAACATTTTCCGAAGTATTAAATGAATTAAGTTTTACTAAACTTTCGAGGATATAAGTTTTATCTGGGGTAATTCCAGTTATTTTTTCCCTTGCCAACGTTTATATCAGCCAAACACCACCTTCTGTGGTAAACTTAGTTGTGGGTTCTATATAATTTAAATATGAGTTCAGCGTAGTGAAATTTCTTGGTCAATATACAGTACTATTTAAGATTTTCCTCTCGTATTGGCTGGAGTGCTGCAGTTCCTATCGAGGAAGTCAATGCGGGTTTTCCACCGGGTCAGGTTGTCCATGTCTGCCGACGTTTCGATGACCGAGTTGCTCATCGTCTTCAGGGCATGCCCTGAAGACGATGAGCAACTCGGTCATCGAAACGTCGGCAGACATGGACAACCTGACCCGGTGGAAAACCCGCATTGACTTCCTCGATACCATACGCCGGGAAAGCCTTCGATCTTTCTGCAGTTCCTACATTAAGAGATTACCTGTTTAGGCTTGGTTTGAGCGTTTACCCAAGGGTGGAACCCATGCAGTTAAGGCAGTCTTGGATCAATATGCCGCCTGTGAAATATCACATAACTTGACGTTTCGATGCCTTGTGTTGGACCTGGGACTTTTTATCTGTTCTTTACTTGCGAAAGCCCGGCAAATAAGTGACTCATCAAGGTATTTCCAGTTTTTCGTATTTGTAATCAGTTTATTGTGATGTCCGCAAGTTTGTTGTTGCATCGTGGACAGATCGACGAGTGGATGCTTGTTCTTGGAAGTGGTAGTTGTTAGTTTACGCCTTGACTAACATAGCCTTTCTCGCATTACTCCATGTACGTTGTTGAGATTTCGGTGTTGGGAGAAATAAAAGACGCAAATAAATAGATGTAACCCCAACTAATCTACATCTACATAATACCCCGCGAGCCGCCACATGGGCGTGTGACAGAGGGTGTTAGGTCACTAGTCGTGTTAAGATTTAAGTTTTCGGGAGATGAAATGGGGACATGAATTATATGAGTGTATTTAATGAAGCTCAGTTTTTATTGTGATCGTTTATTGTATGCGGAAAGAACGGGCTTTTGTTTGGCAGCGTATCTCTCTTATTTTATCGCATCTGTCAGTCCTAGGGATGTAGTGAGGAGTCATGATGATATTCTCTGTGTCGCTCTAAAAACATCAGTTCTGAATTTATCATGCAACGTAAGCCTAGCGTGTAGCCTCTGAGTATCTGGGGGCTCCCAACTTCATCCACCTAAAAGTTGTGAGACACTATATTTACGCTCGTAGCAGTTTTTAACGTAGCGCGCTGCTTTACTTTTTATTATATTAATTTTATAGGTTAAATCTTCATGACCAGGATCCCAAATACTCGCGGCGTATTCGAGGTTTAGCTTAACCAGAGCGAAGTAGCATCTTCCTTGGATCTAATCCATCCTTTTGTTATCCAGCGTCGAGACGTTAGACAAATTCCTCATGACATTTTGCGTGAAGTATCGGGCATGGTATTTATTCATAGAAGTAATTCATAGTACCTACTGATGAGAATTCCAAAAATTGACTCGAAATATCTTGAAATAGTAGCACTGGGACGCAAAAGCTTTCTAAATCGACCCCCATTGATTAAATGAATATAAGAAACGCCGAAAGGAATTTCATGAAATGAATTTTAACTTTCTTAATTTTTTAGGACTTATCAGTTTCTCTTGGTCATCAATTTAATCTTAAACTAGTCTTGTGGATCTGTTCTCCGACTCTTTATACCTTGATGCCTCGCGAACTTTGCACCGCCCAATTAATTGATTGATTCCTTTCACGAAGCTAAGGCCCATGAGTCTTCCTGGATTCATTCTCTTCAAACTCACTGAAAGATGAAGTTGCATTAATATGGAGGACATAACTTCAGATGCTACTGATGTCATGAGTACTTAACGAAGCAAAGAAGGGGCTTCCATGGAGGATCAAAGGTTAAATTATAGAAAGAAATAATGAGAAATTTTAGGAGAGTAGTTGTCAACTAAATCATTTGAGTGGTCTACCAAACTGCCAATTAAAAGACTAATTAATGACTCTCGGCCTTAATAGACTCAGTGATAATTTTCAGCCGAAGCGGCCTTAAACGACCACTCCCACTTCAGCCAGTCTTAAAAAAGGCCAGATTGCCTTATGTAAGACTGACTGAAGGGTAAATGGTAGATTATCCTCTTCTGAATACCATACTTCATAATTATAAGTAAGTTTTTAACCAGCGGTGGGGATACATATCGGTTGGTTCTCTACAATCTTAAGTTGCATGAAAAATAACGCCAGCTTAAAATGACTCGAATATCTAAACCCACAACTTAAGAGGCAGGCTATAACTGCACTAATGCTGTACTCTAGGTAGACCAAAATAATATGACGGAAAAATGAAGGTGATAGTTTGAAAGAGTAGTAGTTGACGGTATGTTTACTACAGAGGATTCGTGTGTACTGGCATACATTGGCGTAAACATCATTGAATTAATTTTCCTAGGCTCTGAAAAAATTTTCTCAATCAAAAGATTTCACCACCAAATGGTCGTTAACATAACTGTAATTGTTAATAGCTGATATTTTTAATAAAATTTGTAGAAGGTAGCTAACAATTATGATATAAAATAAGAATAAATTGCTTAATCGATTATAATTATATAAGATTTGCAAAACATATTGACTGGAATTTTTTGGGATAATCAATCAATACGGGTATGACAGCGCCGTTATAATTTTTTCTCCTTAAGGGCAATTTTCGGCTGTCACTCAACTTCTATGTTGCTCACTTAATATATATCATGAATATAAACAGAAAGATTTGGTAGTATTAATGTATAATAGCGTTGGTTGCTTAAAAATACTTCTGAAATTTAAAAGTGCCTTGAAATGTAGGTTAGGCACTATTTGCAGGTGTTTGTTACATGAAACAGTTTGCTGAAATGAAATTATATAATTTTGAAACTGTGCTATTAAGTTTTCAACTCAGATTTATTGAAAGGTTGACTAATAAACAACCCTCAAATTGTAGGTCAGTCGGTTGCTGTTGTTTGATTATGAATTCTTGGTGTAATTTTCTACTCAAGTTGCCCCATAAATTGAAAGGTTGATCCTTGGATCCCGTAATTTACTTTTATCTGAAATATATAGTGATAGCTTCACTGTAATATTTTTTTTGTTGGCTTCAAAAGCTTATGCTCGTTTCATTACTCTTCAGCCCCTTTATGTGGAGGTACTCCCGTTTCATAATCTCTGTTACGGAATGGCAAAGGAATGGATTTTTCGAGAACCTAAATTGAACTCCTGAGTATTGAATTTTCCAGGCCATAATGGATACATTTAACTTACCCTGCCTCTCAAAATAAGTACTCATTTTTCTTTTCTTGCGTCATTTCTTTCAGTAATGGGTCGTTCAGCCACCATATTTCCTCCATTGTGTCCGATACATACGACCCCGCTTGGACCCATTCCCCCCCTTCTATCTCCGTTGCTTCCTGTGCCAGCTCTTTTGTTGAGCCCATGCGGCGATTGTTCTTTTTACGTAGCAAGTAGCTCAGCCACGTCATAAAGAATGATCGTTAAAGCCGTTCTCTATGCTAAACGGCGATGGCCGACCGTAGATGCGGATCTGTTCACCCACATGTCAGTCTAAATACTAAATATAGTGGTGGGAAACTTGCTCGGGTCAATGTACCATTGTCTACAGAAATGGCCACCATTATTTATGGTAATTGAGTCAGCTGAAAACTTAATATTCCATTCATTCATTCCATTCCATTCAGTTCATGAATCACTTTCTTGGTAAGGCCATCTGGAAGAATTGTTACATTTTATATAATTAGGAAAGTCATTACAACGATTTATATCATGCTAATATTTTCCCTAGTATATGTGTTAACATACAGCTCTCAGAGTCACAACTAAAGCTTTCATTGTTTGTGTTTAACGACATATACAAAAGAGAGTTTAACGTTGGCCGATTTATCAGTATATACTTATATTTTCCTCAGACACTTTTGCGGTGAGTTTTTGCTCCAACGGACGATTCTATTAACTTTTAAGAACTTTGATGAGAATATAGGGCTTACCGAATTATTGGTAAGAAATTAATGCATAAGGAAGCAATTTTGGAAATTCAATTATATTCTTGCGAGAGAAGCATTGTGCGGTAAAGTTTCTACGGTGGTAGAATTAAGCACGATTTTATCTCCATTAAAGTTTATTTATACCGTGATTGATATCTTTAATGCTTCATGATATTTTATCAATGTTATTGACCCGACCGTTTTTACTGTCCGTTTTGTTACTCTTCATACTTTGCCTTATTAGGTCAGGCTACGACAGAAGACTTATGTTTTAGTTTTAGACTTGAATAAACTTCTTCCATTAGCATATGGTGCTAGCTCTATTTTATCCTTTCAACTGTGTATCCATTTTCAATTGGTGGAGCTAGCTCTTTTCTTTTCCTTCATAAAAATGATTTATTTGATTCGGAATAAAAGTCCCTCGATCTTTGTTACCGCATTACGTTACAACTCTTAGTTTGACATTTATTTGAAAAATGTGGATCCGCGATTCGGTGAAAAGTATGTTTCATCAAATTTGTCAATAAAATTTGTTACATTTTTATGGATTGAAAATTAGCCGTCATGCACCTCTCCCATATTTTACCCATTTTGCATTTCAATGAAGATCATTGCCATCAATGATTCAACTACTATTTCGATGAAGATCTGTTTTTTTTTCTTTCAAAATCCTTCGCGACACGTTGAGAGTTAAAGTCGGTCTCTGTAGCCAAGTTTGGCAATGGTTTGGCTTGCGAACCTTAAGGCTGCCGATTTTTGTCGCACCAAGGGCATAAGAAAGGTCTTTGGTTTTACGGTAAATTATAATCACCTAAGTTGAAGGGCCAGAAGTTCGAATACAACTGATCTTGCATGCTTTCTCAGCCCTGGATTTAAAGCGTAGGTATTTTTTCCACACAAGGTCGTAAAAGTGTCTCCAGCTTTAATTTCACCTATTTCTAGTTTTTCCCACCGACCTCCGGCCGATTTTCTTATTCTCCTCTCCAGAATTGAAGGAAATCAAGAGAGACCTCTCTAAGACCAACGTTCGAACACCTTTTTTTTTGGTGCGTTAACCAATAATTTGAAACTATCTTCAAATAATTTATATTTCGCGGATGTCGAATTAACTATTGATTCCACCGATGAAACCTTGGTGCTGCGGGACGGCTGATTGTCTCTCGATCTGGGAATCGTTTATAAGGACGGATCGCGGTGGTTTGTCTGTTTTCATTGGGAATCATGAAGAGCATGTTTAACTTTTATTAAGGAATGTGAGATGTCATAGCGCATACCGCGCTCATGGAAGTCCGAGCGAGATAGTTCCCTAGTCATAATAGAGACCATATTCGAATTATACGTATTAATTTCACCAGATGTAGGACACGAATTAAATATTGCATTATTAATGTTGCAATAATATAGTTTTAAATGACAGAAATGGTTAGTAATTAAATGAACATATTTAAATAAGTCTTTAACTCGACTCATATTTTTCGCGAGGTGCGTTTGAAACTACCTCAAAACGGAAGGTTTTTTGTGATACCCAAGAACCTACTGCGGTGACAAGATGATCAACTTTCAAAATTAGTTATGAAAACATACAAGCTACACGCTGTTGGATTTTTCACGACATCTGAGTGTGCGAAATACCTCATTTTTTAAATAATGTCTCTCTGGAGTACATACGCGTACCATTTCCCATGTAAAAGGGCTGGTGTTTTTGGGAAATATCTCCGAAAGTAGTGTGGTGGGAGGTTGAATTTTCGGTGTCATTAAGAGGGTGATATATTTTTCTTTTAAATGAGGACAAATTCATTGTATTCTAGGTAAAATGATATCGCGCTCATACTACCTTAAAAGTTTCACAATTACGCGTTTAGATTTTAATACTTCATTCCTGAAATCCACCTAAAGTGCCTGTAGAGGTAAGCGTGGGTCATCTTGAGCACACTTAAAGAATTACAAATTGACAAATTTCTACGATTGCTTTTAAATAAGGAACATATATGTTTATGCGATGTGGAATGCATGCTGTGTAGGAACGATCCAAAATTCAAGTTCTCACGTTTACTAAAACCAAAGTGTTTTGACGTGAGTTGTAATATCGGTGTTTGAAATTTATGCAAAAATTATATTTAATGATATTTTTTGAATCTATGACTCTACTTGACTCCTTTATATATATTAATTACAAGTAAAATAGTATTTTCACGTTTTAATGCTTAACTTCGCATTTAGAAGGAAGTCTATGAATATTTAATTGATTCATCACGAAGTATATCTCACATGTCATTAGACCATTTATTAAATTAATATAAAATCGTCAATAAAACTAATCGGTTAAATGTTAACTTTTTTGATAATTTCGGCAGACTTTTCCAACAAAAACATGTATCAAAGGTACCTCAAAAATCTTATCACTGACAGAAATCGACCAGATAACCTCAGGGTATCGAGAAAAGTTGACGTTTTGGGAAGGAAAATTTGAGGGAAGTACCTGATGCTCTCATTATTATATTATACACTGCTAATGTGTAGAGAGGATCGTTAACTTGGGGTTTTTATCAGTCTTTGTGCATAGTTTCTTACTTTGAAATTTACGAATGAGCGAGCAACAGTGGATAATGATAAAATGCCTTAAAAGTTGAGTCAAGTGAATCATTTCTTCAGCGGAGCAGTTGTACATTTTTCTGCGCGAAAAAATGTGTCGTTTTTAGTTTTATTTCTTGGAGCTTGGGAGAGATAAATGGCTAGCGATATCCGTGCAAAATGAGTAACGCTATACGCACTAACGTTTTTTTTAGGTGCGGTGAATCGGAAGGTTACTCCTAGACTTTGTATTTTTTATCGAATGGGAGAATGGGTGACTATTTTCCGTGGTCCAAAAGGGACTTGACCCTATGTCGTGTTTGGAGGGGCATAAAGACTTTCTTTCCCAAAATAGCGAGACACCAATTGGTCACCGTCACGCGCGAATGGACGTGAACGGAGGCAGTGAGCAGACAAATAAACTAATGGAGAGAAAGGGAGTCATCGTGCCGGGTCATGGCGGGTGGAAGTGGGCAACATCTATTGGAATGGAAACATTCGATTGGTCGCTATCGGGGTGACTGTGCATTTGAGTACTCTACCAGCTGATTGGTAGGTTATTGGGCAGTTTTTATCTTATCGCCCCAATTTCTGACACATCGTTCCGTTTTCGCTTCTATGGATGACCTGTCATTCAATTCCTCTCAAAGTTCTCACATCATCTCCCTCATCTTATTGCATCCAGAAGTCCAACCATCTTCCTTCCTCTTCTTCACTTCCACGTCCTCCCCTCCTTAAAATTCTTCGACCTTTCAGAACATCCTGTATCCATCTCTTCTGCTTCCTCCAAACTCCCGCCTCTAGCTTCGTCTCCTTCCGACCGAATCCAACAACTCCTCGTTCGCCTTTCTCGCCACCCAGCTTTCCCTTTCCATCCTTCTCCAAAGCCACATATTAAGCGCATCATGTCTACGTACATCCTCCCTTTGCAACGGCCAGGTATCCACCCCATACATCTACATACTGCCCCGCGAGCCGCCGCATGGGCGTGTTGCAGGGGGTGCTAGGTCACCAGCCGTGTAAAGATGTAAGGTTTTGGGAGGCAAAATGGTGTCATGTATTATGGGAGTGTATTTAGAGCTCATTTTTTACTGTGGTCGCTTATTGTGCGCGGAAAGAATGAGTTTTTGTACCTATCTGTTCGGCAATTTCTCTCTCTTATTTTATCGCATCTGTCAGACCTAGAAATGTAGCGAGGCGTCATGATAATATTCTCTGTGTTGCTCTGAAACACATCAGTTCTGAATATCTCAAGCAGCCTAAGCCTAGCGTGCATTTATAGGGGCCTTGATCTCTCTAACAGTTGTGTAACACTATGTTCGTTCGTAGCAGGTTTTTAACGAAGCGTGCTGCTTTTCTTTGTATTTTGCTAATTTTTTTGCTTAAATCTTTATAGATTTCCATAGAGCCCCATATCGCAGTAAAAACCTCGGATGTTGCTATAGCCTCACCAACGGTATATGTGATTCTTAGCCTTTGTTTGTTCCTGTGGCATGATGTGATATGAGAATAATTCCAGTCTGAGACAGATCAAAAGAACGAAATGGATTCGCCCATCTGTTTGGTGACATGCCGATTGCTCGTAACATATTCTGGGAAAGAGTAATTAAATTTTTTCTTCAAATTTTACGAGTAATATATAAGAGTTGATCATTTTATGGAGAAATTATTCTACTAATGGCCTTCGCTCACTTCGGTCTGGAATTTTCTGTATATTATTAGGTTTATGGACAGAAATTGATCTGTGTACCTGCCCTCAATGGCAGCGGTTCCCAAAAGTTTTTGATTTGCGAACCTCTTAGTCATTCATTTCCCAAACTTGTACGCCTTACATCATAAAAAGTTTCAGCATTCAAATTGTTCTGCTATTTCTTCCTTGACTCCTCCGTTATTCAAGTGTTTTTACGCACCCTTAAACCACAACTATTTACCCTAAGCGAAAACGAATTGCAAAGTTGGAACCGCTCCTCATCTGGGTAACTGCCGCACTGTTCGCCATGTTTAGTGTTAGTGTTCGGTCATGCTGATTATTTCTATCTTTGAATTAATTGATAATTTCGGCCTTATTTCACACGTAAATCGATATTTATCGAAACACAGCCAGCTTTCCGCAAAAAAGCTTTTTGTTAAAGAATTATTATTATGCTAGTTTTGCATGAATGCATCTCGCCCATTGGATCGTCGCTAGGCAGGCCCTCCCAAATAAACGAAAGGACATGTTAACATAATACTTTCCGAGTTAATCCAATAAAGTTCACAAACATTAATTTTGAACACGAAATTGATAGAAACTAATAAAAAATTGCCACTAAAATTAAATTTACTGATAAATTTTAATCACTATCAGAACTGATGTCAAAACTATCAACTACAAAAGAAATGTAATTCGGGACTTTATTATAACTATATTTAGAGAATATAAAACCATCGCTGATTTTATGATCATAGAGCTTGTTTTTTTTATCTCGAAGCTGATTTTCAGAATCGTTTACTGGAAAATGTGACCACGAATAACGGACATTCGACGCAGCGAGCGTTAACAGACCAGAATGGAACCTCCATTTCTCAGAATCGAGCAGCAGATTGGGAAAGTGGACGGAATTCGGAGCTCTGGGTCGGACGAGAACGTCCTGCGTCGAACAACAAGAGCGACCACACGTCCCAATATCCAGCGTTTCCGTTCAATTTCTCTCTCTCTCTTTCATCCACCTCCCTCTCTCCCATCCTCCCTCCTCGTCCTTCCCTTTCCCTTTGCTGACCTTCGTTGGATTCCGGGCGAGGTTAGGGCCAGCTCGGAACCCGGCGTCACTCGAGCACAACACACAACGCGTGTGGTTTTCACGAAGATCACGGCAGGGAAGGGGAGTGAGAAACATGGTCGCGTGGAAAATAAAATTTTTCTTCGCTGTAGGAACCATTCAAAAGTTGACGAAAATAAGAGGAGATATTGGTCTATAGCTTCTGCAATGCTGTTATTCCTTCATCTCTCCTGGCTTCAGTTTCCGCTGATATTTGCCCAATGCCCGGTTTTGGAGACCAAATACACAGAAAGATGAGCAACCGACTGCAGAAAATGTATAGTTTTTAAGAGACATGAAATTTAACACACACGAATTACTTACTTCACCAAAGAGAAATAACGCATTAGTCTCTATTAAAATAGTTAGAAGTAAGTAGGTCAATTTTTGCTAGCACCACAGTAACGATTCTAATACTGCTCAGGAATAAACAAAACTTTGCAAGTTTTACGAAGAATACTTTTTGGACGACCGGTTTTGTCGAATAGTCTACATTATTAGGTTGATAAAGATGTCGATGATCCTGGTGATGTCGATTATTCGACAAAACCGGTCGTCCAATAAATATTCTTCGTAAAACTTAGTTATGGCTGATACAATTGAATTTCATTTAATAATGTTGAAAATCATGCGACGTTGATGTCAATTGTAAAGGCCATGCAACTCGAAAGTGTTGATTTATCCAGACTCTAAGGGGGAAAGCAATGATTCGCGAATTTGAAATGATTAACCGTCATCAATAAATTATAAAAATCCACTTACAGTCGTCATGGGTGATGGATTCCTCGAATGAATCCGTTGTTTTGCTGCGTACCGTAAATAGAGCGGAAAATCGGAATTGGGTACTTATATTCGTGAATCGCGGTGAAAGTCGTATCTTGGAGCAGTATCGAAGTTATATTCGAGTTGAGGTACGTAACAATGGTACTATTCTTATTGAATGGTTATTGTGTTTATGAAATTCTCTTTTCTTCTAATGAAAACGGATTTTATATTGCCGGCCAAGGCGAGGACGAGACTTTGGCGGGTTCGAATCCCATGTGGGTAGTTTTTCTTATCTCGCTGGCCATGGGTATTGGTGTGGGGCCATTGTTAAATTTTTCTATACCCTATCTAATGTATTCCGTTGTCTCGGGCGTGACTTGGTGGAATTTGCTTAACATTGTAAATGAAAAGTATAATTTAGTTGTTTCACATAGATGTAGTTGACTTAGTTATTCCACATAGAAAATATGTGGAATCCACATAGATTCTATGTGGAAAATTTAGTTATTCCACACATAATCTACGTAGGATCTATGTGGAATAACTAAGTGATACTTTTCATTTACAACCTATCTAATGGCCTTAATTAGTTACTATATCAGACGAATAAATAAATGAAGGTATTTATCGGCATAAACCCCACCGTCGTGGTATGCATTCGAAGTCATATTTTACTTAGTAATTCTGACTGAACGAATGGCGATGACGCAAGGGAGAGGCAAACAAGTGGCTCCAAAATCAATTCAACCTGTTGGTGAACTCGGGGAGTTCCTTCCCCCATTCGTATGTCATCAGAATTACCCATCTTTTTATTCAGAAAAACAGTCGTCGTTGGGCGTCGTTTGTGCTCTGATCGCAAGCGGTTTGAATATTTTCCGACCAATCATCGTTTTTCCGCTTCCTCATACCCTGCCTCCATTTACATTAGACTGCGCTATCCTGGAAAAGTATGAGAGAAGATAAGGGAGGGTTAAGCCGACGTCTAACAAGAGGCTTTTTTACTGGCGTGCACTTACCTTGCGTGCTGCCTGAAATCCTGTTAACTAAGTCCATATTTATTTTCCATTTTAGACGTCTCCTCCTTATTTTGTGTCAGGCTGCGTAGTCTGTTTCAGAAACCGTCTTCGTCCAGGTCGAACTATGACTTCTAGGCTCACATTGCCAGGACGACCTTTGGGAGACGGTTCTGCTGCATATTCTCTCGATTTTTGCACGATTTGGCTTCATATTATACTTCGTCATTTATTCTTCTTTATATACTTCACTACATGTATACTTCTTTATATATTTTACTATAATTTTAAAAAACTTAAAAAGCTTTGTTTACGATTTCTTGTTTCTATATATCTTGTAATGTGAATCCCTGTATTGTTTGAATGCATTTTTTCCAGTCCATTTATTTAAGTATCTTTTTTTGTTAATTACATGGAATTTACAAAAAAGTACAAATACAATGCTATTTAATCAACGTTATGGTCCTACGAAGCCATTCGTGGCTTATCAGCAGGTGCCTTTTATAATTCACTTGATGTAATTCTTCTTCCTTCTCTCTTTAAGAGATACAACATCCTGCTATCGTGTACGTTCACTGGAGATGCAATCGTGTAGTAAGATTTCTTTGTAGTCTCTTTCCTTACCATAAGTTTTGTAGCTCCATGAATGTTCTTAATTATTTATTTGAATTTGATGAGTTAATTTCCATGTTTTCCTTCTTTCACCCTGCGTGAAAGTTATATGGCTGTACTTCCTGTCACTGGCGCTATTTTTAGGCAGTTACTAAACGTATAGATACGACTCTTCCATGAAGTTATCTTCTCATGCCTTTAAACTTTTATTCGACTAATGGAACTCCAAGCATCAACATTACCGGTACCTATTTCAGTCTCATAGCACCAAAACTTGAAGGCGCCAGTTGAAACATTGATCTCAGTCTAACTCATGCACGTTTGAGATTGACAAATATTTATGCAAGGAATGGGGACTTCTGTTGGAGAACGACTCTCTGCACTGGGGGCTTCAAAGCGGCGAGGAATGTTGTGTACTGCTGGGGCATTAAAACGAATATTAACGCCGGAAGCCAACTGTATGTGTATGAGCGACTTGAAATAGTACGATCTTGTGCTTCTTTGTACGATTACCGTCAATGGACCCGGCACCTCTGCGATCTTATGATGCACTGATGATGATTTTCCGATGGAAACGAATACGCAAATGAACCACTATGATCTTGTCCCCGGCTAAAGTCCAATTTGTAACTTTTTTTAACAACCCCGAGAAGTCGCTGTCTTTATGGAAACTTAACTCGCAGTCAAAATTTTGTAAATTACATCGGTCTCTTGGTTGGCTGACGAGAGCGTTATCCATGAGAAAACGTGTCCACAGCGGTTAACATCTACATCTGCATTTTACTCTGCAAGCCACCTCAGGGGTTTTTGGCTAGGGATGAGTTATAACCAAAATGCACCTAAATGTGTGTACATATAACTTTCACAAACATGCACTTCACTATATGTTTGCTACCAATGCTACAAAAATTGAGTTAATGAATAGTGCAACTATGTCAACGAGATTCAAGTGTCATGTAAGGACATAGAAAACATGATGTTAGTTCTACTTTGTCATGGGCTGCGTTATCAACAACAAACACTATAATGTGTCATAGTTAAGTTAACGAAACTACGTCTATTAATGCTTTAGTAAGAACTCGCAGAAAGTTGTCCAAAGGGTAACTTTCAAAGGACACTGTAGGTTTGCTACCAACACTACCGAAACTATTTGCTTTAATTTGTTCTGCAACTACATAATTTAGATTTAGGATATGTCGTGCTACCAATATATTGCTACCAATGCTACAAAATTTATTGAGTTAATGTATAATGCAACTATTTCAACGAGACTCAAGTGTCATGTAAGGATATAGAAAACGTGATGTTAGTTCTACTGTGTCATGGGGTGCGTTATCAACAAGCACTACATATAATGTACCATAGTAAAGTTAACGAAACTACGTCTATTAATGCATTAGTAAGAACTTGCGGAAAGTTGTCCAAAAGGGTAACTTTCACCAAAATGCACGACAATCTAGGTTTGCTACCAACGCTACCGAAACTACTTGCTTTAACGTAGTCCGAGCGAGATAGTTTCCTGGTCATAATAGAGACCATATTCGAATTATACGTATTAATTTCACCAGATGTAGGACACATGAATTAAATATTGCATTATTAATGTTGCAATAATATAGTTTTTTATGACAGAAATGGCAAGTAATTAAATTAACATATTTAAATAAGTCTTTAACTTGACTCATTTTTTTCGCTAGGCGCGTTTGAAACTACCTCAAAACTGAAGGTTTTTTTGTGATACTCAAGAACCTACTGCGGTGACAAGATGATTAACTTTCAAAATTAGTTAAGAAAACATACAAGCTACACGCTGTTAGTTTTTTTACGACATCTAAGTGTTAGAAATGCCTCATTTTTTAAATAATGTATCTCTGGAGTGCATACATGTAACATTTTCCATGTAGAAGGGCTGGTATTTTTTTTGGGAAATATCTCCGAAAGTAATGTGGTGAGGGGTTGAATTTTTGCTGTCATTAGATGGGTGAGATATTTTTCTTTAAAATGAGACCAAATTCATTTATTTCTAAGTCAAATGATATTTCGCTCATACTACCTTAATTTGTCCTGCACTATATTATTTAGATTTAAGCCTGAAACACACGATACTTGACTTCGTACAAGTGCGAGGATGCTAGCTAGCATACTAGGAATTGTGCAAGTATCGTGTGATACAGTCCAAGCATACTGGAAACCATGCATGATCGCTAGCATACTCGCTGGTATCCTTGTTTTCGTAATTGGTGCGGTACTAGTTTGATACTTGCTCCTAGTTGGACGTAGTAGTCGCCGTCCAGTCACATTTGCTCTTTGCAATGCGGTCATCAATTTTGGATGTCAGCGCCTTCTTACTCCCTCCTGACAATTACCATTTCCTGCAATCAAATAACCCAAACCTCACAATAAGATACAATGGCTTGGGTACCTGAGGCAATTGAGGTTGAGGAGCTGCAGCGGCTAAAAGGCGTCGTCTTTGTGTGAAATCATCCATTTTGGTCGTCAAACTCCTTCTGCGACTGTACTAGATCAAAGATCTACTAAACAGACCTTGTGCAAGTTCAAGTATCGTGTGATAGCTCCTAGGAATATTTCAAGCATGCTAGGTTTCGTACTAGAAATCCAGTACTCGCTAGCATCCTCGGACATGTACATGGTATCAAGTATCGTGTGATTCAGGCTTTAGGATACGTCGTTTCGCTCCGTTCCAATCTGAATTCGCCGCTCGCTCGTGAATGTGGGAAGGGGTTGGGGCTCACAATCAGTGAGGACGGATGAAAAGCGCGCAATTTCGTCAGGGCGGGCGGTTTAGTGGGTGGGCCCAGGCGGCCTCACACGCACCCATGCGTGATAGCCATCCGTGGCGTGGTCGTGACATTGCGTGCTTCGACGGGCACGTCCGAAGTCAAATCGCGTGGATTCCAGAGGGCATCGAGGGACTGGCGAAGGAGAGGAGGAGTTGAGGGGGGAAAATTGGGAGGGAGGGGAAGTGGGAGGAAGTAGGAGAGGGGACCTTCTATATCAGCCCACCAGGCCGTCCTTGAGATGGCACGTGACGTCACGCTGACCGTCCAGGAATATGGAGAATGTTCCATCAATAGGTGGTTGGGGCGGTTTTTGTTCGCGCACAGATTTGCCTGAAATTTCAATCGTTTTAGGCGTAACCTTGTGGAAGTGACAGGTGACCTGAAGATGACGCAGAAGCGTCGAAACTGGTTGTACCAATAAAAGTAAATCTGTGGATTAAAACATAGTTGGTATTATCATTTATTTGCCTGAAACTTTGCCTGAGTCCAGTTATAAGTAAAATGTTCAGACGAAAGTGCAAAAATACCATTTGACACATTTTGGAATAATACGCTGAAATAAAGACAGCTTTTCTTTTCAGCATGAAACAATGCGTTTCACATATGATTATAATTGGTGGCTAACTAGTATCAATTTATCTGTATGTAGGATCGGTTCATAACGTCATCTGACATCTTCCGATTTCCTGCCTCCAAGTCTCTTTGTGCTTCCATACATCATCTTCCAATCCTCTCGCTCTAATTTCTTTGTCCACTCCCTCTTTCCAGCTCTTCCTAGGTCTTCCTCTTCCTTTTTTCCCTTCATCAACATTTACGTCATACCCTGCAAGCCACCCAAACGTTGTGTGGCAGGGGGTGCTTCCACACCAGGCATGCATGAATGATACGGTAGAACACCGAAATTACATTGAAACCCGCGTACCACACATATAAAGCGCCAATTAAAAATCTAATAACCAAGAAACATTCTATCCTCAATCGATCCAACATGCAAGGGATACAAAGACACCTACTACATATTCAAAATATCATGCATAAATAAGAACATCAATATTTACATCATGCATAAATAAGAACGTAGAGAATATAAAGAGAAAGATCTACAATCTATCTAATCTCACTATTCATGACGACGATCACTGCTGTTATGGTCCCGAATGGTACGCGGAAAAAATGACATTTTATACCTATCGGTTCTACAATATAGCTCTCTAATTTTATTGGCGCGGTCTAATCTGCCGTAGTACGAGGGGGTTAGTAGTATGTTTTTTTACGTCGTCAGAGAAATGATATTTTTTAATATAATATAATAAAATAATGATAATTTTCCTAATATTTAGTTTGGAGGTTAAGCCTATAATTTAATCTACGCTGTGATAGCGATTCCCATCCTAATTCTTCTAACAGTCCAGACAACTAGCCAACTGGATTCCCTCGGATTGTTAGCTTCAAGATCTTTCTTGGCATTCTATCCTCGTTCCTTCTCTTTACATGCCCGAACCAGATTAGCGGCTTGGTCATGATGTCCTCCGTTATATAGTGCTTGGCTTTCATTATCTGTCGTATTCTTTCATTTGTAACTCTTTCTATCCTTCGTGATCGTGCCGCAGCCCGTCTCCAAAAATCCATTTCAGTAGCATTTAATGTTTGTTTAGTACGTTCCTTTATGGGCCAGACTTCACATCCATACGTTATTATACTTTTGAAAATGGCGTTGTATATTCTTGTTTTATTTGCTTTCGATATTTGTCGGGCCCACAGGATGTTGTTCAATAGCCTAACAACCCTTCTTCCCTGGTTATTTCGGTCTGATATAGCTTCATCTAAGGCCCCGTCATCAGTAATTTTTACTCCAAGATATTTATAGTCCTCAGTATAAGCGATTTTATCCCCATCTTCTAAAATCAGGTCGTCTGCTCCACCAATGTTCATGTATTGTGTCTTAGACATATTCACCTCCAACCCCCATGTTTTTATATTCCTCTATTAGTTTTCTAGTCATATATTGTAGATCTTCGTAGTCTTGTGGCAACACTATCTGATCGTTTGCAAAGCAGAGCGTGTAGAGAGTGTTTTTGTTTAGGGGTATTTCCATATTCTTGTATTTACGTTTCCAGCTTTTTAGCGCTTATTCTAAGCATATTTGAAAGAGCTTTGGTGATATACAGCATCCTGGCTTAAGACCTTTACTGACAATGAAGCCTTTAGATAACCTATTATTCACTTTGACTTGACCTTTACTGTCCATATAGTCTTTTTATTGCACTTATCAAGTTTGTGTTAATGTTGGCCCTATGAAGGGTCTCCCATAGTTTGTCTTTTGGAACGCTGCCATATGCTTCAGTCAGGTCAACGTATAACAGGTGTACACCTGTTATCAATATATCATGCCGAATAAAAGTGCACATTAATGAATAATTTTCCCTAAAATTCAAATTCCGCTCCGGAAACCCAAATCATAACAATGTTTTATTAAGGTTAATTGAATAAAATGAAGCTCCTGCATCATTTACATTACTGCGTGCCAAAGTGATTTCCACCGAATAACCGATGTACATAAGTGAAATTGTTCCTAGAATTGTTTTTCGACTAACTTGAAACGTTATCAACATGTGCACTCGATAGCTCACGATTACCGCTTCAGCCCCTTTTCATCTTTCATAAAAATAAATTCATTTGGT
Source organism: Ceriagrion tenellum (assembly GCA_963169105.1). NCBI lineage: Eukaryota > Metazoa > Arthropoda > Insecta > Odonata > Coenagrionidae > Ceriagrion > Ceriagrion tenellum. The sequence continues at coordinate 128,910,840 of OY720637.1, forward strand.
TTTACTATGAAGAAAATGATCTCGAGCCTTCACTTATAACCAGTCACATTCAAGCCAAAAAAATCACCAGCCACTTTCTGTGGTAAGTTGCACGAGTCTTGCACTTACATGGGTCTTTGAGGATATATATTTTAAAACAAGTAATTGCTAACGCATGGATCTCGTCAGAAGGTAAATATTGAGTCATCTTTATGCTTTCTGTGCTATTTTGAGATATGATTCTATTACTCATCGCAGTTATTTAACGGAATCGCAAAAAATCTTCGTCTTGGAAGGCGTTTACACCTTAGGGCGTGAAAATAACGTTTAAATTGTAAAATGTAAAGATGTATATGGAGTTAATCACAGAGTTTTTGAGTCAAATATAACAAGGTTATAGCGTTTGTTACGTTTCAATATTTATTCATTGTTGCTTATAGTTGCTTGAATTTAAAAATAAAGTTTATATGCGGCCCCGGTTTTTTAAGCTCTTCATGCCCTTTCATCATTACTATTCTTGGAAGCAGCTGGTATGACAGTGCCCACTTATATACTGCTGCCAGTTATTTCCCCCGACTTCTGAAATTTTTTATCCCCTGAACTATTTTGCATTTGTTCAATCCTAGGTTTTCGCGGCGTTGATGCGAATATTTCAGCATTTTTCGGCTATTCGCCGCATGGGCTGTTTATACGGGCAAAAAACCACGTCGCACATCTTCAGGTCAAGTAACTTAGTTTAATGGAATAATTACCCGATGGTCGTATTCCCGGAGGAAAGATGAGTTTACCCTCTTAGGTACTGGCTGTGTCAAATATTTACGGCTATGTGACCTCGGAATTCAGTACACCTCGACAAACAAAATCCATGTTTGCGTCTGGAAAATAACCCACGGATGAACAGCTCTCATGAATGCGTAGGCAACGAAGAACTTTCATGCTGATATTTCAGTGGTAAGCATGCATTCACTAAATGTCTTCCCGACCAGGGTACTTAGCCATTCAATGAGTCAGTTACACTCGTGTATTTAAGTGATTGCCTTGAAAGGAATATCGTAATAACATTTCAAAGACACTGTTTTCATTAATACTTAAGATCTTGAAACCTCACTTAACTTAAAATTGAAGTAAAGTTGGTTGGACATTCATTGGAAGATGAGAAAGTTTTAGTAAAACTTTTGAAATACATTAGTGATGATACCTAAATTTTTGGTCGTCTTGACGTAAATTAAACTGCGAATACTTCTACCAAAAATTTTCTCGGTGCTAAAACTCAAGAAGAGGATTTAATAATTTAATAATGTTGGAAAAATGAGCCCCTTTTTCTCTTTTCGATTGATTATTTGTCTTTCAGGTTTTCGTACGATGTCAACATTAATCGGTGACAATCAACAATATTAATCACCAATAAGTGCCGTATTTTACTCCTTTTTTACTGCTAAACATCTCTCATAAAATAATATTATTACCTCGGATACGCACATTGATAGATTTTCATAGATCCATGTTTTTATAGTTCCATAGCTAAGGTCTGAGCCAAGCTCCAAGAAACGCCAGATCCTTACAACTTTTATGAAGTCTAGCTCTTCGACGGCTTTTAACGATTTCCTCAAAGGCTTCTCAGTATCCATAAAATCGGCAATGCATGCGAAGAATTTTGGAAACAAGGGGCAATCCCAAACGTGATAAAAGTAACCTAGTTATCGCTCAAAAGTTGAGCGATATTCATAAAAATGGGGAAGCCTGAGATCCCTTAATGATCTTGTGAGTGGCCATTCAGTGTCACTGCGAAATCTTTTGTTTTCGACGCATTCGATTTCTTGGATTCCCATTTACTTTTCACTTCACGACAATGTTATCAGTTTTCTTCATCACTCTCTATCTTCACCTCCGCTTTCTGCGGAAACTGAGGTTTTTTATTTCCACGAATTTTGTATTCTTTGTTGAAATGTTCTAAGTCGAACGTGTACAAGGATTGGCCCAAAATTTATATTTTACTCGTGTGCGTATGGGATTTTTCTGGTGAAACTGCCTATATTGATCAGCAAAAGGCAGGAGGATTATAAACCTACGAGCTACAAGCACTCATCCATCCGTTGTGATGTTGAGGTATTTTTGGTGGTATTGTTGAGGAAAATAGAGGTCATTGCGTCGTTAATAATTTCACTCTTCAATCAGGCAATTTTTTATTTTTGAGGTTAGTATTTGCCGGTGCAAATTAGGCAAACATGCAAATGGTGGAATTATTCAGTGATACTGCACAGTCCAACCCTCAGTTTAAATTTTATGCGTGGCAATGGCTCAAAATACCTGTCACGTGAAGTATCTTCCAATTGTAATTATTGATTTTTAGTATGGAAATTATTTTAAAAATATCACTGCTGCGATTCCAAAGCGTTATGAGATTTAATCCAGTCAGCGAATCCATTGTGAGTCGAATTCCATGGTCATGGATAACACTACAGCATGGAAAAGGGACAGATTAGTGCAGGTTGGAAACCATTTGGAATTTGAGGTCGAAAAAAAAGGCACGAATTAGCCATTCATTCGTGGATTTCATGGGTCTAAGGTTTCTGTATTGCTGCCGACTTTAATTAGGAATTCCTAAAGACATTAAAATTATCGTCTATCTCCGCCTCAAAAATGGCTATGAGAACGCGTCCAGTTAGAAAGTGTGAATAGGTGACTTTCATCAATATCCACATAGAACCCTGCGACCTGCCGATTGGGCGTGGACCGGTCGGGGGTGTTATGACACGATCGGTGAAAAGGATTGGGTTTTGGGAGGTGAAATAGTGAAGTGTATTATGGGAGTGTTTTGAGTGAAGCTCAAAGTTTACGATAGTCACATTTGGTGCATGGAAAGAACTATTTTTTGTGCCTATCTGCTCGGTTACGTATCTCTCCATTTTATCGCTTCTATCGGACCAAAAGATGTAGTGCGGCGTCAAAGAGATATTCTCTGTTTCACACTGAAACACTCCTGGTCTGAATTTCTCCAGCAAACTGAGTCTAGCTTGTAGCCTCCGAGTCTTTAGTGGCTCCCAACTTAATCCCTCTATAAGCTGTGAAACTGTAAATGTTCGCTCGTAGAAGTTTTTAACGAAGCGCGCAGCTTTCCTATTGATGTATCATATTTATTTTTCGTCTAAAATCTCTCAGGATTAGATTTCAAATGCTCAGGGCGTATTTGAGGTGTGGCGTAACAAAAGCAAAATAACGCCTCTCTTTCACGTTTTTGTCCGAGGACCTTCCAAATAGATGCTTGATAAATCTTAGTCTCTTATTGTTAGAGGACGTGTCGCTTATGTTTTGAATGTGTTCCCCACGATATGTCTGAAGTTAAGGCAATTCCCTGGTATTTGCCTGTATCTGAAGGCTTTGATTACTCCACTCACAGTGTAGACTTCCGTAAGAACTGTACTGTTGTGCATTTACTAACATTTACTCACTACTTTACTTACATTTACTATTAATGAGACCATGTTCATTGATTTCTAGGTTAAATGATATTTCGCTCAAACTACCATAAAGCTGTGTCCGAGTACTTTTCAACTTTTAGAACGGCGCCACTTCGTTAGAATTACGGGTATGATGATTTCTTGATGAAAATAGAATTGTTGCAACAGCGATAAACATGAAAGTGATTGGAAAATGTTCGATTTTCGGAATCACTTCATGCGACACTCCCTTTAGCTCCCTGCTCTATACTTACTGCTAAATATTGCACTCCTGCACCGCTAATGTACATTGGTTAAGTCCGATGTAAGAACTTGTAGTTCCGCATCTCTCTAAATTCGCGACTTAACACAAATGCATACATGGTTAGAGTTTACTACATAAATTGCAAATTTCGTAATAGCGATCAACACCGCCTTCCTCCACCGCATCGTCCTCTTGGATTGATTCGAGGAATGACTCCGGGGTAAGTGGCTTGAGACACATTCGGAATTTAATTAAAAGGAATTCCTGAAAAAAAAACGCGGCCGGTTCTCAGAAACCAGACCTACCATGATCAACTGCCAAAAACTGGATCGATCGTCAATAAATCAAAGTCTTCCTTCGCAAACCAAGGCCGTTAGATGAAATTCAGGGCTATTTGATACCTGGCCTGCGTTTAGGGAGGTTTACTCCAAGAACCGGCGGGATAGCTCAAGATAGACAAGATAGCGCAAGAGCGGGATAGTTCCCTAGTCATAATTGAGACCAATTTCGAATTGTACGTTATTGATTCACCAGCAGTAGGACACATCGATTAAATATTACATTAGGAATGGTGCAATAATATAGTTTTATATGACAGAAATGGCAAATATGTAATAAAAATAAAATATCTAAATAAGTCTATAACTTGACTCATTTCTTTCGCGCGGTGTGTTTTAAATTCCTAAACGGGTTTTTTTGTGATGCCCAAGAACTTATTGCGGTGACAATATGATTAATTTTTAAAAAATAGTTGAAAAAACATACAAGCTACACACTGTTAGTTTTTTTAAGACATATAAGTGTTAGAAATTCCCCACTTTGTAAATAATGTCTCTCTGGGGTGGATACACGTACCATTTCCCATGTAAAAGGGCTGGTATTTTTTGGCAAATAACTCCGAAATAATGTGGTAAGGGGTTGAATTTTTAGTGTCATTAGAATGGTGAGATATTTTTCTTTAAAATGAGACCATGTCCATTGATTTATAGGTTAAATGATATTTCGCTCAAACTACCATAAAGCTGTGTCCGAGTGCTTTTCAACTTTTAGAACGGCGCCTCTTCGTTGGAAACTTACGGGTATGATGCATTTCTTGATGAAAATAGAAATGTTGCAACGGCGATAAACATTAAAAAGATCGGAAAGTGTTCGATTTTGTACTGGGAGTATTATCCGTGCCTGTTGCGGAATCACTTCATGCGACACTCCCTTTAGCTCCCTGCTCTATACTCCGAGATAAAGATGTAAGTTAACGTTCTTCCGAGAGAATCTGTATTTCGTGGTCTTATTTTGCATTGGTTCCATCATAATTACTTAATTACCTTGGTAGTGGAATTATTTATCTGTCACAGTAATTATAATCAGTATTCTTATCTTAACCTTCAACTGCTATCGCCGGGTCTTTTTTGACCCAACGAAATTTGCTTTTGCTGTAGTCGTAAAACGGCCTCTCGCAGCAATGTTGGCTATAACGTATTCTAAGGGAAGGGGGGAACAAGCCAGTTAAACTTGAGACAGTGCGGATGACGCTTGTTGTTTACGAGACCCGAGAATAGTGTGTACGTGGCCAAAAACCACCATACTAGTTAAGGGTTAAGTAGTGAACTGCGTGGTAGCATGGTCGTCCGTGTAGCACTCTCCTAGTTTCTGGTCTGACTGCGTACTGTTGTCCTGACTGCATGTGGCCTGCTCCTGACATTGCGGGGGAAGTACGCGGTTCGGATTTCAGCTGGGATAAGGGCTTCATGCCTGGTGTGGAATCACCCCGTGCCACACACCCTGGTGGTGGCTGGTCGGTATTTTGTGGATGCAGATGTAGCTTTTGCAAACCATGTAATATATGGACAAATGGCGAAGAAAAATATTCACTCCTAACTTCATTGCTTTATTACTACGCCAGCTAGTGTGACTCGGTGGCTTAGTGCAAAAGAAGTTAGGCATTAAATAAAAGTGAAACCTTAAGTAAAGAGCTTAGAAGTGTAATGAATAATAGGTTTCTGGTTTAACTGGATATGATTTTTGGGAAGGCGACCGACAGCTAAGGTCATTTGCGCCATAGGAGATAGGTAAGAGAGGAAGGGTGGATAGAAACCCGGCGTCGGCATTAGCCTGCTTTTAACGAAAGGCTCCAAGGGGACCATGGTTTAGCGTCTCATCCGACAGACACAGTACTGTACTTGAAGTGCCCTCCACAAGACATCCAAGTAGGGATCGGGTTTCCTCTGAAAAACATTCTCTACAGCAGGGATTTGAACCCTGGACTCCCGTATTGTTAGCCAGTGCTCGAGCGACCACACCAACCCGATCCCCCGTTTCTGGTTAAATTTATTTAAGGAATGTGAGACGTTCGTCGCTAATGTAGCAAAATAGGTGTTAAAACTTGTATACCCACTGTTATAGGACCAATGAGTTATTCAAAATTGAAATTTGGACATTGTTAATTATTTAGTAATCCTGATCATTTTTCGCCCTTGGAGACATTATTAATTCAGTGGTGGTCAGTTTGATAATTAGCATTATTTACGCAATGAACTAAGCAAATATAATGGCCTTCGGCTCTCTACTTTAATGGAATGAAATAAAGCTCTGATCGATAATTGATCAGCAATCAATCACAGATCTTGATCGGAAAAACCGGGCCAAAATAACTAACAGTGCGAAAACCTGTGTTTGGCCTCATTTTTGCCGTCGCAGAGGGCGCGTCTGCGGACGTTTTTGTTGGGTATGTGTGAACGCGTCGTTGGAGAGTGTGTGTAGCAATTTTGGACATGTGTCGGCGTTGAAGATAAAATCTTTCATTTTCTTTAACGGCCTGATCGAAAGGAGCGATCGGTTCCCCCGATTCGCTTGAGCGTTTTCCAATCACCTGCTCATCTGTGGGCGATGGACACTTCCCGGCCTGTAACCGCACCCCCCATACCCCTCCCGCTCCGCATCTCTTACATGACACGTGAGTGAGCGAATCATGGGAAGACAGACAATTGATGTAATATCACATTTTTAAATCTTTGTTTTTATCTGGTTTTGTATTTGAAGTGAATATTATTTTGAATTTTAAGTTACATTAAAAATTATTGATAGATTCGTTTTCATACGCGAGCAAATAAATTAAAACATCAAAGTAAGTATTTAAAATTAAAATAAAATGTTTATATTATGTCAAAGTTTATTCCTCTTCGACATTTTCTCCTATTTTATCAATTATTTTCATTAATTCAGAATATATTTTTTTGGGATTTTATATAATATACAATCGTTATCTTACGTAACTGGATCCTCTACTTTTTCAGTGGATAGTCTAACTTCAGAAAATTTATTGGCGACATCAACAAAAACCTTATGTACGTAATTTCATATAAATGAACTATTTTTATGCTATTTCCGACAATGACCCCCGCTATTTTGTTTTCGTAACGTGGCCCATGACGTGATATGATGTCATCAGCACTGGTGTAAAGACAACTATGACGTGATATCACGTCATGCCGCAATTAATGGGTTAAAAACCAAATTTTCTCATTTTTTTCTGGAAACCGAACCAATCTGTGACATCTTGGCCAGGTTTTCGGGCTTTTAACCCACTCTCAGTCGATAGCAAATTCTCCCTGCATTCACGCGTCACGTGTTTTCCCTCTATTAGTCCACTCCTTCTCCTTCCCCCCTCCCCGACTAAGCCTCCTCTACGTCTTCTGGCGCCTGGCCATCGAGGGAAGAATGCACAAGTATTGAGCCGTTTAAAATTCTCGGTTGGACGTCCACACCATGGCCCGAGCCATCCTTGTTGATTCACGTCTTAATCCTCTCATTTTTCTTTCTCGGAAATGCTTAAGGTAGTCCGAGCGAGATAGTTTCCTAGTCGTAATAGAGACCATATTCGAATCACACGCTTTAATTTCACCAGCTGTAGGACACATTAATTAAATATTACATTGATAATGGTGCAATTATATAGTTTTATTTGACAGAAATTGTAAGTAATTAAATGAAAATTTCTAAATTAGTCTTTAACTTGACTCATTTCTTTCGCGCGGTGCGTCTGAAACTCCTTCTAAACCGAAGATTTTTTATGATACCCAAGAACCTACTGCGGTGACAATATGATTAATTTTCAAATATTGTAGAGGAAACATACAAACTACACACTGTTAGTTTTTTTACATCTAAGTGTTAGAAATACCTCATTTTGTAAATGATGCACTCTCTGGAGTGCATGCACATACCGTTTCCTATGTAAAAGGGCTGGTATTTTTTGGCAAATATCTCCGAAAATAATGTGGTAAGGGGTAGAATGTTTGAAGTCATTGGATAGGTGATATATTTTTCTTGAAAATGAGACAAAATGCATTGATTTATAAGTAAAATTGTATTTCGCTAGGACTACCTTAGGCAATCATTAGCGCCCTCAACCATTCTCTTTGGAAAATATAGGGAAAGAGCTGTCAATCATTTGGCTGAGCTAGCCTTATGAATCACTGAACATGTTAGCAAAATATATAGATATTAATATAATTTTGTCAAGGGTGAAAAGTGAAGTTATTTTTCTATACAATATATTCAAGGAAATTTATTGGTAACAGTTAATCAAGGCTTCAGTTCAAATGGTAGGTGCACATATGGGACAACCCTGCCAAGAATTCACCGACCTCTGGAAGCATTCGCTCTGTATTTTCCGACATAAAACTCTACCATACTTTTTGCATGTGATGCCTACGTTCATTATGTTTAAAGTTGAGATTTTCCGCCTCCCGTTCATCACATAAATTAAATATCGATCGTCAGTAACTAATTTTCCGAGTAACTTCTGGGGCTAAATTTTAAATGTTAATAATAATAAAAAAAGATTAGACACATTGCTCAGCCTTAGCTTTTACGCCCTTAATGAATGCACCCAGACGTAAGTGCTAGAATTAATTGACATGGCTATTAAACTGTGCAGAGGAAATAAGGATCGCCAACAATTCTCATTACTTTAGGATTCTCGACGATAATTCAAGGTAAGCAAAAATGTATAGAATTTCTTCTTCTACAATACCACTCATATTTGTCATTTTCCATTGCTGGGCTTCCCGGTTATCTCCTCCTGATGAACCGTCCTCGACCTTAGAGAATACAGTGTCATCTAAACGATACAGAAGGTGACTTAGCTGCATATAAATACTTTACCGAGTGAATAATCACCCGGTAAAACTATGCGCTACTTTTTTGGCTCAAGTTGTCGGAGCGTCGGTACTTATGGAAATTCTAAAACGGTGTAAAACCTGATAATTCATGTAGCATTTTGCCGGAAAAGCTAAAGATCATACAAGATAACTGATTATGAAAACCAAGGTCGGCATCAATAAAACAGTCTGGCATTGTACTAAGTGACTTTATTTTAGGCGAGTGCGCCATATCACAGAAAATTTCGATGAATTATTCTTATGCATCCTCATTGAGCTTTCTATGTTAACTTGTTCACAAATGAAGATTAATTCTGCGTGCCATCACACATTGGCAGAGCTACTACGGTCGTACACGAACATGCGGACCGTGTATGATGAGTTTATGATGCACTCTTTTCTCATTTATCTCTTCTCCTCGTCCTTGGGAGCCATATTTTTTTGTCGTCGCGTTGCATTTCAATATGGCGACGACGACACCGCGGTGCTCGCGTCAAGTGTCACCTCATCAAACTTTCCGATCGCATATAGGCGCGTGATGGCCCAGAAATCGCCGCCTCCTTTCCGCGCCTCACTCGCCTCCTCCACCACACTGAGCCTATAAGCGTGAACCTTTAGGTAATGCTTCGGATAAAATTATGTCATGGTGAAGAACGAAGGTTACCTGGAAAGAAAAATGTATTTACACTTTCATAAGCTTTTATTTCTAAGGCCTAGCGTACATTCATTATCGATATTCTCCATCATGACAGTCCAATTTAAAAGAAGAGTTATTTTTATGGAGCTAGCTTATTGTGTTCTAAGCAGTGCGTCATCCTAGTTTCTCGTTCAGCAAAGAGATTTAAGTGCATGTGGAGGTAGTGCAAACTGACTCACATCATAACACCATGATGGGTTGAACTATAAGTTTTGCAACTCTTAAGTTGCGAGTTACGGTCGGGGACTGTTTGGGCGACGTGTTTTTTTCCAGGATCAAGAGAGACTGCCATTCAAGTGGCTCCTTATAGTGTGTGCTTCACACTCTTCAGGCAGGAGTATTAAATTTGGGGTTCATTATGAAGCCAGACTATCTGAGTTTGAGAGGTTACAACCTTTTTCACCAAACTAACCATCAAGATTAATAAAACTTGATATTTGAGTTTAGGTTATTTAGTGATATTGAATATGTTCATATTATTTTAAATCATTTGTTTGCTGGTACCAGTGGCGGCAAGGTAAAGTCCTCGCCTCGAGGTCCCACCTGAGTAGGTTTTTCCCTGCTCTTATCTGAGTCTTGTATAATTAGGATCTCAGGTACATGTATTTGCTATGGCAAGTACGGTACTTGTTTCCCATGTGGTTATTAGGCCAGATTTGATAATCTCTGTTTTGGCGTATAAATTATCGGAATGAGGAGAGATGCTAATACGTTCTCCAATAAGCCGATAGTCTTCTTAAATTCACGAAAACCAAATCTCACTAACTGCCTAGTTTACATAAAGGCTGCGTAAACTAGTGGTTAATGTTAACATGGCATTGAAATCCTGACCTATGGGTCAATTTCGTACGCTAAGCACTTAATAACTGGTTCATACACGCAATACTGCATGAGTATTTATCAGTCTTGGAAAGAACTTGGATGGAACTAGAATGAAATTCGTAGGAGCATAATGTCGGGACTGCGAATGAACGCCATGTTTTAACAACAGTAGGGATATCTGAGGTTAAAGTTATTTATGAGTAGATGTGAAATGTAGCCATTATACGGAAGTCTTTGTTACGGGTGTAAGAATAGCTCGTAAGAGTGACGAATTGGGATGACGTAGCTCACTGAAGCAGCCTAATCAGGCGCTTTTACTGACCGCGATACCATTATAAATGAGCAGTGACCAAACTATGTTGCGACTTTCCCTTTTAATTCCAAGAAAACAAAGATTGATTGCTGCGCAGAAGAAAAAACTTAAAAGGTTGGCCTAGTTGTATGTCTTTCAAGTTTCACGCGTGAAAAATCATTCCGTGAAGGAATTCAAGTAAATGTTATCCCCAACGCCTGAAAATTCCTGAGTGAGTGCCACAGACACGCACTTTTAGTTTCGCTAATAACTTTTCTTCAAAAATTTCGGGAATACCACAGTAATTTTATTTGATAAGATATACGATAATTTCATCAAATTCTCCGTACGCTAAAAGGCTAGTATTTGGTACTTCAGCAATATGTAGCTCTAGCTGACTTTGGAAAGCACTGGTATATTATTATCTGCCCTCTACGAGCATATCTTTTCACTTTTTAAATAATATTTTATAAAAAGGTTTTAAAAATTAGAAGCCTATTCTACAAGATTTCTAAGGGCAGTAGCAAATAATCCAATGTTTCAAGTTCAAAATTTTGCTCAAACCTATTTTTTTTTAATGACAATTTCGCGAAAATCATTTGAACACGTGGATTAGTTTCGTCAAATATATGGGAAATTTGAACACACTCGTGAAATCTGCCACCTACTTTCGCTATAAGGCGCTTTCATAGCCACATATACTTACAGATTCATTTTTTTTTAAAGAATGATGTTCGAACACAACTTCGATTTTTTGGACGATATCCCTTTAATTACTTCGTATTGCTGTTACAGTTTGGCAGTATACAGCTTTTGGCATGTATACTGCCAAAGCTATCGCATGATTTGCTCCGATTGATTCAAAACCGCAATGTTCAGTAGTGTGATGTTGAGTTGAGAGCACTAGTTTAAAAATCGTTATTGGATATAGTTTGTTATTCGCGAATAAAGCAGTCATGAGCATATCTCTCTCGTTTGGCAAAATAGTGCTTCGTAAATTTGCTATCAGATAATTGATCAATTTTAATTATCTTCATATCATGCCATTCACCAAACGCTGAAGCGCAATTCGTCCAAGAAATTATGTAGATACTTCTCATCAAGTGACATCGGCGTAGCCAAACTCATTATGTCAAGTACCGTTCACGGCCACATGGATACTGACCCAACCTGAAACATGAGATTACCAGCTGAGATGTTTTGACAGGGGTACATGCCCATATCCTTACCTTCTCTGTGCTCCAAATCCGTTCTTGTATCTGCTTCTAGTTTTTGCTTCGTATTTTATTTTAACTCCCAGTTCTCAGTGCGTAGAAACCTTTTCGTTTTAGCGCCATCGTGGCGTGAACTACTTTCTTTCGGGGCTTCTCATATGGATTCGTTGGTGTGTTTTCGCTTTTTAAGGATGGCAGTTGCAAGCAGTGAGGACTAACTTGCGGTTTCCATACACGTTGTCTTAATGGCTTAGTTTTTCTACGCTCTTTTCAGCCTGCTAAGGATATTGGTACCAATTTTGAAAGATCAATGTTTCTCCGGGTGTTTGACAAGTCCACTGCCTATTCCCGATCAAGACTTTTTCTTAAAAGGTATTGGAAAATCTCAAACAACGTTAAGTATCAGAAAGTTAAATATAAAAACTGAAAGTGAAATATTCTGCACTTAGTGTACGTCGACCGGTTTTGACATTATGTTCGCATCATCATCAATAGAATATCTTTGATATATATATGTGAGAATGGCGACGAAACCTGCCGAGGTACCCAAATAAAGTGGAAGATGTACAAGTCATATTTTTCAAATTCCTTCAAAAGAAGATGTATTTGTAGAAATGAGAGAATTGAGTGTATTTATAGCTTCATTTGGATTAGAAATAATCGAGAACGTTCAGTTATTTATTGAAAAGATAGCTAGGATTTTACGTCGCAGCTGAATGTATGAACAGTATTAAAATCTCATTCGAATAGCAACTCGAGCAATTTTAAATAACTACAATTTCACCATTTTTCGAAATTTTCTTAGTATAGTATGGTATTTGATCCGCCATTGGTTTGTATCAGGGAGATAATGTATTTGAACTATCATAATTTGCAAGTACCAATTTATAAGTGACAATAGCCTACAGTTGCATTTCAGGGGCATATCGAACCTTAAATGACTTCCCCCGGGCATTTAAACGCAAAAGAATTGTCTGTGCTCTTTGAATCACTTAACCTTTAATGTTATATCGTTATTCCATTGGCCTCGCCATAAATACTGACCTGCTTGCAGCATTATAATGGATTTCTGTCCTCAGACATCATTGCAATAATGCATTAAGAGCTTGTTCACGGAGTCGAGATTGAATCATGTACGCAGCAACTCAAAATAACTCTTTAAAAAATCATACCATGGGATGACCTACCTATCGAATGAAAATATTTTTCAATTCAATTACTTCTGCTACCTGCTGAATATAAATTGATCAGTTTGTATATCAAAATTACCATAAACGTTTTTGCCAAGGGAAGGGTAGAAAAAATGCCCGCGTTTAATTAAAATTGCGCCGCAGTCAACTGCTACAACTTTAAGAAAAGCTTTAAAAATGTGAATTCTCTAACTTTCCTGCATATTTTGATTACATCGATTATGGCTGGATCTCATTAGTAAAATGAAAGTGTGCAGCTTGTATACTTTCACAACTATTTTAAAAAATAAATCGTATACAGTGATAATTTGTATATATTTACAAAAAAAAGCCTTGTCTTTGACTGCATTTTAACCGCGCGGTGAGGAAGAAAAAGTTAATGACATTTGTAGATTTAATAATTTAATAACTGATAATTTTATTCACGTAAAAATATTTTTGTGCCTTTAATATTGCGATATTTACTCCATTCTTCTTAAAGCAGCTGACCAAAAATTAAAATTCTAATAAACCCTTTCATGATCAAGGAAAAATATCACACAAACGACCTTTAGAAAATATGATTTGAATAGCATACTGTCATAACCATGCAAGATAAGGAATAACCTGTCGATTTTATAGCAGTCTAGGGATTGTCCTGGTGCTACGTGCCCCTCTTGGTACATACCCGTATGAAAGAGATGTAGATTTGATTACCATGATTTCTTATCCATGCTATAGCTACAGAAAATATATCGTGTTTTTGATAGCGAGGACTTTTTCTGGTGTTTCACGCCCCTCTAAGTCCTTATGTATATTTTTAAGAAGATTATATTAAGTCCATGGTTTCATATCCACGGCAGTTACTAAAGAAAGAGTCAAGTTAAAAACGGACGAATGGTATACTTATTTAACTCCCGAGAATTTCAGTCACAGAAAATAGTTTTTTCCATTAATAGTACAAGCTTCAACCCATGTTTACTAGTGTTTCTGAAACAAAATAAAATGTATTGCGACCATTCATTACATTTATCTGTAAAAATAAGTAGAAAGGAGGTAGTCTATCTATCAGATCATTCAAGGTGCAGGTTACTGAGACGGAGACTTAGCTGGACGCTATTCTCGATGAGACGCCACATTAGAAAACACTTTTATTCAAATCACATGTCTGTTTATCTACAGTAATTTAACGCATCACAAAATCCTCTCACACTTATAGAACACCCGCAGAACCATTAAAAGCAAATGTGTGCACCGTTTAAAGTCCTTCTTGTAATGACTTGTAGCTTCACTGATAAAATTGATAAAACAATAAAAATCTAACATGGTCTATGTTGTGACTAGGGAACAATCTTGCTCAAGGTATTCTGAGAGAAGGGGCGGGGCGGATTTTTCTTCATCTCAGTCTCTCCGTTCCTTTCGGCCACAGCTCGTCGTAACATTTCTTGCATCACCTCGGGCGAGTGAGATGAGCACTTCGGGATTCGGACGACGTAGTGTCGCGGATTAGGGCTCTCACAGCCAACCCACCTCCTCCCCCCACTCCCACTACCCCCTCTTGACCATTCCACCTTCTAGAGCCCTCCCCCTCTTCTTCTCCAACCCCCCGCGTGTCTTTATGGGATAAATCTCTCCTCCTTCCCGTATATCCGGGGGATCAAGCCGGGGAAACGAAGACGAGAAGGAAGATCCCCCCCCCGACCCGTGCACCGGCTCACTTTATGGAGGTTATAAGGTCAAAGGAGGTCACGGAGCCAATGAGTCGGTTGGCCGCACACGCTCGCTCTCTTACTCAGGGGAGAATAGGTGGATCGGAGGGGCAAGAATCTTCTGTTACCTCCCCCAATCCCTTGCCCCTTACGTCGTACCCCCTCTCCCCCGGAGGCAGCCTGTTAGGGGGCGTGGTGCAGGAAAAAGCAAAGCGTAGCGTGAGAAGGCTCAGGTGCGAGGGCAGCGGTGCGGACAAAGCCATTACCGATATCATCCACCACATTCGCGCGGGACTGTGGCTGTAAAATGTCGGACCCTGTGATAGTGAGATGCATCGACTGGTATTCGCGCCACCGGTTTGGGAGTGCGCAGCGGAAAAGGGGATGAACGACTTAAGAAAGCAATCGTTAGTCAGCGATCGATGCATCGATTGCTATCCTTTCGATTTTTCGTCTAGAGGCGGCTTTGGACGTGGAAGTTTCTTCCATGGCAGTTGCCCTACAAGTCGCTTGCTAGTCACACATCGATATGTAAGCGCGGACTTCCAATAGCAGTAGGGGTTGATAGTGATTTAAAAGGACCGCGCTGGACACTTACAAAGAAAAGAGAATAACTTTTATTTTGGCTGCGAGTAGCGTATCGATTCTGCGAAAGAATCGCATCGCATGTGGTGAAATCTTGGCCATGACTGCAAGCGGCGAATATAAATGTCAAAAAACGGATAAATTAAAGGATGGAGGGCTCATTGTTGCGTATGTCAATATTTATTTGTGCTTGGAAATATATTACGTGCTAAAGAACGCATGGAGTAAGCGTTATGACTCTTCTAGTATTGAATGATAATAATATAAATTTTTAACTTGATACGCTGTAGTTATGCGCAGTTAATGAAATGTATACAAATATATAAAATCCGCGAATGCCTAAGAGACTCAAACAGCGATTTACGAACACAATTTTTTCAAAATTCAAGCGGTTTTCGAAATTTCGATATTCATTGTTAACTTCCGTCATTTTTCTGGGAAGAACCGGAAGTTAGGAGTAAGAAGAGCAATGCTATGTACGAAGCGATACCATTTGACTTTTCGCAACATTTGCTAGTTTCATTGAAGTCAAATTTAATGTTTAAATCCGTCCTAACGCGTGAAAGTTACAAATATAACAGTTGCCTTATTTATCACATACAAGCAGCTCT
The DNA here is from genome assembly GCA_963169105.1 of Ceriagrion tenellum. Taxonomy (NCBI): domain Eukaryota; kingdom Metazoa; phylum Arthropoda; class Insecta; order Odonata; family Coenagrionidae; genus Ceriagrion; species Ceriagrion tenellum. The sequence goes on from OY720637.1 coordinate 128,926,779, forward strand.
TCGATTTGTAATGACGAACTTTCATAGCTGAAGATGACCAAAAATGTGAACTATTGAGCACGGCTTGCGCTTCCTCAAGCCGCCTAGCGCGTATTTAGAGCGATTCCCTTCAAGTTGCGTGCGATACATAACGAAATATCGCAACACTTGCTACTTCAATTAAAGTCAACTCCCCGGTTTGAACCGGTCTTAATACATAGTTCCCTGCAGTATAACGAATCATCAACTTCGTAAGACGATATTCAAAAGGCATCTTGGTAAAGGAACACACAACAAAAATGGAATTGGAATTTTCGAAAATAAAGCTATGGTCGATAAATGTAAGCATAGCTGCTTTTATTTTAAGTTGGAGTCTCTTAAATTATCTATTTACAATCCAACACATATCACTCATGCAGATTGAAATGAAAAGCGTGAAAAAAAGTTACTGGCGATTCAGGTATCTCACTTTTCAACTCTCCAGCTAAACTCATGTGAACACCAGTCCCTTAGCTTGAACCATTCCAGCCCCCATAGAGGTACCCAAGAGTATGGCAACCATATGTCCCAAGAAAACTCGATAATGAAGGTGATACAGTAAACGTAATTAACTAATTAGCAGCTGTAGACTTCGTGAATACTCTGCGACGGAAAGGATGAGAAATAGAAAATAAGAATTTTTTTCCTATTTTTCCAGTTATTTGTTTAAACCGACGCATGTTTCAATGTTTAATAAGTCATTTTTAAGGTAACAATAGATCATGGCGTGCCCTATTTTGTATACAAGGGACTCGCAATGACCTGCTGTCGTCTTGAAAATTTCCGTGCTAAGTTGAAACATTAGCCAGTTAACATAATAACTGTGGAATTTTACATAGTGAAGTATTTTTTATCTATGCGTGGTTCCACTCGTTAAAACCTGCTAAATTAACGCACGAATAGGAGACTTAAACTCAGCACAGCCTCCTGAAAAATATGAGGAAATTGCAATGAATTGTAGGCATCAGCGAGAAGGAAAAAATGACATTCACGATGAAGACGATCTTATTTCGATCACATTTAAATGAAGGGTGATGGATGAATGAAGTGATTAGATCAAAGGAGTTAAGCGCCGCAGGAAACCGACTGTCGGATTGATTGCAAATACCCATACAGCGTGTTGACACGAAAGAAGATTGGAACGAATTAGCGAAATTCTGCGCGCGCGAGCGAATATCCACGCAACAATGTGCGCTGTCTACAAGTTCGGTAACCTGTCGCTAGGTTGTTTAACAGAACAGAATAGTCACGGCAGATTGTCCTGCGAGTAATTATCGAAACTGTCGAACATAAATGCTTAGAATGGTGACGAAGGCTTCCGCGGTGTTTCATGATGACACTTTGGAATGCTTCCGGTGATCTACCTCGTTGGATGTATTTAATTGACGATAGTTTCGTCCTCATTCCAGAGGACATCTACTTCTGCATCTACTTATTACCCTGCTAGCCACCACTAGGGCGTTTGTCAGAGGGTGACATATCGCCAATAAGAATCACAGCGAAGAAATTTAATTTTACCTACACGCACCACTTAATGGATATGCTACAAATTCTACAGAGACTACTAAAATAATCTCTATTGTAACTATATAAACGTGACACGAGTCATGCAGGGAACATGCAAAACATGGTGTTGGCACTACTTGGCAGATTTAGAAACTTGGATTAGGGGGGCGTATGAATAAATCAGCTACACTACCTGTCAAACAACCTACTTCAAAGTCTCAACGTAGCCATTATGGTCTCTTATCGATCTCTGGAAATGCGACATTTTAAACCGTTCTGCTCTACAATCTACTTTATCAGACCGCATTGATAGAAGTCAGCGAGAGACATTCAACGCGGTGGATCACCGAAAGTCTTCCAAAGTGGTTCTACCTCAGAATGGTACTTACCACAAAAAATTTAAAACCTTACTCCGTCAAGGCATGTTGTTGTTGTTTCTGAAAGAAAACACATAAGCAGCTATCACGAATGCGATAAACGACGTTCATCTCTCTTCAATCAAACATTAATTATCCTCCCGGTCTATCTTGAAGCGCGCCACTCACTAACTCTAATGGCCACTGTGAGGGCTCATCAATAGCACGATACAGCGTACTAGCAATCCTGCGTCAATGTTGTACTATATGAAATCCATTATCACACTGTACATTTTTATGGGTCATGGTTTCCCGTAGCTAAGATTGGGAGTTTGAAAATAAGACCAAGTTTTTTTGTTGCGTTTGGCTTGGGCTGAGATATTGTTTCTGTAGAAAAATTATGAAAACATTTTTTGGGGAGCCTGGAAAAAACATTTCAACGCAAGTTTCATTTACAACGTATGTGCCGATATAACAAAAAAAATACTTTCTATTTATGAAATGTTTGCCCAGATATCAAGTATTTAAGTGAGCACTTCCTAGAGAAGAAGCAAAAATCTGGAAATTTTGCTCCATAACCACTAAAAATAAATTATTGAACAAAAAACAATGTGTTGTATAACCTTAAGGCAGAATTAAATGAGAAATATAATGATCATATCCTAATAATTTAAAACGAGAAATATATATTAAAACAGAAACAACAATTGCACTATTTCACAAGGTATTTTAATGCGTACGACGCGTTTCAACTCACGGAGCCATCATCAGGTACAAGACACTTGTACCTGATCTTACTCTTGCACTCTTGTACAAGGATGGCTTCGTGAGTTGAAACGCGTCGTGCGCATTAAAATACCTTGTAGAATTGTGTAATTGCTGTTTCTGTTTTAATATGACGAACTTCCGCGAAATCTCTCCTGAATCTGTTGAAATAAATATATAAAAATCATTTTTAAAAAAAGTCTCTTGGTTTCTTTTTAATCAAAGCCAAAAATTGAATTTCCATAATATAAAATTCGACGTTAGTATGCAGAGTCCGAAGTAAGTGAATGGCAATTAAGCTACTACGTTGCAAAATGAGCATGGCTCCTTAGTAACGGGAAAGTGACGAATATCTGATCCGTTAAATGGTTGGTAATGCTAGTATTTTACGTCAAGGGTATTGTTAAGTTTCATACCGAAGTGGAACTTCACTTCCTCCCACCGTCAAACATGTGAGAACCGCAGCGACCCCAAACCCCTTTCCCACCCTTCAGTCCACGCCTTCCCACCCCTCGACCCTCCCTCATTCTCCACCCTCTTTCTTACGTAAGGGAAGGTTACCGGTTTAAAAAATCGATGTAGTAATAGGAAGCCACCCCATTGTGAGTGCGCCGTGGGTATGGCCTTCACGGCCGAGGCTGTTCTCTCTCCCGGTTGAATGAGTCATTTAGTCTTTTACGGTAGACTACGGGCCTTGCTCGGTCGAACTTGGATTAATTAAAAGCCTAACTTCTCTCCTCCCCACCCTTCCCCACCCATTCATTCTCCGTTACGATTCTTTTACGATTTTCACTTTATGATCCCGAAAAAAGAGTTAAAAGGTTGAAAGGGCATCTCGACAACCCGGATGGTGCAGAAGTTTTCAAGCCCGAGTGTGTGTTAACGCGAGTTATGGCTGTGGGGGAGGGCAGCCTTTTGTGTCATCGGGAGCCCGAGTATTGACTTATCATATTTTGTGAGATCGGAAGCTATAATCGGAGTGTAATCATACGGTGAATAGCGGTGCTTCAAAATAATGCCGCGCCATCGAATCGAGAATTACCGACGTCAACCCAGTGTAGACAAAAATGCGTATTTAATGCATATCTTGTCTATCATCGTCGGAAGAATATTTCAGAGTCTTGCGTCGTGGCTTACGGGAGGTGATATCAACCGACTAAGGGGAATGTGAGAATACAGAGGGGCATTAAAATCTTTACTTCAATACAAAGTTCATAAAAAATATGCGTGGAGTGATTGGCACTGTTCGTGCCTCTTTTTGGTTTTGAATAGCAAACATATTTCATCGTAGATAGTGGGATTTTCAAAATTATTTGGAAAAGGACGGAACATATAGTATTTGTGTCGATTCACTAAGTCGCGGCGTAAGTCCCTTAATACCTTTACTCCCGTGAGAAATATGAGTGGGTATAGATACCAGTAACCATCAAATATTGTGAGAAAAAAGCATCTGTAATGCTTGTACATCACTTTAATAAATGCTAATATAAACGATCTGAAGTAAAGAAACACACAAAAAAATTATGATCAACCACATACACTAAAATTCCGAAGTCGAAACGTGCAAACGTAGACCGGTAGTAAATGCTTTTAGCTGGAAAGACATAACAATATTTAGTTCGGTCACCCACAGAACTCATCCCTAAAATCTTAAGTTGATCACGGAAGTTCGCTGACGAATTGCATGGATACGAGCGAGAAACCGATCTGGCTTTTCACAAACGAGAAGCTTGATCTTTGCGTCCGAAAAATTATGCTGTACGCAAAACGAGCGCACTCATTGAAACTTACCTAAGATTATTAAGAAAAGTTTACTCTTCAGTTGGTGTTTAATTAATTTATGTAAGTTATAGTAAGATTGTTCTCGAGGCATCTTCCAGTTAAATTTTTAAATGTAAGCAGTTGCATTAAGCACGGAGTGAAAAGATCTTAATCTTTGTGACTTCTACTAGAATTATTTGTTTTACGCTGTGTAATGAGAATGTCTTTTCAACTGTATGTCTTTATTGCTTTTTTATGACGGGTATTATGGCTGATTAAAAATATGGTTACTTTTAAATTTATATAAATTTAAATTTATATAAAAATAAATTTAAATAAACAAGAAACAAACAAACTATGCACCGTTATATTACTTACGGAAGCTTTCGCACCTTTGCATTTCGCTTCTCTGGAGCACAGAGCCGTACAAATTGCATGGAAAACTGTTTCAATTTTTTTGACGGTACCTTAAAAAATGATATCTCCTTCTTCAACATTAGGTCAAATCCATTGAGTATTGCCTTTGCTGATTGCTTGCTCTATCTAAATTTAGATGCATTCGAAAAATACAAATACTTTGGGCAAGAATGAAAATAATAACGATAATATGCGTAAATTATTATTGGTGACCCCGGGCTAAATTGGCAAAAAAACGCCTTCCTATGCATTTATCCTGAAGAGGATGGACGAGTCGTCCGTCGAAACGTCAGTATATTTTTACAAATTTAATCCGGTTGAATTCCCGAGAAGAGTTGACACAAAGCGTTCTCCGGGAAAGTATTAAATGTTTTTCCATTACGATGATACCTTCCCATCACTCTGAATATATGGTATCCATTTCTCATCTTCCGTGGGAACGGAAGCGCTCATTTGTCTTTGAGGTTGTTACTGGAGTGTGGCAATCTAGGGGCGGATGGCGGTCCTTCTGACGCCCAAAACGCATTCCTTCAATGCCTCCAATGGGTTTTCTCCCGTTCGAAATCGTCCGTTAACGCGTAGGAGGGGGAGGGTTTTTATCGACTCTCTTTGAGGGGGGGCGTATAGGAGGAGTCGGTTGCCAAAAGCGACAGGCGTTACGGTGAGTCGTCTTTTGACGTGATCTAATTGGGTCAAGGGGCCTCCGTCGACGAAAGCGGCGAGTAGGTATCGACTATTGTAATCACGATTCCGTAGGAGAGGGGCTATTACGCTGCACGAATGATAAATAAATAACGCACTGAGAGGAGAGACACATTCGATTTAGGTGTCGTAAAAAATAAGAGGGGAGAGGGAGTTGGTTCACCGAATCTTTTTCGAGTCGAAAGGAGATTAAGCAGGTCAAGTTCGCCCCGATTGAATTATGCATGCCCTTGCGCAATCTTGAGGTCGATCGGTTGCGTAGTCTTAAAGACATGCGTCTTTTGCGACGCGTGGTTCATGCTAGGGTGTTCCTCTTGCCCGCTGTCATATCTGCGTAGCTCTTCTGCCTTGCGTAAAACTCGAGTAAAAACCTCTATCCGATCGAAGAGAGAAATATAGGTTAAATATTTTACGAAAGTTTGTTGTCTACTTTTTGCCAGATGTTCAAAATATTTTGCTAGAGCCAAACTATTATGGTAGAAACGATCACATGAATAAGATTAAGGAAATATACTGTAGAACCGATAGATTTAAAATGTCATTTTTCCCACTTAAAAATAAGGGACCATAATAGTTGCGATAGATCAGTTCTAGGATACTGAATAGGTTTTTTCATTAATGCTAAATATCTTAATATGATTATTAGCTACTAACCTTGCATGCAATCTCCGGCATGACATACTCTTGCATGATTTAGTACCTTGTAGTGCTATTTATTTGTCGCATTAATAATAATAACCAGTCGTTATATCTTGAGTAGTATGCTGCATGGTAGCATGTTCAATGGATAATGAGGAGAAAGTTATTAAAACAAAATGTGCATTGTTACAAATGCTATCTAAACCTTGACCCGGGTACAAAAAGGTATGTTTACACATTTAATAATATGCTAGGCGACTTGAATAACAATACTCCTTCTTCCGACTCTTCCAGGGGCCGTATTCAGGAAGGGTATCGGCAAGGTTGAAACTTGGGAATTCCGTGGATGTGTCTTTACGACTTCAAAAGAAACGTACGCTTTTCAATGTGCCACATTGAAATTTTCGAGACTGTGACGTCAGAGTTTTATCACTATTGAGGCTAGAAAATTCGGCGATTTAACCGAATTGGGCACCAGGATATGTCCCGAAATAGTTCTTTGGTACCCTCCAATTTTCTCGGAAACAACTAATTCGATCGAAATATGGACTTCACATTTGTGTAATAAGAGTCATCTTCACAATTTGAGAATCGTAAATTAGTGCATAATTTGGACATAGAATGTGTTTTTTGTGGTGATAAAAGTTATTACGATGGATATGAGATATTCATTAAGTTCCAGCAGAAATATTTGGTCTTGAATTATGAACTTCGTCAGGAGTGACTCCCCCGCCTAAATAGCCTTCCCCTTCACAATTTGAGAATTGTAAATTTGTTCCTAATTGTAAAAAATATCTTCAAAATTTGAAAATTGAAAATTAGTTCCTAATTTGGTCATGGAATCAATTGTTTGTGGTGATAAATGGTATTATGATGGATATTACTTGTTCATTAAACTCCAGCAGAAATATTTGGTCTCAGAACTTCCTCAGGAGTGCCACCCCCGCCTAAATAGCCTTCTCCTTTGCTCTCACTTCATCTCATCGAAAGCAAACAGGACTCGAGTGTAACTTCAATTAGGGAGTGTTTCAGCTCTTCGTGAAAATAGTTCTAGATTCTACGGTCAGTCTGAGAATTACGTGGGCTCGGGCCCAGTGAAAGCGTTACGGCGCTGGGCTGGCTCTGACAAGAGGAGGAAGTGAAATGGCCTGCGGGCCTCTCTCTCTCTCTCTCTCTCTCTCTCTGGCCTCCCGTCTTACGCACGGTTGGAAGAACCAGGCTCAAGCGAAAAGCCCCCCGGGGCAATAGAAGGGGTGGGGTGGCCCCCCGAATGTTTTTGCTCCATTATTCCTTCAAGCACCCGGCAAGTCGGCCATTACCCAAAATCGCCAGCATCCTCCGTGTGGCGTCGCCACGGAAAGAGGAGATTTTTTTTCCTTCGCATCGCTGTGACACAGATTCGATTCCCTCCTTGAGCACATCATTGTACCAAAAACATCCTATATGAAAGACCAGATGTTCGGAGGTTTTTTGGCGATAATGAACAACGGGACAGAAGCGTACGCAAATTAGATGCCTTTGGAGCGGCGATTACTGTTTTTTTCTTAGCCGATTTTGAAAGAATAAGTGGAAAGTAGCTCGGAGAAAGATGTATTGAAGCAATATTAGTGCCCACTTTTAATTAATTGTCAGATAAAATTTTACCGGTGGCTATGCTGAGAATTTAAGTTTATATGTTATTTCAATATAATTTATTGTATTCATTCCCACCGCAGTTTTCGCACAGCATTTCAAAGTCGCAGGATTCACGCAACTATCCTCTATTTCCATTAGTTGGCCAAAGGGTTTCAGATATTTTAATCCAGGTTCCAGTTTAAATCTTGACAAACAGTCCTTCTTTAGCGGAGCGGAGATTTCTTTACGTAGAGACGCTCCAGAAATCTTTACCGTCTATCTGCTGGGAATGTATCTGCCTAAATATTACTTTCCGTTGGGAATGTGAGCCAATTGCTATCTAATTTTTCTATCATAAAACGAAATTCTTGTGGATTGATGTTTATCCAATGTAAGCATGTTAAAGTAGGTAATAGGCGTGGTATGGTTATAAATCACACGAAATTGAGTAAGCTACCCTTTGTTTCCACTTTTTCCGTATTATATTCGCGTTGTCATCTTTTCAGGCTTTCGCACTTTTTCCATTGTTCTCCAGATCCAAATTTTTGATGTATCCAATATGCACTCAATACCTTTTCCTGCTCCAGAGTTCATAAGCCTCGTAACCATATGACGCCACCCTCTCTATCAAGCTCCCACCTTTCTCGCCGTGCCCAGACTCCATATAAGATTCTTACAGAAACTCTTTTCGTCGCAATATTGCTCCTGATTCCAGAGAGCTGTTTATCGTTCGTAAATGCATTTTTAATTGCGCGATTTTCCTCATCTTGTCATCATAAATAAGTAAATAGTCACAATTTTCCACTTACCGCTATCCTCTTCCGCATGAAAAGGTGATTTCTTTGGTGTTTTCAAAGCGTAAATCGTGGATGGCAGTTGAAACTGTATTTTTTTTAAACCTTAAAGAGATGTTCAGAATATATTGTTATTCATTTTAAAGAGTTTTCTCTGTTCGCGAACTTACAATAAGAAGATTTTCCTCGCTATGTCATCAGAAATAAGAAAATAAGGGTCGCTGTTTATACTCACCGTTCTCCTACTTCGACAAATAAAACCTTTTCGTGAACAAATGAAGCTAAAGCTATTATACCAAACAAACTGGGATAGTTTTTTTTGTAAATACAAAATTTTGTGGGTCTGTAATTAAAACTTTCCTTTTCTATATAAAAAACTAGGCATTAATATTGTCTGATTATTTGTGAATGTGGCTAAACCTTTTGGCAAATGCCTTACAAGTAACCTAAAACTTTAATTTTCAAAGGAAACGATTGTAGGCTTAGCTTAACTTAGCGGCAACTATCAATGACGGAAAAATTAAATTAACTATGTTATTCCACATGTAAGATTTCATTGATCCGACCCGACAATGTGTTTAAAGTCACAACACAACAGTTTGCCGATACCCGGGTCCTGTAATTAAATTTTGCGAGTGGAGTGGGCAAGGTAATTTAAAATTACGCAGCAAGTTATCTCTACGCAATTGCATCAATGGGATCATGAAATCATAGCATTATGAGACATAAAACCGTGCTATATTTCTTAAAAACTAGAGAATTCAGACTACTTCTCTTAAAAGGGACTAGCAATGAAAATTTACAAAAATATTATTCATTCTCTTTGGCTTTCTGACTGCGGACATGGATTTCGTCTTTTTTTATGTTTTGGATTTCTTAATAGATTTTCAAACAATATTTTTAAACTTTTCAAAACTTGACGCGTGATAGGTTATAATTGTCCATGTTTTATATATTTTTCAATAAGATTGTTATTCTAGAATTTACTGTATGAACACGAAACAGGAAATCTGTTTTCATCTTAAACTCAATAAATAATGTGCAAAGAATGGCCTCCTCCCTTGGACCTGGTTGTTATCTCAAATCGTGTCAATAACGACCAGACACTCGCCAAATATTAGTATTCGTCGAGATGCCGGGATTGATAATCGTAATTGGCCTTGTCATCTGACTCATGGAATGAAATCGATTCGGAAAGGTATGGGGAAAACAGTCGGTGGGCGTGTCGGTTCCCACGGATAAATCCTCAATAATGACGGAGACTTGATTCATCACGAATCCGACGGCCGGAAGAGAGGCTTAAAAAAAAGGCTCTCACACGTAATTAGCAACGTTGGCCATTCCTCCCATCGATGGGAGGTAAACACGTCGCACGTTCCATATGGATCGTGATGGAATATTATCGCCACAATCCATGTTTGTGTTTGAATTTCATTACCACCGTGGAGCGTCCTGTCTTCTAAACAGATTTTCACCACATCCTTGGATTATCTTGGCGTTTATTTGAAGAACAAAATGGAAAACCAGTGCCGTATTTTACCTTCTAGTGGCTTTATCTTGCTTTTTATCTATCGCAAGGTTTTTTTTCTTCATATCTTTATACTGACTGAGATTTCACTCCATAATAATCATCGCATCATATTCTGAAGTAATCTTCATAAGTTGGCTCTGATCTTCGAGTCACTTATTGCAAAAATTCCAAACAATTAACTACATAGTAGTTGAAGTGCTTTTTATAAAATGAGATGAATAATTAGTGTTTCCCGGCTAGTTTTACTTAAATGCAGCCTTGAAAGTGGAAATTTAAACATGGGCTAATTTGAAGACTTCTCAGATTACTGCAGCAAAACGTCAGATTTGAACGAGAGAACGTATAAAAGCGTATTAAAATTATAAATGCAAATGAGAAGCGTTAAATCCTGGAAAATTTTCAAAAAATGTCGTGGGAACGGGAATCTTTCCACATATTTCTTTAAGTAATAGGTGGAATACTGCCTTAATTTACGTCAAAATTCGGCAGTTCCATGCAAATAACGCTGCAGTTGGCTGCTATGAAAAATGTGGTAGTTAAGAATATAGTCGAGGAATAATTTAAACATTTTGTTCCTTAATTTAGATTTTCGACTAATAATCCAATTTATCAGCGAAAGCAGGATTTTTAAAACAAAATAAATATAAAATATATAATTTATATATTTTATATTTATATACTGATGACTCGCATAGTTGTGTTGAGATACCTTAATGGAATCCTTCATCGTCAGCAAGTGGCGCTCGAACAGGATGACTGTGTCATTTGATTCATTATTTTATTTTTCATCTCCAGTCTTCTCTGGAGGAATTGGGAAAGGTGGCTTGGATCTCGCTTGGACCTTAATTTTGGTTTACAATAATCAATCCTTTTCACCGGTGAAAGCAGGATTGTCTTAAACCAAATAAAAATGTTTATTTGGCATTTGGTATGACTCACGTAGACCTGGTATGGCGTATAATCTGGTATTGCGTGGAATACGGTAGAAACTAAAAGAAGTCTGGAATTAAAGTTATATATTCCGGCAGATTTGAAGAATTTTGTCAAGTATTAGTAATGTCGTAGTATTCTAGATTAGAATGAGTTCACAACCTAGTGTGTATGGCGCGGAATGGTAATTATGCGTACAAAAAGATCTTTCCACACATGCATTGTTGCTATTGCAAAAACAGAATGAGACACTCCGTTTAAGGTAGTTTGAGCGAAATATCATTTTTACTTGAATTTATGAATTTGATCTCATTTTAAAGACAAATATATCACACTTCCAGTGACACCAAAAATTTAACCCCTTACCATCTTACTTTCCGACATATTTGCCAAAATATACCAGCTCTTTTACATGGGAAACGGTACGTGTATACACTCCCGAGAGACATTATTTACAAAATGAGGTATTTCTGACACTTAGGTGTCTTAAAAAAACTAACTGCGTGTAGTTTGTATGTTTTCTCAACTACTTTTTTATTATAAATCATATTTTCACCGTAGTAAATTTATCAGGATCAAAATTAACCTGCCTAATTTAAGAAGTTTCAAACGCACCGCGCGAAAAAAATGAGTTAAGTTAAAGACTTATTTAGATATTTTCGTTTGAGTACTTACAATTTCTGTCATGTAAAACTATATTAATGAACCATTAAAAATGTAATATTTAATTTTTGTGTATAACAGCTGGTGAAATTAAAACGTATAATTCAAGTATGGCCTCTATTATGACTAGGGCTCTATCTCGTTCGGACTACCTTAAATGTAATGCGCATTCGTCCTTCAGCTCTGGTAGTTTATATTCCCATTTCTTCAACTTCTTTCATGGCTGGTATCCGAACGCCAAAGCCGAAAGTACCCGCAGAGGTTTGCAAGGTAGCAAGTAGATGTAGATAGCTTTCCCACCCATCTGGATGGGGAGGAAGGAAGGGTTCATAGATGAAGATGAAGGTGATAGAAATAGGAGAAGGATGTTGTGCGTGAGATTCTCACCGACGGAGACGTTGTGAGGAATACAGAGTGGGGGCAATGGATCACGCAGCTTCTTCCGCCTGCCACCCGCGGCGCTGCGGGAGATAGATCACGGAGCCTGGGCGCATGAGACGGCTCAATTCCTTTTACACGTCGCTCCAGCACTCTCGGCCATTCTGATCTGTACCACCTCCACTCCACATCTCTCCTCCCGCAACAATAACCACAACATCATACCCTCCCCTCCACAGCTTCCCTTCCGCACTCGACCCCTCCTGGACCTCCTTCCCATGAATTACGAACGCCCCAGTGTTTGCCACGTTTGTCATCTGAGGTGGAAATCACTGTCTCCGGATTGTGATGAGCGATGCTCAGCTTTGGAAAATAATTTCGGCGTATCAAGTCCCGTTTTCCGTAATTTTTTTCCTGCTTGAATTTGAATTATACGGGCAAGAGTTGAAAATAATTTTGATGACAATAATTGTGAGTCATAAGGTACCTGTTTGAATATTTACGCAAATAGTAAAATTAATGTAAAAATCCAGTTGCTATAATATCAATGAATAAATTTAATTTTTCCACAAAAATTGTGGAAAAATTAAGTTTATTCATTGATATTATAATGAATCGTTTCCACCAAGTAACGGCCGACACACCAACTAATCCAGTTGCTGTTTTGAAGTGTTTACTCGTACATAAGCTTGAAGTACTCGTACATAAGCTTGAAGAAGTACTCGTACATAAGCTTGAAGCACACCACTTTAACGCAATACATAGTACGGGTAGAGGAATACTTCCATACACCTAGCAAAAACATGGCAAAACTGACTCACCCCTTTTTTCCTGTGAACGGCATACGGAACGATAAGGTTAATGCCTTTCAATTTAAGGTTAATACTTTCAATATGGGAAGTTCAGTTTCTCGAAGCTACTTCCACAATCGTTCCATGTTGTTTTTATTTTGGGTGGGGATAGCTGAGAGTCATTATCCTGCTGTAAATGGTCTCTCGCTATATTTAGTGATACCGTATCGTTCATCCCGATAATTTTTTGGCTGTCTCTTCTTCTTGTCACGGTCTATTTTTCATAAGCTTATTAGTTTCTCATCCCTCTCTCTGTCTCAATCAATTTTCCTCGCAACTTGCTGTGACATATTTATGCTTTGTTTTGATTTTATTTATCGTGGCATTTACATATTAGATGTGTTGTTAGGTCTTTTTGAGGTCGGTATCGTAGTGCTGCGTACTACGCCATCAGAGGCCTTAAAACTGTTTTATACAATATTTATTTGCTTCCACTCCCATAAGTTTTTTCCTCAAATTCATATCATTCAGGTTTCCTGCCACTCATTTATTACTATTTTTTAGTTGATGTGTAATAGGCCCAACAAGAGTGCCGAGGGACTCGTGTAATGATTAATGAAGTAGCAAGGACAGGATGGCATAACCAATTAAGCAGACTAGAGAACCCCATGTTCGTCTATTAGTGTTAGGAACCAGATGTATTCGTGTGGTCAGTTTCATCGATCCTGTTTTCATTATTCAAAATGAAAATAAAACCTTGCCGAATGAGTCATCTCTGACTGACTGATACGATATGAATGAAGCATTTTTTATTTACATGGTACCGACTATTTTATATTTACCGACTATTCAAATATAATACAAAATTCCCTACAATATAAACTGAAATCAGTAACCGTGAGACAAATACAATTCAATCAAAAACTTGTCGGCATACAAGAGGAAAATATCAACCAATCAAGATGGTTTTTACCGGAGACATTTCTTGGTGAATCAAATTCGTAGGAACATTGGAAAATTATATCGAGTAATGAGTATTATTGAGGGATGGTGTGACACTTTAATTAAGACGGTAGTATCGATGGCATTCTCCGATAATCATTACTCAAGCCATCTTCCGAAATGTAATTCGGCGTTAACATTAGTGCTATTAGTGCGTAATTAGGCTGTAATCAAGAGGGTATTTGCATAATAATATTATATTGTACTCACTCTAGACCCGTGAAAGATGCGCTTTGGGCGTATAAGTTAGTGCGTCGCTTGCATTCTATTGAAGCGTTCCATAAAAACGATTCGACCGTTGAGCTGCTGACGTAAGAGACGAACTTCCTGAACGTCATGTCATTGTTGATGCGCCGCTGATGTTTGTGTTCGGTGGCATATCGGTTTACAGCCGGCCCCAAAGCAATCAGATGCGGCACCAAGTATGAATTTCGCATTCATCATTCTCTGACAGCCAGGCAGCGTCATCTGCGGGTGGATGGCTTCCCTGAGCGCTTCTCCAGCGCCGCGTTGCTATGCCGTGGACCATTGCGATAAGAGCATCGTCCTTTGGTATCACATCTAATTTACATAGATAAGTTATGAGGATAATTCATAACCTGCTAGAAAATAAACGGCTTTACCTTGAAATGATCAATTTTGGGATAAAATCAGCGTACTTGTACACTAACTGCGGGTAAGAACACGAACTATTTTTGAACCTTCAAGCTGTAATAATTAGGAAAGGAGAGCAGCAGTTCAGTGAAAATCAAATATACTCCCATAAATGGATGCATAAATTGTGGGTTGAAATGTTTCAAACACTCATCAGAGGTAATATAAAAATTCATCAGAGGTAGAATATATGCTAACTCTAATTTTCGTATCGAGGCATGATTAATGCCATATAGGTTCTACGCTTCCTTTGTTTAACCTTACAAAGGGTAAATTCCATTTTCTCAGGCAAGATGTTGTAGAACAGCATTTTCAATGATACACAAAAGATATCGTACTGTCTACCTTTTATTACAAAACCGTACTACACGTGTTTCGACTGTCTTGCAGTCATCATGTCGTCGTACCCGATGATGACTGCATGACAGTCGAAATATGTGTAGTACGGTTTTGTAATAAAAGGTAGACAGTACGATATCTTTCATGTATCTTTTTTATCCCTTACAAAGGGTGTATCCCATAAAAGTTAATATCGGCTGATTACCTGAGCTGACAAGTCAAATTGACTATTTTAAGTCTCTTTCAAGTGTTTACTGAGTATTCTTCTATAAGTCCAGAATTATCACCATCTGATATCTCAAGAAATAAGTATACAGAACATGATATGACAATATAATTTACCCCTTTAAGGAAATTCTCTAAAATGTTCCATTTGCCTAGCTATTTTTCAATATAGAATCGCTTTAACACCCTCCATAGTTTTGGTCGGCATTTGTATTTTTTTGCGGCCATATTTTGCTTGGACCGTATCCCTTATTATATTCCTTTTACTTAGATATTGAACAACATGGGTATGTATGTATTAATATGTTAATATCTATAATTTAAAATACAGGAATGGCGATGGAGAATGGAAGTTCTGATCAATTGCAGCGTTAAGAAAATTATTGGGGGATCAAAAGATATTATCATTGCTGTTTAATTCGCAGTTTTATTTATTGACCGGCGTAACAGCTGATATCTCCTTTTCTGCTTGTATTGGAATATTATTACAAACCACTCGTGAGAAATGCGGGTGAAACTTGGTTATTTCTTGGTTATTTGGCTTGGCTATTTCAACCTAAATTATAATTATCCCTTGCATTGTAAAACAAGTAACTAATATCAAAGCGCATACGATTAAATCGGTGATTCCCGGTAAAAAATACAAACTATACAAACTTAGCCACATCCTCTGTTTAAATGAAATTGTGGAAGTGACTAAGTTAGAATTTTTAAAATTTCGACCTTCAACATTCTGTGATTTCTGTCGGGATAAATGCCAGACATCGTGAGTTGAATTGTTCCTGCCATTGTTTGGTACCATATCCTTCCGCTATAAAAGGTAATTAGGTAATTATTGAATAAAAGAACAATCATTCTGAAAAGGTTTATTTTTTGCAAGTAGTGCATATAGGACGGTGATGCTATGATAATCGTAGGACCCATGCGTTTCATGAGGTTCGCCAAAGACCTGAATGCCATTATCCTACGTGGACTCTTCTGCGTAACAAACGAACGCCTCCGAGACGTATTTCTTCGTATCATCTCTCTCATCTTACTCTTTTATCGTAGACCAAGGCCTTGGTTTTGCGGAGTGCTGTTGTTTTCTGAGTCTCGCTTATTCACGCCATCCACGCGACTTTTTGCTGCCAAGGCCGAGGACTGTCGTCCACGTATGCGTAATTCCAAGTGCTAGTGGAAGCGCTCGACAAGCCGTCGTAAAAAGACCTGTTAACGAAGGTCATCCTGGCCAGCAAGTACGGGAAAATGCCTCGGGATTTAACGCTCCAACGCAACGGCATCCGGTGTGAACTATATGTGTAACGAAATTTAAAGCTAAGTTTCAAGCCACCAGTTTATGGACACCATTGGGAGTGCAATTAACCATTACAAATGGAAATAAAACGCGATTGAGTTTCTTAATAATGCTAGTCTTCTTCGTAGATCACGTAATACTTCATTTAGCAATGCGTTATCGCACCCTCAAATACTTTCTCTCTGACGCAACAAGTATTCGAAAGTATGACGAAAGTATGACGAAAGCACGTACAAATTTGCAATCGTTATACTCTGAAATATTATTCAAGTGACTAGGGAAATGGTTGCAGACTTTACTTTGTGGAATTTATCCCTGATGGACCAAATAAAATAACTTTGTTAACTCCACTTGAGGTTTCTTAGCACGGCCCAGGTTTTGACACTTCGTGTTATCTACAGGTGCAAACACAAGATAAAACCGGTGATTCCCGGTATTGAAATGTGAACTTAGCCACATCCACTGTTTAAACTAAATTGTGGAAGTGACAAAGTTTGAATTTTTACAATGTCGACCTTCCACTATGTGAGACCTTCTGTGATTCCTGTCGGGATAAATACCAGACATCGTGAGTTGGGTTATTCCTGCCATTGTTTGGCATCACCTCGTTCATTACTCTGATATCATCTCGTGATTACACCTGTAGATGACACGAAGTGTCGAAACTCAGGTCGTGTTAATAAGCCTAAAGAGGAGTAAACAAAGTTGTTTTATTTGGAACATATTATTTACTTTTTGGAAGCCTTCCTCTCTTATGCAGATGATGACAGATATTGTTTATTTGGCGAGAGCAAAATTCGTAATATCTTAAAACAAGATCAGGCTGGCTCATAACGCCTCTGTATTTAATCGTGCATAGATACTCTTTTTAGTGGCTTTTGTCGTATATTGGAACGTTATCAACCACTTAATGGTAATAACATGAGAAAATACCGCAAGATGCTTGACATAATAATGTTTTCGAGCACTATTTGGACTCGCATATGGACTCTATGAACAATGTTTTATATTATTTCTCATTCTCTCCATTCTCAGTCGTAATTTTTACGTATTTTTTATGGTAGTATATGTATGCTCAGAACTTCCTTGAAAAACTGAAATTTTATTTAGATTTTGAAGAATTGGTTTACTGATTAGGTTTGTAAATATTCCAAATGATACTAAGTTTGATCAAATTTTCTTCAAATATGATGTACGAGCAGACTAGGGCTCTTCTTCATCGCATATTGTGTTTTGTTCTTTCCTTCTTTCGATTCTTTTTTCATGTCCCCTACCTGAAAGACGGTTGGCATGTTTGTACCCTCAGCCCCTCGCTCTTGCTGTGTGATGTATACATATTTATCTGAAGCTTCCTTCTCGGTAATTACCCTGAGGAAATACCTAGACTGAATACTTCTAGCCGTCTTAAACATGACTGTGGGAGGCGACAAAAATGTGGGTTACCCGAATAAACGTTTGGAAAGTGGGAAGGGTATGTGACTAAGGAGAGAGATTGTGACGTGTTTGAATTCAAGGGACGCCCTCGCTGAAAAGAGGGAATAGAAAGCGTGTGACACGAGTGTAAAGGTGACGAGTCTGAAGGAGAACGTGATGGACGCTGCCGGACAACAGCTCGCAAATCAGGGCTCACTATCAAGAAAGGTTTCTTGGGTGCTCCTCCGGTTAAATGCTCCAAATCTGTCGAAGTTTCGAAGAATTACTCTTCATTAGTTCTACTGAATAGAGAGGGAGTATTATTGGATATTTGGGGAGGCGACCGACAGCTAAGATCATTTGCGCCACAGGGAAAAGGTAAGGGAAGAAGAGTGGATAGAAACCCGGCATTAGCCTGCTCTTAACGAAGGGCGCCAAGGGTACCAAGGTTTAACGTCTCATCCGACAGACGGAGTACTGTACTTGAAGTGCCCTCCACGAGACACTCAAGTAGGGATCGAGTTTCCCCTGAAAAACATCCTCCTCTGCAGGGATTTGAATCCTGGCCTCCCGTATGGTAAGCCAGTACTCTAGCCACCACACCGACCCGATCATCGATATTATCATTAGCTCTGGTGATGAAGAGCAAGCCCGTTTTGAAACATAGGGAGATATACAGCCCTTAACCCGGTGGAACACCCGAGAAACCTTACTGAAATAATCGCAGGGAAAACACCTGATAAGGGGATTAATATTAATAGTAGAGGGACTTCATGATAGTTCGAAGTTATGTATAAGTGTTCCAAACTATTTTTCTCCAGTATTTAAGGGATTTGATTATTATGGTACTTTTAATTTTGGATGATAAGGATAGGTGGGTAGGTTTGACAGCAATCGACTACTTTTTAATGGAAGAAAGTTAGAGAGAAATCTAACAGCAGAGTTGGCTTTTCCTCAAGGAAAACAAGGGTGTATTGTCGCGTAGATCAGTTTACGTCCGCGGAGCGCCTTCAGCATGGCTCCTTACTTGCAAATCAGAAAAATGTCCGCAACTTGCAGAATATGATGCCGAAGCTTTGGATCGATAAGACAGTACCTACTTAAATCACTGCATCTATCTGGTTTCCATGGTTCCTCACTTTTTTGCTTTAATATCGTGGACTTGATTACGACTTGTCACGTCCTTAGAATATAATAATGCGACATTCAGTAAAATGTTATTTGATAAAAAAGTCATCGATGTGGAACTGAAATTGATGGGTATGCCGTGATAAGTGTAGATAAACTGCCGTGAGAAATAGAGCACCTGAGAGGTGTTTGCGATATGAGGAGGGAATGAGAGGGGAATAATATGAATTACTATTTCGGTAGAGGAAACAAATGAATTTACCGTCTTCCATTGTTTTTTCCATATTGAGAGAATATTAAAAAGTCAAATAGTGAAACAGATTTATGACAGAGATGTGAATTGTGTAAGAGGAAAGGGTAGACTAAGAAAGCCATTATTGAATGTTCTGCAATCTTAAGAGAAGAAATATTAGAGGTGATAAAAGTAGATAAAAAGGTTTATAAAGCAATTCATGAATATAATTTCTGTAAGTCAATGGCATAATGGAGAAAAATATTTCAAGGCCCTAGGACGAGCAGCACTGTATTAGCCCTTTGGCTGTTTGGTTTTGGTATTTTAGCCACCCATGTGGCCATTTGTGTGAATATACATGCTTAGAAGCCTTTTACGTCTTATAGGATAAAAAAAGCTAACGAATAGCTCATGAAATCAAATATTCACTGTATTTTCCGTTGACGTTTGTCTTGCATTTTAAATAGATTTAATTCTAGCCACAATGTTAGTAACTTTCAACGTTTGTGGCATTTGCCTCGACAGGACTTGCGGCTGGACGCTCCATCCCGCCTTCCACGCAAGTCAGCGAAGTGGCGAAGCAAAGAATTTATGCTCATCGTCTCTTGAAGAATCTGAAAGAATTCGCGTGCGATGCGAGAAGTTGACGTCTGGAAAAAAAGAGTTTCACGTGACGGGATTAATGCATCGCTCTGCGGATTGGGAATCGACCCGTCGCATCGCCTTCTCTTTGCAATCGCTCGCGATTATTCTCGAGACATCTGACGTGTTAGCGAGCCAGAACGAATGGAGTGAGCCTCGCTTGTTTTATTTCCTCGCAGGATTGCCAATTATATTGGCTGTCCGCCTGGGGTCACCCTTGCAAGTTCCAATCTCCTACACGGTACCATGTCTGTCGTCAAGATTGAGTGCGCAAAAAATGCCCTTTGTCAAGAACAGAATACCTGTTTGTCATGAAAAATGCTCTAGTAATATATAACTTTTAACATATATATTACAAGATAGCGATCGTCAGTTAAAACCTGAAATTGTCAGGGATTTTTTAATTTCTGGTAATGTCAGGGAAAAGTCAGGAAATTCTCGTAACAGTCAGAGAGAAACTGGAATGGGAATTCTCGTTATTTTTCTACCATTACGTTTATCGGCCAGTCTTTCCGGCCTTTATTTCAACAACTGAAACTAACGTCCCTCGTAGACGTGCATGAAATAAGCACCATCAATTCGTGGAGTATTTAGTTGTGAATCTTATTAGCTGTGAGTCTTATTAATTGTAAATATTAGCTATTTAGTTGTGAATCAGACGTACAATGTATCTCTTTTGTATATCCTTATTTCAATATTTGCCTAGTTGTGTTAAAAATCATGATCACAATGTATTGCGCTCATCACAAGGAATCTGAGGTTATGTTGTTCGGAAAATTTACCTCGCGTTTTTTTAACTTCCAAAACTCAGGTCGATAAGTAGCTGGAGCACACTATCTTATAGTAAATACATGGCTACAGTTCTAAAGATACGAGACGATGATTAGAAAATTTAGAAAATTCAAAGCAGCCGTAGAAAATTTAATTCAGCAGGAAAAAATATTCCAATAATAGGTGACCTTTTGGCGATCGGTCAGGGAAATTGGTAAATCCATCAGGGAAAAGTCAGGGAAAGGTCAGGGAATTTTAAAATTGAATATTAGTTGCCACCCCATATTATCTATTTGATAATTTTCTCTCGACCTTTATTAATGAATAATTTTTTTCTCTAGAAATAGAAGGATACTCTTGAATAACCCACTACCACTTCTGACGTTTCAGATACCCATCCTACTTCAAATATTGGTACTTTGTGAATAGGGTATCTCGCATTCCAGTGCTCTTCCTCATAGTTCTCGCATTATTAAATCACTATTGCCCGTTAAAAAGACATTAAGGAGGAACTCTGTGGCCTAAATAAGCAGAATATATATGTGAAACATTGGTGAAAAAGTAATACCATGATAAATTAATTGGATTTATGTCTCAAGAAAAAATAATAATATAAATATGTAGTACCATTAAGAGTAATCAACCCAAATATTGGTTTGCAGTAGCTCTCCACTCCTCTCTCCCCCCCCCTCCAGCCGCTTCACTGCCTAAAGGCCGTTTTACACGGGGCACGAAATTGCACAGCTTAACAACTGCATTAATTCCGCTATCTGCCGTGCAATAATTATTGCTAAAACGAATGCGTCACTGCTTTATGCGGTGATCGTAAGCATGCATTCATTTGTTAACTCCAGTTGTCTAATAAGTACGCTAAGAGGAAGTGTTTTGTTCAAACAGGAGAGATACGATATTCTGTACACGACGTTGTTGTCATTCAGTGAAAAATAAGGTTGTGGTGATTGTGGGATTCTGTGATATTGACATTGAGTCACTCTCTCTCTCTCTCTGTGAGAAAAATAATGGATCAGGAGGAGACTGCATTGATTGCTGCAGAGCTAGCAGTAGTGGGAATTATGATCGGGGCCACAGAGCTCATAGAAAGGCGTAACCGCAGTAGAAGAGCCAGAAGAGCACTTTGGATGCGGGAGTGGATCCGTAGGCGAGAGGAGGGAACGGACATTCTTATTATGGTCCAACAGGAGCTGGCTGGAGAAGAAAGGAATGCCTACCGCAATTTTATGCGGATGATAGAGGAACAATTTAACAAGCTATTAAATATCTATCGAAATAAATAACAATATAAGTAACTGTAAATATCCTCCCACACATAGCATAACTGTAAACACCCATCGCTCAGGTTATCGAACCTTTTCGTCAGTCAACTTCCCGTGAACTTAGATGTCGTTAATTCTGCGACCGCTAGATTGAGTGCTTTTCGTACAAATTGCAAGAATGCGACCACCGAATTAGAGCAGGGGCTATTCTAACGTCTCGCATTCATGCATTTGTGCATGCGTTCTTGAATTTCGCCGCTTTACACGGTGCATTTTGAAATTCACGATTGCACATACATTAACTTGTGCAGTTACATTCCCCGTGTAAAACGGCCTTAATAAATATTTACTTTGACGTCCTTTTTTGTATGCATTCAATTCTGGGCCTTTCAGACTCGGCCTGCATTTAATTATAGCCTCGGTGATTCTACTCATCCATTTCACCTTCCAATGTTGTACTATTCTATAGGTTCTTGAGTTGCAAAGTGCTTCCCAATACTTAAGTCTTAATATATGTATATATTTAAAAAGCCCATTTTACACAGGTGACGCTATTGAAGAATCTGATGTATGTGCGACCGGGAAAAGTGCCGTATAAAGCGTTGAGTTGCTACAACGCATGCGCGAATTCATGAACCCGAGTTGGCAATACAATACATGCTCTAATTCAGTATATGTATATTGCTAGCCATATTTAAAAAATTTTCAGTTTTAAATAGTGCCATTTCACGCCTCAAATTAAATTAATATTTGAAGGTGTAACTTTGTGGAAAATTTTCGCAATTATGTCGAATAAACTTTCTTAGTGTATTCCATATTTAAAAGTTTATTTCCTGTAAATAAACTTTTAAGCGTGGAATAATAAGAAATTTTTGTTCTTGCCTCGTGTAAAACAGGCTTAATATCTTGAAGGAACACGCTCTTAGCAGCAAATGTAGTCCAAAATGAATAAATATTAATGGGAAAATCAAAAGAGAGTGCACTGACAAAAAAGTACTATGCCTACCTACAGCATATTTGTGTTTACTGTTACGATAATTATGCAAGTAGTTGAGGGGTTGGTGAAAAAACAACTTTTGGGAAGGGTTGAACAATATATTTCTGCACCCCTCACCACTCCTTTCCGATAAAATTTCCATGTAAAGTGATAATCTTTCCCACCTCATCCTTCATTTCTCGTTCCTGTATTTTTCATTCTTCCCCCGATAGTAAATATTTTTCCACCCCTACGAAAATATCACATCAGTAAAAAAAAGAAAATAATATTCTGCACCTGACGATGCAAAACGGTGAAACGTGTGGTTATAAAATAAAAAAAATTGTAGAAGAGTGCTAATCACTTGACTTCTCAATGGATATACATTTCGTCTAATGAACTTAGTATTTCAAGCAGAAGTTATGCGCTATTATTTGTCGACAACGAAATTTGTATGAACAACAAGTTTGTATGAGCAGCGTTTTCTTCCCGATGACCATAAAGCTACGTTTTCATGGACGCGTCAGACGCGCAAGCGAACCTACGCGTAGGAGGTACCTACGCGCCATCTACAGCAGAGAAGCAATGGTAAAAAAAGAAACGTGACTACCGTGTGTGCTTATTGCTCTCAAAACTATTGTTGATAATTTTGTGTTGATAGTTATCTAGCTCCATCCAAGTGCAATAGATTAT
Organism: Ceriagrion tenellum; assembly: GCA_963169105.1. Lineage (NCBI taxonomy): Eukaryota > Metazoa > Arthropoda > Insecta > Odonata > Coenagrionidae > Ceriagrion > Ceriagrion tenellum. Next base: position 128,950,287 of record OY720637.1, read on the forward strand.
TATTCTTCGATTTCCTCTACAACTTAATACCTCTCATCCGCCAACTTGCTGAGAGCTAATTAACGTGAAGTTTTTTAAAGAAAGAAATGGATGCAGTGGTACCATTGAATCCCTTTTCCCTCCGCGCTTTCTCCTTTAGGTTTCTATCCCTATATCGATAGTCCTTATAATTGTACAGGAACGTGTACTTCTCTCGAATTTCGGAGATGATTATTTCATCAATAGAACATACACTTCGCCGGTCGGCCATGTTTGTGATTCTACGCGTTCCACGCGTCGAAAGTTGAAAACATTTCAAATCGGGCGACGCGACTCTACGCGAACATACGCGAACTCACGCGAAGAAATCCGGGCTTCTGATTGGCTAAGGATCTCGCTTTCGCGTCTCTTCGTCTGAAACGCGTTCATGAAAATGTACCTTTGGGAGCGTCTATTAATTACGTGAGGCGTTTTAGGGGGGGAGGTGGTCGAGCCGAATCTCACCCAATCTCACGCGGGGGTGAGACGGGGTCTTGGCAAGTATCACGTAATTTATTTTCCACAAGAAACAGTGTAAAATTGCAAGAAAACTGGGTTAAATTTAGTAAAAAATGTTTCTTCTCTAAAATATGGCTAAATCCTACGTAATTATATTTATCGCGGTTATCCGAACGCCGCAAAGTAGCCCCTCGATTTTTTAGCCGCCACCGGCCAGACATACGAATTTTAGAAGTTCCTATTATAATATTTTATTGTTAGATTTTCTCACAGTGATTCTAGACTACGTTCGTAGTAGTCTTAAAAACGAGTCTTAAATAAAAATAATTAAGCAAATTATGTTTTTTTAATAAATCCAACGAAATCAGGCACATATCAACGTATTTACACTAAAAATACATATTTTGAAAAATCTCACGTGAGATTAGGGGGAGGGGGTCGAAAAATTGCCAAAATTGCCTCACGTAATTAATGGACGCCCCCTTTAGTCTGTGTGGCCTTCCGCGAACCCCATTCGTGGGTGGTTGACAGCGTTGCGTACCTTCCGTCTGCCATCCCTCGGAGAACGTCTGGTGGAAGTGGGCTGGGAGGGAGGAAGGCGGGGGGAGGGTAGATGAGGTGGAGTGGACGTAGAGGAGGGGGAGGAGAGGAAGGGGTAGATCGGCGAGGTGGGTGGAGGTGATGGCCTGCATCCCTGCCTTGCTCCAGATTACGACACGGACGGCGACCCTCGAACAAGACTCGCCTCAGTGTAATGCAACCCATTATAATTTGCTAGCTGTCAGCACTCGAAGCTTCGGACGCTGTTTTACGGGTCCCCGCTGCACTTCGGGAAACGGTATCAGTCGGTGAGGCTCGGTCAAAGGAGACCTCTAGCAGGTTTCCCCGTCACTTGAGCGACCGCTTTACTACTTCACTCGGGAACGCCCGCAGGGGACTCGAGAGCCCGAACCCACCCACTAGAGTTGAGATTGTTATCATGTTCAAGGTGGTTTTTAGCCATTTTAGTGTACGAACAGATTTGCGTGAAACCTAGGTTTCGCGTAATAGTAATATGTAAGGATGAGAGAGAAGAAAATCGCATGAAATCGATTTGGTTCCTTGGCAATATACCTTATTTTTTTGTTAGATTTTCTCACAGTGATTCTAGACTACGTTCGTAGTAGTCTTAAAGAAGCAAATCGCATGAAATCGATTTGGTTCCTTGGCAATATACCTTATTCTGTTTTAAAGCACTGTGAATAACACTCGCTTCATTTCTTTATAATGCTACATCGTTGTATAGGGTATCATATCCATCACTCTTGGGTTGGCAGCCCTTCCAGTATAAACAATGCCATGGCAACGAGGAGTTTGTAGAAAGAGGGAGACAACGCGTGGGGACAGTGTCGAGCCAGGAGGTAAAAGTGAGTGATAGTGAAATTGTGTGGAAGGAGAAAAGAAGAGTGAGACGGTGTTGAGTGAGTGTGTATTACAAAATATTTAAAAAAGGGAGAGAAAAACGAGTGTAGAGTTATAAAGAAATAAAGCAAGTGTTACAGCAAACTTTTATGGGCCTTCACATATATTTCGCAATAATTCGATTACATATTTCAGATTGATTCCTTAACGCGAAACAATACTTTTCATATGATTACAATGGTTAATGTGTCAAGGTACTTATCGTGCCGAGTAAACACGTATTTATATACAACTTACGTCTAAATTTAGAATTCCGCGCGATAAACCCGAGTCATGAGAGCAATTTGAATGATACGAATATCTGAGGTAGTTTGAGTAAATAGTTCCTTAGTCATAATGGAGACCGTTGTCGAATTATACGTTTTAATTTCAGCAGCTCTCGGAAGCATGAAATAAATATTGCATTGCTAATTGTGCTATTGAACTGTGATGATTGCTGCATGCCTGGTGTGGAATCACCCCGTGCCACACACCCTAGTGGTGGCTTGCACGGTGTTCCGTAGATGTAGATTATTATACTTTGACATGACTAAAAATTAATAGATTAAATATAAATAGCTTTATAAGTCTTTAACTTGACTCATTTTTTCGCGAGGTATGTTTAAAACTACTTCAAAACGGAAGGCTTTTTCGTGATACCCAAGAACCTATTACGGTGACAATATGGTTAATTTTCAAAAATAGTTGAGAAAACATACAGAATACACGCTGTTAGTTTTTTTACGACATCTAAGTGTTAGAAATTCCTCATTTTTTAAATAATGTCTCTCATGAGTGCATGCACGCACCATATCCCATGTAAAAGGGCTGATATATTTTGGCAAATATCTCGGAAAGTGATGTGTTAAGGGGGTGATATTTGGCACCTTGGGAATTGTGAGATATTTTTCATTAAAACGATACCAAATACATTTATTTCTATGTGAAATGATATTTCACTCTAACTACATCAAAAATTTTACTCTTGCATCATGTATTATTTCTTCGTGCTTGGTGATTTCTTTTGAATGTACTGGAACAAATGTTCTCAATTGAAAGTGGTCCAAGAATTTATTTCGTCTTGCTTTGAAAGTTATTAAAATATGCGCTCAATAATTGACGATTAGCACTCAAGCCACCTTCATTTTGTATCTGAATTAAATAATTTCTTCTTGGATTTAGCACCGGGACAGATTTTTCGTACTGCCGATATTTCAACATCCGACTTGGTCATTTTTCCTCGTCAGGGCAGAGTGCCACTGCATGACGATCGCCGGGAAAGCAGATCTTACTTCATTTCTGTATCTGTGGTTGTTATGAATTTGATGAACACCACTCATCACTCCTCCACGCACTCCTTGTATCTCCATTCCGATAAAATTTAATCGTTGAGTAATTACCTTTCCCGACATAACATACCATGTGTTCCCTTGCCTTTCCTTCCAAATTATTTTTCTCTGCTCCCCCTCTCCCGCGCTACTATCACAACAATAAATAAATAACAAACAAACCTGGATTCCCGACGATGCAGTGAACCTGTGAAATGCGTCGTACTAAATAATAACATTGTGCAAAAAAGTTCGTAGTTTTCACTTGAGGAAGGAGACTTATGTCGAATATTTCAAAGAAGTGACGCCTGATGCGGCCTTGTTTATATGAGAAACACTTTTTATTTCCTCAAAAGGGTTTCATTTCTTTAGTATGTCACATTTTAAAATACATTAATGAATAAAAATAATCCTGACACGTTTTCCGCGTGCACCACTTGAAAGGTTCACTAAATTACTATTTCCAGAAGGAGAAAAAATATCTTATATAAAAATAAATAATTAATATAATGTGATTGGTTATAATATACCAAACAAACATTTTATTTTGATACTTTTTGTACCCTTCAAATAATATAATTGCTTTGCTAAAATTAGAAAGGAACGTACTAAACTTTGTTTAATCAAAATTGACAAAGAACTCTCTCATAGGTAACGTGCAAATTTTAACAATACGCTTTAAAGATGAAAGTTAAATTAACTTTCAATGTAGCCCTGATGATGCATTATTAATACGCGAAATTTTCACTAATGAGAAAAAAGTAAAATAGCTATTAATAACTTGGACCGAGACCCAGAAGAAAAATTAATAGTAGTGAATACATGGAGATATTTAATATGAATCAAATTGCAGAACTTTTATTCTTTTAGCTACCTTTAACACATGTGAGCAAAAATGCGTCCACATTTGTCCATAAACTTGATTAAACCACATCACGAGTTCATTTACTAAGAGGCTGTAGTAATTATCTAAACACACTATTTACAGAACGTCTATATTGCTAAAACCGAGAGAATCAACATAGGGCATTTCTATTGCAACCTGGTTCTTGTCTGTTACCTTCTTATACTCAACATTCATCTATTCTCGTATTTTCATTGAAAAAGTGTCCTTACTTAGCACTTAGAAGCTATCGTTAGCGGAGTGCCACTATTCAAAGCCTACACGAGTGAATATCAGTGTCTCATATTTTCGCGACGATACCCCCATTCTCCCACCCATTGCGCTGTAATTATACTTTTGTTAGAAACATCATAAACGAATTAAAGAACATAGAGTGACGAATCTATTTGACTAGGATCCGTAGCTTCGATTTAGAGCTGACCTGAGTTGGTTCACGCCGCTTTAGTCCAGGGATGGTTTAACCCTTGGGTGCGAGTCATTTAGCGTTTAAAGTTATACTTGAACTCACACCATTTTAGTTATTATTATATTTATTATTATTACACCATTTATTATTATTTACATTATTACATTTACTACACATACATATATTACAAATTTATTATTATTACACCATTATACTTTGGCTGGAACTTGTTATGTGCAATGAAGCCATCGGAGAGTAATCACAATAAAATTATTATTTTTTGAGAAATGATAAATTAAATTATTGTTACTGATAATTTATAATACCCATAATAAACGCTTGCATAAGATAAACATACATATTTATCTAGTGGGAAGGAAATAAGCCACGTGATCGATGGTAACTATTGAGAGATAAGCTGCAAAAATTGTGGGTCCCGTAAATCGAGAAGAGCAATAAGTTGCATTACTAAATGAAGCTCGCGGCCATTTATTCCTTTGCTACATGTGTGTGAAACAGGGAATCAGCCCACTAAAGGTATTGCGCCAGAATAAACAAGGTCTTCAAAATAATTTTCTTGTGGATTGCCTTTAGAATTCTCTCGGATTGCGTTGAAGAGCGTGTCAAGAGCATCTCTGAGGAAATCTTACTGCCACTTTGGAGCGCGCCAAGAGACTACGCGGATTGCTAATGAGCATCCAAAATTCTGCAATTTTTTTGAAAAAGGCATTTCTTGCCTTTCCGAGGACGCCAATTGTGTGTAATCTCAAGGCTATCAAGTAATTGGAACGTTAACCGAGTCCTGCTCTCAAATTTTTACGTAGCTTTCATGTTAGGGCGTCTGAATATTCGCCCTTTAATATTGATCACGTTTGGTCTCATTTTTTTCTGACATCTCCTTTGCATCGTGAAACTTTGATTTAACTGTTGGCAGTTGCTTTCAAGGCAGCATTTGGATTTCTAAAAGACGTATGGATATCAGAGGGTAATAGCATAGGCAACATTAGAGCTAAAGGTGAAGGATTCTACTAAACAAATTCTAATTTTTTATATTTGTCGAATTGGTAGAACAAAGAAGGTTGACCTGTTTATTAGTTGTGCCAGTTTGAACTGGTTACTTTAATCGGAATAATTATGGTAAACTTGAATATTGAAGATCTCCCTGCATTGAAAAGGTAAAGTACTCTGATGGACAAAAATCTGCACCGTTGCACTATCGCAAGCACCGTCGTGGAGGCGTGTGGTAGTGGGTGTTAGGACACCAAAAATTGCAAAAGGAATGAATAGGAGGAAAGAAAGGGAGGACTAAATTGAATGGCCGTCAGCGCAGTGTTTTAGCGTCTCATAATCTAATGGACCATAGAAAGGAGGAATATTTTTACCTATCACCCCGGCAGTGTTTATATCTCATTTTTCCACTACCTTGTTCTCATATGGTAGCATATTAGATAATTATATCAACTGCTCCTCTGAGGTCAAAATAAAAATAACGTTAGCCTAGTTTCCTAGTAAATAACAGCATTAGTATTGAGACTAGGAAGAAATTCCTGAAAGGCTTTGTATGGATTGTTTTAACATATGGATGCGAGACATGGTCACTAAGGAAGAGTGAAATGACCAAACTTGAAGCTGCAGAAATGTAGTTTTGGAGGAGAATTACAAAAGATAGGTCGACCGACAGGGAAACTAATAAGCAAGTACTAAATGAAGTTCATACAGAAAGAGAAATATTGGAAACAATTAAAACAAGGAAAGCAAAGCTCATCGGACACTTACTTAGGCACCATAACTTCATACAGAATTATGGAAGGAAAAATTCTAGGCAAAAGACAGAGAGGACGACCGAGAACTTCGTACCCAAAAGTATTGGCGATGAAAATGGGATGCACCTCGTACAATGAAATGAAGAGGAAGGCTGAGCAAGAGATTGTTGGAATTCGTGGCTGCAACAACAAGGATAATCTTTAGGAAAAAAAAAGTTATAGGGTGGCATTAAAATAATATTCTTCATTTCAACCTGATACTCACCTAATCTTAAGTTTTAAGTAAACTTTCCTTGAACTTCTACCGTATGGATATTTTTCGCTTTTCTTGGGAAATTTGTTTATCATTCCTGATAAGTATTTTTTAACTGGAAGAAATGAGAATATAGGTCGGAGAATATACAGAAATGAAGGTTCTTCCTTTCAGACTGTAGTGGAGAATGTTGAACATCCCCCTTTCCATTAAATGGAAAGGCTACATGAGAAGATACCTGAACCCAGTCCAATTTCAAGGCAAAGTGTCATGTGCTGTTTCCGACACGTGTTTGGGTCAAGGCTTACGTGAGAGTTCTTTTGTTTTTTCCCTCAAGTGCCTTTTCGGGAGGCTGCACAACTCCGCTTCACATTCCAGAACTCGTGGTAAGCACTTAGGGATTATGGTTGCTCTTAGAAGCGTTGAGAGGTGGTTTCCTACGGGGTTCTCTTCTCCCACTTTTCTCCTTATTTTTTTTCGATTACCTTCACCTTCTAGGCGAATGTCGTTGGTTTTCAAATGCAGCAGCATTTTATTTTTTTCCAATATCAATACGGAGTATAGTAACATGCAGCCTTTTGTTTACGCTTGATGTGCGTCCTCTGTCTTCGTTTGTTTTTCGTTTCATTACTACTGCCGTCGTCGCTTGCAGCACGCGGTGGAAACTTTTTTTACGACCCGTTCGCGCGATAAAGTGAAACGTAACGCAGTTGCACGAACTGCAAGGATACGTTATAATGCGCTCTTGCGAAAATGCTCAGAGCATTTTCCCATACGTGCATGTCTGGGCTAAAGAATAAGAAAAAAAGGCCGCTATGCTTCTTTCTCTGCAGTCGGCGGTGAAGGGCTGCCTTTGCGCCAAGTCCTGCAGGAAGTTGCCCGTCGCTCTAGGGAACGAAACCCGGTCCATTTTCCATTTAGAAAGGATTGTGTGAAAGCCTTCCAGACTTAAGTTTTTCAACGATTCGAGCTGCCTATCCCGCCGCTCATACCGTGAGGAGCAAAGCCAGCCGTTAGAAAGAGAGCTCTGAGATCCTTTCGCTTGGACTTAGCCCCACTGTATTTTTACGAAGGTAGTGAAAGCATTTGGCCCCCTCTGCTCGCTTACTACGAGTTGTACTCAATGACTGACAAGAGAATCAAAGTTGGTGTAGTGGTACTGTTCTTCAATAATAATTAGAGAATCATGCTTTTTCTCTAAAATAATTACCTTTTTTCGTAGATTTTTGCAGTTCATTTTAATTTGGATACAAGTGTCTTTTGGATTTACTGCATTATAATTACTATTTCAGCAACAGTTTTGCCTGGCTATTCTGCCGGCTTCGTCAGGTCAGAAAGCCTGACGAATCCGACAGAATAGCCAGGCAAAACTGTTGCTGAAATAGTAATTATAATGCAGTAAATCCAAAAGACACATATCCAAAATAATTACAGTTTGTTTCACGCCTAGTTATAATGCTATCAGGTGTGTCATCGGTGTGACCAGTCCTCCGAGTGAAACATGTTACACGTCATACAGCTCATGTCTTTCAAATGCCGTAGTGTAAATGAATAAGTGACTTTAGAGTATATGTTTAGTCAGTTTCGTTTTTCTTCACTTCCTCATTGCATGTTACTTTAGTACATATTTATAATTTTAAATGTAATCACCTTAAGTTGAGACCTTACGTGGGCAAAATATAGGAATATTTACGGCGCTGCTTTTTAGAAACTAGTATTCCAGTTTCTAAATGTCTCGCAGAAATCTGCGAGAAACCGTTATCGAAGGAGTAAAAAAATCTTTATGGTAAAATAAACTACATTTACTGTGAGTCATTAAAACCTCATAATTTTGCAGTCAAACACTATAGTAAGAAAACAACCCGTAGGTACGGTTTAAGGGTGAATAATGTGAAATTTTTCCATGTTGAAAAAGAAAAACTATGCAAATTCCCCTTAGAGAAAATTTAATACACGACCCGTGTTTCAGCACATTATGTCATCTTCAGGGCCGTGTATTTAATTTTCTCTAAGTGGAATTTGCATAATTTTCTTTGGTAAGAAAGTGAAGGCTCTTCATTTAAATGCAGTGAGAGATGTTATACTCACTATCAGGAAAGCGCTTGGAAATATTTGTCAATATGTTTTGTTTTGTGTGAAAAATTTTTTTACTATCCTTCCATCTTTGCTTTACGAAATAATATCCAAGAAGCAATTAAGTGGACCAGGTGGGAAAACGTGCAGTAAATCCGATATTTTAAATGTTTTTAACAACCGTTTTTTCATCTCGCTTTGCAGTCCGTTGGCCAATAGGTAACGCCGCCTTTCACTCAAAAACATCGTGTCGAAGCGTTTGAATCTCTGCGCTTCTAAGGGTCGAATGTTGGTAGTAATGTCGTCACCAACACATGAGACAATTCGTAAAAAGCGTGAGAATTTCAGAGGCACGTGCGACCTCAAAGCGAGCCAAAGTCAATTCATTTAAGCACGGCCTGTCGCCCTTTTTAAATTAACGCTTTTGAGTTTACATCCATGGCCAATGGGCGGAAAAAAGCTTTCGTTCAGAAAACGCGAAAGGAAGGCTCATGAAATCATTTAATGGGATCTAGAACCGCTGAGCCGCCTCAATAATTTTGTTGCCCAATGAAGGCAAAAAAATTTCATTTTTACGCAAATACTTATCAGAACATTTAGGAAAACATGAATTTTATAAATTCACGGAGAAGAACACAGTGGCCTGGATTTGGATTTAGACAACCCCTCTGTTTAGTGCAGAGTGTTTCTATAGATTATGATATCCAAGTGTGGTATTTAATAAGTATACATGTGACAATAAACGCAATAATTATTTTGGATTTGTTGGGGTCTCAGAACAGGATCCCACAGACCTCAGTACCGCAATACTTATTAAATTATTTCGAGAGTTAGGGGTAGAGAACTATTTTGAAGACGGGCTGAGTGGCAATTAAGACATAGGAGCTAAACACTGGCAGAATATTGTGGGAAAGGAAAGAAATTTGCCTGGGCTTGAAGAAAAATGACATAGATTCAGATGTCTTAGATTCAGAAAAGTCAGGAAAAACGGATGGAAGGATGCGTAGTGAGTTTAGAACACGTTAAATAGGCAGTTAGAGGGGTGAATACTGGGAAAGAATGGAAAAGGAAGGAGGTAGGAAATTATGAAGGTCATTAAGAGAGAATGAGAACTTGTTAGTTAGCCAGTATATGAGGTTAGAGTCCATCCAATATAATAGGGTAGCTGAAAAATATGATTGGGCTTATACATAAATAAAAAGTTAAACCATTTTGTTACTAACACAAACACACGCTACTAAGCCCGAATTTCTCGCCTACCTAAAATGCCCATGGTAGTCACTTAGTGGATTTAAACTACCATAGTTTTACTCGATGCTTACTCAGTTCTTTGCCATTTTTATTGCAAACTAAATTTCATGTTGTCCCTTAGTGTTTAATTATGATTTATGAAATTTTTGTGTTAAGTCATCGTCTGAAATTTCAATGAAATAACACCTACATTTGTATAATACACTGCAAGGCGCCACATGGGCGTGTGGCAGGGGGTGTTAGGTAACCAGCCGCGTAAATATGTAAGAGATAACGTTTTGGGAGATGAAATGGTGACTTATATTATTGGTAGTATTTAGAGGAGCTCAGTTTTTACTGTGGTCGCTTATAGTGCGTGGAAAGAACAAGTTTTTGCACCTATCTATTTTCGGCCATGTATGCTGCTTTTCTTTGTATTTCATTAATGTTTTTAGCAAAATATATATGACTAGGGTCCAAAATGCTCGCGGCGTATTCGAGGTGCTACCTAATCAGAGCGAAGTAGCGTCTCTCCTTTACTGTTTACTTTACTTTTAACATTGCAATCGTGAATATTTAAAATATATTCTTGCTTTTTTTGGAATTTTTTGCTGTAGTAAGGATATTTATCGGTAAAATTTAATGTAATGGATATTGCAATTACTTTTGCTTTACTTTATTTTTATATATACGAAGGTTACCATCATGAACTCATCTGTTGCGTTATCCTCTTCCCCTAACAGTATTGGGCGTGATTATCATGCTACGTTTTCAACTCTCTACTTTAAACGTAACTTTGACAAAGTATAAATAAAAATGTTACAAAAATTAGGAAGACTGGCATAGGTCTGGTGGTGGTGACACTGTGGTCACAGAAATGACTCAACGTGATAGTTATCTCTAAATCTATCAAGTATGATGTAAATGTATGTCTCATAATCAACCAAGCCAATGGTAGAATACCTTATGACGTTGATTTAAGAGCTTTTATATCTCCATGTTTAATATGGCTGGTAGTCAGACTGCAGTCAACCTTTTTTAGGATTTAACAACCAATGACGTTAAGCATGGATGAATATATTCCCCTGCGTGATCAATCTAAAAGTAGGTAGCTTTGCTGGTTAGTGAGCTCTGGAGTTGATTCGGAGGGGGGCGTGGTAGTTCTCCTCAGTGAATGACAAGGTGGTTGGCTCTATGGGCGTTTTCAGGGGTGGCAGAGGGTGGGGCAGCTTCCCCCCACCCTGAACGAGATATTTCATTCCAAACCTGCTATACGGAGCCAGACGGGGTGATGTCATGCCTTCCCACCTAACATAAACCCTGGTTAAGCTCATGGCTGGAGCAGTAATCATCGGTCATTGAGGGAACACTTTAATATTAATGAAAGGATTATATTTTCATTTTTTTCGTATTTTTAAGCATGTAATGACGAGTAATCGGCACGGAATTCGAAATTTATAATTAATTACATAGAAAATTTTTATTTTGCTTGGAGTTACACCTTGATATATATAATCAGACATTCTAATTGAGAAATGTATTATTTCGCGTTTTGGATAAAATCTGCATGTGAAGCAGAAAACTTTTGAATAGTTCATCAAATTATTCCCAAATATATATCATGCACCATGTTAAACTAACATTGATAGCAAACAAAGAAAAATTGGAATGAGTAATTTCTTTCGCAATTTCTAAAGGATATCCATAGTGATAGCACGTATTCAAAATTTCACACGAATCTGTGCGTTAGCAAAAATCACTCCAACCACATTAACGTGCCGTCCTCAATAGATATTTATCATTTCTTTCTCTTAGAAAAATAATCAACGTTTCGCAACTAATGTGTAATGAATCGAAGACGTTAAAATAGAAAAACGTGGGGCACGTTGCTAGAAAGCATACCAGATATACTCTGATTCATTCAGGAGATATTTATCGCCGTGAAAAAAATATCTCTCGACCTGATATGCATCTGCACTTGACGCGGGACGCAAATGAAAATGCTCTTTGCTCTCTTTTTAGTCGCCATTGTACTACTGGTGACGCTAACTCTATTTGACATTCGACCGCCGCCTCTAGCGTTCCTCGCTTCAACCCGTGGACACCTCGATCCCTCCGAATGAAAGAACAGCCCGTGTGCTGTCAGTGTTGGACTCTCCCACCGCACCTTCCAAGACCTCGTGCATGAACCTCACCGCCCGCTCATTCTACTTGTCTCGAGATCGGATCATTAATCAATAGCAATATCGCTCCAATTCATATCTTGATCCCCGATCTAATGAGACGCATCGGATTTCTGCTGGCACGTTTGAAATCTCAAGTGTATCGATTTAGGAGTAATCGCGATAATCACTGTTGATTGAAGCAATCCTCTGAAATCATGCCCAATCTGTGATGAATTGTTGCAAAAAATCCACTTAATCATCATTAATTGATGTCCTCGCAGTCCCGCATTATTTCTTTCTATTGTAAAACGATCACAGCGCGTTCATAATTTTGTAAAATGTTTTAGCTTCTATACATTAACTGAATCCGAAATATTTGAACTTGTTTCTTTCGCTGGAATTATAGACTCTAAAATTTGGTTATTCATGGGTTAAAAAAACTTAGCAACTTTTAAAATGGATTTAATTACCTTTCACCTATTATTTCATTAATCTGAGTGTCATATCTTTTCATATCTTAATATCAGAAAAAAAACGAAAACCATTTGCTTGGTTTTTCAGCTTCAAATCGCGTACACTAGTCTATTTTTCGATTGCATGGCATAAGTAGTCAGCCTCTCGCACTAAAACTGACGTAAACTATAACGATCAGCAGAATAGAACAGACTAAAAGATTGGAACATATGAGTAATATCTAAAAGTTTGTTTTCTCCCAAAATTTTGTCCGAGGGTATTCACTGCCATAGGTTCATATTCGGTTGAATCTCTCGTTACAAGTTTGGAAACCTCGGATAAAAAAAGAAAACGCGGCAGTGCACTCCAAAGTTAATTGAGCACGGCGGAGAAATCAAATCATTGCTAATAAAAACGTTATGGATGATAAATGTTGGACATATTCACTTCCAATAATAATAACGTTATGGATAATGAATGTTGGGCATCGGCACTTCCGAGCATCCCAATCTTTAACCATTCCCAAGTTGGGTGCCGACTTCAAGACTCCTCCGTTTCAGTACTCCCTCTCACATTCTCATTCCCGGTGCCCGGGTTCGAATCTGGATGGTTAGGGAAAGGATCCTGGTCCCTACTCCGTTGACTCTTTGGCACTTTTCGAATCTATTTTCGAGTCTCCAGCACTTTTCCTCCAGTCAGCAAAGAATTCAAGACTAGACAAGAATCTCAACTAGGATTAAGCGCAAGTGAGCTCGGTTGTTGGTCATCCTACGGTGTAAAAATTCAATATGATGGTTCCTAAGTTTTTAGGAGGAAAAGCAGGACATAGGAAGAGCTACCAGGACGGAAGGAAACTAGAATTAGATAGGGAAGGATGAAGGGCTGCTATCAACCAATCTTAGAATTGAACGAACCAAGATGATTATGAAGGTGTAAGGGTTTAAGATCGTAAGTTCTTCCAAATTGGATTCCTGTATCGAATGCTTGGCTGTTTGGTATGGATAAATGATGTAAATATATTCAACGACCGTATATAACTTGCCTAAAATGAGTTTAAAATCATCACTTTATTTGATATGCTCCGTTTAGAGTGGCTTGGTTATTTCAGGGCCAATACTGTCAATTTCAAAGGATATTTCAATTAATTTTTGGCATACAAACGTATGTACGTGAAAGTATGTTTGCGCGATATATCATTCCGCCTATCCATTAGCCTATTTTCGGTTGACGTGCTCTTTGGAAAAGGCGGGAGTGGTTGAGCAACAGGAGTGACGTCTGATTACCGTGAACTTCGGTGATGGCGAACGTACGTGACGACGATACAAGGGAGAAGTGGAGCGTTAACCGCTTTCGTTATTTCGGATGGACGTGATTATTCGCGCACGATTCTCTGATTTTACTCCGGAATGATCTGAGAGCCCGTGTTCTTCTCGCATTCCGTTCCCTCGCCCACGGGCTATCTGCGGTGGGGAGAATGTCGTGAGGTTACGACAAGAAAAAAGAAATTTTAAATGGAACAGAATTTATTATTTTATCTATATAGTGATGGATATTGAGTATGGGTGTGAACCAATCCGATTTTTTTAAGGTAAAGGCAAAAGCTCTAGTCTAGCTGATAATTCCTCTTGAAGCAGTTTCAACTCGTCTAGTAACATGATTCGTCGGGCAGTTTGAGCGATTTATAGTTTCACCTAGAATTTGGTCTCATTTTAAAGGAAAACATCTCATCATTCCAAATATATCAAAAATACTTGTTTATTTTGTCTTAATGTTTGAGATATTTTTAGAAGATTTAAGCTTTTTTCCATTGTTATTCGGTGCGCGCATACACTCCAGAGGTACTCAAATTCAAAGCGTTAGACAACCGTAACGCCGAGATCTCTAGAAAAATTTAACTGAATAGCTCTTTATGTTTTCGTAAGTATATTAAAATAGAAATTTATTACTCAACGCAGTAATTTTTACGGAATTGCAAAAATACTTTGTTGTCAAGGCATTTCCATCGTAGAGAGAGAGAAAATGATTCAGATTAAGCACTTCAATTGATATATAGATTTTATCACTGAGAATTTTAGTCATGTAGTCATGCACGCACCTATATAAAACTATACTTCTGTGCCAATTGTTTACAATATTTATTTTAAGCTGCTCCTTGCTACGGAATTAAAAAATATAAATTTATAATTTGGTCTCCGTAATGACTCGGGAAAAGTGTTGCTCCAACTACCTCAAGAGTGGTATATACCAAAAATGCTACGGTTCGTTTCATGGAATTTCACTTTTTAAAACCACTCCTTGGAACAAGTCATTCTTTTATTTGAAGTCATAAGGAATACATGATTTGTAGTAATTTCATCGAATGCGATAATAATTTATGGTAATTAATGAGAACAAATTGATGATATCTGATGTTTAATTTAAATGTTCTCTTTCGTAAATAGAGAGATACCGAGTGATACATACCTATTAATCACGCCATTCCCTTCCAGGTTAGGCACAGTCACTAAGTTTCACTCACAAACACACATTTGTACACCTAACTCTGCTTCAATAGTTTCCTCCATACTGACCTATCCTTGCAAACCTCTTTTGCTTCATGTACCCCCATACACTGCTTCATACACGCTCTTATGTTTTCAAGACTCCTAATATTCCTCCTCCTAAGAATTTCCTCAACCACATTCAACCACAACTTTCTCGGCCTACCTCTACCTCTCACACCATTCATTCTACTCTCATATATCTGTTTCGTTATTCAACTCTCATCCATTCTCTCGACATGGCCAAACCAACGAAGCACGCTCCTTTCATATCTATTCATCCTCCTTTTGCCGCAAACACTCCTCTGATAACCCATACACACGGCGTTTAGTCTACCCTTATGTTCATCCTGACATACCCAGCACATAGTGATAAATTGCTTTTAAAAAGGGATAAAGGTAAAGCAAAGCCTATCATTCAGGTAAAATGCCGAATGAACCTTTACACGAACAGCACAAACTATCAATATTATCATAAAAGCAATTTTATTCGTATTTCCTTTTAACGCACGTTTCCGTTGGAATATATACATTTCTTCTTTCCTTCGATCGAATATTTGCGTTTCATCTCTTTCTCAATATTGTTTCACGGGATTTCCGGCAAAGAAATGCTACTGCTATCATCCGAAATCGTATTTCCTGATGTTTATTCTCGATCTTTTCGACGAAAAAGTAAAAAAAAAATGATGAATAAAGCTCGCCAACGTTCACTTAAGAATGAAAATTATAATTGAAACAATGTTATAATTTTTTCAGTTAAATATGGAGTAAATTTCATTGCATTACTTTTTTCAAGGGTGGTTGGGATGTCCTGACAGGAATTTAGGATTTATGAACGGAGTAAGAGGAAGAAAAAGTAATGCGTCAAAGTTTTAAATCGCTTTTCGAGGAACGGGATTGAGAGAGATGGTCATCGATTGTATAGGATTTGCCTTAAAAAATAAACCGTATCGAAGTTTCACGGTTTTATTTTTTTTAAATCCCCTCCTTACTTACGTTTTATTTTCCGTTCCTGAAAGTTTTCGCTTGTTTCTCGTGGTTTCCGGGAATCGCCTCTTCCTCGAAAGGATCGTGTCTTCTTTCTACAAGTGGATAATGTATTCACCCTACTTCCACGAACTCTTTCAAAAGGTCTTGTTGCCGTGCATAATTTGAAAGTGGTTAGTTTTGAGCTATTAAATAATTTATCGCCTGGGTTTATCATGGAAATACCCTCTGAGTAGATTTCGGTAAGGACCGTCGTGTTTTTATAATTTATTTGAATTGGTTAGTTTTCTCATGGATCGATTCAAGAATATGAGCTTATTTCTCGTTGTAAAGAATGTGCAATGTTCTGCCGCCCTAAATTTACTGTAATAGTTATTACAGTGGGCGGTTTCATGTGTGTGCGTAAGGAGTTAACTCTCTTGAGTTTAATGTGCTTTCACAACTTTGTAAGACTAACTACTTTAACTTTTTTTTCCACATCTTATTTACAGAACTGTCGGAAATTACTGGTCTCATAGAAAATTAGGAAAAAAGTTGTTCTTAGTCCATGAAAATCGGTTGAAAATTATGTGAAATGAGTGCCTGAAGGCATGAAGAAGGCAACCTCAACAAATATTTAGTTTTTAACTACATTACGATTAATATGGGAAGATTGAGAATTTTCTCCACCATCTTACTAATCTTGGGAAGGCCATATACACCTAATAAAATACAATATTTTATGATAAGAGATAGCATTAAGTAGTTATTTACATCTGATTGAAATAACATACAAAAGGAAAATTTTACGTTGGTCGAAGAGCAATTACGTAGCGGACTGTTTTTTTTAAAGAGAAATGAAAAAGCGGAGAGATTCGATACAGAAGTCTGCAATTCAGCGTAGATGAATACCAAAATAATGTGAACACGACCTGTGATCAAAATTGGCTGAAAGTTCAGAATTTCAGTATTCTTCCCCATAACTTCATTGACGAATTTCATTGTCGGAGAAAGTGGTGAAAAATATTGCGTAAGGTTTAAAAAGATTGAACGATTACGCATTATTCATCGTGTTGCGGATAAAAGATATACGAGAATTATATCAGAAATTAGTATCTAAGGGCAACCTTTTTGACAAAAATATTTTAAATAAATCCTCTCTAAGTTACGCACCGGATATTGCTGGGGGTACCTTTGCCTCTAACTCCTTGGAGGGAGGACTAATAGTCAATTACCACATAGTATTTAAAAAAATGTCATTCCTTTGGTGACCCTGGGTGTTTTATTCTTTTAATATGGCCGGGATTTTTGAATGAAGAAGAAAGCATGATAACTATATAACCTTAGTGTGCGGGATAACCTATCAACCCCAAATATCTGCAGCCCTTCTAGATTGCTAACATGGGTTTTTTTCTGCTTTCTTCATGGAAAATATTATTTTTTCTCGCTGGCCAGTTTGAATGAGCTCTTCGGCCATTCAGAATGCCATATACCCTATTGTAAGTAGCAGAGTTAGGAATGGCTATTAGAAAACCCCTTGCGTTCGGATAAATCAAAACCTTTCCGCATTGAAAAATGTCAAGGACTTTATAAAGCGTCGATACAATCTTGATTTATTCCAATGCCCTCCGAATGAATGCTGCCTATACTCTCCCGCGGCTTCCCACCGCCTTACTCAAGTTGTTTGCCCTAATTCGCCCGCGTTTAATTTGCAAAGTGTTCTCGATCTGCGGGAAATGGAACACTGGTGGAAAAACGATTGTTTTGAATGAAATGACATCTTCGACCTCCAATATTGCCTCCCTCTCCGTGTACGGAAGGTCAAGTGGAAAACGTTTTCCTATAAAACGATTTGTTCAAAAATAAGAACATCGGACCGCGGCATTGCTAGACCGTATGAATCGTGAAAATCCCGATAGCTTCTAGTCCTAACTGTTAGACTTCGGCGAAATTGCAACGAGTGTGTTGGCTACTAAAATCCCTTAGCTGGCCTTCCTTTATTCCGAGTTACATAGTATCCCGCGGTGGGAATGGCAATTGAAATTGTGGCTTTACGGACAAAGGTTCGCTTTGCTGTGTCATTTTAATTTCGCAAATCGTTTTCCTAATTAGTGACCCTTACACAATTCTAAATCTTTTACTGTATTAAACGAAACTAAAGGCTAATGCCCTTTTCTTTGTTATGACTCATCATTTTCTCCTTGCTGGATTAATTCATCATTGAAGGCTTAATATGACGTAGGCGTAGATAAATAAAGCATAGAAACCACCAATGGTTTGAATGGACGGAATAAATTCTGTTTCCTAAGTACTTTTCCTCAATAGAAAACAATAAGTATTGTCCACTTTACTCGTGGGCTAGAGTTCACGTTTAGCGCGCTTAGAATTAAGAATGAGCTTCATAAAAATCAGTAACAATGACATATTTTACGCTATAAATATTTACCAGTAGAACGGTAATCTTCACAGCCTGAAGTTTTAACAGTCAGCATCAAAAATGTTTGTTGTACTGCATCCTAGTTTATGACTTCCTTTGTTACCCATGGTTATCCGCATGGTTTTTTATACCTGTTTTTTCGTTCTTACAATTTTATTCAGTTAAGACTAGCCTTCCAAGTCACCTAGTAGATTTTAGACTACAATAAAATAAAAAACAGTATCGCCAACTCCATAGAAAAGTTTAAAGAGAGCGTCTCTTGAGAACTCTAAGAGTGATGGCTGTGGCATGACTGGTACACACTCTTATGATCACATTGAGTCGCGTCGCTTGTTCGACAGCCGAGGGTACCAGAGTAAAGCAATCGATGTGATTATGGGTTAGAAATTTTGTCCATCAACCGATTATGCCGAAAACAACCAGTTAGATATCCGTAGATCCTCTTATAACATTGCTCCGATAAATGTTCATAATTGCGGACTAATTATTATAGATCAGCAGCTAAATTATTCAAAAAGACTCCCATAACTTTGAAGTTAAATTAAGGTTATTTTCTAGAATCGTTTAAACCTGGTGAAGCGCGGCAGTGCAATTCTTCTCATACTCCTGTTGTTTTCTTAAATGCTGCTCATAGCTGATATGTCAGGAATTACGGTTATTAAAAATCTCTCTCACGGCAAGATGTGTAATTACGGTGCGTTATTGCATTCTGAGAGTTTTTCCTTTCTTTAAAGTACATCGAGAGTTGGCGAAGTGGGAAATTGATTCACGGTCATTCTTGTTGCGGTAATTGGACTGAGGCTATTCTCGGAAAATGGGGTACATTTAATAAGAATGCCATGCGATCATTATGGGAAAGTATTTATGTCATGTGCAGGACGGCTCATGCCGGTGATTTATGCGATCCAATTACTTCGTGGGCATTTTTTTGCACTCATTCCTGCGATTGCAAACTCCGTTTCTGACCGGGCTAATCCCGACTCACGACTTCGCCTCGGGTAAAACTGAACGGAATATCCATGACTCGTCCGTTGATCTCCGTAATGCCGCGGCGGCTACCCTAGAAAGATTAGGAGGATATAAAAAAGTTTCTTCTTTACGCTGCCTTCCTCCTATGGTGCAGCGCAGCATTTTTAAACTGTAAGGCGACAAAAGTGTTTGAATATTGCAGTAAATCCAGCTCACCTTTTAAATATGGAACAGGTAACTTGTGAACTTCAACGTAGGAAATATAATTTATCTCACTTGATTGATCTCTACACCATAATTTAGGGGCATCTTTAATGGTTTTTGTGGACTGGAATAATTTTTATTTTGCAAAATATTGTTAGATTTTTGCTATTCTCATGGAAACTGCGTTAGGTAGACCCTCTACTTAGTCAACTTAGTCAACAAGGAGGAAGAGGTTTTCGTGAAATAATTGATTGAAAGTAGTAGAAAGAGAGAGATTATTAGAGAAAGCCATGGAAGAAAGAGTACCTAATATTCTTTATCCATGCTTAAAGTGGAATTAATTTTGGAACAACATCAGCATGGGGAATAGAATTCAGATTATTTTTCTAATAATGACGACAACCTGACCATTATAATCAAGAGCTATTTACTGTTGAAGTTAGGGCCCATTAGTTCGTATAATGATTGCTCCCTCATCGTATGGTGTTCATATGCTTAAGAATTCCCTTGAAACTTTGCGAAAATGACTACGAATCTTATTGCTTATAAAATAAGTGCCCTTACTTTGCATAACCGATTTGTAGTATTATTCTATTGCTTTGTTGCGATTTTGATGAGTGAGGCGTCGTAAGTATATGGTTAACTGAGGCATTAAGAGCACTTGGAAACTGTCAAAGTGCATGAGTCAATTTTATCTAAGATCTTTACTGGGAAATGATGAGTATGATAACAAATGATGAGAAATTGTGTATGACTTGCGAGGTGATATTCTCGTTTAAAATTAAGTAGTAAAATCTTTCTTCAGTGTTAATCGCTTCGGTTTATTATTGTCTTTAATTCTTATGATTGCGCTTTCTGTTGGTAACTCTCGTAGATGAAAATAAGGCCACTTATGAAACGTTGAATGGTCCCTGTCTTCGATAACTGAGATCCCAATGGTGACCTTCAGCTGATCTCAGTTTAACAAGGCTTGTGAGTAAAATATCCTCTTAGGTGTAAACTATACATTTAAAGAATACGGCCTTGGGAACCTTACCTACTATCACATGTTCTGCCGGCGATACGTTCTTTTCATAACACGGCTTGATTTCCATTCAGGAAATTAACAGGAAAACTTATATAGCTTTCGTTGATTTGGAAAAGACTTTTGACCATGTTGACTGGAGACTACTGTTCCAAGCAATGTACAAAATAGGGTTGGATTGGGGAGGCAATAGATTGATTTTAAACCTCTACAAAACCAAAGTATGGAAATAGAAGTCAGTGGCATCAAGAAAGAAGCAAACATAAGAAGAGGTGTTAGACAAGTTTGCCCAATATCTCCTTACTTGTTTAACTTATACATAGAAGAAACAATGTCTGAAATGAAAACAAAGACAAGAGGAATTAAAATAAATGGCAAATAAATTCATTGCATTCGATTTGTAGACGACATAGCTCTGGTAGCTGACTCAGGGAAGGAATTAAGTCGAATGCTCAAGATTCTAAATAATATTTTATTAAAACTGTAACTTAAAATAAACACCAAGAAAATAAAAATCATGGTGGTAAAAAGAAAGAGAAGAGAAAAGATAACGAATATAGACGGAGTGAGACTGGAGGAAGTGACAGAGTTCTGCTACTTGGGTAGCATATTAGAGAATCAGAACAACTGCTCCTCTGAGGTCAAAAGAAGAACAACGTTAGCCAAGAAAACCTTTCAAAACCATTAAAGAAAAGTCTCCTAGTAAATAACAGCATTAGTATTGAGACTAGGAAGAAATTCCTGAAAAGCTTTGTATGGAGTGTGCTAACATATGGATGCGAGACATGGACACTAGGGAAGAGTGAAATGACCAAACTTGAAGCTGCAGAAATGTAGGTTTGGAGGAGAATTACAAAAAAATAGGTCGACCGACGGGGAAACTAATGAGCAAGTACTAAATGAAGTTCATACAGAAAGAGAAATATTGGAAACAAAACAAGAAAAGCAAAGCTCATCGGACACTTACTCTGGCACGACAACTTCATACAAAATATTATGGAAGCAAAAATTCAAGGCAAAAGACAGAGAGGACGACCGAGAACTTCGTACCTAAAAGTATTGGCGATGGAAATGGGATGCATCTCGTACAATGAAATGAAGAGGAAGGCTGAAAAAAGAGATTGTTGGAAGTCGTGGTTGCAACCACAAGGATAACCTTTAGAAGAGAAGATGATTTCCATTCAAAAGATAAAACATTACGTTCTTTTCAATATGTGTTGCATCTCAATACTCCAATACTCATATCTGTTAATGATCAATCATCGCTCGTTGAGAAATAGAATTGAGACATCGTCTAGCTTGAACTTGGTTGGAAAATTGGAAATATTAAATAATGTGCTGGACTGATTTTTATTTGACTCTGGTATAGACGTGAAGATAATCTCCATTTTCATCACAATTTACAATCGATTACAATGGTTAACCTATAAGACGTCTTCATTGAGTAATGTTAATGTCACTGATTAAGTTGTCTATAAAATAGGGACTCATCCCGTTCTATAATTTGTAATTTCGTTTTAATGAAGTCAAAACACAGTTGGCGGAGGGGTTTTTTAACGTGAAACTTCAGTGTAGCATAGCTATTAATTTGCGAAGGATAATTTCTCCAAGTGTCGTCTGATAGCACTCGTAGTGTATTTATTGCTTAGTGCTGCTTGCGTACGTGAGCTCTTGTGAAGAGGAAAAGGAGTCGGTCGTCGCACATTAAATGCGCGAGCCAAGTGGCCGCAGGGATTAATCCGAGGAAAACTCCGCCCTCCCTCACTTATCAAATCATTCGCTCACTTTATGCGACTGTGATGAAGGCGAAGGGAAGGTATTAATGAAAAAGGATATAATGGACGGCCTTCCACTCGCTGGGAAAATCTGCGATAATCTCCCGATACACGAGGGTATCATTTTCGTCGTTAACAGCATCGGGCGATTGATGTCTCCTTCATCCACCAGATGTCGTCCCTTCGTCCACTTCACACGTCACCGTCGACGAATGACATCGCTTCCTTTTCAACGATCTCTTTTTCACACACCATTTTGGCCATGTCCTCCTCTTCTTACCTCTTCATATAGTTTGAGCGAGATTTTTTCACTAGTCATAATGCCATGATGGAGAACATACTTATTGTTATTTTCTGTAACTTACGTGCGTGATCTTTTGCATCTGACTTTGAGAGGCTATTCTTCTTTGAATTCCATCTTGCTGGGATTTCTACTGCTACCGACCCCGGTGGCGTTAGAGTCCTCGCCTCCTAAAACGAGGGTGGCGGGTTCGAATCCTCCTGGGTAGATTTTTCACCACACGGGTGTAAGTGCCCGTTGTTATTGTTGTCGATTATATTTGAACGATTGCTTGGAATTCGGGATAGTAAAAATAATTAAGTAAATAATTACACAGGCACAAGGTGAAGTCTCGTGCTTGAAAATGAGTATTTAATCTCTAGTAATGCACGATTCTGGCTAGGTGTGAATTATCACGAAAAAGCCGGCATTTTCATTGGTCTTATGAATTAAAAAAAAATGAAATCCTTCGCATAGGTGGCGAAGGCCGAGCCGACGTAATTTCCGTCCTAGTATGCATTAGCGTTAAGCCGTGTTCACTCGATGAATTTTTTCACGCGAGTGAATGTGCGAACACATTCATCATTATAATTGCATCGTGAAAATTCGAAAAATTACGTATATGCTTGAACAAGCGACCATGAAATAGCTCCCGTTTTAATTTAGTTTTTTTCACACATACAGTCAGCCACGTACTTGCGCTGGTACTAGCATCGTGAAAACGCGCCTTTACGGCGCCAAAATAAGATTGCATGTGTTTTCAAGAAATCTTTGAGGGTAACAACGTGATTCTCTTTTCATGTGGATGCAGTGTTTCCTTCCACGGCACCTTTTAAACTTGTCGTAGAATAACTTTAAGTATAGAGTTAAAGCAGACCTTTGACAGTGATGAATGTCTCTGAATTACACATCGTTGCAGCCTAAAAATTGACATTAATACACAAACTTAATGAGGTCTTCGGGCTAAAATTAAAATCGGGTACCGCGAGGGAGAAAATCCTCTACTTCTCCAAACAATGTGCTATTGACCAGAAAGTATAAGTTAAGTCAATTTGCATCATATGAATTTCAAACTCAAACAATTATCAATATGTTCTTTTCATAAAACTCAATCTCTTAATTGATTGCCAAATTGCACAAATATCCCTTTGCATTATGTTGAATTTTGCATTAATATCTAATCTCGGGAACATTTTCACTATCGGTCTACTCAGCCACGGACTTGCGCGGGTACTGGCATCGTGAAAACACTCCTTTACGGCGTAAAAATAAGACTAGGTGTATCTACTGTCTTCGACAAGTTGTGATGAGGGATGTATCTCTGTACTGCCCTGGTTGTGAAGGACAGCCGGGCTATGCATTCAGCCTTGTTTGAGATTGCATCATAACTATTGAATTAGTATCTGTGACTGTGAATATTTTATAAAAAATGCCATGTTATTTGTGAATAATTTGTTAATTTTTTTCAATAAATATTTACTATAGTGAATTGACGTTAATACATTAATTTTTCAACTTTGAAGGGTTTACATTATGCTGAATTTTGCATTAATATCAAATCTTGGGTACATTTTTATTATCGGTCTGAAATACTTGTATTTCTTAAATTTCCGAGTCCACTCATTTTCGTTCTTCTATTGTGCATGTTATACTATTAAAAGCATTCCTCATCCTTGAAAACAACCTTTTCATTACGTTAGTATACATGGCACTGAAATTTTCTGAATGTTATTAGCTGTTTCAACTTTTTGTTTGTTTTTTGGAATATTAGATATTTGGGTGTACACAGCGTTGCCGTAGGTTAACATATAATGCCATTCTTGTACCACATGTACCACAAATTCCCTCCGAGACAAACCTTTCTGGGGATTCGTGTGTCACCAGCTTACGCGAGAGCCCCAAATGTACCCTTGAGTTGGCTCTCGCCTATGGGATCGTCTCTCTTCGCAAAAATGAGCGTAAATCCCCTCCGATTATGTCAAGCGCTGTGCTAGTTAGTCCCGGCGATGCCGGCGTTTCAGGGTTCAGCCCTTAGGGTCGGGTGTATGGGGGAGGGGGTTTTCGAGGATCGCAGCGCGTCCATGGCCGAAGAGCACATTAATGAGGACAACTTCCAGGAATTCCCGCACCCGGCGGCGATCTCCCCGCACACTATGACAGCTCCACCTCGTGGAAATTCGCTGCCGCACCCGTCGTCCCTTAGCAACGTGCGCGGTGGCTTTTTCCGGGAACCTCACATCGTGAACAACCGTGTGGCCCATCTGCACATCCTCGGATTAATTATTGAACCGGAATAACCGCGGCAGCTCACGTGTCAACAGAATGTCTCGGACATTCGCGGAAGCGCTGAACTTTCCCATTCGACGAAGCTGTGAATATCCTGAAAAATAAGAATACGATATCATAACCTAAATTTATTATTAATTTTTGCATTAAAATGGTGGAGATATTTGTATAATTGAATAGATAATGGTCTGAATGAAATCTTAAGGAAATATTACGACAGAGATTATATTTTGCAAAAATAGGATGCATATCCATGTCATTCATTGCCTAAATGGTATTTAATTTGGATACATAAACAAATTACATCCTACTCTTTCGTGCACAATAAAAGTATGCCCCTGTCGCTGAATAAAAAAATCCATTTATTCAATGAATCTATTGAGCCGAAATTTACTATTTGCCGATTTATTAACTATTAAAATTAAGTAAATGTGCTGCAGTTTATCGTTTTTTTCATCCCTCTTGATTAGTTTTCTTTTGATTTTCTAAAATAACCAAAAGAAAAAATCATGATGGTTTATATATATTGTTGATATTTTTCCAATGCTCGAAAACTTGAAAATTTTATCATTTCCAAGAATTAGGGTAATTTGCTTGTACTTCTCAGGCTTTATTATAGGAGAAAACCTAAGAACCTGTTCATTTGGTTCTAAATTAGATTCCAAATATCTTCAAATTCTGCCTTGGAAGCCGGTGATATAATATTATTGGAAGGAAATCTTTTTCCCGCATGTTCAAGAAAAGTTCTTCCACTGTCTTGATCGTACAAAACTGCTGTTTTTAATTCTCATTAGATTGGGTTGAAGCGTAAACTGAAATAACGTAGAAAGAATATTGGTACTAATATTGAGCATTTTGAGATAACACGACAGGTATAGTTTTTCACACGAAGACAAATCAGAAGATAGAAACTTTGAAACTAGATATCTTTAGTAATCACACGACACATGCTTATACCGTTCGTTCAACAATGGTTCAACAATGCGGTCTAAAAAATGAGTAACCAAAATACAAGTACATGAAAACGGCCACTAGGCAGAGCCACCATCTCTATTCAAATCTTGCAAGTGAAAAACATACACAAGATCATGTACACTGCACGCTGGTAGTGATGAGAAATTGCCCATCACTACAGAGAAAATATTTCTAGGGGGTGGTGAGAATCGAAGGAGTATTCCCTGATTAGGGACTGCCAATACAATAATGACCAATAAATTAAGCATACGAAATGTCTTAATATTAATTAAATGTGGCTTAATGTATCATGTATTCAATGGGGAATACTGGTTTCATCCTTATGACCAAAATAGCGTTTGAATTCATTTTTTTGGATCGCGAGGTCAACACGTGTGCAGAAATAGTGCTTCATTGAAACTGGATCGATGAAGCACCTACGCATCAACTTCGCTTGGAATGCAATTCAATAACTATGCAGATGGGTTCCATATGATGTCGATAAACAATGAGCGCTAATTACTTCGATACCTTGAACAACAGATTCCACCGACGGTACTTTGAGTTTACCTGTTGCACGTGCTGCTTCGTTGCTCGAATTGCGTTTGAAATACCCCCGAGTTTGTGATGGACGTTTGGCGGAAGTTAATAAATGCCATGCACCATATGAAAGCCAACTTTATAATTTATAATTTTATGAAAGGTTATAATTTTATGAAAGCAGAAACGAGTGATCTGAGTGTTTTGTGTGCTTTCGTTGCCGTGGTGAACATCCCTAAACATCCACACGTGACTCAGGATCATCAGGGACATTTTCCTCTCCTTATTGCCTTGTCATAATTGTTCAATTTTGTCCCTCTTTGGAGAATAAGAAACTCAATCGTGTTTGAGTGCCACCTTTCCACATTTGCTCCGTTTTCCTTGTCGAGGAAAATGAAATGGGTCAATTTGTCTCTCCTCCAAGCGCCTTCTACGGTTGCTCAAAATGTTTTTCTTTCTTATAAATTGCCCTTAAACTCTTTGAACTGAAATCTGGCTATTTTCCTCATGGATTTCCGTATAATGCTGTCTATTTTGCTTCATCTTACATATTGCTTCTTCTCGACGAGTCACATTGACTAAAATTGTTGAGAGTGGGAGGGAATTTACCTATCGGCTTCTTTTGAAGTTTTCTTGTGACGATTTTAGTATTAACCGAGGGGTATGCAACTCTGAGAAATGGTGTACGCTTGTTGAGAAATGTTTGTGAAATCGTTGTGAAATGGACAGAAATGATAGAAATTGACAGAAATGGACAGAAATGGATATAAATGGACAGAAATGGACAGAAATGGTTATAAATGGACAGAAATGGACGGAAATGGACAGAAATGGTTAGATATGGACAGAAATGGATAAAAATGGATAAAAATGGACGGAAATGGTTATATATGGATTGAAATGGTTAGCTATGGACAGAAATGGTTAGAAATTGATAGAAATGGATAGAAATGGACAGAAATGGACAGAAATGGATAGAAATAGTCGAAAATGGACAGAAATGAATGGAAATGGTTAG
The DNA here is from genome assembly GCA_963169105.1 of Ceriagrion tenellum. NCBI lineage: Eukaryota > Metazoa > Arthropoda > Insecta > Odonata > Coenagrionidae > Ceriagrion > Ceriagrion tenellum. Next base: position 128,977,772 of record OY720637.1, read on the forward strand.
AAATGGATAGGAAAGGCTGAAATGGAAATGCGGTGTCCACTTGTTTTTGAAGTTGCATACCCTTCGGTATTAACTTTGGTGTCGGAACGCGTCAAGTATTAGTGATTTCCTACTGATTATTATCGCGAGTGGAGGAGGAAACACAGGTAACATGCAGGTTTTAACAGGTGCTTATAAAATTTGATTTTCACCAATGAGGTTTAAATGAAATTAAACTCATTCATTCGTTAATAGCTCAATTCGTCATGCGCGACGTCCTTGCCTCCCGCTGAATAATCTTTCTTTTTTTTCGTTCGCCTATTCAAATACGGAGCGTAGTATCTGATGCATTATCAACGCATTTTAAGACTTATATGTGCTTTTGTCTTTAAGTTTCGTTTATAATATTGATATCACTGGGGTAATACCATTTATAGATATGATTCTTTGGAAAAACGGTCGTATGCCTCAGTATATACTGTACGAAGTTAAAGAAATCAGTATGTTGGCTAGCATAGCAATCTTTTCAGATGCTTGATTAGTGGTATGAGATTACTAGGTTTTGATGCCTGTTGTATATTTGCAATCTTTAGTGGGAAAAATACGATAGTCGTTTTTTACGGAGTAATTAACGTTTCTGAGGCCACAAGTCTATACATTAGGAAGCGTAAATTTGTAAGAAATATAACCTTATCCTCATTTTGAAGGTCACCAACCTTAGAGTAGATTTTTCAGTCACTCCTATCTCGAAATGCTTAAAGTGTGCTATCAATTTTCAGTGTTGGATGATTGTTCAAACTGCTAATCCGTGTTAAATGTACAGCACTAGGTTTTATCTCTGTGTTATTTAATATTTGTATCTCTTGTGTGTCGTTTACGTAGTTGCAATATATAGTAATGCAAATATTTTCTGTAGAATCCTATTTATTGTTGGTGCCTATAGTATAGGGCATGGGGTGAAAATCATTGGTACATATTGTGCATATTAATTTTTGATCACCCACTGTCACACACCCTTGATTTGCTTGCATAGTAATATGCAGATGAATATTTGACCACGATTTTATCTTTCTCTATCTCGCCATGAGAATTGAACGCGGAGCAAAAACGAAGGTTCGATGTTAAATCATAGTGAGAGGATTAATTAAATAAATATTAGATTAAATAATACTGAGTGATTTTACTTTTTCGGTAAGGACGTAAAAGTATTCAACCAACTGAATGCCGAAATCCTTCCTGGCAAAGCTCGTTTTCCTATTTGAATTAAGATAGGCTTTGAAGGGTGATTTAAATTTTCTATTATCAAGCATGATATAAAGAAAACGGTTTTTACAATTTTATACTAGGTTTTTCATTACCATGGTCGATATCTTCGACGCTAACGTCAGTCTTCATGTAACAAGTGGTCAGTTTTGCCTTGAAAATGACGCTCTAGATGTCAGGATCAATGGGTTCAACAAGAAAAATTGGTGAAATGTTACAATGTTTTCGTAGTTCAATTCTAGTCCTACTAGCTGATGTGAAAGCCAGACATAAAATGCAAATCCCCACAGAATGAAAACCACTCGCCTTCACAGGAACTTGAATCCGAATCTCTTGTTCGAATGACTCCATAAAGGTAATACTGTGATCAGTTCTGGTGTCCTCAAACCTTTCCAGATTGGATTGACATCAGGGTGAGTAGGAGTTATTTGTCATTCTCTCATCGTATATCTGAAGGGATGTATCTCCGGTATTCCATTGGATCAAGGTCTTCTTCTCTGACAACATTTTAAAGAACGACTTTCCCTTTATATTTATGGTTTCTGAATTATATCTGAAGCTCCAACGATGTAAAGCGAGTCTTTATTCAAACTTAATCAAAGATAAAGCCCCTGACCCGGTGAGTCACCCAAGGTACTCTGCTTCAGAAAACGCAGCTTCATGGGCCTCTCTTCTTTTATTCTTCTGCATGAGGTAAAAATTAGACTCTGTTCCAGGAGAATATATAAATGGTTAGCGGACTCTTCAACACCCTGTGCTCGCACAAAAATTGGACCGTGGTGGGGATCGGGTCGGTGTGGTGGCTAGAGTACTGGCTAACCATACGGGCGGCCAGGGTTCAAATCCCTGCAGAGGTGGATGTTTTTCAGAGGAATCCCGATCTCTACTTGAGTGTCTTGTGGAGGGCACTTCAAGTACAGTACTCCGTCTGTCGGTTGAGACGTTAAACCGTGGTCCCCTTGGCGCCTTTCGTTAAGAGCAGGCTAATGCCGACGCCGGGTTTCTATCCACCCTTCCTCCCTTACCTATCCCCTATGGCGCAAATGACCTTAGCCGTCGGTCGCCTTCCCAAATATCCAATCCAATCCTATTGGTCCGTGGCTAAAAGTGGTCCGAGACAATCCTTGCCCTGCTTTTCCCAACGGCTGTAGGTAGTCTCGCCACTCACGTCAACGAACGATAGCCACTTCCGGTATCACCGCAATCATTGGAGCCAAGTACTTATTGATACATTGCGAAAGCACATTTCCCCTATCCATGCTCCATGTGTGGGGAGATGGGTGAAAAGGGGGATGGGCGATATTAGGCGGAGGAAGTTAATGGCTGCGATGTTGGTCACGTGCTCCGATCTGTCAACTCCGGGGACGGGATACCGTTCACCGATCCCCATATTCACGATGAATGGATGGCCATTACCCACGGCTCACTTGACCTTGTCTTTTATTCTTTCATCTCCCGTCCACAACCTCCCCTCCACCCCCATCCACTTGAATCGCCTCACAGCCTCACGTAACAGAGAATCTTTTTTGCTATTCCAAAACTCTTTTTTCTTTTCCCCTCCTTTTTTCGGATCGTATCGCTCCGCCATTATTCTCTCTATCTCTATCGCATTGTACATATAGTATATATATAGATAACCTCTCTCAGACGGCAATGTTAGGTTGAACGACCATTCATTCGTCCGGGCGACAAACGGCTGATCGTTCGACATCTCTCCTTACGCTTGAAAAGATTCGAGCGGTGCTTTTATCTGCAGCTACACTTAGAGACCCAATCGCTAGGCTATTTGTGCCGTCCTTCCCTTGATCCTCTTCGATCATGGTATTAGAGGACCCACTTTCATTGTCCCGACTTAGTTCCCTTGATTCGTGACGAAATTTGGATGTTTACCCTTATCACAACTCACAGATCAAATTATTCGGCGCTTTTTATTTGTTTTTTTTTACTTTGTATAGCAATGGAAATTTTCCTGTATATCGAAATATTTTCATCCACATCATACTATTTACAGAAGAAATAGGACTTGCAGTCCGGTTTTATTATGGCTGGTGAACATTGATCACTAGCTGAAGTAGTTTTATTCCAAAAATCCGTATCCTTCCTTTATCTTGACGAGAAAATATGTTCATGAAATTAATAAAACTGGGGCTAGGAGTTTTATGGATATTAGTGGAAGAACTGTTTGAGCTCATTACGCTTTCGAATGTTCGAATTAGGACGGTTATAACTACTTAGCCCTATTTTCTTTAGTTCTTCTCATATTCTCTCCTCAATAATTTTACACGTTATTTTAGAGTAATTGGAGAAAATGTTACACATTCCAAGTAGCTCCGTGCCTCAAGTGCTTTTAATCAGCTACAATATTAAATGCTTTTTTACTCTTCTGGTTGAGTATGCGAACAATATATCTACATTTCTATCCGTCCCTTCATAGTAGATAATAGTTATCGCCTTGCACATTTACTATAGTTGCAATTCAGTCCATCGGTAGTGTAAAAAACAGAGTGATTCCTCACTCTAGACCCATCTTATTTAATCAATCTCATTTACTGACTGTTCGTGTTCAGCCCTATTGGCTTAACATTTCATAATGATACGAAACTTAGTCCGTTTTAAAGAAATGAGCCTGCAGTTTTTAATAAACGTTTTCCTCAGTTTTTTACAGAGTCATATGTGAAGAAATTCCATTCCGGAATATTTTTTATCTCTAATTCTCCGAAACATGCTTCGCAGTTCGTCGCTACGTGTATCACATGACTATCACCCATTCACTTCATATTTCATGGATGATGTCCACAGTCAATTAAATCCCTTCCAAACGCCATAGTGGTGGCAATAACAGAAACTGTGTGATATACCTAGCTATCCTCAATGGTGCAAATGACTGCTGGTTTTAGTTCTGTCACAATAAAACAAGTCACCTTTAAGTTATAACTAATAAATTCAGGTTTGACTTAGTGGAACCTCTCCATATCGGAAATCAAAATATTCTAGTAGTGGTCCACTAAATAGATTTATTCTTTACGACCCGGGTTTCGTCACATTATGACATCTTCCGGTGATCAACTTCAGGTCACGTAATGACATCTACCTGAAGTTGTCATTATGTGACGAAACCCGGGTTGTAAAGAATAAATCTATTTAGTGGACCATTACTAGAATATTTCGATTTCCGTTTCAACTTTAAGTGCTCTTTCTTTCTGTATCTAGTACCATTCTTCATTAGTGATTGAAATAAACGGTGATCCTTCTCTGCCTACTTGGTTTCAGTTTCTTCACAATATGGCTTGTCACTTTTAATGCTCTTTCTTTCTGTATCTAGTATCATTATTCGTTAGTGATTGAAATAAACGGTGATCATTTCCCGCCCTCTTCTATTTTTCTTCCTCTATGTCTATGATTACCTTCTCATTTCTTGCATTTGTTGTTCTCCATGGCCGTGATATCATTGACCCTTTTTTCTACGAATTTATTATGCCTCGTGTATCAGTTTCTTTCTGCTGTTTCAATTTTTACATTTACCTGAAACCGGCAAAATGAAAGATTTAAATTTTCGGGGTCACCGCTCCCCTCCGCGACTGATTGAAACGAACCGTTTGTCTCTGTCGTCCTCTGCTTTCTTTTGTTCTCCATTCGCCATAGGGAGGATTCAGCCGGGAGGAGGGACAAGTGGGAGGGAGGGGCATCGTTCATGAGGGGTGGGGGCGTGGTTGTGGCGGCCCAGGAGAGCGGAATCATCCGAGGGCAGTGAAGAATGCATGATGGGAAGAGTGTTGCGGTCGATCGATTCTCGAACCCTTTCTCCTGCGATACTCACCATTCAGAAGGGATATAAAAGGAGGGGGGTCCCTTTCACCTGGAGGAGGTGGGGGACCGGGGCACAAATAGGAGTGTCGGGCACACCCTATCCCTACCCGTTCGTCCCTTCGACAGGTACACCCGGGAAAGCGAGTGAAGAAGCATTCTGTGAGCGTGTAGCCGTCCAGCCTGAGCTACAGTGGTTGTTTGAGAAATTGTTGCAGGATAACTAACGATGAGATCAATGAGGATATACGGGCAGTATTGTTAGGGTAGGTTTTTTTTCACTCCTCTTATTGAAAAGCGTTATGGGTTTAACGGTATGACAAAGCCTTCCGACAAATGGAGTCCTTGTATAATCAAAGTTCTGTCCACATCAAACAAAATTCGAATACGTAGCCCACTAGAAAATCTCCAACATTTCGGATATTCAAACTTTTTTTGTGTGAAGCGAATTATCTGGTCTCTACACAATGCAAAATATTCTGATGATGCAATACTTGAATAAATAAGTTCGAGCTAAGGCTTCCGCATAAATGTAGGCTGAAGGGACAGAAGTATAAGGACGACTAAAACCACGACACTGGCATTTCAAACTCCAGTTGTAACGCTTTCGAAATTGTTTTCGCAACAAAAAACTTTCGCGGTTTCCCGAAAATGAAGGCATCTGAATTACAGATATTTGTTGACGAATCTTTTTGTTCAAAATTTAATATTTTATGGAAGCAGAAAAATTTAGGTAATGTCTTGTGAAAGTCGAAGAAAGGTGTTTAGTCAGTTATTTTGCGCTTTGTCTCTGCATTAGGTATTTATGAACAATCGGCCAGAGTTAATGAAAGAATTCCAGCAATCTGTGGTGGCATCCTATGTAATTGGGTACTAATTTCGCGGGCCAGTAATGGTATTCTGAGTTGTTGTAATTTTTTAATGGAATCTCAGTTTTTTCTTGGTTGTGGTGAGCAATCACGAGCAGTAATCCATCCTTTGTACGAGGCATGTAACTTTCGGCGCCTAGGTCCTAATGCGAGATAATTCGCTAAATGTTTACCTTCGTTGATTTGATTGTTTTAGAAGTCCTACTGCTTATGTTGGAATCAAAGTGGTAGTGTATCTGATAAAATCTGTTAGATTCGTGGACGATCAGGAATTGGTAAGTGGATCTTCTAAGGGACTGCAAGCTCTGGTTAATACTTAAGAAGTGCAGTGCGGGATATTCGGAACGAAGGTAAATCATAAAAAAAAACAAAAGTAATGAGATTCTACATGACAAATAAAGCGAGACTTGTGATGAAAGTTGGGGGACATAAACTCGCGCAATTAGAACAATTTAATTACTTAGATAGGACGCTAAAGGATAACGGGCATATTAGCAAAAACATACGGAAGAGAATAGCGTCAGCAAAGGAGGCGTTTAGCAACAGAAGGGAGCTGATGACGGGGACATTGGGTTAGGATGTGAAGAAGAGGCTGGTGAAGAGCTTGATATGGAGCGTAGCGTTGTATGGGGCAGAAACGTGGACCCTCAGAAAGGAGGACGAGAATAGGTTGTAGGCATATGAGATGTGTGTGTGGTGAAGGATGGGTGGACGGAAAGGAAGACAAACGAGGAAGTGCTTGAGATGGTGGGCGAGGATAGGAAACTTCTGAGTGAAATCCGTGATAGGCAGGTTAGATGGCTGAAGGATGTAATGAGGGATGATGGGTTACTGAAGGGAGTGATCGAGGGAAGGATGCTGGGCAATCGGGGAAGGGAAAGAAAGAGAATATATTTCATGGACGGGATGATGAAGGGTAGGTCTTATGTAGAGGCGAAAAAGGATATACTAGAGGAAGATAGGCCCCTGAATGTGTAGAAAACCGGGAGGATATTCTCTGACAATCGACAGAATCTACCTTTACCGGTAGAATACATCATAATAATAACCGCTTATATTGAAATTAAGTGACTTTGAACCATGTAGTTCTCGCCTAGTTCTGTTACTTCATGGTGTTAAAGGGTTGAAACTGCAAGCACCAATTAGTCGTTTTCTACCCGCTAGTTAGTTGGTCTTTTTTACTCTTAGGGGTTTGCCAAAAAGTAATCTGACATAGGATTGGACTGCGTCCTAATTTTGTAATATGATAGCGTTGGGTTTTCTCAGCAAAAACGTGCGAGTATCTAGCCTCCGGCACGCAGATATCATCTCTCATTTTTGAAGGCCTCAAAGGAATTCCATCCTCGAAGGGCGATACTTTTTTCTTTATTATATATTGCCAAAAACACCTCTTTAAGGAAGTTTTTGCTCCACTTTCGTTCATATTAACTCGGGTAGTTGTGAGAAAAAGAATGGAAATCTTGAATGGTGAGAAAACATGCAACTGAGATCTAAAATTTGTTACGGATTCAATTCGGAGGAAAAGCTAAGTATTGGCAGCCCTTTATGGACAACAATTTTTCTACTTAAGAAAAAAAAATTTTCCTTCCAAATCCCAATCAAGGGAGATAATTTAAAGCACTCCCATCCATTTTTAAAACATTTTTCTCAAAATAGCCTAGAAATTTTGTACGAGTGTGCCGGAAACGACCCAATGGTCTATAGTGGAATAACTAACATGGTTACTGAGGCACAACAATTCTGGAGGTATGTGCCCAATTCAGCACACCTGACGTTAAAGGGTTAACAAGATTTTATTGAGATTCAGTTTATTTCCTGAGATATTTGAAGTAATTGGCCTTTAAAAAATGGCCTTATATTTGTTGTATAACAGTATAGCGCTCACAAAAGCTGGCGGAAGATGGGCTAAGGATACTTATGTGACTGTAGGGGCCTATTATTTTCTATTCTTTAATGGAAAACCAATGAAGTGTAAGTTCGAGTAATTGTGATGGCCAGTGTACTTTATTCCAGCCCTAAGGACACGGGCTCGTAAGATGGCAGAAACGGAAATTGAAAATTGTTTGCTTAGGTTTATTAATTTTTTCACGCTTTAATTGATGATAATAACTCAAAATATGTAAATGAATCTCAGAAATTTATTAGTGAATGTAAATGTATTCAAGAGGAAGTGAAAGTAAGTACTGAATCATGATTTTCGCTCGATTGGTTTTTAAAATTTGCTTTCACTTTTAGTAGCACTATTTTCCTGCCGTGGTAGAAGTCAAGTGCTATTCCATTCCCATTGAATTCACGCATTTTTAATTAAATTAATGAAGTTATTAACAAGTATTAAAAAAACAAGTTGGATTAGAGTATAAAATTTTTCTTGAGGCTGAAAAGGTTAAATTTTGTCGTTTCCATTCAACGACCGTTTATTTTGCAGTGGCCAGAATATGAATGGTAAACCCTCAAGTCCTTTTACGGTAGTGCCACCTTAAGCTTAATCTCCTGGGAGTTGTAACCCTTCGGAGCTGACTTCTCCTTGTAACTGTTCCTTAAGTGTTGGCAAGAGTAATTCTTCACCGATTGAGATCTGATCAGAAGGTGAAAATTTGCGGATTCGATATGATTTGACCGAGTTCAGGACCGTGGGAAGCTGCAGCCTCAAACTCGATCGTTTTTTTTTCTTTTTTCAAACACGCCCACCTCAGTTTTTCGTTACCGCCTCGTCTACCTTCTTTTGTTTTTCTTCTCACTCGATTCCGAGCGAGTCGGCGGACCGGCCGACACACCACGTTCACCTGCGGCGGTGGATGTGCGGGCCGTGCGCCCCGTGCGAAAAAAACCAGTTTCCGAAGACGGAATCGTGACATTGCCGGCACATGGGGCTGGTTTAATGACCGCTGAGGGCTATGGAGACTCAGTGTAGTAGGCAACACTCTGAATCAGTCGATATGAATGCTCTTTACGGTACCTACTCTCTTGTGAGAAGTGGCAGTCGACTTACGGTAGTTACGGTACTCTTGCGTTGAGGATTACAGTTTTTGGGAAGCATTTTGCTAAATTCATGATAAAAATTCATACAGCACTACCAACTAGGTTTCAATTTTGGTTTTTGCTTATTTCACCGAAAACTGAATCATATTTTCATCCTGCTCCAATGCCGTACCGTATCAAACTTTTCCCATAATAATTTTGCATTTAATTAATGAAAAAAGAAAACTTAGTTTTATTCCACCAATTTATTTCCAGATACTACTAGTTTGGACGTAGCGGCGTCATCTTACAAGGTGCCTGAAGATGACACCGCACGAGAAAGTACCTGAAAATTAAGTGGTGGAATAAAAAAGTTTTTTTTTCATTACTTACAATGAACTTCTACAAAGTTGAGCCTGAAACCATTGAGATAATTTTAGCAATTTTTCTGCTTTGTTATAAATTTTAAATTCTATAATCACCTATCATGTTTCTGCCACTATTGCCTAAAGGTCCCATTTAGCTGTGTCTTTATACTTATTCTCTCTCTGTTCAAATCCTCCAATTGTCTCTCTTATTTTTTTCGTAGGTCCATGTCATGTTGTACTCTTCGTATTTCATCTTTTTTTAAAGTGAATCATCGTGGACCTTCCTGGGTAGTTTTGCACCTTTGTTGCCATTTGTGTGATAAAATATAATAAATAATGTCTATGTATATCCCTCTCTTTGGCTATTAATCCAAAGATTAGTTGGCAGCAATGTAGTTGTTAGATGTTCTCTATTATTCACTATACCAGCTGTGGACAATTTTACTGTCATTAATTAATGTCATGTCGAAGTCACCCAAAAAAATGTGAAACATATAATTTATATTCTCTTTAGACTACTCCCTAAGTAAACCCCTTGGTTGCATATCATGATTAAAATTATGTCTGCTGTGTTTTAGGCACTTTTATGTACATGAAGCTTATATCGAGGTGGAATAAAGTAAATTCCATGGGTATATCAGTGGTTTGGCATCTAGACCCTCTGCTTTCAGCATGGGTGCAATTAGGGTATTTTTGGCACCTTTATAAATCTGCATCGAACAGCTATATATTTTCCTAATGGAAGACTATGCAGCATTCCCAAGGTTTCCAATTTTTTCCTAATTTTGATGTGCTATTGCCATAATACTCATCGTTATAGTAGGGAACTCCTCGTAAATTCCCGTTGTCAGGAGGGGCGGTGCCTACTTCCGCTCCGTTGGGTTCATGTCCAAGTGCCATTTCTGATGGAATCGCGGGCTTAACGCATAAATAAAACATCAGTTAACGTGGACCCATAGGTATTCACAACAAAGGCTTTCGTCACGTCGGGAGAACTTTGAAATCTTGGGTTAATATAAGAATTTCGTTCTCCAGAAAAGCGATCTTACGATGCGATCTTGCCTCGATTATCTCATTGCCTCTTATGGCTATCAGCTTGACGTGTGAGCACGGAACTTTCATTCAATGAATGAAAGCGTGCAAGACTTGAAGAGTTCATAGTTATTATTAGGAAATTGTTCCAATATTGCTTTCGTCAACGCGCCAGACTTAGGTCACTTGGGTATCCAAGAAATCGGCCCCGGTGGCGGCGGGGTAAAGTCCTCGCCTGCTAACCCGAGGGTCGCGGGTTCGAGTCCCGCCTGGGTAAAACATTTTCTGCCCAGGACATGGGTGTTTGTGTCTCGTACGTTGTTACTGTTATTCACCCGACGTAAATTGGCCCATTGTGCTGTATTCGGGGTAGTGAAGATAAATAAATAAATAAAATAAATAAAATCCGTTTCAATACGCGAGGCTTCGTGTCAATTTCACTACCAAATATTTTCGTTTTTTGTTTTTTGATTATTTTTTTACGGCTAGTGTACTCTGATTTGTTCCGATCTACTCTCTTTTCAACTTGTGGATTTGAGAATAGAAATTGGAACCATATGGTAAAATTCATCTCAATCGACCAGAATGGATAGATTACTTGTGTAGTTAAGACGTCGAAAACATAGGCATTGGTGGCGGAGCCGCCTCGGTGGTGTGTGGATTTTTCTGTAAATAAGGCAAATTCGAAATAATTTCCACAAAATGCTCTGCGTGATTTGTTAAAGTTATAGACGCATTACGCTCGATAGCCGTGCTAGGTGGATGATTTTTGCAAAAAACAAAATCAACCCATCTTTCATGCTGCATTCCTACTTGCATTTTTATCCATTTTGAAACAAAATAAGGAAAAATGTTCCCTTGATCCCCGTGTGTTCAATAATAATCCTCGGCTGCATACTTGCAACAATGTCGAGGAAATCCGTGGTTTGAGTATCACATCTATTTGACAGAATGTGTTCACGTGGGAATTGGTTTCCTTTGTAAAGCTCCATGGAGATGCAATGTTGAAAACAGTAGCAGAAAAATTTATACTTTGAGTTGCAATTGGCCAAGTTCACATCTAAATAGTCCTCCAATACCCAAACAGTATTAAAATGACGTATATATATTTTACGCGATAAGGGAAGTAGTTCTCGTTGGAGGTCCAGAAGTGAATGCTCGGAACATAAGTTCTCCGTAAGGCCGATCCTATCGGCTAATTGTAGAGCTTTTCTCACGCTCTAGTGTTCCATATCGCATCATGTATGTACGTCACCATACACTCGTGCCATTGCAATCAATTAACCTTTCTCGCTGTCGGCTCCCGAGGGCTCCCTTCTTACTTGTCTTCCTATCCGTGTCGCACATCTTCCTCCCTCGGAAGCGCATGCGGACGAGAGTCCGAGAGAGAACAAGAAAGTTGCTACTCTTTTTTCGCCTTCCGCCCGATCTTGTTTCTGCGAAATCTGCCCAGAGGCGACGGCACCCGGGGAAGGCCACGGGAATCCAGTTGAGGACTAAGACGAACGTCCGACGAGGAGCGACGTGAAAGATATTTTATTCACTCAGCCTTCCTCTGGGGCCGTGCAAGATCGCGGCAGGGCCGATAAGGGCTCCCGAGTCCACGCCCCCATACGGCCCTGGGAATGGAATGGAGGGCAAGGCGAAGGAAGAAAGTGCCTTCGGTCAGACGAGTGGGAATGTCCTCCTTCTTCACTTTTGAGCCGGCACTAATGAGGGCCGCGGGAAACAATTGGTTTGATTATTATCACTTCTATTCTCCGCCAAAATTCCTTGATTTTTTTCTCTGTGGTTCGTCTCTCTTTCTTCTGAAAATGGTAACTTGCCCTTTTTTATTTGCTTTGCATCAAATCCAACAACTTTATTTCGAAAAATCTCATTGTTTCAATCTCGAAAATGGATGCTTAAATCCTCAATACCTTTTTTATTTACTTGGCCCATTAGGTTGTAGTCTTAAATATGGCGGTAATAGACTCAAATTTTCTTTGTTAGGCTAATATTACTCGTTCTTAAGATGAACTCGTAATACTTCTTCATTCTCTTGCAAATAATATCTAATTTTCTCCACTGTTTGTGGCAATCTTCATTTTCATTATTCACTCATACTATCCTCTTGTTTTACTGGACTGAGCACATTCCTCTATCAACTATAATAAATATAAATGCAGTTATTCTGCTTAAATAATAGTGTCATACACAAAATTATTCTATTGGAAAGGAGACGTCAATTGCAACACATACTGGCTGCTCGACAGTTTTCTTGAAGTCAGGTTCATTAATGTCAGTCTCAAGGGCCAACCGGAACTTCATTAAGTGGTCCGGATAGCATAATATTTTTTGATAAATTAAATTCCATTTAATTGTATTGTATTTCATTTATTACTGTAGATTGCGGATGATTTGAAAATTATGATGCTTACATGCTTTCATTTTTATAATTATAGTTTCCTGGACGGTACGATTCGTTCTGGCTTCTTAAAGGTATTGGTAGGTGTCCCACCTTAAAAACTACTATAAGATTCTTTGATAAAAAGTCTTTGTAGCTTTTAGAATTGAATCTCTTTGGGAGGTCTTGTGAAGTTGAAGAATTAAACCATTTATCATATGTCATTTTTCCGCACTGAACCTACACGAGAAGAAATTATCAAGAAATAAAATGATAATTGTTGACTTAAAAAATGATTGTAGTGTTATTAAAAAAACATATTTTTTATGCAGAGAAATTATTTGCGTGTTTCATCTAAACCCATCTTATACGCGATGTAATTTTTATCAGATGTTTGAAAATATAATTCAGAAGTAATATTTTAGCTAACGAATGGGACAGTAGACATTTGTTTAATGATTAATCCTAAAAGGAAAAATATTGCTTATTTATTTAAGGTTATTTTCTTTCATTCTTCGACTTCAACCTTGCTAAGTTGGAGCGGAGGATGTCTTTTTGGTGCAGTTGATATGATGCATGAGCTCTAAATTATCATGTTTCCACATTTTCCATTGGAAGAGCTTTTTATTGAATATCCAAGTTCTCTTTCAGTCTTTCCCGTTTCTCTTATGTTCATTCTTGCCAAATTCGAATATAAATTCCATTTGGCTGGTCATATTCATTTGCGTCATCATATTGCTGAATTATTTGTTCTACTGGCTCGAATTGTTTGAATATATCCTCAACTTCATCGTTGTTTAGCTGCATTACCATATTCTCGCGTTGTCCAAACTTGATGACGGGCCGATCAAAACTTGTCAAGAGGCGCAATTAATATGTAGTTTGATTCGCGTGATTCGAAATGGAATACTTTTGGGTTTTTGAGCATTTTCATCTCGTTCGTGTCATGTCGTAGGTGAGGTAAGACAAAAGGGTCCTTCCTAGATAGCATCTAGCTGTAAAATGCCGTATTATTGTTATGCTATGCCACGCGGATTATTTTAAAAATTGTATTAAAGAACTAGCAAAGTATATCTAGCAAATACTTCTGCGTAGTTTGGTTTGGAACGATTTGATTGCATATTATGAACTATTTTTACCTTAATTATTAAAAATATTTCAATTTTCTTAGCTACAATTGCCCTGTAAGGTGATTAGATTTACCAGTTGGATCAAGTAAATGCATGAAATGATAGAAATCATAATGATATGTTGAATTAATTTTTGTCATCCTCTTCAATAGCATCAATTTAATATCTGCTATGTACTAAACTGTAATAAAAAATCTGTAATATGTACTAAACTATCAAAACTCTTTACGTTTGAAAACTTTGTGTAATTTTCCAGTTGTATTAAGTTCATGGTTATCAAACGCCTTAGTGTAGTCAGAATATATTTTTGCGTTTCGTAGGGGTGTGGTGAAAGTTCATTGCAAAGCGTTAGGATTTTCGGCAACACGTATTTACGACATCATTTCCCAATCATGGCTGAAATTCCGTAACTCGCTCAAAGATGTTTCAAACAAAATTCTTTTCACGGGGTTCATATTTGTAATCCACCTTTTTAATGTTTCATTTTCCTATTTTTTCAATTTCAACTTCAATCAATTTAAAATCTAGCCACCGAACTATCTTTCTTCCATATAAAAAACTTAAAGAGAAATTTCGGAATATTGATGCGTTGCAACAGGTTATTAATGCAAGTGAATTTACGGAGTGGCAATCCAAATAGCAACTGAAGCAATGAATTTCATTAGAGCCATAATGGATGGGAAAATAGAAGGCGAGAAAGAGGTGCTGTGACTAAAAGGCGGGAAATTGGATATATTTCAGGGTTATTAATAACCAAAGCCTAAGTTTACACCACTAAAATGCCTTGGTTTAGTGAGCCATTCCGTCATAACCACTTCTGAAGCCTGGTTTCTGGATTGCCTTTACTCCCTTACTAGATTATATATCTTTTTAAGTAAAGTGAACTCCCCTATTAAGAATGCCACAACAACCTCAACAACTCCATGAAATGTACATTAAATCTCTAATATCCGAACAGTTGTAATTTTTACCTTAATGAACTGCATTTTAAGGGACTTGGTGAGGTATATGAAAGAAGACAGTAGCTACGATAACCACTCACGATAAAGAAAAATATATAGTACAATTTCTGTGACTTGAATCTCAGGTTTTTTCTCCCACTTTTCCAAAATTTCGAAAATAAATAAAAATCAGCCTTCCGATGATAACAAGTAGTCTCCCAGTCCTGGTAGCCGTCATTGAAAATGTCTTCTTTTTTTGTATTCAATCAGGTGGCGTCCTGCGCTTGTTTATGAAATTAAATGATAACTGGTTGCTCTATCCGCCCAAGTTTTCCAGCTCTGGTGATTAACATTTCGGCCTGTGCCAATTCCACTTTTGCTCAATTACGGCGGTTTTATTCACCTTTATGATCAGACTGGTCCAGGGAAGGTGGAGCCTGGTAAGTGTTGTAACATCCGGCACCTAAGAGATCAGAGAGAGAGGGAGAGAGGGGATTAATAATTATCGCGTGTGATTTGAAACTTCCGGCACCATTTTTTCTCCCTTGGCGATTGATGGAGGCTGTCCTCTTTTACTTTCGAATTACCCTCAATTCGGGGTGCTTTAGCTGCTGCAATCAGCCAGACAAATGTTTGTTTGATTTTGAAAAGGCTCATTCTTTTTTCAGTATTAATTTATGTTTTACATTTGTCGAAAAGGCATCAATCAATCGTTGTTTTTGGCAAGTTTAAAGTTAAAATAAAATTCGATTTACTTTTCCCTTTGAGTGAAATTGGAAAAGCAAAAGGATCTTTAATTTGTTTTGTTGAAACGGCTGATTTCATCTGGGTAAATTTTAAGGATTTCTTTGTCAATGTACGTAAAATAAAGAATTTTAGTTTATAAATGTCTGTTAACGTAGAAAAAATACTCGATGATAGCTGCTGATGTCGTTATTTAGATTAATGAGAGGAAAATATTGAATCATAACTTGAGAGGTTAAACTTCAAAAGGCTCTTTATGGTTAATGCTTTTACCGTAAGAAAATATTTTGCTTTGAGTACATTCAAATTTATTGCTATAGTGATAACACACATCTTCTGAGATTTTATTGGTCGCAGTTTTATGAGGAAATATGCCTTCGTGAAAACCGTTGAAACGAAAACAGTCCGTTCTCCAAATGACATCGCGTGATCTTCCGCCATATGTGGTGTTGATACATCTCCATGGCTTCGTTGCGGTATTCAAAAATAGGATTGCCGTCATCCTCTGCGTTCAGCTGCACAGAGAACAGTGAAACACGTTTACGATTTCGTATCAGAAAGCGAGAGAGACGGAGGAAAGACGAGGGACAGAGAGGAGAAACCGGGTTGGGATTTGATAAAGCAGATCCATCGCACGTTCCAAGGCCTCTCTTTCTCAGGCGTGTCCGCAATTGGACGATCTGTTTTCATTTTTCATTCCCCACAGCGTTCGAGTGCCGGCATATGGACTTTATTTTACATTTTTACAGCCGTTGCGTTTGTGCTCTTCGAATCGCCCCGAATACATTACCCCACCTTTCATGCGCCATAAAGGAAACCAGACGAGCGTCTGCTCAATTATTTTGCCGATGGTTATAAAATCGAATTGTAGCAGTAAGTTTTTAGCTGGAAAATGTTTATTAGTCCAACTATCCCGATAACCCTTAGCGAATTAAGCCGTCAGGCGCATTTTAAGCGGTAATTGGTTGACGGTTCTTGAGTTTTGTGTAATTTTCCAGTAGCTTGGTAACAGCCAATGAATCATCTAGCTCTGTTCCACCGACGGAGATTTAAAATGCTGAGAGATCTGAAGTGAGCGAATTTGGAGCGTTTTAGGTGTCTGTATTCTCAGATTTGTTGCAGGAACATCTTTTCGCCTAAAATAAAGCGAAATGCAAATAGATAAGGAGAGACACACACCTCATACCCCCCAATGAGAATAAAAAATATTTGTAAATGAATTCACTTTGTTTTTTTCGTGAGAATAATAAATTTATTTTATAAATATAATATGAAAATAAAATATATTATAAAATAAAATATATATATATAAATAATAAATTCGTGAGAATAATAAATTTAGCCCTCTTCAAGAAATCAATGTCTATTTAATTAAGTATAAGATCGTGTTGGACAAAAACCAGCAAAGCAGTGTTTTTTCTTCAACAATAGAAGTACCTTTGGCTTTCTTCTCAAAACTTGTTGTAAAAGTAAGGTCTTTTTTATGAAAACAGAGGATCTCAACATTACTTTTTGTCGGAACACTTCATGAGTTGGCTTATTTAAAAGTTTTTCTATGCGGAAATCATTTTCTATGTACCGCTTCTGCTGAATAATACTTCTTATTATACCGTCGACCTCAATTGTGTCCCCTGATGAAATATTCCTATTCTAAGATTTACGCAATGCTGAACGGTGGCATTTTAATTACTCGATCTCATAAATACGTTATCAAATGCCATCTGTTGAAAGAAGTTTTCGTTGATTGAAATATACATGTATGTTTGAGCATGAGCACGTAGAATTTCCATAATTTTCTTCATAAGCTGTTGGATAAGTCCTCTTTTACACCGTTTACCTAGCTTTCCTATTCTATATGTGAATAAGAAAAGGTGTAGCTCACTTTCTTTGACGGAATCCTTTGAATTCCACTAATGACACATTCACTACTTCTATTTTACAGTGAAATCGTTATCTTAATATACTTAGCATGTACACCCAAAGTTCAGAAAAACTTCAGATCGGATGAATCAAAATGAGAGCATTAAACCATTTTTGATAACAGTTCAGGTGAGAGCATTCTCTTCACATGGCTGTGACCCACAGAACAATAAGTACTCCTTAGGGTAGATATTTTCCATCTACCTCTCGTTCTTGGTCGTTATATATTTTCCAATTAAATTCGCGTAATTGTTGTTTCACTCCATTATCATCCCAGTTTTCGCTTATTTCCGTCGTCACCCCACCCCCCAGCTATCAATTACCCCATTGTGTGCTTCATTGTTCATGGCCAATGTTTAGTTCCAACTTCATTTTCATGACCAAGTAAATATCTAGCTAAAATTTTGACTGTAACATCTTTCGTTCCCTACAATTTTGATTTTTTTTATCAACACTGGCTGTTATTTGATTACTTTCATCATCAACTGATTTATTTTTTGTACACATTCAAGATTTGTCGCTTCACCTCTACTTTCTCAGCAGATCAAAATGTGGAATTGCTAATACTGTATATTGGTAATGTTTTTATCTTAATGTTTTCAATGTCACTCTTTTGTGCCATTATCTAATTTGTTTCTCTTGTTTCTTTCTAGGTAAGTGTTGCCTCGCCATGTGGTAGATGCTGTTTGTGTGCACGTGAGTGTTTATGATGTTGAGAGTGAATGAGTTTTAAGAACACTTCCGTTTAGCATTACACTATGGTGTAAATATTAGATCGAGAATCTTGTCAAGTCGAAAAGTACTAAGTGAAAACTTTTAAATGACTAGCGTGGAAAATTTCCTTATCACCCGTACACTTTAGAAAGAAAACTTGATGTGACACAAGGCACTTACTGTTGTAGGTTATTCCGAATAAAATTCTGAACACACCGTGAATGCCAAATTTCTTGAAAATCTTTGAATGAATTATTTGAACGCCATGGTTTCATAATGTAGAGCTAATTTAAAGTACATCCAGTGATGTCAAATAATGGTATACACTTATAGAATTTGAATCCGATTTCTTGCAAATTATATTACTTTTGGCAATGAAATGTCACATAACATCTCATGAACCCATGTTTCCAAAATATTTTGCTGAATATTGATAATTTGCTGTATAAATCACTTTTAATCTTAGTTTTAACTCCTTCTCTGCTGAATCCAATAACATACTGCCTAATCATTGGGTCAAGTAAACTACCAAAATTGTCAATATTATTATTAATATCTTAGGCTAGAGATATCTAGCATTCGTCGTCCCTTCAATCAAGCCTGTTCTCTTTCTTCCACTACCCACTTTCTCAACATTCTCCCCTCTATTACAGTCTTCAGCGTCCCTTCATCATTCAGTACATGCTTTAACCACTTATTCTGCCTCCCCCTTATATCCTTTAGAATTATTTTCTTCATTCTCCGTACATTTCATCGTTCGTCTTCTTTTCTGTCGACCGAACTTTCTCCATTCTCCTCCATATCCACATTTTGGATTTCTGCCGCTTGTTCACATTCCCTATTCTCAGTCTCGGATATTTTCTACACAAAAACGCTCTTCTCCATATTATACACTTCTCAAGCCATTCATTTGCATTCATAAAAAACTCCCATCAACTCCATACTATTGCTCGAACATTTTATTCATGCGAATGTTGGATGGAAAGTGGTATGTAGCATGTGGAGCATATCAAGGAATGAGTGCCTGTCTAAGGAAGCAAAAATCGCCGTGTACAAAAGTGTACTTCTCCCCACTTTTCTATATGCTAGTGAAACATAGGTATGTCAGAATAAACATAAGAGTAGACTAAACGCCGTATCAGTTACCTGAGGAGTGTTTGCGGCAAAATTAGGATGGGTAGGGTGAGGAATGAGTGGGTAATAAATGAATGTGGGTTAGATGCTCCAGTAATGGATATATATAAAAGGAGTGTCCTTTGTTGGTTTAGCCATGTTGAGAGAATTGATGAAAGTCGAATAATGAAACAGATATATGAGAGTGAAATGAATGGTGCGAGAGGTAGGCCGAGAAAGTTGTGGTTGAATGCGGTTGAGGAAATTCTTAGGAGGAGGAATATTAGGAGTCTTAAAAACAGGAGAGCGTGTATGAAGCAGTGTATGGGGGTAAATGAGGCAAAAGAGGTTTGCAAGGATAGGTAAGTATGGAGGAAATTCTTGAAGCAGAGTTAGATGTGCAAATATGTATTAATGAGTGATACTTTGTGACTGTGCCTACCCCGGAAGGGAACGGCGTGATGGTATGCATGTATGTATCTATTTTATTCGTTCTACACGTTGGAATTACAAGTGGTACTACCAAAGAATGCTAAAGATGAGTTGTATTAAAGAAGGATAGAGCGAAGAAGTCCAATGAGGAATTGGAAAGAAAAGAAGTGAGATACGAACTCTGTGAAGAAGGAAAATGAACTTATTGGGCACATATTGCGATAATATGGACTATTGAAATCAATATTAGATGGAAAAATGGGAACAACTGAGAGGAGGATCAACAATGGAATTATCAGGAAAAACTAAATGAAGATTTTGTCGAAATAAAGTGGCTAATAGAGAGTAGATTTAGATAACTGCGACAAACCAATCTTCAGATTGATGACAACTGATGATCATGATGAACATTGGAAGAATAGTCCAACTGTATCTCCATTTGATTCGGCTTATTATTCTGCGCTAACCTTGTTTAGGTTGTTAGAGGTATTTTAGTTTATTTTTAGATTTTCATGAAATTTAATATACTTATACGTATTGGATATATGTATACAGAAAATTGAAAAAATTGCATGTTATTGATTTGGTTTCTGGGCAATGTAATGCTGTTTTAACACGTAGCCTTACGGCACTTGACATGCATTTAGGAATAATTGGGTGACACATGTACCGATTTTCTCCTCGATGCGAAAACACACGTTTTATATTATTATGATGATTTCTGATTAATATCAAGTTAAAATTCTGAATGAAAAACACGTATTTACTGATGAGTTTTGCTTACATTTCGTAATCCGTGCCGTAAACCTAAGTCATGTTAATGCTTTAATTTAGACGAAAATTATTGAATGTAAATCTTTCCTCATTCATATCACAACATTTTGATACCTGCGCAGGGTTGGGTCCTCCAACCCGCCCAGTGAAGTAGGTCCACCCAAGATTTCCTATATTTTGCTTTCACTGCAACTTGACAAAGAAAAGCAGCACGCTTCGTTAAAAACTGCTAGGAACGGACGTATACACAACTGTTAGAGAGATTAAGGTGGGAGCCCCTAGAGACTCGGAGGCTGCACGCTAGGCTTAGGCTGCTAGATAAATTCAGAAATTATATTTTTCAGAGCGACACAGAGAATATCATCATGACGCCTCACTACATTAATAGGTCTGACAGATGCGATAAAATAAGATAAATACTCTGCCTAACAGATAGGTACAAAAACTCGTTCTTTCCGTGCGCAATAAGCGACCACAGTAGAAACTGAGCACCTCCAAACACACTCTCATAGGACATGTCACCATTTCACCTCCAAAACTTTTACATCTTTACACGGCTGGTGACCTACCACTCCCTGCCACACACCCAAGCGGCGGCTTGCTGGGTTGTATGTAGATGTGGACGCTTTTGCCGCAGAATTCAGCCTTGTCCCGAGCATTACCATCTCTCAGAGAAAGACGAATGGTGAAACAGGCGCTTTCCTCATTAGCTCAGCCCATGTGGCAACATGAACCTACGCATAGGTAATTTATGCGCGATTTCACCCTATCATTCATTGCGTGGCACGCATTGGTTATTGTTTGAAAATCAGTTCTGAGACTCATGAATAAGAAAAAAACCCTTAAAGAGTTACGCAACAAGATGGATTGGGCGTGAGCCGTTATGGAATTGGGGAAAACCATCTCCTTGAATCATTTATTGGAGTTGTATATGAATAAAAAATAAAAGTTACGAAAATTGGGACTCGAGTGTGAGAAGGAAGGGGAAAAAAAACTTTCGAGAGGGGAGTTCGTGAAATTGCCGGCGGAAGGTCACGCCGGGCGGCGAGAAAGGGCTTTGATTCCAAACTTTGGCGGAAGGGAGTCCTCGAGATCGCCGCCGAGGTCAACGGAGGGTGTGCCCGGGTCCTATGCCTCAGTGCTCGTCACACCAACAACCTTCTAATGCTGTGCCATGGGAATTAGAGTTCACCAAAACACCATGTCTAAAAAAAATATCGCCCCTAAATTAGTTTACGCACTCCAACCTAAAATTAATGCATTTGTCTCGAGAAAGCTGGTCGCAGGTAAATGCGTGGATTGTTTGGGAGAACAAATTATAATTTATATTTCTTCAAATTCATATCTAATTAAATTGTATATTTATATTTTATGTTAACCTAGCACATTGTGGTCCACTTTCGTATAAAAAGGCATTTCAGTTGCCTCCACTAAAATATCGAACGCGTATTAGTGCATGTTCAAGCATTCATAAATTTTATTGTATACCTACAATGAATTTTTTGAGCTACTTGATGATAGTTTTCCCCCTTTCTCACAGCAGAAGATTTAAAAATAACTTTAGCAGAATTCTTAGGTTTTCAAAAATTGTTTTTGTCTCATTTTTATACCTTCCAAAAGAGACGCGGGGCTTAAACCTAGTAAAATCATATTTTAAGGGCCTTTAAGTGCTAAGTGCATGAGAAGATGAATAGTATTAAGTGCGCCATGCATTAAAACATGTCATTAATCGTGGCTATAAAAATATAATAGTACGAAAGGGTGTAAAATTCACAACTCGAAGCTCAATTGGACTCGAGTGGAATACAAACCTCAAAACCCCGTAATCCCCATCAGCATTAGCCTAATAATGAATCCTTTTCCATTGTAGATTTTGAAGAGACTTTAAAGGAACTTGATATCATTACAAATTGCCGAGAATTCAGTTCCACCAAGTACTATATTTCATGTGTTGGTTAAGGTTGACAGATTTTTCTGTTATTTTTCTATTTAAAATATCGTGATAAGTACGTGGTAAATATAGTAGCATGGTAAGACGCTAAAACTTAATATTTTCAAAAAACTACGGAACTAGACGCGCAGTAACTTTAACGGAGTCACCCGCTTGTGATCTCACAATAGTGTGTAATTGACAGTGGAAAAATCATTCGCCTGGACTGGGAATCGAACCCAGATATCTCGATGTCGCGCCGAGTGCTCTAACCAGTTAAGCTAGCAAGGCATCCTCTTTCCCTGTGAACATCTAAATTTACGCTAAAACTTGTTTTTTATGAACACCTTATTACATAATGAAATATACAACCGAGATTTTAATTTTATTTATATCCATGACTCGGTACTGTCAAAATGTGAGCAATATTAGTTATGACTGTTATCTTGGCGTGTAAAATTTTTTCAATGCAATTTTCTCCCCCATATTAATCTCGGGCGGCTGACCTGGCGTCTCTCGTTAGACTTGCACTCATTTTAATAACAAAACATAATCTATTTCTTCCGCAATAAAATCAAACATCGGTTTCCGTTGATCGATCGACCTGTGCACCTCATGATCATATATCGTCATATGAATGTAATGCATTGCACGATTTCTTTCCGTATTTTCATCGGAACAGTTTCTGCTTATCGGTTGACGTTTGTACGTATGCCGATGCCCCGATGCCGCGATTCGTCTACGACTCGTCATCGGGGCATCGGCAAAGAAAATATTAGCACAGCTTTATTTAACTCGATACCGCACGTGTTTTAATCTCGCTTGTTAAACATGTATGTTATTCTTGCAATCCTTATCGTGCATTAGAAACAAATTAAATGACTGCTTCGAGGTAAAAGAAGACCAAGGTTGACTAGAGGAAAACGAAAAATATTTTTTTACATTTTTCATCTCTGTTTCGTTTCGATTCATATCCCAGAAAAAACTCGGCACTTCCATTTACAAATCACCCATGATGGCGCTAAAAAAATTGAAAATCGCCGCTGCGTTTTACTCTTTCGGTCGCCTTCCCATCCGCTTAACCTTCTCCCTCCAACGGGACCCCCTCTCGGTATAATCCTTCCTCAATTAGGAGACCCAACCGACTGTGACCCACGCCCAATTGAATTGTGGACCGGCGAAGGACAAATAACGCCGCTGGAGGTCCGGACGAACCGACGGAAAACTTTATTTTTTTATTCGGTGAAAAAACGAGTCAAAAAGTCAAGTCGGAATGATGTCGCCATATTTCCCTCTCTACCGGCTCAGTCGTCCAGCATAACAACAGAATTCGGAAGAGGAATATGTACGTCAAAACAACAACTTTTGAAAGCTCTGGGGCCATATGAGAACATTTTTTTCAGCTAATGGCTATCAAAAGAAAAAGAATAGCAGTGTAAAAACTCTAAACCAACGTAGGGAAACCTGAGAAAATGAGGGAAAGGTGTTTTTGGGGCTAAATCTTTATTTCCTACTCTACCAGAAAACGGGGAAACGTTAAAAGCCTTGCCTTTTTCTTGGGAAAAAATTATAAGAAAAAGTTTCGAGGGAAAAGCTCCAAACTTTTTAAAAACCTCACGGGCCCGCTTTTGAAAACTAGTATGTTTGAAAGAAGTGAAACCAATCAAATAATTTTGGTGGACCAAAACTTAGGTTTTCTTGTTTACAGTTTAATTTAATAGGAAGTTTTTCCTTTTACGTTTCCTATTACATTACCTTCCCTGGGTGAGTGTGCAAATTTCCCAGGCATAATACCATGGTGATACAGACTTGAGGCTTATTTTGGAATTTTATGCCACTTGCGATATTATTCTCGGTGAAATCGTGACAAACGTATCCCGGTCTGCCTTGGTTACCCTATATTTCAGATATACCGCTTGTATTTGGCACCCTGCGCAGAATGATTAATGCCCGTAATAAAAAAAAACACAAAAGGAAACCCACGCGCTTCGTTTAAATATGCTGCGAGCAAACAGTTGAACATATCTCAGCTGATGGAAAGACTTCGTTGAGAGCCTCCAGAGATTCGAAGGCTTTCCTATTTATTTCACTTATTTTTATATGACTCTGTGCATCGCCTGAAATGCTCCGACCGCAGCCGTGACGTGACATGACTGGAGCTAAGTTGCATTTTTCCCTTATTCATCCAAAGGCCAGCCTACTAGACGCTTGACAAAGGACAGCCCACTATTCTTACTCTCTTTAACGCAGCGCCATGAATGTTTGTAAGTGTTTGCCTCACGTTATGTCTGAAGTTACGATGAATTTCATGCGCTAGGCATAATCTGATACTTTCTCTCCCTTTAAAGATAAACCTAAAGATTTCTTAGTCACAGTTTCGTTGATGTGTGTTCTTTATTCCTCGCGCTTCTCCTCTTTCCTGTTCATCTCTTAACATTTTCTGAATCTCTCATCTACCATGATTTTAAAAGTGTTCTATTGATTGAAGGTATTTTTTGCAGAAAGTCAGAGAAACTACTTCCCATTGCCAACACTTTCGAGGCCCTATCTATATCTGGTATTTCTTCGTTTGAATAAGCATGCGTTCCACCCTTCATGTCTGTAAGACCTATTCCCTTTCTCTCCCTTCCCCGCTTGCCCAGCATCCTTCCCTCGATCACAGTCTTGAGCAACTTTACTTGAGCCCCTTTGCTCCTACCTATCACTTATTCCATTTATAAGCTTCCATTTCTCACACACCATACTAAGCACTTTCTCACGTCTCTTTCCATCCTCTTTTCTTGTTAGTCCCAGACTGACGACGCATATTCCAAAATTGGTCTTATTTTATACGCTCTTACCTCAGTTGTTTTACTGCTCCCTTTAAGATTTTTCATTACGCGTAGTAAGTTTTTAAGTGAATTTTTAGATCCTGCACATTACTAAAGGAAGTGAAAGTGGAATGTAGGGAGTTATTGAAAAGTAACCAGATTTTCTAGGACCTACAGCAATGAATAAATTCTTGGACTTTACCTAATACTAAAAGAAATGGCGTAATGGATATGTCATCTGAGGTCGTACATAGCCTGAAATTGGTTAATAGTAGTTCTCCATCCTTCCACATCTAATGATAGTTCGCTTCTTTCCTGGTAGCTTTTCTTACATACTTTCTTCTTGATGTGTCCCACGTATGTATCCTGTGGTCTTCCTCTCTGGATTATTCCCTCTATTTTTTCCTTATTTTTGTACTTTACAAACCCATTTTGCTTCAGGGTGTGCCTCATTATGCCTACCCTAGATGCAGGTGTACCCAATCTGGTACTTCTTTTATCGAGTATGTATCGAGTTCTATAGGGTCTGTTTCTCTCCCACTCTTCATTAAACTTCATCATATGTCATCTTATCCATCATTTTGGTCCTCAGCATCCTAATCCAGCACCAGTTTTCAAAAGCGTTGTCTTTTCTTTTCTATTTCAAATGGTACAAGCTTCCGGCGTGGAGAGCCATGCTCCACACGAATGTTTTTACATATTGTTTCCTCGTTTGTAGTCATCCCTTCTTTAAACACAGCAGTTGCTTTTATCACCGTGGACGCTTTTTAGTTGGGATATTTTTCGTTTTTTATCCGTGATGGTACATACTTCCAAGATAGTTGAAGGAATTCACTTGCTCTAATATCCCCCTACTCGGTGTAACATGCATTCAGCTTCTCTCTTCCGCATATTAGTAGTGATGGGTCGCTCATGATCAATTCGTTCAAAATTATTGCATCACCAAGTGAGTCAAATGACACATGATTCATTTCGGGAAAATGATTCGATCATTCAGTCATTTTGTGTTTCCGTCTGCCGTGTGATTGTAGGTGATTTTTAGTGGAAAAACAAATTCGTTTCACATGTACATTATCCGTTTAGTCTAGTCAAGAAATTTCAGAGAGATATCTTCATGGGCATAGAGCCATTAACATTTAGTCAATGAGTTTATGTTTGTATAGTATAGTTTGAGGCAAGGCGCTTATTTTAAAAACTATGAAATTTAACCCTTTTTACAACATCAGCGCATCATTTCAGTTGGTAAACTTGATAATAATTTTAATTACCTTCCGAGTTGAAAGCTCCTAATTGAATAGAATTCAATACAACAGATCAGGAAACATTCATGCACATAAATCTGTGTAGTCTGAGCTGGTGATTTAATTTTCATATACATAGTTTGAAGTTATTCTTCTTGAATTCAGAGTCTGTGACAGTTTTGCCTCTTTAAATATTCTCATGACTATAGCGCTTGGAAATATCCAATATAATGCGGATCAAAAATTTGCGGAATATGGAAATCAATCAGTCTTCTTAAATTTTTAAGTACGATAGTAATTATTCACAATCAATTATTCAAATAATTCAAATAGATTTATGGCATCAACTAGCATCATTCGAGTGTTTGAGTCTCTTCAATCTTGATTGATTCGAGTCTTTCGATTCATCATGACTCATCTAATCAATCTGAATTACGAGTCATAATGAATCAAACGATTGAATCTTTTAAGGTAGACCGAGCGAAACATCATTTTACTTAGAAATCAATGAATTTGGTCTCATACTTTCGGAGATATTTTACAAATAAATACCAGTCCTTTCACGTGGGAAACGGTATGTGCATGCACTGCAGAGAGACATTATTTACAAAAGGGGGTATTTTTAACACTTAGTTGTCGTAAAAAAACTAACAGTGAATAGCTTTTATGTTTTCCCAAATATATTTGAAAATTAATCATATTGTCACCGCAGTAGATTCTTCAGGATTACAAAAAACCTTCCATTTTGAAGGAGTTTCAAACGCGCCGCGCGAAAAAAATGAATCAAGTTGAAGCCTTATTTAGATATTTTCATTTCATTACTTACAATTTATGTCATATAAAACTATTTGATTGCATCATTAATAATGCGATATTTAATCCATGTGTCCTACAGCTCGTGAAACTAGAACGTATAAATTGAATATGGTCTCTATTATGACTAGGGAACTATCTCGCTCGAATTACCTTAAGTAACTCGAATAATAATGATTGAATCACTGAAGTGATCGTCTTGGTCCATCTCTACATGCTAGTTTTTCTGTCTTCGAATGCATATGTAAGTATATTTTTAATGGAAACAAATTGAAAATTTCCGTTTCTAATGCTTTATGAAACCAGACCCTCATTTTACGTTAACCGATCATTCGAACCCGTGCTCCCAGCGTGGAAACCCAGCCCTTAGTCAAACTTACAGACACGACCCTCCTTCCGCCCCCTTTTCACCGCCCACTGTTTTCCTTCGCCAGTGTTTCTTTTCACTCACTCATCTTGCCAACCCGTCTCAAACTTTGCCCTTTACCCCAAACCGACCTCCTTTCATCATCCCTCTCTTTTTTTTACGACCGCCTCCCCTTTCTGAAATACGAGAATCCCCTTTAGTTCCTCTTTTTATTCGGTCATAATCCCCTCCCCCATCCTGCTCTCTTTCCACAGCGCCATCTCCGCTCCTGTATATACACTCCTTTTTCGCTGCCTCTTTTCCACGTGTCCCACGATGACGTATGTTGGGAGGAAAACCGCCCAGCTTCCGAATAGCCCGAGTTCTGGGCCCTTGATCGATGCATATCGGTCGATTTTACTGATCCCGATGCCGACGACGATGCCTGGTTAAGTGATAGCGAAGCATGGTGGCAGTTGCGCAGAAGACTGATTATACTAATCTATACATATGGTGAGAAAAAACATTGTAGCAAATTTCCTTGCATAATGAATACGCTCTGACAATGATTTCAACAGTTGATTTTGTTCATCATCTTAGACCTTGAAAATGACGCGTGATGTTGAAACCATGGTCGGTATGTACTAAATGTATGTGGAAATGTACTCCGGACTTTTATTCTCAACACTATGTTGGTCGAATTTTTCCGCTAAATCACGCCTGAAACGCTTTCATACGTGTGCAAATTGAGTCTCTGTATGGTTAGCCAGAATTACTGAGCCAATTGAGCTGAAATACTGCAAGTTTCAAACGTGTTTTCTAAGGAATATCAGTAGGACTATTGGCCTAGGCCATGCGGGCCCTTCCAGTGTTTTTGAATATTGCTAACCTAGAAATTTGTTCACTGTTAGAGATATATGTATTACACCTATTAGATTATATTACTAGTGTAAAGCTCTGGGGTAAATATGAGGCCCTAAAGGGTCCCAAATCAATGTACTCTGTTTCCTTATTATGGATAGACCGATTACCGTGAATTACTGCTCTTCAGGTGTTTATTAGGTTTATTAGGTATTATACATCTACGTACTACCCCGCGATCCTCCGCATGGGTGTGTGGCAGGGGGTGGTAGGTCACCAGCCGTGTAAAGATGTAAAAGTTTTGGAGGTGAAATGGTGACATGGTATAAAAAAAGGAGGTATAAGAAAAACAGAGGCCACATGACAAAGACCTAAGGGCCTTTAACGACCAAGAATTGGAATCTTCAAGTTTGTTGATAAAATGCAATTCAATGGGAAACTTTTACCCCAGGTCTCCTGTAATTTACTACCATAAGAAAAGCTTTGGAATCAGTGCAGTAGTTCCTTTATTTTTTTCAAAATACTTTCACTTTAGATTTCAGGTCAAAAACTTTGTTTAGCCAATAGATTTAAAATGGCCTGGTTTTTTTAAACCTGGTTATTTTCCATTGCGCTAATCTCTTCGCAAGACTAAAGCTCACCTGTATTCCATTAGTTACAGATCCTGCACTCTAGGTAGTCCACTTTAAAGCAGATCGGCAGCGCCATTGATATGAGCTAAAAATACAAAATAACACAAATAATGACATCAGTGACTGTTGTTAAAAATGTAGATTTTCAGAAAATGTGTCAACCAGACATGTTATACATTTTATAACTACCCTGTGATATAACTACCCTGTGATACAAAGGTTACGTTTATAAATTCTTACTATAAACGAATTCAACAACTTCACCCAAAATATTCGGCCGTGACTGTTGCATACTGAATAAATGCAACGTAAAAAACAGTCGACGTCGTACAACTTTCAGTCAACATCGTTCGTTTGTGCTTAAGTGCGCTGATATGTTCCGATGTGCGTAAACTTCAGAACCTAAAATGGAAAGCTCCCAGAGTGCATACTCTACGTGTTTTTGCTCAAAAATCCTTGACCCATCCCACATTACTACGCGTAGTACTTCCTGAAAACTTCGAATCGATGTCATATTGCATCAGTATCGGCGCTGCTCGTATTCCAACAATGGATCGCTCCTTGACAACGCCCCGTGGGAGGACGGGAATAAAAGACAGAGTAAATGCGGAAGAGTAGTAGTTACTTGTTGATGGCTTTTTCATTTTTCTTTTTTTTCATGACACTCATACACACACACATAGATAAACAAACGTACGCACAAACTTATGCAATCGCTGACGAGGGAGCCAACCTCGGAAGAATAAAAATGAAGCGAGGAAACGTGAAGTCGTATTCCTTTATTTTTATACATACACAAAACTAAACATATATATAAATTTACAGCTTTCCCATGGGACGTTAGAGGGGATCTTTTCAAAGACTTTTTTTTACTGCTAGTGTACGTGGTGGTTGGTGTGTTCAGGAGGGGCGAAATCCGTCTCCGTAGGCGGGAGAGATGGAGTGACGATCACGCTTCTTCAGATATTTCTTCCCATCTCTTATACTTTCATTCTTTTTACGCGCTTATTTTCTCTTAATTCGTCCATATTTATGAACTTAACCGTTGGTGGGCGCACTCTTCGGTCCAGTACTCACCTCCACCTGTATGCGCGTACATGCGCATGGCTTTCTTCCTTCATTTGCGTCAATTCCGATTCCTCTGAAAATTGTGGGCAGCGATTGTTCCGGGTTTCCATCCGCGTGTATCCATTATTTCGGACAATATTTCGCCAACGTTCCAGTTGGCTTCCTCAGGTCCACTGAAGTGACGATGCAGGAATTGGTCCTCTTAATATACACGTAGTTTGGCGCCAAATTTGTGGAGGTGTGCTCTCATTGGTTGGACTCTCTGAAGACCCGTTTCCACGCGCTGGCGAGGGTGTAGCCGTCTTCGCGGTTGAAATTCGCAGGTGTTTTTGCGATTTCAATTGCTTCCCTGATGACTCTTGGGTAATAGCGGCCTTCTTTATTCAATAATGAGGCGTTGTCAAAGTCAATGCTGTGGGTCGGTCCACTCCATTGATGTTCAGCCACCGCTGACTGGCTGAATTGCCTGTTTTTTGCGGCCCTTCGGTGTTCTTGCACTCGGCATTTCAGAGCTCTTGAAGTCTGGCCGATGTAGGAATTGCCGCAACTACATTTTATTTGGTATACTCCTCCATAGATGTCTTTAGGGTGGTGGTCTTTCGAGTTGACGAGGATACTCGCCATCTTGGTAACGCATTTAAATCTGGTCATGACGTTGTGTTTCTGGAGGGCTCTTGCGATTCTTTCCGTGGTCCCGGCGACGTAAGGTAAGATGGCGTGTGCCCTCGCCTTTTCTGTAGTACGGCTCTCTTCATAGGCCCTCTTAGCATGAGTCTTTTAGATTTAACATTGTGCTTTGTCTTGAATTCCGAAACAATATCGCGGAAATTAGGAATTAAAATAAAAAGCTAAGTTGATTTTGGTGTATCCATTTAAACTTTAATAAGTTAAATTTAGCCTGAATTTTTTTTTAAAATCTTTATATAGTGTTGAAACTCTAAAGTTCTATCACATCGTAATCTTAAACTAATGTTTACGAATATTTATTAATATTTTAAATATTTAACATTTTGTTTGGGAATATGTCATCGCGTCCCCACCTTTCAAGCTATTGCTTATTTGGTTAAAAGCATATTCAAAACACCTGATTGTACCCCTATATAATACCCTCAGTAATAAGAGTACTAACTAATGGTGGAAGACAAGTTAAAATGAAATGAGCATAAGCCGAATTATCTTGTACTGTTATGGGAAATGGCTTGCATCGTCGATTTATTGGGTGGCAATAATATCATCTCATTTCTCTTCGGAGTGTCTCGTACCTCCGCTGCAGCTAGATTTTATTGAGGAAGTGTCACGCGAGTATGAGTTTTGCCAGGTTGTTTCAGACAAATACTTGGAATGGGCAGAAAAAATGAACGATGAACTTCCTTTTTTTTAACTGTATTACAGAAGCTAAGAAAAAGGTGAGCATTGTAGGATAACGCGCAAGATCAAGGAAGAGAAATCAGAATTTGGTCGATATGAGGGTAGGCAGAAGATATGTGGAAATTTGGACAAACTCGTTGTAGTGGATTTATGTAGTTTTGTCGTTGAAATATGGAGAAAACTCTAAGATGAATTGAACTTTCACTCTAGTCGAATTGCGACGATAAGAGGCATGGGCATGGTCAGCATTGTAGTAAAATGGAACGCGTTCTGCATTTTCGGTATTTTTTGGTCATTTTCACTTTGAATTACCCAGCTGTAAGACTTAAAAAATATTTCTCACCCCTAATTTACAACGAAAGTTTACCCTACTTCTCGAATTTCGACAGATAAACGCCGCCCGCTGTGGGAAGCCCCGACAAATGCGGTGGACCAGGTTTAGGCACTCTGCTATGCACACCTGTCTTGAGTAGGGGACATAAGCATAAAAAATCATTCTGTATCTGGACCTAGCTGAGTCATGCAGCATCATAACAGCATCTCATGGGCATATTGGCCTGTAATAAATCCTATAAGTATTTATGGACGTAAATACAAGACTGCTCATTTGAGGTGAAGACCTAATGTGACAATTAGAAGGATTTTTGTGCAATTAAGATGCAAGTTTTGATTTTTTTATCGCCCTGAGAACAGACAATATGTGAATAGAACGTCTATAGCTGCCTAGGAGAGCCAAATTAAAAGCTATGTGATATGCTTTTTGTAGATGTAGAATCAATTCTAAATAATGAAACTTTATAACAAATTCTATAAGACTTCACTTAGTTAAATATTTCCATAATATAAACGGGAAAAATAGCAACATTGAGTACTTCATTTTGCGGTGCCCACCAGTTCCTGTAAAATTATTTCATGTAAAGGGTCCACTTCACCTCCCTCCAAATATCCGTCAACCGTTTTGAAATGAGAAGTCTTTATCCCGCTCTTCCCGGGTTGTAGAAATAAATGCTAAATTTCCCCCTTGGTATCGCCTTAAAAACTCTTCCATGTCACCAATGAATGGTCACGTAAGCTAACTGGTGTCGTCCGTTGGTAGTGGAGGGCGGTAATGATGAGGAACTAAAACGAAGACAAGGTGTAACGAAGTCATATATAACCCCCAGCCGTGTCTCTCATGCAGCCACTGTTTCATTCTTTTTCTGTGCGTCATAATATAGGCCCTTTTCAGTCAGACGTTCCAAATTCGGCACTTACTCCTGGGTTAATATCAGCTCGTTTAACAATATCTAATGAGCCGTTGTTAATGGAATAAAATTGTAATAAATTTAAGGAAATAGTACCACAATTTGTTGCTACCACACATTTTTCTACAGCATTTTAATAGTTTAGAAATGCACAAAGTAAGTCTCTTCATAATGGATAATCATGTCAAATACTTCTTAGAAGTGACGCATGTCGTTATTCAAGTTTACTGTGAATATTTTAAATTTCTCCTATAATCTCCACTATTTTATGAAAATGAATGTATACATTGAATATTTAGTGAAAACTTTGGTCCAGAAAATATTTATTTTCTTACTCCAACCTCATACGGCTGCTGCAAGATATATTTATGCCAACTGAAAATGAATGCGATATTTAATCGTAACATTTTACCAATTCTGGCCTATTCCCACTCAAAATGTCTAGTGCTTTTATGCAAATACGTTTGCCACTGATAAAAAAGTGTTTTTCCTAAGTATTTTTGTAGACCGCAGTGCTCAATGCGAAAAAGGATGTATTTGTTTAACGTCGTCAACCTTTCATTTTTCTTACCCCAGAAGGAAATGTTTACTTGCGTGGGTGAAACTAAGTACTCTTTTTTACTGAAAGAACCCCTAGTGTTTCTGAGGAACAAGTTCAAACTACCAAAGGACTCCCCATCGTGCGTGTTGTCTCCCGGGGAAAGCCATCCTAGAGGACGGGAGGAAATGAATTATGCGTCGCACTACCGCTGAAACTGCGGCCAGGTGTACGCAGCTGACTCGACAAGAAGCAAGATTATGCGCCGGGCTTAGAGATTCCCTCTTTCCACTCACATGGATCCAAAGTCCTTTCTTTTTTATGGGCAAGGAGGGTGTAGTCAGCCATGCTTTTCTTGTCGTCACTTTCCGTCACTTCCGGGAAGTTTGTTTTTTGCTGAAAACCACGTTTTTATTCAACTAAGCAACATTTAATTTTTTGTAACTTTCACTTATCATCCCTGCCCTCATTTGGTTATTTAATTAGAACCGGGCTCAAACTCGAGAAAGAGAGAGGAAATTCTCATCATTTTACCGAAACTTCGCACTTTTATCCGGCGAAAAAAATCCATTTTAATGAATTATTTAAGCTTAACCGTAATATAACTTTTATAATATTAATGTAAGGATTACAATTTTTTACGACTCATCCTCGTGCTTCTACTACCTTAGATTTCATAGCTTATGGTTAAAGACCTGTTGTACTTAATGCGATTTTTGCTGCTTACCGTTGCTGTGTTCGTAAATAAAAGGCTCTGAGTTTCAGTAATGAAGTGAAACGGATCTTTTTGATGAATATTTGCTAAAATAATTGTTTTTCTTGTGGTAAAAAGAGTTAAATACTAGTATTTATATATATGTGGAAGGGGGTTATATGAGACTCAAGGGAAATTCATGAGAAAGAATGCCTATATGAATGAGATGGAGAGGAGTAGAAAGAACATAGGCCGGGTTGAGGGATGAAATCGTTTATGGAGGAAGGATATCTTCGGCCTAAAAAATGAGGCAAGTAATTCCATGCCCATCAAAACCTACCTTAATCGGTATGTCATCTCTAAGAATAAAAATCTAATCCTGTTTGCGCTGATGGACTGATAGTGTTCATTTTCTGATAACCTATCGTCGCATCGCTGTACTTGAAGGTGTAGTGCCTCTGTGAGAATGCTTTAAAGTCCATATGTTAATTTATCAAGCCCATGTTCTGGTATACTCTGCAATGCATTGCTTTTCAATATAATGTGTTGTGTGCGAAGATCCTGTATGCTGACTAACAGTCAAGCTCGTTTATACAACATTCAATTCTGGGTGAAATGATATCTCGCTCTAACTACTCTAAATAACGGCAGATTTGAGTTACTATTTGTGCAAACAACACGTCCTCATAATTTTAATGATCGTGAGTAACCGCCTGGTGTGTACAGTCTCTGAATGAAATATCTCGGTGTTGTGTACGTGACAGAGAGAGAGAGAGAGAGAAAGTTAGGAGCGTAAGAAAGGGGGTGTGAGACAACAGTTGTCTCGGTGTCTCCTCGTCAGGGTGCTCTTGAGAGGATAAACTCCCGGGCCGCGCCAACAAGCGCGGATTCCGCGCCACTGGGAGAGCAGCGGGGCGGGCGACGCCCTCCCACCCCTCTCGAACATCTCTTAAGTCCTTCTCCGCCCTCTGGTTTCATGAGAGAGCAGGAACAACAAGTGTCAGGCGTTGCGTTTTGTGTTCATTCCCCCACGTGCTGCCGTCTGCCGCATCTTGTCTTTCCCCATTGCCACCCTATACTGTAACGGATCGACTCCGTTACCTGTGCTTTCCCTCCCATCTTCCAATGGTCTCCCACCAAACGGCTTGCGGAGGTGAGGGAGGCAGGAATGTAGAAAATTGTAAATTTTACATGGTGTGATTGCGATTTATCCCTCTCATCCCGTAAGCCTGCGAGTGGGAAACCCTTTAAAATCAATGGTTGGTGAATTCACTTTGTGGAAATTATTCATGTTAAAAATGAAAACACTTAGTTTTTCCCACCAATGTATTAAAAACACAAATCGACCGGTTTCGGCCTTTTCAGGCCATTATCAAGATTACATAATGAAATACCAAGAGACAGCACAGTTTATATAAAAGATCTCAAGGAGAGGGAGGTGGCTAATAGTAGGGGGGGATGAGAGGTGAGTAAGTTTTGAGGAGGTGATTGGGCAAAACTGCAGGGGAAGGAACAAACAGGTGGTGACGCCAGGCTCAAGGATTACGGCGATGGATGTGAGGGTACTACTCCCAACTCCATCGCCATAATTTTACCCCTGAGCTGTTACACGTTTGTGACAAGGGAAGGAGGTTGGACTTCCTGGAAAATTTTGAAATTCTGTCATATTACTAAGTACACGGCGATAAACTACTCAATGACATGATCCCTTCAACCGCCTCACCCTTGTTCTCTATGCCAGTACATTTTTATTTAATCATATTCAAGTCTTTCTCCTAAAAACAAATATGAGATGATCTATTCTGATTGCTAATCTCATTGCCTCGTTAGAACTCAACCTGTCCTGTATCGGTTTCACCCCTATTAAGCAGTTCTTCCGACATCAGCTTTTCTTTATAAAACCTTTAATTTGAGGTGGACATAAAAATTGTGTATAAAAACTTATGCTCAAGCATAAGAACTTTGGAAGGGAGACGGTGAAATTGAAAATAATGCTGAACGG
This sequence comes from Ceriagrion tenellum, assembly GCA_963169105.1. Lineage (NCBI taxonomy): Eukaryota > Metazoa > Arthropoda > Insecta > Odonata > Coenagrionidae > Ceriagrion > Ceriagrion tenellum. Next base: position 129,013,746 of record OY720637.1, read on the forward strand.
TGTGGAGACCAATAATTTTGATAAATACTCTCAGGAAATTAAATCCCTTAATTGTTGAGTGAAATCCAATATTGCAAAAGCGACTCACATCAGTTTTGCATCGATGTTTATTAAAAGCAATAAAATTAAAGTTCACGGTGGAAGACTTCATCATGAATGAGGGGGAGGCTATATTTTTTTACAATTGACCCAATCTTTTCTGAGGCGCCGCCCAAAATTGGAAATTTTTCTTCCGTTTAAAAAATAATCCCCTTTATGATCAAAAGGACCCGGCAAACTTATTTTTTTCTGTTGACAGAATACACCCCTTCGTAAAAGCCAGGTAGGTACGCACCCTTCCTCAGGCGCTCATATTATAGGAACATCGTTTCGAAACTTGATTTTTATTTCCGAAAACTTATCAAAAGCCACCGCGCGGTTGAGTGTCTTCCCTCAAGGCTTCCCCGTCTGTTCCATGTGTCCTTTGTAGCTGATGCAGATAATTGACTCCTTTGGAGGACAATTTTTAAAAAAATATACGGAGAAATCGTTGTAAAATCGCAAAATAAGCGGAGCTTAGTATTTGTTTTAGATTTAACATTGTGCTTTGTCTTGAATTCCGAAACAATATCGCGGAAATTAGGAATTAAAATAAAAAGCTAAGTTGATTTTGGTGTATCCATTTAAACTTTAATAAGTTAAATTTAGCCTGAATTTTTTTTTAAAATCTTTATATAGTGTTGAAACTCTAAAGTTCTATCACATCGTAATCTTAAACTAATGTTTACGAATATTTATTAATATTTTAAATATTTAACATTTTGTTTGGGAATATGTCATCGCGTCCCCACCTTTCAAGCTATTGCTTATTTGGTTAAAAGCATATTCAAAACACCTGATTGTACCCCTATATAATACCCTCAGTAATAAGAGTACTAACTAATGGTGGAAGACAAGTTAAAATGAAATGAGCATAAGCCGAATTATCTTGTACTGTTATGGGAAATGGCTTGCATCGTCGATTTATTGGGTGGCAATAATATCATCTCATTTCTCTTCGGAGTGTCTCGTACCTCCGCTGCAGCTAGATTTTATTGAGGAAGTGTCACGCGAGTATGAGTTTTGCCAGGTTGTTTCAGACAAATACTTGGAATGGGCAGAAAAAATGAACGATGAACTTCCTTTTTTTTAACTGTATTACAGAAGCTAAGAAAAAGGTGAGCATTGTAGGATAACGCGCAAGATCAAGGAAGAGAAATCAGAATTTGGTCGATATGAGGGTAGGCAGAAGATATGTGGAAATTTGGACAAACTCGTTGTAGTGGATTTATGTAGTTTTGTCGTTGAAATATGGAGAAAACTCTAAGATGAATTGAACTTTCACTCTAGTCGAATTGCGACGATAAGAGACGTAGAAAATACGTTTGTGTAGCAAAAGTTTCCGATTATTTAAAAGCGTATCAGGCTCAACTTTGTGGAAGCAATAGATATTGATATCCATTTCAAAATGAAAGGCAATGGTAAATTTCCACACAGAAGTTTTAATGATTATCGATCATGGTTTCAGAACCTAGTGCTATTATCAAGGTATTATAGCATTAGTAAATATAATAATAAACCTCGATAATGGCATTAGGTGCTGAAACCATGGTCAGTAATCATTAAAAATTCTGTGTGGAAAGTTACCATTGTCTTTCACATTGAAATGGATATCAAAGTTTCCGAGGTTCAATTACAGTTCTAGAGGGATTTTATTCTCGTGGCAATTTCCTACGTATTTCCTCTCCGTTATTCGATTCCTAGAGATTTAAGAAGAGAGTAGCGTGTGCCGGGGCACGGAAGAAAGAGGGGCCCGTTTTAATTTCCTGAAAAAGATACATAAAAATGGCTAACGTGCGCATTCGGTCCATAACTTTTTTTTTATAAAAGATGGCATCCTTATTGGGTATAAGCTATATTTAGCATTTTTTATACAAAGTGTTCAGGCCTGCCGCAAACATGGTGGTGAAATACAATAAAATTGTTATGAGAAAAAATCGGTCTAGATCAGGAATTCGCGGCAGGACTGAATACTTGGTATACAGAGCAAATCGCGGCTTTAGCGCTGGTTTAGGATTCAGTCTTCAATCTGTGGCTTCCTTGAAGTCTATTCTCCCTTGTGTTGCTATCTTTGATGGTTCTATTCCTGGTCCAGGCCATATTTTTCTCATGGAAATTTAATTATTTTTCTTTATAATTTTGGTTTCTTGATGGTGGTCTACAATTACAACGTATTCACTGCTCGACTGATCCATTGAAAATGGACGATTGCATATTTTAACTGATTCTCTGCGGTATCGCTCTTAATCGTTAATCTATTTTGATCTTTAAATATGCCCAGCACGAATAAAAAGTCTTCATAAATAATATTCTATTTGCGCATTGGGTATCAACTTATTCTAGTACACAACATTGGGACACAGAATCGATAAAAATGAACGTCGATAGTCGTGCTCAGGGTGGAGAATGTTAGGTGCGTCTCCTCCTATAACCTCGATTTCCGTGCGTGGATTTCCACGAAATATTTGCCCTATCCCTTGCATCGTCGCCAGCCTTCCTTCACGGATTCTTCCCACGTGTGGCATTCGCGGCCGTCGTAGGGACGGGGCAAACATCCTTTTAAAACCCTCCTGCGTTCCTTGGGCGCCTGGAATCTCGGATCTGCGCCCAGGAATCCGACCGGCCCCCGCACTCACTAAGGGCGGACGTCCTTATATCAGCGCGTCGCTCCGTCCTCCTCCGGGAAATGCTATCCCTTTCTCGGCAGAGTGGCTTCCAAACAGCCAACCTCACCCCCCATACCCCATTTGCAACCACTCCTCACTGCCCATACCTCTCCTGGGTCTCCTCACCGTACTTCTTTCGATTTAACAATATGAATCGATTTATCTTTACCGTCTAAATTCATGAATGGTAACTTTCTGTTCGTCGACGTTTGTGTAATAATGCATCCTTAGAAAAAGAGTATAATAAAAATATCTGGTTATTATTCATGGTTTCCCGTATCAATTGCAAATTTTAACTATTTTTGATGGAAAATCTCTGGAGTATGTTCTCAATTACTTCTACTGTTTTGAACGGTGACCAGGGAATCTGGAATCCCTGATCCCTGCTGAATGATTCAAAATACTAGTACCAATAACAAAAACTGGTAACATATCAACAGAAACTACTTAGTATCTCACCTATAGAGATCCTGGTATCTAATACAATGAATGACAGCCTCCCTGGCAGTGATGGGCGAGTTGCTTGTCGAAACGTTGGAAGTTATGGAGAACCTTACCCGTTGGAATACACGATTGTTTTTCCCTCTAGTGATTCGCCGGAAAAGGTTGGAGTGATACTAAATTTTAAAAAATATGCTTCACTTTGGTCTGAGCTCTCATTTTTTGTCGGGGAAATTCGATGCTTATTTTATTCAACATGAATACGTGTTATGTGATTGCATTCCATTCCAGCAATGTTGTTCGGTTCCTCCTGCTTTGTCTCATTTTGTATGACGCTAATGAAACATTAGTTATCCATGATAAATCGACGTGGGAAGAAACAGTAAACATTAACCCTCATCTCCGTAATTCCGTTGAGACCTACTTATTACCGAAGATATTCCTAAGGTGACGGACAGCGGGTAAAATAGCTTGAAGAGGCTTCCAACAAAATCAATTTTCGCTAAATTAATTCGCAAAGATAGCGGAAATTTTTACGGAATCTCCTTGATTTAATGCATCATTAATTTACGAACAATTTTTGAAGCGTGTACATTTTTCTCAGTTTTTGAGTCAATAAAATAGGCTATAAATATGTGTTATTGGTCTAGTTTTTAGAACCACACAAATATTTGTTTGTTGCCGATGATTTCTCCACTGAACTGCTATAGTTGCTATGAAACTTAGACGCTGAGTATGGATGGTTATCTTCCTATTCTCATCCTCAACTAGTGACACCCTAGAGTTATTCCTGAAGTGAACGAAGGAGTGTAGGGTCTCACGGGGAAAAAAAGGTTTTATCCTTCCCCTCCCCCTCCCTTACTCAAAGCCGTCAACCCAACTTCCCCCGTCCCCTCCCTATTCGATGGCCCGGAGGAGATACGGGGGTCTTTACATGGTGAGGAGCGAGGGTTTGTGGAGGGTACTGTGGCCTTAAGTGAAGCGTGAGTCCGGAGCCGTTCGATACAAGCCACCTCGCCGCGCCGCTGGGCGTTTATTTTTGGAGAGCTGAGTCGCCGTATCTTTGACCGGGTGCCTCCGTCCTTCTCCTGCTCGCCACTCCATCTCCCTGTGTCTTCGTGACCGCGAACTTGAATCGAAACAAAAAAAGATAAAACGCGCAAGGGTCCTGGAGATATTTTTGTCGATAAATCCCTTGCCCGCCCGCTCGACCACGTCTTCAAGGGGGGGAAGTCGCCTTCTTAGCGTATATAAGAATGAGGTTGGGAGGGATTCGCTTTCTTAGCGTATATAAGAATGAAAACCGTTCTCTTCTCCCACTTTTTGTCATGAGGTTATTTTTTTTCATTTTTCCGTAAAAAATATTCCTTCATTTTTACGTCAGTGCTGGCGTAAAGGCGTTTACGACCACCTCATGCGTGGGTTCATTGATTGGTCAAAAAAGATCGTATGGTTCACAAAGGCTCATTTTGTTTGCGCATATTGATAGGGTATGAATTTTATGCCTCGTGGAGACAAATCGTTATCTACGTCTACGACGTACCGTGAGAGCCATCTCCATGGTTTGTGGCACGTGGTTATAATACACCTCAAATTCAGTAATGTTACAATGGTCGAGATAAAATCTTGCACGCTTTTCTGCTTGCTAGACGCAGACTAAATGATAGTTAGGAGAATGGGGTGTATAGAACCAATGTTCTTTTATGCGACACCAGTATTTATATACGCAGATGATTCTAATCACTGTGTACAACAGAATACCTATTGGTTGTACCTTTGCTCCTGATGTAATTTGAACAAGTTAATGTTGGCTGTATAGGTTGGAGTTTTATTACCCTGATAAACACAATCAGCTCTCTACACGGAGTAAAGATTTTTTTATTAATAACAATTTCCCTACGAAAAAGTATAGAAATTTTCGACAATCATTTGACTTAAACTCTCAGGCTAAGGCTCAGAAAAAATTGTCATAGGTAAATTTCCAAAATGGAGAGAAATTAATTGAAAGATAATCTTGACCTTGATTTTGGCCGCGACTCTAAAGAAACGAGTTTTCGAATTTACTTTGGCATAATGCCTTGACTTCACCCTAAATATCCTGCTACAATATTTTAAGAGGTTTCTTCTTTGTTGTGGCATGAATTTAAAGTTTTTATTGCAAGTATCAGGGTAAATATGCGGTGAAAATCTGGCTTTTACAACAAAACATTTGGACTAAATAAATAACAGAATTTCATCACGTGAATGAATTCTTTAAATCCACGTAGCAAAAGGAAGGAATTTGAGCCCCTCAAATACCTTTTTTTAAGTATCTTGAGTTCGTTTTTTCTGTACGGTTGTTTATAACAATAATTTTCCATTATATACTTCGTGGTTTTATGTAAAGCGATTACGGCATAGAAGGCCGCTTTCGAAGACTAATGTCTTTTGAGTGTTGTTTGCCAGGATGAGTTCTTGTTTGAATATTGGATCAATGCCGATTTGATTTTCATAGTAAATTTTATTGGAAACGTTTGAACTTGAAATTGGGATCAATTGTTGTAGTGACCTCTTCAGATTGGCTGTAACGGATGCGAGATATCAATCTGAATAAATCTCTCAAGAGCTTTTGAGACTTCTCCATCTTTTAAATTTCTTCACCAGAAAAATACTTTAATGTGAGCTGCTAAACGAGACAGAATAAATTATCATAGGCAAAGACGTACTATTAAGAGAACCTGCTTCTTATTGACGTACTCCTTATACTCTTGATATCTTTATTTTTCGACATTTTAAGTTTTTTGATTCATCTAAACCTGAAATCAATCATTAAAACTGTGGTTATCCCATGAAGATTTCCCTTAAAAATGGCGTAAAAAATCAATAATATTGAACAGCTTTGATTGAATTTTTGTTCATTTGAAGAGCAAGTCGGGATGGTATATTCTAAATGTATGCCTATGTCGGTCAGTTGCAATTAGCCTGAGTTTTCCAAAATTTAAAATTTTAATTAGAAATTGGTTTTCATCAAGGCGTGTCTTTTAAATATTTATATCATTCTGTAGTTATATTTATTATTTCACAAGGTTGAATGGTTCCTTTTTTGCTGTTTCTGCAAATGCGAACTTTGAAATGACCAAAAGATTTTACGCGAGACCAATAATTACCCACAAGAAAACTTTTGTTATAAATAACCCCAAAATTGAGTCACAAGCGGTTCCAACAATTAAAAACTCCACGTACCAGCAAAAGGGTATCGAGAAGTCTATCTATTACGAAGGAATAGTCGCAGTTTCGCCCAAGATTATAGAAGAATATTTACCAGTATATCATTCCAGTTTCTTTATCCATTCTCTCCATGAGAGACAAATGGCTGGCACCAGCGCGAGTATCATAGAATTAGCAGACCCTGTTGTCCCACTTGGCAAGTGATGAGGCAAATGTTTTCGTCATTCCTTCGATATGCGACACAATATCAATAACCAAGAGTATAACTTCGATTTTCATTGACTAATTTGGATCAAGGTACGGGTATTAGTATTTTCAGCTTGCCGATGCAATTTTAAGTTTAACCATGTAAACAATCAATCTATGGAAGCCACCGATACACTTCCACTTTGACAAGTTATCATTCGCATTGTTATGAATTGAAGACATCTTTAAGTCCCATGTTGTGAGTCGCGTAGATCTGTCGTCAAAACATAACTATTAGGTATTTTTAATGAATAATCATGGAATTAGTTTTATCTCCCTTGTTTATATTTAAAGACAATCAGTCCATTTAAAATTTCTATTTACAAAACATACCCACCTCATTTCTCATTACTAGCTTTATTAATAACTCAAAGATTGCGATGTAATTTAACGCATTTGTTTGAGGCATCGTAAGAAGTTTTATTCAATGCCTTGATTCAAAAGTCTCATATCGTGGAACAAAAATATTTGAGTAGAATGACCCCACATTAAATGGGAATCTTACCTATTATAATGAAGTAGAGTAATTCATCTGGCCCATGTTAATTTGCCTGATTGCCTATATTCGAGTTGCCTTCTACGTTGAAATATACACCCCTTGCGGAAAGGACCTCATAAGCATCATAAAATAAATCTACCCCCTCCGAAATATTGCAGCAATAGGAGAATACAATCATTAAAGGGATTATAAAGACACCAGGTGTGCCTTGGTAGACATATATATATCTCGATATTATTTGTTTTACCGTAATTGGTGCTTGGGGAAAAGCCATTCTTATGAAACTACGAATTTTTTATCTTGCCTCTTTCTTCTTTCATCCCTTGTGTGTACTGTTCATTGGTGGAATGATAGGATGCATAGTTTTTTCCTTATACTCGGCCTGTTGAACAACATTTTCCTCATATACAATGCTGCGCCATCAAACGTCGTAATATTTTTTTATATTTTGCTGCTATTTTTCCAATAGGTATTGTCGGCCATATGTCCGTAACAAAATTCATTTTCCGATGCACATCTCGTGAAACGCTGCCATTTTTTCATGCATTTGCCTCCTTAATTATAACTAGTCAAAGGTTAAGGAAGAGAATTTATGTAAAGCTTGGGGGATTGATTTAATCATTAATAATTGAAACTTGGCATTTTTAAGTGGATTGACAATTACTAGCGTGTAATAAGCTAGTGGTCATGGTGCGACTTAGTGAAAAAATAGTATTTATTAGTCGATAAAACGGTCCGCTTTCACGAGGAAGCCATGACTGGATGATCTTACTTGTTTTCGGAATAAAACCTCATTTCCGCACCCCAATGTTCAAACGTCTATGTTATACTATCATATACCCTAAGGCGGATAATTTCGAAATATTCGACAGAATCGTTTAATCCCACGCCTCGAACGGTCAGCATAAGTAATGAAACGGAAAAGCACCTGGTCAAGCTTAACCTGCATTTTTCTGTTCTTGCGATGCATCGTCTTCAAAATTAGTCTCGTAGCGGTCGTAGGAATTCCTCCTCCATCCATTTGCTAAGAAGATCGACCATAACACCTCGGCGCCACCCTAATTTAAGCGGAGCGATTGCGAACCTGCATCCTTCCAGGACGTGATCCCCCTTATTGCCCCCGTCGCGTTGTCCCCAGGGTATGAGAGGGCGTGGGTTTATTTAAAGGGTCAGGGGAGGAAGAATGGATTCGTCGTAGTGGTGTAAAGGGACCTGGGGTTTAGGGGTTTCCTCGTTCTTAAGGGAGCAGGATGTGGAATGCCGCTCGCAGCGGGCGGAATCAGTAGGAATGTGATAATTTCGTGCCTCGGTGTGAAGTGGGATGAGAAAGGGGGAGGGGGTGGGTTTGAATTCTGGAAACGGGAGGAAGGGCGTTTAAGGGACGCCGCTGGTTGGGTAAATGACGATGGAGGAGTTAACCCTGGCGGGGAGTGGTAATAACTTATTCCAAACAATTAACCCTGAGCTCAAAATTTCAATGATCTCGACCGGATCACTTTCTCCCTCCAATGAGTGAGACCAGCCGAACGCGAGCCCTCCTCAATTTAATAGTTTGAAATATGTTTCAATCGCCACTGCCGGGAGTTTGTTGTGAATAAAAGAAAAAAGTAATTATTTTCCTGAATTTTATTTTTAAAGTGAATGTCTTCATTTTATTTCAGTGTATTTTCTTTTTAGGTTTTAGAAAGTAGTTGTTCCAAGTATTTCCGGAGAAAAATACTTTATTTTTTACGGTTTTAGTTAATTTACTTGAGTGTTACGTTGGAATAATATGAGGATGACAGTATGGATATTATTAGGAGAATTTTATGTCAGCCGTCGGAGGCGTTTACCAGCAGGAGAGAGTTAATAACGAGAGACTTGTGCAAATATTAAAAGATAGACTAGCGAAGGTTCTAATATTGAGAATTGCGTTTTATGGTACAGAACCATGGACAAAGAATCAGAATTGCTTCCAGGAGCCTCATATGAGGGCGTAAGGCATAACGCAGAAAGTACAATTAACATTAAGGCAGACAAAGAACAAAGGGCTCGATACATTTGGTTAGGGGAAGATATCCCTCGATAAAATTTGAAGAAAGCAGAGGATGGTTGGAATGGGTAACGAGGGACGATGAGACGATGGAGGCTGAAAGATGAAAGAGAATATTGTTCTGTAATCGGGGATAAGGAGGGAAGGGGTTATGCTTCATAGATGGGAAGAAGAAAAGTAGGATAAATGACGATCTGAGGATTAAAATGATGTGGGATGATTGTACAAGGATCTGAGGCTGTCAAATAGTTTTGGTCATCGGCATACCTACTTCCATTCCTCGCAGTGAGTCGCCCATACTAATAATAATGTAAGCTTTCCATCCAAGGCATTAAAGTTAGCGCAGAAAGAAACACATCAGCGCACTATAGTGCATATGACGTAATCTAATGATCGGAACGAAGAGCGCTGGTGATATATTTCGTACACTTCTGGTAGGTAGATTTCTGTGGGTGAGCAACAGTCACGGCCGAAAAATTGTGTGAAGTTGTTGGATTGGGTCAAAATAATTATTTAAAAATGGTTTTATTTTCATCTCAGAGTAGTGGAAAACTTTTCAGTATCCATTTTTTTACATTTTTACTGAGAATCAACTAAAAAAATGCGGATGTTGTTATCTAGGTTATTTTGCTGTTTTTAACATTGACTCTGCTTCCGATATGTTTTAAAGTGGGTTGCGCGGGGCGTGTTGTCAATGGTAGGCATGTAAGTTTGTTGTTATTAAGTAAACAGCGCCCTAAAGTTAAGTAAATAGAGTGAATAAAAACCCCAAACACTTTAATAGAGTTCGAAGTATCAGGAAGCAACTTGTGGAAATGGGTAACTGATAAATTATTTTTATAAAATAGGGATTATCACCATTATCAAAAAAGATACTTATAAATTTTCACAATGAGTTTAATTCAGAAGGTAACCTTGATGATGGGAAAAGTTGCTAAATGACACCTATGTTGGTGAAGGAAAACAGAAAATTAGTGACCTAGGTAGGTGAAATTATCTCAGTGTGGATTTATGTAAAGTATCTCTTTAGTGATAAGGTAACCGCAGAATTTACTCATCAGATAAGAGGTATGAACATAATAATGCAATATAATATATTTATCACTCGACACAATTAGGCATACATTAATTTTGACAACATGAGTAATATTAGGTAGCCTAAAAGGAGGACCTGTATTAAGACTACCATCATTTGGTCAATAGTTATGCGTTGGTCTTTTACATAATTGAACGTGGAAATAGATACACAATATTTGATGAGGTTATCAGTACATTAAGCGGAATTATCAAGTTTATCACATACAATTATAACAAGGCATCCTGTATTATTTCTTGAGTAAATAACCAAGATTGTATATTTTTCAATACTGTATTAACAGATTTAAATTTAACACATGAAGTAGGCAATAGATTGTACTCATTAGGTCCAACATACAAAAAACATCGTTTAAATAAGGTTAGGTTTGTTTTGGGCAAGGGTGCACGAGATTATCGAAGGTTGAAAGGAGAAGGCAAATGATGTAGTAACCCAGCATTTCCACTTCTTATATAAAAACGTCGTAGAACCATATAAATGTCTCAGTGGGAGCAGCCATAGTTGAAGAAAAAGTGTAAAGAAGCTTTCAAAACGGCTCTGTTTCAAAATTATTCTAATAATTTTCTTTTGAAGTAATACGGCTGGTTTTAAAGAGTTTAAATTAGCTCCATCCCAACAGAAAATACCATAGTTTAGTCTGAATTGGACTAAAGCATTATACATAGGCCTCAAAAAATATAATGGACATTAATTTCTTATAAAGTAAAAATTTGTTAGAGTTCGTCGCATAACATTTGCTACATTGTAATTTTGCTGTTGCTATTTCAAGGATTCATCCAGGGCACAACTGCAGTTGTTACCTCACCTAACTGAGAAATGGAATCCGAGAAATTAAACGATTCCAACTCGAATCGCCGGAGCAGAAAGTGTTTAACAAAACTGGATTTTTTTTAATATTAGGGATATTCCACTTTACAGTAGTTTCCCTCCCCAAACCCAATACATTTATCTTTCCACAAGTAGAGTCCACTCATCAGGTCCATCACCCAATCCCCGCTCACCACCAGTCTCTTTCAAATGTATCTTCCATATCCAACCCCATCCTATCCATTTCCTCCCTCACTCCATCCCACCATGACTTCTTGGGTCTTCCTCTTCTCCTTCTGCCTTCCTGAACCCATTTTAGAGCAGTTTTTGGTATTCTGTCATCCCCCATTCTTTGGACGTGTCCATACCATCGTAATCTTCTTTCTTCAATAGTATCCACTACATCCTTCTCTCCCTTCATGATTTCTCTATTCTGCTCATTTCTAACTCTTTCGATTCTTGATTTCCGAGCCGACCTCCGCCAAAAGTCCATTTCAGTGGCTCGTAGTTTACTTTTTTCTCTTTCATTTGTAGTCCATGTTTTGGCTCCATAAAGCATTATACTTTCTACAATTGTTTTTGTTCTATTGAGTATGTTGCTGCTCCATAATAAGGGACAGTATTCCAATTGCTCTTCTACTCTGGCACATCCGTTTTTCTATTTACAATTTTGAGGATCCATCAATTTTTACTTCTGATCATAAATACCTGAAATGGGATACTCTTTTGATTTTATTTCCATCGATTTCTACATCTTCATTGCTGCTGGTTAATGTTGAGTTTTCTTCCAGTTAAGTTTTATACCCCATTTCTTATATTCTTCAGCTAGTTTCCTGCACATGTACTTGATATCTTCAGTGTCTTGTGCAATTATGACCTGGTCGTCAGCAAAAAGAAGAAGAACTTGACAAATAATTGCGTTAATTGCGAGTAGTAAACTTTCGTCGCGCTTCACATTTTACGCGCGATGCAATTGAAAGGGCGGAAAATTCTCAAATACCGTCCTTTCGGTCGCCCTCTTTCTATCTGTCTCTTCTCTCTCCCGCAATTACGGTCTCATTATTGGGTTCCCTTTGGTGAATTGGATTGGCCGAGACAAGGAGAGGGTAGGGGGGAGGGGAAATTAAATGAGGATTCGGAACACAGTCCCTGGAAAGGGAGAAGGGAGATAAATGTGTGTTGCCTAAATTCAGGCGCCCGGCTCCTGAATACGGACAACTGTTCCCATTCGTCGTGCCCAAACCTTTTGATGTCGTCTTAAGGTGGCTCCTGTCTGACTATGTGAGTCAAAAGTAAAACTAATTACATACATACATACCCATCACGCCGTTCCCTTCCGGGGTAGGCACAGTCAAAATGTTTCACTCATTAATACATAATTGTACACCTAACTCTGCTTTAATAATTTCCTCCATACTGACCTATCCTTGTAAACCTCTTTTGCCTCATTTACCCTCATACACTGTTTCATACACGCCCTCCTGTTTTTAAGACTCCTAATATTCCTCCTCCTAAGAATTTCCTCCACCACATTCAACCCACATTTTTATTTAATTTATTTGAAAACATCCTCCTTTTACCGATGAAATTAGTTAGCACTTAAAAACCAAAATAATGGTGCAAAATATGCAGAAAATATGTTCACTGGAATGGTCGTGTTGCGGGATTCATCCTTGATGTCATTGGATAAATGAAATCTAATGTCTCTACTGTCCATGCACTTTCACTCACGCGAGTTCTAAAGTTTTTTCCCATCACTACGTTGTAACTGATGATGATCATGTAAAACGCCGAAACACGTCTCGGTAATATAAGTGAAGTAAACAGTACCATAGCTATGCCCAGAGGGTGAAATTTACCTAAAAAAGTACCATATCTATTGACTTAAGCTTTTGAAAAATGTCCCTCCAAATTTCACCTCAGACGATTGATCTCACAGAATAGTCACGCTAAGTCGTTTTGGAATAACAAACGTTGAACCCCATTTGTTTGCGGGATTTTGAAGGCAATGCATGAGATGGATTCCATGAATGTAAATCTCTACCCATGTGAGAGAGATAGACGATTTTCTGGATCGTTCTTCAAATTGTTCAACTATCGGCCCTCAGCTTCTAAAGTCGAATCTCATTCATCCTGGAACTTCACTACGAAGTCATCTTCTATGTTAATTCAGAGTTAGGTAGGATTTTCCCCAACTGCACTGGATTTTAAACCTTTTTATCTTACTTTCTGAATCCAGTTTGTTTTTAGATTTAATTTCTTAAACGGTTTGAACACTTTTTAATGATCTCTACGACGAATTATCGTACGATATTACACTTATTACGCTAGGCTAATGCTTTCTGCGTCATGTCGGTTTATACCAATATTTTCGGGCGGTTTGTTTGGAACGATAGTATGATCAAGTTCAGTACAGTTTTTTATTAACTCTTTCTAGATCCATATTTGAAGTGGCATACAATCTGTTTGAATAAGTCAAATACTTTGTCACAAAGGAATTCTTGGTATGAAACAAATCTCAGCATGGATGATAGCTATTGTTATCGCTAGTGGTACCGAAGGATAAGAAGTCCATACATGGTATTCCTTTCATCCTTATATCACATGTGTTTTTAATGCTACTATATATACACCTACTCATTAACATTACATTCCCCTTAAATGTATATTGGAAACTAATATATATATTTGTAATTAGAAAAACAGTTTTCACTGGTGGATACGTCTATTCAACATATGTTTGAACTACCATTGGAATATTTACTTAAGTGAAATAAAATCATGTTTTCCATTATTTCTGGAGGGTGCATAGAGAAAATGGTGAGAGTATCACTTATAAATTTGGGATATTATATAAATTACAGGGTTCATCTGAGGATACGAGGTATATTATGTGTGTAGTGCTAATACCAATCAGTACTCTTCTCTTAACGTGTTCACTTATTCAAAGAATCATTTCCTGCTTTGTTTTAGGAAACAACAGACAGTGGTGGTCTTGTTTGCAACTCCATTTTGATATCTGGTCGGTTCGTTGGGGAAGGATTGTTTGGGGAATAAATAAAAGGAAGAGAGAGAACGTTTACTAGTGTTATATTTACTGTAACTACATTTTTTTTAATTTCCACCAATTTTACGATCGCCGTTTTCGTGTCGGCAAAACATATCCTTACATACCAATCATTAAAGTGTGCACTTAATTATGAGAGTGCTTGAATGTTGCCCTTGAATTCTTGTAATGTGTCTTGTGTAATGGGTTTATTGTGAAGTTTTGATAATTAAAAATAGTTAGAAGGCGATTATACGTCCATTTTGAGGTAAATGCATTCCGTCGAATACTTTTAAGTGGAGTGCGTGCATCTGTTTCCATCATTCCGTGGCTGAGCGATAATAGGGACGTTCGTACGGAACGGCGAATCGCTCTGAAAGGCTTAAAGAGCCTGGGATTCCGAGCGTGTCGTATTTGTCATATTTGGACTGCGCGTACAAGCGTGTCGTCTTTGGCCGAGGCCTATTTAACGATGCTGCCAACTGGATTAGGGCAGGGGGTGGGGTAGCTGGTAGGTCGCCGTGACATAGGGAGTAGTAGTAGCGGGTGGTTCCTCCTGGACGACCTAGCGAGACGGCGCGGCGTTGTCATCGCGATCCATTGCGGATAATCGAACTCATGTGGGAGTTAGAAGGAGACAGTACTGCAAACCCAACGGGTACTAATCGGTTAATTCATTAAGAACAAATTCAATACCCCTCATACTAATGAAGATATATGATTCCGTGGTTATTTTATGCGAAGTCTTATCACTAGTGTTTTACATATATATATATATATATATATATATATATATATATTAATATTAATATTTTAGGAAAGACTCCATTCAAATTCTTTTAATAAAAGACCGCTTTTTTGTGTAGCCACCAATTTTTCCAATTAATTTCTAAAAGTCCCTGCTCTGCTTTGGCTAAAAAATGCTCTCTCTAAAAATATTATTACGATACCTGCCTTATTCCACAATGGTAGTTCAATTTTTTATCTTTCAATAAGCATTAAAATTGATTTTGCGCTTCCTCACAACTTACGTTAATGTTCCATCAATAATAAAGGACTTTCCAATCAAAGATAACAATCCTATATCATTGCTGTTATAATATATTTTCAACGGAAAGCAATACACGTAATCTTATGTTGTTTTATCGTGAAAATGTGATGTTGTTTATCACAATAACGGTAAATATGATTAAAACAGAATCGTTTTAATATGATAATCGTTTTAATCATTATTTATGTATGTGAAACAGTGAAATGAGATCATCAACATTAAAAGAAAAAGAAAGTTTTTTTCTATGGAAAGTTCTTTTGGCCATTATTGGGTGCAAAGAAAGTAATAATTGATGAGCAGATAATCCATAAAATTAGGTAATTGCACGAAAGCACTCCTCACATGAAGTTTACTTGACGGCAGATTTTGCAAATAGTTCAAATATATAATCTACTTGAGATTCTTCCAACCGCTTTCATTGTATTTGATTTTGAACTCTAAACCATTGTTATAAAAGTCCCTGCGAACAAGAAATACACCTCCATGGCTTGATGTCAACGCATAGTTCTGTTTCCCTGCTAAATTCATTTCAAGGCCGGGGATAACATTTTACTGGTTTGTTATCTCTGTTAGAGGAAATACAAATGATTGTCGCATTACCGGAAGCGAAACTATATCAAAACACCTTCCGCCGGGTTCACTTCCGTCGTATTGTTTTGACACATGCGTCAACTGCGTATTGGTTTCGTGAGAAATGTCGTTGGTGGAAACGGCACAACTGAAATTAGCGGGTAGCATTAAACTCGTAGAATCCTCTTGAAGGAATCGACAAAATTGAAAGAAATGGAACCAGATAAAATGGAGAAGTATTAAAATATCAAACGCACACTTGAAATTTATTTCTGTGTAAGAGCATCTCTGATGTCTCCAAAGCATTCCATCTAAATCAGATCTTTCAACTGCTTGTGCCAATTACATTTCTTTTTTTTAAACGATCTCACGACGATGGATTTTCTAAATGGTCGGTTTGCGTGTAATAGAAAATTCAGAAATAATATACTTTAAGGATGAACGCGTAAAGTATGATGCATTCCTCTAAAATTTTGGAGTATTCCATCGCTTACATGCTTACATGTGGTACACTTTGGCCTTGGAAAGTAAAAGTGTTAATAAAAAATGAGTTTTATTCTTAGGACAATGTGCATCCTTGCATGTGAAGTTTTAAACGCGCTTAATTGAAGATGTCGCCTCCGTACCAAATGTTTTAGCTCACGTAGTAAGAAAATTTTATCGCTCGAGGCAATAAAAGTTTGTTAATATATGCACCTTTTCGAAACACTTCATCTTCATAATTGTATGTGCTCAATTGAAAATGGGGTTCGGATTGGTGAGGTGGCTAGAGTACTTGCCTACCACACGGTCGGCCAGGGTTCAGATCCCTGCAGAGGCGGATGTCTTTTAGAGGAACCCAATCCCTGATTGAGTGTTTTGTGGAGGGCACTTCAAGTAGAGTACTTCGTCTGTCGGATGAGACGTTAAGCCGCGGTCCCTTGGCGCCTTTCGTTAAGAGTAGGCTAATGCCGACGCCGGGTTTCTATCCACCCTTCCTCCCTTACCTATCCCTTATGGTGCAAATGACCTTAGCCGTCGGTCGCCTCTCCAAATATCTAATCCAATCCAATCAAATGAAGATGATAGCATTCAAGATTGAAATAAATATAAAATATTCAATATGCATGCTTTAAAGAATAAAAAATTGTGATAAAGTTTATGTGTTGGACTATGGATCCTCTAATAAATTTATCCCTCGATTTTATTCAAAAGAGAGCATATGTGAATCACCTTTTTTCTTTCTCGTTGACCTGTTTCCACCCGCGAATCGTAAAATAATATCGCGTCATTGTATGGCCATTAAGCGTTTACATATTTGCAAATAGCTCGTCCCATACTCACTGCCGTATGCTCTAGAATCATGTAGCCAACAAAACACTAAAGTAATAGGATTAACTACCCGTAAACCACCATACCTCCACTTGGAAACTTTCCAGCGTCCAAATTTAAAAGTTTGTTGGAAATTAGACGTAGACAGCTCGACGTATGTGTGACTCTGGTGAAGTATTAATTATATATTAGTTGACAAACTATACTTCTAGACCATTGGAAGTATAACCAATGTGTCAAATGCAGTGTTGTTAATAAAACTATATCGTGAAATGTAAGGCTTGAAAATGTTAACAGATTTGAAGTTATGATCACTTTATAAAAATGATGCTAAAATAAGATGATTGCTAATCGATTCGGAATAAATACCCATGTAAGAAGGTAACATTTGCTACTCCTTCTATTTCCTGTTTTTTCTGTATTTTATTGTGTAGATATTTGTTTTGATATAAATTTAAAAGTTATAATAACTTGGTGCCATTTTATTATACTATTTATTCCAGGGAAAGTACGTAAGTTTTTTGCAAAAAAATTCGTAGAAGAATTGAAATATATTTGTTGATCTGAATTTGCCTTAAAGATTACCGACGGAAAATTTTGTACTAGGACGGAAAAGGTGATGTAACGCTTGCATGGTAATCCATTCCGGTGCTAGAAAATCATGATAGTTGGAATCAATACGTACTGAGAGGGTCGTAAGGCCTTCATTACGTTTGCGTGAGGAAAGGAGGATGGCTGGAACTCGGCGATCGGCAGCCATTTACCGCGACAGCATTAATTTACATGCATTGCAAGGCGCAACTTCAATATCCTAGCGTACTCTTTTCATTTTTAATAAAAAAAGTATGGTCAATACTTCTAAAGCAAAAAATCCTGATTTTTAGCAAAGACTATGGTTGAGACGTTAAAATACGTTTCAGAATTTCTCACGTCGACCCGTATTACCCCAAATTTCCAGAGAAAGCATAAGAGAGCAAATTTAATCGGAAAAGGATACCTACTTTGCCACTAATCCATTGCCAAATTGGCCGTGGAGAAACGGGTGAAACAAATTGAGAAACGCCGAAATATTGCGGTGGCGCGTATCAAAAACGCGTGATGACCTCATTAGCCGCTAAATTTAACCCGCAGACGGAGATTTATGCACGTTAGTCCCTAGGCGTTGTACCAAAACTTTCAATTCCCAAAGTTGTCTACTTTTTGTACCTTTCATCTTCTTTAGCCTAAACAATTTCAAATCGAGTCCGTGGATATATCGTGCGGAAATAAATTATTCTGTTAAAGCTACCACTCTTAAAGGCAAGTTAGCGATAGTAATACGATTTTTATTTTACTAAAACTCCAGCTATTAACTATGAAAATTTTATTTTTAATTTATAGACTCATCAGCTAAAAAGATATTAAATCCAAAGATAGGTTGACTACGGCTCCCCATTTTACCCGGTTCCCAGAGATATAATAATGTTCTTCTCTTTCATATTCCTTTTTAGTTGTCTGTCTTCCTCAAAGGGCTTTCCTGTATACTTTTATCAGTAAAATGGGCGCATTGAGAAAAAATTGGGAATCGGTTGTTGAAGGCACCAGATAGGAGGGCGTATTTTTCTCTAAGGAAAGCGGTAATGAAGAAAATGACACTATGAAAGTTAAATAAAACAACAGTAGTTGTGATGTTTACTTATATTTTATTCATAAAGATACACTAGTCGTTTTTATACGCACGTTAGGGCGTCATCATCAGGTATGTACCTAACATGCGTTGAAACACGTGTGCTGTATCTTTTTACATAAAATATAAGTGGACAGTAAAACCCCTGCTGTTTACCTTAATTATTGAAATGCTGTTCCACCACATAACGCCAGATACTGTTGAATATACTATGAATATTATTGTTTCAGTAATAACTCCGCAGAACTATGTCATAATAATAAACAGTGGAAGTATTAACTTTAACCGTGTTAATGGCAGCAAAAATGAATCCACGGTCGCAATTAACATTTTTTTTCGATAATTCCATAAAGTAATGAAGTATTTACTCTATGATAATACTAAGTTTCTATTTGTAAAAAAAGAAACGCAATGATTGGACACCTTCTACGTCACTCAGAGTGGATGACTACTTTAATGGAAGGAGTGGTAGAGGGCCGTGCTGGAAGAGTTAGACCAAGAAAAGAATACCTGGATGAGACCATAGCGGGGAAAAGATAGAGTGATTTAAAGAGACTAGCTTTGGAAAGAAGGAATTTGAATGCCCACCAATCTTAGGGTTGAGGAGAAGAAGAAGAATACTAAGTTACTGTTTTATTGAAAACAAGTAAAATCCCGATCATAGATGACGACCTTGTATTTGAATTGAAATTTAGTTTACATAATATATTATTAATATTTAATAATGTATTTTGTTTTTTATTAAACTTGGATTCTGTAGAAAAATTCGATACCACTGCAAAAGTGAAAGTTAAAAATATCATTCTACTGTGAAACATCTTAAATATCGGAGGCGTGAATAGTAAGAGTGTGCGGAGGAGGGTCGGTTATGCGGTAACGTAATGTGCAGTCACGTGAGGTGAACAGTGGGTGGGTGAGGAGCGGATTTAAGACCGTGGTGGGTGGGTCAGGGCGTGGTTTGGCCGCGTCTCGGGTGCTTAAGGTGGATGAGGTGCTTTGGGGTCCGTTGCGACCTGATGCTTTATGCGCGTGGGTTGACTGCGATCAGCTGGTTTTTCCCCGTACACCCGGATTGATTGATGCCATTTTTATGTAAGTGGAACGTGAAAAAAAAAATATATTCCATCCCACCAGTGATCTTCGAACCTTGGATATATGTTTTTTATTTTATTTTTATTTTTTTTACTCTTTTCCACCGAGAGATGGGGGGGAGAGAGCCGCGGGGGAAGATTTGGATTCCCTGCCCTTTTGCTGCTGCTGGTCGATAAATATTCTCTCTCCTTTCGGAATCCAGTCTGCGTGTAGGATCGTCGACGCTTGCAGTATGGAACTCACCATTTTTTAACTTAATGTTTCCATTTGTTTTTTTTTTCTTTTTTATGTTCAGTTCTTGATATTGAAAACATTTTGACCTGAAATATCATTATTGAAATAACCTTAACTTCTGATATTTTGTGGGGAGCACACATACCAAAGGTATGCGGCAGGACATTAAAGAAACTAGTTTTTGTCAAGCGTATGATAGAAAGGTCCTCCGATGAAAAAGTAAAAGAGAAACGCTACTGCGTTCTGGTTAGGACGCACCTTGAATACTTTGCGATCATTTGGGACTCGGATCATAAATATTTAACGAAAACAATAATAAAATACAAAGAAAATCTGCACGTTTCGTTAAAAACTGCTACGAGCAAACATATAGTGTTTCATGTTATTTGAGGGATTAAGGTGGGAGCTCCTAGAGACTTGGAGGCTACACGCTAGGCTTAGTTTGCTTGAGAAATTTATAACTGGTGTGTTTCAGAGCGACACAGAAAATATTATCATGACGCCCTACTACATTTTTAGGTCTGACAAGAGGGATAAAACAAGAGAGATACATTTCCGAACATATAGGTATAAAAACTCATTTTTTCCGCGCACAATAAGCGATCACTATAAAAAATGAGCTCCACTTAATATACTCTCATAATATACGTCTCCATTTCATCTCGCTAAACCTCATCCCTTACATATTTACGCGGTTGGTGTCCTAATACCCCCTGCCACACGCCCTTGCGGCAGCTTGCGGGGTAGTATGTAGTATGCGGGGTATCATTGAAATCAGTACGATGCATTATACCCACGGGTGGCAGCGATGTTACGAAATCAAAATGCTGTGTTCAATAGATATTCGTCATGACTCAGAAAGCATGAGATATATGTAGACTTTTGGCCATCTTTTATTCAAAAGAGGAAGGTTGAAGGAACGAGGCAATTAGAAATGTGACTTCATACAGAATAAGATGACCATGAAATACGGGTATGATATGCCGCCTGCTTAGAATTAGCGTAATTCGACGTAAAATAGTCCGGAAAGGGTTTGTAGGATTCTAGAAATGTTAGAGAGTCCCATTCCCGTACAGCTTTGGACAAATACTGTGTGCGTTAGTGGTTTAAAATTAAGATAAATCAACGTAGTGAAAAGTTTTAATACCGAGAAATTCTGCGTACTCCATCTATCTCCAAAATATGAAAATGAAAGCCAACAGAAAGCGGCTAAAAGAAGCAGAAACTAGGAAGAGCATCAATAATGAGTATAAGAAACTCAGAATTCCGCGGAACTTGGCAGAATATTTTAGGACCGGCGGAAACTCGGGGCCAAGACTTGGGCTTCCGTCTACTGCTTGCATAGTTGGTTGGTCTACAAATCATTCCACTCGTCCTTATCCCCAATTCACTGAAAAATGATTCACACAAAAATTCAACGACTAAAAAAGCAAAAAAGTCAAATACTAACGATTCTACCGCGGATAAATTGGGGAACTTTTTAGCTACCTTTCAATTCTGGTTACAAATTTGTCTGCTGTCACACTCGCCTGTAATTTGCCGGGGAAGCACCAAATCATAAATAACTTACCACAGGTTCCCAACCTTTTCTTTATGATATATTGTGGCGTCAATTTTGGAACATTCTTTTTCATCATTTTCCGAGATCATATCGAATAGACCAATTATTTCCGTATAATCGTGAAATGTACTATTTTTTCTACGTAATGAATCCGCTTCTCAATATTTTTATGCTTTATTTAACATCGTAATGTTCTATCGGTTGTTCCATATTTAGTTAACAGTATCGGCAAATTTGGAGTTCCATTTTCTGATAAAACTTCCATAAGACCAGAGATGTAATACTGTCAATAACTGCTGGAAACAAATATCACGCTATTCATAAGGCTATCTGCGCTATATGCAATTATTATTTCAATAAATGGCTTGCTAAAGCTTATCACGATGTTAGAAATCGTTGTTATCGCTGGATAGAGGTAAGAACATAGGAAGTTTAAGTTTGACAATAGTGTTTTATTAGCGGTTCATGGTATAAACTGAATATGGAATCCACTATTGTTTCATTTTAGTACAATGAGAATATTGAGTTTCAGTTTATATTATGCATTCGTTAAAACCTATCATAATTTAATCGTAGTTATTCATTAATGCATTTATCATTCGTAGCATAAGTTACTCATAGGTATTATTTTTCAAAAGTAATATATACTTATCATTCACATAGTAATTGTTACCTGATTGAATCATAAATGCCGCTTTTATTTATCAATATTTTCTAGTTTTATCGGCTTGTCAAACCCATTTATTGAAACGCATAATAGTCATCACTTTTTTCCTTTTGTATAATTTATATAAATGGATACTGCTTTTCCGCAATTGGCTCATGTCTTTTTATCTTTTCTTTCCAGGTAAGTGTTTCCTCATGTTGCCACATAGATGCTGTTAAGTGAGTGAGTAACCACGGAGAGAAATTCCGCAGCAGAAATACAACAAAACGTGGTTTATTACATTAGTATATGTTTAGCAATATCTTTTCTCACCCTTAAATATTCTTTCGATGAGAGTCGGAGGTCTTTAAATTGACGAGAATATTCTTTTGAATGCCTACACCAGGAGTCACATTTCCTAAACTCATTTTTTAGTTCTTACAGATTGGTTTGGGATTTTGAAATGACATTTGTGCCCAAAAATCCTTCGAAATATATATATTTTATCGATTAAGTAATCCAGAGTAAGCGCATGTTCACATGTGTATCTGAAAACTAGTTGATATCGAATATCACATGATACATTTAGTTTTTAGAATTTTACCATAACCACATATTTTTGACTGAAATCCTGCAACCGTAAGATTCAGTCCAAGCAGATGGCTATAAATCCTCCTATATCCTTGCCTAAATTTCCTCCTTTGTTTCTCGTGCCTCAGATTTGCATGAACCTCTGGTGAGAGGGGACATTACATCGTCATTTACGCCCTGAAGTTTCTTCCAGCCGGATGAAATTGGCGTCATTTCCATAAGCTGGGTTTACTCTATCGATTCCGTGTTTTGAGAGTTATGTGCAGGTCACGATGATCCAATGGCCTACATTTTATCTTTTTATATCAAGAATTTGCCTTAAGAGAGGAAAATAGACGAGCTGTAACGTTAGTGATCCAAAACTGTTGTTGACGCTTGAATTACCGTTATACAAAAAAATACATTGCCAAAATGGTAATTCCTAAATAATGAATAGATTAAATAAGACTTAGGTTAATAACACTTGCATCTGGAACTAGAATTTCCATAATGTTAATGGCTTCGAAGCAGATTCGTACAATTCCCGTTCCTTTGGAGCTATTTAAGCACTCCATCGTCACATTTTAACCCTGAAACAAATCTTAACGCATTGACTCTTGCACACACAGGGCATAAAAGTAATAAATGAGTTCTTTTCCAAGCGCAGTTGTTGTATCTCGGGAAATAAATTCACCATGGCCATTATTGTACGAAGGCCTCGGTACCCAACGCATAGATTATTGTCTCGACATTTCGTCGGAGTACGCAAGAGTAGCTCGCTTTGGTGATACTGTGGTACTTCATGTAGTGGTGCACCTTTTGTATTTTAAAGCGGTAGAAGTTTTTAAGGTCGGGTACATTTGCGGACATATTTTCGAACGGCCACCGCAGTGAAAAGAACAATATTATACTTATTTTATGAACCCCTCTGCCTATTCTTGACACTCTGGACGACTGACACAGTTGAGCCACATTGGTTGAAATCCTCGGCGCTGGTGAAGACAAAAGTGAGTTGGTGGATCCTCGTTATTTCTCTTTTGTAAGTTCTTCCCGGTGAGGAAAAAATTATCGTTTCTGTGCTTTGTGACGGGTGAACGATGGCAGTATGCATGTGCATGTATAAAAAGCAGTCTCATGGAAGGGAAAAGAAATCTCTGTTCTGAAAACTCGCCTGAATGGTTGGCTCAAACGTGACTGCTCTGAAAATATGATTTCCTCCCCAAAGAGGCCTATCGATTATTATTAAGTACGAAGTATTTTATTTATTGTGCCAGATGAGTTTTGAAAAGGATGCAAGATCCCACAACTTCAATTCTTTTTCAAAAACTCAAAATTATTTCTGTTCGTCAGATCTTACTCAAAAAAGAACTTGGAACGTTTGACACGAGGTTTAGGAGGGTGGGGCATGTCATCGACATCCACACCGAGAATTCTTTAAGATATTTCCTTACTCTCCGTTTTTTAATTTAATGTCTATTATTGATGAAATAGGAATGATCTTTTCTTAAATATTTATTTTTTATTTTGTTTTTTCCAAAGTTTCGGGGTGGTGCGGAGTGGTTTGGTGAATGGGGAAATTGAAAGTGAAATGATTCCACTCAAATTGAACGGAGGAGATACCATTGTTGCAATTTTATTATTACGTCACCTTTATTTACACATAGTGGTGATTATAAATGGCAACTGGTAGCTAAATTCATTGGAGCGCAGTTTATACTGGTTATTGGATGGATTAAGTGGGAAATGGATAAGAAGGCGGAGAGGTATCCATCCTCGAAGCGATAAGCTCAGAGAAGCTCAACAAAATTACAACAAACGAATGGAAGTATAGAGTCCACAGTTTAACGTCTCATGTGACGGATGAAATATTGAGTTTCAACTTTTTTTGCAATTTGAAAGGGAAATATTTGCTGAGCGCTATCTTTGAGCTATTGTTCGCATCTCACTTCGGGCAAAATTGCGGGACCAGACACTTTCCATTCATTTCAGGCCCTGCACCCTGCGCTGCGCATTTGAGAAGAGATTTTTTTATGAGCCCCGAAGTGTGTTTGAGAATAAATAATGTTTATAATTGCACCCTTGACTGTTTGACAGTAAGTTAAAACAGTTTATTTGTTACAAAAGCGCAACATATGGAAAATTTAAGGGTTTTCATTACTCTGTCGAAAATATTCTTCGGAATGTAGTCGGAACGAATGCCTCATCATATTTTTCTTCTTCTTCATAATTAAAATAACGATTAGCATATTTTTAATTGGACATCACCTCAGCTGTTTGAGGTGAATTGTCGGCTGCTTTATCATAATTTCGATGGTGTTCATATTTGTCTCCAAGGTGGGACGGTCTATCCTCTGCAATTCTGCCGCCTAGCAAATTATACTATGTTCTCTCTATATATCGAACTCGATATTTCTTTTTCTATCCGTGAGTGTATTTCCCATTGTCATCTTATCTTTCGTATTACAGCTACTGCTCAAAGTTTGCTTCTGCCAAGGGAACTTAAAATATAAGCGAAATTATTAGTTTTAATCCAGGATAATTGATTTCCAGGCCTATTTGAACACGAAGAAACTAGTTCATGCCAGACATGGAAGTTATCATTTCAAATGCTAAGGAAACTTAAAAAATATACTTTTAAATTCTTCTTTATGATATAAAGTCTGGAATGTAGGGAATCAGTTATAATGCTTTTGAGTTTTTATCCAAATGATCCAAGTTTATCCAAAGTTTTAATTTTTTTTAAATAATGTTGAAATATAAGAAAATATACTTTTCGTTATACCTGTACTTCTCGGAAATACTCAGTTTTCCTGCTGAAATAAACATTAGCTTCCCCACTCCGCCAACTTTGGGATTCGATTGGCAGTTAATTGGCCATAGTACTCAACTAATTTTTAATTTTAATGCTCACCGAATTCAACCAGTACCTTTTCCTCTTAAACGGGGGCTTTTTTCCGGAAAGCCAAAAAGCGAAGTTTTTTTAAACTGCTCCACCACCTAGTTGATTCCAAGGTTTTTTAGCTGCAGTTTCTTCGAACGAAATATCGCTCTTTCGTCCTCGAAACTGTGACATCTGGAATCGATAGCGATGGCCTGAATTTTGGAGCGAAAGATCTTCCCTTCCCTTCCAGTCCTGTCTTACCGCCAGATCCATATCCATCATTTCGCCGTTCCCCAAAAACTGCCTCAAAGTTCTTTAAAAGCCCCGAAGGAATGAATTTGAAAAAAATGTGCGAACATTTGCCCAACAAAAGACATAAATTTGTCCTCAAATTCTTGCTTGAGTTGTGAGCCAAATAGTGGATATTGCACCAGACTTGATTACTCCAATGTCCTCGCAAATTACTTAAGATCGAGCCAGAAAGGAACTTACACCGTGTAGAATGTTCACTGCTTTAAATTTTCTATTCACATCGCTCAATCCAGATCATCTTTAAGGGGTATATTTCATTTTGCTGCGATATATTGTTTTAGATGTCTCTAAACACAAAAAATCAACCCTGAGAATGTAAAAATCATTTAATTTGTCAATTTAATTTTCGCACATTTTATTGCGTATTTCGCAGCATTTATATTTGTAGAGATTTTTTTTATATTTTGAAACTATTTCATATGCTTAATACTTCTGATTTTTGCATTTGTGCTCGCCCTGTTCCATATTGCCCTTAATGCTTACTTATTTATTTTACTTTTCGTGTGGCTACATGTCTTAAAATGTATGTTGCAGGTGTAAATGATAATGATTTTTAGCCATTTTTGCCTGGGGTTGAATACTTTCTCAGATTCTGCCTAGTCGGACATGATGCATTTATCTCTCTTTTACAAAGTCTCTCTTGTCAGTTATATTTTGCTGTTATTTTCGGTGTCCTTCTCACCTGCCACTTACTGTCACACCAGCGAATTTGAAATCAACCTTGAAAATGAAAACAACCTCTTCTCCTAAAGGCCCTTTGGTCTGCGTAAGCTTTTGGAATTGACACACATACCTCTTGTTCGCTCTATTCACATAACCCGGGATTAATAAACGCGAGAAAAACCTCACCAGCTACATTTATAAATATTATGTAGTGTAATAATAATAATAAAGGTTAGCAATTCCTCTGTGACTTCGTGGCTGGTTTTTTTTTAAGTTCCTGCGCTACATTTAGACGAAACGCAATTAAAAAGCCAGGCATAAAATTTTTGTCTTAATTGAAGCATCGTTTTAACTTGGAATGAAGGTGCGGACTTCAAAATTTAAGCAAAACTCATAAGATAATACGCGTTCCTTACTCGACGTTATGTATTTTTATTTATTATACACAATTGTTGTTAAATTAAACGCATTATTTCATGTTCAGGATAAATTGGAACACATTTTATTGATTTATTTAGCAATATATGTACATTGCAATTAATTTCAACAGATTCAGACCAGATATCGTGGAAGTTCGTCATATTAAAACAGAAACAACAATTGCACTATTCCACTTAGTATCTTGTACCTGATGATTGCTCTGTGAGTTGAAACGCGTCGCACGCATAAAAATACCTTGTGGAATAGTGCAATTGTTGTTTCTGTTTTAATATGAAAATTGCCAAAAGGCTACGTGTTAAAATGGCATTTAGAAAATCATCTACAAACTAAACCGGTAGCATGCAATTTTTTCACTATGATCTTCGCATAGAACAATCAGGTTAATGTAATCAAAGTTTGATGCCCATCCGTACGTAAATAAAGGTTCCTCCCACCAACTTGAGCATCTCTGATCTCGTTCCTTGTTACGGTGATTCTCCATCTCAGTCCTCCTCTTCTCACTGCAATACAATATCCTCTTTCTCTTCCTCCTTTCTCTTTCGGCCAATTCCACCAACATTGCGTTCCCTTCTCGTTGTCCTCCTCCCCCCCTCCCCCCATCAAACTATTCCCCACCTGATCCTTATCCCACCAATGCTGCCGCTGCGGAGGAAAGCGAGGTCTTTCAGGGGGGAGCAATGCGACACCCTAGGCTGTGCGTGCCCCGATTCACCGGCATTGAGTCTTCGCCGCGCCCCCCTTCGTGGACTCTGGAATGAGTCGACGCCTTGGTTGCGAAACGCCACGAGGGACAAGTGTATGTGATTTGGCTCGCGTGGGATCATGGCGGAGATCGATTCTCATTATCCATCAAAGGCTAAAGAAACATATTATTTCCCTTTAATTATAAATTCCATTCGTCTCACTCTCATTTCATTCAACAACTCATGCTCCTTTCCATATACTCTTCTGACATTCCAAGTACCGATAGTCCAGTTCGTATCGCTAAGTCCGTATCTTGATGGGCCAACCTTATTCAGCTTCCGCCGCCCATCGTGGCTTCGGCCGTCCGAGGCTACTTTTTGACCCTCATGAGTAAGTTGTAATAGAATATACAAGGCCTTTGCAGTACCCGCACCACGTGCAGCTTTCCCTGCTAACGGTTACGGCGCTCTACCGGTCGGTTTTGGCACATTTTCGCCAGTATGACACCAGAGAAACCAAAGCATAGTAATACCCTAGGCCCGCTTTCACTACTCAAGATAGGATCCCGTCTGAAAGGACTACCTTGAGAGCCAGCATACCGTTGCCCGCGACCCACCACTAGGAGGTATATGTGGTGTACTGATACGACACACCGGGTCGATTAGATGCTACAGTAATGGACATATATGAAAGGAGTGTGCTTCGTTGGTTTGGCCATGTTGAGAGAATGGATGAGAGTCAAATAACGAAACATATATATGAGTGAAATGAATGGTGCGAGAGGTAGAGGTAGGCCGAGAAAGTTGCGGTTGAATGTGGTAGAGGAAATTCTTAGGAGGAGGAATATTAGGAGTCTTAAAAACAGGAGGGTGTGTATGAAGCAGTGTATGGGGGTAAATGAAGCAAAAGAGGTTTGCTAGGATAGGTCAATATGGAGGAAATTATTGAAGCAGAGTTAGGTGTACAAATATGTATTTATGAGTGAAACTTTGTGACTCTGCCTACCCCGGAAGGGAACGGCGTGGTTGGTATGTATGTATGTATGTTATTATAAATTTCTGAGGCTTCACCAATGGAGACCTTTCGTATCGAAACCATCTCTCATTGGCCGTTCAATCAAGATTGGTTGACTGCAGCCCTCCACCCTTCTCTATCTAATGCTAGTTCCCTTACCTCCTGGTATCGCTTCACATGCACTTTCCTCTTTATTTGGTCCATGAAATTGTTCCTGGGTCTTCCACTGGGGACTTTTACCTCTATTTTACCTTCAATTATGTTCCTCACAAAACCATTGTGTCTCAAGGCTTGTCTAATTTATTTAGTTCTTCTTTTCTGTATGGTGTTCCATATGGTCCATTCCTATTCTACTCTTTTGTACAATCCATCAATTCTTATTTTTTCCGTCCATTTTATCTTCAGCATCCTCCTCCAGCACCAGGTTTCAACGGCTTCTAGTCTGTTCTGATCAGCATTTCCAATGGATCCAAATCGATTGGTTTCATTTTCATTAGGGACCGACTAAAAGGTGAGTTAACAAATAAGGAAAGGATCTTTGCGAAATGATGGAGGAGTGGAGAGAAACCCGGCATTGGTATAACCCACTATTTACAATAAGCACCAAGAAACAACGGTTTGACATCCGACAGTCGGAGTACTACGCTTGAAGTTCCCCAGCCTCGTTCGATTCGATGTACCCGAAGCTCCTTCAAAATGGCTGTTCGAGGGTTGCAGAAGTATAGATTTATAAGCTACGAATTTCGATTCAAAAAATAGTGTAAGAATGCATTCAAATTATTGGTAGAAACTTTATATCGCTTACAATTTTCAACGTCACCCGCCAGCCCTAACGCAATATCCTCTCGAGAGAGTATCAAAAATTCTCAGCCTGTTGGCGTAGCTCTTGCCCGTATTCTCTTCAGGTTCGATTCGATATATCTGTTCCTCAATCTATATGGCTCTTGGCAACGATTCCTAACCCATGACCGACGTTAATGTGCTTAATGATTATTTTACTGCCGTAGCACACCCAAGGAAATCTGCGAATATGCGAGGCATGTCGTCGTTTCCAATACAATTATACTGCCAAATCAACAAAAACGTTTGACAACCATTCCTACTTATGGAGAATACACCAAAAGAAGATCGTTAATGGTAGACTTGTTTCCATTCCCAAGATCTGTTTAAAAGTAAGAACACAACTGATATTAAATGGCCTTGGAAGAGCCTTCTAGATGACACCCAAGTAGGGATCAGCTATCCTCGAAAAAATATCCATCTCTCCCGGCATTTGACCCCTAAGCGGTACTAGCCCGTGCACCAACTTGAACCCCTCCGAAGTCATGTAAATCCTCTTTCGTTACTCATTATTAATGGTGTAAGACTCATAATTTTTTATTTAGCATAAATTTGGCGTAAGTGTTTGCACACGCAAGAATATTCCTCTGATCTCATTATTGATGTTTAATTTTTAGCCACGTACTCAACTTATCTAAAATAAATAAGTATACAATCACTGTGTAGAAATTATGCTTTTTAAAAATATTATTTACTCTAATTTTATGCCATATTATCTGTTATATAGAATCGCGACCAGGTAAGATTGTAAATGGCTCTCTGGGTGCGTGTTATTCTTAGAACAGTTATAATTGCACATTTTCGATACCCGCGTATACTCGGTCTCGAAATTTCGTAACTTATCAACTTCAATATAAAATAAACGTGGGTGTTTATCCGAGCCAATTGGTGCGTTATATGTGGCGAAAAATTGTTAATCGACCCTGGGTAGAACTCGTTTTCATACCATTCTCCACGGTTCAGAGACCTTATAATGTCTCTCCTCATGGTTCGGGACAGAAAAATCGCGCCTCTTGTCGCTCCGAGGAAGGACGACAACCAGACAACCACTGGAAAAAACATATCTTTAACTCCCACCAACTTACTCCGCCTCCTCACACCATTCGATTTACTAGCAAAACTTTCGCTGTCGTATTCGTACATATATATTTGTATGCAAAATCTACCTACCCCCGGCACGCAATCACAGCACAGGAATGCAATAACAATAACTCATTGACATCCGCGCGTCGCCAGAGGGAAAAGTGGTGATGGATGCGTGAGGTAACGCTTTAAACTATGGGTGGACGCGCCACCTGGGGAATATATATGAAAAAAAAATAAGATTGTGAAACGTTGCTCTCATGCCTTTGCCCTGGGGAGGAACACGCATCTCAGCGTAATATATCACGCCAATAGTCTCAGTCCAACTTTTTCATGCAGTGACCTCGTATGAAAAGTAAAAATGAGAATAACTCAGACCATTATCATGTATATTTAACAAAACATATTTATGGATATGATATTTGCAGAACGAGTGGGTGTAGCTGGTATTGAGTAAGTTATTGTATTTTATTAAATTTACACAAATCACAGTTATAAATACTTAAACAATGGGTTAGGAATATATTTATCAGTATGCAATTATTTTGAGCTTTTTCCTTTACCATATTATTCGTCTAATTTGATATTCATCGAGTATTGGTGGGCTATAAGGTTATTTTTAATACGTTACTCAATGTAAATACGTAGTCTTTGGTACTTTTTTGATCAAATGCTTTATGTTATAGCTGGGAAGTTCATTGGGTCCACAGCACTCCGCCCAAGTCCGGATTTTTGTGGAATAAAGTTACAATTCCGTAACAAATAAACATTTATTGATTCTTATCCTCAAGTGCTAATTTTTTTGTAATTTTTAAGCGTTAAAGCATTAAGTGCGGTATTTTTTCAGAAATTAACCCCATAAAAATTGGCTCCGCTCTGCAGTAGCAAAGGCTACGTCACTGATCAAATGATATGATCAATTGCATTTCACCACTAATTACACTACGTACCTGTGCGGTGTGTACAGCGTCTTAGGCAGACATTGTTTAAAAGCTGTAAATGCTACTCTATGCTATGGATTTTGTGAAGCGTGAGGAATATAAATAGATGTTAGAATAGAATTGAATTTATTTCAAGGACATAGTCCTTCGGACTCTAGATTCATCATAATTACATTTTTAGAAACAGACACTCTCCCAGTTACTTTTGCATAAATTACAGACAAATAATTACAAATATTTTAAGAATAAACACTGTGGATAATCTTCCGAATACAAAAAAACAGAATGGCAAAAAAGAAAAAAAAATAGTTTCACTCTCTCAGGTGCTACATTACTGATAAACAATACTACTACAACTATAATAATATCGGGCAATATATATATATATATATATATATATATATATATATATATATATATAACCAGTAGGCACGTATGCCAATACAATTTGCAACTCGATTGAGGTGGACAGTTGGCCCTAACCCTCGTCACCTACCTCCATCGCACCAACTTCCACCCCAGCAAAGGTTACTTTACTGATGGATTATTTAATTAAAAATTTTGTAATTTAATGCAAAAATTTTGTTCCGGGTACCCATCGAATTTTGCCGAGGCGCGTATTTGGAAATTCTTTCCTTTCATGGAGGCGAAAAGTTAAGGAAAAGCGTTCTATTTTAGTTAAGTATAAAAGGTGTACACACTTGTGAATGTGTGACATGCTGCTTGGTGGAGCAATGGATATCTAATAGTTACCTTCACTATTTTTCAAACAGGTTTTTAGTTTAAATAAAAATTATGATTTCTGTTCGAGGCATTCGCAGCGCTGGATTGCAGTTCTCTCCAGACCTGATCTGAAGATGTGGCCAGCATAGGCCACGAAACGTCATCTGAATAAAACTTGACGCAGCTATCCCGAAAAACAATGGAGAGAACTGCAAAAATTATGATGATCGTTTTCTTAATATTTCAGTATTAATAAATTAATAAGGCTTATTATCTTGTGGTAATTACCATCAGCCGGAATGTTTTGGACAGTTATAAATACGATAGATCCAATCTAGCGATTAGTTTTATCATGCAACGTTACAAGTTCCCTTTTAATGGGTACCCTTTCTTTTATATGGTACAAATATGCATGACGGCAGATCGAAAAAAACACCTGTAAATCATGCATTGTTTATTCTTGTTAATAGCTTCAGTGAATAGTAAGTGTCGACTGTTAGAAGCGACTAGTCATGAAATATTGGAATGTGTTTAAAAGGAGTGTGAGGATGGAAGCAATATGGATGCCTCTCGTTAGCTCTGCCATTCATTCACCTTGGGAATGTTAAAGTACAGCCTTGGGTCTGACCATGAACCTCCCGATTATACACGCGTTGAGCCGTGATCGCTTTTTCGCTGCTGTTGGTTTTCGAATGGGCGCCGATAAGATCTTTTTCGACATGCGTGCCGGCCAGTGTTTTTATTTTTTTGGGCTTTGTTCCCCTTTGGAGGGAAGAGAACCCTCACGGCCTTTACTTTTCCTTTTATGGTCGCACTTGAATCGTGAAGGGGAGAGAGAGTCGAGCACGTGTTTGAAAGTTATCTGCATTGAATTCGCGCTAGTGCGACTCGGTCCTGGGGCGTGTTAAATCCAACGCGAGCTTTGCATTTTTGCAGCGCAGTCATCTTCGCTTGGCACTGTTCTCTCCGCCTTATTGCAAAGAACTCCCAAGCTTTAAACATTTAATCAAGTGTTCGTGTATATTCGAGACTTAATTTGGACTCCGAAGTTACTAGGCCGAGGAGCGAATGATTTTTTTTAAATTCACATAGACTCGGGGCCAAAATTGTTTATCAGACAACTCTTTTAAGGCAGAAACAGAAGTAAATTTTGTTAAATCAGTAACAATTATGGTTTATGTGACCTGAGTAAGTTGAATTTTACTCAAAACGCTTCTGTAAAATTTTCGTATAGTTTTGTTTTAAATTATTAATTTAATTTATAAAAATACATTTTAAGTTTTATTTATTTTGATTTATTTTTCATGTAACTAAATCTATAAACGCGTAGGATCGTTTTTTATGCCGGTACTATCTGTTTTTTGGTAGGTATGGCTAAAATAATTTCTTAGTTTTTTTACCATCAAAGATTACATTTTAGCCATCGTTACTTCTTTAGGTGATGAATTACACTTCAGGATATGAACAATTGAGCGTGCACAATGCTTCTGTTTGCACCAGTCTCTTTAAAATTTCAAAGTAATAGTAACTCCAAAACAAAAATCCTCCTGAGGCACCTATACCCCACCAATGTATTCATAATATCCTCTTTACATTGTATAGTATTTAAATTGTAAATTCTGAGTGGAATAGAACTCATGATTTGTACCCTGTCTCAAATTAAGACTTTATTTTTCGTCTTCTTAATCCGAAATCACTGGTTTTCTATTCCGTTAGGCCTGTACGTGGATCCAAATACCGGTTCCGATTTAAGAATTGTTACAATTTCATTCATTGTATTATAAGCCAATTGCTGTACATCATTCGTTCTACATTTTCCTATATATTATTCAGTATATATGTTAATTCATTATAGATTACTGGAATCTACATTTTAGACCGTTGGACCAAATTTTCCACCAACTCTTCAAAAATATTTCTAACCTTCGTAATTCTTAGTGCATGAAGGGAATATATTACGAAGCAAGACAAAATTCGATTAGAAGTGACAACGACAGCACTTGTGTCTATTTTTTCGCTGGAAGACGGGTACCACGTGTCACGAGAACACTCTAATTTGCAAAAATTCAAACAAATATTTCTGGAGTGCTGGAGTAAACAGACACAACCCTAATTCAAGCATTAAAATGAAGATATCAAAGACATAAGTTTAATAAGTAATGTTTTAACAGCCGTTATTATTCACTTTGATCACATAAGTTTTCCAAAGTTCCAAACATATTTTCGCTGGAAACTACGTCCCAAAACTTAACAGAAAAAAATGAGTGTTTCGAACACTGATGTACCCAACTTAATTGCCAAGCTTCCCAGTAGGGAAGTATTCCAAAAGCGAGTTTGCTACTTTCTTAGCTTGGGAGTCTCCATATTCATTGAAGAATCTCTCGTATCGAGAATTCGTATTCCTCATGCGAAGAATATACACCGTGTCTTGCAGAGGAGACATTCGGCTTGCATGTCGCAGGGTTACACTGTGCTTGGGACAGTGATCTAAACCTTTATAAAGAGCTCTACTCTGCTCTGTGCTTCGTCCGCCAATCAGATTGATCTACCAGATTCCTTCACTGCCCGAACACAGTCATTCGAACAGATGAAATAAACCCACGCGCAGCAATGTCACGCCCACTGCGGTATCCTTTTACTGCGAGCAGTAGACCCTCTTGCTTTTTATCCTCTTATCTAACCAGTCCCCCTCTTAATAAAAAAAATGATTGTTATAATAGCGTTTCGGGCCCCGAATGAAGGACAGAAGTCGGCCCATTTTCTTTTAAATTATTACCCTTTTCATTTGAAGGATTTCGTGCAATCATTTTAGACGTAAGAGAAATACCTGCGTGTCTCAATCCAGAGGTCCTCGAAATCATTTTCGGAGAATACAGGCCTCATGGTACAGCTTTCACAGTCTTTACCAAAAATCCAAGGCAAAATTTTTACATTTACCACGACACACAAGTTTCAGGATCATCAAGAAGTGTGTAATAATTATCTTTTGATACTTTCGATTATTTTTCTACGTATGAAGCTAACTACCGCTTCTTGATCACTGGAGTGAGTTTTTGTATATATGTGAGATTCTCTTACTAGGAAGGATTTGGTTTCCATGAAATGTCTTACGTTTTCTGCAAATACCCTGATTTGATAACATCTTCGTTATCGCGTTGACAAGTACTTTTTACACATAACTAGAGCTTTCGTGAACAATGAAATCTTCGTGCGAAATATTTTTCCTACCCTTGCAATGTAAATGTCTTCAGTAATACCTCATTGCATGAAATACTTCGAATTACTTTCTTTCATATCCATTTAGTGTTTCCCATTCATTTTTCATTCACTATGGTACTTCAAAACTATAAACTGTACACCAACGTTTTCCTTGCCAGTGATATTGACTCTATTCATCAGCTACTGGCTGCATCTTTTATCTTCCGTAAGTGGCTTGAAACATTTTTTCATTGTTAAAAATGATAATATTTATTCCGACAAACTTTTTCGGAATGTCTTTTAATTTCACAGTACAATTAGTGTGGCCAAGTATGATAATGGGGACACAAAATCCGATAACACATCCACGTTAGAGTATCAGGACTAACTGTTTAAAACCACAAACGTCCAAAATTTTACGTTTATTTTTTGTCAGTCCACCATTAATTTCTACACTAATAATTAAGTTATATTATGCTTTTGTGCTAAATTTGGAGGATAACTGGGAAAAAGCATTAAATTTTATATTTTCAGTTCCCACTAGACATAGATGAAAGGAAACTTAGTCGATAATACTATAACTGAGAATGATGAATTCACGAGTTATTCTATTTATTACAGGAGAGGAGTATGCTTGAGATCATTTTGCCCGCCGCAATCTCTGGCCAGTCTCATGTTTGATTGGACATGATCTCCACGTACATACAACGTCTAGCAAAGCCGATATGCGGCTGAGATGAACGCATTAGGTCAGCATGTCTACGTATCGACAGCACGGCTTCACGGTCAATACGTTGGCACAATCGTTTACTATTTGCTCTGCGGTACATTTGGTTATCAAGCAGGACAGATATACTGTCAACATAGCCTAATTGATTGCTTACCCTTACTAGCGTGCTCGACTATCTGTGTTTTTACGGAAACCACTGTAGACAGCCGCTATATTTTAGATTATCCGCTAAACCTGGGTTAAGGAAATTTTAGCCAGTTGGAGAGAATTCCAAAGGGGTCATAAGCAGGGATGAGCATTGATAGCCAATTGTCCAGAAATATCGACGGATATGAGTGCAGCCATTAGATATGCATATTTAGTCATATTTAATTTTCCCCTCAAATAGTCTGCCACACATATTAGCTAAGGATTGATGATTTTTATTCTTCAATGTTCTCCGCCAGTATTTCGTTTCACTTGGGCTGAGAATCTCCAGATTCCAACCTGGCATAGTAATTCTTAGTTAAAACAAGCATCAGCTGATAATCATAATCTGCGTTAGTTCCTAAACAGTAAGTAAATCGGAACACTATCATTTTCCAACTTATTTTCAAACTACATTCTCAATCTTTCATAGTAAATTCCATAATTATAAAAGTGATAATGGAACAGGAATTGCTTGAATAAACTCGTGTTTGATCAGACTTGTATTGAATTGAATAGTTTGGAACTTAATGTAAACTGACATATGCCTGTATGTGGCCACAGCGTTGATAACTTAATACATATAACACTAGTAATACTTAAAGATGATGTTGATAGTCCAATCATTATCAATTGCTGAAGATCATTGTTTTCTGTTATTTTACTGATGGTACAGTTTGCGGCTTTATAACTTCATTTTTTCAAAACGAAATGATAAACATTTTCAAAATGAGAATTTTTTCAATTTTTTTATGATATTGTTGGTCAATATGTAAAGTTTTGCGTTACGCAGTTTTGAAAATCATATCAGGTAGGTGACGCCCCCCCCCCCCCCCACTGTCCATACACTGAATAAGCCGATTTCTGGCGTTTGTCATGGACCTTACCAGCATAGCAGCGGGTATGTTGGCAATTTCTGACCGAATGTTGGCCTTCAGGTCTTGTAGGGTCCTTGAACGGTTGACGTAAACACGGGATTTAAAAAAAACCACAAATGGGGTTTTTTGGTGGAGGGGTTGAGACAAATGGGAGCAGAAATTGCCAACATACCCGCTGCTATACTGGTAATGATCATAACAAAACGCCAGAAATCGGCTTATTCAGTGTATGGAAAATGGGGGGCGTCACCTACCTGATATGATTTTCAAAACTGTGTTACGCAAAACTTTAGATATGTACCTACAACAAAATTTTAAAAATATAAAAAATGTCATCCATAAAATGGGTTTTATTTCGTTTTGAAAAAAGGAAGTAATAATGCCGCACCCTGTATTTTTCGGTCAGCATTTTATGGGTTTCTTACGACGTACATCCCTAGTTTAGAGTACTCATCTGTTTTGCGTTCAATTCAAAGTCTCATTTATGAGGTATTCCACGTGTTAACGTTTCTCCGCACCATTTTTTCCTGGAATGATGCCGTCAAACTGTAAGGTGACTTCATAAGTATTGGTTTAATGAAAGCGCTGAACCAAGCTCCTTTGTCCTGATACTGGAAAAGCTGTATATATGTAAAGGTGTGTGTGATTTCGGGATCTTCCAGTGGATCAGTCGATGGTATGGGTGCGTGAGGGGGTAAAAGGTGGGTGGGGGGAAGTAGCTTGCCCTTCACGTGTGAATTGTAAGCGCCGCGGGAGGGCCACGTGATATGCGCTCTCATCTGTCAGAGCGACGACCTTCGGCTTCGGCTTCAAGACTG
This sequence comes from Ceriagrion tenellum, assembly GCA_963169105.1. Classification (NCBI taxonomy): domain Eukaryota; kingdom Metazoa; phylum Arthropoda; class Insecta; order Odonata; family Coenagrionidae; genus Ceriagrion; species Ceriagrion tenellum. The sequence goes on from OY720637.1 coordinate 129,051,957, forward strand.
GTTTTTAATCATCGGAAGTCAACGGCGAGGAGGGGGCGACTGGGGAAAAGCTCAGAATGCGCGGACGCGGACGCCAGCGCTCTCTAGCGGCGTTCCCTCCAACTTCTTCCCTCCCTCGAGCATTCACTTGAAGAGAAGGATGCTCTTGTTTTGTCGAAAGCTCTCATTGGATTTCAGGAAAGCTTTGAGCTAAAGTGCTGGAAAACACCGATTTTAAGGTGGCGGTTGCGAAAATAGTGAGTGAACATTTTTATTGCATTATCGAATGAGTCGGAAAAAAACTCTCTGCCCTCATTTCACTTAAATATATCTGTTTATTCTGCGGAAATAATCACTATTTTCATAATATAAATGATGCGATAATTTGATACTACAAATTTTGTGTTCATCAAAACGTTGTGGTCTTCTAGTTTGCAGCGTGGCATTTGAAAAAAAAGCGCAAATCATATTTAAACACGTGGTTTTTTACTCGACATGACACATTGGTGAGTGTGAGTCACCAATTTAATTATATGAAACGTATTATCTCGCGGTCGTCGGAGAACATTTTCATGTAGAAATTTTTTCAATCGAATTATTTAAATATTGATGCCAATTTCTATTGGGTCATGTGCAAAAATTGCATTTAATTCTTAAGAAACCCAATCGTTTACGCCATTTTTTTGGGTTTCACCTATACGTATTTCTAAAAATTACAAGTTTCGCGAAAATCTGTATGAAAACAGAAATAGCTCCAACCACGTCAAAATATTAATGCCTATCTTCCTGACAACGCTTTGGTCTCTTTCCTCAAACTATACCTCATAGATTTACCTCTTTCTAAAATAACCTCTAACGTTCATGTTTTCCTTTTTTACCTCCTAATTATGTCATTTTCAGTAGGTAAAAATAATTTAATTTTGGATCAAATGTAGATGGCCCTAGCGGCTGTTTTGTTTCGTCATTCATGGCATGTTAAAAAAAACGTCGTTTAATGCTGGGTTAGTTCGCGAATAATATTTAAAATTTCATTTTTTCTTTGTCTATTAATCCATAAAAGCAGCGCTAGATGTGGCTGATGCACTCTGTGGAGTAAAATAATAATAAATCATTATTCAAGCTCATTAACCGTTTTTATGCAATAGCGGTACCTTACAGCAATTCCAGATAGTTGAGCGAGATTTTTCCCTGGCCAAATTGGAGACCATATTCAGAATTTATTTTTAAAGTCCACCAACTGTAAGAAGTATGTAGTGTGTATAGTAACTTTTATGACTCAAAAACTTTGTTTTCGATGACACATCGTCTCATAAATTAACTTAGTAATCATCCATAAATCAATAATTGAATTATTTTTTCTTACCTTACGCTGTAAACGGCCTTATAATGAAAGATATCTTTGCGATTCAAATTTTACTAAATATTCCATTGCAATAGTTGAGAATTTTAACCATAAACTTATCTTTATTTCCTCTCAAAGCTACGTCTCACTCGTGAATCCAGGCCGAGGGGTACGCAACTTCAACAACAAGTGTACACCGCATTTCCATTTCCATCCATTTCCGTCCATTTATATCCATTTCTGTCCATTTCTAACCATTTATGTCCATTTCGCTACCATTTCTCGACAAGCGTACACCATTTCTCAGAGGTGCATACACCTCGATCCAGGCTATGGCAGTGATATATCTTCATCAGAAGTCGCATTTCCGAAAATTTGTTGGTTATTCTGGGAATCATCCTCATTGATTTCCATATCTTCTTCTTTGACGATTTCTTGGCCAGGGTAACACTGTATCCATGCCACTGGTTCCATTCTCGCCGCTACTGCTCTCTAGAGGTCGTTGGTATGGTGCTGTTTTTGGCAGATAACTCTTTTTATGCGTCACTATAGAGCCATTAATTCATTCAAACATCAAACAGCTTTGCCCAAAAGCTTCGTATCCTTGTATTCCCACCACTGCTATTGATAAAAATGCTCCTAACCTACAACGTCGACCGTTTTACCTGAGACTCATCGTCCCGAAATTGACGAGTTAATAATTATCTGCCTCCTTTTGCCAATTCAGATTAGATTCTTTAGAACTAGCCTACGCTTGGAGCGCACCTTAGTTACCAGTTAAAGCAGCTAATTTTAGACACAGTTCATTCATCTCAAATATTTTACGAGATTAATAAAATACAGTTGTGCAAACACTCATACCAAAGAAACGTAATGATAAAATAAGTCGCATGAGAAACCAAAGAGATTACAAGTTATACATTTAATTGATGAGTTAATCTGTAATATTTATTTTCCGCGTACATATTTTTTCATGGATTTTAATGCTTAGGCATGCCGTTAAAAATATTAGAACGCAATAGGTTTAAAAACCTTTTTCTATATCATTGGATCAAATTATCACGAATTCTTGGCACTGGAAAATTTATAATCTACATACTAAGTATCTTGGTGCACGATATTCTTGTCTGAAACAGAATTTTACAACAAATAACTAAGTTACTATAGTATGGAAGCATAATGAATAAGTAACAGAGGAAGTAAGTGGCATAGTGAGCGGTGGGTAAATTTCCAGTCTCATACGCGGCGTGGGAAGGTTTGCAGGAGGGCTCAATATGGGCACTGCGAGGGGTCGATGGAAGGGAAGAGTATATTGGGATGGACGGCGGCTGGAGGAGCGGCACCGGCGAAAGGGTTTTTAATCGCCTGCGTGATGCTTGAGCCCACTCACCGTCTTCATTTCATCACCATCACCTTCGCCACTACCGAACACGGAGCATACTACTCGCCCCTCTTATACCTCACCCACGCCGCTATCGCTGGTCAATAACTTGCCTCCACCTTTTTTACCCCATGGGAACGACTCAAGCAATTACCCACCTACCTGCAGAGTCAAGAACCTCGCGTGCACTATCCTAAAGGAAAAATTTTTCTCAGCGCTTGTTGGGAACGCCTCAAAAATATTCTGTACATAACCAGAGACGTATTGGGGGCTTACCGTTTAAAGTATAAAAGTTATCGCATATTGGAAAACATCATAGCACGCGCATAGGGATGAATGGAGCAATGTACGCAAGAGTTTGATAACCAGTCGGTAGATGGCATTCTGTAGTTGCGCAAAAATTACGGCAGAATATTTTGCCTATACTTGGCGAAGACATGTAACAAACACATTTTAAAAAGTTACCTAGCATTTTGCCGCATATAAATGATACGTCGTCCATGCTTGACGGGTTAACTGAAAATCAGCTCAAATACGACAACTGCAAATGCGGTAATCGACGTATTTTGCTGTACAGTGTACATAAACTTTGCACCAATCGGTTTTGAAGAATTTGATGTAAAACTGTGAATCCGTTGGCTCCTTTAGAGAAGGTAAACAATGACGCATTGCTTCTTCTAACCCTTCCATTTCTGGAATTTTTAATGCGTCAACCGACGATTCATTTGCAGTATTATTTAAATAATTAAATAGATTGGTAATCGCTCAACGAAATGGGGAGTGGGTATTTTTTTGGCAAAATTACAATAGGTTTTCGTGACGTTAACTTCTCTGTATTGTATGTACACTTTAAGTTTCACTTACAATTGTTATGACAAGGTTGTCAGGCAGATGTTTTGTTCAGGCAATCATAATATGTCGCAACGCCTCTTCTGACTATTGCCACTATCATCAGATTGAAACTAGTGGTATTCCTTTCATGCGCAGCAGAGTAGCTACAACGTGGTGCCACTGATAACATGCCTCAGTAACTGAGAAGCAAAACGGAGATACTAACTGAGCTGGTTTGTCCGCAAAATGGTCTTCAAAAAATCCACCACGAACAGCCGACCGCAGCGCTGTCTATGAATTGATGTAATTTTATTTCAATAACTGCAATAATTTGAAGATAAACTTAAAGTATTTAAATGCTAGTCAATGCAAAAATATATTAAATTACTTTTCTGGATAAATTCGCCTCTCATTTTCATTCTTTAAATAATAATTGCAGTTGGTGTTTTCCGGCGATACTTTGTGGAATTTTCTAAACATTTTGAATTAAAAGGGAAAACTTTGTTTTTCCACAATGATTTTATTGTGGAAAAACAGTTTACCTTATTCATTCAAAATAAGAGCAGGATATTTTTTTTCGGTTTATTAGGTACTTTTATCCTGCGTGACTGCATATTTAATCTGTCGGAAAAAAAGAAATAGCGAGGAAAATAGAATTCTGTTGATTTTATCTGGTGGAAAACAACCTATTTCAAATTTAGAAAGGTCAAGGGTATATCTTTGTGGTTATGTTATATTTTTGGGCCAATTAGTTAACTGAAAACACTTGAATTAACGTTTTGTTTTTCTTGGCCATTTTTTTGCTTCAATCTTGACGATAAGCATGAATTACACGAAATCAGGATCGTGAGGGATAAAATACTTGGTGACTGTTATAATGTAATATGTTTGCTTTTCGTCATCCTCAGTAAGTACATACATTATCGTGAAGAAAAATGCATTTATTTCGCTTTGCAGGAGGACCCCACTTTGATGTAACGTGATTTTTAGCCATCAATATATTTCGCAGAAACGTATACTCGTATTTCCTCTTATCCGTGACTCCACCTTTCTATTGTCTCGGTCCCTTCGAGGCTCCTTGCGCCTTAAGACTGATTAAAGGGCGTGACTGGCGCGGACGAATGAACTGTTTATTGGGGCGAGCTCTGTGCTTTGGGTTCTTTCGCCTTGGCTGGGTGGAGCTTCCGAGAAAGAAAGCTCGAGTCGAGTGTAACGTCGTCTCTCCGAGTAGGCAGTCCTAAGGAAAGACGGAGGATGCGGGCACGCTCGCGAGTTGGTACCTCTCATTGGCTGTTTGTTTTGGTGCGAAGGACTTTTTATGTTTCATTAATTCAGTGGGAGACAGTTACCCCCTGTGTTGGCGCAGTCTACCCACGACAATCAGTTGAGTGAGAGGCTATACAGTGAGGTTGTGCAGGAAGATTAGAATTGCCCAAAGCTGGAAAGTATTAGGTTTCTCTACATATTCACTTACCCTTGTCAGACCCAGAAATATGAACCACTTCGGCTGAGTATTTTATTTGCATAGCATTTAAACTCCTTTCTCTGCGTTTCACAGTTCTCACTGCGAATCCTAAAATTTATCACTCTGTTTCACCTACGATTACGTAAAGAAAACAAATATACGGCGTAGACACTGAATCTTGGCAGGAGTTAGACAAAAAATAAAATCTAGTGGAAGATATTTCAGCTCTTCGCATTTCTTTCATATGCATTTCTTTCATTATCATTTATTCTAAATGATTGGCGCTTTATATGTGGATGGAGTTTGTGGATTGAGTAAGTGTATGGGAGAATAGTAAGAGTAATATAAGTATGGGCTGTAAGGAAAACGATCAAAAAGTTATCGAATATCCTCGAAACATCGATTAAATAAGAGTGTAGACAGACTTCATGACGCATGAAGCCTCTTTTTTTTGGCGAAAATTATCCAAATTTCATGGCCATCGTGCGCGGTTTGTCCAAACACACTATGAATAATCCACTGTTTTTTAGGCAGTTTTCCTCGCAGAATTTTTATAAATAAAGCAATACCTTACTGAAACAATTATAATTTATATGTTTTTTGGTGAACTAATCACCCAAGTGATCCATTCAATAAGCCGGATTGCTCATCTTAGTGGCTTTATCCTCCCCCCGTTCATATAGCAATGTATGGCTCCACCTATTATCTTTATTCATATATGGTCGGAAAAAGCAGATATCGTGGTGAGATAAAGAGGAAACAGAGTTGGATAAGAGTTAAAGATGGGATAAACTTTAAGAAGCGACTGAAAGCCCGAGACAATGATAGAAAAGAGAGAACTAGGCAAGCTTAAGGAAGGAGGAGGTAGAGGCAAGAAATTATAATGTGATGAGGATTGATGTTACGCTGGAATAGGTTAAGGAGTGTAAAATATAAAAAGGTTAATGATATGCTTTACACTTACTCTATTTGGCAGCATTTGTGCTCAAATTATACAAATGCTAGTGTGTCATTCCACTTAAATTTCATTCTATATTTCGGCGCCACATCGACTCAAAAAACAAGTATGCCTGCTCGAAAAAAATTATTGCTCCTACAAAAGTAATATAATATCCCATTACTTCCATAGGGCATACGTAACTAGCTACAGCAAATACATATTAAACAAAATTCGAGTGTGTTCGTTACTTGCGAGAAACGCGTTTGATATAATAAAATTTTAAGCTCGAATGTGCAATTTTTTTAGGATTGAGGCTAGGGTATTGTTCACTAATGCATCACATTCAAACAAACGTATGTACTATGGCACAAGTATCATATGTCCAGATACGGAGAGGACAAATTAAGCACGTTTTTGCGGAGCTCAATTTTCATCATCCCGCAACTAGGTAACGGAAGAATATATTGCAAAACAAATTTTCATTGTCAACAATACGGTAAAACAGAATATGATCTGCAAATTCGAGGCAACAAGGGTCTTATTTTGGCCGTTTTACTTTGAATTACTCCATTGTGTTTAACGTTGCATGTGTTGTACTAAAAGTGATGAGAATCTTTTGATGATTGAAAGCAGGGCTTCGTATTGAGGGCTATCAGTTATTAATTGCAAAAAGATCCCTATTTTTTCGACGGGAGTTTATTCCTAATATTTACACATGCATTGGTGAGGTAGAAAAAAATTAAACTGAAACAGTTGTTTGAGTTTGAGTTTAAAATTACTTTTTTACTCTTTTTAATAATTTGACGTGAATTTCGTTTCATTTAGGCCTCAAGCAACATTAATGTTCAGAATCATTATTAACCAGAGAATTTTTCTCCTTCATTTCATAGTATATCCTGAAAATTTCTCTTTTGCGGTCCATTTGTGCGATTAAGGACAATGTTCTTATTTTTCCCAGAGCCTGACACTAATTATTTTGAATCTCGCTTTCATCTATTCAGGTTTGGGTATTTTTTCTTTTTTTAACCTAAACGCGCTTCTTGTTTTAGTGAAGCGCCTTTCTTTTTTGGACGAGATCCTTGTCATTTTACTAAGGTGCATTGCTTTCTGAGTGAGAAATTGAAATTTCTTCTGTTCTGATCCTTTTTCGTAATAAAATTATGAGCGTGACGTCAATGAAAAGGGTAGAATTTTTTCCCAATGCTACTAATTAAATTTACATCAGAAACATTTTGTCATATGCATTGAACTGTCAGTGACAAGTACCAAACGACCTTTCAACAAACTGAATTCCGTAATTTTAAATATGTAAGTTAAATGAAAACGTGAAACCTGTAAAATCATAACCATTGCTGTAGATTCCCTTTAATTTTAGAACAGAATAAAAAATATCCTTTGTGATAGGAACTGAAACGATAGAACTTGCATTGTGTTTTTACGAAGTCCTTAACCGGCCCCGGTGGCGGTCGGGTAAAGTTCTCGCCTGCTAAACCGAGGGTTGCGGGTTCGAGTCCCGCCTGGGTGGGTTTTTCACCACCCAGGCGTTGGTCCGGTCCCTGGAAAACCTGATGACAGGCTCAGCAGCCTATCGGGATTCCGGAGACGTTCGGGCCAACAGAATCGTCCGGCAAGCAAAAAAAAAAAACGGCAAGCGTACAAGGTCGCAGCTTCATATTGTGACATTTTGTTTTAAATCTTTGTTATCTTTGATTTCAATGCGCTTCAGGTGTTTGTGATATTTCTCCTATTTCTACCGTATACTTTGGCGTTAGAGTATGCATTTTTTATTATTTTAATAAGCCTCTGATGTTAAATATTTATTTCTTGGAGAAGAAACATATTCTCTTACGATCCCATTCAATTCTTAACGTGTATCGTCATTTCTGCCACAGTCTGGGATATCAGGGTGGATGTAGCAAGATGTAACCACAATTTGCCATAAGTTTAATTTCCCAACCATTGGCACAAGACGTGCGGGCCGCTAAAAGCTAAAAAAGGTAAAAGTTGATTGACGAGGACTGGGAAGGTTGGGATGAAGAAGGAGAGATTTAGTAATAAAATAACATCTAAAATATAAGAAGGTAATTTATCCATTCCAACTCCCAGGATCACTTCGAGGTCGATCGCTGAGGAAACGTACCCATAACGTATTTCTGTTGCCTTTATTCTTATATCATTTGAAAATTTTGTTTTTTCACTAGAAACCTCATTGCCTTCATAATACGAACGAGTGAATGAGGAATAACAACAAATTGTTTTATTAGTTTGTAAGGAAAATATTAAACTAAGTTTTTAGAATATATCTACGTTCAATACTTATCCACTATTCGTTGCGTTTTTCAGCCCATGAAGTCTGAAGAAACTACTTGGTATATAAAAATGCATTCAGGGGGCCATTATTTCATCATAGCATTGCCTGAAGATATAGGGAAAGAGTTATTTAATCAAAATTCAGAACGTTGTCTTGGTAAGGGTTTTGTTGAAATCCAACATTTTCCCTCCAGTAACTGAGGCTTTTTCAAGAGCGCAATCGTGGGTTTAAAGCGGAGTGCTTCTTTATATTCTCATTGGCGGCATGGAAGAAGAGCGGGATGGTTAGGGTTCTGTTAAGATACTCAGAATGGCAACCCTCACTAAGGTGGCGCGTGTCAGGCAATGGATGAGAGACTTTGGATTTAAACAATTCTTGACGCGGAAAATATTCTAAAACGATCATTTTATTCCTTATACCGAGATTTTCCTAAACCATACCTGCAAATGATATTTGGCTATTTTCCTCACGAAATCTACTGAGAAAGTTCTGTCAAAATGATTGAGTAAAATTTTATTGGTGAAAATTATCCAATATATTAATTCTGCTCGCATCACTCGACGCCAACTGATGTATAAAAAGTAGAACTACAAGCTGAAACAGCATCCTAAGGATAGTTTTTCGTAGGAAAGCAGGAATAAGAGTGGAAGACTACCAGTAACGATCTCGTTAACGAACAATATTTAATCAACTTAGTTGAGATACATGAGCGGACAGAGTTACTTTGAATCCTGAAGAGACCAATGCTTTATTCAATGCATATTATTGAGTGAGGCACTTAAAATTAGTTTTTACTACAGCAGGGACGCTAATTTATCTTATCATCATGATCATTAATCGGCGCCATGGTAAATCACTGGTCTGTATCCACCGGCCAGCATCATTTTTCTCCTTTCAGTTCGCGTTTTATTCTCAGATGTCGCCTTGGTCGCCTCGAGACGTACGCTTGCATAAAACTTCCATTCTCCCTCTCCCTCTCTCTCTCTTCACGTCTCATTGCTCAAGACACAGTTGCCTGGCAGCTGCGGCGGGCGTGGGATGGAGTGGTCCAGCGTTGCTTGTATGCCGAGCGGAAAGTTCAAAATTAGGAAGTCTTAAACCAGATTAGGAACTCGATAACTGCCTCGCTCGTTTGTCTAGCTCACGCCACGCGGTCTATCTCCGCTCCGAAATCCGTCTATGACAATCAATACTTGGAACGATTCGGTCCTCATATCTCGAAAGTAATGCATTCAATTGCCATACGTTTGTTGCTCCTTACATTCAAGTAGTTTGCAGCCGTTCAAAATCCAGTCAGTTTCCACCTTCAGCTATGTTTTATTATCTATATTTAGACGGTCTTTCGTGCACTAAAAGAAGTATACAGGAAATATTACAGGGAGAAATGCGTTTTGAAGTAATAATTTTACATCGAAGACGTATGTTGACAGTGACACTGTTAAAAAGTGAAGTTCAACGTTTACCATGGTTTATTCATGAATCCGTTGACGCTAAAAAATCTAAGTACGGACAAAAAAGAGGAGGATGGCAATATTTAAGAACGTATTTAAGTATGAGTTGAAAAATAATTTGATCAAATGATTTGTACGAAAAGAATCGCTTACTGGGGAGTTGCATGGCGCGGTTGGGAATAAAATGAAATTATGTTGAAGAAATTTAAAGATAGATACTTTGGATACATTGGGCATGTAACTTAAGGCAGCTGGATGCGGTAGAACTAAGATAAAATAATGGAATGTATTTGGATTGCGGGAAGAGGGCGCGGAAAAGAGTCAGTATGGTAGTTTGTTTCCACGGTTGTGATATGACATTATGAACTGTAGATTGAGAGTAAGATAGGGCAATAGCATTCCTCGCAGAGGCTTGATCTATATTTCTCCGTAAATGGCTAAACCAAAGATGAAATGCTATTTCCCCTAACCGTCTTCACCATCTTAGAACGAGGCCGATATAACATAACCCACCTTCAGTTCTTGCTCTTGCCTATGCGGTTCTTTAATGAGCAAAAAGGAACACCTAGGATGTGACCGGCGAGGATCCTCTCCGGAATTCGTGTCAGCTTACGCTCCAATTCACAGCGAAAATTAACCTGTTCTCTCTGGAGAGTGGATTACACAAAATACTCTGGATACTTAGAATTCCGGAAATGGAAGACTCGGTACTATTGGACATATTTAGCATTTCTACCTCAGACCGGTATAACCAAACAAATAAAAAATCATAGGCATTGAAGGAATATTTAATTAAGCAGTTTTCAACTTCGGGTATTTAAGCCTTAAAATGCATCGCCAAACGATCCATCTAGAAATTCTTAACGTGCTAAAAATAGGAGGTGAAGCTTATATAGATATAACGTCAGTCGATATTTTCTCATGGTTGTTTTCATATAGAGTTACTTGTACATGCTCTCAATATAAACTTATTTGAATTTGTTTCATATATCTGAACGGCTTTAAGTATCTGGGGACATCTATTTCTCAGTCGTTTGAACTGTTTCTCATGAAATACTACACACCATAAAAAGCGATTTCCTGATGAATTTTAGCAGTGGTACTGTAAGCAGCCTCCTTTAATGGCTGTAATTCAAAGTTTACATTACTCTATCACCACTTTCATTTTATGAAATGTTCTAACATAAGCATGTTTAATTTATTTTAGTACTTACCTTTATATTTCTTGATGTACCTTGAGCCTTCATTGCTTCTTTAAACGTTCAATTACTGGTGGTGGTAAACATAAGCTTAGTCTATAAATAAAACATTTTTCACTGAAAGCGTTATATTTTCCCATAGTTTTTCACGGAATGTCAAGGAGTTATTTACACCTTTTTATTCCTATGCAGTTTTTTGTTCTTATACTCCTAGTATATCTCAATACTAATCTCTGTATATGGGTAATTGTCTATGATTTTACAAATAAATTCATAATAATATCTGCATTACATGTGACACTTGAAGACAAAGAAAACTTTCCATTGATCATTAAGTGGTTATTTTTATTTCATCTTCATTTTCGTCGGAATATACCCTCTGACCTCTAGACCGATGCTATATAAGCTCGGAGTAAATTTAAATTTAGAGATATCAAAGTTTATTACGAAATGAAAACGATAGGCATGCTAGTTCATGAAAGTTGTTGTGATATGTCTGAACGGGTTTATCTCTCATTGGTAATAACTGAGAGAAATTCGAACTTTAAGATAACTACGATCCGAAAAAAGTATCTCTTTTGTGATAATTAATGCTTGATCATTTGCGTTGCTTCTTATGTAAGGGCCTCTAAAAGAACGCCGTTCAACCCTATGAATAGATGTTTGTGAGAAATCTTTCCTCCCCGTTTCACCATCCACGGTGCATTCCATTTAGACAACGCAGGCACGTTAGCAAACATAAGCGCAGATAAGCGCAAATAGCAGCTTGGACCTGTGCCAGCAGTACCGGAAATACGCCAAAAATTCGTAAAAAAAGTTTGTTAGCTCATTCTCTATCATAATACTTCAACAGAAAAAAAATGTGTTGCTTTGCTAATAAATTAAATTTATCTTGATAGCACTAAATCAACCGATCTCGCTCCAATTATCAGTCACCACCGGTAAAAAATGTTCCCAGAAAGGTTATCTCAGCGTATTTGATGAATAGTCTCTCTCGGGTATTCCGCCGGGTTAGCAGTTCCATGTCTCCCACCTTTCGAAGGACCACTTGATCTTCATCTCCAGGGGTTCTGATTGCCGTATTCTCAATTTGGCTAGTATTTATACACGACTACCTGCTTAAAGCTGTAATTACAACTTGTTGCGGAGTGTATATACTAACCAAGTCGTTCTTCGAAACGTCGGGGGACATGGAGTTGCTAACCCGGTGGAGTACCCAAAAAGACCTTATTCTACCACCACCAGTGCTTGTCAGCACCAATCGATGAATCGTCACTTTCCGTAGAATTCAAACATTTACGCAGACAGGTGCGGAAGAGCAGTACGAATCTGTGCCAGCAATTGTGTAATTGTAATATCATTATTTAAATTACCTCGCGATTTAACGAAACAACATCTCAACTTGATATAATAATTAAACTTAATTATAATGTCATTGCATTTGCTCCCATTGAATCTGAGGTATAATTTAATGACAAATGTGTAGCCTAAGTGTTGCTATGGAAGCCACAGCCACAGCAGACGAATCTGGCCCCAAACGTTTTTCAAGTCTACTGCCGTTTGTGCTAACAAATGCGAGTGAAATAAGCGAATGGCAGTCCAATGACAATCCTTACTGCGTAGATCATCTGAAATGTTTCAATGGAAGGCACCCATATAAATAACAGTTGTTTTAACCTTCGATTATTTTTTTTCAATGAGTCGCATGCCGTTTCGTCCGTCACCATGCATTTCTTAATGTGGAGCTGGGATATCGCGTTGTATGTTAACCAAACCATTAGTTTCCACAGTTTTTTTCCACTAAGGAATTTTTCCACCACGGTGACCTCCAGAATAGCGGTTGCGAGCATTAAGGGTCAAAATGCAGTGTTGAGTTCAAAGGAAAAGATTAAGTGCAATTCAAACCGGGACAAATAAAAGTATTTATCTCCCACATAACTTCATTTTTCCCTCAACCTCTGACTTATGTCTTCCGCATATATGTTTCCGCGATATTGGAATTCAGGATTGCAACGCAAAATTTATAGTGTGCCGCAGCAGAAGCAACTTTTTAATGAGATGCTAGCTACTGCTGTCATTATTCAGCACCAATCTATGAACCGTCGTTTTCTGAAGATTCCACATTTATGTCTGAAGCGGCATCCTCACGAATTTCCTTCTTAACGGCGAATGCTATCATATATATTATTTCTCAAAGGTGTTTTTTGTCACAACGCCATAACTCCCATAATTCTTCATCAAAATTAATGATTCAAACATGGTTTAAAAGCTTACGTTCCCCGCTATTGACGAAAAATAGACAAATGGTTTAAAATTAAAGTTTTTGTTTAAAAAATTACCAAAAATTATCAGTGCCATCTGTTGACAATATAATCAACTAATATTTTGGCTATGGTTACGTGCTTAAAAGACTGTAGGAGGCGCCATCTATAAACACATAGTTTAGTTAGATTGTTTACATTCTACATGCAATCAGTGTGACCGATTACCGTTTACGTTTACGTTATGTATCTTTAACACAAACATAAATAACATATAATTGTCCATGGGAAGAAACGGGTAGAAGAACAGGAAGAAACGAAGAAACTGAATACTGTGCAAAATATTTGACAGGAAGAAGAACAGGAAGAAAGAAGGAAGAAACAGGGAGAAGCTGCATACTGTGCAAAATATTCGCACGGGTCAGCTAGTGATACATAATTGAGGTAGCTGATCTAATGGAAAGATAAGACGCTAACGATGTCTCCAGCTTGACTCAAAGAGTCACAGAATAGTGCTAAAGAGTCTGTGTATATTAAGGAAAATGTAATATGCGTCATCACATTTCAAATGTTATCATTTAACTTACCACATTGATCATGCATATTAATTACTACTATAGGTATTTTATACTCGGCTTTTTTCTTAGCTGCATGTTTACAGCAGCATAAGGGACGGAGTCTAATTCACATTTGAGTGGTAAAAGTACCGAATTTTCATTGCTAATGACAAATCACCCAGTGCATTACATCGGATTAATTTTGGCTGTGGAAACATGTGTGGAAAGAGGCTTATGAACGGTCTAGGTGTATAGACTGAATAGGAAGACTAGGCAAATTATATTTCAGATGTTAGGTCACTATGGAAGAAGTCTGGTGGTATTTTAGGCATAGATTATGAGTCGAATGGAGAGGGGACCTAGAACCGAAAATATGCATTGTATGCAAGTATAAATGATATGCATAAGCATACTTAAATATGCTTTGGTATTACACTTAGATTTGGAATACCATTTTTGGGCCTAGCTCAACCTTTCAATCCTCCTACTGAACTAAGTTTTAAATGCAATTTACGGTTTCAATAGTCTATCTTTGAGGTAAGGCCATATGTGAATGGTGGATGCGTGTATCTTTATGCTGCGGATCACAGAAGCGACAATGGAAATCCGCCTGTCGTCTGCTAACTTCAGTAGGAACTAAGGATTTTCTCTAATCAAAACTTGGAATCCCATTCTCCAGATGGCAGGAAATATAAAAATTCCTCCACCAATATCAATTGACCTTGCTTGCAGAATAGAGTATTTAAACACGAAAACTTCGAGACTCGATATTAACGACCCAGAGAAGACGATGGGGAAGTCTTCCATGGAAATGTAGGCGGAAAAGGAGAACCTAACCCGGTCGAAATTCAGCTCAGCACCACAACACGGTAGTCCTCGCGAATGATATACTTGTCGAGTAGTCACACCCCTATCAACCACATCACCCCTCGCTACCGTCTCCTTTCTATTTCCAGCCACACCCTAACTTTCCAGGCGTGAGAAGCGTTCATAATTTGTCTGGGGGCTCGTTGCCATGGGCGATGGATACACGACGGAGCGGTGTCGGGCGCGCAGGGGTCGCACCCTGGCTAGGGTGCATCCGGGCATCGATTTCTTCAATCGCGCCCTTCACATACCCACCCACCCCTTGTCTAATCGTTCTCTTCCACCCTCCTTCGCTCAACGCACGTATTAGCTTACATATATTCATGCATAGCCGTCAAGTTGTTTCTTTTCGGGGTTGGCAATAGAGCTTAAATATCAACGCTAAATATACAATAAAGGCTACGTTTTAATAATTTCATACATAATGTTTCTATTCTTGTAGTCGTTCTCTCCTTTTGTCTCCTTTTTGGAATGCTTCATACCATCTCTCTATATTTATGACTCAACTTTGTCCTCCTCTTTAGAGTGTTTCCCAACTCATTCACATGTGACTTCCTTTTTCTAGCTCCATAAGCATTCCTCACGCTCCATTCAATCCTATGTCAAAAACCTGTTTAGGGATAGGGAATTCTCGTCACGTGAGTCCATTACCGGAGCATCCATTCCGTGTTCTTTCATTACCAATCATTCCTGACCCTATGTTTACCACTCTTACTGCAAAAACGCCTTAGATATTCCATTCCCACAACATCTGAATTTTACCTATCCTATACTTATCCGGAATTAACCATGTTTCGGTGCCGTATACAGAAACAAATAAATGTGCCCTTCAGAACATATTTATTGCATTAACTAATTCTTCCTTTTTCTTGGTTAGAAGAGAAAGGAGACTTTCTAAACTTGATGTTTACAAAATAGGAACAATGGGAAGAATTTAAACAAATGAAACATCGAGGTAGTCCCTAATTACACCTGTGAAGTGGGATTTTGCTCTTTGTATTGACATACATGCATTGGTTCAAACACGATATATTGTTCTCAATACTTCTATTTCTCCTCCTCATTCCCGAGTCTGATTCAATCGGACTTCTTTCTTCCTCCTGCCAGTCACCTATCCATCATTTATCTGTTAAATTATTAACCCTCGTCGATTTATTCAGCATTCCCGGAGTTTTCATTTCTTATTTTTTTAATACCCACTCATTCACGACACTATCTCCACTACATAAACCACCAACTCCTTTTAGTTAACCCACACCCACAGCATTTGGCCCACGTATTCTTATCGTGGCATTCCCAAGTTTCACTGTTAAATGTCAAAGTAGGGAAGAGTACTTCAAAGAGGAGAGAGGACTGCGATTTTTTCCTCCTAATTCCCTCCACGCGCACAACTGTAATCTAAAATCCTATGTCTACCATGTCGTCTCGAGTTTCTCAATGTTATAAGATGAGGTGATCTAACGATATATATTGGTTTTTATGGAAAATGTTTAACTCAATCAGTACTTTCGTCACTGTTAAGTATATTTCACAGCATATGTTAGTAATTTGGAATGCAGCCATTAAATTATTAATTTCATGTTTTTTTATCTGGAATTACATAAACATGAAGGGTGATTTTTGGCTCCTAAATAGATGGGATATTTTTTGTGAATTAAAAGTTAAAATTTAGACGGCTTAGGGAATGTTTTTAGCATTCATTACTTAAGCATAAATATCACATGTATTTATTCACCTTGGATGCTCAGTTGGGCGTTTAGTTGGAGTAAACAAATCCACTGCGGTATTTATTTTAACATTTTGCTGGGCGGTTCACTATCGCTGATATGCAAAGTAATGACTCGAGTTTGGTGGAGAATTTTGTATCCAAACGACTGGAAGTTGTACTTTAGCGAATAAATTTGGGGAAAAATCTTCAACACCTCCCGCGGCAATGTGGTGTCTTTTGATGGTTCCCTTAATGCGTTTTAGATTTGCTCGATAAGTTTCTGTACCATTCGCCTGTATCAAAAGTCTCTACATATATGCTTTTTCTGCATCTTGATATGTTCGGTAAACAGCTCTTCAATTTAAGTGCATGGAAAATCTACTTACGTCTGATATTAGGTTATTCAACATTTCTCCTTTTTAATTGGCAAAAAGGAGTAATAGCAACGTAACATCGTCCGAACTTTATCGTTATCTCCAGCGTAATTTTATCCGTAGATGGATAAGCAGGGCAGTTAAGATTCAGTTTTAGTTTATTATTGCTGAACATTTTGATCTCACGGAAAAGTATGTTAGGATGTATAAAATTTTGAGTTCAAAAATTCTTTGTTAATTGTGATCCATTTAAACTCCACTTTCTCAGGCGAGATATCGTAGAACAGCATAATGACTAATGAAGCTCAAATGATTTCGTACTGTCTACTAATTTTATTTCAACCTCTTGCTACACGTGTTTCAACTGTCTATCAGTCATCAGTCTTGCCTGATGATGACTGCTAGACAGTTGAAACACGTGTAGCAAGAGGTTGAAATAAAATTAGTAGACAGTACGAAATCATTTGAGCTTCATTACTGATCCATTTAAGTTTAACCCAAAACCTATAAAGTCATCGTCCATCAAATACAATTAACGTTTTTATTTAAATTGGATGATGATGAAAGATTATTAAGGGAATTCCTGTGGTTCTTGAATAGAAACTGCCTGATATCCGTTTCTATATTTAACCCTTTTGGTGGTAAGTTAAAGGATTATTTTATTGCTGTGTCTTTTAGAGCAATTTTCCATTTCATACATATTTGTAGGCGCTCCTACTTTCACCTCATCGCAGTATTGCAAGAAAATATTTTTCATGCATTAAACCTACTTCCAGTTTGTAATACAAGAGAATAACTTGCGGACCATATCTTCTCCTTCTGTTATACTGGAGAACGAAAAATAGCCTGCTCTGAGTAAACGCGACTTCGAGAATTCAAATCCCACCGCATAGCAACAGAGGCAGGCTGCATTTGGATTCGCTGCTGGCGGTATACTGCACGTCCACAATATATACATTCATATATGAAGATGTGTAAGTGTATGTATGCATGGATTTCTCTCTTTTTTTATTCATCCTTTGCCTCCCGGCAGCGTTGCTCATTCTCATTCCCCTTTATCGCGATGATGCGCGGAGAGAGGGCGTATGTCGCACGTGTCGTTCACCACGTGCACCAATGAGATCCGATCCTTCTCTCCTTATATTCCTCTGTGTCTCCCAGCGGCGCTGTGTCTGTCGGCTAGTGGAAGGGGGGGTAGGGTGAGAGGCGGGGCACTGCACGCCAGTCGCAGTTTTAATAACAGATCCGCGAGTGCTATTCCCCCAACCGACGTTTTTCATCTTTTTATGATGCATCCGGAGTTTTTTGTCCTTATTATGTGACCAAAGTCTTGCGACTTTCCCAGCTTAGTGCCAGCAAAGAAGAGCTGCAAGTCCTCTCATTACCAGCACAATCAGCGAATATTTTTTATTTTAATATTCTACCAACTGATTGGTAGGGCTTCGGACAGTTCTCACCCAAATACCCCAAATTTTCTCCATATTGCAATGAAATAGTTGGTAAAAATTACACACAAAACATTTATTGACAACCGACCATGGTTTCAACACTTAAGTGCCATTTTCAAGGTGAATAAAGCTTACAAGTCTTAGCTATGTATACAATCGGAGAGGACAAGGGAAAAGCGGGGTGGGGGAATTCGAGAGGGAGAAAAGGATTTTTAACGGAAGAGAAGCGGAGGGGAGGATTGTTTATGCTTCTAGGTAACCGACCAACTGTTTACCAGCTTTATCATTACAATATGGAGATACATAAGTTCCACAAAATGAAGCCTAAAATGATTTTATACGACCCCAAATTTTGTCAATTTGATCCGTTTTTCCTCCAACGAATGACCCACCATGCCCTTCTCTATTCTCCCCTATCCATCTTAAATTCCTCATGTCATCCCCTTCTTCTCCTTTCGCCCAGAATTTCTATCTTCTTCCGTCCCTTTCAATGCTTCCCCAGTGTTCTCCTATTCTCTATTACCCAAGTCAACGTTTTCTCTCTTCTCAAGTTCAAATCCCTGCAGAGGTGAATGTTTGTCAGAGGAAACCCGATATCTACTTGAGTGCCTTGTGGAGGGCACTTGAAGTACGGTACTTCGTCTGTAGGATGAGAGGTTTAACCGTGGTCTCCTTGGCGCCTTTCGTTAAGAGCAGGCTAAAGCCGACGCCGGGTTTCAATCCACCCTTCATCCCTTACCTGTCCCCTATGGCGCAAATGACCTTAGCAGTCGGTCGCCTCCCCAAAATCCAATCCAATCCTCTCTTCTCAATACTTCCTCCATCCATCTATTGAAATATAGGATAATTTTAATAGGAGAACAGTTAAAATCAAAATCCAAGTTTGTGTATGCTCTGTCTGTGTATTTACGTAATCGGCAGTCATAATAATAGGTATTCTGCCGTATAAATGGAAACTCGTGGGAAAGCCTGCCAATGATTCACCCGAATCCTGATCGACAGCAATGGTCTTCAGCGCTGTAACGAAAAGCGAGTATTGGAGTATGGGGTAGGATGGATGGAAACCCGGCGTTGATATTAGTACACTGTTAACCGTACGCTTTATCACCCGGCGGACGGTGTTTTACATTATGGAGCACTCATAATACAGAATTCCCAAGAAAAATTTCCGCCACTGCAGAGAAATGAACCTGGATCCTCGGGATGCGAAGCCAGTACCTACTCCGCTAATCTCCCTTATTTGATCCTCCTTTTGGCGTTTTTGTGAATGCGATATGTTAGGCTTATGTGGTTTTTTTACACGATGCCTTAAGGCCTGGTTACACGATGCATTAACCCGTACTAGTTAATCTGTTAATGGATGAACCCGTGAATGAACGCGAAAATTCACTGTGTAACCACACCAACTTGAGAAAATAGAGCCTGCTCTATTTACATGCATTCCTACATTATTAGGCACATGAACTCGTACGGGTTAATGTATCGTGTAACCAAGGCTTTAGAGATGAAATGGAGCAAAAATATGAAGGGCCAAATTAGTGCGACGCATTTATGATTCAATTGAAGACGTTTCATAGCTTTGTCTCTTGATTTGGTGTATTTCAAATCATGCACTGAATTTGAAAAATTGGATTTAACCACCATATAGCCAGGCTATATTTTCGACGACATATGCTCAAACCCTTCAATTATGATAAAGATTGAAATTTTGGTCCTTTCTGAACAAATTACTTTAAAAATGTACAAAGTTACTTAATTCATCTTCATAGATTATCCGAACTCCCACGTATTTATTGAAACTTGGAACACGTTTGATGGAAATATTGAATTCACCGTAAAATGATATGTCTCCACTGGGGTCAGCATGGATAATGGTATTCAACATTCTGAATTTCCCATATTGTTTATATCTATCGAGTGAATGACACTCGGTTATACAATAATGTGCAAAAAAGCCAAAACTGAGTAAATTTAATACTGCTGTTAATTCATCGTGGCCCGCCAATAAACTAACGCTACATGGAATTTTTATTCTGCGATTTACCCAGTTTGTTTTCTTGTAGAATTTTTACAAAAGTTGCGAAATTCCGCGGAGGAAAATCATTCGCCTCGACCAAGACTCGGGAGTTGGATCTCTCGATATCACGCCAATGTGTTTGAGCCAGTCAAGCTACCGAGACGTCCTTCACCCTTGAGAAATCGGTTTATCGGGTAAATTTGCACGGCGCAATTCTTCAAAGTTACGTTCCATAGATGCTGTAATTCGCGACTCAAAATGTGTTCCCAAATGTGACGCTGATGAGAAATAATCGCGCAGGCCTGCTCGTGCAGCTGCGATCTAGCCGGCCAAGTGAGTCTGCACCCGACTATTTATACTTGCCCCCCGCGCGAGGAGACTGCGTGCCCTTGGGGTGCCGTTGACCCCGTGCCCTCCCTACCTCCCCCTTTCCTCACCCTCCCTCCCCCCCCCCCCAGCAGCCCTCTCTCCTCTCCACCACCCCGACAATCGCCGCTGGATGTCACTTCTCTCTCCGCCCCACCAAGTGTCCCCTCCCACTCCGTCCTCTCCCTCCAACACTTCCTTCCTTCCACTGTTTGCGCGATACTTAGTTTTTGACGGCCGGCATGGAGATCTGGGTCTACCACCTGCGGTCCCGGGTTCGATCCTCCTCCTCCGAGGCTGACGTCTCCCGCAATGGCGATGCGGAGTTTGCACACGGCGCTGGTCCTTGGCCGAAGTGAGTAGTACAAGTCTCCGTACTTACCCCGTGAAGAAATGAGTAAACGCACTCTCAAGCGTTTCTCGCCCTAAGTCTGCTGACATTTTAAAAATTAATTCACGATAAAGGCCGGAGGTCTTGAAAGAATGGAGGAGGCAAAGTGAAATCCACTTTGGTCACAATTTCAAATCATGCCATCCAGTTTATCTGTCGGTGATCAGGAATCTGTTTCAAACGTCAAGAGCATTATTTTGCCAATACTGTTATTCAATTTGAATCTACTATGAATCGACCCTACCGTTGTGCACCATAATTATTACTCTACTTAAGTTTTGCAATGTCTGTTAAAATATTTTTCGGTATAATAACCTATACTGTGTCCGATCGGTCACACTCACATTAGCTACAGTTCATTCCGATATAATTTACTCAAGCCAAATTCTCAGTCCACGTCATGTTGCCGATAAAGCTACGTCATATTGTGGTTAACGATAGCCTAGTACTATAAAAGCGGACCTTAATGTTTTCTCAATCGACTGGTTTTATAGGTATCAACTGATTTGGATTAATCGGCGACCATTCATTTTTTTGTACTTAGTAAGTCCTATGGCACAGGACCCCTTAATTATATGTTTCAGTTTCTCATACAACGTGTAACGTGGACCTAAAATAAAACAAAAAACTTCATATTAGGAATTACAGTGGGTGAATAAGGAATTATTTACTGTTTGCTGTCGGTCGACGATCATTTAAACGGTCATTTAAACTAGATGAAATACGTAAATATTCTACTTTTAAAACTTGATGTTATGTCAGGCTCGATAGTAAGAGTAATCACATAGCTAGCAAAACTATGTCCAGACGACGCTCATTGTCTTTGAAATAGACTGAACATTCTGAAGCTCAAACGGCTGACTTTTATACTGTTTTGTTGGAAATTTTATTCATTTTATATTATGGCTGTAATTCAAAAGTTATCGTTTGAACCTGATCATTGAAGATTTTATCCCGAATAATTTCAAAATTTTATACATTTTCGTATTTTATTTCTTTCTTCGTGGTGGGCCTAACTGGATGTGAAAATTACTCGTAAAGTCAAACATTGTTCAATAATACACCACATTATGTACCACACTTCATTTCACCCAATCTTGGCCATGATTTTGGCACAGCGTGCCATTATAACGGAGTTATTATGTACCTTGATTGTGGTTCGTATTGCCGAAACTATGGTCGGCTGTGAGTGAAATAAAGGGTGGAATATAAAACGGTGTATTGTTCAGCAGTTTTTGACGAAGAGTTTTCCCACAAAGTTACGCATTAGACTTTCACTACCTTGTATGTAGAATCCATTATTAGAATTAAATGCTGTATTATTACATTTGATCTCTCCTATTTTTGTAAGTTTTTAGAGTTCTTCGTAGTTCTTAGGAAATTTACACTCAGAGAAGGTTGCGTAAAGTCTGGTTGCGTTCGTCTCACAAGTCACAGCTAGTGTCACGGTTATGTAAGAAAATCTTTAGAAGCTATTTCCAAAAGTTTCTTCCGTATAACTTAGATTCACACCACACTAACGACGCTACCTCATGATGAGAAACTGCATTTGTATGCATTAAAGAATAATAATGTAATGCTGCATAATTCTCCTAATTGTACTTCGATGCGAGTGGATTAAAGTTTGGCTCACAAAAGACTTCCACTTAAACTCCTTGAAGCAACTGATAGTCAACCGTAACCTCTCCTTCAGCGTGGTAACGTGGTCAATGATTTATATATCGCCTCTTGGCTGCTTTTGGCATGCATTTTTTACTGTGCTTATTAGCATATTTCAGTGGCCCTTTTTTGTTAAATTTCCTTCTTATCGACGTGTCAAGGATACAAATCGTTAAAATAAGTAAAATTCATCTGACATCTGCAAAATATTGAGGGCCATATCACGTTGATGACTCATGAAACGCTCATCATTCTACCCTCATGTATTTTGTGTTCCACCAACTTAAATGGAACTATTCAATATTAATATTCAAAACTACCTTAATATTTTCTATGGTAGGGTAATAATTTGAACTTTCTAAATGCCATTAAATTTATTTTGGTTTTGCATTAGTCAGAATCATGGAACCTCTCGCAATTTTCTGTATTTTGTTGTCATTTCAAAACTTTCGATGCATATCTCTTGTCGTTAACCTTTACTTCTTGCTCCTTATACCATTTCTGTCTTTTTTCGTGGTTCAAAGTTCCCATTCCCTCTCTCTAATGTTCTCGCGCTTACCTAGCGTTTTTCTATGTAAATCACCCTCATCTAATTACCAACACCTTTGAACAAATCCTGGAATAACCTTTTTTTATCTTCTCATATTTCAACAAATGGTATCAACTTTTTTTGCGCCCTCACAATCTCAACCTCTACCTTGTTTCACATTCTCAGCTGAACAGGCCTCCCTCTACATAATTACCCGCACCCACGACATATCATAGTCCTAATAAGGCCTTGTCAAGCATAGGCTATAGTTATGGAGTAATGTTGGCCACGCGAATCTAGTGTGTGTGGAAAAATATAGAGATGGTTAAATATTTTCCCCTGTGAAAAAGCTGCCTCACCTATCTTTATTTCCTCTGATTTGATTTTCGTTATGCATTGATTTTAATGAGACTGTATTTGTTACCTTTGGCCTGATTTAAATAAACAATTAAAAATAAAAATATCTGATAAATTATACATATTTTACATTGAAGAAACTTTGTCTTAAATTTGAAGATTTTGATGAAGTGATTTTGAGATTTGAAAAGTCCGACATTTATTCCTGTAAGCGAAATAAAATATTTTATTAATTATTTAAAGGCTGCCAATAATAACAATGGTGACGCAAACAAAAAATGAACAGCATCAGCTGATTGTTCAGGATTGATGCGAGACTTATAACACTTTGTTGATAGCGGAAGTACTTAATATTAGAGATTAAAAAGTAGTGATGAAGGCATCTTGGAGCACGAAAAAAAGCCTTCTCGTTTAATAATGGTTCATTGAGCATCTCAACCATACTAATATTGTCATTGTGAGTAGTTTTCCATTTGCATACATTTACATATATGTCCTTTGTAGCGCAAAAATACTTTCATTGATTCCAGTGGTTTACGCAGATTTTCTACACTCATTTTGTCGATCGTTCGATTTTTAGGATTCCGTTTTCTGCTCTGATGGTGTTACTCCCTTGTTACCACACATTCATCAGTCCGTGGTTAGTTGCATTTTCAGTGCTCGTACTGTCAACCTCACTCACCGTACGGTGTTGACGGTATTTCAGTCATATAGTTCAGACGATATTTCTATCTCTCTGTTGCTCGTGTGTTGGCAACACTGGTCGTGATGACACGGGAAACTGGTATTGGCAGAAAGGAACGCGTGAGGAGCACGTGTGCCAACACGCCCAAACCCACATTCCTTCGACCGTTCGCCTCCTCAGAGGGCAGCAGAAGACGTTGATGCGAACACATCAAACATCTTCAACTTATCTGCCACCGCGTAATTCACGACTGCGCTTCTCTTCCACTCTCGTTCATCTCGTCTCCCTTTAGACAAGCTCTATACTTCCACGCTTTCGACTTCCCAAAGGGGAGGGGCTGGCTTTTGCCCTTTGAGATGTGGATTGGGGTACCAGGAGCGCGAATCCATTTTCCCAGAGTGCACTTTGCCCTCACAATACCACTCGCGTGCAAACAACTCACCTCCTCTCCAGTCGAGAGACCATGAAAAGCTATGAGGGGGGAGGGTGTACTGGGCCATGGTGGTTGGGGGCGGGGTGGATGAGGGTAATCCGCAAAATCGTTTTCCCTCAAGTCTTATTTACACCCTGGTGAGAAGTTTTTGAAGAATGTTTATATTTCCATCATTCCATTTTCTCTGAAAAATACGGAAGGAAAACATAGATTCTACCGTATTCGGGACTTTCCCAAATGTTTGCGATTTTCATAACTACGTGCACTGAAAGATTTTTTTGAAATAACTGAAAAATTCTTTTTTTTCCTAGGTGGGAGGGAAAGAACGCATACTGAAGTGGTAAAAGTGCTGCATTAGAGCCTTCTATTGTGTCAATACCGAAGAGCTGACCTTTCCTTATTTTTTCAGGCAAGATGGAATTCTTAGACTTGTTCAAATTAGAGGTTTTTCTCCGTAAAGAAAGCCATCTTTGGAGTTTTTCTGTATTTTCCTTCATCAATGTTATAAATGGTAATAACCTCATTGAGGAGGTTATTTAGTGCCTGTACCTCGAAAGGAGATGTTTTCATTTATCGCTACCACCAATGTGGAAAGAGTATTAATTCTGTTGAGTTATTTTGATACATTTTAAGATTAACTTAGTCCTTTTTCTGGTTAGCCGAAATTAAACAATTATCCTTTTTTAATGTTACTTACTGGAATAATGGCGCGTTTTTTACAGCTCTGGGCTACCGAATGTAAGTCCGGGACTGATCTCTGGGAATTAAACCTAGACTGACTTATTATGTAATCGCTTGTTTATTCTTCCGGAATCATTTTTGAGAAACTATAGGCTGCTACTAGCATCAGTTGCAATATTACTAGATCGCAATGTTTCTACGCTTGTAAACACACGTGCCTTAACGTATAGTTCGTACACGCCAACCTCATTGACCTAATTTTGGGTTAGAATATGAAGTTTTTATCTATGTTTGGCTAAGTTTTGCCTATTGTTTAGAATATTAGCTTAAGAGTCCCAAATGTATCGCATTTATACTTCCCTCCAGTTTCTATGGACACTATTCTCTGTATCTAATCCTAACCTCCTTTCGAGTAGCATGTCGTTCAGGCTCTACAACAAGATAATGATGTATATGAAATGTCATAAAGTCTTTCATTTTTTTGCAATGACTCACGTAAGGAGTCGGCGCCTTGCCCGGAAATCCGAATTTCTCTGTTTCAGTCACTGGTTCAGGCGACCCTTCTTTCTTGGCCAATTTCAACAATCCACTGTTTCCGTTCTGTGCGAATGTTGAAAAGAAATTGAGAAATTTAGGAAACCATTGCATTTCTATGAAAATTACCCCTTAGACGACGGTGGAAAAAAAGAATTTGACTTGATTTTTACATTTTAACTCAATCTCTTTAATAGACATGCGACCTTTTATCATATTACATCACTAAACACACGGATATTGCTGGAAGACATCAATTTGAGGCACGAGCCAATCCGAGGCTACAGTCCAAAAATATACTGCATAAGATCATCCGGTATAGCAATTCAGTACTGGCAAACTAAGTGAAATTTAGTCGTTATTATATTAGCTCCGCTTTGTAATGCCTCACTCTCTCGTTTCACTTGCATTTTGAAGCGTATAATAGACCTGAAAACTACCTCATACCTATATGTGAATATGTATGGATAAATATTCTGGATATTACACAATAATCATGATTATGAAATATATTTCAGTGTATAAATCATGGAGTTCAATAAATGGACACGTAAAAGTGTGTGGGTACTGCTATATGTAGTACAAAATAATCATAATCACTATTTAATTTATCATCAAGTAATTCACGTTGAGAAAGAATTCATTAGACATTTAGTGTAAATTTCTCGGGCTCGCCACCGGGTAAGATAAGGCTGTCTATAAAAATCTTACCCGGTGGCGAGCCCGAGAAATTTACACTAATTTAATTCGCCGGGAAAGTGTAAAATCATACATTAGACATTTATTCCTGCTGCGGCTCATTCCCGGACAAAGTGCTCATCTTGCCCAGGAAATTTACCCCGAGAGCATGCCTGAATACTTTCGATCGGTCCCTTCAAATTCGAAACGGCTTTTTGGAAGGACGTACATCGAATCGATGAATGTGCTGAACCGGATCGCATGCTAGGAATATTAATTGAGAGGCAAGTCCTCTGCTTAACTAGGGCATTGCGAATGTACAATTTTTCGGGCATAGCTCGCATTATCATTTGAATTCATCGACACTTTGGGCTTCGAATCGACGAGTCGATGTGGAACAAAAAATCATTGAACTCGGTCACTTGACATCGCAGTTGAACTGTGGGTGACGTATGTCACAAATGGAGCATGTCGTATCTCATATCCGATAAGCAATTCAAATTAATGCAGATTTTTGATAGAAAAAGTTTTCCAGGAACGAAGCGTTTGGCATGTCCCGTTGAATTTTAAACGCCGACATGCAAAATCAGTGTCAAGTAAAATCAATCATCCCGATTACCAATTTCACCGCTAAAGTAATTACAGCAAAGTAAATCAGTTTGTGTCGTGCACGAATTATGTGTCGTCTGGATCTTGAATGGATACTGATTTTTGGAGTACAGTTTTAATCGAAAGCATTCATATCCATTCAAAGTGATAACCTGGTTTAAATTTTTCTGATTTTTTTTTATTTTTGCCTATCTTATGGAATTTTTTTATGGCGCTAACAATATACTACTTCTTCTCTGATTTTTTAGCCATATTCAATTATTATAGCCTCAGCAATGTATCCGGCAAGATAATAAAATCTGTATTTTTGATATAGATTGATTTTTTGTTAATGGATTCTGCATGGTAAAAATACGTATATAGCTAGAGTATCCCTAATCCATGACAGTTGAGGCTAATAGTCTCGTATTTACGTTAAATTCCATTCGAGGTCATAAAAATCAAGTATGATAGTTCGCTATTTCCGAGATGATATCATAATGATCTATTTACTATATTCCATAAGTTTATGAAGTAAAGTGTTCCCATTTCATACTAACGCCTTTTTTCATTTTAATTGCTCATCTACCATTCTAGGTGGATTTAGACGGAGATTATTAATACCTCTAAGTGCTCACAAAATATCAATTAGGTACCATTAACAGAAGGGTGCCAAAAGATGATTACTAGAAGGTTAGAAGAGAAAAAAATGGCTCCAATCAGTATTAACTGAGCCAAACAACAGATTTTTGTTCTATTGCAACAGAAAATGATTGTGATCAAATCATTAGCATTCTGATTGCCTTTTTTATTTTTTACTGGAATTCAAACTTTAATGCATGAAGGGTGGGAAAGAGGTTCAAGTAAAATGCAGACAACGCTCGCGTAAAAATTCAGTTTTGCGTTAAGAATAATTTTGTAAATTAAAAAAAATCAATTTCAAGTACTTTACAAATTGTCAATTCATGGTCCAACAGTAATTCGATTGTTCTCGTCTCATCAGTATGCACCATTATTTCTCGTCATTCCATTCACCAAGCATAGATTTCTAACCTGATATTATGTATCATTGATACACTCTTTCAATGGCATTGCTCAATCCTGGGAAGACCGAATCAAATGGGTATCTGATTTATATTAAGCACATTCTTTTCTAGTTTTATTGATGATTGTTGCATTAAATTTGTGATGAAGATGATGTTTTGTAACAGCGCCAGCTAACTGAGAGGATGTACCATCCTTGTTGTGTGCACCATGGTGTTCTGCCACATTAGGACCCTGGACAACTCATTATCAGAATAACCGTCCTATTGTGAGTGATTAGCTTAAATATTTTGTGCCACATTTAGTCCCCTTTGCCTGAAATCCTTCAATATTTATTTGTTTCAATCTAGCCTTGTTTTCAATCGATTCTCTTATAAAAATTGCGAATCCATTTATATGCCGAGAAAGTTTTTTGCGTGCATTGACGCTGCGAGGTAATACGTGCAACGTGGGCGGGGTTCATCGTCACGATCTGCTTTCAGAGCGATTGTTTGGCAGCGTTCTTCGTTTTGTCCTCGCATGCCAATCGAGTTGAGCGCTCTGAAACGTGCATTGCCGCGTTGCCTAGCGAGGTTCGCCCATGCCACGCTCATTCATGCATGCAGTGGGCTGGCTGCCTACGGTGGATTGGCGAATAGAGGAGGGAGACATATGTATATATAAACGCAGAAAGCAGACGGGTGGGAGGGTGGGCCTATGTTGAGGTTGTGGTTCGGACGAGGGGCCTCTCCGTGATCACTTCCCGGCGACCGTCGACCCATTCCCCGTGGAGAGTAGGGGTCCCGAACTCGTCCGGCTCGCTGTCCACCCATATGAGAGGCCTTTTTCCTTCCTTCCTTTCGAGGAGCCAGCGCTGACTCGTGATTTTAAACTGTGGAGAAGGAGGCGCTGCGGCGGGAGAACACCAGTGAGACTTCAGAGCGAAGTTTTGTGTTCGAGCTAAATTATAATTTCGACTTCGTTTTCATTTCATTTCGATTTCGATTCCAAATTAATATTTACAATTTTCCAAGCATTGCGTCCATACGGCATTTATATTACTCCAGAACTTTTCGCTAAAAATCAGTGTTTCTATGTCCCAAGGTTATTGCAACGCGGCCTTTCTGTTCCCCGACCAACTGATTCGAGAACGTGAGGTTCTCAGCCTAATTCTGGTATCGTGAACTTAGACTGAAGAACTCTTGAAAATAATCAAAAGATATTTTAAAATAAGTTTTACCTCATCTTATCAGGAGTGGTTTTTCTTCATGCTTTAAAAAATACCAAAAACTCATCTTTAAAATATATTTTAACATATTTTGAAAATATCGATTTTTGGAAAAGGTATGCTACTCATACAGATGTTGGCGATGAACTTGCAATGAGTTTCATTATACATATTTAATGAAAATCTTCTGTTAATTAGAGCTGAATTTGTGCAGAGGCCTCATATTTGAATTTTTTCAAGAAACTCTCACCCACTCCTGAAAATTTGATTATTGATTTACGAAAACACCTCCAACTTGGACATATTGGACCTTCAAATTTAGCGAAACAAGTAGCCATAAGTGTGCTTTTTTGCTGTTATAAAGCCAAAAAAAAATCTTTGGTTTGTATCAGTTTATCGTAATCCCAGGCGCTGTTTGTCCTTTTCGTGGTCACTTAATTATCTCACGGCGCCGCGACATCAGTCTGTAATCGAGCCGTCTCCCATTCACTCGTGGGAGTGTCCTAAGATCTTTGAATGGTTTAAAGCTTCAGGAAAAACGATTTTAAGAGCTGAGAACAAAAAACTGGACTGTTAATATCATCCGAATTGCTATTAAGTGGAGAGAGGAGATGCTTCAGTGAAACGATGAATGAGAGCTTGAATATTGGATGTGTTGGCTGGGGGGGAGGGAGAAGGGGAGAAGCGACGGTCCAGGGCACAGGAAGTGCTTTCATGCTTGCGGGTTAGCAATCTTGTCCCGGGTCGTGCGCTCCCCAATCATCATCATCTCGCGAGACATTCATTTCGATGAGAGGGGAAGGAAAGCCCCCCTTCGTGACCGGAAGCCTTTTACGGCTTGCTCGAGGGTAGTTGAAGGGCGAATTTGCCTCTGTATTTAAGAACCGGCCGGCCAGCCACTGCCCCCGAATCGAAGCGGGTACATCTGCGTGTGATCTTGGCTCTCCGTGTACACACCAGGCAAACGATAAGTAAACAGCGGACGATGAACAACGACGTCTAATGAGACGGTAGAGGAACAGAAAGAGGAGCGGGTGGCGGAAAATTGGAGACTAAGATATCAAGGAAGAGGATATCTCTGTTAGCGGGGTGTGGCAAACCTCGGTGATTGTTCCCATGTGATCCATAGATCGTGAAAAGTACAGTTTTATTTGATGCAAATATTGCAATTAAATTGCCTCCCCAACTATGAAAGTGTGTGAAGTAAGGTAAATTTAATGAAGGGGATAACCTCTACGACCATTTATATTCAATTCAGTGGCATGCATAAGAATTCCAGATTTCGACCACATTTTGTCTCTACATTGTTGCTGTAGTGGCTAAAAGAAGTTGCGGCGGTTCTTGAAGATTAGAATTAAGACTCTTCTTTCTTCCTCCTCACTCTACCTCGCTTCACAACTCCTCCTTAATATTCGCCACTCCCATATCTCAATGGTTTCTAGCCTGCTCGTATCCTCTTTCCGCAAGGCGCAAGTTTCCGCCCCGCACGGAGCCTAACTCCGTATTAAAATCTTTGCTAATCATCGCTTGATCTCCTCTCAGGGCCACCTCTCATCTATTTCCAGTTAAAAATCCTTGCTTGTTTGAGACAAAGCCACATCTAAAGATGAAGAAATGCAATGACAAGGTATGTAATTGACTTCTGGTGAACCTGAAGAAGATTTCTAAATGATTACTTAATTTTACTCTACGCGATCAGGCCCAGTGGACCGCGCGATGTCGGGACCAAGGCTCTCCACTCTTCTCTTCTTTTGGCTATTTCCCTCCAATCTTCCCAGGCTCTATTTGCTGTAGATCCTCTCTTATATTATCCATCCATCTTTTCTTTGGCCTTCCCCTTGGTCTTTTCTCCTCCCAGCTCGTGAAATTTGCAGGTTTAGGATTTCGTTCAACGTTCATCCGTTCCTCATGTCCTATCCATTCCAATCTCCTGTTTCTTAGTAATCCTGCTATGGTGTTGTCTTGATAAAAGTCATATAGTTCCTGATTATGTCGTCGTCTCTATTCCCCTGTTAATTCGTCTTGGACTGGCCCATATATTTTCCTAAGCACCCGCCTCTCAAATATTAAGTTTGTTTAGATCTTGTTTTCGTGTGCTCCAGCTTTGGCACCCATAGAGAACCACAGGGAGAATTAATGTCTTGTACAATGTTATTTTAAGCTCTCTTGATACATTCCTTACCAATAAGTTGAATGGTTGGAATGAGCGTTATAAAATCCACGGCCTTCGTTGACTTATATTATTCAAGTATAAGTTTCACTTCGTTATCTCTCATCACTCTAAAGCAGAAAACTGAATTTCTCTTTCGCCTACTAGATCCAGCCTTGAAAGATGAGCGTATGGTATTCAATAAGTTAATGGTCCTATGTCCCGCGGCGGATGTCTCTCGAATCTGATCTGAAGAAACCTGTTTTCTCCTCTATTGGATTCCATGGATTGTGGTGTGAGGGTGCTGTCCATTAGGTAGTGTTGGTTGGGTGTTCAAGAAAGATACCAAAATAGCTCGCCCTGGGCCTGCCCGTCAACAGCCGCGATCCTCGTTTGGCTGGGACGCCACTTATGTTTTCTTCTTGAGAAGCGTTTTGTTATGATCATTACCAGTATAGCAGCGGGTATGTTGGCAATTTCTGCCCCCATTTGTATCAACCCCTCCACCAAAAAACCCCATTTCTGTTTTTTTAAATCCCGTGTTTATGTCAACCGTCCAAGGACCCTAGAAGACCCGAAGGCCAACATCCGGGCAGAAATTGGCAACATACCCGCTCCTATGCTGGTAAGGTTCATGACTAACGCCAGAAATCGGCTTATTCAGTGCAGGGACAGTGGGGGGGGGGGGGGTGTCACCTACCTGATATGATTTTCAAAACTGTGTAACGCAAAACTTTAGATATGTACCTACTACACTATAAAAAATTAAAAAATTCTCATTCATAAAATAGGATTTATTGCGTTTTGAAAAAGGAAGTTATAATGCCGCACCCTGTAGGAATACGTGAGAATTGCTAGGATAGTTTGTGAATTATTACAATGAATAAATATATCTTACCATTTATCAAATCCATTTTTATTAGCTGCCTTTCAAAATTCAATCTTTCGAGTTCAATCAAGACCTTCTGGCCCTTGATGAATGAATAATATAACTAGATGGCAGTTTTTCTACTTCCCAGGTAATGTGAACTATTTTCTATGTATTAACTATGAAAAGTATTAAATTGAGGGCACTGAGCTTTTGTTAACGAGCACATCAAAATTTCAAGGGTTCATCTAGAGATTTTCAAAATGACAAATTATTAGTTCCCTGCCAAATTAGTTCCTCTAACCTGAACTTCGTTTATGATTCACTCATTTTTTCATTTTATGCTTTGAATTTTATTTAGAGATCATATTTATGGATTATAGCTTTAGCAGGAAAAATGTCTAAATACATAGGGGATAGACATTGGAAATAGGGCGTTACTATCGTTTGGCACATACCCATGTAATATGACATCACATTAGGAAATAGAAGATGTGAAGTTGATGAGGAATATTAATTTTGGCGTATGCGAGTTAAAAGGTAGCAAAGGACTCGGGAATGAAGGGCAGATCGGCTTGAAACCTAGAAGCATTGCTTTTTTATTCAAAAACACCAGTGTGAACGCAGTTTGAAGCATATTTTTTAATGACGGCTCTTTCATTCTAAATATTCTAAAATGGTAGCAAAGAATCATTTTTACGGTTTATTACTTAACTTTGTAGATGTTTATGGTCAATTACTAAAAAATACGGAAGATTCTACTGATGTTTTGTGAAATATTAACCGCTTTCATTACATCAGAGCCTAAGAGGTACCCCAAAAGGTCATCCCAGTAGATAAACGGTGATATGTACCTTATATGTGACAATCTTAGAGGAGTTGTTAATAGGTTTTTTGAAAAAGAATGCCCGAATTCATTTTCAAGTTTTCTACTGTTATGGTTTGACGAAAAAAAAATATTTCGGACAAGGCTATAGATGAAGGATACAATTTGATAATTTTTATGCTTCAGCGGATTCACGGTCGATTGGAGAGACCTCTGTGAGCCTACGGAAGCATAAAAAAGTGATTCGGGAAGTTTTGACGATGAAAAGACCGCTGCTATGCTAGTCTTGGGACTGTGGTTAAGAGGAGCGGGGGTTACACGAGACAGAAAAATTGGATTCCTTGCCTGAATTTGGTGGTTATGATTTAAAAAAAAATTAAATTTTGAAGACACCAGGAAGGTATTTCAGACTCCTGTTAAAAGGCATGTCTTCTCTCGTAGAAACATGGATTGATATATAGCTGTGATCGCCAACTGGTGGTACGCGATCCACTGATTTTTTTCAGAAATTATACTGATCCATTGAGAAATAAGAGAATGAACAGTGCTCACCGATCTGAAGTTCGGTTTGCAACAGGTATTTGCTCCACCCTCCTATCAGCTGTTTCATTCCAATTTTAGCTTCACTTTGGCATCTTTCAGATTTTCCTTTACACATTCCTTTCTTGTTCTTACACAATAAATTTTCTCATTTATTTTTCTCTTCAGTATTTGATTGTTGTGGTAAAATAAGTGATCTTAGTAACCCGCAGGAATCACTATTGTGAGTATAGTGTCCCGCGAGGCTTGTATGATCGTCGACAGATGACATTGATGGAGTTCGATTATGATAATAGCGCAATTCAATAGTACTGATTTGGGTAAAAAAGAAATGAAAAGTAAATATATTTGTAACGATCAAATGATTTTAACAAGGGCAGCCATTTTGGATTTTTCTGTAACTGATTCCATCCCCCAAACAGTAATGGGGGCGTGTTTACTGATTTAATGCATTTGTGTCAACTGCGCTATATTTCTAGTCGAACTTTATGTGGAAAATTGTGGATATACTGGTGCTACATAATTAGAAAGAACATCAATTTTTCTCCTTAAATCCCGAAAAAGAATACATGAACGAACCTGTTTCCTCCCGAATTTTTTCGCGTCAAAAGTTTTACTCCACAAGGCTGCTCTTGAAGGAAGTAATCGGATGGATTGTTTTTCCGGATTCGCGGTCGATTGAGTAGTCCTTTTAAACGGTAATCCTTGCCCGCGACCGTCGGAATACCTCAGGGGCCGTGTCTCGTCAAGGATTGTGCATCGGTACGGCCAAAGCTTTGTTGCTAGGCGACCGATCACTCGTTCCAGAGGGCGTCGCATCTGAGGGCGCCTCAAAGTGGGAGGAAGGGGGAGTGCCGGAGGACGAACGGGTAGCCTCCTCCCTCCTTCCCCCCCCCCGACCTCTCCTCCCCCTCACAACTCCTTCCAATCCACATAGGCCATGTTCGTGTTGAAGTCCCCTACCACTCCCTCCTCTTATTCCCCGCGAAGGAAGACGATTGTAGGAACCGGCCTGCTCAGACTGCCAACCGATTAGTCTGTTCTCGGTAAGCGCGATCGCTTGTCGTCGCAGCAACCGTAGGTTCGACCGTAGGCAATCGAAAATAAACGCCGGTCATCCTGATTTTTCGAAGAGGTTAGTTCCTGAGACCTACTATAGACAACTCCTGAACCTCCTCCACTATCTTCCACCTATCGAAGGAGTTCACCGAGCATCCATATCTCTCCCCTACATGGCGACTTCCTGGTTCCTCGTCCCGACTTCTAGCAACTTCCTACAGGTCAGGTCACATCACTCCCCGAACATATTCGCGGAATTTAGCTTACCGTCTGCCACTTCCTGCTCTCATACTGTCTTGAGCGTGGAAATTCCTTTTAACAATAATTTTTTTTTCTGATCTCAGTCTTACACATTTTTACTCTCTGCATAATTAATGTTCTTTAAATATTATTTACTAACTCAAGTTTCTCTGAATCTTATTCGCTGCATTGATCTCTTCCCCTCTCCATATAAGTTGTCCAATACGCATAGGAAAAGAGAATGCTTCTGCCGTCCGTTTGCCAAATATTTACCTCACACACTTCCACTATCTGCGAAGTCCTGTTTTTTTCTTATATAATACATCTCCCCGACATTAACGGTAGAGTTAACAACTTAACATTTCCTTTGGCATTCGTCCCTTATCTTGAAGCCATTATTCAATGGTCCCCTTCTTATTAAATTCTTATTGCCTCACCCTAATTTTAATTGGCAGTAATTAGCTTTACATCTGCTTCCTCGTGTTCTCTTCCTCGATTAAGAATTGACACTCGGACTAGCATTCATTTTATGCCATGTGTCCATCTTTTACTCTCCACTGTCAGTAATATTTTTGTTTATTTTTAAACTTCAAAATTGACCATATCTTCCACTTGGTCTCCTTTTTTGGTTTGGTTTCTCACTTCATATAGACACTATTGCTTCACTATTGCTTAAGACTAGAACTAGCTTCTACCATCCAGGTGAAACACTCACTCCGGTCGTGGTTTTATAAGGATTAATTTCTCTTTCGATGGGCCGTTTCCTGCGGTCCCAGTTATGTTTTGACCTTCGTTCGCGTTCTCCGTAGCGCGTTCTTTTTTTAGACCGTCCGTAGACCAGACTGCTCTTTCGCACCACCATCGCTGCTCCACGCCGTTACGCCTCATTTCCCGATAGAAATTCTCCACACGTGTATCCTCAGTTCTCGCTTCATCATCTCTCCCGTTCAGCTTTGCTCGGGGTCAACCCATCAGCAAGGGCCAAGCACATTCAACCGAACTAAAAAAATAATAATGAATACTTTCCCCAATTTGCATGACGATTATTGTCAACACACTTTCCAACCGATATCTCCAGAACAAACAGTCTGAGGACTTGGTGTTCAGTTAACGTGCTTTTCTCATCCCGGCAGACCTTAGTTGTCCTTCTGCGTTCGACCTGCTAATTCTGTCCCAATCTTCTTCTGGTTTTCGAGCCATCTTTGTAAGTGTTACAATTACTTATTCTGCTTATTTCCTCTCAGAGAGTGAATTCATCTCGCCTAGCATCAATATTCCAACTTCCGATTTCAGTGTTCATTTCACGCGCGTTGCTGCGACAGCTGGTGATTTCAGTATTTCTTAAGTTTCTTCGTGCCCCAATGCCTTCTCGTTCTTTTATTCTTTCAATAAAAAGTTCTCTGTTTTCTGCAGATTTCATTTGCCTTTTATACTCCCATGGACTTAATCTTGAGTCAGTAAATCTTTGCAATGGGCTTCAATCGTTCTAGATTATATTTCGGAGTTCAGTTAACGAGTGTCGCTACGTCGTAATCGACTGAAGTACCTCTAAAGCATTTCGCCCTCAAATTCTTTCCTTTGTTTTTCTTAATTTGAGGTGCATTTTTTAATTTTTTTGCTTCACTCATTCGCTCTTTTCTTTGCCATGGAGTTAATTCTGAGACGGAAGCCTTTCTGAAATGGACTTCATTGTCCCCATGGACCCTTTTTCGGCTGGAACTTCCTGAGATCTCGCACTTTATCCTCCACATCGTTTCTTTTGATCTTCATCTTCCCTTACATTACCTCCGCCTCCCTCTTCTCACCTTAGCCGTGAACTCCTCCCTCGCCTCTTCCGCTTGACCTCTTCCTCCTCATGGAGTGGCCACCTTTCTACTCTCCTCGCCCTTTGAGCGTGATATTTCTCAACGTTCCTCGTAATTTACTCCACCGTCTCACCTCTTGATCTTTCCACCGTAGCGCATCGGTGCTCCTCTTCTGTCTCCATCCCTCCCTCTCGCGGGCACTCTGCTCCCACCACCACCACGTCACAATTACCCACAATTCCTCTGGACAATTCTTCCTTTTCTTACTCACCGGCTTCAAGTTTTACAAGTCTTACTCCCTTTCCTCCGGCCTTTAAGGGAATCGATTCCCAGTTCCCGATTCCGGTTCCTGGCTTCCGTCCTGAGTTTTTAAGATCGCCATCCCTGTGTACGTGTTTGAAATACTTGGATTTTCACTGTTTATCATCTTTTCAGCATTTTTTCTGCCTGTCTAAATTAGCTCATCTCATCAGCTTACGGGAATAAGTTTTAATTGAGCCATGAAGGTAATTTGCCTTGATTTCCCTCTCAGCTCAAACGTGGTTTGCTATGTTTGCTTCTATCTATCCTTTTAAATATTTTCTCCAGTGTTGTCGTTCTCCTCCCTTTTTGACTTTGGTCTTCCGCATCCTTTGAGATTTTTTTTAGGTCGGTATTGCATTCCCTTTTAAGAAAAAGTAATTTCCGTTGGCCTCTGAGGGTGATTGACCTTGTGCAATTACTCAGAGAATACTGTGGTCTACTACATGTATATTCGTAATCTTTGAGGTGTTCAGGTTCTTTCTTCACTAACTCCACCATCTTTCAATCAAATACTTCTCCATACATCATAGCGTTTGCCACTTGCCTGAATGTTTTGTCCCTTTAGTCTCCACAGCTTTAATATTTGACGTATTCCTGTATTGTTCTTCTCGAGTTCAACCAGTCATAGCTTTTTATCAACTTCTTTTTCCGAAACAAAATATTACAGTAAATGAAAGAATGTTCTACATTCACCTGAATGC
Source organism: Ceriagrion tenellum (assembly GCA_963169105.1). Taxonomy (NCBI): domain Eukaryota; kingdom Metazoa; phylum Arthropoda; class Insecta; order Odonata; family Coenagrionidae; genus Ceriagrion; species Ceriagrion tenellum. The sequence goes on from OY720637.1 coordinate 129,089,731, forward strand.
ACCATTTTTGCCTCCAACTCCGTTTCCACATTCCGAATTTCTCCTCAAATCTTGCCCCTAGAGTTTTCCGTCTCATTCCTTCATCTTTTCTTCAACCTCTCCGTTACACAACGCACTTTGATGCTTCTTTCTCGTGGTCTAATTTAAATAAACTCATATCTCACTTCCTTCCTTTGCCTACCATTTTCCCCTTCCATTACCTCCCAAATATGTCCCTCACAACCAGCACACCGACTTCGCTCATCCGCTCCCGAGCGTGACTAAAACGGTGACCCTCCGTGACCTTTGCTTTTATTTGCGGCTGGACACGACGCCTCAGCTGCCTTTATGCTCGCCCGCCAACGTATCCACCCGCTCCGCGGCGATACAAGATACCCACACATATCGGGGGCGAATGTGGAAAAGCAGTTGCAGACGCTCTCTGCGAGTGCACTCCTGCCAGGCCGAGATAACGGAACGGGATCTCCTGTCGCCCCGAAACCCTCCCGTCTCCCAATCCAGCGAAACTAACCACCCTCACAGCCTGATACCAGCGAGAGACGGATCTCCACAGCAAGCGGACTGAAGTACTTTGTAGGAGTCACCTTGGGACCTCGAAAATACGGGACATCTAATTATCTCCACACGATGTGGAAGACGCTTTATCATTGAGAGAGACGGAGCAGGGAGAACCGTCAAGAAAAATCTCACCGCGATCGCATCCTTACAGTAGAATTTCGTAAAAATCTGTTGGTGAATATTTTAAAAGGAGAATAAAAATGCAGGCAAGAGATATTTTCGTTCCGGAAGAGCAAAAAACGAGGAAATTGGCGCTCTGAAGCAGTTGGAAAGCGCTTTTTATCGGTGCCTTGTCGCATGCAAATTTGTGACGGCTTTCTCCCATTCTTGGGATGTTTTTGTGAATTACCTGGAGTGCTTCGAGTGAAATGTTTCGACGGAGTCGGATTTCCTATTCTAGCAGTACTCCGGCTGAAAATTCTTGTGTGTGACTTGTGGAGTTCTTCATTTCAATCTAACCTTGAATTTAATGGATTATCGGGGATAGATTGTCTCTTCACACGTCTGTTTGCAATGATATGTCTATTTGTGTCAATTTTCTCAATACGAGTTTTTTCCTTCGTCTGTGATGTGAGTGGCGCTAGAACGAGCAGTTTTAATATAATTCAACACTAATTACTTAGAAATAGTGACGCTTGAAGGAAAGGGAATAGAGATATTATGGCGATCGTGTATTAAACGAGACCGTGCCAAAATCTTTCTAGATGAACATTTTAGAGAGTGAGAGACTAAAATTTCATTTTTAGACGAGAAAATTGTTATGAATTTTTGTCCACTTTGAAGAATTATTCCAGATTTCATACATAAGGTCTCGAAATATATATTACTTGATTATTATCAGGGTTAAAGATCAGCTTAAGTGTCGTATTAATTGACTATTGTTACTTTGGTGGAATACCTATCTTCATTAAATCTCTACCCTCCAATTATTAAAAAAAAATATTTCGGCCCATGATGGATAGTCGGTGCTCTAACAGATAAGAATTCGGAGTTAGGTGCCTTGAAAAAATCGCCAGCACTCCTTGTCTTCTCCCCTGGATTCACTGCGCCAAATCGCGTCTCTTGAATGCCACTCGCCTGAGAGAGGGCTTTGGTCGACGGTTGGAATCCTCACGCATAATATTAAAACACGATTTCCGTGTTTGTACCAGACGTTCAGAAGTGTCTGTCGCTGGGAGACTACCGGCGGCTTTTCAGTGTTGTTACCATCAACTTCTCCCACCGTGTTTGCACCGGCAGGGTTGAGAGAACCCTATCATTCTGTCCCTATCCCTCCCTTGTTCATCCCTCTTCTGGCCAACATACATTCCCTTCCCTGCCACGTTCTTACCTATCTTCCTTTTCCTCCACCCTTTAATATCTCCTTGCATTTTGGCATATCACCCTCGAATTCTCCTTCTCACTAAATTCTCATCCTTGCCTCCCCTCAGCTTTCGACTCGTCCGTGCATCCGGCGTTCTTTTGTTCGCGAGGAATTTAAAAAAAATCGAGTGAAGAAAAGGAGAGGTCCAAGATCCCAATCCTTTCTTTTTTTAGTCTTGAGGACGTCTTCAAGGGGGAGAGATATATAGGCTTTCTTTCCTTCTCTCACACACACTTTTCTTCGCCCTCTTCCGAGCCAGGGAAATAATCTTCCCAGTCCCTTCCGGTCCTCAAACCGTCCATTTGTGAACGCGTCCCCTTTTTCATTAGTCTCGTGTGATTAAAAACAATACCCTGCACCCTGACTTGCTTCATACCCCTCCTCTCCTTCCTTCGTTCCCTTTATTTCCTTCGCTCTCGCTCTCCCCTTCCAGGGCTCGCTTCGCCAGGGTTCCTCTGTCTTTATAATTATCTCTTCACGATTCTTTAGCCCGCACGCTCCGTTGTCCTCCCCATTGTTTAAACGGGCAGAGTTTCCGATAAGTTGCCTACTCTTTTTTGGGAAAACCACATTCAAGCGTGTGAACAGGCGGTGTATTTTGGAACCTTCTTTCTCATTCTTTGGAACAAAAAAAAAGAGAGAAAGCACGAGGGGGTTACATGTTTTTTTTGCACAATTTCTATCCTCTTTGCCATTCCTTCTGTCGTATCTTGAGTATTTAAAAGCTGTCATTTTTTTGGGGTTCGAACTACAAAAAACATTTTCGTCCCCAAATACCCGTATCAATTCCTTTTTATTCACTTTTATTTCCAAGAGTGGCAGCCATTTGATTTATGAAACTTGACCCTGCGTGAGTCACTTATCTTGCTCTGGTGTTATATTTTGGTAAGCAGTGCCATTTTTCCCCTCTTAAAGAATTTGGCGTCACAGTTTGGTCAGAAGGATTGATCGGATATAATTATTTCCTAATTGAGTTTTTTGAAGCTTTATTTCTCTCATTATTCTATTGTTGAAGTAGATTATTTCTGGCGCGGCAGTTTTATATAACCAGATAGTCGTAACCTTTTCATTTTTCCTCCCGGTTTATAAATAAATTTGAGCGACTCAGCATTGGTGATTGTGATTCCTCTGAAGTTTTGCTCATCACCCGAACTTCTGTTTTCATTCTACAGGCGTTTTTGAAGCTAGAGAAGGTATAAGTAAGCTTCCCAATCATCTCCTGATTGCTGTATACACCTGTATGGGATTACTTGTGATCGAAGTCTGTGCAGAGCTCAACAATATTGTTTATACTTCAGCGTTGGATTCCGCGTCCATCAATCTTGTGATCATCACTCTGCTTCTTTCGTCGGAATAGCTTTCCTTCAGCAAATACGTTTTTAAGTGAACGCATAAGTTTTCCATTGCTAACTCAACTGCCTAAAGTTAGTTTGGGACTCGATAGTACTTTGAATTCGGCAGTGCTTTGCTGGTGATCTTACACGTTTGGTTCTGGAACTTTGAAGCCAATTGGAAGTGTGTGTGATTCGATTCAGAATAGTGCTTCGCTCCGAAGGAGATTGTGATCGCAAACTCCTTTATCGGCTCCAGCTCTTGGATACTGCCGTCAAACTGTGGTGACCTTCCAGAGTTCCCCCGAAGGTCGAGTGTCTCCGATTGTTCGGTTGCGAACTCATTTCCGCAGATTAGTATCGTCGGACAAAAGGCCGGCCGCCATGGTATTCGTGACGGGCGCCTGCTGCGGACCGTGCACCTCCAAGAACCGCTTCGGCGATGATGAAGTTCTCGGTGGAGAAGGTTGTAGGGCATGCAGCGGCCGACACGGGTGCCGATCGCCGAACGGCCGCGGAGGGTCCTTCAAGGCGGCGTCCAACGGCGCTTTGAATGGTGCGAGGAACGGGAAGGCCAAGGAGTACGCCGTGGAGGAGGTGGGAGACGAGGACGAAGATGAAGATTCCGAAGAGGAAGGTGACGAGAGGAGAGGACTGCTGTGCACCTGTAGCGTCAAGTAAGGGAGTGACTTTTTTATGCTAAAAAACGACCGGTCTCCGAATGATGAACCCTGAAACAACCAAAGGGTAATTGTCTTTAAACCCTAAGAATCGCCTAAGCAGTCCTATCAAGGTTTTTCCACAAACATATTTATGCCACTTTTTAATGATTTATGCATTATATATCAGTTTTTGAACTTCACTTGTCGGGCTTTTTTCAAAAGTTTATATTTTAAAAAGAGAATAATGGTTATGAGCAATTCAATTCTTAGCAAGAAACTTGCTCGTTCAGACATGAATGATTCCTAAGTTAAACACGACAGTTTAAACAAACGTTGACATATACGGAGAAATGCTTGATCTGCTAGACTACTATCTAAGACAGCTATAGTGGGAAATGGGAGAAAAGGAGAATACATAGAGGCAAATTTTCTCTACTTAATATATGATCTTCTCACGTAGCATCCCTTGGAATTTCCTCAAGGTAGTTCATTATGTTTCCCGCGGTTTCAACGCTGTAGCGAAATTTTCAATACAATGTCCCATAAATTCTTTAAGAAAGAATCTAATAACTTCAAATATATCTACACTTTTGATTTTATAATGCTAATGCATTTCCATTTTTAGAAGCACTCGTGATCTCCTTACGGTTCCGGTTTTTTTATGTTTCATTTACACCATTCGTCTTGGGTAATGCTTCAAACCCGAATTGATGAATTCTGAATCTTGATGAGACTCAGCGAAGTTCAAAGTTCATGACGAAAAAAGCATTCGACTAAACTGAGATTTTATCCCATATCATCACAATTCCCGCTGGCTGTTACATGCAACTTTAGCTTGCGTAAAGAACCAGGCACTCATTTTGGGAATCTGGGTGAGTATTCCAGTCCAAGTGAAAATGTTTTCAAATGTGACTTCCAAAAGTTGGTGTATCGATTGACCTTACTAATGGTAACTTGATTCAATATGTGTGATCCAAATTCAATTTTTTTACTAGAAGAATTATTTGGAGATATAACGCTCGGCTGTAATAAGTGAGTCAATGTGTTTTCATGTTATATAGTATATAGGGTGTGTTATACACTGGCCTTATCTTGAGAATATATCATCAGAATCACAAATCATTTTGCTATTCTTACCATGGAGGAGTCTCTCAGGTTTACCATGTATATATCAAATTTCGAGAAATTTAAAATCCGAATCCTATACAACGATGCTCTAATTTCATAGAGGAATAGAGAAAAACTCATATTTATTAGGGTGATTTTATATGGGTATAACGAGATTTGGTCGTGAAGGATGTAAGAAAGAATATTATGACCAAACGTCAGAAATCTGTGAGCGTGCTACTTGTTTAGAATACAGCCTCTAATGTGTTTAACAGCTCTTAAGTTTCGGTCTTTAGGGGCATTAAAATACTTACCTGGTGTAAATAACTATTAAAGAATTAGTTAGGAAAATTTTCACTTTTTATTTATATGTATGGCGATAAAAGATAAGTGTTCACTCCAAGATCCTGGCGTAGTAATCTGTCCACTGCTATATTCAGCGGTGCTTAGATTATCATTCCAGTAGCATTGCGAAGCAGCGGTAAACTTTTAATGCCTGTGGCCAGGTGACCTTTGCTGATAGGAAGCCACGTCAGCGAGCCGCAAGATGTCTGAGATATGTTAGCATATCGAAGAATTCCGATAGCCTTGATTTCGTCTGGAGAGCAATAATGTCCACTACCTCAGTCAAGGCCGATCTTACGCAGCCCCACTCTCCTGCGCGCCGCCGTAAAAACATTTCTGCGATGAAAAAGCAGAGCAGCCACTCTCAGGATGGTGCGCAGCACTGAAAGGAAAGCGTAGAAGGAAGGCGTGCAGTTAAAATGAAAATTCCCTCGCCAACCGTTACTCATTTCCCTGGAGGTGATTTGTTGAGACCATGCTCCAACTGCACTGTGAATACGCTGCTCTTTAAATATTTATAATGGCAATGGAAAATAACTGCTAGACTTATTTTTCGTACTGTAAATAATACAGTAAAAACAGACTTATTAAGAAAAAAAGTTTTATCGTTTAATAAGATTGATAGTAAGATATGATGATCACTAAAGAGTAAGATATGAGTAAGATACTTAAGAGTAATAATCACTTAAGAGTAAGATAAAGTGTTTTGCAGCAAACATCCAATTCTGCGTGCAACTGCAAATAAACCTTTGGGCGCTACATATAAAATTCATTTTATTTTCAATTTGTATAATCGTTTAAATATAAAGGCTTAGGTGTAATTGATATGCTACAATAGGTACATAATGGGTATGGTCTTAAATTTTGACAGAAACATTGTGCCAAATTTTGCATTCATTGAGGTGTAGTGGAAGACATTTCTTTCATGTATACTTCAAAGATTATCAATAAATTTACTCGGGGATTTAATGTAGTATAAGAAATGCATCAAATGCATAATTATATCAAATTTTACATATCGATTTTGCATTGTAACATATGGAGTAACATATAAATGTAGATAGAACTTTACATAATTTCATACATGTAAATATATATTTGTTCTATAACTTCCCAGAGTGTATTAGGCAGTAAACATTGATGCTTAAACATCCTTTTATTATTACAGTGATTATATGTTTTATTCAATTTACCACTTACCACTCATATCATTAAATTCCAATTCTTCATTCTGATGATTCTTCTTTCTCATATCCAATTTTCCGTTTCATCAGCAGATTATTGGGGTTCATGTCTAGCGCTCAAAGTTTCTATTGTAGTCGCACGCAAAGTCAGGTGTTTGCTGAAAAACATTAATTATTCTTTTAAGAGTATTTCAGTAAACAATTAAACCTTTTTCGACAAAAACTGTGTTTTTAATGAATTATTATTAACTTAATAGTTTTCAATGACTTTTGATGATATTTTAAATTTTGATATTACATTCGTGGTTTTTGTAATGAACCCCACCACAATTCTTGTAAATTCTTTATTTCTCTTTGGAAGTATTGGTAACGCTGTGCCTCTTATTGAGCGGATCTTGGAACGGATCAGTCCGTGAACGAGAGGAAAAATCGAGGAGAACGACTTCATTGTGGAGAAGAGGGGAGCCATAATTTACGGTTCATCTCTCGAATATAAACGCGGAGTCGGTTAATGAGTTTGAAATAATTCTATTGGTGTAATATCTCCAGAAGTGGGCCTTTGGAAAAAGTTTTAGAGCTGGCTTTTTGATTGTCAGTCTTAGCCCTGATGACGATGAGAGAGTCTCTCGTGGGAACGTTCGCTTTTAATAGCCTTACCCGGTGCCAAACCCGAGAAGATTTTACTAATACGTCCAATGCCGTTTGAGGAAGAGAATCATGGGATTGAAGAAATGATTGTGAAATCATGGGATCTTGAAAAAAGTTCATTTTTTTCATTTCTTTCAAAGGTAAATCCGTATATTAATTTCAACTACGTTATTACTTTGGACAGAGTCGAATGGATAACAAAAATGTAGTCCAGAGCCATTGGCTTGAGATGGTAAAATAATTTTTATCATTAGGTATTTAAACATTTAAATGAGGTACATGACGCATCTCATTAATATTTTAACATCGTGCGTCTGCGAGAAAATCATTGATATTCAATATCCATTCATATTCAGTCCCTCAGTAATTACCCACAATAACAAATTAAAACAGAAATTGGAAAGGGTATCTATGAAAATTGATCAAGTTTGTTTTAAAATGTCAATCAACTACTTCTTATGACGCTGGAAGCTGAAATTCCAAGTGATGCGATATGCCTCGTTCGCTGTCAGATCCAGGTATTTTGTCAGTTTGTATTATATTATTCACGACATCAGAGCACTATTGCAATTTTGGTGGATAGGCTTCTCGTTCCATTATGTATCATGCGGGAGAACGTGTGAAATAGCTTTTCCATGTGCTCACTAGCTGTAAGGAATGTTATGTAAGCTTAAGGTCTTGTGCTTATTAGGTCATGACGAAGTAATTATAAAAAAGGAAAAGTTACGTAGGGAAAGGCCACCCTGAGGTCTCCAACCTAATGAGCTAAGCAGTTTGCTATCGAGCACCCACGTTAGAAAAAAATGGAGGAAGAGAGGAAAGCGATGCTATCGGAACGGAAGCATACGAGGAAGAGGGAAGCGTGATTGGCTGCAAAACGAAGCGCGGAAATAACCACGGCCGTCCTAGTAACTGACCTCACGCACACAATTGCGCGCCCTTCATTTTTTCGAAACCAGATGGCGACAGCGGCACCGGCGGCTGGAAGAGGCACATACGTGCATTCATCTGGCCCGGGAAGGGGGCGGAACGTGGCCGCCCGAACGTGAGAGGCTGAAAAAACGAGCTAAAAATTCCTTAATGTTGCCATGGGATTCGAAACTTTCCACTGCCACCGTGATGTTTTATGGAATTGAGAAGCGCCAAAGTCCATGCTTACACGAAATCGTCCATCGTTCTTCCGTTTGTCGGCCCGAACTTATATTATCTTGTTTTTTTTTCTGGATTTGTCATCATGTTTATTTCTTATCGCGATAATTTCTTTCTTTGGTCAGTCTCGATCAATAGAAGTTAGCTAGGTCATACTCACGGATACCCGTAAGGATTAGTATTTATATCCATCTGGAATTCTCAACCATTGTGTTTACTCATTTACTTCAATTTATTCTCTCAAATTCGATTTCATAATTGGGTGATAATGTCTCAGTGTCTTTATTTTTTCTTAAGTGCCTTCATTCATCGATCCCGCTGTCAAAAAAACTCGTTTGCACGTCGAAGAAGACACTTATTTTTAATAAATTCACTGATTCATTTAGGATTAACCATTTGCTAAATCATAAACGTTCAAGTGTGCATGACCAATCAGTGGCAATTACCTCCGAGATGTGGACTTTTGAAAAACAAATTTATCCGGCATTAACTATTTCTGAGCATGTCATTTGAGTAACTTGAAAATTTTTTCTCAGGCGTACCAGAAGGACTGGAAAAGATTTTCTTCCTTCGAAGAACGCACATTGCTCTGGGATAACAGAAGGAAAAACATCCTCTACTAACAAAACAAAAACGATATTACCTACATAAATAATTCGAAAAAACACCCTTAAATAGACGGCAGCACATTAAATTACGTTCATTAAATTATCTTAGTTTGTCAGCATTTATATTGCTCGGCCGACGTAATTCCAATGAAAATTGAGGTTTATTGATGCACTTAAAGTGAAAAAGTGTCTGCAGTCCCTCCCTTTCTTCCTTACTTTAATCGATATATTTAACTTGGTACGTTTTAAATTGAGGCTTCATCCTATCATATTTGAGGCGGTCTATTGGAAAATGAGCGATAAATCATAGATTAAAGTTCACTTTGTAAATGAAAAAATAAAAAAAATGAATAAAATATTTCAAGCTTGATGAGATGGAATTTTACCATTGTGACGGCAAGGATTGCAGTTTTACCGAAGAACCGCACACAGTGGTTACAAATCCAGAAGAAAATTGCAATTTCTGTCTTTATATAACCTTATACAATAATTCTCTAAAGAACTCGAATGTCGGCAGGTGTATTGCGACGATTTCTGAACTTTTCAAACATGTTTGTTAAGTGTCACATGTGAGATTAAATTTTTAAGTGTTTTCATTCTTTTTCCTTAAGGTTTCAAATAAATAGTTACTACTTTTTCGGGAAGTAAGTCTGACATATTTTCTGCTTTGAGTAACCTCAGTTCTTTGGTATTTTAGGACTACTCCAGGGATAAATCTTAATGCAGTCCATCGTATTATCCTTGCATGCTGTGTGATTGATTCATTTCAGTTGTAGACTAAACACATCAATCCGCTATGCTCATCGCATGCGAGGTCATTGATAAACTTACCAATCTTTTATTTGATGCTGACGGGTGAGTTTCTTTTGGTCATAAATAACCCTTCAAATATTAGATTAATATATGTTTTCCGTCCCGCGTATCGCTGTTTTTATGAGGACAAGTTGGAAACATGCTTTAGGCACTTCCTTTTGCTCCTTTTCCCCAAGTGCATTTCTTGCCGTCGTGGACATCAGTGGCCTTATACGGCTAATGTGGTCGTTTCTCCCGTCTGCTCCCGTCCGGGCAGTGATTTATCGCGATTCGCCGTGTCGAGCCGTTCATTTGCGGCACGCTGACCGGTTAACCCTAATGTTGCGGGTTTGAGCCCATCCTCAGGTATGGCTGTCGTGTGAGTCATGAATGGATGTAACGATCGGTTGAGTTTGCGGTGCTGAGCGGCTTGAGCCATTGTTGGAACCGTAACAGCTCTTGCACTGCCTCTCTTCCCTTGACCTGGGAGTAGAAACATTGCATCTATCCTGCTCATTCGAGGTTCGCTGACTTTGAATTTTGTGGTAAAATATAACCCCGTGTCTAATGCTTCGTCGCATTGATTACCCACCCTTAATTTTACTGAAATATATCGAACCAATGAGACGTCAATTTAATCAATGAATGAAGAAATATTAATCTTTAAAAGAGCTTCAAGTTTGTCGTACTAATCATTATACCTCAACTTGAGCTTCTGATATGGCATGTAACTGTAATTCTTCCCACCTTTACTTTAGTGAAACTTTAGTGAAACCATTTTAAGGGTTACCCTCACTGTATTTAAAGTGTTACTTATCAAAGGATAGGAACGAGAATACACTCAATGCGTTTGATGCTTGAATCGGTAGGAAGGTTTTAGAGTTTAATGCGGACAGAAAGATAACTCGAAGAAGTTCATGCCTGCTGAAAATGGATTCTGAGAAAAAAGGAGAAACGGATACGTTGAAGGTCGCGATAAAGCATAAAGGAGTGACGGGCGTAAGCAACATTTACCATTTAATTTTATATGGAGAATTAACAGGTTTCGTGGAGAAAAATATACAAATAAATACCTGAAGCAAAGGTTGAATTCAGTTGTAGCAACGCGCGGAAATGGTTTTGATAAGAATAAAAAAGTCAAACTTTTCCGCAGATTGTAATCATAATGTATATGCGTAAACCTTACGTTTCAACTCACTGAGTCTTCATCATGTAAAAGGAACTTTGGCAAAAGGAGATATCATACTTTCTTGCCTGAACGGAGGGGAGAGTATAAGGAACAGAAATAAGGTAGGGGATAAGAGAAGATGGAAGGTTATGACGGATGAACCAAGAAACATTGGAAAACCAAGGTAGAGATGGGGGAAAAGGGAACGCTAGAGACGTTCCTTATTATGACGAGAATCCTCTATATTACGCCTGGATCTGTTGATCTTAATGGTTTTGGGTTTTGAGAAGTCTATCCAGAACTACCTCTACGGTGGAATATTTTGGCAGAAATAAGCTTTGACTTCATGTTACGCAAGTGAAATAGTGATAGTACTTCTTGCATCGGCAGTAAAAGTCATTTCACACCTAGTGCCTAGCACTTGCAGATAGGAGCCACATGAGGAATTAGAGGACCACCGGGTAGGAGAGTATTACTGCCAAGATCAACGATGGGTAATTTAGTGGAAAGGGGTGTTTAAATTGTCTTATATATGGGTTTTAGAGGCTTTCTTTATTCCCGGTTTATGTGATGATTAAAGTGGGGTTTCAGCTGATATTTGCCTTTGCAAAGAGTTGAAACTCATCCTTAAAGCAGCGCGTTAACTTTACTTGTAGCTTGATGGTGCGGTTTGAACTTTATACGATGGTCAAGGACGTTTGAACTATCTGAAGTCGATGTCTGCGACGCGATGAGCAAAAGTTAAGCCGAAGAACCGAACACGATTTTCATTCGCGTATTCAGCTGATTGGTAGTTTTTTTGTGAATCATTTACTCTTACGTCTTAATTTCTAGCATGTCGTTCTGCTTTCCCCTCTATCGTGAAGCCCTCTTAAATTCCTCATATCGTCTTTCATTCCTTTTCTCATTTCATCCAGGTATCCCATCCTCTTCCCTTCTTTCCGCGTTTCTCGAGTGCTCTCCCCTAGATTATCCTCTTTACCATTCCCTCTTTTTTCAATACATCCTCCATCCATCTCGTCTGCCTCCTCAGAACCTCCGCCACTAGTTTTCCCTCCCATCCGACTGTATTCCGCACCTCCTCGTCCGTCCTTATCACCACCCAGCTCACCCCTCTCCATTCTTCTCCACACCGTATCTCTAACGCCTCAAGTTACGTATATCTTCCCTTCGCAATGACCAAGTCTCCGTTCCATACAGCGCCACACTCCATATCAGAGTTCTCACCAGCCTATTCTTTACGTCACCACTTAGACTACCGTTTCATCAATTCCCTCCTCTTTGAAAATGCTTCTTTATCCATGGAAATTCTAATATTATGTCCTTACCACTAAACCCTTCTCCTCCAAGGGACTACCCAAATTCGCACTGGGAATACTTCCTAAACAAAGCCTTGAAATGTGTGATGCCTTGGTGTTGTGTTTTTGGACTGCTTATTATTTGAGCCATGTATTTTTTTAACTTCAATAGAGTGGTACTTTTTACTGATACAATGTTTTCATTGGCTGGTTGGTTGTTGGGGAATTGTTGATTGATTGATGGAATGGTGGAAATGCGATGGCATTGTTTAGGTGATTGGGAGTGAGATGAGATGTGTGGCGGACTTCCGTGAGAAAATTGCTTTCCTATTCAAATGAGATAAATGAATCGCTGAATTGAGGATTGCAGTCAATTAAAAAAGTATTCCGACATCACCCCAATCATGGACGTGGGATAACATGAATTACGATTCGTAGAAATTGCCACGAAGAAATAATCATACCGTACCTGGAATCGAACCTCATACCGTTGGTTTCCCAGATAAACCCCCTGCCAAACACACTTGTGGTGGCTTGCGGGGTAATTAGCAAATGTAAATGCGCAATTTTGGATAAACGCTAATCTACACAGGTATCCGCATTATTGTGGCACACAGGAAGAAACAAGGAACTAAATTTTAAAATCTACATCTGTTCAGCGTGTTGATCCGGTAATCCAAAGGTCCGTGGTTCAATTCCCGGTCCAAGCCGATTTTTTTCGGAGCCATCTCTACCTATTTCATCGCCTTATTTGCAGCAGCTATGAAAATATAAATATGAATGGCGATTACAGTCGAGAGTGAATGAGTAATTGCTTCCTTGGTCAGCGCAGCTCTGCGCCTCGGAATGTCCTTCCTGCCGAACCCAAATCGCCCGAGAGCAAAAACGAAAGGGAGCGAGATTACAGAGGTAGAGTGCGGTACGCTAACGGTGCGGTTTACCCCACATACTGGCGAGAGTCCGTGTTATACCTCTACCAAGCCGAGAGGGCGGACGACCTCAGACCGGGAAGCGGTTGGCCATGGAAGAGGCTGATGTGGGAGAGGCGTGCCCGGGAACATTGAGCGGAAAGAAAGAAAGGCACATGCGTGAATCAGAGAAGCACTGGTGGGGAGACCTCAACGCGTGGGTCCGGCGGAGAGGATGGGATCTTCTCGTTACCGGCGAGGAACGACTCGGTAGCCGAAGCTGTCGCAGCCTTCCCGAAGGGTTTCAGGGTTGCCCCGGAAGGACGCATCTCGCCCACTCCCTGCCTTCATTTCTTTTTTTTTCCTCTTTTTTTCGTCGGTCTCCTTTTCGCGCGAAGTCGTCTGGCTTTGGATGTTTGTTTCATACACAAGTCCCCGGAGATCCGCGGGAGCTGGTCGTGCCGACCGTGCTCCGTTCTCTTGTGAGTGTGCTCCTCTGAAAGGTGGGCGGTACCGAGTTTTGCGTTCGTGCTGTTTCATACTTGACGAAACCCCAAAAGTCTCCCATTGGGCCGGTCGTCATGAGGAAGAATTACGTCGCAGCCTGGCAGTCGTCGAGGCCCAACATTTTCAGGTACGGGTTGCTCTCTTGATTGTTGTTAATCGGAAGCTTTGGGTTCGTTCTTGGCGACTTTACTTGGCTTAGCAATGGGTAACTTCAGCTAATAGACCTTGGGAATATCAAAAAAATATCTTTATACTCTCATGTTGGCTTAGTTAGCAGTCATCATTTGACTGCAGTCCATTGCTTTCCCCCGATTTCATTCGCATAAGACTCTAATTTTCACTTTCAACTCGTTAACCATGTTGTATAGTCTTAATCGGGTACGTTTGCTCATAATTAGCTCAAAAAGTAGCGTCATCTATATCATATACGAATCTTTCTACTACCATAGTAGATATCTGTAACCATAGGTAATTTCAACTAAAATACCTTAATAATACCACGAACAAGCTACGCTATCACAACGCGTTAGTATACTGAGCAATCATCAAGAGTTAAAGGTCCAGTGATTCCTCTGCGTTACTTCGACTTGTTAATTTTCCTACAGAGAACCATTAACTACTTTGTGAAGGCCTTAGATAGTGTGTATGGACATCAATTAGCATTAGCTGCAACAGTATCTTTTATCGGAAACGAATTTACTGCCTGAGTAAAAATATTCACGTTCTATGCCAGTAGAAAGCTGAAATTCAAACCGAAACATCCCGTTTTACATCTAAAATGTCATTTTTTATAATTAAAAACTAATATGAAAAACATTCTTCATCAGCGTTGCAAAATATAGGCAAGTATATGTATTTGTTTTTATTTTGGAACTGCTTCGCCGGGAATATCTCCGCAGTTAGAATTTTCAAGCAAGTTATTTTAAGTGACATTGTTGAATACAAGCCGTGAGAGAACTGTCCTCAATGCAACATTTTCTATGCTAATGTTGATGTTGCTCCATGATGGTAGATCATTGCCTTCGGGAATCATTCTTGCTGTACAGGATGTTGGGCAGCTTCCATATTGACGAGCGTCTGACATCAGTTACTCGGTGAAAATCTCTATCGTAGAGATTCGACATAGGAAATATGTATTTGATCAACAGCCGCTGTATTCAAGCAGTAGGTGATTGAGAATTTCGAGCCCTAGAAGAATCGAACTCTACGCAAACCCATTATTGTCGGCCCTTGACCGTTATACCGTGACGTTAAAACCTTGATAAAATCCCAACTTTATCCATAGACATTGAGATTTGTCGTGGATGTGATGTCAAAATATTGCCATTGTCTAGGCTGGACTTTTTCTAGAATATTCCGATGAATTTCCTCCCATTTACTGGTTATTTTTAGTGATTTTCCTTGCATCTCCCCGATAGGTAGTTCATGTGTGATTCCTGGAAGGACATTCACATCCAAACTAGCGTTCATGAGAATCACTAACATCGTAAATATTAGAGAATATTTGCAGGAGCTGTCCACTCTATTTCTCCATTTGCAAACCAGTTCAAGTCCACGTGTATCTTTGGGCTCAATCCTCCGAGCACTTAATTTTATACACTCAAGGTTTCTTTTCGTTCCTTAGCTTCCCTTGCCGTTTTCACCTTTTCTGTTGCTATAGTTGCGCCCTTGCGATTCATTCATCCTTGGCTTTGGTCTCATTTTCTCCCTTCGCCAGTTCTGTACCAAATTCCCTATTATTACGTGTCCACCGTTGATGAAAGGAGAAAATAGATGACACCATACGGTGCTGTAATACATGAGAATATGCAAGGCATCAAAATTCGGATTTGGCCAGATTGAGTCGAACAATGATTCCTTTTCTTAAGAAAACCAGTGCATTATTATTAAATCGTGTGAACATAAAGGTATTTTGTAAGTATGGCAATATATGGGCCAGAATTCTGTAATTCTCTGATTAAATTGCTTTCGCCATATTTCACCATTTAGCGAAGAGATCTCACTCGAGGGAGAAATAGCATATTATGAACAATGGCCAGTTGTATGACACAATTCATAAACGTGGTAGAGTTGAATTCAATTCACGTGGTTAGGGCACTCAGAAGAAAACAATTGAAATGGAACCACTTTCCTAGGTCTAACGTCGAGTATTTAGTTCTTTGCATAAACCCACCCCATCAGGAACCGGTTTTATTGTTATGTATGCTTAATATTCTCGCTTATCCATGCATAATATTTTGCGTGTACGTTTATTAGCGGAGACTGCAGATTTGACCCTGTTTTAAATAATTAAAAGTTATTTCTCTCTTTAACAGATTTGTCCGTGAATTATTTTGTATCGATGAGTCAAACACTTCTCCACATATTATGACTTTTAATTTCTTCTGAATGTCTCGAATGGAAATTAAAGATTATAGCCCTGATGCAAAGGTAGGTTTTATCAGTTGCAACGTCACTTGTAAAATAAAATTATTATTATACTTTTTGTTCTCGTTATTAAGTATGCGCCGGAAAAATGCGTCTTAGTAAACTATTACATAGCAGTGAGCTACGAATAATTATAAGGTTATCAGCGGATGCATACATTATTAGCATAATGAGAATAAAATATTATCTTCTTCTCTTACCTTCATGAGACTATTAACTGGAATTTAATGCTAATCTTGTTAACCCTTCATCTTCACTCGAGTTATTGTTTAGCGAAATCGTTTTTAATTTTATTATGATTAGCGTAACATTCTTTGCCTTTTTATTTTTCCTTAGTGTGAATAGATTTTGGCCTTATCTGGGATATTATTTAATATTTTGTATTTCCTTAGCCTCCTGCCTCCTCTTCTTTATCAAGGATTGGCCTCGTAAACAGCCTTGTCTCCTCTGAAGTAAAAATTCTCGTTGAATCCATGACAAATTTACGGTTTTCTTTAATATCAGAATGATTTGGATATAGAACTATATTGTTTAGGAGTGATCGCTACTGAAGGTTGTGCAATTTGTATTTGCTTTAGAAATTCCATAATTTGGATTTCGTCTGTCGGTAACATTGGAGCCAAAAAATCAGAATCGTCAAGAATATCAGATTTAGTGGCCAAATTCCTGCGAATTAAAGTCCCTTCTGAATGTTTATGGGATTAAAAACCTTAGGAAAGGCTTTCTCATCCAAGCGTGGTATATCATTTGTAGAAATGGGCATCTGGATGAAAATCAGTTAAGTCGTCTGCTTCTGCATTGTAATTACCTTAGAGAGCGGCTAACAAACCTCAGTCGATTGGGTTTAGTTTAATAATAAGAATACTTTATTTTGCTCTGGGTACATCACCCCTAAGAGCATTACAAAAATTATCAAAAACAATAGACAATAATACAAGCATTAAGAACCACAAAGAGAGTACAAAAATGTGAGACAAACTTAATCTATATTAACAGTAAGAAATCCAAAATAACAAGTTCGGAACTACTTCGCAAGCAGGTAATGAGATATTTTGGCTCTGAAAACAATATACAATAAAACAAGCATTAATAGCCATAAAGAGGGTACAAAAATGAGAGACAAACTTATTCGATATTAACAGTTTATGGCTTGTGTGTGGTCGTAAGGTAAACGATGTAATACCATTATCTTTACAAATTGACAATCCATTTGGCGATGTATATTCGTCATCATTATCAATAATTATTTGAACTTTTCTGGTCTTTCTGGATTTTTAAAACTTTGAAAAAATTCGAGAAAACTTTGAGAAGTTTTTGAAAAATAATTTTCAAAAACCTCTCCCATCATCCACCCACAAGGTTAAGCCCATCCACCCACAATTGAGTTTGAGTTCCACGAAGAATAACCATTTTCATTATGTCTTTACATTTTCATTGTCTACGCTGACTAGGGAAGGCAAAAAATGAGAGCGTTGCAGTTCCAATCACTCAAGTTGCGCAGCACAGTGTAGCGAGTGTTCCTCTTTTACCGCATAAAAACCTAGCGACTTGCTTCTTTCCTTTGACCGAAATATTCACTGGCTTGTAAGCAATTGTAATCCCCCACTTTATCTGTATAATAGATCACTTCAGGACCATATTGGGTCCTTTCCATTGCTGTTTTTAAATTATTTTTAACAATGCCTGTTCTGTAGATGCATTAAAGCCAGTGGTACGGCCAAAGTATTACTAATAAATACCCGCAAAACGACGTTGTATTCTACCTACTCCTTATTTTGGGAAAGTCTTCTTAAGTAACTCTTATTTTCATAGAGTTATGAGCATCTGTCCTGACAGCTATTCAGGTTCGTAACAGCTAAAGCGAGTTATTTGTTCAAGCTGATTTATTAATGCGCCTTTAAGGTAGTCCGAGCGAGATAGTTCCCAAATCATAATGAAGACCATATTCGAATTATACGTATTAATTTCACCAGATGTAGGACACATGAATTAAAGATTGCATTATTAATGGTGCAATAATATAGTTTTATCTGACAGAAATTTTAAGTAATTAAATTAAAATATCTAAATAAGTCTTTAACTTGACTCATTTTATTCACGCGGTACTTTTGACACACCTTCAAAACGGAAGGTCTTATGTGATACCCAAGAACCTACTGCGGTGACTATATGATTAATTTTCAAATATAGTTGAGAAAGCATGCAAACTACATGTACTTCTCTTTAAAACGAGACTAAATTCATTGATTTCTAAGTAAAATGATATTTCGCTCGAACTACCTTAATGGGAAGCGCAAGGATCCTCGTTGGTTTTATTCACGGAATCGTTTGGAACACTGCCTTCCATTATTCAAATCGTGCCCTTGTGCGTATAGTCATTACTTTTGACTCACAGTCGGATGGAAAAGAAGAAAATGGAAAGGAATTGCTTCGATAGACTCTCTTTATGTTACCGGCTGGCTCAGTTTCGGCCTGCGCCTTACTCGGGCGAGTCGACATGCCCTTGAGCCGGCTGGCAGCGTCGTCCCTGGAATCAGTCAGTGGCGAACTCTGTCGTGCAAATGAAGAGTCCTCTCTGCCAACTACTTTTCGTGGTGCGAGATTCATCTGTCCCGATCACGTCAGGTGTTTAGTTTCATCCATACTGGAGTGGCTTCGACAGTTTTCTATAAATCTCGTGGCAGATTCGAAGCGGGTGATACTGAAATTATATGTATCATTTTGTAATATTCCCTTCAGGTATAGATTGCATGGGTTTTTTGTATTTGAAGACCGTATGTACAATCCTCCTAAAGTGAGAACTGCCTTAGTAACCCTAAAGTAATGAGATTTCGAATCCAAAAGTATTGGCAACTCCAATCGTTCAAAAAGTAAATTTAGAGAAAAAGTATAAATTGTCTAACCGTTTCTATTTGATTCGGTCAATTTACAAAGCTTAGTAATTACTGAGTGAAGTTACTTGAGGTAAATTCTTGAGCTGTATGTTTTGTGTCATGCAATATCTCCAAGAGCAATGCTTAGAAAAAATTTATTTGTTAGTAATGCAGGAAGGATTTGAATATCACGTTACGAACGAACTTTCCATTTTCGACGCGATCTGTTTGGCAGAACTTCAAGAACTGACTAGACTCTTTAGCCAGTCTGACCATTAAGGTAAACTATGAATAAACGTGCTGAGTTAAATTGTGTCTTGATGCAATATCCGCGGCATAACCTCACCAGAATGATTAAAAAATTTCCATAGAGTTGTATTTTGTGAGGTAATATTAAAGTTATTCTTTCACGTAAAAGGACGGCGTGATTCCTGTGAGATAATAAGCTGTCATACATCATTTGACGATTCCGTATTTTAATGCTTGCACTATCTCGTTGACTCAATTCTACTGTTATCTAAACGAATGAATCCGTTATAGGCATAATATAACTAATCGATTAATTAATAGTGAGTTCAGTTATAAAATTAAATATAAAAAATACAGTCTTTTGATCCACCCGTGATTTTATTTGTCTCTTTTAGACCTGTTTCCATTATCTGTGATTGTTATTACAGATTAGCATTTTATTTATCGTACATATTTGCAATATTTTTTTCGGCACGTGAGGAAATAATTCGTTAAAGCCCTTTTTACGACAAAGAAAATTATCACGTAATGAGTAACGGGTGCTCATTCTATCTGAGAAGCATGCCTTGTTCTTGGCATCAGTCTCTCTCGATAAATCAAATAGTGCACATCAATGGTGAAAATCAATGCTAATTTGTTTCACACGCTCTTTTTATGTTGATGATTTACATGAAACTACACTAATTTCCTTGTGTGCGATAGAGTAACTCTGGAAATTTTCTACTCTAGCCATATAGTTACTTTTGCGCACGCAGTAGCCACAACAGAGAAAGGAAAAGCTTTGGACGCTAATTAGTACTGCATGCTTAACTAAAACCAAGCAGAGAGGTGTTATACAGAGATTACTGCTGACATGCTCAACCTTGAAGTTGATATTTGTAATACTCAATTTTATTCTTACACCTTATTGTTCATGAGAAAAAGGTTATCAGCCTGGACTTAAAACGACCAGAAAAATTCTGATGGGTTACAAAACTACCCTGTCACTTCTTAATCCCATTAGAGATTAACCAGTCGTTGACTTCCCTCTTCATATTTATCGGAAAAAAGGTGCGCGTGTTTCAGAACTCTAACTGAATGAAATGCTTCCTTGACTGATTGAAAGTCAAAATTTTCCCTTCATCCCGTCCATAATTCATTCCTTTCTTGTCAATGGATGAAAATATGTGCGTGAATGTTGTAGGGATACGTTGTAATGTTATTCAAAAGAATATATTTTTCAGTAAAAAGATATCCACAGTACCTTGCTATCAAGTGAATTTTGTGAATTACAGCCATATTTTTTATCTCTTACGTTATTCACTACGCTTTTATATATTTACAAACAGCGTTTTTTCAATGAGGTCATCACATTTTCCATGGTGATTCTTCGTGTGATATATGTATTTTTTGGCGTGTAACCGGCTCCATTTAATTACGCTAATGGGTGATTTTAATTTCTTCAGTTTTAATCTGGGCTATTTAGCCCTTTCGCCGTATCTCATATTTTCTTTACAGTCCGAATGAACAACTATGTAGATTGGTCGTCGAGCAAAATTTCTCATCCTCCTGGTCTCTAACTCTGCCCCATATCGACCTGATTGAATGGGATCTTTGTGAATGATTAGCAGCGGATATTCCTTCTTAAAAGTTTCCAAAGTACTTGGAATTTGCCATCAAAACCAATCCATTTCTTTTTGATACGCTGGTTTGAGTCATCGTTATGAGGGTGATATGACCTTAGCTACTGATGCACCCCAAAGGCCCGGTTTTTATAAACTTTGGACTATTTCTCGGTACAAATATCGTAATTAATACTACCGATAGCTCTCAAGCCAACTAACAGAAAGTTATATTTTTCCCAACCAAAAGTTTGTTTGGACCCAAACTTTCAATTAAAATCAAATTAGTGAAAAGGCTACGTCATCTTGCAGTTCACATCGAACTAGATATTATTAAACTGGGTGAATATAAGCTTTATTTGAGAATATCAAATAGTTCACCTACCCTGGAGTCATTTTAAATGATAAAAATAAGATATCTAATGAGATTGACCAAAGAGTGATGGCCGATAATAAGCCATATTTTGGTTATATGTCTCTCCTCAAATCAACCTTGTCAAGAAAAATAAAACTTTGTATGCAAGGCCCTCAGAAGACATGTTGTCACATCTGGAGCATAGACGTGGGTCATTTCGAAGAAAGACGAAGAAATCCTTAGGAGATTCGAAAGAAAAATGATGAGGAGAATTTATGAGGAGATATGGAGAATCTGAATGAACTGAGAGATAAATGAAATATTAGGAGGTGAAGATAAACATTGGCTCTTTATGTCACTACGGCTAGCATGGCTTTGTCTAATAGAAAGAAATGACGAATGCCCAAACAATTGCTCAATACCGAGATGGAAGGAAGTCAGGAAGAGAGAAAGGCCACAGAAACGATAGCTGCAGGATGTGAAAGAAGATCTGAGGGCAATAGTGACTGCAAGGTTTAAATAGAGTAGAGCTGATGATGATTAACATACCCTTAAGGTGGGTCTAACCTCAGGGCCACTATTCGAGCAATCCTGTAAACATGTCAATGAAAAACATTAACAAGTTGCTGCTTTAAAATATAATGATAATGAATCACGGAAATGGCAATTTTCCACAAGATAAGGTTTAACGCATTACATAAAAGTATTAAACCTTATTTAGTGTAACATTGCCATTTCTGTGATTCATTTTGCTGAACTTCCACCATATCACGCCTGATACTTCTTTTTTTGTACATAATGATAACTCGTAACTATGTGATTCCACATATATTTATTTGAAACGATCCGGATTTCGACGTCATCTTCAGGTAAATACCCTTTACCTGAAGATAACGATGAACGTCGAAACCCGGGTCGTTTCAAATTAATATTCGCGGAATCCCAAAGTAACGAGTTATCATCGTAATGTTAACAAATTCCACGAAATTGCGCCTGAAACTACAATTGCTTTAAAATAGAATCTTTGATGTACGTTTCACATACTAATGCGAAAATAAATTAGTATTTCCAGGGTAATTTCACGGTAATGTAGCCTTGAAAATGAAGGTTTTAACGTGTGCTCTTATAAAAACTGCTCAGATTTTAGCAGAAAAACGTCAGTTTGAACCAAAAAGCATCTGTAAGCTTTTAATCAAAAGTATTTATGAGAAGCAACAAGTTCTTAAAAACTGAATAGAAATAAAATATAGAAATCTTTTCGCAACTTTCTTAAATTTATTGGCTTATTATTATTGTCCGAAATGGAAGTCAAAATGCGGTTGACCGTTCAAATGGCCTTGCAGTCGGCTCCTATGACTAGACAAATATGGTTCTTTAAAATATATTCGTGGAACTATTAGCGAATTTTGTTCCTAAAATTTTATTTTCAATAGGTAAAATATTTCATCACTGAAAGGAGGATTTGTTAAACCAAATACATAAATATTTAAATATTTTATCGTAACTTAACACTAGGACGCCCGGACTTTTCAACATCATTCAACGCCCAAAGCGGGTCATTTTGACCCACTGTGATTAATGAAATTAATCCTCACTTTGCGCTATTAAGTTTACATTTTTACAGTTTTTACTACAAACTGTCACTGTTTCTCTTCACATTCATCGATTATTTCACTTTATAACTTTCATAACTTTGACAATATCGACGACTTATTGATACATAAACTTACGACATTTTGTCAATTTATCGTTTTTTCCATTTTATTTCATTTTTCTTACTTATTGTGTCAATAGCTCAATATACTACGAAGAATTTTCACATTATTCAATACATATCTATTATTTTTTAGTTTGGTTGCAATAACTAAGTTCAAAGTATTACTTTTCGGTCGAAGCAGTAATCTGCACTCTAAAATAGTAATAAGGTTCACTGTGCACTGCCAACAAATTAACTACTAAATATGCCATGAATTGACCGGACCAAAAATGAGAAGGGTGGAGATACGAAGTGGAAGGAAGGAATATGAGAATATTTTTGAAAGGTGATCCAGGCATGGAAGGTAACCGAATGAGGAAGATAGGACAATGTGAGATGGACAACATGTGCAGCAGAATAACTAATAAACACTAATAAAAAAGAAGTTTTGGTGGTGATACAAAGTGCAAATACATATCTGGGTCAAAATGACCCGTATGGGCGTTCTAGGTAAATTCTAAAAAAACTAATGTATGGATTACTCCAGGAAGCTGAAAATTTTTGGACATAAATCCATGTTAAAATGAATAAAAGTCACGAGAGGAAATCCTGCTTTCATTCAAAATGAAATAAAAAAATGAATTTAAAATCACGTTTGGGTCAAAATGACCCGCCTGGGAGTTCTAGTGTTAAGAGCTTGAATTGACTCGCATAGTAAGTGTTGAGACTCATTAATATAAACCTTCGTCGACAGCGAATGGCGCTCGGACGAGATGGCTGCGTCTTTTGTTTCAAAATTTCCCTTCCCTTCTCCCGTCTTCGTTGGGAGGGCTACGGGGAATGTTGCTTGGATCTCGCGGAGAGCGAGTGGTCCGAGGCCTCCTTACTACGCCGCTCTCAGCGTAAACACATTCACCTGCCCCACTGAAGGGGGCGGGGTTATCGCTTCCGGCCGTCGGGCCTGCTTTATTTTCGGTATCATAACCTCCCGACTTCTCCCCCACACCGCTATCTCTTGTGTTTGAGTTTTGAGGTGTTGCGAAAGGAAACGCAGCCGTTGACCAACGGTCCCAACTCCAGTCCAAATAAATACACGCCGTCTATCGGTTGGAGGGGAAGTTCCTCTCAGCCGGGCCGGTCGTGCTATAAGGAAGGAGGGAGTGGCTCTTTTGTTTCATCCCTCCGGTTTGTTTTCGGATAGCGACGCTGAGGCACCATTGTAGATTCCGTTACGCTGGGTCCATTTCGAGGTGGCTGTTTCAACACAGTTAATAATATTGTGCTCTCCCGGCTAAGGTTAGGCTTTCATTCTGGGGCATCCTTCCTCTTAAACAGAGTTTTCCAAACTTTTTTGTCACCTCCCCTTCTGTTCTGAAACCGATACGCCAACCGGACGCTACCGTGTACTTTAAAATCATACTTTCTATGGACAAACCATAAGGATCATAAAAATATATCTCATTGTTCACTATATCGACCTCCATTGATATAGGATATTCTATCGAGGAAAGGTCGTACAAGTAATAAGACAGCAATTATTGATCAACGTTTCGGATCGTAATTCATTCCATCATCAGGGCTTTCGTAACATTTGCCGATGTCATTGGCGATCTTCACTGTATCACTACCGTAGATGGATCTGATTTGTGCGAAGGTGGTGTCGTGCCTCCTGCTTGTACCTTCAGTATACTCCTTTGTCAGCATGTCCTCTTATGTTGTTCATCTCATTGTTCATGAAATCATTATGAAACGTTGGTCAAGAATTGGTGTCTTATTACTCGTACGACCATTCCTCGAGAGAATATCCTACATGAAAATACAGTTAAAATATTTATGTCTAAATTTTTATTTCAAATCCAATTAATTAATAGTTAATATATCCCTGAGCTCGAATTTTTGAGGTGGACACCATTTGTTAATATCATCCAGACTCCAGCACCCTCCTTCCGCTTTCATATTTCTTTTTGCCCTCCTGAATCAAAGCTCTGCCCCAACGGGGTCGATAAATCCAACTTAAATTGACATCACCCGTATTTTGACTATTTGTATCATCTCCAGGTACCAAGGATGACACTGAGTGCTGAAAACCGAGATGTGTCAATGAATTCTTAAAATTTAGAGTTAAAAAAGTTATTTTTATTTTCGCCGTATTGGATTACGTACCACAAAATGGAACCTGAAAACATGTTCTCAGAAACACCCGGCATTTAGATAGTGCCAGTTAAAATATTTTTTCCATCGGAGCTCCGTCTATTTCCACAGATGTCATACCGGCCTTGCGAGGCCTCAGTGGCGGCGGGTTAAATTACTTGTCAGCAAAAGTCGTGGGTTCAAGTCCGGCCTGGGTGGGTTTTTCTGCACACAAGCCCCCCGGGTTTGGGAGTATATCTGCGTACATTTTTGCATATTTAGCATTCTTAGGTAAAAAGGCCTCAGTGATCTTTAAATGATAGTTGTAAAGAAATCAAAAAATCTTCAAAGAAAACAGTAGATCTCGAGTGATCCGTCTATATAAAGAGAGAGCAGGTGGCAGTTTGATTCGGAAATGCAAAGCATGTTTTTTTGTGAAAAACAATCTTCCGAACAGGTAATATTATAGGTTCAAAGATATTATGGACGAATTGTGCTTTTTAGGATCATATTTTCATATTGCATATTTCTAGATAATGAATACTGTGCCGTGAGTATTCCCTCTTTCATAGGTACCTATGTGTCTGGTGTTTTAACTGCATAATTGGTTGATTCAGTATTTTCTCTGATCAGATTATTTTACATTTTTATGGTTTTAATATCCTGGCTCTATCGTACCTCATGGCTCCATCTATTCCAATATGTAATGTGTAGAACAGTCGCCTGCTCATTTTAATCTTTCTTGGTTCCTAAATTAACCAGTGAGGAACACTACGCAACATGTTCTGCAGCTTTCGCCCATCAGCACGGTTATTCTCCTAATGTACTTATAGGACGAGCGTCAATTTCGTTTGACTTTCTCATAGAGCTGCTAAATCGCTCCCTATAATTTAGGTCTTGTCTTGATTCTTAGGGTATCGAGTGGAAGTCTTTTTCCTCTTCAGTGTGCTCATTTCGGTAGCCGGAGTTAATAAATTCAGTATTAGGTGTGAATCATGTGCCAACTCTCTGGGGACCGCTTTCATTTTGACTTTCGCTTGCGCAAACGTTTTTGTTTTGGGTTTTCGTTGACACCGCTGTTCATGCTTGATTTCAGATAAACGCTGTCGTCATGTCGGATTATTTTTACAAAGTTGACGGAGAAATGGTTGTGACATGACAAGCTTAGTTGACTGTTCATTATGATGCAAGCGTGTTCTTTTTTTGCTCTCATTTCTTTACTGAAAGTTTCTAGATTCTTACCCCAGTATCAGTAGTATCTTGAATCATTCCTTTTTGTCTATAAAATGGACTTGGATGTCGGTCGCAATGATTTCGTTCGAAGTCCGAAGCGAAGACCGAACCAAATAATTCTTTACTTTCAGTGGTATTATTGCAGCTGAAACTAAGCGATAATAACTATCTTGATTTTAATACTGACATAATGCTGTCGTTAATGATCTTTTAAAAATAATTTTAATACAAAGACTTTGAAATGGTTCTAGTGCTTTAATGTGTGATGGTGCAGTTGTTTCATGGCATTGTAAACCTCATGGTGGGATTTATATGACTCGTGTCCTTACAGTTATCATGAAAAATTAAAACTCCATTGAGCTCATGAGTCGGAACTGTTCTCTGTTGGATCTGGCTGAATTCCTTCTCTCCCTTGTGAGTTCATAAGAGAAGAAAAATCTAAATTGTGTGTACTTACATTTTTGTTCATTGCCTCAATCTACGTTTTAATGGGTATTTTTTATTTTCAATGCCATGAAAAAAACATAAAGTTTACAAAGATCGATTTTAAACGGTTGAATTTTGTAATCGATGTCGCAGTGAAAAGTGGAAAAGTGTAGACAAATATCATTTCTATTTTTCTTTTCTTACAAAAGGAAATGATTTTATTCAGAAGAAAAGAGGTATTCAGTTATCTCAGGCGTGACTTCGTGTAATTTATGATGGGCCACCTGATGGTGACTTGCCACGTCAAAACTCGGGTCGTCTCAAAATAAATTTTATGAAGATTAACAAAGTTTATCTTTCATGTACAATACTGAGAGAATTTTTTTAAATGCTCAGTTCAGTTGTGTACGAAAGTTCTTCACCGAATGAGCATTTGAGTTCATTTTTTTCAAGCCAAAAGTATGTTTATAACGTACCAGGTTGGCGAAATATATGGCGAAAAATAAAATAATGAGTTCATTTGTGTAATTAGAAACATTTTAATTACCTTGCTTTAATAGTTGACTATTCATTATTAAATGTTGTTTGATATTACTTGAAGATATGGAGAAATAGCGCTGGATATCTTTTAATCTGAGATGACCCATTACAGATGCGCCTGTCTCTATGTGACTCACACATTTACGTTCAAATTTTTTATTCACTTTCCGTCGCATTCTAGCTTATGTTTTTCTGAGCCGAAACTCACACAAGGGTATTTAATTGTTTATATTCAAGCAAGAGTTATCGTTCCTAGTCTTAGTAAGTGAAGTTCATCGAATTTGCATTCTTAATCCGCCAACTTGCGCTAAGTTGCGTGGTTCATAGTATATGCTCTCAAATTCCCTCCTTACCTCTTCCTTTCTCTGAACAGCCCGCTCAAATTGAGCATTAAATCTGTCCATAAAACTCCTCTCATTGGAAGAACTGCATGTTTTTGTTGTTTGTAATCCGTTGCGCAAACCACAACTGGAGTAATCCAACGGCTGTTCTAAATATCCATTAAAAACTATACCAAAACAGAATTACTCTCACACTTTTATACTGCCATTTTTACCTATATTTGGCTTTGCCGTTTGTGAGGAACTCACCCACGGGTTTTTTTTACTGGCTGGCAGTCTGGTTACTTGAAGATGCCTTGCAACTATCACTATCCCACATTAACTGTCATTTAAACAGCAAATAAATATTGAACATATTTTTTTAGAGGATATGCCTCTGGTTTAACTCGCTCTACCAAAATTCGCACATGGCGTTATTTTTTCTGATTCAATTTACAAGTTATTCCTTTTGCTTCCAAAAGTAAATTAGGCCGAATATTCGTGCATATTCGTCCAATAAATTTCTCCAACCCTATTTGTCGATACATATAATTACCATTTACCCTGTCAGGAATTTTTTCACATTTACTTTTTCACACTTAGCTGTAAATAAATTTAACTATGCAATACTTGGGTATCTTAGTGTGTTCATCCTCCCAATGCATGAGCAGCGGTTTCCTCATTGGGTCTTGAAGGCTGTGCGGTAAAAATCAACTATCGAATGCATCGACTTGTTGTTTAGTGCTTGTATTTTGTAATATACTTAGTTGCATTTAATTTTGTTTTTATTTAATTTGACGCTTAACTCCGTGAGTTTTTAATTGGGTCATTACGCTCTGATTTTGGACTAGTTGACAACCTGGAAATGTAGTATATAGTTGCTGATATATTTTTCCTACTTTTGTGCAGCGATTAAATGACCTTACTTCAATGCTTTACCATAATATAATCTCTTTTTAGAGATTTTACATCGTAGGAGAATGAGTCGGTCCTAGCTTCGTACTTGTCTTAGTGGTCGACTGAAAGATGATTCTTCATATTCGAAAGCAAGGAGCGTCTTCAAGGTCACTGGACGGATTCTTGAGTTAAAAATATCCCCGTGCCCTCACCTTGTACCTACGCAGTGGTCGTGTAGCATTAAGCTACGTTTTAACGGACGAGTCAGACGCGAACGCGCGCGACGAGACGCGTCATTTCTTCGCGTGAACCGTTCGCAGGCAAGCGAACCTGCGCGTATTCGAACCTACGCGTAGGAGGAACGTACGCACTATCTACAGCAGAGAAGAAATGGTAAAAAAAAACTTCTGGGCTTCTTTTTGTCCCCCACATACTTATCCCGGAGGGCTTTCCACCGAGCCGACACATTTTTTCCTGTAAAACAATGATATTACCACCAATCCATCAACGCATGTAAGCTTTGAGATCACCGGAAATAAAAGTTGTTCTTACCTTCCACCCATATCTCCCTCCACGCCTTCTCCCTTAGGTTTCTATCCCTGTATCGATAGTCCTTATAATTGTACTGGTATGTGTACTTCTCTCAAATTTCGGAGATGGTCATTTCATCCATGGAACCTACACTTCGCCGGTAAGCCATGTTTGTGATACTACGAGTTCCACGCGTCGAAAGTTGAAAATATTTCAACCCGGGCGACGCGACTCTACGCGAACCAACGCGAACTCACGTGAAGAAATCCGGGCTTCTGATTGGCTGAGGATCTCACTGTCGCGTCTCTTCGACTGAAACGCGTTCGTGAAAACGTACCTTTATTCTCTGATACTCTAAATGATTTCTCATCGATTCATCTCTTCTGCTTTCAAAATTTCCGTGGTGCCGTGTTCTTAAACATTCTCGTAATTATTTGTACCATATTTGCCTCTCAAAGAGCTGACTGAAGTCGTTTGGGTACCATTCTTCGAATCATACAACATTACTATCCCTTGAGATATATGTAAAATGGACTAAAGCGTTTTCTCGTGTGTGGTTAAATTTGTTTGCATAAACTTGTTGTGGCTTTCAGATGGCTATAAGGCTTCGTTAAAATGGCCTTTAGAGCCGAGGTAACTCTAACATTTTCAAACCATTTCAGGCACAAATAATATGGTACGAGGTCTCTCGCACGGTTGCGTATTCACCGAGGAATGTTATTTGCAATGAAAAAATCATTGGCCTTGATTGGGAATCAAAGCTGGATCTATTGCCGGTCAGATATGTTTGCCATTTACATCACGAAGCCGGTGGTGTAATTGACAAACACATCTATCCGGCAATTGGGATATACGGGAGATCCTAGCCTGCGGTGAAACTGACTAACATATCTCACTAGCGATTGTGAGATCCAGGTTCGAAACCCGGTAAATTCAATGATTTTCCATGGCTAATGCCATTCCCTGGTATGGCAAAATTTGCTTTGAAATTACTCCAGTGTTATAGTTGGCATCAGCGTAACCAGCTTCAGAATCCAAATTAATTATAGGTACGTTGAGCACAGGTTTAGTGGAGGATGCTCCAACTTCCAACAATACATTTTTTTAACAATCGCATAAATCAATGACATTAGATTTAGGTTTCAGTGTCAACAGTAGATGCAGCAGTTGTCAATTGCAGTGTTATTGCCGAGTTTGAAGAAAACGAAGATCTTTTTAGCGCAGCCCAAATTTTTCTGTCTTATCCGTTTTCGCTACTGAGCAATCAAAAACACCGCCCTGCTGGAAAAACTCGCAACTGCGTTTGGACTTATAGGAGGCGGTCGAGTTAGCAGATTGAAATTTTTCTCGGGAAAAAATGGAGATTGTATTGCAATTTTATTCTGTAAATTCAACCGTAGAAAGCATTAAGTAAATATTGAAATGTTAATAGCCCAAAAATGTAGTTTATTTGATGGAATTCTCAGTGATTATATAACTATACCAATATACTCACTATCTATAGACCAATTTATTCACTTTCTTCAGCGGAATTGCCTTCAGAAGCATTGTTTTTCTGATTCCATGAAACCTACTGCGCTGTTTTTACAAATTTTTATGAAAATACAAAACTACGCCCTATAAAAATCGGACAAGGTTTTGGTGCTTGCTAAGGAATTCCTTATTTTTGCAAATAAATTGTCTGGAGTGCGTGCTTGAGCCATTTATCTTGGAAATTATGTTCTTTTGGCAAATGTTTCATAAGTATTGACTAAAATTTTAGGCATTTTCGGAAGGATGACATTTTTTTAAAGCCAGGCCAAATTCTCTGTGTGAAATTATACCTCGCTCGAAATTATTTGAGAATGAAATAGGATTTTTCGTAAAATTACGGCATCGGTAAATGTCCAATCCGCACTCTGCAGTAATTTATTTCGCTCCGTGACAGTGAATATGAGGGCGACCCAGCATCAATGACCTCAGCTCGTTCATTTTTACTGGTCTTCTCGGCTCTGGCTTCCAAGGATGAGATCAAGGTGTTCCCGTGCATGAAAAGGGTCAGTAGCCTTGGGGCAAGTTCAAATCGCACCGCGGACGTTGGGCTCTTGATGTGGGTCATTAAAATAACTCTCATGCGAATGACGGCGTTGCGAGATGACCTTCGCCGTGGAGATTCCAGGAATGAAAGAGGCATTACGCTCTCTAGTATCTGAAGCCTCGCCTCTTCTTTCCCCCAGGGACGTGGGCATCCTTCCTCGAGCCGTTTTATCGCCGTTTTCGGGTCCACGTAATGTGTCGCGTTC
Organism: Ceriagrion tenellum; assembly: GCA_963169105.1. NCBI lineage: Eukaryota > Metazoa > Arthropoda > Insecta > Odonata > Coenagrionidae > Ceriagrion > Ceriagrion tenellum. Next base: position 129,120,919 of record OY720637.1, read on the forward strand.
GTAGAACGTAGTAAACACCCTCAGTTAGGACGGGCGCTAACCTCGATTTCACAAGGATGCGTTTATTGCTTTTGAAAATTTCACTCATTAGTTGTTGAATTCCACACATTTACTGTCACTCACGAGTGGTTGATTTTGAAAGCATGGCCAAATTTTATTATGGCTAAACTTCAATACTTATAGAGGCAAAAACCTACAAATAATCTACTTGCTTACCTTCTTATTCAATTTCGTTTCAGGTTCGTTTGGGACATAAAATTTCGTATAAACGAAATATAGGCTTACGATGACTCCATGTTCCAACTTGTGACAATTTAAGCATAGGTTAGTCTTCTTATTATGGTAGGGATCCTAGATTACCCTTTTATTTGCATTTTTTGCGTTGAAGAAACATATTCCGCGATAACGTCTCACTTTTATTCCCAAAGAGAATCGTTGCATCAGGGTTAGATTTTTGGAAATTAGGCGGAATGGAACCTTTGAAACGATATCCTTCTCTGAAAGCGATGATAATACTCGTAGATCATGCTATCTTATCATAGCCACAGTCACAAGAAGAATTTTTCGTCGATCGCAGTTCTACTCGGGTGAAAAACCGGGATAATCATCAATAGTAGCAAAGGCTGCCTATCTCCTTTAAGAAATATCTAAATTTGATGACATGAATTATCCGCCACAAAAACTACATTTGAAGGAGCACTGAAGGAGTTTTTACGTTGTGTTGTTGTAAAAATTGACCATAAAATTATTTTATTATTTGAAGAAAATGGAAGTGCATATAATTTTTTATTTCTTTCAATAGAGATAAAAAGATGGCCTTCCATCGATGAGTTTCATTGCTTCGTGTAAATTAATGTGGTACTCGAATATTAAGTTGAAATCCTTAGCTCAACTCTCATTGATGGTACATGAGGGCGGAATCACGTCCAATCCACCCCTCCAGTTACACGAAATACCAATATCGAGAAGGAAGGAACATTTATAACAGCTGCCCTTAAACGGAAGTAAGATCCGCGTAGCTGAGATGACGAATGTGGGTTTCATTACGAAATTTTTTCAGTTCGTCCCTCAGCCTGGGACGGCAGAGCGTCGTTGCAATGGACCGCAGAGGCAAACGCCGACTGGTTTCCCGAGTAACTGTTTCCCGGTTTCAAACTCCCATCCCTCGCATTTCGTACGAGCTCCTGGAATGAGTTTGCGCGACGTGGTGAAGGATTTTTTTGCGGAAAGGTCACGAGGGAGTTAAATTTTACCGCCCATGTTTTACGGCGGTATTGAATCAATCACATAGGATGTCATAAAACTGTCTAAAGTGATCGACGGCTATAAAATCGAATGAATAAACAGTAACGTCTGACCTGTATTATAAGTCACCGTGTTTGAACTTGGCCAATCTCCAATTATTGCTGCCTGGCCCTTTTGAAATCCTCGATTTTCTTCGCTCGCAATCGAACCGAATCATAGCAGTTTTTGTCCCTGTGTATTTTATCTAATAATGTCCTTATTCCATGTGAATCATTGCAGAATTTCATGGCATAATCTCTTATTTTGCCTCCTTAATTACGCCGTGCATTTTCAATGCTATAATATCTTATGTTGTATAAAATACTTTGTCCTTTGTTATTGCGTTAGTTTATTTCCGGTCTAAAATGTTTCAGTTGCTAGTTGAAAAGTTAAAAATTGTTATTTCTTGCAATAGATAAAGCCTTTTCAGGGAAATTGTCATTCCTTCCATTTTTTCGCATTAATTAATCGTTTCTTAGTCTAAATCTTGTTAATATTCTCTTAGTGATGATTTCGTTGGCAGGGTCTTTCGGTCAAACAAATTTGAATTAACTTCTAAAATACCACGTATGTATCAAGTTCCCTGAAAATATTTTGTCTTTTAGGGAAGCGCTTGCTATTATTAAATATGTCAATGAGTCCTTTCATATCTTTATCGAGGCTTTGACGATACATAATTTTCAAATATTATTTTCAATGCCTGCAAACGCCTCTTACTGTGAGCATTGCTTCACCACTTAAGGTTAAGTCAGGAATATGATAAGACTTAAACTGAAGGACCGATTTTTTTGTAACGCAATGAAAAGAGCACTAAATACGATTGCAGTTAAGTTAAACAAGAGGAGGAGGTTCGACCACCGCTCTCATAGGAAAGAAAGCGCGCTTTGAGGAAAAGACCGTTAAAAAAGGAAGACGATATCCTGAATGTAATTTTCAGTCTCGCGGGAACCATCATGGAGCTCCCACGAGCCCATACACGCTGGGGTATGTGAGATTGGTGTCGTCCTACGCAAGGGACCCGCCGAGAATGGAATGAGCTTAAAATTAGGAAAGGAAGTAATTAACCTAATTACCAGCGTTTTCTTAATCGTGCTCGTAAAAGGTTACGGCCTTAAGTACATTGACGTTACATCTACACCTACGTATTACCCTGCGAGCCACCACGAGGGTGTGGGGTGTGTGGTAGGGGGTGAAGATCACCAAACATGCACTATTGACATGCAACTAGGATATTTAATGAAGGCATGCTAGGTAATAGGGTCACATGGTTAGTATCTACATAATAAGAAAGGGGTTATTGGTTGTTATTACATGCATCATGCACTACAGACTACTCTAACTATATTTCACCTACATATCCCTTTGCTACGCTGCCTATTGTTCTCCCTTATGGTACGCGGGAAAAGTGACATTTTAAATCTATCGGTACGACAATCTATCTCTCTAATCTTGTTAATCTGGACAAACCTAGCATAATACGCAGGGGTTCTCAATATATACTTATCTAACGTCATCTGTGAACAAATCGGTTTCGAATTTACTTAAAAGGTTTAACCTAAATTTTAACCTGCGTTCTGATAGTAATTCCCATCCTAGTTCTTCTGTTAAGCTCGTAACACTTATACAATTATCATAGCGGCCTTTAACAAACCTAGCAGATCTCCTTTGCACGCGCTCTAATTCTTTTATCGTACCTTCCTCGTACGGATCCCATATACTAGAGGCATATTCTAAATGAGGCCTGACAAGTGTAAAATAGCTTCTTTCTCGTACTCTCTCATCGCATATGCCTAGAACCCTTTTTACGAATCCTAATCTACGGTGTGCTACACTAGTTATTTCCCTGATGTGTTTACCCCATGACATATCTTTAGTGATGGTTACGCCTAAGTATTTAATAGATTCTACGTTAGATATTTTCTTTTCTTTGATGCAATAATTATTCCCGGGAAAGCCATACTTTTTCCAAAAGTTCATTATCGCGCATTTCTTCAAAGTTAATTCTAGCTGCCAACTATCGCACCAATCATCAATCGCATCTAAATCCGTAGCTAAAGAATGACTGTCCTCTTCATTTCTAATTTCTTTATACACTACTGCATCATCGGCAAAAAGACGGAGCTTGCTATTTTTTACTACTGTATTCAAGTCATTATGTATTCAAGTCGTCTTAGCATTATCCTAAACACTCATCTCTAAGCCCTTAAACCTATTCTGATCATCCTTTCCCAGAGCCCACGTTACTACACCTACAACGCCATACCCATGGTTTAACTCTAATCCTTATCTTTTTATCTGCAATATCACGAGGTCCCCGTCATCAGCTCCCTCTTATTGTTGACGCCTCCTTAGTTTGACAAATTTTCCCAAGTGCACTGCGTATCGAAATAAGATCCACATCGCTTATTATTTCTTTTCTTACCGTTAACTGGTCTTGAATATGCTTTTATTTTTCTTAAAATGGATCAACCCTGAACTCGAACCTCACGACCTTAATTTAACGAATAACCTGACATCGGTGACATTTTGTAAAGCGGCTTAAATCAGGTAAAAATACAATAATCTTTTTATATAAAAAGCATGTGTGAAAAATAAGTAATTTGTATACATATATTTAGTTTTAATTTCAGTATATCGGTCCATAAGTGTATAAAAGCTGAAGAAGGCGAGTCCGGGACACTGAAAATTTTTAGTCCTCTTCATTAGTTTCACTGTTCCCTCAGATGTTGCATTATCCTGCGTCATACGTGATTCCTATTTTGTACTTTTTTCGATTACCCTCCTATGGACACCCGGTCGTTCCCCTCCCCACATTGCGATCGTTGCGTATCGTTGCAATCCAATTGGATAACGTTCGTCCGGTGCCCCGCTCCCCTCTCACTCCGCCTCAAGCAGCCCCGGACGTCGACTCCAGGCGAAAGTCAGTCCTTTTCAACGTCTGCTGGTCACCGAGACTAGTACGGCTTGTCACGGCGGAATACGAGACATCCGGCTGAGGAGACCAACGTTCTCCAACGCTAACAACACAGGTCTAACTAAAATGCTGAATATCTCCCAACGTAACTATTTATGTCAATGACAGTTATTTCAGCACGGTGACGATTGCTCACTAGGACACTATGAAAAAAACGCGCGGAACGGAAAATTACTCAGTCTTGCAATTTCATCAATAACTAAAATACTAATTCACTAAATAAAATGAAATATCGTATGATTGTTAAGAAAAAATTTTGCTGCAACAGTTGAAAAGAAAATTTTGATATTGTGATCCTTGTTGTTATTACGAAGCCGTAAATGCGATGCATCCGTCCGGTACCCGGAAAAGTGCGCTAAAATTCTATTTTTAAGCATACACTGAAATCAATATAAATGGTAAAAAGTTTTGTATACCATAACTAAAGGGATTAATAAACAAGCTTTGATTTGATATACTTCATTTTAAAATCAATTGAGCCGTCTTTGATATATTAGACTTAAAACTCGGGTGACGGAATTTTGCAACGGATAGTTTTTGCTACACTAGCGGTGTATATTTTATCTAATAAGTGGTACATATGTGTTTTTGAATAATAATTAAATGCTTAATTTTTAATTCAATCTTCTTTAAAACGTCTTAATTTTTCGGAGAAATTTAGGGCAAAGTACGTATTAAGAAGTGAGGGCATGTTCAAGAGGATGATGGAGGGAAGAATGCTCCGGAAGCGTGTAAGAGAAAGGAGGAGATAAAGAATTTTTGAAGTCATACGGAGGAGGCTAAGAAACTCATAATGTTGATAAAGTGGTGTGAACAAAATGAAAAATATGCCTAACTTGCAGCGAAACCAGGATGAAGGCTGTCCTAAGACCAACCAACCAGCTAGCAGAATATCCATACAATGAAAGATATTCGAAAATGAACACACTCTGTTCCTTTTATGCTATTCGTTGTTCACAAGCCGTCATTTTAAAAGTTGCCACAAATAGATGATTTCCAGGTTTGAATTCGTAAAAATCCTCCACGTCTTTACATAGATTTGTATTTTGTATTTTCCTTAGTGCTTTGGTGCAAAGCATTTACCAAAGTAAATTCTACTCATCAACAAAGTGTACTCATCAGCAAGATGTAGACAACATGTGTAGGAGACTGTGTGAGCCGAACCAATATTTAATCCACCTTTTTTAGTGTATTGTTTAAATATATCGCCTAAGTTATTTTAAAACCTTAGCTATATAATTTTGGACAATATTTTCGCATTTTAAATGGATATGTCTTTTAATGGACACTTTTTCATAAAGTTACTGAACTGACATTCAAGCTAAATTACGATGTAATCGCGTTAAGTTAGACAAAAGTATTAATTTCTTTACGTTAACCAGTATGCATGGCATTAAGGTTGGGCTCCTGCTACATTTATAAAGAAATTCTTTTCTCGTCCTCTCAAAAGTTACAATTTTTTCCACTTGCTCCTACCTCTTCATTCATAATCTTCTCTGCCACTCTTAATTTTTCGTTGTCTCCTGTTGAAATTTTGCTATAATACTTGGTTGAAATCAAGAAAAGCTGTGAATTTTGTAAATTGACCAACTATTTACCTAATGGGCGTGGAACCATGTGTGCTTTCATCAATAAAGTTAGTGACAATAAGTCTACAGTTATCTTATCTACAATTGGTGACGAAATGGATTACTTAATGCCTGTAAATGTTTTATTAATATCATTTTATTTAATTTTTACCAAGGACCACGAGCCATTAAGCATAAGTCTAGGGAAGATTTTATTCCTCTTATTCACCCGTGTCCTAACCTGGAAGCCATAGTTTCGGTGAGTTGACTGGGAATATTGGTAAACATGCCATGGGAGAACGAGCAATCAGGAAAATAAATGAGGGAAAGGGAAATAAGGAAATAATGGGCTTGTTTTGGTGGCGTGGGAAGAAGATATTATGAAATTTATCTCTTTGACTGTGCGTAAATCTTATTTTTTCTTACCTTACTCATCAATAAATTAGTGTTGGGCTTAAATAATAGCCTCCGTGCACAAATTAAACTAATCCGGTCGGAATTTTTCACCTTACCATAGCCTTGCCTGTGATCTTCCCAATCACTAGCGTCTCCTTTCCACTTGAAGAACGTATTTTTAAAGGTTCGCGATGATGCAATCTACTGGAAAACCTCTGAAGGACCTCTGTGGGTCCATCTCCGAGGTCAGCTGCGGAGGACGATGGAACGAAGATGTAACAGCACCGTCCGCGAACGTTTGTCATGAGTTCTCCCAACCGATATAGGAGAGGAGGAGGGAAGGTGAGGAAGGGGGTGTGGGGAGGAGGAGTTGGTAGATTTGGAGGCGGTGAGGAGGATGGAGAATGGAGGGGCGGTCGGGCGTCTTATCCTAAATAAAAAAAGAGGCTTGGGGGAGGGAGCGGAGGAGGTGTTATTCTCCACCGCCCTATCCCCGTTTACCCTCCTCATTCCTCCCACTCCCCCCTCCTTTTAAAAGAGGTTACAAACATCGAGAGGTTCTCCACAACCTCTTCGGGGCAAAGTCACTCACTCAAAGTCGGAGAGTCAGTCGTTTCCGAGTCGTAGTGCGAGTAAGGCGGTTAAAACTCCTCGCGTTTCGTTTCGTCCCTCCTGCTTCGGCCCTCGTTAATTTGGTGTGTGGTGGACTTGGATTTGTGGAGTGTGTACGTGATAACATCTTGAATAGGGGCAGGAATGGTGTGGTGGGGACCAAAGATCGTCGAAGATTCTGCGAGGGGAGGAGTGTGGTAGTCTTCGTAAGACGGGAATGCGGTTTTCTGAACGAAAAAGTCTGCTTTTTTCGGCATTCGTAGGGGAGGGCAGCTGGTGACTTCAACGCTCGCATTGGAGGAGCAGCCTAAGCGCCTAAGATTCCCGATGTAGTGGTCCGTTTAGATTCATCAACCTAGGAAAGAGAGATTTAGCTTAACGTATGCGGTTTGATGCATGTTGATCATTAGCAACTTTGAGGTAGTCTTAGGACGTAGAAGATCAGGTTTACTGCTGGCAGCATCTGGACATTTTTGGCAGTTGAACGAGGGTCGCCGGTGTCATCAGCGGTATAATGGATATTAGAACGGAGACATCAAGACAGCAAGAGTATTTTGTTAATGTTATCTCTCTACTTTAATTCTGACTGGTATATCAAAAGAGTTCAGATTGGTCCTAGTTACACGGAATAAACTTGACCTAGCAACAGGTGTTAACTGGATGGTCACGGAGAAATGATTTCTCTACCTGCGACGTTCTGAATCACGCGTATTCTGGCTGTACGGAAAGGAAACTTAAGACTAGTGAAAGATAGTGAAAACGCTAACGACCGTGGCCACCGAGTGAGAGTTGGCCTAGTGTAGGAAAGTTCCCTTTTTATATCCACCTATTCACCTAGAACTGAATGCGTTGGCTTGCATCGGGAATGCTGGGGATGGTCGGTACTCGGGCCCAGGGGAAAAATCCAAGGAGATCTTCGAGAAAAGACAAGGTGAGGTAGAAGGAGAGTTGAGGGCTACCGAATCGCCGTGAGGAGAAGGAAGAAGAAGAGCTGAAGAAGATGAGTGGCTGAAGAAGCGAAGCGGGAGTCGAGGTTGCTGGTCGTCCCCATTCCCCGTAGGAGAGGAGGACCTCCTCCTTTGCGAGCGAGCACGGCTCATTCTCGCCTTGGCGGCCAAGCGGTGGAGAGTTGGTTTTCGGTTCCTTGCTCCCAGTCTCCTTCTCCTCTCCCGTCGTCCGACTTATTCAGTCTCCGCTGCTCGCCGTAGGAAGTGGGCTCTTCTGATTGAGGTCTTTTCGTTTCCCCCGCCGCATTTTCCCAGCCAGACTATCCGGATACGGTGAACCCCGCGTTTGAATAAGCGGGTATTTCGACGCAAAGTGGGACGTCGTTGGACTTCTTTCATTTGTTCATCTGGAGGCAGTTATACCAGAGGATTCATTGCCACTTTAGTGATAATAAGTGTGGTAAAAGTGATCGTGGTGTGCTTGAAGAATAGTGTCGAATCTTATATGTGTACAATCGTTCGCCATACGCCAAGTGATAGCAGTCTCTCTACTAAGGAATATTTGTGTGTGCTAGTTTATTGGAAGTCAAGCAACTGAGACCACTCTTCATCAAATCGTTTTCCACCGGGAATGTGATTTGATTCGTATTACTACTTACGTTTGTTTCCTGATCGAAGTGCGACTGACGAGAAGATGAGGTTCTTGGGCAAAGGATTCCCTCGACTGAGGTAACGAGTGGCTTTAGCTTTAGCGCCCCTGGTCGCGGCTCAGTCCGCCGACGGTGTTCCGCGTTGCATGGTGGGCGAAAATTTGAAGGGAGTTTGTTCTTTCCGAGGGTAATTGGAAGGCCTATTACGCCGCCCCTAGTGGCGCCACACGCGATGAATATCGGACCCTCTGCGTTAGAAGAAGTTGTTCTCTTGAATTTTTTTGTGTATTGACGACTGGTGAGGTGGACTCAGCTCGTCAGAAAAGTTTTGATTGTTAGCTTAGTCAATGAGATAGATTCAGCTTCATGATATGATTTAATATCTGGCACATTTGTCGGGGAACACGATGGCAATAGAACAGCCGTGACATCATGATAGAAAATATTTTGACAAAATCATCACCCCGTCAAAATTTCTCATGTTGTTGAGATTCAATTGATGCGATTGTTTTTTTTTTTCGTTTTTTGTTCTTATTCTATAAAGTGTGATAATATAGTGACGGTAAAATCGATCCAAAAATTCTAATTTTTTGAAGAAGTGAGCATTGTTTAAGATTTCGGATGGTGAGAGTCTCGATGGTTATCCTAGTTCAGAGAACAAGAAGAAATTCGTCAATAAAAAATTCAGAAGTTAAGTTTTTACTTATTTTTCAGGATTTTTTAATGTATACTTCGAATCATTCTTAACTTGTTCGGCAAATGAGTCGTGGAAGAATGAATTTGGATATTATCAATATCCTTCTGCTTTTAAATAGCACTAAAATAGTTATTACCATGAAGTCCTATCTTTTACAGTATAGACATAACTCGTATTTTTCTCGTTCTTACTAGAGAAAGGCGATTCTACTTCGCTAGTTGAGTTCCTTTCAATTTATGAATTTACATGCAAAATTTTCATTATTAATCGAAAGGCTAACATGCTACGCCTGGAGATACATAGAAGATTTGTAAATCAATAACTTAGGGAATTAGGGAAATTCTCTATCCACTTAAAGTAAAAAGCTGTTTTAAGTTTTTCTGAAACATAATTCATCGGGTTTAATTACTTCTCGGGGATATACTCGAACGGTCTGGTGCTAGTGAGAGGATTTGATAGGATAAATTCGTGTGCAGCCATAAATGATTTAACGATGTCTAGAGAAAGAAAAACGCTGATGGAAAAAATACAACTTTTTATTTTGTTGTTTTACGGGTTATAACTTAAAATGTGCTCTTCTGAGGATTATTAAAATTTTCCGTTAAGCTATTAAAGCATATCCTGTTGCGTCAAACCGCGGAAAAAATCTTCTTGTTATGGCTCACTGTCTTTTACTCCTACAATTTGCTCTTTTATCATGAGCTTCTAGAAACATATGGGCTTGTTCATAAATACCCTGCGAACTCTATAATATTATAATTTGAAAAATACTAATTCAGATAAGTGTCAGAAAATAGTGACCAATGTTAAGAAAAAAATCATTTGCTTTCTGCGGATGCACTGCGAGGCTATACAAATAAGATATTAGCATAAAAATTAACGAAAACTATTCCACAAGGAGGTGTTTAAAATTTAATAAAAGCTACGGATTCTTGAAAAGCCTTTCTCTAACAGACAATGCAAGATACAGTTCATAACAATGTGACTGGAGTATTGTTGTTCCATTTTGCTGCGGTATTGTGTCGTAATTTCAATGAAATTAAGTACATTGACGTAATTGTTGGATCCAGTTTAAACCTACTGACTCCAATATTTCTGGGAATTTTTATTCTTCCAAGAGTTGTGATTTTTATATAAATAATTCCATTAATTTCGCTTAGCTCCACTTACACTACCAACGTAGCATCCATGCATGACGCAGGCGGAAAACTTCAGATAACACGATTTTACGATGGTGACATATAGTTATCATACCGTTATTTATTGTACTAACATGGAAATTTTGAGTCATACCTATTCAAAATGATGATAAAGATGAAACAGTTTAAGAGGTCTGAAAAATTTTGATATCGACGAAGAAGTTGATATAAATCTCAGTTCACTAAAATGATCCAAATGTCTTTGCCTGGAATGCGAGAGTTATAATTGGTCTAAATTTCTATCTCTCGGTATCCGTTTTTCATTTCATCATTATAAATCTTGATGAATGCAGAGGGAATTATAAAAGGAAGATGAAAAAGGAGGCATCTAAAACAAATGTCAAAAATGAAAGCATCGCAGAATATGGAATTAATAAAGCATTTCTAATTTCGTTTGTGATCAGATGCTCCATTCTCCTTGCCAGCGGCAGCGCGGAATATGTTTGATATCCCCACTAGGTAGCGTGTATGTATATTGAATGATAAATAGAGCTGTGCGAATGCTTCGAAATCGATTCGATTCACCTGCGAATCGGGATGCTTCGAATCCGAACGATTAGAAATATTCGAATCTGATAGATTCGTCTTTGAATCGTTGCATGCATTCAAACATGGCGCTCATTTCAACAACGGTGCGCGGTCCATTTAACTATGTTTTCCACACTCGAAACGAAAGTTTAAAGGACCACATGTTATTCTGTGCTATTCTTTGTGCCACTATAGACATAATTAGCTAATGTAAGGCCCTGAAATATTGTGAAAATATTTATTACTTTAACTGTGCATAAGCTTTTGCATTTTATTTAGATTCGAATTCAATTCGCAAGCGAATATTTCAGGGTGGTTCAATTCGCTACCAAAATGTAATATAAATCGTTCGATTCGATTTAAAATATCTTTTGGGAGATTCAATTCGGTTCGATTCGAAATGAAAATCCTTGATTCGCACAGTACTAATGATTGCGTTTGTGCACTCATACAATGGTTTGTGTGAGCAAGGGGCAAAGCGATGGTTGGCACATACTTTGATTGTGTTGGCGGTGCACGACGCTTTTCTCCGCTCGCTCAAGGAACCGCCCCCGCCGCTCTGTCTGGCCCGGCCGTCGGCGTGTCCGAAGCGCGGAGCTGTTTTCTCTCGCTTCGTTTCCCTACTTCCCGTTCCATTCCATTGTCCATCCCGGCCGCCCGTTGCTCTGATTGCCGTCAAGAGAGAGAGAGAAGTCCCGGCTCTCTGCCGTTGTTAACGACGGAGTCACGAGTTGGCGGGGAGGGTCCGTCACGCTCCAATCACCTTCCGTTCCCTTTCTCCTCTTCTTTCTGTTATGCCGTGATTTTTGACGAGAAAAGTTTCTTATTTCTCCATTTTCAAGACATAACAAAGAGTTACAGCCCCCTTCAGCGCTGGAGGTGTGTGTTCTGCCTATAATTTAGAGACCAGTCGCGTCTATATCGTAAATTCTGGCAACTGAGGAAGAATGGATTGTAGCTTCGTCAGCTTTATACCATTCTGTGCGCCGTATGGCTCCAAAACGTAAAAAAAATTGGAAAGGAAGAAGAGAAGCGTATAAAGGCGTATAAAGGTTACTGAAACTTGGTACTGTGGTGGATGCTATTGATATAATTAACGCATAAGATGAGAAATTAGGAAGTACAAAGAAGGATAGATGAGGAGGAGGAACATATGGAGCAGTTTCGGAAAGACAAGGTTCAATGAAAACTTCCTTCCAAGGCCAAGATTTCTTTACACCCATTCCCGCCTTCACTAGTGCAACAGTTTGGCTATCTCCATTCATATCGTAGCTTTGCATATGTTTTATTTTCAAGGATAGGCCACCGACAGAGAGATAGAGGGTGTGTATGGAAGGCCAGGGGACGAATAAATAGGCCTGTTAAAACGAGATTTTAAACAGAAGAGTTGTGAGGATGTCGTTCCGAGTATGGTGGCAGAGCAAATTAGAAAGCTGCAGTCAATATATCTCAGGATTGAGTGACTTAAAGATCCCTCGTGAAGTGCGTCTGCTATTGTGTAACTCTGGAATATCATATTTTCATCCCCTCCATCGTCACTACTGCATCAGAGTAGCTCCCTCTGTAACGTATCACTGCGTATATTCCATGGCCAATCTTAATATAGCTGCCGGTGTAGTTAGTACATCTAAGATATTTAAAAAAATTCGTTAATTGGAATGTAATTCATCCATAGATAAGTAGGCTAGAATAGTTTCTCCGACTTGAAACTGCCTTCAGTGTGTCATTGAGTGCAAAAAGAGCATATATTACTCAGAATGAAATTTACAAAAAGTAATCCAAGAAAAAGGTTGTTTCACCGTTCAGTAGGTAAATAAATAGTAACTTGGGTTTCCATACAAATTTTCCTGGGAAACGTTTCTGCACTGTGGTGAGCAAATACCCTAGAGTCTATACAGGAAAAGATATTGTTAAAAATGTATTTTTATCCATTTTCTGGCAAAAAATCAAGTACTTGAAGACCATTTAAGGGATTAGATTCTTATAGAAATTATATATCGTCTACCATAAGTAACATTGACTCTCAAAATTTTGTCCCGATTGGATAATTTTATATACTTTTTATGCAATTCGAATGCCTTGGAGAATTAAAAAATTCTGATCTCCATTGCGAAGGAAATGGATATTTTTCATGTTCGTCAAATGCTTTTAGAAATGCATCTTGCTGCTTTACATATTAGGTCCAATGTAAGGAGAAAAGACCTAACAGATTTAGTTTATCATAATCATCTCATGAAAGTGTGCTCTTATTACAGTCCGGTGGTTTATTTCTTCGGAATTCAAACGGGCAAACAAAACGATAGCGCCTGGATATGGGGCAGAATTTTTTTTTGTGCTTCAGTAAGAATAGAAACATGTGGATTTCTTGGCAGTGTCCTCCCGTTAGGCGTCGGAACGAGGCGAATTACAAGTGTGGTCTTGCATAATGATGTTCCAAAGCTGGTGTTCGCATGTCTTATTCGTCGTCCCTTTTGTATGAACCACTAGAAGATGACGCAACACCCTTCAACCGATTTGGAATGGAGCCCTTGATGTTTGGATAGTCACCAATTTCATTCTCCCTCCATATAATCCGGCAATGTGGCGAAGTGAGGAATGTAAACCAATTTTTCTCTCGCGACTTGTAATTGGTTTTAAGTGCAAGGTACTCTAACCTCTCGCCACCGTTATACGGTCAACACAGATCCGTGACTTTTTCATTGATTCAATGGGATTCGTTGATGCGCCACTAAGAGGAAATCCTTTTAATTTGACTTTTAAAGGAATAAATCAGAAATTTCTATATCTGTTTCATAATGGAAAGGGCAGCAGTTCTATGTGTTTTAGTTTGCTCGGTGCCGTTTTCCTAGCCGATGATTCCCAGAAGAAATTTCGAAAGAGTTTGAAGTGTTAACCAGAGATATCACCAATTTGTTAGTTTTAAAATATGAAACAATTTTGCCTTGTGCTATTTAATAAGGAGTCATAACTATGTGGGATCACAAGTAATCATCGGAGTCACCTCCTCGTTTTTAATAACTTTAAACATTCTTTGTGGTTGAGTTACTGAGGTGCTGCTGTTTGTGATATACATCTACAGCTACATAATACCCTGCGAGCCGCTGCATGGATGTGTGGCAGGGGGTTTTAGGTCACCAGCCGTGTAAAGGTGTAAGTTTTTAGGAGATGAAATGGTGACATACTATGCGTGAAGTCAAAAATATATCTAATGATCATGTATAATAATGAAAAATGACTGTATGTTCATAGTTTTTTGAGCTGTATAAACGACCGGTTTCGTGAGTGTTACATGTTTACTTGATGAAAGAAATGTAACTCTTTCATGAAACTGGTTGTGTTAAAACGAATCAAGCTGATGAATATCAAGGTACATTTTCATTGTTTTCCACAAAATAGAGCTGAGACATTATCGTAATAAGTTGATAGTGAAAGTGGTATTTCAACTTCCTCACCACATTCCTCTGATTCATCCGGTTTTATAATGTTTTCCTGCGAGAATCCTTTGGCCTAGATTTCCATTTTACAGTGAAGAGGCTCTTCGCATCTCCAAAAAATAACCTTTCATCATTTATGTGATATCGTTTCCTGTTTGATGAGGTAGAAATGTTCCGGAATGAGTAATGAAATGGGAATTTTCTTCTTTGGAAGTTTTATTTTACGGCGCGAATGAATGCTTTTACTGCATTTTCTATTGCTTGGAAATGACGTCCGTGAAATTAAACATCTCAAGCGGGAAATTGCCTTTTCAATTCAGTGAACGCTTTGTCGTTTATTTCTCATCACAGCGTTTTGATGAAAATTGTTAATGCCAGGCTGAAACGAAATATGGACATTCTTGAAGTATGAGTACTAGTAAAATTATCGTTTACATGGCTTCGGTAAAATGTACATTTTTCAATTTGCAATTTACCAATGAAGTGAGGAAAACATTGCTTACTTGAATTGGTTTTCTTAGGCGTATTATAGATGGAATGAGAAAGATGTCCCAGTCAATTTCCTTACGAAATTGACTCAGAGCTAAGAAGGCCATCTACGTTGCGAAAAATATCTGCTTACCAAACCTCTTTCTTTTCTATGATTTGGATCAAATACTCGCGACCAATAAATACTTTCGTTCAAGTTTACATTTCGAGATCTATTCGCTGTTGCAATCTATCATTAAAGAGAAGTTATACATGTGCAAATACTTGTGATAATTTGCTCGATATTGTGTTGAAATATTAGTTCTACGCAAATATTTGGCTTTTGGAACTTTGTGTAAATTACTTTCGGAGATAACATTTATGCTATTAGATGGCTGTCTGTGGAATTAGTTTTGAAAATCTACATTTGACTCCGCGAGCCATTGCGGAAACGTTTGGCGAGGGATGTTAGGACAACAGACTTTAAACGTCTAGGGGGTGAGGGAGGGAATGTGAAGAGAGAAACAACGAAAGTGTGTTAAGAAGTACCTTAGTTTTTTGCTGTTTTTATTGTCGTCATAAATAGTTCGTGGGGAGAGCGACTTTTTGAACATTTCACTTCGGCTTTGTATCACGGTTTTCATGTCACTCTTATGAGTTAAGGAGATTCAGGGCGGAGTTTAAAACAATACATTCCATTCGAATCCATCATGAAAATATGTATTGTACTTGTCCACAGTTATTATATGGACTCAAATATAAAATACTTCAACGAAGTAATCACTTCGTTGAAGTATTTTACTACCCCGCCGTATTTATTAAGTATTTATTTACCCCGCTGGCCCCGGTGGAGGCGGGGTTAAGTCCTCACCAGGTAAACTGAGGGTCGCGGGTTTGAGTCCCGCCTGGGTGGGTTTTTCACCACCCAGGGCATGGATGTTTGTCATGCTCTGTTGGTCCGGTCCCTGGAAAACCTGATGACAGGCTTAGCAGCCTATAGTGATTCCAGGACATACGGGCCAATTGAATCGTCCGGCAGCAAAAAAGACGCTAAAAGGTGTATAGTTCAATACATTCCGTGTCAACTCGGAGATCTCTAGAACTGAACATCGGTAATTCTAAGTCTAGAGTTTGACCTATAGTGTCTCAATTTGCTTCCAACCCAGTATGTTACCATTCAGCTACATTACTTTCTACGTCACTCGTTTGTTGCAGTTTTTAACGAAGTCTGCTGTTTTTCTTTGTGCTTCTTATAATTCTTGCTCAAAGTCTTTCGGTGCAGAGTCCCAAATGCTCGCGAGAGGTTCGAAATTCGGTCCCACCAGAGAGATGTAACGTATCTCTGTCAAATTTTCATCCGAGAAGCTTCCTGCTGTTTGCTGGTCAAATCTAATCCTCTTTTAACAACAAAAATGTCATTTGGTGCTCTTTTGTGTGTCTAAATGAAAATCAATTCAGTCTTCATTTCGAATGTATTAGACGTTGAAATTAATTTTAGTCTATTATGTGATCATTTCTTGGTGTATTAGGTCTGGATTTTTTTGAGACAAAAATTTTTTATGTAGGAATTGTGCTTTCCAAATTTTGGACGTCGCGAAATTCTGGTGGCGATTAAGTATTATTCAACGTGAGGATACTGTCGTACACTTTTCAGATGTCCCAAATCATTGTTCCGCCTTTTTTTCTGGGGGGTGAGGAGTGATCGATCAAGGCTTATCACCCCCCTTGTTCTCTCCCGCTGTTTACGGATAGGTTTCTCAACTGCTAACCAGGGTAGATAGCGGGAAAAAATGTCAACATCGTGGTCCTCTTTCTAAACTGGGACGCGGGCTAACTGCGATTGTTCATCTCGGTACGAATCAAACGACACCTCGCTCTCGCTACCGACGCGCTGTCACGTCAGCGGCAGAGCTCGTATCTGATTGGGGACAGAATTAATTCCTACTCAACTCCCCTTCCGTCACTGTTATGGGCCGACATTTTTCATTTTTCTTCGTCTGGTAATGTGTACCAAAGTGTGCTCTGTCGCTAATGACCTTCAATACTTACTTTGAAATGCTATGTCTTGAATTATGGGATAAGATCGATACATTGCCGAACAGATAGGTACGAAAACTCGTTCTTTCCGCCCACAATAAGTGACCACAGTAAAAAATGAGCTCCCCTAAATACACTCCCATGATACGCGTCTCCATTTCACCTCCCAAAATGTTACATCTTTACACGACTGGTGACCTAACACCCCCTGCCGCACGCGAATGTATAGCGTCTCGCAGGGTAGTATGTAGATGCAGATGTAGAAGGGATGATTCAAAGCGTGGATTCTAGAAATATCGTGTGGAGGCACTGTGGGGATGCTAAACTCTTCTGATGATTCTGATAGATTTTGGCAGAGAAGTAATTAGGCATGCTGGTAATCATGCAAAATTTTTGCGGATTTAACAACTATTAAGAAATTTAACATGGAGATAAAGGTCATAACAGCCAAAATATTTTTCTTGAAGAAATCAAGATGACCTTGTCTACCTCGCGTAGAACGTCATCTCAATTGCTCTTAGCCACCACCTCATCACGTCCCCGTGGTGAACGGTTAATTTTCTCGGTACGTACGAGACATAAACTGTATTTATTTATGTGAGATTTATTTATTCTCATGATCAATTAACGGTATGATTCGAATTAGTGAAATTTTACTCCGTGAAAATAACGTATGTGATTGCATGATACTTGATCATTTACCTGCATGATACTTGATCATTTACCTGATTCAGTTATTCTCTTTGATTACCCATAAAGTGTCACAATCTTTTAAATGAATAATTATTTTTTGATTGAATTTAAGTCAGAAAAAGGCTAATCACCGCAAAACATCCAACTTATTCTCCTAGTTTCAGAATTAGACTAATGTTTGGTAGTAATGAATGAATTTTTCAGAAACATCTTCGGACAGTGGCACGAATTAATGCTATTATTTTTCTCCATGTCAATCGTAATCATCTATTGAGATAGATATACATTTTTCAAATTATGATATATGTTGACGTTGGATCAACTAATGAAAGAAATTGCATCTAATTGGTATTGATACGTCACTTTCTTCCAGTAATGCTTAGCCGTTTGCTTGTTATATCTTGCAATTTTATACTCTGAGGCCATTCAAAAACAAATTTTAAATTTAGGAGGTATCAGAAGTTGAATATGACGCTTTTTTTACGTGATCACTATTCCCTTTGTTACTCATACCTGCCAAAGAATCTTTGTGATGACTGAACGAGGGCATTAACCCTTACTATTTTATTCTCTTTCATCATACCTTCATCTCGGAGATTATTTTGTTTTTCCTTCCAACATCTCCTTGGGTGTCAAGAATTCCAAAGATAAAATCGTCAAAACTAAATTCTTAGCGTCAAACTATGAAAAAAAACCTTTGCAGTTCAACAGACGAGCTTTGTTGTTTAATTTTGGAATATCTATTCTTAAGTTATCTTATTCTTAACTAAAATTTTTATAATATACAGGATGAAAAGACTATTTCCTCTGCTTATTGGTGTAAATGCATTTTTATATCCTTTCTTAATTTGTAGCCTCTCATTTGGAGGAAAAAAATTAGATTTATTGAAAAAATCAATGACACTTAAGGATCTTTTGATTTATACCTTACTAAAGATTTAGGGTGTAGGGACCCAGAACCATTTAAGGTAATAAAAAATGGAAAGAGCCGTGTAATGCGAGCACATTTTATGTAACTTCATATCTTGAACGTTAGGTTAATGTATAATTGATATTAAACTCCATAAATGTCCGTTATTAACACCTTTTCATTGATATCAAACGATAAATCTAATTTGGCTAATAACATGCTAATAATATCGAAAATTAGATATCAGGCCATGAAGGTATTCTGCTGACGCATCATGGATTTCTGCAAGTATTATCAGTGAGTACATGTATAGGAAGCCGATCATAAATTTTGTACCCTTTGACTTAAGTAGTTGTATTAAGTTGATAATTATAAAAATACTGGTAATCAATTTAATAAATGATAGAATGATGTTCTCTTGTAATTACAATATAGTTCACAAAGCATCGCTTCTTAAATAATATTAATTCTGCCTAGAAGTCGTTTTAAGTGGTAGAAAATTATTTTTCCGTTTTTTTTTACTCTCCTGTTTAAGCCGTGATATTCCGTTGAACTATACTTAAAAAATGTATATGTTTAAGGTTGGGAACGTGTATTTTTTTGTTAAATTTGGTTTGATCGTGCAACGCAACATTTTCTGTACACAAGTTGAAACTATTCCATTATTATTAAAGGCATATTTCTGAGTTTTCATTCCTAGACTAGTGAAATTTCAAATCAGAGAATTCGGAACCTTTTCGTGTAGTTTATCTATGTTCCAGAGTTTTATCTTTGGCGGTGACTGGAGAGAACGGAGTACGAGTTCGGTTCTGCATCAAATCGTGCAAACTGTCGTCGTTTTTCTTAGTGCCACTCGTCTGACTTATTGAATATCGACTGCCCTAGATTTGGAGGAAATTTTATTCGTGACTTCGTTATATATTGCTCAATAAGACATTCATTGTGGCAGTTCTTTTAGATGAAATGAGTCCGCAGTTAGAAATTTGATACAAATGAAATGGAAGGAATTAATGAGGTGATTTAATTGGGCATGCTGGTCGTTGAAAGCCTTTTTGATGCCTCATTAAATAAAATCTATACGATAGAAATCACTGGTCGGACAAAAACTAGAGAAAACAAGCATTACACTGGAAGATGCGGGCATGAATTGATAGCGTTCTGAAAAAGGAAAAAAATCACTGAAGAGGGAGAATACTGCTAAGATGTGAGCTCTATGTCAGTGTACCTATGAGGTTTGTGGTTAAAAAGCAAAGTAAACATTGACACTTTAAAGGAAATCACCGGTCGGACAAAAACTGGAGAAAACAAGCATTATACAGGAAGATGCGGGTATGAATTGATAGCGTTCTGAAAAAGTAAAAAAAGACATCACTGTGAAGAGGGAGAATACTGCTAAGATGTGAGCTCTATGTCAGTGTATGAGGTTTGTGTTTAAATATCTCAGTAAATGTAAACATTGACGCGGGTTTTGTAGAGTTGGAATGACGTGTATTGAGCTCTCAAATACTTACTTACTTACTACCATGGCCACACAAACCCAAGATGGTTTTTGGCCTCGCCAACAATTCGCCTCCACTCTTTTCCATCTTCAGAAGCCTCCATCCCTGCTCCTAGTCTTCTCAGACCCTTTCCCACCTGGTCTACACATCGGAATCTGGGTCTTCCCAAAGATCTTCTCCCGTCAGGTTTACGTTGTCTCGGGCGTGACTTCATGGAATCGACTTAACATAATGAAAAGTAAAGAAAACTTTGTAATTCCACATAAATATAAAACCTAGGTCGTACAATAAATATTTATGTGGAATTACAAAGTTTTCTTTACTTTGCATTATATTCCGTCAGGTTTACCTTTCCAAACTTGTTTTATTGTACTTTCATTTCCTCTTCTTAGCACATGGCCCAACCATCTTGGACGCTGGCATTTTATAATGGCTAATATGCCTAGTTCAGCATAGCTTTCTCTCAGTTCTATATTTTTTCTTACCCTCCAACCTTCTCCTTCATGGATTGGTCCAAAATCTTTCATAGGATTTTATTTTCGAATGCTATTGTTATTTTCGAATGTTTCCTTTCTGATGACTTTGTTAGGGACCACACTTCAGACCCGCAGGTTAATATGGGCTGTAATAGGGTCTTATAGATCCTTGTTTTTGTTTGTTTGCTAAGCAATTTACTCCTCAGTAGTTTGTTCATGCTCCAGAAACATCTATCAGCTGCTTTTATTCTGTGTTAAATTTCTGTCTAAATGGAATAGAATAAGCTTTTATTATATTTTTCATTTACAAACGGTTGTCCTTTGATTGTGCTCATAAATTTGTCAAATTGCTTAGACGCTTGATCCTGCGTCCTTTTGTGTCCCTCTATTGCCACCTGAAAATTGATTCAATCGAAATAGCGAAATAATTGTCTATTTTTACACAGTGATGATATATGGGATTATTGCCTACCAGTTTCATTTCTTTCACTTCCCCTTTCATACTTCGGTAATTCCTAAGGCTGTAAAAGTTAAAGAAATGACCAGGATCCCGTGAGGAAACGGCAGGCGAGGACAGTACGGACGATTATTTTCTCGACGGAATTAAACTGTACAATGAGTTCATGAAAATTCCTATTGAACTGTGTACTTGAAAGCTCAAAGCGAATAAATACTATAATAATCAAAGGTAATGTTAAAAGTTCCAAGTAAAATATTAAACAGCTTAGAAAGATATAGTTTGACACTACTTTAAAAACCTTGCGGTCATGTTTACTCTGGCGTCATTTTCCGGGAAAAATCCTAACGAGCAAACTCTAGGGTGATACTGCTTTGTGACGATGAGCCTCTTTTTTGCCCGGCACTCCTTGGTACAAGTAATTTCCGCTATTTTAAATCACATTAAAATGAGCCATTAAAGGCCGTAATTCATTGAACAGCCATAATATACAAAAAAAATCGGAGCTGGTTCTCAACTACATTTTCAACTCAACTACATTACAGGACTACAGCGGCGCTACGTTACAATTTGATCAGTTCCATTACTATTTACTAGATGATAAATGTGTGGCTTCTTTATTCTGAAATACGAACCCTTCATGAGCTCTATAAAGCCCGTTCTATTCTCATTACTCGCTGTGACTTTACCACTTTCCCGGGCTTTCTCGCTAAAATTCCCCGAATTGAAATTCCCTCTTTCACAATCGAATTGCTAGCATTGTTTCGCAAGCTACAGTTGCGCGAAAGTGGCTAAGCGGTGTTCCATTGTACTGCCTTCGGCTCTCTCCACGTGAATTTAGCAAGTATTACATTTCCCAGAAACACCGAGTCACCAATCCGATCTGGCTATTGAGTGCTTTCAATTATTTCAGAAGATTTTATTTTTCACGTTCCAATTTTTTACAGCTGATATATGTTTCATATTTGCAAACAAAATTATGTTTCATAAATTTCACGAATCTCAAATGTTCCCAACCACGGAATTATTTGGTGACAACATACAAAGTTAAAAATACCTGAAGTCCGAAGATACGTTCACCTCTTATTTTAAAATTTTGGATGATTAAAAAGTTTCCCATGAGGAATAAAAATATCGCCAGGGAGAATAATTTAGGGGTCAAAATCAAATTTAAAGCACATAGCGTTTTGTATGATTTTACACTTTCCCGGCGAATTAAATTAGTGTAAATTTCTCGGGCCCGAGCCCGAGAAATTTACACTAACATAGCGTTTTCATTTAGATTTAGCCATTCCATTAGTCAGAGTCAGCGTTTTTTATTATAAACATAACGTCTTGTCAAACGTTGCAAACATGTTTTGCTTGAAAGAAATGGAATGGCACGACTTTAAATGAATGCATTTTTAATTTCCATCGTTCTTCAAAAGTCATTTGAGACAAAATTTATTCTCCTGTCACGAGTAAATCACCGAACATCTTTTTTTTATTTACGGCCGATATTGTATTTCCCTGTATTAATCACATTTTACTTTAGAATGTTATCTTTTAATTTTCAAGTTTAAACCATCCCCGAGCCATCTTACGCTGATGTAACTCGAGTGTTATTTCAACCATAGGGTTATTGAGCCTCTGATGTAATTTGCTAATCTAGGAATTTTCGACCTGTGGAGACTGAGTGAGTTTAAAAGAATTGGCGGTTCTTATGAAATTATTTCTGACTACATTACTCAATGGTCCATTTCAAAAAATCACAGAATGGGCGTGCTATACTTTTCAGAGGCTAAATGACGAAAATTCAGTTAAAATCATTTTTGCTATTTTCTTCTATTAATGCATCACTTTTCGCGTATGACATCGATTTATGACACTCTGCTAAATTGAAATATTTAGACTTTTAATTTGTGTAGTTACACTACGTTCATCACATTGGGGGGAACTTCTCCTCCGCCGTTTGTTCTGTTCATTCTTATTGCCAGGTACAGGCTGAACTACTGTCTCTCCTTTTTTAAAATTTGATCTGGAAAAAATGAGTGAAACTTGAAAGTGGCGTAAAGTAGATTTCCTGATTAATAAAAGTCGATGATAACACAGTCAATATTTCAATGTAACGCTTATTTTGTCGTCTAGGCTGCACAAGTGTGGACGGATTTGGTCTGCGAGTTCAATTCGGTGCGGAATGAGTGCTTCAAAATTTGAGAAATTGTGAAAAATAAACGCAGCGATAAAAAAAAAAGCAAAATTATTTAGAAAGATGACATGAGTGCGCTCACGGTGCGCACACAGAGATAAGAGTTGAAGCCTGGAGAGCACGAATTCCACACGCGCGAGTCCTCTTTCATCCAGTACTCTTGTTCCGAATCCCTCGTTCGCCCTCGAGTGGCGCCGTTGTTCCGACACGCGCTGTTTTTATTCCTCCTCGTTTTGTTTTTCCTGTGCCCGGCGCGATTCACGTGTCCTCTTCGGCGCATGCGCACGCCTTGCTCGCTCCCGCCGCCTCCGATTTCCCGCGCTAGCGTCCCACCGTTGCGCTCTGCTACGAGAGCACGTGTTTCTCGCGGTTAATTGATGGAACTGGGAGTGGGATAATTCCTTTGGGAATGAAAACTGGAGTGGACACTTCGCAGAGTCCTCCTCTCAACACGTCGATCTCTAAGAGTGTATAAATGAATCGCGCTCACAATAGGTGACCGTGGAAATTGTTCCCACTAAATGTGAAAAATATTATTCCTGAAAAGTGGACCTGTACCTTGCAGAATCGTAAGGAAAAATTTTTATACAATAGGGATGAGATTGGATATTGGCTAGCTCTTTTCGTCATTGCCGAGAAGAGAAAATTTATTGAGGGTATTTAAACTATTCCTTTGATGCCTAGCAAATCTTTGATAATTTTGAGAAAATGAGTGATGTAGAATTTTGAAATGCGTATAGATAAAAATAAGCATGATAAACAAGCAATGAAACATAAATAACTTTGAATATTAAACAAAATTCTACAATAATTCACGTACATGGATTGTAACACTTATGTTTGATTATGCTTTTTGTCATTTGGTAGAGAAACTCTTAAATATAACCATGCATCAACTGTATTTATTTAGTAATGATAGCTTGTCGCAGTCGTTTTCAGCGCTTACAAAAATATTTATAATATCCATGCTATCTACCAACTGAGAAATCGTCCTCCAGCTTCTTTTATTTTTAGTGATAGTCAGAACTACCTGAGGCTTCGATTTTTTTTGACGCTTCACAGGAAACATTTTCTAGCCCTTGGAAATTCTGTAGGAGGAACATGAAAAGTACTCGTATTTATCTTGGGATGCAGCGATGGTAAAGTGCTGGCTGTGGAAAAGCTGATGCGGAATGAACGGACTGTCGGGAAGAATGGAATTTTAATCCCATTGAAGCCGGTGACAGAATCAAAGTCGGGAAAAGGGGATGGGGAAATATCCCATGGCAAGTATCCAATGACGACCGGTTTCCAATCAAATGAATGTCGGGGACACTCGCGTCAAAGCCCTGGAGGGCGCCGTGTGCAACACACGGACTTGTCCACTATTGCACGGATATTTTTTTCTGCACGTGTCTAGGATTTCAGAAACTCGTTTATCTATTACGTTACCGCCGATGAACCGTTGATACCGTTCCAGGTTGAAGCGCTTAAGTGAATCAAGTTTGTTCAAAATATTTCAATGTAACTCGAGATTAATGTTAATGTATGCAACGAAGATGAACATCCAATTGATAAAGTTATCAGTATTTTTAAAGAGTTGTCGATGAATCTAAAAGGGTGAGTGAAATCCCACTCGGAAACAAATAATCCATTCCGCAGTTTCGCAAACATCATACCTTCTCATAAATATTTATTTCACATTCTATTTATTCGTCCACCTTAATGCATGGCGAATAGCCTTGGTCTTTTTGAGTATTTTCTAGTCGCCAATACACGAGATACTGAACCAAAATATTTTTCTCAATTGCCATTCCTAAACGTTTAAGCTTGCAGTAAAAGTGATGATGACTAAATATCTTCTGAAGGGTAATCGTCAATATTTTTATCGGAAGTACGTTGAGAGTAACCAGTGAGAGATCTGAGGAAATCATTCATATCGGAGGAAATTACATGGCTTTGCTCATATGTACCCTGAAAACAATACGACTGGAAGATGTATATGTTACTTCTTTCTAGAGACAACGTAAAAAAAAGTATTCTTGCTATATAAAGATGTAACCTGCATGCTAATAAATCAACTCTTCAGAAAGTGGCCACCAAAAGTTCATTGAGGATTATCATGCAAATAAAACAGAGCCTCCAATTTAACTAATTCGAGCAGTCTAAATAAATATTTTTGTTTCCTCGTAAAATTGTTTGAAATACTGTGTAAAAATCTCACATCTTGGCCATATCCCTACAGTATCAGAGTAATATATTATTTGATAATACTTTCTACGTCTCAATTTAATGTCCCTAACTTTCCGTTAAATGAATTGTTTTTCTTCCTCAGATTGGTGTGTTGAGTGATTTTAGTTAATTTCATTTTAATTTTCATAATTGGTATTTTTTTAATAGTTCGGAGGTTCATCTCGAAGATTACCTCTGATAAATTACTGTTTTTGAAAGCGGATTCTGTTATAAAGTGGCCGAAATAGAATCTGCCGTTGATTGTGCGCTTAGTGTGCAGTAAATTTTCTCTCAAGGGGAGACGCCCGAGGAACGTGACCCTCACTTGGAGGACAGGCGTACTTGTTTTTTCCTTCCCCTTAATCTGCTCCCACTTTCACCCCATTGAAAGACTTTTTCCGCCAGAAAACCTCCGAATTACCTTGACTTAAAGATTTAAGGCAATGACTGGAGGCAGCAGCCGCTGGAATTATTAGCAGATAATTAAATGTCTCTTCGTGTTTGCTGTCGCTGCACTATCTTGGAGTGTAAGTCCGAATTCGAATTGCGAAATAAGATATGCGTGGTCCTTCTTTATCTTTTTTTTCGCTTGTGCTATGGAATTAATGGGAGCCCATTTTTATATTTCTTTCAACTTGGTTGAATGAAACGTATTTAAGGATGGGCGGGCTCGAAGGCGAAGAGCGATTGTGAACGTGGGACTGACTGATTGGTGCCACGGCCCCAGACGATTTCATCGAGTTAATCCTATTAGAGGCCGCGACTTAGCGTCCTTTCTCCGAGGAGATACTCAGCCCAGTTTAGAAGTCGCGCCAGAATTAGATCTATCTCTCCAACCTGATGGATCAGTTCTCCTTCGCAAGTCGATGGG
The DNA here is from genome assembly GCA_963169105.1 of Ceriagrion tenellum. NCBI lineage: Eukaryota > Metazoa > Arthropoda > Insecta > Odonata > Coenagrionidae > Ceriagrion > Ceriagrion tenellum. Next base: position 129,147,018 of record OY720637.1, read on the forward strand.
GTGCGTGGAGTAATTTTATTGTCATGAAAATATAAAAATAACCTTGTGCCTTATCAACAAAAGAAGTGTATGGTGTCGGAAAAGAATGCGATTTCTTTGGATCATAGGTGGAGGAATAGGTTTTTAAGGTAGTGCGACCGAGATAGCTCCCTATTCACAATAAAGACCATTATCAAATTATACGTTTTAAATTCACCAGCTATGAGACACACGAATTAAATATTGCATTATTAATGGTGCAATAATATAGTTTTATATGACAGAAATTGTAAGTAATTAAATGAAAGTATCTAAAAAAAGCCTTTAACTTGACTAATTTTTTTCACGCGTTACGTTTGAAATCCCATCAAAACGGTAGGTTTATTGTGATCCCGAAGAATGAACTGCGGTGACAATATGATTAATTTTCAAAAATAGTTGATAATACGCACAAACTACACACTGTTGACTTTTTGGCGAGATCTAAGTATAGGGAATGTTTCATTTTTAATATAAGGTCTCTCAGGAGTGCATGCACGTACCATTTCCCATGTAAAAGGGCTGGAATTTTCTGGCAAATATCTCGGAAAGTAATGAGGTAAGGGGTTGAATTTTTGGTGTCATTGGAAGGGTGATATATTTTTATTTGAAATGAGACCAAATTCATTGATTTCTAGGTAAAATGATATTTCACTCCAACTACCTCGTCTCTGAGCGAGGTTAAAAACATTTACCTTTAAGTCATGGCAATTTAATGTGCGGATTTTTTGCTTAATTACTTTAAAATCTATTAGCATCACATCCAAATCACCCTCAAATCGAATGAAAGTATGTGTCATTAGGACTTCAAATGCATTGCTTCCCTTTTCTGCTGAAATTAAATATTAAGGCTCATTTCTGGCTGCTTTTTGTCGTGCAACTTTGTACAAATTTGAAATATCGATATCTTTAGTGAATGTAAATTGTATTCCGACGGTGTAGCAATCCGTGTGAAACCTTTAGTGTTTATCATCGTGACCTGGTGCAAAAGACAAGATCTGTTCGTGAATTAAGAATTTCCCCCTTCCCGGGAGGACCCCAGTCTCTTGTTCACCAAGGTCATAGGAATAGAGAAATAATGGCGTCTTGCCTCCGCAGCAGCGTCCCATCCGACCCATCAGTTTGTGAGATTAGGTCAGCCGGCTTTGAGTGCAACAACTTTAGTCAGCCACACCCCCCCTACAAGTAGGCCGTTCACTTAAACCTATGCTCCCTACTTCACAATTAATGAAGGCGCCACGTTGACTAGCGCGTTCCACCGTCGTGTATTCGTGGCTCTGAAGAATTTTTCTCGTCCGTCGACTGAAATCTTCCATTAGAGTGAGCGCGAAATATGAGGTCACAGTTGAGCACAGACGAGGTAACACAATGGTCCGTGGGGTAATTTAAGCGCTGATACACGAGCGTCTTTAAAATTTGAATCCCTCGAATTCAAGTTCGGGGGCGGCCCATTTACCAAAAACAGAGAGAATTGATACATCTCGAGTAGATAGGCGAATGTTTTTGACTTGTGAACTGTTTTTAGTGAGATAAAAAATTTCATTATTGATGACACATTCAAATTATTGCACAACATTGTTTTTAAAAACAAGGGGAAGATTTTATTCCCTTAAATCTATTTGTAAAAGTGTTTGAAAGGGTCGGGGTGTAACTGCGCAATACATTGACATTGAACTGACAAAAGATAGTGATAGCGGTCAGGGTCAGTGGAGGAGCTAATAAAATGTTCTTGGGTTTCACTCTTTGTATAATTTTATCACATTCCCTAAGGTAATTCTACCATCCTTTTTAATAATATTACGCAGGTTACTCCGTGGTAACGTCCGTGTCTTAACGAGGCATGCGATAGTAAACATGAAAAAAAGCCTTCATTCAATTCATTCACTGGTATATCGGATTGTCATTCAATATTTGAGAAGTATAATGAGCATATGTTAACGAATATTTACGAGGATAATCATCTCGTGGGCATTAATGAGCAATCATGACTCTTGCAATGACGTACTAATGAAAGCTGCCAATAGAATTTCATAATGATCAGAATTTTCACCGCATGTCTTATTACTGTAAGCTTTGTGTCACTAATGCATCTCATTTCAGTGCCTCGGTTGCATCACGTGCGTAGCGTAATCACACTTCCCAATGCGTTTACTTCAAAGGTAACTTCCGATAAGCATAGCTAACGATGAGCTAAATGTTTACAATCACACGATCACACCTAAGAGAAGGAATTTTACGGTATATTAACAAAACAGATTAAAATATTGGCCATGCGAATCCTGATTCTGTTGGTGATTATTTGATTCCTATTGCACCCAATCCAAAAATAACTTTCTTCGTAGATTTATAACGAAAATTTAAAAATAAGGCATTCATATTCCTTGAGCATAATGGATTACTTATACTATAATGAGATTTGTAATTAATTCAGTCCGAGATTTTACCAAGCATAAGGGCCCTAATCCTTGTGTATGACTGCTTTTTTCGTTTCGATATTCATGACAGAGACAAAAGAAGTCACTCCTTGTTCCATTAATTAAGTGGTACGCCTGTTGGAGGACTTATTCGCGTCCAATTTATCACTCGTCGACTTCCTCAGCCACTCCTCTAGTTCGAGCCTTGTAGAGCGCTTCGCTTTTTGCATGCTAATGAGAATAGTTTGAGCGGAGTTTCGCGGGATTTGCCGAGCGGCCCTCCTCGACTCGCAAAAATTTTTTCTTACGCCCATTCCTCGTCGTGCTCCTCGCAATTTCGAAGGGACTGGGGGGTAAACCGACGACAAACAGTCGAAGCGGGCTCGGAGTAAGCCGTGAAGAGTCCTTCATTAGTTCCCGGGGTGAGTGTCTACCGCGCGTGGGGGATGAGGTGCTGCTCGGGCAGGCAGGCAGGCGGTCGGCCGGTCTGGTGGCTAGGTTCCCCGAAGGACAGAGGATGAGCGAGCACCACGTCAAAACAGTGTCACCGGTCCAGGGGAGTTTTTTGAAGGGGAAATTTCTCGGCACTCCCTGCCTCTCTCGTTTTTTTAAGGGCTCTTCCCCAGGGAGAAACCTTCGCCCTTCAAGGCTAAGCTGAACGTTGTTTCAAAGCTTCCATTTAAAAAAAAACCACTCGTCCTCTTGAACGGGAGAAATCGGCGGTAGTTTGTATCCATTTTTTTCTATTCGGTGAAGTTGTACGCAAATATCTGAACCCAAAATCGGCAGCCTTGATGATTTTTTCACTTTTCTTTCACTTAAATAAAAAAAACTTTGGAAACTGTCCCTTTCGCCTTTATTAATTTAGATTATTGCGGCTATTGTTAAGTTAGGCTATTATTGAACCCTTTAGAGTTCTAATGCAAAATTGGAGTACCAGGCGTAGGTTCACGCTGTCCCCTCTTGGATTGGACGCGGTTCAAAAACCCAATTAGTGGTTATCTAGGATTATACATTAGGGATTTTGTTCAATTTGTGCATCACTACTCAATGCTTTATCCGTGAATCTCTCTTCTTCTTATGTCACAGTTAAGAATAAATCATGTGGCCAATCGAGGTACAAACCATTCCTCCAATAGTAATTACTGTCATTTGAGTGATCTGAGAGCCTCCATTTCATTGCTCATAAATCGGAAAAAGAGACTTTGCCCTAATATATATTAAGAATTGAGGAATTTTTCGAAGGCGTATTTATTAGATATATTTGAGCTCTGCATTGTTCTAAGGACCTTCTACTCCATTTCTGAGATTCCTATGATACCCTGCGTCAAGAGACTCCTTCGATTATTTATTACTTAACCCCAGAGGTTGGTTTGTTTGGTTAGGGTAGAAAAAAAATTCGCGTGTTTAATAGTCAAAAGTAATTGGTCATAAGAGGCCAGTTTCTCTCTCTTCTTCGTCCGTGGCATTCCAAATCGCTCGGGTTGTATTTTTCTGCACGTTTTTAGACCTCTCCAGTAATATTGAAACCAGAACCTTTGGTCAGTCATCCTATTTCCTCACGGTCAAAATTTTTGAAGTAATAAATAATCAGACAGTTTGGGATGCATTGATAGGAGAATATTTTATTTTATGTCTAGAATTTTGGTCGATTGATTGACTGTTGACTTTCAATTAAATTACACTCCCTTCAAATTTTGTCTGTATCAAAATATTCAAACTCATTATTTCCATTTTTGTCTTGTGATTTTACCACTGGCTACCGAACATCCTTAGGGCTCCCAGGCAGTTTTCTTGACTCAGAGGTGCGTGGAAAAGCTTTAAATAACTAGGATAATTGGGGTATTTTACCACTCTTTCTTATCAGTATTGCCATTTCAGTTGTACTTCTCAGGGAAGATGACACAGTTCTTTAGACACTATCTCCATTTCGCGAGGAATTTTATAGAACAGTTTATTTGGTAAGGCCTTCGGCGTATTGCGACATTTTTTATCTCCCATAACAAAAAAAGTAAAAAAAACCCTATTATTTCAAGGCGATCTTCATTTTTGGCTAAAAGAGTTTGTTTCAAGAAGCCATATCTGGGGAGAAAGTTGCTGAGGTATCGAGTATTCGTACAACGACGGCAAATAATGGTCTCATTAAAAAAAAGAATGTCACGCTTAAAGTACATGAATTATTTTTAAACATTGTGCATTACCTAATTGCTTTGCACTACTTAAACTTCCTCTATCTCAGCCTACTTTTTATTTCTCATCACTGAACAGTAAAATATTGAAAAATGATACCTCCCATTGTATCGGTTTTGTTTCCCCATGATAATCGTTCTGATCTTAGAGATGTGTGACCAAAAATATTTTTCCTCGATTTATGGCCGATTCTAATTCAAGTGCTCCAACCGTGTCACTTTTACTCGAAAGAATATTTCTTCTGATACTATTTACATACTCTTGAAGATTTAAATGCTTAGCATATGAAAAATGGGCCTTGGTGGAGCAGTTCCGTATCTCTATATCATCAAGTTTCTAAGACATGCAGGGTGGAAGATGTTTTGAAAATATGTAGCTTCTATTTCGTCTTAATGAATGATGCAACTGGTAGAATTCATTGGTAAAATTTTGTTTCCTTCGAATGCCTCAGCATTCTCACATCAAGAATGTGACATTAATGATATTAATCTTTCACATTTGGATGAAATGTTTATAATTCCTTTGAAAGCCGCAGTCCTACAAAGTTTCTTCTATCGTAGTCTTTCCCGCATACTAAACCTTTAAATGGCGGGGATAACGGGTATTTCTCTAATTACAGCCACTTATTGGGTTGTAAAGGACCGAGGATTGAATGGAGCCAATTCTACCAGAAATATCGAGGTTAGCTGAGTTGATAAAGTGAGATAAGTTGGTGGCGACAGTAACTCGGGATGCTAGATATGTATCTGTAAACGACAAGTACCACTTCTTTTGTTTTACCCATAAAAAATGAAGCTCAAATACCGGTTTGGCTGCTTTTAGGAGCATAAAAACAAAACCAGTCCTCATCCATCTGTCGTCATTTCACTGTCTGAGTTTTAAGAGCAAAATGCTACTTCTTCCCATAAATCCACTTCGTGATTTCTTATCTTGTGTACCGCAGTTTTCGATTTTTCTTTCCCCACGGTTGTGAAATTGACGTGCCTTTAGTTGTTCCCTTCCTGGCAAAAGTATATGTAACCAGATAGCTTCTCGGTGTCTTTATTTTGAAAGTGAATTAACTCTGATGTTACAATCAAACGTCAACAATCAAACGAGAAATCCAGCAATGTCGCGATTTTTTATTCCAGGTTCGCGTGTTTCGTTCGTTCCGTGTTCTCAACCTATAATGAGGTAAAAAGTAATTGGAAACACTTGAGAAATATACTGAAAGTTAACGCTGGTTTCAATGAATTTCAATTTTAAAACTTGTTTTTTTTTTAATTCGCCCTTGTTTGGACCAAAATCAGTTAAGTTTTTGTATTCGCTTCATTGTCGTTTTCACTGCATTCTTATTAACTATAATCAAATTTTCCAGAATGGGTAAAGTGTGTCGCAAGACCTCAATTTGTATGCAAAGCGCGGTTTTTTATTCAATCACACATCCCATCAAATTTCTTTTCTCATATAAATTGAAAATTTTCCTGTGTCTTAATCACAATATTTAAGGAAAATGTAGCCTCATGTTTCACGGATAATTTCGCCATTTCTCCTAGGATTCCATATTTACATAGGTCTTCCTCTTTTTAAAAGTAAAAATAGGGTCATCACCTTAAAGCACTACCTGTTTCTTCGTTTATTAATTTGACAATTTTCTTGTCATTGATATTTGCTTGAAACAAGTTATACAATGCTTAAGTTTTTGCTTGCTTTCTGATAATTTAATTTGGGTAAATAACCCTAACACAATTCGTTATATTAATTGTTTCCATCCGTAATCTATCTTATTTCTTTTCATTTTTGTCAATGAAGCACTTGAAATGTGTATCACATTTATATGTCTCCCGAATAGCGAGAGGCGTATATTACAAGTGACCGGTTTTAACTATTAAGATTTCTTTTTTTTTGGAGGGGTTCCTATTTCAAGTTGCTTTTAAAAGCTCAGGCCATTTGCAAATTTATAAATTACGACAAAAATTATTAACGAAGAATTAAGTGTCTCTCAAATTAATGGTCTTTTCTTTGTGCCTTCTGTTAAACATTTAAACCATCTGATTCCTTTTAAAGGAAAAATACAATAGGGTCCCTTGACTTTTGGTACAGCTGCACGAGGCGAGCAGACGCCTCCTGTTCGGAGGAGGAAATTTGCAAAGTAAAAGTCCCTTTTAGCCATTAGTTTCTTTCATCTCAGAGTCATGTTATCATTCTTGTCACTTAAAGTAATTTTCATCAAACCTTAACAGCTGTATTTTTATTGCTTTTGGCGCAGTTGTACGCAAACAATAGACCATATTTTAGGAGAGTTGTCACACTCTTCTCTGTGAAGTCATCAGTGACTACTAGCGAGTACTCAATAGGCCATGTTTAGCATAGATAATTAATGGAGAAATTTTTTCTTATAACATTGTTAATTTCACGTCGAATGAACTTCCAATTTCGAGATGATATGCCCAAACTTATGTCCAGCATTCCAAGTTCGCCTTTTGAGTTCATGCTTGGATAGCTCAGGAAATTGGACAAATTCTTGCTGACGCTAGGTATCTTACTTTAATAGGTCATTAGGAATCACTGGCAATATTTTTGAGAGGTTGTGAATGGCAATTGTAACAGTGCTCACACATGAATCTTTGGTTCAATTCGTTTTAGAAAAATTAGACCAAGCTATAAATTTGCCTCTAGGAATATTTCAATAAAAATTTCGTTGAATAAAACGCCAAGAAATAGTTTTGTTTAAAATGAATTTAATTAACAAATATTTAGAAAGTGATCGACAGTTTGAATTAAAAAACCTGCGTTTTTATAATGGTAACTCTGGTTAAAAGAAATGACGCAGAGAATTCGAATGGATTTAAATTCGATATAATTCGGTGTCTGTGAAATAAACTGTGGAATAATAATCCAGTAGTCGATCTGGAATTCTCTCACAGCCCACACCGTTCACAATGTCAATGTATGTCTATAAAACACTCGGAACATGAACTACGAACACCTATATGGCATGCACAAGACTCACCAGCGCAGCGTCATTTCAAATTCATCAGCAAAGCCTCGCCGATGTACACTTCCTAAGAACTATAATTCTATACTGGCATCCTTATAAATTTCATGTACTCATTTATCCCTGTCACCGCTTGTTTTGCAGCATTCCATAGCCATCCATTATCTTATTCTTTTCGCCAAGGGTATTCGTTGACAGTAACCTAGCCCAGGGACCCCCAGCTGCGCAAGGACTTCCCAACTCCGACGCTGTAAATATATGCCACCTTAATTTATTCGTCCTGCAAACAAAAGGATGATTCAGTGCGTTGTGTTACTTTCGCGCGTGAAGTTGCGACACCAAAATCAGTTTTTTTTCCAATAAAAGGAGTTTTTGGCTGATGCTGTATAGTTCGAGAGATTGAGTTGGGAGACTAGCAATTTCGTCTGGGACAGCGGAGGAATGAAGAGAAGAAAAATTCGGGTACGATGCCGTTTTTCCGTGGATTAGACATTTGAGGAAATGTATGTAAACGGAAGTTCAGACTGTGTGAGCCAGATGTTTCTATAGCCGTAATAGGGACTACATTCGTATTTTATGCTGAAAATTAAGCTGTTGTTACTAGTGTAAAGTGAGTATAGCAGTATATTTATAACGCCTAAACTCTTTTAATTTGACTGAAATTCAAACTAATTTTGTTTCCGTGTTGAGAGGAGGAGTAGAAAGGGCTTTGTGGATGGAATGAAGAGGGATGGGACGTATTCCGAGCTGAACGATGAAATTGTGGATTAAGGCCTCTACAATACCTAAACCACCTCAGAAATACTGCGAATTCCCATTTTAGAATGGTAGGAAAACCTTCATAAACCAGTTGTATCCTATAATAATCGTCAATTAACATATTTGAATGTTTGGCTTGACTGATTTTCTAGACACCGTAAGCTGAAAATCACTTAGCAACCGAATGCTTTATTAGATTTTACATAGCAATTGATACGGTGAGTGATAACCTTACATTTCAATATAATTGTAAAATCATACGGGATACACACATTTCAGGCTATAATTTTGCCTCATAACTTCTTAAGTTTTTCACCAGTGTATCTAGAGTTCACAGATTACATTTTACATGGAAAACAGCATTTTATTTTAGATAAATACCCAGAAAATTATTGAAATAAGTGACAACTATTATGACATCATTAATCAATATGACCATTCTGTTTTATCATCATATAAGGCGGAAACGATCATCATGATAAAACATTTCGTGAGCAATTACTAATACCTTGCTTCATTCACCATTCTGAAACACGTAACATATACATCACGAGGTTGGTTATCGCCTTTGAAAACCCATAAATGGGTGAATAAATCTGTTAATAAAACTTAAGTAAGAGTTGCCATTTGACGAATGACACTGATTGTTCAAGGTTCAAGATAGTTCGACCGCTTGTTTTCTTAAGAATTGTCAGAGTTTCTATTTTCCAGAATCATTGAGAAACATTTTTTTAAGTATATGACAAATCATATGTAACTCAGAGATATTTACTTAGTAATTTATGTTCATTTAGCTCTTACAATTTGGGGCCGTAGTTTTTTTTCAGGCTTATTTATTACCATTGCTTTATTTTGATGCTTATGCTTTTATGTTTATGATGATTTTGATGCTTATGTCATTTTTAACTGAAGGAAAATTCACTTGTTTATATATTTTTGCTTGCTCTTTTTATGAAATGCCTATTCTGTACCATGTATTGATTTTTCAGTTTTGCCTGTCACTACTGTTCTTTTGTATTTTTATCAATTGCATCTCTGAAATGTTTAATGCTTGATATTTTTGCACATATTGCTTCTGCTATATTAGTTGACTTAATGTAATGCCTCTTTGTTGTGCTCAATTTTGAAACCTTATTGTTAACAGTTATGCAGTAATTATTTTAATGTTGGTAATAGTTTTTTTGCAAGATGTTTTTTGTTTTTCAAAGCCTTTAAAATTTCCACACCTTGAAAACAATTGATAATTTATCTCGATTTATGCCTATTTCATTTTTACACTTTATATGATTTTTATGATTGTCACTTTTGCTTTATATTTTTTTATTTTGCTTCTTTTTATTGTTTGCCTTGTTATTATTTTTTCTCGCTTCCCTGCTTCTTCCCTTCACTTCCCTCCTGTCCGTAACGCTCAGAGGGCGCCGAGCCTCGCAGGATGTCACTCGCACCAGCGACAACATTGTCCCGTGGCTCAGGTGAGTTGATTTCTTTAGCCGTTTGACCAAAACCCGTCGGCGGTGGTTAATTAACCAGCTGATTGGTAGGTTTTTCAAATTTCCTTACCCTAAAATACCCATTAATGAGACGTTTCACTTTCCTGCCCATTGCTTGCTCGCACTCGGGTCTTTTCCTCAACTTTTCCAAGTGTCACTTAAATTTTATACTGATTAGTCTTTTTTATGAACTCTTAGGTGACTATTATTTTTTCTCTGGAGTGAAGATCGAGTTATTAATGATTTTTTTCATTTATTCCTCATTTGCCTACGTTCTGCATATTAATAATTCATCGTCAAAGTTCCGAGAGATTCTTGTGAATTTTGATGTGATTATTTATAACTTTACCTTAACTTCAGAAGAAAAAATGTTAAATTATATTCTTTTCTTTTACTTCCTATACCACGCTTTTCCACGTTCTCCCATCTGTCGCATCTCTAAAGTTGTTCTATCCCCATCTTCCTACGTCCCCGGATCTTCATCTTTAACTTCCATTCGTCTCTCTACGTAACCAAATCTTCCTCGAGTCATTCTTCCTCTCTTCTCAGCTCACGCCTGTTTCTCCTGTAAAAAGCCTTCCTCTTACGTTTATAAATCAATCTTTTTGATCTTTCGCATGCATCGCATGTCTCTTTAAGCGTCTGAATTGTGCATGCAAGAAGATGCTGTTTACGATACCATTATCATATTTAATGCTCGTTATTTTATTCTTGCTCGAAGAGGCTATAATTTTCAAGTAGCGCAGTTTGTTTATTCTTTTTTGCCGAAGGACTCAATCCATGGTGAATACCAACTTTGGCTTCTGTGTTTCCATTGATTTCTAATCAAATTTGTTTAGAATTAATTTCATTGCAATGCATTTTGTTAAAAACTTCATTATTATTTCCTATAAAATCTTTTTCCACAAATGATGAAGCGACATTTACTCCAAGCATTTTGAAATACGACGTCTTCGAAATGAATTTTGATATGAATTATCATTTTTAGTGCATAAAGTCTACTTTCTACGCGGCAAAACACTCTGATTAAACTTTGTGTTTTTTTTTAAGAATTATTTTTGAAAGAGTATTTGTTCTCCAAATACCTATTTTGCGTGACTGATGAGTATAGAAATATAGCCAAATAGGATACTTCTTGTATAGGAGTCTAATATTTGAGATAAGGCAGAAGCTGAGAACTAGCCGAGAAGGGAATTGAGCCATGTTTAGAATTGGGCCATAACGGACATCATACGTGTAGACTGCCCTCTTCAATGTTAGTGATGAATGCTTCATAAAGTTTTCGCTGTTTGAATCACGATTGCGGTCATAATAATAAAAAAAATGCAGGAAAGCCCAAGTCGGCTCGCGTCCGGCATTGGAAAAAAATCTCTTTATTCCTCCACCAATTAGATCCGCCTCGTGAAGTTCCCGGCGGGAGAAACGGTGAAAGTCCTGTTGTATTTTTCGAATACGTTGCGGAAAAGTGGCACTCTGGAGAATATTGTCGGCTTCCAATACGATTTCTCCATTCACCCTGTCATAGAATTCTACCCCGCATTACTGGATGACAGTTGAAGAGACTCCACATTTTTCCAGTTTTGACGCTTCCAATGCTGAAAATGTATGACAGAATCCAATGGAAGAGAATCAGTTATAATACAATCGTGGTTAGTGTAAGGATTTAAATTAAAATATAGCGGAAGATTCTGTTGTAAAATGCGACGTGGTATCGTGTAGAGGTGTGGAATGGGGAAAGATAAGTCACCTCAAGGAGAATGAGATGTGTATGTGGGGCAGAATGGAGAAAGTGTGATGGTCGGAAAGGGTGATAACGAGGAAGGGCTTTTTAGGGTGTACGAGGTGGGAAAAATTCTGTATGAGAATTGGAGGTGTTGAAGTAGGTGGTTGAAACGCGTAATGACGGCTTAAAGATTTCTGAAGATCGTAGTGAAGGGGATAGTGTTGAGAAAGCGGGAAATGAGAACAAAGGGAAGAGGTCATATGGAATTGAGGCAGTTCGTGTGCCGAGCTGAAGTAAGAAATCGTATCATGCGTCTGTAACAGATTGGTATAGGCATTCATACTTCCGTTTAAACTTTCTAAATAATAGAAGACCTCTATTAATGATTAGAATAGGGTAAGAATATTGTATCTCCTCTTCTTCCATTCTTTCTTGCCCACAAATATCCGAGTTATCTAATTAATTGTAGCTTAGGTAGTCACTGCTTCTTCTCATCTCTCGAAACTTTCTCTCTCTTCTTCCAAATTCTCTCTTGTATACGATTACATTACAAAATGCTCGATCAGCTATTAATAGCAATGCGAAATGCAAACCTAGTCTAATGCTGAAATCACTGGCGCAGAAAAAAATATTTTTGTTTCTCCGAATGTCAGTATCATAATTCACTCTAAAAAGCAAAGACATTTGTTACTTTAATAACCTATAGCTTTTGCCCTTTGAAATTCACCTTTTATATTCCTGAAATTCACTGTTTTTATTTATACGATAATGTTTATAAATGTGGCGCAAGATGCTTACACAAATATCCAAGTGGTACGTTTACCTATGAACACCTCCCAGTTTAATATTTCGGCCTTAATAATGTGCCTCGGCTTTTTAATCGGTACTTTTGCTCATATTCCTTCATGTCACGGTAGAATTTCCTTATTTTCTATGTCCACCGTAGGTACAGCGGCAAATTAGATACTCTCTGCTAAAGAACGGTCTCTGGTTCTCTGCTCGTTCCTCGGTTCTTCTACCGTTTGTTCGGAGAGACAAGAGAGAGAGAATGAAAGAATACGTAGACAGCCGACATGAGGAATATCTTGTAGTCTAATTCAAACGGTGGTATTTAGCATAACTTTTATTTTCCCTTGTCCATTTCTATATTTTTACCTTTTTTTACTAAATTTCCGCCCCATATTTCATTATTTCATCACGGCTTTAACAATGAATGTTTTGTGGCACTGGTTGTCAAGAGCATGGAGCTTGTAACGCCAAAAAAATCCGGTGATGAAATTGTCGCCACGCCCCTTCTCTCTCTCTCTCGCTAACTCTTTCTCCTGTTAATGTCGCACTATGCCGTTCCCTTAATCCTCTAAAGTTGCCAACGTTCTCATTTAAATATTACTTTTTAAGTGGCGTTTATGTGAATTTAAGTTTTTCAACTCGTTACTTCCTCACTTTTTGTCTTATATTCGTTCAATTCGCTTCTTTCTTCCTTGTACTGCATGAAACTTCCTCTTAGTGAGAAAAATTAGGATTCTATGGTAAATATTCTTATAGCGCTTTGGCGTGGGTAAATTTACCAGATTTTGATATAACAGTCCAAGAATAAATCATTTGACCATTTATTTGATGGTTAAAAATGTGCAAAATACATTGAGAAACCTTCGGTTGGTTCAAAATTATGTATCAAGTCGTTTTGATCTGACTTTGCAAAAACTACAGGTCTTACGACTTAGGAACCGTATCTCCGAAATCAAAGGTGATGAAACTAGTCAAGGAAAATCCACTAGTAGCCTGACACCTTATGTGAATTCTAGGAGTGACAAAGAGATCTGGATTGAACAAGAATAGGGATGTGATGAAATAAAAAAATTCCAGTTTTCCACATTTTAATCACATTTAGATTGTATAGAAAATGGTAAATTTTAACTTTCGAAAATTTTAACATTTTTATTTCATCATGTTGAATGGTGAATACATTCATCTTCACGTGAATCTCCCGTTGACAAGAATAGTTATGTGGTGATATTTTCAAGGTATAAGATTGTTAAGGAAAAGATGTTGTTGAGAGGTGATAAGCCAGATGGTTTTGATGTGTTTTGTCAACTGCTGGATAAAGTTAATAATTATTTTGGGATCGGTTGTAAATATCTTAGAATTGCGCTTACAATGTCAGAGTTAATGAACCATAAAGATATTTGGGATAATCAGTGTTGGGGACTGAAAGGAAAAACTTTTTTTAAGTTTGCCATATATTTAAATTTTAAGAAAAGAAAAGGATGGATGAGAATCTAGGCCTTGTAGTTAAGTGACTAAAGTTGTTGACTTTTGAAATATCGTTTTGGGTGTTTAAGGAGTTAAAGGGATGTTTCAGAATAAAGCAAACAAGTTCTGTATAAAATTGAGCTCGTGATTATTATAGTTCAGGGGACGGAATACTTAATCTCATGCTCATCGAATACTTAGTCATTTTACTACCATTAATTATCTAATGGAAAAGAACACTTGGTATTTTTAAACTGGTTTCTTTAAAACGGTATAACTAATTTTGACACTTAAACATTATTTTTAGGTACAAATTTCAAAGGTTAAATAAATTTGTGGATAAATATCAGGTATTTTTTCATAATTAAGCATAAATTTTCACAAAGTCACACCTGAACTCACTGAGTTCATTCATTTTTATCTCGTGTGTAATGCATCCATTTCTCACCTCAGAAAATGATTATTGCAGAAATTTAAAAACTTCTTGGAACACTGATGCTTTCAAATCCTTCGTTGCCAGCAATAATCAGTGGCATTTGCCGACACAATGGCGTAAAAAGTGAATGCAATCGAAGGTGGCTGAAGGATAATTCCTGCGGAAAAGATTTCAGGTCACCAATAACTCCTCAATTCACGCATGTCCGTACTTATTCACCTTATTGGGTTGTGCTCCGCGATTGAGGAACAGAATTCATGGCACCCGTAAGTGTTAACCTGGCTTTGTATGCTAATGGAGACGTAGAACTAATAAATACCTCTGGTCAAAGAGAAAATGGGGTGTGATCAAAGCTCACAGTTGTGGAGAACTTCATGCTCTTCATTAGAATGCGATGGAAAAAGGGCGTACATTTTGTCCACGCGTCGTATATCTGTCCAAATAAAGTAAACGAGCATGCCGAAATTGGGTCAATCCTATGTATAAACTTACAAGGACTGAATTTCTCTTTGAATGCAACGCACATATTTTCATGAGTAAGGTGTACTGGGTTTCAAAAGTCAACATACACGCGATGTTAAGTATGGTTAACGACCTAATTCTATCTCCTGCGTCCTTCGTAAACGCCCGTGTAACTCTCGGAATGGAGTGTGCTAGTATGGCCTAGTTGGAAGACGTATAAAGCCATCGGATCTAGGATTACTTAAGGAGCTAGGGTGAGGGCATATCCAGTTACACACAGAGCCAGACATAATGTGCCCGTTAGGAAGGTACAAGACACTACAGTTTGACTCCGTCGAGGATATTATGGTTGAACATTGAAACTATTCCTGAGCTGTCACCAATCCATTGTGAAAGAAATGAATTCCCTCAGTGATGGATTCAGCTACCGACAATTTTATTTTTTCCTCTTATAGATTTAAAACCCAGTTTTTTTCTGCTCTCCTCGCGAGATTTCCATTCAAACCTGAACAATAGTTAATTCTGATCATTTTTTGGCAAATATCTGTAAATCTTAGCATTTTCAAAAAATATATATTTCCAGTGCGTAGCCATGATGCCAAGATGTCCAATATTGTGAACCTTTAAAATGGCATTGTAATGGAAGGAGTTTGAATAATTGAGTTTCTCGATTCTACCCTATCTCCTTTGATTATTGGAAATAATATTCTCGTCAAAGGTGATTTCATTACCTGCTTAACGTACCATTTCAACAAAAGTTTAATCAGTTTGGTAGTCCTTTTTTTGAGCTCAATAATTTCTGGTTTCGCAATTTAAAACCATAAGCATTATGCTACGTTTTTGAAAATAATGTGTGAATGGGGATTCATATAATTCCAGTTTTAAGCACGGCTTGCACTCAATTGAATCGCGCGTATGTTAATTTTTTCATCATATGAGTTATGAATACATATCTAGAATTGGAAGATTATTGAATAATGATGGATGTATATATCACAAGTTATATACGCATATTTGACCCCAATTTACCTTTTTATCAGGTCGATCGACATTCTGGGACATCCAGGGAATTCCATAAAATGGGGAATATTGTTAAATTTTATTACATCACTAGATTAAGCATTCATGAAGTAGTCGGGAATCGTTCATGCAATGAGTTGTCCTTGATTATCCATAAAATATTATCCAGAAAATACATTAATTCTTGCTCTGCATTTCATTCTAATTAGTGAATGTCATTATATTTGTATCAACAACCTAATTCTACTGAATTTTGTTTATAATTTATGGGTACGTAGGTCACCGTATAATTACGGCCAATTTGGATTTTTCAAACAAATATTTTATATTCCTACCTCTTCTTTGTCGATGCACGCCAATATTATAGCTAGGAAGTAATTAAAATTATTTAATACTCTTCTTAATACAGAAATATACATCCATTTAGTTGTAGATTATGGATTCCACGCTAACGGACGAGGCATACACCACAACTTGGGTATTAACTCCAGCCATGTGTTTAGTTCTTTTCATTATCAAAACCATTCATCTTTGCCTTTGAGTTATGACAACGACTTGCAGAAAACTACTTAGGTAAAAACAAAGACGCTAATAGTTACTTCATAAATTTAGTTCAGGTTATTTTCACCGACAGTGATTTTTGCACTCCCTTCAAATCTTACATCTGGTCAAATTGAGAAATTCTTCTGTGCATCTTGGGATATAAGGCATTGTAGTTGATTTCAGTCTCCAATGTTGTTAATTATTTTTCGCCTCTAAAAATTATCTTTTCATGCTTCGGTAAAAACTTGAAATATTTTAATATTGCTGAAACTTTCCCTAATTACATTTAACGTTCAGACATTGGTATTAGTTTTAAAATTTGTTAGCCAAGCAGATTTTTTTACTTGTAAATTCTTATTATATACAAAATACTCATTAGGTTTTTGCTGAATAAATGTTTTCAATTTATGAAATGAAAACCTTCAATGTTTCAAGGCCGAAGATACCATTACATACGATACGATACCTTGGTAAGCCTAGTTGGATGACCACCAATTAAATGATAAAGAAATCAGGCGATTCTGCTTAATGCATTCCGATACGAATAAACTTGACTGCAGGCTTCACTTAGTGGACACTCAAACAACCTTTGTAACGAGCATTTTTTTCTGCACCCGACCCCCCTCCTTTCCGAAAAAAAATTTCTTTATTAAATAATAATCATTCCGGTCCCACTAGACCTTAATATATGTTCCCCTGCTTTCCCTCCCGAATGTTAGAATTTTCTCTTCACGCCCTAAATTACTATCACAACAATAAATTAAACAAACGTTTCGTTCTTGGCGATACCATAATATTGTAAAACGCATCGCACAATTAAAAACCGTATAGAAAAGTACGCAGATGTTCTTTTAATTGTTATGAAAAGAAAATCTGAAAAAAATCATCAGATTTTTATGGATATGTATTTGCATGCTTGTTCGTTTTTTTGTTTTTTGGAAGTTTGTAAGTATTTCGTCGATAGTTCATTCTGAATCGACGTCTTCTGTAAGTATAGGGCGTAAAATTGCCTGCATTCATTAGCGAAGAAATGAAACTCGCTACATAATCTAGCGAATGAGCTCGTTACCCATCTGTGTCTGGTTTCTAACTGAAAAAACCCTCCGAATTTCACGAGAAATGCATTTCCACTCCCCTTTGTCGTATTTATTGCTTTCCATTCGGGCCCGGGTTCGATTCCTGGCGCTTGCTTATATTTTTCTGTTGAATCGTAATTTGTACTCAAGTGTTAACTTAAGAGTGGTCCAAGTTAAATTGGTACTTCATGCGTAAGAAGCGACTTTTAACTTAGTTCTCTTGAGCACCTTTCCTAAAGATTAGGTCGATGCCTAGGCCAGTGTCTCTCTCCATTATTCCTCCATTCCCAAGTCCTCTTTTCCACCCTACTCACAAATCCGCGAGTGAATGATATCAGCATCTAGTTTGCTTTTTGATTGTACAACTGACAGAAAAATGTGATCTCAGTTTAATGCCAGTGACAACATCGTTTCCCTGCTATTTATTGAATATGAACGTGAAATTCCATTTAAACTTGATTGTTTTAGGCGTTACTCAGTGAGATGGACTGATATCCAGTATTACTGCAGGAATTCATAGGAGTGTAGTCGCATGCCTCTCAATTTTGTTTCTTTTTAAAAAAAAAATCGCGAAAATGTTATCAAAATTCGATAATTTAGTTGAGTTGGTGCTGTATTTTACCCGCATGGGTGTAAGAAAATGCTCAGTATAAGGATCGTAGACAACTGAATTGCTTGTTTGGTACTTCCCTTTTGTTTTTCTTTTACTAACCAAGAAAAAGCTCAGTGGACTATTTCAAAATCTGATCAAAGGAAATGTTTCTTTGAGAATGCACATGGAAATATGGATTTAAGCATTTTATTAAATACTCGCCCATTGTCAGCCTCGGTGTCCCTTCTTGATTGATCCTCACTAATGATTCTTCCGCCTGATCCCTTTTCCTTTCTCTGTGGCACAGGAGCAAGAGCAGGAGCGTGGACCATGGCATGGGCACGCCCTTCGACATCGACTCCCTTCGGAGCAAAGTGGACGGCAGACTGGAGAGCGTCGGTGAGGGCACGTACAAGGAGAAGACGCAGGCCAACGCTCCACAGAGAGGTGAGTACATACCCCGATTACCCTGGCCAATTACCGAAAATAATATTGGTAGACACTATGTGAAACACATGAATATATATTATGGATTCAGATGTTTGGAATTGTTGAATAGGCTACGCGTTGCCTAAATTTCCACTCTTAGTTCACCCAGTCCTTGGCACCACTTCGATTCGAGTCTTTTCAGTTTTTATTGTAAATAGACGTAGTTAATTGTTGCTAACGTGAGACTGTGATTAATATTCAATAACGACCGAGGAGATATGAATTACTTGATGCTTTGAGTATTATCTTGCTATTTTTGTGATCTAAAAGTTAATTCGTAAATGCTAGAGAGGAAATATCTATTACAGAAAATGTGTAAGAGGTACATGAAACTCCATCGTGTGCCGATTACGATTTTTGCCAGAATCTGATTTTAATTTGAATGCATCAAGCCCGTTCGGCCTAAATAAAGAATTCAGAATGCCTTGTTTAAACAGAACTTGCTTCGTATCAGGTTGCAAAACAGGGTATGCGTCTACGAGGATCCAAAATAGGAGACTTGGATTGAAAAATAAGAATCTGTTCAAGGCGGCGGTGAGTAAATTCCTTTTTACCTATACTGCAATGATGACAATTGGGAATACTCATGAAGTCACCTCGCATTATTATTAAATTTTTGTATAACGATATTCACGAAGTGCTAATAAGTTAATTGTGCATTTGTGTAATTCAATTTAGAGAGGAATTGAATATATCTGTAGACCGGACGATATTTAAAAAGTGTATAATTGCCTCCCACGTGTATTACTACATTTTTTATCCACTGCATTATGATTACTTGTAAGTAAAACCCATGTATATTCATGGTCAAACCGGTGAGACGTGTTTATTTACAATCTGTCGACTGTATTTACATTTGAACTTCCGTCTTTCATCATTAGGTGACACCACTTTCCAAAAAGTTTTTTGTTTACGGAATACTAGACAACAGTTTTTGGCAACGAGATTACAATCCATATTATATATTCATGGTAAAACACCCGGTGGCTCTTGCCAGTGGGAGCTTGGAGCGATACAATGGTGAAGAAAACTCAGAGGAAGCATTGGACGGGCGTAGAGGAAGCTTATTCGAAGCGTATTGGATCGGAGAAAGGCATCTCACGCACCCAACCTTTTAAGGGGACCCTCGTCGGTCCTATCAACCAACTGCTTTTTTCTCTCTAATTATTCTTTCCTCTTCAGAACGTTACGCAATAAGCCGGCGCTCTTTACAAGTTATGCGACATCTGTACTGAAGAAAATGTGAGTTTGAGGAGGCCCTAATATTTTTAAAGGCGGCGATTGGAAATTAAAAGATATTACCGGGATAATATGTGGCTTTATTTTTTAATCGTATTTCGTGAGAAGTCAGAGAATACAATGAAAACCTGAATGAGTGAAAGTTCTATTCTGGATCCAATCAATCTTTCTTTAAAGTCCTCAACCGCATAGTTTACCAATCCACTTCGTGTTTCAACATTTTCTGTATTCACTCTACCTCGTTTGTCTCTTTTTTATACTTTCTAATGAATGTTATAATAGAGCCTGTGGGTATTATGGAGTCTTTATGAGAGGATATGGCATCCAGATAAAATGTAACTCATTTTTACGGTTTAGTAGCAACATATGAGTTATTGAGATATACTATTCGGGAAAATTCCGAGAACAAAACTTTAAAGGAGAGAACCTTACTATTTTGCAGTAGAGTAATACAATTTGAGGTTTAAAGTGAAAACAGTAGAACGTCGATTATCCGAATACCGGTCGTCCGAAACGTCAGTAAACCGAAACCCAATTCGCGCGCCAAGAAGTACTTACGGTTCTGAAGTTCCACCCGAAATTCATCACTGTCTTAAGACTACAATGAAGTGACTAAAACCTAAAGAAGAATGTGATGCTCTTTCATTACTGCCTTTCAGGCATTTTCAAGAATTAGCAGCCAAAAACAGAGTCTCAGTGCCTAAGCAAGGAGAAATTTTGGATTTTTTCCTCGTTAGTAGAAATTAGCGTGTGAAAACAAATTAGTGTAGTTTTGTGATTCGTTGCAGCGGCTTTTGTCACATGGCTACTGTGACCCCACAAAGCGCTGTCTCAAATTTTTTCTGTCAATGATCGGTTGTCCGAAAAATCATTTATCCGAACACCCTCAATCCCCAGTTGATTTCGATAAGCGATGCCCTGCTGAATACATAAACTTAATTTTCTCAGTTCCTTTGATCGATCATACCATACTAGCTCAAGCTGCCACCTTCGGAGGCAGTTATTTTTAAATAAAATCTGCTACAAAACTCAAAGAGTAGCGCAAATTTCTCATTCGAATTCTGAGAAATTTACTCTTTTTAAAGCAATACGAAAATTAAAACAAAGTATTAAAACCGCTTATTGCCTTTTTTTCAAATAAATTGTTTGTAAAAATCCAGTTTCTCGTTTTAACGCCTAAAAATCGAACACCCAGACTTTTAATCCTACTCACAATGCATATTCTTTAGCTTTGAAATACTAAAAATAAAACAGGCTAAACCCACGTCCTCGAGAGTCAAACGGCAATCGGGCGTGGATTGAACCCTCGATGTATGTACATTCTTCCACGCAATCACACCAACTACTCCGCGCCACCCACGCTCTGGCCATCTCACTTTTGCTCGACTTCTAATTCTCTATGCATAAATCAGGTGTTGCTAGATCTCGGTCACCTGCAACTTTGTATGTGAAATTCCAAAAATTGTCCACCTACGGCTCAAAACTAATACATCAATCAAAAGTTTTACTATAAACATGGACTCATTCGCTACATCTCAAGCCTGCGCACAGCCAACGCCCAAATACAATTACGGTGGAGTATTTTGTCAGGTTGAATGATTGCATCACAATATGTGTGTATAATGCGCAATTTTTTCGAAGATTAATAATTATTTTTTTATAAATTCGTTCCTCTAGGATATAGACAAAAACACACCATGATAGGTTTGGAAACTTTTTTTTCAAACCTTTTTTTGACCACCGGCTGGTGTGCAATACATGATTGAAAGAAAAAAGTATAATTGAAAATCCTATAAATCTGTCTTGAATTTATGCATTAGAAGACTGATGAATCGCACAATTTTGAATTCATGATGGGACAGTAAGGGAATGGTAACAAGTCAGCCAAAAATTCTTTACGACGTGAGATGTACGAGGGTGGTATGATAATTAAGGAGCCTACCAATGAAAGCATTGTTTTTTATTTTTTATTCTTTTATTTTTCAACATAGTTCCCTTCTAGGGCGATACGCTTTTCCCAATGGGTTTCCAACTTCTTCAAGCTCTCGGAAAAATATGATTTCGGGAACTCTGCAAAATACTCATCCGTGACCGCTATGATCTCCTCATCCAACTTGAAGCGCTTGCCCCCGAGCCAAGTCTTCATGTTTGGGAACGAAAAGAGGTCGTACGGGGCCAGTTCTGGAGAATTACGGAGCATGCGGCAGCACCTCGTAGCCCAATTCAACCAATTTGGCCGTGGCGATTCGGGATGAATGGGACGGAGCGTTGTCGTGGAGAGAGAGGACTTTTTTGAGGGTCCAACGGGATTGTTTTTTCTTCAATTCTTTGTCAAATCGGGTCAGTAAATCACTGTTATGCCGTACCGTGATCGTTCTTCCCTTTTCCAAATAGTTGATGTGGATGACACCTTGAAAATCCCAAAAAACGGTAGCCATGACCTTCCCGGCCTATGGGACCGTTTTTGCCTTCTTCGGAGCACTTTTCCCGGGAGAAGTCCACTGCTTCGACTAATGTTTCGTTTTTGGTGTGTAGATGTGGATCTATTTTTTGTCCACGGTTACGTAACGCATGAAGAAGTCCCTCGGATTGCGCTTCAATAGGGCCAAACGCTCCTTGGAAGTGGTCACACGATTCCGCTTGTTGCCCGCAGTTCGCAAACGCGGTACCCATCGGGCCGACAGCTTTATAATGCTCAAATGTTCGTGCACGATATTTTGCACACACTTCAATGACAAGCCACATGTCCCAGCTATCTCCTTCAACTTCAATCTGAGGTCGTTCAGCAACATGTCACTGACATTGTTGATGGTTTCCTCCTTGGTGACCTCATTTGGGCGTTTGGTCATCCGTGTTTGATGAGGCTCGTCCAGGACGGACGAGCCTCATCAAACACGGATGTTCGGCCATTTCTGAACTCGTTATACCATCGCTTAATGGTGGAAATTGAAGATTAGACAACACCATACACGATATTCAATTCGCCTTTAATTTCCTCACGCGTCTTCCCTTTCTAAAACAGAGAGAGAATCAGCAACCGATATTGTTCTCTTTCCATTTTACAAAAATAAACAAACTTGTCCACTTCAAACTGCTGCCAACCAGCAACTAATCGACAGAAATGGTTGAAATTGTTATCATGGCCGTTTCAAAGATGGCCAATGTAAACAACAACTACATTAAGATGCATTGTTGACAGGTCGCTTCAAGGCTCATTGATTATCATACCACCCTCGTAATTTAGGGCTACATCATTCATCTAGTAAAAAATTGATGTTTGATTGATTGAGTGTTTTTTACATAAGAGAATCGCAATTTTAGAAACTTATGACATTTCTCTAGATCTATAACAATAGTCGAGCAAAAATACCATAGAAACGTAAAGGAGTGTGTTTTGAGTTAGATAATAACGAAGGAATGAAACATTACCGGAATTTAGGATTTGGATTTCTGATCTGCCGTTTGAGATGGTTTGTGTTTACGGTACAACACTTCGTTTGCCGATAGGTGAATTTTTCTCGGAAAATTCTCATCATAGGGACTGGTGTTTTTTCCCTCACTTTTATTCTCGCCCGCGGATCTTTTAGTTTTATGTCCTCCATCAGCAATGGGGATCTTCTTGGGCTCGGGGAAGCGTGCAGAGCGACCTATAATCCCAGGGTCGTTCCGTTGCATGGAGACGCTGATCGAATACGCGACCGGGAACAATACGGTCACCTCCCGATTCCGGGAAATCAAGAGAGGGACTCCGGCATTTTCGTTTTCCGGGAATCAGGAGTTATTCCACGGATCGAGGGATCAAGTGCATCAGCGTTGATGGTATCCGCTTCTAAATCTCATACATTATTTTTTTTAAAGGCATTTCGAGTCAAGGGATACGTGGACTCCTGTTTGTTCTATTAATCAAACGGCAACGCGCTAGAAACGTTGCGTATCTCAAACTGTCAGCCTTTCAAACCCGTCCAGGATAGTTTGGAAATAAGTATTTTTTCAACAGAAAATTTTAGTCCTTCTTTCCTTCCCAGAAAGTTTTATTTCTTTAAAGGAAGAAATGAAACTTCCCGAGGAATCTTACAAAGCGAAATTATTTCCAAACTATCTGGACATTACCAAACTGTGTGGTTCGACCAAGTTGAGCATGAATATATATATATATATATATATATATATATATATATATATATATATATATATATATATATATATATATATATATATATCCACTTGGCGAAAAACACTTGTAGTGCACAGATATAAAAAAAGGTCACAGGCGTGACAAGCAGTTACATATAGAGCACAAAAAAAAGTAAAACTCACAGAAATTTTGATATATTTCGGCGGACACAACCGCCTTCGTCAGAATGTTAGAATATATATATATATATATATATATATATATATATATATATATATAGTCTTCGCTCTTGCGACCAAGGTGCTAGTGGCACCGAAATATCAAGAAACTTTGTAAGTGTGTTCATCATTTTTTTGTTTTCTGTGTTTGTCGTCGACGAAGTTTTATATATATATATATATATATATATATATATATATATATATATATATATATATATATATATATAAAACTTCGTCGAAACACACGAGGTTAAAATTTTCGGTGGGTCGCCCGCACCTTCATCAGTGATAGAATTTAGTGTCACCCTGTGACGAAGTTATATATTGTTTGCCACGTTCGTGGAATCTTCGCAAGAACTATATATATATTTATATTCGTCCAGGATGTCACTTCCTCCTGGATGGTCGACAAAAAATGCGTTGAAAATAATATAAGGAAAACGGTTTCCCGATTTTGGCATTAGGTATACCACACTGCCTCGGCATTAGGTATGCCGAGGCAGTGTGGTAGTAGCTTTGTCTAGTCATAGAAAACTTGATATAAATTTTTATTATCCTTGTGAATAATATTCTCCAATAACTGGAATAAAAGGACGATTAACGGATTGCTGGTTAGCCTGTTGCTGGGTGGGAAAGTGCTTCTGAAATCTATAATGAATTTATATTTTTGTAAGGCTTCCACAATGAGCCGCTTATCGTGTTGGTTATGTTCATTTAAGTAAGAAGATGAAGATTAGTTTCTTGTGATGAATTTTTGTAAAAGACGCTCAGACTCAAATAGATATTGTCTATAGTCATAGTTAGCGTTGGAATAAATGGAAAATGAGAATTTCATTACCGAAATACCATATAAATATAGGATAGAAGTATTATTTAAATATTAGGGACATTTAAATGGAAAATAATGAATTAAACGCTATGAGAAAAGTGAGGAGTGGTTAAGGACGGTAGTCAAAGAAATACTGACTGCTGAAAGTCAATATTTTAATTCATTTTTACAGATATTTGACTGTGAGAAACTTTCTTGATGAATTTATAATCCAATTCTGACGTAATTTTGGCATACTTACTTGTCATTATACTATAACTTTCGTCTAAAAATAAACGTAATAAAAAGCTTGACTCCATGACGACTGCAAAGAAATTTTCTCCTTCTGATCTTATCAATGTTTGCGGCCCTTCACTGTGAGCTTAAAAAGAAAGGTTGTAAAAACAAAGTAATACTCATTTCTTTCGAAATTGGCTCTATGCTATTTCGTTCTACACATTTGTATGAATGTCTATTAGGTTTTTCGTGCTACTTCTCATGTGCATCACTTCAACTACGGTGGCATGTCCTTGGATTGCCTTGGGCAACGTGAGACGAAACGCGAATCTTTCCCGTCTTGCATTTCGCGGAACCTCGGGAAAATGGGGTCTCCGTTCACCATTGCCAGCAGGAGAGAGAGGATGTCGCGACGCCATGACTGCATGCATGTTCGTAATCACTTCTGGAGAGAAGGTTTTAAACGCGAGCGGCAGGCCGGAGGACGCGTTATCATCTTGATGGGAGAAAGATTCCCAGAAACTCGATTCCAGGGTGTCCCTGCTACCCTATTTTTTTCCCTTCTCCGCGGAGAGACGTGTGTGTGTGCATATATGCGTTCAGAGAGCACGCGAATCCGGTTGGTAACTGCTACGTGTTCATAAATTTTGACAGAGTGACCTCATACCCATCCCTCGCTCCCTCTCTTGAGACTTTTTTATTTTATTCGCATTCCTTATTTTTTTTTCTTCCAGCACCTTTCCCTTTACAATTTCACCGCCCAGGCCCCTTATTTTTCCCCCTTTTCCAGCGCCACACCCTTCCCCCTCCCCCCTTTCTTACTTGGGGGAAAGGGTTCTGTCCCTTTTCTTCTCTCCTCCAGCAGAACCCTCACAGCATCCGTCCCCGCCCCATCTCCCCTTCACGAGGTCCACCCAATTCCATCCCGTCCTCAACAATCTGACATTCTGCCTCCGCGACACATTTCCCCAGACTTTCCTCGGAAGGGCGGGGCAGAAGGGAATGAGCGGGAGGAGGAGGAGGAATGGAGGAGCAAAGAATGAGAGTTAAATGAGGAGGGAGCAATAGGCGAAGGAATAGAATGGGAGAAGTACGAGAAATGGCGAGAAAAATACTGTGGGTGAGTGTAATTTGGAGGGGAATGTAGACAGAGAAAGAATGAGGGAGAGAATTGAGGGAAAGAATAACTACATGGTTGAGAGATAGAGGAAGAGCAAAATAAGGATAGATGGAGAGAGTGGAGAAAGAAAAAGACATGAAAGAAGTGAACGGTTAAGTAACATGACGGATTGTAGAAATAATAGATCATACAGCACTTCTGGACAACTCGAAAAAAAACGATTTTCCCTTTTTCAATCAATTTTACACCCTCCCCTTGACATTGGTGGTAAAAACAACTTTTTGAGACGTGCAATTCAAAGGCAACTAACATCTCCACAACTTACTTGTGTGTATATTTACTAAAATCAGCTTTTCATAGAATGTAAGCGATCCAAAGGGACGGAAAAGTGACAATTTGGCTGGAATTGCGATTTTACCCCTTCTTTGCTGATGATTGTGAAAACAAAGCTAATTGTAATTCTTGTAGAAAAATTTTGTCCTCTACAAGAATAAAGAGAGCAAATTTGGCTACAATGCACCGTTTAGGAGTTCTAAGTGAAAAACTGGAAAAAGTGCCGTTTTTCGGCGGTTTTTCCAAAACGGCGGAAAATGCAGAGGGGTGAGGATGACGAAACCTTAGGTTTTTCCCTCTCTAACCATCCCGAACAACATATTAAAAAATCAAAGCTATCTGATTTAATGTAGGTTTGGACCCCTTTTTACCCCTCTAGAGACTGGACTAAAAAGAATGCGAAAGCAAGAAATGAAGACAGCAAATATTGGAGGAAGGAACAAAAAATAAGCGAGTTTAACTCCTCTGTTAGACGTCCGATTCAAAGAATTTCTTTGTAATCGTAATAACGGAAAAAACTTAATGGTAGACGGCGTAACTTTGTGGAATGTTACCGCAGACATTACGAAAAAGAAAAATCTCTTATTAAATTCCACACTTAAAACTTTTATTCCCGAAAGGACTTTGAAAATGATTGCAAGGAAATCGAAACCTAGGTCGGGAATAAAAGTTTTAAGTGTATAATTTACGAAGAGATTTTTCTTTTTCGTCATGTCTGCAATAACGGAAGTCAAAATTCGTGTATGTTTCTTTAAGTATTTAAATACTGTGGTTCCTATTATTGCTGTAGGAAAGTCATAGCAATGTATGTATTTTATTTCGCTCATGTGACTTATAAAAACACCTTTCTGAGCAACCAAAATAGACTGGAAGAGCGCGAAGCAAGGTGATGTAAATAGTGAGAGTCGCGCAGAGATATAAAAGGGGCATACGACAAAAGTAGAATAGGGAATATGTTATGGAACAAAGCATTTCAGTGGGAAGTAACATCAAGATATTAAGCGACTGAGAAGTCAACTGACTATAGATTAGGAGAAATATTGAAGGATAAAAAATGACAGGATAAATCGTCGGTTGGGTGAGTTGGTACAACGCAAAGAGGTATTTTAAAATTAACTGGTTGAGAGAGGAAAAAGCGAAATAGGCGATGAGAAGTGGATAAGGTCGATTTGAAGAGTTAATAGGAGAGTACGTAGTAGGGAATAAGAGAAAGAGATGTTGATATATTGAGGACGATAGAAAGATAATGAATTGATGTCAAAGGAACATAATAGTAGGCAGTAAGAAAGATCCCCCATGTTCCCTGGTATTGATAATGGCAGGGCGTGTCCATTGTCCACTATTTACGTTACCCTTTTCGCTCACGAAATACTGCCAATTTGATACAATTGCTCGCAAATAACTCACACTCAACCGTGCTGCCATCTCTTGGCCGACGAGATGAATTATTCGTTCATCTTGTCACCCTTTGGTCGTCGTTCGAGGTGAAGGGCTGTCATATCCTTCCTGACTTCATCTTGATATTTCGCTACGAAGATCTTGGTGACGGGGCTTCCCGTCACTCTCATCCGCATTATAGGAAGATGGGGATTCCTGAATCCGTCCGTCAAAATAAGCAATATTCCTTCTAGGGGGAAGGTCGAATTCGAGGAAGAATAATATGCGTGTGAACCTTATCTTTCTCATGGTCTCTTTCGCGTGAGAGTTCGATGGCCATTCCCCGAGGCACGCGAAATAATGTTTTTCTTTTTTTAAAGAGCGTGCGCTCTCGGCAGATTACCCGGCCACGGTTCAGGGGCGACCTTAAAAAGGTTAAGGTCACGCGTGAGGCACGCCGAATTCTTTGTCGGGTTCTCGGATATGTAGGGTGATGAAAAAATTCATTTATTTGATTCATTGCGAGCCGCTGCAAAGGGCGCGCAGCCGTGGAAGGTTGGACGCCGGTCATAAAATGAGGACCACACGGTGATTCTCTCGTACATAATTTTTCCCTTCTATCACCTCTATTAATATTAGCTGCATTCCACTCGCTCTAGTGCGGTAATAACTTCGCAACACAAGAGGCGAATATGCCCTCCACTTGTTATAGACCCTGCACCTAAGGTAGCGCCCTTCGAAACAGATCGGGGGCAAAGTTGATGCGCGCTAAATAACAAATGAGTATCGATAATAACACTCGTGATTGTCGTCCATTTGGATGATTTAAGGTAGTTTGAGCGAAATATCATTTTACCTATAAATCAATGAATTTGGTCTCATTTTAAAGACAAATATCTCCTCACCCTTCTAATGACACCAAAAATTCAACCCCTTACCACATTACTTTCTGAAATATTTGCCAAAAAATACCAGCCCTTTTACTTGGGAAATAGTACGTGTATACACTCCAAAGAGACATTATTTATAAAATGTGGAATTTCTAACTCTTAGATGTCGTTAAAAAACTAACAGCGTGTAGTTTGTGTTTTTTCTCAACTATTTTTTAAAAATAATCACATTGTCACCGCAATAGGTTTTTTGGGTATCACAAAAAAACCTTCCGTTTTGAAATAACCGACTTTTTGCTTTGTAACACTCATAAAACCCTGGAAAATATAAAAGGTGCCAAGAATATAGGAGCTAATATTTTCTTATTTCACTTTACATTAACACTAGCACCCACAATACATACTTGACTAAATAAAAGTCTCATTAGTGTGTGAGCAGTAGTAAATGCCAGATTGCGTACAACATAATATCTAAGGTGACAGCTGAAAATGTAGCCAACACGTTAACTCGTCCAATTGTGTTTTTTGGGAAAGAAAATCACGAGACTAACTAATGCATGATGATGGCAATAAACAGTGTTCGATATCGCTTCTTGGTATATTCCACACGTTTATTTAGCAATGTTTGATGTTTAAGTTTCCCGCAAAGTAACGCTCGAGAATTTTGCTAACATATTGGTAGCCTTTGCATAATGCATACAATTATTAGAAAATCATTTACTTTGCGTATCATTATCAAAAATATCAGTAGATTTCTAACACTCTATTATTTTGGACGGGCTCATGTTTTTTAAAGAATTATTAGTGAGCACTAACGACCTCAATTTGGACGGATATGTAAGGCGAGCTGTTAATGTTCCAAAGATACCATAATGATTACTCCAAACAATCAGTGATATTTAGTTGTAGTTTTTTTATATGGGTTTGAATCATTTAATCTTTTGTATCGATATTGCCTTGATACTTCTCTTCATGCTTGGATGTCTTTTTCTCGGAGAGAATGAAGAAGAAACCGCGCCAAAAAATCGAAGAAATGTGATGTGCTTTATTTTTACTCTGAGTGACTATCCTCGGACTGCTTTCGTGGCGAAGTTGACATTATGATGTCCTTTCAGCTATCACGATTGTGATTAAGAAGTTTACACATTCAGGTTGCTGGAGTTGTAATCGTGTGTTATTGACTGCACATGTTAATAATTTTTAAAATTTAAAAAAATATTCTCGTATCTGTTTGAGTAGCAACTCACCAAACACAGAATGTTGGGAATGATACAAGAATTATATATTAAATAGTTTTATTGTAGTAAACCATGTTATGAGTTTAGGGCGCGGTATTCAAAATTTAGACGAGCTTACATTAAAATATTTTGTTTTCTAGTATTAGACTCGGCATAGCATGTACATATTTGTTAGATAAACATATACAATCATGATAAATGTGCTATACCTTAATAGATGAAAATCTGTACGTATTTAATGTAATAATTACGATACGTATGACATGTGCCGTTAGTCTACGTGTAATCACAGCAATGACTTGCCAATAAATTATATCAACATATCAGGTTTTTGACTTCTATGAATAGTTATCACAAATCTTGATACGTATGCAAAGTTTTGCAAAAATAAGTGCGGTGACGAAAACCGCCCCTGCCACTTTAATTTAACCGGTGAGAGCATGCATGCATTCAGAGAAACGCGATAACGATATCTCCGGGGCACTTTGCCGTGCGAAGTCATTCCTCCCTCAGGTTTTCAAGAGTCCTTGCGTTGTGACTGCACGAGGTGTCGCTTAGTCTGTGGGAGTGAGACGTCGAGAACAGGAATGACGTGAATGGACATATCGGACTCGTGGAACAGCCGCCGACTCAAGGCGCTTAGAAAGTTTCGAGACCACTCGGCGTGGGAGTCGAGAGAGAATGAGTTGATCGAAGAATGAAATGAAAAAAAAGATAAAACTCACACAGGCGCGCATAAAAGTCGATCCATATGAAACGGTTGGTGAATTCGACGGCCTGGGCGTTTTCTAACTTGATGTCTTCACGGGTGATGGCACAGATTTGCGCACGGTAATGTTATTGTACGCTCGCTTCCCTCGATAGAATCCGATCTGAAAAAAAAATAAAAATTCAACCGAGTGATCGGAACGTGTTGCAGGTTGGTCGTTGTACTCGAAAGGAAGAAGTCTGGCCTCGCGATGATAAAACATGTGATGAGTTCGAAGAAAATAGAATTAAAGGATGAAGTACCGAGAAACATTAGTGTGCACAATTGTGCTAGTTGACTCAGAGGCCTGGACCGTAGGAAAGCTGGAATAGAGTGCAAGGAAGGATTCTAAAGTGGGTGTTGCTGGAGGATATTGGGAGTCCCTAGAGACTCGGAGGCTATACGCTAGGCTTAGGTTGCTTGATAAATTCAGAACTGATATTTTTTAGAGCGACATAGAGAATATTATCATGACTCCTCGCTACATCTCTAGGTCTGACAGATGCGATAAAATAAGCGAGATACACTGCCGAACAGATAGGCACGAAAACTCATTCTTTCCGCGAACAATAAGTGACCACAGTAAAAATTGAGCTCCACTAAATACACTCCTATAATACATGTCACCATTTCATCTCCAAAAATTTTACATCTTTACAATGGCTGGTGACCTACAACCCCCTGCCAAACGCCCATGCGACGGCTCGCAGGGTATTATGTAGATGTTGAAGATCTGATAAACTGTGTACAGAGAGGATCAGAAAAAAGGTGGTACTCAGAAGATAAACAGAGGAGAAAAGGTTAAAGATGGGTCTTACAAGAAATTATAAATTTGTAAAGAACATAAAGGAAAGAAGATCCTTACAAGGAAAACTTGGGTAAAAGCACATGGACCGACTCACAACAGGATATGACACGGAAGATCTGGAGGGAGTAAGTAGATAACTGGATGTAAAAAGGGGCTGAGGGCAATCAATCTTAGGATTGAATGATGAGGGTAGATTTCAGTCGGCTTATAAAGAGGAACAGCTCTATCTTCACCTAAATCGATTTGTATACCACAGGTCATAATAGTTAGAATTGTTCAAAAGTGCACAACCACTTTTTTCAAGTCGGGACTTGAGCACAATTCTACTCCAGCAAGATTTACAAAAGGGTATATTGTGACAGATGAATTATTTTCCCTCTATTGAGATCTATTACATTTGGATATACTACTCAAGAATAATGTAAAAACATAAAGATACTTGCAAATCAAAAATTTTGCTATATGGAGTTGGATGATCATCATGTAGTTTCTGGAATGCGATAATTTCTTATATCAATGAAATATGTAACAAAAACTTAGGCAGAGGAGAATTTGGCATTTCGCGAGTGTTTTTAAGCTTGAGTTGAGTCATGTTGGTACTCTATATAAATGGATTCATTCAAAATTAGGAGAGAGATCTACAGATTTTCCATGCTTTCAATTTTTCTGTGCAAATTGCCCACCTGTAATTGTAAACAACCCCTTTCGCCGCATGCGGAAAAAATAATAAAGTATAATCCGTCTGTGGGGTCTTGAATTGTTTTCCAGGTAATTAACTTTTGTAAAGCTGACTGAAACATTACGGCGACCTAATGAGTTAGAAAGAAAAATAATAATAATTTCGTCATTGCTCACCCGGATTATGTGATGTTTGATTTCGGTTATTGAACCATGCTCTTGTTATGATAATTAAATTTCGCTTTCAATTTAACCTGGTCTTTTCTGAATTCACTTTGAGTTTGCATTATTTTAGTCCGGTTTAACTTTTTTTTCTCTACCACCCATTCGAATAATTCGAGAACAGCGAGGACAAGGGAAATCAATGTTTTTGTCGGTTCTGTTGCATCCTATAGCGACCAACACCGTCATTTTTTTATCATCTGCCAATTTTCATTTCAATAACAATTTTATTTTCTCTGTGCACAATGATTCAAATATCATTTGAAGTACACAATGTGTTGCGGTTACGGTGCATGACAGCAATAAAATAATTCTAGCAATGATTTAAATTCGCATGTACTTGTATAATTATGTAGTTAATTCAACAAACATTCTTTGAGAAATCTGGTTATGAAATAGGCTCTAAATAGTGCATCGTGGTATGAGTTGCGGGTGAGGAAATGGTATGGTAATTACAGAAGTAACTTTTCAAACTTCGGATATGGTAATGGAATATTGTAAAGAAAATAATTTATAACAAATACCATTGAATCAAATCATGCGGGATATGTCAAGCAGGGTGAGGTGTTATCAATTATTACAAGTTATTCAACGCTTGGACGGAGTCTAGTGTAATGGGTATCATATTCATCACTCTTGGGTTGGCAGCCCTTGCAATATTAAAAATGCCATGGCAACGAGGAGTTTGTTGATAAAGGGGAGAACGCGGAGAGACAGTGTGGAGCCAGGAGGTAAAAGTGTGGAGTAGTGAAATTGTGTGGAAGGAAAAGGAAGTGTGATACAATATTGAGTGAGTTGAATGTGAGGTGGTGTAGAAGGAAGTGTGTTATACTAGTTATATATTAAAAAATGAGGGAGAAAAACGAGTGTAACATTACAAAGAAAGAAATCAGTGTTACACTAGCCTATGTATAATAGTCTTCACTACTCTTTCCGTTGCTCTTTTTACTTCCGTGGAAACGGCCGACCTCGCAAAGTTTGTGCGATGCGTATAAATGTCTATATCCGTCTATAAATACACATATGCAGTATTGCATGTAGAAATCGGGACTAGGTAACACGGTGGAAGAATTTCGATCTTCTTTCATCCGAACTGGAGTCCCTTGTGGGGGGATGAGGGGTGGGACATAAGTAACTGATCAAACTTCGGGTATGGTTATGGTATATGGAAAAGAAAATAAATTATAACACCTAACATTGAATCAAATCATGCGGGGTGAGGTTTTATCAATTATTTCAAGTTATTCAACGCTTGAACAGAGACTAGCCTATGTGTAATAGTCTTCACTAATCTTTGCGTTGCTCTTTTTCTTCCGTGGAAACGGCCGACCTCGCAAGGTTTGTGCAATGCATAGGAGCGTCTATATGCTTCTATACATACTCGAATGCAGTATTGCATGTAGAAATCTGGGCTAGGGTACACGGTGGTAGAATTTCGATCTTCTTTCATCCGAACTGGAGTCCCTTGCGGGGGGAGGATGGGTGGGACTCTCTGGACCCGGATTCCGCAGAATCCCATTGTCACAATCTCCCTCCCTCTCTCCTTTCTCTCCACCGCCCCTCCACGCCCAACATGAGCGACTCAACCCTCGTGCGTTCTCCCGCCTCTCCACCGACAGTCTTGCTTCCACGTTCTCCTTTCACCACATCTCCGTGTCACTTTTACCTCCTCTGTATGTGTGTGTGTCCCTTCTTTCTCGTGGAATGGAGGTGACGGGAATTCCTGAATGTTCTCTGCCATCCGCCGGACTGCGTGGCATGGAGCCTTTCCCAGAAAAAGAATATATATGTATAAACCCTTCGCTCTAACTCGCCTGGCGTTAGGTCTCACCCTGGGAAGAAGGGGAAAATGGAACGGAGAAATGGCTCTGGGTATGTATTCCGTCATGTGTGCATTACCAAAGGCGACTGAAGCTGTAATCGAGGGTCATTGAGTGCATGTATTGACATTTTTTCAAGCTAGTCGAAAACATTTTTGCAATCACACATAATTAAAGTACCTACATGTTTTCTTAATGGAACTCACCATACATGAAGTAACAGAAATAAAACAGCATCTTTATATCGACCTCCTAGATTAACCAGTTTTGACGTCTCGAGGTTAGGTCATGTGGAAATAAAACTATATCTCCTTGCCTACGTTTCGGCGTATAATGTACACCATCATCAGGGCAATAAAAAAGAATACAATAACCATGTACAACAACATTGCATAAAAATTAAAGGGGGATAATTTGTATAGCCCTTATGATGGTGTACACTATACGCCGAATGGTAGGCAAGGAGATACAGTTTTATTTCCACATGACCTAACCTCGAGACGCCAAAACTGGTAACAGAAGCTATTTAAGAATTGTAGTCTACTTTTCTCCTTAAATTAGAATCGGTTGTGAGTTGGGTTTCGGCGTGCCGCAATTCAAATCAGGTGATTTTTGTGTTTCACGCGAAGAATATTGAGTGTTTCTTTAAACTTCGTGAATTATCTTTAAAATTGATGGAAAGGACAGAATAAGGAAACGGATAAAAGACTCTGATGGATACATGTATTAATGCTTCCCACATACCATAAACGACTACAACGAGTCACTTCCTTAAGATACATTTTCCATTTCATTTCATTCGTCCTCACTCTCTTCAGGGACGTTGTCCGGATTTCGTTTTGGTGAGAATCAATGTTGAGTACAAGAAAGAGGGGGTGGGTGAAGTTAATATTTTTGAAAATAAGGGACAAAATTTGTGTTTAATCAAATAAGATTGCAATTGTGGCTGCGGTGTTACAGCCGATTTATTTTATTCTCACTTTGTGCATATCTGAATTCATGCAATACCTACGATTTTTATGCTTGAACATTAGGTGTGTAGCTAGCTTGAGAGAGATATTTCCATATTCGTAATAGGGAGCATGTTTGAGTTTTATTCTTTTAATATTAGGAGCGTTAGAAGTATGAATTAAATTTTGCAGTACTTATGGAGCAAACATGCTGTTTTACATGAGAGAAACACTGAATAATTTACTAAATGCACATAGATAAGCCCTTGACTTAGTTCAAGTATTCTCGCCGTTTTCTGAAAACGCCTTTACACCGAAGATTTTTTGGCAATTCTGTAAATCTTACTGTGGTGAGTATGCTATCGATTTATTAAAAAAACTGTTGATTAGGCGTACGAACTACTCGAAATGTAAGGCGTGATCCATGCGTTAGAAATACGTAATTTTTTTAAATATAGTGTCTCTGGAGTGCATACCCGAACCGATGCTCGTGTGAAATGGCTGGTATTTTTGGCATATGCATCGAAAAGTATGATGTAGCCGATATTTTGCCAGCGTTGAAAAGATGAGACCTTTTTTTTACAATTCTGTCAAATTTATCACATTTCTTGTGTTGACTCGTTCAAACTACCTTAATTTAAAAATGTGTTCACAGTAAGAATAAAAAGGCATTCTTATTGAATACAGAACTACAACTTTCTTCATACGTGTCCTTTTTTTAATACCTTTAAAATCTTGGGGGAAAGTGGGTTAACCTTTGCATTCATGCCTGAAAGCTACCTCAAATGTGTTTGGCAGGAGGTGATTTTTCGCCAACTTGCGTTACACGGTGCACTGTTTCAGTAAATGCCGCTTTGACCGATAATGCATCAGAAAATACCTACTAAAATTTGTAAATTGGTTAACTTTTGTAAATATACGCAGCTCTATAGCCATGCTACCAGAGTACCAGTTTGTACCAAAGTACCAGAGTACAAGCTTCCGGTTTGTGTTAATGTTTTATTTCAACTACACAAAGGTCCTCGGATGAAAAAGTAAAAAAGAGATGCTACTTCGCTCTGGTTAGGCCACACCTCAAATACGCCGCGAGCATTTGGGACCCTGGTCATAAAGATTTAATTAAAAAAATCATATGAAACTAAGAAAACCTGCACGCTTCTTTAAAATAAACTTCTACGAGAGGACATTTAATGTTTCACAACTTTCATAGTGATTAAGGCGGGAGCCCCTAGAGACTCGGAGGCTACACGCTAGGCTTAGGTTGCTTAAGAAATTCAGAACTGGTGTGTTTCAGAGCGATACAGAGGATATAATCATGTCTCCTCACTACATATCTAGGTCTGACAGAAGCGATAAAATAAGAGAGATACATTGCCGAACAGATATGTACGATAACTCGTTTTTTCCGCGCACAATAAGCGACCACGATGAAAATTGAGCTCCACTCAATACACTCTTATAACACACGTCATCATTTCACCTCCCAAAACCTTATCCCTTACATATTTACACGGCTGGTGTCCTAACATCCCCTGTCACATGCCCATGCGGCGGCTCTCAGGGTGGTATGTAGATTTATAATGCATCAAGTCATAAGAGCCACACCCAAGGCATGTTTGTATTCGATAGGAGGAGACAAGCATTAGGGAGTAAGCCAACTAACTAGCTACTCTGCTTAGAGACAGAGTTAAAAGTCTCTAATGTATGTAGACATAGAGTGGAGGGTTAAAATGTTGAAGGAGCACGCAATCAGCTGCTTCCGAGGCCTTGGTGCTTTTGCCATCGGCTGAAGAGGGTTGTGGGAAGATGAGAGGGCTGGGATGAGTTGGGGGAAGAGTAGAGGGTGTGAGTGGAACATCTTGAGGAGAGGGAGACGTGCGAAGGCGTCAAGGGAAGCCTTTAAAGAAAGAAGGGAATCCTGAGAGGTTGTGACGGGAGTGAGAGGAAAAGGGGAACTTACGTAAAGAGCAACCCCCCCCCCCCTGCCATTCACCACCCCCTCGCAAAACGATAGTTTGGAATGGCAAAGCCTTTAATTCTATTCGCTGGTCGCGTGTGGTTGGTTCTTGCATCGCTCCGTCCGTCTGTCCGTCACGACATCATTCCTAAGGGCTGGCCGACCCACCCTAACTGAAATCTCCAGCCCATCGCATCTTTGCCGAGAGTACTACTTATCGGATATACCCATTTGTTGTTCGACTAACTTTGACCAAATTTTTTACCAAAAATGTAGGTGGTCTGAGTATATATGAGGCATTCTCTTGATGACTTAAATTGAAGCGACTTCCGTCCAGTTGCCCAGCCCTATGGGTTAGTGGAGTTATTTGTTATGAGAAAGTGAAATGCTGAAGTGCAACTGACTGATAAATACGTCATCTGGTGAAAAAAATTAGCCACGCCACACTTTTCAAGATGGCGTTATGCGAAAAGTGCACCTTTGAGATATGACTCGCTCCTAATGCATTTTAAAGTAGTTTAATCACCATGGTAAAATGCTCGTAAAAATGCGCATGGTGTGCAAAAATGATGGAGGCAATTTGATTGTAAAGGCTCTATTTTTAGTGATTTGAAAAATGTATTTAGCTGGTTCAATTGAAGAGCACATTTACCACGTCGGACTCTGTTAGAATCATGGTAAACTTGTAGATTTTTTTGGCTTAATCATCAAGGGTGGGACTGCATACGATATTGTTTGTTGTTGATGTTTGCGACAAAAAAATTAGAGATTCACCAGGAGCCTCCGATGTTAAACATACGGAACTAGTTAAGGAGTTTAATAAGTTTGTAACAGAATATTTTGATAGGCACCTGGAAGGTGAACGTTTAAATGTAAAAGATTGTACACAGATGCCTGAAGGAGTATTGTTCATTGCACACCGTTTTTAATTTCATCCTAACATTTCTTCACTCATTCGGTATTGCTATGGGTTTACTGATAAGAATATGCGAGGTTAGCTACATATTGAGTGACACATGGCTATGACACATGAATAATGTTTTGAACTTACTTTATTATTATTATTACGATCAGAGGGTAGGTTATTTCTGCCATTGTCACCTGATTTATTTTGCATTCCAAGACTTTTTTGCAGTTGTCTTTTATTTTTTCAATTATTTATTTGATTTTTTTGTGGATATCAGACTCGGGGATCCAGACGACAGGCATTGGAAGTGGAACGCCGAAGGGGGCTGCTACCTTAACCTTGTCCCCGCTAGTCTCACCAACAAAAATGTCGCCTTCTACCCTTGTTCTAGTCTCTCGTCCTGTTTGGCTCTACAATTTCCTGTTTTGAACTTGTAAGACTGCCCTAACAAGTGTGCAAGCGACGATGTACACTCAGAATTACGCGCAAAGTATAACTGATATCACATCATGTCGCCATGGCTCGCAATAGGGATTTGTATCGTGCATAAAATACTTTAGAATTATCACAAAATTTATTACTGTTCCTTAGTATCGTTTACCCTATGGCTATTAGTATTCATTGCTACGCAACGGATATCACAAATGCGTTCGAAACGCGGATGTTTGGATGGGGAACTGCATTAGTCTTCACGCGAGGGGAAATCCTCGTAGTTATAGATCGGGAGATGAGCCAGGTGGGGAAAACCCCTCATAACGCTTATGCGGGTATGTTTTGCAGCAACGCGCGGAAGCTCTCGGGTGCGACCGTGACATTGGAGCAAGTGAGGATAGGGGGAGATGGCTTCCGAATGACTCGGATTCATCGCGTAGGAAATGACTTTTTGTCTTTCTTGCTGTCTTCATATTGTACGACTTTATTTGACTTTAACTATCAAAGCATTTCGAAGTGTATTCACTTGCATGCGTTTTCTAAAGGCAATGCTCTCCTAGAAAATTCATCGAAAAGTTATACTCTTTTGCGCTGCGTGCCTTAGTTTTTGGGTTGAAAACCATGCTTCACAAGTCATACCAGTGTGCAGTAGCAGACATTAATTGAAAGAGTAATGGCCTTTAAAATGACCCTAGTAATAATAAACGAAAGACGGACAATATTATGGCCAAATTAGGCATTACAAGTTTTACGTTTAAATGTCTCTTGGAACACCATCATCATGAACAAGCAGAAAAAGCAGAGGGAAGTGGTGATCTTGATTTAGCGTTGGAACCCTCCTGGAGCTTAATGAGGCCTAGGAGGGCTATCATCAATAATACTCATCTCAATCAAATTTCATGTGTTGAACTGTTTTTCGCTTGCATTATTTTCACTTTATTTGCCGTCAACATATTGTTTCCTACCCGTTTCTCCGGTGCATGCAAGCCATCGCAACTATTATACTTTGCGGTTTTGGCTATATGGTCCTGTTTGGCTACAACTTTCGTTATTTATGTATGTTTTTAGTGCATTTTTAAATAAATTACAACATTAAACAACAATAAGTGGCAACGTCTCACATTCCGGAGTATTTTTAATTAATTTACGGGAATGGTTGATTTTTTCCATGGTATACAGCCCTCTCTCCAACACTGGGCCCCGTAGGTGTTGTCTACCTTCGGCAATCAGACATTGAGTCATGCTAAATGTTTAAAATTATTTCTCGCTTTCTCCTCTGTTTAACTCTCATGGGAACAGTGGTGACTATCCAGAGCTAATGACCTCAGCCTGCCTCACATGTTTTCCTATTACATCTAGTTATAGCTTTGTCATCATTCAAAAACGAACATGTTGATTCCCGAGGTTGAATTGCAACGGTAAACATAGAGCGATAACTTTTGTCGAGCTCAACGAATGTTCCAGTTAGGGAATATTTACGCTGCAGGTAAGCCGTACTGCATTTTCTCCATTGATGACAACAGTGAACAAAAATGTGAAAAGTTTACGTGAAATTGGTATAGCATAGAATTTGATTACCTCTACTAACCTTACCTTTCAATACAAAAAAACCGCTCATACATTTAAGCACTACCTAAGGACACTAATATATAATACTCTAGAGAAGAGATTTTGTCAAGTCATAATTGGACGTGCCTATGCAATGTTCAAAGACTTCACATCAATTGGTGTTGAAGCATTGACGGAGTTCTTGTATATCTTCGTTGATGATATTAGCATAGAAAATGAATTTCTGTCAAAACTTTGACCATGCGTTTAAAATTAATAACTATAACAGAATCTCAATACAATCCAACCGTCTTCTGTTAAAATAAAATTTATACCCATCGACATTTAATAAGGAACATTGCCAAGATTAATACAATTTGGAAAAGTAATTTGAGCATGGTTAGAGAAGAATAATTATAACTTCAGTAATTGCAGTAGAATCTCTAGAAAAGGAAATCAGTTGCTAGCGAAAGTAAGGTATATGTCATCATCATCTGGTGTTCTGACTGCTGGCAGGTCCCGTACACCACTCCTGTCTCCATCCGCTTCTGTCCCGAGCTTCTTTCTTTGCTTCATCATAGCTGATGTTCTTCACCTGATCCACCAATATCCAAGGTATATGTGCGAAGGGAAAATTATTTTGGACAATATAAATACAGGCTAGCCTGTTAGTAGCTAGAGTATCAAAGATCATTAAAAGACATCAGTATATTTTTAGGAGATACCGGTGTTTTCATGCTATTGATTCCTCTAAAAGTCCACTCTGCGAATGAAAACTACCCTCTGAAATTCGAATTTTCTGCTTTTAATCCCGTCAGTAGCTACCCCCGCAATATATATCAACATACAGTAGCTCCGGTGGTTAATCATCCCCGCTATCTTTATTTTTTTCTTGTGATGAAATTTTGGAAGTTTTCCATTGATGGATGTAGCGGAGCGGAGACACGACAATCGAAACCTTCATCTAAATTTCGGCCTCTGACCATTTCCTCTCCCTTATTAGAGTGAATGTCACATTTCTGCATATATTAGAAGGGAACCAGTTACAGTGTGTGGACTTTCTTATTAGCAAAATTAATTTTTTGCCTTGATATTTGGCATTAATAAATCCATTTCCCTGTCGGATCGATTCGTCCGTATACCTGTCACTCGACCGCGACGACGAAAAAAAGAGAGGCAATCGGTATTTCCCCGAAAATCACACGATGCGCTCGTGTGCCCTCGTATTTTTTTTCGGCGTCCCTTTCCGGTGCGCAATGCGTGTATCGGAGGAAGGATGCGGAAAAATGTGTTTTATGCGTCTTTTAGGGAACTTGGTAAAATATTTCTCTGAGTTAATTAAATGAAAACAATTAATATGCCTTCTTGAATCATATTTCTTGGACTGCCCGACATGATCTATGAATTGATTTTTTAATAAAATTCATCGAAGCCCAGTATATTGTTTATAATCGTTCTGTAGCAACTCTTGCATATATATGCATATTTAAGTTAGTTTGAGCGAAATATCATTTTACTTATAAATCAATGAATTTGGTCTCATTTTAAAGAAAAATATCTCACGCTTCTAATGACACCAAAAATTCAACCCCTTACTACATCACTTTCGGAGATATTTTCCAAAAAATACCAGCCCTTTTACATGGGAAATGGTACGTGTATGCACTCAAGAGAGACATAATTTTATAAATAAGGTATTTCTAACATTTTGATGTTGTAAAAAAACTAACAGCATCTGGTTTTGTATGTTTTCTCACCTATATTTGAAAATTAATCATATTGTCACCGCAGTAGGTTCTTGGGTATCACAATAAACCTTCCGTTTTGAAGTAGTTTTAAACGCACCGCGCGAAAACAATAAGTCAGGTTAAAGACTTCATTAGATATTTTCATTTAATTACTTACAATTTCTGTCATAAAACTATATAATTGCACCATTAATAATGCAATATTTAATTGATGTGTCCCAAAGCTGGTGAAATAAAAACGTATAGTTCGAATATGGTCTCTATTATGACTAGGAACTGTCTCGCTCGGACTGCCTAAATGGAAAAAATGATCGGGAAAGATGAGCGTGGTGATTTGATAGCTGTGAGATTAGTATTTGAGGCCTGGAAAAATCGGGTGTGCTAGAAGACCACGCGATGGAAGTGGAATATTGTTTGTGTTGTCGAAGTTCGTATAATGAAAAAGAGACGAAAAAGCTTATTTGCACGCCTCAACCAAAAGTTAGCAATATTTAGATTTCTAGATAAAAATTGTGCGAAAGAAAGTAGAGATTCAGTCTTTCACACACATTTTAGTTGAAGTCTCGCCGTCGTAGATGCATTTCTTTATATTTTAATGGGCGAAAAAATATTACTCCGCGCGAAACGATTTCGTTTTCCACTTTTTATACCATTGAAAAACGAACTTCTCATTTGGAATCCAAATAAAGTCTATTTCTCAGAGTTTTTAATATTTTCCCGACTCAACGGGTGGTTGAAAACTTTTTATGAAAAATTCAACCCTGTAGCTCGATTATAAATACCCAATTATTTCTATCAATCACTGTCCACTCGAGATGGTACGGCACGTTGCACGTGACGCAAACTTACAGGCATTTCCCCATCCAAAAAAAATTGCCCTCATTCGTCTAAATAACTTTTCCCTTGACGCAAATTGAAAATATTCTGAATAGTATGCCCTTATTTTGAACTCAAATGAAGGCCTTTTGATTAGCTTAAAAACTCACTCACAATCTTGTTGCTCACAGTGAGTCTTTTCTATGGAATCATAATTCTCTCTTTTTCCGCCCGATTTCCACGATGAAAGTACACGGGAATTTGTGAGCTCGCCTTCATCTTAGTAAAGTCGTAGACATTCGTTCGCAGAACTAATTATTAAAATCTTGGTCTTTCAATCTGAT
Organism: Ceriagrion tenellum; assembly: GCA_963169105.1. Taxonomy (NCBI): domain Eukaryota; kingdom Metazoa; phylum Arthropoda; class Insecta; order Odonata; family Coenagrionidae; genus Ceriagrion; species Ceriagrion tenellum. The sequence continues at coordinate 129,190,036 of OY720637.1, forward strand.
TTTTCTTAAATGGCGCAGTATTTACAACCTTGACGGCCTAAATAATTCCCATTTCCTCGGGAGAAGCTGAAACGGTATTTAGCTATGGTGTACCGGAGCATGGAGAGACTTCCTACCCTTTGAACTGCAGAAAACAAGACATTATTGTTGATATGTGATTTCAAAAGGATATTTTTCTATGTATTTGCATTACCTACAGCCGATTGGTCTTTTTCTAACATAAAATATTGTATGTACTTGAGTTACTGAGCCCATTTTTTCACGTTGTATATGATAGTTCAACTCGCGGACAAAATTAGCTCAGCGTTCATCACCACCAAACATTTTTACTGGCAAAACTCGAGACGACGAGTAAAAACTTGAGCAACACGTCGATAATCACAACAAAGCGATTGTATTTTGTATTTAAGGTTTTCATGGATGATCTTTTTTTCAAAAACATTAGAAAATGTCATAGAATATGGCGTACCTTTAATTCTTCATGTAATTGGAACTGGATCTATTTCCCGTCCTATCAACAGTTAGTTAATGGGAAAGGATTCACTGGACGAATCCCCGGACACCTTTAATGCTTTAATCTCGTAGGACGGTCCATAGGCGATGAAGGGAGTGACTCCGAACCAATAGGGAAAGGATAAGGACGGGGTTTTCGGAAAGGGTAGATTCAAAACCCAGTCACAATTACTTTGACCGCGTAGTGAACCAAGAGACCCGATCTTTACTTTTTGGCAACAAAAGCCCGAATTCCACTTTAAGGCAGATAGCCGTTCAGAGCCTCCTTAGCCGTTCCATCAACAATGTAAATCTACATCAACACAATGCGCTGCGAGCCGCCGCATGGGCGTGTGGCAGGGTGTGTGAGGTCACCAGACGTGTAAAGATGTAAGTTTTTGGGATATGAAATGGTGACACGTATTATAGGAGTGTATTTAGTGGAGTTCAATTTTTATTGTGGTCGCTTATTGTTCGCGGCAAGAACGAGTTTTTGTACCGATCTGTTCGGCAGTGTATCTCTCTTATTTTATCGCATCTGTCAGACTTCGAGATGTAGTGATGTAATATTCTCTATGTCGCACTGAAAATTATCAGTCCTAAATTTATCAAGCAACCGAAGCCTAGCGTGTAGCCTCCCAATCTCTAGGGGCTCCCACCTTAAGGTAGTCCGAGCGAGATAGTTCCCTAGTTATAATAGAGACCATATTCGAATTATACGTTAAAAATTTCACCAGCTGTAGGACACATCAATTAAATATTGGATTATTAATGGTGCAATAATATAGTTTTATAGGTCAGAAATTGTAAGTAATTAAATGAAAATATCTAAATATGTCTTTAACTTGACTAATTTTTTTCGCGCGGTGCGTTTGAAAATCCTTCAAAACGGAATATTTTTGTGATACCCAAGTACCTACTGTGGTGACAATATGATTAATTTTCACATATAGTTGACAAAACACACAAACAACACACTGTTAGTTTTTTTACGACATCTAAGTGTTAGAAATACCTTATTTTGTAAATAATGTCTCTCTTGAGTGCATACACGTACCATTTCCCTTGTAAAAGGGCTGGTATTTTTCGGCAAATATCTCCGAAAGTAATGCAGTAAGGTGTTGAATTTTTGGCGTCATCAGAAGGGTAAGGTATTTTTCTTTAAAATTAGACCAAATTCATTAACCCATTGAGTGCGGCATGACGTGATATCACGTCATCATTACCAGCGTAAAGACAACCAGACGTGATATCACGTCATGCCGCACTTGAAGGGTTAAAGTAAAGTGTAAATTCATTAAATAAAATTATTTTTCGCTCCAGCCACCTTAATCCCTCTAAAAGTTGTGAGACACCATATATACGCTCGTAAATAGCGCAATTGTCAACCGTAAAGGCCGCTTTACACGGTACATTTTATTGCACAAACGAATGTATCATAGAATGTACAAGAAACTGAATGGAATTAGAGCAGTTTCCTTTTCCCGTTAAGGCATTCAGACAATCATACACTTTACCGCTTTACACGGTAAAATTTCCTTCATGAAGGAATTTGTACATCCATTTGTACAATGAAATGTATCGTGTAAAGCGGCCTCAATAGTGGACAATTGTTCTTGAGCCGGATTTCACGAGTGGTTTGCAAAATACCTGTCGCCGATGTAAAAAGGCCTTATATAGGCACGTTACGAGTGGTTAATTTCAGTGAGCAGGTAAGGTGTGTAAAAGAGATCCGTTAACGATGAAAATTTTCGCTCCAGCGAGTTTCGCAATCCGTGCCTCCGGACCCCTGGCCTTGAATCCTTGGAGGGAGATAGAGAGAAAGAGAAAGAGAGAGTGGTAAATGTCTGTTTCACTCCCCCCCCCTCTCTCGCTCGTGGCGCTATAATTAAAACTCTTCGCTATTCTCGTAAATTACGGTCGAGTGGGCGGAAGGTGGCGCCACCTTCTCCACGCATTTGGTTTCCGGTTCACCTCCACCGTGCGAGCGCGGGCCAAGCTTTTAGCAGAGGTCTTTGTCGTGGAAGAACCGAGGGGTCCCATCTCCGCGAAATTAGGGGTAGGAAGCTGCACGACACCGAGGGTTCGGGGGATGAGGAGGTTGGGGTGGGAAGAAGAGCCTCTCTACTTGCACAAACGCGCTTCAGATGGTGTGCGAGAATCTAAATATACTTCCCTTGCAAGCCACCTGCAGCATGTGAGGCGGGGGGTGACTTTTCTCCAAAACTTGCGCCGTGTGCTCTTTCATTTTGAGTATTCTACCAGCTGATGAGTAGATTTTTGGGCGGTTCTCACCCTAAAGCCTGAATCACACGATACTTGACCTTTTCACAATTCCGAGGATACTATCAAGTACTGGATTTCTAGTACGAGACCTAACATGCCTGAAATCTTCCTAGGAGCCATCACACGGTACTTGAACTTGCACAAGGTCTGTTTAGTAGAACTTACATCTAGTACAGTCAAGGAAGGAGTTTGACGACCGAAATGGATGATTTCGAACGAAGACGACGGCTTTTAGCCGCTGCAGATCCTCAACCTCAATTGCCTCAGGTACTCAAGCAAATGTGTCTTGCTGTGACGTTTGAGTTATTTGATCGCGGGAAATTGTAATTGTCACGAGGGACTATGAAGGCGCTGACATCAAAATTGAACGACCGCATTGCAAAGAGCAAAAGTCATTGGTCGGCGGCTACTAGGTCCTACTAGGAGCAAGTATCAATCTAGTACCGCACCAATTATAAAAACAAAGGTGCATCTACATCTACGTCATACCCTGCAAGCCACCCAAAGGGTGTGTCGCAGGGGGTGCTTCCATACCAGGCATGCATGAATGATACAGTAAAACACCGAAATTACATTGAAACCTGCGTACCACACGTGCATGATACCAGCTAGTATGCAAGCGATCATGCAGGATTTCCAGTATGCTTGGTCTGTATCACATGATACTTGACCCTGCACAAGTCCCAGCATGCTAGCTAGTATTCTTGGATTTGTACAAGGTTAAGTATTGTGTGATCCAGGCTTAATGTCCCAATTTCTAGCACATCATCCCTGCTTTGGATGCCCCACCACCTTCCTTCCTCTTGGATTGGATTGGATATTTGGGGAGGAGACCGACATCTGAGGTCATTTGCGCCATTGGGTACAAGTAAGGGAGGAAGGGTGAATAGAAACTCGGCGTCGGCATTAGCCTGCTCTTAACGAAAGGCGCCAAGGGGACCACGGTTTAACGTCTCATCCGACAGAATGAGTACTGCACTTGAAGTGCCCTCCACAAGAAACTCAAGTAGGGATCGGGTTTCCTCTGAAAAACATCCTCTTCTGCAGGGATTTGAACCCTGGCCGCCCGTATGGTTTATCCAGTCCAGTGATCTAGCCACCACACCAACCCGATCCCCTCCTTCCTAATACCCTCTTCTCCAGTGTACTCTTTTCTCTTTCCCTCTTCAACATTCCATCTCCTGTCAATACTTCCTCCACCCATCTCTTCTGCCTTCTCCGAACATTCGCCATTAGTTTTCTCTCCTCTACGACCATATCCAGTTTCTCCTCGTAAGCGCTTCTCGCCACCGGGATCACCCTCTTGGTCCCTCTCCAAACCCACATCTTAAATGCTTCCTCCCTTCACAGTGACCAAGTCTCCGACCCATTCAAAACCTCGCTCCATATGGTGTAAGCAATAAGAAACTGTAAATGCTAATGGAATATGAGAAAGCAACCTCATAATCGAAAGCATTCGGCTTGGGACGGAGGTACTTCCTCTGAAGTATTTCTGTCCCGAGAAGCATAAAGAAAAAATTAACAATCAGATATTTCATTAGCCACAGTTTTTAACGGCAATTTTTGGTAAATGATTAGAATGATTGTTGATAAATACAAAATAAATAATTTGAAGTAGCATAGAGTGAAATGAATCGTGCGAGAGGTAGGGGTAGACCGAGAAAGTTGTGGTTGAATGTGGTTGAGGAAATTCTTAGGAGGAGGAATATTAGGAGTCTTAAAAACAGGAGAGCGTGTATGAAGCAGTGTATGGGGATAAATGAGGCAAAAGAGGTTTGCAAGGATAGGTCAGTATGGAAGTAAATTATTGTAGCAGAGTTAGTTGTAAATATGTATTAATGAGTGAAACTTTGTGAATGTGCCTACCCCGGAAGGGAACGGCGTGATGGGTATGTATACATGCATAAATATAGTTTGGTAGAACAAAATGTAAATAACCCATACCAATTGAACACGTTTAATATTCCATGTTTACATAACTCTACAAGACATACACGATAGGTTACATTTCAATTAAAACCAGTCATGTATATTTGCTTTAAATGCCTTAACACCGTTTATAGATTTCAAAATGGATGATAAAAATTTCCAAATCTATAGAAGGGAATAAAAAATGACTTTTCATTCTCATCAGCAAGATGTGATGAGAAGTGCAGAGTTCGTACTTGTATGATATGTTTTTCATAATTAACATACCTTGTTCAGTAAGAAGGAAATTGAAATGGAGAGAAAATAGTTTGTCGTTGAACATTTTGCATTTTCAAAGGCACATTAATTATTAAAATGAGCCACATCAAGCGAAACCTGAGATGCAATAATTTCAGACTTGTAAATTGAATTATCTACAGATGTGGAATAAGAACTTAAATATCTTTGGAAACATTTCATGTGGTGATTAAGTATTTCACCCAATTTGATTTATTATTGTAAGGAAAATTGTAAACTTTTGCAAAAAAACCAATAAGTTTTTCGACCACAAATTATCTTTACATACCACATATGCATGCACGAGATTTTTCGGGAGAAATCTGCACGGTTTCGTGATGGGAGAGGTAAGGCGGCCATGCGTATCGCTTTGGCGGGGTTTGTGCCATATTCAGGGTTACTAGAAAGATTAAAAAAGAGTACAAATTGTACATTTATCATGTTTTCAATTTTTATCACGTATAAATCCCGTACAAATGTGGATTAAAATATTTATCTTTTCATTAAAAGAAACGACCCTTTACCTTTATAGTTGATCAATTCTTCTGTTGACTCAATGGGTGAAAGCCGTGAAGGGGAGTTAACGGAGTTACCAGGTTTCAAGTGGAGCACATGATCAGGGAAACATGCTTAGAAAATTGGCGTAGATATGCGAAGAAATCACCTATTCCATTGGTAAATCCAGCCCTTCACAATCTACCAAGCCATCAGCAAAGGCGCAATAAACCTCACCTTTCGGTCGGATTCCGCGTATAACAAACAAACCAACTTACGCCTGTTTTCCCCATTATTTAGAGTTCGATACATGTTTTGATTATAGTATAATAATGATAAAATAATTTTTTTTCACACCCTTTTTCTTTCTATTAATGCAGTAGTCTCGCCTTTTTATGCATCTGCCAAAAAAAACTCGCGTCAGATGCGCTGGAGTCGACATAGGAAATCCATTCAATTACACGCTACATTTCCCTTTGGTTCACCAATTTTTATCACAAAAAAATTTGACTTGAAGAAATGTAATCTAACAAGTTACCCACCATGCTTCCACATGGAACTCTCTTTGTTTACCTTGATCTTGTCTTTCATTTTGATTTACCTATCTTTGATCTGTCAATTTAATTTCATCCTTGGAGTACTCATATCAAATATGATATGCTATTTTTACCGGCATCACAGGGTTGTAGCATATCCAACAAAATATAGTATGAAATTTGATAAATATCCACTGATAAAAACACCAAACTTTTTTCAGAGTCATCTTAAAACAGCACAGTTTCCATTACAGCACTGTTGTAAAATTACGGTACAGGTACCTAACCTCGAAGTAGTGATTCGCACTTTATTTAAATACTAAGGTCCAGTATGTGCATATGTCATTTTCTTTGTCACATTCTTATTTTTCCCGCGATAAGATCGTTTGCGACCGCATCGTTAGCTGCCATTTACGCTCTTTTATATATTGAGATGTAATTAAAAGTTGATTATGATAAAATCGGTTATATCTTATATTTTCACTTTACTGTCATAACCTCGATGATTCCGCGAAATTCCTGCTCCGTCAACCAACTCTGATGCGTCCAATATGCTTATGACGAGTGTTCCTTCCTTAATCCGCTTCAACACCCGCATTGAGGATACAAAGGAAAGATTAGAGGACGGGAAAGAGGGAAGGCCTGGAGTCAAACGATCACAAGATAGTGAATTGCTTACGATGTCGATGCTAAGTGGGGTCCTTTGATGTCGGAGAATCTGTTTTTTTTTTGCTTCCTCGCATTCCCCTTTCATCCTGTGTGTTTGACCTCTGCATTTAGGAATTACTTGTTGCGGACGTGTATCTCAGCTGTTTTTTGACTTGCCTGCACGCGGTGCCTTTCCAAGCTAGGCACAGTCAAAAGACTTCAACTGCTGGTTTTAGGTCTATATTCATAAAGCTATCTCCGTTGTAATGATTTTCTCCCCAATTCCCAAAGATTGAATTATTTTGCTTTTTTTACAGCTATGATTTCCATTATTGAATATCCTTTCAAAATTCAATGGGACTCGAAAAATGAAATAACCTTTATATAATAAATTCTCAGGCTTCACTTGGTGGAACAGCATTGCGATGGTTTGTGAACAAATTCACTTAGTAATAGTCCACAATGGTTTTTATTATTCCGATCTAGGTTTCGACTCAAGTTAAGTCGCTATCAAGGCTATGACTTGAGTCGAAACCTAGGTCGGAATAATAAAAACCATTGTGGACTATTACAAAGTGAATTTATTTACAAATCATTGAAATAACCTAACTAATCATAATTATAGCGACAATTATTACTCCAAACTCTCACACATGAGTGGCACAATTTGCTCTTACCCTGAGAAAAATCAAATATGCTTTTGATTAAAATAGTGTTTATGAAGGATGCTTTCGGGCTATTCTGCGTTTGGTTCATTTTTTTAAAATTCAACGTTTCGCTCCTCGAACTGGATGCTTCTTCAAGAGAAATCATCCTTTATAGACAAGGAAAGCTGCTAAAGTCTTCAAACTAAACTAGTGTTAAATTAACATGAAAGTTAACATAAGTTTCATTTTTGTGCATTCATCAATTGCTTCACCTCTACGCAACCCTCTACTGAGCAACGATTTCTAACACTCCCCTTCCTTATAGCGATCCTCCGTGATTTTCTGGGTCGACCCCTTATTCTCAAGCCATTCAATTCGCTACCATACGTCTCCTTCGTTGATTATCAGCAGTCGTCAATACGAAGATTGGTGTGCCGCACGCCAGCCTTCCTTTAGAAGTCCTTTATAATTTGCTCGATAAATTCCATCCATCATTTGCTCTTCCCATTCATCTCCACTCCCATTATTGTTTTCAATTGGTTATCGCAAAATGGTCCAATGAGTGGGACCCTTCTTCTCTTCATAATTTTTAATGTAGGTAGGTACATCTTCTCTCTCCAACTATTCCCATGGCTTCTGAACCCTTTGAGTGCGGCTTGACGTGATATCACGTCATGGCTGTTTTTTCGCTGGTGTTAATGACGTGATATCACGTCATGGGCACCGTGAGTGTTCCAGCTTTCCCTAGGGGGCATAGTGAAAGTTCCATAGTGAAAACTTAAATACTCACGGTACCCTTGACGTGATATCACGTCATCAGCACCAGCGTAAGACAACCATGACGTGATATCACGTCATGCCGCACTCAAAGGGTTATTGGTGGTTTACTCCGGATCTACTTCGCTATTTTCTTATCGTGGCCTAACCAGCGAATCCCCCTTTTATTTTTCTCATTACCGTAATTAGATCTTATCTTTCGTTTCAGTTTCATCGCCGGGTGTGCATTTTTTCGCCTCTGATTTCAGTGTCGATCGCGTCTTTAAATTTAAGGCTCGGAAATGAGGATGAGGGTCGGCCAAACAAACCCCCTCGACTGCCTTCCCCTCCGTCAACTCAACTCATCCTTGCCCTCAATCCCTCCTGCGACATTTCTCTCCTTGGTTGCTCAAAACTGGGGAGAGCACACTCTCTTTCGGACATGAACCTCTCGCCCGCCTCGTCTCGGAATGAACAAACACACAACAAAGCGGACGCATACAGAAACATAGCCGGTGCTTCACACGAGTCCGCCTCCAGCCCCGCGACCTTGCCCTCCCCTCTTCCCCTTCGACCTCTCCTCCTCCTCCCCTTCCCCCGCCCCCTCACACAACGCGAACCACCTTACCCCTTCCACCCTCCACCCCTGCCTCCTCCCTCCCCCTCTCGCCCCGCCGGCAGCAGTCGATGTGGGCTCCCAGCATCGAACGCAAGGCTTGGCAACGCCGCCGTGGCGCAGCTTTGCGGGCGTCGCCACTAGGGGCGCAACTGCAGCGTCGTCCGCCGTCGTCCCGTGGAAACCATCGCGAAAATGGTGGATGGTGGGGGCGGAGGGGGAAGCGAGGGAGGGGAGGGTTTTGGGGAAGGGAGGGGTGGGATTGTATGTGTTGTATGCGCGAGGGAGGGGAGGAGACTTTAGGAATGAGGGGGTGGGGCGTTTGAGGGGTGGAAGTGGAGGGGAACAGGAGAAGGGAGAGTGAGTGAGGTTACCCCAGTTGAAGGCAGTCGTGGGTGGGCACACTTTATAGTGTGTTGTTCCTCAGTGGCGTGTGTGGTTCTGCGAATGCTACGCTCCGTCGTCTCTCGGAGATTTTTGTGATTTCACTTACCGCTGTGAACTTCCCAAGGAAAAAAAATATTCGAAAATTTTTCCCGCTTCGAAAATCGTCCTAGCGTGTTTTCCCCTCGTAAGACTGCAGTCCAGTCTTCGAAACGTCGGCTGGGGATACCCTCGACAGTGGAGGAGGATTTATATCCACACAACACAGTCGAACACAAAGGAAGTCCAGCCGGCTTCCGCCGAAGGACGAGGAAGAAGTCGGGGAATCGGATCGGGAAGAACCACCGCCTGTGCTATAGAGACCTTTCGATCGCAAGTGGAACCTTGGAAGGTGTTGGAGTAGGAAGAGGAGAAAAAAATCGACAGCCCCTCTCACTCTCTCCAATCAGAATCTGTATCCCTCTCCGACCCATACCAACACCTACCGAACACAACAACCGCTTTGGATGTCGGCCGCCATGAGGTAGGTTGTCTCGTCACGTTTACCCTCATCTTTCGGCTGACCTGCTTCGACTCCCGTCTCTATACACAGGCTGTTCTTGTGCTTTGTTTTTGTACCTTCGAATGGGTCCTAATGTTGTTGAATCCTCCCCTTCCTCCCCTGTTGACGCCACCAATACTCGATTACTTTCTCCCATTTTCTGCCCCACTACCGTTCGTCCGCCTCTGCTCTTTCCCTCCTGCTCGAATCGTTCCCACCCACCCCGCCTCTTGGGAACACAGCTGAGCGCTGTTTTCCTTTTGTGATACAGCGGGAGGTGCGTCACAGGGCGCCCGCGTGATGTGACACGCCTACCCCGGAAACGTTTAGGGGTCGCTAGTACGCTCTAGATAATTCTCCTCGTGTTTCGCGACATCTCTCGTTGATGTTCTCGGTGTTGTCTCCGCGATGTAACCTCCATGTCTAAACGATGTCTCAGTAACGTCCTCTTTATGTCTGGATGTTGACCCCACCATTTCTTCCCGAAATCCTTTGCTGTGTCCCCGCTTATTATCTCAGAATTATTATCTACGATGTATCGGCGATGCTTTCTTGTGAAATTACGTGCGACATCATTTTCCCTTCGCAGTTTCCGCGATATCTCCTAGTTGTGATCGCGGAGTATTCAAAACCTGTTTCGAAAATCATTAATATTCATTGAGTGGCCTCTTGTCCCCATAAACTTCCGGTGAAAGTATTTCCTTTTCCGAATCGTTTAACAATGTCTGGAAGATATTCTGCGACGTCCTCGTGACTTCTCGTGAGGGTGAGAAGTTGTTTGGACGTGAATTTTCCCTGCCTGTTCGTGAACAACGCCTGCGTTTCCCACATCGCACGCGTCTAAACATTCACCACGTCCCCGTTACTGGGAAATGGCACAAACTCGTGCGTGGAAGCGCTGTTTAGTTTGAGCATTAAAAGACCGGTGAATCCGACTGTCAGCCTTGGAGGACGACGGTGGATGCAATGGGCGTGACGGCAGTGTCAGCGTCGCGGGTAAAAAAAAACTTAAAAATGGAAAACACGGGAACCTGTTCTCCGGGTTTATATTTGTAAAGAAAACTTCGAAGGGGGGTTGTTACCCTCCGGTGTCTATGGGGTTCAATGAGGTCGCTGAAGTGTAAATAATACCGTGGGCATTGTTGGATAATTTTCGTGACGAGTTGCGGTTAATTAATGTCATATTTTTTAACTATTCATTGTCGATCGATATTTCAGGCGGGCATCTTTTATAGCCTTGATTATTTTGAAGTCGTCACTTACGCGAAATGTTTTTTTTCTTTTCAGTCTCCTCTAATTACTACCGCAGAAATAGAGCGATGTTCTTGACAGTCAAAATATATGTCACCTTTCATTGCAACTCTATTGATTACCTTTCGTTGTGCATGGAGTCGTGGAAGTAAGTCAATATCTTGGAGATTCCATCCCCTGATTGCCAAACGAAGTAAGTTACGGACGAACTTTAGGTTTTTCTAAGTTCACTGTGCTCTGTAACCTAATACATAAATTCAAAGAGACCAGCCTATGCTCAATGGATCTATAAATTTGAATATAATATTTTAGTATCTCACTCATAGTTTGTGAACGCGTCCTTACATATAATTATAATAATAATTAGGTGTCTTTATTGGGGCGAGATTGAGACTAAAGCAGTCCCTTCTTCCATATAACCCTTCGTCAGATAAATACATGAAATAAGTTTGAAGAAAGATATATATATTTGTTGGAAAAACATAAGGAAGTAAGAAAGAGAATACCCTTGACGAAAAAACCCACTGCTGGAAAACACCCACATATGAAGGGGAGTGTGAAAAACCTATGAAAACCTACAGACAGATTAAGCTAATGCAACACAAACAAAACAAAAAAAGTATTTAAATAGTATTAAAAAAGTCGCAAATGCATTCGACGTATGCGTCAAGTCGTAGAGTGTTAGGTAGGCGTAGATGCAAGAGGTATTCGGTAAGGTCTCGGAATATACCCCCGCCTCGGATATTTCAAATAAGACCATCCAAAAGTACGTATGTGTAGGGGGCTGTGACGTGATGTCCACAGATTTTCCGTGTTTCGACCTTGTCGATTGCTTGCTGAATGACGCCCATAGGGATCACGTAATGCTTCGGTAGCGCGTGGGGGAGGATATTTGGGCAGAAGTCCGCCTATATCCCTCTAAGCCCATTTTCAAACGCTCAATCCGAATGAGTGTGCTTTCTCCTTCCCCATTTCTCTAGTCGGAATCCCTCTTCGATTCGTCTTCATCCCAAAAATGGACGTGGGGGTGGGGGGGGGGGCGTGGATGTGATGGATGGATGGGATTTTGGAGTGCCCGTCCTCCCTCCGAACAGCAGCGCTCCTGTCTCGCGCAGCCATCCCCAAATCCAACCTCCGGCTCAAGTCCCGGGTGCTCGTGCACTCCCCGCCCTCAGCGATCAGCTGTGCCGACCTTACCCTCCTCTTCTTTCCTCCCTCCCCTCCCACTCCCGCCCCCTCTCGTTTCCGAGGCAACACCCCGCCCCACCCTCTTCGATCCCCCCCCCCCCAATTCCCCTAGGGTGCGGCAGTACAACCCCGCGAAGTTGGGCGAAGTCCACCATTTGGGTGAAGGGGGTAGTGTGTGAAGGTGCAAGGGAATTTGCCATGAACCCCCCCCCCCGCGAAAACCCTCGCCAAAGTGTGAGAGAAGAACCCTGGAAAATTGTGGAAATTAATCGACCCAAAGAGTCGAAGTTGCTAACGCGCTGCCTTTTAACCCAGAGGTCGCGGGTTCAGATCCCACCTTGGACATTTCGAGGTCGTTTACGAATGAAATTCCTACTCAGGTTTAATAACGTGTTGTAATTTGGTATGCAGCAGCAACTGAATCATTTAACTCAGAGATTGCACCAATTTTTTTTATATTCAATATTTCAACTAAGAAGTAAGAATTCAAGAATTTAATGAGTGTAGATTCCATTGGAGAATAACACTGATATACTAATTATCGCAGTAGAAATATACTGATTATGCTTAGGAAGGGATGAAAATTAAACAATTTTTCACTATCGTTTTATTTTAAAAAAAGGCCACAATGTTTTATTCGGTCTCGTGCGTCGCTCCCCTCAAACGGCTTTAGATAAGTTTTCTCAGTGGCTGAATTCCTGTCGCCTGCGCTATCATCTTGGTTTAAGTATAGATTCTGGCTTCAAGTATGCCTAATTGCAGTACACCGTATAACCTGAGTAAGATTTAAAGCCATAAAAACTAAGGTATTTGTTTCCGTGACAGGATTCGTGACCAGGGTGGATTTGGAACCACGATCCTAGGTGATAAAGTATAGTTTAATATTTTACTTGAAATTCGTCTTAGGATTGAGGTTACATCGTTAGATATAATGAGAAACGCTTGATACCCAAAAAAATTTCTGCTACTACCCTGCTTCATCTCGATAGTGATGTTCATTTGACACACAACGTGTAGCACCTTTCTTGTGTTGAGTTCAATCGACGGGCAAGCTTTAGACTTCCGTTTTTTGGTCTTCCTACTGCTATAGCAAGAACCTTCCGCATGCCTTACCATAGCTGAGGACAAATAAAAATTGCGTCTTTCACCAAGGTTGAATTAGAAACATATTGGGATCAACGCATCTAGGCTCAGTTTTAAACGGCTCTTTAAATATTTTTGTAGCGTCTTATGGTGAATGTGCTCATTTGTCATTAATAATCTTGCCACCTAAATCACTAAGTATTGCGTTAAAAAAATGCGCCGCAGCCAGTATCAATTTTGCTAGCCTTAGGTCTACTAATGTAATTACTAATTACGTCGAGTAATGGCTGAAGCTATATAAATAGATTACTGGTACAAGAATTTTAGATAACGTTTTAGAACAGGCTTATATGGGTCGGAAATTCGTCCTTTTTGCCGCGTAGACTTTCATATTTCTAGGCCCTCACCAACATTGGTCGTTCAATCCAAAGATAGGTCGACTGCATCCCTTAGTCCTTCCCTATCTAACGCTATTTCCCTTCTTCCTGGGAGTTTTTTGTTCTCTTCCTTCTTTATTTGTCCTGGTAATTTATCCCTCGCCCTTCCTCTTGGGAATTTTCTCTCTGTATTTACTTTAATTTTATTCTTCACAAACCCATTGCGCCTCAGGGTTTATCCAATCTATCTGGTTCTTATTTTCTGTTTACTGCTCCTTAGGGTTCTTTCCTCTGCTACTGTATGTATTTCTTCATTTATAATTTTATCCGTCCATTTTTTCTTCATCGAAGACCAATGGCATTTCAAAAGTTTATCATCATGAGCATACTCTTAAGCGTTTGATTCGGAATGAAGACATCAGTGAAAGTCTGCACTTCCCCCCTTTGCCTCCGCGGTGGGCATCGGAAAAGGAAGGCCTGCGCCACGTTCACTTTTATACTTGCTGTCCTAATCAGTAGATTACCGCATTGTCGACTCATGTCGTCACTCTCCACTGGAGGTCAAATCGGATTTCTCCGTTAGAGTGAGCTCTCATGGATTCCTTACAAATGCGGAAAGCCAGCCAATTAAAACGGCGAACGAGTGTAAATATTGATCTATTCTTCCTCGCGATCATGACTCGTTGGATTTTCGTTGGATTTCCATCGGTTTATTGGTGACGGGAGTGCCAGACAACATGGATAAGGATGGTTGGCTTGACTCGGTGAATTGCGAGGTGTAATGAAAGTGTATGTACTCAAAACTCTACGGTCGGATAGTAGGAGGCTGCTTCGTTTTGGAAATAAAATATCACAATTTCTTGTTTATTGGTGTCTAATCAGGATTGTATCACGCGGTAAAAGCTAGGTAGTATCGATTTGATAAGATCGCTTGAGTGCTGGACTAGGGCAGCGTCAAGGCTGTGGAGAATATTATTAATACTCATTCTAGATGCCTTTTGGAGAGCAGTTTACATGTATTCCATCATCCATGGGATATGAAGTAAATCTTTTGACTCCTTGGTAACTCAAATTACTAATGCGCTCACATCGACTTCCGATATCCCTCCTGCCATTCTCCATTTCTAATCGCTCCTCTGAAAGGGCAATGACCTCAGTTGTGGATCATCAACACAATGACTAAAAGGCAGCCCACAGACCAATGAATTATTTACATTCTTTATTCTATCAAAAGTTTTGTCCCGCCTATTCTGGTTTGGCTATTCTTCGCTAGGCTGTCAGGGTGTTCCAGAATGTTAACCTATTTCAAGCGTTTATATACCCATTTGAGCTTCGCCGAAAACTGATTGTTCCTTGCTTTCCCTTCATGGCTGACATCGCGTCGAATGTGAAAAGGGGCGGTCATTCAACACCGAACGTTTCGTAATTTGGTTTGGAGGCTGCGTTCGCATTCGGAGAATAACAGCGATGGACGAACATTATCTTTACGAGTGATGCGGAGGGTTTATTTCGGCACGCACCCCGTCCAAACAGAGAAAACCAATGCATACATTTTTTTTTTCTTTTGAAGGGTCACCTTCACCCGAGAATCAATCAAAACGAAAGTTCGTGTCAAATGAGTGTTTTCTCGCGTCGTTGCTGTGGTAGGCGAACAGTAAACGGTTTTCCGAGTTTAGCGATCTCTACGATGCGCGGACCTGTTTTTCAGTTAGCTCTCCTAGATTGAGTTTGAATATGGACTTTGCTAGTCGTTAAAAAACAGAAGTGGACACCATAGTGTCACAGCTTTTAGTTGTATCGATGAGAAAATTGGATATATGATAGCTTTTGCGCTTTCAGGTGATTGGAGCGCGAATCGTGAGTCTCTTGAGTGTACATTTTAATAAACTTTCAAACAATTAGAAATAAAAACTCTTGGACCACAACTAAGTGCATCTATTTATGCGATTGAAGTAATGATACATGTAGCATATATTATGTAAGAATAACATTAAAAATTTCGTCACAATGAAAGAATTTATTTTGTTTTGGGTTTACGGCGTGGAATTCTAAATTTAAGTAAAACTCATCTGGGGGCTATTCTGTTAATACATACGTAATATTAACACCGTGATATAATACAGTTTGCTAATGCTAGTCGAGCGCGCGACGCGCGATTCTGATTCGTCTGACGTTACGACCATTGCGACAATACAAAAAATAAGCGTTGAGTACACTAACATGGCGTGAGAGTCGAAAAAACAATCGCATTGTCGCGAAGCTAATCGATGTTTAATCGAATGGCCACGGCGCTATGGCGTTGTGAGGAAACAGAATCTCAACCCTGGTATCTGAAGATGACGCAGCAGCGTTGAAACTTGTAGTCCCAGTAGAGAACTTTGTTGATTTAAACATAGTTGGTATTGTCATTATTTATTCAAGAAAAATCATTTGTTAATGCGTATTTTTTTATTCAGCAGAAACCGTAATACTTACTAAGATCGATTAGAATAATTCGCAACGAAGTTTGTCGCGTTTAGGAGATAGTATGTGCATATAAAGTCGAATTCTTTCGAAATTTACGCCAAGTGCCTCATGATTACGTGTTGCAATGGCATTTAATTTTTTGAAAATTTTCGTCTCAGTTACATCATATGGGAGGAGTATTAGCAACACAAACGTCCACAGGGCAAGAGAAATAAATGTCCTGGAAAACAAATCGATATTTTGCCTTTTTTTCACTTTTGTCTGTACATACTATTAATGATTACACATAGGAAAAATTTTACGCAGGTCTGGTCGTGAACAAAAATTCCTACATATTTTGTAGATTTTCGCAGCTCGTGATGCATATCTGGTAATCTTTTGGTTCTGTGAGTATTTTTTGTATTATTTTTGGGACAGTTTATTTATTTTTGCGAATTTGTTTATTTATAAAAAAGAAGACCATTGTGGTTTAAAAAGCCCGACGAAGCCGGCAGCAGAGCACGGCGAGACTGTCGCATAAATAATACAAAAAATACTCGCAGAACCCAAAGATTACCAGATATAAAAATTCTTTCAATTCAAAAAAAATCAGATTCTTACAATTACCTTTAATGCTCGAGTATTTGAAGCACAGTGTGCCATCTATATGAATGAGGAACGTTTAAAGTCAAAGGAACAGGAGATGGTTTGTGGCTCTATTTGCTCTTAATAGTGTTCCACGCGTGCAAGATAAAAATACCATCATGCGCAATGTGTTTATCAGAAAAATTAGTCCATTTCTGTGATTCGATCGTGTATCACTCAGTTATTGGTTAGTTTTTTTTTCTTTAAGCAACTGGATTTTTACGCAAGTCTACGCTCCCTGAGAGAAAATGTGGAATCCATACGAATAAACCTTGTTTGCACCAGTGACTTCAATATCTTAGTCATGGTTTTCGAGGATTTCAAACTTTGAAGAGACGAGCAGTTTAAACTTTGTGAAACTCTGAAACAGCTGACTCTGTAGTCGGAGGATAAAATTTTGACTTCTATTCGAATGGGATTATTTGCTTTTCTTGCTGGATTTCCTCATTTTGGAGTCGAATGTTCTCGCCTGTTTAGTTTCGCACTCTACTCCTTGTTTTCAAGGTTTTTTTTAACCGCTCATCACATGAACTGACCCTGCCTTGTATGATGTGTGTTCAGTAATGTGCGTCCCTCTTTAGAGCGGTCAAAATCTGACGGTGGGTTTCTCTGCATTCATCTTAAAATAATTCTGTCAATTTCTACCCACTTTCCTGTCATTAATGACCTCACTCGTCAGTCGTCGCTGTTATAATAGGGGTTAATACTTATGGTTTCCCCACGTATTATTTTATTGTCTGGATGGTATTACAGGGCGGAGGTAGTTGGAAAAGGTAATCAGGGGCGAAAGGTTGCTAAGGAATGTTCGCTAAACGGGAAGGGCAAGGAAGAGAGAATAGGTTATGCATGGTGCAATGAAGGATGCGACGTGTGCCGAGACGGAGAAAGAAATGGTGTAGGAATTCTCCAATGGAGATTACGAGAAGAACTCCTACATGAGGATTCATGGAAAAGCACCAGATCTTATATAATAAAAATGTGTGGTTAGGGACCTGTGGATATGGAAATCTTGACTTTTTAACTGCTTCCATATAACCTATCTTATCTGATGCACTACCTTATAATTACTATAATAACATATATAATAAATTCTCAGGCTTCACTTTGTAATATTCCACAATTGTTTTATTATTTCGACCTAGGTTTCGACTCAAGTCATTATCAAGGTGACAATATTACACCACGAGCCACTTACATACATTATCAGGGTGTAGGGAAGGAGAAGTAGGTGAGGGGAAGTAGAGGATGGGAAAGCAGCGAATTTATTATAATAACATAAAATTTATTTACAAACAAAACCTCCGCCAAAAACGCAGTATGTTCATATTTTACGTTTCAGATAATTTTACCTTATAATTTCAGCTAATCTAATCTGGATACGGTGCACCACTAAGTATTTCATGCTCTTTTCCCGTTGTTTATTCTGGTTACTTGGGAGATATTCAATTTTATTAATTGTCAATTCAATGTCGTAACCTTGAATATATATTATGGATTTAAATATTTTGAATTGTTGCCTAGGCTACGTGTTGCCTAAATTTCCACTTTTAGTTCACCCAGTCCTTGGCGCCACTTCCAAAAAAGTCCTTTCAGATGAATCGTAAATAGACGTCGTTAATTGTTGTTAACGTGAGACTGTGGGGAATATTCAATAAATACCGAGGAGATATGAATTACTTGATGCTTTGAATAATATCTTACTCTTTTTGTGACCTAAAATTTGATTTGTAAATGCTAGAGAGGAAATATATATTACAGGAAATGTGTAAGAGGTTTATGAAACGTCTATCGTGTGCCGACGACGATGTTTGCCAGACTCTGATTCTAATTTGAATGCATTAAGCCCGTTCGGCTTAAATAAAGAATTTAGAATGCCTTGTTTAAGCAGAACTTTCTTCGTACCAGGCTGCAAAACAGGGTATGCGTTTACGAGGACCCAAAATAGGAGACTTGGATTGAAAAATAAGAATCTGTTCATGGCTGCGGTAAGTGCATTCCTTTTTACCTACACTGCAATGATGTCCATCGGGAATACCCATAAAGATACCACATTAAAACGATATTAAAAAAGTGTGTAATTACGTCCCGCGTGTACTACTTCATTTTTTATCCACTGCATTATGATTACTTGTAAGTAAAACCAGTAAGACGTGTTTATTAACAAACTATCGACTATATTGAAATTTGAACTTCCGTCTTTCATCACTAGGCGGCACCACATTCCAAAAAGTTGTTTGTTTACGGAATTCTAGACAACAGTTTGTGGCGACGAGATAACAATCCATAATATATATATTCTACATTGTAACCATTGATGTGTGCTGTGGTCGGATCGGTGGAAAACCTAATTTTTATTAAGTCCCAGGATATATTAAGGCGGAAGAAGTCCAATTCTCCAAGGTCCTGTCTCGAAGGAAAATGGAGAGCCGGGGGAGTGCATGAAGAAAGGAAGGCGAAGAAAGAAGAAGGAAAAAAATGCTTACGCGAAACAAGGAAACGAGGTCGCAGCTGATGCGATAACAGAGTCCGCCCACTCAAATCCCTAGAGTAGCGGCGGCGTCGGCGACATTCTCGCCGAGTATTTGAGTCGAAAATGCGTGCGTTTCTTGGTCGGCGCCCAAATAGCGCGTACACACTCCCACGCTCATGTAGCCATGTGCTCGCCGCTCCCCCAATGCCGCCGTGTTTCCTCCCATACGTATAGTCAGTCGGGATATGCGCCCCCTCCACGCCACTACCGTAGTCTCTCCCTTCAAGCGGAGTGGTGAAGTAGGGACTGGCTGCCGCTCTTCCATTCCCTTGCCCCCACCACGAGACCCTGAGGGACTCTCCTTCCCCACCTCCCCAGACCACACCCACCCCCGGCATTCCCCTCCGCTGCCTCTTCTTCCTCCTCCCCCTTCCCATCCTCCCCTTCTGCCGGTGTCCGTGGCGCCCCTGGTCGATATCGTTGGGGCGGTGTTTGGGAAGTCCGCGTGCGAATAGGTTTCATCCTAGGGGCGGTCGGTAGTAGAGGGAGAGTAGGAGATGGGGGAGGGGTTGGGGTATTTGAGGGATGGCACGCCAGGGTTCGGGAGTGGGGAGGGAATGGGGAATGTGTTTCTCGTCGCATGTGTGCGAAGTGTGTGAGCACGGATGGGATTGGGAGGGGTGGGTCCTTCGGAGGAGATAAGTGTGGGAAGGGAACAGCTTGGAGTTCGTACCCTGGCTAGGGTACGGAAAGGCGTGGCGAAGGGGTCCTCTCTCGATGGTTTACCCGACTTACCCTGTACCACTGGGTAACTTGAATCGTGTCTTCTTTACTCCTGGCGCATCACAAACCGATGCGGTATTGGTGCTGATATGGTGGTACGGATTCAATCATGCTTCGGTCGTTCAATCTTAAGATTGGTTGACTTTAGCCCAAGATGGTTCCCTGTTTAATGCTAGTTCCTGAAATATGATTTGGTTTTTTCCGGCGTATGATATTAATAAAGCCTTCTCGGGTTTTCCGCCAGGTTAGGTAATCTAGGAACTGAAATGCCCCGAGGACGATGGCGGAGGTAGCTATCGAAACGTCGGCCAACTATTACCTAACCTGGTGGAAAACCCGAGAAGACTTTATTAATGCTAGTTCCCTTAATTCCAGGCAGCTCCTTTTATGTTCTTTTTATCCCACGTATTAATTCCTGTACTTCCCCTTGGAATTTTTCTCTCTGTTTATTCCTGCCTCTATATTCTTTGCAAACCCATTGTGCCTCAGGGTGTGCCAAATCCACCATGTCCTTATTTTCTGCATCGGGTTCCATAGTCTTTTCCTCTTCTTTCATCTGAATATTTATTCATTTCTCATTTTTCCCGTCCATGTGGTATTCGGCATCCTCCTACAAAACCCGGTTTCGAAAGCTTCCTAGTCTTTTCTCGTCGGCTTTCCAATGCGCCATACTTCCGAGTGATAGAATGTAACGCTTCACATGGATGGTTTTTTACACATTGTTTCCTCGTGTGAAATCCAATCTTCTTTAACCACTGCAGTCGCCTTTTCATCATGAGCGCTTCCTTAACTTGGGCTTCGCTACGATGTTCGTTGTACTTCTTCCCTTCCAGGTGATGGGACTACGGCTTCATTACATTGATCATGAAATCTAACCTCAATGTCATTTTTTATTTTCTTCCACAGACCTCTAAACAGACCATGGTTCCGACCATTTTAATCATTCTCAAGGTCTTGTCATTCCTAGTCATTGTCATTTTTTTCAAAATATCGAAAATCATATTCATTGCTTGAGGAACCCATGAAGACCAGTTAAATCTATGTTTGGTTGGGTTTTGTGTCGGAGCATGAAAATATCTCAGCGATTTTATCAATTTAGTCACTTATATATCCTATTGATTATCGGTGTTCCCTCCTCGACTTGCAAAATATGAATCAATTTGGGAGGTCAGTTGGATGTCCGTTGCGAGTTGGTACGTCTTCGTGAGATGAGGAATTGTTGTGGACTCGATGCTTTCAGCCAGGCAGCGAGTTTTTAGTTATGTAAGTTGAGGAGATTCGTAGAAATCCCTTTTTATGATATATACGAGGATACGTAGTGTGCGAATAAAAGCTACGCGTGCCACTTCGTTATGCCTACTCGAAGCATATGCTTGCGCGAGTGGGTGTGTGACCAGATGCGTAGCAGAAAGCTCAACCTTAGAATTGGAACATATGTTATTTTTTTAAACTTATGAACATACGTTCCCGCATCCGCGCTTTGTGTCGCTTGAATAAGGTAGCGTTCCAAAGGAACATCTGCTTGCACATCAATTTGCTTGAGAACAGACCTCGAAACACAATCCTCAAGGAGCAGCGTATTGCAAAAGTGCCTACCAATAGCTCTTATTTCAATCCTTTATGCAGTTTCGTCTTGACACAGAGATGTGAGGAAAGTTGATCCACTTAGTCTTATGGCGAACGTGCCCTTACGCCCCCAACCACCCACTCACCCACGCCCGGCTAAGTATCGCCTTTTGATAAGACATCCTTCTCAGCCTCACCGAAAGATCACATTTCTCAGGAGATGCAAACATTTCCCGGGACGAGGATTTAACGTTTCTCCACGGAGTATCTACAGGACATAGGATACGTCAGTATAAGTTGCCTTGCGTACAAGATCACCGCAGATACTGTAGCTCGAGATCTTTCTTAGTGATGCGAACTATTTTTCGTAAGGAATTGAGCGATTTATCTTCAGCATATCTTTCAAACAGTTGCATGACTGGAAAAGTTAGGGTGGAAGATAAAAAACTGTGGTCGCTTGAAGGATCTTTCTCTAGTCTCTCATGGAGGTTTACATATGTGTTTAAGTTTTATTCTTTGACTGAATTGAAATGTTCAGTGAAGTACTTTTTCACTTACTGTGATTATAAGGAGCAGCTTAAGGCCCGGGAGACCCGGGCAACATCCCGGACTGGTCTAAATGGAACAAAATGCATTTAATTATGACAGTGAAACATATTAAAAAATAAATCTTTATCGTATATAATTTCGAGGTAATAGACGTGTTGAGAAGAGACGAATGGATGAAGACAGGATGGAAGTACAGCATGGAAGGACAGTGTGGAGCGTAGCGCTGCATTCTTCGGGGACTTGGTCATGGAGGGAAGATGGTGTTCGTAGACTGCAGGAATATGATATTTAGTTTAGGGAAATCATTTGGAGGGTGAGCTGGATAGCGATGAGGATGAACGATGATGTATTGGACATGGTGGGAAAGGAAGTCGGTGGCGGAGATTTGTAGAATGCAAAGGATAGGATATGTGGAGAGGTGTGTGGGGATAGAATATGTTGAGTTCGGTGATTGAGGGGATAAAGTTTGGCGAGCGTGGGAGAGGGAGGAAATGGATTTGAAATTTGGATGATATAACGAAGGTTTTTAAGGAACTTGAGGTGGCTCGAGCAATTTTCGTTTGTGCATAGATAAGCGTGAAACTTTGCTTACGTGTTTGTGTTGGTAATGTGCGTAGATAAAAGTGAAAAACATTGCACGTTACCCCGTTTGTTTCTTAGAAATGAAGTGCTATTTTCTGACGGAGCTTCATAACACTTCACATATAGTTCGAAATAAATCGATTACATATGTACAGATTTTCTCCCAAAGGCGAAATTATACTTTTCATAAAACGAAGGCAAACAAAGTATCATGCCGAGTTAATAACACGTATTTACGAACGATCTTCGCTTAAATTTTGAATCCTGCGCGGCAAACCTAAGTCATAACCGTGTTTCAAATAAGACGAAATTTTTAAACTATTGTAACGAATCATCGGTAATGGAAGAATAAATGAAGCATTGTCCTTAATCGTATAAGCACATGTATTTAGACGGAGTGAGATCCTAGAATATTTTTTCGACGTTCTTGATCAGTTATTAAAATTTCCACTAAGTGACCCACGATTATCGCTTTAACCACCTTAATAGAGACCTGATGGATTGATAGCAAGCGGTTGGTACGTAGAGAAGTGAGATAACGACCAAGAAACTGGAAATCAGACTTATGGACTCTCTTGAAGCCTTCCGATCAGCTTTTAGAATGCTCAGTAATTACAAAGATGTTCATACGGGTACATTCTTAGAGTTTTGGCTGGAAAAGGTATGCGGTATGCCAAAAACCGACTTCATAGTAAATGAAATAATTTTTTTGAGCCACCCCTCCTAATATCCTTTCCTTTTGAGCAGTGACGGTCGGTTTTTATTATTTTTTCGTCTTGAATTATCAATTCACATGGTAAATATGACATATCTCTTTAAACTTTTTTGGTTGTCATGGAAAGTTAAACTATTGTATTTTTAGTCTAAAGTCTTATTTTCACATTCTTGATAAAAACACTTGTCAAATAACAGCAACACTCTTATAATCACTTGCCCTAGGGATGAGGAAAACCTCCTGAATCTGGGTTAAACTCATGGATGTGGCTCTGGGCTATGAAGTGCGAGTATATCGATGCATATTAATCCAAAAATTAGTTGTAAAGGCCAGCAGTTGATTTTGAGCGGATCGTGCCAACGAGATTGTATTCGGTGTGCGATACCTTCAAGGGCTTGGAAACCGAGTACCATACATGGCATGGTTTTTCTATTACCCCAACTCAAAATAAATGGTTTCGAGCTTCTCTTCGCGGAATTCGTTGGTTTCCATGTATTTTATAGGCACAACTTACTTTTCCTCGGAAATGTTATTGGCGCCACGGGTTTCGCTAATGTACATCGTTCTCCTAAAGAAGAGAGTGAGGAAAATGTGTGAAATAATTTTGTCCTTCTATTTATTTATCCAGCATGACGGAATGGATGGAGGAACCTTAGTTAACACGTTTTATTGTTACCGTGAACCTTATTGATATTGTGGCGATTAAATGTAAAGAGCGGGAATGGAGTAACGTTGGTTTCAAAATTCGCTCTTTCCACATTCTGAAATTCCTCTGTGTTTTACTTCTCGCACTTCTTTAAGTCTTCGTCGGGCACGAGTGAACGATGGATGTACCATACCGTGTCACGATATGACGAGTCTCGTACCGATAACATTTCTGGGGAGTAGTACGCAGTGCCTGTCGATTACCTATGTGGTGAATTAGACTGTGAAAAAATTCAGGTTCACCTCTATTGTGTATACAATCGACCAACTTTAGGGCGAGCATCTACCATACTTGCAAGGTGGAACGGGGAACTAGCGCTTGTTGTGTTATGTGGTTGAAAGTCACGCCAAAAAATGAATGTCGGCATCCTTCACATTTTTTAACACCTAGAAATGAAATTTCACTTGCAAGTAAAAGCTAATCAGGTCACGAAGGAGCAAAGTATCTGGACTTAAATTTTACAATGCCATGTTAATTAATATGCGTACAAATGATTCCTCGCGAAGTCAGAAACCCTTGCTGTAGCGGATGCCATGATGGATTAGTACATCTTATATGGCCGGCTAGTTAGCCGTTTCTCTTACTAGCCCGTCCCAGCTGTGTAGTTCACGTGAAGTTGGCCCAGAGTTTGAAAACGTCTCGTCACTTCCTGGATGTTGGGAGAATTTGTTACGCCTAGAACGCCTTTAGGTGGATAGGAACATGGCCTTAGTCTGGTCTCGGTGTTCTTGCGAAATTTACCGGCGGTTCCCGGAATTTTGCTGCGTTGCTTTTGGCTCGAGACGCCTCCTCGCACACCTCCGAAACAAAGACGTAACCGTACGTCAAAATCGCGGTGATGCTGGGAAATAAGGGAAACCGCGGGGAAACAAAAGAAATAGGGGTTCGGAAATTGGACGTGAGTGCTTGGGGGTGGTGGGGGGATAGGGAGGAGTCCCCTTTCGTTCGAAGCAGGGGGGGGGGAGAGGAGAGATAAAACGTAAGGGAATTTTTTTGTGTGAGGGGGTATAAGGTTTCCACGGAGTGTGGATGGTGGGAGGGGAGTTGAGAAAGGGTTGGTAGGAGGTTGGTTTATTCTATTTTTTATGTAACCACTCATTCGTCTTTTTTTATTCGGAAGGTGGCGCTCGCGGTTGAGAGATGCGAGGAATTCGGAATGCTCGAGGGAGGTCGGTTGGGGGAGGGGATTCGAAATGGCTCGGAAGAAGGGATGTTGCAAGGGGGCGGGAAAGGGTTATACACAGGGTGATGGAGTGGGCTGGCGACAGAGGGAAACGGATGGGGTAGAGTCTAGGGGTATTGAGAGAGGAGTAGATTGGAGGAAATTCGTGCATATGCATGTTGGGGGATTGTGGAAGAAGAGAGGCAGGGTGGCGATCGGAAAACTGGGAAAACTGTAACTTTCAGGAAATTTTGAAATTCTGGAAAAGTCAGGGAATTCTCGTAACAGTCATGAGTCCTCGTTACTTTTCTACCATTACGTTTATCGGCCAGTCTTTCCCGCCCTTTATTTCACCAACTAAAACTAACGTCCGCCGCTGACGTGCATGGAACGAGGGGTACGCAACTTCAAAAACAAGTGTACACCGCATTTCCATTTCAGCCATTTCTGTCCATTTCTAACCATTTCTGTCCATTTCTATCCATTTCTGTCCATTTCTGTCCATTTCTAACCATTTCTGACCATTTATATCAATTTATATTCATTTCTAACCATTGATGTCCATTTCTATCCATTTCTAACCATATCTGTCAATTTCTGTCCATTTCTGTCCATTTCTGTCCATTTCTGTCCATTTCTATCCATTTCTAACCATTTCTGTTCATTTCTGTCCATTTCTATCCATTTCTAACCATTTATAACCATTTCTAACCATTTCTGACCATTTCCGACCATTTCTATCAATTTCTATCCATTCTTAACCATTTCTGTCCATTTCTATCCATTTCGCAACCATTTTTCAAAGAGCGCACGCCATTTCTCAGAGTTGCATACCCCTCGGCATGGAATAAGCACCATCAATTCGTGGAGTATTCAGTTGTGAATCTTAGTTATTTAGTTGTGAATCAGACGCACAATGTATCCCTTTTGTATCCCTATTGCGATATTTGCCTGAAAAATCTTGATCACAATGTATTACGCTTATCACAAGGAATCCGAGGCTATGTTGTTCGGAAAATTTTACCTCGCGTTTTTTTTTAACTTCCGAAACTCAGGTCAAGAAGTAGCTGGAGCACACTAGATTATAGTAAATTCATGCTTGCAGTCCTAAAAATACGAGACAATGATTAGAAAATTTAGAAAATTCAAAGCTGCCGTAGAAAATTTAATTCAGCAGAAAAAAATATTCCAATTGTAGGTGACCTTTTGGCGATCGGTCAGGGAAACTGATGAATCCATCAGGGAAAGGTCAGGGAATTTAAAAATTGGATATCAGTAGCCACCCTGAGAGGAGTAGCTGTGAAGAAAATAAATGATGACCCCCTCCGAAGTTAAAAGGGTGTGACCTTCAACATTAAAATTTCCGAAGTAAAAATATCGTAGAGATTTCCTGAAACTAGGGTCTCAGCCCTGTATAATTGAGACGTTGACTGAAAGCCGTGTTGCTTTTGGAGTGCCTTCCGAATGCGTTGATTAATTTAGCATGAAAGTTTCATTTCAATATCTCGCCGGCTGATAGGTAGGTTTATGGACAGTATATTAAAGTTATTCAGGGTATCCCGCTGCGCATTGAGCATTTTAAATTGACTCAACGTTTCGTTCTGCATACTGAGATCGTCGTCAGGAAAATGTAATAGTTTGTTTGTTTCGCCTCTATGTATAGGTTCTTCGTCGTTCGAGACGGTTGACCATTGTTAACGGTTTTAAATTTAAAAAATGATGCGTACCGTTAAAGATATTCGGTGGTTAGTTGTCTTTTCCATACACTGCTCAGACGATAGTCTTCCCTATAAAAATTGGATGGCCGTTTGGCTATCTCGATTGCTTCCCTTATTAGTCGAGGATAATAAAAACTAATTTTGACCAGAAATTTAGCCTCATCGAAGAGTATCTTGTGTCCTGGATCTGACACAATATGCTCTGCGACATGGACAGTACTTATCTTTACGTCCTAATTTTTGGCATATCCTTCTGCTTTCCCTCCTCTACGTTATCCGTCAGTGGATCCCACTTGAATTCCTCATATCGTCTTCCTCTTCTTATTTCGTTCAGAACTCCTCTTCCATGCTTTTCCATTGTAATCCCCTCTACTACTCTCTTCTACATTCCTTCTCTTTTCAATACGGCCTCCATCCATCTGTTCTGCCTCCTCAGAACCCCCGTCACCGGCTTCCTCTCCTCTCCATCCATATCCAATACCTCCTCGTTCGTCCCTCTCGCCACCCAGCTCACCCTTTCCACCCTTCTCCACACTCCCCTCTCAAACGCCTCGAGTCTACGCATATCCTCCCTTCGCAACGACCAGGTATATGTCATCATCATCATCATTGGTAGACTGCTGGTTAGCAGGTCCTCATTAGCCTCTCCTGATAACTCTGTCTTGTGCCATCCTCTTCATCCCCGCGTAGCCTGTCTCCTCTCCTAAATCATCCGTCATTTTCTTTCTTCTTCTCCCGCGTTTACCCTTTCCTTCCACCATCCCTTCTAATACCTCCTTCATCAAACAATCTCTTCTTAATATATGTCCCAGCCAGTTTTGTTTCCTCGTTTTAATTGCCTTTATCAGTTCTCTATCTTCCCTCACTCTGGTCAATACTTCTTCATTTCTCACTCTGTCCAACAATTATTCAACATTCTTCTCCATATCCACATCTCCAATGCCTCAGTCCGTTTTATATCCTTTTTCACAGCAGTCCTTGTCTCACAGCCATCCAGTAAGACGCTCCAAACATAGCACTTTGCCAACCTTTTCCTAAGCCCAATATATTTTTAGGTGTATGTATACTTATTGAAATAATTAACAGTATGACAAGCCATGAGTCTTTTCGGGTGACTTGTTGCGCGTGTTGAAGGGTGTCAACCCGTCGTTTCGTTCTGCTGGTCTCCACTACAAGGGGAAATGAGTGCCCTCTGTCGAAGTTGTTCATTAGCAGAAAATGTCTGTAACACCAGGAATAATTACTTGTCTAAGGACAACGCTTGCGGCGAGCACTCATTTCCCCTTTAAGAAGTCACCTACAGAGGTTAATGCCGAGCTTACCACCAGCAACACCAGCAGCAGTATTTCGGAAAGTCATATAATACCTCATCATGAGCCGCGAAAGCTTCAATGAAAAAACCAAACCGTATTACAGTGTGTTTTGATGGTTGGTGCAGGCTTGCTTTGGAATCAATACTCTGCCTTCCACCCTTCAGGTGCCTGCTGGATAACACGTAGATAGAAGTAGACACTCTGCTAAGGCATTCATCGTCGCGTCCATTCTGGAGTGAAATGAGAACTGCAATGAATTCGAAACGACGCGGAAAAATACCAAATCAAGGCAGATGGACCGCCCGAAAAACGCTGCAAAGACTACGACTGGAAAAGAAGTAAAAATATGTTTCTGCCTGAAAATGTTGGTGTTGAGTTGATGCAATCATGTGTCGGAAATGATGGCGCACGTTCAAAATAGCACGTAAAGATTCTCTCTCTCCGAAAGTAGTTGGAAAAATGGCATATTGCATGCGAACGTAGAAGTTATGGATACATATATAGATAATTTATTTTACCCTGGGACTTTGTCCTTAGGGTAAAACAAAAACACAAGGAAACAGTTTGTCAAGGTTCCAATGTAACAACAATAGAATATTCAAATTTTTTCGCATGAATACGATAAAAAGCATGATATATGACATATGCATTTTGGTGATACATGTACGTACTTGGAGAGGAGAAAGGAAAACTTATTTACCTAATAACATATTATAAATACCCACGCATTTGAAATTTGATCAGAGACTGCAGTTTCATAATTCTTCAGGTACGGAGTTCCCCAGTTTTGCACCTGCAACTTGGAATGACTTTTGAAAGGTCACGGTGCGGATTCCTGGGTAGTATAGATATTGAGGTGAGGATCTTGTGACTATTGTGAGAGTAGATGGGGAGACTGGGAAGAGGTTTTGGAGGTATTCAGGTTGCTATTTATGGAAGAGGGAGTAGAGGAATGTGAAATACACGTCATTATTGCGAGACATGATTGTCGATGCTGTATTTATTAAATGTGCTCCTGCCACGGTTGACTGTTTAACACTTTTGGTTAATGCCAACGCCTTGCCGTTTCTTTAAATACTCACTTCAATGCCCAGATAACCATACCAAAAACATAAGTAGAACTCAAGGTTATGTGGCATTGACGTACCATGAAATGTCGGAGTTGATGTGGGGCATAGTCAGATAATGTGTAGATTTAAACAAAAATAAATATGGAACCATTCAGTGCAATAGAACAAGCAAATAATGAAGCTATTAGAAATAGCAGTCGACCATATTAAATGGATCAGTTGTGCAATTCAGACTCCGAAAGTATAAGTGTTAGAAGATGAATCGTCGCGATATAAAAATATTTAATCTATGAAAGTGCGGATCGCATTTGAATGATTTCCAGAAATGTACTCCATTAATCGTAAATTGAAATTAACTGATAAACAGCAAGTGTCAAGTAAACATGTCAGATGAATCATATGTTGCAAAAAAAAGAATTACTTTCTTTTTCTGCTTCTCGGCCTTATTGTCTCACGTCTGTAATACATGTTGCAAACGAAGATATTTTTAAAAAGAAACAAGTATCCCGAATGTTAGTTAGCCGGGGTAATTCTACGGAGACAAGGGAAGAGGATGGATGACATGGTCGTAGCTACTCTTCTTCCAATTCCAAGGTTCGGGGAGTGTGGTTTGAGACAGGCAGCGCGGTTTCCCAATGGGATATGGAAGGGTTAAAGGGGGGTCGGGGAATGCAGGGGTGGTTTGGTGGGAGGGAGCGGGGAGGTTGCTCCCAGGATGAGATGACAGTGGGAATTGGTGGGGCTGGCACTGTGTGGCTGGGCGGAAAGGGATGCCGCCGTAGGAATAAGCAATCGATGAAACAACAGGGAGGGGCAGAGTGTTCTGAGTGGGAAGGTGGTGGCTCACGGGCCGGCCATGGTTTTTTCTTCGGCGACCACTCTTAAGGTAGTCCGAGCGAGATAGCTCCCTAGTCATAATAGAGACCATATTCGAACTATATGTTTTAATTTCACCAGCTGTAGGACATTAGAATTAAATATTGCGTTATTAATGGTGCAATAATATAGTTTTATATGACAAAAATGGTAAGTAATTAAATGAAAATATCTAATGAAGTCTTTAACGTGACTTATTGTTTTCGCGCGGTGCGTTTGAAACTCCTTCAAAACGAAAGGTTTATTGTGATACCCAAGAACCTACTGCGGTGACAATATGATTAATTTTCAAAAATAGTTGGGAAAACATACAAACTACTCGCTGTTAGTTTTTTTACGACTACTAAGTGTTTACCTTATTTTGTAAATAATGTCTATCTGAAGTGCATACACATACCATGTTCCATGTAAAAGGGCTGGTATTTTTTTGGCAAATATCTCCGAAAGTAATGTGGTAAGGGGTTGAATTTTTGGTGTCAGTGGAAGGGTGAGATATTTCTCTTTAAAATGAGACGAAATCCATTGATTTCTAGGTAAAATTATATTTCACTCAAACTACCTTAAGGCAGTAGGAGCGATTTTTGTTTACATAAATATATATTAGAAACTTTGCATTGGTGGAATTAGTAGCATGCGTAGATAAAAGAGAAAAAAATGCATGTTACTGATTTGATTTTTAGGCAATTTAATGGTCTTCACGCTATACATACATACCAATCGCGCCGCTCCCTTCTGGGGTAGGCACAGTCACAATGTTTCACTCAAAAATACATATTTGTACACCTAACTCTGCTTCAATAATATACTCCATACTGACCTATCGTTCCAAACCTCTTTTGCCTTATTTACCCCCATTCACTGCTTCGTACGCGCCCTCCTGTTTTTAAGACTCCTAATATTCCCCCTCCTAAGAATTTCCTCATCCACATTCAACCACAACGTTCTGGGCCTACCTTTACCTCTCGCACCATTCATTTCACTCTTATATATATGTTTCATTATTCGACTCCTTTATACCTACGGTTTTCGCTCAAATTTGGAATTCCGCGCCGTTAACCTGAGTCTTAACAATGTTTTATATGAGACTAAAATATTTATATATAATTATTTCATCGTTTATATTACAACGTGTATGGTTATTTCCAACGTATAAATAAATGCTATAAAGTGTTGTCCAGGAATATTTTTCGATTTAGTTGAGAAGTTTTTCACATGTGCACTCAAACGCTCACGTTTGGGGCTCCAATCACCATAAGCCCGTTTCATGCGATACTTGTGTCAGCTAAGGCTCGAGGATACTCGCTCGCATGCTAGCTTTCCAGTGTGGTATACACCCACAATGCAGGCTGACAAGCATAATTGCAGTCATATTGGTTGTCAACTCGAACCGATAATTCATGTGGTACTATTTTGCTACGACCCCCCAATAGGACATAGTAGCTTTCGACCAATCACCTTAGCTCTTTCAGACTTGGTGGAATCTTCACTTACTGAAATCAGCTCCATCGCCCTTATCGGCCTTTCTGAAATTAAGCGTTTGTATATCAGTAATTATCAGACCACGAAATCAACAATAGATGTAAATGCCCCGTTTAATTTTTTGGACGTCTGCTGTCATTGTTTGGTTTATTTAATGTTTTAGTTGTCTTGTGTTAATATTTAAAGGAAAATACCACTTCCTCCATGCACGTTCAATAAACGCGTGAAACTTTCTAGGACAATACCGATCTCTCTGGATTGCACTCTCAATATATAGTACTGGGTGGTATACTAAGTCTTGTATTGGATCGTGCATTGTGTGAATCGGTCTTTACGTACGGACTAGGCATTTCTTGGGTATCTCAGAAAAAAGGAAAGAAAGAAAGAAGGGAGATTCTATGAAAGAACTTTACAATCGTAATACACTGAGCGTTGTGATCACTCTATGTTGCTACATTTCGCGTTTAGACTGACCAGTTTAACATGAGTCATTTTTTTTTACCCTCCGAACTTCGCCCTGGGGGACTGGTGGTGCCATCGTGGCAACACTAGATGCCAGTATAATTCGATGAATATCAATAGAGTAGTCCACCTGGTAGCTCTTAGGTTCTCCATCAACTTCCATGATGTGCGAAATTTCCTTTCCTTGCGGTGCAGTTCATGATGAACACCTCTGCCATCGCAAAACACGAAAAAGCACTCACTGGTGATATTGATCAATTCATCAGTGATCATTAATGCTGTTAGTGTTTTTTTTTATTTCGGTGGAATTCTCCCGGTCAATATTGCCTGAATTAATATCGTTGCATATAGATTGCTCCATTGCTGAGGTTTGATAAGCTTACTAAAATGCTGGAAAGTTTTTTATTGTGAAAATTTATCAATAAGCTGACGAAGCACAAATTTTGAACTTGATTGGATATGGAATGGCGTAGTTGGATTAAATCGTATATCACCACTATTGTTTCTATTGGTTTACAACCCGAGTACCGTTGTAATACACCACGAGCATTTAGGATCTGAACTGATATATTTCATCCGCTAAATAAGCTTAGTGCCCGGATAAGTCACAGGCTTCGTTGAAAACTTTTACGAGCGAATAGCGTGCAACTCGACTGATGAAACGCCTAGGCTTGGATCTGCAAGAGACACGAAGCAGCAAATTAGCTCTGGATTCATCGATGAACTCGTATCAGACAAATTTCAGTATGACGCAGATTATAATATTTTATTCCTGTATCATATCTGTAGAAATAATAGAAGCGACAAAATAAAAGAGTCAGCTGCCGAATTGACAGATCAAAGAAATAGCCTCTTTCCTCGGACCCTTCATGACTGCCATAAAAACAATGCGAGACACCAAGACTCTCCGTCAACTGACGCAATACATTCGTCATTTTTCACTTCCACTGCATCTTCAATTCAATCATTCCCTTTTACATTCCTGGTGTTCTGAATCCTTCTATCACTCGATTACACGACCTCATGCAGGGTATTTTAATCATTTAGTCGCGTCGGAGGCTTAATGTGGCTTTCTCTTCCTTATTATTAACTACAATTTATTCTTTGATATTCCCCTTTGATAATTAATATTTTTGCGACAATAATTGAAATTATGGCGGGTGAACGAGGCAATCTTATTACGCTGTCCTCCTTGAAATATGATCCTGGAAAACGATAATGCTAAGCCTCTTCGATCGCTCATATCGTGTTGATTCCCTTGATCGGGAGACTGGGCCAGGGGCCTCTTTCGTCCGACCGCCGCGCTGCCACAGAAAAACTCCTGGGCATTCCCGGAAAATTCGTGGCGACGACCCTTATGTGGGTCGTGACCCAGGGTCTGCTTTTGGGACCGCTGGCGTGATGGGACAGTAGCCTGGATAACTCTTATTTTGTTTCTTCAAGAATAAATGACTCTGAGAGTTAAAAATCTCTCGATACTTTCACTACTGTAATTTTAAAGTCATCGATTGCATTTTATACAATTATATGTTACATTCATGATTGAGATACTTTAATGTTGACCTGCTCAGTATCCGTGGCAACTACTGGAAGAAAGTACTCAAGTTTTCATCATTTGGCGTCACATTTTATTACACGCTCAATAGTTTTGGCTCAATTTTATTCGTTATGTATTATTAATTTGCTCTATGCGTTCCATTATTAGCCTCCCTACCATTCATTTTCCCCCCAGTACCGTTTTTAGTAGGCTCTTATATCGCAGGATGAGTGAAATATGTTTTCCAGGCATATCATTTCAAAATTCAATTTCTGACGAATGTCTGAAAGCAGTAACTTTGGACAGCAGTGCAAGTGAGTATAAGGAAAATGTTTGCGTTTCGGTAACCAATTTTGGTATAGTTTACGAGTTCAATGTTAGTTTCATTTCTAATTTGCCTGTGGCGTCGGTAGGAAGATAGATTAAGATAAACTTTTGATAGTGCTCCCTAAAGATTAAATATAATTTTCATCGATCTTATTAATTACAAATGTGAATTTAAAATATTATCAGTGCGGTTTTTCTTTAGTAGCGCATATTAACATACTCCGACCCCTATCCATTCTTATTTGAAAAAATACCGTTCTCATGGATGCTGTAATTCAAGTTCAAATTCGTCATCATGAACTTGTGTGGTCTCCGTTGAAATTTTTCTAAAAGGCGAACCTTGTTTTTGCGAATATGTTTTCTCGCACTCTTCCGTAATTTAGTGTCCACTATCCACTGTTGTTCTCAATGGTAAAAACAATTCGTTATTTTGGGCAATGCATTCAGTTACCTCCTTATTTATTTGTTGCTCGAATCCCTCCTGCTCTTGTTGGATAAATGTCTTCGGGTCGGAGCTCACCGCCATTCTCATTGTTATGATGCTATTGTTGCTTTTGCATTGTTTGCCCTTTCACCACTGCCCCCTTTTTCCGTCCCTCATCACAGCAAGCGCGTAATTCCTGTGTTTTGATTCCGTTCCCGTGGCAACGGCGATGTTCGGCCATTAAGGGAGATAAGGATTTGTGGGTCGCTGGTGACACTTCTGTCGTCATGCAGGTCGCGTCCTCTTTGAGTCATTCGACCGAGAGTTATTAGCTCAACGTGTTCATTTCGAAAATAGAACTATCAGAGAACCCCGCCTATGGGCGCGGATTGTGCGCTGTCCCTTCAGGAGAAATAAAATGTCCGACATCAATTCAAATATCACTCATTTGAATATATCATTCATTGCAAAGCATTTAAAATTTACGTCTGATGAGGGATTGCGTGATGTGGTCGGCAAATGTTTTTAATAAACTTGAATAAATAACTTGTGTGTTAAGCTTTAGATCTTTATTTTATCACACAGATGATAAAATAATGACAATTTCATTCACTGTGTGTTTTGGGTAAGCCGCGTCAGGAATTTGCCGAGCTAACGTTTCTTCTCCTTTGCGGGAGACCTCGTCAGGGCTGAATGACCATTGTCATTGAGCATAAGGACAGTTTATTGTGTTTTTTCACGATAATTGCAGGTGAATGGCTTAAACTTGACTGCGGCATCAACACGATGGAGTGCTTACAGCCATCTGCACTATGTTAGCCGAGAATAGATTTATAAAATATTCGCTCTTTCTAGATTTCCTTCTCATCTTATTATCATTAGTTAACTACTTGTGACATTTTTAGTAACTCACTCCAAATTTCGTTATCGTGCACCATTTATCCTTGTCTCTTTCCAGCGGTGGAAGGCGACGCATTACCGCTTCTTCTGCCTTCTGTAAATGAACCTTGCAGAATACTTTTTGCGTAAAAACATCTA
The DNA here is from genome assembly GCA_963169105.1 of Ceriagrion tenellum. Lineage (NCBI taxonomy): Eukaryota > Metazoa > Arthropoda > Insecta > Odonata > Coenagrionidae > Ceriagrion > Ceriagrion tenellum. The sequence continues at coordinate 129,225,408 of OY720637.1, forward strand.
ACACCTTCCTATCCTTCATGTTCAATGAAGTTATTTTCCTGTCTCTTGCTACTGGCCTTCACTGCTTGATGTTGCAATGAAATCTTAGTTCGTTTTCTTAATCCTGTTTGATGTACGGGAAAGAATAAAATGAATTGTTGAGGGAAGTGTATTGCATGCGCTAGCCTTCAATTTATTTTTTGTCGATTAGCAGTTCATCAGAGCATTCTTTCAAGCTTTTAGCTATTCTTATTATCTGTTTCGTAACTGAGGAATGTTTTTATTTACTTAACTTTCCAGGCCTCCCGCTAATAACAACCTCTGGCTATGTGCAGTGTAATAATAGAACGAGCTTCAATTTTGTGGTTTTGTTCCAGTTAACTTTGCTGCTTTATTTATAAAAACGTTCATTAAATGGTTGTAAAAACATTCGTTAGTTAGTTGTAAAACACTTTTACACGATTCATTAGAAGCAAAGAAAAAATTCTCATTGAGCACTTCTCGACGACATTAATAAAATGTTTTAGACAACGAATGAATGTTTTTTAAAATTTTTTATTTTTATTTCCGCGTTCTAATACTGCTAGCCATTATATTATTATTTGTAATTCCCTCGAAGAAAGCCACACCCACAATTTTGTAATGAACTTAAATAATAAATAAATAAATAAAGTGAAATGACTGATGACTCTCGCCATTGTTAGTGTTTTTGTTACGTTAAAATGTGTTGTTGGGACTTGACTGTTAATAGTATTTTATCTTTCTACAGCAAAAATAATTAAAAATATTTTTTTCAATTTTCCCGAGGTTCCAATGCCAGGATGGTGCCAGCATTGCACCAATCAGGTTATATATTTGAAGCCCGTGGTGTGTTTCTTTGGTGTAATAGATTAGGGCATACTGTATGATGTAGCCTCATTAGTTCTTCCACCTACAGCCCAAGTGCTCAGTCAAATCTACAAGGTGCTGACTCAAGTGGCTGCAACGAATTCATCACTCAGAATTCATCTCCTATTTAGCCTTTAAATGTTTCAAATAAAATAATATCATCTTGAGGGCCGGTTTTGACCACTTTTTACCAGCAAAATTTGTTTCTGGATCTTCATAAAAACAGTTTTACATACATCTTACCTACGTTTCGAAAATTTATTTTTGCATTCTCTGGGCTTGAGATGAAAAAAAGTATCTGATCATATTTAATGTTCTGACATTTAACTGAACTATGGGATCGAAAGCTGGTCAACTATGGCCAATTTATGGAACCCTGGAGTGGGAAATGTTGGATTTTAACCGCATGCTCCATATTTCTCTTATTTTGCGAAATGTCTGCTCAATGAATGTCTTCTGATTATTTTTTTCAACTCTAGCCCTGATTATACGAAAATATATTAGTGAAACGTTGGTTAGTATCATGTACAATTGTTTTATTGAACGTATCTCCAGGAGCAACTTTTGTTGGTAAATGGCGGTCAAAACCTGCACTCATGGAAATTTTGTCCATACATATTTTTTTACTGACAGTTCTGGCGATTCTAACATTCCTGTAATCCCCATAAGCTTCAGTTGGCTGGATATCATTCTTCTCTGGGGCCAAAAGGACAGTAACTTCTCTGTCCTATGTGGTGGAGAGAAAGCGATATAGGCGGAACTCGAACCTGCGGCCCAAGGATTTGCAGTCGAGCACCGCAAGTACAAAGAGCAATATAAATCGTAAAAATGTACTTTGATTGACGGTAGTGCATCGAGGATTCATTTTAGTGTTACAACACCGAGCAATGGGTACAGCCTTGTAGAAAATACAATCTCGAAGAGAAACTAATTTGATATTGAAAAGATTAATCTAAATGTCAACGATGATTGCTCAACCATGGTTTTCCCTCTCTTTTTTCGGTTCGATGGTGAATACACTACATCTAGACTACGTAGCGAATTATTTTTATTTTAACCATGAATATGCTGTGACTCATCATTCAAGCTTCCCATGTCCACTTACTAATCATCTTCCGACGTCTTCATTTTCGTTGCGTGCATCTTGAGGAGTGTCTCATTTACTTTTTACGTGTGCTCATTCTTCGGCTCCAGAATTACCATCAACCACACGCCCCGTTGTAGGTGAAGGAGTGGCAAATACTATTGTTGAGGGTACATAGCGTTGTTAGAAAAAAGGGAAGTGGATGAATGGGATAGGTGTTAGTAAAACGGGGTAGCTGCGCCAAAAAACGTGCGGACATTAATTTGAAATTGCAAGGGAATTACTGGCTTTGTGGATAATAAACCGACGTTCTAATTCTTCATTTTAACCGCTCTTGTTGGGAAATCGTACGCAACTATCGAAATTCAAGTGATATTCTTTTAAATATCAAAGTATACGATAGTGGGAAATTACTCGGCGCGTTCTCAGCCAAAATGAGGAATAGTAAATAGTTTTTTGGGTAAATATTTGTTCTTTTCAAGAAGTTATTGTGCCTCATTGTACTCTTATGCCCGTCCAGAAAGAATATCCAGCGTACAGGTACGTTTCACGTAACCAAGCTACCCCACTGTTATCAGCGTAATTTTACGTTTTTTCCCTTTCATGCGAGTGAGGTGGGTGATTAGTTCAGTTAATGGTTTCGTCGTGGTCGCGAAGCAATTGTGCTTGCACTCCGCAGGCGATAGTTCGTTACGATAGACTCGAAACGAGAAAAAAATAAACGAACCTCTCCTTTTTTTTCCGCCGGGCGTGGGGTAAACTCCGGTTCCCTCTTGTTGCTTGCCTGCACAATTGCCTCAATCGCTCTGCCTCAGTTTCATGCTTCATTCCTCCGGCCCTCCCGCAAACCGTTTAGCCTCTCTCCCTTATCTGCTTCGGCCAATTAATAGAACCCCGGAGTGGGAAATGTGGGCGTTTGGCCGCATGCGCCTTTTTTTTCTCTTCTTTGCGAAATGTGCCTCCAGTTGTTTTGCTTCCCAGTTTGATTTCTGGCGCCCATAAATGTTCGTCATTCAGGGAATCGGTATCACCTGGCCATTTGCCTTTTTTTCGGGAGAAAAAGAAAGGAAAAAAATCGTGCTGGTGAACTGAAAAATTGAGGTTGTTCTCCCCAGAATACCCGAATTTTCAAATTATCTGGCGTGTTTATTTTAAAATGAGTTCCCCGTTCTAAATACACAACCAATTCTATATCTTCAATAAGTCATACGTATATATACCATATTAATGAAGTATTTTATTTATAGCCGTCATATTATCACGGAAGTTGAGTGAAAGGTGACTTCAGGATAGGTGTATGAAGACTTTGGAAAGAAATCTTGTTTTTAAAATTCCACAAAGTATTTTCGGCGTTACACATTTCTAGAACCTTATCATGAATTAAATATGACGTGTGTGCATACACCATTCAAGAAACCCCTTTCATTTTAATACAAATGAATATGTTCCAATAATAATCCCCTGGAACTATCGTGTGTTGTTTCTGACCTATATTCCAGAATTGGCCCAATCCTTAATTTTGTTCCGCGCTCTCAGCTACATTTTTATCCAATTATTAACCCTCTCAAAACGGATCAACGGAAATAAACATGTAGGAACGATCATCTGGACGACATTGCAAAACGATCATGGTGAATAGATTCATTTTTGGGGCAAATTCGAGAAGTTCTAATTTTTTAATCTGTAATGGTGTCAATAATACCCACTGCGGTTGATGCAAATATTTTCAATCGAAATCACCGACGGTGATCATTATTACATCTCCATATTTGTTAAAACTCGGTATAATTGTCTACATTCTATTTGATTTTAGTCCCATGCTTTTTCATTTTTTTACGAAATGGTCAATAGCGAGTTTAATAGATTGGGAATTGAATTGGCCCACGTTCCGCCATTTTTGTGATGATACGCAGTTAGCTGGGCAAAAAAGACCTGTTTCTTTTCGTAGAGTAGTGCTAATATGATAATGCTTGACGCAATCTATGTCTCAAGTTGATGCACGTGTTTACTGCTGTTCACCGGAAAAGCGATTGGCAATATAAATGCGTGTTTCTCCTTGGCATGAGGGCCGAAGTTAAAAGAATGCCTTGCACGCTTGGAGCGATATGATTGGCAGTCCCGGGCTGATTCACGAGCGATGATTTTAATGGCCGGTGATGATGTGAAGGATGAGCATTTCTGTGAGCTGACTTAATTAAAAACGCTAATGGAGAGGGAAAATAAATAGGTTATCGTGTGTCAAGGTCTGAAGCAGAATTCAGAAAAATATGCATTGTGACTTAAGTGGCTGCATTAGATTTGAAAAGGTTGGCCTGCCAGGTGTAAGTTTGTGGCGACTACTAAATTCAGGCTGCCCAAGGTCCTTTTTATAGTTACTTTGAGCGAATTTTTCTCCGGCATAAAGAGGATAAGAAAGCATACGAATATTTTTAAATTCAAGCAGCTGTAATAAGCATCAAGCTATTATAGCCATGATAATGTCGTGAAAACTCTATGTATATGACTAAACTTATCAGAAATTAGCTATTCACTATATGAAAGGCTTCGCGTACACACATTTTCAAACTATGTCTATATGTATATAACTAAACTTATCAGATATTAGCTATTCACTATATGAAAGGCTACGCATACACACTTATGTTAAAACTATATCTTTATGTATACGACTAAACTTATCAGAAATTAGGTATTCACTATATGAAAGGTTACGCGTACACACGTATGTTAAAACTGCTGGGTGTGGGGAGTCATGTACGACAATATTTAGCAAACGAGGTCTAATATACGTTATCAACTAATTGACATATGGCGCAGAAAAAAATACGAACTGGACACTTACATTTTTGATGGGATCTGTACGTCAAAAGTAGCTGATTTTTTTATCTCTCTCGAGGACGCGCTGTCTAATGGAAGGCGGCCTATTTTTTTCTCAAAATATTGATATAAGTGAATAATAATTTGATAACATTTTCAAGATGATACTTTTTGTCTTCGTAATTATGTCAAAATCAATCACTTCAATTTGCAGTGGTATCATGGCTCAAACTACCTATAACCGTTTGCAATATGTCAGGTAAGTAACCGCCTTCAACAAGGATCAGTGGACTCATGAAAGTATATTTGAACGTTTGAAAGTGAAGTTGACAAGTTTTTATTAATAAAAATTAACTTCTTTTGCTGAGAGAGTGCAACTTAATTTAAAAGAGAGATTTACTGTACGACTGGTACAAGATGAATTTAGCTGATGAATTTCAAAAGGAATTTCATGCCTTGAGTTATTTATCCCTGTCGTGGTAATTATATTTCTGTCAGTAATCGATTAACTCTGAGATAAGTTGAATCATCGCCAAGCATCTGAGATACTGAAATGACTTAATAAATATGTGAATTTAGTGCAGGAACGATGAAAATAGTGATGATATTTCGAACAGAAAAACGTAGAAACGTAACAATGAGCAGACTTTCAACCTCCCCTTCCTTACTTGCTAATTCATCTGCTATGTTCTGGTGTTAACAATAGGAAGCGCTGTAGATGTTTTTGGTCCGTGGAAGATGCGCTTCGCGTCTAGAATTTGGTATGTGGTTACTTGGTCCGATTGAACCAACAGAAACCGGATGCTTCTGACCTTCAGAAAACATACCTGAGAATCTTATTTTGGAGCTCTGAAAAACGGTTCAGTGTTGAATATTTTTGCAAATCTCAATCGCGTTAGCGAAGATGTTTGGATGATTAACTTTATTTGCTTTTAGACTTTAGTCATTCAGTTATTAGCCTTTAAACATGTTATAATTTGCCGTAAGTTTATTTAATCTCAAGATGTAAACGTTTAAAGCGTGATTTTTCTGATGCGCAAAATAGGCCTATAAATTCATTCCCGCATGAGTGGACTCGTGCAGTTTTTATACAGCTGTGAGAGAATACCTTCTAGAAATGAGGGTTTACATAGCACACCTCTTTATTTGGCTCGGAAGGCAGTGTGTACGCAGAGTGTAGACTGCCTTGAAGTGTTTCACGAAACTGGGATATTTTGGACGTGGGATTTGTTCAGTAAAGATAATATGGTAGAGAATGAGTTAAATTTTACTATCTTTCTGTATTATTAATGCGGAAGACAAAGACGAATATATCGCTCGAGTCTTAAGCTGTGAATGGCTGGGAATCTCGCTTAAATGCTTCAGTCATCCATCGGCAAAACAGTGCAGTGCAGTGGAACGTGGGTTTTTCATCGCGTCCGCGCATTGTATGGCGCAGGTTAGAAACATGTGGGAAAAAACTACTTCAATGATTTGATACAATTTTGCTCCGTGACCCGGAACGCTAAATGGCAGCAGCCAAGCTAATCTCTATCACAGCTTTGAAATTGATATGTGATGGATCGGTTTGGTATTAAAACTAGAGAGTAAAAAATTTTGGTGTGGAAGCAAAAACAAATTTTGACATCCATTTCTTGAAAGTGTATTAAATCATGAGGTTCTCTGACTTTCATTGAAACATTACTTTAACCGGTAGGATACTTACGCGATATTTTTAAATTTCAAAAAGTAGTTTCATTGAATGGTTACTGAATAATGCATGATGTCCTTTTTACAAATATGAATGTAAACAAATATTGATTTCTATTTTGGAATTAACTGCCTTGTCATTTGATCTTTTATGGATTTTTCTCCAAGCCATTATTCTTTAAAATTTGGCTTGCAGAAGATGATTGTTTATTTGGAAATTAATATGAAAGCTAAGTAAAAACTATATTGGATCAAGGTTGATGGACTATATGATTTATGACGCCATGAGCCAATGGGTACCAATAGCAAATATCAGGCACTTATTCTATGAAAAATTATTTCTAAGTCATTCAAAAGGTCCTGTAAAATATGGCTTGGAAAATAATTTGACGTGCCACCTTATTAGGCCATTATTAACTTCAACTGATTATAAGCAGCTTTTGGTGCAAATACCAGGCAGGTGCAGGACTAGTCTATTGTGGCTCTAAGTACAAGCACGGACTCAGTTGTGAAGGAAGCTTATCTCATCAAGATATGTCCACACAAGTCTAGATCTTGCACCACAATAAGTGCACTCTCGCATTACATATTATGCTCTCCGTAAATCATTTTTGGTCAGAAATGGACGTAACTGGTGTTTGCTCCTAACTCTTCAATCAGGAGTCTCGCGCATCACATACGCCGCTCCAGTGGTACGGTTCGAATTAGACGAGGACGTCGCCCTACAAATTCCATCCACCAGTCCTGATTGATATCCCAGCATTCAGTTCGGACAGCGCGTTCTCTACACCACGGCATTATGCTCTGTCTATGGTTAAATGCATGCCGTCAACGAAAACGCCAGTCAAATCTACATTTGCAGCTATTTGATAGGTACGCATGAAATTACCGCGTCTCCTGAATGGGAAATCAACGCGAGATCTGTTTAGCATGCCTATCTCATACTTCACTCACTCCCAACTCGTAATTATGATTTATGCCACTTGCCCCGCTACAAAGTCGGGAAAATAACATCCGCAGAGGACAAGGAATCTTTGTGATCTTCTCATTCTTGGACTTAGAGTGGAATATGTTTGAAGAAATGAAGTTGATTTATTCTTAATGAATACGGATAGTGATGAAAATGAAGGCGCGATGATGATTTATGATTCATGTGTAAATGGGACGATTCTAAAATAATCATATCATTCCACGACCAATCAGTCAAACCTGTTACTTCTTGGTTTTTTTCAATGAAGCCCAGTCACTGCCTGTTGGAATGTTATGTAATCTGTCAGCAAAAATTAAATGCCTATCTTTCATACTCTCACCAAATGTTTTCCAGTAATTCCGCCTTCCAAAAAATGGAAGATTTTGGGTTTACGGCAAGCGAAAGAAAAAACATATGTTCTACGCGTAGAATTGATAGAGATGAAAATGATGCTGATATGAAGAAAGAATTTGTTTGTGTACCTATGTAGAGAGACGTCAGTGCCTGTAGAAATATAAAGAATATTTAAACTCTTCCAATTAAACCTGCCTTAATTGGTATATCATCCTAATTCATTCATTAAAGTAATTTACTGGTTGTAGGTTGGTAGGTTGCTCTTCTTTGTATCCTTTACCCTACGTCCCCGTCATCGGATGTAGTGACGTTCTCAGCACGTACAGCTGGCTGAGTTGTAGCTAAGTTGAGTGTGTGATGCATAATTAAGTTCCTTGCAATAAATTCACAGGTTGGATATTCCACTTTTGAGAGCAGTAGGTTTAGATGGGACGAGATTGATATCTTTTATAATTACATATTTGGCTCCGTGGGCTGTATCCTTGAGTTGTTTTATGAAGAAATTATCCGATAAGGGTATTAATGCATGATTAAGTTCCTTGCAAGGCATTCAATTACATATTGTATGATTGTCTGAATAGCTGAACGGGAAATGCTTTGATATCGCCTTACTTAATTCTTCCTATGCTAGCACTACTTTCTTACTAATGTCTTTGATACCCTGCCCATTTTTCTTCTAGTGTACTACACAACTAATTGAAATGTTCTGCTTGCTCCATTTACTCTAATAACATCACTTATTTCAGGAGGGTCGATGCATGGTCAATTATAATCATTTTGAGGTTTTTGTCTGCAATGTAGTGAAACCAGTGGAGCTTGCTGACCGTTCAACTTGGATTGTACGGGTTCAAACTGTTTCCAGAATGGTGTGGATCTTTTGATGTTTTTGCACTGTATTTGTCTGAATATCAAATAGAATAAGAAACTTGTTGCTAATTTCTTCGATTAAATTGCCTTAATGGACAACCAGCAGATTTTCATTAAGAACCTTTAACCGTGACTACTCTGCTGGGACAGACGGAAAAGATAAAATATAGGACTATACATGATAAGCGACCTACAGCATGGTATTTCGTACATTATCAAATTCACGGGTTGGATATTCTACTTATGAGAGCAGTAGGTTTGGATTGCACAAGAATTGGTAGGACTGGATTGATGACTATTATATTTACATATTTAGCCCCATGGGCTATATCCTTGAGTTGTTTTATCAAGAAATTATCCGATAAGGATATTAATGCATGATTAAGTTACTTGCAAGGCATTCAATATCTTGCAAGGTAAATGCTTAGCCGTGGAAAATACGGGATTCGTTACGGCGTTGAAACAATATATTGCGACACGTCACGTTCAGAAAAGAAGTTTTTGGTGGGTATACCCGCCTAACTTTTCAGCTTAGCTGAACGAATGTCTTTGATTGCTTTCGGGTCATCCAGTGAAAAATACCTCCGAGTGGAGATGTTGGTTTATGCGGCTTTGGTAATTATAAGGGAGGATATGGAACTATAAGAGGATGAATACGGAAATACATTTTTTTTCACCTTGACCTGAAAAAGTTTGAAGTGAGCTCGCAACTCTCAAAGATAATCCATTCAAGTTTGAGAAGGTCATTTGGTTCAAGAATAGAAGCGGCGCGATGAGTCTAAAGGCCGCTTTACATGGTACATTTTTGTACAAACGAATGTATGAACTCTTGCATGAGGAAAATTATACCATGTAATGCTGAAAATTGTATGATTGTCTGAAAAGCTGAACGGGAAATAGAACCTGCTCTAATTCCATTCATTTTCTTGTACAGTCTATGATACATTCGTTTGTATGTACAATAAAATGTACTGTGTAAAGCGGCCTTAAGCATTGCGACGACATCAGTCCGACACAGCGTTCTCAGCCGTATCAGCGTTAAGTACAGGCATAATTTAGGGACTGTAAAATTAAGAAATGTGTCGATATTATAAAATCAAAATGTATTATTATCTTATTAGAATACATCTATATCATTTGATCCTCAAGGGTGCCCATCCTAAGGCATAATAGTTTGTTTTATGTTAGGCGTTTTACCGTGGAGAAATTTTTCGGGTGTTTATGTTCGCGATATTGGCGAGTGTGGAGTGGCAACAGCAAGTTCATTGATTGTAATCTGGGTCAACGAAGATCTTGTTGAGATGTTGACGAAAAAGTGTTGAGAATTTCCGAATGAATGAAGTGAGTTGGTCCCCGGGGCACGCTCGGAAGCAGTTCCCTCGCAGTAGGAAGTCGTCTGGATCGAGTGTTGTCATTTTCACTCGGCGTTGAGTGCGTCCTCATCGTGAAAGTATGGGCAGTACGCGACTTTTCTCTGCCTCAAAAAACGAGGAAAGCAGTCGGAATTGGCCGCAAGCGACTTGAGAAAGACTTGAGGAAAAAAAGGAAGGGAATGCGAAGACTAAGGAAATGGTGTTGATGACGACAGTGATGAAGTCATATCGTCTTCTGTTTTATGTCTGCCTCAAGTCTCAGCCGCGACTGTGTCACTCCAAACAAACGCCGTGAGTTCCCGATTTCCTCTGCGTTGTTAAATATTCTGACCTCGCATATGATGTGCTATTTGCCATCAAAACAAATAATTAAGGTACTAAATATGCGGGATAATTGGCGAAAATATTTATCATTTAAAGCTTTTGATGAGCCATTGGAGCCAACTGATGTGTGATTTCCGTTTAACTATCGTGCTCTGAGAATGTTACTTTTGCAGTTATTACCCTGGAATTTGAGAAATATGAGGGCCATACAACTCATTAGCATTCAATTCTGTGGGAAGGTTCGATTCTCATGGTTGGTTTGGATTGGTAAAGAAAAGCAGCTAGTTTCGTTGAAAGCTGCTACGAGCGCACATATAGTGTCTCACAACTTTTAGAGGGATTAAGATGGGACTCCTAGAGACTCGGAGACTACATGCTAGGCTTAGGCTGCTTGAGAAATTCAAAACTGGTGTTTTCAAAGCGACACAGAGAATATCATGACGCCTCATTACATCTCCAGGTCTGACATAAGCGATAAAATAAGAGAGAGACATTGCCGAAAAGATAGGTACAAAAATTTGTTCTTTCCACGCACAATAAGCAACCATAATTAAATCTGAGCTCCATCAAATACACTCCCATAATACACGTAACCATGCCACCTCCCAAAACCTTACATGTTTCACGGCAGGTAACCTAATTCCCCCTGCCGCACGCCCATGCGGCGGCTTGCAGGGTAGTATGTAGACGTAGGTCTTAAATTGCTTCGGCAGCAAAGATCATTCACACCACGGACAACCTACAAGTGACCTTACTTTAATGTTTTAGCATTAAATATGATAATTTTAAGTGAGTAATGCAATATCGATTCTTATAATAAATTTTTGGCAAATGTGGTATTAGAAATGTATATAATAATACAATTTCTCCAACTCAATTTCTCCTTAATTAGCACCGTGTTATTTCAAGACCATTGTACGAAAAAATAGAGTCGGTAGGTGGCATGTTGTTAATTATTTATAATAGAATTACCGTGTTTCTTTTGTAATTTAGTGCGATATGAATCTGGTGATATTAAGGTAGTTCGAAATATCATCGATCGAAATATTATTTTGCTTATAAATCAAGAATTTGGCCTCAATTTAAAGATAAATATCTCACCCTTCTAATGACACCAAAATTCAACCCCATAACACATAAATTTCGAAGATATTTGCGAAAAAATACCAGCCCTTTTACATGGGAAATGGAACGTGCATCCATTCTAGAGAGACGTTATTTACAAAATAGGTATTTCTAACGCTTAGATGTCGAAAAAACTAACATCGTGTTGTTTGTATGTCTTCTCCACTATATATGAGAATTAATCATATTGTCACCGCAGTAGATTCTTGGGTATCACAATAAACCTTCCGTTTTGAAGGAGTTTCAAACGCACCACGCGAAAAAAATGAGTCAAGATAAAGACTTATTTAGATATTTTCATTTATTAACTTACAATTTCTGTCCAATAAAGCTATATTATTGCACCATAAATAATGCAATATTTAATTGATGTGTGCTACAGCTGGTGAAATTAAAACGTATAATTCGAATATGGTCTCTATTATGACTAGGGAACTAACTCGCTCGGACTACCTTCAAGTCTTATTCCCACGGTGGAGCCATACTATGGGGTCTTTCTTTCCCTCCCGCGTTTTCTGCGTACGAATCTCCTGCCGGCCACTTCTTCGCAGTGCCTCCGCTGCCCACCCCTTGTTGTTGTCGTCTCAAGGGCGCGTTTAGCCAAAGGGGACGGTCGTGGATTGTGACGTCTTCTTTTTGTTTTTTTTTGTAAGTCCGGAAGAAATTCTCACTCCCTACTCCGGAGTCTTTTTTTTTCCTCTCCGTCTCTCGTTTTTTTTATTTCTACTTTTCTCTCGCTCTCTCTGTTTCATTCTTTCCTCTTTGCGGAGAGGTGAAGGATGTGGGAGGGGTCAACGCGGCGTCGTTGCCGTACTCGCTGAATTGCTCAGAGTTTTTTTAACTTGAGGAAAGTAAAAGAAGGCGAAGTCATTTACATTTTCCTCTCTACGAATTTCCCTCCGACTCTGGGTTCAATTCTCTTTATCCATCCACCCCGGAGATCTTATCCTGATTTTCCGGAGGCGTTATAATCAACGTGAATTGAAAACGTACGAGTGACTGCTGAAGAATGTAATAGAGGGAAGTGTGTTGAGCAATCGGGGAAGAAGGGTAAATCGTATACTAAGGCGAAAAAGGATAAACTAGTAAAGCGAGATAGGCCCCTGGAAGTTAGAAATTGTGAGGAAATTCGCTGACATTCAATAAAATCTACCTTTACCGGTAGAAAACTTGTAAAAAAAACGAGTGACTGCGTAGGTGGCACTCTTTTATACAAGAATCTTCAGGTTCATCGATATATTTGCCTTCAATAAAATTGACGAAAACATTGTATTCAATCGCCAACATTTCGAGTGACTTTACACATGTCACCAGGCTTTAGATTGGATTTGAACTTACTACGGGATTCAAAGATTGGCAAACATAGGAATTGACAAATAATTACTACGGATCACTGAAAAGCTAAAGCTTAAAATTATGCGGACAGAAATTCTCCGAGTTGAATACAATGGGTAAATTTTTATTTTTGAACCTGAGATCGTAATAAAACCAAAGATTCATTGTAAATTATACCTTTCTTTGTTATTGGTTTTGGATACGGGTATGGTGAGGTTTTCAAATCTTATCTTGTGAAATTTGTGACATTTCATTCATTTAAGGGATGAAAGACGAAATACAGGACTGCCACAAATGATGGAAAAAGTGGTTGGTATCCTTACCATAGCAGCTATCCCTGTGAATAGTCGTTTCCGAATACCCTCAGTTTAGCTACCGTTGCCGCTATCATTGTACATGTAGAGCTAGTAGGTATGCAAGGAATATGGCCGTTTAAGGTAATTTGAGCGATATGATATTTCACGTTGAATTCCATGAGTTTGGCCAATTTTTCAGTAAAAACATAACCCTTTTCCAAAGATTTAAGGTGGGACGAGCGAGATAGTTCTCTAATCATAATAGAGACCATATTCGAATTATACGTTTTAATTTCACCAGCTATGAGACGCACGAATTAAATTTTGCATTATTAATGGTGCAATAATATCTATAGTTTTACATGACAGAAATTTTAATTAATAAAATGAAAAAATCTAAATAAGTCCTTAACTTGATTCATTTTTTTCACGCGGTACGTTTGAAACTCCATCAAAACTGAAGGTTTTTTGTGATCCTCTTTGATCTTTTATCTTTTTTGTGATCTTTGAAATTTACTGCGATGACAATATGATTGATTTTCAAAAATAGTTGAGAAAGCACACAAACTGTTGATTTTTTGGAGAGATCTAAGTGTAGGAAATGCCTCATTTTTAATATAAGGTCTCTTTGGAGTGCATACACGTACCATTTCCCATGTAAATGGGCTGGTATTTTCTGGCAAATATCTCGGAAAGTAATGTGGTAATGAGTTAAATTTAAGGAGTCAATGGAAAGGTGATATATTTTTCTTTCAAATCAGACCTAATTCATTGATCTCTAGGTAAAATGGTATTTCGCTCGAACTACCATAATAATATCAGTCACTTGACCCATTACTCTTCGAAATATTTGCCAAAATAAGGAACCCGATTTCTAAGTGGTATGGTTTGCGTATGCTGTCAAGAGGGACTTTATTAAAAAAATGAGAAATTTCATACTCCTATATCTCATCAGAAATATAAATGTGTGTAATTTGTACATTCTCTCAACTATTTCTTTTTAATGTACCAATTATTCATCGCAGTAACTTATTCCAAATAGCAAGATATGCCATCTGTTGTGAAGGCGTTTTCACCGTGCGGCGTGAAAAAATAAGTCAAATTTATGACATATACAGATATGTCTACTTAATTACAATATTTGTGCCATGATTCTTACAGCAGCTGAAACCAAGAAAATAAAATCAAACATGGTTCTCATTTTGACATGGGGAAAGTGTGACTCAAACTTCGTTTATTCCGGCTTCAGTTAGCGAGAAATATTTTCCGCATGACGTCAACCTCCATGGCGCGTCGTCATTTGGCTACTTCCTAATTATTTTGTGACCGCTGTCAGTTTCAATTTTAAGCCTCTTGAAGTTAATGACGCGCTCTGGAGATGGCATTCGCCATGTTTCTGTTGTCACCGATCGCCAGCACTTTAAGTTAGCCCCTCCGCGACAGTTCGTCGTCGGCCGCGCGAGGCGTTGGTGGCGGGTGACAAGGGGCTGGGCGAGGCGCCCATGTCTTGAGAGGAGGTGGTCTTTCGCCTGCTTACCTTGGGCGTGGGCTCAAAGAGAGAAGGCGCGGTCTCTCTGCATACGGCGAGGTGCGGTGACTGAGCGGAGTGATGCGCATATTGTTGTCAAGTTTTTCTCTCTGTCGGTAATTGGAGCTAGTTTCCAATTGTTGAAACGATTTTTTACGTACAAATCTGCTTGAAACTTCGCATAATGTTCTCAAGTGCGGCGACATAAGGGAAATACCTATAGATAAAAGTGAAAAAGTTGAATCATTCTATTCATCTTTGATAATTCAATTAATAATTGTGTACATCCAAGTTATTTATCATGGAAAAGTTCTTTTCTATATCGCCTGAATCCGCATTGCAAACTTGAATCTGAATGGCATCTGGATGGCATCTGAAATGGAATCTTAAGGCAAATTCGATGAGAGAGTACGAGAAAGAAGCTATTTTACACTTGTCAGGCCTCATTTATAATATGCCGCTAGTATATGGGATCCGTACGAGGAAGGTATGATAAAATAATTAGAGCGTGTGCAAAGGAGATCCGCTAGGTTTGTTAAAGGCCGTTATGATAATTACATAAGTGTTACGAGTTTAATAGAAGAACTAGGATGGAAATTACTATCAGAACGCAGGTTAAAATTTAGGTTAAACCTTTTAAGTAAATTCGAAACCGATTTGTTCACAGATGACGTTAGATATATATTAAGAACCCCTGCGTATTATGCTAGGTTTGATCAGATTAACAAGATTAGAGAGATAGATTGTCGTACCGATAGATTTAAAATGTCATTTTTCCCGCGTACCATAAGAGAGAACAATAGGCAGCGTAGCAAAGGGATAGGTAGGTGAAATATAATGAGAGTAGTCTGTAGTGCATGATGCATGTAATAACAACCAATAATCCCTTTCTTATTATGCAGATACTAACCTATAGCGGCATGTGACCCTGTTCTCTAGCATGTCTCCGTTAAATATCCTAGTTACATGCCAATAGTGCATGTTTGGTGATCTTCACCCCCTGCCACTCACCCTCGTGGTGCTCGCAGGGTATTACGTAGATGTAGATGAATCCACGAATTTGATAGGACTGTAGGTACAAAAGCATATGTCGCCGCCGGCGAAAACTTGCTGTAGTTCCGCATAAAAGAGTGAGATGAAATTTCGACTCAATCTTTTAAAGCCAAACTTATATTATGATCAAATAAATTAAACCCAAGAATCAACTTATTTAATGTAGGTCAAGAAAAATTGAGTCATACTAATTGTGGAGTATCGAGAAAAGAGAATTTCGGCGGTTGTTTCCTAATACCTTTACAAATAGCCGGTGAACACCTGTAGAACAAGATACTCTTTGAAATAATTTTTAATTCTAAGTATTAGGTGCCTAGAATGACGTTCTCTTAACGTTCTAGAATATTCTAGGCGCGAAAAATACGACGATAGAGGTTTACGCGATAAACACCAACGGTTGTGTCTTTGACACTAAATATTGATTTATTTTCGCTTTTATTTCAATTATTAGTCCTACACTTCTTGCTTGAATTCTGGTGAATTGGGTGAATGATTCTGGTCAACACTCCATTTGAATAGTAATCTATGGACCCTCGGAGATGAATATTTGGTAGTCATTCTCATGCTTTGTCATTTTCTCATTTGGCGAGACTCGAATTAGGTCGCAGAAAAAAAATTACAACGCGTGACTCCGAGGACATAAACTTCCTAATAGCTGTATTGTAGCTCATTTGGCATCGACGTTGCTTTTCCTCGTACCCTCAATAAAACATTTTGGCGGAGACTAATAAAACCCGCATAAATTATACCGAGTGTTGAATTTGGCCTCACCTCGCTAATTAAACGTGCGATCGCTAGCGTCGTCTTTGCTATGCTAAGCAAGTCTCTTCTCAAGTTATCGCTGTTTACCTCGGAGCGAGGCGGAGATAATATTCCGTTGATGAACTACCTCAAATCCGTGGCACGGCAAAGAGCAAAGCCAGTGTTGAATTAAAATTTAATTCCTCTGGCCTTTGTCTTGAGTGTTTCATCCTAAGGAACATTACCGCTCTCTAGGTTTTTCAAGAGTCAGCGTCCGTTTTGAATGCAATTTTGGCTTAAGACAAGCGTGCGAGGAATAATTGCCGCAGGTTAATGCGCAAATTCTAACCGCACTGGGAACTTCTCGGCTTGAAAGTTTCTCAGTGGAAGTTGAAGTGTGGTGAACGCTGAAATAGCAGAATAACGCGAGCCTTTGTGCAGGAATGACTTTTTGTGCTCCCCGTGCTTTACGAAATGCAGAGATTTTTATCCGTTGCGGAGTGCATAATATTTCTTTAGAGATCTTAATTTTTATTGCCTGTACCTCTAAAATTTTTATTGAATGAACACCGTAACTCAAGTTAGAATCATTTATTCGTAGGGTTACATGAGGGAAACTTTTCTTCCTCGCTCTTTTGTTTCCTTCTATCACTCTTTTAGACAAATGGTGCAGGTTTTTAAACGAAATTCAAGAGTCAACTTAGTACGAATTGGCCAAATTCAATTGGATAGCAAAAATGTTTAATAGCTTCATCCTGAGTTTTAGAAGCATAGAGTTGTTGTTGGAAGAAACTAAAATGGTGAAAATAGTATATTTGAGTAAATTAATTATCGTATAGTGTTTTACTCGGATATCACTCACTTTCGTCAGTATCACTTGGTGGTATTCCATCATTAAATAAGAAAGAGGACAACTTTTACTAAAACCACTAATTTTTATTGCAAAACCGGGACCCGGGTTTCGATGTGCACTTACATCATCTTCAGGTAAATGAAAGCCCCCCCCCTCCTCTTCTCACCTAGTAATGTCAACTATATAAGGCCTGTACTTCGGCTTTCATTTACCTGAAGATGATGTGAATGCACATCGAAACCCGGGTCGTTTTGTAATAAACATTAGTGGTTTTAGTGAAAGTTGTCCTCTTTCTTATTTTACTCGGATGTTTCTCAATGAAGTTTGAGTTTTCTTACGAGATTGATTCATGACATCGTCGATACGCCGTATCTGAGCCAAATTCCGGACATTTTGTATTTCGCTGCGTGTCATTAATGGGCATAAATATTCAAGAATACACGGCAATCAGCCTTAGTGACGGATATGTAACAAAATTCTATCCTAGTTTTTTGATGTTTTAGTTAGTTACATGGCGAAATCAAGAGTTATTTCTCAAATGCTAGCTCTTTAAGTTATAATAAGGAGGAAAATGGATTTTTTTGCTAATCTTTTTCTATTGTTTTTCTATGGCGTTCAACGTGTGTCAATCGGTTTATATTTATGTTAAATTATTCATATTTTACAGTAACTAAACATCATTGCATTCCTGACGCAATTTTTGCGAAAAAACGTCTTCCTAATTTTTTTGAAAATATCTCTCTGGAGCGCGAGGGCATACGATATTCCATAGAAAAATACTTCGAGCGTTAAGCAAAATCTTGGAAAGCAGTGTGGCAAGCGGCTGTTTTTATGTATCCGCCATATATTTCTCTAATACGAGGCCAAATTCATGTAAGATCTCCGAGCAATGATGTCTCTCTCAAATTACCTCGGGGACTGAACTTATGTGCATTCGCTCCGTTAGTATCTAGTGGTCTGTATGTTGAAGCACGTGCTGAAAACCCCGAGTCCCATCGGCTTAGGGAAGGGAGTCTCCTTAACGGCGAACTGACCCCAGCAAACAAACACCCTGGATCCTTGTAATGGCCCCGGGGCATTAGGGGGAGGTCGGGAAGGGGGGAAGTGGAGTCATTGGGGCGGAGGGGGGAGGGAATTAGTCAATGGCTTCGACCGTGCGAATGTTTACGGGTAAACAGCAGAGAGGAGCTCATTTCCGGTGAAACGAAAACAAGTATTCTTCACGTCTCTTTCTGGTCTCGAACTGGAGATCTCCTTAATTACTTTTGCTCAAGGATTGCAAATATTCTTCAAGGCTACTTCTACTACACGTGTCGAGACCACATTGCGACCTAGAGGCCGTTTTGCCAGCGGCCTATCGCTCCGTACATTGAAATAGTTCAGCTGATGCAGCCAGGGGTAAATTTACTCACGTCTCTTTCGATCTAACGGTATCACCCTGCTCCAAAACGTTGCAAGTATTATGGGTAGAGGATTCTATGAGAGAACGAATTCAATTACAGTGCTTGTTAACCTGTTTTATTTAGTTTTTTATTCAAGAATATAATTTCTTCTCTACGTAAACGACTTTAATATGGTAGTAAAAAATAGCAAGCTCCGTCTTTTTTCCGATGATGCAGTAGTGTATTAGGGAATTAGAAATGAAGAGGACAGTCAGTCTTTAGCTAAGGATTTAGATGCGATTGATGATTGTTGTGATAGTTGGCAGCTAGAATTAAATTTGAAGAAATGCGCGATAATGAACTTTTGGAAAAAGAATGGCTTTCCCCGGAATAATCATTGCATCAGAGAAAAGAAAATATCTAATGTAGAATCTATAAAATACTTATTTAGAATATGCCGCTAGTATATGGGATCCGTACGAGGCAGGCATGATAAAAGAATTAGAGCGTGTGCAAAGGAGATCCGCTAGATTTGTTAAAGGCCGTTATGATAATTACATAAGTGTTACGAGTTTAATAGAAGAACTAGGATGGGAATTACTATCAGAACGCTGGTTAAAATTTAGGTTAAACCTTTTAAGTAAATTCGAAACCGATTTGTTCACAGATGACGTTAGATATATATTAAGAATCCCTGCGTATTATACTAGGTTTGATCAGATTAACAAGATTAGAGAGATAGATTGTCGTACCGATAGATTTAAAATGTCATTTTTCCCGCGCACCATAAGAGAGAACAATAGGCAGCGTAGCAAAGGGATAGGTAGGTGAAATATAATTAGAGTAGTCTGTAGTGCATGATGCATATAATAACAACCAATAATCCCTTTCTTATTGTGTGATACTAACCATCTAGCTGCATGTGACTCTATTATCTGGCATATCTCCATTAAATATCCTAGTTACACGTCAATAGTGCATGTTTGGTGATCTTCACCCCCTGCCACACACCCTCGTGGTGGCTCGCAGGGTATTACGTAGATGTAGATAAAGGAAGGTATATTACTATCCCTATTTGTTTTTCCAATTTTTTATGAACGTTTTATATACATAATTATTCAATCCGTAAAATGGTTGTGCAAAAAGCAGTTCATTTGTTTTACCCGTTGATCGTTCCTGCGTATCATAAAGGCTTTTTTTATGAGGCATTTTATTGCACCATTTGCAGTAGCATCTGTTTTCATAATACGAGAATGCTGGCTCGGAATTAGGGCAGAGGGTATTTTCCCATCGCTAGTTATGCACTTGCACATGCATTCTAGTGATTCAATGTTTTACACGGTTCAATTGTTCTGCGCATCGATGCACGCATTCGATTGTGCCATTAAGTGCGTCGTGTAACGACTTTTTCTTACGCGATGCATGTACCCCCGCAAGTGTGTAGCTGGTCAGATTCCTTGACCAATGCTCGGAGTTAGAACAGCAGCTATTTTATGGCCACGCCCTCACGCATTCGTGCAGTTTTTGGTATTTGCACAATGCAATTTCAATGATAAATATGTTTGCGCATCTCCTCGCGCGGTTACGTGCGTCGTGTGAACACAGGTTAAGAACGCGTTATACCCGCATTAGAGTCGACATTCGACAGAGACATTTGAGAGAGACATCCGCGATCTCGTTTGCGTTGTATTACAGACTCATTCCCACAGTTACTGCCGTGTTGGGCAGAGGTTGTTTCCCGTGAAGTTAATTCTACATTCACGTAGTCAAGGGATCTGGTATTCGTTGGACGCAATATTAACTGAGATCTTGAGAGCATTGTCTTGAAAGGCAGCGTTCGGGAAGGTGAGATAATAGATCGATTGATTAAAGTTCATCAAGCGAGGTGTTGAAGGGATCCTGCATGTCAGAGAAAACGAGAAAGGTTACCTGACGCTCATCAGCGAACGTCTCGAGTACTCCCAAAGCATTTGGCGCCCACAGCAGTAAGATCTAAATCGTAAATTTAAATGAAGATATAACCAGCAAAATATCGTTAATAACTTTAACGGACTGGGGGTTAATTTAACTTTTGTGGAGGTAGGAATTGGCTGGGAGCCGCTAGAAACTAGAATGTTACTTAAACACTTCAAATCTTGCGAGATACAGGATGACAACGACATATTATTTCAACCCCACACTGCATCTGTAGAACTGATGGAAGTGTCAAAGTCAGAGAGATACACTGCCGAACTGATTGTTATTACAATTGCTTGTTTCCCTGCGCCGTTAATGACTGTAAAGATAATTGAGTGATGAAGTATGACACTTTGCCTACACACAGTTCCGCTTTACATTCTTTCCCTCTAGAAATTCCATTATTCTGCTCCACCCTTATTCATGGCTAATACTCGATACTCCCCGCCGAACGGCCTTGAAGCAACTAAGAGAATTGTTTTTATCGCGCCCATCCTAGTGTTCTGGTATAAATTAATTTCCTTAATTGCGATGTTGGTTGACTGTTTTGAATTCATTTTTGTTTATCTCTAATAACTTGCGTTAAAATTTTCCATCAATGTTGCATGCACATTTATCCTTCCTATGAGTTAATTTCGTTTTTCTCCCTTCCTTCCAGGTAAGCTGAGCTTTCTTAAGGATAAATTCTGAATGAATGATGATTCTGCTGACATAAGTAAGTAAAAATTTATCTGAATCCAAATTAGCGGCTGATTTATGGGCGAGACATTTATATATTCGTAATAATACTGGTGAAAACCTTATTGAAAGGAATAAATTCATCTAAGTTTGGCGAGATGTTGTGGAAAATTATAAATTAAAAGAATGAAACTGAATAAAACTTAGCAATGTCCACTGGATTTTTTAATGGTACAACGCGTTTCGACGCTAATGCGCCATCATCAGTTTAAAAAAAACCTCGGTTTTTTTACCTGATGATGTAGCATTAACGTAGAAACGCGTATTACCAATAAAAAATCCAGTGGAAATTGCTAAGTTTTATTCTATTTATAAAAAGGAGTTTTTTTATTGATGTGGAAGTATATCAAATGAATTAATTCATGGTATTGAAGACTTTTCGGGTTCTCTTCTTCAAAATGAAAGTTTCAAATAAATTCAAGCCGTAACAGAAAAATACTCATATAAATTTGTATCTGACTCATCACAACTATAAAAAGTATGCCGAATTGCCACAGAAAATTGAATTAATTCATCCTTGCATCCAAATGCACAAGGAAATTCCTCGAAGAGAAATGCCTGTCAAGGATGAGGAAGGAGATGAAGGAGGGTTGGAGGATAGCCTTGAGCCTTTTTCGCGCGGCCGACGGCAGAGGAGAGAAGTTTCAAACAGTGATGGTGATGCTGGTGGTGGGTTGGGCTCCATTTCTTGGAAACTCTTGAACTCGCCTCGAGCATCTTCGCCCGAGTAAATAAAATGAAGGGCGTCATTCCGTGCCCTTGCTCTCCACCGAGCGTATTAGTGTGCAGAGGGGGGAATGGGTTAAAGAGTTGGCGGGAGAAGCACAGTGATGGACGGAAGTAACGATTTATTTTTCGTTCGACATTTTATTTCGGTGGAGGAAAATGAGCAGAGTACCAAGGAAATTCAGGTAGCTTGAACGAAATATCATTTTACTTAGCAATCAATGAATTTGGTTTCATTTTAAATAAAAATGTCTCACCCTTCTAATGACACCAAAAATTCAACCCCTTACCACATTACTTTCGGTGATATTTGCCAAATATACCAGCCCTTTTACATGGGAAATGGAACGTGTATGTTCTCCAGAGAGATATTATTTACAAAATGAGGCATTTCTAACACTTTGATGTTGTAAAAAAACTAACAGCGTTTAGTTTGTATGTTTTCTCAGTTATATTTGAAAATTAAACACATTGTCACTGCTGTAAATTCTTCGGAATCACAAAAAACCTTCTGTTTTGAAGGAGTTTTAAACGCACCGCGCGAAAAAAATGAGTCAAGTGAAAGACTTATTTAGATATTTTCATTTGATTACTTACAATTTCTGTCATGTAAAACTATATTATTGCACCATTAATAATGCAATATTTAACTGATGTGTCCTACAGCAGGTGAAATTCAAACGTATAATTCGAATATGGTCTCTATTATGACTAGGGAACTATCTCGCTCGGACTACCTTAAAGATAGAATTCGTCCCGCGAAGGATGCGTTCAGTAATATATGATAGATATTATGTCGAGGACCCTGTGCAACGGCCGTTTTATGCGAAGCGCGTAATTGCGCAATTTGATGCTCCGGAATTGCGAGAACGCGGGAACGGACTTTTTAACCGATGGTATTTCCCTGTATGTTTTTTAATGCATTTGAGCATAAATTCTAGCAATTCACCGCGTCATGCGAGGCAATTTTCAATGCACACCCATTCGTACATGAGACTGTGCAGTAAGTGTCTCGTGTAAAGCGGCCTAGTAAATGAAAGAGAAGGTTGAAGGAGAGCTTACTATGGAATGTGGCATGCTTTGCCGTAAAACAACGGTCTCTAAAGAAATTAGGCGAGTATAGACTACAGGATGGGTGAGTGTAGAGGAGGTTGGCAGTGGTTAGACAGACGAAAAGGAAGAGAAGGGAGGAAGTGCTTGGTTTGGTGGATGAAGAGAGGAAACATCTGGAGGACGTTAGGTGGAGGATGAGAAGTAGGTTGGAACTAGCCTTGGGAGGCGAAGGGATGCTGAAGTCCGTGATTGAGGCGAGGATATAAGCACGGAAGGGAAAGAAAATAAATAGGTTTTATGAACGGGATGAAAGGAGGTAGGACGCATACTGGGACGAGGGAGGACACGGTATAAGGGGATGGTGGCCTGAAAGTGTGGATGTCATAAATGTTTTTGCTCTTCCATTTATACCTACCTAAACCTAATCCTTTCCTTTCTTGAAAAAATAGCCCAAAGAGCAAAATCTAGATTAAAAAGCGTTTTTCCTACATTTTATAATCACTTAATGACTCGCATGAACCATGGCACCCGGTAAGCGTTACATGAACGCATTAAGAAGTAAATCATGCCTCCCGAATTTGTGACATTGCCTTATTTAAGCTCTTGAGGTTGCCTATATATGATGATGGAGTTATTATAGGGAGGAGGTTACAGAAAAAAAGTATGCTCAATGTCAGTACTTGGTAATGACCCGTAATATTTCATCAGGAAACTGAAGATGCCGGACAAGAGCTGTCATCTTCTGGAAGTGCAGCTTCGATGAAAACTATATTTACAATATGAGCAACTCACCGAAAAATAATGAAGATAAACTTTGTAAACTTCGAACACTTCATAAAACTAATCATTGACGAGCAAACTTTGTGGTTATTATCCCTAATAAAATGAAGTCTTCACGTGGTAATTTCCCATAAAAGTTATTTTTCTTTTACCGCTTACAACGTTTTCGAACTGTATTAAGAGGCAACTAGAATGTAGCCTCTGGAAAGTGATTTTGGAAGGGTGACTCCAGTGGAGGAAAAAACCTTGACGGAATATTACTGTGTGAATGTTTCCTTTTACTTTGGAGTGCATGAATTGGAAAAATTATTGCGTATTGAGTGTTGGAAAAGTAGGATGTTGAGTAGGAAAGAGTGTTGGAGTTGTAAAAGTAGGATGGATAGGGTCAGGAATGAGTGGGTAATAAATGAACGTGGATTAGATGCTCCTGTCATGGACATATATGAGAGGGGTGTGCTTCGTTGGTTTGGCCATGTTGAGAAAATGGACGAGAGTCTAATAACAAAACAGATACATAAGAGTGAAATGAATGGTGCGAGAGGTAAAGGTAGGCCGAGATAGTTTTTGTTGAGGAAGTTCTTAGGAGGAGGAATATTACGAGTCTTAAAAACAAGAGGGCGTGTATGACGCAGCGTATGGGGGTAAATGAAGCAGAAGAGGTTTGCAAGGATAGGTCAGTATGGAGGAAATTATTGAAGCAGAGTTAGGTGTACAAATATGCATATAAGAGTGAAACTTTGTGACTGTGCCTACCCCGGAAGAGAACGGCGTAATTGGTATGTGTGTATGTATTAAAATTAAGCTGATAAATATGTATCCTCCCAATCGTACGCTTTGAGGTGTCTTAGGTCCGTAAGTTGTCTTAGCGTGAAGGCCATTTTATTTTCATATGTAGCACGAAACTTATTCGTAAACTTCAAATTTAAATGTTGAGATTACCTAGAATTTATCCGACGGAGAGCATTATTACCTTCACTTTTTTAAGACCCGGGTGATAAACCAGGTAAATGTGGTGGAGATGTTGGTGCTTGAACTTAAGGATGTTATCGGGAACATTTTTAGCGTGGTATGTTTGTCGAAGGGAGAAATAAGTCGGTGTGGGAGGAGCGGTCGCTTGAGACGCGGACTCGACCAGGACGGACGCCGGGCGCCCCTCCCACACCCCTTCCGGTGAGAACGGGGAGCGGAACAGGGGAAGGTCAAGGGCACAATAACAATTGATTATTTTTTATCCCACCTTAGGAGTGTGTTGGGAGTGGGAGACGGAAGGGAAGTATCACGAAGGGTTCGAGATTTTAGAGTATTTGAAACATTTGTAAAATCTCACACAGACTTCCCAATCGACTTTTTATCGCGGTTGATTTGTTAATGGATTTTATTTGCCGATTGACGACACAATTAACAGCTTATTAATCATTTAATGTATCCATTCGAGTGAGTAAAACTTACCATAATCTCCAACAGCTCGTTGTTGTACCACGTGACTCCATAGTTACGTGATCGAGGTTGTCTCGAGCGGTTCAAACACAACCCCCCAGGATAGAGTTGATCCCAAGGGATGTAAAGCGTCAGAAGGCAGTTGGAGGAAATTTTGGACATGTGTACAGAGTGGCGTGAAACTTTTTATACGCGTCTCTAATAGTGATATCTATAGATGACATCTAAAATCTAGTAGAAGAAAATGGTGAAAAAATATCTTGTAGATGAAATGAAAATATTGCATCTTGCCAATTTGATTTTTCGGCAAATTTTAACTTGTAGCCTCATGGGATATATAATTCGAGTGCATTCTCTCAGATGTTCTTCTTACCGCCAAATATTACATTTCTTAGTATCATGACTTTTACTAAGAAGTATAAAGGCCTAATTACTCCGTACATTAACCTGTACGTGTTTTTGTACAAGTTCATGACCGAATGCATAAACCAAATAGAACAGGTTCTATTTCCCTGTTCACGCGTTCATGCATTCGTACAAGTTGGTGTGGTTACGCGATGAATTTTCGTTTTCATTCACGCGTTCATGCATTCGTACATTAACCCGCACGGGTTAATGTATCGTGTAAACAGGGATTTAAAGTTTCATTCTGAGTCAAGTATTCGAGTACAACTTATTTTGTCATAATTTAGTTTAAATTTCGAATACGGAGCCGAAAACTCTCGTCATGAAATATTTAAGTCACGGGAAAATATTAAAAGTATTACTGATTTGTCATTTATATTTCAGCCTTGATTTTGCGGTCCAACGCATATATTAAATCACTAAAATTAAATGTTGCTGAAGAATGTTTTTCAATTTTAAAAATTATCAAAATATGCCTTGAATGGTTCATAATTACCTCTCTATCCACCTTAAGAATCCCGAGGCATTCATCAGAGGAAGAATAGAGAAGGGGATAAAATGAAATACTCGTAGAGCCGAAACGATTAGCCCCTCTTGAGTAGGGAGAAGTTGAAGGGAAGATGGAGGCATTTTGGAGCAAATGACTTTGACACGCGAACAGATCGAGGAAAAATGTGTCATGCCATATATCTATATCACTATCGTAATTGACTTTTATATCTTAATAAGGCTATGGAAGGAATAACTTTGAATAAAAACGCTAGTCCACTTTACGAGAAACATCAAAATATAGTCCGTTCCACATTAAGTTGCCAGTCCGGACTCTTATGGAGATTAGTTTCTTGCATAAATCTCTAAGGCCCGTTGGTGCAATGTTTCCAACAGCAGCGGGAAAATTAACTTAGTAGGCACTATTTCTACATACCTGTCGCAAATCTGGGAGTTTTCGCAGTCTTTCGGACTTCAATTAAGTTGTTTTTGTTAATTATAAATTTTTATTTTAAATGTAATGAAATTTACTTAGTTAATATAGCACGGAATTGAAATGGTTGCCTTCGTTGACTTACACGGAACGTAAGTTTGGCGACAGCTTTCTCTATATGGCCCATGCTATCAGTTAAACGATCAATTCATAACTCTGACCGAGCCTCCATCACAACTGAACCGTTAAAATTCATAATCTACATTTTCTCTAGTCTTTTTAATCTAACGATCTCTCGTTTAATTTACCACGAATAGTTTTGTAACCAACCGTTAAAATATTATATTTATATATTTTAGTTTTATAGTTTATCTGCATTTTTCAGTCGTCGCGCAAGGAGAAGGCACAAATATGGCTAAATTCTTCAGCCTCCTGACGGCTTCCTCAGCCGGAAGAACGAAACTTCGCGTTTGTATAAAAAAAATACTTGACGTAATCGGTAAACCCAAAAATTGGTTGATGGTGGTAATTTTTTTATCGCTGCGAAAGCGTGCAAACAATGACTAGGAAGAATTCCAGCATCAACTATCGCAGACTCTTAGAAACACACAACACATGGTGGTGACGTGCCCCCATATAATTGCTCTGACTCCCACGGTCCCGTTCCAACTCCATTCCTTCCCTCATGCCAATGCTATCAGTTAAACGGTCAATTCATAATTCTGACCAAGCTACCGTCACAACTGAACCGTTAAAATTCATAATCTACCTTTTCTCTGGTCTCTTTAATCTCATAATCTCTCGTTTAATTTACCACGAATAGTTTTGTAACCAACTTTTAAAATGTTATTTGTATATATTTAAATTTTAAAGTTGTCAGTATTTTTCAGTCGTCAAGCAAGGAGAAGCCACAAAATAAACATTGTGTAGGTATCATCCAGAGCACGTGCGCAATTGATCGATTCGGTGAACTCGTTCGACGAAGTATTCGGGCTGTGAAGCTTCGATGTCGTCTTTGACATAATTGCGGATTCGTCTCGTATAACTAGAGCATCTATCTATGTTTATATTCTATTGATATTACTTTAGGAAACTCCTTAATGTACCACAAACATTGATCACTCAAACGAAATTAAGGTTGTTTGCCTCCAATCCATATGTATTAATATCAAGTGAGGAAACTACCATGGCTAAATTCTTCAGTCTCCTGACGGCTTCCTCAGCCGGAAGAACGAAACTTCGCGTTTATATAAAAAAAATTACTTGACGGAGTAGGTACCCGCAAAAATGGTTGATAGTGGCAATTTTTATATCGCTGCGAAAGCGTGCAAACAATTGACTAGATAAAATTCCACCATCAACTACCGCAGACTCTGAGAAACACACAGCACATGGTGGTGACGTGCCCTCGTGCAATTCCTCTGACTCCCACGGTCCCGTTCCAACTCCACTCCTTCCATCTTCGGCCTCCAGAGCGCACTTATCTCTTTCAATTCCAGGCGACCCCTCTGTGAAATTTAACGGTCCGGGGTGCAATATGGTCAAATCTCGTACCCCGTCCTCTTCCCGTCCCGTCCCATTCCCTCCTCCCACCCCACCCCCGCCCTTATCCCCTACATAACCCTTCCTACAAAACCCCTCTTTGAGTTTACCAAGGAACCAGAGCCCTGGAAAATTTTACGAGCGCGCTCTCCCGCGCGGAGGGCCGCAGTTTCGTCTGCAGGGATGTCGAGGAGGAGAAGGAGAGGAATGGGTCTCCCGAAACTCCCGGGAGAGGGCGCCGAAATCCGTGAATTGTGTTCGTGTGCGGGTTTCGAGATAAAGATCGGGCAGACTTTTGCCGCCCCCACTCACTGCGCATGCGCGTCCCGATTAATTTGGTCCGCGCAAAATCCCGCGTGGAACTAATCCCTTCTCCGTCGGTGGGGGTGGTGCCCAAACCCGGGGTCCCGCTCTCTTAAAAACCATTCGCATCGCCACCGACCAGGTCGCTTTGTTTCCCATTGCGGCGGGCGGAGGGATACATCCCTTCGAAAAAAAAAGAATAAAATAGCGCGACCCTGAGTTCGTTTTGGAAGGGAATAAATTTCCAAGGCTCTCGCGGAATAATCATTGCCCCCTGAATAAACATTGTGTGTCATCCAGAGCACGTGCGCAATTGATCGATTCGGTGAATTCGTTTGACGAAGTATTCGGGATGTGAAGCTTCGCTGTCGTCTTTGACAACAGTGGAAATAATTGCGGAATCGTCTCGTATTACTAGAGCATCTATCTATGTTTATATTGTATTGATATTACTTTAGAAAACTCCATAATGCATCACAAACATTGATCACCCGAGCAAAATTAAGATTTTTTGCCTCCAATCCTCTTGTATTAATTACTAGTGAGACTAGTGAGACCACTACCAATATAGCTAATATTGATAGCTTGTGAAACATGACCAGCCGTCCATCTCACATTCCATTACTCGATTTTTTAATCTATGGGTCATTGTATGTCCGAACTGCCAAAAAAATGATCTAAATTATTTCGCTCATAATTTGTGGACTTTGTTCCTGTCTACTGCATTTTTGGCCTTGCAATATTGTTTTGCAAAATATTTAACCGATGCCTAGTTACGGGGTCGTGAAAAATCAACATTCGCGTGAATTTGCGTTTGATTTAATTGAGATGTCTCCGGACATGCGTCGACTATGTCAGAGCACAAATGTTTGCTTCGGTGAGAATGCGATTGTGCATAATATTTTTAAGTCATTGATTGTGAATTTTCCCATCTGGTTCGCTCTTTTTTATTTTAATAAATTCAAACTTGTTTTCATGTAAAATGTGTACCTCTTCGATTTTGCATATTTTTGTGACAATATTTATCAAGGAATCGAAGTTTTTCGGTGGCAATTTTTTCTATTAAGGGGAGAACTCCATTATAATGAGGGATCACGGTCCTTTTTTGCATCGCAATATCCGCGATATTGAAGGCTGATGTGACGGTAGTGCGGGCGATGTAATTGTGTATTATTTGGATTCAGGGAACTGATAAATAATTGCGAACTAAGAAGTAATAAGTTGTTGTTACAGTGATCGGATTAGAATTAATCTAAATATTTTTTGTCCTTCATGCTACGTTGTTTTCTTTCTTTTCTCCAGTCTATTCTCCGTTATTCTTTATTGATCTGCCTTGATCAACCCGTTCTTTCTGAAAAACTGTTTCCTGCCTTCCTCTTCTGTTCTGATACTTCCTCATTTGTACGACCCTCTTCCCTCCTAGCTTTATTCATTCTACTTTCTACCCAAATTGAAAAATTCTTCAGTATGCTCGTTCATATTATTTTTATATTACTTGAGAACCAAGTCAAGCTGTGGTTATGATTTTTTTTAGTTTTTAGCACATTTTTTCCTCGCCAGTTAAATATGAGTTCTCATCACTACCCCCCTCGTTTGCCTCATAATTTGTGGCCTGATGATCCAACTTCATAAATCCTTTTCGTCAAAATCTTGTAATTCTAATAATCACCTATCACGTTCCTGTTCCTTTTTATATAACGAGTCACTCTTTTGTAAAAAAAAATATTTTAACGAAATCTTATCCAAACGAAGATAGAGATATCCGTTGGGACATTTGATGTACTCAAACTGTTGAAATTGTCAGCTAATCAGGCTATTCAGAAGGGAAAAGGTGGAAAATGTTTTCACTTCATAATCCTCTTCCTTTTAACGCTTTTTTTCAAATCATGTCTTATCGGTGAGAAGATTGAGATGGGGCGAAAATTTAATTCTACGAAAATAATCAATTCCTTCCGTAAATGAAGTTTCCGGCTACCAGACGGACGTTCATACCGCGTAAGCCAGGTCTCTAACGTGCTGCACTGGTTACTAGAATAAGAAAGTAGGTTTACACTTTTAATTTCCCTCCTCGGCCATGTACGTCGAGTGCCAATTAGGTTAGAATATCCTGTATGTTGTGTAAACTTCAGCCCCAAGGAACACTTAAAGCCAGGAGTCTATCGTCACCATCAACCGATTGGCCCGAGGGTAGTCAGATCACGCGGCAATATTAGTGTGAAGAACGCGATAAATTTGAAACGCCATCCATGGTTCTCAATCGCCGAAGGTAATTGAAAGCGATCTCTGGTTCTATCCCCACCGTGATGGGGCTGCGATTACTCTATATATGCGTATACGAACTCTGGGCTGTGAGTTTTTAAGGGACTGCTCGAATGTTGATTGCGCTGGCGGAAAAAAGGGCAATCAATTGCCAGATGGCCTTTGTTGGAAAGGGGAGATAGGGCTGAGATGCTCGCCTGTTACGACCGTCATTAGGCAGAGGGTGAGAGGGAGAGATGTAATGGACCACAGCGGAAGGAGTCTGAACGCGTCGCCCCTCGGCTCGGGCAAATTATGAGTCGTTCCGGCTTTAACCCTGGGTGAAGTAGTCTGCTCGACAGCCGAAGGGCTGGTGCTAAGTCAATGGCGGTGAAAGGCAGCGTGGTCGTCGGCAAGAAGTCCATCTCCTTAAGACTCTCGCGCGTGCAGCCTTCCCCAACCTTCTTCTTCGTCCCCTCCTCCCGTCTTGGCTCATCTGAATGACACTCATCTCCTTGAATGATTCAGGCGAGCGTTAATTTAATGAGGGGGACTCCGAGCCTCGGAGCAGCGTAACCGATGGAGTCGACCCTGTGACGGGTTGCCTACGACTCGGTGGATCGGCGTTCAACGATGAATGAAGGCATTGGTTAAAGGCCACTTTATTACTCCAACGCGCCATTATTCAACCGCACGGTGGCTATTTGAAGCACAATTCGCCGCACATGATTCTTCATTGCAGGTTTGTTAAAGTTAAAAGGTAAAGCCTCTCTTAAAACTCTCCTCCTCTAGGGTGGATCTGTCCTCTTTGAGGTTTCATCTGAGCTGCTCCCTCCATGCTGATATGTCCTGTGCTGACTCCCTAATAGGGCTGGGCGGTATTTGAATCCCAATGTCAATATCCAATACCTTAAAATATTGAAAGTGGACCAATGTCAATAACCTGTACTGGACTATTGAATAGTGGAAAATGTTGGCATAGGTATTGGAATATTGGAAATAATGAAAAAAATAAAGCATTGTTGCCTGGGTCTTTTGGAAAATTTTGAACGTAGCAATAAAAACAGGAAAATTAAAATGAAAAAAACAACGAACGATGGCAGAAGTGTATTCAAACCGAGGGGGATTACTTCGAAAAAGTGATTTTATTAACCATGTAAAAGTCTGTAAATAAAACGAGAATACCAATGTAAGCTTCTTTACCCCAGTAATTGCTATGAATCAAGGTGGAAAAGGAAGTGCTGCACTGAGTGCCACGCGCGCCGTCTATTTTCACAGATTAGGGCGCTCTCCGACCACCCTCCTCGCCGGGTTCCAATATTCAATACTACAATTGCAAATATTGATTCTTCAATATACAATATTCCTATTAAAAATATTGATTTTTCCGACCACCAATATCCAATACAGGATATTGGTATTGGTTGTTCCAATGTTGTGATTTCGGAATCACAATATTAAAAAGTGTTGACATTGGAACCAATACATTGGAAAACCGCCCAGCCCTACTCCCTCAGATCTGCGTAGCTCCTGCCCATCCTGATGTCCGACAACGTATTATACCTTCGTCTTGATCTCCCCATCTCTCCCTCACCATTTCCATCCAATGCTCTTTTCATAAGGCAGTCTTTCCACGGGATGTGTCCCGTCCAGTTCGCTCTCCTATTTCTTATTGTTCTTTCAATGTTCCTCTTCTCATTTATTCTTTCCAGCTCTTCCTTGTTTCTTACTTTATCCCTCCATGTCATCCTTCCCATTCTTCGTCATAATCACGAATCAATTTCATCTATCATCGTTCCTACTGACTGCCCATGTACCTGCTCCATGAAGCACTGCTCCCTAAATCAAATATTTTTTCTAATCTGTTTCTCAAAGCTATATTGACTGATTCGGCTGATAGTACTTGATGGACTTTACTGTCTTTCTCTAATAATTCTACTTCTAATTTCCCGCGTAAATTGTGTTTAAACAAGACATATTGTGCACATTGTTTTAGACTCTACTATTGGTTAATATGTAGTATACATTGGCTACCAATTAAAGTGAATATTTTGGAAATCTGGTTGTACATAGCAAAGTTCTAAACTATTAAAATATTGTGTCATGTTTACAGTTACGGAATTCTAAATCAATGGTGGTGCTTATATCAAATTGGTGCTTCTGAGGTTTTCATGTAATTCATGCAGTATTGTTGCTGAACATTTTTTGTTACACACATCTAAAGACGTGCTGTCCTATTGTATGCTGCAGAAATCGTGTTTTTTAAACGAATTAACTTGAAGTCTTACTATGAACTTAATAGCATTATTTAGCCAATAGCGTAAAGGGGGTATAAAATTTCTTTTATTTGCCGTTCATTTCATGGCATTATGCGCTTCATCTATGCCTAAGTACCTGCTCTTTCGTTTGTCATGTACAATCATTCTGTCAGTATCACCGAAGAATAAATTTGCAGGGTGCTAAATGTGGAAGCTAGATGAGGAGAAAATGCTGTGTGGCTTTATATTTTGATTTTGATCAACCCTTTTTTTTTTATTTGAAAAAGTTTTCTTCCTATCCGTCTCTTTAGGCTCGCGTGATATAAATGCTTTGGGGCTCAGATTTAAATCTTTGTCAGTGCTGTCGATTTTAACGGCCTCATGACTTTCTTAAATACTTCAAAAAATGCGATTTATATCCAATTATGAATCCACATAATGTAGCAAGCCGGAGGAATCCCTCTGCCAACCGCTGCTTGTACATCCGCGCCTCAGTCTGGGCTCAATGACGCCAATATTCTTTTTTATACATACAAGTTTTGTGATAGTGGTGTAAAGTTGAGGAAGTATCAATAGGTCTCATCTCCTCCATTGAGGCTGCCGCTTCAGCGTTTGGGACCAAAAATTGCAATATTCCATTGAAGTATCTATGAAAATGCTCGGGAGAATCACGCTGAATACCTGTGCGGGCCTATTCTGCCTTTGCGTAGTCGAAGGTTTGGTCTCAGATTTGGGGCTATTTATGAATTTAAATCGTTCCAATTTTTAGGCCAACTTAAAGGATAATCTCTTAAGGCGAAGTACATTTTATTTTACTCCCGGTCTATATTAACGGCAAAGATGGAAGCGACAATAATAGAGGTACATAACTTGGTAACGTAGCATGGTAGCAGTGACATTTAAGACACTGTGCTGCTGACTATTATGGCTTCTAAGGTCGCAAACCTTCTTTACCGATTTTGTAATTTTCAATCTTTTATTCAAATCAGCTGAAGGTCTCCCTGTTGCTGTAATTCCAAGTTTTTAGATGGGCTTCCCCGATGTGCTGCAGAAACTATCAGTATATCGTGGTGCACCTGTGTTTGGATCGTTAGCATTGTCGTGTGGCATTAACTTGACAGTCCCTCGCCATTTATACTTAGAAATAGTCATGTTGACTCCATTGCCTACCATTCTGCCCCCCTCCTCTCCTTAGCCCGTCTCTTTCACACGTGTTTTCCCCACCCGGAAATCCAACTTTGCTCAGGCGACCTCCACCAAGTTTCGCTACCACTATTCATTTCCGTCCAGACAGTAACTATAATTGCATGCGTATGGTTTCCACTCGCCATACTCATCTACACTTGACGCTTATCGAGGCATGCTCTGTGCATATATTCGTGTGTGTAATCATCCTTAATCCTTTTAAATTACTTTCGTCGACACCCTTCTTTTTTAATGGCTGTCTTCCAAGTATCCTGTTCCAGCAGCCTTGCGGTGGATCATTTGTGGGTGTAAATATCGCAGAAATATCATTTCCACTTATAGATTATAAATATTAACCTTTTAGCTTAAAATAAGTTGTTTTATCGTTGAGTGTGCGCGGTATTTCTAGAGGTATGTGATGACACTGCTTTGACCATCTCCCGCGTTATTTTATCGATTACATTTTCAACCCATAATTTGTCGCCTTTCAATTCCAAGCCGTCATCATTTTGTTTATTTTTGTTCCAAAATCGCGCATTGTGGCGTAAACCAACGAGTCTCTCATCGATGACCGATAACCTTTGCAGTGTGATTGCATATTTTCACTAAGCTGTTGATTCCGTGGACTTGATTCTTAAAAAATGAACTTGTTTTTGCCACGTATGGATACCTAAAATAAATACGGTAAAAAATCATTGAGCTCATCACAATCATGATAAACCATGAGATGAGAGCATATAGAGACTGGTGTGCTTATAAAATACACGCTGAATGAAAATATAATCCCACGATTAAACAGCGCTATAAACCTATTGGCTGTTCGAAACAGTGCCCACTCTTCGAATCGATGGCAAATGCAATAAAAATTTCACAAGAACCACAGAGTTAGTAGTACTTCAAGTTCATGTTTCAAAAACATTTGCTCTCTCATGACCGAGTTACACAATAGCCAGTATTCGTTAACTGAAATAGGCAAATTCCGGACAAGATATACAGTGAGTCCCAGGAAATAGGTATAATCGGAAGGCCATAGTTTGAGCACCCAAAGTGGAACCCAAATCACTCCGTTTATGTTCGTCGATTTAATGTGGATTCCGAGCTAAAACTATTTATCGATTTTTTTGCTGAACTAAATTTCAATAGGTTTTTTTGCCATTAGGGGCAAAAGTAATTGAAATAAACACCTAATTATATTTTCAAATAGCAATTACAAAACATATGCGGCGCTAGGATTAGGATAACTAGCATAAAATAACTATCATTTATCAAACTTGCCGAATGGATGGAAGGTCCTCGAATGAAAAAGTGAAAACAAGGTGATTCGCTCTGGCTAGGCCACATATTCTATACATTGCGATCATTTGGGACCCTGACCATTAAAATATTTGATCCGAAAAATAAATAGATTACAAAGGAAAGCTGCGCGATTCGTTAAAAACTGCTGCAGATTGTTGATGGATTTGGTTGGGAGACACTAGAGACTCTTGAGGCTGTATGCTGGGCTACGAGTGCACGAGAAATTCAGAACCGGTATGTTTTGTTGTGACGTAGAGAATATCATTTTGATGCTGCCCAACTTCCCTAGATTCGAAAGAACAGATAAAATAAGAGAGAGATAAATTCCCGAACAGGTAGGTGCAAAAATTCGTTATTAAATGCACAATAAGTGACCATAATAAAATATGAATTATAATTAAAACATTCCCGTTGTAATCATCAACATTTCACCTCCCTAAACCTTATCCTTTACATTTCTACGCGGTAGGTGTCCTAACACCCCCTGCCACGCACCAATGTGGCGCCTCTCAGGGTACAATGTAGATATAGATAGGAGAGTTCGCTTTAATCGCGTTTTGCTCGTTTTCTACGTCCCATCCCCCTGCCGTCGACGTCCGTAAACTCATTAGGGATGCAAGAGCCCCAACGTATCTCGCCACTCCACCCCATTTCCATTCCACCTTCCCCTACCGTGGCAACGTCGGTCAGTCTCGGCGACGGCGGTAATTGTCATGGAACCGCGGTGAGTCACCGTTATACTCGCTCGTCCGGCAGTTCACCACACATTCTACCTTCCCATCCTTTTGAGTGAAGAGAGGAGGTATTACTGCTGCTGCGAGAGTGTGCGGGCTTGGAGAGGTGATGGAAAGACGATTAATGCAAAAAAAAAATGAAAAGCGATCGATATTTCCCGTCTATTCAAGTCTCGAGCGTGCTTTTTCATCGAGCCCGAACGTTTGATTTTACGCCATAACCTCTAAAGAATCACAGCCGAACAAACGCGAGACTTGAATCGGCGCCAGAACCTGTAATAAAACGACATGACTGCATTTTGAGACTAAATCCCATTTTCCGTTTTCTACTGATGGTGGATTCCTTTCTCTGCTCCACCCGTGCCTAACCAGTCTAGTAGTTTAATTCTGAGCGTCAACTTCTGATTTCGCTCTACAATGGGACCATCACAGATTCGCCTGAATTAAGACCGCTTTACACGATACATTTTATTGTACAAATGATTGTATCATAGAACGTACAAGAAACTAAATGGAGATAGGGCAGGTTGTATTTCCCGTTAAGTCATTCAGACAATAATTACAATGTGCCGCTTTACATGGTACAATTTTCCCCATGCGAGAGTTCGTTTGTACAATAAAATGTACCGTGTAAAGCGGCCTTTTGAGTTAAATTATGATTCTAAAGCATCTTTCCCCTCTGCCAATGAACGTGGATTCATTCCCGGCCATTTATGCATGACTAACTAAGTAGTTGATCAAAATCATGCTGTCCATTTGAATGAAGTTTAGGGTGCGTTAGATGACGTGTTTCTTTATTTTTGCATAGATATCTACGCCCTCAAACAAAACCTTCCCTTTCATCATACCAGTCTTCGATTAAGCATCAGTAGTGATTCTCTAAGAATGATTTCCAACTTCCTTTGCGATTGGATCCAATTAGTGATGGATCCTTAACGACGTTGATGGATCCTTAAAGATTTTGTTGTCCGGCAGTAACTAATTGAGTTCCTTAGCATAGCGCCCTGGGTCCGTAACTTCTTCGTGATGATTACCTATCTCCTTTTATTGTTTTCTCTGAAGCGCACAACTCACTCAAAGTAGAGCCACTACAAAATATTCAAACTCATATACAGTTCTTCCGGCTTTCACTCCCATGTGGACACCTTAAACAAAAACTTCGTTTTCCTCATGTATTTTAAATTTTTAATAATACTGACAACTCGTAGTTCGTCGGAACAATTCTTGTTACAAGTTAGGAAAAAAACCACATGAATTTTGTATTGCTGAAATGGTATGTAAATACGTACCCATCACGGCATTTCCTTTCGAAGAAATTTCATTGTTTTAAGAGCTTATCTGTCAGCGTAAGGGTAAAAAAATGGCTTTTAACTGTATCCTCCATTTTCCCCGTTCCGTGAAAATCTCCTTTGTTTATGCCTCATTCATGCATTGCTTCATTGAAATAATGAACTGGATAAATCGGATGATCAATAAATCAAATGTCTATGTTGCAATATTTAGCAATGCATTTGCGATACTTCTCGCCATAAATATTTTGGCATAGCGTTATACTCTGTGCAGTTTCCATGCTCTATTCTTTCCATATTTTCAGCCAGCTTACGCCTCTTCGCCATTACAAAGCTCACCGTATTTCGCACCATGCCACACCCGCACGGCTGCGACCGACGGTGGAAAATGAAGGAGAAAAAAACACGCAGTCCCGTAGGCGTGCTCTCCCTTCCCATTTCTCAGTCTGAATCCCTCTTCCTCCCTCTCGCCTCCTCCCAAGCCACCATCACTACTGCGGGGACGAGAGTGGAAGAGTAGGTTGGGGGTAGATATTGCGGTAGCTGGAGGTGGGGCGTGCCTCGGAGACAAAAGGCACGAGACGCCAGAACGCGTGCCAGCCATCGATACGTGGCGCCACTGCTGTCTCCGTCTCGTACGTGGGAAAAAAAGTCGCAGAGAAGCGCGCTCTTTATGGATCGGGCTCCCGATGAGCTCGGGGAGATTGGGTTGGTATAGTGTTTCGAGTACACAGTTGTAAATCATCCGGCTTGGGTGGGCATTTTCCGCTTGAACCCCGTCTACGTGGGTGCTGAGCGTAGAGAACTGAAAGGGGTGTTTAAGACCGCTGAAAATCGAAATGAATCATCTCGCGAATAAAAAATATCTGTGAAAGATGAAAGATCTGACACTTTCTACGGCGAATAATTTTGGTAAATTTTTATCGTGCTTCACACCGGTTTGGATTAGTTAGTACTGCCAACGTTTCGGGCAACGACTCGACACCCATCCTCAAGGCAAGAATGTCCAAGGCAAGACATCCTCAAGGTAAGACATTCTTGCCTTGAGGATGGGTATCGAGTCGTTGCCCGAAACGTCGGCAGTACTAACTAATCCAAACCGGTGTGAAGCACGAGAAAAATGTACCAAATCTATGAAAGATGCCTAAATCTACGTAATACCCTAAATATCGAATGCAGCAATAAGCATATTGCGGGAGAAGTGGAGGATTCATCAATATTTTTGCTTATTGACAAAATAGAGCTTTGGGATTTTAGAAAGATATCACCACATGAAGAAGTCAATGACTTTGGTATTACTACAAAGATAAAATCTCATAGTTTCCAGATGAGTTGAGATCTCATCGGGCATTTACTCATACAGTGACGTAGACAGGATTCCATTTCGGGAAGGGGTAAGGGGGAGGGGCGAGGAGGGGTCCATGTTGAGTGTTTGCAGGAGAAGGGGGTGGAAAAACTATGACCGAAATTATGTATAGAGGCAATTAAGAGTGCAATTGCAACTAATTATAAAAGCAGCAAATTATTTCTCGTCACCAAAGCATAAAGTCGTTTTACGTGAATTTGGTAGGTGTGATCTTAAATTCATTTTGAAAAATAGCAAACAGCAATGTAGCTGTAGCCCGAGAAAATACACATATACTATTTGACGGGAAAGTACCAAATATGTATTATACAGCAGTAAATTTTGCGGTTAGCGTATGCCTACTGTGGAGTCACGAACCTATGTGGTAGCTCTATGAGCACCACTTAGATGTAGATGGTTACATCTGCGAGGTGCTTACAGAGCCACCTCATAGTTTGCGACTCCACTGCCGGCATACGCTAACTGCAAAATTTACTGCTTTATTATATAGTATGTTCTACTTTCCCCTCAAATAGCTTGTGTATAATTCTCTTGAGTTACAGCTATATTGCTGTTAGCTATTTTGCAAAATATACTTTTAAATCAGACTTTCCAAATTCACGTAAAACGACTTTTATGCTTCAACAACGAGGAAAGATTTAGCTGAATTTTTAGTACCTGGAAAAACATGAGATATTTTTTTGTAGTGATATCAAATCCATCGACTTCGTCATTGGGTGATATCTTTCTCATTGTCAGACTCCCTAGTGCTTTATTTTGTTACTACAACAATATAGATGATTCCTTCCCCCGTATAATGATAATGCGGCAGTCGATATTTAGGGTATTGCGTAAATTTACATTTAAATGAAGGCAACAGAGATTTTGCGTCGTGAGATGTTGCATTTGAATTCCATCGGTCTTAAACAGCCCCGCTTGCTGCTGGTTAAATTATACGGACCGGAATCACAATGAGTGTCAGAACTTTCAGTCAGATGGAAACTTTCTTAGGTCTCTGCGTTATTTGAACCTTCTGAAATCCGTGGTGGCTTACAATGTTCTGTTAAATTGGCCCTCATATTAGCCGAATCTATCATACCGCTGTACTAGGTTGGTGTTCTTTATCATAAATCATGATGGCCTCCAGTGTTCGGTGATATTGGTTTAAGAAGCCCTCATTTGTACCAAGTTTATCATCCTAGCAATAAGTCCATTTTGCCTTAGTAAACTTCTATGTTTGAGATTTCTCCCTAAATATGGGCCATTTATCGTTCACCTCGGTCAGTAATCAATCTAAGTATGAAATGGATCTTAAATTTCTGTGTTGAAGGCATAAATACGCACCAAATGCAATGAAATATTTGAGGCCGCCCGTTTGAAACCTCCTTTGATTCCAACTGTTTATCATTGATGAAAAGGCTATTTTAAACCTAGGTCATTACATCGTAAGAGTCTGAAATTGGCCATAAATTGGTTAATGACAGTTCTAGGTGCATCTTTATGGTAGAGAAACCGTAGTCGCTTGAGACGAGTAGTCTTTCTAGTTTCATTGAACGGAGATGATGTTGCATAAAATATCGGTTGGGTAACGGGGAATTTGTTACCGGTGAAAGTAAGCTTCTCGAATGATCGAAGGGAACAAAGCGAGAAGGCAGAGCGAAAGGTCGCCGAGGTGTCACTCGAATCACTTGAGTCCATCACTCGGTGGAATTAATCCTTGGCCTGGACCTCGAGACGCGCCAGCCGCGTTACTTCTTTCGAGGCTCCGAGGTCGATCGTCTTCATGCGATGATTCGATTCGAACGCGGAGTAAATCATCCAGGCAGTAGTGGGAGGGAGGGAAAATGTACGAGGAAAAGTAAAGCAAAAGCGAGATGAAACATCGAGTGGGATCCATCTTGAAAAAGAAACATTTAACTATATTGTTATTTATGAATGAAATGGGTTGAGCTCTACGGCCTTAGAATCACAAAAGATAAAAGTTACACCAAATGGCCGGAAATATTGGCACCTTACGCAGGGAGGAACATGAACTCACCGGGAGTTATTCCCCATCAGGCCTCCAGGTCAAGACGGATTGCGCATATCCCTGAATATATTGTGATTTATTTGCTGATCTCGATATTACCACAGACAAGTTGGCCAGATAAACCACCTACCAGATTTCTTGAAATGGTTTTTGCATAGATGGCAGTGAAGGCTTTTCGGGCTCTTCCGCGTATTTCCACTGTCGTAGACAAGAGTTTCGACAGCATTGCAGCTGTCTTCTTAAGGTCAGAAGACTTCTGTGCCGTCATTTGGGCGTCGTCTGGGTCAGAGGACGTCAGGTCAGAGGTCTTCGGACCAGAAGAAGATAACTGAAATGCTGTCGTAACTGTCGTCTACGACAATGGAAATACGCGGAAGAGAGCCCAAAAAGCCTCCACTGTCATCTGAACGACTATGCGGAAGCCTTCGAGTTCAAAATACGCATAGAGTTGAACAAATTTTCTCGCATTATAAATATGAAATTTCATCTTCCTAAAAATACCAAAATATCAGCCCCGAAGCGGTCTTTTTCTGGGATTTGCCTATAAGTAGAATCATTTGTCAACAGAAGTTAAAGTGACTCCGGAGAAAAATTTCTTCAAACAATGAGAAAATTTTTATGCACAGATAACATCAGAAGGGTAACTGTGTGAAGTGAGTGTATATCATCAATCATTTTAAAAGTATATTTCCTACTCTGTGTATTACCTTTTTATAAAACCGCATAGTAATCTACGCCTGTAAAGGTTTTTTTATAGCATGACGTGAAACGCTGAACGAAGTAAAGTTAAATCTCAAATATGTGCGATAATTTAAATACTGGACATCAAACAAAGTTTCTGGCCCAGCTACGTAATTATATTTATGTACTTTGTGATTTTACAGCTGCTTAAATACTAAAATTTAACACGAAATTGGTCATTAAATACTATAGAAAAAAACCTGCGTAGACCCCTGCGATTTTATGGGTATTTTGGAAGTTTTATGCTGCATATGAGAGAAGACGGAACCGCGTTTCATGATTCCATATGGGAACATAGAAGCCAAAAAAACGCAGTATTAAGGCTGTTATACACGATGCTTAATGCAGTGTTGACAATTGAACTGAATTCGTCATGCCTAAAATCGTAGCGTTCAAAGAGTGAGATCGCATCC
Organism: Ceriagrion tenellum; assembly: GCA_963169105.1. Lineage (NCBI taxonomy): Eukaryota > Metazoa > Arthropoda > Insecta > Odonata > Coenagrionidae > Ceriagrion > Ceriagrion tenellum. Next base: position 129,267,456 of record OY720637.1, read on the forward strand.
GACTACGAAATCGAATTCGATTATCAGTGCTGTAAAGAGAAATTTCTTGGTTACAACGACCAATCAGAGGCGATGAAGCGAGTCGAGCATTTTGAGAGAGTTGCGGAGGTGGGGCTGTAGTCTGCGAAAATAATCTTCGGGATAGCTGTGTGTGCTGCAGTCGAAAAAAAAATGTTTTATCGTGTCCTGGAGAGTTGGTTCTGTAACGATTGTTCAGAATTATTTGTAAACAGCAGAGCAAACAGTGATTTCCCGGACAGCGTCTCAGGGCACTGAAATCAGTATCGTGAGTAAATAGGCTCTGAGGCATCGAATGCAATTTGCAATGAGATTTGGTTCCGAGTTTTCGACGCCGATTTCAGTGCTGACCTAAGCATCTCGTAAAACGGGCTTTAGCCATGCTAAATGGGTCGGTGAGCGGTTAAATTGCCATTATTTGAAATTTGTAATAAAAAAAAGGCCTTGATGCCATGTTAATTTGCTTTGAGTGCTTAAAATAGTAGTGACCATCGTCCATTTCTCCTTGTTCGACCTGTAACCAACGTTTTTCCTCTCTCATTCTTCGCAGTTAGTGACGTCATCATCGGGGCGAAGTAATAGTGTTCAAGAAGCAACATTTCAGAAACTGATGACATTTAAATGGTTTGAGTAAATCCATTGCCGCTTTCATTATACTTAAAGTGGATGAGCAATAAAAATTTTTTATGGCGAATGCTGACAAGACACCCATCCGATCTTCAACCTTTGATGCATGCAAACACGATATTGTGCTCATATTTTTTTGCGTGTTCCACTGTAGGAATTTCTATGGGTAGACGAGTAGTATTGAGTTGAAGGATGTGCCCACGCTTTGACCAGGATTGGTCCGAATTGACCCTCCATGTCCCCTGATTCGATGACGTACTCCGGCAGACCGCACGGTGTCTACCCGGAATTTGCCAAAAAAAATACCTGCCCTTTTACATGGGAAATGGTACATGTATGCACTCCAGAGAGATATAATTTACAAAATGAGTATGTTATAAAACTTAGATGTGGTCAAACAACTAACAACGTGTAGTTTGTATGTTTTATCGACTATTTTTGAAAAATAATCATATTGTCACCGCAATAGATTCTTGGGTATCACAAAAAACCTTCCGTTTTGAAGGACCTTCAAACGAACCGCGCGAAAAAAATGAGTCAAGTTAAAGACTTATTTAGATAATTTCATTTAAGTACTAACAATTTCTGTCATATAAAACTAAATTATTGTACCATTAATAAAGCAATATTTTATTGATGTATCCTAAAGCTGGCTAAATTAAAACATGTAATTCGAATATGGTCTCTATCATGACCAGGGAACTATCTAGCTCGGAATGCATTAAGGTTTTATTTGAGTAGGTATGCACACGCGCGCATGGGTAACGTGCCATGTTTCTTAGATTTTGTGGTTTATTATTGTTTAACATCGATAGAAATTATAGCGTTCTAAGTTGAATTGGTTTTAATTGAAGAAAATACGCATTAAATTACTAGGTCTCTCTATCTTTCAGCCTTTTTAACTTCATGCGTTCCTTTGGTGTGAAAGAGCTTAGTCCAAAAAATGAAAGATCTTTCGGTTTTGGCTCGGAAAATTTTCAACGGCCTTGAAGATCTGGGATTTCTCCAAATTCCTGACCTAACGCACTCCTTCCGTTGTGATACCCTGGGTATTTCGGTACCCTGTCTTGACAATTTTTCCGAGGTCTCATCAGATTTTTGTCCGAGGTCAGTGAAGGAATCAGCTGCAGTGCAATTGGGATACTTTCCTCAATGACTCAGTTTTTAGGAAAAAATGTACGCTCATTTAATATAAACTGTGAACATCAAATTCAAGTGAGATCTTAAAGATCATTCCAGAGAGAGATTAGTGCGAGTTGGGCGTAAACTGTTTGCATTTGGTGAATTGTGGTTCAGGACAGTTAGAAAATCTTAAATGCTCTATTTGATTTTCCTCTCTGCGCTAAGTCCGAAAACTGTTAAGAGTGACTGATGGAAAAGGCTAGAAAAACGACCATCCTTCCGCGTTTTCAAGTTGTTATCACTTTATTACAGACCGTCTCAGTCTGAGTTTCTAGTAGCTTTGATAGCTTTGATTGGATGCAAGTGATGACATTTCCATAATTTTTAAATTTCAATGATTTATGAGCTCATTTCTTAGTGATTATGTAACGTTTTCTTAACCCAGCAATCATGCCGTTTCATAAGAGCTGAGTTGACCTCTTAAGCCCTATGCAAACGGCGAAATTTCTGGCACCATAACTGGAGTTGGAAAAAGATAGGGGTAACTTTTTCCGTTTAAAGCAGTCTTCTGACTTAATAAAGAATCGCTTCAATTGCCTTGAGAAGAAGACCTCGTTCAATAGTTTTGGCGAGCCGGCAAAATAATTGCTGTTCTTTCCGCATTCACTTTTTCGTGGTTAATTTGGAAAAGGACGCGTTGAATACTGAACCCTCTAATTAGAGACCATTCTAATATTTTTATCTTTTCACAGCACGTAGGCCTTTTATACCGGCCGATATAATGCATAAATAACTCAATGATGCAACTGGAAAACACTTAGTGAAGCGAGGCTATAGCAGATGAAGATCCGAAGTAGCTATAATATATTGGTCTGTGTCATTCTGTGTATTTCTGCACAAATACTTGAACGAATATCAACTGTTGTTAAGCATTCTTATAATAATGATGATGGTGAATATTCTCTAGCAAATAATTAATGCATGGTGTTATTATTATCGCCAATGATCGCTTGCTCAATCTGATCACCACCGGTTTCCTGTCCTAAACAGCCAACCGCACTGTTTTCACATCTTGGACACTGCCTTGTGGCTACGTGTGTACATAGCGGTGAAATGTTGCTTACCAACGGGTTTCTACTATTCCATCCGACATAACCAGTCGCAGAGATTATTGGCCAATTCTGTTACAATAAATGTTCCCGTGTGTGCAAGGCTTCATGCGTAGGCTAGCAAATTTGGCCAGATGAGTGGATGGATTTGAGGAAAAATTTTACCACGTCGGAAACTGTTTTCCGGTCGCCTACTAAGCTCAAAGAGAACTGTAGACAGAAAACGTAAGGTTAAGGTGAAGAATCCGTGGCTCCGGCCGGATGCCCGGAGTTTGGCATTCGATTTCCGGATCAATCCGGGTGAAAGGGAAGTCTCTGAACGGCTGGGAATACGACGGGATGCGACGCGTGATTTGAACAAGAGTGCCCTTTCAAGAGGAGCAGTGTCTCGCAGCGGACTTCGACCGGTGACGGTGATCGAAGGTTTTGCAATGGGAAAATTTTTCCCGGAGATGAAATTGCATTTCAAAAACCAGTGGAATGAGATTCCGTCCGCGTAGAATAAAGCTCTCGAGTGTGATTATTGGCATCGTTATTCATAGTCCAGATCATTATTCCCCCTGAATTGAGAAGACTTTAAAAGTTAAAAACTTTACCTACACTCATACATATGCATACAGTAATTCCCTCTCGGGTATAGTTATTGCCATAAGCCTTGGGAATCTGGCTTCCTTTGATTAGTTTACTCTGTTTTTCTCTGTCCTCACAAACCAATTTCTCACCTCATACACTCCTGCATTGCTCCGTTCATGCTCTCCTATTCTTAACACCCAAAATGTTCCTTCTTTTTCGTGTCTCTCCGATCACACTCACCCATACCTTTCATAGTGTACCTCTTCCTGTCTCACCATTCACTCCACTATCGTCTATTTAGTTGTTGGAATCTCTTCCATTGTCTCCACATGGCTAAACCAACGAAGCGCACTCCTTTCATTTGTCCTTTACGGAAGCATCCAAAAAACGTTCTTTCTACTCCCACTCATTCCTAACCCTATCCATCCTACTTTTTCCCCCAAACACTTCTCATATATTCCATTTCCACTTAGCCTATCTTATACTAATCCTGACTTAGTCATGTTTCGCTGCCTTACAGTAATGCAGATACCAATAATTGTGCCTTTCAGAACTTATTTATTGCATTAACTAATTTCACTGCTTTGCTTGGATTGTAGAGAAAGGAGGATTTGGATACTTGATGCGGGTTTAAGATCATATAATGAATAATAAATTTAATTGTTTCCATAAAATAAGAATGTTATTAACAAATGAAGTATTTAGGCAGCACTTTGGGAGTACCTGATGTGGGGCTACCATTAGGTCAACCATGCGACAATTTATTGTAAGGAATAATAATTACAAATATTCACAATGATAATGTGTTGTATAAAAATCAACTTAAATTGCTTTATGAACAAGACTCAGGTTTCACAAGTCTCCAGAATTAAGCAAATAATGACATTATTTCACCACTTATCGCTTAAATGAATTCATATGTGCTTATGTATGAATACGCATATACTTATGTATGCTCATTATCATACCGATACATGTGTACGCACTCGTATTCACTTACATACATACTCGACAATCCACTTTCAGCCATACAGGCATTTGATTATTTACAGTCTAGATATGGTGACATATGGATTTATTTTAATATCTAAACAGTTTTTATATAAATATAAATTAATTTCTGTTTGATATTACACTAATTACATGAAAATTACTTAATGAAGGTTCAATGTCTCTTAGTTGATGAGTAATAATCAAAGTTAAACCTACCGCAATTTATCTTGTTTATCCCCGGTTTTATATCATCTAGGATAAAATTAAATATTTTTTCTCTATGTCGGCAAAATATTTTTGCAATAGCTTTCTATTTGGATCGGTTACCTCAATTGCTGAGTGAGTACCGTAAAATGGACCGAAAGGATAACAAACCAGCGGAAACATGGATAAATAGCTGGAACTTCCTTATAAAAATTGAGCTCCTCCAAATACACTCTCATAGGAAATGTCACCATTTCACCTCCAAAACATTTACATCTTTACAAGGCTGGTGACCCTGCTACACGCCCAAGCGGCGGGTCGCGGGGTAGTAAGTAGATGTAGATAAGAAACTGTCAGGAAGACAAATTCCAGATGGATCACTCACTGAAGCAACGAATATTTAAGAAAAATAATAGAAGAAAAACCGAGCGAGGAATGTTGAGGCCCAATTACTCTGGGATATGAAATAAGAGAGATAAAAAGTAAAGAAATGTTGAGTGATTTCCCTTGGATGGTACAATGTAGTATGGTTGTATGTAGATGTAGAAATGTGGTGGAGCTGTATAGTGAAAATAAAAAAATAAATGTTGAGAAACTTAGAAGTTGTTAACGTGAAGTTGTTTTCTCGATCCACTACGGAATACCACAAACTTTCTTCCCTAACAGACACTCCCATAGAGTTTTCCCTTTGTTGGAATTCGTGTAGCTGTAATACGGCCTCAGAATTGATCTAATTGGATTCTTTTATGATTTATCGAAATGTGGTCCATTGAAAGTTACATATTATTGTGTGGATGCGTTGAAGACGAAGACTCATTAATTTATATTATTCAGAGTAATTGGGTTATCCGTGAGAACATTTTTTCGATGGGTATCAATTTAAATTAACGCATATCATTTCGCCCGTTTTTCATGCGTATTTTCCAATTCAAAATCGCGTTCAAACATCAATTAAGAGTAATTCATTTGTTCTAATAGCTGTCGATTGGTGCTAATTTTGTCGTGAATTATAAAGTTGTCAATGAATTTTATGCACTTCTCGAGTTTAATTATTGTATTTGCACCCCATTGGTTTGTGATGTCATGGATACGCATTTGAACACTCTTGTAGTTGAACAGTTTTGAATTTAATAAATGTTTTTTTTATTATTCCGAGTTTATGTACGATTACCGTTGCGAGAAAGAATCTTAACCAGTATTTCCCCAGCTGAAGCCCAGCCTTAAGGCACGTGTCTGGCAATAAAACACGCAGTGCGATTTTATAGAGTAAGCTGCGGCTATTTTTAAGCCAGAGGCTATTTTTACTCACGCGTCAAGAATTTTCTGCCCCCGGCAACAGCGGTTCGTCACGTATGGGTGTGGACTGGTGGAGGATATTGGCGCGACACGTGTGCGACAGTGGCGCCTCCTGGGAGATCCAGTGAATCATTTGAATAGCAATGCGATAAGAGCGAGCAGAGCAACGTTGAGGCCGAAGTAGGAAAAGAATTTAGACGCACGGACGATGGCAAACGGTAGCTCGTCTTCGTGAGGAAAATTACACATTCCTGGAATTGCTTTCTGAATGAAAATTGTTTGTTTACTCTCATACATCTCGTCTACCAACAAACTCTTACAGAAGTGCATTGTCTCCTGTGCTGGTATATTTTCTTTTGAGGTGCTGAAGAGATCGCAGATCGGGAAACAGGCAATCGCACTCTTCGAACGAACAGAAAGATGTTTTGCATGGAAGGTGAGAGTGGTATTGGTGGAGGTAATGAGAAGCAACAACATTGAGTTTAGTGTTGTACGTTTTCGAAATTTGGAGTCTTGAGGAAAGAAGACTGCATTAGGCTCCAGGCGTTTGAAATATTATTATAGAGAAGGATGGAGAAGGAGCGAAGGATTCTTTTAATGGTTGAGGCGCTCGCGGAACAAAAAATATTGTCGTGTTCATAAATGGGAAAGATACCACCAAATGAAAGGATACGAAGAAAAGGATGGTGAAGACAGACGAGGTGCATGGGTTCGCCCGGTTCATAGACGTGGGTATTGTTAGAAGTGGAGAATAAAATACTGAGTAAGTTTGCTATACTGTTATAGAGGATTGTTGAGAAAGTTTATTCAACTTAAAAGTCTTAAAAGTTAAAAAAGGAGGGAGACTTTATGAAGTAGGTTGGAATACTTTGTAGGTGATAGGAAGAGGTAATCAGGGGAAAGAGATGATGGAGGCTGTGATTATCGCGATATATTAGCAATGGAAAAAAGAAAATAGGTCATTACGGATGGAGTCAGAAAAGGAAGAGCGTGTGCCAAGCGGAGGAAGAAAGGGATGAAAGTAGGTGAGAGGGGTTGCTATTAGCTCAGTGATGAGTATGCATAATTTTTCTCCAATCACATGTTCGTTAAAATAGTCTGAGCGAGGTATTATTTCACAAAAATCTCAGTGAATATGACATTATTGGGAATATGGGATATCAAACTGGGAATATAGATATCAAAATATTGGCCACCTACCGCACTACGTTTCGAGATATTATCCAAAAATTAGAAGCTGTTTTACTCGGGAAATGATACGCATATTCCCTTCAGAGAGATTTATTTTAAGAAATGAGGAATTTTTGACGCATAAATCTCGTTATAAATTAAGCAATGCGTAGTATTTTTGTTTTTTCAACTATTTCTGAGAATAATACTCGCCACAGCCACTGTAATAATGACGGAACGTAAATATTTCCACCAGTATAACTTTAGGTACAACTATTTTCGACGCAAAAGCGTCATCGTCAGGCACCTGTTACTTGTTTTACCCAAAAGTTGAAGCTAGTTTTACCTAAATAGATCGTGGTAGAAATATACATTATATTTTTACCTCAGTTATGATGGATTATCACCTAATTAAGCCTGAGAATATCGAATATATGTCATCAATATACTCTCCGGAGTAATTTGTAAAGCATAAAAAATCAATGATAAAACTTTCGGTCGTGAGGATGTTTCCATCATTCGGCGTGAAAAAATAAGTCAATTGTCTGACTTATAGTTCATGTGTTTAGTTGTTGAGATTTCAGTATTATAAGCAATATTTAGCGGCGTTAGTATCAAAATATTTACTTCATGCTTCTAATAGCTGCTGTTAATTAAAAAATGGAGATGTGGTCTCCATTAATACTATAGAAAAATTTCGTTCAAACTACGTACAACCCATTAACTCCCTGTGTCCTCATTTAATCCAAAGAGCAGTATGTTACTGTCCCTTGAGACTTTGTTTGTACTGCGTCGCTTAGTAACACAGTTTAACACCTCCTTCCTCACATTTTCGTTATTATTAAGCTGCTTTTCGCTGAAGAACATACTTTCGTTTTATGTTGTGGTAGACTCGGTGAGATCTCTTCGACTCATTATTCTCCAATAGTTTTTATATAAACTAAGTTACTGTAATATTCATGTATGATATAGATTCCATTCTCTGCTATAATCTTGATATATTTTTGAATCGATTTTTAAATACTTTTTCTGTTATTTTTTAATGAAGTTTTCGATATCTTCCCTTTTATAATAATTATAATATTTAGGGGTAGATATATTACCTTTAAATCGCTAATCTGCGTCTCCATGGAAAAACCGTTGAAAATTCTGGCAGTGAGGTCATGAGTCACGAGGCAGTGGGGTTATTTTTTTTACGAGGACCGTGGAGGTCACGAGTGTGGGATGAGTCCACCGGAGGGCGCGGATATCAAGCCGGCATTTATAGATTCAAGGGACGGAGTGCGCTGCGACGCCTGTAGGAGACGACGGGCGTCGTCGTCATGGCGTCCTGGAGCGTCCTGGCCATCGTCGCTCTTCTTTTTTTTTCCTACAATTCCTGGCGACGCGTCGGCTCCGACGATATTTTTTCACATGGAAGTTGACAGCGTCTCGCATCCCATCGCGGACGCGGGTAAAAAAAATAGTTTTTTTTCTCAAAACATTTGATTTCCTTCACATTTTTTTATCATTTGTGTCATTTTTTATTTTCGTGTCCTCCCCCTTTCGGCTATGTATCTTTTTGGCTAATGTCACGGCCAGGCCGGACGGCCGACGAGAAATGTCACTCGGCAAATATCCGTTCTGCGTCTCTTTCATGCCTTCCTCTCCCTCCCGATCCTCCCTCCACCCCCCCCCCCCACATTCCGCCCCCCAGGGTTTTCGAGAACGTGGATTCTCGGAACGGCGTCGTATAATAAAGTAAAAAAAAAAAATAATTTCTCGGTAAGGCTCTCAAATCTTCGTAATTTCGGATCGAATCCGCCGAGAACATGGCTCCTCGTATTTTATTGTTCCAAAAACTTGCCGTCGTTACCTTCATGATAAATTGATCTTGCTATTCTTTGCGCTCGGTCTTTATTTGTGGATTCCCGTGTTTAACTTTTTTAATTTACTGTTTTTCAAATTCACCCTAGTGATAATTTGTAATCTTGAATGTTGTATTTTAATGCTTTAAGGCCTAATAATGTGGAATCGATCCATCAGCAGGAGAAATGAATTCTAACGATGGAAACAGTGCTTGATAATATTCCGTATTACGGTCTATCTTCCAATACCTATGAAAAACTCTTCGACAGTTCGCCAGGTATTATAATGAAGCTCGCTCTATTAAACTATTAAAATATATGTTTAATATGAATGACATCACGTAAAATCATTGCATAGATTTCATATCATCACCTCTTGTCCGTTTGTGATATTTTTTTGCCTACAGTATTTTTTGTCTCAAATCTCTGCCTCGATATCCATTTTGAATCATTACTCTGATCCTGGAGCTAGGGACGCAAATTTATTACCAGCAATCGTGGGCGCACGGTTGATTTTGTATTTAAAATATGCTTCTTTTTCCTCGACAATCTCGCATCTTCCTTGATCTTAACAATTGAAAGTGATGAAATAACAAGGAAATACTCGTTTCACTCCTGCTTCATTTTGATGACGGAACTGGTTTAGTTTAGTAATGGAAGAGCCTTTGAGCGGTTATAACCTGAAGACCTGACTGCATTTTTCACTTATGTTCGTAATTCCAATCTACGTAGACCAAAACTAGAACACCTCAATTAAAGTTTCACCCGTAGATGAGACGATCGTCCGATCTTCATTCACTTCTTTTGTTAAACTTATATTTTAAAAGGTATATTCACCAAATTATACACGATTATAGGTAGTGCAAGAGATATTTTTGCACATAAACAAGCTACCTTGTGCTAGATTGAGATAGCATCTAGCGTTATTATTTGCCGATCGTGATGGTGTAGTAATTGACGAGCTCTGCCGATTGATTTGAAGATTATTCGCATGATGAGGCTTTGCACAAATACAGGGAAAAAAGTTTCTACATATGGTTGAATAGCTCGACATTTCAAAAGATTTTGGTTTATTTTAACAGGTTAGGAAAGGTAAGTAGTTAAACAGAAGAAGAATAGGAATGAGTGAGAAGTCTACTTTGTTGAGACATAATTGAAAGAAGGTAAGAGGAGACTGTATTGGGAAATCAAAAGGCTTGAGTCTCAGAGGATCTAGTGGAGGTACGCGTATATTACCGGTCGTGTATGACGTGCCGGAGTCCTTATATCACTTCAATTAATCCACTAAATTCCTTATAATTTGAACGATGTTGGTGAAGTTCTTTGATCTTTTCCTTTTAGCTTTACTCAAGTACCTCCGTAAAATGTTTCCTTTTCCCGGTATCTTTGAATATCCTTGGCTCTCGCATTCGATCCGGACCGCGAAAACTTTCACCCTAATAATCTATATGATACATCTTAGTCGATACATGATTTAGGGCGCGCAGACAAAATAAGATATATTTTGAAAACATTAAATCCCACTTATAAACAACGATTATTCAACAATTCTATCTTAGCCATCAGCTGGTACACGAAATATTTCTCCTAATTTTGCTGGTGCGCAAGTCTAAAAAGGTTGAAGAACAGTCTTGTTGTGTTCAAAATATTTATAATCTACGCTGAAATTGATTAGCGTCGTGCTAACTACAGGTGACCTCTAAAGGACTCAAGCTTATACGCTTGTCTTGATTTGGCCAATGTGGGGTTTAGCGGGTGACTGCGTGTTAAGCGTCTTGGGTTGAAAAGTCGATTATTTTTGTTTTCGATGCTCACCAGTTATACTGTGGTACCTCGACTTGCGAACGTGATTCGTACTTGTTCTACAACCGTGTCTCGAAGTAGTTTTCCATTTAATGCAATGGAAAATCATTAATCCGTTCCCAGATTCAGGTATTTATGAAACAATCTCCATGCGGCTATAAAGTACTTATATTTTTTCATTCTCTAGTTTTCCAGCATTGCATAAAAATTACTCTCCATAAAATAATTTTTTTTAACAATTTTTCGTGACTTTTTATGGTTTAGCTGTCGTCAGTATTTCTTTTTGCTTCTCAAGAGGGGATTTTTAATAAAATAACCATTTCAAATATGACCGAGTATAGTCATTTTCATAAGTTTTCTATGGTGATAAATAGCATCGTCGTTGAAGACCTTGGTTGTTCCAAAAACTACGGTTTGGTTTGGATCCCGCTTACAAACCAGAAACGCTGCGTTTGAAAATCATCTCATAATGTTTTTTCGAGAATAATTTGGTATACAGAGGCGAAAATTTGAAAAAGAAATCATTGAACGGTTCTAAATTCGAGGAGGTTCTATTGCTAATCATTTTAAACCTCGAGATGTATTTTAAATGATTAGCGTGCAGACATTAAAGAAAGAACGATTTCGTGATCGGCCATTTGCACTGAGCGATGTCATTTATTCGATATCTAGAACTCCGTCGAGTTAAAATAAGAGTCCTTTTGAGACAGCCTCGTTTAGATCATCAGGGGTTGCAACTCTGGTACCGTGCTGAATTTGCTTCCCACCGATAAGAATTGCCGTCGACTTCAAACCGACCTTTGGGAACCTATTGATCTTTCGTTTATTAGCTCTTATCCTATTGCTTTTTTTTAATATCGGAAACCTACCTTAAGGACCTTTGCCCACCGGTGTTCAATTTGCAAAACGAAAAATTTTACCGACTTGATATTCTGGTTTTCCTTTGGGCTTATTTTATGTCACCGCGAGTCAGTTGATTACGCCGAAGGCGCCTTGGTCCGACCTCTCTATTTTTACTGCCGTTAATCGACGCGCAATAAAATTAATGGCAGGAAATCAGCCCGGTGGTGATGTAATACGATCCCTTTGGCAAGGAAATGGAAGTTTTTGGGTCGCCTGAAGTGCGACATATTGTCGCGTGGAATGCCAGAGGCGATGAATTGAAAAATTTTCCGAATTTAAAATAAAGATTCAAGCTTTGTGTCGGATCATTTACCTTGAATATTTGTTTTTTTCGCAGAAATTAGTTCATGCGTTTGTCTGTTTGTTTACAGATTTAAAACAAAAACATTTCCTTCATTACGTGGAGTCTTGTTTCTAGCTATTTTCGCTATACCAGATACTCTTCTGCTGCTGTGGAGTTGAAATCAAAGAAGGTGATTCATATCTGTTGTCATATTATGAGGAAAAAATTTGTACTTTATTTAACATTTCGGTTAATATAATACCCGCTGCCTGCAGATCGGGATTGCTGTATTGCTAAGCATTGTCCCGCGTTAAAAACCAACCTTTTTTGACACGTAAGATGATCCAACGCTGTTTCAGAGACGCGTTGTTTTGCGGGTGCAATCTCAATGTCTCTCTTTTGCGATCGTGTATTTTTCTCTTCGATGACAAACAATGGCGCATCGACGCACGCGAGCGTGCTCGGCTCTCATCTGTTTTTTTGTTGTTGTATATGCTGTTGGAATACAAGCAGTCGCATGTTTCACACGCCCGCTACAGAAGTCAATTGCAGAGGGCACGGTTGGCGTGGTTCTCTGCAATCGCGGCCTTTTCCATTTCTCGCTGGTGAAAATATGCGAGTTGAGCTTCAAGCATTATCCATGTAAAGGGAAGTGTGCGTTGGTGTTTCTCTGAGGGGAAATTCCTAAAATGAATTCTTTCTCTCTGTTTCGGAAGGTCTATCGCTATTGGATTGGAAATATTTCCTCTAATTGCGGCATTTCCGTATATTCCAATCACGGACTCCTTTATTTTTATAACCGATCGATCACATTTGTGAACGGAAATATTTCTAGCCCTCCGGATATAACTCAATTTCGCTGGTGAGTACGTCGTCTTGACTAAAAAAAGGAAATATTCCCGGGTATAAGCTTTCTATTTCGGAATAGCTTTTATTAGCGATGCGGGTTTTTAATAGTAAGTTATCTCAGCAAAATCTAGGTTGTGTAAATTCTTTTACGGCTTTAATATTGATAATTATTAGTTTAATATTGAATTCACATTCAAGTACGATATCGCCGATGTCTTTGGAAGCATAAATGTGTCGAATCTGGTATAAATGATTACTCTTGGTTAGCAGTGTAGACAGGCGAGTAACCTAATTCCCTTCCTAACTGGACTAATCCTTGTGTATTCGAGAACGAAAGCTTTCGCGGTGTTCTACGTTGATCTCCTTCATTTTTCGGGTTTTACCGCGTCTTTTGTTGGATAGTGACGACAGTTTCGCTGACACTACTCTCAGCGTCTTCAGGTCGAAGATTCCGGTTCATGAGTGATACATGGAGGAGAATCTTGAAAAGGACCAATGAAAGAGCTGCACCAAAAATTGGCGGAAAATAGGTCCTATATTATGAGGGCCAAACTCATGAACCGACCTCTTCGACCTGAATACGCTGACAGTAGTGTCAGGGAAACTAATGTCACTATCCAATAAAGGACGCGGTAGAAACCGAAAAATGGAGATCATCCTTGTGTATTCCTTGATCGCCCATATTGTTGATTTATTTATAATTGTAGACGAAGATGATGGACTTATTTCCTGTTCATCTTGAAAAACTGTCAACGTATATTTTTTTTGATAAGTATGTGTCACATTTTAACCATAGAGACTATAGGAATTGTATACGATTTTTTTCAAAGACCTTATTTAAAGTGCGTGATTTTTTAAACCGAGGCTAACTTTGCTGTCTTTATGCTACATCTGCCCTGTTTCCATGAAAACTGTAATGAAATTAATTAGTCACCAGAAAAAGAGTAAAGATCACATGTAATCTTTCCTTTTCAAAATCGCTTTAAATGTGAAGTCTTAGTCCACCACGATATTCACATTAAACATGGAAGATAAACTCATGAAAAATCTATGATTAAACTCTTAAGAGTGGGTTGATGCAGCTATTGTTTAAAAGCGGCGAAAAATCGTAAGAATACAAGAGAAAAAAGGGTAACCACGGATGCCAAATTTGGGTGCCCATAAATTTTTTTAAACATTTATGAAAGCAGCCGACTCTCCTTGTTCAGAGAGGCGTGAAGTTTCTGGCGTCACCTACGTTACTCACTGAGAGCAGTCTGCTTTCACGAATTACTTTCAAATTATTCCATCGCCGTAATTGGGCCTTGAGAAACTTTGTAGAGCTTCTGAATTAGAAAATGAGTCTGCGAGTTCCTTTTTTCGAGGTCATGGCGTTTTCTTTGAATGCATGACTTAATTTTGGAAATATTTTCCTTCCTCAAAATGGAAAGTACGTGGGTAATTTTTACGAAAGGCCACATCCTTGATTGTGATTTTTTTTAGCTCAATAAGCTCTCTAAATGCCGAAATCCTCGTATATCTTTACGCCCCATTTTACCTAATTGTTGAAATGACAGTTGGTCTAAATATTTCATTATCACTCGTGGGCAGCTGACGTTCTCATATGCCCTGCAGCTCGTATTTCGGCGAATTTTCTTGAATTTTAAGGCCATGATGGTGGAGTGAGAGACAAAATAGTGTTGCGGTCCTTGTGGAATAACTTTTCAGCTTCATGGAATGATGGCTGTTTAGTAAGAAATAAATCCGTTTGTTGAGAAACGAGTTTCTTTTGAGATGCGCCTATCGTGGTGCAAAGCTAAGGATTTGAAAGCAATAACATTGCAAGTGCTTGCTGCAAACCCACATCATATTCACTTTACCAAGTACCTAGTTGCTCAGTATGTATTGGCTAATTTTCTTGACGATTGTACTCATTAAGTTCTATCACTTATGATGCAGTATTGCCACTATTAATTGGGAATGGAAGAGAATTTTTCTAGGAGTGGAAAGCAATAATAAATTTGACACGTTTTTATCCCGTCAACCTTCTCGTTTTTTTTTTGACTAAACGAACTCTAAAACTAAAAATGAAATGATAAAAGCTGTCCAATCTTTGTTAACATCAATGAAATTGGAAGCTATAAGCATAAAAAACACCAAGAAAAGGAGGATATAAATCAATGGCACACTTTAAACAGGCTATCCTACGTAATAATCTGTTCACGCCTCTTCTTGTTGGCTATTTCACAGTAACTGCAAATTGCTCCTGATAAAATGTTTGCGTTGGCTTAGCTAGGTTGGGATTTTCTGCCAAAATTTTCTCCAGTGAAAAGTTAAGTTGACGCAAGTGCTCTGATATAAAAATGCGCCACGAACGCCATGCGTCACGAAAGATCACCATAAGAGATGTAGAAATCATTTTTTTTCATCATCGTCGAAGCTTGCTCGCTTCGGCTAAGAACAGTCTCTTGGAGTATCAAGCACGTTTGTTTCGGGTGTAATACTAAGCAAATGAACCTCTCACGAAGGTAACTGCAAATTGCGCGTGACAAAATAAATTCTGTTGGCTTTGCTCGGTTGGGATTTTCTGCCAAAACGTTCTCCAGTGAAAAGTTAAGTTGACGCAAGAGTCTAATACAAAAATGCGCCACGCACGCCAAGCGTCACGAACGATCACCATAAGAGATGTAAAATTCATTTTTTTTTCATCATCTTCGAAGCTTGCTCGCTTCGGCTAGGAACATTCTCTTGGAGCATTAAGTACGTTTGTTTCGGGTGTAATACTAAGCAAATGAACCTCTCACGAACGACATTTCTCGTACACATGCGATTTTTTTTATAGTAGACTACCGCAAGAGTGACGCAGAAACAAAAAACACCACCCGTTTTACGCGGCTGTCGTCAGTTGGTCATTCCGATCCCATTCCGACCTCGACCGATAAACGCTCACCGTTTCTTTTTTTCATTCTGGCTCTCTCCGAGAAGAGATTGGAAACAAAATTATCTTTCTCCGACCTTAAAACGATCACTTTTTACGGGAATTTTTGGCGGCCATCGGGCAGGAAGGAATAAATTTTGTGTTTATTGGTGGAACATCAAATATGGGGAACTGTCTCAAACTGACCTCCCGCCGGGATCTTTTTCCAATCACGAAAAACCCGGCCGCTCGTATTATACACGCGTGTGACGCTGTTGCGCTTCTGTTTTATGCCCATTCTCTTGGTCGCTTTATCCTTTTTTTAAGGCCCAGTGTCAACTTTTATTACGCGAATTCCTCGAGTTTCGGGGCCTTTGAGGGGATGGGGGGTATTTCGATTCGGTTGGCCTACATACGGAAAGTGGAATGTAAAGCTTTTGAGCCGATAAAACTAGGATATTTCGAATGCCGAAGCAGAAAATGTGAAAAACATATGGCGACATGAGATGGAGGTAGGAAAGGAAAAAGGTTTTAAATACTATATTCCCACGTGTAAACTTAGAATGAGATCTATTTTCATTTGAAGAACCGAAGAAAGGAGACAATGTATTATCAGGGTGTCCAGCAGCTGGGCATTTGAAAATTCCCTGAGATTTCCATGTTTTCCAGACATAATTTTTATTTTTCCAGAGGAAATATTGAATTTTACCCGTTAATTATAAGAGAATGCTCGGTTTGTTCTTTGGGTGATTAAAGGTAAGGATTATTTTTAAACTTGCATATTTGGAGGAAAATAAACACAAAACTTTGAAATAGTTTGAGAGAAAATCACAACACCACCCTTCTTAGATTTAAACATTGTCATGCTGGTGCTCAGAAACAAGGCTATATCACAGCCAGACTTCGCTATGAATAGCATTGATATAAAATGATCAACAACTTAAAAAACTGAAGAAATTGACTTTTTCCACATTTTGCTAAATGTGACAACGCAAGGGACATTTGACTTCGCAACTTACCGATAAAGGCACGTTCTTTACGCCACTGATTTACAGGCTATGACCAATAAGAACACAATGTACCAATATAGAAAATATTGTACCTACTTTCGGTGATTACAGGAGTGAAAAATACGACAACGCAAGGGAAATTTGACTTGGCAACTTGTCGAAAAAGGCACATTGCTTCCATTGCTGTTTTATATATTGACACCACAGAAAATTCCAGAGTAAATTCGATATTTTCGTGAGATTTCCCTGATATTTCCAGTGAAAATAAAATTCCCTGAGGTTTCCCAGTCTTACCGGTTTTTCAGAGTGCTGGACACCCTGTGAATTATCTTATGAATTCACTACTCTCATCTTTATGCAGCTTACGGCAGCTGTCGTTCATCTGCGTTTGGCGTTATCTGAAATTTGCACTCAAACTCAAAAATATTATTTTTATATTTTATTTGGCTATGAATATGGATACCAATGATGGAAAAAGCTTTAGAAAAACCTTATCGGGTTCAAATTGTCTATTTTATATCTGTGTTTTATTATTTTTGTTGCTTAAATTTAATTCAAATTTTTTCTGCTGTCACTCACAACACCTGGCGAAAAATACTTGGATGTAGTGTACGAATCGCATATAAGATCGCATTAAAATGAAAATGTCGCTGTGTAGACATTTAAAATCATACGCCATAAAGCTTCTACCTAAACGGAGTTTTTCGACTTAAAACGCGATTATTGTTAGAAATTATGTAACTTGCGCAGAATGGTGAAAATCTGTTGCCACCACAATGAGCGTATTAAGACAAGGAGCCTTTTATTCGGAAGAGAAAGATTTTGCGTAATAATTTCGTCTAAATTTTTAATCCTGCCTCAAAAACTCTAGTCGTAACAAGCTTTGATCAAGTAATAAATATTACAATATAATTCTTATACTATTTCCATTACTTGGGGAAAGGACGACAAGGGTAGACTTCTGGCTTCCAAGATGTGTGGAGGAGAATGGAGAAGGTGGAGGAATGGGAAGGAAGACAAACGAGGAAGTTCTTGGTATGGTGGGGGAGGAAAGGAAACTTCTAATTGTGAGCAGGAGGAGGCAGAGCAGGCGGCTGGAGGGAGCAATAGGATGGGCTGCTCAAGGGTAGAGGGAAGGATTCTGTGTAATCGAGGAAGGAGGAGGATCGTCTTTATGGAAGGGATGAAAATGGGTATGACGTTCGCAAAGATGAAAAATGAAATATCCGTAAACAGGGACTTGCACACGTGAAAATCTTGATGATTTTTACCTATTCACTCTCATTTAGACCTACCTTAACCGGTAAATCACCTATTTATAAAAAATAAACAATTCCTGTTCCGCCTGCATAGCGAGTTCCATCACCTAAACATATGTTCTCAAATGAAATGAGATCCGAGATTATTTCGGTTTACATAAAAAGTTACAGGTATGGGAATAACTTGAGGTAGGAGTCAAACTGGGAGGGTATCTTATAAAATCGGTTATATTCGCGGACGATCAGTCATTGGTTTGTGGATCTTCGAAGAGACTACAAGCTTTGGTAGATGCTTTAGAAATGCAGTGCGGGATATTCGGAATGAAGATAAATCATAAGAAAACAAAAGTAATGAGATTCTCTAGGACAAAGAAAGTCGGAGTAAACAAACTAGAGCAATTAGAACAGTTTAATTAATTTACTTAGATAGCACGCCAGATGAAAACGGACATCGTAGCAAAGACATACGGAAGAGAATAGCGCTAGCGAAGGAGGCGTTTAGCAATAGAGGAGAGTTGATGACGGGGACAATGGGTAAGGGTGTGAAGAAGAGGCTGATGAAGAGCTTGATATGGAGTGTAGCGTTTTATGGGGCAGAAACGTGGATCCTGAGAAAGAAGGACGAGAATAGGCTGCAGGCATTTGAGATATGGGTGTGGAGAAGGATGGAGAAGGGTAGGTTGATGGAAAGGAAGACTAACGAGGATGTGCTTGAGATGGTGGGCGAGGAAAGGAAACTTCTGAATGAAATCCGGAATGGGCAGGTTAGATGGCTGAAGGATGTAATGAAGGGTGATGGGTTGCTGAAGAGTGTGATAGAGGGAAGGATGTTAGGCAAGCGGGGAAGGGGAAGAAAGAGAATAGGTTTCATGGACGGGATGAAGAAGGGTAGATCTTATGCAGAGACGAAAAAAGATATACTAGAGGGAGATAGGCCCCTGTATGTGTAAAAGACCGGGGGAGATTCTCTGACATTCAACAAAACCTACCTTTACCAGGAGAATACATTATAACTTTTAAAAAGTTACTAATATATGCCCTTCATGACCCACGACTGCGCCCCCAGCTACTATAAACATCAGCACAGGATTCAACCTGGCGCATCCGTCGTAGATCCATTTAGTTGTACCGTGCATGCACACATCCGCCGCGCGCGTCAATCGTACTTTGTTTGTCGATGTCCGCTGTCAGTCGATTGATTGCGACGATCGATTCCATGTTCTATCTAAAAGGGACCGAACCACCACACCCTTCTATCCCCTTGCCCCGAACCCTGACATTCCCTTAGTGTGCCCCCCTCGCATGCTGAAGTCAGGGGTTGGGGGTTTTAAAAGGATATAGCGGTCCCTTTTACCGCATTTATGTCTCGGAGGATATTCGGGATGGAAAGGACCCTTAGAAGAGAGAACGAGTCGTCCTCTGTAATTTCGTAGATGGAGGGAGAGAGTGGAATCGTCAGGGGTGTCCCCCCGAACTGATTTGTCAAAGCAATCCGCCGGGAAGGGATGGATGTAATTATCCCGAGGAACCAGGTTTGGACCGTTTCCTTCCTTCACTCTTCATTGGGCTCGGTAAAATTTCTTTTGATCATTTCCGCTGGGAAAAATGTTATTTTTGGGGATTGGTGCGAGAATTGGTCCGGCGAGCACGTTTTACCCGATTCTCCTTCGAGATTTTTCCAAGATCAAAGTGACGGAAAGAGTATACCAAAGTGCATTACAAGATCGGGTACCCGCATAATGGTTATAATTACTCTTGAAGTATCCTTTAAATGTCTGCTATATGACGTCACATCTCCATGATACTGATTTACTCAACAATTGTAAATGGTGCTTTTATCTATTGCTTGAAATCTTACAATAGTGCTTTTGTCTACTGATGTTAAAGAAACAATCCTAGTCAAAGACTTCACGGCCAGTTACCTCCCTATAGTGGTAGAATTTGGTAGAGACTCACCTAGAGAAAGATATTATTAATTTTTCTTTTGAGCGTTCCTCATACGTTGCCAAACTTACTATATTTATGCTCACTTATAGGCCACGTCGGCTCCCATATCGAGACCCGCGCTAAATTTAAGTTACTTTAGGGAATAATATTTAGCTGATTCCACGCACACTCAACCAAAAGGCTATGCACCCGTACTCGACCATATCCGATTTTCATGATTTCTGGCTCATAGGAAGAATACAAATAGGAATGACGATTTTCCAAATGTTAGTCTTCTGTAATTATAAATGTTACTTGTATATAAATGTGCACTTCAAATATCACAAATTAGCGCAAATTGGCGCGCCGCGGCTCCGAATTCTATCTCCGATAAACGACATTCTAGCGTCATATTTAAAATATAATGAAGTTTTCGTAGTTAAAACATATTGATATGTATTTTCTATCAATATTTGGCTTCCTAGACCTATACTGTGAGCTCCCAGATGGCTTTCATTTTTCCTATTTTTTTAAACTTTGGTCCATGTTTCGGGCCCAATATCTCCTAAATAATTGATAACATATGGTCAAACTTAATTTTTTTTCGAGCAACAAGAACACAGGACTGTACTTTAAAAGCATAAACTTTAATTTGTGGCACGCTTCCTATGCACAATGGAGAAACAAAAACGGAAAGATGAAAATGTTGCTACTCTTGGCGCTTACAAAAAGCGAAATTTGACATCTCTTTTTTGGTTGAAAAATATATTTTACTATAGCTTAAACATTTATCTTTCATAAATAAAAATAAAATTGGTGGGCTATTTTGTCAAAAACATAAATGATGGGACGAACGTAATGCCCTGCCACGCGCGCGAACTATTTGAAAAATGACACGGAGAGTTATGCGGGTGGGCTACGCATGCGCCGTGCGTCGGATATCCAAGTGAAGCAGTGATACGTAAATAATTCCTTCTAACCTCCACTTCTACCCGTATGAAGATTTACCAAGTATTATAAACAGAGGTTGGAGGAGAAATGTATCTTCTGCACATCATGTACTGTTCGAGTCCACGAAGACAAAACGTCTTCAATTTATGGGTCTGGTAGTTTATGTACCCATTTTTCACGTACAACCAAAATAATTCTTTCCAGTCATCTCATGGCACAAAGAACGCTTTAGTTACTCTCTGACGCCTGGAAGATGCTTGCATGAAACTGCTTGGGCAATAGAAAAAATATTTATAAAGATCGGATATGTTTATGACTTAATCTGTTGGCCTTCATTTGGACTGAGGAACGATGTTTATAACCTTAGCGTTGGGCGCATACTGCCGATGTATACTCTCCCACCATACCAGGGTGGTGATATCTGACATGTTTATCTTGGGCGTGAAATGAGTGCCTGGATGGAAAATATGCTTGCTCTTCCGTTTACGTGTGAAAGCTTAAATTCAAGGAATATGTTCTTACCACGCCATTAAATATGACCGATATTTTACTCGGTGTTCGGGCGAAAGTGTAGTGCCTCTTTTAGAGACAATGCTTAGTTTGTGAAATCTGGACTTCAAGAGGTAACACTGGAATTCAGTTAACAAGTTTATTACGTGTTGATATCCGGGACGTCACTGCGTTGACTTAGCACGCAAAAATATCCCCATCCACCTCCATGCCCCTGGAGACAAAGTGCGTTGAATACCTAATGGGTGACAGTGACTTTGAATAACCGGAGGTGATCAATAGTAGCGTGAATGAAGCTACATCAACCCTTCTATAAATCGAAGCGGAACGAACAATTTTGGTTGCCCATGAAAATTGGGCTCGAATAATGAACTAACGCAGGAGGTTAAAATAAAGTACGTATCACTGCTTCACTTGGATATTCGTAGCACGGTGCATGCGCACCTTGTGTCGTGAAGGGCTTAAAATACTAAATGAACCTGCACTGAATAAATTTAAAATGATATTCCTTGTGTCGTCTCTTGTATGGGTGAGAGCATTTCACACTTCGTTTTTTGGGTGTTAGGAGAAGTTGCAGTTAAGCTTATGGACTAGTTTTCTCCTCAACGCTTCTTGCATTTTAAGCCTCCTTCTAAGTCCGCAAATGATTTACTCTTCCTCCTCCTCGTTTACACGTGATAAATTCACTTTTTTCTTATCTATGTAGGAAATAGTAATACCATGCTGGAGACAAATTCATCTTTTCAAAAACCCCTCTGGTGAATTAACAATGACAATGCCTACAACGTTTAAATCCACAGAGTTCATTATTGGTACAACTAGTTTCGACGCTACTGCATCATCTTCAGGTACTTGTACCTTGTATTTTGTACCTGAAGGCGACGCTGTAGCGTTGAAACTAGTTGTACCAATAATGAACTCTGTGGATTTAATCATTGTTGGTATTGTCATTATTTATTCAATAATGACAAGACTTTTCCACAAGGTTATGCCTGAAAGGGTTGAATTCACCCCTCTGGTGTTATGCTCCCATTTTATTGCTCAACATACCTACCTCACAGCTATCGCAAAAGCTGGAGGCAGACTGGTGCACTCAAAGTTTTCGTCGACGACTATGCCAATCAAGGGCCAGGAAAAGTGAGAAGGGACGGAGGATGGTGTGAGTGAAAAAGTGCTTCCCGCCGGAAGGGCTTATATGTGAAAAAGATAAAAACAGTCGACGAATTTCTCGCAGGAAGACGAAGGGCGCACCATTTCCGCAAAGTTATCCGCCGGCACCAGATGTAAATCTTCATCTACGTAATATCTTGCAAGCCGCAGAATGGGCGTGTGGCAAGGGATGTTACGTTGCCAGCTGTGCAAAGAAGTAAGTTTTTAGGGGGGTGAAATGGTGGCATGTATTATGGGAGTGCATTTAGTGGAGCTCAGTTTTTATTGTTGTCGCTCATTGTGCGCGGAAAAAATGAGCCTTTGTATCTATCTGTTGGGACATGTATCTCTCTAATTTTATCGCTCTTGTCAGACCTAGAGATGTAGTGAGGCGTCATGATAATATTCATTGTGTCGCTCTGAAACATGCCAGTTCTGAATTTATCAAGGAACCTAAGCCTAGCGTGTAGCCTCCGAGTCTCTAGAGGATCCCACATTAATCCCTCTAAAAGTTGTGAGACACAATATGTACGCTCGTAGCAGTTTTTAATGATAATTTTAGCAGAATGATTTATTGTAAGTAGATTTTCTATGGCATGGTATTATTAAGTTCGTATTATTACTATTCGTTCGTTGAGAAGGGAAGAGACGGTAAAATATTTGATTTCGGCGATGTGTGACGTCATAATGCCGTTTCGTATCGCTGTGCTAGAAGATCGCCTCACTGGACAAGACTGTCTGAGGATATGTGTTGGAGGGGAGTCTTAAGTACATGTTATCCTTAATAAATAATGACCCATAAACGGACATGCATTTCGTCCAGTCGAGCAGGAAACGGGACGACGACAGGTGAATCGGCTTCCCTCGTGGAAGCCCTCGGACGGCCGCCGCGGCGGGGAGAATGAAAAAAAACACGGCCGCCGGCCGTTCTCACAGTAGTCGCTCGTTCGTCCGCCCGTCCTTGACGGTTTCTCTTCGGTCGCTGTGGTGTGTTCGATGCGAGAGCGCCTGAGGTCAGCCGGTAGTCAGTCCTCTCGTCGTGAGCGGTAGTTCACCCTGAATTCCGGGGGCCGCTAGATGTGCCACTCGAAGACAAAAGTTACTGAATTACTTTTGAGAAGTGAATTAAATACTCGCCTCGAACTCTTCTGGTAATCATCCATTTGATTGGTAGGTTTTTTTAACAGCTACTGCTTACTTCCGCCCTAATTGTGGTCATTTTTATCAATATTTTGAGTTTAATGATTGAAGAGCAGTTTAATTTGCTAAGAAAAGTAACCCATGACTAGCAGAAGCCTTCATTTTTATCATTAAAGGCAAGGAATTATTCGCGAATCACAATTATATTTTCGAGGAGAACTGCTTTCTTTTCATTCAAATAATTTGCTACCAAGTGATTTCATCTCACAAAAATTGCCGACTACAGTTTTGGATTATTTGTACATAGAATTTAAGTAAAGCTTTAGTACTTTTCCACAGGTTTATTGGTTAACAAAGCGATTAGATGTCTCAAAACATCTTCCTCTGCTAAGGCCTATCAAAGTGCAGTTTTCTTATACAAATATATGTAGTTAGCCAGCCTAAAGTTGTGGGTATTGGATGGAGGAATAATATTGAGAGCAGAACTTGAGCGGTAATGTAACAATTGTGTGAAATTCTTGGATGTAAAAGGGAGTTAAAATAGCAAAACCAGCAGTGGTGGATGATTAAAAGAAATATCATTCATTGAAAGTTCTTTTTGTTGTTGTATTCAAGAGTTCGTGGTTGTATTCAACAATCTCCAGTTGTTCTAAGAAGCCCAATCTTCGGCCCTCGGGTTCGAAGTGGAGTTAATCTGGAACCCACTTGGTGGTGTGTGAACAATCTGTCAATTCCGAGCTCTTAGGGCCGTATTCATAGTCGTTACTTGGGTGTCCCCCAGGTGTAGGGGGACCACTTGGCTCAGAAATGGTATTCATAGTCGTTTCTCAGGGGACTGCCGTCCCCTAACCCTCCCCCAGGCCGTCGATTTCCTGGGTAAGGCATGAAGCTTACCCAAAGCTCCCCTAACGCAGTACTGCTGCCCACGCGTAAGACGAATTGATACTACTGCACTAATGGCAGTACACGATAATATCAACAACCTTCCACGGTAACATATTCTGTTTACAAAAACGGGTACTTACTGAACCACCCTCGTATTCCTCACCATTCATATTATATAAATATTTAATTAATATTGTAAACATTCTCTCACATTCCTTCAATCATTTGTCATCAGCATTGTGTAACAGTATACTATATTATTGTTTATAGAGTGCTTGGTTACGGTGAAAAATGAGCCACGAAAACATCGAGAACCAATCTGCGGAACCATTCATATGTATTTTTCCGCGGGATTGTTGCCAATTCTCTTACCCAGGCGTTCTCTGCCTGCGTGTTACTTTGAATTGCGAGTCTCTGGAGAATGTTTGATTGGGGTTAAAAGTATACATTAAAATCGTAATTGGGAAAAAGGTTGGTCACCTTAGAAGATATATCATCGAGGAAAGGTAACTAGTGCCTCTTCGCTATCTCATTACCCAAGATGGCGCAATCCTTTCCAGAAATAATGCTGCATTGTCGTTTATCGTTATCCTAGAAAATAAGTGTATAGTCTTCATGTTTACATTCACATCGGTGGATTTTTACTTGAGACTCTGGTACCGAAGATGAACTACGTTTGCTGAACTAATCTCAGGTCGTGAACCGTAGTCGTGAGCGTGACTACAATTCACGGATAGCTTGTCAAGTCGACTGCTGTATTAAGAAAAGCCCCGGCTCGTAATTTTCATTTCACCGCGTGAAAACGGTGGCTGAGTTTGATCGTCGAAACTTCGATGTTGAGCAATCTAAACCGCAGTATTGGAAGATCCGAGGAAACTTGAGGGATCCCAAAGTGTTTTTCACACGGATACTTGTACGCTTTCAAAGGAATCCAATAGAGTTCCGATGTTTTGAAAAGGGCTTCACGCAACCGCTTAAAATCCTCTTTCCTCCATTTCGGTGGGTGGGTCCGGCGTTTTTTAAGGCGATTTGCGGCCGTGGAAGCCGTTCTCCGGCACTCTCCTCCTCCTCTTGAAGGTCGCGACGGACGTAATAGCCCCAAGGCTTCTGGGCGTATGCACGCGTAATATTCTCAGCTCTCGCTGGGCGCTCTTCGCCTCCAGAAGGACGCGATCTTGGAGGCTGTAGTGTCTTTCCAGCCGGATTTGAAATCCTTCAAACCCAGTCCTTCAAATTTCTTTCTCTTAAACTGCAGGTTTTGATTGGTTTCAAAATGTGAACAGAAACGGTTGTTGTCTCTCTTGTTACATTTTGGTTCAATATTTGGCTTTGTTCTTGGACCTCTTTATTTCGTTCAAGCTCGAACACTTTTTTGCGCAGTTTTCAGTTAATTAGCATTATAAATGTTGCTTGCTGTGAAACCCTTGTACCTCTCTACATTTGAGTAATCGTAGGGACATGAAGACAAAGTTGATTGCCTTAGGTGTGGCGTGTGTTAAAGAAAATTTCCTCCTGACAAGGTTTATCATGTTTCTGCTTGTGCGTCAGTAGTTGTAGTAATGCTAACTTATGCAGTGTATTTTGTAATGCTGGCTGGTTATAGCGCACCCCGCTGTCACACTTTTAGGAAGATGACAAGCAGGCCCGTTTTTAACCATCGTGGCGCTATGGGCAAATTAAACAGGTGCGACCCCGGGGCGGAGTGGCGATAGAGGCGATAACAGTAGTACGCGCGCGCCCTCTCAACAGCTCCAAGGTCAAACTCTGTAGTGGTGGCAACTCTGTTGACGTCGCTCTACAGTACAACCGTAACGAAAATAATACACTTTGGTTTGCTGTGTGTTAACTTCTTATCGGCGTTTAATTTTTTTTCTACCTCACTTTTGTCATCTGGTAATTAACTTGTTTGAGATCAATCTTCTCTTGCGCCCCCGGGCAACTGCCCATTTTGCCCAGTAATAGAATCGGGCCTGATGGCAAGGTATTATATATATATATATATATATATATATATATATATATATATATATATATATATATATATATATATATATATATATATATATATATATATATATATATATATATATATATATATATATATATATATATATATATATCTGCATATTACTCTACAACTCACCTCCAAGATTTTATATGCTTGATGTTTTTCAGTCACTGAGGTCGTGGTCCTTGTTAGTTCCTTGCTTCGTTAATTCTGTGACAATATGTGTGGATCGGTATGACTGTCGAAATATGAGGACGAGAGTGAATTTTGCGTCGTGTATTCGATTTGTAAATCTGTTTATTAACTTTTTCTGTCGCCTTGCGTCGCATGAAATTTCACGGTTGAGGTAAATCGAGGCACTTGGTGCGATATTTTGGGATCTGGGTTCAAGTCCCGGTCCTAGCAAAGAGGCTATTTCCTCTGTGGAAATACACAATTATGTGCTCTTGCGGGTGACTCCGTACATGTAATACTATGGTTACTCCCGCTATCACGTGTTACAACTACGAACGGTTTGAGATTTTGTCGTGTTCAAACCATTCGCACGGATGACTTAAATGCCTGTTATGTTGCTAATCACGTCACTACTTGTTATATTCAATTCTATCTACAACATCCCAGCGCAAAAATACTTGACTGGGAAGACTGCGTATAATTTTGAACAAGTGTTTTGAATACTTCGAAATCTTGAACCCTTCGTTGCTGTATTACGTGACTTCTTAGTTACGTGATCGGAATTATCTCGAGCGGTCCGACTACAACCCCCCTGGCATCGGCTAAGTTTTTTTTTACGAAATCTATTTTGCAAAAACCAGAGGCAACAGCGCAGTCTAGACAGCTGGGCCTAACGTTTAAAATCCACAATGTGCTGATGAAATATGCCGTATTACCCTGCATTTAAGGTAGTTTGAGCGAAATATCATTTTACTTAGAAATCAATAAATATGGTCTCATTTTAAAGAAAAATATCTCACCTATCCAATGATACCAAAAATTCAACCCCTTACCACATTACTTTCGGAGATATTTGCCAAAAATACAGCCCTTTTACATGGGAAATGGTACGTGTGTGCACTCCAGAGAGACATTATTTACAAAGTGAGGAATTTCTAACACTTAGATGTCGTAAAATAACTACAAGCGTGTAGTCTGTATGTTTTCTCAACTATTTTTGAAAATTAATCCTTGTCATCGCAGTAAGTTCTTGGGTATCACAAAAAAACCTTCCGTTTTGAAGGAGTTTCAAATGCACCGCGCGAAAATAATGAGTCGTAAAAAACGTATTTAGATATTTTCATTTAATTACTTACAGTTCATGTCATATAAAACTATATCATTGCAACATTAATAATTCAATATTCAATTGATGTGTCCTGCGGCTGGTGAAATTGAAACGTACAATTCGAATATGGTCTCTATTATGACTAGGGAATTATCTCGCTCGGACTACCTTAAAGCAAGTTTTTATTAGGAAATTATTTTGCAAAGACCAAAGGCAACAGTATAGCTTAGATTGCGGGGCCTAACAGTTAGAATACACAATGTGCTGGTGAAATATGCAGGATTTCCCGGCAATCAAACGCAGTTCGGATCCAATGGTGGCACGTAAGGGGCAGAGCCGCGGTTAACGTTCCTTGTTTTGACACCGGATCAAGGTCGCTCCTCTTCCTACTCCGCCGAGAGTTTTCTTCTTCTTCTTCTTCCTCCGCTTCATCGATCCATTTTCGACGAGCTGCCCTATATTTTTCGTGGTTATCTCTCCGACTGAGCGCGTTCAACTCATGCGACGCTAAGGCTAGCTCTAGCGGAGGATTGCTGATATAAGTTTCATCGTTGCAAAGGGGGAACGGCCTTCTGTCGTATATTTGGTAGTGCCTCGACCGGAGGCGGTTGGTTTTTTTTCGTAATGAGGTATTTATTTAAAAAAATATTTCCTAGTCATTGTAGGGACCGTATTTGAATTATATTTTACTCCTTTAGCAAATGCTGTAAACCTGAAGTAAATCCAGTGATAATAGAGACGCCAAAACTCAGTTTTTCGTGCGCATGACCCATCACGCCATTCCCTTTCGGCTGAGGCATAGTCGAAGAATTTTATTATTGTCGTTGGCCCGAGAAAACTGGCCCCTTTTAATAATATCCTCCATAATGCCCTTTTCAAGGAAACCCCTTTGCCTCTCCTACAATCGTTCAAACTATATTCTCGCTCTCCTATTCTGAAGACTCCTAGTTGTATTTCTACATGCACGCCATTCTATTCTGAAGACTTCTAGTATTCCTTCTCTCTTTAGTCTCTTCTTCCTCATTCACTCATTTTTTGCCGTCTAGATCTTTCTTTTTCGCCATTTATCATCATAGAAATTGTTATTGAATGTCACAGTAATGATTAAATACATATTTAAAGATTTAACTTAGATAAATTAGATGGAGGAGAAAGGAGAGAAACCTTGAGCCAGCATATGATGATATCTTGATGAAACGGACCATCCTAATGTCCCATCCAACGGAGTGAGCGTTGCATTAGAAGTGCTCACCACAGACACTCCCATAGGCAGTGGATTCTCCTGGAAAAATCTCCACCTCTTCCGGGATTTGACACCCTTGGTATTGAGCGCCGGTTTTCTTATCGCATTCACTGCAACCCGATCCACTACCATTCTTATATTAAATTGCTTCTCCGGAGTGCAGGACCTCAACAAATCCCTTAGAAAATGCCATTTGGTCGAAATAATAAATGCTAAGTATCTCTAAAGGTAGTCCAAAAAGTGGCCTCTATTTGCTGTCAGTATATTTGGAATGACTTAAGTGGTTGGTGTTATTGGAGTATCATCGCCTTTGGTCGCTCAAAACTAATATTTTTTACTCAGTCCTACATCTTTCCCAATGTGTACTTTTTACTTGTTTGTGTGAACTTTTTGCTATTCATATCCGAGACTCCAATGACCGATGGCGGCGCTGTTGTCGCTGACGTCATTTCCCAATATGGCCGCCAGAACGATGATAAACATCAGCCAAAGTATACCATTACACGGTTATGTTCAGCAAGAGCGAAGGCAAACTGCCTGGATTTACGCTACTAAATTCATTGAGTTTAATTATCTTATGTGGGGAGAAGGCATTCGTTGATTTAACGCCTTAGAAAGTACTCGGACTGGCCCTAATTCGTGAGGAGAATAACATGTATATGTTTGAGAGTTCGAAGATTTTGCAGCGTTAACAATGTCTTGCACGAATATTTGTTCACCACGCGGGACTTGTTATGTAGAACCATGTAGGATCAAGATAGTACGCTATATAATTTTTTAAACCACGCGTGCAATGCCGTATTTAAGGACATGTGTCAGTATATTGAAGTCATAGTAAATTAGAGTTGTTTAGGTGCGTCGATGACTATTTTAATATCACTTGAGTTACATCTCAACTTCTCATTCCCTATTCTAATGACTTTTGTTGATGTGATTCCCACGACCAATGAAAACTTTTTTCAAAACTACGGCTGGTGCTGTAACCAATTTTATAGAATTTGTTTGATTCGCATTCCTAAGACGTAGGTAGGTATTTATTAGAAATATCTCCAAGTGCCCAGGAGGATTTGAGTGGTAGTCACTGCATGTCAATGAAAATTTGAAATGGTTAAAGCGTCGTCTTTAAAGCTACTTCCATTGGAAGCTAAAAAAATTAATCGTTGGTTAAAAGGACTTCAGGTCTAGGAAAGTTAATGGAGGAAGGGCATCTAATAAAGTAACATTTGAAGAGCTCTCTTGGGAAGACTTGTATCTCGCATTGACGTCATTATGTCTGGAAAGATATTCTTTTTGGAATAAACTAATGAGAATCATTTCATGTAATCCCCTTCATTGAGGAAATTAGCCATTTGCCAGAGGTAGATTCTGTGGCAACATTTAAAGACGATTTTCATCATAAAGGTAATTTAAAAGTTTGTCAGAAATAATTTATTTCACGTTATGCGTATTTGGCCATTTTTTTAGTAAATAAAAAAAAAACAAAAAAAGCACGCCACGCCCACTGGCAGTATCATCGTTCCAGCGTTTTCAACTTTCCCCGGTAGATGGTGTCTTCCCATTCTGGAGTCTCGGATACTTTTTGCTTTGGCCTTCCTCTTAGTACTTTTCCCTCCTTTTTTCCTTCAGTTACATTTTTCACCAACCAATTGTGCCTCAGGATGCCCCAATTAATCTAGCCCTTCTTTTCTGGCCTGTGTTCCATAAGGTCCTTTCCTCTTCTCCTCTTCTGTCATTGGAGAGAGGTGATTCTTTTCTTTCTTATAAGGTGCAATTCATTTGATTGTGTGGTTAATGATATCCCGCACAAGTTACTTCCTGGGCGTGAATGAGACTGTGAGGGGAGTTAGTTATATTGGACTTAGTCTCAAATCTACGACGGATACCACTGCCAATGAGCATTCCTCGTATACCTTGCATTATGATCTCTGAAGGATATTTCATTTCCATTGGATTCCTTTTGAATCCCAGAGAGTCGATGTTGATATTAGAAGCCGGTAAGTTAGGAATAGTGCCTTGCTGTGTACTAGTTGTATTTCTAGGAATAATAGCGTGCAAATCTTATCCCCTGGAGTAAATTGCTGTAGTTCAGTGCGTTGTCGGATATGGTTTCCAAGGAAATGTAGAGGTTAACATAAGGAGTGCAAGTTTGGTAACATTGTTCACCATAATGGTTGTACTAACTAGGTTTGGAATGTTCTCACCATTCCTGCTTATCCCTCATAATCATTGTCAGAAGTCAACAATCCTATTGCTAATTCAACAATCCTATTCTGCAACTCTCCTCTTTATTTTCCTTTCTACTAATCGATTTATTTAGTTATGAATCTCTCATTTGATTATTACGATTCATTCAACCTCCAATAATTAATCTGTTCAATGCTTGTTTCGTATTTAATGGTGCTACAACCATCTGGTCTCGGGCTTAATATCTTTTATCTTCTCTCATGACTTCCAAAGTAACTATTCGTTTCTCCCTTTCTTCCTCTTGTGTTTGAAAAATCCATTACCTTAAAGAAAAAAATGGTATAAGAATAAAATTTATCAAGTTATCCTCTGTGACTTAGGAGTGTGTTGATCGACACCGGTCGGCGCTTTAAATCCCCGGCTTCCATGGCGGAACCCTGCGCTATTTCAATTTCGTCTTCCTGTTTATATATCCCAGTTTCAATTTCCGCTCTCCACGCGAAGAGTTCTCGAAGAAGAACGTGATCCTGCTCTTTAGGGGTCTTAACTGTTCTGTTTGGCCACCTCTATTCCACGCTTCCCCTTCTCTCCCTCCCATCCCCCCAATGTATGAATCCGCTAAAAACTTGGATTATATTTCTCGATTGTGATAAGCTCTTTCGCTGTTGAATTCGTCCTGAAAGAAGCAAGGATTATTCTCTTTGTTACAGTGACGATGCTGCCGTTCCCAAACATGAATTGCTTTTTCCGATTGGGCAAAAACTTTTTGGACAAAACGTTTTTGATTGACGGGATGTATAATTCCGGAGTATATACTAACGAATGGGCTATAATATGGTTTTAAAAGATATATTTAATAATATATCTTTTAAAACCATATTATAGCCCATTCGTTAGTATATACTTAGTAGTTAGGCATGAAGAACGTATTCAACACATGTATTGTTTTGAGCGAATTGTGTCGATTATTGTATATTAATGGTCAATATTGAAGGGTCTGTAATGGATAAAGTGTTTCTGACCACTCTTCATTCTTTGGTCGCTATTTTTGTCTTTACTAATTTCAGTTAATAAAATAAGAGATTTTTAAAAGATTTTTTGCCCCAGTATATACAAATACCTGTTGGTGTATTTACATTCTTTCAGAACTGGTGTGAGTCTGTTTAGAAGGCCTGAATTTTAGAAACATTCACTCCTTGGTACACCGGCTTTTGATCTCGGTGCTTTGTTCTTAATTTCATATAATTGGTGATATAAATTCATCCTTCTTCCGTTTCATCCCGTGAGTTGGTTGGCAGCATTCATCTCTCTTCTAAGCTTTCCGTTTCAGGTCGTAATATGTTTTGCATTGAATATCTTTCATAATTTGGCTCGTGTAGTCCAGTCTAGGTCTTCTTCTGCAATTTGTACCCTCAACTTTTCCTTCGATTATTCTTATAACTAGATTGTCGTGCCGTAGTAAATGTCCAATAGGTTTAGCTCTTCTTTCTTTAACGATTCTTATTATACTTCTTCTTCCATCTTGAGCTCTTTCAAAGATTTCTTTGTTTCCCTTTCTGTCCAACTTACTTTCAGCATCTTTCTGAAACACCGTGATTCAAAGGATAACAATCTTTTCACTTCAATTTCCCCCACAGTCCACGATTCGCTTCCATATTTCGCGACACTCCAAACGTAGGCCTTCATTAAGTTTTTCCTTATCTCCAAACTAATGCTTTTTGACGTTAATAGGGTTTTGATTGAATGCTAGTTTTGCTTGGTTGATTCTGCATTTTATATCTCTTGTGCTTCTTCCATCCCGTGAAAGTTTACTTCCCAAATAGTTAAATTCTTTATCTTATTGAAGGGTAACATTTTCAAATTTTATATTTTGTGTATCCAATATAAATTATTCAATGGAATTTTCTTTTATTTCAGGTGAGTACAACTACCGGTACTGAGGTCTTCAACTTCAAAGTGAGTTTTTGCAGCTTGTGCACGAGCAATTTACTCAACGAATGCCTTCGAAAGGAACGTGACTTATTATGAATGATATTCAGGGGTATTATCAAAAGCACTCCTTTGTCACCTAAACAATTCAGGTGTCACCTGTTTGAGATCATTCATTTTGAAATATTACCTGTAGTGTAAAAATGGTCTTACACCATCATAACGGAGAAAATTCGCTGGGTGAAGGCAAATATGGCCGGCTATAATTTGCAAAAATCTTGTTATAGTTGTCAGTGCAGCTATTTATCGCTTTCATCCCACCCTACTAGCTCTTTCTGGTTATTTCAAATGCTGAGGAATAAATTCTCGACTACCGATGTTGTTCATTTCATGGAAAGTGTTTCTTGGATCGTAAGGAAAATATATGTGCGTGGAAAATTGTTCATGGAGATGCTTCTGTGGCAAGCCTGAGATTTAGGTTGGTTAAATGTCAAAGCTTGTCGTAATCCTTAGGATCTTACTCCATCCTCGTTTCCATTCAATCGCGAAATGTGGAAATAGGTACAAAAAGCTCTAATCCTGAACTTGTATTGCGTCGAGTTTACAGGAGCTATGCTTATTTGAAAATGGTAAAGAAATATTTGTTATTATGTAGTGTAATGGCGTTAAAGTAATAATTTCTTTTATGGGTGTTTAATCTTGGTAAACAAGTGTTATGCGTAATTCAGTTACTGGAAATACTCGTTTAAATGAATGTTATGTCTGGTGCCGGCAGAACTCCATACAATTACCCACATTGAAAAACTAAGCTATGGATAATTTACTTCTCCGTAAACATTATGATACCTATTATGTTTATCTGGTCTCTAGAGCTACTTAAAACTTGGTTGTAGGTATTCAGTTGGTTGTAGTCCATCCATCACCATTATCACCCGCCTTTTATTAGGATAAGGAAAGAAACAAAAAACGACCGCGTACTTTTTAGGTGCATAATCGGTAGTTTTGTGAAAAAATTTATAATATCGATTTGGTAAAATATGTAAGTTTTTTCTCTCTTTAGATAATTAAATTTAAATATTTAACTCGAAATCGTTTGATATTTACTCTTTCACAGTATGACTGGTTATTTAATCATATATCGGCCTCATTTAGAACCCGTCACCTTGCGGTTCCTTGAGCGAATACTTTCAAAATGTACTTATTCCCGGCATTATATGTCTATGTAAACGGAGTGCTCTGCGAAACGCAATAAACTTATTTTTACAACAAGGGCTTATTTTTATATAAACGCTTACCTCTCTTTAAAACGGGTTTTATTATGTGTTTGGCTATTCCAAATGGTGGTCGTATAAGAAAAAGAAATCATTATCCATGTGACCCTTTAGTGGTTGCCTACCAACAACTTGTTCAATGCCCAAGGGAGAACGATTTCAGCGATAGCGCATTTTTAATGCCATATTAAACATTTTCGCCTTTTACAGTATTTAAATTTTCCATAAAGATCCCAATCATTTTTTATTTGAGGAAAAAATGTTCTCCTTTCAATTTCGGTCTCGAAAAATGTCAGCAGTTTTGACGTATCCATCTTGAGCTGAGTACAAAATTGAAAGCAGTCGTTACTAAATATAGTTTAGTGCTTTGGGTTAATATTATTTTTACTGTGGTAATCCGAATAAAATGTTACAATCAGCTTTTTATCATGAATGAAACGAAGGAGAAGTTCATACTTGCCGTCCCCTGTACGTTTTCTGTTTTTTAAGGAAAAATAAGTTAATTGCATTATTTTCTAATAACTATATTTCTTTCCCTTTTGTATTTGAGGGCGCCATTGTGTCAATCACTCGTTTGAACTTGTATTTGTAACATTTTTTTGCTGTTGGATGCTTTAATCCGGAAAAACTTTTTGACGTGATTTCCCCGAATATTGAAATCCGCGAACAGGGCATTAATTTGACGCGTAAAGACTTTTGTTGAGTGTTCTCTCTTTGTATGCCATCTCTTACTGTGTTTGTTTCGACAGGAAAATTTCCCTAGTGCTCAATCTCGCACTCAACCTAATTCAATTATCTGGGAACACTTGAAATATTACAAAAAGAGAATAGCACTATTCCTCACAAAAACACAATTATGTCGGGCATCCGTTGATGGTGAAGGCAGTCGAAGTGATTCCTTTGTATTAAGGTTTTAATTGGTCAAGAATTATATCCTCTTTGTAATATGCAGACCTATTAATAAATCGTAATTGTCATATCATACGAGAGTGACATTCCAGGAATTATGTAGAATATTTCTTCATTGCTGTTTTCAATCACAACTTCTGTGGAATATCATCTACAGCCGAGCGTGCTTCAGAATGTTAATTATTAATTGTGCCAAGAACGATGAGGAGAACGCACGCTAATTGCGTTTTATGTATATGAATGGAAATAATACTAACAAATTTGCGTTTAAAACTTATAGAAGCATGGGTCTAAAGTTGTAGTTTCGAGTCCAGCCGAGATAATAGCGCAGTTAGCAGTAATAAATGCCGCCAATCAGGAAGCACTGCCCTTGCCGTTTGGGTAAAGGAATCATGTGACCGAAGAATCTACGATGGTGGTCTTTGTTTAAATAATTCATGCTTGTGAAAGTGTTATTCAGTTTTCAATGCTTTCTCAGCCAAATCTGTATGGTTTAATCGCGCCATTTTCTTGCAAGGACTGTAGATTGTAATGCAAAAACGGACAACCCCTTTCCTCAACGGGTGCTTAAGTACCATATGAGTTGAATGTTGACATTTTATTTCGGATTAACAGATAAGGGTTTTTTTCCCAACATGAGTTTTGCTTTTTTTTAGTTGGTTTGTCCCAAGAGACAAACTTGATATTCCTGTATTTCTGCATGAAAGGGATAGAGGGGGTTAGGGTGGGGATTAACGAGGTTCGCACCGCAACAGGAGGATTGTCAACATGAGGAGTCTTTTCGAGCTAATTGTTTGGGCTTAATTAATTCGCCGTCCTCCGTTTAAAGTGTATTTCCGAGTCCCACGTCAGACACAAAGCGAGTCAAGGTCCCTGAAGGCAGCGAGACGACCGTTGGCAGGGTACAAGGGCTCCTCTTTCTCTCCTGTCCTGAACACGTGGCGGCTGCCGCCGCCGCCTTCGATGGTGCTGCCACCGTTTCTCGAGGACACTCGTGGCGACGTTTCATGCCTTCCCTCCCCTCCGCGCGGCGGCGCCACTGCTGCCCTCTCGAGTCCTGAAGAACTCCACAATTGTGCTCCCACCTCCCCACCCCCTCTCCTGCTCACTCACTCACTCACTCATTCATTTCCCTCCTTGCTCTTTCGCTCTCTTCATGGAGTAATTCTGCGCTTTTCCAGAGCTCCCTCGTGCGGCGGCCACTTGTGCTTCGGACACTTCTTCTTCTTCCCTGGGGATTTGTCTTCCCAAACACTTCCTCTTTTTATTCCCGACGATTAAACTCTTCCCCATGATACCCTTCACCTCCTTCCTTTTCCTTACATTCATGGGGGGTGTGAACGTATCGTTTTCGAGAGTGTTTGTTGCGTTGAGTAACCTGCTTGTGAGCGACAATAATGTTATTACTGTGGCGTTTGAAACGATTGTGAGCGATAAATATCTATTGTTGTGAGCTGTTTGCTTAACACTTCTGAGTACTAAAAGTTCGTTGCCTACGACAACACGTAACACTACCGCCATTACCTGTAAATGAGTAGTCCTGCGTAAAGCGCGGTAAATGACCTTGCAGTGTTTTCTTGTGACCATATTAGAAAAAGTTGTACTGTTAGGTTTTCTGGTCGTATGCGGTTTACAATGGAATGCAATAGTCTTCCTGTTTGAGAAATTACATATAATTAATAAATGCTTTTCTAAACTCCGTATTCTTCGTATCGTTTTCGATGGTATTTGCCGCGTTGAGTGACCTGCCTGTATGCGACAATAATGTCATTACTGCGGCGTTTGGAACAATTGTGAGCAAGTAGCTTGCGAGCGATAAAAATTTATTGTTGTGAGCTGTTTGCTTAACACTTTTGAGTACTATAAGTTCGGTGCCTACGACAACACGTTATACTACCGCCTTTACCTGTAATAAAGTTGTCCTGCGTAAAGCGCGGTAAACGACCTCGCAGTGATTTTCTTGTGACCATATTTGAAAAAGTTGTACTGTTAGGTTTTCAGATCGTATACGATTTACAATGATATTCATTAATTTTCCTGTTTGAGGAATAACTTATAATTAATAAATGCCTTTCTATACTCAGTATTCTTAACAGAAGCATAATAACCATATAAATAAGTTCTCTATTCTCAACTCTTCAATTTTTTTTCAATAACAGTTTACATCCCATAAAGTATTTGCGTTAACCATATACGTTTTTACCTTTTTAGGGTAAACAAAAGAGATAGTGTTTCAAGAGCATCACTTTGGCCAGAGAAACTTTCTGGGTACTGACTAGGTATAGGAGGGCAAGGAAATATCTTACTTCTGTGATGAAGTGCGAATTTCGGACGTCGTTGGTCTGAGCACGGAGTAGGATATCCTACTCCGTGGGTCTGAGGACAAGGTTAAGCTCTCAACCCTCACATATCATGCAAACTTAGGGGTCGATTAAACCATTTTGGCGCGTTTGACGAAAGAATATATCGATGATATTGGGTTAGATGTTATACATGCGAATCACAAGTGCTAGGCTCCAAATATTTCAATAATTAGATGAAATATTCCTTGGTAATTAAGCGTCATATTGGATTTTTAGCAAAAACACTCGTCATCCCGAAGGTAACTTACTTATAAATGAGTCCCTTAAGTGCTGCAACAGATTGTAATTAATGTTTTGAATAAGAGATTTTGAGTGGTAACTCTGTTCTTAGGATTCCCAGTAGAAATTGAATTGTAAGTATCGTGGGTCATAGATTACTCCTTTATCTTGAACAGTTTTTTTTGTTATTTATTTGCAGAATTATTTTGACTGATGATCTTTAATTGCTCATAGTTGTAAAACAAGCTGTAGTCCTAGGTTTTGGTTGTACACCGCATAGGTTTGTTATTAATGCATTTTTTAAAATAGTGTTAATTTAATTTAATGATACTTCTCACTGATATCAAGGCAATTTTACTTTAATCAAACATTATAAGCAAAAAAAAGTTTGAAACGTCAGTATGTCTTCTCAGACATGTAAACTCATACTTTATGGATAGATTTAGTCAATTAATATGGGTTACATGTTAGGTCGATAGGCATATTTACGCATAATATTCTAGTCTCCTCACATGAGGGGCCATAATGTAATCATAACCCCTCTACTCTCTGCCTCTCTGTCTGACTGTCTCTTCGTCAGAAATGGCGATTGTGTCGCGTGCCCGTTTCTCTCTCCCCCAGTCGTTTCGGCCTAGACAAAAGACTCGCGCCGGGTGCCACTCTAGTTCAGCGCGCCAGAACATAGCTCCGACATGCCCCCGAGGCTAATCCACGTGCCCGTTAGTCTCCTCTCCGGATTGTTCCCCGTGTCTTTTCAAGAATGCTCTCCCTCTCCGCTTTCCTCGTTTCCCGGGAAGCAACAATCGCAGGGACTCTTTCACGACCCTAGCTGAAACACTGAGGGCACGCTCGTGTGCAAACATTAGCATGCGTTCCCTGCGCGCCAGGTATACCGACTACATCTCTATTTAACAGCAAAGGGCGCCATTCTATTTTTACTCCGCAAAGAATGGGGCGATTAGCAATTCCACCCATTCTACCCTGCGTCTCTGCCTGGATATCTCTCCGTGTTCCATGCACCTGAAGACTATGGTTTCATACGAAAATATTAACGCAGCATTAACGTCTTTTGAAGGATATGCGCGTGTATCCCGCGCCTTGCTAGCGATGAGGCCGTTTATAGTGCGACGTTCTACTGGGAGAGAAAGACACTGTAATTCTATATTTTAGAGCGCAACTTGATTTAATTACCGTAGCGCAACATGACTTAATTATCGCAGAGTTTTTACTCAACCATATTCTCTTATCTTATACCAACTCTAGACGGTAGTAACGGTTATGTTAAGTCTCAGCATGTCTGTTCAACTCCGTTGCTTCAAGAGGGAAGATTTGGTCAAACCTGACTTCGTACCCAACGTCCGTACTAAGTTTTTGGCTAACATGGCTACGTATGATAATAATAGATGGGCTAAATGCCTTAAA
Organism: Ceriagrion tenellum; assembly: GCA_963169105.1. Classification (NCBI taxonomy): domain Eukaryota; kingdom Metazoa; phylum Arthropoda; class Insecta; order Odonata; family Coenagrionidae; genus Ceriagrion; species Ceriagrion tenellum. The sequence continues at coordinate 129,306,809 of OY720637.1, forward strand.
CGCTTTTCTCGAGTTGATTGTCGAATGTTCGTTAAACCACGAGAGAAAAACGTCACGGTAGGAAAGCAGAATATTTTGTTCGTTTCCTAGCACAAGAAAACCGAACCTAAATATCAAAATAACTCCATCAGCTACAACTGCATGCCAAGCATTTGGTTTGAATAATTTATAAAATTATCACAGAAATTAATCGCTGCTTAAATTTCTGAATAACTGCTTGAATTGATTTGGCGACAAATTTTCCTTGGTACTGGCTCCATAACAGTAGTCCTGTCGTGTATGTTACTGACAAAAATTTCCCACTTGTCCGTCCAAGTACCATAGATATTACGTTTGAAGGAAAGGTTGCAAGAGTCAGCGTACGTCATAATTCAATAGCCGTGTCGGAATCCTTATCCCGCGGAAGACGGCTTGGTAAAAAAAACTAAGTCGCCACATTTTGAACGTAATTTTTTCCTCTTTCTTCTTGGAAAGACGGCCTTGACCCAGTCGCCAGTTAAGTTCTTTTTTCCGCTGGATCCGGCGGGAGTGTGTTGTCACTTAGGAGGGAAAAAGCATCATGATATGGCGGACAGCGGTAAATTGGGCGGAAAAACGCAATCTTTGACTTATCCGGGTGGAAATCCTGATTTATTACTGGCTACATTTCTACGTTGCTCTCTTGGACTTACTCGCGAAAGGATGGACGGAAGACCTCCTCTGGATTAGGGATAGAAGTGAATTTTCATCTATATAGAAGAGGCTTACTTCATATTTTTCCTTTCGTTGACAGAAAATAGAGATAAGAGGGTAAAGGACATCACTCCGTATGGGGGACACTTCACTCGTTGAAGGCCAACCTTTAAGAGCTCTGTGTCCAACAATGCGTTGAAAAACTTGTAGATGAATGAGGAACTGTGGAGTGGAAAAATGTTGTTGAGTAGTTGGTGTTATTTCTCGTCCGATACACCCTTTCGGGGAGAAATAAATTTAAAAGAAAATAGTAAAAACCTTTTACTTCTCTTTTGACGGTAACGCGCTGGCATGGTATGCCATTGGTGTCGGGTTCAAAACCCATCCTCTTCGGGCATTTGTATGTAAATATTGGGCAAGATCTTGCGTTAACCGTTCGAGATCCTACGAAACCATATCTATTCGAGTCCAAGATGGATATACTTTTTCTTTTTTGTGTTTATTGCAACGTCTAATTGTTTCAGTTATTTGGCCGTTCATCGTCAGTGCCATTCGAGATAGTAATGTTCTGTTGTCTCAACATGATGACCTCTGTTTCAAATAGTTAAACTCTTCTCCTTTACTGCCTCGGAACGACAAAATAATGATTTTTACCGTTTTAATTAACGTTATTTTCATTTAATTACGTACCATTTCTGTCGTACAAACTATATTATTGCACACTCAATAATGCAATATTTAATTCATGTGTCCTACATCTGATGAAATTAAAACGTATAGTCCGAATATGGTTTCTATTATGACTAGGGAATTATCTCGCTCGGACTACCGTAAGTAACCAATATATTTTTCAAGATTTACTTGCTTACATTTCAAACAGATGATGGATATTCTTGTTTTACATCCGCTAATTCTTCCATTCCCTCGCGCTATCCATAGGAAAATAAGAAAAGAGTGGGGATTAGCAATATGGTTCTTATTCCGGTTGTCGTATCACAGTTTGATGGCGTTGTGCCCTGTACATCTACGTCAATGATTTGCACTTAAATTCCGGAGGGCGATAAATTCATGATTCATACTCGTTCAAAAAGAGCCTAACTTTGCCACTAGGTTGTCTTACGCTTTACAATCATAAATAAGGCTCGGGATATGTGTCGTGTAGACGCGCTCCCCCTATTTTTTAAAATGTGATGTCATCTAGGGACGTCGGGAATAAATATAAAATAGAAATTTGCAAATTGTATCCAAACAGAATTTTCTGGTTTATGTGGAGCCAGTTTACTACGGTAAAATGAAATGCGTAGTACCACAGAGTATATTAATGCCGCATTATTACTTTTAATGGCCGTATTATTGACGTTTAAGAAGGTCTCTGGTGTAACTTGGTGGAAATTGTTCCATCAAACATGGATAGCAAGTAAAATACTTACTGAATTTCACACATTTATTAACCAAAGTTTCGGCTCATATGCACTATTTTCAAGGTTCATATGGTCCATATATCTTTTAAATGGTGAATATGCGCCGAAACCATGGTCGGGTTTTTTTATTAATAAATGTGTGGAATTAATTAAGTATTTTACTTCTTAACCATGTTTAAAGCCGTATTATTACTAATGGTAGCACTTATAAACTCTGCTAGTTAATAATCGGTCATGGTCAAAGCAACCGTTACTTCAAAATGAAACTATCTACTTTAGAAAATCAGTTAAGTTGAATTAGTCTCCATAGCCACACGTGGATAGCGACGCTGAGAGTTATTCCCTTTCAACTGGTGGTGCGTAGGTTGCATGGGCGGGGAGATTGGTCCCGTTCGTCGATCTGAACGCTATTCCCCTCGTTCATCGATCGCTATCCGCTTTCTCAATCACAATCTCAATTCGAAAAACCTTGAAAGTCATTATCAAAATGAGGTAAAGTGAATAGAGTGGAATTCCACTATGAAAGATGTAGCAGATCGTCAATAGAATGTGAGCAATCACTGTGGACTGTGCATTTACGCTGCCCCCTGGATTCATCGTTCCTCGTTCTGTTACCCACCCATTGTCCAAGGTTGGCTTACTCGCGGAGAGTTCATGAATTATAGACTGATACATCGGTCCTCTACTATGATTGATAGTCCTGGAAGAGCATTTTGCGGAATGACTTCGAGGAAACCGTGTTGCATCAATAAATTAAGACTATCTCACCGCCTTTTCGTTTTTTAAGTTTTTAGATTACCGTTACCATGTATGATGATTAATGTTATAGATCGATAACAGTTTTTTCGTCCTTCACTGTAAATAAAATTCCTGGTTTCCGGCCAAAGGTTGTGGTTTTTTTTACATTGTAGATTAAAATAGGCAGTATAATTGTTTTTGACGTATAATACTGCTGTCACTAAATCATTTTTTGTTGATTCCGTTTCTTATTATACATGTATACTCTGACGCTGGATTAAAAATTCAGATAAATCGTGAATTATTGCTGTTTTTCCGCTCCCTAATCACAGAATAATTAAAAAGTTTCAGTAATGCAATAATACATTATGGAATACTTCATGTGCATCTCAGTATACATGTAGGCACTGCTATTTTTATCAAAATACTTCGGTAGTAAAATCCAATTAAAATTATCTACGAAGCTTGCTTTACTTTTGCTGTCAGGTGGAATTTCCATTTGAGCATTGGCCTTCGAGATTGTGGCCTCGCTAGGGCGCTATATAATGGAAAAGTAACGTATTTCCTCGACTGGTGCCGACATAAGACGCATGTGTGGAGGTTATTGGGCATTACTACAATGTATTATTATATCAAGCATCATGAATATGATTTCACATGGCTCAAAATCTCTTAAATACTTATCAATCAATATTTGACCGTGGAAACATGTTTACTTGCTATCTTCCCCATGTACTGAATAGGTCTGTTTTGGATGTGCTGTCCATACTCTCCCAATCTAGAGCTTAAGTCTTGGTTATCCATATCTGCTAACTGGCTGTCAAAAAAATTGAGGCCACTGGCCGAATTACTTAGTCATACCTCGCCTACGCAACGTCATCCCTCGCCATTAGCACTTCATACATCAACTCACGTGCGCTCTTATTCGGCAAACATCGTAATCCATTATGAGCGAGTTTTAAGAGGAAAAAATATTCGCGACCCATTTCTGTGTGGTTCATCAATTTTCAGACTCTCCAAAGACCGAGAAGTTTCCGCGAACTAATCAATAACGCAAGGAGTAGGTGAAGGCGGGGACGGAGGAAAGGGCCCTTGTTGGGGCCGCACCTCTTTTCAGGGCGCGTTGCATCTTGCGTAACGACCTACTCATCAACGTCCCCCTCTTATCAACTCCTTTAATCTCGCGACAATGCTAATGCGCCCTTTCGTTCATTCCTGCGTTCGCTTCGGACTGCTTTAAGAAATCTGGACCGCAATCAGGGTGATTAACAATGAGAGAGGGACGTGGGAGTGCCTTCAGGGTTGCCTGAGTCGCTCTTTTGAGGGTCTCTCCTTTAAGTGCGTTGCAAATTGCCTCTCGTAAAGAGAAGTGGGTGGGAGTCGATGTGTCCCGCCCACGGCCCGGATATGTCAAGGATGAGAGGCGAAGGCAAGGCGCAGAACCAATCCGCCCCTACTTCCAGAGTATTGGCCTAGTACTTGATAAATAACGTATCTACCTGAATATAAGACACCCCCTACATACCCTCCCCCCACTTTTGAGGCTCAAATTCCAGGCAAAATATAAAACAGGTGGAAGAGCCCTCAGTGAAGTACCCAGCCTGTTTGGAAAGAATGTGTGATGCTTTGAGTGTGTAAACTCGGTATGAAGTTCAAATTTGCTTTGCGATGAGTTTGAACGCGCTTAGAATTTCGAATAGATGTGTTACATAACTTAATATATCAGTATGGGTACCCCCTCTGCCTTATCCTCCCCGTATATGACCCCCGTTACTTTTGAAACGTATTTTTCAGGAAAAAAGGGGGTCTTACATTCAGGTAAATACGGTACTTCCTTGGGCTCTCAAACCGTTTTAGATTTTTGGCTTCACCGACAGTTTGACGCCGTCTTTCTATGTCTCTCTAAACCTCCTTGTCTTGAGCATCCAATCTTTCTCGCCTTTTTGGAATTGGTCCCACCTCCTCATTGTTGGTCTTTTGCCTTCAGGTCTCCCTGTTAAAATTTTTATCAGCATAGTTTCTTCTTTTTGTCTGTAGACGTGGCCGGCCTATCTCAGACGTCTGGATTTACTCGAAGCTAAAATATCAGGATCTGGCTATAGTTTTCTTAGCTCTTTGTTTGTCCTGGCCTTCTTCTGACAGGCGTTCCGGCTCTCGCCGCAGGATTACAACTTCCCCCTTGGACTGGAAGCTTTCGCTTATCTCCATGGGAAGGAAGGAATGGGAATGAGAAGGTTAGCGAAACCAATAGCCCCTTCAAGGCCGACACCAATGAGGCGGATTGAGGTCAAAAGGACCTCAATTGGGCCTCCGCCCCCGAAGTGCTCGTATTAGTTTGGTTACCCAAGCAACTGAGACGAGTAGCCGTCGGTCTCGCTTTTGCGAAAGACCTACCGCACATCTTTGAGAACCGGAAGAGCCCATTGTCCAAAAGATTGGGATTAGGTATCTCCCTGGCTCCCTTTCAGGGTTGACGCCGTGCGGTCTGCCGGAGTACGTCCTCGAGTCGGGGACCACCGGACCCATGAATGGTCAAAGCGTGGGTACATCCCTTCTCTCAGTAGTCCTCGTCAACCCTTGGCCTTCTTCTGACAATCGTCACCTTCTTTTACGGGTCCCATTATTGTTCTCATAGCTTTATTTTCAAATTTAATCAGTTTCCTCTACTAGTAATTGATACCCGCTGAATTATTGCTATTTTCTATCAAGTTATTAAGTGTCAGTTAAAAACGGGGTGAGATCACTTCAGCCAAAGTACAGTTAATAATAGAAATGTATCGGAGAAAGAGTTGAACTGAAAACCTGATGAGTTCGAATTAAGGACCAAAAATCAATAAAACTATGACTACAATAATAGGGTACCCAATTACGGATGAGTTGTTCGATAAACCAGGATAGGAGTCCATCTCAGCCTTGAGTAATGCAGACGAAATTCAATAGAAGCGAGATTTCACTGCAGGCACTATTAAATTCCGGGTTTATCTTAAATTTTATCATAATTTTGGCACAAAGCGCCTTGGCTACGATCATAATTATTTAATCGTGAATGTATTCGCAGATAAATATTCGATTCGGTAAAATGAATTCATTCTTAGAACATAGAATTTAAGATACAGGTTCTGACTCCACTTTGCGGAACCAAGTCTTGATTATGAATTGTGTTGTGCATTAGTGTAATTCGTTTGAGTGATATTATTAGCTATTTAGAATCTTTTATCTAAAGGCGGAATAAATGAAAAGTTAAAGTGACCAGAAATACAATGCAGGTCATTGCTTTTTGCTCTATACCGTATCTTATGATGTGGCGAATAGAGCGCCATAGAACAATTTCCTAATCCTTCGGAGGGATGTCATCGTTTGTATGATTTTGCGATGAAATGGCGAATAATAAATGACTAAATTACGACTTTCGACTCTGCATAAAATAGCATGAGATATGCAAGCTACCTAACAATTGGTAATAGTCTTATGTCGCCTACAAATTGCAACTTGGTCACCCATTCGCCATTACCGAACATCCTCTTTGGAGAGTACCTATCAATTTTTTCTGGTATTTGGCGTCGCTATTGCCTAAGTCTCTTCGGAGTCGTTCGAATCGCTATATCCGTAGCGCTATCGACATGGATCTTCGCAACCATTTCTACTCCGTAGCCGTCATTAATGTACTAATTGAGCATTTACTGCCATAGCTTACCCCAGGAAATCCGGGAATATGCGGCAAAAGTAGTTATATTAAATAAAAAAGCACTGCCGAATCACCAAAAAATATTGGAAAAACCTGTACTTAGGCAATTTTCATGCATAATTCACCAAAATAAGCCCATTAATTGAGAACTTGTTTACGTTTCGAAGCCGTGTATCGAAGGAAGGGTACAATCGATATTTTACGACCTTTGAGTCTCTTATTGGACGGTCACCAAATTCGACTCCTGCACCTCTCTTGCACGCTGCCACAACTCAAGCTGCGATGAAAGCTGAAAAGAGAGATAACTCCCGAAGGCTGCAGAGTCTGCATTGCCATATCTCGCTTTTGATTGGCTTCTCTGTCTGCGGAAACGCAAATTCTAGTGCATTAAAACGAAGCCAACGTCACGCAAAATAGTTTACACGCGAGCATATGCATTCGCACGCGGGCCGCGCCGCATGCTCGCTTCCGCCGTTAAGAACAAAGCACGCCACGCCCCCTTTCCTCTTCCCGCGCGGACTTCCTCTTCGCTGCTTCCCCACGTAACCTTCGCTTTCCCGCCTTCAGAGATTGCAGGTGTTCCTCGCCCACTTGTATGTCTCCGAAGCAGGTCACGGCCCACCTCCCGTCGCCCCGGGAAACAGCCTCCGAGAACGCCGGCTGGCTAGCTGGTCCAGCTGAAAAATGCAATTCCATCCCACGTAAACCCATTGGCACATGAGGGTTTTATCTGACGCCAGGTATTACCCGGTGTGTCGCCTGAAGGGTCTTTGAGACATTATAAAAAAGGTCTTGAACTAGGGCCGGAGGAGGAACATGAAAAACTGGCGGATGTAAATGGATGGGAAGGAAAATTGTTTTGACGCCGTAGTACGAAGGTTCCTAAATATTTTTAATATGTAAGTCCCCAAAGTCGCATTTTTCACTAAAAATATGCCCCGGATATTAGAAAATATTTATAGTACAAGTTGTTTTAGCATATTTCGAAAATGCCGAGCAAGTGTCTCGTAAGGTGTAAGCACCACCATTTTCAATATCCGCACCCTTTGGTCACTCATTTCACAAGCGTAATACTCTCCCATAAAAAAATCTGTTTCTTCGTCTTAATCATTATTTATTTATTTAGGAAATATTGCATGTTCCGGACATAATATTTCATAACGTAATGATATTTCTTTCGTGCAAACTCTACCTTTACTCTGGAAATAGCCATGCGAGGAGATGGGTATTTACAGTTTCTAAACAGCTTCCCTTTACAAACATTTTAAACTCCTTATTTGGTTTACTACCAACGATATTAATGCCATTGGGTGATTCTCCGTACAACTTCGCGAGCTGACACTCCTAGTGCTTGGCAAATTCAGATCGGTCGCTTTAGGTTTACGCGAAGAATTAAAGATAAAGAGATGAAGAAGAAGGTGCGATTTTCTGTGTCACATTACCGCATCGATATTTTATGCCAATTGGGAGATTTCACGCTAACTCAACCAAATGGCTATATGCACTCGTGGTTCGACCATTTCCGATTTTCACAAATATTGTCTCATAAGAAGAAAACAATGAGGAATGAAGATTTGCCAAATATTAGTCTTCTGTAATTATAAATGTTAATGTCATGACACTTCAAATATCACTAATTAGCGCAAATTGGCGCGCAGCTCCGAATTCTATCTCCAATAAATGACGATCTAGTGGTGATATTTTAAATATAATGACATTTTCGTGATTAAAATACATGAATATGTGTTTTGTATCGACGTTGACTTCCTAGACCTGTACTCTGATGACTCCTAGATGACTTAAATTTTTCCTTTTTCTTTTTGAATTTTGATCCATGTTTAGGGCCTAATATCTCCTAAATTAAAAATAAGATATGATCAAACTTAATGTTTTCGAACCGCAAGGAGACAAGACTTTACTTCAACAGCATAGACTTTAATTTGTGGTACCCAACCACGGCTCAATGGAGCAACAAAAACGGAAAGAGGAAAATGTTGTCACTTTTGCCGCTTAAAAAAAGCGATGTTTGATTATTCAATTTTGGTTAAAAATATATTTTACAATGCCTTAGACCTGTATCTTTCAATAACAAAATTAATGGGTTATGTTGTCAAACACGAAAAAGATAGGAAGAACATAATGGCCTGCTACGCCCGCGCCCGCTTTGAAAATGATACGGGGAATTATGCAAGTGGCCTACACATGCGCCGTGCGTCCTTCCAAAAATCTTCGTAGAAGAAAGTCTTTTTTCAGGATATATGGCATCGAGTTCGCTTTCCTCTTTCTTCCTGTTCTTATAATAATTATTTTATCGTTTAATCTGTCCAGCACTTCCTCATTTCTCACCGTGTCACTCCACTTAATTTTTCATTTCCATTCCTCGCCGTAGCCGTATATCTAACCTCTTTTGGTATATATCCTCTTTCCTCCTGATTACCCGTGTTTCTATTCCATAAAGTGCTGAGCTTTAAATTTTTTAAAAATATGTCTTTTAATCCTATGTTAATTAATTAACGTATATCAGTCACAATGTAAACCACTACCAACCGTTTTCGGGCTTATCTGCCCCGTAGATTAATTTTTGTATACATCTCAACATTTCGTTCTTCCTACAGAGAAATTCATCAGCAGACTGAAGAATTCAGTTAGAGTTTTGCTCTGTTCGCTTAACGATTGATCTTTGTTGAGAGTGGTAATGCATATTTTTACGAAAACCTGGAAACTATGACTATAGTAGCCATAAACAGGATCATTTTTATGCAGCATAATCGGACTAAATTTTCTTGCGTGCAGATGCCATATGCTCTCTCCTTTTACTCAAACGAAACGCAGATGTGAATCCACCGTTTTAAGATTCGCGGCGACTGTTTTATTGCATCAGAAAGGAAGAGCACGATCCAGCTGTGGCCTCACGAATCGCAAGAGCGGAGTTTCGAAGTGCACTGCCTCTTTGTCTTCCGTCCTTCGCCTGTCGATCCCATCCACTCTTTCCACCCTTCGCCTAATCTCCCGTGTGCCTCTCTTAAACAGAAAGTCGACACGCCAGCGTCCTCCCCACCCCCCCCCCCCCCCGTTAAACGATAAGTGGGCCAACCCTCTTCTGATCTAGATACGTCCATCGCCTTATTTTCCGTGACGCTGCACACACCCACTCCCATGGGATTTTAGACTCCGTCACGCTAGCCACCCACCTTCTATCAGGTCTTCCCGTTGTTTCTTGTTCGACTGTACTGTTTTTCTGTAGAAGTTTATTGTTTTATTACTCATGAAATCGGTTTGCCTCGGTCACATTTTTGTCGTTCATCGATACTTCGTAGCCATTGCGAAAAACTCGTGGCGTATGTATTTCACTAGAGAGAACATGTAAATCACTACATTACGTGTTATTAGCTATTGATAAATACTTTTGTATTTAGTTCAATAGTTTCCTAGAGCTAAAGATGTATTTAAAACGGTGAGGGATTAAATAAACTCTAGTGAGAAGGAATTAAAATAAATAAACACAAGCCTGCAAATTTTAGGGTCTCGAATGCATTTTTGTTGCAAAGAGCCACTTCCGACGAATTTTTGTGCGATGAATCCGAACCTGTCCACAAAAATTGCCTAACACGTCAAGGTTTTGAGATGATATAATTTTTAATGGTCAAAATGGCAATTTTTAGGTCATTTTGAGCTTGAATATCTCTGAAATCAAAGGTGATAGAGAAATTCTGTAAACGGATTTGTAGTTTTCTTTAAGATGTGATTAGAATACAGTTATGAATCCTGGAAAAGCTTTTTTCCCATAAAATATACTACCTTAATTTGAAAATCTGTGCACTCAAGATTATAGTAAAGTAGAATTATAATAAAGTCTGTGATAGTTGCCAAGCAACATAACATGTAAATACTAATTACATGCAAGTATACTCATGGCGTATGTATTTCACTTGAGAGAACATCTTTGACACTACATTACATGGTATTTTCTATTGAAAAATACTTCCTAGAGCAAAAGATACATTTAAAACTGTAAGGAGTTTGATAAATTCTAGTGAGATGGAAACAAATAATTAACGATGCTCTTCCAACTGCCGCCTTGTATTTATTCATCGAGATTTCAATTTTGTTTTAATACATTTCATTCATAAAATTGCATTCAGCCACTCTTCAGCCACTGCCTTTTGGAACGTAACCATTGCAAAGCGAGCTTAATTGGCACTGCTGTCCCAAACTTTTAACTACAGATGCACTTGGTCGTTCATTTGAAGGAACACGTAAAACAAAGTAAAGACAAACGACGTCTTACGACTCCGTCTTAAGAAGCAGTTGTTATATTTGTTCGGAATAACAGAAACTAGACGTTGATAATCTCACATAGCTGTATTAGTTAGCCCCAAGAGATAAATTATCTGTAAGAATACCAGTAAAATGCTGTATTAAAGTTTCTTCCAGTGAGTTTTCGTCGGTAGCTTGCGATTACTACTTTTGCTTCATGAAAGTCTCGTCTCTCCTATCGAGTTTAACTTGAACATGAGGCGAGATGAAAGCGTCACGCATGAATAAATTAGTGCTTACTCATCCTACTAGTGCGTACTTAAGTATCCAGCAGTTACTATGAAAGGTGAAAATACCTTCAGAGTTCAAACCAGCCTAAATTAGCCGCAAAAAATTGTACATATAGTCAGTGGAGACTATAATTACCGTTATCATCTTCGTTTAATCGGATTAGAAACTGGGGTGGTTCAGGTATCTCTTTACTGTCATCTACTTAGAAGTTCATCAGCTTTAGTTACGCTGTTTTCATTTCTCAGAGAATTAAATGGTATTATTTTGTGATATTGCCCGCTGTAATTTTGCTGACTAGATTCAAACTTCAATCGGATTACACCAGTAATATTTTCCTGACAATAATTAGTGATTAAAACAACTTAATACTAATCCGAGAAGGAGCTTCAGTCGAGCATTAATTCCACTGGACTGAGCATGTACGCCTGCATTGGCAATTTCACCATAATTCCGAGCTCTGCTCGAATGATCCCTTAGGGTGGCGTTGGAGAAATTGTACCCGTGTATCTTTTGCGGATCGCCGGAAGGGGGAAGGGGCGGGGATTGTAAAAGCGAGGTCTCGAGGGGAAGGGCAGGGGAACTGTGGGGAAGGTGGAAGGGTTTGGTTACCCTGGGTAGTTAGAGATTCCCTTAAGGGGACTTGGGAGGGCTGTAGGCCGGACTTGGGTGTTTGCCCTCACCCCCTCTCGGAGTGACCCGTCCTATGTGTGAGGTTCCACGGGGAAACTTTGCTACGACCCATATGCGTGTGTTAAGCGGATTTCCATATTTCCCGTCGGTTATACAAACGCGTGAACGTGTTCCTGTTGAATTCTCCGAAACACAGTTACAGGGCGGACCCATTATATCCGAAACCGCAGTTTCCGAATCACAGTCTGAAGAGTAAACAGCCGTCTCCAATCGCTGGAAACTGCAGAATAAAGCAGTCCCTGGATTGCCGCTCCATTTTTCGCATTTTCATTCCGCCAGAGGGTCAATCCAAATTAAATCATCCAGAATTTAAAAAAAGATTTGCTCAAAATTTTTGGTTTTCCCAATGTTTTTCCATTACGTTTGTCAATATTTTGGTTGCTCAAAATGAGGAATGAAATGTTCAACTCAGTTGATTTTTGGGACAATTTTTAGTGCCGCGAGTGTTTTTTGAACAAATCAATGTTTTAGTGAAAACTTTCCAACTTTTTTTTATAACGAAGGTAAAATAACTTAAATCCCATTGTATTTAAATTAAAAGTATTCATATTTTTGAAATAGGTATGTTTAAGCTAATTTTTGAAATAAGTCCCTTAAAATTTGGCCAAATCTGCGCTTCACTTGGTCAAAAACCAATTTTAGCATAAATATTTTAAGTGAAGGATGTTATTTTGGCTATTGTAATTTTTACCTGCATTTGCCTACTACATCTTTTCTCTGAGAAAGTGTACAACTAAGAATCATATTTTTATATTATATGGCCCGTTAAACATGGCACCTTGAACTAAAATGACAATTATTAAAGTTTAAATGACAAATCAGGGACTTAGTCAAAAATTAATTCAGAAATAAAATGAGTATAAGATAAAACTTACTTCCCGGGTTTCAGTGTTTTTGCATCAGTCTAAAATTTTCACCGAGGCAATGTCTCAAAAAATAAAACTAATGGTTTAAGCTTCATGACTGATTCTTAAGTAGTTTTAGTGCGATAGGATTTTAGACGAGTCTAAAAAACCCAAGTATTGTACAACCAGTATGAAGTGGCCACCACCCATTCGATATTGGCCACTTAAGGAGGTGGCCGCTGTCGGGAGGAAAAATCGACATTGGTCAAAAATGTATAGAGAATTCATTCCGTCCCCGAAAAAAATTACCGCTCGGGGAGGTGATCGCTGAAGGAAGGTGACCGCGAGGTCAGGTTTCTCTGTATATGTACGTGTAATGCGGTGGAGTATGTTTCAACAACAGTTGAAGTAAGATAGCAGTTTATTTTCGTTTTTTCTTCGGAAAGAAAGTATGTCAGACTTGGGTGCGTGCAGGATAATACTACATTTCGCGGTGCAATGGAACTTTCCCATGCTCGGGCGAACATGCTCGGGATCAGGTTTATCGTCACCGGTGTCCAGTGTTCACGTCCTTATCACTGTGGAATGGGGATAAGAGTCGTACAGCCATTGCATATGACGCCGATGCATAATTTTTAAACTTTCTAATGCTATGCCAAACATTATACCGTCATTACTATTTTCTTCAATATAAAACTATGCATATTTTCTGTGCTTATTTCGATTTCAACGCTTCTGTTGGAAAATGTTCGTAACAAACGAAGGACTTTGTATTTTCCCACACGTGAAAGTATTCATCTACCACTTCCTCAGGTAGAAGGAGATATATTTATTCGACAAATGGTTTCCTTTTTTTCATACTTGTTTCAGTGGAAGGTACTTTGCTTGGAAATATTACACTGGTGATGAATTTTCTTCCAAAACGCTGAATATCACGGAAAAATTCTATTTGTATTTAATTCTCAGTTGTAGGGAAAAATTTCACTCCAGTGAGCCTTCTTTTTTCTTTTCAGGAGGTATTTTTCCTTTTTCATTCCAATATGAAAATTAATTAAATCATATTTTCTGTACTATTAATACATCTCAGTGTTGTCCAGAAATTAATTCTTTTCCTCGATATCAGTTTTGATTGATTGATTGAAACTGATTGATATCAATTTTGATTGGTTGAAACACACCTTAGTAATTTTTTAAACATTGATTCTATTACTTATATTCTATAACATCTAATAAAACATTAACTGGGTGACTAGAATATGAGGAGGTGGTATAATGTTATGTCAGAGTTATGTTATAGAGAAAGTTATGTTAGAATGTAACATGATTCTCTCTGTGGCTGAAAAAAACACCCCATATTTATTTTAACTTAACAATTGGAAAATTAACTCAATACTCCTTTCCTTAATTCTGACAATGTGCATTTAAAGTAATTGATGATCGCTAAATTCAGGCATTATTTAATGTACACATGCACCATTCAGAGAGATTCTTCACTGGCTGAAACTTGAAAAAAGGCGTTCTCTGATGGCAGGGGAAAGGTATCAATGCATTGTGAATGGTGATGAAACTCCATATCCGCGTGTATAGGTGATCACTTTGGCGTTTGAGCAAAATTACATTCCTCTTTCAGTGGAAGCTGCTCTCTTGTTTTTCATTGCATTTTTATTTAGTACTACGCGTCGAAACCCCTGTGGAGCGGAACCGCCGATTTTGTTTTTTGAATAGGACGATTGTCCTCTCAGACACTGTTTGCTCTCGCTCTTTGTCCAACGGGAGCTCTAGTCTGTATGTGACGCTTTACTGGCCAAGGGTCTCGTGACTTCAGCTCGTTTGGAAACTCGCGTCAACCAAAATGATATTTGGAAGAGGAGCTGTCGTTTGTGCCGCTCAAATTATTTTCCCGGAATCTAATTTACAGTATGCTTGTTGATTCCCCGTGAATTCCTATGTCATGACGTTATTTTAAATCCTTCACAGGAGCTAAACGCGAGCTAAAATCATTTTTTGATTTTGCATTCTTCTTAATGTACTACCAGCTACCAGGATCGTGGCCTCAGAAATCTCGAGAAGTTTCCTCCGCAAGTTATATGTTTTTTTTTTCTTTTTTTCATATTCGCCTCACTTAAAGGAATCATTTGTATCATTGTGTTAATTTAAAATAATAACGTTTCGCGCTATTTTTCCTCTAAATATATATATACTGACATTTCTAAAGGTTTATGAGAAAAATAGGTGTATAATATTAGACAAAAGGTCTTTTTTGGTCTTACACGTGTGTATTTTAATAACTGTTTTAGAATGATCATTGTCAAGAATTTTCAGAGGAAATGACATTTTTAGACTCAAATTCATCCCATTTTTTTCATTGGTCATCAAATTAATGAATGTTGCTGTTCTTCTTCTCGCGACATTCTTTGAGAAAGTTCAGCAGAAATGGCTTCGTGATCTGCCTTTAGACAGATGAACAATGTGGCTGAGCGCTTGTGATTTTGCCAAGTCAACGTGCGAATTCTCTGCTCCGTTGTTTATTGTGGTGCCAGACGTTCATTACAACTTCAGTTAAGGTTGTTTGAGCGAGATTATTCTCTATGTATGTTAGAGACCATATTCGAATTTTATTTTTGCTATTAGATCAAATATAAGAGACACAACGTATATATGTTTATCTTTATTGCGCAAAAATATTATTTCTTTGAAAAATCTTTAATTTGACTCATTTTTTCGCCACGCCATACGGGGAAAAGAGCCCTCACTTCGGATGTTTTTTTGCGATTCCATAATATATTTGCGATGAGTAATTGATTTATTTTTCAAATAGGAGGAGATAGCATACAAGGTACTTCAAGGTTAAACTTCTTACGAGATCTAGGAGTTGGAAATTTCTCATTTTTCGAAAGAAATTCTCTCTGTAGTGCATACGCATTCCATTTCCCTTGCGTGGTATCTGTTGGGGAATATCTCGGAAAGTGGCACGGTGAGTGGAAGTTATTGTGGTATCTTTGGACAGGTATAATATTTTTCTGTAAATTTCTACTGAGTTCAGTGCATTCCTAGTGACATGATATCTGCCTCAGAAAACGTATGAGGAACTAATAATAGACATGCACTGCGATGCAATTAGTCCGCACAATTATTTTGGAGGTTTGGTATTGAAATTACCAATTTAATCATCTCTCGCCAATTTTTTTGTAATTAAGTTTCAGCATTTTCGCAATTTCTGCATGGTATCACTCACATTACTATTTAATATTATCATTTATAAGAAAATTGTTTACAGCTTGCTTTATCCATGGGCTCAAGTCACCGTTTCATCTCAAGCCCTGATAATGCAGAAATTAAACTGCAAGTGTTGGCATAAGGTGATTGAATTGATTTCTCAACACGCTCAAGACCAACCCTCCGAAGTAATTGAGTGCTCATAAAAGTGGTCAAAATCTGGTCACATTAAAGGTATAATTAGTATCAATAAAAATATATCGCTTCCTGGCCATCGGAGTTTCAATGAACGTATGTCTAATATGTTTCCAACCGTGTGATATTCCGCCCTCGATATCACTCACGTGCCAGCATACATAGGTCTTGTCCTGTATAGAGTATCGTGTGAAATGAGCCTTAAGGGATGTAGAGGGCTGTCTTATTGTGTGGTCATCACATCGTCGCTATGGTATCAATCTTTACGAGCGAAGCTGGAGTGTAGGAGGGGCGGTAGGTCTCCTGATTGGGACCATCGAATATCACGACAGAGGTCATTGGGGTGATTGGTCGGGGGGAAGAGGAGGAAGTCTGTCTTGTGTGATGGCTGTATGGGAGGAAGATTAAATGGTGGCCGAAATATCCGGGGATAATGTCAGCCAAGTGTCTCTTGATGAGATAATACGCCAATCTAGACAGTTGGAAAGCCGTCATCATCCCTTTCTCCCGCTAGTGTCGTCCTTTTCTCCTTCATCTGAACTCAATTGGTTGCTCAGCAGAGGAAAATTGGGGATTATGACAGTAAGGAGGAGCTTTTTACATAGAAAGAAAGAGGTCAGAGGTATCGAAAATACATCAATGCACATCGACCGCTATAGATTAGCCTGTTTGAAATAAAAATTCATGAATCAATAAAAATTATGGACATGTAATATAAATTTTCCATGTGCTAAAAAAGAAAAAGTTGAGAAAACAGGTATATTTGTTTTACTGTTTGACTAAAAATGTGGAATAAGTATAACTTTTGGTTTCGGGTGTAACTTTGTGGAATAGATTCACGACAGAATTGAAAACCGTAACTTTGTGCTTCCAAATAATTTTATTAAGACACAACCCATGAATAAATAAAATTGACCTCGAATAATTTATTGAAATTTTCATACTTCCACTTGTCTCTAAAGAATTGATTGTAGCCATCTTTTATGCTAAATCATCTGCCAAAATGTGAATGGACTGTAACATTTGTTCTTGCTAGCCGACTTTGTTTCTGAACCATGCGCTCAGTGATAGCAGTAAATATTTTTTTAAAGAGAGAACCATATGGAGGGCTAATTGTGTTTAACGTTGAGATGGATTTACGCCGCATATAGACAGGCAAATACATTGGCAAAATAAAACGAGTTATTAGGCATAAAATTGGGATCTTTTGGCTGCTATAACATAATGTCGTCCGCTGATGATGCTACTCAAGATGATGAAGATAATTTGTGAAATGTTGTATCCTATCCACAATTGTTGAGTCTTACTTATCAAACAGATTTAAAAAAAAAAACAAAACCACAGAATTCTTTGGAAACCACTTGTTATACACAAAAACTATCATCGAAGATCATATATCCCATTTCCAATATCAAGTCTGTGATAAAGCTAAATGAAAGGGCAGAAGCATCAAAATCCATCCACCAATTTCAGAGAACATGTGAAACGATGTGGAGTTCCTTAAGAGTTCAAATAAATTAAAATAAAATAAGGGAAAATAAATTAAAATATTACTCTACCAAGCAATGGCAGTCCCCAATCTGTTGCGCGGATCTGAATGCAGGGTAACGAGAAAATGAACCCAAAACAAAGAAAGTTCTGAAATGCTTTTGCTCCGATTAGACCAAGCCTCTATCGTGATAGATCTATCTTTTTACGGCAGGAGCATTATAAAAGAACTGGGTGTATGTAGCCCATGTCGTATAACATGGGGAATACAAAGAAAAATAGAAAGAACATGAAATTCGAAAGTTCTAGAGAGGCTTTCCCAAAAGCATCTACGTATTACAAACCATCAGAAGAGAGGCGTGACTAGATGGTAAAAAAACGTTGGAACTGAATAAGATTGGAGAAAAGGAAGGTAAGCGATAGGAGCGATATGGGACATGTAACAGATCATGGAAAATAAAATCAAGAGCTACAATTGGTGATAGAGTGAAGAGACGTTTTTGGTACTGTTTCGGAGAGGGTAGTAGGGATAACGTAAGTCAGCGATTATAGGAACGTCTCTGTACTCCGTGAAACGTATGAACGCCTTATTTTTCGAGTTATTAGCTAATCACTGCTACAGTTTAAGTCAAAATGTACTTATTCCATAGAAGTGGCACTGTAGTCGATGTCTGTGGCCGTAATAAAGTGTTCATTAAAATATTATCCTGGAATAATGGACATATTTTTTGCCTTGATTTTGGTTTTCAATCCCTATCGCATGTCGTCATTGAGAGCAGGATTTTTGTAACCAATTTAAGCGAGTTATGGACTTAAGCAATCGTTTTGACTCACATGGTAGCTCAGACATCATCAGGTAAATATAATTGAATTATTGAATACTTTTTCAGATCGCAGATAATATGACATGAGATTGTGTCCTGGTACTTTCGTAGAAAATCATTTTCGACCTTAGCATGTCTTACTTTGATAAATTGCTGCTCGAAGGAGAAGTGAAAGAAGATTGGCATTCTCTCTCTAATGATTTCCCGGGAACCACTCGCAAATTCCGACGCTTTTCTCTATTCTTTGCATCGCATCGAAGTGTCGGGAACTACCAACCAAGTATATATACCCTTTTATGCTAAGGGAGAGTATCGTATGTGTCTGGAAATGCATTGAACGCCGTACATTTGGGCAAACGAAGCGAGCGCTGGGGAAACAAATTGGGAAGGTGTGGAGCGAGTCTCATCATTAGAGGCGGGAGCCGATTGCATCCGATGGATGGGCTAATTAAGAGGGAGTTCAGAACGCCATTAGTGCCCGTCGGCGGGAAATGGATTTTCTCCTGAATTGATCGACGTAGGCAGCGCGGAGAAGGGGGGAGGTGTAGAGAAAAGAGGGGTGTTGGATGAGGTGCGAAAGGTGTATATTAGGGTGGTTCGAAAAAGGGCTTTTCTCGCAAATCGCTTCCCGAAGGGTGCCAAACCAAATAATTTGCTATGACTAGGAAGTACGTACAAGGTTATTGCACAGGGTTGAGGCTTTCCACTTTAACCTGACAAAAAAATGAGTTTTTACGCACATTTTCAGGAATTATCGATTTTTAAGGGTTTTTCGTCCACATTTCTTGAAATAATTTTTTTTAAATTTTTACTCTCACTAGGAGTAATAGAAAATAGTTCATTTAACACATTGATATTTAGGGAATATATGATGTGGAATGTTTCTTTCAAAGTATTTAAGGTCGATTTTGCACTCATTTTTAAGCATTTTTCATGAGTTTTCGAAACTCTGTCAAAATGTTGTTTTTTAACAAAAAACAGTCTACCACCTCTCGATCGTTTTCTTTGAAATCAGCTTCCATAGTAAATTTAGATCATTAAAATCCATAGATTGGGAAAAAAGTCAGTAGAAAATGTAAGGCCACTTTTTCGTTTTTGGTGAAATTCATTGAATGCGCGCGCATACTTGTATGGTCATATACTGAAACGCACCAGTCGATCATCAAACTAACCTTAAGTATCGACAGCAATCAGCTGTATAAATTCATTACAAAATTCAGGTAAACAGTTCCGGAAATTTATAAAAAAATAATCAACTGCGATTAATGCGATTGCGTGAAACTACGTTCCGTATGCAGTTATGGTGAATATTTAAGAGCTCAATTTCGACAGTTTTCACACTTTTAGTATATAATATGTTAAAAAGTGTAAAGTGATTTTCGATGCACTGACTAAAAAATGGGAATGCCCTCTCTTATGGCCGGTAGCTATAAAATTTACTTATGGAATCAATAGCTATGAAATAAACAACGTTATGGACCTCTTAAATATATTCTAGTTGCGGGAACGCTTCTACCATTTTCATAACTTACAGGCGAATAATTAAGGCTTTGAACGTTAGTTCTTCTCTACTACGGTGGGATAAAATTTATGAAAAAGAATCCAATGTAATGCTCATAATTATTCGTCGGAATGAGTAAACAAGCTCTTCATTCGTCACGTAATAACACTTAGATCAGGCAATTAAGGAAGTCCGAGCGAGATAGTTCCCTAGTCATAATAGAGACCATATTCGAATTATACGTTTTAATTTGACCAGCTGTAGTACACATGGATAAAATATTGCAAAATTAAGTGTGCAATAATATAGTTTTATATGACAGAAGTGGTAACTAATCAAATGAAAATTTCAGCATAAGTCTTAAATTTGATTCATTTTTTTCGCGTGGTGCGTTTGAAACTCCTTCAAAATGGAAGGTTTATTGTGGTAGCCAAGAACCTACTGCGGTGACAATATGATTAATTTTCAAAAATAGTTGAGAAAATATACAAGCTACACGCTGTTAGTTTTTTACTACATCTAAGTTATAGAAAGTCCACATTTTGTAAATAATGACTCTCTGGAGTGCATACACGTACCATTTCCCATGTAAAAGGGCTGGTATTTTTTGGCAAATAACTCCGAAAGTAATGTGGTAAGGGGTTTAATTTTTGGTTTCATTAGAATGGTGAGATATTTTTCTTTAAAATGAGACCAAATTAATTGATTTCTAGGTGAAATGATATTTCGCTAAAACTACCTTAAATCTCCAAGCGGTCCATTGCTCGTCCACCATCTTGGCTGCCTTCTGCAACATTTGTTGAATGGCTGCCATGGCGTATTGGTTTCATAACTTTATTGATTACATACGTATCGTTCTTGCAACCGTCCATTATGGAATTTAGTCAAGTAGATATAATTCCCGGTGAAAGCTCGGGCGATGAAGAGAGAAGATGACGAAGATTAAATCCTTTCGCGTGGGAGGGACTTTATTTCTTAAGACAGTCTCGAGGTCTTTCTTTCCCCTTCCCATCTCTCCCTTCTTGCGGCATCAATTCGCCTCTCCGGGGCAAGAAGGAGAATGACCTGCCAGTGACGGGGCTTCTGCGGGGAAGAGCAGTCATTTGTTTTTTCGATGGGGGGGGCTATGCTCGCGAGCGCAAGAACCTTGGGGCTCAGTCGATATCGGGAATTGAGTGCTTGTTATTGGAACTAGTTTTAGGGAACTCGGTTGGAAAGAGGCATCTGAGCGGAAAGTAGGCCGGGTAGACCGTATAGTAGGGTCGTTGCTTTGTGACTTAAACGAAGGTTTTTTCGGAATTCGGAGTACTTGCAGAATAGCTTGTAGGACAATACCCCTCGGTTTTCATTCCGTTACATCTTCAGGAAAAAGGCAATTACATCTGAGGTAATACTTATTGCTCTGTGACGTCAGTGGATGTTTTGGTGAATCCAAAATACTTTCAGGATAGTGTGTGTGTATATATAAGTATATTTTGCCTCGCGTTTTTCATTTCTCCATCTCTCTCCATTTCTTCCGTTTTCTCTATCGGAAAAAGAGGCAATTACTTCTGAAATATGGCTGAATTGCTAATCACTATAGGGGCTCTCTCAAAGTAATGACGTGATAGGGGTAGCATTTCCTTGTGCATGATAAGGCAAGAATGTTCGTTCTGTGAGCCTGTTTTAGTAGAAGTGCCGTATTATTTGGTCACAAATTGGACAGCTTGTTATCCTTGAATCTGGGTCGGAATCAGATTTCGATTTGGTGTACTTTTAACGAGCTATCTCAAATCAATAAGGGGCTTTTTCGTGAAGAAATAGGGCTCGTTAGGGGTGTAATTACGTTGCGTAAGTGCACATTTATGGATAAAACATTCGTCGCATGACTTGAATACTTCGAATATTAGCCTATTCCTATGCTACTGAATACTCTCTGCGGTCTTATGTCTATTGCGAGGCGTGTGTATTATTCGCAGAAGGGTGACATTTTCCCATTTCCGATTCCAGTGATTCCCAGAAGATGACGATGGAATTGCATCAGAGTACATATTCTCAGGTCTAATTTGCCCTCAAGGTGAGGATGCGAAAGATTTTTTAAGGTAATGGCTTAAGACATAAGTATACACAGTCTGAAGATGATTAATGGTCCTGGTTTCCACTCTTTCGAAGTGAATAAGGAATATTCTATTCTAATCAATATAGTGAAATGCGGTTCCTCAGTAAAAACTTTGTACGCGAGAGTTCAGTTTCAAATGTTTAATATAATTTGAGCAACGTATCATCTCAGTATCGAAAACATTTTCAGCAATAGGGATCAGTTGAAAGATTGATTTTTTGCAGATATCCGCTCGCGTCGTGACTTCACCAGTATTCGTTTTGGCGTCCTTCCGGATCTGTTTTGTGCATTCCATTCTTGGTATTTCTAAATAATTCTTGTAACTTTTTGACCTCTCAGCATTTTTTTGAGGAGAGTAAATGTCTAAAACCCACTAATATATTGTGAGCTGCTTTGTAAGTAAATTATGTTTACCAATACTTTCTGGCCAATTTAAAGATATATATTTCATTAAAGATGGTGATTGGTGCCAAACGTCCAAACATCGTGGATGCATTCCTAAAATCTATATGTTTCGTAAACAAATTAATCATATATGTTTTTACTGAATTATGCCCCGCCCGTTTCGTCAAAGAGGCGGCATAAGTCCCTGGCAATGCCGCCTCTGTGACGAAACTTGAATTGAATTAATCAGTAAAAATATACACAGCGTACTTATAAAATGATCTTCTGCCAGTAACTATAAATATTTGTCTTTGATAATTACAAACATTCGTAACTTCATTGAAGTGCACACAGTCGTTCAAAGCGTAGTATTTTCCTGGCTGTATTTCGAAATAGTATTATCTGCAAAAATGGGCTTCAATTCGAAAGGGTCTGACAGTAAAAACCAAAATCGTACGCCTTGTATTTATTACTGCCGTCTCCGTGTTTATCCCACCCGTAGCTATCAAGTCCAATATTTTGTTTTTATCTTCTTTATGAAAATGCGAAGGATTTGATCGTTCTCCTTGTGAACTCCGTGCAACGGTTTTAATTTATGCTTCCCTCCGCTTTCAATATGGCCCATGGCGTTGGATGTGTGACCCAACTTCCTTCTAGTAAACTCAAAAGTGGCGGAATATACGATCCTACGTCTGTCACATTCACATTAAAAGACCGAATAAATTAACTCTAATTCGTGCCAAAACTTTAAGTTAGCTCCCAAGTTTGCCCGAGGCGAAAGGCCCTTTAATACACATTCTCCGCTCTCACCGGCGCCGAAATGCCATGGGGTGCTTCTGATACGACACTGCCTTATGGGCGAGAAACCTTCTTTAGCCTCTAATTTCCACCTTTTTCTAAAGCAAACACGGCTATAATTTGGCTATTCAATTGGCTAACAGAGTTAGGTCTCGTAAATACAATTGGGGAAAAATTGCCCCATCAATTCCACTCAAATTACCGCCACTAATTGACTTTTTTTATCTATTAAAGTTGTCGATGAGGAATTGACGGTATATCCACCAATAAGTGGAATGAAAGTCGTTTCATACACATTCATGCTAATTATCCTCTCCTCAGATTGATGTGGATAAATCATATTTATTTTCTTCACTTTTTCCGCAAATTTGAGCGATTACATGCTATGTAAATCGAGAATGAGAGAAGTATACGAGAGAATCGAACTTTTCTCTCAAATATTAGCATATGTTTACGAAAGCTGTGTAAAATAAGCGGATTGTCTCAGTTAATCCAATGTTACTAAATGATAGAGAACTTTTCATATTTTCTTTTGAGCAATTAATAAATTGCTGCTGTAAGTGGAGTCGAAATGCGATAATTCAGTGTAAATAGCATTTATCTCGGTTCTTATGACTGGTAATATTACTCATTGGGATTGATCAACTCGCAGAATCATCTGCATATTTTGCAAACGTTTTTTCTCAATTAGATGAAGCACATTTTCGGTAAAAGCAGTGATGTTTTAGGCATCTAAAGGAAAAGTTAGACTGCAGTATTTTACCCAACTCTAATTTTCTGGTGATATTCCGAGTGTCTGGGTATTAATTCTTAATGCTACGGGTTAAAAGTGTGAATGCCTCTGAGAGTCGTCATTTTTTTTTGTTTCAACCGCTTTGCAATGCGAGCAAAAGTGAAAAAAAGTAGAAATGATTTATTTTGTAACAAACTTAGGAGAGGATAATTAGCATAAATATGACGACATCCACGTCATTTAACGGTGGATCGACCGAAAATTCCTCATCGACAAATTCAATGGATAAAAAACGTTCCAACTGAATGAGTGGCGGTAATTTGAGTGAAACTGATGAGGTAATTTTTCCCCGATTGCATTTGTTTGACCGGACTCTGTTACTCAACTGTATAGCGGTTAATTCTGGCAGTACTTGCATTCAAAAAAGGAGGTGGTTAAGGGCTAAGGGAGGTTTCTCGCCCATAAGGCTGTGTCGTATCAAAAGCACCCAATCGCATTTCAGCGCCAGTGAGAGCGGATGAGCTATATTTACGCCCCGGGCAAACTTGGGAGTTAACTAAAACTAAAACAGCTGTTTTTAAAGTTTTCATTGTGAAACTACGAAAGTTCATTTTTATCTTCGTCCCCAGTATGTGGATGAGGATAAAATCCTCTTGAAATATCTCTAAACTTATATGGTATATTTTTAATATACGCGTGGAATTTACGATGTATGTCTCCTACTGACCAGCCATTTGTGGTACCTATCTCAGGCAGCCGTACTGCGGAGCATCCGTCGATGCGATGATAAATTCATTTTTTTTTCGCGACATTAAGTCCTGGTTTGGATCGCAGAAGAGGTCGGTTATTCAACCTGAAAGCTTGTCCTCATTCCCTGACTGCATGATGAGACTACATCACGCAAAGCGCAGGAAATTCGATAAGGGGTCCTCAGTTGGGTCCGAGGGAAAGGTCGCATGTCTCCCAAACTGTGTCTGCATTAGTCGGAACCGGGTTTCGCTTTCTTGCTCGTAAAACTTTGATTATTTTAACTTTCTCGTCAGAATATTCTTTGTCCTTTATGCGTTTACTTTACGATAGAATGATTCTTATTCGTCGTGCGTGATTTTTAATTGGAAGTGAATTTAAAAGGTACCTACAGTGTCGCCGTTGATAACGGTTAATGATAATAAATGCGTTCATGTTTGGTGATTACTGGGCGTGCTATTCAGTGTTTGATTTTGTGTGTAAATTCAGGTCACTCAAAACCAGGACTATAAAGAAAATAATTCGTTTTTGATATCTATTCTTATCATGGATAATTTCATGTGTGCATTGTTCAACCCTCTTGTCTGCGTTAGTTATTTAATCTTGAAATTTATCGGCACATTATTATATTTTATTAAAGTGAAGGTAGAATAAATTTCTCTTTGTAGAAATCAATCGAAAAGTGTATGATTATCGCCTCTTGGATACCGTATTTCCATGAAATGTAGACCCTGCGAATTTTCTCTTTATTGTAAGAGGGCTGTAAAGATTTCAAATCGAATCTTGAACGAAATGAAACCTGATCTTTTTATTTTACAAATAAATTTGTGAGGTCAATTGGCTAAGTTGGTGTAATTAATTCATTAACAGCAAAACATTGATGCATTTACTTGTCTTTCGATTGTATACCGAATGTAGACTGTCAGCATTTTTTAAAAACATGAATGAATCTTAGAATTCATAGAGCGTGAACGTTTGTGATCCGCTTAATTCTTAATTTAACCGATCTGAAACGAACGAGGAAAAAATTCAAAAGACTCACCTTTGATATTTTTGAAATTTTCATCCACCGGGAGGGAGGAAGTGAAGCAAAGAAACAAAGGGAGCGGATTTCTCCAGGGATAAATCAGCCTGACCCATTTCCCCAACACCCTTTTTCCTCCTCCCGTCGTGCATGCTTGTGTGTGGTCTGCGTCCCCTGATTTTATTTTGTTTCCCAAAGCCAGTTTAATATTTTAAGCTCGGAATGGTAATATAAGTCATGTTGACTTTCCATAAAATGATTTATACGTTGCGACGTTCGATCGAACTTAATGAAAAGGGGAGGGATTGATTTTTCAGGAGGCTGTGGTCTCGGACCTGACTATTTAAAAACGCTCACTGTTGAGAAATCTGCTTTGTCTGGAACAAAATTTTGGGACAATGTATAAAAAACACCAAATATTTATGAAGAAGGTATGAACTATTTGGGATTATCTCGGTGTTCATTCACCAACGCTTAACCAAATAAAGAAAAACCTAACTATATCTGTCGTCTTTCGGATGGTCTATTTGGAGGAGGCGACCGACAGTTGGCGTCATTTGTGCCATAGCAGTCAGGTAGAAAAGTATGAATGGGTGGGGGTCATTCATGGAATGGCGGAAGAGTGAAAGGGGACCCTGCATTTTTTGCTCTTAACGAGAGGTTACAATGGGTCCACAGTTTTAAGTCCCATCCTAAGGGTTGAGTGCCTATATGCTGGACTTGGAATTCTTTCTACACGGTACTACTCTGTGCTCTTGGGTAGAGTTTTGTACTCCATGGAAAAATGTCCTCCTCTACCGAGGTTGGTACCCAGACCCTTAGTGATGGGTATATTGTTATTATTCTGGCCGCTACTCCGACTCTATCCCCTAGATTGGGGTCTTATTCCTAGAATTCAAATTCTTGGTGATTTTTCTGTAGGTTTGAATGTTTTTGGATTCCTAGTGATTCAAATTACGGCAAATGGGCAGATATTATATTTCGTCAATCTCGACTCTTTTTCGAAGTCTCGGGAATAACTTTCACGTAATCCAATCCTCTTTCTTCCTCTCATTGTTCTCACCCCTTGTCCTTATTCTTTCCCCTTTTCTGGGCTGACGCCATTACCCACTGCCATACGCCCCAGAGGTGGCTTTGAAGGTAGTATATAGATTTACTCAATGAGTCGTAAGCCCCATCCCTGAATTAAACACACATTCATACCATCACGCCATCTCCTTTCAGGGTTGTCTAATTAAAAGAATATCCGAATATAAGAGGCAAAATTTTTTTCAGGATCCGCGGTGCGTGCGATATGCAGAGTTAATTTCGCGGAAGAGTGTATACCTCCGCAAATACTCCGTGGTATAGCCTGTTCGACAATTGGTACGGGCTCTTATGGAGATTCGTTTCCAATGTAAATCCACGTTAGGCCAGAGGTGCGATATAGCTAATAACAGTTCTTACGCAACGTAGTGCTGTTTCCACATACTTGCAAATGTTAGAATTTTCCGACTAGCTTTTTATCATTCCCGAAAGTAACTTAATTAAATATAGCGCAGTGTTGCCAAATTTTTGCTCATTTGGACTAGTGGTAGGCAAACTGAGAGTAAGTTTGGCAACAATGCTCCCCGTAAACCCATACCGTCACCAAAATGTGGAACGCTCCTAGAGTTTACCCCGTTTTTTTTTAAATTCCCTTTCCATCTTCCTCCTCTCCAACCTATCTCTCCCCTTCTTTCTACTCTCCCCCCCCCTCCTCTTACCCCTCCCCCACTCCATTTGGCCAAACCTTTCCCGAAGACGGAAAGAAATCCGATCGGCAAACAGCGGCGCAGAATTTTTCAGCGCTCGGCTGGCGAAAAGTTTGACTTGACGGGGCGGGGGTGACGGTAAATGGAGACGGGGTGGTGGAACGAGTGGGTGGAGAGGAACAGAGAAATCCATCGTAAAAAGCGACTAATAAAGACGGGAGAGGAGTGCGACGGGGAAAACAGGAAGTGGGAATTTTTTCCATTTCCGCTCTAAAACAATACTTCGCAGACGAAGATGATGATCTTTTTGGATTTGTTATGATTGGCTTATTACTACTGCCGTGGGTATTTTTTTGGCGTTTCGAAAAAATAAGAGCAATATGGACATTAACAGGCGCTTTTTGGAGCAAGGTGAACAGTTGAGTGAAGTAAACATCCTTATAAAGGAGTTATTTTTATTGTGAAATGGCTTAATAAAAGGCCAATAGATGTTTTTATACCGACAAATGTACGATGTTACCGATATAAAGAATTGACATAAAACATAAGAAGAATGACGGGGAATAGTTCTCTTAAATGCTGCTAATCAAATGATGTAATATCAAATTAAATAAATACGATAAATACTGAGAGAAAGCTCAGTTATAATTCTAATGTTAACATATCACGTTGCCACCCGAGGTAAAAGGCAACAGTATTTATTCGTATTCCTTCCTCATTTCTACGATATTCCATTATATTCCTCGTCCAGGGCGCAGTATTTATTAGAATAGCTTCAGTATTCCATGGAATTTGAGGAATGCGAACAACGATGTCCTGCAGTATTCCAATGGAAGAGTAATATCGTACAAATCAGTATTTGGGTTGATACAGTATTCCTGGAATATTCCATCGTATTTCCTAAGAAATATGTAATTAATAACAGGGCAATCGTGTACTTGGGCTTTATTGACCAACTCCAATTACTGACAACCTCTGTCGTCTTGGCGGCTTATTTATTTACTTACCTAATTATTTCCTTGAGTACATCAGCCCAACCTCCTCAACCAGTCGTTTGTAATGAAACTATATAGGCATGTCTCGTACTTTACGCGATCGTATCTCGGGTCCCTCGTGACTTCCGGCAACTCAGCACTTCAACATTTACCGACAAACGACTTGTTTTGGTGCTAAGTTCATCTTCTATTGTGAAAAGTATCGGCTTATAGAGGATATTATGTGCTACATATTTCTTCAGACGTATTTGTATTCGATTTATATCGTAAATAGTGGCCAAATGTGTTTTAATATTGTAGCGGTACATGTTTCCGAGTGTGTCTTCAATCACGGCTTGTTTACAGTATATGCCAAAGGTCTACGATGGTGTACATTTGATTTGAACGCTTTGTTGCCGCATGATACCACATTTGGCATCACTTAAATACTTTAGTCAAGAAGTAAATCTCGGATTAAGTGAATATATTTACGAGAAATGGCATCGCGAATGTTTGTGATTGTGAAAACTGTGGCTTACTTGTGAATACCCATGTTAATTTCTTGCGAACGAAGACGGAAAAATAAAAAATAGTCTACTTTAGACAATGCACATCAGGATGATTTTCCTTAAATTTTATTATTATTTTTATCCAAAGTGTTATGACCATGGCAGGTTTTACCTCAATATGTATTGTTAATGATTCAGTACCCTTATATAGAAATTCTAAGACCTGATGATGGAATTCATCAAATTCCGAAACACTGGCAAAGGATGATTGTTTGAATCACTAAAACTGACCTGTACTTGATAATTTGAATTGGATTTATAAAACAAGAGGTCGATAGAAGAATTCTGTAGAAGGAATTTCTTAAGTATCACTGCTTCACTTCGATATTCGTAGCACGGCGCATGCGTAGACCACCCGCATAACTCCCCAACGTGTCATTTCAAGCGGGCGCGCGCGTAGCAGGGCATTATGTTCGTCCTATCATTTGAAATAATCAATACATATTAATAAATAATAATAAATTGTATGTTGACGAAATAACCTACTAATTGTATTTTGTTCTGGAAAAATGAGAGTTTAAGCCATTGTAAAATATATTTTAAAACAAAAAATGAGTTGTCAAACATCGCTTTTTTTAAGCGCCAAAAGTAGCTACATTTTCATCTTTCCGTTTTTGTTGCTCCATTGTGCCGTGGTTGCGTGCCAAAAATTAAAGTTTATGCTCTTAAAATACAATCCTGAGTCTTTTCTGTTCGAAAAAATTAGGTTTGACCATATTTTATCATTTATTTAGGAGATATATTAGCCCTAAACATGGATCAAAATTCAAAATGAAAAAGGAAAAGTTGAAGTCATCTAGGAGTCATAACAGTAAAGGTCTAGGAAGCCAAACGTTGATATAAAACGCAGAATAATATCTTTAAATTGCGAAAATGTCATTATATTTAAAATATGAATGCTAGATCGTCATTTATTGGAGAAAGAGTTCGGAGCTGCGGCACGCCAATTTGCGCTAATTTGTGATATTTGTAGTGTCACAACATTAACATTGATTATTACAGATGACTAATATCTGGCAAATCGTCATTCATCATTGTACTCTTCCTATGTGCCAGAAATCATGAAAATCGGAAATGGTCGAGCCACGGCCTTGGTTGAGTTTGCGTGGAATCGCCCATGTGTGAAGGAAATGGGTAAAGAGTGACGTAAATGGCGTTGTTGGCGTTAATTAACGGCTAATTGAAAATGTAGATGGCTGAAGATGTAAATTCAATGCCCAAAGAGGTAGATTTGTATTTATTGAACTTGACTGTTTCCTTTGATTTTTTTAGGCAGAAATAGTCCTAGTACATGCTTAAATACGATTGATTGACTATGACGATGACCACTTGCTTTGGGGAGAAAATAGGAGAATATACAACACTGGAAGAGCAAGATATCGAACTGGATAATGTATCTGGTGGAAATAGGTCAGGCTAGAGCAATATCCACGGAGCCATGTACTTAAACGATGCTTTTAAGACCGTCGCAGTAATCCGCGGACTATAGTACAAAGTCCGCTTGGATATCGACTAACAAGGAAGAGGGTATCTGTAACAGAGAGACCGAATTACTCAGTGATGGTAATTTCTTAAGTGCCTCTCATCGTGTGACATATGCTCCAGGAATCGTTCATAGCATAAGGGTCGTCGTTAAGGTGAACGCTGAATTGATTATTGTAAGGAAACTGCTCAAATATACAAAGTTTTCCATCACCAAGAAAGGATTTTTTTATGAAGGACATTAGCTGAATTGTCCGGTCCCTTAAGTGAAAAATCCTTCCCAAGTTAGACTAAAAATCTAACGAATTTCATCAGTTCTATTAAATTGATGGGATGAAGCTCATTTTTGCTGCGATGGTTTTTCTGTATTATTGAAATTATAGATTTCTTCTAAAATGAATGAATATCCCTATTACGGGTCACAAAACACTCAATATAATTTATCCATCTGCAATCGATACATCGCCATAGTTGCAGCGTGACCATTTTATCGGGATTATCGCGACACTTGAAAGTAGATCCGAAGATCGGAACTCTGTTGAAAAGTTTCCGCAATTTATGGCAATTGACTCCTCAGAATGGGGATCCAGCAGTTCAGCCATCAGACCAATTTTTACTAATATAAAGTTATTTTCCTGGAGATTGTAGGTCATTAATTCATGTTTAAACTGGTACTCTTTATTCAACGTTTCGCATATTAATTTATGCTTCATCAGGGCTACAATGAAAACTAATATTTGTGTTGTGCACCAAATGAATACAGTTTACATGTTAGGTATTTAGATTTTTTTAAATATGCTTACAATTGATTTTTGTTATTACCTCAGAGAGAGTTCCTTTTGAATGACTTTTTTGATACCTTCGTTGCTATTTATTATTTGTTGGTCAATTTTTATAAATTTAGGAGTTAAAAAATCTTAGCACTTAATTTTATTTTGATTTTTAAACTCCTAAATTTATAACAATTGACCGAATAATAAATAGCAACGAAGGTATCAAAAAAAGTCATTCAAAAGGAACTCTCTCTGGGGTAATAACAAAAATCAATTGTATGCATATTTTAAAAATCTAAATACCTAACTTATAAACTGTATTTATTTGATGTATAATACAAATATTAATTTTCATTGTAGCCCTGATGAAGATTAAATAAAGATGCGGAACGTTGGCAAAGAGTACCAGTTTAAACATGAATTAATGGCCTGCAATCTCCTGGAAAATAACTTAATATTTATAAAAATTAGAGGTCACGAAGAAGAATCATCTAGTTATACACAATGTTAATTTTCGTGCATTAACTTCCCATTTCGTGCTCCTTTTATTTTCCATTAATGATTAATTTGCTTCCACCGAGTATCTTTCAAGTTCGTCGCGACCTCCTTATCCTAAACCCTTATCGTCCTCCTCTCTATCTACACTTGCCCATCGTTCCTCTTTCTCCAACATGTGCACATCTCTCAGCACTTCCCGCATCAAACAGTCCGACTTTTACGGGTGTACGACAACGATTTCCTGGGAAATCCCTCCACTTCTTCCTTCGTCTTACTCTCTATCCCGCTCATCCTCTCCATTCAACGCCAAATCCCCGTCTGAAAAACATCCCGCCTGCGAAAATCCTGTTTCCCAGGCCGGTCAAAACTGAGGGTCTCTCGAGGGCCATATCGTTCTTTTCTGTGCTGTCATGAGGAACACGCATTGTATTAATTGAAGTCGTTGAATAAAAATTATCGCGGAATAGTTTTATCCCTTGGACTTGATTTGTAAATAAATTCACTCTGTAATATTCCACAATGGTTTTTATTATTCCGACCTAGGCTTCGACTCAAGTTGAGTCATTATCAAGGTATCGACTCAAGTCATTATTAATAATTATTAACCATGATAATGCCTTAACTTTCATCGAAACCTTGGTCGGAATAAAAAACCATTGTGGAATATTACTAAGTGAATTTATTTAAAAATCATCGCAATGTTGTTCCACCAAGTGAAGCCTGAGAATTGATTATAAAACACTTGGACTTATTGAAAGATAAAATTTGCCAAGAAATGGTGTAGTGAATACCCATGAAAATGAATGCAAAGTTAGGATG
The DNA here is from genome assembly GCA_963169105.1 of Ceriagrion tenellum. Lineage (NCBI taxonomy): Eukaryota > Metazoa > Arthropoda > Insecta > Odonata > Coenagrionidae > Ceriagrion > Ceriagrion tenellum. Next base: position 129,339,264 of record OY720637.1, read on the forward strand.
TAGTTTCATAAAAGAAACAATTTTAAACGGCAACATATACCTGTAAATAATAGCAACAAATACCTTAAATATCATTGGTTAAGAAATTGAAACGAAATTTCGGCTGACTTCCGTTTCTTTTGTGTGAGACGCAGGTGTGATTACATATGGCCGAATGCGGCCCGCGGGCCATGACGGGTCATTTTTCCGAGTTACACAACGCCTCTCACCACTGTTTGTCTTCACTTTCCTCTTCTCTTCGCCTGTCCACTCGCATCCAAAATGCTTGTTTAACTAAGACGATTCTACCTGTGCTGTCCTTAATGCTAAACCCATTATCTTTCGTAATACTTCCGTGATACGCAAATCAGATCATGATCGCTTTACTCAACCCTGGCGTCAAACAACCAGAAAGTCTCACTACTTTTGTCTTCTTCTGTTTTTTGTCTTCATGGCATCCTTCACTCTCTTCCTCATACGCAATCGTCATGGACTCCACAAACTTGACTGATTAGTTTACACTTGGTCACCTGCGATTCTGACTGACTTAATAGTTTGTTGATCACCTGGAGATGACGGCAGCGGCAGTTGAGGTATTTTTCGGTCCTGACAACAAGTTGATTGATTGGTAAAGGAAGGACCAATTTCTCCTCCTGCAATCGATGCGTCAACACAGTTGCAACGTGATCATTTTATTGGGAATATCGCGTCACTTCAAAGTAGATCCAAAGATCTGTTGAAAAGTTTCCGCAATTTATGGCAATTGACTCCTCAGAATGGGGATCCAGCAGTTCAGCCATCAGATCAATTTTTATATGCTGCTTTGGCACATTTTTTAGCGTTTTCACAATGTTAATTTTTGTAAATTAACTCCCCATTTCCCAGACCCAGTCACCTTGACTGGTTGTATTCACTTAACTTATCTTGTATATTTTAACAATATTACACCTTGTGTGATATTGACTGGATTAAAATATAAATTACTTCATTAAATCCGGTGAGATGAGAATCAATAGTGTGCTCGCGACCACCTAACCTGTTATGACATGTAAGAAAGTGATACCAGTGATTCATTTTAACCTTTAACTACAGGCATAAAAGGTTAACAAAAAAGGAAATAATATTACCAAGTTTGAAGAATAAGGGGGTGAAATCAGCTGAGTGAACTTCGTAAGTGGAACTATTTATTAGCAGTAGGGACATGGATTTGCAAAACCAATAAAACCGTACGTCATAAAATGTTTGCACTGATAATGAAGTATGGTATTCTGTGAAATGTGAGCAAAATAAAATACCTAGACGTGAACCTTGGGGGATAAAGGGGAAGTTAAAAGAAGGCTTTGCTTACTGATATCCGTTTCAAAATTGCAGAGCCCGAGTTTGAAACATTTTCTCAAATACCAGAAACGCTATTTCTGTTCTTTTAAATTAACAATAAAGCTTATTAAGTTATGCGCTTGCTAATGTTAATCGGCTTTGTTAAGGTAGTTTGAGCGAAATATCATTTTACTTAGAAATAAAATAAATTTGGTCTCATTTTAAAGAAAAATATATCACCTTTCTAATGACACCAAAAATTCAACCCATTACCACATTACTTTAGGAGATGTTTGCCAAAAAATACCAGCCCTTTTACTAAGAAATGGTACGTGTATACACTCCAGGGAGAGTGTATTTACAAAATGAGGCATTCCTTACACTTAGATCTCGTCAAAAAATCAACAGTGCGTAGTTTGTGTGTTTTATTAGCTATTTTTAAAAATTAATCTAATTGTCACCGCAGTAAATTCTTCGGTATCACATTAAACCTTCCGTTTTGATGGAGTTTCAAAGTCACCGCGCGAAAAAAAATTAGTCAAGTTAAAGACTTATTTAGATATTTTCATTTAATTACTTACAATTTCTGGTGACCCGGTGTGTCAGTACACCGCATATGCCTCCTAGTGGTGGGTCGCGGGCAGCAGTATGCTGGCTCTCAAGGTAGTCCTTTCAGAAGGGATCCTAGCTTGAGCAGAATAGGGAAAGCGGGCCTAGGTTTTTACTAAGCTTTGGTTTCTCATGTGGCCTACTGGCGAAAATGTGCCAAAACTGACCGGTAGAGCGCCGTAACCGTTAGCAGGGAAAGCTGCACGTGGTGCGGGTACTGCGAAGGCTGGTAACCTTGCGTACTCTATTACAACTTACTGCCAAACGTCAAAATGTTGCCTCGGACAGCCGAAGCCACGATGGGCGGCTGAAGCTGAATAAGGTTGGCCCATCAAGATACGGACTGGAAACGAACTGGACTCTCGGTACTTGGAATGTGAGAGGAGTGTATGGAAAGGAGCATGAGTTGCTGAATGAAATGAAAGTGAGACGAATGGATGTTTTTTGTTCATGGGAAACTAAGCGTAAGGGGCGGGATGCTGTTACATTAGATGGCGGTAGTCTGGCATTGTGGTCAGGAGTTGACGATAATGTACACGGCAGTCAAGGTGTAGGACTCATTCTTAATGTGAGAGCTAAGTTGCTAGTAAGGAAGTGCGAGTTAGTATCCCCTAGATTGCTCTGGGTTTGCATGAAAGTAGGTATTATGAGAGTGATTATGGCGTGATGGCTTATGATTGTGGCGTGCTATTACCAGTGGATAGAGAGAGCGAGAGTGTGAAAGATAAGTTTTGGGAAAAACTGAGATAGGTTTTTTAATGAATGCGATCCTGGTGATAGAATAATTTTACTAGGTGACATGAAGGGGTGGGTTGGTGTGAGGCGGGATGCATCTGAGGGAGTGGTTGGGTCTTATGGTGACCCCCGAGTGAATGATAATGGTGAAAACTTGGTGAGTGTTTGCTTGGAGAAAGGATTGTTTGTGTCGAATACATGGTTTAAACATAAGAGAATACATATGTATACTTGGCAAAGGGGCGATTGTAAAAGCATGATTGATTTTATTGTGTATGATGAGAGATTGAGAGAGTTAGTGTGGGACACGCGAGTAATGAGGGGTGCTGAATGTGGAACAGACCACTATTTGGTACTCTCCAAAGCGAATCTGGGCAGAAAGTGGATACCAAGGAAGAATGTTGCGTGTAAACAGTTGAGAGTAAAAGTGAAAAGGTTGCTAGACAGCGAGGTAAGAATGCGGTATGGTTGCATGCTTGAGGATGCTTTATCGTTGAAGCAGAGAGAATGGGACGAGCATATCAGAAACGAGAATGTAAATGATGCTTGGGAGTGTTTAAAAGGAGTGATTGTGGAATATGCTGAAAGTGTATGTGGAAAAGGAGTGGTAGGAAGAACGAGAGGTGATGCTTGGTGAAATGAAGAATTGAAAATTGCAGTCAGAGAAAAGAAAGAGGCGTACAAGAATATGATTGCTGCCAAACTGAGGAAAAGCGTACTTAGGCATATTATATTTACAGAAAGAAAAAGAATGAATGCAAAATCGTTGTGAAAGAGAGCAAAGAAAGAATGCGTGCGGATGAAGCTAACAAAATGCAGAGTGATTTTGAAGGTAATAAAAAGCTGTTTTGGAAGTAGGTAAAGATTGGTGAAGGTAGAAGAATGAATGCGGTAATGAACAAAAGTGGAGAGATCATGTGCGACGAGAGCAATATCAGGGACTGCTGGAGGGAGTGTTTTGAAGAATTGTTCAATAATATTGCAGGCGTTGAGGATGAGCCTTGTGAAGTGGTATGTGAGAATGTGATGATGGAAAAGGATATCAGTGAGGAGGAGGTCACAACGTCTGTGAGAATATTGAAAAATGGGAAGGCTGCAGGCATAGACGGGATATCCAGTGAAATGTTGAAGTGTGGGTGCAAATTACTAATTTGTAGTCTGCGTGAACTATACAATTTATGCTTACAGGTTACTGTTGTTCCAGCAGATTGGAATAATGCCATCATCGTTCCGTTGTACAAAGGGAAGAGAGGAAAGACCGAATGTAATAATTATCGGGCCATAATGCAAAATTTAATGTTTGTCTCTCACAGCTGGTGAAATCAAAAGTTATAATTCGAATATGGTCTCTATTATGATTCCGGAACTATCTGGCTCGTACTACCTTAAGAGATTAATTTTTGGGAACTATCTCGCTCAGACTACCTTAAATGCTGATTTTCATTAATTTTTTAGTTAAGAGCAAAAAAATCTTAGTAGTTTCTTTCACGCCTGAATCGTGTGTTTTTTTTATTTTTAAAATGCGTTATTCTGTGCTCTAGATCGGGCATGTTACCGTCCTGGCACCTGCACCCCGGATGCGTTTAAAAAAAGGATGTTTGAGGTGGAAGTGGAGCATTTTGGAAGGGTGTGGGGGGGGGGGGGGGGGAGAAGAGGAATGTTTGCAATACGTGACCAGCCGGACAACGACTCGTCCCGAATGCTCGCGGATATTTGCGAGTGTATGTGTGTGTGTGTGCAGGTTGCCATGGTTTTAGCCTAGCAACCCCTCCTACTCCCTCCCCTCCGACCCCACCCCACAAAAACCCCGATATAACACCTCCTATCCCTTTCCCCCACCCCGAGAACCCTTACGGCCCCCGTCTAAAATACCCTTTTCCTCTCCCCGCCGAGCCCCTATCCTTCCCTACTTCCAACACACACACACACGTACATACACCCTTTAGCGAATCGATAGGGAGCAGACAGGGATCGGGTAGGGAGAGAGAGAGAGAGAGTAAGGGTTCCCTACAAATGAGGGTGGGTGTGTGGCAGGGGGGAGGAGGGAGGAATGGCAGCTGAAGTGGGGAGGCAGATTTATGGCTGGATAGGAAGGAACCAAAAGTGGATTGAGGGAGGGGAGGTGGCTGTGTGTCTGTGTATTATCGGAGTAAAAATAGGAGTGGGTATTTGGACTTAAATATGTGTAGTAGTCGGATAGGAAATTGTATCAATGTCGTACTGGCATTCACTATAATTGATATTTATTGATAGAGGCAATAACTCAATCACTACTGTCAATTCGGTATAGATATGTATATATGTAATTTATTGTTCCTCAGATTTTTTACATCCGATTTGAACAAGAATTTACAACACTAACACAAAATATACAACAATAATACCAAACAATATTGAAAATATACAAATATAATACAAATAATATTGAAAGTATACAACAATAATTCAGCTCATTCATTATTATAAGACATTGAAATGGGTAAGGACAGCTTATTGGGGGCACGTTAGGTATAAATATAGTTTCTTTTTTAACATGGGCAGCGATGAGGAGTCTTTGATTGTTCTAGGAAGGTTGCTCCAAATTTGAGAGGATTTCGGGATATGAGATATAGTTCCAAAATTTATTTACTCCAATCCTCTTTCGCCGAAGTTTCACGTGTTTTATTATGCTTCTTCTGGGCCACGTTAAACATTACTTTGACATATTATTGAAATTTTCATCTAGGCTTACATTTTAGTTAGTCTATTTTGATGCCAAAGTATGCCAAAAAGAATTTATACCTGTATTTACACATTTCGTCTGAGAGAGTTCCTTCTGAATGTTTTTTATAAACATAAAAATGTGATCAACACTAATTAATGAAAATTTTAGAAGGATCTCTATCTGAGAACACATGTTAAAACAAATTTACATTCTTTTTTGACGGTCTCTTGTATCAAACTTGATTAACGAGAATGTAAGCTTAGCTTCAATAACAAGTAAAGTTTTAATGTAGCTCTGAAGAAGCATGAATAAATATGAGCAACGTCAAAAAAATAGTAATGAAATAAACAATAAATTTTGGGGACCTATATCTCCAGGGGAAATAATTATTACTCATATTATGAAAATGGTACGAGTTGGCTATATGCCAGGTGGTATCGTTCAAATAAATATACGTCATCTTAAGGAAAGGATTTTCACCAACACATTTATAATTTTCTCAGAAATCAATAAATGATTAGGAAATCAATTTAAAAAAAAGCGAAAAAATCAGTTTCTCCAGATAATTTGTCTGCGAATTTTCGTCAAAATATTCACATTGCTACCAAAGGGCTCAAATATTTCTGCAGTAAGACTATTCCCATCCATATTGGGTTTTCCGCTTTGCTTCTCAGTTCCCCTACCCTCGTCTATACTCCCGATTTTTTAAACCAATTAATGCTGACTGGCAAGTACATGAAGAGGAGAATATCGTCAGAGAAGTAAGCGTTTGATGATGGATGGGAGTTGATGACAGAGACCTTGAATAAGGATGTAAAAGAGAGGCTGGTGAAGAGCTCGATATGGAGAGTAGTGTTGTATGGGGCAGAAACGTAGACTCCGAGAAAAGAGGACGAGAGTAGGATTCGGGCTTTCCAGATGTGGGTGTGGAGGACGACGTAGAAGGTGATGCGAACTGTAAAGAGGACAAACGAGACAGAGCTTAGGGGAGTGTCAGATAGCCGAGTCTCAGATTTTATTCAAATTTAGTAGTTGTACATAACACTGTATGTGGTTTATGAATCACCCCACATATAGGGTTATACAACCAACAGTTTAAACGAAAATGGCCTTTAAAAATTTCAAATTCCCTTTATACGGGCCACTCACATAACTGACAAGCTACGAAAAATTTTAATATTATTAAGAATTATGCTTGAATTGTAAAAATTTGAAGACAATACTATAAAATAATTATAGAAAATGGAAATCATGTGCATGAAGGAATAATGGAAATACGTCGTGAAAAGATAAGGAAGCGACATAATTAGAAGGCTGCCTTCGACCGAAAAAAGAGACTAAGCCTGACGTCGTGTATGCAAATGAAAAGTTTGCCTCGCGCAAAATAATATTTCGAGTAAAAATAAAAAAATCTTGAGCGCATTGCAGGATGCCGTAAAATAATAACTATAAAAACAGCGGAAGAAACATACCCCGTATTGGAATCGAACCCGTGTCTCTAGACCGGAGACGAGCACGTCAGTCACCCGTCCAGCTTGTCAGTTATGTGGGTGGCCCGTATAAAGGGAATTTTGAAATTTTTTTAAGGCCTTTTTTGTTTAAACTATTGGTTATATAACCATATATGTGGGGTGATTCATGAACCACATATAGCGGTCTGTACAACTACTAAGTTTGAATAAAATCTGAGACCCGGCTATCTGACACTCCCCTTGTTAGTGTGGTAGGCGAGGAAAGGAAGCCTATCAATGATATCCGGTGTAGGCATAGTGTGTTTCTGGTGGAAGTATTAAGGGGCCACGGGTTGCTCAAGATTGTGATAGAGGGTGGGATGTTGGGCTAGTTGGAAAGTGGATGAAGGCGGAAGAGGAATAAAGTGTTGTCGGTGCAAATCGGCTGCATTCGCAACTGTCTTGCTCAGATTAGTGTTTTACATAAATGTTGCAAATAATTGATTAGTTTCGAGATCATGCCGAAGCCGCTTTGCACTCTGTGCCATGTACTCCGATGTAGAGGCTACTGATAGCTGAAGCCGTTTCGTCTTCTATTCTGTTGCATTTTCACTGCTCGTGTGGCTGCCTTGCGGTTATAACCCTAGATTTTTGGATTTGAATCCGTTTCAGGTGGTTGTTGGTTTACTTTGCCAAATCTTATTAAATTTCAAAAAAATGAATTAAAAAACTGATAATGTCGCCTGTTGCGACAAAACCGGTCGACTACGAACAAAAATTTGTGATAATGTACCGAGTGATTTTTAAAATTATTCAAAATGGATTTTCACAAAGTGAAAGCCTGTCACCATCGAATATATTTTCCAAAATCTGCCTGTTTCAGTCTATCGCTGTTAATAGAATTAGAACTGTGAAGTATCTGTCACAATTTCAAATGAAATTGTTACTTTTTTAAGTGAAAGTTTTTTTCATTACATTATATGGAATATGGAGTATTTCAACATTATTCTTTCATATTATTTCATACGAATCAATGTTCTAATAGCGCAGTTCGATCACCCACTGTTTGTTGTACCGCTGGCTGTGGTCCGGAAAGGGTGTATTACAACACTGTTTCGTTTAGAAACTTTCGAACTCGAAACAGTTGCAATGAATCTGTTGTATTTTATCAGTGCCACCTCTACGTTATACTGATCGATTAAAATATGTGATAGATATGCTCAGATAACCCTAAATAATCGATATTGGTCGATATACTCGGCCAGTATCGTCTCTGATGTATTGTTACGGCATCGATATTGAGAATCGATAGCCCGCATTATTCTGAGCGTATAGATCTGGGCTTTGTATGTAATGCGAACCGTTGTGTGGTTGGGTTTGCGGAAAGTTGTGGTAGGAAACGCTGAGAGACCGCAGAGGAAAAGGAAGGAAGCCTCACTTACAAGAAGAGCACCGGTTTCGGGTTTAAAAGCGATCCGATTCGGCGGCTCGGCTCACTGCACTCACGAAAGAGCGAGTCAAGTGGGCATCCATGAGGTTTTCCATCCTACACGAATCCGATCATTTGCCCTTGTAGTCATGCATTGCGGTAAGCTTGGCTTCCATGTGGTGATGCACGTAGACAAAAATATCACTGCGTGCGAATCTGAGTTTGCACCCGAAACTGGTCGCATTGGCGCTTAGGGAAGGTTCACCGGTTTACTTTTACTGGATTAAACATTCCCACGTGTTTAGAGCTATTTTATCAGTGGGTGATATATCCATTTGTATTAATAAATATCAATGAGTTTTGTGTTTTTCCTAAAATATATTCTGAAAATGAAATTTAACATGAAATATTTTGGGCTCATGTGGAGATTTCTGAATTTTTTCCCAAAATGCATTTTATAGTAATCGCGAAGACTACTTAAATATTTATCACCACGTATTCAAAGGAGTCTTTTCAATACGTTGCATAAATATGGGTGCATTATATGATGCCGTGCATTCTATAATTGACTCTCTAGAAATAAATGTATTCATTCGGAGAAATTTTTCATGGTTGTTCATGAAGAAATTTAATATGAATTCATATTGAATGTGATTTATGTACCTACGTAATTATTCTCTGATTAATTCATTGTGTAAGCAGGATACTATAAACATGGACATGGTGAACTTATCCACTTTACAAATATAATTATATATCGTCATTAAAATAGAGTTCATATATAATTTTCTTTAACCTGATCATAACACATCGATTTCATTAATTAATTGCTACATTTAAAAATATTTTTGGAAATGCATTTAGTTTGATTTGAACATCCTATTGGTCGAATGCGTACTTAAACATGTTTACAAAATTGAGATAAATATGCAGTTAGTGAAATCACTTCTTTAAATACATTAAAATTTTAGGAGTAAATACATTTGAAAATATGATTTTTAAGGAATTTTTTAAAAATGTATTTATATTCTTATGCATACAATTTGCTTTTTATGCTGTTACTTGAACGGTGATAGTGGTATCTTGAAAGTCCATTCTCCCTTAACCATTGACATACTTCATTGACCGTCATGGCTAAACATATATATTTCCCTTTAAAATCCTCTCTAACGTAACGGAGTCAGGGAGATTAGTAGCATGGCGGCCTACGTATTGGCCCAGCAAGCCTGAAGCCCGCGGTTCTATTCGAGGTTGAGGTTGATTTTTTCCATTTGAAATTTCTTCGTGATTTTATCAGTTCAACAGATCCAGACTTCAAGCAGTTAAAGGAATTCATTTTAAACCATACATAATTTGAAATTTCCTCTGAAGATTTAATTCTAGTGCATGTTTAAAATGGCAGAGTATCACCAATCACTGGTATTGAACTTGAAAATGGCATTCGTAACTTTGTGCTGCGAGGATTTCCCGCGAACAAGTGAAAATTTAGCAGTTTTTTCTATACGAAGTTAGAATTAAGGTGTCCACGAGAGCCATTCGGAGTAGTTTCAAAAGCAAATGATATTCACCTCGGTTTATTGCTCGTAATGTAAAAGCATAATGCTCTCCACTCTATTTGCCTTATATGATCATCTTGCCCATATTTCCCGGATTCTCTTCATTTTGACGCCAACGCTTCCCATTGTATGTCGGTAGCGTTGGGTACTACTAGTTACACAGGTACTAGTATGCATTCCCACTGCCATTTTGGCTTCTGTGGGTCGTTACGTCGAAAGTGGAAACGGGTCATAAAGGTAACAACCCAAGGGTTGAGGGGCGAAGGCTTCGAGAAGCACGGCCGCTCTCTTTCCAGGCGGAAGCCTGTCAACTCTTGGTCTCGGTTGGTTATGCGTCATTATACGTGTGCATGTTGTCTGGAATATCGATTTATCCAAATTCATTTCTTGAGCCATTCGTTAAAACATTCCTCCAGTTGAAGGTGGGTTTTGGTGAAAGTTAAGTAAACTCCTACCAATTTGCTACATTTTTTGGGACCTATCTACCAATATTGATTGCTTAATCTCCTCATACGATCTACTATACTTTGCCTCGTCCACAAAACCTACTCTCTTCCTTCCCATTCCGGGCTTGCCAAAGTCCTACCCTCTATCATAATCTTTGAGCAGCTTGAGCCTTTTATCACTCTCATGCCATCGGCCCTGCCTTTTCATGATTTCTTTGAGAAATTTCCTTTCCCCATCAAATACACGGAGCACTTCTTCGTTTTTCTCACTATCTGTCCTCCACACCTTCAGCATTTCCACATCTCAAATGCCTGCATGCTATTCTCTTCGTCCCTCTCAGATCCAAGTTTCTGCCCCATACAACACTACACTCCTTATCAAGCACTTCACCAGTTTCTCCTTCATACCACTAACATAGGTCCCAGTCATCAGCTCCTATCTATTTTATAGCATTTTCTTAGCAAGCGCTATTCTCGTCCTTATAAATGTACTGCCTATAACCTTATAACTTTACGTCCGTATAAATTTATACATTTGCTTCTAGCGTACTACAGCAGTAATTAAAATACTCATACTTGCTCCGGTTTGTTTCAATTTAATACCAGCCGCACTTTCTTTGTCCTGGAGAGTCGCATTAGATTTGTTAACTTATGATATATCTTTATCAAATACTCCTCAAGTTATTTTGTTTCAAAACCTGAATTTAGCGCCCAAATGTCTTAGCCGGAAAAAATTGTCTCTAGAGATTCCACCCATCATTCTTTTTACTGCTTTTTAAATTAGTTAAAACTGAAGTGAGGCTTTTTTATGTGCCATAAAAGTAAGTGTTCCAGTACACATATCAAACTAATTTGATTACAGAAAATGTTTTGCAGCATATATAACTCAGTTTTCTCTCCCGGTTGAGTTCTGTGGAATGTCGTCTCTTTTTAATGAATTAAGCGTTATTCGCCGGAGGGTCGTCCTTCTCTGGCGAGTAACGCCTGAAGGCTTGTGAAAGCATCATCGCGTCTCCTTTAATTACATTAGCAAGCGTCTGCAATGCTGGTGCACGGAACGAATAACTTCTCGAGTTAAAACTTAGAGCTAACTCGCGACGCCGGGGAAAGTTTAAAGTAAACGCTCTAATGTTGGCGAAATAGTAGCTAGTTGGTTGTCCAAGTTGGTCCTCCATCGCTACCCGTCATGAAGACAGGACTCGGCTATTTCAGGAAAACGTATGTACTTAAAGGGAATAGAGTCTTTTGCTGACCACACGATACCCGTCTCAGTGCAGAACGTCTGCTTGGCGATATCGAAAGATGGTCATTTATATTACACATACAAAACACATGCGGCAAAGCACTTTCTAAACTAAGTTTTGTTATGTGTATATTAGGAAGGTCCTCGGATGAGAAAGTAAAACAGAGATGCTGCTTCGCTCTGGTTAGGCCACACCTCGGATACGCCGCGAGAATTTGGCACCCTGGTCATAAATATTCCACCGAAAAAAATTAATAAAATACAAAGAAAAGCAGCACGCTTCGTTAAAAACTGCAAGGAGCGAACATATAGTGTCTCATAACTTTTAGAGGGATTAAGGTGGGAACCCCTAGAGGCTACTCGCTAGGCTTAGGTTGCTGGAGAAATTCAGAATTGGTGTGTTTCCGAGCGATAATATTATTATGACGCCATAGTACATTTCTAGGTGTGACAGAAGCGATAAAATAAGAGAGATGCACTGCCGAACATATCGGTACAAAAACTCGTTCTTTCCGCGCACAATATGTGACCACAAAAAAGTGAGCTCCACTAAAAACACTCCCATAATGCATGTCACCATTTCACATCCCAAAACCTTAACATCTTTACACGGTTGCGGACCAAAACCCCCCTGCCACACGCCCATGCGGCAGCTCGCAGGGTATTATGTAGATGTAGATGTATATTATTATATCACAAGATTCAAGATGACGATTCAAGATCATCGAGTGTCCTGTATAAAAACCATACCAGTTGGCGCAGCCGACTTGTATTCATTGTATACATTGTGACGGAGGCGTTTACGACTCAACAGCCGCAACCGGTTGCGTGAAATATGATGAAAATGTGGAAAACATAAAGTTGCGTTCTTCTTTCTATTATGGTCATTTATACATGAACGGACCTGAAGTACTCTGCCACAATTAGCAGTCTCTGTCGGACGAACACAACAGTGGGCGATCGGACGGGTATCCCTCCGCATGACGTCACACATGGAACACCATTCAACTCCGAGCTCCATGGAAGAAGTGCACCTTGAGGGGTTTCTTTTTTTTTGGATGCTGTGTGGGTTGACGTGTAATCAGGATACACGCAGGCCTGCTTCGAAGCTGGGAGAATTTGGGTTGGGGTGGGAGAAGAAGAGCCTAATATCACACTTTGTACTTAGATTTCCCTTTTCACAAATTAGCTCACCTGAGCGCTTTGGGTAAAGACGTCAATAACAGCGAAAATAACGAGTGCAGCTCAGAGGACGGAAGGACTCCGTTGAGAACTGTCGAAGACTCTTGGCTAGGATTTTAAAATTACAGATCCCGCGATTTTCAGCTATTTCTCTTGATCCGATAAAGTTACAAATTCAAAGATACAGTAAAATCAGGAATGCAGGCGAAATGATGGGCAGAAAAGTTATCTCCTTCCATGCTCAATTAGTGGCTGTAAAGATACGAAGTGGGTGGGATCATACGTGAATTTCATTCAGCTTTGTATTCATGCCCATCTTTGTAGGTTTTAGCATTATGAACTGTCCCTTCAGGAAAATATCTTCTCTTTTTGATCCAAAATGTATCTGCTCTTTTCACCGCGTTACCATCCTTCATATTGCTTGGCACAATGTATGAGTCTATGTATGTCAACATTCATACTCTAACAAGTGTCAATTTATGTTAACCTGGCTTAATTATTGTATTATATCTGTATTATTTTCTTGTTTTTCGATTTGAATATTTCATTCTCTCCACTGTTAATATTGCTAGTCATATATGTGGTAAAATTCCCCCTCTTACTACCCAATTTCAACATTTGTAGTCAAAAGTGATCAAGTTTTTTTCTCTTAAATGCATGATGGAAAGGCTAAAACTTTCCAAATCACATATAATTGCTTTTTATGTTATTTTTTTTAGTTTTAAGTGTGACTTTTTCAAATGCGCATTAACTTAGCTGAGGATACACTCTTAATTGCGCCGAATATTTATAGGTATATGTAAGCCTGATGGAAGACAAGTGCCGTTTTGTTATGCTAATTGTCATAGACTGCTCGATTTTGTTCGATTCAATCGATATAGTGATGCACTAAACGCTCCCAATAGTAGGAGATCAATAAAGACCTAACCCACTGCTAAGCTTTCGCTATTTTTTTTAGACACTGACCTGTTATTTTTCAGACGCTGATCTGTTACTTTTCAGGAGTAGGGCAACTCATTCGCGAAAAACCTTTCGACAAGAGGTTTATCCTGCCTCCCGCATGCTTCTAATTTCTTTCCCCCCCGCTCGAAGGAAGCGAGGGGCGCTCCGTGAGCCTCGCTCGCCGGTTGTCGCAATCGATTAAGTAAAGTGTGGGTACGTGTGTGTGTGGGAGATGGGAGAGGCGGCAGACGCGGATCCGCGGGAATTCCGTGAAGACCCATTGGGCCCCGCCCGCTAGCCCGTCGAAGATCCTCAACCGGTGTTGGTTAACGTCAGTGGTCGATTGTCTGGGAACGCCGATAATTCTATTCAAACGTTCGATATAATGCCATGTATGCTCCTTTTTCACGACTTCTGTTGAATTTATGGATAAGCGTGGAGGCTATGTCTCACTCGCATTCGCACAAATCCAGTTTACTATGAATGATCTGAGGCTTTCCCGGTGCAGATAAATGTGCTAAATAATGTGATAAATGTGCCAAGCAAACGATGAATGATTTGAGGCTTTCCCGGTGAAAATAAAGGTTTCCTATTTCTCGATTTTCCATCCTGGTCAAAGGAGTTATCTCCGACATGTTTCGGCAGCTTACTCCGCAACCGTCTTCAGGGATGACTTCATCCCTGAAGACGGTAGCGGAATAAGCTGCCGAAACATGTCTGAGATAACTTCTTTGATCCAGTTTACTATATTCGTAAAACTGGCGAACTTTCACAAAGAGTTGGGATTCACTACAAAATAACTGAAAAAATGCATCAAAATTACATGTCTGAAGTACTGAGCTGATTACACATTTAATAGCTGTCTAAAATAATAATGTAATCATTTAATCCTCCTGTAAACGGTCTTTCTGTCTGAATTATTCCGGGAGAACTTCAACTTTCCTTTCGGTGTAGGGCTGTGATATTTCTGCTCGATTTTTTTATTTTTTTAAACTAGTATATAATCAAGTTGGTAGTTTTCGGCGATACTTAGTGGAATTTGGTAAACATTTTGAATGAATAGGGTATACTTTGTTTTTCCACAATGAATTTTAATGACTTACGACCATGTTTTCGACGATAAATGTCATCATCAGGTGAAGATACATTTGGTGCATTCGTCGATTTGATACATTCGCATTTGATTCGCATTCAATTTGATTTGATTCGCATTCGCATTTGATACATTCGTCGAAACCATGGTCGTAAGTCATAAAAATTCATTGAGGAAAAAAGGTTTACCCTATTCATTCAAAAACAGTATCTAATCAGTGATTTTAACCAACTTTCGCTCACATGCATTTTAAATGCCGGTAAACAGTGCCAACCCTATAACTCCAGCGCGAAAAACTAATGTACACGGGTTGGCGCTACCATGCGTTTACGCTGCAAAATTGTTAGTGGCAATGAAATCTAATAATGTAAACGGTACAATAGAGCTTAGACGGCTTTATGCGTTGATTTTTTTCTGTAGTTGTAGCCTTTCGAGCTGCATTCAATTAGCAATTCGATGTTACAACCCGGACAGGCTTCCATGGCAGTGGGGTCTGAAGGGTACACTTTCTGCCGAGTATAGTCTTCTATTTTGCTTGCAAATGGGATTTATAGCCTGCGATATTATGACACCCGGTGAAATCTTTACCTTATGAATGCTAGTTGTATTAAAAGTATCAAATCAAGTAAATTTATCGAAGGAGGATATATTACTACAAATTGCGGTCTTGTTTGTTGTTGTTTAAGATCACTTAAAAGAGAGAATTTTGACAGCTCTTCTCTTCTATTAATAACAAAATAAGCCTTGAACTGAATACATTAATATATATTTTATAATTTGCACGTATTTATCAAATCTATGAAAGCCAGAGGATTACGAAGGTCGTGCACAAAAGCCAAAATTCGGCCGTTGTTACATTACTGCATTCCTTGTTTATTCCCGTCATTATATTCTATGCAGTGTAGCCGAAAGTAACATTAATATCAAGACATGGCGACTCTCGCCACCTCCGTTTCCAAAACCGCCTGAATGTCAGTTGTCGACTGTTCAGGAAAGCCAATAATTATTAGGCAATGTTAGATTTTTTCCGTGTACAATTATCGGACGTTATGATGGCGCCTGCGTTATGACCAATACAATTAGAACATTAGGTGGTGGTCACCATTCAATCTTAATTTCTTTGTTTGTGGAATCGTATTGTTTTCCAAGTGCCCTCCCGCATCTATGTTGCATAGTGACAATTTCATTGGCCTTCCGGCTCACATCTTCTGGTCAAAGGCGCGGGCCTTCTTGGCTTCTTCAGCCTGAAGTTGTACAACACAGGCGTAAGAGGACACCCGAAATAACCATTAGAGTCAACGACAATAAACTCCACGGAAGCATACAATATAATATCATGAACAAAACGAACAATGTCAGGGGTAACTTTGTGAAATTTCTCCATGATGGAAAAAGAACAAACTTTGCAACTTTCACTAGTAAGTTTTATTCACGACCTGGGTTTCGACAGTTTATGTCATCTTCGGGTGCAAATTACAGAGTGGATGGAATGGACGGAAAATCTGTATTTGCATCTGAAGATGACATAAACTGTCAAACCCCGGGTCGTGAATAAAACTTACTAGTGAAATTTGCAAAGTTTGTTCTTTTTCAAACTAATATCATTCCATAACAACATTTTTTAGTCGGCAAGCCTTCTGATAAAAGTACCGTGTTGCCTGGAATATTGCTCATAGCATGAATAGCCAAATTGCATTTACAAAAGAGACATTTATTTACCAGACATGACTTGACACCATTGATGAAGATAATTCGAAAAGGACAATGGTGCTTGATAATGTAGCCTGTCAACTTTGTCCTTATGTGACTTTACGTTTAGGTCTTCGGGAAGATTACTAGATGGAGCAATTTATGAAGGATGTTCAAATGAAGAGATTATATTGTTTTGTTTGTTTGATGAGAGGACAGTAAATTGAAGAGCTACACTAAACCAAACATCGTTTCAATGAATTCTAATAATGGTGAAATGAGAGCATTTTTCAAATATTTACTGTTAGAACTATGCATTTTATTTTTTGCCTTTATGCTCATTCTAAATCACTTATTTGAGCTAGAATTTTCTCTTAGAAGAAATAGTCTCTTCACAGTCAAGCTGAAATTGAATCTAGCATGTTTCGTAACTCCGTCGCGTTGGATTGATGCAATGAGCTTGAAATCTAAAAATAAAAGATTTCCCGTCCTCTATTAGTATGTATATGTAAGAAAAGTGAAATAATTGCGGTCGTGGTTGACCTTAATCTTCGATAACTATGGACTCTCATGGCATTTTATCCAGTTGTACATCGTGGATGTGACCACGTGGCAAGGTCATGGAATAGCTGGATTATTTCATTAATCTCCGAAGTACTCGGTCATTTTCATAGCATAAAACTCTCACATAGGAAGAAAAATTAGCGCAGCCTATATAGCTCTAATAATTTTAGTGCTCTCTCAAAAATTATTTTTTTAAGTACTTCCAAAATGTATAGAGTAATATCTTCAGTCAATAACACTTTCCCGTAAATGAAGAATTTTAACCTGTCCTGAGCCCCCTCTATTCATCTCTCATTCGTCCTTTAATGCCTTCCACCATTTGAGGTCATCTTTTCCTCTTTAATGTTGCTACAGGGTTATGTGTGCACATCCAAATCAATGTGTTGAGTTCAGTAATCGTTCTTAAATGCATTGAAGTCATTGATCAGATAGTTTCAACTTTGTATAAATGATCAATTTAAATAAAACTCTGATCGCATTTCGGATTCTTACTTTTGTCAGGAAAATTATTCAAGTTGAAATCATTGAAAGTCAAATATATTCCTTGCAATTTGCCCGAAACCTTCTTTCATACTTTCAGTCCTTGAAATGAACTTGTCAATAATTACATGTTACATAAACCTTGAGAAAGGTTTCGATTGTTTATCAATTCCTTGAGTTCTTGCGTTCAAGGTGTTGGTAATTTTGAAAGAAAGTAGCAACGTAAAATCATTTTGAATTAGATCAAGAAAAGCAGATACTGCGAATAAGTTACACATTTAAATGCTTATCCTGGTCGTTTCAAAATCTTGAGTAATGATGTTGAAGGTTACTCGGGTTTCCCGCTTCTTCATACTCTCCATCTTGGCCAATGTTTCGATGAAATGTCGTCCATCGTCATCCGGGCGAGGGTGGAGAGTTTGACCCGAAGGGAACCCCAAGTAACCTTCAACATTATAATTCGCCGGGAAAGCCTTAGATATAGAGTAATGTTTGTAAATGAACAATCTAAAATATTTGTAATAAAGTCTTATTACTTTCTTTTACTTTTTCCCTGGATTTTGTCTTTCTTTAAAAAATTGTAAATATAGTTTTAAGAAATTTGCGAGCAATATTGGGTCGCTGAAAAAGCGTAAAAATTTCGTTTGTTTCTTGCCTGCGGTAATTTATGAATCCTGCAACATTGATCATCCATTGTTGCATATCATTTTACCAAGTTCCAATCATACATTTTACTCTGTGCAAGAATTTCTTGTGAAAGTTGGTCATTCTTGTCCGTCCTTTTCCTTTAATAGTAAATTTGGTTTTTCTACAGGTCTGTCAAAAAAGGAGTATTAATGGCTAATATTGTTGCATAATTAAAATGGTGAGATCCTGTCGTGAGGAAACTCCGACTGTCGTGAGGACAAATAAATATTTTTCTGGCATAATGCCTCACTCAAATTACCTTAAGAGTTTAAATATCTTTCTCGGGCTTCATATTACACCGGGAAAATCTTAAATCTTTCATTACTTTAAGAGTAATAATAAAAGGAAAAATAAGGGAATTTTTCTGAAGAGGAATTCACTGCTGGCATTAATCTGTGATTAATGGAGTTGAAAAACAAGTTCCATACATTGGTATTTATCAGAAGCAGAGGAGGGCATATTGAAGAGGTCTCGGGGTCATTATGTAACTTCTCGGGTAGGAATCGAAAAATAGATCGTTTTCTATTTTTGGAATGGCGATCAAACTGCGTGAGAACTCCTTTTGGCGAAGAATAACACGAAACTTTGCCTTTCAATCTCAAAACTCGTCTGATTGATTTTCACTCGGGCATTTCCATTCACTCGATCAAAGGAGTAGGAAACTTAATTTATTCCATGGATTCAATTGGTGAGTATCTTTCTACAAAGTTGAGTGGTAACTTCTTTCTTTTTAATCATTTGCTTTACTTTCCAGCCCCTCCCACCTCCCCCTAAGTTTCTCAAAGCAGTTTCCCTCGCTTTCTCCGCCAGCCAATGAATGCTTTACTACCACTGCCAATTAATATGCATGGTCAAACTTAATGGAACTTTGTGACCGAGTCAATTTGTTAAAGGTACTCAAGGTTTCAACGGAGGTTAAAAGATACACTGAAAAAGAGGAAACTTGAAGATAACCTGTTTTGACCCTCGGTTCTCTTTTAAATTTTGAAACAGGAAATTGTTAATAAATTTTAAGTGGTTGCCATGAATTCTGTAAACAAATTACATGTTAAATGCCTTTCGTTGATTTTTATTTTGATTATATTGAGTAATTACTTAAGCACATCTCATTCGGTTTGTTATTCCCTGGCATTCTTAAATGCAGTTGAATTGAGGGGTACAATACGACATTGGTTTCCGTCACTTGAATCCGTCTAATTCCGTCTTCATTGAATAAGCCATAATTTTCTTTTAGTATGTATACTAATGACCGTAACATTCGTAGTAATCGCTGGAACTTTTCAAATTTAATTTTTCCTTCTGATTCATTTATAGGTAGTATGCTTTCTTTATATTATTGTGTATGTTATTAGATTACCATAATATTTCATACTTTCACTTCTCGTCTTTTACGCGCGTGTTAACCCTCGTGACATTGAATGAGTTAAGTATTGCCTCCTGCCTACCTCGCGCTAATTTATCCTTAGGCTTAGTTGTTGTATGTTTTTTTTATTGCAAGTACGATTTTTAGTCTCAGCACGACTTTCTGATTGTATTTTTTTCTCTATTTGAGCTTATCTCCCTCTTTTCTTCAACATCCTGAATAATTTCTCACCTTTCCTCTGTCTTATTAGATATAATTTGTTAAGCATATAGCATTTCTCTCATTTATCTCTTTTTTTCATTTTCCGCATATTTTCTATCACTCAATTTCTGAAGGCTTTTTTGCATCTGATTGTTTGTTTTTTATTTATATTTTGACTTTTTTTGTTTTTAGCATCCGTTTTCATCTGCCTGACTTCAGTATTAATAAAATTATTGTAAAATATCAATTAATTTTAAATATTAAGCTTTCTGGACGAATGGCAGTTATAAAATTCTTTACGGGATCTGTTCGGCCCCGAAGACCTTGGACCATCCGACCATCGAAACGTCGGCAGCCATACAGTATTTAACCTATATATGATCCCGAATAGAACCACATTACTCTATGATAGAACCTAGTTGCACCAATTGATTTTTATGTGGAATTATTATTTATTATTCTGATCGTCTTCTGCACCTCCTTATGCATTTTCTGCTTTCGGGGAATCGCAATTTTATCTTATTTTCCTAGGAGTGTGTGAACAATTAGGACAAACTCGTAATGCGGCCACTTTTCTAACGACTCCTGTGAATGAAGAAGCTTCAGTTACGTAAGGGTCTCTCCTAGTTGAATGCATACGAAATGCATGTATTTCAGCTCTTCTTTTATCTTCAGAAAGAATGCGAAACACCCCGAGGGGAGAAGCAGTCTCGGGGTTCGCGAGGGTGAAGAGAGTGGGTGTGGTGTTGCTTTTCCACCCCTTCAATCGCGTGCAAATAATTGGGCGATTCTAAATTCGTCCATCCGGCGCGCCAAAACAGCCGAAAACGGTATCGTTTCAAGGCCAAACCAAAGGGCGCGCCTGA
The DNA here is from genome assembly GCA_963169105.1 of Ceriagrion tenellum. Taxonomy (NCBI): domain Eukaryota; kingdom Metazoa; phylum Arthropoda; class Insecta; order Odonata; family Coenagrionidae; genus Ceriagrion; species Ceriagrion tenellum. Next base: position 129,359,800 of record OY720637.1, read on the forward strand.
TATGGACGACCTAATGGAACCGAGAAAATCAATTTGAAATTTTTCTTTCGCACCACCCGAATGTAACCCGCGTGGAATTCGATCTTAGGTCGCGCACTCGGAATAATATTGAGAAACGTGTGTCGGTGAGCGCTAATCGAACCTAAATGTATCTTTAACCTATTTCTTGATTGAAGCTTTCGTGGCTCATGTTGATTAATAAACTAAAATATTACGGGTGATTGCCGCGTGAGTTATCGGTTTGACCCGACGTTTCGTGACCCACTGCTGGTTACTTATTCATGGGAATATAACGTACTATATTTTTCGGCTTTTATATATTGGCTGAAGTGGAAGAGGTGGAAGGTGGAACTAATAAGCACAATTTCAGTAGAGACAGCGGCTTAAAAATCAGCAATACTTGGAACACAGTCATCCGGAAAAATTCTCTACCCCCTCCCTCATCCCTCCCTGTTCTAACTTCCATCCCCCTTCCACCTCTTCCACTTGAGCCAATATATAAAGGACGACAAATATAGTACGTTCTATTCCCATGAATAAGTGACCAGCTGTGGACCACGAAACGTCGGGCCAAACCGGCCTCATACTGCATTTACCCGTAATATTTTTTTTTACCTTGAACCTAATTTCGACTAAATTTGTCCTATGTTTCATAATAGGTTTGAAGCCACTAGAGATTAGAAGGCTACACGCTAGACTTGTATTTCTAGAGAAATTGGAAGAAGGTGTGTTTCATTCTGGCTGGGAATATCATTTTGACACCGCACTACATCTTCAGATCCAATAGAAGCGATAAAACGAGAGACAGATTGTTCGAACAGAATGATTCCGAAATTCGTTCTTCTCACGCTCAGTAAATAACCATAATAAAAATTGAGCTCCTCTCAATTCAACTCTTTCGTCCACTTAACTCTTACAAAATGCATCTCATCATTTCACCTCCCTATGATCTTCTTTACTAGGCTGGCGTACTAATACCCCCTTCCACTTGCCAATGCGGCAGCTCGCAAGGTATTATGTAGATGTAGCTGTCCTACACCTTCCTGAAATATGTACCTTTTTTCCTAAAACCTCCATGTATATGGAGGTCCTCAGGTCGTGTGTTGGACCCAATACCAGCGACGTCCGGGAAATGCACTTGAACCGAGATCGATCGAAGACGGCAGGCTAGAAGGAGAAACTTCGGAGGGAGATGGGAGCGTCTTCCCGCTATACTTCCAGCTCATCGTTTTCTTTTTATTCCTCAAGTGAGCCGAGCCTTTGAATAACTAGCAAATTGACCTTCCCCCGGGCAACCGTTTGCGTAATTGGCGATGCCGTCGGTAGATGTCGCCCCCTCTGTTGAACTTCGGTTGAAGTTAATGCGGGAGGAGAGCGAATGGACGGGAGATGGGGAACATTTCTTGATGGAGACATTATTTCTGAGCCATCTTTGAAAATTGCGTCAATTCCTGTTCATTCTTCCCCCCTTTCACTCCCACTCCACCATCTCTTCACATTGCGAGTGAACCGCCCGAATCTCGAGCCTTTCGTTACTCTGTGGCTCCAGAAAATTTGTCGACATTATAGCGTTGTTGGAATTGGATTTATTTCTTTGATCAAGGTGTCTCTAGCCTCAGGGTAATTTTTCCATAAATTCTGAAAATTAAATATGGCTTCTCTGATGTGCGTTTTATAAACTGGAATGAATATGAATTAGTTTCTTAATTTCCAGGTTGGGCTTTACTGTAATTCAGCCTTGAAAGGAGGCGATTTAATGTAGTATCTCATGGAGATTGCTCTGATTAATGCATTAAGACATCGATTTTAACAAGAAAGAATATTTTAACTACAAATCAATACTATTTATAAGAAGCGTCAAATCCTTGTAAATCGGATAAAAATAAAATTTAAGGTATTCCGAGCGAGATAGTTCCGTAGTCATAACAGATACCATATTAGAATTATGCGTTTTACTTTCGCCAGCTATAGGACACATTAGTTAAATATTACATTAATAGTGGTGCAGTAATATAGTTTTATATGACAGAAATTGTAAGTAATTAAATGAAAATATCTAAATAAGTCTTTAACTTGACTCATCTTTTTCACGCGGTGCGTTTGAAACTCCTTCAAAACAGAAGTTTTTTTGTCATTCTGAAAAAAAATTACTGCGGTGACAATATGATTAATTTTCAAATGTAGTTGAGAAAACAAACAAACTGCACACTGTTAGTTTTTTACGATATCTTAAGTGTTAGAAATTCCTCATTTTTAATATAAAGTCTCTCTGAAATGCATAAACGTACCATTTCCCACGTAAAAGGGCTGCTATTTTTTGGCAAATATCTCCGAAAGTAATGTAGTAAGGGGTAGAACTTTTGGTGTCATTGGATGGGTGGGATGTTTTTCTTTAAAATGAGACCAAATTCATTGATTTCTAGATAAAGTGATATTTCGTTCAAACTACCTTAAGAATCTTTCCTCTTGTATTTAGAAGTTATTAGCAAATTAATGCCGTCATTGAAGTCAAAGCGCGGAATTTTCTCACAAAAATGCCGCTTTAGTTAGCTCCTAAGGCTGAGCGAATGTGGCCATTAAAAACATATTCGTGGAATAATCAGCGTATTATATACCTTAATCTTGATTTTCAACGGGTGACCCATTTCATTGGCAAGAGCCGAGTTTTGTCATAAAATAAATAAAAATGTATAATTTGGTATTCGATTTGACCTACTTGTTCAGGCCGGAGCCATATTAAAATCTTTGAGTCTTGAAAATATTTTATGCCTACGAAAATATTCTTTTTTTTTCAATTCAATTTCTCGCGTGACAAATGTAATCCAACGGTCATATTGGTGTACAATCTTTGAGAAATGCATTGAGTTCCATTTCTACCGAAAATAATAGGTTTTGTGAGGTGAAAAATGACCTATAACCGTGGAAGGACCCTTGAATGTAACCATGCCTACCAACAAACGATATTGAGCATTCATTATCAGATATACGAAATTTCTTATATTTTTTTTTACAATTAGTGTTACTAATTTCTCACTTTTCTTGATTTGATGTACGATCACGCAACACGCTTTAGATAGTTCTATGTTGAATAATAAAATAAAACACAATCGATGTTCACCGTACAAACAATTTATACAGATACATCTGTACATCTGAAGTAAGTCGTGTGTGGCCGCCATAATATACAAGCAATACTCCCATTCATTACAGCTGCAATTTCGTATTCCAGTTGTTACATCTCAAATTTCAATCATTACGCGACATCAATTTTCTTAGCCGCCAATGACGAACATCTTTTTGCCCACTTTGACGAATGATTTCAAGGTTTTTGTGATGTTCTTTGTCTTAAGTATTAAAGTTCGCTGCTGTCAAAAGTCGTCAATTCTTTTAAAATTCGACGATGATTCTTGTTCATCTCGCAACTAGTTATTCAAGATGAGGTCAATCAGTTCCACAAATTATGCTGACTTTGTCGTCTGCTGGAGTCCGCATGGATTCTAACGAACTCGACTTGGCCGCTTCCCTTGATGGATCTTTCCCCCTTCCCCCGAGCATTAAACTTTCCGCCCATTAAATGAAAATGGCCGCCATGATGAGACACGGCGGAAGGCTAGAAAAAAAAACTGCTTCCCGTAATGCGAGGAAATAAAAAGGGAAGTGCGCAGGGGGAAATAACTGTATAACGCTCCATTTTCATATAATTTCCCAAAAATGTTCGCCATTCGTCTCAATTCCGACTTCCAGACTCGACATTTGCACCACTTTCGGGCAGAGTGATAATGGAATCGCGGTGTCATAGAATGAGACAACGTCCCATCCTTAATTTAGAGCGAGTATTTTTAATTCTTGGCAACTTCAGGAAGATTATTGTTATAATTCATTTACAAGTATTTTGAGCGATCTTCACCACGGAATATACCGGTGATTTGTGAAGGTAAACACATTTTGCTGCATTTCAACACAATTAATGGAACTTATTTTTCCGCATTATTATTTTTGAAGAGGAAAAATTCAGTGTTTATCAGTCAAAATATAAAATGCTGCATAAACGATTAGCAGTATATAAAGCCATTTTAGACATTCGCTGCATTAGTAAAACGTCTAAAATTGAGAACTATAAATGCATGTGAAACTTATTGATTTTTCCTAAAATAGTCCCGAAGTCCCGAAAATAGTCCCATAGTCCCGAAAATAGTCCCATAGTCCCGAAAATAGTCCCATAGTCCCGAAAATAGTCCCATAGTCCCGAAAATACTCGATAAAATGCACACGTGAAAGTTATTCGCATGCAATTGTGAAGGTATATTACGTTAAATGATACCTTAGAATCTAATTTAATTGGCATTGCGCATTAAATACCGGAAAATATACAATCTCTTCTAAAAACAAGGAGTAGACATGAATGTAACGGGATAGGTCAGTAAATAAATTCAAGGGTAAAAAGATTTACTAATCTCTTAATATTTATTCGGAATTTCCGTAATTCTTAATAATTTTTTATATTACCCCAAAAGTTAACAACAAAATATTTGAATAGTTTGCCGTGTTTTGAACACTGTTCTATATTTTCTGGCAGAAGTATAAACTTTTGTCAAAGAATTGACTGAATGCTAGAAGTTCTTCTCAATCATGTAAAAAGTATTTTCAGCGCGTGGTTTGGATTTGATTGATGCTACCCTGAGTATGGATTGAAATCCATAGTGCACGAGGACCCATTAATGCCACAAACCAGGTGGGATAAATGGGGTGCGTTTTCTGTGGCTCCTCCAGGATCTTTTGATTCAGTCGTCGACTTTCTTCCCAAAATGTGACTCTGAGAATGATCGTCTTCACCGTAAGCAAGTTCCTTTCCTTGAAACAATGTTTGCTTTCTACTGGCAAGAGACTAAGTAATCCCTTTTTATAGCGTTTTCCGACATACGACTAAACCTGGCATTAGTCCAGAATGTTATTTCTCCTGATTTGTTAATGAGTTTAGTTGTGAAAGCAAAAATGGAATTAGGGTCGAAGTGAACTGGGGGTGAAATTCATCTGTAAGCTCATGATATTGTATCTCATTGTGGCTTATATTCTGATAACATATAATTACTCTAAATAAGCTAACACAAAAGAGTATATATATTACCATGTCATGGTGATAACGAAAGTATCATGCGATGCTATGAAATATTGCAACAAAAACGTAGGGAAACAATGAAGATAAGAGTGCCTATGATACTTATGACCATCCAAAATATAAAGTGAATGTAAAAAGCTACAGAGACCTCGAAGTCATGAAAGATCGTGTTGTAACAGTAAGTTGTCGTAAAAAGCAGTTCCATTTGCGCTAAAAATTCTCTTTAGATTTGTCATATAAGTGGTTTGAAAAATGATTAACATATGAAACAAATCGAAATAACTGTAGACTTCAAACGGGCGACTGATTCAAAAACGATAATTAAGGTTGAAGGCTGAGAACCTCTTCGTGAGCCAATGAATGGCTCAGGAGGACTATATTGAGTCAAATAAATTTTTATCTTGTGTTTATGAGAAAATATTTTAGAAAAATATTTCGGACCAGTCACATGGGATTTTAATTCATTGATAGAGTCCACTAATGAACCTTACTCAGTCACAAGCTCGAGTAGAAAATGCATAGCACGAAGATGTTAAGGTTGCACTTGAAAAAATTCCTATTATCTTGACCGGGATCTTATTTTCTTTGTCTTTTCAAGTGTGTTTTTTCAAAGAAAGTCAAACTTCGATATTTAAAATGTTTTGTTGTAATTATATTTTACCAATTCCATTGACTAATATTAATCCTTTTCTCTTTTCAGGTGAGTTTCGTCAATTATTCTAACAGAAATCTGTGCATTGCGAGCGGTGAGTCCAAAATATTCTTTATCATTTTCAGTCAGACATACCCCAACGCATACAGCTCTTTTAAACAGCTAATTGCCTTGTTCAACATTTGCCGTACACTCAAAATATGTACTGTCTATTGAGTATAGATACTCTTAATATTTAATGTATTTTTAGGCGTTGGATAATTTTAGGTTTAGGTAATGGATTCTTGGGTAATGAAGCGGGTTTTCTTGACTGTATTTACATCCGAGGAATTTGCTTACTCATTCTCTGTGGCGCTGTTTGCTGTCCTAATCGGCTCTAGCCCTGCAGTAGGCTTGGTCAAATGATGATTTTTGTATTTTAAAAGAAGTGATGATTTAGAGAAGATGGATAATGATATTCAACAATAATTGTGTCCTTCGATTGAGACTAAGCTTTTAAATTGCATTAGCATACGAGAAGTTTACTATCAGGAGAGAATCAACGACACAGACCCACTGTTATAATGTAAGGAAAATTATATCGAAGTCTATTGAAGTGTGCAACTTCATATGTTGCAGATACGTAAGCTCTAAGAAAAAAGGCCACTAGGTATTAGCTGTAGATATTTGAGATTTGTTTGTGGATTAGAATGGAGAGAGAAGGATGGTTGAAAAGAATGGTGAACTAGAAAGTACTCAGTATGGTGGAACAGCAAACTTCTGGAGGGACTAAACTAAGGAAGTGGTTTGAACAGTTAATGGAAGCCGAAGAGATGCTGAAGTCCGTGAGTTGGAGGAGAGTATATTTGATTTGGGAGCAAGGGTAAGAACGAGAATAGGCATTATGGACGGGAAGAAGACTCGTATGCAGAGCATAACGGAAGAAATCTTTGCAGATCATGGCCTGCGCGTTATGCAATCTAGAAATTTATTTGTCCCTTCCATTTCAACCTCTTTGGAATGCTAGGACATTACAATAAAAACTGCATGTTGTAGAAATTATGAATTTCCCAGGCACCCGTCAAAGTACTTCTATCTAAGTTATGTTCTACAATCCAGTTAACGCACTCCCATTTCCTTCGACGCGACGTGAGTACGGGGAAACTAAAGTCTGGCCCTCGATACAGTGACAAGGGTCCAGGTGAGATAAGTGATATTGCGAGTATTCTAAATTACTGCCATTTTTACCTAGCTTTTTAAGTGTCTGTCTCTAAAAGACTGCCTGCCAAACATGTTTCATGCTTAAAATTTTGTTTTCCGAAATTTTAAGGCAAGGATTTTGCCATCGATAACTAGTGCAATCTTGCAGAATTAAAATCATACGGTATAAAATGGAGGATCTACGAACTTTAACTCGTTGTTCATGCGTAGAATAAGCGTTAACAACATGATGAATGGCAGAAAAAGAGAACAGAAAATGAAAATGTTATCGGCAGTTATTATTTTATCAACACTTCTTATGCATAAGGTAAAGTTTGCCGTCGTATCTGTTGCTTAAATGATTAAATCTATCCTTTATCGTTCTTTTAATGATATTTCGTTGTTTTCCATAGGTTTAAACTCTACAATATGTTCCTACGTGATAATTTGTTGCCTAGAAAAGTCTAAGAGTATGTTAGAAACAAAAATTGTCAAAATTATGAAAAAATTATTGAATTTTACAAACAATCAACATATGGATGAAGTAATTATCAGGCCTACTCAATGTAATGAAAGTGCATGCTTTTTCATGTAGATACTTTTTATTGAAAATAAACAGGTTATCAAGGGCGAACCGTATCAGAATAGCCGGTGGATACCAATCACTTATTTTTATGCCATTATATGCACTTAAAATGTCAAGGCTGATTTCAAGTTGGAGTTAAAGAGACGGAAATTATTATTGACATTATTGTTTCACTATCACTTCTCCTGCGTAATACAAAATATACATTTCAAAGCAATATTGCGTACAATGCATGGGGAAAATATATATTAAAGTAGTGCATATTTCAATCTCTGTTACAAATGTATTTATCTGTATTGTAACTTATTGTTATCAATTTAATCTGTATTGTATCTGTAAATGTATTTATCGAGTTTATTTTAATCACTCTAAATGTCTTATTATAAATCAGAGTAGATATGTTTCTTATGGTGATTTCAATATGCCCATGCAATATCCGCAAAGATATGGGTGAACTGTGTCGATTTCACATTGAAAATACGTTTGACCTTGGGACGAACTGGATTATCTTGAGTGTCGTCTTGCTCGCTCAAGCACCCACGTACAGAAAGGAGATATAGACACACATTCATCCGATCGCCCATCCCTTCCCCAGGCCACGTGACTCGAAATGGCGTCCTCCCATTCGTCCGATCGGCTCCTTTCCCATCCCCTTCTCCTCCTGCCCTCTATTGTTGTCGCCCGGAATCGTCCCCGCAGAGCTTGCCAAACTCCATCGCACGAGAACACTCTTTCTCTCTCGCCGAAATGTATTTCTGCGCTTTGGGGTTGGCATCCCTGACCTTTCCCAACGGAAGCCCCACTCCGCCCCCCCTTCCCCAATCCTACCAACCACCCCCATTCATCCCACCCCTCCCCCCTTCTCGATTCGACCACCCCCAAAGCCCAACTGTAATGTTCGCAGCGTTCCTTGCCTTCGGTCGGCATTCGTTTGCCTTCGTCTGAAGCAGCGGTTCCTCCCCTGCATTCCCCCTCTTAACTCATTCCCCCCACCATTCCTCCTGCTCGTCAATCGATGAATGTCGTATTCTCTTTTGAGCCCTTCCTCCCTTGAGCCATTTTCCCTTCGCGTATTTACATACAAGTCATTTAGTTAGACGAGCTTTGTGTCGATGTTTGAAGCTTAATCGGCTGTAGGCCACCTGTAGTTATGACTAGTGATAAATCGACTTTGGCACTAGTTTATATTTAATATATATAACTGTTCTTGGTTGAACTTTCTCCGTAGTACAGAAGACGGGCGTTAAAGCGTGTTTACACGACGCATGCGTCCGCGCAAAGTACGATGCTGGACCAATGCGTGATCGAATGGGAACCAAATTAGGACGGGATATTTAATAGCCACGCTTACACAAATACGCGCAATATTGCGAGTTTCACGAGACAACTATAATGGTGAAAGTGTTCACGCATGTACTCGCTTGGATACATGCATCGTATCAACACGGCTTAGTGCTATTCTGCGCAAAATTCAGTTGCGCCACAAATTTTATTTTAACGAACGCTATACGACCTTCATTAAACTTGCCTGAGACCTGATCTAATAAAGTAATTAGTGCATGTTTTATGCGTTTTAAATGACGTGATGAACTGGAGAGGGTAGATACTGATATTCAGTTATAGGCTCATGTTCCTGCTCCGTATAATGTTGCATGCCATGTCAGAATGTTTGCTAGTCTTTCCTTTACGTTCTTATAAGAGGTACCTGTTGTTGGTCTTTTCCTCTTTGTAAACTCCTATTTTTCCACTGTGATTTTCTCTCTAATGGGCAGTTGCAGTAACGGCACATATGTATTCTGTAAAGCTATGAAACCCATAAGCCATGGCAACTATTCAATTGGTATTGCAGAAATATTCGATAAATTTATTGGTTTCATAACTTATTGCATGGAATAATGAGTTCCTTCAGTAGCAAGATGGTGGATGCGCAATAAACCGCTTGGAGACTTGGAGACTAATTATTATGTGCATTAGTAATTATTCATAGGCTGAACTATCATCAATTTAATCTGGCGATAGAAGATTAGATCGGATATTTGAAGCCATTGACCATTGGTAACTAAGTAATGTAACTAGTAGATGTGATCCTGTAACCCTAATATTTTTATGAGATCCAAAACTTTATGGATCTCCTAACTATTGATTCCATTACTAAATATTCTTGCAACGGGCCATTAGACGTCAACTATCCTAGGTCTGACAGATTCGATATAATAAGAGAGATACTCTCCGGAACAGGTACTAAAGCTCGTTCTTTCCGCGCACAATAAGCGACCACAATAAAAACTGAGCTCCTCTAAATACACTCCCATAGTACATGTCGCCATTTCACCTCCAAGAATTTTACACCTTACACGGCTGGTGACCTACCACCCCCTGCCACACGCCCATGCGGCGGCTCGCGGGATAGTATGTTGATGTAGATGTAGAAACCGATGAACACTCCTAACAATTTCCGAGAATCAGTATCTAACTACTCCATTTCATTGCGTCATTTACAGCGCATACGTCTGTATTTATTATTCCTTTAGATCGGTTCTAAGGCAGACCTAATAAAGTTCGTACAGCGCGCGCCTTTATTCAGTTACGCTTCCGAGCCGTCTTAATGCCCTTCCGAGCCGTTTTCCGTCCGAGTCAATTTAATCCGGCGGCAGGAGATTAGATAGAATATTCGAAGCTATTAACTATTGATAAATAAGTTATGTAACTAGTAGATGTGATCCTGTAACCCTAATATTTTTATGAGATCCATAACTTTATGGATCTCATAACTATTGATTCCATACCTTGCAACCGGTCGTTAGACTTCAACTTTTCTAGGTCTGAAAGATGCGATAAAAGAAGAGAGATACTTTGCCGAACAGATAGGCACAAAAACTCGTTCTTTTGAGAGCCTTCCGTCTTCCGATCAGTGAGCGATGTGTTACTACCTGACAGCATATTATTAGATCCGACTTCGAATATGAGTGAAAGATTCTTTTTACTCTGTCAAGCGAACATGTTGCTGGTATCTTTGACATCCTTGGGGGTTATTGTATAAAGTGGTTACGGAACATGGTAGAAGTCTCTTGTTCAATTCGTAACTTCGAGGGTGGGAAGGCTCAGGTGGAAGCCATTGACTGAGGAGCGGATGGGAGGAGACGCGAACGGCACATGGCAGGCAACGCAACCCACACTACTGCGTTAAACTTGAGAGCGCGAGAAAGTTTCAGGAGTGCGTTTTTCATCACTGACAAAGAGACGAACTAAGCAGGATCTAAATGCACCGGTAGAGTTCGTAACACATCGAAGAAGTCGAGATGAACAAATTGATTGAGGTCAATGAGAGCAAGAAAGGTGATTTTAATAAGTGACTGATTGTTTGGAAGTTGAATTTGGCAGGAAAACAGTTTCTTCTGCAAGTGCTCGCGATTAATTTAAGGTAGTTTGAGCAAAATATCATTTTACATAGAAATCAATGAATTTGGACTCATTTTAAGGAAAAATATCTCACCCTTCTAATGACACCAAAAATTCAACCCCTCACCACATTACTTTCGGAGGTATTTGCCAAAAAATACCAGCCATTTTAAATGGGAAATAGTACGCGTATGCACTCATGAGACACATTATTTACAAAACGAGAAATTATTAACACTTCAAATGTCGCAAAAAAACTATCAGCGTGAAGTTTGTATGTTTTCTCAACTATTTTTGAAAATGAATCATACTGTCACCGCAGTAGGTTCTTGGATATCACAATAAACCTTCTGTTTTGAAGGAGTTTCAAACGCACCGCGCGAAAAAAATGAGTCGTAAAAATCAAAACATATAATTCGAATATGATCTCTATTATGACTAGGGAACTATCTCGCTTGGACTACCTTAACTTCGACGAAATTTTTTTCACAAGTTAGTGTAGACTTAGATTTATTGCCGATTACAAAGGCAACTACACGTTTCAGCGACTGATTTATCGAAACTTTATAAAGTTCTAAATGCAAACCTCATACTTCAAATTTCGCTTGCTGCAAGTAACTTACCAAAACAATGACCTGCAATAAATTATCTTTACTCCACTGTAAGACACCAGTTCGATGGGAATTGGTCATTTCATGGAAAAGGGGTCCCGAAGGAACGGCCACCATGTTCCGCTACCACAATACCCTGCCATTTCTGTTATGATTGTCGTTAAGAGTAAGGAATGGCTTTAAGCTCTGTTTTGCATCTCGATTTTTTTTATCAACCTCCTCTCCCATTAGAACCCATTAGAAATTCGACCTCACTTTGAAGTAGTTACATTGAGATATTTCACCGGTCATTGAAGCGACTACATTCAATTATTTATATCTATTGCTCTAAGGAGTATGATGTGAACATTTTGATGTCAGAGGAGCAAAAATATTGTTTTATTTCACTGCGATTCCTAGTAATTAACTAAATATTGACTTACTTTATCACGCCGTACGGGCGAAAAACCTTGGCATCGGAAGGTTTTTTGCGATTCTACAAAAAAATATGCGGTGAACAGTCGATAAAATATGTGCGGTACACACTATTATACTTTTCACGAGATCTATGGGCCATTCTCATTTTTAAAATAAAGTCTCTCAGGGGTGCACATCCGTGCCAATTCCAATATTAATTGGTGGCTGGTATTCGATAGCAGGTATATCGGAAAGCATTGCGGTAATTGGCAGATATTTTGGCGTCTTTTGGAAGATGAGAGGTGAGAATTATCTTCGAAACTAGTCCAAATTCATGAAAATTCTTGGTGAGATGATATGTCAGTCCACCCACTTCAAGACATTGGCCCGTTTTAATTCTCAGGCGTGGACATCCCTCAAAAGGGACCCGCTATCCTTCGATGGGCAGAAACACGGGAGGAGAGAGCCTTGGCCGGAAAAGATAATATAAATCGGTCAAATCGATTCACGAGGAGGAGGAGGTTGTATAGAAGATGGGGAAAATCGAAGGCGTCCATCCATCCATCCATCCACACAGGCACGCAGGACCCGCCGTCGTTGCCCTCCCACCACGCAACGCGCTCACTTGTCAGCCGAGCGGGAGTTTTAAGAGTTTGACGTGTGGACGCGGGAGCCGTGAGCGATGACTCCGCGCTCGCTAAAGGGGTCGACTCTCGGCCGCCTACCATTCACGTCACGGCGCCGTCAGGCCTACACTCGTTCTCCTACTCGCAAACCCAAGTGGACGTGGAAAGTTAACGAGGCAAAGAAACCGGAACACAAAAGACCCGCGTGCTGCTTGCTCTCGCTGCTTGCTACGGATCAGAAAGCTGGACCCTCCTAGAGAGAGGTAAAAAGAAACTGTAGGCCTTTGAAATGTGGTGTTGGCGCAGGATGCTTAAAATGGAATGGACGAGCAAATTCACCAGCCCTAATAGGAGTCAGACACAGAATTATTACGTTTGTTGGCCTTTTCCCCCTGTATTCGTATATTGAACGTACAAATTTTAAGATAATGGCAAACACTGCCCTTTGTTGAACAAAAGTTTATTTAAAAAACATGGGAGCATCAGGAAGACTTACTGGTTATTTTTTTGAGTAATGGTTGAAGAAGCGAAAGTTTTCATCATTCTTACTATACACTTAATGTTTTGTGCTATGCGGCAAAGTAATATAAATCTTTTCTCTTCTTCAAATCCCTTAAAACTTTTTAATGAGAGTGTTGCTTTGAATTCTATGCATTCAAGTCGATGTGTGCAAACGAAGTGTCTTTCTCTATGGTTTTCACCTCTTCATAAATACGTGTCCAATGGAGTATGTATGTTTTGTTTGTATCCCTTGAATGTTTGAGCGAAGTGCCGTTAGATGGCGTAAATTTATTCGCTAATTCATATTCATCGGCAATGATAAGTCCATTGTCTTTTTATAGCCATTGAATTCGAGAGCTGTGTGAAGGAGAAAGGAGAAGCAATTGAGTTAAGGAAACAGTCCTTGAGTTCTATAAAGCTTATCAAAGAGGTGGATTGATTTATATTCCCTGGGCATTTTTATTTTCATGCGAGAATTAGCACTGGTTGCTATAGCCGGTGTAGACGGGGCTTCTGAGAGTTTTCTGCCTGGGATAGCTCCCCCAAAGTCTCTGTTCCTTCAGCATAACTCTGGGGAAATAAATGTAAATTTATACAATCACGTCGGATTGCATCGCTTATTTACAAACCCATTAGTCCCTTGTCCTTTGTTTGAAATTGAAAGACTCACTGTTATCCGAATCATAATATGACAAAGTTTTGTTCAACTCATATTTTAGTATTAATTGCTGAATTTGGCGATGTTAATTGTGGATATAAAGTAGTTTTCCCGGATGTCAATATGGATGGGATAATGAATGGCTTAATGCATCTAATGTCCTGCAAAAAAATTAGCACTCTGTTTTTCAAATATTTATGGGAGAAAGTAAATGAACAACACTGAATTTTCGTACTACATTGTTATCATTTGAATACGTATATCAGAACGGTCTCTACTCCTATGTTTTTAAACGCTTCTGGTCGTAATATACTCCATGCTTAGTCTCACAGCACAGAACAGTCTAAACGTCCCCGATTCTGTTTTCCATATAGTGAACGTTCATTGGTTTTTATAATCTATGTTAAAGTAAAGTAATCGGATGAAATAATCTTATTTCTTACGACTGAAATAAGTAACAATGTATTTTCAATTCTTTTGATCATTATGATGATAAATCTGGAAAGTTCTTTTTCCGAACTGACCCACGAAGGAAAAAATACCTCTTAAGTCAGTCGCACTAGTCTTATTATGTTTTTTCCTTGTTGTCGGTGAACAAAATCACTTCGCAGTGAATTACCAACTTCTTATCGCATAAGATTTTTGATCGGTCGATCTCCTCAGTAGATCTCAGGTTGGCATCTTATCTCCGCCGTCTCATTTTACTTTCCGATGTTTAAAAAAAAGTACTGGCGCAATTTCCTCGATCTAAATCCGACTCTGAAGATAAAGTTGGCATGCTAATGTTATCAATATTTTCGGGACAAACTAAGTCGAGAGCAGGAAATTTGATATTCCTATTTATTTTGTCTCCTTTATTTCATTTTACGCTAATGGCGGGTCCATTTACGTCATTGTTCAACTCCCATTTTTCATTTGTTTGTTATCGCTGCCGAAGCAGAGTTCGAGTGACTGTCAAGCCGAATTTTCTTTTTACCTTCTTTCTCACCAACCCGCTAACGATTTATTAGCGCCGTTGTGTGAAACTTAGTGGGAATCAGCTAAATACGTGAAACAAAGTCACAAAGCTTGCGGCCACTAGACACAATGCAAACTTCAATTCGGGCATTTATACTATTTTCGTCAAAAATGCTTTTGGAAGTCTGCATTAGGTGGAATATTTCGTGATGCCTAGTATAAAATATGTATTGCTAAGAAGTGGCTCAGGATTACATATCAATCTTGTCGGTTAGTTCACTGATGTGAATGGAAAATGGTGGCGATGTGCGAAAGAAGTGTACAAACATTCAAAATTTCTTGAACAAAGGAGTGAAGCTTTTACTTTCAAGAAAATTGAGTTCTTTCTGCACGCCTTTGTCCTGTGGTTAAGCCCTGCATTTGCACGTTAGTTGTTCGTAAAACCTAATTCGAAGGTACCCGTCAAAGGGGTTGGTTTGGCAGAGTAAATATAAAATTAAACTTTTCTCGTTTATCTTTGGTTAAATGCTTTTAGCGTGAATTATTTTCATTTCTGACGCTCGAATTTCACATTTGCATTGTCCCTTTTTAAATTTTTTATGGGCATTGAAGTTTACCCTCGTGGCTATCAATTAATTGTTATGCATTATTATTTAATCAGTTTTTTGGCTTGGCAAAACTAATTAAATCGTTATTTACACTTGTCCTAAGCCTAAGGCAGTATATTAGCTGAATCCAATGCGAAGAAATAAGAGTCCCAACTCCTGTGATTTAAGTGGCTCTGTTTAATAGACTCTAGAAGAGAATTTGTGTGTTGGAATTTGTTTTTAACTTAGCAGTTATGACTTCGTAATAGAATACGATGAATTAATAATACTTAATGGAACATGGTTTTGTTTAATTGCTGGTAGTTTTAGAATCGGATTAAATGAAATGTGCAGTGAATCTACAAGGAGGCGTATATTTGCTTGTCATGGTAAAATATTCTAATTTATAAATTTAAAGAGGATGTATAATTATTTATTCATCCTTGATTAATGTTATGTCGTGTAATGTTTTATGCGAGTGTCGAGTGAGTAATGTGCCAGTCAGGCGAAAGTAATGATAATTTCTTTATACTTCTTATTTGTTTCACCAGTTATGAATAACTGGCTCAATCCTCGTGAATTTAAATCATTTTCCTTTCCCTGCTGAACCTCCTTCGTATGTAACTTCGACTCACCGGTCGTTTCGAGGGAAGATAAGACATTATGCGCTTGAAAAGTTATTTCGGGTGAGCTATCGATTACTCCGACGCTTTTAAATACTCGAGGTTTGCGCAGAGAGGTCATCCGCTGTAAATGAAGCTAGTTACCCAGTCAAACGCGATTATAATTATATTCATTGAGGGAGACGAGTTTTTTAGCTGCCGTGGGAACGCATGCCTAGGCATTACCAAGGATGTGTTTTCAAATATTTCCCTTTTTACGTTTATGTAGATAGTATATGGCTGCTAAATGCTCAGCGAATCAGTTTTATCGTAGTTTAAAACATCTACCTCAAAATAGATTTGTACCAAAGTTTTGTCCAAAGATTGCGTTTATGTCGTTTTTCTTCTTATAGGCTTGTTTCTCACTGAGTGATATGAAATCTTCATGCCTAGGCAAATTTTATGAGCTTGTCCAAATTTTTGGTGAAATGTCTGCCTTTTCTATGTATTCAATTGGATTTTCACGTCAGTCTCTAATGATGGAACTATAATTTTGCGGAACATTGTCAAAAGTATGTGGTATTAATTTAAATGTGACCAACTCTATTAAATGGCTTTTGAAGATAATTTAGTCATCGAAACCTAACTTTCGTCTAGAAATAGCCTAATCGAGAGAGACTGTACTTACTTCCCTTACTTACGCTTATTTCCACGTAAATTATTTATAAGGCACGGCTAGTTTCGACACAAAGGTGTAATCTTCAGTTCGCTCTTTGCCCCTGAAGGTGACAACTGTGTGTCGAAACTAGTGGTACCTGCTTACTAATATATGTAGAAATTGTGGGAAAGATGAAGTGACTACCTTTTATCGATTTAAAAAAATTCTGCATTTTGAAACCGTTAGATGATCTTTTTCTTATGCTTTTGGAACTTTTCAACCTCACGTCTAAATACTCGTACTATTCCAGTTCAAGCCCTGGAACACAATTGATTCATTTACTTTCCATAGTTAAGAATTGAAGTATTTTATACCCAATTGGAACTTAACTTCGGTTTGACAACTCTGACGATGAACTTCATGCTATAAACTTCTTTTCTCTGATTTTTTCCGCGGTGATATCCTTTAACGAAAAATTTCTGTTATGTCTCAAAATGTATCCGACAAGGTTTTCTTTTTCTACTTTGCATACTCCCTGAATTTTGTTGGACTACATTACGGTGATATTTTCTTTACATTTTTTCTGAGTCTTTCTTCAGAAAATCAACAATAACCGCCACTAGTTGGCCTACGTTGACTTGGGCCTTTCCGAGACAGAAAATAGATGATCAGTGTTTATGCGTTCGCTCCACGCAGTGTCCTTTCTCGTACAAGGGAGCCACGAGAATGAAAGAGGGGCAGAGAGCGGAGAAATGGCTTGTTCCGTAGGCGATCGATCCATTTTTTTTCAAAGATTTTTGTCAAACGATCCCTGGCCTACTTTTGTGCTCCTCTCTTGAAAGCCACGTGCATTGATTCTGAAATTATGCGAGTCTGAAGTGCAGGGATTTGGTTGATGAGGACTCGCAACAAAAGACATATAGGAAAAATGACTTAAGTATTCAAATGTGGACCGCGCGGTCATATTGTTTGGGAATCACGTGTTTAAGGAGAGGGGATGCGCGTGGTCTTGGGGCTATTGAGATTTGATCCTGGAGAAAAATGGAGATGAGGATGGGCCTGATAGCGTGGAAGACGAAGCATAGAAGAGTTCTGGATGGAAGCAGAGGAGAGTAAATCAGTGTTGAAGCTTCGGATGAACCACTAAAGGTAGATATAAAGTATTTATAGATAGAGAACCCAATGTTTGGCAAGAGCAAGGAGGTGGAAGAGAACAAATATTGGGCAGCATAAGCAGAAGTGTTTAGTAGGTATCAGTACCTCAAAGGGGAGGATAATGGTTTTCCTGGAGACAGTTTTGTGTAAAAAAAGTGAGAATTATCTCATTGTTTAAAGTTGTGATGAAAACAAAGAAGTTACTAGAATTTTCAATGACAGCATGCGTCAACCTTCGACACGCATGTTACAGGGTGGCACGTTAAATTTTTGTTGTTAGTGCGCCATGAAAACGATGATTGGTAACTCGCGCCCAATTTAGTTTGAATTTTAAATTAAATGTAGTGCGTGTATGTGTATCGTTCTCCTACCGCTGTTTGAAAGTTTTGGTGAAAATTTGGTGGAGTACTTTTTGTATGGAACCTGATGTGATCGTTAGGCTTTTGAGTCTTATTCTTACATTTCAAATGAAATAATATCTTTCATTAGTTTTTTCAGCGCGACTAAAAGTGTTAAAAATGGTACTGCCTACAACCTTCCTAATCGTGGTCATACCGATCGCGGTGTTAATATTGAGATACGGTAAATGATTTAGATTCCGAGTCTTATCATGTGCTATGTTATGTTACAATTATCCCTTTGATTAGTCCCAATATCACGAGAGTAATTGGTCTAAAAATACATCAGCATATGCTGCCTGTATAGCTGTCAAACCGATCATAGTATTGTGATCAGGGTATGGCATATAATGAAGATTTTGACATTTGTAATGTCAGTAGACTTCTCTTTCATTTTCTGTAAAAATTCAAATATTTCAGGGATAAAATTGGACGTCCGCTCATGGACGACCATGGTATTGAGAAGGAATATTTTACTTTTTTCCTTTACTTATTAAAATATAAACAGTTGTCTCGTAGAGTATTGCCGTCAATTTACGGTAAACTTATTGCTTATTTAACATAAAAATCTCTTATGTGGAACATTAACTAGTAAATGGAAACTCAAGCATTTAGAGGGAGATTATAAGTTACTAATAATTTGCGGGCAGATGTGCCACAGCAGAGTTTGTAAGTTGTTGGAGGATGTAGAAAAGGGATCGATGTCAAGTGGTAGAAACTTTATTAAGCAGGACAGGCGGGAGAAGATCGTTAGTTTTCTGAATGTTTATCTAATATCTTTACAATATTATTCCAGTAACCAAATACCTTGTGAAAAGCGGCGAGTTTATTCTTTTTATCGTTCCCAAGGAAAATATTTAAATGAATTTATGGTCGCCTCTTCTTCATGGCTTTTGTGTCGAGCTCCTCTCGGTGTATCACCCGTTAACTTCTTGAAAAAAAACTGACGGCATCACATTTGGCTACGTTTCATTGGTCGTCCATGGGGAAATATATGGCTGGTAATGAGACCGCCTGAGGTTCTTTTACCAGCCTCCTCCGTTCTGGAAGAGGAGCTGAGGGTTTAATTAATCTCACCAACGCGGTAATAAATTTGTACCACCTCCCCTCACAACCCCTGCTCAAATTCGTGCCGTCCTTAAAGGGAGCTCAAATGCGATGCGAATCCCTGAGTCCCCGAACGCCATCTTGAGCATTTCATTCTATCTGATAAAACCTGCCGGGGAGATAGGCGGAGCTTTCTACTTAATTATCATGGCGACGGCCATTATTCTCCGATCCCCTGTTTTACGACGTTTACCTTACATTCCTACATTCTGAAAAAAAGAGCAGTTTTATTTTATCCTTTTATTTCCCTGAGATGTCCATAATTTTATCATCCTTCCTGGTAATAAAGGACAGTTTGTCTCTTTTGTAAAGATGGGAGAGATTAACGCTAGCAGTAAAATTTTTAATCGTGACAAATAAATTCCGGTAGAGGCTCATCGTGGAAGTGAAGAAGTATCCAGTACTTTCCTGATGGATCTTTACCAAAAACCATTTAATTCATAGAAATGACAAACAGAAGAGGCAGGATAAATGTTATGGATAAGGGAGGGACTGAAGGAAATTTTTAATCCAGACAAATCCACTTTTCCACCTCCCAACTTCATTTTCCTCAACAAAATTCTGACAGGTCTTTTAAAAAAATCTTCAAAAACCATATATTGACAAAATTGATTATATTCCTTGCATAATATATGTGTCTAAAAATCTACAACTTTTGGGGTTAGAACTGAATTTGGAGATCCTGATTAGGCAGTGCCCATAGTGATCACTGCTTCTGCTTCAAGCTCCTGGGCAGAGGGAGAGCAAAATAGATGGTTAACCCTTTCAGGGCTGAACACATGTTTTAAAACTACATTTTAACTCCAAGTACTGCCAGTAAAGTACAGTTTGTCTCTTTTGTAAAGATGGGAGATATTATCGCTAGCAGTAAAATTTTTAACCGCGATTAATAAATTCCAAAATTAAAAAGGATTCTGCTATCATTTATGGCATTTCATTGCCTTTAGGATAAAATTAATGCGCAAAATGTACGGATTTTTCGAAAAAATTAATTTTTACTTGGCACTGTTGTTATCCAGCCATAGGTGACATCGCTGTGCATGTAAACACGTAAATCACGTAATATTTCATCAGTCATTGCAGTAACTGAAAATTCATAGAAAATACTCCTCTTTGGTTGGTCTCTAAATAATATTTTTATCCAAATTCCTGGAATTTGCTACCTCATATAAAGCTATTTTTTTCAAAAATAGTATTCATACTAGACTTTAAAAATTTACCCCATGTATTGCTCATTTCGTGGCATTTATCAACATGTAAATTGACGTTCAAATTTCGAATGAAATAGAGTGGTGAAATTTAAGATTTTGCTATCCGTTTAAAATAGATTTTTTACTCGTTCCAACGATATGCATTAAAATACAATTAAGTCATTTCTACGATGGAGCTGCCATAGTGTGGGATGTAACTGTGACCGTCAACCAAGCCGGACGTTGCGACCCAAAATTTAAATTTTTGTCTACGCCGCGTTAAATCATTTCGTCACAGACTGCATTGCTACAGCCTGCAAACCTTTTAGGTAGAACGATTCTTTCATTAGTCGTAATACAGACCGTGTGCGAATTTTATTTTTCCCAGCAGATGTAAGGATGATGGAGTAAATAAAGTGTAAGGAACATGGAGTAAAAATATTGTTCCATGTGAATGAAAGTCCCAGGTATTAACTAAATATGCGTGCTAAAGTCTTTCATTTGACTTTTTTTATCATTCCTTACGCGGAATAAGCCTTCGCTCAGGAAGAATTATATTTTCCAATTCTGTAAAACTCTCTGCAGTGAGTAATCGATTTCTGTTTTAAAATAGCTGAGAAAACACTTCAGTGTATGAACTTTTAAATTTATGACGGAATCTGGGCGTCAGAAATTCCTCATTTTTGAAAAATACAATCCCTCTGGATTGCATGCCTGTCCTGTCCAATTTCCTATGTGAAATGGGTCGTATTTGTAGTCAGATATGTGGGAACGTACGGCGGTAAGTTGCAGATGATTTGTTATTTTTAGAAAAGTGAGGTTTGTCTTTGAAGTTGAGACCAAATTCATTAAACTCTTGGTGAAATGATATCTCGCTAAAACTTCTTTAACTCTCGCACATTTCGCGCGCAGCTGAGGAATGCTTCAGTAAATATGGCAGGTCTTCGTCGACGGCTTCGTTCGCCGACTCGCGGGTCGCTTGACAGGAAAGCATTGCTTTTGAAAAGAGCCGAGGAGAGCGTTTGAATGAATAAAAAAGAATTATCGCGAAAATGAGAGAGACGGAATGCAAGCCCACCTCCGCCTTCTCGGTGCATAAAAATATAGGTATATACTTGCATACATTTTTCTCGTCTCCTGACCTACCTTTCCTTACGTCTTTGAGTGCTAAACGACACAGCGTTAATGCTTCGTTGTTTTAGAGTATGAGTGGGTGGAGTTTAAGCAAGGGAGAGGTTTACATCGGAAGATAAACGAGATGCAATGAAAGAAGAAGCGCTGATGTAACTTCCAGGGCGTTTACTCTGAAAGGCTTAGGCTCACGGGGTTTGCGGAAGGGGTGGGGCATTTCCGTGGAAAGAGGGGGATGTTGTCTAATAGGACGGAAGAGCGTTGACATAACCCTGTTAGAGGAAAAAGGATGTCGAGCGAGAAATTGTTTGGTTTGATATCGGGAAGAGTTTGTTTCACCAATGCATGCGACTGCTCATTTATTCGTTGAACGTGGGGAATTACGGCCGGGTGTGAAAGAAGGTTAACCACCCATGCCTTATTATCTGCCCGAGTTTTACTCGCAAATCGATAGGACAACTAGTACGAGCATGTGGTCGCGGAAGAAGCAGGAAACGTAAGTGAAGAAAGTGAGTGACGTTACTTTAAAAGTCCAGCTGAACGCGTGAACAGGGGCGAATTAATCAGTCAAATATAAGTTAATTTCGCAGTGAGTATACTTACACACTTTTCCATTTTAAAAACGGCAAAATGAGCTACGAGTGCGTTAAAATTTGCCCATTTAGACATTTACGGCCCTATTTATCCAAGACGTGATGAACAAATTGTGGAACAAAACTTTATGACCGGGTACAGAGAGCTTATGCACCCCGCAGTTGTCACACTTAGCTCATTGCCGACTTTGGGTCTAGTAGCCGATTATTGTTTATGGTATAAATATGACAACATAATTATGCCGTATATAACTGGGCGTCATATAACTAACAATTGAACAGTTCCTTGGTTACTACTCAGTACGACTGGTGAGGCCAGTTCGGCTGGTTAGTAAACTTCTAATCACTTGCTATGTTGTCCAACTCTAGTTTTTTCTTCTCGTCGACTTTACTTTCCGAAGGGACTACAGCTCCTCTACGCGCATTTTATCTTTGATCTTGATGAAATAATTTGGGTTGAGATTCAAAGAACTGGAGATTTGATTTTAAAAATTGCTTCTTCAGACTTTCCAGATTCTCTCCCGTTGTGATGCCTTTTGAGGAAGTTTTCTGCATAGCGGAGTTTGAGCATGTCAAATACGTACAAAAATTAAAGAAAGTTATTTTGAAGACTTGGGTATATCTGCCTCGCTCAAGTTATTTGTTTGCAATGGTAAACTCTTCCCGTAAAAATAGCAGTCATTTTTCTGAGGTAAGTAACTCCATTTACTCATTTTTTCAAAGAACAAGTAAGTATGAACAGGAAAAGTGTCCCCGCCTAATGTGTCTTGTTTGGAATTAACGGTGTTGGTTGGGTGATTTAATATCACCACCTCTGTTTTACTCTTATTGCATAGCTGGTTTTAAACTAGTCTCATTAGCGAATCTTACTCCCTCTGGAACAAGCGTTTTGTCACTTTGGCAAAGAGCTCCTTCAAAATGAATTCATGCTCGGCGAAGCAAATTCGCAAAGCTGTGAAAAATTATCATTTTCACTGCTGAAAAATGTTCCTTCTTTTCTTCCAAATTCACGGCTCTCCCCAGGTAGTCGTGAAATTTCTCCTTCCGCATCGCAATTGCGTCCTCGAGAATTCCTTCAAACAATGTCGGAAAATTTTTCAATTTCCGGAATATCCAGGGGCTGGAATCCCGAAGGAACCCCGTTCCCCAGGAGACCGGGGGCTGAGTTCACTGAACTCTTCGGCGTCGGTTGGCTAGGGGAGGAACGTTCGTCTTTGTTAAGAGTCGCTTATGCAATAAACAATGGCCCACTGTTTCCTCCCGGTCAGTCTCTCCTCTCTCTGTCGCCAAGTCCCTTTTGGGAGACGATAGCGATCGGTCAAACCTCTCTCTCGCTCTCTCTCCATGTCCCCTGCCCGCTTCTTTATCCTTTTTTTAATGTTTTCGGCTCAGGGCCTCGAGGAATATTGGAGCGATCCGGAAAAAAATCAATATGGTAGGCTGTCCTCTCGCAGTTAGCGATTTTCACGGATCCAGGCGTCGATCTTGGGCTCGGAATGGCTGTAGGGAGGGCGAGGGGAATCCGAGCAACGACAAACCCCTCTCTGAAAGTTTTTCGGCCCGTTTTCTCTGCAAATGCCGAGCGGAGGGAAGGAAGACAGGCTTACGAGAGGAGTTCTTTTTTCTGTCGCCTGTTTTGGAATTCTCCCTGTTCTATTGCATGTGGATCGCATCCAAAGAGCTTAGCACGCTTTTGTGGACCTTGGAAATAACATTCCGCTATACAGCCAATTTATTTATACGGATGATGTTACCATTTTATCTTAATCAAATGTATATTTTCTTCTGAATATTTTCACATTCATTTTAAGACCAGAAATAGATGAAAAGGAATCGTCTTGGAGAGCATGGGAAGTTTAGTGGCCGTACTTGAATTTATAAAAGTATAGTCAATAATAATCATATTTAACGGACGTTGCACAATCCGGGACATCATTTTGTGAGTGTGGAGCTATCAACAAAAAATCTGTTCATCAGAGATACCAGCAAAAAAGTAAAAACTACTGATGCTTCATAAAGTATAATTAGTATACTTAGTCAAAAATTACAATTGATATTGTAAGACTTTATTCCGAAAAGTATGATTTAGTTTTTTAGTCGATGTTACACTGATTTTGAAACAAAATTTTCTTCCTCTACGTAAAGCACTGTAAATTGTTTGTAACATTATTCAAAATCCTATGTTACGTTTTATCCATGTAACAAAAAGTATTCCGTTGCAATAGTCCCTCATAATATGCTTACTGTTCATTAAAAAAATTAAGCTTAACTTTTTCTGTTTTCATAATTTATTCTGCTTAATGAGCCTTCTCCTTTGTGGTATTCATTATTAAAGCTTTAGACAAGATGTTTATGATATTTTAATGTTTCATGGTTTTTATCTTTTCACCTTATTTCCTCTTTTATAGGGATTTCCTGTTTTAGCAGTTCGAGCAGGATGTCATTAAACCTAAAACTTATTTAACTTGGCTTTATTTTATAGATAAAGATTTCGCATGTCTAATCGTGAGAAAATAATTAGCCACTTCTCTCTATCAATTGCGAAATATTTTGAAAAGACTTGCAACCACTTTCCAGGAGATACGGTACGGTTGTGAAATCCAGGTCGATTTTATTTAAAATATTTAAGTGACTTCCAACGCCCGATTGCGTCACAATTGAAACCGTATTTACGTAAGTCTACTCCAAATGATAATAAAAAATTTAAAAAGTTAAAAGTATACATTTTAATTTATATTCAAAACTTCTCTTTATACTTTTTTAGAAAATTTAAAACAAACCCTTTGACTGATAATTCGCTTTCAACGTACAGAGTTAAACAAATAAATCAAGTTAAATACTCAAATATTGATATTCGATTTCAAAGCAGCTCAATTATACAATTAAATTTTTTCGTTAATAACGGCGGTATATTTTCTCTTGGTAAATGATAACTTTCGAAAATAAAATTCGAATATGATGCCTTTATGAATAAATACAAATCTCGTTCGTGACTAAAATTCCAACGTTTAAGCAGGTAGAGTACGTGTAAGATCAGTTATTTGGATAACATATTCAGGGAAGACAGAAAATAAACCCATTTCCTAATTGCCCTTAGTATGCCGAGATCGAGGTCGTTCGATTAGATGCATTCGTAGCTTTAAACACAATCGATATTGAACGACCTTGTGTCGAGATCGGCAACGTGCGTTTTGCCCCTGCACATCTCATAAATTATGCTTTCTGATTCCTTTAAAGTAGGAGTCAAGTTGAAAAAAAAATGTTGAAGTTTTGGTGTAAAGTTGCAATATCCACATCTCTCAAATATGCTCCTTCCTCTGAGCAAAATATTTTCATCTAAAATTTTTTCAACGCGGGAGCGGAAAATTGCACAACCCTGGCATTTCGAAGAGTGTCACTGCCTCTAGCAGTGCTTGCAGTTTCCTGTCGTCGACCACCTCGTAATCATGGCGGTCTCTCTGTTCACCGCAGTAGAAATTCCTTTGCATATATACCCATCTCTTTGGCCCACGCTTTATATACTCCGCTCGACAGTCGAAAGCGGGCCATGCCGGAAACTAATTTCCCCGGAGGAAGAGGCTCTGCTTCTGCGTAGACTGTCGACGGAATGTTCTGGCAGTAGTCTTTTGCCCCGTTGTGTGCTCAGGGCGCCACGAACCCTGTGATGTGTCGAGTTTAGCCTCGCCCAATAGAAACAGTTCCAGAGGAAATAAGTAAATCACGCAGTTGTTTCAAGCATTTTTGCAATGCGTCGATGTTCTATTTCTGTTCCAAATCTGATGTTGCATTACTGTCAACAGTTGTCAACCCCTCGAATGGTTAAATACAGCTCTCCATCGCATTTTACATTCAGCTGACCGCTTTATTTCTTCAAAATCCTTCAGTTTAACCCCTTTTGATAATGTGATTGTTGTTTTACTATCTTGCTGCACGAAGTTACTGAATATTTGTCTTTAAATTTGTCGTAGAAATAACCATTTGGCTTGATCACGTTCCTGATCCTAAGTACCCATTATAAGGTCAGAAATTTGGCCAGAGAATGCTGCAATTTCAAGATATGGGTACAGATTACGGTTTAGGCGAATTATTTTTACATGGTGACTTTCCAACCATTATTATTGATACCTTGCACCCTTTAGCGTCACTTTTTGTGATTTCTTTGGGCTATTTCCATTTGAATTTTTTTCGAACAATCTGAAAATCGTCTCTCGTCTTATTGCATCGATCCTTGAGTCAGCATACTCACTAACTATCTTAATCGCGTCTAGTTTGCCTTTTTATAAACCTCTTCTCCACTTCCTTGCTTCATATATTAAGAAATGATTTTTGGATGTATATAATTATTTATAAGTGAAACAAATTGCTGCAATTCTTGTTAAAATCGTGAAATACTCGTTGCCTACCTTTATGTGAGAGTTTTCGTCAAACAGGGTGAATTCTTCTCATTTTTAAGTGTCTAATCAGCTTTTATATTTTATGAAAATGACTTTTCAAAAAAGAATGGCACTTAAGGTCTTGTTTGTCGATATATACATACGCTTCCTTGTATTCACCAATTATGTGGTGCTTTTGAGATACAAAATTCAACGGAATGGTTCATTAACCTGATGAAGCTCTCAGAAAGGTTGTTTTGGTAGTGGGGAAAAACTGGAATATAAGTTTTGAATGAACGTCATATTGAATTAATCCCTTAAGAAGACATGAATTGAGTGCTATGTATCCATTTTTTCTTACCTTCTCCGTGTCACTTGTCCAGAGAAAATTGTATCGCCGTAGATTTGGAATTTCTAAGTTTCACCAGCACTCAAAAGGCTTACACTTTAATTTACTGGAGCTTAATGCTGCCATGACAGGAAAACATACTAGTGATCGATTGAACGACCTATTACGTCCCGATATAATGCTCTCGTTCGTTATTATTTTAACCACTCGCAAGTAAGTATGTAGCGACTGTCGCACTCCTCATTGAAACGTCTGATCGATAGATTAAAGAGGAGAACTGATGGAACCAATGGGGAAATATTAAATCCATTATAATGCGCTCCAGGCTATTTGAAGTTGATCAGTTAAACCTTGTGCAAACGAAGTCGAAACTTTTACGTTCCTATGGCCACAGAAGCTGGATTAGCAGAATCGATTCAAAAAATACTCCAGGTAGGACCACCGTTGTCAAATCGGTCCATACAAGGTTAGATGACGGACAATTGGCAGTCCGCGGAGCGTGTGCACCATGGCGGAGTGACTGCCAAAGACGCCTGTCCCCAGTGTGGCGGCATCTCAGTCGATGATGGCACGTAAAAATACCATTGTGGTAGGCCACGGAAAAGCGTCTCAGTTATTAAGGTAGTCCGAGCGAAAAATCATTTTACTTAGAAATCAATGTTTTTGGTCTCATTTCAAAGAGAAATATCTCACCTATCCAATGACACCAAAAGTTCTAACCCCTTACCACATTACTTACCGAGATATTTTCCAGAAAATACCAGTCCTTTTGCATGGGACATGATACGCGTATGCACTCCAGAGAGACATTATTTACAAAATGAGGTATTTCTAACGCTTAGATGTCGTCAAAAAAGTAACAGTTTGTAGTTTGTATGTTTTCTCAAATATTTTTGAAAATTAATCATATTGTCACCGCAGTCGGTTCTTGGGTATCACAAAAAATCTTCCGTTTTGATGGAGTTTCAAACGTCCCGCGCGAAAAAAGTGAGTCAAGTTAAAAACTTACTTAGATATTTTCATTTATTACTTACAATTTCTGTCATATAAATCTATATTATCGCACGATTATTAATGTAATATTTAATTGATGTGTCCTACAGCTGGTGAAATTAAAACGTATAATTCTAATATGGTCTCTATTATGACTAGGGAACTATCTCGCTCGGACTACCTTAAGTCAGCCTTCAGGTCATTCCTAGGCCTTATGTAAGAAATCCAATCACGGCGGCCAACAGTCTCCGCTCACCAGGTCAGATGTCATCACACTCGAGTTCATGCACAGCAGAGAAAAATTCTATTCATATTTAAACAGAAACTTCAATTGCACTATTCCACAAGGTATTTTTATGCGTACGACGCGTTTCAACTCACAGAGCCATCATCAGGTACAAGACCGTCCTGTACCTGACATCTTAAGATATACCTGATGTCGTAAGATGTGCCTGATGTCTGATACCTCAAGACAGTCTTGTACCTGATGATGGTTCTGTTAGTTGAGACGCGTCGTACGCATTAAAATACATTGTGGAATAGTGCAATTGTTGTTTCCGTTTTAATATGACGAACTTCCACGATATCTCGCCTGAATCTGTTGAAATTATTCAAAATTCTATTCGGTTGCTAGTCGGTATTTATTTAATAAAAAAATTGAGTGCTTTATGATCTCATTCTGGTGAATCCTCGCGATTGTCAATTTTGTTCATTGTTTTTCACGGATGCAATTGGGCTTCGTCTTTTTGCTTCGAGACTCGAGTTCCTATTCGTCCCGTTTTACCCAGGATAGTTCAGTTTTATAATTTTAAGGTCATTACTTTTTAATTCGTTAAACCTGGCTATTTAGTCGCTCGGGAAGAAAACAGGTAATTAAATAAATCGATATTATCCGTGCATTTTACCCACCTATTTATATTCCAGTGTTCAACAGGACATTATATATGAGAAATATTTATCTAATAATTATCTATTCATCATTGTCTATCTATCTTCTCTATCATAATAGATATTATTACGATGATAATATCTATTATGATAGGTACTAATTTTTGGTAGTGCGTCTAATGAAACTACATATTCATTGTAGCCATTAACTTAAAGCGAACAGTATTGTAGACTTATTTTTATTTCTTAATTTTAACGTACTCGGATATTTTCCTCACCATCCCCAAATTTTTAAGCAAAAATTAGCCCATTGTTCCAGATTTTTTCAGAACATCCGAAGGCTCTCAGATGTGCGGTTAGGATAATAAATGGCTCTGATGTGAACTTTCCCGCTACTATTGGCAGCATCTCATCTCCGGCCTTGTGGAAGATATTACACGGGAAACGTCTCACCATTGGAGCCCATGCAGTCAACTAAATGGGAGACGTTTCTCTAAACTATTCTCCTCTTTAATCGGCGGTTTGATCCGATTCCTTCAAGTCATCCACCCACCCGACTACTCCTCTTCATGTCACTCCTCCGCTCCATAGTGCTCGACTCCGTGACTCCACATAACGTCCCAGCGTGCATAATTCATGCCCCCTCGCACGGGTTTGTTTGTGTGTATTTACTCGAGCGTGTGTGAGCTAGTGAGGTGCCCTGGCGCTTGCTTATCGTCGTCGATGCCGTCTTATTCCCAGGCCTCCTCCCCTATCTCTGCTACTCCTCCTTGTATACCGACTTCGTAATTCCCCTTTTCTTATCCCTCCCTCCCTCCCTTCCTCCTCCACTCCCGGCTATCTCTCCTCAAACGACGACCTACTTCCCCCGTAGTAGTTGTCAACACCGGCCGCGACGGTTGGATTGGCGCTCGCGCGCGACTCGTAACCTTTCGTGTCCCGTAGAACAGCGTCGTCGACGTCTGAAAGTCGCATTCGCACGGAAGGGAAGTTTTCTGTCTTTCTGTCGTGCCCGATTCGAATGCCCGAATGTTACGTACGGACGTATTTTTGGGATAGAGTTCGGAGTTCGTCATCTGAGCCCATAATGATTCACGGTTATATCTTATAGACGGTCTTGATTCTTAGCAAAACTAACAAAATGCTATAAAAGGAAACGTGAAGGAGTGTGACAGTATATGATACTGTTGAAATGCGAAGGAAGAAAATGCCACAGGGGATAGAAGTATTGTACAGAAAACTTGAATTCTATCACATCGTTGAGTTAAATCGTAATACCAACTTTCTCCACGTTTTGCATGACCCAATGTATGAATTCTTATTTTATTCAACGTTATATATATTTTTAGTACAGGGTTCTTATTAAAATCTTAATGGGCGGGAGCCTTTGAATTTGAGGAGATTTTGAATTCCTTAGTTTATATATTCGGTACCTACTCGTGCATTTTGTAGGAAATGATTCTTCCATGATTTTATATAAGCAAAGTAATGAGATAATCTATTGTAGTAGCATAAAAAGTCACAATCTCGTCAATAGCCATTTTTGTGGAACTTATGATTAATTTTCTAATCTTTTAATAAAACATGCCCATGTCTTTAGTTGTGATTGTTGGTTAATCAATTATTAGTTTTCTCTCCAATATACAATGGTATTCCGCATAATTTATACGATTCTTCACAAAGAAATTTTATGCTAGCAAAGATGGATGGCATTCTAGTTCAGGCAGGTGCATCACTTCACTTTATTTCATTATATAAACGTGCCGTCAAAACTCATCGTAAAAAAAACACTTTTCACCCTTTCAATGTGGTTATTTCATGCTAATTTTGTGGGGACAAAAAGACATTAAGCTAAAATGCTCTCCAACAGGTCCATCCGGAAGACAATATAGGGTCGTAAATAGCTGTACGTCATGACAAATTCTATTCATCATTGCTCAAGTGGTGATTTTGCTATCTTTAAATGCTCGGTGAAGCATAGCGGATAGTGTGACTTTTTTCAAATCCGTGATGCGCCTTTGGATGCAACGTTCCTCGAACATAGTAATCTTCCATCTTGGCTGGATATTTATCGACTGTAATCTTTCTTTGTGCCGATCTGCTACGGGATTCCTTTCAGAGATCCCCTCCTACTTCATCTAACGCCATGTGTACCCTCCTCGGCGCTTATCTTTTGAGTCTCATCTCATCCAAAAATGCTCGGCATGCCGTATCCAGAACTCTCAGCAACAAAGAACAAATATACAGTGGGTCAATAAGAAATTATTTTAACAGCAAAAGTGTTGTTTCTCTAACTCCCCTTATTAGATGATATGGAGAAAAAATTGATTCTCAATAAAATATTTGTATCCACGGGCTAAGCGTGAAACCAGCTCTAGCAGGTCAGTTCTTGAAACACTGTGGTTATTATCGCATGCATAAATAACAGTCCACCTCACTGTTTCGTGGACAAATCAATTGCTTCACCTCCACTTGGCAGTATACATGCGATAGTTATAGCATGTGGAAATGATGAGATGACTTATCAGTTATAAATCGAAAGAAATTTTGCGATAACAAATCAATTTCCGCGTACAATATTTATCACGGTTTCGAGAATTGACCCCAAGATTAAGCGATATTTCTTTACAAAACGGATTCAATTGTTTCCTCGCGCAACCTTTTGCAAATTGTTGCTTCTCAAGAAATCATCCGGCTGTTGTTTCCCACGACTCGTTCCCCGCCGTCTCGTGGCCTGTGACGTCCTCCCCTCTGTCCTTCCATCACTTGCGGTCGGCGGGGCACGTCTCTAGTGTAACGACGCTGCGGTTGTGCAAATGAATAAATTCCGAGGAATAGTTACTTTATGGAGCTCTTTGGAGAGGTCTCGTTCGTGCATTTATTTTTTTCTTTCCTCGCCGGCCGTGACCTAGAAAACCGTGAAGTGAATGCTCGTTCACGATGCACTCTGGCGCTAATGCCGGCTTCAAGCCGCCACCTCTTCGCACTGGAAGGAAGCATCGATCCGCGGTTTGTGTCTACGTGTGTATATCCACCGTCATCATTTATTCTTTCTGGAGCCGTTGCACGTCGCTCTTATCACCCCATTTATATACATACCCTCTCATGCCATTTCGGAGAGGTGTGTTCAGAGATGCGGTCGATCATTGGGAACACCGTTTGCGGTTGTCGCCTCCGGATATTATTCACTTAGCAGTGTTTTGAAACGTCATTTTAAACCTTCATTAACGTTCTGAGGGTTTTATTGGCGGAGACCTTTTTTTTTAAACCCATCCTCGCTTCGAAGGA
The DNA here is from genome assembly GCA_963169105.1 of Ceriagrion tenellum. Classification (NCBI taxonomy): domain Eukaryota; kingdom Metazoa; phylum Arthropoda; class Insecta; order Odonata; family Coenagrionidae; genus Ceriagrion; species Ceriagrion tenellum. Next base: position 129,391,793 of record OY720637.1, read on the forward strand.
GGTCCGTTGCATACGTTCTAGCTTACACCGTTTGTTGACATTTTCTCCGGTAAAAAATCTCCACTCGTTTGTGAAGGCCGGTTATGTTGGCCATTCATATGCTCATTTCTTGTGACTCATGCCTGTACACTAGACACCACGCCAGGAAAACTTGTGACTCATGATTGTAGAATAGAATAGAATAAGTTTTATTATGCTCTGGGTTTCCCCATTAGAGCAGAAAAAGAAAAAATATATCAAATTCTGCTTTGAACGAAAAAATTACACAAAAATATGTAAATAAAAAACCTGACTAACATCTCACAGTGATGAAAAACAAAGAATTTCACTTTCACAGATAATTAACACTAAATACAATGGAAAATATAATATATAACAATGGAAAATATAATATCAACCACAGAGAGATAACAAACAAACAATGATTTCTCAGATCATTTTGGAAACACTCAATTCTATAACAGGATCAAAATTTCAATTATTGGCACATATACTGCTTACAGTAATAATTAAAAAAGTTTTTCCTTAAATACAGACAGCGAGGAAGAATTTTTATAGATATTGGCAAGGAATTCCAGAGATTAGAACCAGAGATGAGAAATGATTGAAGGTGTGTATTTGTTCGAGGTATGAGGTTCGAGGTAAAAGGTAGGAGGGGTCAGTTCTAGTGGTTCTAGGAACAGAGACTGATTTGGATTTGAACATGGATAAGATATAGACAGGACATTTAAGTAAAGGAAATAAAAGGAACAAATAGCAGCTTCATCGATTGTGCGATTAAGATGCGTGATCTGTGTAATGCGGTAGAAACATAAGATACCTTCACCTGGATTTTTAACATATTTCAGCGACGACCGGGTTTTCGCTGTATTACCGTGGCACTTCCGGAAGTAATTTAAGGACTCTACCGAAATTTATCCGATTATGCTGTTTATATACTAATTTAAAGACGTAGTAGATATTTATGAGTAAATCTGTCGCAAGAGATATGGACTCGTCCATGATTCGCCCACCTTATCTCATTGAGACCTCGTGTTTGATCTGTTCTGGCTTATAAGTTACAAGTTGTAACTTACAATGGATGACGCTTGGGCGTTATCTATTCCACGCTATGGTAAGTTACCCTCCCGACATTCAAATTTTACGAAGGCCAATGATTGACCGAATTTATTTTTGATCACTCTATTTATTACAAATTGATTGACGTTAGAACGTCAAATTTACACCAATCAAAGAAGACCGTGCTGAATCAATCGCAAAAAGCTTAAAATTAAATGCTCTACATAGGTACCGTCATAAAATTAAGATGATGCGTGGTAGTATGAGAAGGAAGTAGCGTTGATGCAATTATCGTATATTGTCAACCGGAAAAATAAATAATTCGCGTCAAAGCAACCGAAAAACTATCCAAATTAGTTATCTAACCCACTTATTTATACGTAACTTAAAGAAAATACTTCAAAACAGCGGAACTTAACAACTTGAACTCGTCCTAAACTAACAATTTCTTTCTTTGTGGTATTTCTGGAATAATTACTCATAGCCAAGTCGTCTGGTTCTTAGGTCAAGACTTTGCTATCGTGGATAACAGTATCTCGAATTTTTTTTTTATTTGTTTTGATTTTGTGAAGTTTAAACGCGTTTTGCTCAATACATATGTGTAACAATAAGAATGAACGATAACTGCGATGACTTTCAATCTTAGTCCTATTGATTTTTTTTCCGAAGAAGTAAGAGGATGACGAAGTCTAGTTGTCATTTAAGGAAGAATGTAACCTTTTCGAGTGGCATCATGTTCTTAGAGTTCTGCGGTTTAATACGGCCACCCGTTCATGCGATTTGATGGCGCTCCCATATCGTTTGTTATTTTGAGAAATGCTCAGAGCGTCTTAGAGGGGTCGAATTGAAATCGGTTGATTCTAATTTTTTCTTCGGTAGATGAAGTAAGCTAGGTTGACCTGGGTGGCGTCGATCGAGTGCCGTGAAAATTGGGTCTGTGTCTTGCGAAAGTAGGGAACATATCTCCCTTTAAGGTAGTACGAGCGAGATAGTTCCCTAATCATAATAGAGACAATATTCGAATTATACGTTTTAATTTCACCAGCTTTGAGACGCACGAATTAAATATTGCATTACTAATGGTGAGATAATATAGTTTTACATGACAGAAATTGTAAGTAATCAAATGAAAATATCTAAATAAGTCTTCTACTGGACTCATTTTTTTCACGCGGTGCGTTTGAAACTCCTTCAAAACGGAAGGATTTTTGTGATACCTACTGCGGTGACATTATGATTAATTTTCAAATATAGTTGAGAAAACATACAAACTTCTACATCTAAGTGTTTGAAATACCTCATTTTGTGAAAAATGTCTATCTTGACCGCAGAGAGACCTGCAGTCCAATTCCTTTAATTTCGAACGTTCCGATCCTTCACCATTCGCAGTGCAACTTTTTGTTGACGTCGTATCGGCGCACCTTGACCTTATTCGTGCGTCTGCGGCGCGAGTCTGAGTCAAGTGATTGCATTGCATTGTGTCCCTCTTCATTCTCGTGAAAGGCAGTCGACCGAGTCGAAATCCTCTTTTGATGGGATTTCCCTTTTCGGCTCCGAGTTCATGGCGTCGAAATAATTTCCTTAATCAGAGCGAGAAGGGAGGGCGGGGCAGGGGTTTCATTTAGCAAGGTCGTTCATTGACCGCGCCAGACGTCGGGCGGAGATTATTTCATTGAAAATATTATTTAATCAAAAAAAAGCTCGTCCGTGTGTTTTTTTTAGGAATGGGGTAAAAATAATTTCAACATCCGGGTACATTACTCCCAGTTTTTTTCCGACTTGCCGCTATGTTATGAATCAAGTCAACAGGTGGAATTTTCATTGCCGTCTTAAAGAAATTATTCAATGAAGTTCGTTTTTCCTGGGAAATGAGTGTTTTCTTCAAGGAGCGGCCTAACGGGATCGATCAGAATTGACTTGAAACTGTCTTTCCTTAGCAGTGAGGAATGTTGTTATCACATTTTGTACGAATTCTTTTTTAATGCTTGACAGGAAGAATTATTTCAGACTGTAATGTTCTATTATCGTGGTTGTCTAATATCTTATGCAATTCGATCACTATATGGCTGCTTATAAAAAAATTATGTCCCGTCTTTAAAAAAGTTTTTCTTAAACGTTAGTTTTTTTGGAAATTGAGCTTGAAGTTACATGGTGAGAGTCTCGAAAGTAGGTTACAAAAAGCTAGGAGAGTGGGAAAATACTATTTTCTCTTCAATACAAGTGCCACTATCCCAAAAAAACTGTTTTAAAGAAACGAAGTTCCTCGGACGTTTGTATTGCAACAAAATTTTGGCATTCGTTCATCTTATTTTTTGATTCACCACATGCTGTTTCAAAAAAGGGTCTGAAAACTAAGGGTACAGTAGTAACTCCGATAATTGGTGGCGCCAATTATTTTATTGAACTATATTCGTCGTGATCCTTTGTGCTGAATTATTAATTTTCTCCTTGGAAAATAGAGAAGTGATAAAGGTTTGGATTTGGCACGACAGAACCCACTCGACGTATTCAGCCTAATTACGGTGTACATCACTCATATAATGGAATAATTAAATTTATGTCAATCTGAGTGAAATTTAGTTGAAAATTGGAATGTTACTCAATGCAATTGTGTCATGTTGGCTGATCTAAGTAATTGTGAACTGGAAATATTTAGCGATTATAAATCATTCGTTCTTCAGTATTTGTGGCGCTGAAATACTTATCTCGTTCCTCTTTTTTTAAACAAAATACCTGTGAGTTGGCGGGAGCTACCGCAGTAATAAATACGATCAGGAATTTCAACAGGAGAGACGAATATAGACAGGGTCCTTCGATTTGATATGCCCGTAGCTCTATTGATATAGATCTACGCAAGAATTTCCTCCACATGGCCGCCATCGATGTGCTTCAGGAGAATTTACTGCCATAATGCATCCAAGGATATCTGCGAATATGCGGCGCAAATAATCATTTCGAATACAAATGCACTGCCATATCGACAAAAGCGTTGAACAACCCTTGACGTGCTTACGGAGAAAACACCAAAATGATGGATTTTTTACGTTTCAAATACCTTTATCGTTGGAGCATTAAAATCGATACTGAACGACATTGGGATGTAATCATTTTACAACGCCAAGAAATCTGTTCTCCGCATTTAAATCATCTTAGCGCAGCAACTTGACAAGCGCGGCAAAAAGCGCTAAATGAACACGCCAAAAACTTCGTGTAACAACATTTTAGATCTGGGAACACTGGCTAGAAAGTCAGCAAGATCATTTAGGAAAAATAAAACTGTTATCTCGTCACCAACTCGCGTGATAGACAACCAGAAAATGCAACGACCATCGCAACAGATCATTGCATAAAATTTTTCGAGACTAATTTCGCCCTAAATCTATGCTCAGTCAAACATTTTTCGCACGAAATAAGGAGATAATTTGGATCATCTTGAAGCCTCCTCGAACGAGGCAGCACTTCATATGTTCGGTGAGGAGAGGAATCTTCAGGAAGATAATAGTAGTTGGCAGAGTTGGTGGTTGGAACAGGTAATGATATGAATGAATTTCAGGCGTACCTTTGTTGATTATGGACAGGTAATGATAGGCGTTGGGACGCTGAAGGCCGTGATAGAGTGGGGGAATGTTCGGTTAGCGTTGAAAGGGAAGAAAGAGAATAGGATTTATGGATGGAATGAAGAAGTATAGGACGTACGCTGAGGAGGCGAAATAAATATCAATGGTAAATTGATCCCTGCACATGTAAAATTAAGTTGATATATTCTTACTGCCCTTCAGTCCTACCTAATCCGATTGATTACCCATACTCACTCTTGCTCCTTGGGCCATCTATATATTAGTTGATGGCTATTAGTCGCACCAACATGCTCCAACGTTAAGCTCCAACCTTCTCTAAACTTGATTCCTCCATCTCTGTCACAGCCCTCCCCTGGGTCGTCTTCTTCCTGGATTCCTTTTCAATTCCTCCTTCTGAATACACATTTCCTCCCTTCTCTTATAAAGTGTCCAACACATGTGATTCTTCTGCATTTCATTCTCGCTAATTATGTCGACACTCTTGTATAGGTCTCTGATTTCCCTGATATCCTTTCTTCTCCTTCCTCATTTGACATGTAAAGTCCCATATATTTTCCGTAGTACCTTACGCGGAAGCTTACCTTAGTAAATAAATATTATGTTATGCAGTCAGTCGTAGAAGTTTGATAGGGGGAAACCGAGTGGGCGGTTGGAATTGATAATGAGGGGCTATATTCTCTGGAGTTTTTTTAAATGTAATCTTACGTGTTTACTCATTTCATCTACATCTACAAAATACCGTGAAATCCACCACTAGGGTGTGGCACGGTGTGATTCCACTCTAGGAAGTCCTCATCCCAGCTGAAATCAAACCGCGCACGATCCCCCGGAATGCCAGTCGGAGTCCAAAAGCAGTCAGGACAACATTGCGCAGTCAGACCAGAAACTAGGAGAGTGCAACTTGGAAGAACATGCTACCATTCAGTACACTACTTAATATACGACTCATGGTTAGAATTGCTGCGACATATCAATAGTTTTACAAGGTACTAAATGATGCAAGAGCTATATCATGCCAGAAATTGCATGCGAGGTTGGTAACTAATAATGATGTTAGGATATTTTTCAGAAGTGCAAAAACCTATTTTACCTAGTCAGGGTCCAAACTGATCAATAGCAACTATTATGGTCCCTTATGGTACGAGGAAAAATGGCACTTTAAATCTATCGGTTCTGCAGTCTATTTCCTTAATCTTTTGCCTGTGATCGTTTCTATCATAATAGTTAGGCTCGAGTAAAATGTGTTGAATGTCCGGCAAAAAATAGCCTGCATCAAACTTTCTTTAAAAATTTTATCCATATTTTTTCCTTCCATCGGATAGAGGATATGGAGAGATTCCCCAGTATTATTCATCCCCGCGTGAAAAAATCTTTGTTTTCCGCATCAGAAACGCAACTATGGACGGATTTTCTCGCGATTGGACGAGGTGTTGAGTGGTGAAAATGTCGATCGGAATCCCTCACCCAATCGAAGAATCTTCAATAGCGAGAAGAAGCAAACAGATGCGCGTTATTCTCAAGATCTGCGTTGAATTAATTCATGGAAGTGTTAGGAGTTGACGTCTCGCGGCGTCTCGCGGGATTCAATGGTTAAAGCTCTTCCCGGAGGGCTTTCTCCTTAATTTATTCCAAGAGTTTAACGTCGTCCTTGCCCAAACCTCACCCCGGGCGACGGAACTGCCTTTCCCAGGGGATCATCCCTCCCTGAATCCAGCGACGATCGTTTTTAAGCCACTCCTGTGTGTTTTAAGGAGTCTTCCTCACGTAGAGGAAAGACACAGAATATCCCGGGACTAAAATAACCGATGCTGGGATATAAGGCAACTCGATCCGGCTTTGCTTCTGGATGCGATTGGCTTCATATCTCTGCGTGATCATAAAAAGGCTTCAGTGGTGATGTTGATTTACAAAAGACATGATTAAGACGGACGTTTCGTAGCGTGGCTTTAACGGATAGTGGCGTTCAGTTTTCCTTCGTCTTCTTCTCAAGATTCATCGTCTTTCATGATGTCGAAGATGTCTTGCGTGATGCGTGCAAGAAAATCGCATTACGGTCCTTAAGGCATATGGAGAGGTAGATTACTGTTTTGGCCAATGCTTAATGCTGTAAAGGGGGCGTCGCCTTACACCATCTTTGTTCCTTCCGATTTAACATAGCGCTTATTTTTCGACGTACTTATTTTACAATTTTACAAATTTTTCCATGCTTAGCTCACTTTAAATCAACGTGCATTTACTTCGTGCTTACTCTATATATATTTTTTGTTTTTTTTATTTACAATAATCCGTATTCCATTGCAAATAAACTAAAGTGAAATCGAATAGAATTGATATTTCTCAGCAACTAATATATGTCTCAAGAACTATTTATCCCAATCTTCAGCAGAAGATAGTAAGTTTTGATTCATACCCGATAATGCGTCCATTTATCTGTCCAATCCCAAGTCAAGCAAGAGAAGAAGTGGTGGATATTTCGGTTATCTGGCTTAAGTTTGGTGGCGTCTCGCCCTCTCGGTCAATCTCGGTGATAACGATTGACGGGAGTAGCGTTGGGAATTGTTGTCCGTTTTTGCACTTGGAGTTCTTAACGGGTGCTAATTACCTTTTGGTTTTCGCATTTTAAGAACGAAATAATGTAATTAGCAAAATACTGGCAAATATTTCTTTAAGAGGACTCATAATTCACATTGTTAGTTAAAAGTAAGGTGGACATGAAAGTTGGTCAATATATTTTCAGAGAAGCGAAGGGTAAATTTAGATTATAATAAAGGGATAGATGTTGGATAAACTGGGAAAGGGCAGAAAGATTAGGTTTTATGGAGGGAACAAAGATCGGTTGAAAGTATGCCGAGATGAACAAAGAAATATAGCTAGGGAGGGCTTTGTATATGTAAATATTTAAAGGTTTTTTACAAGCTTACACTCCTTTAAACCTACTCTAACCGGTGCATCACTTTATTGTAATAAGTATTGAAAGAAAACTCTCCTCTGATAGGCTAATGACTTATTTTCCTGTAATTTTGAATATAGTTTTTTGTTTAGAATTTTCAGTTTATGCCTCTATTTTGTGATTTATGAAATTTTTGTATCGTAATATATCCATTCATGAAAAGGGGTTAGATAGAAGAGGGGACCCTAGTCTCTATATCGCCCCACCTGAAAAAGCCATTTATCTATCTATCCCTATTTCCTCCCGTTTACATGACTGGCGTCCTAACACCCAATGCCACATTCACATGGGGCGGTGTGTATATGAAGATGAGACACGGCCGAGTAGAAGGCTCGTCTAGATGGAACAAGGTCGTTGTCATCGGCCAAGGCTGGTAAATCGCAGGCTTAGCCAGATGTTCGCTCCGCTGCTTCTGGGAGATAAATTCGGATGATCGGTCGAACCGATACCGGCGTCATTTCTTACTTTTTTTACTTTAACGGCAACTTTACCCTTCCAAGGCGAATATCCCACCACTTTACGGGAATGTAGCCCGGCGCCTCATCTATTATTCCACGGCCCTCACTTTAATACTATCCTGTCCCAAATCGACGCCGACGAGACGTGCTCTAATCAGGCTAATTCCTCGCCGGCCCTCCTCGTCTGCTACGAGGCGACCGAGTCTCGGAAGATCGAGCGTCTTTGCATGTCCCTCTCATCACTGATTCCATTCCTCGCCCCCATTTACCTCTCTCTAAGGATTTCTGCCTCGGCCCCCCTTCTTTTCTCCGTCCGGGAGATCTTCTTTTCCGCGCCTAGATCCCATTCGAGACGTCGCATCGCTCGGATGGAAGAGGCGTGTACCAATGCATTAAACTTGCCAGGCGCTAATGACGTGTCGTGAGATCCCTATCGCGGTGTCAGCTGATACCCGACCAGAAATTACTGGCTCTGACTTTTCCCCTAAGTGCGCAGAGATCTACAGCTAATTCTACGTAGTATCGTGCAAGCCAGCTCAAGGGTATGCGGCAGAGGGTGAACTTTTACCGACTTGTTCTTCATTACATGCTAAAAATGTTAATTTTGACACTTTAATGTTAATGACACTTTTAGAATTAAGGTTTTTGGAGCGATTTTTGTTTTTGCACCGAGTTGAGTGTAACTTAGGCTACGTGTACTTATTAGTAATAGAATGAATAGTAAATAAGACAATGGATGAAAAAGTTAAAACTTTTACTATAACCTCAGAGTTTAAAAACACTAGTTAAAAGACACGACCCGGGTTTCGGCGATCAACACCCTCTTAAGGTCTTTATCCTCTGTCATATGTATTAAAAACAGATTACCACAAAGTCACCAAAGACAACATTTTATTTATTGGTTTATGTATTGGACCTGAAAATGGTGCTTAGCGGCGAAACCCGGGTGGTGTTTTTTTAACTTGTTTTTTAAGCTCTGTGGTTTTAGTAGAAGTTTTAACTAATTTATCCACTGTCTTATTTATTAAAAATGGATTACCTCTAGGTCACCAAAGACAATATTTTATTTATTTAAGAATGTAAAGATAAATGTGAATTGATTGCATGCTACCGATTTGTTGCTTTGGCATTTAAATGTATTTTCACCAGTAGCCTGATAACACTTGAATTATATTTCGGAATACTTCGATGACACATGTTCAGATTTTCTCCTAAACTCTAAATACGTAATAATACATTTCATATAATTACAATGGTGACTAAAGCATACCAAGGTATAATTCCGAGTAAGTAACACGTATTTACATGTGATTTTCTCTTGAATTTCGGATTCCGCGCCGTAAGCACATGCCATAGCAACGCTTACCCTCTTAGTGCTGCGGGCCGATACATCGGCTCATGCATAAATATTGTATCCCTTTAGTACAATAATATAATTAGCGTTATTTTTTTGACGATGGAATAATATTTTATAAGTATTACGTAATTTAATTTATACACGATAAATAAACTGTGTATGAATATCTTAAACAATGACTTCGTAATATTTGATTTCCTGAGATGACACATTTATTTAATTACCTTCCGTATTTCTCGCCTGTACTGCTGGCAGGAGGCAGCACTTAATGCGATAATTTTTTAATGTAACTATTGCATCATTTACATTACTACATGCATGGTTATTTCCTCCGAGTTATCAGATGCTCTTTAGGGGAAATGAGGTCTTGAGAATTTTTTTGACCCTTCTGATAAGTTATATTACCTAATGTGTTTATAGAGAATATAAAATACATATCTGATGGAAGGAGCTCAAAAGAAATACGATGCAGGATACTTCGAGCAAAGATCGCTTTCAACAGTAAAAGAATACTTTTCACTTCTAAGTCCATCAAAATCTCGCTAAAGAAAAAGCTGATAAAGACCTTTGTGTGGAGTGTTTGCTGTATGGTAGCGAGGCATGGACTGTGGGGCAAGAGGAGAGAAAAAGACTAGAGGCCTTTGAGATATGGTGTTATAGAAGAAGGATGTGTAAAATAAGCTGGAAAGGGAGAGTAGCGAATGAAGCGGTATTAAGAATAGTGAAAAAAGCGGAACCTATGGAAAACATCAAAAAGAAGACGGGACAAATTTATTGGTCATGTACTGTGACATGAGGGTTTGAAAATGATAATTTTAGAAGGGATTAGAGAGGGCAAACGGTAGAGAGGAAGGCCAAGATTGGAGTATTGGAGGCAGATAATGGAGGAAACGGGATGCGGACGATTTTCCGAAATGAAGAGGCTGGCAGAGGATATAGAGAGGTGGAAGACTGTCGCCAACCTATCCTGATGGATTGACAACTGCAGAAAGAGAGAAGATGCATAAATAATTGCGTACTTTTCCTGGTGGGCAACCTATTGACGAAGTGCCAGTGGCAGCTGCCATATCTTGTCCCTAAACATTTGCGGAAAAAATGAGATGGGATGATTAGAGGAAGTATTCAGATGTACCACAATTTAGCCTCCTGTAAACGGAAGTCATCCGGAAAACCACAAATTTTTTATCTCATCCAGTTGACGAAATACTGCGCAAGTAGTGCAATGCGCATGATCTTCAAGCAGTAATCGGAATTTCACAAAACAATTAACCCTCGGGATTCGAATATTGTCCCTACGGTTTTGATACCAATGCCTTACCCTTCTAACTGATCCAACCCCGGTGAAATTCTAATGCAAACATCCTTGATGCGACCTAAATTGTAATTATTTCCATGAGTGAGAGTCTGACCTAGATACGTGAAATCCAACTTTTTTCAAAATCATCTCGTCATAAAGATAGCTTAATCAGATTATTACCTGTCGCAAAATTCTAGTAATTAGAGCTCATTATGAATAAAATTACTTCATCTTTCTTTCGATGGCGAAATTTTATCCATGGCTGCTTAATCTTCTGAGATACTTGCCAGTTGAAGAAGTGTATGTGAATTAATTAAAAGCTGAGGAAGTTCTGTCGCGCAATTAACTTCATAAATTAAAGTGTTTTGCTTTATGATTTTCCAATTATTTTATCTTCATATTAGCGTCATGTTTTTTGTTAATAGTAAAACAATACCTTCAGTTTTGAAGACGTTTACAGTTTACGACGTGAAATAACTGTTGACGAAGCTCATGCGTTGAATCCAGGGTCGGGGTTTCAAGTGTTTCTTATGTGGTGTTGTCAAATGTACCATTGAATATCCATGTAAGCAAATATGTCGAAGTTAGCGACGGGATTGTTGTTATTGTGAAATTGAAAAGTCGAATTAGTTCCTCGAATATTAACATTCAGTGAATTACCGAGAATTTGTGGCGCCGTTTATATATACCACTAAATTTACTTTATTTTCTGCGACCGCTTAATCTTTAAAATAAAAGTCGCTTATAGTCTCTCTGCGGATGTCTTACTCGAACCTCATAAAGAAGTGAGATAGGACCATTGTTCGTCGCCTATACACGGAGAACACCTGGTGACCTGTCCCGCCAATGACGGATCGAATCCTTAGACGGAAACTCTCCTTTTTTACGGGTCTTAAAACAAAAAAGAGGGGTCTTGATTATTTTAAACGCGAGGTTTTCTCTTGTCCGGAAAATGCGGATTGCATTCCGTGGAATCCGGTGGCGGCTCCGGAGAGCTCCTGCCCGACCAACACCACTCTGGAGTGAATTTCTTGGAAGCTAAATGCGGGGATGGGGATCTCGAAAGCCGTAAATCTCAACCCAGCACACCGTGCACAAAACCCTTCTCTTGCGACCCTTTTATACCCCTCCCCCCTTCTTATACCCTGCTTCGCGCTCTTATGGGAACACACACACCCTCCCTTTCACTTGCCATCTCGGGGCCCTTCACCGGAACTGACCCCTGATCCCCATTCCCTGCCTGGCCTAGTCCCACCACCCCCTGCCAATTCTCTTCTCTCCGTTCCCATGTGCCTCCCGTCGCCTCCGCGTCGATACCTCCTCCTCCTTCGATGGCCGCTTGGCTTCTTTCTTTTTTTTCACTCCCCTGCCTTTTATATTCTTCCGGCGTCTGCTTTCTTTCACTCGATGCGCCGAAGGAGGTCTGTTTTTTATAGCCATTCCATGCACATTTCACGGCAGGAAGCGTGCCGGAGGAGTCGCCCTAGTCGCGGGTCTATTCCGTGTTCCGGGAAAGGGACCGGGCTTAGCCCGGCTACGAGCTGAAATATTAGCATTCCAAAATTGTGAGACGGATCGAATCGGGCCGACGGAGGTCACCAAAATAAAATTACTCATTCAAAGTTTTATTTCAAGGAATTTGCTATTAGTATGATAGTTTAGGCTAACCTATTTCGCTATTAGTTTGAAACCTTAGGCCAAATTAACCCTCTAATAGTTTGAAAACTTAGGTTTAAGTCAGTCGCAATAGTCTTAGCAACTTCGGCGAGCTGGCGCCTCTGTTGAACGGTTTATTTTAATATTCTGTATGATTCTGTAACTAGTTTTAAGGTTTCACCAAAAAGTCCATTTAAATGAAAATACAATCCATTTAAATACGTATTCCCATTGATATACATTTTAAATATGAAATACCTAGTCTCAATTGCAATCAATATTCGGTGTAATAAGGTTGGATATCATGTGAGAAATGAATTGATGCATTTTTGTTCAAGGTATTTATTTAAAAAATAGTCATACCTCCGTCGGTCTCCAAACTCTTGCATCATAAAACAGCTTCCTTCCCAGTTTTACCCGTTTGCGTATTTCAAAAGAGATAAATGATTCTTTGTAAATTTATCATTCTTCTATCGGCGACTATTTTCGGAAGAGTTAACGATATGAATATTTGACTAGGTAAATATGAGATGGTGTTGGCTATAAATGTGGCGTATGCCATTTGATTATTACCTCTTGAAAATTTCTGGAACACTCTAGTATCCTTGTAGTGGTGGAAATTTGTTTTCGCGAGAGTTTTGTGGGAATCAATTAGGTCGCACCTTGATGAAATATAAGAAGTATCTTTCCTTGTCATATTTTTTTACTAGTTAGCGGAACCATCTCTGTAAGTAATACTGGAAACAGGTATAATAATTTACGTGCCATTCATTTTGCGATAGCAGTCGGTGCAAACGTAAAAAAAAATTGTCCACGCTCTTCCCGGAATAATCCAAGAAAAGTTTCTGAGTGAAATCCAAGAATGCGAGCGCACACCGCGACCATAACTCCGTTTTGAGTACACAGTTAAATAACAGCGTGAATTCAACGAAGCTCTGGCCGTAAAATGAGGCTTGAACAAACCGAAAAGGGGTCGCGCGATTATATTCGCTGGGAGTTCTGTGAATTCCGCGTTTTACAGTTTACCTTTGGGATCCTTTAAACTGCTCGTCGGTCGCCAGAATTTATAATGGAATTCTCGGGATTTAAACTCTAATTCGCTGCGTTACCGAAGGAACGGGAATGTATAAGCTGTGTCCCAAAAGCCCGGCCGTGACTGCAGGGACCGACATGAGCGTTGAATAAATTTTAGTCATTAAGGTAGTTGGAGCAAGAATTCTCTCTTGTCACATAGGAGAGCCCATATTGAAATGTTAGTACTACATTCCAGCAGTTTTAAGAGGCATGAACTAGAGACATACTTATGTACCTAAATATAAAGTAATACAGTTGTAGAGACGTGAGAAACGTGGTTTCTCATGTGAGTCTCTGCAATTATGCTTGTATTTGAGCACTTATTTGGGGCTGAGGCATCGTTATATTCATTTCCCGCTGCACGTTTAAGACGCTTTTGTAACCAGAAGTAAGTTTCCGATTTCAAAATAAGATATACCGGTGAGCAATAAATTATTTTTTAATATGCTTAAGAAAAGATACGAACTGACGATCGTTAAATTTATGATTGAAAGATAAAACTTGTCTACTGCTGCAATGAATTAGAAATTAACTATGGACTTACTTTTAATTGCCTTTAATTAATCTTTAAGATTGCGGCTTTGTGTACTATATTCGCTGTTTACATTACATTTTCATTTTCTTCGAATTTCATATTTCTGCATTCTGTCTCTCTGGAGTGCCGCGATGCGCACTCCTTTCGAATGGAAAATTCTATGCGTATTTCAGGGCTGGGCTACCCTGGCACTGGACTTGTTTTTTGCTTGCGAAATAAGCCTTATCCAGATTGATTTTCTTCAATTTTTTATGGACACCTTTCACCGTTGGGATCAGTACCGCCACATGCAAGCCAGCTTGCTTCTGAAGAAACTAATTGCAAGTCAGTTCGTCATTAGGCCAACGGTGAAATCGGTTGTACGCTCGTAGAGCGGTCACTTGGCTTGTCTTGTTTTATATTTTTATTCTTGCCAATTTTACATATTTACACTATCATTTATTGATAAAATGTCGAGATATCTAGTAATAAAAAAATATCTTTAAAATGGTGCTTTGCTCGTAAGTAAAAAATTGTGTTATATAATAGGCCAATTTTGGCACACATTCTCAAAAAAAAGCATTGTCACCCCTTGTCGTATTATTTTAATTTTAAAATTTTCATGTTCGCCTTTTTAGGCATTGAACAGCCTTTATAAAGGTATAGCGTCTGATACATAGGTGGTTCAATAGTATCTCAATTTGGCATTTATGGAATTGGACTTTTTGTTATTTTTCGTTATTAGTTTACACTTCATGGCGGATAAATGTTTCTCGGGTGTTCCTCCGGGAAAGTAGATCCACGAGTCCCGACGTTTCGGAGAACGACTTGCTCTCCATCTTCAAGGATTCTGAACCATTCACAACCCCTGAAGATGGAGAGTAAGTCGTTCTCCGAAACGTCAGGACGTATGGACCTACTTATCCGGTGGAACACTCGAGAAATATTTATCCAGCAGATACGCCGGGAAAACCTAAGATATTTCACATAATTCATCGTATTTTAATTCGATGCGAGCATGTTGTCGTCCAGCCCGTTTAGTTGGGTGTCTGGAATTAAGAAAGACCCTGGGCTCGCTCACTGCTCTGACCAGAAACGACGCCACAGCGGTCATTACGCTGCGTTCCCTCGCCGCATATATTCCAATCCTCCTGTTGTTGATTTTTTTCTTTACCCCTCGCCTGTCCCTCGCATATCCCTTTCACCTCAAGCCCCTTTTTTTACATTCACCGCGGCAGTTTCGGAATTTTTTTGTCGTGAGGGCAGAGTTTTAACTCCTTCCCCGTCCCGAGTCCCTTAATCCAAATTCACCATCCTCCGAAACCGAGTTCGTTACAAATGAGGAAATGAGGGGGAAAATACAAGCAATAAAAAAATAGAAGACCGTTGCTTTAATCCAAGCAAGGGTTGCGGATTAAAAGTTTATGCTAAATTTTTATATGTTGCCCCAATGGAAATTGCATTTTTATGAGGGCCTTTCTTCTAACGGTTCTTTTATTTCTACTCACACTGTTAATTTTTTTTATCGTTTAGCTTCCGTTTTTAAATCAATATTAACGTTACGCATTCAAGAGTCTAGATTCTAATCCTAGTCTTGATTGGGATTAGTAATGATTTTTTGTCGTTTATATAAATTCGGATGTTCCTGCAACTTCACAGCCCCTGGAGATTAGCTCTGCGCATATTTCTTTCTAAATTGAATGTAGTTACGTTTTCCATCTCTGGAAAATGATCATGTGAGCCATGTCTGGAGTAATGAGTAATGTGTAACATGAGCTTCATATAGGTACTCACCCTAATCTAATGATAACGTCCTTTCAAAATGTTAAATGTATGAAAATCATAAATTTTCAGAAAGTTTACTACGTTCCAAGAGACGTTTTTTTTTTCAGATTTTCTCTGGCCGGACTTTTTCAACCCTTAGAATTTCTAATTCTCCAGTGATAAATTTCCGGAAAAATCTACCAAAAGTTTAGATCTACGGCAATTTCACGTGATGTTTACTTCGTGAAATCCGTATCATACACCATGAAAATGTGCCGCGGTTGAAGATAATGAAAGCAGTTGGCTCGTGGAGGTCGCGCGCCCCTCTGCTCCGCCTCCCCCCTCCTTTATCCATCTGTTACGCCCCTAGCACGAACAAAACCCTCGGTAAAAACTGCCATTTCTCCACCCTTGATCCTCTCACTCCTCTCACACTCCCTAATAACCTCCGAAACATGCCTTCGGTCGCACAACCCTTTTCCCCGTACCTTGATAACCCCTCCTTGTATTTTATTCCCTCTCCGCCGTCCTCTGGGCTGAGAAGCCTCTCATAGCTCCCCTGCCCCCCCCCCTATTATTCCCCGATCTACCTGACCTTCGCCGAGATAAGGCGCGAATTCATCTCCAAGGAAAAACCCTTAAACCGCCCCTCCCCACTATCTTATGTCCACAGAATCCTTCGCCCCTCCGCTGCCCTCGTTCCCTTTCCTCCGAAGATTGGCCCTGTCGATACCATAGGAGGGGAAGATGAGGCCAATAAGGATAATACCTCCCCCACTCTCTCTCTCTCCTCCCTCTCCCATCTGAATTCCCGCGGTGCCCTACAACGGTGTGTGGCACGGGGTGCCTATTACGCCGGGAAAGGCGATTTCAGACCGCTGTACTTAACAACGCCGTGGTTCATCTACGCTTGTGAAGTACCATTCCGGCCATCTTCAGGGTGTGTGACACGGGGTTATTCCATACAATGGTATACTATTCTCGTCCAATTTCAAGGTTAAGGTAGTTTGAGCGAAATAACATTGTACCAATAAATTAATGAATTTGGTTTCCCTTTTTAAGAAAAATATATCACCCTTCCATTGATATCAAAAATTCAACTCCGTACCACATTACTTTCGGAGATATTTGCCAACAAATACCAGCCCTTTCATATGGGGAATGGTACGCGTATGCACTCCAGAGACACCTTATATTAAAAATGAGGCATTTCCTACACTTATATCTCGTCAAAAAATCAACAGTGTGTAGTTTGGGTGTTTTCTAAACTATTTTTGAAAATTAGATAATTTTATTGTCACCGCAGTAAATTCTTCGTGATCACAATAAATCTTCCGTTTTGATGGAGTTTCAAACGTACCGCGTGAAAAAAACGGGTCAAGTTAAAGACTTATTCAGATATTTTCATTTGATTACTTACAATTTCTGTCATGTAAAACTATTTTATTGCACCATTAATAATGCAATATTTAATTCGTGTCTCGCAGGTGATGAAATTAAAACGTACATATCAAATATGGTCTCTATTATGACTAGGGAACTATCTAGCTCGCACTACCTTAAACCTCGCTCGATCCCCTGTCTGTTCGGCGCGGGCCAAAAACAGTCAGGAGAACTAAGCTCCCCCAAACCAGAAACTGTGGGGGTCACTTCGTTGGCGAACGTGGAAACTAGAATAAGAAATACAGTTCACAGCACTGAAGCTTTAACTATGGGGGATATGGGTAACGTTTGCTAATCGAGTTTATACTATTCCTGTGAAAAATGATAAACTCGCTTTTTTTCTCTAAAAATGGACCACTCACGACGGAACATTTCTCGGTTATGAAAAGTGTTGCGAAAACCGACCAACGCTTTTGTCATTCAATGATTAATTACCTTTGGATTCAGTCATTTCCCGAGAATGTGGATTTTAAATACTTTCGTTATCGTGATAGCTCAGAACAATGTCATGCGTCTTACTTGGCGGAATGCCCTGCAAACTGCGCGGTAGCCCATCTCATCCACCTCGCCACCTCGTAACTTCCTTTGCGAAATCCATTTGCATTTACTAGAAGTGCCCGCATCCATAAGAGTAAAGGATAAAATTGTTTGAGTCACGCTGTACGATTGTCATATCGAATCTATGGAAGCCATTTGAATGTAAGCTTGGCCTTAATGAGAGGATCAGTTTTTCAGTTAATCTACCGATGACGTGGGATATAAGTAGTGGAATTTTGGCAGTACCGTAATGATTTATCAAGAAAAATTAAAAAGGAATTTAAAAATGAGGAAATAAGGGGAAAAATACAAGCAACAAGAAAAAGGAAGACCGTTGCTTCAATCCAAGCAAGGGTCTAAACAAAGTCTACCTATTGAGGGTCTGAGATTTAATAGGACTGATCTATCGATACTATTATGATCCCTAATTTTACTTGAAATTTTTAAATTTTAATTCTGTAGGTTCTGCAGTCTAATTCCTTGATCTTTAGAAAGAGCACTGCATAATTCGGGAAATTTTGCTCCGACTGCTTACGTAATCCGTACTTGATGAATCATTTTTCGCGGAAAAAACAGGCTTCGCTTTCGTGCGTCATAATGTCATCTACTCTCTTCTTTAAATCTGTGTCCTTGCCTCTTTGGAAATAAGACTTAAAATTTAGCTGGATGCGAAAAAGTTTGCATGCTATGTGTCAAGTTTTTATGACTGGAAAATTCACGTTTATTTTTTTCTTTCATTTCAGGTGAGTCTTGAAACCCGGTGTGATTCCTTGTGGATGATGATGTGGAATCTTTAAGCGTAAGTTATTAACTGTAAATAACTTAAAATTCTATTCCCTTCACTTACACACACCCGATTGATTGGTTAATATGGGGATCAGGTTGGTGTGGTGGCTAGAGTACTGGCTAACCATACGGACGGCCAGGGTTCAAATCCCTGCAGAGGAGGATGTTTTTCAGAGGAAACTCGATCCCTACTTGAGTGTCTTGTAGAGGGCGCTAAAGTGCAGTACTCCGTCTGTCGGATGAGATGTTAAACAGTGGTCCCCTTGGCGCCTTTCGTTAAGAGCAGGCTAATGCCGACGCCGGGTTTCTATCCACCCTTCCTCCCTTGCCTATCCCCTATAGCGCAAATGACCCTAGCTGTCGGTCGCCTCCTCTAATATCCAATCCAATCCAGTATTTAATGTGAAAAGTTAGAACTTCAGTCATACTTTTATGTGCCATGTTATTTATGGGGAATGGTTGTAAAATAATTGAAAATACATAATGAATTCATTATAAGAACGACGGAATGGATACATCGAGTAGTTTCGTATGAGAAAAATTTATACCGCAATGCCAGACTGAAATTTGAATATCGCAAAGTCCTACTCAAATTATATTTGCCGGTGGTGGCCAAAAGTGACAAAAATTGGTGCCCCTTGAGCAGATATTTTATGCAAGAATTTATATTTTCCCACGCCCCATATGTGACCGTCGCACGAGCCGACCTTCCATATATTTCCCTTTCAGATTAGCATTATTTTTTTTAGAAAAGACGAAAACGAAGATTTCCTACGGAATCACATGAAACTCGGGATACAGAGTGATGGAGGTCTCTTTTTTGGTTATTTGCATAAAGGGAGAGGCGAGTTTTATTAGGGAATTACCAAGTGGCTGCAGATTTAGACGACATTGTGTGGGGTTAAGGTAGTTTGAGCGAAATATCATTTTACCTATAAATCAATGAATTTGGTCTCATTTTAAAGAAATAATATCACCCTTCCATTGACACCAAAAATTGAAGCCCTTACGACACTACTTTCCGAGATATTTGCCAAAATATACCAGCCCTTTTACACGGGAAACGGTACGTGTATGCACTCCAGAGACACCTTATTTTAAAAATGAGGCATTTCCTACACTTAAATCTCGTCAAAAAATCAGCAGTGTTTAGTTTGGGTGTTTTCTAAACTATTTTTGAAAATTAATCTTATTGTCACCGCAGTAAATTCTTCGCGATCACAATAAACCTTCCGTTTTGATAAAGTTTCAAACGTACCGCGTGAAAAAAATGGGTCAAGTTAAAGACTTATTTAGATATTTTCATTTAATTACTTACAATTTCTTTCATATAAAACTATTTTATTGCACCATTAATAATGCAATATTTAATTCGTGTCACAGTTGGTGAAATAAAAACGTACATATCGAATATGGTCTCTAGTATGATTAGAGAACTATCTCGTTCGCACTACCTTAAAGATATGGGTTCATGGGAAGATTAAGTCAAGACTGAGAGAAATGAAGAACATCTATTTTGAAGGTTGCAGCGAACTATTCGGCGTGTGATGTCACCGCATATCCTTCCTCCAGCATCTACATGTACGAAGTGCCGTGCAGGCCACCACCAGGGTGTGTGGCACGGGGTGATTCAGGCATGCAGCACTCTTATTAGTTCAAATTAGAACCTCACACGCACTTATGGCCGCCTGGCGTGGATTAAATAACAGTCAGGATATCAATGCGCCGTCAGACCAGAAACTAGGAGAGTGCTACGTTGACGAACATTACACCATTCAGAACACTCGTTAAGATATAACCACTGGTTAGCAGTAGTAACGCTAATATTAAATAACACTATTTAATATTAAATCATGCCGGATATTGCATGCGTGGTGAGTTTTTAATAATTATGATGTGTAATATGACAGTAGTACGAAATCTACCTAGTGGGGGTCGGAGTTTTAATAACTGATCTATCGATACTGTTATGATCCCTAATTTTACTTGGAAAAAATGAAATTTGAAATCTGTTGGTTCTGCAGTCTAAATCCTTGATCTTATGTCTGCGATAGTTTGTGCCGTGATAGGTGGGCTCTATACTATATACTGAACTTCCGGCGAAAAATTCTCTGCTTCGAACTTCCACCAAGGATTTTACCTATATTATTTCCTTCTATCAGCTCAAGAACTCCTAGTGTTTGATCGTGGGCAAGAAAGTATGATGGCTTTCAAGGTAGTCGTTTTATTAGGGATCTAAGCTCGAATAGAGGAGCGAAATTCGTCCTAGGTAAATATTAGGGTTTGGGTACCCTAGAGATATCCTGGCGAGGTTGAGGCCAAAACTGACTGGGCGTCGTAGCCGTTAGCAGGAATGCTGGTCGTGGTGCAGGTCCTGTAAAGGCTGCTAACTTTGTATACGACCCCTGGATTTCTACGAAATTTTACGAGGCTTTTCGGAGCTTAAGAGAGACTTGATAGCAAGTGAGTACACCCTTAGCTAAATATTATCCTGCAAGCCACCTCAAGGGTGTGTGGCAAGAGATGAGTTATCACCGGAATGCACCCTAATGTACCAAGTATGAAGAAATGCATGATTATAACAGAAATGAAAGAGGTTTGTGAACATAGAGCTGTGCGGAGGAAATTATGAAAAGAGTGTAGTTTGGTATGCCTGGCTAGTATTATTCAAATCCAATGTATAGGGAAATGTTCTTTTTTGCCTGCCTCTATTGTTTTTTTGAAGTTTTTATGAGTACTTGCATGTTAAATTTTTTAGAATAAGTTCAACCAGACATGGCTAACGTATCGTCAGGTTTTTTTACCTTCACGGGAATAAAAATAAAGCAATAAAAAAGATTATGATAGTACAGATAGATGAGGCAGAGAGTTAGCCTTGCCTGATTGAATCTTTTCTCTAAAATTTTTGATCGATACTCCGAAATAATGTCCGTAAAAGCAATGAGGAAGTTTTGTTTCTTTCCCATCCCAAAATGGAATGGCGTGATTTGTGTGTTAATGTGTTATTTTTTAATGTCAAGGGGCCCAATGTTTAAAAAAAAAACTGGAAGATTCAATGCCTCGGAACAGTTCTAAAATGTATTCACATTCAAGGAAGGCGAAAGTTTAATGGTGAACATAAAGCCTTACGATAGGATAGTATTTTAATATTTCTGCGTCGCACCTAAATTTGAATTTCGCTATCGTTCCAAGGTACTCGGGCCGACAGTCCAACCTTTCTTGTTTCGATACTGAGGAGATTCTGCGGAATGGATATTGGCGCTTATCGGTCGGCCTTGAACCATGGCCTCCCGACCTTTCCCACCGCCAATTCAGCCTTCGGAGATTATCCCTGCGAGATAAAGCGACCCTTTTTGGGAAAGGGTACGTACATATATACGAGGAGGGGGGGTGGGGCGAACAGGGGAAAGGCGAAGATCGCGTAAACAATTTAGAGGCCAATTAGTCAAACCTCTTGAATCAATAGCTGCTTAGGCGGGCGACAGCAGGCGAAGAGGTAGTTTATAGCGGACAGGCGGGAGGCCCTTTCCGGGAAACACGAAGTTTCTTATATACTCCGTACATACAAGAGTGAAAAATCATGAAAAAAGGTTGGTATCAGCCTTATATTCGAACACGGCAGCTGACCGGTTATTTTCAATGCCAAATTTTATAATATTTCTTGAGTTTTTTTTACAAACATCGGTAGTAGTCCAACGATTAGCCTCCGAAGTTGACTACCAAAGAATTTATATTTAAGTACTCTACGTTTAAATAGAGAAAATGAAAGGAATGGAGGAAATAAGGGTAGTTAAAATGTGTATAAGTGCTGAAAAAAAATCAAGTCCCAGAGCGGGTTGGTGTTGGAACTGTTCGAGATTATGCCAATCACGCACCTGACAAGTCTCGCATTACAATCTTAAAGTGTTCCGTATTTGAGTGAATTTTAACCGCTCGTAACAAATCTCACGCAGACTTCCCGATCGTTTTTTCCTCCAGGGTATTGTTGAAGCAGTTAAACTTACTGATTAGAGACACGATAAACTACGTATCAGGCGTATTATTCATCCGAGTGTTTGAAACTCACCAAAATCGCGAACCGTTCGTTATTGTACCTCGTGACTTCTTGGTTCATCTAAATCTACATCTACATATTACCCTGCAAGCCACGACAAGGGTGTTTGGCAGGGGGTGACGTATCACCAACATGAACGGCAGTGAAGAAATTTACTTTCACCAACAAGCACCACAGGATCGGTATATTACAAATTCTACAGAGACCACTAAAATGATCTATAATGTAATTATGAAAACATGACGCAAGATTCATGCAGAGAACATGCAAAACAAGGCGTAAACACTACTCGGCAGATTTCGAAATATGTATTACGGTGCATATTAATTAACCAGCTGCACTACCTGAAAACTTACCTAATTCAAAATCTTATTGCAGCCATCATGGCCTCTTATGGCTCGCGGGGAGAACGACATTTTAAACCTTTCTACAATCTACTTCCTTTATTTTTTTCTCATGATCTGATCTACCGTAGTATGTTGGAGTCCGTAGGATATTGAAAACTTCATCTGAAACTAGTCTGCTTTGAATTTACATAAAATATTGAGCCTACTTTTCATCAACGGTGTGCAAACGATTCCCATCCAAGTTGTTGCAAGAGTTACATCTACAAATACCTAATACCCTGCGAGCCAACACGAGGTGTGTGGCAGGGGGTGAAGATCACCAAACATGCACTATTGCCATGAAAGTAGGATATTTAATGGAGACATGCTAGATGATAGGGTCACATGCAGCTAGATGGTTAGTATCTACATAATAAGAAAGGGATTATTGGTTGTTATTACATGCATCATGCACTACAGACTACTCTAATTGTATTTCACCTACCTATCCCTTAGCTACGCTGCCTATTGTTCTCTCTTATATAGGTAAGTAACACTAACGAGGCTATCATAACGGTCTTGCACGTATCTTGTAGATCTTCTCTGTACGCGTTCTAACTCTCTACGGCGATCGAATTTTTCGAAAGGTTCAAAGACAATTACCCATGAGAACAATGCACGGCTAGACCAGAAACTAGGAGAGTTCCAAGGTTGGTAGTATACCCTGTGCACATATTTCTTAGAACCATTCAAGAGGATTGCGATAGCAAACATTCTCATCTTCGACTTTTGGGTTATGTTTGGGTCACGTAATTATTCGGCAAAACAAATCATGCAGATCATTATTTAATGTGAGATGACGCGTTAGTAATAATGGAATTGCTCAGGAACTTGAGCCCTCGTACACCACGCTCAAGTTTACGAGATTTTAAAACTCCCAGTAAATGGTCTCTCGGATGACCGAAATGCACGCAAAGGAGTCATACTTCCGGGGGAACGTGCGCTTCCACACACCCTTTGGGTGGCTTGCAGGGTATGACGTAGATGTAGATATAGGCAGCGTAGCAAAGGGATAGGTAGGTGAAATATAATTAGAGTAGTCTGTAGTGCATGATTCATGTAATAACAACCAATAATCCCTTTCTTATTATGTAGATACTAACCATCTAGCTGCATGTGACCCTATCATCTAGCATGTCTCCATTAAATATCCTACTTTCATGGCAATAGTGCATATTTGGTGATCTTCACCCCCTGCCACACACCCTCGTGGTGGCTCACAGGGTATTACGTAGATGTAGATGAAGTCCGCGAGAAAATTGATATTTATATTTCTCCCTTCTACTTTATGCAGAGCCTAGGTGGTATAACGCGGAGGTTAGAAAAACATTAAAGCACCAAAGAACATGTCATGCTAGGTTAAAAAGGGCAAAAATTAACAAATCCTCTGAAGAACTATACACAGTCACCGAAAATTACAAAATATCTAAACTCTTAGCAAAAAAAGCGTGCCGAAGGGCGTTAGCTGATTTCAAAAGTAAATTACTGGGAGAACAATTGAACGATAATCCCAAGGCATTTTGGTCGTATGTTAGGGACACTCAAGGAAATAAATCAACAGTACACACGCTTAAGAATATCAAAGGGGAAAAGATAACCAACAGTCTACAAAAAGCCAATTCGTTAAACTCATTCTTCAAAAGCATTTTCAGTACTTATACACCACATCTTTTCGATCCGCAGCCAGTTCGTTCCCAAACATGTATGCCTGAAATTATTATAAATTGTCGCGGCATAGAACAGCAGCTAAAAAATATTAACCCCAACAAATCCCCCGGTCCAGATCAAATACCTGCTCGCGTATATAAAACAATGGCATCAGACATAGCGCCTTACTTAGAATTAATATTTACCAAATCTTTAGTAGATCATGTAGTGCCTAAGGACTGGAGAGTAGCAAATGTCACACCTATATTCAAAAGCGGCGACAGGGAAGACCCTAGTAACTATAGGCCTATTTCTCTCACATCCATTTCCTGTAAGGTATTTGAACACATAATCGTAAGCTCCATTATGAGTCATTTAGATAGGGAGGAATTGTTAATAAATAACCAACACGGATTTCGAAAGGGTAGATCTTGCGAAACCCAATTGGCCCTCTTCGTTCATGACATCTTGCTCTCGGGTGAAAATAATGTCCAAGTTGACGCGATATTCCTCGATTTTAGGAAAGCTTTTGATAAGGTACCTCACGTTAAGTTGCTCTCAAAACTAGAAGCATATGGAATAGATAAAAACATTATTAGTTGGATTAATCAATTCTTACATGGGCGGGAACAAAGGGTTGTCATAGACGGTATCATGTCAAACACAGTTAGCGTTACATCGGGTGTTCCTCAGGGAAGTGTAATTGGTCCACTTTTATTTCTCTTGTACATTA
This sequence comes from Ceriagrion tenellum, assembly GCA_963169105.1. Lineage (NCBI taxonomy): Eukaryota > Metazoa > Arthropoda > Insecta > Odonata > Coenagrionidae > Ceriagrion > Ceriagrion tenellum. The sequence continues at coordinate 129,417,086 of OY720637.1, forward strand.
ATGATATTAGTAACGTCGTTAAAAGTAAGCTTAGACTCTTCGCAGACGACGCGGTTGTGTATAGGGATATTAACAATTCCGAAGATAGCGACTCGTTAACAATCGACCTACTTGCTATTCATGCTTGGTGCGAAAAGTGGCAGATGGAACTAAACATAAAAAAGTGCGTAGCAGTCAGCTTTTGGAAAAAGAAAAATTGGCCATTTAGGGCATACAGAATTGAAAATACAGAAATTATTCACGCCGAGTCTGTTAAGTACTTAGGAGTCACAATTAGTCACGACCTATCTTGGGGAAAACATATTAGGGAAATATGCGGTCAAGCATATAGGAAGCTAGGCTTTATCAAGAGAGTACTCGGAAAATGTGATGAGAAAGTGAAAGAACGTTGTTATTTTTCAATCGTTAGGCCTCATCTGGAATATGCTGTTAGTGTATGGGATCCATACGAAACGGGCTTGATATCAGAGTTAGATCGCGTACAGCGAAGAGGAGCTAGGTTTGTGAAACGATGCTACGATAAGTTGGCTAGTGTGTCTGGACTGTTAGAAGAATTAGGATGGGAATCGCTATCACAGCGTAGATTAAATTATAGGCTTAACCTCCTAAATAAATTTCAGGAAAATCATTTTACTGACGACGTAAAAAACATACTATTAACCCCTTCGTACTACGGCTGATTAGATCGCGCCAATAAAATTAGAGAGCTAGATTGTAGAACCGATAGGTATAAAATGTCATTTTTTCCGCGTACCATTCGGGACCATAACAGCTGTGATCGTCGTCATGAATAGTTCGAGTATTGACAATAGGCAGGCAGTTAATCTTTCTCATTATATTCTCCTCTTTCTTATTTATGCATGATGTAAATAATGATGTTCTTATTTATGCATGATATTTTGAATCTGTAGTAGTAGTCTTTGTATCCCTTGCATGTTAGAACGATTGGAGATAGAATGTTTCTTGGGTATTAGATTTGTAATTGGCGCTTTGCATGTGTGGTACGCGGGTTTTTAATGTAATGTCGGTGTTCTACCATATCATTCATGCATGCCTGGTGCGAAAGCACCCCCTGCCACACACCCTTTGGGTGGCTTGCAGGGTATGACGTAGATGTAGATGTAGATGTATAATTAATTACCTCATATTTCTGATCGTTTCCGCAGTTGTTGGTACATTAAATGCAGTGATAAGGAGGAGATCCGAAAGAGAAGTACCTACGCATGTCTTCAAATAAAACGATTTTATTCGCGAAGCGAATTTTATTATACGAAGCAAATTTTCATTCATAAAAATGAAAAAAAAGTACGCGACATTGAGCCGCCACAAGTTCCTGTGGCGGCTCAATGTCGCGACGTAGATGCGGTTTTGATTTAATTCGGATCCGCTCTCAAGATACATTTCAAGGTGGTGAGCGTGACTGATCTTAATCTCTCCACTCGTATAATAACCAGGCGAAACTTGCGAAGGGGCCCCCTCGTCGCCTGAGGGCCGCGGTCGTCTTGTTGACTCGCTATGCATCATGGGAAGCGTGACTCACCGAGACGTGGAGAGGGACTTGCCCTGCTCGAGGAACCTCGAGCCTTTTAGAATGTCTTAATGACTTTGTTTCCCTCTAACTCGTCAGGATATCCCTCGGCCATTAAGCGATGATTCAGATCTCCTTTTCCTGCAGGTTATTCGGGACATCCAAGGGTACTCGGCTGGTCTTCCCGGGGCGATCGGCAATTTTATCAGCGCACCGACTTCGTGCCATTGTTCGGCCAGATTACTGACTAACGATCTTGACTGAACTGAATGGGGTTCATTTCGTACATACCGTACTTTCTGCTATTATTTTTGTAGTTTTATGACTCTATTGTCGAAGAAAAGAGCTATAAATCCACATTCTAAAATTCTACAGCCTTGAAAACCATGCAGCTCAAATTTCAAAACTGCATAACCACACGCATTGTTTGTATTCCCGCGTAGGGTGTCTAAAATTTGAGTATAGCATTACAGTTAGGGGTGTTTTTTTTCATACTTTTTAAAGTGAGGATTCTTGGGAAGCATACGTATTTGAAGTTCCCATTTCGGGAGAAAAAAAATTGTTTATGAGAAGAGTAAAATGCATATAGGAAGTAAGAATGATGAAGTTGATGGTGTCAGCTCAGGCGAAGTAAAAGTTACATCGGGTGTTCCCCAGGGAAGCGTGATAGGCCCAATTTTATTTCTTCTGTACGTAAACGACTTAAATAGTGTAGTAAAAAATAGCAAGCTCCGTCTTTTTGCCGATGATGCAGTAGTGTATAAAGAAATTAGAAATGAAGAGGACAGACAGTGTTTAGCTAAGGATTTAGATGCGATTGATGATTGGTGTGATAGATGGCAACTAGAATTAAATTTTAAGAAATGCGCGATTATGAATTTTTGGAAAAAGAATGGCCTTCCCCGGAATAATTATAGCATCAAAGAAAACAAAATATGTAACGTAGAATCAATTAAATACTTAGGCGTCACCATCAGTGAAGACATGTCATGGGGGAAACACATCAGGGAAATAACTAGTGTAGCAAACCGTAGATTAGGATTCGTAAAAAGGGTTCTAGGCAAATGCGATGAGAGAGTCCGAGAAAGAAGCTATTTTACACTTGTCAGGCCTCATTTAGAATATGCCGCTAGTATATGGGATCCGTACGAGGAAGGTATGATAAAAGAATTAGAGCGCGTGCAAAGGAGATCTGCTAGGTTTGTTAAATGTCGTTATGATAATTGTATTAGTGTTACGAGTTTAATAGAAGAACTAGGATGGGAATTACTATCAGAACGCAGGTTAAAATTTAGGTTAAACCTTTTAAGTAAATTCGAAACCGATTTGTTCACAGATGACGTTAGATATATATTAAGAACCCCTGCGTATTATGCTAGGTTTGACCATATGAACAAGATTAGAGAGATAGATTGTCGTACCGATAGATTTAAAATGTCATTTTTCCCGCGTACCATAAGAGAGAACAATAGGCAAGTAGCAAAAGGGATAGGTAGGTGAAACATAGTTAGAATAATCTGTAGTGCATGATGCATGTAATAACTACCAATAATCCCTTCCTTATTATGTATATTTTAACCTGTACTATACCGTAGTAACTAATATTCTATTGTAATAACTACTGCAATTACTTGCAATAACCAATAATCTACTGTAGTAACTAATAAACTATGACCCTATTTTCTAGCATGTCTACATTATATATCCTACTTACTTGGCAATAGTGCATGTTTGGTGATCTTCACCCCCTGCCACACACCCTCGTGGTGGCTCGCAGTGTATTACGTAGATGTAGATGTAGATGTAAGAAGTTTTTAATGCTTGCGTTAATATTTTTCCTTTTGCTGTTTGAGAGCTAATCCGTTTGCGTTCTTATTTTTCATTAGTGTTAGGAATAAACAATTTGGAGCAGAAGTCATTGGTGTACAAAAAAACATGCCAATTTTTCATCAGGAAAAGACGATTTCGATTCGGTGCATCCCTTTCTGTGGGTGAAGCAAAGGTAAATTTGGTGAATAAGTCATGGCCGTTGTTCAGCCAAGCCCTCGTCGGGAAACGGAGACCGTATATATGGCGAAAATTGTTTCCTGTCCGCCTGGCTATAACTGCCCGGGCATAAACTTCCTATAATCGAGTTTGGATACCGTTTAAGACTAGCTTATACCCCTGCCTGAATACAGACTCTTTTCTTTCATCAAACTTTTGCTTTCCATTTCACTCTACTATCAATTATAGTATTATTGCTAAAAAGCACCTTTGATTTTTTATCGCAATAAAAACAAAAAAGTTGTTTTTATAACGGATCGCTCTCTTTGACAACTCGTGGGAAAAAACTTTACGTACAAACCTAATGAAATTTTACGTCATGCAGTAGCCACTTTTTTAAGTTCAATTTTTAATTTTACCTTTTCCTATTGAGCCCCAAAAGTCCTTATCAATTCTGCTGAACTGTGCTTCCCTAGTGATTGATAATCCCTAGAAAAACCGATCTTTGTTTATTGTTCTTGTCTCAAGCTGGGACTATTTGGGTCAACACTAATGCTAAATTCTAACTCTTCGTTTCATCGGTTTTAACAATCTTGCTTGCGCTAAATAAACGCATTAGCGGCTGAAAACCAAAGTTAAGGTGCACAGTACGCAGATTATTCCTCGAATCCATGTTTGATGTTTACTTTTGTATAGACAGAGAAGCTGACTGCTGTGTCCATTTTATGGGATTGCCATATTTTGACCGCTTTTAACAATGTAATTAGTTAATAACTCGAAAAACAAGGTTGCAATATTAATGTTTTGTTTTAAGTTGATATTCCTCGGGGTTTTCCATTAACAAACTAAGTTTTTTTGGAAATATCGTTCATACTAGGTGGAAAAATACTGTTTTCCCGTGTTTCTCACATCGTTGCACTTTACACCATGTTATTTCTAGGGATAATTGCATCACGTTGTTTTTCGATAAAAATGGCATGGAGATTATATATCATGTTGTTGTCCGCATCTGATTGGAGACGCATTTTCATCTGAGTTACCAGAATATTGAGTTAATGACAATATGTCCATCCATGGTTGAGCCACCTTAGGCCTCTTTGTTGCAATATTTCCAATCAATCTCCGTCGTTGACCCGCATTACGGAATTGATTTTTTACGGGTTAATATTCGACGGAGCGTCGAAGCGGTCTGAACGCCGCAGGTGACGCAGTATTTTCCTCCCAAGCTCCACTCTCCTTAACATTTTCTTTGTTCCTCCTCGAAATTTTTCTTCCCCCTTCTCCCGTCTGCGACGTCGCCGTGTCACGTTATCCCGCGTTCCCCGGAGGCATTGGAAGGAAGCGTGGCTAAGTGGAGGCTCCGTGAATTTCAAGGGGCGGGCGGGCGGCCAGTTTTCGAAAGTGAAAGAAGACATTACTTTCATTTACTTTCGTTATTTTCATGAACCTGGAGGGGAAACTACATCACGAATTATTTTCCTCACCAGAACTTCATATCACGAAGACGCAAGCGTTAGGAGCCCTGCGCTGTAATATTTAACTAGCTCAATAAATAAAATTGAAAGGATTGGTTGCTCTTAAGGCCGCTTTACACGGTACAATTTACTGTACAAACGAATGTATGATCTCTTGCACGAGAAAAAATGGTACCGTGTAAAGGGACAAATTGTATGATTGTCTGAATGACTTAACGGGATATAGAACCTACTCTATTTCCATTCAGTTTCTTGTACAATCTATGATACATTCGTTTGTACAAAATGCATCGTGAATAGCGGACTTAACGTCTATTTATCGATGAAGAGTGACTCGACTGTTGACGTGACTCATCTGCGTAGTGTCGCGCAATGGTTGTCTATCGAGTCTGAATGGGAATTCATGTTAACGGTAGTTGTTGCACCATCATTTTGTTTTCTATGAGCTAAGATGGAAAGACAGAGATAGAAAACTACCTGCCAGTTTTCGTAGGATTTTCGCAAGACCATCGGGGCAGGCAGACGGGCATTATCTTGAGTACTTGATGAGAGCGGCTGCTTATCAGGAAACAAGTGACGACGAGTACACTCTTTTAAACACGTCTTTTTTGAATTATTCGACGTTTTGCCGCGAGTGCAAATTCTCTGGGGGATCCTATTTTTGGATATCGCCTGACAGCTTATTGCAAAAGAAGCCCAGTTCGTATCAGCTCGATGCACCGCTCAGAAAATTGATAATTCCTCATTCGTCGAAGACTTCCTTTAAGTGGAGCTCTCTCCGCGTGATAATAAAATGAATCCCTCGTAAATATTTAAATTTTACGCAAGATTCCTCTCTAATTTTATCGTGTATAAGTTGAAAACCTCAACCTTATGTTTTTTTTAGTTTTTGAGTCTTGCAATTGGTTTTCGTGCTGAGGTCTAATTTATATCATTTCTTACTTTATAGGGTATATTTTTTCGCACCTATAGGAGCTCATCCTGGAGTACTTATTACCTTCTAAGCCTCCTCGAGGATGTTTGGCGGAGGATAAATTTTCAGCACCATGCACTTCGCTCTATCTTACCAAATTTGATCTAATCTATTTTACATTCTTCGTTTTCGAGCACTAACTTTAAGGGTATTCAATATTGTCGCCAGCGGAGTGTCTCAGCTTCACCTTATGCAAAGGGACGAATCAGCGTCAAACTGAATGAGATTTCACGGAAAAGAAATCCACATTGGAATTACAGATTGCATATTCGTTGATTATAGTTGCCTCCCCCGATCTCTGATTCCAGGGATCGCTGCTTCGAATCCCTCTCTGATAAGTTTTCCATAAACGGAATTGTTGTTGCCATTTATATTAATTATTATCCCATTTTATTAGTTGGCCGCTGTAAGTTTCGATATCACCCCCACGTTGTTAAAAATCTTGTGCCTAATATAACGAAATAAAAGTTTCGAAAATATATTGAAGTAAAATAATTTAGTTCCGCAGGAATCAAATATTTATGACGTAGTTTCCATGCGCAGTTAATGAGGAATTCACCTCAATGATATATGGTGATGGAAGTATTTCATGTTGGATGCTTTAGAAAGTAGGTAGAGTAGAAAGGTCAGTAGAAATTGTGATCGTTCTCAAGGTATTAATATGTTTTTTTTTCTTTTTGTAAATATAGCCAGGCGCTGCTTTGAAATAATCAATGATTTCCATTGTTGCGTTGTCAGGTAAATAGAAAACTAACTCCAGGTCGGGTAAAAAAAACATGGCTCCAGCAATTAAACATTCTCGCATAAACTTGACAACTAAAGGCTTGATTTCGTTGAAGTACAAATGAGAATTGTGTAGAAAAATACTCACATTTCTTCATTATATATATTCCAACCTCGCTCAGCATTCTCCTCTATTTACTAGTAAATTACCTCTCTCTACGAAGTCCACCTAAAATTTGTTGTTTTCTAATGCCGAAGTTTGGATATGTATTTCTAAACTTTCTGCATCAAATCCTTAGATGAGTGATGAGCTAAAGTTTGACATATTAGCATTCACTCTTGAAACTCTTTTCAGGTGAACCACGCGTACATTTTTTATCCTCAAGATATTTATCTTCAAATGAATTTGATCCGACGAGGCACTGTTATTGAACTCATTCGCCAACTATTCCCAGTAATAGACTCCATTGGCGGCTATAAGGCTCTCGATATTGCCTCTGGCTTGACATATAATGTTTTTTTCCAGCTGATTTACGTTTCGGGTCTACGCCACGGCGCGCCATTAATTGGCACGCGCGTGCTGGTTACATGGGCTGGGCCGGTTCGAGGGTAAGAGGCTCGAACGAGAGATACGTCCAATTACTCGGGCCTTTCTCCGGAATTGGGACTGAATGTTGTATCATGGGGTATTACACGCGAGGAGAAAAGTGTCCTCTAACGGCTGTTCCCTGGAATTGGCTTTGGATCTTCGTGTAATGCTTGCGTAAGGGGTCGTGGCAGTTGATGATAGGGTACCATCTGTCTGACCAAGCAGTTATTGTTCAATGCGTATCAGATTGAAGACGAGAATTAATATTTCAATATATTGGGGGAAGAAATCGGGAATATGTTAAAAAACGTTTCAAACTTATAGGCTATCGTTAGAAATTTTTTTCAGCTAGGTGAAATGAAAATGTACGATTTTCGTGAATGATTTTTGGTATAGATACCTCGCATGGCTAAATCATCTCCGACCCTACCTCTGAATTTTCTGTTTTTGATAACTTACCCATCACCTTAATATCCAACCCATCATATGCACTCGATGGCGCATAATAAAGAATTCTTTATTTCCCTTAGTTGTGCTGGCGCATGGTTCAATCAGTCCTCTTCTTTCATTTAAGATTCAATTGGACGACGATCATTGGACTGTTCGCGGGGATGAAATTTTCTTCATTCTGTCCGTAACTATGCCTTCTTTTTACTGAATCGCTCGAAGTCGTCTAGAGAGATCAGACCCGACAACTTTCAAAGGTGACGCATAATAATTTTCTTGCTAATTTCTCGTTCGCGCGATGGTAATACGGAGGAAATACACATTGCAAAACTATTTTAACAGATCTCACCACTGCAATTCAAACATCTTGCGTATCGCTCTTCCCTTTGCCGAACTTGTGTTGGAGGTCATATTTTTTTTGTATTATGACTCATTAGCTTAGAATTAAGACAATTTACTAACGTTGGGCATATCATCCGATGGTTCTTTTCTCTTTAAAAAGTCACTTTCAGTCATTGTTCGCCTCAGCCTAATTATTGACTAGCCGGGATCTAACTTGCTAATCACATGGCTGATGGGGCTGAAAAATATTACAGCCATAATCGCTTTTGGCTTCTCTCTGACGACTTTTCCTTCACTCTACCCACCACCTTAACCCTATCATCCATTTCAGTTGATTTCACCACGGAAATGAAATATGAAGACGTGCCATTGTATCGAAATTCACAAGTTTCCACGGGCGTCGTCTATGAAAAATGTCTATTAACTAGCATACTTAATATTGACATTCTATCCACCCATTTCGTATACATTGTTCCCTCCAAAAATTCAAATTTTCATTTGGAAAAGAATATACTGGGTGCGTCAACGGCATTACTGTTTTGATCATTCAAAAGACCGTTGTTTCTTGGGACCCTATGATCTCTGTTTTTCGTGAATCGATAAAGTAATGTCTCCTTTGAGTTCCGATTCCTTTTTTATATTATTTTTTCTGGGATTGAGGTCAGTAGGAGAGAGGCCAATTGTCCAGAAGCTTGTACCCACATTGTCTCCTCTTATCCAAACAATTGAAAGTGGTGCATGAAAGATAAAGAACGCTCTGGACTAATTTTTGTCAAGTATACGATCAATGAGACTCGGTTTTGTTCATCTACATCTACATACTACCCTTCGAGCCACTGCACGAGCGTGGGGCAGGGGGTGATAGGACACCAGCTGTGTAAATAAGGTAAAATAAATTTGTAATGCCTCAAATTGTTTTACTGGCAGTTAATACGAGCGTTTCTTTAAGGTGGCGATGAAAAATCAATGGCGGAGTTTTTCTTCCTAGATTTCATTAAAAAATTATCATTCGGTTAGTTCTCGGTAAGGTCAAGGGAGGATACACGTAGCGCCAACACTTCCTACAACTCGAAAACGTACGAACCGATGATATAAAACCATGTCTAAATATTAAAAAATACTGTTATCTCTCATTGGTCGATCAATCCTAAGACTGGTTGACTGCAGCCCTCCACCCTTCCCTGTCTAATATTAGTTCCTTTACCGCCTGGTATCTTTCCCTATGTACTTTCCTCTTTATTCGGTCCACGAACTTATTCCTGGGTCTTTCTCTGGGAAATTTACCCTGTATTTTGCCTTCAATTATGTTCTTCACAAATCCATTGTGTCTCAGGATGTGTCCAATCCACTCTTCTGCACATTTCATCATTTCTTATTTTGTCCGTCCAGTTTATCTTCAGCATCCTCCTCCAGCGCCAGGTTTCGAAGGCTTCTAGTCTTTTCTGGTCAGCTTTTCCAATTGTTCACGCTTCCGATCCATGGAGTGCTACTAGCACTGTTATATAAATTTTAATTCTTCTCGATACTCGTAAAATATCCGTGTAGAAATAACTGCTCTCAACTATAGATAAGTTAAAACACTAAGCAAAAGATTCCATTCTCCTTTCACTATTGCTCTACTTAAAAAAAGAGCTGAGTGATGGATTACCTGGGTGAATAACGTGTTATGAAAAACATTGCGCAGTAATTGCTGACCTGAAAATGCTAACTCTTGTCGTGAACTCTTCTTGGTATTCTTTCCGTCTCCCTTTTCATGATTCTACTAAGAACTAACCAACCAATATATTCTCCCTGTTCTCGAAACTAGCCATTTCTATATCCAATGAAAATGTTATTTTTCCTCTTTGGCATTTTAAATTAAATATATTTCCAAATATATTGGGGCCTTTTTGTGCTCTAAAGATTAAATTCAATTCACATGTTATGGCCTGGTCCGTGCTCGTTACTTCAGCAATTCGAACGAGAGATTGAAAAACCTGTTTCACTTACACATTTCCATTCTCGCTAATATACACTTTTTCACCAGGTTATTTGGCATCAGTATTTAATTTTCTTGGCATATTCTTCAAATACACGCATTGAATGTATAATGAAACCCTGACAGCATTTCTTTGATCATCAGTGTTTAGGATCGTTGGCTGAAGCTTGTGAAATATATTTATGCTTCAAGTCTCATAGCATTTCATATTTGTTTGCATGCCAGTGAATTTACCTGTGGATTATTCTTTTCACTTCATGAGGCACTCTTAAGCTTTTCTCTTTCTTGCTACACATATGCATTCGTGAAAAACTATATACATATTTTTTTAAATAAATGTAAAACGTTCTCTTGTGATACAAGCCTCGTATGTCCCGTGTAAGTCCGGTTAAGGATAAAGTTTCTCGATTTGCAAGAAAGTAACTATGGATTCCCGCATCCAATTTGAACCAAAGCTCGTAAAATGTTTATGAAAAACACAGAATTATGTCATTATTATTTGGGATGAAATAATCATCCTTCGAAGGTCGGGAATTCTGTTTACCTTTTGATTTCGATATCAATCTTTCTGGAATATCAAGATTCGTTTTGACCTCTTTATTTCCCTTAATTTCTTTGAAGAGAGAGGTTTATTCCCCATCTATTGTCCCCGTCCTGGAGTTTTAAGCGGAGCGGGGGTTCACAAAATGTATCGCTATTTCTCTGAGCGGCTATTAAACCGGGGCCTGCGGTTGGTTCGCCCAGCTATATTGTACCGCGCCCATCATTTTATTTTCGTTGCTCAAAATATCAAATGGAAGCAAGCCAATAAAAACGCACTGGGGTGGTAATGAAAGATGTAGCTACGCAAGAAACTCTTAAGACCTTGGCATCTATATAAATGGAAAGATTTCAGGAAAATGATACCGTAATACTTGCCTTGTTCGCAATACCTACTTTTTAAGATTCTTAACAAAAAAAATATAACATTTTCTTCGGGAAATGGTACTGCTGTGCTCATTAGAAATACAACAGTGAGGAGGTATTGACGTGTAGTTGTTAAATTTTCTCTAACTAAATAAATACACACAATTTTTTGCTCGCCGTCGTACATTACGTAGTATCACAAAGAAATCAGTGGCTTTAGAGGTGTATTCGGTGTAGGGCTTGAAATGGATGAGCCTAGTTAAAGTATCAGATGCCATTTTTTTCCTTAGAAGCGAAGTTTTTTGTGATTGTCTTTTTACATTTTATCTTAACTTCACGATTCTTATAAACACTTTAACCTTAAATTTAATCAAAGGTGATAATTAACTCTTATCATTTTCTAAATGAGAAGATCGTTCAGTTATTTCGCCTTCTTTTCTGGACCTCGGGACCTGTAGCTGTTTGCTCTGTCTTTTCTTATCTCGATCGTTGCGGATAGCTTTGATAAGGGCCGGTTCACGCGCAGTTTTGTGTTCCGGATACCCTTATCACTTTGACGAGTAAATTGAGTGTTCTCAGACGCTCTTAAGTGAACATAATTAATGGGGAGGATCGAAACTTTATCCGAAGGTGATTAAACCTCGTCATTCTGCGAAGCAATCTCTAAAATATCCCTTTCCTCTCATATACGTGATGTAACGTTGTCGTAGAACGAGAGTTGCGGCATTAATTTTATCATTCTTAAGTAAACTACCATATCTGGGCTTTTTGTTTCGAAAATACTGTACTCCGTGAGGAAATAAGCTGTCGCCAAAATAATCTTTAACTTCACAATGTGCCAGATGTCTTGGTTCGGTAATGTATAAGGCTTCAAAACTTAGTGTTCAACTCGTTTGTGTTTAATTCAGCTTCAGAGCCTCGTGGGCATATTACTTTACTTGAGATTTTTCGCCAATGAATTTGTTTGATAGTTAACTACATGGCTTGAATCGACAGAACGAAATGATATATTTCGTTTTGGTTCAAAATTATTTTGAAGATACTCTTGGTGGCCGAAAATATGGCAAGGAAATACGTAGAAATTGCCTCGAGAACTCCATTGCCATATTTGATTGACCGCAAGGGTCCAACGTCCAGTTCTCCAAAATTGCCAGAAATTAGCCTATTGGACGGCTAGCCAAAGGTCCCTGGTTTAATTCTCGGTCAAGTCCCGAGTTTTCTTCTTGGAAATTTCTGCAATATCAATGTGATAGCACATCTGAGTTGCGGGATGTATTTTGTTGATTGTCTGTGACGTTACTCGCTACGCTCAAGATGGGAGCAAGTCGCTTCGGATATCTCCCCGTGGTTCGCGCTAATGTGACGCAAATCAAGGCCATGCTCGCTTCGTAGTCTTGTGCGCGATCGAACGAGATGACATTAATTTGATATTCTTGCTATTAATTTTAAAGTTAGTAAGTCGGATCGAATCACCCTGCTATCGTTACATCCCCATCTCGCCCTGGAATTCAAAGGAAGTTCCTTCTTCTGAAGTTCGTGATTGATTCAACTTGTTTTATGTCTCTTCTTTAAGGGTGACATAGACTTCTCTCTTTACCCCTTCTGGGATTTTGCTTATCGTTTTCTTTGTCTTTGTGCCACTTTTTTCATTCATTGAGCTAAACATGATTGGGAAGTTAAGGTTATAGACCACAGAGAAAGTAAATGGCGAGCGTTATTAGAAGTAAGGGTGTGAAATTGCCACAAGGACTTCTGCGGTGTTGATTTGAATCGATAGTTTTTGGTTCGGGCTCGGGATAGTTAATTTTTATGAATGTAAGATTACTGCCAAGGAGAAAAGTACTTCCCTCGGCTGATACGGGAGGCATTCAAAATTGCTCAGAATATCGATAATTTTAATATAGATGATACGAAGTCATGCTAGAGAAAATGGAGGGTATATTCAAGTACAGTAGAGCGTCGATTACCTGAATGCCGGTCATCCGAAACGTTGGTTTACAGAAAGCTAAGCAGAAATTACGGTTTCGCTGATCCACACGAGGAGGCTTTTAACTGCTTAGAGACAGCAATGGAGTGATTAGAACGGCAGAAATAATGCGATTCTCGTCATTTGCTGTCATTTAAACGTTTGCGAACTTTAGCTGCAAGAAAACGAGTCTCAGCACTGAAGCAAAAAAGCATTTATGATATTTTCTCCTTAGTAGTAATAAACATGTGAAAATAAATTTGTGTAGTTTTGTGTGGTAGCACAGTTTTATGTCTTATTGCTTCTTCGGCCTGGCAAAGCATTGACTCCATTTTTTCTGTCATTCATCGGTTATCCAATAATTCCGTGATGCGAACATCCCCAATTGTTTCAGATAATCGAAGCTTTGCTGTAGTCATTGTCCTAAAACTTATCAGCAAAGAGGATGAGAACCAACCGAATGAAGTGACTTTATTCATTGAAGCCTTAGGGAAAATGGGCTCCACATTATGGCCTCCTAAATCCTCATACACGCCCTTCTCTCTGGTTGCTTCTCATTATGTAAGAAGACCGAAAATTTCGAGATGGGCGTTGGATCTTTTCTACCGGAAGGAGACGGATTTTTTGATACCCTGGGAAAATATTTTGTGACGCATTCTTGGAAGAGAGTCCTGGAAACTCAATTAAATTTGCTTTTTATGAGGTATCATCCCGTAGTTTGAAAGTCTGACTGTGACTGTATTTGGTCGAGAAATAACAACAGAATGGGACTTTCATTTATGAAGATGAGTGTTTGTCCGCGAATGCTAGTCTAAATATGTACTGCATTCTACCTTTTTCTTTGTTGTGGTTAAAATATACGGATTTCGCAACAAACCTTAGCTTAGTGAAAATAAACTCTACGTTTTAATGATGAAAATTATATGTCGAATTTATACTCACGAGCACTTTTTTCAGCCGTATGAGCTTATTGTAGTGCCGTATCTAATTGATTGGCGCATTTATCTCACTAATAATTCAAAAAATTACTTTGGGATGCTGCCTACATTTCATAACCATTCAATTGGCTGGGAGAATTATATTCTTACAATCAGATTTTTTTAAATTGCATTTTTATTATATGGAAAATACTCTTTACCTTTGTTTCTTTCTTTCTCACTTTTAAAACCTTGTCATTTCAAATTCACTGTGACACGATCAAAAGCATGGAATGCTTTTCTTATCCCAATCCAGCGAATGCGCGTTTTTATTTATTTTTTCAACCATCTCAATGTGGAGAATATTATACCCGAGTCACTTTTATGCTGACCCATCTAAAAACAATCCTCCGTCAATAGTTTCCTGTTAGTTCTCGATCTTTGGAGCCAGTGGTCTCATGCTATGGGTTCACTGCTTTCCAAGCTCTCTAAGCTATTTATGTCTGAATAGTGGCGCTATGACATATGGCGGCAAGTAAGGCGATCAACCGGTGGTTATCATGGGGCTTCTATTTCACATTTTCTGTTGCCTTTCGTATACCAGGTAAGCACGTGTGAATGTTACACAACAGGGGAAGGTTGAGCGGATAGACTAGCTTGAATAATTGCTGTACCATCACACTTTCCCTGTGGGACGATGTGTTCGAAGGTATAATTTGCGAAAAATTAATTGCCATCGATGCATAACTGGAAACTAGTTGCAACACTTCATGCCATACGTATCTAATAGGCTGCTGTTATTTTTTTATTGCGGCAACTCGTGCTTATTCTACATACTGGAGTGAAAAAAATCGCCTCTTTGTTGCGGGATTGTGCCAGGTATCACATCGGAAGCAAATGAAGCCTTCGGACGTGGACCTTTTACTTAGATAGAGAGTATCTTATCTCACGAATCTGAGAATCGTTATCGGTAATTGGTACCTAATTGGTAAGTGTCGCAAGTTTTTGCAAAACTAAATGAAGTCGGTTTTACCCTCATTTGCCTGCATTTGACTCGAGGAAGTAGATACTGATAGCTTACTGATAACGAGATGGCAATACTTCTAAATGTATCCAAACCTACTAAAACGAAGGGCGTTCTCTAAAAATAATTATGTACGTACATATACGCTAAACAAAATTCACTGAAAACCAATGCTCTCTCTACTGCGTGAAACTTAAACCTACGATCTGGGTCATAAACAAGCGAAAGACAAATGATGACGGGATCAATCGTTGAAATCACTGTAAGAAATGTTTTGCGTTATAGTTTTTATGAAAGCTTTTTTTACAATTTATTGTTGAGCATGGATTATCTCAAAGTTGCGGGGGACATGGTTTTAATGAATTCTGGGACAGTTCGTACCTGGGCCTCTGTGTTAATAATTTCTTTAACCTTGATATCTTCCCACCCTTCCAACCATCGCATTGAGCCTTCATTCCAAAGTTCATCCTTTTTCCCCCGTGTCGAAGTGTTGTGACTATACAACCCCATCAAGGTTTGTACTATGAAAAATCTGTATTCCATTATTGATTCTTCACTAATCGAAACTTAAAAACTTCTTTCCTCATATACAACCCATTGGGAAGGTAAATTAATTACCCAAGATATTCGGTGCTCATGTGAACATATCTTTCAATATTTCCGAAAATCTGTATATTCAGGTTCAAGTAAGCGCTTCGGATGATTAAGAGGTAAATTACCCTTTGGGCTATACACGTGATCATTGTGTAGATACTAACCATCTAACTGCATGTGACCCTGTTCTCTAGCATGTCTCCCTTAAATATCCTACTTGAATGGCAATAGTGCATGTTTGGTGATCTATACCCCCTGCCACACACCCTCGTGGTGGCTCGCAGAGTTTAACGTAGATGTAGATTGAGTCCTCCCTCTTATAGCAAATCTCATCTCAGGTTATTCTGCAGCGTGGAGGGATCACTAATGGTTGACCTACACGCCTGTTTTGTTCTTGGTTTCTTCCGACTTTCCTCCAATCGTAGATAACTATTTCCAACATCGCATATCTCTTTCGTCCTCGTCCTCACTTCCCTTCTATGATTCCCTCTTACGCAGTCTTCGGTAAGCACTAATTTCTCATACAATGTATGAGTAAGCACTTATTTCTCATACATAGTCAATGGAATAATGAAAAATGTCTATATTGTCGTGTCGTCTTCGGTACGGAGTAGGATATCCTACTCCGTGGTCTTCGGTATCGGATTGAGAGCGCTGTCCATCTACCGGTTCGTCTGATTGGATCGTTCGTGATAATCATGTTACGCACGTTGTGCCTCATTCCATTTTCCCCCGGCGTGTTTGCGCCTTCCTGCTATCCCTCCGTTCCCCTTACTTCTCCAGCCTTGGACGGAGAAACGTGTGCCTAGCATTTGGTCGCTCAGTTGCCGACTCGCCAAGCGACCGTCTGGCAGTCTTGTTCCTTGTGGAGCTCTCGCTTGCGTTTCTTCGGACGAGCGCGGACGGACAACTTGAACCTCCCGGCCATCTAGCCGTTTTCCGACCGCTTTCTCCGCCGGCGTCCCCCGGTGGCGGTCGTCGAAAACTTCTCTTTTTCGTCTCGATCCTCGATCGATTCAGGTTTTTAGCGCCGAGGAGACTTGTGGAAAGAAAATAAGAAGGAAGAAAAAAGTTGATTTCATTTTTACTGTGTGCTCTCACCGTTAACCCATTCGTTCTCCATCGTAGCGGGCTTTCACTTCGATGAAATTCATTTGTTTGTTAGTGTTTACGATCGTTTTGTTTACTACCAACCAGGGCCGGCGCACGTGATTTTAGTGTGTGTGAGTTTGTGTGTGTGAATTACGGTCGTGGATGAAACAGTGTTCGTGTTTAATGAGTGAGGAAAACGGGAAAATAATTAAAACGATCAGCATTGTAATCTGGATATTTCCTCTGCATTTGTTTTAAGCCTGCTAGTGTGAAATGCCTTCAAGTCTTATTCATCGACTGTGGTAGTTCAACCATCAAAGTATCCAAAACGGTGTGGTGTGTAGTTTGACGTGCGACGGGGCTGCCTTGTGTGATCTTTTTTTAGCCGAAACACAATGGATAACATTTTTTAACTCAGAGAGCAGTGTTTTTACCAACCTTGCGTGTTAAATCCTTGAGTGCTGTGTGGTCGTCGAGAAAATTTTGCGGGATAGGAAGTCAGTTCTTTCGTGGACTGTTCTATTTTGTGTTTTACCCTGTGTTTTACCCTGTGTTTTACGAAGGCATCGCCTTTTTAGCATCTTCGGAAGGTGGAATTCTTGTTCGCGAGAGCGCCGTAGCCGTGTGACGCAACGCGTGGTCTACTTCGGAACCGTGCGCGGGCGCTGTTGCAACCTGGCTCACGCGTAACGCTGTAGCGCTGCGCGCCTTTTAACGGCGAATTGTGCGTGTCAACAAAAAAATTTGTTGATCCCAGAATTTGTCCTTGCGGAATTCCAGCCGGTGAAATTGTGCCGTTTGCTGTGTATTCGCTGCTGAATTGACCAAGTGGACTCGGAAGGTGCTTTTGCAGAACTCGTCTTACGTTGTCGATAGTAGAAAGGAAGCCGGTTGGGAAGGCTAACTTTTCCTTCCCTTCTCGAAGCGCGGGAATATTGACCAGTGGAACCTCCCCCTCTCCAATTGTGTTTAATCTTCGTGTTTATTCTCAAGAAGGATCGGCAAACATGGACGTGGAATTGTATTCGCCTGTGCATTATGGCCCGGACGCCATTCGAATCACGGAGGATGAACTGCACGAGTTTGTCACGTGGTACTTGTCCAAACACACAGGTATGTCACGCTCCCGTCTCCCTTCCCCTCCTGTCCTGTTTTCGCCTTCCCCATATTTTGGTACATATTTCCCCTTTCAGTAAAGATTCCTTCCACTACATCCACGGTGATGAGAATAAAGTACCGATATTTTACGCTATCATATCTTGGAGTGAATACTTTAATGGAATATAATATGAACACGTTACATGAGTTAATTTATTCATTCTACATCTACATCTACGTGATACCCTGCGAGCCACCACGAGGGTGTGTGGCAGGGGGTGAAGATCGCCAAACATGCACTATTGCCATGCAAGTAGGATATTTAATGAAGGTATGCTGGATAGGGCCACATGGTTAGTATCTACATAATAAGAAAGAGATTATTGGTTGTTATTACATGCATCATGCACTACAGACTACTCTAACTATATTTCACCTACCTATCCCTTTGCTACGCTGCCTATTGTTCTCTCTTATAGTACGAAGGAAAAATGACATTTTAAATATATCGGTACGACAATCTATCTCTCTAATCTTGTTAATATGATCAAACCTAGCATAATACGCAGGGGTTCTCAATATATATCTAACGTCATCTGTGAACAACTCTGTTTCGAATTTACTTAAAAGGTTTAACCTAAATTTTAACCTGCGTTCTGATAGTAATTCCCATCCTAGTTATTCTATTAAGCTCGTAACACTTATACAATTATCATTACGGCCTTTAACAAACCTAGCAGATCTCCTTTGCACGCGCTCTAATTCTTTTATCATACCTTCCTCGTACGGATGCCATATACTAGCATTGTCATATTCCAAACTTATTGAAGTTAAATAATTGTCACTATTCCAGAAAAATAACTGGACTAGGATGAGTACTGCATGCCTGGTGTAATATCACACTGTGCTCCACACTGTGGTGGTGGCTTGCACGGTATGTCGTTGGTGTAGATAACTTGCAGTCGCTGATCCTATGTACACTTATTTTATGCTACCATTGCTGTTCTTAAATATTCAGAGTATACGAGAACAGCGACTGCAAGTTATTTTACCTCGACAATGACTGTTATTTCTCGCAACCATGGTCAGAAATATACAAGTGTGGAATATGCGAAATGTTTAATTCGTTAAGCTATCACAAAATCGTAACGCTGGAAACTCACCACCTCGGCGATTTCTGGCAGGTCACAAATTTTGGAAAAATATTCTACCAAAACTGAACCGATTTAAACGGGAATTTGATCGATTGATCGCTTGGCATGAAGTCACGTTTTCCTCAGATTCTGCCTCTCAGGTGACCAATTCGGTTAAACATTTTGTCGAGAATTCTTAGTTCGGGTTATCGCATATGCTGTCTTCGTCTTTCCCCTCCTCTGGTTCTCGAACAAAACATTCCCTCCCCTCCCCCGACTCGAAACTCCCCCCCCTCCCGTTTTCCCCACGTGATCCAGCCCACCTGTGATTCATACTGGGCTGACTAGTCTGTCTCGCTCTCCTCTGCAAATGGCGATCGGGCCACGAGTCCTCTCATAAAGAAAAGTGACCGGTAGATTCGGTCATGTGGTAATGCGACGTGCATCGCCAGTTGATTCCCTGTCTTCCTTGAGCGGTTTCCTCTGATTTTTCACGGTCCTTGGGGTAGTCTTAACGGGATCCTTGTTTAGCAACAAGAGGCCAAGTTCAGAATGACACGGGTTGCGCTGTCGCCAATGTTTTTGTGGGACTAATGGGCACAGCTATGCTCTGCAAACTCCACTTAAAACAAGGAAGCCGAATTGAAGGAGTTGGGAGCAATTTGTTTTTACTTAAGAGCTGCGTGAATCTTTGCATAACTGTTTTCATCAGTGATATCCATAGATGGAGATTTTTAAAAATTCATCCCACTGATTTGGTATATTGGCATTTCAGTGTTATGTTAACGCGGAACCTAATGAATCATGACATGTATATCGTAATAATTCGATTACATGCGTACAAATTTTCTTCTAAGATCAAGATATCACGCTGAATCCAATATTCGGAAGAAATAAGTGTAATATTAATTTGTCAACATTGCCAATAACGCCAAAAACTCTTCATAAAAATGTATATTTGATGACAAGAATTCATTTATTTTATCACCCTCAAATTTTATATTTAAAGCTGAGTAGTTATTCATACCAATGACCCAAAAACTATGTTTAACATGACAAAAGTTCTCAGGAAGGAATGAATTTCACTCATTTAAGTCTTTAACTTGACTCTGTAATTAACACCTTCACAACTTAAGATTTAGTAGCAACTCTACAAAAATAATTGTGGATAGTACTTTAATTTATTTTTGAAAATGGTTCAGAAAGCCTGCTAAAGACACTGGTTAACTTCTGTCACTGTTAATTTGAAAGAAATTTCTTGTTTTAAAAAAGTATCTTTTTCTCAAGAATATAATTCTTTTACCGTTTATAATACTGCCTTTATGGTGAGGTTCTCCACATAAATGGGTGCACTTAAACGAAATTTGGACCACGAATTTTTTTTCGACTTCATTGAAAGGTTGTTAAAATGTGATCTCTGTGACTCATTATTCCCGCTCTAAGTCCATTGATTCTATTGAACAGTTTGATTACTGATGTCGGTTTCCGTGTCTTCAGGGTTGTCGGAATCCTGGTTTACACTTTCCCAATTCACGCCTTAATACTACTGCACTTAATGCTTGAATGCGTTCAATACCTGTCGTCCAGAAAGACTTGTGTTGTTGGACCCTTACCAGCTTAGCAGCGGGTATGTTGGCAATTTCTGTCCGGATGTTGGCCTTCGGGCCTTGTAGGGTCCTTGGACGGTTGACATAAACAGGGGATTAAAAAAAAACACAAATGGGGTTTTTTTGAGGGGGTGACACAAATGGGGCAGAAATTGCCAACCAACTCGCTGATATACTAGTAAGGTTCATGACAAACGCCAGAAATCGGCTTATTCAGTATATGGAAAATGGGGGGCGTCACCTACCTGATGTGATTTTCAAAACTGTGTAACGCAAAACTTTAGATATCTACCTACTACATCATAAAAAAGTTAAAAAGTTCTCATTCATAAAATGGGATTTATTGCGTTATGAAAAAAGGAAGTTATAATGCCGCACCCTGCATTATAAATTTTCGATGACCGACAGTCGTTGACACACAAAAAGAACATCTAGGGATGTGGCTGGGAAATTTTGTCAGGATGTGGTTGGAATGTGACTTCATCGAGCTTGATGATGATACCTTGTATCTAAAACGATCGCACCTTTAAATATCTGTATAAATTACGATGTACATTCTCTTTATGGTTTATCAGCAAGGAGTTCTATACTTCGCCTGATAATATTGAATCTATTTAGTTTTGGATTGGATTTTGACGTCGGCATGCCCACTTTGAACTTATTTTGGAAGAATCGGTGCAATTTATCTCACATAAGCCCATTTGGGTTGGTCACTCTTGCTCCGCTATCGTTTCAGCGCCTTATCATTCGGCTGTAGGGGCAGGATCTCCGTCTGATACGGTCCCTATCTCCGCAGTTAGTCTCAAACTCCAGAGTTGGATTGACAGCAGAGCAGACTCCTTCAGCGCTCATTGTATTCCCCCGCGGTAGTGCTTGTTTGAATTTTTTTGCACATTCACGGATTTGTCCCCTGGTCACATTCGCAGTCCGTAGTAAATATCCCTTACGTGCGAGGTCACTGTTCGTACCTGCAGAATATGTTACATCTACGAAGTACGGTATGTAGCTTGGCGCAATTCAACCCAAGGCTTACAGCACTCTTCCCCGTTCCAATCAGAACGTTGCTCGTTCCTCCGGCCGTCAGGCGTTGACCAAAAGCAGTCAGGAGCACAGTGAGCGGTCAAATCAGAAACAAATAGCGTGTTACGTAGATGAGGATGTTAATATGCAGTTTAGGTACTTGTTAAGATACATCTACTGGTTAGTATTATAAATGCTAATGATATATGAAAAGGGTAAGATACCAACTCTCGCAGAAGACAAAGACAAAACATGTCAGACATTTCAAGCGGAATTAGATCATTTAAATAGCGGGTACACTTACGTCTACGTCTACGTAATACCCTGCGAGCCACCACGAGGGTGTGTGGCAGGGGGTGAAGATCACCAAACATGCACTATTGACATGCACTATTGACTTATGCGCACTGGATGGTGACGTCCTAAAAGGAAAAGCGGTAGCTTGTTCGTGTTAGCCTCCAAACCAACTTATTGTCGCGTAACAAAGAATTTAAGGATAGGTATGTTTGCATCTTTGTTCATTTCCCCAAACGAAGCAACTGTAGTTCCTACTAAGCCATGTAGTGCCAGATTTTTTTTTAGTTTTTTCCTTAATTGTTATTATCTTTTCTGAGATTAAAATGCAGCATTTACTATTTGTTAGACTGTCATCGCCATTTTTGTACTTGTCATTTTTTTTACGAAATTGTATTTAATGAAGGTTTCGATATAAATACTCTCGATAGCGATCAGCGCTTTACTTTTACTCTCGTTTATATTTATCTATCGGAAACGAACTCAACTGGGCATTTTCATGTGTTACGATAATTAGGGACAAATATCATGATGCTCATCATTTATCATGAAGTCTAGGAGTGATAATTTTCATCTCTGATTAATTTCGGAGATGTTATGCCGGGAAATTGCCACTGGAAAAAAAATTCCAACTGACCCGGGATTAAATCACAGAACTTGTTCGCAGGGCATACTGTTATCTAAAGATTCTTGGATTGATACGTGGTCAAGGTAGATATTTGTTCGAGGAACTGCCGTGTATAATATATAATATATTAAAATATCTGACTGCTTCTTTGACTGCGAGTCGTTAGTGAAGTGTTCTCGGGTATTCCACCAGGTCAGGTATTTCCGACGTTTCTATGGCAGCATTCCTCTAATCCTACGTGTGAGTCGTTCATTTGTGGCAAAATTCGACTTTGTTGTAAACCGGATGATTGCCGTTCTGACTTAATTTTACCTTGAATGTATCCATATATCGTGTTTCATTGACTATCTCGTATCATGCGGTATGCGGTTCACAGATTTTTGTTCGCGGTTGGCGATGAAAAGTAATGTTTGATGCAGAAAAATAATGTTAAATTGAATTAATACGTTGTAATTACACAATATTTCAAAGTAATGCGGTATTGGTAAATAAAAACTATTTCTATGCGCAGCAGCTGAAAATAATGTTTAATTGTACAACATCCGACACACCTTACAACTTCGCCTTCATTATCTCCACCTCTTTTTTTATAAAATATTGTCGCTATCTAGTATGTACAGCATCGTGAAAGTTAGTAACCTATTCTATTAATTTCTCATATCTAAATAACGGAACATTCATATATTCGGTTCGAATGATGTCGCACATTTTCTTTGCAATCATTTAAGTCAGTATCTATAGGCGGAGGAAATTATATGTATGTTTGTTTCTGCAAACAGTACAACTTAACAAACATATATTTCTGTGTATATCAAAACTGTAGAATCGCGTATTTCCATCAGTTAATTTTCGTTATATTTAAAATGAAATATTTTTATGTAGACTGAATTTATCGTCATGATTTCGGCTGGTAGAACGCATACGACGTCAATACTGAGTCTTTCTCGGCACAGTTCATGATTGAATTCTGCTTCAGATATCGCACTGCAATGTTGGTATTTCCCATGTTTGCTCTGGGGAATATTGCGCTGTTAAGTGTTGCAAGCGAGCAGCCTTGTGACTTGTTTTTCCAGGTGATTTCCACGATGGAAAATTAGCCACCTTGTGCGTGAAGCTCCTGTGATGACTGTTGGATGGACAGAGCTGCTCTCGGGGGCGTTGTGAGACTTCAGCTGGCGGGTTGGCCATCGCATGACGTGGTTTTCACGTGTTCCCTTGGAAATTTGCGTCCCTTCCCATTCCAGGCCTCTTGGATACCCGTCCCTTATCGGCCTGACGTAAGCAATGACGCATCGTGCAGTTGCTAACGATTGTGTCGATTATTAGGGCTTAAGTTTGGATTCGCCGGATCAACAATGCCCAGGTTTCGACGCCACGGCCTCGACGAACCATGATATTTAGGAGTTGGAACGATGGGTTGGACATGATATTTAGGAGGAGGAATGATCGGGTTTGGGATCCCTTTTGGTGACGTGACAATTTCGTGGACAATTACCATTCATTTGTTAACAAGGCCCCTCGGCGGCATTACTTTCCCGAGCATGGAATCACATCTTTGCATTTCAAGGAATAGGAGTATGTTATAAATATTGTCTTGTTTACTGAAATCATTGATTTAGTTGGCAAATGCTCTTCTGGCGGGAGAATTCCCTTCTTTTCTTTATGTTCAAAATTCTTGGCCTAAGTTCTCATCTCATGTCTTTCTCATCCTCCCATCTTTAAGCGAACAAAAATCTCCTTTTCTCTCCATTGCCGACTACGAACAAACGTTTGTGTTGAAGTTGCGAGTAGAATTTGGAGCTACTCATTGTCCATCTGCCTCTCTTAATTAATTTTGCCTATCTGGAGCAGTCTGCTCCATTTTATGGTCCTGTATTTGATGTATTATAGTTTATATTTATAGTGCTAAGGTATTATACACTTTCAGATTGGATGGTGTGCTTGATTTCAAGTGTAGAGCTGTATTATTTCCATTCTTTCGAAATGAAACTGTTGTTCTTAGCCACTCCGGACGTTACCTAGTTTTGCATAGTTTTTTTTTGTATTTATGTTTTGTATTGATTGCCCCATGGTGGTGTGTATTTTGAATATATGCTCCAAGGGACATTGTTCCCAGAACAATAAAGTTCTTTCTAATCTTAACCTAGTCTTGGTGTCGTGACTTGCGGAAAATGAGCTTTATCTGACCGGTTTTTCACTGTTCATCTCCGAAGTACCGACGTAAGAGTCTACTTCCTTTTGAAAAAGGTGTGACAAGCCCAGAGATGACTGTAGTAGTTTTGAGAAACCAACAATGATGGAAAATGTGCAACGGAAATGGGACTGGCCTAAAAAGAGCGGGTTTGTTTCAATTAGCGGATGTGGAAATCACTGGTAAATTGTTTGCCGCATTTTCGCGCGGAGAAAAAGCGCGTTCCGTTGCCAAGGAATGGGAAGGGAGGGGAGGAGAAGGGGAATGGGTTTGGAAGGTTGGTTGGTGGGCGGATGAGGTGTGGCCCCGGCGAGGGTGGGGCGCGCTGCTGAAGGGCGCGTCTCGTAACTTGATTCCGTTGGGCAACGACCTCCTTCAAAGGGAGTCGACCGAGTGACGTGATCTTTGAGACCCGGGGTTCGATTCTCAACGTTCGAGCTCAATCGGTTGGAATGGTTATGACGGAAATCTACATCTACGTAATACCCTGCGAGCCACCACGAGGGTGTGTGGCAGGGTGTGAAGATCACCAAACATGCACTATTGCCATGTAAGTAGGATATATAAGGTAGACATGCTAGAAAATATGGTCACGGTTTATTAAATACTACAGTAGATTATTAGTTATTGCAAGTAATTGCAGTAGTGATTACAATAGAATATTAGTTACTACAGTATAGTACAGGTTAAAATCTACATAATAAGGAAGGGATTATTGGTAGTTATTACATGCATCATGCACTATAGACTATTCTAACTATATTTCACCTACCTATCCCTTTTGCTACGTTGCCTATTGTTCTCTCTTATGGTACGCGGGAAAAATGACATTTTAAATCTATCGGTACGACAATCTATCTCTCTAATCTTGTCAATATGGTCAAACCTAGCATAATACTCAGGGGTTCTTAATATATATCTAACGTCATCTGTGAACAAATCGGTTTCGAATTTACTTAAAAGGTTTAACCTAAATTTTAACCTACGTTCTGATAGTAATTCCCATCCTAGTTCTTCTATTAAACTCGTAACACTTATAAAATTATCATAACGGCATTTAACAAACCTAGCAGATCTCCTTTGCACGCGCTCTAATTCTTTTATCATACCTTCCTCGTACGGATCCCATATACTAGCGGCATATTCTAAATGAGGCCTGACAAGTGTAAAAATAGCTTCTTTCTCGGACTCTCTCATCGCATTTGCCTAGAACCCTTTTTACGAATCCTAATCTACGGTTTGCTACACTAGTTATTTCCCTGATGTGTTTCCCCCATGACATGTCTTCACTGATGGTGACGCCTAAGTATTTAATTGATTAAATTGATAAATAATTCAGTGTGTAACATCGCATCCAACTTTCTTTTTATTTACTCTAATTTATGGATGCATACTTACTCTCCTGGCGTTGATCAAAACGTTAATTTTCTCGATATGCAACACATTTATAAAACTAGTATAAAGATTTCACTTAAAGCTATCGGCATCGAGAAAACACCCCTCCTTCTGCTCTCGTGTGTATCTCGCCTTCGTTTTATCATTTGTTAAAAAATATGACGATCGCTCCTTTTATGCCGCCGAAAACGTCGGCAAAATGGCAATTTTTCCGACTTTCAAACGCTCCTATCGTACAAAATACACAGCGTAAGCGGACGTCCTCTCGTCATCGCACTGAAGGAATGAATTTTTGTCAAAGTTTTTTGTTGCAGCCCGCTAGAGCGTCGTCCACTTGAAGCGGTTATTCTGCTCCCTGGAGGTTTATGCCATGGTGCGGAAGTAATACCGTGGCCCCGGGACCTCATGTCTCCAGAATCTGTGAAAACGGCGATGAGTATTTGCCATTTGAGCGCATGCGTGAATCGTCTTAGCGATAGACTACTTCCTAATAATTTCAACAGATTCAGGCGAGATATCGTGGAAGTTCATCATATAAAAACAGAAACAACTATTACACTATTACATAAGGTCTTGTACCTGAGGATGGCTCTGTGAGTTGAAACGCGTCGTACACAATAAATACCTTGTGGAATAGTGCAATTGTTGTTTCTGTTTTAATAGACTAATTCCTCTAAAGGCAGGGAAGTATGTGAAATTTGGTAACAATTGGCAACTGTTCTGGTCATCTTTTCCAATGGTCAATGCTTCCGATCCATAGAATCCTACGCTCCACACGAATGTTTTCACATACAGCTTCCTGGTTTGTAGTCATATCTTCTTTGTGCACAGCAATTGTCTTTCTCCCATGAATGCTTCCCAAGCTTGGACTATCCTTCGCTTGATGTCGGCTGTACTTCTTCCGTACCACGTGATGGTGCTTCCGAGATAGGTGAAGGATTCCACTTGCTCTAGTTGCTCCCCTCTCAGGGTGACTTCTACATTCAGCTTATCTCTTCCGCATACTTAGATTTTGGTCTTCGTCTTACTTATTTTCATGTTGTATTCTTGGAGAACTTGGTCCATTACATTGAGTGACCTTTGAAGATCATCGCGAATTCCAGGTGTAGACCAAGGGTCTTGCTATTTTTACATCCCAGTCCGTTCTCATGGCTTGAAACGATCGACTTTTTTTCGCTAGCTTGCACCTGCCGTAGGAACGTAATCGTCTGAGAGTGAAATTGACTCTTAACGGCGGATTCTCTCCGGAGAGTCGTAAAAATTTCTCACGAGTCATCGCCCCCCGCGGGATCGCTTCACGTACGCAATGTCTCGGAATGTCAGCTCTTCCCATGCGACGCAATGCAGTCTCCAAGACGACGTTCCGCGGCATCTTTGTGAGATAAGGAATCATTTTCAACTGATAGGGATAATTTTTAGCTTTTATTGTCGGGTTTTATCAATTTTATTGTTGGCTGTCTTTGTTATTTTTGCGTGTTTTTTTTCGGACATTTTTTTCTCTAAGCATTCTTTTTCATATATCTGTCAAAAAACCGTAATGACGTTGTATATCCATGTGTGTCTATTAATCAACAATTAGGTTACATATATTTTAGTTAATTTTGCTTAAGCTTTGCTTTGGTCTGGGTACATCTTTAATACTTATTTCCATTATCTTTTTATCGGCCATTTTTTTCACTCACGCCCTACCCTCCGAGTCACCTCAGAGGCGTGTGGCAAGTGGGTGTCTCGACATGAGCTATGAGAAAGGGGGGAAATATGGGTAGAGAGGGCGGAAAGGGCAGAGGTGATTTTATTTGAACGATGTCTTATGTTAGTGCCACGTTTTTTTTTCATCATCACTAATGGTGCGTGGAAAGAATGCATACCTGTCATTTCGGCACCGCATCTCTCCTATTTTTCCACTGCCGTTTATTCGATGGATAAAGCGCTGGGTTAAAATTACATCGTATATGTTGCGCTGAAACTCATCCGATCGTAATGTTTCAAGTGACATAAGCGTGACGCGCAGCCTCTCGGGTCTCGAACGGTTACCAACGTAGTGTGGCAGACTTCAATATGTTTTCGAAGATAATTTCGAGCGCGATTTTTTTCATGGCCAAGTTACTGTGGCATTGATGAGAATGTTGGACACAACCCTTAAACGAAAAAACTAGCGATTCTCTCGCATTTTTTCATTCAAATTGTTTTCTTGCAAATTGTTCATGTCGACACATCAGGATTCGGCCTTTTATTTTTTTTTGCGGGAGAAAACTTTTTCCGTCGAAATTTCAAATTCGTTTTCATCACTTTTAAGAAACATTCATGGATACTTTTCTTTTCGGATTTTTTGAAAACCTAAAGAGGTCAAAAGTATTTCGTTATGTGCTTGCAAAATCATGTGATTTACCAAAGAATTTTTACATCGATATTCGCGTTCACATTATCTAAAAACCCATTCGAACTTCTAGTTCATTCTGTGTAGTACTCGTATGCGTAACAGGCAGTCCTTATTGATGTGGATAATAGCATTTCTCACATATTTTAGTGAATACAATTTAGTATATTTTAGTGAAATTATTTTATGTTAATATCAAATTATGTTTTATTAGTGTCACTATTCGGTTTATATTTTTTCGGAAATGGCGTCGTATTTTTACGGGTAAAAAATGACTTAAATGAGAATGAGCAGAAGAAAGTTGAGGACTTGATTACGTTTTCTGGGAACCGCAAAACATTTCTCCCGAGCAAACTTTAAATTTTGCCCTCCCTAAAGGGCCAACAACCTCTCCTTCCATATCTCAGAGATCCTCCCTTCAACTGTGTATTTCGATCTCCCGGCAATTGGTCGACTCGCTGCGGAGGCAATCACTCATTGGTGCTAATCGTTAGCATCGGTTGCACAATGCCTAACTACGGTCTAAGTCTAGTTGGATGGAAGAATCTTTAGTATGGCTCTGGCAGTAACTAACACCGCAATCGAGACATTGCGCAAGTTGCCGTAAATGACACTTGTGGCTATCAGCCACTCGAGAGTTAATTTACTGATCGAGAATCGAAGGAAGTTCATTGAATCAAGCTTAACGTGCTTGTAAAAAAGGGTCGAAGATGTGGAATTTGGTAGAGATGAATATCGAAATTCTTCCAAATCATACTTGTTATTGCCTGATGATAGTGCGAAAACATTTAAAATCGGGTCGTGAGATTGGTGTAACTGCGAGGGCTGGATACAATGTACTCGGATTGCTCCTGAAAAACTGTCTTAGAGTTATAAATAGAAAATGCTTTGTGCGCAGTCCTCTTATAATTCGATACATTTGTTTCAACGTTTCTATATAGTGAGTGGGTTCCATCGCTGAGGTGCGATTCTGATAGTTCTGCAAAATACCCATTTGCTGCTTCTGTCACTTCCAACAGAGCCAAATTGAAAGTTCTTCAGTAGCAATGCCATTCTTATGCTATCTCGAGAACTTTTCACCTGTCCCTCGTATGTTTTCCCCCTCGAAAATAAATTTTGAGAATAGTTCATACTCACTCGCTAATCACGAGGTTTCTGAGCACACTGAACGAGCTGCTGTGAAATTTGCCTCGTAATACAGCCTTTGGCCCTTCGTATTCGCTGAGAAATTTATTTACCAACAGCAACTCCAACAGGTCTTAGTTATTTGAATCTAACGTGCAATGTAGGTGTTATCTGGAGGAAATTGTGGGTGCGAACTGATCCCCTGCGTATGACGAGAGGAGATGCCACTGAATGAAAAGAGGGTAACGCTATGTTTAAAAATGATAACAGGACGAATTTTAGAAAGAAAGCGCGGAAAAGCTATATATATGTTAAGAAGAATGTCTGTCTGTTTGTTTGTGTATCTGTCTGTCTTTTATACATATCTACAGTTTAATCCCATGGAGCTGAAATTTTGCAGGCTGATAGTTCAAGGCTGGAGGAAAATTGTAGACTATTTTAAATAGATCACAGGGCCTCAAAAGTTCCCAAAAAAGAGGCCCTTTGGTGGTCTACGATACGTATTGGGTTTTGTGCAGTGGTTCCATTTTTTTTCTTTTTTTAATTACTTCCGATCTAGATAGATGGTTGGAATTTTTTATCAAATGGCGGAAAGAATGAATATTTTAAATTCTTTCAATCAATTATCTTTTCCACTTCGTAATTGTCTGAAAATCGCGTTTTTATCTGCAAAAACGCACATTTTTCTCTAAAGTCAACAATACCACATTCGCTTGACAGCCAAAGTTCGGTCTTAAATGCATTTAAAATTCATTTTGCTTAGTTAAATTAGGAATTAGCATTGCTAAATTAGGAATGCTAAGCATTGAGTTTTGTTGGGCTGATAAAAAGTCTCACAATAGTGTAGGATCTCCGCAGAAGTAAATTATTTAAATAAATAAAATAATGAAAAACACTGTAGTCTGTTTTCACAACGGCTAACCCCTCTCTTCTTGTATGATGAGTTATGAGGGAAGTATGCGAGAGCAACGCCGGGTAATCCAGCTTGTCTAATATATAAAAATGAATTTGTGATTGTGCGGTCAGTTATAACTACCAAACCACTGCACGGAATGACGGAAAACTTTGTAACATGATTCAATATTCAAGTTTAGTTGCAAACTTCAAAGTAATCCCTCCCCCCAGATATAATACACTTGTGCCAGTGCTTTTTCCAATCCTCGAAGCAATTCTGATAAGCACTGTTTGGTATAGCATTGAGCTCTTCCAGAGATGCAGTCTTAATCTCCTCTCGTTGCAAATCTACGTCCTATCATAGGTCTCTTCAGTTCTGGGAACTGGAAATAGTCGCAGGGGGCCAAATCCAGTGAATATGGTGGCTGAGGCATGATTGTGGTGTTGTTTTTGGCCAAAAAATCTCTCACAAGCAGTGATGAGTGAGCAGGTGCATTATCGTGATGCAAAAGCCATGAATTGTTTTTCCACAATTCCGGACGTTTTTTTCGTATTGCTTCATGCAAACAGCGCATAACTTCTAGGTAATACTTCTTATTGACCGTACGACCTTGTGGTAAGAACTCCTGATGCACTACGCCTTGGTAATCGAAGAAAACAGTGAGCAAAACCTTGACATTTGATCGAACTTGGCGTGCTTTTTTCGATCTTGGTTCTCCTGGGTACTTCCATTGGGATGATTGGGCTTTGGTTTCGACGTCATAACCATATACCCATGATTCGTCACCAGTTATGATCCTTTTGAGCAAATCAGGATCATCATGACGTCATTCAACAGCTCCTGAGCGATGCTCATGCGACGGTTCTTCTGGTCAAAATTAAGCAGTTTCAGAACGAACTTCGCTGACACACGTCTCATGCCCAAAACATCCAAAAAAATTGCATGGCACGAGCCAACCAGTATGCCAACATCCTCAGCAACTTCTCTAATAGTGATTTGACGATTTTTCAAAACAATATTCTTCACTGCTTCAACGTTTTCATCTGTTGTTGACGTTCTGGGGCGTCCAGAGCGAGGTTCGTCATTGGCATCTTCTCGGGCATCTTGGAAGCACTTGTACCGCTTATAAACATTTTTTTACTCAAAGCTGACTCACCGTATGCAACTGTCACATTTAAGTGTTTTGGAGCACTCAATTCCATTTTTTACACAAAATTTTCTGCAAATTCTTTGATCCATTTTTTTTACAGCAGGAAATCGCCGAGCACACCAAAACACGTCCAACATTTGTATCTGTCAATAACAAACTAAATATTTTATATTGTTGAAACTGTAAACAAATCTTTGGGACATATGAACCAACACAACAAAACAAAAAAATCGAAAATAAAATATATGTTGCCCGCGAAATTTGAAAAGTCACCTTACTTTTTGAACACACCTCGTACGGTGAATAAAGGCCCAGAACATATTAATTGAAATAGAGGAATCCATATAATTCATAAGAAAAACATTGTACGTGATATATCGATATATTTTGTTTGCTATCGATAGTATAAATTTAGTTCAGTGTTTTTCGCACCTTTTGAATTTCAACGGGTACCTTCCGCTAGTAAATCTATAAAATAAGTCTGCCTTAGTATCTAGATAAACCTAACTAATTACAAGACGCGTATTCGAATCGCAGCTTGGGCAAATATTGGAAATAACGGCTTGGGTTAGACGGTTGAGTCTCTCTAGCTGGTGAAACTGAATCCCCTGGTAATTACGATGAAATGAATTCCCCGGCTGAATTACTCGTATCGGTTCTCACAAGTTTTCTCAACTGACGGCTCCGTTGGTTGCCCTTCGCTCATCTCGCACGTCGAGCGAAAACTCAATTAGCCCTTCGACGTCCCTTGCCACATCGATCTCTCGATTAGTCTAAAAGTCGTTTTCGATCGAGAAGAGTGTTGCATGGACGGACGTGAAGTGTGTGTTCGTTGATGTGCATCGCGACTGCCCCTGACGTCCGCTCTGCGAGGGCTTTCCGCTCGGAGACCTTGGAAGCCCTTAGATCGCCCGTGTTAATTCAGCCATGATTAATGGAAATGAAAGGCAATCGACTTTCATTCTGCGATCGCCTCTCAGTGGGACGGAATATTTCGGGTTATTAATCGTCCTTATTGGCGAAGTCGCGCAACGAGACATGTGTTTGTTCGTTTGGTTATTTGTGCCGCTTAATACGTCACGGCGTGCCGTGGGTTCTTGACACCGTGCTCAACTTTTGAGTTGAAAGAGATATTGCTCACTCGTATTAGGTATCGTTGATGTGCTTCTACGGTGCGTGTATGAAAACGTCACCTCCATTAGGGCAAAGACGTTTATAATTACGGTCGTGGGTTAGCTGAGTTAATCATGTCACTGTGATCTAGTTTCACAGAGCTGAGGTCCTCCGTCTATCCCCTGGGGAACTCTGTTCGATCGTCGGCTTCTGGCGTTCTAGCCTGAAACAGGGAGAAAGATTGATCGTTGTCGTGGATAGAGGAGTCGCAGTATATCGGATGGTAATGAATAGATTCTGTAGTCAATGCTTTTGTAAATCATGTTGAATTATGATATTTATTTTACGTGATGTTGCACGGTGTTTAATTGATTTGATTTCTTTAAAAATGTTCACAAACGCCCAGCGTTGGCCTTTGCAGTGAAAAGAAGAAACATATAATATGTAAAGAAATATCTGACACTTTCCCGACGAATAGAGTTGGCAAATATTCTCTCAGGTTTCACACCGGTTTAAATAAGTTGATACAACCGTTTCGGGCAACGACTCGTCGTCCATCCTCACGGCAAGAATGTCACTAGACTTCAAATTACAATTCGAAATCTAACGACATTCTTGCCTTGAGGATGGATGTTGAGTCGTTGCCCGAAACGTCGGCAGTATCAACTTAATTAAACCGTTGTGAAACCCGGGAGAATTTTACCAAATATAATATGTAAATTTACAAGAGATAATTTTTGCATGTATAAATTTCCAATAATATCATTGATAAAAACAGAAAGTAGTTACCAGCATTTATGAATAAAAGATAAGTTGGAAAAGGGGTGGGGGAATTACGAGGAAAATATTTTTGAGTTGGTTGCCCTATGTTCGAAGGGGTGTGGAGAGATCAAGGAAAGGGTTTGCCTACGAAATGGTAGTAAACAATTCGGGGAGTCTGTAGAAAAGGAATCGCTGGGAGAGATAGAAAGACGGAACGGAGTCAGCAGGTGCAGCTCAATGCCTTGTGACGTCGAAGTCAGAGCCAACAGGGCGACGTACCATTGTCAGTGCAACATGGAAAATTTTCCGTCGAAAGCAACATAACTTGACGAAATTTGACTTAAATTTTTAATATAATTGTACGCTAAAAGTTGTGATCTTTCGACATGAACCTTCGAATACAATAATAAAAAAATATTGTTTCGACCTCTATTCTACATATACATACTACCCTTCGAGTCGCCGCATGGGCGTGTGGCAGGGGGTCTTAGGAAACCAGCCGTGTAAAGATGTAATGGATAAGGTTATGGGAGGTGAAATGGTGACGCGTATTATGGGAGTGTGTTTAAAGGAGCTCAGTTTTTATTGGAGCCCATTATTGTGCGCAGAAAGAACGATTGTTTGTACCTGTATGTTCGGCAATGTATCTCTCTTATTTCATCGCTTCTGTCTGACCTAGAGATGTATTGAGGCGTCATGATAATATTCTCTGTGTCGCTCTGAAACACACAAATTATAAATTTCTCAAGCAGTCTTCTATTACTGAGGTATGAGTTAGTTGTTTAAAATTCTAAAAGTATCTGTAATGTGTAAACTAATAAACACACCTGCCAAAATTACATAACCACCATATTAATTTTGAAGTTTATAGCCAAGATATATAGTCAACTACAATTATCACCGATTGGCTATTACACCTTCCAATTAAATCTTTTGATGCTGTTGAAGAACCGTTCTTTAAGAGTATTTGTGCGGTTCTCCTTCCTACTGGTCGTTACGTTTTTGATCACTTATGCGAACCTGTCCTTTCGAGTCCGTGGACGATTTTGATTGATTGAAACATGTTGTAGCCAAGAAGCATTTAAACGAAATCGATGAGCCAAATGGGAATTCCGGTCCTAACGGCTTTTCTTTCTCCCTTGATCGAACGAAGTTCTCACAGTATTCAGACACGATTGAGATATCTGGTTTATTTCTGCTGCAGAAGACTATCTACTTCTTCCATGCTCTACAATTGTCTCACCAAGACAATGCTGGTTTCATCTGTCTGTTTCTTATTTACATATCGATTTGATAGCGTAAATTGATATTTTGAAGTTGTGCCGTAAATTGTTATATTTAGTCTTATGCTGTGACTTTCATGAGGGCAATCTGGCTCCTGCTGTATCTTGGGAAATCTCAGGTTCCATGTGCTTCCATTAATACTCTTCGTCCTGGCTACCAATCAAATTGTTACTGCAGCAAAAGGATCGATTGTCTTTCAATCCGTAGGCCGCGGTAGACATTAAAGTTGTCGTTTTTTAAGATCGTTACACGCTAAGATTTTTGCTATCGATGGACAGATGACGAAAAAAGGTAGTTGAAATATCACTATCAAAAAAACTGATTACGTTTCATTGAACCGAGGAAATCTCAAATATTTAATGGCGCCTAAGTATAAGATTTTTTTGCTCTACTTTCCGAAGTAATTTCAATCAAATAGAGGCCGTGTCCATGGAGCGTGTTTTGACTACAGTCCAATATGTCATCATCCAGTTCAGCCTCTCTATTACTCAAATAATATTTTTTAGCTTCAATAATCTTCGGTTGAGCAGACCTTTTCAGCACCGGGCGTGAAACATAAGTTAAACCATCAGTTATGAATATTCTGCTAATCATCGAGAAGTTCAGTGAAAAAGTACTCGAATCATTAATATTACTTCACTTGCTTAATGCATTTGGTTTCTATTATTACATGAGAAGTCTTCAATGAGAAATCTTTTCTGTGCTGTCAATATATAAAACAGCAACGGAAGCCATGTGCCTTAGTTGCTAAGTCAAATTTCTCTTGCGTTATCGCATTTTGCATTCCTGTAATCACCGAAAGTAGGTACAATGTTTTCTTTATAGGTACA
This sequence comes from Ceriagrion tenellum, assembly GCA_963169105.1. NCBI lineage: Eukaryota > Metazoa > Arthropoda > Insecta > Odonata > Coenagrionidae > Ceriagrion > Ceriagrion tenellum. The sequence goes on from OY720637.1 coordinate 129,452,528, forward strand.
TTGTGTTCTTATTGGTCATAGTTTGTAAATCAGTGGCGTAAAGAACGTGCCCTTATCGGCAAGTTGCGAAGTCAAATTTCCCTTGCGTTGTCGCATTTAGCAAAATAAGGAAAAGAGTCAATTTCTTCAGTTTTTTTAGTTTTCGATCATATTATATCAATGCTATTCATAGCGAAGTCTGGCTGTAATATAACTTTGTTCTTGAGCACCAGCATGACAATTCTTGAATCTGAGAAAGGGTGGTGATGTGGTTTTCTCTCAAACTATTTTCAAGTTTTGTGTTTATTTTCCTCCAAATATGTAAGTTTAAAAATAATCGTTACGTTTAATCGCCCAAAAAACATACCGAACATTCTCTTATAATTAACGGGAAAAAAAATCATTATTTCCTCTGTAAAAATAAAAATTATGTCTGGTAAACCTAGGAATCTCAGGGAATTTTCAAATGCTCAGCTACTGGACACCTTGATATTTTATTGTCAAATTTTTGATAATTCGGAAGATATTTATTCATCGTTCTTTGCATCGTACATGAATTACTTCTCCGCGACACTGTATTTCCTCACCTCGAAGCGTTTCTCAGTTCCGTGGGTACTTCAGATTAACTGAAGTTCGAGCGAACCATAACGAGGGCACTCGCTACAGAAAAAAGTGCGAGTCGAAGAAAAAGTTGGAGCCTGGAGGGAATTTTTTTTTTCCCAGCGAGTCATCCAGCTGGCACGCGGTGTTGCTATAGTTGCGTAAGGGAAACTCCTACCATTGCTCCCTTGCAGTATTTCGAGGCTCGGTTGGCGTGGGAAATGACCTTGCGGCAAGTGAAAGCCGATTCAGAAGAGATTTCATTCGGATCTGACGAATTGGTGTTTATTTCCCTTGAAATTCGGGTGAGAATTTTTTTCAAGAAGGCTTTGGTAATAGGTAAACGAAGCTATTTGTATCCCATATCTATTATGTAAAATTTTTCATCGCCTCCTGTAAGCAATTTGTAAGCCATTTGTTGTCCATTTAGAAGGTAATTCCATATTTTTTCATTATAGTAACATGAAATTATTTGCAGTCAACTAATCTCAAATATGATTTTCTTCTTCAAAAATTTGATACCTAAGTGACGACTGTGAATTATATTCATAGAGGAAACAAAACATTCTTCAATCCAAGGTTGTAACTTAGGGAGTTTAAGCACTTGAAGTCTATGTCGATTGTTAGCTGGCAAATAGGTAGAAGCTACTAAGTATTGATTAAAAGTTAACACCGTGTTATTTTATTTTGAGATATTCTTAAGTACCATCAGATGAGAAAACAGCTGTTGACACACTTAAAAGTAACCAAGCCAAAGTCTTATTTAACTCTATTGGAGAAGGCTGAGTCAGGTGTTGAAGCGTTGGTAGTTAATAACCCGAAACGGTGCGAAAATCGTAAAAGCTGTATTAAATCTATTCACCGTGAAGGGCTAAATTCCTTCATTTAACAAATTTCATTACAAATTATATTGCCATGGATGGTTAAATATGGTTAGACTACTTTCGTGCTGGAAATTGCCTTAGGTAAAGCGAATGCTGGACACATTAATGAGCCTTGGGGAATAATAGTCACTCCGTCTCCTTCTCGGCTTTCTTTACTTACCTTTTTTAAAGCCTCGCGTATCCCATCTTCGATACAACAATCGTTAGATTGTTTAGGTGCTCGAAAAATTACGAATCACTTTTCTGGGTATTGGATCTGTGAGGCTTTCGGTTCAGGTCTCGGTGCGGGAAACCTATTCGGTGTGGCCCGTAAATGTCCGAGTCTCGACCAATGCGGTGGATAGAGAGGACATTGTCATCAAACTGCGGCCTGACAACCGAAATTGTTCAACTACCTTATTGTTCATCTTTTCTCTATATTATCTCAACTCTTGAAACATACGTTGGTTACTTAGTGCTATAAATTCTACCCAATTTTACCATAGTTTAATCTGGTAATGCGGATTAGTATTTATTCAAATTAACCCTTTTAGTGCGGTATGACGTGATATCACGTCATGGGTACCGTGAGTGTCCCAGCTTTCACTAGGGGGCCTGGTGAAAGTTCCCTTAAAATTTTTAAATGTCTCACGGTACCCTTGACGTGTTATCACGTCATCAGCACCAGCGTAACGATCACCATGACGTGATATCACGTCTTACCACACTCAAAGGGTTAATAAATAATATGTGTAAGGATAATGCATATTAAAAAATCATGCTGGTTTATATTGCCGCGTAACAGCATTGGCCACCATAGCAAGCGTCTATCCATCGACCTCTGTGGTCCCGACAATGATGCAATTTAGACTTCCCCACTTCGAAAAATGATAATGTGAAATGCTATTTAATTATTGATATTTTTCGAGGCTCTGATGTCATGTCAACAGGATTGTCTTGGTTCTCGAGTGCTTCTCATTAACGGGAGCCTTTTTCTTGTGACAATTTCCGATGCAGTCTTACACGTTCAACCTTACCGTTATCTATCATAACACAAATTTATTGTATCGCTCACTCTCTTTACAAAGGTGGTGTATAAATTTGTCGACTTCATTATTATAAAATATTATAATTCTGGAGTGAATGAAAAGTTATAAAAAGTCCGACTTCGTGAAGAAGGGTCCTTCTGGGAGATCGAAAACGGAGTTTAAAGAATGCGGAAGGTCAGGAGCACGTTCTTCGTAGCATCTTCGTGGACTTTTGAATCCCGGAGGTGTCCCGGTTACGGGAATTATCTTCTTTGATAATCTTTTTAATGCCCTCGGGCGCTGCAATTTTACGGGAGGCTATTGCGGTCAAACGGTGGGCAGGAAGGGGGAGGGAGGGCTTCTCGCTAAGCCTGGCTGTTTTGGGAGACCAGTGATGTTCACCTAGATGATTCGATGAGAAGTTTGAGCGTATTTCATGGGCGCATTCGTATTCACGCGTTTTATTGCTTCAAAGGAGGAGTTTGAAAGGAATGGTGAAACAAGTTCGCTCAAGGTGACGACGAAAAATTAATTTGCAATATGTAGCTCATACCAATCCCATTGACAGTTTATATAAAATGATACATTTATTATAATTTCTATTATTCGTTCTTCATCGGTCGTTCAATCCTAAGATTGGTTGACTGCAGCCCTCCACCCTTCCCTATCTAATGCTAGTTCCCTTACCTCCTGGTATCTCTTCCTATGTACTTTCGTCTTTATTTGGTTCATTTACTTATTCCTGTTTCTTCCTCTCGGGACTATTCCCTCTATTCGACCTTCAGTTATATTCCTCACAAACCCATTGTATCTCAAGGTGTGTCCAATCCATCTGGTTCTTCATTTCTGTATGGTGTTCCATATGGTCCTTTCCTCTTCTACTCTTCCGTCCACTTCATCATTTCTTATTTTTTCCGTCCATTTTATCTTCAGCATCCTCCTACAAACAACAAGGTTTCAAAGGCTTCTAGTCTATTCTTGTCAGCATTCTGATTATTATTCATTATCAGTACTTATATTGTAAAGAATTTTGACGTAGTATTTGCAAATCATAGACACGTTTATCCTCAATATAATAATGGTCTCTGTATCGACGTTTTTTCAACGAGGATCAATCTCAGGAAAGTTAGTGTTTCTGGGTGGTATGGCATACCACTGGTATGCATTATCGATTTATCCAGAACTTATCATCTTGTGAGTTCTTACAACAGAGAGAACTGTATAAAAACTTAAAATAGTCAGTTGTACGTATATTCGAGTTTCCATAGATATTCGTAGTAGGTGTATTTTGGAGGTCGATTTTAATTTAGAAAGATCTATTTCTTTGTCTCATTCCGTGATAAATACTCTGGTAATATTTTTTGTGTTTTTTAGGCATTTGGTCAGGAATTAGCTAAGTTATTCTTTCCAACGATCCAAATTATTTATAATTTTTCAACAGGGCATTAAAATCTGATTACAAAACCATGTAAATTATGCATGAAAAATAATGCTCATCATGAATCAAATGCCCAAAAAATTGAACCAAAATCAATCGACCCAATGATCGAGATAAAATTAGTCTTGGTTATGAAGCAGATATAGAGGTTGTGTCAAATATGCACGCATGTCAACATGCTGCGATACACAAGTTAAGGTTGCGGGTGGTATGTTAAGGCGCACGTTGAATTGCTTGAGTATTGCAAGGCTGTCCGTATTTCCGTTGCATTTAACCCGTGTGAAAACTTTGCTTGGTCGGCTGTTTGGAGAAGCAACAGACAGTTGAAGTCATTAGTACCGTCATGGATTGGTGGATTTAATTAAGAAAAAGAGTATTTTTAGAATTTTAAATAATAATATGGAAGGAAAGAATAAGAATTATAGTTAAGCCTCACATCCGATGGGTTGAGCACTACAATTGATACGCCATCGACAAACCTCTACATAGGGATAATCAGGATTTCCCTGAATAGTCCACGCCACTGCGGGGGATTATGACCCGGACTCACCACCCTAACCCGATGTTTTTCGTGTAAAAGGACCAACTTAATGCACAACACTGTCCTTTCCATGGGACGTTAAACTGTGGACTCCTTGGCGTTTTTCATCTGGAGGAGGCTAATGCACGCACCGGTTTTTTCTAACGTTCCTCCATATTCCTTGTATAATTCTTTTGTTGTCAAACTCTCTGCGTATCATTCATGGTGAAAAAGTAGAGTTGTCGATCGCCTCTTCCAATCAGTTACTTACTCCAAGAGTGCATGTCTAAGCATATATGTAGTAATACCCAGAAAGCGCAAGTGAAGATTGTGGTCGGGGAATCCGGATGGGCAGACGAAGGTCATGGTACAAGCCGAGCCTTTATCTGTTAATCTTGTTTACCAGAGGGAAGGGTTGTACGGGAAGTTTCTGTGAGCATCGAGAAGGTTTGAATGTTGAAGGGAAACTGATATAAGCGGTTTGATATTCCCGTAGTTTGAAGGATAGAATGGATGGAACCATTAGGCGCGATAGCATTGGGGAATGTTGAAGACATTTAAATGCGCTGTGAATGAGTCTTGCAGTTAATGCGCCAAAATTATTACTGATAGTGGAACTATCGCGGCAGCGAAATGTTTTATCTAAAAAATGTGTAATAGAAATTAAAACAAGGCCTACATTATACCCAAAATCTTCGGGCAGATTGCGCGCGATAGCCATGTTAGTGGATCATCAAATGCGAAAACAGAGGTGCGATTACGGCTCTCCTGCGATTGCGTGATCGTAGCTCTTCAAAATTTATCCGTTTGCTTTGAATCACCAGTTTTAATCTATGGAGCACTTTCTTAAGACGGCAATCACGAGAATCGTTTTGCGTTTTAAAAAAAACGATAACTACAACGCGAAATTGAACCGTTAACACTTCCCAGGCTTCATTTTGGTGCATCAATACACCGCTTGCTCCCTTTTTATATATATATGTGGGAAAATAAATCTGATAGTGATTGGGCGTTGGTCTACGCTCAAGGCAAGGATTGGTCATCGAACGAAATCATTGCAAAATAAATGGAAAGAATATTAATCATGAGAAGTCTTTGGTAAGTTTATCGAGGAAAGAAATATATGATATGGCTATAGCAGAGCATTGTAGAAGAGCTCCCGGAGAAATTGAGCCTCTCATGAAGAAAATGGGTTGAAATTGAAGCAAGGAGGTGGAAGAGGTGAACAAACGAAAGCAAACTGTAAATTTATGGAATGTATTCGCTTCGCGCTCTTGTTTTTTTTTTCGCGGTCACTTACAGTGCTCGGAGAGAAGGAATTACTGTAACCATTATTTTACCGTCTTATCTCTCGTATTGAGCCCCTTCTGTCTATTGTAAAGATATCGTGCAAGGTGAAAATAATATTCTCCTTGTCGTTCTAAAAATCGTTGATTTAGAATCATTCAGATCATTTAGAATCGATGAATGAAATTGTGTACTGTTAGAGTCTTTAAAAATAGATAAGAATGGTGGACATAATCCTTCAAAATTCACCATCACTAGTTGTACACGCACATAAAGAAATAGCCGCATAAAAGCGAAATTCCACGGAGGAAAATAATATTCGCCTTACCCGGATCCCTTAATTTCGTAGTGTGTGCTTTATTGTGTAAGATTATAGCTTTATGAAAAACGTTAAATTTATTCGAACAACTCCGCTCACATTTGATTGAGGTATTCAGACTCCAAGTTTTAAAAATTCAAATCGTTCTAAAATTGAACGAAAACCCCTCTTATAAAATTTCAAAACCTTTATTTTCCACCCTGACAGCTTCAACAATAATGCATATATTTTTGGGGAATCGAGAAGGTTTGAATGTTGAAGGGAAACTGATATAAGCGGTTTGATATTCCCGTAGATCGTGTGCAATCACCGCTGGTAGAATTAATTTAGGGAAATTAGTTCAGCAAAAATCACGAAAAAAACCAGCAACTGGGATGGTACCATCATCATTCTTTCCCCCTATTTTCAGCATTAAAATTGATACCGTTGAGACACTTATATGTCTATAAAGTCCTTAAATTATTTTACCTAAGAAGTGGGAACAAACAATTAAAAAGAACGAAACATAATCTCAGAAATAAATTTTACGCTCATCCAATCAAGCCAAAAAAATCGCTCTTCAAGAGATCATTCTTGTACATGGGACCCAAGGTTTACAACTTGCTACCAGAGGACTTAAAAGCCGGAAATTATACTAAAATAAACTTCTCAAACTAATAGCGGAATGGATTCTAACTCAGCAAAGTGTAGAAAATTTCTTTAAAATTATCGTATGAAGTTGTTTTTTTCTTTTTCTATTTATTGTAATCCATTTGGTTCATTCTGAAATCTATTGTAAAACTACTTTGTATATATAATTGATTTGTATTGTTCAGTTAAAAGCAACAAGCAGCTATATATTCTGGGATGGTAGCCTCATCACAGATATTTCTTAGAGGCTACCTAAAGCTTCCCCTTGTATGGAAAAAAAACCTGTAATTTATTTGTGATGTCTGTTTTTTTTGGGAAGTAATAAACTTATTATTAGTATTATTATTATATTGGGTACTTGGTGTATCGACCGTATGTAATAAAATTTATATGAAGTTTAACATCGGTAGTGTGCTTTCATTCCATACGGTGTTGGACTCTGGGATGTTTTTGTCCGCAATAGAATAGTCCTGCGTCGCACGAGGGAAGTAATGTGAGGAAATCGTTATAAAGGCGTGAATCAAAGGTAACGAGTATTGATTAACCACTGTGCGAATATTGGGGCACTTAACGTGCCTACACGATGGTGATGAAGTAGATTTTTTAGCGGAGAGTCGCATGAGGACACCCTTCTCGTCCTGTGTGCTAACGCTTGGCTCTCCATCGCAGTTCCACTGGTATGATAAGAGGAGAAGTTAATTGTTTTTCAATTTCCAGCAGAGATATTGACCTATAAAAAGGTAACATCCGCCTCTTTCCATTCCCATGTATTGATGATCGTATGGACAAAAAGTCTGATACGAATATAGCGGTGTAACCAATGGCAATGAGTAATTATAAAATCCGAAGATTCTTGCGAAATTGAGGGGAATTTTTGCATAATAAAGAAATATAATGTGCAAGTTTCCACAACGGTAAATTGAATAACTACTTCAATGCAATGTAATTAATGTCTTTACGGATTACCGGTGGTGGTGTCCTCCATTTGATCAGAACAGCCACAGCCCATCTTCTTACGCTATTTGTTAAGCAAATCAAATTTAAAGTAACGAGGTGTTAAACGCGAGAATAGGTGAAACATGGGAGGAGTAGTAATTTTCTATTTTTTTCAATACCATTTCGGCAAAAAACTCTATCAGAACCAATTTCCCCAAGTTCACTTTTGTGGGAATGTTTAGGTAATAATTAAACGTGGACGTCTGAGCATCATATTTTCACAGCTATATGAAGTTTTCTGAAATCATTGAAGCCGAAGTGCATTAATTTAGGAAAATGGCGAAGCAGTTGCCGCCTATGGCCAGGAATTTATCATTAAAAAATTATTTTACCGCTAATCTCGAACTCCTTTTGTACCTTCATTTAGAATTTCACAAGAACTCGAGAAAAACGTAGTGCAATTCCCTCATTTGGTGTTGGCAATTATGTGTTCGACAAAAAACAACTCATTTTTATTAGAGGACCTAAATAGAGACTTACTGCCTAATGTGTTAATTATCCAAATGTCTTGAAATATTTTCACGTCATTTGTCTTTTTTAACTGTCCAAAAAACTACCATAGGGCTGGTGGAAAACTCAACTGAAGTAATTTCTGATGCATCCGTTCACCCGGACGGAAGCCAGAGATCATTTTGAGAGACTCAAATGAAAATGGAATGTCTATTTTAAGCTGCGAAATTTGTCCTGGGAAATGAATACATGCTGAGGCGTCGCCAGTATGTTGCTCTCATGTGCTCGTTTGCGTAGGGCGTTACCCTATTACCTCGATAGGGTTATTGTGCTTCTAATCATTGAAGTGAAAGTGGTGGCGTGAGACTGAGATAAAGAGAATCGATTTTTTTTACTTCTGCTTTTCCTAGAAGCGCAGAGGTCAAGAAACGGGAGCAGGTGGGAAGGAACGAATTACGCAATCCCGGTGGTGTTGGCTGGCCTGCATCTTGCCTTGGAAGCGAAATGCCCTCTTGCGTTTATGGCTGTTCTCAACAATTTACCAGAGTAAATGGAGAAACCTTGGCGAGTTGAGTCAAGCGGAACTATATCTTCTATTGAATTACCTACCCAAAAGTGTTTTCTTAATTAAGGTACCTGGAGCGGAAATTTGGGTCATTAAGTGCCCATTTTAATATTTTTTTCATAAGCCGGAAATAAATACGAGGACCACATTTCGTTCGAGTGCATGTATTTTTGAGGTGGGGTTCATCATACCGACTGCGATGGAAATCTTAGAGGAATTATAATTTAAAAATTTTCCTTGATTAAAGCATATTGTGGAAAGAGTTTTCGGTGCGGTAATGGAAATTTTGACGCAGTCATGTTGAAGTGTGTTTTTTTATCATTAGATTCAGCATAACATCTTAAATTTCCACCAAAAATTAAGTTTAGCTCTAACAAATGTTGTATTTCTCGTTTGGAATAAAATCTATTCAAATGTAACCGAACCATCACCAATTATATGTCATGTACGTTAAGACTACGTGTTATAATAGCATTGAATTTCCAAAGAGAGCGAATGGATACAATGCAATTTTTTCACTATTATCTGTGGATAGGACACATGAGAACATGTATCTAAGTTTCCCTAAATTCTTTACGTATAAAAAAAATCTCCAATTACCTTAAGGTAGTTTGAGCTAAATATCATTTGACTTATAAATCAATGAATTTGGTCTCATTTTAAAGAAACATTTCTCACCCTTCTAATTACACCAAAAATTCAACCCCTTACTAAATTACTTTCGGAGATATTTGCCAAAAATTACCAGCCCTTTTACATGGGAAATGGTGCGTGTATGCACTCCAGAGAGACTTTATTTACAAAATGAGGAATTTTCAATACTTAGATGTCGTAAAAAAACAAACAGCGTGTAGTTTGTATGTTTCCTCAACTATATTTGAAAATTAATCATATTGTCACCGCAGTAGATTCTTGGGTATCACAAAAAACCTTCCGTTTTGAAGGAGTTTCAAACGCACCGCGCGAAAAAAATGAGTCAAGTTAAAGACTTATTTAGATATTTTCATTTAATTACTTACAATTTCTGTCATATAACACTATATTATTGCCCCAATAATAATGTAATATTTAACTGATGTGTCCTACAGCTGCTGAAGTTAAAACGTATAATTCGAATATGGTCTCTATTATGACTAGAGAACTATCTCGCTCCGACTACCTTAAATAACTTAAATTTTAAATATATTCGTAATTTTTGGCTTGGACTACGAAATACTTGACGTATTTTATTCTTATGTTCACGCAGTAACTGTTGATCAGAGTAGAGAATACGGCCTGATTTTGTTTAATTTCTTCCTTTGGAGGAGTTTTATTTAATTGCTTCCTTTGGAGGCGTTATAAAGCTTTTTATGTACTTAACCTGCTTCAAGGACATCTACTCAATCTTTTTAAGAACCTGTATTTGGTATTGGCTCTCTCCGATACCAGTGTCGTTTGGAGATGTGTGCTAACAGTCTTTTCTTCATTTCTTTCTTTCGAACAGAGCCTGCAGATGGCGTTAAGGAGGTGTGCCTCACCGAGAGGAAGATGGGCAAGAACGCGCAACCGATGAACACCATCACCTATACGGTAAGCTTGATTCTTTTTTTTCCTATCACTTGGTCCGGCTGTGTCGTAAAATCCTATTGCTCTGCTTACATGTGAAACGAAAAATGACGCGAAATATTTGTGAATTTGTCGACGTAATGTATTCTTCATTGAAGCAAAACATGAGGAGGAGAAAGACGTTTAGAATAGAAAGGAGTGAAGTTTAGGAGCGCGTTAGAGAAAGTTGATTGCGGGGACCTTGGATACTGGTACAAGGAAACGACAGGTGAAGAGCTTGATGTGGAGTGGAGTGTGGTGAAGAATCATGGACCCCCAGAAAAGTCGACGACAATAGACTGCAGGCGTTTTGAGATGTGTGTGTGGAGATGGTGTGTTGGATTGAAAGAAAGACGAACGAGATAGTGCTCGGCATGGAGGAGGATGAAGGGAAATTTCTGAATGTTATCCGGGATAGCAGTGTAAGTGGCTGGAAGAAGTAATAAGATGGGTTGCTCAAGACTATGATCGAGGGAAGGATATTGGGCGAACACGGGTTATGGGACGAAAGAGAATAGGTTTTATGAATAGCATGAAGACGGGTAGATCGTATGCTGAGGCGAAAAAGGAAACACTATAGGTAGTCGGGCCCCTGAAAGTGTAGAAAACGGGAAGACATTCTCTGACTTATAGTAACACCTACCTTTAGCCGGTCGAATACTTAAATGAATGAAAGATACATTCATGACCATATACCCCACCCCCGCAATTCTTCCCGTCTTGAAGTTACGACCGCGCTCTCCCCATCCGTGCTCGACTACGATCGTTTTGCCCACGCATATATAAGCCTTAAGGTGGCCCTTGGGTCACTTATTCCAAGTATTATGAAAACTTAAATATAGCATCTTTGATGTGCGTTTTATGAACTTGGATGAAAACATGTTAGGGTTTCCTGAATAGTTTAAGTGTAATTTAGCCTTGATATTGAAGATTTAAACATGATTTTCAATGGAGATTGCTTGGGTTTCCGCAGAAAACGGCATCTTTAGCGAGAAAACACTTTACGGAAGGGTTTGGCAGAAATTAGTTCACAGTTTTAAATAAAATATCACATTCTTTCAGCAAATTGCTCACTTGCTTTTGGGGTTCATTCATATTAACATCTTCAAAGTCTTATTTCATTTTCAAATACCTAACATGAAAAAATTTGAATTCAAACTGATTATTGTAAATAGAAAGTCCTGGAAAATAGTATAAAAATTATATATATATGGGTATTACCGCATAATTGACACATTATTTATTAAAGTTGCTACCGAATTACTGCCGTATTTGAGGTCAATATGCGGTAATTCCACACAAATGGCGCTTCAGTTGGCTCATAAGGCTTGACGAATGTCATTGAAATATATATTTTTGTAGTAATCTGCATATTTTTTTCGTTAATTTTGGTTTTCAAGGGGTAACACATTTCATCAGTGAAAGAGGGATTTTAGAAAATAAATAGCATTTTGTGGATAAGTATTTGTTTTGACTCACATAGACCAGAACCTCCTTAAACATCACGTCGATGATGGGGTAGGCACCTTTGCCGACTTCGGCGACGTTCTTTTGGTTTCATACCCGTGTTTTTGTCCGATTCTTCCATATCTACATCTACATACCACCCTGCCAGCCGCCGAATGGGCGTGTGGCTGGGGGTGTTGGGTCACCAGCCGTCTAAAGATGTAAGGGATATGGTTTTGGGAGGTGAAATGGTGACGCGTATAACAAGTGTGTGTTTAAAAGAGCTCATTTTTTACTGTAGTCCATTATTGTGCGCGGAAAGAACGAGTTTTTGTACCTATCTGTTAGGCAACGAATCTCTCTTATTTTATCGCTTCTGTCAGACCTAGAAATGTAGTGAGGCGTCATGATAATATTCTCTGTACCGCTCTGAAACAACATCAGTTGTGAATTTCTCTAGGGGCTCCCACCTTAATCACCCTAAAAGCTGTGAAACACTTCACACTCTCTGATAGCAGTTTTCAACGAAGCGCGCAGCTTTTCATTGTATTTTATTAATGTTTTCGGTGAAATCTTTATGACCAGGGTCCCAAATGCTTCCGGCGTATTCGAGGTGTGCAATTCCTAGATTTCATCGGCGCTTGGTACTCATCAGAATTTCTCTTTGTTTCAAGGAATACTCGAAAATCAATTTTACGATGAAATCAAAGGAATTAATGAAGATCTTTCGCCAAAGATATGATGAAATCGACATTTATGGAATTTGAAGTGTCAGCCTAGTCTATCTGCTGTAAACATCACCCTTACGCTTTTTTATCTCATTAATATTGATCTGGAGTAGTCTATATCTAATCATAATGCTCTTGCGTATTTATCGTTCGACGAGGGTTTGTTAGTATCGTTGCTCATGTTTCATAGCGGAATGGTTTTTGCCGGTACTAATCAGAAAATATACACAATTCCAGATGTTGGTGTTGTGTTCCGACCGTATCCTCTCACTTTAGAGGACTTAAGAAATCTCTTCGATGCGTTGTGGTACCATTATCATGGAAATTGCCTTCTTCAGCTTCTATCAGTGGCAACTTCGCCCTTGTGGCGTTGGTGATACCTTTACTCAATCTCGTCCTCCCGTCTTAACATGCTTTAATCTTATCTCTGTTGTCCATAAGTATCTCGTTTTCCTCGACTTGTTTTCATTCCCTTATTTTACCCATGGCAAGCTGTGGCGAACGGTGGTGAAAAAACGTACTTGTTTCGCCTGTCTTAAACCCCACTTTATCTTTATTCCTGTGTGTGGCTTGACCGGTGGTCATGGATCTTTCAGTGCACACACTTATAATTTTACCTGTAATTCTGAAGTAATATTAGGGCCTTATTTCAGTTAAGTACATCTGTTCATGTGCTGGAACTCGCCATGCATGCAGTGATGGAAATGAAACCAGAATTGCACGAGTAACGTTTTTGCCTTTTATTTCTTGTCATGAAAGCACGTAATGACTTGAGTTTCCAGCGCGGAATTCGCGATATATGTGCTAATTATATTCAAATGTGTGTGTGTGTGTCTTTCACTCGGCTTTTATATTCGTCAGCAACCATCATAAGAGTACGACATGTATTATTTCACGTTTAAAAGAAAATCTGTACACATTAAATCGGTATATCATGAAATATATATCACATGTCAAATGGCCACGGCCGCGCATTGAACCGCCTAAAGAACAAATCGATAAAATGGGATTTTGTTGCTTGTATCTAAAAATATCGCCAATAAGAAGACACATACAAATAAAAGAATAAGTCTGTACAGACACAAAAATCGCTCCTAACTCCTCAATCCCATCAAAGCCTCGACCCTCCTTTCATTAACTTCCCAGAGTTTGAAGTTTCCCTCGGTATTTATTTAATTGCTGTAAACTTTTTAACCGTACATTTTACTACCCTTTTTCTTCACCGTGATCGTTATTTTCGGCTTTCCCACAAACCTTTATATTTTTTGTCTTTCTTTTTACCGGGCTTTAATTGAATCCCGTGCTAACCACACAAAAATCGGAACTGATTGTCCTTGACATACGTCGTGTTACACTTTTTTCTTGAAGACTTCTATGCTTGTTAAATGCAAATGCGAGTGGCCTTCTTCTGCCTCCTGGTTCTTCCGTCAATGGCTGATATTTAAAGTTGACAATCCATTTCAAAACGTAATAAACTTTTGCTGCAACTCGTAAATAATTTCGTTGGATGTTTTCTGTTGTTTGTTGCGCTTTCTTTGCTAAGAAAAACATATTCGAAAATTATTTAGCTTCTATCTTGGTACTTCAATATTTTTATATTTGAAGTTTAAATTTTAACTCATGATCTCTATTTCGTCTATGATAAAGTTTATTCTGCTCCCGCTAATGATTTCCCATATACTTCCTCTATTTCCTGATCCGAAGAGTCTTCTGGGGTTATACATGAAATGATTTCTACGCCGTAAAAAAAGACGTGGGAAGTGCAAGAGATGCAAAGAATATGCCGCCCATTTCCTCGTGATATCTCTCCTGGTTCTAGTCCAACTGTATTATGTAAGTGTGTTGCCTCACCCGGAATGCAATGGTGATGAAAATTTTCAATTTATTAATAGCTCTGCTCCGTTATTTATCTTTTCTCGTGTTTTTTTTATTTATTAAATTGATGGAATTTTTATGAAATGGAGCTTTAAACAGCTGGCATATTCGTGAACTAGTTTTTCTACATTATTGGCCCAATATTAAAATAATTGTTCAAAGCAGGAAAATCACGATCGTTATTGTAGGTTCATTACGAAAATATGTGATCTCATTTGAGGCCATTCTAATTTCAATAGCGAAGTAATTGCTCTTTTTGACGGCTAAGCCACCATGATATTTATCATTTTTAATGAAATAGCATAGACGAAATATATAGGGGGCTACAGGTTCATTTAGAAATATTATAATAGTTTTTTAGGTTGAAAATGTAAAACTGACATTTGCTTTCAGTTTGGGGAATGTTGAAAACCAAAGGGTAAAACGACGGGAATCCTACCATTAAGTTTTACAGACCATTAATATGTGCTTCATTTTTCTCTTCCTTTTCATCTTCCGCTCATATTTATTTACAACACTGTACGTACGTCATATTCCATTGTTTAAAATTATAACGATATTTAAAGCCTTTATTTTGATTGTGATTTTCCTGCCAGTTTTAAAGTCAAATAATGGGTACTTACATACTTTTGTCGTTTTACAGATGAAAACATGAGTAATGAGAATATGAAATTAGTCCCCTATGACGTCGTGTTTTCCATCCCTGTGACAAGGGAAGGGTAAACTCTCAGATTGCTCTATGTAGTCTTGAAATTCAGATATTACCACTTCACTGCATACTTGTGCATTTCAATCATTCTGAGAAAGCATATTTTTAGAACGTTGGCTTAGATTAATTTAAGGTAGTTTGAGCGATATATCATTTTACTTAGAAGTCAATGAATTTGGTCTCATTCAAAAGAAAAATATCTCGCCCCTCTAATGACACCAAAAATTCAACTCCTTACTACATCACTTTCCGAGATATTTGCAAAAAAATGCCAGCCCTTTAATGCGAGAAATGGTTCGTGTATGCACCCCAGAGAGACATTACTTACAAAATGAGGTATTTCTAACACTTAGTAGTTGTAAAAAAACTAACAGCGTGTAGTTTGTATCTTTTCTCAACTATATTTGAACATTAATCATATTGTCACCGCAGTGGGTTCTTGGGTATCACAAAAAACCTTCCGTTTTGAAGGAGTTTCAAACGCACCGTGCGAAAAAAAACTGAGTCAAGTTAAAGACTTATTTAGATATTTTCATTTAATTACTTATAATTTCTGTCATATAAAACTATATTATTGCACCATTAATAATGCAATATTAAATATATTATGCCCAACAGATGGTGAAATTAAAACGTAATTTCGAATATAGTCTCTATTATGACTAGGGAACTATCTCGCTCAGACTACCTTAAGGCTGAAGCGTGTGGGATTTTTTTTAAGTGTGGGAAATTGTACGAGGCTTTAGTCAATCTCTCGGGCGCTTGACTTCCATATTCTCGAGAAGAGTAACAAGTACTCCTATTTCCTGACCTATACAACCTTTTAATCAAGTTTTAAGGCTTAATATTAAGATATGATTTGTCAGAATCGCATTTGATCACCTGTGGTGGAAGTAACGCTTTATTTTGAGGTTTTATGTCTCCACCGTCGCGGGTGGTGACCGAACATCAAGCGGCGTTCTCGGTGGAGACAGAATGAGGCTCGCTTACGAAATATTTCGTCACATTTCAAACGAGACTCGTTCTCCGTTAAGGGATTGTCCTCATTACACTCCGATTCATAAGGGCTGCGGCAGAGTGTGCCCTTGCTCCCTCCTTACGCGATGGTGACCCTACGAGAAAAGAATCGCAGGAAGTGACGTCATTCTGAACGCATCCAATTTTTGTTCGTTGACTAGTAAAATCAACCTAATTATAGCAGAATCAACCTAATAAAGTACCAACATCTCAATTCGAGCCAGTTCGGTATAAATGTGTCTCTTTCTGCATCAATTCAACAAACGATGGTCCGAAAGGGTGTCGGATTTTGCTCAAACTTTGCATACGGGTAGCATGTGACCTCTTAATTCTTCATGCATCGACATGTTCACTGTCCATTGGCTTAATGAAACATCATAATCATTTTTCCTTGGTATTTTATCCGAATAAATCGAGATGCAATGCTATTCATTGGCTTACTCAAGCATCATAATGATTTGTCATTGGATCCTATGGCTGTTTGACTTCAGCACTCTAACCTACCTTGTCCCCAGTAACTCCTCCGTCTCGCATTCAGTTTTGGTTGGCCCGAGTATTCGGGTGGACCTCTTGGATCTTTTCCTTTCTCGTGCCCTTCTTTTATTACAAATCTTTTACAAATAGTTTGTGTCTGAAAGCGTGGCCTATCCAACTGGACCTTGTCTTCCTGAAAGTATTCCATGTGGCTTTCTTCCTCATAATTCTTCTGCTCACTTCCTCGTTGCTCATCCCATCTGTTATCTTGTTATTTTATCTTCGGCTTCTGCTTCCAGCCCCTTGTTTCTAAAGCCTCTAGTCTCTTCCTTCCAAATGGTATACTTATTCCCATTACGTTAATCCCCTTGCACAAGGCGAATATTTGCTAGTAGGTATATCTTTCATATGATTATAATTTATTCGTCCTATTAAAAATAACTGACAATTATGTTTTACAACTTGGAAATAAGGCGGTATCCTAGAGAGACATATGCCTCCGTTTCGGATACTAATGAATAACGTACATTTATAGGATAGGATCTGATTTTTAGGATAAAATTTCCATTAGAATACTCGTTCTTAGGTGAAATAACGATGTTGTCGGTAACAGGGGTAGATATATTTAACTCTGGAAGCCAGAAGATGGTAAAAAATACCCAATGGAACTATTTTTCTATATTTTGATAAGTCGGTAACCATTGTTTAACTAATATGAAAAAACTCAAAGTCGAACTCTGATGTTGTGAAATCGAAACCATTCAGTTATCTAATATAGTTACAATTTATTTCTACTGATAAGCTATTTAGCGGTTTATTTTGGTCCGATAAAATAAGCTCATTAATACAATATTCAATTTGCTAAAGGCAGGGGAAGGGAATCGGATATTGTAATTGCTTGACAGAATTACCTGTTAGCCACTCTAATTCCGATTTAGATTGTATGCAACATGAGTACCAACATGTCAATCCGATCCAGTTCGGTATAAATATGTCTTTCCGCCTCAATTCAACAGACGACGGTCCGTAAGGGTCTCGGATTTTGCTCAAACTTTATATACGGGTAGCATGTGACCTCGAACCATGTATTCTTAAACCGTTTTGAAGGAAAATGTTTTACTTGATTTATACGTGTTTAAATTTTACCAGAAATCAGAAATGCATGCCCTGAATTGCGTTTTTACTCATTTCTCTGCTTATGATTGGGCGATTCCACGCAAACTCAACCAGAACCGTGATTCGACCATTTCCGGTTTTCACGATTTTTGGCACATAGGAAGAATACGACGAGGAATGACGATTTGCCAAATTAGTCTTCTGTATTCATAAATGTTAATGTTATGACACTTCAAATATAACAAATTACCGCAAATTGGCGCGCCGCAACTCCGGATTCTATCTCCAATAAATGACGATTTACCGGTATTTTTTTAATATAATGACTTTTTGTAATTAAAAGACATTGATCTGTGTTTTCTATCAACATTTGGCTTCCTAGATCTGTACTCTGAGCTGAGATAAATAAATAAT
The DNA here is from genome assembly GCA_963169105.1 of Ceriagrion tenellum. NCBI lineage: Eukaryota > Metazoa > Arthropoda > Insecta > Odonata > Coenagrionidae > Ceriagrion > Ceriagrion tenellum. The sequence goes on from OY720637.1 coordinate 129,470,566, forward strand.
AACACACGGTCAAACTTAATTTTTTTCGAACAGCAAGGACACAGGACTGTACATTAAGAGCATAAACTTTAATTTGTGGCTCACAACCGCGGCACAATGGAGCAACAAAAACGGAAAGATGACAATGTTGCTACTTTTGGCGCTTGACAAGCTTTTAAGCTATGTTTGACAACTCATTAACGAAACCAAATTTATTCTTTCCGCTTAGATAGGTAGAGTTGTTGATATAGCTTCATTCACGCTACTATTGTTCACCTCCGGTTTTTCAAAGTCACTACCACTCATTAGGTATTCAGCGCACTTCGTATCCAGGTGCAAGGAGGTGGATGGGGAATATTTTTTGCGTACTAAGTCAACATAGTGACGTCCTGGGTATCTCCTCGTAATTAAATTAAAAAAGAAGCCAAATATTGATAGAAAGCACAGATGAATGTCTTTTAATTACGAAAATGTCATTATATTTAAAATAATACCGGTAGATCGTCATTTATTGGAGATAGAATCCGGAGTTTCGGTGGACCAATTTGCGCTAATTTGTTATATTTGAAGTGTCATAACATTAACTTTTATAATTAAAGAAGACTGATATTAGGAAAATCGTCATTCCTTATAGTATTCTTCCTATGTGAAACGCAAAAATCGTGAAAATCGGAAGTGGTCGAGCCGCGAGTGCAAAGCCATTTGATTGAGTTTGCGAGGAATCACCCAATTGTCGTGGAGCAGCGAAATATTCTTCGCTTCAAAGCCTTTTTCGAAGTTGGTGATTCTGAATACAATTTATCTTCTTTGATTTCCTCTTTTCATTTAATTTAAGTGGAAAAAATTGTTAAAAAACGTTTCATAAAAACTCATCTGAATCGCTCGAAACCTTTTTGCATAATCTGTACCTACCTGACCATCCTGAAAACGTATCCCATAGTTACCTACACAATTACTCACTTATAACATTTTAAAAAGATTTGCACATATCTCACGCCCGGGTCTGCGGACTCGACCCTGGGCCTACAAGTATCATGTAGCCGACTCGTATTACGGGCATACGCATACACGGATTGCTCCAGCTCATAATATTGTTTCTAACCGTATTATGAAAAACTAGTTAGTTAGTATTTATATTTGTTAATAGTATTGAAGATTAAATCGATTCCGCCTACTTGATTAGTCGAAGATTAACCTCAATACTTCTTTTTTTCCATCTCTCCCGCGGTGGTGGCGTCCTCAGGTGGAGGCGTCGGACACCCTGACGTCGGTGGCCGCCCGCTTTGACACGACGCCGTCGGAGCTGTGCAAGCTCAACCGTCTGGCCTCGCGGCTCATCTTCCCGGGGCAACTGCTCTACGTCCCGGCCAAGGGCGGCGGGGGCGACGGCGCAGAGGATGGCGGGGACGGCGGCGGGGGCGAGGAGGGAGGCGCCGGGGGCCGCAGGCGGAGCTCCGGGTCCTCCGTCACCACGCCCACGGGCGACCGGAGGCCCGGAGACGAGGCGGAGGAAGAGAAGGGTGAGTACGAACATAATGAAATAATCATCATTTGAAATGATAATTAATTTTACCTCATCATTATTCATATCCAGATTAATAATAGATACAATTAGGTATCAATTATGTAGCTGAACCAAATATTATTACAGAAGCAGTGTAAGAAATGGGTCAATCATATTTTATTCCGTTAAAACATATGAAAAATAAATACGTAAAACTCTATATGAAAGAGAATCTTCAACAAATTTTTATATTTCAGACATAGGCATCGGTAGTGCGTGTAATGCTAATCTATAATCATAGATAAATACATTGAATGAAGCAACTCAATTTTACTCTCAGCATGTGTCTCGATAATCTATCACTGTTTTTCTATTATTCATTTGCCTATCTTAATTATCGTGTACATACCTCCAAAAATAATTAGTTATGAATGTACAATATCCCTCTAAACGCGCTTGAAACCCGAGTTTTTATAGCCCGCCGATATGATATCATCCCTTGATGTTTTTTTATCTATTTCCATTACTTGGGCCATTAGTGTTTTAAAACCATGATTTATGACTTCCATTGTTTTAAATTTGTCCTAAAATTCGATCATATGTTATATTATTGTATTTATCGCACCAGTCATGTTTTAGGATACTTTTTGTAATCAACTTCTTTTCCATTTTTTGTGCAATCATTATTACTGATTCCGTTTCTTTTCTAAAGTTATTGTGTGAGACTTTCAGTTCTTCGTTATCGATTGTTGGCCAAAAAATGTAATTTTTTAAAGAAATTGGTTATTTTGAAAGAAAGACGTTATACACGTCTTTCTGTCATATTTTGGCTTAAACTCGAGATGGAATATAATTACGTCGAACCCTTCGATCACATTTTTTGCATTGAAATTTGGATTAAATGTTGATATTTCTGAAATTTTTATGGCATATAAATTATTAAGGGTATTGTATGGTAAGAATTTATGTTCATCTCATTTATTTAAGCCCCTTACTCGTTGGTTGATTTGAAATCATTGGGAACCTTTGTCAAGTCATGCGGTAGTGAAAGGTATGACGAGGTTATACGTCACGATTAGTAATATTTGCGTTATAATTTAATATTTGCGATGATTAAGTAATGCTGTTTCATGAGAGATTTCTAATGAAATTTTGAATTTCAATACCAAGTGGAAAAAATTTATTAAAGACTTCAAACATTCTATGGTCCATGGTTAAGCTTTTCAAATTGAGCGCCGCTTCCAATATGGCGGCCGGCCGTGTTATTTATTTCAAATCGAAGTTCGCAGTAAGGCATGAAGGACGCAGGAAACGGTATGAATCATATTTATCGTATTATTTGGTGTTATCAATACAGTTTTATTAATTTGTCATTCTAGGGCTCATTTTATAAAACGCCTTATATCGACAACAAGACAATATCGAGTGACGGAACGCGGCGAGTTCCAAATCTGTAATGTTTACATTTTGTTATGATCATTGGAATGCTGAAAATTCTTGATAAAACGTCGTATGTACTCTGAGACTTCATTCATTTTATATAGAATACGATGAGAAATGTGTGAAACGTATCCTACACTTGGTGTTCTTTTTATTGGATATAAACACCGGGCTCCTTTCAGTGTGACGTGTGTAAAACCTTGGCTATTTTTTCGTAAAGCATTAATCAGGTGGTCTGTCAGCTATATTCAAGAATGATTACCATATGTTTATTTGTGTCATGGTTTGTCATTTAATCTGCTGTGTCTTAAAACTTATACATCTCTTTCAGAGCTTTTAGACATTCTGCGGCCATCCTCTCCTAAGCCGTGCTTAGAACGAATGAGATCCAGCCCATCACCCCCTCATGGCGTTGGCGATGGGACAGAAGAGAGGCACGTGGATAGAGAATGTCTTGAGAGGTTTCTTAAGATAAATGTGCGGCACATAACTGATGGACAGGTAAAATGTTTTTCCTAATTCATTGTTATTTTTATCCAATTTACTCATTATGCATCTTCTTAAAAGAAGTAGTGATAAATTAGAAATGCATTTATTAGCAAATTACTTCCTCTGCATTTTCCATGAGTTAGTAATTTGGTTTCTCATTAAAAATGGGGTAAAATACTTCACAACTTGTCATTTTATGAAAGGAAGAGAATGCTCTCCTCTTCCAGGAAGTATAACTTTTTGTAATCATATATGTATATATAGTTTTGTTTGATTAATGACAACTATCTGATGCATTTCAGGGTGTTGTTGGAGGAGTGCTTTTGGTTACTCCGAATGCAGTGATGTTTGACCCGAATGTCTCGGATCCTCTTGTTATTGAACATGGCCCAGAGTCATATGGTGTGATTGCTCCAATGGAGTACGTGGTGAATGCGGCCATTTACTTCGACATTGCCCACATGAGAGTGAGGCACATGTCCAAGGACACCCCCAGGTAGGACTTATCCCTCCTCTTCAAATACTAATTCAACTACTTATTACCCTGTTTAAACTTTTATGTTGTGTTTTTCTAGAATTGTCACCTTTTAATTTTATTTTTTCATTTGGCCTATCATTATTAGTATTGTTCAAAACTAGAATATTACCTCCAAATGTAAGTAAATCCGTTGACCCCTCAAACGGTTTTTAATCAAAATCTATTCTTTTGTGTGTGACATGATGGGGAAGTCATTAGGTTTGTATTACTATGATAGATAATGAGTGAATGCAGGCTGAAAAAGTCAACTTTTTATTGACCAGAAGGAAGAGAGATATCTGATAAACAAGTGGTGATACTAGTTAACGTTTTTCTGTTTTGCAATATGACTTGTTGTCTTGTTAATTGGGCAGACAGAAGAAATACAGTTTTGAAATATTGTACCCTCAGCCTGATGTCTTGCAAATATCATATTCTCTCCTCTAGTTCATTAATTGTTGACACAGATCGTTCCTACCACTCAGATTAATTTTTTATATCTGTACATTCCTTGTTGGAGTTACCTTAGGAAAAAAGATCTATTCTATTTTTTCCTTAAGTTTTAGGATCCTCCTGAAAGTAGAAAATAAGCTGTATTACTCAACATGAATCGTTCCTTTTTTAATATTCAACCTCATTGCTGTGATTTCTCCTAACCATGACAGCATATCTCCGTAGGCTTGTTTTTTCCCGTCACATGCTCTTTTTCCATTGAATCCCTTTGATTTCTGCTTCCATGTTTGACTGATTGATCCCTGAATGTTCTAGGACTGACCTCCCCAAACCAGAGATCTACCACGGGAGGGGAAGCAGCCACATGGACGAGGAGGAGTGCCCCTCCACTCAGCACTCCCCAGGCAAGGACTCCCTGCTTGTCAAGGATGAAACCTTTCCCGAGCTTGCCCCGAGGTCATCCCCGGAAGGGGAGGACGAAGAGGACGAGGAGCCGAGTCCAGAGGGCAGCGTGTGCTCATTCCGGGAAGTGGGCGGTGGTGCTGGCGACGATGCAGCCATTCCATTCAGAGGAGGTGATGCGTTCCCTAAGGCTTTTGAGAGGGACCTGGTGACACCTCCAACGATGCTGGATGGTGGGAGTCACCCAGCTGAGGGAGCCACTCCTGGAGGGGTCTCTGGAGGGACTCCAGACCTCTTGAGGAGGGAGGCAAAAGGACCTGGAGCCAGCCCTGATGTCTTACCAGCCATTGGGAATACCAAGGGAGAGAGCGTTGAGGTTAGTCTGCGTCTTTTTCCACTTCTTGGTGTCGGAAAGAAGTTAACTAATGATGTAAACAACCAATTAAAGCATATCAGTGTGTTTACTATAATGATTATAATAGGTTTTATTGATCCATAGGTCTAATTACAAAATGTTAGGCACTGTCCATAGATACAAATATGTGAATGCTCTCTCTCAAGGCATGAACTTTTACCAAATCTTTTACCACTTCTTGAACAGCTTTGCATATGGTCATAATCTAATATTTTGTGGAAATGTATTTGAATGAAATGTTGAAGTAAAGAGAATCACTGTATAATACCAGATTATGATGATCGATGAACAAATCCTTTCTTTGCCTTGATAAGTTGGAATGCGTGAATGCCCTCTCAATGATGAAATGGGACTCATCTTTCTCAAAGCACACTCACTCATATGTATACATGCTTACAACAGTTATGACATTATCTAATACAAAATGATTTTTGTATGATGACTGGTGTGGCACTCAAAATACATCTCATAGATGTTTTTTTAACGTTTAGAGGGTTTGATGAGGCTCACCAAAAGATAGTTCTGTATTTCATTTGAGAGAAAAATATTTTCAAGGCACAACATAAGTAACTCTATGGTTCAATTAATGTCAAGGTGTTAATCTGAAAGAAATAGAATTTGAGCTTTCTGGCCTGGCACATAAATGGAACAATGTGCCCTGGCAAAATTTTTGATCATGCATTAATTTGAAGATTTATATACGAGGTGTGTTCAAAAAGTAAGGTGACTTTTCAAATTTTGCAGGCAACATACATTCGATTTTTTTTGTTTTGTTGTGTTGGTACACATGTCCCAAACATTTGTTTACAGTTTCAACAGTATAGCATATTTAGTTTGTTATTGACAGATACAAATGTTAGACGTGTTTTGGTGTGCTCTGCTATCAATAAAAATGGATCAAAGAATTTGCATCAAATTTTGTTTAAAAAATGGAATGAAGTGCTCCAAAACACTTGAAATGTTGACTGTGGCATACAGTGAGTCTGCTCTGAGTAAAAAAAATGTTTATAAGTGGTACACGCTCTTTCAAGATGGCCGAGAAGATGCCAAAGACGAACCTCGCTCTGGAAAAAAAATCGTCTATTCACTATTAGAGAAGTTGCTGAGGATGTTGGCATACTGGTTGGCTCGTGCCATGCAATTTTTTCGGATGTTTTGGGCATGAGCCATGTGTCAGCAAAGTTCGTTCCGAAACTGCTTAATTTTGACTAGAAGAACCGTCGCTTGAGCATCGTTCAGGAGCTGTTGAATGACGTCAGTATGATCCTGATTTGCTCTAAAGGATCATAACTGGTGATGAATCATGGGTATATGGTTATGACGTTGAAACCAAAGCCCAATCGTCCCAATGGAAGTACCCAGGAGAACCAAGATCAAAAAAAGCACGCCAAGTTCAATCAAATGTCAAGGTTTTGCTCACTGTTTTCTTCGATTACCGTGGCGTAGTGCATCAGGAGTTCTTACCACAAGGTCGTACAGTCAATAAGGAGTATTACCTTGAAGTTATGTGCCTTTTGCAAGAAGCAATACGAAAAAAACGTCTGGAATTGTGGGAAAACAATTCATGGCTTTTGCATCACGATAATGCACCTGCTCACTCATCATTGCTTGTGAGAGATTTTTTGGCCAAAAACAACACCACAATCATGCCTCAGCCACCATATTCACCAGATTTGGCCCCCTGCGACTTTTTCCTGTTCCCAAAACTGAAGAGACCTATGAAAGGATGGAGATTTGCAATGATTGAGGAGATAAAGACTGCATCTCTGGAAGAGCTCAATGCTATACTAAAAAGTGCTTATCAGAATTGCTTCGAGGATTGGAAAAAGCGTTGGCACAAGTGTATTATATCTGGGGGGGGGAGGGGGGATTACTTTGAAGGGGACAACTTGAATATTGAAGAATAAATAAATATTTTTTCATAAAATATAAAGTCACCTTACTTTTTGAACACACGTTGTATTATCCTTTTGTCAGTGAATAAGGGGATTTGCAATTTCCCTGGTTGGTTTTCCCTTTTTATGGCAATTATTTACCTTTGGTGAAGTCTTTTTGGGTCTTTCACTTTGTGAAATATTTGTTTTCAAATAGGCTCTAGTCCTAGAGCACCTAGTGGAAGACTTGAGAAAATTTCACCTACAATATTGGCTATGAAAAAATGAAATAAGCCTGTTCCTTCAACCTAATCATATATAAATATCATAAATATAAGCCTGTTCCTTCAACCTGAAGATTTAATTTGGAATAGATTCCAAACTGTCGTCATCAGCGATTAAGTACCATGCAAAAGCACTGGGTGATATTCATTATCAACTATGACAACCTTGTGGAAGCCTTCATTTGAGCATTTGGTATCTTAGTGATTTTTTATTTGTACTAATTTGTTCCCACACCTACTCACTTTATGCCTTCCATTGTTTACAGGAAGTGGATGGAGTAACGGGACAGTGTGGTGTAGTGGTTTCTTCAGAAGAGCCCAAGTCAATGTCTCTGGATAGCTCAGGGGATGGACACGAGCAGAGGGTTAGTGTAGACATGGAGGCAGTGAGTGCGGAGCACGGAGTGGATGGGAACCTGGAGAAATTGAGCTGCCATGATTCTGGAATTGACATCCGAGAGAGTTCCGGGGGAGTTACGGGAGTTTGTATGAATGTGAGTGTCAGTTCGGGTCGCACACCCACACCGCCGACTGTGTCGTCGAGAAAGAAGGCATCATCTGTGTCGTTTAGTTTGGACTCTGGAGAAGGGCCGCATCCCGACGATGTGGAAGTGAAAAGTGAAGGGGCAGACAAGACCAAAGTAGTGCAGAAAGCAGCCACAGTGGAGGATGTGGAGAAGCAGGAGAGTAGAAAGACTAAGGTGAGTGCTTGCTTTCATACATCTGAATTCTGCATATATTTGGGTCCTGAGATGATTTGTGTATGTGGTTGAAAATTCTTGATCATGCATTCATTTAAAAAGTATCATGACAAACTACTCGAGCATTCCATGAAGGTTGGCCCTCAAAACTTGAAATATGCTGGCTACCTCGTGCTGTCTCTGGTGAGAAATTTTATGTACCCTTCTCTTTATTTAGTGGGCATTGCATATGGCTTGTTAGTGGCGTCTTTTACAACAAGTGGATTCAAAGGTCCAGCCGGCCAATCAACATGTGCCTGACTAGCTCAGGCGTTAGGTATATAAAGGAACATGATTCTCTGCAGCTCATTCAGGACGTGACGACGCTAGCTGTAATGTTAGCGAAACTGTTGTCCGTTAAAATGAAGCAATGGGGAAAGACCCAAATAAACTGAACTCAATAAATCACAGCGGAAGCCTCAGTGCCAATTTTTTAATATTGTTTTAATGTGGTACCTTCGTGAGTATTCCCAATGACCATCATTGCAATGTAGGTGAAAATGAATGCACCTGTTGCAGCCTTGAACAGATTCTTATTTTTCAATCCAAATCTCCTATTTTGGGTCCTCGTGTACACATATCCTGTTTTGAAGTCTGGTACGAAGCAAGTTCTGTTTAAACAAGGAATTCTAAATTCTTTATTTTAACCGGACAGGCTTAATGCATTCAAAGTAGAATCAGAGTCCTGCAAATATCGTCTTTGGCACACGATGGAGGTTTATAAACCTCGTACACATTTCCTGTAATAGATATTTCCTCTCTAGCATATACAAATTAACTTTTAGGTCAGAAAAATAGCCAGATATTATTCAAATCATCAAATAATTCATATCTCCTCGATCGTTATTGAATATTCGCCACAGTCCCAAGTTAACAACAATTAACTACGTCTGTTTATGATTCAACTGAAAAGACTTTTTTCGAAGTGTCGCCAAGGACTGGGTGAACTAGTAGTGGAAATTTAGGCAACACGTAGCCTAGGCAACAATTCCAAACATTTAAATCCACAATCTATATTCATGGTTATATTTTACCCTGTGAAAACCTTGGTGCCAGAAAACTTGATAGGTCGGTGTTATTTTTTCCCTGCCATGCTCTCATGCAAATTGAGATAGAGTCTGCATCATCCCTCACTTTGTTCACGTTTTCATGATTTTGTCTCATAGGCAGTCGCCCAGAGCATTTATGCCATTGATAACTTTTCATACTTCCCAGAGAGGGTCCAGGATACAAACACATTTATAGCTTCAATCACTAATCTGAATGAACTGTTTGTGTAGTTTGTCACATTACATGCCCAGATGGTTGTACATTATCAACTTCAATATTACATACATCCATTTAGGTTGGTATGGACAAAAATCATCTCACTTATGGAAGAAAATGTTGAACTGTGCCATTTGATTTCGCCTTATGTTTAACTTGTCAGTGTACAAATTTCATACCTGACACATAATTGGTTATTCTCATTTTAATTGAAGTACTAGGCTGATACACTTCTATCTCGTAATAGAGTTACTAGTTATATATCCCCAATATAACTCTCAGCTAATGTACGTAACTGTTTGATGCTTCTAATTATCAAGGCAAGTTGCTCTGGTAGACCTGTGAATGTGGGAAAAGAGAGTTTCTACCAGCCTTTCCCAGTTCTAGCATCCCTTTCAATCAATTTGTCAGGCATTATGATTGGCTGCTAATTTCAATTTTCAACATGAGTGGCAGTGGAAAAGTCCTTGCCTGGTAACCCTAGGGCCATGGGTTTGAGTCCTGCCTGGGTGGATTTTACACCATTCAGGGCATGTTTATGTGTGTTATTCTGCTGTTAATTGTTAACCCTTTTGCGCTGGAACCATGTGGAGGGAAATACTTCCCCATTACGAGTCTCACGAATATTTCCTGTAATTCCCTGTGCGAAGCTCTCTCACAGCGACAAAAGGCAGAGGTATTCTCCCCTTACATCTTGGGACCCAGCCCAGTGGGACATAGGGTCTTTTCCTTGGCTGCTGGCCTACACCCTCCATAGGATTTAGTCTCTTTAGTAGCATGAGTGACTGAAACTTACTGAAATGGCTGGTTTTTTTGCCCTGTTTCTGGATTATGAAAAGTATTTGGACTGTAAAAGAACTTGTGTTTTTCTAATGGTTTAAAATTTTTAAACTAAATTCTAGCATTTATATTGATGGATTTAGTGTAGCAATCTTTGGATTCTGCAGTATAAATTATGAGTTCAAATTTTCTCTTTCTAAAATTGCAAAAACATATTCTCTCTTCCTTTTTCATCTGGGCTTTCAACCAGCAGTGCATTTATTAATGCATATACGTTCTATTAATCTTGTTTAGTTAGGTGCTTGAACTCTGTTCGTATTACCACTAGGATTTCATTTGATCTTTGCTTATACTATATTCATTTCAAAATTAACGTTTTAAGAGTATGCAAGAAGTATTTGTTTAGAAAAACACTGCATGTAGCAGTCTTGGGTCACGAGGAGAGGATAGCTAATGAGATGAAGGGCTGAGAGGAGTTGCCAAGGAGAGGGCCTGGAATCTTGCTAAGCTGGGTCTTGAGGGTATTGCATACCTGGGTTGTTTTGGCAGCGGTCACTTCCCTTCACCAGGCATCAGCTATTGCTGGCATTCATTCTTATAGGCTGAAAGTCCTCGCTGCATATGGTTGGCATTCATTATTTTGCATGGAAAATCCTTGTCATATATGTGCGGCAAGTGTGAAAGACACCATAATAAGAGCCCATAGCAGCTGTTCACGGTGGAAATGTGGATTAAATATTCATGTATTGAGATAATAATAATAGGGTGATAGTTTTTAAGGCATTCTCCCCATCTTTGTGTTCATTGCTGACCTCAGTTTCTCCAGCCATCCTGCTGCCATCTTCAGGTTCGAAGTGGCGTTATTTGCTTTTGGTCCCCCTTAACTTTTTTGCTGCGCATTACAAGTATGTATTGTTATGGATGGCCTATCTGTATGTAACAAAGTTTGGCAAGTACATCTCATCATCATTAAACTGACGTTTTTCATTTCTCCATGCATGTAAATAAAAGTCCAGTCCTGGGGAAAGGGTTAAGTTGTGAATTATGAAAAAGAAAACTTAGTTTGATTCCACCAATAAATTGGTGGATTCACGCAAGGTTTTGTTTTTCATTATTCATAATGAACTTCCACAAAGTTGAGCGTGAAACCATTGAGATCGGGTCAAGTAGTCTTTGCATTTTAGGATCCTCCAGATTGGTGAATTGGTTTTGTCTCTCCTGTCCTGAAAATTCTCCTCAAGCACTCAAAAGATTGTTCTCATCCTCTCGGTTGTAGTTGTTTGGATGCATGGCTCTGTCAGTGGCAAAATTAAAAATGGTAGTTTTGGATAGCAACTGTATTCATTACCTCTGTACTTCCTTGCTCCTCTTAATAATTGTAGCTTTTACGAATATAACTTACTGATGCTCCTGAATGTGTGCTTTTGGAACTGAGCTGTGAGGAAAATGTGCCCAATGGCTATTGACATAGGTTGTCAACTTTGTAAATACTAGGTGTTATTTGCTTGATCACTTCCAGCTGGCTGCAATGGGTCTACAACCTTGCTGGAGTATGGTAGTATTAGAAAAACTCAGACAACTTAGAACTCTTACACTATTGAATGGGATAAGTAGTGATTAATATGTCTCATGGTATAATGTTAAATAAATACAAAATTGCATAGAAACTTTTGCTGTGTTATGTGAGCATCATTTTGCTAGATCTGATATAAACTTCTCTGATTCCAGGTTTTTAAGCGCTTATCTTACCCGCTGTCGTGGATGGAGGGTTTTGGTAGTGATAAGGATGTGTCAAAGGATCCAGGCAGTGGAGGCAATCCACCCAACTCAGCACCACCTCAACCTCTTCCCAATCAGCAGCAACAACATTCATCTGTATTTTCAAAAGTTTTCTCAAGGTAAAATAAAAATATATATTACAGAGGGAGTTTTTTTAGCCTTGGGCTATTTCTATATTTACCTACATTTTAGCTCAAAATAATTTTCTTGTGAGCTTCTAAGGTTGTAAAAATGCCATCAGAATCCCTTGGGTAGAGTTTAGTGTAAGAAATTGAGAGCTCCCCCAAGGTGCCTCATTTCATATCAACTAAATATGCGCCATACATTTTGATGAGTTAGTCTCTGATTTGGTTTCATTTTCATCAAAGCTTACATCAACCATTATATTTCTCAGGCTTAACTAGAATATCAGTCTCATATTCAGGTAGACTTGAAAGGTATTACATATCCTAAAATTCTTTTTCATTCCATTAGTGGGTTATTGATGAATAGAGTATTGCTATTCTCCTGGGAAGAAATGCAAGAATAATATTTTCTGTCCTGGGCTCTAGAATTTTTTCCATAAGAGTGAACATATGTATATACTTCATGCTTTCTTCTTTCTGCTAAATACATAAAAACATCTTCATACCTATCCAGAAGCTACATATCTAATGTAACAATTCAAAGAATGACTATTTTGTCTTTGCTCTAATGAGGTAAATATTCTTAATTTTAAGTGCAAAGCATTCTGTTTATTTTTGTGAATATCATAAAACATTATAATGATTTTATTGTGATCTATATGTGAGTAATATAAGACCGGGTATTAATTTGACTTGATGAGTCAAAGTTTCATAAATGCTGCAGTATTTCTGTGGGGTGGTAGGAGAAGTAATTGTTCAAAGGATATGAATGGACATTTTGAGGATATAATGAATTCTACGTGTTAATGCTTACTAAAATGATCTTATGTGATTTTGATCTTTGATAACCTGAAAAAAATTGGACTAATGAGCAACAAATGCAGTAAGTGCAGTAGGTTAATGATGTAAATGAAGATAGCAACAATATTTAACCAATTTTTACATATTGACTTAATCTGTTCTCATATCAGCCACCAAGTATTTCATCTACTGAGGACTTTTCATCTCAGGAAATTCCTCCATTTATCATATTCTCATTCAATTTTGTGGAGGTCTTGAGTAAGACCTATATCAAATGACCAAGTGAAGGACATTGCCCTCTTATTTGCAATGGCCTCTGAACATTTTGATTAAACTGAGTTTTTAGTCATTTGTTCAGTATAAAACTTTTTATCCTACATAATATGTACTGCAAAACCTGTTTGATTAACCGAGTTAATGAAAATGTGTTGATATTAGGAGAACTCGGGTGTCTAACACTCCTCATGCAACCAACTATGGACACACTGGTTTCTATCAACTAACTGTCAGAACTAGGTGTATTGAAGAATAATGAAACACTGATTTTTCATCATTAATTATTGTACATCTATTTCATATCCTTCATGTTTCTATTTTTTTAGCTTCTGATTGCAGATCCATTGATTCAAAAAATGGTAATGCACTCAGTTTATAATGTTACAATGCCACCTACATAAAACCCGATTGTTCAATGCCAAGGCTAAATTTGTCCAGTTGTTGGGCACGTAGCTGTGACTATAACTGAATACAGTATGGTTCCTTTTGCTACCATCCCAACCCCAGTTCCCCCATGAATCTAGTGGAACTTGGTAGTGGGCTTCTGTTTGGGGGCTCTGAGGACTCTGGGACCTCGCTAGGGGTGCCCTCTCCGGGCCCCATGCCGCCCATGGCCCCAATGGGCCCCACCTCGTCTCTGCCCAGGACTCCTCGGCCCCCACTGTCCCATGGCGTTCAGCCTGATTCGAGGTCCGAGGGAGTGGGGGAGGGAGGCTCGAGCACTCCGCCCCCCTCCATTGGGTGAGTGTTCCAAGTGTGGTCCCGTCGCACAAGTCGACTTGTAGCTGTGACCACCAGTCGCCACCGCACCAAATGGCAGCTCTTCTTGGATTTGCTTTATGTGTTAGAAAAAGGAGGACATGCAAACCTTGTTTTTGTATCGGTTTTCCTTTGTTTGCCTTCATTATGCTTCATCCTCTGTGTGTGTATCAGTGATGACCATGCTAGTCATTTTGGTAAAATTTCCAAGTAGCTCTTCAATGTAACAACTGTGCAACATTGACTTTTGGTTTTGCTTGCAAATGCCTGAACGTGAAGATTTTTGTTCCCTTCTGCACATTTTGTAGAAAAACCAGTAGGTTTTTCCTAGTTGCTGGGATTTTATGAAATGTTATGACATATACAAGGGAATATTCTTATTGATAATTAGTGGCAGGGAAAATTGTGGGAATGGTTTATAAAGGATTAGTTTTTGTGTGCAAATTAAGTACATCTATATATATGTGGTAAATCTTTGTGTTTGATTGGTTTTGATGCAGAACAAGCCGATCTGAAGAAGTTGCTTTATGTGTTTTGCAATCGTTTTTACTAAGTTATTTTTAATGATCTCCAGGGTTAATCATATCCTTTTTCCTTTGGTAGAGGAGTTTTTATCCTATGGTATTAATTTGTGTTGCTTTGGCAATGACTGGGACAAAGGCTAATTGGATTTGTGTAATTAGAAGTTCCTTTTTTTGTCTTTTTTTATGTTATTCTCATACATTCTCAGTGCTTGTTTTGTTATTTTATTCTTGTTATTTTCACATTTCCAAATTTATATTGCTGATACTTAAGCATAATTCATGAAGATGCTTAAAGTTCTTGATTGAGTCTCACAGTAATGTGTCCAGAGCCACTGCTGCCATTTGGTTAAAAAAGCAATTGTGCTTTAAGTTAAGTATTATTGAAATCTTGTAGACCCAAGACAGATGCCTCTCATGACCTTAGGTCTTTGGCTAATTTATGTGTTGTAGCTTTTGTTGTGTAATTTATGTGAATAATGTGGATCAGCATATTAATCCTTTTACTGCCAGCAAATTCCTGGTGGCGTATGGTAAAACTGCTGATGCAATTATTTTGTTCTAATTTCAAAAATTTTATTGATCATTATGTTTATTTGCCCTATTTACCCTTTGAGTGCCAGAGAGCCAATCTATTGGTCCTTGTGGTATGTGCGAAAAATATCGTGGGCCGATACATTGGCTGCATTTTTTTTATGAATAAGTGTCAATATAAATATTTGTTTCTTTATAAAAAATCAATTTAAACAGCGTAATTCAATTGTATAACATGCCCAATTAGTTTGAGGAGATAATATAAAAAATAAGGCCTTCAAATGTTATCAAATTTTTGTGAATAAATTTTATACCAAAGAGATACATTGTCATTTAAAAAAGGCCTGGCATTTTTGCTTATACCCGCTCATGGAGGCTGGTAGTAAAAGGGTTTAGGTTAACTATCAGTCATGACTTTAATCAAATTTCATGTGCTTTTAAGTGATGGTCAGTATATCTGCTATAAGCAGTTTTTTCTGAGGCCAACTGAATGGACCACTTGCAGTAGAATGGTTAATTTGCTATTATAATCATTGCCCATGTCACTTCTTGAAGGATTATTTGCTCTGATGAAAAGATGCAGTTAGGAGTAGCAATGAATAAAGATATCATCAGCCAAATGTCAAAGTGCAAGATTTCCCAAACTTTAGGATACACTTTTTTCTGAAAAATGTGATCGAAAATTGGCCTGCATTTTCTGGGTGGAGGGTATGTTTATAATTTTTTTTCTAAAATCTGGCGTGAATATTTACAGTGTATCTTATTGCCCAGGAAATGTGGTGTATGATTTCCACAAATCTAATCTTAACTGGAAGTCTCTCTGTGTACTGAATGTGATCACTATATTGATTTTAACCAATTCCTAAAGTGAAAAACAATTCTAGTGTGTATTATTTCTATAAATTTAAACCAAACAGTTGTCATTCAATTGATATTTCATGTGATGACTGGACATTCATTAAAATTTGTGCCAATTTCTACTGTAGGTTTTCCCTATTGGTGTAGCCAGTAGCACATCTTGTAGTGCTTACTGTCTGTAGTTTCATGGCCAAATAAGAATCTGGGTGATTTTAAATGATTCCTTGAGGAAAAAGTACATCTGTTCAGCCATGAAATGCTATAGCTATAGGTAGAAGTTGGTCATCAAAAGAAATTTTTACTGCTGGCAGTATTTTTTTAAAGTGCAGCATTGAATTTCAGGAAATGATATTTTTTAGCATGTTTGTTCTTGTTTTTGTTTTTTGCATTTGTTGCTTACGTTTTTCCATTTTCATTTGTCAGCCTTTTACCTTCCTGAGTCCTTACTTCCCCTTCAGCATCTGCTTAGATATTTGTAATAGCATTAGAATATTGGACCTGCTTACGTTCTCCCACACGTATGCTCTTTTGCTAATTTGTATGTCCTTGTTAGAAAGTGTTTTTAATATTAATTAGAGATTGAGTATGACCACTTTTGTTTGTGTTACTCTAGAAGACTCCTGGGATGCTTATGAAAAGTTTTTTTTTCAATGGATCTGACATGTAAAATTCTAAGTTGATATTTGTCACCAATTAACTTCATATTTTTATGTTGTGACTTTTTTTAAATTTGGTTCTCATATTTTACTTTTGTCACATTTGGTTCTCATATTTTACTTTTGTCACCTTGTATGTTACTTTTGTCAACTTGTACCTTATGTAGTGAGTGTGGAACATATATATGCTTTTATGATTTGGGGCTGTGACTTAGGGTTACACATTCATTTTTATTTAGATCTGAAGCTCTCTGATGTATTCATTCAATTTCAATGATTGATTGCTATATTTTTAAGGATGTGCTGCTGTTATGCATATTTTAGAGATAGCAATTGAATTACATAGTTGTGACTGGTCTTAAAATATTCTACTTCATACCTCTCACATATAATAGTCTTGAACTTTGTGCCTAATGTATACATGTTGGAGGATTAAGTTTTAAGCTACTTTAACTCATGTCCAGTAAGTTATTCCCTTGTAATTTCATAGTATGTGGTTAATGTGGTTCTGCCTATGCATACCCCAGATGCTATCATTATCCCTCTCATAGTAGTTGTTAAGGCTTTTGAGTCGGCATGCTGCTTTGCTGATGAAAACCTCAATGTAGTCGAGTGTTAACTGAGTGTAAGAAGTGCTAATTACTCCCTTTTTCTGATGTAATAAGCTCTTTAAAATATGCTCTATTATTAGAAACAATTCAGTTATGAAATTAATATGGGACTTGTGAAACCATATTATTGTAAAATAGTAGGTAATCAATAGGCTGTAGCTGTTAAGTCTTATACAAAATACTCAGTTGGTGGTGGTTTCTTTGTTGTGTGCTAACTCTGTGATACTATAATACTACCTCAGTACCATATCCCCTCTTTGCTCAACCATAAGTAGGTAATCATCGGTTGTTCTATCATAAGATTAGTTAACTGCAGACCTCCCCCTTCCCTATCTAATGCCAGTTCCCTTACCTCCCGGTATCTCTTCCTATGTACTTTCCTATTTATTTGGTCCATGAACTTATTCCTGGGTCTTCCTGTGGGGACTTTTCCCTTTATTTTACCTTCAATTATATTCCTCACAAACCCATTGTGCCTCAGAGTGTCTCCAATCCATCTGGTTCTTCTTTTCTGTATGGTGTTCAATAAGGTCCTTTCCTCTTCTACTCGTCTGTACACTTCGTCATTCCTTATTTTTCTGTAGTTTTCTCAGTAATTATTTTTTTTCTATTCATGAGTAGATGTTAGACTTAAATTTCTGGCTTTTAAGAAGTGCCTTTTTCCTTGAAAACCCACCGAAAACCACTCTGCATCCGATTCGGTCAAATGTCAGATTTTGCCTGAAGATGGCCTTGTTGAAATCCATGCAATACGAATCCTACAATGAAACATAAGTAAAAATAAGCGCAACAGCATTCCAGAGCAACCCATGTTGTTTTATTTGTTTCATTTGGTAACAGATGGATTT
The DNA here is from genome assembly GCA_963169105.1 of Ceriagrion tenellum. Classification (NCBI taxonomy): domain Eukaryota; kingdom Metazoa; phylum Arthropoda; class Insecta; order Odonata; family Coenagrionidae; genus Ceriagrion; species Ceriagrion tenellum. The sequence goes on from OY720637.1 coordinate 129,488,477, forward strand.
CTCTTTCACTCTAAATTATATAAAAGAGAGATAGTATTTGTTTATCATGTGTTGTGGTCAAAACTTGATGCACCTTATACGTCTGACACAACTGTATATCTTTTAAACTCAGGTAGTGAAGATGATACCAAGTTATAAGAGTGCCTAACAGCATTCTTTAAAAACATATTTACAGTTTTGAAAAAGTATAATTATTCACTGGCTAGGAAACATCTTGGTAATTGAGTGAATGGGGTTGAGTATCAGCTTTGTCATAAAACTGTAATATACAGCAGCAATGTGTCATGAACACAGCAGCAGGTCTCCTTCTAATTACATATTTTTTTAAACTCTTGCTCCACCAGTAATGTTGCATAGTTAATCTCCATATTTCTTCTGATGTAATATTAGGTATTTAAGAATGCTAACTGCAACTGTATACAATCCTTAGGTAAATGAGAATGATACCGTGTAAATTAATTTTTTTCATCTCAGCACTTTGTACATTCAGTAGATTTCTTAACAAATGTCCATGTTCTCTGCATGACCTGTAGATTAAATTCTTTTTAATCTATTAATTATTATTAATGTTTCATTACTGCTCACAATTAGGCTGTCAATGTTTTAGATAAATTATATTGCTCAGTATAAATAGCTCTTGAGTTGGTAGTCTAGTTACTTTCAGAAGTATAATGTGTAATCCATGAGGATGGAGCTTTCTGTATCATGGCATAATTGAAAATGGTTTCTGCTGATGTATTGGTAGATTCCTGCTATTCTTTTATTGTTGCTAATCTCTGACTGCAGGAGATGATACCTTATCAATAATGAGAGTTATTCAGGTAAAGGTTTCTTCTATGATCTAAAAAAAATATGAGTAAAGTAACCTTAGAACCTCTTCTTTATTGTACTTCTGTATCTAATTACCTGTATTGGATTGTAGAAATTGTATTCACCAGTCTGCACTCCAAAATTTGGCATTACACCTTTCATTGTTTTAGGCAGTATGTTAATGAGTGAAGCACTGTGATGTAAAATAATGTCAGTTAGCACTATATTATCGTGAAGTATCCTCTGTAAGTGTGTAGCTTTTCTTTGAAAAGCATGTTTATGTATGTTTGTATGTTCTTAAATTTTCTGCCTGATTACATTGAATTCACTTCTTCATCACTTAAACTTTCTTTTGTGAAATTACTCAATACCATTCAAATGTTAATTTTGACATATCATAATATTGTTTTCCAAAAATTGATCCCTTCTTATCTCCTGCATTTGAGCATGGTATTGCTGAAATATTATTAGAGGTCTTTGTCTGTGTGTGCTTTATTAATTCTTCTGGGAAAATTGTGCGATTACCCTTAAAATGTATTTAGGTGTGTTATTTTGTGTGTAAAGGCACCAAATCTTGTGACCCATGTACACTAGTAAATCTTTGAGCAATATTTCATGATGAATTTATTTCTCCAACCCTCTGGGTTTCTAGTAACTATGATTCATGTATTTAATGAGTCTGCCATAGAAATGTCATAATTTCCTGGTGTTAGAAACTATTTGCATATAAATACAAAGTCTGTTTCATCCTTTTTCTTCTAGTATCTGTGTTACGTAGCCATATTATGTCTATGTCTATGTTGGCAATTGCACATTGTGTATTATTTGATGAACATACATGTTGGAAAAATTCTCATTCATCATTTATTTCCTTGTTTCTTTGTAATTTGGGAATCAAAAGGTAAAAAATGCCAGCTTTGAACCAGATGCTACTCCCTCTGCATAAAATATTTTTCATTTACTCATTATCAGTGAATTCCATCAGTGGAATTCATTTCATTTGTAGTTGTAAAAGTAAATTAGTGATATACTGTCACTTCTCAGAGTATTAATTTAAAGTTTTTTTTATCAGTTTATGAAAAGCTTGTAACACATCTATCTTTTCATTTTGATATCATATATGCTCTCAGGTTGCCAACTTTTCTTCTAATAGACTGTCAAATGTATACATGAGTAAGAGAATTCTGTAAAAGTTGATCATCTTCAAATTGAATGTGTTTTTTGGCATACCATGTGTAGGTGTGTTTTACAGATCACTTCATATTTTTTGGTGAGTCTTGCTTAATCATTTTCAAAAAAGTGTTCTGCATCATTCAAATCACTACATATCCAACATTATGGGGTGTGTAGAATGCTGATTACTTATTCTTCTTATTGCTATTAAAGTTTATGTATGGTAGGGAGGAACATAGCTTTATCGTGCACCCTCGTGGCATCTCTATATTTGTAGGGTGTTGGACGAGCATTGACTTCATATACTGTTATCCATGCTTGCATGTTTGTTACTGTTGTAGATTACTGCTATAATGCTTCAATTTTCAGCCTTCAATGTTCACATGTTTTCATCGCTCTGTCATGTAATGATATCTGAAACCTGCTGTGTACCTACTTACGTGAAGCTACTCAGTGGTAGTGTTTATTAGATATCACTATATCTGTGACAGTATCTGCACAAATCTATTCCATGTTTTGATTGTTTTTCAAGTAATGCTCATTTTTGTGATGAAGTAATCCCCCTAACTATTGAATTTTCAATAATTAATATTCAAGGCACTTCTTAACCTTTGCACAGTTTCTTTTTTACTGTTGACCATTGTCTATTCCATACATCTCTCCTTTCTGAAATTTGAGAAGCTCGTTTAGTATTATTTTTCACTTTTAATGTTGAATGCTAATTAGGTCAAAAGTGTTCCATATTCTTGCTATTTTCTTTGTGATATTACCATTAAGGGTTCCTCTTTTACCTCTGTTGTTAGGCGGTCATCCATGGATGTGGTGCGTGGTCGTGGCGATGGTTTTGGAAGGAAAGTCAGTGGTCTAACTATTGGCTCAAGTGTAAAACACCAACACCCTGGTGTGCGATTGGACTACCGAAGCATGGTGTCAGTTGAAGACATGCCAGAGCTGTTTGTCTCTTTCGACAGTGAGTATCGGTGGCTGATTGTCTCTTTGAATGTCATGTTTTTATTTCCATCAGATTTTAATTCATTTCATCCAATTTCTGGGCATCTTCTCTCCATCATATTTTTACAGCATGGTGTATGGCAGTATCGTCAAGGATGTGAACATTTTGAGCTTCTTAGTGCACTACTTAGTACAGTGTATGTAATATTAGATTGCTTTATTGTGTTTGTACAAATGGAAAACCAAGTGAAAGAACAGTGTCAAATTTTTCCCCAAATTTTCCACAAAATTTGGTATTTTATTTTTAATCATTTTAAGAGCTAATTGACAAGTGAAAATACTAAGTAATTTGTTATCAAATACAGCAATGAGTGTCTTTGCAGAAACATTTTGACCTTCCCCATGAGGTAACCATACTAATGACATTAACTATAGTAATGTGCTAGAGTAACCATTCTAATGTGCTAGATAATGAGTCATGACTCCAGTGAATATGCCTGTGCAGAATACATATATACATGTAGTGGATTATTAATTCATAAACCTGGTGCTTTAGAATGTCCTAGATTACCTGTTTTTTTTTAGTTTTTCATCAGTTTTTTTAAGTTAAAAGTAGATATTTAATTTGAAAAAAAATGTTCATTACAGTAAGGCTGTACCAAAAGTGAATCATCATCTTTGTTGTGGTAGCCAAGAGTCCGCTCTGTCATCTTGTAGATAACTGTCTCTGTCTCACTCTGTTGCTGTTATAGTTCATAATGGTGTCTGGGAAGAGGGAGTTTTTATACCTGGCAGTACTTCTTTGGAGAACTTGGAAAAAAAGCACTGATATTCCTCAAAATGTTTCCTCTTATCGTATAATGGAAATATTCCACCAACATAAGCCTGAGACTGTCTTATTTTTTAGCTTCAATCAGTTCGTGAGCTAAAGTTGAAGTTGAGTTAAGTGAATACCCTCCATTTTTTTGATAAAACTTAAGTTTTTCTTCATTAGGAAGTGCATTGATGGTTGAGGTTGTTTTGCACCCCCTTTCAGCCATTTTTATTCTGGGGAAATGACGGTAGGAGAAATATGAGGATTACTGGTCAGAATTTGAGCTGAGTCAAATGTACTTGACTTTGGTGACTGAGCAGGTACTGGTGTTTCCATTGTGAAATACATTGCCCTCTTGGTTTTTTGCTTTTCAGTTTCATTCAGGACAGTTTTTTCAGCTTTTTCGTGACATCTTTATAGAGGAGCAGTTTCTTTACTTTGCACTCTGAAGTACTGAAAACTCAGTCTTGGCCAAACTCGTTCGGCATCATTTTTTAATGTTAGTTCATGTCCTCAAAATTTCATCTGTGGGACCAATGCTATTGAATGTGCCTATGTTTTTCTCTTAGATAAGTGAGGCAACACTTTTCTCACATAGTTCTTCCTATCCATTGTAAATTGTTAAAAAAAGGCAGTCCAGTTATAGTATTTTTGTGTAATAAACCGTTATTCCTAGTTCATTCTACCTTAAAACCATTCCTCATCACCACTTCAGGTTATTCATTCATTAACTCCTTTTGGCTTTTCTGTGATTCATGACAAACATTCATAAAGCTCGTAGCTGTTATTTTTCAAAACTAGAATTCCTGCGTCCTTGTGACATATTGATGTGAATTAAATGGTTTATCATTCGACACTCTTTCAATCAATGCTTTCTCCATTCAAAAGAACCTCATATTATTTATTTATAGAATGTATTCGTTATACCATCTATTTGGCATGTCCTTGGAATGAATTTCAGATTTGGATGCCTCATTATATCTTAAGCCTGCCTGAAAGTTACAGCTGTGGTTACAGGTTTAAGCCCTGTCTTGGATGGGGATTATTGTGCAAGAAAAATGTTTTGCTGAATCAGTGGCACGATATCTTTGAAACCTTCCTTACATTGCTACACATTTTTGCATGCATCACAAGTCATAACAGAGAATATTTAGTGTCATGTTGGAAGATATTGTCTGATTTCTCATAAAAATTAGTTACCATTGAGGAATATCCTCAATCTAATGTAATTCCCTGGATCTAGGTTAATTTAAGTGCCAGGTAAATTTAGTAAGCATTTTAAATGGGGAATGGGGAGCTATAGCTAAATAGTAGTTCTTTTTAATGAGCATTTATTCCCATTCACGAAGGTTTGTCTTTGTTCATGTTTTTAAAAACTGTAATCCAATAGATTCATAACAAAGGCTGCATTGCAGTGGACCCCATGCCTCAAGTTTTTTGTTCCATTTACTCATTGTTCACCTTCGTTCACATTTTCACCTTCCTTTGTTGTAATTATTCTTCGACTGAACAAGAGGGATCAGGACTGAATAACTCAGGAATTAACATTAGCGGAATGAAGGAAATGGAAATCATTTCTGCTGCTTTTTGTGGATCACTTGGAAAATTGGTAGAAATTGAATGTTTTGCTTCACTATCCAAATGGCTTAATGAGCTTGAGATATACCTTTTGTAAACTATTTTATCATATTTTGTCTGCAAATCATTTGGCCATCTGGAAACTACATGGAACATAAGCTTACACAAGAGATAAATCAGCTGTAAAATATGGATCTGTAATTAAGAGGAAACTTCAGCATTTTAACTCATTTTTTTAAGGGTCTATTACTTTTGTGGAGACTTTTTTTGCCCTCCCTGACAATTTTAATTGACTGAGGTTGGTCATTTTTTAAGAATTTGAGATCAATGGAAAAATGATAATTTTATTTTAGATTTGGTATGTGCATTAAGGATAGTTGGAATATGTTGTCCTTAAAATTACATATTTCATTTGTAGTATTTCAAATGTGCACAGTTATACTTAATACAATTGTTTCGGTTATTTTTCTTTATGGTGGGTAATTTCATAGGTGAGAGATTATCTTAAAGTAACAACATTTTGTTGCGGAATATAATTTCCAGTACTATGATTATCTGTGTCATGATTAGATGCCAATTTCTCACTTGGGTTGTGAAGACTGGTGCTTTCAGCATTTATTCCAGAATAATTACAGGCTGAAATCATAGCAGATTTATCTTTCCTAAAGCTGTATCTATTTCCTTTACAGTCTGGATGAACCTATCGCAGGGCAAACCTGCCTAATTGATTCCATACTGATTTTGCTCTCTTGTTCCCGATTTGGATTTATAGTATATTACAAAACCTTGATGAAAAAAAAATACAGCAAGACCCAAGTTGAGTAATTTCAAAGTTTTTTTTCGAACAGTGTCATTAAAAAACACTCACTGTAAGTAGGCAAATGTCTTTTGTTGTTATGAGCTTTTTCTGCTGAAAGTGAAGTATCAAGGTTTTGCTTTAGAGTTAAGTTCCCAATTTGCCTGTGTAGTTTGTCCTGATATTCCCTGCATCTGTTGAACACCCTATAAGTTTAAATGCCACAACACATCCATTTTTGTTCTTATGTGGTTAGCTGTGATTTTTTTTCTACCTATGGTTGTAATGTCCTTTGGGTGACTCTTTAACTTACGTAATAATTGCACAAATCTATAAACCTATCCATGGTAACATATATTTTATGGAATAAATACATCTTTCAATGTGGAAACATTGTTTCAGATTCAGCTGTGGATAGTGCTGTACTCTTATACATGTGTAAGTAAACATCCTGTGACACTCAAACCTTAGCTCTTTTTCCTCTATTAAATAATGTTGTAAACAGACATTATTCACTGCCATAGTGACCACATTGGAATTTTCTGGGTTTGTTACCTCAGTTGAACACATTGTTGCTGATTTTCAAATCATTGTTATTGAATCATAAATCACTGTCATAATTAATGTATTAATCATCAAACCAAATTATTTAAGCAAAAAAATCATAAAATATTAAAACATATATTGAAAGCTTGTGTTCCCTGCTTAAAGCATATGTTTCAATGAATTTTGGGGACAGCATTCATGGATCGTTTGCAAGCACATCTGCCACAATGTGTGGGGAGTGCTCTCCTCTTTGTGGGCAAATAAGAGAGCTCCAGGTAGTAGACACCAGTACTCTGAGCTGACTTTTTTCCTCAAAGTTTCCTTTATTTTCAAATAACTTTCATTTAATAGCCTTCCCATATTTACTTGCTGTTTTCTGATTATTTATAATGGGACACATATTCCTTGATTTCATCCATGAAATCAGATGTTAAATTAAGTGAATAAGGCACTCATGTACCACATCAGAAATTGATGAGTGCCTAGTCTACTTGTTCCCCAATTACCTTAAGTGCATTACTTCAGATAAAGACAAAATTGTGGGACTTTTCTTGAGAAGTTGAGTAATGAAATTTGGAGAGGGATGACGCTGATAGCCAAACATGAATGAACATTATCCTCTGGTTGCCAGAGAGAATGTATTAGTACATTAACTGCATCTATAGGGTTAAATAATGCCCATTTGTTACAATGTTAAAATACCATAATAACCCAAGTTTTTTCCGTCTCCTGCACAATTGTGATCCCTTGGGAGGCTTTGAAGGTTGTCTCTCCTTAACAAATCTAAATGTTCAAATGGTAGTATACATTTAAGTTTTTCTAGTTTATGACATCACCACCCTGTCACTGTTGAGGTATGACATTTCTGAGGCTATCCTGATAGGGCAGTGGAGAGTCTTGAATGCAATTAACTTGTATATGCTTAAATCAGGAACATACTGTAACTCTTTTACAGCCAAATTTTCCATATATCTCCTGCTTTGAAGGCAGTTTTATTGCCATGAGGATTACTGTTGAATTGTTTTTCTTGTCATTTTTGGTTGAAGTACATATTTTTTACTTTTTTCTTAGCTGTTTATTCCAGTCGTTGGAGAGTTTAGATGAGATTTTAATCATAATTCTCTGAAAACAAAGGGTCCAACTCCTAAATAACTGTACTTTTTACCTAATTAGCCATGGAGCTGTGGCACAAATGTGCATTGAAGAACTTGCTTGATGTACATCAAAGGAGAAGATTCTTTTCTATGCCTTAGTGATAACATGTTGTTAACATTGTCAAACTAATGGATCATATCTTCTTTGTTTTCCAACGAGGAGTCAAAGCAACTAATTCCCCTCTGCTCGAAGGCTGGGGTAGGTTGGTCTTGGTTTATATAACAAATACATTTATTTCTCTTTGTCCTTCTCTTCTATACATTTCTTCTGCTACTGTGTGTTATGGCACTCAATTTCCATTTTCTTTGTGCCTTCAAATGGAATCCCAACTTTTCTATTTCTCTACATAAGGTTGTCTACTTGCAGTAGCTTGTAAAAATGTCATTTTTTATTTACTTCTGTGTTAACTTGTTTAAATGTTTTATTAATGTATGGTGTTTGTTAGTGTTTTTTACTGAATGGAATTTGTTCCTGAAGTATTGAGTATCGGTATGAACATTTGTAAAGGCTTCTACAGATTTATGGAAATTGTTGGAACATCTCTATATCTTGGCTGTTTCTGTTGGAGGTTATCTTAGAATTCTGTACCATTGAGCCCTGGAGCATAGTTGGGAGGTTCAAATTTATATTTTGCCATTCAATTTTTAACCACTAACATATATGTATTAAAATTCTTGCTGCCATAAATGTGGTGACTCTATTCATTGAATTATAAAATTTAATGAAGCTTTCCCTCCATTTGAGGTCTTCCTTATCCAATATGTATCAATATGTTTTGACTTTTGATATCTTGGAAATTTGAAATGGATCTAATGGTAAACTAAAGATCTTTGCTGAAACCATATGCCAGAAAAGTACCTTGGCTATGTTAAACTGTCTTGTAATCAAATTTAAAGGCCTTGTGTTGCATTCTCTCTCCTCCATGATTGAAATTTTTATCTTTTCATATGTTAGCTTTGTTTAATCGGAATGCAGAAGATTGGTAAATTGCCTAACAACTTTCACCTATAGAGATCCAGAACAAACTGAGTTACCTGTACCTAGAGTAATCATTTCTAAGCAAGATTTTATAACAACACCTTCTAAATTACATTAATTTTTATTCAATTTGCAAGCACAGTAACTGAGAGGGATGTGGTCTAAAATATCTTCCTGGCATTCCCTGAATTTCTGCATTACTTATTGAAGACTTTGTGGGCCAGAATCCTTAAGTGAATTATCTATGGCTGTGATAACAATTCACAGGGTTTTAATGATTCAGCCATGCTCCATGCACATGATAGCCACAGGAATTATAAGTTTCAAACCTCAAGGTGATTGTGTTCCATCCAGGTGTATTGGTGCACCGACAAATTCTGTCCAGAAAACCTGTAGAAGTTCTCAGAGAATTGGAATTATTTGAACCACCTTTCATCAAACTCTCCAAATTATATCCTTTGACTTATTTTAATGCAGCTTATTTTAATTTTAAAATGGGAATTTGTCCTTTATTATGTGTATAATATTTGTAATAATACCACAGTATTTGGAAATTTCACTGAAATTGGGTTCAGTATTTTTTTTTAGCACCCCTACATTTTCTCTTGTCACACACAAGCAAGTTTCGGCTCATACGTAGTTGAAAAGATCCTACATGAACATTGATTGTATTTGTATTTACTAATACCTGTTGATTCCCTCTTTTTAAAATAGACAAATGATATTTTTAGAGCAGTAGACAACCTTAGTTTTTCCAATAGTAATTCCTTTGCAGCATGTTTCCCCAGTGACAGCTTGATAGAATTGGACTGCTATGAAGGGAGCAAAATTTCACCAGCTGCATTGTGCATGCCTTATGAGAAATAAGTTGGAGACTTGCTGGGAGCCGAGTATAAAGTGTGACATTTGGCATTAACATGTTGACTTGGAAGTGGAATATGTGTATGAAATCTCTTGAACTTTTTATGAAAGAATTTTTATTGCTCTAGGTTTGAACTGAAAATTATTTTTTTATTGATTTTCATTTGTTTTTGGATTTTCAATATTTGTATTGTGATCTTTACCAGGTTTAAGGTCATTGACTTGAGCATTTTGTTGTTAGTGCTTGTTGGTTCTAAGCTGCATAGGCTTTAAGTAAGTTTTTGTAGTGCCACTGATTTCCTGGAAATATCATCATTGAATATCAAGAAAGCTTGAGCATGCAGTCATGAGCTGTTTGCTGTATTTTTTTTTACTAAGTTGTTAAAAATGCTTCTGTTTGTGCTAGCTTGTTATGTTGCTTGCTTCCTGGATTGTTGTAGCTTGCAGAGAAATATTGAGATAATTAATTAAAGCCATGTAAATAATAGCTTGATTGCCACCTGACAAATCAAATGTATTTCTTGTGTGCAACAGAATTTCATGAGGGAATAAGAACATTCAGTATCAATGAACACTAGGAACTTTGTGGAGGGTGTTTCTGGAGAAAACTGTGTACTATCCGGAGGTAATTTCTAGTATTCTTTGTCTAATGGATAGTGGTTTGGAACTCCTTGCAGAACTATTACAACCAAAACATTTTATCCTGCACATTTTGAAATTGTTTTGAAATGTCAATTAGTGGTGATCTTTACCTATTGGGGAGTCCTGAAACAAGAATGTGTTAACAAGAAAATAAGTATTTCTCAGTGGTTGATGTGAATTGTTCCATCAATTTTGACCCTCATGCAAATGGTAGCCTTCCTTCAAGAAAGATGGCACAGATATTTGTAGAAATTTGGCATGTTCCATGGCAAAAGCAAAATATACAGGATTAAATATTAGCATTGCCATAGTTTCTCTAGTAAGGAGGTGGGATCTCTATCCTCATTTGACAAAGACGCATACAATCACAGATCCCATCACTTCCGTAAGTTTCACAGACTTCTAAAGCATCCTGTAATAGAGTTGCTATTGTATTCGAGGATTTAGATAATGACAGTGCATGGTTAGCACCTAGTTTTGTGCTAAAGCATAAAAAATGATTGTATTATTGCACAATGCCCCAGAAGTTATATTTGATCACATCAGGATATCCCAGCTGATACAGCCTGCTTTTTTTATTTAGTTTGCTGTTGTGAGATGTGGTTCTGCATGATGGAGTTCTATTTTCATTGTTTTTTTGTTTTAATTTAATAAATGCTTTTCATTTAATCCTAATTTACTTGCTGTGTAATGGGATGAATATAACTGGATGCCGTTTGTTGATGGCTGTAATCACCTATTTTTGACTGGCTGTTAGGAGGGCTCTTATTATGTCACATGGTTGATGTGCAGAAAAATGGCCCATTCAGCTCAATAATGCATTGTACATATGTATATTGGTATATCCAAGGAAGTGCTTGCTGCATTTTTGAGGTGGCATATTAGCAATTTTCTTCCGTATTCTTAGCATAGATATTAAATATTATTTAGTCATTATTTAAGGTGTTGACAATGCTACACAATACGAATGATGTACAAAACTTGAGGTGGAAATCTGGATACACTTCTATCATTTCTAGTTTTTGCAATGCAATTTTCACGAAGGTGACAACATTTCTCAGGCTCAATGTTATTCATTTAATTGGGCATCCTAATTATGACAGTTCAAATTAAAACATTTTCACTAACTTAGCTAAAAACATGTATTATTGACATGCCGTGTGTGAAAAATTCTGCATCTTAAGTGTTTTTTTTCTAATCTGATTGTTAATTTAATCGTTGAAAAATTTTTTTGATAAAGAATTGTCCCTACTGATAGCTCTGTGGGAGGCAGTTGAATGTCCCAGATTCATCTGTGAGAAGGGTAGTTTTGTATGTAATATTGGTGTGAAATTTGGATAAATTTCAAATATCTGCTGTGGAGTTTTGAATTATTCATGAAAACTTTTTCTATGAGAGGAGAATTGTGCACCAACAATTTTCTTCTAATTTCACCAAATTTCCTATTAACTTGACGTACCCTATCTGGTAGTGGCAGTTTTCTTATCATATGTTTTCTAAATCAAGTTCAATTGTTTTGAAGTTTTCTTTGGTACTAAATTTGCTATTTCGTTGAAACTGTATGGCTGATATTTATATAATTATTCAGAATAATTTATCATGTGAAAACGGTCCATTTCATGATGGTAGAGTCTTTTCTGGAACTCTAATTTCACGTTATATTTTTAATAATTGAATTAAAATCTTGCTACTTCACTTATTCCTTTCTACATAATTGTTGGCAATACTCTGTATCATAATTATTTAACTCAAATTTTGCCTTTATTTGTATGGTTATTTTTAAAAACTACTTTCCAGACATCAAATAAGGATTATGTCAGCTCTATCATGCTAGAATCTGTTAGCAATGGTCAACACTAACTTTGTAATTGTCATATCAAATAACCATGGCAGATTTTCTGAATTTGATTGATCTTCAATTTTGCAAACCTTGTAATTATTCATCCCTTCCTGTAATTAATTCCCTCTATCAATTTTGTGTGGCTAGAGCTGATACCTCGGCCAGCCCGTTCCTGTGAGGACCCACCCCTCTACCTGCGGCTGAGAATGGGGAAGCCCAAGGACCGTAAGATTCCTCGATCCACCCCCATCATGTCTTATGGGAAGAAAAAGATGCGCCCAGAATACTGGTTCAGTGTCCCACGGAACAGGTAGGCTGATGTTTACCCTTCTTAATGATATTGCCTTTAAATTAAGAAATACACTTCTTACTTAAGGAGAGGAAATTATTGATGATTTCTTAGTTACACAAAAAAATATCGTAGATAAGGTACTTCACTTATTCTTTTGTACTTAATGGAAATCGTTGAAACTATATGGTTTATATGTATTTATATGATAATCCAGAATAATTTATCATGTGAAAACGGCCATGACAAAAATGGACCCATGACAGAAATGGATAGTTGCAGTTGCTACCAGTAAAAGGAAAGAATTGGAGATTTTATTTGTACAAAAAAATTGACACGAGCATAGTATTTCTTTCTGCTGATTACCATTGTTTCTGTTTTTGAGGAGTTAATCATCATGTATTTGGCAGATATAACTTCCTTCCGTACATATAATCATGCTAGATTTCTGTGCTGAACAATGTCAGTAAGAGAGAATATAATTGAGAGACTGGGAAATGAACAAACTTCAAATAATGATGATTTAGTGATTGAGGAAAAATTATTCTTTTTTAATCCATATATGAAAAAATTATTTATTTCAATTAAAATTATTTTGTAAAAATTACAACACTTTTTTCTAATCAAAGTTATTTTTGTGCACAACTGTGATTTTCATTATAGCAGAATGTTAATGGGTGTTGAGTTCTGCCTATAACATGTGAACTGGTCTACCTGGTGTAATTGTCATTTTCATGTGCTTGTGGTTGTAGATTAATTTTATTTTATTTTTTGCGGATAGGGTGGATGACTTGTACTCCTTCCTCATGCTTTGGGTACCCCATCTCTATGGTGATCTGGATGAGATGGATCCTGCGGAGAGGGGCTACGAGCTTGTGGAGTCTGACTCAGAGCTGTGGGAAGAGGAGGAGGATGGTGCAGAGGACGAGATAAGTGGACGGAAAGGAGGCAAGGGCAAGTCACGGAGAGGGCGGGAGAGCGATGGAGACATCGGGGAGTTGACGAGAGAGTCGTGGGAGGTGAGTCACCATTTGTCCTCAACATCCCTCCCCCAAATGATAACAAAATGGCCTCAAAATTGCCCAAGTTTCGGCCGTGATCCTTTCAATGATTTAGTTTTGTTTGGAAATTCTGTAAAAGCCAAAAATAAGTTTGTCTTTGTATAGTGGGTTATAATGTTTTGCTATCAGGATAGTTGCTGTAATAATGCTAGGTATTAGCTACTGTTTCTGTTTGTATCCCTCCTGGTGATTCTTCGAATGTGCTTTTGTCTGGGCTCCAATTTTCATATGTGACGTTTGCCCTTCAGTTACAAGTGTGGTTTTTTATTATTGTATTCTTAGAAGATATGTTAGGTGGCGATGAACTTTCAAGCTGTATTTCATGAATTTTTGAAGTCCCTCTGTAGCTAAAGTTTTTCTGATAAAATTTTGTATCTAATTTTACTATCAGTGGTGGCTATTATAGTTTTCATATACATAGTTATCTTATCAGAATCCTAATTAGTCTTAAGTTAGGGCTGTTTTTGGTCTATCATTTTCAGTATCTTTCATCTTAGACTTTTTGAATCATCAAAATATGAACCTAACAGAAAAAATTCCAGAAATAATTTTTTGAATGGATATTTTTCAAATTTTTATGTTTTATGGTATGAATTAGATCTCTCACAATATTTTTAGTGGCTAGATATTATGTTACTGCTGGAGCTTAATTTTGATTCATTTTGACTTATCAATGGCTGCAGTATTGATGATACAGAAGTTAATATTTTTTATATAGACTCATTGGTGTTTTTTGGATTGGACTGTGAACAGAGGCATATAAATTAGTTTATGATTTTTTGAACGAAAATGCCAATTTTTGATATATTTTTAATGAATGTCAAGTCAGTCATTTTCTGGTATGATTGATTGTATGTGCTTCTACTTCATATGTTAGAAGAAAAACAGTTCTATGTTTATGTAAGGCTCATTTAGTTTATTAGATGATGGGTGTTAAGGAATTACTACTCCCCTCACATCTTCCATCTTCTTGCCCTGTTGTACTAACGCATTTATCTCTCTCTCCTCCTCCTTCTCGTCTGTCTGTCCCATTCCACGACCTCGCTATTGCCTCTTGTGTCAACCCTTCCCTCCCCCCCTCTTCCCTTCCCTACCACACCCCACCCCTTCCCCCACCTCGTCAATCTGTCTCTCTATCTCCGCATCTCTCTCTTCGGCTATCTTTCTTTCTCTGTCTCTCTCGCTCTCTTCTTCGGTGAATCCATCTTTGTGCCATTTCCCTCCATTCATCTCTTCATCCCAGGTTATCAAGGCTCCATATGTTAAGCTCTACAGTATATTGAAGACCCAGACTATCTCGACTGAGTCAGAAAATCCAGAGGTGGGAGACCCAGCCTCTTTTATTATTCATGTCATCATGGCTTAGCTTTGTGTAGCGCACCAGTCTTTTCTCAGTGGAAGTGATGCATATACCATTAATGTAGTCATTGTTTTCAATTTCTCATTTCAAGTCAACATTAATGCTTGAATTCCATCTAATGGGTTGGGAATCAATACTAGATTTTGATCATTTTTGAAGCCTCTGCAATTTTCAATCTCTTTTAAGTGCCAGATGGCAGCGAGAGGTAGTAGATCGTTGAAAGGCTGTAAATGGTAGTTGCCTCTCATTTAAAATCTGGACATTATTTTCCTTGCAGGCATTATATTTGATGGTAATGATAGTTCAGTGAGGGGCATGGATAAGGAATGCTTGGTGATTTTCCATTCCATTGTATTACTAGTACATAACCAGTTTGTCATTCCCATCATTATCTAAGGTACTACCTCTAGTCATTTACTGTTAAGTGGTATCTTTTGTGATGATGCAAAACATTCAAACTGGTCTAGTATTGATAATAAAATTGAGGGGAAAATCACTAAATATTTGTTTTTTATTCATTATGAGTCTTTTGCAAATAGTAGTATCACCTGCAATTAATTCTTTTCACTGTGAGATTTTATTGGCTTCAGAGAATATCATTCATACCTGATTCAAGTACTTTATGTGCAGACATAAAATAGCCCTTGTGTGGTATTTAAGTTTTTTCGTAGAATTGCATTTCCCCTACTTCAAACATACTTCTTATCTTCCTAGAATATGGGTATTTAAAGCGTCACTTCTCCTGAAAAGTACATGCTAACGTTGATATAGGCAAAACTTTGAGCTGGTTTAGGAAATAACTGAGTAGCCTTTTAATTTTGTAATATTTTTTCATTATAACTCCTCTCTCCTGTAATTCCTTGCACATATTCTATAGTTAGATGCTTAGCTAGTAATCACTTTAGTATAGTTTTGATGTGATGCATCATTAGGAGTTAATGTGGTTAAGCATCACTGGCAGAATCAGCGAGCAGTAATTCATATGATCGATTAGTATTGTGTCTATGTTGCAAAAAAGGTAAGTTATTCAAGTGCTTAAATTGTATGTGTGTGCGATGTTGCATATTTGTGTTACAGGTGCGCTTTAAAATTAATGGATATGTTGTGGTGAAAATTTGCAAGGACAGCATTTTGATAATAGTGTTTTATAACTCATGGTTGACATTATATATTACGATTTTGCATTTTAGCAGTATGGTTGTAGGTCATCAAAGTTATTAAGTATCTGCAAATATTGAATAGTAAACATTTTTATTGTACTTCATTTTGATTGGTAGGCAATGTATGATATGACATAGGTATTACTGTTCAATTTTCATGGAATTTTATGGCTTTCTATGTATAGCACTGAATAATTTCACCCTTGCTTTCACATTTGTGTATGTGCTACACAATACCCATTTGATGGATTCCCCGATAAACTCACATGCGATATTACTCTAAGAAGTTATACTTAATGTGTCTATAGCCTTAAGGAGATTCAGGGAAGGTATATATTCTACTGGATTTTTATGCCTCTTCTGTCTTGGACAAGGTAGTGCATACAAGCATACACTGACAAAAATTTTATCATACCTGAATGCTTATTAGGTGATGACATTCACTTTTTGTCTGACATGTATTGTTTGATGGACCTCTTGGAGATTTATTGATGCATATTAATTTAAGAAGTAAAAGTGTTAGCCCCAATTGATCATTTTGTTGATCATGAGAAAATTTAATTTGGTCAAGTTATTCCTGTTGAATAAACTTTTGTCTGAAAGTTAATGTGTGCATAATGTAAGCTCCATTATAGCTTCTTATCATTAAGGCTGTTTTCTGCTTGCTGCTAGAGAGTCAAAAACTAAAAAAATTGAATCTTGACAGAATATCCTGGAAACCTTTTGCATTTCTTTTAATTGAAATAGGATTGTTCAATGAAACTCGCAGTAATTCCAAAATGAATTGGATTGGATTTTGGGGAGGCGACCGACAGCTAAGGTCATTTGCACCATAGGGGATGGGTAAGGGAGGAAGGGTGGATAGAATCCTGGCTTCAGCATTAGCCTGCTCTTAACGAAAGGCGCCAAGGGGACCACGGTTTAACGTCTCATCCGACAGATGGAGCAATGTACTTGAAATGCCCTCCATAAGGCACTCAAGTAGAGATAGGGTTTCCTCTGAAAAACATCTCCTCTGAAGGGATTTGAACCCCGGGCCTCTACAACTTTTAATACAGCACTGAATTGAAGAATGCTCAAACTTGTGGCATTGGTGCATAAGCTTTGCGCTCCTTCATTGGTGTCATTTCTACTTAGCTTATCTAAATAGATCTATCTACTTAGAGTAGCTTATTTTCATGATGTCACCCTCCCGTATCCATGGCAACTGCAAGTGTGCTGGATAAATGTTTGCATTGCTTGTCCAAAAAACAGGAAATGATTGAAATCTTTCCCTATCACCTGTAGAAGTTACGCAGATTCTTCTTGAATCACATAGTACATGTGTACATTATTGCGCCGCCTGATTCAGACACCAGTAAATTATTGCTCCTAAAAATATGCCGTTCGGCGGCCCGTGAAAAAAATCGTCTTTTCGACGTTTAAACCGGCACCTGGCACGACCTCTCACGAATAGAGAGTCTTTTGCGGTTGTTCTCCCCGCCTTTCCTTCCTTTCTCCCCCTTATAGCTCTTTGCTCATCTCCTTGTACGGGAATGGCCAAGTAGACTCCTCGAGAGATCGCCCCAAAGATCTTTCCTCTCGATCTCAGAAGAGTACCGTGTTGCCCGATTGCGTCAAAAAGAAAAAGAAGAACGCACAGCGCACACTCTCGTTTTTCCTTCTTTTCATACTCCTCGACGCTCTCCGAATCCTGGAGTGACATTAACGGCGGTCGCCGGCGATGACGAAGCAACGGACGGGCGCGCGCGCGACCTCACCTACCACGTGACAGAACCAACCAATCCTCCCGCCTTACCTTTCTCGTCTCCTCCTCCTCCTCCTCTTGCCAGTAGGTCTATAAAACGCTTTTTCTCGGTCGCATTTCGCAAATGGAACGACGGAGACAGCTCACTTTAATAGTTCTCCAAGTAAACGCGACACGACAGTCGTACGACTGCGGGTCCCCGTCGCGGATCCTCCGTCAGCCCGTTGTCGCTATCCGCCGATCGAAATGTCCGCCCTCGCATCTTGAGGTAGGCTTGTACGATGAATGAATTTGCCCATCGAGGTTCGATGAAAAAAATCATCGAGATGATTCGGTTTCGATGATTGTCATCGACGACGATGAGTCGATGAACTCACCGACCTCGATAAGTCGATGAATTCATTCATCGCTGACGGAAAGGTAGGGATAGGCACGGGCGAGCGACGCGACACAAATAATTATCATCTAATGGGGATGGATTCATTGACTCACATACAACGGTGAATTCATCGACTCATCGACGTCAGTTAATTCATCGACTCATCGACGTCAGTGAATTCATCGACGTCGATGATCGATGACATTCATTGTCATCGATTTTAGTCATCGCAACGCAACGCGATGACTAAAATCATCGTCGATGAATTCGATGAATTCGATGAATTCGATGAATCGACTCATCGCACAAGCCTATCTTGAGGTGCGGGGTGGAGCGGCATTCGTGGGAAGAGTAGCATCTTTACTGCTAGATGATGCGCAGGCGACTCCAGCGGTTGAGAGAAAGGGGCTGACGTCATATCAGAACATTGTTGTTGATATTTTGAGCGCTAAACTCAATCATTCGTTACTCTCCTACTTAATTTTATTTCTGAAGATACTTATGGTGGATGTTGAGGTTTTCGTGAGTCATTGAGTGTACATTTCACGTACTTCCGTCACCCGATGAACCAGTCACTTGCACGGCAATTTGTTTCATTTATCTTACTCTTGATATTCTACGATTTCTGGTGGGATATGGTGGAACAGCATTATGAACTGAACCATTGAAACTTGAAGTCAATAGTTTCGGGCGAGATGCTGTGCAACTGCATATTCGAAATGAAAAACATTAATGGCCAATGGCCAATTAAAGTGCCAGAACACGTGTAGTAACGTTTGAATATTATTTGAATAAGTTGACAGTACAACATCGAGTGTTTTTCATTCATAGAAACTTTGTTCTGTCCTCTGAATAATTCGTTGTGGGTATGTATGCTTCCTTAGATTACGCCCAAAGAACATTTTTAACGATGAAACGCGTTGTGTATATGATTTAAATTATTCAGTAGGTAGAACCAATTTTTATTATTACGTACCTACTCAATGTTTAGTCGTGTACCCTTTCACAAATTCTTATTATTTAGAAGTGGTCCCAAGTTCATTATGATGTCAGGTGGTGCCTTACATTAGTAAAAAAAAATACTTGTAGAACAGTTAACATTTTTGGGGATAAAGGTAAGCTCGTAACCTTGGTAAAAATAGTTATTCTGACATAGCACTGTGCCAAGATTATTTCAGTTCTTTCCTAACGCACCTCACATACTAAGGGAAATGGTTGAATACACTCCGGGATTGTCAATGCCAAGCATCAATCCCTTTATTTAAATAGAGGAGAGTTCCCCCAGTTTAATCTATGGTTGCATGGCTCAGTTTTGCATGCTTGGTCCTCAATAGATGGGCGAACCTGTTTTCCCATCCCAGCTGAAATGTAGTCCCAAGCAGTCGCCCCAATCTTTGAGTAATTACTTCAGCCTTGCGATATTCCTCATTTCTTCCGAGGATTTTCCATTCTCATTTCGCGACAATTGCCTCTACTCTTGCTTCCCTGATAAAGTTTCCCCTTACGAATCCATCCGTCCTCTTTTGTACCTTTTCTCTAGTGTTTATATGCCCGGAAAGATGATGGGGTAGTAGAAGTGACGGAAATTCGTACGGAATTCACTCATTTGTTTTCGGTATTTTTTATTTTTCTGGGGTGATCGGCCTTCTCATCGACTTCCAGGTGGGCGGAAAGGTTAAGATAATAAGGTACTTGAAGCGAGTTATTTATTCTCATAGTATTCGATGAATTCGGGCTCATTTTAAATAAAGATATCTCTTCTTCCCTAAGGTTTGAAAATATTAGCTACTTATCGCACCTTTTTTCGAGATATTTGCCAAAAAATAGAATCCGTTTTCCATGTTGCATGATACGCGCATTCACTCCAAAGAGCCTTTATTTTTAAAAAATGAGGATTTTTTAACGCCGAGACCTCGTCAGAAATTTCAAAGCGTGTAGTTTGTACGTTTTGTCGTCTGTTTTTAAAATTGAATTATTTTTTCTGCGCAGTAGCTTTTAAAAAATCGCAAAAAACTCATTTGTTTGGGCATTTTCACCGTCGAGCGATAAAATTATGGGTGAAGTTAAAGGCTTGTAGTACTATTTTTTTAAATGAAAAATTTGTATCGGATACGTCTCGTCAGAAATTGAGCAGTGTATATTTTTTACGCCTCCTAAACTAAGTTAAATCATGAAAAATAAATCGATTACTCAGCATAGCAATTATAATAGATCCGCATAATGATCTTCAGCTGTGGAGGCATTTTACTCTACGGTGCGAAGTAATCCAAGTTAAGATAGTCCTAGCGAGATAGTTCCCTAGTCATAATAGAGACCATATTCGAATTATACGTTTCACCAACTGTAGGACACATCAATTTGATATTGCATTATTAAATATAAAAAAGCGTAAAAACGATAATATAGTTTTATATGACAGAAATTGTTAGTTATTAAATGAAAATATCTAAATAAGTCTTTGGCTTGACTCATTTTTTTCGCGCGGTGCGTTTGAAACTCCTTCAAAGCGGAAGGTTTTTTGTGATACCCAAGAACCTAGTGCGGTGACAGTATGATTAATTTTCAAATATAGTTGAGAAAACATACAAACTACATACTGTTAGTATGTTTTACGACATCTAAGTGTTAGGAATGCCTCATTTTGTAAATAATATATCTCTGGAGTGCATACACGTACCATTTCCCATGTAAAAGGGCTGGTATTTTTTGGCAAATATCTCCGAAAGTAATGAGGTAAGGGGTTGAGTTTTTGGTGTCATTAGAAGGGTGAGATATTTTTCTTTAAATTGAAATCAAATTCATTGATTTCTAAGTAAATTGATATTTCGCTTAAAATACCTTAAATACTCTTGCATCCGTATTATGTTAATTATTGAGAATTTCTCTTTTTTAAAAGTCCATTTTTGCGCCATTAAGATCACAATATTTATTTCATGCTTCTTATAGCTGCTGAAATAAAAGAAATATCAATGTGGTCTCTCTTGAATGAATTGGGGAAATCCCGCCCAAGCTTAATCGATGCTCTGAACGTAAGACCATATCGACCACAAATTTATAGGTTGGGAGCGAGTTTTTTTCCTTTGGTTACTTTCTCCATCTCGTTGTCTGTATCTCTCTTTGTGCTCGTATATTCTTCCATTGTGGTGATTCATCCGCTGGCCATAAGAAGTGCACAGAGGTCTCGAGGGAGCGAAATGAAGCCAGCCATATAGACGTGCCATTACCATTGGCGTGGCTTTTTCGGAGCACGTCGCATGAGTGAACGCAATCCAAGTAGGACTCCACGTGCATTTCCACACAGGTCTGGAGAAGGCTCTGGTTGCGAATAATGAGTGGCATCGTTACTGCTAGGTGATGCGCTGGCCATAGGTATTCACACAAGCGAATGAATGAAATGGGGTGAAATTATACCCTTTATGTCAGACCGTTATTGATATTATGAGGGCGTGACTCAACTTTTCGTTACTGTCATACTTAATTTTATTTCGGACGATACTTAAGGTGGCTGGGGTGAGAATATTAGGAGTCTCAATAGTAGGAGAACGTGTGTGAAGCAGTATATGAGTGATTTGTAAGGATGGGGCATTGTGGAGGAAATTATTAAAATGAAGCCTGTTTTCATGGCCTACGGCAATAATTAACTTAGCCTACCCCGCGAGGGGAAGGCTTGATGGGTATAAGACTGTAAAACTTGCCTTATATTTAATAATTGGTTATAGCGTTTTTTAAATAGTTAATAAAAGTGAAAGATGTAATGTCCCCATGCTATACTCATGAAACATAAATTATTTTTGTCGGAATCGGAAGAGAAAACGCAGAACTTGTGATATTCCGGTACACGTACGTCCAATACTATCCGATTTGCTCTCCCTCACTGAGGTTAGATAGTGCTGGGTAACTGCCCTGCGCTCGCTAAGGGAAGTAATGAACCACGCGACGAATGACCTACTGGGGACCGGTTGTGTATATTTTCTTCCGAAACTTCCGCAGCGGAATCTCAGGCCAGTCCAATTGTGAAACACGTTCGTCACTTGTTAATATAAATATGCGGAACTACTACTAGTAGGGTTCCCATTACGATTTCTGACCTGCGTTAGTAGCTTACTAGGATCAGGTAACGGTGGATAGAAATTCAACCAGTTTGCGCTAACTGACGTTTCCACTACTTAATTTAATCATCATCAGGCCTAACTAGCTTAGTGGAAACGGCGTATATGGCGGAATATGGATTCCGTTTAAATATCTTCGCCACTGCCTGAATGGGAAGGCGTTACTCTGGCTACCCCACCAACCCGATCATACAAGATATCACCTTTTCGATAGTGTTCAAAGGTGACTGGGTTTGTTTCCGGTAGAAGGAATGGAGGAAGGTCGTAATGATGGAAGTCTGCCTTTGGTCTTCACGTTTGATTGCATGCTCTCGGAGAATGCTCTCCAGTTATGGAGGAAGGGGTGCCGGGATGTTTTGTGCCCATCCGAACCGCGTGCTCGCCTTAGTTTTCGTCGTCACGTTCGGACTGAATCTACGGGCTGCCGCCTTTCCCAGTGGGTGGGCACCGACCCCCTCCCGTTGTCATGCGCCTCTCGCACCGTGTCGCTAAGGAGACGACGATCTCCCCGGCCGAAGTGGCAACTCGCCCCCCTCTCACCATCATCTCCGAGGTCACCTTCCCACCGCCAGGCTGCGCAACGTCCGACTGCGGTAACGTTCCGGTACATGGAGATTTCGGTCCTCTTTGGAACGGACGACTTTCTTTCGCCGGTATAACACATCTACGTAATACCCCTATTTTGTCACCTTAAGGTGGTTAGAGAGAGATATCATTTCACCGAGAATGCGATGACTTTGGTCTTATTTTAAAGGAAATTATCTCAAATTTCCAAATATATCAAGATATATACAGCTTACTGCGCTCATTTTCGAAATATTTGCCAAAAAATACCCGCCGTTTTAGTAGAGAAATCGTACTGATATTAACTCTAGAGAGACACTTATTTTAGAAACGAGAAATGTATTACCGCTAGATCTAGTCAGAATTTTAACAGTGGGTACCCTGTTAACTTTCTCAACTATTTTTGAAAAAATAAGTCAATTACAATGAGCAAAAATATTTGGCCGAATCGCAGAAGAAAACATTCCGATGTGAAAGCATTTTTCCCGTACGGCATGAAAAAAAATGAGTCGACTTATGCACGCATATTTAGTTAATAACTGAAAAATTTTACCGCATGCTTATTACAGCTGCTGAAATAAAAAATATTAAATTTGAATATGGTCTCTATTATGTCCACGAGAAAACTCATTCAAACTTTTCCTCAACGGTACAACACGAAACGGAAAGTCAGGCAACCAAAGGAATCTACAAACACTGTATGATCGGTTAGACAGCGAGCCGCGCCACGTAAATGAGAACGGGCTAGATTTTGGGTGTTGGTTTGGTATATTCCCAGTGATTAATTTATAATGCATGATAATTTCTCAGCGTTACTACTTTTTCCACGCAATACGGGTAAAAAGCTTTCTCATCAAGATTTTTTGCATTTCTGTAATAAATACTTTCATGGAAAATGGCTGGTATTTGTACGCCAGTATCTCAAAGTAAAAGTACTGTATAAAGCGGCAGATATTTTGGTATCATGGGAGAGGTGAGATATTTTTCTTAATTTGCAATTTGACAACAATCATAGAATTCTAGGCAAAATGATATTTCGCTCAAACAGCCTTATATGGGGTTTCACTGAATTCAATTGTTAACTTTCCTGATAGATCCTGTGCTACTAATGAGAGATCAAATTTCAAGCGGTGTGCGTCTAGTTGGAAGCTAATGGTGAATCGTCGGTGGGTCACCACGCGACGCCAAGTCCAGATCGTGACTGGCAATCACGTATCTTTTCCAACGGCGAAATCAGTGCCCTGAGGCTGTAAATCTGCCGCCATCGCAACGCTGGCTTAAGATCTGGCACTCTTGAAGCATGTGGCTCAACCTCTCCTGATACCAAGGTAGTTCTTCGAAATCCAGGGGCCGTTAGTTTCCTTAGGATTCGTCTCCCAATAAATGTAATTTTAATGTCTTACTTGAAGTGGAGCATATTTGTACCCGTATTAGGTTCAAATCTTGAAGTTTCAATGGTATACTTATTGCAAAAGTAATGGTGAGTTGCACTATTTCTCGCAAGGCGAGACGGCGTCGTCCTCTCGTGTTCTCCAAATCCAGGAATGACGTCGCTTCTATAACGAGAGAGTGACATTCAGCACATTTCTGCACATTGTACTGCTTTTTTGTCAGTCATTAGCGTATTTTAAAACAGTGATAGACTGCCCCTCTCCTCATATATGTATATATCACATAGTGTTAACGTCACGCTTTGTGAAAGCGAGTGCCATAGAGTACTCCGATTCCAATAGTTCCTTTGTTAGTACTTGCATAGGGTTATTAGGACCGACCTAGTATCACGCCCTCTGCTCCAATCAGTGAGCGTCTCTTGCGTAACCCGTATAAGGTGGTTAGCGTGAGATACCACTTAAGGAGGAAATTAAATGAATTTCGGCTAATTACAGAGAAAAAAAGTCTCTTCTTTGAAATGGTGCCAAAAGCCATCCACTAACCGTATTTTTCGATATATTTGCTGAAAAATAAAGTAGTTTTGCATTGGATTTAGTATTGGTCTGGCTCTGGAGGGAAGTTATCAAGAAAATTCTGAAGTTCTGTCGCACATGTGGTGTTAAAAAAATTGTGTATTCCATTATTATTTCACAAATTAGTTGACAACCCTTATAGTCCAAATCCAACTGCATAAGAACTTAGCTGTGAGAGCGTATTATGCTTGCATAGGGCGTCAAGCAAAGTCAAGTTTAAGTCGCGAATATATGTATTTCCTGGATTTCTTCGAAATATACTGATTAAAACTAAGTATTTTCGTAACTTTTTGGAAAAATAATTCAATTGACTTCATTCACTTAATGATTCATACAGCGGCTTACACTTTATGGTTATATCCAAGTATGGTATCTGTTGTATCTATGTGTGAATGAATGATGAGTGGAAGATGAGAAGACCCTATGGGACAAATATTAAAAAAGAAGAACCATATGGATGTGGTACACCCTGAGGTACTGTTCATTTGTGAAGAATGTAATAGAAAGAAAAACAGAGGAAAAAGTCCCAAGGGGAATACCAAGGTATAATTACATAGGACATGTGAGGAAGAAAGTACGTAAATAAGCCTACGAGGAAGTATGCTGCCTAGCATTAGACAGGAAAGGATGGAGGGCTGCAGTCGACCAATCTTAGAGTTGAACGACCAATGAATGAAATTATAAATCTACATAATACCCTGCGAGCCGTCGCATGGGCGTGTGGCAGTGCGTGTTAGGTCACCAGCCGTGTAAAGGTGTTAGTTTTTGGAGATGAAATGGTGACATGTAGTATAGGAGTGTATTTATTGGAGCTCAATATTTATTGTGGTCGCTTATTGTACGCGGAGAGAACGAGTTTTTGTACCTATCAGTTCGGCAGTGTATCTCTCTTATTTTATCGCATCTGTCATACCTAGAGATATAGTGAGGAGACTTGATAATATTCTCTATGTCGCTCTGAAAAATATCAGTTCTGAATTTATCAAGCAACCAAAGCCTAGCGTGTAGCCTCCGAGTCTCCAGGGGCTCCCTCCGTAATCCCTCTAGAAGTTGTGAGACACTATATATACGCTCGTAGCAGTTTTTAACGAATAACACTGCTTTCCTTTGTATGTTATTAATTTTTTTTGGTTAAAACTATTTGACCAAGGTCCCAAATGCTCGCGGCGTATTCGAGATGTGGCCTAACCAGAGCGGAGTAGTATCTCCCTTTTACATTTTCATCCGAGGACCTTCCTGTTATACGCTTAACAAAACCTAGTTTCTTTAATGCTGTGCCGCATATGTTTTGTGTGTGTGTCCCCCACGATATATCTGAAGTTAAGGTAATTCCAAGGTATACCGTATTTTACGGACTATAAGACGCACCTTAATTCTTAAGCCATTTAGAAAAATAACATTCTTACTATTTTTATTATTAGACTAGCTGCGCTATTCCGTTTATGAAACGGAAATTTAAATAGGTGAGAATTCAATAAAATTGATTTTTCTTTGATGCATAAATGAAAAATTTGCAATTTTCCACAATATATATTCAGGTGATGATGATGTAAAAACATCGAAACCTGCGTTTAAGTAAAAGTTATATTGTGGAAAATTGCAAAGTTTTCATTTATGCATCATGCATAAGTTCCACACAATTTCGCAAGAATCTTCGGAGTTTATATTATTTTTCTTTATTTAATTTCTTTCCACTCCGGCCAGTTTTACGCAGTTTTCATTTTTCAGTAGGGGTTAAATAAATTACTCCTTAGGCTGAGCAATATTTTCTTTATGTATCAGCTTGTGAATCCCCGCAACTCATGTTCGTCGCATAGGTGCACTGCTGCTGCCAGTTGAATCCAATGTTGCCAGATAGAGATAGGTTTCGAATCGCGGCATCGAATATATGGCCATTTTTAAGACTGGCGGGAATTTTTAATCAAACACAGGACATTTTTATATTAATTTCGAGCATAAGACGCACCTGAATTTTGGAGGCAATTTTTTTAAGAAAAAAGTGCGTCTTATAGTCCGTAAAATACGGTACATAATGCATATGAGGAAGAAAGTGCATAAAAAAGCCTACGAGGAAGTATGCTGCCTAGCATTAGAATGGAAAGGATAGAGGGCTGCAGTCAACCAATCTTAGGATTGAGCGACCAATGAATGAAATTGTAAATGTTGCAACTGGGGCAAAATTTTGCAGCGGCTACATCACCGATACTAGCTGGCCGTGGTACGCAAAGTCCCAGCGACGTATAAGAATTGCCATCGCATACCTGTGGTTGTGCGATGAGTCGATTCATCGAATTCATCGACGATGATTTTAGTTATCGCGTTGCGATCAACCGCGTCGATGACAGTGAATGTCATCGATCATCGACGTCGATGAGTGGATGAATTAACTGACGTCGATGAGTTGATAAATAAACTGACGTCAATGAGTCCATGAATTCACCGATGTAGATGAGTCAATGAGTCCATCCCCATTAGATGATAATTATTTGTGTTGCGTCGCCCGCCCGTGCTTATCCCTACCTTTCCGTCGGCGATGAATGAATTCATCGACTTATCGAGGTCGGTGAGTTCATCGACTCATCGACGGCAATGAATTCATCGACTCATCGTCGTCGATGACAATCACAGAAACCGAATCATATCGATTTTTTCATCGACCCTCGATGGGCAAATTCGTTTATCGCACAAGCCTACCTGTGGGTGGGTGGCGAAAGAAGTCTTGAGAGGTTCGTGTAAAACCGAGAGAGGACTTTTGAGGCGAAGTCCCATTCCTCTCTTTCTGGTGAAGGGGGAGTGTAGTGTGGTGGGAGGGCGTCGAGGGGGGGGGGACGAGAGGAGGGGGAAGTCCGGGAGGAGTGCGTGGTTGTCTCTTGGCTGGGGTGGGGCCGCGCCGGCCTGGCGGGCGGCGACCCCTTTCTCCCGGGAGAATAGTGTGTGGCCGGGGGGCGGACCTCAGAGAACGCGCGCGCTCTCTTAAAAGAAGAGCCCGGACGGAAGGCAGTTTCCCTCGCCCATCCTCCCGAGGCGGATGGCCGGCGAGATTTCGGGTCCACCGACCACCGAGGGATCTTCGATTCGGGAGAGAGGAGGCGAGGATCATCATGAGGTCCATCCTGGCGGCCATGTCCTCCGCGTCTTCCTCGTCTTCGGCGGCGGGGGGGAGCTCGTCCTCTTCGGGCGGCGGGGATCGGCGCCGGGTCGTGCCGGCGTCCCCCAGGGGGTCCCTGCGGCGCTTCCCGGGCCTTGACGGAGTCTGCAGGCTGTCGTTCCGCTTGGCGGCTCACGTCACCTCGCGGCAGAGGTTCTTCGCCATGGACCGCCTGGCCGGCAGCGTGGCCCGGATCGTGAGTAATGGTGGTGTCTGAACCCCGACCACCCACGCCTTCCATTTGTCCGAGTATTTCTCGACTTCGGTTCCGGAGAGGTTCGAGTGGTGGCGCTGCACGGAAGCGAAACGTGGGGAATAAGTAGAATGAAGATGAGAGTATAAGTTTTGTGGGCGTGTATGCGATTGGAAAATGCCCGATGGACGGAAAAGAAGACGAAGGACGAAGTGCTTTCCTGTGATAATAAAAGGTCTCATATTTTGTATAATCATAGGACGAGGAATTTTTGGAGTCACTAAAACAGGAGGGCGTGTATGAAGCAGTGTATGGGGGTAAATGTAGCAAAAGAGGTTTGCAAGGATTGGTCAGTATGGAGGAAATTATTGAAGCCGAGTTAGGTGTACATATATGTATTTATGAGTGAAACTTAGTGACTCTGCCTACCCCGGAAGGGAACGGCGTGATTGGTATGTATGTATGTATCTCCGTGGCCATGAAAGTGGTGGTTGGCGAAGTAACTTTGTGGAGTTCTGACATACCTAGTTGAAGCAAAAATCCAAGTAATTTTCCACAATTTTATCACAGAAGGATAGACCGGTTTTGATGTTATTACTCCATCTTCAAAATAGTATTAAAACCCTGATTTATTTTAGAACCCTGATGATGATGTAATAACACCGAAAACTTCAGTCCTCATAATAAAACTGTGGAAAATCACAAAGTTTTTATTCTCCCGTTGAGTGTCCACGTCTCAGCATGGACAAACGCCGGAGACTTTCCTAGAATAATGGACATTGTGTGCTGGAGGACATGAGGATGAGACGGAGGTAGTGGCATGGATAAGTGATTGGAGATGATGCAGAAGTGATCGGAGATTATGCAGAATACTGTCATTTCTCTACCAGCGTGTAGTCCGTTGTTTGAGCTGTAGAAGTTGGAGCTGGGATACCCGCCATGAATCATCATTAATTCGATCCTAAAATAGGTTGACTGCTACCCCATATTCTACCCTGTCCCCAAGGTCGTTTAATATCTGTTGTATTCTTCCTTAAATACCTGTCTTCGCAACGTAAAGTCCGCCAATGATGTGCTTATTTAGTCGTATTCTCCATAAGCATAGCAAAGGTTGTTCAACGTTTTTTGTTGATTTGGCAGTGAATTTCTATTCGAAATGGTGACTTGCGCCGCATATTCGCAGAAATCATTGGGTGTGTTGTGCCATAAATACTCGGTATGCTCATTTATGGCGACCGTGTGGTGGAAATAATCCATATTGATAGAGCTATGTCGAATCGAACGACCCTGCTCTGTCTTACACTTGCGCCTCATCTCCCTAATAGAGCTCTGCATGGTTGTCTCATCTTCTCTTCCTGTTTTTTGTTCACTACCAACCATGGAATCAAGAGGGTGTAGGGAACAGTACCCAGCTGGCTGAGGGAGTTGAGACGGAAAGTAAAATGTATTGTTAAGGGAATCTCTCTTCGTCTCAGTCTATTTTTGTTATAATCGGTATGCGGTGTGCGGCAAGAAGGTATCCTTGTATCATCCCGTTGGATAGTCTCGTTTCGCCGATTTTGTTGTTATTGTATGCCCAACAGATGTGGTGAAATTCTCTCCGTTATATACTTCTGTAGTACTATAGTAGTGTATACATAAATGCTGCATTTAAGTACAGGCCAGCATCTGTACACGATATTAAATGTACCTCGGCGGTGCCTTGTTTTAATATAAAGAAATTTGCATCGCACAAAACTTACGTGCCAGAGAAGAAGCTGATGGCATTTCTGGATAGCCATAACCGCATAAATAGATGTGAAAGAAGAATAACGCTTACACATAAACTCATCCCCTCATATAAATGATGCAAGCACATGAGTGAAGTGCGTAGTTATTGAAATTCTTCGGCCTATCGATGACGATGCCTCGACCATGCATTGACGGAACACTATCGGTAACCTCGCAATCCGCTTAAACTGGAGTTCCCTGGTCCACTTGAGTGGACCGGGTATTTAAGTGGTGGGAGGGCGTCTACACGGCGTACTTAAGTGAAAGAGAAGTTAAGTATATACTTAATTAGTCTTTATAGACGCGGCGACTCACTTAATTGACCCGAAACCCGTGCGACCTGAATTTTCGTGTCGCGTTTACTCTCTTGGGGAGCGCGACATTGCATGTATCCGATTCTTTGATCTTGTAGGCTGTGCAAGAAGAATATGATTGGAGTGAATTGACAACCCCGTACTCAATTTTCTGCAAAATTAAAAATCTTGACCGAAGCTGGCCCTCAACAAATTGCTTTGTCGTAATTGTTACGCGGCAAACTTCGTGCTCAGCTGTTATATCCGCTTTGAAAGTTTAGAAGGAAACAGGTTTGTGCGTGGCACAACATGGTATTTGCTGTAATAATCCAATCCTGTTCCAAGTATTGCTAGTGGTCTTATGAAAGGTGTGGATTAAGAGAATGGAATAAAAACAGTGAATACTTAAGCAGATCGACGGAGGAGCGACTTCGTGGGTATTGGAAAGCGGACGCCTACTTGGATGAGGGAGTTATGAGAGAAGTCGGGTTGCTGTAGCCCTGTTATGGGGAAAATGCGATGGAGAAGGCATTAGGGTAAACCTTTTGGCGCAAATAAGGGAAATAGAGAGCATGATAGGCGTAGAAGCGAAGATAAGGAGTGGATGACAATTGAAAATTGTTATTAGTCGTCGTTTTTCATCTTAATTCTAACGTAGGATGTATCCATGGATTACTCTCAATATTAGCAATCGCGATGCTGAGATATATTGGACAATCGTATTTATTCAGAGGCTTGTGGTTCGGTTCCTGGATTAATGTTCTGGCGCCATCGATTAAAATTTATTCCATTTTTGTCACATATTCTCAGCGCTCAGCGTTAAGATTCCATCGCCAGATGCGGCGGAGTGCGAAATTTGACTACAGTGCTGACCTTTTCACTCGAAACGGACTATTCTAAAAGTTAATGGAACAGGCGCTTTGGAGTCAGAGTTGATTTTATATTTATATACGGACTCGTGATGGTCTTTCGGTTGCAATTAGGATGGCGTCCTCAGGAAGCTTTTACTTGCTCATGCCTCCGTTCTTTACAGTTCGGCCAGTCATCGTTTTTAAATGACTTATTTCTATCTCATTCTTCAGTTCTTACTTTTCCCCGATTGCCTCTCCAACCCTGATGGTAGATGCGGCCTTACTTAGTCAGTGTTTTAGTGCTCCATTTGCTTTGAAAGGTGCGAAGCGCTTTGAGATGGGACGGGTCGGAAGACCCGGTCGTAGCCTCAGGATATCTTCTTCGTGTCCGTGATGATGCGCCACCTCCGTGGCCAGGTAGAGATGAGTTACGTCATTATATGCCTTTGGCCAATCCTGTTTTTGCATGCTCATGTTTGTTAAATGAGACATGTGATGATTAACCGAGATTCACATTGTTTACATGTCATTATATTTCTCGTAGGTTTTGTAAGGGCCAAATTAAGGATGAGAGTTCGTCACCTCACTGTATACAAATTGATCGGCACCGAAGTAAATGCTCTTCTCGCCCAGATTAAGCCCCTCTGCTTTTTCTTGGTGTTTAAGATGCTGCAACAGGAAACGCTTATAATAGTCCTGTCATCTATGTGATCCTTGCCCTTTTCATTAGTTTTTTCTTGATACATCAGTAAGTTTTTAAACGCAAAGACTCGGCACCTATAATCCTCTGGTAAGTCCTTAAGACTAAAACTGGTTTTGGAATGTTGTGCGGACTAAATCTCCCGAATTTTTACCTAAGGGAGTCTTGTCATCGTTTCATTGGAACTGAATCTTTAACTCTTCATAACGTGAATCGAAAAGGCGCAATTGAAGATTCTTCCCAAAGACAAAATAGAGCCCCCGAGAAAGGCCGTAAACCACTGCGGATTGTAATTATCTGCAGCTTTGCGGTCTAGAAAGCTTTTTGTTTGAAAATTCAACCCAGTAGGTGTAGGTGCATTTGTGTCCAAAGCAGGTTGGGTGTGGTTTTATTAATAGAAAGTTGTTGCGTGCCGCGGAGAATGGCACTCCATAGCGTGGAATCAAGTGCCGAAAACCGGAGAAATTCCTGAAATATTCTGACGTACTCTATGACATTATAATGTAACTCGAATGATTTGTCTCGGGCTTAGAAGAATTAGAGAATACCCAAACTCGTCATCGACTGAGGGTATGTAAGTTAGTGCTATTTATTTGACCACTCGGGTAGAGTAAAATCTAATCTGTTTACTTTAGTCTTGATGTAATTGTTTTAATCGTAAATTACACTACAAAAATGGAAGTATTGGCATTTACATGCCTTATCGGGACTAATTGGTCTCATTGAGGTGATTTCAATGAAAAAAGGATCTCTTTTCCTCCCTGAAGTTTTGATTTGATTATTTGGGTCCAACCCAGTAATAAAAGATGAAGCCTATGTTTTTAGCTCCCATGAACTCATCCCGACATTTTTGGCCATGCATTATTTTTAAGTAGTCCAACGCAGCCAGATTGAAATGCCCGCTGGAGATTTTTACTTTTTTTTTCTACTGGCACATTAATTTATAGCAATGGAAATATGTCATCTGGAGTTGCCGTTGGAAGTTTTTTGTGACACACGTTAATATGATAAGGCTAGTCATCTTTCCGATGGAAAAAATTTGCCGAAGGCTTCAGTGTAAAAAATGGGAGATCATGTATAAGCCAAAAATGGGATGTGGAAACTACCGGGATGGCTTTTGCTTAATGGCTATATAGTTTACTTCCCTTAGAAGTTGATGGATAGCTGAAGTAATTCGTGTCTTTTATACAAGAAGTTCTTGAAGAACTGGGGAAGGGAGAAGGGGAGTCTGTAGAGTTAACAGAGAACTGTTGGGGTGTGGCAGTGGACATCCTGATGTCGGAAATTTCATCCGAGCGTAAAGACAAGGAATGCGATGATTATATTTTTTCTTTCTCTCTCTCCTTTCCGACATGTAAGTACTTGCCTTATTGAAATTTGGAATTAATTCTTTCGCGTGTTTGGAGAGATTTTGTGGACTCGCAGCATAACATTTAATGTCAGTTAAACTTTGCGATTGGTGAGTGTATCACCCTTGAAATGACTTCCCTTTTATTTTCTATATTCAACTTATTTCCTTCAAATGAATTAAATACAGTAGTAGTAAAAATTCGCTGTGCTCTAGCATCAAGTTTCTGTGTGTTGGTGGTATAACTGTTAATTATGTTGGTTCTTCAAATACTATCTATCATGCTTACTAATCTTCCATTTATTATTTACCATATATTTTTTGTAGGGCCACTAACTCCCAATGGAAACCAACTCTCCTCTAATCAGTTGCCATTTGAATATTGCTGCCCACTACCCTGGTTTTGCTTTGCATTCATGGATATTTCGGTTGGCCAAAAATATGTAATTACTCCGGACAAATAGGAGAATAAGAAAATAAACTCCTGCATTTCTCCATATACTAATTCTTATCTAGTTTTGCTGCGCATTAGTGTCGAAATGAATTGTGTGCACGAGTTACTGCAGTGTGTGGAAACTGGGTGGGAATTTCTCAGTGGAATGCTCTGTTTTTTTCTTTCTTTCTTCTCATTTCCTTTCTTTTCTCTCTCTTGCTTTGCGGTCAGCATGGAATTACGTTCTCTGCCCCTTCCGAATCGGGCGGACTTTGATTGCCATCTCCTGGGTCGTAATCCAGC
This sequence comes from Ceriagrion tenellum, assembly GCA_963169105.1. Classification (NCBI taxonomy): domain Eukaryota; kingdom Metazoa; phylum Arthropoda; class Insecta; order Odonata; family Coenagrionidae; genus Ceriagrion; species Ceriagrion tenellum. The sequence continues at coordinate 129,522,293 of OY720637.1, forward strand.
TGCAGGGTGTACTTCGGAATTTCCCAACGCCGAAAAGCATTTTTGAAAGCGGTGCTGCGGATTTTTGAGAATCGGGCGTAAACTTGTTGTATCCTCTGTGTTTTCTCGGACATTTTTGCTTGAGTACACACTTGTCTGGATTATTGGGTGGAAAGTGCCTTTGGGACGTTCGAGCGATATAACATAACTTAATTAAATTAGTTGGACTCGATTTTGTGGAAAAATGTAATCTTTTTATTAATACCGAAATATCTCCGTCTTACCGCACAGAAAAGATATTTGCTAAAAAATGAGCAGTTTTCCATCGACATTGGTGCAACTGCACGCTTGCAGAAAAAAGAAAATGAGGATGTTGTGACGCACAGATCTCGTTTAAGTTTTAGATCGAATGTTTCTCATCTGCAAACTAAACAAATTTACTCTTGACTATATTAATTTATCAGCACTCGCGAAAAAATCTATTTTGAAGGCGTCTTCAGCCAATGTCAAGATAAAAACCTCACATAACTGTGCTTATTGAATCACTGATAAGTCCGCTTTTATGCCGTGACTATTACCGTTATTCATCTGTATATACTTTTAAACTAATTTTTGTTCTAATGTTTATTAATTCAAAATCTAAAATGCAACCCTGAATTGGCTGCAGTGCTTAATAATATTCCAAATTAATTTTTTTGTTACCCTGAGGATGCATTGATAATAATGCGAAAAGTTGGCTGATGAGAAAGAGATGAAATGAGTATTCTTCGACCTAAACTCCAGAAAAAAATAATCCTCAATATTACTTTTTTATAATGAATGCAGGTTCCGTCATTCTTCGTGAAGCTGCTTTAATTTTAGAATAAATATCGAGTATGATGTACCTATTTTATGACTAGAGAAATATTTTGCTCAAAGCAGCTCAAACCTTTTGATGTTATCTTCCTCGTCCAGTCGATCGCCTACTAAGGGAGTCCCCCGAAGTGACCACAGTCTAAGACGTCGAAAGTCTTTTCCCCTTCTTCCTTCCTTATTCACGAATGGCTGGGCGGGTCCCCTATAGCGGTGCCCGTTTCAAACAGGCCGGCCGCCGCTGGGCTTCTTTTCCCTGGAAACAAGATCATAAAACGGTCGTCTTAATGAAGACGTCCTTCCGCCGGGCGAAATGAACACCCGAGTGGTGATTCGGATGTGAGTGAACCCAAGAAAGTGATTTCCCTTCCGCCTCCCAACTCTTGGAGCCGTCCTTGCATTATCGTATCCATTACTTGGCCTTTACAATTTGAAGCCGGTCAGTTGGAGCATAGTTAGTCGGGCTCTCCTTACTTTTCTCCCACAACAGCTTTTGGCCGTGTATTTCGGTTTCGGGTGAACCATGTATCGCATCTTGCGGTTGCTGGAGCGGTAATCGTGGGTCATTGAGCGCAAATTTTAATAATGTTTCCTCTGAGTGGAAATGTTACGACAACATACTGTTTGAGGTCATTAGTTTTTCCGGTGGATCTCACCATATAGACAGGGGTGGAAATGATAGCATTTTTTTCCTTTAATTAAAGCTGATTATGACCTCAAGCTCAAGACTCCAAATTAAGGCGTCAATTTCTATTTAAATGTGTGTTCCGAATTAGGGTGACATCTTGATATTTGTTTTTAACCTTAATAGTATAATGAAATGTGTTATTCCACGTTTAGACGAATATACGCTCGTATTTTATCGAGTAATACGAAATGTATTCCATGTGCCTTAAGGCCTTGTGTTACAATGGCATTGAGATACCAAAAAATCATATTGTATGGTGCATGTTTTTAACTTTTACTCATAGATATCACTAAAGGGAACACCTATGCAAAGTTTCATGCTAATCTATTCGTAAAAAGATATCACTCCAACCGTTGTAAAGCAAACGGAACATCAAAGCCCGTGGCAGGGTTGGAATGTGCGTTCACCAAGTGGCCTGGCCGGTGAAATACCGACTTGGCTTCTGCTGTTTGATCATTACAACGTTCCAAACCGTAATATATGATGGTTATTCGGTTTTTCTAAATGAATGTTCGAAAAGACTGAGGTGCAGCATGTATAAATTTGAATGATTCGAGAAAATACTTACTTCTGCAGCTGGTTCTACCGTGACGTTAATCATGAAAGTGCAAACTGTTAAACACTCGTGGACTGTAAGCTTTCTATGTCGTCAGAAATAAGCTCGGCTCGACATCGTTGTTGAGATTATGTTTGTAGTGCGTTGAAATCTCCGGGAAAAGCCGATTCTCTAATTTTCCTCGAAAGGAGATTCCCGTGGAATTTTCCCGTCATTGCCTTGACGCGACAGGGTGATCTAGACGAGAGTTTTGAGTTTGACCGAAATACGACGAGGTGAAGGACACTTGGTGGAACTGGGAAAGCGTTAGAATCCGAAAATATCGCCGTTTTGTCTACCGCCGGGCAAACGAGTCTTCAAGTTATTCCTTGACGGTGTCGAGGGTAGGCTATAATTTTAACTTAAGGTCCGCCGCTCGCAAGAGCCTTAATATTGTCATAAAATAATTTACATCGTGCATCTATATAATTAGTTTTACCTTCGTCCAATTTGTATTCTTCATTTTCGAGTTAGGCCATCTGTGTACTGGGAGATGCAACTTGATTTGAATGGTTCTGTCGTCTCCTCTCAGAATTGGCGTAGTAAACTTGAATAGCGATGAAGGATCTCAGATTTTCCCGGCGTATCTGATGGATGAAGGTTTCTCGGGTCTTCCACCGGGTGAGCCGGTCCATGGGGCCCAACGTTTCGGAGAACGCATCTCTTGTCCTCCATCTTCAGGGGAGTTCAGCTTCCGAAGCTTCGGAAGCTGAACTCCCCTGAAGATGGAGGACAAGTCGTTCTCCGAAACCTTGGGCCGCCTTGGACCTGCTCACCCGGTGGAAGACCCGAGAAACCTTCGTCCAACTTGAATAGCCTTTTTTCAACTCCTGTCGAACTTTTTTAATTATTCATTTATCTAATAATTTTAGTTGTGCACCAAAGGTAGATTACTTAAACTCAATCGCTTTTTCACGTGCACATAAATAACGGATATTAGCGTGGATTATCTTGCAAAGCAAAGGGTAATTTTATTTGCGTATCTTGGCTCGTCTTAACCCGTCTATGGGCCCGTAGTTCTGAGGCCCGTAATTCTGGGAATTAGCTGACCCGGAATATCCGTTTAGCTGTGTGCTTGTGATGGTTTCCGCTTATGCGTTTCTGCCCTTAGCTAAGTGTTGGTTATGTTCTGGATGCTTATTAATGACCATAGTATCCGCCCCTTACATTTGTAAGGAGCATCGCTTTATAAAGCGGTCGATTTTATGAGGACGACTGTCTGAGCCACTTACGGATTCGATTCATTTACCGTAAGAGCGGTACATACGAGCGTACATGGAAAAGCGATATTTCGCACCGACACACAGGGTTGGCGAGGTGTCTTGAGTAGATCATTCATAATTACTAAAGGGCCGTAAGAGAATGAGGGGAGCCGGCATACTTAACTCCCCACAAAGCATCCGATTCCTCCGGTGAAAGCAAGGTTTTCCATTTCAGAAGCTTTTTCGTACGTCCGTCCAGTTTGAATTTCTTGCTCGTAAATTTCTAATTTTATCATTCGCTTGTCAAATTGTTCTACTTTCCCGCCTCTTGGAGCTTTAATGATGTTTCCACTTCATTTTGGACATGTTGGTTTTTCCGCGCCTTTTATTTTCGCAGCTGGAACTGAAGTGTTTTAGCTGAACTATTTTGAATTTTATTGTTCCAACTTAATGCCTAAGCGTATTAGAATAATTAATTGAACATCAAGGGAAGTCGAACTTCCATATTTTATCGAATTGATTGCAAACGGCATCAGAGAGAGATGAAACTTTCGTTTATGGCTTTTTAAAAGGTTTTCCTCGAAGTGAACTTTCCGTTCCCATAGGAGTTGAATTTCAATATCATTTTATGAATCCCCTTCCCACTTTGCGTTTTCATTTTAAATATTACCGCTTAAAATTCAGTGGAGAAACAGATGGATTTTACAGTGTAACCAACCGTCAGCTGTACCGTTTAGACTACTCTTTACCATCAGTTTCAACTCCAAACACTTACTCATTATATCATAATCTTAAATAATTCCACCTGAAAAGTTAGGTCTGGGTTATACAACGAAGATGTAAAACTGGCTTAATAGAAGTGCCGGACATTATTCCTTAGACTGGATTCCTTGAACTGGACGTACCAAATTATGAGTACTGTCGAAATAGTTTAAAAGACAATTCACGGAATGAAACTATGAAATGTGTTGGAAATAGAACGATTACTCCGAAAAGAGCACAATCGCCACACCATTTCAATAGCATTGGTGATCTCGGGCGTAACTGGTGGAACCTATTCATAAATAAAATGAAGCACTTGTTGATTCCTTAAGGTTTGTCTTTAATTCTCCATCCACTTGAGCACCTTTGGATTTGCCTGTACTTGGTATCAATAGATAATTACGCCTTTCTTGGAAACTTGGGCCTTGAATGGAGAAAGTTCTCATGCTTTCCCGACATAGTGTTAGTAAAGAATGTTCTGGTTCTTCACCGGGTCGAACTCCGCATTTCTGCCGACGTTTCGATGGATGACTCTTACGGTACGATCAAGAACAATCTTCACCATCGGCGCATATTTTTTTTTGTCCTTATGTCTTGCCTTGCGTAACGTATCGTGGAATAACAATGTTCAAGTGGTTAATTACAAGAATTTCAAAATCAATTCTATCTTTATCAAATGGTGGAATGATTCTTCTGAGAAGAAAGATGTGTTTTCCCCGCAGACTATAGTGCTTCTTCTTGTGATTCTCAATTTTCGTGGTATTTTTATTAAATTTTGTTACGAGTGGTTATTCCACTGTTATTGATCTCTCCCGTTGAATCGGATAAAAAATTGACTCCGGTTTCACTTAACTGGGATTCGATTACTATTTTCACGGGTCGATCTCTCCACAGATCGACCGCTTGAACCGATTCCAAAAGCGATGCCTGCCTTCATTAAATGTTCATTTGCGTCGAACGCGATTAATTGCAGTCTTCGATATCCTCGGCGCCGCTGCGGAGGGCAGGGGGTGGTAGGGGACGGAATGCATGACAGGGGGCAGTCGTGTAGATTGCGAGGTCATCAACGGCGACACTCAATCATATTCTCTCTCTCTCTCTTGGAATTATTGATTTCGCATAGAACAGGTATCTGCCCTCGTCCGCTCGTACTCGCATAATTGGACTGGAATCTTTTCTTCCGGATACCGGTCGCCGCCGCGGTCGAGTGTTTCGTTTTTCTTCTTCTTTCTTAGTTTAGGCTTTAAGCCTGTTCCGGCTTCATCTTACCATCTCATAGTTGGTCCTCCTAGACTACTTCTTCCAAATGCTCCAAAGCCTGCTTTGGATACCTTTCTTTGTGTATTTGTAGTACATGCTCTTTCCACCTATTTTTGCCCACCACTAACTTATCTAATATTGGCTGAACACCTAGTTCTTCTCCTATTGATGTATTCGTCAACTTGTGCAACCTTTTACACCTCGAAGAAATTTCATGTATGATGACCTATTTTTTTCTTATTTCTTAATCTTTTGCCACTTAACATTCTAAGCCATACGACACGCCACTGCCATTACTTCATTACATTTTATCTGGGTTTCTTTCCTTGTTTTAGCCTTTTAAATTTCTTCGTATCGTCCCACGTACAAGCTGGAAAATGTTTATTGTTTTGCGATATCTTTATCGTCCTCGTATGTCATATCGCATCCCAAATACCTGAAATGGTACACCTGTTCCAATGGTTGATCTTCTGTGACAGTTTTTGTCCTTTTGTTTTTATCTTTTTATGTTTACTCTGCTAATTATTCACTCTCGTGCACGCAAGTGCTGTGGGGAGAGAGAAGAGGAGGAAGGAAAAGAGACATGCGATGAAGTTATCAGGAGGGGTCGAGTTGAGGTCTCCCACGGCGTTGTGTAGTTTTCGAGACCGCTCACGGTTTTAGCCACGTAGTGGGGACGGGCGGCTTTGCTTCGAACCCCAAGGGGCCTCCTTCCCATCGTGTTGGGTCTGCGCGCCTAAAAGCCTCATCAGTTCTCTCATCTGGGCTCACCCGGATACAAAAGGAGAGCTTTTTCGTCCTCTCCTACGCGAGGACAAAGGCATTTCCCCTCCTCCCCTTTGGTTTTGGTCCATCTCGAGACCGGAGATGGCCAGCCGCCGGTAATTTGTTATTGTCTGTAGCTCGCATTCGCGCTTAAGGTCTAAAAAATGCTATCCCGTGGTCGGGGGATGCTCGCTTTAGCGCCCGACCTGGAGGCGAAAATGAGGTGCAAACGAGGGGGCATTGTGGAGGGCTATTGTTATTTGGCCGTCGTCATTTGATAGCAGCGTTTTCACGTTCCTCCCTCCTGTCTTCTCCTCCTTTTGAGGTGCCATGTAGGTATAAACCGACTCTCCTGGTTTGTATTGTTTTAATTGGTGCGTCCGGTAAATGGCCCTCCTTGTTGGTAAACAGGATTTATACTCCTGAGGTGGGACTGAGAGAGTGTGTGTTGTTGACGATCTTCGGTAGCGGCGTGAATTATCGAGTTTTGTTCCTGGCGATGAGTGATGGAGGGAAGAACGTTGGGCAATGTTGATAGTGAATGGAAGGGAATAGATAAGAATTATGAGATACATGAGCATGTGTTAATCTGGCCAAATTGACAGTTTTTTCATGAAATTTAACGGGCAATGGGGCTGTTGGAAAAAGTCGATCGCGCTCTAAATGAATGAATGCTCCTTCAATGCCTGTGACCAGCGTTTTTTTCTTCAAAGGGATATAAATGAAAGTTGCACGTTCGTAAATTAATTTTCACAAAGTAATCGTGATTAAAATTATTTAATTTACTTAGAACTGAAGGCATGCCATTTACTCATGAGGTTCACGGACTCAAATGCAGGCTGGCCTGACATTATACGTACTGGGAACGATGAGAAGGGAAATATGATCTTGTCGCCTGGCAAAATATTCGAAGAGTTAACGGGATTTAACATCTGGAATAACCGTTAGGGGAAATTATCCATAAGAGGAGAGGCTCCACAATCGGGGAAACAATCGGCTGGACTTTTAAGACATGGCTTTGTCCCGGACATGCTGATATTGAGGAAGCTCTCGAGATTTGCTGCATTGTGAGTCTTAGTAACTGCCCTCTTTACATGAGCTTATAGCGAATGCTTTTGTGTTGGGTTACAATTACCGATTGAAGTTGGTTTGATTAAGTTTTTAAAGAAATGCCACAATCTACTTTTGAAGCCCACAAGTCTATATGTCCTTCATCTAATTCACGAAATACCGTGCCACCACTAGGGTGTGTCGCACGGGATGATTCCACACCAGGTATGCAGCACTCATCCCAGTTTAAATCAGAACTGCGCACGTTTCCCCGAATGCCAGACGCCGGCCAAAAGCAGTCGGGACAACACGATAGTGACTTTGGTTAGAAGCCTTGTCATGTCTTGATTATCATTATATCAACTTTGGCCTTGACTGATGGAATTTATTCATAATCGAAAAAATACACTACATAAATTCCACTTGATTTTTGCGATGAGAAATAGTTTGTTCAAACTGAACAATTCACGTTGTGAATAGTTCAGTTTGAAGTTAACGGCGTGCCTATGTGATAAATTAGTCATTGGCTTGGCCGTTGAAAATTGTTTTTAACATCTAGTGGGCGTTATTATCGAGGCCATGAACATTTTCACTGGTGTCCAGTTATTTTCCCAGCAAGATTGCATGCGGCGCCATTTCATCGAGTACCCATCTATTGGCATAATTTCTCATTATTTAACGGACTTGACTGACGGATGTGCCCCTGAGGCTTTACTCCGTAAGAAAGGCAATATGTAGCGCGATGATGCATGCTGATAAGTGCGTTCATAGTTATTACTGCGCCCAGGTACTCGTTTGCAACGCGTCCATAATCCATAAATTCTCGGGACTCGCCGTGCGTTCAGCAGCGATGCAATCGTTCTTTTGGCCCTCAGGGCGTTCGGATAGTTGGGTGGTGGAAAACGTTTTCTTCCCCAGCTCGCTCATGGAGTGCTGGGAACCCATTTTCCGAAGTATGCCATGAGATGACGCCGGCTGGCGAGCGGCAATACGTGCCGAGTGCATATTAAGATTTCGGCGCGGCTGTGCGAGTTCGGTCAAATATTGAATCCCATTCTTTCATCCTTTGTGTTATTGAAAAAATACCCTCGCTCTTGGCGATCCTTAGCCATTAGAAAACCAAGTTAAATTAATGAATATGCAAATCACTGGACAAATATATTTTTAATGTGCACTTTCCTTTCATAAGAGCTGGCTGCGGCGGCTTAAAATATTGCTTTTGAGCATCAATTCTCGTCATTATTCGCTAATTACTGATAGCGACGTTAGTTTAGGCCTGCGCAGCTGTGGTTTTCAGGGCTTTGTCAATTTTTTTCTATCATTCATGAACAAAGAAACAATGGAAACTCCATGAAACGTCGGGTATCATTCAAGGTAGTACGCGTATTTAACATGCAAAGGAAAACTGCGTCGTAGCTCTGGTATTATTTACAAAAATTACATTACAATGTACTTTTTCATAAGTCCAGTGGGCGTGAGGGAATCATCCAACGGTTTTTTTAACCTGAAGCTGGAAATTTTAATGCATGCACCTCAACGCAATCACCGACAACTACATAAAAAGAAAACCTTAATATCATTTATCCTGGACAACTCTGAAATTGAAAAACGTCGATTTTCATGTCGAAATTATTTTATCAATAGTCAGTGTCTTGAGTTGGAGTTGTTCGCGCAAATTGAATGTATATTAGACAGATAAAATATTACTTTGCCCCGTGTTTCTCTCAAACTCGTAATGTATACTTTGTAATTTGAAGTTCAAGTGGCGACGAAATATCTGTGGAGGTTGGATATTGTTGTTCATACGTACTAAACAGAGGGAAATTTTTTTAATATCGTAAAATGAATGAAATGACATTATAGTCTTTATTGGGGAACCACCGCAAAAGTTCTCGTTGGATTTCGTCTTGTATTTTATTTGCGAGAGTGTCCTTGTGGTTATTCCCTCACGCCCACTGGACCCAGCGGCCGCTTTCTCAAACCTCCCCTGTGCAAATGTTAACTCCCTGTGCTTAACTCATCTGATTGTGCTCTCAAATCTAGTCCTTCTTGTCGGTGTCATCCTTTCACCTTGCCGCCCACGCAGGTTAACTTTCACCCGGCGCTGAAAGGTTTTCAGACCCAAGTTTTATTTTATTTGGTCAGTGCCCTAATGTAATTCACCTTACAAGTAGACAGCATTTTGGATGAAAATAGATGGATTTGGATAGATGGAAACAGCATTCCTAAGTGCGGCGGCCACTAATTAGAAGTATTAACGACAGGATCCCTGCTGGTATTATATTATGTAACCTCATTTGTTATTATTAATAGCATTCTTACTTTACCGTCAGATATCATCTTAATTGATTGACCAACATAAATAATTTTCCATTATCCGTGTCGGATTGAGGTACTTTTTTAGCGGACTGCCCATTGGTTGGTGATTTGCGTGACTAAAAACAATGACTAGTACTCGTTCACGGTAAGAAAATGCTCCATTATGTCCGACGCATAAGGTTAGAGGAAGATTTTTCTCGACTGAGATCATTTTTCGTGAGCTGGCAGTCATTACTTTTTATGACCTTAAGGCCGAATTTTATTTTAAGGTGTGTATTGGTATATAATGAATGAGTTATTCGTTGGTATATTGCAGGCAAATAAAGTGTGCGGTTGGTGGTTATCGCTAGTGGCTATACTCCAGTCACCATCACTGTCACTTATGCCTGATACCGTAGCCAGGTCGGTTGAGACCTACATTCATCGGGATAAGAATAGTTGAGTATTTCTGCGCGCTTTTAAAGATCTCGACCGCCTGTAAGTGATTGGTTAAAACTGGCGAATACCGGTTACTTCCATTCAGGAAAACACTGCGACGACGAGCGAGGCTCTGAAGGGGATATTCAATGGATATTTAGAAATCTACTTAGATATTGCCTTATCTTGGCCGCAGTTTTGCCTATTGTTTCATTCAAGTTAGTTTTATATGCGTTGAATGTATAGAATTTAACACCTCGTGGATGTGAAACTCAACTATTTAGGACAGCAAAATGTGATGAATACTTTGAGAAATTACTCCAATTTTTTTTCATTTTGCACATGGCTTTGCCTCGTTGAACCTGCTGAAAATGAATGAAATAAATAATTTAATTTTAATATCCTGCTCTATTACATTCCTTTGTTGGGTTTTCAATGCAAAATTTGAACGAAAGGAAAAAGGTGGATACTTCAAGTTTGTTGAGGTGGCTGCTGAATATTTCAGGCAACGCTGTACTCGAAATATTGGTTATCAGTTTCATTCGAGTTTCCTCGGCAGTGAATGTTCCGTGACGTCTTTCGTGGATTTTATTGTCTCTCGAGGAAGAAAATCATTTGTAGGACCAACAAAGTTTGATTTCCGATAAGTGGAGATTTCTATAAGTGGAGAGATCCGATGAGTGGAGATTTCTGAAAGAATATTTATTTTCTTGTTCAAGTGTCTTCCTTGGAATTTTTTAGGGACTAATTTCGACGAAAAGAGTTTCCGCGCGGAAGAGTCCTAAATCCAGGTATTATAGTCAGTTCGAGCTGATCGTGGCCACGATTGCAAACTGATTTGCATTCAAGTTTCTTTAACGTGTTATGTGTCAGCTAAATCCAAGTTTGAGGTTCCTTGCTTTACTGTTAATGGTGGCGATCGTAGGAGGTCTAAGCGCAGAACACGCCGTTACAAAATCAAGTGTAATAATCGCTCTTAATCGAATTTACGTGAGTATAATTTAGTCGCTCAGTTCCCATATTGTATGATTTAGTCGCAAAGTAACTCTGTCAGGGGACTTGAAGATGTAACTCGTTGACCTAACTGGTCTTTATCTTGTAATAATACTGTGAAATTGGAAATTTTCCAGTGCTACGTAATAAAAGAATTCCTCGAAGTAGAGCTAGGGACGATGTCTTACATTTACGCATTAGATTTTACGAAGAGATCATGTATTGATTCCAAAAGTGCTGCCAAAAGTAGTTCCTAATTTATTCGTTTGGCCTTCGCCGATATGAGGCTGATTTCCCTTAAGGTAGTTTGAGCGAAATATCATTTTACCTAGAAATCAATGAATTTCATCTCATTGTAAAGAAAAATATCTCACCCTTCTAATGACACCAAAAATTCAACCCCTTACCGCATTACTTTCGGAGATATTTGCCAAAAAATGCCAGCCCTTATCATGGGAAGTGATACGTGTATGCACTCCAGAGAGACGTTATTTCCAAAATGAGGAATTTCTAACACTTAGATGTCGTAAATAAACTAACAGCGTGTAGTTTGTATGTTTCTTCAACTGTTTTTTAAAATTAATCATATTGTTAATTCTTCGGGATCACAATAAACCTTCCGTTTTGAATCACCTTCAAACGCACCGCGCGAAAAAAATGAGTCAAGTTAAAGATTTATTTAGAAATTTTCATTTTATTACTTACCATTGCTGTCATATAAAACTATATTATTGCACCATTAATAATGCAATATGTAATTCATATATCCCACAGATGGTGACATTAAAACGTATCATTCAAATATGGTCTCTATTATGACTAGTGAACTATCTCGCTCGGACTACTTAAAGGAAAAATCCTCAATATTCCGGTGAAAAATTCTAGTGCTAGCGAAAGGGCGAAAATTGCTCTCCAGAGCCTGTGTGTACGATAAGTTTATGGCAATATGGTGGTATGGGTACATTCTACTGCTGCACCTCGGTTACTCGCTTCGCCTTCCACGATCGGTCGTTGGTTCTTCCTCTGGAAACATCCTTGAATTCCTGTGAAAATTTTTGAGGTCGAAAAAGGGCGAAAGTGTGCACCCCAAAGCCCTTCTCCATGATTCTTCTCTTTGTTTCGTGTTCACCGAGAAGCCGTTGGTTGACTCCTCGGAATTCTCCGAGAGATTCGGGTGGTGGACCCACACCTCAAAGAGGAATCCGGGCCGCTGTTGTGTTGTTCCTCGCGATGGCTCCGCTCTCTTTTGTCTCTCTCTCTCTCGCCCAATCTTCCTCCCCCACAGAGGGCACCCCACCCTCTTCTCATTCCCTCCCCACACCCCGGGGGCCTTCTCCACCCCCCGGCTGCCTATCTCTTCTCCTCCTTCTGCCCCGGAGTTCAATCCAACCACTCATCTCCCTCGCTCCATTTCTCCGGCACCAAATCCCCTCAAGGGGCTTCGTTTTCATCCTCTACCTCCTCTTCCTCGATGCCACTTAGTCAAACCCCCCCACGAGCCTCCCCCTCTCTCTCTCCGTCCTTCGTTTCCCCATTGCAAAGAAAGGATTTTGGTTTGGGCCTGGAGCCGGTTTCAGTATCGGCGTTTTTTTTACGGATTCGTGTCGTTATTTTTTGCGTGATAGGGATCGGGTTGGTTTTAGAGGCTTGAGTACTGGCTTCCCAACTCAAGGGTCCGGCTTCGAATCCCGGCAGTGGTTGTGATTTAAGGCAGTGCGAGCGAAGTATCATTTTAACTAGAAATCAATGATTGGTCTCATTTTAAAGAAAAATATCTCACCCTTCTAATGACACAAAAAATTCAACCCCTTACCACATTACTTTCCGAGATATTTGCCAAAAAATATCAGTCCTTTTACATGGGAAATGGTACGTGTATGCACTTCAGAGAGACATTATTTGCAAATTGAGGAATTTATAACACTTAGATGTCGTAAAAAAAACTAACAGCGTGTAGGTTGTATATTTTCTCAACTAGTTTTGAAAATTAATCACATTGTCACCGCAATAGGTTCTTGGTTATCACAAAAAAACCTTACGTTTTGAAGTAGTATCAAACGCACCGCGCGAAAAACATTAGTCAAGTTAATGACTTATTTAGATATTGTCGTTTAATTACTTGCCATTTCTGTCATATAAAACTATATTTTTGCGCCATTAATGCAATACTAATTCACGTGTCCCACAGCTGGTGAAATGAAAGCGTCTAATTTGAATATGGCCTCTATTATGATTAGGGAACTATCTCGCTCGGACTACCTTATGGTAGCTGGAGCTGCACCCGAAATCGTGTAAATGGTAAGTATCCTGCGGTTATCGAAAGATTATTAGGGGTATGTAATCTTGCCTCCGTCTTAACCTACTGTTATCGGCAGCAAACCTCCAAGTATATTAACTTTCCAATTATTTGTCATCTAAGTTGATGTCGTAGATTACAATTGTCATGTTGGATTGGTCATTGGAGCCGAATTAAAAACAGAGGTGATGTAATCCCTGAAATTATGCTTAAAATCATTACGCTCTTCTTTCTTTATTGTGAATTGGCCATTGTGAAGAAGCACCACATTCCAGTAGAATACTCGTATATCCCTATTTCAGCTATAGATCTTGATATCGATATGAATACCAAAGTTTGCCAAATTTGCTATACCAAAGTTTGCTATACTGCTATTCTTTGCATTGAAATGTGTGATACCTTCTCGAAACATTTTATCCCATTACGATATCTCGGCGATCCATCAGATAGCTGTCGGCACCACCAATAATGCTTGATTAGTCAGCGGACCAAGGTTTAAAATTAAGGTGGGAGTAAGACTTTAATGAAAGATGCCTATTTGAACGAACTCACATTGGGAAGGACAGGTGAACAATGAACGTTGTTCAATCAGTTATTGCACGTTTTCTCTGCCCTCTTGTGGGAAAGAATGCACTCAACAAACACCTTTAAAGTGAGGGAGTCCCCAATGCTGTGACAACGAGGCATGAAATCTAAAAAAAAACTGAATAACCTGTACGTAAACTTCGACGTTTTACTCAGCCATCCTGCAATTGTAACTCTCAAATGAGCTCGTTCTCCGTTCAATCTCGCGCGAGCGAATGGTTCTATGTTGATTTTCCTTCAGATAACGGGACCTATGACATAGTTGTTCTACCCGCCTATTCTGTTCTGTGAGTTTCTTGAATGTGGTACCACGTGCCATCAGGAAGTCGGGGCGTAGATTTTTTTATTTGGAGACGCCTTTAATTCTATTTTATCACTTTTATCTCTAGTTTCCTCCTCTGGTTTTTGTTTCTCTTTTCTCTTACCCTTGTACTTCCGTCGTTATTTGGAGGTAACGCTTCCCGCCTGAAATGGAAAATTTACGGCCAGTTGCGTCATGAGTGGTAGTTTCTTTTCACGGGAAGGATAGAAGGTAGATTATTAAAACCTTGGTGATGATATTATCATTAAAAGTTCCGGGAAAAAATGGCTGTGTTCGTAGCTGGACACCAGCCTTTGATTGGAAGATTAGGTTCTCATCAGGCTTCACGGTGAATTGGGTGCAGCGTTATAATTATACTTTGCTAGCGGCTGACACATTGGAAATTAATGTATTTACTGAAGCATCCCCTCTTTAGTTAAGATTGGGGAAAGCTATTGAAGAATTGTTAATGGAGATCGAGGTATTAGCTTGGAGTCGTAATTAGCTGTCTGAGCTAATTTAAATCAGCTGAGAGATAATTGTTCTCCATCTTTCCCCGTGCGGGATTGAGAACGGCTGGAGAAAAAAAAAGAATCTTTTGGATTAATATTTTAAATGTAGAATGAATTCGGGGAAGGACGCATTTGTTTTGCCAGTCGGAAGATGACTCGCTTCCTCTGATTAGTTCTCGATGTTGACCCTACTTCATTACTATCGCTGGTTTTGCTTGACCCTTACGTTATCATTGACAATGGAAATGAATTGTAGCTGCTCATGGCTCCCAATTTGACGAGGATTCGTAATTTTCGAGCGTTATAAAATAACGGAATGTTGTCGTCACTCCTGCGAAGTATTCGAAGAAATCCATCTTTGATATGAGATTTATTGAGACTGTGACATCACGACCTTGTCGATTCGAGTCCTTCCCGAATAAGGCCCGAGAATTGGACGCTGAAGTCCTTGTGGGAGTATTCATAAATGGCGAAACGTTCGTTGTGAGGTTAGCGTTCAAAATCCGACTATGGAATATTTCCCCCCGAAAGCTTTCATTTGCACCTATCCTTATGCCGAAATCTGGGAAGGGTTCCGTTTTCAAAAGGGAAGTAAATCGTCAAAGTGCGTATTTATAAACGGGTACTTAATCTTCTCCATTTCGGTTCTAGTTCCGCCACCGTGTGATAGTTCCTGGAAGTAATGGCTCTACTTTTTCTCCAAGAATCCTGTTGATAGAAATGAGGACCTGATGGATAATTATGTTTAGCTCATTTTTGTATTTAGCCCGGTAAACCAACGCTTGCATCGAATGCTTAGGCGTTTTCTATGCTTTCGGATTTTGTACGTACAATTCAGTTCGGAATTATTGGGATTCTATTTTTGGTGGTTGTTCGATCCCGGCTGTGTTTTCAGAGGTTTTTTTTATATCAAGAGTCTCGCAATCTCTATTTGAGCACAGTATTTTAAGCACTCAAGTGTTGCACTCCGTCTGTAGCATGGGATGTTACTCTGTTATCCCCTTGGCGCCTTTCGTTAAATAGTAGGCTACTGCCGACACCGGGCTGCTCTTTTTGCCCTTCCCCCGTTCCCCGTGTTATCATCCTTATCTCACCGAAAAACCCTAATGCCATCAATGGCGCTAATTACATCATTTGTCGTTCTGCTGAGATTTTGGACGACTTTTCGAAATGATTTTTAAATGTTATTCCTCATACAGTTGTGAACTTCATAGTAGTTATTTCCAACCATCAGGCCTGTACGCATCTAGGCACTACACCTCTGATGCGCAAATTCTCTAGCTTGGGCATAAGCTGTTTCGTTGGGAGTACACAGCATTGATTAAGGGCGTATAGAAATGGTTTATCCTATCGCATCCCATCTCTTCATAACATCAGCTGCCGCGGGGGCATATTAACGTGGGAGGTCACCGGACTTCAATTGGAATTTGTAAGGCGATTGTGTAATCCTTCACGCTCGAGTGGTTTCGGAAGGTTTAGCCTATTGTTTTGAGCGGTTTGGATCACGAATTGCCCTTGTTGGAAAAAGATTCTTTAAACCGGTTTGTGCATCAGGCTATTTCTCATGAATTTTCATTGTGACCGCGTCGTCCATTGTGAAATGAAATTTGAATAATGATGTGTCGGTTTGGAACTCGCGCGATCGGTGTTTTTATGGTGGGTTAAGAATAGAAGTTAACTTCTATTGGTTCCAATCTTCCTATTCCAATGTTTCTCTGACGCACTGACTCCTTCCGGATTAACGCTCCGGAATAGGAACAAGTCTTATGTTGCTGCTACTGGAAGCAGTCAGATATTTTGCAATCTATGAAGAGAGAAGCTACGGAAAGTATTTTTTCTTAATTTTTTTTACATCTCAGTTCCAAGTTTAGCATAAATATAAATCGTTACATGATCACATTGGTACTAGCATTTCCTAATCGCAAAATAGATATTGGACACTAATGTTCTCCTCCTGTCAATAATATTTGGAAAAAATGCCGTTTCCTCTGGTGGTTCCAAGCTCTATACTTCTCTTTCCTTAAAATCAAGAGGGCCTTTATGTGATCGCGTCCGCTTCATTGGGAGCGGTGTTTTAATCTATTGGGTGGGGGGAGCTCTGGAGGCGGGGTCCAGAAAGAACGGTACCATACATACATACATACGAGTATATATCCCTTGACAAATAAACCTCTATCTATTGGTTTAATTGAATATCAATTACTTATGTTTTAACTAGGGATCAATCGATTCCACTTTTCTTCGATTCCGATTCTTTCCAATCGATTCTCGATTCCGATTCCATCGATTCTTATTCCTAATAACAGGTGGGATATTGACATACCGGTAGCGTACGACTATTATTTAAATTTATGAATTGGTTGAAATAAAATGACAAAGACAATTAAGTCGCTCAAGAAGTATATTTATTAACAAATAGCAAATATATCCTCAGCTTATTGAGGTAGATAAAAAGTACAAATTGATAGCCTACACCCAAAATTACTGAGACAAATATGATGTGATAAATGAAATTTGATTTGAATATTTATCTATCTGGAATCGATGGAATCGGAATCGACTATAGGCGATCGATGCTCTATACCGATTCTAATCCTGAGAATCGGTGGAGTCGAGAATCGACATTTGGATTCGACTTATCCTTAGTTTTAACGTTACTTGATCATCTTCCTGATGTTATATAGTCATTGATTTTAAAATTGGCGTTTGGGGGACTTTGGTTATAATTTGGTTGATCTAAGGGGGCTGGAAAACTGTTGGGAAACACATCCAAGTTGCCACATACTCTGAAGTCCAGAGATCAGTAAATTATTGCTCATATATCGCGTTGAAGGGAAAGCAAGACTAAAAAGTAATATCGCACGCGCACTCTTTTGTGATATTGAAATCCCACGGGTATTTGGGAAATGAAAAACTCTCTCAGAAATCGGATCGCATTTTCCTAATTCTCTAGAAATCTCGATTTTGCTCCATTCCCAACATGGGTATAACCACTCCTGAATCGCTTTCGTCTCGTTTTCCATCGCCAACTTCCACCAACTTCCTGCTCGCTATCTCGCTTGGGAAGGAAAAAAGTTAGTAATAACGAAAGGAAATAAAAACACGAGATAATGCCTTGGGGAGTGATTAATGCGTGGCGATATTTTTCCATTTGTTTTGGGCGCTAAATGACTCGTGCCTCATTCCCTGTCTTCCGTCTTTGCCTTCCGTTGAGCGGCGGTTGGAGGCGGCATCGGCGGGGCCCTAATTGGCCCTGCGCTCTCTCCACTGCGGCCAATTCTTGTTCTTCTTCGAACAAAAAAATCATTTTACCATCCCACCTCCTTTTTTTTAATCTTTCTTTCATTATTAGTTCTCTTCACCCTTGTCTCATTCTCCGATTCCCTTGTCCCTGTTTCCTTCCGTCTCGAGTAATTGCGCGGTGCCAAGGCAAATTATATTTCTCGGTGCCCTCTTCAATAAGAAATACAGCTCAGCCTTCTATTCTCTCTCGTGAACTTATTTCCTTCCTTCTTCTGGGAAAAGCAATATTTGCAGTTCCATTCTGTCACTTTATTTCGTCCTCGTGAAATTAACTTCCTTTCGAGGGTATTACTATTGGCACAAATGACGATACATTTAATCCATTTATCATGAATTCCTCTTTAGAATTCGGAGCCTTTTACATCTGTAGATCCACGGAAAATTGTGTAACGTAACGCGGATCGGTCGGTTATTTATATATGAAAAATAAATATCTCTCACACGATTACTCTTATTGACCTCGTCTTCCCGACACTCCCCGGATTTGAATGCGGAAACGACGCCGACGTACGTTACACATAAATTTATTTATACACGGCTGGGACTAATACCCGCCACTGTCTAATTCACCTCTCGTGTTGTTAGGTTGCTCGTTTAATGAGACAATTATTCCCAAGGTAACACTGAACATTTATTACTCAACCACAAGTCGAAATATTCCACCAGTCAGTGAAGCACACTATGAAATGATCACTCGGGTAGAAATAACATATGAAATCAATCCCTTTTCACTTTAAATAGCAGCATAAAATACCCTTCACTTCAAAATACGAAATATTATTCACCACTCTTCTTTCTTCAGGCTCATATTGTTTAAACAGGCCATATATTTCACTTTCACTCACTGAGCCGCTTCACTACACCACATATAAAATTTTCCCTGTTATATCTAATACATGCATATGATTATTGATGGGTACATCATACAAGGACACCTTATGCCGGTCTTCCCTTCGTTCTGCTCTGTGTTCCTCCTTCCTCCAGACATCTGGCGCCCTGCAGTCTGTCTGGTGTGCCCCTTTCTGGCAGCTGCCACCTCTCGAAGAGTCCCCGGGCTCTCCGCTGCTCTCCTTAGCACTTGAACTATCAATTGACCTCAGTCGTGGATTTGTCCCAAAACTGTTTGCTTTGTTGGGTCAGACGACGACTCCCTAAGTTACGCTTCGCTTTATATAGGGTTACCGTCTGCATTCTTGTCTTTCCCCTCTAACCCCTCGATTATTTATGTGAGCAACCAAACACCAAGCCTTGATTAGCCCCTGGTGTCCAAGCAACAACTCTCTCCCACCGAACACGGTATCCCTTATTGTCGTAATATCCACTTCCGCAAACTCGTGGTGCCACTAAATCTTCCAATATGACTGAATTAAATACTCAAAATGTCTCCCAAAAATTACGCCACAAGTGATATCTTTTATTTTTCTCTCAAGTAGTGACCAATGTATTTTTTTGGTAGTCAAGTCTTCCTCTTATCATAGCGGATGTTATCCCCTGCTCGAATTAGGAGCAGGGGATATAAGCCGCTGAGTATCAGCAGCTGAGCCTCGAATCGACGAACTACTGATGCTGTTCGAGTGATCGCAAAATTAATGGGATCGTTATTCTCCCAGCTCTGTTTATAGATTCTTTTTTTAATCACTTACTTTTCGTTTGCCGTAATTAAGTTTTTACAAGATCTTCATTATCGGTAGCTTAAAGTAGTGTTAAGAATTGGATTTACAGTTTTTGCGGCGAAAAATAACCACTATTTTTCTTCGGTATTTATATTTATGGACTGGAAAGGATGGTATCCCGTGGCATAAGCTAATTTTTACGGTATGATGTCTAACGAAATACAGAATTTTGTTTTATACCTGAAGATGATTGGTTGAATTCCATAAAAATAACCCTCCATCTGGATGACTCTTGACAAAACCCGATTTAGGTGAATTACTATCGCGGAACTTTCTTAGAGACCGCAGGAGGCGTCGTTGAATGTAATGGGGCTCAATATTCTCGAGGATATATGTGCCCCATCCTCCTACCAAGTGAGGATTACTTGCCCAACTCTCCGATTAAGAAAAAGATTTGCGCTCCTTTAATCAATGAACGTGAGCCAGCATTTTCTTCCAGTAATTTAACCTCCACCACGAACTTCAGGTACACCATTCATGACATCGATATGATGTTTAAGTTGACACTCAAAGATACTCTGGCTCAGTGCTTTCCAGCGTTAATTTCCAATCCTTTCACCTAAAACTCTGCACAAGGACGCGACTCCTGATGCGCTTTCGACTGCTTTTTGTTAAAATTAAGGACCGCGGGTTATTAGAGTTCTGTACCTGCCAATAGGCACCACTGACGGTCTAAGAGAGACATCGTTTGGTACCCGAATTGTATGAGACTGTTATCAAATGCCTGAAGATAATTACTTGCTGTGTAACTCATCTTGATTCCGTACGGAAGGAGAAAATGGAACCGTGAACATGTGAGTAGTGAGGGCCACTGCATGCCTCCAGTTCGAGTGCAGCGGAGGCTGTGGCCAAAAACCTGGCAACACGGTGGAGGTAGCATGTTAGGGGGCATCCAGTAATTACGTGAGGCGTTTTAGGGGAGGAGGGGGTCGAGCCGAATCTCACCCAATCTCACGTGGTCTCGGCAAATATCACGTAATTTTTTTCCGCAAGAAACAGTGTAAAATTGCTAGAAAACTGGGTTAAATTAAGTAAAACGTTTCTCCGCTCAAATATGGCTAAATTCTACACAGTAATATTTATCGCGGTTATGCGAACGCCACAAAGTAGCACAGTAGCCCCTCGATTGTTTAGCCGCCACCGGCCAGCCAAACGCGCGACTCGACGAATGCTGCGGCGTACGAGCCGTTCTTTGTAGTCTTAAATAAAAATAATTAAGCAATTAATTTTTTTAATAAATCCAACGCAATCAAGCACATATTAACATATTTACACTAAAAATACGCATTTTGAAATATCTCACGTGAGATTATGGGGAGGGAGGGAGAGGGTCGAGCCAACTCTCACGACATCTCTCCAAGGGAGAGGGGGGCGGTCGAAAAATCGCCAAAATCGCCTCACATAAATGGACGCCCTCTTACATTCCTTCTACAGTGATCTTGCCCTTTAGCTTCCTCCATATTGGAAAATTACATCAGCGACGCTCGTGGTAGTTTTAGTCTCCAATAATTTTATTTTCGGACGTGAGATTGTCAAACCGTCTGGGGAACTGGTTACCAACTGCATGGTTTCTTTTAGGTAGTCACATTCCTGTGGGTACCTCGACTGCTTTCTCGCCGATAATTACCACTTTAGGGCTTCCATTATCCTCGGATACCTACTGGGTGTAAAATTAAATATTCTCTGGAGTTGTTCACGCGTGAAGCAGTATTTTACTCGACTTCCCTCTGATATAGAAGTGACCCGCTGCGGTTATGCGGTCTTTTTTTCCATTCTATAACGTAAGTCTTTCGCTGCAAGAACTGTTTCTTTTTCTCCCCTTTTGGAGTTCAAATGTGCGATCCTAGTTCGCGAACACGTCAGGTGGTCCTGTCGTCCCGAGCGAAACCATGCCTCATATCAGTCAAGACCACAATTTCTTGCTCGAAAGCCAACCACAGGATAGTAATTTCGACCCAGCTTCGGGTTGTCGGTTATTAATTCCGGGACGTATTATTAAAAATAAAGCTGGCGGTGGATTGCCAACTTTTTCCTGCGGAGGCGGGCCGACGAACTTGCCTTTAAGGACCCAGTTGGGAGGCAGTGTGAGAAAAAAAACCTTATGGCAAAAATGCTCGGCTTCCCATCTTGCTGGTGACTTTCGCGAATGGTTTCTTGCGAAATTATAACCGTGCTGAAAGAAATAAAGTGTTCTCCGGTGATTTTTCCTTCCCACCCTAGCGCAGCGATCGGAGATTTCCTTGGCGGTGGGGTTTTGGAGGATTTACGGGAGGTTGGACAGAAAGCACACTCAGGTTCCCCGTGGGTGTGATGTCTTCTTCGCTGTAGGGAGTGCGGGCTAGAGTTTCAAGCTCGTGAGAGTTTTTACTAAGTAGGCGGCGTATTGGATTTTTAAAGGCGAGGGACACCTGTAAGTGTCGCGTTTTCCAATTCCGCCCTCGTATTCAGTTGTGAAATTCTAGACCCACCTTCCATTGGGACTGACGTGCTTTGTGTGTTTATATTCAGATCGTAGGAGAATTTGCTAGCTGGAGAATATTATGTCCATCCCATGAGTTGCATGTTTGGCTGTGCATAGATGTGTTCACCATATTTTTCGACTGTCTGGCTGAGGTTAAACTTTCTGAAAAGATATTTTCTCCATTTTTACGCTGTTACTCGGCTCAACCTTGAGTTTACCCTTCTAGATACTCAACCTAGAGTTGGTTTTTTTCCGAGTAGATTGAGCCTTGGATTTCAGATTTACACTCTCTGTCACAGTAATTTTTCCTATTTTAAAGGGGTAGCCCTGCTTTTTTCGTATATTGAGGTTGATCATAGTTAGCATAGCTTATAGTAGATATGGTGTAGCATAGCTATAGCTATGATCGACCTCCTGATACACAAGTAAAGAACTCAAACGCATACATTACGATTTTGTTTGTCACCATGGCGATGATATTTTAACACTTCATCGCCTCTCTCTTAATAGATCGTTCTGAGGAAAACGACAAAATTCTTCATTCACGGGTTCAATTTAAGTTTAGAAACTCGGAGCCTTCCACCGTATCGTATAGTAATGTGTGGTAGTACTAGTGAAGTAACGTAAGTAGTCAAGACATTTTCGCGCATTGCCTCCGAGGTACAATACCGAAAATGCATTTCATAAACTAGGGCTCGGGAGTTATCGAGCGTTTTATGTACGTGAAAATTATATAACATATGTTTCGTGAAAAAGCCAGTTTTCGATCTTTCGCGAATGCTCCCTAGGGTTCGAAATTCCTCTAAAGTTGGCCTAGTTGATTCTACATAAAGGATATGCCGTTGTATTCCGCGCGGCGAGATATTGTGCGGCGAACTAAAGACACTTGAAAAGCCCTGCTCTAAATGCACGGGGTAGCGCAATTACACCTTAACGCCTCCTCCTCCTTGGCATCTGATGGCTGTGCGTCTGTTTAGTGATTTTTGTTAGGATTTCTTGGTTGTATTCTGGGTCAATCTGTACGCTACAGTTGTGCGTACTTAATTTTAATTTTCTGGGGCCTTTTCGTAGTCCTTTGCAACCCTAACATTCGCTGATCGTGCATATCTCTGTATAATTTGTTGATATTCCGCTATAAATGCTGCGAAAATATTTGTTTGGATTTCTTCATTTTGTTTATATTTTAGTTCTTTGTAGACTAAAACCGACGTAAAGTAAAGAATTATTTGTAAATAACACGATTAATTGATAAAGTGTTGCGGATAGGTACTTCGGATTGGTGATAGGGTATGATAATGGGTTTACATCGTTGGGTTTGGTGTGGTTGTTGGACTCCCATGTACTCTCATGGGCTGGATTGGCATATGAATAATGATTTCTAATGTAGGGTAATGTATGGAAACGTATTCCCGATAGTCTGATTTGTAGGGGAAAAAAATATGTCCGCGCAAGTTTCTGTAGCCGCCTAACTGATGATTGAGGTGAATGAATAAAGGCGTGCGAACATACCTTTTGAAGTAATAAATGCATGTTTGAAGAATACTTGTAGAAGTCAGCAAGAAACTACCTCATTTGACAGTCCTAAGAAACGATGGACAAGCAATATCCTCCCGACAACTCAAACATGTTCTTCCTTCGACACTCAGTGCACTCAAGAACGTGTTGTGATCACCGCCTCATCGACTCGTGCGACAGTGATTGTTTTTCGGTGCCTGGCCATGTTGGTACGAAATGGAAGGAGGCGTTCTTTATTTTATTTAAGTCTCGGGTAGCGAGAACGCTTATTTTCATCCCCGACTTCGTGATAATGTCGCTGCGAGCGTCTTTCTAGTGGGCTGTAATGGTTCTTCCCCCCCCGTATCTGGTCCGTCCAAGTAAAAGGTCTCCCTCCTGGAGAGGCTGACACATTCAGAAGACGTCATTAGGAGGTCTGGACAGGTTGACGCATAAATTGCACTCTCTACGACGAATCGGAGGAGTGGGGAAACTGTGGACAAATGTAAATGAGGCCGCCAAGTGGGACGACAGTTCCTTATCGCTTCTTTTTCTGGTGAGGTGGGGGAAAGAGATGTTTATCGTCTTACGCTTTTTAACTCTTTTTCTTGGGATCTTTAAAAAGGGAGGTACTGCTGTTACTGTTACTACGACAGTTCCTTATCGCTTCTTTTTTTGGTGAGGTGGGGGAAAGAGATGTTTATCGTCTTACGCTATTTAACTCTTTTTCTCGGGATCTTTAAAAAGGGAGGTACTGCTGTTACTGTTATCCGGAAAGCAGATACAGGTTTGCGAGGCAGCCGAGTATTCTGTTTCCTATAGGTTTCTGATAAGTTGAGGGTTTCAACGCATTCTTGTGCGTATGACTTTAAGGGTGGATTAAGGTTCCTTCATTTGCTTTTTCCTTATCATTATCTAAAACACAAACCACCCTAGAATGGCAGTGCTCACAGTTACTGCCCCAAGAACTCACTCTATCTATTAAGATTAGTAATTTCAAGCCCCTGACTAAATTTGATGAATGACGATCCCGTTTTCGCTCTCATTACGCTATCGCACGCGTTATGATGAACTATGGTCGCGGTCGAGGCGTAACCGCGTGATACTTAGGAAAAAAATCCCTTGGTTATGGTACTAATGTGTTGAAAACGTGGTCGGCTAATAAAACAAATGTGAAAATGGTGCTAGACCGTGCATCATCATTATGCTTCTTTTCTACCCCACCTAAATTTTTACTGGCACGCCGCTGCGCTTCGATTTTACTTACATTGGAATTGACTCCCATCAATTGTCTTTGTTTTTTTACTGGTTCCTTCGTATTTTTGACTGGTCTCCCTGGAAAACATAATCCTGGGATCGTTGCTTAAGGCAGTGATATCAGAAAATTCCAAGTATCATTACCGGGGCAAATTAAATTTGAAATTTATCCGAACTTTAGATCTGCTCTCATGTGGGATACAATTCCGTAGCCAAGCATTTTTAATGAAGGCAATTCGATTTAAGGCGACTCGATGGAGAAAGTATCAAATGGGCATCTCAGAAAACAAAAAGTTGCGAAACTTTCATATTAGCATCAATATTCTCCGAAATATTAACGTAATTACCATACACTAACTTCTCCAGATAGTTCGTTTTCATTATATACCAGCCTGGTAGGAGTTGATTTAGTATTTTGTTTCCACACAACCTGTGCGATCGCGTGATTGAAGGCCTGCTGCATTCTTGGTCAGCCCTTCCATTAGTGGGAAACGTTTTGGTTCTCCGAGTGAGACAGCTGAAATATCGCCCGAACTGGAAGTGACGAAAACGGTGTTATTTGGGAAGAAATTATAGTGTGGATTTTGAGGCCTGTATCCCTCGGAGGACTCATCTACTTCGACATATTTCTGTTCGATAGGCCTCAAGGGTGTATAGCAGAGGCTGAGTTATCACCTCCATGCTTTGCACAGTTCCCAATCGAAGTTAATGTAACAACGACTGTCCATGCACTGGTAACTCTCTAAAAATCACTCATGCACTTATAACCTGCTGAAACTTGTCCGGAGACAAGATTTTTCTGGTACGCGTTGCACCATAAGCATTGTACCAATGTAAAACTGTTCGTATCATCGTTTTTCACAGCTACTTAAATGCACGCAGATAAAATAGTTACACCGCAAGCACACACGGCGTGCTGTTAGTACTAGGTAGTTGCTAGCATTAGGGAGAATGTCAACTAACTAGCTACGCTTCTCATCGAGAAACCTGGTTTAATGTCTCCTTGACAGCTGTTATGGTCTCTAGACGCGTTTAACACGTTTGCACCCGACGCTTTCGCTTTAAGTGGCCAGATTATGAATTTAATGGCATTAAGGTCATATTACCGGTGGAACCACTTTGTAAGCAGATTATGTATGCTCCGTTTGTCGCGTCGAAATGCGTTGCGTAAAAAATTACTTTTTTCCAAATAGCTGCGGACACTGCGTGCTTCCAATATTATGTGGTACACTGTATTGCGCACGTGTGATTAGATCCAAGGTACCCCGAAGGGAATAAAATGTCTTTGGTAAATTATTCGATTTTTACTGGTAAAATATATGTTTTCTTAACTATGTTCATATCTTTTTTGTATAGCTGGTATGACTACTTAAAATATTACCAATATCTGTCTCAAGAATGTAATACAAAAAGTAATTTTTGGGACTCCAGAATGGAAGATATATTAGACACATAGTTTATTGAGGGAAGCATGACTGAAAATCGATACATCTTTTGAAACTAATTGTTTTCGTTTTGTAATTTCTCACTGTATCATTTATTTTGTGTACATCGTTGGCCTTATCATTGCGACGGTTGTAATTTCTGTTTGAACTCAGAAGTGATGGAGACTAGTTGTCCCGCGCAAAGTGGAAGATTTCGTGTGTGGTGACGCGAGTGGCCGATCCGCGGCGCCACCGACAGTCTCGGCGCGTTCGGCGCCGTCTTTGCGGAGCATGTGCTGCCATCTTTGCATTCTTTGCTTATACGTGCAGCTACTTGAAAGCCGTGTTGATGGACGAGTGCATTTTTCGACGTGGCCTGATTATCCCACGCAAGTCGCGATCAGTCCTGAAGTTAATTCGCTGAGCTTCGGAAAAGCCATTGGGTCGCATGAGAGCGGAGGCTGTATGGAGCCCGCTCGGGATAGTTTGAGGCGAATCTACAGGGTTTTTCTGGAGGAACCTGCGTATCTTCTGTTGGGGATGTGATTTAAAGCAGCCAATGTCTAACGCACATGTAATAGTAACTTCTTAGATTCCGTTCGAGGTAATAGCTCAGTCCAGGATGGCAGATGTGCAGCCTAACAGTACTACATCTACGAAGTACCGATTATGAACAGGCGTGTTTCAGTGTGACACGCAGAATATAATTTTAAAGCCGCACTAAATCTCCCGGTAATCCAAAAAATCAGGACGTTGGGATAATTACTATCCAAAAACCTATCAATTAGCTGATATCATACCAAAATGAAAATGAAAAATTATGTTGGATGAAGTTTACTATCCGCACTATGGCAACGGAAAACTATTCAGAACGTATTGCAGTTGACATTCCAGCGCCAAATATCTGCGACCTTCATTGATTGCAGAGATCGTAAACTTTTCTCATCGGTGTATGTATGTATGTATCGTTATTTCAATGTTTCCAGTCATGAATATGGTTGCTTATTTTCAAGATGACTACCGATTATTCACAGTTCTTTGACATTATAACTACCTCTCCAAAATCTTCTGAAAAATATGTTTGCAGCGCCAAGGCTCCGTAAGCATGGAGTTGCGACCCCATGTCCTTTAGACAAAAGCTGCTTGTAATCGTCAGCATAAGTTGCGCTGATTCCTCTTGAAACACCCTGTAGTCATGCGGGATATAATTATTCGAAGAAATCACCCTACAGAACGTCTTCTTTTCTCCTACGAAGATGAGTTAAAAAACGATATTTTTGTGCTCCTCAGCGCACTTTATTTACATGACCATTATAAGTATGTTCCCTTTTGGGGTGAGCCCAGTTTCAAGGGCGAAATTATTGATGTTAGGCAAAGAAAGATGGTACTAGTACTTTGTTTTCATGCCCTCCATACGCCTGAATTCTTGAGTACCTCTTCTACGCCTGTTACGTTCATGCATGGCTCAATATACGCTGTAATAATACACACCCTCGTGGTGGCTTGCAGGGTATGATGTAGATGTAATGTTTTTAAGTCTTTTAATATTCCTCTTCTAAAAAGTGAAATTTCCGCCATCCATGGCCATCGCTTTCCACTCCATCGTCTCACATCATCCACTCCAGTTTCATAAATCGGATATGCTATTCCGCTTTCCTATATTCTTACAACATGGCTATATCAGCGAAGCACGCTTCTTTCATCCATCCATTGCCGAATTCTTCACTCATTTCTTGACTCGTAGTCCCAGATGGCAAGTTTGATGATGAACTCAGTTCGTCCTCTTAAAATATAAGCCGATATAAATTGACAGCAAACACGCATTAAATATAGATTGTGTTTTTATTAGAGTCCTCCGAGATGAAGAAACCAGTTGTTCACATGCGTGTCTATCTTGGGGCAGAATTTATGAAGGACAAACACATCGGAGGGTGAGGAATATTCGCACCTTGTAATGTCTTTGTTTACAGAGGGCATGGGAATTCCTTTCTATTTATGGCGCTGTCGTGAATTGGAGAATACCCGTCCGAGTCGATTTTGGTGTCGGGACATTCCTCGTTCATGGATAGTGTGGTCGGAATTCCGGCTTTATGTAGCCTTCCTCAAAACATCCCTTATTATATCCTATTTCTTGCGTTCAGACGGTTCAGACTAGTATGAATGACCTCTTCCATTGTTGAATCAGGGCAATCACTTACTTTTCAGCGAAAAAGATCTTTGTTTGGGCGTATTTTTTAGCGGAATTGGGAATAACTTGGTTCAATTTGTCGGGCCATATTCTGAGGTAACGCGCTTCATCTTTGTCTACCAATTTAATATTAGGTTCGTGGAAAGTTCTACCCTTTGATTCACGCTTATCGGAATATTCTATAGAATCATTTGTCAGCAAATACCTGCCTCTCCAATATTGTATACTTTCTAAAATCGTCTTACATTATGTTTCCCTTTATGCCGTCCTATATTACAAACCAATAGCATCGTCATCATTGGCAAGCACTCTCTCATCTCGTTCTCTTCCTTCAGTAAGCCGTGACCCCGATCAACACCCTCATGGCTCGCCCAATTGACGTCCGTATTATGGCGGTTGGTTGGTTATTTTGGCGTGCGATCCACTGCCGCGGTCATTTGCGACAATGAGGCTTAGTGGTTAGGTTGGTGAGGTGTAGACAAGGCTTAGGAATGATGGAAAGATAAAAAGAAACCTATTTCATTAACATACTACCCTGCGAGCCGCCGCATTGGCGTGTGGCAGGGAGTGTTTGAACACCACCCGTGTAAAGGAGTAAAAGTTCATACGATGATAAAATGATTAAGTGTATGCTGGAAGTGTTGAGTGTTTGGAGTGGAGATTTGTTTACTATTACGGCTTACTTTACGGATTATCATGGCGGCTTTCTCCCACAACGGAAGGCTCCACGGCGACAACCGTTTTTCCAACCGAGGAACAGGGAGCTATGTTTGAAGTCCGGGCTTAAGTTGAAAAATTTCCCAAACCACCGGGATTCGAACCCTGGTCTCCCGGGAAAGGTATATGTCTTGTCACCTTGACAACCCGATTCCCTTTACTTTTTAGTTCCCTTCTGTCATAAGTCACCTGTTGAAATTTAACGAGGGGAAGGAAATATTGATGATAATGTATTGGACTATTGGAAAATCCTTCTAATTCGCTGTTCAAAGCGTTTAAGCTAAAATTAGACTTTTCCGAGGATACACTACACTGGGCAGCATTTTGCATTGTGAGTCGTAGTAATTGCCCTCTTTACATGAGCCTATAGCGAATGCCTTTGAGTTGGGTTACAATTACTGATTGAAGTTGGTTTGATTATGTTTTTAAAAGAATGCCATAATCTACTTTTGAAGCCCCCAAGTCTCTGTGTCCTTAATCTACATCTACGAAATACCGTGCAAGCCACCACTAGGGTGTGTGGCACGGGGTGTTTCTATGCCAGGCATGTAGCACTCATCCCAGTTTAAATCAGAACCGTGCATTTTCCCCCAGATGCCAGGCGCAGGCCAAAAGTAGTCAGGACAACAGTGCGCAGTCAGACCTGAAACTAGGAGAGTGATACGTAGAAGATAATGCTACCATGCAGTACAGTACTCAAGACAGAATCATTGGTTAGTATTATTAATGCGACAGATATATAGCTCTACAAGGTACTAAAAAATGCAAGAGTATATCATGCCAGAGATTGCATGCGAAATTAGCAGCTAATTCAGTATCCTAGAACTGATCTATCGCAACTATTATGGGCCCTTATTGTACGTGTAAAAAAATGACATTTTAAATCCACCGGTTCTGCAGTCTATTTCCTTAATCTTATTCCTGTGATCGTTTCTACCAAAATAGTTTGGCTCTAGCAAAATATGTTGAACGTCCGACAAAATGTAGTCGACATCAAACTTTCGTGAAATATTTAACCTATATTTCTCCCTTGGATCGGATAGAAGTTCCCACCCTGATTCCCTCAACAATTTAGTAACACCACTATGTTTATCGTAACAAGTTTTAACAAGTCTACCTGCCCTCCGCTGTATTCGATCCGTATCTGAAACTAGTCCTAATTCGTAAGGGTCCCATGTACTATACACCTATATGTAGCCTCATTCGATGTGTCGAACGGTAACATTGCAAGGCGTAATCCGTGGCTTGCTCCGATTCACTTGATGCCTTCCTCTGCCATTTCATCTGATCGGTTGACCTCCTCGTGGCGCGGAGTCTTCGTGCGTATCCCCGCGTCTCGTTGCCCGCCATGATACCGATTCTCATCTCTGAGCTTCTGTGCCCAGTGACACGGGGAAATATTGAACCATGAGACTGCAGAACAATCAGGATATCGCTAAGCCGATACGAATCTTAACATCTACACCTAATTTTGACTGAGCTCGCCGCCTCGTGGAGCACGGAGGAGGGTTTGGGTACGAAAGGCATTTTTTGTTGTTTTTTCCACGTAAGAGATTTTTATGTTGACCTATTCAACTTTATGGGTTATTTTCCGTGGTTTTAATGTTAATTTCCATTTTTTGCTAACCTGATCTTAGGACTGTTCTGCATGCCATTTCGTGACTATTTGCCTACATAGGGCTTTTTTTTCTAGATTTTTCTAGATTTCTATAAAAATATTTCTATTGTA
Organism: Ceriagrion tenellum; assembly: GCA_963169105.1. Classification (NCBI taxonomy): domain Eukaryota; kingdom Metazoa; phylum Arthropoda; class Insecta; order Odonata; family Coenagrionidae; genus Ceriagrion; species Ceriagrion tenellum. Next base: position 129,553,115 of record OY720637.1, read on the forward strand.
TACTTATTGAACGTAAGGACCTACTATGTATGTGCACTCTATTTATTCCTTGCCATTACATAACATGGTGGCTTTGGCTTTAAGTATGTTTGTGATAGCTCTAAAAAAACGCCTCAGGTCCTCTATCGTGATTGTCGATAAAATACTGCTTTGCCGGAAGTGAAAGATTGACAAAACATTTTCCCTTGACTAAAATCGTTATAATTGATTAATATTCGATTTCATCGTGAGGGCTTAGTCAGTTGTTAAGGGAAATGATGATATTCACGCTAAATTTCGCGAATTCATCTCCATCGATTGGATATTCAATTTTTCATCTGCTTTTGATGTGTTCTTTACTACCCATTGTTGACGACTTTGGCGAAATGACGTTTTTGACCTTGCTTTTGTTCTGCTGTCATCTTTATAAGTTTATCAAGAGACATGTCAACGTAAGGCCGTTCGATGAGCAAGAGAAAGGATTTTATCGTCATCGTTTTAGCATCACAAACAACCGCAGAGGATGTACGCAGGAGTAGTCGCTTCATCCTTTTCTCTTGATTGGTTTCCCTTTCTGTCGTTACTTAATTATATTTTCTTCGATGGGAGTGTTGTGATGCAATTCTGGCGAGTGCATTTCCAGCTCTTGGATTACAGTGTGTTGTGGTGCTTGAAAGTGTATGGCATTTCACTTTGCGGCTTCTAAGGGTACATCTAATGCTGAGGCGAAAAAGGAAATACTAGAGGTTGATGGGCTCCTTGGAGTGTGGAAAGCCGGGAGGAGATTCTCTGACTTTCAACAAAACTACCTTCACCGGTAGAATACTTTTTAAAAAAATGCTGATCGTACGCTAGCGAAAGTACCTATTGATTTAAATTTTCTTATTCTTTTATTGAAACTGTGAATAGGGTGGTTATTTTGTACGCATTGCTTCGATTGTGTTTAGGGTTATAAATAGAGATTTACATCGCAGTCGAGCGAAATGCCCGATCCGTAATTTTTTTTTACTTTCTTCCAAAGTATTTTCCATTTTTCCCGCCCTATTTCTCGAAATTCCAACGCGCTGGCAACTTTATATTTTCTTCGATCCATGTGCGAAAGGTTTCTATGAAACCCACGAGATCAGTAAATATTCGGCAGTTGATTACATATTTGTAGAAACTATTCTTAAAGTTGTATTGGCTTATTGTGTGCGAGTAATCTTGGCGAGTAGCTTCCAACTGTGACATTTATTGGGTTATTGAAGTCCGTAAGGTTTTCATCTTTTTTTACTTCGTTATGCTATTGCTAGTTTCCTGTAATTTCTACGTTCGCGCGCAAAGTTGATGTGGAAAGTAACCAGCAAGTACGCCTGCACTTAGAGCGACCTCGGTAACCGAAACTGTTCACGTCTCGCATCTTCGTTCGGAACAAAACAAACTCGTTAGGCGACGAAAAACAAGCAAAAAATAAGGGACGCATTGCGCATGTAGCGCGGTGATTGTCGGATGCGGCCTTGATCCGTCAAATGGGAAGGAGCGATAAACGAGAGGGAGTTGCCCCTTTCAAGCGACTTGCAGGAGAGGAGAGAACGGTTTTTAGAAAGGCCGCTTGCAAAGCAGTTACATATGGTATGTTGTATGTATCTACACGCCCACCTCCCTTCCCTCTCTTCCTCCGGACGTCCATCGCGCGCTCTCGTGCGTCTTCGCGAGACCGCCATCAAGTTTTCCTTAATTAGGAATCGTCTGACGATGGAAAGATATCCTTCTCTAGCTTCGTTCCCGTCACTTGGACGCGTTAAGTGAAGAAGTTCCTGATGAATCCCTTTAGATTTTCCTCATTTCCTCTGTGCAGCATCGCGTGACATTAGAATCGCATGATTCCTCCTATAGCTCTCGCCCAAGTTCGTGGCGCTGAAGAGTGGACAACTGCGGGTCATGTGCTACTAAACCTTCAGAGTCCGGCGGAATTGGAAGGCAGGTTTTTCAGTGCGGATCCTTTCTAATTGCTGTCAACAAATTTGTCAATTGCTGCAAATCCTCTTCGAGAATTGGTATACTCTCAATTACCTGCCGTCCTGTTTTGACTCATCTCACAATGAGACCTTGAAGATGGGGTCCGTAGTACAGTCACCTCTATGGCTGATTTTAACCACTTTCCCCTTAGCCTCACGTTCAAGCTTATTTCTGGAAGTAGTCCCTGATCTCTATCGAGCGGATAGAAGTTCCCACCCTAATTTCCTCAACAATTCAGTAATACTGCTATGTTTATCGTAACAATTTTTAACAAATCTAGCTGCCCTCCGCTGTATTCGATCTATATCTGACACTACTCCTACTTCGAAGTAGGAAGACTTAGCTGCGCCTGTGGTAGGAGCTGTTTCTTATAAGCAGTCTGAAGTACATATTTTACTGACATTATGGAGAATACTTCCGGCTAGAAATATGTTACATTTTGACAATTTTGGAAAAAAAGTGAAATCAACCTCTATCTCTGAATAAATTATTACTATGGCAAGCATTCCACTTTGGTAGATTCAATAAAATAATATTTTACAGCAGTTCTTATCAACCATGACAATGCTTAGTCCTTAGAAAGGTCAGTATCACGAACGACGTTGTCATGACGGCCTTTTACGTGTCCTGCCGATCTTCGCCAAGCGCGTCGATATATCGCAATCGCTGGTCCATTCCCGAATATAAAATGGATCGGATGGACTCGTCGTTCGAGCGCATCGATCAATGTTCGATTCAGTGGCGAACGGGTTATTGAATCTCGCGGTGGAATGCCCGGTGTGTGGCCGAACTCGTTGCATTTTCTTCCGTCTCCCTGGGGGTGTAAGGCCTCCATTAACCTCTGGAGAGTCCAGGGAACGCTTGAATTTTTCTCCCAACGCTCTGGGGCGCCTTTTGAGTAAATATCCATGTTTTTTTTCGATGCGTGCCCGGTTATTGTTTCGTGACCTCTTCCAAGTTTCCGTGCTCGTTGATTGATTACGCCCTCGTGCACCTGTTGTTCTTCTTCGCCCAGAGCATCGAAATCGTGACCGAAGGATCACGGGAATTGGGACGTGACCACCGGTTGGAGGCCTTCGTGAACCCATTTACTTCATGACGTACGTCGGAATACTCCCGCTTTTCAGACTCTTGGTGATCTCATCGTTTTGCTACTTCTCTTGGGAAAAAAACGAGCCGCGCTTTAATTCGGTCCATTAGTTTGGAATCAGGTGCATTGTTAAGCAGGGATGTCCAGAAATATCGAGGGAGAAGTTGGCGTGCGGAGGTGGGGGTAGGGACTTCCTATCCCGAGCGTATAAGCTGGAACCACAGATGTAGCGGAAATTTTTCTAGTGCTGTAAAATAAATGGCGCAAAAATATTGTTTCATATGACAAAAAAATCCTCCTTAATTTAATAAAGAAGCAGACATAAGTGTTCAACATGACTTTTTTTCATATCGTTCGGTGAAAACGCTTTTACGGCACTAGGTCCTTTTGCAGTTCTATAATAATTATTGCGTGCGTGGAGTGAATGATATATTTTTAATAATTATTGATGCAACATACAAACTGCACACTGAAAAATTCCTGACAAGATCTAAGTTTTTTTTATAGTAGTCTCTATGGATTTTTTAAAAATGAAAAGTCTTCTGTAGTGCATACGCACACCGTATTTCATTGAAAAGGGCTTCTATTTTTTAATGCAATTATCGCCATAATTAATGAGCTAATATTTTGGTATATTTTCTGAAGTTACCTTTTTTAAATGAGGTCAATTTCAGTGGATTTCAATGTAAAATGTTATCTTCATATTTTCTCTATTCTCCGATATTCTGAGTGGAGGAAGAGTTTAGTATGCACGTTAGGAGTGAGAAAACGGAGAGTCTGCGTTTGAGATGCTGTCGTGGGAAAAGGTGATGAATGTTCAATGGACGGAGATAGAGAAGTACACGGTGTGGCGGGAAATGGAAGGGGGAAACAATATTCTTAGTCTTATGACTTTTGTGATGGGAAGATATACCCGCGTGTAATAATAATGACACATGCACGTTACATCTACATCTACGTAATACCCTGCGAGCCACCACGAGAGTGTGTGGCAGGAGGCTTGGATCACCAAACATGCACTATTGGCATTCAACTAGGATATTTAATGGAGAAATGCTAGTTTGTTACGCGGGTCACATGCAGCTAGATGGTTAGTATCTACATAATAAGAAAGGGATTATTGGTTGTTATTACATGCATCATGACCTACAGACTACTCTAACTATATTTCACCTACCTATCCCTTTGCTACGCTGCCTATTCATCTACATCTACATCTACGTCATACCTTGCGAGCCACCACGAGGGTGTGTGGCAGGGGGTGAAGATCACCAAACATGCACTATTGACATGCAACTAGGATATTTAATGGAGACATGCTAGATGATAGGGTCACATGCAGCTAGATGGTTAGTATCTACATAATAAGGAAGGGATTATTGGTTGTTATTCCATGCGTCATGCACGACAGACTAATCTAACTATATTTCACCTACATATCCCTTTGCTACGCTGCCTATTGTTCTCTCTTATGGTACGCGGGAAAAATGACATTTTAAATCTATCGTTACGACAATTTATCTCTCTAATCTTGTTAATCTGGTCAAACCTAGCATAATACGCAGGGATTCTTAATATATATCTAACGTCATCTGTGAACAAATCGGCTTCGAATTTACTTAAAAGGTTTAACCTAAATTTTAACCTGCGTTCTGATAGTAATTCCCATCCTAGTTCTTCTATTAAACTCGTAACACTAGTACAATTATCATAACGGCTTTTAACAAATCTAGCTGATCTCCTTTGCACACGCTCTAATTCTTTTATCAAACCTTCCTCGTACGGATCCCATATACTAGCGGCATATTCTAAATGAGGCCTGACAAGTGTAAAATAGCTTCTTTCTCGTACTCTCTCATCGCATTTGCCTAGAACCCTTTTTACGAATCCTAATCTACGGTGTGCTACACTAGTTATTTCCCTGATGTGTTTCCCCCATGACATGCCTTCAGTGATGGTGACGCCTAAGTATTTAATAGATTCTACGTTAAATATTTTCTTTTCTTTGATGCAATAATTATTCCGGGGAAAGCCATTCTTTTTCCAAAAGTTCATTATCGCGCATTCCTTCAAATTTTTTATTCTAGCTGCCAACTATCACACCAATCATCAATCGTATCTAAATCCTCATCTAAAGACTGGATGTCCTCTTCATTTCTAATTTTCTTATACACTACTGCATCATTGGCAAAAAGACGGAGCTTGCTTTGCTACGTTAATAGATGGTGACGAGATATCTCACCACTTAAATTTCTATGATGTCGGTAATTCATTCCATAATTGGTCATTAGGCCCTGTAGTTATTTTGGCGCGCTTCAGAGTGGAGAGGTCCATTCTCCTTGCTGAAATATCCCATGGTTTTGAATCCGTTATTCGTACATATTTGGGGGATCGGGTTGGTGTGGTGGCTAGAGTACTGGCTAACCATACGGACGGCCCGGGTTCAAATCCCCGCAGAGAAGGATATTATTCAGAGGAAACCCGATCGCTGCTTGTGTGTCTTGTGGATGGCACTTCAAGTGCAGTTCTTCGTCAGTCTGATGAGTTGTTAAACCATGGTCCCCTGGGCGCCTTTCGTTAAGAGCAGGCTAATGCCGACGCCGGGTTTCTATCCACCCTTCCTCCCTTACCTGTACCGTATGGCGCAAATGACCTTAGCTGTCCGTCGCCTCCCCAGCTATCCAATCCAAACGTATACATTTTCTTCGTGGACTGACTCTGGTTCTTAGTATACGTGTTGGCGACATTCGATAGAAATGTTTAGCGTTCAACATTTTGTGTTCCGAAAGGATTATTACCGCGCTTTTTTTGATTTGTGACAGAAAATGGTTTCGGCACCAGGCCAGATTATCGGATCGATTCATGATTCCTGGCTTACTGTGCGCTGCAGCTGTATCGTGGCGGCGAACCGAATCGCTTATGTCTTCAGCCCATTTATGCGTCCCATCTTCGTTGATGTTTATAACGTGTTAATTTCGCCCTCATCATATATTTTGTCTCTTAAACTGATGTCGGTTTTCCGACTATATTAGCATTAAAAAAACTCAGGACTACTGATGTAGGCACTCAATGAGTCATCATGACCTCTCCTTGGGCAAAAAATAACTTGGTTTCATTTCATGTGAGGTCGTAGAATGGTGCTAGAAATTGAGAACGTATTTTAAAGGGGTATATGTGTTTTGTTTTACTAAGGCCGCACAGATTATGATCATCAATAGTTTATTGCTGTATTATAAACCGGAAATTGGACATTTTTGAAGAATTTTATGAATTTTTCTACCTCCTCACGTTATTTGCCTTAAGAAAAATGTCAATACCTGGCAAAAGTACCGAGAGGAGACTGAAAAATTGTGTAAATAATTATTGATCCCTTTCAGATATATGCTGACCTCGGTAAACAGAGATTACTTCAATGATTCAAGGAAGTTGAGGGAAAAAGAACGTACGCCTTACAACGAAGTCGGAAAAAGTTGGAAGAAAAACCATGAGGAATCCTTGTTTATCAAAATAATTTACCGTTTAATTTTTTGTCTCCATTTCCTCATACTGCGATGTTAATATTCATGTACTGAAGCGTTCAGGATAGAGGGATAGAAGAGACAAACATTTATCAATGCCTCGGTTATTTATCGGGGTTGTGTGTTAGTGTGTATTTTTTGTAAAGTGTGCTTCAATCAATGCATCATGTTTTTCCAGGAAAATGTTTTTAGGAATCGAAGCTTTTCCTGTATTTGTTCACGACTGAATGTACAAAAGCAAGATGAACTCGCGTGCAGACTGACTTTTAATTAATGCGGAGTGTGATCGCTAGCTTTTCATTTTATTGCGCCGTGCCGTGAGTGTGATCGTTGCGTTGTTGTTTTTTTTCGGTCATCGTCGAGTTAATCCCGCAAGGACGCCATCACTCGGCGTGGCGCGAAAACCCTCCCTTTGACGTCACATCCGCCGAAGAGGGCGTAAGAAACGTCCCTTCCCCGAGAACTTCGTGCTGAGTTTCGCGTGTTTACGTTGTTTTTCTAATTCCAACCTCTCTCCTTAATTACTATTCCTCCCGTCCGTTTGGTGAATTACTGAATGGATGGGAGCGCACAATGCAAGGCAGCCACTCGTAGCTTGGGTTCAATTGTTATTACTCCCGCGCTCGTGGTTATTATTATCATGATTTAGTTGCGATCGGTTAATGTAGGTTTGAAACGGGTCATTGCTTATTAATTTTACTCTGGTTTTCCAAATCCTTGTATGTACAATTTCTTTTCATCAGATCATCTTGCTCCTTACTCCTCTCTTTATAGCATTCAAAATTAATATCCTTCCCTTCCCATAATTCAATGCACAAAGGCCTTCAGTGTCAAATTTGAATTAGATATAGGATTGAGATGAGAGAGATATTTTATAAATTCGAATGGAATGGTGAAAAACGTAAATCGTACATTTCTAGGTTCATTCGTGCCCTTTTTATCATACCTATGCATATTTCTCTCTCAACTCAAATCAATTTTCACATAATTTCAACGCAAAAATTTATTTCTGTATCGATTTTTCATGGTACCCATGGGGGAGGTGGTACTTCTATTTTAATTTTTGAATGGGTGGGTAATAAATGAATGTGGGTTAGATGCTCCAGTAATATACATGTATGAAAGGAGTGTGCTTCGTTGGTTTGGCCATGTTGAGAGAATGTATGTGAGTGTAATAACGAAACACTTATAAGATTCAAATGAATGGTGCGAGAGGGAGAGGTAGACCGAGAAAGTTGTGGTTGAAGAAATTCTTACGAGGAGGAATATTAGGAGTCTTAAAAACAGGAGGGCGTGTATGAAGCAGTGTATGGGGGTAAATGAGGCAAAATAGGTTTGCAAGGATATGTCAGTATGGAGGAAATTATTGAAGCAGAGTCAGGTGTACAAATATGTATTTATGAGTGATACTCGGTGACTGTGCCTACCCCGGAAGGGAACGGCGTGATTGGTATGTATGTAAGATTCATTTTTCCGTGGTTGCAATTTGCGTAAGTATCAAATCATAACTGAAGTACGAAGAAACAAACTTGAGCCTAAGTTTTCGACCATTCGTTTCAAAATTAAAGCGTTGTATTGACTAAAGTTTATTGCGCGTAGTTCGAAATTTAAGCGAAAATCGTACGTAAATTCGTGTTTTTATTCGGTATGATCCCTTGATATTTATTGAGAACAATTATAATAATATGATACGTATGTTTTCGCGTTTAGGAGAATATAGGTCAATTTAGAATCGAAATATTTGGAACTATATTTCAAGCCGCTTAAGGCTCCGTGTTAAATCAGCATTTAGTTGCCAAGAGACCAAATCTTTTACGTTCAATTGTTTCCCAATTTGCTATACATGTTACTAATAAATACCGGATGCAAAGTCTCTCTGAAACCTGAACGCAAACGGAAATTGCTCCAACCATCTTAATTGAGTTTGGTTGTTTGGGGATCCCCGGTTGCTATCATCAGCTAGCTGGCTGATGCATTTCGCTGCTGCAGATTTCGCTGCTCGGCACGTATATTCATCTTCTACTGAGAGTGCGATGTTATTAACCCTCTTACATTAGTGCGCCGGGCCGACATATCGGCTCACGCGCCCAAATTGTTTAACTTCAGTGTATTATAAAATTTCAATTTTTTTTAGATGATTAAAAAGCCTTTTGTGATTAATAACTAATTCATTTTATACACAAAAACAAAAACTATATGAATTTTATAAACAATAACCTCATAATATTCATTTTCCTCAAATGATACAATGCATTCAATTACCCTCCACATTTCTCTCGCTAGTACCGCTGACAGAAGTCAGCGCTGAGAGGGTGAAACCGGCCCCTGACCAAGTAGCTCTCCCTGCGTAAGTGGTGACCCTAAGAAGGCGGCTCCCCCCCTCAATAAACAATCGCCCTCATCCGCCCATTGTGATTGACCCATCCGCCTGGAGGTGGCGCTGCAGGCGTCAAAGGGGGGGGGGGGGGGAGGGGTAATGCATGCATAAGTGAAACCTCCATCCCCGTCCCCACCACTGCGCGCGTAATATCGCAACATCCGAAAGAGCGTGCATGCGTCGCAGATTTGCTCTCATCAGTCTTCGTGACTGAAATGCTTCCCCAGGTGTGAGTGTGTGGAGCCTTCCTGCGGTGGAAGTTTTTCCCGGCTGGCGCCGTCGTTTCATGAGAGGTGGTGGGAGGGGCCCGTCCTCTTGAGAGAGGTGTGCAAAGCAAGGGAAAAGGTGTCGTCTCCGTCCTTTCCACTTGCGACCTCTATTCTCGTCGGAAATTTGATATCTTCTCCTGCTGATGGTTCTCCCCTCTAGGTGACCGTGTGTGGGTTGGGAATTCCGTCTTCTTTTTTGTCACCTATATCCTTCCAACGCCCTGAGATCAAGGAGACTTGTGCTCCACGGTCTAGTAATGTAACAAAATTAGGTTAATATTTTTTCTCCAATATCCGTAATTCATTTCATGTATGGATGTGAAGCGTGGACATTTGGCAAGAGGGAAAGGAATATAATAGAAGCTTATGAAATGTGGGTGTGGAGAAGGATATAAAAAGTAAGATGGATAGATAAGATGGTAAATGAGGTTTTGAGCAAAGTAAAAGAAGGAAGATCGCTCCTAAAGGAAATAAGGAAAAGGAAAGGAAACTGTTTGGGCCATGTTATGAGAGGGAAAATTATAATAACTGTGGCACTTGAGGGTTCAATTGAAGGAGAGAAAAAGAGAGGAAGGAGTAGAATTAAATTGGTGGATCAGGTGAAGAGCTGCAGCTATGATGAAACAAAGAAGGATGCTCGGGACAGAAGCGGATGGAGACAGCAGTGGGGTACGGGACCTGCCAGCAGTCAGAACACCAGATGATGATGATCCGTTTATTGGCAACACTAATACTCGTATACGACGCACACCCTCGTCTTTTCGTGTTTTATTCCTTTGGCCAAGCTCATCTCGAGCCTGATTCTCCCAGAAGTTGGGCCCTGTTGAATGTGTGAGTGCTTGCGAGAGTGATTACTCTATGTGTTTGTGATCATAACTCAGGCATCCTTAACGGGGTCTCTAAAGCCCTTTGAAGGATCCCAATTTGGTTGAGTGTGTGTGTCTGTGAATGGTCACTAGTGAGGAATTAACGTTCCCGTAAACCTTCCCAAGGGTAGTCTGGTTAAGAGGCTGTGGTTGGTCACTGACGCTACCGTTAAACCAACACAGTAAATATTTTCTTTTCTATCTTTTGACGAGTGTTGCCAATAGTTACGACCATTGGAGAAAATTCTCACCCTATTTTGTCCATTGGCAACACTCGCCAAAAGAAAGAAAATATTTGTGTTGGTTTAACGGAAACGTCAGGGACCTACCACATCCTCTGTGCCAGAAAACCCCTCTGTGGTGGTTTGCGGGAATGTTAATTCCTCGCCAGTGACCACTCACAGACAAGGAAGAGAAAGGGTTATATGGATGGGAATATGAATGGGAGGTCATACGCAGGGATGAAGAAAGAACGAATTGAGGAAGATAAGGCCCTTCATGTGTAAAAATTAGAGGATTTTCTCAGACTTTCAGATAACCCTAATTTAACGTTCAACATGTCAGTAAGTCAAATGGTTGCAGACGTAGATGCGAGTGCATTGAAGTCAGTGCATTTAAGGCATGAGAAGAAGATTAATCATAACGAGACTAAGATGATGAGATTTTCTGAAGTGAAGGTGTCAGGGCTTGGTATAAGAGTGGAAATATTTTTTAGTCTTCATTGTTTTCACCCATTGACATTTCTATTTACCCCGTATCCGTTTGACATTTTCTGATCGCTTGCGGCCTTTTCATTTTAAAAAATTTCACACCCTTCCACTTAAGTCGGCGCCATGGGGAACATGCGTGGTTCTGATTTGAACTGGGAGGAGTACTGTATCGAAATGTGGTATCATCCCGTGCCACATACCCTGGTAGTGGCTTGCACGTTACTTCGTAGATGTAGAAGTCTCTTATAATAATTAAATATGTAATTTGAACGGAATTATGTTATCTTATATAAGACTTTCAGTCGGCAGAATGTTTTCCTCTCTTTGCCGAACTCTATCCGAGCAGGTGCAACATTTGACTTACCTCGGGAGAATTTTGGAGAACATTGACCTTGCAGTCAGGGGTGACGCATGAAGAATTTCTTCAGCCAAGGAAGCAATTTTAGCTAAGACGGGAATTGGCGAAGAGGGACCCTAAGGAGGGTGACGTAATTTCGATTGGGCGCTCTTGAGACGTGGTTTCGAAGGAGGGTGTAGACGGAGTGCTAGGTAGCGAGGATTGAGTACAGGGAAGTGCTGGGTTTGGTGGGAGAGGAAAGGAATTTTGTCGTGGAAGTATCGGAGAAGGCTCACAACTAAGGTGGTGTTGAGAGATCTACGTGATACCCTGCGAGCCACCACGAGGGGGTGTGTGGGGACCAGAGATGAGGGAACGTTGAAGAGAAAGAGGGGAACACTTGACATGTGCGGAAGAGGATTCGAATTTTAACTAAATTTTGCTCTTCCCCTCCGAAAGCAATTGTACCCTTTTGCAGTGTAGAATAGAACAGAATAAACATTTATTATACTCTGGGACAGGTCCTGTAGAACAGCAATACAATAAAATAAAATAGCAGCGAGGTATTTTACAAATTAACATATTATTTAGTTCAAATAAGAAAATAAATGGACTTCACTAACTTACAATGTATAAAGAAATAGACAAAAACAACTACTATCATTGATAAAGAATAACTTTACATGTTTTACAGCTGAACTCAGAGATAGGTATACAAGATATATATAGATATACGATACAAGATAAAAACATAAACAGACCATGAGGAAAAAAATCAAATGTTTCAAATGCAAAGCAAAGTATCGAAGAAGGCGTTCCAACTTTTCAAGTTGTAGAATCTGGCCCGTTGAGTGTAATGATATTTCATTTGTGTTAACGTGACGCTTTCCTTATCACGAAGACGGAGCTTGGAAATACTAGAGACGTGATTGGACGTACGGAAACAATGTTTCTAATGATCTGATCATTTTCCTTTGAATAGGGAAATGATAATTTGGACGCTCGCCCAGAAAGCTATAGATGATGATTGAAGTAATGATCTTCAGCGTTACCATCGCTTGGATGATCACCGGTGACGCTTCATATCCTAATGGAAATACGTGGAAGCGAATTTTCTGTGCTACGTAGATATTGCGGATAAACGAGTGGTGTGACTTATTTAGTCATTAAAATGTTTTATGATCACGTCGAAATAAAATGCTGCTCAGCATTTTTTGTGCCGGCTTACTGTAACCTTCCGCGTTGTTGATGAAGACGCCTCAGTACGCGAAAAAGCTGCTCATCTGCCGCTTAGGGCCTATGTTATGGGCTGTTCGGCCTCTTTGCAATAAAATTACTAGACATAGGAAAGAGACATGGCATTTGTGTAAATTTCTCGGGCTCGCCACCGGGTAAGATATTCGTAGGCAGCCGACGTTTCGGGTTCCGATTACTTACCCATTTTCAAGGCTACTGATGACAGCTTGAAAAGACTGTTTAATTTGGCGCTGGGCGGGGCGGGATTAGCCGAGCCCCGATTGTTGTGGTGGAGGTCCGTTGACCAGCGGGGACTTAGCTCTGGCGTTCTGAATTATTCTCAGAATTCTATTCCAAGAGCTGCTGATCGTGTAACCAGTATCCCGGTTGAAATTCTTCCTCTCCAACCTTATCTCTATCGCCTCTTTGGTTAAGCGATCCCAAAATTGGCCGGATCGCCAAAGAACAGTCGTGTCATCCCAAATGATCTTATGGTCCCGACTCAGGCTATGCTCAACTACTGCTGATTTTTCCGGTTGACCAAGCCGGAAATGCCTACGGTGTTCGAGAAATTTACACAAATGTTATTCGCCGGGAAAGTGTTAAATCATACAGACATGGCATTGTAGAATAGGTTAATGAGAGATGTTGATTGAAAAGTTTTTTTACGAATCCTTTCTTTGACTTTTTTTCCATTTGTTGCATCTTCGAAAGTTTTTCCTTATAACTTCCGACTCCTCAGCCATTTTGTTTCTGTTAAAATCTTCATATCTTCTGTTTGCCTTTATATTGTGAAAACATTCGTATCAATTTCCTTCTTACGCGGTTACCCTACTTTTTCTTTTGTCAATCCTTGCCTTTGTCAAGGATGCATGCTGTGAATAACGTCTGCAGAAAATGTAGGCCGCAGTAGCTTTATTCACCATGAAAAGCCCGAAAAAACAAACATTATTTTAAGTGTAAACGTTAACTCGTTTGCAATAACTCATTGATTCCAACCATTTAAATTATCTGGTGTGGAATCACCCCGTGACACACTCCGTTGTGGCGGCGGGTAACACTAGAGAGACTATCATACTGGCCTTTCGCTGATCTTGCTGATCTTCTCTGCACGCGTTCCAACTCTGTTTTCAAGCCTACCTCATGAGGATCCCAAACACTGTTAGCGAAAGTCCGCGCCTATAAGGTTCGTGATAATTGCATTCATATTCATCGAGACAGTGTGCAGTTTCTTTCATCGGATGTATCGTCCTAAAATAGTGCCCTTTGCTGGTGTTTTTTTCTTTTTTTTTTTTGGAATGGTGGGGTACGTTTGAGGGGATTCCTATTTACCATGTATCACATAACTTTTCCCGCGCTTTCATCAAAGTGAACCCGGAAGAATGACGTGTCGTCGTCGTCTCCGCATTTTTTGTTTCCCCCCAAGATTTCACCTGTCAATTATTCTCACTCGAGTCGATTCGTCCTCGTGTGCTCTTCCGCATGCGAATTCCATCTGGCTGAAGGTAACTTTCTCCAGTGGCTCCAACAATACTGATGGTACTCCAGTCGTACGTACCATGGTGACCTACATCGTCTTCGCTTCATGAGCTTTGCGCTGGGTTAAAATAGGAAAGCATTGGGATGCACCAAAAACGACGGCAGAGTCAACCCGTTAAAGAAGTCGTTATCGGGAACATTGAATTGATATGTTGATCGATAATGCCGAAAAAAAGAGTGCCCTCCTTGCATTGCGCGATACCGTTATCGTTTCCCTTTCTAGGGATTATACAAATAAATCAATAAATAAAAATGCGGTCCAAATTGCTGGAGGATTAAGTATTTAAATGGTTCAGAAATTGAACTCCATCCTTCCTCGACCTGACGAATGCGTAGATTAACAATTTATCCGGGGTTCCTTACCCAAGAGCATCTTCGGTGGAATAGTGGTCTACGCATTTTCCCCGAAAGACTAAGGTGTGTAGTTCAATTCTCAGTCCTGGAAACATATTTTTCCCGTGCTATTTCCACGACAAGAATTATTGTCATCAGTTGCTTCTGCCAGTTGTTTATCTTTATCGGAGCATACGTTTTAGGTCCCCGACTGTTATTTCTGCCTGAGACGCTGGAGGAGATTAGATGTCTTAGTTCGGCATCACCATCAATTTCCGGAGTAGCGGGCTCATGTCCATCTTACGTCTTACGATTGATTAATCTAGTCAAGCGTAGAATTGTGATGTTTATGTTCCTCTATGCTCCGTCAGTTGTATTTCCACTTTTCTAACTCACGAAATAGTGAATTTAATTTTGGAAGCACTTCTGAAATGAAGCTTTCAATCTGTGTTCTGTTCATGACAAATGTTGAGCGGCGTTATATGCTATCGTCATTTCGCTAAGATTGCTCCGCTTACGATATAGCTCAATTTTTGCGTTATATCCTATCGTCATTTCGCTAAGATTGCTCCGCTTACGATATAGCTCAATTTTGAGTTGTCACCAAACTTTATGAAAATTATTTTTAGTGCTATATTGTTATCAGGGTTGGAAAACGGTCGGTAAAAATTTATAACATGCCAATTTTTTTCGGTCTTTAAACTGATTCAAGGAATGTTTAGGCCTTGCTTATTGCCTCTAGTTATTTGAGGTAAATCTGTAATTATTTCGATAAAAGTTCTTTGTCGGATGATTTTAATTTCTTCTGGTGCTGAAAATAAATCGCTAGTGTGAAGTTTTCCGATCTAATTAGTTCGCTTAGTTCTCTTCGGAGCTGCGAAATCTTCATAATTTTTCCATGCCTTAATTACGGTCGTAGTTGCGTTATATCGCTTTTACTGACCGACGTATTTGAAAACAGCAATTAGGCAATTTTTAGATTATTTATCGGTTGGCATGAGTTGTTTAATTGTTGCTGGAACTACAGATATGTGGAGCGTAATGAGTATGCTTGCGGCATTTTCTCTAATCTAATTGGTTCGCGGAAAAGTTGATTGCCTTGTTTCGTTTCTATTTAATGTGATTCAACGTTGCAAAAATTATATTATCATTTGGAGTATTAATTCTGTCGAAATGTTTCATCATGTTTATGCCGTCCTCAATATTTGATCCCCTTTTTCTTGCAAGGGCGGGCTGGGCGTCGTGTCCCGGAGTTCTTCAGTTGCAAATCATCTCCGCGTGTCTTAATTACACCCAAGGGATGAGGCACAGACTAGTTACTACTTCTTCTTCTGAAATGAACTTGACTTATAATATGACGAAGCGGCCTTCTTTTATGCGGTAATACACCTTTATTTTTTTATCAACACGACGATAATTGGACTGTACCTCTTCTTCAGAGTAGTTAGTTAACGATGTTTTTTTTTAATGAAAGAACTGCGGAATTGGTCTCGCAGAAACTTAAGCGAAATCACAATCTGGTGGTTTCACACACGCATTAGTGGAAAAAATCGTCTACGTACGTCATGTCAACCTAGGCCATCGTCTAATCGTCTACGTACGTCATGTCAACCTAGACCAAGGGTGGCGAACCTTTTGGCGATTGAGTGCCAAAGTTTATGAAATAAGTGTTTACTCACTCGACTCGCGAGCCAACCCATCGAGTGAGATAGAGGTATTCCTTAGCGCCTTCCCAGCTCCGCGTGCCGAAATAATTGCTCCGTGTGCCACTTTGAGCACGCGTGCCATAGGTTCGCCACGCCCAACCAAGACTCTCCAAATCGAGAGGTCCATGTTCGAATCCCGGTCAATGCGAATGTTTTTTTTTCTTCGTCATTTTCTCGAAAATGGTAGTTTAAGACGTTGAGTCAGTGTTCATAGATAAATATGGGTAGTATCACCTGCTTTGAATGAATTCTGACAGGTTTTGTCCGTAAATGTATCGGAAAGCTCTGAAGAATGATGGCAAAGACGGCATGTGTTGATCACCATTTGGGATTATTTCATTTAAAAAATATCAAATTACTTGATATTCAGGTAAAATTATATCTCGCTCAAACTTCCTTTAATTTATTTCTTATGCATCCACCCATGTTTGTGGGTTGGGTCGGGCATTGGGGTGAGTTGGAATTTGATGACGCCGCTGTGGGTGGGGAAAGGAAGGGGGTAGTTGGAAATAAATTAAGGAAGCAGGAAGTTCCCGTCGGTGACGTGCGAAAGTTCGATCTTCCTCCTTTGCATATCATTTCCGCCATGGCTCAACATGCGGGCAGACGTGATTAGATTCACGACGAGGAAATCCTCCGCGATAGGTTTATGGAGGAAGAGGACGTGTGTATTCTCATCAGGCTCTGCTTTTACCGGGGAGTGTCGGTTATCCGAAACAATTGGTGATCGGGTGTGTCCGGATGACTGATATTTCGCTTAAATGGTCATTGACCGAAGAATTAAGTTTTTTGTTGGGTCGCGGGAGCAACAAGACTGAAAGAAACGATATCTGAATCTGGACCTGAAGGCCGATATGTGGCATCTACAACTCCATACTCCAAATCTATGCTTGATCCACTGGCGCCTTTTTTCAACTGCTCTATTATTTTAAGTTCATAAGAAACAATAAGCACTACGCGCTTACGTGTGGACGACATTGATGACATTGTGAATCAAACGGTCCAAAAAACAACAGTTCGGCCTGTCACAAGCGAAGACACTCACGTCACTGCCTGCGTAAGTGTTGTCACGTGCGACAATCGGCGAGTACGACAGTTGGAACCTCGTGTCTGCCGATCGCGCGAATTTGCTTTCAGTTAACCGACGTTTCGGATACTCGGAATTCGGACAATTGGTGCTCTACTGTACTAGAATTTCGTGTAATCATTTCGGTTTTGAACCTTGAACGGATTTTGGGTTAACGTGTAGCGCAATTGAGTCATCTATCGTATATTTGCGTGTTTATATGGGAGGCAATAAGGTCGGACTTAGCCCTTCTGAGCCCGGACTTGGTCGCCGGTGAGCGATTTTCTTTCATGTCCATGCGTGTCTCATTAATAATATTTTAGCATTATTTTTTTGTAAATATTATTTATTTTTAATGTATTAGTGAAGTATTTCTTGCTACCGATTCAGCTAATTGGCGAATTCAATGCTATTTAAACATGTTGACTTATGGCACTTGATATATATTTCGTCATGATTCGATTCTATCTGTTCACATTCTTCTATGAACGCGAAACAATACGTTTTATTTTAATATAATAGTTGATAACCTACCTTATATCCTTATATCATGCCGTATAACAAACATGCATTTGCGAATGATTTTCGATTATGTACTTATGCCGCGTTCGTATGACATCTTTTTTCCCCGCCTGAAAAATGGTTAACAATTCTGACCACTTGCGCAGCAAAAGTAAAAAGTGATTTCGAATTTCTTCCCTTAATGATTTTTAAAGATTTCATACCCACATATGTTCCCGTAAAGATAATGTTTTTGATATTTTAATGTGTGGATACCATCATAATCTCCCTGTTGGCGATAAATATTGGCATTTTGACCTCGGCAATTTATTTTTATGGGGGATTCATCCGGCACAGAATTATTCGAGATAGAGCGAAGGTTAATTTTGAGTTCCGTCGGAGAAATCGGGAGGGCCAGTAATCTAATTACGCTTTCCACCGTTAGTGACGCTTATACTGACATTGAATTTTTTAAAGCACGCTGCCGTCCTCACTGCGAGTTTTCTCTCTGAATGCTAATAAATGTTATTTTGATCATCTGTCATTTTGTGCTGCTTACATATTCCGTTTCTCCGCTCATTTTTCTGGACGTTTTTTTACCTTCGAACCTCCTGTGTTGGTCTTTAAAATTTTGTCTAATTATTTTGTCACGGCATTTTTTAATTTCTTGTAATTTTTTACGACAAATGGTCTAAAAATGGCCTGTGATGTAGTGAATTTACGTAAGTCCTGGGTCAAGTTTATGAACTTAAAATAGTATGTCTGCTTTCCAGCACACCTGCGCTGTATAGAATTACTCTATGGAATTGCCCATTTGAGGTAATTTTAAGTAATTGAATTTTACTGTGCCGAGAGTGACGCTGGAATTATTCTTTTTTTTCATCCTCTTGCCGCGGCAAGGGAAGGCTGTGGCCTCCGGGATACCACTAGCGTGTACAGTGCGAGTTCCCTCTAACTATTTTTTTCGCTATTACTCGGCTTCAATGCCGAATTCAGCTGGTGAAAATTCTACCTGAGATTTATTAGACCTAGTTATTTCTACCACTCCGAATAAATGTCGTGAAATATATATTAACATTATCCCCTCGTAGTATCCACGGTGGTACCCCTTACCATTCTGGATCTGAAGCAATGCCAAGATTAACCTCACCCAGTTAATTATGGATCCCTTTTTTATTTGAAGATTCGAGCTTGAGGAAGAGTCGAAGCATTTGCGTTATTAAGTCCTAGGGATTAATGGTTATTTCTGCGTGTAAGCATGTCTTGTGTATTGCGTGAGTGACCGTGACTAGATTAGGTACTCTTGTTATTGCAATCAGCACAATATGGATTGTGATACGTTTATATGAAAGGTTTATACCGTGCTTTTACATCTTCGCACACTATTTTATTTTTTTTAATCGCATTATTTCCTAAAATGTCTCTGCATTGCGACCAACGCAATGCCGATGCTCACCATGCGTCTCTTTCCCTCATATCCGCCGTTCAACTCTCAGTTAATGATTCATAAGGTGGCCCTTGCCTCACGGTCTCTCATTCCAGATATTCTGAAAACTTGAGAGTAACATCTTTGAAGTACATTTTATTACCCGAGAAGAAAATATATGGCTTCCCGGCTAGTTTCACTGTAGTTCAACCTTGATTTTATTTTATCATAGATTTTAACATGGCCTCTTTCGGAGATTCTTTAGTTGACAGTAGAAAAACATCAATTTTAACGTGAAAGCGTACATAATATTTCCATTAAAGCTGTTTACTAGAATCGATAAGTCCTTGGGAAATTGAAAAAATAATAAATTGGAATCTTACCGCCTATTTCTTGAAGTTATGAGCTAATTACTGCCATGATTGAAAGCAAAGTGCGGTATTTCCATGCAAATGGCGCTGCTGTTGGCCCCTATATTTGGGCCGATGTGATCATTTGAATTATTGGTATTTGTGGAAATATCTGCATATTTTGTACCTTGATGTTGGTTTTCATTTGGTAAACCATTTCATCTGCGAATGCTGGATTTTTGAAACCAAATAAATTAAAATGTGTAATTAAGTATTTTTGACGCAGTTGTTCGAGCCAGAGCCCCCGTATAATGAGCGAGAGAAAAAAATGTCCCAGGCATGGAAAAAAGGTCGGGAAAGCAATGTCCAAAATGTGTCGTTTAGCTTGTGGAATATACAAATCACGCTACGCTCCACGTAAAACTCATCACAAAACCCTTTCGTAACATCCCTGCTCATTGTCTAGCGGTAGTGAATGCGTCATTTTCTGACGCAGTCGTCATCCTAAGATCCTTAATGCAAGGACCATATCGAGTATAAAAACCGATTGATCGGCTTTAGTTGGCTTTGAGTGCATGATGGCATGGGAGCCGTTGTTGGGTAATACTTTTGCGCAGTTAAGCCAAGGTCCCCGTCGCTGTGGTCGCCGCTAAAACGGCGCGTCCGGACTGGACCGCTCAGGGTGAGGCCGTGTCTGAGTGAACAACGCCCCTTTGACTGGAATGCTGCCAGAGCGATGTAGTCGTGAGAAAAAAGAGATTGTCCGGCGTTATTTACCCCGTTTCTTCCACCACTTGATCGCTACATCCGCTCACCGTGGCGTGTTTTTGTCCGTCAAGCCTTCCCACGGGGGGAATGTGTTTTGCCTCGCGTTATGCAGTGGCGCCCACGTGAGCAGTACCCAGGGACGAACGTGGCGGGATGGGCGTGAGAACAATGCACACTTGCGGCGAACTTTCTCGGTGCCCAAGTGGCTCCCTCGGTTTCCCACCTCTTTGTGCGAGTGGCCGGTGTCTCTTCATTCATGTTTTGTCGCCGTGAGAATGGCTCTTGCCGAAGAAGAGTCATGCCCGTTTCTCTCGGTAAGATTCTCAGAGAATGAGGTCATCCGACCCCTATATTCCGTGTGGACTGACCTATCGACCTTTTTGTGAATTTGCGAAAACTACCTCCAGACGA
Organism: Ceriagrion tenellum; assembly: GCA_963169105.1. NCBI lineage: Eukaryota > Metazoa > Arthropoda > Insecta > Odonata > Coenagrionidae > Ceriagrion > Ceriagrion tenellum. The sequence goes on from OY720637.1 coordinate 129,573,595, forward strand.
CATGCTGGCCGACGTATTTATTAACGTAAATAAAATTTGTTTTTTGTTGCCTTCAAAACGCAATCAATTATTTCAAACACCTGTCTTCCTATTGTGCCCCAAAAATTTAAAAAGGTTGCATTTATAGAGTAGATGAATATTTCTAGAGTGTTGAAAGGGAAATGGTGGAACAGCAACTTGTAATCTCAAAGGAATTATTTCGTACTGTCCACTTCATTATAACTTAGTAAAACACGTGTTTCAAGTGTCAATGAGTGATAATCGGGCACAAATTGTATGCAAGGATTGTACTTGACTATCACTGCTTAACAGTTGAAATATGTGTTTTACCAAGTTAAAATTAATGCTGAGAGTATGACATTCTGGCTAACCATGCGGATGGCCAGGGTTAAAATCCCTGCAGCGGAGGATATTTTTCTAAGGAAACCCGATCTCTACTTGAATGTCTTGTGCTGGGCACTTCAAGTGCAGTACTCCATCTGTCGGATGAGAAGTTAAACCGCGGTCCCTTTGGCGTCTTTCGTTAAGAGCAGGCTAATGCCGACGCCGGGTTTCTCTCCACCATTCCTCCCTTACCCGTCATCTATGGTGCAAATAACAGTAGTTGTCGGTCGCCTCCCCAAATATCCATCCATCCAGTGCGAAATTATTCTTTTGCCATTTGTAGATAAAGGTTATTTCCTCTGCAAAATCTAAGCCTTAAACAGACTCGGAAATGACCTTGAAGGTCGTAGCATAGTCTGGAGTATGGTAGCGTGTACTAAAAGGGTTATTTAATTGTGGAAACTTTAGTAAAGGATATGTGAAAAAATTTTAAAATAAGAAGGGACTTTGCATGGATAAACAGTCGGTTTTTCATGATTCGGTTTCGAGAAACATTTTAGAAAACATGGTGCTTTGGATAAGTTGAATGGTTAACTAGCTCATATCTGTGAAAGCTGTAGTTTCATAGTTGGTTTTACCAATCGTATTTAGGACATTTTTACCTTGAAGTTTATGGAATTTGTAGATAAAAATTTATGATCCGATCGCGGTAGCTATAAGCGGTACGACGCCAGCGCACCAGTTCAAACCGTGAATCATTGGTATTCTAGATGAAAACCAAAGTTGAACCTCGATTGAAAATTTATGTGGGGCATTCAGAGATAATTGATGTTAATGTTCGTATTTAAACTTGAATAAATAGTTAGTGTATTTATGTTTATAGAGCGAAGCGTTGTGTTCGCGAAACTTTGTATGAGCTTATATTTAGATCTGTAGAGCCGTGGGCTGGGGAGAGTGAGGGGCTAGAGTGGTATGATACTTCTACTTATTACACATTACAAGGGTGTTTGGCAGGGGGTGACTCATCACCAACATGAACTTGAGTGAAGAAATTAACCTTCACCATCATGGGCACCACTACACTATGGGTATTCCACAAATTCTACAGAAACTACTAAAATAATCTATTATGTAACTATATAAACGTGACACAAGAGTCATGCAGGGAACATGCAAAGCATGGTGTTTAAACTACTCAATAGGAGAATGGATGTGTGTTGTATATGGCGGGAGAGAGAAGTAAGAAGTTGATAGAACGATGCGATGAGGAACTTTAAGGTTGTTGAAGAGAGTGATGTGAGGGGACGGGTAGTAGGTTAAAATAGGCTACCAAAAATTCATATTTTTAAAATTTGAGTTCTCTTATTTGTGACGCGAAGGTTGAAACTCAAATGCTATCTGCTTGGCCGTAAAATTCAGATTAGGGGAGATTCGGTATGTGATGCTATTAGTTTGACCCCGAGCTGTATCTCTTGAGCTGACAGAAGGGACAAAAACAGGAGAGACTCATTGCCGAACTGTTTTCCCACGTACAAAAATTCTTTCAATCCACGCGAATGAATCATCTTGACAAAAACAGTGTGACTCGTCGTTAGCCTACAGTTCTATTTACCCTCTCCCCCTTCCTTTTCCTTTTCCCTCACCCATACATGGCTGGTGTCCTAGCACCCAAAGCGGTGCCTCGCAGAATGTTATGTTTATAAGTAGAATTCTAAGCTTTTTAAGGTGGTTGGAGCTATTTTCGTTTTGTACAGCTTTGCATCAAGCTTTCCATACTTTTTCTCATTGATAATATATTTTATGAGTGAAAAAAAAATGAATCCGTTCGACATGGGGTTTTGGCAATTTAATGATACTTGAACACGTAAACTCATGACACGCGATATAAATTTCGTCATAATTAGTTTACGTATCCATAAATTTTCGTCTATACGTGGCAGAATACATTTCTCATTATTGTAATTACAGATGAGTCGATTCCAATTTTTCGATTCCGATTCTTCAAATCGATTCCCGATTCTCGATTCCGATTCCATTGATTCTTATTCCTAGTAACAGGTGGGATATTGATATACCAGTAGCGTACGACTATTACTCAAATTCAAGTATTGGTTGAAATAAAATAACGAATAAAATTAAGTCGCTCAAAAAGTATATTTATTAACAAATAGTAAATATATCCTCAATTTTGGGGTAGATAAAAAGTGCAAATCGATAGCCTACACCCAAATGTACTGAGACGAATATGATGTGGTAAATGAAATTTGATTGAAATATTTATCTATCTGGAATCAGAATCCACTCTGGAAGATCGATTCTCGATGCCGATTCTAATCCTGAGAATCGAGGAATCGAGGATCGACATTTAGATTCGACTCATCCTTGATTGAAATAGTTTTTAACGAATGTAAAGGTGCCACGAGAGTCCTATTTGCGCAAAAAAAAACATTTTCAACATGATTTCGTATAAATTTCGAACACCCTGCGGGAAATCCGTCATAATATCATTGTTATATCGTTTTCATTCTTGCCAGTATGGAGGTTTCCGACGCATGTAAAAATTATATGGAATACGGCCCGAGGACTTTTTTCGACATGCTAAACTCATCATTAAAATGCGCAATCAATGACCCTCGATTACCTCCCCTTTTACACTAGGGTTACCTTTTTCTTCCGAGGGCTTACATAGTTCTTACTGTCTTCGAGGAAAAGTTCATACTTCTCGTCTTTTGCGAGGTAGCGTCCGTACCCGTTGTGTTTAAATACCCCTCTGAATCTACATTACACTTTACCCCGCGAGCCGCCGATTGGGCGTGTGGCAGGGGGTGTTAGGTCACCATCCGTGTAAAGGTGTAAGTTTTTTTGGAGATGAAACAGTGACATGTGTTATTTGTAGTGTGTCTAGTGGAGCTCAATTCTTATTGTTCTCGCTTATTGTGCACGGAAAGAACGAGTTTTTGTACCTATCTTTTCGGCTGTGTATCTCTCATTTTATTGTATCTGTCAGACTTAGAGATGTAGTGAGGAGTCATGATAACAATCTCTTTGTCGCTCTGAAAAATATCAGTTCTGAATTTATCAAGCAACCTAAGCCTAGCGTGTAGCCTCCGAGTCTCTAGGGGCTCCCACCTTAATCCCTATAAAAGTTGTGAGACACTATATGTACGCTCGTTGCAGTTTTTAATGAAGCGCGCTTCTTTCCTTTGTATTTTATTAATTTTGTTGGTAAAATCTATTCGACCAGGGTCCCTAATGCTCGCGGCGAGTTCGAGGCGTGGCCTAACCAGAGCGAAGTAGTATCTGACTTTTTCATCCGAGGACCTTCCTATTATGCGTTTAACAAAACCTAGAGTCTTTAATGCTGCGCCACATATGTTTTGTATGTGTAATGAATCCGATCACGTAACTAAAGAGTTCCATGGTACGATCTCCAATTATTAGAGATGTGTGTGGATGTTTAAACCACTCCTACAAATCGCATGCAGCCTTCCCGATCGACTTTTTCTCGCGGGAATATCATTGGAATAGATTAATATCGCCGCTAGAGACGCAGTAAATAAAATTTCGGACAATTTAATTCCGAATGGGTGAAATATACGCAAGTCTCGAATCGTTCTTTGTTGTACCACGTGACTCCTTAGTTTCTTGATCGGGATTATTTCGAGCGGTTCGAACACGAGCGCCTTAGTAACGTTTGACTATTCATAATGCGCTCGAACGGGAAAAGTCATTGAAGGCACGGGTCGGGCCGTAACTCTTTCTGCCACACAAATTGCTTTCCACTGCGACACCCCATAGGTCTAGTCGAGGCGACCGTAATGCGTTTTATTCACGAATTTTCGCGCTCGGTCACGTCCCTCTCGCTTGCGAATTTCTTTTTCGCTTTATACGCGGAGAGACGTGCCGAATAGGATGCGAGCCTTTTCCGGATGTGTGGAAAAAAAGAAGGCTTGAGACGCGTCACCCGGCGTATCGCCGAGTTCCGGTAATTATCCGTAGATGTCATGCTCTTCGATGTCACGTTTCATCTGAAAGTTCCTCGAAAAGTGCCTTTCAATAATGCCCCGTGGAGATGCGCGGTTGTCTTTCGTTACTCTTGGAAATTTCAGACTTCGGATGATGCTCAAAGGTGTTCGTTGTCATGAAGCGAGATGGCACACTTTTAATGCTGGTCCCTTTTTTCATTGCCTTTTCAGTCATTAGACATCTAACTCTTAAACTTTGTTTCGAATGAAGGAATTACCTTGTCATACAATGAGGATTGTACTTCTGGTCTTATCTGGTTTTCGTTCGTTTCAGATTTGATTTTAATGTCATCTCGGGGGTCTCCATGCGAGGCCGGACGTTTGTGAAATTTTGACGAGTGGAAGCTTTTCATCGACAATTGCATCTGCGCTGGCCATCACTAGGGTGTACATCTACGTCTACATCTACGTCATAGCCTGCAAGCCACCCAAAGGGTGTGTGGCAGGGGGTGCTTTCGCACCAGTCATACATGAATGATATGGTAGAACACCGACATTACATTAAAACCCGCGTACCACACATGCAAAGCGCCAATTAAAAATCTAATGCCCAAGAAACATTCTATCTTCAATCGTTCCAACATGCAAGGGATACAAAGACTACTACTACAGATTCAAAATGTCATGCATAAATAAGAACATCAATATTTACATCATGCATAAATAATAGAGTAGAGAATATAATGAGAAAGATTTACTGCCTGCCTATTGTCAATACTCGAACTATTCATGACGACGATCACAGCTGTTATGGTCCCGAATGGTACGCGGAAAAAATGACATTTTATACCTATCGGTTCTATCGGTGTATGGCATAGGGTGATTTCACACCAGGCGTACAGCACTCGTCCCAGTTCAAATCAGACCTCTCATGTTCCCCCAGGGCCGCTTGTCGCAGACCAAAAAGCTGTGAGGAAAATACTGCGCGGTCAAACCAGAAGTTAGGAGAGAGTTATGTGGGCGAACATCATAACGTGTATAAGACCCTTTAAGAGACTACTATTGGCTATTATAATTAATGATAGTGCTATATTACCCCAACCCCCAACTAGTGGATTTCTAGCGGTAACGGGATGCTACGGACTGCAATGTAGAGGAAAATGGGGATGGAGTATGAGGGAAGAAAGAAAGTGATCTAAAGAAAGAAAAGGTTTTTTTTTAAATGACCGTGTTTTATATATCTTAATTGTGGGATGCCTTAAGTGAAGCTAGTGTTTAATGGTTTCCCTGCAAAAAATCTCTCCAATTTCGATTCCTTAGCATGCTTTGGGTCATAGAAAATTCATATTTCCATCAAAGCGCGTTTCTCTTCATTATCAAATACGAACTTTCTCGTAGTCATCAACAATTTTCCGAATGACATGTTTTTTCTTCGGGGAATTCCATTTGACAGGCACATCTGTGGTTCTAGTGGCCACCGCTGAGAAAAATGGGAAATATTCATGAGCTATTGCGTCAGCCGGTCCAGTGTGAAGCGAAGGTTTCTTTGACACTTCACGGTCGTTGAAAGTGATCTTTGGGAATTCGAAGATTGATTGAGCTGTCAGGCGATATTTTCACTGCCAGATTGCGACCTTCCTCAAGAATTCGGAAAGAATGAAATCATCGATTCAGGCTGTGTTAAATAAGTGCATTCAGCGCTCGTTTTTAATTATTTAGAAATTCCTCGGAAGTTGATAACACCCTTTTGCCCTGAGTCGTTGGTCGTGAATCTCCGACAATCTTAGAAGGCCCTGGGACTTCCTTGTTTTATTTTTGGATCAATTTCTGTTTTGTTCAAAGGGTGAAAGGAATTTTCGGTCGGCAGAATTTGCGTCATAGCGTTCTCCGCATTCCCATTCCAGCCCTGACTTGTCACGACCAGTCTTCACATTGGACCAAGATCCGGATTTGTAATCTCGGGTCAGATATTTTCTTGTTATGAATACCGATGCTAAAATGCCCTCTAAACGACTACGTTGACGTCAGTCAACCGTCGGACGTATGTAATATGCGAATCCTAAACCCTTATTCAAGTTAACGTAAAGGATATTCATTCTGTGGTTAACATCAACCAGACATTTTTATTGTCGACGATTTTATATTTTTTTATTTTTTTTATTTTAAAGTCGGTTGGGTTTTCACCGATTCCGCTTCGTGAAATTAGTAGCGGCCTAATAGTCTTAGAAAATTTTATTTCCATCTTTTCGAACGCGTTGGTATGTTTAACTGTCTTGTTGCTCAAGTATTACATCTACGAAATACCGTGCAAGCTACCAACGATTCCACACCTGGCATGCAGATCTCATCCCAGTTTAAATCAGAACCGCGCATGTTCCCCCGAATGTCAAGCGCAGACCAGAAACTAGGAGAGTGATACGTGGAGGAACATGCTACAATGCAGTACACTTCTCAAGACACAATCATTGGTTAGCATAATAAAGTGCGGCAATTAAATAGCACTACTAGATACTAAGACATGCAAGAGTATATCATACTGGAGATTTCATGCGAGGTTAGTAGCTAATTATCATGTTAAGATATTTAGCACTGCTAAAAAGACATATTTAACCAAGTTTAACAGTTAACATATTTAACCAAGTTTAACATTTTAAAGTTAGTGACATATTTAATCCTAGAACTGATCTGTCGCAACTGTTATGGTCCCTTATTGTACGTGGAAAAAATGACATTTTAAATACATCTACATAATACCTCAGCAATTTATGAAAATATACCATCACTGGTATTTTATGCATTAAATGATGCCTTAATTTCAAAATTCATTCACTCTACTTTTCTAGGTATATTTACCGTCAAACAGAAGGCGTTATCTTTAGGACATGTTGTGACTGAGCGCTCCAGAGATGCGTTATGAAGAGCAAATCCTGACGCATAGTTCGCGCCCGAAATACAATTCTGTGCTGTTCATGTATTTTTTCAGTTTTTCTAAAAAACTAATTAACGACTCACCGTCATGATATTTTTGTAATACCAAAATATTGTAATGTTATGGACTTTTAACGCAATAAGTAGTGCATCCCATTTTCTGGATAACACAATTTATTCAGAATGTTTGAATTTATCGTTATGGTCTGAAGGAAATGAAGATTTTGTCCTCGATCGAAGGAGAGTATGTTAAAAAACCCTCCAACTGGACCGTAGCTAAATCATTCCGTTGTGATTTACTATGCGGAAATGTGATCTATGCCGGTATTCAATGGATTAATTAGTTTTTACTCTGACTATCGTAATGAGTTACTTTTCCAGGTACAAAATTATTATCGCAATAAGCTTTTTACAATGCGTAAAATGTATTGAAATAATTATTGCATTATATGTACATTCATTTAGGTTGGTATGCAAAATTGGGCAATGTATGTATATTATGTCTTTTAATTGCGCTGTAAGGTTGTTTTTACGAAAAGCTCGTTGCTATTTATGGCAATATTCGATATCCCAGCAGATTTTTTTGTATTCAATTCAAACTCTGCTCTCACTTGTTAAGCGATCTTCTTGAGTGAATTCGTGATCATTCCAACTTCATAGTAATTTCATTGCGTCCTTAGTTCATTCGAAGTCTTGCGCACCGCTGAAGATCATTAATGAGAGCTCGCTCATTAAAAGCGGAACTCCAGTGATGCAATCGCAGTTGGAGTTCGTTTAAATCAATGCAGTAATCGTCCAGATATTCTGTCGATCGCCGTCGGTAGATATTTCCGGTAGCCGTTTTAATGCCGATAAGTTCCGTGATAAGAATTTCAAGGCTCGGGATTCTGTTTGTCCGACGATGCGTCTGGATTGTGTGCCGTTTTGATTCTCCTTGACCCGAGGAAGTCCCTCTTCCACGTCTGCTTCCGCTTTCTTTACCGCCTCCCACCCCCACCCCTCCTCCCGCGCCTCTCCCTCTTTACCCGCGACCACCCCTCACGCCCGCCGAGTTACCGTCTTCTTGGTGGCGGAGCAGATAGTACGATTTCCATGCAATTAGTTAGTTGGTGCGGTGTGTCGCTAATAGCAAAATTCAATGAATAAAGAATAAGTTCTCCTATTTCTAATGATACATAAAATCAGCATTTATTCACATTATTATTCGAGATATATGCCAATAAAAAAGTAATTTTCTATAGTGCGCGGTATAGTTGTATATAGGTAATGGAGACGTTATCTAAAAAGTGAGTAATGTCGGACAGAAATATTGCGTGACCAATGTAAGTGATCATAAGTTTGAGTTATTGATAAAAAATTATAGCATCACTTCCGTACGTTTCACGAAATCACACTGTGAATCTGCGGTTCTCCGTAGTAGTAATTCTGAGTCCTTGAGTGGAAATATTAGTGCACATGTATAACTTTTCAAATGAGTCTGTAAAATATTTTGGACCACATTTGTTTTAAGCTCATCTGTTTATTCAGAAGAGATCACCATGCGTGTTGTAATAAGTTCCATGCTAGAGTTATGGTATAAAATTTTTCCCCTAATTCAAGCCTGGTTTTTACTTAGATTTTCGGCGCGGAATTCGACATTTTAGCAAAAATTATATGTTAATACGTGATTTTTACTCGTCATGGTACCTTTATAATTGGTGTCCACCGTAATAACATGAAGCGTTTTATTACGCGTTTAGGATAGCATGTGGACGTATGTATTCGAGGTATTTTGAAATATTTGTCAAGTGCCACGAGGCTATGTGTTTAGCCTTAACATTTAATTTGCCTAACACCAAATCGGTAACATGCAATTGTTTTCACATTTCTGTACACATATTGCTTATGACTAGTAAGTTTCTCGCAAATCTGTGCATAAGAAATCGAAATTCATTTTTGTAAGCTCCGTTTTTCGTTGTTAATATTTACTGCTTAAATTTTTATATGAAGTTGAAATGTGGTATCAGATATGACTGGACATCTTGCACTACCTCCCTGATGATCGCCCGCGCATTAAACTCATTTTTTATTTTATTTTTAGGTAGGTGCGAGCGAAATAGTTCCCTAATCATAATAGAGACCTTATTCGAATTAAACCTTTTAATTTCACTAGCTGTGAGACTGACGAATTAAATATTGCATTATTAATGGTGCATTAATTCAGTTTTACATGACAGAAATTGTAAGTAATCAAATGAAAATATCTAAATAAGTCTTTAACTTGACTCAGTTTTTTCACGCGGTACATTTGAAACTATCAAAATGGAAGGTTTATTGTGATCCCGAAGAATTTACTGCGGTGACAATATGATTAAATTTAAAAAATAGCTGAGAAAACACAAACTACACACTGTTGATTTTTTGACGACATCTAAGTGTAGGAAATGCCTCATTTTTAATATAAGGTCTCTCTGGAGTGAATACACATACCATTTCCCATTTAAAAGGGCTGGAATTTTCTGGCAAATATCTCGGAAAAAATTTGGTAAGGTGTTGAATTTTTTGTGTTAATGGAAGTGTGATATATTTTTCTTTAAAATGAGACCAAATTCATTGATTTCTTGGTAAAATGATATTTCGCTCAAATTACTTTAAGTACAGTGTTGTTCGATCAACTGATGCATAGAATCAGTTGATGGAGATCTATTTTTAAAAATCGCTCGCGATATTGCTAACGTACTTCGATCGTCGTGATAGAGTGAGGAAATCGGCTTATTGAGTGCTTAATTCTCATGACTCGTTCCTTAAATGCTTTGTCCCTCTGAACATAGAGAGGAAATATATCTTCAACATACAGTGAATGTTAGAAATGATGAGGATGGCGGCCAACATGCTAGTCTACGGTGATCGAGACGGAACGGATCCTGATGCTTAATCGCACACTCGGAGGGTCATGTAATTCAAACGAAAAATGGACGTAGCGGGGATGCGATGCCCTTCCTAGTGTTATCTCTCAGCGTTGAGAATACTTGGAAGATTTCTTTTCTCTTGAGAGTCGTTGGGCACTTCCTCCGACTGTTGCGATAAGGGAGAATGTGTTTCCCGGGCAAAAATTCAACAGAATCGCGATCGTCCAATCCACTTTCCTGCTCGATCTCTCATTTCGCAATCGTGTCGGGTAACGCACGTGTCCTTGTTGTCTTCCGAGTTCTTGAGGCAGTTGTTTGGTGATCCGCGGTGGCGTTCATCATGTGGACTTTCGAACTTTTTCCCGAATTCATCCACTTCCGGGGAAGGAAATCAAATCTTACCCGTCGCCTATGAAGATTGTAAACGTAAGCGTGGTGGGTGAAGCAGAGTTCTTAACCTTGAGCTGAGACGTAATGCACTGACTGCCCACATTTAATTATAACTTGGCACCACAGGTTGATTCAAGTTATTTTTAAACGCAGTCTTGTCAGACCGTCGCTTACATCCCTGGGTAATGCTCTCTCGCTCGAAAAAACGTTAGTGTATTCATCAATATACATCTACATTTTACCCTGCAAGCCACCGCAATGGTGTATGGTAGGGGTGAGTTAACACCAACAAGCACTATAATGTGCCAGTGACTTTCACCGAGATTCATCTACATCAACGAAATACCGTGCAAGCCACCACTATAGGGTGTGTGGCCCGGGGTGATTTCACAACAGACATGCAGTACTCAGCCCAGTTCAAATCAGAACCGCGCACTCTCCCCCGGCCCCTGAATGCACGCCATAAGCAGTCAGGATTACAATGCGCGGTCAGACCAGAAACCAGAGTGTTCTACGTAGACTTACACACTACCATGGAACACTATATTATACAACCAATGGTTAGTTTAATTAATGCGATTGATAATTGATGCGCTACACTGTAGGTATTTTGCTGATGTTACAGAAATTATTTGTATTAATTTATATGGTATCTTCGTAAACGACATATTCATGGCGGAATTATGCGAAACATGCTGTTGCAGATAAAGAAATAAGCGTTACGGAACAAGTCAACTAATCATCTACACTATCTCTAGATTAACCTACTTAAATGTCTCTTGTACTGCTATTATGGTATCTTATCGATCGCAGGAAAATGACTCCTTAAACGTATGTGTTCTGAAGTCTGTTTCCCTCATTTTATTCTCATGATCTAATCTACCGTAGTACGTTGGGGTTCGCAAGAGTCGTCAGAGATTCGTTTCATTTGCGAGTGGTTCGTTCGCCGAGCCGTTCGGTCGCGCGTTGTCCGAGAAAGGCATCGAACTGTGATGTGTGCATGCGGGGGTGACCTTACCTTTCGAATGGGTTCTAAAAGTGATTTGTGTGTAACGGGATATGAGAACGTAACGAACTCATTAATGAAGCATCGCGATTAAATCTAAATTGCGCCCCCATGGCTAAACGCCAGCGGCACGGGCACCAATTCGTAATGAAGGACCTTTCACGGTGCGAAACCATTGTGGATAAGTGGCGATCTGCATTCTGCGGCACGTAGTGAATTTCGACATAGTAGCAATCTATGCTCAATCAATGAGTTCATTCGTATGGAACAACTTAGACTTAGCGAGGGTCTGCGTAATCAGAGTACTGCCTATAAACATCGAGAGTAAGGTTGCCAGCACTTTTTCTCCGGAAATAAGGACGTTTAAGTAAAAAATTGAGACCTATAGAGAACCCCGTCCCTTAAAATAACTAACCTGCAATACCTATCGGTAATTGTTCATGATTTTTAAAAAATACTTTACATACGGATTTTCGAGTAACAGTACGTTTCGATTTTTTGATCACACTCTACTAGTATATCGCAGGTTTTAATGGAAGCAGTAATTTGGGAGCGAATCAACGAACTTCATCTAGGAAAAACTGTGCCAGCCGTCACTAGGGTGTGTGGCACGGAGTGATTCCACGCCAGGCATGCAGCACTCATCCCAGTTCTAATCAAGACCGCGCACGATTCCTCGGCCGCCAGGAGCAGGCCAAAATCATTCAGGATAACAATGACCAATGACTAGCTACCATACCTATTTAATAACCAAGGATAGAGTATGATATACTTATATGGTTTCTCATAGTTCGTGGGAAAAATGGCATTTTAATTCTGTCCGTTTTGCTGTCCAATTCAATGATGTTATTCTACGATCTAATCTTCCGTAGTGTGTGGAGTTTCGTAAAATATTTTGGATATCTTCAGAAACAAGATCGTCTTAAAATTTACATAAAAGATTAAATATAAATGGTAACCGCTCGTCTGAAAGCTATTCCCGTTACAGCTGTTCCAGAAGACTAGAATTGCTTACAAAACAGTCAGAACGGTCTTGAACGTATCTTGCCGATTTCTGCTGCCATTTTTAAGCCTTCCCCATCTGCGTCTTCATATTCCTCACACCTCATAATGATCCAAAGCACTGGCAGCGTATTCCAAGTGGAGTCTGACAATGGAAAAGTAGCCGATATTCCTTAGTTTATCGTCGCATTTGACTGTTATCCGTTTAACGAATCCCAGTTTACGATAAGCTTGACCAGCTTTCTCCCGAATATGTTTACCCATGAGATGTCATTTTTGTTCGATGTACTATGAGCTCATGTAATGTTATAGTATAGGGAAAGGCTTTTTTTGATTTCTGATAGCTCGAGTACTGTACCATGCCTAGCGTCGGTTCATTTAAGGAAGAATGAAAATGAATAGTTTTTCTCACTAGTTTATTCGCGAACGTACAATCTTTATCGGAATTCGGACGTGACGTCAATCGTGGATGTTCCAATAATCGAGTCGGGTCATGTGCCTACGTGATCCGATCTCCGTCTCTCTTTTCCTCGAGGAATCGCCTTTTGTTTCCTGGGAGACTCTCATTTTCCGGATAAAATAACTAATGGACGACGATTCAGTGGGAGGGGCTCATCGCTTCCTCGTTTCCTTGTCTTCCTTTTTATCATCCTAGACGAATGACGCGTTGATCGGAATGTTTGCCCGACGATTGACGACGATGGCGGAACATTTGTCCCAGGAGAGGTGTGTATGTGTGTCGTCAATGCGGAATTTGTTTTCCAATCGTCCAGCACACGGTCATCGTGGTTTTCGTATCGCGGCCACGCGGAGACGTCCACTCGAATCCGAATGATGGCGCTTGTTTGGTTAGTCCGTTGTTTGCCGGTTCCGTCATTGTTGTCCTTCGAGATTTTAGAATTGACCTCCATCCCTCCTCGCTTCCGCTGAAAATTTGATTTGAACAGCATTTCGAAATGTCTTAAAAGAATGGGCTCTTGGATTAAATCAGTTTGAGTGCACGGTTTGCGCATCGGGAGCAAAGGTCGTGAAAAAACTTAGCGCAGTGCACTAATATTTTGTTCTTCTATAGTCATTGTAATTTTTCTTTATATTTCGTAAATGTTTTCAATATGGTATTAAGCAAGAAACCGATTAGGTGTCCTCATCGCCTTTAGAAATGACGAGGATCTGGGAACAGGCTTTGATACTTTTGATCTGATCGCAAACGATACGTATTTATCGGGACGAGGGAGATATGTTGAGTCGTGTGTCCTACAAGGACATGTTTCGATCTGTTGTGTTGTTCATTATTTTTATTATGTAAACTCCTGCTGCAGCAGTTACATCATAGTATTATCACTCCAGAGAGACCTTATTTAACAAATGACGAGGGAGAATATTGATGGAATAGGAAATAATAATTAAATTCGCTGGCATTTAATCAATCTGGATTTTGACATAATGTACAAGTTATGTGAAATATGGGACTGAGAAATAAATCGATATATATATATATATATATATATATATATATATATATACTGTGTCTGAGGAAGGGCTAACACCCGAAACGTCTCTAAGTAAGACTTTCTTTTTACTCTCGTCTTTTTACCCCCCTGTAAGTTTCCTCTATAATTGTGTGTGTGTATATATATATTCTTTGGTGCGAAATGAAATTTGCATAAAATAGACAAAATCATCCTAAGGAAGTCGGAACAAGATCATTTAGGTCACCCGTGGAGGCGGTAAAAATTATAACAATAGGCGAGTCACCCTCGATAAAACTTGGCTTCGTTGAATGAGTGGTTGTTAGCTGTGAAAAAAAGCATTAGAAAACTATTATTTTTCCTTATCATCGAAATTGCTGTAATTATTCGTTAACTAATTTATAAATTAACTATTACTCTCATGTGGTGCTTTGCAGGGTAATATGTAGATGTATTTTTAAGATTTTTGAAATTCTATAAATTCTAAATTATATCCGCTAGATTTATTTAAAAAACAGTCGTAAAGGAAGAAATAGTGATTGGGAGAGTGAACAAAAGGTGTGTCACAAAATCCAATGACTTAGTTCATTTCTCGCCCGGACATGTAATATAAAACGGTCTTTTTCTGCCTGGGTACTGAGGACCATAAGCATGACCTCAAAGATTTAAATTAGTATAACTCTTCCCGGTCTCGTAGTTTGAATCATTCGAAATATTCACCGTCAACTTACTTACATCTCAGTCGATTAATCCCTGGTTGAGAAAAATCTGGATCGGGAATACTGAAAGGCAATATAAAAGAGCATTTTGAACGCGCGAAAGTCTCGATCTGTGTGTGATTATAGCATCGGAAATATTGAGCCGCCAGATTGGCCGAATTTCATCGTCGCGACACCATAAAATTAAAACGATGCCCTTTGATTTAAATTTGAGATTCTTCGTAGTCATGACGTCTCTCCACGAGGTTCGTGCTATTCGAGTCCGACCTGGATAAGGACCCCGATCGTTGGTTAATTTCTCTTGGGGTTTTCCAAGAAAAGCTCCCACTGGGGGGGATTCTGCGATGTCGTCCCGGGAGAGAGAGGATTGTGTCCGTGATGATCATGACTGATCTCACGTACGCATCCCTGCCCGGGCAGTTCCCCGAGCCGGTACTTTCCCAATGAGAGCCGTGACTAACAACGCCCAAGGCCTTTCACCCTTTCTACTCGTCATTTGATTGTGTTCCTGATGAGTAGCCGCCGAGTCTGCTTCTCGCCGGGAGTTCGCTCATGCCCAGGGCTTGTGGAAGCATTGACATCCCTTGGGAGTCCGGCCCGGGAGTGACGATTTTGATCCCTTCACTTCGATGTCAATGGAAAAACAAAATGAGTTGTCGCGAATATCAATCCGTCGATCAAGAATTAGACTAAATCTGTTATGCAAATTCCAAACCAATATATTTTCTGACGACGTTATCAGCTCCTGACGGCCTCCAACATACTACAGCAGATCAGATCATGAGAATAAAATTAGGGAAATAGACTGCAGGGCAGACAGGTTTAAAGCGTATTTTCCCCTCGATCGATCTACTTCTACATAATACGTTGCGAGCCGCCGCGTGGGCGTGTGGCAGGGGGTGTTAGGTTACCAGCCGTGTAAAGGTGCAAGTTTTTGGAGATGGAATGGTGACATGTATTATAGGAGTGTATTTAGTGGAGCTCAATTTTTACTGTGGTCGCTCAATATTCGCAGAAAGAACGAGTTCTTGTACCTATCTGTTCGGCAGTGCATCTCTCTTATTTTATCGCATCTGTCAGACCCAGAGATGTAGTGAGGAGTCATGATAATATTCTCTATATCGCTCTGAGTAGTATCAGTTCTGAATTTATCAGGCAACCTAAGCCTAGCGTGTAGCCACCGAGTCTCTTGGAGCTCCCACCTTCGATAAGAGACAGTAATGGTTTCCAAAGAGACTTAGAAGTAGTTCAGTTGATAGGTAGTATCTATGATTAGCTCCCTAATGCTTGTTTATTAATCTGAAACGCTGGGTTATCATAGTTTCGCATGATCCATATATTGCTCTTGCATCTCTTGTATGCTGTTGGAACGGTTAGTTTCTGTAGTATTGGTAGCATACCTGGAGTGTAGTGCATGTTGGTTAAGGTTACTTTTACTCTACAGTGTATATTGGTAATAAATCACTCCCTACAGCAAACCAGTGTTGTGGCTTTCAAGGTGATACCGAGAGGTGGAGTTTGACCCACGTGTAACACGGTATGGGTAGACAAACAATGTTGGAGGAACTATGAGTATTCTTGAACTGCATATAGTGAAACTGTAATGCTTACATAAACGAATTATGCGGGAAGCATGTAGTACTTGCTGTTAGTTTGGCAGGTTAGGAAACCTAGGAATCTAGCAGATTAAGGTCAAGCTATTGGAAACGAGAGAAATAAATAGCAACAGTTCCAATTGAAAACCCTCTTTATGGTCTCATAGGCAAGGATTATCGTCTCCAGTAGTTCGCGAAAAAAATGGCAATTTAAATCTGACCGGTCGTTTCTCTAATTTTATTCGTTTGGTCGTATCTACCATAGTTTTTCGTGTTACGTAAAATTTTATTCAGTATATACTCCTGAGAAAAGAGGAGATTTGTTGTCACGAGCGCCAGGTGTTATCGTGGTTAGGGAAGTTGAGGCTGGGCTCGTCGCAGTAAGAACGTTGAGGAAAAGACGGCAAAAAATACTTCATTGGGCCCCGGACGATAATTGCTCCCTGAAAATGAAGCGTGCCTTTCAATGCACATTCGCATTAAGGTGACTCGTGGGTTGCGTGCGGGAAGTCCTATTTTTTTCCAGGCAAACGATAAGAAAGGAGGAGGAGGAGGTAATTTGCATGCGGCGCGCGTCATTCAGCCTGGTGTCTGGTGGGAAACGGGCGGGTCAACTGCGGAGGAGGTCATCCCGTGCGACCGACCGTACTCCACCCCTATACGTGTGTGTGCTATGATAACGTTTCGAAATGGGAAACGCCTAGCTCCGCGCTCAACAAGGAATGACTCCCCGCGCCTTTAAACCATATTTGGCGCTAAAATGTGCACAAAAATGCGAGGTTCGTTTATTATCTTGTTGAACTCATTGTTGAAAGCGAAGGAATCGCGGAAAGAATGGCCAACTTGGCAATAGTCGGGGACGAGCTTGTATTGAGTCACTCAGAACACTTCTACCATCTCCCCTGCCGTCTTCTTCAATTCCTCCTGGTACATAATGGTGCTAGGTGCTACGAATAAGTTTCTACATCTACATCTACGTCATACCCTGCCAGCCACCCAGAGGGTGTGTGGCAGGGGGTGCTTCCACACCAGGCATGTATGTATTACACGGCAGAACACTGAAACTACATCGAAACCAGCGTACCACACATGCATCGCGCCAATAAAAAATCTACTTACCAAGAAACATTCTATCGTCAATCGTTCCAGCATGCAGGGGATTAAAAGACTACTACTACAGATCCAAAATATCATGCATAAATAAGAACATCAATTTTTACATCATACATAAATAAGAACGTACAAATTATAAAGAAAAAGACCTTCAGTGTAGCTAATACCACTATTTGCACTATTCATGACGACGAGCACAGCTGTTTTGGTCCCGAATGGTACGCGGAAAAAATGACATTTTATACCTTTCAGTTCTACAACTATAGGCCCAATTTTATTTCTTCTCTACGTAAATGACTTGAATTTAGTACTTAGTAAAAAATAGCAAGCTCCGTCTTTTTGCCGATGATGCAGTAGTGTATAAGGAAATTCGAAATGAAGAGGACAGGCAGTCTTTAGCTAAGGATTTAGATGCGATTGATGACTGGTGCCATACTTGGCAGCTAGAATTAAATTTAATGACATGCGCAATAATGAACTTTTGGAAAAAGAAGGGCTTTCCGCGGAATAATTATAGCATCAAAGAAAAGAATATATCTAACGTAGAATCTATTAAATACTTAAGCGTCACCATCACTGAAGACATGTCATGGGGGAAACACATCAGGGAAATACTAGTGTAGCAAATCGTAGATTAGGATTAGTAAAAAGGGTTCTAGGCATATGCGATGAGAGAGTACGAGAAAGAAGCTATTTTACACTGGTCAGGCCTCATTTAGAATATGCCGCTAGTACATCTACATCTACGTAATACCCTGCGAGCCACCACGAGGGTGTGTGGTAGGGGGTGAAGATCACCAAACATGCACTATTGCCATGCAAGTAGGATATTTAAGGAAGACATGCTAACTAACGAAGTTTAGTGAACGCCGGTGATTACTCTCCGCCTGCCAAACACCCTTGAGATGGCTTGTGGGGTAATATGTAAATGTGGATGTCCGCACATCTACAAAACACTCCAAATCTTTCATGGAAAAGTAGCGGGATAAGGTGTCGATCAGTTTTGAAAAATCGGGCAGACCTAAATCCACAGGACATTACAATCTTCTTTAGGAGTGTAAGGAATATGAACAATCTAACATGTCCTTATTAAAGCCAATTTAGATAGGTCCATGATTTAGCCATGTAAGCAGGGGGTGATGTGAAATGATACGAGTTTTTGAAATGCCCTTTCTAAATCTACATATTACCCTGCAAGCCACCTCGAGGGTGTTTGGCAAGGAGTGATTTATCACCAGTATATACTGTAGCGAGAAAGTAATTTTCATCAACATGCACTACACTATGTGTATGCTACCAATGCTTCAGAAACTTTTGAATTAATGTTTTGTGAAATTACATAAACGAGATACAAGAGACGGAGGGATCATGCAAACATGGTATTTGTCTTCATAAGGAGGAAACGGAATTTTACTAAGTTTTAGATGTGTTTAATAATTACTTGGTTTTGTTTTCAAATTATAATGATTTTTGGCGCACAAAAACTTATTGTTCGTGTTTGTAGTTTTTGGTACTTTGTTACTGTGATTAAATTCGAGATATGCATTTCCGAACGGATTGGCACAAAAATTCATTCTTCCCACGCAGAGTGAGTGACCGTTATAAAAACGGACCTTCACTCAAAAGTCCCGCAAAATACAATTTGACTTTTCGGCTCCATATTATCCCCTCCTTTTTTACGGCTGGCGGACTATCACCCCTTGCTTTCATGGTTAATCCGTGGACCTATCCAAATAGGGGTTAATAAGGATAGAAGTCATTTCCCTGTTAGATTTGTCATATTCTTTACTCTCCTAGTTAAGGTTGTAATGTCCTGTGGCTTGTGATAATGGAGATTCGGGCGATAGAATCTGATTTTTTTGTCTGCATATATTTCATCGCAGTGGAGCTTTTTTCTTTCAGTATTCTTTCTCCGGATTCCTTTTCGTTTTACATAGCTGTGATATCAGTTTTTCCCGAGCCAATTCAGATTTCTTTTGTCAATCGAATCGAGATCGATTTTTGAAGTAGCGCTCGAGGTGGAAAACTGATTGTACGTAACATTAACTATTTTCTTTTCACTGTCCAAGCTTTGCATCACACCTTGCATTAGGGACCCTGGTCATAAAGATTTAAACAAAAAATTAACAAAATATAAAGAAAAGCAGAACGCTTCGTTAAAAACTGCTACGAACAAACATATATTGTTACACAACTGTTAGAGGTATTAAGGTGGGAGCCCCTAGAGACTCGGAGGCTGCACGCTAGGCTTAGGCTGCTTGAGATATTCAGAACTAGTGTGTTTCAGCGTGACACAGAGAATATTATCATGACGCCTCGCTACATTTCTAGGTCTGACAGATGCGAAAAAATAAGTGAGATACACTGCCGAACAGAAAGGTGCAAAAACTCGTTATTTCCACGCACAACAAGCAACCACAATAAAAACGTATACACCCTCATAGGACATGTCATCATTTCATCTCCAAAACTTTAACATCTTTACACGGCTGGTAACCTACCACCTCCTGCCACACGCCCATGCGGCTGCTCGCGGGGTAGTATGTAGATGTAGAAGCTTGGTATACTGAGAAATCTCTTTGATGATACGTTGAAAATGAATGAAGCCTCCTGCATTTCCGCATTGTATTCCCGGCAAGGTTTGGGTGATAAAACGTTTGAAACTGTCATAAAATTGCTTAAAGATTTCGCATCTTGCCATTTAGTCATTGTGAAATTTTTTTTGGTTGACAGATATGGTAGAATAATCAATGGCATGTATATAAGTTACGTTTTCTAATTGCTTTCCTAAGATGCGTGGATCAGGTGAACGTCGTCCCGAAATGTAAGGTATATCACCTTCTTTACTCATTTACTTTATTTTTTGTTGATATCCTAGTATTTTCGAGAGTGAAGAAAGTTTATTTTTTTGTGATATCAAGTGCGTTACATCGATGGGAGCCAAATTTGTATTACGTTTCATCGAAACATTTAATTAAATCCAGATGATTTTGTCATGTTATGCCTAACCGACACCTTAAAATCATACCGATGAGAAAATTATCGAGTATGATTGGTTATTTCCAGTTTGGCTCTCATGGTTTCAAAATAACTATGAGTTCATTCCAGTCACTCATATCTGTTTAGCGAATAGGTAAAAATTTGGTAACCAAAATCTGTAATAACGAATCACGTTGTAAAACATCATCCATCATGTATGTATCCTCAGCCGTCCCATATTGGTGGCTAGCATTTGCTGAGACCTAATTAATTCATAGAGACTGAAATTTTCGACCCAAAAGTGTTTGAACCACGCCTATCGTAAAATACCACTGATAGAAACGAGGGTGAGTCTTATCTTTAGCCTTGGTATTTCTAGGAAGACGTGTGCAGCGTACTTGACGTTCCACACTTGTGATTTTCTTGTAGACGGAGGCCATATTGTTCCAAACGTAGACTCAAGTCATTGCCCTGACCTCGCCGGCGAGTGAGAAGCTTCCTAGCTCTCCATCTCCTCCTTCAGCCGGCTATATTGCCTCTGCTTTGCGCCGATGTTGCAATTTGTTGGGTCGGAGAAAGTGAGAGCGGCGAACATTGGAATGTATGGGCAATGCGGCGGAGTAAGTCGGCGACCTTGCGGCACTCTAAGTTCTTGCATCAACCATCTTTCCGTGGCCACCCCAAGGACGAAGGGCCTTATTCAGAAATGGCTCGAAACTATCGAACATTGGTGGCATCGAGGTTTAACCGGCCTCATCCTCAACGGAACCCCGAATCAAGATGTCCCTCGTATCTCGTTTACGTCGTTGCACTATGCGCTAGTTCACTGGTTTCTGTAGCATAGTTAGGATACCTGTGGTGTGGTGCATGTTGAGGTGAGTTACTTTTGCACTGTAGTGCATCTCCAGGGATGTTACAAGTCAGGGAAATGTCAGGGAAAATCATCGAGCTGTCAGGGAAAAATTGGTTAAGGGTGAAGGTCGACCCAAACTATACGTTCGTTTCTTGTTGCCCGAGTCGACGGTCCATTTTCTTGTCTGCTTGTGTTGCGCTACTCTGAGCAAGTTTTCTTGGCATCTAGCCGTTGAAAAGTCAGCCAATCAGTGAATGAATACCTTAGGTGCCGGTTGGGGGAGCGGATGAAGTTCCAGACGTCCCAGACAAAGGGAAGGTGGCGGCTTTTGTTTTGATCAGGTAATCGTGTGAACATTGTGTACCTTTCAATGCTTTCTTGAGGAAACGGTAAGATTTCGTCAGCATATAGCTTTTACGTGTTTTTGATTGTGCTGAGAAGCAACTTCGCATATTTTTTCTGCCTTTATATGGTTGCTTTAACATTGTGGTGTACTGCTGACAACAGTTGGAATAGGATTTAAACTCGCATTACTGATGAGTTCAACATATATATACTTCGCTTATTCCCCTCTGTGATGTCTTGTCGATTATTTATTATTTGCGTTACATATCGCGTGAATTCCCATTAAGCCGGTTTCATCTTCTTTTCAGTGCAGTAAGTAATACAGCATAGACTTCGATGGAACTGATGTGATAAAATACCTACTTCGCATTGACTTAAATTGTTTTTTTTTCGGCATTGCAATAACGTGAATGAATTCATCATGTATTGTGCACACCGAGATTCTCGGTGATGAAGATCCACTGCCAGACACCCTTGAGATGGCATGCGGGGTAGTATGTAGATGCAGATGAAATTAGACTTCTTCATGCAACGATGAAGGTTCATCGAGGGTGTAATGTCAATTTTTTTCCACCCTCGCGGCTCTAATTCATCATGTTTCGTATGCCTATTTTTCAGAGAAATCTCGAGTCCTTCTGGGGTGGCTTGCAAATATTTTTCTCCAAGTACTGTTCCCAGCCCGTCAAATTTGACGTAAAATTGTGAACTCCTGGGTGTTTTTCGTTAAGAGTCGGTTCGACCATCATGTTCCTCTCCTATCTTTCTAAAATCCTCATTGAATCAACTAATCCGCTCACCCTTAATGACTCGAGTGCTAAGATCCATCCAAATTACGTCAGCCAAAATCGAGCTCCTTTTATTTTTATGTTTATAATTTTGATGTAATTTTATTTCCGTTGATTTCGATTGCTGTTGACTTACATTCAAAAATAAAATATCCGACTTGACATTACTATGAAACCGTATGTTTTCAAAATTATTCTGGATCTTCGACTTATCGAAGTTCGCTGAATCGACTTGCAGAGTAAGTTCGACTAATTGGGTGAAGCTCCTTCAAGAGATACTTCTTGGGATACCCCTCCCCCTGGTGGTTTCATCGCATTCTTTTGCGCTGAATGGAAAATATTGTTTTTTATAAAACTGGAATTATCAACAAAGTCGCAGTTTTCCGTGCCTCTGGTGTTCCGAGTTATCG
Organism: Ceriagrion tenellum; assembly: GCA_963169105.1. Classification (NCBI taxonomy): domain Eukaryota; kingdom Metazoa; phylum Arthropoda; class Insecta; order Odonata; family Coenagrionidae; genus Ceriagrion; species Ceriagrion tenellum. Next base: position 129,596,366 of record OY720637.1, read on the forward strand.
AAGTATCACTATTCTACATCTACATCTACGAAATACCGTGCAAGCCACCAATAGTGTGTGTGGCACAGGGTGATTCCACACCAGGCATGCAGCACTCATCCCAGTTCAAATCAGAACCGCGCACGTTCCCATGAATGCCAGGCGCAGGCCAAAAGCAGTCAGGACAACGGTACGCAGTCAGACCACAAACCAGGAGAGTGATGCGTATAGGAACATGGTGCCATGTAATATACTACTCCAGATAAACTACTGGTTAGTTTTATTAATGCGACAGATAAATAGCACTACATGGTACTAAATCATGCAAGAGTATATCATACTGGAGATTGCATGCGAGGTTAGTAGATAATAATCATATTAAGATATTTAGCACTACTGAAATAACCTATTCAGTATCCTATAATTGATCTATCGCAACTATTATGGTCCCTTACTGGACGTGGTAAAAATAAAATTTTAAATCTATCGGTTCTACAGTATATTTCCTTAATCTTATTCATGTGATCGTTTCTACCATAATAGTTTGGCTCTAGCAAAATATTGTGAACGTCAGGAAAAGAATAGTTAACCTCAAACTTTCGTAAAAGATTTAACCTATATTTTTCCCTTCGATCGAATAGATGTTCCCACCCTAATTCCCTCAACAAATTTCTAACACTACTATGTTTTTCATAACAATTTTTAACAAATCTAGCTTCCCTCCGCTGTATGCGATCTGTATCTGAAAGTATTCCTACTTCGTAAGGACCCCATATACTAGCGTGGTCTGGTAATGTTACTTCTTCCACTGCTGCTGGGCGAGACACCTTCAGGGGGGCAAATTCCCTCCCACCGCAGTCGGCGCTCCATGAGCGTAAATCCGCCGCATCACCCTCCGCGTCATGAGTGACGCTGCGTCCGTCTGTCGTCGGCGGCGTCGCGGCGCCGATTCGCTGGGCTGCGTTGGATTCGTTGCTTTCGCAGCATTCGCACGCGCCCGCTTCCGTATCGACCCGTGTGAGAAAACTTTTATCATCCGAGTCTCTGCTGCAGTGGTGTGTCACTCCCTCTCAAGAGTCTGGAGTTTCCTTACTCCACCAGCTGTTGCATTCCCAGTCGGAAATGAAATATACCTGCCTATATATCGTGTACATACGCACGGTTTAACGATGGCCAGTCTATGGCTTGCTTACGCTGAAGGCCCCACAAGGGTTTCTATGACAGAGGGCGTTTTCACGTTTTTTTCTATTTTCTTTGTGCATCTTGCCAAAAGCGTTGAGACACTACGTAATTGACATTAAGGGTCTCCGTATTAGGGGTTTAATTAACCGCCGTTTTCGAAAGTCTGAGTCGTAACCTTGTGGAAAGCTCAATATTTTAATGCCATACTCGCTGTTAGTCTATCAGGTCAGGAACCTAGCTATAGGAAACGAGTGAAATAAATAGCAAAAGTTCCTACTGACAACCCTATTTATGATCTCACAGGCAGGGATTATGGTCTCCAATAGTTCGCGAGAAAAATGACCCTTAAAATCTGCCCGTTCCTTTCCCTTATTTGATTTGTTTGGTCTTATCTACCGTAGTTTGTCGGGCTACGTACCCTTGTGGAACATCAAACATTTTAAAACAAGATGAAGATAAAATGAGAATAATATCAAGTTGGTAATCCGTCCTCAAGATGGAAACGACGCGGCGGAAATTCCGAAAAACGGAAGAATCAACTTCCATCCAAGCCACACGGAAGCCTTAATCACATCAAATTGATAATGGGACGTAGTGCCGAAGACATTGCTGCGAAAGTCTTACGAACTGCGTAGTTGTTTAGAGCATGAAGATTTTGCACTATCATATATGCATTCATATTTTATTACTTCGAAAAGTTGACCATGCGTGCGATAACTACCTACTTACTGGCTCAGCTGACAAAATGCTCGTAAAAATACAACCAAGTTGGCGAGCGGTACTCCTCCCCCATCTTGGTGATTGTTACTTCGGGAAAAAGTATTTTGTTTCAAACTTTTCATATCCCTATTTGATTAATTGCTATGTATATTAATGCAAAAATTTTCTGTAGCATTGGAATCATAATAATTGTGTAGTTCATGTTGGTGAAAGGTAATAACTCATAATAGTTCATGTAGGTGTTAACTCACCCCTTGCCTAGTACCCTTCGGCAGGCTTGCATGATAATATGCAGATGTATTCTAACTCTTCAGTCGTAATGTTATGGTCCTTTCATATGAGAGATTCAAATGGTCGTTTGCAACGAGTGTAGTATTTCTCATGGCCACGTGGATTTTGGGAAACTTCAACTACAAGCAATATTATTATGCCCGAATAAACGAGAAGCAGACTCATTTGAGTGTTTATTATGGCAGATGAGTGAAATATCATTGCTAACGCTAAAGAGAAGTGAATTTTCCTGAAGTTAAGTCGTGCCCTGTGAAGGAAGGTAAGAAAACGCTAGACGGCATCCGTCTAAATTGTTTTCTTCCCCTCAACGGTGTTTGCCATGGGAATTATTTCCACTACAGGGTAGAGCTTACATATTCAAACATTGCATTGGGCAAACCACATTTTCTCTGACATATTGTCCTCCTCTCTATTTTAAGGAAATACATTTTTTTGGATTCTTAACCCTCCTCAAATCCTATATTTTTATGCGAAAAGTCACCATTTCCCGAAACTGTGACCCCAAATTTTTTCCCAGTGGACCGTGATGAATTCATCCTGAAAAAGGTCCTGAGCAGAGTGGAGAAATTAGAAATTACGCATTTAATGACAGTAATCGTATTCACATGGTCAAAGATAGTTGATTTTTTCGAAGTCGTGTTTCAAATTTTACTTTGCACTAATATTTTTTTGCATTTACTTTATTCAAAATTTGGTTTCTGTGGAATGTTGATGGTCATCGGTGCAGGAACTGTTAGTAAGAGACGTTCTCGCAATCTTCTCTCAAATTCAAATGCTGCTGATATCACTAAGCGACTCATTATCCTGTCTCCCCATGTTCCCATCAGGCTCCCCGGAAAGCATTTGTTCGTGTGAATTTATCGCAGTTTCGCGCGTGTAGGGTGTTGAAACCGACAGAGTTACGGGCTGACGGTCACTCCCGAAGCTCTTCGTGGGAAATATTTTACCCAAGTTTATAAGGGAGATCACGGTTTCAAAATTTGTTCCAGCTTTGCATACGTCAGCGGAAGTTTGTGTATGCACTGTCATCAGGCTAGAAATGCGAGCTCTAACCTTCTTACACGTGACGAAATGCCCGAGCGAGTTGAATGCGAATCGAATGTACTCTAATCGTATTAGTTGTGTTATATTTAATCCTGAGCTCATATTTGCATTTTCCGCCGCGCAGAAAACTGTTACAATGGTTGCGTTTTCCTTATTAAGCGTTTAATGTCCCGCGTATGAGAGTATTTTCTTGCGAGAGTGTTCGTTACCGCAGAGTAAGGTTTCTCGTTTGGGGCAAAGAAAATGAGGAATGCATTTCGCAACTCTGGTTGAGTCACCCTAATCGTCCCAAAGGTTATCGGCACCGCTTCCTGCTTCTTACCGCAAGAAATATGGACACTTTCTTCTAATATGCTCGTATTTTCTTTTCGTTACAAAATTCTAATCGATATGATTCATAACCCGGCTGCTTAACCGATATGATTCATAACCCGGACGTGTAAAGGCCAAATTGCACTGTACAGTTTATAGCACAAACGAAAGCATGATCTCTTTCTCGAGGAAAATCGTACCGTGTAAAGCGGTGAATTGTGTCTCTGGATGACTGAACGGGAAACAGAACCTGCACCAGTTCCATTCATAGTCTCGTACATTCTGTGATACATTCGTTTGTAAAATTAAATGTGCCGTCCGGCCTTAAAAGGACGTAGATGATGTCGATTTTATGTCAATTATGTCTTGTGTTCTGATCCTTCGTTAACCAATCACTAAAGACTATCACTCTTGACTTGTCTTGACATGTCTTGACTTCTTATTAAAAATTAACGAGCGTTAGTTAGGTAACACAGTAGCAATTCTCAACTCGCGAAAGGAAGGTGCCTTGGAAAGAAAAAAATTAATCTTTGCGATTTATCTATCTTTCACATTCCGTTAGGGCAGCCCTCTCCCTCTGAAAAATAAGACCTTCGATACCCATGGGCCATCGAGAAGCTTTCTTTACGATCTCACCAGTTAGCATTTTGGCGGAGATAACTCCTTTTCAAGACCATTCTGAAGGCCTCTGTCGAAATATTCTCCCAATGTGATTGTCTGTCCCTCAGATGTGCGGACACCCTCTGCATTCCATGAATGAGGACAGTCTGTCTTGCACCCAGTTAAGCCCTTCCGCAATAAAAAAGAAATTTACGTCAGGACAGCGCGAGGGCTAGATTGTTAGTGGACATTCAGAGAAAGCTGGAGAGGAAAATGGTGGATTTATTGAGCGGGAACTTAAATTGTAATGTTGAAGGGAGCCATACAGTAGAGAATAGGCAACGAATAGGAAGAACCTAATGAGGAGTTTTGAGGTAGCATACTCGAAACTTCGCTCGAAGAATAACAAAATAAGAGTTTTCTTTTAAAATTTGAGTGATAGTCGTAAGAGACATGCTGGAAGTACTGTGCTAATAATGACAAAAACCATTTTTTTATGACTGAAAATCTCTAAAATGAAGTAAACCTGCGTAGCTATTTGAGGCTTCAACTTGAGTAATCAGTTCCACGCCTAGCGCTTAAAACACCTTGGCGTCGGTAGGTTGTTTTGCGATCCAACGAAAAGTGTTTTGGAGTGTCAAAAATTAATTTAAAAATATTTGAGTAAAAGTATCAACTACACAACCAAGCTGTCTGAAAATTACGGTCACGGTGTCCGCTTTTGGGAATTTCAAAATATGGTAACCCTATCTTTGACGGACTCTATATAATTTTGAATTCACATTCGTGTATCCTCCCAAGCAACCATGTGATCAGTGTCGCTCGTTTTGATATATCCATACTTCTGTAGGTGTTGGTGTCAGCAACTATCCCCACCGCAAGGCCGCCGTAAATGCGCTTACAGAGCATTTACTGCTCATAGCACACTCCAGGATATCTGCGAATCTCCGGCGAAAGTCGTCATTTCGGTTACAGTCGTCATTACAATTCCGGCGAAAGTCGTCATTACAAAAGCTCTGTGAAATCAACGAAAGCGTTGAACGACAACCTATGTTCTGCCCATGAATAAACATTATGGATTCTCGACTCGTCGCCAAAAACTGTGGCCTAGAATTCCGTAAACAAACAACTTTTTCGATTGAGTCGCCGTCTATTGATGTAAGACGGCAGTTCAAATGTAAATACAGTCTACAGGTCGTCAATAATCACGTATTACTTACCGGTAATCATAATGCAGTGGATAAACAATGTAGTACTACACGCGGGGCGTAATAACACTCTTTTTTTAATATCTATTGTCCGGTCTACAGATATATTTAATTCCTCGTCAAATTTAATGATACAAATGCACAATTAACTTCTTAGCACTTCGTGAATATCGTTCTACGGCATTGTAATAACAATACGAGGTGAACAAGTGGAGTGAATTAGAAGACGGATACAAGTACTATAGGGATTTCAAAACCAAGATCCGACAATATCATCTATAGATGAGAAATTGCGCCAATAACTATCATCTTAATAACAAATAAAGGAGAGATGGTTGAACCTACTCCGAGGCCACACATGAATAGTAGGTTACACATTAACATCCTCATCAATCTATTTAGATGATACCTTCTGATTCCCAAGGCTCTCAACAGGTAATAAACCAAAAAAATGTAGCTGTAAATTAACAATAAATGATCCACACAGCACAGAAAAGACTCACGATGGAAGTTTCATACGCCTCTTACACACTTCCTGTAGATTTTCCTCTCTAGCATTTACAAAGTAACTGTTAGGTCTAAAAAATAATCAGCTATTATTCACAGTATCAAGTAGTTCATATCTCTTCAATCGTTGTTGAATATTCACCACAGTCTCACGTTAACAACGATTAACAACGGCTATTTACGATTCAACGGAGAAGACTTTTTTTTCCTAAGTGGCGCCACGGACTGTGTGAACTACATGTGGAAATTGAGGCAACACGTTACCTAGGCAACGATTCCAAACATTTAAATCCATAATATATATTCATGGTCCTGCCAATGCCGAGTTCACGGGAGTAAGCACATTAATGGCGGACGTGTTTACGTTGCGAAGACCTGTATCGAAGGAAGAATAAAGTCGATATTGAACGACTTTGCAATGCGATTTGCAGTGAAAATTTAGTGAGTTTCTCACTATGCGTTTCTACAATGTATGTACTCTTGGTGCCCCCACCCCCATCTGGCTGCTTCGGCACTTGAGGACACGCCCCCCCCCCCCTCTCCGCCTTCCCCCTCCACTCTCCGCCTTCCCCCTCAACTCTCCCCCTTCTCCCCCGCCCGCTCATTGTTACAATCCGTGCCGTCAGCGTCCAATTCGTCAGCGGACCGACGGAGCGATCCTCCTCTTCATTGTTGCGCCTCGGTTTGACAGGAGGGGGTGTGGGATGAGGAGGCGGGAAGTGAATTCTTGGGAGGTGGGTGGAGAGGAGAAAGGCGCGCTTGTCAACTGTGCCAATTATAAACCAGTGTCGTTGTGAAATGCATACCTATGAATTCTGCTCTTTAGTCCCCTGTGGCTATTCGGCGTGTTTCGGTTCTGTAACGTGTTGGACAGTGGAAAGAAGATTCCCGAATGAAATATGACAGTTGCGGGGCCTAAAGTTGAGCAGGTATTTACGTATTTCCTTGATTATTTATTAATCGTGTTTAATATCGGCTCTGTCAGTTTCTTGAGCCTCGTTTAGGGACGGAAATGGACATTTTAGCAAGGGCGTCTGAAGGGGAACGGCGCTAGCAATGAGACGGAATTAAGGAGACCTTGCCAGTGTTGGACGATGAAATGCTCGCGAAGTAGTTTGATACGGACCATAGGGTGGATATGTAAACGAAATGTGGGCGTTCAGTGGAAATGGCGGATGTTTGAGACGTGAGTGTGGGGCAGGATGAACGAGGTATAGTGGACGTTGAGCGGATGACTGACGAATGACAAATGCCATGGTGAAGGAGGCAAGGAAACTCATTAGATTGGGAGGGGACAGCGGAAGTTGATGGAGACAATAATTTAGGGAGCGGAAGTTGTAGACCGTTATTGAGGGCAGTCTTTCAGGGAAGCATGGAAGAGGAAAGGATACGCGTGTTAAGGTAGTTTGAGCGAAATATCATTTTACCTATAAATAAATGAATTTCGTCTCATTTTAAAGAAAAATATCTCGCCCTTCTAATTACCCCAAAAATTCAACCCCTTACCATATTACTTTCGAAGATATTTGCCAAAAAATACCAGCCATTTTACATAGGAAATGGTACGTGTATTCACTTCAGAGAGAGCTTATTTAAAATATGAGGAATTTATAACACTAAGATGTCGTAAAAAAACTAACAGCGTGTAGTTTGTATATTTTCTCAACTATTTTTGAAAATTAATCATATTGTCACCGTAATAGGTTCTTGGGTATCACAAAAAACCTTCCGTTTTGAAGGAGTTTCAAACGCACCGCGCGAAAAAATGAGTCAAGTTAAAGACTTATTTAGATATTTTCATTTAATTATGTACCATTTCTGTCATATATAACTATAGAATTCATTATTTAATTGAGGCGTCGTGCAGCTGGTGAGATTAAAACGTATAATTCTAATATGGTCTCTATTATGACTAGGGAACTATCTATCTCGGACTACCTTAAGCAAGATGAATAAATGTAATGCAGGAATATGTAGATAGGAAGTGTGCTGTTTTGGAAGGTGAAATAAAGTGATGTTTCCGTCGTTGTGAAATTCATGAGTTGAGTGAATTACGATCCATCAACAGCTTACCCCGGCAGGTGGAGGCTTTAATTAATGAAAAAATTGAAGTGGTGGAAAACGGTAGCCTTTTTGTGAGCAGGTGTGCTTTGCCCAATGGTGGGCGGAGGGTGAATGGCCGAGGGGACGACGGGTGCATCGGCAGTAAAAACCTTCTTTGGCTTCGTGGTCGTGATCCGGAGGAAAATAGCCGAGGTAATCTCGTAAAGTGAATACTTAACCCCGCATCTTCCCCGGCGAACCTTACTTATTCAGATGCGGGAAATAGTATCGAGTACGATGTTTGCCGTTTGATGAAATTCGTATTTCTGTGAATATCTTGATGCTTGCTGTTTTGCGACTTCGTCCTGAGTTATATGTAAATAAGAAGTATCACCTCATTTTTATATTTTATCAATAGATGAAGCTCTATAACGATCTGTCCTTGGTTCTTGTAGTGAAACGGAATCGGTTTTTGACATATTTACGCTGCAAAGTCTGCAGTCGTCGATCATAAGATTGGTTTACACTATCTCTCCACTCCCTATCCTATTTGCTGACATTTTATATTCTGGAGTCTTCATTTTAACGTGTTTTCATCCTGGTAAACTTCGCGTTGCTCCAAGTAGCATCTATTGAATTTGAAGATAGATTTTAGGTCGTTACGATTTAAGCATATCCTAACGTATTGCGCCATTTAAAATAGCGTAATACGTTAGGAAACTTTGTTGAGGATCTCTCAGTTGTCGAGCACACATGGAGCAGCAAGTTCTGACACTGTCCGTCCGAATTTAATGGTGTGAAACGGAATTGATTTTTGTCACATATACGCAGTGATTCATATAGTTGACAATTCGATTGTCTGAGGATCTTCAGGGTTGAGGTAATTAATATGCAGGAACTACTGAAGGTACATAATTGTATCGAAACAAATGTGTTTGATAAGTCTTTGTTTATTGGATGGGTTGAGTTTCTTGATTCCTGAATTAATTCGCTTCACTTCGTTGATCTAAGTGGATATTAAGTGGAGAGGTACATTGTACTCTTGGCGTGCCTCGGTGATACGCGTCGTACCATTGAAAGTTCTGTTGAAAATAACGTTTTACGTTTCTAGGATCCGGCTCCGACGTATCGTTCTCAAATTCACATTCCACTAGACAATAGGTATCGGTATCCACGGTCACTTGAAACATCTACCGTATCTAAAATTGTGCAAAAACAAGGGTGCTATGGTGGTCTACAGCTACGAAGTACCTTGCTGCCATCACTGTGTGGCATAGGGTGATTCCACACCTAGCATAGAGCACTCGTCCGAGTTTTAATAAGAACTTCACTGATTCTCCCAACGTTCTGTGATAGGAGCATTTCAGAACTTTATTTCCCCGGCCTCAAAGCGCTGTCATTGGAACAAATCTCGGTGAAACCAGGAAAAATAGGAGAGTGCTACTTATGGGATGAATCTGCTAACATGCAGTACTGTCATTAAGATGAAACTTCTGGTTACATTCATACCTATCTCGCCGTTCCCTTCCGGGGTAGGCAGAGTCACCAAGTTTCACTCATAAATGCATATTTGTACACCTAACTCTTCTTCAATAATTTCCTCCACACTGACCTATCCTTGCAAACCTCTTTTGCCTCATTCACCCCCATACACTGCTTCATACACGCCCTCCTGTTTTTAAGACTCCTAATATTCCTCCTTCTAAGAATTTCCTCAACCACAACTCTCTCGGCCTACTAATACCTCTCGCACCATTCACTTCACTCTTATATCTTACTTATCTCTTTCGTTATTCGACTCTCATCCATTCCCTCATCATATCTAACCAACGAAGCACACTCCTTTCATATATGTCCATTACTGGAGCATCTAACCCATATTCATTTATTACCCACTCATTCCCGACCCTATCCATCCTACTTTTGCCGCAAACACTCCTCAGATAACTCATACCCACGGCGTTTAGTCTATCATGACATACCCATGTTTCTCTACCATACAACAAAGTGGGAAGAAGTACACATGTGTACACGGCGATTTTCGCTTTCTTAGACAGGCAATGATTTTTTGATATGTGCCAAGATAGTATTAATAATACTGCTAATGCACGAATATTGCGAGATAATCATATTACGAGACTGAATGATGCAAAAAACTAATTCAACAGGTGAAGTAATTAACAGAATCGGTGGCTCCCTCAACATTGAGATCCATTACATCATCCTTTTAGCGCCAGTTGTCATCCCATGAACGACTTGCTTATTTCCAGAAATCGATTGGACCAGTGTAATGAGGAAGTTCACTGGAAATTCCCTCGCGAGTTCCATTGCGAGGAAGAAGCCGAGCACGTGGAAGGATTGGCGCGTTATTTCTGTCGCGTACACCACGGGCGACGACATTGTGTGAGGGAAGTTTAGGGGTTATAGTTTTGTGTTCGAGCCGGCAACCAGTTTGGCAGCTGCGGAGGAGCGTCTGCGAGGGAATTCCTTAAAACCCTCCCCTCCCTATTCTTCCCCCCCTCCTCCTCTCTTATTACGGTTCCCATCCTTCCTCCCCTTCCTACACCCCTTCCCCATTGCTGGCTTTTACGACCGGAGGAGGGGAATGGGCCGCCGTTCGCTACCATTCGGAGAGCGGGAGGAGGGAGTGGGGAAAAGTAGGGGAAATGGAAGAGGAGAGAGGGGTAGGCGGACGGTGGCGCAGTCCCCAAGCATTTATGCGATCCCTCGCTGTTCAGTTCAGTCCGCGTTGCTTGCTTGCCTCGAGCGTATTGGTTTGTGTGATTCGGCTCGCTTGAAACCAACATTGACTCTCGTGTGTCTCATTGTTGCTGGAGAGCATTGTCGTGTGACGGAAATACACCGCACATCGCTGTAGTTCAACAGTGTGCTGTTTTCTGTGAGTCTGGCTCTCTCTCTTCCACGCCGGTCTGCTGAAGACGACGCGACCCGCTTCGAGGAGGTTTTTGTGTTGTGATCCGACAGTTCTTTTATTACTTATGGTAATTTATTTCCTGTGTGGAATCGTCCAGTAATCCGGTCAGCTCTGGCGCAGACATCAGTATCTGTCCCTCGAAGGTGGCGGCCAACGGTCAGCCTCGAGATGCCGAAGACGCCGGCAGCGTTAACGCGGCTTGCCCGCTACCTCAAGATGAGGACGAAGGTATATTGCGTGGCTGATATTCCTATTATTTTGGGCACCCTCTCTGGGATTCGTCTCCTTGAGAGTTTACGTATTTTTTTGTGCATGTTAATATAATAAGTATCGAATTGGTTAGTTAACGTGGGTCATGGAAGTTCTCTGATGGAATTGCGAAGTTCGACCTATTTTCGCTCAAACTGCTAGCGACTGTCGTTGCCTTCGGGAAATCTGGATTTACCAATAACCTCTCAAGGGTGTGTTGCCGGGTGTGAGTGAACTAACATGCATTGTACTATACCCGTTTATAGTTAATGTAACTGCGACGATTGACACATTGGCGGAAACATGCCGTAACTTGTTGAGAGGCGAAGTTTCACCGACAAGCTATGCACTATTACCATGTACTGTAAGAATTTTTGTATTTATATTTTTACGACTCGCCGACATAACTAGTTCTCAGAGGTTAAAGAGTTACGTAGCAAACATACACGACGTGCTGTTTATACCCGGTTGCAGACAAGGATACAGGCATACTACCTAGCGACATACCTACTTAAAAATCTGATGGTTTCAAAAGTATAATCTCTCCTCGTTTGCGAGGAAGGTGACATTTTAAACCAGTCTGTTCTGCAGTCTATTTCCCTAATTTTAATGGCATGATCTAACCAACGGTAGTCCGTCGTAGATCGTTAGATGTTATTGACCTCGTCAGCCAATAAATTTGTTTGGAATTTGAACAATAGATTAAGTCGTCGGATAGTTTTAATCGACCGTCTGTCAGCGTCCCCCATCCCGGTTGTTTTCAAAGGTCAGTAATAAATGACGAGATTATCACAACGGCCTGTAACGTATCTTGGCGATTTTGCGGTTTATGTTTCATTGTTTTATTGTTTTGTTTGTGTGCGCGCTGTTTGTTGAAGGGGCATTGTGTTCCTCGGTCGGTCGTGTCTGCGCCTGTACTTTCCTTTTGAGTTCGCGAAAGTTGTTCCAATCGGAGTGTCGTTAGCCTACTTTTCTTTCTTGCGGGGACGAAAGTATTCGTTGGCTCCCATTCCTTGCACGTGTGCAGACACGCCGCGCGAAACCTTTTTGCCCATGCGGCGTTATTTCGGTTCACGCGGCGATTTGTGTGACCCTGTTGTCGTTTTTAAAAATCTGTCGCAAGCCATTCCCTTCCGCTCGGAGGAAGGAAAATCGTTGGGGTTGACCAAGATTTCACTTCCGAAATATCTGGAAGCAAAATAAAGTATAGCGGCGCGGAAGGCTTCGCAGAAGAACACAATTTTCGTTTCTTTGGCTGCTCAGACCTGGACGATTTATTTCTGCGAAAATCTCTGTGAATATGTTTATGCAAAATCTGTATGCTTATGAGCGCGCCAGGTGTGAATTTTGTGATCAAAATTGATTGCAATTCATAATTATTTTCATTTATTATCTGCAAACGATTTCGCAAATTTCCTCCAATCTGTTGCTATCGCACTGCCCATTTCGAACATGACGTTACATTCAGGTAGAAAGTCATATACGTCTTTGGTTTGTCTCTGTAAGCCTGTAATGCTGCCTGCATTTAATGGTTGCGCATCGGCATGTGTGTGTGGAACTTTACCTTTATCCATAGCTATTGCGTTAGATTTGAATAACTATTAAGTATTTATAGAGTCAACTGAACTTTCAGCTCCATTGACAAGCTTTCTCGTGGCTTCCTGCTTTTTTCGCCGAAGAAATTTTCGCCGTATTGTCTTTGCAATATTTTTTCTCATTTCTTGAATGAAGAATATTCCACTTATGCCTCTTCTACCACCAATTTATCACATCCTGACCAAGTACGTATTGAGTCGCCGAATCACTGGGAACCTTCAATGGTACGAGCTTTGTATGTGTCTACATGTCATGGAAGTTATTTCTAAATTATTGTTCGGATTAGGTAATTAATAATAAGATAGGTTTCGTCTTCATAACATACATCTCCTTTAGCTCTATCATTACATATAATTCGTCAAGTAATTTTAATCACTTCTATTGAAATCTTAATGATAATACATCTACGTAATACCCTGCGAGCCACCACGAGGGTGTGTGGCAGGGGGCGTGGATCACCAAACATGCACTATTGTCATTCAACTAGGATATTTAATGGAGACATGCTAGTTGATAGGGTCACATGCAGCTAGATGGTTAGTATCTACATGATAAGAAAGGGATTATTGGTTGTTATTACATGCATCATGCACTACAGGCTACTGCAAATATATTTCACCTACCTATCCCTTTGCTACGCTGCCTATTATTCTCTCTTATCGTGCGCGGAAAAAATGACATTTTTAATCTATCGGTACGACAATCTCTCTCTCTAATCTTGTTAATATGATCAAACCTAGCATAATACGCAGGGGTTCTTAATATATACCTACCTGACGTCATCTGTGAACAAATCTGGAAATAATGGTATTGTCTGTGGTAATCTAGGTTTTTTTGCTTGAAAGAATGTCTACCCCACGATGTCTAAGGCAATGTCTAAAGCGTCCTTGAAGGTGAAATTAATTTCTTACTGATCTTGAACATCATGCTAAGTCCTCAGTTTACCCTCCCTATAATAGAGGTCCAGACGTACGCGAGCCCTCCATTAGGCTGGTTCTAAACTGGTATAATACGAAATCCCTTTACCGGGAGGCACCCTTAAGCGGATTTCACACAGCGGAAGTCGGGCATTGCTTTATTGAGTGTAGTTTCAAAATGTTGGCCACAGTTGGCTAGCAACCAGTCGTTCTACAAGGCGACTAATTTGGAAAAATATCCTCCTTTTGATGGAATGAATGGTATTCCTGTTTCTTCCGTAACATGTGTATCATCTTGCCCCCATGTTGACGGCAAACTTGATTGTTAATCGTGGCTATAGTCCGGGAAAGCGGCAGTGTAAATTATTGGTGGAAGCTGACGGCAAGGCATCTTACAGAATGTGATGTTAGGGCCGTCGTGTTATTTCAACATGAACTAAAGTTAGCCCGTCGGAACACCTAATAAAATCATAACTCCATGCTATTATATGATGCACTGTTGTAGCTACTTTACAGCCTTCTTTATATCACCCAGCCTATTTATTCCTTCATAGCCCCACTTGCAGACGTCTTCCATCCAGTCAGCCAAGGCTGGCCTCTCTGCTTCTGTCGTATGACTGTTTCTTTTACGAAGTTATTTGAAGCTATTGCTCTTCCCAATGTGTGAAATATACATTATCGCGATTTGTTTTCGTATTTACATTGCCTTCCATATTCCTCTCATGATAAACTTGATAATGCTTTTTTGTGTGTTCAATTTATCGTTTGGATTAATATCGATTTCGCCATATCTTCATTGCTTATTTTTTTTCATTTTCTGTGTCTCGCTAGCTGTTAAAGATACATCAATCATTTACATCCTTAATTTCTCTATCGATGTATGTTTAACAGCAAGCGAGACACAGAAAATGAAAAAAATAAGCACTGAGGATATAGAGAAATGACGGAGAGCCTTCAAAAAGAATACACAGGTAGGTCTACACATTCAAGAACGCGTGTATTTGTCGACTGGTTATCCGCTTCCTTTCGCCTCGCTATCTTCTTGTCCAAATATTATCATTTTTTTCTGCAAGCATTACTTACTGGTTGCCCCACGATATCCCCTTTTCCGCGTTAGACGCAACAATCCGCACTTCCAACAACCTGTCGTTCGTAAACACAGTCGCCAATGCTTGTTCACGTTCCTATTGTTGTGTCTTTCGGGGGAGAGAAGTGTGATTTTTATCGGGTGTCGCGAAAATTCTTCTTTCTTCGGTGCTTCTTCATTTGCCCGCGGGCGTTTCTGTCTCCGTCGCGGTCTGAAGGCGAAGAGGCAAAGACTCCTCTGTTGCCTTGAAACGGTGTCATGCGTGTGTTCAGAGGGGAAGCCTCCTCAGGTCGCGTTTTCTCAAGTGTCTCCGACTCTCAGCGCGGCATTCGTCAGGGAAAACCTGGAATTGTCAGGGAATTTGCATTTCTGGAAAAGTCAAGGAATTCTCGTAACAGTCAGGGAGATACTGGAATAGGAATCCTCGTTATTTTTCTATCGTTTATCGGCCAGTATGTCCCGCCCTTTATTACACCAACTAAAACCAACGTCCGTCGCTGGCGTGCATGGAATAAGCACCATCAGTTCGTGGAGTATTCAGTTTTGAATCTTAGTTATTTAGTTGTGAATCAGACGTATGTCCATAGTTTCGGGAATTTGGAAATTGGATATCAGTAGCCACCCTGGACTCTTTCTCGACTGACAGCCGCGTGAGGATTCGCTCATTTTCCCGCCTAGGGAGAGAAGTTCTAAGAACTTAATTGCAGCATGTTTAAGGTGAGTTTTTTACACCGAGATGAATAAAGTGGGTTAACGGACTAGTTTTACTGTAATTCAAGCTTGAGGGCGGAGATGTTGACATGGGCTCTCATGGATGTTGCAGAGGTTTCAGTATAAAAATGTCCATTTAATCGGGGAACTATGTATATACCTATATATAGGATTTTATTAAAACTCACGTTAGAAGCGATAAATCCTGGGAAAATGAGTAAAAATTAAATGTGGGAGTCCAATCGCCTATTTCTTAACTTAAATTAGCGAATCGCTACCGTGAATAAAGGCAAAGTCTGTAGTTCCATGTAGGCGGCTCCTGTAGCTGGACATATATGGTCATCAAAAGTATATTCGTGGAATAATCTGCGAACTTTATACCTTGATTTCGGCATTCAATTGGTAATAAATTTCATCAGCGAAAGCGGGAAAATGTCAGCTAAATGAATTAAAAGTTGTAATTTTGTATTTGTTTTGAATCACGTGGTTGGACCGGAGTCACCTTAAAAGAATAGATGGAAAAATAGCCCGAGAGCCTCGTGAGACATTCCGCGTGACTCGCTGGGGGTTTGTTTAGACCGTCGTGAGGTTGTTCGGCCTTTTCTGGCGGCTGTGTCGCAATCTGCGTGCCAAGGAAACGTCTGTAGCTCTCTGGGCGGTGAGTGGATTTGCCGGTTGAGGGGGGGGCGCGATCCGATACGATGATTCGGTTCTCGCCAACCGCCAAGTTGAAAGCCGGCGGATCGAAGTCGCTCGATTGATAATATACGTATTTCACGAGTATGTGGAACGTTAAAGTTATTAGAGCGAGGCATAATTTCCCATAGAATTTGGCCTCATTTTGCAGGAAAGTATCCCACGCTTCCACGTATATGAAACTTAACCTGACGCGTTACTTTTCGAGATATTTTTCCAAAAGAAAACAATAAAGCAGTTTTCCGTGTGATATGGTAGGCTTTGGCACCGTGGGGATACTTGCTCTTTTTAAGAAAATTGTGATTTGTAACGCTTAGACTTCGTCAGAAATTTAAAGGTACGTAGTTTTTGTTTTCTCGCCCGTTTTTTTTAAGTAAATCAATTACCCACCGCATTTATTTTTTCAGAAACCCAAAAAAAAACGTCCGTTGGGAAGGCGTTTAAACCGTGCAGTGCGAGGAAAAGTTCCAGCTAAAGACTTGCGTATATATTTTTGTGTTATTAACGAGAATTTCAGTCATGTCTAGTCATGTCAGTTTTTGCTACATTAATATTGAAATTTTTATTTATTACAGCTAGTGAGTTTTAGCTAATTTTAAGTGGTCAGATGACTAGGGAAAAATTTCCTTCAAGCTGTACCGTCGTAAGGTGCCACAAACCAATAATTTACCTGGGCTGGTATAATTTTACTTCGCCCATTCTTCAACGATATACTCTCTCCTTCTCCAGATGTATCATCCAAACTTTAATTATCATTGGTCATTGTCTTATGGTGTCGTACCATTGGTGTTTGTGCCGTCCCTACCTTTCTCACGCTAAGATTCCTAACTTTCTCGCTATCATGCTCACGCTCTTATTCGCGGCGTCCAAGTTTCCTGTGCTGTTGATTTAGTTTTCACGTTTAATTTGCATCTTCTCTTCGCCTTCCATTCCCTGTGATTTTCTCCCCTTCCTCCCTCTGTATTGGACCCCACGTTTGCCTTTTCCTTTCCAAGTTTGCCCTCTCGGTTATCCTCAATCCAGTCTCAAACGAAACGTCTACTTTCCGCTGAGACCAAGTTTCCGACCTATAACTTGTTATGAAGCAATTTATATTTTCTTGTTGTTTGTGCACATAAATCCCTCCTCATTAATTCTTTCTCTTAGTTAATACTCAAACAATAATTATCACTGCCATTCCGACAAATATTTGGCTTTATATCTATTGTCTTCCGCGTTCTTCTCAGAAAATCCCCGCCCTGCAGGTTTGTATCGGTGGCCCTGTCGTTTTTGCGTACATTTCCAGCTTATGGTGGAAAATTTCGGAATTCGGATCCAAAATGGATTTTTGCTGTCATCAGATGGCCGTCTGCCAATCACCTGAGGCTTCACAGCTGGACGGGGAGATAACTGTCGCATTTAATGGCCCTCGCGTTAAGAAAGTGGGACTCTTTCGGAATAAGAACACATGTTGTGTTTTTCCATTCCGCGCCGTCCACATTAGGTTTTCCAACGGCCTTGTCGCCCTCCTTTTGGTCCGAAGAACGCGTGTTTTCGTTGCTCCTGGATACGTTTCATATTACGTTTGTCGTTCATGTTGACATCTTAATCTTGTGAGTAAATAGGCCGATTGTCGTTGTCTCTAGCCGAGTTTTATGTCGAATGAACCCAATTTCTTTTTTCGTGATATTTTTTATGCTGAAGGCGAAATAATATTACCCAATTTCGATATGGCAGAGTCATTTCGTTCGCTGTTACGTCTACGATTACATGAATTATATTAACCTCTTTGATTTGACGATAAAGCGTTCTCTTTTAATCAGGAATCGCAAGCCGAAGTGCTGTTTGTTTTGATCCCCAAAGGCATCCAAATTCACGCTGAGTTGAGGTGCCTTGGAGGGGCAATTTAGTCGGCTCAATTGGAATGCAGCGGGAGCACTCAATGTTAGAGTGGTACTGGATGTTATAAGTTAAAGATTAAGGGAATGGACCTGACGTCTTAAAGGAGGTTTTATTTGTATGGCTTGTTTTCCCGAAATACCAAATGAGGCACCTCATTTATTCAACCGTAGTTTAAAACACTCAAAGATGGTTTTTAAAGGATGAGCCATGTTTCCCCAACGCGATCTCTGAACCGGAGATTACTTTCCTCGCGAAGTAATGAGGAAATAATATCGTTAAGAAGATGAATGATTTATAATGAGTTATATTTATTCACTTGATATATTCTGCAAGATACGTTTCTTTACTCAATTAGCTCGTGGGAAATGTTCCTTTTGAAGTGGGTGGTTTATGTTATAACTATCTAGGTTCGTCGGATACGAAACAGGTACTTGATTGTGATAGTGGTATGCTCCATTTACGAGTTCTCTGATTCATGTGCTAGAAAAGGTGAGAAGTGGTGGTTGATAGATGCACCCACGAATTTAAGGTAGATACGAAGTGTGTGTGTCGAGCAGGGAATAGAAGTAGATCTAGGAAAAGACTGAAGTGGAAAGCTGTGAACTGCTTATTCAAAATTCACTCTAACTGGTGTGTATGTAATTTTCTGTGCCATACTGTTTCAGATTAGTGAATTTGTGTAATCTTATTACTTTTGTAGGCCTTAATTCGACTGAATGAGGGGTTACTCTGCTAGCTTGGTGAAATTGATAAAAACCATTTTCTCTGTCGTGAGAAACTGAAAATAGACGCAGTGGACCGCGAGTGATTAAGTATTTCTAGTAGCTGGGGAAAAGGAAGCTTATTGAAAATTCTGTTGGTAGTATGAAGAAGGAAATGCCAAGGAAAACCCGAGATGGTACAGCATTAGGCGAGTTATGGGACTTAGTAAATGAATAAGTAATAATGAAGTCGATTGTGGTTGATATGCGCTTTGGGAAGGGCTCCAGTAAGTCAATGTTCGGATTGTTGACCACCGATGGTGATCGGAAAAAAATATTTTTCGCGTAGTACTATTTCAAGCGATGTCACGTCAGGCGAAAGGCATTCTCGCGGAATGTGGCCATGTTGTGGAGTTACGGGGCAGTTGATAGTCGCTGGAAAAGGAATGGAAGTTGCATTATAAACTGGGATGCTGCGTTCCTGGCTCATAGTCACGCCGCTCTCAACGTGTTTACGGCGAATAAATTAACAGCACAAGGATGATGCATGATGGGAAGGAGAGTTTGAGGGCGTTACGCGATCGGGTCCGTCGCTCAAAGGATCACTATATCTCTTTGTGGCTGGCTGAGACGAGCATCCCTCGCAATCAGCGTTTCATTTCACCACCTCTGGACTGGATTTCCTCAAGGGTCACATTATGTGTCTTCGCTTATTAATGCAACAATGCCTCGGCTTATGAAGTTGAATTGTCCTTCTCCACAGCTCGTATCTTGCACACGGTTTGACTTTTAACTTACCCTTTGAAAATCGAATCGATAACATTTTAACACATTATTAATCGTGTTTAATAGCCTGCTGCTCAAGAAATTTATGACTGCTCGTGCGTCGAGAGAGAGCTCGCCCCTGCTATACAGCACAATATAAGTCATCGTATCTCGTTCGTTTGTTGAGCGTTTTGTAAGTTGAGGTAACCCTGTGGCGTTAGGTATAATCGGGAAGCCTAAATCTTCCTCATAATGTGTAGCCATCAATATGCTAAGCGTCTAATCCAACTGGTCGAACTATGTCCATTGGATTCTTTTGAAATTCAATTTTACAATGGAAGTAATTTGTAACGTTATCACATTTCGTGGCCGAATATCCCTGACGTCTTGTGACAAGGTTACATGTACGTAATACCCTGCGAGCCACCACGAGGGTGTGTTGCAGGGGGTGAAGATCACCAAAAATTCACTACTGCCATGCAAGTAGGATATATAAGGGAGACATGCTAGATAATTGGGTCACATGCAGCTAGGTGGTTAGCATCTACATAATAAGAGAGGGATTATTGGTTGTTATTTCATGCATCATGCACTACAGACCACTCTAACTATATTTCACATACCTATCCTTTTGCTACGCTGCCTATTCTTCTCTGTTATGGTACGCGGGAAAAGTGACATTTTAAATGTATCGGTACGACAATCGATCTCTCTGATCTTGTTAATCTGATCAAACCTAGCATAATACGCAGGGGTTCTCAATATATATCTAACGTCACCTGTGTACAAATCGGTTTCGAATTTACTTAGAAGGTTTAACCTAAATTTTAACCTGCGTTCTGATAGTAATTCCCATCCTAGTTCTTTTATTAAACTCGTAACACTTATACAATTATCATAACGGCCTTTAACAAATCTAGCGGATCTCCTTTGCACACGCTCTAATTCTTTTATCATACCTTCTTCGTACGTATCCCATATACTAGCGGCATATTCTAAATGAGGACTGACAAGTGTAAAAAAGCTTCTTTCTCGTACTCTCTCATCGCATTTGCCTAGAACTCTTTTTACGAATCCTAATCTACGGTTTGCTACACTAGTTATTTCCCTGATGTGTTTCCCCCATGACATGTCTTCATTTATGGTGACGCCTATGTATTTAATAGATTCTACGTTGGATATTTTCTTTTATTTCATGCTATTCCAGGGAAAGCCATTCTTTTTCCAAAAGTTCATTACCGCGCATTTCTTCAAATTTAATTCTAGCTGCCAACTATCACACCATTCATCAATCGCATCTAAATCCTTATCTAAAGACCGGATGTCCTCTTCATTTCTAATTTCCTTATACACTACTGTATCATCGGCAAAAGGACGGAGCTTGCTATTTTGTACTACTATATTCAAGTCATTTACAGTGGCGATTGCGCCAACAATGGAATTCGTATCCCCCAAAATTGCCTTTGGAATTACTGAGTCTGGGTGGCGAAGTGGTCTACGCTCTGTTCCGGATTTTTTTCTATGGACTGATTTGCGTGTATGGTTGTTTACGAGTTCTAATTATCGCTCGATATCTTAAGGTAAATGTGAAGAAAATGCACCGTTCCGACAATGATTTATTTTTTGCAATCCAATGCTATTTAACGTGTATCTTCGTGGGCTATGGGAGGGATTTCGTTATATTTCGATTGAATGAGTATAGATTTTGTTTTTCACGCGAATTAATTCATTGATCATTATTATAATTGTTGCTAACAAATGTTAAGTTGTCTCGTCGAGTCGAAATTTCGAAGCAGACATGTTTCACTGTGTTTTCGTAACTTTTCGAAATTTCGTCGAACGTTTTAATCATGCTACATTTACGAAATACCCAGCAAGCCACCACTAGGGTGTGTGGCACGGGGTTATTCCACACCAGGCATACAGCACTCATCCCAGTTCGAATTAGAACCGCTCACGTTCCTCCGACTGCCAGGCGCAGGCCGAAAGAAGTCAGGACAACGGTACGCAGTCCGACCAGAAACCAGGAGAGTGATACGTATAAGAACATGCTACCATGCAGTACACTACTTATTGATATGCTGTAATCGACTGACAGTGTGTATAATATGATTCTCTCGTTTCATTTCCACCACTGTCTGTTTGGCGAGTTCCACGCATAGACTATTTAAACTTCAATGACATGTGACCCAAGGATTTTCTCCGCTCGTTTGACTAAATATTGAAGTGTGCCCACTATTATCACTCAAAACGCCTAAAAAAAGTAAGGAATGTAATAATCCAAAGAGTAACTCTTCCGGTCGGTTCTTCCTTCCGTTTACCATCTCTGCGGTTTTCCGCCGACCGACCCGTTTTGGCGCCCCTCTCCGCTCCGCTCCGCTGTTCCGCCCGCGAGAGATACGCATCGCACGTCGTTCCCTCGGCAGTCGTCTCTGGAGATTTTGGCGCGTGCGTCGCAAAAGGTGTTTTCTTCAACCATATCGGGAGCAAATTCTTTTTCTCTCTCTCCTTCTTCCATTCTGAATCTCTTGAGTGCGCTGGTCGTCGTCTCCCCTGGAGAGTGGGGTGTTGGGTCCGGGAGAGTTGGAGGGTGTTGTCAAGGGGCAACATTTTACGAATATGCGCCGTTCTGCATTCCACATTTAGTTTTTAGCTTTGGGCTTATGGGGGGAGGCATATGGTTGCCAAACTGCCGCTTCATGTTCTCACCTCTAAGCCGTCTAGTAAACACTTGTCGCGTTGAATAGAAAAATGTTTTGACCCATGATCGTGTTAATTATAATTATGCTACTTAACCTTTTGAGTGCGGCATGACATAATATCACGTCATGGTTGTCTTTCCTCTGGTACTGATGGCGTAATATCACGTCAAGGGTACCGTGAGTGTTCCAGCTTTCCCTAGGGAGCTTTCGCCACCCCCTACTCTAAGCTGGAGTACTCACGGACGTGTTATCACGTCTTCAGCATCAGCGTAGAGAAAACATTGACGTGATATCACGTCATTCCTCACTCAAAGGGTTAAGGGATTACTTTTTGGGTGTTTCCTGGATGAGTAGTGAGTACATTACAGCGCACGTTACGAATATCCCTGTTGGCGTTGGTGGCATCGCACCTTCGCTAATTTTTGGCTACAGAGATACAGCCAGTAAACGAATCGCCATAACAGCCCATGCTGTCAACTGCTGTGTAAATGAGGAACGCTCTATGCTTTATGAGTATGCTACTGATATGAATCTGTTTGTATTGACGTTTTTTTTTACTACTACACCGAGGCGCATGAAGCACACCGCAAACATGGACAGCGTGTTGTTATTGCCAGGTATTAGACCAGGATATAGGTATTGAAGAGTTAAGTAATTAACTAGGCTGTGTACCATGTATCGATAAAGCCAGTTCGAAGTACCTTTAGCGGCCGTTATCATCTCTTATCGTTCGCGGGTAAAGCGACATTTTGAACCTGTCCGTTTTGCAGTCTATTTCCCGCATTTGATTCTCGTGATACATCGGGAGTAAGTAAGGTGTTATTAACGTGGTCAGGAAATATATTAGTTAGAAACTTGCATAAATAAATCAAATGAGTCGTCGATCTTATAAAATAAAGTTCTAATCTGTCTTCGTTCTATTCCCTACCCAGTTATAGCGAAAGGTTAGTAAGACTAACGAAATAATCACAATGGCCGTGTGAGTATCATACCGACCTTCGCTGCTTTCGTTCCCACTCCGATCTTAAGGTAGTCCGAGCGAAATATCATTTTACTTAGAAATCAATGAATTAGGTCTCGTTTTAAAGATAAATATCTCACCTATCCAATGAAACCATAAATTCCACCCCTTACCACATTGCTTTGGGAGATATTTGCCAAAAGATACCAGCCCTTTTACATGGGAAATGGTACGTGTGTGCACCCCAGAGATATATTATTTGCAAAATGAGGTATTTCTAACTCTTAGATCTCGTAAAATAACTAACAGCGTATAGTTTGTATGTTTTCTCAACTATTTTTGAAAATTAATCATACTGTCACCGCAGTAAGTTCTTGGGTATCACAAAAAACTTACTTAAATATTTTCATTTAATTACTTACAATTTCTGTCATATAAAACTATGTTATTGCGCCATTTATAATGCAATATTTAATTGATGTGTCTTACAGCTGGTGACATTAAAACGTATAATTCGAATATGGTCTCTATTATGGCTAGGGAACTATCTCGCTCGGACTACCTTGAGCACAACACGTACAAATGGCAAATACTGGCTGCGTATGGAAGTGAGGAATTCGCTCCCTCCCGCATTCGCCCCCGTCTCTCTGAAGAGGGCGTGCCCCCCAAGTCCCCTCAGACGCTGCAATGCTTTCTTATTTTTTCGCATATGACGTCTCCCCCTATATTTTCTCTCCTCTCCATCCCCCTCTCACGCGGGGCTCGGTCTACAGCCGTGCGCGCGCGCCGTCTGTTTTCCTACGCCGTGAACGCAAAGGTTTTTTCGGCAGAGTATTCCTCTGCCGCGCACCCCTTGTGATGAATCATGGACTCCCCTCCAAGTGCGTTATTTCATTAATCAGGGTGGCTACTGGGATACAATTTTCAAATTCCCTGACTTTTCCGTGATGGATTTTCCACTTTCCCTGACCAATCGCCAAAAGGTCACATATATCAGGAAAATAGCTAGTGTAGCAAATCGTAGATTAGGATTCGTAAAAAGGGTTCTAGGGAAATGCGATGAGAGAGTACGAGAAAGTAGCTATTTTACACTTGTCAGGCCTCATTTAGAATATGCCGCTAGTGTATGGGATCCGTGCGAGGAAGGTTTAAAAAAATAATTAGAGCGTGTGCAAAGGAGATCGGCTAGATTTGTTAAAAGCCGTTATAATAATTGTATAAGTGTTACGAGTTTAATAGAAGAACTAGGATGGGAATGCAGGTTAAAATTTAGGTTAAACCTTTAAAGTAAATTCGAAACCGATTTGTTCACAGATGACGTTTGATAGATATATATTAAGAACCCCTGCGTATTATGCTAGGTTTGATCAGAGAAACAAGATTAGAGAGATAGATTGTCGTACCGATTGATTTAAAATGTCATTTTTCCCGCGTACCATAAGAGAGAAAAATGAGCAGAACAATAGGAGGAAGATTTGATAAAAGAATTAGAGCGTGTGCAAAGTAGATCCGCTAAATTTGTTAAAGGCCGTTATGATAATTGTATAAGTGTTACGAGTTTAGTAGAAGAACTAGGATGGGAATTACCATCAGAATGCAGGTTAAAATTTAGGTTAAACCTTTAAAGTAAATTCGAAACCGATTTGTTCACAGATGACGTTTGATAGGTATATATTAAGAACCCCTGCGTATTATGCTAGGTTTGATCTGATTAACAAGATTAGAGAGATAGATTGTAGTACCGATAGATTTAAAATGTCATTTTTCCCGCGTACCATACGAGAGAACAACAGGCAGTGTAGCAAAGAGATAGGTAGGTGAAATATAGAGTAGTCTGTAGTGCATGACGCATGTAATAACAACCAATTATCCCTTTCTTATTATGTAGATACTAACCATCTAGCTGCATGTGACCCTATTATCTAGTATGTCTCCATTAAATATCCTAGTTGAATGTCAATAGTCCATGTTTGTTGATCCACACCCCCTGCCACACACCCTCGTGGTGGCTCGCTGGGTATTACGTAGATGTAGATGTATTATTGGTATATTTTTTTCTGCTGAATTAAATTTTCTACGGCAACTATAAATTTTTTCATCATCGTCTCGTATTTTTAGAACTGCAAGCATGCATTTACTATAAGCTAGTGTGCTCCAGCTACTTCTCGACCTGAGTCTCGGAAGTTAAAATAAAACTTGAGGTAAAATTTTCCGCACGACATATTCTCGGATTCCTTGTGATGAGCGTAATACACAGTGATCATGATTTTTAACATAACTAGGCAAATATCACAACAAGGATATACAAAAGGGATACATTGTTCTTCTGATTCACATCTAAATAACTAAGATTCACAACTAATAAGATTCACGTCTGCGACGGGTTATAGTTTAGTTGGTGAAAAAATGGGCGGGAAAGACTGGCCGATAAACGTAATGGTAGAAAAATAACGAGGAGTCCTATTCCAGTTTCTCCCTGACTGTCACGAGAATTCCCTGACTTTTCCAGAAGTTTAATATTCCGTGACAATTCCAGATTGCCACCCTGTTAATGTTTAGGAGCCGTCCAAGATAGTAGCGCAGTTGGGACGGCGAAACAGGAAACCGGCGTGCAAAGACCTTTCGCTGAAAGCTGGCATGATGCAGATGCAACGCCTTGAACGATGTGTGGTAGTCCACCCGATTTTCCATGAATATATTTTGTCTGGATAGTCGATGTATAACGTGCATTATTTCATTTCCATGAGCATTTAACAACCGAGGCTATCTGATAAAAATTCTTGCGGAGATCAGTCGAGACGAGGTTTAATCCGTGCTCCATTATTGCGTAGGAACTGTACATCAAAACATTTATGTCATAATGGCTGCAAAAATACGCCTAATTGTGACAGCATTGGATAATATTTAACGTTCACTAATTGGATGAAAAACGCTTATTTGGCTTGCCCATTGTAATCAATGCGATTTATTCGAGACCTAATGATGTGATCAAAGGCCACCATCTGAGTGTCGTTGGTCACGTGATTCTGTTCTCCAGAAAACATCGACCGTGTTTGCGGATTGGCTGCCGTTCCACATGTCAGCTACGACATTATCATTTTGAACGAGCTTTATTAAAAGAACAGTACGAGTGTTTTTGGCGATCGGTGAAAGCCTGTTGTGGGGTCACATGCGTCATACGACCTTGAGGTGGCTTGCAGTTTACTGTGTGGGTGTTATTGGTCCAGCGTGCATGGATTGACGACTTTGACGGCGGTGCTTCTCTGTGATGCTGGCCTTTGATGGCGACCCGAGCTGAGCCGGGTTCGAGTTTATTAGATATATTTAGTGGAAAAATCGATCGCTACTCGGTGCATCCGCATATTACCCTGCCAGCCACCTGTGCGTGTGTGGCAGGGGTGAGTATTCACCAACATGCAATATATAGTACCATGGTGAAGTTAGCGAAACTAGCACTGATAATGCATTAGCAAGAACCTGCAAAATGTTGTCATAAGGGTAACTTTCACCCACATGCCCTTCCGTAAGATACTTTGACAATGTTACAGAAACCATTTGTTTTAATGTAGACTTATTGCAACTACATAAACGAGACGCAAGAGGCATGCTGAGGTCATGCGAAACGAGATATTAGTATTACTTTGCAGATTATGCTGCAAACATAAGGAAGCAAATCAACCAATCAGATAACCTACCTGTTAACTAACCTGCTTCAAAGTCTCATTGGCAGACGTTATGGTCTCTTATGGAACGCGGGAAATATGAAATTTTTTTTGCTGTCTTTTTTGCTGTCTAGTTCCTTAATTTTATTCTCATGATCTAATCTACATCGGTAGGCGCTTGGAATGCACTTATACTGCAGTATTCCGTCCGTTGGGTGGGACGTTAAATTTTGTACCCTTGGCCCCTTTCGGTGTGAGAAGGCACGTGCTGAATCCGGGTTTATCTTCACCCTTCTTTCATTCCCCGCGTTATCCTTCACCTGTTGTCCCTCTCAATTTTCTTCATTAGAGTGCATGTGACCCCAGTTCTCAGTCACCTGCATAAATAGCCAACCAATGGCAAATGAAGAAGAATGAGGAAAAAGACGCTGAGGGAAGGAAATGAGTTTTAGGTGAGGATGGTGTTTTTATTGAATTGCTGTCTCCATCGCCTTGTGTAGTCTTCTTAGGTGAAGCATGTAAGGAGACTTCCGTTCTTACTTAAGTTTATGTCTTCTACTCAGTCAGATTGTTAGGCGTTTGACAGTTCAAGAATAGTATTCTTCAATGTCGTGTCGTCTGTATTCTGATAGCTATCTTGGTCTTTCAGTTTGTTTTATTCAATTTTAATGAAAAGTCCACATTCAGCATTGTTGTCAGTTTGATGTGCGCTTGTAACAAACACAAAACGAGAATGACAAAAAAAGCTTGACTATGATTAAATGGAGATGCTTATTATAGTTTATTACCATTTACATTTTCCGTGTATTTACGGATAGATGTGTTGTGGGCAAGTTGGGGAAGTTTTTATGCAATAGATGAAAAGGGGAGGTGTCACGAGGAAGTGACTTTATTTGGGAGGAAAGACGGAAGACGGGCGAACGTTTAATTAGTGTTAATCTGGGAGTGGGCCTGTGGAGTAATGAGTTACCTGGGGAAGGACCCTAAGGCAGTCTGACATTGACGTATGTACGTAGTAAGTTCGAGGTAGTGGATGTAAGGGTTAAGGATGTTGGCGAGTATTAATCCGGTGCCCTTTAGTGGCATCTAACCAAGTTCTTCTATTTATTTAGTTCTCGCCATTCCCTCTTAGCGATTGTGAACAGAATGCTCTTGTTTATTTAAGAGTTCGTAGTGAGGATTGCGCTGGGCGACGAACGAGGAAGTGTTACCGGGAAGAAATGATTTGAAGGAGGCTGCTTCAGTGCATTCGAAATTTGTCGAAGGTGAGGGCATGCGGAAGAATGGTGAAGTTACAACGCTTGGGGAACCTGATAGTGGGTAGGAATTTTCGTCGGTTTGAATGAAAAAGTTCAAAAACAACTCAATTTTTCGATTATTTTTGTCATACCATAAATGCTAAATGAATGGGTTTTAGAATATTTTCCAGATTTTCTACCGCTCAAAGTCATGATCTAGAAAGCAATATGTATGTAGAGTTTAAAACAGGAACCAGCTTTCAATCTAATTATAGCTTAGCTGGACCTATAATAGACTAGGTTATTATTGTTTAATTACATATAAATTGACTTGGTAATTGCGTGTGTGATACAACAGATTTTCTGAGATGATTTCTATGTTATTAAGATTGTTTTTGATAAAAGGTATTTCTGTGTATAATGAATGTTGTTGTACTTAATTCTAAAATGTTGGATTTGTAATATATATAAAATTAAATTTTTGAAAAAAATTTAAACATTATACTTGTGACACGAGAACATTTTTGCTTTAAGTTCAATTAAAAGACATTCATTTTAAAAAATATTACGCGTCGAAATAGGCCGATTATGCGTTTCTCAAAGTCGACTATCAGGTGGCTATTACTAGGATATTATTTTCATTTTTGTAATAATTTCGGAAAATCGATAAAATTAAAGATGAAAAAGTGAAATTAACGAATGTCTTCTTATTAGCTGCCCAAGTTATCGAGCTCTATGCCATCCGCTGCCTTTTTCACGAGGATTGTTCTTGAAGATGACGCTCACGCGTTTTAATAAGTGTAACAAACGTTGGGATTATGTAAAATTCGAGTTTTTATTGACATATGATGTTCTTCACAACGTCTCTCCTAATAAAGTCGATACTTTTTCCATGCCCAATACTCGCGGGCAACCTCAAGAGCAGCGTCCTCGTCGACGAATCTTTCTTCGCTCTGGTCATTGTGGGGAGGAAAGACCCCGTTGTCCAAGATATCTCGTGCTGGAAAAACACCGAGAAAGTGACGGGTTGACTATCCTTTGTTTCCTCCGACCCCTTTTTATCTTTATTCCCTTTCCTCCTTAATCTCCTGTACTCTAGAGCGCACAGCACAGCTGTCTCGACGGGAAAATCAATCGCCTTTACCCTGCCGGTCCACGGCTCTCTCGTGGGCATCATCTGCGTCCGCCTCCTACTCCGAACGCCGCGGCAAATATTGGCTCTGTCCTCCCGAGTTGGGAGGGGGAGAGGACCTCTTGACCAGTTTGGAGGGTCACTGGCGATTCTCTGTTTGGCATCCGAGAGTGTGTTTGCCTTCGGTGGTCATGATTGGAGACGACCTACTCCCGGAATTTCCTCTTGGCACGTCGTGTCCGAGGTTAATTGAAAGGGCAGTGCAGTCCCCAGTATGACGACGAACCTGCGCCAGATGTACCGCTTCAACTCCATCTCAAAGGGTCATCCCTGGGAAAGTTTCAGGCTAACTTAGTTATTTGCCTTGCATCGGTCGCATACATTCTGCGTTCTCACGTACCATCCTTCATTGCGTATCGTTTTCTCGTATATTTTCTGTCGTAGACTGTGCTCATTCAACTTTGTCCCGACTGCACACTTGTTTAGTTGCAGAAACATCTAAACAAACTGTCTATCATCGGTACTCCCATGAGGTAGCTCGGAGAGTATTGTGTGGACGTAGAAGTCCACTCAACCGCTTCTTCAGCATCCCGCTATCTGACGAAAGACATTCCCGGTGAATGCTATTATTAAAGTCATCTGTAGTGTTGCCCCAGGTTAGACTTTCCATGGCCTTAGTTTCGTAGAGGCACTATCCTCAGTTTTGGCCACGAGGATGAGTAGCTAGTTGCCCATCGAAGTGTTGGCTATCTAAAGCCTAACTCGGTGTCTTACTCGAGAAGGCATTATATCCCACCACTTCGCAATGTGAACTCATGTGTAAAAGTTATTGTAACAAGTGGATGGGAAAGCCCAAACTCCAGTTTCGGCATTCGCATTTCCTATGTTCATTCCCATTATTTCAACTGGGACTCTTTGACAGGCAGTCTGTAACTATGATATTTTAACTTCATCGCCTCGGCAGCTTTTCGGTTCGAATATCGGGATTTTTTAGACCGTGACAATGAGTGCCCGAATCACTGTTACCCTGTACGGGAAAATGTCATGATCTACTAGAATGAGACACGTAAGCAATCGACGCAGAGTGTGATATAATTTCAGTTGTAATAATTCGGCGAGTAAGCGGTATTGATAGCTTTATTTTTAAAACTGCAAAACGTTTTAATACTATATTTTAATTTTTTTACCAGTACTATGAGTGCGGGCCATTCATAATATACTTTTCCTCCGCGTTACTTCTTACAGGGTCCATTGAAAACTGTAATCTTTGCCTTATTTAGTTCCTCATATTTATCTCGAAGTAACTGGACGCTTGCGGCCACGTTCGTCATTGGAAAGTCGTAACCTCAAAATGCATTTGCGTGAGTCATCTATTATTACTCATCAGGGGAGTGTGTGTGGCAGCTTGAGGGTCTAGGCAAACTTGTCTGATTGGAACCTGTTATCAAGCGATCATGGGAGTGTAATTTCGTTTGCGCTATTGGCGTGGAGGTTGCGTCGTAGATATCCAATTTACTCCGTCAGTGTAATCGTTCCTCTTAATTCAACATTGGGTTTTGAACCGCTTGCTGTTCTAAATTGTTATTTTCCTTCAGGAATAGCAGTTGTGGGTTATAATCGTTGGTTCACTCGCTTGATAATGGGTATCCAGTTGTCGTTTGTAGTGAAATTATGTCATCGTCAAAGGTTTTACTGAAAACTTCATTGGCCTACTGTTGTTGGTTTCAATGGATAGATTGACATCGTGGCGAATGGAACTTGGTTCAACCAATCAGCGCCCGTTTTCTCCGCTCTTAAGGGAAGCATATCCATTAATTAACTCATGTAATGTGGAGAAAAACTATTACTAACTAAAATATAAAAACGTACTAAAATACAAAAACTTACTAAAATACTTTTTAAAAACTTCTAAAAATATGAAAAAGTAACTAAAACAGTTTAGAACATTAACTACATTACAGGGCATGATGTCAAAGAAATGCGCAAATTTCATATACTCTTTTTTTTAATATTTACGTAATATAATTTCATCTATTTAACGAAACTTCAGCTATTCCGACGCTCAAATGAGCTCGTTCTCCTGTTATTCGGGCTCTGAATTGCCGTCAGTTGACGTTTCCCCGTAAACCGGTCGGTCACGTGACCCGTGTAGTTGTCTTATTTGTCCATTGATTACCGCAATCAGAAGTTTCCGAGCATTTTCTTTTATTTCTCGAACGGGTCATGGCTCCCTCATTTCTGGTTCATATATTTGCCCCTCTTTTCGGTGACTCGTGAAACTTGATCTTGTTGGAGTTGAAACTGTCGCGCCTTGGGTTTGTAACCGTTAATGAGTTGTATGCTAAGACAATTATTCCTTCGTTCTCCCGACTTCAACGGTGTGTGCACCTGATGTTTGTGCTCGCGTGCGTTTATACCAAGGTAAGTGCAGACAGATGACTGACGTTCAGCGAAAGCGGAGTGCATCTTCGTTGTTTGCTCAGCCGACAGCGGGACGCTTAATGTCACCCATCGTGTGTGGTTTTTTGTGCGCGTCCTTGACGCTCGTCGTTTTCATGTGGCCTCGACTTTTTTTCCTTTCCGCTTGACTAGCGTTTGGCGTAAGGATGAGTAGCCATCCCAGGAGCGTGTCGTCATGGGCCACGGCTGTTGACTCCATCGTGGATGGTGATGCGCTTTCGCGTTTCATTTTTTTTAATTTTAAAGATTCCTAGTCCGTGGCTTAAGAAAAAAAGTTGGAATGATTTTCTTCGCATCATCGCTCAGCCATTAAGGACTAATCTTGAATTTATGAGGCGGGGTAATTGAATAGCGGTTAACATTAACGCATCGTAACTAGGCGGGACAATAAGAACTGTACATGTGGCGCCTTAAGGTCGTAATCGACTTTATAGTCAAGAGAACACCTCTACGATCGCATGGCTGAAAATTTAAGCCCGCATCCGAGCTGTAGACTCATTTTTAACTAATAGAATTTCTACCGCTAAATAATAGTCTTCGCCCATGTGCAAACAGATGTTGGTTTGGGACACTACGGTACGTGATAAGTGTGCACAGCCTGCGTCTTTCCGTAATGAAGACGGAGTTATTAATGGGGATTGGTGATAGTGGGTAATTTAGAATGAAAAATTCGCCATTTTTATATCTTCATTGAAGTGTTTTAATTCAATTAGACGAAGTTTGGTATTTGCCGTTTTCGATGTTTTCATTTTTAAACTATTGTCGTTATTCATAGTTTCACCATGTTAGAGAAGTATAATGTATTTACTCCAAATGAACGTTAGCTTATTCTTTCAGACCGTTCATTACATGTTCCATCCCGAATTGTCGTCTTTATATTTACAGTAACGAAAAAAGCGTTATCTACGTCAATTCCATGGTTTTCAACCCTACATTGTACATTTTATTGGCTGCAAATAGTTTCCATGTGAACTTAACTTATATTTGATGATTGCCAATATAGTGGTTCCTCCGTTCCATACGACCTTCTAAATTAGACGCGACTTTGAGGTCCCGTTCTGGCCATGCCGCGCCTGCGTGTTCGCGGCTCTCGGCGCTTGAATATCTCCCCTGCTTTAAGTTGTCAACTTGAGGGGACTTCCGGGATGTGAAGGTTTCTGTCGACGAAGATCGCCACCACATCATCTCCTTTTTCAATGTCTGTTTTGTACGGAACTAAAACCAGTAGTAGTACCAAATTTAATGTGTGCTCACGGAAATATAATTAAAAATGCACATTGGCGCGCAAATATTCGCAAGTTTGCCACATTTTCTTGCAAATGGTTTATCTTATGGATTCGAATGGATGAATTCGAATTAATAAAATACAAAGA
The DNA here is from genome assembly GCA_963169105.1 of Ceriagrion tenellum. Lineage (NCBI taxonomy): Eukaryota > Metazoa > Arthropoda > Insecta > Odonata > Coenagrionidae > Ceriagrion > Ceriagrion tenellum. Next base: position 129,629,318 of record OY720637.1, read on the forward strand.
AAAGCAGCACGATTAGTTAAAAGCTGCTACGAGCGAACATGCAGTGTCTCACAACTTAAAGAGTGATTACGGTGAAATCCCCAGAGACTCGGGGGGCTACACGCTAGGCTTAGGTTGCTGGATAAATTCAGAACTGGTGTGTTTCAGAGCGACACACAATATTTTCATGACGCCTCGCTATATTTCTAGGTCTGACAGATGCGAAAAAATAAGTGAGATACACTGCCGAACAGATAGGTACAAAAACTCGTTATTTCCACGCACAATAAGCAACCACAATAAAAACTTATACACCCTCATAGGACATGTCATCATTTCGTCTCCAAAACTTTAACATCTTTTAAACGGCTGGTAACCTACCACCTCCTGCCACACGCCAATGCGGCGGCTCGCGTGGTAGTATGTAGATGTAGAAGCTTGGTACAGTGAGAAATCTCTAGGTACAAAATCTCGTTCTTTCCGCGCACAAAAAGCGAGTACGATGAAAATTGAGCTCCACTAAATGCTCTCCTATAATACATATCACCATTTCATCTCCCAAAAATTTACCTTTTTACACGGCTGGTGACCTAAAACCCCCTGCCACACGCCCCTGTGGCAGCTCGCAGGGTAGTTTGTAGATGTAGATGAAAATAACTTTTGAGTCGAGTTTAGTGAAATTTATGACAATAGGAATCAGATTCGAATCGTGGGATTGTTGAACTAAATAAATGTACTACTGTAGATGCCCTTAGTTGGAAGTAAGCATTGTTTAAGAAATTGTCATTACCCCGACGCATTCCAGATGCAACTGTTTTCGTCATCTTTACTTTGTATCCTCTTTAGCTTGTGTGCCTGTGATACGTTTTTTTTGTTTTATAGGTGGAGCAGTATGTCGCGCTTGTGAAATGTTTTTCGAGAATTTCCGAAAGCCTCCTGAAACTAGACTATTTCTCTCCTTGCCGCATATTTCCCTCCGCCGTTTAGTGTGTGGAAGCCAATGACTCAGTCGCTCCTGAAGTGTCTCGAAAATTCTTCTGGTCGGTACCTAAGGCAGTTGAAACGAGGATGTTTATGACAACCTGGGTCAAAGTAAACTTTCCGGGAGAATTCGTGACGCGTGCGTGTTTAAAACAGAGAGAGGCCTTAAGAATGTTGATCGGCACTTGGAGTTACATCTTTTTTTAAAAATAACCATGTTAAGTATAATATTTATGGAAAGAGTTTAGGAAAGCTTCTGCGAGTTTAATAAACAACGAAGGATGAGCAAGCAAAAAGCGTTATATGATCCGTCTTTCCTATCATTTCTCGTGATCTCTGTTTCTGCCTTCGAGAGGTCTTCGGGCTGACGGAAGAAATGTACTCCTCACTGCTACCGACGTGTTATAGAAAGCCGAAGACTTAACAGCGCTCATTTTGTGAGCAAAGTGAGTCGAAATTAAATTACAACTGTGCATTATTGACGGCAATTGTCTGGATTTATTAAATAAAGCCAAGATGCTAGTTTAATCCTAATATGACGGGATTATCCAGTTCCCTCTCTTAGGCAAATTTGAGGCAACAAGGCACTTAGTTCCTGGGACGTGGTTAAAATGTTCTTTTTCTCCCTACATCATGACTCGTCACTTATTCAGAACCACGGAAGCTTTATTTCAATAAATATGAGTGCATGCCGAATAGCATTCTCTCAACAGACCTTTTTTTATCAACGATGACAAAAAAACAGCTATATGTCTATGAGTGAAGTCCTCTCGGGTCTCCGACCGGGTCAGGTATCTAGTTGCCTTGTATTTATTACTTGTCTTGCCTTGTATTTGGTTACCTTGTTACTCCACACCCAGTGGAAATCCCTAGAAAGCTTTTCTGACAGCATACGCCGCGAAAGAACCAAATCCTACATCAACTATGCCAAACTTTTTCGATCGTTATTATCGGTTATACCTATCGGTTCCGTGCTATGTTCCACATTGTTGCCATCTTGCCCCCCCGGCTTCGGGTTCAAGAGCGGATATTTGTTGTTTTCAATGTCCCGACATTGAACGACTTATCCTTCCTACTTATATTAAAACAACCCTTGTTGTGTTCACAACCTTTGTCAAACTAAGTTACCCTCGCCCTAACTTTACATCTACGTGAAAGTGCACAGGAGCTGAAACTCGCTAAGTGACAAAAGGCACTTAGCGAGTTTCAGCTCCAGTGGAATTTCACGTAGATGTAAATTCTATGCGAATGCTAAAGAGGTTAGGCTTGGGTGGTGTGAGAATTGAGCATCTGATGGCGAACGTACCAAGTACAAAATGGCTAAAGATCTGGACGTCGTAGGATTTAAGTGTGTCGGCCAAGGCCGAGCAACCGCAGCGGTGTGTAACCTTCACTGCTCCCCTGAAGCGTGTACCCGCAGCTTCCTTCTGCCTGGGCAACGAGCATCAGAAATGGCAGTGGTATGGGAGGATTTTTTTTCAAATTTCTTGGCGTCAATAATTATCTTCCCGTTATTTCGTGCCGCTCTGTAGAAAAAGTATATAAGTAAAATATTTGCCAGGAAAAGTCCGATCGAAACTAGAGTTGAGGGACATACGTTAGAGCAGGGAGAGTAATTTAGTAATGGCGGTGACTTTCGAACTTAGTGAATAAAAGGTATTGGAAAGCGACATTAATTCAAAGGCCCTGAGGCAAGAAAACTGAGCGACGGTGCTCTGACGTCGTCCGTGAAAAGTTTGATTTTGAAGCGTTTCGTGGTCAATAGAGGTGGTATCTTCGTTAGAGTCAATCGGAATATATCACTTGGGTTCGAGAAATTGGTGTGGAAGAGGGCACATGGAAAGAGAAGTATTTCCTGTTGTTTAGGTCGGTAAGTAAAGGATTTGTGTGGTGGAGATCAGAAATTGATAATTAAGGGTGATTATATTTAGTAGGCACCGGCGAAGTAATTAGTGAAGATAGTGATGAGGGGTGTTGAGATGGCGTTCTCCACGTCATTTCATGCTCAAATGTAAAATAATCTACTTCTGAATGATGAGTTGGTTCCTCACACTGGATGAGTCAAGCCAGGGTGATCATTCGGTAAGGCTTCGGGATTCCCGAATCTCGGCAATGACTAAATTTTAATGTCACGTCCGCGAAAATTTCAAATATGGCCAATCGAAGATTGGGATTTGCCGCGGGCTTTGACACAACGAATAGCATTCTCTCAACAGTGTCACAACCACGGTATTTCCGAGTCTCGCTTGCATTGAGTCCTTGCTAAAAGAAAAGGCCCCTGGTGCCCTATTCGGCGAGGCCTCGCGATATCCAATCCTCGGCAGTGACGAAAATTTGGTCCCGCATCCTTGAAAACTATTAGAGTCATAAAATTGTTTCCCATATTCAGGAAAATGATTGACTTTTATCGTTGATTTATGTTTAAACTTTGCCTTAAATCCGTTACCATATGTGGTGACGCGTGTCAAAAATGGGTTAATTTATGTTTAAAAGCTACGAATGCGCTTGGGTGCGATATTGGAAGGCGCATTCCTTTTCTCTTCCCCGTGAGTGGCTGGCAATCGGTCCGTTTTCCATCATCTGATCGGTTGGTTGCGGGTCGGGACGTCCTGTCTTTTATGCCCGGCCGCCATTCGTCGCCATCGACATTCTTCTGTCATCTCCCCTCTTACTCCCTCGTGATCGTCCCGGACGTATTCCCCTCCCACCCATCCACCTACTTACTCCCCCTTTTCGTCATCCCGCCCAGTCCTAATTCACGCCCCACTTTGGCATTGTTGCGTCCGAGGCGGTCGGGGGCGAGCGGTTGGATGAGATGGATGACATGGCCGCCCTCCGCCGCTGTCGTTTGCTCTCCGGCCAATTTTACCCTTCTTCCTCTCCTTTTCGTGACATTATCCATCCCCTCCCCTTCCCATTTGACGAGGACGGTGGCGTTGCCAATGGATATTCTTGCGATAATGGTGATTTTGGTTGTAAACGCGGGTGTTCAGAGCTATGGCGACGGATCCGCGCCACCGTGACCGGAGATTGACCTCACATTTTCCTCCGTGCGCTCCACATATACTGACTTTGTGGTTCTAAATAGGTACTAGTGTCCTGAGAAAATCGACATAATATTGGATGTGCGATGTTGTCATTAGAGGCGGGTATATTAACTAAGCACTAATGCCGTACCAACTGCTCTTCAATGAGAGTTCAATTATGCAAATATTATTTCCTAGAGTTACTTATTTAAATTCAGAGCTGTGCTGTCGTCGTGGCTTGAACATGGGTGTTCGGCGCGCGAAGTTTGGCAACTGCGTTCGTTCTCAGCGAGTCCCATGCTGTCAATTACGTGTCGAACTCTCCGCATGAGTTCGCTCATACGCGAGCTTAGCAACTTTTCAGACAGCATCTTGTGGAATCACTGCTATGGGGCTGAACATATTTGTCTGTAGGATCGTGAAATCAGTGCCCTTGTCGCCTGCATGTTTATTGCAACCACTGGAACTTTCAAGAATTCAATTATTCATTCTCGATTTTTATTTCTATATCACTGTACGGTCGCAGATGAGACTGGTTTTTCGGCTTCAAATCATCTCTGGCATATGTCCATCTTTACCGAAGTCAATGATATTTTTCTGGATAATTATTCTGAGACGGCATGTTAGGCGGCTATTTAAGGATCAAGGCCGCTATTACATGGTTTTAGAATTTCTTCCGAGGTTGTGCTCCTCAGAAATTGATCTTTGCCCTCACTGGCCATGCAAATAAATTGAAGACTATTCCGTCATTATTCGCTCAAATGTTAGGATGGTTGTATGCAGATGTCCATTCTGTCCTGTCTTCCTCCTCTATGCCATCGTAGCTCTTTTGTTTCTTAAGACGTTTTAGTAGGCCTTCGTATTCGTCCCTCGTTTTAGGGAATTCCCTTTTATGTAGTATGCTCCTTATAAAATTCGGACACATTTGTTTGAATATCCGCTAGGACTTAGTCTTCCCCTTAATGCTCCATGTGGTTTCCTCTTCCTTTCTTTTATTCCTTCCACTTTATCGTATCTGATCCTATCCCGTCATTTGACATTCAGTATTCACCTCCAGCATCGGAGGCTGGTTTCATACACAGCGAGACATCAAACGGACCGCTGAAATATATACTCCTCGGTGCTACTGGTTAAATATTCACATCTCTTTACGGGAGACCCCTGCCATTCTTAGGGGCCACAGCAGGGCCCCCTGCATGGGCAAATCCTTATTTTCTTTGACCCTGGTCGTCTATAATGTGGGACGATTGGTTGGGTGCCGTCTGTTCACCCATGATCTCTAGTTAGGAGGCTAATGTAATGGAGCTCCCGCAAAAATAACTGTTGTTAGCCATTAGTCTGTGTCCTTAGCTTCAATAACTTTGCTGAGGACGAAAATTGTTGAAAACATTTTCATATCATAGTTTGCGATTCATTTTGAGTTCTCAGATTACACGCTGATTCATAATTTTAGTTACTCTTCAAAGAAGTATTTGCGATGCTTCTGCCCTTTCGGTTGGAATTTGTGCGTGTTTACGAGGTTTCCTTTGCTTCTTCAGGTAGAAATCACGACTTTGATATTAACTTTGTTCCTCAAAGTCTGAAGCCGTGGGACATGATTTGGAAACAATATATTTTTATTTCTCAAGGTCATATGCCGCGTATGCATAGGAGTGGAAACAACATCATGCCATAACCGTATATGGATTCAATTTCCCCTGTTTTCCTACCATCGACTGTTTTCTGTACAGCCGGAAGTCCACGGAGATGGATTTTAAACGTGATCGTGGTAATGGAAGCGGAATTATTTGCATATTCGCGTCCCGGTGACGTCGTTCTAATATTCGGTCCTACCTTTGTAGTGTCCATTTCATCGCGCTGCGACTTGTACCTGAAAGTAAATGAAAATACAGTTGTTGATACAACCGTATTCAACGTAATACTTGTTAAGTGTTCGTAGGAGTAAACTTGCGTAAAGGCGTGCCAGTGTTCACCATTAACCGTGTGATTGGTGGCGTTTAAATGTCTGATTCTAGAAAGACATAACACCAAATTTTAATCGCATCAGACTTAGCGTGAGTTTCGAATACCTTCCGTGGGCGTGGCGGTCAATGGAGAACTTACATCGACACCCGTGTTTAATCGATAAAAACGTTAGCACCGAATGTATTTTTACTCTTTCATAATGTTGCATTTTATTGCGCTACTTGCTTTAGATCTAAAGTAATGTTTCTCTTGCTGGACGAAGTATTCAGCGAAAGGTGGCACTTACGGAAAATTACCATCAGTTGTTACTAAAACAACGTAATTTCTGTGTTGGGTTAGATGAACTGTTATTCTCCCGTGTAATATACATGGAGGCGCAGGGTTGCGGTTATTCTTTTGAATTTCGTTTCTTAAATTCTCGCCATCGTTTTTTGAATGCCTTGTTCTTAATGGGAGGGTATAAAGTACATGTAATTATCTGCATGTTTTGTTCGTTAATTTATTGGTAATTGGCTCGTTAATTTACATCATCAGCCAAAGGCAGGATGTTTTTATCCTTATGACAATTTAGTTTTTGTATCATAGTTGCGTTCGTTCGACTCATAGTTGCGTGTGAGCTACGTTAACAAGTCCGCTTGTATGCCTCTGCTTTCGATACTGATACCTTCGCCTTCCTGTCAAGTTGGAGGGTGGTAATTTTTAGTGAAGTCATCACTGAACCGGCTCCGAGTCCGGGTGAGTTGAAAGACCCCTTCGTCGTTATCCTTCCCAGAAAAAAGCCCTCCCTTTTTATCATTTGTATTCATTGCGTCAACGAAGTAATGGCCCCGCGGTGATATTTTTATGCTCTAATTTGGCTATCAGTCAAGGTCGGGCGTTTCTCACTGCGGTCAAACTACTCCCGTTATCAGTCCCGCGGGCGGCACTCTTGCCTGTTGCCGTCGGGGTGTCCGCTATTTGTAAATTTTATGCGTTCCGTTCGTATTCCTCTTCGGTTTGGAGGTTGAAAAAATCGAGTTTGATGAGCGTGGGGGTGTCTTTTGGGCGTTGATAATGGAGTGGCAGCCATTGACGGGTGATATGGTGATTCATTGCCAGTGCTGAATTTTGGCAAAACTGTGTAGTGTGAGAAGTTCCGGCTTCTGTTGCCGGTCATGCGTTTTCTTTTTTGGTAATTGAAGAGGACATTCGTTAGTTATATTTTCTCCGTATATCATCAGGTCGAATATAGATTAGGTTTTCTGCAGCTCTCCCTCACATTTTCCCTTCACTATTCTTCTTTTCGACAGCCTTCGTAATTCATCTTCACGAATTATGTTTTATTCTGATGGTGGAATCAGACAATGCAGCTCGGGAGGCTAACTAACTACATAACTAACCCTCATTGACTTTATCATAGAAGGAATCTGAAAAACATTCAATTCCCATATTTTTATTTACTAATAGCCTTGTGTATGAATAGTAATAATAATTTTTATTCCTTAAGATAAGACGAATATCATTTTTAAAAAGGTGAAATTATATAGAAAATCAAGGAATGTAGGCACCCGTTGAGACTATAGTCTAGTTTTCGGGTTGCCGACTCACTATTCAATGGAACTGGTCTGGTCTGTGTTATATTCATTAAGTTACCACTTACGTAAATGTTGGGGCACATTTATAACAAGACCATACAAAGAGTGAAAATTTACAAAAAAGGAAAATGTACTACTAGGAAAAAGTACCAAACTTCACATAAAGACTTACATCACCGTTCATATGTTGGTGGCTAGATCATATTTCCCAAGGTATGTGGCAAGTGAAAACTCTGATATCTAAATCTCAAATCAAGATTTTATGTTGCTCAAAGTACAACTAAGGAAAGGAAACTTCGTAATGAAATTCGAGACCGGCATGGTAGGTGGCTGGAGGATGTGATAAGGTTGAGGGACTGCTGATAGGAGGGAAGGATGCTGGGCATGCGAGGAAGAGGAAGGAGGAAAGGTTTCATGGACAGGAAGAAGAAGGGTAGATCGTGTCTATGCTGAGGCGAAAAAGTATTTCCTAGAGCGAGATAGGCCCATGGCAAATTAGATAACCGGGAGTTGATTCTCAGACATTCAATAAATCCTGCCTAAACTGGTAGAACACTTTTAAAAAAGTACAATTATTGGTTTAGCTAGGTTTTCATTTTGTTACGGCTCGAAGATCAGTACAATATTCCCAAATGTCCTCATGCCGTCAGGGAATAAAATGGTTACCTACTGGCTTCACTGGGTCGTTCTTCGTATTTTCCGCTCACGACAGCGACGAGGCTGTCTGGATACAATTCCATTGTCTGAATAGTTTTCATCAGTCGTGTGGCCGATTGTATCAAAACCGCTCTCGTTCCACTTCTCCAGTGCCTGTCCTTATTCCTTGGAAGTTGCGTTATTGATCTTGACCCACTGCGATATGTATCCCCTTGTTCCTCGGTAACTATGCGCCACTCTCGAATGCATTGTGAAAGTCGGCACTGTTTAAGCATCCACTTTGTTCGCCGGCCTGGAATTGGAGTCTAGAATTAATTCCTGATTGGATTCAATCCTTGAGTTTTCAGCCCATTCCTCGTTTAATCGCTGCTTTTCAAACTGCCTCATTTTCTGTCCTTCACTCCGATATCGAATTTTGTCGTGTCCAGAAACTGAACGCTTGTTATTATGGTCACTTCAGCAGCTCGTGAGATAAATGGATCTCCAATATATTGTGCTGTAACAGGTCATATTTGTATAATATTTCAAGTTGGCCGTTTTTCTTTCATTTTTGCATGAGGTCAAAATTAATCTGATGTCATGTCATAATGCCCCTTGAAAGATTCTGAGAAGAAATCAGTTCCGGAAAACTTGGTAGTTTGGTTAAGGAAACATAATGTTAGATACCCTCCCTGGTCTGGAAAATTATCGGCTAGGGTCCATATTGTAGGATACAAATTATGATAGAACCTAGTATTTGATGTATACTGGACAGGACGCTGGATGTTGAAAAAGCATATCCTCCGGTGAAAATATTACCTTAGAAGCCGCAGATATGACGTTTATGACTGTGGTATAATGCTGCCTCCGTTTTGAAAGATACACATGTAGAGTTATTGTGAGCCTACTCCTTCCCTTTACAGCTAACTTAATTAATTTATTTGGGATCTCGCCGAGTTGCTGAAAATCATTCAGGTATGAAATTGTGTCGATATGATCCAAGCATCCTCTCCTCTATCCTTCATGAATGCAGCGCTTGTGGAATCCCGTGAAATATGTACTCTGGCTTGGACTAAGAAGTAATTCCCATTTAGGGAACTAATTTTATGCAACGAACATAAATAGCATTACTAACCTCTCGTCAATGCAGTGGGGAATGCGCTCGCGTTATGCGCATCCGTCGGAAGTTATTTCACTCGCCAGTCGACGTCGGCGTAATGGCGCAAAGTCATGTCTGTCATGATTGGAGATTAGTCGAAATGTGATTAGTCGGGAAGTCGATTAACTAATCTCCGCAGACCTTTGTGCCGCGTTGCATTAATATGCAGAAGCAGCGCTCGTCTGCCATTGGGAAGACACCCGAGTGTCGGATCTTATCGGGAACGTTTTGCTCGTGCATCGTGCGTCTCTTCAGTCAACGTTTAAGCGTGTGGCAATAGCCTCCGAGAAATATTCAATAATTTACTCGCTCAGTGACTGATTTCATGTTTTCTTAAGACGTCCATCACGCGAGATCAAACTTGAAAAGCTTGAAGAATTCGCCGCCGAGGTCGCTTCGAGGTCCCCGATGCCGCGTCGACGAGGTTACAAGGGCCTCTTGCGTAGGTGCTGTCGCTGTAAACACGGCTTAGGAAGGAGGTAGACATTTTCAAAATGTCACAGCGTCTGAGTAACAGGAATGTGGTTCTAACGAGAAGTTGATTTCCGAGCTCCTTTTTTCTAGGCGTTCGTTTCTGGAGAAATAATAAGTATGTGCATCATTTTCGCGGGCGCGATTTTCTACGGAGCTTGCTTTTTTCTTTTGATCAAATTTCATTCTCTTATCTCGTTTCTTAGATTCAATTGTGAATTGCGTACTCACATTGATCTCAATTGTCACTTCGGGTGAAAATGGAGAGATTGCTTCAAGAAGTAATGGTTGATGGTCTTTAAAATTACGGGCGAAGAGATACTTATTCCATCATTTTACCCCACACAATGTTATCATGCTCCGAATGGCTATGAAATTATGTCGATGTCGTCATATCTCCCATATCTTTCTTCGTAATTTCGAATACTATGAAGTTGCTCGGCGTCTTCAGATGAGTCGTGTAATTTTAGTATCTATTCTAACATTCCTCAATATATCTTTACTTTGTCCCTTTTTGGAAGGGAAATTGTAATGGATTGATTGTTTTTGCCTCCTTAATGTCGCTGCTGGAATTAGGGCCAATTATTTGACTTCAATGGGGGGAAATTAGAGTTATTGACTGACAGTATATACCTGTACGCGTTACTCGGAAGTTGAATTCGATTGCATTGTGCGATAGACTTGGAAAATCGGCTTACTTGAATGGCTGTCTGGCTCTAAACAAACAGTTCGATCAGCTTTACAATATAGTCTACGAACAATTCGCTCATTGGTTGATATTATTTGCAATGCGCCGCTTGGAACTTTTCTAGTGACACCACAACTTATTTTTCCCTACACGTAACGGGATCATGCCTGAATCGAGGAAATCGACGCTAGTACTGCCTAGATCTTACTAATAATTTCATGCATCAGCAATTTCATTTTCCTCCACTATTCCACCTGAATCTTGCTTAACTCCCGTTTGTGCGTGGCTGCAATATAACTACCGACGCTAGTAATTTCGGAATGCAAAAATGTCATTCGTCAGTTCGTTAGTCTGTTAATTTTCTAATATTTTAGTATATTTATCGGAACCATTGCATAGGTGCTGATATATTTAATTCCTCTGTGTGAAGAAGAGTTGTATGCAAACTTTTGTTATCTATTTCGAAAGTGTGAGTTTACAAAAATGTTTCATTTAATGTCAAATTAAGCTATGTAGTTAGAGAAACAATTCAAAGCATTCGGTTTATTCTTTACCGGCGAGTGCATCAGGGGAAAACCTCTTGGTCATCTGTCATGAAATGATAATGACCATCGGTAGGGCTGTCGATTGGCAATGCTTGCTCCGAATTCCGCTCAAAAGAGTGGCGTCAGGGAAATAAATCATTGCTGGGTTAAGAATGTGACACATCCTTCTAAGTTGAAGGCCAGAGCATTAATTGAACTTTGGTCGGCCTAGGAGACGAAAGCGATGAAATCATCTGTACATATCTAGATATAAATGGAGAAGCAGTTATGAAAGCGCCATAAAAGAGGCTTCGGAGAAGTTTGCCTTAAAGTTCCACCTTCTTGTTTTCGATGAGCATTATCAACATTCCATTTCACTCTACGGACGCGGGCCCCCGTAAATATGTATTCTGAGTGATTCAGCGAAGTTGAAAATGTCGTTCAACAAAAATTCCAGTTTTAGTACAGTATTATACAGGGCGATAATCAAACACGAAAATCACAACTAGCAATGCTGTCATGAAATTCATTCTATCCTAATGTTTAATCATATTTAAGTGAAATACTTATATATTTTCTTCTGGTCTTCGCCTTCCGTAAATAATAAATTCTCAGGCTTCTTTTGGTGGAACAACATTGCTTCATTTGTTTGTAAATGTATTCACTTTTTAGGTTTCGACCCAAGTTAAGTCATTATCAAGATTTGAACTTGATAATGACCTAACTTGAGTCGAAACCCAGGTCGTAATTATAAAAGCCATTGTGGAATATTACAAAGTAAATTTATTTACCAACCTTCGCCTTCCATGTCCCTTTCTTGAAAAAGACTAGTTGGCATCGTTAATATCCATCTGAAACGGAATCGGCCGCTACCAGACAAGGATTAACACATCTTTTGAATCCAAGCCAGAATAAATCTAGAGTTCTTTGGCTTTAAAGTAACGGTGAGTTATATTTCCCAAGGTTTTCAAAACGAAATGACAGTTCTCCTGCAAGGACTATGGAATAGTGGACATCACGAAATAAGACACTCCTTCGACCCCTTTTCATGGTTCCTTTTTATTTTAAATTCATAGCCAACTGATATTACGAGAGTATGAGTCTTTCCAGTCGTATTAGTGCTGGCCCATTGCTCTATATATACTACGAGGAGAATGGTCGGGCCTGTTTTTGACCTTTTTCTTCGGGATCGGCTAGTTCTTGCGATTTTGAGTGAAGATACTTCTTAGTCATATCAATTTACTCAAATAATTAAAACCCTGGGTAAAACTATTTTATAGAACTAGAAGTCTCTGGGACATATTTGGGATCGATTTATCGCATAGTTGGCGAGATATTACTAATTTAAAGCTACCGTTTGTACGCTGCGTTGTACGGCAAACAACGAAATGCAAGCACTAAATTTCTTTTATCGAAAGAGATATACTAAAAAATACCTCCAAATAACTACATTTGAGTATATTGCCCACATTTACAGCTAATTTCGCAAATTCTGGACGATTGACCGCATATTTATTTTGAGGGAGGGAATATAAAACTTAACATAATTGTAAAAATACGTCGCTAAATTCAAAATACGGCGATACTGCGGGAATCGTACGAAATATCATTTTTTTATGTTCTAATACGATGATGTATTTCATTATAATGCAAACTTTCCTACATTCCGAAAATGATTTTATCGATTAATAATTGATAAATTAGAATCGACTTTTTTGCTTCTGGTATTTGCAGTTTAAAATGATTTGCGTTGTGGAATGAGTCTACCTTAGTTTTTTCAATGCGATTTTAGTGTGCCGTGGTACAGTTTGGTGCATTTTGGAACGATGTCCATTTGATGTGATTGATGTAGCGGTGAGATCCGTTTGGCGGCCAGGGAATTGTGTCCGAGTGTTGTTCTCGGCGGTCAGAGCAAATTCGTGCAAACATTCGTGGGGACAAAGCGCGAAAGGTCTGAAGCGACAATGGAATAAGTCTGTGGTCGAGGTAATCTCAAGCGATCTCGGGGACCGAAAAAATGCAACCGTCCCATTTTTTGTGCTAAAATAGTGCCCAGCAACGGACTTAATGAGTAGGGGAATTATTGTGTAGCAATGCCCATTACTCTTTGCCAAAGTTAACGTCTCGTCCCTCGGTTAGGGCTGGGTGGTTTTCCAATATATTTGTTCCCACATCAACATTTTTTTAATATTGGGATTCCCGAATCACAATTTTGGAACGACCAATACCGGTATCCTGTATTGGATATTGGTGGTCGGAAAAACCAATATTGTATATTGAAGGACCAATATTTGCAATTGGAATATTGAATTACCAGTGTTAAAAATTCAAGTATTGGTTATTGGAATCCGGCGAGAAGGGTGGTCGGAGAGCGTCCTGATCTTACATTGGTTTTTTGTTTTATTAACTGACTTTTACATCGTCAATAAAGTCCCGTTTTCGAATTACCCCCCTCTGTTCTAATACACCTATGCTACCGTTTTTTTGTTTTTTACCTGTTTATATTTCTATGTTCAATATTTTCCCATTCCAATATGTTCAATATTTTCCAATATTTCATTTTTTCATTATTTCCAATATTACATTATTTCCAATGTTCCAATATACCAATATTTTCCAATATTCAGTAGTCCAGTACAGGTTATTGATATTGGTCCATTTTCAATATTTTAAGCTATTGGACATTGATATTGGGATTCAAATACAGCCCAGCCCTTCCCTCGGCCGTTTTAACGCAATCTTTGCTACCTATCCAGGGTGAGCGCGTTATTAGATTTGCGGCTAAACCTCGCCTTTTCTTTCGTTTCGGAAATTCTGGCACTGGAGTTGGTCTCGCCGCGCCGTTCCTGATTTGGATACTTTCATAAGGTTGTCCAAGAATCGAGTAAAATTCTCGCTGAGTCCTTGACCAGAAAAACCCGATACTCGCCCTCGATGAAGAGTCGTCCCGGGACGTGAGGTTTGGTGGAATCGTGTTTGGATTTTAAAACCTGCTGGCTACTTTGGAACCAACACTTCGGAAAATGCGGTGCAATGAGTTCATTTATCTTACATCAATCCCATCATTGGATAGTCAAGTTTTTCTCTCTTTATATTGCACTAATCGCATTGAAATGTGTTACCGAAAAGAAATTACTTTGAATGAATATTTGCTCTTGTAGTGAATTGATTTTTTTCGTTCTCGACGTTCAAAATGATTGGTGCTAATTTACAAGTGTAAACATTTGGTACCTTATTAAATTCTCAATGGTGTATCGATAAGAAAATTTTAAATTGATCAAAATTTTTATTGATACTTCCTACTGAGTTCCTTAGTTTAAGTGCTAAATTCAAATGTCAAATTGAATTAATATGAATGGATGTAAAAAAATTTATCCTGAAAATATCTTTAATTGTTTTAGTGTGATTGCGAGTTTGTTGCTTTTTAGCTCCTGCTATACGAATAAGGAAGAAAGAAATGCCCCCTTGATTTCTCTGATGCTTGGCATTGATGTCGATGAGGACATAAATTAATTTTTAGACCCAAGTCTAAAAACTCTGAAAAACTCTATGTAGCCCACATTTTTTTGACCGAGGTCCATCGCCGAAAAGAGCGACGCGATTCCTTTTGCGTTTTCATCATTTGGCTTTGATCGCTCCGTCTTGGTTGGATACATTATAATTCCCAAACCGGTTCCCTTGCTTCGGTTGTCTATTCCATGAAGAGCTTACGGCCGAATAAAGAATACCAGCTGTTTTTTGTCCGACGCATAGTTACAGTTCTTGTGCTCAGTGGCTTTTTTCACATTACTGATAGAGTATTGAGGGGATTACGGTGGTACACATATATATCAGAGCGTTTTTTTCAAGCTGTGTCGTGATGTTTCCAGACCGGTACTAGGTAAAATTCTCTTCGTGGATAGTGTTGTTAAGGTAGTCCGGGCGAGATAGTTCCCTAGTCAAAATAGAGACCATGTTCGAACAATACGTTTTGATTTCACCAGCTGTAGGACGCAATAGTTAAATATTTCGTTATTTATGGTGCAATTATATAGTTTTGTATGACAGAAATGGTAAGTAATTAAATGAAAGTATCAGTATGAATCTTTAATTTGACTCATTTTTTTCAATTTCATCTCATTCAGTGCGTTTGAAACTCCTTTAAAACGGAAGATATTTTGTGATGCCCAAGAACCTATTGCGGTGACAATGTGATTAATTGTCAAATATAGTTGAGAAAACATACACACTACACGCTGTTAGTTGTTTACGACGTCTAATTGTTATAAATTCCTCATTTTGTAAATAATGTTTCTCAGGAGTGCATACACGTACCATTTCCCATGTGTAAGGGCTGGTATATTTTGGCAAATATCTCCTAAAGTAATATGGTAAGGGGTTGAATTTTTGGTGTCATTAGAAGGGTGAGATATTTTTCTTTGAAATGAGACCAAATTCATTAATTTCTAGGTAAAACGACATTTCGCTCCAACTACCTTAAGCTTTGCTCCATTGGGATTTTTCAATGTGTGACTCACGATTTCATCATGAGAAGCGCAGTCACCGAAGAATGAAATTAAACGACAATTGCTGTCGACTGGACTTGCCATGGAATTTGATGGTTCATTTTTTTGAGGATGGATGGAATATAGAAGTATGGTTTTGACATCCTGGGGTCAAACTATCAGGCGATTTTGGCATTGGTTGATTACTTTCCATGTATTTGCTTAAATTTTGATGGGTTTGTGTGCCACAGTCACCTTCAGTTTATTCAGAAAACGGCGGCTTAGTTTGACAAATACTTTCACGGAATGCCTTGAATATCGGATCTTTAATTTAATTTTGCCTTGGTAACAACAACCATCGTAGGCGGCGTGATTGAAGCTGGTCATTTCATTTGCGCGCGTCACCTTGTCGAAATTCACTCTAAAGGTTATGAACTGGCTGTAAATTTAATTAAGTGCTCATCATTCGTCATTGCCAAAGCACCGCTGTCTCCTCTCCTTGAATTTCTCAATTTTTTTGTTCCTTCTTGTTTTCCGCTGTGAGAGATTTTCATCTTTCACATTTCTGTCGTTTATTGTCCCTCGTAAAATGTCCTGGCGTGAAGATCAGGGTCGGGAATTAAAAGTGAAAATCAGATGCGGTGTTCCGCTCTTCGCCGAGGACATCCGCGGCCCGGTGAGCCGGTCATTGTTGCGCGCCCGAGTCGCGGAAACGTGGAAACGTTCCGGTGGGCGGGACTAATCATTTCAAACGTTCGGTCATTGGAGTGAGAATTGCCCCGTGAGCAGGAAGAGAAGCGCGTCGACCGAGCTTGCTTGTTATGCTGCCACTTGTCTCGTGAATTGGGGAAAGCGCGGGAATAATTGTGACTCATTTATTTTATTTAATGGACGCCCTTTCAAAACCAAATTAGAATTTTGGCGGAAATTCTAATTTGGTTTTGAAAAGGCGTCCATTAAACCCCACCCCTCCCCGCTGGTGAAATACCAAATGTTCAACTCAAGTCAACGCACTTGCTTGAACACCTGAGCGAACTTCCTTTAATCCATAATACCTGTAGCGAGGGATATGCTTATAGTCGCGGATGATATAGCTATGTTAGCAGAAAGTGAAGAAGATCTTCATAGAATATTGAATGTAATGAACAGGGTAATGTGAAATGATAACAACATGAAAATTAACAGACATAAGACAAAGGTTCTAATTGCGATTTAGGAAAATATGGTAGCAAATGCAAAATTGGAAAATGTTACCCTTCTGGGAAGTAAAATTACACGGGATGGAAGAAGCACAAGAGGTATAAAATGTAGAATCAACCAAGCAAAATTAGTATTCAATAAAACCCCTATTAACGTCGAAAAAAAACATAAGTTTGGAGATAAGGAAAAATCTTAATGAAGACCTTCGATTGGAGTGTGGCGCTATATGGAAGCGAATCGTGGACTGTAGG
Source organism: Ceriagrion tenellum (assembly GCA_963169105.1). Classification (NCBI taxonomy): domain Eukaryota; kingdom Metazoa; phylum Arthropoda; class Insecta; order Odonata; family Coenagrionidae; genus Ceriagrion; species Ceriagrion tenellum. The sequence continues at coordinate 129,646,256 of OY720637.1, forward strand.
GGAAGGTGAAATGAAAAGACTTATCCTTTGAAGCATGGTGTTACAGAAGGATGATGTAAGTAAGCTGGGCAGAAAGGAAAACAAAGAAATCTTGGAAAGAGATCAATAAGGAAAGGAGTATAATAAGAATCGTCAAAAAAATGAGCTAAACTTATTGGACGTTTACTACGGAACGATACTCAAAAGAATAATTGAAGGAAAAATTGAGGGTCCGAATTGCAGAGGAAGAACCCGGCTAGACTACATGAGCCAAATTATGAATATTTCCAATGCAAAACATATTGCGACCTGAGACGGAAAGCTGAGAAGAGAGATGAATGGAGGTCTGCTTCCAACCAACTCGGGGGTTGAAACGGAAGAAGACCTGTAGAGATGTCATCATTATTATTTTGCAAGATTTTAAAGACGTATTTTAAGATTTATATTTTCCGGAAGATAGTGTACTGATCGAAATTAACTGTTGGGTTGTATCTTCTGAATTAGCATTACTAAATACGATTAGATGCCTTTTACGCTGGATGTTGTGAGTTGATTGTGTTCCACTGCCCATGAATGTAAACTTTGTTGACGTTGTATGTACTAGAAAATTTTGTCTCGACTCCTTAACATCCTTATCGGATAATTTGGTAGTATACGGATTACATGAGTACACTCTTCTTCAAGAGTTGTCCCTGTTTATTTTGACCATCAGATATTTTGTTCCTTTTTATATCGTATTGAAATCCTCGGTTGCCCTTTTCATGATATGTATTTCGTCCCATCCGTTGTGATTTGTGTTTAAGGATTCTTATCCAGGTGGGACTTTTAACTCATCTACCACCGACAGTAGCGAAGTCGTGACGGCAGTGCCTCAACGATACGCCTTTTTGTTTTTTTTCTCAAAACTGGTCTTTGATGAGGCGGTGACGTCAAGACTCGATTCATTGTCGAGGCTTCGCGAATTTTCCTCTCCATCCTGAATAAGGCCTCCGGGCCCCAATCCATTGTCTTTCGCGTGAAACTTTAACGCCCTTTTTCAACGATGAATTTTTAGCGAATGTCCTTGGATACCCATTGTTATAAGTTGCGAATTTCCCCGTGGTGGTTTGACCCTTCCCCCTCCTTTTGTGTGAGCGGAGACTTCTAATGAATGTCAACTCCTTCTGTGTACCGTTAGAAAGTCTGTGTTTACTGTGAATCATGTCGTGGGTATTTCGGAGTAGTTGCGAATTATAATACTGGAAAATCAGTTGTCTATATTTGTAGTGCTTACTTTTCTATAGTGCTCTAATTGCAGTAACTCCTTCACCCTGTTGAACTAAGCCGAATGGTATTTCTTCTTCCGTTGCATCTTGTGGATTGCTTGTTCTTTTACAAACGATGCGACTAAGAAATTATGGAAATGTATTTTTTAAAGTTTTGTTATACGTTAAGTCAATGCCCACACTCTCAGCCTCAGTTAGATAGATAGGGAATATAAATCGCTAATCAAAATTACCACCATGAATAAGGTTTTGATGGAGGTTTATGTCAGCTCCTGATCTCAGAAGTATGCGAAGTTATTGAAGTATTTCAAAAATGTTTTTTGTGAACGCGGAAGATTATGGGATAATATATAAAAATATATAAATATCCTAAAGTGACGAGAGCGCAGATCGTAGTGTCATCGTGTCTTCAATTTAATTATTTTTCAAATAAGTCAAAAAAAATCGTCGGCCATTCATCAATATAGTGCATATGTTTTGCAGTGAAACTCATCCTGCATGCAACTGTGGAAACGAGACTATAATTATATTAACAATAATTTTTTTACTATAATTATATTAACAATAATTTTTTTACTCTAATGAAAGTTGGCTGGGCCTGCAGTTTTTAGAATATCGAAATCATGGGTAGTATTTATTTGAATAAATTCGAATCGGCGTGACACCCTCATAATTGTTAGAAACTATTTAAATGATACGAAATGTGTCATTCCGTGTTAGGAAGAAAACCAGTTCTTATTTAATCGATTGATTTCGCATTATAAGTCATTTTCTATAAGGCTACGTGTTGAAATAGAATTAATGTGCCTAAAAACATATCGCTATGATGTAATTTTTCCCGTAAATCGATAGTTTTCACTAATGAGAGCACAAATGCAACGTTGCAGGCAAATATGTGCATAAACAAAAGCATCTCCATCCACGTTAAATCATTTTCTGCAGCAATGCTGACGGTTATTGATAAAATATGGTAAATTTGTTTAATGAACGAGTGCAGTAGAGCCGCAGATATCCTTGCCGAGTTCCTAACTTACTGAGTTCAGAATTAACCGAAGTCCATGCGTCAACATTTTAATATGGCGGCGCGGCGATCGTCAAGGCATTAGTTTTAATGCCTTGCAAATTTTCTATGGCGAGCTATTTTTAAGCCATTGTTATTAATTTTATTGAATAAACTCAAGTTTAAATGGAAACTTTACCGGACGTATAGTATTGCTATGCCCAGAAGGTCGGTATGATGCGAGGTTTTGGTTATCCGAAGACGCTCGCATCTCCATTGGCTCGATATGTAGACCCTGCTGTTTATATATATCTACGTATATTTCGCATCTCCTTGTTTCCGCAACCTCTACAAGTGGGGTGGCTACCCTCCGCAGTAGAATGTTGGCGGAAGAATGTTGTCTGGCGTCGTTGAATTTCTCAGTCGGGGAATCCACTCCTGCCGCTCCCTATTCAAAACTTTCACTTTCTCCTGCCGCCCATATCGCCAATGGCCGACTCCGCCATTGCTAATTGTTCGTGGGGCATTTCCCCTCCGCCCTCCCCTCCCGTCTGATGTCGTTTGTTTAGAATAGAGCCAGCCAAAGTGTTGCGTCACTTATCGTGTCGTGGCGTCTTTATAAATACATGTTTCGCACGTGCACTTAAGAGTGTGTGCAGACGCATCGCTCCTAAAAATAGGCCAGAATTATAACGCGTTCGCGCCATTTCCTTAAGGAGCCAGCCTTCTTAACGGTCTTAATCACCATTTACGAGTCCCCGAGAAATATATTATTCATTCATCCGCTGCCGTATTACGAGTCTACGACGCTTGACTGCGAAAGAATGTGTGCTGCTGCTAGGAACTTAGTGAGGTTGACCGCGGTCTGGTGAATGTTACGGTGCTTTTGAGAAGAGAATGATAGGAAACTCGCGATACGAGGGATTACTGAAGTAATTTAAATGCGCCATCGCCAATTTGGAATAGATTATTAAATATGTTAAATTACTGTCCATATACATCTTTCTGACATTTTTACATGTCGGAGTTATTCAACTCTCGAGCGACGTTGATCGCAGTTTTTTTATCTACAGATGTGAAATGGAAATGACTACCAGAAGAGCGCTGCGTTATTCAAAACATTTGTGTACAAATGTCGCGCGATGTCCGTGTTGAGTGGATCATTTCATTCGAAAACAAAACAGACTTTATCTTCTTTAACTTATGGCTTTTCAGAGTTGTTATTGTTGTGTGGGCTATGTGCAAACTAATTTTAGGAAACCAGCGTTCGACTGTTGATATGGGTAGCCGGCCCACCAGCGCCTCTGGTATCCCACGGGAAAATCAGCGCACGGTTTCTTTTTTCCTGTAATACAATTAGTGTTTGCGTGAAGGTCGATTTTTACACCATCACCAGGCTGCTTATTGAAAGTCGCTTGTCCATTAACACTGTATACCGATCCTCTTGGTTTTCTCGTAGAGGCAACATAACGACGATATTATGGTTGCTTTTAAGCCGAGTTGCTCCAGTCCAGCTTCAAGTCGTTGTGAAAGGTCGACTGAGTATTTTATTTAATTAGTCGCGCGTTGAAGCAAGTTACGTTGTGTCATGTTTCTGTTGACGAGTCACTGCTCTGAATTCAATTTTGCTTAGTGGAAACCATAGTATTCGCCCGGAAAAAAGTTACTGTGTTCAAGTTTTTTAAGGAATGGAACATTCGTTCCTTGGCGGCTAAGTTTAAATAGCGCTAGACGGTTGTAGTGGTACTATTTTTTGTGTGAGGCATTCGATATTAGACGGCGCGCTGACCTCGAGTAGTGCCAAGAATCGCGAAGGCCAACAAAAATTGGCAGTAATAATGTCGCTCATCGGTATTGTTTACATAACATTCTAAACAATCTTCAGAAAACCAGTTCTAGAGGACACGAGAAAATATTTTTCCTGTTATAGTTCACACTGCTCCCCCAAAGATTATTTAGGTATCGCATAGCTCCTTCGCCGGTATTCTCTCAATACGCTGGGCCATCCATCCAATAGGCCTGCCTGCTTGTGATTTGTCGCTGGATCAGATGGAAAGTAACTGTCGTACATACATTTGGAGTCTAAACGGAACAGTATGCCTCAAATTAGGGCGTTAGGATAAGTACTTTCCAAAAACCTAACGATCAGCTGGGAGAATACTCTAGTGAAAATTACATTTTGCACTTTTCTGTACTGGTAATCGAAATGCATTTCGTTATTGAATTCGATTTCTTCCCTAATACGAAACTATTTTAAGAATGCTGAGTTCGGTTCGATTTTCATCTGGACTGACTGAAATAAGCAGAGTGTAAAACGGGCCTAGTGTGTTTTTTTACCCATCCACATATCGGAATTCTGACAAGTTACTCCGCCCCCCATCGCGTTAATACCCCGCCTCCAATTTCCAATTCGTCCGAATCAACTCAACTTTCAACTATATTTAGCGTCCAATTGAGCTAGTTTGAGGCGAAAAGATGACGGGCGAGAGAGCGAATGTCTGTCTGTCTCGGCGGATTCACCTCGCTCGCCAATCCAGTGGGTCAAGTACATGCGAGCAGCCAAAGTGTTAGGGGGAGGGAAACGGACACCTAATGCGGTGGTGACAAAACAAAACCATCCTGGCGCCGCAGCGAACAGCTTCCATCCGGTTGGGGAGTCAAGTGGGGCTGCGAGATCCCTCGGAACGGAAAAAAATGAATGGTGAGAGGATGGAAGTGGCTTCTAGCACCCATAGACCAACTCACTACTCCGAAAGGCAGCTATTTCACTAATACATCTACTTATTACCCTGAAAGCTGCCGCAAGGGTGTTTGGCAGAGTACGACTTATCACGTACATGAACTACAGTGAAGAAATTTGCTTTCACTAACATGCTTTTCATAATGGGTATGCTACAAATCCTACAGAAACTACTAAAATAATCTATAATGTAACTACGCAAACGTGTAACAAAAGTCATGCAGGGAACATGCAAAACATGGTGTTAGCACTACTCGGTAGATTTAGAAACATGCATTAGGGGGCGTATGAATTAATCAGCTACTCTGCCTGTGAACTAACCTACTTCAAAGTCTCAACGCAGCCATTATGGTCTATTATCGACGTTATAGCACACAATATACCTCAAATTAGGGCGTTAGGATGAGTACTTTCCAAAAACCTTGCAGGATGTATCCACGAACGTGCATTTCAAATCGCATCGTGTAAAGCGGTGAATTGTAAGAGTGCACGTTCGAATGCATGAATGTGAGATTGCAAAATAGCCCCTGCTCATCTTCAATTGTTATTGTACACTAGATTAAGAACAAATGCAGATTAAAATTTTGCAAGTTCTTGTCCCGTGTAAATCGGGCTTTTGGAGAGGCGATTTTTTTTCATTCGACCAGATTCTTTTAATTCCACGTGAAATGGTATCGCTTGAAGGCTTTATCTTCGACTCATACGAGGGTAAACTATGGTCGGCGATAGGCCGACGGATGATTAGTTTTTGAAGGTTTTGACGACGAACTATTGAAAATTTATCCATCGAATCGATATTTATCGATTTATATCAATATTTTTCAAGCAATTCACCACATCATTCCTTAGATGAGGGTCAACTATGGAAGGCGATAGAAGGCTTATGGAAAGGCGATTTTTTTTTCGTCAGACCAGATTATTTGAATTCCAATTGAAATTGTACGTATCTCGCTCAAACTCCCTTATTTTTCCATTTTTAATTTTTATGGTCTAAATCCATCCGCCGTAGTTTGCTTGCCACGTGGTTGCGGTGTTTCCCGGTATTTCTCATTCTATTTTTTTCACAATCACATAGTCCGCGGGATCCCGAGGTGCAGCTGGTTCGTCCTAAACGCCGAGGGCGAGTTCTTATCCGTCTGACCCATGTGTTGTCGTTCTCTCCCTCTCTTGCGCTCTGCGGCCTTTTTTTTGCTTCCCCCACCTACGTCTTTCCCGCTTCTTGCTCACGTCGTCATCCCCGCCGGCAACAATGGGTTCGTGCAAGTCCTTTAGTGCGTAAGCTATAAAAAAAATTGCTTGTTTAAACGTCGAAGACTGTTCGGATTGTGGTCGAATGGGAAATGGCTTCCGCAAAGGCATTCTTAATCCTTCGTTTTCGGTCCGATATGTTCACGTGACCGAAGATTGCTTGAAAACTTACGTTATCTATTCTAAGTTCTCACTTTGAATGCCATTCGTAATTGCCTGTGAGTGTTGCCAGGATATTTAAATTCGTAATGCAGTGTATGTACTTAAATAAACATAAACATTCAAAAATTGGATCAATATGAGGAGAAATTATAACAAAATTTAACTTGAGGCACAAATAAAGGGACTAAAAGACGAATTTTCCATCGCTCGCAGTATGTTGTTCTTTGAAGGGAGGAATACTTCCGTTTGGGTATGATAAGTTCATGTGGATTGGGTCGCGTGACAATTTTGACTGGCGTCCAAGTCAGCGAAAGAAAAACGAAAAAAATAAGTTAACCTGCCTCGGTTTGCTGTTTACAAAAGCTTCTTTTCATTGGATAGGCAAATATAAGAATATTTTTTGGCGTAATCCTCACCGATTTACCAGTTACAGTAAACACTAAGTGCAGTGCATCCTACTCTTTCGAGTGTAAAGGTTTTTGACGATTAAATACACTTATGAGCTCCGATTGGTTGAAATACCCTGGAAAGTAGGTAATGTCCGTACATATTTGTGAATAACAGATGTTTAGTTTCTTTCGAATCGGCGAAAAATCGACTGATGGAATGACGAGTTCATCTGTATTTTCTTCGTACGGCCTTTCTTTACTTTTTGTAACCAGACTTGGAACAATTTATCCTTCGTGAAGCATTTTTGGAAGTATCTTTTAACTTTAACATTTCGAATTCTCGATGCGTGAATGTTCTTTTCCTTGTCTTAACTACGGATGTATGCTGATTCCAACTCCTTTTTGCATTTTATTGACGCGGTTCGCCTGGTGGTATCGCAGATGATATTTCCATTCACTTGAAAAAAGGTTTAGATACACTCCCAAAATTTCCCTTCTCTTGTGACTCACGGTTTGGACTCAACGCTTTCCTAATTTCAAGTTTAATGTTTGTGGGAACTTCAAGCTAAGTTCAGGTGTAATTGAATAATCGGATAAAAAAAATATGTGCCACTATTTTCGCTATGTGAAAAGTAAAATTATTGAATTTCGATCCATCGATTAAATTCTTTGCGTCTTTTTCTGTTGTAAAATCCTTATGCTTGGTGAAAAATTTACTATTTTCGCGACTCCTATGCAAAAACTGGTGGCGTGTGCCGGAAGGACTCGATTGCCTAAAAGCCTCATGAAGATGGAGGAAGAGGTGAATCCCAAAGTTGATGTCCTCCTTGATATTCAACTTTTAAAAATCCCCTTTCATTGGTTGCTTACAGTGAAGGAATTTTAGGTTAGGGTGAACTTGGCATCATCCTTCGCGTGCTGTAAGGAAACAACCGTTTTTTTCCACATTCTGTTTCGGCCACACATTTTTTTGGCGTCGGCATTACAGTGACATGCGATCTGCTACCCATCCTGCGGTTTCCCTAAACAACCTGTCGCTTTAGTGCTTCTGTTTCCTTTCCACCCCAGCTCTTCTTTCGGTCACGGCTGATTTGTTTTCATAAAATCAGTGAGCTTGAAATGAGAGGGTGTGGATATTCGAGACCAATGGGAAGAGTTGTTGAATGATAGCTATGGGAATCCTAATTTCAGTCCGTATCACACGATACTCGATAACACCTCGAGGCCTGGCCAGTAGTGGAATGTGGAATAGAAAATGGTTTCTCAGTATCGTTGAAATTGAACTGGCGAAGAAGTTCATTCAAATTGTTGCGTATTTTTACCGTTAATATCGACTAGGTAAAATTTAGGCGACCAAACAACTATGTAGACAATTTCTGTTGATATTTGTTGCTGATTTAGCGACCAGCAACTAGTAATGGCTGCAAAGACATACCCAGAGAGACAATGGGATTGTGAAAAACATAATTGAAGGCAAAATAAGAGGGAAAAGTCCCTAGAGGACCAAGGAATAAGTTCATGGACCAAATAAAGAGGAAATATGTAGCAAGGTTCCAGGAGGCTAGGGAACTCGCATCAGACAAGGAGGGGTGGAGGGCTGCAGTCAATCTTAGGATTGAACAACCAATGATGATGATGGTGGAAGGAGGTATCCCAAAATAATCGTACCCAAAAATTGATCAATTGCTGTAGAGCAGCTGATCAGTTTGTTCGACCTCTAGTGACTGGTGAAAATTCATCAGTTACTTGAAAAAATTCACCAATTACTGGCGAGGAAATTCACTAGCTACCGGCGCGTCAGCTGCTGGCAAGTTTAGTCAACAGATACGGGCAAGAAAATTTGATCAGTTCCTTCAAACAACTATCTTGAACTCGCTTGAAACTTTCGTTCCGTAAATCAACTGTTACTGGTTAGAAAAAAATCTGTTTTTTTAAACACTAATCATTCTCTGGCGAAGGTCAACCAGTGACCGATGTATTTCACCAGTACTTTTTCATAGCGGATGGTAAGCGCTGATCGTAAAAGTGAATATCGCGTAGCGAATGTAATAGCTGACGCGATTGGTCGACTGCGAGTTGCAAATTAGTTGTATGCGAGAGTATTTATGTTGCAAGAGAGTTTGACGACGATCATCCTTGATATCCATTAATCGTACAGATTTAGTACCGTGCATGCAAGTGGTTATTCTGGAACTTGTGCAGGATAAAAATGTTCCTAACACAGCTTTTGGCTACAGCTATAGATTGCTAGGAAGTGTTTTTGATTCGAGCGCGCGATCGTGTTTGAGCCGGCCTCATTGTCTCATTGGCCCTCGCCGCGCGCGCTGTTCCGAACCCCGCTGCAACGCGACGCCGGCCCGATCGCTCCACCAATCAACCCACGAGAGTTCCCCAGTTTACCGTGAATTAATAATAGAGTCCGTATTGCGGCACGGGTGCGGCGTTGCCAGCTCTTCGACGGAATGCACCCAATTGAGCGCAGCAGCCGCTGATGGTCGAACGTGCGGTCAGATTGCCCGCTGCGCCGTTGTCCCGCGAGAGCCCGTTCCCATTTCATTTTTTTTCGCTCATTCTACCTTTTTTGTTTGTTTTTTTACAACCGGCCAGAGTCCAGTCTCGTGTCCTTGTTTGTGTGGGAGGATGAGGGATTGTAAGGAATGATAAAAGTTCTCGCTTCTTTTGGTTGCCCGAGGCAACCGAAACCGTTTAATGAATTGCGAAAGATTGGGTGTGGAGTGATTCGTGATTGCTGCGTGGCTATCAGTCCATTTCAGCTGGAGCCGATTCCGTTGCCTCGTCAAACCATTGGCGGAAAAATCCCGGATTAATTCATTACGATGTCACATTCTTCTTTTTCTGAACATCAACATGCAACGATAGCCCTGCGGAAAACTCTTTTCCAAAAACGTATTCTAGAATTTAGTTTCTCTTCTGTCTTTAAATTGTGTGTTTTTTCCACCGTTTTGAAATCGTTAAATTAAAAGTATGGGAGAGAAAACGTTGATGCATTAGAGAAATTAGTAGCTAGTGATTACCTTACAATTGGAGAACAGTTAGATGCTCCCTGGTAATGTGGTGTCACCCACTTGAATATTATTCTGTGTTTATATTTTAAATCATAGATTTAAGCCATGCTGGGGACCCTCAACCTGATGTGTAAACTTACGCTTCCATATCAAATACAGACCCCTCTTTTTCCTCAACCGACCCTTCTTTTTTCAGCCATTTTGAAGTGCCCTTATCTTCCAACTGTAGTAATTATTATCCCAAGGTTTTTCCGAGGTTGACAGAGTATGAAAATTCTCATGAATGATGTTTCTAGCATGTTTTATCATTCTGTAAATCTTAGGGAAAGAATTATTTCCACTGACGGCTTATTTAATAATTGTTTAATTTTAATAGGCCCTTGATTAGGCAATGCTTTAATACATGTTTATATATTCGGTAGGTATACTAGTTGACGTATATTATTAGACAAACTACTTGTTGAAGACTTTGGTCAGTCAAGGTTTCCGTGAATATCTGTTATAGATTTCTTCGGATATCAAATTTGGCTTTGAGCTCGTTCCAAACCAAGCAAAAGTGTGACGTTGTCCTGATCAACTTTGAAATCATCCCTGAAAGCACATATCCATTCATTCAAGGCAAAAGCTAAGCTTTCAATTACTTGTGTTCCAAAACAATGAGAATGTAAAAAATAAATGTAATAATTTATTGACTGTTTACTTATTTTTTTCCGTTCTCTCCTTGGACCTTTGCTTTTGTGATTTGTCATTCTGAATGTCTTTTGCCTTTGTCTGCAGTGTCCCACTTTAAATCCCTCAGTCACTATTTGCTCTGTTGACTGGATGCAACTGTCATTTTGCTTGTGCCGAAGGCTCATATGATATCAAACCTGACAGACTTACAGTTAGATGCACCCTGGTAATGTGGTGTCACCTACTTTAATTTTATTCTGTGTTTATATTTTCAATTATAGATGTAATTTGTTGAAATTGTTATTTGACCTCCTAAAGATTGTGTTAGCACAAGTAAAAATACCTTCATTATAGTATTAAGATAGTGATTATAGGCTTTGAGGCATGAGTAGGTCTGCAAAAGTCGTTTAAGATTTAGGAACACTGTATTTTGGCCACTCATACACTTAGGCATGTAGTAATGCAATTGCTTGTCCAGTGCACCAATATTTGTCAAGTTTCTGCTTCCATAGTAGTGTGAATGTTTGTGCAATCTAGTAAGGTGTCTAGACAATAGTTTCTCATGAGACTTCTCATTATTCAGGTCCTGTCGATGAGCGAAGAGCTTCGCCGAGCTCTTTATGCAGCCAGCAGTGCAGCTAGCCTTGAATCATCAGCCTCCTCTGAAGTTTTCCTCCCCGAGTTGGCTGGAACCACCGAGATATTATCTGAAGAACACAGGAGGAAACTGTGTCGCCACCTTCCTGCTCGTGCTGAAGGATACGCATGGTCATTGGCCTTCTCAACATCTCAGCATGGCTTTTCACTCAATTCTATGTACAGGAAGATGGCTCGTGTTGAAAGTCCTATTCTTCTGGTCGTACAAGACACTGAAAATAATGTAAGTAAAATCTTATGAAGAAAGAGGTTATCTTTTGTGACATGATATTGATGAAGACTTTAAGTCTATGAGGGGTAGTTAAAAAGCATGTGAGCCCTAAAATATTGGATCAGCTTTGTCCCATTTGAATGAGATTAGAAATTTTTTTTGCATCACAAAATTTCCTGTACTAAACATAAAATTGGCCCAATTAGCTCATTGTATGACTTGGCTGCTATTTCTCAAACCGTAATTTTATTTTCTAATTTTTAAAAAATCATTCATTGAACATTTGTAATGCAATGCTTACTTTAATTGGCATAAGATCTTTGGGAGTAGACACTTTCCCTTTGCTGACAGCTGATGCTTTTTTTTAACATACAGTTAAAGTAAATTATGTAGCTGCCATCTCCCAATAAACCACTTTTTTCCCATTTTTCCTCTCCACTTTCTCTCTAGATATTTAGGAGACCCTACATTTAATGAGAATAAATCTTCACATTAATTGTTTGCTGATTCTTTGTATTATTTGTAGCCCTGATGATGAGTATAAGAACTAGGGAAACTTCTGCTAATGGCAAATGTATACTTATTAAGTGTACAGTTCAGTCTTCATGGCTGACCATGATTTTTTGAAGGTAGTTGTCAAGGGCGCTTGATCTTGGGATGTCATTTTGTAAGCATTAGTTAAGTTTTGAGTTGAACTGGATTGTGCAACAGCAGATTGGTGTATCGCAGTGTACTCAGAAGTTCATTTTAACATGTTACCACAGAAATGATTGATATATTCACGCTCAGAAGTTCATTGTAACATCTGAGATATATTTGGTAAAATCATTTTTATATATACAGGGTGTATCGGGAGGAAAGTTTGAAACTTATGGAGGAGGTAGGGGAGGTGATTTTAAGAATTTTTTTAATCATAGCAACATGGGGTTGCAACTCCTTAGTTTACCAAGCTATGGCCACCGACGAGTGTTTGTTGTCTTTGTGACTGTTAACTTTATAACTCTCTGCAACCAGACCTTGACATTGGTCGCATATTCTCCTGGGGTCTTTTTCTTAAAGGCAAGTTTTGATTAGTGTCTCTAATTGCTGAGGTTTTCTAAGGAAATTAAAGCTCTTATCCACTAGAAAATTTGTTGCCTTGTTGTATTAACATCAGTTAAGTTACCATATCTTCCGAATTTTAAATGTAGAGATAAGATTTTTACTGCAATGAGTTGAGAAATAAATTTACTAAAAGTTTTATCCTTACACATATAAAATGTGAATCTTATCCCTGAAATTAAGAGCGCTATCATACATTATTTGTTTTTGAGGAATTAAATTTCAACGAATATTCGTGAGCAATCTTGAAAATAAGATACCGTTGGCATTGATGATAGCAGAACAAGAACAATACATACCTTTTGCAAAACTGAGAAAAGTTTCGAATCTCCTCAATCGATACTAGTCATTGAAATTTGGTGTTTTCATTGTGATTGCAGAATACTTCTGAAAAAATGTTTACGTTGCCATAGCTCGGTAACTAAGGAGTTGCTACCCCATGTCGCTATGATAAAAATGCTTAAAATCACCTCCCCTACCTCCTCCAGAAGTTTCGAACTTTCCTCCTCAAACTTTGTATATGGTTAATGGCTGAGGCCGTTCAGAAATTTTATTTATTATTTACCATCCCAATTCCATTTATTTTGAGGAATAGCCATATTTTGTCCATTCATTTGATCTTCAGCATCCTCGTCCAACACCAGATTTTGAAAGATTCTAGGCTTCTCCGGTCTGCTTTTCCAATGGTCTACGCTTCTGATCCAAAGTTCTGAGCCATGCTCTGCACTAATGTTGTCACATATGGTTTCTTAGTCCTATCTTCTTTGAACACAGTCATCACTTCTTCATCACAAGTGCTTTCACAGATTCCTTGCAAACGAATAGCTCAGTGGAAATATTCTTATTAGGCTTATAAAGAAATGAATAAGAAAAACTTTTTTTAACAATTAAATGATTTTCTCGTTAAGGGCCACCGTCATGGTCTAGCTTGTCACGGTGATGGTCATCACTCTAGCTTGGAATATTGTACACTTGATATCCATCGTACTTCTTCCATCCCATATTGTTGTGCTTCTGATATTGATATAGTAATCCTCTCTCTAATTTCTCTCTTCTTAGTGCGACTTCTGCTTTCAGCGTCTCTGTCCCACATATTTACAAGGATTTGGTTCAGATTTAATTGAGGAATAGGTCATCATTGTTCCATATTGGGTATGAAGTGTAAATATTTATCACTTTGGAGATAATATTCAAAGGGAGGATGTAGAAAGACCATGAGAACTTTTAAATCATAGATGATCTTCCAAAATGGGCTTCCAATATTTCATACCTGTCTAGTATTTTTATATTCCTGTTCTATCAAACTTTGTCCATTGCTTTCAGCGATCTTTGAAAATCATCATGATTTCCTTCCATGACAACAATATCATCTGTGAAGCATAGCATATTATGTCCTGCTTTGTTAACTTAAATTCAATTTAATCATATTTCTTGTGTTTTTCTTAAATGCAAAACTAATGATCTTATTTTCTTTCCTAAGGTCTTTGGAGCTCTCACATCATGTGCTCTGCAAGTGAGTGACCACTTCTATGGCACTGGAGAATCATTCTTGTTCAAATTCGACGCAGACTCCCAAGACACAACATGCACAGTCTACAACTGGACGGGAGAGAATATCTACTTCATCAAAGGGAACAATGAGAGCCTGGCCATTGGAGCTGGAGAGTAAGTGTCATTAATTATTTTTTTAGACAGTGAATTAATTTTGCTTAAATCATTGTGATTATGAGACACATGACGTGACCTGGAACATAAGCTGTCAAAATGGACAACATCTACTCCTGCTGGCTGAGAAATGCTGTTGCATTGTATGAGTATATCACAATTGATGGAGCTTCAAGGACATTGAGATCAATATTCAATGCCACTTGATGTAAATCAAGTGAAATTTTTCTTTTACCAAAATCCTGTTGTTTTTCATAATCAAAGCTTTTAACTGTTGTTTCATCCTATATGCCAGATAAGTGACAAGGCCTTTGTGATCTGCAGAGCTGGGCAAATCATTGGTTTGATCATCATCATAAGTTTAGTCATCAAGTTTTTCAGCCATGCATACCCATGCCCTCACCTATTGTTTCTGACTTATGACTGACTTAACTTGTGACCAAGTCCTTAGGACATTTCCTGTTAGTCTGGAGGTTATATGTATGGTTATACTAGAAATAGAATATATAGGTATAGAATATAGAAAGAATGAACTAAAAAACAATCTGGTATGATGCCACTCATTAAATTGGAGATAAAGTTCCTTGAAAGCTCCCATAGAGACATGAATTTGTACTCTAGTGTTTCCAAGGTATTTTCCTCCTCAATTCATCCTGTGAGATGACATTGATAGGCATTGCAACGATGTCTTAAGTTTTGAGGTAGATATGGAAGAAGGTCTTCCAGATGCTTTTTTCATTCTTCCAAATGAGAGAGGCATGCTACCACATTAGCAGAGCTGTCATCTCAGAAGATGAAAAGATTTGGAAGAAATCTGTAAAAAGCCACTTCGTGGTCTTTGAATTGTTGGGTTCTCAAAACCTGATAGTACTAATGTCCTTCTGTCCTTTTTCTTACAGTGGCAAATTTGGTCTTTGGCTGGACGGTGATCTTTATCAGGGAAGGACACAGCATTGTGACACTTACGGGAATGAACCACTCGTGCCCTCTGGAGACTTTGTGATCAAAACCCTTGAGTGCTGGGCCTTTGTTTGAGCGCATCTCTCTCACTGCATCATACCCTATGTAGCAAGAGAATAAGTGCATTATTGCCGGGTCTGCCGGGATGAGGGCGTGCCTGGGGCAGAATATGCACGATGGCGACGATGATGACCAGTGTTAATTAATGGTCCTTTTGATCTGGTGTGGCCTCAGGATCGCTCAGGAGGGCTCATAAAATAATAACCCACCCACCATGAGTTCTGAGAAGTGAGGTCATGCTTTTGGACGCCATGCCCGTCTTTCCATCGATATGTTGGATACCTGTTGGGTGGGACTTAATGAAATCACCGTGACTAAGTCATAGTGAGGGTTCGACTGTGAAGAGAATCGTCGTGTTAATTAATTAACTGATTAGTTGCTTTCCTCTCAGTGGAAACTTGGAGAAGTGAGAGAGTTGTTCATTTTTGGTTTCTGGTCTCCCTCTCTTTCTCCCACTTTTTGTGAAAAAGAGCATTTATTGAGGCGGCTCGCGAGGAAGTGAAAATGGCGGAGCCAGTGAGAAATCATTTCTCTCTCTATTTATTTATTTTGTGTTCTTTTGTGATCCTTTATATTTTATGACAAAGAAAATCATCCATAGCTCACTTAGCCATGCACTACTTACTAGCTGTTTCTGAATGGATGGCAACTCTGTAAGAGAGTTTCCCTGCTCATGTATTAAGGCTTTGATAATATGTATTTTGATTGCTCTACATTCTGCCTTATACAAAAAACAAAGTGTTTACATCCTCACCCCTCTGGATCGAGTCAATATTGTCCACCGAGATTAAGTTGCATGATGCAACAAAATCCCTAAGGGTAACTTAGTAATAAAAAGCCATGGAATATGATTCTATGCAATGGGGAGCAATGCTTTCATATATCTGTACTGGCTTAGAGACTGCTGGCCAATTTCCCAAATGGTTTTGGAACAGAAATGAAGTGGGGGCTACTCCTGCTCTTTTGAATTTTTTCACATATTTTTTTTAATCCCTAAAAGAGAACATGATTGTTGTAAAGATTTGCAGTTGTTTATTATGCATTTGAATACCTCCAGGCGTTGGTTACCTAATGTCTTTGCTACATCAAGGCCAGATTGGTCCAGCATGATCCTGAAATATAAGTAATAGGAGCACGTCTTCAAGGGCACCTAATTGGGCTTTGAGTAATTAGGATGTTTCAATTGCCGTGGGAAGTTTAGGAAGTTGCACCTGCATTATACTTAAAAGCCAGTGATGCTTTGCGTGCCCTGTTTTTGGTGTTTAGGTGAGTCGTACGAAGTAATCCAGTATCTTATTTGCTCTTAGTGGATTCCTTATTCCATAAAGAGAAGTTAAATTCTGCTTGTTCCAATCAGCATATGATGGGAAAGGTTTGAGTTACTCATACTACAGCTAGGTACTTGTAACTACTACAGCTAATGGCAGTATTTTTGTGCTAAATACATGGGCTCCAAGTTTGCAAGATTGTCATGTTGGTGTACTTTAGTGATCTTAATAGGTATTGAGGAATGCTTAACAGAGTCTTTTATATATTGAAAAAGCAAAACTTGTCATTTCTATGTCTTATTGATGAATTTGATTGTGGAGGTTACATTGCACTACCCAGGATATCTATGATGCAGTATTCTTTAAAAATTCAATCCCACATTTTAGTTTGAAGTGTATTGGGTGCAATGAAAGCACACAAAGAGAATTCCCTTGACATCATTCATAGGTGCGGTAAGTGCTTCTCCAATAGATGAGCTAAGGAAGAATATTGAATTTAAAGAAAAAAATGAAATATTTATTTTGGTAGGACAGTTGTTGCAATGGTTGTGTAGGAAAGCGAATCCTTAGAGTACTTACAAATGCCTCTTGGTAATGTGAGTTTAGGATTTGTGTCTGCCAAAATGCTGGTATTAATGTAGATGCACTTGAGACAGAACTATATGTTAGTTCCATCAGTTGGTTAGTTGGGATTTGGCCTACCTGTTATCATGAGCATGTAATACCTCAAATAGCTTTAATGGATTGTCTTTGGTGTTGAAGTTCGATGATGATTGATTGATTCTGCAAAGTATGGGGGCCAAAGGCTCAATGTTAGTTCCTCTGCACTTCCCATGGACCAATGTGCTTCTCGTTCCACTGTGTTGTGTAATCGAATGTTTCTCCACCACCCATTCTTACCCCTTTAACCCTTCTTCTTACCGCTCCTCCTAAGACCTTGTTGAAAATGAAGACAAAGAAGTTCAGACTATTTTAAAATTGTTCTTAAATGAGTGGATTTATAAAAAGAGTTTTGGAGATTACTTGTAATACAAAAATTGTGTACTCCAGTCAACAGTTTTGTGCTAAACTCAATATGCCTCAAGTGAAATAGTTTTCGTACATAATTTTTTTTCCTGGGATTGAGTTATTTTTTGAGGTCTCAAGTAAAGGTAGAATTTTTGTATCCGAGAGTCTGTGAGCAGGTCAAAACTGAATTTTATAGGGTGATGATGACAATTCCTATTTTAACTTCACCCAAGACTCCATTCCATGATATTTTCTGCTTTCTTTTTGTGCTTGGAGAAGGATCTTTGAATAGAATGAAGGTACTGGAAAAAATTCAGAAAAAAAGGTCTTAAAACAGAACATCGATACTCTCTGTCAATTAGATTCACGACTGACCGATTTATTTCACTGCGTGTATGTTATCCTGTGAGCATGTGCGTAGAGTGAAAGTGCCTCTAGAGAATCAAGTATGAAATGGTTAACCCAAGACACACTAAAGTCTCTTGTTGGAATGCCATTATGTTAACACATTGCCTATGGCTGTTAGCTTTTCATGGTGTCAAAGCACTGCAAATCCCTTTTTTTGCTGGTGGTAATCATTTTATATGCAGAGCCTGTTGATGAATTTTAGAGAAGTGAGTTTAATTTTTGCTGTGAATGAATTGCGTGCAAGCTTGTGAAATAAAGCAGTGAATGAAATGTACAAAGTGTATATAAAAATAGATATCTATATTATTTACCAGTTGCAAATATATGAAACATTTCTGTTGGTGGGAAATAAAGACCTTGTGGTGTTATCATTGCATTGTCATTTGAGGAAGTTATTCCTTCCTGTAGTTCGTAGACATTTTATTTAATTACTTTTGAGAGCTATCTCAGTTTATATGAGTTAATTTATCATCAGCTTGACATAAAATGTGGCAATTAAAACTATATTTGTATGAATTAATTTCAGTTTAAACTGACATCTGAGTCTTAGCAGTGATCTTGGGCTATGAAAAAAGCCGGCTGCAAGTACAAGTTTATTGTGTGAAGAATAAATGCGCCTTTATTTAAAATGAACTTTGTATCATTTCAAACCTTTGAAACTTCCCATGGAGTCTTGATGGAAATATACTGAATGATATTGTAATTAAGTTGCATTAGCATGGCTGAGATCATAATTGAGTTCAGTCAACTTGGTTGGCTCAAAATGATAGGGAGTAAAATTGGTAGAATTTTGCTCTTGATAAGGTAAAACTTGTGGTTATTGGCCACCGAAGAAAAATTTCATGCTTGAAATGCAATTAAAATTGTAACAAAGTTAAAATTAAAGTAGCTCAACTTGAAAACCTCTACTATTTCCTGTTTCACTCTCTTAATGTAGTGATTGAAAGAACTATTCATAAAAATAATTTAGGACTCATAATAATAATTTAACCTGCCCTCGAGACCCTCATTTAGCTGGACCAGAATTCAGAATCCGAGCCTCGGCATCGACCCCTCACAGCAGGTGGGTAATGGCACTTATTGACCAGCCGCACTAGAGTTTATTACTTTTAAAAGTTAACAACAAATCCAAAATTATGTGCATATTTGTATTGCATTCGTCACGCTGACAAAAATGGTTTTTTAACCGCTCTTATACCATAAATATTAACCATTTTTCATGCTCTAAAAAACCAAGCCACATAAACTTATGTAACCACTTAAAGAGTATTCCAGAAGTTATATGGGGAAAAACAAACGGTTATAACGTTCACTATTTCTATTTTTTTCATTGGAATCATGAAAGGAAAATCAATAATGTTAGTGCAAATAAGATTTAAGTTTACTACTTGGATTTTTCCAAGGCAAATGGATTTAAGCCATATATTTAAAACAAATCTTGCACTCGACATGAACGGTACACATCTTCAAGTAATCTTCCTAACCAGCATGTTTTATTGTTAAACGGAGAGAAATAGTGATGAACCACCATTTTTACACCCAGACACATTCCATTAAAACCATTGACTTGATTGTGGAATCTGTTATGCTTTTGCTACTGCTAAATCCATAATCTAGGAATAATCGTTGGCCTGTTTCAGCATCCTAGACTCTGTTGATAATATTTGGAAATTTTACAAACAAAAGTCACCTTCTACCTTGGCTTGATCTTTCTATCAAGAAAATAAATCAGACCTAAAAGTGGTTGAAAACTAAAATTACATTTGACGTTAAACAACTTCTCGAAACACAGTATTCATGATATCAAGCCCAAAGCCCCTTATAAAGGCAGTCATTACCTTTGACACCATTGCATTTCCCTTGAATCAAAAAATAGTCTCACCACTCTCATTAGTCCTGTCACAATACTCGAGTGACACGTGACAGCTCCTTGACAGGATTACTTGGGTCATATTTGAATACAAATGCTATTTTCTTATCATCCATGAATCCGTTTGGAGAGCTTCACCTCTAATTTAGCACTTGCTTGGGTAGCTGTAAAAGCTATTGAAATTTTTCATGTTAATCATTAAGCTCTGGCAGGTATGTCTGATGCACTGTTCACAGTGAACATTTGAACACTATTCTCCATTTCACAATATTATTACCACTTTGTTCAAAATAATTTTAGCACTATCACATAATGGTCAGAAAAGACATTGACATTTGGCTTTGAAGAGTTGTACCACAAACCAGAAAATATATAATTTTTTTGGGTGAGTAGGGGAGACCGGGGCAACATGGTCCCTCTTCAGTGGCGAAGCGTGACGTTGAAGCTAAGTCATCGCATGCGTGGCGGGTTTCGGGGATCTTGACTTCGCTTTTCACGAATATTTTTATTAATTTTGTTGCACAATCGTAGTCATGGCTATCATACGCTAAGTTATTAGAATTTTTATTGCTTAGCAGATATCGTACCAAAGAAAACTCGAAAATGGGCCCATCTTAGACTTTAGATACTTTAGATAGACACTAGATAACTTTAATTGGACACCATACCATTTAGTCCATCCGAGAGGGGCGGAGGTGGAGACTGCCCCTTATAACCTGCGGAACGTCGACCCAAGGATCACCCGAAAGTTACACGAGTCTTCATCCCTAGAGACGGTAGCGAAGTAAGCTGCCGAAACATGTCGGAGATAACTCCTTTGACCCGGATGGAAACCCGAGAAATCTACCTCCAAAGTTGTCTATATTTTTCCTTGGGAGTTAGAGGTTTGTTGGTTTCACTGATAGTTTGTTTTCTAGAAAAAGAGGGAGGTCCTAGCATAGAAACTATTTTCTTCCAAACTGGCTTAAAACCAACTGCCTCACACTTGTCATCTTCAGTTATTTTATTTGCGGTTAATTTTTGTTTGCATGCAGTGCAATGAACAAACCCCTTTCTCTTGATGTTCAGCTGGTTTTCAAAGTCTCAATAGCATTCAAACAAGTCATAATATCTACTCCTTCACTTTGCAATATGTTGTAAATAATATCAGTTTGCATGAACAATGGGAAAAAATTGTTAAGGAGAAATACATTTTGGAAACTTTCCAAAAACTTCTTGAAACCATATGCCGCACATCTGTCGGCTGCTATCCACTCATCGTCAGTATTTTCATGAATATTTGAAAAAAATTGAATAATAAGTTCCCGATATTTTTCTACGGTGTTGACAATTCGAGAAGTAAAACACTCTTGAATAGCAAATGATCTCTTACTAGAATGAGACGAGAAAGTGGAAATTCCAGCTAGAGTTGAAAAAAATGCCTTGCATTCAGTGATGTCACCCATTCCCTGCGACAAGACTAAGTTTAATCCGTGTGCATAGCAGTGAATAAACAAAGCCATTGGATACTCCTCCTGCACCATTCTCCGCAACCCTGACAAATGGCCCGACACCACTGCTGCTCCATCATAAGCCTGAGCAACGAATTTTGTTCCCAGATTGTACATTTTTACAACACTATCCACATGCTTAAATAAACTGTCTGCAGTTAGATCAGCACTAACGTCAGAAAAACCTATATACCTCTCTTTTATAACCCCTTCTTCTTTATTTACGTACCTCAATACAGTTGACAGCCGTGACCAGCTCCTAACATCCGACGTCTCATCCAACATGATAGAAACAACATCAGAATTTTCCAATTCCTTAACAATTGCAGCACTAATACACCAATGATCACACCGATTAGTTCATTTTGTATTTCACTCGATGCTCGTAGACGATTTACTGTAGAAATATAGCATTATTCTCCTTTTAAGAGTGAAAATGACTTCGAAAAGCAAAATAATATTGTTCAATTTTAGAATGTTAATTCATTTCAAGCACTACTTGGGTGAGCATTTTAAAGCAAAGGAATGCAAGGACATAAATGTCCTTGAAGCACTGGATCCCACCTTTTAAAGATATCTAAAGTTTCAACATAATTTATTTTTATTTTGAGTTCAGATTTATATTTTAGGCGAGAGAATTCCTTCGAAAGACAGAGTTATATTGTTTGATTCTAGAATGTTAATTCATCTTTAGCAGTTTTAGATCGAATATTTTGAAGCAATGTCTTGAATTACACAGTGTGCGATACCCCGAGTTTTCTATTTCATAGTCAAATTATAAGATAAATTGTGTTACACGCTCAAAAAAACAAAACGCTATAAATTAATTCTGAAATGCAAAAGAACGTTTACTTTTGGAGACTGCGAATTTACCAGCGTAGATTTTGAATACTGAGTGAGGTGAGACGTATTTATATTTTGAGTTCAGATTTTGAAATTAGGCGAGAGAATTACTTCGAAAGGCAGAGTTATATTGTTTGATTCTAGAATGTTAATTCATTTTTAACAGTTCTAGATGGAATATTTTGAAGCAATGTTTTGAATTACACAGCGAACGATACCGCGAGTTTTCAATTTCTCAGTCAAATTAAGAGATAAATTGTGTTACACGCTAAAAAAATCAAAACGTTATAGATTAATTCTGAAATGCAAAAGGACATTTACTTTTGGAGACTGCGAATTTTCCAGGAAGACTTTAAATACTGAGTGAGCTAAGTCGTATTTATATTTGGAGATCAGATTTATATTTTCAGCAAGAGAATTACTTCGAAAGGCAGACTTATATTAGATAAATAGTTCACGGGTTTGGCACCGGGGAAGGCTGTTTAAGGGCTTAAACAGCCTTACCCAGTGCCAAACCCGTAAACAATTTATTTATAGTATTCGCCGGGAAAGCCTACGATCTTTTATCAGAGTTATATTGTTTGATTCTAGAATGTTAATTAAATTTTAACAGTTCTAGATCGAATATTTTGAAGGAAATGTCTTAAATTACACAGTGTGTGATACCGCGAATTTTCTATTTCTCATTCAAATTATGAGATAAATTGTGTTACACGCTCAAAAAATCAAAGCGTTATAAATTAATTAGAAAATGCAAAAGGACATTTACTTTTGGAGACTGCGAATTTTCCAGTTGAGATTTTGAATACTGAGTGAGGTGAGTCGTATTTATATTTTGAGTTCAGATATAGATTTTAGGCGAGAGATATTACTTCGAAAGGCAGAGTTATTTTGTTTGAGTCTAGAATGATATTTAATTTTTAACAGTTCTAGATCGAATATTTTGAAGCAATGTCTTGAATTACACAGTGTGCAATACTGCAAGTTTTCTATTTCTCAGTCAAATTATGAGATAAAATGTGATGCACGCTCAAAAAACCAAAACGTTATAAATTAATTCTGAAATGCAAAAGGACATATACTTTTACAGACTGCGAATGTTTTCAGTGTAGATTTTGAATATTGAGTGAGGTGAGTCGTATTTATGATTTCAGTTCAGATTTACATTTTCAGCGAGAGAATTACTTCGAAAGGCTTAGTTATATTGTTTGATTCTAGAATTTTATTAATTTTTAACAGTTCTAGATCGAATATTTTAAAGCAATGTCTTCAATTACACAGTGTGCGATACTGCGAGTTTTCTATTTCTCAGTCAAATTATGAGACAAATTGTGTTGCACGCTAAAAAATCAAAACGTTATAAATTAGATCTGAAATACAAAAGGACATTTACTTTTGGAGACATCGACTATTCCAGTGTAGATATTGAATATTGAGTGAGGTGAGCCGTATTTATGTTCTAGTTCAGATTTAGATTTTAGGCGAAAGAATATCTTCGAAAGGTAGAGCTATACTGTTTGATTCTAGAATGTTGACTCATTTTTAACAGTCCTACATTGAATAATTTGAAGTAATGTCTTGAATTACAAAATGTGCGATACTGCAAGTTTTCTATTTTTCAGTCAAATTATGAGATAAATTGTGTTGCACGCTCAAAAAATCAAAACGTGATAAATTAATTCTGAAATACATAAGGACATTTACTTTTGGAGACTGCGAATATTCCAGTGTAGATATTGAATATTGAGTGAGGTGAGTCGTATTTATGTTTTCAGTTCAGATTTAGATTTTAGGCGAAACAATATCTTCGAAAGGTGGAGCTATATTGTTTGATTCTAGAATGTATACTCATTTTTAACAGATCTAGATCAAATATTTTGAAGCAATGCCTTGAATTTCACAGTGTGCGATACTCTGAGTTTTCTATTTCTAAGTCAAATTTTGAGATAAATTGTTTTGCACACTCAAAAAATCAAAACGTGATAAATTAATTCTGAAATGCATAAGGATATTAACTTTCGGAGACTGCGAATTTTCCAGTGTATATTTTTTATACTGAGTGAGTACAGTCGTAATTAAATTTCGTGTACAGATTTATATTTTCAGCGAGAGAATTATTTCGAAAGGCAGAGTTATGTTGTTTGATTCTAGAATGTTAACTCATTTTTAACAGTTCTAGATCGAATATTTTGAGCAATGTCTTGAATTACACTGTGTGCGATACTGCGAGTTTTCTATTTCTCAGTCAAATTATGAGACTAATTGTGTTGCACGCTCAAAAAATCAAAACGTTATAAATTAATTCTGAAATACAAAAGGACATTTACTTTTAAAGACTGCGAATTTTCCAGTGTAGATATTAAATATTGAGTGAGGTGAGTCGTATTTATATTTTCAGTTCATATTTAGATTTTAGGCGAAAGAATTACTTCGAAAGGCAGAGTTATGTTGTATGATTCCTGAATGTTATTTAATTTTAAAAAGACATTCATCGAATATTTTGAAGCAATGTCTTCAATTACAAAATGTGCGATACAGCGAGTTTTCTATTTCTCAGTCAAATTATGAGACAAATTGTGTTGCACGCTCAAAAAATCAAAACGTTATAAATTAATGCTGAAATACAAAAGGACATTTACTTTTGGAGACTGCGAATTTTCCAGTGTAGATATTAAATATTGAGTGAGATGAGTCGTATTTATGTTTTCAGTTCAGATTTAAATTTTATGCGAAAGAATTACTTCGAAAGGCAGAGTTATGTTGATTGATTCCAGAATGTTAATTCATTTTTAACAGTCCTTCATCGAATATTGTGAAGCAATGTTTTGAAATACAAAATGTGCGATACTGCAAGTTATCTATTTTTCAGTCAAATTATGAGATAAATTGTGTTGCACGGACAAAAAAACAAAACGTTATAAATTAATTCGGAAATGCAAAAGGACATTTACTTTTGGAGAATTCGAATTTTCCAGTGTAGACTTTGAATATTGAGTGAGGTTAGTCGTAATTTTATTTTGTGTCCAGATATATATTTTAGGCGAGGGAAATACTTCGAAAGGCAGAATTATATTGTTTGATTCTGGGATGTTAATTCATTTTTAACAGTTCTACATCGAATATTTAGAAGCAATATCTTGAATTACACAGTGTGCAATACTGCCAGTTTTCTATTTCACAGTCAAATTATGAGATAAATTGTGTTGCACGCTCGAAAAATCAAAACGTTATAAATTAATTCTGAAATACAAAAGGACATTTACTTTTGGAGACTTCGAATTTTCCAGTGTAGATTTTGAATACTTCGTGAGGTGAATCGTATTGTTATTTTGAGTTTAGATATAGATTTTACGCGACAGAATTACTTCGAAAGGCAGAGATATATTGTTTGAATCTAGAATGTTAATTCATTTTTAACAGTCCTTCATCGAATATTTTGAAGCAATGTCTTGAATTAAAAAATGTGCGATACTGTAAGTTATCTATTTTTCAGTCAAATTATGAGATAAATTGTGTTGCAAGCTCGAAAAAACAAAACGTTATAAATTAATTCTGAGATACAAAAAGATATTTACTTTTGGAGACCGCGAATTTTCCAGTTTAGATATTGAAAATTGAGTGAGGTGAGTCGTGTTTATGTTTTCAGTTCAAATTTTGATTTTAGGCGAAAGAATATCTTCGAAAGGTAGAGCTATATTGTTTGATTCTAGAATGTTAACTCATTTTTAACAGTTTTTCGTCGAATAATTTGAAGCATTGTCTTGAATTACACAATGTGCAATACTGTGAGTTTTCTATTTCACAGTAAAATTATGAGATAAATTGAGTCTCACGCTCGAAAAATAAAAACGTTATAAATTAATTCTGAAATACAATAGGACATTTACTTTTGGAGACTTCGAATTTTCCAGTGTAGATTTTGAATACTGAGTGAGGTGAGTCGCATTTTTATTTTGAGTTTAGATATAGATTTTAGGCGAGAGAAATACTTCGAAAGGCAGAATCATATTATTTGATTCTGGAATGTTAATTCATTTTTCACAGTTCTACTTGGAATATTTTGATGCAATGTCTTGAGTTAAACAGTGTGCGAAACTTCGAGTTATCTATTTCTCAGTCAAATTATGAGATAAATTGTGTTGCACGCTCAAAAAATCAAAACGTTATAAATTAATGCTGAAATACAAAAGGACATTTACTTTTGGAAACTGCGAATTTTCCAGTGTAGATATTTAATATTGAGTGAGATGAGTCGTATTTATGTTTTCAGTTCAGATTTAAATTTTATGCGAAAGAATTACTTCGAAAGGCAGAGTTATGTTGTTTGATTCCAGAATGTTAATTCATTTTTAACAGTCCTTCCTCGAATATTGTGAAGCAATGTTTTGAAATACAAAATGTGCGATACTGCAAGTTTTCTATTTTTCAGTCAAATTATGAGATAAATTGTGTTGCACGCTCAAAAAATCAAAACGTGATAAATTAATTCTGAAATACAAAAGGATATTTCCTTTTAGAGACTGAGAATTTTCCAGTGTAGATATTAAATATTGAGTGAGGTGAGTCGTATTTATATTTTCAGTTCATATTTAGATTTTAGGCGAAAGAATTACTTCGAAAGGCAGAGTTATGTTGTATGATTCCTGAATGTTATTTAATTTTAAAAAGACATTCATCGAATATTTTGAAGCAATGTCTTCAATTACAAAATGTGCGATACAGCGAGTTTTCTATTTCTCAGTCAAATTATGAGACAAATTGTGTTGCACGCTCAAAAAATCAAAACGTTATAAATTAATGCTGAAATACAAAAGGACATTTACTTTTGGAGACTGCGAATTTTCCAGTGTAGATATTAAATATTGAGTGAGATGAGTCGTATTTATGTTTTCAGTTCAGATTTAAATTTTATGCGAAAGAATTACTTCGAAAGGCAGAGTTATGTTGATTGATTCCAGAATGTTAATTCATTTTTAACAGTCCTTCATCGAATATTGTGAAGCAATGTTTTGAAATACAAAATGTGCGATACTGCAAGTTATCTATTTTTTAGTCAAATTATGAGATAAATTGTGTTGCACGGACAAAAAAACAAAACGTTATAAATTAATTCGGAAATGCAAAAGGACATTTACTTTTGGAGAATTCGATTTTTCCAGTGTAGACTTTGAATATTGAGTGAGGTTAGTCGTAATTTTATTTTGTGTCCAGATATATATTTTAGGCGAGGGAAATACTTCGAAAGGCAGAATTATATTGTTTGATTCTGGGATGTTTATTCATTTTTAACAGTTCTACATCGAATATTTTGAAGCAATGTCTTGAATTACACAGTGTGCAATACTACAAGTTTTCTATTTCACAGTGAAATTATGAGATAAATTGTATTGCACGCTCGAAAAATCAAAACGTTATAAATTAATTCTGAAATACAAATGGACATTTACTTTTGGAGACTTCGAATTTTCCAGTGTAGATTTTGAATACTGAGTGAGGTGAGTCGCATTTTTATTTTGAGTTTAGATATAGATTTTAGGCGACAGAATTACTTCGAAAGGCAGAGTTATATTGTTTGTTTCTAGAATGTTAACTCATTTTTAACAGTTCTAGATCGAATATTTTGAAGCAATGTCTTGAATTACACAGTGTGCAATACTGTGAGTTTTATATTTCACAGTCAAATTATGAGATAAATTGTGTTGCACGCTCGAAAAATAAAAACGTTATAAATTAATTCTGAAATACAATAGGACATTTACTTTTGGAGACTTCGAATTTCCCAGTGTAGATTTTGAATACTGAGTGAGGTGAGTCGCATTTTTATTTTGAGTTTAGATATAGATTTTAGGCGAGAGAATTACTTCGAAAGGCAGAGTTATATTGTTTGATGCTAGAATTTTATTTATTTTTAACAGTTCTAGATCGAATTTTTTAAAGCAATGTCTAAAATTACAAAATGAGCGATACTGCAAGTTTTCTATTTCTCAGTCAAATTATGAGACAATTTGTGTTGCACGCTCAAAAAATCAAAACGTTTTAAATTAATTCTGATATACAAAAGGACATTTACTTTTGGAGACTGCGAATTTTCCAGTGTAGATATTAAATATTGAGTGAGGTGAGTCGTATTTATGTTTTCAGTTAAGATTTAAATTTTATGCGAAAGAATTACTTCGAAAGGCAGAGTTATGTTGTTTTATTCCAGAATGTAAATTCTTTTTTAACAGTCCTTCATCGAATATTGTGAAGTAATGTTTTGAAATACAAAATGTGCGATACTGCAAGTTTTCTATTTTTCAGTCAAATTATGAGATAAATTGTGTTGCACGGACCAAAAAACAAAACGTTATAAATTAATTCTGAAATGCAAAAGGACATTTACGTTTGGAGAATTCGAATTTTCCAGTGTAGACTTTAAATATTGAGTGAGGTTAGTCGTAATTTTATTTTGTGTTCAAATATAGATTTTAGGCGAGAGAAATACTTCGAAAGGCAGAATTATATTGTTTGATTCTGGGATGTTAATTCATTTTTAACAGTTCTACATAGAATATTTAGAAGCAATATCTTGAATTACACAGTGTGCAATACTGCCAGTTTTCTATTTCACAGTCAAATTATGAGATAAAATGTGTTGCACGCTCGAAAAATCAAAACGTTATAAATTAATTCTGAAATACAAAAGGACATTTACTTTTGGAGACTTCGATTTTTCCAGTGTAGACTTTGAATATTGAGTGAGGTTAGTCGTAATTTTATTTTGTGTCCAGATATATATTTTAGGCGACAGAATTACTTCGAAAGGCAGAGTTATATTGTTTGATGCTAGAATTTTATTCATTTTTAACAGTTCTAGATCGAATTTTTTAAAGCAATATCTTGAATTACACAATGTGCGATACTGCAAGTTATCTATTTTTCAGTCAAATTATGAGATAAATTGTGTTGCAAGCTCGAAAAAACAAAAAGTTATAAATTAATTCTGAAATACAAAAGGATGTTTACTTTTGGAGACTGCGAATTTTCCAGTTTAGATTTTGAATACTGAGTCAGGTGAGTCGTATTTATACTTTGAGTTCAGATTTAGATTTAAGGCGAGAGAATTACTTCGAAAGGCAGAGATATATTGTTTGAATCTAGAATGTTAATTCATTTTTAACAGTCCTTCGTCGAATATTTTGAAGCAATGTCTTGAATTAAAAAATGTGCGATACTGCAAGTTATCTATTTTTCAGTCAAATTATGAGATAAATTGTGTTGCAAGCTCGAAAAAACAAAACGTTATAAATTAATTCTGAAATACAAAAAGATATTTACTTTTGGAGACCGCGAATTTTCCAGTTTAGATTTTGAATACTGAGTGAGGTGAGTCGTCCTTCAACGAATATTTTGAAGCAATGTTTTGAAATACAAAATGTGCGATAGTGCAAGTTTTCTATTTTTCAGTCAAATTATGAGATAAATTGTGTTGCACGGACAAAAAAACAAAATGTTATAAATTAATTCTGAAATGCAAAAGGACATTTACTTTTGGAGAATTCGAATTTTCCAGTGTAGACTTTGAATATTGAGTGAGGTTAGTCGTAATTTTATTTTGTGTCCAGATATATATTTTAGGCGAGGGAAATACTTCGAAAGGCAGAATTATATTGTTTGATTCTGGGATGTTAATTCATTTTTAACAGTTCTACATCGAATATTTAGAATCAATATCTTGAATTACACAGTGTGCAATACTGCCAGTTTTCTATTTCACAGTCAAATTATGAGATAAATTGTGTTGCACGCTCGAAAAATCAAAACGTTATAAATTAATTCTGAAATACAAAAGGACATTTACTTTTGGAGACTTCGAATTTTCCAGTTTAGATTTTGAATACTTCGTGAGGTGAATCGTATTGTTATTTTGAGTTTAGATATAGATTTTACGCGACAGAATTACTTCGAAAGGCAGAGTTATATAGTTTGATGCTAGAATTTTATTCATTTTTAACAGTTCTAGATCGAATATTTTAAAGTAATGTCTTGAATTACAAAATGTGCGATACTGCAAGTTATCTATTTTTCAGTCAAATTATGAGATAAATTGTGTTGCAAGCTCGAAAAAACAAAACGTTATAAATTAATTCTGAAATACAAAAAGATATTTACTTTTGGAGACCGCGAATTTTCCAGTTTAGATTTTGAATACTGAGTGAGGTGAGTCGTATTTATACTTTGAGTTCAGATTTAGATTTAAGGCGAGAGAATTACTTCGAAAAGCAGAGTTATATTGTTTGATGCTAGAATTTTATTCATTTTTAACAGTTCTAGATCGAATATTTTAAAGTAATGTCTTGAATTACAAAATGTGCGATAGAGCGAGTTTTCTATTTCTCAGTCAAATTATGAGACAAATTGTGTTGCACGCTCAAAAAATCAAAACGTTATAAATTAATGCTGAAATACAAAAGGACATTTACTTTTGGAGACTGCGAATTTTCCAGTGTAGATATTGAAAATTGAGTGAGGTGAATCGTGTTTATGTTTTCAGTTCAGATTTAGATTTTAGGCGAAAGAATATCTTCGAAAGGTAGAGCTATATTGTTTGATTCTAGAATGTTAACTCATTTTTAACAGTCTTTCGTCGAATAATTTGAAGCACTGTCTTGAATTACACAATGTGCAATACTGTGAGTTTTCTATTTCACAGTAAAATTATGAGATAAATTGTGTTGCACGCTCGAAAAATAAAAACGTGATAAATTAATTCTGAAATGCATAAGGATATTTACTTTTAGAGACTGAGAATTTTCCAGTGTAGATATTAAATATTGAGTGAGGTGAGTCGTATTTATATTTTCAGTTCATATTTAGATTTGAGGCGAAAGAATTACTTCGAAAGGCAGAGTTATGTTGTATGATTCCTGAATTCATTATAAACAGACCTTCATCGAATATTTTGAAGCAATGTCTTGAATTACAAAATGTGCGATACAGCGAGTTTTCTATTTCTCAGTCAAATTACGAGATAAATTGTTGCACGGACCAAAAAACAAAACGTTATAAATTAATTCTGAAATGCAAAAGGACATTTACTTTTGGAGAATTCGAATTTTCCAGTGTAGACTTTGAATATTGAGTGAGGTTAGTCGTAATTTTATTTTGTGTTCAGATATAGATTTTTGGCTAGAGAAATACTTCGAAAGGCAGAATTATATTGTTTGATTCTGGAATGTTAATTCACTTTTAACAGTTCTACATCGAATATTTTGAAGCAATGTCTTGAATTACACAGTGTGCGATACTGCAAGTTTTCTATTTCTCAGTCAAATTATGAGATAAATTGTGTTGCACGCTCAAAAAATCAAAACGTGATAAATTAATTCCGAAATACAAAAGGATATTTCCTTTTAGATACTGAGAATTTTCCAGTGTAGATATTAAATATTGAGTGAGGTGAGTCGTATTTATATTTTCAGTTCATATTTAGATTTTAGGCGAAAGAATTACTTCGAAAGGCAGAGTTATGTTGTATGATACCTGAATGTTAATTAATTTTAAACAGACCTTCATCGAATATTTTGAAGCAATGTCTTCAATTACAAAATGTGCGATACAGCGAGTTTTCTATTTCTCAGTCAAATTATGAGACAAATTGTGTTGCACGCTCAAAAAATCAAAACGTTATAAATTAATTCTGAAATACAAAAGGACATTTACTTTTAAAGACAGCGAATTTTCCAGTGTAGATATTAAATATTGAGTGAGGTGAGTCGTATTTATGTCTTCAGTTCAGATTTAAATTTTATGCGAAAGAATTACTTCGAAACGCAGAGTTATGTTGTTTGATTCCAGAATGTAAATTCATTTTTAACAGTCCTTCAACGAATATTTTGAAGCAATGTTTTGAAATACAAAATGTGCGATAGTGCAAGTTTTCTATTTTTCAATCAAATTATGAGATAAATTGTGTTGCACGGACAAAAAAACAAAACGTTATAAATTAATTCTGAAATGCAAAAGGACATTTACTTTTGGAGAATTCGAATTTTCCAGTGTATACTTTGAATATTGAGTGAGGTTAGTCGTAATTTTATTTTGTGTCCAGATATATATCTTAGGCGAGGGAAATACTTCGAAAGGCAGAATTATATTGTTTGATTCTGGGATGTTTATTCATTTTTAACAGTTCTACATCGAATATTTAGAAGCAATGTCTTGAATTACACAGTGTGCAATACTGCGAGTTTTCTATTTCACAGTGAAATTATGAGATAAATTGTGTTGCACGCTCGAAAAATCAAAACGTTATAAATTAATTCTGAAATACAAATGGACATTTACTTTTGGAGACTTCGAATTTTCCAGTGTAGATTTTGAATACTTCGTGAGGTGAATGGTATTGTTATTTTGAGTTTAGATATAGATTTTACGCGACAGAATTACTTCGAAAGGCAGAGTTATATTGTTTGATGCTAGAATTTTATTCATTTTTAACAGTTCTAGATCAAATTTATTAAAGCAATATCTTGAATTACACAATGTGCGATACTGCAAGTTATCTATTTTTCAGTCAAATTATGAGATAAATTGTGTTGCAAGCTCGAAAAAACAAAAAGTTATAAATTAATTCTGAAATACAAAAGGATGTTTACTTTTGGAGACTGCGAATTTTCCAGTATAGATTTTGAATACTGAGTCAGGTGAGTCATATTTATACTTTGAGTTCAGATTTAGATTTAAGGCGAGAGAATTACTTCAAAAGGCAGAGTTATATTGTTTGATGCTAGAATTTTATTCATTTTTAACAGTTCTAGATCGAATATTTTAAAGTAATGTCTTGAATTACACAGTGTGCGATACTGCTAGTTTTCTATTTCTCAGTCAAATTATGAGACAAATTGTGTTGCACGCTCAAAAAATCAAAACGTTATAAATAAATTCTGAAATACAAAAGGACATTTACTTTTGGAGACTGCGAATTTTCCAGTGTAGATATTGAAAATTGAGTAAGGTGAGTCGTGTTTATGTTTTCAGTTCAGATTTAGATTTTAGGCGAAAGAATATCTTCGAAAGGTAGAGCTATATTGTTTGATTCTAGAATGTTAACTCATTTTTAACAGTCTTTCGTCGAATAATTTGAAGCACTGTCTTGAATTACACAATGTGCAATACTGTGAGTTTTCTATTTCACAGTAAAATTATGAGATAAATTGAGTCTCACGCTCGACAAATAAAAACGTTATAAATTAATTCTGAAATACAATAGGACATTTACTTTTGGAGACTTCGAATTTTCCAGTGTAGATTTTGAATACTGAGTGAGGTGAGTCGCATTTTTATTTTGAGTTTAGATATAGATTTTAGGCGAGAGAAATACTTCGAAAGGCAGAATTATATTATTTGATTCTGGAATGTTAATTCATTTTTCACAGTTCTACTTGGAATATTTTGAAGCAATGTCTTGAGTTAAACAGTGTGCGAAACTTTGAGTTATCTATTTCTCAGTCAAATTATGAGATAAATTGTGTTGCACGCTCAAAAAATCAAAACGTTATAAATTAATGCTGAAATACAAAAGGACATTTACTTTTGGAGACTGCGAATTTTCCAGTGTAGATATTTAATATTGAGTGATATGAGTCGTATTTATGTTTTCAGTTCAGATTTAAATTTTATGCGAAAGAATTACTTCGAAAGGCAGAGTTATGTTGTTTGATTCCAGAATGTTAATTCATTTTTAACAGTCCTTCATCGAATATTGTGAAGCAATGTTTTGAAATACAAAATGTGCGATACTGCAAGTTTTCTACTTTTCAGTCAAATTATGAGATAAATTGTGTTGCACGGACTAAAAAACAAAACTTTATAAATTAATTCTGAAATGCAAAAGGACATTTACTTTTGGAGAATTCGAATTTTCCAGTGTAGACTTTGAATATTGAGTGAGGTTAGTCGTAATTTTATTTTGTGTTAAGATATAGATTTTTGGCGAGAGAAATACTTCGAAAGGCAGAATTATATTGTTTGATTCTGGAATGTTAATTCACTTTTAACAGTTCTACTTCGAATATTTTAAAGCAATGTCTTGAATTACACAGTGTGCAATACTGCATGTTTTCTATTTCTCAGTCAAATTATGAGATAAAATGTTATGCACGCTCAAAAAACCAAAACGTTATAAATTAATTCTGAAATGCATAAGGACATTGAAATTTGGAGACTGCGAATTTTCTAGTTTAGATATTGAATGCTGAGTGAGGCAAGTCGTATTAATACTTTGAGTTCAGATTTAGATTTAAGGCGAGAGAATTACTTCGAAAGGCAGATATATATTGTTTGATTCTAGAAGGTTAACTCATTTTTAACAGTTCTAGATCGAATATTTTGAAGCAATGTCTTGAATTACACAGTGTGCGATACTGCGAGTTTTCTATTTCTCAGTCAAATTATGAGATAAATTGTGTTGCACGCTCAAAAAATCAAAACGTGATAAATTAATTCTGAAATACAAAAGGATATTTCCTTTTAGAGACAGGGAATTTTCCAGTGTAGATATTAAATATTGAGTGAGGTGAGTCGTATTTATATTTTCAGTTCATATTTAGATTTTAGGCGAAAGAATTACTTCGAAAGGCAGAGTTATGTTGTATGATTCCTGAATGTTAATTAATTTTAAAAAGACCTTCATCGAATATTTTGAAGCAATGTCTTCAATTACAAAATGTGCGATACAGCGAGTTTTCTATTTCTCAGTCAAATTATGAGACAAATTGTGTTGCACGCTCAAAAAATCAAAACGTTATAAATTAATTCTGAAATACAAAAGGACATTTACTTTTAAAGACTGCGAATTTTCCAGTGTAGATATTAAATATTGAGTGAGGTGAGTCGTATTTATGTCTTCAGTTCAGATTTAAATTTTATGCGAAAGAATTACTTCGAAAGGCAGAGTTATGTTGTTTGATTCCAGAATGTAAATTCATTTTTAACAGTCCTTCAACGAATATTTTGAAGCATTGTTTTGAAATACAAAATGTGCGATAGTGCAAGATTTCTATTTTTCAGTCAAATTATGAGATAAATTGTGTTGCACGGACAAAAAAACAAAACGTTATAAATTAATTTGGAAATGCAAAAGGACATTTACTTTTGGAGAATTCGAATTTTCCAGTGTAGACTTTGAATATTGAGTGAGGTTAGTCGTAATTTTATTTTGTGTCCAGATATATATTTTAGGCGAGGGAAATACTTCGAAAGGCAGAATTATATTGTTTGATTCTGGGATGTTAATTCATTTTTACCAGTTCTACATCGAATATTTTGAAGCAATGTCTTGAATTACACAGTGTGCAATACTACAATTTTTCTATTTCACAGTGAAATTATGAGATAAATTGTGTTGCACGCTCGAAAAATCAAAACGTTATAAATTAATTCTGAAATACAAATGGACATTTACTTTTGGAGACTTCGAATTTTCCAGTGTAGATTTTGAATACTGAGTGAGGTGAGTCGCATTTTTATTTTGAGTTTAGATATAGATTTTAGGCGACAGAATTACTTCGAAAGGCAGAGTTATATTGTTTGATGCTAGAATTTTATTTATTTTTAACAGTTCTAGATCGAATTTTTTAAAGCAATGTCTTGAATTACACAGTGTGCGATACTGCGAGTTTTCTATTTCTCAGTCAAATTATGAGATAAATTGTGTTGCAAGCTCGAAAAAACAAAAAGTTATAAATTAATTCTGAAATACAAAAGGATGTTTACTTTTGGAGACTGCGAATTTTCCAGTTTAGATTTTGAATACTGAGTCAGGTGAGTCGTATTTATACTTTGAGTTCAGATTTAGATTTAAGGCGAGAGAATTACTTCGAAAGGCAGAGATATATTGTTTGAATCTAGAATGTTAATTCATTTTTAACAGTCCTTCATCGAATATTTTGAAGCAATGTCTTGAATTAAAAAATGTGCGATACTGCAAGTTATCTATTTTTCAGTCAAATTATGAGATAAATTGTAATGCAAGCTCGAAAAAACAAAACGTTATAAATTAATTCTGAAATACAAAAAGATATTTACTTTTGGAGACCGCGAATTTTCCAGTTTAGATTTTGAATACTGAGTGAGGTGAGTCGTATTTATACTTTGAGTTCAGATTTAGATTTAAGGCGAGAGAATTACTTCGAAAAGCAGAGTTATATTGTTTGATGCTAGAATTATATTCATTTTTAACAGTTCTAGATCGAATATTTTAAAGTAATGTCTTGAATTACACAGTGTGCGATACTGCGAGTTTTCTATTTCTCAGTAAAATTATGAGACAAATTGTGTTGCACGCTCAAAAAATCAAAACGTTATAAATAAATTCTGAAATACAAAAGGACATTTACTTTTGGAGACTGCGAATTTTCCAGTGTAGATATTGAAAATTGAGTGAGGTGAGTCGTGTTTATGTTTTCAGTTCCGATTTAGATTTTAGGCGAAAGAATATCTTCGAAAGGTAGAGCTATATTGTTTGATTCTAGAATGTTAACTCATTTTTAACAGTCTTTCGTCGAATAATTTGAAGCACTGTCTTGAATTACACAATGTGCAATACTGTGAGTTTTCTATTTCACAGTAAAATTATGAGATAAATTGAGTCTCACGCTCGAAAAATAAAAACGTTATAAATTAATTCTGAAATACAATAGGACATTTACTTTTGGAGACTTCGAATTTTCCAGTGTAGATTTTGAATACTGAGTGAGGTGAGTCGCATTTTTATTTTGAGTTTAGATATAGATTTTAGGCGAGAGAAATACTTCGAAAGGCAGAATTATATTATTTGATTCTGGAATGTTAATTCATTTGTCACAGTTCTACATGGAATATTTTGATGCAATGTCTTGAATTAAACAGTGTGCGAAACTTCGAGTTATCTAATTCTCAGTCAAATTATGAGATAAATTGTGTTGCACGCTCATAAAATCAAAACGTTATGAATTAATGCTGAAATACAAAAGGACATTTACTTTTGGAAACTGCGAATTTTCCAGTGTAGATATTAAATATTGAGTGAGATGAGTCGTATTTATGTTTTCAGTTCAGATTTAAATTTTATGCGAAAGAATTACTTCGAAAGGCAGAGTTATGTTGATTGATTCCAGAATGTTAATTCATTTTTAACAGTACTTCATCGAATATTGTGAAGCAATGTTTTGAAATACAAAATGTGCGATACTGCAAGTTTTCTATTTTTCAGTCAAATTATGAGATAAATTGTGTTGCACGGACCAAAAAACAAAACTTTATAAATTAATTCTGAAATGCAAAAGGACATTTACTTTTGGAGAATTCGAATTTTCCAGTGTAGACTTTGAATATTGAGTGAGGTTAGTCGTAATTTTATTTTGTGTTACGATATAGATTTTTGGCGAGAGAAATACTTTGAAAGGCAGAATTATATTGTTTGATTCTGGAATGTTAATTCACTTTTAACATTTCTACATCGAATATTATGAAGCAATGTCTTGAATTACACAGTGTGCAATACTGCATGTTTTCTATTTCTCAGTCAAATTATGAGATAAAATGTTATGCACGCTCAAAAAACCAAAACGTTATAAATTAATTCTGAAATGCAAAAGGACATTGAAATTTGGAGACTGCGAATTTTCTAGTTTAGATATTGAATGCTGAGTGAGGCAAGTCGTATTAATACTTTGAGTTCAGATTTAGATTTAAGGCGCGAGAATTACTTCGAAATGCAGTTATATATTGTTTGATTGTAGAAGGTTAACACATTTTTAACAGTTCTAGATTGAATATTTTGAAGCAATGTCTTGAATTACACAGTTTGCGATACTGCAAGTTTTCTATTTCTCAGTCAAATTATGAGATAAATTGTGTTGCACGCTCAAAAAATCAAAACGTGATAAATTAATTCTGAAATACAAAAGGATATTTCCTTTTAGAGACTGAGAATTTTCCAGTGTAGATATTAAATATTGAGTGAGGTGAGTCGTATTTATATTTTCAGTTCATATTTAGATTTTAGGCGAAAGAATTACTTCGAAAGGCAGAGTTATGTTGTATGATTCCTGAATGTTAATTAATTTTAAAAAGACCTTCATCGAATATTTTGAAGCAATGTCTTCAATTACAAAATGTGCGATACAGCGAGTTTTCTATTTCTCAGTCAAATTATGAGACAAATTGTGTTGCACGCTCAAAAAATCAAAACGTTATAAATTAATTCTGAAATACAAAAGGACATTTACTTTTAAAGACTGCGAATTTTCCAGTGTAGATATTAAATATTGAGTGAGGTGACTCGTATTTATGTCTTCAGTTCAGATTTAAATTTTATGCGAAAGAATTACTTCGAAAGGCAGAGTTATGTTGTTTGATTCCAGAATGTAAATTCATTTTTAACAGTCCTTCAACGAATATTTTGAAGCAATGTTTTGAAATACAAAATGTGCGATAGTGCAAGTTTTCTATTTTTCAGTCAAATTATGAGATAAATTGTGTTGCACGGACAAAAAAACAAAACGTTATAAATTAATTCGGAAATGCAAAAGGACATTTACTTTTGGAGAATTCGAATTTTCCAGTGTATACTTTGAATATTGAGTGAGGTTAGTCGTAATTTTATTTTGTGTCCAGATATATATTTTAGGCGAGGGAAATACTTCGAAAGGCAGAATTATATTGTTTGATTCTGGGATGTTTATTCATTTTTAACAGTTCTACATCGAATATTTTGAAGCAATGTCTTGAATTACACAGTGTGCAATACTGCGAGTTTTCTATTTCACAGTGAAATTATGAGATAAATTGTGTTGCACGCTCGAAAAATCAAAACGTTATAAATTAATTCTGAAATACAAATGGACATTTACTTTTGGAGACTTCGAATTTTCCAGTGTAGATTTTGAATACTGAGTGAGGTTAGTCGCATTTTTATTTTGAGTTTAGATATAGATTTTAGGCGACAGAATTACTTCGAAAGGCAGAGTTATATTGTTTGTTTCTAGAATATTAACTCATTTTTAACAGTTCTAGATCGAATATTTTTAAGCAATGTCTTGAATTACACAGTGTGCAATACTGTGAGTTTTCTATTTCACAGTCAAATTATGAGATAAATTGTGTTGCACGCTCGAAAAATAAAAACGTTATAAATTAATTCTGAAATACAATAGGACATTTACTTTTGGAGACTTCGAATTTTCCAGTGTAGATTTTGAATACTGAGTGAGGTGAGTCGCATTTTTATTTTGAGTTTAGATATAGATTTTAGGCGAGA
Organism: Ceriagrion tenellum; assembly: GCA_963169105.1. Taxonomy (NCBI): domain Eukaryota; kingdom Metazoa; phylum Arthropoda; class Insecta; order Odonata; family Coenagrionidae; genus Ceriagrion; species Ceriagrion tenellum. The sequence goes on from OY720637.1 coordinate 129,685,559, forward strand.
GAATTACTTCGAAAGGCAGAGTTATATTGTTTGATGCTAGAATTTTATTCATTTTTAACAGTTCTAGATCGAATTTTTAAAGCAATGTCTAAAATTACAAAATGAGCGATACTGCAAGTTTTCTATTTCTCAGTCAAATTATGAGACAGTTTGTGTTGCACGCTCAAAAAATCAAAACGTTTTAAATTAATTCTGATATACAAAAGGACATTTACTTTTGGAGACTGCGAATTTTCCAGTGTAGATATTAAATATTGAGTGAGGTGAGTCGTATTTATGTTTTCAGTTCAGATTTAAATTTTATGCGAAAGAATTACTTCGAAAGGCAGAGTTATGTTGTCTTATTCCAGAATGTTAATTCATTTTAACAGTCCTTCAACGAATATTTTGAAGCAATGTTTTGAAATACAAAATTAGCGATACTGCAAGTTGTCTATTTCTCAGTCAAATTATGAGATAAATTGTGTTGCACGCTCAAAAAATCAAAACGTGATAAACTAATTCTGAAATGCATAAGGATATTTCCTTTTAGAGACTGAGAATTTTCCAGTGTAGATATTAAATATTGAGTGAGGTGAGTCGTATTTATATTTTCAGTTCATATTTAGATTTGAGGCGAAAGAATTACTTCGAAAGGCAGAGTTATGTTGTATGATTCCTGAATTCATTATAAAAAGACCTTCATCGAATATTTTGAAGCAATGTCTTGAATTACAAAATGTGCGATACAGCGAGTTTTCTATTTCTCAGTCAAATTACGAGATAAATTGTTGCACGGACCAAAAAACAAAACGTTATAAATTAATTCTGAAATGCAAAAGGACATTTACTTTTGGAGAATTCGAATTTTCCAGTGTAGACTTTGAATATTGAGTGAGGTTAGTCGTAATTTTATTTTGTGTTCAGATATAGATTTTTGGCTAGAGAAATACTTCGAAAGGCTGAATTATATTGTTTGATTCTGGAATGTTAATTCACTTTTAACAGTTCTACATCGAATATTTTGAAGCAATGTCTTCAATTACAAAATGTGCGATACAGCGAGTTTTCTATTTCTCAGTCAAATTATGAGACAAATTGTGTTGCACGCTCAAAAAATCAAAACGTTATAAATTAATTCTGAAATACAAAAGGACATTTACTTTTAAAGACAGCGAATTTTCCAGTGTCGATATAAAATATTGAGTGAGGTGAGTCGTATTTATGTGTTCAGTTCAGATTTAAATTTTATGCGAAAGAATTACTTCGAAAGGCAGAGTTATGTTGTTTGATTCCAGAATGTAAATTAATTTTTAACAGTCCTTCAACGAATATTTTGAAGCATTGTTTTGAAATACAAAATGTGCGATAGTGCAAGATTTCTATTTTTCAGTCAAATTATGAGATAAATTGTGTTGCACGGACAAAAAAACAAAACGTTATAAATTAATTTGGAAATGCAAAAGGACATTTACTTTTGGAGAATTCGAATTTTCCAGTGTAGACTTTGAATATTGAGTGAGGTTAGTCGTAATTTTATTTTGTGTCCAGATATATATTTTAGGCGAGGGAAATACTTCGAAAGGCAGAATTATATTGTTTGATTCTGGGATGTTAATTCATTTTTACCAGTTCTACATCGAATATTTTGAAGCAATGTCTTGAATTACACAGTGTGCAATACTACAATTTTTCTATTTCACAGTGAAATTATGAGATAAATTGTGTTGCACGCTCGAAAAATCAAAACGTTATAAATTAATTCTGAAATACAAATGGACATTTACTTTTGGAGACTTCGAATTTTCCAGTGTAGATTTTGAATACTGAGTGAGGTGAGTCGCATTTTTATTTTGAGTTTAGATATAGATTTTAGGCGACAGAATTACTTCGAAAGGCAGAGTTATATTGTTTGATGCTAGAATTTTATTTATTTTTAACAGTTCTAGATCGAATTTTTTAAAGCAATGTCTTGAATTACACAGTGTGCGATACTGCGAGTTTTCTATTTCTCAGTCAAATTATGAGATAAATTGTGTTGCAAGCTCGAAAAAACAAAAAGTTATAAATTAATTCTGAAATACAAAAGGATGTTTACTTTTGGAGACTGCGAATTTTCCAGTTTAGATTTTGAATACTGAGTCAGGTGAGTCGTATTTATACTTTGAGTTCAGATTTAGATTTAAGGCGAGAGAATTACTTCGAAAGGCAGAGATATATTGTTTGAATCTAGAATGTTAATTCATTTTTAACAGTCCTTCATCGAATATTTTGAAGCAATGTCTTGAATTAAAAAATGTGCGATACTGCAAGTTATCTATTTTTCAGTCAAATTATGAGATAAATTGTGTTGCAAGCTCGAAAAAACAAAACGTTATAAATTAATTCTGAAATACAAAAAGATATTTACTTTTGGAGACCGCGAATTTTCCAGTTTAGATTTTGAATACTGAGTGAGGTGAGTCGTATTTATACTTTGAGTTCAGATTTAGATTTAAGGCGAGAGAATTACTTCGAAAAGCAGAGTTATATTGTTTGATGCTAGAATTTTATTCATTTTTAACAGTTCTAGATCGAATATTTTAAAGTAATGTCTTGAATTACACAGTGTGCGATACTGCGAGTTTTCTATTTCTCAGTCAAATTATGAGACAAATTGTGTTGCACGCTCAAAAAATCAAAACGTTATAAATAAATTCTGAAATACAAAAGGACATTTACTTTTGGAGACTGCGAATTTTCCAGTGTAGATATTGAAAATTGAGTAAGGTGAGTCGTGTTTATGTTTTCAGTTCAGATTTAGATTTTAGGCGAAAGAATATCTTCGAAAGGTAGAGCTATATTGTTTGATTCTAGAATGTTAACTCATTTTTAACAGTCTTTCGTGGAATAATTTGAAGCACTGTCTTGAATTACACAATGTGCAATACTGTGAGTTTTCTATTTCACAGTAAAATTATGAGATAAATTGAGTCTCACGCTCGAAAAATAAAAACGTTATAAATTAATTCTGAAATACAATAGGACGTTTACTTTTGGAGACTTCGAATTTTCCAGTGTAGATTTTGAATACTGAGTGAGGTGAGTCGCATTTTTATTTTGAGTTTAGATATAGATTTAAGGCGAGAGAAATACTTCGAAAGGCAGAATTATATTATTTGATTCTGGAATGTTAATTCATTTTTCACAGTTCTACTTGGAATATTTTGAAGCAATGTCTTGAGTTAAACAGTGTGCGAAACTTCGAGTTATCTATTTCTCAGTCAAATTATGAGATAAATTGTGATGCACGCTCAAAAAATCAAAACGTTATAAATTAATGCTGAAATACAAAAGGACATTTACTTTTGGAGACTGCGAATTTTCCAGTGTAGATATTTAATATTGAGTGAGATGAGTCGTATTTATGTTTTCAGTTCAGATTTAAATTTTATGCGAAAGAATTACTTCGAAAGGCAGAGTTATGTTGATTGATTCCAGAATGTTAATTCATTTTTAACAGTCCTTCATCGAATATTGTGAAGCAATGTTTTGAAATACAAAATGTGCGATACTGCAAGTTTTCTATTTTTCAGTCAAATTATGAGATAAATTGTGTTGCACTGACCAAAAAACAAAACTTTATAAATTAATTCTGAAATGCAAAAGGACATTTACTTTTGGAGAATTCGAATTTTCCAGTGTAGACTTTGAATATTGAGTGAGGTTAGTCGTAATTTTATTTTGTGTTAAGATATAGATTTTTGGCGAGAGAAATATTTCGAAAGGCAGAATTATATTGTTTGATTCTGGAATGTTAATTCACTTTTAACAGTTCTACTTCGAATATTTTAAAGCAATGTCTTGAATTACACAGTGTGCAATACTGCATGTTTTCTATTTCTCAGTCAAATTATGAGATAAAATGTTATGCACGCTCAAAAAACCAAAACGTTATAAATTAATTCTGAAATGCATAAGGACATTGAAATTTGGAGACTGCGAATTTTCTAGTTTAGATATTGAATGCTGAGTGAGGCAAGTCGTATTAATACTTTGAGTTCAGATTTAGATTTAAGGCGAGAGAATTACTTCGAAAGGCAGATATATATTGTTTGATTCTAGAAGGTTAACTCATTTCTAACAGTTCTAGATCGAATATTTTGAAGCAATGTCTTCAATTACACAGTGTGCGATACTGCAAGTTTTCTATTTCTCAGTCAAATTATGAGATAAATTGTGTTGCACGCTCAAAAAATCAAAACGTGATAAATTAATTCTGAAATACAAAAGGATATTTCCTTTTAGAGACTGAGAATTTTCCAGTGTAGATATTAAATATTGAGTGAGGTGAGTCGTATTTATATTTTCAGTTCATATTTATATTTTAGGCGAAAGAATTACTTCGAAAGGCAGAGTTATGTTGTATGATTCCTGAATGTTAATTAATTTTAAAAAGACCTTCATCGAATATTTTGAAGCAATGTCTTCAATTACAAAATGTGCGATACAGCGAGTTTTCTATTTCTCAGTCAAATTATGAGACAAATTGTGTTGCACGCTCAAAAAATCAAAACGTTATAAATTAATTCTGAAATACAAAAGGACATTTACTTTTAAAGACAGCGAATTTTCCAGTGTCGATATAAAATATTGAGTGAGGTGAGTCGTATTTATGTGTTCAGTTCAGATTTAAATTTTATGCGAAAGAATTACTTCGAAAGGCAGAGTTATGTTGTTTGATTCCAGAATGTAAATTCATTTTTAACAGTCCTTCAACGAATATTTTGAAGCATTGTTTTGAAATACAAAATGTGCGATAGTGCAAGATTTCTATTTTTCAGTCAAATTATGAGATAAATTGTGTTGCACGGACAAAAAAACAAAACGTTATAAATTAATTTGGAAATGCAAAAGGACATTTACTTTTGGAGAATTCGAATTTTCCAGTGTAGACTTTGAATATTGAGTGTGGTTAGTCGTAATTTTATTTTGTGTCCAGATATATATTTTAGGCGAGGGAAATACTTCGAAAGGCAGAATTATATTGTTTGATTCTGGGATGTTAATTCATTTTTAACAGTTCTACATCGAATATTTTGAAGCAATGTCTTGAATTACACAGTGTGCAATACTACAATTTTTCTATTTCACAGTGAAATTATGAGATAAATTGTGTTGCACGCTCGAAAAATCAAAACGTTATAAATTAATTCTGAAATACAAATGGACATTTACTTTTGGAGACTTCGAATTTTCCAGTGTAGATTTTGAATACTGAGTGAGGTGAGTCGCATTTTTATTTTGAGTTTAGATATAGATTTTAGGCGACAGAATTACTTCGAAAGGCAGAGTTATATTGTTTGTTTCTAGAATGTTAACTCATTTTTAACAGTTCTAGATCGAATATTTTGAAGCAATGTCTTGAATTACACAGTGTGCAATACTGTGAGTTTTCTATTTCACAGTCAAATTATGAGATAAATTGTGTTGCAAGCTCGAAAAATAAAAACGTTATAAATTAATTCTGAAATACAATAGGACATTTACTTTTGGAGACTTCGAATTTTCCAGTGTAGATTTTGAATACTGAGTGAGGTGAGTCGCATTTTTATTTTGAGTTTAGATATAGATTTTAGGCGAGAGAATTACTTCGAAAGGCAGAGTTATATTGTTTGATGCTAGAATTTTATTCATTTTTAACAGTTCTAGATAGAATTTTTTAAAGCAATGTCTAAAATTACAAAATGAGCGATACTGCAAGTTTTCTATTTCTCAGTCAAATTATGAGACAATTTGTGTTGCACGCTCAAAAAATCAAAACGTTTTAAATTAATTCTGATATACAAAAGGACATTTACTTTTGGAGACTGCGAATTTTCCAGTGTAGATATTAAATATTGAGTGAGGTGAGTCGTATTTATGTTTTCAGTTCAGATTTAAATTTTATGCGAAAGAATTACTTCGAAAGGAAGAGTTATGTTGTTTTATTCCAGAATGTTAATTCATTTTTAACAGTCCTTCATCGAATATTGTGAAGCAATGTTTTGAAATACAAAATGTGCGATACTGCAAGTTTTCTATTTTTCAGTCAAATTATGAGATAAATTGTGTTGCACGGACCAAAAAACAAAACGTTATAAATTAATTCTGAAATGCAAAAGGACATTTACGTTTGGAGAATTCGAATTTTCCAGTGTAGACTTTGAATATTGAGTGAGGTTAGTCGTAATTTTATTTTGTGTTCAGATATAGATTTTAGGCGAGAGAAATACTTCGAAAGGCAGAATTATATTGTTTGATTCTGGGATGTTAATTCATTTTTAACTGTTCTGCATCGAATATTTAGAAGCAATATCTTGAATTAAGCAGTGTGCAATACTGCCAGTTTTCTATTTCACAGTCAAATTATGAGATAAATTGTGTTGCACGCTCGAAAAATCAAAACGTTATAAATTAATTCTGAAATACAAAAGGACATTTACTTTTGGAGACTTCGAATTTTCCAGTGTAGATTTTGAATACTTCGTGAGGTGAATCGTATTGTTATTTTGAGTTTAGATATAGATTTTACGCGACAGAATTACTTCGAAAGGCAGAGTTATATTGTTTGATGCTAGAATTTTATTCATTTTTAACAGTTCTAGATCGAATTTTTTAAAGCAATGTCTTGAATTACACAATGTGCGATACTGCAAGTTATCTATTTTTCAGTCAAATTATGAGATAAATTGTGTTGCAAGCTCGAAAAAACAAAAAGTTATAAATTAATTCTGAAATACAAAAGGATGTTTACTTTTGGAGACTGCGAATTTTCCAGTTTAGATTTTGAATCCTGAGTCAGGTGAGTCGTATTTATACTTTGAGTTCAGATTTAGATTTAAGGCGAGAGAATTACTTCGAAAGGCAGAGATATATTGTTTGAATCTAGAATGTTAATTCATTTTTAACAGTCCTTCATCGAATATTTTGAAGCAATGTCTTGAATTAAAAAATGTGCGATACTGCAAATTATCTATTTTTCAGTCAAATTATGAGATAAATTGTGTTGCAAGCTCGAAAAAACAAAACGTTATAAATTAATTCTGAAATACAAAAAGATATTTACTTTTGGAGACCGCGAATTTTCCAGTTTAGATTTTGAATACTGAGTGAGGTGAGTCGTATTTATACTTTGAGTTCAGATTTAGATTTAAGGCGAGAGAATTACTTCGAAAAGCAGAGTTATATTGTTTGATGCTAGAATTTTATTCATTTTTAACAGTTCTAGATCGAATATTTTAAAGTAATGTCTTGAATTACACAGTGTGCGATACTGCGAGTTTTCTATTTCTCAGTAAAATTATGAGACAAATTGTGTTGCACGCTCAAAAAATCAAAACGTTATAAATAAATTCTGAAATACAAAAGGACATTTACTTTTGGAGACTGCGAATTTTCCAGTGTAGATATTGAAAATTGAGTGAGGTGAGTCGTGTTTATGTTTTCAGTTCAGATTTAGATTTTAGGCGAAAGAATATCTTCGAAAGGTAGAGCTATATTGTTTGATTCTAGAATGTTAACTCATTTTTAACAGTCTTTCGTGGAATAATTTGAAGCACTGTCTTGAATTACACAATGTGCAATACTGTGAGTTTTCTATTTCACAGTAAAATTATGAGATAAATTGAGTCTCACGCTCGAAATATAAAAACGTTATAAATTAATTATGAAATACAATAGGACATTTACTTTTGGAGACTTCGAATTTTCCAGTGTAGATTTTGAATACTGAGTGAGGTGAGTCGCATTTTTATTTTGAGTTTAGATATAGATTTTAGGCGAGAGAAATACTTCGAAAGGCAGAATTATATTATTTGATTCTGGAATGTTAATTCATTTTTCACAGTTGTACATGGAATATTTTGATGCAATGTCTTGAATTAAACAGTGTGCGAAACTTCGAGTTATCTATTTCTCAGTCAAATTATGAGATAAATTGTGTTGCACGCTCAAAAAATCAAAACGTTATAAATTAATGCTGAAATACAAAAGGACATTTACTTTTGGAGACTGCGAATTTTCCAGTGTAGATATTAAATATTGAGTGAGATGAGTCGTATTTATGTTTTCAGTTCAGATTTAAATTTTATGCGAAAGAATTACTTCGAAAGGCAGAGTTATGTTGATTGATTCCAGAATGTTAATTCATTTTTAACAGTCCTTCATCGAATATTGTGAAGCAATGTTTTGAAATACAAAATGTGCGATACTGCAAGTTTTCTATTTTTCAGTCAAATTATGAGATAAATTGTGTTGCACGGACCAAAAAACAAAACTTTATAAATTAATTCTGAAATGCAAAAGGACATTTACTTTTGGAGAATTCGAAATTTCCAGTGTAGACATTGAATATTGAGTGAGGTTAGTCGTAATTTTATTTTGTGTTACGATATAGATTTTTGGCGAGAGAAATACTTTGAAAGGCAGAATTATATTGTTTGATTCTGGAATGTTAATTCACTTTTAACAGTTCTACATCGAATATTTTGAAGCAATGTCTTGAATTACACAGTGTGCAATACTGCATGTTTTCTATTTCTCAGTCAAATTATGAGATAAAATGTTATGCACGCTCAAAAAACCAAAACGTTATAAATTAATTCTGAAATGCAAAAGGACATTGAAATTTGGAGACTGCGAATTTTCTAGTTTAGATATTGAATGCTGAGTGAGGCAAGTCGTATTAATACTTTGAGTTCAGATTTAGATTTAAGGCGAGAGAATTACTTCGAAAGGCAGATATATATTGTTTGATTCTAGAAGGTTAACTCATTTTTAACAGTTCTAGATCGAATATTTTGAAGCAATGTCTTGAATTACACAGTGTGCGATACTGCAAGTTTTCTATTTCTCAGTCAAATTATGAGATAAATTGTGTTGCACGCTCAAAAAATCAAAACGTTATAAATTAATTCTGAAATACAAAAGGACATTTACTTTTAAAGACTGCGAATTTTCCAGTGTAGATATTAAATATTGAGTGAGGTGACTCGTATTTATGTCTTCAGTTCAGATTTAAATTTTATGCGAAAGAATTCCTTCGAAAGGCAGAGTTATGTTGTTTGATTCCAGAATGTAAATTCATTTTTAACAGTCCTTCAACGAATATTTTGAAGCAATGTTTTGAAATACAAAATGTGCGATAGTGCAAGTTTTCTATTTTTCAGTCAAATTATGAGATAAATTGTGTTGCACGGACAAAAAAACAAAACGTTATAAATTAATGCTGAAATACAAAAGGATATTTCCTTTTAGAGACTGAGAATTTTCCAGTGTAGATATTAAATATTGAGTGAGGTGAGTCGTATTTATATTTTCAGTTCATATTTAGATTTTAGGCGAAAGAATTACTTCGAAAGGCAGAGTTATGTTGTATGATTCCTGAATGTTAATTAATTTTAAAAAGACCTTCATCGAATATTTTGAAGGAATGTCTTCAATTACAAAATGTGCGATACAGCGAGTTTTCTATTTCTCAGTCAAATTATGAGACAAATTGTGTTGCACGCTCAAAAAATCAAAACGTTATAAATTAATTCTGAAATACAAAAGGACATTTACTTTTAAAGACTGCGAATTTTCCAGTGTAGATATTAAATATTGAGTGAGGTGACTCGTATTTATGTCTTCAGTTCAGATTTAAATTTTATGCGAAAGAATTACTTCGAAAGGCAGAGTTATGTTGTTTGATTCCAGAATGTAAATTCATTTTTAACAGTCCTTCAACGAATATTTTGAAGCAATGTTTTGAAATACAAAATGTGCGATAGTGCAAGTTTTCTATTTTTCAGTCAAATTATGAGATAAATTGTGTTGCACGGACAAAAAAACAAAACGTTATAAATTAATTCGGAAATGCAAAAGGACATTTACTTTTGGAGAATTCGAATTTTCCAGTGTATACTTTGAATATTGAGTGAGGTTAGTCGTAATTTTATTTTGTGTCCAGATATATATTTTAGGCGAGGGAAATACTTCGAAAGGCAGAATTATATTGTTTGATTCTGGGATGTTTATTCATTTTTAACAGTTCTACATCGAATATTTTGAAGCAATGTCTTGAATTACACAGTGTGCAATACTGCGAGTTTTCTATTTCACAGTGAAATTATGAGATAAATTGTGTTGCACGCTCGAAAAATCAAAACGTTATAAATTAATTCTGAAATACAAATGGACATTTACTTTTGGAGACTTCGAATTTTCCAGTGTAGATTTTGAATACTGAGTGAGGTGAGTCGCATTTTTATTTTGAGTTTAGATATAGATTTTAGGTGACAGAATTACTTCGAAAGGCAGAGTTATATTGTTTGTTTCTAGAATATTAACTCATTTTTAACAGTTCTAGATCGAATATTTTTAAGCAATGTCTTGAATTACACAGTGTGCAATACTGTGAGTTTTCTATTTCACAGTCAAATTATGAGATAAATTGTGTTGCACGCTCGAAAAATAAAAACGTTATAAATTAATTCTGAAATACAATAGGACATTTACTTTTGGAGACTTCGAATTTTCCAGTGTAGATTTTGAATACTGAGTGAGGTGAGTCGCATTTTTATTTTGAGTTTAGATATAGATTTTAGGCGAGAGAATTACTTCGAAAGGCAGAGTTATATTGTTTGATGCTAGAATTTTATTCATTTTTAACAGTTCTAGATCGAATTTTTTAAAGCAATGTCTAAAATTACAAAATGAGCGATACTGCAAGTTTTCTATTTCTCAGTCAAATTATGAGACAATTTGTGTTGCACGCTCAAAAAATCAAAACGTTTTAAATTAATTCTGATATACAAAAGGACATTTACTTTTGGAGACTGCGAATTTTCCAGTGTAGATATTAAATATTGAGTGAGGTGAGTCGTATTTATGTTTTCAGTTCAGATTTAAATTTTATGCGAAAGAATTACTTCGAAAGGCAGAGTTATGTTGTTTTATTCCAGAATGTTAATTCATTTTTAACAGTCCTTCATCGAATATTGTGAAGCAATGTTTTGAAATACAAAATGTGCGATACTGCAAGTTTTCTATTTTTCAGTCAAATTATGAGATAAATTGTGTTGCACGGACCAAAAAACAAAACGTTATAAATTAATTCTGAAATGCAAAAGGACATTAACGTTTGGAGAATTCGAATTTTCCAGTGTAGACTTTGAATATTGAGTGAGGTTAGTCGTAATTTTATTTTGTGTTCAGATATAGATTTTAGGCGAGAGAAATACTTCGAAAGGCAGAATTATATTGTATGATTCTGGAATGTAAATTCATTTTTAACAGTTCTACATCGAATATTTTGAAGCAATGTCGTGAATTACACAGTGTGCAATACTGCATGTCTTCTATTTCTCAGTCAAATTATGAGATAAAATGTGATGCACGCTAAAAAAACCAAAACGTTATAAATTAATTCTGAAATGCAAAAGGACATTGAAATTTGGAGACTGCGAATTTTCCAGTATATATTTTATATACTGAATGAGTACAGTCAAAATTTATATTTCGTGTTCAGATTTATATTTTCAGCGAGAGAATTACTTCGAATGGCAGAGTTATGTTGTTTGATTCTAGAATGTCAACTCATTTTTAACAGTTCTAGATCGAATATTTTGAAGCAATGTATTGAATTACACTGTGAGCGATACTGCGAGTTTTCTATTTCACAGTCAAAATATGAGATAAATATTGTTGCACGCTCGAAAAATCAAAACGTTATAAATTAATTCTGAAATGCAAAAGGACATTTACTTTTGGAGAATTCGAAATTTCCAGTGTAGACATTGAATATTGAGTGAGGTTAGTCGTAATTTTATTTTGTGTTACGATATAGATTTTTGGCGAGAGAAATACTTTGAAAGGCAGAATTATATTGTTTGATTCTGGAATGTTAATTCACTTTTAACAGTTCTACATCGAATATTTTGAAGCAATGTCTTGAATTACACAGTGTGCAATACTGCATGTTTTCTATTTCTCAGTCAAATTATGAGATAAAATGTTATGCACGCTCAAAAAACCAAAACGTTATAAATTAATTCTGAAATGCAAAAGGACATTGAAATTTGGAGACTGCGAATTTTCTAGTTTAGATATTGAATGCTGAGTGAGGCAAGTCGTATTAATACTTTGAGTTCAGATTTAGATTTAAGGCGAGAGAATTACTTCGAAAGGCAGATATATATTGTTTGATTCTAGAAGGTTAACTCATTTTTAACAGTTCTAGATCGAATATTTTGAAGCAATGTCTTGAATTACACAGTGTGCGATACTGCAAGTTTTCTATTTCTCAGTCAAATTATGAGATAAATTGTGTTGCACGCTCAAAAAATCAAAACGTTATAAATTAATTCTGAAATACAAAAGGACATTTACTTTTAAAGACTGCGAATTTTCCAGTGTAGATATTAAATATTGAGTGAGGTGACTCGTATTTATGTCTTCAGTTCAGATTTAAATTTTATGCGAAAGAATTCCTTCGAAAGGCAGAGTTATGTTGTTTGATTCCAGAATGTAAATTCATTTTTAACAGTCCTTCAACGAATATTTTGAAGCAATGTTTTGAAATACAAAATGTGCGATAGTGCAAGTTTTCTATTTTTCAGTCAAATTATGAGATAAATTGTGTTGCACGGACAAAAAAGCAAAACGTTATAAATTAATTCTGAAATACAAAAGGATATTTCCTTTTAGAGACTGAGAATTTTCCAGTGTAGATATTAAATATTGAGTGAGGTGAGTCGTATTTATATTTTCAGTTCATATTTAGATTTTAGGCGAAAGAATTACTTCGAAAGGCAGAGTTATGTTGTATGATTCCTGAATGTTAATTAATTTTAAAAAGACCTTCATCGAATATTTTGAAGGAATGTCTTCAATTACAAAATGTGCGATACAGCGAGTTTTCTATTTCTCAGTCAAATTATGAGACAAATTGTGTTGCACGCTCAAAAAATCAAAACGTTATAAATTAATTCTGAAATACAAAAGGACATTTACTTTTAAAGACTGCGAATTTTCCAGTGTAGATATTAAATATTGAGTGAGGTGACTCGTATTTATGTCTTCAGTTCAGATTTAAATTTTATGCGAAAGAATTACTTCGAAAGGCAGAGTTATGTTGTTTGATTCCAGAATGTAAATTCATTTTTAACAGTCCTTCAACGAATATTTTGAAGCAATGTTTTGAAATACAAAATGTGCGATAGTGCAAGTTTTCTATTTTTCAGTCAAATTATGAGATAAATTGTGTTGCACGGACAAAAAAACAAAACGTTATAAATTAATTCGGAAATGCAAAAGGACATTTACTTTTGGAGAATTCGAATTTTCCAGTGTATACTTTGAATATTGAGTAAGGTTAGTCGTAATTTTATTTTGTGTCCAGATATATATTTTAGGCGAGGGAAATACTTCGAAAGGCAGAATTATATTGTTTGATTCTGGGATGTTTATTCATTTTTAACAGTTCTACATCGAATATTTTGAAGCAATGTCTTGAATTACACAGTGTGCAATACTGCGAGTTTTCTATTTCACAGTGAAATTATGAGATAAATTGTGTTGCACGCTCGAAAAATCAAAACGTTATAAATTAATTCTGAAATACAAATGGACATTTACTTTTGGAGACTTCGAATTTTCCAGTGTAGATTTTGAATACTGAGTGAGGTGAGTCGCATTTTTATTTTGAGTTTAGATATAGATTTTAGGTGACAGAATTACTTCGAAAGGCAGAGTTATATTGTTTGTTTCTAGAATATTAACTCATTTTTAACAGTTCTAGATCGAATATTTTTAAGCAATGTCTTGAATTACACAGTGTGCAATACTGTGAGTTTTCTATTTCACAGTCAAATTATGAGATAAATTGTGTTGCACGCTCGAAAAATAAAAACGTTATAAATTAATTCTGAAATACAATAGGACATTTACTTTTGGAGACTTCGAATTTTCCAGTGTAGATTTTGAATACTGAGTGAGGTGAGTCGCATTTTTATTTTGAGTTTAGATATAGATTTTAGGCGAGAGAATTACTTCGAAAGGCAGAGTTATATTGTTTGATGCTAGAATTTTATTCATTTTTAACAGTTCTAGATCGAATTTTTTAAAGCAATGTCTAAAATTACAAAATGAGCGATACTGCAAGTTTTCTATTTCTCAGTCAAATTATGAGACAATTTGTGTTGCACGCTCAAAAAATCAAAACGTTTTAAATTAATTCTGATATACAAAAGGACATTTACTTTTGGAGACTGCGAATTTTCCAGTGTAGATATTAAATATTGAGTGAGGTGAGTCGTATTTATGTTTTCAGTTCAGATTTAAATTTTATGCGAAAGAATTACTTCGAAAGGCAGAGTTATGTTGTTTTATTCCAGAATGTTAATTCATTTTTAACAGTCCTTCATCGAATATTGTGAAGCAATGTTTTGAAATACAAAATGTGCGATACTGCAAGTTTTCTATTTTTCAGTCAAATTATGAGATAAATTGTGTTGCACGGACCAAAAAACAAAACGTTATAAATTAATTCTGAAATGCAAAAGGACATTAACGTTTGGAGAATTCGAATTTTCCAGTGTAGACTTTGAATATTGAGTGAGGTTAGTCGTAATTTTATTTTGTGTTCAGATATAGATTTTAGGCGAGAGAAATACTTCGAAAGGCAGAATTATATTGTATGATTCTGGAATGTAAATTCATTTTTAACAGTTCTACATCGAATATTTTGAAGCAATGTCGTGAATTACACAGTGTGCAATACTGCATGTCTTCTATTTCTCAGTCAAATTATGAGATAAAATGTGATGCACGCTAAAAAAACCAAAACGTTATAAATTAATTCTGAAATGCAAAAGGACATTGAAATTTGGAGACTGCGAATTTTCCAGTATATATTTTATATACTGAATGAGTACAGTCAAAATTTATATTTCAAGTTCAGATTTATATTTTCAGCGAGAGAATTACTTCGAATGGCAGAGTTATGTTGTTTGATTCTAGAATGTCAACTCATTTTTAACAGTTCTAGATCGAATATTTTGAAGCAATGTATTGAATTACACTGTGAGCGATACTGCGAGTTTTCTATTTCACAGTCAAAATATGAGATAAATATTGTTGCACGCTCGAAAAATCAAAACGTTATAAATTAATTCTGAAATGCAAAAGGACATTTACTATTGGAGAATTCGAAATTTCCAGTGTAGACATTGAATATTGAGTGAGGTTAGTCGTAATTTTATTTTGTGTTACGATATAGATTTTTGGCGAGAGAAATACTTTGAAAGGCAGAATTATATTGTTTGATTCTGGAATGTTAATTCACTTTTAACAGTTCTACATCGAATATTTTGAAGCAATGTCTTGAATTACACAGTGTGCAATACTGCATGTTTTCTATTTCTCAGTCAAATTATGAGATAAAATGTTATGCACGCTCAAAAAACCAAAACGTTATAAATTAATTCTGAAATGCAAAAGGACATTGAAATTTGGAGACTGCGAATTTTCTAGTTTAGATATTGAATGCTGAGTGAGGCAAGTCGTATTAATACTTTGAGTTCAGATTTAGATTTAAGGCGAGAGAATTACTTCGAAAGGCAGATATATATTGTTTGATTCTAGAAGGTTAACTCATTTTTAACAGTTCTAGATCGAATATTTTGAAGCAATGTCTTGAATTACACAGTGTGCGATACTGCAAGTTTTCTATTTTTCAGTCAAATTATGAGATAAATTGTGTTGCACGGACAAAAAAACAAAACGTTATAAATAAATTCTGACATGCAAAAGGACATATACTTTTGGAGAATTCGAATTTTCCAGTGTAGACTTTGAATATTGAGTGAGGTTAGTCGTAATTTTATTTTGTGTTCAGATATAGATGTTAGGCGAGAGAAATACTTCGAAAGGAAAATTATATTGTTTGATTCTGGAATGGTAATTCATTTTTAACAGTTCTACATGGAATATTTTGAAGCAATGTCGTGAATTACACAGTGTGCAATACTGCGAGTTTTCTATTTCTCAGTCAAATTATGAGATAAAATGTGATGCACGCTAAAAAACCAAAACGTTATAATTTAATTCTGAAATGCAAAAGGACATATACTTTTATAGACTTCGAATTTTTTCAGTGTAGATTTTGAATATTGATTGAGGTGAGTCGTATTTTTATTGTGAGTTCAGATTTAGATTTTAGGCGAAAGAATTACTTCGAAATGCAGAGTTATATTGTTTGATTCTAGAATGTTAATTCATTTTAAACAGTCCTACATCGAATATTTAGAAGCAATATCTTGAATTACACAGTGTGCAATGCTGCCAGTTTTCTATTTTACAGTCAAATTATGAGATAAATTGTCTTGCACGTTCAAAAAATCAAAACGTTATAAATTAGATCTTAAATACAAAAGGACATTTACTTTTGGAGACATCGACTATTCCAGTGTAGATATTGAATATTGAGTGAGGTGAGTCGTATTTATGTTTTAAGTTCAGATTTAGATTTTAGGCGAAAGAATATCTTCGAAAGGTAAAGCTATATTGTTTGATTCTAGAATGTCAACTCATTTTTAACAGTTCTAGATCGAATATTTTGAAGCAATGTATTGAATTACACTGTGAGCGATACTGTGATTTTTCTATTTCACAGTCAAAATATGAGATAAATTGTGTTGCACGCTCGAAAAATCAAAACGTTATAAATTAATTCTGAAATACAAAAGGACATTTACTTTTGGAGACTTCGAATTTTCCAGTGTAGATTTTGAATACTGAGTGAGGTGAGTCGCATTTTTATTTTGAGTTTAGATATAGATTTTAGGCGAGAGAATTACTTCGAAAGGCAGAGTTATATTGTTTGATGCTAGAATTTTATTCATTTTTAGCAGTACTTCAACGAATATTTTGAAGGAATGTTTTGAAATACAAAATGTGCGATACTGCAAGTTTTCTATTTTTCAGTCAAATTATGAGATAAAATGTGTTGCACGCTCAAAAAATCAAAACGATATAAATTAATTCTGAAATACAAAAGTACATTTACTTTTGGAGAATGCGAATTTTCCAGTGTACATATTATTAATATTGAGTGAGTTGAGTCATATTTAAGCCTTCAGTTCAGATTTTAATTTTATGCGAAAGAATTACTTCGAAAGGCAGAGTTATGTCGTTTGATTCCAGAATGTTAATTCAATTTTAACAGTACTTCAACGAATATTTTGAAGCAATGTTATGAAATACAAAATTTGCGATACTGCAAGTTTTCTATTTTTCAGTCAAATTATGAGATAAATTGTGTTGCACGCTCACAAAATTAAAACGTAATAAATTAATTCTGAAATACAAAAGGACATTTACTTTTGGAGCCTGCGAATTTTCCAGTGTAGATATTTAATATTGAGTGAGATGAGTCGTATTTATGTCTTCAGTTCAGATTTAAATTTTATGCGAAAGAATTACTTCGAAAGGCAGAGTTATGTTGTTTGATTCTAGAATGTTAATTCATATTTAAAAGTCCCTCATCGAATATTTTGAAGCAAATTCTTGAATTACAAAATGTACGATACTGCATGTTTTCTATTTTTCAGTCAAATTATGAGATAAATTGTGTTGCACGGACCAAAAAACAAAACGTTATAAATTAATTCTGAAATGCAAAAGGACATTTACCTTTGGAGAATTCGAATTTTCCAGTGTAGACTGTGAATATTGAGTGAGCTTAGTCGTAATTTTATTTTGTGTTCAGATATAGATTTTTGGCGAGAGAAATACTTCGAAAGGCAGAATTATATTGTTTGATTCTGGAATGTTAATTCACTTTTAACAGTTCTACATCGAATATTTTGAAGCAATGTCTTGAATTACACAGAGTGCAATACTGCATGTTTTCTATTTCTCAGTCAAATTATGAGATAAAATGTGATGCACGCTCAAAAAACCAAAACGTTATAAATTAATTCTGAAATGCAAAAGGACATTGAAATTTGGACACTGCGAATTTTCTAGTTTAGATATTGAATGCTGAGTGAGGCAAGCTGAGTGAGTCAAACCTTGAGTTCAGATTTAGATTTTAGCCGAGAGAATTACTTCGAAAGGCAGAGTTATATTATTTCATTCTAGAATGTTAACTCATTTTTAACAGTTCTAGATCAAATATTTTGAAGCAATGTCTTGAATTACACATTGTGCGATACTGCGAGTTTTCTATTTCTCAGTCAAATTATGAGATAAATTGTCTTGCACGCTCAAAAAACTAAAACGTTATAAATTAATTCTGAAATATTTACTTTTGGAGACTTCGAATATTCCAGTGTAGATATTGAATATTGAGTGAGGTGAGTCGTATTTATGTTTTGAGTTCAGATTTAGATTTTAGGCGAGAGAATTCCTTCGAAATGCAGAGTTATATTGTTTGATTCTAGAATGTTAATTCATTTTTAACAGTCCTGTATCGAATATTTTGAAGCAATGTCGTGAATTACACAGTGTGCAATACTGCGAGTTTTCTTTTTCTCAGTCAAATAATGAGATAAAATGTGATGTACGCTAAAAAAACCAAAACGTTATAATTTAATTCTGAAATGCAAAAGGACATATACTTTTACAGACTTCGAATTTTTTCAGTGTAGATTTTGAATATTGATTGAGGTGAGTCGTATTTTTATTGTGAGTTCAGATTTAGATTTTAGGCGAAAGAATTACTTCGAAATGCAGAGTTATATTGTTCGATTCTAGAATGTTAATTCATTTTAAACAGTCCTACATCGAATATTTAGAAGCAATATCTTGAATTACACAGTGTGCAAAGCTGACAGTTTTCTATTTCACAGTAAAATTATGAGATAAATTGTCTTGCACGTTCAAAAAATCAAAACGCTATAAATTAGATCTTAAATACAAAAGAACATTTACTTTTGGAGACATCGACTATTCCAGTGTAGATATTGAATATTGAGTGAGGTGAGTCGTATTTATGTTTTCAGTTCAGATTTAGATTTTAGGCGAAAGAATATCTTCGAAAGGTAAAGCTATATTTTTTGATTCTAGAATGTCAACTCATTTTTAACAGTTCTAGATCGAATATTTTGAAGCAATGTATTGAATTACACTGTGAGCGATACTGCGATTTTTCTATTTCACAGTCAAAATATGAGATAAATTGTGTTGCACGCTCGAAAAATCAAAACGTTATAAATTAATTCTGAAATATTTACTTTTGGAGACTTCGAATATTCCAGTGTAGATATTGAATATTGAGTGTGGTGAGTCGCATTTTTATTTTGAGTTTAGATATAGATTTTAGGCGAGAGAATTACTTCGAAAGGCAGAGTTATATTGTTTGATGCTAGAATTTTATTCATTTTTAGCAGTACTTCAACGAATATTTTGAAGCAATGTTTTGAAATACAAAATGTGCGATACTGCAAGTTTTCTATTTTTCAGTCAAATTATGAGATAAATTGTGTTGCACGCTCAAAAAATCAAAACGATATAAATTAATTCTGAAATACAAAAGTACATTTACTTTTGGAGACTGCGAATTTTCCAGTGTAGATATTATTAATATTGAGTGAGTTGAGTCATCTTTAAGCCTTCAGTTCAGATTTAAATTTTATGCGAAAGAATTACTTCGAAAGGCAGAGTTATGTCGTTTGATTCCAGAATGTTAATTCAATTTTAACAGTACTTCAGCGAATATTTTGAAGCAATGTTATGAAATAAAAAATGTGCGATACTGCAAGTTTTCTATTTTTCAGTCAAATTATGAGATAAATTGTGTTGCACGCTCACAAAATTAAAACGTAATAAATTAATTCTGAAATACAAAAGGACATTTACTTTTGGAGCCTGCGAATTTTCCAGTGTAGATATTTAATATTGAGTGAGATGAGTCGTATTTATGTCTTCAGTTCTGATTTAAATTTTATGCGAAAGAATTACTTCGAAAGGCAGAGTTATGTTGTTTGATTCCAGAATGTAAATTCATTTTTAACAGTCCTTCAACGAATATTTTGAAGCAATGTTTTGAAATACAAAATGTGCGATAGTGCAAGTTTTCTATTTTTCAGTCAAATTATGAGATAAATTGTGTTGCACGGACCAAAAAACAAAACGTTATAAATTAATTCTGAAATGCAAAAGGACATTTACTTTTGGAGAATTCGAATTTTCCATTGTAGACTTTGAATATTGAGTGAGCTTAGTCGTAATTTTATTTTGTGTTCAGATATAGATTTTTGGCGACAGAAATACTTCGAAAGGCAGAATTATATTGTTTGATTCCAGAATGTTAATTCACTTTTAACAGTTCTACATCGAATATTTTGAAGCAATGTCTTGAATTACACAGTGTGCAATACTGCATGTTTTCTATTACTCAGTCAAATTATGAGATAAATTGTGTTGCACGCTCGAAAAATCAAAACGTTATAAATTAATTCTGAAATGCAAAAGGACATTGAAATTTGGACACTGCGAATTTTCTAGTTTAGATATTGAATGCTGAGTGAGGCAAGTCGTATTAATACCTTGAGTTCAGATTTAGATTTTAGCCGAGAGAATTACTTCGAAAGGCAGAGTTATATTATTTCATTCTAGAATGTTAACTCATTTTTAACAGTTCTAGATCGAATTTTTTAAAGCAATATCTTGAATTACACAATGTGCGATACTGCAAGTTATCTATTTTTCAGTCAAATTATGAGATAAATTGTGTTGCAAGCTCGAAAAAACCAAAACGTTATAAATTAATTCTGAAATGCAAAAGGACATTCACTTTTGGAGACTGAGAATTTTCTAGTGTAGATATTGAAAATTGAGTGATGTGAGTCGTGTTTATGTTTTCAGTTCAGATTTAGATTTTAGGCGAAAGAACATCTTCGAAAGGTAGAGCTATATTGTTTGATTCTAGAATGTTAACTCATTTTTAACAGTCTTTCGTCGAATAATTTGAAGCACTGTCTTGAATTACACAGTGTGCAATACTGTGAGTTTTCTATTTCACAGTAAAATTATGAGATAAATTGTGTTGCACGCTCGAAAAATAAAAACGTTATAAATTAATTCTGAAATACAATAGGACATTTACATTTGGAGAATTCGAATTTTCCAGTGTAGACTTTGAATATTGAGTGAGGTTAGTCGTAATTTTATTTTGTGTTCAGATATAGAATTTAGGCGAGAGAAATACTTCGAAAGGCAGAATTATATTGTTTGATTCAGGAATGTTAATTCATTTTTAACAGTTCTACATGGAATATTTTGAAGCAATGTCTTGAATTACACAGTGTGCAATACTGCGAGTTTTCTTTTTCTCAGTCAAATTATGAGATAAAATGTGATGCACGCTAAAAAAACCAAAACGTAATAATTTAATTCTGAAATGCAAAAGGACATATACTTTTACAGACTTCGAATTTTTTCAGTGTAGATTTTGAATATTGATTGAGGTGAGTCGTATTTTTATTTTGTGTTCAGATATAGATTTTAGGCGAGAGAAATACTTCGAAAGGCAGAATTATATTGTTTGATTCTGGAATGTTAATTCATTTTTAACAGTTCTACATGGAATAATTTGAAGTAATGTCTTAAATTACAAAATGTGTGATACTGCCAGTTTTCTATTTCACAGTCAAATTATGAGATAAATTGTGTTGCACGCTCAAAAAATCAAAACGTGATAAATTAATTCTGAAATGCATAAGCGTATTTACTTTCGGAGACTGCGAATTTTCCAGTATATATTTTATATACTGAATAAGTACAGTCAAAATTTATATTTCGTGTTCAGATTTATATTTTCAGCGAGAGAATTACTTCGAATGGCAGAGTTATGTTGTTTGATTCTAGAATGTCAACTCATTTTTAACAGTTCTAGATCGAATATTTTGAAGCAATATATTGAATTACACTGTGAGAGATACTGCGAGTTTTCTATTTCACAGTCAAAATATGAGATAAATATTGTTGCACGCTCGAAAAATCAAAACGTTATAAATTAATTCTGAAATACAAAAGGACATTTACTTTTGGAGACTTCGAATTTTCCAGTGTAGATTTTGAATACTGAGTGAGGTGAGTCGCATTTTTATTTTGAGTTTAGATATAGATTTTAGGCGAGAGAATTACTTCGAAAGGCAGAGTTTTATTGTTTGATGCTAGAATTTTATTCATTTTTAACAGTTCTAAATCGAATATTTTAAAGTAATGTCTTGAATTACACAGTGTGCGTTACTGCGAGTTTTCTATTTTTCAGTCAAATTATCAGACAAATTGTCTTGCACGGAAAAAAAAATCAAAACGATATAAATTAATTCTGAAATACAAAAGGACATTTACTTTTGGAGACTGCGAATTTTCCAGTGTAGATATTATTATTATTGAGTGAGGTGAGTCATATTTAAGCTTTCAGTTCAGATTTACATTTTATACGAAAAAATTACTTCGAAAGGCAGAGTTATGTAGTTTGATTCCATAATGTTAATTCATTTTTAACAGTACTTCAACGAATATTTTGAAGCAATGTTTTGAAATACAAAATGTGCGATACTGCAAGTTTTCTATTTTTCAGTCAAATTATGAGATAAATTGTGTTGCACGGACAAAAAAACAAAACGTTATAAATAAATTCTGACATGCAAAAGGACATATACTTTTGGAGAATTCGAATTTTCCAGTGTAGACTTTGAATATTGAGTGAGGTTAGTCGTAATTTTATTTTGTGTTCAGATATAGATGTTAGGCGAGAGAAATACTTCGAAAGGAAAATTATATTGTTTGATTCTGGAATGGTAATTCATTTTTAACAGTTCTACATGGAATATTTTGAAGCAATGTCGTGAATTACACAGTGTGCAATACTGCGAGTTTTCTATTTCTCAGTCAAATTATGAGATAAAATGTGATGCACGCTAAAAAAGCAAAACGTTATAATTTAATTCTGAAATGCAAAAGGACATATACTTTTATAGACTTCGAATTTTTTCAGTGTAGATTTTGAATATTGATTGAGGTGAGTCGTATTTTTATTGTGAGTTCAGATTTAGATTTTAGGCGAAAGAATTACTTCGAAATGCAGAGTTATATTGTTTGATTCTAGAATGTTAATTCATTTTAAACAGTCCTACATCGAATATTTAGAAGCAATATCTTGAATTACACAGTGTGCAATGCTGCCAGTTTTCTATTTCACAGTCAAATTATGAGATAAATTGTCTTGCACGTTCAAAAAATCAAAACGTTATAAATTAATTCTGAAATACAAAAGGACATTTACTTTTGGAGACATCGACTATTCCAGTGTAGATATTGAATATTGAGTGAGGTGAGTCGTATTTATGTTTTAAGTTCAGATTTAGATTTTAGGCGAAAGAATATCTTCGAAAGGTAAAGCTATATTGTTTGATTCTAGAATGTCAACTCATTTTTAACAGTTCTAGATCGAATATTTTGAAGCAATGTATTGAATTACACTGTGAGCGATACTGCGATTTTTCTATTTCACAGTCAAAATATGAGATAAATTGTGTTGCACGCTCGAAAAATCAAAACGTTATAAATTAATTCTGAAATACAAAAGGACATTTACTTTTGGAGACTTCGAATTTTCCAGTGTAGATTTTGAATACTGAGTGAGGTGAGTCGCATTTTTATTTTGAGTTTAGATATAGATTTTAGGCGAGAGAATTACTTCGAAAGGCAGAGTTATATTGTTTGATGCTAGAATTTTATTCATTTTTAGCAGTACTTCAACGAATATTTTGAAGGAATGTTTTGAAATACAAAATGTGCGATACTGCAAGTTTTCTATTTTTCAGTCAAATTATGAGATAAAATGTGTTGCACGCTCAAAAAATCAAAACGATATAAATTAATTCTGAAATACAAAAGTACATTTACTTTTGGAGACTGCGAATTTTCCAGTGTACATATTATTAATATTGAGTGAGTTGAGTCATATTTAAGCCTTCAGTTCAGATTTTAATTTTATGCGAAAGAATTACTTCGAAAGGCAGAGTTATGTCGTTTGATTCCAGAATGTTAATTCAATTTTAACAGTACTTCAACGAATATTTTGAAGCAATGTTATGAAATACAAAATTTGCGATACTGCAAGTTTTCTATTTTTCAGTCAAATTATGAGATAAATTGTGTTGCACGCTCACAAAATTAAAACGTAATAAATTAATTCTGAAATACAAAAGGACATTTACTTTTGGAGCCTGCGAATTTTCCAGTGTAGATATTTAATATTGAGTGAGATGAGTCGTATTTATGTCTTCAGTTCAGATTTAAATTTTATGCGAAAGAATTACTTCGAAAGACAGAGTTATGTTGTTTGATTCTAGAATGTTAATTCATATTTAAAAGTCCTTCATCGAATATTTTGAAGCAAATTCTTGAATTACAAAATGTGCGATACTGCATGTTTTCTATTTTTCAGTCAAATTATGAGATAAATTGTGTTGCACGGACCAAAAAACAAAACGTTATAAATTAATTCTGAAATGCAAAAGGACATTTACTTTTGGAGAATTCGAATTTTCCAGTGTAGACTGTGAATATTGAGTGAGCTTAGTCGTAATTTTATTTTGTGTTCAGATATAGATTTTTGGCGAGAGAAATACTTCGAAAGGCAGAATTATATTGTTTGATTCTGGAATGTTAATTCACTTTTAACAGTTCTACATCGAATATTTTGAAGCAATGTCTTGAATTACACAGAGTGCAATACTGCATGTTTTCTATTTCTCAGTCAAATTATGAGATAAAATGTGATGCACGCTCAAAAAACCAAAACGTTATAAATTAATTCTGAAATGCAAAAGGACATTGAAATTTGGACACTGCGAATTTTCTAGTTTAGATATTGAATGCTGAGTGAGGCAAGCTGAGTGAGTCAAACCTTGAGTTCAGATTTAGATTTTAGCCGAGAGAATTACTTCGAAAGGCAGAGTTATATTATTTCATTCTAGAATGTTAACTCATTTTTAACAGTTCTAGATCAAATATTTTGAAGCAATGTCTTGAATTACACATTGTGCGATACTGCGAGTTTTCTATTTCTCAGTCAAATTATGAGATAAATTGTCTTGCACGCTCAAAAAACTAAAACGTTATAAATTAATTCTGAAATATTTACTTTTGGAGACTTCGAATATTCCAGTGTAGATATTGAATATTGAGTGAGGTGAGTCGTATTTATGTTTTGAGTTCAGATTTAGATTTTAGGCGAGAGAATTCCTTCGAAATGCAGAGTTATATTGTTTGATTCTAGAATGTTAATTCATTTTTAACAGTCCTGTATCGAATATTTTGAAGCAATGTCGTGAATTACACAGTGTGCAATACTGCGAGTTTTCTATTTCTCAGTCAAATTATGAGATAAAATGTGATGTACGCTAAAAAAACCAAAACGTTATAATTTAATTCTGAAATGCAAAAGGACATATACTTTTACAGACTTCGAATTTTTTCAGTGTAGATTTTGAATATTGATTGAGGTGAGTCGTATTTTTATTGTGAGTTCAGATTTAGATTTTAGGCGAAAGAATTACTTCGAAATGCAGAGTTATATTGTTTGATTCTAGAATGTTAATTCATTTTAAACAGTCCTACATCGAATATTTAGAAGCAATATCTTGAATTACACAGTGTGCAAAGCTGCCAGTTTTCTATTTCACAGTAAAATTATGAGATAAATTGTCTTGCACGTTCAAAAAATCAAAACGCTATAAATTAGATCTTAAATACAAAAGAACATTTACTTTTGGAGACATCGACTATTCCAGTGTAGATATTGAATATTGAGTGAGGTGAGTCGTATTTATGTTTTCAGTTCAGATTTAGATTTTAGGCGAAAGAATATCTTCGAAAGGTAAAGCTATATTTTTTGATTCTAGAATGTCAACTCATTTTTAACAGTTCTAGATCGAATATTTTGAAGCAATGTATTGAATTACACTGTGAGCGATACTGCGATTTTTCTATTTCACAGTCAAAATATGAGATAAATTGTGTTGCACGCTCGAAAAATCAAAACGTTATAAATTAATTCTGAAATATTTACTTTTGGAGACTTCGAATATTCCAGTGTAGATATTGAATATTGAGTGTGGTGAGTCGCATTTTTATTTTGAGTTTAGATATAGATTTTAGGCGAGAGAATTACTTCGAAAGGCAGAGTTATATTGTTTGATGCTAGAATTTTATTCATTTTTAGCAGTACTTCAACGAATATTTTGAAGCAATGTTTTGAAATACAAAATGTGCGATACTGCAAGTTTTCTATTTTTCAGTCAAATTATGAGATAAATTGTGTTGCACGCTCAAAAAATCAAAACGATATAAATTAATTCTGAAATACAAAAGTACATTTACTTTTGGAGACTGCGAATTTTCCAGTGTAGATATTATTAATATTGAGTGAGTTGAGTCATCTTTAAGCCTTCAGTTCAGATTTAAATTTTATGCGAAAGAATTACTTCGAAAGGCAGAGTTATGTCGTTTGATTCCAGAATGTTAATTCAATTTTAACAGTACTTCAGCGAATATTTTGAAGCAATGTTATGAAATAAAAAATGTGCGATACTGCAAGTTTTCTATTTTTCAGTCAAATTATGAGATAAATTGTGTTGCACGCTCACAAAATTAAAACGTAATAAATTAATTCTGAAATACAAAAGGACATTTACTTTTGGAGCCTGCGAATTTTCCAGTGTAGATATTTAATATTGAGTGAGATGAGTCGTATTTATGTCTTCAGTTCAGATTTAAATTTTATGCGAAAGAATTACTTCGAAAGGCAGAGTTATGTTGTTTGATTCCAGAATGTAAATTCATTTTTAACAGTCCTTCAACGAATATTTTGAAGCAATGTTTTGAAATACAAAATGTGCGATAGTGCAAGTTTTCTATTTTTCAGTCAAATTATGAGATAA
Organism: Ceriagrion tenellum; assembly: GCA_963169105.1. Classification (NCBI taxonomy): domain Eukaryota; kingdom Metazoa; phylum Arthropoda; class Insecta; order Odonata; family Coenagrionidae; genus Ceriagrion; species Ceriagrion tenellum. Next base: position 129,712,501 of record OY720637.1, read on the forward strand.
ATTGTGTTGCACGGACCAAAAAACAAAACGTTATAAATTAATTCTGAAATGCAAAAGGACATTTACTTTTGGAGAATTCGAATTTTCCAGTGTAGACTTTGAATATTGAGTGAGCTTAGTCGTAATTTTATTTTGTGTTCAGATATAGATTTTTGGCGACAGAAATACTTCGAAAGGCAGAATTATATTGTTTGATTCCAGAATGTTAATTCACTTTTAACAGTTCTACATCGAATATTTTGAAGCAATGTCTTGAATTACACAGTGTGCAATACTGCATGTTTTCTATTACTCAGTCAAATTATGAGATAAATTGTGTTGCACGCTCGAAAAATCAAAACGTTATAAATTAATTCTGAAATACAAAAGGACATTTACTTTTGGAGACTTCGAATTTTCCAGTGTAGATTTTGAATACTTCGTGAGGTGAATCGTATTGTTATTTTGAGTTTAGATATAGATTTTACGCGACAGAATTACTTCGAAAGGCAGAGTTATATTGTTTGATGCTAGAATTTTATTCATTTTTAACAGTTCTAGATCGAATTTTTTAAAGCAATATCTTGAATTACACAATGTGCGATACTGCAAGTTATCTATTTTTCAGTCAAATTATGAGATAAATTGTGTTGCAAGCTCGAAAAAACCAAAACGTTATAAATTAATTCTGAAATGCAAAAGGACATTCACTTTTGGAGACTGAGAATTTTCTAGTGCAGATATTGAAAATTGAGTGATGTGAGTCGTGTTTATGTTTTCAGTTCAGATTTAGATTTTAGGCGAAAGAACATCTTCGAAAGGTAGAGCTATATTGTTTGATTCTAGAATGTTAACTCATTTTTAACAGTCTTTCGTCGAATAATTTGAAGCACTGTCTTGAATTACACAGTGTGCAATACTGTGAGTTTTCTATTTCACAGTAAAATTATGAGATAAATTGTGTTGCACGCTCGAAAAATAAAAACGTTATAAATTAATTCTGAAATACAATAGGACATTTACATTTGGAGACTTCGAATTTTCCAGTGTAGATTTTGAATACTGAGAGAGGTGAGTCGCATTTTTACTTTGAGTTTAGATATAGATTTTAGGCGAGAGAATTACTTCGAAAGGCAGAATTGTATTGTTTGATGCTAGAATGTTAATTCATTTTTAACAGTACTTCAACGAATATTTTGAAGCAATGTTTTGAAATACAAAATGTGCGATACTGCAAGTTTCATATTTTTCAGTCAAATTATGAGATAAATTGTGTTGCACGAACAAAAAAACAAAACGTTAAAAATTAATTCTGAAATGCAAAAGGACATTTACTTTTGGAGAATTCGAATTTTCCAGTGTAGACTTTGAATATTGAGTGAGGTTAGTCGTAATTTTATTTTGTGTTCAGATATAGATTTTAGGCGAGAGAAATACTTCGAAAGGCAGAATTATATTGTTTGATTCAGGAATGTTAATTCATTTTTAACAGTTCTACATGGAATATTTTGAAGCAATGTCTTGAATTACACATTGTGCAATACTGCGAGTTTTCTTTTTCTCAGTCAAATTATGAGATAAAATGTGATGCATGCTAAAAAAACCAAAACGTTATAATTTAATTCTGAAATGCAAAAGGACATATACTTTTACAGACTTCGAATTTTTTCAGTGTAGATTTTGAATATTGATATAGGTGAGTCGTATTTTTATTTTGTGTTCAGATATAGATTTTAGGCGAGAGAAATACTTCGAAAGGCAGAATTATATTGTTTGATTCTGGAATGTTAATTCATTTTTAACAGTTCTACATGGAATAATTTGAAGTAATGTCTTAAATTACAAAATGTGTGATACTGCCAGTTTTCTATTTCACAGTCAAATTATGAGATAAATTGTGTTGCACGCTCAAAAAATCAAAACGTGATAAATTAATTCTGAAATGCATAAGCGTATTTACTTTCGGAGACTGCGAATTTTCCAGTATATATTTTATATACTGAATGAGTACAGTCAAAATTTATATTTCGTGTTCAGATTTATATTTTCAGCGAGAGAATTACTTCGAATGGCAGAGTTATGTTGTTTGATTCTAGAATGTCAACTCATTTTTAACAGTTCTAGATCGAATATTTTGAAGCAATGTATTGAATTACACTGTGAGAGATACTGCGAGTTTTCTATTTCACAGTCAAAATATGAGATAAATATTGTTGCACGCTCGAAAAATCAAAACGTTTTAAATTAATTCTGAAATACAAAAGGACATTTACTTTTGGAGACTTCGAATTTTCCAGTGTTGATTTTGAATACTGAGTGAGGTGAGTCGCATTTTTATTTTGAGTTTAGATATAGATTTTAGGCGAGAGAATTACTTCGAAAGGCAGAGTTTTATTGTTTGATGCTAGAATTTTATTCATTTTTAACAGTTCTAAATCGAATATTTTAAAGTAATGTCTTGAATTACACAGTGTGTGTTACTGCGAGTTTTCTATTTTTCAGTCAAATTATCAGACAAATTGTCTTGCACGGAAAAAAAAATCAAAACGATATAAATTAATTCGAAAATACAAAAGGACATTTACTTTTGGAGACTGCGAATTTTCCAGTGTAGATATTATTATTATTGAGTGAGGTGAGTCATATTTAAGCTTTCAGTTCAGATTTACATTTTATGCGAAAAAATTACTTCGAAAGGCAGAGTTATGTAGTTTGATTCCATAATGTTAATTCATTTTTAACAGTACTTCAACGAATATTTTGAAGCAATGTTTTGAAATACAAAATGTGCGATACTGCAAGTTTTCTATTTTTCAGTCAAATTATGAGATAAATTGTGTTGCACGGACAAAAAAACAAAACGTTATAAATAAATTCTGACATGCAAAAGGACATATACTTTTGGAGAATTCGAATTTTCCAGTGTAGACTTTGAATATTGAGTGAGGTTAGTCGTAATTTTATTTTGTGTTCAGATATAGATGTTAGGCGAGAGAAATACTTCGAAAGGAAAATTATATTGTTTGATTCTGGAATGGTAATTCATTTTTAACAGTTCTACATGGAATATTTTGAAGCAATGTCGTGAATTACACAGTGTGCAATACTGCGAGTTTTCTATTTCTCAGTCAAATTATGAGATAAAATGTGATGCACGCTAAAAAAGCAAAACGTTATAATTTAATTCTGAAATGCAAAAGGACATATACTTTTATAGACTTCGAATTTTTTCAGTGTAGATTTTGAATATTGATTGAGGTGAGTCGTATTTTTATTGTGAGTTCAGATTTAGATTTTAGGCGAAAGAATTACTTCGAAATGCAGAGTTATATTGTTTGATTCTAGAATGTTAATTCATTTTAAACAGTCCTACATCGAATATTTAGAAGCAATATCTTGAATTACACAGTGTGCAATGCTGCCAGTTTTCTATTTCACAGTCAAATTATGAGATAAATTGTCTTGCACGTTCAAAAAATCAAAACGTTATAAATTAATTCTGAAATACAAAAGGACATTTACTTTTGGAGACATCGACTATTCCAGTGTAGATATTGAATATTGAGTGAGGTGAGTCGTATTTATGTTTTAAGTTCAGATTTAGATTTTAGGCGAAAGAATATCTTCGAAAGGTAAAGCTATATTGTTTGATTCTAGAATGTCAACTCATTTTTAACAGTTCTAGATCGAATATTTTGAAGCAATGTATTGAATTACACTGTGAGCGATACTGCGATTTTTCTATTTCACAGTCAAAATATGAGATAAATTGTGTTGCACGCTCGAAAAATCAAAACGTTATAAATTAATTCTGAAATACAAAAGGACATTTACTTTTGGAGACTTCGAATTTTCCAGTGTAGATTTTGAATACTGAGTGAGGTGAGTCGCATTTTTATTTTGAGTTTAGATATAGATTTTAGGCGAGAGAATTACTTCGAAAGGCAGAGTTATATTGTTTGATGCTAGAATTTTATTCATTTTTAGCAGTACTTCAACGAATATTTTGAAGGAATGTTTTGAAATACAAAATGTGCGATACTGCAAGTTTTCTATTTTTCAGTCAAATTATGAGATAAAATGTGTTGCACGCTCAAAAAATCAAAACGATATAAATTAATTCTGAAATACAAAAGTACATTTACTTTTGGAGACTGCGAATTTTCCAGTGTACATATTATTAATATTGAGTGAGTTGAGTCATATTTAAGCCTTCAGTTCAGATTTTAATTTTATGCGAAAGAATTACTTCGAAAGGCAGAGTTATGTCGTTTGATTCCAGAATGTTAATTCAATTTTAACAGTACTTCAACGAATATTTTGAAGCAATGTTATGAAATACAAAATTTGCGATACTGCAAGTTTTCTATTTTTCAGTCAAATTATGAGATAAATTGTGTTGCACGCTCACAAAATTAAAACGTAATAAATTAATTCTGAAATACAAAAGGACATTTACTTTTGGAGCCTGCGAATTTTCCAGTGTAGATATTTAATATTGAGTGAGATGAGTCGTATTTATGTCTTCAGTTCAGATTTAAATTTTATGCGAAAGAATTACTTCGAAAGGCAGAGTTATGTTGTTTGATTCTAGAATGTTAATTCATATTTAAAAGTCCTTCATCGAATATTTTGAAGCAAATTCTTGAATTACAAAATGTGCGATACTGCATGTTTTCTATTTTTCAGTCAAATTATGAGATAAATTGTGTTGCACGGACCAAAAAACAAAACGTTATAAATTAATTCTGAAATGCAAAAGGACATTTACTTTTGGAGAATTCGAATTTTCCAGTGTAGACTGTGAATATTGAGTGAGCTTAGTCGTAATTTTATTTTGTGTTCAGATATAGATTTTTGGCGAGAGAAATACTTCGAAAGGCAGAATTATATTGTTTGATTCTGGAAGGTTAATTCACTTTTAACAGTTCTACATCGAATATTTTGAAGCAATGTCTTGAATTACACAGAGTGCAATACTGCATGTTTTCTATTTCTCAGTCAAATTATGAGATAAATGTGATGCACGCTCAAAAAACCAAAACGTTATAAATTAATTCTGAAATGCAAAAGGACATTGAAATTTGGACACTGCGAATTTTCTAGTTTAGATATTGAATGCTGAGTGAGGCAAGTCGTATTAATACCTTGAGTTCAGATTTAGATTTTAGCCGAGAGAATTACTTCGAAAGGCAGAGTTATATTGTTTCATTCTAGAATGTTAACTCATTTTTAACAGTTCTAGATCAAATATTTTGAAGCAATGTCTTGAATTACACATTGTGCGATACTGCGAGTTTTCTATTTCTCAGTCAAATTATGAGATAAATTGTCTTGCACGCTCAAAAAACTAAAACGTTATAAATTAATTCTGAAATATTTACTTTTGGAGACTTCGAATATTCCAGTGTAGATATTGAATATTGAGTGAGGTGAGTCGTATTTATGTTTTGAGTTCAGATTTAGATTTTAGGCGAGAGAATTCCTTCGAAATGCAGAGTTATATTGTTTGATTCTAGAATGTTAATTCATTTTTAACAGTCCTGTATCGAATATTTTGAAGCAATGTCGTGAATTACACAGTGTGCAATACTGCGAGTTTTCTATTTCTCAGTCAAATTATGAGATAAAATGTGATGTACGCTAAAAAAACCAAAACGTTATAATTTAATTCTCAAATGCAAAAGGACATATACTTTTACAGACTTCGAATTTTTTCAGTGTAGATTTTGAATATTGATTGAGGTGAGTCGTATTTTTATTGTGAGTTCAGATTTAGATTTTAGGCGAAAGAATTACTTCGAAATGCAGAGTTATATTGTTTGATTCTAGAATGTTAATTCATTTTAAACAGTCCTACATCGAATATTTAGAAGCAATATCTTGAATTACACAGTGTGCAAAGCTGCCAGTTTTCTATTTCACAGTAAAATTATGAGATAAATTGTCTTGCACGTTCAAAAAATCAAAACGCTATAAATTAGATCTTAAATACAAAAGAACATTTACTTTTGGAGACATCGACTATTCCAGTGTAGATATTGAATATTGAGTGAGGTGAGTCGTATTTATGTTTTCAGTTCAGATTTAGATTTTAGGCGAAAGAATATCTTCGAAAGGTAAAGCTATATTTTTTGATTCTAGAATGTCAACTCATTTTTAACAGTTCTAGATCGAATATTTTGAAGCAATGTATTGAATTACACTGTGAGCGATACTGCGATTTTTCTATTTCACAGTCAAAATATGAGATAAATTGTGTTGCACGCTCGAAAAATCAAAACGTTATAAATTAATTCTGAAATATTTACTTTTGGACACTTCGAATATTCCAGTGTAGATATTGAATATTGAGTGTGTAGAGTCGCATTTTTATTTTGAGTTTAGATATAGATTTTAGGCGAGAGAATTACTTCGAAAGGCAGAGTTATATTGTTTGATGCTAGAATTTTATTCATTTTTAGCAGTACTTCAACGAATATTTTGAAGCAATGTTTTGAAATACAAAATGTGCGATACTGCAAGTTTTCTATTTTTCAGTCAAATTATGAGATAAATTGTGTTGCACGCTCAAAAAATCAAAACGATATAAATTAATTCTGAAATACAAAAGTACATTTACTTTTGGAGACTGCGAATTTTCCAGTGTAGATATTATTAATATTGAGTGAGTTGAGTCATCTTTAAGCCTTCAGTTCAGATTTAAATTTTATGCGAAAGAATTACTTCGAAAGACAGAGTTATGTCGTTTGATTCCAGAAAGTTAATTCAATTTTAACAGTACTTCAGCGAATATTTTGAAGCAATGTTATGAAATAAAAAATGTGCGATACTGCAAGTTTTCTATTTTTCAGTCAAATTATGAGATAAATTGTGTTGCACGCTCACAAAATTAAAACGTAATAAATTAATTCTGAAATACAAAAGGACATTTACTTTTGGAGCCTGCGAATTTTCCAGTGTAGATATTTAATATTGAGTGAGATGAGTCGTATTTATGTCTTCAGTTCAGATTTAAATTTTATGCGAAAGAATTACTTCGAAAGGCAGAGTTATGTTGTTTGATTCTAGAATGTTAATTCATATTTAACAGTCCACTTCGAATATTTTGAAGCAATGTCTTGAATTAAAAAATGTGCGATACTGCATGTTTTCTATTTTTCAGTCAAATTATGAGATAAATTGTGTTGCACGGACCAAAAAACAAAACGTTATAAATTAATTCTGAAATGCAAAAGGACATTTACTTTTGGAGAATTCGAATTTTCCAGTGTAGACTTTGAATATTGAGTGAGCTTAGTCGTAATTTTATTTTGTGTCCAGATATAGATTTTTGGCGACAGAAATACTTCGAAAGGCAGAATTATATTGTTTGATTCCAGAATGTTAATTCACTTTTAACAGTTCTACATCGAATATTTTGAAGCAATGTCTTGAATTACACAGTGTGCAATACTGCATGTTTTCTATTACTCAGTCAAATTATGAGATAAATTGTGTTGCACGCTCGAAAAATCAAAACGTTATAAATTAATTCTGAAATACAAAAGGACATTTACTTTTGGAGACTTCGAATTTTCCAGTGTAGATTTTGAATACTTCGTGAGGTGAATCGTATTGTTATTTTGAGTTTAGATATAGATTTTACGCGACAGAATTACTTCGAAAGGCAGAGTTATATTGTTTGATGCTAGAATTTTATTCATTTTTAACAGTTCTAGATCGAATTTTTTAAAGCAATATCTTGAATTACACAATGTGCGATACTGCAAGTTATCTATTTTTCAGTCAAATTATGAGATAAATTGTGTTGCAAGCTCGAAAAAACCTAAACGTTATAAATTAATTCTGAAATGCAAAAGGACATTGAAATTTGGACACTGCGAATTTTCTAGTTTAGATATTGAATGCTGAGTGAGGCAAGTCGTATTAATACCTTGAGTTCAGATTTAGATTTTAGCCGAGAGAATTACTTCGAAAGGCAGAGTTATATTGTTTCATTCTAGAATGTTAACTCATTTTTAACAGTTCTAGATCAAATATTTTGAAGCAATGTCTTGAATTACACAGTGTGCGATACTGCGAGTTTTCTATTTCTCAGTCAAATTATGAGATAAATTGTCTTGCACGCTCAAAAAACTAAAACGTTATAAATTAATTCTGAAATATTTACTTTTGGAGACTTCGAATATTCCAGTGTAGATATTGAATATTGAGTGAGGTGAGTCGTATTTATGTTTTGAGTTCAGATTTAGATTTTAGGCGAGAGAATTCCTTCGAAATGCAGAGTTATATTGTTTGATTCTAGAATGTTAATTCATTTTTAACAGTCCTGTATCGAATATTTTGAAGCAATGTCGTGAATTACCCAGTGTGCAATACTGCGAGTTTTCTATTTCTCAGTCAAATTATGAGATAAAATGTGATGCACGCTAAAAAAACCAAAACGTTATAATTTAATTCTGAAATGCAAAAGGACATATACTTTTACAGACTTCGAATTTTTTCAGTGTAGATTTTGAATATTGATTGAGGTGAGTCGTATTTTTATTGTGAGTTCAGATTTAGATTTTAGGCGAGAGAATTCCTTCGAAATGCAGAGTTATATTGTTTGATTCTAGAATGTTAATTCATTTTAAACAGTCCTACATCGAATATTTAGAAGCAATATCTTGAATTACACAGTGTGCAAAGCTGCCAGTTTTCTATTTCACAGTCAAATTATGAGATAAATTGTCTTGCACGTTCAAAAAATCAAAACGTTATAAATTAGATCTTAAATACAAAAAGACATTTACTTTTGGAGACATCGACTATTCCAGTGTAGATATTGAATATGGAGTGAGGTGAGTCGTATTTATACTTTGAATTCAGATTTAGATTTAAGGCGAGAGAATTACTTCGAAAGACAGAGTTTTATAATTTGATTCTAGAATATTAACTCATTTTGAACGGCCCTAGAGCAAATAATTTGAAGCAATGAATTGAATTACACAGTGTGCGATATTGCGAGTTTTCTATTTCTCCGTCAAATTATGAGATAAATTCCGTTGCACGTTCAACAAATCAAAACGTTATAAATTAATTCTGAAATATTTACTTTTGGAGACTTCGAATATTCCAGTGTAGATATTGAATATTGAGTGTGGTGAGTCGCATTTTTATTTTGAGTTTAGATATAGATTTTAGGCGAGAGAATTACTTCGAAAGGCAGAGTTATATTGTTTGATGCTAGAATTTTATTCATTTTTAGCAGTACTTCAACGAATATTTTGAAGCAATGTTTTGAAATACAAAATGTGCGATACTGCAAGTTTTCTATTTTTCAGTCAAATTATGAGATAAATTGTGTTGCACGCTCAAAAAATCAAAACGTTATAAATTAATTCTGAAATACAAAAGGACATTTACTTTTGGAGCCTGCGAATTTTCCAGTGTAGATATTTAATATTGAGTGAGATGAGTCGTATTTATGTCTTCAGTTCAGATTTAAATTTTATGCGAAAGAATTACTTCGAAAGGCAGAGTTATGTTGTTTGATTCTAGAATGTTAATTCATATTTAACAGTCCTTCATCGAATATTTTGAAGCAATGTCTTGAATTACACAGTGTGCAATACTGCGAGTTTTCAATTTCACAGTCAAATTATGAGATAAATTGTGTTGCACGCTCGAAAAATCAAAACGTGATAAATTAATTCTGAAATATATAAGGATATTTACTTTCGGAGAATGCGAATTTTCCAGTGTATATTTTATATACTGAGTGAGTACAGTCGTATTTATATTTCGTGTTCAGATTTATATTTTCAAAGAGAGAATTACTTCGAAAGGCAGAGTTATGTTGTTTGAATCTAGAATGTTAATTCATTTTTAACAGTCCTTCATCGAATATTTTGAAGCAATGTCTTGAGTTACACAGTTTGCAATACTGCGAGTTTTCTATTTCACAGTCAAATTATGAGATAAATTGTCTTGCACGTTCAAAAAATCAAAACGATATAAATAAGATCTTAAATACAAAAGGACATTTACTTTTGGAGACATCGACTATTCCAGTGTAGATATTGAATATTGAGTGAGCTTAGTCGTAATTTTATTTTGTGTTCAGATATAGATTTTTGGCGAGAGAAATACTTCGAAAGGCAGAATTATATTGCTTGATTCTGGAATGTTAATTCACTTTTAACAGTTCTACATCGAATATTTTGAAGCAATGTCTTGAATTACACAGTGTGCAATACTGCATGTTTTCTATTTCTCAGTCAAATTATGAGATAAAATGTGATGCACGCTCAAAAAACCTAAACGTTATAAATTAATTCTGAAATGCAAAAGGACATTGAAATTTGGACATTGCGAATTTTCTAGTTTAGATATTGAATGCTGAGTGAGGCAAGTCGTATTAATACTTTGAGTTCAGATTTAGATTTTAGCCGAGAGAATTACTTCGAAAGGCAGAGTTATATTGTTTCATTCTAGAATGTTAACTCATTTTTAACAGTTCTATATCAAATATTTTGAAGCAAGGTCTTGAATTACACAGTGTGCGATACTGCGAGTTTTCTATTTCTCAGTCAAATTATGAGATAAATTGTCTTGCACGCTCAAAAGACTAAAACGTTATAAATTAATTCTGAAATATTTACTTTTGGTCACTTCGAATATTCCAGTGTAGATATTGAATATTGAGTGAGGTGAGTCGTATTTATGTTTTGAGTTCAGATTTAGATTTTAGGCGAGAGAATTCCTTCGAAATGCAGAGTTATATTGTTTGATTCTAGAATGTTAATTCATTTTTAACAGTCCTGTATCGAATATTTTGAAGCAATGTCGTGAATTACGCAGTGTGCAATACTGCGAGTTTTCTATTTCTCAGTCAAATTATGAGATAAAATGTGATGCACGCTAAAAAAACCAAAACGTTATAATTTAATTCTGAAATGCAAAAGGATATATACTTTTACAGACTTCGAATTTTTTCAGTGTAGATTTTGAATATTGATTGAGGTGAGTCGTATTTTTATTGTGAGTTCAGATTTAGATTTTAGGCGAAAGAATTACTTCGAAATGCAGAGTTATATTGTTTGATTCTAGAATGTTAATTCATTTTAAACAGTCCTACATCGAATATTTAGAAGAAATATCTTGAATTACACAGTGTGCAAAGCTGCCAGTTTTCTATTTCACAGTCAAATTATGAGATAAATTGTCTTGCACGTTCAAAAAATCAAAACGTTATAAATTAGATCTTAAATACAAAAGGACATTTACTTTTGGAGTCATCGACTATTCCAGTGTAGATATTGAATATGGAGTGAGGTGAGTCGTATTTATACTTTGAATTCAGATTTAGATTTAAGGCGAGAGAATTACTTCGAAAGACAGAGTTATATAATTTGATTCTAGAATATTAACTCATTTTGAACGGCCCTAGAGCAAATAATTTGAAGCAATGAATTGAATTACACAGTGTGCGATATTGCGAGTTTTCTATTTCTCCGTCAAATTATGAGATAAATTCCGTTGCACGTTCAACAAATCAAAACGCGATAAATTAATTCTGAAATGCATAAGGATATTTACTTTTGGAGACTGCGAATGTTCCAGTGTAGATATTTAATATTGAGTGAGATGAGTCGTATCGAATACTTAGAAGCAATATCTTGAATTACACAGTGTGCAATACTGCGAGTTTTCAATTTCACAGTCAAATTATGAGATAAATTGTGTTGCACGCTCGAAAAATCAAAACGTGATAAATTAATTCTGAAATGCATAAGGATATTTACTTTCGGAGAATGCGAATTTTCCAGTGTATATTTTATATACTGAGTGAGTACAGTCGTATTTATATTTCGTGTACAGATTTATATTTTCAGCGAGAGAATTACTTTGAAAGAAAGTGTTATATTGTTTGTTTCTAGAATGTAAATTCATTGTTACCAGTTGTATTTCGAATATTTTGAAGCAATATCTTGAATTACACAGTGTCCGATACTGCGAGTTTTCTATTTCTCAGTCAAATTATGAGATAAATTGTGTTGCACGCTCAAAAAATCAGAACCATATAAATTAATTCTGAAATACAAAAGGACATTTACTTTTGGAGACTGCGCATTTTCCAGTGTAAATATTAAATATTGAGTGAGGTGAGTCATATTTAAGCCTTCAGTTCAGATTTAAATTTTATGCGAAAGAATTACTTCAAAAGGCAGAGTTATGTTGTTTGATTCCAGAATGTTAATTCATTTTTAACAGTACTTCAACGAAGATTTTGAAGCAATGTCTTGAATTACAAAATGTGCGATACTGCAAGTTTTCTATTTTTCAGTCAAATTATGAGATAAATTGTGTTGCACGCTCAAAAAATCAAAACGATATAAATTAATTCTGAAATACAAAAGTACATTTACTTTTGGAGACTGCGAATTTTCCAGTGTAGATATTATTAATATTGAGTGAGTTGAGTCATATTTAAGCCTTCAGTTCAGATTTAAATTTTATGCGAAAGAATTACTTCGAAAGGCAGAGTTATGTCGTTTGATTCCAGAATGTTAATTCAATTTTAACAGAACTTCAACGAATATTTTGAAGCAATGTTATGAAATACAAAATTTGCGATACTGCAAGTTTTCTATTTTTCAGTCAAATTATGAGATAAATTGTGTTGCACGCTCACAAAATTAAAACGTAATAAATTAATTCTGAAATACAAAAGGACATTTACTTTTGGAGCCTGGGAATTTTCCAGTGTAGATATTTAATATTGAGTGAGATGAGTCGTATTTATGTCTTCAGTTCAGATTTAAATTTTATGCGAAAGAATTACTTCGAAAGGCAGAGTTATGTTGTTTGATTCTAGAATGTTAATTCATATTTAACAGTCCTTCATCGAATATTTTGAAGCAATGTCTTGAATTAAAAAATGTGCGATACTGCATGTTTTCTATTTTTCAGTCAAATTATGAGATAAATTGTGTTGCACGGACCAAAAAACAAAACGTTATAAATTAATTCTGAAATGCAAAAGGACATTTACTTTTGGAGAATTCGAATTTTCCAGTGTAGACTTTGAATATTGAGTGAGCTTAGTCGTAATTTTATTTTGTGTTCAGATATAGATTTTTGGCGAGAGAAATACTTCGAAAGGCAGAATTATATTGCTTGATTCTGGAATGTTAATTCACTTTTAACAGTTCTACATCGAATATTTTGAAGCAATGTCTTGAATTACACAGTGTGCAATACTGCATGTTTTCTATTTCTCAGTCAAATTATGAGATAAAATGTGATGCACGCTCAAAAAACCTAAACGTTATAAATTAATTCTGAAATGCAAAAGGACATTGAAATTTGGACACTGCGAATTTTCTAGTTTAGATATTGAATGCTGAGTGAGGCAAGTCGTATTAATACTTTGAGTTCAGATTTAGATTTTAGCCGAGAGAATTACTTCGAAAGGCAGAGTTATATTGTTTCATTCTAGAATGTTAACTCATTTTTAACAGTTCTAGATCAAATATTTTGAAGCAATGTCTTGAATTACACAGTGTGCGATACTGCGAGTTTTCTATTTCTCAGTCAAATTATGAGATAAATTGTCTTGCACGCTCAAAAAACTAAAACGTTATAAATTAATTCTGAAATATTTACTTTTGCAGACTTCGAATATTCCAGTGTAGATATTGAATATTGAGTGAGGTGAGTCGTATTTATGTTTTGAGTTCAGATTTAGATTTTAGGCGAGAGAATTACTTCGAAATGCAGAGTTATATTGTTTGATTCTAGAATGTTAATTCATTTTTAACAGTCCTGTATCGAATATTTTGAAGCAATGTCGTGAATTACACAGTGTGCAATACTGCGAGTTTTCTATTTCTCAGTCAAATTATGAGATAAAATGTGATGCACGCTAAAAAAACCAAAACGTTATAATTTAATTCTGAAATGCAAAAGGACATATACTTTTACAGACTTCGAATTTTTTCAGTGTAGATTTTGAATATTGATTGAGGTGAGTCGTATTTTTATTGTGAGTTCAGATTTAGATTTTAGGCGAAAGAATTACTTCGAAATGCAGAGTTATATTGTTTGATTCTAGAATGTTAATTCATTTTAAACAGTCCTACAACGAATATTTAGAAGCAATATCTTGAATTACACAGTGTGCAAAGCTGCCAGTTTTCTATTTCACAGTCAAATTATGAGATAAATTGTCTCTCACGTTCAAAAAATCAAAACGTTATAAATTAGATCTTAAATACAAAAGGACATTTACTTTTGGAGACATCGACTATTCCAGTGTAGATATTGAATATGGAGTGAGGTGAGTCGTATTTATACTTTGAATTCAGATTTAGATTTAAGGCGAGAGAATTACTTCGAAAGACAGAGTTATATAATTTGATTCTAGAATATTAACTCATTTTGAACGGCCCTAGAGCAAATAATTTGAAGCAATGAATTGAATTACACAGTGTGCGATATTGCGAGTTTTCTATTTCTCCGTCAAATTATGAGATAAATTCCGTTGCACGTTCAACAAATCAAAACGTGATAAATTAATTCTGAAATGCATAAGGATATTTACTTTTGGAGACTGCGAATGTTCCAGTGTAGATATTTAATATTGAGTGAGATGAGTCGTATCGAATACTTAGAAGCAATATCTTGAATTACACAGTGTGCAATACTGCGAGTTTTCAATTTCACAGTCAAATTATGAGATAAATTGTGTTGCACGCTCGAAAAATCAAAACGTGATAAATTAATTCTGAAATGCATAAGGATATTTACTTTCGGAGAATGCGAATTTTCCAGTGTATATTTTATATACTGAGTGAGTACAGTCGTATTTATATTTCGTGTTCAGATTTATATTTTCAAAGAGAGAATTACTTCGAAAGGCAGAGTTATGTTGTTTGAATCTAGAATGTTAATTCATTTTTAACAGTCCTTCATCGAATATTTTGAAGCAATGTCTTGAGTTACACAGTTTGCAATACTACGAGTTTTCTATTTCACAGTCAAATTATGAGATAAATTGTCTTGCACGTTCAAAAAATCAAAACGATATAAATAAGATCTTAAATACAAAAGGACATTTACTTTTGGAGACATCGACTATTTCAGTGTAGATATTGAATATTGAGTGAGGTGAGTCGTATTTATGTTTTCAGTTCAGATTTAGATTTTAGGCGAAAGAATATCTTCGAAAGGTAAAGCTATATTGTTTGATTCTATAATGTCAACTCATTTTTAACAGTTCTAGATCGAATATTTTGAAGCAATGTATTGAATTACACTGTGAGCGATACTGCGAGTTTTCTATTTCACAGTCAAAATATGAGATAAATTGTGTTGCACGCTCGAAAAATCAAAACGTTATAAATTAATTCTGAAATACAAAAGGACATTTACTTTTGGAGACTTCGAATTTTCCAGTGTAGATTTTGAATACTGAGTGAGGTAAGTCGCATTTTTATTTTGAGTTTAGATATAGATTTTAGGCGAGAGAATTACTTCGAAAGGCAGAGTTATATTGTTTGATGCTAGAATTTTATTCATTTTTAACAGTTCTAGATGGAATATTTTAAAGTATTGTCTTGAATTACACAGTGTGCGATACTGCGAGTTTTCTATTTCTCAGTCAAATTATGAGACAAATTGTCTTGCACGGAAAAAAAAATCAAAACGATATAAATTAATTCTGAAATACAAAAGTACATTTACTTTTGGAGACTGCGAATTTTCCAGTGTAGATATTATTAATATTGAGTGAGGTGAGTCATATTTAAGCCTTCAGTTCAGATTTAAATTTTATGCGAAAGAATTACTGCGAAAGGCAGAGTTATGTCGTTTGATTCCAGAATGTTAATTCAATTTTAACAGTACTTCAACGAATATTTTGAAGCAATGATTTGAAATACAAAATGTGCGATACTGCAAGTTTTCTATTTTTCAGTCAAATTATGAGATAAATTGGTTTGCACGCTCACAAAATCAAAACGTTATAAATTAATTCTGAAATACAAAAGGACATTTACTTTTGGAGCCTGCGAATTTTCCAGTGTAGATATTTAATATTGAGTGAGATGAGTCGTATTTATGTCTTCAGTTCAGATTTAAATTTTATGCGAAAGAATTACTTTGAAAGGCAGAGTTATGTTGTTTGATTCTAGAATGTTAATTCATATTTAACAGTCCTTCATCGAATATTTTGAAGCAATGTCTTGAATTACAAAATGTGCGATACTGCATGTTTTCTATTTTTCAGTCAAATTATGAGATAAATTGTGTTGCACGGACCAAAAAACAAAACGTTATAAATTAATTCTGAAATGCAAAAGGACATTTACTTTTGGAGAATTCGAATTTTCCAGTGTAGACTTTGAATATTGAGTGAGCTTAGTCGTAATTTTATTTTGTGTTCAGATATAGATTTTTGGCGAGAGAAATACTTCGAAAGGCAGAATTATATTGTTTGATTCTGGAATGTTAATTCACTTTTAACAGTTCTACATCGAATATTTTGAAGCAATGTCTTGAATTACACAGTGTGCAATACTGCATGTTTTCTATTTCTCAGTCAAATTATGAGATAAAATGTGATGCACGCTCAAAAAACCAAAACGTTATAAATTAATTCTGAAATGCAAAAGGACATTGAAATTTGGACACTGCGAATTTTCTAGTTTAGATATTGAATGCTGAGTGAGGCAAGTCGTATTAATACTTTGAGTTCAGATTTAGATTTTAGCCGAGAGAATTACTTCGAAAGGCAGAGTTATATATTTTCATTCTAGAATGTTAACTCATTTTTAACAGTTCTAGATCAAATATTTTGAAGCAATGTCTTGAATTACACAGTGTACGATACTGCGAGTTTTCTATTTTTCAGTCAAATTATGAGATAAATTGTCTCTCACGCTCAAAAAATTAAAACGTTATAAATTAATTCTGAAATATTTACTTTTGGAGACTTCAAATATTCCAGTGTAGATATTGAATATTGAGTGAGGTGAGTCGTATTTATGTTTTGAGTTCAGATTTAGATTTTAGGCGAGAGAATTCCTTCGAAATGCAGAGTTATATTGTTTGATTTTAGAATATTAATTCATTTTTAACAGTCCTGTATCGAATATTTAGAAGCAATATTTTGAATTACACAGTGTGCAATACTGCGAGTTTTCAATTTCACAGTCAAATTATGAGATAAATTGTGTTGCACGCTCGAAAAATCAAACTGTGATAAATTAATTCTGAAATGCATAAGGATATTTACTTTCGGAGAATGCGAATTTTCCAGTGTATATTTTATATACTGAGTGAGTACAGTCGTATTTATATTTCGTGTTCAGATTTATATTTTCAGCAAGAGAATTACTTCGAAAGGCAGAGTTATGTTGTTTGATTCTAGAATGTTAATTCATTTTTAACAGTCCTTCATCGAATATTTTGAAGCAATGTCTTGAGTTACACAGTTTGCAATACTGCGAGTTTTCTATTTCACAGTCAAATTATGAGATAAATTGTGTTGCACGCTCGAAAAAACAAAACGTTATAAATTAATTCATAAATACAAAAGGATGTTTACTTTCGGTGACTGCGGATTTTCCAGTGTAGATTTTGAATACTGAGTGAGGTGAGTCGTATTTTAATTTTGAGTTTAGATATAGATTTTAGGCGACAGAATTACTTTGAAAGGCAGAGTTATATTGTTTGATGCTAGAATTTTATTCATTTTTAAGAGTTCTAGATCGAATATTTTGAAGCAATGTCTTGAATTACACTGTGTGGGATATTGCGAGTTTTCTATTTCTCAGTCAAATTATGAGATAATTTGTGTTGCACGCTCAAAAAAAAAAAACGTGATAAATTAATTCTGAAATGCATAAGGAGATTTACTTTCGGTGACTGCGAATTTTGCAGTGCATATTTTATATACTGAGTGAGTACAGTCGTATTTATATTTCGTGTACAGATTTATATTTTCAGCGAGAGAATTACTTCGAAAGAAAGTGTTATATTGTTTGTTTCTAGAATGTAAATTCATTGTTACCAGTTGTATTTCGAATATTTTGAAGCAATGTCTAGAATTACAAAGTGTGCAATACTGCATGTTTTCTATTGTTCAGTCAAATTATGAGATAAATTGTGTTGCACGCTCAAATAATCAAAACCTAATAAATTATTTCTGAAATGCAAAAGGTCATTTCCTTTTGGAGAATGCGAATTTTCCAGTGTAGATATTTAATATTGAGTGAGGTGAGTCGTATTTATGTTTTTAGTTCAGATTGAGATTTTAGGCGAAAGAATAACTTCGAAAGGTAGAGCTATATTGTTTGATTCTAGAATGTTAACTCATTTTTAACAGACCTTCATCGAATATTTTTAAGCAATGTCTTGAATTACAAAATGTGCGATACTGCATGTTTTCTATTTTTCAGTCAAATTATGAGATAAATTGTGTTGCAAGCTCGAAAAAACAAAACGTTATAAATTAATTCTGAAATACAAAAGGAAGTTTACTTTTGGAGACTGCGAATTTTCCAGTTTAGATTTTGAATACTGAGTGAGGTGAGTCGTATTTATACTTTGAGTTCAGATTTAGATTTAAGGCGAGAGAATTACTTCGAAAGGCAGAGATATATTGTTTGATTCTAGAATGTTAACTCATTTTTATAAGTCCTTCATCGAATATTTTGAAGCAATGTCTTGAAGTACAAAATGTGCGATACTGCATGTTTTCTATTTTTCAGTCAAATGATGAGAAAAATTGTGTTGCAAGCTCGAAAAAACAAAACGTTTTAAATTAATTCTGAAATACAAAAGGATGTTTACTTTTGGAGACTGCGAATTTTCCAGTTTAGATTTTGAATACTGAGTGAGGTGAGTCGTATTTATACTTTGAGTTCAGATTTAGATTTAAGGCGAGAGAATTACTTCGAAAGGCAGAGATATATTGTTTGATTTTAGAATGTTAACTCATTTTTACAGTTCTAGATCGAATATTTTGAAGCAATGTCTTGAATTACTCAGTCTGCAATACTTTACTTTTCTATTTCTCAGTCAAATTATGAGATAAATTGTGTTGCACGCTCAAAAAATCAAAACGTGATAAATTAATTCTGAAATACATAAGGATATTTACTTTTGAAGACTGAGAATTTTCCAGTGTAGATATTAAATATTGAGTGAGGTGAGTCGTATTTATATTTTCAGTTCATATTTAGATTTTAGGCGAAAGAATTACTTCGAAAGGCAGAGTTATGTTGTATGATTCCTGAATGTTAAATCATTTTAAACAGAACTTCATCGAATATTTTAAAGCAATGTCTTGAATTACACAGTGTGCAATACTGCAAGTTTTCTATTTCACACTAAAATTATGAGATAAATTGTGTTGCACGCTCGAAAAATAAAAACGTTATAAATTAATTCTGAAATACAATAGGACATTTACTTTTAGAGACTTCGAATTTTCCAGTGTAGATTTTGAATACTGAGTGAGGTGAGTCGCATTTTTATTTTGAGTTTAGATATAGATTTAGGCGAGAGAATTACTTCGAAAGGCAGAGTTATATTGTTTGATGCTAGAATTTTTTTCATTTTTAACAGTTCTAAATCGAATATTTTAAAGCAATATCTTGAATTACACAGTGTGCGATACTGCGAGTTTTCTATTTCTCAGTCAAATTATGAGATAAATTGTGTTGCACGCTCAAAAAATCAGAACCATATAAATTAATTCTGAAATACAAAAGGACATTTACTTTTGGAGACTGCGAATTTTCCAGTGTAAATATTAAATATTGAGTGAGGTGAGTCATATTTAAGCCTTCAGTTCAGATTTAAATTTTATGCGAAAGAATTACTTCAAAAGGCAGAGTTATGTTGTTTGATTCCAGAATGTTAATTCATTTTTAACAGTACTTCAACGAATATTTTGAAGCAATGTCTTGAATTACAAAATGTGCGATACTGCAAGTTTTCTATTTTTCAGTCAAATTATGAGATAAATTGTGTTTCACGGACAAAAAAACAAAACGTTATATATTAATTCTGAAATGCAAAAGGACATTGAAACTTGGACACTGCGAATTTTCTAGTTTAGATATTGAATGCTGAGTGAGGGAAGTCGTATTAATACTTTGAGTTCAGATTTAGATTTTAGCCGAGAGAATTATTTCGAAAGGCAGAGTTATATTGTTTCATTCTAGAATGTTAACTCATTTTTAACAGTTCTAGATCAAATATTTTGAAGCAATGTCTTGAATTACACAGTGTCCGATACTGCGAGTTTTCTATTTCTCAGTCAAATTATGAGATAAATTGTGTTGCACGCTCAAAAAATAAAAAGGTTATAAATTAATTCTAAAATACAAAAGGACATTTACTTTTGGAGACTTCGAATATTCCAGTGTAGATATTGAATATTGAGTGAGGTGAGTCGTATTTATGTTTTGAGTTCAGATTTAGATTTTAGGCGAGAGAATTCCTTCGAAATGCAGAGTTATATTGTTTGATTCTAATATGTTAACTCATTTTTAACAGTTCTAGATCAAATATTTTGAAGCAATGTCTTGAATTACACAGTGTGCGATACTGCGAGTTTTCTATTTCTCAGTCAAATTATGAGATAAATTGTGTTGCACGCTAAAAAATCAAAACGTGATAAATTAATTCTGAAATGCATAAGGATATTTACTTTCGGAGACTGCGAATTTCCCCGTGCATATTTTATATACTTAGTGAGTACAGTCGTATTTATATTTCGTGTTCAGATTTATATTTTCATTGAGAGAATTACTTTGAAAGAAAGACTTATATTGTTTGTTTCTAGAATGTTAATTCATTGTTACCAGTTGTAGCTCGAATATTTTGAAGCAATGTCTTGAATTACAAAGTGTGCAATACTGCATGTTTTCCATTTTTCAGTCAAATTATGAGATAAGTTGTGTTGCACGCTCAAATAATCAAAACCTAATAAATTATTTCTGAAATGCAAAAGGACATTTCCTTTTGGAGAATGCGAATTTTCCAGTGTAGATATTTAATATTGAGTGAGGTGAGTCGTATTTATGTTTTTAGTTCAGTTTGAGATTTTAGGCAAAGGAATAACTTCGAAAGGCAGAGTTATATAGTATGATTCCTGAATGTTAATTCATATTTAACAGTCCTACATCGAATATTTTAAAGCAATGTCTTGAATTAAACTGTGTGCGATACTGCGAGTTTTCTATTTCTCAGTCAAATTATGAGATAAATTGTGTTGCACGCTCAAAAAATTAAAACGTGATAAATTAATTCTGAAATGCAATAGGATATTTACTTTCGCAGACTACGAATTTTCCAGTGTATATTTTATATACTGAGTGAGTACAGTCATATATATATTTCGTCTTCAGATTTATATCTTCAGCGGGAGAATTACTTCAAAAGGCAGAGTTATGATGTATGATTCTAGAATTTTAATTCATTTTTAACAGTCCTTCATCGAATATTTTAAAGCAATGTCTTGAATTACACAGTGTGCGATACTGCGAGTTTTCTATTTCTCAGTCAAATTATGAGATAAATTGTGTTGCACGCTCAAAAAATCAAAACGTTATAAATTAATTCTGAAATACAAAAGGACATTTACTTTTGGAGACTTCGATTATTCCAGTGTAGATATTGAATATTGAGTGAGGTGAGTCGTATTTATGTTTTGAGTTCAGATTTAGATTTTAGGCGAGAGAATTCCTTCGAAATGCAGAGTTATATTGTTTGATTCCAGAATGTTAATACATTTTTAACAGTCCTGTATCGAATATTTAGAAGCAATATCTTGAATTACACAGTTTTCAATACTGCGAGTTTTCTACTTCACAGTCAAATTATGAAATAATCTGTGTTGCACGCTCGAAAAATCAAAACGTTATAAATTAATTCTGAAATACAAAAGGACATTGACTTATGGAGACTGCGAATTTTCCAGTTTAGAAATTTAATACTGATTGATGTGAGTCGTATTTATACTTTGAGTTCAGATTAAGATGTAAGGCGAGAGAATTACTTCGAAAGGCAGAGTTATATTGTTTGATTCTAATATGTTAACTCATTTTTAACAGTTCTAAATCAAATATTTTGAAGCAATGTCTTGAATTACACAGTGTGCGATACTGCGAGTTTTCTATTTCCCAGTCAAATTATGAGATAAATTGTGTTGCACGCTCAAAAAATCAAAACGTGATAAATTAATTCTGAAATGCATAAGGATATTTACTTTCGGAGACTGCGAATTTCCCCGTGCATATTTTATATACTTAGTGAGTACAGTCGTATTTATATTTCGTGTTCAGATTTATATTTTCAGCGGGAGAATTACTTCGAAAGGCAGAGTTCTGATGTTTGATTCTAGAATGTTAATTCATTTTTAACAGTCCTACATCGAATATTTTGAAGCAATGTCTTGAATTACAAAATGTGCGATACTGCATGTTTTCTATTTTTCAGTCAAATTATGAGATAAATTGTGTTGCAAGCTCATAAAATCAAAACGTTATAAATTAATTCTGAAATACAAAAGGATGTTTACTTTTGGAGACTGCGAATTTTCCAGTTTAGATTTTGAATACTGAGTGAGGTGAGTCGTATTTATACTTTGAGTTAAGATTTAGATTTAAGGCGAGAGAATAACTTCGAAAGGCATAGATATATTGTTTGATTTTAGAATGTTAACTCATTTTTAACAGATCTAGATCGAATATTTTGAAGCAATGTCTTGAATTACACAGTGTGCGATACTGCGAGTTTTCTATTCCTCAGTCAAATTATGAGATAAATTGTGTTGCACGCTCAAAAAATCAAAACGTGATAAATTAATTCTGAAATGCATAAGGATATTTACTTTTGGAGACTGAGAATTTTCCAGTGTAGATATTAAATATTGAGTGAGGTGAGTCGTATTTATGTTTTCAGTTCAGATTTAGGTTTTAGGCGAAAGAATTACTTCGAAAGGCAGAGTTATATTGTTTGATTCTAGAATGTTTAGTCATTTTTAACAGTTCTAGATCAAATATTTTGAAGCGATGTCTTGAATTTCACAGTGTGCGATACTGCGAGTTTTCTATTTCTCAGTCAAATTGTGAGATATTTGTGTTGCACGGTCAAAAAAACAATACGTTATAAATTAATTCTGAAATGCAAAAGGTCATTTACTTTTGGAGAATTCGAATTTTCCAGTGTAGACTTTGCATATTGAGTGAGGTTTAACGTAATTTTATTTTGTGTTCAGATATAGATTTTAGGCGAGAGAAATACTTCGAAAGGCAGAATTATATTGTTTGATTCTGGAATTTTAATTCATTTTTAACAGTTGTAGATCGAATATTTTGAAGCAATGTCTTGAATTACACAGTGTGCGATACTGCGAGTTTTCTATTTCTCAGTCAAATTATGAGATAAATTTTGTTGCACGCTCAAAAAATCAAAACGTGATAAATTAATTCTAAAATGCATAAGGATATTTACTTTCGAAGACTGCGAATTTTCCAGTGTATATTTTATATACTGAGTGAGTACAGTCGTATTTATATTTCGTGTTCAGATTTATATTTTCAGCGAAAGAATTACTTCAAAAGGCAGAGTTATGTTGTTTGATTCCAGAATGTTAATTCATTTTTAACAGTCCTTCAACGAATATTTTGAAGCTATGTTTTGAAATACAAAATGTGCGATACTGCAAGTTTTCTATTTTTCAGTCAAATTATGAGATAAATTGTGTTGCACGAACAAAAAAACAAAACGTTAAAAATTAATTCTGAAATGCAAAAGGACATTTACTTATGGAGAATTCAAATTTTCCAGTGTAGACTTTGAATATTTAGTGGGGTTAGTCGTAATTTTATTTTGTGTTCAGATATAGATTTTAGGCGACAGAAATACTTCGAAAGGCAGAATTATACTGTTTGATTCTGGAATGTTATTTCATTTTTAACCGTTCAACATCGAATATTTACAAGCAATGTCTTGAATTACACAGTGTGCAATACTGCAAGTTTTCTTTTTCTCAGTCAAATTATGAGATAAAATGTGATGCACGCTAAAAAAACCAAAACGTTATAAATTAATTCTGAAATGCAAAAGGACATATACTTTTACAGACTGCGAATTTTTTCAGTGTAGATTTTGAATATTGAGTGAAGTGAGTCGTATTTTTCTTTTGAGTTCAAATTTAGATTTTAGGCGAGAGATATTACATCGAAAGGTAGAGTTATTAATGCAGAGTTATATTGTTTGATGCTAGAATTTTATTCATTTTTAACAGTTCTAGATAAAATATTTTGAAGCAATGTCTTGAATTACACAGTGTGCGATACTGCGAGTTTTCTATTTCTCAGTCAAATTATGAGATAAAATGTGATGCAAGCTCAAAAAACCAAAATTTATTAATTCTGAAATACAAAAGGATATTTACTTTTAGAGACTTCGAATTTTCCAGTGTAGATTTTGAATACTGAGTGAGGTGAGTCGCATTTTTATTTTGAGTTTAGATATAGATTTTAGGCGAGAGAATTACTTCGAAATGCAGAGTTATATTGTTTGATGCTAGAATTTTACTCATTTTTAACAGTTCTAGATCAAATATTTTGAAGCAATGTCTTGAATTTCACAGTGTGCGATACTGCGAGTTTTCTATTTCTCAGTCAAATTGTGAGATATTTGTGTTGCACGGTGAAAAAAAACAATACGTTATAAATTAATTCTGAAATGCAAAAGGTCATTTACTTTTGGAGAATTCGAATTTTCCAGTGTAGACTTTGAATATTGAGTGAGGTTAAACGTAATTTTATTTTGTGTTCAGATATAGATTTTAGGCGAGAGAAATTCTTCGAAAGGCAGAATTATATTGTTTGATTCTGGAATTTTAATTCATTTTTAACAGTTGTAGATCGAATATTTTGAAGCAATATCTTGAATTACACAGTGTGCGATAAGGGGAGTTTTCTATTTTTCAGTCAAATTATGAGATAAATTGTGTTGCACGCTCAAAAAATCAAAACGTCATAAATTAATTCTGAAATGCATAAGGATATTTACTTTCGAAGACTCCGAATTTTCCAGTGTATATTTTATATACTGAGTGAGTACAGTCGTATTTATATTTCGTGTTCAGATTTATATTTTCAGCGAGAGAATTAAATCGAAAGGCAGAGTTATGTTGTTTGATTCCAGAATGTTAATTCATTTTTAACAGTCCTTCGTCGAATATTTTGAAGTAATGTCTTGAAATACAAAATGAGCGATACTGCAAGTTTTCTATTTTTCAGTCAAATTCTGAGATAAATTGTGTTGCACGGACAAAAAAACAAAACATTATAAATTAATTCTAAAATACAAAAGGACATTTACTTTTGGAGACTTCGAATTTTCCATTGTAGACTTTGAATATTAAGTGTTATGAGTCGTATTGTTATTTTGAGTTCAGATATATATTTTAGGCGAGAGAATTACTTCGAAAGGCAGAGTTATATTGTTTGTTTTAATGTTATAATGTTGTTGAAAATGTTATAAATTAATTCTGAAATACAAAAGGACATTTACTTTTGGAGACTGCCAATTTTCCAGTGTATATTATATATACTGAGTGAGTACAGTCGTATTTATATTTAGTGTTCAGATTAATATTTTCAGCGAGAGTCGTATTTTTATTTTGAGTTCAGATATAGATTGTAGGCGAGAGAATTACTTCGAAAGGCATAGTTATATTGTTTGATTCTAGAATGTTAATACATTGTGAACAGTTCTAGGTCGAATATTTTTAAGCAATGTCTTGAATTACACAGTGTGCAATACTGTGAGTTTTCTATTTCACAGTCAAATTATGAGATAAATTGTGTTGCACGCTCAAAAATAACAAAACGTTTTAAATTAATTCTGAAATGCAAAAGGACATTTACTTATGGAGACTTCGAATTTTCCAGTGTAGATTTTGAATACTGAGCGAGGTGAGTCGTATTTTTATTTTGCGTTCAGATATAGATTTTAGGCGAGAGATATTACTTCGAAAGGCAGAGTTATTTTGTTTGATTCTAGAATGTTAATTAATTTTTAACAGTACTAGATCGAATATTTTGAAGCAATGTCTTGAATTACAAAGTGTGCAATACTGCAAGTTTTCTATTTCTCAGTCAAATTATGAGATAAAATGTGATGCACGCTCAAAAAACCACAACGTTATAAATTAATTCTGAAATGCAAAAGGTCATATACTTCTACAGACTGCGAATTTTTTCAGTGTAGATTTTGAATATTGAGTGAGGTGAGTCGTATTTATGTTTTCAGTTTAGATTTACATTTTCAGCGAGAGAATTACTTCGAAAGGCAGAGTTAGGTTGTTTGATTCTAGAATGTTTACTCATTTTTAACAGTTCTAGATCATATATTTTGAAGCAATGTCTTCAATTTCACAGTGTGCGATACTGCGAGTTTTCTATTTCTCATTCAAATTGTGAGATATTTGTGTTGCACGGTCAAAAAAACAATACGTTATAAATTAATTATCAAATGCAAAAGGACATTTCCTTTTGGAGACTGCGAATTTTCCAGTGTAGATATTAAATATTGATTGTGGTAAGTCGTATTTATGTTTTCAGTTCAGATTTAGATTTTAGGCGAAAGAATTACTACGAAAGGCAGAGTTATATTGTTTGATTCTAGAATGTTTACTCATTTTTAACAGTTCTAGATCATATATTTTGAAGCAATGTCTTGAATTTCACAGTGTGCGATACTGCGAGTTTTCTATTTCTCATTCAAATTGTGAGATATTTGTGTTGCACGGTCAAAAAAACAATACGTTATAAATTAATTCTGAAATGCAAAAGGTCATTTACTTTTGGAGAATTCGAATTTTCCAATGTAGACTTTGAATATTGAGTGAGGTTAAACGTAATTTTTTTTTGTGTTCAGATATAGATTTTAGGCGAGAGAATAACTTCGGATGGCAGTATTATATTGTTTGATTCTGGAATTTTAATTCATTTTAAACAAGCAAGATCGAATATTTTGAAGCAATGTCAAGAATTACACAGTGTGCGATAAGGCGAGTTTTCTATTTTTCAGTCAAATTTTGAGATAAATTTTGTTGCACGCTAAAAAAATCAAAACGTTATTAATTAATTCTGAAATGCAAAAGGATATTTACTTTTGGAGACTGCGAATTTTCCAGTGTATATTTTATATACTCAGTGAGTACAGTCGTATTTATATTTCGTGTTCAGATTTATATTTTCAGCGAGATAATTAAATCGAAAGGCAGAGTTATGTTGTTTGATTCTAGAATGTTAATTCATTTTTAACAGTTCCTTCGTCGAATATTTTGAAGCAATGTCTTGAATTACACAGTGTGCAATACTGCGAGTTTTCTATTTCACAGTCAAATTATGAGATAAATTGTGTTGCATGATCGAAAAATCTAAACGTTATAAATTATTCTGAAATACAAATGGACATTTATTTTTGGAGACTGCGAATTTTTTCAGTGTAGATTTTGAATATTGAGTGAGGTGAGTCGTATTTATGTTTTCAGTTTAGATTTACATTTTCAGCGAGAGAATTACTTCGAAAGGCAGAGTTATGTTGTATGATTCCAGAATGTTAATTCAATTTTAACAGTACTTCAACGAATATTTTGAAGCAATGTTTTGATATACAAAATGTGCGACACTCTAAGTTTTCTATTTTTCAGTCAAATTATGAGATAAATTGTGTTGCACGGACAAAAAAACAAAACATTATAAATTAATTCTAAAATACAAAAGGACATTTACTTTTGGAGACTTCGAATTTTCCATTGTAGACTTTGAATATTGAGTGTTTTGAGTCGTATTTTTATTTTGAGTTCAGATTTAGATTTTAGGCGAGAGAATTACTTCGAAAGGCAGAGTTATATTGTTTGTTTTAATGTTATAATGTTGTTGAAAATGTTATAAATTAATTCTGAAATACAAAAGGACATTTACTTTTGGAGACTGCCAATTTTCCAGTGTAGATATTGAATATTGAGTGAGGTGAGTCGTATTTATGTTTTCAGTTCAGATTTAGATTTTCAGCTATAAAATTACTTCAAAAGGCAGAAATATTTCGTTTGATTCTAGAATGTTAATTCATTTTTAACAGTCCTACATCGAATATTTAGAAGCAATATCTTGAATTACAAAATGTGCGAAACTGCAAGTTTTCTATTTCTCAGTCAAATCATGAGATAAATTGTGTTCCACGCTCAAAAAAATCAAAATGTTATAAATTAATTCTGAAATGCAAAAGGACATTTACTTTTGTAGAAATCGAATTTTCCAGTGTAGATTATGAATACTGAGAGAGGTGAGTCGCATTTATATTTTGAATTCAGATTTTGATTTTAGGCGAAAGAATAACTTCGAAAGGTAGAGTTATATTATTTGATTCTAGAATATTAATTCATTTTTAACAGTCCTACATCAAATAATTTGAAGCAATGTCTTGAATTACACAGTGTCCGATACCGCGAGTTTTCGATTTCTCATTCATATTGTGAGATAAATTGTGTCACACCCTCAAAAACTTAAAACCTAATACATTAATTCTGAATTGCAAAAGTACATTTACTTTTACTGACTGCGAAATTTCCTGTGTAGATTTTGAATATTGAGAGAGGTGAGTCGCATTTATATTTTGAATTCAGATTTTGATTTTAGGCGTTTAAGCTACTTCGAAAAGAAGAATTATATTGTTTGATTATGGACTGTGATTTCAATTTTTTACAGTTTTAGATGGAATAATATTAAGCAATGTCATTAATTACAAATTGTGTAATACTGTGTGTTTTCTATTTTTCAGTCAAATTATGAGATAAATTGTGTTGCACGCTCAAAAAAAACAAAACGTTTTAAATTAATTCTGAAATACAAAAGGACATTTACTTATGGAGACTTCGATTTTTCCAGTGTAGATTTTGAATACTGAGCGAGGTGAGTCGTATTTTTATTTTGCGTTCAGATATAGATTTTAGGCGAGAGATATTACTTCGAAAGGCAGAGTTATTTTGTTTGATTCTAGAATGTTAATTAATTTTTAACAGTACTAGATCGAATATTTTGAAGCAATGTCTTGAATTACAAAGTGTGCAATACTGCAAGTTTTCTATTTCTCAGTCAAATTATGAGATAAAATGTGATGCACGCTCAAAAAACCACAACGTTAAAAATTAATTCTGAAATGCAAAAGGACATATACTTTTACAGACTGCGAATATTTTCAGTGTAGATTTTGAATATTGAGTGAGGTGAGTCGTATTTATACTTTGAGTTCAGATTTAGATTTAAGGCGAGAGAATTACTTCGAAAGGAAGAGATATATTGTTTGATTCTAGAACGTTAACTCATTTTTAACAGTTCTAGATCGAATATTTTGAAGCAATGTCTTGATTTTCACAGTGTGCGATAAGGGGAGTTTTCTATTTTTCAGTCAAATTATGAGATAAATTGTGTTGCACGCTCAAAAAATCAAAACGTCATAAATTAATTCTGAAATGCATAAGGATATTTACTTTCGGAGACTGCGAATTTTCCAGTGTATATTTTATATACTGAGTGAGTACAGTCGTATTTATATTTCGTGTTCAGATTTATATTTTCAGCGAGAGAATTACTTCGAAAGGCAGAGTTATGTTGTTTGATTCTAGAATGTTAATTCATTTTTAACAGTCCTTCATCGAATATTTTGAAGCAATGTCTTGAATTACAAAATGTGCGATACTGAGGTTTTCTATTTTTCAGTCAAATTATGAGATAAATTGTGTTGCAAGCTCGAAAAATAAAAACGTTATAAATTAATTCTTAAATACAAAAGGACATTTACTTTTGGAGAATTCGAATTTTCCAGTGTAGATTTTGAATACTGAGTGAGGTGAGTCGCATTTTTATTTTGAGTTTAGATATAGATTTTAGGCGAGAGAATTACTTCGAAAGGCAGAATTATATTGTTTGATTCTGAAATTTTAATTTATTTTTAACAGTTATAGATCGAATATTTTGAAGCAATGTCTTGAATTACACGGTGTGCGATACTGCGAGTTTTCTATTTCTCAGTCAAATCATGAGAGAAATTGTGTTGCACGCTCAAAAAATCAAAACGTGATAAATTAATTCTGAAATGCCATAGGATATTTACTTTCGGAGACTGCGAATTTTCCAGTGTATATTTTATATACTGAGTGAGTACAGTCGTATTTATATTTCGTGTTCATATTTATATTTTCAGCGAGAGAATTACATCGAAAGAAAGAGTTATATTGTTTGTTTCTAGAATGTTAATTCATTGTTACCAGTTGTAGCTCGAATATTTTGAAGCAATGCCTTGATTTACAAAGTGTGCAATACTGCATGTTTTCTATTTCACAGTTAAATTATGAGAATAATTGAGTAACACGCTCAAATAATCAAAACCTAATAAATTATTTCTGAAATGCAAAAGGACATTTCCTTTTGGAGACTGAGAATTTTCCAGTGTAGATATTTAATATTGAGTGAGGTGAGTCGTATTTATGTTTTCAGTTCAGATTGAGATTTTAGACGAAAGAATTACTTCGAAAGGCAGAGTTATGAAGTATGATTCCTGAATGTTAATTCATTTTTAACAGACCTTCATGGAGTATTTTAAAGCAATGTCTTGAATTACAAACTTTGCGGTACTCCAAGTTTTCTATATTTCAGTCAAATTATGAGATAAATTGTGTTCCACGGTCAAAAAAACAATACGTTATAAATAAATTCTGAAATACAAAAGGTCATTTACTTTTGGGGAATTCGAATTTTCCAGAGTAGACTTTGAATATTGAGTGAGGTTAGTCGTAATTTTATTTTGTGTTCAGATATAGATTTTAGGCGAAAAAAATACTTCGAAAGGCAGAATTATATTGTTTGATTCTGAAATTTTAATTCATTTTTAACAGTTATAGATCGAATATTTTGAAGCAATGTCTTGATTTACACGGTGTGCGATACTGCGAGTTTTCTATTTCTAAGTCAAATTATGAGATAAATTGTGTTGCACGCTCAAAAAATTAAAACGTGATAAATTAATTCTGAAATGCATAAGGATATTTACTTTCGCAGACTGCGAATTTTCCAGTGTATATTTTATATACTGAGTGAGTACAGTCATATATATACTTCGTGTTCAGATTTATATTTTCAGCGGGAGAATTACTTCGAAAGGCAGAGTTATGATGTTTGATTCTAGAATGTTAATTCATTTTTAACAGTCCTTCATCGAATATTTTGAAGCAATGTCTTGAATTACACAGTGTGCGATACTGCGAGTGTTCTATTTCTCAGTCAAATTATGAGATAAATTGTGTTGCACGCTCAAAAAATCAAAACGTTATAAATTAATTCTGAAATACAAAAGGACATTTACTTTTGGAGACTTCGAATATTCCAGTGTAGATATTGAATATTGAGTGAGGTGAGTCGTTTTTATGTTTTGAGTTCAGATTTAGATTTTAGGCGAGAGAATTCCTTCGAAATGCAGAGTTATATTGTTTGATTCAAGAATGTTAATTCATTTTTAACAGTCCTGTATCGAAATTTAGAAGCAATATCTTGAATTACACAGTTTTCAATACTGCGAGTTTTCTACTTCACAGTCAAATTATGAGATAAATTGTGTTGCACGCTCGAAAAATCAAAACGTTATAAATTAATTCTGAAATACAAAAGGACATTGACTTATGGAGACTGCGAATTTTCCAGTTTAGATTTTGAATACTGAGTGATGTGAGTCGTATTTATACTTTGAGTTCAGATTAAGATTTAAGGCGAGAGAATTACTTCGAAAGGCAGAGTTATATTGTTTGATTCTAATATGTTAACTCATTTTTAACAGTGCTAGATCCAATATTTTGAAGCAATGTCTTGAATTACACAGTGTGCGATACTGCGAGTTTTCTATTTCTCAGTCAAATTATGAGATAAATTGTGTTGCACGCTCAAAAAATCAAAACGTGATAAATTTATTCTGAAATGCATAAGGATATTTACTTTTGGAGACTGAGAATTTTCCAGTGTAGATATTAAATATTGAGTGAGGTGAGTCGTATTTATATTTTGAGTTCATATTTAGATTTGAGGCGAAAGAATTACTTCGAAAGGCAGAGTTATGTTGTATGATTCCTGAATGTTAATTCATTATAAACAGACCTTCATCGAATATTTTGAAGCAATGTCTTGAATTACAAAATGCGCGATACAGCGAGTTTTCTATTTCTCAGTCAAATTATGAGACAAATTGTGTTGCACGCTCAAAAAATCAAAACGTTATAAATAAATTCTGAAATACAAAAGGACATTTACTTTTGGAGACTGCGAATTTTCCAGTGTAGATATTGAAAATTGAGTGAGGTGAGTCGTGTTTATGTTTTCAGTTCAGATTTAGATTTTAGGCGAAAGAATATCTTCGAAAGGTAGAGCTATATTGTTTGATTCTAGAATGTTAACTCATTTTTAAAAGTCCTACATTGAATAATTTGAAGTAATGGTTTGAATTACAAAATGTGCGATACTGCAAGTTTTCTATTTTTCAGTCAAATTAAGAGATAAATTGTGTTGCACGCTCAAAAAATCAAAACGTGATAAATTAATTCTGAAATGTATAAGGGTATTTACTTTCGGAGACTGCGAATTTTTAGGTGTATATTTTATATACTGAGTGAGTACAGTCGTATTTATATTTCGTGTTCAGATTTATATTTTCAGTGAGAGAATTACTTCGAATGGCAGAGTTATGTATTTGATTCTAGAATGTACACTCATTTTTAACAGTTCTAGATCGAATATTTTGAAGCAATGTCTTGAATTAAACTGTGTGCGATACTGCGAGATTTCTATTTTACAGTCAAATTAAGAGATAAATTACGTTGCACGCTCGAAAAATCAATACGTTATAAATTAATTCTGAAATACAAAAGGACATTTACTTTTGGAGAATTCGAATTTTCCAGTGTAGATTTTGAATACTGAGTGAGGTGAGTAGCATTTTTATTTTGAGTTTAGATATAGTTTTTAGGCGAGAGAATTACTTCGAAAGAAAGAGTAATATTGTTTTTTTCTAGAATGTTAATTCATTGTTACCAGTTCTAGATCGAATATTTTAAAGCAATGTCTTGAATTACACAGTGTGCGATACTGCGAGTTATCTATTTCTCTGTCAAATTATGAGATAAATTGTATTGCACGCTCAAATAATCAAAACCTAAAAAATTATTTCTGAAATGCAAAAGGACATTTACTTTTAGAGACTTCGAATTTTCCAGTGTAGATTTTGAATACTGAGTGAGATGAGTCGCATTTTTATTTTGAGTTTAGATTAAGATTTTAGGCGAGAGAATTACTTCGAAAGGCAGAGATATATTGTTTGATTCTAGAATGTTAATTCATTTTTATCAGTTCTAGATCGAATATTTTAAAGCAATGTCTTGAATTACACAGTGTGCGATACTGCGAGTTTTCTATTTCTCAGTAAAATTATGAGATAAATTGTTTTGCATGCTCAAAAAATCAAAACGTGATAAATTAATTCTGAAATGCATAAGGATATTTAATTTCGAAGACTGCGAATTTTCCAGTGTAGATATTAAATATTGAGTGAGGTGAGTCGTATTTATGTTTTTAGTTCAGATTTAGATTTTAGGCGAAAGAATTACTTCGAAAGGCAGAGTTATATTGTTTGATTCTAGAATGTTTAGTCATTTTTAACAGTTCTAGATCAAATATTTTGAAGCGATGTCTTGAATTTCACAGTGTGCGATACTGCGAGTTTTCTATTTTTCAGTCAAATTGTGAGATATTTGTGTTGCACGGTCAAAAAAACAATACGTTATAAATTAATTCTGAAATGCAAAAGGTCATTTACTTTTGGAGAATTCGAATTTTCCAGTGTAGACTTTGAATATTGAGTGAGGTTTAACGTAATTTTATTTTGTGTTCAGATATAGATTTTAGGCGAGAGAAATACTTCGAAAGGCAGAATTATATTGTTTGATTCTGGAATTTTAATTCATTTTTAACAGTTGTAGATCGAATATTTTGAAGCAATGTCTTGAATTACACAGTGTGCGATAAGGCGAGTTTACTATTTCTCAGTCAAATTATGAGACAAATTGTGTTGCACGCTCAAAAAATCAAAACGTTATAAATTAATTCTGAAATACAAAAGGACATTTACTTTTGGAGACTGCGAATATTCCAGTGTAGATATTGAATATTGAGTGAGGTGAGTCGTATTTATACTTTGAATTCAGATTTAGATTTAAGGCGAGATTTTTCCAGTGTATATTTTATATACTGAGTGAGTACAGTCGTATTTATATTTCGTGTTCAGATTTATATTTTCAGCGAGAGAATTAAATCGAAAGGCAGAGTTATGTTGTTTGATTTCAGAATGTTAATTCATTTTTAACAGTCCTTCGTCCAATATTTTGAAGCAATGTCTTGAAATACAAAATGAGCGATACTGCAAGTTTTCTATTTTTCAGTCAAATTATGAGATAAATTGTGTTAGCACGGACAAAAAAACAAAACATTATAAATTAATTCTAAAATACAAAAGGACATTTACTTTTGGAGACTTCGAATTTTCCATTGTAGACTTTGAATATTAAGTGTTTTGAGTCGTATTTTTATTTTGAGTTCAGATTTATATTTTAGGCGAGAGAATTACTTCGAAAGGCAGAGTTATATTGTTTGTTTTAATGTTATAATGTTGTTGAAAATGTTATAAATTAATTCTGAAATACAAAAGGACATTTACTTTTGGAGACTGCCAATTTTCCAGTGTAGATATTGTATATTGAGTGAGGTGAGTCATATTTATGTTTTCAGTTCAGATTTAGATTTTCAGCGATAAAATTACTTCGAAAGGCAGAAATATATCGTTTGATTCTAGAATGTTAATTCATTTTTAACAGTCCTTCGTCGAATATTTTGAAGAAATGTCTTGAATTACACGGTGTGCAATACTGCGAGTTTTCTATTTCACAGTCAAATTATGAGATAAATTGTGTTGCATGCTCGAAAAATCTAAACGTTATAAATTTAATTCTGAAATACAAATGGACATTTACTTTTGGAGACTGCGAATTTTCCAGTGTAGATATTAAATATTGAGTGAGGTGAGTCGTATTTATGTCTTCAGTTCAGATTTAAATTTTATGCGAAAGAATAACTTCGAAAGGCAGAGTTATGTTGTTTGATTCTAGAATGTTAATTCATTTTTAACAGTCCTTCATCGAATATTTTGAAGCAATGTTTTGAAATACAAAATGAACGATACTGCAAGTTTTCTATTTTTCAGTCAAATTATGAGATAAATTGTGTTGCACGGACTAAAAAACAAAACTTTATAAATTAATTCTGAAATGCAAAAGGATATTTACTTTTGGAGAATTCGAATTTTCCAGTGTAGACTTTGAATATTGAGTGAGGTTAGTCGTATTTTCATTTTGAGTTCAGATATAGATTTTAGGCGAGACATATTACTTTTAAAGGCAGAGTTATTTTGTTTGATTCTAGAATGTTAATTAATTTTTAAAGTTCTAGATCGAATATTTTGAAGCAATGCCTTGAATTACAAAATATGCAATACTGCAAGTTTTCTATTTCTCAGTGAAATTATGAGATAAACTGTGTTGCACGCTAAAAAAAAAAAAATGTTATAAATTAATTCTGAAATGCAAAAGGAAATTTACTTTTGGAGACTGCGAATTTTCCAGTTTAGATATTGAATGCTGAGTGAGGCAAGTCGTAATAATACTTTGAGTTCAGATTTATATTTTCAGCGAGAGAATTACTTCGAAAGGCAGAGTTATATTGTTTGATGCTAGAATTTTATTCATTTTTAACAGTCCTCATTGAATATTTTAAAGCAATGTCTTGAATTACACAGTGTGCGATACTGCGAGTTTTCTATTTCTCAGTCAAATTATGAGACAAATTGTGTTGCACGCTCAAAAAATCAAAACGTTATAAATTAATTCTGAAATACAAAAGGACATTTACTTTTGGAGACTGCGAATATTCCAGTGTAGATATTGAATATTGAGTGAGGTGAGTCGTATTTATACTTTGAATTCAGATTTAGATTTAAGGCGAGAGAATTACTTCGAAAGACAGAGTTATATAATTTGATTCTAGAATATTAACTCATTTTGAACGGCCCTAGAGCAAATAATTTGAAGCAATGAATTGAATTACACAGTGTGCGATATTGCGAGTTTTCTATTTCTCCGTCAAATTATGAGATAAATTCCGTTGCACGTTCAACAAATCAAAACGTGATAAATTAATTCTGAAATGCATCAGGATATTTACTTTTGGAGACTGCGAATGTTCCAGTGTATATTATATATACTGAGTGAGTACAGTCGTATTTATATTTAGTGTTCAGATTAATATTTTCAGCGAGAGTCGTATTTTTATTTTGAGTTCAGATATAGATTGTAGGCGAGAGAATTACTTCGAAAGGCATAGTTATATTGTTTGATTCTAGAATGTTAATACATTGTGAACAGTTCTAGGTCCAATATTTTGAAGCAATGTCTTGAATTACACAGTGTGCAATACTGAAAGTTTTCTATTTGATAGTTAAATTATAGGATAAATTGTGTTGCACAACCAAAAAAAACAAAACGATATAAATTAATTCTGAAATGCAAAAGGACATTTACTTTTGGAGACTTCGAATTTTCCAGTGTAGACTTTGAATATTGAGTGAGGTGAGTCGTATTTTTATTTTGAGTTCAGATATAGATTTAAGGCGAGAGAATCACTTCGAAAGGCAGAGTTATATTGTTTGATTCTAGAATGTTAACTCATTTTTAACAGTTCTAGATCATATATTTTGAAGCAATGTCTTGAATTTCACAGTGTGCGATACTGCGAGTTTTCTATTTCTCATTCAAATTGTGAGATATTTGTGTTGCACGGTCAAAAAAACAATACGTTATAAATTAATTCTGAAATGCAAAAGGTCATTTACTTTTGGAGAATTCGAATTTTCCAATGTAGACTTTGAATATTGAGTGAGGTTAAACGTAATTTTATTTTGTGTTCAGATATAGATTTTAGGCGAGAGAATAACTTCGGATGGCAGTATTATATTGTTTGATTCTGGAATTTTAATTCATTTTAAACAAGCAAGATCGAATATTTTGAAGCAATGTCTTGAATTACACAGTGTGCGATAAGGCGAGTTTTCTATTTTTCAGTCAAATAATGAGATAAATTTTGTTGCACGCTAAAAAAATCAAAACGTTATAAATTAATTCTGAAATGCAAAAGGATATTTACTTTTGGAGACTGCGAATTTTCCAGTGTATATTTTATATACTCAGTGAGTACAGTCGTATTTATATTTCGTGTTCAGATTTATATTTTCAGCGAGAGAATTAAATCGAAAGGCAGAGTTATGTTGTTTGATTCTAGAATGTTAATTCATTTTTAACAGTCCTTCGTCGAATATTTTGAAGCAATGTCTTGAATTACACAGTGTGCAATACTGCGAGTTTTCTATTTCACAGTCAAATTATGAGATAAATTGTGTTGCATGATCGAAAAATCTAAACGTTATAAATTAATTCTGAAATACAAATGGACATTTATTTTTGGAGACTGCCAATTTTCCAGTGTAGATATTGAATATTGAGTGAGGTGAGTCGTATTTATGTTTTCAGTTCAGATTTAGATTTTCAGCGATAAAATTACTTCGAAAGGCAGAAATATATCGTTTGATTCTAGAAGGTTAATTCATTTTTAACAGTCCTACATCGAATATTTAGAAGCAATATCTTGAATTACAAAATGTGCGATACTGCGAGTTTTCTATTTCTCAGTCAAATCATGAGAGAAATTGTGTTGCACGCTCAAAAAATCAAAATGTTATAAATTAATTCTGAAATGCAAAAGGACATTTCTTTTGGAGAAATCGAATTTTCCAGTGTAGATTTTGAATACTGAGAGAGGTGAGTCGCATTTATATTTTGAATTCAGATTTTGATTTTAGGCGAAAGAATAACTTCGAAAGGTAGAGTTATATTATTTGATTCTAGAATATTAATTCATTTTTAACAGTCCTACATCAAATAATTTGAAGCAATGTCTTGAATTACACAGTGTCCGATACCGCGAGTTTTCGATTTCTCATTCATATTGTGAGATAAATTGTGTCACACCCTCAAAAACTTAAAACCTAATAAATTAATTCTGAATTGCAAAAGTACATTTACTTTTACTGACTGCGAAATTTCCTGTGTAGATTTTGAATATTGAGAGAGGTGAGTCGCATTTATATTTTGAATTCAGATTTTGATTTTAGGCGTTTAAGCTACTTCGAAAAGAAGAATTATATTGTTTGATTATGGACTGTTAATTCAATTTTTTACAGTTTTAGATGGAATATTATTAAGCAATGTCATTAATTACAAATTGTGTAATACTGTGTGTTTTCTATTTTTCAGTCAAATTATGAGATAAATTGTGTTGCACGCTCAAAAAAAACAAAACGTTTTAAATTAATTCTGAAATGCAAAAGGACATTTACTTATGGAGACTTCGAATTTTCCAGTGTAGATTTTGAATACTGAGCGAGGTGAGTCGTATTTTTATTTTGCGTTCAGATATAGATTTTAGGCGAGAGATATTACTTCGAAAGGCAGAGTTATTTTGTTTGATTCTAGAATGTTAATTAATTTTTAACAGTACTAGATCGAATATTTTGAAGCAATGTCTTGAATTACAAAGTGTGCAATACTGCAAGTTTTCTATTTCTCAGTCAAATTATGAGATAAAATGTGATGCACGCTCAAAAAACCACAACGTTATAAATTAATTCTGAAATGCAAAAGGTCATATACTTCTACAGACTGCGAATTTTTGTCAGTGTAGATTTTGAATATTGAGTGAGGTGAGTCGTATTTATGTTTTCAGTTTAGATTTACATATTCAGCGAGAGAATTACTTCGAAAGGCAGAGTTATGTTGTTTGATTCCAGAATGTTAATTCAATTTTAACAGTACTTCAACGAATATTTTGAAGCAATGTTTTGAAATACAAAATGTGCGACACTCTAAGTTTTCTATTTTTCAGTCAAATTATGAGATAAATTGTGTTGCACGGACAAAAAAACAAAACATTATAAATTAATTCTAAAATACAAAAGGACATTTACTTTTGGAGTCTTCGAATTTTCCATTGTAGACTTTGAATATTGAGTGTTTTGAGTCGTATTTTTATTTTGAGTTCAGATTTAGATTTTAGGCGAGAGAATTACTTCGAAAGGCAGAGTTATATTGTTTGTTTTAATGTTATAATGTTGTTGAAAATGTTATAAATTAATTCTGAAATACAAAAGGACATTTACTTTTGGAGACTGCCAATTTTCCAGTGTAGATATTGAATATTGAGTGAGGTGAGTCGTATTTATGTTTTCAGTTCAGATTTAGATTTTCAGCGATAAAATTACTTCGAAAGGCAGAAATATATCGTTTGATTCTAGAATGTTAATTCATTTTTAACAGTCCTACATCGAATATTTAGAAGCAATATCTTGAATTACAAAATGTGCGATACTGCGAGTTTTCTATTTCTCAGTCAAATCATGAGAGAAATTGTGTTGCACGCTCAAAAAATCAAAATGTTATAAATTAATTCTGAAATGCAAAAGGACATTTACTTTTGAGGAAATCGAATTTTCCAGTGTAGATTTTGAATATTGAGAGAGGTGAGTCGCATTTATATTTTGAATTCAGATTTTGATTTTAGGCGAAAGAATAACTTCGAAAGGTAGAGTTATATTATTTGATTCTAGAATATTAATTCATTTTTAACAGTCCTACATCAAATAATTTGAAGCAATGTCTTGAATTACACAGTGTCCGATACCGCGAGTTTTCGATTTCTCATTCATATTGTGAGATAAATTGTGTCACACCCTCAAAAACTTAAAACCTAATAAATTAATTCTGAATTGCAAAAGTACATTTACTTTTACTGACTGCGAAATTTCCTGTGTAGATTTTGAATATTGAGAGAGGTGAGTCGCATTTATATTTTGAATTCAGATTTTGATTTTAGGCGTTTAAGCTACTTCGAAAAGAAGAATTATATTGTTTGATTATGGACTGTTAATTCAATTTTTTACAGTTTTAGATGGAATATTATTAAGCAATGTCATTAATTACAAATTGTGTAATACTGTGTGTTTTCTATTTTTCAGTCAAATTATGAGATAAATTGTGTTGCACGCTCAAAAAAAACAAAACGTTTTAAATTAATTCTGAAATGCAAAAGGACATTTACTTATGGAGACTTCGAATTTTCCAGTGTAGATTTTGAATACTGAGCGAGGTGAGTCGTATTTTTATTTTGCGTTCAGATATAGATTTTAGGCGAGAGATATTACTTCGAAAGGCAGAGTTATTTTGTTTGATTCTAGAATGTTAATTAATTTTAACAGTACTAGATCGAATATTTTGAAGCAATGTCTTGAATTACAAATTGTGCAATACTGCAAGTTTTCTATTTCTCAGTCAAATTATGAGATGAAATGTGATGCACGCTCAAAAAACCACAACGTTATAAATTAATTCTGAAATGCAAAAGGTCATATACTTCTACAGACTGCGAATTTTTGTCAGTGTAGATTTTGAATATTGAGTGTTTTGAGTCGTATTTTTATTTTGAGTTCAGATTTAGATTTTAGGCGAGAGAATTACTTCGAAAGGCAGAGTTATATTGTTTGTTTTAATGTTATAATGTTGTTGAAAATGTTATAAATTAATTCTGAAATACAAAAGGACATTTACTTTTCGAGACTGCGAATATTCCAGTGTAGATATTGAATATTGAGTGAGGTGAGTCGTATTTATGTTTTCAGTTCAGATTTAGATTTTAGGCGAGAGAATTACTTCGAAAGGCCGAGTTATATTGTTTGATTCTAGAATGTTAATTCATTTTTAACAGTCCTACATCGAATATTTAGAAGCAATATCTTGAATTACAAAATGTGCGATACTGCAAGTTTTGTATTTCTCAGTCAAATCATGAGATAAATTGTGTTCCACGCTCAAAAAATCAAAATGTTATAAATTAATTCTGAAATGCAAAAGGACATTTACTTTTGGAGAAATCGAATTTTCCAGTGTAGATTTTGAATACTGAGAGAGGTGAGTCGCATTTATATTTTGAATTCAGATTTTGATTTTAGGCGAAAGAATAACTTCGAAAGGTAGAGTTATATTATTTGATTCTAGAATATTAATTCATTTTTAACAGTCCTACATCAAATAATTTGAAGCAATGTCTTGAATTACACAGTGTCCGATACCGCGAGTTTTCGATTTCTCATTCATATTGTGAGATAAATTGTGTCACACCCTCAAAAACTTAAAACCTAATAAATTAATTCTGAATTGCAAAAGTACATTTACTTTTACTGACTGCGAAATTTCCTGTGTAGATTTTGAATATTGAGAGAGGTGAGTCGCATTTATATTTTGAATTCAGATTTTGATTTTAGGCGTTTAAGCTACTTCGAAAAGAAGAATTATATTGTTTGATTATGGACTGTTAATTCAATTTTTTACAGTTTTAGATGGAATATTATTAAGCAATGTCATTAATTACAAATTGTGTAATACTGTGTGTTTTCTATTTTTCAGTCAAATTATGAGATAAATTGTGTTGCACGCTCAAAAAAAACAAAACGTTTTAAATTAATTCTGAAATGCAAAAGGACATTTACTTATGGAGACTTCGAATTTTCCAGTGTAGATTTTGAATACTGAGCGAGGTGAGTCGTATTTTTATTTTGCGTTCAGATATAGATTTTAGGCGAGAGATATTACTTCGAAAGGCAGAGTTATATTGTTTGATTCTAGAATGTTAATTAATTTTTAACAGTACTAGATCGAATATTTTGAAGCAATGTCTTGAATTACAAAGTGTGCAATACAGCAAAGTTTCTATTTCTCAGTCAAATTATGAGATAAAATATGATGCACGCTCAAAAAACCACAACGTTATAAATTAATTCTGAAATGCAAAAGGACATATACTTTTACAGACTGCGAATTTTTTCAGTGTAGATTTTGAATATTGAGTGAGGTGAGTCGTATTTATACTTTGAGTTCAGATTTAGATTTAAGGCGAGAGAATTACTTCGAAAGGAAGAGATATATTGTTTGATTCTAGAACGTTAACTCATTTTTAACAGTTCTAGATCGAATATTTTGAAGCAATGTCTTGATTTTCACAGTGTGCAATACTGCAAGTTTTCTATTTCTCAGTGAAATTATGAGATAAATTGTG
The DNA here is from genome assembly GCA_963169105.1 of Ceriagrion tenellum. Taxonomy (NCBI): domain Eukaryota; kingdom Metazoa; phylum Arthropoda; class Insecta; order Odonata; family Coenagrionidae; genus Ceriagrion; species Ceriagrion tenellum. The sequence continues at coordinate 129,754,872 of OY720637.1, forward strand.
TTGCACGCTCAAAAAAAACAAAACGTTTTAAATTAATTCTGAAATGCAAAATGACATTTACTTTTATAGACTTAGAATTTTCCAGTGTAGATTTTACAACACTGAGTGAGATGAGTCGTATTTTTAATTTGAGTTCAGATATAGATTTTAGGCGAGAGATATTACTTCGTAAGGCAGAGTTATTTTGTTTAATTCTAGAATGTAAATTAATTTTTAACAGTACTAGATCGAATATTTTGAAGCAATGTCTTGAATTACAAAGTGTGCAATACTGCAAGTTTTCTATTTCTAAGTGAAATTATGAGATAAATTGTGTTGCACGCTCAAAAAATCAAAACGTGATAAATTAATTCTGAAATGCATAAGGATATTTACTTTCGGAGACTGCGAATTTTCCAGTGTATATTTTATATACTGAGTGAGTACAGTCGTATTTATATTTCGTGTTCAGATTTATATTTTCAGCGAGAGAATTACTTCGAAAGGCAGAGTTATGTTGTTTGATTCTAGAATGTTAATTCATTTTTAACAGTCCTTCATCGAATATTTTGAAGCAATGTCTTGAATTACAAAATGTGCGATACTGTGGTTTTCTATTTTTCAGTCAAATTATGAGATAAATTGTGTTGCAAGCTCGAAAAATAAAAACGTTATAAATTAATTCTTAAATACAAAAGGACATTTACTTTTGGAGACTTCGAATTTTCCATTGTAGACTTTGAATATTGAGTGTTTTGAGTCGTATTTTTATTTTGAGTTCAGATTTAGATTTTAGGCGAGAGAATTACTTCGAAAGGCAGAGTTATATTGTTTGTTTTAATGTCATAATGTTGTTGAAAATGTTATAAATTAATTCTGAAATACAAAAGGACATTTACTTTTGGAGACTGCCAATTTTCCAGTGTAGATATTGAATATTGAGTGAGGTGAGTCGTATTTATGTTTTCAGTTCAGATTTAGATTTTCAGCGATAAAATTACTTCGAAAGGCAGAAATATATCGTTTGATTCTAGAATGTTAATTCATTTTTAACAGTCCTACATCGAATATTTAGAAGCAATATCTTGAATTACAAAATGTGCGATACTGCGAGTTTTCTATTTCTCAGTCAAATCATGAGAGAAATTGTGTTGCACGCTCAAAAAATCAAAATGTTATAAATTAATTCTGAAATGCAAATGGACATTTACTTTTGGAGAAATCGAATTTTCCAGTGTAGATTTTGAATACTGAGAGAGGTGAGTCGCATTTATATTTTGAATTCAGATTTTGATTTTAGGCGTTTAAGCTACTTCGAAAAGAAGAATTATATTGTTTGATTATGGACTGTTAATTCAATTTTTTACAGTTTTAGATGGAATATTATTAAGCAATGTCATTAATTACAAATTGTGTAATACTGTGTGTTTTCTATTTTTCAGTCAAATTATGAGATAAATTGTGTTGCACGCTCAAAAAAAACAAAACGTTTTAAATTAATTCTGAAATGCAAAAGGACATTTACTTATGGAGACTTCGAATTTTCCAGTGTAGATTTTGAATACTGAGCGAGGTGAGTCGTATTTTTATTTTGCGTTCAGATATAGATTTTAGGCGAGAGATATTACTTCGAAAGGCAGAGTTATTTTGTTTGATTCTAGAATGTTAATTAATTTTTAACAGTACTAGATCGAATATTTTGAAGCAATGTCTTGAATTACAAAGTGTGCAATACAGCAAATTTTCTATTTCTCAGTCAACTTATGAGATAAAATATGATGCACGCTCAAAAAACCACAACGTTATAAATTAATTCTGAAATGCAAAAGGACATATACTTTTACAGACTGCGAATTTTTTCAGTGTAGATTTTGAATATTGAGTGAGGTGAGTCGTATTTATACTTTGAGTTATGATTTAGATTTAAGGCGAGAGAATTACTTCGAAAGGAAGAGATATATTGTTTGATTCTAGAACGTTAACTCATTTTTAACAGTTCTAGATCGAATATTTTGAAGCAATGTCTTGATTTTCACAGTGTGCAATACTGCAAGTTTTCTATTTCTCAGTGAAATTATGAGATAAATTGTGTTGCACGCTCAAAAAAAACAAAACGTTTTAAATTAATTCTGAAATGCAAAAGGACATTTACTTTTGGAGACTTAGAATTTTCCAGTGTAGATTTTACAACACTGAGTGAGATGAGTCGTATTTTTAATTTGAGTTCAGATATAGATTTTAGGCGAGAGATATTACTTCGTAAGGCAGAGTTATTTTGTTTAATTCAAGAATGTAAATTAATTTTTAACAGTACTAGATCGAATATTTTGAAGCAATGTCTTGAATTACAAAGTGTTCAATACTGCAAGTTTTCTATTTCTAAGTGAAATTATGAGATAAATTGTGTTGCACGCTCAAAAAATCAAAACGTGATAAATTAATTCTGAAATGCATAAGGATATTTACTTTCGGAGACTGCGAATTTTCCAGTGTATATTTTATATACTGAGTGAGTACAGTCGTATTTATATTTCGTGGTCAGATTTATATTTTCAGCGAGAGAATTACTTCGAAAGGCAGAGTTATGTTGTTTGATTCTAGAATGTTAATTCATTTTTAACAGTCCTTCATCGAATATTTTGAAGCAATGTCTTGAATTACAAAATGTGCGATACTGAGGTTTTCTATTTTTCAGTCAAATTATGAGATAAATTGTGTTGCAAGCTCGAAAAATAAAAACGTTATAAATTAATTCTTAAATACAAAAGGACATTTACTTTTGGAGACTTCGAATTTTCCAGTGTAGATTTTGAATACTGAGTGAGGTGAGTCGCATTTTTATTTTGAGTTTAGATATAGATTTTAGGCGAGAGAATTACTTCGAAAGGCAGAATTATATTGTTTGATTCTGAAATTTTAATTTATTTTTAACAGTTATAGATCGAATATTTTGAAGCAATGTCTTGAATTACACGGTGTGCGATACTGCGAGTTTTCTATTTCTCAGTCAAATCATGAGAGAAATTGAGTTGCACGCTCAAAAAATCAAAACGTGATAAATTAATTCTGAAATGCATAAAGATATTTACTTTCGGAGACTGCGAATTTTCCAGTGTATATTTTATATACTGAGTGAGTACAGTCGTATTTATATTTCGTGTTCAGATTTATATTTTCAGCGAGAGAATTACTTCGAAAGAAAGAGTTATATTGTTTGATTCTAGAATGTTAACTCTTTTTTAACAGTTCTAGATCGAATATTTTAAAGCAATGTGTTGAATTACACTGTGCGATACTGCGAGTTTTCTATTTCTCAGTCAAATCATGAGAGAAATTGTGTTGCACGCTCAAAAAATCAAAACGTGATAAATTAATTCTGAAATGCATAAGGATATTTACTTTCGGAGACTGCGAATTTTCCAGTGTATATTTTATATACTGAGTGAGTACAGTCGTATTTATATTTCGTGTTCAGATTTATATTTTCAGCGAGAGAATTACTTCGAAAGGCAGAGTTATATTGTTTGTTTCTAGAATGATAATTCATTGTTACCAGTTGTAGCTAGAATATTTTGAAGCAATGCCTTGATTTACAAAGTGTGCAATACTGCATGTTTTCTATTTCACAGTTAAATTATGAGAATAATTGAGTAACACGCTCAAATAATCAAAACCTAATAATTTACTTCTGAAATGCAAAAGGACATTTCCTTTTGGAGACTGAGAATTTTCCAGTGTAGATATTTAATATTGAGTGAGGTGAGTCGTATTTATGTTTTCAGTTCAGATTGAGATTTTAGACGAAAGAATTACTTCGAAAGGCAGAGTTATGAAGTATGATTCCTGAATGTTAATTCATTTTTAACAGACCTTCATGGAGTATTTTAAAGCAATGTCTTGAATTACAAACTTTGCAGTACTCCAAGTTTTCTATTTTTCAGTCAAATTATGAGATAAATTGTGTTCCACGGTCAAAAAAACAATACGTTATAAATTAATTCTGAAATACAAAAGGTCATTTACTTTTGGGGAATCCGAATTTTCCTGAGTAGACTTTGAATATTGAGTGAGGTTAGTCGTAATTTTATTTTGTGTTCAGATATAGATTTTAGGCGAGAGAAATACTTCGAAAGGCAGAATTATATTGTTTGATTCTGAAATTTTAATTCATTTTTAACAGTTATAGATCGAATATTTTGAAGCAATGTCTTGAATTACACGGTGTGCGATACTGCGAGTTTTCTATTTCTCAGTCAAATTATGAGACAAATTGTGTTGCACGCTAAAAAAACCAAAACGTTTTAAATTAATTCTGAAATGCAAAATGACATATACTTTTACAGACTGCGAATTTTTTCAGTGTAGATTTTGAATATTGAGTGAGGTGAGTCGTATTTTTATTTTGAATTCAGATTTAGATTTTAGGCGAGACATATTACTTTGAAAGGCAGAGTTATTTTGTTTGATTCTAGAATGTTAATTAATTTTTAACAGTTCTAGATCGAATATTTTGAAGCAATGTCTTGAATTACAAAATATGCAATACTGCAAGTTTTCAATTTCTCAGTGAAATTATGAGATAAATTGTGTTGCACGGTCAAAAAAAACAAAACGTTTTAATTTAATTCATAAATACAAAAGGACATTGACTTTCTGAGACTGCGAATTTTCCAGTTTAGATTTTGAATACTGAGTGAGGTGAGTCGTATTTATACTTTGAGTTTAGATATAGATTTTAGCCGAGAGAATTACTTCGAAAGGCAGAGTTATATTGTTTGATGCTAGAATTTTATTCATTTTTAACAGTTCTAGATCGAATATTTTAAAGCAATGTCTTGAATTACACAGCGTGCGATACAGCGAGTTTTCTATTTCTCAGTCAAATTATGAGATAAATTGTGTTGCACGCTCAAAAAATCAAAACGTTATAAATTAGATCTTAAATACAAAAGGACATTTACTTATCGAGACTGCGAATATTCCAGTGTAGATATTGAATATTGAGTGAGGTGAGTCGTATTTATGTTTTCATTTCAGATTTAGACTTTAGGCGAAAGAATATCTTCGAAAGGTAGAGCTATATTGGTTGATTCTAGAATGTTAACTCATTTTTACAGTCCTACATTGAATAATTTGAAGCAATGTCTTGAATAAAAAAATTTCGATACTGCAAGATTTCTATTTTTCAGTCAAATTATGAGATAAATTGTGTTGCAAGCTCGAAAAATCAAAACATTATAAAATAATTCTGAAATACAAAAGGACATTGACTTTTGGAGACTGCGAATTTTCCAGTTTAGATTTTGAAAACTGAAAGAGGTGAGTTGTATTTATACTTTGAGTTCAGATTAAGATTTAAGGCGAGAGAATTACTTCGAAAGGAAGAGTTATATTGTTTGATTCTAGAATGTTAACTCATTTTTAACAGTTCTAGATCGAATATTTTGAAGGAATGTCTTGAATTACACTGTGTGCGATACTGCGAGTTTTCTATTTCTCAATCAAATTACGAGATAAATTGTGTTGCACGCTAGAAAAATCAAAACGTGATAAATTAATTCTGAAATGCATAAGGATATTTACTTTCGGAGACTGCGAATTTTCCAGTGTATATTTTATATACTGAGTGAGTACAGTCGTATTTATATTTCGTGTTCAGATTTATATTTTCAGCGAGAGAATTACTTCGAAAGGCAGAGTTATATTGTTTGATTCTAGAATGTTAATTCATTTTTATCAGTTCTAGATCGAATATTTTAAAGCAATGTCTTGAATTACACAGTGTGCGTTACAGCGAGTTTTCTATTTCTCAGTCAAATTATGAGACAAATTGTGCTGCACGCTCAAAAAATCAAAACGTTATAAATTAGATCTTAAATACAAAAGGACATTTACTTTTCGAGACTGCGAATATTCCAGTGTAGATATTGAATATTGAGTGAGGTGAGTCGTATTTATGTTTTCAGTTCAGATTTAGATTTTAGGCGAAAGAATATCTTCGAAAGGTAGAGCTATATTGGTTGATTCTAGAATGTTAACTCATTTTTACAGTCCTACATTGAATAATTTGAAGCAATGTCATGAATTACAAAATGTGCGATACTGCAAGTTTTCTATTTTTCAGTCAAATTATGAGAAAAATTGTGTTGCAAGGTCGAAGAATCAAAACGTTATAAAATAATTCTGAAATACAAAAGGACATTGACTTTTGGAGACTGCGAATTTTCCAGTTTAGATTTTGAATACTGAGTGAGGTGAGTCGTATTTATACTTTGAGTTTGGATATAGATTTTAGCCGAGAGAATTACTTCGATAGGCCGAGTTATATTGTTTGATGCTAGAATTTTATTCATTTTTAACAGTTCTAGATCGAATGTTTTAAAGCAATGTCTTGAATTACACTGTGTGCGATACTGCGAGTTTTCTATTTCTCAGTCAAATTATGAGATAAATTGTGTTGCACGCTCAAAAAACCAAAACGTAATAAATTTATTCTGAAATGCATAAGGATATTTACTTTCGGAGACTGCGAATTTTCCAGTGTAGATATTGAATATTGAATGAGGTGAGTCGTATTTATATTTCGTGTTCAGATTTATATTGTCAGCGAGAGAATTACTTCGAAAGAAAGAGTTATATTGTTTGTTTCTAGAATGTTAATTCATTGTTACCAGTTGTAGCTCGAATATTTTGAAACAATGTCTTGAATTACAAAGTGTGCAATACTGCATGTTTTCATTATTCACAGTTAAATTATGAGATAAATTGTGTTGCACGCTTAAATAATCAAAACCTAATAGATTATTTCTGAAATGCAAAAGGACATTTCCATTTGGAGAATGCGAATTTTCCAGTGTAGATATTTAATATTGAGTGAGGTGAGTCGTATTTATGTTTTTAGTTCAGATTGGAATTTTAGGCGAAAGAATAACTTCGAATGGCAGAGTTATATAGTATGATTCCTGAATATTAATTCATTTTTAACAGACCTTCATCGAATATTTTAAAGCAATGTCTTGAATTTCAAAATGTGCGATACTGCAAATTTTCTATTTTTCAGTCAAATTTCGAGATAAATTGTGTTGCACGCTCAAAAAATTAAAACGTGATAAATTAATTCTGAAATGCATAAGGATATTTACTTTCGGAGACTGCCAAATTTCCAGTGTATATTTTATATACTGAGTGAGTACAGTCGTATATATATTTCGTGTTCAGATTTATATTTTCAGCGAGAGAATTACTTCGAAAGGCAGAGTTATATTGTTTGATTCTAGAATGTTAATTCATTTTTATCAGTTCTAGATCGAATATTTTAAAGCAATGTCTTGAATTACACAGTGTGCGTTACAGCGAGTTTTCTATTTCTCAGTCAAATTATGAGACAAATTGTGCTGCACGCTCAAAAAATCAAAACGTTATAAATTAGATCTTAAATACAAAAGGACATTTACTTTTCGAGACTGCGAATATTCCAGTGTAGATATTGAATATTGAGTGACGTGAGTCGTATTTATGTTTTCAGTTCAGATTGAGATTTTAGACGAAAGAATTACTTCGAAAGGCAGAGTTATGAAGTATGATTCCTGAATGTTAATTCATTTTTAACAGACCTTCATGGAGTATTTTAAAGCAATGTCTTGAATTACAAACTTTGCAGTACTCCAAGTTTTCTATTTTTCAGTCAAATTATGAGATAAATTGTGTTCCACGGTCAAAAAAACAATACGTTATAAATTAATTCTGAAATACAAAAGGTCATTTACTTTTGGGGAATCCGAATTTTCCTGAGTAGACTTTGAATATTGAGTGAGGTTAGTCGTAATTTTATTTTGTGTTCAGATATAGATTTTAGGCGAGAGAAATACTTCGAAAGGCAGAATTATATTGTTTGATTCTGAAATTTTAATTCATTTTTAACAGTTATAGATCGAATATTTTGAAGCAATGTCTTGAATTACACGGTGTGCGATACTGCGAGTTTTCTATTTCTCAGTCAAATTATGAGACAAATTGTGTTGCACGCTAAAAAAACCAAAACGTTTTAAATTAATTCTGAAATGCAAAATGACATATACTTTTACAGACTGCGAATTTTTTCAGTGTAGATTTTGAATATTGAGTGAGGTGAGTCGTATTTTTATTTTGAATTCAGATTTAGATTTTAGGCGAGACATATTACTTTGAAAGGCAGAGTTATTTTGTTTGATTCTAGAATGTTAATTAATTTTTAACAGTTCTAGATCGAATATTTTGAAGCAATGTCTTGAATTACAAAATATGCAATACTGCAAGTTTTCAATTTCTCAGTGAAATTATGAGATAAATTGTGTTGCACGGTCAAAAAAAACAAAACGTTTTAATTTAATTCATAAATACAAAAGGACATTGACTTTCTGAGACTGCGAATTTTCCAGTTTAGATTTTGAATACTGAGTGAGGTGAGTCGTATTTATACTTTGAGTTTAGATATAGATTTTAGCCGAGAGAATTACTTCGAAAGGCAGAGTTATATTGTTTGATGCTAGAATTTTATTCATTTTTAACAGTTCTAGATCGAATATTTTAAAGCAATGTCTTGAATTACACAGCGTGCGATACAGCGAGTTTTCTATTTCTCAGTCAAATTATGAGATAAATTGTGTTGCACGCTCAAAAAATCAAAACGTTATAAATTAGATCTTAAATACAAAAGGACATTTACTTTTCGAGACTGCGAATATTCCAGTGTAGATATTGAATATTGAGTGAGGTGAGTCGTATTTATGTTTTCAGTTCAGATTTAGATTTTAGGCGAGAGAATTACTTCGAAAGGCCGAGTTATATTGTTTGATGCTAGAAGTTTATTCATTTTTAACAGTTCTAGATCGAATATTTTAAAGCAATGTTTTGAATTACACAGTGTGCGATACAGCGAGTTTTCTATTTCTCAGTCAAATTATAAGACAAATTGTGTTGCACGCTCAAAAAATCAAAACGTTATAAATTAATTCTGAAATACAAAAGGACATTTACTTTAGGAGACTGCGAATATTCCAGTGTAGATATTGAATATTGAGTGAGGTGAGTCGTATTTATGTTTTCAGTTCAGATTTAGATTTTAGGCGAAAGAAAATCTTCGAAAGGTAGAGCTATATTGTTTGATTCTAGAATGTTAACTCATTTTTACAGTCCTACATTGAATAATTTAAAGCAATGTCTTGAATTAAAAAATGTGCGATACTGCAAGTTTTCTATTTTTCAGTCAAATTATGAGATAAATTGTGTTGCAAGCTCGAAAAATCAAAACGTTATAAAATAATTCTGAAATACAAAAGGACATTGACTTTTGGAGACTGCGAATTTTCCAGTTTAGATTTTGAATACTGAGTGAGGTGAGTTGTATTTATACTTTGAGTTCAGATTAAGATTTAAGGCGAGAGAATTACTTCGAAAGGCAGAGTTATATTGTTTGATTCTAGAATGTTAATTCATTTTTAACAGTTATAGATCGAATATTTTGAAGCAATGTCTTGAATTACACAGTGTGCGATAAGCGAGTGTTCTATTTCTCAGTCAAATTATGAGACAAATTGTGCTGCACGCTCAAAAAATCAAAACGTTATAAATTAGATCTTAAATACAAAAGGACATTTACTTTTCGAGACTGCGAATATTCCAGTGTAGATATTGAATATTGAGTGAGGTGAGTCGTATTTATGTTTTCAGTTCAGATTTAGATTTTAGGCGAAAGAATATCTTCGAAAGGTAGAGCTATATTGGTTGATTCTAGAATGTTAACTCATTTTTACAGTCCAACATTGAATAATTTGAAGCAATGTCATGAATTACAAAATGTGCGATACTGCAAGTTTTCTATTTTTCAGTCAAATTATGAGAAAAATTGTGTTGCAAGGTCGAAGAATCAAAACGTTATAAAATAATTCTGAAATACAAAAGGACATTGACTTTTGGTGACTGCGAATTTTCCAGTTTAGATTTTGAATACTGAGGTAGGTAAGTTGTATTAATACTTTGTGTTCAGATTAAGATTTAAGGCGAGAGAATTACTTCGAAAGGCAGAGTTATATTGTTTGATTCTAGAATGTTAACTCATTTTTAACAGTTCTAGATCGAATGTTTTAAAGCAATGTCTTGAATTACACTGTGTGCGATACTGCGAGTTTTCTATTTCTCAGTCAAATTATGAGATAAATTGTGTTGCACGCTCAAAAAACCAAAACGTAATAAATTTATTCTGAAATGCATAAGGATATTTACTTTCGGAGACTGCGAATTTTCCAGTGTAGATATTGAATATTGAATGAGGTGAGTCGTATTTATATTTCGTGTTCAGATTTATATTTTCAGCGAGAGAATTACTTCGAAAGAAAGAGTTATATTATTTGTTTCTAGAATGTTAATTCATTGTTACCAGTTGTAGCTCGAATATTTTGAAACAATGTCTTGAATTACAAAGTGTGCAATACTGCATGTTTTCATTATTCACAGTTAAATTATGAGATAAATTGTGTTACACGCTCAAATAATCAAAACCTAATAGATTATTTCTGAAATGCAAAAAGACATTTCCATTTGGAGAATGCGAATTTTCCAGTGTAGATATTTAATATTGAGTGAGGTGAGTCGTATTTATGTTTTTAGTTCAGATTGGAATTTTAGGCGAAAGAATAACTTCGAATGGCAGAGTTATATAGTACGATTCCTGAATATTAATTCATTTTTAACAGACCTTCATCGAATATTTTAAAGCAATGTCTTGAATTTCAAAATGTGCGATACTGCAAATTTTCTATTTTTCAGTCAAATTTCGAGATAAATTGTGTTGCACGCTCAAAAAATTAAAACGTGATAAATTAATTCTGAAATGCATAAGGATATTTACTATCGGAGACTGCCAAATTTCCAGTGTATATTTTATATACTGAGTGAGTACAGTCGTATATATATTTCGTGTTCAGATTTATATTTTCAGCGAGAGAATTACTTCGTAAGGCACAGTTATATTGTTTGATTCTAGAATGTTAACTCATTTTTAACAGTTCTAGATCGAATGTTTTAAAGCAATGTCTTGAATTACACTTTGTGCGATACTGCGAGTTTTCTATTTCTCAGTCAAATTATGAGATAAATTGTGTTGCACGCTCAAAAAACCAAAACGTAATAAATTTATTCTGAAATGCATAAGGATATTTACTTTCGGAGACTGCGAATTTTCCAGTGTAGATATTGAATAATGAAAGATATGAGTCGTTATTATATTTTGAGTTCAGATTTAGATGTTAGGCGAGAGAATTACTTCGAAAGGCAGAGTAATATTGTTTGATTCTAGAATGTTTATTCTTTTCTAACAGTTCTAGATCGAATATTTAGAAACAATGTCTTGAATTACACAGTGTGCGATACCGCTAGTTTTCTATTTCTCAGTCAAATTATAAGATGAATTGTGTTACACGCTCAAAAAATCAAAACGGTATAAATTAATTCATAAATACAAAAGGACATTTACTTTTGGAGACTGCGAATATTTCAGTGTAGATATTGATTATTGAGTGAGGTGAGTCGTATGTATGTTTTCAGTTCAGATTTAGATTTTAGGCGAAAGAATATCTTCGAAATGTAGAGCTATATTGTTTGATTCTAGAATGTTAACTCATTTTTAACAGTCCTACATTGAATAATTTGAAGCAATGTCTTGAATTACAAAATGTGCGATACTGCAAGTTTTCTATTTTTCAGTCAAATTATGAGATAAATTGTGTTGCAAACTCGAAAAATCAAAACGTTATAAAATAATTCTGAAGTACAAAATGACATTGACTTTTGGAGACTGCGAATTTTCCAGTTTAGATTTTGAATACTGAGTGAGGTGAGTCGTATTTATACTTTGAGTTTAGATATAGATTTTAGCCGAGAGAATTACTTCGAAAGGCCGAGTTATAATGTTTGATGCTAGAATTTTATTCATTTTTAACAGTTCTAGATCGAATATTTTAAAGCAATGTCTTGAATTACACAGTGTGCGATACAGCGAGTTTTCTATTTCTCAGTCAAATTATAAGACAAATTATGTTGCACGCTCAAAAAATCAAAACGTTATAAATTAATTCTGAAATACAAAAGGACATTTACTTTAGGAGACTGCGAATATTCCAGTGTAGATATTGAATATTGAGTGAGGTGAGTCGTATTTATGGTTTCAGTTCAGATTTAGATTTTAGGCGAAAGAATATCTTCGAAAGGTAGAGCTATATTGTTTGATTCTAGAATGTTAACTCATTTTTACAGTCCTACATTGAATAATTTGAAGCAATGTCTTGAATTAAAAAATTTTGCGATACTGCAAGTTTTCTATTTTTCAGTCAAATTATGAGATAAATTGTGTTGCAAGCTCGAAAAATCAAAACGTTATAAAATAATTCTGAAATACAAAAGGACATTGACTTTTGGAGACTGCGAATTTTCCAGTTTAGATTTTGAATACTGAGTGAGGAGAGTTGTATTTATACTTTGAGTTCAGATTAAGATTTAAGGCGAGAGAATTACTTCGAAAGGCAGAGTTATATTGTTTGATTCTAGAATGTTAACTCATTTTTAACAGTTCTAGATCGAATGTTTTGAAGCAATGTCTTGAATTACACTGTGTGCGATACTGCGAGTTTTCTATTTCTCAATCAAATTATGAGATAAATTGTGTTGCACGCTCAAAAAATCAAAACGTGATAAATTAATTCTGAAATGCATAAGGATATTTACTTTTGGAGACTGAGAATTTTCCAGTGTATATTTTATATACTGAGTGAGTACAGTCGTATTTATATTTCGTGTTCAGATTTATATTTTCAGCGAGAGAATTACTTCGAAAGAAAGAGTTATATTGTTTGTTTCTAGGATGTTAATTCATTGTTACCAGTTGTAGCTCGAATATTTTGAAACAATGTCTTGAATTTCACTGTGTTCGATACAGCGAGTTTTCTATTTCTCAGTCAAATTATGAGATAAATTGTGTTGCACGCTCAAAAAATCAAAACGAATAAATTAATTCTGAAATGCATAAAGATATTTACTTTCGGAGACCTCGAATTTTCCAGTGTAGATATTGAATATTGAATGAGGTGAGTCGTATTTATGTTTTCAGTTCGGATTTAGATTTTAGGCGAGAGATAATACTTCGAAAGGTAGAGTTATTTATTTGATTCTAGAATGTTTATTAATTTTTAACAGTTCTAGATCGAATATTTTGAACCAATGTCTTGAATTACACAGCGTGCAATACTGCAAGTTTTCTATTTCTCAGTCAAATTATGAGATAAATTGTGTTGCAAGCTCGAAAAATTAAAACGTTATAAAATTATTCTGAAATACAAAAGGACATTTATGTTTGGAGACTGCAAATTTTCCAGTTTAGATTTTGAATACTGAGTGAGGTGAGATGTATTTATACTTTGAGTTCAGATTAAGATTTAAGGCGAGAGAATTACTTCGAATGGCAGAGTTATATTGTTTGATTCTAGAATGTTAATTCATTTTTAACAGTTATAGATGAATATTTTGAAGCAATGTCTAGAATTACACAGTGTGCGATAAGCGAGTTTTCTATTTCTCAGTCAAATTATGAGACAAATTGTGTTGCACGCTCAAAAAATCAAAACGTTATAAATTAATTCTGAAATACAAAAGGACATTTACTTTTGGAGACTGCGAATATTCCAGTGTAGATATTGAATATTGAGTGAGGTGAGTCTTATTTATGTTTTCAGTTCAGATTTAGATTTTAGGCGAAAGAATATCTTCGAAAGGTAGAGCTATATTGTTTGATTCTAGAATGTTAACTCATTTTTAACAGTCCTACATTGAATAATTTGAAGCAATGTCTTGAATTACAAAATGTGCGATACTGCAAGTTTTCTATTTTTCAGTCAAATTATGAGATAAATTGTGTTGCAAGCTCGAAAAATCAAAACGTTATAAAATAATTCTGAAGTACAAAATGACATTGACTTTTGGAGACTGCGAATTTTCTAGTTTAGATTTTGAATACTGAGTGAGGTGAGTCGTATTTATACTTTGAGTTTAGATATAGATTTTAGCCGAGAGAATTACTTCGAAAGGCCGAGTTATATTGTTTGATGCTAGAATTTTATTCATTTTTAACAGTTCTAGATCGAATATTTTAAAGCAATGTCTTGAATTACACAGTGTGCGATACAGCGAGTTTTCTATTTCTCAGTCAAATTATAAGACAAATTGTGTTGCACGCTCAAAAAATCAAAACGTTATAAATTAATTCTGAAATACAAAAGGACATTTACTTTCGGAGACTGCGAATATTCCAGTGTAGATATTGAATATTGGATGAGGTGAGTCGTATTTATGTTTTCAGTTCGGATTTAGATTTTAGGCGAAAGAAAATCTTCGAAAGGTAGAGCTATAAGGTTTGATTCTAGAATGTTAACTCATTATTACAGTCCTACATTGAATAATTTAAAGCATTGTCTTGAATTAAAAAATGTGCGATACTGCAAGTTTTCTATTTTTCAGTCAAATTATGAGATAAATTGTGTTGCAAGCTCGAAAAATCAAAACGTTATAAAATAATTCTGAAATACAAAAGGACATTGACTTTTGGAGACTGCGAATTTTCCAGTTTAGATTTTGAATACTGAGTGAGGTGAGTTGTATTTATACTTTGAGTTCAGATTAAGATTTAAGGCGAGAGAATTACTTCGAAAGGCAGAGTTATATTGTTTGATTCTAGGATGTTAACTCATTTTTAACAGTTCTAGATCGAATGTTTTGAAGCAATGTCTTGAATTACACTGTGTGCGATACTGCGAGTTTTCTATTTCTCAATCAAATTATGAGATAAATTGTGTTGCACGCTCAAAAAATCAAAACGTGATAAATTAATTCTGAAATGCATAAGGATATTTACTTTTGGAGACTGAGAATTTTCCAGTGTATATTTTATATACTGAGTGAGTACAGTCGTATTTATATTTCGTGTTCAGATTTATATTTTCAGCGAGAGAATTACTTCGAAAGAAAGAGTTATATTGTTTGTTTCTAGGATGTTAATTCATTGTTACCAGTTGTAGCTCGAATATTTTGAAACAATGTCTTGAATTTCACTGTGTTCGATACAGCGAGTTTTCTATTTCTCAGTCAAATTATGAGATAACTTGTGTTGCAAGCTCGAAAAATCAAAACGTTATAAAATAATTCTGAAATACAAAAGGACATTGACTTTTGGAGACTGCGAATTTACCAGTTTAGATTTTGAATACTTAGTGAGGTGAGTTGTATTTATACTTTGAGTTCAGATTAAGATTTAAGGCGAGAGAATTACTTCGAAAGGCAGAGTTATATTGTTTGATTCTAGAATGTTAACTCATTTTTAACAGTTCTAGATCGAATGTTTTGAAGCAATGTCTTGAATTACACTGTGTGCGATACTAAGAGTTTTCTATTTCTCAATCAAATTATGAGATAAATTGTGTTGCACGCTCAAAAAATCAAAATGTGATAAACTAATTCTGAAATGCATAAGGATATTTACTTTCGGAGACTGCAAATTTTCCAGTGTATATTTTATATACTGAGTGAGTACAGTCGTATTTATATTTCGTGTTCAGATTTATATTTTCAGCGAGAGAATTACTTCGAAAGAAAGAGTTATATTGTTTGTTTCTAGGATGTTAATTCATTGTTACCAGTTGTAGCTCGAATATTTTGAAACAATGTCTTGAATTTCACTGTGTGCGATACAGCGAGTTTTCTATTTCTCAGTCAAATTATGAGATAAATTGTGTTGCACGCTCAAAAAATCAAAACGTAATAAATTAATTCTGAAATGCATAAAGATATTTACTTTCGGAGACTGCGAATTTTCCAGTGTAGATATTGAAAATTGAATGAGGTGAGTCGTATTTATGTTTTCAGTTCGGATTTAGATTTTAGGCGAGAGATAATACTTCGAAAGGCAGAGTTATTTATTTGATTCTAGAATGTTTATTAATTTTTAACAGTTCTAGATCGAATATTTTGAACCAATGTCTTGAATTACACAGCGTGCAATACTGCAAGTTTTCTATTTCTCAGTCAAATTATGAGATAAATTGTGTTGCAAGCTCGAAAAATCAAAACGTTATAAAATAATTCTGAAGTACAAAATGACATTGACTTTTGGAGACTGCGAATTTTCCAGTTTAGATTTTGAATACTGAGTGAGGTGAGTCGTATTTATACTTTGAGTTTGGATATAGATTTTAGCCGAGAGAATTACTTCGAAAGGCCGAGTTATATTGTTTGATGCTAGAATTTTATTCATTTTTAACAGTTCTAGATCGAATATTTTAAAGCAATGTCTTGAATTACGCAGTGTGCGATACAGCGAGTTTTCTATTTCTCAGTCAAATTATAAGACAAATTGTGTTGCACGCTCAAAAAATCAAAACGTTATAAATTAATTCTGAAATACAAAAGGACATTTACTTTAGGAGACTGCGAATATTCCAGTGTAGATATTGAATATTGAATGAGGTGAGTCGTATTTATGTTTTCAGTTCGGATTTAGATTTTAGGCGAGAGATAATACTTCGAAAGGCAGAGTTATTTATTTGATTCTAGAAGGTTAACTCATTTTTAACAATTCTAGATCGAATATTTTGAAGGAATGTCTTGAATTACACTGTGTGCAATACTGCGAATTTTCTAATTCTCAATCAAATTATGAGATAAATTGTGTTGCACGGTCAAAAAATCAAAACGTGATAAATTAATTCTGAAATGCATAAGGATATTTACTTTCGGAGACTGCGAATTTTCCAGTGAATATTTTATACACAGAGTGAGTACAGTCGTATTTATATTTCGTGTTCAGATTTATATTTTCAGCGAGAGAATTACTTCGAAAGAAAGAGTTATATTGTTTGTTTCTAGAATGTTAATTCATTGTTACCAGTTGTAGCTCGAATGTTTTGAAGCAATGTCTTGAATTACCAAGTGTGCAATACTGCATGTTTTCATTATTCACAGTTAAATTATGAGATAAATTGTATTGCACGCTCAAATAATCAAAACCTAATAGATTATTTCTGAAATGCAAAAGGACATTTCCTTTTGGAGAATGCGAATTTTCCAGTGTAGATATTAATATTGAGTGAGGTGAGTCGTATTTATGTTTTTAGTTCAGATTAAGATTTAAGGCGAGAGAATTACTTCGAAAGGCAGAGTTATATTGTTTGATTCTAGAATTTAATTCATTTTTAACAGTTCTAGATCGAATATTTTGAAGCAATGTCTTGAATTACACTGTGTGCGATACTGCGAGTTATCTATTTCTCAATCAAATTATGAGAATAATTGTGTTGCACGCTCAAAAAATCAAAACGTGATAAATTAATTCTGAAATGCATAAGGATATTTACTTTCGGAGACTGCGAATTTTCCAGTGTATATTTAATATACTGAGTAAGTACAGTCGTATTTATATTTCGTGTTCAGATTTATATTTTCAGCGAGAGAATAACATCGAAAGGCAGAGGTATATTGTTTGATTCTAGAATGTTAATTCATTGTTAACAGTTCTAGCTCGAACGTTTTGAAGCAATGTCTTGAATTACACAGTGTGCTATATTGCAAGTTTTCTATTTCACAGTCAAATTATGAGATAAATTGTGTTGCACGCTCGAAAAATCAAAACGTTATAAATTAATTCTGAAATGCATAAGGACGTTTACTTTTGGAGACTTCGAATTTTCCAGTGTAGAATTTGAATACTGAGTGAGGTGAGGCGTATTTTTATTTTGAGTTTAGATATAGATTTAAGGCGAAAGAATTAAGTCTAAAGGCAGAGTTATGTAGTGTGATTCCTGAATGTTAATTCATTTTTAACAGACCTTCATCGAATATTTTAAAGCAATGTCTTAAATTACAAAATGTGAGAAACTGCAAGTTTTCTATTTTTCAGTCAAATTATGAGATAAATTGTGTTGCACGGTCAATAAAACAATACGTTATAAATTAATTCTGAAATGCAAAAGGTCATTTACTTTTGGAGAATTCGAATTTTCCAGAGTAGACTGAATATTAAGAGAGGTTAGTCGTAATTTTATTTTGTGTTCAGATATAGATTTTAGGCGAGAAAAATACTTCGAAAGGCAGAATTATATTGTTTGATTCTGAAAATTTAATTCATTTTTAACAGTTATAGATCGAATATTTTGAAGCAATGTCTTGAATTACACAGTGTGCGATAAGCGAGTTTTCTATTTCTCAGTCAAATTATGAGACAAATTGTGTTGCACGCTCAAAAAATCAAAACGTTATAAATTAATTCTGAAATACAAAAGGACATTTACTTATGGAGACTGCGAATATTCCAGTGTAGATATTGAATATTGAGTGAGGTGAGTCTTATTTATGTTTTCAGTTCATATTTAGATTTTAGGCGAAAGAATATCTTCGAAAGGTAGAGCTATATTGTTTGATTCTAGAATGTTAACTCATTTTTACAGTCCTACATTGAATAATTTGATGCAATGTCTTGAATTACAAAATTTGCGATACTGCAAGTTTTCCATTTTTCAGTCAAATTATGAGATAACTTGTGTTGCAAGCTCGAAAAATCAAAACGTTATAAAATAATTCTGAAATACAAAAGGACATTGACTTTTGGAGACTGCGAATTTTCCAGTTTAGATTTTGAATACTGAGTGAGGAGAGTTGTATTTATACTTTGAGTTCAGATTAAGATTTAAGGCGAGAGAATTACTTCGAAAGGCAGAGTTATATTGTTTGATTCTAGAATGTTAACTCATTTTTAACAGTTCTAGATCGAATATTTTGAACCAATGTCTTGAATTACACTGTGTGCGATACTGCGAGTTTTCTATTTCTCAATCAAATTATGAGAATAATTGTGTTGCACGCTCAAAAAATCAAAACGTGATAAATTAATTCTGAAATGCATAAGGATATTTACTTTCGGAGACTGCGAATTTTCCAGTGTATATTTAATATACTGAGTAAGTACAGTCGTATTTATATTTCGTGTTCAGATTTATATTTTCAGCGAGAGAATAACATCGAAAGGCAGAGGTATATTGTTTGATTCTAGAATGTTAATTCATTGTTAACAGTTCTAGCTCGAACGTTTTGAAGCAATGTCTTGAATTACACAGTGTGCTATATTGCAAGTTTTCTATTTCACAGTCAAATTATGAGATAAATTGTGTTGCACGCTCGAAAAATCAAAACGTTATAAATTAATTCTGAAATGCATAAGGACGTTTACTTTTGGAGACTTCGAATTTTCCAGTGTAGAATTTGAATACTGAGTGAGGTGAGGCGTATTTTTATTTTGAGTTTAGATATAGATTTAAGGCGAAAGAATTAAGTCTAAAGGCAGAATTATGTAGTGTGATTCCTGAATGTTAATTCATTTTTAACAGACCTTCATCGAATATTTTAAAGCAATGTCTTAAATTACAAAATGTGAGAAACTGCAAGTTTTCTATTTATCAGTCAAATTATGAGATAAATTGTGTTGCACGGTCAATAAAACAATACGTTATAAATTAATTCTGAAATGCAAAAGGTCATTTACTTTTGGAGAATTCGAATTTTCCAGAGTAGACTGAATATTAAGAGAGGTTAGTCGTAATTTTATTTTGTGTTCAGATATAGATTTTAGGCGAGAAAAATACTTCGAAAGGCAGAATTATATTGTTTGATTCTGAAAATTTAATTCATTTTTAACAGTTATAGATCGAATATTTTGAAGCAATGTCTTGAATTACACAGTGTGCGATAAGCGAGTTTTCTATTTCTCAGTCAAATTATGAGACAAATTGTGTTGCACGCTCAAAAAATCAAAACGTTATAAATTAATTCTGAAATACAAAAGGACATTTACTTATGGAGACTGCGAATATTCCAGTGTAGATATTGAATATTGAGTGAGGTGAGTCTTATTTATGTTTTCAGTTCATATTTAGATTTTAGGCGAAAGAATATCTTCGAAAGGTAGAGCTATATTGTTTGATTCTAGAATGTTAACTCATTTTTACAGTCCTACATTGAATAATTTGATGCAATGTCTTGAATTACAAAATTTGCGATACTGCAAGTTTTCCATTTTTCAGTCAAATTATGAGATAACTTGTGTTGCAAGCTCGAAAAATCAAAACGTTATAAAATAATTCTGAAATACAAAAGGACATTGACTTTTGGAGACTGCGAATTTTCCAGTTTAGATTTTGAATACTGAGTGAGGAGAGTTGTATTTATACTTTGAGTTCAGATTAAGATTTAAGGCGAGAGAATTACTTCGAAAGGCAGAGTTATATTGTTTGATTCTAGAATGTTAACTCATTTTTAACAGTTCTAGATCGAATATTTTAAAGCAATGTCTTGAATTACACAGTGTGCGATACAGCGAGTTTTCTATTTCTCAGTCAAATTATAAGACAAATTGTGTTGCACGCTCAAAAAGTCAAAACGTTATAAATTAATTCTGAAATACAAAAGGACATTTACTTTAGGAGACTGCGAATATTCCAGTGTAGATATTGAATATTGAATGAGGTGAGTCGTATTTATGTTTTCAGTTCGGATTTAGATTTTAGGCGAAAGAAAATCTTCGAAAGGTAGAGCTATATTGTTTGATTCTAGAATGTTAACTCATTTTTACAGTCCTACATTGAATAATTTGAAGCAATGTCTTGAATTACAAAATTTGCGATACTGCAAGTTTTCTATTTTTCAGTCAAATTATGAGATAAATTGTGTTGCAAGCTCAAAAAATCAAAACGTTATAAAATAATTCTGAAATACAAAAGGACATTGACTTTTGGAGACTGCGAATTTACCAGTTTAGATTTTGAATACTTAGTGAGGTGAGTTGTATTTATACTTTGAGTTCAGATTAAGATTTAAGGCGAGAGAATTACTTCGAAAGGCAGAGTTATATTGTTTGATTCTAGAATGTTAACTCATTTTTAACAGTTCTAGATCGAATGTTTTGAAGCAATGTCTTGAATTACACTGTGTGCGATACTGAGAGTTTTCTATTTCTCAATCAAATTAGGAGATAAATTGTGTTGCACGCTCAAAAAATCAAAACGTGATAAATTAATTCTGAAATGCATAAGGATATTTACTTTCGGAGACTGCAAATTTTCCAGTGTATATTTTATATACTGAGTGAGTACAGTCGTATTTATATTTCGTGTTCAGATTTATATTTTCAGCGAGAGAATTACTTCGAAAGAAAGAGTTATATTGTTTGTTTCTAGGATGTTAATTCATTGTTACCAGTTGTAGCTCGAATATTTTGAAACAATGTCTTGAATTTCACTGTGTGCGATACAGCGAGTTTTCTATTTCTCAGTCAAATTATGAGATAAATTGTGTAGCACGCTCAAAAAATCAAAACGTAATAAATTAATTCTGAAATGCATAAAGATATTTACTTTCGGAGACTGCCAATTTTCCAGTGTAGATATTGAATATTGAATGAGGTGAGTCGTATTTATGTTTTCAGTTCGGATTTAGATATTAGGCGAGAGATAATACTTCGAAAGGCAGAGTTATTTATTTGATTCTAGAATGTTAACTCATTTTTAACAATTCTAGATCGAATATTTTGAAGGAATGTCTTGAATTACACTGTGTGCGATACTGCGAATTTTCTAATTCTCAATCAAATTATGAGATAAATTGTGTTGCACGCTCAAAAAATCAAAACGTGATAAATTAATTCTGAAATGCATAAGGATATTTACTTTCGGAGACTGCGAATTTTCCAGTGTATATTTAATATACTTAGTGAGTACAGTCGTATTTATATTTCGTGTTCAGATTTATGTTTTCAGCGAGAGATAACATCGAAAGGCAGAGTAATATTGTTTGATTCTAGAATGTTAATTCATTGTTAACAGTTCTAGCTCGAACATTTTGAAGCCATGTCTTGAATTACACTGTGTGCAATACTGCAGGTTTTCTATTTTTCAGTAAAATTAAGAGATAAATTGTGTTGCACGCTCAAAAAATCAAAACGAAATAAATTAATTCTGAAATGCATAAGGATATTTCCTTTTGGAGAATGCGAATTTTCCAGTGTAGATATTTAATATTGAGTGAGGTGAGTCGTATTTATGTTTTTAGTTCAGATTAAGATTTAATGCGAGAGAATTACTTCGAAAGGCAGAGTTATATTGTTTGATTCTAGAATGTTAATTCATTTTTAACAGTTCTAGATCGAATATTTTGAAGCAATGTCTTGAATTACACAGTGTGCGATACTGCGAGTTTTCTATTTCTCAGTCAAATTATAAGATAAATTGTGTTGCACGCTCAAAAAATCAAAACGTAATAAATTAACTCTGAAATGCATAAGGATATTTACTTTCGGAGACTGCGAATTTTCCAGTGTATATTTAATATATTGAGTGAGTACAGTCGTATTTTTATTTCGTGTTCAGATTTATATTTTCAGCGAGAGAATAACATCGAAAGGCAGAGTTATATTGTTTGATTCTAGAATGTTAATTCATTGTTAACAGTTCTAGCTCGAACATTTTGAAGCAATGTCTTGAATTACACAGTGTGCAATATTGCAAGTTTTCTATTTCACAGTCAAATTATGAGATAAATTGTGTTGCACGCTCGAAAAATCAAAACGTTATAAATTAATTCTGAAATGCATAAGGACGTTTACTTTTGGAGACTTCGAATTTTCCAGTGTAGAATTTGAATACTGAGTGAGGTGAGTCGTATTTTTATTTTGAGTTTAGATATAGATTTAAGGCGAAAGAATTACTTCGAAAGCCAGAGTTATGTAGTATGATTCCTGAATGTTACTTCATTTTTAACAGACATTCATCGAATATTTTAAAGCAATGTCTTGAATTACAAAATGTGCGATACTGCAAGTTTTCCATTTTTCAGTCAAATTATGAGATAAATTGTGTTGCACGGTCGAAAAATAAAAACGTTATAATTAATTCTGAAATACAAAAGGACATTTAATTTCGGAGAATGCGAATTTTCCAGTGTATATTTTATATACTGAGTGAGTACAGTCGTATTTTAATTTTGAGTTTAGATATAGATTTTAGCCGAGAGAATTACTTCGAAAGGCAGAGTTATATTGTTTGATGCTAGAATTTTATTCATTTTTAACAGTTCTAGATCGAATTTTTTAAAGCAATGTCTTGAAATTCACAGTGTGCGATACAGCGAGTTTTCTATTTCTCAGTCAAATTAAAAGACAAATTGTGTTGCACGCTCAAAAAATCATAACGTTATAAATTAATTCTGAAATACAAAAGGACATTTACTTTTGGAGACTGCGATATTCCAGTGTAGATATTGAATATTGAATGAGGTGAGTCGTATTTATGTTTTCAGTTCGGATTTAGATTTTAGGCGAAAGAATATCTTCGAAAGGTAGAGCTATATTGTTTGATTCTAGAATGTTAACTCATTTTTACAGTCCTACATTGAATAATTTGAAGCAATGTCTTGAATTACAAAATGTGCGATACTGAAGGTTTTCTATTTTTCAGTCAAATTATGAGATAAATTGTGTTGCAAGCTCGAAAAATTAAAACGTTATAAAATTATTCTGAAATACAAAAGGACATTGACTTTTGGAGACTGCGAATTTTCCAGTTTAGATTTTGAATAATGAGTGAGGTGAGTTGTATTTATACTTTGAGTTCAGATTAAGATTTAAGGCGAGAGAATTACTTCGAAAGACAGAGTTATATTGTTTGATTCTAGAATGTTAATTCATTTTTAACACTTATAGATCGAATATTTTGAAACAATGTCTTGAAATACAAAATGTGCAATACTGCATGTTTTCTATTTATCACTCAAATTATGAGATAAACTGTGTTGCACGCTCGAAAAATCAAAACGTTATAAATTAATTCTGAAATACTAAAGGACATTTACTTTCGGTGAATGCGAATTTTCCAGTGTATATTTTATATACTGAGGGAGTACAGTCGTATTTTAATTTTGAGTTTAATTATAGATTTTAGGCGAGAGAATTACTTTGAAAGGCAGAGTTATATTGTTTGATGCTAGAATTTTATTCATTTTTAACAGTTCTAGATCGAATATTTTAAAGCAATGTCTTGAATTACACAGTGTGCGATACAGCGAGTTTTCTATTTCTCAATCAAATTATAAGACAAAATGTGTTGCACGCTCAAAAAATCATAACGTTATAAATTAATTCTGAAATACAAAAGGACTTTTCAATTCATTTACATATTCAATTCAAATACAAATTCACTTTTGGAGACTGCGAATATTACAGTTTAGATTTTGAATACTGAGTGAGGTGAGTTGTACATATACTTTGAGTTCAGATTAAGATTTAAGGCGAGAGAATTACTTCGAAAGGCAGAGTTATATTGTATCATTCTAGAATGTTAATTCATTTTTAACAGTTCTAGATCGAATATTTTGAAGCAATGTCTTGAATTTTACTGTGTGCGATACTGCGAGTTATCTATTTCTCAATCAAATTATGAGAATAATTGTGTTGCACGCTCAAAAAATCAAAACGTGATAAATTAATTCTGAAATGCATAAGGATATTTACTTTCGGAGACTGCGAATTTTCCAGTGTATATTTAATATACTGAGTAAGTACAGTCGTATTTATATTTCGTGTTCAGATTTATATTTTCAACGAGAGAATTACATCGAAAGGCAGAGTTATATTGTTTGATTCTAGAATGTTAATTCATTGTTAAAAGTTCTAGCTCGAACGTTTTGAAGCAATGTCTTGAATTACACAGTGTGCAATATTGCAAGTTTTCTATTTCACAGTCAAATTATGAGATAAATTGTGTTGCACGCTCGAAAAATCAAAACGTTATAAATAAATTCTGAAATGCATAAGGACGTTTACTTTTGGAGACTTCGAATTTTCCAGTGTAGAATTTGAATACTGAGTGAGGTGAGTCGTATTTTTATTTTGAGTTTAGATATAGATTTAAGGCGAAAGAATTACTTCGAAAGGCAGAGTTATGTAGTATGATTCCTGAATGTTAATTCATTTTTAACAGACCTTCATCGAATATTTTAAAGCAATGTCTTGAATTACAAAATGTGAGAAACTGCAAGTTTTCTATTTTTCAATCAAATTATGAGATAAATTGTGTTGCAATGTCAATAAAACAATACGTTATAAATTAATTCTGAAATGCAAAAGGTCATTTACTTTCGGTGAATGCGAATTTTCCAGTGTATATTTTATATACTGAGGGAGTACAGTCGTATTTTAATTTTGAGTTTAATTATAGATTTTAGGCGAGAGAATTACTTTGAAAGGCAGAGTTATATTGTTTGATGCTAGAATTTTATTCATTTTTAACAGTTCTAGATCGAATATTTTAAAGCAATGTCTTGAATTACACAGTGTGCGATACAGCGAGTTTTCTATTTCTCAATCAAATTATAAGACAAATTGTGTTGCACGCTCAAAAAATCAAAACGTTATAAATTAATTCTGAAATACAAAAGGACATTTACTTTTGGAGACTGCGAATATTCCAGTTTAGATTTTGAATACTGAGTGAGGTGAGTTGTACATATACTTTGAGTTCAGATTAAGATTTAAGGCGAGAGAATTACTTCGAAAGGCAGAGTTATATTGTTTGATTCTAGAATGTTAATTCATTTTTAACAGTTCTAGATCGAATATTTTGAAGCAATGTCTTGAATTACACTGTGTGCGATACTGCGAGTTATCTATTTCTCAATCAAATTATGAGAATAATTGTGTTGCACGCTCAAAAAATCAAAACGTGATAAATTAATTCTGAAATGCATAAGGATATTTACTTTCGGAGACTGCGAATTTTCCAGTGTATATTTAATATACTTAGTGAGTACAGTCGTATTTATATTTCGTGTTCAGATTTATGTTTTCAGCGAGAGAGTAACATCGAAAGGCAGAGTTATATTGTTTGATTCTAGAATGTTAATTCATTGTTAACAGTTCTACCTCGAACATTTTGAAGCAATGTCTTGAATTACACTGTGTGCAATACTGCAGGTTTTCTATTTTTCAGTAAAATTAAGAGATAAATTGTGTTGCACGCTCAAAAAATCAAAACGAAATAAATTAATTCTGAAATGCATAAGGATATTTACTTTCGGAGACTGCGAATTTTCCAGTGTAGAATTTGAATACTGAGTGAGGTGAGTCGTATTTTTATTTTGAGTTTAAATACAGATATAAGGCGAAAGAATTAAGTCTAAAGGCAGAGTTATGTAGTATGATTCCTGAGTGTTGATTCATTTTTAACAGACCTTCATCGAATATTTTAAAGCAATGTCTTGAATTACAAAATGTGAGAAACTGCAAGTTTTCTATTTTTCAGTCAAATTATGAGATAAATTGTGTTGCACGTTCAATAAAACAATACGTTATAAATTAATTCTGAAATGCAAAAGGTCATTTACTTTCGGTGAATGCGAATTTTCCAGTGTATATTTTATATACTGAGGGAGTACAGTCGTATTTTAATTTTGAGTTTAATTATAGATTTTAGGCGAGAGAATTACTTTGAAAGGCAGAGTTATATTGTTTGATGCTAGAATTTTATTCATTTTTAACAGTTCTAGATCGAATATTTTAAAGCAATGTCTTGAATTACACAGTGTGCGATACAGCGAGTTTTCTATTTCTCAATCAAATTATAAGACAAATTGTGTTGCACGCTCAAAAAATCAAAACGTTATAAATTAATTCTGAAATACAAAAGGACATTCACTTTTGGAGACTGCGAATATTCCAGTTTAGATTTTGAATACTGAGTGAGGTGAGTTGTACATATCCTTTGAGTTCAGATTAAGATTTAAGGCGAGAGAATTACTTCGAAAGGCAGAGTTATATTGTTTGATTCTAGAATGTTAATTCATTTTTAACAGTTCTAGATCGAATATTTTGAAGCAATGTCTTGAATTACACTGTGTGCGATACTGCGAGTTATCTATTTCTCAATCAAATTATGAGAATAATTATGTTGCACGCTCAAAAAATCAAAACGAAATAAATTAATTCTGAAATGCATAAGGATATTTACTTTCGGAGACTGCGAATTTTCCAGTGTAGAATTTGAATACTGAGTGAGGTGAGTCGTATTTTTATTTTGAGTTTAAATACAGATATAAGGCGAAAAAATTAAGTCTAAAGGCAGAGTTATGTAGTATGATTCCTGAGTGTTAATTCATTTTTAACAGACCTTCATCGAATATTTTAAAGCAATGTCTTGAATTACAAAATGTGAGAAACTGCAAGTTTTCTATTTTTCAGTCAAATTATGAGATAAATTGTGTTGCACGGTCAATAAAACAATACGTTATAAATTAATTCTGAAATGCAAAAGGTCATTTACTTTTGGAGATTTCGAATTTTCCAGAGTAGACTGAATATTGAGTGAGGTTAGTCGTAATTTTATTTTGTGTTCAGATATAGATTTTAGGCGAGAGAAATACTTCGAAAGGCAGAATTATATTTTTTGATTCTGAAATTTTAATTCATTTTTAACAGTTATAGATCGAATATTTTGAAGCAATGTCTTGAATTTCACAGTGTGCGATACTGCAGGTTTTCTATTTTTCAGTAAAATTAAGAGATAAATTGTGTTGCACGCTCAAAAAATCAAAACGAAATAAATTTAATTCTGAAATGCATAAGGATATTTACTTTCGGAGACTGCGAATTTTCCAGTGTATATTTTATATACTGAGTGAGTACAGTCGTATTAATATTTCGTGTTCAGATTTATATTTTCAGCGAGAGAATTACATCGAAAGGCAGAGTTATGTTGTTTGATTCTAGAATGTTAATTCATTTTTAACAGTCCTTCGTCTAATATTTTGAAGCAATGTCTTGAATTACACTGTGTGCAATACTGCGAGTTTTCTATTTCACAGTCAAATTATGAGATAAATTGTGTTGCACACTCAAAAAATACAAACGTGATAAATTAATTCTGAAATACAAAAGGACATTTACTTTTGGAGACTGCGAATATTCCAGTGTAGATATTGAAAATTGAGTGAGGTGAGACGTATTTATGTTTTCAGTTCAGATTTAGATTTTAGGCGAAAAAATATCTTCAAAAGGTAGAGCTATATTGTTTGATTCTAGAATGTTAACTCATTTTTAACAGTCCTACATTGAATAATTTGAAGCAATGTTTTGAAATATAAAATGTGCGATACTGCAAGTTTTCTATTTTCCAGTCAAATTATGAGATAAATTGTGTTGCACGGACAAAAAAACAAAACGTTATAAATTAATTCTGAAATGCAAAAGGACATTTACTTTTGTAGAATTCGACTTTTCCGGTGTAGACTTTGAATAATGAGTGAGGTTAGTCGCATTTTTATTTTGAGTTTAGATATAGACTTTAGGCGAGAGAATTACTTCGAAAGGCAGAGTTGTATTGTTTGATGCTAGAAATTTATTTATTTTTAACAGTTCTAGATCGAATATTTTAAAGCAATGTCTTGGATTACACAGTGTGCGATACTGCGAGTTTTCTATTTCTCAGTCAAATTATGAGACAAATTGTGTTGCACGCTCAAAAAATCAAAATGTTATAAATTAATTCTGAAATACAAAAGGACATTTACTTTTGGAGACTGCGAATTTTCCAGGGTAGATATTAAATATTGAGTGAGGTGAGTCGTATTTATGTCTTCAGTTCAGATTTAATATTTATGCGAAAGAATTACTTCGAAAGGCAGAGTTATGTTGTTTGATTCCAGAATGTTAATTCATTTTTACAGTCCTTCATCAAATATTTTGAAGCAATGTTTT
Source organism: Ceriagrion tenellum (assembly GCA_963169105.1). Classification (NCBI taxonomy): domain Eukaryota; kingdom Metazoa; phylum Arthropoda; class Insecta; order Odonata; family Coenagrionidae; genus Ceriagrion; species Ceriagrion tenellum. Next base: position 129,783,715 of record OY720637.1, read on the forward strand.
GAAATACAAAATGTGCGATACTGCAAGTTTTCTATTTTCCAGTCAAATTATGAGATAAATTGTGTTGCACGGACAAAAAAACAAAACCTTATAAATTAATTCTGAAATGCAAAAGGACATTTACTTTTGGAGAATTCGACTTTTTCGATGTAGACTTTGAATATTGAGTGAGGTTAGTCGTAATTTTATTTTGTGTTCAGATATAGATTTTAGGCGAGAGAAATACTTCAAAAGGCAGAATTATATTGTTTGATTCTGGAATGTTAATTTATTTTTAACAGTTCTACATCCAATATTTTGAAGCAATGTCTTGAATTACACAGTGTGCGATACTGCGAGTTTTCTATTTCTCAGTCATATTATGAGACAAATTGTGTTGCACGCTCAAAAAATCAAAACGTTATAAATTAATTCTGAAAGACAAAAGGACATTTACTTTTGGAGACTGCGAATTTTCCAGTGTAGATATTAAATATTGAGTGAGGTGAGTCGTATTTATGTCTTCAGTTCAGATTTAAATTTTATGCGAAAGAATTACTTCGAAAGGCAGAGTTATGTTGGTTGATTCCAGAATGTAAATTCATTTTTAACAGTCCTTCAACGAATATTTTGAAGCAATGTTTTGAATTACACAGTGTGCGATAAGGCGAGTTTTCTATTTCTCAGTCTCATTATGAGAGAAATTGTGTTGCAAGCTCAAAAAATCAAAACGTTATAAATTAATTCTGAAATACAAAAGGACATTTACTTTTGGAGACTGCGAATATTCCAGTGTAGATATTGAATATTGAGTGAGGTGAGTCGTATTTATGTTTTCAGTTCAGATTTAGACTTTAGGCGAAAAAATATCTTCGAAAGGTTGAGCTATATTGTTTGATTCTAGAATGTTAACTCATTTTTAACAGTCCTACATTGAATAATTTGAAGCAATGTCTTGAATTACAAAATGTGCGATACTGCAAGTTTTCTATTTTTCAGTCAAATTATGAGATAAATTGTGTTGCAAGCTCAAAAATCAAAACGTTATAAAATAATTCTGAAGAAGAAAAGGACATTGACTTTTGGAGACTGCGAATTTTCCAGTTTAGATTTTGAATACTGAGTGAGGTGAGTCGTATTTAAACTTTGAGTTCAGATTTAGATTTAATGCAAGAATATTACTTCGAAAGACAGAGTTATATTGTTTGATTCTAGAATGTTAATTAATTTTTAACAGTTCTAATTCGAATATTTTGAAGCAATGTCTTGAATAACACAGCCTTCGATACTGCAAATTTTCTATTTTTCAGTCAAATTATGAGATAAATTGTGTCACACCCTCAAAAAGTCAAAACCTAATAAATTAATTCTGAATTGCAAAAGTACATTTACTTTTACTGACTGCGAAACTTCCTGTGTAGATTTTGAATATTGAGTGAGTTCCGTCGTATTTTTATTTTGAGTTCAGATTTAGATTTAGGGCGAGAGAATTATTTCGAAACGCAGAATTATATTGTTTGATACTAGAATGTTAACTCATTTTTAACAGTTCTAGATCGAATATTTTGAAGCAATGTCTTGAATTACACAGTGTGCAATACTGCGAGTTTTCTATTTCACAGTCAAATTATGAGATAAATTGTGTTGCACGCTCGAAAAATCAAAACGTTATAAATGAATTCTGAAATACAAAAGGACATTTAATTTTGGAGAATGCGAATTTTCCAGTGTATATTTTATATACTGAGTGAGTACAGTCGTATTTTAATTTTGAGTTTAGATATAGATTTTAGGCGAGAGAATTACTTTGAAAGGCAGAGTTATATTGTTTGATGCTAGAATTTTATTCATTTTTAACAGTTCTATATCGAATATTTTTAAGCAATGTCTTGAATTACACAGTGTGCGATAAGCGAGTTTTCTATTTCTCAGTCAAATTATGAGACAAATTGTGTTGCACGCTCGAAAAATCAAAACGTTATAAATTAATTCTGAAATACAAAAGGACATTTACTTTTGGAGACTGCGAATTTTCCAGTGTAGATATTAAATATTGAGTGAGGTGAGTCGTATTAATTCCTCAGTTCAGATTTAAATTTAATGCGAAAGAATTACTTCGAAAGGCAGAGTTATGTTGTTTGATTCCAGATTGTTAATTCATTTTTACAGTCCTTCATCAAATATTTTGAAGCAATGTTTTGAAATACAAAATGTGCGATCCTGCAAGTTTTCTATTTTCCAGTCAAATTATGAGATAAATTGTGTTGCACGGACAAAAAAACAAAACGTTATAAATTAATTCTGAAATGCAAAAGGACATTTACTTTTGGAGAATTCGACTTTTTCGATGTAGACTTTGAATATTGAGTGAGGTTAGTCGTAATTTTATTTTGTGTTCAGATATAGATTTTAGGCGAGAGAAATACTTCAAAAGGCAGAATTATATTGTTTGATTCTGGAATGTTAATTTATTTTTAACAGTTCTACATCCAATATTTTGAAGCAATGTCTTGAATTACTAAGTGTGCAATACTGCGAGTTTTCTATTTCACAGTCAAATTATGAGATAAATTGTGTTGCGCGCTCGAAAAATAAAAACGTTATAAATTAATTCTGAAATACAAAAGGACATCTACTTTCGGAGACATCGAATTTTCCAGTGTAGAATTTGAATACTGAGTGAGGTGAGTCGTATTTTTATTTTGAGTTTAGATATTGATTTTAGGCGAGAGAATTACTTCGAAAGGCAGAGTTGTATTGTTTGATGCTAGAATTTTATTCTTTTGTAACAGTTCTAGATCGAATATTTTAAAGCAATGTCTTGAATTACACAGTGTGCGATACTGCGAGTTTTCTATTTCTCAGTCATATTATGAGACAAATTGTGTTGCACGCTCAAAAAATCAAAACGTTATAAATTAATTCTGAAAGACAAAAGGACATTTACTTTTGGAGACTGCGAATTTTCCAGTGTAGATATTAAATATTGACTGAGGTGAGTCGTATTTATGTCTTCAGTTCAGATTTAAATTTTATGCGAAAGAATTACTTCGAAAGGCAGAGTTATGTTGGTTGATTCCAGAATGTAAATTCATTTTTACCAGTCCTTCAACGAATATTTTGAAGCAATGTTTTGAATTACACAGTGTGCGATAAGGCGAGTTTTCTATTTCTCAGTCTCATTATGAGAGAAATTGTGTTGCAAGCTCAAAAAATCAAAACGTTATAAATTAATTCTGAAATACAAAAGGACATTTACTTTTGGAGACTGCGAATATTCCAGTGTAGATATTGACTATTGAGTGAGGTGAGTCGTATTTATGTTTTCAGTTCAGATTTAGATTTTAGGCGAAAAAATATCTTCGAAAGGTTGAGCTATATTGTTTGATTCTAGAATGTTAACTCATTTTTAACAGTCCTACATTGAATAATTTGAAGCAATGTCTTGAATTACAAAATGTGCGATACTGCAAGTTTTCTATTTTTCAGTCAAATTATGAGATAAATTGTGTTGCAAGCTCAAAAATCAAAACGTTATAAAATAATTCTGAAGAAGAAAAGGACATTGACTTTTGGAGACTGCGAATTTTCCAGTTTAGATTTTGAATACTGAGTGAGGTGAGTCGTATTTATACTTTGAGTTCAGATTTAGATTTAATGCAAGAATATTACTTCGAAAGACAGAGTTTTATTGTTTGATTCTAGAATGTTAATTAATTTTTAACAGTTCTAATTCGAATATTTTGAAGCAATGTCTTGAATAACACAGCCTTCGATACTGCAAATTTTCTATTTTTCAGTCAAATTATGAGATAAATTGTGTCACACCCTCAAAAAGTCAAAACCTAATAAATTAATTCTGAATTGCAAAAGTACATTTACTTTTACTGACTGCGAAACTTCCTGTGTAGATTTTGAATATTGAGTGAGTTCCGTCGTATTTTTATTTTTAGTTCAGATTTAGATTTAGGGCGAGAGAATTATTTCGAAACGCAGAATTATATTGTTTGATACTAGAATGTTAACTCATTTTTAACAGTTCTAGATCGAATATTTTGAAGCAATGTCTTGAATTACACAGTGTGCAATACTGCGAGTTTTCTATTTCACAGTCAAATTATGAGATAAATTGTGTTGCACGCTCGAAAAATCAAAACGTTATAAATGAATTCTGAAATACAAAAGGACATTTAATTTTGGAGAATGCGAATTTTCCAGTGTATATTTTATATACTGAGTGAGTACAGTCGTATTTTAATTTTGAGTTTAGATATAGATTTTAGGCGAGAGAATTACTTTGAAAGGCAGAGTTATATTGTTTGATGCTAGAATTTTATTCATTTTTAACAGTTCTATATCGAATATTTTTAAGCAATGTCTTGAATTACACAGTGTGCGATAAGCGAGTTTTCTATTTCTCAGTCAAATTATGAGACAAATTGTGTTGCACGCTCAAATAATCAAAGCGTTATAAATTAATTCTGAAATACAAAAGGACATTTAATTTTGGAGACTGCGAATATTCCAGTGTAGATATTGAATATTGAGTGAGGTGAGTCGTATATATTTTTTCAGTTCAGATTTAGATTTTAGGCGAAAGAATATCTTCGAAATGTAGAGCTATATTGTTTGATTCTAGAATGTATACTCATTTTTAACAGTTCTAGATCAAATATTTTGAAGCAATGGTTTGAATTTCACAGTGTGCGAAGCTGCGAGTTTTCCATTTCTCAGTCAAATTATGAGATAAATTGTGTTGCACGCTCGAAAAATCAAAACGTTATAAATAAATTCTGAAATGCATAAGGACGTTTACTTTTGGAGACTTCGAATTTTCCAGTGTAGAATTTGAATACTGAGTGAGGTGAGTCGTATTTTTATTTTGAGTTTAGATATAGATTTAAGGCGAAAGAATTACTTCGAAAGGCAGAGTTATGTAGTATGATTCCTGAATGTTAATTCATTTTTAACAGACCTTCATCGAATATTTTAAAGCAATGTCTTGAATTACAAAATGTGAGAAACTGCAAGTTTTCTATTTTTCAATCAAATTATGAGATAAATTGTGTTGCAATATCAATAAAACAATACGTTATAAATTAATTCTGAAATGCAAAAGGTCATTTACTTTCGGTGAATGCGAATTTTCCAGTGTATATTTTATATACTGAGGGAGTACAGTCGTATTTTAATTTTGAGTTTAATTATAGATTTTAGGCGAGAGAATTACTTTGAAAGGCAGAGTTATATTGTTTGATGCTAGAATTTTATTCATTTTTAACAGTTCTAGATCGAATATTTTAAAGCAATGTCTTGAATTACACAGTGTGCGATACAGCGAGTTTTCTATTTCTCAATCAAATTATAAGACAAATTGTGTTGCACGCTCAAAAAATCAAAACGTTATAAATTAATTCTGAAATACAAAAGGACATTTACTTTTGGAGACTGCGAATATTCCAGTTTAGATTTTGAATACTGAGTGAGGTGAGTTGTACATATACTTTGAGTTCAGATTAAGATTTAAGGCGAGAGAATTACTTCGAAAGGCAGAGTTATATTGTTTGATTCTAGAATGTTAATTCATTTTTAACAGTTCTAGATCGAATATTTTGAAGCAATGTCTTGAATTACACTGTGTGCGATACTGCGAGTTATCTATTTCTCAATCAAATTATGAGAATAATTGTGTTGCACGCTCAAAAAATCAAAACGTGATAAATTAATTCTGAAATGCATAAGGATATTTACTTTCGGAGACTGCGAATTTTCCAGTGTATATTTAATATACTTAGTGAGTACAGTCGTATTTATATTTCGTGTTCAGATTTATGTTTTCAGCGAGAGAGTAACATCGAAAGGCAGAGTTATATTGTTTGATTCTAGAATGTTAATTCATTGTTAACAGTTCTAGATCGAATATTTTGAAGCAATGTCTTGAATTACACAGTGTGCAATACTGCGAGTTTTCTATTTCACAGTCAAATTATGAGATAAATTGTGTTGCACGCTAGAAAAATCAAAACGTTAAAAATTAATTCTGAAATACAAAAGGACATTTAATTTTGGAGAATGCGAATTTTCCAGTGTATATTTTATATACTGAGTGAGTACAGTCGTATTTTAATTTTGAGTTTAGATACAGATTTTAGGCGCGAGAATTACTTTGAAAGGCAGAGTTATATTATTTGATGCTAGAATTTTATTCATTTTTAACAGTTCTATATCGAATATTTTTAAGCAATGTCTTGAATTACACAGTGTGCGATAAGCGATTTTTCTATTTCTCAGTCAAATTATGAGACAAATTGTGTTGCACGCTCAAAAAATCAAAGCGTTATAAATTAATTCTGAAATACAAAAGGACATTTAATTTTGGAGACTGCGAATATTCCAGTGTAGATATTGAATATTGAGTGAGGTGAGTCGTATATATTTTTTCAGTTCAGATTTAGATTTTAGGCGAAAGAATATCTTAGAAATGTAGAGCTATATTGTTTGATTCTAGAATGTATACTCATTTTTAACAGTTCTAGATCAAATATTTTGAAGCAATGTCTTGAATTTCACAGTGTGCGATACTGCGAGTTTTCTATTTCTCAGTCAAATTATGGGATAAATTGTGTTGCACGCTCAAAAAATAAAAACGTGATAAATTAATTCTGAAATGCATAAGAATATTTACTTTCGGAGACTGCGAATTTTCCAGTGTATATTTTATATACTGATTGAGTACAGTCGTATTTATATTTCGTGTTCAGATCTATTTTCAGCGAGAGAATTACTTCGAAAGGCAGAGTTATGTTGTTTGATTCTAGAATGTTAACTCATTTTTAACAGTTCTAGATCGAATATTATGAAGCAATGTCTTGAATTACACAGTGTGCAATACTGCGAGTTTTCTATTTCTCAGTCAAATTATGAGACAAATTGTGTTGCACGCTCAAAAAATCAAAACGTTATAAATTAATTCTGAAATACATAAGGACATTTACTTTTGGAGACTGCGAATTTTCCAGTGTAGATATTAAATATTGAGTGAGGTGAGTCGTATTTATGTCTTCAGTTCAGATTTAAATTTTATGCGAAAGAATAACTTCGAAAGGCAGAGTTATGTTATTTGATTCCAGAATGTTAATTCATTTTTAACAGTCCTTCATCGAATATTTTGAAGCAATGTTTTGAAATACAAAATGTGCGATACTGCAAGTTTTCTATTTTTCAGTCAAATTAAGAGATAATATGTGTTGCACGGACTAAAAAACAAAACGTTATAAATTAATTCTGAAATGCAAAAGAACATTTACTTTTGGAGAATTCGAATTTTTCAGTGTAGACTTTGAATATTGAGTGAGGTTAGTCGTTGTTTTATTTTGTGTTCAGATATAGATTTTAGGCACGAGAATTACTTCGAAATGCAGAGTTATATTGTTTGATTCTACAATGTTTATTCATTTTTAACAGTTCTACATCGAATATTTAGAAGCAATATCTTGAATTACACAGTGTGCGATAAGGCGAGTTTTCTATTTCTCAGTCTCATTATGAGAGAAATTGTGTTGCAAGCTCAAAAAATCAAAACGTTATAAATTTATTCTGAAATACAAAAGGACTATTACTTTTGGAGACTGCGAATATTCCAGTGTAGATATTGAATATTGAGTGAGGTGAGTCGTATATATGTCTTCAGTTCAGAATTAGATTTTAGGCGAAAGAATATCTTAGAAATGTAGAGCTATATTGTTTGATTCTATAATGTATACTCATTTTTAACAGTTCTAGATCAAATATTTTGATGCAATGTCTTGAATTTCACAGTGTGCGATACTGCGAGTTTTCTATTTCTCAGTCTCATTATGAGAGAAATTGTGTTGCAAGCTCAAAAAATCAAAACGTTATAAATTAATTCTGAAATACAAAAGGACATTTACTTTTGGAGACTGCGAATATTCCAGTGTAGATATTGAATATTGAGTGAGGTGAGTCGTATTTATGTTTTCAGTTCAGATTTAGATTTTAGGCGAGAGAATTACTTCTAATTGCAGAGTTATATTGTTTGATTCTAGAATGTTAATTCATTTTTAACATTTCTAGATCGAATATTTTAAAGCAATGTCTTAATTTACTTAGTGTGCGTTACCGCGAGTTTTCTATTTCTTAGTCAATTATGAGATAAATTTTGTTACACGGTCAAAAAATCAAAACGTATTAAATTAATTCTGAAATGCAAAAGAACATTTAATTTTACAGACTGCGACTTTTTACAGTGTAGATTTTGAATATTGAGTGAGGAGAGTCGTATTTTTATTTTGAGTTCAGATTTAGATTTTAGGCGAAAGAATATCTTCGAAAGGTAAGGCTATATTGTTTGATTCTAGACTGTATACTCATTTTTAACAGTTCTAGATCAAATATTTTGAAGCAATGTCTTGAATTTCACAGTGTGCGATACTGCGAGTTTTCTATTTCTCAGTCAAATTATGAGATAAATTGTGTTGCACGCTCAAAAAATAAAAACGTGATAAATTAATTCTGAAATGCATAAGAATATTTACTTTCGGAGACTGCGAATTTTCCAGTGTATATTTTATATACTGAGTGAGTACAGTCGTATTTATATTTCGTGTTCAGATTTATATTTTCAGCGAGAGAATTACTTCGAAAGGCAGAGTTATGTTGTTTGATTCTAGAATGTTAACTCATTTTTAACAGTTCTAGATCGAATATTATGAAGCAATGTCTTGAATTACACTGTGTGCGATACTGCGAGTTTTCTATTTCTCAGTCAAATTATGAGATAAATTGTGTTGCACGCTCAAAAAATAAAAACGTGATAAATTAATTCTGAAATGCATAAGAATATTTACTTTCGGAGACTGCGAATTTTCCAGTGTATATTTTATATACTGAGTGAGTAGAGTCGTATTTATATTTCGTGTTCAGATTTATATTTTCAGCGAGAGAATTACTTCGAAAGGCAGAGTTATGTTGTTTGATTCTAGAATGTTAACTCATTTTTAACAGTCCTAGATCGAATATTTTGAACCAATGTCTTGAATTACACTGTGTGCGATACTGCGAGTTTTCTATTTCTCAATCAAAATATGAGAATAATTGTGTTGCACGCTCAAAAAATCAAAACGTGATAAATTAATTCTGAAATGCATAAGGATATTTACTTTCGGAGACTGCGAATTTTCCAGTGTATATTTAATATACTGAGTAAGTACAGTCGTATTTATATTTCGTGTTCAGATTTATATTTTCAGCGAGAGAATAACATCGAAAGGCAGAGGTATATTGTTTGATTCTAGAATGTTAATTCATTGTTAACAGTTCTAGCTGGAACGTTTTGAAGCATTGTCTTGAATTACACAGGGTGCTATATTGCAAGTTTTCTATTTCACAGTCAAATTATGAGATAAATTGTGTTGCACGGACAAAAAAACAAAACGTTATAAATTAATTCTGAAATGCATAAGGACGTTTACTTTTGGAGACTTCGAATTTTCCAGTGTAGAATTTGAATACTGAGTGAGGTGAGGCGTATTTTTATTTTGAGTTTAGATATAGATTTAAGGCGAAAGAATTAAGTCTAAAGGCAGAGTTATGTAGTGTGATTCCTGAATGTTAATTCATTTTTAACAGACCTTCATCGAATATTTTAAAGCAATGTCTTGAATTACAAAATGTGAGAAACTGAAAGTTTTCTATTTTTCAGTCAAATTATGAGATAAATTGTGTTGCACGGTCAATAAAACAATACGTTATAAATTAATTCTGAAATGCAAAAGGTCATTTACTTTTGGAGAATTCGAATTTTCCAGAGTAGACTGAATATTAAGAGAGGTTAGTCGTAATTTTATTTTGTGTTCAGATATAGATTGTAGGCGAGAAAAATACTTCGAAAGGCAGAATTATATTGTTTGATTCTGAAAATTTAATTCATTTTTAACAGTTATAGATCGAATATTTTGAAGCAATGTCTTGAATTACACAGTGTGCGATAAGCGAGTTTTCTATTTCTCAGTCAAATTATGAGACAAATTGTGTTGCACGCTCAAAAAATCAAAACGTTATAAATTAATTCTGAAATACAAAAGGACATTTACTTATGGAGACTGCGAATATTCCAGTGTAGATATTGAATATTGAGTGAGGTGAGTCTTATTTATGTTTTCAGTTCAGATTTAGATTTTAGGCGAAAGAATATCTTCGAAAGGTAGAGCTATATTGTTTGATTCTAGAATGTTAACTCATTTTTACAGTCCTACATTGAATAATTTGATGCAATGTCTTCAATTACAAAATTTGCGATACTGCAACTTTTCCATTTTTCAGTCAAATTATGAGATATCTTGTGTTGCAAGCTCGAAAAATCAAAACGTTATAAAATAATTCTGAAATACAAAAGGACATTGACTTTTGGAGACTGCGAATTTTCCAGTTTAGATTTTGAATACTGAGTGAGGAGAGTTGTATTTATACTTTGAGTTCAGATTAAGATTTAAGGCGAGAGAATTACTTCGAAAGGCAGAGTTATATTGTTTGATTCTAGAATGTTAACTCATTTTTAACAGTTCTAGATCGAATATTTTGGACCAATGTCTTGAATTACACTGTGTGCGATACTGCGAGTTTTCTATTTCTCAATCAAATTATGAGAAAAATTGTGTTGCACGCCCAAAAAATCAAAACGTGATAAATTAATTCTGAAATGCATAAGGATATTTACTTTCGGAGACTGCGAATTTTCCAGTGTATATTTTATATACTGAGTGAGTACAGTCGTATTTATATTTCGTGTTCAGATTTATATTTTCAGCGAGAGAATTACTTCGAAAGAAAGAGTTATATTGTTTGTTTCTAGGATGTTAATTCATTGTTACCAGTTGTAGCTCGAATATTTTGAAACAATGTCTTGAATTTCACTGTGTGCGATACAGCGAGTTTTCTATTTCTCAGTCAAATTATGAGATAAATTGTGTTGCACGCTCAAAAAATCAAAACGTAATAAATTAATTCTGAAATGCATAAAGATATTTACTTTCGGAGACTGCGAATTTTCCAGTGTAGATATTGAATATTGAATGAGCTGAGTCGTATTTATGTTTTCAGTTCGGATTTAGATTTTAGGCGAGAGATAATACTTCGAAAGGCAGAGTTATTTATTTGATTCTAGAATGTTTATTAATTTTTAACAGTTCTAGATCGAATATTTTGAACCAATGTCTTGAATTACACAGCGTGCAATACTGCAAGTTTTCTATTTCTCAGTCAAATTATGAGATAAATTGTGTTGCACGCTCGAAAAATCAAAACGTTATAAATTAATTCTGAAATACTAAAGGACATTTACTTTCGGTGAATGCGAATTTTCCAGTGTATATTTTATATACTGAGGGAGTACAGTCGTATTTTAATTTTGAGTTTAATTATAGATTTTAGGCGAGAGATATACTTTGAAAGGCAGAGTTATATTGTTTGATGTTAGAATTTTATTCATTTTTAACAGTTCTAGATCGAATATTTTAAAGCAATGTCTTGAATTACACAGTGTGCGACACAGCGAGTTTTCTATTTCTCAATCAAATTATAAGACAAATTGTGTTGCACGCTCAAAAAATCATAACGTTATAAATTAATTCTGAAATACAAAAGGACTTTTCAATTCATTTACATATTCAATTCAAATACAAATTCACTTTTGGAGACTGCGAATATTCCAGTTTAGATTTTGAATACTGAGTGAGGTGAGTTGTACATACACTTTGAGTTCAGATTAAGATTTAAGGCGAGAGAATTACTTCGAAAGGCAGAGTTATATTGTTTGATTCTAGAATGTTAATTCATTGTTAAAAGTTCTAGCTCGAACGTTTTGAAGCAATGTCTTGAATTACACAGTGTGCAAAATTGCAAGTTTTCTATTTCACAGTCAAATTATGAGATAAATTGTGTTGCACGCTCGAAAAATCAAAACGTTATAAATAAATTCTGAAATGCATAAGGACGTTTACTTTTGGAGACTTCGAATTTTCCAGTGTAGAATTTGAATACTGAGTGAGGTGAGTCGTATTTTTATTTTGAGTTTAGATATAGATTTAAGGCGAAAGAATTACTTCGAAAGGCAGAGTTATGTAGTATGATTCCTGAATGTTAATTCATTTTTAACAGACCTTCATCGAATATTTTAAAGCAATGTTTTGAATTACAAAATGTGAGAAACTGCAAGTTTTCTATTTTTCAATCAAATTATGAGATAAATTGTGTTGCAATGTCAATAAAACAATACGTTATAAATTAATTCTGAAATGCAAAAGGTCATTTACTTTCGGTGAATGCGAATTTTCCAGTGTATATTTTATATACTGAGGGAGTACAGTCGTATTTTAATTTTGAGTTTAATTATAGATTTTAGGCGAGAGAATTACTTTGAAAGGCAGAGTTATATTGTTTGATGCTAGAATTTTATTCATTTTTAACAGTTCTAGATCGAATATTTTAAAGCAATGTCTTGAATTACACAGTTTGCGATACAGCGAGTTTTCTATTTCTCAATCAAATTATAAGACAAATTGTGTTGCACGCTCAAAAAATCAAAACGTTATAAATTAATTCTGAAATACAAAAGGACATTTACTTTTGGAGACTGCGAATATTCCAGTTTAGATTTTGAATACTGAGTGAGGTGAGTTGTACATATACTTTGAGTTCAGATTAAGATTTAAGGCGAGAGAATTACTTCGAAAGGCAGAGTTATATTGTTTGATTCTAGAATGTTAATTCATTTTTAACAGTTCTAGATCGAATATTTTGAAGCAATGTCTTGAATTTCACTCAGTGCGATACTGCGAGTTATCTATTTCTCAATCAAATTATGAGAATAATTGTGTTGCACGCTCAAAAAATCAAAACGTGATAAATTAATTCTGAAATGCATAAGGATATTTACTTTCGGAGACTGCGAATTTTCCAGTGTATATTTAATATACTTAGTGAGTACAGTCGTATTTATATTTCGTGTTCAGATTTATGTTTTCAGCGAGAGAGTAACATTGAAAGGCAGAGTTATATTGTTTGATTCTAGAATGTTAATTCATTGTTAACAGTTCTAGCTCGAACATTTTGAAGCAATGTCTTGAATTACACTGTGTGCAATACTGCAGGTTTTCTATTTTTCAGTAAAATTAAGAGATAAATTGTGTTGCACGCTCAAAAAATCAAAACGAAATAAATTAATTCTGAAATGCATAAGGATATTTACTTTCGGAGACTGCGAATTTTCCAGTGTAGAATTTGAATACTGAGTGAGGTGAGTCGTATTTTTATTTTGAGTTTAAATACAGATATAAGGCGAAAGAATTAAGTCTAAAGGCAGAGTTATCTAGTATGATTCCTGAGTGTTAATTCATTTTTAACGGACCTTCATCGAATATTTTAAAGCAATGTCTTGAATTACAAAATGTGAGAAACTGCAAGTTTTCTATTTTTCAGTCAAATTATGAGATAAATTGTGTTGCACGTTCAATAAAACAATACGTTATAAATTAATTCTGAAATGCAAAAGGTCATTTACTTTCGGTGAATGCGAATTTTCCAGTGTATATTTTATATACTGAGGGAGTACAGTCGTATTTTAATTTTGAGTTTAATTATAGATTTTAGGCGAGAGAATTACTTTGAAAGGCAGAGTTATATTGTTTGATGCTAGAATTTTATTCATTTTTAACAGTTCTAGATCGAATATTTAAAGCAATGTCTTGAATTACACAGTGTGCGATACAGCGAGTTTTCTATTTCTCAATCAAATTATAAGACAAATTGTGTTGCACGCTCAAAAAATCAAAACGTTATAAATTAATTCTGAAATACAAAAGGACATTTACTTTTGGAGACTGCGAATATTCCAGTTTAGATTTTGAATACTGAGTGAGGTGAGTTGTACATATACTTTGAGTTCAGATTAAGATTTAAGGCGAGAGAATTACTTCGAAAGGCAGAGTTATATTGTTTGATTCTAGAATGTTAATTCATTTTTAACAGTTCTAGATCGAATATTTTGAAGCAATGTCTTGAATTACACTGTGTGCGATACTGCGAGTTATCTATTTCTCAATCAAATTATGAGAATAATTATGTTGCACGCTCAAAAAATCAAAACGTGATAAATTAATTCTGAAATGCATAAGGATATTTACTTTCGGAGACTGCGAATTTTCCAGTGTATATTTAATATACTTAGTGAGTACAGTCGTATTTATATTTCGTGTTCAGATTTATGTTTTCAGCGAGAGAGTAACATCGAAAGGCAGAGTAATATTGTTTGATTCTAGAATGTTAATTCATTGTTAACAGTTCTAGCTCGAACATTTTGAAGCCATGTCTTGAATTACACTGTGTGCAATACTGCAGGTTTTCTATTTTTCAGTAAAATTAAGAGATAAATTGTGTTGCTCGCTCAAAAAATCAAAACGAAATAAATTAATTCTGAAATGCATAAGGATATTTACTTTCGGAGACTGCGAATTTTCCAGTGTAGAATTTGAATACTGAGTGAGGTGAGTCGTATTTTTATTTTGAGTTTAAATACAGATATAAGGCGAAAAAATTAAGTCTAAAGGCAGAGTTATGTAGTATGATTCCTGAGTGTTAATTCATTTTTAACAGACCTTCATCGAATATTTTAAAGCAATGTCTTGAATTACAAAATGTGAGAAACTGCAAGTTTTCTATTTTTCAGTCAAATTATGAGATAAATTGTGTTGCACGGTCAATAAAACAATACGTTATAAATTAATTCTGAAATGCAAAAGGTCATTTACTTTTGGAGATTTCGAATTTTCCAGAGTAGACTGAATATTGAGTGAGGTTAGTCGTAATTTCATTTTGTGTTCAGATATAGATTTTAGGCGAGAGAAATACTTCGAAAGGCAGAATTATATTGTTTGATTCTGAAATTTTAATTCATTTTTAACAGTTATAGATCGAATATTTTGAAGCAATGTCTTGAATTTCACAGTGTGCGATACTGCAGTTTTTCTATTTTTCAGTAAAATTAAGAGATAAATTGTGTTGCACGCTCAAAAAATCAAAACGAAATAAATTAATTCTGAAATGCATAAGGATATTTACTTTCGGAGACTGCGAATTTTCCAGTGTATATTTTATATACTGAGTGAGTACAGTCGTATTAATATTTCGTGTTCAGATTTATATTTTCAGCGAGAGAATTACATCGAAAGGCAGAGTTATGTTGTTTGATTCTAGAATGTTAATTCATTTTTAACAGTCCTTCGTCTAATATTTTGAAGCAATGTCTTGAATTACACTGTGTGCAATACTGCGAGTTTTCTATTTCACAGTCAAATTATGAGATAAATTGTGAAGCACGCTCGAAAAATACAAACGTGATAAATTAATTCTGAAATACAAAAGGACATTTACTTTTGGAGACTGCGAATATTCCAGTGTAGATATTGAAAATTGAGTGAGGTGAGACGTATTTATGTTTTCAGTTCAGATTTAGATTTTAGGCGAAAAAATATCTTCGAAAGGTAGAGCTATATTGTTTGATTCTAGAATGTTAACTCATTTTTAACAGTCCTACATTGAATAATTTGAAGCAATGTTTTGAAATACAAAATGTGCGATACTGCAAGTTTTCTATTTTCCAGTCAAATTATGAGATAAATTGTGTTGCACGGACAAAAAAACAAAACGTTATAAATTAATTCTGAAATGCAAAAGGACATTTACTTTTGTAGAATTCGACTTTTCCGGTGTAGACTTTGAATAACGAGTGAGGTGAGTCGCATTTTTATTTTGAGTTTAGATATAGACTTTAGGCGAGAGAATTACTTCGAAAGGCAGAGTTGTATTGTTTGATGCTAGAAATTTATTCATTTTTAACAGTTCTAGATCGAATATTTTAAAGCAATGTCTTGGATTACACAGTGTGCGATACTGCGAGTTTTCTATTTCTCAGTCAAATTATGAGACAAATTGTGTTGCACGCTCAAAAAATCAAAATGTTATAAATTAATTCTGAAATACAAAAGGACATTTACTTTTGGAGACTGCGAATTTTCCAGTGTAGATATTAAATATTGAGTCAGGTGAGTCGTATTAATTCTTCAGTTCAGATTTAAATTTAATGCGAAAGAATTACTTCGAAAGGCAGAGTTATGTTGTTTGATTCCAGAATGTTAATTCATTTTTACAGTCCTTCATATAATATTTTGAAGCAATGTTTTGAAATACAAAATGTGCGATACTGCAAGTTTTCTATTTTCCAGTCAAATTATGAGATAAATTGTGTTGCACGGACAAAAAAACAAAACGTTATAAATTAATTCTGAAATGCAAAAGGAAATTTACTTTTGGAGAATTCGACTTTTTCGATGTAGACTTTGAATATTGAGTGAGGTGAGTGGTAATTTTATTTTGTGTTCAGATATAGATTTTAGGCGAGAGAAATACTTCAAAAGGCAGAATTATATTGTTTGATTCTGGAATGTTAATTTATTTTTAACAGTTCTACATCCAATATTTTGAAGCAATGTCTTGAATTACTAAGTGTGCAATACTGCGAGTTTTCTATTTCACAGTCAAATTATGAGATAAATTGTGTTGCGCGCTCGAAAAATAAAAACGTTATAAATTAATTCTGAAATACAAAAGGACATCTACTTTCGGAGACATCGAATTTTCCAGTGTAGAATTTGAATACTGAGTGAGGTGAGTCGTATTTTTATTTTGAGTTTAGATATAGATTTTAGGCGAGAGAATTACTTCGAAAGGCAGAGTTGTATTGTTTGATGCTAGAATTTTATTCTTTTGTAACAGTTCTAGATCGAATATTTTAAAGCAATGTCTTGAATTACACAGTGTGCGATACTGCGAGTTTTCTATTTCTCAGTCATATTATGAGACAAATTGTGTTGCACGCTCAAAAAATCAAAACGTTATAAATCAATTCTGAAAGACAAAAGGACATTTACTTTTGGAGACTGCGAATTTTCCAGTGTAGATATTAAATATTGACTGAGGTGAGTCGTATTTATGTCTTCAGTTCAGATTTAAATTTTATGCGAAAGAATTACTTCGAAAGGCAGAGTTATGTTGGTTGATTCCAGAATGTAAATTCATTTTTAACAGTCCTTCAACGAATATTTTGAAGCAATGTTTTGAATTACACAGTGTGCGATAAGGCGAGTTTTCTATTTCTCAGTCTCATTATGAGAGAAATTGTGTTGCAAGCTCAAAAAATCAAAACGTTATAAATTAATTCTGAAATACAAAAGGACATTGACTTTTGGAGACTGCGAATATTCCAGTGTAGATATTGAATATTGAGTGAGGAGAGTTGTATTTATACTTTGAGTTCAGATTAAGATTTAAGGCGAGAGAATTACTTCGAAAGGCAGAGTTATATTGTTTGATTCTAGAATGTTAACTCATTTTTAACAGTTCTAGATCGAATATTTTGGACCAATGTCTTGAATTACACTGTGTGCGATACTGCGAGTTTTCTATTTCTCAATCAAATTATGAGAAAAATTGTGTTGCACGCCCAAAAAATCAAAACGTGATAAATTAATTCTGAAATGCATAAGGATATTTACTTTCGGAGACTGCGAATTTTCCAGTGTATATTTTATATACTGAGTGAGTACAGTCGTATTTATATTTCGTGTTCAGATTTATATTTTCAGCGAGAGAATTACTTCGAAAGAAAGAGTTATATTGTTTGTTTCTAGGATGTTAATTCATTGTTACCAGTTGTAGCTCGAATATTTTGAAACAATGTCTTGAATTTCACTGTGTGCGATACAGCGAGTTTTCTATTTCTCAGTCAAATTATGAGATAAATTGTGTTGCACGCTCAAAAAATCAAAACGTAATAAATTAATTCTGAAATGCATAAAGATATTTACTTTCGGAGACTGCGAATTTTCCAGTGTAGATATTGAATATTGAATGAGCTGAGTCGTATTTATGTTTTCAGTTCGGATATAGATTCTAGGCGAGAGAATTACTTTGAAAGGCAGAGTTATATTGTTTGATGCTAGAATTTTATTCATTTTTAACAGTTCTATATCGAATATTTTTAAGCAATGTCTTGAATTACATAGTGTGCGATAAGCGAGTTTTCTATTTCTCAGTCAAATTATGAGACAAATTGTGTTGCACGCTCAAAAAATCAAAGCGTTATAAATTAATTCTGAAATACAAAAGGACATTTAATTTTGGAGACTGCGAATATTCCAGTGTAGATATTGAATATTGAGTGAGGTGAGTCGTATATATTTTTTCAGTTCAGATTTAGATTTTAGGCGAAAGAATATCTTCGAAATGTAGAGCTATATTGTTTGATTCTAGAATGTTAACTCATTTTTAACAGTTCTAGATCAAATATTTTGAAGCAATGTCTTGAATTTCACAGTGTGCGATGCTGCGAGTTTTCCATTTCTCAGTCAAATTATGAGATAAATTGTGTTGCACGATCAAAAAAAAAAACGTGATAAATTAATTCTGAAATGCATAAGAATATTTACTTTCGGAGACTGCGAATTTTCCAGTGTATATTTTATATACTGAGTGAGTACAGTCGTATTTATATTTCGTGTTCAGATTTATATTTTCAGCGAGAGAATCACTTCGAAAGGCAGAGTTATGTTGTTTGATTCTAGAAATATTACTCATTTTTAACAGTTCTAGATCGAATATTATGAAGCAATGTCTTGAATTACACTGTGTGCGATACTGCGAGTTTTCTATTTCTCAGTAAAATTATGAGACAAATTGTGTTGCACGCTCAAAAAATCAAAACGTTATAAATTAATTCTGAAATACAAAAGGACATTTACTTTTGGAGACGCGGAATACTCCAGCGTAGATATTGAAATTTGAGTGACGTAAGTCGTATTTATGTTTTCAGTTCAGATTTAGATTTTAGGCGAAAGAATATCTTCGAAAGGTAGAGCTATATTCTTTGATTCTAGAATGTTAACTCATTTTTACAGTCCTACATTGAATAATTTGAAGCAATGTCTTGAATTACAAAATGTGCGATACTGCAACTTTTCTATTTTTCAGTCAAATTATGAGATAAATTGTGTTGCAAGCTCGAAAAATCAAAACGTTATAAAATAATTCTGAAGAAGAAAAGGACATTGACTATTGGAGACTGCGAATTTTCCAGTTTAGATTTTGAATACTGAGTGAGGTGAGTCGTATTTATACTTTGAGTTCAGATTTAGATTTAATGCAAGAATATTACTTCGAAAGACGGAGTTATATTGTTTGATTCTAGAATGTTAATTAATTTTTAACAGTTCTAATTCGAATATTTTGAAGCAATGTCTTGAATAACACAGCATTCGATACTGCAAATTTTCTATTTTTCAGTCAAATTATGAGATAAATTTTGTCACACCATCAAAAAGTCAAAACCTAATAAATTAATTCTGAATTGCAAAAGTACATTTACTTTTACTGACTGCGAAACTTCCTGTGTAGATTTTGAATATTGAGTGAGTTCCGTCGTATTTTTATTTTGAGTTCAGATTTAGATTTAGGGCGAGAGAATTACTTCGAAACGAAGAATTATATTGTTTGATACTAGAATGTTAACTCATTTTTAACAGTTCTAGATCGAATATTTTGAAGCAATGTCTTGAATTACACAGTGTGCAATACTGCGAGTTTTCTATTTCACAGTCAAATTATGAGATAAATTGTGTTGCACGCTAGAAAAATCAAAACGTTAAAAATTAATTCTGAAATACAAAAGGACATTTAATTTTGGAGAATGCGAATTTTCCAGTGTATATTTTATATACTGAGTGAGTACAGTCGTATTTTAATTTTGAGTTTAGATATAGATTTTAGGCGCGAGAATTACTTTGAAAGGCAGAGTTATATTATTTGATGCTAGAATTTTATTCATTTTTAACAGTTCTATATCGAATATTTTTAAGCAATGTCTTGAATTACACAGTGTGCGATAAGCGAGTTTTCTATTTCTCAGTCAAATTATGAGACAAATTGTGTTGCACGCTCAAAAAATCAAAGCGTTATAAATTAATTCTGAAATACAAAAGGACATTTAATTTTGGAGACTGCGAATATTCCAGTGTAGATATTGAATATTGAGTGAGGTGAGTCGTATATATTTTTTCAGTTCAGATTTAGATTTTAGGCGAAAGAATATCTTAGAAATGTAGAGCTATATTGTTTGATTCTAGAATGTATACTCATTTTTAACAGTTCTAGATCAAATATTTTGAAGCAATGTCTTGAATTTCAGTGTGCGATACTGCGAGTTTTCTATTTCTCAGTCAAATTATGGGATAAATTGTGTTGCACGCTCAAAAAATAAAAACGTGATAAATTAATTCTGAAATGCATAAGAATATTTACTTTCGGAGACTGCGAATTTTCCAGTGTATATTTTATATACTGATTGAGTACAGTCGTATTTATATTTCGTGTTCAGATCTATTTTCAGCGAGAGAATTACTTCGAAAGGCAGAGTTATGTTGTTTGATTCTAGAATGTTAACTCATTTTTAACAGTTCTAGATCGAATATTATGAAGCAATGTCTTGAATTACACAGTGTGCAATACTGCGAGTTTTCTATTTCTCAGTCAAATTATGAGACAAATTGTGTTGCACGCTCAAAAAATCAAAACGTTATAAATTAATTCTGAAATACATAAGGACATTTACTTTTGGAGACTGCGAATTTTCCAGTGTAGATATTAAATATTGAGTGAGGTGAGTCGTATTTATGTCTTCAGTTCAGATTTAAATTTTTTGCGAAAGAATAACTTCGAAAGGCAGAGTTATGTTATTTGATTCCAGAATGTTAATTCATTTTTAACAGTCCTTCATCGAATATTTTGAAGCAATGTTTTGAAATACAAAATGTGCGATACTGCAAGTTTTCTATTTTTCAGTCAAATTAAGAGATAATATGTGTTGCACGGACTAAAAAACAAAACGTTATAAATTAATTCTGAAATGCAAAAGAACATTTACTTTTGGAGAATTCGAATTTTCCAGTGTAGACTTTGAATATTGAGTGAGGTTAGTCGTTGTTTTATTTTGTGTTCAGATATAGATTTTAGGCACGAGAATTACTTCGAAATGCAGAGTTATATTGTTTGATTCTACAATGTTTATTCATTTTTAACAGTTCTACATCGAATATTTAGAAGCAATATCTTGAATTACACAGTGTGCGATAAGGCGAGTTTTCTATTTCTCAGTCTCATTATGAGAGAAATTGTGTTGCAAGCTCAAAAAATCAAAACGTTATAAATTAATTCTGAAATACAAAAGGACATTTACTTTTGGAGACTGCGAATATTCCAGTGTAGATATTGAATATTGAGTGAGGTGAGTCGTATATATTTTATCAGTTCAGATTTAGATTTTAGGCGAAAGAATATCTTAGAAATGTAGAGCTATATTGTTTGATTCTAGAATGTATACTCATTTTTAACAGTTCTAGATCAAATATTTTGATGCAATGTCTTGAATTTCACAGTGTGCGATACTGCGAGTTTTCTATTTCTCAGTCAAATTATGAGATAAATTGTGTTGCACGCTCAAAAAATAAAAAGGTGATAAATTAATTCTGAAATGCATAAGAATATTTACTTTCGGAGACTGCGAATTTTCCAGTGTATATTTTATATACTGAGTGAGTACAGTCGTATTTATATTTCTTGTTCAGATTTATATTTTCAGCGAGAGAATTACTTCGAAAGGCAGAGTTATGTTGTTTGATTCTAGAATGTTAACTCATTTTTAACAGTTCTAGATCGAATATTATGAAGCAATGTCTTGAATTACACAGTGTGCAATACTGCGAGTTTTCTATTTCTCAGTCAAATTATGAGACAAATTGTGTTGCACGCTCAAAAAATCAAAACGTTATAAATTAATTCTGAAATACATAAGGACATTTACTTTTGGAGACTGCGAATTTTCCAGTGTAGATATTAAATATTGAGTGAGGTGAGTCGTATTTATGTCTTCAGTTCAGATTTAAATTTTATGCGAAAGAATAACTTCGAAAGGCAGAGTTATGTTATTTGATTCCAGAATGTTAATTCATTTTTAACAGTCCTTCATCGAATATTTTGAAGCAATGTTTTGAAATTCAAAATGTGCGATACTGCAAGTTTTCTATTTTTCAGGCAAATTAAGAGATAATATGTGTTGCACGGACTAAAAAACAAAACGTTATAAATTAATTCTGAAATGCAAAAGAACATTTACTTTTGGAGAATTCGAATTTTCCAGTGTAGACTTTGAATATTGAGTGAGGTTAGTCGTTGTTTTATTTTGTGTTCAGATATAGATTTTAGGCACGACAATTACTTCGAAATGCAGAGTTATATTGTTTGATTCTACAATGTTTATTCATTTTTAACAGTTCTACATCGAATATTTAGGAGCAATATCTTGAATTACACAGTGTGCGATAAGGCGAGTTTTCTATTTCTCAGTCTCATTATGAGAGAAATTGTGTTGCAAGCTCAAAAAATCAAAACGTTATAAATTAATTCTGAAATACAAAAGGACATTTACTTTTGGAGACTGCGAATATTCCAGTGTAGATATTGAATATTGAGTGAGGTGAGTCGTATTTATGTTTTCAGTTCAGATTTAGATTTTAGGCGAGAGAATTACTTCTAATTGCAGAGTTATATTGTTTGATTCTAGAATGTTAATTCATTTTTAACATTTCTAGATCGAATATTTTAAAGCAATGTCTTAATTTACTTAGTGTGCGTTACCGCGAGTTTTCTATTTCTTAGTCAATTATGAGATAAATTTTGTTACACGGTCAAAAAATCAAAACGTATTAAATTAATTCTGAAATGCAAAAGAACATTTACTTTTACAGACTGCGAATTTTTACAGTGTAGATTTTGAATATTGAGTGAGGAGAGTCGTATTTTTATTTTGAGTTCAGATTTAGATTTTAGGCGAAAGAATATCTTCGAAAGGTAGAGCTATATTGTTTGATTCTAGACTGTATACTCATTTTTATCAGTTCTAGATCAAATATTTTGAAGCAATGTCTTGAATTTCACAGTGTGCGATACTGCGAGTTTTCTATTTCTCAGTCAAATTATGAGATAAATTGTGTTGCACGCTCAAAAAATAAAAACGTGATAAATTAATTCTGAAATGCATAAGAATATTTACTTTCGGAGACTGCGAATTTTCCAGTGTATATTTTATATACTGAGTGAGTACAGTCGTATTTATATTTCGTGTTCAGATTTATATTTTCAGCGAGAGAATTACTTCGAAAGGCAGAGTTATGTTGTTTGATTCTAGAATGTTAACTCATTTTTAACAGTTCTAGATCGAATATTATGAAGCAATGTCTTGAATTACACTGTGTGCGATACTGCGAGTTTTCTATTTCTCAGTCAAATTATGAGACAAATTGTGTTGCACGCACAAAAAATCAAAACGTTATAAATTAATTCTGAAATAAAAAAGGACATTTACTTTTGGAGACTGCGAATACTCCAGTGTAGATATTGAAATTTGAGTGAGGTGAGTCGTATTTATGTTTTCAGTTCAGATTTATATTTTAGGCGAAAGAATATCTTCGAAAGGTAGAGCTATATTCTTTGATTCTAGAACGTTAACTCATTTTTAACAGTCCTACATTGAATAATTTGAAGCAATGTCTTGAATTACAAAATGTGCGATACTGCATGTTTTCTATTTTTCAGTCAAATTATGAGATAAATTGTGTTGCAAGCTCGAAAAATCAAAACGTTATAAAATAATTCTGAAATACAAAAGGACATTGAATTTTGGAGACTGCAAATTTTCCAGTTTAGATTTTGAATACTGAGTGAGGTGAGTCATAATTATACTTTGAGTTCAGATTTAGATTTAAGGCGAGAGAATTACTTCGAAAGACAGAGTTATATTGTTTGATTCTAGAATATTAACTCCTTTTTAACAGTCCTTCGTCGAATATTTTGAAGCAATGTCTTGAAATACACTGTGTTCGATACTGCGAGTTTTTTATTTCTCAGTCAAATTATGAGATAAATTGTGTTGCACGGTCAAAAAAACAATACGTTATAAATTAATTCTGAAATGGAAAAGGTCATTTACTTTTGGAGAATTCGAATTTTGCAGTGTAGACTTTGAATATTGAGTGAGGTTAAACGTAATTTTAATTTGTGTTCAGATATAAATTTTAGGCGAGAGAAATACTTCGAAAGGCAGAATTATATTGTTTGATCTGGAATTTTAATTAATTTTTAAAAGTTCTAGAACGAATATTTGAAGCAATGTCTTGAATTACACAGTGTGCAATACTGCGAGTTTTCTATTTCACATTCAAATTATGAGATAAATTGTGTTGCACGCTCGAAAAATCAAAACGTTATAAATTAATTCTGAAATACAAATGGACATTTACTTAAGGAGACTTCGAATTTTCCAGTGTAGATTTTGAATACTGAGTGAGGTGAGTCGCATTTTAATTTTGAGTTTAGATATAGATATTAGGCGAGAGAATTACTTTGAAAGGCAGAGTTATATTGTTGATGCTACAATTTTATTCATTTTTAACAGTTCTAGTTCGAATATTTTAAAGCAATGTCTTGAATTACACAGTGTGCGATACTGCGAGTTTTCTATTTCTCAGTCAAATTATGAGACAAATTGTGTTGCACGCTCAAAAAATCAAAACGTTATAAATTTATTCTGAAATACAAAAGGACATTTACTTTTGGAGACTGTGAATTTTCCAGTGTAGATATTAAATATTGAGTGAGGTGAGTCGTATTTATGTCTTCAGTTCAGATTTTAATTTTATGGGAAAGAATTACTTCGAAAGGCAGAGTTATGTTGTTTGATTCCAGAATGTTAATTCATGTTTAACAGTCCTTCATCGAATATTTTGAAGCAATGTTTTGAAATATAAAATGTGCGATACTGCAAGTTTTCTATTTTTCAGTCAAATTAAGAGATAAAATGTGTTGCACGGACTAAAAAACAAAACGTTATAAATTAATTCTGAAATGCAAAAGAACATTTACTTTTGGAGAATTCGAATTTTCCAGTGTAGACTTTGAATATTGAGTGAGGTTATTCGTTGTTTTATTTTGTGTTCAGATATAGATTTTAGGCACGAAAAATACTTCGAAAGGCAGAATTATATTTTTGATTCTGGAATGTTAATTCATTTTTAACAGTTCTACATCGAATATTTTGAAGCAATGTCTTGAATTACACAGTGTGCAATACTGCATGTTTTCTGTTTCTCAGTCAAGTTATGAGATAAAATGTGATGCACGCTAAAAAAACCAAAACGTTATAAATTAATTCTGAAATGGTAAAGGACATTTACTTATGGAGACTTCGAATTTTCCATTGTAGACTTTGAATATTGAGTGAGGTGAGTCGTATTTTTATTTTGAGTTCAGATATAGATTTTAGGCGAGACATATTACTTCGAAAGGCAGAGTTATTTTGTTTGATTCTAGAATGTTAATTAATTTTTAACAGTTCTAGATCGAATATTTTGAAGCAATGTCTTGAATTACAAAGTGTCCAATCCTGCAAGTTTTCTATTTCACAGTTAAATTATGAGATAAATTGTGTTGCACGCTCAAATAATCAAAGCCTAATAAATTAATTCTGAAATGCAAAAGGACATTGACTTTTGGAGACTGCGAATTTTTCAGTTTAGATTTAGAATGCTGAGTGAGGTAAGTCCTATTTATACTTTAGTTCAGATTTAGATTTTACCAGAGAGAATTACTTCCAAATGCAGAGTTATATTGTTTGATTCTAGAATATAACTCATTTTTAACGGCTCTAGATCAATTATTTTGAAGCAATGTCTTGAATTACACAGTGTGCGATACTGCGAGTTTTCTATTTCTCATTCAAATTATGAGATA
This sequence comes from Ceriagrion tenellum, assembly GCA_963169105.1. NCBI lineage: Eukaryota > Metazoa > Arthropoda > Insecta > Odonata > Coenagrionidae > Ceriagrion > Ceriagrion tenellum. Next base: position 129,809,659 of record OY720637.1, read on the forward strand.
AATTGTGTTGCACGCTCAAAAAATCAAAACGTGATAAATTAATTCTGAAATAGAAAAGGACATTTACTTTTGGAGATTGCGATTTTTCCAGTGTAGATTTTTAATACTGAGTGACGAGAGTCGTATTTAGATTTTGAGTTCAGATTTAGATTTTATGCGAAAGAGTTAATTCGAAAGGCAGAGTAATAATGTATGATTCTAGAAATTTAATTGATTTTTAACAGTTTTAGATCGAATATTTTGAAGCAATGACTTTAATTAGAGAGTGTGCGATTCCGCGACTCAAATAATTAAAACCTAAAAATTAATTCTGAATTTCAAAAGAACATTTACTTTTGGAGACTGCGAATTTTCCAGTGTAGATATTCAATATTGAGTGAGGTGAGTCGTATTTATATTTTCAGTTCATATTTAATTTTAGGCGAAAGAATTACTTCGAAAGGCAGAGCTATGTTGTATGATTCCTGAATGTTAATTCATTTTAAACCGACCTTCATCGAATATTTTGAAGCAATGTCTTGAATTACAAAATGTGCGATACTGCGAGTTTTATATTTCTCAGTCAAATTATGAGACAAATTGTGTTGCACGCTCAAAAAATCAAAACGTTATAAATTAGTTCTGAAATACAAAAGGACATTTACTTTTGGAGACTGCAAATTTTCCAGTGTAGATTTTTAATACTGAGTAACGTGAGTCGTTTTTATATTTTGAGTTCAGATTTAGATGTTAGGCGAGAGAATTACTTCGAAAGGCAGAGTAATATTGTTTGATTCTAGAATCCTTATTCTTTTCTAACAGTTCTAGATCGAATATTTAGAAACAATGTCTTGAATTACACAGTGTGCGATACCGCTAGTTTTCTTTTTCTCAGTCAAATTATAAGATGAATTGTGTTACACGCTCAAAAATCAAAACGTCATAAATTAATTCTGAAATGCAAAAGGACAGTTACTTTTGGACGGCGAATTTTCCAGTGTAGATTTTTAATATTTTGTCAGGTGGGTCGTATTTGTATTTTTAGTTAAGATTTAGATTTTAAGCGAGAGATATTACTTCGAAAGGCAGAGTAATATTTTTTGATTCTTGAATGGTTACTCACTTTTAAATGTTCTAGATCGAATATTTTGAAGCAATGTCATGAATGACACAGTTTGCGATACTTCGAATTTTCTATTTCTCAGTCAAATTATGAGACGAATTTTTTACGCACTCAAAAAATCAAAACATTAATTATTTCTGATATGCAAAATGACATATACTTTTGGAGACTGCGGATTTTCCAGTGTAGATTTTGAATATTGAGTGAGGTGAGTAGTATTTATATTTTGAGATCAGATTTCGATTTTAGGCGACAGAATTATTTCGAAAGGCAGAATAATACTGATTCATGCCAGAATGTTAATTCTTTTCTAATATTTTTAGATCGAATATTTTGAAGCAATGACTTGAATTACACAGTGTGCGATTCCACGAGTTTTCTATTTCTCAGTTATATTTTGAGATAAATTGTGTTGCACGCTCAAAAAATCAAAACGTTATAAATTATTTCTGATACGCAAAAGGAAATTTACTATTGGGGATTGCTATTTTCCAGTGAAGATTTTGAATAATGAAAGATATGAGTCGTTATTATATTTTGAGTTCAGATTTAGATGTTAGGCGAGAGAATTACTTCGAAAGGCAGAGTAATATTGTTTGATTCTAGAATGTTTATTCTTTTCTAACAGTTCTAGATCGAATATTTAGAAACAATGTCTTGAATTACACAGTGTGCGATACCGCTAGTTTTCTATTTCTCAGTCAAATTATAAGATGAATTGTGTTACACGCTCAAAAATCAAAACGTCATAAATTAATTCTGAAATACAAAAGGACAGTTACTTTTGGACGGCGAATTTTCCAGTGTAGATTTTGAATATTTTGTGAGGTGGGTCGTATTTGTATTTTAAGTTAAGATTTAGATTTTAGGCGAGAGAATTACTTCGACAACCAGAATTATATTGTTTGATTCTAGACTGTTAATTCATTTTTAACAGTTCTTAATCGAATATCTTGATGCAATGTCATGAATGACACAGTGTGCGATACTGCGAATTTTCTATTTCTCAGTCAAATTATGAGACAAATTTTTTACGCACTCAAAAAATCAAAACGTTATTAAATATTTCTGATATGCAAAATGACATATACTTTTGGAGACTGCGGATTTTCCAGTGTAGATTTTGAATATTGAGTGAGGTGAGTAGTATTTATATTTTGAGATCAGATTTCGATTTTAGGCGACAGAATTACTTCGAAAGGAAGAGTTATATTGTTTTATTCTAGAATGTTAATTCATTTTAAACAGTTTTAGATCGAATATTTTGAAGCAATGTCTTGAAATACACAATGTGCGATACTGCGAGTTTTCTGTCTCATTCAAACTATAAGATAAATTGTGTTACACGCTCAAAAAATCAAAACGTTATAAATTATATCTGAAATGCAAAAGGACATTTACATTTGGAGACTGCGAATTTTCCAGTGTAGATTTTGAATATTGAGTGAGGTGAGTCGTATTTATATTTTGATTTCAGATAAAGATTTTTAGCGAGAGAATTACTTCAAAAGGCAGAGTTATAGTGTTTTATTTTAGAATGTTAATTCTATTTTAACAGGTCTAGATCGAATATTTTGAAGCAATATCTTAAATTACATAGTGTGCGATACCGCGATTTTTCTATTTCTTAGTCAATTATGAGATAAATTGTATTACACGCACAAAAAATCATATCGTTATAAATTAATTCTGAAATGCAAAGGGACATTTACCTTTGGAGACTGCGAATTTTCCATTGGAGATTTTGAATATTGAGTGAGGTGAGACGTATTTATATTTTGATTTCAGATTTTGATTTTAGGAGAGAGAATTACTTGGAAAGGCAGAGTTATATTGTTTGATTCTAGAATGTAAATTCTTTTCTAACATTTGTAGATCGAATATTTTGAAGCAATGGCTTCAATACACAGTGTGCGATACGCGAGTTTTGTATTTCTCATTCAAATTATGAAAAAATTATGTTACACGCTCAAAAAATCAAAACGTTATAAAAATATTCTAAAATGCAAAAGGAAATTTACTTTTGGAGACTGCGAATTTTCCTGTGTAGATTTTGAATATTGAGTGAGGTGAGTAGTATTTATATTTTGAGTTCACATTTTGACTTTAGGCGAGAGAATTACTTCGAAAGTAAGAGTTATATTATTTGATTCTAGAATGTTAATTGTTTTCTAACAGTTCTAGATCGAATATTTTTAAGCAATGCCTTGAAATACATACTGTGCGATACTGCGATTTTTCTATTTCTCATTCAAATTATGAGATAAATTGAGTTACACGCTCATTAAATCAAATCGGTATAAATAATATCTGAAATGCAAAAGGCCGTTTACTTTTGAAGACTGCGAATTTTCCAGTGTAGATTTTGAATATTGAGTACGGTGAGTCGTACTTATATTTTGATTTCAGATAAAGATTTTTAGCGAGAGAACTTCTTCAAAAGGAAGAGTTATAATGTTTTATTATAGAATGTTAATTCTATTTTAACAGTTCTAGATCGAATATTTTGAAGCAATATCTTAAATTACATAGTGTGCGATACCGCGATTTTTCTATTTCTTAGTCAATTTTGAGATAAATTGTATTACACGCACAAAAAATCATATCGTTATAAATTAATTCTGAAATGCAAAGGGACATTTACCTTTGGAGACTGCGAATTTTCCATTGGAGATTTTGAATATTGAGTGAGGTGAGTCGTATTTATATTTTGATTTCAGATTTAGATTTGAAGTGAGAGAATTACTTCGAAAGGCAGAGTTATATTGTTTGGTTCTAGAATGTTAATTCTTTTCTAACATTTGTAGATCGAATATTTTGAAGCAATGTCTTCAATACACAGTGTGCGATACCGCGAGTTTTGTATTTCTCATTCAAATTATGAAAAAATTATGTTACACGCTCAAAAAATCAAAACGTTATAAAATTATTCTAAAATGCAAAATGAAATTTACTTTCGGAGACTGCGAATTTTCCAGTGTAGATTTCGAATATTGAGTGAGGTGAGTAGTATTTATATTTTGAGTTCACATTTTGACTCTAGGTAGAGAATTACTTCGAAAGTAAGAGTTATGTTATTTGAATCTAGAATGTTAATACTTTTCTAAGAGTTCTAGATCGAATATTTTGTAGCAATATCGTAAATTACATAATGTGCGATACCGCGAGTTTTCTATTCCTTAGTCAATTATGAGATAAATTGTGTTACATGCTCAAAAAATCATATCGTTATAAATTCTGAAATGCAAAAGGTAATTGACATTTGGAGACTGCGAATTTTCCAGTGTAGATTTTGAATATTGAGTGAAGTGAGTCGTATTTATATTTTGATTTCAGATTTAGATTTTTGGAGAGAGAATTTCTTCGATAGGAATAGTTATATTCATTGACTCTAGAATGTTAATTCATTTTTAACTGTTTTAGATCGAATATTTTGAAGCAATGTCTTGAAATACACAGTGTGCGATACTGCGAGTTTTCTATTTCTCATTCAAATTATGAGATAAATTGTGTTACACGCTCAAAAAATCAAAACGTTATAAATTATACTTGAAATGCAAAAGGACATTTACTTTTGGAGACTGCGAATTTTCCAGTGTAGATTTTGAATACTGAGTGAGGTGAGTCGTATTTATATTTTGAGTTCACATTTTGATTTTAGGCGAGAGAATTACTTCGAAAGGCAAAAGTATATTATTTGATTCTAGATATTAATTCTTTTCTAAGAGTTCTAGATCGAATATTTTGTAGCAATATCGTAAATTACATAATGTGCGATACCGCGAGTTTTCTATTCCTTAGTCAATTATGAGATAAATTGTGTTACATGCTCAAAAAATCATATTGTTATAAATTCTGAAATGCAAAAGGTAATTGACATTTGGAGACTGCGAATTTTCCAGTGTAGATTTGGAATATTGAGTGAGGTGAGTCGTATTTATATTTTGATTTCAGATAAAGATTTTTAGCGAGAGAATTACTTCGAAAGGCAGAGTTATATTGTTTGATTCTAGAATGTTAATTCTTTTCTAACATTTGTAGATCGAATATTTTGAAGCAATGTCTTCAATACACAGTGTGCGATACGCGAGTTTTGTATTTCTCATTCAAATTATGAAAAAATTATGTTACACGCTCAAAAAATCAAAACGTTATAAAAATATTCTAAAATGAAAGAGGAAATTTACTTTTGGAGACTGCGAATTTTCCTGTGTAGATTTTGAATATTGAGTGAGGTGAGTAGTATTTATATTTTGAGTTCACATTTTGACTTTAGGCGTGAGAATTACCTCGGAAGGCAGAGTTATATTGTATGATTTTACACTTTCCCGGCGAATTAAATTAGTGTAAATTTCTCGGGCTCGCCACCGGGTAAGATTTTTATAGACAGCCGACGTTTCGGGTTCCGACTCGTCACCCATTCTCAAGGCTATGCCTTGAGAATGGGTGACGAGTCGGAACCCGAAACGTCGGCTGTCTATAAAAATCTTACCCGGTGGCGAGCCCGAGAAATTTACAGAGTTATATTGTTTTAATCTAGAATATTAATTCATTTTTAACAGTTCTAGATCGAATATTTTTTTGAGAATGCAAATCTTGCTAGTGGTAATTTTAAATACTTAAGATGGTAAGTCGCATTTTTTATTTCGAATAATGATTTTCATTTTACGCGAACGCGTTACTTCGAAAAGGATAAAGATTTTTTTTTATTTACGATGTTCAATTTTTTTTAGCAGTTTCTGAATAAATATTTTGAAGCCTTACCTTATAAATTATAATGTGGGATACTATTTATTATTTAAATTTTATGATAATCTGCGACACATACTAAAAATGGAAAACGTTATAATTTATTTCTGAAATACAATGCGAATTGTTCTTTTCTGAACGCTAATTTTCTAGTGGTTATTTGGAATACTGAAGGTTTGTCGCATTTTTCATTTAGAATTAAGATTTTCATTTTACGCGAGTGAATTACTCTAATAGATTAATGAAATTTTTCTATTTAACAATGTTTTATCTTTTTTTGCAGTTTCTGAATGAATATTTTGAAGCAACTCTGATACAAATAATGTGGGTGACTATTTATCATTTAAATTATAAGATAATCTGCGATACACACTAAAAAGAACAAAGCGTTATAATTTATTTCTGAAATGCAATGTAAATTGATCTTTTGAGACTGTAAATTTTCTAGTTGTAATTTTAAATACAGAAGAAGGTAAGTCGCATTTTTCATTTCGAATTAAGATATTTTACTTTCGCCGAACGAATTTCTTCGAAAAGAAGAAAGACATTTTTCTATTTTAAATGTTCAATCTTTTTTAGCAGTTTCTAAATCAATATATTAAAGCAATACCTTATAAAATATAACGTGGGTTTCTATTTATCATTTCAATTATAAGATAATCTGCGACACACACTAAAAATAACAAAACGTATTAATTTATATCTGAAATACAACGCGAATTGTTCTTTTGAGAATGCAAATTTTTAGTGGTTATTTTGAATACTGAAGAAGGTTAGTGGCATTTTTCAATCCGAGTTAAGATTTTAATTTTGGGCGAGAGAATTCTTTCGAAAAGATGAAAGATATTTTTCTACTGAACAACGTTCAATTTTTTAGCAGTTTTAAAATAAATATTTGAAGCAATACCTTATAAATAATAATGTGTTACTATTTATCATTTAAATCATAAGATAATATTTGATACACACTAATAAAAACAAAACGTTATAATTTATTTCTTAAATACAATACAAATTGTTCTTTTGATAATGAAATGTTTCTAGTGGTTTATTTGAATATGGAAGAAGGTTAGTCGCATTTTTCATTTCGAATTAAGATTTTCATTTAAGGCGAGATATTTTTTCGAAAAGATGAAAGATATTTTTCTATTTAACAATGTTCAATCTTTTTAATCGGTTTTTGATTAAATATTTTGAAGCAATACCTTGTAATAACAATGTGGGTTACTATTCATTATTTAACATATAAGACAATCTGCGACACACTTAAAAAAGAAAATGTTATAATTTATTTCAGAAATAAAATGCAAATTGTTCTTTTAAGAATGCAAATTTTCTAGTGGTTATTTTTAATACTGAAGAAGGTTAGTCGCTTTTTTCATTTTGAATTAAGATTTTCATTTTAGGCGAGAGAATTACTTCTAAAAGATGAATGATATTTTTCTATTTAACAATGTTCTATTTTTTTAGCACTTTCTGAATAAATATTTTAAAGCAACACTTATACAATATAATGTGGGTTACTATTTTTCATTTAATATATAAGATAATCTGCGATAAACACTAAAAAGAACATAACGTTATATTTAATTTCAGAAATACAATGCGAATTGTTCTTTTGAGAAGGCAAATTTTATAGTGGTTATTTTGAATACTGAAGAAGGTTAGTCGCATTTTCCATGTCGAATTAAGATTTTTATTTTAGGCAAGGAAATTACTTCGAAAAGAAGAAAGATATTTTTCTATTTAACATCGTTCAATCTATTTTGAGCAGTTTCTGAATAATCATTTTGAAGCAATACCTTATAAAATATAATGTGGGATACTACATTTCATTAAAATTATATGATAATCTGCGATACACACTGAAAAAAACAAAACGTTATAATTTATTTCTGAAATAAAATGCGAATTGTCCTTTTGTGAATGCAAATTTATTAGTGGTTTTTTTGAATATTGAAGAAGGTTAGTCGCTTTTCTTATTTCGAATTAAATTTTCATTTTAGGCGAGAGAATTACTTCGAAAAGATAAAAGGTATTTTTCTGTTTAATATCGTTAAATCTTTTTCAGCAGTTTCTGAATAAATATTTTGAAGCAATACCTTATATAATATAATGTCGGATACTATTTTTCATTTAAATTATAAGATAATCTGCGATACAACTTAAGGAAACAAAACGTCATAATATATTTCCGAAATACAATGCGAATTGTTCTTTTGAGATCGCAAATAAGTGGTTATTTTGAATACTGAAGAAGGTTAGTCGCGTTTTTAGTTTTGAAATAAGATTTTTATTTGATGTGAAAGAAAAACTTCGGAAGGAAGAATGATATGTTTCGATTCTGCAATGTTATATCATTTTGACCAGTTTCGGATTAAATATTTTGATGCAATGCCTAATTAAATAAAATGTGGTATGCTGATTACCTTTTTAATTATAAGATAAACTGTGATGCACAATTATACGTAAAACATTATATTTTATTTCAAAATAACAATGCGAATTGTTCTTTTAAGATTGTAAATTTTCCAGTGCTGATTTTTAATGCTGAATAAGGTATTTTTACTTTCGAAATAAGATTTTCATTTTATGCATGCGAATTACTTCAAAAGAAGAAATATATTTTTCGATTCTGAAATGTTAAATCATTTTTAGCAGTTCAGTAACAAATATTTTGAAGCATTTTCTTAAAGAAATTAATGTGGGTTACTATTTTTCATTTACATTATAAGATATACTAATACACACTAAGAAACACTATACGTTATAATTAATGACTCAAATACAATGAGAATTGAACTTTTGAGAATGTAAATAATCCAACACTGATTTAGAATTTTGAAGAAGGTTAGTCGCATTTTTATTTTCCAATTAAGATCTTCATTTTGAGAGAACTATTCGAAACGAAGAATGATATTTTTTCATTTTGCAATGTGAAATCATTTTGAGCAGTATCGTATTAAATATTTTGAAGCAATGCCTTATAAAATATTATATGGGATACTATTTATCATTTAAATTGTAAGATAATCTTAAAAGACTCAAATAACCAAACGTTACAATTTATAACTGAAATACAATGCGAATTGTTCTTTTGAAATTGCGAATTTTCTGGTGTTTATTTTGAATACTAAGGAAGATTAGTCGCGTTTTTATTTTTGAATTAGGATTGTCATTTAAGTCGAGAGAATTACTTCGAGAAGAAGATTGATATTTTTCGATTCTGCAATGAAAAATCACTTTTGGCAGTTTCGGAATAATTCTTTTGAGTCAATGCTTTAAATATATAATGTAGTATACAATTTATCTTTTAAATTATAAGGTAAACTGGGATCGACACTAAAAAGCAAAACGTTATATTTTATTTCCAAACTACAATGCAATACAATTGATTTTAACCACTAAGGAAGGTTAGAGGCATTTTTATTTTCAAATCTAGATTTTCATTTTAGGCGAAAGAATTTTTTTGAAAAAAAGAAAAATATTTATCGATTTTGAAATGTTAAGTCATTTTTTGCAGTTCCAGAACAAATATTTTGAAGCAATGCCTTAAAAAATTTATTGTGGTTTACTATTTTTCACTTAAATTATAAGATATACTGTCTTACACACTAAAAAAACAATACGTTACAATTTATTTCTGAAATACAATGCGAATTGTTCTTTTGAGAATGCAAATTTTCTATTGGTTATTTTGAATACTGAAGAAGGTTTGTCGCATTTTTCTTTTCGAGTAAAGTTTTCCATTCTAGGCGAGAGAATTTCTTCCAAAATAAGGATGATATTTTTCTATTTACAACGTTAAATCTTTTTTAGCAGTTTCGGAATATAATTTTGAAGCAATTTCTTAAAGAAATTAATGTGGGATACTATGTAGCATTGAAATTATATGATAAACTGTGATGCTTACACAAAATACTAAACGTTACAAATACTTTGCGATTTGTTTTTTTGAGAATGCGAATTTTTCAGTATTGATTTTGAATACTATTATTATTATTAATTAGTTAGTCGCATTTTTATTTCGACTGCAAATCTTCATATTTGGCGCGAGATTTACTTCGAAAAGAAGAATGATATTTTTCGATTCAGCAATTTTAAATTAGTTTTAGCAGTATTCGAATAAATATTTTAAAGCAATGTATAAAAAATATGTGGGATACTATTTACCATTTAAATTATAACATTAACTGTCTTCCTACTCAAAAAACAGAACTATATAATTTATTTTTGTAATACAATTTTACTTCTCCTTTTCAAGAATGCAAATTCATCAGTGTAGATTTTGAATATCGGAGATAATTAGTCGGATTTGTTTATTCAAATTAAGATTTTTTTATTAGGCGAAAGACTTTTTATTTCCACTTTAAGTTTAAAATATTGAGCGAGGTAATGCGTATTTTCATTTTCGAATTCTCATTTCAAGTGAGAACATTACAAAAAATAGCAAATTAATATTATTTCAGTCTTGAAGTTTAATAATTTTAAGCAGTCCTGAATGCATATTTTGAAGGAATGAATAATATATATATGTTCGGTCGTTGACCCGACTTATCTATTTTTCTTTCGATTAAACTCATCCTTTTTAACACACCCTCTATAAAGTATTTTGTATCTTTATCAAACCTAGCAACCTTTGTGAGAAGTCAATGCCGTAGATGTCGCAGTTTTTCCTAGGCTGAGTTACAAAGTTCATGAAGTTGACAAAACTGCAAGTTAATGCGGTGTCAAATATAGCAATAACGTGTTTCCATTTTTGGTTATATTATATAATAAAAAATATTGGTGAAATTAACATTAGATTACTTGAAAATTGGTGTATAGATTATTGCACTAGCAATTATTTGGACCAAGATATAAAGTCTCAAAGTACAGCGGCACATCATTTTAACGCCGACCCTCGTGGCGAACGAGGGCGTAGTCCAATCTTTGAAGTTGAATATTTCCGTTTATTTATGTCACGGAGTAGGATATAGGAGGGCGATCGCCATAGTGAAATTGTACCTATAGTAATTATATCACCGATTTCTATGCACCAGACCAGCGGAAACGAAATTTTCGCTCGGTAGAATCACCATAGACCCTTGAAAAACAAACTCCGAAGATGTCTACGAATGTAAATGCAGGAAAAGGCAGCTATCGCAGGAATACATTCCCATAACAAATGTGCCACGCCCACCCGGACGACACTGGCTCTAAAGGAACATAATGGACACCAAAGAAGCTGAAATAACTGGGCAGATAAATGCGAATACAATGTAAAACTGTGGGATTAAGTAGTAACAGATACAAATATACAAACACTGCCGCCTATTAATCCGCTCGGAAAGAAGAGCTAACGTTAATATCCGAATTGAAATGGATTTACCCTTATGTAGGCCGGTAATTGGTTATGCGTTAGAGCAATCCCGATGAATATGCAATATCTCATGTAGAACTCCAAAGAACAACGCAAAGCTACCGACAACCACTAATATCCATCGGGATCTAAAAAAGGATCGCATCGCCGATCATAATTTAATTCATAGAGCAGAAAGTCAGGTGTACTTGGATTAGATCATTACGCGGTAGAAAAGACGACCCAAACAAAGGGTTAGTGAAAAAAATCTTAACAAGATTAAAAAAACTATCTCATACTTATTAACAGCAATTCAACCGATGGAAATACGTATGATAACTGGGGTTAGACAGAATAACCTCGTACAAAAAATGCATATACAAGCGAAAACATTTATTTAATAATTCACATTTCCATAATAATCAATCAAAGTCATTTCAAATATAACAGTCAAAGTGCACTGGATTTCAAATACAGAGTCCTCTTGAGCTGCCAATGACTAGATCTATGAATAAACCTGTCTGATATATTTGACCATCCAATATCTGAAAAAAAGAAAAAGAAGTAGCAATCAAACCCGAATTTACACTTAAACAATGCAGATAGTAAGTCATAAGAGGACGAAAGCTATTCCCACATCAAAGCAGTGATATATTTTCTGATAATCACGAAAAACTATCGAAATATAAATAGTAATCATAAGAGTTTTGTAACGTTGATGGAGGCAGCGCAGTAGAAATTATCAGACATCCTACAATGTGTACATTAAGTCTTAAAATTACCACAATATCTCATTGCGGAAAGGGCCAATGAATTATCAATGACACTCTTTCACCATTAATAACGAAAGGTCCCTCTTTCTGGACATTTGACGTGAAAATGAACTCAGCTTTGCCTTTGCCAAATCAGATCGACAAAAAGTAGTCTGGAAGAAATAATAAGAGTACAAATGCTATTCCCACTTCAATGTGGTAAAATACTCTATGATGATCACGAAAAACTATGAAAACTAAGATAATTACCTACATGAAAACTAACATACTGTAACATAACTTCAATACATCGGGCGGCGAATGAAAACGTTCAACACCATTAACACATCCAAGAAAATTGTACTTCATATAGTAAAAGAGCAATGGACAATACGAAGTTGCCAGAAAGCGCTCGTCCAGTTGAAAACTCAAAATGTATTATCCTCTACTTACACCAGGATTAATAAATGATCAATTACACCGCGAGAAGTCAACCAAAGCACTTAGCCAGATGAGATTAAATAAAGCAATTAAGGATTAAGAGATATGAAAAATATGATAACTTAGAAAAAACAATGGGGTTAACAAATTTTATCAGCCACACGAATAAAACACAGGTAAGAAAAAATTTCGTTTCAAATGTAATCAAGTTCTGGCGAACAGAAATCGAGGGAAGAACTACAATGCACTCATTCAGTCGCGAACTCACCACGCGTTGTCCGACGCGAGCACAAGGACACATTAATAATCAATTAAAACCATTGCGCCATTAGTAACGAGTGATGTATCCCTCTTATGAGAGATTGGCGTGAAAAAAGAAAGCGGTGGCCCTTTCCTGATGTGATTACATTTAAGTACTTCCGCGAAAAATACTAAAAAAGATGAATAAAACGAGAGGACTATCAACATTTTCATAAATTAGAAAACTTAGAAAATAAAACTACTATACTAGATGGATAACTTCATGGAAATGAAGAGAAATGCCGGAATGTTTCCTGTAGTCAATTGTACACCACGTGTTACATTCATCGCACTTTTATTCGTTTCCTACACCTGGGAAACAATTCTTCGCGTTTACTCATAAAGCAAATATATTACCAAGTTAATATAGTTAACTTGTTTTGGAAAAGAAGAAAATGATTACCTCATGTAAGAGGAAGAAAGCTTACCTTGGGTGCCTTGAAAAGGCTTACATTCTTCAATCCATGTTCCCGGTTGTATTTTAATGTGGTCCGGTATCCACTGGTACATCCCGGCACAAAACACGTACTGGTCATTTCAATGTTTAAATCTTCAATGTTTAAATCAAAGAAATAAACTCTTGGCAGTCAAAATCGACACAGTTCCGAATTCACCTCCTTTCTCCACCACGCTAACTTCAGGAAAGAGAGACCAAGAGAGACTTCCCTGCACTTACAGCGCCTCTATCGGAAAGTTGAAAACCTCTTCCCTTGCTTACCATCCGGGCTCTTTTCCTCCCCTATCCCGATCGTACTCCTTATCCTACTCCGTGATTTATGTACTGCCCACGCCCAAACTTGCTTCTACACTTTTTCATTTAACGCCAGATGGAACCCCCACAAAAATTTAGGTTCGAATCGGAGACATCAAGGGTCAACTTAATGCTGATCGGACGTGAATGATCCAATAACTATTTTGAAAAATGAATCATTCACGTCCGTTTACAGTAAAATCGTGAGCGGTCGTTTCCTTCTTTAAAAATCTTTTTCATTTTAGTTTTGAACATATTTCCCAAAAAATAATAAATCGAATGTACTTGCTAAATGTGGAGTTTGTCTACTTTTAAACTACATTTAAATATGTATCTTTTGCGTACGTACAAAGTAAAATCATGAATTGATCCTTCCCTTGTTTTAAAAATCATGTTCATTCTTGTTTTAAACATATTTCTCAAACGGTAATAATTCTAAATTACTTGCTAAATAAAAATTTTCTCCTGTGCTGATTTGCAGTTTCCATTGGATTCCACTCACAGATTTAGAAATGCAAATACTAATTTTAAAAATGTAGCATTAATGTCCAACGGGATGATCATACAATATGTGGAACAATCAGAACATGGAAGCACCACAATACCAAATATCACCACAATACCAAATATCCTTAAGCAAAACATAAAGGAAATGTTTTACTTACATCAAAATTAACGCTTGCTGCAATCTCATTCTTGGAGCAATATTGGATAGATAGAACAGCATTACACTACCCTCATTAAATTGACACAATAGCTGATTCAGGCTCACAAGGGCACTTGTATGATGCAAACATACCTTGACACTATAATTAATTGTTCCTTGAGTAACTTTGTGGAAGTGTTTCTTGTTAATAACAAGAAATAACATAGTATATCCATATAAAATGTTTTATTCATGATCTAAATTTCATTGTAGTACAACGTTATTATGTTCAAATGGCAAATCATCATCAGAACATCAAGATATTCTACTACAACAAAACCCCAGGCACGAATATTACATTTAAGCAACTACACAGTTATTTCTAGTAAATTATAGCCCTTAATACTTAAAATTATTGTTATCTACAAATAGTTTATAAGAAGTACTTTCATAATGAGGAAATATATAACAAGGAAAATGGAAAAAGGTGTGACTGCAGAATGGTGGACAGTCAGCTTGACACTTCACGTGCCTCTTGTATTTGGCCATTGTAAGCATTGCAAGGTACTATGCTGTCATCCAATCCAAAATTCAAGAGAAAAATCCAATCTACAATGGTCCTGGGGTCAAAACCGGGAGATCAGTCTAATCCAAAACAGTGCAGAGGCTAAAGTAAAGTAGTTTTAGGCTTTACTTTGTGGAAGTTTATAGTATCCATACTTACTTACTCCTCTGCACTACAGCCCTTGTAGTGCCTTGGCCTCTCCGACGATGTTAGCCCAGACATCATGATTTGCGGCATGCGTTCTCCATCTTCTATTTTCAATCTTTCTCAGATCATCCACTACATCATCCAACCATCTTTTCCGGGGTCTCCCTCTCAATCTTCTACCACCAGGATAACCACGAAATATCTTTTTCACCATTCTATCCTCAGGCATTCTCTCAACACGTCCTAACCACCTTAATCTATTGCCACCTAATCCTGACCACCCTAATCTATTAAGTAGCTCTTCTTCTGCCGTCGTCCACATTTCTGAACCGTATATGACCACAGGTCTAATCACTGTTCGAAAAATATTTATTTTCAAGTTCTGACTGAGGTTGCGTGACTTGAGTACTTTCAATAAAGCTCGATAAGCCATTGCCTGCTGCAATCCTGGTTTTTATTTCTTCATGTATTTCATTATCTTTTGTCACCAATCCTCCCAAATACTTGAAGTTGGTACATCTCTCATATTTATCTCATTCAATGTTTTATTTATCATTGTATGTTGTATTCAATGCATGTAACATTCAATGATTTATCTCTAAGAGTTGTACTTTTCCTGGCAGTGAACAAGTACTGAGTAATGGTGGAGTTCACTTTTAGCCCAACTTTTGTCATATTGACATTATCAGCATAGGCTAGGTTTTGCGATATACAGTTGAACAATGTACCACCTGGGTTGCTGACTTCTGTTTTTCTCATCACCCATTCCAGTACCACACTGAAAAGAATGGTGGATAGCATGTCACCTTGTCGCAAGCCCTGATTAATTTCAAATTCCCTGGTGAGGTTCCATTCTATTTTGACCCTACATGTTGTATTCTTTACGGTAATTTGTACCAATCTGATTAATTTGGTTGGAAATTCCATACTCACCATAGTCTGAAACAGCTTATTTCTTATTTCTCTTTACACTGTTGTATGCTTGCCGAAAATCCACATTATATTTATAGCACTTTTCCATTATCTGTATAACCACGAAGATGAAGTCTGTTGTTGATCTACCCTGTCTAAACCCACATTGGTAGTCCCCAAGAATCTGCTCCACCAATGGAATTTCTCCTAGCCAAGGTTTTGGCTAAGACTTTATAGACCACCCTTAACACAGCTATGCCACGGTAGTTTTCACAGTTGGCCTTATCTTTTTTCTTATGAATTAGGCAAATAATAGCCAAACTCCATTCCTTGGGCATCTGCTCCCATATATATCCACTATCAGAGGGTGAATGAAGAGTGTAAGCTGTTCACCTCCATATTTAATCATCTCTGCTGAAATATTATCACTTCCCGGTGCTTTATTATTTTTTCGAGTTTTTATCACTCCTTCACTTCCCCTATCGTTGGAACTGGTACTGGGATTGTATCTGCCTGAGGTTCTTGCTATTGGTGTCCACACTCCTCTTCGGCTACTTCTGGTGGCAGTGACATTCAAAAGTTCACTGAAATATTCAGCCCATCGTCCTAGGATTTGCTCCTTTCCCCCAATCATATTTCCTTCCTTATCTCTGCAAAATATTGTCCATGGTTGAAACCCTTTTCCTATATCATGTATTTTAGCATAGAATTTCCGCACATCGTGGGCATTCTGTTGCTCCTCCAGCTCCGTAATCCATTTCCCCTCCCAAACTCTCTTTTTCCGTCTAAGTAACTTGTCAGCTTCCTTTCTTTTGTCTGTAAAGCTCTGCTCTTGCTCTTCTATCAATAATTTCCTCCTTGCCTCATTTCTCTCCTTAATCGCTCCTCAACATTCTTCATCAAACCATCCTTGCCTTTTTACCTTATCATTTACCCTGAGGACTTCATCAGCTGTTTCTTGTAATGCATTCTTTATTATATTCCATTTTCCCTCTACACTTTCTCTCTCCCAGTTCTGTTGTTTAGGCTCCAAATTCTTTTCCAGGTCGGATTCATATTGTTGGGCAATTTCCTTTTCTTTTAAATTTGAGGCATTGTATCTCCTAAGTGCTTTCTCCTTCCCAGTGGATCAGTACATTGCAATACGTTGTCTGTATTTTACTCGAACCATGTAATGGTCTGAGTCACAGTCCACTCCTCTGCAGCTGCCAATCTGAAGTATATTGGATGTACGTCTCCTATCAATTATCACATGGTCAATTTGATTGAAAGTAATCCCATCCGGTGAGCATCACATGACCTTCCCTATGTTTTTTCGCTGAAGCCATGCACTCTTTTACTTTTTTTTATTAGGGATATTCCACTTTACAGCAGTTTCCCTCCCCAAACCTAAAACATTTATCTTTCCATAAGTCGGGTCCACTCATCAGGTCCATCACCCAATCCCCACTCTTACTCTTAACCACCATTAGATTTCCCATGGCAAAATCAATCAATCTTTGCTCGTTATCATTTAACACATCATGGAGACTTTTCTTCCCGAAACTTTCTCTATATGCTTCCTCTTTACCAACCTCATCCATATTTAGAGAACACAATTTCATACTTTTCCACAGAATTTTATCTTGTATGGTACAACACGTTTCACCGAAGAATCGACCAAGTGAAATAAAATGTAACTCATGTATTCCTTTTCCATTCCCCCCGCCCACTCCCTCCCTTCCCCTCCCCCTTCCTTCTGCTGTTTGTATATATGCCTGTACTGTTTGGACTGAATTTTTGTACCTGATGATGCCGCAAGTCGTTGAAACACATTTTAACACACATAATAAAATTCTGTGGAAAAATACGGAATTGTATTCTCTAAGTATGGTCAAAGTAAATATCTAACAAACCAGAAAAAATGCCCAACACAACTTCAATAGACACACGGACGCAAATGAAAACAAAGTCTTCTTCCACTACTTACTAAAGTACTGGTAAAAAACTGCACTTTGCAGAACACACACATGGACACAACCCATAAGTGAAGTCACCAAACTTCCAGGAATGATAGTTTTGTAACATCAACTTACATTGTCCACTTACTCCAGTTGGATTCCGCTGTTATCAACATCTGTTGCATTTTAATTTAATGCACTAATGCAATAATAACTTTCCAGATGTGGCATTGCGGTGAAGAGAACAGCTATGCAAAAGCATTTCTAAGCAACAGACGGGAAGAGAGGCTGCTTCTAATGAAGGAACATATCTACAGCTACTTACTACCCTGTGAGCCGTCACATTGGCATGATGCAGGGGGTTTTAGGACATCAGCCATGTAAAGGATGATGTTTTGGGAGGTGAAATGAAGTGCATTATGGATGTGTTTTGAATGGAGCTCAGTTCTTAAAACGGTCACTTATTGTTCATGGAAAGAACGAGTTTTTATACCCATCTGTCCGGCAGTGTATCTCTCTTATTTTATAGCAACTGTCAGACCTAGAGATGCAGGGTGGCATGGAAATGATATTCTATGTTTTGATCTGAAACACACGTATACTGCATTATATCTACATCTACAAAATGCTGTGCAAGCTACCTCGAGGGTGTGTGGCACGGGGTGATTCCACACCAGACATGCAGCACTCATCCCATTTTAAATCAGAACTGCACACGTTCCCCCAGAAGCCAGGAGCAGTCAGAATAACAATGAAAGGTCAGACCAGAAACTAGAAGAGTGCTACACAAACAAATTTGCTATTATGGAGTAAACTATTCAAGATACAATGACTGGTTAGTATTATCAATGTTACTGATGAATATAACTGTCAAGTGCCAAATCGTGCAAGAGCTATATCTTGCCAGAAATTTCATACAGGGTTAATTGCTATCAATGCTGTAAAGATATTTAGCACAAGTGCAAAACCTACTTCACTTAGTGAGGGTCAAAGTATCCTAGAACTGATCTATCACAACTATTATGGTCCCTTATTGTACTTGTAAAAAAAATGACACACACTATCGGTTCTACAGTCTATTTCCATATTTTATGCCAGTGATCATTTCTACCATAATAGTTTGGCTCTAGCAAAATATGTTGAATGTCCGACAAAAAATAATTCACATGACACTTTCGTTGAAAATTAAGTTGAACCACACCAAATAGTACTTCAAAAATCATTCTAATAAAACACCAAATCAAACCATTCTTTGATCACCAATGGCAGCTTAGTGAGGTATTTTGAGGCTGAACCTGAGGCTTTGAGCATAAGCAAAACAGACTGAATTTGAAGTTAGAAATAAGGGAGGTGAATAAAATATTATTGCAATTATTTTGCAATAAAATTGCAAAAATCATATATTCTCACTTGACTCTTGTTTTCATGAGGTTCATTAACCTTTATCTTACTGAGTTTTTCAGTTGCCGTAAGCCCTGCTGACCGAGGTATTTTTAAATATCCACTCAATGTGCCAAACAAACATGCTCAGCTCTCTGGGGGCACAATTCTTGTGCCGTAGAGAGACGCTCTGAAGATAATGGCTAATATCACCTACGAGGAGGGAAAAGAAAGGGCTATGGAGGTGTGGGGTGGTGGTTGGGGAGTGAGACTAGAAGGCTAGAGGGAGGGGGTGGCTGGAAGGAGAGAGGGGAAGACAGTTGATGCGAGGAGGAAATGGTTGGAATGTTGGTGAAGAGAGGTGATTGCAAAGGACCCCGCAGAAACCTTATGGAAAAATGGTTACGGTGAAATTGGCAGAAACTTTGGGATATGATAGTTCTTGAGGAGTTGAGATCAAAAATCTCAATGGGAGTCAAGTGATAAATATTCTTATTTTCTAGTTGGAGGTCTTCAAAGTTGTGATCTTCATAGCATTTCCATAGCCCATTTCAATGAACTCACCTAAATATTTCGCCAGCAACTCAGGATAGAGAACAATGCTACATACCAAAAATGTAGGATTTAAAGCAGGACACCTTAGGGTGACCTTCCCATTGACCTCAAGCGTGACCATCAATGTAATTCCAATGTCAATTTGCCTTGTTGAAGTGGAAATCCCCATTTTTGATAGCAGAAATGAAAACAAAGAAGAATTACACAATGGTGACATTGGCAATGAAGATGGCTGATGTTGAAAGTGACCTTCGAATGAGTAGGTCTCACCAGATTTTAGGAACAATTACCTATTTGCATCAAACATTATATAATGCATACGTCTCTTCTGTTCTTAGCGTTACCCAGGATCAATGACATGGACATGACGAAAGCCTGATCCCGAGTGTGTTTGTATTACTATTATGTTATCCCCTTTATGTCCCTCACAAGCATCAGGTGTCACTGCCATTATAATGGCTGAGGATCAAAGACGCATTGGGAAGATTTTGCAGCCACGTTCTACACCCATTGGATGAATGGCTTTGCAGCAGTTGGTCACAAGTTTAGAGTAGACGGAGAGACCCTAGAATGATGGCCTTCTGAACCCATGCTGCAAGTGATTCCGCCGGTGCCATGCAGGATGGAATACACTTGATGCTCTCTTGTAGCGAGCCCTTAACTGCACACAACAATGATTAGGACAACCAGTTTAACAGTGTCTGGGGTATATTCTGCTGAAGCTTAAAGAGCAGGTCTTGATATTTTGTCAGTCTCCGCTTGTTTTGCATCCATGGGTGCAACAGCCATGGCCAAAAACTTAATTATTAACATGGGGCACGTGAGGAGGTCCAGGAGAATGAAATCTGGCTTGGTGGCCTACAACTGTCTGGTGGTGGAAAAGGAGTTATTCCACCAGATGGTATATATATTTATTGTTCTCCATAGCGGACATAACTCTCCAGGAGCATAGGGCAGCACAGGTGTTTCCTCGATGCCAAATGATGTTAAAAAGACAGTATAACACCCGCAGGGCCACATTTTGCTGAGCTACGTATGCTGACTTGGTGCAATAACAACAGATGGAGGGAAGGTGACTCAAAGTCTTTGCTTGGGCTCGGCACACCTTGCACTATGTGTCCGCAACCTTCGACATTGAATATAATGTGGCAGTACACTAGTTTGTTTATGACACAAACTTGGCATGCGAAGACCAAACCCTTGGATTCAGACTTTAGACAGGTGGAGGAAGACAAGCAACAGCTCCTCTCATAGCCCATGCTTTTCCATGTTTCTATATAAACATCCATGAATGGGCTAACGAGTGTGTACCATGTAGCTTTTTGCTCGGATTATATTATTTCGAGCGTGAGGACAATTGCCTTCGATGATGAGTTGTCATCGCTACTGTTGGTCTAAGTCCATAACAGTTTCGTTGCCTGCTCTCCGTACCGCCTGGAAGAGAAATGCCCCACTCCCATGCTCTGTTAGGAGATTGAGCAGAGGGTAGCTGCTCTTGAGTACTCAGCATGCTGTACCCAGGGCAACTCTGTTGTGGAGACACTCCAGGCTCAACAGACTTCTACCTACCACACTGCAAGGGAAATAGAATCTGGCAACGGAAGATTTCGGATGAAGACTTCTATAGATGGTTATCATCTTCCTCCTTCTCCCGTCGAGGATCTGCAACTCTTTGAAGTTCCACTTCATGCATCAGGAGGTGTTCTAGGCAAGAAACTTATTCTCGGCAGACAGCTCAGAACTCTAGATTTTTCTGAGAGGATGTCTGTATTTGGCGTTGACTGTTATCTTCACTGCTGTAATCTCCTGCATTCCTCCTGCTCCCAGACCGGCTGCCAGCTACTTTTGCTGCTGCCAAAGACATAGGAGGCTGGCTGGTTTTCAGGCCATTACAGTTACTGTTGTGGTAGCTACGTCTGATGATTCTTGTTGGTGGAGTGGCTTCCATATTGTGTGGAGGAGGAAAGGACATAAACTATCCACTGATCAGTAAAGGTGAGTAAGAAAGAAGAATTGTAGTAGGTAAATAAAAATGCCAAAGTTGCAATTTGGAGCCTGAAACCAAATTATCTTATCAAGGAGCCCAAAAATTGCAAGTGAATTGAACAAAGGAATCCTTATCAATATTAATACTATTCGTGAGAACTCACCTGCTGTTAAATTAGATGAGGCAGAACACTAAACTAACAACTAATTTTCGAAACATAAAATATTCAACACTATGGGAATAACAATTCATGTACCTAAATAAGCCTACCTAGTAATATATCCACAATGAAAAAAACCACACAATAAATACCCACAATACAATAACTTGTCACTCGTAAAATTATTAACCCTCTATAAAATATAGTCATAAATAAATGCAAAATATAATATGAGTACTTATTTTTATCACATTTTATAAAGTACACATTACATAGAAATTAAATTAAGATAGCATAATTCATGATACCAGAAATTTATGATGAAAAGATAGAACTTGGGTAATTCCACACTATTTTATTAAAACCGACCCGGGTTTCAGCAACTGAGTGCCATTTTCAAGGTATAACTGACTTGAGTGGCTGAGTATATATACAGTAAAGGTGGAGGGGAGGGAGGAAAAAGGGGGCGTGGAGGTATACTGATAGAGGTGAGGTAAATGCGGTGGAAAGGATGAGTACAATTGGGTGCAAACTGAGTAATTTGTAGGTAAACAAAGGTAGGTTTCCAGTGAATATTTACCGTGAACTTTGGGCAGAGGGCTACGGTTTCATAAACTGCGATGGAGAATTCAATTTTCACGTTCAGAATTTTAATGACAATTTTATCAACATAAGCTTACCATGTTTGACCAAAGTATGAGATTCCATCTCATACACTGGTCAAACAGGACAGAAAGTTAAAGACAGAGTAACAGAACATAGGAACCACTTTGTGAATGGTGGCGGAAATTCAAAGTTTAGTGAACATTTATGCACATAACCATTTTAGTGATTTTTGACCCTGAGATTTTACATGTCACTGACAAGGGTTCTAAGTTGAATTGTTTAGAGCAATTTGAAATTGTAAACAGCCTGCATATTTTATGTAATGACCATCTGTTCCCCACCCATTCCCCCCCTTCTTAACATAAATCTTCCCTCTTTCCACAACAGATAACCGTCCTAGTCATCCATTCTGTTCTTGTTTACCTACAAATTACTCAGTTTGCACCCAATTGTACTCATCCTTTCTGCTGCTTTTACATCAGCTCTACCAACATACCCCCCTTCTCCTCTTTTTCATCCCTCTCCCTCCACCTTTACTGTATATATACTCTATACTCAGCCACTCAAGTCAGTTGTACCTTGAAAATGGCACTCAGTTGCTGAAACCTGGGTCGGTTTTAATAAAATAGTATGGAATTAACCAAGTTAATCAAGTTGTATCTGTTCATCATGAATAACCAAAACTTCCCCCAAGTAACAGCTGAAACAGTTTCGTTTGAACAGAAATTTAAGTAATAAAAACCAAGGTCAATAATGACACACTGCCTCTATGGTGAACCTTCCAGTTAACAATTAAGTAGTGAATAAGAACCCCACATTAACAAATAAGGCAATCAAAATGGGCTTTTAATTTCTGAGGAAATAAATAAATAAATACTGCATTACTCTGATGACAAGAAAATATCAATGCAACAATAATCCATTCAAGAAATATCAAACTTTTAATCACATATGAGAAGGTTGATCAGTTCAGTACATCCAGTATGACTGCTATAGGGTGTATAAAAGCTTGAATGCATGAGTGTCTACTAGTCGTGAATGGGAACTTACGATGATCCAAAAATGCTACTTGTTAGGTAGCATGTAAGTGTTCCTGTTCACTCAATAAAAATAGCCTCATGACCAATTGAATACCTAATATTTTGACTACATGAAATAAGACCTCGTAAAGCCACATTAAAAGATTTACCAATGGGTGTTAATCAATCCATTACAACTTCAGGCACTATGCTACAGAAGATATAGCCAAGTGCTCTGTGCCGATTTAGTACTTTGCACGATGCTGGATTACCATTGACTATACCTCATAGTATACAGGGCATCTTGAAAAGAAGTTGCAACAAACTTACTTCCGGCCTTCCAATTATATCTTTTGCATTATTTTTACCTACCATAATCCTTCTCCCTTACCCACCTTTAACATTAGGATGAGGGCATGTGATGTATCCTCCTCCACCCAACATGGAAATCAGAACCAACGGCATCAAAAGCAGCAACTTCTATAGCCTGAGAAACTACAAAGCCCACAGGCCAGCTGCGCCTCGAGTTAAAGCAGCAACAGTTGCTCCACCCTGAGTAGTGGCCAACGCTAACTCAGTCAGTTGACCGTAAGGACCATTACTTCACTAAAATGATCAGCATACAAGGCTGAACATGACTGGAAGAGCTGGTTGCTTGTCTGGAGTTTGCAGCCAAATCTAATATGCACCATTATATATGCAACATTCAGCATGGTTATATGGTGAGGAAAACTTTTTAAATCTACTAATTGCTGTTCCGATGAAGCACACACACCAGGGATCAGGCTTCAGTCATGTCCACGTTGTCGATCCTATGTTACGCTAAGAATGGAAGAGACATAAGCATTATACAATGTTTGATGCAAATAGGTAAATTTAAATCTGGTGAGACCTACACATTCGAAGATCATCTTCATCCTCAGCCATCTTCAACATCATTGCCAATATCACCATAGTGTAATACGTCTAAGTTTTCATTTCTGCCATCAAAAATAGGGATTTTCGCTATAAAGAGGCAAACACAAGAATTAGAAAATACACATTAGAAATACGTTCATGAATAAAAATAGACATTAGAAATACGTTCATGGTCATGCTCGAGGTCAATGGGAAGGTCACCCTAAGATATCCTGCTTGAAATCCTACGATCTTTGGTATGTAGCATTGTTCTCTATCCTGCGTAGCTAGAAAAATATTTAGGTGAGCACAATTGAAATGGGCCCCCCTGCATGCTATGAAAATCACAACTTCAAAGATCTCTATCTCGAAAATAAGAATTTTTATGACTTACTCCCATTGAGACTTTTGATCTCTACTCCTCAAGAACTATCATATCCCAAAGTTTCAGCCAATTTCACCACAACCATTTTTCCATAAGGTTTCTGAGGAGTCCTTTGAGCAATTTAGGGGTTGCATGTAAGTATGCATGAGAATTGTCCAGCAGGATTGTATGCTTTATGGGTTTTACTACCTTTCTTTCCCACCTGTCATAGTTGAAGGGCTATGAGGGGAGCTGCGAAAAGGTAATGTAGGATTAGCAGTCCCACCAACAATAGCATGAAGTGAGAGTTTCTGGAAAAAATACAAACCTGATAAAAGTAGAAATAGTTGAAATTAAAAATAGTTACAAATCCTTGGGTGGCATATTGAGCCCTTACATACTCTTTAAAGCATTGCTAAATTTTTTTCACCCCATTCTCACTGCTATATCATCACCCACGGTTGGGAAAAATTTCTTCGAAGATGCAGAAGAAGTAGCATACATGATTCATAATATCTAGGAGAAACATATCTAAGAATATGATGAAAACTAACTTTAAGCAAATGATATCCACAGTTTGAATAGAGACCCAGGTGAAAATTCCTATAGAAAACTATAAAGATTTGGCATTATCTATCGCATAATCTATAGACATCTATAGAAATCTATAAGTTTCTATAAAAATCTCAACATATCTATAGAAAAAACTATACGTAATTATTGAAATTTTCACCTGGGGAACTACCAGGAGATTTACCAATTGTCTCCTTGGGGTTAAGAAGAAGCGAAAAAAAGCTCGGCTATGACTAGTTTCAATCATACATAACCTTCCCCAACTGACTTCATCTTCAATTCTTTCCTAACTCCTGCCCGAGCTGCGTTCTTCCTCCAACGCGATCTCGAGACTGCCGAAATTAATCCCACCACCACATCAGACTCAGCTGAAGCGGGATGCCGAAATCGGACACCAGGAAGAATTACAAGTTCTAACAAATCACAATTATAAAGACATAAGCTCTTACGGATAACTTTACTCATAAGTCACCTTGAAAGACCAAAAAAAAATGTAGCCGACATTGAAATGCATAAAAGTAGACAATTGTAACTTAAAGTTTTGGAGATTTGAGCAATGCAGTTACCACCTTGTTTCGGCGAAAAAAACTATTTTGGCCACATCAACTTGGCCCCAAAAAAATTCCAGCACTTGATACGCGTAACTATTTTTAGTAATCGAAAAACTTGTTTTTACCGGGGATCCTGTCAAGTGAATATTAACCGCGAACTTTGGGCAGAGGGGTACGGTTTCGTAAACTGCGATGGAGAATTCGATTTTCGTGTTCAGAATTTTCATGATAATTTTATCTTACATACTTACTTAACTTACCATAACTTACCTTACCATATGCATACGAACAAAAGCTTACCATATGCTTCTTTAAATTTTGGCGGTGTACCATCCCATCTGAATTGCAAAGCAAACTTCAGGATGGATGATATGCACATCCCATCTCGAGTCACACACATGGCAAAAGTTCCGATGTAATTTCAAGCGTTGCACCAGGGAATACATAACCAATATCACCAATAAATTAAGAAATTATTCACTTTGTTCTGTTAGCGCACATGTCCCATTTCGTCCAGCGCGCATGGGAATAATATCGGGCTTCTTTTGTTTACATGTGCCGGAGGCGCCTCTGGGGTTCTGATTCTGCAGTTTTCAAATTTCCCAGCTAATACCCCAGTCCGTATTTCCGGCATAGGTTTTGAATCCCTTAAAACTTTTTAGCTGTCACATCGATTTCATAGCGTGTTCCGGCTTTTAAGGGCCGGTTGATCTATTTCTTATGGCAATATTATGAGTAAGGCCAGAGCCTCGATTATTCAAAAGGTTCATAAATTTCTGTGACCATTAGTGATCACTAATTAGCGCTACTGAGTATACTCTCAAAAATCTCACAACTGAAGATACACTCCACACAGGAACTTCCCTTACTGAAGCCGCCTTTTTCGTGTAAAATATCATAATTAATTAGGGGGTTTGAAGATCTCTGTGAGCAGCAATTTCACATTCAATCATAATGCACTCTGAAATTTCAGAGAAGGAAGTGGCTCACCAGTCATTTTGATTGTAACCAGAGGATTGCACCTTAACAATACACATGTACAAAAAAATCTCGGTATAAACTGTCTGGTCCTTATTTATCAGATTATATTCTATCTTACCTCATTGAGATACACTTCAACAGAAATTATCAACCGAATTAGAAGCCTGGCTCAAACAAAGGATCAGGAGCGATCCCAGGGGGGGGGGGGGGATAAAGGGTATACATCCCCCCGAAAATTTTGGGTTTTACAAAACAATTTTAACAACTAGACGTAGTTATCAAATACAACATTAAACACTCCGATCACTGATCTGAAAAGTATAATGATTATTATTATGCTCATTATTATATAGATATAATGATGTAACAGTTTTATATTTTTTTTAGGATGACTGAAAATTGCCATAATTTAATGGTAGTCTCCCTCCCCTCCCCCCCGAAAAAAATTCCTAAGATCTATGCCTCAGAAATAGAATTAGAAAGAAAACCCCAAACTGGGGTGAGGAGTCCATAGTTGGGCTGTGTCTTGATAACTGAAAGGATTGCTACACCAAGCTAACTTTCTAAGGTAGGTACCTGATCGTGAGCTAAATTTATTTCATTGTAGCCTACCTTTGTTAATTTATCCTAGGCAATACTTTCCCTTCTGGAATTGGAGTGAGACTGGGATTATCTTGGGCTTTGCTGGAAAAATCAACTCTGTATCTGGTGTGTAACTGGACTGCGACGGGTCAGACACTATAACATAAGGGTTTTGAGGGGTGGAACTGGAGTGGTTCAAGGTTGCAACTCCTTTGAATAATAAGATTAGGTACTTTACCACCTCAGTTCCTCCTGTGATGGATGGGTTAACTCGTTTTTAACTGGGTCGCATTTGCTTGACATCTTCAACCGGCAGCAGAGACCTGCCTCGTCACATACCAGATCAGATCTTTCAATACAGGTGACTTCATGAGAATGGTGGCAAACATTAAGAAAACACTAAGCGAGATAAGTTGTCATTATTTTTCTTGTGTATTTCATTGAGGGGCTAGGTGCATTACAATAGGTAATTACTGTTGTGTGCTCTACCGCCATGAGAATTATGTAAGTGATGAAAAAGTGTGTACTTTGTTTCCCAGTGGATGACTGGCTGAAGACAGGTAGTTCCAGAGTATATCAGGAGAAAATTGCAAGCCAACTCTATGCTCAAGGTTAAGTTTTGATTGGTCTTACAATATTTTTATTGATGTCGTTTACTTGAGTTTAGCTTTATTATTACTTCTTACGATAAACTGGGATTTGGCTTTGGCCACAGGAGGAGTGAGAAAGCAGCCAGGGGGGGAGGGGAGAAAGCAGCCAATGAGTGGTGGGGGGGGGGGGGGGGGCAGCAGTGGGGAGAGGAGTGATGGCATCACAGAATACACTTCAGTTCAATCCCTGTTGGCTGCAATCAGTAACTAGGGTGGAACTCAGGTGGGGCTTATTTTTTATTCATACCCAGTAACAATTCTGCAAGGATAAGCACTTGAATTTGTATCATTTCCAAAAAATCAAATTAAAAATGTGTTATTTATATAGATAAATGAAATAATAAATCACAGCAATATGATTTTTTATTAGTAAAATTAATTCTAGATTTTTTGAATTTAAATGAACTCACACATGCAAAAGCTACACATATAGCAGTCGCAAAATCGTCCACGATTTTGACTTTTGATATGTGGACCTCAGAACATTTATAACCCTGCCTGGCAGGGGAAGAATGTCGCAAATTGTGGAGCGTCAGTGAGCGAACCTTTTCTAGTTGCTGCCAACCTTAGTGCCTAGGTAATTTCCATGAGTCACAGCCACCTGGCGCCTGGTTTGCTGCATTTTATTCGTACTACCACTCCTTGCAAAGTAGTTAGGCTCCCTTGCCTCGTTTTCAGCCGTCCCCTTCTCTACCTTCCCTCTGTCTGTTCACTTCACTCCCTCCACTTTACCTTTACCCTCCTCTGAGCAGAAGTGCACCAGAATCTTTTGCTTTTGCTATACATATTCAGTTGCAAGGCGTAGTGATTCAGATGTGTGCCAATTGATGGCAAGGAAGTTTCCATACACATCCTGTACCAACTGCCTCATGGATCGGGCATATGCACTTTTTTAAAAATGCATCAAAAGGGAAACTGCTGAGTAACAGCTCAGCCTGCTTCACCAAAAAATGTTGTACCTGTACAGAGGAATCTTCAACATTGAGATATGATAATGTTTTTCTCAAAAATCAAAAGTATTATTTAAATTTCTTTTTAATTTTATGCTGAACTCATTACTTTTTGGCAAATCCATCAATATTTAGCTTATTTCTGCAGGCCCCTAAATTAGTTGAAAATAAACAGGAATGAGATCCAAAGTATTTGATGCAAGAATGTAGAGAGTGCTCTCCTGCATGAGTAAGAGTTAAACACGCAAGCATGGGAATGTTCTCAATTTTTAAAGGATGAAGAAGTTATGAGTGATTTATGTTTGCGTTAAATGTAGCCATAGTTAAAAATTTCATAAAATTTTTCTTCAATTGAATGAGTGTGGTTTATGTCCTTAAGGCTTGAAGGATGAAAAAAATACATGTCTGATTTCAAAATATTTATTTTTCATTGTTGAACTGTTATCATTAATGAATGATGACTTGATAGTTGACATTTTCACATATGTACATATAATATTACAGTGAATGAATAGGCGAGAAATGAGGCTGACCCGCTAAAGTGGTAATTAAGGAGACTCAAGGAAAGAAAGTCCATGAAAGTCGGTGCAGACACACAGCAAGTATTTTGATTTTCTGTGAAACCTTAATTCCCTCTGGAAGGGAGAGCTAAGAAAATTTATATGCTGCTGAATGTTTACAATCTAAGAAAAAACTTATTTCCAGCTCACTGTGATATGAAGTGATCACACATACTACTGCATGACTACTCACTAGCACCATCAAAAATTATCAACATGCTTTGTTTTGAATTTTTTTCTCTGCCAAGAAACTGGCATTTGTGCAATTATACCTTAGTCCAAAACAGAAAGCCGATTCAGCACGTGACTGAGGTGTTCTTTTTGAAAATTTCTTAGCAAAACATTTTTGTATTTATATTTCTGAGATGACACACTCATCAAACTTACTCAGAAAATAGGTATTATACTGCTTCAGTTATTATGCACATGATACCATTAGTCAGGACGTATAATCTGATTCTTCAATTGCGTGACCTATCTTTTAACTAATCAAAATTTAAAATAACACACTGCAACATTAAAAAAACAGGCAGTTGTTAGCTTCACTCATCCTTCATGAAATATTCAGTTAAAACTTTCACTGGTAACCCACTCCACTCCCATCAACTGACTAACAGCTAGCCACTTAAAACTGCTGCAGTTAAATGACACCAAGGAATTTTTGCTTAAGGTATAAAAGTCTACTTTTACCATAAATTGAAAGAAGAAAGGATGATACATTACATGAATGCCTGTAATAAGCAAAATGATCGTGGCTACAATGATAAAAATTGCAACAAGAGCTATGTATCTTTGAAAAAAATAGTAATTGATTTGCACAAGCAAACCAAAAGGTCAGGAATACTATGATACATACATATTTATGTACAATATTTCAACTCCACAACATCATGCCATCCAAATGTATAAAACCAAACATGGCAGTCTTACTGAAATCGCAATGGATTGATAGCAAAATATGTTGCTATCATTTGCCATATCCTCTGTTCAAATGACCTTTTTTCTTTTACTCTTAAGTAAAAGATCACAAGCTTGTAACAAACTCTCTCCTCACTCACACAATAAAAGAATTGATTCAATTCTGCAATGGGCGAGCAAAACTCAAGGAAAATGAAGCACTCTGTACAAAATATTCATTCAACCACACTCTGTGGGGAGACAAATTCACACTCGGATAAAATTTGAGTCTCTGTCAATCACCACATTGGCCCCACCTGCCTCCATAGCTCCCTCTTTAGCAGTCTCTTCTGCATAGCCACTCTCATCACTAACACTGTCCTCCTCCTGTCCGTTACCTACCAATCTACCCTCATCCTCCTCCTCTGCCTCCCCATATCCCTCCTCATACAAAGCCTTACCCTCTTCTTCTTCCCCTTCCGACAGGGAATCCCCAGCATCCGATAAGGACTGCCGATCCGATAGAAGCTGTGGTGGTGGAGGAAAGGTTTGTGAGCGCCTAAGTTCTGGAGGGGGAATCATTCGACCAGGATTTGGATTCAGTTCAGTAATGTTTTCTGGGAGTTTGAGGGTTAGTTCTTCATCTAAGTCTAAAGTCTTTTCCGAGGTAAACACTTCCGATGGCTCTTCTTCCACCTCTGGTATCCTCTCCTCAGCAGCGAAGCTGACTTGTCTCCTACGGTTCCGCAAAGGTGCATCCTCAGATGGATCAGCCTCTTGACTGCTGACCCTTGATGATGGAATGGTCGCTATGGTGACTGGTCTTGCTTCTGCCACCTCCTCATCTTCTAGTCCCTCCTCGATGGCTGTTAGCCGTGGTGCAGACTTTGACCTTTCCAAGGGCGGCCTGTAGTTTCGAGCACCCGTCGCCAACATGAGCCTTCTCCGTGGGATCAGAAGACCAGGGTCATCGTGGACACCATTCGCCAAGGATAAACGTGCTTTCTGCCTCACCAGCTTGTCACGACGAAATTCTGAGAGAGCCTGGTATTAAAAGAAAGAGAACATAAAATAAATTAGCTGACTAGTTACATGGGGAGGCAACACACAGCTGAGGTTTTTCAAACCATGAAAGAATAATAGTAGCATTTTTAGGTAAGGATTATTCTGGGAATCAGGAGCAAAAGGTGCCTTCACTAAATATAAACAAAAGCTGATGAGAGACTAAAATGTAATAAAAGATGCACGAAAGGATAAAAAATGATTCTGCTCGATGACCTCAAAACTTGAAGAGCAATTTAATCCATTGCTTCTTGTCTCACTAAGGGAGGAAGCAGTGTTAGATGGAAATACTTGTTTGATGGGGTCATCACTTCAGGTGATGTACAAGTTAAGGTCGACTAACATAGAAGAGGTAGTATCCATTTAACTTTTACTGCCATAAGCCCCTTTCTCCAGACACAATTTCATTCTTCAGCTTGGAAAATATCATAGACCTTATCTCCTCTTCCATAATGCATATGGTCACATATTGCACATGGGAAGAAGAATCATTGTACATGCCAATCTGCTCTGCAATGGGTCTCTCTTGCTTTATTGATTCTATTGGACCTAGAGATGTAGTGCAGTATCAAAATCATATTCTGAGCCACATTGAAACATACCCATTCTGAATTTCTCTAGCAATCGTAGCCCAGTGCATAGATTCCGAGTATCTTTTGTAGGGGTGGAGGAGGGAGGATTCCTACTTTCCAGGAATCTGGGGTATGGAATACCTAATGACCACAATTTTTCCTATTTTACTAATTATTACAGGGGTGGGGGTGCCCATTCCATCCCTTGAATCCATTACTAAATCAAACTAAATCATTCTATAAGGACAGACAAGACAGGTACAGCAAAAAAAACGGATGATCACTCGTGAGAGTATTAACTTGAAACAGCACAGTTAAGTGCACAGGCAGGAAAGCTTGGATTGATTAAGAGTCATGGATGTGAATACCCATTTTGTAAAATTATCTTTGAAAATAATTTCACTGTCACCCAAGGAATATCAGAACGATCAGTGAAATGATTGAGTATTGCAATCTCTTTGGACATAGTCTTGTTGACAGCAAGGAGGCTCATTGAACAAACAATAATGCAGGTGAAATTATCATTAGGCTTTGTTGCAGTTTCTGTGAATTTGTGTGGCATGAGTCATGAAAGCAAAGTGTATCTTGGGACCAACCTGAGCCAGTCTTGCCCTGAGTTGCTCGGCCATTCTCTGTGCATGGGCCTGACGAGAACACAGGACCGCATGGCACCTTAGCTCCTGCCGCAAACGTCGGCCCTCATGCCGGTACACCCAGCAGAACAGCCGGGGGTGAGAAGGGGGTGCGGCACAGTATGTGACACGGTGTGACCAGTATTCCGTCAAGCCATGTTCACGTGTCACTGCTTTCAAGCCAGATGGGGTGACAGTCACCTGAAAATAGGGAAAAATCATGTGTGTAAGAC
Source organism: Ceriagrion tenellum (assembly GCA_963169105.1). Classification (NCBI taxonomy): domain Eukaryota; kingdom Metazoa; phylum Arthropoda; class Insecta; order Odonata; family Coenagrionidae; genus Ceriagrion; species Ceriagrion tenellum. The sequence continues at coordinate 129,842,516 of OY720637.1, forward strand.
TTCAGTGCACTATATGATGAAGAGGTTTTGCACCATACAGCCCTCAATCTTCATTATCATTTTCGTTTGTTTTTTTAGCACCCTTCAAACTATTTACCATTGAATTGTGAAAGTCCAGTTTTATAGGAAAAAAATGTTACCACATTTTGATTAAGGACCATTTAATATCTACTGAGGAAATACAGGCAAGAAGTAAAATTTGAACATCATTTACAAACTGGTAAATTATGAATGAAACTTCAACAGCCTCCAGGAATTAACTTAGATGATATTTTCTTTAGAAAGAACCAACGCTGTATGTACAGTAAAGCTCACCAATGAGCAGGTTTTAAGCCTCAGATGTATCATAGAATGTGTCAGGAATCCTTTAAGTGAAGCATTCTACATAGCATGATCACAAATGTCGGCAGTTTCCACTATGACTGAAATTTCTCAATTTCTGAATGTTTTGGTGGTTTTGGTCATAAGTCATTGCGAATTTGAAACAATGAAATTTGGAAAGCAGAAGATCAAGAGAATATATCAGTGTCCACTCTACCTTCATTCCCACATCTGGCTTGGAACTGCTGCAGTAGTTCTTCCAAAGTGTAGCCAAGGGCTTCTCGAGACATCCTTCCCCTGAAAATATTAAAAATATACACTCATAAATTTTACAGACTTCAAAGGAGTATACTATGCTAAGAAACTGTGGTATTTATGTTCTAACAGTAAAACTATTTAGTCGATCCCATATGAGCGTTATGAGACAAATGATGAAAAGTAAGGCCTTACAAGGAAATGGTAAAGAGAACTGGCAAAGATTCATCGATGGACAGGCAAAGACTCATCCGAGATGCTGCAAAGTCGAGCAAAGATCTATCCCAATTCACATTAAAAGTTCAAGTTGAACGGAGCCTTCGGAGGGTGGTTTCTGGGATTCAGATTTAAGAGTCATTTGGGTGAAATAAATAAAAATCTTCATCACATCTCCCCTCCCTCACTGCATCTCTTCTCTCAAACCACCACATGTCAATCGGAGGAGTTTTGACTGATGCTTTTGGCCCATGCAGTGGTCTTGCAGAGTGTGAGGAGAGTAGGGGAAGATTTGGAAGGATAAGACATCTAAATAAAACACCCTGAGCCACCTTAAGGTCATGGGGCATGGGGTATTAGAACATCTGGCATGTGAAAGGAATGGAAAATGAATTCGAAGGTCGATAAGTGCAATATGTGACCATATGCAATAAAAAGGAGTGCCTTACCCCAATGAAAATTTTGTATACAATTTGTGTACATTGTATACAGGCTTTATAGTATACATTTGTATACAAATTGAATACAAATTGTATATATTGTACACAAATGTGGCTTTGCACAATCTGTATACAATGTATACATTGTAGTACCTACAAGAATTTGGCTTTTTTCATACATTGTATACAATGCATAGTATTTTACACCCTTATAGTCATTCACAACTCACTACTAAAAAATTACCATGATCAACCTAATTAAATACACATGTACAATTTATACAAGGTTTTCTTGCAAACAAAACACGAAAGTTCCATAAAACAAAATAATTTCATAATGGGATAAGAACCATGTGCTCATTATTGCACATGGTTCTTATCCTTATTCTTATTATTAACTATAGTTACAAGCTCTTTTTGTTGAAGCCAATACATATTGACTACAACAAAATAAATATCTTGCAATATTGAGTGGAAAGAGATTATTTGTGTACCTATAAGTTGTATATCTCTTATTTCGACAGTCATAGAAATATAGTTAGGTGCTCAACAGTGTCCTTAGGTCCATCCTGAAACTCGCGTGGTCTTTAAATTTCAAGCAATGATAGCCAATTATGCAGCTTCTGAATCTCAAGAGGCTAGTAACAAAATCCTTCCATCAGATCAGTAAAACTCTCTGTTCCTTCGTAGCAGGTTTTAAGGATGGGTCCGCATTAGCGTCTTCTTTCTTGCTGTGCAGTCATTTACGCATACGAGAGTGAGATAACATTATTCTGTCACTTTTTCATCCGATATCCCAGCAACTATCGCAATCTCTTTACTGCTGCGTTGCAGTTGTTCGGAGGAGGATGATTATACAATAACTCTGAATTGAATGATGATTCACAGGAATTTGACTCCATCCGACACTACCCCATTCGATACGCAGGGCGTCCGTGAAATGTCTGTCTAAAGTTGGAGCGAAAACTAGGTTTAGAACTCCAAGCCCCCAGGAACTGGCAGCAAGGAGAATAGATTCTATACTATATATATGGTCTCTATACTCCTTGACTGGCAGGCAGACTGGAAGTTTCACCATAAACCCTCCCTTATTCCTCCCTGGCTTCTAAAACCACCACAAATCAATTGGAGGAGCACTGGGCGAGGCTTTTGACACAGGCAGTTGACCCCGAGGGGGATGAAGAGGCTGAGTGAGGGCCGTAAGTCGCGAAGGACGATGCGAATTTCGGGAGGGGTGGACGACGAGGTTGGGGAGGAGCGAATAGTCCCGCGACCAATCGGAGTGTTTTGACGCGGGGTCAGGTCATGGAGCGCGGCCCAATCGCAACGACAGCCCCAGATACGGATAGGAGGTTTGGAAAATATCCTGAAAAATAAAGTTTGAGGGCGTAACTTTGCGAGTCCTGAATTTTCCCAAGTGTTCATCCCCGGGGAATAAAAGCTTCGGGAGAATCCAAGACCCGTTGATTCACGAACTCCTTTATCCTTGCGCGATTCAAGACCTAACTTATAGCTAGGCTAAGCACCAGAAACAAAGGCCTCACGGAACAGCATTTTGAATACTCAGGATTGAGAAAGAATGCTGCCCCCACCCCCACCCAAAATGATGATTTCCAGCGATAAAAGAATGGTTAAAACATTCTTCCTCAAATTGAAAGAATTGACACAAAGAACTATCAGCACGTCTCGCATGCTTCCCGTGTGTTCATTTCACTTCAGTGAATTCATATAACAGCATTCACATAATATTTATAGCATATAGTACAGTGTATGTGTGTGAAATTTTAACTCTTAACTAGTATTTGCAAAGGGGAGAAAGAAGCTCCAGCATCCTGGGGAATAATCCGGTCGTGATTGAATGATGAAACTCATTTGATCGGTTACAATTAGAGGAGGCGACCAATGCGAGAAATCATTCCTGTAATTGAGAACAGGAGAGCAATTTGGTACCGGAAGTATAATTTGGAGGAAGGAGAATGGGTGTATATCCATCGGTCGTCGGCATTAGCCAGCCCTGAAGAGAAGGCCGTTAGGGGACCACCGCCAACGGTTTGTCCCTTCCACCGAAAGAGGTAGATAGACTGCCGAATTAAAAGTGAGTATTACTATGAGGGGAGCAGAATCAGGTATCTATTCACCTCAAGGTACTCAATCAGTACCAAATCACCACAGAAAAATTTTCACCACCGACGAAGGTCGAATCCGAGCGCTCCGTGTGAGAAGCCAGCACCCAAACCATACGTTAAGTAGATGGTACCGTGTTCAACTTCGTGAAAATTCCTCCTTTGGGATAATATGCGTTATGTAAAAATGTTGACTTTTATTATTCGATACCACCAGTTTCAACACTTAGGCATCATCTTGAGGTTGAAAAAAAGCGTTCTATTTTTACCTGAAGGTGATGCTCAAGCGTTGCGACTGATATCACCGATGAAAAAATAGTAAAAGTTATACATTTTGTAAATTATCATCCCATAATCATAAGCCTAATCCAACCATCCACCTAAATAGTTATAACTGAATATCGGTGAAAAATCTGGAAAAACACGGATTCCATGTATATATTTAAAGTTAAAAAGTATAAGTCTCTTTCTAATGCACAGTTGGCGTGATTTTCTAAAGTACTGCTTCATGTCTGAAGGATTAAATGTGCACTAATACCTGTGTAATATATTTGAATTTATTTAGTATATTTACCTATATTTTTGAGCCCAAAATAATATTTTGTCACCATATTTGCCCCATGGGTGATATCCATGGCAGAATAATTAAATATAGTCTCTTCTCTGGTTACAATCCTAGGATTAATCAGTAACAGTCTTCCACTTTATCCGATCTTGGGCCAATCTTTTCACTTCACTGTACGATTTGCAACCTAGTTCCTTCATCAACTGTCCCATATAGTCCAGTCTAGGTCTGCCCCTCTGGCTTTTTCCCTCTACTGTACCTTCTAGTATGGTCTGAACCAAGCTTTTGTGTCGGTTAAATATAGAATTGCATCATAAAAAAATTAATAGATTTAACGGGTTGCGAGCAATCTAGAATTCTTTGTAAAAATATGCCAGTACCCGATAGGTTCTAAAACGTTCGGGATCGTAAAACTTGTCAAAGATGCTCCCGATGTAGATCATTGAAGTTTCGCCGGACACGTGCGAAGCAAGTCGATCAGCGTCAGAAGCTGGGACTAAGACAGGCTGGGAGTCCAAAGTGTCTCCTTTCTGTGCCTCTAGGGAATTGCGAACGGGAATCCGATGGCGAGTCGGATTGAATCGTGGGATGAAATGGCCCGAAGGGGTGAGTGGGACGGGGGTGCAGATTGCTCAGCATCACGGAGGCGCCAACCCTCTCTGAAAACGGTCGCTTCCCGACGACCACCCGAGCCAAAATGCTCTTCTTAAAAGTGAACGGCTTTAATGCTCCAAGAAATTAGTTGTGAAGAACGCGTTCTCAGCTTGCGGTGCCAACAAGATGCACGAATTTAAGTTGCTCGGAGCGCTAATAACGAGCCATTGAATTTCATTTTTATGACTTTGCAAGTAAATCGAAAAATAATTCGAGGACCATACTTCACCTGAGTACTTCTGGTTGTACGGTGAAAATAACCATAGCACAAATGACGCAAGAAATATATATTTTAAAATTTTTGTTATAATTAAAGAATTATTATGACTTGGGTTTAAGGAGCGGAAATCGAAATTTAAGCGAAAATTATCTGCAAATATGTTTTTTACCCGGTATGACACCTTGATGTTTGTAAGCGACCATTATAAAAATGTGAAAAGTATCATTTCGCGATTATGGCGATATCTGTACACACATGATCGAATTATTTTGGAATATATGTCCAGTCTCTTAAGGCTACGTGTTAAAATGGCATGAGATGTCAAGAAACTATTAGGCAACATGCGATTGTTTCACTTTTATCCAAGCATATTACCAACCAGTAAGTCCGCGTTTCTTGCAAGTCTGTCCGTGGCTCAAACCACCTTAACAAGAACGCGCTTGTAGCTAGCAGCTCTAAGAAGACTAACTAAAACTTCCTCGAAGACTTTCGACTTGTCGCCGCTTGAATGTGAACTAAGAAAGCGTAAGACCAATGTAGTCCCCGAATCGTTGCGATATCCACTCGCAGACGCACGAAATTGATACCAGTTTTATCGAAGAAAATCAACTCAACATGGCTACTGAGCGAAAGTGTGCAATCAACATCCAATATTTTTTTGTGATTTACTTTACGCATGTTTCGATAAATTATTGTAACATCACCACCATATCCATTTTCTCCATGAATGAAACCAAACAAATTGATTTATTCCTACTGTTTCAGTTTGTACCCATCTACATTTATTCTCAGCCCAGGTTTACCTGACCTTAAGAAGCTCGTGACTTTATTTTCCTGTGAACGATCTTCGTTCCGCATTTTACATACTGATTTTCTAACGTACCTTCAAGTGCCTGTTCGTATGAACGATTGGCAATCCATTACCTGGTCATCAGTGAATCTAACCAACCACATCAATTCTCTTCTTCAATGTATGCTCACCCATCATAATGCGTCAGGAGAACGTAAAAGGAAGATTATCTCATTCCTTCACAGGGGAGCATTCTTACCCTGTCCGTCGGACGATTCCCCTCCGAAACTAGGACGCCGGCCGCCCATCAAACAAATAGCCTCCTCTGAGACCCTGACGAAATACCCCCGACGTTATCCCTATATGCTCCACACCCAGGTGCTCCACATACCGTTGCATCGTAGGTGATATGCGCCGTGCATGAGAATATAAACCACGATGAGCACAAGACGTAAATATTAGCCCCACCAGCCGCAGTGCGTTGACCCGAAGCATATCGAGAGCAAATACCGTAATTGGGGGCCTATTGTCAGACTGGCTGAACAAGAGACAGATGATGACTTAAGCATTTGAGTTACGAGATCAATAGGTATCGCTTCTCAGCCGTCCTTCACTAAGGAAATAATAGCTTCAACGTTCCCATGCGGCTGACGTCATACCGTATCGTGAAACACGCCAGGACACATTCGGTATACAGTAGTGAGCTGTTTACAGCTTCCTGACTATTCCCATACCTTGCAACGAAAACTTAATCTCATCTCTTAACCGCATATGACATGAAAGATTTTGGCAACAGATCTCACGCGATATTAACACGAAATCTGCATAGATTGAAACTCTTCGCCGATGAAATTTGAACTAGCGACCCTGCGATTCCTCGAACGCAGCGGTTACGTTGGTAAATTCTATTCTGTGAAGTCACCAAATGTGTTACACTTAAGCCGTACAAAATGACGAGTAAAGCCACTCTTCAACTGCGAGGATAAAATGCACCCACCGTAAGAGAAGGTGGGGAAATCGTCGATTTTTTCAATCCATCATCATATGCATACTCCATTATGAACGACCACCAATTATAAATCATCTAAAAATCATATTATCACATTATAAAGCAGGGGAATCAGGTTCCGATGCAATCAATATGATGTTAGAAGCGACGGACTTGAAACTTTAACATTTGCTTTGAAAATGAAGGGAATTATCAGTATTTTGCAGTGAAATAGCCTTCGCAGAGAACTAGTCAGACGCCTAATTTAGCCTGAAAGGCAACATAATAATAGGGTAGAGGTTCTCTTCAGAAGATAGTTTAGGTACTTACGTAGAAAAGAACGTAAAAGGGAATGTGGAACAAGAAAATAAAGCTTAAGTCTTGACATCGCACACCAGTAAGAATTGAAATATACAACAAAACAGACGGGCTTTGTTGAGTTCATGACCAATGAGAATTGCTTATAGAGCGTGCAAGGATCGATACAGAACGAACAGTCGACATGGAAGGATCACAGTGGATAGGGAAATTCATGTGGCGAAAAAAATCAATTCAACCAACTTTAAATTGCATAATTAACATTAGATCTAATGTGAAATCGTAAATTTTGTTTCGAAAAATACGATCAAACAAAATCCACTTTTTATCAGAAGTTAATTTTACAAATAAATTAGTTCTCCATTGCGGCCCCTTTCAGTTTGTGTCCGCAGTCGAGATTTTAAAGAACAAAATGCATGTATCAGATGGAAGTGATTTATGCAGTAAGAGAAAAGTACGAAGCCATCTGAAATCCGGTGAGCACAGTGGAATGGCATTCACTGAAAAGTGCAAGGACTTGGAAATTCGCGACAATTACTCAAATATCTCCATAAGGCGAAGGACGAAAAGCGAAAGACAGGCAATTCTCTTCCCGAGTCTTCCATTCAAATACCACATTCGATTCACGAGCAGACTTGAATGGAAAAATGGGGAACGAAAAACATCTCTAAGCTCAGTGGTCTATCACCGCGATCTCTTCGAAAAGATTCATCCCACCCGAGTTTCGAATAATGCATTCTGACTTTTCAATGAATGCCTCGATCGTTTAACCTTCTCCCACTCTTTTTAACCCGTATGCCATTTCAAGTGCCTCTTGGCTCTTTTCAAATTCCCTTCTGGTGAATATCAACGAATCATTTTTATTTTAAACGAGCATCTCATAGCTGCACTCTTCTCAGCCATCTAAGCTCACAAAGCTGGAATAATCGATATGCACTGAAGTACATAACAAAAATTAAGGCCAACGCCTCTCACATTGAAAACTGATTTATCATTGACATTTGGCCGAAAACATAAACGCAAGTTACATATTAAGGCTGCAATAATTTTTTCTAGAAACTAGTGATTCTAAATAAGATTCGTGAAATATTTTACTCATCTGCGAGGGTGAACATTGGTTGAAAATTAAGAGATAGATGGCCTTTTTATGATTTCGCCTCCGGCAGATGCTCGACCATTTCTCCTATATTTTCTTTACCAGTTTAACTTTAAGACCACTTTAACTGCAACGTGGCTCGAAATACACTCACTATATATGCACTCACTACATCACGAAATACTATATCTTCATTACGAGAGGGAGGCGAGCATTGAAAATCGGTACCTTGGAATGATTTTTCATGAAAATACATATCACATTCTCTTTCGTAAATGATACAGTTTTCCGCTGCGAATACCCATAAATGAATATCCAGCTGGAAGATAATAATTTCTGATCCCAAATTAGAGATATTACCCGCATATTCCTAAACTTGATACATCACTGTACAGCACCATTTCATGAGTCGGTTTACACAGTGGCGAACACAAGGACCCGAATTTTATCTTAACTTTTAAAGGTGTTAAAAATCAAGGAAGGAAATAAGAAGAATGAACACTTAGCACAAAACAATCAGAAACCTGAAATTCCAGTCATCCTATCTATCAACCTCTAATTCCACATTAAGCTTATGCCTTTTAAATGACTGGATTGGATAGTTGGGGAGGCGACCGACGGCTAAGGTCATTTGCACCATAGGGGACAGGTGAGGGAGGAAGGGTGGATAGAAACCCGGCGTCGGCATTAGCCTGCTCTTAACGAAAGGCGCCAAGGGGACCACGGTTTAACGTCTCATCCGACAGACGGAGTACTGTACTTGAAGTGTCCTCCACAAGACACACAAGTAGGGATCGGGTTTCCTCTGAAAAACATGCGCCCTTGCTGGGATTTGAACCCTGGCCGCCCTTTTAAATGAATTCCAGCCTTTATCCAAAAGACAATATTTCTTTCCCTTCGTTATCTTCCGACCAATTTTCATTCCATACCTTTCGTAACTCCACCAAAATCAGCTTTGGCTGTATTATCTTTACTATCTATTATTGCGTTATATGCGAATATATTGACTGTTTTCATTAGATTCCTCCTTTCGTTCTTTTCCACTCGCGTGTATTTCCACGTCTCTCTTTCCAATTCATTGTATCCTGTCGCAGTTCCCATGCAAAAGACACGGAAAATCTCACGAATCGTCTCGAAATAGTGGACGTGAAAGCCCGCTAAGACTTCTCATATCCCCAATGAGCAACTTGCGTGAATGGCTTCAAACGGAGTATTGATGCTGATTCATGTTAAATCGGACTCCACTTCACCGTACTCAGAGCAAAAAATACTCCAGCTTTTCATTGCTTTTGGACCAAACTGTCCAGCAACCGTGAATAAACTGACGCGTATTTCCATTAAAATTTATTTAAAAAGGTTACAACTTGTCCCCACGCTCTATTCAACTATTCACGACTGAGTGAATCAAACCAGAATGGGTCATGCACGAGTGCCCCCCTCTCTCTCTCGAATGGCAAGTGACCCACTCTGTCCGCCCTCCAGGGGATGATGGCCAGGGTAGGTCAGCCGGTTAGGGTCATAAAAGCCCACCCGGGGAGGGAGGACCCCGTGGGAGCGGAGAGGATAAAACAAAATGATGGGTCGTTTGGGCCGTCCTGCCCGGGGCATCCGGGAATCGCCGGGCGAGAGAGATTATCGGATTGACGGAAAGGAACTCGAGCAGAGGGGGCTCTCAAACACCGCCAGACTTGGCGCCATCTCTTCCGGACCCTTACATTACTCCCTTATGCTCAGGGAACGGCGAATTTCGGCTCTGCAGGGCGATGAGAACAGGGTAAAAGTGTCGAAGGCCGAAGTTCCCACCTTTCCCTTCGAACCGTTTATCCCTTATATGTGTTTTTGCATAACTTCTTGCCATTTTGCTAACTTCGAGTTATCTTATAAGAATGGAGTTAGAATATCTTAACTTTTAGTAGGTAGAAACATTACTGAGTTATAATGATAGCTATAATGCTGCGGGCTATGACTCAATATAAGAATAGCGGAAGCATTCGTGCAGAGTAGTTCCTCTCTCATACTGTCACAATTAAGCCACGTGTACGCCGACACAAAGTCAGCTAAATGAATTCCGGCCAATAAGCACGTTTCGGTTCGTAACTAACGCATGGCTCAGCATCTCAGAAGCGTCGATCACAATCGCTAAGTCAGCAAGCCGACAGATTATAACTCGAAGGATGGCTCTGATTTTGAGGGAGGCTTCACTGACAACTGAATTTAGCCGGAATTCAAATGCGCAAAACTTTCTTCATGTTTCAACAATCAACGTCTACAATATGGGCAGATGCCAACCATTGCGGCAGCTCGACGACTACTGATGATTGAAATTTAAAACGCCAACAGAGAGCCCCATATACGATAATGATGGAGAATGAAACATGTGGAGTATACTTATAGCTACATTAAATACAATTATTGTTAATAAATTATTGAGATTTTAAGGTCAAATAATTTTCAACTAAAGAATTCTCATCGAATCGTCGCTGTGTTACATTTAATTGCTGATTTCCATTACCATTCAAATTTCCAGCAACATTAAACTAAGTAAAATCACATGACTTTGTGAGCCTATTGAGTTTGATATTGTGGTTTATATTTTTTTAACGTTATACAGGATTTTGTGTCAAGAAAGTTGAATGCTATTGTAAATTAGCATGTGAATGTAATACTAAATCCCTGAAGAAGGTTTAAAATTAACCGAAAAGTCAACTGCGAAAATTCTCTCGTTAAAAAGTAAATGGCCATAAACCACATTATTATATGAACGAGAATAATCGATAAGTGCTCGAAAAACTTGATGGATCAGCCACAATGTGAAAGAGATGGATGTTCAACTCGCGAATAGTCGAGAAAACATCGGTCGGAGAAGTAGAGGAAATGTATAATCACACTGAGAGCTGAACACATCTTAAAAGCGATGCGCACACAAAAAACAAAGGTTTGACCGACTAACTCTACACGTACAATAAACACATACAATAAAAAAGAATAAAGTTTATCGTACGAACCAACTGAAGTTAAGAGAAATATCATTAGATAGGGAAGGAATGAGGGCTGCAGCCAAACCAATCTTATGACTGATCGACCAACGATGAGTCGACACAGAGTATTACAACGGAATGTGGGGGCGTCGAAAACAACATCGAGGCAGTGAAGGAGAAGGCGGAAGCTTCGGGCGGAAGGAAGACGGGAGTTTAGAAGGAGGGTTGTTCGAGTAACCGCCAAAGGAGCGTGTGATGAAGAGAGTTTAAAATTGCCCCCCGGTGTCCTCCTCTTCCCTCATGATTCAATGTGCTACCCCCCCCCCCCCTCGAAAATAGATTGCCAACCCTTCCCCCGACCCCAAAGACCGCAAAGAGCCTTAACTAACGCCAGGGATGCGTCGACAAACTCTCCGGGCACTCGACTATCCCGACAACATCTCCCCTCTTCGCTCACACACTTCACTCGCAGGCGCAGGAAGTCGGGAAGACTTGGGCACCGATATCCCTGCACAATATGAACTCTAAGGATGGCCCACGTGCTATGGCCCCATTCTCTGAAGTTTCCTCTTAGACTTATCATTAAAGGTGATCTGCCGGTTAAGAATTGGTAGGTTTAAATGGGGGAAATGAATACTTGTACTATCGCCTACAACCCTTGACCCAAGCCTTGACTCATTACAGGAATTCATTCTTCACTTTGGCATGCTTCATTACCCTCTTAATACCGTGACATACCTCACCTTCACACCTCGAATAAGTCGCGAGCATTTAGGACCGTGGTCATAAAGACTTAACCAAAAAAATAATAAAATATAAAGAAAACCTGCACACTTCGTTAAAAACTGCTACGAGCAAACATATAGAGTTTCACAACTTTAACTGGGATTAAGGTGGGAGCCCCTAGAGATTTGGAAGCTGGTATGTAGATGTAGATAGATACCTTTCCCCTTCAATAGTTTTGCAAACTGAATTTGATGTGAAATGCGCCGAAAGACGATACTATGAGAAATGTAGAAGAATTTGCAACTTTTCTGCTACATTCAACTGCCATTGTAGAGAAATATGTCACTTTTACACAATTGTAGGCATGTGTGCGTACAAACCTAAAGAAAGGTTTACGCAACTGCTGAATCCATATGAATTCCACGACTGAAACCCATGGCATGTCAGCCTAAAAATCATGACATTCCACGGCACTTGATCGCCAGACCTATATGTTTATAACTTGAGCAAGTATTTAAGGACTAACAGAAAAAAACTCAGCTCAATTTACTCATTGCCACTTGATCAAGGAATAATGGTAAAATTGACGCTCAAAATTATCTAGAAAAGTAGAACTGCTTGTACTCATTTAAATTGAGTTGCATAAGTAGGCAGTGAAAGTCTTTGAAACACCTAAGATGACAGAATTTGTAATAAACATTTAAAAAGTGGACTTCGCATCTCTTTGATATTAAAACCAGGTTTAGTAGAATTGAAATGAATTTTCCGTCATCAAATTAGACTAAAACCTTTTAGGTTTGAAAATTGAATATTCGATAAAATAGATTTCTGCGCGGACGATGTAACGAGAAATATTCACACAAACTGCGATTATTGAGGTACGTAACTACTGCGGTTCACTCCTTCAATATACCTATAAACTTACCGTATTTAGGCATGAGTTTATTTTCAACTAAAGGAATGCCAAATTTCACATCCCAATCCTCATTTAAAATTTCTATTCGGGTGCATTTCATAAAAGGTTCAAAATTATTTTCAACCTTACTTTAGGTTAACGCCGATTCTGAATACTTCTCTTTGTATTTTTACAATTCCCGTAAAGATCTTCGAGATACAACTTATCTTACACATGTTCAGATTAGTTTTTTAAAAAGTATTCTACCGGTTAAACGTAGGTTTTTATAAAAGTAAGAGAAACTCTACCCGATTATTTACACTTTCAGAGCCCTATCTACCTCTACAAGTTCCTTTTTCTCCTTAGCATGCGCCCTATCTAATTCATTCTGTCTATAAAATATATCCTCATCTTTGAATGACTTTCACATTCTAGGAAATTCATAGTCTGGAAAGTACTCCCATTTCCCAACGGAATTCTTAGCGTGATATCATCACGTCAACTACCTCCCGTCTGGCTCCCACCCTTCGACCTATCTGGAACGGGTGGCCCGGGAGTGATCGTAATTGCTCCCGCCAGTCCAGCTCTTGGAGTCATTGGAACGCGCAAGCCCTTCCACTATGTCAAGGTAGCTGTAAAGTAAGTCAATCACCTGAACTTGTATTTTTCAGACCAATTATAATATTTTGGCACACGAAGTCGAGAGTCGATGTCACTAAAGGTTCAACTGTTGAACTATGTATTTAATAACGACCCAAAATCAGGCGTTGCTAAACACATCATTGAAACTGTACACCGTAGCAATTTTTTACTAAAGGTTTTACATGCAAATGACTAAGGTTTTAAACTAGATTTTTTAGAAAATTTTGAAATTGCTAAGAGACAAGGTGTCCTTGATGTGTTCCTTTTAAATGATTTTTCTGTTTTTAAATGTTCTCCGTTCACCTCCGTGTTACACCCGCAGTCCCTTCGTTCACCTTGACGTGGCTTACTCCAAATACCCTCACTTCTCCTCCTCCTTCCCCCCTTTTTACTTAAACTCTACCCCTCCCCCGAGAATTTGGTATATATGAACGACCAATGAATGAATACAGACCATATTCATATTTTATTTTTTAAGTTAAGCTGCTGTAAGAAGGATTAAGCAAATAGTGTAGTATTAATGGTTTGGTAATATACTTTTATACAACGAAGTCTCAGTAATAAAATGAAAATATCTGCATAAGTCTTTAACTTGTTTTTTTTTCATTCGGTGCATGTAGGACTCCAAATCGAAAGGTTTCCGTGATTCTGAAAAAATGGCGACGGTGACAATAGAAATTTTTTTTGAAGTTGAGAACTCATACAAACTATACACTGTTAATTTTTTGATGAGATTAAGGAGTGCGATATCCCTCATTTTTCAAACTATGTTTCTTTGGAGTGCATATACAAAGCATTTCCTATGCAAAATGGCTGGTATTTTTTGGCAAATATCTCGGAAAGTAAGGCGGTAAGGGGCTGATAATCTGAAATTTTTGGAAGGGTGAGAATTTGTTCTTAAAAATGAGACCAAACTCATTGATTTATACGTGAAATGATATCTCACTCAAACCACCTAAATAGGATGAAAGATTTTATTGGAAGCGGAGTGAACCGTTATTTTTAGCATCCGATCGTTTACATTCCTACGCGCGTATATGCACTCCTTCAAGTCGATCGAGTGAACGATTCAGACGGAAAAGTTTCCTTACCTCCGCCCAAACTATAACTTCACCCGCAGTCATGGTGACTCGAGGTGAGGGGTGACCTCACTCGGTGGAAGTTGGAGACCACGAAAAAAAATTGCCGGCTCTCTTTGAAACTGGGGCAAGTCTGAGGGGTAAAAAAATATTAGCTAGGCAGCTGACCCCTTTCCGCTGGAAACATTTTACTCTGCTCCAATTCAGGCCGTGCTACCCGCAAACGCATAGGCCTACAGTATGTCCCGGGCGCAACACACAACGGGGAGATTCACCCCGCTTACTTCCCGGGGTATTGATCTGGACCGGTGTCCCTATTTAACCCGGTTAGGATACGGGGACGGGCAACAAGGACCCTTTGCCGCCGTTTTACGCGCGTCCCATAAAAGTTCTGTCGACACGTGTCCAGGTCATACCCCTCTCCGACGTGGAATAGGTGCTGGGAGACAAAAGAAGGCCACCCGCCGCACTGGGACGACAGCGAAAGAATGGAGATCAAACTTCCCTCCAATCCGTTGACAAAATAACCTTCGGTGGGGAGTCAGATGAAATACCATAGGAAACCCTTACATCTGAAACGTCAGTCGCCAACCCATAAGTGCTTCCTAGTCATCAAAAAATTGGTTTTAAAAATTAACTTAGAGTATTTACGCTTCTGAAGTCTATCAGTGCATCATTCCGCTTAACCATTGCTCCTCATCCCAAAATATAAAAAATATACTGTAATTTTAAGAGGGCTTCTTAACTCTACCTGAATCTATCCGTAACGCGTTTTAGTTTTCTTTCGTACTTAACTATCCTGAGACTTTTAGCTAATTAGTGTGGTGTACAATATGTCTTTTACTTTGAGAAAATACACTTTGAACTGACAATATTAAGGATTATTATCCACGCTTAACGTGAATAAATCGTAATGTAACTCACTCCCTGAGGGTAAAACAATTTCTTCCCTTCTATAGCGTTTATAAAAATAATCTAATGGTACTATTCCTCCTTCAAATAACTTCCCAGTTTACTCAGTCCACCAATCCCACAGCAACTCAGCACACCGGTAATAAGAAACCAAAAAAAAAAAGGACACGCAAGGGGAAACATGGATTTGAAATCAACATGCGTGCACTTCTAAGCATTCTCCAGAAAGCGCAAGCTTATCGCTCAAATGTTTATAGCATTACTTAATTTATATACTCTCATTCAATGCACTAGTTTCCCTTATATCCTCCATCAATCACAACTGTCATTGTGTTGTTCTCTCCAAATTTTTTTAAGGATCAGATGTTTTTGCCTACAACATGAATCAAAAGAGTTAAAGAATTCCAGTGACAGAATCTTTCTTATTTCCAGAAGTATTTCACCTCACCTGGATAAATTAGTATGTCATGCACGTGGACTATCTCAGGACAGAGTGATTTAGAATTGCTCTACTGTTAAAACAATATTAGCGCATATGAGAATTCTTCGTCGGGGCACCAAAATCTTTAAGATTTTCCAGCATTACAAGGGGTAGCAAAACATAAGTTCTCTTTTAGGTCATTTAAAACGATTTTTTACGACATATTAAAATAAAAATCCATTGCCATAATGGCACAAAATGCAATTTCTAGTAAATACAAAAAATTCCAACGTAAAAGGTTCACTTTACCTCAACAGCCTTAACAGCAGTGTCGCAGTACGTTCCTCATACAGGTATGGTCACCCACAAAATGCGATGCTTAATGTATATAAATCAAACTAAGCTCTTCGATTCTTCTCCATGATGATTAGCCACCAACTAGATGACTCTCCACAGAAATGGAGCTTGAAACTATAGCTGCATGAAGGAACTTTACTCAGCCCCAAGTGGCGAATGTACGTTTAATGATTATTAAAAAAAGAAATGGTTGACTTCCTTAGTGAAAACGAAATAATTGTTATAAAAAAACCGCATCGTCACAGCAAAAAATCAATACAGCTCTCGTTAGGCAAAAAACCTGCTGAAACGACTCAACGATGACAGTAGTATCCAAGGCAGAATGCAGCTTAAGGTATTTTCAGCGAAATTTTTCTCTTGTGCCCTCTGAATGTTTCAAGGGCAATGCTGAAAGGTAGTGAAGTCGTTAAACGTGGAGATTAAAAATAGCGAGGAGAGTCTTGGTCACATTGAATACATAATGCACTCATTTCTCAGATAGCATGAATTTAACAGCTTTTATGACGATTTTGACCAAACTTCAGCAAAAGCCTCGGCGCCAAAAGATTTTCACGTTCCCTTGATTAAAAAAATTGCACACGGGGTGGTTGAGTTTCACCTTGAACAAAACTCGAGCATTTGATCCCGCGTGAGGATGGAGAGCTCCCTACTTCCAGTTCAGGTAACTACGAAGGGATATGAAGCAACCTGGAGGGGTTTAAAGCCTCGCTAATGACTTGATCAGGGCACACTCAAGTTTAAGCTTCCCCGTCTGAAGATTTGCGAACAAGCTCCTCCACGGAGTTAAGTCTCAGACGAGAGTTGCCCCACAGTCGCATTCAAAGTGGTCCCGGTGACCTAAAATCTTCGTCGTTAACTCACGGGAGGTTCAAGATGCCATATCACCCGATATATTTTATGGCAACATAAATACCAAATGCTTGGCAAACAACCACAATAGCATGACAAACCGTGCGGTTTACACTCGTGGACGAATTTATCAATATTATTAAACAAGAGGGTTACAAGTTGGTTATTTTCCAGTTAGTACCAATAATATAATACATTGCAAACGTTTGAATGGCCAATCACCAGCATAAAATAATATATATCAAAAGAAAAAAATAGACATTATAAAATCGACAAATCAAAAATAAACTTTCGGCGCCTTTTCTTAAAAGCATTAATATTACTAAAAAATTCTGCAGGAAGACTTTCAATCAACGACAGTCCTGTTGAGGAATAACAATTTGTTTACGTTGGTCCTTTGCTACCGATATCTCTCCTTATATTGGTGATATTTCCTCCCAATGTGGTTAGGTTTTTCTACTGTCTTTCTCCATTCCCCCTTTTCTCAGTTCCGATGGCAGGCATGGGGGGATGCCTTTTATCTCTGAAGTGAGCGGAACAGTACACAGGGTCCATTTTATTGTCTTTTCCTTCCTAGAGAGTCCCATTCCAGTACTTTGAGCAGTTTAATAGAACTCTCTGTCCTATTATGCTTCTCCAGAATATACCTGGCTGCCTTTCTTAGATCATTCTCAATGGGAATCTATTTGCTTATCTTCACGTGAGTCCGCGATTAATGACGCATATTCTATTGGCTTTATCAGAGGGTTATTTGCCTTTTCCTTAGTGGTTGTTTGGTTCCCCCTTAAGATTTATGATCACACAATGTAAATGTTTTAAATGATTTTTTGCCTCCCAACGTAAATCTTTTATTGAATTCACACCTAAGTATTAAAATCTATCACTTTTAGGAATAATTTTTCCTGAAAATATGTAGTCTCTTCCAGCTGTATTTAACTCATTGCTTAAAGTATTTTCACGCCTTATTTATATTCATATGATTCTATTGTTTAGAACCATGTCAGTCATTTTATTCACACAATTTTGAAGGACTTCAATATCGCTGCCCTTAACCATTTTCCTGTAGATAATGCAGTCACGGCCAAAAAGTCTTCCGTGGAGTTTTTCTTATTCGGGAGATCATTTTTGTAAAGCAAGAACAAAAGCGGACCGAGAACGCTACCTTATGGGACCCCCGGACATACGCTAATGATGTCGAGTGAAAAACTTCTGATGGGTTTAAGACAAAATAATATAATTAATTTCACCAAATACGAAATTAAAACTCAAATTAATAAACCCCACGCTAGTATCTGTTCCACAAGGCTTCGATCTTGGCGAGAAAAAGAATTCTAGAGAACAATAGAGTAGAATGAATACGTCTCTGTAGAAGAATGAAATCTTGCTTGAGAAAGAGTTCCAGCGGCTGTCAAGTTTGTCCAAGACGATACCGAAGCTGACAGAAATGGAGCCAATTAGCAAGCATGTCCAAATCCGTTTGGGGAAGGAAATCGCGAGACCGGAAAATCAGTGATGGTGGATGGTCCCTCGTTTAAGTCACACATTCTCGAAATATATGCTTCTTTCTAAGCCAAATCAGTACATTTAAACTGTGTTATGATTTAGATGGACTTGGATAGTAAAGGTATTCCCTTCTCCATCTAAACCTACCTTAATCACCCGATCACCTCTTAAAAAAGTATTAGGCAGATGACAAGTAAAAGTGAGTTGCGATATCCATCCATTATGACCGCTTGAAAGATTTGTCTAGAGTTGCATTCCAAAACAGAGAGGATTTCTTGGTTCGGGGGGGAATTACAATTCCTTCGTGTGGAGAAAGTTGGTAAAGAAAATGAGCCGAGGACTCATTGACGGGAAAACCTGGAGGAAGAGATTGACTGGCAAGGAGCGTTAATGCATCGAACGGCCGTAAAACGTGCTGCATAATCAACAGGATAGGTTGAAAAGAGGTTCGCCGAGCGTCAGAAGGTGAAATTAATATGCCGGTTAGGGGGGATTAGCAAAGGAAAATGATCGAAAACTTGCATCACAAATTATTTATGACACAAAATCTACTTCGGGACTTCATTCACATGAAAATATTAACAGCTCCTTTTCATATTCCATGCATGCTCACTGAATTTATGTCAAAGGTTATCATTTATTGTGAAAACGACGTTCTTCGAAACAAAGTTATTCTAAGGAAAATACTCACTAAAAGCTGATATTATCAATAGTTGATTCTTCTTGTATCTATACAATTAACACAATCGAAAATTGGAGCTGCGCCGGTCTGTACACTGTTGCATAAGAAACCAAATAAAATAGCCCCCAATAATTATTAAAGAGGGACAAGTTAAACCTCTAATTGAGTCATAAAATGTAAAGGGGAAAGTTATAATGCCATGATATGGGTAGTTCATTGCATGGCTTAGAAAATAAGTACTTTATATAGTAATCGGAGGTACTAGGAAGTCTTGTCCTTCGACTAAGAACTACGCGGATCGAATTATACGCTCTTTTTTTCCTCTGCAAACCACCTCGCAGTTAAGATGAAAACAATGCAAAGCAGCAATAACTTCAAATAAAACATATCAACATGCGCATTGAGCACTCGTACCACACACCAAAACAAGAAAAACGGAGGGCAGCTAGATTTGTTTAAACTTGTTATGATAAGCATAGTAGTATTACAAAATTGTTGAGGGAATCAGGGTGGGAATCTCTATCCGATCGAAGGGAGAAATATAGGTTAAATCTTTCACGAAAGTTTGATGTAGACTATTTTTTGCACGATGTTCAAAATATTTTGCTAGAGCCAAACTATTATGGTAGGAACGATCACAGGACTAAGATTAAGGAAATGGACTGCAGAACCGATGGATTTAAGATGTCATATTTTCCACGTACAATAAGGGACCATAATAGTTGTAATTGATCAGTTCTAGGATACTGCCTTGGTTAAATAGGTTTTTTCAGTAGTGGTCAGTATCTTAACATGAATTGTAGATACTAACTTCGCATGCAATCTCCCGCATGATATATTCATACATGTCTTAGTACCTTGTAGGGCTATTTATTTGTCGCATTAATAATACTAACCAGTAGTTGTATCTTGAATATATATAGTGTGCTGCTCGGTAGCATGTTCCTCTACGTATCACTCTCCTGGTTTGTGGTCTGACTGCGTACCGTTGTCCTTACTGCTTTGGCATTCGGGGGAACGTGCGCGGTTCTGATTTGAACTGGGATGAGTGCCGCATGCCTGGTGTGGAATCACCCCGTGCCACACACCCTAGTGGTGGCTTGCGCGGAATTTTGTTGATGTAGATGAAGAATAAATGGTGCCCTCGCATCCCACGTGCCCTTGGATCACGCATATCCGGGGCTACGAAACGTAATGAAGATGGACTGTAAGCAGGCGACCTTCAACCCTTTAGGTGGAGTTCAAGGATCGACCGTGAGATGCCGCGTTTAGAGCACGCGCCGAATTCATTTCAACCCGGGTTCATTCTCAAATTCAGGGACCCTGCCGATGAAAATTTCCCAAGGGCGGATTCGACGGCCGCGCTCTCCTGCCCTCTAGCGGATCCAGAGCGAGTGACGGATCAAGGTGACGATCGAGTGACATGAAAGGTTATATTCACGCAATTAAGTTGGATGTAGGGTTTATGAGGTACATCGACGGTAATTGTCATTTGCGCCATCCTTAGCAAATTGATAACATTAGATAGAAGATACGGCAGTCACATGTCGGATAAAAATGAAAACTTTTGGATACTTTTAAGACATTTAGAATTAGTAATTCTTTCACCGCAAGGAACTTAAAAAAATAATAAATACTATCAATTAAGGTTCCACTGATGCAAATTTTGTATTATTGGTAACATGATTTAAAGTTTTTCCGCCACACTTACTACACCGTATAATGAGATACCTACATCTATACACGCAAAGTTGAAGATTAGCCTAAAAACCTATACACATTTAAATAAAAGAATGTTTCATCTAAATATGAAAAATTGACAGTGAAAATGTGTAAATGTACATTAAATAACTTTTTTATCCCAATTATATGTTACTCTGAAAGATGACTTACTCATTTTGACTTCGTCAGCAGAGCACGGCAATCATATCATCCAGTAAGCGAATTATATGGGAAAACTAACTAAACAAGTATTCTAACTGCGGTTAATAGCATAGTTACGCTTATGCTTAAACCGGTAGCCGTTATTTCGAGGATTTGAATGATATAGAGTTCAGCGATAGCTTTCCTCCGTCTTGGCAAAAGGGCTATGCTGGTTATATCTAAAATGTACAATCTTAAATCTTTGATGGCTTGCGTCACCCCAGCAGGTTTGATATTAAGGAAAAGGAATATTCTTCCGAGTGCTTAGGTCAACATGGATTTTCAAAAAAGCACATCGATATTATGCTAATGTCTATGAAAACGGGTTTTCACAGGGTTGTAAAGAAAATTTAAAAAAACAAATTCAATGACGTTAGCTCAACGATAAAATCTATTAAAAATTGTTATTATTCTTCAAAGACTACTGAGTAAGATATTAGATTTTAATTTTAATAAAGTCAATCTTCGGAGGGAGTGTTTTTGAAATAAGCAATTGTTTATTGCTGGGGCGAAAACAAACTACCCTTTCCAGGATATATCGCTTTAGAAGAAATTGGTTTAGTGGAGTTAGTTTTCAAAGGCTGACTCACACACTGATTAAATATCTGATCTATACATGCTGATCGTGATAGATCCGGAATGTTTTCCTCTGCTGAAGCAATCTCAATGAAATTACCTGTTGAGCCATAAGTAGCATTTTCTCGTTCTTTTATCGCTTGCCTACTTCCTTTGAGTGAGAACTGCCACACTTCCTCTAATGACTTATCGATAGCTTCTGCGAGTCCAGATTATATTTTTGTGAGATTCAATACAAAAGTTTCACTAGTTTAAAGGAACGATGGACTTCCGTCAATGGCATCCGAATTTTCCTTTGAGTGAGAGAGACACTTTTTCTCAAATGTCTTATCAGCATTTTCTTCGGTCATAGAGCATTCTTTTGTGAGATTCAATAAAAATGTTTCACTTATGCTTAAGGAAAAATTGACTTCGGTCACAGACAGCTGAAATATATAGCAGATATTAGAATATTCTGCCGCTGCGTTAAATTTGGATGTAGATAATCAAAGGTATTTGATCTAATGAATGGTTTGTCCTATAATTATTATTCCTTATACATAGCGGAAACTTTTATCCATACTAAGCGGGAACTTTTAGCCGCATTTTCTTCGGTAATCCATCCATTTTTCCTACGATAAATACCTTTTAAACTTTTCGTATATTTTTCTTATTATGATGCCGTCTGAGATTCCTATTCCTCTCCCACGCTTTCGAAGTATTTTCTCTTCTACCATTCAGTTTTTTTCTTGAACAATTATCATTCATCATGTCGTTACCCCTCAGTACTCCTTCTGGCCAGATTTTCTCTCTCCTTTAAATTTCTCCAGTCGGCGTCCTTACCACTAATATCATATTAAGCACTTAGTCACAGGCTTACCCTCCCAACTATCTCACCCTCTCCTCTCCCAAATTCTGACTTTGAAACCAGGGGCACGATCGCGGTTCTTCATAACGCACGCTAACGGAATCGTTACATTTTAAAATTTCGGTCATACGAGAAACAACGCAATGGTCAGTATTCAAAATATCTTCAAACATAAGTTTTAAAGAATTGAGTGCGAACTGATAACATAATCTATAACCGTTTCCCTCTCTTGCGGCTTGAGTTTTGGTTAACGATAATGCAAACGCGGAAAAAGGAACCGTAAACCCACCCCAGTTATTTTGCTATAAGAGGTCCTCCTAACATGGCAATCGCGCGCAATATATTTCTTGTATTATGTGATTCAATATTAAAATTAGTTCCATTTTGCATTTTTACCGAGAGTATTTTGCTGCCTCTACTATTACTGCCTCCACCGCTGCTAGACCTAAGTTTTCGGCGTGTAAACTGCCTGACTGATTAATTCAATATGGCCTATTGCTAATTTTAATGGCTCCCTGAGCTGTTGTCCCGCATGGTTCCATCAGTTCACTTCAATAACCTGTGCCTTCCACGATACTCTCCTTGCCAAACCGATTGAGATAAAACTAGAAATGACTTTTCCTAATCGTTATTCTTGGTCAGATAACGCATACTTGATCTTCGCCTTCTTTGAATAGGTGAGAAATAATATCTATTTGTTTATGCCTGTAGGGTAGACGACACGATGAGTAAATTACCATTTTTATTTGAAGATTATGGACTGTGGATCCCCGCTTACTCCTTAACACTAGAACCGCCGCAGGCTTTACTACAATCGCCACCCTGTATAGTACTCCATTTCTTTTGATAAATATTGGAGCTCCACAAGGTTGCGGTCGAGGGGTGCGCAACTTCTGAAACAAGTGAACCGCATTTCTATTTCAGCCATCTCTATTCATTTCCATCCATTTCTGTCCATTTCCGACCATTTCTGTCCATTTCTAACCATTGCTGTCCATTTCTAGCCATTTCTAACAATTTCTGTCTATTTCTGGTCATTTCTAACAATTTTTGTCCATTTCTAACAATTTCTGTCCATTTCTAACCATTTATGTCCAGTTCTAACCATTACTATCAATTTCTGTCCATTTCGCGATCATTTTTCAACAAGCGTACACCATTTCTCAGAGTTGCATACCCCTTGGTTGCGGAGGAAATCACTTGGTCAGTGTTTTGTAGTTTTCGAATTTTACACCGATTTCAACCCCTAATTGGTGCATTTTCCGCAATGGCGCATACCATCCGTGACTGAGACGTTAAACCCAGGGTCTCTCTCTCTCCATGGACCAGAGTGTAGCAGTGTCCGTAAACCTTCGCCTGTCGTACTCAGGCCACTCCCCCTTCCACACCCGCCTACCAGTCCCTCCGTCCTCCGCTTTATCCAGCGGATTTGATCCGACGGCAAATTGCCGCGCCACAAATCATACCGGCAGCCGCCGCACCGCGACCCAACCCGCTTCCGCGCCCACTCTCTCTCTCTCCGCCGCTGCCGCTCCCTCCTCCCACACCCGCCCACAACCAACCACACTGCCATTCCACCTCATCCCCGCTTTTCGGGGCCGCCGCGCCGTTTCGCAATGGGAAGCCTGGATCTCTTGTCGAGCCACCGAGGAAGTTGTCATTACTCCACAAGGTTGCGAGGATTTTGGCTCAAAAAAGCGTTTTCGCGCACCGCCTTAAAGGTGATTCCAGACTGAAGAGAATGAAATACCGTTTAATTTATATTCCATCCAATTGTAGGAAAACTTGTCCCCTATCTGATGTAAACACCACAACGTTGCCTTTCCTCGGGATTTACTTGCCAATAAAACTTGAAATTGGATGGATTTGAATCGAAGAAACACGAGGAACGTGGTGTTTTTCCATAAAATATAAGTGCCATTTCCGTGGAAAATTAATATTGGCATCATAGTACCTTATTTTTTTAAGACATCAGTAAACTAATGCGGTATTCGATTTTGAAAATAGGGCGAATCTCTAGCAATTGCACTACAATCGGCTCCTGTGGCGGTAAATAGAGTGCTCAATAAAGGAGGAACCTTCATCTTAGGCCCGATGCTCGAAAATCTACTAAAATTTTAACAAGTATAATAAATTAAGAATTCTGATATTGAATGGTGGCAAAATATTGCTAGGCCACTGGTCATTTTGTGCCAAAATTTCCCCCCCTCCCACTTTGCAAAAACCACTTTGCCATAAAAACCACTCCGCGAGTATTTTGGCGAAGAGTGGTTCTTTTGGCAGAGTGGTTTTTGCAAAGTGGGAGGGGGAAATTTTGTTACTCCTTTGTCTACCGAATACGAATTAAATAAAATGTAAAATATCACACTGGAAACTCTCTTCTTAAATCGGAGGTCAGTTAGATCTAGTTTTTCGCACACTGTTTGCAAATAAATTACCCGACAGACGTTACTAGTTATTCGCCAAAATAAAAATATGCTTCACGTTAAAAAATGAAGCTTACTCCTCTGAACCAAATGTCAACAGCTAACCCTCCTGAATTGCAGTGCGGGACATTCGGAATGAAGATAAATCATAAGAAAATAAAAGTAATGAGATTCTCTAGGATAAAGAAAGCGAGGCTTGTGATTAAAGTTGGAGAGCACAAACTCGAGCAAGCAGAACAATTAAATTACTTAGATAGCACGCTAAAGGAAAACGGTCATAGTAGCAAAGACACAGAAGAGACTGGCGCTAGTGAAGGAGGCGTCTGGTAATAGAAGGGAGCTGATGACGGGGACAATGGGTAAGGATGTGAAGAAGAGGCTGGTGAAGACCTTGATATGGAGCGTAGCGTTGTATGGAGCAGAAACGTGGACCCTCAGAAAGGAGGACGATAATAGGCTGCAGAAGTTTGAGTTGTGGGTGTGGAGAAGGATGGAGAAGGTTAGGTGAACGGAGAGGAAGACTAACAAGGAAGTCCTTGAGATGGTGGGCGAGGAAAGGAAACTTCTGGATGAAATCCGGGATAGGCAGGGTAAATGGCTAAAGGATGTAATAAAGGGTGATGGGTTGCTGAAGAGTGTGATAGAGGGAAGGATGTTGGGCAAGCGGGGAAGGGGAAGAAAGAGAATAGGTTTCATGGACGGGATGAAGAAGGGTAGATCTTATGCAGAGGCGAAAAAAGGTATACTAGAGGGAGATAGGCCCCTGAATGTGTGGAAAACCGGGAGGAGACATTCAACAAAACCTACCTTTACCGGTAGAATACATTTTTTTTTAATCCTCCTGGATAGGGTTCTTTAGGCGGACAAGGCACAGTGCACTTATCAGCGCACAATATCTGAAACAGCTAGACAAAGGTTCTGACGCCACAGAGAGCAATCTAAGACACTGGCCATCGTATGATAGGCCAGCGAATGCTAATTGATCAAAGTCATGAACGAAATGTCAAATGTCAAAGTTATTTACTGCCCCAAATAACCTAGTGACCTTATCGATTACTCGTACTAAAAGAGATGCCGTATTAAATGTTCTATTGGAGAGGCGCTAAGAAATGTTGGGTCACTAGTTAGATACATTCAGTCTGTTGTTTTCACTATGGTGAATCAAACAAAACCGTGTTTTATCGCAAAAATATGAAAAAAGGAATAATAGAACGCTACTGGCAAGTGGAGGGTTAGGAACCACATGACAGCAAACTTACATCAATGAGTCACAAGAAAATATTCCTTAGATTGAGATTTTTCAATGCTGAAACGTATTAAATGGATGAAAAAAGGGGAATTCAGGGTGCCCACGTTAGCTAAAAGCAAAACATTGATCACGCTAAAACCCATCAGACTTCATAAAATTTCTTTCAATCTAATAAATATTAATAATGGGTAATAAAAACAGGCAAACAAAAAGGCAGTTAGCCCAATAAAGAATAAGCAAAGTTTCCTCTTAAAACCGTCGCACTTCTTCAAATCAAGTACGCCAATTCACAACTAGGCTTTGGTTCCTGATTTTCTACTATCTGCGATTTTCATTCGTTTCCAATTAGTGTCTATTAATGGAGAGACAATAGGTCATACGCACTCCAAGACACTCTATAGAGCCTACACATTTCTCTAACGTTTATAAACATAAACCACCGAAGCATTTCAGAGTTCACATTATGTTTTTTAATCCTACAGAGATGATTCCGCCTCCGAAGTCACTTAAAAAGTCCCTAAATATCTGATCAAAGTTGTTAAAATAGGTATAAAACACAAATAAATAACAAAGAAATTCCTTCCCTCAGTGTTAGCATTTAATTTTCTCATTCGTAAAATGCACTCAAGCGTGTAAAAATATAGAAGAAAGAAAATTTAACTCTCTCCCTTTGGAAATCTATTCCCACAATCCACACAACACTACTACTCGTGATCACCTGTTGTCGAGTTCGCAAAATTTATTGACGCCGTTTGAAAATACACAGGGATAATACTTATCTCAAGATCCTAACACCGAGTATAATATTTTGATACCGCATAACAGATTGGAGAGCAAGTGCCATCTTCCCATGTCCAGTCACATACTGAGACTCACAAATTAGAAGTACATTGGTTGGTTATCAATTTAGACGAGATGACAACTGACGTTTTGAGACACAATGAAGAGAGGGCAGGCGGATTGGTTGGTAAGCAAAGGACAGAGAGATAGACTGGAGAATGGGAGGAGAGAAATCAGGCGTCATCATTAACCACACCTCTAAAGGCCGCTTTACACGGTACATTTTATTGTACAAACGAACGCATCGTAGAATGTACAAGAAACTGAATGGAAATAGAGCGGGTTCCATTTCCCGTTCAAGTCATTCAGACAATCATACAATTTGTCGCTTTACACGGTACAATTTTCCTCATGCAAGAGTTTAGGCAGTCGTTTGTAGAATGAAGTGTACCGTATAAAGTGGCCTCAAGGAGGGCGCCAAGAGGGTAACAGTATAACGGTCCCTTCCCACGGACATAGTAATTCCCTAGACTCAATTTCTTCGCCACTCTCTCTCTAGTTCATAGATGGCGTCCGAGGACTCCCCACCACACACCACGACGTAGTACGTACGTACGACGAAGTAGCTTGCAGAGTAGTACGTAGACGCCCGTATGCACACGTGCTTTAAAAGGCTTATCCAATAGTTAACCCTTCGCTCTGATAAGTAGTGATTCCCATTCGAGCGGCAGTCCATGCGACAGCGAGGAGAGCGCAATTACGAAAGGAGAACGGGGTACACGTTGGGGAGTGGCTGAAGGGAGGATAAGGACGAGGCCACTAAGGGACGAAAGACAAAAAAAAAGACGGGTCGTCGAGTACACGAAGTCGGCGGACGGGGTCACGTGATCGACGGCGAGCCGCCAGCCAATCACTCTTACCCAAACAACACGCTCTCGCCGCGCGGAGAAGCACAAACATATCACGCCGTCCATAATATACATTGGGGTCCGCAGAGGGCGAGAGCGCGTGGTATCGTGCACTGCATCATCATTGGCGGGAGCAGAGATGGAGCGAGAAGGGATGAGAGAGGGAATTGGCGACGGTCAGGCTGGTCCGTTGTTTACCGAGAGCGAAAGAGATATATCAGCTCAAGGCAGCGAAAGATGTGGCCAAATGAAAGCCATCCACGTTAAGTTTTCGTTCCAAGTATCACCATGCGTATAATATTATATTCGCCTCATTGTCCTGAAGATTTGATAAAATCAGAACTGATATTTTACCGAGTTACGTAGAGAATATTATCATGACTCCTCACTACATCTCTAGATCTGACAGATGTGATAAATAAGAGAGATACACTGCCGAACAGATAGGTACAAAAACTCGTTCTCACCGCGAACAATAAGCGACCACTAGAAAAATTGAGCTCTACTAAATACACTCCTATAATTCATGTCACCATTTCATCTCCAAAATCTTACACCTTTTCACGGCTGGTGACCTTACACTCCCTGCCGCACGCTCATGCGGCGGCTCGCAGGGGTATTATGTAGATGTAGATGTAGAAAAAATGGGCCATAGCATGGCATCAATTTAAAACCAGAATTTTGGACTTATTTCAGATTTTGAAAGATTTGGTGCTTTCCAGGCGAATAACATGCGTGAAGTGTCTCTGGTTTCACACCGGGTTAAGTAATTGGCTGCTGCCAAAATTTCGACAAATACCACTTTCGTCATCATTAGGAAAGTGATAAGCTAATAATAGATATGAATTATATTATAGCCCTGATGATGACGAAAGTGTTATTCGTCGAAACGTTGGCAGCAGTAAATTACTTAATCCACTTATCCACACATTTTAAGTATTTCATCCAAATTATGTACCTTTATTTACATTTTTATACCTAATTTTACGAAGTCTACATATGCAAATTGGCATATCTCCTACTTCTCGTTAAATCCAATGAAATCATCACTTTCTTATTTCTTCGTTAGATAGTTATTCACTAAGCAATATTTACGGAATTAATAGCATTTACAGACAAATATTTTGGTTTCATATCATGGAAACAAATTGTACCTAAATCACCAACCCGCTTATAGACCATCTTAAACAGATGTGAAACAAAAAAAAAATTTGCCACCTGCAATGATGTCATAAGTGATAAGTCCATTACAAGAGTAGAATTTTAACTCATTAACTGTTGTAATAAGACCAATACATCGAACAGTTGTTGAAGTATCACGTCCTTTTTATGTTACGTACTTTACCTAAGATTTAACTTCTGTATTGGGACCATCAATGAGATACAAATTACAGGAATTAGCACTGTTGTACGTTCCTCCAAGATGTGCATTAAAACATGCTCTAAATTCAATTTTTTTTCTACGCGCGGCTTAAGGATTCAGTCGCTATAGAATAAAAAGCGCAATGAGTTACCATGGGCAATGGTCGTGATAACACGCAAGTCCATTGGGCATGATTACAAGAAAATTTTGAAAGAAGGAGAATATAACCTCCCAAGATCCGTCCATTAATATATCATCACTCCCTGAAGCCCTTGACGTAATGATACCTGGTTTAAAAAAGAAAACTTAGAAACTAAAAAGCACTAAACTGGATGAAGAAATGTAAACTCAGCCGGCGATAAGGGGCCCTCGTTCGGACTCGGTTGATGGGACTCGAGGGGATAAAAGCAACGGTAATTGATATTTTTCGCTGCTCGGATGGAGTGGAGGAGGAAAAGAGGACATGATTAAGGACCGATAAGAAAGGGGAAGGAGAGGGGATGAGGATGAGGTGGTCTGAACCAGTGAATGCGTCTCGCTGTAATAAGGGAATAATGTACGTTAAGTAAACGAGCGCCGATACAGTCTCCCTCTTGCTAAAACCTAGCCCTCCTTCAGCTCCGAGGAGACCTCGTAATTCCACTAGAATAATCTCATAGTCCTCCATCATCCCGCCCGGGGAGCTTTTAAAAAATTGCCTCCACTCTCTTTTATCCCGGGCCCTTTCCAAAATATGGCAACGCTTTAAGGAAGAGCCCTTATCCCACTGGGGCTGCCTCCTCGGAGGGGAAAGTGGAAAGGGTTCGCAAGAAAATCCAAGTCGCGAGAGCACGGCACTAAACTAATTCCGCTATTAAAATGAGTAAAAATATGTCATTTTATACATATTTTGTCTACATACATATAACATGACGTTTATTTGACATAATCAACAAATTTTTATGTATTGGAAGCATTATTCTCGTACATTCAACTTGAAATTAAGTGGTGTTAAACGAGATAATGTTTGAAATATGGTCAAAATATAAAATTTTACCATCTGATATCAATGATTTATATGCAAAAAACTGTTAGCCAGAAGCAAATCATTCAAGGAATTTAAATGTCAAATAAATAGGCACCATTCAACCCTATTGGAGTGCTTGGTAAATTAATACAATCATTTATTAAATTAAATTAAAATTGGGTCTACGTAGATGATGGTAAAAGAAACACTTTGGCTGGGCTTCCCATTGCCATTTCCGAAGGTATAATTTACATGACACGCAAACAAACTTTAGCCTGGCTCCTAGACTTCAATCGTTCAGGCGGGAGCAACCACCACTGCTCTCACCAGAGCAGCTCTAGGGGAGTATGGAATACCTAAGCATTTCAAGTGTGTCAAGGTTTGTAGTTCCATTATTTAGAAAAATAGCTATAAATCTCATATTGCATGAAATTATTTTCAACTGTGCCAAATCTGGCGAAGGTAATAGGAATAAAATACCTTGGAAAAAAATTCGCCTGAGCCGGGAATCAAACCACAGAGTAACGACTTGCGTGACAAATGCGCCAGTTACCATGCCACCCAGGCCTCCCAATTCCCAAGGCAATTTTTGAGGGATTTTGAGGGTACTATATATTCTGATCCTAAGGTCGTTTAAGGATCGCACTTATAAGAGAGCATGGACTTAAAGAAGCCACTATCCGCAGGGATAAATCCTGTAACAACACCTGTACCGCGATTACCTACGTATGAAGATAATTTCAATTCTGCCTGAACTGGGGATGAAAGCATGTAGAAGGCTCGCCAATCGCTCGCTCCAGTGCACACAAAACCCGCATTAATATTTCCCTTCAAAAAACCGGTATTACACTGCATGTTTACTGCGGCAATGATATCCGATTACCACGACTGAGAGATTCGAAATAAGCCAATTCTCTCATTGTACCGCTATTCTGGGCTGAGAAAACGTTTCCTTAGAAAAGTGCCATGAACTTTCCTTTGGGAAGTTGAAAATGTTCGCAACTCGAGTGTTGCATTAGGAACATATGTGCCAATTACTTACAAAAATTATCATCATTAAAAATTTATCTGCCACAGAATTTTTATCTAAGTTTTTGGACAATGATGAAACTATGTTATAATGCTGGCAGACGTTTTAGGTTAATTTTAATCCTTCTTCGGGGCAATCAACGCTATTTATAATATCATAAAATGTTCTTAACTATCTTGTTATACATTTTTTGAAGCAAGCAGTTGCTAGCGAAAAAGCCTAAACTCGGGACTTTTTCTCTCTAATCAAGCAAAAAGAAGAGCCATAGTACTTCTTTCTTTTCATTGGCCATTGTAATGTTGAGTTATCCAAGAAAAAATTGCTGCAACGAGCTTATCGGTTCGTTCGTAATTAAAGTGTAAACTCGAGTATCCAAAATAAAAAATGCATAAGATCCATGTTCATCTAATTCGGTAAAACTCTCCCGAAATTGGCTCGGGAATTAGGAGGCCTGGATGGTCCACGTGTTAGTCCCACAAGCCAAAGGGCCGTTGCTTGACTCCCGTTCCGGGTGAATTTTTCGCAAGAAGACTTCGACGTAAGCCTGATGGAGTGATTTACGGTTGGTTCATGCAGTTTGTAGAGCCCCTAAACCGCCGCCAACCACCCACGTTTGCAGGGTGCCACGAGAGTGTAGACGACGTGATGTAAATGGGACGGATGGAAGCGGTCGTGAGAAGGGGGACTAGGGTCGGGATGGAGAATGCCACGATGTGATGAGTTATAGCGATGGAGTAGTGGAGTGGGGGAACAAGTGCGCGGAAGGGTTCGCGAGAGGGGGAAGGAAAACCCTTAAACGGAGGCGGGGTGACGGGAAAAGGATTCCCGAGGGAATTCGGAGTGGGGGTGGAAAGATTGAGAAGCGAGACCTCACCTCACTCATTAAGAGCGGCGCTGTGATTTCAAAACGTGCCGTCGTCGCCGAGATAGCGTTCGGCTGACAGCAGACGTCTGCAAAACGGTCAAACGCAGAACGGGTGGCGCGATCCGTTCCCCACGAGTCTGCAAGAATACCTGTCCAAAAAGCCACCGCTACGGTATGTATGACAAGGAAGAAAAGCTGACAATGCGTTAATTCCGCCTTATTAAAGAACGATGGTGTCAATGGCAGTGGAGTTCACTGTGGAAAAGTGCTCATTCAAAGAGTTCACTTTTTTCTCTAGATGGGTCCCAAATTGCTCCATGTGATGAAAGTCTCAGAACGCACGGTGAAATAGGAGATACGAGTGTCTGACTGCATACGGCACGATAAGAGTTATGAACAATGTAACATAATTTCTGAGCATAATAAAAAGTTGTCATTTAGAGTTGAAGAGCCGATGGGTTTTCAGTTAATAATATAACCCCTAGAACATTCACTATAAGATCCTGAGCACTACATGATCATTAAAAAAATATTATCTTAATCAAGTAAATATTATTTATGTTAAGTAACTGGTCTGAGTTTATTTAATTATTCAATGAAACTGTGACAAAAAGTTTGAAGTATCCCATGTACAGAAAATGCTTAAAGTTGATTCCCGACGCTCATGTGGGATTAAGTTGGGAGTCGCTAGAGACTCGGAGGCTGCACGCCAGGCTAAGTTTCCTTGGGAATACGTTCCATAGTTTGAGGCTCAACTATGTGGAAATTGAATTTCACAAATTAAAAAGTAACTTTGTTTCCTTTTGAAAATACTAATGGACATCCTTCTTTCTAAAGAAACATTTAACTAAGAATTAGATATTATTAAATCAATAGTCTAATGGTTACAACGAGAGTATTCATAAGAAAATGCTCCTTAAAAAACGCTCCATCAGGGCAAAATAAATACTCTTCGCTCCAACGAAAGAGGAGAGTAAAAATATTCGGTGGTTCAAATTACCATATTACAGATAAATTTCAGAAAAAAAAATAGGCAACCTCTTCCCAAAAGACCAATTTAGAACTGCATTTTACAACAATAAAAACCTAAGAAGTTTCCTGAATATCTCGAAAGACAAAGTTCAAACATTGGAAAATAGTGGTGTATAAAAATTAAAGTGCAACGAATGCTGTGCGGCGTATGTGGGACAGACAGGACGCAATTTCCAGAAAAGGATAGAAGGACACAAGAGGTGTTTACGGAAATGCAATCTATCATAGTCCCACTTTGCCAAACATCTGTGGGAAGAAAACCACAGCAGCGATTTCTTAGCAGATATATTATACACAGAAAAAAAAGGGAGGAAGGTGGACAAAAAGGAGGAGTTGGAAATTAGAAGGAGCTTGAAGAAGGGTCTTTTACTCAATGATATCCTTTTTGAAAAACTTTCCCCCTCCTGAAAGTGTCCCTATCCCTCACGGAAAAACTGAAACCACTGACCCTCGCACACCATTTACTACATGCTGATAACCCACCGCTACCTTAATCCCTAAAACCTCGAAGTTCCACACCACGTCAACCCACCACCACCCTCCCACCTACTCACCACTTACGTGTCCTCGCACCGGTTTTCAAGATGCCTTGCCCCTTACCCCCCCTGGTTTTCCCTCCTCACCTCCCCCTCCTACATTCCCCAAAACCCCTTATGATATATTTACACCTGGTTTTTTGAGTTGGTGTGGAAAATGTTTATCTATCAACCCGGAAAGAATTTGTTAAAACGTATGTTTGCACCGTATACACCTATGGCTCAGAAACATGGACTCTGAGGAAAGAGGAGAGGAAAAAGCTGGAGTCCTTTGAAATGTGGCTCTAGAGAAGACTTTTAAAAATATCTTGGACAGAGAGGGTTACCGAGCTGGAAGTATTACAAAGGATTGGGGAAGGACAAACGTTTGTTAATTCTATTCGTAAAAAAAGAAACGCAATGATTGGACACCTTCTACGTCACTCAGAGTGGAGGACTACTTTAATGAAAGGAGTGGTAGAGGGCCGTGCTGGAAGAGGTAGACCAATAAAAGAATACCTGGAAGAGACTATAGAGGGGAGAAGATACAGTGATTTAAAGAGACTAGCTTTGGAAAGAAGGAATTTGAATGCCCACCAATCTTAGGGTTGAGGAGAAGAAGAAGACCTGATGATGACACAGCTGTGTCGAAACATTTTGTACCAGGAAAATAAATATGTGGAAGGAAATCAAGTTAATTTTTCATTTGTGTGTCCTCGGAAAATTCAAAACAGGTGCATGATAGGGAGAGACAGATAAAATCAATCCGAAGACCCAAAATAACTCATGTCCGACAGAAGCGATAAAATAAGAGAGATGCATCATCTAACAGATAGGTACAAAAATTGGTTCTTTACGCGCGCAATAAAAGGCCATAATAACACCTTAGCTTCACTCCAAACACTCTCACAATACAATTCACCATTTCACCTTCCAAAACCATATCCTCAACACCTTTACACGGCTGGTGTCCTAACACTCCCTGCCGCACTCTCATGAGGCGGCTTACAGCGCAGCCTGTAGATATGAATGTACAATGTGAAGGTGTGCCCTTTGCAGATACAAATGATTAATAAATATTATTATTATTAAAATGTAAATATACCAAGTCTATGTAAGATTATAAACCATGAAACTCTAGAAATATGTTAAGATATACGCAATATTATTTTTTCCCTTTTTAGAACTTCATTTTAAATTTCACGACAATTAATGCGGATGTAGGTGTCGGGAATGATAGTAATGAGTCACTAGGCACAAGTGTCTCGTATGCCTTGCAGAGAGCGGGAATTTCCTTGAAAAGATCTGCGGCGACTTTGATGGAGCCATAGTGCCCAAGGAGAAAACTGGTATACTTGGGCCACAATAAAGGTGAAGGCTGGCACAATACGTACGAAGATAAAATTAGTTGAACCCTTAATCCCATGCAGTTATTTTCTCGTGTCCTGAATGAATCTGACTATTGCTGGTAGCGCCGGTCACAAAATCTCCGGACGTCCGGGCGCCATGACGTCACGCGGCGTCCTTAAATCACTCACTCCTCGTCTGAGCGAGGCCGTGAGCGAGAAGACAAACAAAAGGTGAGTCACGCCTGCACTGTGGAAGCCCAAGCGTTGAAATATGAATGGGATTGCGCAATAAACCTCACTATATCACTGCCTCTAAGCGTGATACCAAGGAACAGAGATGAAAATCCCGGAGAGTTAATAGGGAATAATACGTAAGAAGTCTAGAAAGGGCACATTTTTATATTGGTAGCGTCCTACGCAAAGAGAAAAAGACGATTCTTCATGTTTACGTATTCACCAATATCAATATTATTTTTTCCGGGAAATATAAATCCAATCATTCTATGATATGCTATGATAATTCAGAAAAAAATATTTCAAGAACTTGATATAGTGAGAAAGAACCTTCAGGATACATCAGCACCTAAAGATCACAAGCCTACGGCACAAATCTGGAGCATTAATTACCGGAAAAAATGCAGAACGAACAGGTTTTTAAATTCCAATTTTGACCATAGACTTTAAGACTAATTTCTCTCCCATGAGACTTTATAATTAGGGTATCCAATGGGTGGCGTAGTTAATTATTTGATTTTTTCTCTAATACTTTCACCATAATATGCTACAGTACGAAAATCACGTGTCACATATTTACTCTAGGATAGACGCCAAAGGTGTAAATACTTGTAATTTCTTCAGCATTGAAGGAGATAATTCACCTTATACCACAGATTGCTGGCTGTAGCAATGCATCAGAGTTTGAATTTCAATAACAACGGTAGAATACAGTTTAGTGCATGTTAGTATGTTGGTGAAGGATGGTACCTTATGGTTGCTTGAAGGGTAATATGTGCAAATAGTACCCTAAAAGGCACCTAAAGAGGGTGTGATAGGGGGGTGACTTTACACAAGCATCCCCTGCACTGTGCGAAATAAATGCCATGGAAACATTTTACTATCAAAATTCATAGAGAAGTACGCGATTTACCCCGGAAGCGTGAGAGATGTGCTGTAAGTACTTCACGTATTAATGCAATAAACAGACCACAGCAAATCAACTAGTTAATAACACCATTTTATGAACAACTATGGAAACTATAAAGTAAATATGGCGTCCACAAATGCCCGCAGCAAGAAATGATATTTTAAATCTATTTGTACGGTAATTCCTTCATTTTTATTTGTAACATTTCCTTCATTTTTATTTGTATTTTATTAGTAACACCTTCATCTTTATCTCGGGCTTGTAATCATTTCTACCTTAGAAGATGTGATTACGCAAAATTTGTTCAACGTTCTCCTAAATACTGTCTGTTCTACTTTAAGTAAAGGGTTCATCATATAATTATCTTTCTATCTGCGAGTATCAAAAGCTCAAATTGGCTAGGTAGGTTGGCCTAGCGTACTGTAATATTGAAAAATGTATAATAGTGCTCGTGTTTCGTATACTGGAGCATTTGGAGATACTTCCGAGATACAAACACACCCTTAGCGAAAAGGTATGTAAGACTTGGCAAAATATTTTGATTGAATACAAAAAAGTCAACACTCTTGGCTTACTATCTGATAAACTTGACGGTTTTTCTGAGAACGGCGGACTTCCTCGACTCTCGTGAATTACGAGTTCTGCCATCGCGCGGAAAGTAGACAAAACTCAAAAACATTATGTCTACATGTGTCATCCCATTGAAGTTATGAAACCACCACAAATTTTAACGCATCAAAGATTTAAAAGCTCAGTGAAGTTTGGGACGTAACTGCAAACTATAAAGCCAATAATACCGAAGACAACGAAGCTCTTATTTATGGGGAGGAAAAAAACACTAGAATAAGCGAACGAACTGCAATGTTTTCCGAAAGAATTAAGGTACACAAAACTTCGACTATGATGTCACTAACACATACGGAGGAGCTAAATGCCAATCACGGAGTTGAGCGATAATGCTATAAATTGTATACATAACCCACCAAAAAGACGGTTTTTCTGAAACACTAATTCACAGAGAAAATTCAAATAATGCGTGTCATTGAACAAAAAAGATGGAGGCGGGAAAAATGACTTAGAGTTAATGATTAGGATGATGAAAAGTTCATAGACTAGTCCACCAAGCGATGGTGACAATTTCATTGAAACGCATGGAAACTATGATTCTTCCTTATTATACATCTATATCTACGTCAATACTCGGCAAGCCACCCTAAGGGTGTGTGGCAGGGGGGGCTTCCACACCAGGCATGCATAAATTATCATACGGCAGAACACCGATACTATCGTGATACGTAGGGGAACATGCTACCATGCAGCACACTACTCAAGATATAACTACTGGTTAGTATTACTGATGCTACAAATAAATAGTATTACAAGGTACTAAGACATGCAGGAGTATATCATGCCGGAGATTGTATGCGAAGTTAGTATCTACAATTCATGTTAAGATAGCTACCGAGCAATACTGAAAAAACCTATTTTACCTAGTCAGTATCCTAGAACTGTTTCACATCAATCTATCACATTTATTATGGTCCCTTATTGTACGTGGAAAAAGTGAAATCTCAAATCTATCGGCTCTGCAGTCTATTTCCTTAATCTTATTCTTGTGATCGTTCCCACCATAATAGTTTGGCCCTAGCAAAATATTTTGAACGCCTGGCAAAAAATAGTTTACATCAAACATTCGTAAAAGATTTAACCAATATTTCTCCCTTCGATCGGATAGTGGTTCCCATCCTAATTCCCTCAACAATTTTGTAACACTACTATGTTTATCATAACAATTTTTACCAAATCTAGCTGTCCTCCGCTGTACTCGATCTATATCTGAAACTAGTCCTACATCTACATCTACGTCATACCCTGCAAGCCACCCAAAGGGTGTGTGGCAGGGGGTGCTTTCGCACCAGGCATGCATGAATGATATGGTAGAACACCGACATTACATTAAAACCCGCGTACCACACATGCAAAGCGCCAATTACAAATCTAATACCCAAGAAACATTCTATCTCCAATCGTTCTAACATGCAAGGGATACAAAGACTACTACTACAGATTCAAAATATCATGCATAAATAAGGACATCATTATTTACATCATGCATAAATAAGAAAGAGGAGAATATAATGAGAAAGATTAACTGCCTGCCTATTGTCAATACCCGAACTATTCATGACGACGATCACAGCTGTTATGGTCCCGAATGGTACGCGGAAAAAATGACATTTTATACCTATCGGTTCTACTATCTAGCTCTCTAATTTTATTGGCGCGAGCACTTCGTAAGGGTCCCATATACCTCCTAGAAGCGTACTCCAAGTGAGGTACAAATACATACATATAAACATCTTCATCCCGCGAACGGACCCTGATAACATATTACAGCATGCTCTACACCCGAGTTGCTTTGTCCGCTTGTTGCTTTTGTCGCAAAATGCTGATAATCGGAGGTCGCGCATCGGGTCGATGGCGCACCTTGGACCAAGCGGCCGAGACGAAGCACACTTGTTGATCCATACACAGCACGGGCCACAGACGGCCGTGTCCAAGACACGATTTAACGTTTGTTACGGGGCGATCTCCAGCAAAAACTATGTCGTGAATATGTCTCACAAAGTGGGGTGGGATTTCTTCGACGCCAGAGGGAAGACAGCTCATCTAAAATGTATGCAGATATAGCTCACGCTTTAGGAAAGTAATCTGAAACGATATTGTCAAGATAATACAACAACAAAACAAAATATCCAGCACGGAGAACCCTAAATATAAAATCGATACTCCACGACTGATTTCCAATATGAGAAAACATTTTTAAATGATGACATAGAACTGGATTATGAAACAGAATATACCCTGGAACATTTTAAAAGTATGTTAGTCAAAGTCTCACACGTAACTTCGTGGAAAACTTAAGCGTCAAGCATTGTTAAAAAATACATTACGTCATATTCCACTCTATATATGCTCAGCACCGACCATGACACTATGCATCATAATTTAGATTGGTACGTAGTACCAAAACTATGGTCGATGTAGAGTAAAATAAATAGTGAAATTTATCGCGTTAGTACAATTTCACAGTTTGATTTTACTACTGCATTGATAAAGGCGTTCAAAAGGGTGCTAGGGAAGTTGTTTGCTCTCTAAGCAATATGACAATGAGATTTATAGCACACTTTTACAGTACGCTGATATTTTGTAGGGGAAGTCCGAGTAATTTGGACCAGCGTGTAATTCGGAGCGATATCCTTACTCTTATTTCACCAAAGCTAGCATCCCATTTGTTACAATTTGATATAAGAGCGTTTCTTTTTAAACGTATGCACTCCAAATTTCAACAGTCAGGAGCGAATGATTGATCTATAGAGGCAGAATATGCGGAATCGTTGTTCTCCTGGTGTAATAGTGGACATCAAAGTTCCTTTCACTGGTTGATGTACAGGAATTGCTGCTCGTAAATCGGAAATCATCTATTCTTGTGTAGCAATTATCAAGTAAAAATAATATATGCAATCTAAATGTCAGATGAAGTCATATGCGGTCGAAATTACACGACTTCCACTACCAAATTTTTTGATCGATTCTGATGCCATTTTTCTAAATGAAAAATTTATCAACACTTTCAAGGCTTCATTGGCCCAAAAATATTTGAATCGATTTATATTCTTCGGACAAAACTATCATAACGAACTTTCAACACTCGGCGTACACTCGTAGATTTATCTCGGCTCACTCACCAAATCCAAATGAGCCGATTAAAGCAAAAACAAAGATTATAATCAAATTTGAAAAAATTCACTGAACACTTTTAACGTCGATTCCGAATCCATCACTTTGATTATGATATGGAAGACTATAATCTTACATTGACGGTCCATTTCACGTATGATGGTCCAGAGAGGACTGAGATTGGTAGGTTAACGCGTAATCAATTTTTACAGTTATTTTTGGTTTTAAGTATACTCGACGTGCCCAAACAATAACGGGGTAATTACTCAACAGACAATATTTTTCCGTCTTATTTCCAAGAGAATGACAAATCAGACTTTAAATTTCGCGTACGACATAGTCAATCAGTCGCAATAGCACTGAACACCCGGAATGAGGAAAACACGGACAAAGATTTCCCGTCACATTAATAACAGTTTCCTGTCCACCATTATCACCAACAATAAAAAAAATTGCAGTTGTCCCAACATCCTGGTTTTCCATCCTACGCAGGCTCTCTGGGCTAACAGCCATAACTAGTACAAATGCACATGAGTAACCTTTTACTGACATGTACTCTCTCGTAAATCAACATACTTAGTATCATAAAAACCATCCCAATAGTGTGTGCGAGGGAGAAGTTGAGGTACGGGATATCCGTGGACATTCAAATCGAAAAGTGGATTTTATTAAAAGAATAGCCGGAGAATACGACAGCAAGATGAAAGAGCGTTGTCATTTTTCTCTCACAAGACCTCTATTCGGAATATGGCTACAGCGCGTGGAAATATTACGATGCAAGATTAATCTTAGACACACAATTATAGCAAAGAGGAGCAAAATTTGTCAAATGTTGCTGCGAGAAACTTAGCCGTGAGACAAAGCTGTTAAATGAAACACAATCGCTAAGAATCTCTGACATCGTAGGGGAAAAATACGCTTTGAATCTCCTGCGTTAGTTCAGACAAGACTCTTTTTGGAGGATGACATTCGACATATTTTTCAAAGCAAACGAATTGCTCTATTAAACAAAATATTTAAAGTTTAATTTTTTCAGCGGACTATAAAGGATCATTAGGGTTTCGCACCAAGTAGACTAAATTTGATACTTTTATTTAGTAACTTATCATTGTAACCATCACATAATCCCGCTTCACTAAGATAAATTTTGTAGTATTGGAGAATAAATTGTGTTAGCGATATTATGAGTTTAAATGTCGTAATCATTCTATCGTAGCAAAGTAAGTTTGTCAACGCTGAGCTCTTCAAGTTTCTGGTTTGGCCGTGCCATGAATTATTTGGCATGTGGCTGGCGAAGTGTCCTGGGTTCGACTTTGGACTGGAATGCGTCTCGTGCGCGAAGTGTGGAATTACCCCGTACCACACACCATGGGGGTGGCTAACACGGGACTTCGTGGATGACGATTATGCAAATGGGTATTAAACGAGATGCTCGTAAATTCACTACCTTACCTCCTCATGGCCTTCCCATGTTCCCTTGACCATTTAACACAACAAATTTCAACTAACAACCAAATTTCAGTATTTACGTTCGCACGTTCAACAATCAACACGCCCATGGTGTCTCACAAGCTGCCTAAAAGCAATAAAGGTAAACTTCCAATTTTTACACAAGAGAATGGGACAAAAAATCAATTTCAATGTGATCGTGCTTCATTAATTATGTTTTTCGCGGTTGTTTTATGGACCAACAACGTACAAGGGTAAAATGAATGCCT
The DNA here is from genome assembly GCA_963169105.1 of Ceriagrion tenellum. Taxonomy (NCBI): domain Eukaryota; kingdom Metazoa; phylum Arthropoda; class Insecta; order Odonata; family Coenagrionidae; genus Ceriagrion; species Ceriagrion tenellum. The sequence goes on from OY720637.1 coordinate 129,884,018, forward strand.
CACTATCCAATATTCCGACTTCATCTGACACAGTGTAGCCGAATTTACCGATTGAGTGAGGCAGGTGATAAATTTATACGTCAACTTAGATCATTACCTCACTGACTTCTCACCCTCTTGAGACTTGGAGGAGTATTACAAACTTTAAATCTGATGTACCGTTTACATTATTAATACGAGTACCATAATCTTAGTTTAGTGAATGATCTAGTTAATTAATAGCTTTAATGGAGAACCTCAATGAATTCTGCTTATTTGCGAAATTTTACCCGGATGTGGCTTCACAAAATGTTGGTTGAACTAAGTACGATGCCCAACGGCGCGAGTATCTTCACAAATAAGGTTGGATTCCCTCATTCACTCTGTCACAGGTTCGCCAGGAAGAGCTAGTACACAGACCTCACCATTTCATTACTGTACGCCTGATGTGGAGTAACTCTCTGCCACTTACTCTGTAGAGAGCATACAAGGAACTTCGTAATTGTAAACGTAAAAAATTTAGATATGGAAGTTCAAAAATGTCACCGTATTTGACGACATGACACCCGGTAAGTACCACTACGTTACTACAAGTTTAGTGCACACCGACATATGATTAAGTAATCCGCTCAATGGGAGGGATGCTCAATGTCTAATGTTGTGATTATCCACAAGAAACTTCACTGTGACGAAACACTACACTCCCTAACACATACCACATTTTCATCTACTTCCGCACTATGCTAACACGAATAAATACGGTTTCTCTATGAGCCACAGCACAACGACAAGTGCATTGTCACATCAACAGGAATCACGAACAAAAAGCGCGCAAAAACGAGGGAACATGAAATAAAAGCATAAGAAAACGCTGGCGGTCACTCCAGTAGCCAGAAAGCAGCAATTAGAACGTCGTCACATCCGTTGGAGAAATAGAAATATCACCTAAGCGAGGACGCGTGCCATAGTAAATCATTAGTCTGTGACGCTTGCTTGCTAATTACACCATCTAAATCATGGCGAATATACGAGAGGGTTCTTACGAACCAAGATTTCTCACCTCCACTGTAGCACTGAAAGTGTCGACGAGTTCATTGTTTTAAATCACAATTACGAGATGATAAATCCTGCACAAGTGCAGGAAACCGTCAGCCGATTTATGATGACCTACTCTTAAACGAAATAGGTTGACTCTTACCTTTAGCCCACCCGGTCAGCACGTTGCCCAAGTACGCCACCTTGTAGCTAGGGTCGTAGTCTGTGATGTTGATGGACCTTCTCTTCCACAGTTTCCCAAGACCGGCCTTGATGGACCTCAGAGTCCTCTCACGGAAGTCTTTGGCCGAGGACGTAGAGGGAGGGTCCTGAAGCACTGGGGTCACCACGCACCGCTTGTCGCTCAACTGCAGCTGCTTCACGCACGGGGGAGACGGCGGCGTCGATTGGGCCGGGGGAGGAGCCCCGTTCGCCGGCGACTTGCACTTGTTGCCTCCGGACTCGGTCTTGGCCACTTCGCCGGTCGTCGCCCGCTCCTTCTCCCCGGAGGAGTCGCCGTCGCCTTCCGATGACATGTCGCCGGTCGGAGCGGACTCGGGGGTCACCGCGACTTCGGCTGCTGCTGCACCACCACGCACTCGCGATCGGAAACACCACCACTCCACGCGGACGGAGGGACGACTACTGTCGGGTCCGGTGCACGCAGCGCGCCGTCAGTTCGACGAGGATGGCGCATGCGCCGTGGACGCTCCGCTGTCCGCCAATGGGATGAGCTGTCCGGCGTGACGCGACGGGGAATCTGATGATGAGGAGGGGAGAGAGAGAATACATGCGAATGAGTTACAATTCTGCGATATGCGACGAGTTCGGGCGGAGACACGTCACCATGCGGCGACGAAAACATCAACATGTACGCGGTATGTTCCCTGTGAGCAACCTTGAGGGTTCTGACTGGAGAGAATTTGCATCTAAACATAACACGATAAATGAGAAAAATTAAACTTGGTGGACAAAAAGCATTGTAGCCAGCAGAGATTGCTCGTAGTAGTAGTAATGAATGCGAAAACGGAAAAGGGAACACTAAATTTAAAAAATCGTAAAAAGTCACCAACTTCAAGCATGTATTTCCAGAACAAAAGCTTTCCAACCCATGTCCACTACGACAGGATTTTTTTTAAGCTTTTAGGGACTAACTTCCTCAAGATAAAGTAGAATTAACACGTTACGCACTGACGATTTCTATTTTCCGACCTCTTTAAAAAGCCATAATTTACCGATTGAAAGTAGGAATACAAATTTAGATAACTTTTAATGAATTTAATACATTTAAACAAATTATAATATTAAAATTCTTTTCATATACATTAGGAAGAGTTGACAAAGACCATTAAGTGAAAAACGAGAAGCTGGAAATCAGCGGAGATGCAGGCGCTATCTCTATTTCTACGTGGAGCGTGGAAGGGCACGTAGGGTCTAAGCAACACCCCAGAACAGTGTGACTCGTTCCAAACTCGAAGCCAGATAAAATACCGATGGGCAGCTACCTCAGATTAGTAAGAATGTTAATGATTTCAAGGTACGCAAACGTGTAAGACTGTAGAGAAAATGATTTGTTAAAAATGCTTAAAAAAAGAACGTTGGGGTATCGGTTACACCCCGCGCGCCTTTTCCCTGGCGGTCGTTAGAACGCGATTTTTCCCCAATTACCGTAGAGAGCACATTCCAATTTTTTTCAATTTCAGCAGCTGTAAGAGACATGACGTTATTGTGTACATTGATGACGTAAAAATGTTAATTTATAATACTGAAATTACCAGTATTTAACTAAGTAAACATCTATAAGTTTACAATTTGACTCATTTCTTTCCATGCCGAACGGGGTTTCAAGCCTTCGCATGTGAAGTTTACTTTTGCGATTCTGAACATCTTTCAGCCGAAGGTGATTGATTTTTTTTATTAGTTGAGAAAACATGCCAGGAATCTACTGCCAAATTTCTGATTTATCTAGGCTTCCGAAATCCCTAATTTTTAAAAATGAAAAAGAGTTAATATCTGCACCATTTCCCATGTGAAACAGCTGGTATTTGTTGGCAAATGTCTCCAAAAGTAGCGCGGTAAGTTGTATATTATGGTTTCCTTTGGACAAGTGAGATATTTTTCTTGAAAATGAGGCCTAAAACATTGAATTTCAGGTGAAAATGTATCCGGCTGGAAAGACCTTAAGGAAAAGCGGCCGAAAATACACCTCAATTTACATTGGAATGACACTCTAACACTAGAAGTACGAGTAATGTAAATAAATCTATGACTATAATCATTTTTCCTCCTTAAAATCGAAGTTTGGAGACACTTTATAGATTAAAAATTACGTTACTGGAGGCTAAAATGTTGAGATAATCGTTCTGAAACCCCAGACAATCCCTCAAATTAACTAGTGGTTCTAGAAATCAGTATAGATAAATCGAGTCTTCTATAGGGGCAGTCATATAACATTTTGCCTACTACTAAGAAATATATCAGGCCGGCAATGATAGTGAAGATCTCGGAAGGAGAATAGTGCTAGCTGCGGAGGCGTTTGCTGATAGAAGAGAATGAATTATAGACACCATGTGTTAGAGTGAGAAGAAAATATACATATCAATTATACCCATCTCCACCAACGAACCATCGAGTCAATCTTGCTCGCTAATGCCGCGAGGTCAAGTCCAACCAGGGTGAGTATTTCATCACACAGGACATGGGTGCAAGAATGTTAGTGAGTTTATTATGTACATACATACATACCAAGCACGCCGTTCCCTTCAGGGGTAGGCATAGCCACAAAGTTTCACTCATAAATACATATTTGAACACCTAAATCTGCTTCAAAAATTTCCTCCATACTGACCTACCCTTACAAACCTCTTTTACCTCATCTAACCCCATACACTGCTTCATACACGCCCTCCTGTTTTTCAGACTCCTAATATCCCACCTCCTGAGAATTTCTTCAGCCACATTCAAGCACAACTTTCTCGGCCTACCTCTACCTCTCGCACCATTCATTTCACTCTTATGTATCTGTTTCGTTATTGGACTCTCAAATTTATTATATAAGAACTAATATTCCTTAAGTTCGCTCTCATATAACGCAAGTGATAGGATTGTTCTACAGTTCGCTACAGTTTGTGTACTCCTACTTGTACAAGTCTCGCTTACTTTGTCCACCTGTTAAATGTGAAAATAAAAATATACGCATCAAATAAAAAATGCGAATAAATAATTACATTTAGCTGAGGAGAAAATATGAATGCGGGAGACATAAATATAAAATAAAAGTCCCAAAGGATTGACGGTAAGTACATTTCCCTACGTAGCATTTTGTTGTCGCGATTACGACGGATAAAAATGCAACGATAGGTTCCATTCCCACTTCCCCAGTCACATAGGGCATACGTCTTGAGAGAGTGGTATGGCTGCGGCTTCGGGATCAGCTCCAAAAGATGTCGGAGGAAGCGGAAAGTTTTTTAACAAGCGGTGGATGTGGTGATGGAAGAGGACTTCCCTCGGAAAACCTAAGGGTTCCGCGAACTTATCTCTAGACTTCGCTTGATCGCTTAACCAAAACTTCCGCCTAGTCCCTTGGCAGGGAAAAGTAGTCAGAAATACGAATATATATCCTCCTTCCTCGGCCGTCGAAACCTCATATATTACAGCGCTGAAAATAAAGACAAACTGGAATACCAATGCGGTCTCACGCGTCAGAAGAGGAATGCATAGAAAACCCATTTACAAAAGGAGCATTTGGCATGAGGCACAAGCTGTGTACAAATTTCCCTTCGCTAGAAGAAGCGGACGATTCGGACGAAATTCCGGCATGACCTACATTATTAAGAGCACACTTCAGGTAATGTTTCGGCCATAAGTGGTTTTTTTTTACAGTACACGTTGTTGCAACAGTCACAAAATGAGTTAAGATAATCGTTAGGCCACTGTGAGAGGCACGGAATGAAGATAAAACACAAGAAGAGAAAAGTAATAAAATTTTTGAGAAAAAATAGATCCAAAGTAAACTGTACAGTGCAACTTGAGTAAATTATTTGTAATCAGGTACAAACTGAATCCACGTGAGTAGCGTTAGACAGCATTACATAATCGCTTTCTTTCACAGGCATTTTTAAAATCTACAATATCATTCCAAAAATATACACCCAAGGGGTGAAATACGCTGGGAAAAAATCATTTCACGCGGCCGAGGTCTTTTAAAGAGTTCAAATTAATTTTTCCATATAATGTCGCATAATTTCATAGGAAAGATTACATTCTATCACAGTAAATATATGCCCCATTTAATGGTTGTAATTATTTAAATTTCACAGATTTACAAATTTGCAAGCTGCATTAAGTTAGTAAGATGTCATTAAAACTGTTCCTGCATCTAGTTTTAAATATCACTGTTAAGTATTCGCTCGCTTTGCACCCGTAGGAGGAAACGGAGGAAAATAAGTGTGACACAATAAGTGAATTACGACTCGGAGTAAGATATGTAACAGAAGGCCGTAATTGAAGGAAAGGCGAACGAGATTAGAAGCATAGAAATTTGAAGGAGAATTTCCACAATACAGAGATTGTAATGAAAGGGACCATATGGAAGGACGTAGGAAGATTCATCGGTGAAGCAAAGAAGCTGTTCCAGCAAAACTAAGCTAAGACAGTGTATTTTCGGCTGTTCAGTTTGACCTATAATTACATACACAATTACACCAGACAGAAGCTAACATAATCGTCCAAGTATTCTACCGGATAAGAGAATATTTCACTGAAAGACAGAAAAAATCCCTATTTAAAACGCGAAGGGACCCATACACCTAGGGCTGAGAATTTTTCCAATATATCGATTCCAATATCAATATTTCTAATATTAGGATCCCAAAATCACAATTTTGGGACGACCAATACCAATATCCTGTACTGGTCAGTGGTGGTCGGAAAAAAACAATATTTGTAATTAGAATATTGTATATTGAAGAACAAATAATTGCAATTGGAATATTGAATATTGGATTACCAATGTTAAAATTCAAGTATTGAAAATTGGAACACGGCGAGGAGGGTGGTCGGAGAGCGCCCAAAACTTTGAAAACAGACGGCGCGCCTGGTAATTTGTCAATTAGGAATTAAAATAAATTATAAACAAATTAAGCTACTATGTCATTAAATGAATTTATCTACAACTCTTCGTTGAACAAATTAATCATTTGTTAGCCATAATTCAATTTTCTTCTGCAGATTTATTTATTCAACAACAAAATTCTGTTGCGTTTTTAACAAAAAAAAACAATCACTAAACGAAAATCTAAATATAAGAATGATGAGTCAAAAAATATAAATCTTTCAGAGCAACTTTTAAGCCTAATTATACCACATATATTCTGCCTGCAGATTGATATATGTTCACCAAATGAATGTGGCACATTTTGGCCATAAAACAACATTCCATGACATACACGAGCCGCTCATCTTAATGAGAAGTAAGCTGTTGAGGTTTTTTATGTTCTCCAGAAACGCAAATTATCCTCTGGACATAGACAAACTGTTTGCAATGAAAGGACTTGACGTTAACATTCACATATATTTACTTTGAGATAGTGAGCAGAGTGAAAAATTAGGCGTCATATCTACCACAAAAAGTCATGTATACCATTCTCTGGGTTTCTCATCATATGACTAAAGAGTTTTAATTTTTTTAAACCACCAGGAATGAAGATATAGCAGTTTGCTCAGACATGGCTAAAATTTTCCGACTGCTTTAGTTTGAATTTAGTTTTATTTGAAGAAGAATACCAATATTTATTCATATGACGCAGGATCAAGAGAACAGAAAGAAATGATAAGAAAATTTTCCATTTAACTATCAGTATCAGCTAAGCTCGTCAACAGAATGTATATTTTGAAAATGCAACAATTATAATAGCTTTATCACAATCAAACATAATACAATTTGAGATAATAAATTCGATTACAATTTATCACTGAACAGATTGCTTAGTAAAGTTAAAACTCCGTATATTTTCGGATTACGTGAAGGAAACGTTAGAAACAGCTGCGTGACAACTTTCCATAAATACATTACTCAAGGGCAACTTTCCAATCTGTAAACAGCAACTCACGTTACTCTATGCATAAGGTTAAATCAGCCGTTTCTTTACTTTCATTGGTTGACGCGTCGCCACCTTGATTACCTATAATGCCCATTTTAAAAATTTTACTTTTTAAAGCAATTCTTTGAGTGTAAAATGAATATTTCCAAGTGTGAGCCCGCTCACATTCTCATAATCTTGTCCGATTTGAACATATCCCAAGTTCTCATCAAAATCGTCAGAGCCCTTTACGAGGGCAAATCCATACATAAAAATAGACATTTCCCGTTTAATTTTGTTAAATAAATATCACTTTACTCCTACGAGGATTACCAAGACACTGAAGTTAACACGGAATTTTCTCTATATTTGAGATTCCAAAAACGAAATAGCTATCACTTCCATATCTTTTCTTACAACGCGAATATACAACTGATAATTATCTGGGAAACTAAAAGGAAGGACATGGAAGTAATGGATAGAATGGTTAGAAGCCGACAGCCAATACATACAGCATCGAACGCAACGATGCCACAATAGGTGAAATATAATCAGAGAAATCCGTACATAATGCATCAATTTCTTTTCATAAATAAATGACCAAGTAAAATCGTAAACGTAGTTTGAGCGATATTCGTGAGTAATTGAGTGCAAGGTTTAATATTATTCCAAATAAGTCGGAAATCAATTTTAGGTCCACATATTATTTAAGCAAATTCGAACTGACTGTAAGAAAAACAGAAGTACAAGATATGAAGTTTATTCCCGGAAAAAATTCTGAGATGCTATTATTTTACAGCTAGTATATGGATCTAGCATCATGAAGGAGTGCATATATTTCCTCTCATTCCGACGCAAGTTCCCAAGCGTGTTCACAAGCGGAATGGAACGAGGCACACGAGAACGGCGAGTGAAATAAAACCTTTTTAAGCGCGGTCGTGAATCGCAGGTTGTATAAACACCACGGATACCTCAATTACGTCCCCAGAGCGACGGGCCTGGGAAATTAACTACACAAAAGAGAGGTAATTTTGAGCTGAACAGGACGATGGTTAATTAATCTTAGACATGTACAAACCGACGGATGAGCGCATAAAAATTGATGCTACTGGACTGGACGAAAGTGACAAAGCTTCTTCGAAATGGGAATTGAGGTAAAGTCTCGACATTACTAAACCGTTTTAAACATGGCACTTGACTGCACAATTTGGTGCACAAATAATTGCAGTGATGCGGGCGCGGATCCAAAGCTGGGGCACCTCTTCCACTTTTCGTTTATACATTTGCGCATGCATTCTAGAATGAAACCTTTTCACACGACGCAATTTTCAACGCGCATCCATTTACACACCAGACTGTGCAGTACAGTAAAGAAAACACGGCCTTAAGATATCCTTTAAATAGCATGGAGAAAAATTATGGACTAAAAAATACGGCAAAATTTTAGCTACAAATATAGAGCATGCATAGAAGGAGAAATTTTACTATTCACATGCCCAATTTAATTCTGATTGAGTTTCATAGAATATCTACATCTACATACTACCCCGCGAGCCGCCGCTTGGGCGTGTGGCAGGGGGTGGTAGGTCACTAGCCGTGTAAATATGTAAAAGTTTTGGAGATGAAATATTGACATGTCCTATGAGAGTGTATTTGGAGGAGCCCAGTTTTCATTGTAGTCGCTTATTGTGCGCGGAAAGAACGAGTTTTTCTACCTATCTGTTCGGCAGAGTTATCTCTCTTATCTCATCGCATCTGTCAGACCTAGAGATGTAATGAGGAGTCATGATAATATTCTCTGTATCGCTCTGAAAAAAATCAGTTCTGAATTTATCAAGAGCCTAAGCCTAGCGTGCAGCCTGCGAGTCTCTAGAGGCTCCCACCTTCCCTCTAACAGTTGTGTAACACTATCTGTTCGTAAGTAGCAGTTTTTAATGAAGCTGCTGTGTTTAATGTGCTGCGTTTCTTTGTACTTTGTTAATTTTTTTGGTTAAATCTTAATGACCAGGGTCCCTAATGCCCGCGGCGTATTCGATGTGTGGCCAAACCAGAGCGAAGTAGCATCTCTCTTGTACTTTTTCATCCGTGGATCTAGCAATACAAAATATTCTAGAGAATTCCTTACCGCAAGGTTAATAAATAACTGTTTTTCAAATAATGTATAATAAATTTTCTGGCTTCACTTGGTGGAACAACATTGCGAAGATTTTAAATGAATTCACCTTGTAACATTCCACAAGGTATTTATTACTCCGACCTAGGTTTCGACTTAAGTTAACCTTAAGTTGATCTTGATAATGACTTAAGTCGAAACATAGGTCGGAGTAATAAATACCTTGTGGAATATTACAAAGTGAATTCATTTAAATCTTCGCAATGTTTTTCAAAGTTTAAATCGCCAGTTCTTGGCTGATTTCAGGCTAAAGACAAAATAAAGACGAAAAATGAGAGAATCAAACACTTCAAATAGAGAAAAATTAAGGACGGCAGTCTCATGTATCATCTTCACATTTTCAATCCTTGAATTGAAATTCGAAAAATTCATATAGATTATTTTTGGCGATCGCAGTCAGGAACCATCATCGCAATATTGCTCAATCTCAAGATGAAACAAACAAGGATGTCGAGGCCCTCGAACCTTGGCTTGCATACGGAAGACAATGAAAATGTCCGCGACAAGAATGACAAATGTCTTTCGCCGTGAACTGAATATGCCCTTCGAAATTTAAAGAACGAAGCTTTCTTTCTCGAGCTTCGCCGCGGAAGTATCACCACTGATTAACTTCAAGTGGAATGGATTGTCCGCTGATTTATGTGATGTCCGATCGTCCACAAAATTTGTATTACTTCGTCGGTAGATTATCACTGCGAAATTAGTTGAGGACCCAAAGACGCATCGAAGGCAAGCGAAAAAAAGACGTCTTAGTGCTCACTCCCGTAAATGTAGGTGAAATATAAACAGAGAAAATCGCACATAAGTTATCAATTTCTTTTCAGAAATAAATGGCCGAGGTTAAACCGTAAACGTTATTCGAGCGATATTCGTGAGTAATTGAGTGCACGGTTTAATAATATTCCAAATAGGTCGAAAATCAATTTTAGGTTCACATATTATGTAAGGTAGTTTGATCAAAATATAGTTTTACCTAGAAATCAATGAATTTGGTCTCATTTTAAAGAAAAATATATCACCCTTCCATTGGCATAAAAAATTCAATCCCTTACCACATTACTTTCCGAGATATTTGCCCAGAAATACCAGCCCTTTTATACGGGAAACGGTACGTGTTTGCACTCCAGAGAGACCTTATATTAAAAATGATTAATTTTCAAAAAGAGTTGAGAAAACACACAAACTACTCACTGTTGATTTTTTTACGAAATCTAAGTATAGGAAATGCCTCATTTTTAATATAAGGTCTCTCTGGAGACGTACCATTTCCCATGTAAAAGGGCTGGTATTTCTGGGCAAATATCTTGGAAAGTAATGTGGTTAGGGGTTGAATTTTTGGTGTCATTGGAAGGGTGATATATTTTTCTTTAAAATGAGATCAAATTCATGGATTTATAAGTCAAATGATATTTGGCTCGAACTATCTTAAGTAACTTGTGGAGTTTTACCAGCTACGGTAGGTTTATCTATCTTAGATAGTTGCTACTCTCTTGAGGCTTGTTGTCGCTTCATATGATTTTCCTTCCTTTCTCATTTATTTCGACATATCAGCATTTTCCTATCCCTCTTCATTAAGCCTGTATTTCTCCCCCATATTTCCTTATTTCCCAGAAATCTACATCCGCAAACGGCTTTCAATTTTTTTATCCCGTCGATTTCCTGCTCCAACCACACATCAATTTTCCTCCCGGTTTCCCAAAGCAAATTTCTTTCGGCTCCCGTGACGTCCTTTCATCTGCATCTAAACCCATGAGCCGCCGTGAGGAGGAGAAGAGGTTAGGGTGTTCGGACAATATCAATGCAAAGACAAGGGAGTAGGGAAAACAAACGAGAGAGGTCAAAAGTAAAAATCACGCTAAAAGATTATCTACATCTGTTAGATTATTGTAACTGAAAAGAGGGAATGAATCTTTTTCAACCAACGCTCGGAAGAGTGTTTGTATTATTTTGACATTTCCTTCGGTTCTGAGAACTAAAGAAGGGTTAAAATAATATCCTACAGCATCAGCGGTGTGAGACTCTATTCGCTCGCAGCAGACTTTAACGAAGCGAGAGGCTTTAATTTGCTGTTTGTTTATTTGGTAATTTACATTTTTCTGCTCTTCATTTGTACCCACCTCCGGCCCATTGTTACTTTACCATCTACCTCAACGTCTTGAGCGCTTCCCATCTTTTCCCATCCTCTCACCCCAGGGTATGAATTTTACCACCGTGCAGCACCACGCTTCACATCAGGGTCGTCAGAGCACTAAAATTATCTCCACATCAGGGTTCATCTTATTAGTCCTCCTCAGAGAATTAACTTTGACTTTGTTAAAGAAATGGTCCTGCTTCTCACATCCTTAGTACTTACTTACTCCTCGGCGCTACAGCCCTTGTAGGGCCTTGGCCTCTCCGACGATGTTAGCCCAGACATCACGATTCCCGGCATGCGTTCTCCATCTTTTAATTCCCATCTTTATCAGATCAACCTCTACATCATCCAACCATCTTTTCCGGGGTCTCCCTCTCAGTCTTCTACCACCAGGATGACCACGAAATATCTTTTTCACCATCCTATCCTCAGGCATTCTCTCGACATGTCCTAACCACCTTAATCTATTGCTCTTAATTTCTGTCACTATGTTAGGATGTTTGTGGAGTTCCTCGAGTTCTCTGTTTCTCCGTATTTTCCACTGTCCACCTTCCTTTGTAGCACCATAAATCTTTCTTAGTACTTTCCTTTCCCATCTTTTAAGTAGCTCTTCTACTGCCGTGGTCATGGTCCACGTTTCTGAACCATAACCTCTCTCGATAGTACTTCCATCTTGTCCAAATGAGGGAGCTTGTGTGCCTAAGTGAACCTGAGAGCTATGCCGGCGGGAGCGTAAGCTCCTGGTAGGGCCACCCAAGCCGGACAGGTCAAGGGGGATAGGCCAGACAAAGAGAAGTACTCTGGTCCTCCAGATTGGGGGTTGAGCATAGGGCTAACGACCCTATATCGTAAAAAACCTCTTGTTACGAAACTCAAACATCCTTAGTAATTCGCCCAATTTTCTTCAAAATGCTCTCACAATTATGATTTAGTTCTTTCCCGGCGTGTTATACTGATGAAGTCTTCTCGGGTTTTCCACCGGGTCAGGTCGTTATGGGCCGACGTTTCGATGGTTACCACCGCCATCGAAACATCGGCCCATAATGACCAGACCCGGTGGAAAACCCAGAAGACTTCATCAGCTCTCACAATTACTTCCATTACAAAATTTCTGCGCATATGCTAACTTATGCGAGCCAATTCTAGAGAACTACACTCTTTACTTAATTATCTTTTTCCTACGGAAATTAGTACATCTCTTTTTGTACACGCATGGTTTAACCTCTTTGAGAATCTGTTGCAAGAATTTGGGCGGGGGTTCGATGGTCACTTACATACTTGAGTTTTTAACAATTAAGGCATTTTTTAAACTGTTTTATCATTTAGGCTTGTTAACACGAAGTAAAAGATTTACTTTAAGAATAGTAATTCTCCAAGAGCCTTGGTACCGCAGTGGACAGCGCGTAAGTGTCATTATATTAAGGTCGTGAGCTCGATCCTCGACCGGGGAATTTTTTTTACCGATCGCGGGTTCGAGTCCCGACACGAAGGATTTTTCACTCTTCAGGGCACGGATGTTTATTTTTTCATTTGAAAACAAAAATGAGCTCATTGTAAGTAGGGACTACTTACAATGCTCTATAATCCGAGATTGACTCAATACAGACGGTAATTATTTGTTATTTTATTCCCTATGCCTCTCACGCATCGTAATATATTCCCTCGGCTAAAGGGTGTCAAGTGAAAGGGTGATGGGATGGCATGCGAATGAGAGGAATATGAACTCGGCCAAACTCCCCGGCCACTCGAAAAATATGGTATTGGCTGGAAAGCGGGCGACGATATGGCGATCATTATGATAGTGATTTAATTCTTTGTCAGCCGCTCGGCATTAGGTTATTATGGCGCAAAAAAAAGAAAGCCAGGGACGCAAAACACGCCACTCCGCTGATGCACTCATGATCCGTCGACTAGTTACCAACGAGCTCATCAATTTCCAATGATGTGAGCCGACTTCAGTGTCCACGTTATCCCGATGGCATTGTCAATTTACGGGGAATTTCGGCTCGTTCCAAAGCTGTCGCTTAGGCAACTCAGCTAGTAACTGACGCACGGCTTTCGCAGCTGAATCCATGGAAACAATTCAAAATGATAAAAATAGCATCAAAAATATTTCGGTTAGCATCCCTCTCGAACTACTTAAATCGCTAACAACCATCTACGATTGGAGTGATACAAATTCCGGAATCATAAGCGAAGAAAAAGGTTTTCGCCCTTAAGGAAAAAAAATTTTTAACTTATGGTGAAATCAAAGAGTTTTAATAGGATTGTTAGGCATAACTTAGTTCATAATCTCAGTTCTACACTATCACCTAGTATTAAATTTCCACTAAAAGGATACTTACTAAGTGAAAAACATATCTGATTAACAAAGAAGCCGAAACTGGTTTCTGAGTCGCCACATGATAACAACGTAACGAGGAAGCGAGGTGGTGAGGATTGAACTCCATTCATAAAATCTTCTCCACTAAAATCCAGTATGAATGCCTTGTTTGGCAAGACAATTGGTTTTTGGGTAAGAATATACATTTGGCAAAATATTACCTCATATTTCATTTCCTCTCGTTAAGAATACGCAAGCACGCTAAATTGATCGGGTCGACTCCTGGCCCGCGATTAAAAAATCGGTCAAAAGATTTGAATGGAAAAATAGCAAATAAACCGAACAAATTCGGTCCGAAAACCGCACGTAAATCAGTTTTTATCGGCATTCGTCATAAGGACGCCGAGAGGCACGAAAGCAGCGCACCCACGCCAAAGATTGAAATGTCAAGCCGCAACGTTGGGTTAGTACAATCGCCTACACCGGGCTTTTACTTTGCATGGGTGTACTTCCTTCCCGCATAGTGACGACTCTGACCCCGACAATATTTTATATTTCGTATGGAGCATCGAGAGAATCACGCTTGAATGCCACATTAATTCAAAAGCATTGAAATACCCTGTACACCCTCTCTCTATTCGTTACTGCCGGTTGTTATAATGTTCTATTCTCATGTTCGGACATAACCCTATGCATCCTGTTTTCGACGACCCGTACTTAACGCCGAAAACCTACAGACCCGAATTTTCTATGATTATGTTAATAATCCCGATTGGGATACTCTAAACCAGCAATATATTGCCCTCTATCTGAATGTTTGAGAATCTTTGATCCAACTATATTCAACGTCTTCATCTAAGAAGCGTGCTTTACCTTCCCTCAAGAATGACTTATTTTGAATTAATGAATAGAAAGATACCTATCATTTACTAAGAGATGTATTTTGCAATGCGCTTACAATGTAAATTTTTTAATTTGTGATACTTGGACAATCAAGAACTGAAAAATAAGAAATTCCCCAGAATAGGAACCGTTTTTATGACATTCAAATCTCCTGTTCGGAAATATTCCAATCAATTGAATTTTCCACGGCTCGCACATTAGTCAAAAAATTTATGACACGAATTTCCTGTGGTTCAGTTAAGAGTAGTCATTCATAATTTCTACTCCACAGCACAAAATGTATAAATCTGGGTTCTCTGTAATTTCATGTAGGATTCTCTAAACCAACAAAATACCACCGTTTAACAGCTCGTTTATTAACCTTTCATCCAACTGCATTCTATGTCTCCATTTAAAATTGCTCCCACTTAGGCATTTATCTATTAAGTTCTTAGACTTCTTGAGGTGCAAAAATACTGTGCAATAAATAGTTTCGGCTGTCATATGAAGAAAAAATTGGGAAAGTTTAAAAAGGAGTAGTTATGGCGGTAACGTTGAAGTATATTGTGTTATTATGTAAATTATTATTTTAAATTAAGTATATACAATGCAAATACGTCCCATTTCAAAATAAATGTTATTATAAAAACAAATTGCAATTTTTTGAAATGCTTAAATAGCACATTTAAAAAACTAATATGGTAGCAGTATTTTTTTCAGACGAATTCCATCCATAGAGGGCAGACGGCATGATGATGCGTTTGAAGCTTGAGTACATGCCAGGCGTGGAGTCAACCTCTGCCACTCATCCTAGCGATCTGCCACACATGTCTACATGACACCCTACCCAAGAGGGTAAAGCGTAGATGTAGACGAATAAAACGGCCCTCACACGGTCGGAAGGGTGTCATGGCGGAGCCGCAGGGGTGTTTGAAAAGGGTTGTCGCAATAGCGCTGAAAGGAGATCTGAAAGCGTGGGAAGGGGATGACAGCGAAAAGCTTGGGGTGGCGACGCCGAGGAGACTGCCGGGAAGGAAATGTCGAGAAGGAAATGCCGAGGGGGAACGCATAGAGGTTGAGGTGAGAACACGCAGGAATGTGCGATGTTAAAATGTGAATACCGCAACGCGATACAAATGTTGGGTCGTAAAAACGCAATATATCGCTCTGCATCGTATGAACCGCAACTTCCTCTTTCATGTTTACGGCAAGATCACCCACTAAATGAGATACAGAACTGAGAATCAAAGACCAAAAGTATAGTTTCCTCTCACATAAAAGCGAAACTTATGAACAGTAATTCCGGTCAATGCTGTTAAATTATGAATTAAAGTACAAAGTACAATAAGTATTATGAGTCAAGTGCCATTGCTCAAAATAAAATATGACTTCTGATATATCGTGGGGAACACACAAACAAAACATCTGCGGCACAGAATTACATAAACTAGGTTTTGTTAAGCGTATAATAGGAAGGCCCTCGGATGAAAAAGTAAAAGAGATGTGCTATTTCGCTCTGGTTAGGCCACACCGGGAATACGCCGCGAGCATTTGGGACCCTGATCAAAAGATTTGACCAAAACATTTATAAAATACAAAGAAAAGCCGCAAGCTTCATTATAAACTGCTACGAACTGTATCTCTAGGTCTGACAAAAGTGATAAAATAAGAGAGATACATTTCCGAACAGATAGGTACAAAAACTGGTTCTTTCCGCGCACAATACGCGATCACAATAAAAACTGAGCTCCTCTAAATACACTCCCATAATACACGTCACCATTTCTCCTCCCAAAACCTTATCCCTTACATCTTTACACGGTTGGTGAGCTAACCCCTCCTGCCACATGCCCATGCGGTGGCTCGCAGGATATTATGTAGATTTAGATGATGAATGTATCTCTCAACAAATTACATATGCCTTATGCCACAACACAAATGTGGTTACCCCTGTTACAACGTACGGTATTTTGTCTTTGTTTAAATCACTGTCCATGTATTTAATTAAAGTAAGTAACATGTTTTCTTGCAATTTTACATATTCAGGGCCCGATCTCTCCACTCAACATCATACTTCATCTCAACATTTGTTCTACTCCTCTTGCTTCTGGACTTCGTCCATTAATTCTCTTTCATCTCCTTTCTTTCCCGCTAAGCGTCAGCATCCTTCCCTCTATTACGGACCTAAGCAGCCAGGCACCTACTCCAACCTACTGCCTTTCCTCTTCCACACCTCATCCCGACGCTTCCCTTCCTCACCCACCAAATCAAGCACATCCCCCCAGTTGGTCTCAATTTCCGTCCGCCTCGTCCATCCTCCAACACACCCACATCTCGTACGCTAGCGGCCAATTCTTGTCTTTTTTGGATTGGATATTTAGGGAGGCGATCGACGGCTAAGGTCATTTGCGCCATAGGGGATAGGTAAGGGAGGAAGGGTGGATAGAAACCCGGCGTCGGCATTAGCCTGCTCTGAGCGAAAGGCGCCGAGGGGATCACGGTTTAACGTCTCATCCGACAGACGGAGTACTACACTTGAGGTGTTCTCCACAAGACACTCAAGTAGGGATCGGGTTCCCTCTGAAAAGCATCCACCTCTGCAGGGATTTGAACCCTGGCCGTCCGCATGGATAGCCAGTACTCTCGCCACCACACCAACCCGACCCACCTCGTCTTCTTTTCTCAGATTCCGTGTATCAATTTTAATAAATACGTTTACTCTAGTGCCAAATATTTCATGCATCGGTTGGTGAAAATAGGATTCCCATATCTGCTAGTATGCAACGGTGGCGATGAATATCCCAAAGGCGGTCTGAGAAAGCCTTTTTCTGTCGAGGCATAAACCCCACTCCTCCCCACCCCTTCTCCGGAGAAGACTGGATCGGTGTCTCCTCGCAAAGCTCAGGGATTCGAAGAGGAAAGATGCAGGAGGAAATACATCCGAGTCACTCCACTCGGAAGCTGAAAAGGCGTGGGCCGGATGGTATGGAAGAAAGGATCGCGAAAGGTCGCGTAGGCGGGTGGGGTGGTAGAGGGGGGAGGGAGAGGAAAGGGAAGGGAAGGATTGGGTGGGGGAGGGTGGGTGGGTCTTGCTCGAAGGGGCTTACGCTGGAACAAATGCGTGGGAGTCTATTTGTCACCCGAAGCAACAGCTAACCATTGAAGTAGTCAAAAAACCGTAGGGGTTGACGCTTTTTCATTTCGTCTTCAGCCGGAATTAAGGGCCGCATGATCTTCAGTCAAGTAACAGTCATTTCTCAACTGGAAAAGTGATAATGCTCCCATCTCAATTCAGCTTCTTCGCGGTATTTTAATTTTACGAGAGAATAAAGCTTGAATTGAGGTTGTATCCGTTGACTTCGCTAAAGGCCTTTGATAAAATATCACATCACTAGATAGGAATTCGCTCGAGTGTAATTTAATCGGCAATTAATAACATTTCAAGAGAAAGTAAGATATTTCTTCAATGAACAGAACATAGGTTGAATTTTATTAAGCCATACCAGGAGTTTCAAAAGGTAACTTTGCGATCCATATTCCATTTCTTTTAAGAATTTTCTCATAAATTCCATGCTTCCCAGTCAATTTGGTTATTCACCAATGACTAAGAAATTAACCAATTTTACAAAACTATTCATTAAAGATAATTATGTACCTCTAAGGTTTTAAAGGTCATTAACACCATCGTGAATGAGGAAATATTCTAAGTCATAATATATAAACATTTAACGGCTTCATTCACAAAAATTGGCAAAATGGATGAAGTCCAAATTTCACTGTCTCGCTTTTTTTAGATGCTTCGCTATCTAACTCTGCGTGCCACCGCTGGAGTGCGAGGCAAAATAGTAAAACAAATACGTGTTAGAATACCAGACACAAAAACTAGAGGGATTGAAGAAGAGAATTTGGAGGAAGGAATGGACGAAAGCAAGCTTTATGTTAAGGAAGTGTTTTAACGTGTTTTGGTCTGCTTTTGCTTATTGTCTTTAATGGCTCGTCGAGAGAATAAAGTTTCGAAACTATTAGTCCAGCATTGTATTTTTCTTGTCCTTCCATCAGGTCAAGGGATGTAGCGTGGAGTCAAAATCATATTCCCAACATCACCAGGAACATCACATGATCTGAAACTTTTGAGGATGTAATTGCTTCTGAGCGTATAGCCTCCAAATCTCCAGAACAGCGGTTTCCAACCTCTTTCGACTTTCTGTATCCCTTGGTAGACCAATCCACCACTAGCATGCCCTTTGTTATCTCCATCAGTTGGCTCCCTGCCCGTAATTCAAGGTACTCGACTCACTCACGTCATTGCTTAGCTTTACTCACGTCATCGCTTAGCCCTTCAGTCATCGATCGCATAACTCTCAGATGCATACGTGCCACGAGTTGAGAACCGAAGATTCAACAGGCAACACGCTTGTCCTATCATCAGCTGAGTTTTTTTTAACCTTTTTTTCGCTCTTAGCAGATCTTGGAGCGAAGCGTGGGAATGATGTAGGGCAAGAGGGAGAGGGGAAGAAAGAGAATCGCCATCATGGAAGGACGAGATGAAGACGGTTAAGGCATACGCGGAGATGAAAAAAGATATATCAGTAGACAGGGGCCGGCAATTTTCAGAATGTAGAGGATTTTTACCAACTGATATCCATTTTAACTCAAGCGGAGAATAGCCCAAGCTAAAAAGGCGTTTATGGGAAAAAGACAACTGCTGTGCTCAAAGGAGATAGGACTACAAACCAGGAAACATTACGTGAAAACCTTCGTGTGGAGCGTAGCTCGGATCTATGATCCACTATGGAGCTCACTATGGATCGGAAGCATGGACCATTGGAAAAGCTGACCAGAATAGACTAAAAGCCTTTGAAACCTGGTGCTGGAGCAGGATGGTGAGTATAAAATCGACGGAAAAAATAAGAAATAATGAAGGTTACAGAAGAAAGGAATAGGAAAGGACCATATGGAACACCATACAGAGAAGAAAAACGGGATGGATTGGACACGCCTTGAAACACAATGGATTTGTGAAGAACATAATTGAAGGCAAGGTAGAGGGAAAAGTCCCCAGAGGAAGACCAAGGAAAAAGGTCATGGCACAAATAAAGAGGGAAGTGCACAGGAAGAGATACCAGGATATAAGGGAACTAGCATTAGATAAGGAAGGGTGGAGGGCTGCAGTCAACCGATCTTAGGATTGAATGATCAATGATGATGATGAATTTTAACCTACCTAAGACAGGAGATCATCTAGTAATAGAGCAGTTTAAAACAAAGCATGGGGCCATTTCTCATATTTTATCTGGCGCATTAAATCTTTTTGAGAATGGTGAAAAATAATCGTATCATACTCGAAATGAACCCCAATTAGAGCAAAGCAACTATCCCTCTCACTTTTTTGAGATCGAACGAAAATGAATGAGTAAATAGTGAGGGAGTTTGGGGGAGATGTTGGTAGTTTTTCGGAGTCTCAGAGAGGCAGGGTTATATCGCAGAGAGATGAAAGGAGTGAAAAGGACAGGGTCTCTGGGACTGAAAAGGGTCGACCCCTGGCTGCACATTGAGATTCGGAGCGGAGATAATGGGAGGAAGCGAAGGGCGAGGGGACGGGAGAAGAGGCGGAGAACGGAGAAGGGATCAAGCGAGGGAGGGCGAAGTTAAAGCGACCGACAAAACCCCTCAAAGCTTCGAGAGTTGACGAGATTCGCAATCCGATGCCTCAAAAGACAGGTTGAATAGGGAACGACGCGAGGTACGAAATAACAACTTCCGGGATGACCTGCGTACAGCAGTCGCAACAGAACCTGGCGCTGCGCCGTGGACGGTTTTGGGATATGGACCTCAGAACTTTTAAAAGCCTGCCTGGCGGGGTTAGAAAGTTGTAAATCGAGGATCATCAGTGAGCAAACTTTTCTAGTTCTTGATTATCTTGGAATTACCTTAACCTCTTATATATCGTGGGGATTACACATACAAAACATATGTGGCGAAGCATTAAAGAAACTAGGTTTTGTTATACGTATAATAGGAAGGTCCTCCGATGAAAAAGTCAAAGAGAGAAGCTACTTCGCTCGGTTTAGGCCACACCTCGAATACGCCGCGAGCATTTGTGACCCTGGTCACATAGATTTAGCCAAAAGAATTAATAAAATCTAAAGAAAGCAGCGCGCTTCGTTAAAAACAGCTACGAGCGTACATATAGTGTCTCACAACTTTAAGAGGAAGGGAGCCCCTAGAGACTCGGAGGCTACACGCTAGGCTTAGGTTGCTTGATAAATTCCGAACTGATATTTTTCAGAGCGAAATAGAGAATATTATCATGACTCTTCAATACATCTCTAGGTCTGACAGATGCGATAAAATAAGGGAGATAAGCTGCCGAGCATATAGGTACCGAAATCTCGTTCTTTCCGCGAACAATAAGCGACCACAATAAAAATTGAGCTCCACTAAATGCACTCCTATAATAAATGTCACCACTTCATCTCCAAAAAAAACTTACACTTTCACACGGCTGGTGACCCAACACCCCCTGCCACACGCCCATGCGGCGGCTCGCAGTGTATTATGTAGATGTAGACGTAGTTGCTGCCAACCTTAGCGTCTCGGTCAATTCCATGAGTCACGGCCACCAGGCCCCCGGTTTGCTGTGTTTCATTCGTACTACCACTCCTTGCAAAGTAGTTTGGCTCTTCTGCCTCGTTCTCAGCCGTCCCCTTCTCTACATTCCCCTCCGTCCGTTCGTTTCACTCCCTCCACTTTATCTTTCCCCTCCGCCGCGCAGAAGTGCGCCAGAATCTTATGCTTTTGCTATATTCCTTGCTTTTGCCGTTTACTCCGAGAAAATGACAAGTGTGGAATGCATTTGCCCAACTGAAAGAATTAGATCGTGCGATGCGAGCATAAATTATGATTAGAAATTTAGATAGCGGTTTTTCGTTAGTTAGGCCCTACCTAGAACACGCTGATAATAATACTAATTTCTCTATATCTAAAAGCCGAAGCCAATTACTAGATATTTAATATACATGAACGAACACACACAACCATTCCCAGGGAGGTGTAATTATCCAACCCAGGCGGTACACGAACCCGCGACCTTCGGTTTGGCAGGCGAAGACTTTACCCCGCTGCCACCGAGGCCGGCAATACTGATACTTTTCACATAGATTTAAGTAGCCTCAAAGCGTTACTAAGAGAATTCACTTTTATTAACGCGGTGATACAGATGATTCCAACAAATGCCGATCTATTTCTCTCACATTCATCAACTGTAAGCTATTTAACTATTTAAATGTTCATTTAACTATTAAAATGCCAGTTCAATCATGAGAGACATTTAGATTGGGAGGGACAAACAGCCAGCATGGATAACTGGAGGCTGTATCTTATAATAACTACTGCTTCTTCTAATGTATTCCAAAATACCTATTCCTCTCCTTCCTCTTCAATGCTTATAAAGCGTTCTTCTCTTCATCATCATCATCAATTTGACCTTACGTCTCAATGTATCTTGCTTTGAATCTTGAATTTTCGTCAAGACATTTCTTTCTTCTTCCACCATATTACATTCTTTTCAGTTAGTCCTCCCAAGTCTGTACCAAAGTTTCCTCGACGGGTGAGTTAAACAGATATACTTCTGTACCTAGTTCTGCATTAAATTTGCGAAAAGTGCACCACACATAAGAGCTGAGATATTTGTTATAGTAAGCATAAAATCGAAAATATCCAAAAATGCGCAACAAATCCTACTCATCTCAGGGCTCATTTACTCAGCTGACATAACAGCAATTTCATGTTTCACAGCTTTTAGAGGGATTAGCTTTGGAGCCGCTATATACTCGGAGGATGCGTGCTACACTTAGTTTACTCGAGAAATTAGGGACAGGTGTGTTTCAGAGCAACATAGGGAATATCATTTTGACGCCACACAACATCTCTCGGCCCGGCAGAAGAGATTAAATCAGAGAGATACATTACTGAACAAATAGGAACAAAAACTTATTTTATCCACGCACAATAAGTGACCAAAATAAAACAGGAGCTCCATTTAAAAAACACTCATTATGCACTTCGCCATTTCACCTCCTAAAACCCCATCCCTTACACGGCTCGTGTCCCAACGCCCCCAGCCATTCGCCCATGCGGCGGATCGCAGGATTGTGTGCAGATGTAGAATTAAAAATCCTAATCGGGGAAATAAATGTGAATATAATTCTTACCCTACTGGAACGTAAGAGGAACTGGTTTTATTTAATTTCACACAGATAAACAAATAAAACCCTTCCCTGACGGTCGACTTTGCTATTTTCGTTCGATAAATTGATTAACAGACTACGAGTTAAATAAGTCTGATCATCACGTTCCAACAAGCCGTGCCAAGGAGTCCCATTGTGCCAGTCGTGGGAGAGGAGGGAGGAAGAAGAAGAAAACGCGACAAAAAAGGAGGAAAAAGAAGACGTCTTTGGTTGACCCAGGGTTTCACTCCGTAGTGCGAGGAACACAGAAAGAAATGGAAAGCTAATGCATTAGCAAAGGGCAGAATCTCGTCCACTCCAAGCATTTAAATAAAATATGGACACACATAAAATATCAAGTGTATCTCTGACTCGTTTAAATATAAATTGCATGCTTTTGCCGTGGTTTACTTCTTAGACATCACTCTGGAATACTTTCTGTGCACCCAGTGCATCAACATCGCGAGAAATAAGGGTTAAAAATTACCTTTAAAACTTCCATTACCATAAACAAAATAAGGTCAAGTCATCTGCTGGAATAATTATTTCTAAAACATAGAAAAATCTATCTGGTTTACGACTCTTACTCTGCGCTAGATAATCCTCAAGTGATAATTATGGATAAGAAAAATTTAAACATTGCCAGTGATAGCAAGGCAACGTCAAACAATGATAAGTTGAAACTGATATGAAGTTAATTAGCGAGATGACCTTTTGCAGCAACCTTTTCTAACAGGTCTCTCTTTTGCGCTGCAAAATACAATCAGAAATGTCTATGAATGACGAATATGAAATTGGAGATAAAAGAATGAGAAGAAATGCTCGACCGGGGCTTCAGCGAAGGAAGAGTGTCGAAATGGAGTTGGCGCGTCTGTTATCAAAGTTTACCAGCAGCGAAGTTTTGAATATGGCTACCAAACACAATGGCAACGGAGACAAAGAAGCTTTGTCACCAAAAGTTAATTTCATGAAGTGTTCGGAAGGCTACGACTGTTTTAACCCACGCCGACTTCAGACGGTTCGTGGAACCACGACAAAAGCACAAGTAAGATCGGCCAAGATTATTAATCTCGTGACAAAATAAACGAAGGGAAAGACAAACCCGCTGTAAAAATAAAAAAAATATACGTTCTCACTCGGAAAACCAATTAAATTCTTTTCACGCGACAAAGCGTAGAGTAGGTTATTTCAACACATAAATGGAGAAAATTTAACCATTGTGTGTCACTCTGATATCAAATGACGACGCAAATATCCAAGAGTGTCCAACTTCGAATGATACAAGCTGAATGGCATGAATTTAATTTCATGAAATGGAGAGGCGATAGCTTCGTTACAAAATGAGCGAAAATAAACAAACAGATAGGGTTTATTGAACGTGGACAAATGTAAATTTTTATAAGTCCTCATCTTATAGGCTGCAGGTATTTGAGATGTGGGTGTGGAGAAGGATGGAGAAGGTTAGGTGAACGGAGAGGAAGACTAACAAGGAAGTCCTTGAGATGGTGGGCGAGGAAAGGAAACTTCTGGATGAAATCCGGGATAGGCAGGGTAAATGGCTAAAGGATGTAATAAAGGGTGATGGGTTGCTGAAGAGTGTGATAGAGGGAAGGATGTTGGGCAAGCGGGGAAGGGGAAGAAAGAGAATAGGTTTCATGGACGGGATGAAGAAGGGTAAATCTTATGCAGAGGCGAAAAAGGATACACTAGAGGGAGATAGACCCCTGAATATGTAGAAAACCGGGAGGAGATTCTCTGATATTCACAAAAACCTACCTTTACCGGTAGATACAATCTTTGAATCCTAAATTGTGAGAGGAGGCCATTTATAATGTTTGTTTTGGGGCAGCAGTTAGTTATATGACAGTATCCGATAAAAATACATTTTTTTAAACATTTAGAAAACCAACATGTTTTCCCCAGCAGAAATTTGCCATTTCTCCTAACTCCATTATTGCAAGTATTAAGTAGCTCATGCAGCTTCAAACACTTACTACATTAATAAATGAGGAATCAGAATTAAAACGGCCATTTATTGCTTTGAAAGGAGATTTTTTCATAATATAAAATACTAATGTGATTACCGTTAGACTTCCCAGCTTTCAGATTCACCCTTACATTGAGTCAGAAAATGTTTAAAAAAACTTAAATACCAAGAAGTTTCTAGTGGCTTGCACATTTACACACATTTTCTTTTGTCGTGGATGAAAAACCGAGACTTTTCACAGATATTACGCTAGAACGCGGAATATGCGAAAGAATCAAATAAGTTCCTTTTAATTAAACCGTTTATCACATCTCAATTTTTAGAATTCCTATCGCAGCCATGCATGAAAATTCAAAATTGAAGTATTGCAGTTAAAGCTCCATAGAGTCGTACACTAATTCCTTTAAGTACGCAGGCGGGCACTAATTATTCACGGATGACTTCCACTCGTAAAGACTTTCTTTCTTTCAATTTTATGTGGAGTACATGAAATACAATCTGTACATACCGTATACTGGGGTGAAGATCGCTAGCGTGGTGAAGACGGTACAAACTCGGAAACTTCGAATCTGGAAGGAATTGTCGGACTAACGGAAAAGGCATATACGCGACAGCGGTTGGCTCATGTACTGGATACTTGTTAGCGTTACCAGAGAGTTTTACCACGATTTCAAGTTCTTCCTTTAGCCGGCATGGGGATATTTCTCTTCGAGTGTTATCACCACAAATTTATCAAACCTCAAGAGTTTCTGCTGTCCTGGTTAATAATATCACCGAGTCTAGCTCATTTCCAAGCTCAAGAAACTATTTGAGGGTACCGAGCATAGCTCATTTGCGAGCTCAAGATACTACTTGAAAAATGTTTTACGTTTTGTTAATTATCTAAAAGGTTTAGAAAGGGCAGTTAGCATGTGAATATGGTACATCAAAGTTTTATGTTTAGTTCATGTTTTCGTCGTTCGAGTTACTGTTTTTCTGGATACCATGGCTTCGCTATGAAAACCAGAATGCCAGATGTATAGATTTGACAGAAAATTAAAGGAACATTACCAAAATTGTAAGAACACCTACAATAGCACGTTGTATGCACACTAAATGATAACAAATTCATTAATAGTATCCATATTGGAATCGACCCCAGAAGGTAAGTTTGCTGTACCGACCCAAGAATTCACTCAACAAGCGCGAAAGAATCTAACGTTTAACACTTCTGCCGACTTACGCTTGCGTTCCATTTCCCCTTTCTTATACTCGAAGCGCGATCCAGATGAGTAGAGGGTTGAGGAGACAAAATGGCAGTCCTTCCAACACGCGAGAATATCCTGTATCTGGAAGAAAAAAAAAGAAGGGCGAACATTAAACACTGCCGGACGATTTCTTGCATGACACAAATTTTCATTTACCAACGGTCATCCAAGAATCTGGTTAGGATATCTTGACAAGCCACAGTAAACTTTGAGATAATGAAAATGAAATCATTACAAAATAAGATATTCAAGTAGACTTTACTAAAGGGAAAATATAATATATGGCTGGACGTACACAGAGTTAAAATAAATGTAAGCGCAAAAGAGCGAACATTGGGAACAAATAAGAAAAATGTAGATACAAACATCAGAATGAAAATATACGAAGTTCCAGCAATTGGTTCCAAGGTTCTTAGAATATCATTTACTTACAAAGATTAACAAACATAAAAATGTTTTGAAGAAATTTCCATGAGAAAAATTCGGCTAGGACCGGGAATCGAATCACGGAATCATCAGACCAATGCGCAGACCACTACGCTACCCAGGCTTCCCAATTCTCGTGGAAAGTTTGGTGGGTACAATGCAACTAGATCTTAAGCCCTTGTGGTCCATCAAAGATGGCAGCGCAAAGGAGAAGAGGGCTTCAAAGAAGCCACAACCAAGAGACAGTAACATTCACCAGCACTTATGCCGTGCTTAGCCATTTGAAAATACTCAAAATAACAGGTGAATTTTTTGAAGAAATACAAAATTAAAAAAATTTGTTTACAAAAAGGACTTAGTAAGATATTCCGACATATTAGCAAGAAGTACAGATCTTTGTACACCTTTGGAATTTATAGATTGATCGATCAGAATATGATGAAAAATTCAGTACCAGGCGTGATAAACACAGGTGATACAAACTTTTCACGACACACACTCGCCCATATAAGAATAAAAATATAAAATTACGTACGCTAGAGTACTTCTAGTTCGTCTAAGTCTCATCGCTTCTTTTTTTAGACCAATGTTGTGTAAGAAGATTGGATGCGGTATGCAGTGTCCTTGAAGCGATAGCAATGAAGATAACTATACGTAATCGTAGGAGAAGGTAGATATTAAAGTTTTCTACGGAATCAAAAAATGCAAAAGACACAATGGAGGGAAGGATTTGATGTTGGAAAGCAGTTTAAAGCAAAACAAAATGAATAAGGGATGGGTAAATTATCAGCAGAACTGACCATGCCAGGCTGCCTATGGTGAGGACATTTCTCAGAGCGACAAATTTAAACGAAGATTGAACACTTTCGGCCACATCCTCATGATGAGCAGTAAATCTATCCCTGGGTGAGGAAATATGGAAACCCACAAAGCTCCTCAACACTTCCTTATCACTGCTTGGGGAAATTCAATAGCGTTTCCTCAAAAGAAATACCTATGTGGAGTTTACCATGGTATTATTAAATTGTAACATAACAGCTGCCAAGTGATATTTGATAAAGCGCTTCAATATAATATATAGGGAAACAAACGCAACGAGTGTTTAAATTGACTAATTTCTATACATACATACTATCACGCCGTTCCCTTCCGGGGTAGGCACAGTCACTAAGTTTCACTCATAAACACACATATGTACAGATAACTCTGCTTCAATAATTTCCTCCATACTGACCTATCCTTACAAACCTCTTTTACCTCATTTACCCCCATACACTGCTTCATACACGCCCTCCTGTTTTTAAGACTCCTAATATTCCTCCTCCTAAGAATTTCCTCCACCACATTCAACCACAACTTTCTCGGCCTACCTCTACCTTCTACTCTCATATATCTGTTTCGTTATTCGACTCTCATCCATTCTCTTAACATAGCCAAACCAACGAAGAACACTCCTTTACTACTTTACACTACTTTAAGTCCATTTGTGGAGCAAATGACCCACATTCATTTATCACCAATTCATTCCTGACTCTATTCATCCTACTTTTGCCGCAAACACTGCTCAGATAACTCATATCCACGGCGTTTAGTCAACTATTAAATCCATCCTGACACACCCATGTTTCATACAACAAAGTTGGGAGAAGTACACTTTTGTACACGAGATTAATTTCTATTGATAAATAAATCGCTATGCATGCAACTTCATAAACTTATATTAATTTTTAGCGTATGTAATGAGCATTTCTAGTTTTTTTACCTCAGTTCAGCACCCGAAGATTGACAATAAAAGTTACGGTCACCAAATCAAAAGGATAATGCAATGAAAGCAACACGATTATCACATTACATACGCAAGACATTAATTGACCCAAATGGCCATAAGAGGTAGTAACTGTCGTAATTTTAATTTAAGATGCCTGATAGGATATTGGTTCACTCAAACTGCTAAGGTCTTCAATTTTTCTGCAGTCATATAATACAGAAACATCTGATTTAGTGAAAAAGTTCCAAGCATTTAAAAATTTAAAGTTTATCATCGAAGCTATTATGAATTTGGCCCCCAGATGAGCGTTATATCCCTTGTCCCTGATGGCATAAAAATCTTTTAAACTAATACGAAAGGTTAAAAGAAACGCTGGAAGAGTGGTTTGCTATCTGCCGGAAAAATAATGAGATTCCTTCACGTGGGGTGCAAAAACAAATAGAACATAAAATGAAGAGCTTTGAAATTCCAAAGGGGAGCCATTTATTGCCCGCCACTCAGTGGGATTGAAGAGAAAATCGGAATTGCAAGAATTTCGAGAGAATTTCACCAAGCGTCTTCAGCCGTTTTGAGCGAATCTCCTTAGCTCCCACTTGAGGTATCCCCAAAATCCGCTCAGACTAAGTAAACACTGATAAGGAATGCATTCTTGCTCCTTAGCACAGAAATGGAATCCAGGAATTCTGGAGAGCTGGAAATCTTGTAGACTAGGTATTCCACTCAGAGTGGGGGAGAGAGAGTCCGAATGTGTTGGCATGACGCACAAAGGTGGCGTTTTAATTTTATTGTGGTCTCATTCGTGAAGAATTACGCAACGGGACGGAAGCAAGACCGTCAGGTGAGGTCTAAGCGTGACGTACATGCGCATCTTCACTCGTAGCACGTGATTCATTCACGTGGGGGGTACGTGAATGCACTCGATTTAAAGCGAAACGACCCATGGAAACCGTAATAAGTATGCTTTGATGAGAACATAATTGCTCTCATAATGCTGCTGGGGCGATTTGTGTTTATAAACATATTTTCATGACATGTTGCAAACGTGTTTCATGACTGATATCTATGGATAAAACTGAAAAAAATCCATTTTATCGATTTGTTTTTGGGCGAATGAGTGCCATTTTGACAAGTAGCCTTAAGGCACTCGGCATGCATCTTGTAATAATACGATTAGGTACATATGCACAAGATTTTTTCTTAACTCGAAATAACACATTTATTCTGATCATAACTGTGGCTAACAAGTATCAAGGCGTCACGATAAGTTCAATATGTTTAAGGCGAGCATTTTTGAACAGAATTTCGGTGATATTATGAATACAGCGCAGAAAACTCTAGCTATAACATGCTTTTATTATGGAATTAATGGAAAAAGCGATTCTTATATAATTTACATTACTGCCAGTACGGGAGTTACAAAGCATCAATTGATGCACGTAAATGAAGAATGATTCAAGAATAATTTAGACTACATTAAAAATTATAAAAAAATAGGCAGTCAAGGACCCATCATTACTGCTACAGCCACTTTAATGCCCAACGTGGTCAGAGTTAGATTATATCAAACGTGTCACATGGAATATTTCGTAGCCAGAAGCTTGCGTAATTTTGCTAAATCCGAATGATTGGGAATTCCAAACTCAGTTCGAGATATGGTAAAAGAACGAAGAATATAAATAGGAACATATGCCTTTTAGAACCTTCAGAGAGTCTTAATGGAAACCAATCAGGTACCTATTTAAATATATTCAAAGCATCACCATGTTTTTCCCGGAAACTTCTTCCAATATTCTACGATGAAAAAAAAATTTGCGTTAAAATAGACCAAAAATTGATCCTTAATTGAGAAAATAGCAATTTTTCACACTTTTTCAATGACACCTTTGAGAATAATGATAAATCAACTGACTCGGAGAGAAGAACTTCCGCTGGTATTTGCCTGATAAAGATACACTATTATATTGAAAAAATTCTGTGTGTCTTTTCTCGTAAAATAACCGCTTCTTTCTATATTTCGATTACTATAACTTAGAAGAACAACTGCTTTTAATCTTAAAGATTTGTTTAGCGTATTTTTTTGGTTAATTAAGCATGATTATTCACGCATACCTACTGCATACTTCCCGGTCTTTGAAAGAAACAGAACATTTCATATACATTAGAAAAAATGACTTTTGGTCCAATTTTAATTTCACAGAACTACTGAATGTTGGAAATCAGAAAACCAATGAACAAACTTCATCTGCAATGCAATGCAGCTGGAAGAATTCATAAATATTTTAATCTCACTTGGACCCTAATTATTTAAATGAATTCGGACCTTCATGAACCCTATCGTGGATCATAAACTAGAAATATTGCAAACTTTGAGTTGTAATTTCAATTACCAACTTTTTGTGTATATTATCACTCTTATTAACATAGAAATATAAGTAGTTTCGCAATATATTCACACCAATAGTTTATGAAACCTTGTTGTAATACCTGAAAGCCCATAATCCCATGGAAATCTCATGAAAACTCACCCCTGCCAACATTCCACAGGCAATTGCTGATTAATAAATACTCGTAGTTTCTATAACATTTGAGAGACCAGGTTTTTACCACTTTTCAACCACAAAGTTGTTTATAGAGGGTTGGCCTTCAATAAAACAATTTTAAATACCTCCTGCCGAGATCTGCAAACGCATTTTTGGATCCTGTGAGCTGGAGGTAAAAGACTTAATCTGAACTCATTGATTTTGTAGACATTAGACTGAAAAAACTGTGCAGATTTTATCAACTTCGTTTTCTGGAACATTTTTAGCGCAGGGCATGTTGGTCAAATTTCATCCCCCGCTACAAAATCTTGACGTATGTTTCAGGGTACTGCGTGGACCTAGAAGACTGGACATGAATATGATTGACACGTCAAAGTAACACCGTCACAGAGAGAGATAAAGAGAGTAAATAGCGGTGAGAAGGGCTGTCAAAACAGGAAAAGGCGCCAACTTCTTGTGGGGAGGGGTCCGACTTCCTACGGGGGGGAATGGGAATCCGAGATAAAGACGTCTCCCCGTCTCATAAAAGGATGAGAAGAGGGGAATGTTCCATTCGGGCGAATAAAAAGAAGAAATGAGGAAGAGGTGGCGGCGAGGGGGAGCTCATGGAAATTCTAAGTGGGTCATTCCGGCCGTGGAATGGGAATTCCCACTTCGTACGAGACGTAGCGAGGGAATGCTAAGACGGACCGTGATTTCGGCATTATTACCGATTATTTCCTCATTATCTCCTTCTCAGTATTCGCTCACCCCGTAACCCCTTCGACCCGTGACATATGGTCAGAGTTTGCGAAGAGCTTAATTTGCAAAATTTCATGGGCCCTCCAAGTGTCCCTGGCCAATGCATCCACAGTGAAACTTGCCTCGTCGGCCACCTCCCTCGAGCGGTCACCTCTTTAAACGGCCGATTTTTCAGGAATGACATCCCCATGTAACTAATGTAAATTTAGCCTTCATTCAGAAGTCACCTCCCCAAGTGGCCATTATTTCGTGGGCCCAATGGTGGGAGCTTAATACAGGTTTCAATGTACATCCCTTATGCATCGCGCGAGTCCACCTCCTCAGTGTGAGGAACGGGGTGATTTTACACCAGTCTAAATCATCTAATACTAGCCAAGTTGGACGTCGAGCCCCGGATGCTCCCGTGAGAGCTGAGCGCAAATTAATTGGCACTCAGGAGAGCAATGGACAGCTAAAATGGGAGAGAACTGTGGATACTCACATTTTACATGCAAATCACGAGTTAAGGTACTTTTAGCAACTGACTATTATTATAAATCACCGCTAATTTATGGATACTATGCGACGCCAATTCATGTAGAGAGCACAATCAAAGGGGATGAAGAGCAAGCTATATGAATAGGCAATTACGTATCATTACCAAGCCTAACACATCTATGGTAAAAGTAGTGATTTCATGGAAGAGGTCTATCGCAATTATTATGGTTCTCTTGTCTGCAAAAAAAATTTTAAATTGACACATCTAATCTGGAAACTATATCCTTTCTTGTATGTTTGTCGCGGTTTCCAACATAATACGGTTGTTTTACAAAATATACTATACGTCCTCTGAAGGTTAGCGTGCTCCGAACCTAAGCCAAAGACTAAATCCTATTCTTTTCCATTCTTTCTGCTGAAGATTCCCAGCGTAATTATTTAAACATTGCGAGCACACTGCGGAGCTCATCGTCACCAAAATATCTTAGAATTACCTTAACTTCAGATATATCGTGGGGAACACACATACAAAACATATGTGGCACAGCATTAAAGAAAATAACTTTTGTTAAGCGTATAATAGGAAGGTCCTTGGATGAAAAAGTAAAAGGGAGATACTACTCCGCTCTGGTTAGGCCACATCTCGAATACGCCGCGAGAATTTGGGACCCTGGTCATAAAGATTTAACCAAAAAAATTAATAAAATACAAAGGAAAGAAGCACGCTTCGTTAAAACTGCTACGAACGAACATACAGTGTTTCACAACTTTTAGAGGGATTAAGGTGGGAGCCCATACATATTCGGAGGCTGCACGCTAGGCTTAGGTTGCTTGATAAATTCAGAACTGATACTTTTCAGAGCGACATAGAGAATATTATCATGACTCCTCACTACATTTCTAGGCCTGACAGATGCGATAAAATAAGAGAGATACACTGCCGGACAGATAGGCACAAGAACTCGTTCTTCCCGCGAGCAATAAGCGACCACAATAAAAATTGAGCTCCACTAAATACACTCCTATAATACATGTCACCATTTCATCTCCAAAAAATGTACACCTTTACATGGCTGGCGGCCTAACACCCCCTGCCACACGCCCAAGCGGCGGCTCGCGGAATATTATGTAGATGTACATCACCAGAGCACGTCCTTAAATCCCGTCATCTCTCTACATCCACGATTTTCCCCTCACGACCCCTGCCATACCTCCCTAAGCGACTCGCAGGGTCATGTAGATTCCGACCCTTCTGACCCTTTACACCCTAAATGCACAGGTCCACCTCTCGTCTTCTCATTCTCTACACTCGATTCAGAAGAAAAGGAAGGGAAAATTTACATTATTCATCGACCACTTCCAATCTCTTCCCATTTCCATTATCGCGTCTCCGTCCCGCGCCCTACGCCTGACCCAAAAACGTTACTCATGTTCAGTATCCGGGAACTCCTCCGAGTCCTTTCGGGAGAAAACTATTTAAATGATACGGTATACTTAAGGGAAATTTCACGTCATAAAAATGTACTAGCTACCGAATGTACTAGCAAAGTCGGTAAGGTGTCAGCATGCAAGTCTAAAGGCCTTGGGTTCGACACCAGCTGGGCCTTGGGTGCTGAGTATGTGTAAGGGCTAAGGTCTTAATAATGCGTAAACCCACAGAGTATAATCCATACCATTTGATGATAAAAAATTGACCAGGGTTTCGACAACTTGTGCCATATTAAAGGTAACTTCCATTCAAGTCGTGAACCTTAAAAATAAAATGAGCATAGAGCCGTGACAAGGAGAGAAAAAATGTAAAAACCCAAATTTTCTAAAGGAAGAAGTAACAAGTCTATGAATTGAGTAAAGTACACATATAGAAGTCAGTTAATGTAAAATATCTAGCATTTTCCGTCATTTTGGAACTAGTGTTGAGGAAACACAAAAAATTTACTGCGCTACAATTAATGGTTCCTAGTAGAAACTAGTCCACGGTATAAACCTCACGATCACAACGAAAGTTACCTTGAATATGACACAAGTTATCGAAGGCTAAGTCAGTTTTCTGCACTTATATACTACGGCTCATATTCTTGTGAGTTTAATTCTTTATTTTGGAGATTAAAATATTCCAAGAAGTGACGCCTTCAATTAAAGCAGACATCGTAAAGGTTTTAGGTTCGACGGTGCATGCAAGGAGTAACTTGCAAGAGTTTATGATGGGTTTCAAAATTATAAAAGATATTGCAAGACGGGCTAGTTAAGAAAACAGGTGCATGAATACTACATGCTACAATACTACATGACTTATCAATTCAAGCACCTTTTAACTAACGTCTAGTACCACTACTCGACAAAAGATAATTAAATGGGGTCCCGAATGAGTTTCCGTAGGATCTTTCCAGTGTATTTCGTATGAAATTCCATCAGAAGTTATATGTATGGTCCTTCAATCCTTGTGTTACTCCGCTACACCGAATTATTATAATTGTAAATTTGATGAATTTCTTATGAAATATAAAATCATATAATACATTTTTTGATATACTTCAAAGCATTTATATTAAATGTCAAATGTAACACCTCCATGAACTCTACAAGTGGCACAGGGTAGGAATCAATATTTAAGCCTAAATATTTTACGACTTAATTGTAAAACATCAATTATATACATCAATATATAAGTTGAATTGCCATAGGTGATGATGACAACTCCCGAAAAAAATGCTAAGCATTTCACATGGAAACTCTGCCTTTTTCGTAGTGTATAATATCTGCCAGTTACTTAATTGAAATCTCATTGCTACGAAACCATCTCTTATTCATGATGAAGGAACGGATATCGCATTTAAATCAAAATGTCTGAAAATATTTGATAGAAATTACCCAGTACAACGAATTACGCAAAGATACGAAAATAGCCAAGAGCAATTACAAGAGCTGACGTTCTCGTTAATGAAACATCGCTTAAATGATGAATAATGAAATACCTTTCGGGTTTTCGACTACCGCGTACTTGCATGATTAAAGGGACATTAATTGAAAATATGCTATGATGAAAATAGCAATCATCGGCCACTTATTTCCAGACATTATTGCTTAATCAGTCACTAATTACTCTCACCTTGGGATCAGTTATATGATTCTCCATTATATAATATCAAATTCACAAAGTACATTTCATTATTTTTCCTAATTTTTTCGCACTTTTCTATATCACATTAACTTTCATTTCTGCTCCACTGTGGTTCCCACTGCACTGCATTAGATGTCATGAGAGTGAATGCAAACGAGCTTTCTGATTAAGACTATACCTTAGACAGAGATTTAAATAAATTATTTTGAGAATGGTTTAATAAATGTGGAATGACTAATTAATAAAAGTGGACTGATTTAAATAAATTATTTTGAGAATGGATCTATTCCGTTGGTGAGCATGCAAAATAAAATTAGCAAAATTATAAAAGACTTAGGGCTATATCGGAGACGGAGGTTCTAAACCTTCAAGTCCCTAGCATAAACAGTACACCTTGTATAAACAGTACACATGCCAATGTGCTCATGAAGATTTCATGCCAGAATAAGCGAGCGAATCTGCCATGGACCACTTCACAACGGAAAATTTATTAGAGGAATGCACTTTCCCGGTCTCTACGTTTATATAAATCTCATGAGTCCGCCGGCACAGGAGCTAGTGGCATCATAAAAGGAAAATCTTATAATTATTCTGCTAGAGGTACTTTGACGATGCATATATCTCTGATTAGGACGCCTTAGATAGTAAAATACAACACGTGGGCTAGTCATTTTTGAAACGAAATAGAAGATTTGAAAAACGACCACAGGTTACCACAACCGGATGAATCATGGTGTTTCGTATTCGCACGCAACACGTATGAAATACTCGACGCATTAATGGTTGGTTCTGTTAGTAAAAAAATTACCAGAATATACCCTCAATAAAAATGACTAATGAAACGAAGCGGGGAAATAACCGAATGAGATGATTAAATGATGAAAACTCGCTGTGAAAAAAGCCCTCAAACCCGATAACACTCGGATAACCCATGCGTGTCCTTGACATTGAAAAAACCAAACATATTAAAAGGGCAACGGGAGAATTTCCATGACACTGGAAATCATGACTGAGCAATGGAGATAGCGAAGAGAGACAAAAAGCTTTTTAGAATTTCTTTCAGCGCTGAAGCAAAGCAAAAAAGCTCAAAGATAACTGCCCAAGGGCCAATTACCAAAATCGAGGCCATCACAAGAGAAAAATGAAATTTCCTCTTCAGTGACAACGAATTCAAAAGAAAACATTTTATTTCATTAAATAATAAAAAAATCTGTCACAAACCAGGCGGACATGAGGGCGAGAGGAGATTAACTTTGCGCTCAAGGACTAATTCCCATTTCACCGCTCGATATTGCGCCGGAAAACGAAGTGCTTTCTCGCCCGGTTTGCGTAAATATCACCGGACATTAATCATAATTTATAGCACCAACTACGTACATTCGAAAAAAATCATTTGGGCCCTGATTAACATATGTGCCGAAATGTAATCAATTCAAAATTAATCGTGGCATGCAATATTTAACAGCCCTGCTGAGGAAATTAAAAATTTCAGACAAATCACCAACTCGATTTGATGACAAGATATTTTCGCAGATTATTCTCAAGCATCTTATTAACTTAATGACAAATAAGAAAGCATAAGAAGGGATATTTTTTTAATATTCTTGAAGAAAACGCCATTTTCTCCAGAACTCTAAAGCGTTATTTGTAAAGGCACTTGAATGCCTAAAAATGTATCGCAAATTTTGAAATTCATTATGCCAATATGAGCATCGAGGAAACTTGAGCTCTACGGCCTCTTACAATTAGCAAATAAATAATAAATCTCCAATGGCCGTAATAATTGGAACCACTTGTAAAAAGAAATAAAGAAAAGTTGACTGCGTTGGTTTAACGTAAACGTCAGTGACCAACCCCAGCCTCTCAACCAGAATACCCTCCTGTGATGGTTTACGGGAAAATGACTTCCTCGCCAGTGACCAACACAGACACACACACACCCCAAAAAAGGAACCTTCGCAAGGGCTAATGGAACCCCGCTAAGGATGCTTGGGGTTATAACCTGGGATCCTTCGAAGGGCTAATGAGACCCCACTAAGAATGCCAGGTTATTCACACATTCACTCTCACAAACACTCAAAATCACTCACTCACACACACAAATGGGCCCAACTTCTGGGAGAATCTTACTCAAAAAGTTGTGTAGCTAGTGTTTTTTTCCCTTCAGTTCGCTTAAGAGGGCCACCTTGTGACCGAAATACGCGTATCCGACGCTCACCCTCGTCCGTGTTTGTGTGTATATTTTGACCACGCTCTTTTTGAGCAAGATTCTCCTAGAAGTTGGACCCATTTGTGTGTGTGAGTGAGTGATTTTGATTGTTTGTGAGAGTGAATGTGTGAATAACCTGGCATTCTTAGTGGGGTCTCATTAGCCCTTCGAAGGATCCCAGGTTATCTCCTTTCCTCTCATCCTCATTTTGCTCTGGCTAGGTCACATCTCCGATACGCCACGAGCATTTGGCATCCAGAACATAAAGATTTAGTGAAAATTGCAAAGGAAAGCAGTGCGCTTCGTTAAAAACTGCCTTGAGCGAAAATAAAGTATTACACATATGGAAGGACTGGCTCGACAGCCACTAGAGACTCAAGATGCTACAAGCTAACCTTACTAAACTAAAATAGGTAAATATTTCAAGGGTAGTACTGAGGATGTCTAGGTTTTGTTAAACGTATAATAGGAAGATCCTCGGATGAAAAAGTCAAAGAGAGATGCTACTTCGCTCTGGTTAAGCCACACACCACATCTATTAACTATTCATACGCGAGCATTTGGGACCCTGGTCAAATAGATTTAGCCACAAAAATTAATAAAATACAAAGGAAAGAAGCACGCTTCGTTAAAACTGCTACGAACGTACATATAGTGTCTCACAACTTTTAGAAGGATTAAGATGGGAGCCCATAGAGACTCGGAGGCTACACGCTAGACTTAGGTTGCTTGATAAATTCAGAAATGATATTTTTCAGTGCGACATAGAGGTTATTATCACGCCTCATCACTACATCTCTAGGTCTGACAGATACGATAAAATAAGAGAGATACACTGCCGAACAGATTGGTACAAAAACTCGTTCTTTCCGCGAAGAGAAAGCGATCACAATAAAAATCTCCACTAAATACACTCTTATAATACATGTCTCTATTTCAGCTCCAAAAAACTTACATCTTCACACGGCTGGTGACGTAACACCCCCTGCCACACGCCCATGCGGCGGCTAGCGTGGTATAATATGGATGGATGGCTGGATGGATATTATGCAAAGCCCGTGCTATATCATTAGAACTGACAGTTGAGATAAAATAATGGAGATACACGTCCGAACTAATGGATGCAAAATTCCTCCATCCCACGCTCTAATAGTCACTACAATAAAAATGGCACAATGAGATTCCGCTAACAGACACGAAAGAATTTCATCAACAATGTTATGAGCGTTATCATTCATTTTTTACCATGAATATTATCCACCAAAATAAGCAAAAATCCTAAAACTAAAGCAAATGAAAGACGAATTATAAATCATTGTCTCATATTTATTTTGATTTTTCCAATTCCAGTTCATCAAGCATTTTCAGAATGACGAAATATTTGTCCTTGTTCTTCGGAAGGTAACCAATCAATATAAAATGCACATTGATAAAATAAAAAAATTAAGCTTTATTCCTTCAACTAAATCAAAAATTATGATTTATTCCCTCAGCATTGCCATTGCTATCATTTCTTAAATTCATGAATTTCCCCTGAGGTCAGTGTAAAAGCGGCAAGTTTCTTCCATTGGAAATGTGAGGAAGCTAAGGTATGTGGCGAGAAAGACAAAAGAAAATAGTTGAACATGACAGAAGAAAAGAAGAAGTTTGAGGGGAACCTTAGGAGAAAGTCAGAAAAAGATACGACTTGACGGCGGAAAGTCGGATGCTGCGGCGGAAGGGAAGAAGTTGGGCGAGCGGAGAGAAGGAATGGACCAGAGAAGACACTTCGGCGGCCAGTGGGACACGAGCGCGAAGAATAGGGAGCGGGAAAAGGATATGATGATCAAGGGTAGCGGTTCCCAAACTTTCAAGACTGAGTACCGACCTCGGGGTAATCCATTTCCCTTGGTAAGCAAGCCTCTTGGTAACACCACGAATGTCGTGTTTGCACAATTAACGTACAGACCGCCGGGATTGTTATGTATGCCGTGTAAACGGACGAAGGTTAACGTTGGCCATGCCTAGGCTGTTTGGTCGTTCTATCATTTCCTAGCACTCGCTAGGAAATGACGCTCGTGTCGCGGGTGGACACCAAAATAGAATACACAGGATAACCGAAGAAGACTTGTAAAATGGAATAGAGTAAAGTGCATAGAGTATCACACTCTGACAAAGTGGTATTGGCGAAGAGAGGTGTAATTTGCTATTTTAAAAAGTCTCGAAAAATTGCAATCGTAACAAAGATGCGATTTTCCCTACTTCGCAAAAATTCCTGGAGTGAATAGTACAGTCTTGTTTGACTGTTATGGATGCTAGACAGTTTCTCCGCCTGAAACTGGTGTTTTGAAAATGTAACAGTTTCATAATATGCTAGCAATTTCGGAGAAGATACATAAAATAACGTCTCCGTTTAATCTCCGAGAAAGTTTTAATGAAAAATGGACATTGCGAGGTGGTGAATGGCATGCATTGTCGACCCTATCCTTAATATTCTCAACACCTCCAGAAAGAGTTTTTTTTTAATGAGTCTGCTCATTGTATATTAGTGCCTCCTCCATTACACGCAAATAGCCTCTATGTACAGCTCTTGTGGTTTGGTGATGAAGGAGGCAAATAGTCCAGGGCAGCGTTTTCAAAATTGCGCTCCGCCGTGCCATTAGGAGTCCGGGCTTCCGCCCGCGGCAGTTAAGAAGATGGCATACATTTTTTAAAAATCTTAAATTGCTGCTTCCATCTAGGGTTTCTTAAAATTGCTTTCATTATTAATACATTCCTCATTTTGCATACGTTAACGTACAGTGTGTAATGCCTCATAGAACATAGGCTAAAGGAAACACAAAATATTCCATGAGAAGTGTTTGCTTCAACAACTCTGCGGTTCCGTGGATGAAAAAGTTTGGGAACCGCTGGTCCAGGGGACGCTACCAGCTCAGCGCCCGGCGGAGCAAGCCAAATCCTCTATCTCCATGAAATCGACAATGAAGTTATACCAAAATGGCTAAAATTGCTGATCCAAAGGGGAAGTATAATTACGTAATCACATTACGGATGGATGTATTTTTTAAAAAATACATCTTTAACCTTCAAAATTTGTAATGTAGTTTCCCTAAAGTATATGGCTTATATGAATATATTATGCAAAAATTATATTTGTAACCATTATAGACAAGTTCTGGATGTCAAATATAGCTTGAAGTGCCACTATGTTGTCGTACCAAAAGCGTACACTAATTACGGTCGGAGATTAAAATCAATACTTGTCCCCAATATTAATAAATACATACTTCAAAGACATCGATAATTTATACCAAAAGAGCACATGTAACCTTAAAACTGCTATCAAAAAATATTACATAATTCTTGATATGTCACTTACTAAAACTGTAAAAAATTAATACTAAATTTACTGTTAATTTGATTCAGATTACACGTCATTTTATCTTCAAAAATGATAATTGAGTTTCTATGGTTTATATAGTTCGATTCTGCTGAATTCAATGTTGATTGGTAATAAAATTCCGTGTTCCTAGGCAATCATAATGAGCCTGAGGTGCATATAATAATTTATAAATTATAATACGCAGCTCAATGTATTAATATAATAAACAGCAATATATCATATAAAATATATCAAAACCTGATATAATTTATTGGTTTATATGTAATTGACATGCATGTCCCGTCGACAGGCCATATGGCCTGACGTAAATTAAATGTAATAAGAGTTTAAAAATAATATAATAAGAGTTTGTCGGCCCCGGTGGCGGCGGGGTAAAGTCCTCGCCTGCTAACCCGAGGGTCGCGGGTTCGAGTCCCTGGGTAGAATATTATCTGCCCAGGACATGGGTGTCTGTGTCTCGTCCGTTGTTACTGTTATCCACCCGACGTAAAATGGCCTAATGTGCTGTATTCGGGGCAGTGAAAATAAATAAATAAAAAACAAATATATTTAAAAAATTAAAATCAACCAGCTGACCTTCGACCCTTTACGCACGGCTATGGTTGACTGCACAGCTATAATACCGATACGTACGTGTTTCATCCCAAAGTCGATCATTTTTTGCGCAGCAATATCAGATTTTCTCATAAGTTGACATTGCTGCGCTTATGAGAAGTAGATCCGCACTAATGATGAGGTGTTAAGTGATAATGACATGTCATTGAGGTGGCTGGAGTGGTAATCTTGATCTATGTAATTTTTATAATTCTATAATTAACTCGAAAAAAATCTTGAGTCGCCAAAAAAATTAAGCGCATAAAAGTGCATCAGTACCAGGCGATTTATAGTAGAAATTCGTCTTGAGTACGACAAACCAATCGCACTTTTCCACAGATTTTAGTTATAATTAACTACGAGTTTCAACTCACGAAGTCTCCATCACGCAATAGATCTTGGTCTTAGAACCTTGCAACAAGAGCAATTGCTGTTTCCAATTATTAAGTGCATACGCTTATGCATTGGGAAGCAAGATGTAGCCAGCCAGATAAGAAATTGAATAAGAATTATATCTTATAATTTCCTTAATAAAACCATGTGAAATTTTTCGGCACCGTATTCAACATTTCGACATGTAACATACACATTCACTCTGAAACATGTAGTTTCCACGCATTTGACTCGGCGTGGCCTCTTGATATTTCTTGGACATAATTAAAATTATAAGATATCTATTATTTCGCGATCAGAAGAAAATCTTCACACATGCACCAGAGCTATTATGTAGTAAATGTCACATACCATAAGGCTATGTGTTAAAATAGCAAGGGTTTGCCAAAAATTATACCTATATGGGGAATTTTTTCACTTTTATCAATAGATATCACTAATTAGAACACATATGCAATGCTTCACGCAAATATGTTCATCATGGTTGCTACTGATATCCAATTTTCAAATTCCTTGACCTTTCCCTGAATTTTCTCTGATGGAGTTATCAATTTCCCTGACCGATCGCCAAAAGGTCACCTATTATTGGAATATTTTTTTCTTCTGAATTAAATTTTCTAAATTTTCTAATCATCGTCTCGTATTTTTAGAACAGCAAGCATGTATTTACAGTAAGCTAGTGTGCAACAGCTACTT
Organism: Ceriagrion tenellum; assembly: GCA_963169105.1. Taxonomy (NCBI): domain Eukaryota; kingdom Metazoa; phylum Arthropoda; class Insecta; order Odonata; family Coenagrionidae; genus Ceriagrion; species Ceriagrion tenellum. The sequence goes on from OY720637.1 coordinate 129,926,430, forward strand.
TCCGACCTGAGTTTTGGAAGTTAAAAAAAAAACGCGAGGTAAAATTTTCCGAACCACATAGCCTCGGATTCCTTGTGATGAGCGTAATACATTGTGATCATGATTTTTAACCCAACTAGGCAAATATTGCCATAAGGATATAAAAAGGGATACACTGTACGTCTGATTCACAACTAATTAACTAATTGTAAGATTCACAACTGAATACTCCACGAATTGATGGTGCTTATTCCATGCAAGTCAGAGACGGACGTTAGTTTTAGTTGGTGAAATAAAGGGCGGGAAAGACTGGTCGATAAACGTAATGGAAGAAAATAACGAGGATTCCTATTCCAGTTTCTCCCTGACTATTACGAGAATTCCTTGACTTTTCCAGAAATTCAAAATTCCCGGACAATTCCAGGTTTTCTCGGTTTTTCCTGATGATCGCCACCCTGGTTCATAGAAAAAAATTGCCCCGACCACCGAAAGAAAGCCAAGTCTATCCTCCATAGCGCTATTCTCTATCGCTAAACGGAGAGGGAGGAATTCCAGCCCGCAATACGACTCCAATCTTCTTCAAGACGAAAGAAGAGAACAGACGCGTCTCGAGAGAGCGTGGACAGAGAGCTGAACGTGGAGCGGGTTTTTCACTGGTTCGATCGATGTGCACCCTCCGCCACTTTCATATAAAACATCTCCACAGACCACGCCTGGGTCTCACATCAGGGAGGCGGAGCATAAGGTGAATGGAGAGGGTGTCGGAGGAACGCGAAAACATTTGAAGAACGCGCAGCGCTGCGCGAAGACCGACACGGAAAATTCGCATTTATTGCGCTCCCCTTTCAGGACTAAGCCAAGTAAGTTGCAATTGAATGGGGCCCTGGGTGGGGGCTTAAAACTCATCAAACGGATGTGGGAACACGGATGAGTGAAATGCATTTAATAAAGGGCAGAAGTTACAATCATACCACCGACCTCGTGTTATTTTTAAAATATTCTTTCGATTTCTACGTTTATCCACTTGCTACCAAACGCTCTAGCTTCAGCGTTACCTAAATGTACAAAATAAACTTTTTCGGAATTCAATACACTAACAAAGGAATAATATCCAAAGAAAGGCATAAAGTCATTACTAATAAAGGTCATATGTAATGAAGAGGTGCCAAGAAAATCAATTATTGTCATACAATAACCCTTGCTGTCATATGCATCGCAATATAAAGGTTTGCACAAATCAAAATAACTCCAGTAGTTCTGCTTTGAACAGGAACCATGTCTGTTTTACACTTACACATATATCACATAGATAATCAAAAGAGCAATTTTTAATGTTTTCAGTTAATCCATTGCCCATATCTGAGAATTTCTTTGAAATTTTCAAAACTCAAATGACCTATTCTTCTGTACCAGTCAATAAAAGCACGCATAGCTTCTTTTTTACTAAAAACTTTTACTCCTGTAATTTAACTTTGGTGAGGGATGAAGTCGGTTAGATTCGCCAGGCGTAGGTTGGTCGATCATCCAAAGCATTGCAAGTATTGATGGATGCACAAAAACATCAGCGCCGGGAATAAAAACGAAGATTATTAATTAGGTAATGAAAGTGATGGGATTGTTTTCGGCATTAATTCTTTAACCTGAATATTGATAACTTGTAACCTAATGAGAACTTGAAATGAACAATCTTTGGCATTGTAACAGCTTGATGTTTTACAAAAAAATTGACTGGAAATAAAAATTCATTTGAATAAGGTTTCTCTGTCTACAACTCTTTGCAGAATAAAACTAAACTCTCTCGATTCACTTGCCACAAACATCCCTGAAAAAGTTTTTAAAGTTGAAAATGTAGATAGAATAACCGACCACAAGGCAGTACACGTAAAATTTTCCCTCAACACTGAAAAAATGTTTAAATTAAAAAGAAAGATTTTCCTTTTTAGTAAAGCAGACTTTAACGGATTTAGGCGTGACATAAAGACTTCTTTTGCAAAATTCGTGAACATCAGCAAAAATAGTGATACAGACAATACATGGACAGAGTTCCTCCAAATTACGCGGTCACTTGTCAACAGATATACATCTCATAAATTTAAGAGTGAGAATAGGGAACCAAGGTGGTACAAGGCGGAGGTTAGAAAATGTTTATAACGCCAACGAGTTAGCTACGCGAAAATAAGAAAAATGAAGAAAAATGTAGCTAATAGCGTTCTTAAAAATAGAACATTATAAAATTTGTAAAGCAGCCGCAAAAACAGCCCTTCGAAAAGCGTTAAGTGAATTCAAGAGAAAAGTACTCGGAGAACTATAAGGAAATCCGAAAACATTTTAATCATATGTTAGGGAAGTACAGGGAAATAAAAAGTCAACGGTTAATTCCTTGAAAAACGATAGAGGCGAAATAGCAACTTCCAGTTTAGATAAGGCTTATTTGTTAAATTATTTTTTTCAGAGCATTTTTAATCAATCTAAGCGTAGTTTGCAAGAAACCATACCAGACCGATTTCAACAACCATTGCCCCCGATCGATATATCTTATAGCGGAATCGTCATCATCATCTGGTGTTCTGCCAGCTGGCAGGTCCCGTACACTACTGCGGAATCGTATCCTTACTAAATAACATTAGCACGAACAAGTCCTCAGGTCCTGATGAAATTCCAGCACGTGTGTGTAAAGAATTAGCTATAAAAATGGCTCCGTATCTTAGAGTAGTATTTCAAAAATCCCTCGAAGAACACGCGGTTCCCAAAGACTGGAAGATAGCAAACGTGATCCCAATTTTTAAAAGCGGCGATAAGGAACTGCCATGTAATTATAGACCAATATCATTAACGTCACTATCATGTACAATTATAGAGCACAGAATAGTTACATCAATAATGGGACACCTCGACAGCCAGGATTTATTGATAACAAACCAGCATGGGTTCAGAAAGGGACGGTCTTGCCAAAATCAATTAGGTCTTTTTGTTCATGATATTTTAGTTTCCGGAGAAGGTAACGCACAGGTAAACGCAGCGTTTCTTAAATTTAAAAAAGCTTTTGACAAGGTTCCCCACAGTAAATTACTCTCGAAGCTAGCATCATACGGGATAGACAGTAATATAGTAGGCTGGATAGGAGACTCCTTACATGAACGCGTTCAAAGGGTGGTATTAGATGGTCTCAGCTCAGGCGAAGTAAATATTACATCGGGTGTTCCCCAGGGAAGCGTGATAGGTTCAATTTCATTTCTTCTCTACGTAAATGACTTAAAAACAGCAGTAAAAAATAGCAAGCTCCGTCTTTTTGCCGATGATGCAGTAGTGTATAAGGAAATTAGAGAGGACAGTCAGTCTTTAGATAAGGATTTAGATGCGATTGATGATTGGTGCGATAGTTGGCAGCAGGAATTAAATTTGAAGAATTGCGCGATAATGAACTTTTGGAAAAAGAATGGCTTTTCCCGGAATAATTATTGCATCAAAGAAAAGAAAATATCTAGCGTAGACTCTATTGAATACTTAGGCGTCACCATCACTGAAGACATGTCATGGGGGAAACACATCAGGGAAATAACTAGTGTAGCAAACCGTAGATTAGGATTCGTAAAAAGGGTTCTAGGCAAATGCGATGAGAGAGTACGAGAAAGAAGCTATTTACACTTGTCAAGCCTCATTTAGAATATGTCGCTAGTATATGGGATCCGTACGAGGAAGGTTTGATAAAAGAATTAGAGCGTGTGCAAAGGAGATCCGCTAGATTTGTTAAAGGCCGTTATGATAGTTGTATAAGTGTTACGAGTTTAATAGAAGAACTAGGATGGGAATTATTATCAGAACGCAGGTTAAAATTTAGGTTAAATCTTTTAAGTAAATTCGAAACCGATTCGTTCACAGATGACGTTAGGTAGGTATATATTAAGAACGCCTGCGTATTATGCTAGTTTTGATCATATTAACAAGATTAGAGAGATAGATTGTCGTACCGATACATTTAAAATGTCATTTTTTCCGCGCACCATAAGGGAGAATAATAGGCAGCGTAGCAAAGGGATAGGTAGGTGAAAGATAGAGTAGTCTGTAGTGAATGATGCATGTAATGACAATCAATAATCCCTTTCTTATTATGTAGATTCTAAACATCCATCTGCATGTGACCCTGTTCTCTAGCATGTCTCCCTTAAATATCCTACTTGCATGGCAATAATGCATGTTTGGTGATCTTCACCCCCTGCCACACACCCTCGTGGTGGCTCGCAGGGTATTACGTAGATTTAGATGTAAACCCTTAGATACGCCATGGAGTTTTGACTATCCTTTTTGCTTTTCTCATTGGATATGCTCCCCAGGACCTAATAAACTTCCTTTATTCCGCTCCTGATTGACACACAAGACATTAAATATTGAAGGGAATGGATACATATAAACATTCTGCCAATAAGAATTCACCACATTAAGTTCTCATACCTTTAATAGCACGCAGCAAAAAGTACGCAATGCCAGGATTAAGTCACCCTACAGGGCAACGAGGTAGTGGCATTAGGGGTGATTTTTAGATGAGCAAGGGGGGTACAGTAGAGTGGGCGGGCGGGACCAGAGTCTTCATTTTCACTTCCCACACTCCTCGCCGTCCATTTAACCCGCCCGTATGGTCTCCCGGTCCAAAAGGGAGACGGAGGGATTGCGTGGGAGCGCAAAAGATGAAAGGGTGTAAGGAACAGCCCAAAGGGAATGGAACATGGACGTGGGCGGAGATCGTGTGGAGAAGAGGAGACCAGAAAAGGGTGGAATAAGTAAGGGATCGATAGTCAAGAGTGTGGAACTCGCGACCAGCTGGATTGAGCGCACCAAATGCAGCGAACGTGTTCACGCACCTCTGAGAGGGCATCTGTGAAATCACAATTACAGATAAGTACCACATCATCAAAAAATTTGATAATAATGTTAAAAATGCTAGGATGGGAATCACTCCGACTCAGAAGAAAGGTGAACAAGCTCTGTGGGATATTTAAAATAATACAAAAAGCTAAGGGCTGGGAGAAGCTACCAGGGGGAGTTGAAAATCCCAATTACATAGTGCGGAAGGACCATCTATATATAAACTAAAATAAGGGCAAAAGAAAACTAACGAGATGAAAAGCTCTTTCCGAACGAATTAAGTAATAGAATGAGTTACCAGAAGAAATCTTTCAGCCCTTCCCCTATTCTGTAAATAAATACAAAAGGAAGTGTAAACATTGTTTAAATAACTTGCTCGTATCTGTGTATGCATATATTTTCATATGCTTGTACTAAATATATTTATGGTGTGCGGATGTAATTGAGGTAACACATCTACATCTACATAATACCCTGCATAAATATCCCTCTTTCAATGAGAGACTGATCTATGCCAGTAGTCTAACTGTCATAAAGGGAAAACTTTAAAAACATGTTGTAGTAGTCATTACCACCAGGACTGGGGTTAATTGCAATGCTTGTGATTTAAATAAACATTAACATATCATCAGCCCCGTCCTAGATTTATGTATCGCATATATGTCATAACTTATGTAGAGGGAATGGATGAGCGTCAATTAACTGAACAGTTGTAGGGTAACTGAACAGGGCGTGTATGTAGCGATGCAACTAATGCAGGGCGTGTATGTAGCGATGCATGAGCGTAAAGGAAGCAAGTTGGTTTGTAAGGAAGGGCACTATGGAGGAAAATACCAAAAGGGAGCCAGTTTTCGAGGACTAAGGGCAATAATTAAAGTCTTTGGCTTTGCCAGCCCCGCAAGGGTTTGGCGCGATGGGTATGTGCGTTTATGTCCTAAATGAGTAAGGATGCGTGCTCTTGACCCATGAATACCAGTTGATTACTGTTAAGTCAACCGAAATTTCATGACATGCAAAGATACGCAAGACTGGAGAAAACTCTTATGTTAATATGCATATAAGATTTTTTTAAATTTAATTTTAAGAACGTCGCTTATAAGATGATATTTGTCATATTTTAACAAGGATAACGATCAAGTCATTCATTTCTCACAATATTTGATATTACGGAATATTTTAAATATAGTGGAGGTGTTTGGGTTCCTCTAACCCTTATCCTGCTGTGAAGGTAGGTTGTCCATGAGTTTCACACTCTAGTGAGTGACGAGGGAAGGGACGGATTAGGAGTTAGAGACCCGAAATTGGTAAATTGTGATAAATCTCTGTCATTTCCTTAGTAAGCAGGCACCTATCATTCTTTGACGTCCCAGAACATTAAAGGTGCTATCCCTCTTTAAATGAGAGACTGATCTGTGCCAGTATTCTGTCATAAAGGGAAAACTTTGAAAAGTAGTGTTCAACTAACCAATTAGAGATGATTTTACATATTGTGAGTAGGGAATCTATTCTCTATTACATAAGAAGGAAATACTTTCCTTATAAATTCCTCGAAGAAATACTTTCCAAAAGAGATAGTATTTCTCATAAGCACCACCTCACATTACTAAACTATGGTATTTTACTTAAATTTCACTTTAGGAAATCAGCCAGTTTCTTTAAAAAAAGTGGAAACTTTTAATGGTCTGTTATATGAGTAGCGATGGTGGAAAAGTGCATTGAATCCCATGATTAAGTCTCGAAAATTGTGAGCTGTTGCCATAAAGAACCGTGATGACGAAGAGTAGTAGTATTGCACTCAATACCATCATCAAAAATCGCTGTCAATCATTTTTCTACATATTAGACATCTATATTCCACCCTGTGAGTCGCCGCAGGGGCGAGTATAATGGTTTTCATGACCCCTATTCGCAAAGAGACTGGGAAAAAGAATTGGAGAAGGCAAATATTAGATTTAAATATCGCTCGAAAAGAGAGGTGACAGTGAGTTTTTTGTCTCTTTTTTTTCCTGTAGTTAACTCTAGGTTAGATAAATATTCATACACATAATTTAAGTTGGGTATTTCTTTTATTTTATCGCTTCTATCGGTTACAGAGAAATAGCGCTGGGCTTAAATAATACCCTCTATGTCACCACACTGAAACCAGGAGGACTTAAAATTTTCAAACGCTCTTAACCTATCGCGTGGATAAGAGCCTCGAAGTAGTTTTCCACGAAGCGCGCCGTGTTTTGATAAATTTAGGCCCGGAAAACCATCAGAAGTCACAGGTTAGGGAAAACCAAACGAAAAAATAACCCGCGCATCACCATGCGTTGCCGGAAGCGAATGCTCTCAACTCAACAGTCCTTGAAGTTACAGAAAACACTGCCATGTGACACGCGCGAGACTATTCATTCCGTGGGAAGGCAGCGATGGAAAGAAAGAGTTGGTTTTAAGAGCAGCGAAGCTTGATTTTAGCGGAGCTGTCAATTTGGTTGCTAAGGGTGGGGAAAGGGTTTTCCAAGGATGTCACGTCTTAAAACACGCGACTGGCGAAGCCTTGTGATAAGTGTCAAGGAACAAACTTTTTTCGCTACACTTAAATATCATTCACTTTTATTCGATACATACAAAACTATTCTGGGTTGGACTTCTCTTAGAAAACTTAACAATACTATCATGAAGGCTTTCGGGATTGCTTCCGCGTTGTGTCATTTTTGTTGACTACAGTTTCGCGACGGTTCCAGCTCGCTTCTTCAGGTCGAAGCTTACTTCGCCCTGAAGAAGCGAGCTGGAACTCTCGCGAAACTCTGGTCAACAAAAATGACACAACGCGGAAGCAAACCAGAAAGCCTTTATGATACAAGACCACTCCGCGGAAGCTTTCATAAAAACATAAAAATACTATGTTTTTCCAAATGAACATGGATTAAAATGTTGAAAATAAAATGGAAACAACACAATTAACAATGCTGACAAAATAAAATATGAAATAAAAGGAGGATGAGGAGGTAATTATCTTCCTGAGGTGGCTGTTGTTGATGCGAAGGGTTGTGGAGAGATTGTTCGAAACGTGTGAGGACGAAATGGCGTTTAACTATTCGAGAAGTAGGTAAAACCCTCCTCAATGCCCTGCTCATCCTTCCCAATCTGCCCACATCTTGAATGCCTCCAGTGCACAAGCACATACCTCCCCGCAATGATCAAGCTGCAAGCCCGTTCAGTGCCATGATCCAAATAGAGACTGCGCCAATTCTATCTGTACACCTCATCTTAGAGTCAATTAGTCAATTCTCCTTTCTTTTTTTTTTAATAAGTATTCTACCGGTTAAGGTAGGTTCTGCTGAATGTCAGAGAATCTCCTCCCGGTTTTCTACACATTCAGGCGCCTGACTACCTCTAGTATTTCCTTTTTCGCCTCAGCATACGATCTACCCTTCTTCGTCCTGTACATGAAACCTATTCTCCTTCTTCCCCTTCCCCGCTTGCCCAACATCCTTCCCTCTATCACACTCTTCAGGAACCCATTGTTACATTCTCCAGCCACCTATTAGGGCGATCTCGATTTTCATTAAGAAGTTTTCTCTCTTCTTAGATAATGCATTTCAGTAAAAGGATATTTTCTGGATTTCAAAGTAGCTCGAGAAATTTTTACTGATATGCAGATTTACGTAAAGCTTTGCAAAGGTGTCCTAATTAGAGATATCAATACATAAAAGTGAAGAAAAAATTGCAACGCACTGGAAAAAAAATGTACTTTCAGGTCATTCACCGATATTTTAATACGTAGCCAAACTGCACTTGACATAATTGCTGATAATTCGAATACACAAGCAAATAATTTCTACTACACGCGAAATAATACGTTTCATAGTATTTTTATGATTGCCAATAAATATCATGGATTATGCTGAGTCATAAAACGTACAAAGATATATTTATTACACGGATTTCCGCGCCGATTTTTTTAACATTCTTTTGATAAGGCGAAAAGTGTAACATATAATTATGACATCATTTAAATAACTGTATACATGACAATTTCGACAGTATAAACAGATGCTTTTAATTTTAATATGGTCACGGAATTTTTTTTTCGAATTACTTGATAAGCTATTAAAACTTGATATCAAACGACCCTCAATTACCGCTACAGTCAACTTAAAGGTTTCATTTTGTTAAAACACATCAGTCTAACGGCAGGTTTGGAACCCGGGTGGATGGGAAGACGATTCTACAGCACGCAACTCCGGACGCCATGCGATCAGAATACCGAAGCGCGCTTTGGAGGTCGAAGAAGAGGTTTCGCAGGAGAAGGGCAAGGCTGGCGACAGGAAGGAGCGAAGGAAGAGCCGTGCCTTCTCCGAAAAGGAATGTCACGCTCTGTCGTTTAAAATGGACGAGGGATTGAAGGTTGCGAACGAAGAAGGATCGGGCGTGAGGATTTCGTATTCTCGTTCCACGGCACGGAAATTAGCGTGAGTTGTGATCAACCGTTCATCGCTAAATTACTTGGGAAAGCAATCCTCGTACCGAATGCTAAGAGAGGGCGAGGCACCCGACACTTGGATCAGAAAGTAACGCACCATCCCGATGCTCCATACAAAGAAATTAAGGTACCAGTCTACCAAAACATGGCCTGCTCTAATTGAAGCAAGAAAGCCAGCACGTGCTACAATACGCACGCATTCAAGAAAAGACTCGGGGAAGAATGTTCCAAAATGATAACTCTACTCACACTCTTAACTGTGATTATTTTGGGTAGTTATTTTCATATTATATCATATCATATTATATCTAACAGTGTAGTTCTTTGAAGTATTTAAGAGCATGACTGCTAATACGTTTAGCTTTCCTTACTAAAAATTTCCTTCGATATATTTTGAGATGGTTGAGCCTTGAGTATTTGGATACAAAATTATTTGCAATTAAAATTTATCAATTGCATTTGAAGTTATGAAGTTATTTATTCACTGTTTTAAGCAGATGGAGTTAGGTAATTTCTCTAGTTATTACTAGAGACGATGAACCGGTGAAGGTAGGTTTTCAAGGAAATAAGGAATATCTATGCTATTTTTTACAGTCACAGGGCCTTGTCTCCTATGATTTCATCACATAGCTGGGACAATGTCCTGCTCCTACCCGTCCCATCCATGAACCGTATTCTCTTTCTTATCCTGCCCCGATTACTCAACATCCTCTCTTCCATCACCTCCTCCAGCATTCCTCCATTCTACATTTCCCGTATAATCACATGCTTCACTCCCTTCTAATCTCCTCCAGAATTTTCCTCACTTTACCCACCATACAGCATCCTCGTTCGCCTTCCTTTCCGTCCACCAAACTTTCTCCATTCTCCAACACACCCTAATATTAAATACCTACAACCTATTCCCATCTTCATTTGTCAGTGCCCAGAGTTCTGCACCCCTAACGCTACGTTCCATATTAAACCCCTCTTTACGCACACGCTTCAGGCACCTGAAAATTCTGGCACAAAAACATTAGGCAACTCAGTTACATGGGTGTATTTGACCACGCATTTAAAATGAAAGAAATTTACACCACAGTATTATATTGGACTGTTGGTTGAAATAATTATGTTTTCCGCGAAAAATCCGTGGCCAGCATACACTGCAGGGTCAATGAACGCGATATTTTGAAAGCAAAATGATTACACATACCTTAAAGGATTTTAATTCATAATCACACCACAAGGGCTATTTCCGATCAATCCTCAAACACATTCTCGAGGCAGCTCGCGCTTGTTACGTGGCACAGTAGCGACTTTCGGCGCGAAGAGAACTTGAGCACTTGGCCCGTTAAGTTGCCGACAGGTAGCTGAAATTGGAGAACACTAACGGCGAAATCCAGGTAATTGGGAGACGAAGATAATCACCAAACACATTATGGAAAGGGTGCACTCGGCGATGTAATAATTGCATCAAAGGATATGGCGAGACATGAGGAGAGCGGAAAATAGTATGAGATAGAGATGTGATGAAAGATTCTGAAACGCAGAAGCATACATATGACGTGAAAATATTCCTGGCACGATCGTTACTGTGATATGAACTAACGGGATGATGAAGGCTGTAGAAGAGGGGAGAATGTTGGCAAGTGAGGCAGATGTAGAGGAATAACATGGACTTTGGACGTTGTGATGGAGTGAAAACGTTATATGGAGAGAAAAATACAGAATTAATAGAGAAATGGCAGTACCGTGAGAAGAAAAAGGCTCCAACATATTCTATACGATCTGGATAATAATTTTGACAGATCTTAAGGATTACATATACGAGTGTAGTGGAATAATGATTACGACAAATAATTCTTCATTTTCCAGAAATCGAGAAGAGGATATAAACACAGGAATGGGAGGGCATACAATATGACAGGTGCAACAGTTGACACCTCTGGGTTCCTTTCTGAACGAGAATGGGTGAAGAAGCAGGGATTTAAAACTTGAAGCACTCATGAAGGGAACGAAACGGCTAGAGGGGCTCGGATTTACTCTTTAAAAATATTCACCACTACCAAGATTTGAATCTGGGCCCTCAGGATGGTAAGCTTAGGATAGGAAAGATGAATAAACAGAAAAACCTGGAAAAACGGTGAATTTAGAACCTCCCCGCATACGAAAACCAAGATGGTGAAAACCAAATGATCTAATGAACGAAACACCGAGATATAGACGATGCATTAAATTGATGCGTGGATAACAATGTGTCCCATTGCTTTAGTACGTCATTTGCATTTGTACCGTTGCAAAAAACATTAACACAAACAGTCTTACGTTAGTAGCATGCTTATAATGTAGCGCTTATGTGTAAAATTTCGCCTCTTGATAAGTGTAAGTAACTTTTTGCTAATTCTTCAGAATTTGTAATCACGTTAACTTTAATGCTACTTTTAAAATATCGAGGGTAGGTCAGGAATAGTGAAACTATAATACCTTGCCGACGTTTCGGAGTGTAATGCACCCCAATATCAGGGCTATTCAGAAAAGAATACATGAAAGTACAACAATCGTCAATGAATAAAAGGATCACTTGTACATCAATTACAATATAAAATTTCAACGTAAAAATTACCTTGGAATTGATAATCATAGGGTTTCATCTTCAGTAGATAGACTTTTTAGGACAGATTTTGTTTGGGTAATTGCAAATTCCAGAACCAGTAAAAAACATCCCATCATCAGAGCTACGAACCCCTATGAACATCAATTCCAAGGTAATTTTTATCTTGTAATTAATGTATAAGTGATCCTTTTATTGATGGACGGTTGTTGTACCCTCATGTATTCTTTTCTGTATAGACCTGATGGTGGGGTGCATTACACTTCGAAACGTCGGCAAGGTATTATAGTTTCATTGCTCCTGACCTCAATATTTTAAAAGTGGTTCTAAATTAAGAGGTAGATAGAACAATACTGTAGTTAATTTTAATATGGTATATTGTGATGTTAGTGATGATACACTTCCCGCCGAACACAATTGAGGCGCATCACAGGGTAATGTGTAAATGTAGATAAAGTTGAGGGCTGCAGATAACGTTCATGGAATGGAAGCCTACTTCCTAGCTGTGTATATTCAGTACGCGATCGCTAAGGCATTCTGAACACCTTGGCCTACGATTCTGGCGAGTCGAAGCGCGAACAATTGAAGAGAGGTGAGCGCGCGTAGGATTTCCGTCGGTCGACCGAGACGAGATTCGGCGATGCGATGAGGAGGAACGCGAGCTAATTAGGAATGCTCCGACACGGCTCCCCCCACTCGATTCGCGGCTGCTGCCACTTCCAACGACGAAGGAGCAGACGTGCTGGCGAGAGAGGAGTCCCCCAAGGTGAAATAAGTACGCTGGGGAGTCGCTACTGGGAACCGCTGCTGCCGTCTCAACCACATGCGCCGCCGCCGCGTGCACAAAGAAAACGAGGAACACCTTTCCACGTACACTGGAGCAATGCGATGACGTCTCAACTGTCGAGCAGCAACCGTGGAGTTCCATCGGATGCGGAAGTGAGATATGCGCTTGTGGATTGGACGGAAGGCAGGGGGGAAAGAGTGCGATGTGGGGACGTCGTCATGAAAACCGGATGACACGCGTGAAGCGGCGAAGAGGATGGTGGGTTTGCGGGAAAGATGGGGTGCCCTAGAGAGAAACCTATTGGTTTGCCGGTTTATTTCTGGGAGGCGACCGAAAAATGAGGTCATTTGAGTCATTTAAAGTCGCGGATGATGCATCTTGAATGGCATATCACGCGTCACGCAGTCTGTTCGACGAAGAGCTGATGGTCAAAATTGTTGACGAAAATTGGACCAATCGGGTTCGAGTTTTGTTTGGCAGCAATGGGATCGATGGGAATTTGATTTCCACGCAATCACACAACCACCTAAGTTTTTCGTCGATTTTCATTCACTTAAAATTCTGCTCGTCACACGGTATTCAAACTCGTTCGGCCAAAATTTTTGTCAAATTATCGCAGAAATCGGCTCAAGTTTCTTTGCAAAGTTCCCATTGAAAAATATCAATCACCTGACCTGGGGTTCGGACCCAAAACTTCTGATCTTGCTTCGTGAGCGTCGATAAGATACCAAGCTACGATTCGATAAACGCCGACATGGATTTAGAAACAGTTTTTGTATTACCTGGGACGGAATTATCTCTCACTTTAAAGAAAGAAAAAAATTGCAACTTTTCGAGGTACAATGTATTGAAAATAGGATAAAAATACAAGCGTAAGGAGAAAAAATCGGTTGCTACGATTAGCTGTGGACAAACCGACCACGGCAGAAAAGAATATGACGCTGAACTACTGGACTGTATATTAGAAAACAGGATATAAACTTGGTAACTTAATGTACACAAAACCAAATCATGTTTTGTGAAATAAACCACGAGGACAGTCATCGTAAACATTAGCATTTAAATGAAATTTGAATACAAGTGATGCAGATGTAACTGGACAAGACGTCGCCTGGTTAAAATTGCCAGAGCCACTTTCGCCAGATAATTGACTTTCATTTGAGCACGCGATTTATCCTCAGCGGCGGACATGTAAGTGTTCAGAGAAGACACGAGGAAGGAAGCAACGGAGAAAATGGACGTAATCCTTAGGCATATTTCAAGATATGCTAGTTTGCCGAAGGCTGAGCTACGCATGTGAAGAAAACAATACACCTTCAACTGTACCAGTAGATTGACGTTTTTGATTACTCAGTCATTGGGCTGAGGAAGGCTCAGTTTTTCAGTATTGACCTATGGACAATTATCACTGTTAAGTCCGTCGCCTCCAGGGTATGTATTTCATTTTAACGCGTCGAAGAGGCGATTAACTATCGAGGCGGAAAAAGTTATCGGATTTGACCGGCAATGTCTAACGTGTCGGATATATTGAGCAAATTTGATAGCATTTTCGTTCCAGTCGATTCAATAACTACGGTCTTTTAAAGAGGTCAATGACAAGGGTCTACAAATGAGCTGTGGAGAACTCCTGTGGAACGCCTATGGAAGAAGACAATCATAAAGCATTGAGTCACGCGGATCTATGAGAAAAAAGTCGATACGCTATCCTATCTAGCTATAACTAAGTTTCTACTCTCAGCAGATAATTGGTATTGTTTTTGAACAGCAAATTTTCCTTCCCTGGGAAAATGCCTTTTCAAAAGCTTTACAAATCAGCTAAATTTTCTTTCCTAGCCTCCTACATATTGATGAGAATATAACAATCGGTACTCAATTATCAATCATTAGTTCGCTAGCCTTGGTAGAAACAATTCCCATAAAGGGTATAATAGCACCAGATAAATCTTAGCCGAGTTCCCAGTTTTGATTCCATTTATTTCCCGATGATCTCTACTTTTACCTCTTCACAAATATCAAATTGAAAATTCAGCCAAAAACATTTTTCCCCATAATTTCTTCACTTTACCCTTTTCCTACACCATGGAAGTGCTGATAGATGGATGGATTTTAGGAGCATCAACTGCTATGCATAATCCAAGAGGTACTCACGAATGGAGATTAAGCTGAATTGGTGACTATGAGGGCTTTCCATGCTGAAGACGCTGAAGTGGAACTAAACGGAACAATGTGCGCAGGCGAAATGTTTCATATCTTGCCCAAAGGTGGAAATCAGTGGATGGAGAACTGTCCCGGCCGAATGTTTTATGTAAACATTCATTCAAAATAAGTATTAAAAAAGTTGGCTTTTTCTCGCAGAGTAATGGAAAATTTTACAAAACACATGTTTTATGCCGTTACTGAAATTCATCGAAGTATGAAGAAACAATCACGGATGCCATTATCGACGTTCTTATATTGTTCACCGTCCAAAAACGGCGCTTCCGATCTGTTTTGAAGTGCGCTCCCAAGTGCGCAGGGTCTGTGAGGAATGCACCGCAAGTGCGTAGATGTGAAGTGACTAACTTACTAGACCAAATGGAGAAAAGGAACCAGCTTCCCATTCCGTGGACCCACGTTCGAATTACAGTAAAATTGGAGATATCTTCGCAGTTAAACTTTCCGTTTAACTATGATTCCGGGCACGCATTACTTACACGATTATTTTCAAGTCAGCTCCGCATTTCTCCCCACACTTCTCCACTCTCCAAACACTCCTGTTTTATCAGCATGCAAACTATCCACAGTGTCGCAAATTACTTCCACAGTCGGTCGCCTACACCAAATAACCAACCCACCATCATTCAGAACCGAAACTTACATGCTTACAAATAATTAATAAATGCTTAGAAAATGCTCACTTGAATGCTTAGAAATAAGCCAATTAACATCTGGGTTTTTAGCGATTTTCCATATTCCAATGAGCGGTTCTGACAAGGAGAGGCAGGTATTTAAACAGAAAAAGTCTTTCACATTTAGTTGACAGCACGTGCCTCACAGAGAGCACTGCAGCAAAACTTACGCTCTATGTGCTCACCTTCCGGCCAAGTTAGTGACCGTATCCAACATGGTGATTAATTTAATTAAGTTACATTATGTAATGTTACTTGCATATTGAAAGACACCTAGAGCTGCAGTATGTAAAAGGCAATAGTACTAGGTTTAAAAAAAATTTTTTAAAATCTTTTTTCTAAAAACACATATCTTAATCGGGACGACAGTTTCTTGCTTGCGCGTGGGCGTGTTCGTGCCACAGAATACAGGATAGAAATGCTTCCTCAAGATTTGGACGAGGGGAAAAAAACTTTCCTGCAACATGTTGAGGCAACCTTTCCAACTCTTCAGCTGTGTTGACTAATCGGTCGATATCGATAGGCACAGTATCCGATTGGGTGCGAGGTCCCGCGTGAACTGAAATTTGTTTGGTTAGGCTGGGACCGGCCTCATCATATTCCTCCTTCACATTTATCGGCAAACATTTATCCGACGCAAACAGACGTTCCGTGGAACTCACTATTCACCTCGCAATGCACACACGATGCCATTTTACTATGCCAAGGCACTGTGTTTCCTTGCAATTGACAGAGGGCACCTGATACGACAAAGCAGATATTTATCTTTTAAAGAGTCGTAACACTTAACATCCATCGTGCATCTGTCTTACAACATTGCAAAATGTTCAAATGTGGTACGGCATGAGTGAAGAAATTAAAATAATAAGAAACTATGAAAAAGTAAAGCAAACGCTTTTGAAAGCGACGAAACAAATTTCAAACGATGAAAATATTATAAGATCGTTACGAAGATCAATTCTCCTCGGATAACACAACCCTCATTGCTTTAATTTTTTCACTTCAATGCCGATCATTTTCAGATAGTAAATCGGGATCCACGCCACAGTCAAGCAGGTTCCGCAAAGTACTATGTACTACGTCACGCTATTCCGATTCCGCTATCAATCATTGTTCCATAGTTTAGCCCTAAATTTTTGAAATCTTCATCGCCAGCAGCCGACTTAATTTATTAATTCTATACGTTATCCGATGCCTAACCGCTCTTGCTCTGTTCATCCATAAGCCTTCTGGTAAATGCTTTTCTCTGATTGCCTTTTCTATCTATTCTCACCAACTTATTCTGGGCCTTCCTCTTTTATTCTACCCAGTGGATTCAATGTTAAAGTCTGTTTTGGAAAAAAAAAGTTTTACATAAGTTGTATGAGACGTTATCATGATTGCTGTTTCGCTTTCATGCCATTGACTATTTTAGTTGCGACTCCCAATATATTTCTCATTCTATCATTTGTAATTCTTTCTCGTCTTGATATCCCTGCACTGCCTTCTCCAGCAATCCATTGCTGTAACAGTGAGCATTTTGTTTTCTCCCAAATCTGCCATATCTCACATTCAAACGTGATATTAATTCTAATTGTTATCGTGTTATATATTCCTTTTAGTTTGCTTTGGATATACAAAGATCCCATAACATGCACTTTAGCATCGATATCACCCTTTTTCCTCGTAAATTTCTTCGTTTGATGGCATCATCTAAGGATCCATTCCGATTCATTTTAACTCCCAAGTAGTTGTACTCTTGGCACAATCTCCTAGCACTATGTTTGCTTCTGCTCCTCCGATGCACATGTTTCGCTTTTTTCTGATTTTTATTTCGACCTCAATATGTGTACCCTTTAATCAGTCTCATCATTCGCTAAGCACCGAGAAGACAATGTTTTAGTACCACTCCATTTTTGTGGGCTTGTTCCAAGTATATCTTAAATAATGAGGGGAAGATGCAACAACCATATTTTAAACTCTTTTCAATGGTAAAGTCATCTCAGCTTCTTTTCCCTATTTTTATGTTTGCAGACTTGCCTTATTATTATTATTTTTTATAACTTTGATACGATGCACGTTGTCAATTATGCTACCTTAGCTTTTACATAGTCGACTGAGAGGTCCACTGTCTGTTCCGCAAATCGACATAAAGTAGGTAGAATTCCTGGCTGACTAACATCCTTTACTCAACCGTCTGATTGACATAAAACAAAGGTTCAATGAAGAGTTACCGCCTCTTAAACCTGTCTGTTCTCCAGCTTCGAGGTCTAAATAATTGTCTTTT
This sequence comes from Ceriagrion tenellum, assembly GCA_963169105.1. Taxonomy (NCBI): domain Eukaryota; kingdom Metazoa; phylum Arthropoda; class Insecta; order Odonata; family Coenagrionidae; genus Ceriagrion; species Ceriagrion tenellum. The sequence goes on from OY720637.1 coordinate 129,944,271, forward strand.
TACATGCATTCTGCTGGTTGTGCCGGTGAATGATATCCCCTGTAATTTTCGGATTTGTCTTTCCTACCATTTTTGCCTATGGCTGAAATAAAGATGTTCTTCATTCTTCTGGGACATCTGCATTGTCAATACACGTTTGAAATAATGTTGTCGTGTGGCAGAATAGCTTTCCGGGGCCATATTTTATTGATTCAGCATTGTTGCCTCTTGGGCAGGTGATTTCCCGTTCTTAAGTGTTGTGCAAACTTCCTTAACGTCTCTCTCATTGATATTTATTGGAGAAGCTACTAGTTTTGTATGATTTTCATCCTCATTTTCAATGGTAAACTGAATTCTGTTTCCTGCTAATAAATCTCTGAAATATTCTTTCCATTACGGGACAGATATGAATGATATTAAGTTCGTATTTTTAAAATTTTACGGATATATGTAATTAGTTTCCAGCTGTCTCTGCTTTATCGTTCACACTGATAAGGGTCTATTTTATAGATTCTTTTCCCAGATTCGCTTTTCTTTCGTCAATCCTTCTTTATTACCAATATTCTTATAATATTCATTTCGTTATTGAATATATTTTCCGATGCGGTTACGAAAAGTTTGAAAGCTTCACACTTCTACTTCTTCACATCAACACCAAAGTTTTCGTATGCAACGACAGACGATTGAAAATGAAAATATCCATTAAAAAAACAACGCAAAATCACCTAAAAATACGTTAGGTGAACATAACTCAACATAAATTGCTGCGCTTGGTGAAATTTAGTTCGAATTCATCAACAACTGACGAGCGATACCCAATCAAGAGACTGATGACCGTTTCACATAGCATTTATTTCAAAACTGAAATCCGAACTCATACCAGCACATAAAAAATGAGGAGCTAAAAGTCTCAGATGAGCCCTTTCAAACGATTCAACTCAGCGTAATGATTTCTGATGGATGCATGCGCGGTAGCTACTGCGTTTGCGTAAAATGATCAAAAATGTTCTTTATATAATACACAAAACACGATATCTCTATATTCACCGCGGTCATTTCACGGAACTTCATGCGAGGGTTAGTCGATTGACCCATGGTTGAAATGATGTTACAGAGTTTCTACAAGTGCTGATGATATGACGACTGTTTATATCAAATGCTAAGACTACTTCAACTCCTGCTGAGGGAGTGAGCAATTTAGAAGTATCTATTGACTACTACGCTCCCGGAAACCTCACAGAAATTCATTTATATTTAGAAATCCAATTGACCAACCTCGATTTCATTAATAATGAAGCTCAATATCGTTCTGTCTACCAAATTAATTTGGTAGACAGAACGATACCATTTGACGATACGATATCATTTGAGCTTCATTATTCATGATGCTGTTCTACAACATCTCGCCGGAGAAAGTGGAGTTTACTCGATTAAATTATCTTTTTCGAAGCACCAATAATTGAATGAATATAAGGCTCATTTATGTCACGCTATGCTAACGCCGGCGAACCCTTTACACTCTCGCGCTAGTGATAACTAGAGCCCGCACTCACCATGCCAGAAGTTCGCGATGAGGCTCAGGGCTCACGACGAATATGTATATAAGGGAGCGAAACTGTCTAGAATGACATGAGGCTTACATAATCGTTAAGTAAAAGTGACACCGATGAAACCGACCAAAGGAGAGGATCGAAAGCAAAAGAAGTTTAGCGGGGCAAGAAGGCCATCTATATACTCTTTCCCCTCACTTAAAATACGCCAGCGAGGCGTGTGACCCTTCCGGGGCAAGCTTCATCGCATAACTGCAATTACCATTGGGGAGATGAGAGAGATTTGGCACAAATAAATCAGATCTTAGCGAATACAGGGACCGGAACAACAGCCATTCAAAGCTTGAACTAGAAAATTAAAAACAACTGAACATACGCAGAGCACGATAAAAAACATACAGCCAATCATTTGCACAAACATAAAAACAAATTTAATCAAATAATCTTACGAGGGGAGACTCCTCTTAGGATTCCTACCTTGGAAAATCAAGAGCTGAATCTCATTTTACGCTGCCTTTATCTTCTCAGAATGACGGAAATGTTGGTTAAGGAAATAGCTGGTGTATGTGTAAGTTGGATTACGGACTTTAAACAGAGATTGACGTAAGTCATAAGTGGTCCATCATCAACACCCAGATCATTTGCCATTAAATATTCAAACTGGAGTACGATTTTTGTGGTAAGTGTCCCGAGAAAAAAAGAGAGGTGAAGTCCCATGACAGGATATGCAACTCGGAGGAAAACCTTCTTTCTGATCTAGCTAATGAAGAAGGAAAAAAGTCGGGAGACTGCAGGAACGAACCACCAACCTTGCCCTGATGACCCCGCAACGCTAACCATTACACCAGCTGTGCAATTTCTGATCCTCACTTTTAGCAGTATTTTAATACTTTGGGCGGATATTGCCGATTTCAAATTGATTATTTACAACAAAGCTATGTCATGTTTGACGAAGTCCAAGGCGAATTAGCGTTGCCTTTGACCTCGCGCACGACAGAGAAAATACGGCTTTCGAATCGGCGAGTCAGGGTACGAGGTCTCCTTTTGTTAGCCGGAATCTGCTGAACCACTAAACTGAACACAAAATATCTAATTTTAAACATTCAAAATCTCTAATCCTAGTTTTTATCAAAACAACTCACCAGTATTTTAAAAAGTGTGTTTCCATTTACAGAAATGGTCTCTCAAGTTCTGTCAACATGAGACAAGCACTTATACAAGCAGATACGGAAAGAATTCTCATCAATAGAACAAATGCCATCTTTTTGGAGACGAGTCGGCAATTTCAAGTAAAGTTTTGTTTACACGATACAGTTTTGAGGGTGATTCATTCAACGCATGAACAAGCGCATATCCATGCTTCACTAAAACACCTCGATGCAATACGATTTTTTGGTATTGAGAAGTGGAGTGTTGTGAGAACTTTCGCCGTAATTTTATTGCGTAATTTATAATGTATTTATTATAATGTATTCTACGGGTAAAGGTAGGTTTCGTTGAATGTCAGAGAATCTCCTCCCAGCATTTTACACATTCAGGGGCCAATCTCCCTCCTAGTATATCCTTTTTCGCCTCTGCATAAGATCTACCCTTCTTCATCCCGTCCATGAAACCTATTCTCTTTTTTCTCCTACCCCGCTTGCCCAAAATCCTTCCCTCTATCACACTCTTCAGCAACCCATCACCCTTTATTACATCCTTCAGTCATCTACCCTGCCTATCCCGGATTTCATTCAAAAGTTTCCTTTCCTCGCCCACCATCTCAAGCACTTCCTCGTTAGTCTTCCTTTCCGTCCACCTAACCTTCTCCATCCTTCTCCACACCCACATCTCAAATGCCTGCAGCCTATTCTCATCCTCCTTTCTGAGGGTCCACGTTTCTGCCCCATAAAACGCTACGCTCCATATCAAGCTCTTCACCAGCCTCTTCTTCACATCCTTACCCATTGTCCCAGTCATGAACTCTCTTCTTTTACTAAACGCCTCCTTAGCTAGCGCTATTCTCTTCCGTATGACTTCGCTACTATGCCCGTTTTCCTCTAGCAAGCTACCTAAGTAATTAAACTCTTCTACTTGCTCTAGTTTGTAATTTATAATAGTGCTCAACAAAACGCAGAACAGGTTGTTTATTACATGAGCAGGCTCATATACCGGTTATCTCCTTAAATGAGTACCATCACTACTGTTTTGCGTGAAGTCTAAGACTTCTTTCTTTCGAGGTATACAGGAAAGCATACAAAAATTCAGCGGAGAGGTGGAATCCGACTCGGGATGTTCCTTCGACCTTCGGAGACACAGAAAGGTCGCAGCTCTCTGGACATGCATGCTGTTCAAAGGAATCAACCTTAAAAAAAGGAAGGGAGAAAGAGACACTACGTGCGCTTGTGGGTTCGCTCGTACGTGCAATTCGATGGTTTCACCCGCGTACAACCGCGACTGACCTTTTGCTTAAACAGACACAAGAAGACCGGCGGAGCCTAACACCAACTCTTTTTTTTTACGAGCGGCGACTCATCCAATGAAAAAGTTTCCGGAAAAGATTATTTCCATTCGCCCTTTCCTCGTGGCATTTCCAACATGCGTTACAATTCTATCCTTTCTGGATCCAATGGCGCGATTTGGAAATATTCTTATATCGCTCTCCAAATGCCACAACCGAATTCTAATAAAGCAAGATTTAGGAATTATGAATTCCACTGAGGAAAAAATATCATTCGCCTAGACCGGGACTTGAACCCGGAATCCTTGATTTTTTCCTACTGGGAATTTCGTACTAATGAGCACTTGCGGGTGGCTCCATAAAGGTTATACCGTGGATAATCTCTGTATCCTCAGCATTTATCTTTTGGATAGTTGATATCTCATCGAACACGTCTTTTGTGGAGCTCTAATGAAAATAAACCTTGAGGCTGCCGTTAGTATAGGAGGCTAAAACTAAAAAATAACCAAAGAGGGTTCAATCATTTGTTAGAGATGTGTACGTTTTCCACTCGATTGAAAAACGATGATAAGAAAGTAAGAAATCAATTTTCAAGGGCGCTATAACCATGTGGGAATGTACAAGACAGATAAACGTATTGAGCACGTGAAAGAGCACATGCGTGCACTTAAAGAATTTCCATAAAGGTCACGAAACTGGTTTTCCACACTGATGAATTTTCCTTGAGTCGGAAGACTTGACGAAACCCCAGCGCGGGGTGACATGCTGCAAAAAATAATCATGAGAAGGCAAAAATCCCACCAATGACACGGTCACTATCTTTCCTCCACGGCTATTTAAAGCTTGACTGTTTACCAACGAAGGTCAAGAGCAATGCATGCACTACGACATCTTCGAAGCACTTACGGCTGAAAACGTGATATCGCATCTCGTTCACTCATAATCATCGGCACGGTTTGATGGGGCATCCCATGGTATTACGTGAGATCCTCAACATTCCGCATTCGAAATCAGACATGAGGGGAATTCCAGGACATAAACCTTCGCGAATTCTGTCTCTCGTAATTAAAAAGACGATAGCTAGATAGCTCAAATATTTTGGCTTTCTTCCGCTGTCCCTGGCTCGATTCTTGAATTCTCGGGTGTAATAAAATCGCAATCTATGCGAACTAAATTTTGAGTCTCGCGGAATTAATATCATAGCAATTGCGAGGAAATCTCATTTACTGTAACCGACGAGACTGAAATATAAACGACCACCCTAATTCAAAACATTTGTATGGTATCATCATTATTTCAGGAAGACGTATTACCTTGATGTTAATAGTTTTTCGAATATTCAATTCAATTCGTTTATTATCGAGGTCCTTTCTGGCCATGAGATATTTTACATCGTTATTACAAAAGTAAGAAAAGTAAAAAATAAATAAAGAAAAAAAGAAGAAATTAAGTAATAATGACAACAAAAAATATATACATTTCAATCTCATTCAATGTTAAATCACCGGTTTTCACTTTCACAATGGAGGTATATACATATCAGGAATGTTAAAAACATTCTTGTTCGGTACATGTTATTACATTCATAACTATAATAGAGATTTCTTATTGTAATGAGTAGAATATCTACTTTTCTGAACTCTTCTCGTTTTTAAAAATCATCTTCCAAATGAACCTTCGGTCTTGTCGAATGTCAAAGACAACAGCCCCCCTCTCCTTTAAATGAAATTGCCGTGAATTATTCTTGGTTACCCGACTAGAGTCCGCATAAGGGATGCATGATACCATTCGTCACCATAGCCGACTATTAAGCTCGATTCATATCTAAATTTCAATTGATCATCCACGAACCGATGATTTTGACAATTGCTTATCACGTCGTTTCACTCTCACCATTAACCGATTACCTACTCCATATTAATATCATTATCATGTGGTAGAGACTGTGCAGGGTGAAGATAGTCTTCAAGTGGCGCTAATTCAGGAAATTTCGAGCACTTCGGACAACGATCTTTGGCCTTCTCGTAAATGTACCCACTGAGGGAGCAATCAGGGTTTCTATTCTTCGTCTCTCCATATGTCAAGAATCCCGCCCCTCGTCCTTCATGACAAGTTCACGATCACGAATGATGAAGATTGGCGAAGACTAGAAGTAGATTCACCAATACCAGCAACAGTACAAAAATAATGCAAGGGACAGTCGGTTGATCATACATTAAAATGATAATGCGGAGTACCTAAATCTGATGATGACACAACAACGACTGTTTCAATCAAATTTTAAGGAAGCTGAAATCCCAATTGATATTCTGTGAAATTTGTAAGTATTTATTGCCTTTCGTGTTTCCGGAAACCTCACAGAAATTCGTTAACATGCATAAATGAAAGTATAAAAACCTCGATATTTAATGAAAATTTGCTACAAAACGCAAAAACAATTGATTGATAAATTCCACAATTGATACAGGTTAAAAACAGCCTTTAGTATCACAACTCCCTTCCTTTCTTGTTCAACCGTCCAATTTTACCCTCTCCTGATTTCCCCAAGGAACATTCTTGCCTGCCGTGACTACCTACGCCTTGCTTTCCGCTCATCGTTTTTAAGGAGAGGAAAAACGTTGACATTTACGCATTGCTGAAAAAAATTCTTCCCAGGGCGATGAACCATAAGTTACAGTGAGAGATCGACGCACGTCACGAGCGAATAAAAAGCAACAACAACAGCAACGGAAAAGGTACTTGTGGTACGAAGTTTCTCTTAAGAAAAGCTCCGAAACTGGTTTTTATTTCTAAATGAGCACCATTATGAATTTTTCCAAGACACGTGAATAGGGTTCGTGCCAGGAAAGCAATAGAGTACGCAGGTATGGAATCAACGTCTCTTTGGCGAGGGCGAGAATCGACAAGGGGTGGACAAAAAAAGAGATTGAAATTAGAGAGAAAGAGTTTTTGAGATGCGGAGAGCGGCTCGCTCCAGTTCCTCTCACAGGATGACTGCTTTCTTCTCCTCATTCCATTCTCTTCCCTCATACGACTCATCCTATCACGTTCTCCTCCCACGGAGTCTTCCAGAAACGAGAGCCAATTGTGTTCGGCGGTCGGAAAGAACGAGTGCATATATGGCCGATCGTGATCCCCACCAGTGGGCTGAATTCGAAAAAAGCGGACCAAAACCCTGTGTAGCCGTCTTCGTCGGTAGATCGTTGCAGCTAATTTTTAAGGGCTTTCTACTTCTAAGACGTAACTAAACCAAGAAGTGATTAGGAGCATAAGATATTTGGTCAATTATAAGGTTACTAAGAGTTAAAAATGTGGAAATATATATCCGGATAATGTATATCTATAGAAAAGATAAACTTTTAAGGAAGTGATATTTGCGGGAAGGAATTTTTTGCATTAGACTTATGAAAACTGATCTCCCTTCCGTGAATTCAACATACTACGGGCGTGTTCCACTCCAGGAATACACCCCTTTAATAAATCATGTGCCTAGTACAATGCGAGCCTGGTCCTGGCTGGTGACGTGGGACGGACAACAAGCCTTTGTACGAACTCCATGTCGACAAATGCTACAGTAAAATTTTTAAAGACTGTTATGGTTTAGAGCCATGAATATTTCTATAGGGAATTTACCTGGTTGTTTGTTTTTTCAACCACACCGCAGTTGCTCCACTCTCCTACGGACTCAAATATAAATAAAACCTGCAGCCTCTTTCTCCCCCATGCCTGATCATGGCTCTCACCTATCACTACCTCCTCCAACCACTCCTTCCGCCTCCTCCCGATCTCTTCCAGCTTCTTCCTCTCCTCACCCACCACGCCGAACACTTCCTCGTTCGTCTTCCTTTCCGTCCATCGCACTTTCTCCTTCCTCCTCCACACTCCCATCTCAAATGCCTGCTACCTATCCAATTCTTCTTCGCTCCATGATCGATGCAATCATTACCAAGCGCGAATTTATCTTAGCTGGAGAGAAGACACAGAGGCAGATTGGGAAGCAAGGGACACCCGTAATACATGCAATTTCGTTTTCAAAACACTAAGCGAGAATAACCAGATTTGACAAAGAACATCTATTTTCCACTATCTAATATTTGGTTTTTAGGGGTTGGATTAGTTTTATCGATAGAGGTCTAATTTTCCAATTCTACGGCCCATATTTACAATAGGGTTTGAACAGTCCAGGAAATTTAACGGTCTCGGAGTCATGGAGCTTTATTTATGGATACTAATAGTAATTGGGTAACAATTTCAAATCCAGGTGGCAATAATCCGCATTGCAGCACTCACCGTCATTCAAATTATTAAGCTTAAAATGAGAATACATGGAATATATTGCGTATTACAGGATGCATAAATAGGAGGGATTAAAAATAAAATAAAGATTAGCATAATTGAATGCTCGAATCCTGATGGCTTTCGGGATGGCTTCAGCGTGGTGTCATTTTAGTTGACAACAGTTTAGTTGACGAAACTGTTGTCAACTAAAATGGCACCACGTGGAAGCCATCCCGAAGCCATCAGGATTCATCACCACTCCGCGGAAGCTTTCATGATAACTTAATTGAATGCTCCTTCTTCTTTGATTGAGTAATTCTATTAAATATTTGGCAAATTATACTCCAATATGCCACCTAAATGATATAAACGTAAACAGTTAAGTAAAAATAAAATCACTTCATATCATTACTTAATATTTTCTAATAAATAAGGACATAGCAAAGTAATGAAACCAAATTTGAGCAAACGGTTACAAGAACTAATTCTAACTCACTTTATTCTGGAACCCACCAAGGAAAAATTAAACTTGCTGTTGGTAACAAAATGAAAAAAAGAGAAAAAACTAAACATGACGTGAAATAAATACGTTACCCAGCTTTCCCCTAAAATAGCCCTTTGAGAGACATGGTAAATAGCCAGGCGGTGACTACCTCTATTTCATAATTAAATCCTAAAGATGAGGAAAAAAACTACTTAATTTTGTCGTAACTGGTTGTCATAAAATTAATTCCACATCAAGTAATTTCCATTAATATTTATACAGAACCCTCCAGACCTCCAGAGTAAGTAGAACGCTATGACACCAAGATATTAAGGCTGTCTCCACCAGAGCTTCCATAAATATCTCTAAAGAAGGAACGAGGCGTTATTTAACACTCAAGAGACAAATTTATAGACTCTTTAAGTCGACAAAGATGCGTCAGACGGGGGAAAAACTTCCTCCAAACAACTGGCTTTTTACTTGAGGATGTATGAGATGATGAGACTTAGCAAGAGAAACAGCAATGCATTACTCCGACGTCGAATTGCAAAGAACTTATAGATATTAATTTTTATATTTGCAAGAGATTTATATGAATTGCAACACTGTTTATTTAAAAAGTAAAAGCCTTCAATCATCAACGGTTGATCGATCGATCTAAAAACATAATCCCCTTAAAATGTCAACCAACTAGAAAAAAATCTCCTCATTAATATTACTGTAAAACCGTTCAAAACGAAAATGGAAAGGACAGAGAATATGTTTGGGCAAAAACAGAGTGAATAATCTAGATATTTTTAATAATTAGCAACGGGGAAAGAATTCCATGTTTAAAATTTACCGTACTTCGGACTTTTTTGTGTGTTACCGCCGCGAGGTTTTCTCAGTCAAAAATGACAAAAAAGGCAGGTCATCGATTTCAACAGCAAGCAGCAAGTCCTCTATAAATGGGAGGATGTTGGGTAAACGGAGGAAGGGAAGAACAAGAAAACGCATGATGCACGGGACGAAAAGAGGTTGGACGTATGCCGAGCAGAAAAACAGAATCGTTTATTAGAAAAATAACTGCACATGTAAAAGACAAATATAGATATTCCCACTTTCATCAACCCTAAACTTTGCTGATTGATCAATTTTGGTAAATAAAACAAGCTATTAATCGCGAGAATGGAAAATTCACGATAGGAAATACACTGCTTTTTTATGAGTTTCTTAGATATTTTTCGGACGTCGACGATTGTAAAAATATAAATCTTAAGTACGCAATCCCCTTTAACCCTTAACGAACACAAGCACATAACGAGTACGCTTGATGAATCACTGCAAATGGGAATCTTAAGCCGCATAAAATCTCAAACTTGGTTAAGAAATCCAATTATCACATTGAAAGAGAAAGAGTGGGATTTGGGAGTAATCGATATTTTCCGCTTCAACAAAAGGAGAAAAATATTCACCCCAATATAAGCAGCTGCGAATCTCTCGACTCGACTCACAGCGAAACTCAAGGACATCTCGAAAAACTCGGCATGATTCGAGGGAATGATTTGAATGTGGTGAGGTCTGCTTTAATAATGATTTTCTTGTTTAAAATTTCGCAGGCGAAAGGACAGATCTCCCATCCACCCCCGACATCTTAAAACGATTTTTTCGCCAGCATTTCTCGCGCGGATGAGGAAAAGAGAAAGACAGCGTGGGAGTGAGAGGCGACGGGTACAACTCGGATGGAAAAGGAAAATGGAAAGAGAGGAAAAACGCTGAAAAGGCCGGATAAAGACTTGGAAGCTCAGAAGACGGCGAGGTCTTCAGGGAGGGAAGAAAACACGAGAGTTTTTTTCTCCCGGAGCAGATTTCGACGTCGAGGGGTAAGGGAAAGTAGGAGGACACTCCGCTTTGCATACAAATACGTGTCGTCCATGCGGAATGGAAGAGAAACGTCGAGACGCCTGGAGGATAGGAAAGATTTATGTCCTAGAGTAATAGTCTTCGAGCGTGTACCCTGAACGCCGAGGTCGAATTTGGTAAAATAATGCACGTATTAGTTTCGAGAATATGTAACGCCTAGACATTGGTGACAGCTCATAAATCCTAGTAGGTACACACTTGACGCAGCTATACAATCGTTATCCTAGTTTGAGATACATGGTCCTGTTCTCATTACTCCCAATTATCCAGGGAACACTCGTCTCCGCAACACCCTGTACGGGTGTGCTATAAATATGCGGTGAATTCAGGAATACAATAACGCCATTCGATTGAAAAAATATTTTGCATCCAAAGCCACGACAGCTGAGTGATTAGTTCTAACACATACTAAACGTACCTCCACATTTGATACTCAATTTTATAATAATTTAATTCATTTCAGGAATTACAGAGTAGCACAAATAGGTAACCCTTAAGTATGGGGCCTGTATTGGGGCTACTATCAGATAGTCCATGCAAAAGTAATATCAACAAATAAAACAATTAAAAATTTGTAATTAAATGTTAAAAAATATAGTAAATAATTATAACCAATACAAAAATGACTCAGAGATGTACAGAGTGATAAACAGTGGTTACAAAATATGAAACACGTACATACATGATCAGATATACTTACTACAACAATATTATTACAACACCGCTTATTTTTTATACTTAATTCAATAAATATTAAATACAGAACAAAACCTCGATATTTTTTATAAGTAATAACCAATTTTTCATTCCCTTAAGAAATTTTCGGATGTTTTTCTTCCTTGATGTGTGTCGGAAGGACATGAGATATTTTTCGTGACATATGTACAAAACATACTGCAACTGCAATTTTTAAACAAAGCCACACTTTTTTCTCTTTGGCCGTTCCCTGTGCTCAGGAGTCATTATTTCATATTTTCTTTTTCCACTCCTTTACATCCCTCGTAATCTGCGCAATCAGTCTTTTCTCCCTCATGTCCACAGCTATAAAGACTTTCTCCTCTACGTTCCTCCGGGTCTCCTATCCTTCACTACTCCAGCCATCTCCTTCCCTAAGTGGCATTTCAATCCTGTCCATCCTCATCTTTCCCATAGCCCATTGTAACATTTCTGCCAGACCAGTTGTGTCTCTAAAACAATGCCACACTGTGTCACCTTAATTCCCAATACTTGTAGGCCCTTTTTCGTAAAAGAAGTTCGTTTCAAATGTATTTCAACGGCGTAGTCATGGTCGACAGGGCATCAATCCTAGCACATATTCGAAGCACTTCAGCCCTCGATTCTCAATATCAGGCAACGTGACCACGTTACCATATTTCCCATTTCTTCGAGGGTCAATGGAACGAATGATAAGTCGGTGAGGGAGAATCCTGCATCCGCAGTATTTTTATCGAAAAAAAACCAAAGCAATTCGTCCAAAATAAATTTCACCACCCGACGTCAGTGGGAAGGTCATCAATCTAAGCGAAGTGTCAATGTCGATACCAAATGTTTAGCAATTTGGTATTGTAAACGTATTTCCCAGTCGTTTTAAAATCGTCCAATCCACGATCTTTTCCAGGTGTAAATCAGGGTATGGCCGTAGTCTAATATGCTCTTTTGAAAATTTCTACAAAAGTAGCTAAAACTTTTGAGACGCAAATAATTCATAGCAACTTGAATCTGTCTAAAAACCTTCCCTTAAATTGGATGCAAGGATGGCAAGATGGACATATGCACATAGTTTTTCCCACCAGCTTAAATTGTAGGCATTTCGCTTCGATAAAACCTATTTAACATTCCTGATAATTTTGACACATGTTTTCAATGGATATTCAACAGCCATTCGGTTAGAAACCATTTTTTCAGCCAGTAACAAAGTTTAATCCTCACATATTTAATGGATATAGTCCAATAATAATTGACAATAAACATAAAAACTATCCATAAAATGGAAATAACATCTACTTACATTACGCAAATAAAATTTGAAAACCTTAAGAGTTTTAGAGCCCTAGGCGGAACCATCTGAGATAAACGACTGTCTCTCGTTTGATTCCGCAATCCCCCAAATCTCCCATATAAATTGCATCCATAAATCTCGGGAATACATCAATATTTGCCAGAGAGAAATATATCATCCAAAAGATAAGAATCTGCCTATCACGCGGACGATAAAACATACGAAATCCCTGAATAATCATTAGACATGCCCAAAACTTACTTGATAGTGCATCAGGTGCGAGTGTACTTTCATCGGCGAAATTTAGTTGGAAAAATGTATCAAAGATAAATCATTCTTGTCATCGATTCCTTTGTTATACGAAGATTAAAAAAATCAATTTCTAAGTTAGTATGCATTACTCTACATTTTAAATCATAATTTTGCGCATGAATTCCTCTAGTTATTCTTGAAGGCGAGTCATGTAAACGCTGGAATAACATCATCCTCAGCGATGGGTAATTTACCGACTCCAGTGCTAAAATGAAACCAAAGAAGATCATGGAATCGTTATTCGGCATTGGATGAGTAATAAAAAAACAGATAGCGTGTACGGATAACTCTCCCTCTAAATTCAATAACGATATCCACCCAAGCTTCCTGAAATTTTGGAAATATATATTAGAAATAAACTAACGGCTTGAATGTTTTAGCATTTCTTGCATTACTCATTTTCGGCGAATTGCTGCCGCAGGTGGGCGTAGGAGCGGATCAGACGTGACCCAGTCGCCTAGAATATTCCATCTGCAAGCACCAGGAAGCGTTTCATGCTAATTGGCGCACGTGCTCAGATATTCATTCATTACCGAGTCTATCAATTAGCAAGGATATGAATGAGCCGCTCAATAAAAGGCACGGTGGAAATTTAATGCAAGCGCGAACTCTAGATTGCACGAGGCAGCAATGGATAACCTTCGTCCCTGTCATTAGCGCCCACGATGAATATCCGATGCAAGTGTGAACTTTAAACTCTATCATTGAGGATAAACGCTCAACATTTTCCTCATAGAAAAGTAGAATTACAATGAACGATGAAGGCGCCACTTTTCAACTGTCCTTTTTCTCAGTTAAGTGACAACAATTATTGCAGTTACCCCAAGTTAACCGATTGAATCGCCTCGACAATTTAAATCTTTATCATACCGAGCTCAAATCGAGCTGGTTACTCAATAAATGAATACGGGAAGTTACTTAGATATGTATCTAAAAACTTAAAATAAGTCACATCAATAGCGATCTGATGTAAAAATAAAAGTATGATCACAAAAGTATAAACAATGAAAACTTTAACGAATTGGATTTTGATGTACCTCCTATTAATTTGATTTAACCCTTTTTAACTCAAACTATTCTGAGATGGCAAGTATTATTAATTGAATGGTCCATTCGGGGGAGATGACTTAGTTAAGTATATTGAGCGGGCCCGAGAGCAATAATTAAGGATAAACGAACATAATAAGCTACTCTGCAGCACTACAAAAACAGTAAACTTTGAAAAAGTTAACATGGTCAGAAAAGTTAACTTGGTCAGTCCCTCCTTCCTTAACTTTTAAAAAACCTACATACTAAGTAATGCGTGTATAAAAATACTGATGGCAACAATGAATCGAGCCTAAAAAAGTGAAGCTATTTACACATTCCTTTACACTCAATGAAATATGTTGAGAAAGTATGTAAAATATTGCTTAGAAACACTACAAGGAGCCAATACATAATGTGTCCAACGGCAATATTCAACACAAAGAGTGTACATCGGGAAAAGAACGCATCACAAGGGATAAAAATTAGTAGAATTCAAGAAAATTGATGTCAACGTAAAGAAAGAGCTTTTAGTTGTTGCACGGGAAAGAAGTGAGGAAAGACTCTTACACAACGTTTTTTCTGTGACAAAAGAGAAGGCCTAGCGACCAGAAGATTGAGTATACTGACAAGGCAGAGATTACGGTAAGAACACAAAAATTCAATTTAGAACATCGTGGATGCGTGACCTCGGAACAAGCGCAGTGCGTGAGAGTAGGAGGAAGATTTTCTTTCTCGACCTAGGCGTTAAAGTGGCCGGAGAACGTGAGTTTCAGAGAGAGAAAGGACAGTGAAATATTAGTATACACGGAGGGAAAGGAGATGAGGCTAGTGGGTTAAGTGGTCAACTTTGGATAAAAGGTGTCAGGGATATATATCCCACCTGAAATTCTCTCCAACAAATTGGTAAATCATCACACTGAGCAAATATCCATGCCACAAAACCAAGAAGTGGCATTTAGAATGGGGTACTCCAGGCACAGCTCATTAAATGAAATCTTTGAAGAGATGGAAAGGGAACAGCAGTGGTAGTTACTAATCTAATCCAGAAAAAAACATCACTAGATACTGGAGGAAAGTTTTATTTATCACAGCATTCACAGGTGGAATGAAAGGGCAGAGAAAAACTAAGCTCCGACATTATCTACCGCTGTCAAAATTAGCCGAGACCTTTCCGGTAGATTGTCGGCTAATCAAATGGGCGTAATACTCAACTTAGGTGGCTCTTCAGATGATAAATGACAGCAAAACTGAGAAAGTTATTTCATTTTTGCAAAACAAAAAAGTTGTTTTGAAAATTTTGAGATAAGTAACCTTTAAATTTTTTGAAAAAATACTTGCTACACGTAAAACCATAAGTAGAGGAGTAGAGTGAAAGAATTCACGTTACGAATCGCAAAATTTATCTAAGATGAAGGTGCGGAAATAATAAACCACCCAGTCATTTTCTTGGTTCTATTTGATGTGTCGTCGTTGAGTGAAAATTAACATTTTATATTCCCTAAGAATGCCAGGCCTAAGCCACTGCTGTCATAACAGTTTGGTTCAGGATGCTCCAAGAGCATCCTCACCGATAAAAAAATTCTCCAAAAGTTACCTCGTCGACATCGTGGCTTGGGTCAAATTTCCCACGTGTCCTCAAGACAGATGGAGCTCAAGAATTTGTAGGGGCTCGCTTTCCTGAGGATCACATCCGAAAATCCTTCTTTCCTTCTCAGACCTTTCCCCTCGCATCCTCGGAGTTACCACTGTCACCCCGTCTCGCTTCGGAGAGGAGGGGAGTGAAAGTGATTCGTCGCGGGCATCTTGAGACGCGACCATTTTTTCTCTCTCGTCCACTTCTCTTCTTCTGGGATTCTCGCGCACTTCTGGAATGAAAACTCCCACAAGGGTTGTGGATGGAGTTGTCACGCACCAGGGAGCGAGAGCTGGAATTCGGATGCAGCACGTTCAGATGATTTGCAGCGATTGTGAGGGTACAGAGTTTAAAAGAGACATCAAAATCCGCTTTTTAAGGAGTGTTTACTCGATGTATGTACCCGCGCAAGTAAGTGGCTGGACAGAGGCGTGAACAAATGATCAAAATTAGAATAGGGGCTATTTTATGGCCACGCGTTCACGCAGTTGAGCAATTCTACATCTGCATAATACCCTGAGAGCCGCCGCATGGGCGTGTGGCAGGGTGTGTTAGGTCACCAGCCGTGCAAAGATGTCAGATTTTGGGAGGTGAAATGGTGAATACATTATGGGAGTGTATTTTGTGGATCTCAGTGTTTATTGTGGTCGCTTATTGTGCGCGGAAATAACAAGGTTTTTTTAACCTATCTCTTCCGCAATGTGTCTCTCTTATTTTATCGCTTCTGTCAGACCTAGAGATGTAATGAGGCGACATGATAATATTCCCTTGTGTCGCTTTGAAACACACCAGTTCTGAATTTCTCAAGCAGCCTAAGCCTAGCGTGTAGCCTCCGAGTCTCTATGGGCTCCCACCTTAATCCCTCCAGAGATTGCGAGACACTCTGTGATCGTTTGTAGCAGTTTTTAACGAAGCGTGCTGCTTTTATTTCTATTTAATTAATTTTTTTAGTTAAACCTTTATGACAAGGATTCCAAATACTCGCGGCGTATTTGAGGTGTGGCCTAACCAGAGCGAAGTAGCATCTCTGTTTTATTTTTTCATCTGAGGACCTTCCTATTATTCGCTTTTACGCGTATTATACAATTTTGCGAGTTCACACGACGCAATATTAAAGGTGAATGTGCCCATGCGTCTACTCGCGCGGGTACATTCATTGTGTGAACACGGCTTTACGTTGTACCCGGAGGGCCGCCGACGAGGGCGTGAGACGTGCAAGGTGAATCTACAGCGGTGGTCACATTTCAGTGTCCACAAAATTTTAGTCTTTCCGAATGTTCTTTTTTGGCTAATGCAATCATTAACTCATTTCCATATGTTGCCGCCAAATAATTCAAACTTTATTCCTGTTTCCGTTTGTCGACGTTACAGCAGACATATGCACATCCACACTCAAGGAATGACGCATAAGACGATAGCATGCTTGCGCTTGCCGCAAAGAAGAATAAAGATGGGTTGAACAGCAGCGGGCATGGACTGGAGAAAGAATTTTTCATCCACTGAAACAATTCAATAGTTAAGGCGGTGATATTAATGTCGGTAGAACGACGCGCTTAGCATGTTACATTTCCTCAAAAATATTTCTCACTACAAAACTTTGCACTAGAGGAGTGACAAAATTGATTCTCCATTATTTAGTACGGCAGGGTTTGTGTTTAAAGACACCAGCCACTTCAGCTTTACCGCAAATGAAAATTTATTTATATTTAAGTAAATAGGTAGTGCGATTGTGTGAAATTCGTCTGGACTGAGACTCAACCAAACAATTGTGAGACCACTAGCGAAAGGCTCCGTTAAAACTAAATGGCGACCAGTTACACAGTTCTTTGATTGAAACAATGTTGTATTGACTGGTTAAGTACTTAGGAGTGGCACTGAGAAAGGAAGACGTGAATTGGATGCAGGTGTTCGAGATGTTGGTGTAGTGTATGGAGAAGTTGCAGAGGATGGAAAGGAAGACAAACGAGGAAGTGCTTAGTATGGTGAACGAGGAAAGGAAACTTATGAATGAAAATCAGGATAGGCAGCAGGAGGAAGTAATAAGGACTGATAGGATGTTAAAGACTAAGATAGATGGAAGGACGTTGGGAAAGCGGGGAAGGGGTAGACAGAAAGGATAGATCGTTTACTGAGTCTAAAAAGGAAATACTAGAGATAGATAGGGCCCTGAAAATGTAGAAAATCGGAAGGAGTTTCTCTGACTTCCAACAAAACTTATCTTTAACCGGTAGAATGCTTAAAAAAGCACTTCAACACTTAAAATGGAAGGCTACCTTAGCCATGCAGATGAAATAATGCCAGCGAAATTCAGAACAAAGAGAAAGCACGGAGCTAATATATTCCTAATTTCTTCGGCTAGCCTCCCTTCGAGGTAACGCGATAAGAAGACGAGTCCGCAAGGGGTCCTGTTAGTCGCCACGCAAGGGAGTGACTCCAGGCGGCGGCCATTCGACCGGAATCCGCGCATTTCCGGCACTTCTGCGAATGGGGTGCTGGCTCGCTCATACCGACGCGCGTTGCGCCCGAGAAGACAATTGCCGGTGGAGGGTTTGTAAACGGCGACCTTGACATTGAGGAGGCGAATCACTCAGCGCTCCTCTCTCAACCAGCACTCCTTCACGAAAGACCCCACCCCTCTCTCCTCGTCTCCCCCACAGCAGGGTGTGGACATTTACTTCTTGATGGTACCTTGAGAGCCACCTCAAGGGTGAGTGGCAAGAGATAAGTTTTCCTCCAACATGCAGATTGCATGCAAAGTTTAATTTGGAATTACGAGTGTTGAGTGAAGCAAAAGCCCTGCTAATACAAATCAGAGGAATATTTTACCCAATGTGCAAGACTCTTTATACTACCAATGCATCATAATTCCCTTGTCATATGAATTACGCAAAAATGTAAGTGGAGCAGATTACAATTCCTTAAGCCTATAAGAAATCAATTACTAGAAAATATTATGAGGCATGTTTTTTTTAAGTAAGTACCGTTTTGAAATTCGGCCACCGCAGTGCTGCGGTCGGTATTTGGCGTATGTGCGCCGTGTGCCTACATCTGTTATTAAGCCACAGACGCCAATATGGAAACATTTGACCGTATTTACGTTTGTTTGAGAGTATTTAAAATGCCTCCGCCGATTGAGAATCCCGCCGACTGTGAAATGCGCGCTGTGATTTGTTTTCTTTGTGCTAAAGGAGTGAAAGCGCTGAAATTCATCGTCAGATCAGTGAAGTCTAGGAAGAAAACATGACGAGCGATGGAATGGTACGGAAATGGGTTCGAGCTTTAAGAGAATCCAAAACAAAAGGCGTGGCACGCTGAGTAAGGGGATCGTTTTGCTCCATAACTCTGCTCGTCCACACTAGGCATATCAAACTCAAGATCTCATCCGATCATTTGGCTGGGGACAACTTGAACACCCTTCGCACTGTCCCGATCTAGCGCCCAGTGACTACTTCGAACCAACCAACCAACCAACCAGTTTACCAACTGTTTTTGCATTTGAAGATGCATCCGGGTGGTCAGCGCCACGACGACAATGATGAGGGCAAAACGACGGTTTTGCAGTGGTTGTCAAATCAGGCGGCAGACTTCTATGAGGGTGGGATTCAAGAGCTGGTTCTACGATGGGATAAGTATAAACTTAATGGTTGAAGGCTTAACTTTGTGGAATGTATCTAACCTTGAAAATGATTGCAAGGCAGTCGAAACCTGGGTCGGAAATTAAAGTCTTAAGTGTGGAAAATACTAAGAGTTCTCTCTTTCTAGTGATGTCATGGGATAAGTACCTGAATATTATTGGAAATTAAGTAGAAAAGTAGATCAAGGTACAGGTTGTCATGTAAAAATAAAATTGCTAAGAAAAGTATACTTGTTTTGTTTTCATTCCAAACGGTACTTACCTGACAAAACACGCCTCGTACTTAAAAAAAGGAATCAGTCAATTACAATTTTTAATAGACTAATTTTAAGTAATTGTAGCGTTAGATGACAGCTGCCTTACTTGCAATCACAAACGCTGAGATCACCATAGCACTAGATTCCGCGAGTCTTAGACTTTAAAAAAATCAACAGCGTAGCGGTATTATATTTCCAGCTTCGGAACGCACTGAAGGTGCTGGCAGTCGATTCAAAAAATTGATATAAACGATTGAGAACAAATGCTCTTGCAGTCGATAAAAATCGAAAACTGCAATAATCGACTTCATCACTGACCGAGATGCGGCCAGTTACAAATTATTCCGAAAGCAACGATCATACAAACGACACGATTACTTTGAGAATAGCTCAGTGGAAAATAGTATCCATTTCACTTTATAATTACTTTCCTGAGGTTGTGACCACGAATTGTACCTTCTTAACTCTCCTCGATGTTCGTGAACGAGCGTTCTGACGGAACTCAGTTAATTTTATATTCCCCAAAACAATATTTCCCAAAAGACTAAAATTGATTTAACCAGTCAAAATTTATTATTAAAAATACGGGATTAAACTGAAACATTAATCTCAAAGTGCTCCGTTTTCAGTAGACAGAATGCAGCAATAAAAGGATCAGCATTCAGATAAATGCTTATTTCTCCATTTACACCGAACATACCGTTGATACCTTTTATTCGAGAAAAGAGGTAATTCGCGGCAAAAATGACGGTATATTGTTTAAGGAAAAGAGTTGATCCCAATAAACTGGCGCTAAAGTGATTCCCATCCTCGGAGAAAACTCCTATTTTCTAGTCTGTCCTCACTTTGTTTTGCTCTCCCGAACTCCTCATTGAGGAGATGAGTATCGCGAGCATGATTGAATCAGCGACCGGTGAGGCGCGGCAAAAATTGCACGGGCGTCGCGGAGTCGGCCGAGGGATTCGATTTCTGCTTCGACTTCTACATACTACCCTGCGAGCCACCCCCTGGGCGTGTGGTAGGGGGTCTTAGGACACCAGTCGTGTAAAGATGTAAGGGATAAAGTTTTGGGGGATGAAATGGTGACGTGTGTTATGGGAGTGTATTTAGTGGAGCTCATTTTTCCTGGTGGTCACTTATTGCGCGCGGAAAGAACGATTTTTTGTGCATATCTGTTCGGCAAGTACCTCTCCTATTTCATCGCTTCTTTCAGACCTAGAGATGTAGTGAGGCGTCAAGATTATATTCTCTGTGTCGCCATGAAACACATCAGTTCTGAATTTCTCCAGCAACCTAGGTCTAGGGTGTAGACTCCGAGTCTCGAGGGGTTCGCACCTTAATCTCTCTAAAAGTTGTGAGACACTATATGGGCGCTCGTAGCAGTTTTTCAAGCAACGTGTGCTTTTCTTTGCATTTAATTATTTATTGGTTAAACCTTCATGACTTGGGTCCCAAGTGCTCGCGGCGTATTCGAGGTGTGGTCTGACCAGAGCGAAGTAGCATCTCTCTCTTACTTTTTCACCCGAGGACCTTCCTATTATACGCTTAACAAAACCTAGTTTCTTTAATGCTGTGCCGTATATGTTTTCTATGTGTGTTCCCTACTATATATTTTAAGTTAAGACAATTCCTAGATATTTAACCCTATATGAAGATTTTATGTTTAATCCACCCACAGTGAAGATATTAAATACTCTCCTTCACATGACTGACGTGATCTGCACGTCGCAACACAATTTTTTTGACTCTCTACAGCGCTTAGCCACTCGATTCCGATTGAAAACTACTCCTACCCCTACGAAAATATCTAAAAAAAATAACGTATTTTTTATGATATATCTCCATCGTCAAAAAGACACTGTATTTTTTCTTGAACATTAAGCCAAATTCCTTGCCTTTTATGAGGAGTGTTACCTCGCTCAAGTTCTCTTAAGGTGTCTGGAAGGCACTATTGTGTGAAATTCACAGTAGAAAAATAATTCGCCTGGACTGGGAATCGAACCCAGATTCCTCGATTTCGCGCCAGGTGCTCTAACCAATAAGGCTACCCAGGCGTCCTCTTCCACTGCATATCTCAATGGGGTTTTAAGGAGCATGTTGTCCTCACAGGTACCGTGCATATGATGCCAGAGGTACTCGTATGCGAGCGCTGAGCGCCACAGTTTTAAAGCCCCCATGAGATTCAGTGGAATAGGACGCCTGGGTAGCTTAATTGGATAGAGCACTCGGCGCGAAATCGATGTGACTTCGTTGAAGTAACTGCGAAGGCTTTAACCATATTATTATTTAAACATAACCATATTAACCATTCTGAACATAAATAAGATTATTCCAGATGGGTCGAAAGGTAATTCTAGTGTCGCATTTCATTAAAGCATATCAGTTTATACGATGACACACATGCCTTTATAGACATGATAAAACAATAACGGATTAAAATGTTTACTGGTATTATGCGCGGTATTCGATATATTGGCGAAATTTACACTCACGTATGTTTTCCTGAATCTTTGACTCAGCCCAATACGCTGATATTTGCTATCCACCGTAATAACAATACGACACATTCTGGTTTATTAGGCATTTAGGAGAAAATCGGAGCCCAAGTAATCAAATTATAACGACAAATATAAAATGTGCCTTCAAACTTACGGATGAAATGTAATTGTACTGCCGAGAAGCCAAATCGATGAATGATTTTTTGCTCTTTCAATCATATAGATTACCAGCAAAAACTGGCATGCAACGTTTCACACATATACTTACTCAACCCTCATAGTGCCGCGGGCCAATATATCGGCTCATGCGCAGATATTGTTTCACTTTATACAATTGAATATATTTTGTAGATGATGCAAAAGTCTTTTATAATTATTACCTATATCAATTTATGCGCAATGAAAAAACTGCATACGGATATTATGAAAAATAACTTCATAATATTTTTTTTCCTGGGATGATACATTTCATTTATATGGCCTCTGCATTTCTCGCTAGTACCACTGGCAGGGGTCAGCACTAAGAGGGTTAATTACATAGATACCAATCACGCCGCTCCCTTCCGGGGTAGGCAGAGTCACTAAGTTTCACTCATAAATACATATTTGTACACTTAACTCTGCTTCAATAATTTCCTCCATACTCACCTATCCTTGCAAACCTCTTTTGCCTCATTTACCCCCATACACTGTTTCATACACGCCCTCCTGTTTTTAAGACTCCTAATATTCCTCCTCCTAAGAATTTCTTCAACCACAACTTTCTCGGTCTACCTCTCCCTCTCGCACCATTCATTTGAATCTTATAAGTGTTTCGTTATTACACTCACATACATTCTCTCAACATGGCCAAACCAACGAAGCACACTCCTTTCATACATGTATATTACTAGAGCATCTAACCCACATTCATTTATTACTCACTCATTCCTGAACCTATCCATCCTACTTTTGCCGCAAACACTCCTCAGGTAACTCATGCCCACGGCGTTTTATCTACTCTTATGTCTATCTTGACATAACCATGTTTCACTACTATACAACAAGGTGGGGGAAAGTACGCTTTTGTACACGGCGATTTTCGCTTCCTTAGACAGGCACTCATTCCTTGACATGCTCCACATGCTACCTACCACTTTCCTTCCAGCATTCGCACGTCTCTTTATCTCCTCATCTATCCGTCCATCTTTCGCAAACATCTTACCTAAGTACAAAAAATCATCCACTTCCACAATTACTTCACCATTCGCCCTCACCATACAGGTATTCTCCCCATTCTCCTTAAAAGAGGGTTAATTAGACAACAAATATCTCTTCACTAAAGGAGAGATGGAATTAGGAGATACACCTACATCTACGTAATACACTGCGAGCCACCACGAGGGTGTGTGGCAGGGGGTGAAGATCACCAAACATGCACTATTGACATGCAACTAGGATATTTAAGGGAGACATGCTAGAGAACAGGGTCACATGCAGCTAGATGTTTAGTATCTACATAATAAGAAAGTGATTATTGGTTGTCATTACATGCAACATGCACTACAGACTACTCTAACTATAATTCACCTACCTATCCCTTTGCTACGCTGCCTATTGTTCTCTCTTATGATACGAGGGAAAAATGACATTTTAAATCAATCGGTACGACAATCTATCTCTCTAATCTTATTAATATGATCAAACCTAGCATAATACACAGGGGTTCTTAATATATACCTACCTAACGTCATATGTGAACAAATCGGTTTCGAATTTACTTAAAAGATTTAACCTAAATTTGAACCTGCGTTCTGATAATAATCCCCTTTCTTAGTTCTTCTATTAAACTCGTAACACTTATACAATTATCGTAACGGCCTTTAACAAATCTAGCGGATCTCCTTTGCACACGCTCTAATTCTTTAATCATACCTTCCTCGTACGGATCCCATATACTAGTGACATATTCTAAATGAGGCACGACAAGTGTAAAATAGTTTCTTTCTCGTATTCTCTCATCGCATTTGCCTAGAACCCTTTTTACGAATCCTAATCTACGATTTGCTACACTAGTTATTTCCCTGATGTGTTTCCCCTATGACATGGCTTCAGTGATGGTGATGCCTAAGTATTTAATAGATTCTACGTTAGATATTTTCTTTTCTTTGATGCAATAATTATTCCGGGAAAAGCCATTCTTTTTCCAAAAGTGCATTATCGCGCATTTCTTCAAATTTAATTCCTGCTGCCAACTGCTCCCACCAATCATCAATCGCATCTAGATCCTTAGCTAAAAACTGTCTGTCCTCTTCATTTCTAATTTCCTTATACACTACTGCATCGTCGGCAAAAAGACGGAGCTTGCCATTTTTTACTACTGTATTCAAGTCATTTACGTAGAGAAGAAATGAAATTGGACCTATCACGCTTCCCTGGGGAACACCCGATGTAATTTTTACTTCGCCTGAGCTGAGACCATCTAATACCACCCTTTGAACGCGTTCATGTAAGAAGCCTCCTATCCAGCCTACTATATTACTGTCTAACCCGTATGATGCTAGCTTCGAGAGTAACTTACAGTGGGGAACCTTGTCAAACGCTTTTCTAAAGTCAAGAAACGCAGCGTCTACCTGTACGTTACCTTCTCCGGAAACTAAAATATCATGAACAAAAAGACCTAATTGAGTTTCGCAAGACCGTCCTTTTCTGAACCCATGCTGGTTTGTTATCAATAAATCCTGGCTGTCGAGGTGTCCCATTATTGATGTAACTTTTATATGCTCTATAATTGGACATGATAGTGACGTTAATGATGTTGGTCTATAATTACATGACTGTTCCCTATCGCCGCTTTTAAAAATTGGGTCACGTTTGCTATCTTCCAGTCTTTGGGAACCGCGTGTTCTCCGAGGGATTTATTAAATATTACTTTACGATACGGTGCCATTTCGAGAGCTAAATCTTTATACTATATTATATTAACCTATCACTTAGGAACATGAACACGTATACAAATTCTCACACAAGTACGTGCACAGACAAAAAAATAACGCTCAAACGACGTTTAAGAGGGTGGAACACGTCGGATTGGAGAGGATGGATGGAAAGGGAGAGAGGCAGCAAAGTTTCCGCAGGAATCCCCGACGCCGCCCAGGAATTCCCGCAAAAAAAGGCAAGAGCGAGGCTCCAGAGAGCGACGCAAGCCCTCCTTTCATGCCATTGACTCGGCAAAAGCCAAGTTCACGACAACGACGTCGACCCGCCGCAGTGCACGGGAGGACACCCGATTGGGAATGGCGAGGCGAATGAAGAAAAAAAAGCCACCGTTTTACTCTCAGGACAGCTGCGTGGAGATGTATTCTTTTCTCCTCTCTCTTATTTTTCCTCCCCCTTATAATCCTGCTTTTACTTCGGCGGAAGACGCCACAATATTCCGGAAATCGTTGCTCCGCTAGGGTTCCCCGACGCAATTCAAGGTTACGGGAAAGTTTTCAGATCTTGAGGAAGAGTGAACGCTAGCAAGGGATAAAAAAACGACATGGGATTCCATGTCCATGGGATTCCATCCATAGGCACATAGAAGAGCACAAGTTAAACAAATACCATTTCGTGCCCTCACAGGCCACTAAAAAAAGCATAACCGCAGGAGAAAGCCACACGGCGAGCATTTTTCGCAATATTAAGTGAAACATATATACGTCACAAGAGAAAGCCAAAAGCTTAGCAACATAACAACGGATTCAAACACGCAGGTTCAATTTACAGAGAGAGATATTTCAACTGATTATGCATATATCTACCAGCAAGCCCAAGGTCCGATCAAAATAGTGCCAAGGTTTGGCATTCGAGCAGTTTAATGCAACACGACTGTATTTCCAGTGTACACATATTTCCGTACCGAAGCATCAATAGACATTATTGCCACGATAAGATCCATTTTTACTATACATGGGGTAAATGATTGCAGGTATTCGCTAAAAACAATCAGTGACTGGTAAAGCACAGCATGATAAAACGACCGTTTAGCACTCTCTCCTTCAGAAATTGCAGAATTTAACGATGAAGTAGATGCACATGAAAACGACGAGCAATGACGTCCATGTTGTGCGTAGAGTTCTCGGAAATATATTGCAGCGATAGAAATGACTTTCTATTTAACCCGAAATGACTAGGCGCCGTACACAATACTAATTCAAGGCTATTTGTCATTCAAAAGGGCTGTTCCAAACGTTGGATGTTTCGTTAATATCCTCCATATTTCATAGGGGAGTTGAGTATTTTAAGTGGAATCTAACACAAAATCGCCGCAGTAAAGTCAGCACTATTCGTTATCGAAAATCCCTGGTATTTTTTTTTTAATGAATAAGACGCTTGCTTGTCTACCATCAGAATGTCCGTGTGCTTGCATTGAAAGTGAGAAGAGAAGGCTTATTCCATAACGGGCTAAGCGCAAATAACGGGGAGTGCCCCAAATACCGGTTCCCATGACCCGTTGTCATGCCCACGGGACATTTCAATTACACTCAAACACGTATCTATCAGTTCGAAATTATCTCCACAGAGATGGCCTCAAAGCTTGCGATGCCGATGAATCTCGAAATCGGTTTGAAGTTCAATTTTGCGTCGTTCAAACTTTGAGCGACGCAAAATCAAAACGTATCTATAAGTTTTACGAAAATAGGAAAGTGAACGATGAATTTCACAGGCGGGGGATCCAATCCATAATAAATATTGGGCGAATGCAATAACTCGCAAACTCAAGATTTTTTTGTCCGAGGCTATAGGTCGAATGAGTTCTTTGATGGATGGTGTATTTTTGAATATTCTTATCAATCCCTAGGTATACCATTCGACGGCGCGAAATTTATGTCCACGAGAGAAGTGGAGAGAAATATCACAGAGGGCATACAACACAGAATATTACTTCAACAGAAATATAAACAATAAAAACAAAATCGCTACCACCGGTTGGATAGGTTGTTCAATAATGCCTCATTAGATGCTAACCAATTTTAATAATAATGACCAATATATTTTACGGAATCAAATTTTAACATGGTATCAGTACATAGCGAATAGCTTTCTACCTCCTTTTTACTTTAACCAGGATCTAAATGCCATTCACTTCAGAATTTATAGATGTTATTAATTTTAGTTTACTATAAATCAGCGGAGACGCTTACTTGAATGGGATGATGCTCACTTTTTAAGTAGAAGGTAGAGGTGAGTACTTATACTAGTACTAAAAAAGTGAAGTTTATGGTTGAAAATGAGAATACCCTAAAAATATTTAGGCATTACACCAATTACAATTTTATGCATAAAAATTAATAAAGCTTGCCTAATTACGGATCAGCAAATACATATGCACATAAGCGAAATCAAATTTTTAATTTTGGCACATAAATCAAATTTTAATAATCACCAAATATTATTCTGAAATAATTAAAGTCTATTTATATCTGGTTGAAAATGTACAGTAGCACGATAACATAAGTGAGGTAGCATAAGTCAACAGTATAACAGTTTGTCTGTATTCCACGCAAAAAATATATAAATTTTGGAAAGGATATCCAATTTGATGGCAGTTTTCTCACAAGAGTGATCGTTATGTCATTGATTTTCATCTTCCTGTCAATGGCCACCAAAATATGCTCAATTGACTCGACTAATTATAACTCGAAGTTTCCCATTTATGAATACACATAGAGTTTAACAATTAATAGCATTGAATCTTGGACGAGAAGAGCACCAGAAGAAGAAAGATGGAAAGGAGTGAGAAAGTAGCATTATTATGAAATAATTACTTACCACATCACTAAGATGAAATAGATGCATTGATTCATATAAGAATCCCAGCGAAAAGCTGGAGAGGATGAGGTCTGAATGAAAGCCCTACAAATAACATCGTGTGGACGATTGAAAATGTTCTCGGACAAAACAGCACCTTGAAAACGATGATTACAGAACAAATAAGGGGTAAGTAACAAGTGATAATTATCGATAAGGACCAGAATGGAAATCAATAAGATATTTATGAAGGATATCAACGTGAGGATCACTAAGGCACCAAAGTAATGGTTGGCGAGAGGATGCAGAGCTGCAGAAAACCAATCCTAAATCTTAGAATAGATGACTGCTGTAATTAATATCACCATGAAATTATCGTCAAAATATAATTAAAAGTCGGATAATATTTCCAAAGCTGTTTTCATTGAGGTTCGGCATGAAGAGCTAACAAAACAATGGCCATAGGTTCATGATGTGTGCCAAGGCCTTCTTTAAAAAGCCGGAAGGTGAGGCGTTAACGAAGCCACAAGAACGGAAGTTAATGAAAATACTCCATTACGAAAGACACACGAGGTGAATTATGGGCTCGTTCGTGGAGTTTCCCGCTCGCCATAAACAAGGCGTCCGCTCCTTCCCAATTAACGGCGGGAAATCACACCCACTGCCCAGCGCGAGCGAATTCGAATCCAAATCCGCAATTAATGCCTGGCCGGATCAATTTTCTTTTAACATTTCAACCGCCTCCGATATCATGGAATAATTTAACGGGAATGTCATTTATACCTACTGATACTCAGTCGAGTATATAGATAAAATTACCCCTTCTCACGCACTAAAAAATGGAACAGTCTTATTTCTCGTATATAAGTCGAACAATGGCGGTAGTAATTTAAATTTATAGAAAAGACACAATTTACAAATATTTTTTCCAAAAGGTGTACAATGCAGGGGAACGGGTAGTTAAGGAGGTTACCAGTCAAAAGAGTTTGAGAATCACTGTATAAAGTCACTTCCATTTCAAACGCCTGTGAAATAAAAACAATGTATTATTATTACGGTGACCTACCGTTTGAGGCATTCTGATAGAAGAAAGTTAAATTTCTTTTAAAGGTGCAGGCCCTTAAGGTAGTCCGAGCGAGATAGTTCCCTAGTCATAATTGAGACCATATTCCAGTTATACGTTTTAATTTCACCAGCTGTCGGACACATCAATAAAATATAGTATTATTAATGGTGCAATAATATGGTTTTACATGACAGAAATTGTAAATAAATAAATAAATGAAAATATATAAATGAGTCTTTAACTTGAATCATTTTTTTCGCGCGGTGCGTTTGAAACTCCTTCAAAACGGAAGGTTTTTTGTGATACTCAAGAACCTATTGCGGTGACAATATGATCAATTTTCAAATATAGTTGAGAAAACATACAAACTACACGCTGTTAGTTTTTTTATTACATCTATGTGTTAGAAATGCCTCATTTTGTAAATAATGTCTCTCTGGAGTGCATACACGTACCATTTCCCATGTAAAAGGGCTGGTATTTTTTGGCAAATATCTCGGCAAGTAATGTTGTAAGGGGTTAAATTTTTGGTGGCATTAGAAGGGTGAGATTTTTTCTTTAAAATGAGACCAAATTCATGGATTTCTAAGTTAAATGACATGTCGCTCAAACTACCTTAATTCCACGCAATATTTTTCCACCATCCCACCATATGTAATAAAATGGTGAAGGGAACGTAAAAATCAGTTCATGATTCAAAGAATTGATATGTGGCTTTTAGGTACTCACACTCAAGAGTGAAGGTCGACTCCTTTCCAAAACACTGCACTCAAATGTATTCCTCTTTCCTTCACCAGGAACAGGCTACCAGGATTGGTACCTGAAAAACAATGGAGAAATCGTTGTAGAAAGAGGGAACGTCGATTCTGAGACACGGACTAATTTTTTCGGTTCCTGCGGATTCCCGCGTCAACGCTTCAAGTTGAAATGAAATTCTCGATAGTTCCACGGAAACCACAAGAGCTCGGCGCCTCGCGGAAGTCAAACATACGACGCTGAACACGGTCACATTTGCGTCTTCCCTCCGCTTTAAATCTTCTGGCAAGGCTCTTATATGTGACGAATACCCGAACAATGCTTCAAAAAGACTTCAAAATAACTTGATACAACGAGCAGATATTGTAAGATATGTTGTGAAATACTTTTTGAAGTGGGATGATATGATAGCTTCTATTTAACAGCGAATCTGTTTTTTTTGTTAGAAAAGGAACAAGACTTACGTTATTTTTAGATGTAATTCTAGCAAAATTTAGTTCGGATGAACGATGCAAAGACAGAGAGACTTTTGGTTTGAGTATTTATTCGGAGACCAAATATTATAATTGGCCGGTATTTACTAATTACAGACAGCATTATTCATGAATGGCACGTTGTAGGTAGCATTTTCCACAATCCAAATTCCAAAAGGCGAAGTGGCTTACGTTCCTTTTCCCCCAGAAAATCCTCACCATACAGGTGAGGTAGCATGAAAAGAAGTATTAAAAATTTCAACCGAAATACTAATCATAAAGAATGAGAGTAAAGGCAATTTTCCACTTTGATCGACTCTTTGATTCCACTCGACCTAGGTTTCGATGTACTACGCCATCTTCAGGCACAAATAAAACAAGATCTCAAAACTAACAAAATTTCTTGTTTTTTTTTATTTGTGCCTGATTATGATGCAGTACATCGAAACCTAGGTCAAATAAAATTTATCTAAGAGGAAAAATACTTTTACTCTCATTCTTCACGATGAATTCTTTCCACCACATCAAACCTGATACACCTCTTTCTGTACCAAATATTAATGCTACATCAGTGAATAACGTCAATGATGAAGACAATGAAAATAACGATTTTACTGATAACTCAGAGTTAAATTGATAGAATTCGTTATCTCTAATTGTTATTTTTTGTTTGAAACACAGCATTTATGACAAATTTTTTCGTTGAGCGAAGCTCGGCCACCTGGTGCTGGATTAATAATAAAACATAAGAAATGTGGTCCAGTTTCCTACTTTGACAAAGAGGAATCCATAATAACAAAAGGATTTAAGGGCAGCTATAATATGTCGAAGAGCTATATTAACCTATACTATTACTAACTTGGAATTCCTCTAAAATGCATTCCCGAAATCCAAGGATATCATTCCAGTAAAGAATATGGAATCACCAACAGCTTACTTGGGAGGAATTAAATAAAAATGCATATCTTTTCACATTCAACATTTTCAAAAATAGAACAACTCGAGCACCTAACCGTTCTCACCTGCAGTGGGCATATACTTTGAAATGTAACAAGAAAATGACGACTAGGTAGGTAACAATATTCAGGGAATATTTTAGGAAAAACGGTTTCCAGTAAGAAAACCGCAAGTTTATAGTGCTCTGAAATACGATGTTCAACGACGGCAGTGGATTTTTTGTGTCATTCCAAAGTAATAGAAAAAAACACACGAGATTTCTAGAGCAACTTAAACATACGGTGCGATGGAGAAGGTGTGCCGTGGGCGACATACCGCTTTATGCAAACCGTTTCTTTTTTTTAAACTGAAAGCTTGCCGGTAAAAACAAAACATCTCGTAAGGAACATTTGAGAATAATCCCATCCCGGACAAATCCTCGATGAACGGAGGAGAAGAGGCGAAGGGGAAGAACGGCTAAGAAAAGATCTTCGCGTTCTCCTCAACGCGGCACAGAATCATGTTTATGCATTAGGAAAATGGCTGCGGAGGATAAAAGAAAACTTGGTCGCTGCATATTCTCACTTGTAAATTTCCCCAAGTCAAGCCCGGAGTGCCATTTCCTCCGGAAAGAATCTGAATAAATCAAAAAAAGAGCATAAGTCGATAAAGAATGCATAATTCGCCAAAGCAATAACTATTTTTTCCTTCGTTCCAGTCTCGCTCGGATGTATACGCGATGTTAACTAAAATCTAATTAACGCAACGCAATGTGGATTTAGTTTTTTTTACATAGAATATACATCGTAGTACGGAGGAGAAACATAAACACAGAGGATAGAATATAAGAATAGGCTGAAGACGTTTGGTGTCTGGACATGCAGAAGATTGAAGCATTAGAATTGTACGAAAAGGACGCGAAGAATTAATTGAAATATGATTAACTCAATTCACGCATTTCTTTGTTTTACATTTCATATTCATTCACTCTTTTCTGTCTTCTCGAAATCTCCACACCCAACCCACTTTTATCTCTTTCCGCATTCTACCCTTTTCCTTTGTCTTTCTCTCTATCCTGCTCACCCTCTTCATCTTCTCCACACCCACATCTCAATTAGTCTACGTTCATCCTATCTCTGTAGTGACCAGGTTTCCGACCCACACAGAGTTCCACATTAGCGGTCTCACCAATCTTTACCATACTTCCTTACTCGGAGTCCAACTTACAAACCTTCCGGTAAAAATACAATTGCTCCATTCCAATAGAAATACAACTGCTGTGCTCAAAGAAGAATAGATTACAAACCAAGAAACAGTATGTGAAAACATTCGTGTGGAGCGTGGCACTCTATGGATCGGAAGCATGGACCATGGAAAAGTTGACCAGAACAGACTAGAAGCCTTTGAAACCAGGTGCAGGAGGAGGATGCTGAAGATAAAATGCACAGAAAAAATAAGAAATGATGGAGAGTACAGAAGAGTAGAAGAGGTAAGGACCATATGGATCACAATACAGAAAAGATGAACAAGATGGATTGGACACATTCTGAGACACAATGGATTTGTGGAGAACAAAATTGAAGGAAAAATTGAGGGAAAAGCCCCCAGAGGAAGACCAAGGAATAAGTTCATGGACCAAACAAAGAGGAAAGTACATAGGAAGAGATACCAGGGTGTAAGGGAACTAGCATTAGATAGGGAAGAATAGAGGGCTGCAGTCAATCATCTTAGGATTGAACGAAAGGAAAAAAAATCAATCCCCTATTCACACACTCCAAAGGAAAAGGTTTTGGAGAAGTCGAATCCTTTTTCCGGGGTTTCCACCGCGCCGATTCATGATGAGGACGATATTTCGCCGGCTATCCTGCAGGCTTCCTCAGGTCCAGTAACCAGAGGAGGCCTGCAGGATAGCCGGCGAAATATCGTCCTCATCATGAATCAACGCGGTGAAAACCCCGGAAAACGGATTCGACTTACATCCAAGCCCCGCGGAAGCCTTCATCAGAAGGTTTTGGAGAAGATTGCCGAAAAAAATACGACAGCAGTGAATGCCATCCACAAAAAAATATCCCGTCGAAAACGGTTTTACATCTCTCCGTGGACGCTCCGCGATATTTTTATTTCTCTTTCCCGAAATAGCGGGATGCGCATTAGCGAGTGGAGGGAAGGAGGAGCACATCCTCCAATGGACCACCGACTGAACCACCAACGGCCATCGGAACTCAAACAGCCGCCGCCGTCGCTGGACTGGCGAGGTGACGGCCGTCGGAGAGCGCCACGTTGAGTTCGAGAAGCAAATCAACGGCGCTGAAGGAACGGCAGATAAAATATGATTATACGAAAAATAGGCAGTCTATCTAGCTTTTAAGGTAGTTTGAGCGAAAAATGATTTTACTTAGAAATCAATGAATTTGGTCTCATTTTAAAGAAAAATATATCACCCTTCCATTGGCATAAAAAATTCTACCTTACGTCGGAGATATTTGCCAAAAAAGACCCGCCCTTTTACATGGGAAATGGTACGCGTATGCACTCCAGAGAGGCATTATTTACACAATGAGGTATTTCTAACACTTAGATACCGTAAAAAACTAACAATGTGTAGTTTGTATTTTTTCTCAACTATTTATGAAAATTAATCATATTGTCACCACAATAGGTTCTTGGGTATCACAATAAACTTTCCGTTTTGAAGCAGTTTCAAACGCACCACGCGAAAAAATGAGTCAAGTTAAAGACTTACTTAGATATTTTCATTTAATTACTTACAATTTCTGTTATATAAAACTATATTATTGCACCATTTATGATGCAATATTAAATTGATGTGTCCTACAGCTGGTGAATTAAAAACGTATATATCGAATATGGTCTCTATTATGACTAGGAAACTATATCGCTCGGACTACCTTCAGGCCGGTTTACACGGTACATTTTATTGCACAACTGAATGTAGGTATCATAGAAATTGAAAGAAACTGAATGGGAATAAAGTAGGTTCTATTTCCCGTTAAGTCATTCAGACAATAATACAATTTGCCGCATTACACGGTACAATTTTCCTCATGCAAGAGTTCATACATTCGTTTGTACAATAAAATGCACTGTGTAAAAGCGGCCTTTAGAAATGCTGAGCAGTAAAAGAGGGACAGAACAACACCATTGATAAATCAAAATTTATTGCACGACCATGGATGCCCTGTTCATAGCAATCACCAAATGATGACGTACTACATCAGTAACACATGGTCGGATGATAAAGATGTGAAAACATGTTTTCTCCGATGTCCTCAACAGGATATAAACCCGCAAGTGCATGTCTGAAACAATATCTAGAATGGAGAAACATTTCCGAATTGGTACATGTTAAAAACTATTTAATGGAATGACAAAAAATGAAAATAGCCAAACATCACAGAAACCATTACCTTCTTCCCTTGCCTTCCATTTCATCAAGACGTCTGAAGTTCGGTGAACTATTGATTAATTTCAATACTCTGTGCCCATATTTATCCGCCCAACTCGTTGTTCGTGGGCAGGCTTACTTGAGACCGGCAAACTAATCTCCTCCTCACCATTGCTATCTCTTTCCATCAAATTCGGATCTCCAGGAGATAATCCAACTTCTTTACTACTACAATCAATTGCGTCAAGTACCAGAAGGACTTCTGACTTCCGAAACAAATGTTCTTAGATTTGAAAAACATTCCGCTTGGCCATAAAAAATCGATACTACTTCTCATCCACTTCGTCAGCAAGCCTTGAAGTGTACCTTTTGTCTTTCGTTTACCTAAAATATGTTGAACACGGTAGAACCCTTAGACCGACCATATTTCCAAAGCTATACGATATGAATTATTTTACTTAAGACCAACACAAAGTTTAAGAAGCTGGTATCACAGCACAATTCTCAAGTATTTTAAAGGGACAATTATTCGAAATATAGAGACAATCATTGACGTGGATATTCTGGGTCATTATGCGGCCAGCGTGCGCAGAGGCACCGATCAAAGGTCATTTTCTTGGCCCCATTCAGATATTTCAGCAAAGCTACGTAATAAATTATTTATCTTCACGCTTTTTACCACGTGTCTCTTATCTCTTCTAGACTGTGGCATCTCTAAACCCGAGCACCGCGGCGTGGATGTGTTGATACAACCGGCAAACGCAATAACTAAGCCAGGAACAGGACTTTCCCACTCCATTATAGATAAAGAGGGACAGAAATCTCGTGGTCATCAGCTGACGCGATTTCACGAGTAGGTCTAGACGGGTCATCGCTTTGATAACGCCACGACAACAAAACCACGTGCCAATGACAGTGAAATGCACATTCTGGTTTTAGAACACCCCAAATACATCCAATGCGACAGAGATGTTTCCTTCGCGACGAATGGCAATGTGGCCGCCCATTATGTAACCAATTCTCGTTTGCTTCCTCTACATACTTTCCCAAATGCGTGACAGCGATGCCGCGGCCCATGGGCTATTTTCACGGGTACACCCTCTTGCCAATAAGATTTCCGCACCTTACCGGTAGTAGTCAAGTTACAATCGACAAGGTTGCTTATGGGAAGGCGTCTGGTTTTCAGGAAGTGCATGATTAGGACATATCAATAGCCGATTGTCTGAAAAAATCGACGGCAACCGTCGAGATAAAGGCAATATTTTTACCGCTGGATAAATGCCACCTATGTCTTCATTCCATCGGCAGCTGTAGCCAATGGTTTTCTTTCATTGCTTCATCACGTTTCGACAAATTCTATCTCACTTCACATATAATTATCAATTTGAAGACTAAATTGTGCTTCTAGCAATGTGTCGTTGAGAAAAAGAATGATGTCAGTCAAAATTTTACTTATTGGAAAATCAGATACCCGATACAACACACGAACCCGCCTTCGATAGGTCCGTAGTTAAGGAAATTCCGTGGCATTTGGCTTCACCTGGCGACTTAATGCACCCTTACTACACCCACGGTGTGTATATGGTGTCAGAGTGATGACTTCTGCAAGAGGTTTACAACAGTACATTTACTAAGATTTAATTCAATATTCCACTCCTGGCACCACGAGTAAACGCTGCTCCGATGATGGAACTCCGTCCGTAACGTAAAAATCAAGTTAGTAAGCCTTTTGAATTCAATACTGTAGGGCATGATTGTGTGAAAACACACCTGCCACACACATTGGATGGAGATTTTCGGAGTTCAGAGTACATGTCGATGGATTCAAAGGATCCCGACCGCTAAACATCACCCGCATAACAAGATCATCTCACTCCGACCATCACGAGTGGGCGCCTTGCCGTGCCGTCACACACATTTCTCCTGATGCGGTCAGCAGAGCGGGAGTATGGGAAACGTGGAGTGGAGGGGAGAATTAAAAAACACCTTCCTTTTACGGACGTTATTTACTCTCGAGACTTGGCAACGCAGCGGTGTGGCGGGAGGGAGAAGGAGGGGGGTAGCCGAGGTCATAGGAAGAGCCTTGGGAGAGTTGGGTTGGTGTTGCTTTGCTCCTTCGGGAACCAAAGGTGGCAAGCGGTCGGCCGCTCTTCGAATGTCGGGCACTCACTGTATAACGTCGGAATGTCGTGGAATTCGCCCTCCGGGGAGGGGCGGGCCACGGCTCGGCTCTTGGCCGGCGGCGGAGGGGGGGGGAAGGTAGGGGAAGGTTAGGGGGCGTGGTTAGATTATATAGGAGGGCAAAGAAACAGGAAACCGAGGAGCGGCGACGCCGGACGAGGTGAGAGAAGGAGGATGAAAGAAAGGCTAACCGGTGTGAACAAGGAGCGGTTGGGGGAGTCGAGGGAGGAATGACTGGGGGGGAGGTTTACAACGTGGGGAAGATTATTTTCGGTGATTTCCCGCTCCTCTCTAGCATGCATCCTTCTTTCGTTTTCTGACCAAGAAAGCATTTCTGTTTCCCTTCAAATCACTGCTTGTACCATGTTTAAAATGAAAACCTTTCACGGAAGATGATCATTCGAGCACTCTAACAGCAGATTGGTAGGTTTTTGTACAGTTTTTATCCTATCATACAAATTTCTGGTATATGGTTCAATTGTCCCTCCTATGGATAATCCCCTATTAGAATACTCACAATTCCTCATACCGTCTCTCTCTCTGGGTATCGGGTTGTTGTGGTGGCTTGAGTACGGGCTAACCACACGGACGGCCAGGGTTCAAATCCCTGCAGAGGAGGATGTTTTTCAGAGGAAACCCGATCCCTACTTGCGTGTCCTGTGGAGAGCACTTCAAGTACAGTACTCCGTCTGTCGGATGAGACGTTAAACCATGGTCCCCTTGGCGCCTTTCGTTAAGAGCAAGTTAATGCCGACGCCAGGCTTCTATCCACCCTTCCTCCCTTACCATTCCTCTATGGCGCAATGACGAAATGTTATAAATGGACAGAAATGGATAGAAATGGACAGAACTGGATGGAAATGGTTAGAAATGGATGGAAATGGTTAGAAATGGATGGAAATGGTTAGAAATGGCTGAAATGGAAATGCGGTGTACTTGGTTTTGAAGTTGCGTACCCCTCATCTATCCCTTATGCTGCAAATGACCTTAGCCGTCTGTCGCCTCCCCAAATATCCAATCCTATCCGTCTTCCTCTTCTTACTTCATTCAGAATTGCTATTATTTCTCCCGGTATTCTGCCATCTATTAATTTCTTCAAATTCCCTCTCCTACGTCCTCCATCCATCTCTCCTACCTTCTCTCAACCTTCCCACTAGTCTCCTCTCCTCTCCAACCATATCCAATGCCTCCCAGTCTGTCTTTCTCGCCACCCAGCTCATACTACCCATTCTTCTCCAAATCCACACCTCAAACGCCTCTGGTATGGCTAGGCGGTATTTGCATCCCTACACCAATATCCCATATCTTAAATTACTGAAAATGGACCAATATCAATAACCCCTATTGGACTATTGAATATTGGAAAATATTGGCATATTGGAAATATTGTAATAATGGAAATAATGAAAAAAATGAAATATTGGTATTTTGGAAAATATTGATAGTGAAGGGTATGTCAGGATAGACATAAGAGTAGACTAAACGCCGTGGGTATGAGTTATCTGAGGAGTGTTTGCGGCCAAAGTAGGATGGATAGGGTCCGAAATGAGTGGGTAATAAATGAATGTGGGTTAGATGCTCAATGAAAAAGTACAAATTGTAACGAGAAAAAAAGCCTGGACTGAGAATTAGAGGTGAGTCGTTCGCGAATGAACGGGTTCATGGATTGAACGGAAGGACCGACTTCTCCGGAACCACGGAGTAGGTAGCGTTGCGGATTTTTTGAGCATCTGTTCCTTGCTGATCCCCCGTCCCAAAATTTCACTATGGCGATCGCCCTGCTATATCCCCCTCCGTGTCCGGAACGACCGACTTCATTCCTTTCGGTCATTTCGTTCCTTTCGGTCACTCGTTCCTTTCGATCCACCGTTCCTTTCGATCCACCGTTCCTTTCGTTCTATCGCTCCTTTCGGTCCATCTTTCCTTTCGTTCTATCGTTCCTTTCATTCTATTGTTCCTTTCGGTCCTTTCGTTCCTTTCGGTCATTTTGTTCCTTTTGGTCACCCGTTCCTTTCGGTCCATCGTTCCTTTCGGTCACTCGTCCCTTCAATGTTTTAAATCCTTTCCATAATTTGATTTTTATTATTACTTATTCAATATTGCTGATCGCGATTATTACAGCATACAAATTATTTCTAGTTCCTAACATCGTTGTTTTAATGCTAAGTACATATTGAAAATAAAAATTAATTACCATTAATAAAAAAGGAACGGTGAACGAGTAAAAAGGAACGGATCCCAAAAAGGACCGGTTCACAGAGTGGACCAGTTCCCAAAAATGAACGAGTTTGCCCATCTCTACTGGGAACCAAACCACAGACCCTTGACTTGGCTGATCATTACGCAGACCACTATGCTATACCGGGTTCCTTACAATTGAATTCCAACAAATCCACAGGAATTTGGAAGCCTCAGTAGCATGGTGATACGCGCATTAGCCCCACAAACCAAAGGTCCGTCATTCAGGTCTCGATCCAGTCTCATTTTCTCCCGTGGCAATCTTGGAGGAAACAAGGGAACTAGATTTTTACATAGATGTTAATGCAACTGCACTAGGACGTTAGGATAAAAAATGTCCAAG
This sequence comes from Ceriagrion tenellum, assembly GCA_963169105.1. Taxonomy (NCBI): domain Eukaryota; kingdom Metazoa; phylum Arthropoda; class Insecta; order Odonata; family Coenagrionidae; genus Ceriagrion; species Ceriagrion tenellum. Next base: position 129,983,437 of record OY720637.1, read on the forward strand.
AATCAGCCGATCAGCTGGCCGAGAACTCGAATGAATGAAAGAACAGATTTCGTAGGCGAAGAGCAAAGGCACTAGATTGATTAACTATAAGCAAGAGGACTTTGACCATTATTATGCAAAGTTAAATGCAAGAAAACTGAGGGAAGGCAGGAAAAATGTTGGCAAGTAAGATGGGATGCAGGGAAATTGTAAGTTCAAAAAGCTGAAGATAAAATTAAAAGAAAAAAGCTCGAGTTAATAAAGGAGGAGAAAAAGTTCAAATTGTCCAACTTCACTTCGTGAAATACAAATAACAAAATAGTAAATGGGTTGCCCACCTCAACATAGTTTTCATAAGAAATACACGAATACCTGGAAAGTAGGAATACGATTCCTCTAGCAGCCAGGGTTTTTTATCTTTCCTCCAGGGGGCAGGAAAGGAGAACTTTTATCCTTGAATCATCCCGAGCAGTATATCCAAACAGCTCTCAGAGGGCATTCCCTCGGGAGCAGAATAATTAATAAGGGATCTCGGAAGGTATACGTGGAAGTTTTCTTCTACATGAGGTTTAAATTGTAACTGCCTAAAACATTAAAAGGGGAAGGTTTCTAAGATAAAACCGAGTAATACGAACTTAGGTATATAGAACAGTAAAGCATCAAATGTGGAGATCACTTCAGCTATATGCGAGTAAGTAAGCTGGGAGCAGTTATGAACACACTAGAGGTTAGAAAAACTAAAAACAAAAAAACAATTTAAAAAAAAAACTAAAAAACTAAAAACTAAACTCGGTATAAGAACCATATGATCTCAGCAGAAAAGTAACTTAAAAAACTATATCTCGGGTGAACAAAGGCATAGAATGAAAGATTATCACGGAAAATGATGTACTGAGAAATCAAAAAGGAAATGAAATCCACGCACACATTTTCAATACGACGAATGTGATCTCTATATCAGATCGATAAGAGGTCATTTCTCCTCCCAAAACAAACAGAAAGGGAACTTGGAAAATGAAGGAAGCATGCCACTTACTTGTTAAACAACGATAAAACTATAAAATTTTACCAACCGGAAATTACATTCAAGAGATAAGTGAGTCAGGAATAGGGGTACGGGCGCACGTATTTCAGATAAAAAGAAAAATCTATGCGCATCGGCCACAACCATCACTTTAAACAAGGGAATGGAGGATTTAAGGCACTATTAAAAAATTTCACATTTGTTATTCATGGCTGTACAATAAACTTTCTATTGATAAATAATTTGAATAATGCAGATGGCCACGAAAATAGCCTTCACATTAAAACCAGATAGTGTTTCAACATTCCTATTCACATTCTGTTTTTAACATGAGGAAAGCAACGCACAATCGACCACATAATATTGCGTGTGCTTACTTTTTTCAAAATTACTGGCATGTAATACTCGCACACGAAAGAAATCAGGCAGATAACTTAATTGTATTTTTTCCCTCATAATTTGGTGAAAAAATGAAAGGGTAGTTATTATTTAAATCAAAATTAACCTTGAACAGGTGCATAGGTTTTACATACATACATACTAATCACGCCGTTCCCTTCCGGGGTAGGCAGAGTCACTAAGTTTCACTCATAAATACATATTTGTACACATAACACTGCTTCAATAATTTCCTCCATACTCACCTATCCTTGCAAACCTGATTTGCCTCATTTACCCCATACGCTGCTTCACACACGCCCTCCTGTTTTTAAGACTACTAATATTACTCCTCCTAAGAATTTTCTCAACCACATTCAACCACAACTTTCTCAGCCTACCGCTACCTCTCGCACCATTCATTCTACTCTCATATATCTGTTTCGTTATTCGACTCTCATCCATTCTCTCAACATGTCCAAACCAACGAAGCACACTCCTTTCATACACGTCCATTACTGGAGCATCTAACCCACATTCATTTATTACTCACTCATTCCTGACCCTATCCATCCTACTTTTGCCGCAAAACGAAAATAATTAGTAAAACAAGAATTTTTATCACTATTAGACGACTCATTATTATTGCGATAAGTAGTTTCTAAAAACCCTAGTCAGAGGCTAATGGTTAATCGCTAATAATAACATTCCAGGCAACAGCTTAGTTTGAGTTTAGAACCCCAGCAAGCACACAGTAGATTCCTAGATGAAGTTCTGATGAAGGCTTCCGCGGGACTTAGATGGAGGTTGATTTCTTTTTTCGGGTTTTCCGCCGCGTTGGTTCATGTTGAGGACAATATTTCGCTGGCTGTACTGCTGGCTTCTTCAGGTCCATGAGGAAGCCAGCGGGACAGCCGGCGAAATGTTGCCCTCAACATGAACCAACGCGGAGAAAATCCCGAACAAAGGAATCAATCTAGATTCCTAAATGTTAACACATATAAACCAATAAATTGTCATTATATCGGTATGTAACAATTTTTAAAACCTCCATGTCCGACAAACCCTCGTAACAATCGAAACATATTTCTGCCAAATTAATTTCGATCTCAATTATACGAACAGGATACTACTCAAGAGTCCAAAGCAATTAACTACAGGAAAGGGATTTCACTCAAAAGAGTAAGGAAATATAATTAGTTCACAGCGTTCCCAGAGCGTTTAAGGAGAAACCTTTGAGGCATCACAAGGCCAAGTAACAAAGATAGTTTGGACACCAAACTTTGATTATGTTATTAAGATTTAATTCGAGTCATCCGCATAAGGCAAGACCTAACTGAATTACGTCTCTCAATTTATTCAAACCTTACGCTTGATTAACCTTGGTTTTTGCCGCGGTTACGTCCTACTCAAGGGAAAGCAGATATTTTGAAATAAACTTGAGATATGGAGTTCGTTCCCTTTCATTCCACCGAGGCGGTGAGGTACGGATGGAGGGCGCATGCCGAGCTGAAATATTAAAGGGATTGCATCTATATAACGACAGCGTCGTGATTTTTCTTCCACTAAAACCATCCTTCAGCGCGTTTCAGCGAGATTTCCCCAACTCATAATAGAGACATGATTCGTAATTAATTCTGTAATTTCAGCAGTTGTAAGAAGCACGAACCAAATATTGTTGAATTAACGGCACCAAACCTTTGTTCTGTACGACTGAAATTCTCAGTTATTAAATTAATACGCATTCATAAATTATCAATCATGAATCCTTTTTTTCCTCGCCTAACGCTGAAAAATCTTCGACGCCTTCAGAAAAGAAGATTTATACTGCGGTTCCGCAGAGATAACCGGGGCGAGTAATTAATTTATCGTATTTAATAGTTGAGACTTACTAACTAAAACTAAAACTACACACAGTTAAACTTCGAAGATCTATGCGAAAGACATTTCTATTTTTATAATATAAATCTCGCAGAAATGCATGCCCTTGTCCCGTGGAAAACACCTTGTATATTTTGGCAAATATCTCCAAAAGAAGTGTGGCACGAGGCTATTATTTTGGTATTATTGGAAAGATACATTTTTTTCTTTATAATGAGGCTGAATTCATTATTTTATATGCAAAATTATATCTAGTTCAAACTACCTAAACCGATAATGCTCCTTTAATAATAATGAAAATCCATTATGTACGCTGTAGCGCAAGGAAGACGATAAAATCATACGCGAAATATGATTCGATTATGTCGAATTAAAAAACGGGCCGCATTAATTTCGCACACTGGCGGCGCAGAAATGCATGTGTAAAAAGGCTATCGCACTCACTCAATCAAAGTTTCATGGTCCCGTTCCCGGGAGGATATAAAGGTCCCGCTGTAGTGAACCAGCTGCGCCGCTAATGAGACTCGGGCACGTGACCCGACTGCAGCAAAACGGAGCATTAAGCGGAAATGACTTGCCAGCGAGCAAAATATTTAGGAGACGTGCTATCATAACAGTTGCATTAAAGATTCACGGTCTCGAGTTTTCATCGCCCATGCAAGTCGCAATGATGAACGGGATTCTCGTGAGCACAAGCTTTGATGAACGATGACTGAAGGAGTCTCTTGAGGGTCCACATCACGCATTTTTGATTCAAATGCTCTAGACCCAGAATGAATACAGCTTATAAAAAACCTTTTACATCCAACAACTGAGAGGGTATTATTAAAACTCGAAACAAGCAGATGCGCTCAAATAAAGCAGTGAAAAAGAAAGGAGAGAAAAAATCTGTCCTAACTTTTATGATTCGCACTTGGAAAAGATCAGCTCGTCATTTGACAATTCAAATTGTGTATCTCCATCAAACGCGAGCCTTTTATGTGACCTTCTGAATTTGGAACTTTTAATTTCAGAATTTTCTTGATTTGAGCGTCCTTAGTTCGACGTTCACTCATGAAAACTATCAAAGTAATAAATATTTTTTCAGTAAAGTTTGACGCGGCTTCCACAATGTCATGACCTTTATTCGACAAATTGAATGTCATTCCAGCAACCTGGCTGCGTTCCATTTCGCGTCAGTGCGATCACTTTCAGGATGAATATACATCGCCGCGCAGGCACATGACATTTCCAGTCGAAGTGCGACGTGAAAACGCCTGACATAACCTTTTGACGGACGTGGTCGCAAAATAAAATAATTTATCCTTCAAACATAATTGTAAACAATGTTTCATTGGTTTGGCTATCCACGATTGTCTCGTATGAATCAGCGAGTCGAGGTTTACTCTATAAACTTTTACTTTATAGACTTAAGAATTCTAAAACTGTATTCTTTCTAAATAATTAACAATCTAAGCATCCCTATATCCTATCCGATGAGATCTTTATTTCTTTAATATGATGAAGCGCACTGAATACTATATGGGTGATCTCGCGCTAAAACTGTCTTTGGGAAACAAACTACTAATTTCCGTAGTGTCCACAGGCAGCACTATGTTATTTCAAAAATCATCGTCGTCACCGGCAAGGACCAATCTGAAAACTGCTTTACTGCAGGTCCACACTCCATTCTCCTCTCAGTTATCCGCTTTATTCCTTCCCAATGTTTCACGTTGACATATTTCTTCAATTAATTTACTCTATTCCTCCTTGGTATTCCTCGGTAATTCTTCCCTATCATTGGTCCTTCCACTAATCCCTAAAAATTTATAAAGTTCAGGAAGAATGGCAAATAATTCGATTAATTTACACTGGCGCAGATATGCAATTTTGGCATGACTAAAAGTAGTATCATGAATACAATTTGTAGAGATTCATACGAAATCATCGCACTCAAAAACCAATTCAAACGAAATAAATAGATTTTCCTGAGATTCATAGCAGCAGTTATCTTTCATGACGATCAATCCGTGACAGTTTCTGCGGGATACACTACCAATAATATTAATGAATATTAAAGATTGATTTTAGTAATTGAGTAGTGAGCCAAAAACATCGTTATTAAAAACTATCTCACTGCGGCAGCTTAGAGATATATAATCATTACTGACTGGGAAAATTAAACAGCTTACTAACTATTCATTTCAGTTGCTACTACTTTTTCTTATTCTATAACAGTTATACTTTTGCAGTTTAATGTTGGGATTAATTAAAAAACCTTAATACCTGAAAGCTATTAGCGTCAATATTCTATTTAAAAAAGAGGCGAATTTTATACATAAATCGACAGTTAGTTTACAAATACATAGAATTCATGAAATAATAAATTAGATACAAATTTAGAGACGGACGAAGCTATCGTTTCTACTTACTCCCAATGTTTTCAAGCACGCGCAAAATTTCATCACGTTAGTCACATTTTCCCGGCTTCAACAAGCAGCCGCCTTCCAACACAGAAAGAAAAACTCACCTCAGAAAAGTCAATCTAGATTAAGAGGTCTCAAGTGACATTTGAAATCCATTCTCTGTGAATCATCTCTTATTTGAAAGGTGAGGAGAAGGTGAAGGGACTGCGTTATATACAAATGTTAGCACTGAAATTATATCTGAATTTTTTCATTTCTATAGACCCAATTTTTCGCATAACATTTGAAATCTCTAGACAAGGCAACAAAATATCACATCACATTTCTAGCGATAATGCTTTTCACATTCATAACACATTTATATCGTGTCATATTTGAGCCACAAAAACGGATCGCATAATCCTCACGCATACTTAACTGTGTAGGCTTTTATTCCCTTTCTCTTCTCCTCAACCCTCACAAATCAAGTAGAGTAGTCTGACCAGTAAATGAGCAGTAGGCACTGAATGACAAAGTACTTAATACATGCAAAATATAAGGTTTGTAAAGCCTATTACTGGAAGGGGAAGCAATGCTGACTTTCTATCAGCCAATAAGAAGCTGTTTGACACCATATTGGTCATTGGTGATTCACTGGTTAGAACTTTTCACTTACTCGGTTTCCGCTCTGATTGCAATAAGGACTATCCCAGAAAAACCAAAACAATAAATTATAAGGTCCCCTTTTTTGTAGCATGTAAACATACCAACAGACGTGTCACTGACAGACACTATCATACACCCGCAATTATGTTTTCTAACAATAATATGAATAATTATAAGGCCGCGCTTCACTGTTCATCAATTGGTCGGATTGCCCCGCAGATAATTTATAAATTGGTCTAACCAATCTCGCTTTCCACACAAGCAGTACACAACAGATGGCAACAGCAGTCCCACATTCACCGTGAAATGTTCGACACACTGTATTTGCATCCCATTAACAAAGAAAAAGCTTTGCATTCAATACATCACAACTACATCAATTAATTCATCAAGCATCGCATTAAATCACGTTCATATTGCCCATCACACTCATTTTTCACATTACATGTACACCAGAAATGACATTTTGTAATCACGTAACATATCTCATTCTGCATGATATCGCCAATCACATTCTGTACCGCATAATCCATTATTCTGCACGGATAGCGCTTGACATCGCAGGCAGAGAATTTTACCCAAGGGCGTAATATCTGCCAACATGAGTTTTGTATTAAACGATATCTGTGAAAACTTTGTGGAACAGCAATATGGGCTTACGAAATGAGTAAATTATCCACAAATGTTTTACGCTTAGGCGTTGATACGCGTAGAATATTGCAATATTCTGTGGACAGAACCAAGTTAATTTAAGCCAACTAGGCTTTAGTAATTGCTTTGACTTCTATGTATATTACAAAGAAAGTATAACAGATAAAGAGCAACGAATAACCCATCATGTTTTGAATAACTACTTCTAAAAAAACATGAAAATCGTAATTATATTCGATGTAAAATAAAGAAAGGGTTTGAAAGAGCATATATGTTACATATGCAGAAAATATATGGTCTTAGCAACTGAGTCCCTCTGTGATTTATAATTTTATGAGTATGGTCAGCCTAATGTTACCAGGGACAGTGGAGAATTCAACGTCATAAACGCCAAGAGAATTTCATTTCCAACGACTAAATTCTATTTCGCTTTCCGCCAATAAGATATATGAAGACCCGATGCTAATGATGCGTGACACTAAAGTTTTCAAAAAACGGTAAGAATATTGACATGCATGTCTAAGAAAAGGATATGAGAAAAGAGGGTGCATGTGATTTTCGAGATGTGGGTGTGGAGGAGTATGGAGAAGGTGCGGCGGACGCAAAGGAGGACACAAGTGGAAATGCTTACAGTAAGTATAGTTGGTGAGGGAAGAAAACTTCTGGATGAGATTGGAGGAGGCAAATTACATGGCTGGAAGGGGAAATTAAGGGGCGATGGGTTGATCATGTCAGTGATAGAGGGATGGGTGTAGGGCAAGCGGGGAAGGGGAAGAAAGAGAATAGGTTTCATCGACGGGATGAAATAGGGTGGGACTGCGCTGAATTAAGGAATGAAACGTTATACGTTAATAGGTCACTTTGTAAAAACTATGGTATAACCATTCAATTTTACTTAAACCTACCCTTACCGGTTTATTACTTAAATATTTATAATGATGCCCTTTTATTTCAGAAACAAGTGATGCTTACAGCAAACTCTATCATTTAAAGTAATAATATTAACACTGTTCACCATATTGTCTTCAAAAAAGATCCCTTTGGCGCACAATAATATGATTTATGTCAAATACCACTGGATTGAAGTAATGCAGTACTCAGTCATGAACCGTTAAGATCCACTCACTTTTTCGAAAAATTAAACTATAGCATAGCGACGAGAGAATCAATCGGATGTTTTCGTAAATATTTGCCATTCGGAGGTTTGTACTATGTGGACTTGGGCGAGGAAGACATTTATTATTTCATCGGCGGTAAGCTTCAGTATTCGGCCTGCAGAGCTATTCCATAACTTGTTGAGACGTACACGAGAATTCCTTCGTCCGTCAACTCCAACCAATGATTCGTCATTTTCCGAGGCAATTGATTCTTAACTCCGTCAAACGAAGGTAGCCATTTCCCGTAGCCCGTGACTCATTTATTTGGCAGTTTGGGCTCTCGAGGAGAATTTTTTCCGAGTCAATCTTCATAAGGTAGGAGATGAGATGTTGCCAATCCCCGCAGGAAATTTGCCCTAGTACTACCATCATTAAGTAACATGAAGGAGTCCTCCAATCAGCAAATATCATTTCATTAAGTATTAAGTATCAATTTAGTGCGTAGTCAAAAATGATTGCTTTCGTGGCAAAGTAGTCAGTACTCGGAAAGAAAGTTTGGCAACAGCGTGATAGTTCTCCGTAATACCCATACTGTGAGCTAAATGTGTAACGCTCAATAACAACAATTTTACTATGAATAAAATTCGTAGGCCATATCTCATAAACTTGCAATGGTACGTCGTTTGGAAAGATAATGAAAATACAGATATCGCTTACACGTCTCAACAAGTTTAAGAATAGCTACGCTGCTCTATTCATTATCAAGGGAAATGTCTAGCATAGCACGTACTCGTTTGTAAGGTCATAGAAGAGGAGTCAACCTATTTCGGTTGGCAATTTGCCTCGCGTCGCGTACCTACGAGGCGAGAGATAACGGCGGCAATCAAGGCCAAGGCATTTAGCCCTGCCCAAGTATATCTCCTGCGCGGGGCGTCGTTTCACTTGGAGATGCCTTTGTCGCACGAGCTCATTGTGACCTCGCTCCCCTATGGAATGGAAACCAGCGAAGTTCGCAGAAACGCATCTCTTCCTTAATCTCTCCCCTTGCATCGCGTCAACTGCGCACGCCCGGGAGAACCTCTCGCTAGGTCATCACCTCGTCCTACGATTGTAGGATGATCATTTGAGGGAGCCAGTCAACTACTGAGGTAACTGTGACATTGAGATCAAGAGATTATGTAAGAGGTAATTATATGTTGGTGAGGCAAGGATTTAAGGTGGTTTGAGCTAGATAGTTCCCTAGTCATAATGGAGAACATATTCGAATTTTACGTTTTAATTTCAGCAGATAGAGGAAGCATGAATTAAATATTGCATGGCTAATGGTCCAATAATATACTTTCACATTACTAAAATGCTAATAAATCACATAAAAATATCTCTTTAAGTCTTTAATTTGACTCACATTTTTCGCCCGGTACGTTTAAAACTCCTTCACAACAGAAGGTTTTATTGTGATTCTGAAAAAATTACTGCAGTGACAATATGATTTATTTTCAAAAATGGTTGAGAAAACATATAAATTACACATTGTTAGTTTTTTGACGAGATCTAGATGCTAGAAATTCCACTTTTTCAAATAAACTCTCTCTGGTGTGCATAAACGTACCATTTCCCATGCAAAATGTCTGTTATTATTTGGCAAATATTTCGGCAAGTAATCCAGTAAGGGGCTGATATTTTGGTATCTTCGGAAGGGTGAGGTATTGTTCTATTAAACGAGACCAACTCCATTGATTTCTAGGTAAAATAAAATTTCGCTCCAACTACCTTACCGCGATTGGACCGACTTTTGTTCATGCACAGATTTGCGTGGAATTCTGCAAACGTGTTTACATATGGTAGTATCAAACGATAAATGTGAGAAACATTGGATATTGCCGACTTGGTTTTGTGGGAATTGAAAGCTATTTTTGTACGTTGCCTCATGCAGCAAGACATACATTTCGTAATTATTTCATTACTTATGCATATATTTTCTCCCATTCGCGAAATAATATATTTAATTCAATTATAATATTTGCTAAAAATTCAAAGTATAACATCGAGTCCAATATTTGCAAAATACATATTTCAATGTGATTTCGTCTAAATTTCGAATACCTGGGCGAAAACTCGAGTAATAACTTGCTTTGAAAAAAAAATTCAAATATAACTCTCGTACCATTTTGATTCACGACTATTATAGCGAGTTCCTACACTTAAACAGCTGCACTTGTGAAACTCGTCAAAGAATTTTATTTTTTACTTAATTCAATCATTCTTTATGATGAGTTTTGAGGATACCGAGACTAACCACGATCATGATTTTACGGAGTCACCGGAAAAGTTCACGCGAGTGCAAGGTTCCACATAATAAAATGCGCACTCAATGATCCACGTTTACCGTCCAGACACCCTAGTAGTAAATGAAGGAAGGGTAGAGAGAAACCAGGCGTCGGGTTTCGCATGCTCTCACCAAAAGGCGCCAAAGAGGACACGGGTCCCTCCGACGGATGGGGTGCAATTTTAGAAATGCTCTTCAAAAGGAATCCCGTTAGATGCCTTTGAGAATTCATCATATTGTCTGTTTTTTAATACAATATGCCTTCATTGTATATAAAAATCCTTAGCCCTTCTAAGCCACATGGCTTATCAGAAGGTTCCATAATATTCATACAGATTAGATATGTTACAAATCCAGTATTTTTGAAGTAGCATTGCTATATTACAGTTTATGTATTTATCATTGTAAGACAAAAAATCAATACCTAATGACATTGAAAAAGTTACCAAACCTGTAAAATGAAAATAAGGAAAAATATATCTTTGCCATAAGTATAACAGATAATTATAAGAGATTACAAATTCATAATAAACCATTGTTTGACATTTTTTTAATTTCTGCCAAACCTAAGTATGAAAAAATAGGCAATTTCCACTGTGACTTCAACTATCACAGTGGAAGTTGCCTATTTTTTCATACTTGGTTATGTTCCGATTCCACTCCATCAAGCCTGAAACAATAGAGTATATTCTGCCAAACCTTTTGGACTCCTAAATAGGAATACTACCAAAATGATGGTTAATTTTCTGGAATTTTAGGGAAGTTAACGACAATTTTGTTCACTTGCGCCATTAAGGATAGGAGAATAGATTGGAAGAAGTACAACTCTAGTGTGTTCTTCGGCGGAAAGATATTCATTGTCGAAATGTGTTTGAATTTATCGGAACAATCCAAATAGTAACGATTTTGGGTCCTATTCGAAGGACGAAGTACCACACTTGAATGAACATGCTGAAAAACAGGTTCAATGTCAAAAATATAGGGGATGTTAAGAAAATACTTCGAGACATGCGAAAATATATTATAATCCATAGAATATTTGAAATTTCATGAAATACTTCAGGCCAACTTTTTGGCTTGAGCGCTAACAGGTATCAACTTATCTATAAACTTTCGGAAGCTGAGATGATGTAAACGGATTCCTGACAACTTTCCTGGAGACACGGTCCCTCCTACCGGGGCATCATCTCAACCAAAACACACCGTTTTCGTTATTCCAAGAACCCACATTGTCACGCTCCGTCACGCTGGAGTGACCGGCCACTCGAAAACGTGACGAATCATGAGTCTGTCGTCCTCCGACATGACTAAACAAGACATTCCATCACACGCGTGACGTCGAACATCGCCATTCACGACCGTGGGAAAAGCTCAAGTTTACTTCCGAAAAACAGGTTAAAAGACTACCACTCTACATTGGTAGATAAATATTCGTGTTATAAAAATATATGAAATGAAAGAGATAGAGGGGGGATCGGGTTGATGCGGTGGCTAGAGTACTGGCTAACCATACGGGCGGCCAGGGTTCAAATCCCCCCAGAGGAGGGTGTTTTTCAGCGAAAATCCGATCCCTACTTGAATGTCTTGTGGAGGGCACTTCAAGCACAGTACTCCGTCTGTCGAATGAGACGTTAAATTGTGGTTCCCTTGGAGCCTTTCGTTAAGAGCAGGCTAAAGCCGACGCCGGGTTTCTATCCACCCTTCCTCTCTTACCCATCCCCTATGGCGCAAATGACCTTAGTTGTCGGTCGCCTCCCCAAAAATCCAATCCGAAAGAGATCCGAGAGTCCAAGACTGGCAGGTTGAAAGTAACTTTTTTTAGGTACAAAATAACCAAAACAAACCACGTAAAACTTTTTAAAAGGCACCACTACCTATGCGGCAAACAAAAAAAAATAAATTAGGCAGAGATGACCGAAATCCTGATACCCATTGCCAGCCGAATTTTGGAGGCCCAACCGAACACTGAATACACCACGCATAACATACAATATCTAAATAAAACGTCAATTTTCTCTGAACTATGCCAATACTTCAAGTAGCATTGACAGTTCCATTAATTTATCACGCCAAGAAAATCCAAAATAACTCACAAATAGACATCGTATTGAATATAAATTGAACTTGATTACAACCAACTGGTGCCAACTATAAACACTTGGGCACTATTTCAGAATACAAAAATGTACGATTCCCTCAAAACTTCAGTCAGACGCCTTCGCAGCGGCTAAGAGGGTACCTCCTCTTTGGATGTTCTCAATAAACCACAGCAATAATTAAAATTGCCCTTCTCAAGTTTAAACTGAGGCAAATAAAATGAAAGCATAATTCTAACATTACCACATTATTTGAAAAATACCACCATAAGTTTATTCATAAAAGTCTTAAAGAACCACAAAACCACTCTACAGGTTCAAATCTCTGCAGAGGAAGATGTTTTTCAGAGGAAATCCGATCCCTACTTGAATGTCTTGTGGAGGGCACTTCAAGTACAGTACTCCGTCTGTCGGATGAGACCTAAAACCGTGGTCCCCTTGGCGCCTTTCGTTAAGAGCAGGCTAATGCCGACGCCGGGTTTCCATCCACCCTTCCTCCCTTACCTGTCTCCTATGGCGCAAATGACCTAAGCAGTCGGTCGCCACACCAAAAATCCAAACCACTCTACAGGTCTCGGAGGAATGCATTTTTTCATTCTTCTGCGTGCATATATGTTTACAGTTACATTGCCCTCACCACGACTTCGAAAAGGCATTTTCGGGTCGGGTCGTGAAAAAAGATATCAAGCAATTAGCGTTCCTCCGATGCGCTTCTAGATTTTATTTTGTCTCAACCCCCTCCCATCCCTCTCTCTCTCTCTCGGCGCGTCACTCAACACAGCATTTTAATTTGCTCCCTTCACATTCCCGCACTAATTAGTCAGAAGATGAGGAAGAGTGGCCGGCCGCCGCCACTTTGAGGGACTGAAGTCGAAATTTCCAAACGATGAGATTTTAATTGTCTTTTCCGCCCGAAAGGGAGAGGTGTGTTCTCGCCCCCGCTTTCCACCCCCGCGCCCCCCAAGAGGATTGGGCAAACATGCAAAAACGTTGCATTCGAGGCAAACACGGGGAACGGAGGAGGAGAAAGGAAAACGGTGAAGCCGTACAAACTCTTCTCCCGCTTCATCGCCATAAGGCTTTTCCGAAAGAGCGTTTTGCGCAGTAAAGTAAATATTTGATCCTCCTGGACCACAAAAAAAAGAGAAATACCACGGCGCTTAAACGTTTCGCGAGTCATAAATCTGTAGCAATTAAGTTGATAAGACACGCGTTCTTGGTGTAAACATTCCTTCATTTCTTGTTTTCTCAGCTAATCTCCCTTCCAAAGCAGGCTTCGTCCCACTCATGAAAGAAAGATGGATTCTACCCACGTGCCGGTGAAGGCAGGCGCGTTAATGATCTTCGTCAGAGCGATATATCAATACATAGTCATCTTCTCCAAACGCTGACCCTTATAAAGCCCACCCCGGGGCGGATTTAAAAATATACCAATCCTATTTTAAAGCATGATTTAGCAAACCATTAAAAATAAATATGCATTACTGAAAAGGAAACGTTTGTCTGAAATTCAATACCTACGTGATTTTTTTATTAATTATTTTTTGTTGCAGAAGTAACTTTACGTGGGGATCAAGGAACGTGCAACTTGAAATTAATGCGCAACAAAATATGAAGTTAAAACCACTACAGGTACAGGTTTCTGTGAAAGGAGAATTCCCAAAGGTGGAAAATTAGCTAAAATTACGAGGACAACCAAAGTTTTGCGATTTTTCCAGGTATTTTTTCTAGCATAAAATTTCGGAACAACATTTCACGAATAACATGCTGGGATAATCTAAATTAAAGGAAGCTGACATTTAAAAATATTTCTCAGGCTATTTAATATGGGTAATCGCTGCACGGATATACTCGTGAGGACTACGTGTTTCAGTACCCTGCCGGAGTGATCGTAATTGTATTGTAATTACACCGACTCTATTGATTGCCTTGAAATGCTAATTTAAATTTGTCTTTAAAATTCAACTAAAGCCGAAATCCTTTAAAAAGACGACGACTATTGGCGAGGTACTTTAGGTATGAGAGATGCTTAACCACTGGGACCACTTGAAAACCAACTATGTTTTTTTTTTAAACTCCAGAATTTGATGCGAATGCTGAAAACATTGTGACCCAACTAAACTCAGAGTCACACCCGACTATGCCCTATGGAAGGGAAGAGAAACTTTTTAAGGCACATTAGTGATCCTTCGTGTCTCTCCCTCAGTCATCAACCAAACTACAGGCGGCTTCTGCACGTGATTCAAATGGCGGATGGACAGCCTCGCTAAACAACAATTACTGGGATACGTTAGCGGAAGCTCTGCATTATTCACAGCGGAGGCTCTTATAATACATTTTCATTCCGTACCTAGATAACGCTGTGCATTCCCGGTGAAACTGGCGAATGACCGATAGAGGTACTAGTGATTTTAGCAAAATGAAAAGATAAGCTAAAAACCCAAAGTTATTCATTCCAAACTCTATGGATCTCGGTACCTGGGAATTTTTTCCCGAGAAGTAAATACAGATGGATTGGCTTCAAGATAGCATTCGATTCCTGAATAGAACGGGATTAATGGAAAATGCATTTCAGGAAATACGCATCGAAAGAAAATGTATTTAAATCCTTCATTTGAGTTATTCACGCATTGGAACAACACAATATCAAATTTTAGCTACTTGTGCTGCGAAAAAATATCTGCGTTAAGTAATTGGTTTAAAAAAAGCACTAAATAAGCGAAAGAACATAATGCCACAAAGTAACGAAGCAAATTATTACCCATGAAAAATAGGGATAACAAAGGCAAATCATTAACAATAAGAGAGACAAAACATATTAATGAAAGCTCAGTGAATAAAATTTAAACAGAATTAAGATAGCTTGTAGTTTTAGGTACAAAAACTGTATGCGAGTGACTTCGTACCATATCATATCGTAAATGCAATAGTTGGATATTTGTGGATTTATGAGACTGCAATATATATGAATACATACTCATAATTCCAAAATATTGGTAGGATGTAGCGTCAAGGGAACTGCGGCGGATCTGGCCGCGCTTAGATTTCAAACGATTTTTTCGCTGATGGTCTCACGCTAGTGCGGAATCCACAGTAAATTTTCTTCCCAAGATTCCTCTTTTTTTTAAATCCCACAGTGATCCACAGTGGAAGAAGACTCCTATGCACTAACTGTATAGAGCACTCAGCACTAAATCTTGGCCTATGAGCTCGAATCCCAGTCCAGGTGAATGAATTATTTTCACTCTGAATTACAAACGAGTGCGAAAATACAATTTAGTGCACGCAAGAGAAAAATCACACCCTGCCAAACACCCAATAGCGTAGCTTTCAGGGTGCTATTAAGGTAGTTTAAGCGAAATGTCATTTTACCTATAAATCAATGAATTTGGTCTCATTTTAAAGAAAGATTTATCACCCTTCCATTGACACCAAAAATTCAACCCCTTACCACATTACTTTCCGAGATATTTGCCAAAAAATAACAGCCCTTTTACATCGGAAATGGTACGTTTATGCACTCCAGGGAGACCTTATATTAAAAATAAGGCATTCCCTACACTTAGATGACGTAAATAGCTAACAGCATGTAGTTAGCATGTTTTCTCAACTATATGTGAAAATTAATCATACTGTCACCGCAGTAAATTCTTTGGGATCACAATGAACCTTCTGTTTTGATGGAGTTTCAAACGTACTGCGTGAGAAAAATGAGTCAAGTTAAAGGTTTATTTAGATATTTTCATCTGATTACTCACAATTTCTGTCATGTAAAGCTATATTATTGCACCATTAATAATGCAATATTTTATTTATGTATCCTACAGCTGGATAAATTAAAAAGTATATATCGAATTTGGTCTCTATTATGATTAGGGAACTATCTCGCTCGCACTACCTAGGCTTGTTCGCACTAGGCTAGTAATTTAGTTGAGTACTGAGTAATTTAGTAACTATATATGTCTGAACAACAAAAATTTAATCGAGTGGATTAGCAAGTTATTTAGTCGAGTCGATCCATTTCGTTCTATTTTTGTCGGGCGAGTAGCGCTCCCCACCACGCGTCACTGCTCACTCGTTCTTCGGCTAAACAAGTCCGAAATTGTCGTTTTAGTCGAGTTCATTAGCTGCCGCAAACATGTCGTTTCGCTGGAGCGAAGAAACAACTTTAAAATTTGTCCTTAAATATGTACAACATGAATGCCTGTGCAATGTTAAGTCCCTACATTACAGAAATTCCTTCAGAAGCTCCTAGTTCATCTCTTCTATTAATCCATTTTCATACCCATAGCTTTTATTTCTCTATCACACAAATTTCTTCATCCACTTCTTCCAAAATAGCCATTACCTTAGCCATAGCCTTATCAGCTTATTCACATGACTGTGTTGCAGCCCCTTCATCTTGCAAAACACGACTCACTTGTCAACTGTACTCGACCGTAGTGCGAATGATTTTTGGAGGGTATCGACTATTTTAGCTACTAAAATACTCTCTACTAAACTAAATTACTAGCCAACTAAAATCCATATCACAATGTGAGTTTACGATGGTAATTGTCATAAAATACTGCTGTAAAGAGCTCAAAACAAGACCAAGATGAAGACCTTGGGCTACTTTTTTTAACCAAGAAAAAGTTGATTCATAAACTTGTTAATAACTTTTTTATGGCACATTAGAAAAAACTGAATGTTTAAAGATATACTCAAATGCGTTTTTCGTACACAATACTGCAGGTTCATTACGATTAAACGTCAAGTTTCTTCAAAATTAAATGTCAAAGAGAGCGCTCCGTTCGAAAAAGGCGAGAAACTGGCACTTCTTTTGTTCTCACCGCAATTAAAAGTCGAGAGAGTAATGTAAAAATGATTGGCAACCACAGTTAAACGTAAAATAAAACAAGCTAAAATTAGGAGTAACTCGCATTCATGTGGGTACCACGGTTCATTTATAATCAGTGTCCAAACTCGAGTCTACATAATTTTTGCACCGACAGTGTGAATCAGGCTTTAGTGTGTGTAATGTATTGTGGACGTACCCGCGATGTCTGACCCAGCGTTAACGCTACACTCCTGCCCCAGTAACTGCGTAACTCAAAGAGAGGAGAACTCGGGGGGACGGCTAAAGGAAGGGCAGTCTCCTCGCACCGATCCCGGCGGACGGAGATCAGCACCTGCCCCTCGCCTCGTCGAGGTCACGAGCCTCGTCGGCGAGAGGTCAATAGGCAGCGAGACGGGACGGACGAACGAGGCTGCAGCCACCGACGGTGGAACACGGGCGAGAGAAGAAGTTCTGTTTTAATTTACGGTATATTTTATGGATACGTTCGCGCCGATGGACTCCTTGCGGCGTGAGGACAGGAAAAGGGGTGGGGACTGAAGGAGGAAGCGTCCTGCCTGTCTTCCAAAGCAATGCGGCCTGAATTACTCTTTTGTTTTTCTTATTATTCGACGAGTGCGCCAGCGGTGTTGCCAGCGCACGATTTTTAATCCATCCGCCAAGTGAGAAAAACAGAAAAAGACTGAAAGATGCGTTGCGAAGAGAATCTGCAAAAGCACATCTCGTGATTTCGCAGAAGGTTAATGGACAAACCAGATCTACTCCCGATATGATGTAGATTTGGTTCCTCAGTCTGTCTAAATCTTTCAGTAGAATCTTGCTTTACTGCAGCCAAAGTGATTTGACCGCATCAAATTTAATCGCTATACCTCCACAATTTCAGTTTATGAATTTATGAGAGGACTAAAAATATTGCTTCTTAAAGTTAAAAACACTGAAATATTATAGACTTAGGTCTACAAGCTATGCACGCTTAAAACCAACCGTTTCTGAAATGATTTCCTCGATATTTTGTGATAACTTGCACTGTACTTACCAATGATTAGTAAATTGGCATAACTTAATCACATTTTCGTAATATGTGGTTTGAAATGTCCGGTCCCACATATAAGAGATAATCGATTCTCAATATTTAATACATAGAAAATGTATGAATTTCCCAACTTCCTCGAAAATTACTCACATAATGTTTAGAGAATCAGAAATATTACATAATGTTCCACAATATTGAAAAGACACCAATTTGGGTATGGTGATCTAAAATATACCTATAGCATTCAAAGGAATAGCGAGGTAACACAATCATTCTTCTCCTTATTGCCTGAGTTTCACCGATAGCTTCCACTAAGTGTCAAAAGTGAATTTCATCATGAGATTTCTACGCCATTAAGAAACTGACCACTCGAGCACTTTGCGCTGGTGCAAGAGGCATGCTAGACTTCATCCGCCGCTCACTAGAAATTTATGTCAAAGATTCTAACGTCTTTAGCCTTTTAGGTTGAATACACAAACCTTTTTACCGCTCCTTATAGGATTTCACTTCACTTTCGAAACTTAAGGTACATGCCTCTTCTAGAGGATCTTAGATGCACTCGTCCGACTCATCCAGGCAGAGAAGCGGAACAGATATCATTTTCCCTTCACTATTACGTCACGCGGGTCAACTTAAGGTTAATTCGGTCCTCGTTCGAAAAATTCACTTTTCACATTCCTTAATTAATGACACATCAAAATCCGCTTTCTATCGCGGAGCAGCTGGGTACAGACGTTGCTACTCAGCTTTTTCTGTTCATTTGCAGCATCAATGTGCCGATGAACCACCTAAATATGGCTGCAAATCGTGCGATCTCTTGTCGAGGAGAAAGTCTCCTCTAACTGGTCAACAGAGTTCCCATTTTATGTTATCTCTGTTTTTCTTATTTTTTCCCTGCTTTACAACTGCGGCGGTTTGTAGATTAAAAGCTCTTCCGTAAGCTTTAAGCAATTAAAAACGATTTTTTTCTTCTCATGCAATGAAGAATCTCATACAAAGATAGATTAATTATCTAATAAACAATTTTTTCATGGGCTGTACCCTATGGGTGGGACCTTACATGCACAATATGATGCCAAGTAAGCTCATTGAGACGGATATGTACACATCATTGGATGCTGTGTCACAAGGATAATCTGCATGTTACATGGAATAATTTGCCAGGCCACTAATAGACAGTGACGTTTATAATAAATAAGATATGGCTATTGCTGAATATTCCAAAATATCTTTAACTGATAGTGAATAAGCTCATCGTTTGGGCTTAAGAAAAGAATCGGCCCATTATTGCTGATATTTGTTATATTATTTTCCTGAAATATAACGGATATCACCCGCATCTTCATTCTTCCAGTTGGTTTATCTGTTCTGCTATTGTTTTCAAACCTAGTCCACTTCAACTCGACCAAAATCTAAGTTAAATACGAGTTGTACTAAATACGAGTCGTACTATTGAGTTAACTCTTGTGAATGAAAACCCGAACTAGATACACTGCCAAACCATTAGTAATTTCAGCGAGCGGCGTGCCTGATTGCAAACCATAAAAAAATATGAAAACAAACAATTCCATCAAAATCATAAAACATACGTGCATATCTGTTCAAAGAAAGGAATTGCTCTTAGCATTGTGAAACAACATATAAATGCCGTTCTCACTTACGACATAAGCATCACTAACTCGCACTTTTACTTCAAAGTCGTTCGCACTATGTCACTAATCTGGCACATTTAACGAAAAATCTATGTAAAATTAAGTATTTTACGGTAATTAAATTCAGTCCTCTCAGTAGTACTTCTGCATTATCCCTTCCGCCAACTATATTTCTAGTCTATTCATTTCTTTTCAAGTTGTATTCATGGATAACTAGGTTAATGGCTTTTAGTGACTTTTAAAGATCACCGCGTTTTCCGGCTATGACTGCCATATCGTCCTCCAAGCGAAGAATCAAATAGATCTCACGCAAGAAAATTATAACTTCCTCTGTACGGAAAATGAAATTTATTATTTGCATAGCTTAAGAACAAATTTTGAAATCGGTCAATACAGATATTTTAAAGCATAAAAAAATCACGAACAAACGTAAACAATGTGAATGACACAGATGTTAGGGCACGTAGCCACGTGCAAACGCTCAAGTCACATCACCAGAGAAAGGAAAGTAGCCACGGAAAAAATATATAACAAACATCATAAATTCATAAAAATAAAAATATTCACCATGAAGATATCATTTCACAAAACCAGGACCAAGATAAAACTGCGTTTTCTTCACGGTGAATTTCCTCACTTTGGAATATATCGTTGTGTATATTTCAGAACGAAATTTTTATCTGATCATGATTCGAACCCAAATCTCTCACATACCGTTCAGGTTAGGGAATTTCAATTCGGATCTCATTAAACCTGGCTGTTAAGCCGCTAAATACATCAGTATTCAATAAACTAATTTACTTTATACACTCAGGCATATTCCCATCACGAGCATATAAAATAATTACAATCTTACAATCGTATTATCTGACTTATAACAAAACCTACCTTTTAAAAGTAGAATAGAATATATATAACAGTTAAAGCGCACAGGACATCCTAGTTCTAAGTCGGGAAAAACCAGACCACCACCGACATCAAATTCGGTAGACGAGGGCATCTTCAACGCTTGCAATACATCTGAAAGGCAATTGGGAGAATGGGACTCGAATCAATTTGCATGACGATTCCGTGGAGAATGAGCTGAGTTCGGAAGTACGCCAGTTATATCATCGATGCCGACACGTGCGAGGGGTCGGGAGTTCCTTCGCCGGTGCAAGGCAATCAGAGTCATCCGAAGCGCGAATCATGTGAAGCGATCCCATCGCGCGAATGCCTTTTGAGCCCACGCGGGAACTCGTCGAGGGAAGCGTGGGAGTCTTAACGAAGGAGAAGGCGCATAAAAGCGAGCCTCGCCCCATAAAAAGGGCCGACCTTCCGCAAGGCAAACTTCGCCTGCCCAGGCCGGGCCCCGAAGAGGGAATTCCCGGAGCGTGGGAGGTCGACCCGGAATCCCATTAGAAAAAAACCCGGCAAAGATATATACAAGGCGGGAATAAAAAGCAATGGAAGCAAGGACGTGGGGATGGCTAGGCTGGTTTTCTTTCGCGAATATCTCCATTCGCCAGTGAGGAATTTCGTCGACGGATAAAATTCAGTTTTGCACCGCAAAGGGAAGGTCGTAAAGATTTATCGCTCGGCACACCGGTCGAATCACTTAGCTCTATGTCTCTAATCGTTAATGCCTATATGAGCGAGCTCGTGTAAAGACTTCGTAACAGTGCAGCGAATTTCAGAGGAGATTGAAGGAGCGCAGTGAAATTATATGGATATATATGAGAGAGGATACCGGCAACTTCATACAATAAAATCACTCGATATTCAAATATTATGAGAATTCCAAGAAATAAGACTAATATGACTCAGTGATGGGATGGGGAGAGAATCAAAAGCACAATGTGTCTGACAGACCTTTTTCACATGCAACTTCACGTGAGTACAGGCAAGGCACTGCTCATAACTAGGCCTTATCATACACAACCATGTGAAGATTACATTGCTTACAAAGTGAAAAAAATACACCTTGACCAGAAAACGAACCACGGAGCTTTGGCTTACCAGACCGATGAGCAGACCACCACGCAACCCAAACTTCGTAATCACAACTGCAATTTTGAAGGGAAGGGGACTAGGTTCATCCCCTACTGTCGATCAAGGAAGCCGTGGGAATCAGGAAGTCTGGATAGCGTGCAGGTCTTATAGCAAGTCAAAGGTCCACGTTATTTTCTCTGTCATACAAAGATTACAAAGTCGATTTCTACGAATGTATTTTTCGGAAGTGAAATATTTGCACGCTGTACAGGCCCCAGAATGTTTGTTTTCAAAAATTTTATTTATAATAGGAAAGCTACCGGTAAAGCGAGTTTATATGGACAGATTTTAGTCTACAGATCCATCTCGGCGTTTTGTACATCCTACTATTCTTTATTCCATCTATGATGTCTATTTGCTCATTTTCCATCCCCCACATACCTAGCATTCTCCACTTTCTCAAGGTCCATCATTACCTGTTCCAACCTCTGATTCCACCAAACATACGTACATATGCTTTGCTGAGGCGAAATATGCATTTCAACTTTTTTCTGAAAAAAGACACGTAAATAAATTAGAAAAAATACTAATTTGTCTCACACTCCGCCGATTTTCGCATTGAAGAACATAGTTACAACCTTAACTGGCAAGCAAAAGATAGTAAAAACAGGTAGGACAATACATACTGTATGAATCAGGCGAAACATTTTTCACATGATCACTCAGAATTGGAATTAAATCAATTTTGCACTACGTCACTATTGAATCACGGAATGGCGGGCATATGCAGAGCTCTCGGATCCCATAATCCTGAAATTATGCGGTCGACGGGGTTGCAAAACATAAAACCTAAAAAACTATCGGTAAAATAACAAATATCGTTAGCTGTTCGAATGATGGTTCCTAAAGAGGGATTGGAGAAACTTGGACATCGAAAACAGTTGAGTGGAATAGAGAGTGGTTGGGTTGCGAGCGCGAAATTTCGAGAAAGCACATTCACATCGACGGGAAAATTCTCACACAATTTATTGCCTTTGGTCTCATTCCATTAACCGATCATCGCCCAACGGCGGAAACGCAGCAACGAAGCCCAACGGGGTGGGGACTTCCAATTTGCTTGGGCGCGGCCGGCAGGTTCAACTCCTGGACCGCGCTGTGTTTTCCGGCTCACCGCCCGTGACGGAGCGTGACCATTGAGGAACCCACGAGCGACCACTGCCGTAAATCATGCTAATCATGCCTCTACGTATAGACACGTGCATTCGCTCGGTTTTACAGTTATGCGCGATGCCATTAGGATGCGCGATTTTTATTTTTCAACAAAAGAGCCAAAGTAGAAACCAGAGCAGGCGGTGAGAAAATAATTAACAAATAAGAAGAATTAAATAAATTAATAATTAAAATAAATAAATAAATAAATTTAACTAAGTGAGCGATATAACCTTGTAAAAGCCATTTAGAAGTTTGAGCGAGATTGTTCTCCAGATAGACTAGAGGCCACATTTGAATTTGGATTTCAAATTCAAGCAGAAGGAACATTTCATTCTTAATTCATATTCATTCATTCTTCCGAAAAACTCGGCGATAAACATTGAAAAATTACTACGTGTAACAATCTGGCTGGACCGGAAATTGAACTTCCGACCGAATTCCCGATAAAAATTATTATTCAGTCTATAGAAAGAACTAATGTTTTCCCGGAAAATGATATAAGTAAGTTCCTCGAGGGTTACATTGCGAGTTGATGTTTCCAAAGTTCGAACTATAGAAACGTTATCTCGAAGAGTAACGGGCGAATAATTTAGAAATATTTAGTCACTTGGTACGCTCCAAAATCGCCACGGAAATGAAAAAGCCTTGGTAGCATATTGATCTGTCCTTTGGAGCAGCAATCCGCGTTTCGATTCCCAGTCCAAGCCCATTTTTTTCGTAGTAATAACTGCGCATTTCAAGCGGTAGGAAGAATCAAGTGAATATTGCCATTATGATCAGGCAAAAACTCTAGTAGTTAAGACTGAATTTCTCAATAATTATATAAATGTACATAGATGGGGCTTTTTCTATAATTATTTGATTCGAAAGTCAAAGAAGACATAATTGGATTGGCTTTAGGACTCACACCGCCATTTTATGCGGATCTTTTATCCCTTTTTATTAATATTTTTCTTTAGACATATCTCGGAATAGCACAGATTGAAAAAATTATTCACACTTATATGCCAATGTGAACATACGCAAGAAGTATTCCAGGGTCCAATTTTTCAATATCCAATTTTCAAATTCCCAGACCTTTCCCTGACTTTTCCCTGATGGATTTACCTATTTCCCTGACCGATCGACAAAGGTTCACCTATTATTGGAATATTTTTTTTCTGCTCAACTAAATTTTCTACAACAGCTTTAAATTTTCTAATCATCGTCTCGCATTTTTAGCACTGCAAACATGTATTTACTATAAGCTAGTGCGCTCCAGCTACTTCTCGACCTGAGTTTCGGAAGCTAAAAAAAACGAGAGGTAAAATTTTCCGAACAACAAATCCTCGGAATCCTTGTGATGAGCATAATACATTGTCATCATGACTTTTGACACAACTAGGCAAATATCGCAATAATGATATACAAAAGGGATACATTGTACGTCTGATCCACAACTAAATAACTATGATTCACAACTTATAAGATTCACAACTGAATACTCCATGAATTGATGGCGCTTGTTCCATGCACGTCAGCAATGGACGGAAGTTTTTGACGGTGAAATTAAGGGCGAGAAAGATAATGGTTGAAAAATAACGAGGATTCCTATTCCAGTTACTCCCTGACTATTACGAGAATTCCTTGACTTTTCCAGAAATTCAAAATTCCCTGACAATGGGGCCTTTTCCTAAATTTTAAAGTTCAATTTGTTTCGTAATGATTAAACACGTCAATCCAATAATATTTACTAAAGCAGGGTTGAAATAGCGTCAATATTTTCGGAGTTAGGGCACTTCGAAGACAGCGAAAAATTCAAAATTTTCCGCGCCGAGGAAACGCCGTGTGATTGGTGTGACGCCAGACTGAGGGTAAAGGACTCTTGGTACATTGTATACAAGTCTCCGAGCTCGCGCCGTTTCCGATTGACGAAGAAAATGACTGAATTTGGTTTCGTTAAAGCCCACTCTGGGAATATTCCGATGGTGGATTCATTTATGATTGCATAATTCTTCTCTAGTAAAGACGATTTCATCGGGGCTGAAATAAGGAGTTCCAAGACTGAAAGGTAAGAGAAATGATCCGAATCTTCTATCTAACTCAGTACCATGAGGTACTTGGAAACTATTACCATTTCTAGATGAACTTAATGTTAGCACTGTAATAAATCTAACTGCACTTTTTCCGTGGTTTTTATATAAACTGCAAAACCCATTTACATGATTTATTACTTTACGTTGATTAGATCTGGAAGAGAGACGTATGGAGATGCAGCGGTTGGCTACGTCCAAATAAAGAGAAGAGGTTTTCCCTGACGATCGTCACTCTTTATTCTCACCCGGTGGGCCTCTCTCCCTCGGTTATGAAAAAGAGGAAGCCTCCGAGCAGAATGGGATCCGTCGGGTGGTCCGATGAACGAACGAACGAACGAACGAACCCGAGTCTAACGGTGTCCTCGGCCACGTCCCGTTGAGCGAATGAAGTGGACGCACGCGCCACGATTACACTCTCTCTTTCAGCCGGTCCCTAGGTCCAGCGGCGGCTCGTGACCTATGGAGTAGGTGAGGTACTGGACTGAGAAATTTTTTCTGTATATTAACGCTAATTTTAAATGTTTGCTGTCTTCTCATTTTTTGGACAGGAACATCAACGCCTAATTGAGGAGTGGCTCTGTCAGTTTGAATTAGGTCCTTATCATCATCTATTTGTTTGGAAACAGTGCGAGAGCGCCGAAAGGGGGACAGGGGTAGGTGCGAGACTAGTAAGGTTCGTAGAGGCGTACTGATTAAGTGACGTGTTGAGAAAAGCTCTTCACCGAGCAAGTGGTTAGTTGGGCAACCGACGACACTTCCCCGCCTCGCGCGCTCCTTCCCCATACAGCCGCACACCCCTGGAGTCCTGCGGGAGCGCTGCGCGATCAATTTTAAATCACGATCTCAAGCTGTACGTTTGAAACTCAATGAAAATTCTTGAACTTTTCAAATGAAGGGAATATTGGAATTATTATATTCTCTCTCAAATCGAAGGTGAAGTGGCACTTCAATTGACGAGCCGCGACTACCTATGTCGCTTTTCCACACGACATCCATGCAAGCACGCTGGCTCTTCTACTTCCCTTCCTCGCGTGATTCTCTTGGCACACTGGGGCGACCAAGAGCAACAATGTTGGAGATTTCCATTCAAGGCGTTGGCACACATGGGAGTACATCAGCGCACTTGTGGCCACACTAACTACAACGAAGAGAATGACGTGCGCTGGCGAAATAATAATAAAGATCTATTCCACTCCAACAAGAAATAAAAAAAGAATAAACTAAACAGAAGAGTTAAATAAGGCACCCCTGATGGAAAGTTCCTGTGATGGGGTTGCCATTCCTTGGATATGGCGTTTTTCGGCAGTTATATGAAAATATAACAGAATAAAATATACAAAGGGCTGTTCAACTAAACATACAAGTAGTGTCCTTACACAATATGAAATTATTATCTTATCACACAGATGCTACTATTTATCTATAGTAGTATATATCTCCGTTAATTACAAGTAATAGATTACAATGCATATGGAGCAACCATAAGAATGTTTTGCAACTTCTCGGTAAGTAGTGTTCCGTTGGTGAACAGTAGTGACGGCCGGAGTTTTTGCATAAAGTTGACGAATCTGCTCAAAATAAGTATATGAAAACGTCATTTTTTATAACAGGGTAGTTAAAACCTTATAATATCTAAGTTAGATGCTTTTACTGAAAATCAACAAACTTTACAACAATGCTATTATCGACGTTCTTTTCCTGTTGAACGCACACCAACTTTGCTCCCGATCAGTATTGAAGAGCGCTAACTGCTGCGTAGTCTGTAATGAATGAAAGGAAAGCACACACTAGTGCTTCGAAGTGATTAGAGAACTAGAGCGAATGGAAAGTACCGATCGCTATAATCCGTTCCCGATGAAGAGGCCAATACTCTTTATCGCCTACAGCCCCAAAGCAGAACATCGAGCGACGGCGCGACATTGTCGCAGAACTGCAGGGCTGAGAAAGATATCGTATGCACTGGAAAAAAATGGAACGCTATTTTCTAAACTCAATAAAACAAAGAATTGATTGTGTGAATTGCATCCTTATTCGCCAATAAAACCTCAATGATTAAGTTATTACTAAAACGCCCGCACTCGCAGAAAGTTTTTCGTCTTAGCATCAACCGTTGCAGAAAGATAAAACACATTCTGCTTTGAGGGCCTACTTAACAGGTGGGACAATTTATAAGAAAGGGGACGCAACGAAGGGTAGCTTGGTAAGGGAAGGATTAATGCATTAAGGTGGTCGGAGCGATTTATGCGCCAGAACAGATTTGCATGAAACCTAACCGTGAAGATAATCCTTGAATAAAGTAGCGAGGGGTACTAGGATGAAAAGGAACGAGTTTTTCGAAAGATTGAGAGGAGTTTTGAGACAAACCTGGCGCCGGAATAAGCCTTCTCTTCACAAAAGCCGCTGGATACTCCAAAATATCGCAACTCTTACCTCCCATCCGACATGATATACGTACTGCACTGGAAGTCCCCCCCCCCCTTTGGTTCTTATTCAGAGATGAGCACTAAAATGTGGTATCACCTCACCGGCCCAATACCCGGGATTCTTTGGGTAATTTAACATGTAAGGCACTAACATGTACATATTCATTGTCTTCTAGTGGGAGGTACCCTCTTAAACTCAACGGGAGAGAGAAAATGATGATTGTGTGGTTATCAGCCAAGTTAACATGAACGTGCTATTAAGCAATAAGTGCCCATTTTAATTAAAAGTTATGCACTTTACAATCTCCACTTACGAGCTAAAAATATTCGAGTCTTCCATTTATCGAGTATTAATGTTTTGGAGCTATCTACCGCGCATAATTTATTTCAAGTGAATCTTCTCAGAGATGGTTAGTAACTAATTTAGGAATAAAATAATGCTCTACGAATTGCTGAATTAATTGATCGCCCATTAAAAACAAGCACTCGCATTGACAAAGACTTTTTAGCGATTAACAAACATCCAGAACGGTTATACCCGGAACGTAAGCAATGGGCCTGGGAGCTTAAATGGTTACGAATTTGACTGTTTAGTTTTCGATAAATAGGGGTAATGCTGCTTCAGAATTCGACCTACTTCTCATATATTGATAATATAGAGCATTGAAAAAATTTAAGCGCATAAGGAAACGTGCACCAAAGAAGGAAGAATTAAACAAAAGCCTCTTCAAAACGCAATCGTCCAACAAATATGCTCCATTTATACCGAATCATTTTTCGTGTACCTTCACCTCACAGACCCAGTGGCATGATGAATTCTGATAAGGATGCAGACATATATTATGGGACTGGGTCACCAAAATCAAGTTAATGTTTGACCTAGGCTTGTAGCGCCATTTATCTCAAAGCTCCACTTCGCAGCCACGCATCACGCCAGTCTCTCAAGCGAGGCTCTCACTCAATCGAGTATCGCTTTGCGATAGACGGCGCCGTCGCGTCGTGTCCCATCCCAACAGATGACCTAAAGCAGAGGTCGTCGATGCAGCGCCGTAAAAGCCGACACCGCGGAGATCTCGCTTGTCACAACCACTTCTCTTTCCAGAAATTTAGGAGCATTCTAACCAAAATCGACCCTCACAAGCATTCAGCGCTGAAGCGCAAGAGCTAAAGTGGGGAAATGGTTTCAAGGCGTAGGAGACGTGTAACAGTGAGGAAGAGGGGGGAGGAATAAACTAGGACAAATGAGGAATATCATTCACAGAGAAAATTTTCCAGTGGTCGTTTTGAAAAAAAAAAGGATTTCCTTGGGCAGTCTTACTGACTGCACAGACGAACGGTCAAAGGTGCGCCCAGAGAAGCAAATAATTGCATGGATGACTGCAAGGAAATATGCCTGTGATAATACTAGGTGTATTCATCGGTCAATTTTGCAATTTCGCATGGCAAAAATATCTCAACCACCTGCGTACCGCAATTATACCTGACGGCGCAGAGAGCAGTGACCGATTGCACTGAAGTAAAAGCCTAAGCCTCTTCTACGCCCATTTCTCTAACGAGGATGAATCGCAAACTCAATCTTTGTACCTAAAGATGACGCCGCTGCGTCGAGACTAGTCGTACCTTAAAAATAAATTAATGGAATAAAACAAAGTTTTCGTTCATTTTTTTCGTTTAGTTTTCATTATTAAAGGATCGCATGTTTGAAAAGGTTAACAACGCTGCACGCAAAAAACCCACTCAGTAATAACAGCGGACTTGCATGATATGAGACCATCTATTTCCAAACCAGGAAATAATTGAATGATTCTAAAAACTTACTTATTTACAAGAACCTTAGAGAGCCACTTTATTCGTTCGTCCACTACATCGTTGCACACCTGACCTGAAATAAAGCTGAAACGAAGATCACCATTAAAATTTCTCGTAAGGACTCGGGGAGAAGGCTATCGTAAAGCTGAATACAAGTTATCCTTTTCATACTCGAGTAACTGATGAAAGAAACTGTCTTCTGAATGGGTGCGTAGAAAAAGTATTCGAATTAATACGATTTTTTCCAAAATAAAAATTTTAAATGTGTGAACTAGTAAAAAGGATTAATATGCAAAAAAACTTGTTTCCGTCAATTAAAAAGTCGCTCTAGTGAGCAGCTGCACAAATAGTTCATTAAACGGGAAATCAAAAGTTCATTCGAAACAGGTATAAAATCCACATAAGCTCCTGGATTAGTCACAAGTTACTAGCAAATATTGAAGGTGCCAATTAGAACTTCGCAAAAAAGACGCCACACTGTCCAGCGCCTTGGACTAGAAACTTCAAAAATCTACAATCACCCATTCTTTTACAGATGCTTTATAGTAAAACGCAACTTTTAATTTTGAACAGATTAGGAATATAAAGGATACAACTTTTTTAATGCAAAAATATAAAGGTTATGTTTCAAATTTTGCTAGACCACAAATTAAAAAAGAGTGTAAGTTATTTTTTAATGAAAAATGATCTACCAAAATTGCTAACTACTTACTACCATTTCGCTTTTTCTCTAAGAAAAATTCATTGCGGTACAGCGACAGTCCACTAATACCCTAGTTATCTGTGTATTAATGGCACAAATTAATCATAAAACATGGCCGATTACGACTGTTAAATGGTATTAATATTCCTTAGGGCTGCCGTCCACTATGGCTTCATCTTTTCTCTTTTTTAAACTATGGTTTTGAATTTAGACAATCGCAAGAGATCTTGCTTAAGGAATGAGAAGGGAATGAATAAGATGGGGCTCGAAAAGGAGAGACTAGGAGGTGCAAAATGATAAAAGGATCTGAAACCCATTCATTACACAAGATCGGCAAGTTGATGCTTTCTTACGACATGCATATGTCGGAGTCCCCGTGTAGTTCACAGTAAAATAAGAAGGGCGAGCAAGAATCAAATAATGCCTTTTATTTTCTTAATGAGAGGTAGGGTACATGATTTATTCGAAAACACTCGTGCATACTTTGCTGACCCATTGCCACCGGGCAAAGTATTTGCTATGACGTTTTATGGTGATGCGTGATATGCTTAAAAAGTTAAAATGCTCTTTAATCAAAGGCTTGAACAGCTGTGTATCATGAATAAAATGAGTAAAACTCCTACCATGAAGTGTAAAAATGAAAAGAAGAAGAAGAAAAAGAGGGAAATTATTTTGTAAGGCAATGGTTCTATTTTATCGAATTTTTCCATTGTGTCACAATGAAAAAATTACACTCTGCAGTTCAGCTTAAATTTATATGAACAATCGGTCTCGTCATAACGTTACATCTTCAGGGGCAAGCTCTTTTCGAAAAAAAGACCTAACTTCAGTCTGAAGCTGTAACTTTTTTTTACCAAACCGGTCGTTCCAATAAATTTATGCGGAATTGTGAAGTTTAATTTTTTCATTGTGACACGGGGAAGATTTCTTCCACAGACAATAATGCAAGAGCAGCACTTTTCCCATAAATCCTACACGAGAGGAAATACCTCGGGCTCACACATTCGGCCGGTTTAAGAGGCGAAATGCAGTTACAGCTAACAGTGAGAACATAAGTACTAAGGGACGTGAGGCGCCGAAGCATTCCTGAGGCTTCCCTCGCTTCAATCGGGGGCGCCGACAGTTGAAACGACCGAACACTTGTAAGACATCGCTCCCTCCGATAATGTTCCTTCGATGATCGGCAGAAAACGACGCACCTCTTGGCAGAACGCCCCTTCATCTGTTTCAAAGAGCGTTCGTTTATCACCAATTTTCGAAGACAAAAGTAACATCGGGCTTTGAAGGTATCTTGACTCGCCAGCGGGTAATTTGCCCGGGGCTTAACGCAGGCGGCTCAAGTCCAAACATTTCCCTACCGATCGCCACGAATTGACTGGCAATGAGTAAATCACTCACTCAACAAAATCTTACCAAGCACAAGCCCCTCCTTTTCACGATGATCGATGAGAGAACACTCATTTTCTTCCCATTTTCACTCCAATGAAGCCGAAGACAACGATTTCGCCTTCCACTCGACGCATATCAACACGAATCGCAGGCACATTACGACTGCGGGAGATTCGAGCCTTCCAGAGGAGTTGAGGCAATTTTCTCCCTCAACCCGGCGATACACCTTCATCTTCGTCATAACTCGAGAACAGTCAGCGGGGCGTGCGGTAGAAACCTCAGTTAACTGTACAAGTATTAATGATTACAATGGTCTACAGTTTTCACAGCTTTGACTAAAATATTTTCTTTTTTATTTTGTTCCCCATTTGTTTTGATGGATAGAATAACAACGTTTCACGCCAAGTCAGGCGGTGAAAAACATGAAACAGAACTTCTTTTATAAACGAAGAGCGAGTTCATTATTCATGGTTCGAACTGAAACCCCTCTCAACCATACATACCGCTACGCGTTATAAGCGACTAACAGAAAAATTTGAATGGAAGGCAATGTTTATAAGACTTTGTCTCCGGCGTACCTCTAAGGAAATCTTTGGTATTCTGAAAAACGAAACTGTTTCAGGCGTTACTTGTTGGAAGTTTTGGATATTCAGTAACGCCTGAAACAGTTTCGTTTGTTCGTAATGCCAGTGTTGCAGGTGAGGCGAAGTTATTTTTTAAACTCTCAACTAAATATCGGGTGGCTGGACTGAATAATTAGTGTGGAATCAACCAAGTTAACTAAGTTGTATCTTTTCATCATGAATTTGATATTCTTGATAGTAACGGAGTCCTGAGTATTCCACACTTAACTGCATACCCGACCCAGGATTCGGTATCCTACTCACTATGAAAATGACAAGATATGTCGGTGCCAGCAATTTGACGTGGAATCATACTCAGTTATGTATTCTATCATGAAGTACACAATATTATCACTTTCTGCACTACTGAGCCGTGATTTAGATAGTATGCTTGAAAGATTACTCATAGTTGCCTAGTGAAAAGTGCTCACTTACAGTTTTAGATAACAAGTCAAAATCCGTTGTACGACAAAAATCAACAACTAGCAGGAATTTTTTATACATTTATAGCTCCTTCGAAAAACGCGGACTTAAAAAGTTACCTCATTTTTCTTTCTGGGTTTGTTTGTCTTGCAATATTTTGATTTCCAAAGTAAAATGTTTGATTTGAAAACTTACTCTTTTCCCTTAAACCAGAGAGTACATATCCACTCAATTCTTCTTTCCCTACGGTTCGCTTCCCATTGAGTGCGGAAACTTGTAAAAACCACAAGAAAAGGAAATAACAAAAACACACAATCTCGGACCGGAGGGGGGAGAGGTGGGGGCGAGGCGGGATATTTAACCCCAGATAAGGGGGGCCGCGTGGGCCGTTAAGCAAACATTGACCCCCACCGGCCCGCCCCTCGCGGCGATGTGATAAGAATTGCGGTTTCCCCTCGCGAACTTATGGCGTTCCCCGATATCGGAAAGATGAAACACGAAAAAATATATCTTTTTCTCCGCTGGGTAATGCGGTGGCCAAACCCGATCGGTTATTCGGCGCGAGGGGAGTGTCATAAAAAGCAGAATTGAGGATTCGAGAGCAGAACCGATACAATAGCATCAGAATATTGAGCAATACCTGTCTTTAACAAATTGTTACAATCATTAATTAATAACATTCAATTACGAAGACGAAAAGTATTGTGAAATTGCAGCGTTTAAGAAATGTTTGGCTAGGTGCAGACATAAAACCTCAAATCCGACACGTTTAAGTCTTACATTGCATCTAAGTGCGATGAAAAAATATAATTCTACATATTTCCAAACATTGCATTTAACAAATGATGTGGTACGAAGTCACTCGCACGGGTGCATATACACCAGGGTTGAAATTCGCTATGAAAAAATCATTTCACTTGAGCGGGATGCGAACCCGGATCTCCCAATTGCCGGTCAGGTGTGTTAGAACTGGCTAACACACCTGACCGGCAATTGGGAGATCCGGGTTCGAATCTCGGTCAAGTCAAATGATTTTTTCATAGCGAATTTCAACCCTGGTATAATTCTACATGTATAATTCCTCAAACAGACATTCCGGATCTTTAACCCTCATCGACTCTGGCATTCCTCGACGAAATCGAGCAAAACTTGGCACTAATGTCCCTCAGGGCCCAGAAGGAGTAACGGGCTAGATTAGAAAAGTCCAAAATACCCAGTTTCCTCGAGTTTGTCCTTTAAAAAACAACTTTCTCGAAAAGAAGATGATGAGGCAGATAGCAAGAAATGCAAGGCAGATATTCATTTCTTGCTCTTTATAAACCACTGGGATCTGATGATATCGGCTAGGAACTCTTGGCATCGAATGTCTAAAAACACACTGGCTGAACTGCTACTAAACGTTATGAAATTTGAGGAGAAAATTGAAAGCCTTGGATATTCCATAAATAGCAATATCTGGGATCTGGGATCTGAATGGTGCGGCAGCGAGAGCAATCCATTCCAATCTCGTGAGCCCGGACTTCAATCCCGGCAGTGGTTCAAATATTTTAGAGGATATTCATATTCTTACTTGGATGCTACATGAAGTGCAAAGTGAAGCTTTAGTGCAAAACTATAACATCCAGTGCATATAATAATTGTTTTGAGATATTCGAAAAAGATGTCTTGGACCTTTCATGTAAGCGCATTTGTTTAAGCGTTGGAGTTTCCAAACAGGCAATTATTAAAATGATTCAATAATTTTTTCATTTACTTAAGCGTGTTATGACTTAAGCCTCTGGTGATTTCACTTTGATATTTGTTTGAAACAATGTTAACAATACGAAATGTATTGTTTCTCCAAATTGAGTGTCCCTGGCACTTTACGATATACGCATGGCTAATGCCCACACCGGGTTCCTCAATTATATCCCTTAATTTCCCAGATTTATCAACCCGCTCTCACGACCCTAACCAACCAACCCACCCAAACTCAATGGAGCAAATGACATAGTTGTCGGTTGCCTCCTCAAATAATCATTCCACGAATTCTCACAGGACCCTAGGTTTTCTTTAGTACATTAAAATTTAGCCCTCTCAGCGATCCGACTTCTCCAGTTCTGGATTGGATTGGATATTTGGGGAGGCGACCGACAGCTAAGGTCATTTGCGCCATAGGGGATAGGTAAGGGAGGAAGGGTGGATAGAAACCCGGCGTCGGCATTAGCCTGCTCTTAACGAAAGGCGCCAAGGGGACCACGGTTTAACGTCTCATCAGACAGACGGAGTACTGCACTTAAGCACCCTCCACGAGACAATGGGATTGGATTTCCTCAGAAAAACATCCTCCTCTGCAGGGATATGAACCCTGGCCGTCCGTGTGGTTAGCCAGTACTCTAGCCATCACACCAACCCGATCCCCCCTTCACCAGTTCTGCTTCTAATTATAGCATGATTTATATATGCTCCGAGGCCACGGAAGAAATGGATAAACAAATATGTTTCAAAATACTTCTCTGCACGAGACACATTCCATTCGAGGAATTTCGTTCATTCCAAACGCGCATCCAAAAAAAAACGATCGCAGAAAATTTCACTTTTTCCTGGAACTGCGAGGGGAGTTCGGAGAGAGAGAGGCATTAATATTTCCTCGCCGGGAGCAGCGGGTCATCACGGGTCGAGCCTC
Source organism: Ceriagrion tenellum (assembly GCA_963169105.1). Classification (NCBI taxonomy): domain Eukaryota; kingdom Metazoa; phylum Arthropoda; class Insecta; order Odonata; family Coenagrionidae; genus Ceriagrion; species Ceriagrion tenellum. Next base: position 130,018,734 of record OY720637.1, read on the forward strand.
GTGCTCGTCAAGTGCCTCGAGAGGGAGAGAAGATGATTTCGGATGCTATTCAGAGGACCCACGCACCAATAACTTATCATCGGATAGATTTGTGCAATAATCGAAGCAGAGGGAATCATGGAAATATTCCACGACCTCGAATTCCAGCGAGGGAGTTTTTGATTTCCCAAATCCCAATTGTCAACAACCAACAAGAACGAAATAAAGGAAGGAAAAAATTACACGAAAAGAGGCGAAAAAGATGGGGACTAAAACTGCGCAGTTGTGAGGAGCTTTAGATTCGCAACAGTTAGCGCCTCACTTCCAAACACAACTGCGCACTTGCTCTCAATTCATTTCAGACCTCGCGCAGCATCACCTCTAAACAGATAGGAAGCAGAGAAGATGTGCATTGGAAAGCGTTCGAGAAAAAAGAACTTAGGTAACCGCACCTTCGATTGTAGTTTTTTTTCAATTTAGTAAACAAGGCGTCAAACATTGATGATGAAGTTTTTTTTTATTTCCATGAGGTTCTAAGCACCCTCAATAACGATAGTTACTGCAGGAATCAAAATACATGTTGGAGACACGCCTATCGGTGATATTATAACTGATTATTACAGTTTTGTTCACGTGACTCGTGAATATTTTCATAAGTGATAACTCCTTTGGTAATATTTCACCGTTTGGCAGTATAATTCTAATTCAACCAAGTCAAAAATTATTTAAGAATATAGAATGATTATTGTAAAGTCTTCTTTACATTTGAAGTCAAATGGAACCATCTGACACGCAATTCGGATTAGGAGGAGCTCATAAGTGGACGGAAACAAAACCGATTCCAGCGCGACTGAGTCAAAAACAAATATTAAATTCCATATTTTTGTTTAATTGGTTTTTTTTAAATCCAATGTTTTTGTAGATGATATGCGTTATCTACAGAAGACAAAAAAGCTACAAAATATGAATATTATTTCTCAACTAAGTTTCAAACGAAAACTTTTATGAGGATAGACGCCAATCCATCGCTATTTCTATGAAATTACTACACTTTGTCTTCATTTACTGAAGTAATTAGCTAGTTAAGACAGAAATAAGAAGGTTAGATACATCTATTATATTTGCAAAATTTCTCAGGAAGATCCGCTTTTTAAGAGCAGTTATCTGATTTGGGCAATAGTAACAGAAATCTATTATATATTAACCCGCGTTTCTCCCATTTCGACATTTATAACCAAATAATTTCAAGTGCATTTTAAAGAACAGATAGCACAGAAAGGCAACATTTTTCCGTAGATATAAAACCAAGGATGTTTTCTAAAAGTTTCTAGACGGTGAATAAAATGAAATTTATGTTCTTTTAGGATGGAGCCACCTCAGCTAATTACCTTGAAAAAATTCCTTTTAAAACATGCCGTTTGATGGATTTTGGTAAAATATTTAACAAAAAAGCCGTCGTGACACTCTTGACTATCTTAAATTAATACAATGCTACCAATTGGCAGATTATCGAGCGCTTCTCCTGAGGACGTAGCTCCAAATATCGTGATTTGTATGACCTCTTGTGCGCTGGTACCGATACTCCGATCCGCGATAAATTCAAAACCCTGATTTGAAATGCTCCGATTGGCGGACACAAGAAAACTCAGCATCAATGGTGTGACAACGAACGAATGCGAGATATTTCTTCGAGTAACCGAAGCCTGAAGGAAAAGTACAATCTGGGTCCAAAGAATTAGAAGAAAAATATATCCTTGAATAAAGAATTCACATTCAGCGAAAAATGAAGGCGTAGAGATAAAACCGAAGGGGATGAGAGCAACACACAATGAACAGAAAGACAAACAATACAATGAATATTCAAAGGGTGAGCATCGATGGCTTGGAACGCACGAAACCTCGCTGCAGTCATTGGTGGACGGGAGCCAAATTTCATGTCTCGAAAACGAAGAAAAGTGAGAGAATCCCTTCAACTAACCACGCACGGATAAAACAAAAAAATACGAGGGACCCACAGAAAGAAATGGTAACAAGTGTTATGAAAGAAGCTTAGGAGGGAAAAAGAAAATGGAAAAGTGACAACTAATGCGAATAAACGACTACTCTATTCGAGGGATATACGGGCAAAAGTTTGGAAGAAATGGCAGCTACCTACCGAAAATCGACTTTTCTATACTTCGGCAACTTATAGAAGCACGTATCACTTGTCTGCAATGACCAGTGAAATCATACTTTCATCGCCATTTAGTTTCGCAAATTAAATTCCAAATGTAATAGTATCGAATTAGAGATTAGAACAAGCATGGAGGGAATAGCATTTTTAAAGCAACTGCATGTTAGAATACAATATAAATGTGTATAAAAATGACAACTACAGCTATAAAAAAGGTATTTTACAGCGACAGCATTTATTAGCAAACAATTACAAAGTCATAATAAAATAGTCCGAAAGATATGACACTGTATTTGACCCCTATGCTTGTAAAAATTGTGCCTAAAATTATGTTCCCCGACTAATGCTCTAAGGTTGTTGTATTTTTTTAACAACTTGTTCATTCCAAGAGTGAAAGCAGGATTCCTTAAACTATGGAGTAGGAATAATTACATCCAATCGTCGTGGGTCAACCTTAAAAATAATCATGAAATATTAAAAGAAAGAGTCCAGGTCAATTGGGAGTAATTTAGATAAAATAGACAGTTGGAAGTAATATAGGTGGCATATATGAGATTCTCTAGGACAAAGAAAGCGAAGCTTGTGATTCAAGTTGGACACAAACTAGAGCAAGTAGAACCGTTTAATTACTTAAGTAGCATACTAGAGGAAAACGGGCATAGTAGCAAAGACATACGAAAGAGAATAGCGATAGCTAAAGAGGCGTTTAGAAATAGAAGAGAGTTGATGACGGGGACATTAGGTAAGGATGTGAAGAAGAGGCTGGTGAAGAGCTTGATATGGAGCGTAGTGTTGCATGGGGCAGAAACTTGGACCCTGAAAAAGGAAGACGAGAATGGGCTGCAGGCATTTGAGATGTGGGTGTGAAGAAGGATGGAGAAGGATAGGTGGACGGAGAGGAAGACTAACGAGGAAGTGCTCGAGATGGTGGGCGACGAAAGGAAGCTTCCCAATGAAATTCGGAATAGGCAGGGTAGATGGCTGAAGGATGTAATAAAGGGTGATGGGTTGCTGAAGAGTGTGATAGAGGGAAGGATGTTGGGCATGCGGGAAAGGGGAAGAAAGAGAATAAATTTCATGGAAGGGATGAAGAAGGATAAATCTTATGCAGAGGCGAAAAAGGATATACTAGGAGGGAGATAGGCCCCTGAATGTGAACGGGAGGAGATTCCTTGACATTCAACAAAACCTACCTTTACCGGTAGAATACAAAATTGAAAATTAAAATACTACTCGCTAAGGAAGCCTTTCGGAAGAAATAAAGAATTAATGATGGTGACACTGAGAGAAGGTTCACTTAATTAGTTTCCAAGTCTCAACATAGAGCGTAGGTTTATAGGTATGGCTCAAAAGACTGGACCCTTGCGGAAAGATTATGTGCTGAGGCTAAAGGATTGAGTTAGGCATGAAAAACATAGGAAATTGCAAGTTGGGAATATGAAAGATCACTGAGGAAGCCTTGGAGATAAAGGGGAGGGAGAGGAAGCTGCTGATGAATATTCGGAAATCGCAAAAAAAGTGGAGGGAGGAATGAGCGAATGATGCGGACATGATGATGAGGCTGTGTAAGAGAAAGAGAGAAAAACTGGGCTAGCGCAGGTGAGAAGTGGTTTTTTGGATTAAGTTGGGGAAAGAAGGAAACTCGAGGAGCCTGAAACTCATTTAATGATATGTTAATAGATTTTAAATGGGGAAAGTTATCGTATGTTTTGGACTAAGTTATTTTAATACCTCAACATCTAAAAGAAGTGCCTCATGGGAGTAGTATAGCCTATCAACCACTAGGAGGAGCAATAAACGAATCTATTTACACCAATAACATTTTCACACGATTAGGCATATTTTATTTATATCACAGTGAGATGTTAAAGCTTATCGACCACTTGGTGGATCGCGAAACGAGTATATTTTCAGTATTTTTTTATTCAATTTAACCAGATTTATATCCTACTCATTGAAATGCAAAGATCACTTGACACGGAAAACTAAATGAGTCTACGCTCGCAGCATATTTTTCACACGATACTACCCGTATTTAATTTATTAGCGTTTCCAGTTCTGACGTCTCGAGATTAGGTCATGTGGAAATAAAACTATATCTCCTTACCTACGTTTCGGCGTATAGTGTACACCATCATCAGGGCTACATAAAAGAATACAATAACCATGTATATACAACAATATTACATTAACTAAATAAAAGGGGGATCACCATACAACAATTGTAAGATAAATATCAATATAAATTGGTTTAATCTAGGAGATCGATAAAAAATGCCGTATTAGCGTTTCTTCAAAAACGACCTAATATCGCACTCTCTGAGAAGTCCCAGCGCCGATCCTTCCTCGCTTGAACGATTGAATACTCCGAACGGAATGGATGAATAGATTGATGGTAAGATAGTTCTCCAGGTGCCAGGAGTAAGATAAATGAGGCTTGTTTTGGCTACGTTTCGTTTTTGTGGCCTGGGCCCTTTCATCGCGTGGCACATTCAGTTGCCCACCTCAGGCGGCCGAGGGGACGGACGGAAACGGGAAATCCGGGACTCTCCCGGGGTCAAAGCGCGCAAGGCAACGCGAGGGCTACGGGGTCACCACCTCCCACCTCCTCCTCTCACAACTCCCCCCCCGCCCCTCCTCCACCACCCCAACCTTCACAGTCCCGGCGGATCCCGCTCCCCTTCACCGCGAGAAAAATCAATATCGCTGAACAAGTCGGCTCGATCCCAATTAAAATTTTCCTTCTCACATCATTTTGAGAAAATGATTAGTTCGAATCGTAATGAGGAGCACATGAGGCGCGGGATGACTCGGAAACTTGGTTGCGGCGGAGTGTGGGAATGAGCGTGGAGTGAACGCTCAGGGGCAGTGGCCGCGGAGAATGACTAAGGGGAAGAGTTGGTGGGTGAGAAAGACAAAAGAGGAAGCGGTTGAGATGGTTAGGAAGAAAATGAAGCAATGGCGAAGGAATGGGAAGCAGGCAGCGATAGTGGACGTAATAAGCCATAGACACGAATTAGCGAGGCATACTGAGCAATGAACACAGCTGCAATCAACTTGGTCATTTGGGCAGAAATTTATTTATCAGAAGTTTTCGCTTTTGGAACGAACTGTACCTTGGAGAAATATGTTGGACTATGTGAAACTTTCCACTGGCAGATACTCTGTACTACACGACTTGATTTTCGTTCTTTTAGAACATCTTGTTATACATTGAAGCCTGGGTTGTGTATTAAAGCTTTTATGTCAGCGGAAATGTTCACTTAATCCTTGAAAGGTTGAGCTATGTAGAGAGGGAAAACTAATGAGGATCTTGACATTTGAAGGGGGAAGAGGGACGGTGGTGGAGATTAGTACGAGAGAGTTACATTGGATAGGGGACGTAGTGGGGGGATCTAATTGTCAAGGGAAGGGCGCTGTAAAGGAAGGAAGAGAACAGAAATTTTGGACAGGTTGAAGGCTGGAAAAAGAAACTGCGAAATAAATATTATATATTTTTTTAATTAGATATACTTTTTAGGATAAGCGGGAATCCCTCACGTAATATAATTAAAGATTGTATACGGATCTAAAATATTCATTACGCAGTGAAATTACGATTATGCTCACTTCCTTCGCGGATGAGACTGGATACAGTCATTTCCGGGCTTGACAAGGGAGTTGACAAGGATAAGGCGTTGGCTTACAACGGAAGGGGTGGATTGGGGAGTAGAGGAGTGAAACTGGTGGGTGCACAAATGATAGGTTAGTCGAAGGACACGTGGATTAAACGAGAGGTCCCACCGTGTCCAGCAATCACCGCCAATGGTGATGACTGGACGTTTCAAAAAGACCGGGGTAAAATTACCGAGCCCGCCACCGCCACCTGTGGACCGCGCCGACACTGGAGACACACGACCCGGACGGGACGGCTGGCCCTCGGGCCGGGCAATTTCTGACCCCCCGACGGAATCGCACTTCACGTGTTTTATTTCAACGAGAGCGTCCAAAGGATGAGACGAATATAACGAAGGTGGATTTCATGACCCCATCGATCGTAAAACATTTTTGCACAGGCTACAAGCGCACCAATTCGGAATTAATGTACGTATACACGTTTCGTTTTGAACTCATGTACTCCCTTTTCCCTTAATATACAGCGTGTTTCGGGAGAAAAGTTCGAAACTTCTGGAGGGTTAGGGGAGGTGATTTTAAGCATGTTTTATCATAGCAACATGGGGTCGCAACTCCTTAGTTACCGAGCTATGGCAACGTAAACATTTTTTTCAGAAGTATTCTGAAATCAATGAAAATACTGAATTTCAATGACTAGTATCGATTGAGGAGATTTGAAACATTTCACAGTGGTGTATAAGATGTGTATTGCTCTTGTTCTTGCTATCATCAATGCTAATGGTATCTTATTTTCAAGATGGCTGTCGAATATTCGTCGAAATTTAATTCCATAAAAACAAATTTTGTACGATAGCGCTCTTAATTTCAAAGATATCAAAAAACGTGTAAGAATAAAACTTTTAGTAAATTTATTTCTAAATATATAGCAGTAAAAATCACATCTTTATCTTTTGAAATACGGAAGATATGATAACTTAGCTGATGTTAATACAACGAGGCAACGAACGTTCTAGTGGATAATTGCTTAAATTTGCTAAGAAAACCTCGGCAATTAGTGACACTAATAAAAACTTGCCTTTGAAAAAAAGACCCGAGGTGAATATGCAACCAAGGTCATGGTCTGGTTGCTTTGAAGTATCGAACATTCCTCCTGAAACACCCTGTATATTTAGAACAATATCTTGTGAAAATCATTGGCAGGAATCGTTCCGAAGATTGGCTTGCTGTAACTATCCAATCCATTCTTTTTCCAGTAATGAGCTTCTTTCATTACAGATTCCTCAATTTGACATCCCTCATAATTAGCTTCACGCAGATATTCCACCACTGGTTCCCTTCGACGGTTCTTCCTTTGCATTTCTCCCGAACACTAGACGCTATTTGCAAGAAGAAAGTAAAACAGCAAAGTGAAAAATATACCTCGTATTGATAAGCAAATTTCCATTGCTGTTTCTCACAAAATAAATTAACATAATTCGCCTGTGAGCAAGAAATGAATGTCAATTCTGGAAATGTAGTCTTACATCAGCTATCATGGGAAACATGACGACTCGTATCGTTTACGATCTACTTTTATCGATGATTTCGTCCTACATACTGAATGATTAAGGCTTTTGGTAGCGAAAAGCTTCCATTTAAGATGTTCAATCCTTCACGCCCTCGCATACTCATTACGCTCCCGTCTATCACGGCAACAACATCCCTAAAACCCCCTCATCAACCGGTCCCACAACCTCCTCTGCCTCCTTCGAATTTCCTCCAGCCGTTTTCTCTCCTCACCCATCACTTCAAGCGCCTCCTCTTTTGTTTTCCCTTCTGTACATCCAGTCTACTTAACACCCAGATTTTCTAATGCCTGCAACTTGTTTTTTTGATAAAAATGCCAAATTAAAAAAAAGATATTTTTGATCCCAATATAAATGCCAATGCTATCGAGAAATGCACGAATCTTTTCAAAGATTAATAACTAAAAATAAGTCGGAACAGGTCTCTCATTCACTTTTGCACTGTTCTACTTTTATTACTACTTATATGCACTATCATTACTGCTCTCATAAATGGTAATATATAAAATATTTATCGATCTCATTTTTCAATGTTGACTGAACTTAACGGTAAAACATTACGGCAAGAAAATGCTTATTTTCACGATTTATTTCAAAACAAATAAATTAATATGATTATCGAGATTAATAACTCGGAAATTAATAAAATGGAGGTAGTTCAAGAGGCAAAATTTTTTGTGGTAAAAGGAGCCATTGTGTATGAAAAGAAAAAAAATTCATCCACAGAGATGAACACGGATTACGGTAAGTGCCGTCCAAAACCCTACCAATCAGCTGGTAGAATTCTTAAATGAAATTTATCTACGAAGCATACTAACGCTGAGATTCTAATGACAGCAGCGGAGGAAAAGAGGCTGAGAAGAGAAGTTAAGAGACAATAAACTTCACCCCGGTGACGTACTGAAGACATCATCCGCCTCGAGGGATTCGAACCCGGATCCCTCGATTTCCAACCGAGCGCTTTAGCCAGTTAAGCTACCGATCGGATTCGAATCCCGGCCAAGGCGGATGATTTTTTTCTCAGTGGAATTTCGCACAATTGTGCATTGCGGGTGACTCCGTCAAATTGGAACTCCGTGGCTAGTCCCGGATAGTTTAAACTCTCTACTGAAGACTAACGGCATACTGAAAAGGGCGATTGAGAGAAGAACGCAGGGCAAGCGTGAAGGGGGGAGGATAGGAATTTTGGATGGTGTATGGAAAGGGAAGGGTTACAAAGTGTTGTAAGGGATGTGATGTTAAAATAATGAAAATAAAGGGTCGGATAAATTAGCATCTTTTAAAAGGCCCATCATTTATCAGGTAGAACAGATAAAAATTTAGTTTTTTATCCTCTTTTAAAACAAAATGAACACATTCTAATGAACAAATGAGGACTTTTGAGAAATTCAATCCCTAATACACCGTGAATCACGTTTATGCTGCCTTGAGTTGGTTACTGTTTGATTGCCTGCCTTATATTTGCCCGAAAAAAGAAGTTTACATTTTGTTCTGATTCACCGAATACTTATGAGGTTTTTTAGTGGGCACTCCGTCTTTATCATGAGAAATTGGCTACTTTATCTAAGCAATGATAAATATGTTCCATATCTTGAAAGCAAAAACTCCGGACATTCCTTCCAGCATCCCTCCCGGACACCCATGCCGAATGAGGCCTCGTCCGGTCAATTAAGACGGTTGGAAGCCCAACCCATAATGAACTTTGCAAATTTTTTCCATTAAGTCTCAGCGATGACGTCACTGGAAGTTTACGGATGAAACATAAAAGAGACTTTTTTAAGAGGAGAATAAAATTTCGCTTTAACTTTCACTCCACTTTCCGGACACTTTTCTGTAACCTGCAAAACGTAGTTCCAGCCACACTGGCAGGGAAGACCGCAGAATGGGACATCAGCCCCTGGAGTTTATGGATTCCGGACGAACACGGACCGCCAGAGGCATACAAACAGTAAAAAAAATGTGTACATAATGTATCGACGGGTTTATTTTTGGTCTTATCTCGCGGAAGGGATATCAACAAACTCCGCATTACCCTGGACAGCGCTTCTTCCAACTCTTCTTCATGCGTGACGATGCGATGTGTGTTATTCCTTTGACGTCAAACACAGCAGCGAATATTCCAAGTATGCAAAAATAAATAGTCGGCCTTGTTCTGCAATCTCACGGACCGGGAGGATATTTGAAAGGCCTTCGAAAACAACTAGCGTTTAGGGAGAAGGAATTATAAACTACTGTGCATTGATACAAACATCATGCCAATAGAGAAACTTGTACGAAGATTTTCAATGATAGTCTTTAATGTGGTATCTATAATTGGATGAAAATAAAACACCCTACGCCCAAACGTTCTCATTTAGCGCCAAACAAAAAAATCGCATTTGTCAAGGCATGTTTTAATATGATATATTCATTTTTAGAAACATTTGTAACATTAGGTATCTAGACTCAATTTCACAACCAAAATTCCGCATATTTACCTGTGTAAGACAGACAATGTAAGAATATCAAGTGGGCGAAAACCTTTAACAAAGGGTTTCAAACAATTCTTGAGCGATCATTTGTCCAAGCAAATATGAATAGCCTTTCCCTTCAATACGACGTATTTACTCTTTCCCACCAATCCATTTCATTTCTCCTTCCACAGCAAATATTGTTCCTTCTTTCACGATGTCCAATAAAAGGCATTGTACCCAATCCATGGAATCAATACCAACTGGAAGTTATACAGAACCGAATAGAATGGATCCACCATTCTAACCTATCACTTCCTGGTCCATCCATATATAATCTGTTTGTTATTATTCTAAAAGTATTCACTCTACATTTTCCATTCACTCCTTCCCAGTTGTCAGCTCTTCATTTGCTTACTTCTCTGCCAATCATACGCTTCCCAAGCATCTCCACTACCAGCAGCCTAAACATTACTTGCGGCATTTAAGAAAATTTTCCCAACCTGAAACTTACTCATTATCACACCACACAAGATACTGAAGATGTAAACAAGACTAAGTACCTAAAGTTCCTTAGAAGCGTAGTTGCTCACTAATAAAGGTTATTTTCTCATAACTAAACTCCTTTAATTACGAGTCAAGCGGCTTAACAAGTCCTTTTACGAAATTTTATATAGAAATGTGACCAAAACGAAATATCACCATGACATACGTTTCAAAATATTACTTAATCTGAAATTTTTTACGCGAATATGTATGTTGATAACTTACGCAGAACGATAGGAATATCACCAATAAATAAGATACCATTTTCAGGGGGTTTGAATACAAATTGCCGAACCCCCAATGTTTATTTTAACGTAATTAGGGTCCCCATTACGGTTACAGAAGTCTGAATCTCGTTTCTTTTATTCGAGTTTTATTTTTGCCATTTATCTCAGAAAATTTGACAGTAATTCTCATGAAATATAAACCATAAGGATCCATGAGGATGAGAGGACTGGTTTGAATGAAATGACGTCGGTCCGACGGCTAAGAACGAAATAAAGAATCCCTCACCTTAGCAATAAAGCTGTAATTCGTTGATGGAGCAGGTGGGATGGATGCGGCCGGCAGGGGGATGTTGGCAGAGCGATAAAACCAGGCACGAGGTATTTGGACAATGGCCGAAGGACGGGAAGAGAGGATTTTTTTCCAGGAGAGCGTGGGTGTCGGGAGAGAAAGATTGCAATACAAGGGGTGAGAAAGAGTGACGGGAGTTAAAAAGGCCAGTCTGCAGAGAGAACACGACAGACCGCGTGGGCGGAGCAACGCCCACTAAAACTCCTCTGGTTCGGGTTGGCTAATTACTTTAACGGCTGGAAGAAAATGATAAGGGTGGTTGGAGTCATTTTCGTGCATACACAGATTCGCATACTTGTACTCATAAGTAATATGTATAGATAAAATAAAAATAAAATTGTATGCAACCAATTTGGTTTCTTGGTAACCGAATGCTATTTTAACACGGAGCCTTATGTCACTTGACATCCTCACAAACATACAAATCAAATGGTGTCTCTCTGTCTGCAACTCAGTCACACAAAAACAACTGAAACGACTGAGCCAAAACTTGACATGTACTGTATCTGGCTCCACTTTAAGCCTATTTCTGTTGGTAAATTCGAATCCGTAAGGGTTAACACTGATTTTAAATTTTTCTATACGTTTGAACGGGATTACGCATATTTTCCCGGCCCCAAGACAAGGTCCCTTTCATACCATTGAAATCAGTGCACAGGTTTCTCTTTTTGCTTAATAAATTTACTTTTAATAAGATATAGGATCAAAATTTTTACAAACGGAATGTAGAAAGGATATTAAATTTAATTCTTGCAATCGATATCATTCTGCGTTTCGTATTTGCTGAAACATCACTTATTTAATGCGAACAATCCTCTATTTTCCTCAGATTTCAACAATAGCATATTCTCTGGGCAATCCGAGGAATGAATTTGATCAGAAAATGTCTACCGGGGATTTTACGGTTTACATTTCATTAAATTTCAAATAATAGCAAATGTTAGTGACCACTGTGGTATTTTTCTCCATCTGTCTATTAGTATTAAAAGGCTTTAAGGCAGTATTTGCATTGATCCCATCAGAAGGACTCTTATGGTTAGAGCCAATCTGTATACGTAGTGTATCGTGAACTCCGTAGAATTCCGCACAGTGCTAGAGACAGACGAGCTATACCTATTCAAGCTTAAATCTTAGAGCTCAAGAGTTGGGGTTCCAAAGGACTCTAACTACAGTAATCACTGCTTTCTAATTAGCTTTGGCATGAATGACGTAGTCAGTCTTTCATCTTGAAATTTTGCGGGTAGGTACAGGATCCCTGCAAATATATAAAAATATACATGGTGTCTGTCAGTCTTTTTGTCAGTCTTCTCGTCAACAAATGAGCCAATTGACCCTAAATTCTGTATGATTCTATTGTACATAATAACAAGTGCTTGTGAACTTTTAGCGCATCAAACTTTAAACTAATTTGACCCCAAACGGGTCGAAGCTACCCCATTAGTATTCATTTTTCAAGTTATTTTTTCCAATTGCAGGCTCTCTTTCTTTTGCAAAGTGAAATTAGAAATAACCATCGCGCAAACTAAGCTATTAATCATTTTTATTTGTAAAAAATAAATAACGTCAGATTAAAGATCTTTAAGGGAATAAACGGGTAACTACCACTCGGTAACAAATTTAAGGTTGAGGAAAAAAATGGGAGTTAAAATTCTCTGCTGCGTACATAGAGCAACCAGGTACGTTATTTCTCAATTTTATCCTCCCCATGATAATCAACAGACGACTCTGCTTTTGTTTTGTAATAATATGTTTTTCATTCTAGGCATAACTCGAAATAAATTGATTCCTAATGTACAGATTTTCTTCCAAACGCATAATAATATGTGTAATGGTGGTCAACTAATATCAAAGTATCACGCTAAGTAAAAAGCTAGAGATTAATAATGATTTCCGAAAATATTTTGAACCCCACGCCGTGATGCTAAGTCATAAATATGCTTTATTTAATACGAGAATCCAAAATATATATAATTCTCACAATCATTTATGTTACTACATGTACGGTAATTTTTCACCTTGTAAATTTTGTACTTTAGTGAAGTACGGTCCAAAAATTATATAACGAATTACTAGAAGAGTTATAAAAATGTGCATTAAATGACTCATCTACCATAATGATGTAAGGGAGCTGATTACTGGAACTTTGGGTAAGGATGTAGAGAAGAGGCTGGTGAAGAGCTTTATAAGAAGCACTAAGAGTATAGCGTTTTGTGGGACAGAAACGTGAGGCATGGAAAAAAGAGGACCTAAATAAGCTGCATGCGTCCGAGGTGCGGAGGACTGTAGTGGTGCGGAAAAGATGAATAGAATGAATAGGTTTAGCGGTCAGGACTTATATAAGGGTGGATCTTAAGCTGAAGCGAAAAAGGATATACAAGAGGAAGATAGGCCCCTGTAAGGGTAACAAATCTGGAGGATTTTCTCCGAATTTCAATAAAACCCACTTTTACCGGCACAATATTATAATGAAGGAATAACTTTAATGTATAAATTCGTCAATCGACAATTTCAGTGACTTACTTTAACTTTTCCATGGTTTGGGGATGTTATCAATGAGAATGTATTTTTTCAAGGCACCCAAGCGGCGACTGCCCTAGAAGTTCTCTCACGACTGCTACAATCAGCAAATATCCCACCTTTTTCTTTGTACCATTTGAAACCTATTAATTCCACAAATTTTGTTTCAGAGATGAGAATTAAAATGAAGATGTAATTCGCAGACCAGTGGACTGATGTTCATATAAAATATACTATTTCCAACCTCAGGAGGTCATTTCAATGCTATGCCGAATAAAAAACTCATTTTTTCCCCCAGAATTTTACTCTATTAGCAGACGAATGAAGAATGTTCACATGTAGTTTGATTCCTACATTATATTTTCATTCAGTTATAAGCAAGAGTATACTACGTACACCACCTTTACGCATAAAGAATTTCAGGTGTAGTCTAAATATTATAAGCACCAAATACAAATGGGCTCCATTGCCTCATTCAGGTAAGTTATTAAAATCTTATGTCTATGCTGTAGCGGGCATTGCTACTCCTCTTTCGTTGAAAAAATTCAAATGACTCAGAAAAGTAAATTTACTTGCTAATTTATTATTCTCCACCTCTTTTTCAGGTTTCCTAGGCCGATTTTCAATATCCATGTCTTTTCCAGATTTGCAGTCACCCTTACAGGGTGGCTACTGATATCCAATTTTTAAATTCCCTGATTTTTCCCTGATGGATTTATCAATTTCCCTGACCAATCGCCAAAAAGTCACATATTATTGGAATACTTTTTCTAAATCTTCTACATCAGCTTTAAATTTTCCTAATTTTTTAATCATCGCCTCGTACTTTTAGAACTGTAAGCATGTATTTACTATAAGCTAATGTGCTCCAGCTACCTCTCGACCTGAGTTTCGGAAGTTAAAATAAAACTCGAGGTAAAATTTTCCTAACAACATAGTCCCAGATTCCTTGTGTTGAGCGCTGTGACCATGAATTTTAACACTACTACGCAAATATCCAATAAGGAAATATCCAAAAGGGATACATTGTATGTCTGATTCACAACTTATAATATTCACAACTGAATATTTCACGAATTTATGGGGCTTCCATGCACGTCGGCGAAGGACTTTCAGTTGGCGAAATAAAGGACGGGAAAGACTGGCCCAAACGTAATGGTAGAAAAATAATGAGGATTAATATCCCAGTTTTTCCCTGACTGTTACAAGAATTCCCTGACTTTTCCCAGACATTTCCAGAAATTCAAAATTCCCTGACAATTCCAGTTTTCCCTGACGATCGCCACCCTGAATGATCTTCTCGCATGCACCCACGGCGGTGAGAACCCCACGGGTGTGAAAATGCCTTTTTCAGGCGTCGTATCAACCCCACTTGAAGGTGCTCGAGGGGAAGTTTCGGCAGAGTAGGAGGTACCTTTACGTGAGCTCGTTGTTGACGGGATGAACATCCAAAGATAATGAGAGACTCTGAGGTGGGCTGCGGGATCTCCAATGCTCTTACCTGTGGGAGATAAACAAAGAATTATTTAGCGACGAGAAGGCATTCTCGGTGGAGAGTGGATGTTTCTCTTTAATCACCGTACAAAGGAAGGAGTTGGGATCGTTAATGCCGGGGAAAAGGATTGGATGTGCAAAAAAAATCACTGTGGCAAGAAGAAAAGTTGATAAAAAATACAAGAACGCAAAGAATGGCTTAGTGGAATTCACACTCCAATGACGCACGCACTCTCGCATTCAACTTTTCTTCATTTTTCACTCTCATATCGGCGAGCGTTAATGTAATTATGTCGAGCAAGACGCACGCGGCAAATGAGACTGCGAAATTAAAATTCGTTTCTCGCTATTCTTATTTTTTGTCACCAACCGGAAAGCATTTCTGTCCGCATCAACAATTCAGGGAGAGATTCACCTTTACTGCAAAAATTATCACTGCCGGAATGATGAGAAAACAAGCTGTTTTGCCATTCATAGTTCGAAGGAGCGCGAGTTCGTTTCGATATAATATCAGGTACGCATGAAAAGCAATAATTCATCCACAAATAGGAGTTCTTGATGATTCTTATCTTGAAATAGATACATGAACACGCAATTAAAGTATTTAGAGGTTTGAAAAAAGTATTACCATATCGATGATTGTCACATAAACACATATCAAATCACAGTAATACAAGGGTAATGTATTTCCGATACATGAATACTTGATTGCCACACGGATTCTGAAGAAAATCGGGAATTTGCAAATGAAATATATGTAAACATTACATTTTCTCCCAAATAAACTACAACAATCAACAAAAAGAAAACAGGCATACATACTCTTTCGGCACAAAAATAAGTATTTACTCACAATGAAGCCTTAGTGGCACCAACAGAAGAAAAAGACAGCAATTATATTTAGCAGTGAAAATAACGGAGTAAACTTCAAATCGCTGCCTAAATTATTCATCGCTATAATCCTCTGAGGCTCTCCGAGTATTCGAAGCTCCGATGTGAAACGGTGACGGTGACAATACTATTGCGCATAAGTTCAAAAGTTACAGTTGAAGGAAGAGGAAGTGGTCGGGATTTAATCAAACACAGAGTGCACTTTTCCACAGGATGTTAATTTCACAACGCGATACCACTCACAATTCATCTTCCGATACCAGAAGATTGCCACCTTGCGCCTTAACATGGCTCAGTAAACATGAACACGTAAAAGAAAACCCGAGGAAAAGTTGAATTTGCGTCTGATTTAACTAGTACGGATTTCTCTAAGCACTGAGAAGATTTGTATCAGAATTGTGCCTCTGTCGTTTGCTACACTTTTATTTCAGCTTGACTTTCTAGGTAACGAATGTCTTGTCTTCTATTACACTCACAGCTCATTTGAACTCCCCTTCTATTGACTCGACTGATGTCTGACGTTGCTTAACCTACCGTGACAAATACATGAAATAGGAAGCATATAAATTGAGGACATTCATAGTAAAATCCTCAACAATCTAAAGCCGTAATCTTTGTCGACAACCACGTGCCTGGAACTTGTACATAGGAGCAAAAATTTGTCACAAAACATTATTTGCCAGCAAATATTCGAACACCAAGCTATTTAAAAAGTTTTTAGTATAGATTTAATATAATTAGCCCCGGAAAGTGGCGAGAAGAATGAGCAAAACATACGTATGCTTGTATACACGCAACAAACTTCAACATCAACGTAATGTGGTACTAATAACAAACCTCTGAGAAAACGAAGATTGTTCAGTTTAAAGGCTTCGATTTTCATTAAAAATATATTCTCAAGCGGTGGTATCAATTTTTTAAAAGTTGCTTATACGTTTTTTTCAAGAAAGCGCGATCCTAACAAAGTATGACAAGAGTTTAAAATATTAGATAGACACTTCATTCCTTTATCCTTGCCCATTTATAATGATTATCGTTATCTATCATAAATTCAACTACGCGATTCCACTACTAATTTCAATACGACCCACAGTGACACACTTTCACGAAAAATTTGGCAAAATCGCCAACCAAGAAGACCTCAAAGAATGGAAAAAAACAACTCATCATACATATTATTTGCTCAAATTAACTTTCTGGTATCCATCAATCTCCCGCGAAAACAACGCTTCCGCAAAAAACGGGAAAGTAGACCGGACGCGAGACCGGACGAACATGAATTCTATCAACGTCCACAGCCCATGCCACTCAGCCGAGCAGGAATCGGCGGACGCCTATTTGGGTTTGAATTCACATCCTGAGCCTCTCGACTGCAGTCGACAGTCTTCTACAGCCGCAAGCCCCAGTCTACAAGCGTGGTTTACAGCTTACGCCATACGCCATAACCCCCTTCATACTGTCCACGAACGCCTATATCTCTTAATATTCCCATTCCCCGCAACTAACATTCTCCCCTCTATCTCGGTCACCGGTATCTCTTCCAACCCTCTTCACTCATTCCAACCACTCCTCTCTGCTTCCCCATAATCAACCCCAAAAGATTCCCCTCAATACCCACAACACTACTAAGGTAGGCGTTTTCTCGCGTCCCCTCTTCCTTTCTGTTAATTACACGCCCTTCATACATCCTTTCCAACCTTTGCAGTCTATTATCTTCTCCATTCCTCTTGAGTCCAAGTTTCTGTACCCTAGAACGTTATACTCTCCATTAGTCTTTCCTTTATATTCTTACGTAAGAATTTCTTTCAAATTCGCAAAAAGTGCTCACCAATAGAAGAATGCTAACAATTTTTCTCTTCTATCAGCGAGCACAAGTTTAGCTAACGATATTGTCATTCTCATATCTCTACTACAATATCTTCTAACGCACGCAACAAGTAATTGTAATTTCCCACAAAATTCAGTTTGTGCATTTCCTACGTTTATGACCAGCCCCGCTCGATTTGGCCTAAACAACGTCATCGCTCTAGTTTCATTATGTACGATCTTCACTGCGTATATTCTGAACTGATTTTCTAATGCATCGACTAATGTCTACGGTACACTTCATTACTGACAGTCGTATTCCCGGTCGTCTGAAAATCTAATCGATTTTCTCCTCCTTCTAGTCTCACTACTAGATTTTGCCACGCCTCTATTACTAACTCCTCAGCATAATTAACGTATCTTCAAAGCGTATAACGTTCCCAAACTTCATCTTCCCTTTCCCGAGCGTTACACCCTTCTAAAACAACCTCCCGTATCCCATACCCCTTTATTACTCCCTCCATCCATGTAACAAGACTCCTCTTGTGTCCCAGTTTCGGATACATTTTGCACCAAGCTCCGTATCTGGCTTCTCATTATCCTTATCTTAACTCCTTTTCCCAGGGTTCAAGTAGTTTGTTCTTCCATATTGATGAACGTTTCCTATTATATATATAATTAAGCATACTATTCGGTGACTCCCCCATTCGTACAACATCGTTCTGGACCAGAGTTCATCCCAAGTAACGGAATAATAACAACACACTTATTCCATTCCAGCAACAATACAGAAAAAAAACACTAAGCGAGTGAAATTAGGCAACACAGAAGAAAAGTTCTTAGAGTGGGGTTGCTATTCCTTGGAATGGAATTGATCAGCAGTTAGAAGAAGATTTTAAAAAACTACTCAACTAAATATACCAAAAGTGTCCTTAACAGATATAACCATATCACATTAGCTCACAGATATACAGTAAATATCAATTACAATAAAATTACAAGAAACAAAAATTCACGATCATGTTCAATAAAAATTGTTGCCCCTTTTTCGTGCTCGAGCCATCTATGGATTTTAATACTAGTTCCCTCCTCATTACCAGCCAATGCTATTATTCCTCTTCTTGTACTGAGCCGCAGCGAAGCGAATTTCGTGTAAATCATTTGTGGAGCCTGTAGTTGAAATTAGTAAAAGACGGTCTTCTAAGATAGTTCCCTCGGCCTACGAGGAGTAACTAAATGAAGCCATTTGAGAAATTTTGCCGCACGACAAGTTTCAGCAGATTTTTGCCAATGCAACAGCAAAATTATTCAAACATAGCAGGTGAATTTTTTCGAAGAAATTGCCATGAGAAAATTTCGGCCTTGATCGGGAATGGAACTATGGACCTTTGATTTGCCGGACCAATGCGCAGACCACTACGCTATCCATGCTTCCTAATTCTCATGGCAATTTTGGCGGATACAATGGAACTAGATCATAGGCCCTTGCGGTCCAACAAAGATGGCAACGCAACGGAGAAGAGGGCTACAAAGAAGCCACAACCAAGAGAAAGTATCATTCACCAGCACATATACCGTGTTTAGTCATTTGAAAATATTCAAACATAGCAGGTGAATTTTTTTGAAGAAATTGCCATGAGAAAATTTCGGCCTTGATCGGGAATCGAACCACGGACCTTTGGTTTGCCGGACCAATGCGCAGACCACTACGCTATCAGCAGTTGTATTTACATTAATTATTTAAATTATGTATTATGCAATGGATGCTGGTGACAACTCATCCTCTGCGGTACGCCCTTGAAGTGGCTAGATAGGCATTAAGTACATGAAAGCGCTTAGACAGTGCGCAAATAAAAAGGATGAGCGCCATGAGTATGTGAGTAAGTATATACTATCTCAAGAGCCTGGTGAACGTTTACATAAATTATGACGATAAAGCAAAATTTCCCTCCGAAACACACACGGCAGATCGTACAGACTGTGAAACTCATTCCGTCAATATGGAAGACGGCGTACTTTGATGACTTTGCAACAATCTGATGATTTGACGCTCGTAGGGTACTGTTTACGTCGGCTGCCGTACTTTACTGCGGAAAACAACCGAACTCGGACGTGCGAGACTACTACCTCGCCCAGGGAAAGAGAGCGGTTGAAAGAGAGAGAAAGAGATGGGAGTCCAGAATTTTTTACGATCATCGCGCCGCCCGGCGGCAAACGGCGTCCCCATCCGCCCATTTTCCGGAAAAGCGGAACGTGGCTCGCGCGTAAATCAGGATAGGCCACACGCACACACATACACACATACAAGAGGGAACAAAACAGAACAGAACGAGAGGGGGCGGGGGGAGGAATGGCAGCGGCGCGGTTAGGCATCGCCGCTCATCGAAATTCCATTCCGGCGGCTATAGAGCGCTGCGATGGCCTGCCCAAAAAAATCCGAGCGATGTCCAACACAGAGAGAAAGAGCGAGAGAAACAGAATCCTTGATATAGGGATCGCAAACCAGCCACCGGGGCCGAAAAAGGGGATGAATGGGAGCAGGGACGTGAAAGGGAGAAAATTCGGTATATTTCGAGGGGCAGACCTCGCTCAACATTTACCTCCGACGCCTGACTCGACCACCACTCGCAAACATTCGGGCGCCATGTT
Organism: Ceriagrion tenellum; assembly: GCA_963169105.1. NCBI lineage: Eukaryota > Metazoa > Arthropoda > Insecta > Odonata > Coenagrionidae > Ceriagrion > Ceriagrion tenellum. The sequence continues at coordinate 130,038,995 of OY720637.1, forward strand.
CGCAAACCTCAGGTAGCTTTATAATGTTCGAAAGCAAATCCAGCTCAAATCACACTGCCGTCATGTCGTCAAAGGTTGGTGCCAGAAAATCTGGCATCCAAAGCGTGACACGGAAGTGCCGACTTTATATTCCGGCTCGTAGTTTGCTTCAAAGTATCCCAGTATTTCTTACTTCTTTTTCAATATCTGCACGGAGTGATGATTCACTTACTGCTTTTTGTGCTGGCTATATGGAAATAATTTGTACTTCCTCTCATAGCTGTGATTAAGGTAGTTTGAGCGAAATATCATTTTTACTAGAAATCAATGAATTTGGTCTCATTTTAAAGAAAATTATAGCGCCCTTCCATTGACACCTAAAATTCAACCCCTTACCACATTACTTTCCGAAATATTTGCCAAAAAATAACAGCCCTTTTACATGGAAAATGGTACGTGTATGCACTCCAGACTTGACTTGACTATGGTTTATTAGAGACCTTATTTCACAAATGAGGAATTTCCTACACTTAGATCTCGTCAAAAATCAACAGTGTGTAGTTTGTGTGATTTATTAACTATTTTTGAAAGTTTATCATATTGTCACCGCAGTAAATTCTTCAATTCTACAATAATCCTAACGTTTTGATGTAGTTTCAAACGTACCGCGTGAAAAAATGAGTCAAGTTATTTAGATATTTTCCTTTGACTACTTATAATTTCTGTCATATAAAACTATATTATTGCACCATTAATAATGCAATATTTAATTCGTGTGCCTCACAGCTGGTGAAATTAAAACGTATAATTAGAATATGGTCTCTATTATGATTAGGGAACTATCTCGCTCGCACTACCTTAACAGCACATTAATTCGGAAACCTTTTTGTTTATATGCAAATGTCGTCACATATTCACTCTACATTAAGCAGTAGTAATTTAAAGTAGAATATGCATAATAGTAGTAATTTAAAATAGAACAAATTGTGATCATTATTTCATCGTAAATAGAAAATAGTAGTTATTTAAAGTAGAACATGCAAAGAAATCTCCACTTTCTGTCACTACGTAATTGTTTGCTTTTTACTGAAAAACTTCACAAGTTTTAGTTCACCATTTTCAAGATTCAGCTTCATGATTTATTACAAACCTACGGGGTGGGGAGTCCACAAATGGGGAAAGATATCCGGTCAACGGTTAGACCTGTGGTTCTCATGCCTTTTCATTAGCGTAACCATAGTGGGCATATTTTCTAGATAGCCTATCCGTCATTGCAATAAGTCCCTTAAAAGGTAGAAATATAGTCGCTACACTGGCCATTCTCGTGCACTCATTATCACCAAGCTCTTCTTCTTAGAACTGCTGGTTCCCCAAGATGAGGTCCGTTGACCTCCATAAGATAACGAGGGAGGTACCTCAAAAACTATTTCACTGACGTCTCTCTCGACAATTCACGGGCAGTTCGGAGCCCCAGAGTAACTATTTATGCTAATTTTAATAACTGAATTTCTCCTTTAAAAAATATGACAAAATTATTTAAATACCTACCGACTAGTGCTTATTATTATTTCCCTAACTTATATAACATATAAAAGTTCACAATAGTAGTAATGAGGTAAAATGTTAGATACAAAGGCTATTTTCTTCAGTCTGTCATGCATCCAGGCGGCTTTTGAAGACCTTCTTTGCTTTGCCGGGCAAAAAAATGTTGACCAGACATCAATCCTCGCATCCTGTACAAGAAAATACCAATTGTTAAAGTGCATCAAGAGTCGAGTAACTACAGTTTGGGATAGAGGGAGTTAGGTATGGTTTTTTTACCTATCGAGGTAGAGTGAATGGTCACATCGCGTGTTGAGCATTCCCTGGAATTGAAAAAAAGAGGTACAGTAGCCCGTTAATGGAAATTACGACTGCCGGTTTGAGATTAAAAAGACTGTCGTCCTCCGCATACCTGCCGCCTATTCTGCATGTTGCGCGCCCTCCGATGTTTGCTCCTCTTTTGTTTCAACTGCGGTGTTCGCTTTCAGTCGAAGGGGGGGTTGACGCATGGATTTTGGGCCGTAGATAGCCAACGATTACCGAGGAACAGACAACAGAGCACAAAAGACAGCCGGGAGTAAAAAAGCAAAAGTACAACCCTCCCCGCCATAGCGGACGATGGCTACGAAAGCCAACACAAAAGAAGCGCTCCCAAAAGCTTATTCCTGTTCCTTCTTTTGTGCAGTGGATATGAATAAGCCGAGGGTCGATAAATTTAGATAAAAAAGGAAAAAAAAACCCTCGTATGAGAGAAATACGGAGGCGGAAGTCGGGAATGTCAAAAGGAAAACAGCTCGACGAACGGTGAGCAAACACACGACCTGCCCGCTTTGCGATGAAAAGATAAGGTTTGTTTTGTGGGCCTGAGTAAAAGGTGGGCCTTTTTCCCTCAAAATAACACTCAAATAAAGGAAATTAAAACATCTCAAAACACAGGACGTTCATCCAAAAAAAATAATTCTATCCCATAATATCTGTGTGGGCCATCTTAATTCATACCTACGCATCTAGATGAGCAGACATTAGAATTTCTTCCTGTAATTGCACTTCTTATAGTTTAACCGGCATTTAAAATTAAGATTTTTATTATAAATATTCCGCAACTGATAACTTTGAAATTTAAGGTCAATAGCACTAGTGAGGAAACAACGATTCACGCTCCATAATTTTCCGACTGGAAATTTTTAAGCATAATTTTCTGCATCAAATGGCATATGTTTTTGTTTCTCCAAACAAAATACGAATATAGCTAACTTAAATAGATAAAATCTGCTTTTTTACGTCTCTATCCCAGTAATTTCAACTCTGCATAAACGCATCAATGGCCCCTGGAACTCAACACGCTTATTTACGACGAGTTTTTAAAACGACGTGGAGAATCGACTAAAAAATTGCGCATGCTAAAAAATAATAATAAATTTCACGAATGAACTAAGAATTAATTACCAGACTCACGTGGTGCGCAAGATTAGAAAGAGTAGAACATGCTCATATTCCTCTACGTGCGAACTATTATTTCAAGCTAAAATCAGTCCCATTCATTATTCAATCACAACAACGATACCAGTTCTTAGAACACTTGAGTAATATCTGAGATTTTAATTGCGGTCGACACGAACGTAGGCTTTGGAATACAGAAATGCAAGATCTATTTTATTCCATTAACTCCACTGAAATTCATGCAAAATAGTTATAGTGTAAGAAAATAATATTTTTTTAAATTAATAAGTATAGAGAAAAACTTCAACAAAACAAAATGACGGATATAAATAAAAACGAATAATTTTATACGTTAGAGGAGGCTAAAATTAATTTACATTTTCCGAGAGAGGTTCCCGCCGACATTCTTGAGAAGTCCATCATTTCCTTCGTTTCCCTATTTTTACGTGAATTAACACGCCCTATCTTAGTCAAACTTTCTAAGCTAAGGTTCAATAAATCGTCAGAGGAAAGCCGGCTCAGTAACTATGACGGATTTGATCGTTTATGAACGCAAAATTTCGGTCTAAGGCGACCAATTATGGACGTGGCGTTCAATTTACTGATTTTTCAGCCACGGAACATTTGATTGAATATTCACCGACGCCAAAAGACAACAGGCACAGACAAAAAACACACTCGGAGGGCAACAGAGGACGCCAAAAGGAGGAAGACCCGAACCATTCGGCCGGATTGTTGCTTCCTATTCCGGGCGAACACGACACTCGGGTCTACACGTCTCCACGAAAGCGAGCAGTCAATTATTCACGTGCACTTGCCGTGACATAAGGAGTGGTTGGACGTGTTTCTGCGCCGCTGTCAACCCTCTCTCTAAAAGGGGGGTGGGGGACTCCCTGCCCCGGAACACCCTGCGCGTCCAACAGCCCCTTTCCACCCATCATCGATCGAGACCCTTGCCAACCAACAAACCCTGCCGTCCCTAGTCATCCTAACAACCCGATTGATTATTCGCAGTCGTGCGGGGAATTAGACGACGTGCGGAGCGTAAACACACACGCGTGGGGCCGAAAGCCGACGACTGTCACACTAGAAGCACGCACGACAAAGAGCGTGAACCATGTGACAGGTTGAAGGGGAGTCCACGGAGGCATCGACCAGCATCAGGCCCGCCGTCTGGGCGCAACCGCGCACGTCTCACCTCTTGGAATCAAGAAAGAAAAGCTTCTCCAACAGATGAAGCACACGTGGACATGTGGAATAGAATAGAATAAGTTTATTTCAATTCTAAAGGTACAAAACCCCTAAAAGCAACAAAGTAACTCATTGTGACATACATGAAGTTTGCACATATTAAAGAGCAGTATTTTTTACCCAAATATTACAATAATTTTAATACTAGAACAAGAAAACAGATATGCTGCCATTTTTATTGTATCTACATAACCTATCCGAGACTCCAGAATGGAAAGACATCTACCGGGGAAAGTTGAAAACGCTGGAACGATGATACTGCCAGTGGCCGTGCCGTGCTTTTTTTGTGTTTATCGTAGACGTGTATTTGTTATTAAAATATTAAATGTTTAATTTTACAGATATATCTCTAGACATGCAAGAAAAATTGTACTTTTAATTAAGACGGATGAACGTAAGTTGTCATGTCATATAGTCATGGAAATTAACGATAAATCATATCTAGCGTTGAAGAGAAAACCAGAAAAATCCAGAAGTTCGTATTTTAAATAACTTTTGATGGGCTATTTTGGGTTTCACAATTATATATGCATTCCAATATATGTTTGATACCGTGAATTATATTTGTAAAGCGTCTATTATTGAGACGGTGAGAACTTATGAGGAAATTTCCCTCACCATGACAGCAAGCAAAAACGGGATACCTTCCTTAGTTTATAATTCAAATTTTGATTGCTTTACAAATTTCCTCCAAAGCTATGACGACTGGCTAGTTATACGTAAGCTATGATTGCGTTTGCGTGTAAAAGGGACTCCCAGGAATAAAATAAAGAAATATAATAGCAAAAAATACCTAGAATAGGTGACTAATATGCAAGAGGTTGCGCCATCATTCGACGTATTTAGATGATATCTCTCCCCACCACAACAAAGTAATAAGCCCGTTTTACTCAGGGAACGAACTGCACAATTCAAACTGCATGTTTTCCTCAATCTGTCGTGCCACAACAATTAAATTAAAGCAGGGGCTATTTTCCCACCTCGCGTTCATGCATTCGCACACGCATTCTTGCAATTCTGGAACAGAAAATCATAGAATTTATTCTTAAAAGATCGCAAATGATTAATTTTTTTAAGTCACTAGGCATAGCGTTCCATATAACAGTAGACGGGACAATGGTGATGAGAATGACACAATTTTCATTTTCAAACTAAACAATAATGATCATCAATTTGGTTATCAACCGTTTTTACGTAAAGTGAAGGATTAGTGAAGTGAAGGCAAAGACACGGAACCTGATGTTTCATGGATCGGAAACTTGGGTCGTAAGAACAGGGGAAGTTCGCAGGATGGAGACTTTAGAGAAGTGCGTGTGGATGAGAGGGTAAGGTAGTGAAGAATACGAACGAATAATTTTCAGGAAAGTTGGAAATGGCAAGGCAAACGCTTGAGGAGAATCGGAGAAAGGAGTTAAATGGATGGAGGACTTGTTGACAAGTGAGGGCAGTAAAAGTGACATGCTTTCACCCAGAATTCAATGAAATTGTCCTAATTTAAAAGAAAAATATCTCACTGTTCCGAGATACCAATATATCTGACACTTAGCGCAGAAATTTTTGGAATTTTTTCCAAAAATTACCAGCTATTTTTCATTGGAAATAGTATGCGTATGCACTCCTCATAGACTTTATTTAACAAATTAGGAATTCTAACAAATATATCTCATAATAAATGTGTTTAGTCTTTACGTACTAAAATTTATTTTTTTAATTGATTAATTCATCCCCTCACAAATTTATAGACAATCGCAAAAAAACTGAATCATAGAACCTCAAATAGACCGATCCTTTATGAACAATGTAAAGTTCTAAATGATATGACGCTGACAAATGAATTATAACCAGTAATTTCCGCAGTGCAACCAAGAAAAGCAAGGCTAAACAATATATATAATTGAGTTTAGTACAGTTACCAGGTATATCTACATACTACCCCACGAGCCGGCGCATGGGCGTGTGGCAGGGGGTGGTAGGTCTCCAGCCGTGTATTGATGTAAAGTTTTTGGAGATGAAATGGTGACATGTACTATGGGAGTGTATTCAGAGGAGCTAAGTTTTTATTGTGGTCGCTTATTGTGCCCGGAAAGAACGAGTTCTTGTACTTATCTGTTCGGCAGAGTATCTCTCTTCTTTTGTCGCTTCTGTCAGACCTATAAATGTAGTAAGGCGTATTGATAATATTCTCTGTGTCGCTCTGAAACATACCAGTTCTGAATATCTCAAGCAGCCTGAGCCTAACGTGCAGCCTCCGAGTCTCTAGGGGCTCCCACCTTAATCCCTCTAACAGTTGTGTTACACTATAGGTATGTTCTTTCGTAGCAGTTTTTAAGGAAGCGTGATGCTCATCTTTGTATATTGTTAATTTTTTTGGTTAAATTTTTATGACCAAGGTCCCTAATGCTCGCGGCGTATTCGAGGTGTGGCCTAACCAGAGCGAAGTAGCATCTCTTTGACCTTTTCATCCGAGGACCTTCCTATTATACGCTCGACAAAACCTAGTTTCTTTAATGCTGTGCCGCATATGTTTTGTTCGTCTGTTCCCCACCATATATCTGAAGTTAAGATAATTCCAAGATATTTTACTCGGTACGGCATGGCCTAAGCTGTCGTGGTACCTTGAAGTATTCCCATCAAAAGAGTACATTATGAATGAATCTCCACGGTAGAAACCACGCTCTATTAACCACGAAACGAGCCATTCCGAGAAAAAGTTCTTGCAACAGGGCACAGCGCGCAAGAATTAGATTCTCCACTCTGTTTAAGCCCTTCCGTATCGAGGGAGAGAGAACTAACGACCCGGAGACCATCTCGCGTAATTTCCCCATTCTTATTCGCCACAAAGCATTTTCTCGCCCGATGATAGTTTACAAGGGAAAGAGAGGGAGGCACACCGGAGCGGAACACCAAAGGAGGCACGGGCGCACGAGCCTGCGCATGATTATGCAAGGAAGAAGGCCCACCACACCGCCTCCTCCCTTAATGAATCTCGCCGTCGCTGGCGAGGCAAATGAGGTTTGGTGCTGCCCGGAGGCGCTCTTGCGTAGGAGGGCCTCACAGAAGGAAGAACAGCGAAATGGGGAAGGGGTGGCACGCATGAGGCGAAGAAAATGGCTGAAGGTGTGTGCTGGGAGGGGACGTCTTCATCGCACGCCAACCCTTTTCTGAGGACGAAGAAAAACACATAAGTCTTTTTAAGCATTTTTTAACGCGAAAGATTTAATGCCGAAGGTAGGTTCCACGGGTATTCAACCGGGTTAAAGACTCACAATCTCCCGACGTTTCGAAGAAAAACTCGAACTTCAAATTCAAGGATTCTTGAAGCGACCTCTCGAACTAACTGGTAATTATCCCCCAAAACTTTTTATCAGGTGTCATCCGATTAGATCTCTAGTTTATTTGTTTCCCCGCCTTCCCTGAAAATTTTGATGGAATCAATAATATGCTTCCAGGCACTACTGACATGGAAACCAGCGTCACGATTGAAATTATTCGTTGATAGGCGGATCTAAATGTCCTCCTTGAACATGCTATGCGGTATAAGAGTTTGACCTTTTCCCATTGCATGGCATGGTCATCGTAATCGCTGTGTCCCGCTACTGCTAACTTTTGTTTTAGTAATTTAGTAACAATTTACACTTCGAAACGGATGAATGGTACACATGGTCGACATGAGAAAAATTGTTTAAAGATAAAAAAATTGTTTATATTTCCGAAAGCAATAGACACACTCGAAAGGACCATATTCCAAATGAAAGAGGATGGTTAAAAGAGTAAAATACTACAACATATTAACATAGAAGACCTAATCATACAAGATAAGACACCCGCCAAAAAAGGTGTCAAATAAGGTGTTACCAGAAGCGTATTAATGTTGCTAAACATAAAAAACGGGCCAGAAGATCGCGAGGAGTTTTTTTTATTAGTAGCATTTAGATCGTTTTTACTGATAAAAATCACGGATAATAGTAATTCGAAGTGGTAGTACATTAGGCTTTTAGATTAAATAAATTGTAAAATAGAAGAAAATTTAAACTTTTTTGGGAAAATAACCAAAGTTCTCCAGAGGAAGAAAGTGATTATTGCATGCGAGTGTAACAGAATGAACGAGTATTTTATTTATAAATAAAGAAGCCCAAAAGTTAATCCACGGAATGTTCCAGTCGATTTTAGGAAATGCTAAGGCACAAAGGTAAAGAACATCCGACGGGTGACAGAATGCACGCACTGTTAGCACGGACAACATCACCCGTTTTTTTTCATAAAACATTTTTGTTGCCAAAAATTACTCACTTCCAAATTATTTTGTCTTTTTAAACATACTCAAAAATATTTAATCAGCTCGTGCCAAATGATAATTTTTCACAATTGCTTCACATTTTTACATATTTTACTGCACTGCCTCCAAAGAAAAGACCATTAATACACGCTTCCCCCAAAAACATAAGTTCTTCGTAGTAATGAACTTAAATCTGTACGTATAATATGACATATTGAAAATTTAAAAAAAGAACTTTTTAGCAAAAAGAACGCTCATTTCCGCGTGTTCCTCTCGACAAATTTACTCTCCAGATATTAGCTATAACTTCTCTAGGTAGTTTGCCTAAAATTCATTTGATATGAGCCAAAGTATTTTTTTAAAGTATATTTTATAAGTATTTGTTCACGGCTGCATCAATTGATCTGTTTGGAATGATAATTAGTAAAAGACATAACATTCACCGAAAAAGTTGAGAAAATGTATTCCAGAAAAAAATCAAACCAAGAAACTATGTGAAAATATTTTTCCCTATAACTCACAAAAAGTCATTACATCTTGTGAGATCTCGCTGAAAAATATGGAAGCAGAATGACGTAAAAAAGGTATAATTCTTCTGCGGGTCTCTACGGACCAATGAAATACTCCCTCTCTTTCGTATTCATGTTCCTCCCCATCCCTTACGCAGCAACTGTCTACTGCATACTCCCCGATTCTGTCTTTCCATCTCCCAGCGCTTTCTCCTCCACCGAATCCCCTCCTTCTTTAACTCCTTGGCCTCGAAATATCCTCCCTTGGACCTTTTCTCCTCTGCCACCGTTTTCAAATCCTCCCTGAAACGCCACTTGAATGATTTACCCCTCTCCAATCCCTAAGTCCCTTTCTTACGTTTGCCTCATTATTGTTTTATTTAATGCTTATTATGTTTTTGCTCAAAAATTTTATTTATATATTGATTATGTCAGCCAATGTAATAGCCTTGGTGCCGTTTTTGGTGGTGAAATAAATAAATAAATAAAATAAATAGATGTGAATCCCCTAGGGTGAAATAGCGAAAAGCAGTCGTTTCTTTCCTTCAATATTCTTCTCGATACCTGGAGTGATGTAAAGATATAGGGAAAGGAAGAACGGCTTCCGCATCACTTCTCCACAACGTATGTATGCACAACCGCGCCCTCAACCTCCCCCCCCTCCCCCCAGTCCTTCTTTTCCGAATGCGTAAGTGCACGAGGGCGACGTCACGTGCCACTCGTGTAGACTATCGATCCGCGCTCAAAACGTGAAACGGTCCGGAATGGCCGGGGTGGGTTCATAACGGAGTGTCGGGGTTAACAATGCATAAAATGAGCGGTGGGTGAGTGAGTGGCGCGAGCAGAACAAAGGAATGAGTAGCGGGGGAGTGGTTGGGTGGGAAGACCCGATGGGCGGAGACTTAGGCAGGGGACGGGTGACGGGATCGTGCCCTGAGGTACCCCTGGTCAATTTTTCTTTCAAAAAGTTTCGCGGGTGATCAAGGGGCTGTTCATAAATCGGCCATAGAATTACATCTTATGATACATACCAGACGATCAATACATTTTTCCTTGACGGATATAGTTGTGTAACTAGGCCACTACCAAAAGAAGACGTATGTTGACAGGAGACATTTGAGATATGAGACCGGATAAGAATGAAGAGGATGAACAGCGTAGCGAGAAAGAAGAATGAGGAAGAGAGCCAATCCCCACTCAAAACAAGGAGTTCTTTCGGTTATCCTCTTTACCTGAGTTTCCTCTCATTTTCTCTAAGATATTTTTAAAGTGACAATCTTGGCTACTCCACTCCTTAAAAGCATTGATTTTGCAATAAGATTGAAAGAAAATCTGCTTAAACTGAATGAAATAGATTGAAGAAGGCATTACATCAAATCCTGATGCCACAAAACTACTTTAGCATTACAAAGACGATTTACTGGGCCATTAGTACCCTACATCCGATCATACACACTCCGACTCAATAATGATCTAGTGCACAGATGACCACATAATGAGGGAATGAAATAGAAAATATAGCATTGAGAAAAAATTTATACATCTTTGGTACTGAAGAAAAATTTCAATAAAGTGAAAGCTACAATCCTTAAAACGAGTCACAGTTAAATATTTTCATTCTCAGAAAAAATTATTACTAGGGCACAGTTCATTTAAATGGCATTAATGAATTGTCATTCAACATAGGTACACAGGCACATTCTTTCATGCATATCTCAAAGTTTGAGTTATTAGTGAGTGTCTTATCTCAAGTTTTCTCGGTGATACCCACAAGAAAGAGATAAGACTGGCACGGCAATATGTACCATGCAGAACAAGCTTCCTCGTAAAGACAAAAATTTAGCAAATTCAGCGCATAATATCGCACGAAAAACTTCAAATTTATGAAGAATCAGAAACTAAAGAAACGTGTGTCACGGAGTCCGACTCAATTCCAAAATTGATGACTTTTCAGCGAGCAACGTTGAACACGCGGTCGGCCAGTTGAGATTTACACAGCGAACTTTTCATGCCAACACATATTTCTTTTTAAACCTCAATCTCTTTTAATCACGTGACCGCCGCATTGAAAACACCAGATTTTTTATGATACCACAAGGGCGAGAGATTCCGAAGAGGCAAACCCCCCTTAGAAAATCGTTTAATCCTCTAAATCGACAGTTGACGTGTTGCGCCTAAATGGCCATCGGAGAGCCAGATTAGACCCGTCGTCCTGCGTTCGATTCGGAACATATGGAAGCCCTCCTCGTTCGAAACGAAATTAAAAACAAAAAAGAACGGCCATTAATCAGCGAACTTCATCCTGAATGGGAGTCACATACTCCCCGACAGAGCAAAGCACGTGGAAGCAGAGCGGGCCCAATTTACAAAACGACTCGATTAGTGAAGGCATTTTCGCGTCTCAAAAGCTCGTTAAATTAAGCACATTTCATTGGCTTTTGTGTCATGATGCGCGGTGATTTTGCAAAAGAGCGAGCATTTTGAAACAGAGCATCCAACTGCGAACGAGATTTTGCCACCTGCTAGAGGGGGCATATTACATATGGTAGGAACGTGGTGTAATTAAATTACAAGCATGAAATTCCAAATGATGGAATGCGATACGCCACCCTGAAGTGACAATAAATCCCCATCATTTCATCATAAATAAAACTCTTTGTGATATTGTTATCGCGCATCTCAAATCATTAAACAAACAATAATTGATTTAAAGGGATGATTAAGTAATGAATCAATATTGTAAATTTTATGCATCTTCACTTCAATATTCCGCAGTAAATAATAATAATTTTTCGCGATGGCATATTGAAACATAAGCTTTTAAGAAACACAATAATTTAACCATTATTTAATTCTCAGAGCTAACAGGCTCCACTGTCTTCCTAAGAGCGCTGACACGATTGTTTGCATAACAACGTCCTGTATATCACGTCGTGAAAAAGTTAACTTGCATTTAACACAGACACTTACACGACTCTAGGAGTCAACACTAACGAAACGTCTTGAAAAATTGGAGCCTATAATCATGAAAACAAGACAAATCAACGACATCCTGCTCCGCTGGATGAGAGAAATGTGCAGCGCCTCAAATTGAAACCGCTTATACGGCAGAGAACTGGACATAACTGGAAAACTGGAGGCCAATTCTTCGACGGCACCAATTCAGATTTTTTAAACCAAGCATGATCAAAAAAATTCTATGGCCAAAGCAAGAAAAGGAAGGGTCGAACAAGTCACATGGAAAGATACAGTCAGAGCAGATTTGATTCTCTGGACTCGGACGGGAAAAATTGCATAATAACCATTGCTTGAGCGTAGAATGATTGAATAGCAGAGGTCTTAAATTCAAGAAAAGAACATTTAGTTACATACCAATTACTATAAGAAATGAAAAGTAAATCTCATGATGGCATGCATAACCCTGATATCTTCCTATTCACATAATTTTAATTATCGGGGGTGATATAACGGTAAAAGTAATGTCGTTGTCGTCGGAATTGTCGTCGGAAAGTTAAGCTTTATGCACGAAAAAATAAAATATCGCGGAAAACGTGCACTAAGGTGAAAAAAGGAACGAACGACTCAAGCTGCACTGTGCTGAGAGACGGAAGATGGCTGCACATTTTTATATTTTTTCTAGTTAACCACATTGGAATAAATGAGAGTGGTATATGGGTAAGAGAGAGAATTGTGTATGCAAAAGTCTATGTTCCGGGAGGATTTGTTCGCATATTAGTCGACTCCCGTCGGCCATCACCGCTTGAAACTCGCGAGGCTGAGAATCGATATCATTATTCGCTCTCACGGATGCAAAGAGCGGGAGGGGGAGGCCACAGTATCCCCTTCCCCCTCGCCCTTCCCCCCCCCCTGGGAGGCGAGAAACCCGTGGAGTACTTACTCATGACCGTGAAGCCATCATTACCACAGTGCAAGCCGCACATGATCCAACCCACCAGCAGCCTTAAAAGATCCACCCAGCACGGGGGAGAAAAATTCACGGAGAGGGGATGAATCATTTTCTAAGTTTAAAATGCATCAGCGCTTCAATCTGTTGTACACGTTGGAGTATAATTATATGCATTCTATCAAGGAATGCGGCTTTTCAGTGATAATTTCTGACGGGATAATTTAATTTTTATAAAGCGCATTTCGTAACACTACTACTCCCAACAGCTCAGAGTTCCCCTCTATCTATTCATCAAACAGACACTCCAACCATCAAATTTATTCTTTTCCTCAGTACCAATTAGTTATTTAGTACTTAGACAGCCCTAAAAGTATAATTTTGCTTAAGAATGTTCCTCAAAGCGACTTATTTTCCTATAATCAGGAATCGTTCATTTTCGCTCAATTAGCAAATACGGCAGCAATTCAGTCCTAAAGTCTCCATAGTGAGTCAAGGATGGTGAGCTATAACTAATGGACCATAAACGGTCAGGATTGGTTGGATGCCCTACTTGCAGAATACATACTGTGTTGCAGATATCTCTATCTACACTGTAACATTTTAATTCCACCATAGCAAAAATATCAGAAACAACAGGGCATCCCGAAAGCAACGCACAGCAATTTGTTAATGGCAGCTAAGCAACGCCTAACGGAGGGCAGAGAAAGGGTATTTAAAGAGGCACGCTGAAGGGCACGGGGGCAGTCTGACAATAATCAAGGAACTGAGCAGATGAAGTTATATTTATTTTTGTGCATCAATGGGGACAAGCTGCTAGAGGAGGAGCCGTATTTCAGCGCAGGGTGTATCCGGGAATTCAGCTGGCAAGGAACACAGCATCCACCTGTGCGGATATCGATAAGGAAATTGTATGTATGATTTTAATTTTTTTATATGCTCTGTGAAGCTAGAAGAAGAAGAAACGTTAATTGGCTAAAGTGAGAAAAAGTGCATGGCCTGTTCAATTTTAAGAGCCTGAAGAGATACAGTGAAGGGCGAAATATATGTTGTGTATTTTAATGGTATAACATGTTTATGGTGATTGGTAATCATTTGTGTAAAGGGATTTTCCTTTTCTTTCTCGTAATATTTTGTGAACAAAATTCATTGTTCAAACTGAGGAGGAGAGTCCGGGCAATTTATTAGTTAAGTGAGGTTTGCTGGAGAGTTGAGAGGGAGAAGACAAAATCAGAGTTGCGCACACGTGAGAGTGAAATTTTTATTTTGTTACAACACACTACAGCCCTCTTCAGCGAATCATACTGCATTCCATTATTCATCACCCCAAAATTTCATTTCGGGGAGATCATTGCCTAGAATACATCCGGGGGGGAGGGGAGGGAAGTGAAGGAGGGTTGAAAATTTTTTCAAAACCAAGGGAAAAATTATAGGCAGTTAAGGGTGCAAAAAGGACTGCAGCGTAAAATTAGATTTATTTGAAATTTACAAAGATATTAACAGAAAACTTTGTTTAATGTTGAAAATGAATGAATTCAGCATTCCAAATTTTTGAAACGCAAGGACAACCCCGGCCACGCCACTGAACCCGTCCAACATGTACAGACTTGGACTGTGCAATAGCCCAGTATGCCCTAAATGCAGAAGGATAGACAATGTAGTTCACAAAATACTAGGTTGTGAAGGACCAAACAGGGCATGGGAAATATTTAAAAAAAAACCTTTTTTAGAGACTTCGACACATTCGGAGATGGAGATATTGGATGGAGAAAAGAATCTATTAACATTGAATTTTCAATCATTTCCCGCCAAGAAAAGCATAATCTTAACAGAATTTATAGCAACTTTCGCAGAAAGTCAAACAGGTCAGAAAAATATAAGATCGGCTTTAATCGATGAATTTAAAATAGTAAATAATCAGTTACCCTCCTCAGATAATGCAAAAGCATGGCTGCTATTAGAAGTAAAAAAGGGAAAAAAACCTACAAGATGTAAAATATATGCATGTATGTGTCTAAAAAATACTTTTAAAAAATGTATTATAAACGTATGTATCTTATGAGCGGATTTTTTTGTCTCTGTATGCTAATGAATGTAATTTAATATGATGTTTTTATAAAATAAAAAGATCGGAATAACAGGTCTACCTATCTTCCTTCCTTTATCCTGCTTCTCGAGAAATCAACTTTCAATCAAGGTCTTCCACAAGATCGTCGCCGGGAAAAACCCATTTCATCCCATAACCATGCCTGCAGGAGCTAATTCACACATTCATGAATCTTTTTAAATTGTTCTTGTTCACAATTGTATAATGTTTGTTAGGATTACTCATTGATAATATTTAATCCGCTTCAACGTTAGTCACCAAGAGGCTTTAAAATTATACTATGTCAATGCCAGAGCAAACAGATGAAAACTAAGTACATCACGGGAAACGGGCCGATTTACACGAGGAACAGAGACATTAAAACACTAATTCAGGAAGAAAGAAAAACAATTATGCCCTGGCGCAGGCGTGAAATTTAATCACAGAGATACTAAAATGGGAAAACGACACTAGGATTATTGCAATCTCCCCGTCCAACATAACTCAGGATTTCAAGCTGGGCATGATTAACGCGGGCAAAAGAGTCTCTCCTTTCAATAGAATAACGGACAGATTAGAGCAAAAAGAGACTTAACCCAATGGGTAATACTTACATCCCCAAGAAATATGTGCCAAAGTGTCATATTTTATTTCCTTCAAACCATTCTATTGCTGGACACAATGAGAATTCATTTGTATGGTTAGATCCATTCGTGTCTTTAGAGCGGAAACCTCGCGATAAAAAAATGTAACTCAGGCACCAACGTCATTTCTGTTAATATTTTCCGTTCCACAACTGCGACTCAGAATATAATTGAGAAGAAAAAAAAGGATTTATAAAAACTGCGCCGTATCGCGACCTGTCCGTCCCAGCCAACACAAAAACCAGAAGGGACTTCCGACCCAAAGAACGGAAAGACCGCGGAGGACGAAAATAAACGAGATCAAAAGGAACAAAACAAGTGCGAAACGCAGAGCGGAAACGTGAGTGACCGCACGCACTCGCCCGCACAATCTGCCGTCGTAACAACAGCGAAATTCGCACTTCTTTTGTTCGACGCGCTGGCGCCTCACGTCCTCTTTCTTCACACGCATGCACATATGTAAAGATGTATTTATTCCGACCCCCTCTCTCTCTCTCTCTCACCATCCCTTATGACTCCTTTCGGCTTCACATTCTCTCCCTCCTCCCTCAGTTGTCTTCTTCGCTGAGGAAGGGACCAGCTAATGCGAATGCGAATAAAGGGAAAACTAATGCGAATAAACGTCTCGTCGTCATTTTTTTCTGCAGGTAAGATAAGAAGAGGACAGAAAAGTTATGGGAAGATTGTAAAACACACATCAATTACTTAAGATAAAGAAAAGGCCTGGAGTTAGTTTGAGGGACTTTTTTAAGCCATAACAGAGGCCATGTTAATTTTTTTAGCTAAAGTGGTTTTGCAAAAAAATGAGGGCAATGAGTAGTATGTTCATCAGTGACAATAATTGAAAAAACAAAAGCACTACACACTGTTACTTTTCAAACGTGATATCGGCGTCAGACATTTCTATTTTACCTCTGTAACATAAATTCTTACCAAAACCCAAATAAAAAGGCATCTTTCTTTAAATACCTCGTAGAGTATACTGGTAGGTCATAAAGTGAAACAAAAATAACACACAAGTTCAAATCCCTGTAGAGGAGGATGTTTTTCAGAGGAAACCCGATCCCTACTTGCGTGTCCTGTGGAGAGCACTTCAAGTACAGTACTCCGTCTGTCGGATGAGACGTTAAACCATGGTCCCCTTGGCGCCTTTCGTTCAGAGCAGGCTAATGCCGACGCCGGGTTCCTATCCACCCTTCCTCCCTTACCTATCCCCTATGGCGCAAATTACCTTAACTGTCGGTCGTCTCCCCAAATATCCAATCCAATCCAAAATAACACAGTTTGGTGGATTACCCCACCAATTCCAACGCCCATCATGTTGGTAAGAAAGCATTGTGGTCTGAGGACGCGTGGAGGTACTGGAGGATCCGGCATCTATTCCCGATCACTTCGAACTTTTTTCGTTGAACTAGGCAGGCTTCAATCCTTCACTCAAACGGCGCGTTTGAGTGAAGTTAAGTATAGTCAGTTATTCGCGCCCAATATCCTTTCTTTTTCTCCATATGCTCGCACGCCACTACGGATGAGTGTGTGTACGTATAGTATATAGTTTTCCTCTTTTTTCAACCCAATTTAATCGCGCGAAACGATTCTATTTTCGTGAGTGACATCGCCGCCGCCAGAATGTGATGGGATCATCGCTCTCGCTCGAAGGAATACGAAGAGGAGAGGGAGAGAGAGAAGGGCAAAGCGATGGAACAGAGGAAGGGACAGGGAGGACAGAAGAGGGGTCGGGGGAAGGGGAGGGAAGAGTGAAAAATTGGTTCAAAGGACAGCCCTGAGGCCTCGGCGGCAGCGGCGGCGCTGGTAAACAAATCGATTATTATCCGAGACCTCTTGCTCGAAGCACTCTCGAGCAGAAAAGAAAGGAGAAAGAAATGAGGGATTGTGGTATCCCGAAAAGAAGGTTCATATAGTGTAAGCGAGATATCATGGCACATAGAATTCAATGAATTTGGCATCATTTTAATTGTAAAATATCTCAGGACAAATTCCACGGGCAGCGGAACTGGTCGCGGAGGCACATGATAGCGGCAACACACTTGTGTGGAATTCAATGTGAAAAAATCACTCGCCTGGTTCTGCACTCTTCATGATATTCACAGGTGAATACGACGAATAGGTTAACTAGTTTAGAAAACTAGGTGGAAATCGAGGGATCTGAGTTCGAATCCCATATCAGAAATATTTTCCAATTTGATTTTCACAAAAGTAAAATATCTCACTTTCCGAAGATACCAAAATATTGACTACTTACCACACAACTTTTCGAGATATTTACCCATAAATTCTCGCTAGTTTCCGTGGGAAATGGTACACGCATGCACTGCAATTTTTAAAAATGAGGAATTTCTAACGCCAAGATCTCGCCATAATTTTAATTATGTATACATTGTATGTCTTTACACTATTTAAAAAAATTAATCTATTCCTTTCCACAGTCATTTTTTTACAGAATTGCAAAAAAATCTTCGACTAGGATGACGTTTTCATCGAAAAACATTAAAAACATAGGAACAGTTAAAGACCAATTTGCAATACTAGTCCGTTTCGTAAAATTTCAGCATTATATATCAATATGTCTCTACTGTTACTACTGAAATATTTACTTCAGGCTTCTGGCAACTTCTGAAATTAAAAAAAATAAGTATGGAATACGGGTCTCCATTATGATTCCGCTCAAACTACCTAAGGAAGGTTCCATTGCGAATTTACAAGTGAGAAAAACCATTAATTTAACTTATCCGCCGGTATTATCTAATAAAACTGCTTTCACTGATGGAATTTCTTAGGTATTTAAAATACACAGTATTTAGGAAAAAAATAAGCAGATTATTCAACGAATATTTTACAAGTGAACGGATTTTCAACCCAATAGGACCTGAATGCACGCTATATCCATTGTGACTTCAGGTACTCCACCAATTAGCTAGTTACTCAAAAATAAGGATGGACATATACCTACAGTTTTTTTCTCATTCAATAACCTAGGAAAATTTGCTTCATAGCCACGGATTTGGCGAAAATGGCCATAAAATTTGTAGAAAAATGCTATTCATGGGTCACATCTTTCCCTGTGATATCTATTATTGCATTTAACACTTGATAATGATACTCGTGTGATAAAAATAACGACGATACGAAGGGTTCCGTGGTTCTCATCAAAAAAAGAGGGAGATTTTCCAATTATTATCCAGAATATGATCAAGATGACGACATAATCACAGTATGTACGACGAAATCATCATAAGGAGAGACAAACAGAGCCTTGGGCTATTAAATATTGGTATTTTAATGAAAACAAATTCCAATCAAAATACATTTTTATGGCTTTCAGAGATTTTCTATTCATTTAACTCTGGTAGATGACGAGTAAGGGGCAGGGTCAAACTGGATTAGACTAACGCAGCAGCGCCACACTTGAGAATGGAGACGGGAACGGAAAGTGGATGGGGACTAGGGAATCACCACCTCGTTAATTCCTGCTTCGGCTTCATCTTTGACCGCAAGGGTCTCATTTTCCTGGATCCTCTCCACCACCACCACGGGCCGCTTCCCATTCCCTAGGATTTTCACGACCATTAACAATGAAGAAGCAGAGAAAAAGTGAATGAGTATTTTGAAAGAAGATTTACGATGAATTGAACGTTTACAATGGGAGAGAAACAAATTAGCCAAAGTAAACGCACTGGAATGTCCACAGTTAATATACAGCGAAGATGCTGTGAAATGGTTGATATGACATAAATGAAAGGGCCAAATGAAGTTTTCAGCGTTAAAAATCATTCTTTTTTTTGAGCATCAAAAGTTGCTTTTTAAGTGATAAGTTTCAATGAAGCTAATAAATTAGACTCAAAGGAAAGTCCTTTCGTAACTGAACTGAGAACTGTTCCTTTCTCAACCCCCATATACAGCGTTGCTATGACTGCCTTTGAGGGTGAAAATTTTGCAGGTAATACTTCGTAAAAGAGAAAAAGATTCCAACTGATGGGAATAAGATGCAAAATACGTCATTGGTAGTACTAGTAGATGTCCATGGTAGGTTGAAAGAATAAACCAAGGATTTTAAGACGAAGATCATCCCTGCATGAGTACGCATCAATGTAATAATCTTGCAGAAGTGAACCAAATCTTCCGCATTTTCCTAAAAAAGAGCCGCTTAGCGTCGATATTAATTGCGTTAACTAGAGGTAAAGTCTTTATTTATAATTCAGTGATTTCAATGGTTTTACGATGTAGTACTTTGAGTCATCTATTAAATTCATGAATTATGTAAATCCCTATTCTATGCATTGCCAATGAACTTATTACCTGCACAAAAGTCGGAACAAAATCAATGGTTACTTTTTCCCCAAACATACCGCAGTACAGTTTCATCATACATACCAATCATACCGCAATACAGCACCAACTGTGCATGAAGTGCTAATTTATGGAGCAGGCAACGTCAAACATGCAATTCTTCCAATTAGTGGGCCCTCTAAGGACGCCTTGGGACCCCGGAACAAGAATAGTCAAAGATATTGGGGAGACTAGGGAGAAACTAGAGAGACAACTAGGGAGAAAAATGTCCGTTGGCCAGGAATCATGACCCTTTCCGACTACTTCCAACGTCAGGTTCTCTTATTTCTTGTTCTTTGGAATTTCTTCGTAAAGCAATCAGGAACGTAATGGAGGAAGTCAACAATCTTCTCTTGCCTGAGGAGGAAAGTGAAGGAGATGAAGAAATGTCTTTCTCAGAGGACTTCATTTCCAAAAAGGAGTGTAACGAGACGCTGTAGAGTTAAAGAGGTTAATAATAAAGGCCTTTACGGAAACCATATTATTCCTTTAGGTCGGAATAAAATATGCCTAAAATTCATGTTTTAAGTCTCCTTTACGATAACAAATTATTGTTAGCTTACTTACAGTTTTTCCCACGTTCTTGTTTCCAATAATTGAAAAAAAATTATTATTTACACTAACATCACTATCTTAAAATTTCAACGTGCCTCAGAATGCATAACACCACCGCAACCGTTCCAACATCAAATCATAATTTTTAAATGTATTTCAATCACAAATTACGGGTTTCATTACCGCTCAAAAAAAGATAACCCCAATAAATTAGCAATCATTAATAGCCAATGATGGAAGTTTCATAGAGTTTTGGGCAGTTGCTTTGGAAATCATCCCACAGCGCGACGTGTCGTAGACAAGGTGACGTTTTGAAGATGCATTAGCAGAGTCGAGATGATCAGTCAAAACCAATGGAAACCGGGAGATCTCTATTTATAACAACGATATTATGAAGCAGTTCCCAGAAAGAGGGGAACAAATATTGATGAGGAAATCCAATTTTTGTACCCAACGGAATCGCTTATTAAATGCTGAAAAATCCAATCAAAAGCCCCCGGGATCCCCAGGGTGGCATGTCGATTAAGGAAATTTAAAGCTTTGTTGCTATCATATAAAGAGAAAAACTGAAGGCGATTTCAATTATTTGCAGCGGGATTTAATAGTCTTCCATTATATTGTTCCGGGTCAGATATTGATAAAATAAAATTCAAATTGGAGTAGAGTTTTGAAATTTGTTCATCGACTCGGATCGCCGCTCACACATTGTCACTAGCTACTCTAAAGCTCTGGAGAAATGTAAGAAAAATAATTTTACGTCAAAATAACAGGTTTGGTGATTAATTGTAAAGATAGTTAAACTTAAAAACTAAGTAAAAATGATTACGTGTGAATTTCAATAAGTTTTCAGCAATCAGCCCAAAATTTTCCAAAGAATTAATCAAGATCAGTGAATATAGGTCCTCAGTATGACAGCTAATAGGTACTGCTGCTATAGTCCTATTATTTCACCTCCACATTGCGTCCTAGTCATTCAGTTTCCAGATTCAGGAATGCGAATGACTTTGAAGCCATCACGATACTTTATAAGAACTTCTGCACAAAATAATCTCCAATGCAGAGCATATGAGCTGTCACATCGTCCGATAAGCCACCATCATTTGTCGTAATCGAAACTCGGGCAATTTTTAAGCCACGATGGTGAACCCCGATGTTCAGGGTTGAAGACAATCTTGACTGTGATCGTGAAATGTCATCAGGAGAAATTTATCTGAAACGCTACTTCATATCTCCATCTCCTTATCGAAAAAGTTTTCGTTTTATTGATGAAAATTTCGTTTAATACATGGACTGAAAAAATGCAATCGATATCTTAGAGGTTTACTCCATGGCTGTGGTACTCCTACTATCTCATATTTACCTAGCGTCTTTCTGACCGATGTAAAACAGGGTGATTCAAGTGTCAACACAGTTATTACATACCAAATTGCAAGCAATAACCATTTTTCCCATGTCACTATTCAAGAAAGATGATAATTTACATAGAGGATTAAAGGTTCACTAAAGGAGGTCACATAGAAGACTCAGGTTCATCGCTGCCTCATTTTATAAATAGGCAATACGCCAAGAGTAATCTTGATCCCTGATCGACTCACCATTGGGAATTCTACCAGCTGATTGGTAAATTCCTATCAAGGTCATTCAATATCGATTGCGTTCTTCCTTCGATATAGGTCTTCGCAACGTACATAAATCCGCCAATAATGTGCTTATATTTCTCCCTCCATAAGCATATTATACGTTGATCGACGACGTTTGTGTTGATCTGGCTGAGCATTTGTATTCGAAATGAAAACTTGTGCCGCATATTCACCGATTTCCTTGGGTGTGTTATGGCAGTAAACACTGAAACAGCACATTAATGGCGGACATGTGGCGGAAATGGTTGCGGAGACCGATATCAAAGGAAAATTACAATTGATAACCAAATACCCTGCATTCATATCATAGAAAATCTTGACATGGTGCATTCGGAATCAATTTTATATTGCTTCTTCTCATGAAGTATTTTATCTGCTCCTATGCACGTTTGCCTGGAAGCGATTCCTTCGATTATTCCGTGATATGGGACGTTTTCAAGAATTAATAAAAATTGCCACTGCATGGAGCAGAAATATGAGTTTTTTCAACGATTTTAGCAAAAAATCTGGGAAAAAGCTGGTAACCTTATAATGCTATCACAACAAACTAGATAGAGAAGCACTGGAAATTATAAATATGTATAGATAAATCAATTATTTCTGTGAAGCACTTGACAGATACCATACATGGGTGGGTAGCGGCAGATACCATATTTGGGTGGTCAGGTCATGTCATCCGAATCCAGAGGGTGGTACGACATAAAAACCTTTTGGATGAAGATCCGAAAGGGAGGAGATTCCCAGGAAAGTGTTTAAAATGATTGCAAAATGATGCTACGCTGGATATGGATAAGATGATGATTTCCAACGTTCATTGGTCGTTCAATCCCAAGGTAGCTTGACTGCAGCCCTCCATTCTGCCCCGTCTAGTGCTAGCACCCTTACTCCCTGCTAGTTCTTCCTATAGACTTTCTTCCTCATTTAATCTCTGTATTCAACCTTTGAACTTCCTCCAAGGACTTTTTCCTCTATTTTCCCTTCAATCATATTTCTCACAAGCCCATTGTATACCTAAGAGTGTGCCCAAGCTATTCAATTCTTCTATTCTGTAAAATGTTTCATTTGGTGCTTTCCTCTACTACTCTTGAGTATACCACTGTATTTCATACTTTGGCCACTCATTTGATCTAGAGCATCCTCCCCCAAAACCAGGTTCCGAAAGCTCACTATCAATTCTGGCCTACAATTCCAATGATTCATGCTTATGACCAATGAGGGTGGTCAGAATTACCGCAGAGCCTTGCTAAAAATTCCTTACAGCTGTTCTGTAGAACGTAAGGAATTGACTCTTTTTCTTCAGAACTAGTTCCTTTTCTAAGGATCCGTACGGAACATGAGAGCCTGACTCTACAGAACTTATGTGAGGCACTTGACAGATACCATACATGGGTGGGTAGCGGCAGATACCATATTTGGGTGGTCAGGTCATGTCATCCGAATCCAGAGGGTGGTACCTACGATGTACGAAACGACTCTACAGAACTTATGTTCTGTAGAGAAACTTATGTTCTGTAGAGAAAACTCTAAATGTTCTGTAGAGTTTTGTTCTGCAGAGCAAAATAACTCCTTACAAGCAAAATAACTCCTTACAACTTATGTTCTGTAGAGTTTTGTTCTGCAGAGCAAAATAACTCCTTACAAGCTGTTCTTTTATTTATTTATTTATCTTCACTACCCCGAATACAGCACAATTGGCCTATTTACGTCGGGTGAATAACAGTAACAACAGACGAGACACAAACACCCATGTCCTGGGCAGATAATATTCTACCCAGGCGGGACTCGAACCCGCGACCCTAGGGTTAGCTGGCGAGGACTTTACCCCTCCGCCACCGGGGCCTACAAGTTGCTGAAGTTCTACAGTTCTGTAGAGCTTCAGCAACTCTACGGAAATATGTGAGGTTTCCGTTGACCCAGTTCCTTTTCTTAGGACCTATATGGAGAGTCGTAGGAAATTCCACAGAACGTCCTAAGGTATTCTGCAGAACATCCTAAGGTATTCTGCAGAACGTCGTAGGGAATTCCGTAAAATGGCGTTTCAATACTTTAAGGAATATCTACAGAACTTTTTAAGAAATTCTGTGAAAGTATTTATAAGGAAACTATACAGAATTTTTTAGCAGGGAGGAGGATGCGAAAAAATCCAAAATAAATTAAGGCAGCGCGTAGGCGAGGTCGAATATCACGTTCTTAACGAATGATCACGGAAGTACGAGTTTGTATTGGACTGACTGAGCAAACCAAAATTATACTCCATGCCTCTCGCCCTCTCTTTCATTATACAACCCTCGCCCGGTGGATGGACACCCCGCGGCGCGGGACTTAATATTCCGTGTCGACAAGGAGCGCACGACCCAATTTCTCCGTATAATTAAAAAAAATGAAAAACCGAGGGACCCTTTCCGCAGAAGAACAAATGTCCGATCCCAAGGTCCTTTCCTAATTCCATCCAAACATTACCCTCTCCTCTTTCGGTGCACCTCTACACCGCAACTCCCAGTACGCCACGAGCATTTGGGACCGACCGGACAACGAGAAAGATTTAATCCGGGATACTAAACAAAATACGAAGGGTAGCCTTACGCTTGGGACTCTATTATCTCTGATTGTGTCTAATTTAATTTAGGAAGCAGGAATGAGCCCGTAATCAAGCCAAGCCCTACAATTTTTAAAATGTTTACCGCCTACACTGGACCGAAGATAAACAATTTATTGCCCATGAAAATAAAAAATTCTAGGTTTGAATAAAAAATTCTATATTTGGCAAAGAAATGGACATTGAACATGTAGCATATCAAAAAATTGTGCTAAAATATTAAATTGGCAGTAAGTGTACTTAAATTTTGATATTTAGTATTCTTTCACCCACATTTTAATCTTCAAAAATTTATTTGCAATAAGTTGTAAAAAATAACGCTTTTCAATGTGATAGTTAGCGATGCATGTAGGTATATTTTTTATGACTGAAGCCACAGGATACGTTTTTTCCATCAAAAGGCAACGTAAAGCTTTCACACCTCAATAATCATAAAAGTGTATTGCTGTTATCTAATTATGTAGAGGAAGGCTAAAACTTACCCTACTCGGAGGTCACACGAAGCACTAAAGCAAGTTTACTTTATTAAAATAATGAAGCTGGGCATTGCAGGACAAAGCACCTTTCGCATTAAACTCGTATCAACATCTCGTAGTATAGGTATACATGAAGTTGTGGGAGGAGAAGACATAGTATATCTTCCCCATGAAGCCAATATCACGGTGAAAACACGGACCAACCATTTATGGGAGTGCAGTAAAGAGACTGGGATATGTGAAGCAAATACTTCGAAGGCCTTCGGATCTAGAAATAAAATGGAAATGTTACTTCGCTCCATTTCGACCTCATTTCATAGTTCATATTCATCTCATAGCAAGACATTGAGGCTTCTGTTTGGGGACTACTAAGAGTAACCACAATCTGGTCTAGTGATGGAGAGAAGATCATTTCCTTAGTGTTATATTGTGACACTGTTGATCGCTTTTCACCCCTAGATTTCATCTATGGGGATAACAAAAGCGTTCTACAAATTAGAGAGTTGGCAATGCCGTAGGAATCGATAGGTAAAAAAACTGATTATAATCGTGGGCCATTTACGAGTAAAGCAAACTCCAGGGTTAATATTCAGGAAGAATTCAACATCGATAATTTCGCAAACGTGACGTCACATCCTCTAAAAATCTCAAATTTTTAATGGAGTCATTGAAATGTCATCTTCATTAGTCTTTCAATGCTAATGTTTGGATACAATCTTCATTCTGCCCCAAACCGTTTCTATGTCTACTGTTCCGTATCCCATTTAAGTAAGACTTTGAATTTGTCCCTCGATCTTACTTGAGGATATTTCCGTATTTCAATTATTTCATATTATTTTCCTAATCGATCCATTGGATCTCAAAGTTTAGCACACTTACGGCTTTGCTTGCTCTGATGCGCTCCATATGGCTTTCTAATTCTCTGTTCATCTATACATTTCTTAGTTTCTGACCCGATGCGCCCATCTGACTGACAAGCAACAAGTTTTATAATTCCCTATTCTCTTTCGCACGAGCTTTCCAATGGCCCACATCTTTGGGTCATTTCTTTGAGATTCTCACCTAACGATTCGATTTCGTCGCTGTCGAGGTGTAAAATAACGAAGCCTTGCCGTAAAAGGCAGCGTACATTAAAGCGTTGAAACCCACCTCAATTTCCATCTCTTTCAATTCCTTTTCTCCATTCTATCTCACTTTTCACGGCTGGTGTTCTATCACCCTCTGCCACACGCCCAATCATCAGCTTGCAAGGCAGTATGTAGATGTAAGAAAAACATTCTCTCAATCGCTCCCTTACATTCTTCCAAAGATTATACCTAATGAATGACACGTGGAGTCCGAACTGTTCCGGCGGAAAGCAATTAACGTCGCATAAAACAACAGTCCGCAAACCACTCTAGAGATCTCCCGCGCACATCCCTTCCCCACACACACGGCTGTGCGTATAAGCCACGGTAGTCATTAATGGAATCTCCGGCGCAGACCATAGTCCTTAGGGACGAGCGTAGATAATAAGGCCTAAAGCCCTCGCCACGGGGAGACCCCTTCCACAGAGATTTAATTATGATCCTGTGGGTGGTGGGAGGGCGAAACTAGAGCGCGCAAATGAGAAATAAGAAAAAGTAGAACAATTGGCGACGCTCCGTGCGCAGTATTCTTTAATGGGGAGGTTGCACCGCTCCTGAAGTTGACTACGAAGCAATTTAGCGCTGGCTAGGGCTGGATGGAGGGATGATACCAGGTTATGAAATGGGATTTGAAGACGGTGGAATTCAATTATGGAAAACGTCGGTGCATCAGTGGATATGATCGTGAAGCAGGTAATGGAATTGGGGGAAATTCAATCAGTGATAAGCAGCCTTCCTCTATCCATACGTAAAGAGTAAATCGGCACCTGTGACACAATGAAGGCGATTTTCGACCGGTAATTATGTGGCGCGGATCGGAGAGTTCGGATTGACTCATTCAACCCGTAAAGGCGAACCCGGATCAATTCTTACGCGGCATACTGCTTGAGAATCAGCGTAATTCCATTATTGCATTGAAAAATCAGAATTTTAACCCAAGAGCAAACGCAGTCCACATACTTTTGTATTTGAGTTAATTTAGAGACACTGAAATGACATTTACACTCCCTTCCCTTCAGCCCGAGAATCTAAAGAATGGAAGGTGTTGTTCAAGTCAATTCAATTCATAGCATACGCATTGCCGCATTTTTTAACATGCATAGAGGGCAAAGAACAAAAAAAAATCAACGGGCAAGAAGGCCCCTCCCAGAGCAGTCTTGCGCGTGCACAGGGTTTGAAATTTCTTTGGCATTCCTCATGCTAGAACTGACATTTAACGAGAGCTGTATTGATGAGGTATTTGTTCATGGACAATAAGAAACCACTAAAACCACAGGCATATTATCGCAAATATATCAACGGCCAACAATTACTGCATCATGGTGTTTATGTCCAGGAAAATAGTAATTTTTAAATCAATTTTTTTAAATATCCTCAAGCTGATTGGTAGATTTTTGGACTATCTATCTTAGCGTCCTATTTTCTGGCACTCCTTTGATTAGCACAAAGGTATAATAGTTTTATGTATTTCTCTGAGCGTTAATCTGGTGGTTATACTAGATTTATTTGAGATGCAGCAAGCAATGACTGGCAATAAGTATTCGCACAGAACGGAGGATTTGCATATTTTCACTGTTCTTGTGCATTTATCTTGATATGCGGTAAATTATCTACCTTTTGCGATGGAAGAATGGATAACCTAAGTTCGGGAATCTTCGCAACTTTAGGATGGCCTATATTCCTAACATAAATCTTAAATTGAATTGAACGTATATATTCAAATATATTTAATTATAAATAAAATATACATATTAATAATTGAATTTTGGAATAATACGGTCTAGCTGGATCGGTAAACGACAGGTGTTTGGTCACACTAGACTGTTATCCCTGAGCATGAGTTACTGTCATGGCAAGATCCTTACATATACCATGTGCGCACACTTATTATGAGAAATATGAGATCTTATCGCAGTTTTAAATTAATGCAGTCCTATTACTTAGACTGTTTAGGAGACTCCTAGGAGAAGATTAAAGGTAGATATAGTCAACTTCACGAATATAGGTAATCAGGGTCAAGCATTTATGCTTCGTTGCGGTAACACAGGTAAGAGTTTTTGGAGCGTATTTCCATTATGCGTAGGTTAAAACAGATCTCTTTTGAATCCACGAGGAGTTTCACTCGGATATTTCAGAGATGTCGTCAAGAATTCAGCCTTAGATTTCAACTTGAAGACCGCGATGGGTCCAATGTGAAGTGTAAAGCCATGCTAGTTCGAACAGTCGTTTTCATTACGATGTTGCCGAATGCACTCTTAGCTTCATAGATTCTATTTCTGCTATTTCGATAATTTTTTCCGGAGCTTTTGAAGAGGTGTCAGCGCTCCATTGCTAGACTCCATTTTCGAGCACATCTTCGTCTACGCACTAGTTGTCTGTTCAAATTTAAGGTGGTGGGAGCGAGTTTTGTTAATGCACAGATTTTCAAAGCACTTTGCATCATTATACCTATTAGTAATACATTACAGTCCTAGGATGAAAAGAAGAAAAAAGGCCCTACTTCGCTCTGGTTAGGCCACGCCTTGGATACGCCACGAGCATTTGGAATAGAAATATTTAACCCCAAAAATTAATGGAATACAAAATAAGAACTGCTACGACCGAACATTTATTGTTCCACATCTTTTAGAGGGATTTGGCTGGGAACCACTTAAGATTCGAAGGTTTCACACTGGGCTTAGTTTGCTCGAGGAATTCAGAACAGATGCGCTTCAGAGCAACACTAAGACTACAATTGTCACACCGCCCTACATATCTAGGTCTGACAGAGCGCTGAATTATGAGAGATACATTTTCGAATAGGCGAATTTCGAATTTGCGTTCGAATTTCGAATTCGAATTTCGAACGCAAAAATTCGCTCTTTCTTCGCACAATAAGTGATCATAATAAAAACTCATCTACACGTTAAATACTTTCAAAATAAATGTTTTTCGGGTGTTGCACCGGGTAAGAGGGTCCACAGGTCCCTCTTACCCAGTGCAACACCCGAGAAACATTTATCCAGCAGATACGCCGGGCAAACCTTAGATCTTTCATCCCTTTCAAAATACACCCCAACATTTTACCCACCAAAAGCTGAAAACTTTTACACGCCTGTTGTCTTAACACCCCCTGCCACACGCCAATGCGGCGGCTCGCAGGGTAGTATGTAGATAGCGACATACATTTAGGTAAAAGTAAAAAATGCATGTTACCAACCTGGTTTCTCTCTCATTAAATGCCGTATTAATACGTAGCCTTATCGAACTTGATATTTTGGAATACCTCGATTGCATTTAGACATTTTTTGTCTCTAGGCGGGAAATAATACGTTATATTTTATATAATGGAGGCCAAGAAACATCAAGGTATCATGTGGAGTAAATACCACGGATTTACATAAGATTTTTAGTAAAATGTCGAACTCCACGCTGTAAACCCAAGTCATAACGAAGCTAAAATTAAGGTGACTAAATATAACTCTTGCATTATTTATATCACCAAATATTATTCTCTGTAGTTTCAGGCTTGATGGAGTGGAATCGGAACATAACTAAGCATGTAAAAATAGGCAACTTCCACAGATAAATTTATTCCGACCGGTTTCGCTTTTTACAGCATCTTCAGGTCCTGATCTGATCATGACCTGAAGATGCTGTAAAAAGCTAAACCGGTCGGAATAAATTTATCAGTGGAAGTTGCCTATTTTTTCATTTAGTGAATTCACTTAGTCACCACATATTAGGTAATTTGCACCATATAATTATACTCCAAGGATGTTTTTGGCGAACTTGAAAGGTTATTTAAAAGTGTAGTCAATGATTTGCGATAACTGCTCCAGCCAGCTTAACAAGCACCCATGTTTTTTGGCACATATATGTGCCATCCGCCTGAGTAGGTACACAATAATTAAGGATTTTTGCCTTTTAAAAAGTCGGGTTGAATTACAAGTATCGTTCTTTGGCGTGCTACCATAAAAGGCAAGCTATCGTAAACTTTGCCGCTCTAGAGCCCTGCGGAGTAATTCGCTTTGATACCGAACGCGAAGTCTCTGACCCTAATTCGAGCGCATTGCCGAATTTTCTCGGTGGGTTCAGCCATGTCGAAACTTCGCACTCAAGTTTTTCTTTTATTCGAACCGCTGGTAAGGGGAACCACGAGATATGACTTGAGACAATTTATAAAGACGCGTAGCCTGCAGCAACCCTGGCATGGATAGGGAACGGCATTTCCAAGTTCTCTACCCCCCCGTCCCCCGTATACCATTTAACCCCTGGTGTGTGGGATATTTTCCGAGGGGGCAAATGGAACGGACCTTTTTTTTTAAACTACTGATGCTCATGCGCCGAGCACGTGAAAAGCGAGAACCTTGCGAGATCATTTACCTCCGCAAACATGAGACCTCCCTTGACTCAGCGAGGACAATAGAGGGGAAGTCAAGGGAAGGCAATGCGGAGTCAGGGTAAGAAAAATAATTTTATCCGGCTTGGACAGAGTGAGAGAATTGGATAAGAGATTCTTGGAGTGGGAAGAGGTCGTGGGGCTGAGGGGGGGGGGGGGGGGTGAGGGGTAGTGGGGCAGAATCGGATTCCGGGCGGAACTAATTTCATTCGATCATGGGAGGGGAAAAGGGCGGGTTGGGAGGCGATGGCAGTGATTCCAGCCAAGGGAAGCCAGGCTGTGGGATAGTGCACTAAGTTTACGCTACGCCACCATCAAGTTTGGATTCAGCAATCCGCTTGACTTATCGATCTAGGATCTTATTTCCTAAATGCGCACCGTGGACATCGAGATACAACCAGGGAACGCGGTCAGGAATGATTTGGCAACAATTTTTTTCATTCATTCGCTATTTGCGAACTTTTTAAAGAGTTCTACCGGTTACAGGTAGGTTTGCGGAAAATCAGAGAAACTCCACCCGTTTTTCAAACTTTTAGATCTCCATCCACCTCTAGTATTCCCTTTTTTGCCTCAGCATAAGTACTACCCTTCTTCATCCCCTCCATAAAGCCTATTCTCTTTCTCTGCTAGCCCAACATTCATCCCTCTATCATGGTCTTGAGCAATCCATCCCTCCATATTTCTTACTCCAGTCACCTAGTCTACATAGGTATCCCGGATTTCGTTCAGATGTTTCCTTTCGTCGCCCACCACACTAAACACTTCCTCGATAGCCTTAAACTCATCGCACCTTCTCCAAACCCACAACTCGAACGCCTGCAGCATATTCACGTCTTCCTTTCTCAGGGGCCGCAATCCTGGCCCATACAACGTGACGCTCCATATCAAGCGTTTCAAAATTTGGTGTAGAGAGAAAAAGGTTTTCCAGGCGAATTAATTTATTGAACATTTCTGAGGTTTCACAACGAGTGAAACTGCAGAAAACCGTCAGCGTTCTGATGGTAGACTCAGCCAATGTCACCAGGATAATGATGAAAGTAAGGCGAGAATGCTGGTGTTATATAACTGCCAACATCCTCACTCTGATTTTCATTGTCCCGATGAAGATGGCTGAGTTTGCCATCGAAACATTTCGAGTTTTCGATAACCTTATCCAGTGTAAGACCAGAGGAGTCTTCACCAAATACTTTTGTTATATTTGCTATTTCCATATACATAAATAGAGATATTCTCCCGCCTAAAATCAAGCGTCATTAGAATAGAAGTGGATCCCAAGGGCCCTGGAGTATGAGTTCGGGATAAGTAAGAGCGACGAAATTTTCACACGTAACTTCACCTACCATAACGATCATTTTCACAGATGAAAAACATTACTTTCCACAACTCCAAAAAACAATATCCACTCCAATCTTCAACGGGCCTTCCATTTATTTTGAAGAATACCTGCCCTGGTCATGGCGGAAACGGAGCGATGGTGAATATTACAAATTCAGGATCATATGGCATTGGATTCGAGTGCCATTCACTCGTCTTTCCGTCAGAATCGTACGCTAAGGGACCACCATTTCATAAACTGTTCATAAAACACACACGGATGGGGTTTCGGCATCACTTTCGCCTGACCAGCGGTCGAATTTTGAATCCCACCGGTCGGTTAATGGACCTCCGTCCGTTCCCAGCCTTGCAATAGAAATGGCCGGAACGCAAGAACTTTCACCTCCTTCATTTATGTAAGTGCTCGGCGGTGTCTACATTCGCTTTCGGGTTCAGAGGCGGACATCCGCCCCAGGGCGAGAACAAAGGCTTCCGCAAATTTAGGTCCACCCACGGGCGATAAGGGATAATGGTGTCACGAGTTTACAGTTACGAGGTACTATTTCCAGTCACCTGTCAGGCGAGTGGCAGCCTCATCGTTGACAGAGCAAGCGCCTCAATTCGTCAACGGCGCTCGGCCGAGTATCATTTATTTATAATTGGGAAAGCGATCGGCAGGAACGCAACTTTCTCCCCTGAGCTACGGAACACCATCGCGAACGGACGTAGCGATGGAACCCGCCTCTTTAAATAACAACCTCACATCTGCCCTGCCGAGGTACGAAAGTCAGTTGAGTTGAAATGGTATAAACACGAAATTCGTTCCCAGATTAGACTAAGCATTGGGAGTCAAAGATTCTCCGTAAGAGAAAAAAGATGAATGGACTTTTAGCGGAGAGAGTCAATTAGAGACTACCAGAGAGAAGAAATTGTGCTGCCCTTCATGCAAATGGATGAAAATGCAATGGATGTTAACTTATGTTTGCGTAGAGTAGAGCATAGATTAAAATCAAGAAACTTAAATCAGCATTTAAATACTACACCGTACACAATGTTAACGTTGGAGCATATTCTGGCATATGCTTTGCACCAATAATCGAAAAGAAACGATTCAATATAGTAAAACCAAAAGTACACGAAAATAGATCAAAACGGTGCTAAGGTTCTCAATCTCTCCGCTAAGATTTGCCATTCGGTATGAATATCGGATACAGAGAGAATTGACGCAAAATACTAACGCTTAAGAGGTAGTTTAAAAGTTTTAGGTGAAAACATAACACGAGAGCAAACCTTTCCGCATGACTTTGAACGCTACCTGCGTTAAAAATTCGAGTTCAGATAAAAATTCAAGTTCTCACAGAGCGTAGCATTGCAAAAATGGGCGCATGTAAGCATATTTCCCAAATGAACTGACCGAAAAGCCGTCCTTTTGAAATTGAAGCTTACAAGAGCGATCGAATGCCAATTTCATCGGAAAATTCTGATACGGTCAAAACTCTAAAGCTTCATTTTCAGTCAACAAAAAAGAATGATTCTTTCCTGAAAATTCGTAGTTTCAACTAAGTTTTTAACATATTTTCAGAAATATCTCAGCAAAATGTTTCCATGCACCTGGTATCGCATTCCGTAACCGCAAAGGCGTATGGAATATTATATCTGATTAGATACACAGCGACTTGTAGCATAAAAAAGACACTATAGAAGTTAACTTTAAGGAAGAAAAAGCTTAAGGTAGTTCGAGCGAGATAGTTCCCTAATTATAATAGAGACCATATTCGATATATACGTTTTAATTTCACCAACTGTGAGACACACGAATTAAATAATGCATTATTAATGGAGCAATAAAATAGTTTTACAAGACAGAAATTGTAAGTAATCAAATGAAGATATCTAAATAAGTCTTTAACTTGACTCATTTTTTTCACGCGGTACGTTTGAAACTCCTTCCAAACGGAAGTTTTTTTGTGATCCCGAAGAATTTACTGCGGTGACGATATGATTAATTTTAAAAAATAATTGAAAAAACACACGAACTACACAGTTGATATTTTAACGAGAGCTAAGTGTAGGAAATACCTCTTTTTTAATATAATGTCTCTCTGGAGTGCATACACGTACCATTTCCCATATAAAAGGGCTGGTATTTGTTGGCAAATGTCTCGGAAAGTAATGTTGTAAGTGGTTGAATTTTTGATGTCAATGGAAGGGTGATATATTTTCTTTAAATGAGACCAAATTCATTGATTTCTAGGTAAAATGATATTTCGCTCAAACTACCTAAAAGAGGCTTTTTTTTAGTATCGATTCAGTTAGTAGCCGAGTAGTGAATCCATAGGGCTAACTTTCCACCGAAACTGAGGATCGCGCGCACCGACTTGCTTCCCCGCGGCCGAACGGAAAATTAACATTTAAATTGAGATGGCGTTATATACGCGCGCTCGCAAACACGATTCGCTCTCGTGGATCCTTACGTTGGATTCCATCGTTGGTTTAAAATTAATCCTACGACACGCGAGGTAAGCGTGACAAATCCGCCATGTCCCCATTATCTCGCCGCCTGCGAAGGTTCCTTAATCCGACGAGGCGGCTCAAAGCCCTTTGATTCGAGAGGCCTCATTCAATTATATGAAGGGGAGGAGAGACCGTGAGGCTGATATGTCTCTGAAGGAGGACTCTGAAGTGCGCAGAATCCTCCTCGCACATGAAGGGCTGCTCTGAGAAACCGAAGCGGACAAATTCCTTGAGGGACATAAAAATCCAGTGATGGCACTGAGAATGATACGCAGTACACACAAACAATCACTAGGTTTTTAGGCGGTTGGAACCCGTGACCGTGGGCCAGTGAGCGCACATGCACCTAATGTTTTACGTAAAAACAATTATTGGACCACATTTCGCATCAGACATCAATTTATGCGGTGGAATTCAACATACAGACAGTAATGGAAATGATAAAATTATTATTTTTTATATTCATTTTGAATATAGACAACTTCCACCAAGAACAGCCTGATACAGTTCAATTTATTCATTACTTTGTAATTATTTTCCTTAATAAAGAAAGCTATGACAATAGTTTCCCGCGCAGAATCAAAATTCAGACGACATTGCATGGAAATACCTTTTTTTCGAGCGTTAGGCACGGTGTAGCACCTTGATGTTTGTCAGCAACAGTTATAGTAATGAAAAATTAATTATTTAGCGTTTAGCAAAAAAATCTGTGCATAAACAATCGCATAATTACAAAATAGATGTAATGTGCCATTAAGCTAAGTGTTTAATAGCATATATTAACTATTACTTGGCATACATATATAATAACTATTACAAGGCATAGTAATGAGGGAGAGAAAGATAATGTTTACTAGGACTTGAAAAAAAAACAAAATAAATAATGGAAAAAGTTTAGAGCAGTTTAACGGATCGTTACTATTATTTACACAAATAATAGTAATAAAAATTTATACGTTCAATGGTATCAGGCTCAACTATGTGGAAGTTGATATTCACAAATGAAAAAACGACTTCGTTTTCTTCCACTGATTTATTTTTTCGGTACGACATGTTTCGACACATAGAGGTCATTTTCGACTGTGGTGCTGCATATGTTGGTCAGACAGGGCGCACATTCGAGAGAAGAATCGAGGAACATAAGAGATGTTACCGGAACTGCAATCTGTCACAGCCCCATTTCGCCAAACATCTCTGGGAAGAGAACCACGAGAGCGACTTCATACCGGAGATACTACACTTAGAGATAAAAGGGAGGAAGATAGACAAAAAGGAGGAGCTAAAAATAAGGAGGAATATGAGTAAATGTAAACTACTCAACGACAACCCTTTTGAAAGAATTTCCCCCCTCCTACCAGTCTCTCTAAACCTCACGGAAAGACGAAAACCCAGATCCCTCCCGCCCAACTCCACACCTGCTGATAACCCACCTCTACCTTAATGACCCTTTCCAAGTTAACCCACCCCTCCCTCTACCTTCCATCCCCCGCCCTCACCTTTCTCACCAACGGGGTCCTCTCACGGGTTTTTTCCCCAATTCTCACCATAACCGCTACCCCTTACCTCTCTCCGGGGTTTCCCCCCCCCCTCCTAACAACCACTTCTTCCACCCCTCTCCAACCTCCCCCAAGTCCCTTCCAGGTATTTATATTTGCTTGAAATTCAAAAATTTTTGTACTTGAAAATGACCTCTATGTGTCGAAACATGTCGTACCGAAAAAATAAATCAGTGGAAGAAAACGAAGTCGTTTTTTCATTTGTGTTATAAAAATTTCTTTTTTTAATTAATGAATGCGAAGATAGTAAACATAAAATAAGATTTGTATCAACGTGAATGAATTGCTACATTTGGGAAATAGGTCGTCCATTTCTTTACCCATTTAAATCATCCTTTTCTTCTTTCGGACATTTAAACTCTTTCAACTATCACAAGTCTACGAGAGAAAGCATCAAAACTGTCAAGCTAATAGGATTAATACGGAACGCTGCCGCATGAAAAAGACCCATCACGTCTAATAACTGACCAGGAGTGTCATACTGAAAGAATACACACTTCAGTTTTTAATGCTCCAAGATAGGAATACAGGTTACATAGTACAGCGCCTAAACCTGAGAATATGTTACCCAGCAAACACAATATACATTGCCCCGGCAGGACTGTAACCCGCGATCTTCAGATAACCAGACCGGCACGTTACCAAAACGGATATTGTGAACGGCTCTGAATTGGAAAATGGAAATAGTCCCCATATCAGAGGCGAGCCGAATAAACCTAGCAAACTATGCAGAAAGGAAAAATATGTTGAATAAAAAAGTATTAAACAACTACACTATCTATCGTGAGCGTTCATATTATTGGCAGATTTCGACTGTAACACGCCAAGGCTAGTAAAATGTTTAGGGCGACGTCAGAGGAAACGCAGAGTCTATGCGTTTTACCGCCTATTACTGGATATCTTCGGAAAGGCGACGGAACTAAAGCGTAGAAGTTAATACATATTACCACCCCCGGACCACGTGAAAGGACGACGCCAGGGGCATGGCGATCGCATGTGACCTCTCGCCAGTCCCTTAACTCTTTATTAAGACGAAGCCCCTGCCCACTTAAACAGGACGACTCCACGGACTGAGAGCGTGACCGGAAAGAACAAAACATGCCGTGACGTCACCTGACCACTTTAGGAGAGTATGGGGTGGATGATCGGCACGCGAAGTTATTCAAACCGTTTAGCATTCCCTCCGATTCGAATTAGACTGCGCGTCTGCCGGAGCGGAACGCAACGCAGCTCGTCATTGGCGGATTCGTCTTCGCTGGCCGCGTCAGCAGATACGTTGTCCATGCAACGCGGAAGGCGTTTCATCGTTGAAAAAAACCTATGGTTTTACAAGGTAGAGCCGATGCTATTTCTCGAAGCCGTCGGAACAGCACGGTCCAATCAGTATTCACCTTCAACGTCACGTACTTTTGGAATTTCAGGTGATAGTGCGAAATTTCACCACAAAAAAATCATCCGCCTGGACCAATTTGCGAACCCGGAGCCCTCAAATTCCGGCCAAGTGCTTTTGCCAGTTAGGCTACCGAGGTGCCACACTTCTTCGATGGATTTTAGTGACCTTTACGGGACCAGATGCTCTCGACTGCCGGACATACAACGTAACAACCAGTCGCTACTGAGCGCCACTGCCCACGAGGAATGATCGTACTATGAACACAGAGAGGTTTTCACTTTAATTGACAAATTTTAAGCTATCCGGGACAAGCCACAGAGTTCCACTTTTACGGAGTCACCCGCAATACATAATTGTGCGAAATTTCGCACAATTGTGCATTGGGGGTGACTCCGTAAAAAAGTTTTTCAGGTTATGGTAGGCGCATATTTAGAATTGACCCCACCTTAGGCCATCATACACCTTGATGGGCAACATCGTAGGGGTTCCAATTTTATTCCTACTGTTAGGAGATCAACTAGTGCTAAAGGTTGATCTTAGGAGGAAGCAGGAACACAATTCAATTATGAATAGAACATTTAGTATTTTTTTCCACAGGTTTATTTTAAAGTGATACAAGATTCAACGCTAAAGCGTCACCATCAGGTGCCATGTCCCATATGGACCATCATTAAGAGACCATAAGTACCTGAAAGCTACAACTTAGCGTCAAAACCAGTTGTACCATTTAGACTAAGCATGTGGAAAAATAATAAGCGTTCTTTTCATGACTAAACACGAAAGTCTCGCCTGAACTCAACGAGTTTACATTATTCAATCTTTGACAGCTACAGGCACTAGTCTCCTTACATGACTACATTCTTTAGCACGGCAAACGTCCTACCTCCCTTCATCGCATCCTTGATTTTAATTCTCTTCCTTCTGTGATAGACAGAAGGAAGTTGGATAAACGAGAAATAAGAAGAAATAGAATAGGCTATGTTGATGGGATTTAGAGAGGCTGAATGAACGACGAGGAGGGAAACCATGGAAGTAGGCAAAAGTTTTTATTGGTAAAATTGAAACAGATATTTCTTCTTAATCTTGAAAAATTAAATAAAAAACATTTTTAAAGATATTTTATGGTGTGTCGCGTTTCACAGATTTACGACAGCATCCAGTGCAAAATGTTTTGCTCAGCAGAAAAAACACCATTCAGTACCTACAGTAATTTGGCCAAACGCTAAGTACTGATAAAATATAGAAGAAAACGGCAAAACATTTTACTTCATCGTCAATAAGAACAATGAAAACTTCCACTAAGTGAAACTTACCCAATCAACTTTAGATATATCCTCTTTCATTTAAAGCCTTAACCAGTTGAGCATCTAAGATGGTAATAACAATCCATTTTTTTTCAATAAGTACCCTTAATAGAAACAAATTTTGTGGCAAAACTACCGTTAGAGACAGAAAAAGGGAGAAATGGGGAGACAATACTCATCTTGTTAAAGCGACACACGTACATCTACACACCACACATGCAAAGCGCCAATTAAAAATTTAATAACCAAGAAACATTCTATCGTCAATCGTTCCAACATGCAAGGGATACAAAGACTACTACTACATATTCAAAATATCATGCATAAATAAGAACATCAATATTTACATCATGCATAAATAAGAACGTAGAGAATATAAAGAGAAAAATTTACTGTCTGTCTATTGTCACAATTCGAACTATTCATGACGACGATCACAGCTGTTATGGTCCCGAATGGTACGCGGAAAAAATGACATTTTATACCTATCGGTTCTACAATCTAGCTCTCTAATTTTATTGGCGCGATCTCATATTCCGTAGTACGAAGGGGTTAATAGTATGCTTTTTACGTCGTCAGAGAAATGATTTTCCTGAAATTTAGTTAGGAGGTTAAGAGGAGTTATAGAATCACGGATTTTAACACTTATTACGTGTTGGCTGGTCGGAGTTCGGAGAATGTAATGGCCACACCCTTTCGCATATAAAGGGTATCTCGTGACTTCCAACAGTTAGGGCAACCCTAAATTTATTTCGTGCTTGTTGCAGCTGAAGAATAAGTAGATATTTATTTTTAATCTTTATGAATCAACTAAATAGTAGTTAAAAAGTAAAATAGCGGCTAAAAAGGTAACAAAGGTTAGCAAAGGTAACCGTGATTACCAAGTGAAAATTTAGTTTCAACTTACGATGTACTAAGCCCACAATTAAATCCAAAGACCTTAGTTTCGGCGATAACAGGTCTTTATGGGACAAGAAATTGTCAACATCTCATGGAATCAGTAACCCACGCTGACAATAAAAATATACCGCTTAAAATGACTTCCTCTAGCTTGAATTACGCATGCTAAGTTCAGGCGAATGAAAAAAATGCAACAAACAATTCCAAGCATGAATAATAGGCAAAATAAAATGATTATTTCAAGACCAACCTTCCTAAATAATTGCTTGTTAATAAAAGTGGTCAAAATCTGCTAGCATTAAAATCATTTTTTAAAGAAGCCGAAGAGAATGTTCTCGGACCATGTTTTGTTTACGTACATCTCCATATGCATTATAACGAAACACATAGGTAGTACTACCTACTTTAATGAAAATATTACAAGGGTTGTAACTGCCTATTTTCCTCATTTAAAACATGCTATGACTGAGATTTTCGGCGCGGTATTTTAACGTTTGGGAAAACGACATGGAAATATGTTGTTTTCAAATATTG
This sequence comes from Ceriagrion tenellum, assembly GCA_963169105.1. NCBI lineage: Eukaryota > Metazoa > Arthropoda > Insecta > Odonata > Coenagrionidae > Ceriagrion > Ceriagrion tenellum. Next base: position 130,079,260 of record OY720637.1, read on the forward strand.
GACTCGACGTGACATCAAACTATTAGTTAACAACTAATTTGATAGAAAGAAGTAATTTTTTTCGCATTTAGAACAAAATTGCTGCACATGCAATTGCATTATTGCGCAAAAAATGTCGTGTTCCATAAACCAACGTCGGTAAATAAATAACATTGATTTGCCAAAAAATCCAAATAGGATTTTTTTTAACAAAGCAAGCAAATATGTGGTATTTGGTATTTACTATGACTTAAAGAGTAACGATGGTATTCCAATGAACAACTTGTTCCCGGCTTCTCACAATGGGTCAGATTTTTACAATAGCTAACATGATTAATACATAACTTTGACATAGAATCTTCGCCTAAGTAGCACCATGGGCACTATATAATTTTCCTGCATCACGTCACATAATAGTGGGCTATAACATCAAATAATCAAATAGCTATTTGAATAAGATGCACAAGCATTCGACTATCAAGTATTACAAAAGGATTAAATTTCAATAAAGATGTAGCGTCTCGGTGGACGAAGCTACAGGAAGTAATTCCATGAGTGATAAATACATCCGTGAAGGAATATTCTAATGTTTATTCCGTGTTTCTTAAACAAGCATACTCACTTTTTTCAAGATTTTTTATGGTTTGGTAACAGCATGAAATGAAATAAAATGATTCACAAAAAATACAAAGAATAAAAAAAACACTAGTGAAAAAAACTAACTTAGTCAAGCCCAGATAGAATGATGAATGGGAATAATAAAATCATAAAATATAAAAGACTACATTGGTTCAGCTGATTAAAATCGGAAGAAAGGTCGAACACTCCATCCTGATTAAGACTTTCCATTCTCGGCTACAATAAAAATGTTCTGTCTTATTTCTTTGGACGGGTAAATTAAAATGGGGGACTTGGATCTCTTAAATCCACGCACAAGGATTAGGGAAAGCGGTAGTTCACCCCTATCTCGTCCAGATGGGGCTTTTCATCTACATCTACATCTACATCTACGAATACCGTGAAAGCCACCACTAGGGTGTGTGGCATGGGGTGATTCCACACCAGGCATGCAGCACTCATCCCAGTTCAAATCAGAACCACGCACATTCGCATTCCCCCGAATGCCAGGCAAAAGCAGTCAGGACAACGGTACGCAGTCAGACCAGAAACCAGGAGAGTGATATGTAGAAGAACATGCTACCATGCAGTATACTACTCAAGATACAAGCACTGGTTAGTATTATTAATGCGACAAATAAATAGCACTGCATAACTAATAAATACAAATGGAAGAGTATACCATGCCAGATATTGCATGCGAGGTTAGTATCAAAAATTCATGTTAAGACATTTAGCACTACTGAAAAAAGCCTATTTACCTTAGTCAGTATCCTAGAACAGATCTATCGCAACTATTATGGTCCCTAAGAAGAAATTCTTTCATGATAGCAAACCTTCCGATGTGAAGGCTTTTTCCCCCGAGAGGCGTGAACGATGAATAAAAGTAAACACTTATGCAGGCATATTTAGTTGAATACTAAGATTTTCAGTCTCATAAAACGATATTTTTGCGCCATTTACATGTAAAAATAATTACTTCGTGTCACTTAGAGCTTGTTTAACCTATCAGTATCCTAGAACCGATCTATCGAAACTATTATGGTCCCTTATTGTGCGTGGAAAAAATGACATTTTAAATCCATCGGTTCTGCAGTCTATTTCCTTAATCTTATTCCTGTGATCGTTCCTACCATAATAGTTTGGGCTTTTAAGAAACAACGAGAAAATTGGCCACCACCTAGATTTTTTCGGGCGCTCACGAAAAGGTAGAAGAGGAGGAGATCAAAACAGTACGAATTTACGGAAGGCGCGGGCCGCGCGGAATGGAATGGAATCGCGGCCCGTGAATCGGGGCGGGTGTCGCCTTGCAGCCCCTTGGTTGTGTTATTCCAGCGGAAATAAGGCGCCCGAGTGTAAAGAGCGGGTAGGAAGTAGGAAGAGGCGGAGGAAGACGCGCTCGTTTTGCGGCGACCCGAGATGGTTTGGGTGTGGCTTCGCCCCGCGTGTTTCACGGCCCTCTCCATTCCCACATTATTTACAGAAGAGAGCGAAAAGGATTACGAAAATACGCACGAAAGCACGCACGAGACAGGAGACCTTGAATGGACGGCAAGGCGGAAACGAGGGGGTGGGGGCTACGTGGAAGTTGATTCAAATCAACATTTCACGCGGAATTAAGGGGACGGACGAAAATAGGACTCCCAACTTGTTAAGGTGGCTCAGGAAATGTTTTCATGGCTATGCGAGTCAAAACAAATTCCGCATTTTTATTTATTCGTATTAAAAAATTCTGCTTTCGCCGTCAAAATGGGTAAGCTATTGAAAACCAAAATAAAAGCTCAAAACAAGCAGATTATACCAAAAATTTAGTTTTACATTTATAATGACTACATTTTTCCAACCATAGGAGCCGGTTGCAGCGCCATTTCTTTGAAACTACTTTTTTGCATTTTGACTTCAGTTACGGCAGAAATACGCAAACAACATTAAGAAACGGGTTTTAAACGGACGAAAATAGGTCTGCCAGCTTTTTAAGGTGGCTCTGGAAATTTTTTCATGAGTGCGAGTATGCGAGTCAAAACAAAATACACATTTCTTTACTCGTTTTAAAATATTCTGCTATCGCTCATAATATGGGTTAGCTAGTGAAAACCAAAATCAAGGCTCAAAATATGCAGATTATACCACAAATTTCGTAATACGTTTTTAATGACCACATTTGTCCTGCCATAGCAAGGTCCGAGGTGAGAGATAGTTCTTGTTTCGTCGTGAATAATATTTTATCTTTAATGAACACCAAAATATACCTCTTAGAGCTTACCTAGTCCTTTTATAATTTAAAGATTAAATTCAATTTCATGTTTAAAAGAGAATTTGTAACATTGCTCAAGGCTAAACACCTTTTGTTACTCAATGGAGAGTAACAATGCAACGGAACGCGGAGCCCGATCCAAAATGAAGAAATCAGAGTGCATTATGGGATCGTGTCATGACCTGGGTATAAGGACCTTGAGCCATAGGAGCCAATTGCAGCGCCATTTATTTGAAACTACCGCATCTTGACGCCAGTAATTACGCCAGTTACGCCAGTAATACGCCAACAACATTAAGAAACGGGTAGTAAGATCCTTTAGGATACGAATAGTTTATTTCCATTCAACCTTCCAGGTCTTTTAACTTCTTATAAAAATTTGATACTAAATTCCTCAGTCTCGTTTAAATTGATTTCATTTATATTTTGAACTAAAATCCTAAGTTTTCCGTTTAAATCGACGTTTTCTGTTGTAAAGTGAGCATTCTCCTAAAATTTACACTCTCAAGGCTGAATCACAGTAGAGATTGCCAGGAAACCAGAATATTTCTTCCATCTCAGTTTATGAATCTCCAAACAAATTTCCATCTCCGTTTCATAGATATTGCTCTAAAGTTTTCAGAAAATCTGCAATATGGGCCCCTGAAGCCAGGGCCACCATAAGGAAATTTGAGCGAGATTTCTCGTAGAATTCAATGCCTTTGGTCTCAATTTAAAGTAAAATATCTCACTTTTCCACAGTAAATACAATATCTGCCACTTACCGCACACCTACTTTTCGATATATTTCCTAAAAAATACCAGCCATGTTACATGGTCAATGGGGTATGCAGTACCATGCACTCCAAGGAGACTTTATAAAAAAAACAAGAATTTCTAACACTAGATCTCGTCACATATTTAACTTAGTGTAGCTGGTATGTTTTCTCAACTATCATTGTAAAAAATCAATCACTTACCGAAGAATTTTTTTTCCATTATAGCAAATACCAACCAATGTGAAGGGTTATTCCCAAAAGGCGTGAAAAATGAGTCAAAGTAAACACTTATGCACGCATATTTAGTTGATTGCTGAGATTTTGAGTCTCATAAAACAATATTTTTGTGCTATTTACGTGTAAAAATAATTACTTCATGCCACTCAGAGCCGCTGAAATAGAAAAATAATGCTCCGAATGTGAACTTTTCTATGAATAGGGAAAACTCTCCCGCTAACTACCTTAGAAGGGCGACGCACAGCACCCCTTTCTTCCTCCCAGCACAGAAACGAAAATAATTAATTAAAGAGGCTATTTCGCGAAATAGGAGTCTCGTAACTTTTTCCCAACGTAGTATACAGCAGGAAGATGCGAGAAAAATCACTTTTTTTTCCATTTTCACACTTGATTTATTAAACCGAAACACATTTCCACGTTTCGTGCCATTGCCAAGGTTGCCATCGACTACCATCGCAAAACAGCGTCGGTTCAATAAATCTTGGGCGAAAATTGACGAAAGAGATTTCGCTCAAAATGCAGAGAACACATTTTCATAGAGCTGCTCCTGAATCTAGTCTGTGCATTTAATGAAAAAAACTCCCATTAATTAGATAATAACGGGAGCATTTCATTTTAGGTAGTTTGAGCGAAATATCATTTTACCTAGAAATAAATTTGGTATCATTTTAAATATAAATATCTCATCATTCCAAGTGTGCAGTTTGTGTGTTTTATCAACTATTTTTGAAAACTAATCATACTGTCACCGCAGTAAATTCTTCGGGATCTCAATAATCCTTCCGTTTTGATGGAGTTTCAAACGCACCACGTGAAAAAAATGAGTCAAGTTAAAGACTTATTTACATACTTTCATTTGAGTACTTATAATTTGTCATGTAAAGCAATATTACTGCACCATTAATAATGCAATATTTAATTCGTGTCTCTCACAGCTGGTGAAATTAAAACTAATAATTCGAATATGGTCTCTATTATGATTAGGGAACTATCTCTCTCGCACTACCTTAACGTGTTTACGTTACCGAGAATCGAAACGCAACAATACAAAAAAATGACGACGTTTAACACAACGATGGGAACAGCCAAAACGTTAGGTAATTAGCCAGTATGTCACATTCTGTAGGTACACAATTGTTGCGGCCAAAGGCTAAGCAAAGAGGTAACGAATTCGTGTTAACCGCGCGGTTAAAAATAATCGCATACTGGTGTTACCACAAAGAAATATAAAACTTTACATTCCCCAGTACAACAAAGGTGCCCTGAACGGAGAAATTACGGAGAAATAAATTCAAAGTAATAGAAACAAAAGCTTGGGCACAAAGCTGCAATTAGACCAATAATAACTAATGGCATTTAAGGTGGAGCGACAATAGCACAATAAGACATATACGGGAAAACAACCAATGTGTAGAACCTCGGAAAAATACTTTGGAGAACAAGATACGATTGAATTACTGAAAACAATATCAGTGAGGAATACAAAGCAAAAACAAATGAACACATGGAGCAACGCGCGAAGAAAGACGTGGATGGACCACATAAACAGAAAAGAAGACAACAGGGGGCAGAAAATTTCTAGAGACCGGTGCCCACGAGAAAAAAGAAATTCCGGACGACGTAGGAAGAGATGAATAGAACGTGTTCCAGGAGACTGAATTGGAAAAGACCTGGCTGAAAGCTTTCTAGTAAAAGTGGACATAATCCATGTTTGACGACCTTCCCGAAGATCAACACTTAAACTAAGAATGCAAATGCGATTACGGAGGTTCTTTTCTGCTCCAGCACACACCAGTGCAGTTGAACCAATGTTCCCGATCCGCGGAGGGTCTGAAAACAAACGGAATAGCAACTACGCCCTTGTATTGCGAAGTGAGCAGCACACAAAAGCAAATGGGATGCTCCAATGCCATCATGCAAAGAGATTTCGGATGAGCAGGTAGGGACTTGAAAAAAACCCACACTTCCGAGGAATCGAGAAGACGAACGAGAATCTTTTTATTTTAATGTACAGGCCATTACGCTCCATTAGGAACGCAACTAATAACTAATATTCGTTATTTAAATGAAAGTCAATATATTATTTCATTTTAAAAATAGGAAACAAGGACCAACATGTCCGTCAGCGACTTCAAAGTTCAGCAAGAGATATCTCCCCCGACGCGTAATTGAGAACACAAGTTGTAACGAGCAAGTACTGACACGTCATTTTACCCGACAGTGAAACGCAAGAGCGGGAAGAACCGAGAGAATTTAAACCCAACAGATTTTATTGCCAGCGTTAGACAACCAGCGAAAATTTTTTCAAATACAGTGGTAGAGGAAATTGGTCGCAGCCGCCTCCACGATATAATACGTAGTTGAGAGAATGACAGGCGTGGTAGGGGCCTAAATATATGGAGGGGAGAGGGCATCATCTACATATTACCTAGCGTGCCGCCGCATGGGCGTGGGGCAGGGGGTGTTTGGCACCAGCCGTGTGAAGAAGTAAGGTCTTGGGAGGTGAAGTGGGGACATGTATAGCGGGAGTGTATTTTAGTAGAGCTCAGTTTTTACGGTGGTCGCTTTTTGTGCGCGGTAAGTACGAGTTTTTGTATACACCTATCTGTTCGGTAATGTATCTCTCTTATTTTATCGCTTCTGTCAGACATGGAGATGCAGTGCGGCGTCATGATAATATTCTCTGTGTCGCTCTGAAACACACCAGTTCTCAATTTCTCAAGCAACCTAAGCCTAGCGTATAGCCTCCGAGTCTCTAGGGGCTTCCACCTTAATCCCTCTAAAAGTTATGAGACACTATAAGTTCGTTCGTAGCAGTGTTTAGCGAAGCGCGCTGCTTTCCTTTGTATTTTATTAATTTTTTTAGTTAAATCTTTATGACCAGGGTCCCAAATGCTCGCGGTGTATTCGAGGTGTGGCCTAACTAGAGCGAAGTACCATCTCACTCTGACTTTTTCATCCGAGGACCTTCCTAATATACGCTTAACAAACCCTCGTTTCTTTAATTCTGTGCTGCATATCTTTTGTATGTGTGTTCCACACGATATATCAGAAGTTAAGGTAATTCCAAGATATTTAACTGTACTTGAAGATTTTATGTTTGCTCCACCCTCAGTATAGGTATGGCATTTGAGTGATGACTTTTGCAGGAACATAAGGTATGAATCGCAGCCAACTGACCATATTTGACTTGAGAGGGGGGACTCATAGCGCATAGCACGACAATGTGTACGATCAAAACGAGGATAATTCAAAATACGCTCTTATTTTCAGCAACAATTATAAGCATAGAAGCCGATCTAAATAGTTTGGGGTTAAGGAAGCTTCTAAATTGTCGTGAATTGAACATTTCAATGTTGGTAATAAAGGTTTGTGACCTGTAGATCCCAGGTGGTAAAACGCGAAGGCTACTTTACTCCATCGAGCGGAGCTAGTTTTGTACAAAGGAACCTTCCACTGCAGAGAGCCTTCTGCACACCCAACATACTGTTTCGCTGCCGCTATTCTGCGAAGAGTAACTATGGGAGGTTTCCGCCATCTAATGAATTCTGAAGGCCGGGTTTTCTCAAAACAAGCGCTTCAAGTCCAATGCCACGGACAGATTAACGTGCGGAAACTTATCTCCAACTCACAACAAAACTCCAAAAGACTACACTACTCTTAATGCGACCTCCACATGGCGCCAGTGTACAGATAGGCATTGCAGCAAAAAGATACTCCACCATTTCCACAGCTCGAAAGAAGGATCTTTAGATGGAATGCTTATACTCTTCTGACCATGCAAAACGCGAATTCCTTTAAAAAACCACTCCCTATGCTCTTATTCTACCGATTGAATGTTTATTTAAGGTCTATGAAAATTCACCAGATTTTTACACGTGCAGAGCTCAATCTTTCCCAAATATTTCTTTCTACATTTCCACAGTCCTTTCCTTATGAGGCCTCTCCATTAAATCCATTCTCTTAGATCCCTTTCCACGCTTGCTCAACATCCATCCCTCAGTCACGGTCAGGAGCAACCCATCTCCCCTCATTACCCCTTCCAGCCTCCTGATCTCATTCGAAAGTTTCTTTTCCTCGACCACCACAGCAAGCACTTCCTCGTTAGTCTTCCTTTCTGTCCACCGCACCTTCTCCATCCTCCTCCACAGCCACATCTCAAACGCCTGCAGCCTATTCTAGTCCACGTTATTGCCCATGCGACGCCGCACTCCACATCAAGATCTTCACGAGCATAATCAATAAATGTACACAAGATGGTAAGAGATAAAGAGGGGAATTTTCAGGGGCTAGCAATAAATTTTTAAGACCCGAGTCCTAAAGAGAGGAATGGTATCCATCTTGGTGCACTTTTCTTTAGCCCGGCGAGGGAGTTATAGTATCGAACGGCGAAGCATTTCTCCCGCGCGAAGTGATCCATCCAGCTTCTTCTCCTTCGCAGGGAATTCGCCCCTCGAGGATAAAGACGAGCCCTTCATCCGTCTCGCCAAACTCTTAGCAAACGCAGCCGATAGTCTTTTTTTTAAAGTCTGAAAAAATATTCGGAGGAATAAAGCCGCAGAATGGCGCTGGCGATGGAACAGCAGCGCCAGCGGCGGGCATTCGAGGTATTCCATTCAAGTATGTATTGTCGCAAAGAGGAAGCTTTTTATGGCTGACATTTTTTTCCCACGCGAAACGCCGCCACTGAACCCCTAATTGTTTCAGCCTTACCCTCTCCAGGTTACGCATGCATCTGCATCCGACCCAAATAACGCAAACGGAGCGAGATAAACCCACGGCCAATCTGTACAAACTTTCGCAATTCTTTGATGACCCAGCTGCTGAAGTCAACGTATTTAGCTAGTTCTGGGAAAATGTCTTCTATAGACGCAATTGAGCCTTCTTAAAAAGGTATTTTCAAATTATATCACTTGTGAGAGGAATAAAGTAAAAATGACAACATCCATGATGTATTAATTTGCTATATGTGATGGACATAGACTAAATATACATATTTGAGGTTTTAAATCAAAATTTTCTCACCGTACGCGATGAATGTCCACAATCATATGCGAAAGTTTTTTCGTGTTCTTATGAGGATAATTATGACGAGTGATACATCCATTTTTTCATTAAGAAACTAAAAACCATTAATTCTTGACACAATCTGTGCGTCATAGATTTCTTATTACCAATACCAAAGAAAGAGATTTTTTTGCTTCATGCATCAAAAAAAAGCGGCAGATATTTCCTTATCGTCAGAGCGATAGGATATTTTTTCTTTGTAATGAGTATATCTTGATATTGAATTATATGTGCAGTAGAAACTTGCTCAAACTAATGTAATCCCAACCTAGTTGTCTTACCGCCTACTTGCAGATAGTTAGTCGCGGTGGCCTACACAGGAGTAGAAATTCAGAAACTTCTAGCGCAATACTATAAAATATTATCAAATTCAAGAAGAGCTACTGATAAAACTAGATGTGATCAAGGGGATGAGTCAAAACCCGCGGTTTTTATATTAAGGTGTTTAGAGCGGTAACCGTGAGTTATAGAGCGCACATTTTAGTGACTTTTAAAGGAAGTCAAAAACAATTCTTGGACCACATTTCACTAATGCATGTGTAACATTTTAGAGTTTTTGCCTTAATTAAAATATTGCTATGACTTGGGTTTATGGCGCGGAATCCGACTTTTTAAGCGAAGATTATACGTTGATACGTGTTTTTTACTCGGTGTGATACTTTGATAATTGATAGGAACCGTTATAAAAAATTGAAAAGTATGATTTCGGGTTTATAAATAAATCGGTACATATGTAATCGAATTATTTTTAAACATACGTCAAGTGCAATAATGCTAAGTGTTAAAACGGCATTAACTTGGCCAAAGAAAAGCAAATCGGTAGCATGTAGTTATTGTTCTTTAATCCATACTTATGCCTAATTATTCGCATACAGTCACAAGTATACGTGTGCAAAGCTTCTCGCAAATCTATACAAAAACGTAAATAGCTCCTCCACCCACCTTTGGGGTATTGATATTTTAGATAAAATTTCACGTCATCAGAAAATACTTTTCTGGAGTGGACATTGATACTGAGCACGTAATAAACACCATTGATCTCACCATCTCATTCTTCCCTGTTGATAAAGCCATTTCGTAAACATGCACCATAAATACTATGTATAGTACGGTATTTTTGATAGTACAATCAAGTTCACGACATAGAAACGTCTGCATGTACAAAGAGTACCTTCTCTTCATTTTACACACTTTATTAACAAAGAGTGAAGTGTGTCGCTCGAGACGAGAAAATAAATCAATTTAAAAGTAGTTTTTTTAACAATTTCAATGTATTAATAATGGTAGAATTACATATTTTAACTGCATAGCTATTGTTGGCTGATGTTTTTGTTGCTGGTCTCCTGCATCGAGTTTGTAACCCTGAAGAAGGAAGATTTTCATTCCAATACATTGGCAAAAAAAAAAACGAATAATTTAGCTTTAGTCCTACTCTCCATATATAATTATTGCTGAAATAATATCACCCGTGTCACATTGAAACACGCCTGATCTGAGTTTATCAAGCTAGCCAATCCTGCTGAAAGTGGCTTCAAGATAGAATATTAGCGTACCTTCATAATTTTAATAATTGGCCAATGAAAATTATATAAACATTTTATAGACAGAGGATTTGAATAACTGACATGGCTGGAAGTATATGACGTGAAAGAAACTGAAAAATATTCTAGATTTGGACTCCTTCAATTAAGGAATATCCAAATACCTATCAATCCAAGAGCAGAATATGTAAGGACGATGATATAAATTTCGTCCAATAGCTTGAGCATTGATAGGGATGATTATCAGATTAGGTGCAGAATTGCATAAATTTATAAGTATTATCCAAAAAATATTTCCAAGGAAGATCTAGTTGCAGTTGTATGAAACTGAATATATGATTCAAATCAGCGTATTACGAATAAAACTGATAAAAACTTAGCAATGTCCACTGGATTTTATTTACACATTTGTACCTGATGATGGCGCATTAGCGTCGAAACGCTTTGTACCAATAAAAATCCAGTGGACATTGCTAAGTTTTTATCAGTTTTATTCATTTTATTAATAATATTCCACAACATCTGCCCGGACTTCGTTGAATTTATCAGCGTATTATGTTCATGTGATGACTCCGAACAGCTTACAGTTATTTTCAAAAGCAATAAATTGTCACCAATCCACGTTAAATGTATTCAATACAGTTATTATTCAAATGCCAATGAGCTCAATTCTCCAACAGAAGTACATATGATGACCTTCGAATATTTTTAAACCATATTTAAATATCGACATATCATAGAATGGAGTTTGTAGACATCATTAATTGGTTTTCTGAGAATCGTTCTCTGTGTTTAAAATTGTAGCAAGAATAGTGAAATTCCTTTAACCACACAATGAATGTCCGTGAAATAAATCAGGGAATGACAGCACCCTGAGGAGCTTCCGGTGGCTCCCAGCTTGGGCTTCCCGGCCACATTCTCACACTGTCACGAGGAGGTTTTACGAAAGCGGTGCCTAGAAGCGGTGCCTAGAAACGCTAGTCCCCTCTGTCGTCGTCCGCGCGACCATGACACTCTTTCCAAAGCGCCGCGCGGGAACTGAGCTCAGGGGACTTAATAAAGATCCGTCGGAGCGAGTAGCCTTTTATCTTCCTCGCTCGCAAATCCCAGAGTTCAAGGCTCCTCTCTCCTAATGGGAGTTGTTTTTAAGCGAGGCGGCCGGGCGGATGAGCACGCACACGCCCCCCTGACGGCTGGAAACGAAAGGACAGGCACACGGAGACCACTTCCCTGGATACGCTTTAAAAGTTTCACCCCTCCGTGATTTCCAAACACGATTTCGGAGCTGTCACGTGGAGGGAGTGTAAACAATAGAGATGGAGAGAGAGAGAGATAGGGGGGCAATATAGTTCGGGACTTCCACCACTCAGGTGGCTGGGGTCTGAACCGCTCGAGGTGATTCCGATCACGTGACTAAGGAGTTGCGCGGCATAGCCGCGAAGGGTTCGCGATTTTGACTCATTTTAACTACTTACGGTAATTTGAACGAAATATCATTTTAACCTAAAAATCAATGAATTTGGTATCATTTTCAAGAAACATATCTCACCTATCCAATGACACCAAAAATTCTACCCCCTACCACATTACTTTCGGAGATATTCGCCAAAAAATACCAGTCCTTGTACATGGGAAATGGTACGTGTATGCACTCCAGAGAGACATTATTTACAAAATGAGGTATTTCTAATACTAAGATGTCATAAGATGTCATAAAAAACTAACAGCGTATAGTTTGTATGTTTTCTCAACTACATTTGAAAATTAATCATATTGTCACTGCAGTAGGTTCTTGAGTATCACAAAAAACCTTCCGTTTTGAAGGAGTTTCAAACGCACCGCGCGAAAAAAGAGTCAAGTTAAAGGCTTATTTAGATATTTTCATTTAATTACTTACAATTTATGTCATATAAAACTATATTATTGCACCATTAATAATGCAATATTGAATTGATGTGTCTTACAGCTGGTGAAATTAAAACGGATGATTCGAATCTGGTCTCTATTATGACTAGGGAACTATCTCGCTCCGACTACCTTAATGAAATTTAAAATTTCACGCAGCCTTCCCGATCGAGATTTTCTCGCGGGAATATTGTCGGTGGAGTTGACTATCGCAGTGAGACACACAATAGACATAATGTCAGACTAGATATTCCTTAGGGAAAAATTCACCAAAATCTCCAACCACTCTAGTAAGGAGAGTACGTAGGTATTTTATGCTTCTGAGAATCGTTCTTCTCTGTAGTTTGAAATTTTAGCGCCTAATAGTAAAATCCCTATGCCACACTATGAAAATAGCGAAAATTAATGTATATTTTGGAAATAAATAATTTTTACCTGGGGTAGACATATGTTAAATAAAGCACTTACGGAAACAGTGATCGCCCATTGTGGCCTGTGGCTGACCGAAGTCAGAGCCGTATAATGTTTTCGACGTCATAGCGTCGACAGTTGTCTAGTCCACAGGACACATTACGGGGAAATAGGCAGCAACCAAAACTTACCCTGTAAAGAAAAGAAAATGAAAATTAAGTTATTCAGACTCACTCGAGAGACACAGACAACTTTTACTAAATCCACCAATTACATCATCGGTGTAAATATTTCGAGAATTTTCTGACTAAATATTCTTCTCAAGCGTGTTTGCGAAGCAAATATTAATGATCTGCTTTATGTATATGAAGTCTTTGGGGCCATAATCACGCAGACTTTGATTATTTCCACATTTGATCAATCCAACAGGCACAAGCAGTCGTAAAACCATTCAGCACTGTGGAAAAAAACAGGCCTCTCCCACTTAATTCGTAAAATCGCCATTTTCACAATAACTATATCTTACGCACAACTGTCTCCTGAGCTCTTAAACCATCTCAAGTTATGAATGTGTACAATCCACTGATGCAACGTTGGAAAAGAAGAATCATAAGCTGTATCATCAGCTAGAAGCAATATTAGCAACTACTCTAATCAATTTTGTTGATGAATCAACGAGAAGCAAATGTATGATAGAAAGGATTGGGTATCCAAAGGAAGGAACCAAAAGAAAGTACAAAGAGAAAAATACCATTAAGAGGTAGGTTTTTTACGTGACAATATTTTCAGCAACGTTTTTATTAATAGTTGATTACATTTTAAAATAATTATTATACAATAAATTGGTTAAATGGAAACACTGAAATAATTAATTACGTGGTACATTAAATTTGATGCATAGTATAACGAAGCCGCGTTATCTTTGCTCCAGTGGGCATATTTTCATTTTTTCGGAGAATTAGAGCATGTCCTCAGTGGTAGTTTTATAGTGAATATAAACTACAGTGATCCTATTACCGTCAATGGAGAATCTAATACTGAAATCATTTTAGGTAGGTAGCATTCAATTCTCACGTCTTTCCCTTGACACTTCAGAGTCAAATTCCTCTCACAAACATGTACCACCTTCCAACACGTTTCTGTTAAGTGGACGAGCAAAATATATTAATATAGTCCGAGCAAAATTCATAGTTCCCTAGTCATGATAGGGGGCATATTCGCATTATACGTTTTAATTTCACCAGCTGTAGGACACATCAATTCAATATTGCATTATTAATGGTGCGATAATATAGTTTTATATGACATAAATTGTAAGTAATTAAATGAAAATATCTAAATAAGTCTTTAACTTGACTCATATTTTCGCGCGGTGCGTTTGAAACTCCTTCAAAACGGAAGGTTTTTTGTGATACCCAAGAACCTACTGCAGTGACAATATGATTAATTTTCAAATATAGTTGAAAAAACATACAAATTATACGCTGTTAGTTTTTTACGACATCTTAGTATTAGAAATACCTCATTTTGTAAATAATGTCTCTCTGGAGTACATACACGTACCATTTCCCATGTAAAAGGACTGGTAGTTTCTGGCAATAGTCTCGGAAAGTAATGTGGTAGGGGGTAGAATTTTTAGTGCATTGGATAGGTGAGATATTTCTCTTTAAAATGAGACGAAATTCATTGATTTCTAAGTAAAATGATTTTTCGCTCAAACTACCTTAAACGTAGTTTCAAGTTTACAGACGTCTTAGTGACATCTTGAATTTCTGACATCTTGAAATCCTGACTGATTTCGTATACATTTGAATTCTTTGCACTAGAAAATGATTACATTAGCCTTCTGATGCGCTTAAAATGAAGGCATTTCCTGGGAGGAATGAAGTATGATTTGCCAAAAAATGTTAAGCCCAGAGAATAAGAGAAGAGGGAGATCTGACATATTTCACAAAAAATTACTTCTTTTAAGTAGCGCGCGAAAGTAAACTTCCAAAGGGGAGCATTTAACGCACAACACGCATGATAGCGACTACGTCAAAGTCTGCGCAAATCCATCGCAAAAGCACTCTTTTTATATTTCCAAGAAGCTCCGTCTCTCCCTTTTGGATTCACTCAAAGAGAGAGGCAGAGGCGAGATTGTCAATAATTCATATCGCCGCAAACATTTGTCTTTCCCCTTGACTCTCAGTCAGCCTTTAATCCCGCCATCTCGTGACTTCTTTGTGGCAGGGAAACCTCCTTTTTCCAAGTGAGCCCCTACATTTTTCACGGTGAAGATTAAAGGGAAGAGCGATTTTTTTCTAACTGCGGTTGGTCTTTTTCTTCTTCATCCACTTCATTCGATTGAATAAAGCTAATTTCACTTAACCATACAAATCCCTACCTGGCAGTCACGAGCGAGGACACGCGAAGGTCGACTTAATATCTTCAAGATACAGCATCTCATATTGAGTCGTTTTTCCAATGCGTTGGAGATAATCGATGGAGACCAGGTCTCCGGCCGTCCACTCCGTCTAATGTATACAAACAGAAAATCTACTTTGTAGGAAGAAAACTAAACGGCAGTGAATGGAAACGCCCCTTCCTCACTGCTGGCAAATAATACGCGCTAACCTACAGACATTTCCTACATATTTAGGGTGACATCCGGGTTACCTGAAAACAGCGTGATCGGCGAATTATTATTCCTTTGACTAGTTTACAACAGCAAATGGCAATGAGAGGTAACGTGACTTCATAATTGACGGAAGACGAACGATAAAAGTGAACGCAAGACATCAGTTCCGAGATGGTTTGGGTGACAGCCTCACACGAGGAAGAAGCGCATTAGGTCCCCTTCATTTCCCTTCATCAGCGCAAACGACATTATTTCCAGAATTTCCAGCTATGTTAGGTTGCTTGATGATAATGAAACCTATCGAGAAATGACCATAATCACGGGAGCTGACACTCCTTTACTTGTTAACTGGAACACTAATTCTTTCATCCCTTCACTTCCCTGCTAAAAAATTCCTTAGAAGCTGTTCTGTAGAACGTAAGGAATTCTACAGAAATTGACTCTTTTTCTCCAGAACTAGTTCACATTTCAAGGATCTGTACAGAACATGAGAGCCTGACTCTACAGAGCAAAATAACTCCTTACAAGCTGTTCTGTAGAACTTCAGCAACTCTACGGAAATATGTGAGATTTCTGTTGACCCAGTTCCTTTTCTAAGGACCTATATGGAGAGTTGTAGGGAATTCCACAGAACGTCCTAAGAAATTCTGCATAGCGTCATAAGGTATTCTGCAGAAAATCATAAAGTATTCAGCAGAACATCGTAGGGAATTCCGTAAAATGGTGTTTCAATACTTTAAGAAATATCTACAGAACTTCTTAAGAAATTCTGTTGATGTATTTATAAGAAAACTGTACAGAATTTTTTAGCAGGGTTCCTTGATTCCTTTTTCACATTTTTCCTTTTTTTTAAGTTTATGAACCCCAAATACTGACCGAGGCGCGCATGGCAGTGTTTAAGTGATTGCCAGCCAACATATCCGATTTTACTACTACTCACCGAAGTGACACGTTCAGCATGACGTATTTTTCTGCCGAAAAAAAGCCGACGAATGCTCAGTGGATTATTTAATTAATAATCGTAAAAATTTATAGCCACAACCACAAAAATGGGGCTTTCTTGCATGAAGATAAACAGAGCAAGCCCCAAGATTAGTAAGTACGCATATTATTAAACGAAGGATGCCGCAGAATTTTTCCAGGCAACCGGCCCCGCCTTCTTCCGCGCACCGCGTGCATAATTAAGAATGATGGCACCGCCTCCCAGTTCTCTAATTAAAAAAAATCCTGGACGCGCCGCACGCAGCAGTGATAAGAAATGTAAAAGGGGAAGGCTAATGTGACAAAACTAGAAAAAATAAAAGAAACTCCATTAGGCACGCTTTTACAGCCACCATGGACGGAGCAATCCGCTCGCCTTTGAAATGGTGACTTCTTAATAAGTTGAGTGCAAAGCAGCGAAAACAACCCGGGAAAAGAGTGAAAGGACTATATTAAATATGCCGATAATTAATCCATTTTGAAAGGATTCCTCATTCCTGTTCCAGAGTTTAGGCACTGATAAGATCCATTAATTTTAAGAAAGGGCGCGAATGCAAAGTCAAATTTTTGAAAGAAAGACGAATTCTAGGATACAAGTTTCAAGCCCAACTTAGTGACCTTGACAATGAAATACATTAATAAATGGTCGGTAGCGATAAAAAAGTATGGACTGTACTAAGTGATATATAATTTCGATGGTTATTATCTTGATATTTAAGTACGGTTATTGACGCAAGAGAGCATTACTCACATTCCATAAAAGGTAATTTTTACCGAATAAATAAAATTAACTTTTTTCTATTTTAAAAGCAACCAGGGTGAAAGTTTTTCAAACTGACGCCAGAAATTCAACCTTAACGAAAAATATTATTTTCCAACTTATTCTATGACAATTTAAAGTTTTCCTTCCATTTTATTATTACCGCGTCATCTAACGGCTGTTTCCAACGATTCCACCAAAGGAATGAAGAGATATAAAATAGCTGGGGAGGAAGACCAGTGATGGTGGTTTTATTCGTCTATCGGAGTTTCCTGAGAACTGACTCATCATCGCATTGCGGAGGGCAAAACGAATTGGATCGTTCATCACGGTCCGGATAAATTATTCCAGGACGAAGATTTCATCAGTGAGGAGAGCAAGATAATTTGAATATATTTAGATGAGGAAGGTCACAGGTAGGAGCGCCCTTTGACTGAGACACAGCTCAGCGACTCAGCCAACCACTGAAGTGAATCACATTTTCCTTGATGGGCACCACTCGCCCAATCGAGTAGAATGAACGTGTTTCAATTGAGAGACTGCATGGATGGCTAGGATTTTTGCATATCTACGACGATTCGTCGGTTATTTTGACCTAAGATTCATGTAAGGAAGCGGAATGTTCCGTTTGAATTATGTTATATAAAAAGATACCAAACCCATTTCACTCTTGAGTCTTTCTTTTTATATTTTGTCTCATTTATAAGATAGCGAAGGATAGAATTTTTTACGCATCAACTGTATACAACGGGATCGAATATCAAAACAGCGTTAACACCACGATGCCAGGTGATCAAGTCAAAGAAAGCAACAGCAGCTTGTACTTGGAAAAAAGGTGATAGAGCCAGAGTTGGAATTTCCTTCCATTGCAACGGGGAATCTTCCGTGTAAAATTTCCATTTTAAGGGAAGATTTCACCTCCATTACATCAGTTGGTAACGTCATGGTCATTTAGCATAAACTCCGTTCTACCGTTCTATTTACATGGTTAGTATGTATGACGAGGTGCAGTCTTTAGGACTGCTTTGGACAGCCCTGCGTTTAATAACAACCGATAACGGTTCTCTCGTTTTATCTGGAATCATTAGCAATGAGCAAGTAATTATTTTAAACATAGCTGTTCTGGATTGAATACTATTTTTTTAGGAGATGAACCACGAATACAGAGGGTCAATGAACAATTATGAAGAACTTGGAACTGGAACTCATAAAAATTTGCCTGGGGTAAATAATATCTCATGTGATAGCATTGGACTTCTCATAATAGACTGCAATAGGATTATAGCCATTAGAATAATTAGAAATCTAGAAATTGATCACGGAGGACATGTATTACATCTCGGAAGCAATGAAAATATACCTAGTAGAATAAGTTAAAGAAATGCATTGTGCAACAGTCTAATTTACATCCGTAAGTCTTGTAAAAAAACTGTAAGATTACAGGTATTCAAAATGTCAAATTTACAAATTCAGCTGTCACCAACAGTGCCCTCGATTTATACCATGCCAAATGTCTTCATATTTGGCCCAATTCACTTTTCAAACGTAAGTATAAATAAACAGTGGATAACTATTTATGGCAATTAATGAGATCAGTTTATCTCCGCAATCTCCATTTTCTCGGTGATCTTGTTTATGATTATCCATTAAGATTGAATGAATGCAGGTAAAATAAAATTTCTTACAAGAATATGAAAAATCTGGACAGTAAAATTTCCAGGAATTTTAGAACGATGGAGACATGGGCATTTCCGGACATATGGAAAGCATAAAGGTGTAAATAACAGAATAAATAAACTCTTTCTTCCATGGAACTTATTACATATTGCAGAACGCGGCAAGAGTATATCAAGATTGGACTAAATAAAAGTGAATATTAAGAAGAAAATTACACTGAAATCGGAGAGTTGGGCTTCTCTAACAGATGAGTAAGAGAAATGATAAAAATCATTTACACAGATCAAGAAACAACGTAAAAAATTGAAGAAAAAAATTAATTTGCGCTAACACAACAAAAATTGGTAAGTACTCTAATCATTGGGTACATTTTGAGGCATATATTCTATTTTACTATTTTTTAATGATGAGAGGAACTTTTCGACACCAAGAGAAAAAAATCCAATGGCCGTAGAAAAAGTTGATGGCCATTGGAGTATTTTCACTTAGTCAGCAAAAATGGAGGCTGGGGAGCTCACTTTACCGATATATAGTTGAGCTTGAGAGGAACCAAGAAATTACTGTCCGAATAAAAACGGGTTATGTGTCACAAGACTGCACCGCGTTCTGTGTGTTTGTTTTCAACTTTCATGACGTAGTTGCGATATTTGCCGCATAGTATAGTGCTACAAATCCAACGAGGTAGTGTTAATTTTTCAGCGTAGCAAGATGAAGTCACACTTATTCATCGCTAACATAGGGCTTTTACTATAAGCAATGAGTTTCTTTATCGATATTGCGGCAATAAATTGCAAGGATTAAAGAAAATATTCCATCTGGCGGATAAACCTAACAATTGAATCGAATGAAAACAATTGAATATTAATGGAAAATAAATAATTAAACCTGCAAAGAGTTGAGGAACAAATGCACTCAGAATTATGAACGCAGGATGCGTCCGGCTCATCAAATCATTTCCACCTTGAGTCGGAACAATCATATCTAACTGCTATGTAAGTACCCAAGGTTAGGATAAAAACCTCCATAACCTTAAGACAATGAGGAATCTTTTTCCGCTAGACTTTTTGAAGGATTAAAGCTTCGAGATTATAATCTAGGGGGATGTAAAAAAATATAAAAAGAGCGACGGTTATGAGGGGAAAAAACTTTTGAGGCGGCATGGTCTGAAGCGCACAAAATCCCAGTAACGGTAAAGTCACTCCGTGAGGAAGTGTAACGCCCCTCCCATGTTATTGTTATTCGCTTCTTCTCCCTTCGCTACCTCGAGATGAACCCACTGAGTGGTTACCACCGTTTGGCGGTTAAAAAGCGGACAGGTTGGTTGGAGAAGGTTGAAGCAAGCGTAACAGGTCAGGTGCAGTCGGGTGATTAGAGAGGCTAGCTCTTCACACAAGTTTGCCTGATCGGATACCGATATAAACTCGCCAGTATTCCGATACTGCAGATTTGATGAAGACACATCGCAACGATTATCAATATTTTTAATGCAGAAATGAAATTGATCAATTTTCCACAAAGATTAAATTTACTTCGACACGGGCTTCAATGTTTACACATCATCATCATCAGATCCCTTTATCTGCATTCTGCAAAAAAATCCACTCAACTTCCCACGAATCTTCGGATTTTACGAGATATTTTAACATTTTTTCCACGGACGGGTAGAACATGCAAATAGTGATCATTATATGGACGCTTTATTTATTGAATGACTGAGGGGTTTTTACATCTCAACAGCCATTTTTAACACGTGAGTTCAAATTTCAACAGGGTGATTTTTAACTATCGTGGACATGCTAACCTGTCGTTTTCGATGGCGAAAGAAAGAAAACTCTGGTCGATAAATATACCTACTGATCAAATTTCTCCGGCAAATCAATATAGTTGACCACAAAGCAATTTTAAAACGTACATACTTAAGAAAATAAGAGGCGGAAATACAGAATGATGCTCAATCATAAGAAAACGAAAGTGATTTGATATTCCAGGGCAAAAAATCGAGTCTGACCATTACAACAGAAGGGGACAAACTACAGAAGGTTCAAAATTTTCAATCTCGAAGAGTATGGCGAGGTAAAACAGGAATTGCATTAACCCTTTTACGTCAGGTGTGCCGAATTGGGCACATACCTCCAGAATCGTTGTCCCTCAGTAACCATGTAAGTTATTCCACTGCAGCCCATTGGGACGTTTCGGCACGCTCGTACCTAAATTCTAGGCTATTTTGAGAAAAAGGTTTTAAAAATGGATGGGCGTGCTTTAAATTATCTCCCTTGATTGGGATTTGGAAGGAAAAAAATTTTATCTTAAGTAGAAAAATTGTTGTCCATAAAGGGTTAATGATATTAGAAAAATAATTTCAGAAATAAAAGAAAGGAAGCATGAATTTGTAAAAGAGATAAATGACGGGGTTATAGTGATAGGATTTTAGGAAAGATAGGCGAAGAGGCTAAAACTAGTGTATGCCTAAGTTTTGCAGAAACGAGGAGTCTGAGGAAAGAGGACGAATAGAGACAGCATGTGTTTGAGATGAGGGTGAAGAGGAGAAAGAAAAAGGTGCGATGTACTGAAAGAAAGACAAACGAGAAAGAGTTAGGCATCCTGGAAGAGAAAACTGTGGGATAAGATCAGGAAGAGGCAGAGTAGGTGTTTGGAACACGTAATGAGGAGTGTAAGGATATTGAAGACCGGGATAGAGGGGAGGATATCGATTGAAAAGGAAAATAATAGGCTTGCGTTAATAATGATAATACCAATTATGTTCCAATCGACAGAGTTTTTTATTGGTACAACTATTTGCAACGCTATTGCGTCATCATCAGGTACCCCTGATGACGTAGCGTTGAAAATCCGTGGATTGAAACATAGTAGGTATTTACATTACTAATTCAACAATGGACTTCCACAAGGTTACTGCTGAAAGGATTGAATTCAAAAATAAGCTTTAAGGACGCAATGAAGACAGGCAGGACGTGTGCGGAGCTGAAGAGAAATGTTGTGAAAAGAAAGAGGCACCTACGGCAGTGAAAAGTTGAAAGACTTTAGCTTTCCTCCATGTGAACCTACCGAAATATGATTGGAGCAAAATTTACGGATAAAAAAGAAAAAATGCACCATACCAATGATATTTATTGGTAATTCTTTAACACTTAGCCTTGAAGTTGACATATATATTTCGTAATAATTCGGTCAAATAGGTAAAGATTTTTTACAAACGCGAAATAATACAGTTATCATTATTATAATTGCTGTAGACAAGTATCAAGGAGTCATTAAGTATTCAAATTTCGAAAACGACGCCTTTTAATGCAATTCCGAACAAATTTCGAATATCACATTGAAAACTCTAGTAATTTCTATCAATAAAAAATGAATTTCAAAAATATTTTTCGACTTAAAAGATAACTTATTAAAATAATCACCCACGATTACCGCTCCAGGCACCTTCAGCGGTAGATAACCAAAATTAAAAAAAAACCGAAGAACCTAATTATCCTCGACCATTGTACCAAAATATTTGACGAACCTGTGTCCAGGGGTGCGATTCTGTTTCTTCATAACGCCATAGCACCGAGACCAGGCGGTAAAATTGTGGATAGCTTCGCGAAAATGCAAATCTGGTTGTCAAATCTCGCGCCATTTTAGCTTTTGCAACGCTTATTTATCTTATTGTCGCAACGGTCCTGACGTCGAAAGACAAGGAATCGCGCGGGGCGCCTCGCTAGACACAGCAGACGCAATTATATCACCGCGTTGTTACAGCATGTAGAAACAGAATAGCCCCCTAGGTAGATAATTTCTAAAACATCAATATTTCCTCCATGTTTCCACCATTTTGATATTTTACAAAATCACTGATAAGGCACGGAAGAGCCTCGCAAGTGCGATTCGCTAATCCACGAGGATGCACCGAATGGTAGCTGATGCAGCAATTCCACAACGGAAGGAACATAATGGTGTAGGGATGGGTTAAAGGTCGCGCGAAATATGGGACTTAATTGGACGCCCCCGAGTGAGCAGCCGATGCATAACCCGTGGCCGGATAGGAATTTAAGGAGGGTGCACAGGATATTCCACTCGACCCATATAATTCACCTATGTAACGACCAGCTCGATTTAAATTAAGTGATTAGCGGTGAAAATAATTTTTGTCCATCGTTTATTCAGCTCGCGGATCTATTCCCAATGCCTAACGGTCAAATTTGGTTCAAAATAAATATGGAAAAAGACCAGGTTTTTGAAAACATTTTTTAACTTGAGTCACAAACGGATCAAAGGAGGATGAAATATACTGAAGAGGATAGTACCACTCCCGTGTATGAAGCGGAAATGCGCTAAGAAATGGGTACTTAGTAACTGGAAAACATTGAAAACACAAAGGACGTAAAGATAAATTCAACTGTTCAAATATGGGAAAGACACTAAATTCGAGAAAAACTTATGCCATTCGCTCTCTTTCAAAGAGATTTTCGGCGTGATCGAGGGAAAAATGATGTATAAAGGACAGTATTTTCCCGAATCCGTTTATTTTAACGTATTGTACGGAACACGTTTACTATATAATTGACAAAATTATTCGCAGATGCGGAATCTAGCAGCAGCTGTCGCTGTAAAGCGCATTTCTTGGTTATCACGAGGAAAAACTAAAGCATAAATATCGAATCGGATAGCAAGTAGCTAAACAAGGAACTAGTCAGTGGGATCTATGATACGACAATGGCTCGATGGTGATGAATAATATAACCCACGGCGTACGTATTTGAATCTAAACAGGGTTACGGCAGTGTAGAGGAAATCATTGATAATTATAGGAGAGTTTTATTGGCATGGCAGCAATAAATAGGATAACTATTTGACCAGGGCTACTCCGAAAGGGACAGGAGTGATGAGAATGAAAGTAACCCAAAGAAAGGAGCAAAGACACAGAGGATTGAATTGGATATTTGGGGAGGCGACCGACGGCTAAGGTCATATGCGCCATAGGTGATATGTAAGGGAGGAAGGGTGAATAGAAGTCCGGCGTCGGCATTAGCCTGCTCTTAAAGAAAGACGCCAAGGGGACCGAGGTTTAACGAAAGACACAGAGGAATATAGAAAGGAGTACAGACATACTAATGTGATAATGGCCAGTACAATTCTACATATTCATTTCGCTACATCACAACTTCACTCCTACCAAAAATCGGCTTTCTCCTTCTTCACCATGTTTGGTCGAATAATTTTTTGAGGAATTACGGTCACAGCACTTGACACGGAAAAATCATTAACCTATGAATAAAAAATCTGACACACACTCAAAATCTTAGTTAACTCATTGGTCAAGTGCTAATGACGAGCATATCCAAATCAGGTAAGGTGAAAACTATTAAGGTTACCAGATAATATATATATATATATATATATATATATATAACTTAGCATTTTACCAGAGCTTTGAAGTCAATGTTGCCCTAAATTTCACTTTGAAAATGTATTCTAAAAGAATGTTTTTTTGGATGCAGTACTAAATAAAGCCCCAAAATAATCTAATAATTAAAAAAATAAAAATGAAAAGGGTTTTGCTCATTCATGTATTATTCTTTAAAAATTTTTATTCAGAAAATCCTGAGACGTAAAAATCTACTTCTTCCTGGTTATTCAAAATTTTCGCTCTTTTTCCCGGTAGCGCATCATCCATTCAATCTGACCGCACACGCCGGCTTTCAGCGGGTCAGGAACGCCTGAAGCGTATCAAATTCGCAGCATTTACACAGAATCCCGGCGCCCACTTCCCAGCAAACGAAACAAGTTCGTCCCTCCTTCCTTCCGGAAGAGAGAGAGAGAGATATGCAGAATTAAAAGGAAAAGAAGCAACAAAATAACAGGTGCGTGCTATTTTTTCATCACTTTCCGCTCTGTTGACGTCACCGCGATGACGATCGGCCGTGTGCAGCCGAGAGGGATTCACCACCGGCTCGGCTCACCTGAAAAAAATTCCGACAAGTGAGCGTTAGCAAGCGCTCGCCAGAGGCGGGCAAGCGTCTGTCAGCGGCCAACCAAAGCCTCGCGAGCCTCGCTTGCGTCATCTGCCGTCGACGCGCGGAGGGAATCCCCCCCTTCCCCCGAAAATAAAGGCGGAGGAACTTATTTCTGGTCCTCGCGCCCGCCCTCAAACCAAACTTCTCCAGCTGGAACTGGAAAGAGTTTTATTCTCGCCTTCCCTCATCACGCTTTCCTCTACTATCCAGGAAATAGTTGGAGTTTCATTCTCAATTTCCAGGAAATTAAATTCGGATTCGGAGTATTCAGGATGAGATTGGATTAAGAAGTATTGGCTATTTAAGGTAGTTTGAGCGAAATATCATTTTACCTAGGAAGAAATTTTTTGGTCTCATTTTAAAGAAAAATATATCACCATTCCATTGACGCCAAAAATTCAACCCCTTAAGATATTACTTTCGGAGGTATTTGCCAAAAAATTCCAGACCTTTTACATGAGAAATGGAACGTGTGTGCACTCCAGAGAGACCTTATTTAAATTTAGGAGGAATTTCTAACACCTAGATCTCGTCAAAAAATCAACAATCAAAAAACAACAATTTCTCAACTATTTTTGAAAATTAATCATATTATCACTGCAGTAAATTCTTCGGGATCACAATAAACATTCCTTTTTGATGGAGTTTCAAACGTACCGCGTGAAAAAAATGAGTCAAGTTAAACTTATTTAGACATTTTCATTTGATTACTTACAATTTCTGTCATGTAAAACTATATTAGTGCACCATAAATAATGCAATATATAATTCGTGTGTCTCACAGCTGGTGAAATTAAAACGCATAATTTGGATATGGTCTCTATTATGATTAGGGAACTATGTCGCTCGCACTACCTTCAGGTCTATTCAATGGGTACTTATTGGATTCATTGAAAATTTCAGATAATTTTGGTTCAAGTGTTACACGGAGTTACTTTTACACGAGACAACATCTGAAGAACTTGTCGAAGGACGATATAAGAGGTACACAATTCGAAAGAATAGGTCCAGAAATTCACTCTTTCCACTAGCCGCTAGAGATTATAGCAAAATTAGCGTGATTCTAACAGAGAACACACCAATGAAATACAACTCACCTCTTACGTTTACTCTCCTTTCCCTCATTTCTAATACTTACCAAGGAAAGTTGGAGTAAAGATGCAACGAAAATATAGGAAAGAAAAAGATGACGGCTAAATTCTCATGCTATGATAAGAGCCGCTGCAGAGGCGAGCGGCAGAGGGTGTTTGGACTCCAGCTTTGCAACGTGAAGAAATAGGGAGAGCAAAGGGCGAGATTAAAGATGAAGCGTGAATACAGTGTCTCTCTGTAACGATCTAATGATAGGTCACCAATGGTGAGAGGAGAGTAGAACTTATTTTACCCATCAGTCCTTTGCACCTGTCTTTTTTACCCTTCTGATGGTTCAAGAGAGTTTAAAATATGTGGGTCGTGCGGGATTTCAACCCAGCTCACTACTTGCAGCTAACCCAGTAGGCAACAGCTAATCGCTACAACACCGACGTTGTTAAAAGTTTATTAGAAGTGGGATTCGAATCGAAAACCTCCTGATTTTACAACATACAAACAGCGGATATTAGTAATCTATGGATAGAATGTATGAGTAATATTTATTATCATTAGGGGTCTACCGATTCATTGACATATAGTATTCGACCAGCAGGATAAGTATGCTGCAGAACAGTCCTTATCCTTACTTCCCCATTTCAAAGGCATCTTTCTTTTCCTCACATTACTTTCTCGCCAGCTGCCCTCGCTTTAGTACCTTTCTATTGACCATAATACTTTTAAACACGGATAGAAGTCCATACAATCTTTTCTAATAACAAATTTCCAAGCCTTCGTTCTTTCTACAGTGACTTATAAATCAGGAGGTCCCGCAGAGTCCATTATCTTCCGCCAACAGCAAACATTTTAGCAAAATTATTAAACATAAATCAAAAACTTCCACTAAGATTGCGTTTTAATTTTCTAAACACCTTCATGCAAACAACATTTATAATATAATCTCCATTAAATGTTCCTCTTTATTTGCATTCTGATTCTTTCCTCTATTTCCAAACTCCATATGTTTTAATCTTTCAAATACAAGCTACAGGGATAGGGGTACGTACTTTGTAAAGCTTCAAAAAAGGTTCGAATTTTTTTTTAAATTTATATAGGGCAGTCGCATTTTGTTAGCGCGGAATCCAAAGTCATTCATTCTGGCACCTATATCTTTCCATTTACATTACGGTCTCCTGAATTTAACTTTGTATGGCTATGAATAGTTGTATGGCCTTTAGAGACGAACTAAGCAGCAAGTTTATATTTTATTATAATTTCAGCCGTCGTTAACTCTCCTCCCCTCGTACCAGTCCTTTCATTCGTCAGAAATTCAGCGGAAAATAAGTGGTGCCTTCCGCTGAGTGTGAACGTCGGGGTCTCCAACGTACGAGGGCTGCACCCGAATGCACGTAAAAAGGCCTTCAATCAGCATATGCCTTTTGCTCATTTTTAATGAGGAGAGGTTTTCCAGCCCTCGAGCTTCTGTGTCACCCTAACACATGACGCTCACAACACTATCGACTTCCCAGCCGCCCTGAGGGCACGAAGGAGTTCACGCACTCAAAAGTCGCCAATAAATTGTCCATCGCTCGTAATGGCATATTTGGGTGAATTGTCTCCTGCTTGTAAAACATGGCAATCAAAATTAACACTCCTCACTAATAAAAATCGAGTTTGACTTCGTGGCACCGTGTTAATACTTGTTTTTTCAAGCAAAACCATGAGAGAGATATTACTCTCTATATATTCTAAGTTAAACAAATTTCAATGATCAATATTACTATTGATATCTTTGTTTGTTTAATTTTGACCAGAATGGAAACAGAATAGTTTCCAAGAAACGCTTAGCTCTCTAACCCAATCACAAACATATTCATAACCGTCAAATGACTAGACATAGTGACACCAATACATTCCCATTTTAACAGAGCTTCCATAACTATTGGTCATTCAGTCTGGAGAATGGTTGACCCCAATCATCCATTCCTCCTCGTCTCCTCCTAATTTCAACAATCCCTGATAGTTCTTCTGTTTCGCTCTCGGTTTCACTGTTACTTCATAAAATCTTTTTTATCCCAAAAAATCATAACAGGAAGAATGATGAGGAGAAGAATGATGAATGAAGGATGAGGAGAATACGAGTAATCGGTAGAAAAATGAGAATCAACTCTTTACTCGGTGTTCTAGTAGTCGGAAGATAGATTTTGGCTCAGGTTCGACGTAGATCCCATAATGGCGGAGTCATCACATAACTCTCTTGACATAATTACGTCCCCGTCAAATTCTCCTCGTACTGCCAATCTCACAGATGCCGTTCTTAAGTTCCTCACACTAATTGCTCTTCTCTAAAATTCAAGGTATTTATGAGGCATTGTATAACTTCCCCAACATTCAACTTTAAATTGTTATGAGATACGCAAGCGTCCGAAATCTTAAGGTAGTGCGAGCGAGATATTTCTCTAGTCATAATGGAGACCATATTCGATTTATACGTTTTAATTTTATCAGATGTAGGACACATGAATTAAATATTGCACGAATTAATGGTGCAATAATATAGTTTTACATGACGGAAATTGCAAGTAATTACTTGAAAATATATAAATAAGTCTTTAACTTGACTCATTTTTTTTCGCGCGGTACGTTTGAAACCCCTTCCAAACGGAAGGTTTTGGTGATTCCGAAGAATTACTACGGTGACAATATGATTTATTTTTAAAAATAGTCGAGAAAACTACACACTGTTAATTTTTAACGATATCTAAGTGTTAGAAATTCCTCATTTGTTAAAAACTGTCTGGAGTGCATACACGTACCACTTCCCACGTAAAAGGGCTGGTATATTTTGGCAATATATACCTCGGAAAGTAATGTGGTAAGGGGTTGAACTTTTGTGTCATTGAAAGAGTGAGAAATTTATCATAAAAATGAGATCAAATTCATTGATTTCTAAGTGAACTGATTTTCCGCTCAAACTACCTTCATCATTATCTGGTGTTCTGCCTGCTGGCAGGTCCCGTACACCACTGCTGTCTCCATCCGCTTCTGTCCCGAGCTTCCTTCTTTGCTTCATCATAGCTGATGTTCTTCACCTGATCCATCAATTTAATTCTTCTCCTTCCTCTCTTTTTATTTCCTTCAATTGAACCTTCAAGTGCCACAGTTATTATAATTTTCCCTCTCATCACATGGCCCAAAACCAGTTTCCTTTCCTTTTCCTTATTTCCTTTAGGACCGATCTTCCTTCTTTTACTTTGCTCAAAACCTCATTTCTCATCTTATCTACCCATCTTACTTTTCCCATCCTTCTCCACATCCACATTTCATAAGCTTCTATTCTATTCCTTTCCCTTTTACCTAATGTCCACGCTTCACATCCATACATGAAAACGCTCCATGAATAACACTTATCTAGTCTCTTTCTCAGCTCCAGATCCAGGCTTATATTGCATAGCAAGTTTTTCTTCTGGTTGAAGGCCTCTTTTGCCATTGCTATCCTTTATTTTATTTCTGCAATACTTCTCCAGCCGTCAGTCCTCATCTTCCCTAAGTACCGGTAGCTTTTCAATTTTTCTATTACACCTTCATTTATTTTCACACTCGTACAATTTTCACAGTTTACTGGCATCACCTTTGTCTTTCCTAGGTTTATCTTCATCCCATATTCCTTCATCCCTTCTTCCAAAACCTTTATCAACCTTTGAAGTGATTGCATATCATCAACTAATATTACCATGTCATCTGCGAATCTTATACTTCTTATCTTCCTACCTCCAATGCTGACTCCTTCCTCTCTCCCATCAAAAGATTTATGGATCATGTCCTCAACATATATATTGAACAAGGTTGGCCAAGAAACTACCTTAAAGGAATGAAATGTTTGACAGGGGAGGACGGAGTGGAGAACTGCAGTAAATCATACTCCTGGTAAATGTCGGCTAACGATAACGTATCTCTAGCCACACGCGAAATTTGCAAAAATAAATGCATACTTTTGCGTATATTGCAACGCGACTGAGAACAGCGCTAGTCTAAACAGATTAAGGCGCATTGTGTCAACTCCAATGCTACGCTCTCCGTAGCTTCTTGAAAACTTGTTTTCGCAGGTTGGTCTCTGATACTCTGGCTATTCGGTTAGCCCTCTTAATGCGAAAAACACCTCAAAACCTAATAGAAGCCACCCCTGGTAGGGGACCCGAGCGAGCAAATAAACACCGCGGGCATGCTTTAGCCGCAACCTAGAAGAATTCTCGCATTCCACGACCCGGGGGCGGCCAAAATTTCCGCTTTCCTAATTCCACGCCTTAAAAGTTTTCGCGAAATGTTTTTAGGTAGAAAAGAATACTTGCTAATGTATACACACCACTTTATTTCTAAGCTGACTACATTAAGTTATCGCTCACCCATAAATGCGAAGATGAAGCGGTAAAAATATAGGATTAACCATCCAATGCATACGCACGAATACATCACAGATACTAGATCACAACTGACCAAAAGTACTCCAGGTTTGAATTCTATACATGAACTAGACATTGGCGAAGTTCACGGTATAAGTATTTTGTGGAGAGGACGAACAACTTTAAATTAAGCCATACAGTTTCTGCGTTTGAAAAACTCCTCTATATAAATTATAATTCCACGAATTTCCTCTGCGAGGATAAGGTACTCCTCCAACAGTACTCCTATTCTATACTTATGGGGATAGAAGACGTTAAAATACCACTCAATGTACAGTCCTTCTCTTGAAATATTTTCATTCGTCTTTTAAAAAGACATAATTTGAACGGAAAGAACGGCAATATTTTTTCCTCTTATCATTGATCATTGTCATTGCAACAAACTTCAATACTAAGCATTATTGCTCCTGAGATTAATAGCTAGTTCTTTGGTTTGTGTGCACATTTTGGCTACTCTGCGCATATCATACTCTACGCATGTCCAATTATACAGCTTTCTGCCCAATAAAATTACAGACCCCAATAAAATGATTTTTGGCACAAAATATGATTAAATTCTACCCAGGAATATAAATCCTACCAAAGAAAAATCACTGGAAGAGGAAAGTAGAGGTATTGAATACGAAAATTAAAAATCCGTAATATTCATGTAAATTAGTGGGCAGATAATCAACGCCACTAAATTTGCTGGGTTAGCATAAAATATAATTAATATTTTGTTGATAATTCATTCATGATTCTTCAACTTCCAATAAGAATATTTGAATCTAAACAAATCAAGATTCATACAAGAGTATGACAAAGGAAAAATATGTTGTGGTTTTTAGATGGACAGGAGAAACTTCGATGAAACACCAAAACATATTGATGTAGCAAAAGAAAACCTTCGGTCGATACATAGAAGTCTTATCGAAACTAATATGACGTACAGTACTTTGAACGAAATTATGATTTAAAAAAATTTGCAGTTGGATCGTCAAATTAAATTTTATGAAGAAAGGGGAATGGTTTTTCGGGTCTCCTTCAACGTTTATCCATTATTATGGACAGCATTTCTCCAGCGTTCCAGCTGTCTTCTTCAGGTCCTCTGAAGTGTGGATGCAGGGTTTGGTCCATCCTTCTATGTTATTCCGTTTTCGCGCCTTTGGGTGGAGGTGTGTCGTGATTGGTTCTACTGTTGGAGAATCGTTTCCAAGCGGTGGTGAAGGTGTAGCCGTCCTCTCGGTTGAAATTTTGTGGTGTTATCGCCATCTCTAATGATTCCCGTATGATTCTAGGAAAATAGCGGGCTCCTTTTTAATAGCTTTCAAACCCTGTATCCACACTTTAGCCACCACTGGAGAAGCCAGCTGGAACGCGGGCGAAATATTGTCCATAAAAAAATGGATAAACGCGGAAGAAGACCCGAAAAACTATTCTCTTCATCAAAAAAATTCCGCGTAAGCCTTCACGGAAACTTCATGAGGACAGACTTCAGCGGCACATGCTATTTTGTCAATTCTCAATGTTCACAACCGATTCAAATAAAAGGGAAAGTTTTCTCTATGTAAGTTACAGCCCCAAGGTACGTATCTAACATCTGGAACCAGTATTTTCAGCGAAATTTACCACCACCTGAGTGAAATATCACAGATACTCAATCTGAGACAAGGGGATTTCTCGAAAGAAAGCAAGGTATTGGGCGCACATGTGTCTTCTACAATTGATCGAGACTCGATGGAGCCACACCCCTCGTACCAAGATGAAGTAAATGTTTCCCTGTAACTCATGAGATAAAGTGCCTTGCTACAATCCGATGCGTGGGATTAGCAAATAAAACTACACCGGGCGCTACACGGGATATCGCACCCCAGGGCACAAAAAGAAATACACAATGGGACCACACCCTTTTTTCAATGGAATCCATGGGAGAGGAACGATTTCCTAGTCCACTGAGGAAAGCGAAAACTCTCCGCCACGTCTCCGGCTCCTTTAATCCTTTGACCTTTCCTGCAATCTTCAAGAATCTTACGAAATGGGAAATTAAAGTTCAAAGCATAAACAAAAAATACTGCGTGTCTAAACTCTTTCATTACCAAAACATATCACATCCAATCTTCATGTTCTATACTTTAAACATGGAGCCCTGCTAAAGCATGAGAAAAACAAAATAATAACCATTTGCTCCATTAAATTTTTGGACACATGCACTTGAAACGCACGCACCCTAATAAGTAAATGATTTGAAAATTAACAATTTAGGTTAACAGTTATGTTAAAAAATATAATATTTAATTTTAATAAGACGTGGATTTGTGGAAACTTTTGTAAATCTTCAAAATGGCGTATGCTTACAATCGCAGTATGGTAGCTTCCGCGCTTCAAATAATCAATTGCGCTGCAGTAGATGGGACTGGAAAAAAAAAATTTTCGAACCAAGACGAACGCCAACCAATTTCGCTATGAAATGCTGAAAAAATGAAATTATATAATCAGCAACCAAATATGTTTAGCAGGAATCTACACGAGTAGATAACATTGAAACACCAATCTGATAACGGAAGTGCCAAACCAAAAAGTACATGGAATAACTCAAATTACGCTTTTAAGGCTCCGCTATTAGAGAGCGTCCTGCGTAATGAAGTAACAACGAGAGATAGGGAACAGACGTCATAACCTCAGGATGAGCACTTTTTACCAACTGTTTGCCCGTCAGCCGATAGGTTACTGTCAATATCAGACGCTCAACAGATTCAGGCTTGGTGTGGTGGTTGGAAACCATATCTATCCAAATCCAATCCGCACATTACCATTGGCTTTTAAAGTCTGTCACGAGTTTCAACACAAAGAGTCATGTTCAGGTACAAGACTTTTTTGTGAAAGGAAAAAGGATGCCTTCATGAGGTAGAAAAATGAGTTGAAGATTGAAGTTGAAACTCAAACGTGTAATGAGATAAAAACTCCTGTGGAAAAGTAAGACTTGACTTTGGTTTCATATAAAACCCTTCATCACATAAACAGAAAAATATAGAATAAAGATTAGTGATAAGAGAGCCGAAGCTAAAATATAATGATGAAGCCAAGATTCACCATGGAAGTCAGATGACATAAACTGAAACAAGATGGATAATTTGTTAAGTAGGTCATTATTTTATAGAAAACGGATCAAGTCAATGACGACACGATGGGAGTAGCGTAGTCGCCTCCGAACTTCTCATGGATATGGGTTACACATAAGAATACAGTGGGCGTTCACACAATCCGAATTAGGAGCGAATATTCATCAACCCATTCCTACTTCTTCGGTCAGCAGCTACTGGGCACAGGTATAGGGAATTAATGGCTTTTATCTAGACCAGTGGTCAGCAAACTTAATAGTCAACAGAGCCAAATATCAGCAGTACAACGATGGAAATTTCTTTTAAGAGCCACATTTTTAAAAATTACATAGGTAGGTACATTGTTATTCACTTAATTAAGGTACTGCTAAGCTGGCCTTTGCTAAGAACGCCCTCAATCTGATTGAGGTACGTTCGCTGAGGTCGCACCCTTCCAACTTCGCCATCCACACTCGTCTTGTATACCTACTTGATTCGTCTATCTCCTTTCGTTCATCCTCTCTGTACGTCCAAACCATCTCAACATACCTTTCTCAATCCTCGACACTACGTATTGATTCACTCGAAAACGCTCCCTAAAATTAACTTAACAAACTTTACTTAAGTTTTAAGTCATATTGCTAGTTAAAATATAGTAACGTTAAAAAAAATTGTTATCAAACCTAAAAACGATATAATATATACATAAAATGAAGTAAGTGCGCTCCCGCACGTGGTATTTTGTGGATGAGCCACACTCAAGGGGCCAAAGAGCCGCATGTGGCTCGCGAGCCGAGGTTAGCCGAACACTGCTCTAGACCAGTCATGCAAGCCATTCTACAGTCTTCCTTAGTGATTCTACTAAGGCTAATAAGATGGGGACTCCAGGAGGATGGATGTTTGATGAACCGTGCGAAATTTCTTGATTAGATGGTATGGCATGTGAACCGGGATGGCCGCAGTAAATTGACAGCGTAGCCCGCCAGGGTGAGGAAGCTGTGAGTCAGAAGATGAGAAGGGGCCCGAAATGAAATTCTGAGGAAGATGAAACAAGGCGGACCACCATCTCATATGCATAGACAAGGGTGTCGGATGAGTGACTGATTAATTAAGTTCCAAGAACGTTTGAGTCGGCTCAGCGCGATGAGGCTTGACCAAATATGCAGATAGATGAGTTACTAGGTGAGATGATACAGCATATCGTACCCTCGCCCACTGCTTTCAATCTCGGTGTAATCAATTCCGACGTGGCTCGGTGGAGGAATTGTAACTTGCGAACGAAAGTTACTCAAATTTTCCGAAATTTTCATCAAGCCCTACGACGCAAAAAAACAACGGAAAATTATGTGAACCCCTGTGAAACTGGCCACATTTCAAGAAAAAAGTGATGGATTTTAGTATTCGGCATTTTCCTTCGATTTTTCTGACGGCCAAAAAATCTACCAAATTATTCGGATACTGTGTGCAGTGGAATTTGAATGTCTAAAAATACGTGCCTACGGCTATTTACGCTAACACCATTATTACCAGCCTATTCCATAGGGGGAAATTGATGTGGTGCGGTGGCTCATACATTAGTTTCCCATCCGTGGCCTTTGGCTCAAGTAACAACCGCCAGTAGTGGAAAATTTCCGTTAGGATTTCAAAATCCTGCTATATGAAGAGCACTTGTCCGTTCATCTGATCAGATGTCAAGCTGATAACTCCTGGGAGCCATTTGTTGGGAGTGGACAGACCGCGATAGGTTATCTGAACCCATCATATATTCCCCAAATAATCATTCCCATACCAACTTACACGTCCCTAATGTAACAAATGGCCAGAAGATTCAAACGTCTCCCTTAATTATAGTATGTACTACTAATAACTGGAGTACCCAGTGATAGTTTTGCCAAAAATACATCAAGGGGTGTGCAGCTTAAAGTTCCATTCGATATGTGGAGTGCTGCCCTCGACGATCTCCCTACAAAGGTCTTCCAATAGGAACAGTGATTTCAGTGAAAATGTCTTTCACTACCCGGATTGGAACGTGGACCCAAAGTAAGAACTCACGCCACCACATCACGCCAATTTCCAAGGAAAATAGAAAAATAAAATAGATCTGATAGAATGGTCGTTGGAGTTTGAGTAGGTTCAGTGACCACAGCACTTGTTCGAGTGTCCATATTCAAGTCCCAGTATTGGCCAAGACCTTTCAGTAGGAGTTTAACCTCAATCAGGAGCTTAGTAGAGAGTTTTTCAAAGAAGTACAACGATATGCGGATGACATATAGGCAGTGAATCCATTGGTGCCTAGGGTCAAAGAGCAGGTGGATTTCGAGTCCTAGGACTTGCCCCATCTCATACGTATGAAGTATTCTATATGAGAAAAACCTTTCAGCCATAACTCAGAGTTCGTTCGAAATATCACTGAAAATGTGAAGTACTTACAAACCACTTCTCTGGAGAAACTAAAGCTTTTGGCTGAGAAAAATATTAAACTAGACGAAGTTTAAACAGCATTAGTGAAAGTATTGGGAAGTTCGTGGGATTATTGCAACCGCTGTGACTGGTTGTGATTGTTGGTGCTTGTTTTTGATTAAGGAAGACTATGATTGGCTGTGATTTTTGGCGATTCAAGAACGTCTGCAATTGATTGAGGTTTTGCAGGCGGCTTCGTAGACCAACGGTGCCACATGTGCCGTACTGAACCTGATTCGACAAGAGCGACGGCCCCGTCCTTGTTTCGAGCAAACCGAAATCCCCTCAGTGCATACACCCAAACAAATTGGTTCACGAGAAATAATAATGTGCCAGTTTGGGAAGAAATACGTAAAAGAAGATCGATTCCCTAAACAATTCACTCCAGGAAAATCAAATATAATGGGCATTGCTAAGAAACAATCAGTTCCTCTAAAACATATCGGAGGGAAAGACATTAGATAAAAAGACAAGTGGACGGCCGGGAAAGTCCTTGATAAAGAGTGTAATGCCAATCGTGAAGCATAGCTCCTGAAACGAGATGATAATAGCCGCTGCAGAGAGAGACGAATGGATAAAACGCCAAAGACAAGGCTTAGCCTCTAGAACGGGGGTGGCGAACCTATGGCACGCGGAGCAATAATCTCGGCACGCGGGGCTGGGAGGGCGCTAAGGGATACCTCTATCTCACTCGATGGGTTGGCACGCGAGTCGAGCGAGTATACGCTTATTTCATACACTTTGGCACTCAATCGCCAAAAGGTTCGCCACCCCTGCTCTAGAACAACAGAAAAAATACCCACCTATTTTAGAGGATATTCAGCCAAACGAATATTCGACCTCACGAACAAACTTCGTAGACTTTCCAGTATAGTACTCCCCCGGACCACGCCAACCCGATCTTTCTTCACGTCCGATGGTTCTGAGTTTAATGAGTGGATTTCTCGCGCAACTTCCTGGAAATGATCGTCGCCCCAAGGGACAAAGGAAGGGTCAACGGGCGGCGTGAAAAAGACACATGATAGGATGACGCGCAGGCTTGCGAACGGAGATGATAAGCTTCTCTTCCTCGTCTTGCGAACTCCGTCCAGGGTAACTCGACGTCGACTAATTAAGCGTTAACCGACGGCTCTCCCTTTGACCTGACATCCAGCCTTCATTCTCGAGTAACCCAACCCACATAGATGAGCATGTATCTAATCCCGCTAATTCCTGCGTAGGGCAGCAAGACGAAGTTGTTAAAATTACTTTTTTCTCCATAGAAAAATCATCGAATCACGATTCTGTTTGATTAATACTGGTCCATAACCGTAAATAACTTGGTAACTCAGTGCCAGGCAACGAATCTGTACGTTTAGCTCACGTTTCACTGTTCAACATTCCCCGCAAGTTTCTCTTCGGCATTATAACGCAGACCATTCTCGCATAATAAATTTTGCTTGAAGATGATGCGAGAAAATCTGAAATTCTAATTGCATGCATCTTCAAATGGCGTTTGTTTACAATCACAGTAAAGTAGCTTCCGCGATTCAAATAATTAAGTGCGCTGCAGTAGATGGGACTGAAAAAAATTGGTATTATGCAGCACATGCTCCAAAAATGAGCCCTCGAGAGCTTATTCACGAGGAATATATGGGTATAAGGTGACAATTGCGAATGTCACCAGTTTCTGACTAAATAAATGTTTTTGTTTTTATTTTGATTCCTTTCCACTAGAGGCAATGGGTCTCCTTTCTCACTTCTGATTGGTAGCAGCAGAAATAAAACAGCATTGTTCGAAATAAGGAGTCGCTAGGATTATAAGGATAAACCGCATTATTAGCTACTAATCTCGCGTGCAATCTCCGGCGTGATTTAGCTTTTGGATGATTTAGTACCTTGTAGTACTATTCATCAATCGAATTACTAATATTAACCAGTAATTGCATCGTGAGTAGTGTAGGTACTATATAGAGAATATTATCATGACTCCTCACTACATCTCTAGGTCTGACAGATGCGATAAAATGAGAGAGATACTCTGCCGAACAGATAGGTACAAAAACTCGTTCTTTCCGCGAACAATAAGCGACCACTATAAAAATTGAGCTCCACTAAATCACGATTTCATCTCAAAAAAACTTACACCTTTACACGGCTAGTGATCTAACACCCCCCGCCTCACGCCCATGCGGCGGCTCGCGGGGTATTATGTAGATGCAGATGTTGATAAAAATCACAGTAACTTTTATAAACATGAGTCGATTCCGCCAAGTTTCGCCGAACGGTATTAATTTTATGAAGGAGCGTTTGCTCTTTTGACGAATTTCCCTGGCATCCTTCAAAATTTGAAATAGAGTGGGCTCATAATGCTTGCCGTCGACACTTATTAGTGGAGGAATTTCAAGTCACTCATCGAGGAAATCCAAGTAAGACTCAAGGAAGAGGCCTTGGCACAGGAAATGTCTTTCGCTGCTCGCTTTCTTCCAACATACGCTCTGCTTGTTTGAGGATACCGCCAGCGAAGAAAATTCGTAGATAGAACAGGATGGGATTCCAATGAAGACGGGTTAATTCCATCAAATGGCACACGCGAAATACATGTATTCTTCCGCGAGCGGAAAGAGAAACCAGAGTCCGGTACAGTGGCGCGAGGAGGGACGAGAGTCACGGAAGCGCAATTATTTCCTTCCGAATTTTCGCCAAAACACAAAAACGCTCCAGTCAAATCTTTTCCGAGAACTGGAGCGAGCCACAACATGGAATCCGCGCGGATTGTTTAAATTCCGCGGGCAGCCGAGACTGTGATGATTAGGGAACCATTTTTCCATTTCCGACAATTTGGTAGGAAAGTCAGGAGAAGCGTTTTATATGGCATATAAGAGCCTCTCTTTTGAATGGCAATGAATATTTGGAATTGATAGGAGAAAAAAGTTGCTAGCAATACAAGAGAAAGCACTATTTCGAACTAGATATTACGATCTAGACAGCAGTTAGGTTAGTTTGAAAAACATATTTCACTACATAGAAAAAATTCTGTGTTGCAGCATAAAGGAGGATGGGATAATTTCCAAACATGGGTAAAATAAGCAAACAGACAGAGTTATACAAAAGAAAGAAGAACATGTAAACTACAATAGCGTTTCTCTCACCATTAACATTTCCAGTGAAACAAACTATAAAGAGAGCTAATTTTCAAGAGATTTTGCCGCTTTAGTTTCGGTAATTTACCATAGTAAAAAACTATCCTAAAAATCTTGCTAGATAGTGGTTTAAGGAAGGTATCGTATCACTAACGTTAAGCAGTGAGCCGTGAAAAAAACTTTACATGACGCAACTTCGGAAAAAATACCCTAGCATTGGGAACTCTTCAAATAAATTTAGTGAGGAAGAGGAAATCTTGCTTCGCCGTCTTCCGTGAAGGAATAATTATAATTGAAGTTTTCTATTCCGCGAGGAAAAAAGTGACGCGACATTTATTAGAAGTCGATATAAACACAAATAAAAGATGTTTAGGAGAACATTTCATCTCTTACGCAGAAAATAAATTAGTCAATTCATTAATATCGGTGGATTAGTTCATTAGATGAAAATTTCAATGCCAGTAGAATTCGATCGTTCCGGGCTTTACTTAGTGAAAATCCAATATGAAAAATTGGATTAAAATGGTAACTTTTTCAGACATTTTTATTTTAAAAGTATTCAAACCAAAGCGGGAAAAATATGTTGACATTTCCACGAGAAAAATTCGGCCCGGTCCGGACCAAATTTTTCTCGTGGCAATTTTAACGTATTCCAGTTGTTTTTTTCATTTTTAATAGACTGACTTATCAGCAACACTTCTTTCCTTGCAAATTCTGGAACGTTTATGGCAGATTCTGCGGGACTTATACCTATTAATATTAATATCAACTATACATTATTTGAGAAAAACGATCGGTAAAATTATGTCTCATGGAAGGATAAATATAATTATTCTGACAACAATATGACTTATATGATTTTTTAAAGAGACGTCCGCCATGTTTATAGAAATAAATAGCCGAGTGAGCTTCCACCTTTTTTTTTTCTTTCGAGTGGCTTTCCCTACGATATTTCTTTACGAGACACAATCAAGTTAATCATCTGTTGTCTCTATCCTACCCTTTAACATACGTGTCATGAGTGGCCTTCCCAGAAGCAATCATCATTAAGTAATCAAACACTACTCGAGTTTCAGGGGACGCTTGAACACTCATGCCGTTTCATCGCATCAAAGTTGCATATGAAGAGAAATGGTTCATTATATAGGTAGTTCAT
The DNA here is from genome assembly GCA_963169105.1 of Ceriagrion tenellum. NCBI lineage: Eukaryota > Metazoa > Arthropoda > Insecta > Odonata > Coenagrionidae > Ceriagrion > Ceriagrion tenellum. Next base: position 130,119,428 of record OY720637.1, read on the forward strand.
AAATTGAGAAAGGATGAAGAAAGGTAAAAGGGATAATTTATACTCCAGGGACCACGCGTAAATTAAGGACTAGGTGGACTCGGCAGAGTCCGGGATAGAATTAGCTGTGTATGGAAAAATTGAAAATTGAAATGGAGCGTTAAAAGAAACGAAGGAATAAACTACGCTGTCATGTTGAATAATTATTTACACCACGTCAGCCGCAAGACAACTTCTGTTTGCATCAAATACTACCCACTATGATGACGTTTTTACTACAATATTACCAAACCTCAGTAAATAATATCGCTGAGTAAGTACTTATCCTTTCTAAAGAAACTCTATTAGGGTAATAATCCATTGAGAAATGTAGATGTATGCTTTAAACTTTTATATCGACTCAAATGTCTAAAAAGTGAAGTTATTGGGGTGAATATGGTATATACATCGAGATTTTGTCTTGATAACGGGTTTTCGTCGTTCTTCTTACTATTTTCCACGATGTCACTGGCTTACTATGGAAAATAAAGTTTTAGCATATCAAGCGATAACTTGTGAAAATGAATAATTGTTAACATTATCACAAAATGAAGGATACCTTGTATATTTCTACATAGTTTTCAAAACCACCCTAGGTTTTGACTAATTTAGGCCGTTATCAAGGTAAATGGGTTCATTTTTGCGAACATTGTGACCTTAGCATTATATAGATCTAAGCAAAAAGCTCTACGGTGAAACACATAAAAACTCTTGAAGAAATTGCCATGAAAAGACTTTTTTTCTCATGGCAATTTATTCAAAATACTCACCCGCCATGTTGGAATATTTTCACATAAAACCTCGCTTAAATGAACTATTTACCTTGATAATATCATAGGTTTGTCGACACCTAGGATAGTGCACAAAACTGATAGGAAATTTACAAAGTATCATTCATTTTGTGATATTTTTATTCCCAAAGAAAACTTGGAAACAGAAAACCTTGAGAACGTCATTACAGCGATCGCCACGAAAAGATGCAATTAAGTGTGCAATTGTTTTGAGAAGCGGAAAATGCTTAGCGTAGGAAAATATTATTATCCCAGACGGTTGGTTGGGATTTTTCAAAGTTCAGAGAGCCTATAACAGGAGTCTGGGCAAGAACTAACGGGGTGAATTCGAAATAGAAGCCTATGTTTACGATGGTTAAAAGCGGTGTGAAGATGATACAACACTAACTCTTTTTATCTAAGCTTAAAGCATTGGAAAGCTAAAATTTAAACGTGAAACGATTAGTTAATATATTAAGACTCCCCAGTAAAAATTATATCGAAGAAAAAAATACTGGTGAATACAGGGTCCCTAAAAACAAAAAAAACTGCCCGCTTCTCTCCGGTGTACTACTAGTGGGGAGAGTTTGCGTTCTGTGTTCAAAACGGCTCTGTAAGTCCAAGTTTGATTCTCACATAATGCGGAAAAATATTAACGAGCTTCAAATTTCTCAACTCCGACGGTGTGAGACAATAAAAATTAAGATAGGAGAGAATTTGATTTGTGCTACCATAATAAGTAGATAAACACACATTTTTCGGAGAGACTTAACATACAATGAAAACCCCGCATTTACCTTCCCTTTATCGAACTTCTAAAAATTTTTCCGTTAATACAAGACAACCTAGAGTAAACTAGCAAAGCAGCTGATAATTCGTCATATTTTAACGATTATAACTAATGCATATCGAAATATACATTTTCTTAACCGCATAGGTGGATTGAAAAAAAGGATACCCGTGAAGCATGATGAAAATGCTGGCTCATGCTAGAAGGCGTAAGAAAAGCTTACACGTATCCTTTTGAATGGAGAAACTAAATCAAATTCGAGGCGCTGAAAAAGGAAATAGAGGAGAAAATGAGAATATGGCCGTGAGAAGCAACTTGGTGGAGGTTTGCGTTCATATTTAAACGTTTATCTAGTTCCATTTTGGAGGTAAAACACAAAAACCTTTGATTCGAGACAATTTTTTCGACATAATCTAGAATTTTGCGAAATTTTGCTTAAAAATTATCAGAGGACCAGCTAATTAGAGCCCTCAAAACAATTATTCAAGCCAAATTGAAATATTGAGATGGCGAATTGGTCATTTCCACTAAATTCTGTCTGTGTAATGCTTCGTTAAATAATAGGGACCTTTAAAATGCTTCAAATTGATTGAGGATTAAAAATAAGGCCAGAAAGTTCCCGGTGATGAAATCGAATGAGGTTTCCTGAATGATTGATTTCTCACATTCCGCCAAAATTCGAGTGTGTACCCAAGATACTTGGATTCGGTTTTTCATCGCTCCCTCGGTTCCCATTTCATATCGAACAAAAGGGGATTAAATATTTAAATCCCAATTCGTCGCTCCAACTCTCGCACAATAGCGAAGGCCAAAAAATCTCCAATTGAACGATTTTTACAAAGAATTAAATGGATACGTTTGGAACAGGTTCAAGTTCATGAATTTAACATCACTGGCAGAGGAAAACTATACCATATGCATCGAAAATCAATTGTTTAGAACGTAGAGAGATTTTGATATAATATTTAAGCAGAACAGCATTGGAATAGTTCCAAAGAGTCCACAATGGACGTCTACATTGGAATATCAGCGAATTCCGACCCAAAAAGTTGGCAAATAATAATTCTTAAAACCTGACGATGAAGCAGCCGAGAGGATTCGATGCATCCTTAACCAGAATCAAATACTAAATTTTACACAAGGGTAACGAAAGCTACGATTCCACTAGCTTAAAATGCCCCACATTTCTTTTTTAGCACTAAAAATTACGTCTTCGACTAAGCAATGTAATTATCATCCACTTATTCCCTTAAAATTATTGGTTTTTCATGCTTTGAATGATAATTAAGTAATAATAATATACGGCACTTCGATAGCGCAGAAATGCAGCACCAAACTAAACACGTCCAATGTCGTTTGGTGAAAGGATTCACGTGACCAAAGAATCTATAATGCCATTGTTAACGACCAAAGAATCCGTAGCCATTGTTAAAAATATAAAAACAAAAATGTCAACTTTATATTTGATTCTAAGACAAATCAGTATATTTTAAAAGGGCAATTGCCTTGGACGGACTCGTGCGATGATTCGATGAACATGAGGAAGAGGCAAACCTCGTGTTACTTTAACATTGATCAAATTAATGGACTTAAGAAGTCTGATGCGGTAATCATGAGCTATTGAGTGCATTTTTTAATAACTTTAAAAAAAGGGGCGAAAAAAATTCTTTGGCCACATTTACCTAACTATGGTTCATCTGTTGGTTCGGTAGAAATCACCATGGATGTACCATCATAATTGATGCGAGAGTTAAGTTTTAAAATGTTCACCCCAATGAAGAATTATATTTCTTTGGCTTGAATATTTCGGCCCGGAAATCAAAATTCAAGCAAAAATCAGGTAGGAAAATGCTTTTTATGATCAACCCAACTGACCATCGCTTGATTTCCAGGAAAACGACACTAAAGCGAGATTATAACTCGGATTGATGCATTGATTTAAGTGAGCCACCATTATGATGATAAGCAACGTATTATTTCGTGTTTAGGAGAGGGTGTACGTATAGAATCGAATTATTTCGAAATAAATGTTGAGTGACGCAACGCAACGTGTTGATTTAGCATTAAATAAAAAATAAACCTTATCAGTTACATTCATTTTTCTTAATTTTTTTCAGTACTAGAATATTACTAATTAGTTCCCGTATGCAAAGTTTCACGCGCGTTATGTGAGTGTAAACAAAAACCGCTCCAACCACCTTAAGAGTATCTCCATACATTGACCGGCTGCGGCTATTCAACCACCGATGGGCGCGTGTGGGATTGGTAGATATTAGAAAATAAGCCTCAAGTAAATGTACAACCATTGTATTTATCAAATAATGTATTTTCACGAAACGACCGGTGTGAGCCGAAACTCCATAATCGACTATACTTTTGCCGCAAAGTTGATTTAATTTAAAAGTGTATAATTTCCCTAAAACTGGATATTCTTCATGAGAATGCTCCTGATTTAGCAGATGACATTTAGGTGCTGTATCATAGCAGCGCCCGTCGAAGATTGTTAGGTGTGCAAAGGTCGAATCTCCCACGTTTCTGAAGCCATCTCCTCCGTTATTTCACGGCCTTATGGCGAGTTGCAAGAACATTTAGATATGGAATCAACAGTTATGAGATCCATAAAGTTATAGATTTCATAAAAATATTGGGGTTGCAGAAACACCTCTACTATTAACATAACTTATTTACCAATAGTTAATAGCTTAGAATATTCTAACTAATCTTCTGCCGCCGGATAAAATTTATGAAAATTTAGCCTATGAATAATTGCTAATGCGCATAATAATTAGCCTGTAAGAATAAATTTATGGGTCATTTGTCTCAAAACAAATTCTTTATCAAGTAATTAAGTCTTCAAGCGGTTCATTCTCGCCATCTTGGCTACTTATGGAACTCATAACTCCATGCCATAAGTTAAGAAATCAATGCATTTATCGAATGTATCTGCAACACTTATTGAATGGTTGCCATTGCTTATTATGGATCCCATAACTTTATAGAATACACATTGTCGTTCCTGCAACTGGCCATTAGAGGGATTAATCCATGGCTAAATAGAAGCACTTTCCAATGAGACGCGTTAAAATAAGTAAAGCCATACCCGATTACAAAGTAAGACAATACTAAAATACTGATCCAACAAGCCCTCTACCACAGCAGCGGGACGAATGTGGACAATGAGGACACGTTTGTAATTTTAGGCGAAGAAAATTCAAGCGAACGCTGCAACGCCAGATTGCAAGTGCACAGGCAATAGATGTCAATGGTGAGGAAGAGTCAAAGGAATTCAACAAGCGCCACTCCCAGAAAACACCGCCTCGGTAAGACGTTTCCCTTCCCAAGCCCCAAAGGTAGTGAATCGGTCACTGCCCATTTTTTGTAGTTTATCATGGCTGGAGCGCATATTATAAGTCACTGAGTGCACAAGTTAATTACTTTTCAAGCAAGTGGAAAATAAAATATTAAACCACACTCTACTCATATTCATCCGTTTATGCGTTGAAAATAGCCTTCATACAAAAGCATCAATAATGCAAGAATTATATTTTAAAATATTTTTATTGATGAAAGTATTGTGATGACTTGAGTTTACTCGCGAAAGTGATAATTTTAGCGAAAATCGTACGTAAATATGCTTTTTTATTCGCCATGAAACTTGGATATTTGTTAGCAGCAGTCATAATTATACGAAACGTATTATTTTGCGTGCATAGTAATATTTGAGCCGAGAGAATCGAACTATTTGGAAATATATGTCATCCAAACATAAAGAGCACACTTTTGTACTTTTCCACAGAATTTCATTTTGGATGGTACGACGCGTTTCACTGACTTGCGGCACCGCAAGTCCGTGAAACGCACCTTTTCCGAAAGTCTGTGAAACGTGTCGTACCATCCAAAATAAAATTATGCGGAAAAGTACAAAATGGTATGCCATAAGAATGGATACTATTAAGTTCCACGAAGTGAAGCCCGAATCTGTAGAGTGTAAATATATGTCAAGAGCCATAAGGCTACAGGTTTAAGCAGAAGTTAATTTACTAACGCGCGGCAGTTAATTTATAAACAGCCGCGCAGCCAAATCGGTAGCATGAATTTATTTTCACTTTTATCTATTAATGTTGCGAATAAGTACACGCAGGAAAATTTTCGCACAAATCTGAACATAAACGAAAATCCCACCAACCACCTTAATATAAGATAGGGGTGACGTTAGAGGCGGCAGCAGCTGCTTTTGTCAAGCGGCCAACCAGCCCTCGAATTTTTCCCGGTGATCTCCTTGCCTATACCTTCTTGCCAGCAGTCGTTTGGCGCCAAGCGTCGGATATTCTCCTTTTCCTCTCCTCTTCTCCCTCCATCTCTCGCCACCTCTCGGCTTGTGACGCTCCAACGGTCACCGGAGCTTCCAATCGGAAGTCATGCACGTCCATCAGGCCTCACTGATATATGTGTGCACCGCATCACGAGGACGCCGAGTCCAACATTCGGGAGGGACTTCCCCTGGGCAGGTGTAAGTCCTCTTTTCATGGCCACAGCACCCATCCCCGAATGGTCGCCTCTCCGCATGGAACACCCCTTTTCGGAGAGGGATTTCGGCTGAGATACTGTTGCGGTGGGAGACGAAAATTTCCACTCCGTTGGAGTCGAAATGAAATATCGCCTGTTTCCACCCTCCGGGGGGAGGGGGGGCGTGCGTGCGGGCGAGCATTCCTTACCCGCGGCCGCCGACTTTGCTTCGAGTATTCCCCGCGCCCGAGCACAGGTGCAAGGGATCCCGTCCGTCTATCCGGCTAGCTGCAAGACTTTTTGAAGAGGAAAAATGAATGGGATCAACCGGATGGAAACGCAGTATATTTGCGCGCTTCGTGGATTTTTGGAGTGCAACACTTCAAATGGATGGGGGTAATGTCGCGAAAACCTAGTATTACGCCACACCTGATTACGACTCTTGAGTCGTTGCGTGATAACGTACATACAAGCCCTTCGAAATAATTCAGTAACATCAATAAAGGGACATATAAGTGATCGTTCGCTCGAAGATGTATGCTTCTGACAAAACTGCGCGGGAATAAGGCAAAAGGTTTTGCATAGCTTCATCGATAATTTTCAATTAAGGTATTCTTACCTCCACTCGTAACTGACCGCTAGAATGGTTATAAAATAAATATTAGTTAAAATTTCCTTGTTTATTTATAAATAATACTATCAGTCATATCTTGACTCCACCTTGTCAATCATATATACACTCGGTGTTCAATTTTTGTCGGATCTCCGGCGACGCCGATTTATTTGTATCCTCCAAGTCCTAAGCGCGCCACCTCATAGGAAATAAAGTTCCGCATTTAAGCGTATAGCCCGTCAGGTAGTACTAGTAGGCCTTTGTTTTGGTATTTTCGCCTATACTCTGAGTAGGTTTCTGACAAACATTGAGAAAGTGCAGCGTTTTCAAACTTTTTTTACACAGTCCACGTCCATATAAACTCTCTTTCTTTAGCCTCCTCGCTTATTCAACATCCTTCATGTCCTTCAACGGGCCTAAGTCTCTCACTACCTCTCACAAACTGAGTCCAACATTTATTAAACTCTGATCCCTCCGAATATCCTACAGAATTTTCCTCTTCTCACCCACAATACCATAAACTTCCTCGTTCGTCTTCCTTTCCGGACACTGCAATATTTTCCGTTCTCCTTCACACACACACATTTCAAACGCTTGCAGCCTGTCCTCATGTCTGGCAGCATGTCCTGGACTGAGGTGGATTCGCAAATACCTAATAAGTATGTATTTTATAATGATAATTCATTACACGAATACGTAAGCACATATTTTTTTCGGAAGCACTCTTATTAAAATTGTTAAAATACATCAAAAACTAATAACAGTTCTGGCATTTATTTCGATAAAAAGTAAATAGAATTGAAGCAATCGGTACAACAAACGCTCAAATTTCTGCTGAAATCGAAGTTAAAAATTTTAATGGCTGAAAGTTATACGCAAATCTCTTGCTTAGGAGGCTAGACTACGTAGAGTATCTAAGTAGGACTTCTTACCAATGTAATAAGTACGCGACGATAAAAAAAACTTTCATTAAGACACTGAGCTGAAAAATTTTAATATACACAAATAAGTAAACTTATTCACTTGAAATAGATTTTCAATAAAATGATAGGTTCTGCCTATGTTGGTCATATCAAGTCAATAGTGATGCCTTTCCTAAAAACACTTCATAAGCATTGAGATATGAAAATAGGCAATATGAAAATAGATAATAAATATATATATATATATATATATATATATATATATATATATATATATATATATATATATATATATATATATATACATAAGTTTGCCAGAGGAAGGCAGACGACAAACACAGAAAACAAAAAATGATGAACACACTTACAAAGTTTCTTGATATTTCGGTGCCACTAGCACCTTGGTCGCAAGAGCGAAGACTGAGAAGGAAGGGAGGACTGAGGTGGTAGGAAGGGAGGACTGAGGCGGAAGGAAGGGAGGGAGGGGAGGGACAGGGGAAGGGGAGGAGGGGGAGGGAGAGGAAAGGTGGGGGCGGGAGGCGGGAAGTGGAAGAAATTCGAAAGGAAGAAGTAGTATGGGCAGAGGTGATAGAAGAAGTTAGTGGGATTTATTGAGTCCTGGCGGAGAGAAAGCCTGGAATAAGTAAATGCAAGAGGACTCAAGATCTTTGATTTGGAGTGGGGAGGAGGAAGGGGGAAGGGAGGCGAGAATGCCAACCTTAAAAATATTATTAAAGGTGGAGTTGTGGGAAGAAACATGGGTGGCAACAGGGAGGGAAACAGAAATAGAAGGTGGTTCATTACAACTGGAGCGGTGGCCATTCATGCGGATGTTAAGGGGAGTGGTCGTCAAACCGATGTAAAAACTAGGGCATAATTGGCAAAGAAGGATATAGACAACATTATGGGAAACGCAGGAGAGTGAGGGGACGGAAGGAAGATGAGCGGAAAGGAATTTATCAGGCAGAGGCTGGGTGAGAAGGATGCCACAAGTTTTGCAACGTGGGCGATTGCACGGCGTCGGAAGGGACTTAGTAGGTCGGGAGATTGATTTGGAAAGAGGTTTAGTGATTTTAAAGAGGGTGGAGAGGTTGGGAGGGCGTCTAAAGGTGAGAGAAGGACAGCGGGGGAAAATTTTGGAAGTGGTTAGGTTGTCAGAGAGGATGGGGTAAAGGTTTTTGATTAAGCGACGGATGGAGTGAGCTCCAGGGAAATAGGTGGTACAGAGGGAGATTTGATCATGAGGAAACTTATTAAGAGAGAGAGATTTAGAAGAAGAGGGTCGCTGTAGGATTTTTTTCTGAAGAAGACGCTCTTAAGTGATCCTAAGTGCATTATATATATATATATATATATATATATATATATATATATATATATAATGGCTGTTGAACAGCCAACATGCTGCAACCTTTGCAAAGTCTGATGTTTTTTAACTGAAGAGGTACTGTGGTATCGATTGAAAACACGAAAGGATTTTTGGAATTCTCTGAACATATATTTCAGCCTGCGTGGGTTTGGATGACTTCCGCTCATTATCGGGGCCGTATCTCGGGAAATACCCCGCAGGAATTGAAAATATTTTAGATGGAACATGTCAAATTTATGAGCCATTGGTAATTAGAGAAAAGTAACGCGCCGAGTCCTCTATAATCGCCAGGCATGGCCGGAAAAGTTTAAAAATATGGCGAAATTGTAAAAGTTCTGGAGCGATGCGACACGTCTTCCACTTATTCAATTACAATAATATTTTGTGTGCTTTATTTTGTAATCCAGTGGCATAGAATAACGGGAGTGTCCTAAGTGAAAATATAATTTCGATAAAAATGACCATCCTACTGGGTATATATACCAAGCAAAGTCACAAATGCTCTACCTGATGATGATGCAATTCAATGAATCACTGGTTACCATACATAATTTTATCAGTGGATAATTGAAATTTCTGTCCTCATTATGTCCTCATCACGTCTGATACTTCACTTTTAGTACTCATTTCATTTCACTGAATATACTATCACCAAAAACACTTTTTTCGACATCTTGCATATTAATGAGGGTAATAAAAGAAGTTATGCATTTAATCTTAGAGCTAATTAAAGCAGTTAAATTTTATAATGTTCGACTTAGTTAGGGAGAAATATTGTAGTCGAAATTTTTACCACTCTTTTCTTTTCTATATTTTTTTTAAGTTTAATTGGTAAAACATTATATCGCAAACGTTTTTTCATTGCTACAATACTTTTTATAGAAGACGTAAGTACCATAATAAATTGTTTGATGCTGCTTTGTAAACTCTTATTCAATACGTAGTGAATCAGTCAAAGGTATAATATTTTTATAATTATATATGTATTTGATCAGACTCATCATACTATATCAGATCATACTCGTAATACACATAATCCTCGTTTTTGTAAATTGCTGTTGATTTTTTCAGCTCCGTTGATTTCAATCGAAATAAGCGAAGCGTTGGCAAAGGCTGCTTGAGTTTTTCTTGTATTGACCAAAATTCCAGAAAAAATATCCTCACGTTCTAGCAGTTTCTGCGACTTAGAAAACTGATGGGAAAACTGGAGAAATAGCCCGTCCGAGAGGAAAGTGGGGGAGTAGTGTATGTTGCGGACGGAGACCGGACAAACGGATTTTCTCTTCCGGGAACGTTCCCATTAAGGAATCTGGTAGGAAGCTGGAAGCAAAAGGGGGGGGATGAGGGGGGTTGGATGAGGGGGACTCGTTGAGAAGAGAGGGGAAGGGGTAGGGAGGGGTGGCAAAGAGCGGATGCTCGGCGTCGAGGGGAAGGAAGGAGACGTGCGGGTTGCTGCAGTTCGGGCACTTCCGGGAGATTGAGTGTCCAAGGGAGGAAGGGAGTGGGGAAAAAATAAAGAAACGACTCCTTGACCGGATTACAGCGCGAATGCCTGCTCTCCGCGAGACGGCATGAGGAAACTGAGTGGGGCGTCGAAGCTTTCTCTCCCGCGAACGAAATGATCTGAAGGGTCCACTCGGTGGAGATGAAGATGAACAAACATTGAGCGGATCTTAAAGGGTGGTAAAGGGAGTTCCACATGCAACTGACAGAAAATAATTGAAAATAACTTAATAGAAATTTTGTAACCGATTTACTTAATACAATTTAATTAAAGGTATTGACAATAGTGATCTTATAAGAATTTAGAGAAATTAATTCAGTGCTAGACAGTATAAAAAGATATGCCCTGTAGCAGAAAGAGACGCGGTGACCATAGCTACTCCTTATAATTATTTTAGTTTTCAGAGCATATCATTACTATAACTGTCGCTTTCGGTTACACGATTATATTTTTCCAAAGCGAGAACTTTCGCCGACCCTTCTTTTAACCAACAATTGAAGAATAAAGAAAAGTTAGAAAAATATTTTCGTATATTTCCGCTAGCAACTAGGGTTTTCTGATTTTCTTCTACCTCACTATTTCCGTTCAACGGTACCCAACGTTAGCTTATAACAAGTACTAAAAGGTTTTTGTACAAATGATAACCTAGTATCTGTACTTAATGCTGTTTCAAAGGTGTCACATTTATTTCAGTCTCTTTTGAACGAAGGAAGAAACAGCCCCAGATAAAAATATTGCTTGCAGTAACGAAGAAAATATTTTTTTCCAAATAACCGCATATACTTGGTTCGTGACTTCTGCAACGCCGATATAAAAGGACAATGAAGATTCATGAAAGTCTTTACCAACAGAACAGTCGATGCCAAGTACTGGACATACGAGGTGAAGCCAAATAGGAGACATTACTGAACGTGGCAGGCGAAGCCAGCATTAGACAGAGGCAGATCTAGAGCAATGCCCTGATTCTGGTGCTGGCGATCGTTTTTGAAGCTAAGAGGGCAGTAGTTGCAGCGCAGACTATTTCTTTTATCCTAACATATCAACTGCATCTCCTCACGCCGTCAAATACACTTATCTCCTTTCTAACTCTTCCGTGATTGCCAAATATTCTCCCCTCAATCACCCTCGTCAATGTGCCCTCACAATTCAACTTGTCCTCCATCTCTTTTTGCTACCGTCTTCGCATCTCCGCTACTGTTTTTCTATCCAACCCGACCTTTTTTCTAACGATATCCAATAACTATACTATATCAGAGATGGCCAGCATCATTACAAGACGCATTTCACAGTAAACAAAAATGTTTCCGCCCAAATAGTACGACAATGAAGACATGTATTCTAAAAAAAGAATAAAGCATCCGATAGGGAAAATATAGGAAAAACAAATCACATTGATTTTTAAAAGGATTAAGTGAGACCCATGTACAATATCAAGTTCCTGTATATCCGAATGCTTTTACGAAAATTATAAAGCTATCGCTATAGGGATAACAATTTTTTTACAAAAGTTCATCCCAAGATGGGTTAGTACACAACTCAATTGGAATATGATATTTACGAAAAAAAAGGTGCCTTATTTCAAATCTGGAATACAGTAGAATGTGATTGTCCAATTTTTCACTCGAAGTGGTAGGATGTTGAATCATTCCATTCCGAGTGCCAAAAGTGTAGGTACTCTCAACGTATGGTTGCCCTTTTCAGAACTAAAGTCCTTTCTTTTCGCATCCGATGAGAAACTGACTGACAACTGATGAATTCTTCTCCGGTTTACCACCGGGTTAGGTTCTGTAAAATGGCCGACGTTTCGACAGAAGACTTTCCTGCCACCGCCAAAGCTGTGGATCCACGTTACAGAGTATGCAACCCGGTGGGAAGCCAGAAAGGAATCTCATCAGTATCATTCTACGAGACGAGTATTGTCACATGATTTCAAGCAATAAGTTTCGACTTTAATCTGGCAACGGTAGAAATAAAAATCAATTTAAGAGCAACCTGAATGAAATGTATTTCTTCTAGCAGAGCTGGAATCCATGTATTTGGGGGATTTTTTTTGTTAAATGAAATAAATATTTTTACCTCTTTAATTTCTCACCCCTGCTGCCCTTTAGTGCAACGAAAAACGCCATCTATCGACGCTCGTCACCGTGCCCTTTTACGGTTAACCAACCAGAAAGGTGCAGCGATTTTAGACAAGCATAATCGATTGAAGCAAGCATTGTTTACGCACCATGTGTCTCAAGGGAAGGCGCCGAGCGTTTTCACAAAAGAGGAGACAAGATTGTTTACTTTATTTAATTTTTCGTGCCACGGGGACGAGGGACTATTATATGCACATATGTGTAAGCACAAAGAGCCCCTTCACCCGAGGGTGTCTCCAAGCATTGGCCCTGAATAGAAGTGTTGGAGGCGCGCACGCCCCGAAGAGTCTCGGCTGCGTGCTTCGAAGCACCTTCTAATGGCGATCACTTCCGGACCTCTGGAACCTGTTCTTCTTTTTTTTTATCTCCTAAGAGAGGCCAAGGAAATTCTCGCAACGGGAAGAGGTGGATGGCAAGGATTGAGCCTCATCTATTTCTTTTACGGAGCATACCTATCTTTTTTTAAATATCATGTTCTTGACTGATTTTGAGTCACCCGGGACTAGCCTCGGATTAAACTTTACGGAGTCACCCGCAATGCACAATTGTGCGAAATTCCACTGAGGAACCTCTGGAAGGAAGACCTCTGGAGGACGCCTCGGTAGCTTAACTGGCTAAAGCACTCGGCAGGAAATCGAGGGATCCGGGTTCGAATCCCGGTCAAGGCGGATGATTTTTCCTCTGTGGAATTTCGCCTCGCCTCTGTGGAAAGTTTAATCCGTGGCTAGACTCAAAATCGGTCAAAAAGTGTGAACGCCACATTTTGTTCAAAGTACGGCCTTTCCTCTTGGGCTGTGGCGCTCAGTCGCACAATAGCAACTGCTTGTTACATTGTCATACATAACCGGCCGTCGAGAACATCTGGTCCCGTAAAGGTCACTAAAATCCACTGGGGAAGAGGACATCTCGGTAGCTTAACTGGCTAAAGCACTCGTCCGGAAATCGAGGGATCCGGGTTCGAATTCCTTTCAAGGCGGATGATTTTTCCTCTGTGGCATTTCGCCCGATTATCAAGTTCTTTTTCAAACTGGCTGATATGACAAATTCAAAGTCGAAGATTTAACCTGGAGAGAGGTCATCATAATTGTAAAAACGGACTAAGAACTTCCACAATTGTACTTCCAAAATTCCGCATTTTAATGGCTGCATCGGCGATCGTAACTTATTGTTCCAACTACTCTATCCTCTAATCTATTTTGTAGTCGAACTGTTGTCCTCGAACCGATCTTTAGTCCGTTAAGTCAGAGCCGTAAGCCTCAATATCAACAGACGAAACCAGGGCGTGTGAGAAATAATTTCAAAGGTGGAACCAACCATTCGGCAATGGACTTCAGCAGAGATACAACAGTTCATCTGGCAAGAGAGCTTCTTAATTCCTTTCCTAAGAAATTCACCAATCAGTCTTAGGGGATAAATTGATGGACTCTCGACTGAATTATTACACAAGTATTCCCGCGGCAGAGGATCACAAAAAAGCGACGTCATACTTTTTACTAACATCCAGGTCATTCAAAGCGAAATAATTACACACCTCACTCAGTAGCAGATATGACTCGGCAATAACCCTTGGAATGACGCAAAATTACAGAAATCTCTAATTGGTGGCGTCATTTGACTAGGTGATGTCATGTTGGTTGATTTCCCTGCCAAGGGATTAAGTGTTTATGAATCCCATTCATGAAAAAACAAGGGCGATTAGTAGACATCAATCTAAAGTTTGCTGTGAGTAAACATCTCAAAAGCACCAGTGTACGGCTCTCTCAAGTAATTCTCAAATTTATTCTTTTTTAACATATAGTGGGATTGAAAGGTTATGATAAAATTAGAATAGATCAAATGCACAAATCGGTTAAGAGGTTGAACATAATAACGTAGTCTTGTGATACGTACTTTACGATTTGTCCCTCACAAACCAATATTTTCAATTATTATATTTAATCACTTACTTTATCTTAAGTAAAATTCATTATAAGTCTCAATATCGCCGATCGGTCGTCATTTTCAATGGAAGGATTCCCCCATCATCCATGACCGTCGTTCTAGGAGGAAGTCATTCTATCATCTCGAGTTGTATACATAAGATACGTATCAAATAGTTATTGAACATTACCAACGACTCTCCGCAATACGACTCAATATGTAAATTAATTAGTATCCGACTATTACAACCAATGATAAAAAAATCAACGATTGATATCAAATGAGCAAGAGTTACGAAGAATATAGGCATTTTTAAAAATTCATATCATACATAGCACTTTGTTAGCTTAGGACACGTAATAGTACGTATTTGATAAAAAAACATACACACAATTAGGATTTCTCTGGAACAACTCTCTTTCTGGTGCTCGTGGAATTTGCTTTATTTTTTATTTAACTCTAAAATAAATTTTAAATATAACCTTTTAGTGATCAACTCGAACACTGTAAAAGATGCTTAAAATGTTAGAGCTTTTTACAGCAACTTAATACAAATATAGATAAACACCAACACACTGGGTTGATTCTCATAGTCCCACTATACAGTAGTAACCTGGCACTCGTAACTCAATTATTTTTGATTTGTAGAATTGTTTTCTCTAGCAGGCTTAGCTAGACTCATGAATGAACTACTGATTTTCGAAGGAATTATGAGAGAAATGTTCGCCATAAAATCAATAATTTTTGATAAATTAAATGCGTTTACAAAAAAGAGATTGGCAGTAATGATGCATAATAAATGAAAAATTGGACACAACTACGGACATTTAAGCTTTTCTTCACAAAGAATTTTACTCAATGAAAACCTTGAGGGAAGATCATGCAGGAGTTGCAAATGTAACGGTACTTCAAAAGGCAGTTGCTAGGCAATACGTAGAATGGGCAAGTAACATCCTTCATGCCAATATAATCTGAGTTCAGATGGTACTCCCAAATCCGTCCTTTCAATAGCTTCGTTGCACTTTTTTCTCATTTTTATTATTTATAAACTAAACCCTTGGGTTTTCGTTGAATCAATTTACGATAAAAATTACGCCTTTAAAGTATAAAATTTCCAAAGTAAAGTAAATTTATTCCTTCTCTGCAGGATTCCAAATGCTATGGGAGAGCTCATCAAGAGGATAATCAAGATCTCTTTCTTATTTAGTCATCCGAGGACCTACCAACCATTCCCTTGCTAAATTAAAAATTGAACATTTTAGTCAGCAGTGAGAGCTGAGATCAATAGGTTGAATAGTCGATGTCCTTCGCTTGACCATTAGACCTTCGAATGCACTCTAAACTGCTCCAGTCGCAAGACGACGAAACGGACGAATGGGATACGGGGTGGAAGGGAGAAGAAACAGTTATCACAAAAACTTAATGAGGGAAAAATGAATCCGCACGGAATGCAGAATGCAGTTATATCTATTCGAAATATTAGACGGAGCATCGGGTCGGGTGAGACACCGTTAAATCACAACGCCTCATCAGGCAGGAGGGGGAGAAACGAAAGGGCAACTCCCTCCTCTCTTTTGAGATGATGTTCCGGCTGCCGAGTCGAGAGAGAATCTGGAAGAGGAGCGTTCTTCGGTTCACTCTGACGACTCCGCGCTCAATGGAAACGCAGCCGAGGTGCTTCTTGCCCCTGCCCGCCACCCGCGCGGCCCCCGCTCCCCGTTCGCCCCGAGCGACTGGGGCCAAGCCGGAGAGAAGGACCCGTTAAGTCCCCGCGCTTCGCGCCCCTCCCGCCCCCCCGGGCCGGCCGGCGCGAACC
Organism: Ceriagrion tenellum; assembly: GCA_963169105.1. Classification (NCBI taxonomy): domain Eukaryota; kingdom Metazoa; phylum Arthropoda; class Insecta; order Odonata; family Coenagrionidae; genus Ceriagrion; species Ceriagrion tenellum. The sequence continues at coordinate 130,135,795 of OY720637.1, forward strand.
AGAAGTTTCCAGAGATCAAAGGAGGTTGAAATATATTTCAGGTAGTTGGAGAGCGAATCGTGAATCATTGAGAGCACATTTTTATAACTTTTCAAGAAAGGCGAAAAAAATTCTCGCACCACACTTCACTTAAGTGCATCTGTTTATACAGTAGTAATGAAACCATACATATAGTAAACGATGCAAGAATTATTTTTCAAAAATTTCATCTTCGTCAAAGCATTGTGATGACTTGGGTGAACGGCGCGAATTCCAAAATTCATGCGAAAATCATATAAATACGTTTTTTTAACATAGTTATTTCGCCATATAGAGCATTTTCGTGTGGAAAGTAAACCCAAACTCTGAATTGACGCCAAATTCCGTAGTTAATACAGCACCATGGGAAAATTGCAGTATGCCTAAATATTACCTTGTGTTTTCTAAATCAATGAACATAATTCGATAAGCTGCAGTTGTACTAGTAATTGAGGAATTGGATTTTAGAAATTTTATGTGAGTTTCTATCGGACGCCATTTTGATGACGTCATCATTCGTGTCCTAGGGGATATTTTTTTCGGGCACCAGACCGCAAAACGATATAATTGGTCCAAAGATCATGTGTACCTATGGAAACCTTCTTGTCATTGAATGAAACGTTTATCCGTGTCGGCCTTAGACTAACACGGAATGCTACTTTCATATTCGCTAGCCACCACTAGAATAAATTTATACGTATTATTTCACGTTAAGGAGAAAATCTGTACATTTTGAAGTACGTGTAATTTGCCATGAAGTTACGAGTAAAAATAGCATCAAACTGCTAAAACCAAGCCGGTAATAAGTAATTTTTTCACTCTTATCAACAATATCACTAATAAGAACACTCAGGATTCGCTTCCATTCTTTAAATTCAAAGAACTGCACTATTGGTCGCGCAGTAACGTAAAGTGCACATCGAAGTTTTCAAAGGCAGTACAAGTTAATGCATTTTGGTATGTTCCTTATAGCTTATGATAACAGGAATATAACTTTGATATACATTTGGAAAATATGTTAAAAATTAAATAAATAGACACTTACTTTAGAGGGGCCGAAGGCTGAGATGATCAAGGCTGCTAACTGGTTCCTGAAAAAAATGGAAATATTAAAATGCGGAATAGATTTTAAAAATCATGATCATTAAAGTTTTATAGCTTTATTAGTCATTATGATAACATAATATAAATGATTTTATATTGTTCAGAGACTAGCTATTTCACTGAAATGTTTCACTACTGACGATGCATGTCCCACATCATAGGGAATAATAATCGTGGGATAGCGAATCAAGATATATTGACTGAAGATTACGTCATATTTGAGTAAAAACTTAAGACCAAAGGCAAAACTCCATAATATCATTTGATTTTACATTTACATCAATATACGCCTCTGGGGAGATAGGGGAAACAATTGCATAGCACATAGCGCCTTTAGCAGTTACTTCACACGTTATACAAGCCTTATTTAACAGAATCAAGCATTATTAAATATCAACAATAATAATCATTCATTTAATACTTTTCAAATTCAAAAATCGTCGAACAAAGATATCGATCAACAGTCACTTCGTAGCGGAAAGGATAACAAAGGCAGAATTTATTTAGTAGATTTTCGCAGATCATGCTAATATCTAGTAATATTTGGGTTCTGCGAGTATTTTTTGCATTATTCTTGCGACAGTTTCGCCGTGCTCTGCTGCTGCTGGTTTTTAAACAACAATGGTAGTTCTGTATGTATATTAATTCTAAATTCATCAACTGCCGAATTTGTTTATTTATAAAAAAGAAGACCAATGTTGTTTTAAATCCCGAAGAAGCCGGCAGCAGAGCACGGAGAAACTGTCGCAAGAATAATAAAAAAAATACTCGCAGAACCCAGAGATCACCAGATATAAAGGCACCATTATTTGTAATAGACCAACACAGGAATATCAGGAGAATATTTGGGACATACGGAAAAACAGCATGTCCTAGACATTAAGATGCAAAAGCGTAACAGGTAGCACAGAGGGAGGAAAAGGCAAAAGAAAGAAAGCGGGAAACAGATGCTCTTTCTCACGAGCGACGAGAGGCCCACCTGTCACCACCAAGATACGCCGCACCCGCTTTGGACGTCTTGCAAAGGGGATGGTGTAACTCCCGCCTTCACAACGATACGGAAACCGTCGGATTCAAGAGGCGGGAGCCCGCAAGGAGCAACTCTTTCCTCAGGTCCATGAGATAAGACTTATTACGTTTCTAAATGCATTTCCCGCCTCGTGAGAGGAAAACACTCATCGCGACAACAGCAGCTTCATCACGTTTCGGAATTTCTTTAGAACATAAATGAGAATCCAAGGTATTTATTTACATGTATAATTTACATATAATATAATTTGTATAGAACAAAGCTTATTGAGTATATTATAATACATAAATATATTATAAAATATGTTACAAATTTATTATAAATATATTATATACGCTTATATAACATATTAATATACATATATAATATATAAAATAAAGCTTACAGCCAATATTCTCGTGAGAAATGGTATGGAAATAAAAGGGAGCACTGGAGAAAATCCTAAATTTTAAAGATCGCAAATTACTTTCGAGGGTCATGAAAATTCAGAATAGAAAACATTTTGCCACCGGAACTCTTTATAAAGTCTACACTTATTTTAATATGTGTGGATTAAGCCAAAATCATAAGATTTTTTGTCGAATTCACGAATCTTTAGAATGTGAATCAAATCTTTACTCAATTTTTAAATGCATTTCCAAACTATAAGCAATTAAATACTGTTCGTAACAAAAACCATCACGGTGTGACTGAGAATTTGCTTCGAACATCTTTGAGAATGTACTTTGGTCGCATAATTTCATTTTTAAAAATAGAGCTTTTGATTTAGAATAATATTAAGCGGAGAGATGACATGCGAGGGATAAGCTTGGTGAATAGATATTTACGAAAAACAAAAAGGATTCTCCTCATCGACACAATGCGACTCTCGATCTCTGACCCTGATTTTATTATGCGGTTTCCATGGGAGTTGAATAAATATATTTGACTAAATATTCTTAATACTCAACACTGTAACACTCAACTACTTTCCCACGTTTCACAGCACGTGATTTAAATAAGTTCTTTTGGGGGCAAATAAAACTCTTTCGAGCTATGACAGGAATCTCATAAAATTATTCATCTCCGCCACATTTGAACGGAATTAAGTCGTATAACAGCGCCATGAAATGCCTTTGTTTTACTCATGACAGCTAAAACATGGTGTTAAACGGTCGCTCAATTTCATTCGGGAGCAATCCAACTTCAAGCAATGAATACTCTGCATGGTCTAATCCAAAGGCTGTCGTGCAAAGACAAAGAATTTCACACTATAACTAGCGACTTAGTTATGCAACCCAGATCACGGAAGTCATGTGTCACAAAGTAAGATATGACAGCTTTAAAAAATGTTAAATCGTAAGACCTAACACCACACTCTATAAAAAAACCTATAAACGTCGAGTTAGTATGCTAAATGGCTCCTTCAGTTTTCCTGAATTCCAATCGTCCTCGTACCAAGAGTCTACTTCGCATATCCCAGCTCCGTCCATCCACTTTAAGAAGATCCCTTTTCCACCGGCTTACATCTCTTTTCAACTTCCTCTCCATTAAGTACTCTTCTCTGGCTCTACTCCCACCAAACAACATCTCTTTCTCTTTTATAAGATACTGCAACTTAGATTTATCTCATTAACTTATGCAAATAGCCGACTTTGTGCGGTCAAATTATTTGACTCGAATGTTAGAAGTGTAGATAATGTATCCACCTGAGCGAAGAATACTTCATAACTTACGAGATAAATACTATGTTTCTATAATCAAACCAGGAAGAACCCTATTTTAAAAGGTGTTTTTCATATAATGGTTCTAACGTGCAACATTGCCTACTAGTTAGTATAAAAGATTAAAGCATCGATTTAATCCAAATGGCTGTGGAATGGTTATTTACTCAGAGAGATGCGGAATATTTACTTAATAACATTGTGTAAAGTTGTTTTGTTTCGCTCTATCAATTTTGACTCCTTAGTACTTTTTCTCGAGTGTGTAAATAATGTTAAATGTACTATTTTCTTTATATTTATATGCAGAAATGTTTCCTTTTTTTGAGGGTAGACTCAACACGGTTGTTCTTAGAGGCTAACTAAAGCTTTCAGAATTTATGAACAAATAACTTGTAATTTAGTGAATTATTTATGAAGAAAAATAAACTAATTATATCAATTTTTCTGTTCCACGTTTTTTATATTCTAGATAGCAAGATGATTCTTTTTCTCGACCTCTGAGATGTACAGTAATGAGACTAGAAATAACATCTCTCTAACTCCAATGTGTTACAGAAGAGTTCTGTTACAGTGTGTATAAAATGATAATGATACTTGGATATTTTTCACCGTATTTATCATCATAATAGACATTATTGCCATACAGAAGAGTGTACTATAAATGCTTAGTCACGGTAATGATAATTGGATGCATATTTTATAAAAATAGTTACATACCGGAATGCAAATACTCACTCATAATAATACTACTCTGCATGTGATGATGAATACTATAAAAAATTGTAAAACACTGCTGTAGTACTAGATAAAGTTATCTCAAAAGTTATAAACAAATAATACTACTCTGCATGTGATGATGAATACTATAAAAAATTGTAAAACACTGCTGTAGTACTAGATAAAGTTATCTCAAAAGTTATAAACAAATATGGCGAAAGAGAAAGGTGGCATGTTCTCCAATAACTATTAAATACATTTCGAAAAGTCATAGAAATATTATGCGAAGATAAAATGTTCTGTTATAAAATTTTTTTAGCAAGAATTATCCACAGAGATACGTTATTGTAAATGTAAATCTTTCATTGCCTGCAATTACGGTAACATGTTTACTTTAATAATGAGGCTACATGATTTGAATTGTGTTCCAAAATATTACGCGAAATCTATGGAAGTAGTTTTAGTCGTCAGGAATGGCCAGACGGAAATGTAATTTGCAGATTTGTACAATAATTTTAAAAATGAATAAATAAACACAATGTAATGACGAAGTATTAAAAGAGTAGGTACTGTGAGCGCACACACTTCCGGTAGTCTTTTTCCACCTTCAGCCCGCCGTATGATCCCAATCTCCCACGTGCCATGGGACGCAAACACACACCAGTCGAGAACACGTGGAATTTTGTATGAAATGGGAGGAGACTGTGTGACAGATAGCCTCCCACTTTCCGCCCTCCCCCACCCACGAACGCATGAATGCCGAGAGATGTCACCCGGGCGATAAGGCCGAGGGCGAATGGAATGATTTAAGTCACCATTTGGAAGCCAAGAATTTCCACACGCGCCGGCGCCCGGAGAAACACCAAACCATTCCACAAGAGCGAGGTCCTATTGAGAGGGGAGTTTCCATAACCACAGAGAGCACGCATTAGATTTTGAAAATCAATAGGTTTCAATAGGTTAAAAAGCCAGCTTTTCAAAATGTTAGAATTAAAAGTCTGTTTTTTTTCAGGGTGAATTAACCAGGACAAGGAAAAATTTTCAAAGAGGAAGGATGCTGGAACACAGACGCAGAGAAAGATAGGTACAGTAGACCCCCGCTTTACGATGGGTTTTGATGTACGTCTTGCAATACTGTTCATGGAGGGAAATTTCATTGACAATTTACTGCGTAATTAAGGCGTATTTAATGTTAATTTTAAATATTGGTTTAACAATATTTTTAATAATTGTAATCCAGGATATTTCGTATGCATTGGCTTGTCGCGTACACTGAATGGACTGAACATGATGCTCTTTAAACCGATTCCTCGTCCGGAAATAATTCCGATTCAACATGCGATAGAATTCGCTTTACGATCGGTCCTCCGGAACGGATAAATAGCGAGGGTCTATTGAATTAATTAATTAATGGTAAATGGTAATTAATTACGGTAAAGCGAGGGTCTACTGTATTAATTAATTTGGAGTGTAGGTAGCTCTGAATAGGTCGAAATTCATCGCGGAGAAAATATGACCTTAAGGCATTTGGGATACGAGTCTGAAGAAAGAATGAAAAGATGTGTGAGAAGAGCTGTGTGTCAAGCTGTGTGTCAAGAAAGTTTGGGACACGGTGGACCACACTCCCTTTTCTTCGGCACCAACTATAGTTTTCATGCCAGCATCTTCCGAATAGCATTTCATGCCGGGAGCGGGATTTCCACAGATGAGAGTGCTTCCTCACACCTAGTTCAGATCGCTGTTTTTGATACCCATGGAATTTCACTAAGCAAATTATTACACACCAAACCCGTCTTTCGGTTCCAATATAAAACATTTTAATGTAAGCCATGCCCTGGGTGCCTCAAAACACGCCCGGGATGAATCAAACCCGCGACCACGGGGTAGGCCGACGAGAACCAAATCCGCCACCAGATGCTGAAGAAACTACCGAACACATCATGAAATTGCTTACAGATCAATCATGAGGAAGTACTTGCAGCCGGCATATAATACCCTATAAATGTCGTATTTCAGGGTTATTGACTAGCGCATTGCAAACGCATTTCCATAGCAACAATAAGCGCATACACAGAGCACATGTCTCGGTTCATGCAATAGTGATTTTCCTTCGAATCCTGCCGAACAAGCCATGCCAGACACCTGGAACACAATATGGTGTAAAGATTTGGCCACTTCACTTTGCGAAACTTCAAGCTCTTGGCAATTCCTTTACTTACGTACAGAGCCAACCAAACGCACCATTTTTACACAGGATATTCTTGGGCCAGTATTATTCCTCTAATCTATTTTTAAAGAGGAGTATTACTTATTCAAGTAGAAACAGGTATTGGTCTTTTACTGCACGCAACAAAATAGGTGCACTTACAAAAGTCGTACTAGCTCTACAATTTTTCTTTCCTATTTCCTTATATCCCTTTCTTACCTTTTTAGCTTGCTAGAGCAGCTATCGTGAGTCATGGAGAGCATATTTTTAATAACTTTACAAGTGAGTCGAAAAAAATTTTCAAACCACATTCCACTTAACTGCTTCTGTTTAAACGGTGGAAAACACAAACCATTTGGTCAAATAACCGATGCAATACGAGGGGAGACCCAAAAATAACCGAATATCATTTTTTTAAAATGCAAAATTTAATTTTTCAAGTGACGAACATTAGTCACCTTCTAAATACTCTCAATTAATATTAACACATTGATTCAAACGTTTTTTCCACTGCGCATAACACCTTTCGTACTCGTCCTTTCCGATGCCTTGCTGCGCCGCCTTCGATTTTATTTTCACCTTCGGAATGTCTGCAAATCGTTTTCCTATCAGCTCCTTTTTCATCCAAGAGAACAAAAAGAAAACAAAAGATGCGAGACGCAGTGAGTGGGGCAGGTGAGGAAGCAGTGCTATGCGGTTTTTCGCCAATAAATCACGCACAGAAATGGCATGTGAGCTGGAGCGTTGGCATAGTGGAAGAACCACTCCCCACTCCGCTACAAATCGGGCAGCTTCAACCAAACAATCTTGCGTAACCGCCTCAAAACACTCAGGTAGAGGACTTGGTTCACCGTTAGATGCTTAGGGACTTACTTGTATTGAACAGTGCGAAGCGATGAGCAATGCAATGAGTGTTACTATCAGTTCTGGATGTGGAAGAGCTTTAAATGTCTTCGATCGACATATCGCCGCGTATGAATCATAAATAGCATTCATAAACTTCACTTATTTTCAAGGCGTGTTCTTTATAAGCCTTAGACAATACATCAACCACGTCTGATGCACTTATACCGGGCAGAAAACAACATTTCAACGCCGCTCTCTGTTCTCGAAAATCAGCCATTTAAAAAAATCGAAGAGGTCGAAAAACCAGTCGCAAAAACTGTCTCAGGGGCTCACTACAGCAGACTCAAGCGACGCTGCTTGGTATACAGAATCAGAAGGGGTTATTTAACACCCATCTAGTGGGAGAAGTCCGAACAACAAAACCGACGCGCGCAGCGAATTCCGTCCGGTTACATTTGGGTCCACCCTCGTATTTATATTTTAAATTTTTGCCTCAATTAAAGTATTGTTGTTACTTGGAATTTACGGCGTGGGTTTCAAAGTTTTACGCTATATTCATACATAAATTCGTACTTTTACTCGGCATTATACCACCATATTTTCCATCAACCATAACAGCAATATGAGACAAATTATTTCGAGTTTAGGAGAAAATCTATACATTCGTATACGAAATATTTCGAAATATTCGTCATGTATGCCATGAGGCTACGTGATAAATTAGCGTTAAATTGCCAAGAAACCATATCGGTCACAAGAAATTTTTCACTTTTATCTATAAATACTACTAATAAGAACACGTATGTAAAGTTTCACGCAAATCTGTACACAAACAAAAATAGCTCCAACCACCATAAATATCCTTGCCCACTGACCTAGAATACTCTTAAGCGTGCGGCTTGAAGCATAATATGCAGATGAAGATGCGGTGGGAATTCCTTACCCTGATGCGTTCAGCGTCAGTGCTGTATCTTCTGTAAACACGCATGAATAACTTCGGTGATGCGAACTGGTGCACTGACATAGAACATTACGCCCAGCGAGTGGCGAATGTATGGAGGGCAGGAGGATAGGGAGTCATGTGATCGCGCTTACGTCCACATTACTGCTAGACAATACTTGGACTGCATTGAATCGCGCTGCATCCCCGATATCTCACAGGTGTTCAGCTAAGCGCAGCGTAAACTCATCGCATCATCACGTTATCACCGAGCTCACTCTCCGAGGTGGAGGAGTCTCGAGCGAAATGCCACAATGTATATCTGTCGAGTCGCTAATGCGACGAATGTTGATTGAGACTTGGGGGCATATGGAAATTATGGGAGGAGCAAACTACTTCTATATCTGCACACTGCCCTGCGAGCTGACGCACGGGAGTGTGGTAGGGGGTGTTAGGTCACCAGCCATGTAAAGATGTAAGGTTTTGGGAGGTGAAATGGTGACGTGGATTATGGGAGTGTATTTAGTTGAGCTCAGTTTTTATTGTGGTCGCTTACTGGGCGCGTAAATAACGAAGTTTTGTACCTATCTGTTCGGCAATGTATCTCTCTTATTTTATCGCTTCTGTAAGACCTAGAGATGTAGTGAGTCTTCATGATAATGTTCTCTGGGTCGCTCTGAAACACACCAGTTCTGAATTTCTCAAGCAGCCTAAGCCTAGCGTGTAGCCTCCGAGTCTCTAGAGGCTCCCACCTTCATCCCTCTAAAAGTTGTGAGACATTATATGTTCGCTCGTAGCAATTTTTAAGGAAGCATGCAGCTTTTTTTAGTATTTGATTATTTTTTTGGTTAAATCCTTATGATCAGGGTTCCGAATGCTGGCGGCGTTTTCGAGGTGTGGCCTAACCATAGCGAAGTAGCATCTCTCTTTTACTTTTTCATCCAAGGACCTTCCTATTAGACGCTTAACAAAACCTAGTCTCTTTAACGCTGTGCCGCATATGTTTTGTTTGTAAGTTCCCCACGATGTATCAGAAGTTAACGCAATTCGAAGATATTTTACTGTGTTTGATGAAATTTTATCCACTCCACCCACAGCATGGGTACGGCATCTGTGTGATGACTTCCGCAGGAAGTTAACTGAGGTACATTTACTGATATTCAATTCAAACCCCAATTCCTGGCATAGTTCTACGTCTTTGTAAGCGTATCACATTTCTTCAAAGACTACAGGAGACTGAAGGTAACCACGATACCAAGAGGGTTGAGCTTTAACTTCTTCTATACTTCGCTTGGGATCGGGTAACTAAGGAGTCACGTAGAATAACAACCAGCAGATCGAAATTATGGTACATTTGAACCTATCGTAAAAATCTCACGCAGCCTTCCCGATCGAGTTCTTCTCGCAGAAACGTTCTCGATGGAGTCAATCATCGCGTTTACAGGCGCAATAAGCGACATTTCAGAAACTTAAATTATTTATCAGAGTGAGTTAAGCTCAACAAAATCTCGAATCGGCTTTTCTTGCACAACGAGACTCCTTAGTTACGTGGTCGGGATTATCTTGAACTGTTTAAACGGAACCCCCAGGGTTGACGTAAAGGGTTCGATGAATTCGCCACGATATCGAAGGCCCATGGTTTCAATTCCAGTCGAGGTGAATATTTTAACTGTTAATTTCATGCAAATTTAATTCGGAATAGCTTAGAAAAATGTCGTCCTCGAATTAAAATCTCGAAAAGTCTACGTGGCACCCACACCAAATGGCGTCCACAAATAAAACCCGCAAAGGCAGACCTACTGTCGGCGCAGAAATTATGTGCACTCGAGTTTGGGTACAAATAAAAAGTTAGCGAAAAGGCTTACAGAGAAACTAATGACACCATCATTTTTCTCATTTATTTCTACGTTATGTAATAGTAAATTTAATTTTTTTTGATGAATTTTTATATTTTTTACTACAGTTATAACGTAAAAAGTACCAGTTATTTACGGCGCGCGGGAAAAGCTCCGACTTTGATACTTTGTAACTCAAACAAAAGATCTTCAATGTCAACTATATTTATGTAAATGGAGGATAGATATGTTTGCTATAGATTGTGCGAGTTAGAGCTGTGTATGTTTCATAGAAATAAAGTTATTATTAATTTTTTAAAGTTACTGCATTTCAAAACTGGGGCATCGTAAGATTTCGTTCTTGGTCTCGTTGCAATCGGCATGCCTTGAACGTTTCCAATATGTTATTGTCCAACACATTGATAAGCGCGTTTAATTTAAATTGAGTGATATTTATAATGGACGAAGTGAGAGGTCCCGTGAGGCGAAACGCCTAGCCGAATCGGTGCTGTGTTGCCGCGTACACCCGCTCGGGCCCCCAGCGCTCGGCGCCTGCCCAAGCCGGCCTGGAAGGCGGCCCTGGTTAACAATGTAATCGCATTCCTTACCCTTTCGCTCATTCACATTTGCAAGTTCTTTTTGGCGATGATTCACGTGAGGTATTTAGTAATGCGGTAGCGGTAATGTGGTGATAAAGGTTTGCATTAGAATAAAGCTCTGTGTACAAACAAAGTACGGAGAAATAAAATGGCTTGTTAACTCCACCTGACATTTAATAACAAGACGCAAGTTTCGACACAGGTTCTGACGATGGCACGAGGTGTCAAACCCAGGTCTTGCTAATGCATCTCAAGTGGATTCAAAAAATTCATTTCATTTCTCCGTTATGGATAACTTGCACAAATTAAAGCCTGCAAACCTTTCCTTTCCTAACACGGAGCTCGAGGCTTCGCGGAGCGCTGGGGGCCCCAGCGGGTGTACGCGGCAACACAGCACCGATTCGGCTAGGCGTTTCGCCTCACGGGACCTCTCACTTCGTCCATTATAAATATCACTCAATTTAAATTAAACGCGCTTATCAATGTGTTGGACAATAACATATTGGAAACGTTCAAGGCATGCCGATTGCAACGAGACCAAGAACGAAATCTTACGATGCCCCAGTTTTGAAATGCAATAACTTTAAAAAATTAATAATAACTTTATTTCTATGAAACATACACAGCTCCAACTCGCACAATCTATAGCAAACATATCTATCCTCCATTTACATAAATATAGTTGACATTGAAGATCTTTTGTTTGAGTTACAAAGTATCAAAGTCGGAGCTTTTCCCGCGCGCCGTAAATAACTGGTACTTTTTACGTTATAACTGTAGTAAAAAATATAAAAATTCATCAAAAAAAATTAAATTTACTATTACATAACGTAGAAATAAATGAGAAAAATGATGGTGTCATTAGTTTCTCTGTAAGCCTTTTCGCTAACTTTTTATTTGTACCCAAACTCGAGTGCACATAATTTCTGCGCCGACAGTAGGCCGTGTTCCGATGTACGATGAGGTTCACCAGCAGTACTCGATTCATCTTCAAATTTAGGGAGCAACGATTCAATCTTCGGCTTTGAACCGACTTTACGACCGCAAGAGGGCAGATAAGAGCTAGTACTTGGGAGCGAGGAATAGGCCTCGTAACAGGCCGCATCAATCGCACTGAATCATGATGGCTCCTGACACGGAAAAGGTCGAGAACATTGTCAGCGACTGCGTTAGAAAAAATAGATTCGTAAGTAAATTATAATAATCAAGCTTGGAAACTCTTTTAATGGTCCTGTGTAGCCTAATAACTTACAATTATGTTGATAATATTTCTGTCCTTCGCCTTTCAGCAAGAGATTCTAAGATAAGGCAGTATACGGAATTCCCTCATTTGCTCGACTTTTTTTCGTCACCATGATCACAAAAGCGCTAGTTCTTTTATTCAATTCACAAACATAGCCCAGAATGAAGCTGATCGCAGTAATTGCATGGTATACACATTTAGATGGCATACTTGAATTGGATATCGAGCGTCATTCACGCGTCACAATCCCTCCCACAGCGGATATTGTTTTTCTAGCTCAAACGCAATCCGTTCAAAGACATTCATGCACTACTAGATTAATGATAAACTTTATTATTTGAAACTGACTTCTTTGACATCAAAATGAACGTAAGAGCGCTAGTTGTTCGTTTCACTTCGCAAACATGACCCAGATTCGAACTGACCGCGATAGGTATGTGGTGTACGTACAAAGGTGGCATACTTGAATTGGATATCGAATATTTTCACGCACCCCAAACATAACACAAAAGCAGACATTTTTTTTTCGTTGGCTCATACGTCACCGACTCGAAGAAATTCAAGCACTATTGGATAAATAATTAATGCTGCCGGTTGGTATGGGGGAGGTGAATCGGAATAAAGATGAGGCATACGTAGAGACTTTGACTTTGTTATATTTTACGTGGCCCATATGAGACCTATTGGCCCCTTCTTCCCCTCGGCTACGGCTCTCATTACAGAATTTGGGTTAAGGTTTATAAAAGTGAAAAGTAGTTCTTAAAAGCTTTTTGAGATTAAAAAAACAGGCATAATAATCAAGGTCTTGGAGGTCAAATTAAAATATGGCATGTAAAATGGATAGGTTACATTGGATAAAAGGTTAAGATAGGTAGATATAAATAAATAAATAGATAAATGAATATATAGATAAATAAATAAATAGATGAATAAATAAATATACGACTATTTAAGCAGGCTGCATGATTCTACTATGTATGTATACTAGGTAGGCAGTAGGGAAGAGAGGAGGAAGGGGGAAAATGATTCTCTTTTCCACCGACACAGCGGGAGAGCGGTTGAGAAACGTGCCCGGGTGACGAGGCGGCAGCACACACCTCGCTTGTTTCACATGTGTGCACGACGCAGAGGGCACGCGCGGGAACAGGGTTTTACGCAACGCCAAGGCTCTGGCGACAGGGAATGACAAAAACGGGGAGAGAAGAAAGAATTCGCCCGAGAGAGAGAGAGGAGTCGGGAGAGAAAAAGCCGGGAGCGGGGAGAAGAGTCGTAATCGAAGGCAATCACGCCGGAACAGCAGCACACACGGAGGAGAGTTGAGGGGAAGAAAGAAGGAGGGAGGGTTGGGAGGTAAAAGACGCACGGAAGGGTATACGAAGGTCGCCCCACTCTCCCGACGGAAAACATATTCTCGAGTGGGATCGATCCTGTTGAGGCAGTTCGTGGAAAGGAAAAAAAAAAGGAGACATCCCTGAAAGAAGAACGAGGTTTTTGTGATGTCAAGCACGAGGTAAGCTAATGATGAAATTCCCAGCATGTTTACCAGAAGAAAACAACACAAACACTTGCATTTCGGTCAATAGGTTACCGTCATTAGTGACGCATGAACAGATGATGGTTATCTATGGTATGAATTGAATATTTATTCCATTATCCCTGGGGAAATTGTGGGTAACTGTTGCCATGGAAGAGGGATCGCTAGGTATTGACGGAGGAAGCGGTGTAGCTAAAGCAAAGAAGGCATTAGTAAATGCATTAAGACATTATTACGACGTCAAATGATTTTTAAGACAATTTAGGTGGGAAAGACGGAGGATGTGACGAGAAAAATGGAGCATGTAAAAACTTTTTCCATTTCTTACACCACCACTCTTTTTTATGGGTTGCTCATTCAAAAGATACCGAGGATACAGATTAACTCAAAAAGTACTACTAAGACAATACTTTACAAACACATTCATTATGTAGGCCAGAGGTTGGCAACCGATAGGTGTACCTGAGCCACATTTTACATAAAATTTAATTACAAGCCAAGCGCATGCCGCCGATTAGTAAGAGGATTATAGGAAATTTTACTTTGATTGTTATTCATACCGAGTGCAACTAAAAATTTAGGCAAACCCTTCCCCGCATAACCAAAATATCCTCCATATCATCAATGATGATGGTTCTAGAGCTTCCACAAGGAAACTGACATTAAAGGGATAATTATACGATCATAAAATAATTAAAATTGCGAAACTTAGATCACGAAATTCCAGCAAATGGAGCTGGAGAAGCAAAACCTTCGCGTAGGATGATATGTTGGTAACTAGGTAATATTTTTGACTAAAAATACCCTGATCTTCATGAATTAACTCGATGATCCTATCAAGAATAGGCGAAGAGTGGAGAGATTGGAAGCACTGGAGCTCCAGAGGGAGAAATCATCCGAAGGAGGAAAATGAAAGTGGAGCCTTTAAGCCGGAATGATTATGTATGCTACTTCCTCATTTTATAACCAACCTTTTACGGCTCCCAGACAGGCCTCCCTCCGGGTCCCAACAACACCATGGCTTCTTCACGACATGTCTCCCTTATTAAAGACAAAAATCATACGAGAGACAAAACGCAACCCAGACCCAATCCCTTGTGATATGAACCATCGTCTTCCAACATGCAGTTCTTTAGTAAATATAATATGTCAGTACTGATAAACATTAATTTGATCGGAATTTTTTATGTAAATTAGAAGAAATATTTTCCTAGATAATTTTCAGCGTTTTAAGCCATTCTCTACAGTCCTTGAGGACGTCTACGAACGACGGTAAGTTTAAGCTAACCTCCTCCACCCTTTTTTAAGCCCACGTCTCAAATGCAGCCAGCCTACACACATCCTTTCTCTGCAATTACTAATTTCATGATACATTCAGAATACGCTGCTCGTGGGATTTTACACAATATCTTTCTGATGCCTCTCCGGAGCGCCCCCTTATTTTTCCAACTTCTCCTCTATGATACTACCTTGTCATAAATATCAGAATCTTCAAAAATTTTTAACATTTGAATATTTTGGTTAACATAGCATATCCATTCAATAGTTGCAGCGATTACGGCCATTGTGTGTCCTCGAAGTGAAAAGAAGTTTGGAAAAAAGTCTAATGGAAAAAAAGAGTTCGCGATGAAAGCAATTTTTCTGGTTAGGTAAATGCCGACAGCTTCGTGAAAAGTAATAATTTTTATCTTGAAATTTGTATAATCTAATTTACCACTACTGTTGGTAATATTTATGAGCATCAACTGCAACACTGTGGCAGCTATGCGCAATGGATTCTCCGTTTGAAACGATGAATCCCGTATATGACATTTCCACGTTTACGCCAAAAAGAAATAAGCCAAGAGTCATGAATATCTTTGGTGAGTTTTTAACTTAAGCGCTTGCATCAGATGGACTGGTCACACTACCGTAATCGATTATTAGAGTTAATGAAACTGCATATGGTTCTCCCGTATACTAGCCACTCCTGAGACAGAATATTTCTGTAAAAAAAAGGCCAACTGGGAGAGATTATCATTTCGACCAAGGATTCCATGTGATGCATCAACTTTAGGTCATAAATGTGATGTATCACATAGGCCTCAAGATTAGACCAGTAGATGATGAATCACATCAAAGCGGAGGACGCGATGAACTGTATTTTATCCGTAAAAGAAAATGGAAATTCATTCATCATTCATCAAGTTTTCCACCTTTTATTAGGATCTGCTTAAATCAGTAATCACCTCATGTATAAATTGATATTATCATTATCATGTTCGTTACTTAGTCGCATTCCCCTTCCAATCCCCGGAAAGCATCAGGTTTCGTTGCCTTCTAATTAGCCGAGGACTCAAGAGGGTTTTGGCTGTGTTCCTTTCCACTCCCGATGCCCATCGGGTGAGTGAGTACGCTGCAGCAGGGTCATGCGTACGGAGTTGACGGAGTGACCCAAGGATGACGGCATTCGAACTGCAAGCGATTCCGCCGGTGACACGCAGGACGGAATACACTGCTCTCTACCAGCGAGCCCACAACTCCACCGAGCATACCTATGATGAGGACAACCAGTTTAAGGCAGTGCGAGCGAGATAGTTCCCTAATCATAGTAGAGACCATATTCGAATTATACGTTTTAATTTCACCAGCTGTAAGATACACAATTTAAACATTTCATTATTAATGGTGGTATAATATAGTTTTATATGACCGAAAATGTACGTAATCAAATGAAAATGTCTAAATAAGTCTTTAACTTGACTCATTTTTGTCACGCGGTACGTTTGAAACTCCGTCAAAACGGAAAGTTTATTGTGATCCCGAAGAATTTACTGGAGTGACAATGTAATTAAATTTAAAAATAGTTGATAAAACACACAAACTACACACTGTTGATTTTTTGACGATATCTAGGTGTTAGAAGTTCCTCATTTTTAATATAAGGTCTCTCTGGAGTGCACACACGTACCAATCCCCATGTAAAAGGGCTAGTATTTTCGGGCAAATATCTCCGAAAGTAATGCGGTAAGGTGTTGAATTTTTGGTGTCAATGGAAGGGTGAATCATTTTTCTTTCAAATGAGACCAATTTAATTGATTTCTAGGTGAAATGATATTTCGCTCAAACTACCTAAACAGCGTCTTGTGTATGTACATTTGCCGAAGCTCAAAAAGCAGGAACAGGTATTTTGTACGTTTTTCCACCTCCTTCGCATCCGAGTTCGCTTTAGCCGGGGCCGAAAACTCAATTTTGAACATGGAGCGCGAGAAGTGGTCGAGGAGAACGATATCCAGCTTGATCGCCTTGAACCGGTGGTGTAAAAATGGAGTTATCAATAATACTGGGCATTGATCGCATTAGGATGGAAGGAAATCAAATAAACGGAATAAGAGTTAAGCGAATAATGCGCTTTCTAACAAAATCCATGGAAAGTACAATTCTATTCATTACTGTACTTCTTAATGATATTAGAAAATGCTTTCGATTCTGCGGGATGAATGCATTCCCCGAATAAATCAAGCGCGATCTTGAAAAATAATTCAAATGGACCTTAGATCAAAGTGAGACGATATTTACACCATGCAAATCTGTACTAAAGAGTGGAACGCATCAAAAGGTATTCCAAAGTATATTTGGATTGATTCAGAGGTCGCAGTGAAAAGAAATTCTTTTAGAAAATAAGTAGCACCTTAACTTTAACCAAAGACATATGCGAAAAAATATATTTTCACACATCTATTTTTTCTCGAGATATAGGACCAAAATTGATTAGTTACTTTAAACATAGAGGTGAAATTCATATTATCTACTGTTAAAACATTCAGAGGGAACTCACTCTTAGCCGAGAAGAAGCATTAATACATATGCAAAGTGTCAGCGAAAAAGGAATTCGGAAAATAATTATTTTTGGGCGTATATCTCCAGAAAAAATAATTATATTAAAATAAGAAGTGGCCCCAAGGAATTATCTGGGTGAATGTTTCCTAGCGCGGTACATCACGAACTATTAAGTATTGAATGGCATCGAGATTGTTGATGATTAGATACTCCATTTGTGGAAAGAGAAATAAATACATTGACTCAATTAATAAATAAAACAAGAATTGTGATCGTCAGATATTTTAACTATGCTTCCCACCCTTTCACCCAGCAAAAGTTTCTTGTGCTTTCTTGTGGCACTTCTATGGTGACAGTTAAATGCTGAGAAGAATGAGCTATTCCCATGGACGCCGCACATACATTATGCAGGGCTGCACAATAGGTACGCACACATGTAAAAAGTGACCCGATTGTTTCGTTGCCCAAACGACTGCCGTAACTCAAATGCTTTTACGAGTAAGAGAACATATTTAACGCGGTGAAAATGTCGACTTAAGAACTTAAAATGTTCAGGACAGGCTGAGTCCCTTCCTTTCCATGTGCCTCGCAGCTGTTTCTCCGAAAGCTTTTGAACAAGGGAAATTGCAAACCTCGCGTTCAGCTGGGAATGCTCAAAGGCATCACGCGTTTATCAACTCAGAAACTCTGAACAGTAGCCGAGCGCTTCACTTCCCAAGCTACCAGGTCACCTATTCGCCACGAGGGCTTGGTTTGGAAAAGTTATTTCTACCCACGAGTAGCAATAAGTTTTCTATTACAGTCACTTCACTTCATTATTTTTTTCAATGAAAATAAAATTTCAAAGCACATGCAATATATCTTAAAATCTATTTCAACGACCAATGAAATAACCATTGTAAATCATTCTGTCAGCTGCTTGGAAGAAATACTGCATCATCAATCAAGTTATATTTTCAAGAACATGCTGGGCTGAAGAAGGAAATTATTTGCCGATTAAGTTGCCTGGTTAATTGTAATATACGTAATTTTATCCATTCGTTACCTGAGCCAGAATCAATTGGTACATTTATAAAATAATGAGTGATGCAGAAAATGATGTCAGAGGATAGAATGTAAGGAAATGGCATTCGAGCTAAAACGACGATAATTAGGAAATTTTGAACACGGTGTTCATTGGAAAAACAGTTGTTAAAGGAAAATTTGCAAAGGATTAATTGTGGCAGTGTAACTAAATGAAATAATGTCCTAGTAACTGCCATCAATTCGGTCAACTCCAATTTTGATCTCTACTAGTAGGGCAATAATTCCTTTTCAAAGAGTAGGTACTCTGAGCCCGAAAATAATGAACGAGAGCAAGAGACTCATCTTGTGAGTCATCAAATGAGTCACAATGTGGAACAATTTAAGAAGCCTACATAACCTCGAAAAATATTGTGTTCCATCGCATATGTTCAATTAAATTCCTAAAATGTACTTTCCATGTTAACTTTATACTGTACAGTACAAACTGTAATTTTCCTGACCACGGGAGTCCTCTCTAATGTTGTATGTTCACTTCATAAACTGCACGTTCCAAATTTAGTTATTCTTAATCGATCAAATCGTATCCTTTGCCATCCACAACAACGCGCATGATCCCAGTACTTTTTACCTCTCGCGCTTGCTTTACTCTCTCACCAATGCACATTGATTTCAATTACTTATAGTAATACCATGGACTGGAATGCATACTCGAAGATCATTTTCCGACTCATATTCAGGTTGGCCCTCGCCCACTTATTTATTTGCTGAGCATGAAGCGATTTCGTTCTTCAAATTCCGGCTCTTGGAAGCGAAAAATTTTCTCCCGGACTAGATGGACAGTCGAGAAAAGTCAGTTAGGTTTCGCACCATCGATAATGAAAACGTTTGGTTTGCTAAAATACGAATCAGTCATGAAAATCATGTTTAGGCTTTTCGGCAACCACGTACGCACAAAAGAAATTCGATCAAGCTCTGTTCTTAGGATATGCTTGGCATGGTGCTCGTTACCGCAGGTCTTATTATTGTTTTTTTTATTTCGCAAAAATTTTGCCGCTGAAGGGTTTGTTGAGAGAGGCGGTAACGATCGCGACACCCAGTGACCTCTTTTCCTTTAAATTGCCAGAGCGAGGTCAATCGGGGCCAAATTGTCCCTCCCTTGGCGGAGAGACACGCCCCCTTTCGAAGAAAACAATCTTGAGAGGCGAGGACGAGGAATTAGTGCCCATTGTCTCTGCCCGCCTCCCCCCGTTCCCCTCCCGCTCCCCGTTCTTGTGCTCCCGAGTACGTGCAAGTTTGCGACTGACTGACACCGCGACGAAAGACACTCGCTGCTTCGCGATAGCCGCGTACTTAACGAAGACAGAAAAAAATCATAACTTCTTTCGTTAAATGGTTAAAATACCGCGCCTGAGCTTAAAACATACTCTCTTTTCATACTTAAAAACATTGTGTGGGCTTTCTCAATCAAACCGTAGGGCCATAGAGAGTGGAGTAGTGATTTAAAAAAAGATATTTTAAAGACACTAGATGGCACAAGGAACTGGAACGAGTAATGCGTTTAAATTGCTTAGTTGTTATTAAATTAGCATAGTTCCAAAGGCATAAGGCATAAGTTCCCTGTCCCTGTTAGGACTAGTATACCTGAAATTAGAAATCCCAAAGCATTACAGATATATTTCTCATCTATTAGTCTTCCTCTTCTCTACTACCGTTACCTTATATGGAAGATGTCAGCCCCAACTAATGTTAAACCCCAGCAACATATCAATAACTTCTTCGCACGTGTTATTCCCATTGCACAATTGTTTCCAACGATTATTGCCTGTCAGGGATTTATTTGCCGACGAGAGGAGGGGTATGCGGATAACTCGGACAAAGAATGGATGAGCTGCGAACTCCCGAAAGACAGCTATTTTGTATTTTAAATATATTTAAGAAATAACTGCAAATACCAATGCAAAAATCATTGAAAGTGGTTCAACTTTACACCCCAAATCATCCTTCCCTTAACAACCTACCAAGCTGTCCTTAATGACGCAAATAACCTCACCTATCAGTTGCCCTCCCAGAATGACTCAACAACCAAAGTTTTCCGAATTTACTAAATCACAGACCCAACTGCAACTTTAAATCAATATCAGTAGACAACGATTCAATACCTTGGTTAATTATAACCCGCCCAGCTCAAGAAAAGTTATTTAAAAGAAGGTAAAGCACGACTCATTAAGTAATTTGGACTTTATATTAGCCTACCAATATCGATTCGCTTCTCGTACAAAACTCACTCGCATTTCTTCCCTCGCTGTTAGTCGCGATAGACGATAGCAAGGAACTAATTTAATGAAGACACATTCCTTAGTACGTTTATTTAAATCTTTATCTTAAATTTGAAATCGATAATAAATTAAGTAGTAACGCAACATACACATGATAATGCAAGAAAAACATAAGAAGATGATTATCTTGCAGTACAGATAAGCCGGTACTAACTTAACTATAAGTACTTCTACTCCAAGAAAATCTTAAACAAACGAGAGAATTATTGCAATGAATTACAGGAAATTTTTATTGTATTGCCGGAGTAACGATAACTTTCCGCTAACCTAAATTAGGAGTGTTGAGCCAAACTCAAGACAAACAGTGAAATGTAATAATCGATTTTAATATTCCATATTGCCACCTTGTTTTCATGCTCTGAATCGTAAACGAGCAAAAATCCTTAGAAAGAGCATTGGCTAACCAACTCTATTTCTCAACAACATATAGATATAAAACAGCTTCAAACTACTCTGAATAACAAGATGACGTCCATGTGGGAAGAATGCAGTATTTTATGACAAGGTAGCAGGGCATAACTGTGAAGCACAAGCAAGTTGAACTACAAATTATGCCATGGAGGAGAGAAATGTTCCAGCATACCAACTAAAGAGCACACATTAACATAAATTACTGTTTTTATCACTAACCACATAACTCTTTTTAGCATTAACTAATAATATAAAGAAATTAAGAATTAACAGAAAAAAGCATATTAAGATTAATGAGGTAGCAGGTGATTTCTTTAAGAGTTTCATATTCATATTTTAAGCGGATATCCATGATGAAAACGCGGCCAGGTTTTAGAATATTACTCTGCATTTCGGTTCACTATAATCTCTTTTACAAGCATAATTTTCCAGGCTCTCTTTCATGAACCAATTTTGTAGAACTCACAGGTATATATTAAATAAACACTTATGAGCCTATCAGTGGAGTTCAAAATTTCAGGAGATTTTTTTCACTTTGGTCAATGAAAGTGCAAAATCAGAATATTTTTAAAAATTATTTTAAGAAGGCAGTGAAATTAAAGTAGAAAATATTGATAGGTGAGGGTTTATAGAAGAGGGTGATTGAGTGGAGAAAGGTTGGCTAGCGCGGAAGAGGATAAGAACTTAGGGCGATATGATGAGAGGCAAAAGTTATGAGGGGCCTGTAGGGGAGAGAAGTAACTGCGGGGAGAGACGTTAAGTAAAATAATGAGTAGGAAGATAACCCCTAGAGAGGGAAGTAACTTTCCATGAGTAATCTGGTAACGTTCCCAGATATAAACCCCAAGGTCTATATCTCCACTGAATCACAACTGTCATGTCTGAGGTCGAGGTGGAATACGAACCTCGGATAAATCCTGGATACACTGGTCGGTGGAGATTAGTACCACTCACACAAAAATATTTAGTCCTTTTTTAAAGCGATCCCCTCGTCCTAGATTTGAAGCTCTTAACAATAAAAAAAATCAACGTAGGAGTGCGCATATGGACTCAAAATCTTCACTGAATTCAAAGATATACATACCTTGATGCTTACTACATTGAGGAATAAACATACATATTGAGCACGAGATATACGTACATTATTTTTAATTGATTGGTTATGCTATTTGTAGAGGAGCAATATAATTGGGGAGAACGAAATAAAACAAATGGAAGCTAATCATTAAGCAAAAATATATCATATCCCTTTGTTCAAAAATCAATTTTTATTATTTTGAAACGAGTGTAATAGAGTGACTTTGGTTTGCAAAATTTCGATGAATAATATGCCTGATTTCGTTCCATAATATTTTCCATTTACATATGTCCATACGCCTACCACATAACTCTTATCGAAGGACATGCTGGCGTAAGATACTTGAGCATGTAACCTCGAGGAATCAACAGCAGGAGGTCAAAAAGTAATTTCCAACAGGTTTTAGCGAATTAAACTGCGGCGTCTCTCCGCATCATTACGGATCTGAAGAGAAAAACAACCACGTTTTAATGCTAAAACCGGAACAAAAAGCAAACTGTTTAAGACGCTTAGGAAAGGATGAATAATTTAAAAGTTGTTACCTAAGTATTAGTGACATTCTACCACATTAATCTTAAGGAAATCACTCCGTTGACAGGAGAGGCAAAGGGCAAATCAAGGACAAGCAAAACATCGATTGCATTCAGACCCAGAGGTGCGTGATAAATGGGTGCTCTTTGTAGTACTGAACGAATTTCATTCTTCTTACATTTTGAAGAGATCTCAAAATGAATTTAACAAAAATAAAAGTGAAATATGTGTCATTTAAGAATAAGAGAGCATGCAGTGGTTTGAATACTTTCGTGAAAATCTTCGTTATGTGATTGAATATATATCCTAGGATCTGACATTATAATTATCTTCTGATGATATTATTTCAGTCACTATTTTACTTCACATTCCTGTATCACTTATATATCATTCCCAGCTTTAATCTTCTCGTAGACAAAACTATCTCCCATGTGCCCTTGCTATACAGTCCACTTCACGGCGAGGCTTATCTTCGGCGTCCAAATTAGAACAATATTCATATTCATTCAAACACGTCACTAATCGACATCGCTCTACAGCATCACAGAAGTTCTTCGTGGAAAATTTTCCGCCATTTGACTTGACGATAAGTTTAGTCTTCCTTAAAATGCTGACAACTGGGCATATTAGGGGCTTTGACTGTTCCCATGCCTTTGCAGAATCTTAGATTTCTCAGCATTATAAATGGACTATCAGGCAAAGAGTTTGTAAAATGGCAACATAAGACGTAAATTCCCTATATTTTATTACAATATACTTCAAATGTATATGGCCTACCCTTTTATTAAGACCCAAGAACTACAAAAAAATGTCAGAACTAAAAATGGTAGGTATTTAACGCGTAGCAAGTAGCATGGCCCTTAAAAATAAAATGCATACAGCAAATGCCTACCTTTCCATATTATATGAAGCAAGTTCAACTTGAAATTACATGACGTTGAACAAGAAGATGAATTTTGCAAGAATAAGCGTTTGCGACAACTTTTGGCCATTTTGTCCATTGTCATAAGTTCGTCGAATAATCCGCATAATTTGTGTCTTAATTTTGTAAATGCCAAAGCCATAGCTTGTTGTCAGTCATTTAAGTAGTACAAGCAAAAACGCGGAAATAGTAGTTAGATGGCGGAAGAACTAAAGGCAAAAAAGACCACCTATAAAAGAGGGACATGACTGATAATAAATGAGTTTTCATATCACGACCTACCTTTCTTCAATCAAAACCAATTTATCCTTAATTGCGCATTCAACGATTCAATTCTATCAAACAAATCAGGAAAATCTCATAATCTCCCAGCCTATTCCACTTGATATAAATTGTCTCTAATTGAATAAGAAGGAATTAATGATGGATAAAAGACATTTAACCATTTAAGAGACATTAAATACATTTTACCATCCAAAAACAATTTTGAAATAAAAAGCCCCAAACCCACTCCACCACGCCCAAAATCAAACAAGTTTCACGTTCTTTACTTAACATTTCTATGGATCGACCAAATGAAAATTCTTAACCTTTCCTGAGGTAAAATTTGGAGACAAAAACTAATATTCCATGCATAAAAAACACCTTAAAATAATGACAAATAATACCTAGCAATTTCTCGCCAAATTAAAAATAGAAATATCTAGGTCACAGAATGGTAGAGCAAAGAACTAATAACCAGCACGCCACTGAGTTTACATCAATACTAAACACGTACACTAAACAGCAAAGGGATATGGGTCACTGGAAGGCGAAAGAATTTTAGCCTCACAAAAGATTCCAATGACGCATGAAAACATCCAAGCGGAGAACCAAACAAAAATACTCTCGAAATTTAAGAAAGGAGAGGCGAGGGATAGTAGTGATATCGGGAAGAAAAAAGAAACGAGAGTGATAGAAAAATCGTTAAAAAAAGTAAAGGGCGACTGTTATCCAAAGGAGACAGCGAAATGAAAAAAAATTGAAAAGTAAGTATATGGAACGAGAACAAAACCAACCCAATAAAGAAGAATAAAAAAGATCACACGAGAGATATTTCTACAACTACAGAAAATCTTTTCCATTCAATCACAGACGGCTATTAATTGCCCAGGCGCTGAAATTAAAAGAGGCTTTAAGTGTTTAAAATTCAATGAAAAATATGCTGTATGAGAGAGACGTGGTAACTAAGACGTTAGCCAAGGAATCCAATCTTACACAAAATACTTCATCACTCCCTCAATAATAATGACTGCTTATCATAGTAATCGATTACCGTATTACAGAGTTATAAAAGAATAGGCCCGAATTTCACAACTCCTTTATCAAACATGCTTCTTAGTTCACGAAAAAACATGAAAAAAGAATTCGCACCAACATATTCCGTCACAAATTTAATATAAAATAAATAATGTTCTGGTCTCTTGGAAACGCTTAAAATCACCTAATTCGTTTCAGAATTGGTTCACTAAAATGTTTTTAAAAAATTGGTTGATATTTGAAAAAAATAATTACATGGCTTGCGGCTTCGTTCGACGACATCCAGTCGTCTTGGTACACAATGACAGGTAACTGCCACTAGCAACACTCACAAAACTGACGGTTAAATTCCAAGAAAGTTTATTAATTACATACATTATTAGAGAAATTATGTTCCACGGCTTACGATAAAGAATTGAAAGCAAGAAAGTACTTAAATTTTGGAGAGCTACAGGAATTTGCTGATGAAAACGTTAGCGTGGAGAAGAAGAAAAAGGTGATCAAAAAAGTATGAAGAGATAAATCGAGAAAAACTAGAGCCACATATAAAGGAATGGGTGCATACTATGATTGCCATTAAGCCAGCAACGGTATAAGATATGACTACAACAATTCAGGAAAGAAAGATGAGACTAATTCGAGGAATTTGAAAAATAATTTAATTGTAAAGGTTGCTGAAACCGAACTCCCAATCGGCGGCCGAGTGCGTCAGCCATTTAACAAACCAGCTGAGAATTTTCCACAATAAACTCGGCAAATGCGGAGTTTTATTGGAATTTAAACACAGAACTGAGCAGTTAATTCAATATAGAAGCTAAATAATACAAAGGAATCGAACTAAATATTAAAAAAGGAAGGGCAACCAGACGCAAAAAAATAAATAAAGA
The DNA here is from genome assembly GCA_963169105.1 of Ceriagrion tenellum. NCBI lineage: Eukaryota > Metazoa > Arthropoda > Insecta > Odonata > Coenagrionidae > Ceriagrion > Ceriagrion tenellum. The sequence continues at coordinate 130,161,879 of OY720637.1, forward strand.
TGAGGATGAAGCCACTTTTGTTTATGAAAGCGTTTCCAACTAATTTTATCCGCGACCGACCTAATCCATGAAAATGTAATATGAAAATAAATAAACAAAAGTTGAGTGAAATTCGAAAATGAGAGAAGAGCGTGAGTTTGGGGGGAATTGAGGGCCTGGAGGAAGAAACGGCGGCGCCCGGTCGTCCCAAAAGCGGATTCCCGGCGAACGCGGGCTTATCGACCGGAGAAGGCTGTGGCCGAGCAGTCGGCAGGAGGAGGGATCGGGTAGACGGATGGATGGGAGGCGAGGGAAGGAGGAAGAAATGGTGTGGGAGGGAGGAAGAGGATAAAAAGGAGGCGCAATGGGGGGGAGGGTGGGGGTTGACGAGGGAAAGGAATTGAAAGTGGGTTGGGGGGGGGGAAGAGAGACATCAGCGGGCGGGAAGGAAGGAGCGTCAGGTAGTAGAGGCAGTGCCTCCCGAGAGAGCGATGGCTTTGGAGTGATTGATTTTTCAACTCCGCACCCAACCCAACCACCCACCCAGCACCGAGACCAGCACTTCTTACCCGGCTGAGCCCCTACCAGCTCGCTCTAGCGAGTCACAGCTGGGGATTCTTATTATTAGCGGTGATCTATCTGCAAAGGTAGATCTACAGCACCTGGGCCCAGACTTCGGAAAGTCCCCGCAAAACCCCACATTTTCACTTTTTTCTTACGATACCAAGTTAGGTCGGTTTCAAATGAGGAATCATTATTACGTACAAGTTAACAACATTCGGTAAAACCAGAGAGTATGTTTATATTCCCTTTTTTCGTAATTTTATCACGACGCTGCACACTGACTATTACTAATAATAATAATTTTCGCTTGCCATTTTGGGTCTCTTTATTAATTCTAGCAATTTTTCGTGGAAAGTCAATGCTGTAGATCACGTAGTTTTCCCTAGGCTGAGTTACAAAGTTCATGAAGTTGACAAAACTGCTAAATTTCGGGTGCGCGGTGTCGATTATTGCATTAATGTGTCTCCATTGTTGGTTTAGTCATATAATAAAAATACTTCTTAATTTGAAATAAAATGATCTTCAAATTAACGTATAAAGTATTACACTAGCATTTACAGGGACCAAAATATAAATTTTCAAAGTACAGCGGCATATCATTTTGACGCCGACAGTATACATGCTCTATACATAATACAATTTTGCATACGACCCGCGCGACGGCGCAACCGCTCATCGTAACTGCAGTACTTGCTACGTTAACCTTACAAAGGATCAACTAAAAAAATATTGCAAACATGTACTTTCATTATTCTCTCCCTCTCTCTCTCTCTTTCTTTTAAGGAGTCCAATATTTTCTTCTGCGCTCAGGGATTTAATCGACCTTAATTCCGCCTCTGGGAGTAGAAGAGCACGAGAAAACATTCCACGGAGGTTGTGTTTTGACATAAGGAGATAGCGAAATATTTAGTCAAACTTTCATACAACCATAGGTATCTCACACAATGCAGGTTACAATGAATACTCATCATCATTTTAGATCTGAGGATGGTCATTATTAATTGAAAACCGGGTCGGGCGAGTGTAATACATATATCTGTGTTTACGCGTTACCGTTTAAATATCGACTATGTCATCATGCAGTTTTACGACCAAGTTACAAATGAGCAAGTTTTAATCTTTCGTGGTAATCCCCATCGTGTAACTACGGAATATCGGGGTACAAAAAGGAAAGGTTGGAGATTTCGGTGAGTTTTAACCACTCCCATGGTTAACTTTTAGTGCCTAAGGCATGGTATTTTGTGTCTCCATTCGCGGTGTTTAAATCTATCGACAGGATTTTCGCGAGAAAAACTCGATCAGGAAGGCTGCGTGAGATATTTACGAGTGGTTGAAACACATGAAAATCTCGAATTCTTAGTCGGTGTACCACGTGACTCCTTAGCAACTTGATCTGAATATTACTACGAACGGTTAAACGCAGCATCGCGTAGATATACGAGATAATATATCTCTGTTTACATTATGGGTACTTCTTTGTAGAGATTATGGAAATCGTAATTTTTTGCAACATTTTTCTTTTCCGTATGTAATATTTCTGTTCATATATTATTAAAATTTGACGAGCACATTTGTTTTGATCACCTTTACTTTTATTCTTTCATATATTATTACTTTAAAGGATGCGAAATAAAATTTAAGGCGTGAGAGAGTATATTAAATTGTGATGATGATGATGGCGTAACTTCCGAAACCGGTTGTGTTCGTAATAATAAATCTGTGAAAGACACAAAGTTTGGTTTACTAAAATGTCAACCTTCTACCAAGTGAAGACTTCACAATTTGAATCTATATAAAATTATTTAAGGAATGTGGGGAATTAAAAAAGGAACCACTGATCAGCCAATCCAGGAGCAACGGACGTCAAATTTATGCTTCATAAAGTGCATTTTTCCTTTCCAATGTTTGTGTACATCCCTATGAGACAAGAAATAGTATTTAATTAAAAATTAAAGAAAGCATGGGAAGTTTATGACCCATATTTGAATTATTTAAAGTATAGTACATCATAATGATATGTAACAGACGCAATACAATTCTGAAATGATACTGTCGTTATACATGTATTCTAAACTGTTTATCACAGATATATCTATCAAAAAAGTAAGAACTTCTTCAGCTAGATGAAGAATTCATCCTAATTTTAGTCATAATTTAAATTGAAATCATATTAAGTTATTCTGATAAAATGATTTTGTTATGTAACGGATTTTGCACCGTTTTTTGTAACAGATATTATAAAATATTCATCCTTAATATAAAGCACTATAAACTGCTTGTACATTATTCAATCATATTTCTTATTTTATTTATGCACCAATAAGTATTCCATTGTAATTAATGCACATAACATATATGCAGTCAGTCGCAATTTGAGCTAAAGTTTTTTTCTCTTTTCTGGAGTTCTCTCAATTTTTCTGCCTAATTGAGAATTTCAAAATTAGGGTAGTTAAAAATCATAGTTGAATTATATATAGTTATCTTTTACTTATATAATGAGGATACCATTATCAAACCGTCTTTAAGCCAGATCTTAGTGCTCCTCTAATGTTCAATCTTATTACTTGAATTCCTCTTTAACAAGGATTGGCTGTGTTCCTGATGGAAGTCAGAATACCTGATCTAATCCTTGCTAAAAGCTCAAAATCCTAGTCGCCATGAACTATTTCATTCTTCGTTCAAGCACACGTTATACCTTTATTCATTTCACCCCTAATGCCAAATTTCTTTCTTTCCCTACCCACACTTACCCATCATCCTCCTCTCTATCACAGCACCTCTTCACCGCCCATTACCTCTTCCAAAGACTTAGTCTGTCAGCCCCTATTCTCTTCTCGGAGTATCCTCTCCCAACCAACAATACAAGTACATTTTGGTCCTAGTTACCATTGGGAGGTTTTAAGGCAGAATTACACGGTACATTTTATTGTACAAACGAATGTGTAAGAGAATGTACAAGAAACTGAATGGAATTAGAGCAGATTCTATTTCCCGTTAAGTCCTTCAGACAGTCCTACAATTTGCCGCTTTACACGGTACAATTTTCCTCATGCTAGGGTTCACACATTTGTTTGTACAATAAAATGTACCCTGTAAGGCGGCCTTTAGGAAAAATCTTCAAAACATTTTCACGATGATTTGAACGATTTACTTCAAAGAGTAAAATAAGAGATATTATTTTACCGATTTTGCTTTAATGAGAAAGAAACTATCAGTTAAATTTATCGAAACTACCATGGGTGCTTACATCGATAAACGTCTTCTTGTGAATGCTTAGGAGTTTTAATGGGAAAATGGCATTAAAAAAATAAACGAAATGCACCAAATAAACCAGCTTCCGCTCGTTGCTTGGTTAGTCCTTTAATTAGGCGACAGATAGATATCTCCATTACTGTCATTAGGATTAGACAGCAGGATGGTATGGGCATGAGAAGGGTGGAGAGAAACCCGGCGTCCACATTAGCCTCCTCTTCGCGAAAGTCGCCAATGGGGCCACAGTTTAACGTCCTTCGCGATGACGGAGAACTACAATTAATTCTCTCCACATTGCATCCAGCTTGGGATCGGAATTCTACAGAAAAATCTACATCAAAATTTGATTTCGAACCCGTATCTTTGGAATGGGAAGCCGATTCTCTAGCCACCACACGAACTCAAATTTCCCAACCATTATTCCTCCCACACTTGCAGCAGGCGATGACTCTGTCGCCGAGTTTCTGCTGCTTCCTAAATATTTTTTAAAGTTCCCAAATTGTCTTTTTGGAACTACAGATCCTTGGAAGGTACATACTGAATCCTCTAATCACAGATAATCTGAAGAAAACACTGACATATCGACTCAAATCTAACTTAGCTGATGGACCACCCACGATATTTGCAGCAATTCTCTCCGCTCTGCTACTTCTGGAGGCTGCAGCAATAAAACGGTAAAGACGGAATGAGATGAACGGAAAGAGTAGAGATTTGCTTTGCAATTTTTCAATTCCAATGATATCTTTTTACATTTCATAACGAGCACAGACCTTAACGGCCCTTTCTGCACTAACGAAGGACCCTCTCTCTCGAGAGAGGATCCGTATTCGAAGTGGGATCGAAGATCGAAGGAGAGGACTGAACAATGCTTCGTCATCGAGCCGTGACTCAGCTTCGCGCTTCCCCTCCGTGCTCTTTTTTTGTGATCGACTTTTTTATCCGTGGTCTTTCACCGCCTTTTTTCATTGAGGCGCCATCGTCTTCGCGACAAGCAAGGGCTTCGGGTGGCACACAAGAGCGATGAGGACTCGAGGAGAAAATTCGGTCATTTGGCCGCTCAACGGCACTCGTCTGAACTCAGCGTCGACCGTTTCCGAGTCGCCTGGGAATTCCTTCCAAAAAACTCCCACGCGGACCGTGATTCCCGGGGTAAGAGAATTCGCTCATTCATCGAGGGCAACGCCCCCAAGGATATAGGTTAGGTTTTGAGAAAGTTCAACCCGCTTGCCTTTTTTAATGAAAGAGCAACAGCAGTACACAAGGAGCACAATCAGATGGGTATGGAATGAAGAGTAAATTGTTAGAAAACGAAGGCAATGAGACTTCCCAAAAATAAAAACGCTGGGATGAATGGGATGAAGATGTGAACTTCCCCAAGCGGAATGACGGTGTGAAATAGTTCAGTGGCACACTTCATTCACCTAAGAAGTACTTCACTTGGAAAAACCGATTTTTTTATTAATCAGTTCTAAAAACTGCTTTCTATGTTTGTCTTTCTATTTATATCAGCCTTCATTCTTTTGCCATTAATTTTAGTCTTAAAGGTAATGTATTACAGTCAAATGTTTGTAGTGCTAACTAAAATTACGTTGTTAGCCAACAATGCCAATGATAATAAACAGGTATATTTCCATTTATTATGAAAATGGGTAAACACAGACAGTGTAGAATTGTAAGGGCAAAGTAAGCTCTATGAAGATGCGGGAATGAGGGAGGTGGGCTCACAGCGATTACGTGAAGAATATTCGTGAAGTTTCCCACAAGTCCATCACACCGTTCCTCTTACGGGCAGTTAAAGGCAAACAGAGATAAATTATTGATGTTATGCCTTATAACACGGGCAAAGTTTTGAAAATGTCATCCATTCTAACCATTTCTCGACTTTTCTGCTTTTTTTTCTTTTCAAGCACGCTCTTTTACTATTAATACCTCTCGGATGGCAAGAGGAACATACCATTTAAAAGCAAGCAATTGATGCACACGTCTCCAAGCACAGAAGGTCCTCTAGAGCATTAGGCATTAGAAAAAACTAACATTGTAGATGAGAAAAGATTGAACCGCAGTGAACTAGATGAACAGATGAACGATGCGCGACTGGCCATATCGAACGAATCGCTTCAGCAGTTGATGCAGCAAAAACGAAGGAATTAGCGAACAAATGGAACTTAAACATATTGAAAAAACCTTCACTTAGCTGTTCCAAGAGCGGCCATCTATGATCAAAATTTATCGATTATAATACACTGAAAAAAATCCAAAAGGAGGGGATAGAAAACATATTATTATCTACGACAATACAGTTGAACCCAAAACTCTCCGCATCTTAAGAATCACTTTACCTCACCACCCAAAAATTTGCTTAAGTAATATTTACAACTGATTCATCAAAATATCAGAGGTTGGATTAGCTTCATTAGAAAGGATTACCATCCACTTTTGGGGAGCGAGGGGACATCAAGAGAAAAAGACACAAACGAAACGTGTTATAAATTTCCCGGGTAAGAATCATGGAAGTGGAACCCAATCAACTGATTAAGCAACCTGAATCCATAATCTCTTTCGGAAGCCCCAAAGAGTTTTAAAACTCCATTAATCTCTCAGCCATGATCAGATTACAACATTGCCATTCTTTCGGAGCCCATTCATTCAACGAATCGATTCCGCATACTAAGAATTGTAATTGGCCAAGAACGGATTAAATGAAGCCAGAAATTGGATACATTTGAGCGCCCAATTTCACAGCTAATTTGAGAGCCTATATATAATTACTTCACGGGCCGACGCAAAATCGAAAATACGAGCTTCAGTTCCCGGATCTAATCCCGCCCCCCTCATCCATTCTGCACTGAGAAAATCAGATGTGCAAACGTGATCGTATATCCTTTTCCACTTATCTCAACATACCTACCTCTTGACTTCATTCCATTAAGCCTTATTTGGATTGCTTAGGGGGAAAATGAATTTCACTCCCTCGGGCGGCGCATATGGAAAGTAAACTGGTATTTGACCACAACTGGCGGTTGAAAGAATCGTCATTCAGAGAGGAAAGAGCAAACTTTTAATCCTTCGACCGACAGATCAATAAAAGATGTAAACTAAAAAAACAAACAAATTCGTTAACTTTCACGAGAGTCTTCGTTAATTTTTTTCTTTACCTCTTACGTGTGTGTTGATTTATGGTGACATGAGTTTCATTGGTACTTCAGCCATCGTCTTCAGAACGTATTATAACTGAAGACACCGTCGTCGAATTTCTTTTGACGCCGGGATCGACTATTGTTTTACGGTGGTTGGCTATTTCAAATGCTGACCATAAAACGAACATGTTAAAATAATGGAAGAAATAAGAATGCCGAAAGTAATGCTAAGCACAATAGAGGAAGGTAAAAGACCGAGGGGAAGGCCGACGAGACGTTGGATTGACGAAGTGAGTAGGGACGTGGAGGCAAGAGGGTAACATTGGGATGAAGTTGTCCGACAAGAGCTACGGAACGTTGGAGGGCAATGACGAGGCTTAGTGAACTCCTAGACCCACGTTGAGTGGAACAGGATTTGGATATGTATGTATGTAAACGAGGCAGTGAAGTCGATTTGCGATCACTATATGAAAACAATTATTCCAGGGACTAAGTTTGCGCATATACTCAACGATGTCGGGCGAGATGGGGTGGGACATCACGATGGAATTAAGAGACTAAGACTTTGTGATGTCCATTGAGTAATTTATTTTCATTTATCGTACTAAACGAGCGTAGTGATACTTACATGTTCCCGGATTTTCAACGCGTTCGTAGGCTTATTTTACAAAATGTTTACTATGTATAAACCTAGGTGAAATATTCCTGAAAAAATATGCCAAGTGGGACTGAGAGAACTCGTAGATATTCATAGATTAACTGATTGAGAAAGAGGAGATGAGTAACCTTGACCTGACTGCAAAATATGATCCACTTCAAAAATGCCGCCCATGCGCGGGAGATATATTTGATTAATCGGTCCGTTGGCGACGCCCGTCCAGCCAACTCCTCCCTTATCAACCCCTTTCGATTCCCAATTCCCCGCCCAACCCATCCCCACGAAACAACCTATCCCTTCTCCAAGTGCCGGACGCCGCCGTCCTTGGTAATCCCGGCGATCATTCGCGCCCGCTCACACGCTCTCCTCACCCTTTGCCTTCTTCCCACGCAATCCACTCTCTCTCTCGCTTTTGTGGCCATTCGTCAATTCTCGGGCGAATTTAAAGGGATTGGAGGAGAGTTTTTGTTGAAGCACATACCCGCTTGAAATTTTGCACATGTGTACCAATTATATAAATACGTATACATAAATGTGAAAAAAGTGCATTCTCCAGTTATGATTCCTTCGTATATCGTGGGGATTACACATATAGAACATATGTGGCGCAGCATTAAAGAAACTAGGTTTTGTTAAACGTATGTAAAGGGAAGGTCCTCGGACGAAAAAGTCAAAGAGAGATACTACTTCGCTCCGGTTAGGCCACATCTCGAATACGCTGAGAGCATTTGGGACCCTGGTCAAACAGATTTAACCAAAAAAATTAATAAAATACAAAGGAAAGCAGCGCGCTTCGTTAAAAACACCTACGAGCGTACATATAGTGTCTCACAACTTTTAGAGGGATTAAGGTGGGAGCCCCTAGATACTCGGAGGCTGCACGCTCGGCTTAGGTTGCTTGAGATATTCAGAACTGTTGTATTTCAGAGCGACATAGAGAATTTTATCATGACTCCTCACTAAATCTCTATGTCTGACAGATATGACAAAATAAGAGAGATACACTGCCGAAAAAATAGGTACAAATACTCGTTCTTTCCGCGAACAATAAGCGACCACAATAAAAGTTGAGCTCCACTAAATAACTCCCATAATACATGACAACATATTATCTCCAAAAACTTACACCTGTGCACGGCTGGTGACCTAACACTCCCTGCCACACGCCCATGCGGCGGCTCGTGGGGTATTATGTAGATGCATATTTTATCATTTTATTTTCTATTACAGCCAGTAGTCTAATACACTTGACAAATACGAATTTCATCTCGTATTTCAAAATATTTCGATTACACATGCACGAATTTCCTCCTAATAAAGCGACAAATGCGTTTCATAATATTAAAATGGTGGCCAACAAACACCAAGGTTCATCACCGAGCACAAAACATGTTATTACGTATGATTTTCGCTTAAATTTCCGATTCCGCACTATATCTCAAAGTCATAACAATGCTCTCATTAAGGGGAAAATTTTAAAAACTTTTCGATCATTTATATAATTCATACCAAGCGATTTCCACCGAAATACAGATGTTCTCAAATTAAATGTGGTCCAAGAATTTTCTCCAACCAACTTGAAAAGTTATTTAATGCGCACTCACAATTACCGCTCCAGTCACTTTACGGATGCAGCCGAACTAACGTCCTTTCTCCAGGCGTCGCCCAAATACTTCGATCGCCAAAGATTAATACCACTATTTTTGATTTCCTCAAATTCATGTGTACCCATTAATTTCGATCAATGGCTCCCCAACTAGGCGCGATACATCTAGGGGGACGAAGGAGTAGGCAGGGGGCACTGAAAGCAGGTCTATGATCCATCATTACTATACACACGTTTCCTAGAAATAATAGACTCGCCATGAATTTGATTTTTTATTTGTATTTTAACTTCACTACCCCGAATACAGCACAATGTACCAATTTACGTCGGGTGGATAACAGTAACAACGGACGAGACACAAAAACCCATGTCCTGGGCAGATAATATTCTACCCAGGCGGAACCCGCGACCCTCGGGTTAGCAGGCGAGGACTTTACCCCGCCGCCACCGGGGCCGGTTTGAATACATAGGGTTATTTAACTATTTTCGTCTAAACTTACTGACAATAACATGACCCATTCATGACCCATTACATTGACACTTCACCGATTAATTATGCAAAAATTAAATAAACTAATTCCAAGCCAATGCCAAAAATAAGTTGTCAAAGATAAAGACCGTGCTAGGTTTCTAACGTTTTTCTGGAGTAGAATTTCTCCCAAGTAGTAGCATACTCATTTTCAAAGGATTTATATAACTTAACCTTTATCCAAATAAATATGCAAAGAAAATGCAGTTAGTTATTAAATAACAAAATACATCCACGGAGTTAAAAAAATATTTACCGGGCAAATAAAAAATAAAACGGATTTTACAGCATGATGATGATGAGGTTAAAATAACGGAGGCCAAGATTTTAGGGAGTTACTCCAATAAAACCTAGACATATCGATGGTTTACCGCGTAGATTGCCGAAACAGATGACTCAAGCCATTATTTATAATAACTTTATTTATTTCAAACCATTCCTTAAAATATTAACCACGGTTTCACTTATTATCCTGGGTTATCATTTAACGGTTAACGTATACAAGCTCGTAAGGCGAGCCGTCGCTGAAGATTGATGGGTTTTTCACGAAAAAGAAAACTATTTAACTGACATTAATCGTACTTAAATATCCATCATTGCCACCATCTCCTTATCTGAAAAATGATTGATAGGGGAAGAAATTGAAAAAAAGACGCGAAAACCATGAGAAATACTCGAACAACAAAAGCGTGAGAAAAATACACCAAATTCCCACTGCTTATCTTCACACGCGCACACTAAAGACTCAGATCCAACAATTACTCATGAATAGTCAGGATAAGATTAAGCAGGCGATTAAGGAGACAGTAATTTTACACCATTTCTTGTAGAATTAATAAAATTTTGTAATTTTCACCGTGGCTTATTCCAATTATACCGGTTTTTTAAACGGTGCAGTGCGAAGGGCGAAGACAAACCATAACAAGACGAAAAAATGAGATTCACGAAAAATGAGAAGGCTGGGCTGAGTATAAGGGTTAGAGGGGGCAAAATAGATACAATAGTTTTTTTCTAAAGTACGAGCACAACACGTGATTAGTACACCAGCTCGATAAGAAGACCTCGGATTCTCGCATGCGTCATTCTTCCCAGCTCAACCCTCACACAGTCCATCCTCGGGGACGACTCACCAATGTCTTCCGACGTGCGGTCGTTGACCCCGGTTGGCGATGCAGCATCGGCGACGGCCTTCACCCATCTTAAAGACTTCTCCCTTTCGAAGACGGTGCGTGAGAACATTCGACTTTCGGCGACCGACAGACCGACCGAGGGAAGATCTCTTCTTTGCAAGATCACGGCCCTCGGTTATCAATTGGCCCGCGAAGTTTAAAGGGGCGAGAGGGGGAGGGAACGTAGGGGAAGGCGTGTGGGGGGAGGGGGGGGAGAGGTCATGGAAGGCATTGCAAACATCGGCGGGAAAAGTCTGCAGCGAAGACTCCGATGAGAAATTTCAGCACCAAGGTCGGTAGGTTGCCCAATATTGCCTAGAGAGGGTTTAACGTTTAGCCAACGTTAGAGGCACTGTATTGAAACCTTCTGGAGAGCGCTGTTTCCAAACCTACAACATAAGTTCTAACCTTAAGACAACCTATATCTACATACTAATCTGCGAGCCTCCGCATGGGCGTGTGACAAGGGGTGTTCGGACATCAGCCGTTTAAGTGTAAAAAAAAGGTTTCAGGATATGAAATGGTGCAGTGTATTCTTGGAGGGTGTTGAGTGGAGCTCAATTTTCATATTGGTCACTTATTTTGCGTGGAAAGAGCGAATTTTTTACCTATCTGGTCAGTAATCAGCAATAGATCTCTCTTATTTTATCGCTTCCTTTGGACCTAGAGATGTAGTGCGGCGTCAAGATATTAGTTACTGACGGTTTTAGCTCTGATATGGTCGAAGTCACATCCGGTGTTCCTCAAGGAAGCGTGATTGGCCCTCTTTTATTCATAATTTATATTAATGATCAAAGTACACGAATTAGCAGTAAATTAAGATTATTTGCAGACGATACAGTAATCTACCGTGAAATAAGCGAAGATGCGGACTTTGAAGTTCTGTCATCTGACCTTAACAACGTTCATTCGTGGTGCCAAGAGTGGGGTTTAGAACTAAATATTAGTAAATGCACTACAGTTCACTTCCTGCAAAAGTCATCACACAAAAGCCATACCTACACTGTGGGTGGAGTAAACATAAAATCTTCAAATACAGAGAAGTATCTTGGAATTACTTTAACTTCACATATATCGTGGGGAACACACATACAAACCATATGCGGCACAGAATTAATGAAACTAGGTTTTGTTAAGCGTATAATAGGAAGGTCCTCGGATGAAAAAGTAAAAGAGAGATACTACTTCGCTCTGGTTAGGCCACACCTCGAATACGCCGTGAGCACTTGGTACCCTGGTCATAAAAATTTAACCAAAAAAATCACCAAAATACAAAGATTAGCAGCACGCTCCGGTAAAAACAGCTGCGAACGAAAATATGGTGTTACAGAACTGTTAGAGGGATTTAGGTGGGAGCCCCTAGAGATTCGGGGGCTACACGCTAGGCTTAGTCTGCTTGAGATATTCAGAACTGGTGTGTTTCAGAGCGACACAGAGAATATTCTTATGAATCCTCACTGCATTTCTGGATGTGACAGAAGCGATAAAATAAGAGAGATACTCTTCCGAAGAGATAGGTACAAAAATTCGTTCTTTCCGCGCACAATAAGCGACCACAATAAAAACTGAGCTCATCTAAATATACTCCCATAGTACATGTCACCATTTCATCTTCAAAAAAGTTACATCTTTCAAAGGCTGGTGACCTACCACCCCTTGCCACACGCCCTTGCGGCGGATCGCGATGTATTATGTAGATGTAGATGTAGAAGATGACATTCTCTGTGTCCCCATGAAACAAATATATCCTGAATTTCTCTAGAAAACAAAGCCCAGCTTGGCTTAGGCAACTATACTCCACGTTTATTTAAATAAGTTACACGAAGGAATTATGCTAGCATGGCCGAGGACACCCTTCCCTTGGACTACAATCATGTCGACGCGAATACAAAAATAATGTGATTCTCTAGGGCACAGAGAGCGAGGCTAATCATGAAAATAAAAGGGCTGCAACTGGAGCAATTACAGTATACTAATGACTTGGGCAATATGCTAGTAGATAATAGGCATAGTAGCCAAGTATTTAGGAGGATAATAGCGTTAGAGAAGGAAGCGATAAATACTAGAGTAGAAGCAGCTAAGTAGTACCTAGTAGCTGAAGTAGAATATTTTAATTGTCACAGGTAAATATGGTTCTTTTTGACTTGGCATGATACCTTGAACTTTGCTTCCCGCCATTTTAATTTTGCATTAAGAGTTATTTCGCGTTTATGAGAATATCAATTCCTACGTATGTAATCCAATCATTACGAAATATAAGTCAAGTGCCATAATTCTAAGATGTCTAAGAATTCCCAAGAAACCAAATCTGTAACGTGCAATTTTCTTAACTTTTGCCTGTACACACAAATAAAAGTAGAAAAGTACTCGTTTGGAAAGTTTAATGAAAATTTTTATTATTTAAGTATTCTACCGGTTAAGGTAGGTTTTGTTGAGTGTCAGAGAATCCCTCCCGGTCCTCTACACTTTCAGTATAGTCCCTCTTGTACATCCTTTTTCGTCTCTTCTCGTAAATACGCGCATAAAAAATCGCTCCAATCACATGAGGGATTAGTTTCCGTTTTCCTAGGCCGTAGAAGCAACGTCGAAGTAACTGTCAGGATGGCCGAGCGGTCTAAGGCGCCAGACTCAAGATAACTCTTGCCCGCACTGCGGGTCTTGTGAATTCTGGTCCTCGTATGAGGGCGTGGGTTCGAATCCCACTTCTGACAAACTTTTTTTCCCTTGCTACTTTCATCTATTAAGATTTCGAAGATTCAGGAAACTTCAAGAGACTATAAATGCAACGAGGTTCTACTTTTTGAAAGCACTTAAAGCCTCTGGATACTTTAAAACTCTTTTCTTGTAAATGTTTCGCGGCAAATCGCAACACTACATTTTTGATAAAGTCATCCTTTAAATCATCGTCCCCTAGCATTTAATGCTGTGATCATACCATATCTACAAGGAAAAGTACTTCAACGAAGACGTCTTGTGTAGATGACCACGGTTAATTTCAATGCAAGCTTATATATTTTGGTTAAGTGATATAGTTTGTTTTAGTACGTCGTATATATTTCACAGCGACAGAAAGCCCGAGGATTCCGGAAGAGTAGCGATGGCACAATACAGTATAAAGCTATGGGGAATATCGAAGCCTATTAAATGCACTCTCGATTATATTGAAAAGATCAAATTAAGGCATAGGAAACGGGTACCAGTAGCGAAATTGTCGTGGCACCTTAATGGTTCATCAATAAATGCGCAAAATGGATACAATTTTCTGTTAATCAATGCATTAGTCATACAACTGTGCATATTATATGCGCGCACGACAGCCATGCTGGGCAGATGAAATTAGGCTATAATTTTTTTTACTGATCTATGAATACCAATTTTAAAAATATAAATACATAGAACATAATAGAACTACATACAGCACATAATACATTTTTCATTGATTGCTCCATCAGGTTGGCCACCCAAGTATCAAGCTGAAATTTCCCTGACTTTTCCAGATTTTCCTGACTACTTTCACAATTTTCCAGACTGTTTGATAATATATATTTTACGGAATATATTAACGTATTTATACATGAAAAAATATGAGCTGTTGAAGCTGTTAAAGAATAACCCCAAAATAAAATTAAGTAAAATTATGATGTAAAATGCATTTTAACAGTTATGGAGCATCATCTGAATGACATAACATTGAAACATACTTGCAAATATTTGATGAATTTTATGACAAGCATATAACTTCAGGAGTAAACACCAATTTCAGAATGGATAGTTCATTGTTTCAGTTAATAAAACATTTAAAAAATAACTTATAGTCGTGGTTCGCAGTAGCTTGGCAGAAAATCTACTGATTGTTTATTATTCTGCATAGTTCTTAAGCCCTCATTGGTTTCTTTGCACCACTACTGGATCGACGGCAATGACAAAAATGTAGCGTCGGAAAAATCCGTCCAGTGTGTAACAGGCCATATGCACATCTTCGGTTGAGGGGAGCATTTCCTGCAAATGCATGGTCGTTCAACTTGGATTGAGATTGGACTAGTCTATGTTAACTCAGTGATTGCGTGTATCGAAATGGCTATCAGCAAAGCGAAGGATTTTCAAATATCGAAGATATACCTATGCGTATCAGGATGAAGAAAAATCACCATTTGACTTTTACAACCAGATGATTTTTCGAGATTTATTTTTCATTTGCCCTGACATTCCATGACTTTCCAGACACAATGAAATTCCCTGACTTTCCAGGTTTTCCAGAAGTGTGGCCACCCTGTCCATAAATCTTCTAAGGGAGAAATTGGTGCATTGTCTCGTGACAATCTCATACCACGCACCCTTTACGTGACCAGTAGAGCGCTATGAAAACGCAGATCCAAGATAATGTGAAAAAATGCGTTCTCACTCACGCTATAAAACATTAAGTCAGAATGCAACGGTTTCCGCGATATACCTACTTCGTTTGGCCGCCTCCAGAGCCTTCGTACGGGCAAGATACTCCGGATAAAATGGCGATTCCAACCTGAAACGCGAAAAAGTCTGTCATTACGTTTCTTCTCTTCCGTTTCGCTTCCCAGCTCAGACTCCGTTACGTCATTTCCCTTATCTTAGTGACACAGTCGCTTGTTTACAGGAGATGTAAAGGGCGAGATTGCCCCACACGTTCGTAAGAAAAACTGCCTCTCATCGAGGTCCACGGAGAATAAATGACACGTGCGTTTGCACTTCGCGAAGAGCCGCGAATCCCTCGCAACAAACACGCATTAATGTCGAATCACTTGTGTCCACAGAAGGCTTTAGTGCACGTCAAAACGATGGCGTGGACGAACAACCATGGGTCTCATAAAATGGAGGCTTTACATTAAAGGCGTTGACGTTACGAGCAGCTGCGGGTTGAGTTTGAACCGCTCAAGATAATCTCGATCACGCAACGAAGGAGTCACGTGGTACAACAGCGAACTGTTGGGGATTATGGTGACTTCCACCTATTCAGATGGATATCTTACGCGTCTGATACGTGGTTTATCGTGTCTCGATTCGGGGTATAACAATCCATTGACAATATCAGCAAAAACTTGATTGGGAAGGCTGCCTGAGATTTTCACAAGTAGTTCAAAACCAATAGTACCTCGAACCATTCGTGATTGTACCATGTGACTCCTTATTTGGTTGATTGAAATTATCTCGACCGGTTAGAACGCAACCCCTCAGGTTATTGCATACCGACGCACTTTAGAGCACCTTGGATTGGATTGGATATTAGGGGAGGCGACCGACAGCTAAGGTCATTTGCGCCATAGGGGATAGGTAAGGGAGGAAGGGTGGATAGAAACCCGGCGTCGGCATTAGCGATGACCACTTTACGAAGGGCGCCAAGGGGACCGCGGCTTAACGTCTCATCCGACGGACGGAGTACTGTACTCGAGCCATTTTTCGCGACAACGCGTAGAAAACGAAGAAAAAGCGTTTTCCCCCAGTTATCTATAATTCCACAATTTGCTGCGCGAAGTTTCTTTCAATCAACTAGAAGCGCTCATATACAATTATGTTTAGAAACCAAGTCTCAATGTGGAAGAAACTACATAAGTTAAGCCACACACAATATGCGAATTTATAAAGCAAAAAAGTACTCGACCATTACTAATCATATTTATATGTGATTCCACAAAATGAATGATCCCGGATATGATGCCATTAAGGTATGTCGAGCATACTGACATGCATAAAACCTAATCGATGGGCACATAGAGTGAGTGACGGGTGCAAGTACTCACAGTTGCATTTTTCTTTTTGGGGGTATAATGAGTTCATTGAGCTACCTACAAGCGGAAGATATATTGAAAAATTCAATCATACCCAGCAATTATTCTTTCATTTACACTCATCAAAAAAATAATGCAATTCAATGATTAGGGGTGGATGGAAGAATAAGACATTGAAGTAAAGATAAAGGAGAATTGCATCAGCAACGGAGGCGTTCACGAATAGGAGAGAATCGATGACGGGAACCTTTTGTTAAAGTTTAAGGGAAGGGTTGCCTAAGAGTCTGATTTGGAGCGTTGTTTTGCCGTGTGTTTAACCGTGGACTAGGAGGAAAGAGGCCGAGAACAAGCTGCAGTGGTTAGAGAGGCGAGTGTAGAGGAAAATGCAGGAAGTGCGATGAACGTGTAGAAAGACAAACGGAGGGATGGGTCTGGTGTGAGGGGAGATGAAAAGGGTCAAGGAAGTTCAGAGACAGGGTAGGTGTCAAGAACACGTAAAGAGAGTTCAGGGGTTGTAGAAGGCCGTGTTAGGGGAAGGATGTTAGGCAAATGGAGAATGGGAAGAAAAAGAATAGGCTTTTGACTTCACATGTAGATGAGATGAAGAAAAGTAGGACGCATGCCGAGCTGAAAACTAAAATAGTGTAAGGAGACCGAGAGCCTTCAGCTGTGAAAGATTGGTATAGGTATTCCCTCTTCCATCTAAATATAACTTAATACGTAGATTACCTCTAATGCTAATGATTCGAGAAATTAAATATTCTTCAGTGTTCTGCTACTTGACTCCTTACGTGTTTAGCCATCTTGTTTATCACTGTTAAAGAGGCAGCAGCGAAATAAATAAAAAAATAGCATCATCAAAAGCACGTTCATGTTTTAAATACGAAAACCATTGAAATAATGTCATTGATCCCCCTAATAGCTATCGAGCCACCGACAATAAGCAACCATAGATGGCTCTGGTCCTTTTTCACCATTCTCAAGCATATACATCTATCTAAATACCATGGAGCAATACTCAAATTGTCCATGAAAATATCTCACCTGAATACGTCTCCGAAATTACCATAGCTTGTTCATGTGTCCCTCCAGTTATCCTGAACTTCGGCTAGTACTAAGGCGCGCACCTGCACTCTTCAGTAACAATATATCTTCCAAGTGTGATAACACTTCATCCCTTGGATAAACATTTCTAATATCTGAAACATGTATTATATCAGGGATCTGCTAGCGCGATATTGCATCAAACTTTAATCATCTATTTTCTCGCGCAGTTAAACTAAGACAACATTTTCGAGAAAAAATGCATGGCTGTCGAAGAAAAGCTGAGTCAAAATCACCAACTATGAGATAACTTTGTACAAGTTGTTCAATATTTGTTGTCAATAGATCACGTTATCATTCTTGCTTGTAATGAAAAAATTCTCATTGAGCATTAGTGGGCAATGTTTTTGAAGGAGTTTCGTACTACATGATAGTTGCCTAAGCCATCGTAGTACTCACGTCTTTCCTATCCACACACGTAAAATTCCCGCGAATGCCTTTTTAAAAACTAGAAAGTAACCAATTTGGCGAGATGGAGATCGCTTTTCTAACTGCTTTTCCTCTCGTGTCCCGAGAAATTTAAATGGCTAAATTATATCTATTTTTACGGACAGCCTGCGGCATTAGAAAGGGAATTGAGCTTGCCAGATTGACGAAACGAAGAGACCTCACGAAGCCGAAATCAACGACAAACTACAATTTTAGTAGCATCGAGAAAAAACACAGTAAAGCGTCTATTATATGAGGTTTGGTTTATTAGAAAGTGAGAGCACATTCCGCGGACAGAGTAAAAACTACAAAATAAATTGATCTGCACCAATTCACTGTTCATCCTGACAACCTTTCTCCATTTTTCCATTTCATCACTCCATTCCTTCCATTTATCTCATTTTATTTATTCTATGACAGCTAACCCCTAAAATCAGCCT
Source organism: Ceriagrion tenellum (assembly GCA_963169105.1). Lineage (NCBI taxonomy): Eukaryota > Metazoa > Arthropoda > Insecta > Odonata > Coenagrionidae > Ceriagrion > Ceriagrion tenellum. The sequence continues at coordinate 130,180,505 of OY720637.1, forward strand.
CTATTTTTCTACTACAATTTTAAATTCTTCCAATCTTTCACACAAGATACTACCTTACCCTAACATTTCCAAATATGTACTTCTCATAGGTCACTAAAGACACTCAATATTTCTCCGGACCCACACCTATAATGCCTTGAGTCTATTGTCATTCTTCCATCTCAATGTTCAGGTTTCGGAACCACATAGTTTACACTCCACATCTGACATTTCACCAGCATTTTTCAAGAATTCTCATACACAGAAATGTTATAAGAAAAATTATAAAATGAAATTTGGAACTCTTATACAATATTATAATTACATTGGGAAGGAACCAACTTCGATTCAATCGAATTTCTTTCTTGTTCAACGCTTGAAATCAATAGACTTATGATTTTAGCAGTTTCGACACTCTTTTGTAAATTTTGCATACACACAATGAATTAAAAGCCCAAGAAAAATACTTTTGCATTTTATTCTATCATGAAAGAGTGTAATTGTGAGGCAAAATTTTCATTGCTCAATCAAAGAGTCATTGAAATGCGCGAGCCCTTCAACCAAGAAAGGCTGTAGTGAACGGGGAAGGCTTACCTCATTCTCCCCTGCATTACAACCATTTACCTCCATGATACTACCACACCAATGAAGAGGGTGATTTGGAGGGTCACGATGTATTGGACACAATGTGGACTTTGAGAAAGGAGGCAAGAAGGGGGGGCTGTAGGAGTACTAGACGTGGGTTTGGAGCAGGATGGAGAAGATGCGATGGACGGAAAGGAAAACAAACGAGGATGTATTTGACATAGTGGCTGTGGATAGGAAACCTATAGATGAGATGGGGAATAAGCAAGGTAGGTGATTGGAGGGAGTAATGAAGCGGATTAAACCGCGGGCGCACCGGGCACGTGCCCAAGGCTCTGACTTCTCAAGGTCCCGGCAAAACCCCAGATTTTGTCATTTATGGACCAATATATCCTTCTGTACCCCAGATTAACAATTGTTCTAGTTACATCAACTTAGGCTTCATGCATGCATTTTTAATTACGCACACGTTTACAGTCAGCGGTAAGATCAGAGAGTATGTTTACATTCACTTCCTTTTATTAATTAATTACTACGATGGATAAAATACACATACTATGCTGCATGGACTCCTCACGGCTGCACTAAATCTCATCGGAACCAAGGATCGTATTTGCAAGCTTGCCGTTACAATGGTTCTCCAGCAAAAATATGTTTAACGGGTCCTTTTATTTTTCCTGTCTCTTTTTCTAAGGGGACCAATATTTCCTTCTGCGCCCAGGGCCTCGTCCTTCTTCGAATAAGGGGCGAAGGGATAATAATGATAATTTGTCTTTATTATGAGCGAATTTAGGTCTCCACAGTCCTCTCTTACGAAAAAATCACTTGACGAATACAAACATCCATGTCCTGGGCAATTCTACCCAGGCGGGAATTGAACCTGCGACCCTCGGCGTTGCAGACGAGGACTTTACCCCGCCACCACCGGGGCCGACAAAACAATAATTCCGAAACTCAGGATTTAACCATAGACCATTAGATCTTCAGTCTAACGAACTTCCAACTGAGCTATTTCAGCTGATACTTAAGGATGCAATACAGGAGAGTGTTGGGCAAGCGGGGAAGGGGAAGAAAGAGAATCGGTACTATTGATGGAATAAGCAAGGGAAGGAAGTATGTTCATATGAGAAAAATATCGGTGAACTGGGCCCTACGACAAAAATCTAGAATATCTATACCTATTTACTTCCATTTAAACAGACCTTAACCGGTAGATCACCTAGTAATGATAATAATACTAACAGAGTCACTAAAATGGCACAAATTACGCAAACTCCTAACTTCGGACAGTCGTTCCCTAATGAGGGTCGGTCCCTTGTCCCCTCGCTATCGCCATCGAGAAAATTAGGGACGATCCCATCCCAACAATAACGAATCTCCCAGAATACAATCGTTTTGGGGGGAAACCAATTACCCTAACGGGGAGAGTCCCAAAGTTTTCCCATGAAAGGTTCCCCTCTGCTATCCGTGAAGTGCAATTAGCGCGGAAAATGAACCAAGTCGATTGAGAGCACTTCAAAACACTTCCTTCTCCTCTTTGGCAGAGCTCTCCTGACCGCCTCTTCCTCCTGGAGGCCTCAGGACCTCCAATCCGCGTTCCAAAGGCGTTTCTAGCGTACTCATTTCCCAACTAAAACTCGAGAGGATACGCCACGATCTCACGCTTTGGATTAGCTTCACGACCACTTGATATCTTGACTGAGTGAGTGTCAGTATAATTAAATTTTGCCAACTAGCTAGCTCTGCTGTCCCCACCAGCCGTATTGATCAATTGTCGCGCCTGTAAAAGCAGTGATTATAAATAGATTTACTGGCAAATTCTATTGCAGTTCGAGTACTTTGACAATCTCTCAATAATTGAATATGAAAAATGTTAAGCTCTACTTAAATCGCTGTATAACTATATTTTTGCCGATGAATGGTATTGCAAGCATATTTTCGCCAAAGCTTCAAAACTGGCAGAAGATAATTTTTTGTGATTCTTCGGTCTTCTTCGTCCATTCCTTCGTAGTATAGCTTGTTGAAGCTATCCATTACCCAAATACGGCGTCGGCATTAGCCTACACTGGACAAAAAACGACAAGAGACTGTCAGTTTCAGTCGAGAGGAAGGGAGAATTGCGCCCTAAACAAATTGAGTACTCTCCAAATGAAATGCAAGTAAGAATCGAGATTGTAGTGAAAAGCTTCCACCAATGCCTTATTCTTAAGATTGGGGCCTTAAGCCGGTATAAAGGCCACCACATTAACCCCGAACCCCAGTTCTAAATCGGTATGCAATAATGCAAAACGTAAACAAATTTTCGAACAGCATGACGCCAAACATTCTCCAGTAAATATCAGTACACTTTAGGCATTGCGATGACTGAACGCTCGACAAATACATGCAGAAAATGAAACAATGGCATACACATCTCATGCATCGGCATGTTTAAATTTCTCTTTCTGTCGGTATGAGTAACAAGGTAAAAATCCATAGCGGAACACCTAGACATTAATTTCACTATTTTTTAGCAATAGTTAATGACATTTTTGAAAACAAGCCAAGAAAAAAGTGAATGCATAAAATTATAAGAAACCTCTCTTTCTCTTTCGCACAAAATTGGCACGAAAAATTTTAACCAATACTTTCATACAGCACGTAACCTAATTCGATAAAAACAGCTAAAATGTAGCTCATTTTTAAGAGTAAATGTACACTTCTGCTTATGAGGTATTCGATTTCATGTGAGAATTGTAAGAATTGATTAATTGAATGTATATAATTTAAGAGAAGTGTGAGCAATTACCACAGCTGCCAACACAGAATGATCGCCGCAACGTACCATAGATGAAAATACGAATTCGCCCGTGGTTTTGCGATGTGTCATTTCAGATGCCAATTGATGTCGTAAAATATTTCACGCATATAAATGCATCATATAGTATCGCTGACGTCAGAACCTTCCATAGGAATCAGAGGATATAACTCAAATGGTTTTCCCATAAAATATTAATAGATTCGATATCGGAAATGGAAATGCGACGTGAATGCGGTGATATTTAATGATAAGCGATTTCAATTCTAATGTCGTTCTCGATGAGTTGATACCCAATGTATGGGGAAACTTTTCAATAATTTAACAGGAGATCAATGCATTCGGCTAAAAACGGCCGGTTGAGGTCAATTCAAGCCTCAAGTTTAACCTGTCACTGTGCCCAGTGGGATAATTATTACACAGCATGTATCACATGAGATTCAATAGATTTTAGTAATGTTTACAGAATTACAAAAATATCTCCCGGTGTACACGCGTTTTCAGCGTACGACATGAAGAAAATGAGCAAAGTTAAAGAATCACGAAATTATATTTACTAAATAACTCAGATTTTCAGTAATGAAAAAAATACTCCGCGCCATTAATATAATTCTTTTTCTAAGTTTCTTACCGCAGCTGAAATTTAGAAATGTAATTTGGACATGGTATCCGTTATGAAATGGGAAAATTTCCACCCAAACCTCTTAAGGTAGTTTGAGCGAAATATCATTCACCTAAAAATCAATGAATTATATCTCATTTTAAAGAAAAATATATCATCCTTCCATTGACACCAAAAATTCAACCCCTTACCACATTACCTACCGAGATATTTTCCAAAAAATACCAGCCCTTTTACATGGGAAATGATACGTGTATGCACTCCAGAGAGACCTTATTTAACAAATGAGGCATTACCTACACTTGAATCTCGTAAAAAACTACAGTACGTAGTCCGTGTTTTCTCAACTGTTTTTGAAAACTAATCATATAGTCACCGCAGAAAATTCTTCGGGATCACAATAAACCTTCCGTTTTGATGAATTTTCAGACGTACCGCGTGAAAAAAATGAGTCAAGTTAAAGACTTATTTAGATATTTTCATTTGGTTACTTACAATTTCTGTCATGTGAAACTATTTTATTGCACCGTTAATAATGCAATATTTAATGCGCGTGTCTCACAGTTGGCGAAATTAAAACGTATATATCGAATATGGTCTCAATTACGATTAGGGAACTGTCTCGCTCAAACTACCTTCAGCCGGAGTCTATTGCTTTCATAATGTATTAGGATATTTCTTATGCCAACTTCTCTACCCGATAAAACGGGTATTTTATTTCTCCGACATGCACACGAAAGGGCTCTTCCACTGCTTCATCGCATCATTCTTCTCCTTGACCCAGACTCGAGAGGGCCGCTCATTCCCGCGAGAGCACAAAACCTGCACACACAATTGCAGCGCCCCCTTTTCCCCCTCTCCTATTCTTCTGGTGCTCACGCTACATAACCCGAGGAGTGGGTCCCGCGGCAGCCTCAGCAAGATCGAGAGGGGACTTTCTCGAGTTTTACCCCGTTTCTGCATGAGAGAGACAAAACAAGAGGTAGGCCGTCCACACACAGACATACAAAACAAGATTACTTTCCCCTTCCCAGTTCCTGCTGCCTTGAGGTCAAGAGAAGGAGGCGAGGACTCTTCGCATGTTTTTCAGTCGCCAGTCACGAAGCCTCCGGAAAGGTCAAGCTTGGAGAGTTGAGAGGAGGCGAATCGTGTGAATTTTCCACTCAGGACTGCAGCTCGAGAGAGCAAAAAGGGAGGAAAAAAGTCTCGCAAGGATTTGGAAACATTAGCATGCGCTCGAAACGTGCGTCTATAGTACTCACAAAAGTTCCTGGCGCAGAACCACGCGGCGAGTAGGGGAGGTACGAGTGGAGGGGGTGACGTAAAAGGAGGCAGGGGAACATATGGAGGCAATGAGATAGTGTGTGGAAGGTAGTGCTGTGCGAATCAGGGATTTTCATTTCGAATCGAACCGAATCGAATCTCCCACAAGCTATTTCGAATCGAATCGAAACGAACTTTTTTTTTAAATTTTGGTAGCGAATCGAATCACCCTAAGAAATTCGCTTGCGAATCAAATTTGAATCTAAATAAAATTCAAAAGCTTATGCGCAGTTAAAGAAATAAAGATTTTCATAATATTTCAGGGCCTTACATTATCCTATATATCTATAGTGGCACAAATAATAGCACAGAATAACATGTGGTCGTATAAATTTTCGTTTCGCGTGAGGAAAGCATCGTCTAAATGGACGGCGCACCATCTTTGGAATGAGTGCCATGTTTGAATGCATGCAACGATTCGAAGACAAATCTATCAGATTCGAATCATTTGGTTCCGAAGCATCCCGATTCGTAGGCGAATCGAATCGAATTAAGCCTGATTCGAGTCAATTCAAATCGATTTCGAAGCATTCGCACAGCTCTAGTGGAAGGGGAACTGAATTACTTCGTAGAAAGTCCACGATAAAAACACAACAAAGAAAGCACAGAATATGACTTTGCTACCCACCGCTATGACTTTGCTATGGACCTTGATTTGAAGTTAAATTGTAACATAAGTCGAAATGGGATGGTAGGCGTTTTTGTGCGGTTGGTATGGAAGGTAATTCTTTCGGCGTTTCCATTATTTTCTCAGCATGATCTAATCGCGATGTCATCAAATAACTTTATTATAATTATTTATTTTCTTTTAAAGGAAGTCTTCGGAGAGATTTTTGTCCACAAGCAACGCTCGTTGAGGGAGGAACGCCGATGGGGCTGGTTACCACAACTTTGTCCTCCATGTCCCATCCTGCAGTTGTCATCCTTCGGCTTCCATCTGTTTTAAGAGTGAAGAGTCATCGTACTCATCGAAGCACTTGAGTAGGCAGCAATTCCAAAGGTCTTTTGACTTACTCTCAGAAATAAACAACCTTACTGCCCCCGTTGCAGTACTTTTGAAAGTTCCATAGCCCATATCCAAAAATCGTCCACGGTGCAGCGCCAGGAACTTCTGAGCTCCACGATATTAATCCACGACACCACAGTTCATCCATAATGACTTAAAAGGACGGAATGACACACTCACGAACCGACGAATGGTGTTTGGGTTCCCGAAAATTCGAAGGAGGACCTCGTGACAGTTATATTCACTAGATTAAGTGTGAGACAAAAGGAATATTTTGAGGTAGTATAGGTTAGACTTTACCCGGAAATCTCATGGAAATGTTCGGGATACGGAAAATATTGCGGGATGAGAGGCAATTCTTATGACCCTTTTAAGTCTACAAAAGATATAATTACACTTTATCCTTACTCAGGGCAAATTGTAACATCGTAACATAATCCATTGAAAGATATCACAAGAAAAAACACAAGCTCCCAAATGCTCTCATTGCTTACATCAAGAGACCTTGTCCAGTAACTCCTGTGGAAGGGCGTTGTGTCTGACTGGCTTACCGAAACGGGAGGAGGAAAGTGGTGATGAATGAATACAGAGAGTCAAGGACGACAGGAGGGCTTTGCAAGAGACAGAATGAGGAAAATATAACGCGGATAAGTCAAGGCGTTGCTCCATTCGCAGAAACCGAGCCATTGCTGCACTGAGGAAGGATCAAGACACCGAGAATCACAGGATCAGACGAGAACACGTTGTAGCATAGAGTTCTGAAAGAACTAATGAAACCATTTCCAACGCTTAGCAAAGTCCTCACTCGAAGATAACTGTTAAGTGTACACACTTGCTAAAACTGCTGCCACTAAATCCCAACACAGCTTCATATTAGACGTCCAGACACACATCCCTTCCTCCTTGCAATGGATATAAAACAAAAAAGATCCTTCACAAAACTCCACCAATGGATTCTATCATTTTCAGTCGTTTTCTTCAATTGACCAACGCTGTTATGACAACACAGTGAGCGATGTAAGATGAAGAGAGAGACCGCGAAAGTCATGGCTTAATGTGGTAGTGAAAAAAAATGTTCAAAAGAAGGAAATGAAATATCTCTTATGTATATTTCATATATACAAGGTTATATAGATGATAATATAATTTGTCGAAACCATGGTAGGAAATAATAAACTCGAGTGAAAAGTACAAAGCGTGACGCGTTGTCACAAATTTGACCCTTTATAGGGTACTGGGAAAATATTTTCCCACCATATCTGTGGGGAACGCTCTTCGGGATATGTTTTCCGTCTGCGGTAATGCACGTAGTTCAGTGTTCCTAGTGGATATGGCGTAGTGGTATGCATGAAAATAAATAATATATCCAGCATCTTACATGCCCAAGGATAGCCCAAATAGAAAAAAAAAATGGAATATTTAGAGTCCCAGAGTTTTTCACTATAAAGGGTTAAGCTTGAAGCTTTAACTTTTGGTGTACGAGACTAAAAAGAAGGAATATTAGGAGGCGTGAGATAATACATAAGTGTAGGGGAAGTTAAACTAGTTTGTGCGGATAGGTCATTAATGTGGAAATTATTAATAGGGAGCCAGTTTTCTAGGGGTGACAGCGATAACTAATTTCTTTGACTTAGTAAACCCCGAAAGGGAATGGCGTGATGGGTAGCATGTGTATATATGTATGTATCTGTGTTCTTTCCCTGCGCTTTACTGATGGGGTCATCAAATCGAAGTATTTATGTTATAAATATGACTATGCATTTCTTTCTTTTTACAACTTCTTAAATGTAAAAATTAAATCCAATTATGATTTCAATTTAGATTGAATAAAACATTATTATCACTCCTTAAGCTCGATTTCAATCGTAATTCGCAGCATATACAAAATATGAAAGCTGCACCAGAGATAGAAATGTGGGGCGAGTGTTTCATTCTGTGTACTGCATGACCTTCTTGGCTGATACATCCCGTGGTTGGGTCCCGCCTAACTTTCCCTGTTAAGGGACTTAGAGCGAAATATCATTTTACTTAGAAATCAATGAATTTGGTATCATTTTAAAGAACAATATCTCACCCTTTTAATGACACCAAAAATTCAACCCCTTACCGCATTACTTACGGAGATATTTGCCAAATAATACCAGCCCTTTTACGTGGAAAATGGTACGTGTATGCACTCCAGAGGGACATAATTTACAAAATGAGGCATTTCTAACACTTAGATGTCGTAAAAAAAACTAACAGCGTGTAGTTTGTATGTTCTCTCAACTATATTTGAGAATTTATCATATTGCCACCGCAGTAGGTTATTGGGTATCACAAAAAACCTTCCGTTTTGGAGTTTCATACGTACCGCGCGAAAAAAATGAGTCCAGTCAAAGACTTATTTAGTTATTTTCATTTAATTACTTACAATTTCTGCCATATAAAACTATATTATTAAACCATTATTAATGCAATATTTAATTCATGTGTCCTACAGCTGGTGAAATAAAAACATATAATTCGAAGATGGTGTCTATTATGAATAGGGAACTATCTCGCCTGGACTACCTTAATAATATATCGATTCCGAAGGAAGGAATGGCGGCGGTTGAATATTGATCTGTTTGATCCCTTGGCGAATGTAGCACCAATGATCCGTTCCATTACATCCCAGGGGCCACATTTGTCACGTGATTCCTCATTTTATATTTCACGATCGACAAGGGGAATATGACTACGACCCGACCCACAATTGGCGGTCATCCCACACAAATTACAACCATTTCGGCGCACATTCGTTCCGCGGAATGCATGAAAAAGTCGGTATCGATTTTCTTCGTGCAGTTACCGGAGTTCAATTCATCCTAAGAGACATGTTTAGGGGCCATGACTTTTTGCGCATCCCTCTCAAAATCCTCATCACCAGGCTATCATAAAGAGAGTTTTATTTCAGTTAATTCTCGCTTTATTGCCATAATAAACCATAGGAATTGTGGGACCCGACGAAATTTTGCGAAAAAAATTCTAGGCAATAAAACATATTTCATTCAAGTAAAAATACGAAAGAAACCTCACTGTGTGAATATAGAGTATAAACTTTTCATCCCATAATTCAGCGTTGATGGCTGGTGGGAGCTTCAATTTTGTTTTCCTTCACTCACATTTCACCTGGGTAAATTTTTCATTCTAGAATACGATTCACAAAACATTTGCAGCCAATGCGGGCATAAAACTCAAGTAATTCGTAGTGATGATATGTGCATGTTTACTCTCTACATATTCAAGACTACTACATAAAAAAATCCTTATTTTACATTTATTTTCTGATTTGATTGGCAAAATTCATGCATGCAAAACGCCAAGAATGCAAAAATACAGCCCCATAGGCCTTCCATTTTACTAAAGGTTTCATATTAGGAATACAGATTACATTAACGAGCTCATTTTTTTGACTTAGCAAAATTCATCATTGCCGAAAATTGAACCGAGCGTACATACATTTGAACCAAAGGCACTACTCTATGCTGCTCAACGTGATATCAAAAATCTAAGTTATACAACAGTCATTTTGAAAAAAAGCAAGAAAAAATATAAAATTAACCGCCATAGAAAATTACTTTTCTTTCCTTCAGAAATCAATTCATTATCAGACTTCCTTAAACTTTTAACTCTGTGCTGTGTTGATCCGTACCATCGCTATTTAATTTTTCCAGGTAATCCGTAACGTTGCTCGCTTCGACAAGGCTCCAGTCCTTTGCCAAATGTGCTAAAAATGCTTACGTAGGAGAAGAAAGGCGGGGATGGAACACAGTGAAGGAACGGTTACAAACACGTTGAGAGAATATTTGCAAATACCCGAAAAATTCTAAGTTGCCAAGCTTTGAAAGATCCCAAAAACAAGAAAAATATGAGAAAATATAAGAACAGGAAGATTAAGCTCAAAAGCAAAACGTTGGCGGAAATTTTCGGTGTGCACGCAATTGGTTCGTTCGACGGAATGGAGGTATGCAGGACTTAATGAGGCCTTGGTGAAGAAACTAGAGAGGGGATGAAGACTTTCTAGAGGAGTGAAAAGCTAAATGGAAACTAAAACTCCTGAGCTGCGGAGGGACATTAATAATCTCTCCCAGGTCTTAACGGTGGGAGATTAACAATAAATCTATTCAGCTGGTACTTAAACGTAGTTAAATCTAAATAATTTAATTTATATATTTGTCAATATATTTACATCTATTACCTAATTTTCTAATTCTTAAGGTAGTCTGAGCGAAATAGTTCCCTAGTCTTAATAGAGACCATATTCGAACTATACGTTTTAAATTTACCAGCTGTAGGACACATGAATGAACTGTTGCATTATAAATGATGCAATAATATAGTTTAATATGACAGAAATGGTAACTAATTAAATGAAAATATCTAAATAAGTCTTTAACTTTACTCATTTTTTTCGCGCGGTGCGTTTGAAACTCCTTCAAAACATAGAGTTTTTTGTGATACCCAAGAACCAACTGCGGTGACAATATGATTAATTTTCAAAAAAGTTGAGAAAAATACAAACTACACGCAGTTTCTTCGACCTCTAAGTGTTATAAATTCCTTATTTTGTAAATAATGTATCTCTGGAGTACATACACGTACCATTTCCCATGTAAACGGTCTGGTATTTTTTGGCCAATAACTCCGAAAGTAATGTGGTAAGAGGTTGAATTGTTGGTGTTCATGAAGAGTGACATAAGTTTCTTTAAAATAAGACCAAATTCATTGATTTCTAGGTTAAATGATATTTCGATCAAAGTACCTTAATGAAAAAGCTATTAAAAACGCCGAACCCGTATCAGCCAATACGTAAAAGCACTTTTTACATCACGAATACCCAAGAATTTTAAATCAGTAACGGACCACACTCGTTAACTGAAAACTACGTTTAGTGCAAATGCGATACCGGCACTTTTGTCAAAACCCATATTATTTATTCTCGTATTTTTCAAGCTCCAGACATTAAATTGTTGAAATGAAAGAATTGCACAAAGTGAGATCCTCATGAGATTTCGCGTCCCCAAAGGGAACGTAATTTAGAATGAGAATCCTCTCTTCTCTGTTTCTCTCTCTGTGCGCTGCTTTCCCTGCTTCGGCGAGAAACGGGAGAAATGGATGGAAGTTTCTCACTAAGGACCTCAAGGGGGCACCACGGTCCCTTGAGGCAATACATTTCCCCGGGATCCCGGACAACGAATGCTATCCGGGCCGGAATTGCCCAAAATACAGAGATAGGAGAGGAAAAGGAAGCATTTTTCCAACGTTGGCTTCCACAATCAAAAATATAAAAAAATAAACCTTTTCTGACAGGCTCTCCCCTCATCTTTTTACGATGCAAATTGAGGACGATCGAAGAAAAGAATACATCGATTCTCAATTCCCATCCGGAAAAATGAAAAATGTTTCACTATAAGACCTTTCTTGGGCTATTCTCTAAGGTTGGTGATTTATCCAGCGTAGAAATAACGCTGCTTAAACATTAGAAAGGAAGGAATTCTAATTGGCCCTCTGGGGTGGTTAAGGCGATCTATTACCAGCCATAGTGAACACTGGCTAGGAGTTCCAAAACGCAGAGACTTTTACAGGATAATTTGAGGTACAACCGCATACTTACCACTCGTCTAGCCGTTACAGAGGCATGAAACAGAGGAATGTAGAGAAACGGAATTAAAGCATGAAATGATTTACTCTCGTGAAAGCACATAAAAATAAAATGAGTACGTGAACAATTGCTGTGTGCGTAAAAATACGATGTGGTGGTCATATATTATTTCATGTTGCAAACGGCATCATTACTGTATCCTAGCCATTTGTTAGTAATTGATAATTATTTAAAAATGTTCCGAATTGAAATATTATAAAGTTTATACGTGCAAAAATTTTTAATAATTCCCATAAAGTTCGTTGGTGCGGAAAGCGTTCGGTCAATTCATCAAACGGAAGGTTTTTAAGAACGTTTCTGCCAAAATTATCAGCAGTTTTTGATAAATGACTTAAATTCTGTAGCTATTCAGACATAGGTATAATTCACCTAGCGTCACGAATAAGGAATTAAGTTCCAAAGAGTAAATACCGAATAACGGCATCAATACGCATTCCATGCTATCAATCGTGGGGGGGGGGGGGATGGCGAACTCACGGAATGAAATACTGATAATAAAATAAAGGAAAATATTTGTGCGCTCGCCCATTACAAAAAATAGAAATAATTGCATGACATGTATGTATCAAACATACAATGGTCAAAGCAAGTAAAAAAAATCCAATGAGTCACTCTTTAATTACAACCGGTAGCAAATTATTGCTTCATTTAATGCCTTCAATGAATTGCCAAGTGAAGCCTTCTTGTGTGCGGAAGCAATAAACGAAGTCGAAATCATGAAGAGAACTAGCGACGAAAAAGGAATCAGGAACAACAGTAAAATGATGTGCAGTGTAATGATCTAATACACAGAATGATCAATTTGTTAAAAAACCGTTTCTGTTTCATAGATGATAACTTCAGATAGCTCAGATAACTATCTTCGCATCAGCATGGGGAAAAGACGCCGCACATGGGAACGAAGGACTTCCTTACCGGGGTTGTGTCTTTTACGCTGGTGTCAAAGTAAAGAGGAAAGACCTCTCACCAATCAAATTACACTTAAGGTGGTGTCTTGAGATTTTCGTACAGAAAAACCACGCTCAAGAAAACAGACAGAAGAAGAGGATTAATATTAATATTGCGATTAGCAACTGATTCTATCAGGTAAGCATATGAGCTGAACATATTTCAGAGACTCGGGTTGTGTTGAGGCTAAAGTAAGTCTCAAGTGCTGTCTTCACTTCACGGAAGTCAAGTTAGAATCCACGTAATGAAAAAGACTTATAGCAGGAATCTCGAGCCCTAACTGTTCGTCATGTGGAGAGTATTTCAAGAGCATTAGTCCGTCCGTCGAATGGGACTACAAAATTGCGATCTCCCGGGTGTCTTCCGTTAATTAGACTAATGTCGACGCCGGGTTTCTCTCCGCTTTTCCTCCGTTATCCACATAACTCTTTCACAATTCCCTCAGTGGCAAAAATGACTAACGTTGCCGGTAGCTGCCCTTAAAAAAACTTCCAAAAACAATTTATTTCTCCAAATAGGTACACACATTCCGAGAAAACTCTTACATGGCAGTGTAAATTGGTCTACAACAGCTGAAGAGCGACGATGATTGGAAGCGATGGAGGTGTGAGGCTATCGAAGAAAAATGGACGGGGAAAGTCACCAAAGCAGAGATTTTACGAAGAGTTGGATAGTAACGAATTTCAATGTAAGGTTAGGAAGAAGGTAAAAAAAACAGGTCATATAACACCTTATGCAACACAGCAGCATCTTGAAAACGTTACCAGAAGGATTATTAAGAAAGAAATTAGTATCGAGGAAATTCAGAAATAGAATATAGTGAAAGTAAAAAGAGAGAATTATGAGTACAGTAGGAGTAAAGTCATCGGCTAACAGGAGAATGGAGTGGAGAGCTGCGGGTAACCAATATTAGGATTGACGATACCTGGTGATGCATGAAGTTACGTCATGTAACGCCTTATAACATAGAGTTTCAACAATTAGATCATGCTAAGTCATGAACTATATTCCTTTCATCCAGAGAGTACAAAAAAGGTCGGGAATACGTGAGTACATGAAGATGAGATTCACGTCTAGTGAGCTTGATGATGTAAGGTAGGAGCTACAAGACAAGACTGTCCTAACTTGCCTCAGGAATGTTCAGGGACTTCCAAAATGCCTCGGACGTGGTGTTTGAAACGCACCCCGTCAGTCGGCCGGGAGAGAACAACAGCAAGAGCTCTCGAAACGCTTCCCAATCGACGGCACAAACGCTCTCGCTGGTGACCTCGCCGGTGAACAGAGCGGAAAGGGACACGAGAGGGCGCCCAGGACCTATTCGCTCTGAATCTATGACCCTTCCTCTAGCCATTCTTTTGCCACCCAGGACAGCATTCCTCAACCTTTTTTATATCAGCCCTAAAGGCCGCTTTACATGGTACAATTTATTGTACGAACGAATACAAACCCCAAAAAACCATAACCCGCTCCTTCCTCGTGTATGTGTATACATATACTCACTGAGATAAAACATTTTTTGAAGTCACCGGATGATGACCTGAGAGTCGAAACCTAGGAAGTGCAAGAAAAATAAAAATTGTGGAAAAATCAAGTGTATTCATTGATATTATAATGAATCGTTTCCACCAAGTAACGGCCGACAACACCAACTGTACAAAAGAATGTATGAACTCTTGCATGAGGAAAATTGTACCGTGTAAAGCGGCAAATTGTATGGTTGTCTGAATGACTTAACGGGAAATAGAACCAGCTCTATTTCCATTCAGTTTCTTGTACATTCTATGATACATTTGTTTGTACAATAAAATATACCGTGTAAAGCGGCCTTAAGAAAGTTCTACGAATAGGGTAGGTTATCGTGAAATTTTATTCTGGAGAGATAAAAAAGACAAATTGAAATATTTGTACGAATTAGGAGGGAAATATTTCAATATTATTGACACTACAGCTAAGTTTCAGACGGTTTTGCTATATAGAATTCAACTAAATACCCATAATCGAGGTTATAACTCTGATTCTTTATTTCACCCGGCATGTTGAGAACGCCTTCTCAAGCGAAGGCATTCTAATGATTTTATAACATGAACTACAGTCGGTAATACAATTTTTAATGATTAATTAAACGTATTTATTAAAAATACTTTGATATCTGATGTGACACTCAGGTAAAAAATTCCTCACTTTTTCACAAAATGTCACCTAGAAGAGCCGTAGTAAAGGCCACAGAAAACATCTTCCGCCTTTGTTTGTATATATTTTAAAAATTTATTGCGGCTGATAAGTGACTGATGTTAAGGTATCACTAGGAAAATGAGAGTTTTTTCTATGTTATTATGTGACAGTCAAAGATTCTTACTCCTACTATACTTGGTTCACTGTAGAAACGTCAAGTAAACGAAAATTCTAATAAATAGCAGAGAGAAGCTAAAGGAAGGAATTGCGCACTGCAAGAGGAAATATAAGAAACTGGAATCCTTCACTAATCATGGAGGCTGCCTTCAACGAGATGAAGAGGTTCAGCGGACATCAAGTGAAGAATAGCTCAAACCAATACGGCATTCACGATGGAAAAACGACAACAGTGGTAAAAGAAAAGAGGATCATTGGTAAGAAAGTATTACTTTTAAAAAACACAGAGTGGAATGTGGCACTAAGTGGCTGGGGGTCGTGGACCATTGCAAAGCTGGATCGGAAGAGAATAAAGATTCCGAAACTTGGTGTTGGAGGCAAATGCTGGCGATCAAAGGGAGGATAGTATCAGAAACGAGGAAGAATACAAAAGAATAGGTGAGAAGCTACCCATCTACATCTACTAATTATCCCGCAAGCCACCACCAGGGTGTTTGGCTGGGGGTGACTTATCACCAACATGAACTACAGCGAAGAAAATTACTTTCAGCAAAAGCATCACACTATCAGTACGCTACAAATGCTTCAGAAACTACAAAAATAAAATATGATTTGGTTTTTTCCTCAGGGCATGAGGACGATGGCGGAGGTTGCCATTGAAACGTCGGCCAACAATTACCTAACCTGGTGGAACACCCGAGAAGACTTTATTAGTACTAAAATGAAATACATTGTAACTATGTAAACGTGACACAAGAGTCATGCAGGGAAAATGCCTAGCTAATGATACTATTCCCACTATTCATAACGACGATCACAGCTGTTATGGTCCCGAATGGTACGAGGAAAAATGACATTTTACACCTATCGGTTCTACAATCTAGCTCTCTAATTTTATTGGCGCGATCTAATCTGCCGTAGTACGATGGGGTTAATGGTATGTTTATAATGTCATCAGAGAAATGTTTTTCCTGAAATTAAGTTAGGAGGTTAAGCCTTTAATTTAATCTACGCTGTGATAGCGATTCCCATCCCAATTCTTCTAACAATCCAGACACACTAGTAAACTTATCGTGGCATCGTTTTACAAACCTAGCTCCTCTTCGTTGCACGTGATCTAATTCCGATATCAACCCCTACACTAGATGGATTGATCACCCTTTCAAACACAATGAAGCAGTAAGGAACATAATGAAAGGGGAAATAAGGGACGAAGCCCAACGAGAAAGACAGAGGGACAAATGCCTCGGCCAACCAACGCAGAAGTTTTACGGGGACAGAGAGGAGTTAGGAGCGGGGAGGGTATAATAAAGGACTCCTCACAACCGTAATGATCATTGGATTTCTGATTGAAGAAGACTGATGAGGACCCTTTACACAGCCATTTACAAGAATAGTACATGGCTTATATTTTAATGATTTTTATAATTCAAATTCTCACTTCTTATTCACCCTTCAGTAATCTCTCAGTATTCAAGATTGGTTGTGTATTTCTAAACCACCGACTATCAATGCTCCGATTGGTGTGCGCCAACGACGGGTATGGGAGCCCTCATCAAGGACAATGTCGCGCCCAAATCTAAAAAAATATCTTCACTGACAAGATAGTATTCTCTGCCTATCTTCCTGCATTTAACGTGTCCCATCTTTGCTGGAAGAGACGGATTTATTATACTTAATCGTCGTGTTATCCAACCCACAAGACTCGAGTTCGATTACCATAGTTGAGTAGGATCTATAGGCGATAATTCGAGTGAAACTGAAAGATGATTAAGAATCATTGACAAAATTTAAACAAAATAATTTCCCTATCGACTAAATTTTCGAAGAAGCAATGCTAATTTTAAAAATATGTATCTCCATCCATAGTAATAGGAATTTAATAACAGAAAATTTAAACAAACTAAACTTAATGCATATAAAATATCTTTCTTCGAACGCCATTGTCGCGAGCCTCATCAGAGTGACTAATGCAAATACCAGGTGCGTGTGTTTATGGTGAGGAATATTCAGAGCTGTAATCTTGACAAGGGCTCAGTTCCACTCTCTGATAAAAAAGGCCACTCTCATTTGCTTACGATAACAGGTCACGCTCGGACACAAAACAAACCCAATATCCAACGGAAAATTACAGAGGAGAAAACATAGCGCATCCACTGACCCTCAACTTTCCCATCTCTTGGTTGAGTAGAGGTTTATACTGGGATTGGATTGGATCATGGGGAGGCGACCGGCAGCTAAGGTCATTTGCACCATAGGGGATAGGTAAGGGAGGAAGGGTGGACAGAAACCCGGCGTCGGCATCAGCTCTAAACGAAAGGCGCCACGGGGTAACGGTTTAGCATCTCATCCGACGGACGGAGTACTGTACTTGAAGTACCCTCCACAACACACTCAAGTAGGGATTGGATTTCCTCTAGCCAGTACTCTAGCCACCACACCAACCCGATCCCCGGTTTATACTTGTTGAATACAATGTTATACCAGAATGATAGGTGATAGCCACAGACACATAATACAAATTGATAATAAAGTACGCTAAATTAAAATAAGCCCTCCCTTAGGTATTCCGACTTGACATAAGGGCTTGCCCGCTCCAATGACCCCTGGAGCTTTTTTGGTTGGAGCAATGACAGTCAGCTTCTGGTAGGATCCTCCTTGCTAAGGGGTTAGACAGGTAGGGAGCCAAGGAAAGAAGACCACGTGATGGTATCAAGTTCAAAATAATCATAGAAATGACAATGGGAAACCCTGCCAACTATTTTTTCCCAGTGAATCGAAACTGTACACGATAATGGTAGTCAATAATTGAGAAAAAGAAGGATTCCATCTTTCATCAAAATGATATTTAACCGTTTTTTCCTCTAATTGCAGTATAACACAATAAAATAATTAGTCGATAAGTTGGTTAGGAAAACAAAATTCCTACGGTTACGGTAATCAAAAGCTTCGACAGTTTGCTCAAATATAGACATAATTTCGAAGGGTATACGAAAAAAAATATAACGATCGATTGAGCTCCCCAGCATTTCCGACACACTATGCTGTGGGTAGTTGAGAGTGACGTTTTCTCTGCAGACCATGTTGGGGTTGTAAGAAGCATAAGGATTCGTATGACTAATAAGTAGCCAAAATCTTTTTTTTCCCGATAACCTCCTCATCAACTAATTGAAAAACTTGCCAAACATTCGATAAATACTTGATGCTTTAATTTGACCGAGTCCTTTCCTTACCTGAGCTGGAAATGTCTTCATAACCTAAGATTTCAAGCAAAGTATTACGGATAGTTACTTATTAATATTAGAGCATAATTTATAAAATACGATTATGTTTACATGCACATCGCAACATTACTACCACGCGATTTTTGGGTCAGCTCTTTCTCATATTTTTCAACAAGCTTTTCCAGAACTTACAGGTGTAATACCTCAGAGAACGGGGTCATTTAATGGCTAATATCTCGACAATGCAGGGTGTAAATTGCATGACATTTAAAATAAAGGACATAAATGAGATTAACAAAAGAAAGCCAAATTCATTAGGGAGGGCGTGCTGAAACTACAATAAATGTAAGAATCGCTTGTTTACCTTTGTGCTCGTGCTGTGGGGTTGAATCAGCGCATCAGCTTCCTCCCAAGTTTTTTCGACGACTCTCTTTTAGAGTTGTGAGATACTGCGATGAGTGGCAAAAAAAACACAGCGGGGGAACATCAGAGGGAGTTGAACGCAGGCAGGGGAGTCGTGGATCCGAAGTCCGCAGTTCAAAAAAAATTTAATGAGACAGTCCCACTCTTCCCGTCAGCTGTCTTTCGTTACCGCGACTGGCAAAGACCCCTTTCAGCCACCAAACAATCGGCGAGGACCTTGCGCACTGACTTCCCCAACTAAACAAGACACACTCGATAATCCGTTCCGTTCTTGTTTACGATCGGGACGAATGTTTTTAAACTTTTTTCCGCACTGAGAGACACAACCACGCCTCCTTAACCGGCGTATCCAATGGCGAAGCCCTCCCAATTGAACTCACAAAAGAAGAAGATCAAATGATAAGCACTTCGGACGAAACGAACAGTCCAGCTGATGTTGCGACAGTAACTCCAGATGTGGCGATTAAAAACGTCTCGCAAAGTGTTGTTTCTTGATGGAACGATGAACTCACGAACGAGGGGATCGAGCAGGTTGAATGCGGTGCGGGGACGCACTTGAGGAGATATAAATTCGAAGGCGCTATCAAAATAGCACCTCTACCAGGCCGCTATCCAAAGGTATAACTCCCTGGGCGCTATATCGATAGCACCGTCACTCCTCTCCAGCGCTGTTGCCCCGTTCGCACGCGGCCGCTAACTGACTCAAAGGTACCGCGCTGGAGTTACAAGGGGAGGCAACGTTGGGAGGGGAAGAAACGGAGGAGGGTTAGAGGGGAAGTAGAGAGGAGAAATGTAGGGGAAGGGGGAGCTACGGGTGAAACATCAGGCGTTAGAGGGGGGGTGAAGAGGACCGCCGAATTGGTTGTAAAATAAAAAAACCAAGTCAGATGGTTGAGGAGGGGGTGTTATTCGGAGGGGAGGTCGAGAACTGTTGGAGGGGAAGAGCGGAGGGTGTTGAGGTCGCGTAGGGAGTGTGATTCGGCAGACGGCCGCGGGAAATTTCAGCAGCGCTGCCTTCCCCTTCGGCTGGATGAATGAGCACTGGAGTGTAATCGGCGGCTTCTGCGGTGCCGGCCCAAGGAGGGAGACGAGTGTTTTTGGCGGTTTCGGTGGTTGAAGGGGGGGGGGGAACGAGGGGGAAGGGGCGAGAGGAGGATGATGGGGGGACTGGAAGAGACAACGGTCGACCTTACGCGTCGTCAGGCACTAAAATTCTTCCCGAACTTCATCGGCACGACGAAACGATGCGGAAACGGGCATGTAGCAGGTGTACAGTAAGAGATCGGAACCGGAGGGGTATTCACGAAGCTATCGGAAAGCGGGATCTCGAGTTAATATTGGCCGTTAAGCACGTCATAATTACAGAGCGTAGTCCATCTCCATGTCCATGAAGTCAAACCCTGAGTCCATCCAAGAAAATGGCGCATTAGATATTAACAGCTTTGGCTCGGGAAAGGAATGGAAAGTAAACAATTTATTCAGGATCATATGATTTACATAACGGCCACCATAGTTTTCTTTGGACTAGTGATTCGCTTCCCCAAAAGACATCCGACGAATTCACAAATAGACTGCACTTCTGTCTACAGCGAAATTGTCTTGGACGCACCCTAGGCACGAGCAGCAGTTGTTGAAAATCTTATCAAAACAACAGTTCCTCCTAATGGACGACATTCCTACTATTGATAGTTTGTTTACGATATTTTAATGAAATCCATTGTTATGGTTTAATGTAATCAATGGTTTTAATGTAACCAATGGTATATGAGACCCTTACTAAGTAGGACTAGTTTCAGATATAGATCGAATACAGCGGAGGGCAGCTAGATTTATTAAAAATTGTTACGATAAAAATGGTAGAGTTACTAAATTGTTAAGGGAATTAGGGTAGGGATCGAAGGGAAAATTATAGATTAAATCTTTTACGAAAGTTTCATAAAGACTATTTTTACCGGACGAACATATTTTGCTGGAGCCGAACTATTATGGTTGAAACGAAATCATCACAGGAATAAGATTAAAGAAATAGACTGCAGAACCGATAGATTTAAAATGCCATTTTTTCCACGCAAATAAGGGACCATAATAGTTGCGATAAATCATTTCTAGGATACTGACTGGGTAAAATAGGTTTTTCAGTAGTTCTAAATATCTCAACATGATTATTAGCTACTAACCTAGCATATAATCTCCGGTATGATATACTCCTGCATGTTTTAGTACCTTGTAGTGCTATTTATCTGTCGCATAAATAATACAAACCAGTAGTTGTACCTTGAGTAGTGTAATGCATGGCAGCATGTTCTTCTATGTGTCACTCTCCTAGTTTCTGGTCTGAATGCGCACTGATGTCCTGACTGCTTTTGGCCTGAGCCTGGCATCGGGAAAACGTACGCGGTTCTGATTTGAGTGCTGTATACCTGGTGTGGAATCACCCCATACCGTGCCACATATCCTACAGGCGGCTTGAACGTTAATTCGTAGATGTAGACGGTTATAACCATCGGATAGATTTATCCTTTTTCAACAGCAATATTCTCTCCTACGTTCCACAGTCCTCGAACCAGTAAGGCTGGCGAGCTACTGGAGATATCAAACTGTTGTATAAGCCTCTCTACACATTGCGGCCTTATCAGAATCTATTTCAGTTCATGAGCTTTTTTGTTTGATTGACAATTTGGTAAACATAGACATTAATTCCAAGCGGGAAAGCCAGGATATACAATTGCAAGACAACCAGCCTCCATGTCATTCAATGCAAGAACGAAGGATTTGAGATCTCTAGCAATGACTCCGGTACTTACGCTCCCAATACTGATGTGATTATTGCGCATATTTTAGTAGTACTGAATAAGAATTATTGTTTTGTAAATCCCAGTTAATTTCACATCTCCGTCTCAAATAAAAAAGTTGAAAGAGGCGATGGGCTGGCTCAAACAAAAAAGTTTGAGGAAGGTACTTACACTGATAATTTGGTGTTTCGATTCAAACACACGAAATATAGCGTAAATGCTCTAAACTGATCAATGAGACTCGCCAAAATGTGACTTCGTATTTCTCGGTCCTAATGCAAGATATTATCGCATAATCAATGTTCATAAGCAAATGCATTGTCTTTGCTAATGTGTTTTAATAGGTTTCCCCGAGGCCGTAAATTCAGATAAGCTTCTCGTAGTTGAGAAGAAAATAAATGTACATTCAGAAGAAGTGTAAAAACAAAAGATTTTTTTTCGGATAAGGTAATAATATTTGTAGTATTATAGGTTCCTTGGCTTAAACTGTAACGGAAATAATAGTCATTATGACAAATTTATGTAGTCTCATGAAAATGTCACCTTTACTACGTATACGTATATCCTCTAGATGAATCCAATAAAAATGTAAGACATGTAAATTAATCAAGTGCGTACCAAATATTCTTTGGCTCATTGTATCTTTCTTCTAAGATATCATTATGAACACAAACGAAACTGACTACTGAAAAAGTCCCACGTAGATGCTCAATGATGAAAATTACGCCCTTTAGAAAGAGCTCCTCCATGAAACTAGAGCGTATCTTCATAAAGCATGCCTCAAACTAGTAACAACTCCGACAGATCGCTACCTCACGTGGTATTTCCCCGTTACAGCGATCTAACCTAGACGCTTTCCAAGCCTCCTCACCCATCCAATTTCCGCCAAGTTCTTAAGAGCCTTCTCCGCTGACTTCACAAGGAACTTGAAAATTTAGTAATGAACCCGCAAAATTTACCGGTAATTTTCACACGATTAGAAATTGATTACGTTTCGATCTTTTGGGCCAAATAGGCCACCAGCGACTCAGAAGGTTATGTATGCTAGTCAGCAAATGAAGCCATAAAAAAATGAAATAGGTGTCTGAACTTACTTAAGCGGTCACTTCGATGAACTATTAATACAGTGTAGAAAAATGAATACTTACCCATCTTCTCGTAAGATAAATCAGTATTTCTTCTCTGTTGGACTGCTACAAGACTCCTTCCAATGGCATAGGGTGAGACCCTGTAGAAAAAATATGGTATAGATGAGTGAAACGATTTCAGTAACATAGGCTTCACATATGTATTTACCCTTATTAGCTAATATCAAGAATCAAGTTAAACAATTGCCGTTAAGTTTCCTGATCTCTTCTTCGAGATAAAAAAATTTCAATTTAATGAATTCCGATAGGATTCTGGGTAGTTGATAAAAAGGTGCAATGAATCATGCAATTGGGAATGCTGCACTGTAGCGGAAGTAAGTCGCTAATTGTTGAAAATTGGTGACACAGTTAAATGTCAAAAAAGCAGAGTTGGAAGAAGCAAAATAAAGCACAAGAAAAATTATTTTTACATTCAGAAACAACATTACCCGATTTGTAAGTGGAACCACTCACTACACGTAATTTTGTCATTCCAGATCACATGAAAAGAATGGACATAGAAAGAGCCATAGTGAACACTAGGTCACAAGTGTTTACATATTGTCGAGCTATTGACAGATCTGCGCTTCATAGAGCAACATTCATCTCCCTAATATTTCCGCAGAACATACGATTACTTCTGATACATCGCGGGGAACACACACATAAATATATGCGGCACAGCAATAAAGAAATTAGTTTTTGTTAGGCGTATAATAGGAAGGTCCTTGGATGAAAAAGTCAAAGAGAGATACTACTTCGCTCTGGTTAGGCCACATCTCGAATACGCAGCGAGCATTTGGGATCCTGGTCTTATGGACTTAGCCAAAATAATTAGTAGAATACGAAGAAAAGTAGCACGCTTCGTTAAAAGCTGCTACGGGCGAATATACAGAGTCCTACAATTTTTTGAGGGATCAAGGTGGGAGCCCCTAGAGACTCGGAGGCTTCACGTTAGGCTCAGGTTGCTTGAGAAATTCAGAACTGGTGTGTTTCAGAGCGACACAGAGAATATTATCATGACGCCTCACTACATCTCTAGGTCTGACAGATGCGACAAATAAGAGAGATACATTACCATTAACAGATAGGTACGCAAACTCGTTCTTTCCGCACACATTAACGACCACAATAAAAACTGAGCTCCACTAAATACACTCCCATAATACAGCCACCATTTCATCTACCGCAACCTTAACCCTTAAATCTTTACGCGGATGGTGTCCTAACTTCCCCTGCCACACGACCATGCGGCGGTTCGCAGGGTAGTATGTAGATGTAAATGAATATCGGTAAAACGATAATTTTAGGAGATTTGAAAGCGTTTTAGGCGTAAATTTGTGGACAAATTCTATTTCCATAACGGTGAGTGAGCATGAAACTACATAGGGCATCAATGCAATGTTGTTTTTGCCACTCAACCCCCTCTTTTAAATTTAAGCCTTCCTTCCTGTCTAGCGACCCTCGGATAATCAGGCCTCTTCACCTTCACCTCCACCGGTGCTTTTCTTTCTTTCCTCCCCCACCCCTCTTTTCACATATTGCTTCGCTTACCTCGAGTAACACCTCCCCTCTCTGTATGTCCCGTCACTTACCCTCCCCTTCACTTCTGGCTTGGGGTGTATTGGGGGTAGATGTATTCTTTGGTTTACGCCTTGAAAATGATACTAAGTGTTGAATCGGTACTAAGAATCGGTACTAAGTCAATGAGTGCGAAACTTTACTACTTTATTATTCCTAACATTTAGGAGATTTTCCTGCTTTAAATTATGCACCTAGGATGTAAGGCATCATTTAAGGTAGTTCGAGTGAAATATCATTTTTGTTAGAAATTAATGAATTTGGTCTCATTTTAAATAAAAAAAACCCTCACCTCTCCAATGACGCCCAAAATTCTTCCCCTAACCACATTACTTTCGGAGTTATTTGCCAAAAAATACCAGCCCATTTACATGGGAAATGGTACGTGTATGCTCTCCAGAGGGACATTATTGACAAAATGAGGTATTTCTATCACTTAGATGTCGTCAAAAGCTAACATTGCGTAGTTCGTATGTTTTCTCAACTACATTTGAAAATGAATCATATTGTCTCCGCAGTAAATTCTTCGGATTTACAATAAACCTTCCGTTCTGAAGGAGTTTCAAACGCACCGCGCGAAAAAAATGAGTAAAGTTAAAGACTTATTTAGATATTTTCATTTAATTACTAACCATTTCTGTCATATAAAACTATATTAATAAACCATTAAAAATGCAATATTTAATTGATCTGTCTTACAGCTCGTGAAATAAAAAGGTATATTTCGAATATGGTCTCTATTATGACTAGGGAACAATCTCGCTTGGACTACCCTAAAAATACGAGAAACGGCCCGCCACGACGGAAACATCGGTTCCTGCTCGAACAACAAAGAATCGCCGAGCTCAGCTCGCATGCGGATAATTAATTTTCATATTCGTCCGAGTGTGTGTCGCCCCTGACTGCATGTGGTAGTTAGTTCGAAAGTGGCTTAGTCGCCGGAGCACGTTTAGGTGGCTGGCGCGATTTCTGAATGATTTTTTTTGTTAAACTTTGCACGCGTGTTCTAAATAGAGACATCTATCATAAAATGTGTAAATAATTGCATTAAACTGATAAGGTTTTACGGAAATCCCATACTATGAATATTGTATCACGTAGTCTTACGGTGCATAAGGTGTATTTCGTAAAAATTTGATAACGTATGTACAAATATTCTCTTAAACGAGAAATAAATCACCAGGTATAATGAACTATAAGGTTTAACTAATAAATTCCGGCTTGACTCTGTGGAACCTCTCCATATCGGAAGTCAAAATATTCAAGTAATGGTCCACTAAATAGATTTATTCTATACGAACCGAGTTTCATCACAAAATGACATCTTCAGGTCATTCAAGATCATCTTCACCTGAAGATGTCATTATATGACGAAACCCGGGTCGTAAAGAATAAATCTATTTAGTACACCATTACTTGAATATTTTGATTTCCAACTAAAGTGTTTGCTAACAAATGTCATGGTGTCACGCTAAGCCAAAGATGCGATATTACATTACATTTTATTTTCACATTATTTTTATCTTAATTTAGTAAAATGAGCCGAAAACAATCAAAGGCACAAGTTGTGGCGTGATTTGCTTAAGGAAAAAATGTAATATATTATCTTTTCATTTTCATGATTTGACATTTCCATAATTGTAAAATTGCTAAACATAAATTGTTGCATAAATAGACGTGCTCAAATAAAATGCGGCCCTCGTTTATCTTTTCAACTAAAAGGAAAAATTATTAAAATGAGCACTCAATGACCCAAGGAAACCACCCCAGCCATCTTAAGGTAGTTAGAGCGAAATATCATTTTACCAAGAAATCAATGAATTTCTTCTCATTTTAAAGAAAAATATATCACCCTTCCTTTAACATAAAAAATTCAACCTTACCTAACCTTACCACATTACTTTCCGAGATATTTGCCAAAAAAATACCAGCCATTTTATATAGGAAATGATTCGTGTATGCACTCCAGAGATACATTATTTTAAAAAATGAGGATCATATTTCTAACGATTAGATGTCGTAAAAAAACTAACAGTGTGTAGTTCGTATGTTTTCTCAACAATATTTGAAAATTAATCATATTGTCAACACACTAGCTTCTAGGGTATCACGAAAAACCTTCCGTTTTGAAGGAGTTTCAGACGCACCGCCCGAAAAAAATGAGTCGACATAAAGACTTATTTAGATATTTTCATTTAATTACTTACAATTTCTGCCAAATAAAACTATATTATTGCACCATTAATAATGCAATATTTAATTTGTGTGTTTTACAGTTGGTGAAATTAAAAGGTATAATTCGAATATGGTCTCTATTATGATTAGGGAACTATTTCGCTCGCACAACCTTAAATAGGTTCTCTACTGCCTTTCAAATGTAAAATAAATAAAAGTATTCACTAACGCTCTGTCTCTCTAGTCTTTCATTGGGATATAAATTACCCGGCTGTAATTCGCGCCATGCAAACAGACCACTTGCAAAGTGCCGACATACAGAAGGAAATGGTGGGAGGCCTGGTTTCATTCACCTGGCCAGATCAGGAGCAGAAGTTGCACAATGAAGCAATTAGGCATGACCAACAGCGCTAAAATAGCCTAGGAACGCAAGATAGGAAACTTTCTCTGCTGTAAATGGCAGCTCGTAATAGGCGATAGCAATCCATTTTGAGGCACGTCGGTCGAACCAATAAGGCCTCTTTGCCATTTGGGAGGAAAACGACGATGACCTTTCACGGGTCACAATTCTGAAGACCTATTACTGACAGGCGTTCCCATCATTCTGGTAGCAACATAAATTTTATTGTGCCCGTAGAACGACAACTTGAGATATTTAGCAAATACCGCTTTAAAAATCCATCACAAGGCGTACTAGTTTTTCTAATTTTCCCTAATATTCAGGAAATTACACCACGTTTTCAACATTTTAACCAACTTCAGGTCTACTAAACGGCTAGTATGGGCTATTAAGAGAAAAGGCCCATGAGGTGATGGTACTAGTTGTGATAATCACTCATGGCGTCCACTATCGCTAAGGTTGCGAACTTCGTGAGTGCTTATTTGAATTCATATTTATTAATCTGACATTACTAAATTTAAGAACTGTTGTCATGTTTTGAATGGCCTGATTAACTTTCATTTGCGAGAACAAATTCATTACTAGTGTTTTCCTTACATATGCTAAGGTGACGAGTGCCGTAATTCATTTCTTTGACCTATTTTTCGGCCGTATTTCAGTGCATGCACTAGTAACCCGTTCCACTTCACAGGCATGACCAGGGGACCATACTAAAGTTAGTACATGGTATATACTAAGGGGGATATACCGGAATTGGAATGCGGCCTATGTTAGCCGCCTTAGCAAGGCGTTTTAGCGGAATACTCTGAATACGGCCGTGGGAAACTCAAAGAGAACCCAGAGCGGAGTGCAGTGGAATGTAGAGCTGCATCTAACCACTTTTCAGGACGATGATAACCGCCAATTAAAATGATAATTGAGTAAAATTTAATGCGACGTTGCATAAAAAGTAGCAACGGAGCGTCACTAGTAAATTTCAATTATAATAACAATACATATTCCATCTGAAATTTAATATAAATTTAGCAATCATTAAAATTTCAAGAAGAGAGCAATCTACAGGAAAATAAAATATGAAATTAATCCAAACAATCGGCGAAAGTAATGTAAACAAACTCTTATGGATGCCTTTCGTTCAAGAAGATCGACAGGGAGAGTTGTAGTACGACCCAGTGTTGTACTAACGTCGGTACAAGCTGTACACAAAGGGAGTACACCTGAATTGGAACACGGCTTACGTTGACGGGAAAGGGATACGGCGATACCACAAGGAGAGAAGAAAGAGGAATATCATCGCTTGGATAAGACGGCGGGAGGTCGAGGAAGGGAAAACAAACATACCAATGTACAAAAGGGGGACGTTAACGAGGGTGGCAAGAAAACACAAACGCCAGAACACAACGACGGGGCGTGTTGTTCTGAAAAGGAGAGGGGAGGGTGGACGAAGGCCTTTGCTATGCCTCCCCCTCCCCAACCTGTCCCCCCCATTCGCCCTCTTCTGAGTGTCGATTGCTCCACAAAGGGGAATCGGAGCGAAATGAGAGGGTTAGGGGAAGGAAAAGGAGGTTTCACCCGCGCATGCGCCAAAGAGATAGACGAGAGGGAGGTTTAACCCGGAGTCGATGGGGAGCGAGGGTGTTTGATGTTGAGATACGCGGACAAACGATACATGAGAGAGCTATGGAGGAATCTTCGGATACAAATTTGCCTCAGCAATTACACCAGCGTCGCAGACAAAGAGAAAAAAACTGATTCGTTTGGATTGCCTCTCCATGATTCCACTGTGATAGGATTTTTATGAATACTAGATTACAATTTAATTCATCGAGGTAATCTACCGGGGCAAGATGTGAATTGAAGGAGAAACGTCTGCATTATATAATTTCGCTGGTCTACGACATCAGTATCAATATAAATTGATTATACAAGGATCTGTGCCCATAGAATATAATCTAATACATAGAGAGGGACTCAGGGATATGATAAACACATAAAAAACCTTGGTAAACTTCATAAAAAATAGACAAGATAACAAAATAAAAGTACTCTCGAATTTTATGTAATTTAATTCCAAGATATTTAACTCTAAGACCATAAAAGCAAGAGGGGAGAATGTCGCCTCGGTAGCTTGAGTAGCTGAAGATTTTCAAGTCCCGATCAAGTCAAAGCATTTCCATCAAGGATTTTCGCACTTCAATGCAATTGCGTGAGAATCCACAACTGTAAAACCGTGGTTACAACGGTATTCTCAAAATTTGTTTAGACAAAAGTAGCTTCTACACATATTCTCCTCCTTTACAAGTTATCCTCAACTCCTGAACAAGCTGTATCAGATAAAGCACATCTCCTCGCGATTTTGAAGCCAAACTGCATCGCTATTTGAATGTAAATTAGCTCTGCACTTGACATCCACCTAGGACTTTCACTAAGCAATAGAGAGTCAATGTGTATCTCATAACTCTGAGGTCATTTCTTTGGGTAATTACCTGAAATGAGTATTGCCCATTGGTATTGTCCAAGAGTATTAATCATTGTATTACCCATTATTACCTTGAGCATGAAAAAGCATGAAAACCTTGAAATTTCATCATCACCTAGCTACAGAATGCGTAGGCGTATTTCATTCCTCTGTCATCATTTTTTTGTAGTTGCAATTACCAAATATGATTCGATTCATGATTGTAATTGGGGCCTGGAGCCTATGTATTAATCTTCATTTTATGCTTTTCTTTACTCCCCTTACTTACCTTTTATTTTGTGTAAGCGCATAATGTGTGGAGTAAACATAAAACCTTCAGATACAGTCAAATACCTTGGAATACAAACATACAAATATCTTGGAATTACCAATAACTTCTCACATATCGAGGGAATTACACATAAAGAACATATGTGGCGCAGCATTAAAGAAACTAGGTTTTGTTAAACGTATAATAGGAAGGTCCTCGGATAAAAAAGTCAAAGAGATACTACTTCGCTCTGGTTAGGCCGCATATCGAATACGCCGCGAGAATTTGGGACTGTGGTAAAATAGATTTAACCCAAAAAAAATAATTAAATACAAAGGAAAGCAACAGGCTTCGTTAAAAACTGCTACGAGCGTACATATATTGTCTCACAACTTTTAGAGGGAGTAAGGTGGGAGCCCCTAGAGACTGGGAGGCTACACGCTAGGCTTAGGTTGCTTGATAAATTCAGTACTGATATTTTTCAGAGTGACATAGAGAATATTATCATGACTCCTCACTACATCTCTAGGCCTGACAGATGCGATAAAATAAGAGAGATACACTGCCGAACAGATAGGTTCAAAAACTCGTTTTTTCCGCGAACAATGAGCGATCACAATAAAAATTGAGCTCTACTAAATACACTCCTATAACACATGTCACCATTTCATCTCCATTAACTTAATACACCTTTACATGACTGGTGACCTAACACCCCCTGCCACAGGTCCATGCGGTGGCTCGCAGGGTATTATTTAGATATAGATGAATTGCTGTTTTATCCTACTGCTCTTAGGTTTCCCGTATCCAGGGAAAGTAAATCATTATATTATAGTTATTACATTCATATCCCACAAAAGCTAAGCCCTAGGAAGAATATTTTTTTGTAAATGTAAAAATGTATATAGGATTTACGAAGATACCCTCGTAGAAACGATGAAAAGGTACCTATGGCGTCAAAAAGAATGTTACTACAAGCCACGATGTTCGTAGGAATTCTCAGAGGAAAAGGCGTGTGACCTGAGTGGTCCAGAGGTACCCAAGAGATGGGATGAGGGGGAAGGGAGAATACGAGTAAAAGGGTACGCATCTCAGAGCGCATGCGCAAAAGGTTCAAGGAGTTGGGAATGAGATCTCCCAGGGTTAAGGAGGGATGGGAAGCGAGTGAGATGGTGGGAATGGAGAGGGTGGGGGAGGTGAGAGGAAAGAGCAACCGGGAAGAAGACAGGTGTGCCGGGTGGGAATGAGGACGGGAACGCAATAATATAAAAAGAAAAAGGGGAAAAGAGAAAAAGGGTGAAGGAAATGGAGCTCTTGAGTGTGGCTAGTGATCCGGCCTCGTGGATCGACCAGGAGCAGGAGTTAAGAACCGGAATTTGATGCGTTATCCACGACCAAATGCGGCTTCACGCTTGGAGAAAAGTACAAGTGAATCAAAATGTGAAAGTAATAACCAATTAAAAAGGGTTTAGGTATGATTAAAGGAAAACAATTATGTGAAACTGCAATTTGTATTGAAACCATTCGAGACTTGTTAGGGGCATCGTTAAGGGATAAAAGCGGCTTTGCCCATGGGGGTAACTTCCATGAAAATAGCCTTGAGGGTCACCTGCAAGGGGCACATCGATTTGTAAGAACGGTCTACCTCGCTATCAGAGGTCGACAGCGGTACTAGTTCACTAACTCGAAACTCACGAGAGCGGGATTAAAATAATATCATCCGCGTCGCAATAAATCTCACTTCATATGAATTTTTTAAATTAATTCGAGCCTAATGAGTAGCCTCCGAGTCTTTAACGGCTTCCAACTTATTTCTTTTATCATCTGAGTCACACACTCTTCTCGCATGTAGTAGTTCTTAAGAATGGCTTCTCTCAGTATTGCGCTCATTTCGCGAATTATTTAACTCTTTTCAGTGTTCCAAGTGCTTTTTGGCGTACTCTACTTTGGAGATGCGGTAAAAGAAGAGAAAAGAAGGATTTTCCTTAAACTTTTCCTTCCGAGAATATTTCTACAAATCCTAGTTTCTTAAATTTATTGCCGTAAACGTTTCGACTCTTAATAGTCAGGAAAGGGACACCGTCAAGTAGGTAGGAATCTACGAATATGCAGCGTATTATTATAAACAACATGAACAACACTTACTTTTTTATTCATTTTGAGCTCTCCAAATGCATAGGAATAAAATGACCATCGCACCAACATAGAACTTAAAAGTGTTCCAGATGATATTACGAGTAGGTAACTTAAATTATCCTTTAAATAAACCCGACAACAAAAACTCATTATGCCCAGCATATACAAAATAAATGGACACTGCTATTTCGGAATATAAATGCACTTTCATAAATCTCCATTACAGGAGCATCTAACCCACGTTCATTTGGAAGGAGTGTGCTTCGTTGGTTTGGCCATGCCGAGAGAATGGACGAGAATCGAATAACGAAACAGATATATGAGAGTGAAATGAATGGTGAGAGAGGGAGAGGTGGGTCGAGAAAGTTGTGGTTGAATGTGGTTGAGGAAATTCTTAGGAGGAGGAATATTAGGAGTCTTAAAAACATGAGGGTGTGTACGAAGTTGTGTATGGGGGTAAATGAGCAAAAGAGGTTTGCAAGGATAGGTCAGTATGGAGGAAATTATTGAAGCGCAGTTAGGTGTACAAATGTGTGTTTGTGAGTGAAACTCTGTGACTGTGCCTGTGACGGTGTGATTTGTATGTATGTATAACTACACTTTTAAGTAATAAATTAGTTTATTATCCAAAATAATTCCAGTGAATATATCCGTGAACATTTTATCCCAGCGGAGATCATCAGTATTGATACAATGCACTTTTTGAACACAAATTGCCATTCACCCAAGCATGTATGTTCGCCGATCCGGTAAGCATGAGCAAAAGCATTGCTCATTGCATCTGTCGTGAAAGCATGTAAACATTTCGAACAAGTCAGGAACGATAATTTATCATTTTATGATGGATTTTTTCCCTTGAGAAATGATTTTCCCATGTAAACTCTCCACCGCTAGTCACCCTCCATCCTCGCATCCACTGCAAAAGTACAGGAACGCTCGCATGATAAACGCTTCTGCATTGACATAAACAAGGAATGAGGCTCACATTAACACATACTTTCAAGAAAAATAGTAGATTAGCGATGAAAGAACTTTAGTGTAACGCTAAAACGAACTCCTTCAGAGAGAGACACGTAATATTTGTTGAGCGAATGTTTTAACAGCACCAGCTGTGCATACAAACAGCTCACGAGAGTAGACATCCGGCTCTCGTGAAAGCGCAGAAAGACTCTAACATGACTCTGAAAAAAAATGGTGAAAAATGATGTTTGGAGGCACCCGCAGATTTTTACGGGAGCACGAAAAATTCGAGAGATAACATACATTGCTCTCGGGCGTGTGTGGGAACGCAAACTTGACGTAGGTTCCTTCATCTCC
This sequence comes from Ceriagrion tenellum, assembly GCA_963169105.1. NCBI lineage: Eukaryota > Metazoa > Arthropoda > Insecta > Odonata > Coenagrionidae > Ceriagrion > Ceriagrion tenellum. The sequence goes on from OY720637.1 coordinate 130,213,704, forward strand.
ACGCATTGCGCTTCCCGCTTTAAATGCACGGCCGAAAGGCATTTTTGCTTAATTTGCCTCTCAGCCTGAGAGCAGACTCCCGAAACCGTATGACTTTTTTTCCCCCTCGCCACCAGCAACATCTGAAAAACGGAACCCGAGGACGTAATGGGGGTGTGGAGCAAAAAGTTAATCCTGCCCGCGAGGCACGGGTCCCGCAAGGACTTAATTATCCCTCGGCTTACCCCGGTGACATTATCTTCGATATTTTACACCTTTTCCGCGAGAGCGAGGGTAAAAAAATATATGAGAATAGTTAACCGGGAACGTGACGTATTTCGCCCCATAAAACGTCGAATTTGAGCCGTACAAAATCTTCTCTTCCACAATATATCTACGTGCAACCACTCTAAAGACAGTAATAAAGGGGCCCAGAAGAAAAAATCTTAGGATAAGGCATATTTTATCTATTATAGCATTAACACATCACAGAAAGCCAGCATCACAGAATAAATTGCCTACGCAGAAAATAGGATAAATGAAAACGCTATGCTTAAATAATTGAAATTTAAAAAGAGAAGTAATTCAATAATGAAATATCAGAACCTACATACCGTGCAACGCTTTGTCCATTGGTAGCGCTAAATGATATCGGTGGACAGGCCTTGTTCAAGTTGGTAATTATTTCCCGTGAACGGTGGAGAAAAAATTATAAAACAACCTATTTGCGTTCCGCTGAACGTCTCTCCCGAGTTCTCTTAATTGTCAAAAACTAAATACCAAACCCATCAAAAAAAGCAAAAGACAGCCACATTAAAAGAAATAAGATACCATGAATTTATTGACCGCGGTGTTCAAACCTCACTAATTTATCATTAGTGTGTAACCTATTCGTTTTTCAGCCGTGCTCTCCTCGTAGATTATGGAACACTTGTCTATACATGATTTGTCACAATTCTTGTTTGAATTTCTATGGGAGTTTATCCATCAAGACTCATCGCTCTGAGAATTCTTTAATATCCTTCGCTTAGCAACGTTGTGGCTTTGACGACTGAAATTATATGGGAGTACAATTTTTGCATAGGAATCAAATCATGGTACCAAACGTGAGGTTTCGAGAAATGTAGTTTTTTGTTTCCATTTAGTACGACGACTTGTTTTACTGTTTGTTTACTTGTTTGAACTTTATTCATTCATTTAATATAAGCTCTATCGTGGGAGTTATAACGGGAGACGATCATGAATGGTCGGTTTCTGCGGTTTCATGTGAACAAGTTAGTTTGGCGGTAATGAAAGTTATTTTCTTTTACTATTCATCAAAAGGGCACCCAGCATTCTCTCATTTACCAAGAGAGGGATCCTAAAATCTCCTTAAACCATAGTTAAGATCCAAATGAGTCGTTTTAAAGGTGATTTAAAAAATACAGCATCAAAATTCTCTAGAATGCAACATATTTCTCTGAAGTCTATAAAATTCTACGAACCGAAATGCGAATAAGTACTGATCGGAAAAGACAGGTAAGCATAATCGTAAGTTGGTTAGCTACACCCCATTGTCTGCTACCAAAGGCACACAAGGTTATTTTGCTTGGGTTTGGTAGGAATGAATATTTGAGACTCAGAAAATATTTCTTAACGTTACTTTTCACCCTGTACACTCTTCTCAATGTCCTTCTTCAGTCCCTTCTCACTTTTTGCAATTCTTCGTCACATCTAGGATCCCCACCCAATTCCGTGCGAACTCATCACTATATTACGACTTTTATAACTTTCTCAAACGTCTCGATAACTAATAGCCTACCCCAACAATCTACTTCTTGCTCTAATTTCCCCAACCGTACCCTATTCTTCTCATGGTAGAAAAAAAGATGGACTTGACTGTCATAATGGCAATACTCTAATAAAAAATGTCAGCATCAGCAAGGGAGATGTGTAATATGTATGTCGCAGCCATATGTCCATCACGTACAGATAGAAACAATATGAGTTTTCTTAGAATAAATCACTTTTCTATAATTCGGTTCCTTTGTCCGCAGACTGCATCCGTCATCCATTGTAAAATTAAAAAAAAATTATCTGACTAAAAGCTTAAACCTTTAAACACACGATAGGTAAATCAATTCTGCCAAAAGTACTCTTCAGATTAGATGGGGCACTGGCAAAAATTTCCACAGGCAGGAATAATCCTCAATGAACAGTCGCAAAGGTCAAGCCCTAATTGATGGAACTTTCCTGTGAAAGGATAGTGGGCGGGAATTGACAACGATCAGCAAATTCACAAGCATAAAAAAATATTCGCTTTTTTTAACAAACGAATGCTGGAGGTGCTGATACATCAACTTTACTCACCTCATGCGTATTTTTAGGCACCATCAGAAGAAAAAATAACATCGATTTATCTCTTTTTTTTATGTAACTTGTCAATTGCATGCGGGTTCCCGCCAACGCATGCACATTTCCTTCCAAAAATCCCTTCCGAGCGAAATGTTCGATAATCCACAGCGGTGAAGGGGATTTGACGGCAGACGACGGGTAAAACGTTCCGCATTAAAAGTAGAAAAAGAAATGGAAAACGTCCAAAGCTCTATAGCGGATCGGAATCGTATTTTAAAGCTTTTTTCAGCCCATTAAAATCAGTGAAAAAATATGTCAATCTCTTGGATGGTTTCGGCAAAATTTAATGCCTAGCTTAGACGATTCCTGAATGGGTGCCACGGCGGCTTTTTGTGTGCCCGTCGACAATTTAGGTAATTTGGACGAGATATCGTTGAGTATAAACTTCTATCCATTCTCCCTCATTATAAAGAATCAAGATCTCATCTTTCCATCCTTCAAAAAATGTATCAACTTAATACATTACTTTTTGAGAAATTAGCCAAATTAAGGAGAATGTTTTCTCCAGGATACGGTACACCGTGTCCTCCGAAGTACTGACACAATTAAATATGAGAAGGACTTCTGATGCAAATATCGAGTCAGAAATTTAACGGTGTCGAGTTCGTATGTTTTCTCCAAATTGCTAAAAATAAGCTCAATAATCCAAGTCTCAGTTTTGTCAATCAACCTCCGGTTTTAAAGGAGTTTTTTTAGCATACAGAGTAAAACGTACAATAAGTCATACCATCGCTTTTAAAAATATAAGGCAACTTAACTATAAGCCTCATACATGAATGGTAAGTTAATTACTGAGAAGGGCAGTTAAAAAATACATTCAACGAGCAAATACTTCCATATAATTATGCAGAGACATAGCGCCACCCCACATTCACTTCAGGCTTATTTTAACTCGATGTATGAATTTTAAAATAAAAAACGATATGACAACATTTCCAGGCCAGGTTAAAAAAACTGCACACACAGTCCAGTAAAACAATTTATGATAATTTTCAGAGAAAACCTTCTAAAGGCTTTCAAAAGAATCCCTCCAGCAATTACAACTTCAATGCTGCATTATCTATGGGGAATCAGGATGTGGTGGTGGATAAAATACTGGCTTTTAATTCCTAAAAGCCTGGGTTCGAACGCGGAAAAGGTGAAACATTTTCAGTGAAATTCCGACCCTTTCTAATTACCATGAATAAGGAAGTTCAAGAGCAGTGCTTGATCAAATGGATGGAAAATATGCGAATTCTTTACGGTGATGAATATATACAACGTACGTATCTCAGTGTGCGACAATCACATTCTACTAAAAGAGGGAAGATTGGAGAAAAATTACCGCCACAAAAACGCATAAGAAATATTTAATTAAGAAAAGAAAAAAACGACAATGAATTTATTTCATTTCAGTAACTCATGTTCTAACAAGCATGAGAAAAACTGATAACCTATTTGATATAAATTGATAAACCCTCCCTCTGCACTCTCTTTCCTAATCACAAATAAAATTTACAACTTGTAAAATGCCAGAATGGGTGACGAATGGAAAAATTTTTAAATAAAAACTTAAAATAATATAAACTTATATAACTATAATATGTGAAATCTCAAACGGTGTATGATGGTGATATAATTCAGGCGCCAATCCATTTTAGTTTTTAGTTTGGTCGCAAGAAACTACAGAAAATTGAGTAAAAATGCATTAGTTTGTCTTAAACAGCTATGCAGTTGGCTACTGCGGCTGGGAAGTATTTATAAAAAATGTATCCGCCGAATCACTTGCATATTTGGCGTCAAAATTATGCTTATGAAATCTACGGACCTTTGAATATTCATCCAAATTTTCTTCCCTATAACCTTAACCAAACATCTGCGCCCAACCCTTCTTCGATTACGCTATTGTATCGCTTATGTACGCAGCAGGCGCGTCTCCTCGATTATTTTTAGTTTTCATTTCACTTGGATAAGAAAGAAAAAATTATCTCCCTCTGTCAAAGGTGAATACTCCTTACCCAAAAAATACTCAGCTAACGCTGACCCTAAATTGTCCAACGAACTTTTCCAGGTTTTATAAAATCCAAAAAAATTTATAAAATTTCGCAAAGCAATTTTGGGTTTCCCTTTATAATTAGAGAAGGTTAATTTGCTTTCGAGGTAGTAGTGAAATTTCATTTTTTCATACTCATGTCAATAACCCTTTCAGTACCAGAGGAATATTTATGTACCTCTCGATCTTTTTCCTGTGCTCCGAAGCCCTTCTCTTGTAAATGAAATAAAAATCCAGAGATACTTTCCTGGCACATATTTCTAGCTGTTTAGTTAAATGTCTCCTCAAAAGAGTGCGCTGGGCGCAAAAATTTACATTTCATATTCCGAAGCTACTTTGAAAATTTTGGCCGACAATAAACCCGTTTAAAAAAAAAAATTGCAGTCGACTTAATATTTGAAAATATGTGTTCCCCTTTTCGTCGTTAATTATGCATTAATATTTATTATAAATAACAAATACATACATTACTATCATTTACATTACATATAATATATTGCTGTCCATTATTTAAAAAACTATGTAAAAGTGTATGAGAGGATAGCAATTGATTTCCTTGAATACTGTCGGTGTTATAAGACGTAAGTAGTTACGTAAAACGAATTTCAGCGAAATATCTTGAGATTAAAATAGGGTGGAACCGAAAGGGCTAAATTATCCATGCGATGGATTAAAAATAGTTTTCAAATACGCGTACTTTATTATTTATTTCCTAAATAAATGCATAATAATCCTGATTAATTATTAATTTGCAGACATGTTATGATAGGAACTACTTCTAAGCTACCCTAAGCTAACATTTCATTTTATTTACTTGTGTCTATTAATGAGTGTATAGGAGCATTAAAGTACCGATCCATATAAATTTTTTTCTCTTAAACTCTTACCTGGACTTTTGCATTGGCGACTCTCTCCATGAATACGCCATTCTTCGTTCCACAATGATACCACATTACATTTACTTCCAATTTTAGCTCTGCGGCGGTTTTGATCATAAATGAAAAGCCATATACGAGCGATCTCCAAATACACATTCCGATCCTTGCTCCCTATCCTTTGCAACTAGCTATTAGAATACTAGTTAGACCTAGCAGATATCCTTTTTGGCTTGGGTTATTCTGATCGTACGCGCCTTACGCATGGAGTATTTTACTTGAAAGCACCAAAAAGTGAGAATTCACCGCGAGAGCATCTTATGATTTGACTGGTAGAATAATTTTGGAATAATAAAAGGGTTGAGAAGAGAGAATTTGAGAGCTGTAGTATAAAATTTATAATTTCTGCTAACTCATGATGATGATGATGATTGACTGGAATGTGAATCCAGCTCCCCCATTACAACATCGAGCAAATAATTTCTTCATTTAAACCTCCCTTAAACAGAACACCAAAGATGATAATTAATACATGCCAAAGCACTATCATTCGGGAGTAATCGTGAAAATAAGCAGCCATAAGCATGAGTGACAACATAAAAAAACGATTCATATATTTCGCGCCAATGAGACGAATTGCCTGGATTAAGTCATCTCTACATTGCGATTTTCACACAAATTCAAATGGTGTTGGATGATATTATCGCACATTCATCGCTCCGTAAGTAAGGAGTAGCGATCCCTATCACCTCTTAAACTCGCACGTTTTTCCGTAAGTGCATACCTCTGAACTCCGAAACCCGAGAAGTCTGAGGAGCGTAATTGCACACTCTGATCCGTGCATTTCAAACTGCGTCATGCAAAGCAGTGAATTGCAAGAACGCATGCGCAAAAGCACGAACGGGAGATCATACGGTAGCCCCTACTCTAATTCAATAATTATTTCAGGCCAGTTTCAGAAGAAGCCTGAAGTGAATACGGGGTGGCGCTATGTCTCTGAATTATTATCAGGAAGTATTTACTCAATGAATTCATTTTATAACTGCCCTTCCCAGTAATTAACTTACTATTCTTACATGAGACTTTAAGTTACCTTTTTACGACGTAATGTATATTTTTTACGACTTGCTCTCCATTTTCAGAACCTTTGAAGATGGAGAGTAAGTCGTTCTCCGAAACGTCGGAACTTCGGGACCTACTTACCCGGTGGAACACCCGGGAAACATTTATCCAGCAGATACGCCGGGAAAACCTAAGATCTTTTAACCTACCAATCTATTTACCATGATGCCAAACGATTGGATTCTTCATCTACGAAAGAATATACCAAACCTTGCTTCCTGTTCTCTAAACTGCCTAATATTTCACATCACACTCCGACTAGGCGTTGAGCATCCAATAAGACCTTAACACCCAGGCGTATGCTCATTCATCACTTTCAACCATAGGTATTCCAAAAACCTTCAAACACGCCTCATACTTCTTAGCTTTTTCCAACCTTAAAACCCACTCACTTCTCCTATCCTTCTCCTCATCCAACCTTCCTCTCCATTAAGATAAATGACTGAGACTAATGGACAGCGACAAAATCTTGAGGACTTGTGAAGTATTGGATACAAGGATACGAAAAACATATGCATATTGAGACGGAAACAAATTTCTCATACTATATGGCACTTGCTTAACCGACCCGTGCAGAGGAAGGCCCGTGGGAGAAGGACAAGAACGAATTACAGGGAACATTTAAGGATTGACGTCAATTCTTGGCATCGAGAATGGGAGAAGAGATTGGTAGAGAGCAATTCTTGACCTTGGCCCAGAGAACTTGGAACAAAACAACCCCAGGATTTCTAGTTGATGAAAAGCGGGGACTCAAGGGAAGGGAAATTAGTACGCTACATTCATCGATTCCTAGATTCAACTGAGAAGATACATAAAATAAGGACAATTTTCATTGTGGATTCACGCGTAAAACATGGAAATATGGACAGTTAGAAGAAAAGAGACTAACGCAGCAAGTTAAATAGCGGCAGGTATTTTACTCATAGCATTTACAGAAGTAAGGTAACAGATAAAGGTGCCCTGCAGACAATATTGGTTTTAATTCATACAGCAGAAAAATTGGGTCCTTCGATACGCTACTACTTACATACAATAGTAATTTTATATAACACGTGATTACATAATAAAAATGTGGAGAAATGGACGAAAAAGCTACAATGCACATTTAAGTTATCATAGACACAAACTAGTTACTCATTCAAACAACAGAAAGAATAAAAATCACCAGGACCATAAAAGCCACGCTGCAATAAATTTTGTGTGACACACTACTAAATACACTACCGCCATCAAATACACTTAAAAATATCAACAAACCTAATCACAAGTTATGGCAAGGTAATCGACCGCATTTATCATAATAGTTATTTCATATAAGACCGCAGAAGCCGCGAGGCAATTCAGCCCAACTTAAACGGTGTCAGGTTTGGACTCCATCACGAGCGTAAATTGCACTTATGGCTAAACACAAAGTCTTACACTAAGGCATTGACTAAGGTGGTTTGGTCTATTTTTTAACAAGTCATTTAGGATATATTTCCATATTTACAGGAAAATAAACTATCTATTGACTATGAATATCAAATTCCTAAGTTTCCATGATAGTTTTTCAAACACTGAACTGAATTACATGATGTTTAACGGGTTAAACATGACGCAAAAATTCATTTTTCTTTCTAATAAAAATTTTTTTGCGTGTACTCATAAGGGGGCGTCCATTAATTACGTGAGGCGTTTTGAGGGGGAGGGGGTCGAGCCAAATCTCACCCAATCTCACGTAGGGGAGAGGGGGGTCTCGGTAAATATCACGAAATTATTTCCGCAAGAAACAATGTAAAATTGCGAGAAAACTGGGTTAAATTAAGTAAAACATGTTTCTCCACTAAAATATGGCTAAATCCTACACAATAATATATATCGCGGTAATGCGAACGCCACAAAGTATCACAGTAGTCCCTCGATGTTTTAGCCGCCACCGACCAGCCAAACGCGCGACAGACGCGTTCAAGCGACAACGGTTTAGAGTGGCTAAATCAGAGCGAGGTTGAAGGAGCAGATGATTTTACTGATAATCACATGGACATGTTGGTTCCAGTAGTCACTCTTGAGGCCACACATGAGTCCCCGTGGACTGAATTAGAACGAGTATTCTTTTACGAATTTTAGTACTTAGTTCCTATTTAGGTATTTTATTGTTCGATTTTCTCACTGTAATTCTAGACTACGTTCTTAGTAGTCTTAAATAAAAATAATTAAGCAAATTCAGTTTTTTTAAATAAATCCAACGCAATCAAGCACAGATTAATGTATTTACACTAAAAATACGCATTTTGAAAAATCTCACGTCAGATTAGGGTGAGGGGGTCGAGCCAAATCTCACGACATCTCACCAAGGGGGGTTCGAAAAATCGCCAAAATCGCTTCACGTAATTAATGGACGCCCCCTAATAATAAATTAATCCACATGGGGAAGTAATATAATATAAGCACCTAATCATAATATTTTTTGAGTTAATGGAAAATAACTGCAATAACTTGAGTCAAAATACGTTATTAGTAGTACATAGCGACGCAGTGAGCTCCTGTACTGGAGGAAGCTTTCAATAAAAATATTTCCGCCGATTATATACATCTCTTGTAGATCAAATTTAATTCTTGGCAGCAAACGTATGTAATCAGTGAAATTATTTTTTTCCTTTAAAAAATAAAATATCAAAGAGGTGAGATTAATTGTTTGATCTGGCTGAAATTTCTCCATTGGACTCTTCCTATTTATTTCTCCCTCCAAAAAAAATGTTTCGGAAGGTCACCGACTGTGACCTGACACCAGGGTAGATCGGATCTCAGGGCCAAACACGCATTTTCCATCGAGTCGTCCCCTTCCCGCTTGGCCTTTTCCACCAGCAGAGAGAGAGCGTGCTCAACAGTTGAGGCAAACAGGGAGACATTCCGCTTCGGATGCAAAGGGCCCGCTCGCGTGACAATTGCCTCTCGAGGCTTCCGCTACGTTCGCCGTTCGATAATCCCCCTCCGCCTCTCCACTATTCCCTGAGGTCAAGAGCATAATCCGTGACCTGGTATTCGTCCCTCTTTCGACCCGTTGGGTATCCACATCTACATAATACTATCCATCAGACCGCCGCCGGAGTGTGTGGCAGGGAGTGTTAGGACACAAATCCATGAAAAGGGGAATGAAAGACTACAGTTTCAGGCTTCACTTCGAGGAAGTTAATAGTATCCATACTTAGAGAATACAATTTCGACTTTTCCACAGAATTCTATTTTGTGTATTTTGTACCTGATGATGCCGAAAGTTGGTGAAACGCGATGTATCACACAAAATAAAATTCTATGGAAAAGTACGCAATTGTAGTCTCTAAGTATGGGAATGAATGAGTTTCAGGCGTAACTTTGTGGAAATGTTCAATACCCATACTGCTAAAAATTAAATTATTAAAACTTGATAGTAAATTTCCACACGGTTTTAAAAAAACACCGACTGGGGGGAGTATCTGGGTCTCCCCACAATTGTTTACTTATTATTACGTCACTATGAACTCCCCCACCCTTGTATGCTCCCTCTTATACCTCTCCACCGTCAGAACCCACCCCCTACTCACCTAATTGCGTTTTGCTAAGGGGTATATATAGAATCAGAAAGTTAACTTTTGTACCTTCATAATGACATAAAGTATCGAAACAATGGTCGGTACTTATTTTAACAGTTTGTAAATTTACTATCGAGTTTTCATTTTTTCCAGCATGGACGTGAAAAGGGGAGTGGGTTAAAATAGGGAATTCGAGAGAAGAGGACGAATAACACAAAAGAAAGTGATCGGATTCAAAGGACTGCGAAACAGGCCGCGCAGTAACGTGACAACCCTCTGATTGTCGCACACTCGTGTGAAATTTACAGCGAAAAGTGGTTCTTTTTAAACGGCATTCGAACCCAGACCATCCATCAGCGTGTGTCTCCGTTAAAGTAACTTCACGGCCATTTCCTCAGTAAATTTGAAATTGGGAAAAGTAAACACCACCTCTACTTATAAAAAATGAGATATTACTCGTGGATAGAAGCGCTAAGAGGGCGCACGATGGTACACAATGACATTGAATTCATGATACTTGTGAAACTTGTCACTCATCAAAACCTCCATGAGATTCTCGGTGTACCTGAGTAGCTTAACTGGTTAGATCACATGGCACGATATCAAAGTTTCATATCTCAGTCTAGATAAATGATTATTCTTTGTTGACTTCAAACAAATGTATGTAAATTGACGGAATTTCTTAGCATCCGCCTCTTCAACTGCTACAGTCGCGATTGTATAATGGTTGTGTCTGTATAAGATAAGATTCCAAAGTTTTATTTTAAAACAGGAGCGTCTAAGACTGGAGGAGTATACTGGAATAGACTGGGAGTACCTACTTATTGATCACTATCTCTAAAGTACCAATTCATCTAGGAGGACGTGTAAAAAGTCAGCGAGACACCGTTTTTTATCTTTTAGTATTATTTTTGGGTTTTAACACAAAATTTCCATCATTTTAACATTTTTAAGCGAAGATCTTCTACAGTAAGGTATTTATAAGGATATTCATAATAAGCGGAATGCATTCACTTTATGTAGTTAACGGCATAATGTAATATTTACATCAACTGTAACTATATTTTTATTAATTTAAATTGATTTATGTCAAAATATAATATAATAAGTGTAATTTCGTAGTCGCCGGTCGACGTTCAGCCCTCATATTATGTATTGAATGAATAAACTAAAGTTAATGGAACATGAGAAGAAGGAATGTTCGCAACTCTCAGTTCGGCACCATCTCACCTACTCTTCCACATCAATCAGCTCCACACTTATTTCATCAGGTACCCAGAATAACTTAATAAATTCACAATGCACATTAATTATGCAAATATTCTTCCCATTATCTTGGAAGAGAAACAGTAATTTTGGACTTGCAGGCACACATTTGAATTCGATTTTTCACGTAGCATTACTGAAAATGACTGCGTCGCGATGATAAATGTCAATTAAGGATTTGCGACCCCATATCCAAAGATCAAAAAATGCTTGACATCAAGCACCTTACCGCTTGTCAAAATAACGTCGATTGCTTCGAGAACCCTCCAAATTGAAATTTATAATAAAAATTTATTTACGCAATTCAAATATAAATTGTGTACTTCACAATTATTCGACACTGCACGCCGAGGAAATTCGAGGGAGAAGGAGAATCCTAGAAGGCAGTTAAGCCTTCTCCCCAAACCCTGACCCAGTAAAAAAATAACCAAATTTCGGAAATTCTTTCCATCAGGGAGAAGTCCCTGAACCCTTTTCAGGAAAAAATAAAAAGGCACTTCGTCTCACACGCGATATAGTCGATGGGATAGCGTATACGGTTCCAAGAATCCATTAAAGGACCCTGAGTGTGATGTGACGGAACTAGGACGACGGTAGGTGGCCGATCGGAGCCCACCCACACCCACGGGCCATTTACATATTTGGGTATTTCCCCGAGCTTATCGGAGCGGGAAGTTGACGAAGTGAGATAAATCAGACACAGGGGTCGGAGGGGGTTAAGAAAGAGATTACACACGCCTGGTAAAACTGTCATAAAAAATTGAAGGATGGGATTCTGCGAAAAATCTTATCTGGTAGGAAGGGGGATTAGATTAGGTGAGTCATTGCTTCTCACATATCACTCTCTCTAGGGTCACGCTTCTATAGCACAGTTAACCGATATCCAAGTTGTAGAAAACCTCCTTCCTCACTTCGGCACTCTTCAGATTAGTGCGGTGGCTTCACTAATTCCCTACCTACATCTACATACTACCCCACAAGCCGCCACCTGGGCGTGTGGCAGGGGTGGTAGGACACCAGCCGTGTAAAGATGTAAAAATTTTTGAGGTGAAATGGTGACATGTCCTATGGGAGTGTATTTAGAGGATATATCCCGCTCAGTTTTTATTGTGGTCGCTTATTGTGCGCGGAGAGAACGAGTTTTTGTATCTATCTGTTTGGCAGAGTATCTCTCTTAGTTTATCGCTTCTGTCAGACCTAGAGATGTAATGAGGCCTTATGATAATATTGTGTCGCTCTGAAAAACGTAGGTTCTGAATTTCTCAAGCAGCCTAAGCCTAGCGTGCAGCCTCCGAGTCTCTAGGGGCTCCCACCTTAATCCCTCTAACAGTTGTGCAACACTATATGCTCGTTTGTAGTAGTTTTTAACGAACCGTACTGCTTTTCTTTGTACTTTGTTAATTTTTTTAGTTAAACCTAGCAGAAGACCTGGGGACAAGTGCCAGGGTGATTTTTACGTTGTCAATCCGAACCCTTGGATAATGTGGAAGATGAAAGGAGGTTAGTACCAGATACTCCAAGAAGGTAGAGAGGGTCGTGTTGGGAGTCAAGGATACACAGAAGAGGGTGACAGAAGGAGAAGCAAAGAAAGAAGAGAATAATAATTTTGGACAACATAAGGAGAGGCTGATGGGATCAGGAACGAAAGGGAGACCTGATGGTGAGCAAGTCATACAAAGAGCAGGTAAAGACGAACAAGAAAAATGCAAATATGTCCCAGAACTAGGAACGTTACGATGAAGTCTACCCAAAATAGTGGCGTAGCTATGGGATTGGGGAGTGGGACATCTTTCCCCGGCCGCAGGCATACGGGGACGCCAAATTGATGTAACACATTTACGCATGTCTGAATGAAATTTTTTCCTCTTTAATGCACTTCCAGTTTTGTTAAAACATAATTATTTATCAAGAAATATATGTAATATATACATCGAATATCTGTTATTAGTACCATAGCTTACCCCTTGTAAGTCGTAACGAAGGGCCCAGGTGGGGGCGCGAAAACTTTTTCCACGGGCGCTACGAACCCTAGCAACGCCACTGGTCCAAAAGTCTATCAATTTTCTGGTTGAGTACTCAAAGAAAAAGAATCCGAATGAGGTTCACTTCAAATATGCTCGAGTGAAAAATGCAGAAAATCTCTACAATTTGCACCGGGTATTTTATTGTTCTCCTCCACTCTGACTACAACCCTGACGTGGTGAAAGGGCTTGCGCATTCCACTGACCCCAAGGGATGGACTCGCGGCAGCAATTACGATTTCTCCCGGGCCACTTATTCCAGGTAGGGCGAAGGGTAGAGGCCAGGTTGAAGGAGACAGTCCATGTGGTGGTTTCTCGTTAAAGATACTACTGGTATGGCAAAGGGTAGCCAACAGAGCAATATTTTTCCTGAAAATGGAAGTCATTAAAAGAGAACTGAATCCTGGCAACAACGAGACGCCGCTCACATGGAGCGACCCACTAGTGACGACTTGTACACCATAACGTCGGCAGAAATGGAGAGTTTGACCCCTATAACAGAACCCGAACAGACATCATAAGCACTAATTTTACTGTTCATAACCAAGGTTTAGATAAAAATCCACTTCTTCAGGAGATTTCCAGTGATCATATTTCTCCTATTGATTTCCTCAAGCGAATTTCTTTCCTTCTCCAACTTCTACAGGACTAAATTGTTTGTATTAATTTCAGTCCACGAAATCCCTCAATTTTTCTACCTAAAATCAAACCGTGAGAAGGCATCAATATTAACAGCAGTACCGATAACATCCTATTATATACATTTTCTAATTTATCGTCTACATTTGCGACTTTATTTTTACCTTTCACGTGAAATTCACTCGAGGTAAATAACTGAATTGACATTTTCAAGACTAAGTCAACGGGAATTCAGATAGTAGCGGATAGTTTCCAAGCGTATTCCCCTCTCAAAATATCTTCAAAATTTATACCACGAGAGGAAGGGAAAGAGAAGTCAGTTGTGTTGAACAATGCAACCACCCTGAGGAGCGTTGTATGCAAACTCCTGCGATGCATCTTTAGTCTGCCCTCCAGTTACTCATTTAGAGGGCTAAAAATGCAATTGCTTTATGACTAAAATGAACTTAATGCGGCAGAGGTATCCTTTTAGCATTTCCCGAAGAAAGGACAGAAATTTTTCTCAATACCCTTATCGCTTCATTTATGCGCAGTTTCAAAAACCTTGGGGTGATTCAAATGCGTCATAGGAACCGAATTTCGAAATGAATTGGCTATTTATGACGCCGTGTACGAACAACCTCGCCCAGACATATTGAATGGAGTGCAATCTTTAAGACCTACGTAGAATATGACAGATTTCAACAATGAGGGTAAAACTTGTGAAAAAATCACTATGACTTCATAAAATAACAATTTACAATTAATATTCAAGCCGGCTCATGGAAATTGTCCCTCATGTAATTACACGAAGGCTGTAATAGCAATTGGAGAGATAGAGATACAGAATGCGCTTCGCTACTGAAACTATTGAGTTAAACCATTGGGGAAACTTTTCGATTATTCATCGGCATAATGAAGCCATCTAAATATTCGGAAAACTAAAAAAAAAGTGTATTGAAAACTTCCAACGATAACAACCCATTGAGCATTCTATGGCGTGCCTTACCTTTGCCGTCGAGGCCGTTGAAAATGAGCAGGAAGGTTATGTCGCAAAAACGTTCTTTTAATTACGCTCGACGACTAGTGGATGCAATAAGCTTAACGAGAAGAATTTTCCGAGGGCAGGCACTGTGGAGTGGGTGAGTTACCGGCAACGCAATCATATCCACACACACACACGACGCCTTGAGAGGAGGACACGCGTCGAGTCACGTGCAGTGACAAGGCTCATTCGATGAAGGCCAACATCGTTAAAAAGTTGTCAAAAAATACTTTTTCAGCTTAAAAAAAATCTGTCTTGTCGATGAAATTTTAAACTTCCTCTTACACCCACTTTCCTAACTTATTTCCTGAGACGAGAGAAAGGTCACGCGCTTTTGTTACCACCTCTAACTATGAAAAAACATTCCAAACAATGGTGATTTTAGCGCGATTTTTGTAACTTTCTTGAGGGCATTTTTGAAACCTCGAAAAAGGGAGCGAATGTTACAGCCCCATAACATTCAAAGTATATTATCCAAAAACAAAACTATTAAAAGGAAAATTTTTAGATCCAATTATTCTCTCCAAGGTCAAAAAACAGTTTTCCAAGGAAAATGACTATGGAGTCAAAGTTTAATTTCTGAAGATAATAGACAAACGATGCAACACGTTTTCAAATTTGAGAAGAGCATTAATCAATTAATCTGTATTATCTACCAAAATTGGTACATAAAATATCACATAAACTTGAAAATCAATAAAATAACAAAAACACACGCGCATTCTTGGAAAAATGCCTTCCGCAAGAGAATAAAGATTTTTTCGAAGTTAGAATGAGCATGCAGTCAGCACTTGGGGATTTTATATAGTATCAACGCCTCCTATATCTCACCTCTTTGAATCTTACATCGTATTTCACGAGTTCATTTTATAATAGAGACCCACAGCTAGGCGAATTTTCGGCGCGATCACTTAAGCTATGACTGACAACGATACAATATACATATATGTTAAAGTATGTTGGAGTGAGATTTTTCCCAGGTCTTAATGGAGTACAATCTCCTATTTTAAGTTCTTATTTCAGCAACTCTTGGAAGCCTGAGTTAAATATTGTAATATTAATGGTGCAATAATTAACTTCAGAAAGAGAGACGAACGAGGAAGTGCTTGGTACGCTGGGGGAGAAAAAGAAAATTTCAAGATGAGATCCGAGATCGGCAGGGTAGGTGGCTGGAGGAAGTTATATGGGGCGGTGGGTTGCTGAATTCTGTGACAGAGGGAAGGATGTAGGGCAAGTGGGGAAGGGAATAGAAAGAGAATAGGTTTTCTGGAGGGATTAAGGTTGGTAGATAGTATGCTGATGGGAAAAAGGAAATACTAGAGGTAAATAGGATCCTGAAAGTTTAGATAACCGGGAGGAGTTTCTCTGACTTTCAACAAAACCTAAATGTTACCGAAACCGGTACCAGTAGAATACACATGCATACATACGTTTTAAAGGGCTGTGCAACGGAAGGTTTTCTGTGATTCTGTAAAATTACGGTAGTGAGTACATGATTTATTCTTTTAAATAGTTGAGAAAATATACCATCTACACTAAATTTATGACGAAATTTAGGTGTTATAAATTCTTAATTTATTAAATAAAGTATCTTTAGTCTACACTCACACTTTTTACCAATAAAAATGACTGGTGTCAGAGGGCAATAATCTCGAAGAGTAATTCAGTGAGTGCCATGTACTTAGATACTTTTGGAGAGATGAGATAATTTTAGGTAAAAAAAGACCAAATTCGTCGTATTCAAGGAGGAATGATATCTCGTCCAAACTCACTTAACTCCTCGCGTAACTCGATCTCTTCCATTTATATTTATTATCTCCTAAGGGTATGTAATCTGAGCCAAGCGATTGCTTTAACCGCATCATTTATTTCTCCTGAAAAAATGGCATAATTTATGGACACGTGCGTCACATATTTCCAACCCGTGTTCACAAGCGTCATTTTCCTCTCTCTCCCTTGGTCATTGCATTCCAATTCAATACCACCAAGTTTTCATTACCTTTCTCTCTTGATTCTATTAAATAAAGCCTGCTGTCACGTTGAAACGGATACGAAAATAATCTTTGCTCGCGAAAGCAATAAGAGAAGGCAATTGAATGCGCAGCCTGCGGATGGCATTATTTTCTTGAGAAACCAAATGGAATTCAATCGATTCACAGCAAATATTCGTTGCCACTCGTTCAGAGCACAAAAACTGAATGATAGTCAAACGCCCACTTTCATTCGGAGACAGTCAGCATCGTCAAAAAATCCCGAGAAAACTTACGACAGAACCGATAAAAAATTGAAGTTGAAGAAAATTGAGTGTTTGAACTTCGATTGTTGGCAAGGCTAACAAAAAATTAAGCAAAAAAAAAACAACTCAAAAGGTCACTTGGTCAAAATGACAGCAAACGTCCATCAGAATTGCGGGGTTCATAGATCGCTACATTTCACTGTGTCTTGAGCTTCCGTCGACTTATCTTTGACAGCTTAGATTGATGGTATGGTTTGCAGATTTTAATAGATATATTACATATTTCAAAATATGAAGGATTTAAGTTTCAAATCCATTGTTAGACAAATGTGAAATCGCGTAGGTATGGGAGTAAAATATGGTCATAATTTCCAGATTAATCCTTTTGAAATAAAAGTGCAATGACCAGTACGTAGCTTAAAAGCAGATCCTGAATTTACGTTACCACTTATTTTAGGGCCACATCCGATTCACAGTTTTTTGCCATTTGCAAGATGCCAATTCTTAAACCGAAAAATCCTACCATTGAGTGAGCGCCTTTTAACCACAACCTATACGAATTTACTTGGTAATATTAAAAACATGCTCATTTTGAGAAAGCGCAGAATATTTATTGATCATGAGTTACGAACAGAGTAAGCAATAAAGCACCAAACTTCTGGCTATATATGAACGAGAGATGGAAATAACGGAGTTTCAATGATTAAAGACGCTCTAGGAGTCATAAAATCGAAATTTTGAGGCATGACTGGAATTTTCCAGAGCCAGATACTCTTCTCAAATGGTAGCCAATTGCAGCAGATAATAAGAGTTTTATTTTTAACCTTCATCTCCGACCAAGAGGACCGGTGAATTTTTTTTAATTTCAGAGAGTCCAGCAATAACGACAGTTGACAGCGCATAGCGCAAAATGAAAAAAAAGTACATTAGCTGAACTCCAACGGGAGGAAAGAAATTGCTCCAACGATGAATGCAATAGTCTTTTCCATCTCTACCTCTTCATACTTCCACATAAACTCTGCATTCGGAGGAAATTACATTTTGACTGGAATGGGCACCACTGTTTCTTTTTAATGATCCCTTGGCATTCAGTACAAACTCTTCCAATATTTATTTCGAAACTAGAGTCACAGGAAGCATTAGTAAAAGTTCCTCAATTGTAAAAGATACGGATACGCCGAACGAAGAAAAACAAAACAAAATGTGACTTTTTAAACTTTCCATAAGTCTAATTTCTTCGATTACATATGATAAAAATGTACATTGCACTTTGATGGATTTTATTAATAGCAATGAATATTTGTTTCCCTGCGGATGGCTTTTAGGTCGTTTTCACCATACAAATGGCAGGAGAATTTTCGAATTCAAATTCCAAAAATTGCTCAATGAAAGAAAAGTGAATAAGGTATATGAAAAAACTAATTACAAGGTGGACAACATTAACACTCCACATCAGTAAATGCAATGCCGAAAAAAGGCAATAAAAATAAACCACCCACAACGCAAGAACAGCACACGGAAAAAATATTCAATTGTAATAGATCACCGAATAAAATGTATACATGACAGAAAATTTCAATTTAAAAAGCTACAGACTTCAGCAAGAAATATTTGTTACGTGCCTATGAGATAAAAATAAGAGAGGAATAAATATAAGCGCCTCAACATTTTAGAAAAACCGACGCATTTCAAAGGAAGACACCCTGAACTGCATCTTCACAGCTGTTACACTTGTTTCTTCAAAATATCTTACTTTCCACTTCACGAAGTACCTTATATGAAATGGATTGCGGTTAAATAAGCAGCCATCAATTACGACAAACCGATATCAGACACATATGCATAACCGATGTCAGCTACCAATGTAAAAACTATTTTGAATGAATAGGGTAAACTTTGTTTTTCCACAATGAATTTAATGACTTACGACCATGATTTCGACGATTAACGTCATCATCAGGTGAAGATACATTTGGTGCATTAAATTTATTGTAAAAACAAAGTTCACCCTATTCATTCAAAATGTTTAGCAAATTCCACAAAGTATCGCCGGAAATCACCAACTTTTGTAAAAACTACTGTTGAAAAATGTATTTTCTCAGCCGAATAAGTTTCTATTCTTCCACAATGAAAAAAATTACGCGAGTTACAAAACGGTACAAAAGTATGAAATTATTTTTTGAGTTAGTAAAACGTTATTCAGAACAAAATTATTTCTTTCGAGATGACCTGGGTATAGAGTTCAAACGCCGTAATCTGGCTCACTTTATAAATGCAGTTATTCGGAAATAGATGGTTTCTTAAGCAATTTTATGTATAGGAAATGTGGTTGGAAAGAGAGCGTAATTTCGCTACCCAAAAAAATTTGTTTTTTAGGTCTTTTAGTTAGCGTTTAACATAGAAACTTAGGTACTTAACATTTAATTGCGCGTTAAAACTAACATTTAAATCAAACCAATTTTTGCGCATAATTCAGATAAGGTAGTTAAAGTAAGATATTCCCCGGGTCATAGCAGAGGCCATATTCGATTTTTACGTTTAAATGTCAGCTGTCGTAGGAAGCATAAAGCAAATAAATTAGTACTCATGGTGCAATATAATACCTTTACATGACTGCAATTCTCACTAATTAAAAAAAATATCCACAAACGTATTTAACTTGACTCATTTTACCACAAGGAACGTTTTAAACTCCTTCACAACGGGAGGTTTTAAAAAATAATGCGGTGACTATATGACTTCCTTGAAAAATTAGTAGAGAAAACATGTAAACTGCACACTTAATGTTTTGGCGAGATTTTGGTTTAAACAGTCCTCATTTTTGAAATTAACTGAGAATTTCAGTCATGCAAAGTCAGTCAGTCACTGGAGTGCATACACCTACCAGTTCCCAAGTAAAATGGCCGGTATTTCATTGGCAAATATGTATCTCGGGAAGCATTTCGGTAAGACGCTAATATTTTGGTGCCTTTCGATAGATGAGATATTTCTTATGTGACAAAATTCATTAATTTTTGGATAAAATAATATCTGGTTCAAACTACCTTAAATCGATTATACAACTACGGACATACTTTGCGAGCAAGGTATGTGGCACGGGATGTAAGGAAGAAAGAAATGGGTCGTTGAATATTTCAGGAGAAGACCGACAACTGATATCATTAGTACCACTAAGAATATATGTGTGCGTTGGAAAGGGAAGATTATATTGGGAATGGAGAATGAAAGAAAAGGTGCCACATTATAAAAAAATACGCCAAAGTAGTCCACCGCTTCCCGTCCAATCTTCCGCACGGATAACAGCTCTTGAAGTACTCTAACAAGGTACTCTAACGGGGATTTGTATTCTACAGAAATATTCTCGCTTCATGTTTCGAGTTCGGGTCTTTAGGATGAAACATCAACCAATTCACTTAGGGACAGATAAGTCGCTGACAAAAGAGACATAATACCTTTAAGTACCCAGTAAGCAATCTTTTATCTATTCATAAAGAGTGGATACCGCAATGCAAGTAAATAATTCATAACAGCTGACAACCTTGGCAATGTAAAAAGAAACCATAACAAACACAACATGGCGGTTCTTACTTTCGTTCAAACGATTTCCAGAGTACCGAAATAGCAGTTATAGTGAATAACGTTGAATTAATAAAAATCACTGACGTAGCCTACGCGCTAGAAGCAGTACCGGGGAGTATTCATATTTAATATCAGTCTAGAATGCATCATCTATTACTGGATGTATCAGTCCGGGAGAACTTTACTTCCCATTCAGGGTATTACTCTGCTTAACCCTCCAATTTCTTAACCCGTATTCCACCCACGATTTCTACTTACTTCTGTTCAGACGCATTTCTAACACCTCTAAACAGGGCCATCACTAGGAACTCGAGCGCAAAACAAGTTTACTAGGGTTAGAAGGCTCAATGGGGTTCACATGGTGAAATTCTTACTTGCATTCGAGATTCTTGTGTACAAAGCTAGTAATATAAACGAGGCAATTTAAGGTAGTGCGAGCGAGATAGTTCCCTAGTCATAATAAAGACCATATTCGATATATATATATGTTTTAATTTCACCAACCGCGAGACACACGAATTAAATATTGCATTATTTATGGTGCAATAAAATAGTTTTACGTGACAGAAATTATAAGTAATCGAATAAAATATCAAAATAAGTCTTTAACTTGGTTCATTTTGTTTAAGTGGTACGTTTGAAACTCCATCAAAACGGAAATTTTATTGTAATCGCGAAGAATTTACTGCGGTGACAATGGGATTAATTTTCAAAAATTGTTGAGAAAACACACAAACTACATACCGTTGATTTTATTGACTAGATCTGAGTGTAGGAAATGCCTCATTTTTAATATAAGGTCTCTCTGGAGTACGTACCATTTCCCATATAAAAGGGATTGTATTTTTTTGCAAATATCTCGGAAAGTAATGTGGTAAGGGGTTGAATTTTTTATGTCAATGGAAGAGTGATATATTTGTCTTTAGAATGAGACCAAATTCATTGATTTCTAGGGAAAATGATATTTCGCTCAAACTACCTTAACATGCGCGTTTTGCTGGTATAGAACAACCAGAAATGCATGCTTCCCTTTTTTATACGGACGGTAAACAGGGAAACGCGATACATCTCGGACACACCATTGAATGCAGCACACTATCCTAGCGAGAGAGATACTGTCATCCCAAGGCCCGTTGAATATTGCCGTCACGTGATTGGTTCCATTCGAAGTCCGTAACCGTTGCCGAAACCTTCCCCCTCCCCCCATTTTCTTACCTCCCCCAATATGCTTCACCCTGGTGCCGAGCTTACACTCAGGACCTTCCTCCTCTTGAATCCCACCTGCAGCAGAGAGCGCCATATGGCGAGGTGAAGCCCGCTCGCGACAACGAGCTCGTAGTGGAGTTTATTACGGGGCGCTCAACCTGGGTTTAACGGGCAAACAAGCAGCACTATCCGACTCACTTAGAGCCACTCCCCGCGGAAGATGCACTCCGGTTATAAGCTCGCTTTATCTGCAAAAACTGCGGCCGAAAAAAACAGAAAAATATGTTCATCTAAAAGTCAACTCAGCGAACGACTCAAATCCTCTGCATGTGTGCATTAACATCTACATATCGCCCTGCAAGTCACATCAAGGGTGTTTGGCATGGGGGATTAAAACTCTTCCCGGTGAATAACTTGTAGACTTAAACTGAAAAATCGTAATCAACTTAAGTTCTTACATTTTACTCTCGTTTTTCTCGAGTACAATAAATTGTCCCACCGCGTATGAAGTAGTGATACTGGTGCATTGAGAGACATCCAGTGTGCTAAGCTTAACTTTATCATCGCTCGTTTAACCCCAAGACAAGTTGACTGCAGCCTTACATTCTCCCTTATCCAATGCGTTCCTATTTTCCCTGGTTGTTCTTCTTATGCACTTTCTTCTTTATTTGATCTCTGAATTTATCCCTTGGCCTACCTCTTTTCCCATATTTTTCCTGTTATTATATTCTTCACAAAACCATTATGCCCCAGAGTGTGTCCAATTCATAAGGTACTTCTTTTCTCTATTGCCCTCTATGTGGTCATTTTCTATTGTGCCCTTACGTAAACTTCTTCATTTGTCATTTTGTCCGTCCGTTTTCTCTTCAAAATCCTTTTGTTTCATTTATGATATTTGCTAGGAAAACAGGAAATCTGATTTAAATGAAGAACTCTACGGAAAAAACACAATGAATAAATACAACCTACTAAGGAACGATGCTGATGACTAGGTTATAATCATTTTTGGAATAAACCAAGACCACAAAATGACCATTAGACGCATGAAAGAGAGCCGAAACTACTCCAAGTGGAAGAATTTTGTCTTTTGGGAAAATATGGAAAAACCTAGAAATATACTGTAAGCTGTCGGCGCAAAGAACGCAGTCTATCATAAGAAGCGTCAGCGAAAAGCAAGCAACACATGTGCGGAGGAAAAGAAAAAAAAATCATTAAATTATATAACTGGATTCGGCTCTGGAATAGCAGTGAAGTTTCAACAATATCAGCCATAAAGCAAAGTATATTGAGATAAGCCAATAAAGTGTTCTACGAGAATGATGAAGATCAAATGGACGGAAAATCATCCATGATTTTCCGTCCATTGTAAAGCCCTATGATAAGCAGGAAAGATACACAGTGCCCGTAAAAGGTCAGGCGGAATGTTTTGCTAGAATATAATTCTTATTTTGCAATTGTGAGAGTAGAGAAGTGTCGCATGAGGAGTGAAAAACAGCGTACGAGATTATTGATTACGCTGCATCATTTAGGTTTTAGGGTTAGTAGCATTTGTTCAGCTTAAGTGGAAAATTTAACGAATGAAAATTAAGTAGGTACATACATGTATTAGTGTCTATTCTTCTATTCTAGTTGCGCATTTTCTTCGGTTAGCTAATAAGTCATTTACCAAAAGGTTATCATGAACTGTAGAGTTTCATTCCACGAGTACAAGGGTATATCTCCCAATTTTTCACAATTACAACCTCATAATTTTTATTTTTACACTAATTAGTGAAAGATCTATCTCCCAATTAAGAGTTTCACACATCTTCATTAACACTTCACTATTTTGAAGTCAATAATTACATCAGACGCTGAATTGTAGAATTATAAAACTATAAGTTCATGGATTGCCCTCAACCAAACTGTAATTATTATCATATTGTCTCAAGTTAATTTTAATACATTAGAGTTTATAATCTTAGGTAATGATAGGCAGCATTTAATTAAAAAATTCAAGCGGTATATCTCCTAGTTTTTTAAATCTTTTCTTTAGTTTTTATCATATAACATATACTAACCATTTGCTAATATGAGCTTTAGTGTTCAAATCTAATATCTGTATAGTCTCTACCCCTTATGATGGTCACACCTCGGGCGATAAATGGTAGGATTTGATGAAATAACTAACGTGGCACAAATTGCCCTTGGTTATTCTTTAAGTTTCACAGTAATTTTCATAGATATTTTTATATAATAGATATCATAGAGTAACTTGGAACTTGAAAAGTAAAAGGTAAGTACCCTAAATTCTCAAGTATAACGCACGCGTTATACAGTTCTTTTGTAAAATTTTCGAAGTTATTTGATGCGCGTTATACATAAGATGTTTTGTGTAGGCTTTCTACGCGATGCAGGTGGGAAATTGGATCTTTTTAAAACTTTGTATAGGTTTAACACATGGTGATAATGTAATTATTTCCCGGATTTGATTTTTTAAATTTGGATTTTCCTCTGCCTTATTGAAAAAATGCGAATTTCAATGGTTCCGAGAATATGAATTTCTGTAGTCAAGGTTCTGCGGGTGTCCTGGGCGTAATATATGAGTGCGCGTTATACTTGTAAATTTGGAGACATGCGGATAACAGCCAAAGGTTGACCTGCGCGTTATGCATGAGTGCGCGAAATACTTGGGAATTTATGGTATTCTATGTAGATACTAATCATTTGATGATGATGAGTTTCAGTACAAGCTGTGTAGTCTCTATCCCTTACTTGAGCGTCATATTATCAGACTTTAATTTCATTACATGAAGAGTTATTGTCCCTTAGGCGTGGAATTACAGTCGGCCACAAACATATCAAGGAAATTGAAAGTTTATTCCAATTAGGTATACCGTTTCCCCTCATCATGTGCGTTTTCGCTTCGGAATGCAAACACAGACGGTGTGGCGCGCAGTATGCGATAGGAATCCAGAGCATGCTCCACAATGCGAGAGCGAATGTGTACATATGTATGAGTGTATGTATGTATGCGTAGGGCGCCAAGGTCTCCGCGACGGTCTATCGCACGCAATATCACGTGGAAGACTGTCGCAAGAATCCGGAAGCCACGAATACATTCGAGGCGGTCTAGTGCTCAGCCCCCGAATATGACGGTGAATACACTCGCGTCGCTCAACGAAATTTTATGATGAATCACATCCGAACTCGTAAAAATGCTTACAGGATGTCCTTCTGAATTTTGGGAATGAGTGCACATATACTCACCGATGTCAACGCGGTGAAAATCTACATCCATACAAACTAATCACGTTTCGTTCCGTAAAGGTATACCTAATCATGAAATTTTAACTCTCGTTGATAGGCATGTTAAACCCGTTCTACTTCTCAATTTCCTCCATACTGCCCCATATCCTTGCGTACATATGTTGCTTCAGTCGTACTCATAAGCTTCACACCGTTACACGCATACTTCAGGGACGACCTCCTTCTCCTCAGAATGGCATGTACGCAAAGCGATGACAAGTACGTAAAAAGGCAAACAACACTGACTTACCACAATACCTCTGTCACTATTAAAGGAATGGTGACATAATTTCTCATACATCTACGGCTCATACCCGCGGCTCTCACAGAGAAATTGTAAAAAAAATTCTCCAGCAGTTATTTAAAGAAAAAAATCTATTTTGGACATGATCTAGGTAAAATTACAAGAAAAACCATCATTTCACAAATATTACATTTATTCGATTCATGACTGTGTTTTGAGAACAAAATCATTTTTAAAACGTCAACTATAAGAGGAAAAAGAGCCATAAATTTTCTATCGAAAATAGTGAACACGGACAATCCACTCAGCTTTGCAGTGACCACTCTGGCTAAGTTTATTGAACACCTCTCTGATTACCGATTGTTTCTAAGACTTTTCAAATTTGATCTATTGTACATAATTTAACTATCTCATAAATGTAATATGATCAAGTATATTGACAGGAATAGTCAAACAAGTGTTTTCACTAGATAATAGACATTATGATGTGAACATAGGCTTAACGACTGATGCAATACCAATTAAACCATTGAACTAATGCATTCAACGTAACCAGTGTAACTTCCCTCGTCGAGGCTAGACTACAGCCCTCCGCCACTGAGTTTCCAGTCCGGCACTTCTCGATGACGAGACCAGTACCATAATAACTATTTTAAAAATATTTCCTCGATTTCCTACATCTAAATAAATAATACAACATTCTTTCTTTTATCTAAAATGATTATTTAAGTTTTATGAGAATTTTTTAGAAAGTAATTTGAAATTTAAAAAAGTACTTTCTGGTTACATACGCCCACAGAGTAAATAAGCTGACTCTTCAGTCGCTTTTGCTTGCGTATTAAAGAGTTGCTCATGTCTAAATGATGATCATATCAAACTGAGAGGATTGAAATATGTTACATATCCGTGGCCATTAGCTCTACGTCACTTTATTCACCCATTTCCATAAAATCTCTTGTGATGCACACAACTTGTCTTAGTGAGAGACCCATAGCGCTCAGCGTTGCATCTCCATAAATGTATGCCTTTATGATCGCCCCAGCATACGGGCAATGCCATGGACTCTAAAACTGCACGCGAAAACCAATAAAAATGAGATAAAATGTGGGAGAAAACGAAAGATAAGTGAATTTTTTTAAGGGCCGAACGTCTATAAGAAATAAAGTCAAGCACCACTACGTGGGGTAGACGCCAGCAGTGGTAAAAAATAAAGTTCTTTCCTCGTGCGCGCATTCAATTTAGTGCTGAATAAAGGCTTTATTACTCAATGACAGTTTCTTAATTCAATGCACGCCTCTGTTTTCACTATTACGGAGCGCTCGCAGAGTTCTTCGACCCCGCAAGTGGGCCGCGACAAGGGCATCTCCAGCGACAGACGAAGACTTTCAAATAGCTCAACAGCAAATCAGCACCTACGCTGCGCTAATCGAAATTATTTTCCCTCAGCAAATTCTAGAATCGTCATACGATCCGGGTCAAAAAGCATTCCTGGCACTAAAAAAAGACTTTGCTGGC
The DNA here is from genome assembly GCA_963169105.1 of Ceriagrion tenellum. Classification (NCBI taxonomy): domain Eukaryota; kingdom Metazoa; phylum Arthropoda; class Insecta; order Odonata; family Coenagrionidae; genus Ceriagrion; species Ceriagrion tenellum. The sequence goes on from OY720637.1 coordinate 130,240,672, forward strand.
ATCGTATGATACGGAACAAGAGTCCTCGTTTCGTAATATCGAAATTTATTCAAGGCTTAAAAGCGGAGGAGGGGGTGATACAGTTCATTGATCTTACCAAACACACAATAAGACATAAGCAGGCATCTTGAGAATCTACTGCGGTGGAGATTGCCTCATGTTGTCTCATCTGACATTGAACGTTTTTCTCGCACCAAGCCACGATGAAATAACTATAAGTTTCGAAATACCTAGAGTTCATGTGAAGTAATGTTAAGATTTTTTAGAACTTTCACATACTTATCAAAGTATTTTAAAAGCGTTCAGTAATGATAAATATAATAGGAAGGTCCTTGGATGAAAAAGTCAAAGAGAGATACTACTCCGCTCTGGTTAGGCCACACCTCGAATACGCCGTGAGCATTTGGGACCCTGGTCAAACAGATTTAACCAAAAACATTAATAAAATACAAAGGAAAGCAGCGCGCTTCGTTAAAAACTGCTACGAGCGTACATATAGTGTCTCACAACTTTTAGAGGGATTAAGGTGGGAGCCCCTAGAGACTCGGAGGCTACACGCTAGGCTTAGGTTTGATACATTCAGAACTGATATTTTTCAGAACGACATAGAGAATATTATCATGACTTCTCACTACATCTCTAGGCCTGACAGATACGATAAAATAAGAGAGATACACTGCCGAAAAAATAGGTACAAAAACTCGTTCTTTCCTCGAACAATAAGCGACTACAATAACAATTGAGCTCCACTAAATACACTCCTATAATACATGTCACCATTTCATCGGCAAAATCTTACACCTTTGCACGACTGGTAATCTTACACCCCCTGCCAGACGCCCATGCGGCGGCTCGTAGAGCATTATGTAGATGTAGATGTAAATATCTATGTTTTGATGCGTTGGATAAGTATACAGAAATTTTACTAAATTTCGTTATTTCTTGCCAATTTTTGCATTTAATTGACTGTTAGCCTTAGAGCAATACGTTTCGGTAGATGTCATGACTGCGATTTACTTTTGGGTCAGTAAATATCTAAATAATAGAGACAAGAGGCACAATTTTAGAAAAAAATGTTCGCCTACCAGATTAATACATCCACATATGGGTCCGGTTTATCTTCATTTCTGATTTTATTATAGCGTGGAAAACAAAACACCCATTCCTATTAAAAATTTTAATACGGAAAAAACTGTGCTGGTGTTCAAATTATAATTGATTCATCATGACAAAGACATTAAAGAAGGCTCACTGTTCTAAGGATGCTATGACATTTTACTTCTCCTGTGATAACACTTAATCAAGAAATTCAATCTATAAACAGAAAATACCAAAACTCCCGCGTTACGAATGGAAATAAAAAGTTTGTAAATATTAGTAGCATGACTGCATCCATCATGAACACATCATTTGTCATTTTCACAGAGGAGATTAGCAAACGATTAAAGATAGTCCCCCGAAGCATTCCAGGCAACCCTCAATCCTGGCCAATATCAACCTCGAAAGGCAATATTTCCGGACCAAATGAAAAATTTACCCCATTTTTTTCGGAACTTAAGTAACTCTGAGTACCTGCTTATTACGGGTGAGCGCTTTCTTCCTCAGCTAGTACGTTTCGTGTTTTTAAAGCAACAAGGATCGAGAACAAATTGCTTCGAAAGAACACATTCGCGTAAATCACTCAAACGCGGACTGCTCGTGGGCGATTGCGCCTTCGGAGCGGAGAAATGTCTTGGCGACTGGAAAGGAAGAGCCTCTTTTGCTTGATAAGAACAGAGTGAATGTCCCTTAAACGTTGAGCGATATATCGAAAGGAGCGAGTAAAACACGTCGAAGCAACTAGTGAAAAATACTGCGAGCTAACGAGTGAAATATATCGACATACATCAAGTCCGGCGATCAATGCATTGAATGCTAACATCGATGCATCGATTTTGCATGCAAAATGCAAAAAGGCATGCGAATTGCAAAGTGCATGTGAAATACAATGTGCATGTGAAATGCGAAGTGCATCGAAAAACAGATTATGCAACGAATTCAACGCGTATTAAGATGCCACAGCATGGGAGATTTTCAACATATATTATTGCACGTTGATTTGGAGAAAGGTAAATATTGCATTCTTAGTGTCAAGCCTCTTATACGAATGGCGACAGAGGTAAATAAATTTTAAAAAATGATACAATCGGATCGTAGCTTCAATTAGGCTCTTTTACACAAGTAGGCTGTGCCCCAATTACCCCAGATTTTGAATCGAGGCCACTACGGGCATTCAAATAATAAAACAGAATGTGAAGGCAACTGATAAACACCTAATACTTATCTAATATATCACATATTCTAATCGAAAGGTAGTGAATTAAAACAACCATTCAGGTAAATGTATAATAAAAGGAAGAAATTTCAAATCTCAAAAATAAATAGAAATATTAGCTTGATTATCTAACCATCCCTACGTTCATATTCGATTTCGACCAATTCCACTGTAAGCTTAGAAAATTTGTTGTAACGTTGGTGGTCAAGCCGATTTTGCGATGCTCCACTCGTAACAGTATAGCTTCTGTGCCAATTACGCCTAGGTCAAGGGGAGCACGTCATAATTTTTGCCACAGTAAGTATGAAAACCACAGGTCAGAGAAGAAAGATAACGCTCAAGAAGCAATGAACGAGGAGTGAGTATTAGTAAGACAGCGGAGAAAATTCCAAGGTTAGCATCAAGGACATGGAAATGAAAATAATCTGATAAATAGCCATATGAATCAGCCAACATGCAGATGAGCAGTTATTTTCCAATAAATCACACTTAATTTTCGTATTATATGAAAAAAGAGAGTGGATATCTTGAGAGGCGTTTGGAAAGCAGTAATATAGAACGATTTAAGCTATGTCGGAACCAAGCTTTGAGCATTAATATTTCTCGTCTCACGTTCAGTTTTACTAACATGCAGCCGTACCAACAGCTAGGGTAACAAAGAAGGGTACATCAGAACCACCCGGATATGAGAGCGGAACCAGCTGGTTATCAGTCGCGAGTGATACCTCCTTCATAGGATGAATCGGAAACTTTTGTCCACTTCAGTCGCTGAAACTATCATTCGACAGTATTGTACGTAGACCTATACACAACAAATCACATTTTAAAAAACCAGAAAAATATGGCATTGAGACACTATTGAGATAAACTCTATTATTTTGGGGTTAACTACGTGAAAATTGATGACCACAATTCTCACATACCATACGCAGTTATTCTACTTCTGGAGTAATTGGACACTTGAGTATTGAAAGCCAGAGGCTGATTGAAAGGGGCAATTATAAATGACGTTTATCAGCGTGAAATATATTTGGGTGGGAATAAATGGACCTGCCAAGTTAACAAATCTCTTAACCTGTGAGTACAAACTAATTAAAATGCATAGAAAAAGTGGGAGAATTTCCGGGATGATATACTTCAACCGGGGAAAATATGCCTTTGTCCCAGTCAGAAGTACCTCGCTTTCGGTAACATCTACGATGGAATTCTCGTTTCGCTAATACACACTACAAAGTTTGGATACTTGCTGTCACTTGACTTTTAGGGTCTCCTATTGATCCGGTTAGACTGCACCGTCTAACCAAACATTTTATACAGTCTCGTTATACCAGAGCTGAGGAAGCTAAGTCGAGGGTCAAATCCTACCAAGTCAAGGGTCCAAATTCTACTTAGGGAATGTATGCCAATTCTTTTTCAAGCATATTATCTGAGATGATACAAACCCAGCATTTGGAACATTCAAAAATGAAGTCTAAGACAGACTAGAACTAATTGCTAGGCCACCTATCTGCTAATCAGGTAAACGAAATAAGGTACGATAAATAGAGCATAACCGATGCCTCCGTGGCAAACACAATCAGCAATAGGTGAACGCCAACATTTACATGACAGCAAATTTTTCGATGGCAATAAACACTGACACATTCACACTTGAAGTCACGTTCCTCCAAACAAAGCCAGAATGCATTTACGAAATTGAGAGCACGTTTATATTTTTCGGGGGAAATCGGAGGGAGTGAGGTTTGGGTGGCCATGAAAAGATTGCGTCAGGACGGTTCCGGCCGTCGATGAGAGAGCGGAAACAATTCACGGAATCTCGGGAATCGCTTTACGGTCCGTGGAGGCATTTCGAATCAACAGAATGCAGAAAAAATAAGCAATAATCTATCTTGATATTGCTCAACTAGTGAACAAACCCCCCAGGGTTCCTCTAAAAATGCTTGTTAGCATTACCTAAGAACAGTCGGAAAAAAACTCAATTTGACATTCACGCGTCAAGTGACAGTCAGGAAAAAATTGTCATTTTAATAAAATTTTGATTTTTTTCCGTTTCAGTAATCTATTATTAGCGAATGAAGTGATAAGTACTAGATTGGCATTTATACAAGCGTATCCTTCGGTCAATTTCTTCATACCGAGATTCATTCCAAACAATACCGGATCTTTGAGGCACATTCCTTGGAAAGTTAAGCCACAAAACAATTATATTGATTATAAAATTTCTGAAATATTTACTAAAACAACCATAATCACATTGCGAATCATTTATAATTAATGCAGTAGAGATGGACACAAGTCACAAGGGCCGTAGTTTCATGACAGCCATAAGAATTGCTAATACCACAATACATATAGAGACCTATGGTCACAATACATAAATCATAGATGATTCTTCAAAATAGCTACAGAACTATACGTAGGTATTGATTGAGAAAAATTTCTGTCAAAATCACTACAATAGGACTAGAGATTCTTTTTTTAAGGATCCACTTCAGCTCCATAATTTGTGGCAAAAGAAACGTGAGTTACATGAATTATAATGGATGGAATTTTTCAATCATCCATATGGAGAAGGGTTTTGTACGACGCATATAAGTTTTCACCCACGTAAATTAGCATTTGTGAGAGAATCAAATCAAAATAATTTTCCACACAAGTATATTAACCAAAATAGATGAACAAAGAAATGGGTATATAAGGGTAATATTGGCCATTCCAATCCGTCAGAGAACCCTACCATTTTAGACAAAACATGATTCCGACCTGATAGTTGTTATACCTGATAGTTATCTTCTAGCAAAGAAAAGAATTACAAAGAAAGCATAGACTGGCATCTCGAACCTAATTAGAAAGCAAGAAAAGGAAGTTTATTCCAAAAACTTAAGATAAATTTTCCTTAAAACAATCAGCCTCCAAAGCTTGGCCCGAAAAACGATTTTTAATGTCCGTCAAGTATAGGAAGCACTATCACTCAAATGAACTCTGAACTTCAACGTGGATCAAAGCCTTTTCTTCCTTCAAGTTTTTATTTTTCCACGTAAGAATTGTGGGAATACAAAGGAACTTAGCATCGCTGAAAAGCTATGGTCACATAATTCAGATAAAGTTCAAGTTAACTAAGTCGAACACGTTAAGAAGAAGACTGGGTCAGAAGAGCAGTTCGCTTCGCTATGTCTCCCGGAATGGCTAACTTGGAAAGACCCTCGGGCGCCGTGTTTACCAGTAGAGAACGCATGCCAACGTGTGTGATTCATACGAACGTAAAGGAGCGACATTACGCAACGGAAGACTGAGCGAGGAAATCGCACGCCGACTCATAGGTTGGTCAGTTCTGACCGGCATGCGATTCGCGTATACTTGTCCTGCGGGGCTAATTAAAAAAAAAAGATTTATCGCGGGGGGGGGGGACATTTAGTCAATTAGTCGTCGCCTTAATTAAATTCTCTGGCACAAGAAAATACAACTCGTAACAAAAATAAACGGTTCAACTTCGAACATTTGGATATGCTGTGATAACATCAGAATACAGAAAACATAGGAAATCACCCATAGCATTAAAAACAAATATAGTTTTAAAAGATAAATATTATAATGTTCCAGTCCTGCCCGACCTGGTCCCATGTATATACCTTCGAAAATAATGGAGTTAGGATGCCTGAGACTCCGCGGTTTCATAGAAAAGTCATTAAGATCTAATGAACAGCGCAATTCACTCATAAATAGGTACTACGAAGCCTAGGATAGAAAATAAATTTAAAGAACAAACTGGTAAGGAGATAAATAAGTATGCAGGCTTGATTAATAACTTCCCATTCCAAAGTTTTCGAGCCTAAACATTGAGACCAACGAATTATAATCATCACTGCATATTCCATTACTTAATTGATTGGTCATGGGGCGTTTCTTCACTTCGTACCATTATACTTGTCCGTTATGGGTATTTAAATCAAATTGAATAGATTCCAATGCAGCACAGCATCATTAGATTTTATATAAACTATGAATAATCATATTAATGTGCATATATAATTCATATTCACTATTTTGGCGCGAAAAACCAAATTAACGAAAGGACACCTTGCTTATCCAATAATTTTGATACTGATCGCGACTCTAGCTGCTCTTTATCTGCCTATTTACCATAGTCCTGATTTGAACGAAGTTGAAGTTGTATACACCGGTAGTTTTCTAATATTTTTATGGTCCCATGATTATATGCAGCGATAACAGCGGTATCATTATTCAACCTTGTTGTTCATATATTCTCCAAAAATTATCACACAATATATTTAAAATATTTTCCAAAAGGTCGCATGAGTGAGAATACAGAGATTTTTGATCAAAATTGTAAAAATCTTTCAGAATTGTGATTGGAAATGGCATATAAAATATAGACCAATAAATCATTCAAAAATTCATATTCTCAGCCTTAACAGCGTTCATCTCAGAAAAGAAGCGATACGTAAATTGAGGACGACCATGTTCGTGATCAGCACATTGAAGTTACAAACAAAATGTTTATTTTATTAAGTTTCTTGTAGCAAAATTTACAATAATCTGAGTTATACATTATTATTCCACTTTGTGAAGTTCCGCATGCCTCGGAGTTGAGAACAGTCTCACCATTCGAGGGTTTCTCGACGGATTCTTCGACTCAAAAATGATGAAATCTTCCCTCGGACATTTCCATGCCAAATTTGGACGGGTGAAAGTTCAGGCAGGTCACATGCGGAATTGAAACGTGACCTATGATTTTTCGAATAGGCATTGAATTCCTGGCGGAGAAATGTTTTCTAATGGACTCATCACTTCCCAAAGGCAACGTTTTTTTCATCTACAGCTTTCTAATGGTCACAATGTGGGTAGAGAGGTCAAGAGTGTGGAGGAATCCTAACCTATCGTTCAAACGAAGGGAAACTTGTCGGGAAAGTGATTATGGAATAGACAGCTAAGCGGCTTGATTGCTTGCAAGAAATTTTTACGCTTTAAAGAAATAAATCATAAAATTGAAAAGCTATACTTCCGGGAATACTATTAATGATCAATTCTTATGGTTCCATAAAGAAGTGTAGGGCACAGTAGGTTATAAAACATACACTGCAAGGCAGCTACGATTAGTAGCATTGATTACCACGATTAACTCGAAAAAATTCATAGAATTCTGTAAAGTATCAAGGAATAAATAAGTTGCATATAGCTGCAATATCTATATATGAAAAGGGCAGTCCAGAACATACATCCATAATCTTCATTACACGAAACATATCCAAAGAAGAATTCAATTTTCATTGTTTAAGAAGTGGATACACTTTGCCATGGCAGAAGAGATTACAAATAATTTTTAACCGTATCATAAAACTCATTAAGCAGCAGCCCATGTAAAAAAGTATGCATCAATCGACGGAAATTATACAAAATGATAATAATTCTCATTTATCATCGCATTTCTCCTCAGAGTTCTGTGAGTTCAGATGAGCAAAACGTTTACTGTCAAAGTTGACAAAGATAGCATTATAGCTCACAAATAACATTGATGATCTAGTGACGATTCCGAACTCAATATAATATGACTGCATCTCTTACTTATGAATACAATTATACAATATTATACAATAAGCAGTTGAAGCAACTACCATGGCTTTATCCTTCGTCAGGTTTTCGGTTTTTCGGAATAAATATTACCACAAACATTTGATACTGGCGACTAACTTTTTTTATAAAAAATTATCAAAATTAAGAATTTAATTGCACAGACCATTCTGAGGCAAAGGTAACAAATATTCCAGATGATTAATGACATTTATCCGGGCAACATACTGAAAAGTTTTGCTATGATGAAAGTTTTATTTCGTCAAAGCTCCGAGCACAACTAAATAGATAGTCGCTCAGGGTAGTTAAATAAGGTCAAATTCGTCATCCCACAAAATTTGAAAGCATCTACCACTCTACGTCAAGGCTATATAATCTTAAACAAAAAACTGACTAAATGGCATGGCCAAAAGAAACCCCTAAAACAAATATGATGATCATAAAAGATGTCAGAGCGTTTTTAAAGAGAGAAAGAATTAAGCTATCGCGTGAGGTATGAATACGAACGGAATTTCCATGTGTCGAAAGGTCTTTAGCATATGATCACCCCAAATGCTATCACATCCGTATTTCCTCATCCCCTGAATATTTTATGCAAATGAAAGCCTTGAACGACCAAAAAAACTCCATTAAGAAATAAAATCTGAGAGAGAAAAACTCAAAGATCAGATTTCCCATACGCCATTGAATGACGCATATGTACTTCTTCAGCTTATTAAAGCAACTGTATTTAAAGATTTCAACTGAACGGGTAACTTTATTACGCGTATGTAAATTTGTCAAAACAATCACAACAATATTTGGCTAAAGTCAATTTCTTAGCCTAACAACTATAATATGAGGATTTTTGCATTTAGCTTTCCTGATATCTGGCTTTATCAGTAATGAGAATTCTTATTGCGCAATAAGTTTACAGCAGTTTAATTTCATGAGCATCTTTCTACGCCACATTCCTTATCGTAACTTGACAATATTATGTTCGGTTGCCATCCTGTTCCATGAACATTTCCAGTAAGTCACTCTAATCACGCTATAAATATCAAATAATACAACCAAGATGCAAGTGTTATCTTCGGATGCCGCTAATTACTCCATTACTTCGTCAATACCTCGACTGCGATAATGAAAAAATTACGACCACTTATTTCAGATTATTCTGGTGTTCTATAAGCCTCGATTAAAAGAAAGAAACATTTAAATGATACAATAGACTCACAATTAAATACCTAATCTAATATTTTGTCATCACCGCCGGCGAAGAATACTTAACCACGACATACTGCAGTCATGAGCATTCATCAATCCTAAGATTGATTACCTGCAGATCATAAATTGATTCATACCCTCCATTTTCGAGCTTCCTCTCATCTAATTTATTTCTACTTCCGGTAAAGTTTTCGAAGATGCAGGTGGTTTTCTATTGGTTAGCTACAGCTCTCTTCTCTGCTTCCCTCTTTGACTAACTACTAAGTTCCGACATAATTCTTCACTTTTACGTCCTCCTTAGTCTGTGAGACGTATTCTATCCTTAGCCTTCCTCTGCTCTTCTCTCCATTTCTTTCAGCACCGATTCATTTATAAGACGAAAAAGGTTTACCAGCTGTTCTTCCAAGGAACAATGAGCTATTGACTTCCGTTGCCTTCCACCTCGCAGAACTAAACCCGCTAAGGTATACACTTAACTTGTTCTTCAGTGTAATGAGTCGCTGTATCGAAACAAGTGGTTCGCACCTCCACACATGAGAACGGAAGCTGTCGTCCTCTGCCCCGTGTTACCGACCACCTGTCAATTGGTAGTAGCCATTCATTTAGAAACGGCATCTTCATGTGTTTTCAAATCATTCGTAAGCCATCTTAGCACCTCTGGATACGACCGCTTATTTGTAAAGTTGACACGCTTGTTTCGCAGGCAATTTAGAGGTCAAACTACCTTCCGCATCCCGGTGGACACACGCGGTAGCGGTCGGCCCGAAAAAGATTGTATAACATTCTATTGACAAAAAATATTGATTGAACAGCTCCTTTGTACAATCTGGAGTGAATTTCTCCATCTTTCTCACCGGATCAGAGTAATAGGATAACCATCAATCCTGAGGATAACATATATGTCGAGGTGGCGCTAAAATTTTGGAAAATAATCCATTATTTCATATAATTTCAGCAACAACTAGTTTCAGGAATCAGCTTTTCCAGAGGCACAAAGACTTAATCACAAGAAAATTAACTGGCAACTAATTTGCGAGGTACTAATTATCCATCGATTAATTATTATTTTCTCTCACAACGTTCGGCGAAGGAAAGAATGTTTTAGGGATGAGTCGATTCCTTTTTCTTCGATTCCGATTCCTATTTCGAATATTTCAAATCGATTCCCGATTCTCGATTCCATCGATTCTTATTCATAATAACAGGTGGGATATTGATATACCAGTAGCGTAAGACTGTAATTTAAAGTCAAGTATTGGCTGAAATAAAATAACACAGACAATTAAGTCGTTCAAAAAGTAGATATATTATTTAACAAATAGCGAATATATCCTCAGCTTATTGAGGTAGATAAAAAGTACAAATTGATAGCCTACACCCAAAATTACTGAGACTGATATTATGTGATAAATGAAATTTGATTTGAATATTTATCCATCTGGAATCGATAGAATCGGAATCGACTTTAGGCGATCGATTATCGATACCGATTCTAATCCTGAGAATCGGTGTAATCGAGAATCGACATTTGGATTCGACTCATCCTCAGCATGTTTATCACAAGCCAAACTGAATGAAGCAGAGCAAGAATACAAATTCTTCTTACTACATAATAATTATCAACGGTCTATCATTACTCAATATACTCAACCAATCCAATGGCCTTGATATAAATAATCATGTTCGTCATCGATTTTTCCGGAAGGATGGTAGGACCTCAATTTTTTTATGAAGCGCTCAGCTCTGATGTTTCTGCCACGTTGTGCGAGTTCAGAGCAGAGTCGCACGCAAACGACCGCTAACGATTACTGCGGCAACCATTAACCTGAATCGACCCACCTGCTGATTTCCCTGCGTCCTTGATCCATTTTGCGGCGCGAGAACATCAAAAGTTCAGCAAAATGATTACCATGCTTCCAAATAGAGGAGAGAATAAAAATATGGAAAGATATATGCTGGGTCTAGAGTTTTTCGGTCCGTATATCGTTCGAGCGGATTCTTTTCGAGTCATAATAGGGATAATATTTCAATTTAGCTTAAAAGTAATAAATCGCATGAAGATAGGTTAATACTCAATATATATATATATATTTTTTTTTAATGACTCAACTTCTTAGGACTCAGCTTCGCCCGCATTTCCTGGAGTTATATTTTCTATGCATTTAAAAAAATGAATTATTGCCCTGTTCTTCATTGGAAAAGACAGGTTTAATCGTAAATTCGCTAAAAAATAGCCAAATCTACCAAAACTTAGGATACTTAAAATATCACTTAAAACATAATTTTTCGTACTTACGAAAATAATGGTAGTTCAGTGATGTCTTAGTATCTATTTAAATAACAACCAACACACTACAATTGGAATATAAAGAATTTACAAACAACGACACTATTTCAAACATTACAAAAATGTATTTATAGCATGTAATTTTAATACATAAAACATATTGTACGAAATGATAATTGCCATGGTAGCATGAGAATAGAGAATCTTAAATGCATTATAGCCCTAATGAGAGAAAAATATTTTCGAGAAACGTCGCCAATGAGGTAAAAACATAACTAACTTCTTAACCGAGACCTACCCTTCTCTCAAATACTTCTCCCAAACAGTACAGAAATAGTTATACTAACATATACTTGGGTTAAGCATGACTTACATACTCATTTCACACAGTAGGCACGCCTAAAACACCTCACAATCAAAAATGTTTACGAGGTTACAAAAAGTATAACGCTAAGATATAATTTAAATTTTACTATAATTGAGAAAATACATCAAAATGCTCACAGCTAAGGCTTGGATGCTTCAATATATATACATGTTATGATCACTGGCAACATTGAATTCACGTGATACTTGTTTAAGTCAGAAGTTAGGATTATGAAATCCTTTCATTGAGTGGACAATTTTTAAATTCCAAACGCTATATTTGATTATTATCGATTATATGAATGTTGTACGAACCGAAGAGTCCCAGCCGTAATGTGATGGCACCCATAACCGAAAGCAACAGGCGTGGAAATAACAATTGAACGACGAAATGCGAACGAATAAAAAAAACTCGCAGACGCGTCGCCCCGGCTGCCCTCCGGAGGTTAACGGATGGAAAGGATGAGATTAGCGTCGCAGTTCACGGCACCATTTCGACCCGACAATCGACACGACACGGGGTCATGGCGACCGGGGGACATAATCCCTCGGACATACATGCGTATGAGTGGAATAAAGCGAACTCCATCGTGCGTGAATCCCAAATGGAATGTGCACCTCGTTTGAAAGAATATCTATGCATTCCTCGACGAGAAGCCACCAGGTTACAATCCATAAGGCATTAAGTAAAATGAAATTTACAACTTGTGTCGATATTAAGGAAGTTTAAGCGAAATATCATTTTACCAAGAAATCAATGAATATGGTCTCATTTTAATGAAAAATATCTCACCCTTCTAACGACACCAAAAATTCAACACCTTACCACATTACTTTCGGAGTTATTTGCCAAAAAATATCTGCCCTTTTACATGCGAAATGGTACGTGTATGCACTCCAGAGAGACATTATTTACAAAATGAGGTATTTCTAACACTTAGATGTAGTAAAAAAAAACTAACAGCGTGTAGTTTGTATGTTTTCTAATTTATTTTTGAAAATTAATCATATTGCCACCGCAGTAAATTCTTCGGGATCACAATAAACCTTCCGTTTTGATGGAGTTTCAAACGCACCGCGCGAAAAAAATGAGTCAAGTTAAAGACTTATTTAGATATTTCCATTTGATTACTTACCATTTCCGTCGTATAAAACTATATTATTGCACAATTAATGTTGCAATGTTTAATTAGTGCGTCTCACAGCTGGTGAAATTAAAACGTATAATTCGAATATGGTCTCTATTATGACTAGGGAACCATCTCGATCGTACTACCTCAAGGTGATTTACCAATAAATGATATAAACGACACTTTATCCATATTCTGGACACCAAAATAAAAATGTCCCACATTTTATTCGGACAACAATACGTCGGCTTCCCCTAATCTATCACTACGATTACCAATCGAACTCAGATCGATTTGGCGGGTTCTACTCGGTATGGTAAACGCAAAGAGCTAGTGGATCCTCGGCCCGCAATGAACCAATTCAAATCGATATTTCAATCGATTTCGCATTGGTAAACCAGGCAATCCGAGTCGGTTGACTTAGAATGTTCAGATCGGTCCGAGTTCATATCGTTCTGAGTTCGATTAGTAAACGGAGTGAATATTTCTCGGAAGTCGAATATAAAATATATTATAAGCTACAAAGTATAAGATCGGTAGAAGCTCAGGGAAAATAGTACATTTACATCTAATGCAAATGCCGTATTTACCGAACACTATTTATAAACAGCGAAAACTTCCGACAACAATGATTACAAATAAAATGAATACATCTCACCGCTCATTTTTTACTCATTAGATAATGTTTTACTCCTTAGATAATTACTGCGATGATCAAAATGTGGTTATTTCACACGATTGGCGATGCAGTGAGCGTTTAAAACGTATTCGTTGAAAAAAATATCCGTTGAATAATCGCCATATTTGGTAACTTTTCTTTGTTTTATAAATGGCTTACACACGTCATCAGCGGAAATAGAATTTAATTGACCAATTACACATAAGGTTAGAATTCAATGTTAGCTTTGAATTACACGATCGCGGTGGAATCATTTAAAAAAAAAACGCATCCTCAATCTTATAACGTCAGCATTGTTGTTTTTATTAGAGGTGACCTCCCGGTAAAGATAGGGTTAAATGAAAGAAAGAATACCTTATTATTCAGCTGTAACTCAAGGTTTTAATCGGTGGTTCCCAAAGGGTGCGCGACCTACCTCTTGGGGCCGGTGCTTTCATCTTAGTGTGTGAAAAGAAACAAGGAAGCGGCAAGGGGCGCTGTAAGCAGAATCCCTGACCAAATGGTACCATACCCACATGTCTTAGACTGCATAAACTTTCTGTCAATTAGATATTGAATAAACATTAATTTAATAATATTTCATTTTGTTTTCTTTCTAAATACCCTGATTTGGTTATGCTGTCTATGATTTTCAAGATTCCGGTTGGGGGGCATGGATGTAGGTTTGAGAAACCGAGGGGGCGGTGGCTCGTAGATTAGAAAACACAGATTTAAATGGTGTCGTTCATCAGCTATATGTGCTTACTCTCTTTCTTCAGCATATCCATACAGTACATTTTCTTCTCAGTCCCCCCTTACCAAATATATCCCCGCGGCCTTCACTATGACAATCGTATAGAAGTGTGTGGGATACACTCATTAAATGCACACTATACGATCACTGAAATTGAACTCTGTAATTATGGCTCCACACTTGAACCAACTCCAACAATACAAAAAATAAACACAAAATACACTCAATATTATCTCGTATGAAACGAAAAATAATTGAAAAATGAAAATAAACGTTATGTATTTTGTGAACGTTCAAAGTAAATAGTCGGTAACATTTTAATTCCACCAAGGCATAAAATATCACAAACTACAGGGCATTCCGAAAACGACTCACAACAATTTGTAAGTGGCAGCTAGGCGACGCCTAACAATTTGTTACTGGCTGATAAGCAACTATTAACAGAAACGGTTTTAAGGAGGCACGCTGAAGGGCACGGGCGCAGTCTGACAATAATCAAGGACTCTTGTGGAACTGAGCGGATGAAGTTATTTTATTTTTGTGCATCAACGGGGACAAGCTGCTTGAGGAGCAATCGTATTTCAGCGCGAGGTGAATCTGGGGAGCAACGGGACTATCACTAGAGGAGGAGCCGTATTTCAACGAAGGGTGTATCCGGGAATTTAGTATCCGGGAAAAGGAACACAGCATCCACCTGTGCGGATATCGATAAGGAAATTGTATGTATGATTTTCATTTTTTATATGTTCTGTGATGAGATGAAGAAGAAACGTGAAGTGGCTCAAGTGAGAAAAAATGCATGGCCTGTTCAATTTTATGAGCCTGAAGAGAAGGGATACAGTGAAGGGCAAAATATATGTTGTGTATTTTAATTGTATAACATAATTGTGGTGATTGGTAATCATTTGTGTAAAGGGATATTCATATTTTTTCTCGTAATATTTTGTGAATAAAATTCATTGTTCAAACTGAGAAGGAGAGTCCGGGCAATTTATAAGTTAAGTGAGGTTTGCTGGAGAGTTCAGAAGGAGAAGACAAAATTAAAGTCGCGCACACGTTAGAGTGAAATTTTTATTTTGTTACGAGTCATTTATCCAATATATCCTCCCCACCCTCACGGCCTTCACTAAGACTCCGCCTCTCGTTACTCATCCCAACCACCTCCAGATCTCCATCAGCGATTCCTTCTGTTCTCCCACCATACCTTGCTCTTCGTATTTCGTCTTCCATTCCATCAATGGAACTTTATCCTATTTATACACCCACTTATCACACGTTACCAACCTTTCCTGCTCCTCTTCCTTTCGTTGAGTCAGCGATTCAGCACTCCACAACGCAAAAGCCACGCAAGACTCTCGACGATAACGCCAACGATGTTGTATTATTACAGACTATTTTTTTAAATTGAATATGTAACACGCATTCTTCAATTAACCTGACAAGATAGCCTGAATAGATTCATTGGCCAATGCACTAGTTAATTCGTGCGCTATGGTTGTGAATCCCAGTCTAGCCGAATAATTTTTTTCACTATAACTCTCAAACATTAAATACGGATGGATTGGAGGAAAACTTTCAAATATTACTTCACTGAATTATGCGGGGAAATTATAATAGTTTTTTGTAAATTAAGGAAACTAGGGGCAAACTGCCATCATCATCCCAGGCGCTTTGTCCTGTTGTGCGATAAAATTCATCTCAGGTTCATTGAAGGTGTTAAAAGTAGAAGTGACGAGTAGTTTGGAACATACCGGGAAACTTAAGCGCACTAAAGCGATTATAAATGGTAAGATGCTCGTTTAAGAAGCGTTCGGTAACCTACCGCTAGGTGGCATCCGTGGAAAAATGCCACACTGACCTTGACCGGTATTGCAACCACGGACCTTTGACAGGCCGGGCCGAAGCGAGGACCAAAAAGCTACCTTGGCTTCCTAATTCCAGCTATGCCGTGCTAAGCTACGTCTGAAGATATTTATTCACCTTGTTCCCAAGTTTCCTCCAAAAATATATAGGAATGAAGACGCTTGGGTATCGTGGTCTGCGCATAGATCTGGCAAGCTACAGGACTGTGGTACGACATCCGATCCAGGCCGATGTATTCTCATTGCAATTTATAAGGAAAGAAAGGTATCTTGGGTGTTCAACCGGGTTAGAGACTCTACATGTCCGGACGTTTCGAAGAGCGACTCGCGAGATGAAGAGTCTCAAACCCGGTTGAAAACCCGAGAGACCTTTCTTCAACTGATGCGACAAGAAAACTAAGTACTTTCAATTTATACGCATTTAATGCACCTATTTGTGTAATATTTGAACTCATTCGGACGCAGCCGAGTATTTTGTAAATAATAAACAGATTCGGTCGGAATAAAAAACAAAATAAAAAATTACATCCCAGGAAAGAAAAACTCTACTTTATTTGTTCTTTGAATATCGACATGAAAACAACAATTGCGGTTCAAACAACGATCTTTTTTCTCTTGCGCACTTCTGCACACAATACTGATTCTCCCGAAATGTTTTGAACAGCTCGGTACTCACGTTCGCATGGTTTGAAACGAATGGAAAGCGAATGCTCAGTCGCACTGCGAAGTTTGTAGCGGCGCACTTACTTTCTCGAGTTCAATGTGAACTGGATTTAATCTGCTTGATAACACGCGCTTCGGTCTATGCCGGTGGTTCTTTAGGGGCGTTCTTGACGGCGAGTGGCGGTCGATTCGTGAAAGCCACTGGTTTGCACACACAAGGATGATGATGCATAGGCAGGCCGGTAGTCACGCGGGCGAGAAGCAGTCGCGAAGGCTCCACGAGGGCGGGGAAAAGTTGCGTGGGTTCACGAGAGAAGAAATTCCCACCGCAAAATGCTTTCACTCGCAGAAAAAAATAAACAACTCTCGCAGAACTTGCTTTAATCTGAAAGAAAGCTCCCTGAGCTGCTCGAGGAAATGAGGAAATTTTTCGCGCGTCGAAAAAAAGACATCCGGAATAATACATATATTCACTTCAGGGGTTCATTTCTTGTTTAGAGAGTTATCTTTATCCCCTGTCCATAAATAAAACATTATAAAACAACAAAGAGGGCAAAATTTTCTATGAAAAAATCATTCTACTTATCCAAGATTCGAAACCGAAACTCCAATAATTAGGAGTGAAGGCCAGTCTCTCACCAAAACGGTCCCGCCACACCACCGCCTAAATTCGCTAAGGTTTAACTGATGTGACTGTCTAAAACACCTGACCTGAAATTGGGAGATGCGCGTTCTAATCCCGGCCGAGTAAAGTGATTCTTTAACTGCGAATTTCACTCTATTATGGTGTATATGTTAGCTTCCGTGCCCGTGACTGCGTACCACAATTCGTGCAACGCAATGATTGGGAAACTGATTAACCTTCTTGGTCTTCTGAGCATGTTGAACGTGATGGCATGGCTATTCTACTCCTAAAAAAATTAAGATCATTCGTTTAGAGAAAAGATGGACAAAAATTGGTTACGGCAACCTTACAGTATTTGGTGATGGATATAATTGGGTAAACTACTACTAGTAAAATGCACGATTGGGCTTATTAACGATTCAGATAAAAATTCCATTCGACTTCGCACACACTTTGCATGATTTGGATTATTAATTGGAGTAGTTAAGCTTCACTTTGGTCTTCTGACATTTGAGTCAAAAACACTATGACAGGCAATGATGAGCAACTTTACAGGCTCATTGCATCATCACAAGAAGATTATACACATAAGACAGCTTCAACAGCCACTGCCGGAAATGAAGAAAATTTCCCAAGGATGGGGTCGGTTTTTGGAAAAACATACATCACCCGATGAAAATCGTTCATTCTCCCGTCAACAATGGTTCTTTGAATAGCAATCAGCTAAAGACTGTCGAAGGTCATGATGGTCTAACGACCAAGTTGAACCGAAAGAAAAGTCTATTTTACTAAATCAAGTTCACACGAACGCGGAAATTTTTGGCAAAAAGCGACTTGTACAGGCTTTGGGTGGACGCATAATACCGATAAGCATCACTAAAATTAGATAGATATGCTACAATGTTACTGTTATAATAATATTTGTTACTGCCGTAGACAATACAGAACTCCTGAAGGCGGGAGGTTAAATAAAAATAACACCACCATAATTTGCACACAGACCAAAATAGGAACCAAGGGATATAACAGAGAAGAGTGCTACGAATGAGTAACTACGTAATCATCTAAAAAGTCGACATTAGAAATAATTTTTGCAAGGCATGCACTCTAATTCACTCGTCTTACTGCGCACCACGAAGGTATTACACGAATGTCTCTCCAGGTACCGATGGTCATTTACCATATTTAGGGGCGAAATTAATAGCGGCTGACCTCGATATAAGGTAATATATATAATTTGGATCATCCAATTGATTAGTTTTGTCATTATAAATTCTTAAGATATGAGAGACAGAAAAATTAACTAAGACATTATGAGAAAACCTAATCATTAATGTTTAATCTGGTTTCCTGAACAACTCGCATATATAATGGTTAAATTTGATAGAAAATTACCCGATTTGCGAGGAAATAAGGAAATTCGTATACGAATCGTAATGATACCCACAGTAAAATATGAGCACTAGAAGAGCATATTCATCGTCAAAGTAATTCTTGACTGCGATCAAACACATACCCGGATTGTCTCACAATCTAGGTGATTTGGATGACAAGCAACTTTTGCTAACACTAAATGCAAAATCGAATAAGGCAAACTCGCATTTCGTCTTCGAGAAGAGATTTTAAGTCTCTAATAGCAGAAGAGCACCCAAGACTAACTGAAATTAAAACCACCTGGCTACCAGGTAAAAAATATACCTCTGGACTCCACTGCACTGCATAATGCTCGGTAAGCCCACGCAAGAGCGAATTCGGACACCAGCCAAAAAGACTGCAAGAAATAGAAACAAGAAATTGGTATGGGAAAAGGGAAAGAGAGACATGTTTTGTAAGATTATCATCCAATCCCGTTTATATTGGAATTACTTTGACCTCTGATATATCGGGATTACACATACAAAACATATGTGGCACAGCATTAAAAAAAACTAGGTTTTGTTTAATTTATAATAGAACGGTCCTCGGAAGAAAAAGTCAAAGAGAGATGCTACTTCGCTCTGGTTAGGCCACACCTCGCTTATGCCGCGAGCATTTGGGACCCTGGTCATGAAGATTTAACCAAAATATTAATAAAATACAAAGGAAAGCAGCGCGTTTCGTTTAAAACTGCTTCGAGCGTACATATAGTGTCTCGCAACATTTAGAGAGATTAAGGTGGGAGCCCCTAGAGACTCGGAGGCTACACGCTAGGCTTAGGCTGCTTGAGAAATTCAGAACTGGTGTGTTTCATAGCGACGCAGAGAATATTATCATGACTCCTCACTACATCTCTAGGTCTGACATATGCGACAAAATAGAGAGCTACAATGCCGAGCATAAAGGTACAAAATATTGTTTTTTTCGCGCACAATAAGTGACCACAATAAAAATTGAGCTCCACTAAATACACTCCTATAATACATATCACCATTTCATCTCCCAAAAACTTAGGTCTTTACACGGCTGGTTACCTAACACCCCCTGCCAAACGCCCATGCGGCTGATCCCAGGGTATTATATAGATATAGATGTATTGTACTCAAGAATGGTGCTTGAGATATAAGAATCCTCAGACGTACGTATATGACCGTGGATCCTTATTACTTTAGAATCAGTCTTACTTCTATCGTGCGAGCGTAAATTAATATGCACACCTTGAAATTCGTATGATCTGAGATTATTTTGTAATAATAACAATATGCAATTTATCAACCAATAATTTAGCCCTACAGCCAAATCCAGTTCTTCCAGGAGTTTTGGAAGGTTTACTAAACAATTGTGGCAGTTTCTAAAATAAATAAGTAGGTTACATTAGTATTTAACTAAAAAAAGTTTACAAAAAGTTTACCCAGCTCAAACGTGATAGGCTATGCCTTATTCATTACCATATAAAATGAAAAATATGACTGATAGAAAGTACCCTATTTAAGAAACTGGACTTGTGTGGGAAATAAAATCTGAAAGACAGCTGACAATTGACATTGAATCGTAAAAATTACGGCCAACGAACATGATAATAATGTTAACAAAGAGGATGCTGATGGTACCAAATCAAATTCGTACAGAAAAAACATTACGAGCCTGCTGCAATAAACATCAACCTCCAGTTAATTCATAAGCTCCTAGAAGTTACGAGGTGAAAATGCAGCTTTTTTCAAGCGGTATCATTTCTTGTTTTACAACCCTTTCACGAGAACGTCCAATGAATCTCTTTCGAATTCCTCGGAACGATTGATGGTACACTGATTGCTACGCAACAACCATTAAAGACCTTTATTTTAAAATGCATCCTTAATAACAAAGCATGGGAGGAGAAAAGGAAGTTAAATAATGTGAAAAATTAACTACCTAGGCCTTAGTTAAATTACATCCTGGAAGGAAAAATGCAATTAACTTTAGTAGCTAAAAAAGACACTATTGAGCCTTTAATTAGCTCTAACTACACAGAGAGAAAAACACAGCGGGCCTATGTATAATATATGAAAAAATACTCATAAGCCTTCAATTTAAACGTCCTTTCAACAGAAAAGAGCAGAAGAAAGTGAATTCCACTGCTTTGAAAAATATACTATTTATGGTTACAGTGAGTTGAATAATGCGAGTCTTAGTCTCATAGGAATGAACTCAAAGATTTTTTAGAGAGTTCATTATCTCAACTCAGTAAAGAAAAAAATAAAATGTTTAAAGCTAGAATATGGTCAAATAGATTTAACCAAAAAAATAATAAAAAACAAAGGAAAGCAATGCGCTTCGTTAAAAACTGCTACGAGCGTACATATAGTGTCCCACAACTGTTAGAGGGATTAAGATGGGATCCCCTAGAGACTCGGAGGCTACACGCTAGGCTTAGGTTGCTTGATAAATTCAGAATTGATATTATTCAGAGCGGCATAGAGAATATTATCATGACTCCTCACTACATCTCGAGGTCTGAAGCATGCGATAAAATAAGAGAGATACACTGCCGAACAGATAGGTACAAAAACTCATTCTTCCCTTGAACAATAAGCGACCACAATAAAAATTGAGCTATACTAAATACACTCCTATAACACATGCCAACATTTCATCTCCAAACAACTTACACCTTTCCACGGCTGGTGATCTAACACCCCCTGCAACACGCCCATGCGGCGGCTCGCAGGGAATTATGTAGATGTAGATGTAGAATATTGGTAAGCTACGAGAGATGGCATATTAATGTTATCCACCCTAGTATATCATAGCCAGTTCAATAACTAACGTTGAGATAGATGCGGAAATTCAAGAAGAGATACTAAAAAACTATTGCCTCTTTAAATGCCGGACCACCATCATCACAAATTCAAGTCTTTCCTTAATTTATGAGAGCATGCCCAGGCATATAGAGCATTGCTCGCACTCAACATCGTCCGACTTTCTTATTTTCGTCGACCATTTAATAGTAAGTAGAATAAAATACCACGTTTATATCGTGGTATGAGTTGAAACAAACAGCTACAACGGGAGGTTCATCATTTACGTAAGAATTGAGTATAATTGTTCGCATATGCATTTTTAATTAACCACTCACAGCCCTTAACCGTTAAGTTTCCACGATCACCCTTGAAAATGACCTCACTCCAGTTCTGCATGAGAGACAGTTGACAAGATTTTTTTCCCTCTTACATCACGACTTTAGTTAATAGTTATATCTCCCTTACGACAAAAATAGTCCGATGGTTTCTACTCTTGACCCCTAATTATTAATATTTGTCTATACACATGGGTCCATTCTTTAATAAAATATGGTATTACTGTTTCGCCGCTTTTTTACACTCATTATGCCACTTCAGGGCTCAGAGTTCCTACAAAACAGTTAATACGAATAAGAGGAATCCAGAATTTAGGTAATCAGTATCATTAAACATAAGATAATAAAGATCTTGTTTCAAGATAGCTTCATAGCGAAACTTTAATAACAAAAAAATTATATATGAATTAACTGTGATTTGAATTACCCTACTTTTTGAATCCTATTATTAAGACTGCTCAGTGGAAAATAAATTTTATGAAAAACAAAAAAGACAGAAAAAACATTAATATAACTTTTCATGAACAGCATGCACAATGTGTTGATTCAATGTAATAGAATAATTTTTAGCATATGATTATAAATAACTTAGGTGATAGAATAATGTAATAGACAATTCATAGTGCTTTATATAAAGGATGAATTTTTCTCAATACCCGTCACAAAACGAAACCGTAACGAAACTGAATCAAATATTTTCAGAATATCTTCTCATAATACCATTTCCACTTTTTGACTACAAATAACATTTATATTACCCAGTGCAAGAACTGTTTTTACTTTTTTGGAAGGTTTTTTCGAGGAATAGGGTATTAGTTGATTGCTCTGTGCCTTCAATAACAAGTTCAGAATTAAGAAACGTCTGTTACACATCACCATTATTGAATGTACTATAATTAATTCAAGTATGGCATATAAACTAGCAAAGCCTACAACGACCATTCCTTTTAGCCTATTCAATTCTTAAAATGGATGCAAAGAAGCCCTGAAGAAGAATAACTAAAAAGCGACGGATAAAGAGTAATGATTCACAATTGATGGGACCTATGCCCCCAGGAAAAAAATTAAAAATGATAATATATAAAAAGTATAGAAAAACTGGTAACAAATGGTATCAGGCCGGACCTGGTAATGATACTGCATTTCATTACAACGATCAGAGAAACATGGCGACACACGCATTCCTGTTCCACTAAGTGAATTAATCTAAAGTTAATCAATTTCAATCGAGCCGCTCTTACGCCGCTGAAGCGCAGCATGAATCTCGCAGGAGCGTGGGAGGATTGCCTTGGCATTGAGGGAAAGATGTGGTGACAGCAATGACGCACGTCCGGACTGAATTTATCTGCGGAAGAGAGCGCGTGGGAGAGGCGAAGGCAAAACGCAAAGAGTTCATGAAAGTTTGAAGGGTAGTATGGATACGAAAATCGGATATAGCCTTGAGAACGCGGACGGCTTTAAAGCAATTTTTATTTTCACCCCCGACTCACATAGATATCCCAGAATATTTTACTAGCTAAAACAAGTTCTTTATACTTACAATGGACGTTTGAATAGTCTTTGATCGTTTTATGGCGAATTAAAGGAGATCGGAGACAGATTGGGCTGACAAAGATTTCAGTGGTAAATTGACTTAATTTAATATCTACCAGGCAATACACAGCGTCACATAACTCCAATAAAATTCTGATTTTCACATTGATGTTATAACATTTACATTTTCATGTTATTCTGTGAGCCTACTGAGTGGTTTGTAGCACGCATTGTAGCAACACCGTCTATGGGAAAAGATCTGTCACGAAGATCACGAAAACGGATTTAAAAGAAGGAAAGGACAAAAGTGACCAGTATATAATAATAATAAGGAATTTATTCCACGACAACAAGTTAAACATGAGTTATTACATAAATAAACAACAAAACTGCCTGGAATTTAGGTACCCCATTGGGAATTCCCGCTTTGGGGTACCGACTGAATCATTTACTAACAGCTGTCATCTCTTCGATGGCGTGTTGGCACATTAAAAAGAAGAGTAGAAAAAATATGTTTTTTTGTATGTTGACTCCCCAGCTGATAATACCACATAATTACATTTATGTTTTACAATAAAAGAAAACTTACATTGAAAAAATGTCATTGTCGCAAAATTTGACCGCCCCTGGGTATTCCATCAGCTGAGAGGGAATTTCCTGGACGATCACTGACCTAAATTCCATTTCTTTGGCCATTTGAAAACTTTGCAGCATATTGCTCCTCTTTCCTCTCACCAAGACCCACATGTTCCTCATACTCAATGTCCCTTTAAGGGCAGCGGGTACTTTTCGAAAATGAACACAGAAGTTCGCCAATATAGAGAAAAGTTGCTCAAAATAGCTATGAAGGTGATAGAAGGGGAGGTACCAAATTCAAGTGGACTGCGGACCCATGCGGAAAAAACGGTGAACGCCGTAAAGGGGCCACTAGGATGACGTTAGAAATCCTATTCGATCATCAGGTTATATAAATTCTATGAATCTTTATCTGAATTCTCTTTAGATAAAATATAAACCTAATTTAAATTATACATCCTTTCTATACTTGGCTACGGTTCTACAATTACGATAAAATTTTTAAGGCACTTGAGTGTTTGTGTTCGTCTGATGTTGCAGTTATTCCCGCCGCATGTACTGTATTCGGGGTAGTAAAGATAAATAAAAAACATAAACAGAAAATTCACGGAGAATGGCCAGTTTAAGAAGCTTTCACCGCGAAGTGACTCGTAGCCATTTTCTGTCAACTGACAAAAATTGTGTCCTTTGCACCTTTGCATCGCATCTTTCCGAACTATTTTCTGCAGCAAGCTGAACATGAATCTACATGATGCTGAATACGAGAGTAAATGAAGCGTAGAAAAATAGTTCTCAAATGTTAGTGTTTCAGTTATTAACAAATAACTTCAAAATGCCTTCGTTCGGTAGAAAAAGGACTGCAGTCGGCACCTATTACTGAAAAGTGTTTATTAAAAATACATTCTCCGATTTATCTGCTGATTTAGAGTATTTTTTTGGAAGCCAAAACCTTTCATTAGTTAAGGCAGTGTATTCAATAACGATGCAGTCGATAATGGGAAATCAGTGATTGCTTTGAATCACACAGTTGGGCGTTGGGGCCTCCTTAAGAGGAGCGGGTGAAAAGAAGGCTCGTAACGACGTGGAGAGACCAATTTGAGTTAATCTAACGAAAGTGCGAACGACATTGCCATGTTGCGACATATCCGCTCCTCAGCGTTCATTAGGCTGTTTGGCGACCCTTCAGTCGCCTGGGCTATCAAACATGAATTAATTAAAAGCGTTGGCTGCAGGCGTAACGGCAGTTACAGAGATCCATCCAACACTCTATCTCACCCTTGGATAACCATTTAATCGCATCGTGGTCTCCAACAAAATCTCAACTGGCCTGCGACGCTTTAATTTCTTACTTATTTTCTTTCTTGATAAAAGACCAAATAGGAGGTCGTACAGAACAAACTTGAACATGAGGCTTTCCATTGGCAAATATGTGAGCTCGGCAAAAGCTTGTTTAAGACTGTTGACCTTCTGAAGCCGATAACTGATGCCTTTGAAGAAAAAGAAACACGCCGTTTATTATACTTCGAAAAGATAGCCACGAAATCGGGTGAAATAGGTGGAGTAACCATTAGAATTTGCAGCATTAACGTCACTTTCGATTACAATAGGCTTACTTTCGCAATATTGGTTCTTTAACGCTGAAGATCTACCAGTAGACAAGTATATCACTCTATCAAAAGTGGATGTTTTTGTAAATAGCAAAGACATTAATTCCAAAAATAGATCAGTGCTCTTTGAAGTAATAGCAACGCTGAACTACTGCATACGCGAAACAACTTCCCACCAGGTAGCATTTATAAATAAAAGATGATCAGGTTAATGTGTTTTTTATTAGAATGGCTTCCCGTCCAGATGACTAGAATTTGATTCCCATTGGGCGATGATTTTCTAGTCGCTCCCTAAGCCTTCATTTTCCCGTTTTAGATAGAGCATGTGAACGTATACCCTGCTGGCATTTCTTCTTAATAGACACTCAAATACCGACGCTAGGTTCCTTGGCTGGCTTTTTCCACTCCCCAATTAATCTTTCCTGAACCAATCTGTACAAACTAGCACGAGATTTCCCCGCCGTCGATCGCTTCACCAAAAAACAGTAAGCCAGTAAATTACAAAATTCAGAGCGTGCGTATTCAGCTACATCAGAATCAGGGACGAGTTTATAAATTAGTTCATCGAATACAATATCCCTAGCCGAAAAACAGGAAAAGGAATATTATTTCATTTCGGTTAGGTATCTTGAACAGGTACGAAAAAGGATCTGACACCCATCACGGAAAGATTCAAATCGTGAACTCAAAAAGTCACAAGGAAAATCGCGCGCACTGTGCCCAACACTCCAAGTATGCAACTGGAGGGAAACATCCACTAGAAGTAGACCAGAATCTCCTAACCAGGGGGGTTAAATGAAATTTCATTTTTCTGTTTAAGGGTACTCTCTTAAACATTCTAGATAAAAATGCAAATTTCACGTCCGAATTTAAGATGGAATGCCTTCTTTTTCCTCTATTTTATAAATTGATCTTCTAAACGTATAATATCGCGTTTCGACGCTCTGATTTCTCTTAAAGATTTGTAATGATGAATTTAAATCTACACATTTGTAAGAATAAGTTAAATTTAGTAAAGAGTTTATGCAACATTTAATTTGCTGTAACATGTTTCTTTACATTTTTTTCATTTTTGCTAACTAATCATTTAAATTTGATTTTATAGATTTCTTTTGGTCACCTTCTCAGGTAATCTAAAATAAATTATTACTCTAAGGGATACAAGGACATATTATTTTTTGGGTGAGGGGTTATACGAAGGTTGTGAGCCACTGTATTAGGAATGGAATAGGTGTAGCTAGAACTCGGGCATTTTTCGTATCACAATCAGGTAACTATTAATTTTCGGATCACACGAGCTTCATTGTGGACACAAGTGGACACAGTTCATCATTAACACACGCACTACAGCACATGCAACACAGCATACAAATATATTGAAAAAATATGATTCGATAGCTACGTGTGAGATTTATTTCTCTCTAATCAACGAATCAATGAATGAAAACGAACAAAGGAGGAACGAACAATGAAAGAGAACGAAGTTCTCTTACTTTGTCCTTCCCTCCGCAATTTATTTTCTCATTTACTTCCTTTCCATAGCTTTTATTCTGATACCCCTAGTCATACTTCCGCAAGACTACGAAAGGCACTCAAGAGATGGAACTCAACGAAAGGAACTAGCAGAGAACAACCACGAGTGAAATATCTTCAAGGAAACGATATACGGGAGCCAAGAGAAGAAAACTAATGGCGGAAACTATAAAAAAATGAACATACCAAAGACAACATCCCATTCCACTACGAGGTGATAGGGATTCGTAAGATTCCTCGGCGATTTCTTCAAACCAATCTTTAAAATGACATCCATTGGTTATGATTCCTCATAATGCTTCCTGTGAGGGATTAACAGTCATAAAATAGCATCAGATGTTTTTACTTCTCGAGGAAGTCGGGAATAATCGATCCAACGGAATTTGACCTCCGTTACCCACATTCGCACCGAAAACATTTCCGCAGTCTCCGGTTTTTTCAACTTTTTTCTACCGGGGGAGAGTTATTAAAGTGCTTTCGGATTTGAAAATGTTTCCAAACATCGGGGGCCTGGAGCGAAATGAATTCCTCACACTATCTCCCGAGTTATCAAGAATTTTCGGAACCGGTCCACTTCCTCGATAAAAAAATAATCGTCAGGCCATTCAAGATTTCTCAATCACCGACCGAGGGAGTCCAGGAGGGAAGCGATTTTATGAAATGATTTTCTTTGAGAAATATCCCCTGAAAGATGACCTTTGATAAGAGAATGGCAGTACACCTGTTACGTACGAGGAAGGATATACACATAATTGAACAATCATTCCATGAGGTAGCTCAAGACAGTGTGGGCTCCAGCGCAAGCAATCAGCACCAAAGGCAAACCGATTGAGAGAGAGAGATAACAACTTCCACTAGCGATTATGCGAGAGGAATGGAAATTTTAAAGTAAATTTTAAGTACCCGAGAATTTTATGCAATTTGATTAACATTCATTTCACGGATTCTACCTAAGTGGTTCTCGATCCAAATTTCCATCGGAAGTCGCAGCGCTCTATCGATCAACCACGGGATCTGAAACGCCGGAAATGAATCGGGAACATACTAATGAGGACTACAGCGAGAAAGTTAAAACTGCGACACAGACCTAAAGCATGAATCACGAGCATGAGGGAAAAATAAGCATCACTCACTTATACTAACATAGCATTTCTGGAAGTGATCAAACGAGAGTTCCGAACTAAATTACAATAGCTATGTGGAAATAATGTTTTAAGATCAATGTAAAGAAAACCATGGTAACACGTAAACTTATCGGCAGCAAATACTCGCGCAAGAGAAAGAAATGAAACTGGGAAGAGCATTGCCGGTGATGGAAGGGCCAGGAAAGATGAGGTGAACAGAATAGCCATAGCAAATGAACCATTTTTAAAGTATATATTAACAGCCAATAATACACGTGAGAGTGGAAGGAAGCGCTTAATATAAGTATACATCTCTACTATGGAATTAAAGCCTGAACAATAACAGCAGCAGTGGAAAGAAAATTTTGATTAATGGAAACATGGTCTCAAAAATTGACGAAGGGCAAATGGATGGAAAATATAACCAATAATTAAGTCCCGAAAGAAGAGTTGGGGAGAAAAAAATGTTTTCTGAAAACTGGGAAGAGTATTGTCGGTGATGGAAGGACCAGGAAAGATGAGGTGAACAGAATAGTCATTGAAAATGAACCATTTTAAAAGTATATTAACAGCCAATAATACACGTGAGAGTGTAAGGAAGTGCTTAATTTAAGTATACATATCTAATAGGGAATTAAGGCCTGAACAATAACAGCAGCAGTGGAAAGAAAATGTTAATTTATGGAAACATGGTCTCAATAATTGACGGAATGCCAAATGGATGGAAAAGATAACCAATAATCTAGTCCCAAAAGAAGAGTTGGGGAAAAATTGTTTGCTGAAAACTCTAAGAAGAAATAAATAAAATCTGTGTAGGACATCAAAGTAAGAATTGTGAAAGAATAACATGTTCAGATGATAGGAGAGGAGAGCGGAGAACTGCAGGAAACAAGACTTTCGAGTGATGACTGAAGATGATTAATGTGCTAATAAGACAGGAAAACAGCATGAAATATCATTATAAAGTAATAGTAATGATTAAACTCATACCTGAACCACATGGAAATTCCCATATCATGTGAAGTCTGATAGCATTGCGAAGTAAATAATAAAAAGGTCTGCGAAACGATTAGTTTTCCACTAGCTTAAGCTGTCATCTTCGGTGGAAGTTAAGCCGCATTTGTATGTTATTCTCAAATAAAGGTTCGCTTTCTTTTCCCACTTCATTACTTCTTCGCTATTGAACAACCTGATTGCAAGTTGCCTAATTGAGACAGTTTCCCAATTTACATCTTCCGTCATCATAATTCAACAAGCATTTTTGAGCTTCAACACAAACATTCCTTTCCTAATAGCTTTTATACCACATCTTCATTTAAACACCCGAATGCAAATTCACTCGTTCGGTCTCCAATTATCCAAACTTCTTACCTCGCGTAACAACGATAAGGGACTGTTAAATGGTGTGGGTATATAACAACTTACACAGCACAACAACGGGTTTACTTTCAGGTTAAACAGCAACAGCTTAGAACAGGAGTAAAACATAACTGTTTATACGCGGTTCAAACAATAAGTGTCCTTCAGTGCCCACAACAATTCTATTTCTCTATGCATATATCAGGTATTGTTAGCTCTCGGTCACCTGCAACTTTGTATGTGAAATTCCAAAAATCGTCCACCATAAGGCTGAAAACTAACACACCCATAAAAAAATTTCCAAAAACATTGACTCATTCGCTATATCTCAAATCTGTGCACAGCCAACGCCAAAATACTAATATGTGGATTATATGATATTACAGCTCCGGCTATACTTTAGAGCCGAGAAATATTTAGATATTGGTCAGCATATTTAATGTCAGAGCGATATATAAGTAATAAGTATGCATTCTGAGTGTGTTCCTTCATTAGCGTGACTGATACAAAACTGCTTCCATTTATCTGTATGAAGAATGAAATTTACACTTATTACAACACCGAACTTAATATACTCCCTTTAAAAAATTTTGCAGTATGAAGCTATTTCTTTATTTCATTCAATCTTATGTACACCAGAAGCCACAATTACTGCCGACATTATGTTCTAATGGGTGCCTGTGCAGTGCATACCGTAGCACCATTTCTTGACTCCTTAATGATTAGAAAGCTAGGTATTTTATTGCTATCCTTAATGTCAGATCCATCAACACGCAACTTGAGTCAAGAAATCTGCAGATAAGAAAAAAACCAATTGATTGAGAGCAAGATAGTCTTGGAAACGAAATGACAAATTCGTGTTTCCCTATGCCTCACATGAAAGAGATTCAATCACCCCGATAAGGATTTACTTCGGAACAGCAAATGATGAGGGGAAAAAATATTCTTGGGCATATAATCAAGATTACGCGAGAATTTTTTTGCGATAAGGAATACAAGCATTGAAAGTAGTTTCCAAAGCGAATACCCGAATCAAAGAAAGTTAGAAACGCCTCATTTTTGTTCACGCCGTTTAAACAAAATTCTCTCCACTTGAGACATGCATCAGTCCTAGGAATGCAAAATTAACAATCTAAATATCCAGGAATGTTGATAAATATATTTTTCAGAGTAAAAGCTTTTTCCAGCCAAATGAGCAGGTCGATGTACCATTTTTATTGAACTTTCTAGTTTTTACTTTATATACTGAATAATATTCTGATCACTTTAAGTTGGGTTGAGGTAGGTAAAGTATTTTCTTACCATTACATTTCATCAAAAAATTCCATCAGTTCACAATTTTTTTGCAGAAATGCCTTTTATCTCTGGCAGATACGAATACAATTTTTGCCACATGAATTCACTATGGCCTATGTATGAACAAATATGAATAGAAGGCGAAGGTGGATGTTAGAAGGAGTTAGAAAGGATGAATAGAGTACTTGTTGAGGGATGAAATTATGTCAAAGAGGGAGATGGAAGGGAAAATGCTGGGGCAGAGTAGAAGAGGAAGGAAGATGGAAGAAATTTTGGACGACTGAGAGAGATGCAGAGGGTTCAAAGAATTGAAGAAAGACCTGATGGGGAATATATCACGCACAAGTGATGTTCTAGAAATGAGGAAGTTAGGGTATGAACAGCCTAAAAACCCAACGAAGAGCTCTTTTAATTTTGTGATAAATTAAACACAAATATCAGATAAAAATTCACGAACACTAACTCTCTTTTTTCACTCATAATAAATTGATTTCATAATAATATTCCGCTCTTTCAATTATTATAGCCTTGCATATACTGACAAGCAAAAAAGCTAGAAAAAAATGCGAAGGTTACTCAATTTTTGAGTAAGATTTGTTTTCGATCTCAGGAGGGAAATGCACATGTCTCAGCATATGTTTATTCTCGGCTAGCAATCAGCATTTGTGATCCAAAGATATGCCCATTAAGAAAGAGCCTTCCTCTTTAATTATATTCCGGGAAGGTAATCCCGAATTACTTCACTAAAATATTTACATTAAGGTCCAAAATCACCCATTCGACATCTCGCACGCAGCCATGTTGTTTTACACGACCTGATCCCCCGAACAAATATTTATCTTAAATCTTTCATAATAGCCGCCTCCAAAAACTTATCACCAAAACCTAATAAGCACGGTTTCCATACTTACCTGAAAAGAAAATTCGTACATGTCTCTCTTATACACACAGTTGGTGGGATATTCTAATGTACCACTCAACTCTCTATAACACTAGTGAATTGCATACACAACATTGTATTGAATTTTACCTCCTTTTTGAGCCAAAAATCAAATTTTGTACCTAATTTTGCTCCTTGGGAGACTCTTAGGGCAGAATAATGAAATATGTTCAGGTATTTTAAGAATACTCCATTTTCATCTTCCGGTCAATGAAGCTTCCAGTTTACTAAAACAAAAATTAGAAATTTGTTGGCTTTAGCATATGAACAACCCGTTTGCGTCCCATAACGATGGGATTTTGAAGCATAAATGACGTGTGTTAAGGACAGAATATAAGACCCTCTATCTCACTTTAATTTATACATTCTGCAAGTGATTTCAAGTGTAACATCTGGAAAAATGACAAATAATAGTGGAATTCTGCTGAAGCTATCAGGCGTAGGACTCGTTTTCACAATTAAAAGTACAAGTACGAAATAAATTAAGTAAATTTCGTTGGTGGTTTCCGGCGATACGTCGTGGAGTTTGCTAAAAATTTTGAATGAATAGGGTAAACTTTATTTTTCCACAATGAATTTACTGACTTACGACCGTGGTTTCGACGATTAATGTCATCATCAGGATGACGTTAATCCTGATGATGACGTTAATCTTCGAAACCATGGTTGTAAGTCATTAAATTCATTGTGGAAAAACAAAGTTTACCCTATTAACAAACCGTACGGTTTCAGGGTGAATAATGTAGAATTTTCCCATGCTAGAAAAGAAAAACTATGCAAATAGAAAATATAAAAACTATGCACATTATGTCACCTGAAGATAATACCATAATGATGCACCTGAAGATGACATAATGTGTTGAAACCCGGGTCGTGTATTAAATTTTCTCTAAGTGGAATTTGCATAGTGTTTCCTTTCTTTTCTAACAAATTTTGCCCTATTTATTCAAAATAAGTAAATTTCATTTCTCGGGGCTACCATCGTGATCCTCCACACCAGACTGAACAGCCGAGTTAGAGAGATGAAGTCGATGTATGAATCCATCAGGTATATTTCCGAGGATATCTCGCCTCCGCGTCGGTCGCCACAGGCCACCGATCATTCCTGCACGCTTGGATTGTTCAGGTACAACGGGGGACTTGTTCCGCCCCTGGAATGAGTGACGGAAGAAGGGTGCTCACGCATTGGTAACGTAGCAACGGAGACCGCCAAGCAGATCCGCGCATACATAGACGCGGCAATTAATCACCAATGAGGAACTAATGTTATGCGGTGAAAGCAAGCAAGTTCCCGCCAAGGACTTCCGGTTCGCTGGCTTGTGATCATCGTTTTCGGAAAAAAATGAACACAGTTTTCTGGCACGATTCCCACTGCAAGGAATTTGAAGTTCGCATCGCAATATGAATGTTTTCTTGACCAGCACAGGACCAAATGTGCTAGCCAGTGCTAGGTACAGAGTACAGAATTCAGTATGATTGGGGATCGGGTTGGTGTGGTGGCTAGAGCACTGGCTGACCATACGGACGGCCAGGGTTCAAATCCCTACAGAGGAGGTTTTTCAGAGGAAACCCGATTCCTACTTGAGAGGGCACTTCAAGTGCAGTAGCGTGCGTGTCCTGTGGAGGGCACTTCAAGTACAGTACTCCGTCTGTCGGATGAGACGTTAAACCGTGGTCCCCTTGGCGCCTATCGTCAAGAACAGGCTAATGCCGACGCCAGGTTTCTATCACCCTTCCTCCCTTACCTGTCCCCTATGGCGCAAATGACCTTAGCTGTCCGTCGCCTCCCCAAATATCCAATCCAATTCAGTATGATTTGAGATGTCCGAGAAGGTTTAGCGCGATTACTGAACTGGTACGAACGAGGAAGCGTTGATTTTTATTTACATGGTAGAGCATCTCTTATAATTTTAACTTTTAGCAATTATGGCAGCTAAAGATCCTAAATTTATTTATTTTTGAAGAGAGACCCAGTGTCGGCCTTAATGAAAGTATGTGCAGTTGTTCGTTCCATACGACGGAATGATTGCTACTCACAGAGTACTCCCAAAAGCGCGGGATTCGCTACTCCTCACTCAATACAACAAACGATGTGATGGTTCCTTAGAGCCTACAATTTTGCTCAGTTTCAAGTCAATTTCCCTCAATGTTGGGCAGCAACACTATACTAAATCATATATGCCTGCTACATGAATGAACCAGGGTGAACATGAGAAAAATTCTAGCGTTTTAATGTTATTGTGTGCGCGTATATGAATTGCCGAAGGATAATATTAGGATAGAAAGCTAAGTATGTACACATTATAAATAAGAGTCCCGGCCGATTCTGAGCTGGATTATTTGAGAAACGTAATCATAAATAAATAAAATTCTACAAAACTTAAAATATACAAAACAGGAAATTCAAGATCATCAATTTGAAACATTATAATTTTATTTCCAAATTGATAAGCTCTAAAATAAGGTCTATTTCCTCGCTCCATGACAATTCGAAGCAGAGGCATTAAGTAGACATGATTCAAGACATGCATTTTCGGCAAAAAATTAAGTATCTACCCATAAATCTAAAAAAAATTCTTGCTCAGAACTGTTTCATTGTATTTCGTTTGGGGTCATGCGCTACTCATTCACAGAGTATAAGTTGGAGACCCCGAGGGAGTATCAGAATCCCAACATCTCGTTCGTGCTACTGAACAGCCGTTTTATCAGGCCTCCTCTGTATTTGACGTAATTTTCACTGTAAATCCAATCACACATCAGACGGAGTATTAAAAAGCCATTTGTTAAAAACAGCCATCAATATCGTTACACCTGGGTGCTTAATTGCGCAATTGGATGTACAAAAATTGCGAAAAGCGAGCACGAAATTAAAGTAGGGGCTGCAATCATACCATCGCACAAGCATCCGTCTCTTCATCGCCTTACATGGTGCCATTATTTCTAGGGCACATTCATGCATGCATCAGATTGTGCGATTAATTGAAAGTTCCTCGTGTAAAACGACCTTTAAAAAACATCTCTCACTCACCTAAATCGACGACAGCGACTCCGACTCCCTCTGCGCGCGCTGTCGCGGAACTACGCCGCGACCTTCACGGCCGATCGCTGGCAAGCGGGGCAATCCGACAGCGGAGACGACTTGTCAGGGAAGCGAAGTGGAGGAGAAACGTGTGTGGGTGCAGGAACGGTTGACGTTGCTGGAGGGGAGGGCAGAGCACTGGGGGGGGGGAGGGGGTTGAGACGTAGGTTTGTCATCCAAACATCACTTCGAGTCACTTTCCTCCGGATGCACGAAAAGTGGTCACTTCTTTAGCAAACGGATCAGTTAGCACCGCAAGAATCTCGAATTCTAATGATGAGCACACATCCTGAAACAAAGGAAAGAGATAGATGAGAAATATTGTTCTATTATTTAAAATATTTAACAGATTTCGACTGAATTGTTTCCCTCAACTAGAATTAAATTAAAAATACAGGAGGAGGCAAAGCAGGTTCATGTGATAGGTAATGAAGGGCGAAGGTTGTTGAAGGTGGAATTGCAGTGTTAATTCTTCCACCCGTGATTAAAGAGGAGGCTGACATATACCAAGGTATCACACCGAGTAAAAAATCACAGATAAACATATGCTTTTCGATTAAATTTCGAATTCGTCGCCATAAGCCTAAGTCATAGCAATTAAGGTAGTCCGAGTCAGATAGTTCCATAGTCATAATAGAGACCATATTCGAATTATACGTTTAAATTTCACTAGCTGTAGGACACATCAATTAATTATTGCTATATTAATGGTGAAATAATATAGTTTTATATGACAGATTTTGTGAGTAATTAAATAAAAATATCTACATAAGTCTTTAACTTG
The DNA here is from genome assembly GCA_963169105.1 of Ceriagrion tenellum. Lineage (NCBI taxonomy): Eukaryota > Metazoa > Arthropoda > Insecta > Odonata > Coenagrionidae > Ceriagrion > Ceriagrion tenellum. Next base: position 130,276,488 of record OY720637.1, read on the forward strand.
ACTCATTTTTTTGTCGCGGTGCGTATGAAACTCCTTCCAAAACTGTTTTTTGTGATACCCAAAAAACTATTGCGGTGACAATCTGATTAATTTTCAAAAATAGTTGGGAAAACATACAAACTACACGCTATTAGTTTTTTTACGACATCTAAGAGTTATAAATTCCTCATTTTTAATGTAAGGTCTCTCTGTAGTGCATACACGTACCATTCCCATGTAAAAGAGCTGGTATTTTTTGGCAAATAACTCCGATTGGATTGGATATTTGGGGAGGCGACCGACGGCTAATAACTCCGAAAGTAATGCGGGAGGGGGTTAAATTTTTTGTAGCATTAGAAGTGTGAGATAGTTTTCTTTAAAATGAGAGAAAATTCATTGCTTTCTAGGTAAAATGATATTTCGCTCAAACTACCTTATGGCGAAAATTTTAAAATATAACTCCTGCAACATGTTATTACCTTGGTGGTCAACAAATTTCCACCGAATGAACAGGTGTACTTAGTTGAAATGTGAGCCAAAAGTTTTTTTCGACATACTTTTTTCGACTGAAAAGTTAGCAAAAATGTGCACTCTAAGGTTCAAGATTACCGCTCCACCACTTTAAAAGCAGTACCATATAGCACCAAGATAAATATTGAGATTTCCACTGCAGAAAAACAAATCCATCGCCGGGATTCAAACCCAAAGCCCTTGGGAATGGAGACCAGCACTCTATCCACGCCAGTACCAGTACCATATCAACCAGTACCATACCATACCACGCCAGTACCATATCAACGCCAGTAACCAAGGAATCCTGCATTCCATCCATTGCGTAAATGAGCGCAGTCGAAACAAGATTCAATGGCATCACACCTCAAATAATTCAGAAACGACCGAATTCACAAGCATGATCGATTTGGTAATAAGTCAGATTGAGAGAGACATTACTTCATATAAAATATGATGAAGCGGGCCTCAGATAAAATAAATAGAACTTATATTTCCGATAGTAACTCAATTTCTGTCACTTACCATTCCACTATTCGAGATGTTTGCCTAAAAAAATGAGGAAATGAGATATTTGAAAAATGAGGAATTCCAAGGAATATTTCACGTGAAAATTGAGAAGTGTATTTTTATGCATTTTTATGCATTTTTATGCTTAAAATAAATCAATCACTCACAACAGCACTTTTACGCAATATAAAAACAAAAGTGAGGTTTTGCAAGCGATTTCAGCGTACGGTGTGAAAAAATGAGTCAAATCATAACCTTATATTATTTTATTAATTACTGAGAATTCCAGTGATTTAAAACAAATCATCTTCGTCATCAATCCAACAATATTATTTCCATGCCTCCTGCAGGTGCTTACATTTAAAAATAAATTTGAATAGGGTCCCCGTAATGACTAGCAAAAAATTCTACCCAAATTACCTTAAAGAAAGTAATTTACATTTTTACCCAACAGGAGACACACCGAAGTCTAAATATTTAATTTAATATTCCGAATCAATACGTAAATCAAGGTTATGCAATGGACAAGACAAGGTATGAATATGCATAAGGCGTAATAACGATATTGTTACTGTTAAAAAAAACCAGGCGGGTACATATTGCATATTCATAGTTGACCCATTTAGTTCCACCTAACTTGCACGCACGTTTAACCTCGATCTTTGAATCTCCACCCTTTGAAAGTGTAAACGTCCCAGAAGATTTCGAAAGTTTCCCGGAGAAAGTCAATGCCATCTCCGGGAGTCGAAGAACGAGAACTGTTTCCTCATAGGGTGTAGCGAACACCTTCTCATCACACTTAAACCGACTTGAAACAAAGGAATGAGGCATAAGTTTCGAAAAGGACACGGCCTGCGCAAAATTTTGCGTAAATTAAATTGGTCTTCAGTTTTGTACTAAGGGAGTTGACCAAGTATGGCAACTCTGGGTGCATATCCGTATTATCTTTTGACGATATACTTGCTCTGCTCCCTATTTAACAACAAAATGACAACTAATTACATGCCATGATGTACCATGCTACGGAAGGGCGTGTGGCAAGAAACGCATCCTATGTCATCGAAGTATTTTAAATGTGTGTCATGTACCATAAGATTACGTGTTAAAATACCATAAAATTTTCAAGGAAATGATCTGCAATGCAATTTTTTTGTCTTTTATCGATCCATATTACTATTGGTACAGGTATGAAAAGTTTCACGCAGATCTGTAGATCAGCGAAAATCTCTTCAATCATCGTCAGTCCTCTTCAGTAAATCCTGAAGTCGTGGTTTTGAGTTCCATTTTCTTCAAGCGTCTAGTAAAGTACCTTTCCTAGAAAGCTATCCACGACTTAAAACATTTAATCTTCTACATCTACATCCACATACTACCCTGCGAGCCCCCGCATGGGCGTGTGGCAGGGTGTGTTAGGACACCAGCCGAGTAAAGATTTTGGGAGGTGAAGTGGGTACGTATATTAAGGGAGTGTATTTAGTGGAGCTCAGTTTTTATTGTGGTAGCTTATTGTGCGCGGAAAAAGACGAGATTTTGTACCTATCTGCTCGGTAATGTATCTCTCTTATTTTATCGCTTCTGTTAGACCTAGAGATATATAGTGAGGCGTCATGATAATATTGCCTGTTTCGCTCTGAAACACACCAGTTCTGAATTTCTCAAGCAACCTAAGCCTACCGCGTAGCTTCCGAGTCTCTAGGGACTCCCACCTTAATCTCTCTAAAAGTTGTGAGACACTATATTTTCACTTGTAGCAGTTTTTAACGAAGCATACAGACTTTCTTTGTATTTTATTATTTTTGTTTGGTTAAATCTTTATGATCAGGGTCCCAAATGCTCGCGGCGTATTCCAGGTGTTGCCCCAACAAAGAGAAGTAGTATTTTCTATGCTTGGAGAAAAACGTCCATTCCCCCAGAGAAAATATTTGAATTTCATTATATCAAGAAGTGAAAAATTGTTTCACTACAACAGGAAAAAACTGCAAGCAAGGAGTCAAAATCGTCAAAGTATATGGTAATATAAAGTGCTGATTGGATGGTTAAATCGATTGTCCACCAAATTAATAGACAGACACCTGGAAAACCTTTAAAAAAGGCGTGAAAACAGTTCTGCTAGAGATAATTTCCCCTGATATTTTATGCATCTGCCCGCCGCAAAAAGTTAGTAAAACTTGGTAAAAGTTAGAATTTTTCATTTCATCTGAGAGAGAGTGAAATTATTTATGCGAATAAATGATTAAAAAATGCTGAAATATGATTTTAATACCTGAAAATAAAAGCTCCGGTTCTAATCCTATATCAACGTGAATTCTCCCCAGCAATTCGATGCCTGATAATGTTATTGGAAAAACAGGAGCGGAAGTTTTTTTGGGGGCGAAAGTTTATCCCGATTAGGGAGCTCATATTGCTCTGCTCTTCTTCCAATGAGTTTAACCTGCACTTCCTGAAGTTTCCGCTAGCCTACATGGACGGTATCAATGAGTGAATCCATTTCCTTCTCTGAAGTACCTGTGCCTCCCACAGAATAATTGCGATGGCCCTGAAGAGCTTCCCATGGGATTTGACCAGAGAGAGGAAAGGAAAGAGACGAGCCAAAACTCCTGAGTACATTCAGAGAAACCAATGGCGGTAATATTTTCTATGAAATCAGCCATGGTGTTCGTATGTTCCAGCCTGGCCAATGGCGCACAGATGAGTGAAAATGGTATATTCTTAGATAGAAAAGATTACTTGAAAGTATTACCGAGAACATCACACAAAAGTTTGACGCTTTGGACTATGATCCAAAGTGTATGGGCTCCTACCTGTTTCTAGCGGATGAAAAAACGCTACGCTTTGCGTGTAGAAATGCACCTTGATATGGACTGATAACACTGCTATGATATTTCCTTTGTAGTTTCCTCAAGCCAGCAAAAATTAACAAGAAAATTGTGAATCACCTGAAAAATTGCCGGGCTCAGAGATTTTGTGGTACCGTCTGTAATTAGACTGACTTCTTTCTCATGCTCCAAGGTCATGGCGATTATGAATAGGTTTAAAAAAAATATTCTTCAAAAATCACTGAGGAGACGGCAAAGATTTAAAGCCTTGTTCCGAATGCAATTGTTCCGAGCATGACGGACGCGCACAACAATCGTTACATAATGAGCATAAGGAACACCACGACGATACATTTGTGAGTACCCTATGTGCCAATATTAGCAAAGGTGAAAAGAATTCCACTGATCCACTGAGAAAAGAATTCCACCTTTCACGCAAAAAAAGCAATCTCAACTTGAGCATAGGAAAATGAAATATATAAAGAACAAAAGAGCATGTTAGGAATTTTTAAATCGGTGTGGCAGCTTTGAGAAAAGGCGTTGCAGTAGTTGGGGAAATGTAAAGTCATTAAATTTTAAACAATGAAAAAGTTCTATAACGGAAAAACCCTACCGGCTCATGAAAACTCAATGTACTAAAAAATAAAGTTTATATATTATAAAATGAGAACATTACAATTTTAACCGAAATCAATCAAGTTCTTGAAAAAATTTGCAACCCTTTCACACCCTTGCAGTTAAACTGAACTCCATTAACGAGAAAACATTTATTATTAAAACTGCAAGTAGCGTAATAAAAAGCCTGATTAAATAATCGAAGACCTTATTGCTTTCATGTGATCTCATAATTCATATTTGTGGCCACTATCCCCAAGATCCATAAATTATGATTAGCATCAACGAAAATGAATGCGTAGCTTTAAAAACCAGTACAAATCTGAAGGGCATGGAAAAAATCATTCAGCGGGCATAAATTCTAATTCTTTGACAGAGGTGTGAATTTTTATGCTTTAAAAAGACTAACATACACCTCAATATTAACACAGGGGCATATTGTGACAGTGAACGAACCTTTTCGATGAAACGTACGGCAACGTGTCTCTCGTAATGGAGGGAATGCCTATGTGTGATGCACTGCGTTCCCTAGAGAGTGAATTTTATAACAGCTCAACGTTCGGATTTCCGAAGCGAACGGAAGGGATGAAAATTCTACGATTCCGGAGGGCAACGATTAAGAATGAAAGAGGAGTCATGGGACCGATTTCGGCGGCAGTCCCAGAAGATAAAGGGGAAACAGCAGCAAAGGCCTCCACCTCCATTATAGGTACTAATCGCAGATAAAAACAAACGCTTGAACGTTTTGCTCAATCGACTTCACAGGCCAACTTAACCGTTCTTTATTTCTCCAATCATTAGTATAATAGATACATCGAATTCTCTACACTTTTGAGCTCATTTCGGGGATATAATTCAAGTCAGCCCATTAGCTCCAAAATGTTATCACACTTTGTAGGTAAACTCTTCCGCCAACGGAAGAATTACAGGAAGATTACAAAACTCAACGTGGACTAGATTAGTACGATGTTCTTCGAACATTTTGGATAAGAATAACTTCAAAATTATAGAGATAACAATGGTTTATGAAGCGAAAGCTATGTAATTTCTGCTTTTTTGATCACCCATATCATATGCGAACTGGATTTTGATACTACAAAAGAGCATATTTAATTGACATTTGCGCGTCTTATGGCCCACTGCGCAGGCATTTAGCTGATGAATTGAAAGCTATGAGTTTAATATAAGTACATCATAAATAAATTTAGCAGGAGCCATTGCTTTCGTAACCTATCTCCCAGCAGTAATAGCTTTGAATTTATGCTCGTCTTTCCTATCGCTTCAGTTTATTTATGATTATCTTATGTTGAAATTTCTCACAAACATTATTAAAAACTAGCAAGAGTAAATAGACTCGTCGATCTTCGCATAATAAATTATTTATCAATTTATTAAGCCTTCAAACTGCTATTCACGAATCCGCCACAAATCGGTAATTTTCAGATCTCGTAATAAACGCGATTTCTTCAGGATTTTCACCATGTTTCTGTGCCATAAAAAACCCTACACCTTTTTTGCATTTAAATTATATTTTCCCGTGAGTCTTGACCAATGTTTTCCCCTCATTAACGATCAATACTTTTAACGTTTCTTCAATTTTGGAAAACCTTTGAATTATGCCCATTATCAGCGTCGATTAAAGTTGTATTAAATTTACAGGCATGATTCCTGCGAATGAAAAAGGAGTGAACCTAGGAATCCACCTTTTAAATGTAATTTTTAATTAACAATACCGATGAAGTGATTCGACCATAATGGGAAATTAATTATTTAAATTACGAAATGGTGATCTCGTCGAGTGCAAACACGAGGAAAATTGAAAGCTCATCGACCGGAAATCAAAAATGTCAAAGGTCATTCGTTGAATATCCACCCTTTTGAGGGAACGAAAGTAGTTCTTCTATTTGTTTTAGTAGCATTTAAATATTTTGATCCACTAAAATATATCAAATATACCAGCAATAGAGTAAACACACTACACAAACAGTTTTAATTATCACTCATCGTTAACTCAGGAAATAAAAACTAAAAAATCATAAATTTATTTCATATTGTAAACAAATACCGCATTAGGTGATCTTTCTGAAAACTAATCGGAAGCAGACGATCATATAAAGGAAAGAAGTTTTTTTTGAAAAGCTTCAAGGCAAAAACGCTTCTGGTGTGGAGTTGTGATTATGTTTTTGAAACTAGGAGAATATTTAAAACATGATATCACCTTTAATTGAACCATGTGACTTTAAAAAGTTTAATAACTGAATTATTCAGTAATTACCAATCCTTCTACGACCTCCACACATATTAGCTTTGATCAACGAATGAGAAAAAATACTCTGATTTATGAAAGTATTCAATGAACCATACGTTATGGAACATTACTCCAAAAAAGGCGTAATTTAACTTACGTGGTACATTACGGGGAAGTAGAGGTTTGGGAACGGATTGGTGAGGCGCATATATGTATATCACAACCTTTCCCAATCGTTTCGCGGTTTCTAATCTCGGCAGCGATGGGTTTTATTTATTCCGTGGGTTCACGATTTTTCAGGATATAATGTTTAATTGTGAACCAGAAGGCTATTTTTTTGTTTTAAGACTCTCGCAGCCTTTTTTTATTCGTGAATGATGTTTTCGGGCTATGCTGGGTGTCGTTCATTTTTTTTTAAACTCAACGTTTCGCTCCTACTGGAAGCGTCTTCAAGGGAATGAGAGATAAAAAAAATTCAGCTTGGTCTTTTATAGATGTCCGTTGCTCCATTGTTGGGCCGATTTGAATCGTGTGGGGTGAATTTAACCGCTGGGCTTTTGAAGGAGCCAGAAACCCCTTCCAAACCCGGCTAACGTGATATCCATCCTTCCTATTGAAATTGTTTTGCCTTTTGGCTATTTCTATGGCCTCACGTATTAAGCGCGGATGGTATTCTCGCGTCTCAGCCAAAACCCGTGTTTGGTCGAACGTTATCTCATGCCCAGGGCTCGAGGCGGGATGTTCGGCGACCGCTGATGTGTCCCATTTATACAGCTCCATCGCTCTCTTGTGCACACATCATCGGTGGCCGAACATTCCGCCTCGAGCCCTGGGCATGAGATAACGTTCGACCAAACACGGGTTTTGGCCAAGACGAGAGGATACCATCCGCGCATAATACTTGAGGCCATAGAAATAACCAAAAGGCCAAATAATTTCAATGGGGAGGATGGATATCACGTTATCCGGGTTTGGAAGGGGTTCCTGGCTCCTTCAAAAGCCCAACGGCTAAATTCACCAGTACACGATTCAAATCGGCCCAACAATGGAGCAACGGACAACGATGCTATATAAGACCAAGCTGAAGTTTTTGATCTCTCATTCACTTGAAGACGCTTCCAGTAGGAGGAGCGAAACGTTGAGATAAAAAAAATGAACGAAACGTAGTATAGCCCGAAAGCATCATTCACAGAACGCTATTTGCTGAAGCGAATGCGAGCGCTGGGTTTCTCTAATAACCAATTTATTCCATAAAATTATCCTTGATGAATCTCATACGTCTCAATTATTCTAAAATTGGTACAACACCAATTACAGCGTAAATCATATATACTGTACGCCAGTGAACCAAATTAGCGACATGTTCAAACGCCCCAACCTGTGACAGCCTGTTTGCTCGCGATAAGGATTTTCTCAAGTTCCTCGCGCTCGCATCTTTCACTCCTGCTACTACTCTTCCATTTCTGCGGTTTCAACACCACTTTCTCATATCGTCATCCCTGGACACTTCCTCAATTTATTCGTTCCAGAGTAATTTTTTCAGTCTTCTACGAGTCTCTGACGCCAGTATGAACATAACATTTTTTGACTCTTTCTCGCAACAAACTTAACCTTTTCACTTCTTCGCTCGAATCTTTATTCTGCCTTCTCCTTCATCTCGTCATACTACTCCTTAACTGCCGCCCCTCATCATCACATGCATAAAGTGAATACTTTTTCTTTGTATCCCACGTTTATCCAACATCCACCCCTTTAATTTGTAGGCATTAAGCCTGGCCCATTATCACCCGTTCCCAAGCCTTCCCCCGTTTCACATTCCTCTCTTCACCCGCCATACTGTACGTTCCCTGGTCAGTTCTTTACTGGATCCATCGAAAATTTCCCACCCCCACATCTCTACGCTTATTAATCATTCAATTCAACGCTCATTTAACTATCTTCTCTATTAATTTTTGTTACATCCTAACATAACAATTTCTTTTCGTTATCGATTCTTTCATACCTATTATTAACTCTTCATCTATTATTGTCCTATTTGTCAACTCTATTTTTCTGACGCCTTTCTTTCATAATGTCTTCTGGGTTTTTACTGATCACTCAAATGCATTATTAAAAACGTCTTCCGCCGATATACTCCGTGTAGACGCTCTCTTATCACTCAATTATCGGGTACATTACAGTGAACTTGGGGATACCTATTCATGTGGACTTGATATCGAGAGTGTTCCGCTGATGATTGGAGGAGGCTACTTCATCTATAGGTTGAGGAGTTCCGTTAATCATGATCCTTACATCCCCCACATGAGTGGATGAGTATCTCAAACCTTAGGGTTGAATTTTTCTTAATTTCCCTCACTACCTACTACTACTATTTTCCTACTACTTTATTTTTTTAAATACAAACACTTGCACGACACAAATTCGTTCTATTAACCCGACGCAGTCCTGACGTATCTGCGCGTAAAAGTTCGCCTGCTCTTAATTGTTGAATTTAAGTTAATACATCTGTGGTATTAGACGAGGCTTTTACCACCGTGGACTCTAATCCCGGACGATAATGCGGCGCTGAGTATCCACGTGGAGGTCGATTTTGTTAAAAAAAAAGATCGAGGGAAATGTTACGAATTACCTTCATTAACGGTCCTAATTAATTTGTCGACCCAAAATGCTCATTAATTCATGAGAGATTTATACGAGGCGTCCGTGGGCGGGGATGACATAATAATTCCGCGCATAATTCACTGGCGCCGTTCCTCTCTCCTCTCGTTTTTGGGCGCCGAAACCCAAAGTATGTCCCAGGAGGCAGCTGGAGGAGCGCATCGGCCATCCCACGCGAGTGTTTGACCTTCACGATTCTCTGGGACGAACGCGCCGAGGACGACCTCAAGTATACAACCCCCGCCAGAGATACATACACACACACGAACTTCCCCCCAACCCCTCGCTTCCCTCCTCCACCAAATGCGATTCTTCCTCCCCTACTAACTCCCCTCCCCCTCTTAGCGACCGACCGACCGCCTCAACGCTCTTATGACCTGGATACCGCGAGAAAAGAGCAGGAGGGGGGGGAAGTCGCGAGCAAAACCGGTCATCTGCCAGACAGTTCGCAAACCAGAGGCGCCGCCGTTTGTACCGCTGAGTCGCGCCGCCTCCCCTTAAGTATAGCGACCACAGTTGCCGTAAAAATAGTGCGGGCCTTCAGGAAGGACTCGAAATGACACTAGGTGACAAAATTTGATTTATTTTTTTGTTGATTTGTTGATAAAATGGACATATATGAAAGGAGTGTGTTTCGTTGGTTTGGCCACGTTGGGAAAATGGATGAGAGTCGAATAACAAAACAGATATATATAAGAGTGAAATGAATGGTGCGAGAGGGAGAGGTAGGCCGAGAAAGTTGTGGTTGAATGTGGTTGAGGAAATTCTTAGGAGGAGGAATATTAAGAGTCTTAAAAACAGGAGAGCGTGTATGAAGCAGTGTAAATAGAAGTATATGAAGCAAAAGAAGTTCACACGGATAGGTCAGTATGGAGGAAATTATTGACGCAGAATTATGTGTATAAATATGTATTTATGAGTGAAACTTTGTGACTATGCCTACCTCGGAAGGGAACGGTGTGATTGGTATGCATGTATGTTTTTGTTGATCGTATTTTTAGTATTTTTCACTTTATTTGGTGACGATGAAAACGGAAATAAAAGTAGTTTTTCCCAATTACCATTATTTGGAATGTGATTACGAATTTTTCAATTTCATACAGGCTACTGATATTACATGCTTAATGCAACTAGGGTCATACAGAAATATCTGACATTCTGCTATTAAAAATTATAGGAAACAGTGCAAAAATAATGAAGAACCCTGAATTTTCATACTACAAAAGTGTCATTTAAAAATGTACATCAGAGAGGCTTTTTCTCTCGTGTTCTTTTGGCCCTTCTGATCTTTCTACATCCCATACATAATTTCCTATCCCAGCACTGTCCTCAACGTACCTGATACCTTCTCTCCGCATGGTGAATGTACTGGAGAAAGCGTTCGCCTATTTCTCTATTTTAGCTCTTAAATTTGGTCTACGGAAATCAATGTGTCAAAATATCGTAAAGTACCGACACTTGAAAAATAGTAATGGCATATCCGAGTTCGACATGTTGCTATTATAAAAAAATACCAAGAAATAAGCATAAACAATTTATTGCTACGGGGGGTAATCTGACTCTGTGGCTACCAAATAGAGCGCCACCACCCCCGAGGGAGCAGAGCTTTATTACATGCTTTTAACTCGCATTTCATGGATCCATGGGTCCATGATTCAGGGTGTATACTGATATCCAAATTTCAAATTCCCTGACCTTTCCCTGACTTTCCCATGATGGATTTACCAATTTTCCTGAATGATCGCCAAAAGATCATCTATTATTGGAATATTTTTTTATGCTGAATTGAATATTCTACGGCAGCTTTGAAGTTCTAAATTTTCTAATCATCGTCTCGTATTTTTAGAACTGCAAGCATGTATTTACTATATGCTAGTGTTCTCCAGCTACTTCTCGACCTGAGTCTCGGAAGTTAAAAAAAAACGCGAGGTGAAATTTTCCGAACAACATAGCCTCGTATTCCTTGTGATGAGTGTTGCACATTGTGATCATGATTTTCAACACAACTAGGCATATATCGCAATAAGGATATACAAAAGGGATACATTGTACATCTGATTAACAACTGAATAAGTAAGATTTACAACTAATAAGATTCACAACTATTCCATGAATTAATTTATTATCCCATGCACGTCAGCGACGGACCTTAGTTATAGTTGGTGAAATAAAGGGCGGGAAAGACTGGCCGATAAACGAAATGGTAGAAAAATAATGCGGATTCCTATTCCAGTTTCTCCCTGACTGTAACGAGGATTCCCTGACTTTTCTAGAAATTCAAAATTCCTCGACAATTCCAGGTTTTCCCGGTTTTCTCTGACGATCGCCACCCTGTGATTACCACTTCATTTTACGCTACATACTTACCACTTCATTCGCTATAACTTTTGAATCTAGTTAGAATAGTGGTAAAGCATCCGACTTTCAGCCAGTGGGTCTATCATAGTCGTCGCATCGAGTCCACAACCAGGCGCATTTTATAGTAAACAGTCCTAGTGTAGGTATTTAGTCCTAGTTAATAAAATGTTAATAAACAACTTGTTGTTTTTAAAACATTTTACTAACTAGGACAAATAATAAAAAAATATAAATAATGTAAAAAGAATTTTTAAGCATGCTTTGCTAAAAATATTGTTAAAAAATCTCAAAAAAAAGAAATATCTTTAACATCGTACTAAAAAAGAAAAAATAATATTTTTTCAAGTGAATGAAAATTTAGCCTAGTACTGGAAAAGTTAAATAAAATTCAAGGAAACTAGCCACACAATGATCAGACCACAAAGAAAAGCGTAAAGCGCGACTTCATTTATATTTTGCACTTAAATTAATTTAAAGATTTTCTAGAAATTGTATATTGAATATCTCTATTCCATTGAATACCAAAATCTTCATATTTAATGAATTTATGTTGATATCGAATGTGAAAGAGCGCCCCACGCTATTCGTTGTGGTCATATGATGTGTGGCTAATTTCCTATAATTGAATTTAATTATTTCCAGTGCTAGGCTAAATTTTCATTCACTCGAGAAAATAATATTTTTTTCACTTTTAGTACGATGTAAAGGTATTTATTTTTCAGATTTTTAATGATTTTTTTAGAAACTTTTTTCATTATTTTTAGTAGTAGAGGCGCGAAAAGAAACAAGGGGGACAGGGTCCAGACCCAACGGTGAGCGTACATACATGTCCTGGGATGAATAAACTTATGAATCTTTTGGATTAGAAATAAAAACATACTGAATCGTAAATATATTTTATAGTTTAAAGATTTGGTCATGTAGTACATGATTTTAGAGCTTATGGTAAGTGGGCGCAGAGTGTAGATACGTCAAACAAAGTTGAGGCGGTGACTTGAAAAAGTTTGGGAAACATTGATGTAACGCCAACATTGAAGAAAGTCCGATTATTATCATTTAAGAAACCTACCGGCAGGGTGGGTTTATATGGAAGTCACTGAAAATTCCTTGGATTTTTACAAAAGGGGGACCCTATTAACCTATAATGTTTCTCGCTTAATCTCAGAGGACGAGCTACACTTCTTCACCCCATCCATAAAACTTATCCTCTTCCTCCCCCGCTTGCCCAACATCCATCCCTCTATCACGGCCCTAAGCAGCCCTCGAAACCTCATTACCTTTTTCAACCATCTTTTTTGCCTCCACCCAATCTCATTTAGAAATTTCATTATCCTCGCCAACCGTACAAGCACTGTCACATTCAAGAAGGCTCGATCTTCTTATTGATGAGTTTCCACAGCGTCTTTGCGTGTAGAAAAACTAGGAATATGACCTTTCCGGTGCTGTAGAGCATTTAAGAGTTCGTCCTATTTAATAGGGTAGTTGATAGGAATACATCCAATCAGTGAACACGTTATATGTAATTTGGGAAATAGAATCACGTGGGCCCAAGAATCCATGATGGGGTCTTTTTTTTAAATAAAACGATCGCGAAAAAATTGCTAACTTTTCGTTTTTTTCTAAGCTATATCCGTATAATTCAACTGTGCTTTAAACATTTCTCTAGCTTAATGGATGTTATTTTCCAGGCCAATGGAACCGAAGGCCACAAATAAACAAATATCCTCTCAGGCCCTTTCGTCGCTGGGCCGGTAGGAATAATAAAACGTGCAATGGTATTTTAATGACTATAGTGAAATGGTGAGTACATTTCATTAAGTTTTACTTTAGATGAACTGGCCGCCTAAAAAAACGGTATTTTATCAAACAAATTGGATAATGATGAAGAATACGAGTCTTCATATGGATCATAGACGGATGATTACACAAAATCATTGAAACTACGTAAAACTCATATTATGAACGCATCAAGAAGAACGTTACACTTTCTACCCTCATCGAATTTAGTAACACGTCTCATGGAAACATTTGATGATTGCATACCTTTCATAGCAGTAGTTTAATGAGGTCGTCGCCATTTGTTAAAAATACTTTAAATACCTGGCAACAATATAATATTTTTACAAACTTTCGACAGTTTATAAACCTAAGGAAAATTCGAACAACTAGCACATTATTGAATGGAGTAGAAATATTGAATCTACACATGTATTTGGAACCGCAACACATAATGTTCCCAATATTTCATTTAAACTTTTCGCGGAAACGGCACATTTTCTTATTTTTTCTATCGGCTGAAAATAATACTGCTAGAACTGTCAAGGAAAGGTTATCTCTTTAAAATCACATGCTGATTGCGTGGATGTTCCGTCGCTTTTTAGCCCTGAAGAAGTATTAAAACTCGCTCTTTTCGCGCACTATAAACGATCACAATAAAAACTGAGCACCGCTAAATACACATTCTATACACGTCACTATTTCTCCTCCAAAAACCTAATCCCTTCATCTTCACACGGCTGGTGTCCTCACATCCCCAGCCACACGCCCATTCGGCGGCTCGCGGGGTAATATGTAGATGTAGAAGAAGGTTTCTCAATGGGAACAGATCCTAGCAGGTTTATATAGATTCTTCAATACATGGAACATTCTTGATAATCAAGAGATGCGAAAATTAATGCTTGTGTAGTCCGGAACCGGATTGCAATTGAAATGCGTGGGTGCATCAGGTTCAGAGGAAAATTGCTGAGCAATTGAGTCCATATCATCCACTTTGCTTGAAAGAGACGAAAAAAAACACTCCTAAAGCGCACTAATGACTCTTAAAGTCTCCTCTCGACCGCGGTGGGATATCGCATATCCGCAACCTCTGAGTCGAAGGGAGAATGGGAACTCGCAAACCTGCTCCCTCTTTAACGGTTAATGTTTGCGCTGCCCACAAAAACCTACACGGACTCATTTTATGAGCGGGAAATTATAAGCTTTGCAGCCACGAGTAGAGCGAGGAAACCAATTTGTCTCTCTTGAGAATGTAAGGTCCCTGAGATCCACATTTGTCTTTGCCGCTAACGGGAAAAGAATTCCCAAGGCCGGGGTATAACGTGCAGCTAATTTTCAAAGAGATACCTGTAATCGCACGGAGGAACAGCTTTGCTCGCAAGCCTTCGTCTGCCCAGGCTTTGCCACGATGACCGAGAGTGGAATAACATTACTTACAGGGTAAAATCCCGAGGGAAGTGGGAAACTTTAAATGAGTACTGATTAATATAGCGAAGAATTCATTACCATACATATTAGCGACAGTGCCGCGCACAAAGAAAGATGAACCAGAAATCTATGATAAAAGATCAGTGTGAATACTTGGCCTGATTCACGTCGCAGTCTCATTCAAGCATTAGCTGCATTAGCAGTTCATTTTTATGGCAATTGCTTGACCAACAATGTACCTACGTCTTTCTTCATAACACCTTTAGCTGTCTGAAATCTGTTCTCTTCCAGGTAAACAAAAAAGCTGAGAGTGAATTCCTTTTCGTAGCATCCAATACAATATCTTCAATTAAATCAAGCATGATTCCTAAAAATCCTTTAATTTTACACTTGCTCTTCCATAAGTTGGTCATGGGATATACAATGGTAAATAAGATGCAGAGATGGAGTATCAATTCCAAAGCATTGCGTGAAGTATGCCGAAATATAAGAGAGAAACGAATACGAGTAGTCGTACATGGATTCGCGTCTAAAAATGTAGTTTGCTGCTGCAAAATTCGCAAATTTTCATAAGTATCCATGATTCATTACCATGCAATTACATACATCAATACAGTAAGACGTTACACAAATACGCAGCGAGAAAACTTAGAAAATTTTGGGAGCCGCCGCCATTTCCAGCAACGTGTTTATTTACAAGATGCTACCATTAAAATTGCACCACACTGTCAGAGTGACTATCGCATAAAGAAAGCGAAAGTTGAAAGTTATATTAGGTTTACACGTTTTGATGTCTTTCCACCATGGACAAAATTCAACATCTATCTCACTTGCCCAACATTTCACGCACGAATTACATATAAGCACCTATTGTTATTGCGATTGCTACTATCGTAGTATTCTCCTCTGAGTCCTCTGCAAGCATCAGGTTTCACTGCCGTCACATTGGCCAGAGACTTGAGAGGGTTGACTTAGATTCATAATAATTCATTAATATTCGTACGAACTACCATTTACTGCAAATTTAAATGAAAATGTGAAAAAATCCTCTCGGTTCTTACAGCAGCAAGCCCATACCTCCTTACACCATTTCTTTCCTTATCTATGCATACGCCCTATCTCTCAAATTCCCGTTTATAAAATCTATTCCCTTCCTTTCATTCCCCGCATTCCCAACCGCCAGTCCTCCCTCACAGTCTGTACACTTTCGTCCCTAATTACCCCTTCCTATCTGTCTCCTAAGAAATTCAACACAGCATCAAAGCAGCTGATAGATGTTTCTGGAGCATGAACAAACTACTGAGGAGTAAATTGCTTAGTAAACAAACAAAAATAAGGATCTATAAGACCCTATTACAACCCATGTTAACCTACGGGTCTGAAGTGTGGTCCCTAACAATGTCATCAAAAAGGAAACTAATAACATTCGAAAATAAAATCCTAAGACAGATCTTCGGATCAATCCATGAATGAGAAGGTTGGAGGGAAAGAAAAAAATAGAGAACTGAGAGAAGGCTATGCTGAACTAGGCATATTAGCCTTTATAAAATGCCAGCGTCTAAGATGGCTGGGCCATGTGCTAAGAAGAGGCACTGACAGTATAGTAAAACAAGTTTGGAAAGGTAAACCTGACGGGAGAAGACCTTTCGGAAGACCCAGACTCCGTTGGGAAGACCAGGTGGGAAAGGATCTGAAAAGACTCTAGGAGGAGCAGGGAAAGAGGCTGCTGAAGATAGAAAAGAGTGGAGGCGAATCGTTGGCGAGGCCAAAAACCATCTTGGGTTTGTGTGGCCACGGTAGTAAGCAAGAAAGTAATATATCTCCTTATCTCTCTCAACAGTTTCCCCTCCTCAACCACCAAGCTGAGTACTTCCTCTATCGTCTCCCATTCTGTGTATCGTATTTCCTCCATCCTTCTTTACATCGACAATTCAAACGCGGGCGGCCGGTTCTCATCCTATTTTCCCCGAGACCACCATTTTGCAACATACAAAGTTACACTTCATGTGTAACCCTTTACTATTTTTCCTTACACAAACTTAGGCAGACATTTCCCGTCGCGATCTCCCTCTTGTAGCCGAATGATTATTAGAGCGACATTATTCCCCTGTCTCCTCATAAAACTACAACAGCCAAGGAACTCATTCAATTGATACCCAATGTAACAACCCCACTTCAATTAAAACTTTTTTCCAAAACTGTAATTTTTTACTCTTGATCTCAAGCCATTTCATTCCGTGAGATTTGGAGGACATTTGGGCTCCGAGATAATCCGTCTGTTGCGCGGATGGGAAAATGAAAATAAATAAAACAACGGCATTGATACATGGAATAGTTCTGCATCCACTCATACACCTATAAAATTTTCTCTTTTCTACGGCGCAAAATGTTATTAAATTGAAAGTAAATCCATTATTTTCTTGGTTGTTTTTTTGCCGCTTTGCTTTGTGCTTGCGAAAAAAGTACATATCGGACGGCTTGAATAGAAAATCATCACTGCATAATTGGGACCTTACGCTCAATACGGTACACTGCGCTGGTCACTATGACCAAGGCCATAAAACATCCAACTGTTAGAGCGTTTTCGTAGATACATGTCATAAGTTCTTCAACTGGCATCACTAAAAGAAGCAGAATTCCATCGAGGAGGAATTGCTTTAGGAAATTCAGCATTACGCTAACGAAAAATATGGGTCGTTCTTTTCAAATCTATACTGAAATTCAAATCTCAATACCAAATCCAAGCTAAAAATTCATACTTCCAGACATTTCAACTTAATATTTACAGATAAAATTACACAAGTCCTAAACAGTGATCAAATAATCAGAAAGGTGTTCACTATTCAGATCCATTATCAAGATTTCATTCATTCTAAAGGAACTTCATGGCTTTGGTAGTTGAAAGACAGTCTGTGAGTCGCTTTTTACACTGAATTCCCGAAGTTCTTAAGGCATAAGACACGAAATGCAAAATCCAGCGTCAAAACTCCCAAACCGATTAAAAATATCATAAAAATAATCATTGATTTCGACGATGATTCCTAGAGTGAAGTTATTGTTGCGCCATGTGCCCCATCGATACGGATTCGGAGCTAAATAAAAAAGGAGTCGATGGATCGCCAACCACGCCCAAACATTACCCACGCCCCGTGCCAAGTCCTGCATTCCATGGAGCGAAGGCTGAGACAGCAGGCAGGAGCAGGGCGGACACATTTCGCCACCTGCCAACACGTGGACCACATAAAGACCGTTCGATATTTTTATAATACATCGTCGGACATGTTTCTATTTGATCTGTGCGGTACTAAACCGTAAAACCAAGGGACTAAAAACATACGAAAGAGAGAGATTTTTCAACAGTGATTCTTTTAACACACTATCTCACGATCAAATAACGGCAAAAAAAATGCACTTAGCAAGGGAAAGGATACACTATATATGTATATCAGTACGTTTCTAAAAATTCATTTTTTTGTTCGTTAAAATAAAATCGTTAAACAAAAAATATACAGAAAAAGTATTCATCAGATCGATGGTAATAATGCTGAGTATAATTAAGTTTATAAAGACAATTATTACATATAGTTCATGTCCATTGCCAACCGCATACACTTGAAAAATTTTCTAAGGGAAAAATACGCACGTCTTTCTTTTTCGAAGTGTATCAATATTATATTTTCATGAACATATATTTATGTGGATTACAAAGAAGAATTGTATTGAAAAATCCCAGGAATTATATTTCATAGATTTATTCAGCTATTCCCAAAACATTTTTCGTGTAACTGCACATAGAATGCATATCAGATGTACATTTTGAATTCATTCACATGCATTTCTATAAATAAATCTTTCACAATTTCTTTTACACCAAAGTTCAGCCTTAAGACAACCGCAATGCTAAGACTATATCGCATTGCTAAATGTATAGCCTCTATACTTTTATATATACAATTCCCACTCTTGTATTGGAATTTGAACTGGCAACCTTCCGGAGCCCGGAAGGGTGTTTCATCACGCTGTATTCGGCGGCTGGATTATGATAACATTCAACAGGATGTCATCAGAGAGAAGAGCGTTGAAATGATTTTTCCCGGCAACTTCACCTTTTCATTAGAGAAATATACCGGTTAAAGGCAGGTTTGATTGAAAATCTGAGATAATCCTCGCGATTTTCCTACTTGAAGGGTCCTACTTCTCTCTATAAATCGATTGTACGAAATATATGACATATCAAGTGTACAAAAAAAAACAAAAATTCGCGTGAAGAGCACTATTAGCGCCCCGTTCCCTCAGAGAATGACGATGTAATCAGAATTTTCCGAACCGCTACCGTAACTAGCAATCAATCAATTATTTCATGAGACACCAACGGAGATTTCTAGTTGACTCCAGAGATATTTTTTCATAGTTAGAAAGTAATTAACACTCCTATGAATGGCCTAAGTCATTCAGTGAGATGAAAATTGATAGAACGCGTCTGATTGTCGGAGATTAATCGGTAGAAGGACTTAAAAGCAAAGATTGCTAAAACCGCTACTACGTGTCACTAAACTTACTTCTTCGATTTTTCAAACACTAAAAATTAAACATATATCCATCACACCATTCGCAGTCGGATAAGGCGCAATCAAAGAGCTTAATCAAGTCTCTTTTAGTGATTATCTCAATGCACCCTATTTTTTCTAACCTGTTTAGCTTCTTAATGTACGATTATTGAAAAATAGAGGCAATAAACCGAAAAAAAACTGTCAAGAAAGTGTCAAGATTGAAATACTTCTTCCCAGAATTTCCAGCTAAAAACATATTAATATTTACAGAGCCAAACTCTATTTGAATTTATTAGTCATTAATTAATCTATAAGTGCCTGTCTAAGGACGCGAAAATCGCCAAAAAAATGTACGAAAGTGTACTTTCCCCACTTTGTTGTATGGTAGTGAAACATGGGTATGTCAGGAAAACATGTGAGTAGACTAAACGCCGTGGGTATGAGTTATTTGAGAAGTTTTTGCGGCGAAAGTAGGATGGATAGGTTCAGGAATGAGTAGGTAATAAATGAATATGGGTTAGATGCTTCAGTAATGGACATATATAAAAGGAGTGTGCTTCGTTGGTTTGGCCATGTTGAGAGAATGGATGAGAGTCGAATAACGAAACAGATATATAACAGTGAAATAAATTGTGCGAGAGGTAGAGGTGGGCCGAGAAAGTTGTGGATGAATGTGGTTGAGGAAATTCTTAGGAGGAGGAATATTAGGAGTCTAAAAATAGGAGGGCGTGTATGAAACAGTGCATGGGGGTAAACGAGGCGAAAGAGGTTTGCAAGGAAAGGTCAGTATGGAGGAAATTATTGAAGTATAGTTTGGTGTACAAATATGTATCTACGAGTGACACTTAGTGACTCTGCCTACCCCAGAAGGGAACGGCGTGAATGGTATGTATGTAATATTAAATGCCGACTCTGGGCTATATATTTCTTTAGTGCAGCTGAAACAAATGAATACATTTGAGAAAAACTTGCCCAATACATTGAGGAAATCCTCGAGACTATGAGCACACGATGATAAGCCATCCAAAAATACCGTTCAGACATAACGATATGTCTTATAATACACCTTCAGAAAGAAGGAAAGACAAACGAAAACTTTTAATAAGAGTATCACTCAATAGTAAAGCCAGAAGGAGAAGCTGCTTCATTTGTCCGTCCATTGCGTCCCAAGAGCGGCACAAGTCATCGTGAAGTGTAAAATGTATAGAGAATGATATAAATACTTAGATCATTTTATATACCACAAGAAGAGTTTTAGGATATGTTTTTTTATTTCATTCCGACGCAAAACGGCATTTGTATTCGGGTTGGGCAACTTTTTCCAGACCTTCCACCAAGTGAATAATCCGTCAAGTTCTTGAAACCGGTATTTCGATAGCCGTGAGTGCTCGTCGGATCGGACATTCCAATCTCATGAGTGACAAATCTCAATAAACATGAAACCACATATTCCTTTTCTAAGTGCTGTGCACCTAAGATTTTAAGGTTGCATATTTGATTGCTAATAAATCTCCTATGAGGATACTCCAGCATCGCATGCGGTCCTCATTATCTAATATACTATAAGTGTCTTAACACTTGGATAGAGAACCCCGGAGTCGTTTACATGATAAAACACTAAGTATCCATAAATATATTTTTCTATTCATAATGATATTCTTCGGGTATAGGAGGAGAAAAACATTAAACGGCCTCCTCATTTCTATTGCAAAATATATGCATGGCATTCATAATGCCCTCAAAGCTGCATTCAGAAAACGAATAAGGGCAAGAATACTAGAGGAAAAATTATAGTGCGTTAACTTAAGGTGACATAGGAGGATTTCATTTATTACACCAGCATCAGGGATAAGTTCAAGAAGACAACTTTTTAAAAATTTACTTACAAGAAAAGTATCCCGAGGTATCAACGCGTAGTATGTAAAAGAAATTTAAATTGACTCCTGGTCATTGCAAAAGAAATATTAGTAGCTGATCGTAGAACTCTTGCAAATTCTACCCCATTTTATTTATGATGAGAAAAACAAATTGTGGGAGCTAGTGTTTGATGTACATTATCGCATTATATATAGATGAAATGCTGCTGTGAGGAAAAATACCACCGTTTTATAAAATCCTAAATAGAATTCAGGAACAACCAATACGTTGATTAATTATCATTGCCTTCGCTTGACCGGTTAATAATGCAGAGAAATATTTGCACTTTCAGTTTGACGAGCGCTATTACCCTCTCGTTAAAAATATCGAAAAAGCATCAATCAGGCTCGTGCTTCAATTTGAAAAGGTTGTTTCAATCACCGCTCCTAGTAAAATAATTCATTTATAAGAGCTAATCATGTAAACTTCTCGAAGTCCTACGGCTTCAAGGCTGCTTAGAAGAGGTTTTTTTACAGGCATATTTTTCGAAATGGATCAAAATATCATGTCGTTCTAGCATTTGTGAAATATCTTAATGTATTACGCTTAAGCAACAGAAAATAATGCAGGCAGTCAAAGGACTGCAATATTTCTAAAATACGTGCTCGGAATATAAAATCTCTACTGCAAAAATTGACATTTTTTAGCGTTTCCTTACCAATTTTCCCTCAATCCTTTCCATAGACTTTCGCAAACTAAACTTAGACTCAAAAATGAGATGTTACAAGTACTTCAAGTACTCAAGGGTACAATTACATGAAGAGAGCATCTCATAATGTGGATCCATAAAATTAGGTCCACAACTAATTATTCCGCAAACATTGTTCATTTTTCTTTTCTATTTTATCGGGCGATTTTTGCGTGAGTATTCCCTTAGCCTTTCCTCGCCTTTTGACTGCCACTATAATGCACCGAGCGAATGACGGCGGATGGTTTGGCGCCTAATTACTGGAATCCGATTTGCTTCGGCCTCGCGGCTCGCCTCCGGCACGCAGTGTTACCCTGAAGGAATCCCGCGTATTCGGCAACGGATTGAGGGGCCTTGAATAGTTCCGAGGCGATACGGCGAAGTCCTGGAAACCTTCCGCCGCTTATCGATGTTTTCAGCACCGAAGAGGATGGCATTGGAATTTCGCACGTAATTTGATCTAGTCACGCCCACAAACCGCGAAACATGCGGGACAGGAGTATTTTCGGGAAGTTTACGAATTTCCAGAAAACCAAGAATTTCATTGATTATTCCGTTAATTTCTGATTGTTTTAGAGCAAGAATTTTGCATGATGCCAACCGCAAAGGCTTCGCCACCTCCGCTGCCTGACAAGACACCTCGTCTTACAATGCTAAGTCCCGCAGTAGGTATAATTCAACCAACTCTATAAATGAATTACATAGTGATTAGGGGCATAGATAGGCTGGTTTCCTATAGCCATTTGAACAGTATTTTTCACGCAACACCATGATGTGAACTACCTTCCGTCTAGCTGCTAACCTCCGACCTATCTGGCATGAGGTGCCAGGATCCATTATTTCTGCTTCCACAGGCCCATCTCTTGGGGTCATAGCCACACATGTTAGACGGAGTTCTTAAAGTTAAATGGCGCTCCATGTGTGACAACGAGCGGAATAATACCTATCCGATAGTCTACTGCATTGTTCGTCAGCCTTGGACGTCTAATTGAGAACTATTTGATGTCTGTTCATGTATGAACCTCTACTTGTGACATCGCCACAGCAGACGTTGGCTAGCATTGACACGCGGAACGAGTGGTCAGGCGCTTTCGCTGTACGTACTCTGTCAAACACACAAGTTTCCCTTAATGGATGAGATCTATCTTCGTTTTACTCGACGCTACGAGAATTTACTTTGTTTCTAACATGCTCAAGCCCTTCGAAGGGGCCAAGGTTGTAGTCTAAGGGATGAACCTTTTGCTAGTAACCGTGAATTTTAAGCCAAACTCAAGCAGCATATTACACCAGCGACAAACAACTGACTAGGGTAGGCATTTGGTGTGTTTTCCCTCAACTCCAAAAACACTTGCCATGGGAAACACAACTTCCTTACGCAATATTTCTCTTAAGTTCGCTTCATGCTATCACATCGCAATTAAGTTACAGGGCACATGTCACAAGGGTGTTCGGGGGAGCCTGGTGGCTTATACTGGCTTCGCATAAATAGGGCCCCAGTTAGAATCCTAGCAGTGGTAGAGATTTTTTAGTGGAAATCCCTATCTAAGTGCTCAGTGTGGAGCAATTCAAGCGCAATATTCCGTTCGATAGATAAGACGTAAAACTGGGGACCCTTCGGCGGCTAGGAAGACGAGATGAAAGTAGATCGTTAGCGTTTTAGAATTCAGTGAGGAGTAAGATTAAGCAGGTTCGACGGACAAAAAGGAAGATAATCAAAGAAGCACTTTACACATTTGGAAAGGAAATGTGGTTGCAGGAGGTTATAGGGAGAGGGGGCCGGGTGTTATCCGTAACATACGATTCATTCACGAGAAAAATTTGCACAGAGGGTAGGTAAGAATTAATAATGGAAAAGCAAAGGAAAGGTGGAAGTTATAGTTAGAGGTGAAGATGTGAGGAGTTATGCTGCACTGACAAGAATTAGGAGAAAACAGAGAAAGAACTAAGGTACACTAGGTGTTTTTCCACTTGGGATTTTTTATTTAAAGTATCCGAAGATGAAGCCTATGCATTGAAACTAGTCAAACCCTATAACAATTCTTGCGGAAAAATATCTGGTTTGATTTTCCTGCTGATGCAAACTGCTAGCCGTCCATTCTCGTGAGAAATTATCAAAAATAGCCATCTATACTTGGGACACTTATATTAGCAAGTGAAATAGCGGTATGAATATATTTGATCATGATCATGTAAACATTAGATGAATTTTCCTGGAGCAAACAATTTCTTTGATATTATTAATACACATTAATTAAACCACATTCGTGACAGCACGCTGCATTACCTCTCGAAAATAAAAACCTTTCATGAGATTAAGAGGTGATCTCACTGAAAGCAGATTGGTCATTGCATTACGTTTTACGGGCTCTATTATATAAACTAACATATTTAATAAACGGAGTGAGGACATTTGAGCGTGTCGATATGACGAGTACAACGCCCGCCAAGCTTCTAAGGGCAAAAACTTGTATCTTGCGAAATATGGACGAAATTCGCAGCGGGTTTCATCGATTAACAACGGGTTGAGGAAGGGCGTCGAATGCCCCTTGGGGAGAAAATATTTTCTCTGTCTCTTGCGGCACAAAACGGCAGCAATGAATTCCCTCATTTCGATCTCTAAGCGTGGTTCTACAAAATTACTGAGAAGGATGAATCGGAACGCTGTAATGCCTCTCGACAATGACATGTATCATGATGAAATGGTATAGGTGTACCCTTAGGTATAGGAGCAATAGCCTTAAGGTAGTTTGAGCGAAATATCATTTTGCCTAGAAATCAATGAATTTGGGCTCATTTTAAAGAAAAATATATCACCCTTCCATTGACACCAAAAATTCAACCCCTTACCGCATTACATTCCGAGATATTTGCTACAAAATACCAGCCCTTTTACTTGGAAAATGGTAAGTATTTCTCTAGAGAGACCTTATATTAAAAATGAGGCATTCCCTACATTTAGATCTCGTCAAAAAATCAAGAGTGTAGTTTGTGTTTTCTCAACTATTTTGGAAAATTAATCAAATTGTCACTGCAGTAAATTCTTCGAGATCACGATAAATCTTCCGTTTTGATGGAGTTTCAAACGTACCGCGTGAAAAAAATGAGTCAATTTAAAGACTTATTTAGATATTTTCATTTGATTACTTAAAATTTCAGTCGTATAATAGTATATTATTGCACCATTAATAATGTAATATTTAATTCGTGTGTCTCACAGCTGGTGAAATTAAAACGTACAGTGGCGGAAAAAATTAACGCAAAATTTTTCGCGCGCCAGAATGCGGCATTTTTTGGGACTTCTAGGAGCTGTACACACTCCAAAGACTGGCAACACTGAGGAAAACATCGTCTACCGCAAATATTTGAAATCCGCAATGGAGCTCACATTTGTCGGAGCCTAGAACTTAGTCATCAATTGCCTTATTTTTGAGCTTTCGTCTCATATTATTCGCACATTCAGTCACGGTGCATCGCTGTGTTTGCTTCAGCATGGTTATTACGTCGAATGATATCATTTATACAGAAAGACTGATTATAAAACATATTCACTATCCCACCCAATTCAGTATACAATATGCTAAAATCTTCATCTTCTACCACCAAGGGATATTTATTGTAGTCGACTTTCCGAGGACCTTTTTGAATGACGCGTACTGCGTCTGTTTCACCGAAATGATATAAATCGAGATTTATCCTCACCAAATGTCGATACAAAAAAGATTTAATTGAAATAAGTATAGTCTACGTGATGTAATTTGTCACGATTTTCCATTTGTAGATTGACGAGGTTCCTTTAACGGATATTTATTAAATTCAAAACGGATATTTATTAATGAATCGTTCTTGACCCAATATAAATATCGTCTTTAGTTCGTCAGAATGGGATTAAACTATGAAAACATACGTAAAATATAATTTCGCGAAATAAAAATAAATGTATGCTCGCATCGATACTGAATAATCTAGGCATATTTTCCCGATATTTCTTTCATCTTATCACAGGAAGCTTGGTGACGAGCTGTCCACTGTTACGCTTTATCTAGTAAATGCAGAATATACGAATAAACATTCAGAAAAGTTGGCCCAAATTAGGTGTAGTGATGGATAACATATGTATGATTGCATAATATCTTACATGCTTAGCTATAAATTCACCGCACATATGAAATTAACAAAAAGCCTTTTAAAAGACTTCAGTTTGGAGTAGAATATCATTAATGAAATACATTAATAGGTAAAGTTAATGTTGTAGCTGTCAGATGTATTTGGCTAGCTAAAGAGTGGTCCGTGTTCGATTTTTAATGAATGCAAATGAGCTTTTATATAAATTTTCTCATATTGCTAATATGAATGAATGTAATGTGTAGCAGCAATGACTGGCTGATAATATGTAATTTTTTAAATACAAAAGAGATAAAATATGCCGAATAAAAATAATTTTAATTGACCAGAAATTGAATGAAAAACTCAAAAATGTCTTGACCAGGGGTGGGATCACGGTTTTTTCTTCTTATGGTCATAATTGTCATCCAAATGGCAAGCCGCATTGGTAGGGCAATGCACAAGGTCCTGGGAGCGCACTCCACTGCTATGTAGTACCCGATCTTTCTTGATGATGATCACGTTTTCAAAATCATGAGCGTACTCCAACAATGTTATTATGAAGAACCATAATTGCGATTCAGGTTTGCAACCCAGTAACAACTACTGAGCTTTCTCGTGACAAGGCGAATTTATGATGATGTTTCGTATCCTTTCGGTGAATTTATTTGCGTCCGTATCCGTTACTGTGAACTAAGTTACCTTTAAAATGAGTGGTGGTATTGTCTACGAACGTTAAAAATAACTAAAGGATAGGAAAAAGCATACTACTCTCCCGGGAATACAAACAGAAAGGAGTAGTTCTCAGATTTCACCTCATCAGCCCAGACCATTCCAATCAAACGCCATTAGTTCCCATTATGCATGGGTTTGGAGGCCAGCCACCTTTAGTCTGAGTTAAAGCAACGAGCATTTTTGGAGGACTCTTGAGGATCCCTAGAGGTTTCCCCGTGTCGATACAAAGCTCCACCAATACTAATCCATTCAATATCGGAATGTATGAAGGGTGCATTATATTGATTTGGGAAATAGTATGCCTTTAATGAGAGCTTACTTTCCCCTTGTATTGCGGGAAATACCTTTTCTGCCGTAGATAATGTTTCGGACGCCAGGCGTTTAACTCACAGGAAAGAAGTGGTATTTGACTTCTCTTACGCCATTAAAAGTATTCGACGGGGACTTCAAATTTTTTCGAAGCGCGACGAGCCTTTTCTTTCTGGTGCAGCAAGTATTTGAAACCTGTGCGTTATTCACAACAACAAACCACCCCGACCATCACCACACGGAACTTGGCCAAGGTTTACTGATGACTACTTCATTGAGACGAGCGTCGATAGACGAACAAGCAGAGCGGACAGCGCAAGCCGAGATATTTTTCAAAGTTTTAGCGGCCTCTCCCAAAATTCTTGGAGGAAAAAAAGATCTTATTAGCCTTTAAGTATGCCTCATTTTTCTCCCAGGCGGAGGAATCGGATGATAGGTTTGTAAAAGGCAAAAACATCTGTCGAAAAATTACCCGAAGAGGTGTTGCGCCGTCAACTTTCACCCACTGAACTTTTATTTGGTGTTTAAAAGTAAAACTCCATGTCACAGAGACTTGGTTAGGAAATCGAGAATGGAGGGGGATGGATCGATTATAAGGCTAATAAACATCCACATTCTTTATGTAAATACCAGCATATTTCTCAATGATCAATTGCTGTGATCATGTGCGCACATTACTCAAATTGAGAGAATTACACATACATTTTACCTTTTCCCACTCGTTCTAAATAAAGCATTATAGTGTCCCTTTTCAACATCCGTTAAAATACTTTTCCACTAAGAGATGAAATTTATGACCCTGTAAAAAGTCTGTTAATATCTTCATGTGGGGGCTCTCACAACTTTAACTTCCATTGAAGCAATAATATTACGACACATTTGAAGAGGAATAGATTCTTTAGGAACGTAGCAATCGTATAATCTTTGATGGTGCACATTCCTAATTTGCACCCCATTGACTACTCTGCGGATTTATGAGTATACAAATGACCATAGGGAAAATATCTAATCACTGCTTATTTGCCACATGAAAAAGATGATTTTTAGTATTTTATCACTTTCATTGGGGAAGATACTCGATGCATTTTTGTCGTAGTATTACTTACGCATGGGTAAAAAAAATGCTCCTCATAAAATTTAACTCCGTAATTTTAGCCAAATATTTTTCACTGCGAATATGTCAAAAGGTATTTAAGTGATTCATTAATCTACGTTATCCTTTAAGTATTATTCTCCATCTTATAAGTTGAACTGTTGAACTACACGCTTAATGTATTGCTCTTAGCAAACCTAGAAAACAATGCTGGAAAGGCTACAAATACCGTTTTAAAGATATTTTGAAGAAAATTCCACCCTTGTTTGGTCTCTCACTCAGATAAGTAATCGGTATTTACAAGTTCGGCAGATAGAACCAAACTCTAATTCCTAATAAAAATAATTGCCCTATTTACTAAATCATTCCAAAGTAATTTAAAGGTGAATGTAGTACCAGGTAATTTCACTAAATCGAGTAACTGACACAATCAGAGATCCGGTCTATTCCCTCCTTCATGAATAGCTTTTCATCGAGTGGTGAATTGGCGAATGAGTGGATATGAGCATCATACGGCAGACAGGACGTAGAAATCAAGTGGGGCCGAGTACCCGAGAATGGGAAGTAAACATCTCATTCGACGACCAAGGAGACCGCTCTGATTCTTTTGCAAAGCCCGAATATATGTAAAACTTACACACTCATGGTTGAGGTCAATGTCCATTCCCTGGGCCTTCCGCGGATTCCTGCGAAGTTTTGGTTGCAATAAAGTCACATCACGTAGATCAATCATAAAGGCACTAAAAGAAGCCACGCCAGGATTTGAACCCCAGGCATACTTGGCCGCAGACGAACGCTCTCCCTCTAGGCTACTTCATCGATCAAGAGGAATCCGCGTCCAGTGGTTCTTACTACAAAACGAAAAAAGGGAATTCTAATGTTTCCTTTAAAAACTGGACCAAATAAAATGTTCTGGATAGTTGAAAGTAGTTTTCATACATTAAATAATATTACCTTAGGAGGAATTTAGAAATTTAAGTGTTTGAGACGACCTGTATGCACGAGGGCGGAAACTTACGTAGGGTTTTAAGTTATTGGGAATACTTTTAAAGAAAAATTTTCTCCACATGGAAACCATTCTATTCAACCAGATTTCCCATTATTTAACTTGAAATTCACAGGATATTACGCCAAAATGTTAATTGTAATGCATCATATTTCTCGGAAGTAGTTTGAGGCCTATTAAAACGACGTTCATCCACAGCTCTTCCCTGCACGCGGAAATACGTTTTATTGTAAGTGAATTTGATCTGGAGAATAAAAAATTTTTATGTCCCAACAAATAATGCTTTCATCGTATTGCTTCTTAAGTTTCAATCAAGAAAATCTTTTTACACGGTCCAAAGCTCTAAAAAATATGGTAATAATCTCTACATAATCAACTACGAATTTGGAACCTCGACTGAGTGCGGGTCGAAGCAAGCTCATCACGTTTATAACTCCTAGACGATCTCGCGAACGTAAACCTTATTAGTATGACTATTTACATGACACGTAAAATCGATATGTAATCATAGAGAGTTTGAATCTTCCCGGTTTCCATATCTTGTCTCATTGTTGTCAAGTTGTCGAAGGAAAAGCGATTTCAATTAGTTCCCGTGTACGCCGCATTCAGACGCCAATGAGTTTTGCGTTAATTTTTTCCGCCACTGTACAATTCGAATATTGTCTCCATTATGATTAGGAATCGATCTCGCTTGCACTACCTTAAACGGCAGTATCGCCTGAATTTGGAGCAATCCTAATAAATTATTGTTATTAGGGGAAGTGACCAACTAAGGTTAGCGGGGAACGGAATTCCTCTGCAACTCCCTCCTATTGCCAAGTTTCGAACCCAGGCCCTTGCCGAGTGATGCCACCAAGGCAATCAAATATATTCCCCTACACATCGCACATTTTTATGCGTAAAATTACTTAGGACTACTCAAGTAAAAAGATATCAGTGATGAATGGAATATAATTTAACATCAAGAAATGAAGATAATGACTAAAACTGATTTGAAATTTATTTTCACTTAATGAGTTTTCAAACGGCCCAACAAATCTGCACCCAGAGTTAGCATAGACATAAAAAAAACACTTTGGGTGATTTAGCATTTGGTATGAATAGCCCCACCTAACTAGAGGTAAGTACGAGTATTAGGAGTGATATCGTTCTTTTGTAATGGAAATGCAAATCTTATATCGACACATTTCCTCCGATCGACTTATGCATAGAAATGATATTGTAATATGACGAGCTAACTCGGTAAATTTTTCAAAACTTTCCATTCCCAGCTGATATTTTGTAGTTTGGGGCTACAAGACTTTCTGAAGCGATGTAGGGAATGTAGGGAAGCAGTAAGAAACGGCTCCTTATATGTACTCGAAGTGGTATCTATCCGTTCATAGCGAAAAACGATTACGTTAAGGCATTTGGCTCATTTTAATTCTATTTACGGTTCATTAAATTGCATCAACATGTACTGTTATCATGATTGCCTCGGTAATTATCCATGCAAACGCACGCTTTACTAAATAATCCTTCCCTTTAAGCTACAGGGCGTCCAATTCTCATTCCCTTGATCCTTCCGAAACAAGACTAGTCTGCCTTTCAAAGCCCTCTGAATATTAATGGTCTCGCTGAGACCAAATTTTCCACCTTGAGTGTGGCAGTCATCGTCGGGATAATGGTCGATTAAGTTCTTTAATATAGCGTGAAGTTATGACTAATTAAGTTGTTTATTCAAGTCATAGAAAGAGAAATAATTTTGCTGCGAAAACAATGCCTTGGCAATTGGTGGGCGATTAAAGAATGCTGCTAAAGGAAATTTGGAGGGAAAGTTGGTTGTTGGAACATGTAACGATGGGTGATGGGATGCTAAAGACCGTGACAGAAGGGAGGAAGTTGGGTAAACAGAAGAAAGAGAACAGGCCATGTGTATGGGATAAAATGAGCAAGGACATACCCTGAAGAATTACCTACATCATGAAAGGAGACATACGGCTGTAAAATGTATTCTGTTTAACACGTTCTTACAATACACATACCTTGACCGGTGGGTCTGACTTAAAAAACTACAACAATAATGATATCAGAGTAAACCAAAATTAATACTGGTATTCATGCATTTTGTAAAAGTTATGTCGATTCTGTGCCTTAGGAATGAGAGGTAGAAAGTATACTGAGATGAGAAGACACGTCGGATGAGTGAGTAGTCGCTTAATGTAGCCAAATATTTTTAAATACTTATTTCGTTTAAGTTATGGCCAATCTAAGCAACTTTTAAAGTTAGCTCGCTTCTAATTATAAGAATAATTTCCACTTCATCTGAGGCTTCTGGCAGTCTACCTCTTAAGAAAGCGTCTAAATAGTAACTTTGTGGAAATATTCTATATCCGTGATGGTGCGAATAAAAATATTCACACCACTATGGATACAGATTCAACCTCTCATTACACTAAAGCCTGTTTAAATGATTTAACACGCAATTATCAATGCCCTTCCTCGTAAGCGAAAGAGACCCGTTTGTGTCATTCACTCTCTTGACTAAATTGAAAACTTAATTAATCGTCAAGGAGACGCCAAGGACATGCCCTGTTCCACAGAAAATGAGACAGCCACGATTTTGGCGTCAAAAGGGGGACAACTTATCGATAATACTCTCGTCACGTTTTTCAACAGTTATTCAACTCATTTATTTTCACTTGATAAGAGCTTCAATGAGTTATTGACTCATCCAGCCGGAACCACCCAGCCATTAACTAGCATATCACATCAAACTTTAAATGACGAATACATGCATTAAACCTTTCTAACTAAGGTTCATGCACTGAATTATTGTTAAAAACAAACCATAAAATAGTTTTGAGCACATTCATTGAAAGAGAATAAGATTTATATCGTTTTGTAATAAACTGTTAACTGTGCAAGTGATACGTAAGTTCTATGGGTATATACCTAAGCAGCGCCTCGTATTCACGTTAGGTGATTTTTAGCTTCTTCAGCAAGAAAAACACTTCCCAAAAATTATACAGATTAAAATTTTTTGAAATGATCTTCTTTTAATAGTAATTATATCCCCGAGAAAAAAAGGAATCAAAAGAAAGCTTCTGATAGTCGCATTCACATTAGAAATTATTATTAATTATATCTCTATGCCAATTCATTAAATAATCTCAAATAGAAACTATGGTTCATTTTTAAGCAATAATTTTTGGCTTAAGTAGCACAACGTTTTTGTTGTAAAAACCATGCACCCCAAACAAAATGGCCCCGACAAAAGGTTACACTGTCTATTAAGGTGATTCACCGCTCGAGTCAAATCATTTGGACATTCTGAAAATTGTCACACACTCCATTAAATGAACGCTTACAGCACTACAATCAATAGTACCTCTTACCAAGCTATTTTTAGTATATTTCATCCCTGAAAGTGAATATTTTAACATGGGATCAAACAGCGATGGCTCAGATTACAGAAATGGATTGGACTGGATTTTGGAGAGACAACCGACAGCTAAGGTCATTTGCGCCATAGGGGACAGGTATGGGACGAAGGGTGGATAGAAACCCGGCGTCGTCATTAGCCTGCTCTTAACGAAAGGCGCCGAGGGTACGACGGTTTAACGTCTCATCCGACAGACGGAGTAATGCACTTGTAGTGCCCTCCACAAGACACACAAGCAGGGATCGGATTTCCTCTGAATAATATCCTTCTCTGTAGGGATTTGAACCCTGGCCGCCCTTATGGTTAGCCAATACTCCAGCCACCACACCAACCCAATCCCCCAGATTACAACATAAAAACGTGATTTTAAACCAAAACGCAGTAATAAGCTGTAACTTAAAACTGTTTATAGGAAGAAAAAATCCTGAAAATAGAATAAAAATAAAGTAGAGGGATCTACCTGCCTTTTTCTCAAATTATATAGCAAATTAACCACTTAATCTAAGTCAAAATGCGGTAGTTAAATAGGGATGGCGTAGCAGTCGGTTCCTAAGGCTGGACAAATGAGGCAATCAAAAATATACCAGCGTATTTTGTATATTAATTTTGGTTTTATAGAGTAACTCATTTAATCAACGAAAGCAGGATTTCGTAAACAAAATAACTTTTAATGTGTAATTGAGCCTTTTATTCGATTCTCATTGTAATTGCAGTCTGCACGAATTTCATGGTTACCCGGCACAGGTAACACATCTTTGGGGTAACCTAAAGCTTCTAAAATGTTGTTTTTTTGTTCTATACTTTTGTTTTCTGAGGGAAGCAATAAATATATTCTTTTTCTTCACTGTCGTGGTGGGAACTACTTTAAAATAATTTATTTCCCAAAAGCAGCAAAGAGACTAATGAACATCAATTTTTTTCTGATTTCATCGCAATCGAATCATTGACAATCAAGAAACAAACGGAAGGAATCTCGACCGAAGTATATCCCCGAGTGTTCCGACAGAAGTAGATCCCCAAGTGTTACCGTTGCCCGAATTATCGCGTCCTCGGCCGAGATTAAGTACTCCGTTATTCCGACGCTCTCCGTGACGCGCCAAGCGGTTGACGCAAAGAGAACGTCAGGCGAGATTAACCAGCCAGCGCGGCGACGCGACGGGTGACGGCGACAGGACAGACACACACACTCTTTCCCAACCCTTCCCCGTTCCGCAGTTGAAGGTTGGCCTTTCAGAGGAGGCTAACGTCATTTTCACCTTAAAGCCCCAGACTACGAAGGATGCTTCCCGGATCACTTTAAAGCGGCCGCCGGGTCGTTAATTCCGGGAGACGGGCGAGGAGTACGGGAGGGAGGAGGGGAGGGAGGGGGAGCCTGGGGAATTTGGGGAAAGGAACGACCCCCAAAATAAAATAACTAATGTTAGGTACCCGTCTTGTTTTTAAATATGCAGGAAAAGGGCATCAGAATATCAAAGGTCAGGCGACATCCACCGCTCCATGCGGAGGCTTTCCCGAGGGTGAGATAAGGGTATTCGCATGTGATGTCGCGATACATCCTCATTCATTAATTCATCAAGGCCATGATGGCACATCCTCTCCAAGTTTGCAGCGTCAAATATTAAATATATAGGATTGTAATCGACGCCAACCTTGGAAGATAACCAGAGATAAAAAATATTTTCAAGACTTTCGACAGCATTTAACTTTTCATAATTCTCTCATAAATATTACGGCCGTCAATCGTTCGTGTAGTAGAATATATTTTAAATCATCCCTGGGTGGTTGCTGACTACATGAACTCCTCTCGCATAAAACGTTAAATTTTAGGCGAATTTCACTCTGGAGAATAATTTCGGGTTTTTAACAGAAATGTACTCATCTGGCACATCCTTCAATGTTAAGTGTCGTACAATATCAGTGACTTTTGATGGCAATGATAACCAGCACATGAAGATGCCCAGTGATAAAAAGTACTAGCACGACACTGAAAATTATTCTATCTCCATTATGTACAACTCCACCCGATGAGGAAATGCAGAAATAATTCGTAACCTTAAATCTTAACTTTCTTACGTAACCTAAGCCTAAAATTTATATCCTTAATCTTTTACACGAGTACGAATTTTAAAGAACTCATTGTTGTTTTGTGAACTTTTATGAATTCCGACTTATACCTAGTTAAAAAAATCACTGATGATGTTTATATCATTTAAACGTAAGTAAAAACTCAAGATTTGAGCCAAAAGTAAACATTATTCCAGGTTCGAATCGAATAAATTCCATTGAATACTTCTTTGTCTCGGGGATGTCTTGTGAGCCATCTCAAGGGTGGGGAGTGGATGACATAACTGGAGTGTACTACCTAAATACGTGTAACTTCAGGCTGAGAATGTAGTGAACTGAAGTACCTTATTTAAAAAAAAGAGCGATCTTAGTAGTTCTTCCCGCCGTTACACAGGCTGTGATTTTGCCGGAATCACGTTTCAGGAATTTCGTCGGAAAAGATTCAAAATTAGAAATTTTGGGCATGGCTTCCCTATATATTGTTCATTTAGAGAAAGGTAACGTTTCCCTCGCGTTGAAAACGGGGTTCGATGCCAGGAGGCTTTCACGGTCACGTTTTACGTTGCCACTGCGACCCTGCCCCACATGCAAGATAACGACGTGGGGGGTTCGTGCATGAATCGAATGACAAATGACGAGCGAACACGCGAATGGAAGCTACGGGCAGACAGCACACCTCCTATCCTCCCCCCACCTCGAAGCCTCGCGAGATTACCGGACGGCGCACATACGAAGCGTCCCTCATTTGTTTTTGCCTCTGAAGATTCAAAGCCAAGACCGCGATGTCACTCATGACCGTTCTAAAAATAAAACAGTGATACCATCAGAGACAAGACTACAGAGGGTGCCGGGTGATGGGTGGTTGGTACCAAATCAATGCTTACTGCCCTTCTTTCCTAATTGATGCAACGGCAATATGTTTCTCGTTTGAAACTGAGTGAAAATATGCTTCAAAAGACAGAGATTCCAAAATAAAACGGTCATATACCATGCAACGCCCCATTTCTCTTCCGAAGAGAAAAATAATCACTGAAGGATTTAAGAAACTGCAATTCAAATAAATTTTCACAGAATTCTATCCTCTCAATTAAAATGCTCTTAACCAAACGGCATCATTGCCATACTAGCTCCAGACGTATGCTTTAATGAAGTTTTTCCCAAGTAACAGATATCTGTAGCTAAAATATTAAAAGAAAATATAGGTAAACGAATAGTAGGATACATTACTTATGTTACCTACCTGAAAGTAGACACGACTGAAAGTTAAAATACGTCTTAGATGCAAAATCTGTCATTGCAGATCACCATTACAAGGTCGTACGAATCGGATTAGCGGCACGTAAAAAATTGGATTTCTTCCGAAAAAACGGGAGTCAGGACAATAAAGAACAATTCACGAGCGGTTTTATTGACCAGAATAGATATAGAGGAGAAGATAAAATGGTCGGATAGAATAGGAGGTTTTAATTTTTTTTAATTTTATAATGTATTTTAATGTATATTTGTAATGAATATAATGTTATAATGTATGTATAATGTATTTTATAATGTAAGGGTAAGTTTTGATGAATGTCAAAGAATCTCCTCCCATTTTCTACTTTTTCAGGGGCCTATCTCTATGTAGAATATCCTTTTTCGCCTATGCAAAAGATCTACCCTTCTTCATCCCGTCAATGAAACCTATTCTCTTTCTTCCCCTTCCCCTTCACACAACATCCTTCCCTCTATCACACTCTTCAGCAACCCATCACCCTTCATTACATCCTTTAGCCATCTACCATGTCTATTCCGGATTTCATTCAAAAGTTTCCTTTCCTCGCCCACCATCTCTAGCACTTCCTCGCTAGTCTCCCTTTCCTTCCACCTAACCTTTTCATCCTTCTCCACATCCACATCTCAAACGCCTGCAGCCTATTTTCATCCTCCTTCTTCGGTATCCACGTTTCTGCCCTATACAACGCTTCGCTCCATACCAAGCTCTTCACCAGCCTCCTCATCACGTGACAAATATACTGGAAGAGAAATTAGAAGGAAAAGTCCCAAAAAGAAGACCCAGGAACTAATGATATAGGATACGTAGAACAAATTAAGAAGAATCCACACATGAGGAACTAGCAGGAAGTAAATGAATTAGCCTTTAATAGGGATGGCTGCAGTCAACCAATCTTAGGACTGAACGACCGATGATGATAGAAATCTAGATGAGCAAAAGATGCATCGCTGAGTAGTGAAAATTCAGAGTGAACTTGTCCTCCGCCTCGGTTTATGCCGACCAAGATTCACGGCCAAGGGCGCGAAGTCACTCGTGTTGTTATTTTAAGCAGGGAACAGCGATATCATCACCGCAGGAGGCGGGACTGCACCGAGCGGAGATATGACGAGAGACCTCGGAGCATTTATATGTCTGCCGAAGGCCTCCTCAACCTTGGTTCCTGTTTATCTGTCCCGAGTTCCATTTTACCGCTTTGAAATCCAACGGTGCGGTAACAGTTAAGCCTTTCCGGCAAAACGAAAACAAAAGCAAACAGAAAAGGACATGGGGCTTCTTGCGGGAAAAACATTTCCTTCGATTGCCTCAATGGCATTGGGATTAGCAGTCACGAAGGCATATTCCGTATGTGAGTGGAGGATCTTGGCATCCATTAAATTTTGAGGCGGGTATAGTGTACATAATTTCTATCGCTACTACTGCAGAATCCAAAGATAATTACAGTATGCTCCTGAAAGTCTAATTCTTAAAAAATCGTAAGCAGCATATTCTTATCCTTGTACGCTCTCGTTTGTTGTCAAAAAAGCCATTGCTATATTTTTCAATGATATACTTTGAACGCATAAATAAGTGCTGGTAGGATCTACACTGGTTAAAACCATTGAATCTACCAAAAGCCCCACAGTTGTACTGCTAAACTTTTTCTGCATTGTTTTTTTAAGTGGAGCAATAAATTTATATAACCATCGATCTAATGCGTAAATACTAAAGCAATTTGAATTCTGTCAAAACAATTTTTCAAAAATCAGGCTGAGATCTCGAATACAGTTACGGGATTTAACCGATTTCTATTCCTAAGGGTACACTGCATTAGATGATATCTTAGATGTCTAGCCCAAACAAGTCATTAATTTTATCGCACTAAAGCAGAGATTCGCAAGATTTGGTTAGCGCTGGTGATTTGAGATGGCAACCGACAACAAAGGCAATTTTCTCCTTTAAAAACTATTGGATTGATTAGTTTTGGTAATAAATCATAAAAAGTACATGGCGTCTAAATGGACGAAAAAGAACTTTTATTTTTCCACGAAAGATGAAACACCCAACACGGCTGTGGGGTGCGCTTTGTCCGTAACTTCTTTACAATAGTATAAGGTTCTTTTGGAAACTATTCTCATTACGCGTTTTTAAGCAAATAATTGAGTCTACGCGACAATTTGCCACCGATACCTTTGTTTTCAATTTTTTAACGGCACAAATTATCCATTCAATAAGGACGATAGCGCATTTCAATGGTCTCACTATTCTCTACCATCCCTGGTTACAATTAAATGTAAATGGGAATTATAAGGTCACTGGCGGCAATAGCACTTAGTAGATGAACATTTCTTTATCGAATTAAAAAATCACTTCACGATCTCCCAAGGCTGGTACACCGTTCATTCATAGGGCGATAATCTTTGAATCACGGGAGATATAATAACATCCGACCGGAAATGCACGCCTGCGTCCACAGAGTTTCCCTCCACCTTGGACTAAGATGAGTCAACCCCGTTACTCAAAGAAAGTAGGTAAGATAAATAACGCCATACGATTCAGGGTTAGTTCTTCAGTGAATGAGTCAAGGGCAGATATCGCGTTAAGGATATGCGTCGTATATCTTGATCCTCATCTTGCAGCCTTCAGATTCTCCTTATTTATCATGTTTGCGCCATCGGTGGGACGGAACAGAACACTGCATTTAGCCCTTGTAAACATTTCACGTGACTCATGTTTTAGATGTCACTTTAACTGCGTTCCACGGTCAACGTGTGTGGAAAGGAAATTTCCTATGAATTTTACCGCAATTAATGATAAAGTACAGGAATAAGAGAATCACTTACTGAAATGTACCAGGCACGTAGCCAGAAATTTGCTTCGGGAGGGGGAGGGCTAAGTCTTTGTTCAGGGGGGGGGGAGTAAGTAAGTTTGCTTAGTCATGTTTGCATTTATTGAATAACGATGTAGTGCTGACTTGACTTCGTTTCATTGGTTGAATTGCACTGTGAAGGAAGAAGCTGGACGAACGTTCCATGCATCACCAACAACAAGTAGTCAACTCCAAACTTGACAACTCAGTCATCACTAGGGATGTTGAACGAAACTAAAGTCATGGTTCTGGAACTTTTCAGAGTGGGTTCAGACATATTTTCAGTTCACGGAACCGAACCGAAAGTAGGAACGAAAATCTCGGAACGAAATTGGAACGAAAATATTTTGAACGACAACCCATAGGAACGAAAGAGGAACCGTTTCGATTTCGGTTCGGGCTAGGAAAAGTTTCATTTCCACCTTCCCCCCGATGGTTTCGGCTTTCGTTCCGAGGAATTTTAAAAGTGTACATTGAATTTTCAAAATAACCTGCCGTCATGTCATGCATTCCACTTTCGGTATAGTTTGGGGTGCTAGTCAAGGTGTTTCATCATGTTTGGTAACAATGGAAGACAATGGAAAGAGACCACTATTTCTTATGCAATTAATGGCAAAAAATTTTTGTTGTTTTGGAGGAATTGTAGGTTATACTGTATTCTGTATAGAACAATACAATCTTTCTAACGGTATGGAGGGGATGTACGACGGCTCGCTCGGGTTTGATCTCAAGGAATCGTCGACAAATTTCCCTTCACGTACTCGCACAGCAACAGCGTAAGCAATGGGAATCCTTATGGTATACCAGCAGATTAATCTTGAAATCAGCGTAAAAATGAAATTTTCCAAAATATATGAACAGCTAACATGCTATGTGTCCCAGCATGTGTCCGGTGGAAATGCGGCGCCTACCATACCCCCCCGCCCCCCCCCCCCCCCCCATCTCTCCCGCATTGACTCCTTCAGGCGAAATACGACAGGTAGATAGAGTGAATCTCCCTCGCAAGATTGGACGATGATCGCAGACCGCGAGCGCGACCTCCTAGGCATACACATCCTAAGATGGAGCATGAACCGTGAAATCCCCCTCCCCCATAAGTTTTCTGCTATAGTGTCCGAGAGGCTCGTTTGGAAGCGCGTACCCCAGCACCGCCGCAGCTGTGACTCTCGGAACTTGATCCGGCACATTTTTTCGGAAAATAGATGATCAAGTTAGAATTATAGTCCTATATCTCATTTTTCAGAGTCGCTTACAAAGGGATATTTTGTTAACCTCCCGCCCCCATTCGAATTCAAACTTTTCTACTGCCACTTGGTAATGTGAGAATCTCGACGGATTTTATTAAAGAAGCAGGGTTTTCACTCTGCTCAAAATGACGGATAAGGTGCTTCACACTCTTGCGTCAACATATTCTCAGAACCATCTCAACTGTCTCTTAAGTAGGAGCACTTGGTAAAAAATAACTATCAATGCCGGTTTCCTAATTTCCACCGACGCTGTGTATGTTTGCACTACTTTCGCGACGTAGTCATGTAGATCAATTTATCGTGAGCGTAGACTGAACCTTTACCGTCCGTTCGATTCCTACAGGGACCACCAAACGTAATTGCAAATGGGCGAGCAGTCCCTAATGGGGACCACAGAAACATTCATTGATTCAATTATAATTATCACTTTCGTCCCTGAGATAGGGTAGATATTTTTCCCAGGTACTTGGGATGACCCTCCTGTTAAGGTCAAAGCAGCGAATCACACCTCCCTTCATCGCCTTCAAAATTAGGCTTTTGTTTTCACTCTCTCTTCGGTATCTCGAACGTAAACAGCCCCGATGGCCTCATATGCGTCACCCTACCCGCTTATGTTGGAAGTAAACACTACCGGGTGTCACGAGCATCGCCGATCTAATCATGAGGTCGGCCCTTTTCCTCGCCACGTGAACAAAGACAACGATGAAACTCCTCTCAGTGATTCTCATTCCTTAATTTCATACTCTGAGTCTTTCCAACTATATAGTACCACTGAAAATTGCGCTGTTCCAAAGGAGAGTGAATTTTGTAATATTACTTTATACTAAGTACATAATGGCTCAGAAACTAACGGAAAGAAAATCAAGATGTTTCTTCGGAGAGATTCAGAGGCAGAAATCAACGCATCTGAATCGAGTAACGGTGAGTCAGGAGATGAGTGGCCCATGGCTAGTGGTTCCCTCGGAGAATGAATCAAAGGCAGCCGTCGCACGGGAAAAAAATTTCTCGGAGGGCCTGGAGCCCCTGGCTACGTACCTGAAATGTACTGTCGCACATGTGTATAATTTGATTATTTGATCACCCGATTCATACACAGAACAACTTTTGACTGCCCAAACCCAGCGAAAATCTTCCATCTAACTACGTTCCGTTTTTCTCTTTGCCAGTGATCTCATTTTCACCGGCTCCTTCCATTGTTCCGTAAGACTTCGTTTACCAACCTTCCGATAAGTCCCTCCAATATCTTCCGAAATTACTCTGAACACTTCTGGAAGATGACGACTTTCAAATTCCCCTTTTATATTTTCAAAGAACCACGGAACTAGCCGCGCAGTTACTTCAACGGAGTCACCTAGTGATCACAGAACTGTGTGAAATTCACTGTGGAAAAATCATTCGCCTGGACTGGGAATCGAACTCTGATCCCTCGATTTCACGCTGAGTGCTCTAACCCAGGCCTGGGTAGCTTAATTGCTTAGAGCACTCAGCGTGAAATCGAGGGATCTGGGTTCGATTCCCAGTCCAGGCGAATAATTTTCCCGAAGTGAATTTCACTCAACTTTCCCCTTTTATAATTCGCTTTTTTGTTCGTTTTGTTTCAATTCTGTAGCTTTCTCGGATTGAATACATTAAATTTTGTGATAGTACAATAAATCAATTTTTAGCTATACATACAGAGGTAAGAAGAGAGATAGCTATTTTTGAATACCTTGCGAATAGATCTAATAAAAACAACCTGTACATAAGCTCACTTCTTTGTTCCTTTGCTCACTTAGGCCAACTGTGCTGTTTTCTGGGTAGTGGAAACAAATAAATAAATGAAATAAATAACGTGTTGAAGTTTTCCTCACTTCAATCGAGCTATACGCTGCACCATGAAAATCATTATAAAAAGACTCCTGAAAAAAGAGTAAAGATGAATCTCAGACGCATGTACTGACACAGCACTTTCGAATCTCAATTTGAACAAATATATCGAAAACAGACGAATGAAATAAATTAAGCAGTTATACGCAGTGAATCGTTGTCATATACATTTTTTTTAACCATTGCGATGAGAAAATCTAACATATGAAAAGCTACCTACATTTAAATTTTATTTCGCGTTCAAAGACATCAAATTTTTTAAAGTCTTTCGTTACCTAGGTATTACTAAGCGCTAAACGAGCGTATTTACAAACTCACCAAATTAAAGGCCACGCGACAAGTTTTTTTAACGGAGGTGTTGACCCGAGGCGAGAGTCCGCAAACAGGATTGGGTTTAGTAAATCGAGCGTGCTGCACCCAATAAAGAGGTTTTTGTGTCCCGTGGGCCGTAGGCCGTTGTCAACCAGTTTGCTCGGCGCGGGTATATTTTTCACAGAGAAAGCAAAGGGGTGAATTGAGAGAGTGGAGGCCTTACAAAAGGAAGCAGCGAGGGGAGAGGGGTGAGGGTGAGGTGTAGGAAATACAAACACCCCCGAGGAAAGGCGAGGCGTGTCGGGTCAGCACAGGCGTTGAGAGGGGAGAGAAAGAAGGCACTTAACGCTGAGAAGAAGGCAGCGGCACGTGGACTGGAGACGGTGAAGTCGACAAAGCGAGACAAGGGTTGAACACCTGCAGCCTACGTCACACGTCAATGACACGTTCACACGACACGTTCGTACGCACTGATTCAAGGAAGTTCATTCGTATCTTCAATCTTCACACTTCAGCCTAATTTACTCACTGCTGACAATTTTGGATGTGAAGAAAATGCAGATGCGAAGGGTGCACGTGTTGGAAGACAGGGTAAATTCACGAAAACTCGAGTACAATGAAGATAATATTCCACCCTTTAGGGAAACATTTATATTTAACAAAAGATAGCGTACTGTTTTACTGCATATTGTTTTTAGTTCAGAACTTTTCAATTTTTACTATGGGTTTCTCACGGTTAATATCGAATAAGTTTGTCTCACATTTTTGTACTCTCTTTGTGGTTCTTAATGCTTGTTTTATTGTATATTGTTTTGATAATTTTTGTAATGCTCTTAGGTGTGATGTACCCAGAGCAAAATAAAGTATTCTTATTCGAAGCACCTGATCGCACGTTCACAGTGCCAATGCCGGCGAACGTCTGCTGGGGTAATACCACAAGCAGAGGTTTCTAATATACACTACATAATACCCCGCGAGCCGCCGTATGGGCGAGTGGCAGGGGGTGTTAGGTCACCAGCCGTGTAAAGGCGTAAGATTTTGGAGATGGAATGGTGACATATATTATAGGAGTGTATTTAGTGGAGCACAATATTTATTGTGATCACTTATTGCTGGCGGAAAGAACGAGTTCTTGTACCTATCAGTTCGGCAGTGTAGCTCTCTAATTTTATCGCATCTGTCAGACCTAGAGATGTAGTGAGGAGTCATGATAACATTCCCTGTGTCGCTCTGGAAAATTTCAGTTTTGAATTTATCAAGCAAGCTATGCCTAGCGTGTAGCCTCCGAGTCTTTAGGGGCTCCCTCCTTAATCCCTCTAAAAGTTGTGTGGCACTATATGTAAGCTAGTAGCAGTTTTTAACGAAGCGCGCTGCTTTCCTTTGTGTTTTATTAGTTTTTTAAATTTAACATGAGAAGCCATAAAAAAGTCCTTCACAATTAGACGTAGTATACCCCCTTTTAACAGCGTGTGAAGTTGAGCGCACATATGCTTGACATTGACTTGTCTTGAGCGACTGCCGCACCTCCTTCACTGTCGAAAATGTGGAGTATCTTATTTGCCACCACTTGGTGACACGTTAAATCAAGGGAATAAAGGTGAAAGTGAATGAGAACTTTTTACGGTTATGTCAATGGCTTCAGACGTGATTTTGAACAATAAAATCGTTATCTAAAATCGATATATTTATTTTACTTTTCTCGTGCCAAAACATTTTAAAGGACTGGTCAGATGTAATGAGAATTCAAATTACTTGCATTAATAACTTTTATCTTCCCGGAAGTGCTAGCCAGGAACCGGAGGTTATTTCAAAATGTACTC
The DNA here is from genome assembly GCA_963169105.1 of Ceriagrion tenellum. Taxonomy (NCBI): domain Eukaryota; kingdom Metazoa; phylum Arthropoda; class Insecta; order Odonata; family Coenagrionidae; genus Ceriagrion; species Ceriagrion tenellum. Next base: position 130,320,636 of record OY720637.1, read on the forward strand.
GAAATATTTTTAAAATATTGCTGAGATCTGAGAGCCCAAAGATTCACAAATCTATCAAACCGTATTTATCACCTATTATTCCTAATAGAACCTTAAATATTGCAACATACACAGGAAAATATCCTGCAATGTTTGTAGACATTAGAAAAACCACTATTTGCGACTTTTTTTCAAATTGAGGACTATTTTTCTGCGCAATACTAATATTTTACATGATGAATCATTTGGAAAAAGCAGGTACAGGCTTAATGTAACAAAAATGACAAGTACATCATGTAAATTCATGGCGTGAGAGTGTCGTACGTATGCCTTACTTAAACAGGATGAGAGTATTACTATAAATCAATCTCATTATGGCATTCACCCGGACATTTTGACTGTTCTTAATTTAGCACCTCTTTTTCCGGAGGATTAAATAACTTTCCAACGAGCAACTCTGATCTTCCATCAAAAAGTCCCACTGACGTTCCTCTCGCCCCGTGCCTCTTCTTGAGTAGTCCGAATTTCTACCGTCTTTCGCGCTTACAAATGGCTATTCCTCAATCACCCTATTCAACATGCCTCCATCTTCCAGGGGTTCTACAGCTACTTACTGGCCAAAGCACTATCCAAATCTCCGTCTCTAGTTTCTCTAACAAATAATACAGTATCTTTGTTTACTTGGTGGTATGTTTCAAAAGACATATTTAATGATAACTTTTACTGAACCGCAAAAAACACATAAAAACACGGCCTGGGATTCAATCCGGGTTTCAGATGATACTTTTGTATTGAAACCCGGGTCGTGTTTTTATGTGTGTTTTTTGTGGTTCAGTAAAAGTTATCATCAAATATGCCTCTTGTTTCTCTGTCCTCTCCCACTCTCCAATTTTCCTCAAAACGTTCTGCTTTTATTTTCTCGCCTACAACCACAGCTCTTCATCTTCGCCATATCCACATTGCAAACGTCCCTAAGCTGCTCTCATCAATTTTCCGCAAATACCAAATTTCCGATCTATACCACGCACAAACTCCGGTATCCGCCCACATATTTTCTCTGTCTCTCTACATAGACCCCCTTTTATAATGCATCTTAGCATACAATTTCAATATCATTACCCTTAGGCCACTTAAAATGGTTCACGCCCTGCCTTTGGAATCTGGCGAACAGGTACGACTTGCCGCTTAAAATAATTCCATTGATATAAGCCAAATTAACTCCGGGCTGTTACGTGGTAAAGGGCGCAAAGGTTAAACAACAGTGAGGGAAGGAATTCAAATGAGACTCATCTTACTCCTCAACGGCAAACAAAAAAGATGAGGAGGAGTGCCTCATGAATTTAAAATCCCAAAGTTGCTTCGGACAAGGAATGTCATCATCAGAGATTCCACAGTTGCTGAGCCCTTCGTCGATCAAGACTAATCTACTAATTGTGGCGTAAATGCTTCGACTGAGGTAATTTTCTTCGCCCTGTAAAGTCTCTGGCTTACAAGGAAAATATGATCTAAGTTCAAAGCTAATAAAAGTTATCGAAGTTGAGGTAACTGAAATAAGATCAGATGCTATCCCAGCATAGGGTGAAATTAAGTTCTATTCAGGATCTCCAAGAGATTAACACAGGATTGTTGCGGACGTTTTGATGGTCGATTCACCCATCGTCTTCAGAGCTTAACTGCCGCAGCCGAGGTAACTTTAAAGATTTTTCTCACGGAGTAAAATAAATGTATGGCTCGGATTGCTTGAGGTCGCTCCATAACATTCATTATTTTCCATTCTAATACATTCTTTTCGCATCGCTACATTCATAATAAACAGGAGAGGTGGACGCCGTGACAGATTCACACTGAAGAGTGGAGAGAAGTTTTTACAGAGCTCGTATGGGTTCATCTATTTCGGGAATTCAGTACTTTAATACATAAATCTGATATTGGATTTTAGTCATTTTTGTACACTAATACTATATGAATACAAAAATAACATCTTTCATCATATTATAGGGCGCAATTTTCTATGTTCAATAGATTTAACCAATGACTCGGGATCCAGATGAGTGAAAAAATTACAAAAACTCGTGGCAAAATGAAAACTCCTTAAATTGATCAACGCAGCTATAAAAATTATCGTGTAGTATAAGCTGCATTTTACGATAAAATGGTAAGAGCATAATAAAATAAATGTGCTATCACGTGATGATATAAGAGCTCTAATCAATATTTTCCAGAATCTGGAACGTTCACAAGCGGATCCCTGGCGTTGTTCACCGGCAATAATTTGTAAGTTTCTCATCGTCCTTCGTCTAACTTCTCATTTTTCCCTTTCATTAATAAAAGCTCAAGAAAGGGAGCAAATGACCTCAATACTGCGGCGCCTCGCCGGTAATTACTTCGAAGAAACGCTGCGGCAAGGCCGATATCGCGCGATGAAAAGCGGAAAATCTTCGACCAGCGGCTGACAAATGGGTACCCCAGAAAGCTCTCAACACCCGAGAGTAAATAGAACACTGAGATTCGCTAAAACTCACTTAGAGAAAAATAAATTGCGTACTGAGATAATTCAATTATTCAACGCCTACTTCAACGGGCCTTTTTAGGCATTTGACCTGTATTGACCGGTTTTAATCTGTTTTTACAAGTTATTATTGCCGCCAAAACCCCGGTGTTCCAGCTTATCAGCATCATAAAATATTTTGTCAGGTTTCAGTTATCAGAATTTAAATTTTTTTAGCAAAGAACCCGTCGAAGTCCAACTTAAGGCCATTCTACAGCGGACAATATCCCTCCTCTTCAATAAATTCCCAAATGTTTGATGAGAAACCCTTCTCACTTCTTATTTACGATGCCTATCCAAATAAATCCTACAAGCACTTGTGCGAAAATATGAATTGATATCACATTCATAAATCCATAAACGTTAGAAAATAATTCACAGAAAAAAAACTTTTAATTTCAATGATTATATTTCTGCTGTAACAGCAAAAAACGACCCTTAATTTAACAGTTGCTTTTTAAATGTATCCTCAAGCAACCATCAAGCGCGTGAAGCGTTAATGAATGATGAGGTCTTCCTTTCGACATTATGTTTACACTAGAGACATTATGTTTACACAACACAATTGCAACGGCTACCATCTTTCATATCATTCTACGAACCATTGGCATTACTAAAGGATTTTTCATCACAGATACGACTGTGCCAACTGCAGCCCAAATGGAGTGCCAAAAGCATGTGACTTTGTCACGGGTTTGATTTTGGATGAAAGCTATAGCAATATATTCCGAGACCAACTGCAATGGTAGCACTCCACCACACGGAATATAACTACACAGTTTCGGAACGATAAAATTCACGACAAAGACTGGAGCGACTAAACTCCATCGGCACGGACCAATGGAACCCGGAACGATATTTTACCCGGGGGCTGTGACTCCGGAGATATTAATGCGGCATGGAATCGTGACGAAAAGCTTACTGTGACAAAATCACAGGTCGTGAAAGCACATGCCATCTCCAATTCTTTGGTTTTGCCCGATGACAATAACCCGATGAATATTAATTGCAAAATAACTGGCGAATGAACCCAACCGTTCGAGGAAAGATGATTCAACTCAATCGCCAGAAGAGATTGAGAAGGGAGTGTTCGGAAAAGACTGATTGTTTCTAGGGAAATTACGAATTAAGACGGCGCGTCGATTGTTCCTCAACTGTTTTTATGTGACGTCATGAAGCAGGAATTCACGAGTGGATTCGCAACCGGAGGCTACGAACCCCCTCTCGAGTTCGACGAGCACAACTTCGATCCGTCAAGATTCTCCCGCTCCATTGTTTTCAGCTGCCGCGGAATAATTTCTTGCGAAGCTTTAGACGTAACCCAAGGTCATAAATCAAGATCTCTTTGATTTATTTCGCCCATAACCTTCTTCGCATTACGTTTCGCTCACACCGAGACTGATGACTTGCGGGATTAAGCGCTTCGACTGCGGGTGAAATAAAAAGAAAAACGAAGAATGCGAACGAATATAATCGTCATATTACACCAAACGATACATGTACAAGCTACATCAATAATATCAATTAGCATATAGAATTATATCATTATTCCGACTAAAATGTGCCATAATTCGACGTCTATAAATGTGTTAAGGAAGTTTGAGCGAAATATCATATTTCCTAGAAAACAATGAGTTTGATTTCATTTTAAAGAAAAATATATCACCCTTCCATTGACACCAAAAATCCAACCCCTTACCACATTACTTTCCAAGATATTCGTCAAAAAATACCAGCCCTTTTACATGGGAAATGGTACGTGTATGCCCTCCAGAGAGACATTATTTAAAAAATGAGGAATTTATAATACCTAGATCTCGTCAAAAAATCAACAGTGAGTAGTTTGTCTGTTTTCTCAACTCTTTTTGAAAATTAATCATATTATCACCGCAGTAAATTCTTCAACATCACAATAAACTTTCCGTTTTGATGGAGTTTCAAACGTACCGCGCGAAAAAAATGAGTCAAGTTAACGACTCATTTAGATATTTTGATTTAATTAGTTACAATTTCTGTGATACATAACTATATTATTGCACTATTAATAATGCAATGTTTAATTAGTGTATCTCACAGCTGGTGAAATTAAAACGTATACTTCGAATATTGTATCTATTATGACTAGGGGACTGTCTCACTCGGACTACCTTAAACTGTGGTCCACTTTGCTTATTTCATTAGTAGTTGGCTAATGCCGGCGCCGATTTTCTCTTATCACCTGACTCATCATTCACTCCAATCGAAATTATTGTAATTCCTCCCTTGCTCGTCTAAATCACCGAAGCTTCGATGGGAATAGCCTCGACTAACCATGTATACACGTATTAAGAAGTCAAGAGACGTTCAATAGTTTGAGGCTCAACTATGTGGAAGTTGAATTTCACAAATGAAAAAGTAACTTTGTTTCCTTCCACAGATTTATTTTCCTGGTACAACATGTTTCGACACAGCGGTGTCATCGACATACCGGATGATGACACCGCTGTGTCGAAACATGTTGTACCAGTTCATTTGGAATAAGTCATTTGGGATGAGGGGCTGTTATGTCACTTGACTTCCACAAATGAAAAAGGAAACAAAGTTCATTTTTCATTTGAGGAAGTCGAATGACATAACGCCCCCTTATCCCAAATGACTTATGTTTTTTCTTGCTTTCCGTTTCCCATTCTACCGTATTTAATCTTCACTTACTTCATCTCTCGAACTTTGCAATATCTCGAGGCCATCAAATTTCGTAGATAATTTGAGGCACATAGGCAAAAAGCTAAGATTCAGCGACGCAACCGACGGTGTTATTGCATGAAGCGTCATCAAACCGCTGCCCTTTGTAAACCTAACACACGAAACTTAAGTCGCCGACGATTGTTAACACGACTGTCGATTTCAGTTTCTGTTGCTCCCCAAACTTTCTAACACACTCCGTGGATGATATTTTGGGCTTCTAGGACTAAAATATTTTATACTTAATCATTTAGTAACAGCTTTCCAAAACTAAGACATGATAGGAGGAGATTTCGGAAGTTTTACTTGAGAGGTATTTAGACATCAGTTTTATAAATACATATTTTTCATAATTACAAAGCTTACACATCTTCACTTCTGTCACTTCATATTATATATTTTAGATTTTATCCCTAGGAAACGATATAACCGTATTTCTAGTAACTTTTACCTTTCGAGAAGAAGCTAATACTGCAAATTTTATTCATGTTAAAGTATAAACAGGATTTAAATACTGAATGAAATAACAGAAATTTCCACTTGATTTCAAAAATATATTACATATAGTATTCCGAGTAAGTATCATCCCCCGGTATTAATACTATTAGATGAAAAATTGCGCGATTAGGAAATCTGCACCTTGTAATCTATGAAAATCTATGCACTCGAACTTTTTCGAAATGCATGACGAGTGCCATAAGCCTGTGTGTTTAAATAGAATCAAACTGCCAAGAAAACACATCGGAACCATGATTCTATTTCCCTTCTATTTTTACATATTACCAACTAATACACGTATGCAAAGTTTTGTCAAAATCTGTAAGTGAACAAGAATCGCTCCAACCACCTCGACAGTCACTGGAATTGTGATTACGGCAGACTGAGAGAGACTGACCTTTTCCCACTTGAAGCCGGCTTGGGCAAGTTAACGACGAGAGACTCCGCTGTGTTTATTGCCGGTACAGTTAGCCCCACCCTGGGCCTTCAGCGGAGGGGCACACCTTCAAAAAAGAGGGACCAACTCGAAGTGATGCATTCGTTAACGCGACAATGAGTCGTCTGGACTCGGCCTGATGAGTGGTTAGAGACCGCGCTGAACGCAAAGGTCGCCTCCAGAGCCCCGCCCACTTTGAGGATGCGAGATGAATACTTTCCCGAGGACTTAAATTAAAGGGTATTTACCTCATGAAATGATTCCACCCACCAAAACACGGATAGGGCAGGAGTGGGATCAAATTAAATTTAACAGCGGCATAATAAAGGGTGGGTATCCTCGGGCCATAACCGCACCATTACGAAAATGATATTGACCCTGGCTAAACACGCAATGGGCTTGAGTTCCCTCATTACTATGAAATGAGCAAAACTGGGGAATGAAGTGTAATAAATTTTCATGGTAAAAATGCAAGTATTTTTCTGTGCGTCCCTTGCGTGACATTTTCATTCCTCTGGCTTAATTTTATCATATTCCGTAAGCAAAAAGTAAACAGTGAAACGGAAATACTTAAATATTACACTTATTCTATTAAAACTGAGGCATAATTAGATCTGAAAATGTACTAAGCATTGAAAGAAAGGGATCATGTTGAACTTAGACATTAATCAACATTTTTTCAATAACCCTAGAAAACTTCCACTACATCGATCTGCTTCGCTACTCAGTGGAAAGACCACCATTAGCAGTCCACATATGGATATTTATCGGTCTTCAGAATTTGCATTACCAGAAAGCAGGTTAGATGCCATGATGTCAGTCGTTCAACAATCAAATATTTGCCACTTCAGAACAACATTTAGGGCCTTGTATGTTTAAAAACGATAGCAGTGAAACAAAACGTTTGAAGATAAAATACAAGTGTGTTTTAAAACCACATGGAGAAATCATTCATCGTTTAAATCCAGTTTTATATTGGAAAATAATGAGTGGACTAAAAAAAATAAAGGAAAAACGCATATTTAGCCGAGATAACAAAAAGACAAGAGATGGTCTAACTGCACAAAAAAGAAATATTGACCATTGTAAAATATTATAACCATAAAATAATATCGTTATGAAAATTTTAAATTTAAAAATACATTTAATGTACTCAGACTCTTCGCTTAAAAATTCACACTTGAATAATGCACGATTATGATGGGTTAAGACTACTAATTTAAATACGGCTACTTAACATGAGCAAATTTCCCGGTTAAATAGAATTAATGGCGTTTAAAAACCCTAACACCAAATAAATTCGAATGAATACATCAAATATTGTCTTTGTCAACAAGAACAGAGTCAGAGCAGCAAGTAGACCCACATTTAATAACGCTAAAATATTTTAACATCCTTTCTAAGTAAGCTGCCGCCACACGCGTATAAGCTTTCTCTTTGTAGCATTCTTTATCCTTATGGGCCGGTATTGAAAAAACATGTCAGCAATCTTTTTAAGGGAAATGATGAAAACACTGAAAGTAGTGAGCCAATTAAAAAATATATACTCAGGCATGCTTTATCCTGGCAAAGGCGTAACGAATGACGCTTAACTTTTTTCATAAGAATACGCTTGAGCATGTTTTCGAAAAGCAAAAGGAACGCAGTTTGTAAATACTCACTTATTTCATTTGAGGCTTCCAACCATTAAAATGACTAAATATACCGGTGAAGAATCCATTTCAGTACAACGCAAGAAAAATCACAAGGAAAGTTAAAACACGAAAATACCTACGGGACCTTTTCTCGACTTAACGAGGATGAAAATGTCTTGGTTCCAGGAGTCTCACTCGCGAGAAATACCGAAGTCTTCCGTTAGGCTGTGGAAATAACCAACACTGAATACATATCGGGTAGTCCTGTGGAACAATTAATCCTCCAAGATGCTGGAAACTGTACCCGGGGTTTCTTTGTTCTGTCCAAGACAAAAGGAGAAGTTGGGAAGCTAAGTTTATATTTGGTGAGGAGAGCGGGAAAGAGTGGGACGAAGTTGAAAAGACGGCAGGGAATGCGAGGGCTCAAAAGACTGAAGGAGGATGTTTCGCAATTCAATGAAATCTGTGCGTTTGGAGGGACTGAGCAAGAACAAGGCACGATAACGTCAACCTACAGGAGGAATAAACCAGTCCAAGAGGAATAAAGTTTTTTTCCTAAAAATTGAGAACTCGTGGATACCAGTAGAGTCATCAATAGTGAAGTCAAGAAATTTTAAAACGGAACCTCCAACTTCAACGGCAAGGTTAATGGATTCATGAAATTTATTTAATATAGTAATGAAATTATCAAGCTGTCTATAGATAAATGTCAACGAGCATAAAATGTCTTTTACACAACGGTAACAGTAAAAAGAAAATTTCAAAGCATGTAATTGGATTTCAACAATTTTTCTACAAGGAAATTCACAAAAATATCAGCTAACAAAGGCGACATAGATGAGCACATCGCTGATCTATGGGAACTCCACAGGAATGCTTGAGCCATCCATTGAACCTTTGGATAAATTCATTTCAAAGTTTATAGCTTCAGTTGCTGGGACAGTAGTGAATAAATTAGTTACGTCAAAGGACACTAGTTTAGCATTGGGGGAACCATTGAGAAAGATAGTTCTTCGGTAAGGTTAACTGAATTTTTAATGCTCCACTTCGATTCAAATCCTGACAGGTCCTTGAGGAGAGTACTTAGTTTTATGGCATGATTATAGATGGGAGCACTAGAATGCAAGACAATGGGCCGAATAGGAGTATTTTCTTTGTGAATTTTTGGTAACCCAAAAAATCTGGGAGCTAATGGGATCATGCTAATGTATTTCTATTTATCAGAAGCACTAACCAAACTACAACATTGCGACAAGATTTCTCTCAAGTTCTCCTAGAACTTGATCGTCGGGTCACTATGTATTAACTCAAAATTTTGTCTGTCCAAAATGAGACAACTTTTTTAACACTGTTTGGAATAAAATTAAAAGTCATTGGTAGTTGGATCTTAACTTTGGTTAGAATAAGACTAGCGTCGTTTAGAGAATGCTAGGAGAAATGGGGAGCAGGGAGAATAGCAACAGGTACATTCTACGATTCTTAAGCTAGCTTCACACGATCAAATTTTGATAAATAATTTTTTTAATTTCACAACTGGTACTCCAAGCGCACTACTGTAGTATTACCACGGGCGGGCTTCAAGTTATAGAAGAGTATCCACATACTGTAGCTATTATAAGTCGAATTAAGAATTATAAGGAATTACGAGATACACAAGTTAAAGAGCCACTTGAATGTTTTATTATTATGCTCAGTACAATGAGAATGGTGAGTCTCAGATAAAGTGTTTTTAGTGGTGCTCAAATAATACCAACAAAAGTGGTTGATGAAAATCTGGCAACGGCCCACTTAACAGCATATTAAAATGAGTTTCGGTTAACACCTTACAACACCTTGTTTTTCCAAACACTTAGAAATAAATTACTACAATTTTAATTTCTTCAAACCGTGATTTCATAGGAATACTAAAAATTAAATTTCATGACAAAAAATTGTTATGATGAAGAACATTATAATGATAAAATGCACAAATAAAACGGACGTATAAGATGAGGGCCAATACATTTCAGGTAGTCCGAGCGAGATAGTTCCCTAGTCAAAATAGAGACCATATTCGAATTGTAAGTTTTGATTTCACCAGCTGTAGGACATAAGAATTAAATTTTGCATTATTAATTGTGCAATAATATAGTATTATATGACAGAAATGGTAAGTAATAAAATGAAACTTTGTAAATAAGTCATAAACGTGACTCATTTTTTTCGCGCTGTAAGTTTGAACCTCCATCAAAACGGAAAATTTATTGTGATCCCGAAGAATTCACTGCAGTGACAATATGAATAATTTTCAAAAATAGTTGAGAAAACATATGAACTACATGCTGTTAGTTTTTTTACGACATCTAAGAGTTAGAAATTCCTCATCTTGTAAATAATCCCTCTCTGGAGTGCATACACGTACCATTCCCCATGTAAAATGGATGTATTTTTTGGAAAATATCTCCGAAAGAAATACGGTAAGGGGTTGAATTTTTGGTGCTATTGGAAGGGTGAGATATTTTTCTTTTAAATGAGACCAAATTGACTGATTTCCAGGTAAAACGATATTACGCTCGCACTATCTTAAACGTTCGATGTACATGAAATAGGATCTACAGGATTCTCTTACCAGTGTATTAGGCGCTGAACGAACGATGTGCCCACGCCCCCCGCGGCGGCTGCCAGCCAGCGACCTCCAGGGAAGGTTTTTAAACTCGAGAGGCTCCAACGACACTTGCGTCAGTGGGCACATGGGTTTTGTGACCCCACACTTAATAGCCCGCTTGCGCATGCGCGACATGGAGACGGCTGGACGGATCGGGGTCTATAATAAACCCAGACATCCCAAAAAGAGATTTTCATGCCCTACCGCATCAATTGAAGAACAAAATAGATGCGTCCCCACAAATGGAACCCTTCCCCCAATGAACCAAATTAGAGTCCCAGAGGATAATACCCCTTTTGTGTTTCGCCGCCCGTTGCTGCTGGAAATTGTTGGGTTCAAATGCAGGGAAAACGCTCGCCTTTTACTTTTCAGGAAAGGCGAGAAGCAACCAAAAGCTGATCACTATATGCAGATTCACCCTCCACGTAAGGAGTTGCAGACTGTATTAGGATACCCGCCATGAAAAGGCATAAGAAAGAGAATTGGGAGAGGATATGGACGACGGATGACACGTGTATCGACGGATTGTGGTCTCTATCTGCCTTATTTAATTAATTAGCTAAAAAGAATTTATATTCCCATTCAATCCACTCTTTCGACATCGGAATACTAGAGAATGAATGAATATCAAATAATAAAAGACTTTTTCGATAGAGGATTGAATGGTGTGAGAGGAAGGGGTCGGCCGAGACGGTTATCGGGAAATTTGATACAAGAGACCCTTGAGGGGTGAAATATTACATCTACTAATTATACCGTGATAGCCACCATCCGGTACAACACGGTGCACTTAAGACAAGGACTATCTAAAGCAAAGTGTCTCGTCTGTATATGTTACACTAAAAGATGTTACTGTTCATCGCTTGATGGACCCAAATCACAATGCAATAATTTAAACTTGAGCGTCGAAATATTTTACTTTAACCGCGACACCTTTATCATTCCTGCCAACTTTATCGATGTAACGTCAATAGAACTTCATCCGGATGACTACGATGAGCATATAAACACGTAAATTTTAAGTTCAAGCCCCAATCACAACATAATTTGTTGAAATTCCGCCTTGAATTTCAAAAAAATATGTTATAATTGAGTTTTCGTTCAGTGTTGACCATCGATGCAGGCATCAGATTTAGGGAAATAGTATTGTCATAAATTCCACTGCATGGACTAGGATACTCAATTATTGAAGCCGATTTAATAATTTTCCTCAATAGAGTTTCTTTATCCAGGATATCCTTTGATATTTGAACAACGCTGCCACATCCAATCACGATGGACATGGGAAATGTAAATCATGGAATGCCATAGTCATGAATCTATATTATGGATTTAAATGTTTGGAATCGTTGCCTAGGTAATGTGTTGCCTCAATTTCCACATGTAGTTCACTCAGTCCTTGGCGCCACTTAGGAAAAAAGTCTTCTCATTCGAATCGTAAATAGCCGTTGTTAATTGTTGTTAACCTGAGACTGTGGTGAATATTCAATAGCGATTGAAGAGATATGAACTACTTGATGCTGTGAATAATAGGTGGCTATTTTTGAGCCCTAACAGTTACTTTGTAAATGCTACAGAGGAAATATCTACTACAGGAAGTGCGTATGAGGCATATGAAACTTCCATCGTGAGTCTTTTCTCTGCTGTGTGGATCTTTTACTGTTACTTTACAGCTACATTTTGTTGGTTTATTTCCTATTGAGAGCCTTAGGAATCAGAAGGTAGATCTAGAGAGATTGATGTGGATGTTAATGTGTAACTTACTATTCATGAGTTGCCTCGGAGTAGGATCAAGAATATCTCCTTTATTTGTTATTAAAATGATAGTTATTGGCGCAATTTCTCATCCATAGATGATATTGTCGGATCTTGGTTTTGGAATCCTTATAGTCTTCTTCTTCATTCCACTTTTTTCACATCGTATAATTATTAAATTGCCGTAGAACGATATTCATGAAGTGCTTAGAAGTTAATTGTGCATTTTTGTAATTAAATTTGGAGAGGAATGAAATATTTCTGTAGACCGGACATTATTTAAAAAAGAGTGTAATTATGTCCCGCGTGTAGCACAACATTTTTCATCCCCTGCATTATGATTACTGATAAGTAAAACCGGTAAGACGTGACAATTTACAATCTCTAGACTGTATTTAAATGTGAAGTGCCGTCTTTCATCACTAGACGGCGACAAAATCGAAAAAGTTGTTTGTTTACGGAATTCTAGGCAACAGCTTTTGGCGACGAGTCGAGAATCCATAATGTAAATTCATGGCAATAGTAGTGCTTAGTAGCAATCACTTTAAAAATAATTGTGCAACACTATTTACCATGAAAGGCAGCTCCACCGTGAAATGTCGAGTGAACTGGTAACGTATCAATGCATCGGGTGAAACGAAATTTGGCGCCCAATTATTCACGGTAAAAAAAAGCATGCATCCGTTTGAGAAAGACTCAGTGCAAGGACCTCATTGTATTTCTTTTAAATCCTTGGGTTTGAATGAAAAAATATCAATTGAGACTTCGTATAGGAGATCATTAGAAGGCACATTACATTACGAGTGAATATAAAAAAACTCTCCAGCGAGGGTATTGACACGAGGCGGTTGACAAAACGATCATTGGATTTAGGTCACAGTAAGAAATTATGATAATAGAAATCTATTGAATCGACATTTCCGTTGACATTACTTTTGCAACGATTACATCACTCGCTTGAGTCTTTTGATAACATCTAGCTTCGAAGTAAAAACTATCATGAATGCGAATATATATGACATGCAATATTTGTTTCTTTCCATTCAAATTTTAAAATTTTGGTACCACTTGTATTATTATACATGAACTTGAAATAAGATAAAACGCATTTCCCAGCCTCACAAGTGGACAAATATAGAGTGCAGTGAAAACTAAAAAATCCAGAAAATAAAATAATTAACAATCACTCGTTCATTATCTAAGCTTTACCGGGTTTTGCCCAGAACTTTGTTCTTCTGTTAGCCAAAAAAGTGAATGATTAGCAAGATTCATTCCAAGGCAGAGCATTTATTCCGCAAAAATTGCCATGAAATGCACTTTCCATCCATACCCCTTCTCCAAGCGCAGAGTTAACTTTATAGATCACACAACATGGCAATTTTGTCACAAAAGTTAGGTTGCTTCAAAACACCGTAAAATATTTCTCAATGATTATAACATTTTCCTTTACCAAGAATAAATAATAAAAATTACAAGTGTAAGGACCAATTTCATGGATAAATACGAGTAGTACTACGTGCTAAGTACATACATACATACCCATCACGCCGTTCCCTTCCGGGGTAGGCACAGTCAAAATGTTTCACTCATTAATACATAATTGTACACCTAACTCTGCTTCAATAATTTCCTCCATACTGACCTATTCTTGCAAACCTTTTTTGCCTCATTCACCCCCATACACTGTTTAATACACGCCCTCCTGTTTTTAAAACTCCTCATATTCCTCCTCCTAAGAATTTCCTCAACTACATTCAACCACAACTTTCTCGGCCTACCCCTACCTCTCACACCATTCATTCTACTCTCTTATATCTGTTTCGTTATTCAACTGTCATCCATTCTATCCACATGGCCAAACCAACGAAGCACACTCCTTTCATACATGTCCATTACTGGAGCATTTAACCCACATTCATTCATGACCAACTCATTCCTGACCCTATCCATCCTACTTTTCTCGCAAATACTCCTCAGATAACTCATACCCACGGAGTTTAGTCTACTCTTATATATATCCTGACATACCCATGTTTCACTACCATATAGCAAAGTGGGAAGAAGTACACTTTTGTACACGGCAATTTTTGCTTCCTTAGACAAGCACTCCTTCCTTGATATGCTCCACATGCTACCTACCACTTTCCTTCCAGCACTCGCACGTCTCTTTATCTCCTCATCTATTCTTCCATCTTTCGCATACTTCTTATCCAAGTACACAAAATCATCCACCTCTTCAATTGCTTCACTATTCGCCCTCATCAAACAGTTATTCTCCCCATTCTCCTTATCAAAAACTACTACTTTAGTCTTGCACGCATTTACCTTCAATTCCATTCTCTCCGTTGATTCACAAAACTTATCTGGGAGCTTTTGTAATCCCTGTTGACTGTCTGAGATCAAAACAGCATCATCCGCATATAGAAGAACTCGCACGTTTACATTTCCAATCAAAACACTGTCGTTTTCACTACATGCGTCTCTAACACATTTATCCATAAATACATTAAACAGCCATGGAGACATTACGCATCCTTGCTTTACACCCCGATTTATTACAAACCAATCACTCAGTTAACTCTTAGACTTGCCTTACTATTGTCATACATCGCCATCATAACATTCAATAACTGCCCATTCACTCCATAGTCACTCAAAACCTTCCACAACTTCTTTCTATTTACTCTGTCATTTGCCTTCTCTAAATCGACAAACGCACAGTGCACTTTCTTTCGGACACTCATACATTTTTATATCACTAGCTGAAGTGCAAAAAGCTGGTCACTACATCCTTTCCCAGGCATAAACCTACACTGCACACCCCATATTCTGTCGGAAGTAATATTCCTCACTCTTTCGATTAATATTTTACTGAACACTTTTCCCGGGATACTCAATAAACTAATGGCCCGATAATTATTACATTCGGTCTTTCCTCCCTTCCATTTCCTTTCCATGTGCTAAGTTATAATCATAAAACTCAGAGATGCAGAAAAAAGTGAAAAAAATTGTCAATCCCATTCCGGATGGAAGGTCACTATAATTAAGACACAAAGGACCTGTTAATTTTGAAGTAATTAACCAAGCCATCACACTTAAACAGAGTCTTACACCTGCTATTCCAAACGTATGTGCGATTGCGGTCTGTGTATTTATATTCAGTTAAGGGCAATAAGAGTCAAACGTTGATAAGTTCAAGTTTCTATTTTCTTTGCGGTAAAAAAAATTAAAAAATTCGAAAATGCGTTTTGAACAAACTCTTTGACGTAGTATGTGCGAATCTTTTTGATAGTCAGAATTGAGCCCATATAAACTTTTTTAATTGAAGAGACTGTAAGAAACATGAAGTAACGTCGTAAACAAATTCTATTCATTTGAGTATTTCACCAACTAACTGGTAAGCTTTCGGACAGTTTATATCATTTGGTCCCAATTTCAGGCACATCGTTCCGTTTTCCCTCCCATAGATGACCCACCACAAGATCCCTCTAAGTAATAATATTTGTGAAAAAATAAACTTTTTTAAATTGCTAAAACAAATTATTTAAACCATACTCATTCTTTCACCCAATCCTAAGTAAAACCCTTCAACACCAAAGTTTTTTTTGCTGTTTTGTTTAAAATTGCTGAGTAGGGGTACTAATTTAATTTTAAATCTACCTAATTGAGAGAGCATACAAACCACACACCTAAATTTCCGAATATGCGTTAGATATTTTTTACTTAGAGCCACAAGATGTATAACCAAACCAATTTCCGGTAAATTGGCAGGTATTTTATGGCTAATATCTAGAAAATTATGAAGGTGAGAGGCTGACATTTTCCTATCATTGTAGAGATGAGATCTTTGTCTAGATAATGAGGCCAAACTCATCGAAATTTATGTGACGTGATATCACGCTCGTTCCAGCTATCTTAACTTTGCACAAAAAATTTGACCACGAATACTGTACTTCAATAGAATGCCATCTACTGGCAGAGTTACGAATGTTTCTCCCGCGAACATCGTTCCACTCATCGTCATTCGTGTGCGCGGATGTGTTTCCATCTTTGCCAACTACAACACCCTCGATGGAAATCTGCCATTATGAAGTCCCATTTCTGTTCTATCCAACTATTGAAAAGGCTATGAAAGCCCCATTCCGGGACTATTTCAGCTCCTTCAAGGTTTTTTGTTTTCCACTCTTCAACGGATAATTAAAAGGAGGAACATTCTTGAGGCAGCACGAGAGGGGAGCGTGTCTTTGAGTCCATAACGATGGCGCTCGGATTCCCATTCATGCATGCATCACGGACAATTTTGAAAGTACCTTTGAAAGCGTTCTCCGACTGCGGTCACTCGTCAGCCATTCGCCGGGAAAGTTGGGGAGTGCCTTCATCACAATGCGATTGAGGCTGCTCAGGATAAGGACTGAGAACAAACGTTTTTTCAACCTCATTCGCAACTTTATGATCGAGTTTGGAAGTTTCTTTAATTATAAGGTTTCCCATCAAAGTTTTGACAATTCATAGAGTGCTTACGGAATTTTCTATCTCAGATCTTAAAAATAATTCATTTACGGCAGTCTACTCCCAATGAGTACAATTCAACGTACCTTCTAATTAGAATGAACGAGAAGAAGGCAAAGTGTTAGTTTAAAAAAGTTGAAAATCTACATGCCAGTTCCGTCATGAAAAATATCCCTGCCTAATTAATGACTATATTTCAATTTGAATCAAACTGTAATCTCTGTAGCAAACTTTCAAGCAACAATGAGAAGAGCAACAACACATCACATGAGAGAATTTCAATATTCAAGATAATTAACAATTCATCAATCGCCTTGAAAATACAACAATTGGGTAAGATAATACAGAAATGATACAGACACATGCGAGAAACTTTAAGAAAGGATTGTTTAAAACTCTAACAGACAGAATGGAACTCTGCTGGTCGGTGGATGGGTCAATATTGGAAGATGAAACACGTAAGCTGAAAGAATTTGAAACGTGGGTTTGACGATGAACTGAAAAAGGTGAGCCGGGTGGCGAGGTACAAGGACAAGGGGTGTCAGATACCGTGAGAGAAGACATGAATGTTGAGTCAGAATTTCGGAAATGTCAGAAAAGACGGATGGAGGACGTGTTGAGAGGTGAGGGTATCGTAAGGATGGTGAATCGAGAGCAGTGACGGTATACATTCTCAACTAACCCCATCTACCCACGCTTTCATCCCTCCCTTTAGCATCATCTGCGATGAGACAAATTGCCCTTTAAAACCTTAGTTTAAGCATAAATACAGGGGGTCCAATCGGCATCGGAGAGTCCTTTCCCCGACCTAACCGTTGTCGGTCCGCGATCACTCAAGGCAAGCATCATCACAGAGGTAACTAAGTAAATGATGATGCCGATGCGTTGAAACAGACTGCTCAAAAAACCTATAGGAAATATACACTTTGTTTTTTACTACAGTGACTTTGGATTTTCACAAAGACTAAGAACATCAAATATACCAGCATCCTCCCCTTCTCCACGCCGTCTGCGACCACGCACCAATAGGATCAAATAATACAGAGATGATAAGGTGACTAGCAACCCCCCGGCCAATAACACCGGGACCCCTATCGAACTCACAGCGCCTGCAGTCCGTGACTCATCTGAGACAGCGCGTTCAATTTGGTACCAAACGAAAGACTTCGTCTAGTAATGTTCATTGAAGTAAAAACAAAGTTTACCTTTAATGTGCTTCTGAAATATTACATGTAAGTAAAGAAATATCAAGCGCATTTCCACACGCCTTCCAAATATAACAAAAACGTCGATTGGATATACATAAGAAAACGCATAACATAGGAGAGGGCGAGTGGTTAACCATCGATCATAACAATAAGATCTGTAGTGGGACGGGTGAAACGTCAGCAGTAACGTCAAAACTTCAAGGCTGTAGGAATTCAAAACCGTGGCGAAGCACATGGAAGGCTGTACATAATCTTTTCTCGCAAACATAGACTTATCACTGAAAACGGCAGAATCCCTGACATATTAAAGTAATTGTGTCAACAGAGGAGGCGTAGCAAACAGGTGAAGCTATTCCCGTATTGAGAGTAGCTAAAATACTGTGTTCGCTGTATAAGGTATACGAAATGGATACTTAACAGTGAAATATTTTTTTAAATATTTTTTTGGAAGACAAATCCAGTAGCACAGGCACTCAAGAGAGGCCAAAATGCTTTTCAATGTTGGGATATGAATCAGAAGATAAAAATACAGAACCTACCAACCAATTGCACAGTTATATGATTCCAATGGCACATTTATTCAACATTTTAGTTAGAGCAAATGCGAAGATATTTAATTTTTCTGCCAATTACGGTAATGATACATCACAGACACTCAGTATGGGGGAATCGGCTGCACCGCTCGAGGGGATCGTTTACATGTCGCCACAATTGATAATGGTATAAGCGGCATAAAACGACTCCGACGGGCGAGTATGGCTAATAACACATCTGGTACATAAAATAACTCCTCTTCCTCACGCTGGCGAAACCTACTTTTTTCTCCTGAACAAACTCATGACGACGAGATGATAATAATGACAGAACTGCAATTCCATGGAAATATGCCATCCGAACAGCTTTCGGGTTTTCCCAACATGCTCGGATTCGGTTCAGAAATCCACTCCTTCGAAGCCCGCCGCCGACAAAGCGTAACAGGCTGGTCAAATCAAGCGATTTTTCGCAGATTTGGCGAATCCAACTCTAAAAATGGTTCAAATTTCGTCGACGTGCGCAATTCGCTTTTGGGACGATTCCACGAACAGAGTTTGCGTATCCCCACCGATAGTCATTTCACTTGAACCCTAAGCCTCGGTAGCGCAGTAGGCAGCGCGTAAGTCTCATAATCTTAAGGTCGTGAGTTCGATCCTCACCCGGGGCATATTTTTTGAGACCATCGACAGAAAATCAGACTCAATCTGTTATGAAAATTCAAATCCAATAAATTTTACAAAGATTTTATTAATATTTTTCGAACTCAAACGTTATACGGTAGATCAGAGTATGATAATAAAATTAAGGGAAATATACTGTAGAACAGACCGGTTTAAAATGTCTTCTTTACTGCGATCAATAACAGAGTATAGCGGCTGCAGCTAGATTTTAAAGTACTTTAGGTCACAGGTAGTATCAAATTAATTTATGTGCTCGCTAGCTTGTTTCTAAATCTGCCGCGTAGAGCTCACATCATGTTTAGCATGTTCCCCGGATGACTCTAGCATCATCTTCACGTAGTTTTTTTATATATTGACTAAATAGTTTCTGTAGCATTGGTTGCACACCTATAGTGTGGTGTATGTCGGTGAAAGTTAAGTTTTATTCTATAGTACATATTGATGATAAATCACCCCAACCAAACACCCTAGAGGTGAATTTCAGGGTAATACGTGGATGTAGATTTTATGAGACCTACGCACTGCAACCAATATCTGATGATCCGAGAGAGTTTTATTCAGTTAAATATTGAAATCAAATTAAAATTTCAAGCTCTACTTAACTTTGCAGAATTATCCAAGAGGTTAACTCGTAAAAATAAAAATATACTAACTCCTTTTTCTTACGGAACAAATTTAGACTGTGTCGGACTTTTCTTCATGATTATTATTTGCCAAAAGAAATTAGCCTGTCGAAGATAAAATTAATTTCTGTATTTTTTCGCTGCTTCCACCAATTTATTGAAACGGGCTGCTAATGGGGAACTTCCCTAATTGAAGGAGTATTTTTAATATTTTGTTAAAGCTATCAAACTTTCTCCTCGATAATAAATGCTATCCGGAATTTTTCAGTCGCTCCGGGAGGTTAAGAAATAAGGTCAAATGTTACAACAAATTCGGAGGATATAGCTTTCAAAGTTGTAATTCCATCATTAAAATAATAGTGTTTACCGGTGTAATTTCCTGCAACATTTTTCACCTCAAAGCCCAATGTAATGCTCAAACAAAGATATGTCGTGAAATTCGAATTATGCATAGTTAAGGGCGGGAATGCGAGTTTCTGCTGTTTTTGACGACGGCTGCATCACGCCTTTCTTGCGATAAAGGTGGCTCTAGCCTCTGGGTCACTTAGTCCAGATTTTCTGATAGCTTGAATATGGCATCTTTGAAGTGCTTTCGATAAACTGAGATGAAAATAAAATAGGGTTTCCGCGCTGGTTTTACTGTAATTCAGCCTTAAATGAGGGGATTTTTACACGGGCTCTGAAGGGAATCTCTCAGAATACAGCAGAATAACGTCACTTTTGAACATGACAGTATATTCAAGTTTTTGATCAAAACTGTTAATAAGAAGCGAAAAGTCCAGGGGAATAGAATACAAATAAAATATAAGGATCACACTATCTATTTTTTTAGGTATTAACGAATTACTGCCGTTATTGAAATCAAAATGCGCTAGCTCTATGATAATTACGCCGGAGTCGGCCCCTATGTCTGTATAAGTGTGGTCAATAAAAATTAAACTATACTGGTAGAATAATCTTAGTGGAATTATAAATGTTTACAAATGGAACTCTTTTTTAATGGGACTCAATTTGAGAAGCATTTTAAATATTTTGGCTTTACACTACATTATTTTACACTATTTTTATGCATTCACTACATAATTTTAATATTTTATAGTATTTAAATATTAAAATAATGTTTCAAATTACTTAAATATTTACATAATGTACCGTAACTTTGGTTGTCAATTGGCAATCCATTTCATCAGCGAAAGCAGGTTTCTTTAAATTGAATATAAAAATAACTGAATATTATATATATATATATATAAAACTGTATATAAAACTTAATATATAAATAACTGAAACATAAAAAAACTGAATATAAAAATGAGTAACTCTGTATTTGTCTTGAATCACTCAGTCAAGCCAGAGCCATCTTAAGGACTTGACTCATCTGGCAACCCAGCAGTGTAGGCCCATATCACGAACCGCGCGGGTCAAGACGAGGAAAGGCGAGCTCGCATTGCATCGCGGATAAAAGTCAAATGTCTTAGAAACTGGGATGCGGGCCATTCCCTCCGCTCTGCTCGAAACCTTACCGGTTCCGCGGAGTCGAAGGAGAAATAAACGAAAAGAAAACGAAGGAAAAAATAAATGCCTACATGGCTTATGCAACCGACAGACTGGCGGGCGATCTGTGGGAACGATCTGGATTTCCCCTCCCTTTATGGATCTCGCCGCCCCGGCACAAGTCCGCTTTTCCACGAGTGACGAGAGTAATTGTTACGTAGCGAGCCTTATTCGAATCGCCCTAAATTTGCGTAAGACCGGCACTCCTTTGTCCACCATTTTAGGAATGGCCATCGGTTTATCGCTGGAAAAATTGCTAGGAATTAGGACGCATAATTCCTCCGACGACAGCCGGGATTTTTCAATATAATCGTTCCGAAAGCAAGTTAGGAAAGTGATTCCAACAATTGACATACTTATTGCCCGATCAAAATTCACAAGGAAATTATAATTTTCCAGCCATCCCTTGGTATTAGAACCAAAAGAAAAAAAATGCCTTTGACTACTGCAATGATTATATGGCGTCACGACGCACGAAAGTGAAGCCCTTCTTCTCACGAAAAACATGATTCACTTAGCATGGCTATTGAACAATATCTGTCCATAAATGTTATGAATACCTAACGCAGCGCCTGTTGGGATTTTATTTATCA
Source organism: Ceriagrion tenellum (assembly GCA_963169105.1). Taxonomy (NCBI): domain Eukaryota; kingdom Metazoa; phylum Arthropoda; class Insecta; order Odonata; family Coenagrionidae; genus Ceriagrion; species Ceriagrion tenellum. Next base: position 130,342,552 of record OY720637.1, read on the forward strand.
TTTTTCTAGATAAACCATTGCGGTGACATAAATAATTTCTCTATACCAATGAGTAGGCATAATCTTTGCGCAGCTGATTCATTTTATACGACTGACGGACCATACGGCTCAATACCGGATGGTTCCATTCAGTCCCTCCTTTAAACAGTGTTACATGTTTACGAAGGAAAATACTTCTTCGGAAAAAGGGTTCTTACCGTCCTCTTTCCATTAATGTATCATGCACGTTTATTGGTGATTCACGATAGAAATCAAAATATTTTTGGAAGCTACAAATTGATGACTAATGTTTTTATGTATATCAGGAAATGCGTCAGTCATTTAGGGTTATCCTCCGTTCACAATGAAAAAATCATTTGCCTTAAACGGCATTCAAACCAAGATCCTCCGGTTGTACCCCCGTTATATTGATCAACAAAGGCACATAAGCCCCCTCCTCTTCTAGTACGTATTTCATTAAGATACTACAGACGTTCTTATGGCACCATATTCTTCGAAGTTTTAATTAGGTACTGTTACTGACTACCAATCAGCGTTCACCTGAGACGAATTCAAATTATTTTGGCGTGAACCGGAGTAATCTGCATAGGCGACACACAAATGCCCAAAGTTCACGACGGGCGAAATAACTACCTAACACATGAACTCGACATTATATCCGCTGTATTCGTACTCAGTAGTAATGGATTTCAGTTCTCGACTTAAAACGTCACATTGAATGATCAAATATTAAAACGATGTTTAACACTTTTATAGATGATCGTAATGTTTTTCCGGCATTGGAATAACAGGAATGCGAATAAAATACCTAGACGAATTTAAATTTCCAGCTAACTCATGCAAATATTTAATTGGTTGATGCAGAGGTGTGGTCAAAACTCTAAAAACCAGGAATATCCCCATGTAACCAATCTCATAAAAGCACAAATATTGCTTAAAGATCATATACGAGAATCAATCTATGTTTCGTACATTTTCATGTCGTCGGCCAAAAATCTAGCAGAATTTCCGTCTACCAAGGCATAGGACCTACTGTCGGCGCAGAAATTACGTGCACTCGAGTTAGAGAAAAAATATTTTAAAAAATAACTAGAAAACCTACAGAAAAAATAATAGCACATTAATTTTCCTTATTTAATTCCACGTCATTCAATAGTAAATTTTATATCTTTAAAATACATTTTAATACTTTTTAGTACGGTTGTAACGTACAAATTACCGGTTTTTTGATGGTGTTCGAGCAAAGCTCCGACTTGGATAATTCGTACCTCAAACACAAGTACTTTTATGACAATTGTATTTCAGTCAATGGTAGCACTTCAATCGGCGGCAAATGGGTTTCGAAAAAAGTAGGTCAGAAAGTAAGACCTCGGAAAGCATAACAGCACTAGCCAAGAGTCTTTATTCAGAAATGCTTCTGTAACGCTCATGGCCTACAAAAAATTCATTGCTGGGAAGTTTGAATAATTCAGCATTCTTCAATCTTATAGGAGTAGAAATTAATAATTACATATTCATGATTCAAGGATACGTCGGTTATCCCTCAAAACTCAAGAGCTACGATAATCAAAACAAATTACCCTTATGCTTGGAGAAGTGGCTCGGATCCTAGCTTCAAATTCAGAAGGTTCGAGTTAGAATCCCAATAAATTAATGGCATATATTATTCAAATTCCTCCTATCCAAATGGCATATATTATCCAAATTCCCACTATCGTTACTGCCAAGGTCTCTCTGGGGATCCACGTGGAAACAATTAATTAACTTCGTCGCATGGGATTTACACAGTGGACCTTTCGCTAAGAGAAGACTTATGCCGACTCCGGGTTTCACCACACCCTTCCTCAATACCAACGATTAAGCCTTTCATTAACTTCAGAAACACCTTTCCTTGGCAGGACAGGTCTAAGTTTTCGGTCAACTTTTCGAGTAATACGAATGGTAACAGAACTAAATCTACACAGCCGCTAATTCATAGTGCTTGGTGTCACTATGCGGGAAAAAATATTTTGACAGCTAACTAGATCTCGTAAAGCCTGGAGATGCAAACGATCAGGAACAAAAAAGTTCTACAAGCACTTTTTGTCGAGATATCTCCAATAGAACTGATATTTGGATCAATTGGTGAAAATGTTGGATATCACATGCGAGGAAAAATGGGAGGAACGATAGGGGGACCACGGGAAGTACGTCTGCGAAAGCCTTTAAAATAAACTTCATATTATTCATTAGTTTTCATTAAATATTTACAAAGAGTGATTTCTTTCTCAAGTGAATCGATTCCAATTCAACGGTTAAACTCAAAAGATGAGGAAAGAATAGGAGGTGAAGTAGAGAAGAAGTGGAACGAAGAATCATTTATTTAACAAACAGTAGAGGAAAATTAAGATGATGCACTACTACATATGTACAGTGAGCCGCAGTGAGGGAGTATGGAAAGGGGTGTTAGGTCACGAACTGTGAATATGGGGGAAGATGGGAATGACTATTTGGGAAAACAGAAGGACGGAAATTGGATCAGGTGTTTGGGTTGACTAGTACCTCGCTGTTTCTAGCTCAGTCATGACTGGTGTGAGGAAAGAGGAAAATTCTGAGACAATTATTCCGACTGTATGAGCCCCTCGATTTTTCGCAATGCTCTATTATGTATCCAGCGTTTGGTATAATTATTTACTTCATTTCAATCTCACTATCGCGAGGCTACAATTTTTCTGGTGTCTTTAGCCTCGTGCCTAGCCTACAACTCGCCCGCCTAAGGGCAAATCGAACACATAAGTGGTATTAAATCACTATGGTTGACTGAATGGGTGACCAGTAAATCTTATTTATGAAATTCAGAAAAACCTGACATCTAAGGTAAGAAAGGCCTAAGCAAGCCAGAGTAGCAGGATATACGCAAGCAATGGCGCAGGTAAGTTCGTGCGTTAATGAGTAGCGTGAATATAAATAAAAGCATATTTCTATACAAGGCACAATTTTATAATAATTAATTACCAGGAGTATGCGAATTAAAGGAGGCTGAGAAATGTTGACTAAGGAAAATAAAAGGCATAGGCACAGAATACGTTGGATTTTAAAACACCAATACCCCTCGTACAACTACTGACCACTGTAATTCATGACAACACGCACACATTAAAGGTAGTTTGAGCAAGATTTCCCGTAGGCTTAATGGTGGCCATACTCAAATACTTTTCTTTTAAATTCAGCAACAGTATGGACCATGAAATACATACTGTAATAATAATGACATAGAAATACAGTTTCATAAGACCGAAATTCACAAAAATTAAATATGCAAATCAATAGCCATAAATATTTCACTTAAATAATTTTTTCACGTTGTCCAATGAAAATGCCTTCACAGCAGGTTTACAATTGAGATTCTGTAAAAATTCCTGCGGTAAGTGACTTATTTATTAAATAGTTGACAATCAATGCAGACAACACACTGCTAATTTTCTGACGAGGTATACTGTTATATAAAGTTGCGTGAAAGATCCCTCATTTTTTAAGTAAAGTCTCGCTGGAGTAAATAAAAGTGCCCGATACATTGGCATCTTGGGAAAAGGAAGATAACTTTCTTTGAGGTGATGCAATTTTTTTAGAAATCTATGCGTAATAAAAATCTCGCAAAAACTATCCGCAATGCAACACAATTACGAAAACGTAAAATGCAATTTTCACAATGAAACGAAAGTAGCCATGTCCAAACACCTCAAGTCGCACATTCTAAGCGACTCGCAGGGCCGAACGCACATATTGATGTGGATTAATGGGCAAGGGTCTGAAGAGGAGGAAATAATGATCCGGGAGGAGAGGAACCGTCTTGCCACACCGGTGTCAAATTACTTCCCTAATCTCCTGACGACTCCAGCGATTACCGCCCACGCTTCGTCGGCCCGTTTTTGTTGGCCCGCTTGCGATCCCGGCGGAGACAATTCGAGCGCCATCTCCAGGAAAGCGGTGGAGACAAAAAAAAGTCATCCCTTTCCTGATTCAAGAGAATGGAAGGTGATGAAGCGTAAGAGAGTATTTGGGACATCGGCTTGGGCCAACTAACGCTCTCCGTCCTATTTATACACCACATTCCCACATGCCTGCCTCTCACAGATAAAGTTATCCGTAAATTATTTCAAAAGAATTTTTTTATAATTGTACGGAGCGATTACTAGGAAATAAAACCTGCTCTAATCCACAAAAAATTTTATGCCAAGATTTTAAATAAAACTATAAAAATCTGAGTAATTTTTAACAACTGCAAGGGCAATGAGATTCGGCGAAGCAGAATACATTATCGTGTATAATCCTCCCTCATTGAGTACTGTATATAATAACTTTTTTTTTAAATCTCAGTAGCAACAAATGTTAACAAAAACTATCCATAAATCAAAAAAATTCCCATACATTCATGAGAAATAATTGGATTTCCATTGAACCAATACAAAATGTCCAGTACCACCTACAAAAGGACTGCATTATGAGGTTTAGGGACGGTATTAATACTTAGACCATATCTCATCGAAAATGGAACAGGTGCAGAGTTTTCATCATCTATGGTTCAAATTAGTGCACGGAATATCAGGACACAAGAATTCCCTAGAAAGTACCGCCTTTAGAAATACTTTAAAACCGATTATCGAAAATTTCCCTTGCAAATTTAACATTTTACTGTAATACGTAGAGTTTGACAAGCCTCTACCAGGGTTTTGTCTACAGATTTACGCTTATATTTATATCAGTGAGCGTTTATGAGCTGGAGCAAAATCACTGCGATGGCAAAAACTGATGTGATACGCCGCGCCGTATGCATAGGGGTGCAAAGATACTCATCAAAGAGGATGAAGTTCATACGGAAAAATATCTTTTTCACTTGACCCGGATCTCTAAAGTTCAGATTCAGACCTGGGGGTTGTGTTTGAATCGCTCTAGTTTTAACCTTTATCTTCCGAGTGTGTCTCTCCGGCACAAAAATTATGTCCCTAGACTGCCGAGCGTGTTCGTTTGGCACATTGATGGACATTTTAAAAACACTGGTCATTTAAAAAACCCCGGCCAGCAAGGCTTACGACTACGGAAAATCTCAGCAAGGTAAAGGGATCTTCACCCCCTGCCACACACCCTCGATCTCGACCATATAACGAAGGAGTCACGTGGTACAACAACGAACGGTTCGAGATTTAGGTGCATTTTAATCCCTTGTGAAAATTTTCACGCAGCCTTCTCAACCAATTTTTCCCATGGTATAATCGTTAAAGGATTATTATATCTCGATTAGAGGCAAAATAAACCACGCTCCAGACGCTTAAGATATCCATTCGAGTGATTTAAACATGCCAAAATCTCGAACCGTCCGTTGTTGTACCACGTGACTCCTTAGTTACGTGATCGAGATTAACTCGAGTGATTCACACACAACCCCCCTGGAATGCCTAATTGCTGGTCAGGCGTGTTACACTGAAAAGGAATCTCAAATCATTCGGCAAGTTGGAGATGCAGGTTCATTTCATGATCAAGTTAAATGATTTTTTCATAGGGAATTTCATATTATTTAGGCAGTTTGAACAAGCTTAATATGGTAATTCAAACTCTCAATCAGGACGGTGACTCACTTTTATAGAGAACACAGCAGCTAGACGAAATACCATCTCTCAGAAGATACCGAGCAGAAAATATTTTTTGTTCGTACCTGGAAAGAGAAGAATCAATAATTAAAAATTGGACATGTTTTCACTATAGAGTCTAAATAATACATTTGAATACACTTGAGGAATACACTTGATTTCTCAGCATGTTTGTATCAAATAAGCGCGGAATAAAGGGATTTGATAATGCTGAGTTTATATCAAGCGATTAACTAGTAATATTATTAAGAGTATTCAAATATTTAAAAACCACCGAAAAGGAAATACGCACAAAATGCCTTTCAGATTTTTACTCCTCTGATAAAAACTAATACATAAAGTAGCTTTGTTTTTAGACTAGACAACATTTCCCTTTAAAATGTGTGCCTACGTTTGTACATGGATGGGTATAGGTATATATTATTACCCAATTCTAACGAAAAATGCAAACTATAGAGAAGGAATAAAAATCAAATCTTTAGGAGAAAAAATGGCAACCAAGATAATTCTTCAAAGAGGCCTTCAGCCAGAAGAAAAACTTGCTATGCAATAAAAGTCTGGATCTGGAGCTGAAAAAGAGACTAGCTAAATGTTATTCATGGAGCGTTTTCATGTATGGATGTGAAGCGTGGACATTAGGTAAGAGGGAAAGGAATAGAATAGAAGCTTATGAAATGTGGGTGTGGAGAAGGATGAAAAAAGTAAGATGGGTAGATAAGATGAGAAATGAAGAGGTTTTGAGCAAAGTAAAAGAAGGAAGATCGCTTCTAAAGGAAATTAGGAAAAGGAAAGGAAACTGGCTGGGCCATGTGATGAGAGGGAAAAATATTATAACTATGGCACTTGAGGGTTCAATTGAAGGAAAGAAAAAGAGAGGAAGGAGAAGAATTAAGTTGGTGGATCAGGTGAAGATCATCAGCTATGATGAAACAAAGAAGGAAGCTCGGGACAGAAGCGGATGGAGACGATAGTGGTGTACGGGACCTGTCAGCAGACAGAACACCAGATGATGAGAAGATAATTCCTTCTCATTAACTCAAGCATCAAGATAAAAATATAAATACATAGTCCTCACAGCTTAGATTGATCTCGTTATTGGACTATAGTAAGTTACAGATTCATAAGTAGCTCGATCGGGTAATTCACAAGAAAGTCAGGACCAAAGGAACCCATTTGGTTTTGGAAGTATTTACTCTTTTATCATTATTTGGGGAGTTTCTCACACTACTACTATGAGCTAAGGCATTACAAATGCTTCAATTTTTCAATTTTGCACACTTATAATATTAAAATCGTTGGTATGGGTACGTTCTACCAGCGGACTTAATTTAATATGACATCTCCTCAGCGTGAGTGAATGCTAAAACAACTCTTACGCGATTGTATTTTCAGAGGGGAGCCTACGAGCATAAAGGTATAGCGCTTCCTTTGCTCTTGTTAATTTAGGTTTTAATAAGTACTAGCGGTTAATCGTTAGATCACATTAATTTAATTATGGTCTTTATTTAGTACAAAGTTGGCCATAAACAGTCCATTCTTACATTGGCACCAATCGGTAGGGTACAAAGATTTATATAGAATTTCTTATGTGGTGACATCTTACATTTGCAGCTCAAGAAATTGAACTAATAAATTTTATTCACAGCCAAAAGTAGCAAAAAAGGATAGTTACCAACGGAATAAAAATGTAGTTAATTATTATATTATTAACAAAAGTTTCGCCATTTTAATAGTGGCGTAAAAGGCTGCAATGTTGAAATAAATTGTATTCAATCTTACTATAATTTAAAAGACAGACGGTCGGTATTCGCGAAATTGTAATTAAAAAATAGTAGACCTCAGTGACTTAAGCTTCAATATCTACTGTAAAATAAGCAATTACATCCTTTAACAGCACTTGTCAGGCCAAAAAGGGAAATAATGATTGTCAACAACTATACCACATGAATGCGAAAACGAACGCATGCCATAATTCATTTCAATAATCATAAAACTCTTTATAATTATGGCACAGGGCACGTATTAATAATGACTTCATGAAAAAGCACAGGTAATGGTCGCCTGTAAAGTAAACGGTATCCTAGTCGACGTAGTATATCCGCTCAAGCTAGCAGACTAGCTAGTTGGTTAGTTCATAGTGGTTACGACACTGGTCGCACAGGTCTAATATTGACTCGTGATCTTCTCGAGTTATCGCCACCGCTCCCGCCTCGAAATCCGATCGTGTGTGCACTGGGCTCAAAAGCAGGGAAACTCTGCGGAACACGAGGGCCCTTTCACTGCGAGAGGGTGATCGGACCACAAATGTCCTGTCCCTCGGGAAAGAGAAGGGATTATCTCAAAGGTCCGAACGGCAAACTCTCACGGGACATTAAATCGTGAAAGGGAACGGCACGGAGTGGACTGAGAGTGGAGAATTGGTCGGTGGAAGCAGGGGGCATTCCGAACCAACAACGCCACCCTTAGGGTCATTTGAACGAGATTATTCCCAAATCAGAATACAGATCATACTCAAATATTATTAGAAAGAAGAAGTTATTGTAACATTAACTACAATAATGATATATTTACATAATCGGTTAATATTTTTTTAAATACATATTCTACGACGATATCCAATGCCAAACCTCCATTGCTCTGTTCATTCACAACCTTTCTGATAACAGCGTTTTTCTCATTGCCTTTTCTCTCCCTTCTCTCCAACTTATTCTGGGCCTTCCTCTTTTTTCTATCTGGTGGATACCATGTTGAAATTTGCTTTGGAAATTTCTCGTTCGTCACACGTTGTACATAACCGTACCACACAAGCTATTTTTCTAAATTTCATCGACTATTGAACGCGAGACTCCCATTATATTTCTTATTCTCTCATTTGTAATTATTTTCCGTCTTTATATCCGAACAGATCGTCTCCAGTAATCTATGTATGTAACAGTAAGCATTTTGCTTTTATTTTCTCCTTAATCCGCCATATCTCATTCCCATAAGTTATAATGCTCCTTATAATGTATAGTACATATTTATTTTTTGCTTTGGAATAGCTTTGATTCCATACAATTCTATTCAATATCGATATTGCGAAAAGGTGTCGGGTAAAAATTGTTATATATCACTAACATTCTCATTGCATAGATAAATATACCTGCATTAAGTGTGAACTAGACTCATTTTTTCACGCCGAACGCTGAAAGCATCTGAACAGCCGAGGATTATTTTGCGATTAGGAAAACATTACAGAGTTGAGTGGTCAATTTATTCTTTATAAATAGTTGAGAATCCATACAAACTACGCACTGTTAAATCACAGACGAGATCTATTCGGAATATTCACGTACAATATCCCATGATAGAACTACTTCTATATTTGGCAAATATCTCCGAAAGCAGTTTTGTGTTAGCAAATTCATTGAATTCTAGAAGAAAAAATATCTCCAACACATGAAATAGCATTAATTAATATAATATTTGAGTCCCCTCGGACTCGAGGTGCGGTTATAATCATTCATAGTCCCCGTCGAGCTCCGCCGACCGGGACTCTGTAGGTGATCAACACATTAATACAGGGTATGAAGTGCCACGTACCGCAGCCAACCAACGTCGCAGGCCGTTTGGGGAAGTGAACGCTATGGCTTGCAATGGATATCCGAATCAAAGATATGTAAATTTCTAATTATAATCACGGATTTTAAAAGCTCTGATCTCAATCTCCATACAAGAGTTCTTTCTTCAGCTGAGGTAGTTTGAGCGAAATATCATTTTACCTAGAAATCAATGAATTTGGTCTCATTTTAAAGAAAAATATATCACCCTTCCATTGACACCAAAAATTCAACCCCTAACCATATTACTTTCGGAGGTATTTGCCAAAAAATTCCAGACCTTTTACATGAGAAATGGAACGTGTGTGCACTCCAGAGATACATTGTTTACCAAATGAGGTATTTCTAACTCTTAGATGTCGTAAAAAATTAACAGTGAGTAGTTTGTATGTTTTCTCCACTATTTTTGAAAATAAATCATAGATATTGTCACCGCAGTAAATTCTTCGGGATCACTATAAACTTTCCATTTTGATGGATTTCAAACGTACCGCGCGCAAAAAATGAGTCAAGCAAAACGACTTATTTAGATATTTTCATTTAATTACTTTCAATTTCCGTCATATAAAACTATATTATTGCACCATTAATAATGCAATATTTAATTCATGTGTCCTACAGCTGGGGAAATTAAAACATATAATTCGGATATGGTCTCTATCGTGACTAGGGAACTATCTCGCTAGGACTACCTTCAGTATGCGTACTACCTCGTAGGACGGGATGATGAATAGCAAGCAGCATGCCGAGCTGAAAGTAAAAATAAGGCCCAGGGTTGGTAGAAATCAAGATAATTTTACTCTCCTCTATCTAAACCAGCCTAACCGGTAGACAATCTCTAATAAATAACTATAAAGAGTGTTCTATTAGTTAGGGCTGGTTGAACAATTAACTAACTCGGCGTTAATGGAAAAAAATCGCTTTTCACTAGTGAATTCCAACATTTAGGACCACCCTACCACCAGAATAGCATGGTAAAAACTAGATCATTATTAAAACTTTGAATACTTATCTTGGAGGTTTATGGACATGGGTATATATATATTAAACAGTATTGCATAAGAGAAAGAGGCGTTCACTAATAGGTGAATCTGATTACTGAAACCATGGACGAAATAATTATAATACACTGGCGAAGGGTTTTTCATGAAGTGGCGTTGTGTCGTAAGGAAGAAGTAGACAGTGGTAAAATACCTGTCACAGGGTAGTTAACAGGAGATAGCGGCCATTGGGCCAGATTGGAGGCGCTTGAGATGAGAACGTGAAGAAGAACAAGATATGGAGAGTGAAGAGAGAGCTACAAATTAAACACAACTGTTATCTTATTTAAATATGGTGTGAGAGGATGAGGTAATCCGCAAAGGTCTTGGGTGAATGTGGTAGAAGAGGCCCTAAAGAGGAGAATTCTTAGGGACAAGAAAGCGTATTTATGTAGAAATGCATGAGTGTAAGAGAAGCGAAGCCGTAGTAAGGATCTACATCTACATAATACACCGCGAGCCCCCGAATGGGCGTGTGGCAGGGGGTGTTGGTCACCACCCGTGTAAAGGTGTAAGTTTTTTGGAGATGAAGTGGTGACATGTATTATAGGAGTGGAGATATTTGGTGGGGCTCAATTTTTATTGTGGTCGCATATTGTTCGCAGAAAGAACGAGTTTTTGTTCCTATCTGTTCGGCATTGTAATTCTCTTATTTTATCGCATCTGTCAGACCTAGAGATGTAGTGAGGAGTCATGTTGATATTCTCCATGTCGCTCTGAAAAATATCAGTTCTGAATTTATCGAGCAACCTAAGCCTAGCGCGTAGCCTCCGAGTCTCTAAGGGTTCCCACCTCAATCCGTCTAAAATTTGTGAGACACTACATGCACGCTCGTAGCAGTTTTTAACGAAGCGCGCTGCTTTCCTTTGTATTTTATTATTTTTTTGTCAAATCTATTTGACCAGGGTCCCAAATTCTCGTGGCGTATTCGAGGTGTGGCCTAACCAGAGGGAAGTGACATCTCTTTTACTTTTTCAACCGAGGACCTTCGATCCTAGAATTGAAATACCAATGATAATGATTCCGCAGTATCCAATATCCCGTAGCAACGTTCCTCCGACCTTCAGGAACGTTAACGATTCATCAACATGTATTTGAAAGAGCCCGGCATTGAGAGTCAAATTTATTTCCCCGACATTGCTAAGAAAATACCTCACCACTTTTGAGTCATTTGTAAGCGTTCAACTTCGGCGTCTTTCTGACAGACCATAAATAAACCCCGGATAGCACACGTGGAATAGGCGAGGTGTGGCCTAACCAAAACGAAGTAGCATATCTCTTTGACTTCTTCATTCGAGAACCTTCCTATTATACATTTAACAAATCTAGTTTCTTTAATGCTGCGCCACACATGTTCTGTATGGGTAATCCCCACGATATATCAGATGCTAAGGATGGGGTATTACGGAGGAGATTATTAAAAGGTAGCCAGTTTATTAGGAATGACGGCAATAACTAAATTCTTTGACTGAGCCAACCTCATAAAAGAATGGCAAGATGGGAAAGAAATTTATGCTAAAATCGACAGTCGGAAGTCGTGGAGGAGGATGTGATGCTGATAAAGCGCAAAGTAAAAATGCCGTGAAAATGCAGTCTCAATTCATGTACCAAATTGCGATTCGAACAGGATATTTTAAAGCTACATTCAGCGCGTATGTTAGAATTTAGATCTAGGTAATCGATAGCAGGAACAGGTTGATTCATGCTGCGATTTTCAAAAATCACCGATCGAACGGCCTCCAGGCATTGGCTCGAGTTCCGCTCCGGAAATTAGCTCGGCTGTCGAACCCCACGGGAGTGGCTGGAATTTACAGTTCTGCAGAGCAAGCCGCAGACCCCCTCTCACATCCGCCCCATTGATATGACTACGCTAGCTGATGAGGGGACTAACCAAGCCCTCCAGAATACCACCCGCGGAGGGAGAAGAGAATCTTCGAAATTATCGCCGCCTCACTTCGGAGGAGATGTTAAATTTCAGTGCTGTTACTTTTCAAGAATCGTTTACAAACTAACAAGGTTGATGACTTTCTTTTATGCCATCGTTGAAAAAATAATAAAAGAAAAAGAATAATTACTTTCAATGAAAAACATAATTTAAAATTAGCTCATTAAATGGCGAATGAGACAAAAATCGAATTTTCCTTAATACTAAAGCTAATACTATAATGTGCGAATTTCCAAAGAGAAAAAAATCATCCGCCTTTAAGGCGGTTAATTTTTATCTGTGGACATTCGCACATGTGTGCATTGCGGGTGACTCTGTAAACGTGGAACTCCGTGGCTAGTCCCGGATAGCTTAAAATTTGTCACATAAGAGTGAACGCCTCTCTGTGTTCAAAGAACGATCTTTCCCCGCGGGCAGTGGCGCTAAGCGCTCAGTAGCGACTGATTGTTACATTGTATGTCCGGCAGTCGAGAACATCTAGTCCCGTAAAGGTCACAAAAATCCACAGGAGAAGAGGACGCCTCGGTAGCTTAACTGGCTAAAGCACTCGGCCGGAATTCGAGGGATCCGGGTTCGTACTCCGGTCAAGGCGAATGTTTTTTTCTCAGGGGAAATTCGCACATTTGTGCATTGCGGGTGACTCCGTAAAAGTGGAACTCCGTGGCTAATCCCGGATAGCTTAAAATTTGCCTAAAACTATAAATTAGTACACGGCTACATATTTCTGGCTGGACATTTACCTGGGCAACGGAACGGCTTGGTGGAAAGTCTCTTAACCTATCAGGTATGATTATTCGACAAATATGAATTTTCTCAAGCATTCCAATCAAGCATCATTTAACCTCTTTTTACGGAATAGCCTTCGTTAAAAGTAGTTCTATGCCTGCAGGTTAAAGTTCCACGCTTTACTTATTTCCAGGTGGAGAAGTGGTACACGAAACGACAACTCACTTTGTACACTCCACACAATTTTACAGACTTCCCCCGACCGTGGTTTCGACAATATCTGTCATTATCTTATACAAAGTGAGTTCTCATTTCATAATTTTATGCCTAATTTAAATTATGTAAATGGTGAATTCAATGCGGATAAACCAATTAAGAAATAAGGCATGAGAAGAAAAAAAATGCTCTTGGGATGTATCAGAAAGTACGGCATCGAGAAGTGGGATGAAGAAACTTAAGAGGGTGACAGAAGGGTAAACATTCGGAAAGCGAAGAAGGTGGAGATGAAAAGAATTGTGGGAAGCACAAAGGAAGGCAAAGTATAGAAAAAGTTTAAACGGTTTTCTTTTTCGTTTATATGTGAGTTTTGAAGCCATTTCTGCGACGCATTTATCGACGAAGAGTACTCTTTCTATTTGGGAAATTTAAAATGAGAACTCGGGAATGACTTAAAAATTATTATGAAGCAAATTTGAAACAAAATATTTTATGAAAATGTATAATTCCAGTACGGATCATCAAAATCCCATCAACTTACAGTCTTTAAAAGCCCGCGGAAAATACTTTAATCAATTTTTCCTTGTCTATGCATAACTATACGCAGTAATAAATAAAATTATAGAGCAAAATATCCCACGATAAATAGTGATATTTGCTTTTTACCCTCCACTAATCTTCATTTTATTTATTCTGAAGTAATTCAATAGTCCCCGCGATCACCTGGATTCAACTACTACAATTTTCAAAATATTTATCTTCCAAGATTTCTCTAATGTTGAAAACAAGAACAAAAGACTAACAGCACGGCGTTATACTCTTTTCATGAATTCAGAAAGAAATCTTTTTAAAAAAGAGAGCTTCCAAACTCGATACGAAAAAAAATCAGCTGCATCTTAAAACTTGGAATAAGCAACAGACGTCCGCATTATACGACGAGAAGCCTGCGCTCGACACTTGACATGAAATAAAAAATCTGAAGCATGAAACTAAACGCAGAGTAATTGCTAGAGCAGAAAACCTAGGGCGATTATTGAAGGGAAGTAAGAAATTTTACCGGCGTTGATTTTTTTATGACTACCATTGCTGTCAATGTTCAACAGCTGACGCTCTCATTTACATTGAAAATACGCCCTATTTGCCATCTTATACCCACGCATACGATTTAGGGACGCTCTTGGATACTTGGATGTAGGCTTGTATACTAAACACTAATTTGTTATTAAGCCAAAAAACTAGACGCTCAGGATGAACTAAACTTGAAAACGTCGACTACAATTCTCGTATAGAATAATCTTGATTGGAGATTATGGTACATTTTAAACCTACAGCGACAAAACAATGAATTGATTATGAAAATTTATGTGATGACATCCTCCAAAAATAATATGATGCGGCTAACTCCGGATCTTTGGTATGCCCAGACATATATCCTGATGACTAAAACAACTTGAAGGGCATCAGCACATGACAGCAGCCTGGTCAAATTTAATGATACGTTTTCATTTACGATATCTTTAAAAAGAGATTTCTTCCCTTTTATTTTCTAAAAAAATAGATATTAGACCCTACATCTGAACGTATGGTTGTTTCAACATTATTCGTGACAAATCCTTATCAATGACTGGAATTCAAATGAAACAGAAACACTCAGGAAAATACAAACCATAATACGTTTCAGTTAAATTACGGTAGCATGTTTTCACCCATGTTTTGCGGAAAACCAACCGTATTTTTCTAGAAAACCTTCGCATCTCGATCACAGTTTAGGAAAGCAAATGTATTTCCATACGATGCCTTAATTTTAATACCGTCCTATTTTCTCCGCTAACCTTAGTTTTTAGACAAAATTAAAGCATGGAAAGGCCATAAATTTACGTAGTTTTTTCATAAAAGACGTCCATTTTCTCCATAGTCTGTAAGAAATACAAAATTTCATCAGCAAATGATGCAAAATGCAAAAAATCGGATTGTGGAAACGCAAATAGGAACCGGAAGAATTTGACCGCACACTTAAAAAAAGAGAATAAATAAACTAATCGTATCCTCATCGTTCAAACTACCTCCTGTTCTCGTGGGTTGAACCAAACAAAAACAGAATAATAAAATTTTACAGAACGGATTTGGAGCCCCTGGATGGATTACCGGAGCGCACGGCAATTACTGCCAAAACTATTCTGGAGTGAAGGAAATTGAGAAAGATAGTCGAGTTACATCATGGGGGCATCAAAGTACCAAATTATCATAATTTCAACCCCTGATACTCATCATTATCGACACTATCTACGCAAAATACCCTGCAATTAACCACAGAGGCTTGTAGGGAGTGGTGTTAGCACGCCAGACATGCAAAGTAGATGGAATAGGGTAAAGAAGTAGTAAGAGGGAGAGGACAGTGGTTTCCGCGTTAACTCTCTCTGTTTTTGTTCAAGTCAATTTATGGTACGTGTTACATTGCAAACACTTGTTGGGTGATCATATAAACCTTTACTTGAAGTTTCATTACTAATTTAAATCATATCTCCACAAAATATAGTAAGATTATACTTTTTTGGCATATTTAGACAGGCCTAAATATTACTTTCTGTTTGGCATCAAAATCAGAGCAGTAGCACAAGCAGTGAAAATAGCACTACAGCAAAAATAATTTTTTATAATTAGTGAGACCTATAGTCGATTCTCTCTCTGGCATCAAAATGAGCAAGCGATGGAGGCACGAGTTATACTACGTGGAAATATATTCCTACGCCGGAAATATCCGCCAATCGCTACGGACCTCCACCTCTCTTTCGCTGATAATGCTGGAGGAGTATTTGCAATTCTACAGAATTAGAGCTAGCATAACACCAATCCCACAAAATAATTCAGCACCGATGAAAATTAACTTCAAAATATACGAAAGTATTGTTATTCTTGAGTAGCATACCAGCATGGGATGAATAAATGTCAGCTCCGGCACTTCATCAATTAGAAGTGTCGGAGAGAAAAACTAACCCGCTGGGCTAAAGATGAGGAGTTAAAAAGGGCAGGAAAAAACCAATCGATAAGCCATCAGGTAATGAATTACTTCAAAGACTAAAAGAACAACATGAATAAAACCCCCCAACCCGCAATCCTAAACACAAGGGTGACAGATAACAAAAACAATGCAAACAGCCCAAGGATATTATCCAAAAAAAGTAAGGAAAGGAGAGAGTAGTCCAAATAGATGAAAATAAAGAACTTGGATGCAGAAGAACAGCCAGAGGGTAAAATCTGATATAAGAGTCGTAAATTTTAAGGCAAAAGTGACTTCAAAATCGTTTACCCGATCAAACGGCACCGTATTTTATTAATTTATTTATTATTTATATTAATGGCCTAAGTTCTCGAGTTAGCAGTAAAATAATATTATTTTCAGACGATACAGTAATCTACCGTGAAATAAGCGAAGACGCGGACTTTGAATTTCTGTCATCTGACCTTAACAACGTTCATTCGTGGTGCCAAGAGCGGGGTTTAGAACTAAATATTAGTAAATGCACCACAGTTCACTTCCTGCAAAAGTCACCAGACAAAAGCCATATATAACCGTGGGTGGAGTAAATATAAAATCTACAAATACAGTAAAATATCATGGAATCACCTTAACTTTAGATATATATTGGGGAACACTCATACAAAACATATGCGGCACAGCATTACAGAAACAAGGTTTTGTTAAATGTATGAAATAGGGAGGTCCTCGGAGGAAAAAGTAAAAGAGAGATGCTACTTCGCTCTAGTTAGACCTCACCTCAAATACGCCGGGAGCATTTGGGACCCTGGTCATAAAGATTTAACCAAAAGAATTAACAATATACAAAGAAAAGCAGCACGCTTCGTTAAAAACGGCTACGAACGAACATATAGTGTTACACAACTTTTAGAGGGATTGAGGAGGCAGCCCCTAGAGACTCGGAGGCTGCACGCTAGGCTTAGGTTGCTTGAGATATTCAGAACTTGTGTTGAGTGTTTCAGAGCGACACAGAGAATGATATCATGACTCCTCACTACATTTCTAGGTCTGACAGAAGCGATAAAATAAGAGAGATACTCTGCCGAAAAGATAGGTACAAAAACTCGTTCTTTCCGCGCACAATAAGCGACCACAATAAAAACTGAGCTCCTCTAAATACACTCCCGTAGTACATGTCACCATTACACCCCCAAAAATTTTACATCATCACACGGCTGGTGACCTACCACCCCCTGCCACACGAACATGTGACGGCTCGCGGGATAGTATGTAGATGTATTTATTTCGGCCGTATCATTAGTCACGAAGCTACAGTACTGGAATGGATCACCCTGCAGAAATTGCACCGCTATTTCTATCCTGATGCCCCATCATCTTACTGATTGAAGGTGGTAGGAGCGATTTTCGTTCATGAAGATATTTACGTGAAACTTCAACTTTCTGTACTCATCGGTAACATATGGATAAATTTGACAAAATTTGCCGGTAAACGATTTTGTATTTTGTCTTTCAATTTCATACTATTTTTACACGTAACCTGATAATTTGAAAAATATTTTAAAATAATCCGATCACATACGAGATTTGTTTCCTAATCGGGATAGACTACGTTTCATATGATTATCATTGCGGCTGACAAATACCAATGTACAATATCGAGTAAAAAAACACGTATTTACAAATGATTTTTGCTTAAATTTCGGAATCCACGCCGTGAACTCAAATCATAACATGCTTTAAAAAAAGGCGGCATTTTTAGAATACAACTCATGCATCATCGTATATGTTACTACAATCATGGTATTTTAACCGAAGAAATAGATGTATTCTGGTGTATACTAGGGTGAAATGTGGTCCAAGAATATTTTCGACTAACCTGAAAAGATATTAAAATGTGCAAACAATGACTCGGGATTACCACTAAAGATACTTTAAAAGACGTGCATACAAACAAGTTTACGCAAAAAAAAGTAAGCAGTCCAACCACCTAACACGAAAGCTCTCATCGGAATCGGATGAGAGAGCGAGAGATTGTTTAGGTGCGGCCCTGACAATCGTAAACACCTCTGGCAGAGCATCAATAGCCATTCTCAATCACCCGGGACGAATGGGAGTCCATTGTGCCCGGGGCACGTGCCTTCGGGGCGCCTATTATCTATCTCTGCACAGGCTCGCACACACACTAGGCGGCCCCGGGCAGTGCGGTTTGAGGGGCGAGGGGAGCTAACAGCAAAAAGAAAAGAAGTCGACGGGATCCAACACAGCGCCGATGCGCGGAAACAGCCGGGAATACCACAGAGCACAGACAGAGGTGCGCCCATTCAGAGGAATCAATAGACACGTGCGCCTTTTTTCGCCGGCCGCTTCCTGTCGAAAGTTTTGCCAGAGGAAACAGCGCGCCGCTAACCAGGAAAAGCGACAACAGAGTGGAAACTGCGGCAAATAGTTAGAGATATCAAAGCCTAAGACAAGCATATATATTCAAAGCAGTTAAACTTTACTTGACGTCAACAGCCGAGTAAACGCACCTTCATGGGGAAAATTTGCGGAGAAATAATATTTTGTCTTGACTGAGACTAGAACTCAGATCCCCCGGATCCGATAAACTTAGTTCCAAATTCCTGTCGACGAAAATATTTTTTTTTTAAGAAAACAAAATTCGCAAAAACATTTCAATCTCTTACCAACAGAGTAAAGAGTTCACTTTTTTACGGAGGGACAGGTTTTAAATCTTCACAGTCACCTCGCAAAATACCGACCCACAAGAGGACAATGACTTATTGCTCAAAAATATGTAAAAAGATAACCTCTAAAACATTCAACACATTTTACACTCACAACAGGATATGAATAGGTAACACGCACCGCTGTACATCCCAGAAGCGGCTCTCGATGCAAAGACTCTGATATTAACAGATTTTATTCAAAAGTAAATGAATTCGTGAGGTGCTGTGGAAGGATATCAGACTCAAAATCTTGGAAACATCATTTATCCTCAAGAGTAATTTTGAAGCGCAGAATGAATTTCGGCATGATCAGTAATCATCAGATACAGATTTGGTGGTCACCTGGTCAGTAACAGACGGTTTACACCTGAAGGATAATTAAATGAGCAAGTAAAGAGGGAATGAATAATTAGATAAATTGATTAAGTGAAAATTCAACGATAAATTATTGCACTACGGTTTCATTTCAGGGTCCATGATTTCGATTTAACCCATCCATAGATCCTCAAGCGAGATAAGAAATTCTCGCCGAAACAACGCTGCTTCTGAATGCAGTCAGAGGTGGCTTTGACAGACAAGACCGACAAGAAGGAGTCCTGCATAAAAGGGGATTATTGGTGTTCCCCATTGTATGTACATGGAGCAGATAATGCAATCCTGTTTCCATAAAGCGCACATGCGATTAACCGACCGCCCGAATGCACTCAACCCATATGCTCCTGATTTTTGCCGCTATTATTTTAGACTTTATCGCTACCTTATCAGAGTTGATACAATAAATATCAATGAGCGTGAGGAGGGAAACAAAGCAAAACACGTGGGAATTAATGGAACTAACAATTGCACATTTATATGGCCAGCAACTAATAAGAGTATTCTCATCAATTTCACAAACATTCCTCAGATCTTGAACGAATGAGAACTCATGGTGTCATCAGAGCAGCAATAGTTAGCGGTTCCGTCTGCAATGGTTACATGAATTATTTTGAATTGGAAGTAATTAAGACTTGAACATAAAAAAGCCATTTTGAAGATTGCTACGATTTCCACCCGACGTTAGTTTGGAACGTGGGAACGGCCGGAACGAATTATTGAGCGTGAAATTGAGTTCAATATATAGTTTCCGAGAAACTCACAGAGGGACTTCTACTGTGGGATAGGGGCGGAAACCTTCCCACCAGTGAGCAGAAGTAGCCCCAGCACCGTTCCTTCTGGTTGCACTTGTATGTTTTATATATAATATTCTGTTCTGACGGTTGGTAGTGAGTACGTTCTCCATACTATTAAAAGAAAATAAAGTCACTGTTCACGGTAATACGTTCTCCAAAATAATGAGCTACAATGTTTTATGATTATATTAATACTTCATTTATGAATATTTAGTTAATTACTGAGATATTCGGAAGCACAAAACAATGTTTTAGCGTAAAAAATCATTGCATCAACTTCATTCTTCTAACAAATTCTTGGATTTAAAATAAAAATTCGAATATGGCATCAACTGACTGCGTGAATATCTCGCTCAAAAAACCTTGGAAGAGAAGAACAAGTGATCACTCGAATAAAAAAAAGTACCTTCCTCTCGGGGAGAGCCCGAAATAGGTTTCAGCTAATCCACAGTGTATCTGCAAATATAGTAAGCATCTTTTAGTTCGAAGAGAAAATTAGGCCCACATCTAGGCATCTCTTAACAAGGCCACTAACCACTAACCATTTGGGCGATTGCCTTGCAGGTTTGCTCTCCAGGTCCTTTGGTAGTTGCCTTGAAAAGGTTATTGCTGCAATAAGGCGGCCCACGCTGGGGTTACTACGAGGATTAACGAAAAAATACTCCCATTTTATGGTCGAGAAACGCACGCTGCCGCTGAATTTGGGAAAGGCTTGTAGTAAGGAGGCAAGGTCATAAAATGAATTTAAGTCAAACGAAAGAAGAAACAGTTTCCTCGTGAAGTCAAGTGAAAATGATTTTTTATGTCTTGCAATGGAAATAAGAGAGACTATTACCAACTCACAAGGCTGACTACTTAAGGCAAGGAATTAACATGGGAAAAACCGGTGACGCTGGACAGGCCATGAGACAATCTCAAAGAATGGGCAAAATGACGGCCAAGAAAATTTTCAGAGGAAGGTAAATCATTTCCATTTTAGTTGAGACTATTTAATAAGATACACATAAAAATGCCTCTAAACAAACTAATATTACAAGTTAACCACATAATCCCATAACAATATGCCCTAAAGAAACAATATATAACTATACCAGTTCTTTTCTGTGATGAGTAAACCACTCTTCTAGTACCCTTATCGTTTAAAGATTCACAATACATATTCCACCACTGTTAGTTATTAATTGGAATCAAGATTCAAACAAAGGATTTTGAATACGTTATCACATTCATTTTTTGATAAATTTCATCAAAAACTCGTGAGAGATTGCGGCAAGTAACAGGTTAAACTCGATTATAATCCGGTTTTATTTGAATGGTCCTGGGCAATATACATAGTAATGCCAGTGAGCCAATTTATTCTGCCGTTTTATCCTTGTTTTATAATACGCTGCTCAATATTGAGATTCTTCAGAGGTAGCTTTCCACTCCACACGTCAACGAGGGAAAATCAACGGGCTATGTAAAATGTCGTTTCGAAGAGCGGCTATTTTACAGCAGCCACAGCTCATTAGAATAACTTGGGTGGGAATCACAATTCGACAGTCGGATAAAATTAAGGCATAATCGTTCAATGAGATGCAAGGCACGGTTTTTCCTGACTAAGCAAAATAGACACATTCCGAGAACTATCACATTATGAAGATAATAGTATAGAGCGCGGAATGTAATTTTTTTAAATTTGATTTTTTTCTAACGACAATCAGGGAATATGACAGCTTCCATTCAGGATGGATAAATAGCTCCCTCCGTAAGCTGATCATAAGTAAAAAGATTCTTCGTCATTAGAATGAACGCATATTTCGCATCCCGGGTTACCTATCAAACTCTTTTAATATTTAAGCGTTAATACCAGCGCTTAATCCGACACCACATTTTAATTAGACAGCAGGAAACAAATTTGCATGTAATGTATTGGGTTATCGAAGGAAGTTCAACCAGCTACAAACTCTTGAAAGAGAATGCCGGGGCTAGAGGCAAAAAACGGCATAATATCTAGTTTGTACACGATCTAAACTTAAACACAGAGCATTTTTTAGTATAAAACTACTTTTGGACCTCACGGTAATAAAATTTCACGAAAGAAGTGTTCGTCAGCTATGTAATAATAGTCGAATGGTGAACCAGATTTATGTTATTTAAGAGAATGGTGTGAGGGGAAGGGAATGGCCGAGAAAGTAAATGATTCAGTGTAGTGGAAGAACCTCAGTCATGAGAAAAAAAGATGCGAATGAATGTGGAATACAGGAATAATGAGAAACGCAACAAATCATTAAACGTGAGCCAGTTTTCTCGTCCAAACACCGAGAATTTCATCTCATTTGACTGTGCCAACCACGATAGGGATCGGCGTGATGGATTGATATGCGCGGATGCATGTTTTAACTGTAGGCGGGTGATTACGCAACACATGGGCCTTAGATAAATCTGTATGAAGGGCACTGAAAGGCGGGATTAGCATTGTTTAGCGATGGAAGCGAGAGGCGAGCGGATGAACAGGATGTAAAGAGTGCGGGAAGGCGAGGGCAGGCAAGGACGGTCGGTCGATAAGCCATAGAAAGCACACGATCGGGGAACTTAACACTTAAAGAGATTAACCGAGTGCCTCATGAAGTTGGCCGGGAAGCAACATCCGACGCGCGGATATCCAACATGATAGTCTGAAGACACAGAGCGAGCAAACATGTTCTCCCGGGGGACGCCTGTTGAAGCGTCCCAAAGGAAATGGGGAAGACGTAAGTCGATAATTCCCCAGGGACTACATGGAAAGAGAGTTAAACAAACGAACGAAAAGGAGCGATCGATATTCATACGCCAGTGAAATTAAAGATTCGGAGCTAAATATGGAGAAAACAGCACATTTTTATAAATTATACCTCAACATTACCAATCAAAAAACACTAACTTCCACCCCAATCCAGAAAACTCTTACGTAAAGTTTTCGTTGACCGATAGGTTTGACGCACCATGAACAAAAAGGGAAGGTGGAATGAGGCTTGGGTTTCAAAATATTTCAAGCTCTAAAACATTTCAATGATTTTCCGGTCATATGAATGCAAAAGAAAAAAAATCGTTTGAAAAGTTTTACGCATAGCAATCATAAAGTTCTGAGGCTCGGTGAGGTCCATTAATTGTCTTATTTTTTTACTTTGAGGTATCAGACCAATTTATGTTACTCTGGATAGACAATAAGTAGCTGCTGTAGGTTCTTATGTGACCGCAGGTATTAACCTTCTCATATCATCCTCTTCGTCAGTCCTGCCTACAGTCGTCAGTCCTACCCCACCCAGTCCAATCCACTGAATCTGTTCTATTCTCTTTCTTCCCCTTCCCCGCTAAACGTGATGGGAGCCATTTTCGTTTTAGTACAGATTTGCGTGAAACTTCTCATACAAGTAATCATTAGTAATTTTTAAGATAAAAAGGAGAAAAATTGCATGTTGCTGATTGGGTTTCTTGGCAATTTAATGCTATTTTAACTCGTTGCCTTATGACACTCGACATATTCTTCGCAATTAATAGATAACATAAGTACAAATTTTCTCCTATAGGCGAAAAAATCTGTTTCTTATTATTATGTGACTCCTATTTAATACCAAGATGTCATACCAAATAATATAACTCGTGTTTATAGATGGTTTTCGCTTAACTTTAAAATCTTTCCCCGTCAACCCAAGTCTTAACAGTGCTTTAATTGATGAAAATTTGAAAATGATGAAAATTTTAAAATATGATTCTTGAATCATTTAAATTACAAGATGTATAATATAAGATAAAGACTAAAATCCTAGTAAGCAGCAAAGAAAAGCCGAATTCAGAAGTACCACTGAGAGGGGAGAAGTTAGAGCAAGTGGATTCCATATCTCGGAAGTACCATTACGTGGGACGGAAGAAGTACAACCGACATCAAGCGAAGAATAGCACAAGTTAAGAAAGCAATGATGGTAAAAAGGCAACTCCAGTGTTCATAGGAGATAGGACTACAAACAATGGAACAGTACGTGAAAACAATCGTATCGAGCATTGTACTCTATGGATCGAGAGAATGGACCACTGGTGAAACAGACTAGAAGCCTTCAAAATCTGGTACTGGAGGCGGATGCTGAAGATAAAATGGAATGGGAAAATAAGAAATGAAAAAGTTTACAGAAGAGTAGAAGAGGAAAGGACCATATGGAACACCATGCCGAAAAGAAGAACCAGTTACATTGGACTCACTCTGAGGCACAATGGGTTTGTGAAGAACGTAATTGAAGGAAAAATAAAGGGAAAGGTCCCTACAGGAAGACCCAGGAATAAGTTCATGGACCAAATAAAGAGGAAAGTACATATAAAGAGATACCAGGAGGTAAGAGAACTAGCATTAGATAGGGAAGGATAAGAGGGCTACAGTCAACCCATCTTGGGATTGCGCGACCAATGGTGATGATGTATGGTTATTTCCAATGTATAAATTGATGTACTTAAGTGAAGTTTGGTCCAAGAACTTCTTTCCAACTTAAAAAGTTATAAAAATGTGCGCTCAGCGACTCAAGATTCGCGCTCCAAGAATCTTAAGCAACAGCCTCCCCTGATCCACTGCATACCCCACCACCTCGCCCCTCACCACCAGCTCCATCCAACTACTCAGCCTCTTCCCAGTTTCTTTCTTCTTTCCCCAATTCAAGAACCATTTTTCGTTTTCAAGCGTTTCCTTATCTTTATATTCTTTATCTTTTTTCATTCTCCTTCACTATCTACTCTCGCACCAATACACCCAAAATGCTTCGTGTACAACTTCAAAGTTGCAAGTGATATTCCTATATGAACGGCTTAGGAATGGGAAGTGACATATAATTTTAACGGTCATCATCACTGAAAATTAATAGCAATGAAAATAATTAATATAACAGAAAATTAAACTTAGGTAAATCAATATAAAAGACAAACTTTTTTTGGAAAAAGTGCTTTGCATTATACAGCGATCGATTTGGGAAATACTTGGCACGACGAAAAATTGGAGCCATCAACCAAAGCCAAATGCTTCTCTATGGCCGTAAATAGTTCAAATGACGAATTGCTCAGGAGAAAATGTAAGTTAGGTATTTAGGTTAAAATCATTATGTATCATTTTCATCTTGGTAATGAATCTCTCAATCTAATCAAACATATATGTATTAAGTTAATAAAAGCGACATTTTTTGAAAATAACTAAAGAAGATTCCTCTATAAGAAACTTATTGGCTAAGATTTTTTTAAATTTGACTTGTCAATGTGCCTCAAATTGAGGCTGCTTACAGAAAAAAAGTGCCCTCCGTACAATATTAAGATAAAACAAAGTCCTACCATTGCAGAGCATTATATTCTCAAATGAATCTTAAAAATCGGCATAATTAGACGCGGGAGTGGATGACACGCGAGGAAAATGGTATTTTTACATCAAGTGAAAATGCTAATGTTGTGTAAAAACTGTTTATAATAAGTTAAGTCTCCCACGGAACGAAATGATACTATAAATATTAGGCAACAGCTTATCTGTTTCAAAGTGTTAGTACTAATGCATTTACTTAGACCAAAATATGACAATTTAAAAGATAAGATGCTGCAGATAACTCCCACAGTGGGATAAAAAGTTCGGGAAAAATTTATTAATCGAATATTTAGCATATATTTTCATCAGTATTTTAATTGCTACATTTTAACAGTGAAAGCAGTAATTTTTAAACAACACAATCAAAAAAGTGGGATTCGGTATTTATTTTATCCAAAAAGTCTCGATCGAATATCCGTTAACAGTTTAATATCCTCTTAACGACTATTAAACAATTTCAACGTAACCATTTTAAAACAACATTAGATGAGTAAGGTAGTTTGAGCGAAATATCATTTTACCTATAAATCAATGAATTTAGTCTCATTTTAAAGAAATATATATCACCCTTCCATTGAAAACAAAAATTCAACCTCTTATCGCATTACTTTCTGAGGAATTTTCCAGTAAATACCAGCCCTTTTACATAGAAAATGGTACGTGCATACACTCCAGAGAGACCGCATATTAAAAATTAGGGATTCCCCACACTTAGATGCTTCTTCGTTCTGGTTAGGCCACACCTCGAATACGCCGGGAGCATTTGGGACCCTGATCATAAAGATTTAACCAAAAAATTTACAAAGTACAAAGAGAAGAAGCACGCTTCATTAAAAACTGCTACGAACGAACATATAGCGTTACACAACTGTTAGAGGGATTAAGGTGGAAGCCCCTAGAGACTCGGAGACTGCATGCTAGGCTTAGGCTGCTTGATAAAATTCAGAACTGATATTTTTCAGAGCGACACAGAGAATATTATCATGACGCCTCATTACATTTCTAGGTCTGACAGATGCGATAAAATAAGAGAGATACTCTGCCGAACAGATAGGTACAAAAACTCGTTCTTTCCGCGCACAATAAGTGACCACAATAGAAACTGAGCTCCTCCAAATACACTCTCATATGACATGTCACCATTTCACCTTCAAAACTTTTACATCTTTACACGGCTGGTGACCTATCACCCCCTGCCACACGCCCAAGCGACGGCTCGCGGGGTAGTATGTAGATGTAAATGTAGATTTCGTTAAAAAAGCAATGGTGTGTAGTTTGTGTATTTTCTCAACTATTTTTTTAAATTAATCATATTGTCGCCGCAGTAAATTCTCCGGAATCACAATAAACTTTCCGTTTTTGATGGAGTTTCAAACGCACCGCGAGGAAAAATTAGTCAAGTTTAATACTAATTTAAATATTTTCATTTGATTACTTACGATTTCTGTCATATAATGTCTCACAGTTGATGAAATTAAAACGTATTTATCGTATATTATATATTAGTAAGATGGTCTCAATTACGATTAGGGAACTATCTCGCTCGCACTACCTTAAGAAAAAAAGAGAAAAGTGTTATCATACATTAAGAAGTTCAAATGACAGCCAAAAAATGGGATTGAGATTGCTACATGGCATTAGTATTGACTTCGAGAGGTCCGTAATTCGAATCCTGTTAGAGGCGAAGATTTTTCCGATGAATTCCGAACTATGCTCGGAAGCTATGCAGAGAGCACTTCAAGTTTAGAACTCAGTCTGTCGGATGGGACATTAAACAGAGTTATTCCCTATGCGCCTTACGCTATGAGCAGGCAAATGCCCACGCTTAGTTTCTCAACAGTCTTCCTCCCATCCATTTTAGTGATGCAAATGCCCATTGTTACCGACCGTCTCTGCCAAAAACTAATCATATGGCGAAGGAATTAGAGGGAGTCTCTTCAAACGAAGAGCTCACGGCGTTGGCCACAAAGCCTACCAACATCTGACGTCTGAAATTAACTCAACTTTTTTCATTTTCTACAGGACTGACGAGCCATTGCATCTAAATATTACTTAGTAACATTACAACAGATGAGATATATTTCGAATGAGTCAAATGATAAAATAACTTGGTAACTTTTTCACACTGTTTCATTCCAAGTATTTTTTATTTATGCCTTAAGGTAGTTTGAGCGAAATATCATTTTACCTAGAAATCAATGGATTTGGTCTCATTTTAAAGAAAAACATATCACCCTTCCATTGACACCAAAAATTCAACCCCTTACCACATTACTTTCTGATATATTTGCCTGGAAATACCAGCCCTTTTACATGGGAAATGGTAGTGTATGCACTCCAGAGAGACCTTATTTAAAAAATGAGGCATTCCGTGCACTTACATCTCGTCAAAAAATCAACAGTGTGAAGTTTGTGTGTTTTCTCTACAATTTTTGAAAATTAATTATATTGTTGCCGCAGTAAATTCGTCGGGATCACAATAAACCTTCCGTTTTGATGGATTTTTAAACGTACCGCGTGAAAAAATGAGACAAGTTTTAGACTTATTTAGATATTTTCATTTGTTTACTTACAATATCTGTCATATAAAGCTATATTGTTGCATCATTAATAATGCAAAATTTAATTCGTGTGTCTCACAGCTGCTGAGATTAAAACGTATAATTCGAATAAGGTCTCTATTATGATTACGGAACTATCTCGCTCGCACTACCCGAATATAAATATAAATGAAGAGAAAGCAATCTATGTAAAGCAGAAAATAATTGACTCAGTCATTATGATTTAATCATATTGAGTTTTCACCAAGTTAAGCCTGATGCTATCGAAGAATTTTCACCGCACATTTTTAGCTCTAAACGTCTCCATTCCAATACTACTTCTCTCTCCAGAGCGTCTATCACGACACTAAACGGCCGATGGGTATTGCGTGTCCTATGGCACACCTCTCGCGGAGTAAAACTCAAGGAGCTGGCCATTGTTTAGGGAACAAATGCGGCAACATTGGAAGCCGTATCACTCGATGCCCAACGATCGAAGAGTTCTGTAAATGCTACAAACCAGATCTGTATGATTCTAATCCCCCTCCGTACTTTCCCCCCACACACGTACTTCTCAATCATGATAATAAGCCTCATCATATTCACCTTTAATTAGAGATAGGCTAAATTCGACTGCGGGTTTCTCTACAATCCCCAATTTAGGTAGTTTGAGTGAAATATCATTTTACCTAGAAATCAATTAATTTGGTCTCATTTTAAAGAAAAATATCTCACCCTTCTAATTACACCAAAAATTCAACCCCTTACCCCATTACTTTCCGAGATATTTGCCAGAAAATACCAGCTCTTTTATATGGGAAATGGTATGTGTATGCACTACAGAGAGGTATAATTTACAAAATGAGGAATTTCTAACACTTAGATGTCGTAAAAAAAACTAACAGCGTGTAGTTTGCATGTTTTCTCAACTATTGTTGAAAACGGATCATATTGTCACCGCAGTAGGTTCTTGGGTATCACAAAAAACCTTCCGTTTTGATGGAGTTTCAAACGCACCGCGCGAAAAAAATGAGTCAAGTTAAAGACATATAGATATTTTCATTTTATTACGTACAATATCTGTTATATAAAACTATATTATTGCAGCATTAATAATGCAGTAGGTATTTAATTTATGTGTCCTACAGCTGGTGAAATTAAAACGTATGACTCGAATATGGTCTCTATTATGACTAGGGAACTATCTCGCTCGGACTACATTAACCTTCCCTCACCGACCTTCCCTGCGATCTTCAACCGCGCAAATGCCTTCAGTTGTTGCCCCTAGTCAACTTACGAGCAAAGTTTGTTCGAAGAATTTCCGCGCCTTTTGAGCTAAGGCTGGGCAACACCGGAAATGCTGCAACAACATTTTCTCCTTCTTCGACGAGCGCACGCTTTGAAACAGTACCTTCGTCAGCACTCACATTTACCGATGTAAGACGCACTAACGGCAGTAGAAGAAGTCTCCTCACTGGAAACCCTGATTATCATAGAGATTGAAAGGCAACAAAAACTTACAGAGGTCAAACAAGTTACGTCCAGCGATCCGTCGACCTTTTCTCACAAAATTATATCGACCTTGGGAAGGAATAATATTCGGGATAAGTGGCGATCGTCTTTTTTTTACATCCTCGTGTCCTTGGGGATGGCGGCAGACGACCTTGCTCCGTGAGAGATCGTGGGGTGGAATGCAAGAGAAACAAATGAAAGGCGTTTCAAAGCGGAGGGAAAACGATGGCGCGCAACGCAGACGCCGAGAGAAAACGAGAAAAGTCCACGCAGAGGCGATTACTTAAAAAGTCACTCGCTAAACACCCATGGAGGACGTGTCTTTGATACGAAGGATTTCCCTGAGGGCTCATCAATTATTAATGGAAAACTGGAAAGTATCACGTTGAATATCCGCTCCTGGAGGAGAAAGCTCATCTTATCTCAGAATCAGAGGTAATAAAAGTTGAATTAATCATTCATACGTTGTGCCCAAGGCTCTGATCACTTTGCACCTACGGGTTTTAATCTCTATTGGACATAAAGCAATTAATTCATTGCCACACATGGTCAAATTTATTGACTAAGTGAAATCTTTCCCAAAGCAATATAAAATTCTAGCTATTTAACCAAGAAAACTTGAATGGTGTTTCTGGAAAAGTCAAAGGGTTCACTGCGTAAGCCAAGAATATTTTAATACGTACAATATTATCAGCTACTACATAAATATTAGTGTAATAAGGCAGTATTTTTGTCTTTTCGGAAGGTGGTCCCCATTTCAGGCATAGTGGTCACTTAAAGCTTACGAGATTGATTTGGTACGCATGTTAACGGAGCCATTATTATTTCTTTATTCAGAGGTTTCGGTATATGTAAATGCCATCAGAGTGACCTGCATATTAATTTCACAATGACTATTATGTTTATATAGCATTTAATGCCCTTAATTTTTCTCAGGTACCTACATATTGAATACAGCGACCATAACCGTCAGAAGTGAAAAGAGAGGGGATCCTTTTTATTATTAGCATCCAAACATTGTACATCGTTATCGAAATTGAATTGCCATAAATGTGATGAAGCGCGTTTATTGTCCGTTCACACTGAACTCACGATGATAATAAAAAAGGGAAAGTAAATTAAATAAAACTTTGTATACTCCACCATAGATTTAATAACACGAACCGGGTTTCGACACTTCGTGTCATCTTCAGCTTCGTGTCAACTTCAGATTCATCTTCAGGTTCAGGATCTTCAGACCCGATGATGACACGAATTGTCGAAACCCGGGTCGTCTTATTAAATCTATAGTGGAGTATACAAAGTTTTATTTAACTTACCATGAATTACTTCCACAAAGTCAAGCCTGGAACCATTTCCTTTGTGAAAAAGGGAAACTTAAGAATGTATGTTTCGGAGACTACAAGAGAGCGTTCACTACGCATATTTGAGAAAGTAGAGACAAAAAATGTTGTACTCGTTTATCTATTGAGTTACGTCGTTCATGTGGCCAATCACGAAAAAGAGTGATTTCTCGCGCTGACCCGTCAGAAGTTACCATGGCTGGTAGATAAGCGCCATCGATGACAACAATATGAACTACTAAAGTAAAGACAATACAAGTCATTGTGATGCATTGTGAGCCACTACGTTTATAAAACAGAAAGAAAATAGTATATATTGGATAACCAAAGGAAAAATGTCGGTATCCTAATTGGTTAAGTTGAAGATACGGGCGATAGACCTCTAAACATAAGTTACGCCATGTCCACAAGTTACGCTCTTAAGTGAAAATCGAAATAGCATTTAACTTTGGATGGTTGGGCAATGAAATTTGCAATAAGCTTAAAATTTCAAGCAAAACTTCCCTCTCATTTTCCCTTGACATGGCAATATAAATTACGTGAGCCTCGCCAAAAGAGCCGTGAAAGAGGATATTTATCACCATCATGCCGCAAAGGAATTCCCGACTTTCGGGATAACGACTTTTCAAACTCCAAAATACAAATTACAAGTCAAAACATCGAATGAAAGCAAAGAAAATAAAACGAATGTAAATTACACACACTAAAGGTACGTTTTGATGTACTATGTTATCACAAGAGATTAAAGGTAAATCAATTTCTTTCGCAAAAACATTATATAACACCATAAAAAGCACTACCACTAACTATATTAAGGTTGAAAACTTGAAAGAAAGCCAAACGTGGCATTACAACTTTGGAAGACCTGACTCTGTTAAAATTGTCGAAAGAATCGAAGCATGTTAAATTACAAGGAATGTTGAGATGGGGAAGAGCATTCTCTCTTAATCATCCAAAAAAAGTACTGACAAGAGGGAAAAAATAGGAAACATTGAATAAAAGTGAATCACTGAATCGTTAAAACCAAATGAGACAGATGAAGAGTCATAATTTCAAGGCAAAGTCAAAAAAGTTTATACTGGAGGAAAAGGATTTGATTTGGGTCAAATGGTAACATAGAATTCCGAGGAAAAAACTTCTAGGCTTATTATTACATTTTTAGGTCCTCTCAAATGTTTGTAGGACCTTGAAAACTCGCATTCCGTAGCTCCACATGAACAGAATACGAGCTCTTTCTTCGGATTATTACAAAAACACGGAAAAACAGACTAAGAGTACGTCTTCAGCGGTAACTTTCTTTTAGATTTCCTTGAAAAAAGTTGTTCATGACTTTTGAGGATATCGGCTTGAACAAGAAATCAAACGTTTAAGAATTGGGGGGACATGCTATTTCTTTAGATACAAATTCACGGGGGAAAATACTTGATATAATGGTAATTGAACATATCTTGGTCTTTGGTTTATCATTAATCAATGATATCATGACAAGCTAAAGTAAGGATAATTGTCCTTCGCTGAAATAATCTTCTATTTATGGAATATAGGGTTTTACACAAATCTTTATAAAATGAATGATTCACATGGAATGGATTACCACGTTAAGACGTCACATCATCGCACGAGGATCATTTATAATATTTTAATGTCGTTTTCACCAACACGCTGAAAATAATACTATAATACGTTGCCATACAGTGGCTGTATCTTAAATCCAAGGATTATTAAAAAGTTTTCAAAAAAACGTACAATGGAGATACTGATATCCCAATAATGTGGTTTTAGTACTGAAGTGTTGTTAGTACTTTTTTTGGATGTAACATTACGAAAGAAAGACCCTTTCCAGTGCTCCATTAAAAAACTTATTTATACGACTCACTCAAATCAGCCAAGAAATAAATATTTAACATCAAAACCAACCGAGTAAAGGCTTTCTTCGAGGCGATTCAATGATGCAAAACGTTGATATTTGACTAATTAAAATGCATCTCTCAGAGAAAAACTGCACGGGGCTCTCCTTTGGATTTTTATGCCCTAACAAGGAATATACTACGGCATATGTATTTAGTACTAATTTTTAATACAACATATATACATAGTCGGATAAAACAAATTGAATGAAAATCATACGAAAGTCACATAAAAAATAAAAGTGCAGTAAAACTGTTGCTTTGAGAGTGGAATATAGAATATCTGAAAATTCTGCTTAAAATAGAGACATTCGATTTTTTTTAACAAAAAGATAGAGATACGGTAACCACATCAGAAACGCTCCAATGCTGAAATCCACTACTTTTCTCTTGGTAACAAAAAACTGTGTGTTGGTGGCTCATTTCATAAGGATTCCTGAAGAAAAGGCCCCGCAACTTGCAAATATAATCAAAAAGAAAAAAAAACAATATAGCTACAACTTCCTATTACCTTCCTTATGAGAATATGTCTCCATCTCGTCTCCGTGATTTGAACCAATCTGAAGAACTCGGCAGCGATGGACGAAGTGATATAATCGACTAAAGAATCAAGGTCGTCAACTTAACTGAATATGCCGAATGAGAGAGATATGGGAATCCCAGGAACACAGAAATTGGCAGATTCAATTACTTAAAGAAGAATGACTCCTGCCTCAAGACGCTCAAGGTTACGGAGGAATGAAGTCGAATATTCAAGTTCAACGAAAGCATGTTCACCTGTCTAGAACATGTAAACGAGTGGTGTTTGGAATTTACATTTTATTTCATGCTAAATATATTTTCATATATTTTTCCATTAAAAAACCTCGCATGAATTTCAATTCAATTATTTACATTATTCACTACGTTTTGGCAAATTCACCATTATTTAAGCCTATTTCTGCAGGATTTTCAACAAGTAAATGTATGAGAAAAATTCGGCCTGGACCGGGAATCGAACCACGGACCTTAGGTTTGCCGGACCAATGCGCAGACCACTACGCTATCCAGGCTTCTTAGATATTTCCTGGCAATTTCTTCAAAAAAATTCACCCGCCATGTTTGAATTTCAAATGGCTAAGCACGGCATATGTGCTGGTGAAGGATACTGTCTCATGGTTGTGGCTTCTTGGAAGTCCTCTTCTCCTTTGCGTTGCCATCTTTGATGGACCGCAAGGGCCTAAGATCTAGTTGCCTAGTATCCACCAAAATTGCCACGGGAATTTGGAAGCCTGGATAGCGTAGTGATCTGCGCATTGGTCCGGCAAACCAAAGGTCCGTGGTTCGACTCCCGGTCCAGGCCGAATTTTTCTCATGGCAATTTCTTCAAAAACATTCTCCCGCCATGTTTGAATTTCAAGTAAGTGTATAAAAACAGGAACTCTATATCTGAATATAATTAATTACTTTATATCATACATGTTTGACGCATCTGCTGGAAATGAACAAACTGGAGAACAATGAGAGGTGCGATTATCGGAGTTCTTTTGGGGATCGAAAATCCTTAAAAACAAAAGAGTGCGGCTTTGTGCGGCAGAACGAAAACGTATTTGGCTATTGAAGATAAAGTGAAATGGAATTAGGAAAATTAAAGGAGGAGGATCTTCTGTGATAATAATACATAAAATTCTCGACTGCACCTAAAATCATAAGCCAACTACGTATAATGAATGTATTTTAACATTTATATAGATGCACTATGAAGATCAAATGGACGTATACAATAAGAATTGAAGAAGTAAACAGAGGAGTAGAAGAGGAAAGGACCAAATAGAACACTATACTTAAAAGAAGAACCAGATGGATTGGACACATTCTGAGACAACGTGTTTGAGAAGAACAGGATAGCAGGATAACTAGAGGGAAAATTCCCAAAAGGAAGGCCAAGGGATAGACAATTAGACCAAGTAAATAGGAAAGTACATGGGAAGATTCACCAGGTAGTAAGGGAACTAGCATTGGATAGGGAAGAATGAAGGGCTGCAGGCAACTAATCATAGGTTTGAGTGAACAATGATGGATGATGAAGATGATCTAAGCGGATTCGTTTCTATGGTGATGTCAGTCGATATTTTTGGTTTCGTTCAACTACGGTTGCGTAATTTTTTCTAGTGAAAGACACCGACGCAGAAATATTAGATACAGCATTTGATAAAATTCAGACGCAAACATTTACACCATGAAATTAAAAAAATATTGCAAGAGCGCCAATCCACGAGTTTGCTGAATATAAATCAAGCATCCACAATCTAGCCCCAGGCCAATCCAAATAGTGGGTAATAAATAAAGCACACAGTGCCTAAAAATACTCAATGGAGAGAACAAAAATGGTCGCACAGGGACAAAAATTTACTCTTGGATAAATGTTAAAGGGTATGAGACACTCACCAGTAAATTTAAAAACAATATAGCTAATTCAACCATGAATGAGCAGAAGAAGTCCTTGCACCGTAAAAAAGAGCATTTTAGTTTCCTTTCCGCAACAGTTATGATCTCCTCATTCAGAAAACGTGGAAGCATATTTTCAGTTAGTATTCACAGTAAAAAGAAACGCTGTAAACATGCAGGTGAGATTCCAAGCGTATAACATGGTGATGTATGACTATAAAAACGAGAAAACGTTCCTAGAAACACAATAATTTGTTTCCACAAAGGACTTTAGATCCATTGGTACGTAGATCTGAATACAAACATAAATAAAGGAGACTAAATATTCCCACGGCATAGTACAAACGAGGGTGTCAGGAAATTGACTTATCCTGCTGAAGAGAAAAACCTGCGACGTGAAAAGGTCTGCAGTGCGCTCGTGTGTGGTGCTGAGCAGTGAAATATTTCATCATGATAAATAAAATTTTTAAAAGTATATAATCTCACGGTTTGGATACCAGCTCTCCGTATCGATAGTCATTCTGAAAATTTCGAAACATCCTCCGAGAGATACAAATGGATAACAGCAACTTTTCCCGCAGAAATACAATCGACTGATCAATTCGATGCACTTTTCCATCCGCTCGAGGCTAAACCTAACGAATCGAAACGACATCGGATTAAAGCGAAAGGATAAAAAAAATCGAAGACCTGCCTTCGGCAAACCAATCGCATCTCGGAACTCTTTCGCGGTCCAGCAATTTTTGACCGAGTCAAGTTAGTAAAACGGATGCCCGCGGGAAAGCAGGATCGGGCGAAGTGTAAATCCCGCGCAGAGGCATGCATATCGGTTTCCAGAGGACTTACCAGCTGCGTTGTTCCGGTCGGCGAGTACGAAACGGGAACCAATGCGAAAGAATACCGGAGTATTGATTGGGATGGATGAAAAGGGACAGGGGGATTTGGGTCGGCCGATGAAGAGCGAGTGGGATAGAAGGCGTAAGAACAGACTGACTATTTATTCATTAATGACTTGCACTCAAGATAAAGGGGAAGTCCGTGTGATGCGGACTGATGGCTTCACTTTGTATCCACTTAATCTAGCGACACAATTGATCCCATATCGTCAGATGGTTACTTTTAAACGCCATCCCTCCAAATTTCCACTGTCTGGCTAGATTGGTCGACCGCTTCAGGTAGAATTAAGTTCAGAGTATCCGGCGATATTTTGTGGAAATGCTCTACAGATCTCATTATCTCAAAAATGAAAAGGTTTTCGTTCACTTACCATAGAAATAATTTTATTTTCCATTCGACATTAGCTATGCCATTTTCAAGGTCCTTGAAACCAGGTCAGAAATAAAATTATTTCTGTGGAAAGTGAACAAAAACCTTTTCATTTTTGAGATCATGATACCCTTCAGGTAGTTTGAGCGAGATAGTTCCCCAGTAAAAATAGAGACCACATTCGGATTATATGTTTTAATTTAACCAGTTAGGACACATGAATTATATATTGTATTATTAAATGTGCTATAATATAGTTTAATTTGAAAGAAATTCTAATTAATTAAATTTAAATATCTAAAAATTCTCTAACTTGACTAGTTTTTTTCGCGTGGTATTTTCATTTAAAAGTCCTTCAAAACGGAAGGTTTTTTTGTGATCCCGAAGAATTTACTGAGGGGAGAGTAAGATTAATTTTCAAAAATAGTTGAGAAAACATGCTAACTACACACTGTTAGTTTTCAACTAGATTTAGGTGTTAGAAATTCCTCATTTTTTAAATAAATTCTCTCTTGAGTGCATATACGTACCATTTCCCATGCAAAAGGGCTGGTATTTTCTGGCAAATATCGTAGAAAGTAGTGTGGTAAGAGTTTGAATTTTAGGTCTCTTTGGAAGGGTGAGATATTTTTCTTTAAAATAAGACCAAATTCATTGATTTCTAGATGAAATGATATTTCGCTCAAACTACCTTAAGGTGGAATGAGCAGAATCGTCCATCTTCCATGCATTTTTTTCCTGCTGTAATAGTGGACAACAAGATTACTTTCACTGGTTGAAATACAGGAATTGCCACTCGTAAATTGTAAGTCAACGATGCATAAGAGTATGGATTCTCAAAAATGTACCTAAAAAGCTACTGTAATAATGTTTTTTTCTCTTCGTGTAATTGGGACCACCTTAGAGCGTATATTTTGGTATGGTTGTCCAAATTACCTCAGTCAGACGTCGATGGTGTCAATTTACAAATTAGAATACGGGTAGCAAGAAAACTGAAGGTTTCAATAGAAAATGAACCAAAATTAATTTGAGGGAGACCTAAGAAACACTAAAATCTGGAGTGGGATCAGTGTATGTTGCTGAAATTGCACAATATATATTTCTAAATATAATAACATTTTTTTATAAAATACGTCAACCAAAATAATTATTCTCAAATCATTTACAGTAAAAAAAAAGTCATAAGTTGTAACGGAACACGTTAATTCGCAAGCACTCCTATTTCATAATGAAAATATGGATTGGATGGACGCAGCATGTTAATTTGCAAGCATTCCTATTTCATTGCGAAAATATGGATTCTGATCCATACTACATGACTAACTGGACCAAATTATATGACCTCAGTCCAAATTACACAGAACTGAAATGTTTATAAAAATATTTTTTTAATGATATGCTAATTGACAATGGTCTTCAATGGGTCTAGTTCGTCAGGAAAATATATCGTCCTTTAAGAGCATGAATGGATTTTCGGGCTTAAGAGGTTCGACTTTAACGGACTTCCTCTAGAATTGAAACTTTTACTACCGGATGGCAGAAAAAATGAAAAATTCGATTCCTGGAATCTATTTTGCAATACGCTTTGTTAATACTACGCTTTCATTACCATAACTATAAATTTTCCCTCGATTTCTTTCCGAAAGAAAAAGAGCCAATATTGATCATTTATTGTTACAATATGAACGTAATAGAGAGCAGTACTAAGTTTGAAATGCTAAGCGATGCTTTGTAAAGTTGTCTGGGCATAAAACAAGCATTTCAACTTTGTACAAATGTCAGCAAAATTTACCCCGAAATCATTGCATT
The DNA here is from genome assembly GCA_963169105.1 of Ceriagrion tenellum. NCBI lineage: Eukaryota > Metazoa > Arthropoda > Insecta > Odonata > Coenagrionidae > Ceriagrion > Ceriagrion tenellum. The sequence continues at coordinate 130,380,746 of OY720637.1, forward strand.
TTGATTATATGCACCAGAACATATTTATGTGCTAGTTCGTGAATTGCAGTCGAAACAAAATACCGTTATAATGGCTTAACCGGATGTATAATTTAGAGATAGCCATCAGTGACTTATTTCAATTCTCTATGGTGAAAAAACACCAAAGGACGACGTTTTGCCCACAGTGAATAAGACCACGACAGAATCTCCGAAGGAGCTAAAGGCCATCCCGAATCTTTCGCTCCACAAGTGCTTTGAAAATTGGAAAATTCGTTGGCACAAATCTATTATATCTAATAGGGACTAATTTGAATGGGAAAAAATTACTATTGACAAAAAATTAAGATATTTTTAGAAAAAAGAACATTCCGCGATCATTTTTTATATCACCTCGCATATAATAAGGTGTAACACACATATTCTAAGGAGGTGAACACATATTCTTAAGTGAAGTGCTTCAGCGGGTAAATTACTTCCAATGTCATTGGAAATGGACACTCAGGAATTTAATGTCTTGAAAACGGGAGAAAGGAACATATGTAGTCTGCGACAGGGCAGTTGGTGGGACACAGTGGCGTGGGACGAAAGAATCCGAAGACCTCCTTTTCCATCGGCCAGTAAATAGTTCGCGAAAGCCGCCATACTCCGACCGCACCAACCGAGCCAAGCGACGAGCGATCAAACAACTTCTAAACATCGCAACTCCGCGACATTACACCCCAGAATGCGGAACGATGAAGCAAGAAGAGCCGAACTAAAACGAAAGTTAAACCCACGCATTCCTGCAATGGTTTGAAGGGTGAAGACCGTTTCCCAAAGCGAAAGACAGCATGCACTATTTACTTTTTCATTTAACGTTTAATCTTTCCCAATACTATTTCGCCTAGTTGACTTACATGACTGACTAAATGACTGACTAAAAACAAATGCAGCATTCCGATACGTCATAGAGATCAGGACTATTGAAAAGATGGATCATAAGAGAAGACAGACTTCAGGAAATTGGTAGTGGGGACGGATACTGAAAATAAAATGCACGGATGCGGTCAGAAGCGAGAAAAAGTACAGAAAAACATACTAGGATAAATTTATTTGGAGCAATATTCGAAGTTTTCATTCCAGATGAATATGCCACACTTGAAGAACTATGTAAGAAGCATAACTGACTGAAAATAGATTACAAAAGCAACAAGAGGAAGACAGAGCGATAAATACAGAGTCCGGCTAAAATGAGACACAATAGAATTGTTATAAGAGCTTAAAAAGAAGTTAGAATGGGACAGAGGGCAGCAGTCAACCAATCTTAGGATTGAATGATTAATAATGATGAGTTGACTATCGAGCTCTTTTTCTTCTTGCTTTCGCCAACGATTCCAACACTTCAATAAAAACTGTCTTCATTTCCAAGCGCCAAGACAACGTCTACTCTCTCCGATCACATATAGTCAGATCAAAGTTCAGGGAATAAATACTTTGAGAGTGGTGATGGCGATAGGCTGGCATTGTATGGAAATACATGTTACGATAGTGCATAGGAACCTACGTCCACACCAGCCCCGTTCGCACTGCTAGCTTTCTACTTTGGTAAAAAAAAGGCCATTAAGCTCCACATTTATTCGCACTCATCCTAACCCATCGTCACACTCAAAGTAGTTATTTCCTGAACTTCGTTTGATCAAACCATACACATAAGGAGAGAGTGAATAGGGTCTTCACACAGGAAAATGAAGCCTGTTTTTTGCTTAAAATGATTCACCTTTGATAGCTATCACGCGAAACTTTTCCATTAATTGTATTGACAGTGTCGTCGTCGTCACTCAAAAGGCCAGGCCTTGTCGCTGTCTTCGTAGCCAATGGTCTCTTTCTAAGACTTTTCTTTATTTCCCCGTAGGAATTACAGTACATGATTGACATCACACTGAAGTAAAGATATTCTAGGTCTAGGTATTGACAGTGTGGTGCTCTTTTATCATTTCAATCTTGCATTTTTACAGAAAAATCAATGCCGTACCACGATCATCCCGCCACTCATTTCTGCTGTTGGCGCATTTACAGCACAAATTCAACATGAAAAACTGTGCATGTAAACGGCTTCAATATTGGTATTTTCTATCTTATGCTAGAGTGTCATCTAATAGTGTCTGTGAGTAGTGGATTTTATATAATACATTTGAGTGAATCGGAATATTAAACCTTTTCGATGTCATCGGGGCTAGCAATTTATGTGCATGTAAAGGGACCGGTATATTAATATTTTCAAATTACCTTCCCCAAGTAACTTGACATCGATGATGATTGGTCACGTGGCAATGAGTCATTAAGATTTATTCGGATGGCTGGAAATAATAATTGTAAGATGGACAACCATGGTTGATGACATTTTCTAAGGTTTCCCAACAGGTCTGGAAGGCCGTTGTAGCCAACGATTCGAAGGCTGTTTCTGCCATTGTCTTTAGGGCAGACCTGACATCAGTCGGAAGATGATAGGAGAGAGAGCCGTTAAAACATTGGCAAAATGTAATAAATTCATTTTACAGTTTTCAACCCCCTCACCCTCAAAAACGTCTTACGTAATACTTGAATAACCTTAGTACTGCGACGGGTGCTCCGCGCACCACACATCCTGGTGGTGGCTAGCACTGTATTTCGTTGATTGAAATGAAGTCCGCCAACAACGTGGGAGGGAGCAGGCGATAACAAGCTCGAGTTTTCCAGGCAGGAAAAAAGTCATTGGGCTAGTCAGCGCACGGCAAGTATGGGAGAGAAAGGAATGAGGTGGAGTGGGGCGCACCGACCGGTGCGATCGAGATTTTTGAGACGCACGGAGAAGTTGGTGAGCGGGTGATGGCGATCGAGCGAGCGAGTGGGTTTGGCACACATTTCGCGTCAGGGAAAGGATGCGAAAGGGAAAGGCGGGGAAGTCCCAGAGGAGTCGCCGTCGACCGCGGGGCGAATGGAATGGCGAGTCGTGGTCTCACGGTTATCACCTCCGCAACCGTCAGAGCTACTTTTGATTGACCTCGGCAGCAAGTGCATGAAACAGGCGAAGAAAAATATCACGATCATGAACACAGAGGTTCAGCGATCGTCATATTACTTACTTACTCTTACTCCAATGGCCACTCAAATCCAAGCTGATTTTTGGCCTCGCCTACAAGTTGCCTCCAGACTTTTTTTGTTTTCCGCCATCTCAATGTCACCACCCAGTTTCCTCACATCATTGGCTACTTGGTCATCCCATCTTATTCTTGGCCTTCCTTCAGGGTGTCCCCTCCACACTCTTCGTATGGCTGTATCCTCTTCCCTTCTTCTGACATGACCAAGCCATCTTATCCTTCTGCTTCTAACCACGGTCACAATATCAGCGATCGTCACATTGCATTACATAATTTTCATCAGTGATACATCACAGCTGTTAGAGACGATTTTACTGATTTGAGTAGGTTTTGATGGAACGAAAGATAACAATACCAACCTTCAACAGCAGCAGGACTTGTCACGATTTTAATATTCAGCTCGACTTACGTCCTCCCTCTCTTTATTCAATACTTACAGCCTATTTCCTTCTACCTTTCTAATCAAAATCCTACACTTCCTTACGGATATCAGCATCCTTTGCCCCTATTTTCCAGTTACAACCACTTACTCTGCCTTCTCCTAAATTTCCCCAGCAGGTACCAAGAGAAATAATCATTGCAGCGCTGGGTCACCCGAGCCTTTTCAGCGCGGCTGGTTGTACACCAAGGGAGCCGGGAATATAATGCACAAATTTCTTAAATAACTCAAGAAAACAAATTCAAAACTCAAAGGTAAGAAATATTTGCAGGAGGTGATGCAAGTAGTAGAAGAGCTGATGAAGTCGGATTTGACGATTGTTACAATTAGAGATGTGACTAGTTTAAGTGTGCTTCTTTAAATATAAGATTACCCATTTATACAGTCAAATGTCCCAATATTCTTACACGACTTCTTTCTGCAATACAGCTTACTTCTTAGATCTCTTCACCCCATCAATTGGAGCCTGCAACCTTCTCCTTGATTTCCTCTACATCTTCCTGCCCTCACCCATCATTATCGATACGTTGCTGGTTCCTTCATTTCACTCTCCTCCATGCATCTATCTCATCTCATTGCACTTCCTCTGTCCACTGTCTGCAGATCAGGCCTTTCCCACATTTTATCTAACATCTTTTTACAGGGTCCTCGCTATAATTCCCTAAGTTTTCGCATGCGACTGACTGTTTAATGATAAAAATTAGAGTGATACATTGAGGTCGATGTAGTGATTTCTTGTTATCTGCGTCTGAGTTCACTGACCTTTTCCCTGCGTATTGGGAGGTACCGTCAAGGAGACGCGTAATTCTGAAGGGGAGAAGTAGCGTATTGTAAACAGTGATTCAAAAATGCACTCACCATTGAATAGCGAGCTAACCAGGAAAGTGCAATCAACGATTAGATTGAAAAATGCGCAGTGTAAATGGTATTGAATAAAGTAAAAGATAAAGGTTTGAGGAAGAACGAAGGAATGACAGAAAAAGCCAGCGGTAAAAATACTTATCAGACGGCTAACTGTCCATTAGCAATCAAGTTTTGCAATATCTATTAAGGAAGCTTCACATCCTGATTGGGTACAGAAGTGTTCTTAACACATCTAAGAATAGTTCGCTGGAAACCATTGCGCAAAACCAAAACAGCATTTGTACAATTTTATCTTTTAACACAATTGTTCATGAAAAATCACTGTTTAAAGAAATGGGATTTCCCTGTTTCAGGTAATAAAGTAGTTACGCAGTGGTCATTCACCCTTTGAAAATTACCACTAGTGAATATTGAAATGACATGAGAGAATATACGTAAAATATATTATGAATTAAATCGATAATTTGCCTATTTCTATGACATGTTAATAGTTTTTTCTTCAACTTTATCACAGAATTTTTAATATGGCATAGGCAATATGGTCGGTTAAGAGAGGACATGGGAAAGCATTTTGAACTCCTGACCTTCAAAGGAATATCGGCACTGTTATTTCCCTGGCCACTGAAACTCAACATGAAACTCGACGAGTAAAACTTTCGAAGGAAAATGAGTTAATACAGCAGAAATATGGTTCACCGACTTCCTGATCGGTCTATTTCAACTACTGATACTCGCAAAAAACCGTTTTATTGTTTTCTGGATAACGTTAACGTGACAAAAGCCTCGATAAAGTTTGGATTGCATCATTATTTTACTTAAGAGTCACAACCGAAAGGTAAAATAATCGTGGAATTTCTCGGAATTTTTTATATTTCCTCGGAATTCCATCAATGATTACTTTCCTGCTACGAGAGAAACTCTACTTTTTCTAAGGTTAGCCTTGAGTTGATGGATAGAGTAGGTACTAGTTTGCCCTTCCGAAGGGTCTGAGTTTGAATCCAATCAGTAGTGAATATTTTTCAGCCAAATCCCGATCTCTTCTTCAGTATGATTTGGTTTTTTCCTGGCGAATTATATAAATGAAATCTTCTTCAGATACCGATCGAAACAATTTCAAAATTTTGGTGAAAATTTAAAAATACAAGAAACTTGAGTGCAGATTGAAACATAAATGCTAAAAACTTTGTAAATTGAACTGAGATTAACGAAATTAAGAGTTAGATTACCTTTAGGTGAGCTCGTTGATGGCGATATAAAAATCCAAAGATAACGAGAGACTGTGGGATAGGCTGTGGGATCTCCGATGCTCTTACCTGTGGAAGATAAAAAAAGAATAATTTAACATCGAGAACACATTCTCGGTGGATAGTAGATGTTGCTCTTTAAGCACAGTTACAAGTAGGGAGGACTTACTGCCAGGGAAAGGGTAGGATGCGCAAAAATTCACAGCGGTAATATGAGAAGTTGATAAAAAATATAAGATCGCAAAAAATGACTCGGTGAAATTCGCGCTCCAATGACGCACGCGTTCTCGGGTTTAACTTTTCTTCATTGCCACTCTCACATCTGCGAGAGTTAAAGCTATTATGCCGAGAGAAGAAGTAAGTGCAATTCCAGATTCATTCCTAACCATTTTATTTTTTGTGCAATCAAACATAAAGCAATACTTTTCACATCAGCAATTCACAGTGAGAAACATCTTCACTGAAAGAATGATCACTGCCTGAACGATAGGAAATAAGCTGCTTATAACCACTGATTACTCCACTCACTCTTCCCCATTTTTTTCAACAGGACGTTTTCCTGCAGCGAGCAGCCGCAATAAAACGTCATGAAAATTGAGGTCTTCGACTATTTGGAAAATATCTCGAAGAGCAGAGGAAAGAATGGCTGATATTTTTGGAATAATTAGAACGTGGATAAGTTTTTATTCAGAATGGAACCACATCCAATGACTTTTATGCGTAGACATACTGTGTTCAACTGTTAACAGCTGGTGCTTATACTTACTACTAATGTTAAAACAATGTCTTGGCAACACTCTGATTGTTAATTATCAGTACAAACGAGACTGTTGAATATTGTCTGTTTTATACTTTGTAAATGTTCCAGGGGACAGAATGTCCCAGAACTTAAATAAATACATATATGTATGTAAAGCAGTCGTTTATGATGCACTTACAAACATAACGGAGTAGGAGAACAAATTAACAAATGCGATGAATGATTTGAGAAGGTTGGAGCCCACGAGTCGCAACTGGCTGAGTGTTCCCTCGCACCCATGCTATGAGAGCTCTCCATTACAAAAATTTCTCGGAGGATTTAATTCTCTGCCTTTTGTCACTGAAACTCCTCCTTGATGTGTCGAAATTTTCCGAGCGAAACTAAACCCTCGAGAATGAAAATGACCCTCATTTTGGAGCTAAAAAGATCTACTAATCACAGAAATTAGTCATGGCGACTTTCCCCATTCGGGAGCGTGATGAATTGAAGCGGCCTTTGGGCGTCTCCTCAGTTATGTTCAGTATGTGTAAGTATTGTTTTCCGTGAATCATCTTTCATAGAACCGAGTATGAACCGAGCATGGTAGTGAGATTTTCGATGCTGTAGTTAGGGTATATCATTAAATGATAATTAAACTATGTCCCGTGGAGGTAGGGTCGAAAGTTAAAAATCATCATTTTGTCTCTTTGGAGTGCCGTACCGTATATCGTAGAGGAACCGTTTCAACGTTTAGGAAAATATCTCTGAAAGTAGTGAGAGAAAGACAAATTTTATGGTATCATAAGAAAAACGATTTCTCTTTATATGCTTTTCTTCAATTGACAATGGCTCAAATATGCCCTCAAATACTGCATCCTTAACTTATTTCCCGACGTCGCGACGTCTTGAAAAGGTAAATTTTGCACAGCGACGTGAGTGAGACATTACAATGTTCTACTGTTAATGTCATTCATATCCATATGTATCAATATTTTAAGATGGTACAGGAGAAAATTCTTGCAATCTTAATGTTACCCTTTTTACAAAAATGACGTTTTGCACAGCGAAGTAATCGTGGTGGCGATACGATATTCCATTGTTACATTCATATACTTATTAAACTTAGCTTAATCAGAATTTTGACCTTAAAAACGATTCCACAAAGCATGTTTTAAACAAATTTTATCTCCAGTTATTACTTAAAAAGAGGCCAAAGTCATCGAATTTTACAATGAATTACGTCTCGCTAACACGACCGGTAAAAGGCCCGCACCTCGCCCATGAATTGTCTTCAGATTCCAAGCGTGTCCAGCATAACGGCGCAGATCGAATACGTAAAAGAGCATCGTGCGGAGTCATCCCCGAGACAGGAATGGCAGAGGAAAGCTCTCCGCGCCTCGCTTGGGTGGCTGGGCGGGAACGGAAAGGGAATTCGGCAGATATCGTAGGAGGCATGTGATTGTAAAGGGAGGGGAAGGAAACAGGAAAAGGACCAAAAATGAATGAATGCAGAGGAGGAGGAGGGGGTGTGCATAGCTGGTCGCCCTACGGACGGGAAGTGAAAGGCTTGGATGTGTGTTGGAGGGGTTTGGTGGGTGGGTGGGGCACTTCGGGAGGAGGGGAAGGAAGGAAATGCCCGACTTCTTCGCTCTTGCACTCATTTCCTTCCTTACGCTACGGAGGAAGGAGGTCAAAAAAAAGATGTTCCGTCCGAGGAAGCTTACGCGCTTGTCTATGCAAAGTGAAACCACTGTAGTGAAAGCAATAAAACAGAAAACTCAAAGAGTTCAATTCCACAGAGGAATGAAAATCATTCGCTTCGACCGGGACTCGAACCTGGATCCCTTAATATCGCGCCATGTGCTCTATTCAGTTAACCTACCGATGCGTTCTACAGCTATATACTACCTTTTGAGCCAACGCGCCGTATAGATATGCGGCAGGGGCTGTTAGGACGTCAGTAAGGTAAAGGTGTAACGGAAAAGGTTATAGGGAGAGGAAATGATTAACAATATTTTGAAAGTGTTTTGATTGCGGTTACTTATTGTGTATGAAAGTAACGAATTTTTGTACATACACGTTCGGCAATGAATCTCTCTCAGTTTACAGCTTCTGTCGGACGTAGAGACGTAGCGCGGCGTCAAAATGGACCTCTCTGAGTTGGCTTGAAATACACCGGTTCTAAATTTCTCAAGTAAACTAAGTCTAGTGTGTAGCCTCAGAGTCTCTAGAGGTTCCCAACGGAATCTGTGAAACAGTCTTCGCTCGCTCGTAGCAGTTTGCAACGAAGCGCGCAGCTTTCCTTTGCATTCTTATTAATTTTTCGTATTGAATCTTTCTGTGGAGGGTCTCAAATGCTCGCGACGAATTCGAGGTCCGCGCCGCATTGCGGTTGTTATATGGGATCGCCACCACAGATTTGAAGTAAAGATAATTCCCAGGCAGTCGATTTATCTGATGACGTTATGTTTCCTCCACACAATATCATTTATAGCGTTATGTATTAGCGTTCAATTGGCTCAGAATTTATACTTTCAACACAATTAATTCTGAGGGTGCAGGATCCCGCTGATTTTCGGAGTTAGACGGTCCCGAGCCCCGGTCAAGGTGAATAATTTTTCCTCACTTATGTGCACATGTCGTATAGGTAATGCCGTTGCTAATCCCGGTATCCTCAAAATTTGGCAGAAAACGCAATTAATTCATACGTCGAAGTCACAGCAGAAGGGACTCGTGTATGTGTCTGATATAGCGGCCAACATGATGCTTTCGTTGTAAAAAAAATGAAACTAAGTTTACCCGGCGCTTGTGGGAGTCGATTTACTGAATAAAGTATACTTGGGATCTCAGTAAAACTTCCGAAGCAATGAAAAATTTACCCGGTGGATATCCCAAGTTCTGCCGCATATCCAGCGCCCTTTCAGCTATCTCGACAGTTACGCCACGGACACGGTGATAATGATCGATGGCTTTTCAGGCTGCCCATCCAATGTGATCTGAATTTCCTCTGGGTTCTCAATAAGTTTAGGCTGATATCAGTATATTTACTTTTCATTATTCATCACTCGTATGCATGAATACATGAATGTTCAAAGTCAGTTTCTTTGGATGCAAAATATAGCTAGAACAATAAAGTATAAGTGGTTCTCCAATTTCTTGGCTTATTCCTCACCTTTTACAGTATTTCGGAATATGATTCTCACATCACAATATAAATTATCAAATAATTATTCATATTTTGTAGAATTTCGCAGCTCATGATGTATATCTGGTAATCTTTGGGTTCTGCGAGTATTATTTGTATTATTATTGCGACAGTTTCGCCGTGTTCTGCTGCCGGCTTCGTCGGGCTTTTTAAACAACAATGGTCTTCTTTTTTATAAGTAAAACAATCCGGCAGTTGATGAATTTAGAATTAATAAAAATACATTCTAAATTCATCAACTGCCGAATTTGTTTATTCATAAAATAGAAGACCATTGTTGTTTAAAAAGGCCGACGAAGCCGGCAGCAGAGCACGGCGATACTGTCGCAAAAATAATACAAAAAATACTCGCAGAACCGTAAGATTACCAGATAAAGAATTATTTAATTCCGCAAATTTAAATATGCGCAAGTTTAAAAACAGATTTCAAACTGTGGAGTTCCATATAAGTTATTGGATGCTACAGAATTAATGACAAACGATGAGAAGGATTATTCATGATCAAAATAACGTCATATTTTGCTGAATATGAGTCACACTTCCCTGTTAACCACGCTGGTTCACTGAAAAGAGATTCTCCTCTGGTTGACAACCAGTGATCTAGACAATACATATATCCTTAGACACAACAATTTGGGTGAAAGAATATCGCTGGTGCGATATGGACCGCTTGGGAATGTCTGCATTCTTCCAACATGGCCATGAACAATCGAGCCATTTAAACTTGGAATTCTTAGTGTTTTCACTTCACTAATGTTTTTCATGATGATGAGAAAATATATGCCACAACTGAGTGGTCATTGAAAAGCAAATAAACAACTGTACAGCAGTTACCTTGAAATATGGAACATATCCTCACAGGAAAAGTCTCCATCCTTTATTGGGGAAGACGCTACGGCATTTTTGACCACTTCTGTACACTTAATTCCTGAAAAAATAATAGGGAGCGTCAGCGACACCATTCCATACGTTCAGCATGTGAAACGCTTTCTTGTGTCACAGTACGTTTGGGTTCAAATAAATTAAAAGCGCACCACCATCGCCGTTAGATTCCACGCTAGCTCATTTCTATTTGTAAACGTCACTCGGCTCTCGACTTGAGTTTCTGTCACTCCCGAAAATTTCTGGAATGTAATAAGAAAGTTGACTTTGGATTCCTTGTTATTCTAAATTCCACACACATTTGTCATGTAGTCTCTTTCTGCGAGCATTTACTTCCTTGAATTTGAAATATTTAGAAATTTTCTCCGAAATGCACAATGCAATTTGTGAGTGAGCAATTTGCAATTAACTTTTCAACCACAGCTCTAAATATTTTAAGCTTCGGAAAGTCAGCTTTTTTCGTAATTTTATGACCTAAAACGATCTCAACACTTAAATAAACGCACTAACAAACCTCTCGCAATTTTTTTTTTCCAGGCACACTGACTTTATGATATCAATGCCTCGAGGTTTTATTCATCTACATCTACGTCATACCTTGCAACCCACCCAAAGGGTGTGTGGCAGGGGGTGCTTCCACACCAGACATGCATGAATTATACGGCAAAACACCGAAACTACATTGAAACCAGCGTATCACACATGCAACGCGCCAATTAACAATCTACTAACCAAGAAACATTCTATCGTCAATCGTTCCAACGTGCAAGGGGACAAGGACTACTACTACATATTCAAAATATCATGCATAAATAAGAACATCAATAGTTACATCGTGCAGAAATAAGAACGTAGAGAATATAAAGAGAAAGATTTACTGTCTGCCTATTGTCACAATTCGAACTATTCATTACGACGATCACAGCTGTTATGGTCCCGAATGGTACGCGGAAAAAATGACATTTTATACCTATCGGTTCTACAATCTAGCTCTCTAATTTTATTGGCGCGATATAATCTGCCGTAGTACGAGGGGGTTAATAGTATGTTTTTTAAGTCGTCAGAGAAATGATTTTCCTGAAATTTAGTTAGGAGGTTAAGCCTATAATTTAATCTACGCTGTGATAGCGATTCCCATCCTAATTCTTCTGACAGTCCAGACACACTAGCCAACTTATCGTAGCATCGTTTCACAAACCTAGCTCCTCTTCGCTGTACGCGATCTAACTCTGATATCAACCTTTATTCCCATTGTTGACGGCCAATACCTTTTTCGCGATGTCATGAATTCCAAGTTTGCCAATCATTTTACTGTTTCAACCATTTTCTTCCTATTCAATCCAATATATCACCAACTATCCCAGTCGGAAAACAGTGTTTTCGTCCAAGATAAATGCGCAGTTGATAGAAATGCAGGTACTTTGCAAACGCGTCCAATACCGTTAAGGGAAAGGTATCACGCATTCGAAGATTCCTTGACGGAGGCCTTTATTTAAATTAAGGATGAGTCGAATCCAAATGTCGATTCTCGATTCCACCGATTCTCAGGATTAGAATCGGTATCGACAATCGATTGCCCAAAGTCGATTCCGATTCTATCGATTCCAGATAGATAAATATCCAAATCAAATTTCATTTACCACACATTTGTCTCAATAATTTTGGGTGTAGGCTATCAATTTGTACTTTTTATGTACTACCTCAATAAGCTGATGATATATTTGCAATTTGTTCATAAATATACTTTTTGAGCGACTTTATTGTCTTCGTTATTTTATTTTAGCCAATACTTGAATTTAAATAATAGTCGTACGCTACTGGTATATCAATATCCTACCTGTTATTAGGAATAAGAATCGATGGAATCGAAATCGAGAATCGATTTGAAAGAATCAAAATCGGAATCAGAATCGAAAAAAAGTGGAATCGACTCACCCCTAGTTTAAATCGATACGATCGTGAAAAACATTTTACTTTTCATTTTTTTCAGAGCAAAATCAGCATATTTGAATTGCGCTAATATTTTAGACGGACTCTTCACGTACTCGTAACGACTTAAAAAACGGTTCACTTCAGAACCAAACATTTCTCGATTTCTGTGTGTTTTCTTATGGTCTTAAAAATTCCGGTTATCGTCGGCTGCGCCTTTCCATCGCTCAGGGAAATAGAAGAACGCGAACTTAATCGGCGACTTTGGGTTTCCTTTGACGACTCGGAGTAGTTGACAGAGAGGAATTTCACCGGCGACGGAGGAATGCAAGAGGTCAAGAACCATTGGCCATTTCCTCCCCATTCCTGAGGAGATTTCATTGCTGCAGACGCCGCATCGGGGGTGAACTGGTGAGGGGGGGCCGAGAGATGGTGAAGAAAAACTTCGCACAAGCCTATTGAACCAAAGCGAAAAAGATTTTTCCCATTTCCGGATTCCTGGCGCCCTTCCCCGGCGGCTTGGGGCGTTTTAAACAAAAACCAAACTTGACACAGATGCCCGTCTCTCGTTAACAGCAAAAAAAAAAAACGACAGATTTGTCTTCATGCTCGCATTCCACCTCAGGCCAAATACATTGGCAAATGGTTATTTTGTAGAGGTTTAGAAGCATTTCTTCTTTAAGTTGCGAGCCTTGATGAATTCGCGTTTGCTGTCTATTGCCAAATATCAAACTTAATTTTCACAAAATACAGTTTTTTTACCCTTGTTACTTAGGGACGAGGTGTGTATTCATGGTGAGACGGGAAAAATCCCAGCGACAAATTTCACACACTAGCCCGGAGAATTAACAGGGAATGCAGCACCCAGCACGTTTTGTAATGTTAATTACTTAACTGTTAAGTACAAATGATAATGTGGCTTTGATTACCCAAGCATTTACCATATTAAATTGTCATTGCATGGCAATAATCTGAACTTCTGCGAGTAATTGAACAACAATTGTCCATCATTTCTAATGTTCCAATCCTTTGTCTACAAACACAAAGGTCCCTTAGTCTAGTCTATCGTTGTCCAGCTTAGGAAATTAGCAATATAAATGAGGTAGCTATAAGTAGAATCCAGCTAATTAAATACATTCATCCTTTACCTATAAGAAACGGCACACACACTTCATCCACACTATCAGGTTCGATTTCAATGTTAAAAGCTGCCAGCAGCGGTTTTTCCATCTGCTTAATTTTCTCAAGGAATTTTTAAAATCATAATTCCTTCCTTCTCAATGTTGTAAGGATACCACCATTTTAAACATTATGTTTATTAATATTAACTAATACATTAAAGTATTATGAGGTTTTGAAGAGTTTATTAATGGATTTTTATCTGCAGGGAAGTCAGGAGGTAAATCGAAATCTGTTATGGTGGTGGCTTGAATCGATGAGCAAGAAAAGATTTCTACAACTCTATGGTATGGCGACTTACGGCAGCGAAACATGGACAGTCAAAAAGAAAGGTAAAAAGTACTTGGAAAGTTTCGAAATGTGGTTGAGGAGAAAAATGCTTACGGTAAAGTGGACAGATAGAATGAGAAATGAGGAAGTACTAACGACAGACAATAGGAGAAGAAAGAAAACTGCTGAAGGAAATCAAAAAGAGGAAGACAGCTTGAATGGGACATATATTACGCCAAAATTGTTTTTTAAGAAGAATCATTGAAGGAAAAATAGAAGGAAAGCGAGGAAGGGGAAAAAGAATAATGGGAATGCTCGATGACATAAAAAATGGCCGAAGTTACAGGCAAATGAAACAAGATGCTCAGGACCGACTGCGATGGAGGGCATCCAGTTAAAACCTGTCAGAAGACAGATTCCATTAAGAAGAAGAAGATATCATTCAGCCATCACGATACTTCAGTCATGACGGACTACACTTGATTCATCTATAAGTTCTTTTTTCTCTGCAAAGGCTGAAAAAAAATAGCGGTGCCCACTGATTTATAAATAAATTCCGACAACCTGATTAATTGCAATAGGAATAGGAACGAACATCGAGAGCTGAACATATAAAATACGTCTAAAATAATTGCTTTTTAAATATCTATGAATGTTTGAGGGTTCAATCGGGCTTTATATGTCCTCAGAACCAGGAAATGCCAAGAATTATCATCTTTTTTCCTCCATTTAGTTATTATAAAAACTTCCACGGATTCGCATTCTCGCGATTCACATTTGTATTATCTCAAAGTGATTATTAAACCGACAACTATTACTACATGTTTCCCCTATAACTCATACTAACTCATTAAAAATGAACAATAAATGAACAGCTCTTATTGATTCCTTAACGACAATCTGTAAAAACCTAACGCTTGCTGGTTACGTAATATTGCCGCAGTCTCAGAAGAGTGAGCCGTCTGGCCCACCATTACAGAAAAAAATCCTTAAGGATGAGTCTTTAGTCGGCCCACGTTCATGTGGTATTTCATTTTTAAAAGCACCAATAATTGTCAACGTGAGAGCATGACATGAAGATGGAGCATATACATTTTAAAAATTGCATAGGTATAATAATGAGCTTAAAAACATTAAGAGGAGTGTGGTTACAGGGTATAAGTGATGATCAATATATCTAACCCGCAGGGTGGTATATTTCCAGATGTTCCTACATTCTGGAAAGAAAAATTGCGAAAATCTCCCTTTTAGTAAATAAATAACACTGCTAAGAAGAAAGGGCTCGTGAAATAAATTATTTACGCGACACGGCGTCGAGTTATGCGTAAATGCAGCAGCAAAAGAAACATCCAAGAGCGAGAGATCTCACGACGCATCTAACAATATACCCAATACAATAATGGAGCACGAAGGCCACTATCATTAGAAGAGAAGCTTTTACTGGTCCGAATCTGGGCAAGTATATACACACCATTGGGACAAAAAATCTTGACATGACTGAAAGGACATTCTTGGCATTGGCTCTTTCATGCAGTTTGAGCGATATATCAGCCATCAATATAAATTAAATGTATTTGGTCTCCTTATATCAAAGATCGTATCTTTCATGTGAAAACAAAGTTTGTCACTATTAGCACAACTCTACGATATATTCTTGCGTAAACACATTCGTTTCATATGGGAGATGGTACTGCCGTAAGTACTGTTCATGGGGAAACATGATTAACGGAATTTATGAAGGCATTACTTAGTCATCATTAGATAAACTGCAAGTGTTTTTTTTCTGCTATTATGGAACAGTTTAACTACATCATTTGTGATTCTAGATTTGATAATATTTATGATGAAACCTCTGACGAACAGATGGCGTTATAAATGTGAAGGTTGGTGTTTTTTTTTTCAAAATTGCTTTTAAAAATAAACATACTACTTAAGGAAATATTTTAATGAAAACGCAAAATTTGTCTACAAAGGCGCTGTCAGCATTTGGCGAAAATAAAATGATTCGACTTAAATCCTCATGTCAAGATACATTGTAGAAGTTCAGTCAAAAAATTTTGAGCCAATATTATTACTTTGCCCATCTACTTAATGCTTGTTAGTGAATAATGGGGCTGTACATTTCACGGCCGAAAGCGCTCCCGCAGATGTCTTCCTGCTTATATTTTACGACTCTGCTACTCTAAGGAAATCTGTTAGAGCAGGCCTCCGATGTACGGAATACTACTAGGCATTACTGTTTTATCTTTCCGCTTGTAGCTTTCCGCATAGTGATATCGACCGCGGGAGACGCTCAAATTTGTTGAAAATTAGGTGATCACCATAGCGCGTACGACGTCATTTCATACTGATCTTGGCATTTATTCTAAATGGGGATTCTTCATCTCACTCTAGGATCATCAAATGGCTGCAAAATCCGAATTATAACATGACAGAGGACATCCTACAGCAACCATGCAGCGTATTATCACTTTGCCATCAGTGGCGCTGTTGTCTGGAGCGGAGAATGAACGCGAAGGCAAAGATCTCACCTAGGTTGCGGCAGAAGTCAGAACTAAAAGGGCGTCTACGGCCGAGGAATACAGGCCCCTTAAGGTAGTTTGAGCGAAATATCATTTTATTTAGAAATCAACGAATTTGTTCTTATTTTAAAGAAAAATATGTCATCCTTCTAATGACACCAAAAAATTAAACCCCTTACCGCATTACTTTCGGAGATATTTGCCAAAAAATACCAGCCCTTTTGCATGGGAAATGGTACGTGTATGCACTCCAGAGAGACATTATTTACAAAATGAGGTATTTCTAACAGTTATGTCGTGATGTCTTATTCTATGATGTCGTAAAAAAATAACAGCGTATAGTTTGTATGTTTTCTCAACTATTTTTTAAAATTAATCATATTGTCACCGCAATAGGGTCTTGGGTATGACAAAAAACCTTCCGCTTTGAAGAAGTTTCAAACGCACCGCGCGAAAAAAATTAGTCAAGTTAAATACTAATTTAGATATTTTCATTTAAATACTTACGATTTCGGTCATACAAAACTATATTATTGCACCATTAATAATGCAATATTTAAGTGATATGTCCTGAAGCTGGTAAAATTAAAACGTATAATTTGAATATGGTCTCAATTATGACTAGGGAACTATCTCGCTCGGACCACCTTAAAAGTTATAACAAAACGTGTATGTGATCTCTATTACGGCTTTCGAAAACTCTCACTCAAACTAAAAAATTCTCCTCACGGTACCCTATCATCAATCAAGTATGGACAGGAATATCACAGCATGAGGGCAGAGACGGATCGCGCAGCTAGCCATGCGTTAAGTCTTCCGGCAGTGGAGTGGCCTCGCGCACCACCAAGCAATAGCAGGCCTTCTCTCACGTACCGCCTAAAGCCGGACGGAAGTCTTTGAACCCCGGGAGAAATCCCCGCGGATAAACACGGAGACTGCGAGAGTAATTATATGCCGACGAGAACGAGTGAGAGTGAAAACTTCTGAGAGCCGTACTAAAGGAAATGTGGAGAAAGATGACCAGCAGTTGCAGTCTGTAAATCCTCCTTAACCAATACGGTAACAAAAAACGAAGAAAGCACTGAATCAGTCTCAAGGTGGAAGGAGCCATTTTTTCTTAACACATTTGCGTTTAACTTTGCACACGCTTTCTTATAAGTGATACCCATTGATAAAAGTGAAAACATTGCATTTAACCGAATCAGGTTATTTACAATAAAATGCTACTCAAATACATAGTATTTTTGACATATGAGATACATTTTTTAATATTCATGGATGGTGTTTTTCAGAGTGGATCGATTCAAAAAACAACTCAAGCTGCCATTTCCCTCGTTCCGTCAAACATAGTGACATCCTTAGGGTTAAATAAAGAAAATGCTAATTTAGATATTTTTAATAATCAGATTACTAATAGGTACCAAAGTTTTTTTTCCATACGCGATATCATACATCCCACAATACGATTATACTTTCTAACAAATATCAAAGTTTCACGCAAGTCCAAAATTAAAATAAACCCATCTTAAAATATGAATTTTCGGCCCAACTTTGGTTTCCGCGCCAAAGATCTTATCTTATGCTCAAGTTATACATACATACCAATCACGCCGTTCCCTACCGGGGTAGGCAGAGTCACTAAGTTTCACTCATAAATACATATGTGTACACCTATTTGTTAAAATGAATAACTTGTAAATTTTACATAGGTGAATCAGGGACCTGATGATGTTGCACAGTGACGAAACTGGTCGTTATTAAAGCACCTATGTGAAATTTACAAATTTATTCATTTCAACATGAAGCAATTTCACGAAGTCACGCCGCAAACCATTCAATTTTGTACACCTAACTCTGCTTCAGTAATTTCCTCCATACTGACCTATCCTTGCAAACCTCTTTTGCTTCATTTACCCCGTGCGAAATGCCACAGAGAAAATATCATCCGCCTTGACCGGGATTCGAACCAGGATCCCGGTCAAGGCGGAGGATTTTTTCTCTGTGGAATTTCGCACATTTGTGCATTGCGGGTGACTCCGTAAAAGTGGAATCCAGTGACTAGTCTCGGATAGCTTAAAATTTGTTCATTTACCCCCCATTATACACTGCTTCATCCACGCCCTCCTGTTTTTAAGACTCTTAATATTCCTCCTCCTAAGAATTTCCTCGATCACATTCAACCACAACTATCCCGACCTACCTCTACCTCTCGCACCATTCATTTCACTCATATAAATCTGTTTCGTTATTCGACTTTCATCCATTCTCTCAACATGGCCAAACCAGCGAAGAACACTCCTTTCAAGTATGTTCATTACTGGAGCATCTAACCCACATTCATCTATCACCCACTCATTCCTGAACCTATCTATCCTACCTTTGCCGCAAACACTCCTCAAATAACTCATACCCACGGCGTTTAAGCTCAAGTTATAACATGTTTTAATCAAAGCTAAGTTTACAATATCATTGTTGTTAAATTTCCATCACCGTGCGCCCGGTGAAATCCAAGGTATCAGATATAGGTGCTTCAATGAAATGTGATTTCAGTATTTTTCGACTTTAATTGAAATTGATTTTTTTAAAGTGCACTCTATGGCCCACAGCTGGCCCTCGAATAGAAGAATAGCACTATTTTGGAGGAATTCTTCCGCAAAAACACCTATGCCCCCAGAGTAAACATTTACTATTATTTTGGTGTATGGGTGTGAGTGAAAACTCAGCGGGGAAACCAAGATAAGGGAAAGGTGCGACAAGTTAGCCATTGGAGTGCTGCCGTACGACGTGCAGGATACACTTAAGCTGCGGAGGTCAACGCGCTCCCGAGTGGAAGTGAAAACGCTCTCCCGCCTCACGGGCAATAAGAGGAGAAAAGATCGCACGTTATTTTTTTGAGCGTCTGCGTCCGTGTGGCGCATAAAAATTACTCGAGTTGTCACAAAAGAAGTGGGTTGTAACAGTGCCTACCTAACTAGGGAATGCGACGAAAGCTAAGGTAAAACGTGCCTTAAAGAATAGGTGAGAAAGGCAGTGCAATGATGTTTATGGTAGCTGGGGCGGTTATGGAGGGATATTGAGTGTATTCTTTAAATAAAGTTTCAAGCAAGCCAAAAAAAAATTTTACGACCACATATTGTTTAAGTACATCTACTCTTGTAGTAGAACTCACAATGCATGCAGTAACGGAAATGATTCAAGAATTACAGTTTACATCTTTTCCATTAACTATAACTTTGGCTTATATTTTTTGGGCATTTCTAATTCCGTGCCGGATAATTAAGACATACCATACTTCAATCAAAATACAACTGTAAGTTATAGCTCTTGTAACGCCTCCCTGAACGTATGAAGAGTCAGTTTCACCGCACCGCATACACTCAAATTAAATTTTGACGTAGATTTTTTTTGGGCTTACTTAAAAAACAATGAAAACGGGCACTCAGTGACCCACCATTACCGCTTGAGCCACGTAAATAGAGTGCACCCGTTAGCTTTCCCTGGCAACTTCTGTGCCGTCTCCGTGCCCTCGCGGCAGGCAATTACAAAAAAACTGAAGGTAGGAAAGTGCAGAATAATTTCGCACATATTCGTCACCCAAGGTGAGTTCAGAAGAGCTTCCGTGGTTCGAAAGACTTCCCGCTACTTGGAGACCTTGGCCAGGGACAGAAATAATCCGGAAAATATTCCGCTGAGCCCCTGCGCGACAGTAGGGGTGTAAATTAATGAAAAATGCGGCATTTAATTCGTTTCGTTTAAAAAAAATCATCTTTATCAGATGACAAGCCCAAGCTAGTGGAAAGCAGTAATAAGAAATTGAAATTATAAGGAAAATATATTTTTAAAAGAATACTTTAACTTGAAGCAATGCATGGATGAGGCAGTTGAAGCATTGGATGAATCTGACTGAGGCAACAGAGATTTGCTAGAATGGGGCAATATGGCGGTAATTGCCAAAATCGAAGCAATTATCCTAAGTCTACAGCCGAGAAATCAGCTCAATTGACAATACCAACCCTGACACGGAGCGGGCAAGAACGTATACTTCATAAAGCCCCAGAAAAGAAATGAACCATCATCTCTCCTAAAGTATAGGATTTGGATTCCAATTATTTACTAGATTATAGGTTAGCGGTTATGTTACTTAAATTATACTGATACTAAATTTCCTAAAATATTCGCATCCCATATCAGACGGTACCCCGTTAATCATGGCATCAAAGGCTTTAACGGTATTAGAGAGGAATATTTTTATCACTAGAGGATAAATTAGCACCAAAACACACTCCAAATAAATACATCATTAAAATGAGCAAAAAATGACCTGAAAATCTGAAGAGCGAACACCACCAATCACAGAGCTAACCCCGACAGTAATTCAATATCCGGCTTATCAGAGACTATAAAGATAGTTTGTTTCAGAATGTAAAGAGAAACTTGGTCTCTCGTGTTCGGCAAGAATTAAGCATCGCCTATTTAAAAACCGGAAACTGAAAGACAATGCAATATGACAACAACTTAAGCGAAAACCTTTTCCATTTATGCATTACCTCAGTTCAGACAAGAGCAGTGAATGAACGCCGTTTCCCAAACACTCTGCAAATGATATTCTTTCCCAGGAAAGAAGCACCTTCTTTTTCCAGACTAATTGCATTCATTATTGCCCCCCACAGTTCTCTCCATAATTATTCCCCGAGGAAAATCTAAGGAAAAGCCACGTTTGCACTTCCTCGGCCACTGTTTCCCTCGACTCAGGTTACTGTATAATCTTCATTTTAAAAAATCGAACTTAATTGAAGCAACAATTTTTCACAAATAAAAACACAGCTGTGAGCAGCACGTATCAACGTGATTATTCGGGTGGATGGGTTCCATCACTTGTTGCTTCGTTAGTAAGCCTTTGACTGTACGAGCGTTTAAAAATAAAGGAATTTTCAACTTTAAATTCAACTGCCGCCGCAGTTAATTATCTTATCTTAATCACTGCCTCACAAAACATAAAATGTGACACAATACGGTAAATTTTAGACTGTATTCGAGTGGAATCTTTTTAAGTACGACAAATTTAGGAAAAAGACATAAGGTTACAAAAAATTAATAAGTTTTAACCAACAGAATTTCAAGCTTTTAAACCCAAAAACATATATATGCATGGTAAGGTGCCATTGTATTAATTGTATACTATGTCTCGAGTGGATTCGAGGTAAAATGCAGGCTATAATATGTTCTTATTGAGTTATTTCTTTTTAACCCGAACAAGCAGCTCCCTAATGGTGTAAACTTACACTAATTTCAAGAAATATGATTAGGTCAATACAATTTAGGTTTCACTTTTGTTTGTTTTTTTATAGCAACCAGTGAAATCCGAAGAGTTCATGAGGGCTGAAAAACAAGTTAAACAACGATCTGAATTCAAATATCAATGCAAATAATTTTTATGTCCTTATTACTTGATGCTCAAAGAAATCAATAAGGGAATGCATTTGAATGTAAGCGACATATGAGCCAAAATAGTCATAAGGACCATCATTAAGAGCATGATACAAACATGACGGAATGACATGCAAACTATAGTTAAGTAAACGAACATTGTTAATGTACGGAAGTGATACAGCATTCAAACTGGTACGATAGTCACAAAAACGTCATCATCGGGCACTTCGATGTTTGGTGACTTCATATTAAAGTCGAAGCTCATCGGTATGATAATGATACGTCAGTGAGTGTGCAAATCGCAGAACTAGTTGCAACTGGCCAGCAAAGAGGGCATAACAGGCTGAGCAAGCCGATGAGCCGTAGGACTGAGTAGGGAACCTTTAAGTGATCATTGGTCCCTTTGTCCCACAACTCTAGTAGACTTTCCAATCCGTTACCCCACCTCTATTCACACGAATGTAAGCAAATATTGCGCGTATCACAACCCATTACGAGCTATTTTTGGCAGATATCAAGGTAGCAATTACAGATCTCTTGAATCGGAAGGCATCCAGCGATACGGCATGCAGTGCTGCCACATCAGTGCATTGAACAATGACCAGCTCCTAAAGTTAAAGTCCGCGAGATGTGAAATGTGACAGGAGTGTGCCTTATAACTCATAATATCGATCGTCAAGTTCCGTAATAAACGCATGGGATTCAGGGGCGAGATGAACATATCTGTTTACATTCCATTTCCGTCTTTATGCGAATTTGATACCTTCCTCTATGCCAGAAAAGCTGCAATATTCACAAAACTTGGATGAGAATCTCATTCAGACAGTCGATTGAAAATTAGACTCAATCTTTTATGTAAGTTTTAAACCAACTTATTTTCAGACGATGTTTTCAATATCCTACGGACTCCAACATACTACGGTGGATCAGATCATGAAATAAAATTAGAAAAATAGATTGTAGAAGAGAGAGGTTTAAAATGCCATTTTTCCCGCGATCGATAAGCGACCAAAATGGCTGCGTAAAGACTTTGAAGTAGGTTGGTTGACAGGTAATGTAGCTGATTAATTCATATGCACCCTAATGCATGTTTCTAAATCTGCCGACTAATGCTATCACCATGTTTTGCATGTTCCTTGCATGACTCATATGTCACACTTCCGTAGTTACATTATGGATTATTTTAGTAGTTTCTGTAGCATTTGTAGTGTACCGATAGTGTGGTGCTTGTTGGTGAAAGTAAATTTCTTCGCTGTATATCAAGTTAGTGATAAGCCACCCCCTGCCATATACCCTTGAGGTGGCTTGCATGATAAAGATACGTCAGTGAGTGTGCAAATAGCAGAACTAGTTGGCACTGGCCAGCAAAGAGGCCATAACTGACTGAGCAAGCCGATGAGCCGTATGTCTGCTTGGGGACCTTTTGAGCGATCATTGGTCCCTTTGTCCCACTACGCCATAACATAAGGGAAGTAGACGAAGATACTTTCGATAGATACCTTCCATAACTTGATGCTCATAGATATCAATTAGGGAATGCATTTGAATGTAAGAGACGTATGAGCGAAAATAGTCGTAAGGACTATCATTAAGAGCGTGAGACAAACATGGCGGAAAGACATGCAAACTATAGTTAAGTAAACGAACATTGATAATGTACGCTAGTGGTTCATCATTCAAATTGGTACGATAATCACAAAAACGTCATCATCGGGCACGTCGATATTTGATGATTTTTTGCTTATAATGTAATATAATGAAAATGGGGAAATAGAACCGAAGTTGGTAGAGGACGCGAGTGGATTAAATTTTAACAGAATTGTATCTCGCTGATTTTATAATAGTAACAAATAGTATGGAATTGTTGTATGTACCTCACAGTTTGGCAGTGCTCCTGCCTTATTTCATCGTTAATAACATGTTAATTAATTTAATAATATACAACAGTAGATGTAGAAAACCGTTATGAGCAGTAAATGAGGTTTGCCAAGTACAAGGATTCTGGAGAGATGAGATGAATTCCGCCTCTGGGGGCAACAGACGCGCACGTGCTCAGGCGTCGTTTGAAGTCTTCGTCTTCAGAGCTCCGGCTCGGGAGGGAAACGACTGAATTGTCGACCCACTCGTGTTGTCGCTTTCGAAGGAGGCTCCATCGTGATGACTCAAGTCAGCGCAGTCGGGGACGGGAGGTTTCAAGCGCAAATTCTGAGAGGAGAAATTAACCCTCTCCTGGAGACACACGGGCAAAAAGAGGCGGGAAGGTGGGTAGAGAGAGGCGGAATTTCACGCCAACAAACTACCCACCAGAAGACCGCTGCCGCAGGGGCGTGTGGCAGTGATTGTTTAGGTCACTATCCATGAAAATGGGTGAGAATAGGGAAAGAGAACCGAAGTTAATAGAGGACGCGAGTGGATTACATTTCGGCAGATAATTGTATCTCGCTGTTTTTTTAATAGCAACTAATGGTATGGAGTAGTAGTAGTGTTATTCTTTGGGTGTGGTGACATCTGAGGTCATTTTGCACCGCATAATATCTTATTTTAAAATCTTCGTGTGGATTACGTCAGAAATACGTAGCAATATAAATATACTTGGCACAAACAAAATAGAAAAATATGTAAATATATCGATGCATAAATTTAGCTTGGATACCGTTAAAAAGACCAGTAACTTTCAAAAACGTTTTTACCCGGCTAAGACGCTCAGGGTCGTCTCGAAGAATATCATCTAATTCTCCTACAAGGTCCATTCTATTGCGCAATACCCAATACAGGTCACACTCCGGTATGGAATTTTTGTATGTACCTCACAGTTTGGCAGTGCTCCTACCTTATTTGACCGTATCTAACATATGAAGAGTAAGCTTAAATAATATATAAAGCGCCTATAAAGTTATTCGAAGCCTCGTCCCTTAGAGTCCATCTTTCATCTTGAGAGAAATGTCTCATTCTGTTTTTCACAGTCCCTTAAGATACATGGAAAGATGCAATTTCTGTACCTATGAATTTTGGCTACGAGCCAATCTTAATACATCGCTTCCGTCAGTTCTAGAGAAGGGTAGGGCCAAATTGCCGTGAAACGTATCATAACAGTCGTCCTTAAAGAGTCCATTTAGCTGTACCATGAAAACCTACACTCCAATTTAAACTGTTCACTAGTATTTTATTTACATTTTTACACAAGGTCCCAGTCATAAAGTCCTCTCCTCTGTCTCTTATGATCACGATATTCTCCTGCCGCATACCTACATATCTTCACTCGAATACTCATTTTTTCCAACGTATAGCCAAAGTATTTGAAATGCTTCACCTGCCCTTCTTTGTGCCCTCATTTTTTTAGTACACAAATTATCCTTGAAAAAAATTACAGTGAGTAAAACATAACCGCAAGATACACTCAAGGTGAAACGCTCAATGACTGCGTTAAATCTTCGTCGTCTCTCTCCTCCTCTCGTGATACGTTTTGTTAAAGGCGCCACTGGCCTCAATTCGGAAAGAGCCTCGAGGCTATTCGTCCCGGCCATTAATTCATTTTCGAATGATTCATTTAACAGCTTCGACGTGCTTGTGAATGGAGAAACACGACATTCAAGTTTACAGCCAGCGGGCCGATTGGATCCAATAAAGGCTTAAGTCCCTTGAACTTTGCGTCCATCCCTGTCACTTGATTGAGTTCTCTGATCTGTCGCCTGAATTCATGTGACGAGTGACCGAGGAGCGGTTTTGCTGAAAAAAATTAATTCGCCACGCACTTCCTTCCCGGCATTTCTAGAATTGAGTGGATAAATCAACTTTAAATTTTGGCAATACGGCGAGTGTTATTTGGGTATTATGATACAAAGGAACATCACGTGTCAAATATCGTGATATTTACACAGGAAATGCCCTATAAAAATTACCAGCAAGGGGTACAAATCTTTTAGTAAACCACATCAAGCCCCACGTGGCCGAGTACTTGATACAGAGCACTTGGATTCCGACTCAATGGATATCCTAACATACTATTGCATTAAAAAGCTCCTATATTAAATTGGTATGCAATACACCATAAGGGATCCTGACCCCATCCACTTGTTAATAAGAAACTTGATGACGAATTACACCCCAAATAAGTAATTCCATCTGAAATGTTAATGGAATATCCACTACCCCATTTTAATTTAAGAAAAAAAGGAAACCGATATCTCCCACATGACAAAGGAATACTAAATTGAGGGAAGGAATAGTTCACGCTGTTTCTCACGAAGTGTACACGAAATGTGAACCATTAAATTATGTATGTACACGATGGCTGAACAAAGCCGAGAAGGATTACATAGTATTATAGAGAAAGCACATAAAAGTATATGTTCACTCTATGACAGCATTCAAGAGGTCATTAGGCGTATTTCTCATTTACATCGCTAACATTTCATTTCATAGAAGGGTTCCATCGATTATTTTTCGGCAACCCCAACCGTAAAGTTCAGCATGAGGCCTTCAAGTGATCTTTAAATGGATGGAGGGATCAAAAAATAATTAAGTTCGTGGGCGGAAAGGCTCAGGCGAGGCTACTTACAATGTCCTCGACGAATCATTTTGTTGACTTTGAAGTCTCCCGGCTATTCAAAGGGGAAACAAAGGAAGAGGATCGGCGGGGATTAATATAGGTAGGTACTCTTTCTCCTCGTCTTCTGAGTTCTACGCCACTCTATAGGCGTAGGTGGCTGGCAGGGGAATGCGATCCTCCAAGGCTCGAAGAGTGATGGAATACTTTTAGTGCGAGGAAAGTGTGGATATTCTTAGAACGGTGGTTCCCAATCTGTGGTGCGTCTACGCGCTAGGACGTCGACGGGCACACGAGAAAAGCTGAGTAATTACGAAAAAGTGGCAAGCATCTTCTCTCACATTCGATGGTTTCGGGCTTAACTTCGTGAAAATCCATTATGAAGTCAACAATGAAAATGACTCAGTAACTTTTCACAGATATTTTTATCTGTACGACCGGTTTCGTTGCATAGGCAACATCTTCAGGTGATCCTGAAGATGTTGCCTATGCAACCTGAACTGCTGAACCTTCACACCGACCCGAAGATGTCGCCTATGCAACGAAACCGGTCGTACAAATAAAAATATCTGTGAAAAGTTACTAAGTCATTTTCATTATTGATTTCATCTTCTCTCACAGCAAGGAATCCAAATAACCGACGTAGCGAGGAGTTTGCCAAGAGGTAATGGTCTACCTAGGACAGCCGAAGCCGAAAAAGACTGCACAATGCTGCTATTGAAGGAACGATTGTAACGAAGCAAGGACTCCCAATACTTTGTAACCTTCCTCCGCGGCCACCTCCCTTAAGTGGTCACCTATCTAAGCGGCCAATTTTTTCGGAAACTGAATGAATTTCCCAAACATTTGAGCAATGTAAATTTTCCCTTAGCGGTCACGTCCTTATGCAGCCATTGTCTCGGTGGTGGCCGCTTAAAACAAGTTCCACCGTATATTTAATAACTTGCGATACTGATCATGGTGGACCTATTTGGAGACACGGAGTCTTTTATTTGCAATGTTATGCAAGGTCATCGCAGCGATCTTCTCCCCGAGTTTGTTTACGTAGGCATAGTAACGTTGTGAGCAAGAATCAATAAAGAGAATGCAAAGATTGTAGTTATGAAATACTTATGATATAGTACAATAAATCAGACAATTCGTAATCAATTCTCTCCTCTCTGTGAGCATTTCTTCGTAATCTTGTCCTCCTTCAAACATATTCACCACTATTCTCATTTTCCTCCGACATGCAACATAGATAATTAAGTTTCTCTACCAGCTCCAGTTCGTACCCTCTCACCTTTTGTGGTAGCCTTAACTTTTTGCCGTAAAACTGAATTACATAAGTTACCAAAATCCAAGTACTCAAAATTGCATACAAAACGTGGAAAGTTGGAAATGAAAGTTGGAAAATAAAAATGACATGGAAAATAAACAAAACAATTCAGAGCTAGTGCCCTGAACTTTGGATATTATTCTGGGCTCAATAGCACTAGAAGGGGGAATGCCGGACCAATGGCTGGTAGGAAGAAAAATAGTGGACCTACTGAAAGGCATTCACAGCTAATTATCCTCCAAACCGGATAAATAGTATTTTTCTGTCGTGAAATAATAACCTAACGCTCTTCAGTGAAGTAGCATTCCGTTAAGGAAATGAAGAAAAATCAAGAAAAATTGACTGCAGACCACACTGGTTTAAAGTTTCATACTTTCCGCGAAAGATAAGAGACCATAATAGCTACTATAAGTCTTTTAATTACATTGTACGAAAGGTATACTACTTAATTACTATATTTTCTACTTAATGCTTCAGCATAAATGTGCTGAGAAGTACAAACAGCACGTATCGTAAGCCTATCGTACCTCAACTCTTATATCTCTATGCACTGGTGAAGTCTGAAAATTGATTAACTAGCATAGATATTACAATATTTGTAGTACACAGTGAATTGCATGCTGATGAAAATTCACACCTTGCGACGTATTTGCAGGTATTTGGTACAGCTCTGATACTCATAATATCTATAACATTATTAGTGTAAGTACATTCAATGTGGTACATTTCCGCGAAAGATCACCCTATACCACACACCTTTGAGATGGCTCGCATGAAACTGCAGTTACCAGTATTCATGCAGATAAAGGGAAGTAGGGCGCATGCAGAGTTTAAGAAGTGTGTCGTGTAAATAAGAAGTTGCCAGCGATAATTTGATTGGTAAGCGGAGGAAATTTAATGAAAAATAAAACGTAATATAATGCGGGTGAATTACCTCTAGATTCTATTTAAGATAAAAAAGCGTGTCTTAAATGATAGCGTTGTTGACATATATTGATTGATTGCTTAGAAAAACTTGACAAGCATACAATTTCTTAAGAATCTTATGATTAAAACAAAGGCCGCCATGATGGGCACTCAGTCACGTGATTCCTTTCCCCAAATTGCATTGGACGCGTTTACAGAATGGCCGCATTTCTGTCAACCATGCAATTATCTTGGACAAACCCTATTAATAAATAATTCCTATGCACATCTTTAATGAGAATGGCTTGAAAGGTATTATTAATGCACACACGTTCCTCGATGATATTTACTTGCTCCGGCAGGGGGCATTAACTACGGAACAGGTACCTTTCCAAGGTCACTTAAACGTCTTGAATAACGATCTCCATAAAAAAATAACCCCGTTCACAGCGCAGGACGAGTTCTCGAAGATTATGATCTCCTTTTAGATTACCTCCCCGTATTGCTTATACGGACGGGATTTTTCACACTGCCGAAATTTAATCAGCCACGCATTCTGTCGGGGCGGCCACACCTTCGAGGCAAGATGACTGGTGAGGGGGGGAAGGGTAAGGGGGTGGGAGACGAAGGGGGGGGAGTGAAGAGGGGGGTAGGAATGAAATGGGCTCGCCACAATGGCCTCCGCCCATGTATAAGCGGGCGACGCGTCACCACGCCCCCCCGAAGGCCATATTATCATGAGCGAGAAATGCCATCGCCCTCTGCTTTAGCCCCGCGCCACGTTCGAAGCGTGGGTGTCGACCAACGAGTTTGACGAAACGAACTGGAGAGTGTGCCGCTGCAGGCCCTGCAGGGAACGGAAGCGTGGAAAGGAACAGGCATCTCTGGTATCGGAAACGCCACGCCTAGATTCGACAATCAACATCTAGTCATCAATCCGAAGATTGGTTTTCCAGTTGCTCACTCTCCTCTCCGTCAACCAATTCATTCGCGCATAATTATTTACTTTGACGCCCTTCATGATTTGTTTGACGCATTCCATTCTTGGTCTTCCTCGGTAATTCTTTCCATTTATTTCACCTTCAAATATTGTTTTTATTAGGCTGATGCATCGCAAAATTTGTTAAGTAAGTTTTTCGCTCGTTTACGCTGAGTTTTAATGACGTTTCTTTTCTTTTCAGCTCTCTTTTGCTGGTAAAGCTAATGGTAAATTGGGATTTGTTAAAAGAGTACTTGAAAAGAGCGACGACGAAGTTAGAGAAATCAGCTACTCCTCCCTTGTTAGACCCCACTTAGAATACGCTGCCAGTGTTTGGGATCCTCATGAGGAAGGCTTAAAAACAGAGTTAGAACGCGTGCAAAGATCAGCAAGATACCTGAAAGGCCGTTATGATAGTCTCGTTATTGTTACATACCTCTTGCAACAACTTGGATGGGAATCGCTTTCAGACTGTCGAATGATAATTAGACTCAATCTTTTATATACATTCAAAAGAGATTTATTTTCAGACGAAGTTTTCAATATCTCACAAACTCCAACATACTACGATAGATCAGATCATGAGAATAAAATTACGGAAATTGATTGCAGAACAGAAAGGTTTAAATGTCGTTTTTCCCAGGATCGATAAGAGACCATAGACGCGTTAAGACTTAGACGTAGGTGAGTTGACAGGTAATGTAGCTGATTAATTCATATGCACCCTAACGCATGTTTCTACATCTGCGGAGCAGTGCTGAAATCCTGCTTTGCACGTTCCCCGCATGACTCTTGTGTCACGTTTTCATACTTTATAAATTATTTCAGTAGTATTTGTAGTGTACCGGTGATGTCGTACTTGTTGGTGAAAGTAAATTTCTTCACTGTAGTTCATGTTAGTGATAAGTCACCCCCCGCCTAACACCCTTGTAGTGGCTTTCAGAGTAATAAGTAGATGTAGATAGGATTTCTTTGTTTCTGATTCTCTCCCTCCATTTAATATTCTTCAGTCTTCGGTAACACTACAGCTCCTTTTATTTTATAACATTGAAATCTTGATAGGTATTAAGGTAGCTTTTTCAACTCGATCCCAAGGATTCCGGGCGAAATATGACCCAGATATCACTATCATCAGAATCCAAGTATTTCCATTACTTATGCAGTTGATCGATAATTCAGAAAACCACACAAGATGTTATTTTAAAAGGAAAAACGATGACGAAAACCACTGACTTTCACGGTGATTTTAAAGAGGTCTTCATCGTGGTAACATACTGATGAAAAAGACATTTTTTTCTAAATTCTCTAGCGGAAAGTGGATAAAATGTATTAAGAGAACATTTTTTTCATCAATCACCATGCCTATGGAAATTAATCCAACCACATTGAGACAAATGTTGACCAACCTAGACGACGGAATCCGATAAACGTGAAATTTTATATCACCCAGAGTCTTCTTCATGTTGCAACTACACCTATCAGGCTATTTGATTCTAGAAAAAATGCGATGGTGGAATGTAGATGAGTATGATTTTAATTTCCTTGGTGACGACCTAACAATGCTAGTGGGTAGTGTGGATCCTTATACTGCGTCTTCTGAGCGTCGAGATGGAGACGTTTTATGCTTCCAACAGCAGATCTCGGAGTGCGAGAAACAAACAGGTCGCTCCACCAGGACGAACACAATCATTTATGGGAAAATGAAAAGTTTATGATCTTTTTTATTATCCCCAAGTAAGACCATACCCATGTCTTTGTGAGACTTACGAGATGTACAATAAAAGCTGTTAAAAGTGGAAGAGACAACCTTATTGGACACAACCTCTGAGGCTTGACAGCCCAACATTTAAATGACATCAGTAAACCTGAACCTCTGAGAACACTTTTACTTTGGATTCAAAATAACGTTTTTTACCAGTTCAGCTGGGTTAAGATGGAGATAAGTACAATTTCCACAAATAAAATTCGAAAACTATCTATGAACTAATCGAAAAACCCTCTTACCACTTTGCCTTCTATAACTCACTATACGGTCAACTTATTATCATGAAAGCAAAATTGTGGAAGAGCCGTTACCGAGGCAGAGGATAGATTTTTTACAGCACAAAATAATGGCTATTGAAGTGAGAAAAACTATAAACTAACGAACCGGTAGGCTAAAATGAGTATTAGAATAATGAAGAGCTATAGTAAACCAATCACTGGACTGATGGCAGTGAATGGTGATGGGAACTATTTACTGCACTATAGTTGAAAAAATCTGACCAAGATACACGGGCTTTACACACAAACTTGCATCACATCACTGACTCTGGGCATCTTTGAAATCTGTTCTGCATTCAGGGACAGTTTTCATCGACATAACTTTGAGGTCTTTACACCAGGCCAGTTTCAATTTCGCGGATGAAAAGAAACCGCTTGGAACTGTTTCACTTAGATTTCGATTCCCATGCGTCAATATCAAGATAAAATTTCCACGAGGTAACATTCACATCATCATCAAAGGTAAGAGTAACCTATAAAGCCTTTTCGCCGAGAGAAATAACATACTTCATTTATGAAACACACGGAGACGTATCAGGTATCAAAAATGCTTCTCCACGCATAGATTTCCGTAACTGTATACCACTGTGGGATTGCTCGACTAATAAATCCTATTTCAAAACTAATTCAACATTTAAGGAGGTTGGGACTGATTTCTGTTCAAGTAGAAACACGAGTGAAACTCTTTATACGCGTGATTAATGCACAGATAAATATGAAAACAAGTTGCATGTTACCAATTTGGTTTCCTGGCAATTTAATGCTATATTAGCCCGTAGACTATTGGAGCATAACATATATTTCGAAATCGTTAGATTAAATATACGCAGATTGTTCTAAACGTTAATTAATAAGTTTCGTATATTTATAATGGAGGAAAACAAGTATTAAAAAATCATAAACGCCAAGTAAAAATCGCGTGTCAAAATGTATTTTGTGCTCAAATGTCGTACCATTGCCGTTAACCCAAGTCATTACAGTTCAATTATTAAGGCAAAAAGTTTAAATATAGCTATAATGATTATAAATTATCATTTATAAAACTATATGCGCGGTAATTTCATCCGAAAAAACAGACGGAATTAAGCGAAAAGTGGCCGAAGAATATTTTTCACTTACTCCATATGTTATTAAAATAAACACTCAATGACTCATGATTACAGCTCCAGCCATCCCAAAGGAAATTTACATCATATAGGATATTCTCTCGAGGAAAGGTCGTACAAGTAATTAGACAGCAATTCTTGACCAACGTTTCGGTACGTAATTCATTCCATCATCAGGGCTACAAAAAACATAAACACTGAAGGTCAACCACAACACATATCAGAACAACCCAATGTATAAAAACTTAAAAAAATGGTATATCAAATAAAACAACACTGAAAATTACAAAAGAATCACATTAAGAAAAAATTCCAATCACACTGCCACTGCAATTCATCTTCCCGACCATCCATGACTACCTGGCATAACAAACACCATCAAGCACCACTCCCCTGCCTATATTCATCGCACCACTGTCTATATGACCTGCCATGCAAAATATATGTCCCCACAAACATCCACATCCACAAACATCCGCTTGAAGACGACTGAACGTCACAAAGTACACAGAACCACGAAAGAGCCACGATAGAAGTCTTTCAACAAAATTGCAAACACAACATAGTACACAATACAAAGTTACATATAAAGAAATTAAATACAAAGTTAAAATTTTTTTTTATCTATTGGGTTGTTCTGAGATGTGTTGTGGTTGGCCTTCAGTGTACATGTTTTTTCGGAGCCCTGATGATGGAATGAATTACGTACCGAAACATTGGTCAAGTATTGCTGTCTAATTACTTGTACGACCTTTCCTTGAGAGAATATCCTATATCAATGGAGGTCGATATAGTGAACAATGAGAATATATTTACGTCTTCATAAAATTTCTTTAACTCTTAACTTGTGATACGCATGCATCATGGCAATCTCCAATCTTTCACTGCTCAAGTTTCTCCACACCTCGCGTATCATCATACATCCCTCATAACTCTAAGTCCTTCACTTTCGTCAAAGACGCGTATAGAATAAGTGCGATGTAAAACTCAGCTAGATATTCGACACCACTTTCATTTCATAATTTACCGAGGCGTTAATTTCTAAATTATAAATATACACATCGAAACTGTCAAAAAAACGCAAGCAAATTCCATTAATTAGAATTAAACTGGGAAAAATTTTCCGACGGCCCTTACCAGCACGGGCGCAACATCAAATCAGACGCAAATCATGGGCTTACTGCGCGAAGAAATCAGAAATAACTATAACAGACCGAACACAATTGAAATGATTCACAAATTATTACGAATTTTATCAGTGGGCAAATAGATTTCAGTTTGATGTTTTAGGTCTGTCGAGACGGGAAAGTTCAACGCTCCTCGTGCGTTGAATATAAACGACCGCTGCAACCCTCGACCTGTTCTCGAATGTTGTTCTGTGGAGGACGCCTCAAGGTCGGAAGCGTGGTCGGAGGGAGGACCACTGGCGCTAGGTCAAGAAGAAGCCTCTGTCTAAGTGTTTAACAGGGTGATGGTCTATAGCGCCAGGTTTTTCTCTTTTACACCATGTGAGTACCACATAAGCGCAACTAAACTACAACATATGGTTAAAAAATGAAGATATTTTATAAGTAAACAGAAAACATATCCAAAACCATGATGTACAAGATGAAATTTTAAGACATTCTCAGCATCTCAATTCTTAGATATATAAGACACTAACAAAATGAATAGTACAAACAAACAAAAATAATTAAACTGAACTACTTCGCTCTGATTAAGCCACACCGAATACGCCGCGAGCATTTGGGACTGTGGTCAAATAGATTTAACCAAAAATATTAATAAAATACAAAGGAAAGCAGCGCGCTTCGTAAAAAACTGCTACGAGCGTACATATAGTGTCTCACAACTTTTAGAAGGATTAAGGTGGGAGCCCCTAGGGACTCGAGAGGCTACTCGCTAGGCTTAGGTTGCTTGAGGAATTCAGAACTAATATTTTTCAGAGCGACATAGAGTATATTACCATGACTCCTCACTACATCTCCAGGTCTGACATATGCGATAAAATAAGAGAGATACACTTCCGGACAGATAGGTACAAAAACTCGTTCTTTCCGCGCTCAATAAGTGACCACAATGAAAGTTAAGCTCCACTAAATACACTCCTATAACTCATGCCACCATTTCATCTCCAAAAAACTTACACCTTTACACGGCTGGTGACATAACACCCCCTACCACACGCCCATGCGGCGGCTCGCGGGGTATTATGTAGATGTAGAATATTCAGATTCCCTGCGGTGAATACCTTCACACTCATTTCATTAATTTCGGGTAACTTTAACTGGTCACTGGAATGAGTTCACTTAAAGTACGATAAGTAACTTTTCTACCAATTATAGGTAATGTAGGTACTTGACATCACCTAGAGTTAGTACTTGAAATAATAATTACATGACCGACCAGCAACTCCAGTGAAATATGGAAGACAGGAGTCTTTAAAAAGTGACGAACAACTTCTCGCCCAAATGTAGTATCGATACAATGTATTATATCCTTCATGGTTGTCTATTGATTGTATCTATTTCATATCTTGCGCTACTGTTTCAAAGCTTTATGTGAGTCACACCCGATCGTCGCAGTGGAAAATGAAGTTTCATCAACTAAGAAATAAATTCCCCGCGCATGGCCATGCGTAGAATACGAAATAAGTTTTGTTTTCCCCTATTATAACGTCTTCCTGCAGATGAGCGGTTGAAAATACCTAATTGCAGAACACTAGCTTTTGTACTAGATTAAATACTCCAAGATAGCTACATCTAACTGCCTCTATCCTTCAGTTCACATATTTAATCAATTATTTTCAGTATAAATGACATCATCTAGCTTCTCATACGACTAATTTATCACTACATACACTTTAAAAACCTTGTCATGCTCATAATTGTTTCTTTAGGAAGGTTAAAAACAAGGCTTCCTATCCAATTTAACCTCATCAGTCTAAGGGATAACCATAGCAATTGGAGCAGATGTTGAGAACCCGTTTTCAACTAGGACAGCAGCAAATCTACTGGAGTTAAAACTGAGCCAGCCGTGTCTTTATTTAGCCATTTGTCACACTAAAGCGGGGGGCATTTGAATAATTAAAGCAGCGGAGAAGAATTATTTCTGCCTTTTTAACTAACGTGAAGACGCGATATCCAGAAAAATCACAAGATAAGACAGAACTGTAGCCGACAAAACTGAGCCCATTATACTACATATACTACATGGGATAAAAGCATCTATATCAATTCAGTTTCTACTGCATTTATATTAAAACTGTATAACTATTTTGAATCTGGGATGATAGATAAGTAAGCTAATTAGACATTTTCTAGCATCTTGATAATGATAATGGAGTGAGAGTGAATGTTAGATAGACTGAACAGGTAGAGCTAGCGAGGAGACTAAGTAGGGAAGTAGGCATACATCGGGAATACTATGAAGGACATCAAAGGGAAGACTCATGTATAAATCAAAGATTACTACCCCTACGGCATAAATAAATGTGGGAGGAGAAAAGAGTTGAAACCTACAACAAACTAATCTTCGGATTGATGGCTGCTCATTACGGCCGATTGAGGTATTCGTGCGTAAAACACAACACATATCTACATCCACATAATACCCTGCAAACCGTCGCATAGGCGTGTGGCAGGGTATGTTATGTCACCAGCCGTGTAAAGTTGTAAGTGTTTGGGGGATGAAATGGTGACAAGCATTAGAGGAGTGTATTTATTGGAGCTAAATTTTTATTGTGGTCGCTTATTGCTCGAGGAAAGATTGAGTTTTTGTACATATCAGTTCGGCAGTGTATTTCTCTTATTTTATCGCACCTGTCAGACCTAGAGATGTAGTGAGGAGCCATGATAATATTCTCTGTCGCTCTGAAAATTATTAGTTCTGAATTTCTCAAGCAACCTAAGCCTAGCGTGTAGCCTCCGAGTCGCTAGGGGCTCCCACCTTAATCCCTCAAAAAGTTGTGAGACACTATATGCACGCTCGTAGCAGTTTTTAACGAAGTGCGCTGCTTTCCTTTGTATTTTCTCGATTTTTTTGGTTAAATCCTTATGAACAGGGTCCTAAAAGCTCGCGGCGTGTTCGAGGTGTGCCCCAACCAAAACGAAGTAGCATCTCTCATTGACTTTTTCATCCGAGGACCTTCCTATTACACGTTTAACAAAACCTAGTTTCTTTAATGCTGTGCCACATATGTTTTGTCATACGCCGAAACCGAACATATTAGATAATTCCTACATTTTGAATGATTTCCACATGCTCAAGACACACTCCTCTCCCAAATATCTTGTTTCCATGACTAGCAATTAACATCAGCTGACTGACAGATTTTGGAACAGTCCATTCCGAAAGTTGCTCTTTTTTATGCCATCATTTCAAAACTTATGACTATAGTTTTAAATATTTTAGCCTTATTAGATCATAAACTACATAATAAATATTCATCGATGATAGAGAAAATAGTGATCACTTCTGAATTTTCCATTTCTCAAGGCACTCGACTTAACCGGAATTCAACCCCGTTTTCCCAATATCCGGTTGCGTGAATAAGTTGATTACACCACCAAGCCATATTAATACAAATTTTTGCAAGGACTTAGCTCGCATACACCTCATGAGTGATTCTCCTGGAAATAAGAGGGTCTGAAAACGCTACTGGCAGACACTCATGACTAGGAATTAGAAGACCCAACTGAATATTTTTTCCTTGTAAATGTAAACACATAGACATCTTGACCTTTAAATCGGCGATACAATTTCTCCATAATATCATTTATACATGAATACATACCAATCACGCCGTTCCCTTCCGGGGTAGGCACAGTCACAGAGTTTCACTCACAAACACACATTTGTAAACCTAACTCTGCTTCAATAATTTCCTCCATACTGACCTATCCTCGCAAACCTCTTTTGCCTCATTTACCCCCACACACTGCTTCATACACGCCTTCCATTTTTTAAGACTCCTAATATTCCTCCTCCTATGAATTTCCTCAACCACATTCAACCACAACTTTCTCGGCCTACCTCTCCGTTGTATCAATACACTGCATATACTTCCTAGTGGTGGGTCGCGGGCAACGGTATGCTGGCTCTCAAGGTAGTCCTTTCAGAAGGGATCCTAGCTTGAGTATAATAGTGAAAACGGGCCTAGGATATTAGCTTTGGTTTCTCTTGTGGCATACTGGCGAAAATGTGCCAAAACTGACCGGTAGAGCGTCGTAACCGTTAACAGGGAAAGCTGCACGTGGTGCGGATACTGCAAAGGCTGGTAACCTTGCATTCTCTATTAATCCTTACTCGAAACAGTCACAAAGTAGCCTCGTAATATCATTCTCGGAGATATTGGATTTAGAAATTTTGCAAGTGACCATGTTATCTTAGTTCCTCGCTCAACTGGAAGCATCACGCAACAATATTGCGCCGACTCGACAAACGTCTTGACAGTTAAAACCACTTGGCGCTCGCAACGGGGTGAAGGGAAAAGAATCCTCCCTTCCCCCGGACACCTATCTGTGAGAGAGAAGCCAACGAAATCATTTCAGAGTCACAAACGGAAGCTTAGCTCGCGCTCTCTTAAACTCCAGTGTTTGAAGAAGAAATTAGAAAGGCACGCGCTCCGAATCGCAGCTCCCTTTCAGGAGCGCGTGCGAAAATACTTCCTGGCGATTGAACCGAACCCAGAATCCCCATTAAAGACTAAGAGGGCACTTCTCGCTAAGTATTCAATCGGCATCCTGCTCTAAGTAAATCCCTCTAAAGCCTTTCACTGAGGAAATTTGGCTTAGGGCTCACAATCAGATGGCACTCTCCAAGTAATATCATATTGTGTTGGAAACAAGGTTTGCAGCGGCTCAACCGATGTTGCACATTTTATTATTTATTATTTAAATATTCTACCAGTAAAGATAGGTTTTGTTGAATGTCAGAGAATCTCCTCCCGGTTTTCTACACTTTCAGGGGCCTCTCTCCCTCTAGTATATCTTTTTTCGCCTCTGCATAAGTACTACCCTTCTTCATCGCGTCCATGAAATCCATTCTTTCTTCTCCTTCCCCGCTTGCCTAACATCCTTCCCTCTGTCACACTCTTCAGCAACCCAACACCCTTTATTACATCCTTCAGCCATCTACCCTGCCTTTCCCGGATTTCATTCAAAAGTTTCCTTTCCTCGCCCACCATCTTAAGCACTTCCTCGTTAGTCTTCCTCTCCGTTCACCTAACCTTCTCCATCCCTCTCCACACCCACATCTCAAAGGCCTGAAGCCTATATTGTCCTCCTTTCTGAGGTTCCACGTTTCTGCACCACAACATGCGCAACGTTTCTGCAACACGGTGCAACGCTACGCTCCATATCAAGCTCTGCACATTAATTAATCAGAGCACAATAAGTTTAAGAGCAGTAGGAGATCGGTAATCCGGAATACGCAAGACCGGAAGCGTCTTGGAATTACGATATTACCAGAGCAAGATCACTTCCGTTTTAGAGGGCATTACGAGTAAAAAAGCTGTAGTAAGCCACAGTATAAGATGCTATGGTTAATGAGATGGTAATTAATATGAAAAACAAACGTTTGCATTACCAAAAAATAATTGTAACGTAGTGCTGTGCGAATCAGGGATTTTCATTTCGAATCGAATCGAAACGAATTTCTTTATATTTGTTAGCGAATCAACGAATTCTTATTCTAAATAAAATGCAAAAGTTTATGCAAAGTTAAAGTAATATAGATTTTTACTATATTTCAGAGCCTTACATTAGCTTATACATCTATATAGTGGCACAAAGAATTGCACAGAATAACGTGTGGTCGTTTAAATTTTCGTTTCGCGTGAGGAAAACATGTTCTAAACGGACGGCGCGCAATTCGGGAATGAGTGCCATGCTTGATGCATGTAACGAGTCGAAGACGAATCTATCAGATTCGAATATTTCGAAGCATTCGCTTTCGAAGCATCCCGATTCGCAGGCGAACCCAATCGAATTAAGCCTGATTCAAGTCGATACGATTTCGAAGCATTCGCACAGCTCTATTGTAACATAAAATAATTTTAAAAGCATCACCATTTAAGTTATTAGCAGCGAATACATAAACGGCAAGAAATGAGATACCACTCTTTGGATGGAAAGCGCTATTCCCTTTCCTTGACTGGCACTTGTGGAGTCGACGCAAAGCCAAACAGCTTTAGAGTGGCTTTTAAACTACTAAATATCCGAGGCAGCATAAAAAATTGACGCTCGCAAAATATTTGAAAACCTTCCTTTAATTTGATGTTTCCGTTGTTTGTAATTCCGGAGTATCGATCTTGAACAGTGTAACCCTCGGAACATTTCTCTCTTAACAAAGTAAAAATCTGTGCGGTTCCTTCAGGAGTTATTTTTTTCGGAACGATGAACGAGTTATTCAGCTTCTACGATACGCTAAAACGCGATTTCCTTTCATAATAATGATTCACTCATCGACTTTCTTGCTCGCTATGCTAAGGCATTTCTATTAAGGGTCATTCTGCAACAAATAATCTTTCCCCAATACATGCGCGTCTCAGGTGCTTTGCTTATGAAATTATAATGTCCCATCACAACAAAGATATGGTAACTTTATGAAAGGCTAAAAAGCAATATTACACCATACTCCTGTTAAACGGACTAGAAAGTATTTATGCGCAAAAAGTTTCGGAAACCAATGACTATGATGTAACGACCTTAAGACACCTTGGGTAAGAATAGACATTTGGTTCGTGGTAAGCTTTTATTTGTCCAATCTCCACACGACGCCACTGTCCGCCGGTATGCAAATTTGTCGTGGTTGCTCTCGCAATTGTACAATATACACCAAACAGTGGTTGGTTGACTCGCTATACTGTCCCAGGCCATCCGTCTCCACTGGTCGCACCGCTGAAAAAGCCCTCGATGACTCGCCCGCAGAGGTCGCACCCACTTGACATTGAATTATTGCCTCGGGAGGTTTTACGTAAGGATTTCCCCTCAGAATGTTACACAATGACACAAGGAGTGTCGAAGTCGATTTGGCAGAGGATTTTTGACCGTTTTCTCCCAGGATTCCTATTGCAAACCCGTACGCGAACTCCTTTTACCAAAAACACGACTCTCGCATTATCAGGTGCGAAAACTTGAATTCACGCCAAACTAAAATACCTTTCAGAGCGTTACGTTCCAACATTTCGTTTCGGGAGTTATCTGCGATTGGGAAAACAAAATGAAATCGCGAGCATCCCGAATCTTGTTAACGGTTGCTAAACCTTTTGTATCATAACTCTCAGCAGGTGACTTTTATTGGTCACTGCGCTACCCTTATCTACATATACAATCTCACAGTGAGTACCTCATAAAATCCGAGTCCGGCTTCTTTCACCCAACGGTAACAAAAACTCCAGAGAGTATCTGCAATCGCACTCTGGATGTCGCAGTTCATTTAGAGAAGTCCCTCGGCTGATTTGGTGAAGTTTATGGACAGCGCTAATCCTAACATCTCTGTTCCTGGTAGGTTTTTGGTCCATTTTTCTTTCCTATAGATGCCCCGCCATTAGATCCTTAAATTCCTCATAACTGCCACTTCTTTTGTCCAAAATTCCTATCCTCTTCCTTCCTCTTTCACAATTCCCCAGTGTTCTACCATCCAATAACCTCTCTCTACTTCCACTATGTCATTCATTCATGTCTCCTGCCTTCCCCAAATTTCAACCACCAGCTTCCTTTTCTTTACAACCATATCCATTACCTCCTCGTTCGTCCTCCTCGCCACTCACTCTTTTCCTCCTTTTCCAAAGCCACAAGCCAAATGCTTCATCCACTCTTCGCTTTGACCAAGTTTCCGACCCATACAGCACCACGCTCCATATTCAGTCTATTGATGGATGTCGCAATATGGAGACAAAATAAGATCTTGCGGGCCACGAGAAACCTAAAAATCTCTGCGACAATTTAGGGCGACTCAAAATGCCTGAAAATGACCATAGGTTTAGATCTAGCGTAAATGAAACACACACGACACGCTTACGGCTCTGTATTTAATGGAATCGGATTCATCAAGCAAATAGTAGTAGGAAGGTCCTCTGATGAAAAAGAATGCGAGAGATGTTATATTGTTCTAGTTAGGTCAAATCTCGAGAGCATCGTGAACATTAAGAACCCTGCACAGAAAGACGCGGGATACAAAATTATAAAAAAAACGCAGCACGCAGAGTTAAGATTAGATACGAAAAACAAAGAAAGGAATACTATTGCCGTGAATTTATGCTGGATGATACCGCCAAAAGGTCCAAAATCGTCAGTCTCATTTAAACTATTTAAACCTTGTTGCTGAACACCCTCCTGTTCGCTACCTTCTTCAAAAAAAGGTACCTCTTATTACCCTTCAGCCACCTATTAGTCTTCTAATTTCCTCTGTTCTCTTACCCCATCCAAACAAATCGACCCTTCTTCGTTTGTTTTCCTGTCCACCTAAGTAATTCTCTCCTCCTTTCCAAGTGAAAGTTCCACTTTCAAATAAAGCGAAAAGGCTTCTCAAGAGTAACTCGGGAAATAATCTTGATGTAGATTATAATTTAAAGAGAAGAACTGAATTTTTATCAGCCTTCAGTGGGGGACTTATTGCAGACAAAGAGTGTAATCCGATTAAGGAGTCCAAAAATCTATCCAAGATGCAGCTCTTAGAGTAATGTTCACCCATTTCACACTTTAAATACGCATTTACTTTTTGAGAAATAATGAGAGAGTTCCATCATGCTTCGCCTGTTACCACTGTATCTATTAAGAGCGCTAAAAACGTTGAAAATGCTAAATTATCGAACAGTGCCCGATGATGACACTTTGAATCTTAACTGATCGCCAAATAAATATCCGTGGAGCTTTTTCATTGCATTGAACTCTTTGAACAAATATACCAATTAATATCAAATCAGATGCATTGGTTTTTAGAATAATTAAATCGTGCAATTGAAAATAGATTG
Source organism: Ceriagrion tenellum (assembly GCA_963169105.1). Lineage (NCBI taxonomy): Eukaryota > Metazoa > Arthropoda > Insecta > Odonata > Coenagrionidae > Ceriagrion > Ceriagrion tenellum. The sequence goes on from OY720637.1 coordinate 130,423,421, forward strand.
CTGTACTATTCACCGCATGCCACAGATAAAGTAACCAGGGTTCACACATTAATACATCGCTTAAGAAAGGCGTAATGAGTCGGATGATTTTTTTTATGGTGCATGACAAGGAGGAGGCACAAATGGACAAATGAGTAGGGTGGGCACGTATGCATTTACAAAGTGTACACGACTGCACACCACATCAGCCCAATTCGTAGGTAGTATCCATCACCGCAACATGTGCCCAGCATTAAGTATGTAGACGGTACACGCTTCTATCCTAATGCATGATTACGCGGGAATTATGCTAATATCTCCGTTTATACCGTGGTGGGTATCAATCAATATTTAAAGATAGAAAAATGCAACATCATACTCTATATCAAGACAAGAAAAGATTAATACTACCACAATAGTGCATCACATACAAGGATGAAAAGACGCACATCATAGGGATGAAAAAAACTCGGTCAAGACAAATCATGTTTTCACGGCGAATTCAATACCTTCGGTGATCAGAACGAGAAATTTCATTTCTATGGATCCGATGAAAGAGCGACGAACTGAAGCCCGAGAGAACTGAAATGTGAGACTGATGATCGAGGAAGTTATAACGAAATTAATTAGCGGCCGTAACTGCGAGAAAAAAAAAGTTTCACGAGGTGTGATAATGAGCAACTCACGACTGTTAATCGCGATAGCGGGCTTCTTCCTGGAAAAACAAACTTACAAATTCACCGGTAGACGGGTGTGTGTAATTGGAGGACGGGTAACATTCAAGGAACACCGCATAATTGACGAGAGGAAGATGGAAAGAAAATATGGGAGAGACTGCTCTGATGTTATTCTACTAATTAACAATTAAAAGCTATCGGTGAAGGAAATGATTTGCCAAAAGATACATTTAAAATATTATATTTTCCGCGGTAAGAAACTCCAATAATTGAGATGTACTTTATACATGGCATTCCCACTCCCACAAGGTGGGATTTCAAAAAAGATCAATATTTCTTTTTCTATCTCGCCATGCTTCCTACCCTTCTTAATTCCGCCCAAATATCTATTCTCTTTCTCCCCCTTCCCCGCCTATCTAACACTCTCCCCAATTTTACACACATAAGTAACCCTTACCATAACCCATGCCACCCATAACCACCTCCAACCACCTACCTTGACTCTTCCCAATCTGATTCAAAAATTTCCTTTTCTCCTAACTCACCATACACAGCACTTCCTCGTTTTTTTCCTTCCCTTCCATCTCCATCTTTCCTCCATCCTTCTCCAAATCAACATCTCGAACGCCTACAGTCTATTCTCGTACTCGTCTCAGAATCCACGTTTCTGCCCCAAACAACTGGACACTCCAAGTCAGCTCTTCTCACTCCTCGTCCTTTCATCTTTACCCAAGGCTCCATTCATCAGCTCCCTTCCATTACTAAACACTTCCACCGCTAGCGGCGCTTTTATGGTCCTGATATCTTTTTCTACTACGTCATTTCCTTCTAGCATTCATTCATTGGTTGTTCAATCAAAATTGGTTGACAGCAGCCATTGGTTGACAACATGGGAAGGGTGGAAGGCTTCCTTCTATCATATTGCCCATATAATTAAATTGCTCTACTTTCTCCAGCTTGAGCCTACCTACTCTGATGACCAGCCTCGATTTCGTAGTCCAAAAGAATCTCATTCCTTTTGCATTCTCATGATTTAATACTTGTCTTTCATATCTTATGGTTGACTCTAAGTTAATATTTCTAACACTCCATCCGGCATGTAAGTTTCCCAATTATTTCATTTCTCCACATAGGTAATTGTATCTCGTAGAATCAATAAAATAGTAGCATCAGAGATACCAATCAGTACTGTAATATCTTAACGCATGCAATGCATTTTAGCATGTCCTTAAGGGTAACACTCTTCTGATTTCTGGTTTTACCGCGCATCGTTTACTGTTTCCTGTTTTCTTAACCGCGCCTAGCGGCCAGGGGAACGTGCTGGGTTCGACCTTGAACTGGGACGAGTATCGCATGCCAGGTATGGAATAACATCCTTGAGGCGGCTCGCATGGCATGCACTTCCTACGTGTTCACGATGATAATTGCGTGTTTAGGAGGGAAATGAAATTCGCACAGCCTCTTCGCCAATTAATAAGGGGATAATGAGGAAGGCGGAGGAGAGGAAATGAGTTTATACGGGTTTAACGCGGCGATGTTTGAATTTCGTGACTCTCGGCTGACTTGGCCTGCGAGTCCCCTGACGCTGGTCGGAGACATTTTCGCTAATGCACAGATCTGCGTGAAACTTTGTATGCGTAAACCCATTAGTAATATATATAGGTAAAAGTGAAAGTAATTGCGTTTATTTATTGTATAAAACTTTAAGGTAGTGCAAGAGAGATAGTTCCCTAGTCATAATAGAGACCATATTCGAACTATACGTTTTAATTTCACCAACTGTGAGACACACGAATTTAATATTGCATTATTAATGGTGCAATAATATAGTTTTACATGACAGAAACTGTAAGTAATCAAATAAAAATATCTAAATAAGTCTTTAACTTGACTCATTTTTTTCACGCGGTACGTTTGCAACTCCATCAAAACGGAAAGTTTATAGTGATTCCGAAGAATTTACTGCGGTGACAATATGATTAATTTTCAAAAATAGTTGAGAAAACACACAAACTACTCACTGTTAATTTTTCGACCAGATCTAAGTGTAGGAAATGCCTCATTTGTTAAAGGTCTCTCTGGAGTGTATACACGTAACATTTCCCATATAAAAGGGCTGGTATTTTCTGGCCAAATATCTTGGATAGTAGTATGGTAAGGGGTGGTAGTAGTGTGTCAATGGAAGGGTGATATATTTTTCTCAAAAATGAGACCAAATTCATTGATTTCTAGGTGAAATGATTTTTTAAGATAATTTCCTAGTCACAATAGAGACCATTATCAAAAAAGACGTTGTAACTTCAGCAGTTGTAGGATGCAAGAATTAAATATTTCATAATTAATGGTGCAATTAAATACTTCTATACGCCTGAAATTCTACTTAATTAAGTAAAAACCAATAGAAGTCTTAAACTTGAATAATTTATTTGACACGGTATGTTTAAAACTCCACAACCTAAGTTTATTTGTAATTCAGAAAAAAATAGTGGTGACAGTATGATGCACTTTCAAAAATAGTTGAAGATACATTTTAAATATTTTGACTAGTTAACTAGACGTTGTTAATATTTATACGAGATCTAAAGGCTATCAATTCCTCATTATTTAAATAAGAACTCTCTGGAGTACACGTACCATTTGCCATGTAGGAGGGATGGTATTTTTCGTCAGAAATCTCGGAAAATAGTTCAGATAAGGGACTTATATTTCGGTGTCTCTGGAAGGGTGATACTCTATCTTCAAAATGAGACTAAATTCATCAATTTCTAGGTGAGATGATATTCCGCTCAAATTGCCATGATACGATTTAAAAATGTAACCACACGGCAAATGGCATATATTTTGAAATGATGGGATTCCACACGCACTGATTTACAGCTGAATGCGAAATAATACGATGCATTGGTAATTGGTAGCTATCAAACACCAAGGTATAGTGCCGAGTAAAAAAAAACACGAATTTACATGAGATTATTGCTTAAATTTCGAATTCTGCGACGAAAACTCAAATCGTGACAACGCTAATTAAGAACAAAATTTTGAAATATTATTCTTGAATCATTCTTATGAATGGTCCTTTCTACCTCAAGAACACACATACTTAGGTGAAGTGAGGTTCAAAAATTTTGCGGCTTATTAAAAAGTTACTAAAATTTGCACTCAACGACTCATGATTACAGATCCAGCCACCTTAATGAGGGGATAATAAGGAAGGCGAAGGCGAGACGGACGAGTGGAAATGAGTGTCCACGGGTTTGAGGCGGCGTTGTTCAAGTTCGTGACTGTCGGATGTCTACGGGGAGTTGGCCTGCGTGTCACCTCAGCCCTTCTTCCCATACCAAACGTGACCAAGGCGATGCCACATTCTGGCCGATTCGCTGAATGGGATACATTGCACAGCGTTAAGCGGAGCATCACATTGCAATATCGTTCCATATGCAACGAGGTCAATGCCAAACCAATTTATTTTCTGCCGACGTTCATAATTTTTACGATATTCAACGTACAATGGTAGGTCACGAGAATAAAATTAGGGAACCAGACGGCACAACAGACTGGTTTAAAATGTAATTATTCCAGCGAATGATAATAAACTACAACAGTTGGCAATGAGACATGTAACTAGGTTCGAGGATAGATATCGATAGACAGAGTTTAGATTGTTGATTGATTTACTCTCTAACGCTTGTATCCTTACCTACTGTACCAAAAACCGATAGCAAGCTGTGCATATTTGTGGGAGAACTCTTTTATCACTGACCAGATGTAGTTGCAAAATACATTAGTACCGAGAGTTTTTCTAGCATTTTTGGCATGCCAATAGGCAATATCTCTTAGTTTTTGTCACCTCCTGACAAGTTTTACATGTTTTTTTTCATTTACCATGTAGCTTCGTAAACTTTAATGTGGTAGAGTGGCGTACATATCGGTGATAATTCATTCCCTGTCACACACACAGGGTATTGCGCAAATGCAGATGAAAAGAACCTGTAGAAATCAGGAGTTCAACTGAAAGGTGTATGGCAATGGTTTTCGCCAAACCGCGCCTGTAAATGCAAATAAAGTACCTATCGATGCATTCACCAAAGCCTGAAAATACGTTCCAGGAGGTGAATTTTCAGCATTGAATATACCTTTGATGAGATCCATCATGATACCATGATATATCTGATGAAATGCGATACTCGACGAAATTCGATGTTCTGCCATGCGATGCAATGCCCAATGCCACGCGGTATCATGCGATATTTGAGTCAGTGCAACATGTGACGCGAAATCATGAGATACACCATGTACTGCGATATCATGTGATATTTGGTCAAATTTGGCAAGATATTTTGCAATTCGATGCTACATGCGATGCATTGCAATGCAAAATATATATTTCAAAGCTATTTTCATTTTTGAATATCGATCAGTTCACTAGTCACTTCGAAGAGAGAACATTTGGTCACCTAAGGATCTCTCTTTTTAACTCACGAGTCACGGGGCATACTGAGGCTTAGAATTCACAGCGTCTCCAAAATATATCTCGGTGCGGGGGGAGGGGGGGGGCGGGAGGGTTTTTGGGCCGGGTGGGAGGTTGGGTGCATCTTCCCGTGCCAAAAGCCATCTTTCTCCGTCCGCCACTCTTGCGACATTCATTGGCTCTCGAAAAATCACGCCCATTGGAAGTCAACGGAATTATTCATGGGCTGGAAAGCCCGGGCGCATCGTATAAAGCTTTGATATACCTACGCTATCCCGTCACCCTACTCCACGGCCGATCTTTTTTCGTTTGAAAAAAAGAAAGAATCAAATCCGGACAACAATTTATTTTCCATTGCGACATCAAAGGTACCCTGCCACCAACCAACACAGCAAGAGGAGAGCGTCATTGATGGGGCAACTCGTCTGATTCCTGTTAAAAATTTTATTAAAAATTCTACTTTATTCTTCTATTCTAAATACTTTCATTTTAGAGAGAAATATCTACATCAGTACGATCTAAAAAGTAATTCCATTGGCATCATCACCTTACATGGTACAAAAAACTGCAAACCGTCAATCTTTGCCGAAATTTCTATATGAATTATGCTCTCTTTTTATTTTCAGCCGGCTAGTATTTAAAATTTCCCTTTAACGAAAACTCCTTTAAAACACATCCCATATGTTCCCAAACAACAAGGAGTTACATCCACTCATCTTAAATAGTTTGTTCGACTACCATCTTTTTACCTGGGTTTCAGTCTAGTGCTGATAAATGACATAATCGATTATTTAATTTTACACGTTTGTCTAAGGCTTTCTGTCTATTAAATAGTGTGTCTTATAAGGCAGTCCAACCGTATTTTTTCAAAGTTCATTTTAAAAAGCCTCCATATTTTTTAATACGTAACCATATAATATTTCTCCTTTCTTCCTTATTCTAAGATTCTTTCTAAGATTTCGTTCATTTCGTCTCTCTGCTTTACGCACAGAAACTCCTATTCACCTCTTCCCTCTTCAGCGCATATTTAACGTAGCTTGCTGGAGGTAGACATCGCAACATATAAGGCACTTGCAGAGTTGCTTATCAAGACATTTGCGAGACATAGTGCAGAAGCGGTTTTCCACGGGATACATTAAGTGCGGTTGTATTTTCCAGGGAGACAATTTTTTTAATTCAGGAAGTTCTGACGCACAGTCAGCATTTGAAATGTTTCGGTGCACAAGTAGCATGTTTTCTCAACACTTAACGTAATTGCAGTAACACTTGCCCTAAAACTTTAACAAAGAGGCAGAAAAGCATTTGAGCACAGTGTGAAACAAAAAAGTTCCAAGTCTGGAATATGTATTTGTTAGTTAATTACTGCAAGATGTCTTGGTAATAATTTTCTCACCATTAATTACACTATAGAGCTTATTGAAGATAATATTGGCTGGAAGGATTAATGAATTTCATCTGGAAAAATATGAAGGAAGTATGTTCAAGTAAAGAGTTTTGTATGATTAAAGCAGTTGGCGGAGAGGAAAGTAGAGAGCCGCTACAAACCAATGTTCGTGTCGATGACTACTAATGATCATTATTTACGCTTCTTGAAAATGATTTAATATTGAAATAAAAGAGTTATCTCTTGTGGCTAGAGGAAAATCTCGCCCTGAATACCTTTAGGAAGTTTGAGCGGGATATTTCCCAATCAAAAAGAGACCATATTCGAATTTTATGTTTTATTTCAGACTCTGTAAACAGCATAAAGTAAATATTATGATATTTAGGGCGGAAAATATAATTACACATTTAATAAATTATCAGTAATTGAATAAATATTTCCACATAAGTCATTAACTTATTTTTTCCCTGCCTTACGGTGCAAACGCCGTCTGAGCAGAAGATTTTTTTATTTTGTGAAATATGTGATTCGGTGAAAATAACTGCTCTGAGATATTAAGTCAAAAACACTTTTAAATTTCCGACGAGAACTACAAGTCGGAAATACCTCATTTTTAGTTAAAGCATATCTGATTAACAAATATCGCGAAAAAGAGAGCGGGTATATGACAGATATTTCGGAACTTTTGGAAGGATGAGATAAATTTCTTCACAAGGGGACGAAATTCATCGAATTCTAGGTGAAATAATACATTCCGTAATTTACCATAACGTACTTCCCTCATTAGTCCTCTTCAACATTTCGTAACCTCCAATTACATCTTCCATCCACTTAAGCTACTTACTTCTAGTTCCTCTCATAGGCTTCCTTGATTACCACTGCCCAATTAAACACTTTATCTACATATACATTTACACATTACCTTGCGAGCCGCCGCACTGGCGAGTGGCAGGAGGTGTTAGAACACCATGCGTTATTAGCACTGTGAGCACAAAATGACCCCAAGACTCTAAAACACAAAGGTTTTTACAGCATTAATGGAGTTGACAAATCACTGCAACCTCATTTTCATCGATAAAATTTCAAAATGTTTTTAGTTCCGTATACTGTAGAGTAGCCAAACTGAGAGGAGGGAAATTAGAGGAAGTAGATTCCTTCACCTACTTCGGAAGAGCTATCTCGTGGGATGGAATAAGTACAACTGACATCAAGCAAAGAATAGCCCAAGCTAATAAAGCGTTCATGGTAAAATGACAACTGCTGTGTTAAAAAATATTGCACTTCAAACGAGGAAACATTGAGTGAAACATTCGTGTGAAGTGTGCCTCTCAATAGATGGGAAGCATGGACCATTGGAAAAAGAAAGACAAGAAAAGACAAAGAGGCTTTCGAAACCTGGAGTCGAGGAGATTGCATGAGGTCAAATGGACGGAGAAAATAATGAATGAAGAAGGATATTGAAAATTACAAGAGGAAAGGATCATATGGAACACCATACAGAAAAGAAGAATAAGGTGAAATGGAGGCGTGTATTATGAGAGCGTATTTAGTGGAGCTCAGTTTTTATTGTGGTCGCTTACTGTGCACATAAAGAACGAGTTTTTGTACCTTTCTGATCGGCAGTGTATCTCTCTTATTTTATTGCTTCAGTCAGACCTAGAGATGAAGTGAGGCGTTATGGTTATATTCTCTGTGTCGCCTTGAAACACACCAGCTCTGAATTTCTCAACCAACCTAATCCTATCGTATAGCCTCCGAGCCTCTTGGGCTCCCACGTTAATCCCTCAAAAAGTTGTGAGACACTATGTTCGCTCGTAGCAGTTTTTAACGAAGCGTGCAGCTTTCCTTTGTATTTAATTAATTTTTTGGCTAAATCTTTATGACCAGGGTCCCAAATGCTAGCGGAGTATTCGAGGTGTGGCCTAACCACAGCGAAGTGACATCTCTTTTACTTTTTCAACCGAGGACCTTCGATCTTAGAATTGAACTACCAATGATAATGATTCCGTAGTATCCACTATCCCGTAGCAACGTTTCTCCGACCTTCAGGAACGTTTACGATTCATCAACATGTATTTGAAAGAGCCCGGCATTGAGAGTCAAATTTATTTCCCCGACATTGCTAAGAAAATACCTCACCACTTTTGAGTCATTTGTAAGCGTTCAACTTCGGCGTCTTTCTGACAGACCATAAATAAACCCCGGATAGCACACGTGGAATAGGCTAGCAGTCCTCCCTTTCTTTCCTTCTGAATTAGATATGGCCCGTTTACCGAATACACAGAGAGAGTGAAATGACCTCGGAGGATATGTTGCCGGAGAAGTTTTTTTCGAAAGAGAGGATTTTACGAACGTGGCCCAATTATTTAGCCTTCAAATGTAATTTCGTGACCCTTAAACCTTGCAAATTGGCGGTGTCCTCCACTTTGAACTTGAGAAATATCATCCCTTCTCGTTCCATCAAGCCACAACAGTTTAGCCAATCTTAACATTATGGCCAAAAATAACAGTTTAGACAATCATGGTGGGAATAAAAACTAAAACCTTAATAAAAAAGAAATCGGTACCTGACAAAGATATTAAAAGCAGGTAGTCGACGTTTCTCATTTGAATTCAAACTATCTAAGATTATTACATTTTTCTAATTACGTCATCTCAATTGCTACAAAAATAAAGGAATGAGAACGAAAGGAATACATAAGTAGCTAGAAACTTTAATTGTTGAAGTGAAAAGTTTAGTAAGTAACCGAAGAAAATGTTCTTTCAGTCGGTTCCAAGGAATAAACGCTTCTGAGGAGTGATTATTTCGATAAATTCTACATTTTAATGTCAAAAAAAGTTCCAACAACATGATATCTTGGCTGCTTGCGGGGCACAACGTGAACACGGGACGGATTGAGACTAAAACCGGGTCGTATGTAACTTTCTGAAGAACGGCTGATAACCCGTTTGAGAATCTCTTCTATTTCTGAACGCCTCCAAGGCTAATGTAATTCTCCTGTTAGCATCTTCACCAATAATCTCGTTTTCCCCCATCGAGCTGACCAAGCAGATAAAGAGATCTATATACGTAAGCGATGCAAAATAATCGTCAGTATGACATGAGTAAAACACTTGCAGCTTTATACAATTATTCTCGATATTACCACATTCTCTCAAGCCTTTTATCAGCGAAAAACTTCCAATGCTTTTCTTCTGTCATGATGAAACGGTTTCCCTACATCACAAATGGATCTGTATTTTAAAATCGTTCTAAGGTGACACACTCTTTAATCCAAAATCTCTCACTACTTTCATAATTATATACAATCCACGCCGTACTCTTTATAGGTAAGCATGGTCAAAAGAGCTTAAATGTCGGTGTTCGATCAAAATTAATGGCGCTCTTTAAAGGTGTGTCCACACGACGCAAGTACCAGAGCAAGTTAGAGGCAGGAGATATGCATGGACTAATTCTCCAAATTTGAACAGGGGATATTTTATGGCCACGCATCCACGCAAAGAGGACGAGAATATCAATGAATCAATGAACTTATCTCCATCGATAAATATGGCTACAACATTTATTTGGTTTGGAAATTTACTGACCAACGTTATCCAGTAAATGCGGTCAGTGTATACATAAAAACTTTTATTACACAGAAACAGTCATTACTTCAAAGTTAAAGTAAAAAATACAAAATAGTTCAGTCTTTACATATCATATGCCGTTTCCTGCAGCGTTTTAAACATATCATTATATTTTTTTTATTTGAAGACAATACTTTAGAAAATATTGTAATAAAATTCATTATTATCAAGTTATTACATATTGTACAATCAAAATACATATTGTCAAAGAAAAATGTTTTAGTAAAATAACTTAATAGATATTATAATTACATAATTTTTCATTGATTAATTCAATAATTTAGGAAAATAGCATTATGGAATTGGCTACAGACATTTGAGAATTGAGTATGGAGAAGGATGGAGAAGGTGAGGTGGACGGAGAGGAAGACTAACGAGGAAGTGCTTGAGATGGTGGGCGAGGAAAGGTAACTTTTGAATGAAATTCGAGATCGGCAGAGTAGGTGGCTGGAGGATGTAATAAGGGGCGATGGGTTGCTGAAGAATGTGATCGAGGGAAGGATGCTGGGCAGACTGGGAAGAGGAAGAAAGAGAATTGGTTTCATTCACGGGATGAAGAAGGGTAGATCGTATGCTGAGGCGAAAAATGTTATACTAGAGATAGATAGACCCCGGAAGTGTAGAAAACCGGGAGGAGATTCTCTGACATTCAGCTAAACCTACCTTAACCGGTAGAAAACTTTTTAAAAAATCTGAGATATAATTTTTCTACAAACAATAATCATGCAGCTTAGGCTCACTATTGAGATTAAGATTGATAAGCAGCTAATGGGAATATACAATAATATTTTCAATATAATATCTCCACGGAGTGCTCTTTTTACAATATTTTAATAGTTATACCTGTCATCTTTGACCAATACTATTAAAAAGTTTTGGAAGAACATACATCCATTCCCTTTCCTCATACTCGTAATTTACTTCGGGTATTACAAAAATCCTTCCTCTAGTATCATGGAAATGTCCAGCAATTTTTTGTAGTTTCCATCATTGTGGTATTTACATTGCAGAATCATTATTTGAATTTCGTCCTTCCTCTCAACATGGCCACACCAACGAAGTACTCTCATGTCGGAACATCTAATTCACATACTTTCATCATTCTATCTCGACTCCTGCGACTAATAATGCAAGCGTCTCTCAGACGTCAAATACCCGCGGCCATTAGCCTTCATCGCTTTTCCTTACCCTGGCTAACCCTCGCATCTCCGCCATAGAATAAAGTGAGTGGGAATACGCTTTACAAACTGCAATTTTTGGTTTATTCGTCACATCTAAAACTAACCTGGTGTAAATATTAGCTTAATGCTTATAGTAATGAGTAAAAACGACTCCAGTCTAGGCGGACGAAAACGTTGGGACCACACAAATGGAACCCTTCGCAGAAGCGGCAGAGGGAAAGAGAGGAAACACAAGGCAGAGCGAAATTCGCCACACGCGGTAATTAGCACAAGGACAGAATTCGTCGTCGCTAAAAGGGCCAGTTGCTCAAACGAGAGACCACTTCAAAGGACAGGCCGAGAACTCGTCTTTCGTGACCCCGCCCCCATGACCCCCCCCCTCCCCCCGGTCCCCTCCCTCTCACACCATGAGACTCACCAGCCATTTGAGAGCTAAATGTTAATTCACAAAAGTCCTTCGAGACTTTGCAGTCGGGCGTCCGTGAGCAAATGGGAACGCTAAACGGATATTTTTCTTCATATGGAGGAACACAAAATAGGATCGCGGTTGAAAGAAATTGTAGCAGCTGTAAACTAATTTGATACACGTGTTAGAAGACGGGTAAATTCTCGGAGGGTCGAGTATAATGAAGATAGAACACAGGTATTTCGAGAACCTAGTATACAGGTATTTAAAAGCATAGGTATAGTGAAAGTGCCGGATCGCACTTTCCCCGTGTCAATGAGGGCCAACGTCTGCTGTGTGGCGATATCGCAAGTAGAGGTATATATACGTGACCAAGCATCAAATAGTCCTTCACAATTAGACGTCCAAGGCGGAAACATCAGTAAACGATCGGATAGGTATCCTTCCGCTCGTTATTAGACATGGAACTTAAATATTTAAATGTTCGAGAAACCAGGCAAGATATGCAGAGACGGAGCCTGAACTACACATTCCATCTCAAGACGCCACCTGCTGAACCCACACAGGAAACCATGGCAGGAAAAGAAAAATTCCCTGTGTGTACGAAAGATCAGTGCCAAGAACATTCAAATGATAATTTACTTAAATGTGGGCTAATATCTGTGAAAGAAAAACAAAAAAATGAACTAAAAATTTACTCTAAAATACAGCCTCTAGCAGGCTTGACTATCAACCTAGAAAAATAATTTGAAACTCTGTATTATATTAAAACTCTGTAAAATGTGAAACATCTGTACCAGTAAGGGCACTGTGTTGTGGGAGGGGCGATATGCGAAGGGGCACCTCATCCAACCCGGTATAAATAAAATGAAAGTCAAGTCCATTTAACTTAAAGAGCTCCTTCCAACACACGCAAAACACTAAACCGGCGGTAGTGTAGCAATAGTAATTTGTAGCTGCTCGAATCCGCCATTATAGTGGAAAATGTGATCTGAGGAGTTTGATTTCTAATCGAAAATAATTTTGTATAAGATCCATCTCTTAAGGAGTATACTAGTCCTCGGCTTGGTCCCCCCTGGTGCTGGTGCAGAATACCATTAAGCATTTTCACCTCTCTCATAACTTTTTAACCATCGTCCTTGCGAAAAAGGGCTTTCAAAAGACCCCAGCGAAGGTATAAGTTAACTTTAATAGAAAATATTCGAACTTTTCTTTTTCACCGATTGTCTATTCTGAAGCCGGGCACTGCAACGAAACGGTAGCATAAAGAGACACGGAGAAGGACCGAGAAAAAATAGAAATATTCCCATGCCTGAAAGAAGAATCGAAGCACTTATAAATAAAGAAGTTAAAAGACAACTCATTATAAACAGTAATCGCTAATTGTAACGCAGCAACTGTAAATCGTAGTTGCATGCATCTTCTACCACCGCGGTAGACGAGGTCATTATAATATGAAAGACTATGTGCCAATAGCATTTTCATTAAAAATAAATTTTGATCGCTCAAAAACTAGATACAGATACATGCATACATACATACCAATCACGTCGTTACCTTCCGGGGTAGGCAACATAGAAACAGATTATTGCATGAATGAAGATAATGGCATGAGGGAAGAATATGGTAATGAAGGATCTCAGTTTCATCCGAAAAATAGACTGGCAGAAGAGAAAAAGACTGGATTCCCCCAAGAAATAGAGCGAGACAGGGAGAATTGCATTCATTCAGAGCAAAACAGTAAACTTCCGTCAGTTTTCAGCAGAAGGACTTCCACAAATAAGTCCCGACTATCCCCAGAAATATGTATGTACCTGCCATTCCCAAGTTTTGGAATAAATAAATAAATAAATAAAATATAAATAAATAAATTTATTTACAAATAATTTACAATCTGTAATTTCCCTTTCTGAATACTGAAAGATAGATTCGTAAGAGCATATACGCCCCGCTCTTTAAACAAAACAGTTGAAACGGCCACACTATCCAAAATAAGCGAAAAAAATACTTAAGGTAGTTTGAGCGAAACATCATTCCACCTAAAAATCAATTAATTTGGTCTCATTACAAATGAAAATATTTAACCCTTAAAAAGATGCCAAAATATCCTACTCTTACCAAACTACTTTCCCAGATTTTTGACGAAAAACATCATCTCTTTAAAATGGGGAAAGGTAAGTTTATGCTCTCAAGAGGGACCTTTTTAAAAAATGAGGAATTTATAACACCTAGATCTCGCCCAAAAATTAACACTAATTTATTTGCATGCTTCCTCAGCTTTTTATCTAAATAAGTCATAATGTCACCGCAGTAATTTTTTTCAGAATCATAAACAAACCTTCCGTTCTGAGGGAGTTTTAACCGTACATCGCGAAAAAATGAGTCAAGTTAAAGACTTGTGTTGCCATTTTAATTTAATTACTTAGAATTTCAGTCATATAAAAGTATATTATTTTACAATTAATATTACAATGTTTACTTTATGCGTTCTAAAGCTGCTGTCATCAAAACCTAAAATTATAATATGGTCTCCATTATCATTGGGAACAATCTCGCTCAACATACCTTACCTTCCGACTAATTTGGCATGATTTCTATTTCTTTAGGCTGGGTGGAACCAAATAAAGTAATTTAAAATGGCTGCATTAAATTTTCCCGCAGTCTTTTGTCATTCATATGCCTTAAATCGTGATTGTTGGTTAGGTATCAGAGGGAGTAGTCGGATTATGAATAATTCACTCGTCAAATGCTTCCAATCGGATTGCGAGAAAAGCCGCCACGTTGCTAGCAGGTCAAAAGTGAGAGTCCCATGGACAGCAAGTGGCTTGCCCAACAATGAAAAGATCATCACTGAGATAACTCTTGACTGGAGAGCATTGTGATCAATCGACACGAAATTCCAGACAATACCGCAAACATAACCTTGAGAAGAGCCCACGCACCATTTCCCTTCGTGATAAATTAAGTCATCGTTCTCATTAATGGTTTTGCTAACAGCTGCGCATATTAGGCACAACGCACGCCATCCTTTGTGCACAATCTCACCGGTTATAGAGAAAAATACTAAAAACAGATCAAATTTGTACACATGCATCCGTTTCGAGTCGATCGAGTGCCGAATAGAGTGGATAAAAAAGAATAATCTTATTGGTAGGGGGTGTTTTCATGATTTTCTCGGCTCAATTTCGATACTCCGATATGAAATCGAGAATAATCGTTCTTCATTTTGAGAGGCATTTGTTACCAGGCGCTGGGGAAATGTTTGCTTGATTTATTTCAATGCCATGTATACAAGAAGAATGATACGTAAGATATATTTATAATTCCCTTCGTAAATATATTTCGGAGAAAAGTTAAAAAAAGCTTAATTAATTCTTAAAGTATAGGTCAAATTCGAGCTACAACTTAATGGTCTACCGAGTCAATATTAGGCAAATGTCTTTTCTAACTCTTGAAAATGGTAATGACGGCTCCACACATGGATGTCAATTCCTATGGAAGTAGCGAGAGTAGCGATATCTCAAGCAGTATCGCTACTTGCGGAGCATCGTACTTCTTACATTTACCCTCCGGTTTTTCCGAAAAAATGGACGACGGAAGTAAACAAAATATGGCGGTTTTCAAATTGTTTTAATTGGCAATAATTGGGTTCGTACGCTGCTGTTTAAGTCCGAAAGGCATTCGTGGACTAAATAAATTTGCATAACTTACATTAATTACTACATCGTATCAAATATGAGAATTCAGATATCAATCATTGTTATCAAATAATGGAAAAGTCATTAAGTTCTTCACGTATTTTTACCATTTAAAAAAATTCAATAGGTAATATATATATTGACATTTGCAACAATGAGATCTCCTTCCACTTATGAATTTGTTGTTTATATTTAAAAATGCCGTTTGCAGTCATGTTACCAATATTTCACCGGATGCGATGCGATTTTTATCGCAGAAGCGATAGGCTACTTGCAGGCAAAATGGAAGCTGGTCTGTCTTCTTTGCAAATGAGTGTGAACCTCGTTCAAATACTACCACTATCGACACCTATTGCCATGGAAAGCTTTGTTTACACATCGGCGTGTTGCTAGCAAGTGACAAGCAAGAATACTCTCATGGAAGAGTCTTCCATGTGGAAATCATCTTGAAGGTGAAGGGATTACGCCAGCGAGATTTAAAGTATTTAGTTTATTTTGTTCAGCCTTTAGTTTAGTAACAATTGAGTCAGGAAAGGAAGCAACATCGAAAATGAAGGAAATTGATATGGGTGGAGTGTTAGAGACGATCGTTTGAAGTCTTATCATGGAGCATGACACTCGTGTATTTCAGAGACTTAAAACAATAATGAATTGAACTCCACACATTTGGGGTGATTTCAATTCAATCCCTCCCGACGATTCCGCACAAAAGAATGTAATGAGGATTATTTCACAGTAAAGCCGACGTTATCCAACCTTTCTCTCATATTTTTTTGTTTGCCGGACGATTCTGTTGGCCCGTATGTCCCCGGAATCCCGATAGGCTGCTGAGCCTGTCATCAGGTTTTCCAGGGACCAGACCAACAGAATTTTGTTTTTAAGATGTTTCCTCTACGACTTTCGTACACATCTGAAGTTCTTAAGGTCGTTTTGCACGGGGCACGTAATTGCAAAAGCTAATGTATGTGCAATCGTGAATTTCAAAATGCACCGTGTAAAGCGGCGAAATTCAAGAACGCATGCACGAATGCATGAATGCCAGACGCCAGAATAGCCCCTGCTCTAATTTGGTGGTCGCATTCTTGCAATTTGTACGAATAGCACTCCATCTAGCGGTCGCAGCATTAACGACATCTAAGTTCACGGGAAGTTGACTGACGAAAAGGTTTGATAACCTGAGCGATGGGTGTTTACAGTTATTCTTTGTGTGGGAGGATATTTACAGTTACCTATATTGTTATTTATTTAGATATATATTTAATAGCTCGTTAAATTGTTCCTCTGTCATCCGCATAAAATTGCGGTAAGCATTTCTGTCTTCTACAGCCAGCTCCTGTTGGACCATATTAAGAATGCCCGTTCCCTCCTTTCGCCTACGGATCCACTCCCGCATCCCAAGTGCTCTTCTGGCTCTTCTCCTGCGGTTACGCCTTTCTATGAGCTCTGCGGCCCCGATCATAATTCCCACTACTGCTAGCTCTGCAGCAATCAATGCAGCCTCCTCCTGATCCATTATTTTTCTCACAGAGAGAGTGACTCTATGTCAATACCACAGAATCCCACAATCACCACAACCTTATTTTGCACTGAAGCTGACAACGTCGTGTACGGAATATCGTATCTCTCCTGTTTGAACAAAACACTCGCTCTTAGCGTACTTATCAGACGACTGGAATTCACGAATGAATGCATGCTTACGACCACCGTGTAAAGCAGTCACGCATTCGTTTTCGCAATAATTATTGCACAGCAGATTGCGGAATTAATGCAGTGTTAAGTTGTGCAATTTCGTGCCCCGTGTAAAACGGCCTTTAGACTGTTCTTTGGAAGAAGAAGTAAATAAACTATTAAGGCCAAAGAAAAAATTTGTTCCGTAAATTAATGTTAGATAGTTGTATGCTCAAAAGATGTTTCGTTTATGTTGACTGAACGTTGTTCGAAAAACCGCTACATGTTTTAAAATTTTAGAAAAATTAACTTACATTCCTGAAAAAAGTTAGGAGATTTTGGTGCAAAGAACGTTTGAGAGGAGGGTACTTTTCAACGAATATTGACACAAATTAAGTCAGAGAACTGGATAATTTTAGGAGGGATGGGTAAGACAAAAACTCTCAGCGGTAGGTAGATTTATAGACAGGAATGTCCACATATACCATAAAGGTATTTGAAATACTAACTAAGATGACGCAAATGCCAAGAATATCTTTCTCACATACGACTTATTCCGTTTATACCTATTTGCGCAGTGGTATGATTTCCAAAGTGAAAACTGAATATTTCCTCTTTTTCTCTCTCAAGGATAGCATACCTACGAAGAACTTGTCCTTGTTTTGGACTGGGCCGTGTTTTCTTTTATACTATCGTCCGCACTTCACCCAGGCCAGGGACACGCTTTATACCGCCGCGAATGGTGGACGGACGGCAGCGGGGAAGGAAGCCGCTGCTATCCGGTTACACATTCGGAAAAGCTCTCGAAAAACACGACATGGCGTCGTGGGGTGGGCGTCTACCCACCTATTAGCATGGGCGATTCCTCCGACCCACGTGGGAAACACGAGCGCGAATACCTCTGGTCCCCCCTTCTCACCTGTGTCGACTTTCCCCCGTCTCATCCGCGGTCGTCGAAACGACGCGCAGCGAGGGAAACAAAAACACGGCGCCCTGCGAAAGCCAGCTCGGTCGTGGAAGCGAATTTCAGCTCTCGCTCTCCCTCCAGGCTGCGGAGGCAAACAGGAGGAGGGGTCCTTAATTATGGTTTTAAGTTTTCCAGGAAGACCGAAAGGCCAACTACAGCGAGCACTCCCAGTGTCAAAAGCGACCGGTATATGAAATTCTGGGTAAATGTCATCGCCGCTCGGACTTCTGAGAACGGCCAATATTTCTAAATTTAAGAGCGACGACTGATAAGTCAATGACCTCGGTTAGAGATAGTGCTCCAGTCACTAATTACATTGTATTTTAGTCAAATCAACAATCTGATTTAACGTTAGCAAATGAAGTTTGAAGAGGATGAGGCAAATAGTCAAATTGTGGACAGACAATCGTAGACGGAAAGGCAATTAATTGATACAAGGTGGTTGCCGAATTTGCCCAAAGTTGATAAAAAATGGTGGCCTTAGGAACGTTTCTAAGAATTTATTGGACAATTCCAAGCGAAACAACGTCATTAGTTACAAGATAGCACGGGTTGGGGGAAACATCGAAAAACAGCAATTCGTTTGTCCGTGAATAATTAGAAAGTTCATTTAAGGCATGAAATTGAGATAGTTGAGTTAAATATCACCGTTAGTATAAATACTTGGATTTTTAAAGATTTAAAGTCCTTTAAGTGCATATATTATGTTTCCTACACTTTAATTGAGTAATTAAACTTTCGGTAATTGTTTCCACAATAAGGTAGAGCGAACGCGCGGTGAATATTTGTACCTTATTCCCTGTACCACATAACCCCTTCATTAATTCATCAGACCTTTTTAGTGGTCACGGGACCGTGGATGTAACATGAAACTATCCTTCCCCACCTGAATCAATAATACAATTAAAACGATGAACTACTGCTGTCGAATGCGCATCCGATTAGGAGTTCGACCTGCCATGAACACCGAATTCTAGTACTTATTTGGCAAAACCCCGGTTAACAAAATGGAAAATATATTATCGAGCAGTATTAAATTAGCAGCAGACCTTAGTGGCAGTCGTGGGGTGACGTCAGGGATGGGGGTGGCGGTAAAGGAAGCGGTTCCCTGGGGTGGGGAGCAAACGACAGGTAACGCCGCCAGTATAATTGCATTTGGCCTGAGTGGTCGGGAAAATGTCAGTATCCCACTGCACGACGTTTACGATCAAAACAAAGCTCTAACAAAATACGCTATTGTAGATAGCAAACCATCGGAGAGCACATCTGAACAATTGGATAAAGAGAAAACTTCTTCTTCTCTAGTTGTCAAGCCATCAGGATTGATTCGTAAGAGCCATCCACCTCCCTCAATTTCGATTAAAAGACAGAGATCAATTCTGCCCATGTGATGGAGTAACAGGTTGAGCATTTGAAAATTGGTAACGAAAGTCTGCGACCTTGGAAACCCTAGCAGTCATGGCACTAACACATTGAGTAGATCGTCGCGCATCTCAGTCAACCATCGATACCACTAAGATACGATAATATCGACCGTGTGACGTAGAGCGTGAAGGGCAGAAAGAAGATTCCCTGCATGGTACTAAAATGTTCAAGCACTGTGGATTTTGCTTTGCGATCGCCTTTTCGGAATATTATTTATTCTCTGAGGAAAGATATCACTCGGAAAGATTACCTCCTGCGCCTTAATGGGCAGCAACAACATCTGTAGAAATGGCGAGGGGAAATTACAGTGTTCTTCGTTTCCCTATAGAAAATTTTTAGAAATTTTAGAAAGAGAAATTTTTAGACTGAATGTCTTTTTGGGATGCTGTTTTTTTGCAATGCTAATCTATGAGAAATGCATGAAATTAGTTGTAGCACCGATTAACGACTCACTTGTTATTATTGCTTGTATACGTGATCATTTGATATATTTATTGTAAATATGCGTAGATATGTTCATTTTGTAAGATTTTTTGTGCATTTCGATTTAGTGATTATGTGTCGACAGAGTATAGTAATCGAGTGACATATATGTATTAGTACCATGCTAGCAGTGAAGAGCCGAGACTACGTAACTTCTCCATGGGAAGCAATGTCGTAGATAAAGGATACTGTCACTGAGATGGGTCTTCTGAGCAACTGCCACAATTTTTCTCTTCTAATGTACGTTTATAGAATCAAGTCACCTTAGACTTGACGAAAGAGAAAATATTCTGATGATCGAAATGTTTTTTGTTCACCACGATAAAAAACTAGCTCACACGTCTTCAAAGGCAATTGTCTAATTGGCCAAATTTAGTTGCGGAATTATTACCTCCCTAATTCAACCTTTTTCAACAGATTTGTCTCCCTCCGACTTTTCCTTTGACAAACTTAAATACTAGCTTGGTGGAAAGAGAAATGTACAGACGCGGAGGTCTTCGCATTAAACAAACGCAAATTTCGCAGTTTGATAAAACCTATTTTTAGAAGGCCAAAGGTCTCATTAAAAAAAGAACCGATCAAGATGCACATTATGATGAAAAATAATTTGCTCTGGACAAAACAATTATGGTACATATTATAATTTCATTGTGTTAAAAGATGGTCCTCATAAAGTATTTCATCAAAGATAGCCAGTCTTAACCATTTTCGACCACCCATTTTCAAACCGTTAGTTAGCAAATCGACAACGTGGACAAAATCACCGATGTACAAAATCATCGATGAAAGAATTAATTTGGGTCATGCAAAAAAAAGTTTAAATTCATGCACAAATGTGCAAAACTATCGGATGTATCAGCAGATGGATAGTCTCGAAACCTTGACGTGTTTTCCATGCAATCCGATTTTCTTAAAAAAAAGGTATTTTGCCACATTTTCGATGGCCTAATACTGCGCTATACCCATGTTGGACTGAACAGATGTCACAAATGCCGGGGTTATTATTAACCAACTACGATTTCTTTTAGTTCCTGTAAACATTGATTTGCATAAATAACGTCACCAACTTTATATACCTTGAAGCTTTTATTGCTGGCGCTCGAATTAATTCCACAAAAATATTATATTTACGTTTCGATATCTGACTAAACAAGAAGGAAAGAAAGGGCAAACGATAACTCATAAAACACTTCAAATTTACTTTGACATTTCTAAACTTCGGATGTTGAAACTCGGATGCTTCAGTCAAAAACTGTGGGCTTTGAGCGACTAGTTTTCCAGGCGGTCTGAAAAAGAACTTGTCGATCAATGATCGATGCGATCTCTCGAGCGTCCTCTCTGGCACACTCAATGCGTAACAAGCGAAAAAGAAAAAAAAAAGGTATCCGCACATTAGCAGTTCACCTTGAAACGGCGTGAGCGCCTTCCCTCGGGTGGAATTCCTCCAGCTTTGTTTCATTGGGGCTCATCTCAAACACTAAAACTGGGTCTGCTGAATGTCGAAATTGGGTCCGCGAAAGACCCAATCGTCAAGGTATTATTTGATAATGATTCGATTATCTCTATGGCTTCGTCATACTAAAATAGGTTTTTAAAATGGTGAATCACGCTGACAACACATTCCAACGCCTTTGATAATGTAACACTGACAGAGCCACCAATGAGATTTTAAGCAATAGACGGATGATTGAAATCTCGTACCTCTGTACCACTTCCTTAGCTCTTGCAATATAATACCGGACTTGAAGAGCATAAGAGAATACTGACTGTTATACCTTGAAGGTTTTATAGCTGGCACTTTTAAATTTAAATACGTTTACGTATTAAAATTTAAAAGAAATCTCTCTAGCTCCATCATACTAACTATTTAGTTATTTGATAGCACAAAAAGCTGTTTATGCATGGGGAACAAACCAATTACACAAATATTCCTTAACTAAAACTGATAACACGAAACACATTTGCACAACCTTATAGCAACATTAATTTATCATAAGATACTATTATCAAGTTTGGTTATTTTATCATACACTGTGGTTGTGTACGTGCGGTTAACGTGCTCACTTTAGGATTAACTTTCCCCTCTTGTTCCTCGGAGGATCATTGAAACATCACTGCTTCCGAAAGAGTTTTTCGGCCTCATCGGTCGGCAAGTTATTTGGGACTGCGAAAGACCACTGAGGATACTTGCGCCATGAGTAACATGGGTAAAATGGTGTAGTTTCACCGTTTTTATGGAAGAGTGGACAGAATTCTGGCGTCGGCATAAACCTGCCCCTTAACGATTGGTGCAAAGGGAGCAACATTGTCAACGTTCCATTCAACAGAGTGCTACACTGCACTCCTTGAGGCTCTGAAGTAACTATCGAGATTCCACCGAAAAATCTCCGACTTTGCCGATATTCCAATCCTTTTCCTCAGGATGGGCAGCCAGTGATCCAGCTACAACATCAACCCGACATTTTGATGGTCTAATAAATGTTGACTGAAACTCAGACAAACAAGGGATAGAAAGACGTATGTACACAAAAAACAAAGTTACTCCGCGAAACGTGTCATTAGTTGATTGTTATGGTATTAAAACAATTCCAGAAAAGTTCGCAAAAAATGAATTTGGATTGTAAAAGAAATTTCTCCAAAATGGAGCGTAGATCGAAGGAAGACGGAATCAAAGGCTGGATCCAGAATAACGGCTTACCGAATATCTTGATAGCAGGATATAGCGTATAGATAACTTACGTTACTTGGAATAACGAAAATACCGCGGGAATGTGTGGTAATAAAAATGAGATATGCTGCATTTAGGATTAATTTTCCACCCTTGATCCTTGGAGGATCATTAAAACACTAGAGCCGTGGCGGGAGAAATTAAATGACTGAACCTCGGTCAATTTTTACAGAGGTAAACAACGGATAGACAACGTGGATTGGAAAACTTGAATATGTCGAGGGGTGTGTATCCAAATCAACTGGTCTCGCTTGTTTCTTTTTTTCTCTCTACCCCTTCTAGACAGGTCTACGAAGAAGGGGAACAGAAATGGAAGATGGGACGGCGAGAGAAATTTATTTTTAAAAAATAGCTGGAAGTTAAGGCAGAACAAAGGGACGGGTCCAGGAGATGTGCTACCTTTTGCGGAGTCCGATCTGGAAAACCACATTCCCATCACCGGAGTGTGTTGTGGCGGACGGGGCGGGAAAGGGGGGGAAGGGACTTGAGGGTTCGCGGGGAGGTGAGGCTCGATCGGCCTGGTGAGAGAGACAGGACGAGTGGGCGGACTGGCGGCCGGTCGCTTTCCCTGTCCTCTGCGTAGGGAGAATCTCACTTTCCCTTCGCGGGCAATAGGTGCGCGTGGGGGACGGTCGGGGGGAAGCAGAGGTTCTTTTTTTTCATTATCGAGAGGGAACGTTCGGACGAGAGCGGGCAAAGGCTCCGGCCAATTGGGGCGGACGCACAAGCGTGGGCAGTTGTTTTTCGAGGGCGGAGTGAGCGGTGTGGGACTTGACTGAGCCGCGTTTCGGAGAGAGCTTAGTCCTCGTGACTCTCCGTGCTGCCTCGTGCGCAGGAGCTAAAAGATGAACGCGGCAGATTAAGGAGCAACCATCGCATGACTAATTAAAATCATTAAACTTCTTGCAATCACGCTACAGCAGTGGGTGAGGCCTTTGTGGCCCTGTAGGAGCGCGTTCGACTCCCAATCAGATGGTCGTGAGTTCGGCGTGCACAAGAATAGGGCCCCAAGTAACGCCTGTGGAGAGGGTTTCGAAGAAAATGTTGATCGTAAACATGACTTGGGCCCCAGCCCTCACCAGGTAAAGTGGATCAACCACCAGCAGCCGTATCCCAGTTGCTGACTGTTTCCTAGATTTCACATCACCATATTTATAGCCTTTCTTCCGAGAATACGGCACCAGTCCTTTTATTTTCAACTCCACGATTCGCCATTACGCCCATCTCCCATGTTAAATTATATTAATGAGGTTTTTTACAAGGCTGTGGGCATAAAAATGTAAGTCAGCGGCTGCTAATATGAAATTTTAAGTTAGAGGCTATTGGCATAAATCTGCAAGTTAGCACGACCCCGGTAGCGATTCCGTTACCGGGGACCAATTCCAGTATTTAAAGGGGGTCTAAGAGAACCGGGGCCCAATCAGTGTGTTGGAAAGTAGTCTCAGAGAGGCTAGGGGACCAACCCATTCCGTTTTTCGTCTGGGTTTCCTCTGGAGCCCAACTCTCGCGTACCCGTAGGTTCGATATCAAGCGACGGAAAATGTTCGAAACGAAACTATTCAACAAGCTATCGGAACTGGTCCCACTGCTGGGAGGCAGTAGTCTCAACAGACGGCGCAGATCAAGAACATGTGTTCCAATATCAACAGCTGCAACTTAGGGCGAGAGTGGATATCACGGAATCGACAGGAGTACAGCGGCGAGGAGGGCACCCGGAAATCGCCACATTAGCCTCCCTAGAAAAGAGTCAGCATTACATTCGTAGAGTTTATACGGAAGGGGAGAAATATTCCCAGTGAACCCAAGTGCAAAGCATAAGCCAACCTTCAGAGAGACGTTTATTATCAAAATATGTATCTTTAACATTTTTTAATTTTTAACAAGCATGACATTATTGATAATTAATTAATTTAATAATTCGATTGATTATTTTGTTACGGCGGACTGATGGCGGTTTTCGCGGTTTCCGGCTGTCCATAGGGCAAATGCCGGGCCTAAACCTTTCGCAAGGAAAACACCCCAAATATGCCAATGAGCCCATAAAAAACTAAACACCCCCGGAAAAACTCCAAGGCCTAAAGTGGGTCCAGCTTTTCATGTTGTTCTTTCTTTGGCTTTTTACATATTGTTTCTTCAATTCTCTGTTGAACTGTTGTTATAAGTGGAAATAAACATACTTTGAATTTATTGAAGTAGAACGCATGCTGAACTGAAGGAGAAAGGGAATTGCGATCATCAGAGATTAGTGTTGATATCCTTAGTATAACCCCACTATTACATCTACATACTACCCAACGAGCCGCCATATGAGCGTGTGGCAGGGGATATTAGGACATCAGCCGGGTAAATGGATACTAAGGTTTAGGGATGTGAAATGGTGACGTGTATTGAATGGAGCTCAGTTTTTACTATAATGACTTATTGTGCGAGGAAAGAACGAATTTTTCCACCACTTTGTTCGGCAATGTATCTCTTTCATTTTATCGCTTCTATTTATCACCCAACATCGCTTACCAAGATATGCAGGGTGAAGTCAAAATTATATTCTCAGTGTAGCTCTGAAACACACCAGTTCAAAATGTACCAAGCACACTAAGCCCACCGTGTAGCCTCCGTGTCTATAGGGGCTCTTAACTAAATCCCTCTTAAAATTAACCTCCCAACTAACTCTCACAACCGGAAAGTCATAGTTAAGGTATTTTGAGCGCGATATCATTTCACATACCATATAATGACTTCGGCCACATTTTGCATAAGAAATATCACATCTTTCCAAAGACACCCAAATCTCAGCCAGCTATCGCACCACATTTAGAGATATTTGCCAAAAAAGAGGTCCTTTTCCATGAGATATGTCACGCTGATGCACTCCAAAGAGATTTCGAGTAACAAATGAGCAATTTCAAACGCATAGACCTTGACAAAACTTTAAAAGGTGTGAAGTGTCATATGTTATCTCAATTTTTAAAAATAATTTCTCACCCCAGTACTTTTTACATGAATGCAAAAAAAGACCTTTTACATACATTAAAATATTATGCTTTTGAATGTTGAGAATTTCAGTCGAGTTACACTACATTCAATCATAGAGCAATAGTTGCTTCACGCTCCACACAACGGTGGAATTTTAACCCAAGATTCGAATGCGGTATCAATTATCACTGGGGTGAAATCTCGCTCAAACTATCTCAATGAACGAATTAAATATAAAGAAATTAAGATACGTAAATTGCGTCAATTCCAAAATGCTGCCCAGATATAGAGATGAATATACCTTTTCTGAATACTTACTTATATAGGAGAGAGGCCAAATCTAATTGATTTAATGGAATTTGAAAGTTCCCACAGCAAATTATGGTAAAACTGTGCTCACATTACACCTCCTATTCGCTAGAAGATTCAAAAAATGCTAATATCTCCCATGGAAGAAGAAAACTCAAGTGCTAAATCAACTGCTAAATGTGGATACTTAAAAGAGACGATTCTAACATACGAATGCATTGTATCATCCATGCGAATACGACCAGTCAATGTTAGATGAATGCCCGATTTGAAAAGGCAGATTTCCAGGTCTCCCCTGGTCTGTTTATAATCTCATTGGTGTTTTCCTCACGCGAGAGGGCGTCCCCAGGCAAGAAGATTGGGAGGCTTCGATGGAGCTCCATATCGACTCGAGAAATCGTGAAACGTGACGGAGGACGACAATAAACCCAGGCCAAAACTTTGGGAAAATACTAATAAATCCGATAGCTACACTTGCGGATGTTCATTAAGAAACATTTATTGATAAGTGATCGACTAATCTTGTTTTACATGTGTATAATTGTGCTTTATATACTAGTAAGTACTTCGATCTAATACAGTTGAAACCAAAGTTGCCAGTTGAAAACGGCTAAAATCCAAAAAACAATATTCCAGCATAGCAATGCATAAGCGCATATACACTCTGTGCTCGCATAATGGATGGAAATTGAATTGAAATGGAGACATTTATGATCGCATATACCACAACACTTTTCATCAATACCATATAAATGAGGTTATCTGGATAACCCCTGTAGGAGATAATATCTTTTGACGCATCAAGCTTCTGGGCCTCAAATTGGTCACTCAATGGTTTTGGCGTGCCATTATTCATGCATAGGTATCCATGCGTTAACTTCCTCCTGAATATGCAACACCAGGGGAAGATGGGTTGTCATTTCCGACGATCTCGAGCCCACATCCTTTAAAACGGTGGCCAAGCCCTTTCGACACCCCAACTCCATCAAACCGCGATTCTGTAACTCGGAAAGACATGAAACTATGCCGGTGACACCTATCGGTACCTTTTTCCTTCTTAACGACTGACGACCATCGCTATTCTCAAAATGATCTTCACCAGCAGTCATAAATCAGAAAATTGTTCAGATAACGTTTTGTAATAGCCGAAGAAAAAGAATGCGAATTCAGGACGGCGTGAGGAGAGACAACTATTAAAAAAGAGAACAAGGGAAACTCAATGCTGGGAGGGAAGATATTCATGAGTAAGAGTGTTTCCATAAATAACCTTAAGTAAGCAGTTTACTGAAAATGTCCAAAAGACCTGCCAATCACGTAGCAAAAAGAAAAGGTCTTCCGCCAATCGTCACGTGTCAGTTAAGGTGTCCGTCAAACTAACAAGTTGGCTATCCGAACTGACAAATGTCCCTAGGGTCTCCTCGAGCGTAGCTCAGATAAATATACAATGATGTGGATGACAAATTAGCAATCGGCTGTTTTTATAGGCTGGTACACCCATGAGCGTAAGATTAGAGATAACGCTCAAATCAATTAGTTGTTCCCAACAAAAAATCGACAATTTTCACAATCGCAGGATTAGTCTGATATCCTCCACAAAGCTTTTTCATGACTTGGATGTAAGTTGCTGCCATTCACGTAAGAGGTTACTTGAGGCGTCACTCAATGAATATATCTAATGTTATGTCGAACAATCATAAGGTTGCACTATCTTCACGCTTCATTTATTTTCCGACCCAGCTTTCAACACAGCACTATGGGATCGTTCAAGTATTACGTAAGCATATTTTTGGCAATTTTTGACCCCTCCCCTCCGACCCCCTTGCAAGCAAAAATAAGCATTTTCCGAACCCCTCCCCGCCCCCCACTGGCTTACGTAAGATTTTTCGATTTTTTATATTTGCTGTATATAAAGAAAACCAAATATTCTACACTATTTTTGAAGTGTTTATTTAGCAATGTCACATAAGTACTATAAAAAAGCGTAATATTAAAGTACTTTTGTAGTATTTATTAGTAGATTAAATTTATTGAAGTATTTTTTAATAAATTGCTATTAGTACGCGTAACGGTAAATACTATCTGGGGGTTCTGTTTAGTGTAGAAAAAATTTAATCCGTTAGAGTAACCAGAAGCACTCCGAAGATACACAATACGTTCTACTCGACCACTCCTCCTTTCTTCGCTAAAGAGTAACGCCTTCCTGTCTTACGTAAGGAATGCTATGACTCCCTCCCCTCCAACTTCTCAGCAAAAGTAAGCAAACTCGTAACCAACCCCCCTCCCCAAGGGTTGCTTTCGTAATACTTGAACGTCCCCTACTGATGAGTTAATTGAGTTTGGTATTGAATGTTCCGAAAAACTAGAAACATGATTTTTAACACCAAGAAAAAAATACATATATTGAATAAGAAATTACTTTGATACAGTAGTCAAGAATTGAAAAGAAACATAACTGTTTAAATAAAGAAAACTTAACAAGTCCAGTTCGGTGATTTCTCCTTCCTCTTGGTGGGCGGGAAGGCTGACATGCACCCAGGGGAGGGTGGTGTTCTAGGGGCACACACATTAGGGGTTAAACTCGTGAGGAGTTCAGCGGCCACGAGAGGCTTGCTGCGATCACTGCTGCTAACTGACTTGATTTTTTGTGTGCACATGCTAAAATTCAAACTGCGCCCCCCAGTGGCAGCTACCCGAACCCCGCAAACGCGCGTTTTACCGAGGGGTATACAACTCTGAGAAATGGTGCACGCTTGTTGAGAAATGGTTGCGAAACGGACAGAAATGGATAGAAATGGACCGAAATGGTTAGAAATTGTTAGAAATGGATAAAAGTGGCTAGAAATGGAGAGAAATGGATAAAAATGGTTAGAAATGGATAGAAATGGTTAGAAATTGACAGAAATGGTTAGAGAAATGACAGAAATGGTTATAGATTGTTAGAAATGGATAGAAATGGACAGAAATGGTTATAAATGGAGAGAAAATTGTTAGAAATGGACAGAAATTGTAAGAAATGGGTTAAAATGGCTAAAATGGAAATGCGGTGTACACTTGTTTTTGAAGTTGCGTACCCCTCGCGTTTTACTAAACGACTATCGTTATCAAGATAATCGGTTGTGACACTAATATTTTGAAACCTTGATTAGAAAATAAAATAAGAGAGAATATAATCGTTAGTTAAAACTATTCACCTTGTACTCATCTCCCATTGCCTGTTTACTCTTTTCCAATCCGTCTCCCAACTAATCATTCAGCTCCTTTACACTCCACGGCTGTGGATGGTTTATCCTTCCGGAACAGTGATCACAGGATTACTGCACTGGACACGACTGGACCTCTTTCGACCCCCCCCCCCCCCAACTCCATGGGGGGGCAGCGAGGAGGAAGATGTCGAAAGGAGGCGGCATGAGGAAAGGGAGTGGGGGAGTTATCCCGGTTACCCGCCGTCAACCGGCCGGACGCCGGACCCCCGGGACAACAATGCAGACCGGCGCAGCGGGAGGCTGCGGGGAATCAGATCGAAACCGCAACAATGCAAACGAAGGAAGCCATTGTCACGGAAATGGCTGTAATAAAAAAAATACGGGAGAGACACCGCAGCGGAGAGGGAGGGAGGATTGTGGGTAGGATGGTAGCTTTTGAGGGAGGGATCCTGGAAAGGCCTGTTTCCACAATGAGGCATTCTTCTAGACATGTGGACAGGAGAGAGTTTGGGAAACAAGCGAACGAGGAAAGGCGCAATATAATCTCCGAGACAACGAAGAGGGACGGACTTGCTTCCCGGACTCTCACACTCGTTCCCTTATCCGCCAATTTCTTCCACAAATTAGACGCCGAAGTCTGGCATTTCATTTGTCTTCGGGAATAAAACTATTTGGCTTGCCCAGGATTCGAACCGGTATTTCTAAATTTTCGGGCTGAGGGGTATAATAGGGCGAAATTTCGATTGAGATTTCCGGACGATTTCTTGGCGTCGGCGTTCAATTGTTCAGTTTATCGTCGCCTTTGATAAAAGACCCGCTTCGGCCATACTCCATTGAAGAGGCGCTAACGGTTGAAAAGCCATGTCGTCCCATTTCAGATAGGGAGTCTCGGGTGTACTGAACTTGGCGTGATTTCCGCATGAAAATCAAGCGGAGATAGAGATTCCACAGAAAACCCTCCATTTCGAAGGTGTCGAAATGATCGGCAAAAAAGTAAGCATATTAACATCGAAGTGTGATCAGGTTTTTTTCACATCCTGTCATTCAGGATTTAAAAAGTAAGTAGCACAGAAAAACAAGCTGAACCACACTATTAATCACTATCATAAATTCGCACATTTGTGCAAACTCCCGAGCTGGAAAAAGCAAGCGTTATGGTCGCTAACGGGTACTTTTCTCGCCAGCTGAATATAAAGCGAATTAATTGGTTAGGTAATAACCTTCGGTGACCAGCACATGATTTCTCC
Source organism: Ceriagrion tenellum (assembly GCA_963169105.1). Taxonomy (NCBI): domain Eukaryota; kingdom Metazoa; phylum Arthropoda; class Insecta; order Odonata; family Coenagrionidae; genus Ceriagrion; species Ceriagrion tenellum. The sequence continues at coordinate 130,453,847 of OY720637.1, forward strand.
CAACTTTTGGAGCTCCCATTAAATTTTTCTGCGTCGAATCAGAACTGGGGCAGCAATCCTTGAACTGCGCCGACCACTCCATAATTGAGACAGCTTGTCCAGAGGTTTTAACAATCGTCAACGATATTGACAGGCACCACAGATAATTTGCATCAGGGACTGAATTTTTGCAATCAGCTGGCAGCTGGCCATAAAATTTGGCAACCAAGCCAGCATTTTGGAAGCAGCCTCTTGAATTTTGGCATGATTATTGAATAATGGCGAAACTTCATTGAATTATGGCAACCAGGTCTGTGCTATTTACGTGTTTTGTGGTTGGCAAGATGCACCTCTCTGGCCGAGTGTAGTAATAGGAGGAAAAGTTAAACTCTGAAAACACATAACGGACATTTTGCAAGGACAGAAATGAGAGCAACACTTTCTCTGTCGATTTAAAGTAAAGCCACTCCCCGAGAAATACAAGTAAATCGCATGAACGTACATATGTATCCATCGCCTTTTATACAACTACCGTAAGGGCAAGTAATCCTAAAATATTTAAATAATTTATGAACAACCCTTAAACATCCTCCAGAGTCTTCAAATCAGGCATTTAATAGCCAACATTATAGAAAAATCACAAAGAAAACAATTTATGAGCGTCGAAACCCCCCCAGGCGGGACTCGACCCAAAGGTCGGAGAGTGAGGACTTTTAAAATAATTTCATACTTGAAGAATTTAACACATCAAAGAGGAACTTGCTACGATATAAGAAGGCATTTACGGAAACGCAGGAGCTAAACTAATCCCAGAATAATATGAAAACTATGCCCGCAAATATTTCACAAATATAAATAAATGGCAAAACTATGACACCAAAAGACGTATGCGGCGATGGACGAAAATAGGCTAGTAATGTGACAAATACAAAACCACATACGCCATTCTAGACACAGGATGAATACAGTGTATTTTTTGGAGGGAATCAGCATAAATTTTTAATGCGACGGGATGATATGAATATGACAGCATATTTTTTGAATTGTTTGCTTTCAGACATTTCCTGTATGATGGGCATGGTGACCCAGACGCTTACGAGAGAACGCAAACGTATTACCAAGCACAATTAGCAGTTCCTGTGAAATCGGATGTTCGCTTATTTAAAATATGACAACCTACCTTCCGAGTACTATCTCGAATATAATCCAGCAAGAGACACCACAACGATTAAAGGTACAAATATTTGCATAACCACAGAGGCAAGTTTCATGTTACTTCACTCGGTAGAGGTAACCGTAATTTGGCGTTTCCATGGCAACTGAAAAGGGTTTTGTTGCCATACCGCCATGTCCATTAAGCGAACAAATTTTAATCCCCTACCCTTGGTTACTCCAGAAGTTACGTAGATTCCCCCCAAACACCCTATGTAGTAAAAACTAGGAGGGGAAGCTCAATTCAGGGAAATAACAGAGCAATAGAGCGCAAGCCCATAGCAAGCAACTTCTGCTAACACGATAACACCAGAAGCTAGTGACAGTCAGGAAATACTATTGCAACATCTGGTCTCCTTCCTTTATCAATAATGTTTCACAGAGCATTTCTAACAATGTCTTAGGCCACTGAAAATGCATATGGGAGGTGGTGATAGGGTCATGAAAATAAGGAAATGAAGAGTGCTGATGTATGACTAAAGACTAGGGACGTTTATTTCGGCTTATTCTGGAATCCTGCTCCAAGTAACGTGCTTGGAAAAGCTATCGAATCTAAAAAATTAAAATTTACCAACGCAAACTTTCATACCTCGGATGAAGCAATAATGAAAAAATGAGTAAGGATTATCACAATCCTCAACATTACTGCAGCCGTGAAAAAATTATGTTTCTGAACAATAGAATACTTTCTCCGATAGCCTCTGGGCATGGTGAAAGCAAAAGTGAGAAGAGACATAGGGACGCCTAGAGCGACAAAAAAAGCCGAGGCTGGGACCAAGGATGGGCTACTTTCTTCCTGCGGTGAATCAGACGCCTTCGGAGGATCCTGACTACTAATGACCCAATACGAGTTGGTCACACAGCTTTTTCTTTTAGCGTGGCATGCCTATCATGACTGGCCACAGGGCCCTTCACCACCACACTCGCGCATACAAGGCAGGAATTCCAAAGAGTGGACGTGACCGGCTTTAATTACTAGGAATTGCCTATTTTCAGCACACCTATTGTTCCCGAGGCGGGCCTTACGAAACACCCCAAAGCAATTTCTTCTTAACGGACGGTTTAATCGCCGTCAGCCCCGTGGAATTTTTGTGAACAAATTTTTTAAAAACCACCAGCAGTCTCTCCATAGTTGGGTGGGTCGTTACTGGCAGCTTTCGAATGTATTCAGTCGTTTAAAACGACATTTTTAAAGGACACTTTGTAAGACCATTATTTCGTTCATCGAGAAGAAAATACATCTAGTGATCCATACAATCTATTTTACTAGTCCTCTAATTGTATTATTATTTCATATAATTAATTATTTTACTATAATATATTATATATTTTATTATTAGGCGTGTCCTCTATTTTTAATGAGTCCATAAGATTGGTCTTTCCATAAATGATCTGCGTACTAAATTAAAGGAGGTAAATACTAAAATACTTAAAGGATGAAAATGCCCAGAGAAAAAAATGCATACCACAAAATAAAGAGACACGCTCAAAAGATAAAATAAAGAGAACGCTCTAGACAATGTCGCCCTCCTGTAATTTGAAAGCAATGGCGCGCGAATGACTGGATAAAATTTCCCCAATAGATAAAGAATGGACAACTTACAGCAGACATAATGAAAGGGATGCTAAAATAAAAACGTATGGAGGAGAAAGACATGTAGAGCTAGGTCCGCTCGTTGCTTTTCGCTATTAAGACAACTTATAATATTGATTCATAATACATACTACAAAGTAAAATTTTATGCGAGTATATAAGTTAAACTAAACGTTGGATTAAATAAACTTAAAAATTCTATTGCTAACGTTACTGGATCTTTGACGTAAAATTATTTTAAAAAGGTCGGTATGTTTACGAAACGTATACTAACTTATAAAGAAATACAGCGGTAATATGAAAGGAGAATGAAACAAAGTGACAGCAAACCAAACTTTTAATTGATAATGGCCGATGGAAAAGACAAAACACAAACGTTGATCTTTTTCGCATGAATTTTTACATATTCATGAATCGCCCATTTCTTCAACGAACAACCATCATTTTCAAAGGTATATCTGTTAGATTTAAATGATACACAACTAATTTGAGTGGAAATAATGACATTTTCAGGCTTCGTGGCAAAAAAACTTGCTTCAATTATAATTTTTAAATGGCCAGAAAGACAATCAGAGCAATTAGAAATATCGATTTCGATTAAAATATATTCCTACGTAGCAGAATGGCGAGTTCTTGGGTACTAAATAAATTTATCTATATCAGCAGACTATATTTATCAAATCAGTTGATTGTGGCGTTAGATTGTGAAACTACAAGAAGGAAAAACTCATAATTAAAACGTTGTACAGTTCCACTAGGTTTTAATACTATGTACCGGTTTCGATGTTTATTGCGTCATTTTCAAGACAAACAAGAAATTGTTTGTCTTGAAAATGAAGCCATAGACGTCGAAACAGGCACACAGGATTGATCCACATAGTGGAAGGATCCACATAGTGGAAGTGTACAACGTTTTAATTACGAGTTTTTCCTTTTTCCAAGGCTATATTTAGGTATGAAACTACGGGCAGTATCACCACAAAGATATTTTGAACGAAGTAGGTTGTATCTCTCACATTAATTCCCAAGACACTGAGATAAAAGCTTGAACATAGTCATATTTCTATCAGAATCTGCTTCATAGGTACATTTAGAAATTCATGTAGTTCTACGTTAACTGTCAGTGATAAGGCAGAAGCTTAAACTTCGCCCAGCATATTTAAACAAAAGTATCTCACAGCCGTTAACAGGCCCACCGGCACTTCAACAGCCAAGTATGTGGTTTCGTTTCGTATTCAGAACACGTGCGAAAGGTTACACACGCCACACATATTTTGGTACTACGTGGTGGGGTTACCTTTGGATATATCAATTCGTACATGATGCCACATCTTACGAAAACAGTCAGTTATGAAATCATAGACACTAAACCTATGGGACCACTTTGATCGATTTTGCGACATTGTCGCACCAATAATATTTTACCGACTATCTCAAATAACGCAAGGCAGTTTCAAGAGAGACTCATACATGCCAGGCTGATAAAATTTAGAGATCGAGAAAAAATAGTTTTACGCTCCGGTAGATCACCTGCTTTCAATTTCGTTTCACAAACCTGCATGTGTAAAATTATGTAAATATTTCACATTTAGTCTGTGTTTTATGATACTCAGAACGTGATGTTAACAAGAAAACCATCTACATAATTATGGAATAGAAAGAATGTGTTACGTAACAGATGTGAGGAAATATTTAATATATTAATTTTAATATTTATTATTAATTTAATATTTATTATTTATTTAATATTATTAATTTAATATTTATTATTTAATATATAACAGAAGTTTTATATTCAACGCATTTTTCTCCTCTAACAAGCGTATGTTTTTATTGATAGTTACCTCTAGTGCAGTCAAGTCGCTAAGAATACTCAAATATTGCATGCAACAAAAATATAAGTCGGCATTTAATTTAAAAATTCATTCCTGTGTGATTTTATGTCATCCATTTCAATTATAAGCGCTAAATATTATGTGGACGATCGAAAACATTTTGTGTCCGACACCACACGAATGCGAAGAAAGCCATCGTCAACTTTAGGATGGAGGAGCAAACAATAGGCAGGGAAAACGCCTGCAAAAGAACCTCAGACTTGCGAAAGCTTTCGAAAGACAATTCCGTTCATGCTTCAAGGGCTTCCATCAATTTCGTAGTCAGACCAGAAATCCCCTCCGCAGTCCGCAGATACCGCTTCCTCTCCGAATCGGTCAATTCTCTCCTCTTGAGTCGTGCTTTGCAAATTCATTCGAAGCCTTACTTCTCCGTTCACCCCCTTTCTCTTTCAGGACCGTGTCGTGGAGAACTGTGTCCAGGAAATTAAGACGGCGAGACACTTTCACCCTTTAGAGCGTCGAGGGACACATTGTGTGTGACACACGAAAAACAAGGGCAGGACGTGATCCGCGTATTGAAAAATGTGAAACCGATGTTTCCAATGATTTCGACGACGCCCTCTTTTCGAATCTATTAAGAGGAAAAATTCAAGGCACAGAAAAAAGTTCAATCGCGCAATACAATTAATAAAATTTTCCCTACGCAGATGTCACTTAGAGCAAAATTTCAAGTCCCTGATTAATTTTTATTAAATTAGCAAATTTTTGAAACTCGAAAGTTAATGTTTCGTATCCTCTGCACCTGTACAACATCTATCTCTCTTATCATTAACAATTTTCTGGGAATACAGGGAGACACCAAGTATTATACTGAAATTGCAGCTACATACATATTAGAAACAACACATCATACTCGAAATTATTCCTAAGGGCGCATAAAAAAACAGCGGTAACCAAGTGTAACGTAATATACAAAGGAATAAAACAGGATCGGAGGATAGGAAGTTGGGATAGCATAGGTACAGTTTGTTGTTGTCCTATGTTTTGTAATTGTATTATTTAATCATTTTGTTCATAACCCAATGTAAAGGTCTCCCTGGCTGCTTTTAGATTTCATGTTAAATAAATAAATAAATAAATAAATAAATTGGATGGCAGGGAGAAATGACAAAAAGCGAGAAAAAGGACTTTTATTTAGGAAAGTTAACTGGGTAACATGAAGTGCCTAAGGAAGGGGATTAACGAATAAGGCTCTGAGGGATAAGAAGATTAACAAGAAAATAGCAACTGGAACCTACTTATGTTATAATGGAACGAATAAACAAAACCAAAGGAAGAGATGGTTGGAAAATAGAATCAGACCTTTAATTATACGCACGATATTTAGTGAATTTGGCGAGAACCGCTTCAGGTTGGACACTGGGCCTCCACCACTTATTTCGGTCGTTCGCAATCACCTTCACATTGTATTGGAGAAATAATTTACGTACTCTTTTGTTGAAGTGCCTTATAACCTTTCAAACAGTATATTTCAAGAGTTTTAGAGATGGTCTGGGTGTTTATCGTAGCTCTGAGCGGATGTCTTTATTTCATTCGTGAACAGCCGTGCCAAGGGTCAATACGGTCGGGGAGTAATTTACGAAGCAATACCAATGAGACTTAATAAAAATACGATTGAAATTCGCCATGATGTGGGTGGATTTCGTTAAAGGGCTAAGGATTTTGTGGCCGGAGCATTCTGACGGACTGCAGGGCCCTGGAGGGAAAATGGCGTTAACTGAACAGCAGATACTCGAGAAAGGCGTATGGCACCATCTTCGCCTATCATCACTACCAAATTCCGTAGTCTAGAAAAAAGACCCACATCAATCTTAGAGGATAATTACCTTAAGCATGAGCGGATTAGTTTCCCTCATCGATCCCAATTACCAAGTACTACTACGACGACAATGAAGTATTTTGTAAGAAATTGCGATTTATATACTTCTGATATGATAAGCATTAACTTTAAAAATCTAACGGTGGCCCAATGGTCCAACTTTTTATGTGAAGGAGGATGAAAAGGGATTTTCAATTAACATCCAACCGATGAAATAACTCAGTCAAAGAAATGATGACTTACTTAGTTTTCCACGAAAGAATTTTTGTGGATTAAAAAAATCTTTTAAAAAATCACCTGAACCCCCCCTGATGATGGAGGACAAGTCGTTCTCCGAAACGTCGAGCCCCATGGACCTGCTCACCCGGTGGAAGACCCGAGAAACCTTTATAAATACCATATTTCATTATGAAGTAATTCCACCAAGTCACTGCCAAATACTATTTATTCCAACCCAGCCAACGTAAAACGTCTTTGTTGGAGCAGCATATACGTCCTTAGTTTTTGTGAGCTAGATTATTCTCTAGTCATAACAGAGAGCATATTCATTTTTTACTCATGAACAGCTGTAAGAAGCAAGAAGTAAATACTGGAAAATCAATGGCGCAATAACTCGTTTTTATAAATACTGAAGTTTTCCGTAATTAACCACCTAATTATTAATGCACAAAAAATCATAACTAACATTTTTCAAGCCGCATGCTGAAAATGCTTCCACATCCATGGATATTTTTGAGATTCTGGGAGGAGTGATTGATTTACCTTTTTAAAAAAAGTAAAAAGCAACACATATATTACAAATAAATTTTTGACGGATCTATGAGGTAAAATTTCCTCCATTTCTAAATAATGTATCCCTGGAGTGCCTACCGGTACCATTTCTCCAGAAAAACTGCTGGTACTCTTAGACAGATATGTCAAAAATATGACGTGATATTTCGCTCAAACTGCCTTAATTGTCAGAAAAAAAATTATTCTTAACCCGAAAAATTAGTTTGGCCCGGCAGTCAACCTTGCCGGATTCACCTGCTTAACAAAGGTCACAAGTGTGAAATTGACCAATAAAAATTAATTTCACCGGGATATCAGTCCGAGTGAAATAATATTCAACATGAATTAATCTCCTCCTTAACAAGTAAGTAAATGATGAGATAATTAGAAATCATAGATCAAATAAATTTCGTGGATACATGTAAAATCATGCTATTTCAATGACATTTTGACTGGCAATGCAGTTCCATTGTAAACATAACACAGTACGCAAAATGCTTCCCCCTTTGGGTGAAACTAAAGGCTTAGTGGTGAAATATTACGAATTGAATGACCACGTGCACTTCAGTGACGTAAACCCTTTTGAAAGTTTTTTTAACGCTCGATTTAAATTAAGCAAACTAAGACACAGCATTCAAGTACATTAAGATGCATTCTCAAAAATGATGTCGGATAAAAACTTTAAAGTTTAAAGAAACCTATGACCAAAAATAAATAAATGGTACAAAATAAATTGAAAATTTATAAGTATTAACTTATTGTCATAATAACCCCAATATTCTTATTAGAAAATGCAGTAGAACCCCAGAGCGGCAATTAGTCGCGGCTTTAGAAGCAATTGTTAAATAAAGAGCCCTCTCACGACCAGTGTGCAACACCTATTTATTGAAGGAAACACGAGAGCGGCGCGTCAATTTATGACTTCTTAGAAAACAGTGGAAAGGCGTTCGAAACGATTTTTCACGACCCGGTTCCACAGGAAACGTAGCTGGTCCAAGCGACAACTTTCGACTTAGCATTACATTAATTTCCTGTTCGAAAGTGTACCTACTTCTGTACTCATTGAGGAAAGGCAAATTTCATTCTCTCAATGCCCACCCAAAAAACAGAGCCAAAACTACGCAAAAACCAGTCAAATTATTTCCTGTCAGAGTGAAAATATATTAAGACGACAAGGATAGCTTAATACTACGGAGAACGGTGATGTAACTTCTAGCGTGCAGGAGTGATTTTTCGCCCCTTTTTATCGCTGATGCTCCATAATTGAAACATTGAACGTAGAAACAATAAACCTTCTAATTCCCTAACCATTTGTTTTCTCGTGAACACCGCCCGTTTGGCATGTAAAAACGTTCGGTTCGGCAAATGATCCATATATACTGCTTGTAATTTTGATGATGAGTGAAACACAAGAAATTATGGAAGCTAAATAAGAGTAGCACTTAATTTTACTGTGGGCCAAGGTCACGAAAAACCAGATGTATATTTGAACTATCGTTGATGTTATGAGGCATTTGATGAAAACATCCATATTCGAATAAGTGCCAATTTCATTTCAAATGGCATTGCGCCCGAAGACGGCATTCATAATAAATATTACAGCATATGAATCTAAAAATGCTGAAATGATAACCCGTAAACATAGACTGCATAACGGAAGAGTATTCTACAAAAATACTTATAAAGTTTAAGGGCAAAAGCCAACATGACCATCGACTCTCGTTTATTACGGACAATTATCCTGAAAACCACAGTCAATACTTTTCCACGCAATCAGGGCCAGCTGATGGAAAAAAACCAATAGATCTTAACAAGCCTCTATACATTTGCCTAAATACAAGCACTCTTGCCCACATAATTTCGGTGCATGACGCTCGAGTAGGGTTTTAATTTCTTTTTTTTTCGTCCATCCGACAGAGTACACCCCATTCTTATCTGTTCCCACGTTTCAACACGTCTAGAGGCAGAACAACTCATCTCTTCGTAAGTGAAATAACGCTCACCTAAAAGCCAGCAATTACACAGGAATTCCACCAGCAGCTTACCCCATGATTATGCATCAGGAACGACCGCAGAAAAGGAAATTGCAGAAACACGAATTCTGCATTAAGACTGACAAAGAGCGAGATCGGACCACCATTCCGCCCGCTGATTCGCAGGTAAACATCCTCCACTTGTGACTGAAACGATAACTGCTTTGTGGGCTCTAAAGGTTAACAACAAATTGCTTGCCACGAATAGGAATTCTTAGAAGATTTTTTCGTGGCAGTCTAATTTGATGATCGTTTTACTGCGCTAAAAATACACTCAGCAGTACTCTAAACATTAATCACCGTCGGTCCCTTTCACCTATAAGAAGAGTCCTGACGCAACTGGGTTAAGAAACTTCCGCCTGTAATACTCGCACAACTCCGGCAAGGCAAAGAATTGGCACTAAAGACTTTTTTTGGGCCTAAAAACCATCACTGTAAGGCTCATTATACAGTAAAAATTATTTTCCGCCACTATAAGCACACATAAAATAACCAATTGTGATAAATTTAATACATCTACGTCATACCCTGCAAGCTACCCAATGGGTGTGTGGCAGGGGGTGCTTCCACACCAGGCATGCATGAATTATACGTCAAAACACCGAAACTTCATTGAAACCAGCGTACCACACATGCAACGCGCCAATTAAAAATCTACTAACCAAGAAACATTCTATCGTCAATCGTTCCAACATGCAAGGGATACGAAGACTACTACTATAGATTCAATATATCGTACATAAATAAGAACGTAGAGAATAAAAAGAAGAAAGATCTACTGTCTAGCTATTGTCACTATTCGCACTATTCATGACGATGATCACAGCTGTTATGGTCCCGAATTGTAGGCGGAAAAAATGGCATTTTATACCTATCGGTTCTCCAATCTATCTCTCTAATTTTATTGGAGTGATCTAATCTACTGTAGTACGAGGGGGTTAAAAGTATGTTTCTCACGTAGTCAGAGAAATGTTTTTCCTGAAATTTAGTTAAGAGGTTCAGCCTATAATTTAATCTACGCTGTGATAGCGATTCCTATCCCAATTCTTCTAACAATCCAGACACACTAGTAAACTAAGCGTAGTATCGTTTTACAAACCTAGCTCCTCTTCGCTGCATGCGATCTAATTCCGATATCAGCCCCGCTTCATAAGGATCCCATACACTGGCAGCATGTTCCAGATGAGGCCTAACGATTGAAAAATTACTAATATTATAGATACTTTAATTCGCATGAATACTCCGCGGCTATTGACGAGCTAAATCCATTTGTGCAGTCTGAGTCTGAGAAATCAGTTGGCTGAGAAACGTAATGAAGAGTAAACGCTCACACTATTTTTAAACAAGGACACGCGAGCAAAACTTTAAAGACACTAAAATTAAATTGAGTCTGATTATCATAGCCGTTATGATAATCTCGTTAAAGGTTATTGACCTTTAACAACGACTGGGATCGGAATCGCTTCCGGACCGACAATTGAAACTTAGACTTAATCTATTTACTAATATTAAAAGTAATTTATTTGCTGACGATGTCAATAACACCCTACGAGCTCTGACATAACATGGTAGATTAGATCAGAGGTCACCAAACTTGTTTGCACAGTGGGCCGCATAACTGACATATTGACGATCGCGAGCCGCATAATCATGATGTACAATACTTCGTCTCGTGTTCCATACACTTTTTCAAGCAAATTCGAGTACCGTCAGCGGGCCTGATAAATTTCGTGTAGTTTGGTGACCCCTGGATTAGATCATGGGAATACAAAGGGGGAAACAAACTGCAAAGCGGAGAGAGTTAAAATGTCTTTATTCCCAGGAACGACTAGAGACCATTTCAGCTACCATTGAGAATTTTAACAAACTTTGTCGATAAGAATTGTAGTTAGATTATCGACTCATTCCCTAATGCCTGCACCCTCATTTGCTATATTTTCTTGCAGTAGGCTGTGCACGTTTGCGGAGTAACCCATGCATCACTGTGAATTTGTGTAGTTGCAAAATCATTCTTACCTAGTAGAAGTGCCTTTAGTGTAGCACGTCATTAAAAAATTTGGCCTCATCATAATTTTATCAGCTTTTTGCCTATGGATAAGTAGTTGCGTTAAACTTACCTTAAGAAGTGTACTGAGTGAATCATGTTGGTGATAACTCAGTCCCCGCCGCACACCCCAGAGGTGGATAGCAGGGTTTCATGAACATGCAGATGAAATCATTCAAGAGCAGCAATTCACAGCCTTTACAACCTTGAGGGGTTCGCGTTTGATGGTTTAAGGATACGTAGGAGTGAGCATTGACGGAGGTAAGCGCATTAATGCCTTACTGAGAGGGATTCCACTGATAGGGGTATTAAATGATTAAGTTCGATTGAAAGCTCTTGGCGCCAACGCTGAATCCCTTGTTAGCCGTTGGCGAGGCTACTGTGAAGAACTGTTGCTGGAAGTGCAGTCAGTGAAATAGATAATTCACTATCGATACTTCACTTATGTCCGCTGCAGCTTCAGTACTTTCATCTCATGCCCTTCTACGCATCCAATTGCCATTAACTTTAGACCGAGCTATACGCAAACTGAAAAAGGCCGGGGGCCACTGCCCTTAAGGATTATCAGCAGAGGAGATGTAAGCTATGGCATCAGGCATGGGTTTGAAAGACGGGACAATTAAAATGTAATACGCAGTAATTGGTGACTGACTCGCAAAATTCCAATGAAACTGCAAAAATGCCTTTCTCTTAATCATAGAATTGGTTGTATGCTCTCTTAGAGCTGATTATATTTATATTTTCTACGTCATTAACCGGAAAAAAAAGATTTATTTCTGTGTCGCAATAAGCATAACTTTATGAAGGCATGTTCAGTGAGATCCGTACCGATGCATAATGAATTTGAAGTCATTGCGATAGGGAGGTACTTTCTACAGTGGTGACCGCGTTTAAGGTTCCGTAGACCAATTCCACTGACCAATGATCGATTCGCCAACTTATCAATACGACTTTACTTTTGGTAATCCAAAAAGACAGTTTATAAAGGGGAATATAAAGTTCTTTTGAAAAAAGGCAATTGGGTGGGAGGTTCAATTTACTCCCGACATTTAGCACCTTCTTCGCGTAGGTAGTCAAGCACCGGCGGTAAAATGACGCAGAAACCTCGAGGACAAAGCCCTGGCGCGTTTCCCACGCACGGGGAACTTTCCTCAACAGATGACGCAGTTATTTAAGGTGACTGTACCGTCAAATGAATCAAGTGCTATTTTATTCATTCCCAGGCTACACAAAAACATTTGTCCTTGTCTGCCCATGATGTGATATTAATGTCAAAATCATACTTTCCCACGTTTTTTAGCAAATATAAATTGACTATCAAAGACTATATGTTATAGGACGATAAATGGACTATTTTCAATACTTACGGGTTATTATATCCACAGACAACAGTGAAGAATCAGAGATACAAAACATTAAATCTAACAAATAGATGCTTAAAAGCATGCCAAAGACTCTTATCATCGAAATCCTTGTCGCATAAAACAAATTAGGTTGCATAAGACAATAATCTGGCCGGTACTGCTTTATGGATCCGAGACATGGAAACTGAATAAGAAATGAGAAAAAAAATAATAGTGTTTGAAAATAAAATTTTATGGAAGATCTACGATCTATATACGAGCGAGGACGACAGAGAAGATAGCATAATAAAGAAATGAGAGACCTATGCAAGAATACCGGCATTACAAGTGAGATTAAGTGCAGAGGAATGGGATGGACAGGACACATAAAGAAAAGAGGAGGGATGTGTACTGAACGAAGTTTTGAAAAGAAATCCAGAAGTAAGACGACCCCCGGGGAAGACCTCGAGAGAGATGGTGCAACCAAGTCAAGATCGATTTGGAGAAGGTTGGAGTTATGGAAGAAGATTCAATGGACCGAAAAAGATGGAGGGGATATGTTGATGCGGCTAAACATCGACTGGGATATAAATGGTCCGGGGAGTAAGAATAAGTAAGTATGGTTTTCAAAGCGAGAAATGATGAAAAATGAAGGACACAGTCTTTTCACTTATAATATAAATGTAATGTTCTTATAAAGCTGACACTGGAAGTAAAATGTCAAGAGGAAGTGAGAGGTTATAAAATTGACGCCAATGCCAATAGTGTTTTTTTAGTCATTGATACATAACTGTGATCAAAACTCGTTCACTCAATACAATTTTCTGTCAAAAATACATTACTGAAACTGACACAATCCATAGCAAACATATCTATCCACTATATACATAAATATGGTGGTCATTGAAGAACTTGCGTTTGAGTTACAAAGTATCAAAGTCGGAGCTTTGCCCGTGCACCGTCTAAAACCGGTATTTTTTACGTTATACCCGTAGAAAAAATATAAAAATGCGTTTAAAAATTAACTTTTACCATGATAAGACGGAGAATTAAATTAGGAAAATTATGGTGTAATTCGTTTTTCTATAGGTCTTTTCGCTATTGTTTATTCGTACTCAAACTCGAGTGCTCATAATTTCTGCGCCAACAGTGGAAATAGCGCGCCATTCGGTTATTATGAGGGTAAAAAGTGCTCACTAAAAGAATATTCATCCACTAACCTGCATATTTAGCACGTTCAATAAATATTATCTCCAACCTCTACGACATGTCATCAATGAAAGTAGACTTTTCCAAACAGCAAAACAAGTCTGGACTTTGTTTTGATTCTAGCATTCGCAGTGAATCCACTTAAAAGAAACCCGTCTCCCACGAAAGCATCTGGTGGTGTATTCGGTTTCCTCGACGAAAATAATCCCGAGCGGGACGAGAGGAAGAGTGACTGGAATAAAAAATGATACATTGCAAAAGTCATAAATGCAAACAATGACAGAGGACTTTTTTCTTTCTCGCGGCTTCCTCGCTAAAAGGGGCGTGACAGTAGCCGAATGACATGCAAACTTGCCTCTCAAAGTCAGACGGCGATGGAAAGGGCTATTGACTCGCGGGCGGGAACGCCGAAAGCCTTAGAAGGTGTGCATTGTACACTGTAAAAGGATTTAAATGTCATAATTTCACCCGAATGCTCCTTAATCAAATACGTAGCCTGTATCTGATAACATCAATGAATTTCCTTACACCTAAGTGAGGTGAGATTAGCCGTAAACAAAAGTCATCCAATGCGATCGAGATTTGAACTGCCCGTCAGGAGTATTAGCCAGTTACTCCACCATCTTACTTCAATGTAAAATTAGGCGGGGGTTTAAATTACTAGGGCTCTCGTCCCGAATCCACATTGTAGCAAAAGACACGTGGACGTCCGTACTAAGTCACTTTCGCAAAGGATAAACCGAAAACTATCGCTTTAGAACGACTAACTGAAAATTTTTCAATCGTCACAAAATGCGCATTCGAAATTTTCTTTCATATAGAAATTTTCCGGGAATCGAGAAAAAAATGGATGAAACAGAATGTATAGAAATGTCTTTTTAGCAAACAATTGATAAAAGGAGCAATATTTTCAGCAACATATATGATAATGAAATAAAGGCAGCGGCCTTTCGATTTCTGTAGCTTTATGCAAATTATTGCAAATACCTACATTGACCGAAAAACGTACCGAAAACATTTGAATACGGCAGCAGTTAGCTGCTAGAGCTAGGAAATCATAAAAACCATAAACGGAAAATGTACATGGTGAAAATAGATTACAAATTTATTGACAAACAGCATCTGTTGTAGTTCATATTTATTTTGCAGCAGTGTTTAATAAACCAATAGACATGGAAATTTTTCTCACTTATCTTTGTTCATAAAGCGAAAAGTAGGAGGGATTATCGATAAAAAGTGAAAGAAAGATCTCACATGGCTCACATTACAACGCATATCGCCCAAAATATTTGGAGCATCGAACCACACCAAATGTATAGACGAGACTCAAGTTATAAAGATTAAAGGAAAAGAAAGATCTGAAGTAAATACTCAACTGTTAGAACAAAACTATGAACACACACATTGGATATAAGCGTTAAGAATGGCATGTTTACTGTCTGTGATAGAAATCAAGAGGACAAAAGCACCCTCCAACTCGTTCAGAAGAATCTTGAGCAAGTGGAATAATTTTCCAAACCGGGGAAATGGATCACAAGTAATGAATGCAGCGAAATAGATATTGTCAGGAGAGGAGCACAACAAAATAAGAAATTCTAACCATAAGAGGAGTTCGATAACAGATAATAACATCAGCGAAAAAGTTAGGAAGCACTTCCTTGAAATATATTTGGAGCTTGCCCTTATATGGCAACGATGCCAAGACAACGACAGAAGCAGAGCAATATAAATTGTGAAACAATCGATTTGGAGATCATGGTGTCATGAAGAAACATACGAGCAATACGATGCAGTCAATAGACGAAAGATGAAGATGAAATGAGAGAAATCACTAACGTAGAAGAGCAACGATTAGCTCCGAATGTAGAGATGTACAGTGGAAATTCTGAAAAATAAATTGGTGATACTTTAAGAGGCTATAGGTACTTAACAACAATAGCGGACAAGGGAATGAATGGAAAAATATTACCGAAGATTACTAAGGCAAGATAAAATCGGAAAAATTCTGGATAAGATGCAAGTGAAGGCTTATGTGCATCTACATCTACGTAATACCCTGCGAGCCACCACGAGGGTGTGTGGCAGGGGGTGAAGATCACCAAACATGCACTATTGACATGCAAGTAGGATATTTAAGGGAGGCATGCTGGAGAACAGGGTCACATGCAGCTAGATGGTTAGTATCTACATAATAAGAAAGGGATTATTGGTTGTTATTACATGCATCATGCACTACAGACTACTCTAACTATATTTCACCTACCTATCCCTTTGTTACGCTGCCTATTGTTCTCTCTTAGTACGCGGGAAAAATGACATTTTAAATCAATCGGTACAACAATCTATCTCTCTAATCTTGTTAATCTGATCAAACCTAGCATAATACGCAGGGGTTCTCAATATATATCTAACGTCATTTGTGAACAAATCGGTTGAGGTACCGATGACACGGTTGGCGAAATGGATATAAGAGTGGAGAGCTGAAGCAACCCTGTCTGCGGAATGATGAACACTAATAATGACACGGCCGAATAATTTTATTATTGCTTTTCCCCACACGCCAATCAGGTCATCAACAAGAGCTGAGGAGGACAATCATCCACCGTAACAGATATCACTTTTCCCACCTGCTTCCATCTATTGATTTACCCTCACACTTCTCCGTATGACAGTTACAAACATTTTTTGCCTGCATCCAATATTGTGCTGTTCAATACCTATCCCACGACGTGCAAATCGTTCTTTCCCACCTCATTTTGCTTTCTTTGTGTTATACATAATGACAAAAAAATATTAATTTTTGCATAGTGTGCACAAGTACAAAGAGAAGAAAGCATAATTTAACTTTTAAAATATACTGAACAACCGTGTCTCCTCAGATAATCGTGTGACAATAATGTGTATTAGACCTATCCAGGAGTTGTGCCAAAATTGAACTCGATACCCTATGATTTTCTCATAAATGACTGTAAATAAAAAAGAACTTGTCACCCGGAATAAAAGTCACTCTCAGCAATTTATGTCACTATACGCAAGAAAAATTGAGAACAGTGGTGAATACTATCCCGTCGCCAGAGCGGTGATCTTCTGGAACTCATGTCAATGATATTGATTCATAGAATTTCATTGATGACCCACGGAACAATTTCAGCATCTGTACAAAAATAAATGCCAAGAGGAAAGATGACGAGTGCTGGCAAAAGATAAGTGAGGACCACCGGATATACCGTAAGTATGCCTCCGTCTGACTGCTGCGGTGGAAGGATAAGTTTAGACTAGAGGCTTCTGATACGCATATGTGAAGGACTATGATGAATGCATACCTATTAAGCTTAGTTCAGAGAAATGTATGAAAAAACAATTAGTTACAATTCCCCACTTTATTTAAAGGAACATGACTTAGGTTTCGGCATATCATGCCATCCTAAAATAAAGAGTGGAATCATAACTAGGTGTTTTTTTCATTCATTATGAAGGAGTTCCACCGAGTAACGCCAGAGACAGTCTTATAGTTTAGAGTAAATAAGTTAGGAACGCATTGGAGATGACTTACGAAGGAGAGACCGAAAGTGACAGGCCAACGCACTGAAGGGTAAAGACATGCCGAAGACGGCGATAGAGATGAGGATGCTAGGTAAGCTTTAGGAGAAGGAAGAGAAGATAGATCAGAGTTTCGATCAGTTTGATGTGAAGGAAAAGTTACAGGAAATTTTTTGGGCATTATGGGGGAAATTTTACGCAGGACAGCCCAAGGACCTACCAGTCAGTTGGAAGATTACTGATGACACTGAAATCTCTTCGGGTTGACAATTGGGACGAAGTAGATATCGAAAGTAACAAGAGAATCACATTTCATCGGCAAGGTTACGCAAAGTCCAACTAGTCATTCCGTGATGAAGAAAATCACTCTTAAGACTAGGCAAAAGTAACGCAGTGTGAAACGGAAACTGAACTCCCCAACCACACGTCCTTGCGACGGCGCGATGGTTGCCAAGTAATTGTAGACACATGTGAAGTTTTGCGGCATTACTATGGCTTGAGGTCGGCGAACGTTCATGAAGGAGTATCACTCACGATGTAATCGGGCAACCGTGTCGATACAGGGAAAACTAGACGAGGGATGATAAGGTTTCTCCACCTAGCGTGACAGCACAGGACGAAGCGACACGTGGAGCAGGTACGTATATACATACTCACTACCTCAACTTTTAACACAGTGATTCGCCGCAAGGGCGTGTGGCGGCAACTGTATCGTTTACAAGCCGGTGGTCATTGAAGATCTACTGGAAAATCATGCTTCATTTATTATTGAAACGTGATTCACGGTTTATTTCCGTTACCTGCAGCGTAATCTTTTTCATTCCCAAGGTGTCATCCTTGTCATCTTCGTTGTTATTCCATCGATTGGCAGGTAGATTCCAAGACAATTCTGCCTTAAATTTGATTCTTTGGTGATTTCCACCAGCTTCACCGCACCTTTTGTTAACCATAAGATATCTCTATACCATTAGTAATCATCCTACTGGCAGGTAGTTCATTAGATGGTCCTACCTAAACTATCCTGCGCTACTGTAATTTTTCTATACTTTATTCTTCACAACAATATACCTATTTTTCAACATTCAATTCCACATTCACTCTTCGTATGCCCTCCTCACTTCAGAATAATCCCAAATATCCTTCCTTCCCTCTCCCACGCTCGAAATTCCTCCCGCCACCACCTTCCTCGGCGCCGTCTTTACCCTTTCAACATGCCGTCCTGTTACTTTCGCAGCCTCTTTCAAACTTAACTAACAAGCCTTATCTAGAACACAATCTGAAGCATCATTTTGGAAGGATTCGACCTCAACAAAGTCGTGAGAGAGACGTCAAAGCCTCGACATATCTCATATTGCAAATTGTGTAATTTGGAAATTTCTAGGTTATGAAACAAAAATTCTGTCAATGTCAAAGCTTTCCTGAATAGACTCCCTGAACTGCTTAAATCCCAATTCTTCTTTTTATATTTTTCCAGATCCACATCTCAAAGTCCCCAACCTACTGTCAACCTACCACTGAAACGACCTAGTTTCTCAAAGATAGATACTACAGATATATACTGCTGTTTTTACCAATTATTTGCCAATTACTCAACACGAATATCCTCTGTTAGTTAAGGAATATTAACTTTGTGATTATTACAATAGGACTGACTGATTTCGATGCTCTTACATCATCATCTGAGTTCTAAATGCAAGCCAAGTACGGAGGAGACATTTCCCGATTACCCAAGAAATGTGCCAATTTTACCCTATACAATTGCAGCGGCTTGACTAGTGTGGTAATGATTTAAAATATCCAACTTCATAACAAAAATGTTAGGTGAAATAATGCAAAAGCATCAAGGATGTCATAAATAAATCGGCCGATGATGAGTTATGCTCCATCCATTTAAAAACCAACTCGTGGAAAATAAACCTCTGCCTATTTCAGTAATAATAAGAATCATCCAACGATTACAGAACAAAATTCTGAGCTTTTATTGCATCTATCAAGAAAATATCTGCTGTTATATTTCCTCTACTTTAACACAAATTGAATTCGATACGGGATTCGAATAAATTCTCAAAGACGTGGCAAAAATGAATTCACTGCTCAGTCATGAAATTCGGAAGTATCCTTGTTAGTGATTGCATTTCACATGTATCCCTTCTTTTTTCCATATTAACCTATTCGTACATTTAAATGTGCACAACTTATACCGGAATACACAAATGTTTAAAGTGGTGGGGTACAAATATTCTGAGGGGTAACTAATTTCAAGATGGGGCACTAGTGATCCTCAGTGTCCATGCTGGTAATATTTAAGTTCAAGACGGTTTAAGTATCAGGTGCTGTGACTGACGTTTCTTATGATAAGGGTGATTCGCCGGAAACTTTAGGCTCGCAAAATCCTGTAAGAGCTCTCTATGAGACAAATAATAATGTAAATTGGGAGTAAGCCCACGATGAGCACGCTAAACGCGAAACTTAATCACAATCTGGGAAAGATAGAACATATATGCGGATCTTTATTCGTTTACATTCAGATTCATTCAAATACGAGCGGAATCTTTAATACGATAACTAATGAATCACTAATTCATCTCACAATTGAAGTAAATACCACCAAGTAATCGGCGCTTTCGATAGTCCAAAACAACTTCCCAAAAATCAGTACAGAGCAATCTAGACAGTAGTGAAAAGGAAAGAAGTACGGCCGAGGAATGAATATGCCCGAGCGTAAACGACATCAATGCCTAAAGACGAATTTTTGTGGGTTTGAGGGAAAAAATAGCGACATTTGTAAAACATCTAATGTGCAAGCGTCACACTATAATTACTCTATTCCGGCGGCATTTGAAAGGATCGCGAATCCAATACTTGGAGAAGTAATCTTTGCTCGCATAAGTCCACAGAGACTTCAACGACTGACTTTTGTCGAAAATATCTCACGGTGAAATATTTGAAGTACCGATATCACGAAAGCGATTGACCTATTTTAACTAGCATTTTCCACAACTTTTGTCTTACATTATTTATAATCACATGACATAGAGATATAATAACGTCAAGCGAGGGTATTAAATAATAATTTTTCAATGAGAACACCTTCAAAATTTTCTGAAAATTTAATTCAACCAACATTTCAGATTCACTGCAGAATTATTGCATGTTCCGGACAGATTTCTGAATTTAAAATCCTACCCTGTAACTCGAAAATTCATTCATAACGTTCAAGAATTAATTGCAAATGGATAAATTAATACTGAGACTCCCTCGTGCAATGCAACTTTGTATCAGTCGATAGGCAGTGCCGAATGTGTGAGAAAGTGAGAAAGAATAAACATGCAGGCAATCGCAACGAACTATAAAGGTCACTAAACGCAATGAACCAAGTTCTATATAAAATACAACATGAAATTCAATAAGACGAAGACTTAAATCCTTTGAAAAGAGAGGCTGGATGCGCAAGTCTCACTAAGAGGAGAAATTAGAGCACATTGATTCCTTCAACTATCTCGGAGGTGCCATCACGTGGGATGAAAGAAGTACAACGGTAATCAAGCAAAGAATAGACAAATCTAAGAAGGCGTTTTTGGTAAAAAAAATATACAGCTGCTGTGTTCCAAGAAGATTGGAAAACGAGCAAGGAAGCAGTATGTGAAAACATTCGTGTGGGGCGCAGCACTCAACGGATCGGAAGCACGGACCATTTAAAAAGCAGACCAGACTAGAAACCTTCAAAACCTGGTGCTACAGGATGATGCTGAAGATCAAAGGAACGGATGAATTAAAAAAATTAAGATGCACTCAGAAGGGCAGAGGACCATATGGAACACTATGGAGATGAGCCAGATAGATTGGATAGTAATTGGACAGCAGGACACAGGGAAAAATTGAGGAAGTCCCAAAAGGAGTACCCCGGAATAAATACATTGACCAAGCAAAGAGGAAAGTATACACATAAGAACTACCAAGGAGTAAGGGAATTAGCATCAGACAGGTAAGGTTCGAGGGCTGCAGCCAACCAATCAATCTTAAAATTGAACAACCAATGATTATGTTGAATCAGAACACCCAGCCTCCATAAAGTGAGTGTCGTCGACAAATAGTGACGATGTTCATCATCCACATTTTATGCTTAAAAAAATGATCGAGGACGCCAGGGACTAATGCGTTTCGATTAGCAAGTGCCCTAAGAAGAAAACTCGTTGCGCCCGAGTGATACGTAAGCCGAAAAAATACAACCGAAATACCTCGGAAGTTTTTGCGGAAATTATACCCTGAAAAGGACCTCATTCGACGTGAAATAAAGGGTTCATCAATATCTGCATTACGAATATGTGTATGCCTTGAAAGTATTCCCTAAGACGATTTACTTCGAAAAAAGACGGTGTCCAAACACAAAAGATAACCACACGCATGACTCTGTAAACATGTAGCAACATTTTTGTCACTGAACCTGAAAGTTTGAAATACTTCATGATCTAGTCTTCAATGATGCGCAAATGAGAAAGGAACATATTTCTCTATTCAAAATGTATTTTATCCATGATCAAAATCATGAATTGGAATGGACGTTACTTAATTGTGAAGTGACAAAAGACTAAAAAAACGAGTTTGGCAGAAAGATCGCCAGTCCTGCAAAAAACAACATTTAAAGACGATTAAAATGAGGGATCACCGGTAATCAAAAGCTAATGTAGATTAATTTAGCAAACCTGGACATTACTCGAAATAAAACGAAAACTTGCCCAGTCTTCCATAATATTTTAGTGATGAATTGCGTTCGTAATGAGGTGTGATTATTATCCTTACCACAGACAGCTGAAATCTACTTCTCTAAATAAATGTTTATTCTTTAACACACACACATACAATAGTTCTAAGCAAAACGTAGCTACCAGTTTCTTCAGCTAATGTTAGTGGAACTTGAAGTGAAAGTTCGGAATTCCATAGCAATCATCTTTTAATTGCGTAAATGGGGCACCTGAGGCTGTCACTTCTTTATTATTTCGTTTATCTTTTGCAAAACAAGTCGTCCTTGCCAGAGGGTTGGGCAGGGTATCCGTTTTCCCAATCTCAAGGTCGAGTGTTCGAATCCCACGCGAGAGAAAGACGCTTGCCTTCAAGATAGCTGCTGCTGCTGCCTCTTTAGTCGGTCGCATGAAATCACAAGCCTCTCCACTCAAGTAACGGGCACGTATATACATCCCATTCGGTGAGCACGGTGGAAATAAATGACTGCACTGGGGAAAAACAATGATGACAAAAGGGACAAATGCAAATCCCATGAATAGGCACAATTCCACTAGCAAATTCCGGCAATGTACTCCGAGTCGGCCTAAAAGTTGTCTCGAGTCCGTAGCGAAATGTTTCTGGTCAAACACCCTACGGATATTGTGTGTCAACAGTATACAGCTTATAAAACACTGGATTTGTAGATGCATGCGCACAAACCGCAAGCTTTATTGCATACAGATGAGAGCCGTGATGAGTAAAAGAGTGAAAAATTGCAAGAACGAATGCTCAGAATCAGATCAGAGACCTTGCCAAGATGTATGTACTCACTTGCGGAATTTACCGGATTAATAAGGTGCATTTCGTTGTGATAATCTGTTAAGTCCAAGTTCATGCATGCCCCTCGTTTAAATAACCGAGTCAACACTAATAGTCCCTCGGAGGATAATTGCATTAGTACGGTGTGGTATTCAAAAACACTTAAGCCGCAAACAATGACTACTTTCCGGGTGCAGCAATTTTCACTCATTGACACGGTCTGTTATTAAAATTCCAATGCTGTCTTGTTGCAGTGCACAGTCTATTTCGGCACTTTTCACGCTGGTATTGCCCCAAAATATTAAGAGCTTAAGGATGAATTACAACAGCCTGTAGGTATATTAGGAAAAAGATATGCGACCGTGAGAATTGACACCCAAAACAACGGTACTTTGTTTATCCCTCAGGCCTTAGGCAGCAAATGACTACGAGGTACTACCATTCGGATTCAGTCGGTGATTAATCAAAAAAATGTTGACAACTCACCGAAAGCAGGTGGAATCCAAAATAACTTCAGGGAGAACACCTGTAGATGTGACGATGACACACGAGCGGATATAGGCTAAAGTCACTCTTCAGCGGTAAATTTTCGACAGCAAGCACACTTTCACTGGAGCACTCACCACACAAGGCAGAAGGGGATACACATGCGTACACGGAATTTCGGGCGTGTTCCCAGAGCACTAACAGGAAACGGCGGCGGTCACAGAGGACGTATTTTCGGAGGTATATGCCCGAAGGGGGAGAGGCTGAGAGGGCTTGTTGGAGGGGCACTCTCGAGTTAACTGGTTCCCATCCACAGAAAAAAGTTAAGGTGCGGGATATTCGGGTTGGGAGGCCACACTGAAACTTTTTTCGTCGCTGGGTCGGAATGAATGGGAAGATGGGCTCGGGAGAACCAACGACAGGTGTTGGCGGCCGACAACAATCGCCGAAGAAACCAATGTGGTCACCTGTATTTTCCCAAACTGAGTGAGAAAACTTTCCCAAGGTCCCAATTCAGGCCACCCTAAACTTCCAAAATAAAATACGAATAAATCCGTCACTAACAGCACTGTACACCAACAACTTCGGTCACAATAAAAAAAATACTCTCGACTCCGGTTTTTTCCTCCTGTTTGAAATAGTACTCCTCGTGCACCCGACAGAGCCGAAGAAAATCTAGAATTGTCCCACAAAAACAATCGAAAAGAAGTTTGACCTCCAGTTAATAAAACTCCTAGAAATGGAACACAATAAATGGGCGCCTAAGTCGAATAGCAAACACGGAGGTGTTTGTTGGAAGCCGACCAAGCAGAAGAACAGTAGTTACACCAGAGCAACACTAGTTTTGTCTCCTACTAGTACGGCTCCTGATAATGGAGACAGAGTAACAAAGTGAATAACACGCACAAGATGATATGAAGGGAAGCGTCCGAAGGCGGTACGCCTTCACGAGAACTTCCCAGCCGGTTCACCGCTATGCGACTAACAGGTAAGAAGGCAACGTGAGTCCCCGGCTGTTAGGTAAGAAAATGCTCTCCGAAGCGCCTATGGAAACGGGTAGCTAATTGGGGAGAAGAAAGTGATACGAAGGTTCCCATTGGTCGGCGGGTTTTTCCTGCCCCCTTCCTCTCCCGTCTCGCCCCCTCACAAGACTCGAGCGCCATCTTGGCCTTATGACTTCACGCGCGCAGGTGGAGGTGGTTAGAGTGGAGGCCCGGTAGGTGCTGTTGAGTCCGGTGCGGTGGGAAGAGTCGTGGAGGGCCGGTGCGGACAAGAGCAGAGAGGGGATCCTCTGGAGTGTTCGAGGGACACTTTAAAAAAAAGTTTCCTCGAGGCTGGAGAGGGCGATGGGCTGTCTAGGAGCTTAGAGGGTCCGGCAGCGCGGTCTTGACTATCGGATGGAACTAATTTTTGGAGATTTCAAAGGTGGCGATAGCAGTTGATGAGAGGGGATTTCAACCGCATTCACCATTAGCCCTTGGTCATATATATAGCCGCAATGGTTTTGTTCATGCACAGATAATATTACATATTGTATTCAGTGTCTCGACATCCAATCGATTATTCTAGTTAGTATATTATTGAGATATTTGGTTATCATACAAAGAATTCAACAAAGGGAGGGCCGGAGCGAACAAGTGGCGAGGGAATCCTCTTGAACAAACAAGGACGAATTTTATTCGAAATAAAATATGTTTCCTGGAGGCTGGAGAGGGCGATGGACCGTTGAGATGCATAGAGGGTAGCGCAGCTCTGACAATTGGAATTTATACTTTTTATTGGCACTAATTTTTGGAGATTTCAATGGTGGAGGAAGCAGTTGAAGAAAGAGGGCTGTAACATTATTCACCCCTGGCCTCCGGTTATGTACAGTCGCAATGGTTTCATGCACTTAAAATATTACATGTTATATTTAGCCTCACGAACATTAATCGACTACCTTGTTATTATATTATTGAAGTGTTCTGGTCAACATTACATCTACATCTACGTCATACTCTGCAAACCACCCAAAGGGTGTGTGGCAGGGGGTGCTTCCACACCAGGCATGCATGAATGATACGGTAGAACACAGAAATTACATTGAAACCCGCGTACCACACATGCAAAGCGCCAATTAAAAATCTAATAACCAAGAAACATTCTATCTTCAATCGTTCCAACATGCAAGGGATACAAAGACTACTACTACAGATTCAAAATATCATGCATAAATAAGAACATCAATATTTACATCATGCATAAATAAGAGAGTAGAGAATATAAAGAGAAAGATCTACTGTCTGCCTATTGTCACAATTCGAACTATTCATTACGACGGTCACAGCTGTTATGGTCCCGAATGGTACGCGGAATAAAACAAATATGAAAAGTGGGAACACCTGATATCGGGATGAAAACGGTCTCATTGATATTCGGATGCTTCTCTAAACCTATGTTAACGAAGAAATTGCCATGAGAAAAATTCGGCCTGGACCGGGAATCGAACCATCGACCTTTGGTTTGCCGGACCAATGCGCAGACCACTAAGCTATCCAGGCTTCCTTATTTTCAATTCCTTATTAATTAATTGCAGCTTCTGCCGCCGACGGTTCAGTTCGGACTCATGATTCATGGACCCTCTTGATCTGGATTTGATTTTGTTTTGTGAGTCAGTTGATTTTTTATATCCTGGTATCTGCTGTTCTTTCATGTTATCCAGTATTTAATCACAAAATATAAATGATATCATAAATCAGCCTTTTAATATAATACAAATGACCAAAAGAAAGTTTAAAAATAAGCCAAAATGTTGTCGCAGATGATTGTTAAAATGATATTTAATGTTGACCAAAAATCTCAGTTAACGTATTAACAAGAAAATATTACATTTCTCCCTGAATTTCGTTCCCAGGAGAATTCGCCGTTCAAATATAGACGTACTCACTACTTTGTCCCTCGCGGTGCAAAAACAAATCGTCACACTCCCTCCCTCCTACCCTGTTCGACTCCATCTACAGAGTTCCCTGCAAGACACCTAAATGGAGTTTGGCGGGGGGTGAGTAATCAGTAGCATGCTCTATAATGAACAAGAAACGTTCACCAACATACCATCCGTGTGCTACCAATGCTAAAGAGACTATTGAATTAATGTATAACGCAATAATACAACCGAAATACAAGATTTATAAAGGGACCATGCAGGTCGTGATTTTTGTACCCCGTGGCAGATTAATAAACAAGCATTGGCCGAACGAACGTCAAAGTCTCATTGGCAGCCATTATGGTCTCATATTGATCGCGGTAAAAAAGACATTTTTACCAGTACGTTCTGAAGTGTATTTCCCTAATTTTATTCTCATGATATTATCATCTGCAGTGTGTTGGAGTTTGTCAGATATAAACAACGTCGTCAAAAAGTATATTGATTTTAAATATGCCTAGAAGATTGAGTCTAATTTTGAATCTATGGACTGAAAGTGATCCTCAACCCAGTTGTTACAGGAGGTCATTAACAAAAACGCTGATTTAGAATGAAGAGAAAACGCCTTGCGCACAATAATACCTGAATACGTCAACAAGCGGCCCTGCACCACGAAGTTTTTTTGGCATTGGTCACCCATTATGGCAAGCAACACAGGCGAAGACCGTCGATCATCCACATCATTTAAGTTTCTCTATGAGGATGTTTTCCTCAGTTATTTAACACCACTGGATAGAGTCTTTTGCAGTGTTTCACAACATAAAAAAGTGCACATAACACAACATAAATATTTCACAACATAAAAAAAATTTAGTCATCTCTAACATAATTATCTTCAAAACCCAGTATTTTTCGGGAACTCACTTCACCTCTTCGGTTACTACACGTAAACTAGAGAAATAACCATAATCTCCACTTCTGAAACACTTACGGATGCATTTCTATATTTTACTATTTTTAAATAACATACGGAATCATGGTCCGAGATAAAAGTCTTTATTCCACTGCATCCAAAGCAGCCGCTAAAAGTCTTCAACGTATGTAGATATATACATGTAACTTTTTCTCAAACCATCTCCAATTCTTGAAGCTGGACAATTTTTATATAAGTATCTCCATTTTTTTGCTTACCAACATCACAAAACCGCGTGTAAGTGCTTGGCACCCCGTGTCAAGTTTTGTAGTGCGGGGTGCTGCCACACATGGCACGCAACACTCATCCATGTTCAAGGTCAAATCCCGAATGCCACTAGGCACTTGAAAAAAGCTGGGCTATCTCAAAAACTAAATGTTTCCACTCAACCGAATGTGATGATGAACTGTTCACAGGTTAAGGTACTACCTCTCATTAATAGTACTAATACATACAACTAATTTATGGGTACAAATTTATGCGGAAAACAAAATCATACGATGCATTTCAAGCGGTGCGAGGTGTTAAGTGATAATTATAACCAGCGAGTAAATACAGTTACATAATCCAGTCTGCCAAGCGTGTGATGGTTATTTCACAGAAAAAAATCAAAGTAATTATTAAGGTTAATTACTCGAATGGTTTGAAATTTTAATTTGTGAATTTCTCTCGATATTCTTAAACAAAAATATTTGGGTAATTCATTTTCTATAATATACAACCCCGACCAATTCCAAGGCGAATAAGGAAAGAGCGGAATTTACATGGTCCTTATAGTGAAGAATAGTAAGGCCCCTAATTCGCAAAACATCTACTTTCTCAAATAAACTTAATGGTTGAAGGCGTAACTTTGTGGAATGTTACCGCAGGCGTGACGAAAAAGAAAAATCTCACAAAACAACAAAAAAACAAAAAAGTAAATTACACACTTAAAACTTTTATTCCCGACCGATGTTTCGATTGTCTTGCAATCATTTTCAAAGGTGAAAATGATTGCAAGTAAAATGATAGAGTTTAAGTATGAAATTTACGAAGATATTTTTATTTTTTCGTCATCTACTTTCTCTCTCTCTTTGCCCTCTTCCATCGATCCCCCATCTCAATGGCCAGCCAGAACATTACAGTTGACAAAAAATTTGAATTTAATTTGCACGTGAACACCTTAATGATAACTCGTAACTTTGTGATTCCACATATCTTTGTTTGGAACGACCCGGGTTTCGACGTCCAACGTCATCTCAGGGAAAGACTGCAACATCCATCAAAATATATACACAACTCAGGAGGGGATGGGTATGCGGGAGGGGTGAGGGTGGAGGTATATTTGGGAGAGGACCAGAGGTAAGGTGTGAAGGAGAGGGTAGAAGAGGGGAAGGGAACTAGAGGTGGCGATCGAACGGGACCGAAGGAACGGGTTCATGGATTGAACGGAAGGGCCGAGGACCGACTTCTCCGGAACGACCGGTCCTTTCGTTCCTTTCGTTCTTTTCGGTCCCTCGTTCCCTTCTGTCACTTGTTCTTTTCGGTCACTCGTTCCTTTCGGTAACTCGTTCCTTTCGGTCACTCGTTCCTTTCGGTCACTCGTTCTTTTCGGTCACTCGTTCCTTTCGGTCACTCGTTCCTTTCGGTCCCTCGCTCCTTTCGGTCACTCGTTCCTTTCGGTCACTCCTTCCTTTCGGTCCCTCGCTCTTTTCGGTCACTCGTTCCTTTCGGTCCATCTTTCCTTTCGGTAATTCGTTCCTTTCGGTCCCTCGTTCCTTTCGGTCACTCGTTCCTTTCGGTCCATCGTTCCTTTAATATTTTTAATCCGTTCCGTAATTTGATTGTTATTATTACTTATTCAATATTGTAGAATGCGATTATTACTGCATACAAATTATTTCTAATTTCTTACATTTGTTTAATGCTAAGCACATATTGCAAATAAAAATTAATGACCATCAATAAAAAAGGAACGGTGAACGAGGAAAATGGAACGGGTCCCAAAAAGGACCGGTCCAGAGTGAACGACTTCCCAAAAGTGAACGAGTGGCCTATCTCTAAAGAGAACCGCATTGGATAGAGAAAAGGGTAGAGGAAGAGAAGGAAATCCCATTGGATGCACTCATTTGAACATTGCGAACGTTCCAAATAATGATATGTGGAATCACAAAGTCACGAGTTATTATTATAACGTTAACAAATTCCACCAAGTTATGCCTGAAGACACCAATTATTGCACATGAACGTTTATGTAGTAGTACTGTGCCTACTTCTAGAACTGAACCGATGCGGTGATGGCACGGAGGTGTGAAGATGTAGAAATTGTCAAAGAATTTTCTCAGGAACCTGAATAGTTGATGGTCCATGAAGAAAGAGACTAGGTAGCAGGGTTTTGATGTGTGGGTGGGTAGGATAATGGAGAAAGCGCGGTGGACGGTAAGAAGGGCGAGCGAGGAAGAATTCGGCGCAGCGTGGTGAGTGAGAGGAGGAGGATATCTAAGGTAGTTTGAGCGAAATATCATTTTACTTAGAAATCAATGAATTTGGTCTCATTTTAAAGAGAAATATCTCACCCTTCTAATGAAACCAAAAACTTAAACCCTTACTGTATTACTTTTGGAGTTAATTGCCAAAAGATACCAGCCCTTTTACATGGGAAATGGTACGTGTATGCACTCCTGAGAGACATTATTTACAAAATGAGAAATTTATAACACTTAGATGTCGTAAAAAAAACTAACAGCATGCAGTTTTTATGTTTTCTCGACTATTTTTTTAAAATAAATCATAGATTAAATCATAGATATTGTCACCACAGTAAATCCTTCGGGATCACAATACACCTTCCATTTTGAAGGAGTTTCAAACGCACCGCGCGAATAAAATGAGTCAAGTCAAAGACTTATTTAGATATTTTCATTTAATTACTTACCATTTCTGTCATATAAAACCATATTATTGCACCATTAATAATACAATATTTAATTGATGTGTCCCACAGCTGGTGAAATTAAAACGTAGAGTTCGAAGATGGTCTCTATTATGACTAGGGAACTGTCTCGCGCGGACAACCTTAAGGAAACTGGGAGTAGGGAGATTAGATTAGTGTGGAAGGGGATGAAGGCGAAGGGATGCCTAAGTCCGTGATGGAGGCGAGGATATTGGGCGATCGGGGGAAGAAGGAGAGACAATAGACTTCATGAACGGGATGAAGAAGGGTAGGGTGTATGCCAAGCTGAAGAATAAAATAGTTCTTGGAGACGAGAGCTTACGGCTGACTTAACTTACATTGGTTAAAGATCTCGGTACAAAATCAGCGAATCTGAGATCAAATCACAGTTCACGCCAATGTCCGTACAGATAGTCAGACAAGGGTCAATACAGGCATCTAGTTCATGGGGAATCATTTAGGAGTAAAATTATTTGCATCAATGGTTACATTTTTTCTAAATAGTCTAATCAGCCGTAACTTCACTTTATTATAAATATTAATTAGTTCTGCTAAATTATTCAAATTATGATGGTAAGTACTCACAGCAGCCGGTAACTTCGCTGTACATTTACATTCCCTATGTTATTTTAATGGTGAAAATTATGAGGTGATGCAAATATACTATATGACACCTCCATATTTTCATTCAAAGGGAGTCATGGCACAGTTTTTTGGAGCTAAACATAGGTATATGCGTCGCGGCGACGCGATTCTGATAACATATAATACTATTATCCGTCTACTGAAACACTGGTCATAAAGGAGATGAAATATTTTATTTGATTAAGTATTTCCATTGCACGGCAACATTTAAATGTTCATATTGAGTAGGCACAGTAAACACCAAATAGCAGTTAGATAAGTACGCGAAAACTGGGTCACAATGTTATGTTGGGGTTTCCAAGTATTTTTTCTGAAGTACAACCCACTGAAGAATTAAATCCCAAGTAATCAAAATTATTATGGCCAGGAGTAGCACCACTTATATCACTCGAATTCTTTTGCAATGCAGCATTGGGGCTGCAGAAAACCTCAAATCAGATGGGTTCCAAAAACAGCATGATGAAGGATATACACCTCTATTTTCCACACCGCAAGTCCTCATACAGTCGATTGGGGCAAACTTTCAACAGTATGAAAGTCTCAAGAGAACCAGGAATAACAGACGTACGTGACGATTCGCGGAAGGTAATCAGAGAGAAGATTGGGGGATCATTGAAAAAGAAGACGGGATTGAAATCCACCACATACAGGTATTCCCCCCTCAAACGTTCCGGGCCATTATAACGGAACGCGAAAATTTCATAACTCAGTCAGAAAAGGACGCTGGCAACTTCCCTGCACGGAAGAACCACCATTATGTCTGGAGGGACCTCCTCAGTTACACATGCGTATACTGAATGATGACCCAGAAAGAGGACAACATCGCTTCTTAAGTATCTTCGACGCTTAGTGTATATTTACATCTACACCCACATAATACCCTGCAAGCTACCTCAAGGGTAAGTGGCAGGAGTGATTTATCACAAACATGACTAAAGTATCGTGGGCAAAGAGTGCTAGTTGATTTTCGCAAGATCTGAACTCTCTGTCTCACTTTCTGAATCCATGTGCGTCTTGATGAGGAAGTCCCGCATATCGTGGTGTCTCATAACTGAACTTTCATTTAAATGTCCAAAGAACTTACTCGAGATACATGTAAGGGATACGGTCGGAAATATGGCTGTTGCTAGTCGCATATTTCAAATATGGTCGTGACATAAAAAATTTCCAGTCCTTCAGTATTACGTGATTGTTCATTGATTTACTTAATATTATCTTAAACTAGGGAGCTATTACTGTTGATAATTATTTATACACGCGGGTGGAAAGTTCTTCAGGGTCTTGGGATTTATTTGGACAATGCGATTTTGACAGATTCCGTGAGTGCAAATATCGAAAGGAGGCATTTATGCTGGAAATAATAATTTACCGTGACGGATGTATTCTGAGACGACTTTGAGAACACACTTTGAAAGTAAAGTTTAGTAAATTAACTACGTCCGAACGGCTTCTTAATATTTCTCCCTATTCGTTCCGTAGTGACGTACGTAAGGTGGTGCGATTCGCGCAGGAGTGACATTTTCAGTACACGCTTCCCATTCTAATATCACCGATTAAAATCCCGGCAATAAGAATAGGATACTTGTGGATTATTGATGATCATATTGCAGCATCCTCATGATGCTGATGGCAGGCCCTTCAGGAGATGCAGCCAGGAATAGGGGCCAGGATATCCAGGCATTTGGAAAATGCAACCTTGCGGCAATGCTCTAAGTGCAACAGTATCTTCTGTACACATAATAAAATCTTCAAATACAGTCAAATATCTTGGAATTACTTTAACTTCTGATACATCGTGGGGATTACACATACAAAGCATATGTGGCGCAGCATTAAAAAAGGTTTTGTTAAACATTTAATAGGAAGGTCCTCGGATGAAAAAAGTCAAAGAAAGATGCAACTTTGTTCTGTTTAGGCCACACCTAGAATACGCCGCGAGCACTTGGGACCCTGGTCAAATAGATTTAACCAACAAATCAATAACATACAAAGAAAAGCTGCAAGCTTCGTTAAAAACTGCTACGAGCGCACATATAGTGTCTCACAACTTTTAGAGAGATTAAGTTGCGAACCCCTTGATACTCGGAGTCTACACCCTAGGCTTAGATTGCTGGAGAAATTCAGAACTGATGTGTTTCAGGGCGACACAGAGAATATAATCTTGACGCCTCACTACATCTCAAGGTCTGAAAGAAGCGATGAAATAAGAGAGGTACCGGCCGAACAGATGGGTACAAAAAATCGTTCTTTCCGCGCACAATAATAATACACTCCCATAACACACGTCACCATTTCACCCCCCAAAACTTTATTCCTTACATCTTTACACGACTGGTGTCCTAAGACCCCCTACCACACGCCCAGGGGGTGGCTCGCAGGGTAGTATGTAGAAGTCGAAGCAGAAATCGAATCCCTCGGCCGACCCCGTGACGCCCGTGTAATTTTTGCCGCGCCTCACCGGTCGCTGATTCATTCATGCTCGCGGCACTCATCGCCTCAATGAGGAGTTCGGGAGAGCAAAACAAAGTGAGGACAGACTAGAAAACAGGAGTTTTCTCCGAGGATGGGAATCACATTAGCGCCAGTTTATTGGGATCAACTCTTTTCCTTAAACAATATACCGTCATTTTTGCCGCGAATTATCTGTTTTCTCGAATAAAAGGTATCAATCTGTCAAATTTTAGCATTTTTAGGGTGTATAAAGTTCATCAACCAGTTAACACGTTAGTCGGTGTTGCATTTCGTTCATTCAACTATGTTCGGTGTAAATGGAGGAATAATCATTTATCTGAATGCTGATCATTTTACTGCTGCATTCTGTTAACTGAAAACGGAGCACTTTGAGACTAATGTTTAAGTTTTATCCTGTATTTTTAATAATAAATTTTGACTGGTTAAATCAATTTTAGTCTTTTGAGAAATATAAAATTAACTGCGTTCCGTCAGAACGCTCGTTAATGGTCGCGAATCCCAACAGTGGCGGAGATTTTTCAGAAGAATCCCAACCCTTAAATGGGTGCTAAGTGATGAATGCTCCAAGCGCAGTGCTCCGTCCGTCGGGTGGGACGTTAACTTACCAGCCAGCCGACACCCGATCTCTCTCCTCTCATTTCTCGTTCCACAAATAATCTTTCCTATGCTCACAAACTTACCCGCCTGTCATAATGGAGCAAATGACCTCAGTTGCCTGTCGCCTCCGCAGATAACCAACCAACTGCAGTGACTGAACTTCCGGGATTTCCTCAGCGTATGCTTGTCTGGGTGATGATATTCTTTCCAGCCATGCTGCTCGGAATTTTCTGGTCCGAAGGTTTCAAATAAGTCCTTGAAACTGCTTACCCTGAGAGTTGCAAACGCTGATCAAAACGAAGAAATTCCAAGGTTAGGAGTGGAACTTTACCAAATTTTATATTTCCTCAATGAATTAATTCCAAATTCGCTCAAATGGTCCGAAAATACTGCTTTCACAACTTACACGATAAGCTAGATCAGGTCAGGGGAGTAAAAATAATATATTCCATTCCATTCCAAAATAATATATAATTCCATGAACATATTCACTTAAATGCTAATCATTCCACCATTAGGAGTCGACAGCGGAGCATTTCAACTATACCCATGCATTTTGCCTGAAATAAAGGCTATCATTCGAAAATAATTCAAAAACTAAGATTATTTTATGCCTTTATTTTATAAGTATCGAATACTAAAATCCTAGTATGCGGAAGAGAGAAGCTGAATGCAGAAGTCAAAGTCACCCTAAGAGGAGATAAATTAGAGCAAGCGGATTCCTTTACCCATCTCGGAAGTACCATCGTGTGGAACGGAAGAAGTACAACGGACATCAAGCGGAGAATAGCCCAAGCTAAGAAGGCGTTTATGGGAAAAAGACAACTGCTGAGCTCAAAGAAGATAGGACTACACACCAGGAAACAGTATGGGGAAACATTCATGTGGAGCGTAGCACTCCATGGATCGGAAGTATGGACCATTCGAAGAGCTGACCAGAAATGAACAGAAGCCTTCAAAACCTGGTGCTAGAGGAGGATGCTGAAGATCAAATAGACGGATAAAATAAGAAATGATGAAGTGTACAGACGAGTAGAAGAGGATAGAATAATATGTAACACCATGCAGAAAAGTAAAACCACATGGATTGGACATACCCTGAGACACAATGGGTTTGAGAAGAACATATTTCAAGGTAAAATAGAGGGAAAGGTCCCCAGAGGAAGACACAGGAATATGTTCATGGACCAAATAAAGAGGAAACTACATTGCAAGAGTTACCAGGAGGTAAGGGAATTAGCATTAGATAGGGAAGGGTGGAGGGCTGAAGTCAACCAATCTTAGGATTGTGCGACCAATGAATGAACGAATAATTTCCCGGGGAAATGAGCTGTTGTTATAGTTTTTTTTTGCAAATCGGGCTTTTGAATGTGTATATAAGAAGCCATATGTTTTCTCTGGTTTCAGCAATTTACGCCTCCAAGCGTATGCAATGACAAGTCTCATCAGTGGACTTAAATTATGTGAAAATGTAGGCTTCTGTTGACTGCCATACACAGAGAATTTTTATTTCTATGAAAATATCAGTATGAATAAGACACATTTACCACATTCACAATCAAATCTTCATTGAGAGAAGGATGTAGCGGATAATAAGAAAGGCAGCACCATCTGTTGTACTCCCAAGAGCATACCCAGGATCTGAGCTAGAAAGCATCATCTCATATGAGGTCGGAGGGAGGAATTCAATTTTCGTTCATATACTTCATTTATGAGCTCCCAATTCGGGGTGAGGGCAGCTATACTCCCCCTCTACCCCACGCACCTCGCTGGGTACACCTTCGTTTGCTCACATGACAGACGGCTAACGAGTTTACTCGTGTTTTGTACGCCGCTTGGTGCTTGTTATAGAATACATGTGAGTTTCGTACATTTTTATTATTTTTCCACGTAGATTACAATTTCAATAGGATTCTCCTCCTCTGGTAGTCAATCCGTAGATTGGTTGGCAGCAGCTTGACTGGTTGGTACTCTCCATCCCAAACGTCTCTCCGCCTTCCTTTTCATTTTCTCCTAGCTCTTAAATCCGACATCCTTCATTATCTGGTCTATAAACTGGAGCCGTGGTCTTCCTCTGGGCCTTTTTCCGTTAACATGTCCCTCTAGGATTGTCAATAGGATCCCCCCATGTCTCATTATATACCCTAAGTTGGACTCTTCTGTCAACGATCGATTGCCATAAGCTTCTTTTCTCCTTCATTTCATTTAGTATTTCTTCGTTTGATATTCTATCTGTCCACTTAATTTTAAGCATACGTCTATAACACCATAGTTCGAATGAGCTTAGTCTCTTCTTATCTTCCTGCCCCAGAGACCACGTTTCACATACATATAATGCCACACTCCATATGTAAGCTTTGAGAAACCTGTTCCTAATTCAAGGCTGTTGCTTTTGGATGTTAAAATTTTACTCTTTTTGTGGAAATCCGCTTTAGCCCGCGCGATCCTGCTTCTTAGGTCTACCTGATTTCTTCCATCTCGAGTGTTCTTACTCCCTAGATGGGTGAAGTTGTTCACTTGTTCAAGTTTTTCTCTTCCGATATTTATTTGCATGGGATTATAGTTTGTGAAAGAAGTAATTTTACACATGCTTTGATTTTAACTGCACATATCTCTATGCATCTCTTAGTTTTATCCGCAAAGGCTGAAATTTTCAGGTGTACACTATAGACAGTTGGTCGTGCATATATTATTTAACTGCAGACTGCAAAATGAAGATACTGGGGAAAATGCTTGACCGCAGGGGAAAGGAAAAAGTGTCCCGTCTCTATTGAGCTAAGGTCCTCTCCGACAATATCCGGGAGGGAAGGAATTTTAAAGGAGCTCCTTCTTTTAAATCCCATTCCCTGCCCACTGTTTACGCACCCATCCCTCCGGGGCGTTGACTTCTTTAACCGCTTACTATTTGCATTCATCCTCCGGCGACCTTCAACTTGCCTCCGCATGGAATGACGACGCGGGACCCAGGCCGCTTTTCCTTCATTCGAGGTATTTAGCTCCATCTACCTGCTTGGTGCTGAAACTCGGGAGAGACGGGTCTCCGCGCGCAGAGCTGAAGGAAGATTTTCCCATGGATTATACAGACATTTACAGTGTTCATGGTTTTTCCATCGACCGCGACGATGAGTCTACTCAGTTACTAGATATGGCTCGCAGGATAAGGTCCGAGGGACATTGCACTATCTATAATTCCATCCAAACACAAACAATGCGGCTAATTGCATTGTTCGATGTGATAATATAAATAAAACAGAACTACAATAAAGAATAATAAGAAGAACGAATGAAATAAAGTCACAATCAACGCGACAAAATTAACGCAAAGTCGTGGATCAATTACCCAAGTGCCGTTTAATTAAGACCGGATTTGAAATAAAAAATGACTTAGTAACTTTTCACAGGTATCTTTATTTGTACGACCGGTTTCGTTGAATAGGCAAAGTTACTAAGTCATTTTCATTATTGATTTAATAATGAATTTTCACAAAGTTAAGCCCGAAACCATCGAATTTATCAAGAGGAAAATAGGTCAAAGGAGGGGTATGTGGACGACAAAAGGTTAAATTCGGAGGGGATTTGGTACAAAAGGAACGCTAGTAAATGGAAAGACTGAATGACGGGATGAGTAAAAGATTGAAGTTTCGCGTAGGTAGAGGAGGGACACGAATTGGAAAGAGGAGGAGAAGGTCGCACGTAAGAAGTTGTCTGTTCACTATGCTGTACAAAATTTTCATGTCAAATAGGGCTCGGCTGTGAGGAAGAAGAGGATTTCCCTGGGAGGAGGAAATGCAATCAAGGGTCGAATTTCAGAGGTAGGGAATGCGATGACGAGCAATGGCTGGGAAAAATGGATTGGACGATTAAGAAGTCCCAGTGTGGAGGGACAAGCAGGTGACCAAATTGGTGCGCAGTATTCTACGATTGGGAAGACTTAACCAAAAAATATTGTTCTAAGGGCTAGGGGATCGTAAATGCCTGTGTGATGGCACAATAGGCCAACCATCGTCACCCATAACTTTGCTAATGTTGTCATGGAATAGCTGCCCATGGCCCAAGATGACGCCTCGGTCACAGTGGGATCGAACCGGGGGAATAGGGATATTTGCGATCTCGTACGAGTGATGGCTAAGTTTACGCCCCAAGGAAAATGTCACGACAGCGAGCTTGGCGGGATTAATTCGCAACTGCCGCTGGACAGTTGGACAGACAGACACAAGTGCAAGAAGTCAAGATCACATTGAAGAGCTAGGTGGTTGGACGAACTACCCACTTGCTTGAAAATTTTGCAGTCTTCTGCATACAGTAGAATGTAGTATCCTTAAGAGATGATAAAGACGACTGTGACATCTACTTATAGACAGAAGATTAGGAGGCCGTGAACGATGCCATCTTGTACCCCAGATGACACAGGCAGGAGTTTGTGGGAAATGTCATCAATAATCCACTGAATACGAGAACCTAGGGAGTTATAAATAACGCAGAGGATATTGCAATGCTATAGCGATATTTTAGCTTGTGGAGGAGAAGAGAGCGGTTGACAGAAACGAAGGCTTCGGAGAAGTCGATATCGCAGATTTCTAGTTGAGAGGATTGTAGGTATATTGTGATGGTATATTACCGCAAAGTTAGAGATGCAAGAGCCATGAGGGAGAAAACTATACAGGTGGGGAGAGATTTGAAACCATGCCGAAGAATTTAACTATATATGTGACCTATTTCCTCAAAAAATTATTTTTCATAAAAGCGGTGGATTAGCTGATAATGTATGCTTAAATGAGGTGCAGCCGCTTCATGAAGTATCGCGACACCCTACGCTAACGGATCGCATAGGTCGACTGTCGAAGCTCGAATTAAGTTGGCAATCCTGTGCCATCTCTGGTGGCTATGAGACTTTGCGGGTACACTTCTCAATTAGAGTGAGGCATTGCGCCCGGTTAAGGCAGTCCGAGCGAGATAGTTCCCTAGTCATAATAGAGATCATATTCGAATTATACGTTTTAATTTCACCAGCTATAAGACACATCAATTAAATATTGCATTATAAATGGTGCACTAATATAGTTTTACATGACAGAAATTGTAAGTAATTAAATGAAAATATCTAAATAAGTCTTTAACTTGACTCATGTTTTGCGCGCGGTGCGTTTGAAACTCCTTGAAAACGGAAGGGTTTTTGTGATACGCAAGAACCTATTGCGGTGACAATATGATTCATTTTCAAATATAGTTGAGAAAACATACAAATTACACGCTGTTAGTTTTTTTATGACATCTAAGTGTTAGAAATGCCTCATATTGTAAATAATGTCTCTCAGGAGTGCATACACGTACCATTTCCCATGTATAAGGGCTGGTATTTTTTGGAAAATATCTCAGAAAGGAATGTGGTAAGGGGTTGAATTTTTGGTGTCATTAGAAGGGTGAGATATTTTTTATTTAAAATGAGACCAAATTCATTGATTTCTAAGTAAAATGATACCTCGCTCAAACTACCTTAAGTGGGACCCCAGTCTTGCAGTACTCTCGCTCAGAGGCGAAAACAGACTTACACTTAGGAGCGGCCTTAAGGATTGTATCGGGCGGAAAGATGAGATTATGGTACTAAGTAGAAGGGGGAATGTGGTGAAAAAGCAATATTGAATGGGGTGCAAGAAAGAGTGACTAAGCGAGCGGATACACTTGTAGGTAAAATGAAGAAGACTAGAATTCAAGGGAAGGCAACCTCCTACCTATGTATGTACGACGGGGTGTGGGATATTACTATAGCCTGGATTCAACGAGCCATTCGCGCATCGCGTGGCTGATGTTTTAAGCGGCACGTCTTTTATCCGGTGGCCTTGCCGGTCACGGCAATTTATAAAAATTAGGTTGGTCCTCAAAATATTCTTGGCTCACCCATTTTTTGCTGACTAGTGAATTTTCTTGTATGAGGGTAGCCTCTTCACCATCTGGAAACACACTGCTAATGTAGCGCTCAAAATTTTGTTGTAAGAGACTGATCTAACCTTGCGTTGTCGTTCTCACAGGTAGTTTTATAAATGATCCAAACCCTGAAGCCAACATTAAGCCCCAAAAGGATTAGATATCCTCTCAGAGCTATTTCGGTCTAAGGTAAGGGAAGACGAAAATCTTTTAGAAAAATAATTTGAGTCGATAGATTCAAAAGGGTTTATGTGAGTACCCTTCTTACTATCGTAAATATCAGCAGCCCGCCCGTAAAACGCGCATCGCAATTTTTACGAATTGAAAAAACAATGCACACATTGGAATTTAATTGGCAGCTGGAGACTATGGAAATAGATATAGGTGTGAACAATCATCGCGGCAAATGTGTGTTTCTTTCAAAATAACAAGCAGTGAATTTTATTCGATATGCGGTATTGAGCTGGGAGCTGAGCGAAACGGGTGCAGCCTATCGCGAGTATGCTTTTTAACACCGAACCCCTGATTTTTTTACATTGATTTTCGAGTAATACATGGGAGCGGTACATTCATTAATACGGCAATTACAATTTCAAATCCATCATATTAATTATTCACAAGAATTAAAAGGAAAATATGTTTACCTGACATTAGGTCAAATAGATTTCAACCCGATCAAAATGCAACAAAATTCTGCTATGCCTCCAAATTTACAGATTGCCGCTACTTAACTTGAACAACCGCAGTGGTCCCACTTCCTTTCGCCGCGTCCACATCTACAAAAAAAATTGTACCGAATGCGTTCGCCGCAAATATTTTTGGCACAGATGGAAGATTATTTTCAAACAAATATATACGTCTCGCCACGTGTGTCCGTACTGAAGTCAGTTTGATAGTATAGGCAGACAACCATTCTAGCGTCAGAGCCCATGCGGCGCAAAGCCATTGTTATTCGTGGAAAACCGACTCCGTCCGTAGCGCGTGGGTTGAATGTGGAATAAATTCTAGCATGCGTATCCACTTCCACATTGAGACGAATTCTCATGTACACGTAAAGTAGTATGCTGCGGGTCACATTCGGCACAAACTTTTAGAGATGTGAATGCGGCTTTACAGGACTCCATTCTTCATCCCGTCAACAAACCCTATCTTCTTTCTTCCCCTTCCTCACCCGACTTCCACACCTCTATCGTGGCCCTCAGCATCCTCTTGCCTCTTCTTACGTTCGCCTCTCTTTACGTTCTCTTTGCCTCAGCAGTTATCAGTCTTCATTTATACATTCAAATGAAACTGTTTCAGGCGTACTTTGTGGAAGTTTTGGATATTCATGATGATTGTTAACGATCGGCGATTGTTAACAGTCCACCCCGCAGTTAAATGTAAAAAGAATTGGTATACTTCGCCTTTCATTCATAGTGCTTCTTTCATTTCATAAACTTCTATCAGACGAAACACGCAAAGTATCATTCCGCAACCCTTGCACCATTCGAAAAGTGCTTTTTAGCTCGAAAGACAAATATACAACGTTGGACAAAAGTGGAGTGTATAAACTCAAATGTGATGACTGTGGAATCTCATACTTTGGTCAAACAGGACGGAAAGTTAAAGACAGAGTGAAATAACATAGGAGCCACTTTGTAAATGGTGGTGAAAATTCAAAGTTTAGCAAACATTTATGCACAGATAACCATTTTAGCGATTTTTGACCCTGAGATTTTACATGTCACTGACAAGGGTTCTAAGTTGGATTTTTGAGACCAATTTGAAATTGTAAATAGCCTGCATATTTTATGTAATGACCATATGTTCCCCACCCATTCCCCCATCCTCAACGTAAACCTTCCCTCTTCCCACAACAGACAAGCGTCCTAGTCATCCAATCTGTTCTTCTTTACCGACAAATTACTCAGTTTGCACCCAATTGTACTCATCCTTTCCACCGCCTTTCCGTCACCTCTACCAGTGTACCTCAACGCCCCCCCCTTCTCCTCTCCCCTCTTTTCCTCCCTCCCCTCCACCTTTACTGTATATATACTCAGCCACTCAAGTCAGTTGTACCTTGAAAATGGCACTCAGTTGCTGAAACCCATTGTTTTAATTTAATAAATTAGTGTGGAATTAACCAAATTGTATCTTTTCATCTTGTTTATACATTCATTGGAAAGTACAAAGTCGCGTCAATAATTTCAGATTTTACATTTATTTCCATTTTTAAGAAATGGCCATTTTTACATGGGCGCTTGAGTCACTATCGGCAGCATCGTCTTCTCTGACGTCACACACCTGGGGGTTGCCCTGAAGACGCTCTTCCCCGTCCACACTATTCTATATGCACACTTCTCTAATTGATCACCCACCATGCGGAGTACTTCCTCGCTTGTCCTCCTTCCCAATCACCCTTTCTCCTCCATTCCCACATTTATAATGCCTGCCTCTTCTAATCCTCATCCCTTACACTTCACGTCTTTGGATCGCAAGTCGTTGCCTATCCCTTGATTAGAATCTTCTCCCATACCTCATTCTGAGTTAACACAGTTAATTATACCTAATTAACACATTATTTGTTATTAACACATTATTAAAATAACATAACAAATTAATTATACCTAAGCCCAATAACGAAGCCTTTAAACATTCTAATGCATACCTTGCGCCAATGTTGTTCTGCTCCCTCCCAGTCGAATTGTGTCAACAAAAATCCAAGGTTATTTTCTTGCGCAAATTGAAAGAATGGCTACTTTTCAAAGAAGGTGACGAGGTGAAAAAATTATTAAAAGATTTTGTGTGATTTTGCTTGTAATTTTGAATTAGTATTTTGGCTCTTCTTTGAACTCCTTTTACTTTTGAAATTGTGTTTGCTATTTTGTGTAGGTTGTTATGTTATGAACACTGTAAATTATGAATGGTATTTGTTTTTTTTTTCGCAACTAGGAAAAATTTGTAATGTATTTACGCTAACCGCTGCTTCTTTATTATGAGATGATGGTAGCCCCGAAACAGATATTTCCTATGGAGTACCTATATTCCCCAAAACCAAAATTGAATACTGTGATGAAAAATTGTACTTATGCAATAAGTAAAGGAGGAATAAATGTTATTTCTATTTAAAAAAAATTAATATGCACTCCAATCTAGATCTATAGACTGGCGAAAGGAAAGTAATCACTGTCTAAGTTAGGACACCATCAGTAACCTTTCATGCGCTATAAACATTTCTCAGAGAAGCCAAATGAATAAGCCCCTCCCTTTCTATTCAAACATACTCGTGAGTCATAGTTAAGTCAAGTCGTTCAGCTAGGAATAGCTTCCAAAGGGGCGAAAATTTTAATATTTACCATCGAATTGATTGCTGATTTCGTTCTAAGATATCTTTATCTATAACGTATCTGTCATCTGATCTTAACAACGTTCATTCGTGGTGCCAGGAGTGGGGTTTAGAACTAAATATTAGTAAATGCACCACAGTTTACTTCCTACGAAAGTCATCACACAAAAGCCACACCTACACTGTGGGTGGAGTAAACATAAAATCTTCAAATACAGTAAAATATCTTGGAATAACCTTAACTTCAGATATATCGTGGGGAACACACATACAAAACATATGCGGCACAGCATTAAAGAAACTAGGTTTGGTTAAACGTATAATAGGAAGGTCCTCGGATGAAAAAGTAAAAGAGAGATGCTACTTCGCTCTGGTAAGGCCACACCTCGAATACGCCGCAACCATTTGGGACCCTGGTCATAAAGATTTAACCAAAAAAAATAACAAAATACAAAGAAAAGCAGCACCCTTCGTTAAAAACTGCTACGAGCATACGTATAGTGTCTCATAACTGTTAGAGGGATTAAGGTGGGAGCCCCTAGAGACTCAGAGGCTGCACGCTAGGCTTAGGTTGCTTGATAAATTCAGAACTGATATTTTTCAGAGCGATACAGAGAATATTATCATGACGCCTCACTACATCTCTAGGTCTGACAGATGCGATAAAATAAGAGAGATATTCTGCCGAACAGATAGATACAAAAACTCGTTCTTTCCGCGCACAATAAGCGACCACAGTAGAAACTGAGCTACTCCAAATACACTCTCATAGGACATGTCACCATTTCACCTACAAAACTTTTTCATCTTTACACGGCTGGTGGCCTACCACCCCCTGCCACACGCCCAAGCGGCGGCTCGCGAAGTAGTATGAAGATGTAGATGAGTGTATATATTTCTATTCGATGATGTTTTAATTTGGTTCGATTGAGTGTGATTTGGAATCCCGGAAGGGAACGGCGTGATGGGTATGTATGTATGTATGTATGTATGAGTGTGATTTGTTTGGCTTCGATGCAATCAAGCAACAAAAACCGATCCATGCAATTAATCGATTAAAACATTTTCCGACAGATCGTTCTCCCCATCTTCCTAATTCCATTAACCAATTCTTTATTTCTTCATGGCTGGCTTCATAAAACCACCATTTCCACACGTTCTAGCAGCGTATCGGAGACGTAGACTTTGTACGCATGCAAAATCATTTAAATCGAGAGATTGATCAATTCAAGGACGAGTCTCTTACTCTCCTGAAGGCCGTTTTACAAATGGCATTTTGTTGTGCATCGATAATGCTTGGATAGACAGACGCGCCTTCACAATTTCGTCGTTTTCAACATGGAAGTGCTTGGATTGAGTGCACCACAGAACATATCCTAAGCCCAAATTCGGAGAATTTATCCTTGCATAGTCTATTTCACACAGATTTCCGCACATTCACCATTGGCCGGAACCATTAAATCCATAATCCACGCAAACACCAAACAGGGGTGGGGGGTACGAGGGTTGTCCACGAAGGTCCACGTTGGGGGTTTAGGGGAGGTTGGAGTGATGTCTACGTAGACAATGGCCGTAGTAAGTGACAGATTACCATGGCTAAAAGAGTAGTTTTTCTTTTACTTACCTTTCCTTAAAATCAGCCTTAAATTACAGATAGTCCATGACAATCAATTACTTCTCCATTTCACAGCTTATTCCGCAAAACAAGAAAAGTCTACGTGGA
The DNA here is from genome assembly GCA_963169105.1 of Ceriagrion tenellum. Taxonomy (NCBI): domain Eukaryota; kingdom Metazoa; phylum Arthropoda; class Insecta; order Odonata; family Coenagrionidae; genus Ceriagrion; species Ceriagrion tenellum. The sequence goes on from OY720637.1 coordinate 130,498,804, forward strand.
CAACAGGGTCCGAATTAAGTCTACCAATGTCCACGATGGGGGGTAAAAAAGTGGCCAATTTTTGTCTGCGTGGATTATGGACAGCCCCAAACAGCATTCTCAGTACTACGATGTAAAAAAAATCTAGCGCTCGAATAGTCTTAACAAAGTGCTTGATTTTTGCATAAACACTTTAAGAATTGATTGCTCTAAAAATATACACCGGCAAGGAGTTAAGCTGTTCGTATCGTTCAAGCATGCAGTGTTATCAAAGCATACTGTTAGTGAACGGGAAAGAATACCTCCTTGGCTGGTGTTTACCGATTCACTATACCCGTAGTTCCTGCTCCTTTGATCTGAAGTGATCCTACTTTTTTCTAACTCTTAAAGTTTCCAGACCAGAACCAGAGAACATTATAGTGCATTTTAAAAATCACCATGAAGGAAAGACACAAGTTAGAAGGCGTTTTGCCAAACGCCTTCTAACTTGTGACCATCAAAGTGATTTTAAATTTAAAGTACTACATTTTACTGATAACCGACGTGAGCTAAATGCATTTGAAAATGCTCGAAATTTTAAAACGAAATGTTGACTCAGATGTTAATCTTTTAAATGAATGCTTGTTTCCCGCCAATTCCACTATCCTTTCCTTTTGTGTTGACCATTCCCGTCCCTCTCACCCCACCATCCTTCTCCCCTCCCCCCTTCTTACCACTGACTGATAATATTTTAGGGATTGCGGTACATTTTCGTATCACCTGATGATGACGCTCAGCCGTCGAAACCCGGGTCGTGGTGGTGTGTGTTTTTCTGTGGTTTGTAAAAGTTTTCCTCGCACTTTAATAAATTGGCTACAGTCTAGTTAATGCCATTCGCCATCGTTTTAGCTGAAGTAAGTTCTTCATCGGGTTTCCGTCCTGGTTATGGGCTCCAGCTTCATCTTCAACGACGTTTATACGAAAGACTTTTTCATTGTCGGTTGTTGGCCATTGTCAGAGGCCCTGATGACCATAAAAAAGTCTTCCATCGAACCGTTGGAGAAGATGAAGATGGAGCCCATAACCTGGACGGAAACCCAATGAAGAATTTACTTCAATTATTCGCCGGGAGAAAATTAAATCCTACACGTCGTTTTGGCTGCCTGAACAATAGGTAATGGCCATGGTTAGAATATCCTTATTTTTTGCATGCAATTTAGAACTCATGTCAAATCTTATTTCTTCTCTGCCAAAATTACAACATCATCAGGAAATCGTGTGCTGATTGCTTTTCCATACACTTGCCTTCCTATTTTTAAGTTTTCCATGATCCCTTTATTCACTTCTTCACCTTGAATATCGAACATCATGATTGGCTATACCAAGCTTTATCGTACTCCTTTCCTTCTTCCGTATTCGAGCCGCTTTTATTATCCGCCAAATGTTCATCAAACAGTCTTATTATTTCTCTTCTCTCCCGACTGCCAATTCCTGTTTTTTTATTTGTCCTTGATTTAATTTTAAGATCTTTGACAACGATGACTGAATTCCTCCTCTCATTCAAATTTCACTTCTGCCTCCGGAGGAACCCAAGCCGAACGGAGCCTGAGATACCTCTCCAATCAAGGTCACTCTCGCTCCTGAGTCATTCGAGTGTGATGGACACATCGCCACGTCCAGGAAACACCACTATGCCTCACTCTGTGGGCTCCGCTGTAACTGTGACTACTTCCTGCTTCATTCCTGGAAAATACGGCGATCTAGCTAGTGGTTAAAAGACGAACTATTCCTTGAATCCAATGCGTTGACTGCTACTAATCCGTTTGGTGATCGATAATTCACCGAGTCTCTCGCAGGAAACATATTCTACTTAGTATATTGCATCAAAACTTTTTCCATGAAGTCTACCTTAAAGTGGATAAGGGAGCTGGGCAATATGAACAGCGGAAATTAAAGTAGGGTGATGAGACCAGCGTGCATATTGATATATCTATATTTATTGAGATTTCTAATTTTATCATTTTCCTACGAAATTATCTTGGTGGCCTTTCGAGGTTGGATACCATATGCCTATATCTTGTCTCATTCATGCACCAAAATATTTGAGTTCAATGGAAAAAATCGTAATAACTTGATAAAATGCCAGCTAGTGACATTAACTGTTAGTAGATTCTATTAATCAACACACATACATTTTTCTCTCCGTTTTCAGTTTCTGGCGAAGAAATAAAGACCTTCCCTGCTTAAGACTTGAAAAACCCAAGAAACGATAGCAATCTGATAGATAGAAAGTATGGTCGGAAATTAAAACAGGGAGAATTGTTGTATGTGTACCACTATATGGTGAGCTATTTAATAAACAATGGAAATTAGTATATATAAGCTCTTTAAAGATCTGCTAACTTGATTTATGTTATTGTTGAAATATATGCATGAAATAATGTTCCCTGAACATTGTATTGCGAAAATTAGTAAACTTTCATCGATGTTACTTTTTCGTTTATCAGGAATCAAAGTGGCATTTACATGTTGACATTAGAAAGAAGAGAGATCAAATTATAAATAGTTTTTTTAAATGCAAATAAGCCATAATCGGCTCTCTTGTGACAGTTTCAACGAAAATATTCCTGAGCATTGCCCTGCCAATAAAATTTATGAAAATAAAATATATTTACGGAGAAAAATTTTACTATTATTTTTTAAAGTTAGCTACCGAATGGAGACTTTTCAATAAGATGGAGATTTCTCAAAAATGTAGTAAATATTTAAAAATAAAGTATAGTCGGTAACATTGCAACGAACGATTGTAACGAAAGTCATGACAAAAATTCCATACCTATACTGTGGGTGGAGTAAAAATAAAATCTTCAGATACAGTAAAATATCTTGGAATTACCTTAACTTCTGATATATCATGGGGATTACACATACAGAACATATGTGGCGCAGCATTAAAGAAACTAGGTTTTGTCATTAAAGAAACTAGGTTTTGTTATTAAAGAAACTAGGTTTTGCTTAGACTGCTTGAGAAATTCAGAACTGATATTTTTCAGAGCAATATACAGAATATTATCATGACTCCTCACTACATCTCTAGGTCTGACCAATGCGATAAAATAAGAGAAATATATTGCCGAACAAATAGGAACAAAAACTCGTTCTTTCCGCGCATGATAAGCGACCACAATAAAAACTGATCTCTAAACACACTCCTTTAATACATATCACCATTTTATCTCAAAAAAACTTACACCTTCACACGTCTGGTGACCTAACACCCCCTGCCACACGCCCTTGCGGCGGCTCGCTGATATTATGTAGATTTAGATTGCGGTTGAAGCGCTCCCATGTTATGACGTGGGATGATGACGCCATAGGAGCCCATGATGAGTTGAAAACGCGGTACGCGCCATTTAGCTACCAGTAAGACCTAGGACAGGGGTGGAGAACCTACGGCACGCGTGCCCAAAGTGGCACGCACGCCCAAGTTTCGCAACCTCTGACCTAGGGGTAGAGTGATTACAACATTGAGACTTCAGTAATTGTAAAGTATCCGAATCTCAGTCTCAAATAAGGACGACTTGATTTTCCGCAGTGAAAACCGTGATATTTTAAAGATAAAGTTAATGAAAGGTAATAGGACGACATTGACGACGAAGGCGTCGGAGTCACACAACTGCTGGAACCCAGAGGAGTCACCTCCCGTGTGAAACACCCGACCATTCGACCGCCATGCTCCTGAGTGTTAGGCAAATGTGTATTTTTAAAGGTCGCTATTAGATAACGTTACATCTTATTGTACAAACGAATGCATGTACTCTTTCATAAGGATATTGTACCGTGTAAAGTGACAAAATTGTATGATGGTTTGAAATACTGAACGGGAAATATAACCTGCTCTAATTCCATTCATTTTCTTGGGCATTCTATGATACATTCGCATGAGCAATAAATTGTACTGTGTAAAGCGGTCTTAGGAAAGAAAATCGCTATTTTTCAAACTTTGAAGCAAATACGCTACCGCAAAACGTTTTCCGATCGAGCCCAAATTTTTTACCCTTTATTTATATCGGATTGGAACTTAGAATCGAAAAAGTCGGCGAACACTTGGACAAGACTCAATTTTGTAATCATCCTAGCCTAGGGGCTCTTGACGTTAGCCTTTAGAGACGGTAAGCGATCTCCACTTACTGAAATCAGTCCCATCTATACCTCCTCTTGAATGTCAACGGTTTAGAGGCTGCGGAATTAACAATAAATAAAAACTTTCCCAGTGCTGCTTCAACCCAAGGGGTGTTTGAAACTACTAGGAATGACTCCGAAAGCATAACTAAGGAGTCACGCGGTACAATCACGAAGGGTTCGAGATATAGAAGAATTCAAAGCACTCGAGAAAATCTCACGCAGTCTTCTCCATTGAGTTTTTTCTCATGGCAATACTGTTTACGTCGTTGATTATGGCGATGAGAGATGCAAAGAAACAGCATATCAGACACTTAAGCTATCCTTTCGAGTGGGCAAAACTCACAAATTCTTCACAAATTCGCTGTTATATCACGTGACTCCTTAGATACGTTCTCGGAATCAGTCGAGCGGTTTCAAACTCAACGCCCTAGACTGGACTCGAACCCGCGATCCCCGCGTACTTAAAACCTCCGAACACGTTCAACTCCCAAAGCCATGGTTCACCCTGCTCAACATGGAGAGAGCCAGTGGCAGTGAAAAATCAAATCTAATGAAAACTTGCGTGGTGTTCAGAGAACAGAGTAACAAAGAATGGAATGAAGAGTGTTTGAGAAGAGGTTCCGAGTAAGGATAAAGTTATTAAATGTGCAGGACTATAATGAGAGTGGGTGAAAATCGAGGCCTTAAGAAACGATCACCGAGTGAGAGATATGTAAGAATTACATAACAAACGGGGTCCAAGAACAAGTGATTTGTAATGTTGTGGAAAGAAAGAAGTTGAAAATAGACAAAAAACGAGTTCGCAAAATCTTATGGCATACGGTTGTTCAGAGGGTCCCCTACCTCTTCACTTATAATAATAATAATAAATATTTATTCCACTCCAAAAAGAAATACAAAAATAATGAATTAAACAGAAGAGAGAAATTAGGCACCCCTGATGGAAAGTTCCTGTGATGGGGTTGCTATTTCTTGGATATGGCGTTTATCGGCAGTTACATGAAAATATAACAAAATAAAATATACAGGGGGCTATTCAACAAAACATACAAGTAGTGTCCTGAAAACAATATGAAAATATTCGCTTATCACACAGATGTTAAAATTCATCTTTTGTAGTATATATCTCAGTTGATTACAATTAATAGAATACAATGCATTTGGAGCAACTCTACATAAACTATATGGAATCCGTGAACATGGTCAATAGAAACCTTATTGAAGAGGCTTAAGCTATAGTTTTGAATAATATTTCAACATCTTTTTGTAAAAATAACTAATTTAACAGTTTCTTTGTAAACAACTTTTGGTTGTTACAACAGTACAACTCTTGTGGTGACTGCATAAAAACTTTTGGTGCTACATAATTATAAAAACGTTTATAGACATCAACATTAGGTTTCGGAATCATAAAACTATGTTTTTTTTCTCAGCTTAGTAGTGATAGGCCAAGGTTTATTGTTGTGCCCTCCGCGAACATAGAACATTTTTCAAACTTTGTACACATATAAGTGCCTAACTGGAAGAATTTTTAGCCTTAAAAACAATGGATACGAAGACTCCATCCGAGGAGTACGTAGAATCACCCGTAGGACTTAGTTTTAGGCAATTCTTATGGGCTGAATATTTGTGAAATAACAGCCTCCCCAACAGGATATGCCATAATGTAGTGTTGAATTAACAAGGGCAACTTCTCTCGCTACTCCACCTCCTTCCAAACCCTCGCCCCCATCCTCCCTGGGCTCTCTTCCCACCCCTCCAACACCCCCTTCCACATTCCCACTCCTGCTATCCCAACTTACCCTCACTTTGTGAATATATTCTCCTCTCGTTTGGTTATTTATGCCAAATGATGATGTAGCACATCGGAACCTAGGTCGAATAAAAATTTATGTATGCGGAAAATTGCCTTTACTCTTCCAGATAGATGGGGTTGTGAGATGGGGAATGGGGGGAGCCAGGCAAATTGCTCGCAGGAAAGTCGAAAGTAAACAGAGGCCCAAATTATTCCTCATCTTCAAATAACCACGGAACTAGCCGCGCAGTTGCTTCAACGGAGTCACCCGCTAGTGATCACACAATTGTGTGATCGTGTGATCACCAGCGGATGACTCCGTTGAAGTAACCGCGCGGCTAGTTCCGTGGTTCTTTGAAAATGTTATAAGTACCTAAACACCTTTGTGTTTTAAGTTGGGCTTTACTCCGTGGACTGTGGCGCATAGCGCTCGCATACGGGTACCTCTGGCATCTTATGCACGGTGCCTATGAGGACATCTTGCTCCTTAAAGCCCCCATGAGATTCACAGTGGACGAGGACACCTGGGTAGCTTAACTGGTTAGAGCACTCGGCGCGAAATCGAGGGATCTGGCTTCGATTCCCAGTCCAGGCGAATGATTTTTCCACTGTGAATATCACATTATTCCTCATTTACTCATAATGAATGTATTCAGCGAATAAGCATTTTCAGTTCCAGTTTTATCCCCTGAGAATGAGTCCTAAGCCTTGGCAAGGATTTGCAGGAAGGGCGGTCATTTTTACACCCAGGCAGTTAACCAATTGCGCAAAGGGTGAAGGAGTGAATGTTAGATAGGACGATTTGTTGATATGAAAAACGCATGCTCAGAGATAAATAGGTGCAGCACTGGACAAGGAAAAGTCGTTCTTGGCTCGGAAATAAAATTAGTCACAGCAACAAGAAATAGATGGACCACATCTACTTGAAAAAATCAACTCATATAAACAATCGGCGGTCAGCGTGGAGCTTTGCCGGTTCTCCCCACCCCTCGGGCTAATGCCGGAACGCATGCCATTCCGGACGAAATGAAATGATACGACACTAACGGAAGATAAAGTTATTTAATATTGAACATTTTGTGTTGTTCTTTATGTTTCAATCTGCAACAGTTTGAAATATTTTAAATTAATCTAATAAGGCCCCGAAGAGCAGATTTCCCACATAAGGTTCCCCTTACTTGATAAATACAGTAATTATTGTAAATACTGAAACTATATATGTAGTACATCGTATCATGAGTAAACGAACAATTTGACTTGGAAAGGATAAAACGTAATCAGGGCGTAAGAAGGGAAAACGATCAAGTAGATCAAGGCGGAGATAAGGAAACAACATTGGAACTAGAAGTAAATTTGGTCTACGTTATGGTAAGATGTATCTCGATGAGTTTACTGCAAGTTAACATATTCGTCACCGCAGTGCTCTCCTAGTCGACCTAACAATTGACGGAGACACCTTCCAGGGCGTAAGTAACTTTAATTACCTTGGTACGTTACTAACCAGTGACAATAACCTGAAAAGATGCATCCAGGATGGAATTGAGGCTGGAAACAGAGCCCACTTTGCAAATATAAAATTATTCAGGAATATATTAATAAGTAGAACTCTGAAGATGAAACTTTACATGACACTAGTGCGGCCAGTGGTGACATATGGATCAGAAACCTGGACAATGACTCTGGCAGACGAGAGAACACTCTGTACCTTTGAAAGACAGATCCTCCGTAGAATATATGGTCCAGTATGCGACCAAGGAGAATGGAGGATAAGGTATGATGAAGAAATAGATCAGTTGATTGCAGGGAAAAATATAGTAAGGTTAATTAAGTCCCAGAGAAAACGCTGGTTAGGTCACATAGAGAGAATGCCAGGAGAGGAAATCCCAAAACGCATGCTAAAAGGAAGGCTGTACAAAAGAAGAAGACAGGGATGTCCTAAAAATAGATGGATGGATCAAGTGCAGTACGACCTTAGAAAGACGGGAATTCGTGGATGGCGAGACAGAACCTCCAACGGAAATGACTGGAGGGCAATAGTGCAGCAGGCTAAGACCCACACAGGGCTGTAGAGCCACTAAGAAGAAGAAGAAGTGCTCTCCTAGTTTTTGGTTTGACCGCGCTCTGTTCTCCTAATTGTTTCTTGATCTGCGCCTGGCGGTCGCGGGAACGAGCAAGGTTATGTTTTGAGCTATAAACGAGTACTGAATGCTTGCTAAGGAATAACCCCGTGCCACAGACGATAATAATAGGCTTAACAGTACTTCATGGATGTAGATGAGTCAAAGGACTATGATAACGATTTACAGGCCGATTTAATTGATGAAATTGGGAATACAGAGTGAATTCTTTCACGTATTTCCCTGACGCTTGCATGCGCAACTGATCTATGAGGTGACCCCCAAATGAGGTACATTTGAGGACCTATTTTCATTTAATGACGTCAACAAACGCTCTTTCATAACTACGAAGACAGAATTTTAATCCGCGAGAACACACGATTAATGTGTCTTCTCCAAAGAGTACTCATGAGGAGGTAACAAGTCCGAAAGACGCGACTTACGAATCAGATTTTTTCAGGGAAAGTACCAAATTTCAAATCAGATTCAAATTGCAATTTTTATGGAACAGGTGATTCCAGGGAGTGAGCAGTATCAAATGGACCCATCACAGATAATCTTGTTTACAGACAGCCAAGGCATCACTTGGACCAGGGACTCCGAATGCTGTGAATTCGATATTTTGTGATGATGCGAAATTTAAATGAAATGTATGTATCCATACGGATACGTACACTTCATTAAAAACAAAAACACATCGGAAGAGAAGAGGATGCGCATTTCTCAAGTCAGGTCACAAGTAGGATGGCATTCACAGCATCCGGAGTACCTATTCCAAGTAATGCCCTGGCTATCGCGGATTTCTCCGGCCGCCTAATCATTTGCGGTTCATTGGTAAGCCCGTGTGTTAGAACGGCTGTGGTCAAGACAGCATGAGTGATGAAGAATCGCATAACGTCGGAAAACTGCTTTAACAACACATAACATTACAAACGAGGCTTGTGATTAAAGTTGAAGGACACAAACTCGAGCAAGTAGAGCAATTTAATTACTTAGGTAGTACGCTAGAAGAAAATGGACGTAGTAGCAAAGACATACAGAAGAGAATACCGCTGGCGTTTAGTCATAGAAGTGAGCTGATGACGGGGATCTTGGGTAAGGATGTGAAAAAGAGGCTGGTGAATGGAGCGTAAGTGATATTGAGCGTAGCGTTGTAAGTGGCAGAAACGTGGACCCTGAGAAAGGAGGATGAGAATAGGCTGCAGGCATTTGAGATGTGGATGTGTAGAAGGATGGAAGGTGAGGTGGACGGAGAGGAGGACTAACGAGGAAGTGCTTGTGATTGTGGGCGAGGAAAGGAAACTTCTTAATGAAATTCGAGACCGGCATAGTAGGTGGCTGGAGGATGTAATAAGGGGTGAGGGACTGCAGAAGAGTGTGATAGAGGGAAGGATGTTGGGCAAGCGAGGGAGAGGAAGGAGGATAGGTTTCATGGGCAGGATGAAGAAGGGAAGATCGTATGCTGAGGCGAAAAAGGATATTATACATAGAGATAGCCCCCTGAAAAAGTAGAAAATTGGAGGAGATTCTCTGACATTCAATAAAACCTACCTTATCCGGTAGAACACTAAAAGAAATCATTACAAAAGCGAAAATGAATGACAGTTTCACTCTGTAATAGTCGGTGGGGATCACTTACCCGACAGCGTTCCAACTTCTGGTTCGACATTTTCTGGTCAGTCGTGGCTCAACTCTCAATGCGGTAGGACGGCTCCTTTTTCTGATGCTCCGGAGCAACTACAGGTTCGTCAGTTCTTCAGTCCATCATCGATCACCTTCAAATGAAATAGGATGGGTCCATTTGATACTACTCACTCCCTAGAATTACCAGTCCCATAAAAATTACGGTTCCAATCTCATTTTAATGAGTGAACGATTCTCGTATCATATTCGATATTTAACCTCCCGTCAATGGTAGGTTTTTGGACAGTCCTAATCCTAATCTAAATATTTCTAGGTCACCTCACTTACCCTCACAGTACTTGCTCTCGAACCCTTTGTCTTTCCTTATGTCGTCCAGACCTCCAATTCTCTTCCTTCCCTTTCCGTCAGAATAGCAGTCGATAGCAACATGAACTCGCCTTGCAGCAGGTCGTGATAGCTCTAGCTGAAGTTCCTGGCGCTGTGCAATTGAATGATTTTCAGACGGTGGCTACTGAACTTTGAGAGTCCTGCAGAACGAGGGAGGGAACCTTCCTCCCTTGTTTTGTGGAGCCTTTCTACACAGCACAAGCGAGTCGAGAATTGGGATGAATCACACCTACCTGCCGTCCTGTTTTGACTCATCCACCAGTAACACCCCAAGATAGGGTCCCCATTTTCCTCGGCGGTGGGCGATTTTAACCACTTGCGTAATTGCCTTGTTTTACAAATAATTTCCTGAAGGAGTTTGTTTCCCCTGCTTGGCTCCCTCCCACGTTGCCCCCCTCTGTCCTTTCCCTTCACCACCTCCACTTTACCCTCCCCCTCCCTTATCGCGCAGATCTGCGCCAAGAACTTATGTGGGAGCTGAAATTTTTATCAGTGCAGATCCGGCTTCTCCTAATCTCCGCCACCAACTAATTTACCTCTCCCATCAAATCCGGCTGGTCCTTACCCTTTCGTCTTGCTCGATGCCCAGCTTACCCTCTCCATTCTTCTCCCAACCCCACTCAAATGTCACTAGTTACGTGTGCTGGACGGATATCTTTAAGTTGAATGGGAGTTCTACATGTGGCCGCAAAGGGAGGCATACTCGTCAGATCGTCGACTGTTGTATTGGCCCGCATCAGACGCTTATTTGTGAAGGAAAAGAGGACTGCTTGACAGCTGTTCAAGTTACATGTATCCCACAACTTGCGTCATCGTCACAGAAAAAGTCCCGAGGTAACGCACGTAATGTATGATCAGTAACGCTCTGCATTTCCTAGTACAGAACTTTAATGATCAGGGCTGTCGTCTGCTAAATACGTTTGACCAGGATTGGAATTCGATTTCATTACTCTCGAAACTTCGCGTTCCCCTTTCCTCTTGCATGTACTATCTACTTCCGAAATGGCCCAAGAAATTCCGTTAAACAAATGCACCGCTCCACCTCGACTAGCTCTACATACAATTAGCCGGAGCTATTAGCGACAGGACCTCAGGAAGTGACGAAGGATGGATAACCTTATTAATGAGGGACGTTAAAATTTTTTAAGTTAGGAATATACCGATGTGTTCGGGCAATGTAGAGTGTAATAGCGACTGCGATGTAACAGCCGATGTAAATAAAATCAGCGAGTTCAGCCGACGAGACTTGGGAAAATTCATTTAGAAAAAAACATTTAGAAAAGACAATTAGGCAAAAGAGCACTAGGTATTTTTCCTGATGGATTTTTACTTGGTAATACTAGTTTTAGCGCCAAAGCGTCATCTTCAGAGCCTGCGGATGATGCCTGTGCGTTGAAACTAGTCGCACCAAATAAGGGCCCTGAGGAAAAATACCTAGTGATCTATTTTATCATTGAGAGCCGATACTGAAAAATATTAGCTGTGCATACTTCTAAAAGCATTTAAACTCACATTTTGGTTTATATGCTACTAAATATTTAATCCAAATATTTTTCCAACTGACAACTAAATGAATTTATCATTATGCACAGAAAACAAATATAACTTTTTCCTTCAGTAGTAACCCTTTTCAAAAATGAATTTCAATTTTTTTGGGGGCAAGGGATGCCAAACACATGAATCCCCCTATCTTCCTATGCTTGAGGTTATGCAGGGGTACTTGGGAGAGCACCAGTCTTTGTGACAGGGAAAAAATCTGTTTATTTACTTCATAGTCTTCTGCACATGAGGATAATTCTTCTCAATAGGTTTGGTAAATATAACAGTTGGGTATTCTATGACCTAATCAGTTGGTTTTGATCAGTTCTTACAAAAACTTCCAATGTTTAAGACTTTGCTACTCGTAGCTTTACTTGCCAGCCATAAATTTTCCCTTATCTCCTTCCTCATCATGCTTAAAATTCTATTCTCATCCCTGCTTACATATCATTCTTCCCTCAATGATTCTCTCTTTCATCACTACATTCACTTTGGCTCCCTTCACCAAACTCCCAATGATACTATTGCCATAACATTCATTTACATTCTGTGCATTCTTTTATTCCATGAGGTATGACATACTGAAAGCAGTAGATTTTCCTTATTAAGAGCTTGAATTGTGAATAATAATAATAATAACTTTTATTTGCCCCGCCGACTGTGTTACAAAGTTTGCACACAATATAAGGGAAGGCTAAATGGAACCATTTTCTCAAGACCTTAATGCTAAGATAGGGCAACGTCTTTGTCAAAGACTGGATTCAAAGTCAAGGTCACATTTTACAAAGTCACAGATTACTACAATACTTAAACCACATACTGAAAGCAGTAGATTTTTCTCAGTAAGAGCTTGAATTGTGAAGGCTTGATGTAACCATTTTCTCAAGACCTTAATTCTTAGATAGGGCAACATCTTTGTCGAAGACTGGATTCCAAGTCAAGGTCACATATTACTACAATACTTAAACCACACACAATGAAGAATAACATAATGTCGGCATACTGGTTTAACAACACGTAATATTACAAAAGCAAAATGTTAGACAGTATATCTCAGTGATATGTGGTAAGGATAATTACCTGAAAGAGTTGTAACGTCTGGTTTGACATTTTCTACAGTTTGTCATGGAACATCTCTCAAGACACAAAATGAATGATCTTACATGGAGTGAACAGAATTATGCATCAGGTGCATTCAAGAAGTCTAGAAAGCCAAGTAAAGAGGGAAGGGAAAGACTAAGTTGGGCTGCATCACCTTCCCTGTAAATGGACCAGTCTGTTCACCTGTCCGAAGTCCACCACCTGAACACAGCAGTAGCGTCATTCTCCACACCACTCCCCATTGGATGAGCAAGGACTGCGCAAGTTTTAATTTCAGGCCACTCGAAAGGTAAGCCCTTTGGCCAAGTTGCCAATACTTCTGAACATTGGTTTAGCAGTATAACACATGTCATTTCATTGTAAGTTGGACAAGAAAGGAGTTGATCATTAAGGAAAGCATTAGTGACAATGCTGTAGAATTAGAGTAAAACTAAACAATTTTTTGAAACACTTTTGAGGGGAGGAAATGAAAAAAGAGTAAATCTTACGAAAATGTAAATTGGGGAAAATCTTAAGTTGCCGTAAATTGAAGCAAAATCATTGCCGAATGTTTCATAATTTAATTTTGAAAAGTTAACACCTAAATCTCATGGCTGCAGCTGGCTGGTATTATTGGTAAGGAAAAATGCTAATTTATATTATCTTGATTTCAAGTTAACAGGGTGTACAGGGATTAACCAGCAACAGAAGAATTTCTCTGTTTTTAACCCAAGTAGTTGCATCAAGGGCATTAATTTGTCTTTCAAAAATACTGGGTGTCATCCCAGTCTCTGTTTTGCCATCATAGTAATTAGACAAAGTCTATGTACATTTTTCAATGCAGATTTCAAGATATTCTGAAAACAATGGGCTTCAGTCTCCCACTGCCACCTGTATCAGGTCTTCTCAAAACATTGAATCTAGCTTTGCTGTAGCAAAAATAAGTGAGTCTCCAATGGCTGTAAAAGATGGCACCACTCGTCAAACATGCAACAAACAACACTGTGTTGGTTTGCGGGAATGGGGATTCCACAGCAGAGACCAACCACAGCCTCTCCACCAGAATACCCTCCTGTGATGGTTTACGGGAATGTTACTTCCTCGCCAGTGACCACCACAGACACACAACCCAATTGGGATCCTTTTCAAGGGCTAATGGGACCCTACTAAGGAAGCTTGGTTATTACCACAATCACACTCACAAGCACTCAAATCACTCACTCACACACACAGACAGGCCCAACTCCTAGGAGAAATTGCTCAAAAAGAGCGTGGTAAAAATATAAACACAAAAACAAATGAGGGTGAGCGTCAGATACGCGTATTTCGGCCACAAGGTGGTCCTCTTCAGCGAGCTGAAGGGAAAAGCACTTGCAACACAAGGTTGTAAGTCACAGGGGGGTTACTTTGAAAATGAGCAAGTAGATTTGGAAGACTGAATAAATATTTTTTCAGTAGAGCGTTTTATTATTATTTTTTGAACAGCCCTCGCAGATAGAAAGTTGGAACATGTTAAATGTGCTCACCAACATCTTCCTCCAGGTCAATAGTTGTTAATTATCAAATATTCTAAAATAAGAAAGTGGAAGATGCAGGATAAGATCCATTTCGAGAATACAAAAATTCTAGGAACCTCAAGAAAAATCATAAATTGTTGTAAATCAAGGGGAAACATAAATCCTGGGTATGTAGAGGCGAAGTTTCAACGTAGTTTATGGTACCATATTTTACCTCAAGAGCTTCAACTTCATAATCTGCAAGATTCGACAAATCTACCATTAAAACTTGGTTGAGTTTCTTGACCACAAACCTCATTATGACATAAGATGTATCAATAAAGCACCAATACTGTGTTTTCATTTTGATAATAGAAGTTGCTTTAGTTATTCCAGCCATAACACGATCCCATTAATAAAGAATTTAACAGCTGATTCTGATTAGTGGTTTAGGTATTTTCACAGAAGAGAATTTGGTAGTACCAGGAGGTAGATAGAATTTCGATTTAAGTCAGATATAACAATGGCTGGCTTATGTTTACAGTAAGATGAGAGTGCCATGAAGAGGTATGATAAATAAAGCACTGGAGATGGATATAAAAGGAATAAATACTGAGTGTAGCACAGAAGAAGCACTAGGCTTGTCAGGGTCCTTAAGAGAGTTGCTAAAAGAAATAACAAGGTGGCTACTGATATCCAATTTTCAAATTACCTGACCTTTCCCTGATGGATTTACCAATTTCCCTGACCAATCGCCAAAAGGTCACCAAGAATGGAATATTTTTTTCTGCTGAATTAAATTTTTTACGGCAGGTTTAAATTTTATAAACATCATCTCATATTTTTAGTACTGCAAGCATGTATTTACTATAAGCTAGTGTGCTCCAGCTACTTCCCACCTAAGTTTTGGAAGTTAAAAAAAAACGTGAGGTAAAATTTTCTGAACTACATTCCTTGTGATGAGCGTAATACATAGTGATCATGATTTTTAACACAACTAGGCAAATATTGCAATAAGAATAAACAAAAGGGATACACTATACATCTGATTTACAACTAAATAACTTAGATTCACAACTGAATACTCCACGAATTGATGGTGCTTTTACCATGCACGTCAGCGACGGACGTTAGTTTTAGTTGGTGAAGCAAAGGGCGGGAAAAACTGGCTGATAAATGTTACGGTAGAAAAATAACGAGGATTCCTATTCTAGTTTCCCCCCGACTGATACAAGAATTCCCTGACTTTTCCAGAAGTTCAAAATCCCCTGACAATTCCAGGTTTTCCCAGTTTTCCCTGTCGATCGCTACCCTGAATAAAGAAGCAGAATATGAGAAAGAAGTTATTTCAGGCATTGGGGTACTCAAGGTTAGCACTGCCATTTTGAAGGACTGAAATCTCTCTCTAAATTCTACCTTATCTGTTTCTGAGATTTCTTGATGCTGATCTATGTACAGGTTCATAAATTAACAGGAGCAAAGAATCATCTTCCTCAGTCGTGTAATCAGATGCAACTAATTTATAAAAAAAGGGCTTTAAAGAAAAAATTATGATGCTTCAATAATTCTGGCTATTTCGCAAAAATAAATGATTGGAGAAACTATCCATCCAATCCCAATGAGGTTACTACACTGAGTTCCTTAATTTTGTAATATAATTAAAAATGATGAAGACATTCCATAATTTTATAGCTCAGAATAACCCCTAATATCATTAATTTCCAGATTTTTCACATCCATGGGAACAAAAAGCAGCACTAAACATGGACACTACCACATGACATTAGTAAAGCAAAATTAATGACTGATGTTTGAAAATTCATGTATTTAAATTCCAACTGACCATATCCATAGCTTGAAAACAAGTCTTGAGCAAACAAATACCTTAAAAACAATTATGAGACCACTTTGGCAGAACATCGGTTTAAAACAACAATAAAGAGCCCAAGAATAAAAAAAAACAAGTAGTTGCACTTGCAAATTATTAATGTTCCCAAAGCATCTCTTCACACGGAAAACACACAATTATCACAGCACACCAATTGCATCACCTTTGCGTAAATTACTTTGCAATTCGACAGCAAATGCTTACTTTCACTCAAGAAGATCAAAAACCACTGGGGAGACATTGCATTTCCACACAACAGAAAGTTGAAGACACACATTAGCAAAAGTTAAGTTTCAAATGGGATCCAACTTCTGATGCAGGTGAAAATTTTGATGCTAAGACATAATGACCCGTTTTTTTTTGAGCAACTTCATGAAACACAAGCAATTGTTACCATGAGATTAACAAAAACGAAACTATCACTTCAAATGGGTGGCACCTACTCACAGTGTACATTCCACCTATGTAGTGATCAGGGAAAAATACCAAAGAATGACAACAAACCAAGCTTCAAGAATGAAGTCCTCCTTCTCCTGGCTTAAAAATCAGGAAAAGGAAATGACAATTGGAGAATTTTGCAATACATGAATGAGTCTCCAGATATTAAAATTCCTGATCGAGAGAATATTTTACAGACCTAAACTAAAACTATCTCTGAATTCAAAAGTTTCAACTAAAACTCAGGACTTAATACAAAATGCTGATTCTTATGACGAAGGCAGCTGGACCATTATGAACCAATTTATTTCTTACAACACCCTTGTTTACATATGGCACATTGGTCTCATTTACATTATCCAATCCTCTCATTGTACTTATAGAATATGACCTGATGTACATCCTAAAATGTTTTGTATGCATTGAAAACTATGCTTTACTTTTTGGCATCAGATATGTATTACTTAATACTGGGAACTCATAAGCAGTATCCATTCTTCAACTTGCTGAAGGTTCCACCACAATGAATAGCCCATCAAGAGCCGATTTTGATAAAATAATATAACTTCTCAGTTTACTGGAAAATGCTAACAAATAAATATTACTGAGTACTGAATTAATAACAAAGTCACATGTCACTCAGATGTATTATTCCATGGAAAGTAAAATTAACAAAAATTTAAAATCTTATTTCTCACTTTTTACAACATCTCCAAGCTATAACTTGTATAAATATCAAGCTTTAAAAATGAATTAGGTGAAGGAACAGATTGAATTTTCCAAGCATAAGACCTGGCAACACTCATCCAGCAATTAAATTACTGCCTGACAATAAATAGAAAATGTTTCTCTTAATATCACAACATTGGTGACAGTTTATTCATTCATTTTCAAATATTTTTGTCTAGCCTTCTGTGCCTCTTGAGCCTCGTAGACATCCCCAATACCTAGAGCTGACTTGTGGAGGTAGAATATAGCCAATACCCACTTACAGCAACAGAATAAATAAGTGGCTAAGGCCAGGTTACTCACAAGAAATCACAGTTTAACTGCACTCATTTGGCAGCCCACTGAACATGTTTTGTACCATTCCACAAAACATTTGGCAATGTCTATACCTTGTAATTGGTCCACACAAAGTTTAAAAAATAAACAGCATGGGCACATTTCCACCAAGATTAGGTTTTTCACAGTCCCCCTCTTCACTCTGACAACAGAGTCTCACTGAGGAACAAATAAAGTTAAGTCGACCGATAAATTTCTTCAAAGAGCACCACTAGTTGAAGTGAAACTTGAATTGGAACGGACTGCCTCCTTGATGAAATTGGTGAAAGTGCTGGAATGGATTGAAGCCATGTGCACCACCATACTGGTTCCCCGACTCTGGATCCAAAGGATCTTCACCATTGTCAAATCTCTGCCTCTTTTCAGGATCTGTTAACACTTCTTTGGCTGCCGCTATGTCAATGAATCTCTTCTCTGCAATTTTCTTCTCATCTCCTTGGAAGTTATCAGGATGCCACTTCTGCGCTGCTTTCCTAAAAAAAAATCAGATAATGAACAGAATGGCTTTCAGCCAAAAAAGTATTGTGCCTTAAAACAAGCAGCATCAAGAAATAACCTTCTACAATATTTTATAGCTAACTTGCCTTTTAGCATAACACCACTTTTTTCACAATTACTTTTTACATCACTTGATCTTTTCAGTACTACCCTCATCAAGCACATGCACTAAAGATGCAGCAATGATACCATATTTATACTTAAATGTATGGTAATAAGATATCGTAAAAAGTAAAAATACTCCTATTTCCTCTCATTCCACGAATTTCTTTCACATTCATCAGCCTTGATTACCAAGTAACATTGGTTGTCTTTTTTCAGTGTAGTTTTTGACCTGACCAGCAGAAAAATTAGCATGATGTGATTTCATCGTGGGTTGCATTGGGAACTTTCAGCACCATTGTTGTTGGGCTTTGACATCCGTACCGTAGTGGCGCATCAATATCCTAAACGTGATCTATTTAAGAGCAAAGATTGATTTGTTTTCCCACAGTCCATTGCACATCTTCAATTCTTTTCCATTTTAATCCTTATGGAACAAATTTACTTATTATACCTAAATGCAGTCTGGATTTAAAATAATGCTATGAAAATATTGTCAATGACTCACATTTCCCCTCACATCATGAATTTCCCTTGTATTGAACGGATAGAAATAAAAAATTTTCAGGGTTTTCTTTTTTCGATGTTTTTAAAAGTATTTTCCATACATAGATCACCATCTAATCGAGGTCTATATTAATAGAGCTGCTATTTTGCTCCAGTTAAGCCACACCATGAATATGCTGTAAGCATTTTGGACCATGGCCAGAAAGATTAAACCCTAAATATGAACAGAATATATACAAAGGAGGACAGTATTATTCGTTAAAAACTGCTAGGAGCAAACAAAGACTTTCACAGCATTTAGCAGGATTAGTTCGGGAGCCACCACAGACTAGCGGGCAACCCCCAGTTCTAAGATCACTTAAGTAATCCAGAACTGGTGCTTTACACTGAGACACAGAGAATATCATTTTGACACCGCACTACATCTCATGGCCTTACAGAAGCAATAAAATAGGCGAGACATCTTGCTGAACACATGTGTCAAACAATTTTATCTTTCTAAGCAAAATAAGTGACCATAATAAAAACCAAGCTCCACTCAAAAATCCATACACTTCACCATTTCACATACATATTCCACATTGACCAGTGTCTAATCTTAGTGGAAACTTCAGACTGAGAGTCCGATTAGATTTCCATTAGTGCTAGCTCAGCTTTAAGATTTACTCTAGCTCTTTCGTAGAAAAATCTCGGGGATTAAAAGACAAAGTCTAGGGTTGACTCCCTCTCCTTGCCAGTAAAACCAGACACACATTCAGTGTTGGGTCTTCAAAGAAATTAGTCTGATAAGTAGGTGAGGAGTTGCATTGATGAAATCACTTTCATGCAAACTTTATTAGTAAGGGGTTGAGAATACAACTTATCATGTTTGCATTTACTCTTACTGTTTTCCTACACACTTGTGCTAAATTTCATAATTGAATTTTTAAGCAAGTTATTATTCATTATTATCATCAGTTATTATTTTTAACGACCAAGACTATCATCCCACTTTCAATCATCCTAAAAACAGTTCCCAATTTTTAAAAACTTTTTTTAAAGTTTTACTTTTGGCTTATGTATAGTTGTGATGTCACATTCCGCCAGTATTATGGCGATATTGGATCTCTTTGGTTTCTTCTCTTCCAATGTATTTCCATTCCTCTCCTTCAAGGCCCTTCTCTGGGCCATCTGGATATCTCATTTTCCATATCCATTGGTGAGAAAGATCCTCCTCAAATGCTTGATTTCTGCGTTAAGGTTGTCTTTATCTGACACTGCATTGGCTCTATGGAACAGCCTCTTTTTTGTGCCGGGTGGTGGTTACATCTTCCGTTGAGGTACAGGTCGGTGTGTGTGGGTTTTTGGTACACACTGTGTCCCAGGCCTCCACACTTCTTCTTCTGGATGAGGATGTGAAGAAAGGGCAGGCAGTTGTTGACTTCAGTTTCCATGGTGAACTTGATCTTCGGGTGGATACTGTTCATGTGAGTGAGGAACTTGGTCAATGATTCAGGTCTATGTGGCCACAAAATGAAAGTGTCATCCACACACCTGAAGAAATATTTAGGACGAAGAGGGACCTTACAATGCTTGTCTTTGAAGTCCTCCATAAACAAGGTGGCAATTGCCAGTGATAGTGGGGACCTATGGGAACTCCTGCTTGCTTGTAGAACTGGCCATTGTACAGGAAGTACGTGAAGGTCAACACACAAACAGGTCAACTGTTCTTTGGACGAAAAGTGCCTTTAACCCTTCCGCACCTATCATCTGCTATAACCAACGTGAATTTTCCTACACAAACCAATGAATGTTGGCTATAGCCGACGAAGAAAAACCAACGCAAAAGACCTAATGTCGGCAATATCTGACGCGAGGGAAGGGAAATGACCGACATAAGAGCAATAAAACCAGGTATGCAGAAAGCCCTTGAGACCCAGCTTAGGGACAATCCAGACCCTTTCCTAGGCAAGTGAGCTCGACCCTCTGCCTCAGTAGTAGCCCTCCTTGCTGCATGAATCCATGGTTAATTTATTGTATTAGCAATGGTTTTTGGAGGCAATTATGTTTTGCACACTACATAATTTTTAACTTACATATGAATCATTTGTTTTTTGTTGAGTCTTAGCAAATTTCAAATGAAATTCAAGCATTGATACTAATGGAGTTCTTGTGTGGAACTAATTAAATTAAATTTGTTAATATTATGGCAAGAATTTCGTTTAAAATTGTAAAATGATCTGAATAACATTAGAAATTCGTTTAAAGGTATAAGTTTTTGAAGTATATTGCAAAGAATTATTTAAAAAATGCAACATTAATGCAACAAACTTACAGCGGCCTCCTGCTGAGAGAGGGGCTGCTAAGGGCTGGGGGGTCAGCTGAGTGCCTGGGGGAAGGGCACAGTGTCCCGCTGAGTGGGGTTCCAAAACGGGCAAAAGGCATACCTGAGCGATTTGTCGCCACAAGAGAGCTCCTTTGAGAGGAGTACAGAAAATTCTCATGCTACTTGTAGCAGGGGAAGCATTTCTCTTCAAGAGGCTTCGGCACGAATTAAATAAAACCGACCCTTGTGAAGAGAGACACGATTATCACCCTGAGGTTGATGGCAGACTACACCTTCGAAACGTCGGTGCCACAAACCACCATCACCCGGTTGGAAACCATAGAGCTATACATTCTAAGCATATGCCGGGAAAGCCTTAAATCTTACAGGTTGTAAAGATTTTATTCATAGACATAATAAAGAAATTCAATTACTATGTAGAGAATTACATAAATACAACATTCTCCTTAGCAGGGTGAAATATTAAACATATTACTAACTCCTACTAAAAATGCCAATACACATACCTATATGCTTTGATGATTTCTTTCTTTGATGCACTCCTAGTAACACCAAGAATTTTGTAATAATCCCGTCGCTCAGACTGTTTCTGAAGCTTCTGAGCTTTCTGTACACCTTCTTTTGCACGTTGGAAATTTGAGTCGATGTCAAGGGCACGATGGTAATCATGGATAGCTGTAATAAGTGAGAAGGAAAATTCAGTAGTCAAATTATCAATTAATGTATACACTTTTAGACTATAATATATGGTGCTGACTATTACACCAAGCTGTGAAACAAATTGGTGATAAAAAAGTTCTGGGCTCTAAAATATGCTGATTTCAAAACCATTCTACAATTATTTAAACTAATATTAATTGCAGTTACAAATATATTGGTACAAAATTAAAAGCTTCCCCATCATCAAGGACAATAATGCCATCAGAATCCCAGCAGTGCATCGAATAAAAAAAAAGATATAATGCTTTCCACAGCATTACAATATGTATATTATGATTAAAACCCATTTAAAAAACTGTAGCATATTCTAATGCACCTTTTTTTATGTGATCTAAGTGTGCATAAAATCTGGACCAGTTTTCCTGTTGTCAGGAAAAAATGTGTCAATCAAAATCCAACATTGTAGACATGGAAATAATGTTTTGAAGTGCGTCATTATGAATGCAAAAAAGGTGTACTTTCTCATAAAAATCCCCAGGCTTAATTTAGTTTGGATCCTCAATCCATATCAACTAACTGTTGTACTGAATGGGGTTATTTATATGTACCAACCAATTAAATAAATAGGTAGTTTAATATAGATTTGTATTGTCAATGTATGTATTACCCCAATTCAAAGACCACCCCACACCCCGACCAACGACCACTACTTCGACAGGAATTTCCCTCTCTTAGGCGACCAAAACCTGAGGTTCTCCCAGATTCTGGGAATGCCAGTCGATGGTCTAAATATAGCCAATCTATGTGTACCTGCACCCACCAGAACAATATGATCGTTGAGGATAACGACCCCCTCCTTACGGCAGGCTTCCCTCCGCGGAAAGGATCCGTGAACTTCACCCTCTCCACAGGGGTTCTATTTTGTGCATTTTGTAAGCTAAAACATTAGCAAAGAATGAGCCAGTGAGCCATTTTGCGGGCAACACTGTCATTTCATATTTTAATCGTTGCAGTTCGCTTTGAGTGACAGTATATGAACGATCTCCGAGTAGAAGATGTCGAAGAGAATTTGTTTGAGTTTAGAGGATAGAGTTCGAGTTATTGAAGAACGAGATAAAGGAACATCTGAGAGGAGATTAGCAGATTTGCTCAAGTGTGGGAAAACCCAAATAAACAGAATTTTAAAATCTAGGGGCGATATTTTGAAGGAGTGGCACAATAGCAACCGGGACAGAGGAGTGAAAAGAAAGCGTCAAGAAAAGTACGAAGCAATCAACTCGGCCGTGTTTGAGTGATTCAAAGTGGCACGGTCAAAAAATATTCCGATCAGCGGTGCTTTAATAAAGGAGAAGGCCTTGCAGTTGCTGCATTCAGTGATGAAGATTTCGTGGCTAGCAATAGCTGGCTTGAATGATTTCGTGTACGGCATACCATTACCTTCTGTGAAATTTCTGGCAAATCTGGAGACGTGAGGAAGTGTACTGTGATTGGAAGGTTAGACTTCCATCGATTGTCAATTCCCGAAAACAGTAGCATGTATTTTATATGGACGAAAGTGGAAAGCTGGCCAAAGAACGATTGGCTGTTTGCTTTTGTGTGAGCGCTGATGGAGAAAAAGAGGCACCTCTGGTGATAGGGAAGTCTCTTCGGTCGAGATGCTTCGAGAACACGGATATGACCAAGTTGGGTGTATCTTGGTATTCTAACTGTAAGGCATGGATGACTTCAATATTTCTGAAGATTGGCTTAGGAGGTTTGATAAAAAGATAAGGCAGCAAAATCGCAACATACTCTTGTTTCTTGACAATGCTACGTGTCACGCCCATCACATCAAGCTGACAAATGTCCAGTTGCAGTTTTTTCCACCCAATACCACATCAAAATTAAAGCCTCTAGACCAAGGCATTATTCAGACATTCAAATTAAAATACAGAAAGCGGATGATGCAACATTTGATTGAACGGATGGATGAAGTTGTCACTGCTTCAGATTTAGCGAAGAGGATAACAGTGAGTGACGATGTGGCATTGGTGCTTTCTGCGTGGGAAGATGTTGAATGCAAAACAATTGTGAGGTATTTTCAACAGTATGGTTTTTTTGGCCCTGTCAGTGAAAAGGAATTTGAAGAGATACCATCAGATGATGTGGAAGTATTGGCTCGAGCTGCAGGGTTTGAGTACAGCCAAACGGTGACCGAGGAGGAAAACCGCACCGATTGCTATGATGACTTCAGCGGTAATTGGGAGTCCTCCATACGAAGCACGATAAGAGCAACAGGTAAGATTTTTATGACCAAATGGCATAATTCATTCCAATATTTCAATGCAAGTTCGTCCATTACTCACACTTTTTCGTATCTCTTTTCCAGTGGCGTTGTTTTATAAAGAACCATATTTGAAGATGAAGATGATTAAGGCACAATAAAATCAACCGAAGAATCGAATTTGAGTGCTCAGGAAGAACCTCCAATTATAGAGAGTTGTCATAATTCAGTGAAAAGTGCCAATTTCCACGGAAAGAAAATGAACGAACTATTTACAGAACTAAAATAAATTGCAAAACAAAAGTGAAAAAGGCCTAAAGCAAACTTCTTTTCGAAAGTTTTTTTTGCTTAAAAGTGAGCAGCATCAGTAGTAAGAAGACATTGATTATTTTTGTAATGTTTTATGCGTGCGCAGTCAGGATCCAATTTCAGAGCTTCCATTTTTATTAAAATCTTTGATTTTTTCGCTTAAAAGTGAGCAGCATCAGTAGTAAGAAGACACTGATTATTTTTGAAATGTTATGTGTGTGCGCAGTCAGGATCCAATTTCAGAGCTTACATTTTTATTAAAATCTTTGATTTATGTAACAGTTCCGACGGATTTCAGACCGTTTATTTCTATCCCTTGCAGGTCCCATACTATGATATGTTCTAACCTTATAAGTCAGAATGATATTTTTTTTCCAAATTCAGTAAAATGCCTACTATGTATGTTGGTGCAATCATATAATATTGATTTATAAATAGCATTTGCGCGAATATCATGTACTCATCTCTATAGTACATTGTATTTCATAATAAGATTCCTGTGCGATATAATTATGCAGTGCGAACATATATAATATCAATTAAATTACTATGTGTATGAAATTTCTTAGAAATTCACAAATAACAATAAAGCAAATACGATTTGTGTAGCCTTAAGTAAATCTTAACCTCGGTAGTTTCCCAATATTTTTAAATTCAAGTGCCTGCTCACATTTACGCTGAAAGAAAAACAATTCATTCAGGCACCCGTACCCCTCTTGAACGACCACCCCTCCTAACGACCAATTTTCACCGGAACCGTCAGTGGTCGCTTAATACAGGTTTCACTGTACTTAGTTATGATTTCTAATTTCAAGATAAAAAATTCCAGGTTGCCATGGAAAAAAAACCTTTTTTTAAATGAGGTAACGTGAGGTCAGCTGACAGCACATCTAGAATAATGTTCCATTTAACATATTGAGAGCCAGCATCACCTAGAGTGACAGTGACATACTCCCATATTAGGAGGAAAGGACTGGCAAGCTGTGCAAACCCATATTTCTATTTTTAGCCATCCATTCATAGAAATTTTAGGACACTGGAACTAGCTACCATATTATCTACAAGGAGTCACCAGCATCTGCACATTAGTGCACAATTCCAGAGAGGAGAAATCACTAGCCATGACTGGGGCTTGAACCTGGATCCTTTGATATCGCACCAAGTGCTTTAGCTAGTACATCCACTGAGGTATCCTCATTCCCAGTGGATCTTTGTTGGCTTAAAGGAAGGATGAGCTCAAGACTGTTGGAGAGTCCTGGTATCTTAAAGTTGTCATAAAGAGTAAACACCACATTGTGTTCAAATTTTGGTTTTAACCTCACAGACTGAAGTGCCTAGCACACACTGGGGGCTGCTAGTTACACTATGCCAAGTAGTCTAGAATACCTAGTTACCTTGAAGCTAACATAAATCCAGAGGGGAGTACGACATATCAGTAGCTTAACTGGCAGAAGAACTTGGGGCAATAACAAGGGATCCAAGTTTGAGTCCTGGTCAATGCAAATGATTTTACCTTGGCAGAATTTCATATGTATTCATAGGCCAATCAATGACTCTGATGTAATAAAAAAAGCTGCCACACAATTTTGTAGACAAAGCCAAAACAATGAAATCTTGACCTGAGAAAATTGAAAGCAAGATATAGTACCACTAGGGTCTGTCGACTAAAGAATTTCAGCATGATTTTCTTTTAATTTTCATTTGAGAAATCTACCATCTGTTTGATAGGTTTTTGGACAGTTCTTATTCTAACATCCAAATTTCTTGAACTTCATTCTGTTTGCCCTCTTATTGGTGACCTGCCAGGAGATCCCTTTTAAATTCCTCATACCATCTCCCTGTTCTAATTTCACACAGAATATCTAGCCTCTTCCTCCCTCTTCCACACTTCCCCAGCATTGTCCCCTCATTTACCCTCTTCATCATTCCCTCTCCTTTTAAAACGCCCTCCATCCATCTCTTCTGCCTCCTCTGAACATCCACCACTGGCTTCTAATGCTTCCAAAAACCAACATCAGAAATTGAACCAAAATTTGGGGGCTTGCATTGAGACATGCATAGATGATAATTTCAGTGGGTTTATCAGTTTTCCAAGTCTTTAAAGAAAGGTGGACTCTGTACATGATAACTTTAATATGTCCATTGAAAATATATGGCAAATTAATATGTATGTCATTCTTTTGCTTTAAATGTTCCTTCAAAATTCCTAATTGTTTTCATGAGACTAGAGTAACTCAACAAAGGAGTAGTTGTGGGAGGAAATATGGGTGATGACAGGGAGGGAAACCAAGATGAAGAGTGGATTTTAGCAGCGAGAGCGGTGGCCAGTCATTTGAACACATAGGAGTAGACAATAAACCAATGTAAAAATAAGATATTATCGGCAGGAGGGTATAAAAAATATTTTAAGTGATGCATACAACTGATTATCATTTGGTGTTTTTATAACCAGAAAGACCATTTATAGAGGGTCTGAAAATAACCTTGCATCTGCCTTCCATTTATTTTTATATGTCTAGATCAGATCAGATGAATGAAAATGCAAGAGAGCTTTTTGGAGACAAGTTGCATCCACAGGATTAGACATGCATTTTATCTTCCTTTGGATTTTCAGTCAATGGACTCAAGTCATGAGAATAGACAATTTTATCTTTCTTTGGATTTTCAGTCAATGGAATCAAGTCATGAGAATTTTCACAGCATTAAGTAGTTCCGAATTGACATTATGGGAGCGATGACGAAACTTGTAGACTTAAAGGTT
Source organism: Ceriagrion tenellum (assembly GCA_963169105.1). Taxonomy (NCBI): domain Eukaryota; kingdom Metazoa; phylum Arthropoda; class Insecta; order Odonata; family Coenagrionidae; genus Ceriagrion; species Ceriagrion tenellum. The sequence goes on from OY720637.1 coordinate 130,525,822, forward strand.
GTGCACGCAAATCATAAGAAATTACTAAACTCATTGAGTAATGATGAAGGCCTCAAGTTAATGAGAGAAAATTCTAAAATTCTCTATGTAGACTGAGAGAAAAGGTATCCACAATTTTGCATACAATTTTTGTTTATTAAACTGCTCCTTTGAAGCATGCACTAAGCATCGCATCTGGTTTTGAGTGTAAAGGCCGTTTTACACGGGGCACGAAATTGCACAACTCAACACTGTATTAATTCCGCAATCTGCCGTGCAATAATTATTGCGAAAACGAATGCGTGACTGCTTTACACGGTGGTCGTAAGCATGCATTCATTCGTGAATTCCAGTCGTCTGATAAGTACGCTAAGAGCGAGTGTTTTGTTCAAACAGGAGAGATACGATATTCCGTACACGACGTTGTCAGCTTCAGTGCAAAATAAGGTTGTGGTGATTGTGGGATTCTGTGGTATTGACATAGAGTCACTCTCTCTGTGAGAAAAATAATGGATCAGGAGGAGGCTGCATTGATTGCTGCAGAGCTAGCAGTAGTGGGAAATATGATCGGGGCCGCAGAGCTCATAGAAAGGCGTAACCGCAGGAGAAGAGCCATGCGGGAGTGGATCCGTAGGCGAAAGGAGGGAACGGGCATTCTTAATATGGTCCAACAGGAGCTGGCTGTAGAAGACAGGAATGCTTACCGCAATTTTATGCGGAAGACAGAGGAATAATTTAACGAGCTATTAAATATATATCTAAATAAATAACAATATAGGTAACTGTAAATATCCTCCCACACAAAGATGAGAGATGACTTCTTCACACTCCCTACTGTAAACACCCATCGCTCAGGTTATCGAACCTTTTCGTCAGTCAAATTCCCGTGAACTTGATGTCGTTAATTCTGCGACCGCTAGATGGAGTGCTATTCGTACAAATTGCAAGAATGCGACCACCGCATTAGAGCAGGGGCTATTCTGACGTCTCGCATTCATGCATTCGTGCATGCGTTCTTGAATTTCGCCGCTTTACACGGTGCATTTTGAAATTCACGATTGCACATACAGTAGCTCGTGCAATTACATGCCCCGTGTAAAATGGCCTTAATATTTATAAACTTATTTTATTTATTAACTGATTTAATATATTATTTTATTTACCAACTTAAACTATCACACATACTTCACAATGCAAAAGATAGATATATATGTCATCTACCACCACTTGAATACATGTTCCTATCAAGGGAATTACACTGGAAATTAAAAAGAATTTTTGAAAAATTTGCCTATAGCTTCCAGTGTCACTTTGGAATGTAAAATACATTATTAAAAATTAATATTTTGAATTTACTTTCCCTAATCATAATATTTACACAGGGTTATAGGCAGCAGTTTACAAAAAATGATAGTGATTGAAAACAGTGTTTATCTTCCTAAAGTGGTATTAAAATCCTGGTGTATATATTTTATATAGGAATAGTTTTGTATAATGCATTGGACAATGAGAATAAAACAACTCACTACATGAAAACTTTTCAATCAGAAGTAAGACGGTGGATTGTAAATAAAAGCCAGTCCAATGTAATTCAACTTCATTTAAATGACTGTATGTAAAGTATTTAAGGGTGATATCCTTATTGTGATTTTGTACATCCTTGTACTGAGAATAGCTATTAGCTAAATAAAGACTGGTATTCTTATTATATCATTAAAATACAATGAAAAAATTTTCAAAATATCATGTGTTTTTTCCCCTTAAATCATTACTAGCGCCATCAAGTCCTTAATCAAAACTTTAATAAAAATCCTTATCTTTAAACAACATATTCATAAGAGGTTCTTCATATATTTTTGAGACTTTATAGGGCTTTTTTTTTGTAGAAATACTAAGAACTATTTATCTGCACTCTAATAATATATTAAAACACTGGAACTTTACTACAGTACATATTATTGAAATAAATGAGCTCAGGCAGTTGCTAACATACCATCATCATACATTTCCCCAGTGATGTAAGCTTCAGCTCGATCACAATACAAGTCGGGTGTTTGTCGCAAGGCTAAGGCAGCACCACAGGCCTCAAGGCTGGCTGTTATTTGCCCTTCCTCGTGTAAACACCGACACAAGTGTGACTGGGCTTCAAAGACAATCGCCTCTACTTTGGTCTCCAGCTTCAAAACCTACAATTAAGTAAAATGACTCCATGTAGAGGCCAACAAATATATAAATTTAGGATTTAGTTGTGTAGATTTTGGGGTAGGTTTCATAGGATAAAGAATAACCTACCGTATTTCTCCGAATATAAGCCGCACCCTGTTTTTGGGGTCTCAAACAGGGAAAAAAGTTAATACGCGAATTTAAGCCGCACCCCTTTCAGTGCATTCCCTCAGAGTCTAAGATGCAACTAAAAGATGGCATGAGAGGGGCTTTTTTCGTGCCGTCAGTGTTGTGAATTGTTTACAGCTATTTGGATCGCGCTGCGAGCCGCCACAGACATACGACACACTGCTACAACCTTGTACCTTGCCCCCTCCCGTTCGCCTACACGCGCCCACTGCAGACCTACTCTGGCACAACGTCCAACGTCCGTGGCTCAGGCTAGTTTAGCTGGCATCCGATTGGCTCAAATCCGTAATTTTTACGAATTTTTAAAAAGTACTCAAATTTAAGCCGCACCTCGATTTTGAGGCCCCGAAATCGGGTAAAAAAAGTGTGGCTTATATTCAGAGAAATACAGTATTTTCATGCATGACATAACAAAATAAATATCATTAGAATTTTTTAAGTCTTATTAGAATTACGGCTAGTAGTGAGGAGGGGATAAAAGGGCCTGCCAGGTGAAAAAGTACTAAGGGCCATCATTTGGCACGAGAAAGAGTAAAAATGCAACCAAAGAATCCTACTAGCATAAAAACACAGGAGTTACACACATTATTGGTGGATGAAGTTATGGGGACGCCTAATTTCTTCATAACTCAATCTTGTATTAGTTTTGCACAGAGGATAATAAGGACATCAAAAAGGTTTTATGATGCTATTGCTCAGCAGAGGAAACTGGTGTTTCAATACAAATGCTCATCTCTACATTTTGAGCAAGATGCTTAAAAATGTATGTGATGTATGTAAGAAAAAATGTGAATACTATACATAATGAAATGCAAATAAATAGGGTTAAAATTAAATAGAAAGACATTCACATCGTAAGACTAAACATGAGGAGGCTTGCATTGCTATTGCCAAGTCTTGATAGGAACAAAATATATTTTAATTCACTAAAATGAGAATAACTCATGCATAAGTGAACCAACACTGTCAAGGCAATGTGTTAAGGAGAATTTTCCCTTAGACTTGCACATTTCACACTGAATTCAAGGTGATGAAATTTGACTGCAGATGACATCTACTCAGCTTGACAGCTATAACAACAACAATATGGTCACAGATCCAAAATGAAATGGATCATAGTAATGAGGTATGAAAATACATATATCCATTGTTTACTTTTGCACAAGTGAGACCAGACTCAGAAAAATATATACTGCACATCAAGAGACAACTTCAAAAAATAATTTTTGATTTCTAAAAACAAAAATGCTTACCTTTCTGGCACTTTCACTACACTCCTTATATGATTTATTGGCCTCTGCTTCCTGCATATCTTGTAAATTCTTGGCTAATTTTTTAACTTGTTTGTACAGAGTAAAGCATTCCTTATGATCAGGGTCCAGCTTGAGGCACTCCCTAACTTCCCTGGAAAAGACCGCTTATATTAATTACAATCATTCTTAATATTAAAAACAGAAACAACAATTGCACTATTCCACAAGGTATTTTAATGATAAGGGCAGCATTCTTTTGGGGTTTTTCACCGCATCGTTGTTTTTAAAGACACCTCTCCACTGTGGCAGAACACATCCACTCCGAACCGAGACACTCCGTCAAATTGGAAGAGGCCACCGTAATCGCCAGAGAATCTCGATACTTCCCAAGAATTATTCGGGAAGTTTTTGAGATTTCTAAACATCCATTGAATTTTAACTGGGAGGATGGATATCACCTCCACAGCTCTTGGAAAAGACTGTTCAAACGAATGGACCAATCGGGACAAAGGAAAAAGTTGGCGCCAAAAAGTGAAAGGTCGCCATAGCTATATAAAGGCGTCCAATCTCTGGCATTGTCACATCGTCCTGAAGACGCCTGCTGAGCTCAAGAGCCATAATCAGGTACAAGACAAATTTGGTAGAGAGCACATCACATTTATACATTTTGCAAGTTTGAGAAAGAGGTTTGCAAGTTTGAGTGGTGGGTATACGTAAAAACCAAGGGTAGGAGGGGGAATCCAGTGAATCCTCGGGGAATAAAGAAACGGGGAAGACCAGGGAAACAGGAAGGCAGAAAGGCGGGAAAGAATAAGATGGTGGTGAGGGGGAAGAATAGCAAAAATGGTCATTTGAAGGGGAAAGGTGGGAGGTAGTCGGCACCAAGAAAAGGAGGGGGGGAAGGAAGGGTTAGCAGGGAAGGGAGTAATCATAGAATGGTTAGGGGTTCAAGGAAGGGATTACTGGTGGAAGGTGGTCAACACAAAACTAAGAGCGGAGGGAAGGGGTGGGTGGATGGGGAAAAACAGTGGAGGGTAGAGTCGGTTGGAGAAAGGGTGAAGGGGAAGTTTGACCTTTTGCTTTCGGGAAGCGAATCTTGAGGAGAGGAGAGTGGTTCACAAAAACATGTTCACTTAACAGGACATTAACATTGATTGAATAATTTCAAATTGTTCCAAAATGTCTAGCCTTGTGCCCTTATTTTCAAAATGGAGAATTTATGGATAGAATTTACAGGAATGGGAAGTATTTATTAGGTGTTAAGCTAGAAGTGACGTTTCATCACAAGTTTTCCAACATCTGTTATGTTCTTTTATCCTGGTATTAAAACTTCTATCCGTCTGGCCAATATAAAACATATAACATGAGTCACATTTCACTTTGTATATGTCGGATTGAAGGAGGGGTTCTATTTTATCTTTATAGTGGCACAAGATTTTTCCAAGAGTAGCAGAGTTGTAAAGTGATATACATATTAACTTTTTCTTTGGAAAATTTCCAAACGATCTGGTTAGAAAGATCACCCACATACAATAATCTTCTTTGGCTTTTCCAGTGTAAGGGGAAAGGCACCACTTCTTTGGCTTTTCCCCAGTAAGGGGAAAGGGGGCATAGCTGGGAAATAGCTTTTGCTTTTAATATTTTCTTTAATAGTTTCGTTACAGTGTTTAGGTTGTAGCCATTGGAAACTGATATGGATTTTTAGGTGTCAACCTCACAGTTAAATTTTAACCAGGCAGGTGTGGGGGCTTGCGTCAAGTTTTCAGTCTCGAGGGCCCCAGTTCTGGCAAAGGAGAACATTTTGCAGAGCAACCATAATCTCTACCATGAAAATACAGTAAAACCTCAATTTTATGCACTGTGACTTTAGTTAATTCTTGCAAATTTTTGATTTTATGTAGTTTCTCGATTTTAATAGGTTTTTGATCATCAGTCATACATTGGTCCTTATAGCCAAAATTTCCCCCAATTAATAGAGTATTTTTAATACTTTCACTGGTTTTGAGGAAAATTGTTGAATACTACAACTAACCCAATGCATAAACAAGCATATTCAAATATGTAATACATTTTCCTGTAACCTGGGCAGAAAATATTGGTGCTACATGCATGGATTTTCTGGGAGGAGACATCCAACATCATGGCCTGAGTGACATCCTGTTTACAATTCTTTTGATATCTTTTCCTGATTTTTGGAGATAATTGACACACTCAACGCTTACAGCTCACACAGAGTCAAGCGGCAAGATCGCTCTGGCCAGGGTGGCGGCAGTGTGTCGCTCTTGGCGCCCTTAATTTCAATCGGCCTAGCTCAGCTTCATTCAAGGGGATTGCTGATTGAGTGAGCTCAAAGGTCTCAGAGAGGTCAGAAGATGATACTGACGGCTGCTGCTTTGAATTTTTTTCTCAGCTCCATCACTCATCTTATAAGGTACATTCAATAAATTTGAATATCTTTTAGGTGAGATTTGAATACCCAATGTGATTAAGTTACAGAACATTCACACTGTTGGAAACACTATGAATTGCAGTGCCTCTTTCACTAGCCTATGAGAACTACACCAAAAAGATGAATGTATGTGCATTGCAGGGCTGCATAAGCTCATGTCATTATTGGGGCTACAATCAACACTGGGTAACACATTGTTATTCAAGAGAACAAATATCAAAAAACTCAAAATCTGTTCCATATCATGAAATGTTGATTTATATGACCAAATATGAGTTATATCAAAAACTTATCCATCATTTGTCGAAAAGAATTTATTCATTAAAAATTATATTTCCAGCCATCAAGTCAGTTAAACAATTGTGGCCCAGCAGTGAATCTGTTAAACTCTAAGGATTTGAAATCAGTTGATTTGCTGAATGACAAGCTACATTACCATAAAAAATTCGAAGATTCAGATTTTGGCAGTATTGCTCAATAAATTATATGTATCAGGGAATCAGCAAAGTGGGGAAATAGAAAACATTAACTTAGTACCAGACATCACTGATCATCTGACCTTGCTGAGGCATTATGGGTGTAAAAAATTGACAATACATAGCTAGAAGAGCATGGGGCTCATAAATTTCTTTGACACTATGGTGTTAAAAAAAATATGCCAGGGTTTGGTTGAGAAATATGATCATGCATTTGAGGAATGATGCTATTTATTACTAGAGGGGAAGAGGGTGATGGAAAATTTAGATTGACAGGTAACCACTAAGTACATCTTCAATTCTCCAGTCACTATCACCATCTCAATCACATAGTCACAAAGTCTGCAAGGTGCAACTATTTTAATAAAACACTTTTATCCATCATGTTAGTTGACTTATTATTTATATATGTTGTTGAAATACTGTAGGCAGCTAAATCTATATTTTGCTTACTGTAAGTACTTCATCATCAAGTATGTAAATTGTTTTCAAACGTCACCTGGGTCATGCTACATTGTTCATAGACATTTGGCATAAGTTCTACTATAACCATTTGCAGCAATATGGAGCTACATATATTGCAAGAAATCAGAGTTTATGCTGACTGAAAAACCATTACCCTGAGCCATGTCTCTCAAGGTAATCTAATAATAACATCATGATCAAAGTCTATGCCATTTTATGGTATTTCAAGTCTTTTCCCTGTTAATCACAGACAACCAGCAGCCAATGGGCCTCACCATTGAACCAATACTGTAAATGCTTGTACCACCATGGTGTAAAATCTGAATGTGAGTAAAATTTAATCCTAGCTCAATATTCGACAATTACCTCTCCCATTCCCTTCTCACTCTTGCTTGCCTGCTTGCAATCTATAATCATGGTCTCAGTGTGTCTGTTCAGGTGGAATTCTTTTATTTTCCAGTATTTTTTTATTTCTGCTAAATCTGATGAGGTCAAATACTGCTTGCCAGCACCTTAAAATCATAATACTTTTTCCCTTTTTTTAACTTATTCATACTCTAATTAAAAATTTTCAGAGGGCATAAATCTCTAAAGGGAACTTAATTGGCAAGTGAATTTACTACCAGCAGTAAACTATAAAAGGCAACTGAATGCAAAATGAAATTAATACCTATGCCAGCATTTTGGTCATATAGGATGCCATATATGAGGAAAAGTAGAAGTGAAGGTGGAGAAGTTATAGGGATAGATGAATCACTTAAAAACAAATGTATGTCAGCTCTACCAAGCTCTTAGCTGACATCCACGATCTCTGAGTGTTATGTGACTAAAATATATCCAACATCTCATCTCCCCACCAACTGTCATCCAGACAACTAAAATACTTGCATAAGAGTGCTTCCTCTAAAATTTAATTAGATATGAGGACTTCTCATCTATGACCACATCAGTGAGGGTGGATCTTAATTTGTGTCATCTACTTTGCTTTCTGGTTTTGTTATGGTTGAGTTATCAATTAATTCATATTTTCCATCAATCATCATTGTATGTGATAATTAACGCAGCCACCTTTTCGCAATTCAGAAAAAAATATTTGCCACAATAATGCATGTGAAGCAAAAACACAATTACTCATCCAAATCTGGAAATTCCAGTTCATAATTATAAGACAATTATTCATACAGAACTTAAGTGGATGTTTACTCATATGAAAATCAAGCAGAAATGAATGATTCCCAGAAGATCAAGGGGATTGAGGAAAACCATTTCGAATGAAAACAAATACGGTCTGGTAATATCACATATCGTGCAGCTCCATGAACCTTAATATGCACTTACTTCAGGGAAGACTCAGCATCTCCCAGCTGATAAAGAAGTTTGGCCAGACGGTGCAAACCCGCAGTATTATCTGAGCGTAAACGCGTGGCAGCTCTCACATCCGCTATGGCATGAGACATTTCCTCCAAACTAGTATAACAGTCAGCACGTAATTCCCTCAGAGAAGGATCCCATGCACAAATCTATGATGGAAAATAACAACATTAAAAACTTAATTAAAACAATAATTCGCTACATCAAACAGTACAAAGTGCCGGAATATGAATAGGTCAAAAATAATACCTCAATTACTCTATTAAGAATCGCAATTGCATTGTGGTAATCGTGGTATCGAAACAATTCCTTAGCATGTAGAATATCCTCCTTGATTGGGTATATTCTAGCATGACCGTTGTAGGCCTCCTCATTTTCTGGGTCATGTAATAACTGGAAGAGAAGATATCAATCATTGCCAGGATCACATTAGCAGACATTAAATAAGAACGAACACCTTAGATTACTGACCAATGTACTGAGAACACCGATTCGGACCTATTTCTAGTTAATTAAGCAATGCATAACCAACGATGCTCGTCAATTAACAAATTAAAAATAGAAAGCTCGATCGTTGCTGCAATGAGATACCTTTGTTAAACTATGATGCACATAACAGCTGAAAGCGAACGCTTTAGTAACCAACTTACGGGCTAGAGTTATTCGATTAACAAGGAAAGATCCAGGCGCTCCTTCATAAGGGGAAACATTAACACATAGCACAAATAGACGCAACACTTACAACTTTTTCATACTCTTCTTGTGATTCGTCCAAATTACCCTGCTTCAGCAGAATATTGGCTCTCTGCAATCTCGCCTAAAACAAATACAATTATGTAATAAACAAAGTATGGTCATACTTAAAAAATTGGGAAATATTCATTCTTATACTTACCGAAATGAAATCAGGTTTAAGCTCTAGCACTTTATCCAAATCAGATAGTGCAACTTTAGATTTTCCTAACGCTAAATACACAGTCCCCCTTTTAAAATACGTCAGATAATTGTTTGGGTCGCCCTCTGAAATAACAATGACGCAATTATAAATGCATAACCAACAGTTTTCGAGTAAAATGACAAATTAACACAATTTATTCGGCCTAACATACCAACAGCAGCATGATAATGCGATAGAGCGTCTTGTAACTGTCCTCTAGACAGTAAATCTCTTCCCATTTCGAGGTGCTTGTTAACATCAGCCTGAGAAGTGCTGCAAGATTCTGGAAGAGGAAAGTCAAATCGCTTAAATTATTGGAATTGGGCTTACTGTAAAAATCGAGGTTCTAAGGAAAATACATGTCTTTACAGTTCATTGTAAAATAAAATAATTCAGCGATATTTATCACCGACCTTTAAACAGCAACTGAATCCAAAATATAAATAACCACTTCCTCGTTCGCCAAATATTAAGTTGACTGACATCGATGCCCATAGCCATGATTTTAATCCTTGTTAATATCTTCAACTGACAACGTCTCTATAACTGATACACAGCTAAGCCACGATAACATTCTCCTACGACAGCTTCACGAACTGCGACGGCATCCGACGGCGACACTCCATAACATTCGTGGTTCTCCCTGATTGGCTAGATTTACTGACTAAGTGAAAATAAATGCCGGACGAAAATGATTTCTCGCGTAACATCCATAAGCTTATCATCAGCTGCTCCAAGTTGAGCGCCATATCCGAATCTACTCATTCTATCAATGGCGAAAACACCCATTTTTGCGATTAATACATTCTACGAGAGTGCTGAAGTGACAGAGGACTACTATAGAGAGTGCGCTATGATGCGATAAAGATATCTCCAGGAGTGATGATATCACATTGTGCATTCCACATTTGAGTTCTATTCAATTCTTTATTCATCCGAGGATTTGGCTACATCAAAATATAGGACAACTCAAAAGTAAGACGGCACAAAATGAAAATAAAATGGCATAAGATACAAGACAGTCAGCAGATGCCATGTCCAAAATTTTCTTCCATCAAATCCTCATAGATCCTACTTATAAGGTCGAAAAAAGCTTGCCTACCTTTATTTCCTAAACTCTTTAGCAATTCCAAGGTTATGTTATCTACTCCTACAGCTTTTCTTGCCTTCATCTCTTTCAAAGCTCTCTCTCTTTCACTGTCGAGAATCTTTGTCCTGAGGTTATCCTCATCTAGGCTTCTCTCCTCCTCTATACATACTGTCGCTGTCATATAGCTCTTCCACATATTCTCGCCACCTTTCTTGGAAATCTTCCAGTTCGATTAATATTCTGCCTCTCTTGTCCTTAATCTTTGGCACCGTTTGGTCTCGCTTGCCTCCCGATAGCAATTTTACCCTAGCATATAACGCACCCACTTCCCCTTCTTTTTGCAGTTTCTCCATTTCCTCGCATTGCCTTTTCCACCAATTTTCCTTCGCCCGATTGGTTATTTGCCGCAGCTGATTATTTAACTCCTTGTATTTCGCCTTACCTATTTCGGTGTTGACATTTTTCCAATTCCTTCTCTCCTCCATTTTCCTAATCATTTCTTCCGCAACCCACTGCTTCTTTACCCTCCGTATCTCTGCTGATCCTATTGTTCTCTCGGCCACTCATAAAGTGCTTGTTTTTATATTCTCCCACTTTTCCTCGATTGTTTCTGCTTCTTTGGCTTTTCCTATGTTCTCATCCACTATCTCTTGGTATTCCCTCCTTTTCTCTCCCTTCAACACTTCCAGGTTCCACCTCTTCATCCTCCTGCTTTTATTTAGCTTTTTGAATCCAACCTCATAATTCATCATTACTAAATTATGATCCGAGTCTGTATCAACCCCCGGATAACTCCGTGAGTTCTTCATACTGTTCCTAAATCTTTGTCTAACCATGATAAAGTCAATTTGGTATCTCCCAGTGTCTCACGGCATTTTCCATGAGTCCCTCCTCCTTCGATGGTGTTTTAACCAAGTGTTTGTTACTATTAATTTATTTCTCCTACAAAATGCAACTGCCTTCTCTCCACGACCATTTCTCGTTCCTAATCCAAACCCTCTCACTTCATACCCATCTCTCCCTTCGCCCACTACTGCATTCCAGTTGCCCATTACTATTAGATTTTTCTTTCCCAGGACATTTCTGATAATCTCCTCTATCTGTTTATACACCCCATCCACCTCTTCCTCCCTATGATTGCTTGTCGGCATGTACAACTGAACTAATAAGAAATTTGTAGGGTGTGCTTTTATTTCTACTACTAGTATCCTGTCGTTCACCTGTTCAATATTTACAACCCTCCTCCCCAATTTTGCGCAGTACTATGGCTACCCCACGTTGACTCTCAACCCCACCACTATAGATTACCCTGTAAATATCAATCCAGTAGTCCCTACTGTCCTTCCATCTCACCTTGCACAGCCCCAAATTTGCCATGAGAAATTTGATGATTTAATTCTTAAGAATTATGCTTTGAATTGTAAAAATATGGAGACAATATTATAAAATTATGATAGGAAATAGAAATCATGTGCATGAAAGAATAATGAAACATGTTGTGAAAAGATAAGGAAGTGACATAATTAGAAGGCTGCCTTCGACCGAAAAAAAAGAGAATATGCCTGACGTCGTGTATGCAAATCAAAAATTTCCCCAGCACAAAAATAATATTTGGAGTGGAAACCAAAAAATCTTGAGTGCACTGTAGGATGCCTTAAAAGAAAAACTAAAAAACAGCAGAAAAAATACCTTAAAATTAACACTTGGACAAAGTGTACTTATATGAGTTTGAAATGTTTAAAGGCTTTTTTGTTTAAACAATTGGTTATATAACCCTATATGTGGGGTGATTCATGAACCATATACAGCGGTCTGTACAGCCACTGAGTTTGAATAAAATCTGAGACCCGGCTGCCTGACACTCCCCTTGTGAGCGTTTATTTCAGTTAGCCATATCCCCAGAAGCTGCTAAGCTCTATCAAGCTTGGTTTTTCAGAACTGTGAGTCCTTGTGGCCTATTTCTAATGAAGTATCATCTGTATATGATATTTTCATTCTTTAAACTGTAGGGTAAATCTTTCATGTATATACATATGCATAACATGCAAGTCAATATGTAGAGACCTGGAGAGGGGGAAGGGTGTGGGAGAAGTGGTTAACTGATGTCAGAGACGTGCGCCACGGTCAGTGGTGGGGTGAAAGATATAGATAATAGGGGAGAGTGGGAGGGAAAAGCTCATTCATTAAGGAATTTCACACTTTTGTTGTTGGCAGCACTCAAAACTTCAAATTGTTCTAGGTAGTCCAATTCAGCCCCTTTCTTCTCAATGTGGAGCACGACCGGCACCTGTATGGTCCCCCTCCTTGTATGGTCCCGTGGCACAAGTGACTTTGTGCCGGAAGTGCTCCACATTGAGAAGAAAGGGGACAAATTGGACTAACTAGAACTATTTGAAATTTTGAGTTCATGAGCCTTTCTTGCATTGAAGATTTCAGGTACTTAGAAAAGCTAGTCAGTAAGGACACTGAGCGGTAATATTACTTATACTTTTCTCTATTTCCTTGCATGGAATTGTTTAAGCTGAAAGGGCTATACAATGTTCTCTCTGTTTAGCAGGCCAACCAACCAATATTTTCATTCCAGGATGTTTTCTAAGATCTCTAAGGTGGGTAAAATTGGTTTTTACCTGAGGAATGAAAACAGGATGTAAATTAAAAGTTACCTATATCTTGGGTTCAAAATGTGTTTGAAGTTTCCAGCATGTACCCCTTAAAGTTTTCAAAAGTCTTTTTAACTGCCAGCCAACATGTTGATATAATAGTTCTTATTTCCACTGTTCACCAGTTCAACCCTACCCATCTCTGCTAAGTCTACCATATATATTAGATATATCTCCTATCATTCTGCTTGAGCAGAATCTATGTAGGTAGTGTTTGATCTTCATATCAGGTATATTGTTGAAAGCATTTACCACAACTTTACTTTCGATACCCTATAAAGTCATTAGATTGCTCTCATGTATCTCCATGTCATTGGGGTTTTCAGTCACTTTCAACTGGTTTTACTGGATACCTTATATTATATAGTGGAGGACTGCACTTTGAATTAACCTACACTTTTATTTAAACATTAAGACATGCCAATTCCAACCATGACAGTTTTGAACTGAAAAATTTCAGAGGGATAAACTTAAGACAACTTATCTGAAATATCTTATACGTATTCATAGTCAAAGTGTCCTTTATTCTTGAGACACCATGACCTGGAACTCAAGCCTGATTTTCCTGAAAGTGAACTACATGATAAGAATCTAAAAACATAATGACCAAAGAAAGTAATACATCTCATAGAAGGTTACCACCTCCATTGATCATTTATTTTCACTGCCTCACAGATTTTCCTGGTATAGTTTTGCAATTCATTTTCTAAAAAGTTAGCAACGAATGACAAAAAACATTGAATAGATATTGTAAAATCCTTAAAATACTATAGTGCAACTTCAAAGTGCAGGATGCCTATATGGTTTATATAATATATTTTCAGAAAATGCTTTTTTTAATGATAGATACATAAAAAAAAACCAACGGGTGGACATCCAGGACTACTGCTTCTTAGGCCTTGATTGACTGACACACGGTTGATCGACTGAACCACTTGATTCCACACACCTGATTGACTGAAGTTAGCGAACAATGGTCAGTAGGTTACAAGGTTAATAGAAGCTAATTTCAATGCTACTTAAGTCTTGGGTCCCTTACATTGGACTATCCTTGATAATAAGAAGATTCAGACATTGATGGAGATATATACCTATATGAAATGAGGACAGTGAGATACCTACCCAAATTCTAGCCCTGGAAATCTTGCATACCAATCACTGCTATTCTAGGAGAAACAGATTCAGGTCAGACAGCAGATTTAAGCCTATATGACAGAGGCTAAAGCTATGGTCAATGGAACAATGATATACCCATATGTGGGACAAATTTTCTCTTCTTTCACACTTCTATGAAAACATCTCCTCACTAGCAAACTCAAAACCTATAGAACTGTTATACTTAGAGATGGGTAAAATACAGTAATTTTCATTTTAGGTAAATAATGGGAATTTTTAAAAATTAACCTAATTTTCCAGTAATTTTTAATTTTCTGCAATGAATAGCCACTAGAGAATTTAATAGGAAAGCCGATAGCAATGAGTTAAATGCATTTAAACTATTGTTAATGCCATGTTAATGAAATAGAAATAAAGAAAATTTAAAAACAAACTTGGCAGCCCACAAGTAATTGGGCATTCTTTTTTTTTTGCATGATAAATTTTCGTTCCCACCATTGAAAATGTCCCCACAAATATTCCACATAAGTTGGAAATGCCTTATGTAGTAATTAAGATTGTATTAAATGTACATAGACTTGACTTAAAATGTTTTAAATATATCAATATGAAAAATATCGGAGATGGAAGCAAATATTACCAAAAATTACAGTAATTTTCAGGAGCTATGGTAAATTATGTGAAATACTATGGTAATTTTAAAAAATTTTAAAATTACCATGAAATTTAGAAATTTTAAATTTAGAAATTTTAAAATTTTAATAAAATTACCATGGTAATTTTCTAAATGGCCCATCCCTAGCAAGTCCCAGAATCACAGCAGCTATTCTGGTAGGGTAGTCCATTGTGTAAATAAAACAAATTATTTTCAAGAGTTCAAAGTATTCTTTACCATTTTGATTCCACATTGCCATTATCATGGTGTTCTCAAATAGAAAGGGACAATTTAGCATCAAAATACGTCAGGGAAAATTGACGTAACAATGAAAAGTTATGAAGTATTTCATTCACATGATGGGTGCTTAAAAATTCCAATGAGTCAAGTCTGATGAAATTCCCTATTCACTACCAATTGAACTTATACCTTACATACCATATGGCACTCTTAAAGTCAAGCATGCTGAGATTGAACATTTATCTGGGATCTGCTTGCTGGGTTGCCAATCCCAAGTTTCTCCTATTAAGTTGTAAGTATTCCTCAGGATTATGCCCCATAACTATGTACTACCCCAAGTAATATTGAGAAATAAAGGCAACTTTTCTATCCCCACACTGAAATCTGAAAAAAAGTTTTTGATGTTCATCCCTCATAAAGGTACATACAATCACAGATCAATGCTAATGGTTAAATGCCAGGATAATTATATCACAAAAATTAAAAATTGTTTCTCCACGTCTCAACCAAAAATATATATTTGTATAACATGGCATGCATACATAAAAACTGGTAACAGGCAACAAAAATGTTACCATATGACAGTTTAGGTGTGCTTTGACATGATAATAATACATTTAGGAGATTAATTATCAGCCCAATGACACATAGCTAACAGAAATTGGTCAAACAAGTAACAGATGATTGTGCAAGTAACAACAGATGATTGTGCAAGTAACAACAAATAATTGTGCAAAATGCAGTAACTCATTATGGCACTTCAGCATTAATAGAAGCTGTAGAAATCAACTCCCGCAAAATATTTTGAAAATTTCAAATATAGTGATAAAATTTCATTACCAACACAATGATCAATAATACACGCTTATTCTGCTCATTATTACACTTTTTATAGAATTAGGGTTCTTATAAATGCAGTGAAGGCCCATATGGTACAATTAGTTACATTAGTAACATAAAAATGTCAGAATTAAATGATTAGCATTTGGTTAATTACTTGGTGACAATATTCGTCCAAAAAACGATGATTTATAAAAAGAATAATACTTTCAATGTTAACTACTCTACATCAAAATTATGCATGGGGAAGATTAGTTTTAAATCCATCCCAGAAGATTAACAGCAAACTTGACGGTTGCTCCGAGGAGCATGAATGTTCCAATGTATCCAAAAGCTCCTTTCATCCTCTGCTTAGGATCTGGAAAATTAAGCGAAAACAACTTTATGCTAACTAGCATTACTGACATAACAATTAAATACTAAGCTGTGAGAAATTTATTTTTGCACTGAATTATTTCTTAAGTGTGTCATAAATAGTCCCATTAAAGCAGATTTCAGGTATTAGGTAGGCACCAACAAAATTTGGAAGAGAGGCACTTTTAAACTTTAAGGTAGTTTGAGTGAAATATAATTCCACCTAGAAATGAATAAATTTGGTCTCATTCTAAAGAAATATATCTTAACCTTTCCAAAATACTAAAACATCAGACCCTTACTGAACTACTTTCAGAGATTTTTGACAAAATAAATAAGCCCTTTTAGATGGGAAATGATATGGTGTGCACTCCAGAAGGACCTTATTGAAAAATTGAGGAACACCTAGATCTGGTCAAAAAATTATGTGTAGCTTATGTGTTTTATCAACTATTTTTTTAAATAAATCACATATGTAGTTACTACAGCAATTTTTTCAGGATTAAAAACCTCCTGTTGTAAAGGAGTATAATACATAATGCGAGAAGAAAATGAGTCAATTTAAAAAATTATGATTTTATTGGAATCCTTAGAATTTCAGTCAAATAAATGTACACAACAGCTCGATTAACAAACCAATATTTAATTAATGCTTCCTACAGCAGCTGATATTAAAACATATAATTCAAATACGATCTCCATTTGGACAAGGGACCCATCTTACACAAACTACCTTAATATAAAATATATACCTGCACTATTTTCTGAGATGCGACCACTTACTAAATGATTTAATTTATTCTTGAGATGCATTTAAAAGTATATTGCTATGCACTAAAAAGTGATTCTAATGCTCCTTTAACAGCACCATGTAACCGACGAATAAAAATTTTCTTCACAGTAATACAGCTGTGCAAACTATTTCCAGAGAAACTCCATTATTATTTCTTTAGACCTACTTATTTTAAGTACTACAAGGGAATACCTAGTGATTTAGAAGTGCAGCACCAAAGATAACATTACTTTCATGGAAAAGGAAAGAAAATGCTTTCAAGACTGGTGGAACATCATTTACAATTAAAAGGAATTAAGTGACCCAGGGATGTTAAAAATTTGAAAAAAAGGTTTTGATAAAACTGACTGGGTTTGATGTTGTAACAACATCATCTGAACTTCCACAAAGGATAAATCATTTCTTTATCCATCATTAACCCTTTCACGCAGAAGTTTCTCAAAGCGAAATGCTTTTCCTGCTACGAATCACTCAGGTATGCCTTTTGCCCATTTTGGAACCCCACTCAACGGGAAACCGTGCCCTTCTCCTGGGCACTCGGCTCGATCCCCCAACCCTTAGCAGCCCCTCTCTCAGCAGGAGGTCGTGGTAAGTTTGTTGCATTAACGTCGTTTTTTTTTAAATAATTCTTTGCTGTATACTTCAAACACTTATACCTTTAAATGAATTTCTAATGTTATTCTGAGCGTATTACAATTTTAAACGTAATTCTAACGTTAACATTAACAAATTAAGAGTTCTATTTTGAGCACAAACTATTGAGAGTTCCACACAAGAGCTCCGTTACTATCAATGCTAGAGTTTTGTTTGAAATTTGCTAAGACTCAACAAAAAACGTATAATTCACTTCATTAAGTTAAAAATTTGGCAGAGTGAAAAAATATTTGCCTCGAAAAACCATTGCAAATGCAATAAATTGACCGTGGATTCGTGCAGCAAGGAGGGCTACTAATGATGCGGAGGGTCAAGCTCGCTTGCAGAGGAAGGCTCTGGGCTGTCCCTAAGCTGGGTCACAAGTGTTTACTGCATATCTAGGATTATTGCTCCCTTATCGGTCACTGCTCTTCCCTCACGTTGGCTATACCCGACATTAGGTCTTTTGCATTGGTTTTTCTCCGTCGGCCAGAGCCAGGAAAGTGGCCGCAAGATGGGTACCTCGTCGGTTGACTCCCGAAATGAAGGAGAGGTGAGTCGATGCTTGATTCCACGGACTCATACGGCTCGTGCGACCTTGGCGACTATCAAGAACTTGCGTCTGGAGTGCTTCCCCTATCCTCCTTACTCCCCCAACCTCGTGCTCTCCGACTTCCACATTATTTGGCCCACTAAAGGACTCCTTAGGTGGCAACAAGTTCGCGACCGACATGGAGGTGAAACAGGCAGTGCATGAGTGGCTACATGCACAGCCAAAAGATTTGTTTTCCCGAGGTATCCATGCCCTCCCGACTCGGTGGCGGAAATGTATCGAAAAGCAAGGGGACTACATCGAAAAATAGTGTACTTGATCCAACTCTGTCTTTAATAAAGGAGCTGTAAAAAAATATTTCCGGTTTTCATTTGACTCACCCTCGTATATACTATTGTTTCTCTATCATCAAAATGGTATTTTAAAACACCACTTTTTTTCCTCAATCAGCTGCCATCCTAAATAAATTCCATCATATACCCTTCCACTTTCTTAAATTACCATGTGTTCCACTTCATTTTAAAGAGTAAAGGCGAAAGAGGACTCTTTTGCCTTTAGGGAAAAATAGTAAAAGCAAAAGAGGATTGTTCCCATTTAACATTATCAAAAGCTTTTTCTATGTCTATGACAACCATACATGAGTTTAGGTTATTGGCGATTCTCTTGTCTTGCAGCATGGTAAGGGTAAGAATTGCTTCTCGAGTTCCCACCTTTTTTCAGAAGCCAAATTGGTCTTCACTTATTTCTGCATTTATCTCACCTTCAATTCGGTTACATATTATGTTAGTAATGATTTTTGAAGTGTGGCAGATTAGGCTAACTGTACCATATTCTTCGCACCTCGTTGCATGGGCTTTCTTTGGTAATGATACTACTATGCCTCTTTCAAAGTCATTTGGTATTACACCCCTTTCATATATGTCTTACACCATTTCAAACAGTGCATCTTATGTTCCAGTCCCACATGCTTGAATCAGTTCTGATGGTATAGAATCAATTAGCTTTGAAGTCCCACAATTCCTTCCAAGACATGCTATTTTTTTCAACTCAAATTAGACTGACAAAATGAACTATGGATTCCTTATGATTTAATAGATTGGTGACCCTATCTGACAAATAATTTTACACCAGAACATCTGCTACTTAATGATCTCAGGTTTGACAACCATGGAAATCAAATACACCAGAACTGAACACAGTTCCGAGTACAGGGAGGGTACCATGGGGGCATCTTTCTGAAATTCTAAATTAGAAAAGGCTCAATTTCCCAGGCAATAAGACTGAAGGATGCCAACCTACAAGACATCAGCTTACATTTAAGAGCATCTACTACAACACCCCAGTTATAGGACAAGATAAGAAAGTGATCTGGATCTTTATCAATCCCACCCTTGAACATTTTCTAGTTTGGAAGCAGTTCCTTCTGTTCACCAAATTGGAATTGTTTAGCCAATGCAGAGCACAAAATTACTTGGGCATCAACTGGGATTAAGAATATCTCACAAGGTCACTTATTTTAGAGGGCACATCTCTGTAAAGATTGCCGACTGTTCTGAGGTAAGCAATGATATACCATCATGCTTTTTTAGCAAAAAATCCTGTGATGAATGAATTATTCACCCATAAAATTGAGCATAGTAAGATCTTATCTCTGTCCTGTTTTAGGTACAATTCGAGGTATTTGACTAATTTAAGGCTAACATTTAACCCAGCAATTGATAGTTGCAACATTTTTCATAAGAGAAATTTCTTCAGAGAATTGACAAGCATTATGAGCAAATCAGAAGCCATGCTATCGACCAAGAAGGTAGACTAGAAGATTCCCCTAATACTGATCGTTTTTTTCCACAAACTTCCACTCTGCAGGCTCTTTGAAATACCCTACTCATCACAAAATTATTCTCGAAACAAAAAGATGTTGAAATCAAAAGGTTGTTTTCACAGCTGCAGCAACAAGCCACTACATGTAAGCTGCCTTCCTCCAGGCTCGTGACAGCTTTGAATGAGTTGATCATGCTGAACAGACAGAGCCAACAGGGTTGAAATTCATGTAGAAAAAAATCATTGGCCTGCTTCGAAATGCCAGTCCAGGTGAATGATTTAACCACTGTCAATTTCACACAATTATGTGATCATTAGTGGGTGACCCCATCAACCCTTTCACAGCATATTTTGTTTTCAACAAGCGTTCTTGGAAAATGTCATTTTACAATGAAAAAAATGAAAGTCATATTCATATTATTTTCTTTGTATTCTTCATACGTTCGCTTGGTTCAATAATACCGCATCTGAGATTGCCACTGCCGCGTTTAAAATTCGGGGACATAGTATGAGAGACTTTGGGCATCTGTCGCGGCCAAAGAAAAAGTTTTTTCAGGGTCGTGGACTAAAGTCTATCATCGCAGTGAAGCACAAATATTTGCAGATCTAATTTTTCGACTATCCCGGTGAAAGGGTTAAAGTAATTGCATGGCCATAGCTAGTGAAGGATAGGTTGCAGTTTGTGGAGTTCAGGCACATGCTTGGCACAAGCATCCCATGACCAGCAGCAAAAGGGAGGAGGAGAGAACTGAAAGGCCCAGCATATGTTGGATGGCAGTGAAGACAAAAATAAGTACATGGT
The DNA here is from genome assembly GCA_963169105.1 of Ceriagrion tenellum. Lineage (NCBI taxonomy): Eukaryota > Metazoa > Arthropoda > Insecta > Odonata > Coenagrionidae > Ceriagrion > Ceriagrion tenellum. The sequence continues at coordinate 130,546,661 of OY720637.1, forward strand.
ACCACAGCCGAGCCTCTTGTGGAGGTGCAATCTATATGAGGTTCCCTAACAGCCAACCCACTTTATCTGGCATTTACCCTACTTCACTGACATTTACAGGGTGTCCAGCAGCTGTGCATTTGAGGTTTCCCATATCTCCAGAACATGTGCCCATGAAAAATAAATAACTTATTTTTAACTTACCACCAGTAGAGTATCCCAGAGCATAAGCTATTCTCCCCAAGCACCAAATAACTCCACCAGCAGCACAGAAACGTGGCAGCTCAAGTCCTCCAATCAACAGCATATAGAGGAATTGAGGGTAATTCTCCAATCTATGAGATGAATTATTGGTAAGATCTTTAACTCTTTTAGAAACTAAGATATCTAGAATTTAAGATGTGTCTTACGTGTTTTGGTGTGCTCGCTGAAGACAATTGAAGAGGTTATTGTCATTACTATACATAGTAGGGTAATTAATTTTGTACTTCTTGCGTGCCACCCCCACCTGGAATGATAATACATTATTTACTCCATGAATTACCCCTGGATTACTCCCCTCTAGTTCCAGGAATACTGTAAGCCCATATCAGTGGGACTGTCGCCATTGATTTAATTCAAAATGAGCTATAATTATCAGTTAACACTGTGGCTTACAGCCAGACTTTGCTAGCATTGATATAAAATGAACAACAACTTAAAAAACTGAAGGAATTGACTTTTTTCCTTATTTTGCTAGATGCGACAACGCAAGGGACTTAACTATGACACAAAATTAGCGGGGAATTCATTGCTTCCACTAAGTGGTGTAGGTTGTTTCTTTGACCTTTCTCAGAGAATGAATAATTTAAAAAGAAATTTTCAGGAGACTCAAAATTTTCAGGGTCAACAATATGTACTCTTTTCACAGCATCAACAGACTTTCACTGTTTCTCGTATGGGATTACTCAACTGATTAGCTTAAAGATCACCCTGAAATACATGAAAATAGGCAACGGCAAGTTAAGAAAAAATTCACCACCTTAAATATTATGAATGACACTGTGATCAAACAGAATGAAAACTCTGTGGAAATCTAAAATTATTTCCACATGCACAGGAAACGGTAACGGATAATGACTGTAAAGTCCACTGTCGTGCATACATAATTGGATTGACTACAACACAAGCGGAGATTAGCTGTTCAGAGTAACGCTCCAAGCATGACATGGGCCATTTCACTCACGTGAGATCAAACTAAGGGACCATCCAAAATCATCGTTTAACACTGTTCTACTGGTGCACTAAAATGAATTAAACGCGATGGTAATCATGACAGTAGGACCATGTATAGAACAGAGTAGGTACTCGTTCTTAAGTTTCTCCACTGGTATTTCTGGTAAATACACCGGCCGGTCGCGAAAATAAAGTCATAATTGGGTGTTAAAAATTTCTGCCGCATACCCTCATGGCTTTCCAAGTAAGGACAAAGGACGATCCGATTGCAGTCAGAATCACATATCCATAATCAGCGGGTATGGTTATGGTTGCCATTTCTGCCCACGGTTCACCTTCAGTATTAATACATACATGGAATCACAATAAATACGCATTAGACAAAGTGAAAATAAAGGGGTGATACTGAAGATGCACCCTTTAGACCCAACGTAGACTAAGCGCATCGACGAAAGCATTAGCATTAAACAACGTACCTTCGTTGCAGGGAGAGACGCCGAAAGAGAAGCTAACGCCTAGCACTCAAATTTCACACTCAAAAAATCACAAGTCATGAATATGTGACGTAACGACAGATAACGTTACACACAGGGACGAGGTGAACTTTTGAACGGCATCAACACGACTCTCACTTATCTTCCCCTTGCATCAAAATCTCCCCCCCAAGCTCGCCGCTAATAGCTTTTCAAAACACGCAACATAGCTGACGGCGCAGTTGCCAAACTTACTACAATAGCCAAGACTGTGCCCCACACCATCGGGGGATGGGGGGAATGTATCGCGTGAGGCATGGCTCGAAGTTTGAAAGGATCATTTTTTATGGCAAGTTTGGAAGTAGTTCATGTTCCCTCAAAAGAGAATGGATCTCTGTCCTAGTTAAACTACCTGTTTCTACTAATGAAGAATCCTGCTTTCTTCCTCATCTAAATTGTAAAAAACTTACTGCGAGACGTGCTGCCAGAAGGGCGGACGTCAGGGGATGCGACGCGACGGCCGCCTTGTGGGAGAGAGGGAATATAGTGGAGTAAAATGACGATTCTGAATAAAAACATGCACGTATCCAAAGCATAGATTATAAAAAACATGCATTGAAAATTATTTCCAGAGCCTATCTCTCTGGTTTGACAAAAGTTTTCTTGGTGCATTTTTAGTCAATGAAAAAGTTACATAACTTCTCGTTCATTTCATATAGGTATTTATTAATTCTTGTCATCTCTACCAATTATAATTTCGAATAGAAAAACAAGAAAATATACGTTGATCAATGATTGAGGGCCAAACTTGGCTAAGGTATCAAAAACTTATCGGACGAGCATATATTACAGCAAAATTTAAAAATAACTGATAAAAAATATTTTGAACTCTTATTCATAGCTAGACGAAAATACATAAGAATTGACGAAATAGCGTAACAATACGCATTACAGTAAGAAACAAGCGTGCAACATTTATCAAAAACAATTAGCCATTAGGAATGTGAGGTAGGTATTTATAAACAATCATATATCATACAAATACACGTGTACCCAAGTTGTTAATTATTTTCGATAACTTGGGTAAAAACTCCAACGAATAGTGAACAGATATTTGTGTCTAAAGGTTCAAATGTAAACTTTCAAGAGTGCAAAAAATGTTTTTCTTATATTATACACTGTTTCAGAATGTTTCGTCTTTCTATAAAATAGGCATATTTTATTTACGGGTTGCAAAGATTATTAATTTCAGATTTTGTTGGCCAATAAAAATGCTCCGAGAAAAATTGTATTTGAACGTTTTTCGTTGAGATATTTAATAATTTGCGTTTTCGACGTTTAACAATATAAAAATATTAAAATTTCTGGAAATGCTTTCAAACTGTAGGTATGTAATTATTATTTATCAATCCTTGCATTTCCAAAATATACTTGTGTTATTTATCTAAGAATTATAATAAGTAAAGTTCATTGCGACCTCTAAAGAAGTGACTAGTCGATCGTCTATGAAATGGTGGTATAAATTAATACGTTGTGACATCCACTAGTTTTGAGGTTTAACTAAACTAACTTTATTTTTGAATTAGCATTTATTCATTTAATTCGGTTTTGGAATAATATTCTTTTAACTGTGCTAAGCCATTAGAATAATTTTTAAGGAGGGAATTTTTTAAACGATTTTTTTAACCTGTTCTTATAGAGAGTTGATTATTGGGATTGGAACTTCATTCAGAGCAGAAAACATTTATTATTGAAGTAAGAATTAATTTTCACATCTTCCCTCGGATCTGCGAGAAAAAGGATTTTAAAGGAAGGAACTAAAGGTGAAACAGATCTAAGATCTGTGGTTGAAGGTACAGAGATATCGGGTGGCGGAAAGGTTGGTTGAAGTTATTGGGTTTTTTCCTCTGGGATAGCGATAGTTGTGTTGTTGAAAGTAGCATATTTTTGTTTAGGTTTTGTGCTGGATTGGTTTTTATGCTCGGTAGAATAATTTATGCCGGTGTGAAAAGTGGAAAAAAACACATAGTTGACAGTTTCTTTTTTACTAAGAATACCGCATGGGGGCATTTTCTCGAACCATGCGGTGGTGGAGCCATGACATGCAAACAAATCGTGATTCCTCTGAAAAGTCTCCTTAACCAATAATCCAACGCTCAGAAGCCTTCTCTACATTCAACCCGGCGCCAGTCGCGTCTCCCCTTGTCTCACTACGGACCGCGGTATTGTCGAATCCCCGTAATACGGGCGCGAAGTTGGTGGCAGCGATATTCATGACTTAATAGTTGAAACTCTACAAAAATTTAATAATGTATAATATTATATTTACTGATAGGTATAAGTAAAAATATGGTCACATTTTTACGTGCGATCAAAAATTTTTGGTGGAGAAAAATGCATTAAAAATAATAAATCTCTTTTAATTTCAACAACTTTTAATTTCAACAATTGCACATGCTGTACACATCAATTTGAGTGTTCTTTTCACATACACATAGATTTCACATCTCTTGCACTGATTTGTTTTTTTTTGCGATTTTTGACTTAAGTACAGAATCCACATCTCACTGTTACCTCACGATGAAGTATTTTCGGATCTGGATCAGCCAAACCTGTATACCGCCTAACTTGACTCCTGAGGTAAATAGGCAATGAAGATGTGGAGTATCTCTCTACCAGGAAGTCATTTAACAGAAAAATCTCTAACTGCTTCAAGAAAGTACGTCTCTCTAGCATTTCGTTTGAATTATAAGCGTATATCACATGATATACATGCAGGACTGCATCTCTAAAGTACAAAGGAAGAGATACCAGGAGGTAAGGGAGCTAGTATTAGATAGGGAAGAGTGGAGGGCTGCAGTCAACCAATCCTAGGATTGAACGACCTACGATGATCACATGATAATTTATTCCAGCTATGTCTATCCAAGTGAAAAAAATTCCGAGGTCAACGCCTGGTAATCCTCGGAGCCGTGTCGGTGGATTTCAACTCATCCACTGTGTCCACTCCTCCCTTTGCGCAACAGTAGACTCTTAAGATATCGGACTTCTTTTCCACTGTTCCGTCCACTTCAGCATCATGGTGAAAAATAGATAAAGAGGATTACGGTCTTATCTTTTTAGGCACATATGCCACCAAGATTCTGTCTTGGTCAAAACCAAAAACACTAGATAATACATTTCTGTTATTATTTTTCGTAAAAGTAATTGATAGATACCTTTAATTTTGCCACTTGGTGCCTACAATGGCGAGGTCATGATTCTTGAGTTATGAGACCGCCAGAGTAAATGATGTGATCCAGCTATCCACAGTTAAGTTGCGCCCAATCCCCGAGGTTGGTGACACTAAGCGGCACACGATACCAAAAGGTGTGTTAGAATACTTAAGAAATAACTGAAGGGCCATCAGGTTGTTTACATGGATATATATATTTCCGTGATAGAGACATAGAAATTCTCGGAATCGACGAGTGAGTAAATTTTCCAGCCGTTCTTGACCGGCTTATTCCTCATATCAACTCTAAAAGCACAGCGCTCTCTAAATCTCTCTAGAATCAGTTGTCCGTTGTATATTGGCATATAGTGAAATTATTTTTACAATCGGAAAGAAAATCTGTGAACAATTCACGAACCAGAGCCATCCTGTCGAGTCTTTCTTGTGTCGCTAGATCTCTTATATCGTCGAATCTGAGATATCGTAAAGGAAAACGCATACAAAGGTTAGATAGTCTCAGGAAATATGTCAGCACCTATTCCATCTGAACTGAACAAAGGATCGGTATCGCGATGAGAATTTCTCATGCTCCCTGCTATGTATAGTAAACCAGAAAGAGCGCGTTATTTCTTTACTGAAGTATCTCTGGCGTCCCTCCCCCGGCAAATGTAATACTTTTGATTCTTTGGATATATACGTTTGTCCACATTGTGACATGTTCGACCATGTCATCAGAAAAAAAGGACCAACCTCTGAAGATGTTTAGTCGTTTTTGGCAGAGGCACTGACACCAGGCAAATGATTCACGATGTAGTGAACTTTCGTTCATTCACTTAAAGGGGCCTTCTTGGACCATTTGGTCCTACTGTCAATAACTAGGTAAAAAATGTAGTATCCTCAAGTCCATCCAAGGGTGGGAGATCTTCACCACTCAAAAGCAATTTTATGGTTATTATTGAAGTTGGCTTTCACACAAAATATCTACATCAAAAAAAAAACATACGTTTCAGTGTAAAAGTTAACACCTTTCCAGAGGATTTTTCTCTCTCGTTTTGGTTTCTCAGGTTTACTCAAGCTAAAATATAGAATATGTTTCCCACAAAATCCAATATTTGATCAAATTATGCCAGTGACACAAGCTTAAGTACATTAGAGGATAATAAACAGGCTGATAGTGTTGTAGAAACAATGCCACTTAAAGTTTAAACTATATTCCTAGACGTATTTTTGCCAACGCCGTTACTCGCGCCCTGCGCCTCGCGTCATGCAATTCTACTGATATGTGACCAATTAGGGTTAACCTATTAATCAATTAATTTGGTCTCATTTTAAAGAAAACCTATTTTTACTCCTTCAAAGATACCAAAATATCCGCCCCTTACCAAACTACTTCCGAGATTTTCGACGAAAAAGACCGGTGGTGCATTGTGCGTGCTCGTGCTACGGTCCAGGACAGTGGTTCCCAAAGTGGGCACTACCGCCCCATGGAGGGCAGTGCTTTAACGGGGACCCTGGAGGATGGGCCCTTAAACGAATATACGTGTCCAGGGATGAGTAAACTATCTCTATATTGAATTTGAAATAAGCAATAGTTAAATCACAATTGTTTAAGCTTTATATTTATGAACATCTTGCTTTTTCATTTCGTCCAGGACTTTTACGCGTATGGTTGGGGGCGCTGGGTAAAGTTTTGTGAAAGAAAGGAGGCGGTGGTTCGAAAAAGTTTGGAAAACGCTGGTCTAGGACATCTAGAAGACCGAACCGACCGAACTAAATGTAGGAGTGCTCAACTCGCTACATGCTTAGAGCGCAGGTTTCATGATAAAAAGGGTTAAGTATGAGAAAGTAACTCGTGGCAAAGTTTCTTAATCGGTGAAGTCCTTAAGGATTAAACGCTATTTCATACTAAGAACGGGGAAAAGACCACACCGCGACCAATACCGGTTTAAACGTCTGCTTCCGCTTTTTAAACCAGCCTCCAACACTCGAGATTTTCTACTTCGACCGTCCGCCGGTATCGTTATATCGTATCGCTGAGCGGTGTCTGCTCCCTGCCGCCTGCCGCTATATGCATTTTGGGCTGCGTTTACCGCGCTTACCGTGTTTGTTTACGGATTTATCCTTAGACATCACAAAAAAATAGTTGACATTTCACGATTCTTGACTACGTAAACATTGTGGTCCCTGAGAGTGGAAGACAGTGGATAAATAATAAGGATGTTTTAGTGTTAAACTCAGGAAAGAGAAATTATTGAATTGAATCTGAAAGTTGCTGACGATTGTGGTGTAAATATTGAATGTAGAAGTGACTCACGAAGATAGTGTTGATATTCAGAACCAAGAAGTTGCAGAATTTAATTTCGTTTAAGAGCTTTTTGACTTATTGCCATGGATAACAAAATGGAAGCAAATGAAACAGGTTTGGTGACATGTGGAAATGGAAGTAGAATTCTTGTCTTTTGCTGTTACATACTTGGTAAATTTTTATTTAAATAGTTTCAGAGCCTAGCCCAAAGAGAACACGGATATTATCTGCCGATAGAGGAAGGCCTAACTTTTTCATTGCTATCCAAGTGACAAATCCTGAGGTCTGCGCAAAGTTTACGTCGGGAGCTATTTGTTTTTCAATTTCAACTAAGTGTATGTTATTGACTCTCCTATTTAATCAACTTACAGATTCACAAGGCTGTGCGCGTTGTTCAAGACCTTGTTACATCTAAAAAACCCCTCTTCAAATCGGTGGTGATTAAATTGATTACGTTGCATGTCACATTGTGCACCCTCCGTTTACCAGGAAATGATGACATAAGACGGTATGAACCACTATTTTGGCCATTGGAAGACCTTATTTTTATATTTAGACACATTTTTGCTGATCATATGCAATGAAAATTTTATGGATTGATTTTTATCATTTCTCCTTGCCTACTCAGGGCCAAGAGTGCGCTGCAAAGAATAGAAAAGAGCGTTAAAGAAGCGTTGATGAACAACCCGGTGAATTTGAAATTCAAGGGCATTGGATCATTTAAAAATGAGGTGAAGTGTTTGCCCTAAAATTATGTCTATTTTGAAGTTTTTAGCTCTGCGAATTATAATCTTTCATGGTTAAACCTTCTAGGTTGTCTTTGCCAAAATTGAGTCTGGCGAACCATTGACTCGGATGAAAAATATTCACTCAGACTTGCTTAAGACTTTGATAGATGAGGGCCTTGATGTGGTCGATGACTTTTCTCCTCATTTGACCATGATGAAGATGTCGAGAGACAAGTCTCTGAGGAAAAAGGTAAAGAATATATTTAATATATTTTTTTGTGGAGGTAGTTGTAAAGTGATGATTTAGAATATCGGGTCAAAAGATTGTAAAGTATGCCAGTCAAAATAACATTCCCTTCTCTCAATTCTGGGGTAGTAAGTTGTGCCTTGAGAATGTAGCTGTTTACCATGTTTTATGCTTTTATGGTCACCTCACGTAATTTTATTTCCCAATCACATTCTATCCGACTATAGCTTTCAGTCAAAATGGCTGTTTGACATAAATGTGACAATGAGACTCGGTCATGTCTGTTTAACTTCCAAATCTCTTTGGCATCATGAGGAGATTAAGAGGGAAAACAAATAAAAAAGATTAAGAAAGAATAGCTTGATGGTTCAATCAGTAATGACTGTCATGTAATCCAGTCATGAAATCAGAATATAGATGCTAATTGTTTGTTGAAAACTACTCAAGACACCCACCTTGTGTAGTAATATGGAACTTTTGTGTAGGGCTACCAACATCTTCATTTTCTGCAATATCCCCACACTCCATGCTGACTGTCTTGGAGAAGGTTTCATGATGCTGCAGCAAACACCAAGAACAGGACACTCATATTTTCTTGAATGTATTCAAGTTGGCATGGATTGGAATAGGTTCGGAAATCAAAATATTCTAGTATTGGTCCACTAAATGGATTTATTCTTTACGACCTGGGTAGTTATATTTTGGAATAGGTTGTTGAGCTGATCCTCCACACTAGCCTACTTTCCTCCGTTGTTCTGATGGGGATTAAAAGTGAGTCCATCTCGAAGGTTGCCAGTGGCCATTTTTATCCATGACCTATATTATACAAAATATTGGCTAATATATCACCCCTAAGCTCTACAATATAATTAGCCATCTGTTCCAATCCATGTTGTGAAATTTTTTTTCTAGAATGATGAATCAATTATTAGTAGTGTTTTGATTTATATTCCATGGCTGAGTTCATTTTGTGTTTACTGTCAGCCGTGTACTGACAGGGGCTAGAGCACTTGAGGGAATATCAAGATCATTCCTCGAAATATGAGGAATGAAATATGTATAGGCTGGTCTTTATGGATCCACTTCTTGGATTGAATTGGATTTTGGGGAGGCGACTGACAGCTAAGGTCATTTGCACCATAGGGGATAGAGAAGGGTGGATAGAAACCTGGCATTGGCGTTAGCCTGCTCTTAACGAAAGGTGCCTAGAGAACCACTGCTTAACGTCTCATCAGACTGACGGAGTACTGTATTTGAAGTGCCCTCCACAAGACACTCAAGTAGGGATCGGGTATCCTCTGAAAATCATCCTCCTCTGCAGGGATTTGAACCCTAGCTGCCTGTATGGTTAGCAGGTACTCTAGCGACCACACCTATCCGATCCCCTGATCCTCTTCTTAACGATGATTCTTAGATTTGTAATAGCGTGTGTCATTCCCTTACTTTACATAGTATTGAATTGGTCTTCATCCAGGAATTATTTCATCTTCTGTTCCATCCTTTTGCAGATGATTTGGATTAGAATTTTTTATTCAAGGAAGTACAGTGAAGTTAATTTATCAAAAGTCTTTGCATCTCTGATCTTTTCTTATTCAGAATTGGAAAGATTATCTTCTTTTGAGAGCCGTTGGCATTTGCTCTCTTGAATGAATGTCTCTCATCCACCTGTAAACTTCTTAAGGGTCCTCACTCCTGTATACACAAGGAACTTTGTAGGAGTTGCATATACTCCCGGCGTCATTCTCACTCTAAGCCGTAACTACAGAATCAAATTCTGATCTTAATATAGAGTAACCTTGTTCATTGTCATCCACAGAGTCTTCATCCTCAGATATCCTCTCTATTCAGTGCTTTGCCACTGTTAAGTTTCTCATGTTTCTCTGTCTCTTTTATTTTGTTCTTGCGATAAAAATTTAATTTCCCTCTTTTGAATGTGGGTAACTAAATTTTCTCAAAAACCCGATAGTAAAATTCCATAAGTTTTGTTTCCCAAATAGGAGTCATCTCTTCTTACGTGTATTACTTATGTAGAATGTTTTTTTTTTCAGAGAATATTCAAAATTCCAAAGGACCTGTATGAGGACAAATGTGATTTGGAATTTGGGGATCAAACTGTGAGATCAATACAGCTACTCAGCATTGGAGATCACGAAGAAAATAAATACTACAACTGCTACCATTTAATGGACTTGGGTAATTTTTATTCTATTATTGTTTGTTGGCCTACCAGTCAGGGTAAGCTATTTGATAGACCATTACTGCTCTCGTAGAAACCTTTCCAAGTATCTCATGAATTAATCACACAATGAAAGTGTTGCATAATTCAGGGATAGATAATTTTATGCGGTAATTCAATTATGTTGGCATCACAGCAGTAGTGTCATAAGGTTTTTTATTCGATACGAGTTTCTTTTTTTATTTCAGGAATCAATGATAATACGGACGGTGACCATATGGATTGCTGTGGTGTTCAGTCAGTCACTCCTTCATGTGTTGTTGAGCTTCCACCTCAAGAAACTCCTGAAGAGACTCCTGGAGAAATCAAGACCAATCAAGGTGTAAAGATTATTGAAACAAATGTTGGTGGAAATGAATTATTTTATGAAGCCGTCTCTTCTGAAGATGAATCGACGAGGGATGATCAGGTAATATTAAATCCTGACTTAAATGTGGCTGAAAGCAAAATGACTGAGTTGATGAAACATGAAGAGGGAATACTTATGGCACAGAGAACTGAAGCTGTAGGTGAGGGTAAAGAGGTTACTTCCACTGTAGTAATGGTTGAAGCTGGGCAAGGGGATGTTGGGACTGTAGGAACAGTCCAAGATAAGCCAATTTCCACTAATAATGAATCACAAGGTGTTGATGACATTGTTGAGAAAACCGAAGTTCAGAGTAAGGTTGATGTAGCTGTCCCTGAGAAAAAGTAGAATGGGCCTGCTTAGAGGAATGATGTAACTATATGTTGTACATATATATTTGACATTATATGTTAAATTGACAGAGTTCTTTACAAAATATTGAACTTAGTCTATTGCTTAGATCACCCTTTTAGTGTCAAATTGCTGTTATGATTCTGCATAGAACTATGCAGTTTTCAAGTGATGTGTCATAGAGATGCCGTTGTGAGGATGTCCATGTATGAGAAGTGGTCATTTTTAACTGTTTTTGGTGTTTTCACTTATTAATGTTCTATAACTGTTTTCTTAATGCACGCATACCAATTTTATTTTAGTACCTGACATGGTGCCCTGCCACTCCTATTATTGTGATTAAGGGAATGCAATTGCTTTATAGGAGTGTAAATGTACTTGTTTTAATGCAACATTTAGTGTTTCATCTTTAAGTATTGTATACTTACTATAAGTACGATGATACATTGACATTTAGAAATCATTGTCCATAAGTTGCAATCACTATGGAATTAAATGGAAAGTGTATACCGAGTCATATTTTTACGTATGATTTGCCGTTCAAGGTAGTGGCATTTAGTTTTTGTAATGAGTCTGTTATAAAAACTAGGTGTCTAGGGAAAGCATGTATCTATTAATACATGTTTGAAAGTAAATACTTAAAATGAAACACTTTAACTTGCCAATTCCTCAAGGTTTTATTTAAAGAATAACATGATCTGGATTTTGATGCAGGATATCATCTTGAGGTTAAACCTTTTGCAGACTGGAGTACTATGTAGACTTTCCTGGCAATGTCATCTGACATTGAAGTAGTGGTTGTGTATATTTTTTTAAATTGTACCTTGTGGAATCCTCAATTTTTGGTGTTTCATTTTGAGTGTGTATCAATTTGACCAAGTCACACCTGAGACCATGTCATATAAAAAAATATTGCCTAATATACATGTTATGAGAAATGTAACATGGCTAGTCTTGCTCAATGACTCAGGAGTATGAGAATGAATCTGTATTCTACATAAGACATCCAAATTTGATTTGTGCAATATGGCAACCCTGGTGATGATGCAGGTGCTCAAAAATTCCACTTAGGATCTGTTAATGATTTCTTTATTTTTATATGAACAAAGCAGGGACATTTTGTTTTTATACTCAAAGGAAATTTCTATTTGACTCCAATCTTATATTAATTTATCTTATGAAGTGATATTTGCTTTCCACACTGCCAATTTATCGAATGCTTACATTAAGGTATGTCCTCTCATTTTCTTCATGTTGATGACTAATTTTTGAAGTTTTGAGGTGATATTTGGTTGATTTGATTTAATGCACTGACTTCATCATTCTTTGGGATACTCCTTTTGAAATTTTCAGCCATATCTCACAAATGAAGGAGGTATTCTTCTGTGTGGTTTTCTACCAATCAAGAAAGGTAGATTCAGCATCAGTGTCTCCCTAGTTCCCAGGCCCAAGAATCATGAACCACTTGAATCCAGTTTTGTTCTGAATATTTACATTAGTCCCACATTATTCCAGTCCTTAAGGTGGTTGGAGCGCTAATCTTGCGCCATTGGGTGCGTGTTTTCATAACTTTTCAAGTAAGTTGAAAAAAATTCTTGGCCCACACTTCATTTAAGTAGGTACATCTATTTATACAGAGGAAATAACTGTGCATGTTACAATAAAAATGATGAAAGAATTATATAATAAAACTTACATTTCTGTTTAAACATTGATATGACATGGGTTAAGGGTGTGGAATTAGAAATTTAAGCAAAAATTTTATGTACATACGTGTTATTAATTTGGCATCATGCCTTGATATTTGTTAGCTACCAGTATAATAATATGAAACTTTCAGGTTTAGGAGACAATCTATACTCATGTCATGAAATTATTTTGAAATATATGCCAAGTGCCATTAGGCTGCATGTTTAAATAGCATAAAATTACCAAGAAACCGAGTCTTTAGCATTCAATTCTGACTTACATCTCTTTGTACTGCTTATAAGTACACGTGTGCTAAGTTTCACACAAATCTGTTCGTAAATGAAAATCGCTCCAATCACCTCAACTCGTAACACCTTCTATTGTTACTCTGTTAACAGAGTGGACATTTCTGAGTTATTAAGTTTCTTTCCTTTATATTGGAAATTGAGCATGGCTCGATTTTGTCAAGAGTCTTGTTGAATAAGTTTTTTAAGGTATTGGACAGAGTGGGCATTTCCAAATTTCTTTCTTTTTCGTTCAAGATAATGTTCTTCAATATCTCACAGGATACTGTTGAATATAGGTACCTTCTATTGTCTTTCAGGGCATCCAAAATGTCTACTTCCTATTTCGCGTTTTCTTCTACATTCTCCACTGCTTCTAATGACAGCTTGCTACCCCCTCTGTTCCGCTACAACCATTTCTTCTGCCTCCTTCAAATTCTCTCTCTACCATTCTGACCCTCTTCCATATTTAAAACCTGTTAAGGTATTTATACTTAAAATATTTACATGCTTATAAGTATGAAAATATAGCCTTTGACTGGAAATATTTACTCCTTCAAGTTAATCGATTGCCCTGTGATCTTGTGCTGGACAAATAAAGCTTCTCATCTATATTGGCCGTTCTCTAAAAGAAGAAATCTTGAGCACAGGGATCAAGTTTTTCTTCTGCTTTTATTGCCTCAGTAGCTTACCGCATTCGACTCTCTGTGTGTTAAATTTGTCTCCCATGAGTCACTGCATTTAGATAATTTACTTGGCAAACTGTGATTGATGGTCACTGAAGCGCATAAATCATTTTTGATTGTGCATGGACTTCCAAATAAGAATTTCTAACTATTGGCAGGGTGAAATGGATTGGTCTGTGCAATTAATTATGCTGTGTGGTTAAATTCTTTGTCAGTCTAACCATTGGGCAGCGGTGTTTGTGATACAGGGAGAGTGTGCTAATAAAAACAGAGAACACATAATTATTTCTTGAAGTTATGCTCCCATATGTCCTCCTTGGTAATCATCATTAGACTTCATGGCTTATTCTTTGGAGAAGCTCTACCATCCACTTTCTACTACTTGTAACTATAAGACTCATAGATCTCTATCTAACCATCCATTTCAATTAACATGGTCATTAGTTACTACAACACAGCCTATTTGTCTCCCAATGTGTGGCTAAAGAGGCCAGTGAAATGATGAATAACTTCAATTTTATAGGTACCCAGTCCTCATCCCATGCAATTCCAGCTAAAGGGAAAATACAACTAGCCATTTCAAACATTTTTGCAATGAAAAAGATATGTGACTGGAAATTAATTGGCACTGCATCTAAGCAGTGGTAATATCTTCCAGCCACTGTGCACAACACCTTGGGTGTCAATTTCTATCTTTGTGAGAAGTTTATTTTCGATGTATTTTTATCACAGAGCTAATTATATGCATGGCATGTATTGTGTAATTTTGGTGATATTAATGGTTGACTGTTGACCTGTCTGTTGTAAATTTGTCATATGGATATTTCTACCGGCAGTAGCAGTGGTAGTTCAAATATGTTATTTGTAAATTTTATATGTCTACTCTTTTATAATATGTGATGTACAAATGGGTATTTCAAAAATACTCTATATGGGTGACACCTTTGTAACTTATTTAGGTAGATAAGTGTCTCCATGCTGTCCATCCTTGTCAGAAGTATTTTTATACGGCAAATATATATATATATATATACAAAATGTTAAAAACATCCCTTGAAGCATTTAATGTATTTATATGTTGTAACAGGTGTTTTAATAGTTTCTGAGGTTGTGTACCTGCTAGCTGTTTTTAGTTCGTAAAGGTGTTCTATGGTATGTTTCATTTCCATGTGTAAGGAAAAGCGTTTTACTTGCAGCGGAGTTTGGGCTGCCTCAAAATTCAGTGTATTGCAATGATGGTTATTGTAACTTGATTCATAACTCTGCTTAACCAAGTATTACGTTGTCATGTCAGATTTGAGCTATGACATTAATCTTTATTGGAGCTGTGACTATGTGTCAGTATTCTTTGATGGAAAATAAAAAAATTATTACCTTTAATTACAATGCATTACTAATGGCCACTCTTAAGCATGTACAAGTGATACCTTTTTTGCGAATTGAACTAGTATTTTTGCTACAAGTGATAAAATTATTCCCAGGCCACTCACTTAATTTAAAGTTATTAATTTGATTATTATTAGTATTTTTACTGTTTCATTTTCTGTAATTTGAGCTGTTTAAACAGCTAATGTCACTTGGAAAAATCTGCTTATGTATTTATTTATTTAAGACTGCTAAGGTGTCTGAAAATGGTTCCTTTTCAAACTTGTGATAAAAGCTAACATATTGGAAACCAAAGAAAACAGAAAATTCTGGCATGTCATTGCTTATTCATCACGAAGAATACATGGAGAATAGTATGTCTTAAAAAAAATTCGATCATGAATCTGGTTTCCATAAACTTGCAAATGCTTAGTGTACACTTTATGCTTTTGTTCCAAAGTACAAAGTGTACATGGAGTGTCTAACGAGGCAGGTCCTTAAAACTAATTGAAAATTTATTTTCAAAGGCTTTATATTTTGGGTAACTTTGTATACCATACCCTAAGCACCTGGAGCCATCAGTGCTGCCTATGGTTCATTGAAGAAATGACTATTAATGCTACCAGTGTTTTGTTGTGACTGGAACTCTGTATTTGCGTTTTGTAATTATTTACTTTATTGCAAGTCGAATAAAGAAAACATTCAAGTTTAAGGAAAATATTTTAGTCACTCTTTCCTGCTCTGCTGTTCAGTTGTGGATCCTGTTTTGGGTTATGTTGGTGTGGTAACCATATTATTTACTCGCTTTCTTTTCCTGGGGCTTGCATACGAATTTTGGCAGAATTCATATCTGTACTTGGTGCCTGGTAAAGAGCTCTTCATGGGCAGTGCTGTATTTGTCGCTTTAAATGTTGGAACTGCTCACTCTTAGATACCTTTCTTGTAATGTAGGCCAAAGCTAATACTGGGTTTCTGTATCCCTTCCTCCCCTGTATGCGTAAGTAATCCTAAACTTAGGCCTGCTTTTATTGGGCCTGGTTAATGTAAACCATTATATGTCTTCATATGTATTTTGTTCTGACATGAAAAAGGCCCAACTATGACATTATTGAGAGAGGTTTTCACAAATGGGAGAGAGTGAATGGCAAGAGCTTATTATATGAAGCATGACATTCCATGGAGGGGAAATGTGGATACCTAGAGAGCTGGAGATAGTAGGTCTTAAGTCATTGGAGATGTAGGTGTCTAGGAGATTGAATGAGGTGCAATTGATGGACAGGAGAAGAAGCTGGGAAGTTCTTGTAATGTTGGGCAAGGAGATGAGGCTGCTGGAGGAAAATGTTCGAAGGCTTAGTTGTTGGATTGTTTAGCATTGGTGATGAGAGCAAGGGAATAAATGTGAAGACTGATGGAGGGGAGGCAAGGGGGAAATAAGGGTGTAAGAGAATATGATTCAAGGGTGGGATGAATAGCAGTCAAAGAGCTGAAAAGAAATCGTGCTGAAATATTGGGGTCTGTGGCAGTTGAAGATATATGAGGAGTGATGGAAGCTTTCATTCTATCTGATGAAGTTTGTTCAGATTGGAAAATGTGTGCACACCCAATGAATAGACAATAGTATGGTGGTGAAATTATTGTTAAACTGCCAGTATGTAGTAGTTTGCTGGTTTACAAGGTCACAGCCAAATACTTTTCTATTTAGCGGTTGAGTTTGTTCCAAATTAGAAGAATGTGAAAATGTAACATTTTTATCATAGACAAATTTGAAAATTCACTTATCCAAATTTGATATCTTAATCATAAATAATAGTGAAAACATTAATTGTGAATGTAATTTTTGCATTCTTGTATTGTTTAGTACTCAAAGGTTTCACTTCTGATCTGTTTTGAGGTGGGCTGCACAGGGTTTAAGGTTTGAATGAATGGTTAGTTGTGTGTTACCTCTGTAGGAAATGGAAAGCTAAGCTCCTCAGATTTTATCTTCATGTTGAGCGACCGTAATCAGAAAACTACCCGTGTAAAGTCAATAGATTACTCCATGGATGATGCAAAATCCGGAGATGACTGGTGTGTAGTGCTGGTGATTTGTTAAGGGGTAAATCAAGATGGCATCACTACTGAATCAAAATATTTCCTCAAAAAATTATCTTCCTTATGATAAATATGCACAAATATAAAATTCATAGGAATATATTTCCCTCCCAAGGACTACTACCTTGTGGAACCCCTAGAGTTGAACTGGCTTGAGCAATCCTCATCTTAAGTCCACCCATGCCAGATAGGTCGAAGGTTAGGAGACATGAATTGTAGTCCGTGTATGTTTGTTCCTCAGTGAGGCTGCAAAAGGCATCTGACCCCGGTGGGGCGCCCTCTCACATTATGTGAAAAGCACTATTGAGAAGGTAACAGAATGCTAACCAAATTTAAAAAAAACTTTGTTATCATGAATAGTACTTGTACAGAAATGAATCCTGGCAACTATGAGACTTGGCCCAGTGGGCCGGGTGTCATGTCCAGTAGCAGAGGAAGCAAGGCTTTTGTGGTCATCATCACACAAGATCCTTACCAGGAAGTAGAGGCAAATGCTCAAGGAGAAAATAAAGATGATGCAGAAGAGTAACACAGCCATCAGATTAGGCATGTGAAATGTTAGGACTAGGCTAAGGGCAGCAAAGTTTGAGAATATAAAGATATAAATGAAGAAGGATGTAGACATAATGGGTAAAAACAAAGTAATATGCACAGATAGCAGAGAATACTGGGGCCAAGACTATAGTGATATATTCAGCGTGGGGTTGGATTTGTAAGGAACAGGAGACTTGGTGGAAAAGAAGTGTATGCAGAACAGGTGACTGAGAGCATAATAGTCTATTGAGGTTAAGGCAAATCCAAGGAACTTAGTTGAACTTAATCCAGGTGTATATGCGGGAGGATAGAATACCGATATATCAAGAGTAGGTTGATAAAATCATGGGTGCCGATCGTGGAGTGAGGTTAGTGGATGATGATTGGGGAAGTTTGAAAAAGGAATTGCAGAGGCAGTGAATGCAGTGCGTAGGTGGTGCAGCCAAAATCAGAAAACCGTGGGTAATGGAGGGAATGATAAAGGAGATGTTGGAGAGAATGAAATGGGAGAGCGTAAACTTA
Source organism: Ceriagrion tenellum (assembly GCA_963169105.1). NCBI lineage: Eukaryota > Metazoa > Arthropoda > Insecta > Odonata > Coenagrionidae > Ceriagrion > Ceriagrion tenellum. Next base: position 130,564,926 of record OY720637.1, read on the forward strand.
GAGCTCGAGCAGAGGAAATTCAGGCAATTCAACAACAGACCCCGATGAGAAAAAAAGAAAGCAAGAGGAGCATGGTGGAGAAAACTGATCGATTTCTTAAAAATGTTAGAAAAAGGGAATATCCTATACTGTGTATTGGAAAGTAAATCAATTGGCGAGGGGAGGTAAGGGGAGGGGGAATCGCAGAGATGACAGACAAGGCAGAAATGTTGATCGTAGAGCCAAAAGAGATCCAAGAAAGGTGAAAGGTATATATTATAGAGCTCTACGATAAGAAGTATCAGCTTAAATTGGTGGCTAGAGTACTCGCCTACCACGCGGGCGGCCAGGGTTCAAATCCCTGCAGAAGAGGATGTTTTTCTGAGGGAACCCGATCCCTACTTGAGTGTCTTGTGGAGGGCACTTCAAGTACAGTTCTCCGCTGACTGTACTGTGCAGCACTGAGACATTAAACCGTGGTGTCCTCGGCGCCTTTCGTTAAGAGCAGGATTGAATACAGACATATCAAGAGTAGGTTGATAAAATCATGGCCCTGATTGTGGAGTGGGATTAGTAGGGGCTAATGCCGCCGCTATGACGACGTTGGGTTTCTTTCCTTTCCACCCTTTCTCCCTTACCTATCCCCTATGGTGCAAATGACCTTGGTTGTCATCGCCTCCCAAAATCCAATCCGATAAGGAAATAAGGCCCAGGAAGTTGGATATGCTAAGGGAAGAAAATATTCAGAGATATGAAATCGGACTTGGTATTCTTGACGGTGAAATCAAAAGAGCACTACGAGACATGAAAAGGAATTAGGCGGTGGGAAAAGATATGATTTCAGCAGCAGAGTGTGGGGAAGAACGGAACAGGAAAACGTTTTACACTAATTCGTAGGATTTATGAGGATGGAGTGAGGCCGGAGGACTTCAAAAAGGCAGCACTGATTTCAATACCTAAGAAGTAAGGCAAAAACTTGCGAAGACTATAGGACAATATTTAGCTTAATATCCCACGCGGCCAAAGTAATCCTCAGAATTAAAAAGAGAAGACAGGAGGGCAAGGCTAATAGATACCTGGATGAAGACCAGTTCGGGTTAATTAACTAATTTTCATTGATATTTATTAACTATTTATAGATGAGAGACGGGAACGCGGGACGCTATAGGTATGATACGGACACAGAAGAAAGAAACAATATGGGCAGGGTGTGTATGCTTGCTTTGAAGACTTGGAGAAGGTATTTAATAGGGTGGACTGGGTGAAGTTAATGGAAGTTCCGAAGAAATTAGGGGGAATACTGAAGAGGCTAATTGGTTATAATAGAAGGGAAACCACTGAGGAGGTGTGGAAGAGGAAGGAAGAGGATAGGAATTCTGGACAAACTAAGAGGAAGACGATATGAGGATAATGGCGGATCGCGTTTAGGAGGGAAAACAGAAGGATATGCGAGAATTTAAGACGTTAGGCTAAGTACTGTCTAAAAGCTATCAATAATTAAGCTGGTAGAATACTGAAGTGAATGAATATATTTTTCTTTCGGGCTATTTCACGGTATAAGTTTACAAAACCGGATAGAGACGCGAGGGTGATATGTGAATTCGTGCAGGATGTGTTTAGTACGTTTGTGTCTTGACAGTTGAGGATGGGGAGGTGGGGGGAGGGGGGGCGGCGCAGTGGCTAAAGGTAGGCGCCGTAGGCAAACCGGACACTCTTCCCACCCCCTAACCCTCCCCACCTTCTCTCCATCCCCAGTCACGGGGTAGGAGGAGGAAGAAAGGGATCGCCTTCTCACCCCCGCCCCCACCGGCTGGGATTCCCTGGCAGGGGTTTGGCGGTCAGTCTTGTTGGGTTAGCGAAAGCGTGAGGAATTTTCCTCGACGGATGAGCCGTGTTCTAAGGACACAGGGCACTGACCGAAAGAAACGGTTAAGAAGGGTTTATGGAGGAAGGGTTATAAAGCAAAATTGGGGAAAAGTGGTCACGGCTCGGGTACAAAGAGTTTGAGGACACAATGATGACTACTGGTGCACGCTGTGCACCGGTAGTCATCATTGTGTCCTGCACAGGGATGGAGGTCTCGTCCGACGAAGGAGGGGAGACGGGAAAACGGTGACACTTTGTAAACTGTTAATCCGAGATGCATCAGCCAAGGAGGAGGACAAGGGTGCCCAATAGACTACCGGCCGGGCTCTCATACAGTGATGGGAAAACAAAAATTCGCATCCCCCTATTCTTCTCTCCTCGTCTTTTGCTTTGCGTGAATTATATTTTTTTTTAATTGCGTGAATTTTACTTTTATAAATATTCCGTCCGAATGTATATACTTAGAGGACGATAACCTCTGCATTTCCCCTGGTAATCCTTAGGGCGCGATCTTAACAGTGAGGGACGGGGAGTTGCGGGGAGGGGGAGGAAGGTGGCGGCGCAGTGGCTTATGGTAGGCGCTGCGTATACCATCAGGATTCCCATTGCTTACGCTATTGCTGCGCGAGTACGTGAAGGGATATTCGTCGACGATTCCTTGAGATCAACCCCGAGCGAGCCGTTGTACATCCCCTCCATACCGTTTGAGAGATTGAATTGATCTGTACAGAACACAGTACAACCTATAATTCCTCCTTAGGCTAACATTTTTTGCCATTAATTGCATAAAAAATACTGGTTTCTTTCCATTTTCTTCCATTGTTACCAAACATGATGAATCACCTTGACTAACAACCCAAACTATACCGAAAGTGGAATACATGACATGATGGCAGGTCATTCTGAAAATTCGATGTACACTTTAAAAATTCCTCGGAACGAAAGCCGGAACCATAGGGGGGAAGGTGGGAACGAAAATTTTCGTAGCCCGAACCGAAATCGGAACGGTTACTCTTTCGTTCCAATGGGTTTTCGTTCAAATATTGTCGTTCCACTTTCGTTCCGGAACCACTTTCCTTCCGAGATTTTCGCTCCTACTTTCGGTTCGGTTCCACGAACCGAAACTATATCTGAACCCACTCTGAATCGTTCCGGAACCATGACTTTAGTTTCGATTAACATCCCTGGTTAGGCCACACCTTGAATACACCGCAAACAATTGGGACCATGGACAGAAAGATTGAACGCAAGAGGGGGGGTCGGGGGGGCTACATCTCCGGGTCTGACAGAAGCGGAAAAAAAGAGAGATACATTGCCGGACAGATAGGAACAAAAACTCGTTTTTTCCGCGCACAATAAGCGACCAACGAAAAACCAAAAATAAGCGACCAATAAAAACTGAGCTCCACTAAATATACTCCCATAATTCACGTCACCATTTCACCTCCCAAAATCTTACATTTTTACACGGCTTGTGACCACACGCCCATGCGGCGGTTCGGAGGGTAGTATGTAGATGTAGACATAAAAGGGCGTGTGGCAGGGGGATGTAGATGAAGATGAAAAAATCATGGAAATACAATAAGGGTTCCCCAAAAACTGAGCTCCTTGGTGTTTACCATTGGTGAAATAAAATTTAAATTTAGTGTCACCTAATTGAGCATTGAGCCTCTGGTGCGCGAATACCATTGGATGGAAAGAGGTACTGATATATACATATTTTCTTATTTAGTATATCAAAGGTGTGGTCACGTAAAATTTTGTCTAAATAATCTTTAAGGGGGATATGATAGTAGAAAATACGTCTAGAAATCCTTATGTAGACAAGGAAAGAATGTGAAAAGTAAGAGCCTATAGAGAATGTAATTTAAAATCTTAACTCCGCCGTTATGGTTCTTACTGATCGCGGGAGAAACGACATTTTAAACATTTTTAATCTACGATATATTTCCCTTATTTTATTTTCATCATCTGATCCACAGTAGTATGTTGGAGTTCGTAAGACATTGATAACTTCGCCTGAAAATAAATCGGTTTTAAATTTACATCAAAGATTGAGCTAATTTTCAATCGATGGTCTAAAAGCAATTCCCATCCAAATTGTTGGAAGAGGTCAGTAAAACTAACGCGACTATCATATTATGATAAAGATAATGATAAAGGCCATTAAAAGGCCTTTCACGTGTCTTGCTGATTTTCTCTACACGCGTTCTATGTTTGTAAGCCAAACTTATGAGGATCCCAAACAATGGCAGCGTATTCCAAGGTGGGTTAATCAAGGGAGAATTAGTTGATTTCTCGAACTTTATCATCGCACTTTCCAAGCACTCTTTTAACAAATCCCAATTTACGATTAGCTTGACCAGTTATTTCCCTAATATGTCTGCTCCACGAGAGATCATTAGTTAGTTTAACTCCAAGGTATTTTCCTGTCGCCACCGGGGCCGATTTCATTGTAAACTCATCAGCAAATAGTCGGAATTTACTGTCTACCACCTTATCTGGATCGTAAATATACAGAAAGGATAGAAGTGGACCTATGACATTCCGTTATGGGAAACCCAAAGTAACTTTAACGCCATTGGACATAGCACCGTCTAATACTACTCTCTGTACACGATCGGCTAGTAATTATCTAATCCAGGAAATGACATCATCGTCCAAGCCGTAAATTTTTAGTTTAATTAATAATTTTCTATGGGACACTTTATCAAATGCTTTTTTAAATCTAAGAAAAATCGCGTCTACTGAAACGTCATCTTAACTGAAGACTAAATTTCGTGGGCAAACAGTGGCAAATATGCTTCGCAGGATCATCCTTTCCATAAATCATTGTTGGGCTTGTATCAGCGAGTTCTGCGTATCTAGATGTTTCACGACTGGGCTTACAATTATATGTTCAAGGACCTTGCATGAGATGGATGTTAGCGATATCGGTCCGAGATTCGATGGCTGTTCCTTATCACCACTATTAAATATGGGCGTTACATTTTCAATTTTCCAGTCTTTGGGTATTACGTGTTCCTTGATTCATTTTCTAAATATCATCTGCAAGTTGCGGGCCATATCTCAAGATAGTTCTGTATACACGCGAGAAGGAATTCCTTCAGGACCGGGTGACTTATTTGGACTGAACGATTATAACATATGTTCTATTCCGCAAGCATAAATATCAACAGGTGGCATCGTTTGAAGGTAACGATCGTTAAGCGTCACAAATGAATTCTGAGAAACTTGGTGAACACGCTTTGTAAGTAGGAGTTTCATAAGTTAGCTAGTTGAAGCTGTTTCGCAGAACTTTGACATTATCGTTTCTCAGTGGATTTACTGTAGATCTTCTGCTTTGAACTTCCCTTACGTATGACCAAAATGCTTTTGGGTTGTCCCGTACTATTTTACAAGTGTTTTTCTCTTGAAATCTACGAAGTCATTCCTGGACTCTTCCTTTCTGGCGGCTTTAGATAACTTATATTTTTCAATAATTAACTCGCGATCATCAGCGGATAAATCTGCACGGATTTTTTTCATCTTGGCGTAGCATGCTCTCTGTCGCCTCAACGATTTTTTCACTTCCATCTTCGTTCACTGCTCTCTTTTTTTACTTTACTTGGGATATAATTTTTAATTCCTGAATGTACCATCGAAAGAAAAGCTTTCCAAGTACCCTCCGCGTCTAACTTAATCAATGATTCTTGGAAGGCGGTAAAGGAGCGTTTTAGATAAAGTTTGAACCCTTCGAAATAACCTCCTTGAAAAATGAAAAATATTCTTGTTCTTATAAAAGTTTTTATAGACATGTAAGGAAAACGTAGCTCTAACTGCCCTATGGACACTAATTCTCTTGACAGTGTTCATCTTTATCACTTGATGTGGTATAATTGAAATCTGGTTGTCGAGTGAAACTTTTGATAGCGAGATATTTCAAAAATCTTATGCAATATATAGAAAAGAACAATTAGCGAGAGCAGGAGGAGGTGTGCTTACAGCTGTACAAGATGAGATCGTATTTAGAGCCGAAATATTTCCAGAAAATGATGTAGAAAGTCGGTGGTGTACCATCAAGTGCTCGTCGAGAAGAATTTTTATTACCGCATTTTACAGGCCACCCAATTTAAGATGAAACACAGTTTTGCAGTTGGAAATGCAGGTGAAGCATTACATCAATCAAAATAACGAATGTAATATATTTATCGGAGGTGCTTTCAACGTTCCCTCTATAGAGTTGAAGACGTATAGTTTCAAAAATGGTGGAAAAGATAAGGAGTTGTGCGACACTCATCTCTATACTTTTACATCAAACTCATTGCATCAATTAGTAACAACAGCCACGAGAGGATAGAATGTTTTTGATCTTTTGGCGACAAACATACCTGAAAGCGTCCTTGATGTGAAAACAGTGAACGGACTTAGTATGTGTTTGCACTTACTGCTTAATGGTCACTAATTCCGTTCACATACTGACATAAGGGTAGCCACAAAAAGAAAAGTGTACTTATTCCACAAGGCGGATTTCGATTGCTTAAAACAGGAACTGTCGACCTCTTATAATAGGTTTAGCAATCTATGCCAAAACCATACTACAAACGACGCATGGAATACTTTTCGTAACATCACGCGACTAGCCATTAATAACGCAATACCAAGTGAATTGAAAAAAGTCAATACGGAACCTAGGTGGTATAATGCAGACGCCCGAAAATCTCTCAAGTGACAAAGAAACTTGCACGCGATAATGAAGGATCCATTTCCCATCCTTCCTCCACCATTTTCACATTGCATCTAAATGTGGGGTCGCATCGTTTGAGGGGGTCGAAAAATGCATGCCTCTCGCATTTTCCTCATAATGAACGCCCAAATACGATCGTACTTACTATGGGTTTGAGATTTGGGCTCCGTGCAGCCCTTTCCATCTGTGTAACATCGTTTGTCTAGAACCATTTCCTAGAAATTTGTGAACTCGCAAATATTCCTAGTTACGGACGAAAAATGAATATTGATAAACGTTTGAATTTACATTGGTCTCATTAGAGCCGAAAATTTGACAACTCCGTTTAAAGGTAATGAGAAATGGGATTTTTTCATTTAACCACCAAATAAAAGTTCAGTGGGTGAAAGTCGAAGGCGCAACACCTATGCGGGCAATTATTCAGATATATTTGCCTTTAACAAACTTACTAATCTATTGCCTCTCCTGAGAGAAGTATGAGCCATACTTTAAGGCTAAAAAGACCTTTTTAACTCCAAGAATTTACGGAGAGGCTGTAATAAACATTGAAAAAAATATCTGCTTGCGCTGTTTGCTCTGCTTGCCCGTCTATCGACGCTCATCTCAATGAAATAGTCATCATTATACCTTTGCAAAGTTCCGGGTGGTGGTGGTCGGGGTGGTTTGTTGTTGTGAATGACGCAGAGGTTTCAAAAAATGAGGAGGTAACCGTCGAATACTTCAGAGGGGGTGAAAGAAGTCAAATACCACATCTTTCGAGTAGGTTAAACGACTGACGTCCGAAACATGATCTTTGGCGGATAAGGTATCTCCCACAACATAAGGGGAAAATAAGCTGTTATTAAAGGCATACTACGTCGTAAATCGATATCATGCGCCCTTCATACATTCCAAGTTCGAACGGATTAGTATTGGCGGGATCCTCAAGAGTGATCCTTTTGGGATCCTCAAGAGTCTCACAAGATTACCCGTTGCTTTAATTTAGTAATATCAGCTGGCCTCAAAACCCATGCACGATAGGAACTATTTATGTTTGATTGGAATGGTATGGGCTGATGAGGTGAAATCCGAGAACTACTGCTCTCTGTTTGAATGCCAATGTGAGGAGTATGCTTTTTCCATTCCTTGTAGTTCCAGTAAACGTTCGCAGTCGATATCACCGTGTATTGTCAAAGTAATTCAGTTCACAGTAACGCATACGGACGCAAATAAATACACCGAAAGGATACAAATCTTCATCTGAAATTTGCCTTGAAATAAGATAGCTCGGTAGTTGTAAATGGATGACAAACCTGAATCGCGATCATGGTTCTTCAAAATTATTGTTCAATTACGCACGTGATCCTAAAACGTGATCTTCGTCAAGAAAGATCAGGTGCTTCATGACAATTGAGAGCGCCCTCTGGTCTTTGAGCATTGCCCATCCAATGTAGCTTCCCTTAAGGATGACGATAACGACCACGAGAAGGAAAGAACCGTGATCACACCCCTGGCCGAGACATTTTTGAGATTTTAATTCGAATCTTGGTCAAGTATAATGATTTTTATATGGCGAATTTCATTTCTTTAGTATTTATAAAATTTCATATCCTGAGCCAGTCATTGCAGCTATATATTACATGCATTTATATCGTCAATATGAGAAAATTCATATAAAAACTCATTTACGTTCATTGAAATTCGAACACGGACCACTCGGCGGGACAAATACGTCTGACAGCTGCACCGTTAACCGTTACGCATTAGCATATTTCATTTATGGCATTATACTGCTAACTAAAGTCTTTTAAAAGACATTTTGTAAATTTTACATGGGCGGAAAATTTATAGCTAATACATAGAAGAACGTATTACGCAGTCCGACTTCAGAGAGTTTTTATCTATAACTACACCTAACTTGGGTTAATTTTTTTCTAAATGTTTGCTCGAATATTTCTTCATTTACTAGATAAAGCTTCACAGTGAACCGCTCGTCAGAAAGCTTTCCGTGATTAGATGAAAGAAACGTCAGAAAATATGCCTAGATTATCCGGCGTCGATGCGAGCACATTTATATATTTACATTCTCACAGTTTTCATAATCCCACTCTGACGAACTAAAGACTCATTTACATAGAGCCATGAACGATTCGTTAGTAAATATCAGTTGTGACATCGGAACGTCATTAATTAACAAAGTGAAAATCATAAAAAATAACATCTTGTAGACTATACTTATTTTAATTATATCTTTTTTGTATCAACATTTGGTGCAAACAAATCTCTATTTGTATTATTTCGGTGAAAGAGAAACAGGACGTGTAATTCAAAAAGGCCTTGGAAAGTCAGGCGCAATAAATATCCTTTGGTGGTAGCAGATGAAGACTTCAGCATTATTCCGAGTTGGTTGGTATATTGAATATTTTTTATAGCCAGTCTTTCTGTAAAAATGATTTTTTCCATGTAAGAAACATGCTGAAATAAACACATCGATATACCACGACTGAATACGCGAATGATATAAGAAGAGAGCTAGAAAAAGAGGCGATTAATGAGTAAGTTCTAGGAGTCCGGAGAATGTGAGTTCCATTGTGGATTTCAAATATTTACGGTAGACGATTACTGCCTCAGTGTTGCCAGTCTTACGAAGTATGTGCTGCTCTTAGATGTTTCCAAGAATGCCGCTTTCTGGCGCGTGAAAAATGTTGCGTTAATTTCTTCCGCCACTGTACTTACCACGCATGCAATTTCCGGCAATGTATACACTTGCATGTTTTAGTTCCTTGTTGTGCTATTTATCTGTCATATTGATAATTCTGACCAATATTTGTATCTTGAGTAGTGTGCTGCATGGTAGCATGTTCTTCTACTCTCCTAGTAACTGGTCTGACTGCGCACTGTTGTCCTGACTGCTAACTAAGGATGAGTGCTGCATGGTTGGTGTGAAATCACTCCGCGCCACACTACCTAGTTGTGGCTTGCACGGTATTTCGTAGATGTAGATTTGTAGCCAGTAAATCAAAAAAAGTATCTCCTCTGTTAAGTGCCGTAGCAATCTGGAGTAGTGCGTTTAATGAGAAGGTGTACAGAAGGGACTCACATATGTCTTTATATCTCCCCCGGGTAGTAAACGGTAGGTCTTCCAATCTATAAAGAGAACATTGAAATCTCCGCTTATTATTAAATTTCTTTCGGAATTCCTGGATGTGATGCTATTTATCTGCATATCTAGTTCTAACTTTGAATGGAAGTCAGTATAAGGTGGCCTGTAGTACGAGTACACGAATATTGTTTTGTATTTAGGGCATTAAATTGAAAACTATACAGATATAAGGCTGGTATCTGGAACAAATTCTGCTTGGCTGACGATTGTATTTTTTACAGACACAAGTAATCTGCCGCAGGATCGGTTAATTCTATCTTGTTAATAAATGGTGAACGATTTCGGGAAGACTTCACTACCTGAAATATCGTTCGTCAGCCTACTTTACATTGACTAACACATACATTAACTTCTGTCTGTCTCTCAAAAATGGTAGAAAACGGAGTATTCAACGTTTTACCATTACGTCCTCATAAAATTATAATATTTATTTCACATCACCTATGTAAAACATGGAAACTACCTTTTAAAATTTATGGCCGTTTGTTTTATATGTACGTGCGAAAACACATGTACATCTACATATTACCCTGCAAGCCAACATAACGGTGTTTGGCAGGAGGTGAATTATCACCTATATGAATTTCAGTGAAGATAATAACTTCCTCCAACAAGTACCACATTACCAGTATACTACAAATGCTACAGAAACTACTGAAATAATCCATTATGTTACTATGAGAACATGATACAAGAGCCATACTGGGACCATACAAATAATGGTGTTATCACCACTCGGCAGATTTAGAATCATGCATTAGGTTAAAAGCATGGATGTTACCATTTGAGGTCATAGTTATTTGCTCTTGACGTACGCACTGAAGACACTGAGTTACGCACTGACACAGTTAAATGCGTCAAGTACTCGCTTGATGTGCGTGGCAAAACTCGTACCATGTTTATATCTACCGCTCAATGCCGATAATAAACAAGGAAGATACATAATAAGTGTTCTACGTACGAAAGTGGATAATGTTTCTTGCACAGCTTCGATGGAAAACGTGGAAGGAAGGTGAACTACAACACATATCCGTTTGTCATTGATGGACGCGCAACAGGCACGTGAAGCGTCTCATTTATATGGCTCAATTCACATTAAAAACCAAGGAGTGAACTATTATATGTTATATGCACGCACATTTGTTATTATTTATTGCACAATTCCTATGGAAAATATGGAAGGTACCTGTTAGAAGTCGCAGTCACTTGTTCTTGATATACGCGCAAAAACACAGTCACTATTATACATATGTCTATGCATGCCGATAAAAAACAAGGTGGTGTGAATATTTTTTTTAATACTACATTGAAAGACGTGAAAGTTAACTTTTAAAAGTTACAGTCTTTTGCTATTGATGAACGCCCAATAGATGCGTGAAACGTCATATATCTGTCGCTGAATCCCGAAAACAAATAAGGAAGAAATCTATAAAATGTTACATAACCAGAAATTTGATATTTTCTTGAAAAAATCCGATTTAGTAAAACTAATAAAAATTATAGCCTTTCGTTATTTCCCTAAAAACAAATAGCTTTGAGGATACAAATAGCTTTGAGCCAATGCTTGTCGTAAATGTATTCTCTTTTAATTTTCCTATATCAATACGAAAATGCCCTTCCATATTGAGTGGAATATTGCATAAGTTTCAATTTTCTCCCTGAAGGAGCAATCTTAACCCATTCAGTACTCGACGTGAAGAAGTGCATGCTTGTTTTGGTAAGGATATGAAACTTATTTGATTGAGCAGGGATTGAAGTAATTGTCTCTTAAAAGAGTGCATATTTAACCTTAACTTAAGATGATAGACCATCGAAACTTGGACTAGAAATGTCATAGGGGTGGGGAACATTTGGTGGATATTCACAAATAACTCATTTACATATTTTCGCAAATATTCCATCAGCAAGTAAAACGAAGTTTTTCAAGGTTTATCGATGTAGTGAACCACAATTTTGACCAAGAGAAAAGGCTTAAAATGACTGAGTTTACCATCGAAATTTCAATAATCCGTCATAATACTTCCTGTTCAACATTAGTCGTTATATACTATACAAAAGATAATATAATACCGGTTCATGATTTTACAAGTATTTTCTGGAGGTAATAAAAGTTTCAAGTCGATTTAAGCCAAGCTAATTCAATGATGTGCTGAGTAATTTTTATCTCAAATACTTACAACTCCCACATCTGAAAAAAGTTTAGGATTGGCCAACTGAAAATAGCAAACAATGCCGAAACTCCATTAAAATTATTAACTATGCTAATGTAAAGTATAAATCCCACCGCAGAAGACATAAAGCTGTAGATGGAACTACGATATTATAAATCGCATTACTGAAATGAGACGAATATCATAGTAACGTGTCTCGGTGACGAATAAGGTCGTATAATTATGGTTTATCCCCCTTGCACCGAAAGGAATGTCACGTATGGATCGCACCGAGCGTTCAAGAGAAGATTCAGCATGCTCAGCATCGTAGTACCATGTGGATCGCTGACGGCTCGACCGATGTGTGAAAATCTGTCTTCGAGTGTCTAGCATGTAAAGTGGTTTTTGTCAGCGAAGGGCGTAGTTCGTAATGTGGACTGTGTTTAATCGATCCGCATATTTAGCATTCGATTGTAAAACTTTACAGAAGTAGTTGTTTGTTGCAGGAAGATTCTGTGGTTACCGTGTCCCTAAAAGTATACTCAAGCAGAAAATAACAATTAAAATCAAGGCGATAACGAAAAACCATGATGAGGGTGGTCGTTTTAGCACTTCATCACGTTAGTACGGTTAATTACAGTCTACCATATAGACAATAACTAAACAGAAAGAGCGTCTGAGAAAAATTAAAGTGTCCGACGAACACAACGCAAAGGAAGAAAGCCTATTTTCGAAAATGAGAGATTCCTGTTTTAATGCATTAGAAAGAGGGGGTTGAGGGTTCACACTCTTCCTGGACATACTTATGTGAGAGAGCCAAGCAGATTTTTGACTATCTAAGGACTCAGGGAACTCCGTCAAGTTGTGTCCGCTACGAAGACTTCAACGCGAGCAAAGGTTGATTCGATCGTTTCGGAGGAACTACTAGCATTTAATGTCTAATAAGGGACGGCACTGCTGCTGGAGCAGATAGAGAAGCCGCAGAAAAACATTTTAGGCACTTAATGAACTCATAGAAAACAAAGGTTACTGCTCATAGCTGGTGTTTAATGTCGATGAGACGACCCTATTATGGATAAAAATGCCCGAGAGGACTAATATCACAAAGGAAGATAATTTCTTGCCTGGTCATAAGCCCACGAAAGATAGGTTTACGCTTTTGTTGGGAGCTAATGCTTCAGGTGACTTTAAAATGCGGCCTATGTTCGTCTATCACACAGAAAATCCTAGAATCTTCAAGAAATATGAAGTTGACAAGTCTAACCTGAGTGTCTTTTGGCGTTGCAATAGGAAACCTTGGACGACACACCCAATATTTAACGAGTGGGTGCTAACGGAGTTCTGCCCCTCACTCGACATTTACCTCGAGAGAATCCAATTGCCACTAAAAGTGATATTGGTGTTGGACAATGCCCCAGGCCATGATCAAATGCCGCCGCATCCCTCGAGGCGGAATTCGGCTTCATTGAAGTGCAATTCCTCCCTCCCAATAACACTTATTTGCTCTAACCCATGGATTAGAAAGTTATTGCAAATTAAAAAAAAATTATTACAAAAAAGATTGTTTGCCAAGTATTTCGACGAGACCAACAGTCACGATTGTATCTCACAGAAATATTTCCGAAAACCTCAGTATTATAGATAGTATTTGGTTAATCGTGGAGTCTCGGAATGAATATTCCACCAGATACCTCAATTCTGCTTGGATAAAAATTTAGCCGAAAGTTATTCACGATTAATCAGGGTTTGATGAAGAGCACGCAATAGACGAAGAATCCATTCATGTGGATGATCTGGAGAGTGAGCTGGTAATAGAAGAGCTCCAAGAATCGAAGAAAATAGTTGAAGGAAAAAAATTCAAGGCGCATGATAACGACGATGGATATACCGTGATTTTTGAGGACATTAAAGAATTAGTCGTTGCCTGGGGCACGGTTGAAAGGATTGCATAGAAATATCCTGGCATAGAAAGGGCTGAACTTTTATCGTACAACTATAAAGATGAAGTGTTTAGACACTGAAAAACACTTCATCTAGAGAGATACGACCTTACATCAATTTTTTAAGTAACCATTGTAATTGTTTCATATTTATTGGCTACTTGATAGTTATCGAAACAGAGGTCAAAATTATTGCCCGCTGAAAGTTCAACTTATCCTCGGCAATGCTTCCACTAAAATAGTTTTGTCCTCAGTGTTGTTAATGCGTTTTACACGTTATACTACTTAGTAAACGGATGCCTTCAAGAAGGCTGTTGGTCTCTGAAGTAAACAACCAGCCCCAAAAAACTCTTCCAGCCCTGATGAGTCAGTCCAGCTGTTCCGGGGAAAGTGTTTTGAGTGAGTTTTCAACTTCGCTTTCCAGTCTATTGTAATTTGCTATTTTAGCACTGAGGGACGTCCTTGACGGGACGAAGATATCAGAGCTGCCGGCTTAGCGTAAGGAGAAGTAAGATCGTTTGAAGCAATACACTTGATGGAGATGACGAAGACGGGCTAGCTAGACACGTCAGCTGCTTCGAAAAGCGCTGCGAGTAAAAAACTCCCCTTTGATGCCATCGAGATTTATGTTCGACTTTCTACCTCCACGGGAATATAAAGAGAGCGACATTTAAACAGCTGGTACTGCGTAAGGAGAAGGAATGTATGTGTACCCGAGGACAGCTGAGCGATGTGGCGATATGCTAGAATATTATTATTCACGTATAGGTTACTGACGATTCCTTCACCTGTCGTCTCTGTTATCAGAGCTATTCATCTCATAATTTGCCTATTTCCACCATAACTTATAACTTGTATATAATTTCAATAAGCTCACAACGCTACTATACATTTAAGCTCGTTTGTTTGCGTATCGTGCAGGTGATTGCGACGTAGAGATGATGGCTCGAGGACAAAATAAAGATACCTGTGTACCGATGCTGAGATTTTGCAAAGGTATACTAAATCAAAGCCCACCTTCTCTAATCGTAGGTGAAAAATGCGATGGTATATAAAGTCGCTGAGATGTTGTCGCTTTTAGACGGCGAATACGGGAGTGAAGTGGTACATCTTGCGGAGTAATGCAAGGAAAATCGATGTGCAGTCAATATGCATATTTGAATTAAAGTCGAAGTGTTAGTTACATAACATTAAAATCATTACAGAAACTTTAGAACCTGTAATAGATGGAGTACGAATGAACACATTACCACTGATGTAATAAAAATGATCCCGCGGCCGCTAGAATGCTGGTCCACTTAACGATGGAATTCAATTAACGAATGGTCCCGTGGAACCGGTTAATATCGTAAATCAGGGGTGTACTGTACTACATTTATTATGCGGGACAGCTATACGGTCTGGGGTAAATTCACGTTTTACGATATCAGTCCTAGTCCTTTGCGCGAATGTCCACATGATGGCACCTCAAACATTTAGATATCTTTCTGGCTAGAGGTAGATATAAAAAAAATTAGGTTTTAACTGTCTAAGACACTTAAGCCATGAACGCTAGACACGATGTGATGCGACGGAGACGGAGGTCATTGTTGCATCAAATATGTCGTTCGGGTCGTGTATTAAAATAGAGAGGGAAAAGAAAGACGAGGTCTTTTTGCTCCTGCACTGCATAAACTACACATGCTGTGCTTTTCCATTACTATTTTTATTAATTCTATCCAATATCCCATTTATGCGTTGAGAATTGACTAATATGAAAGCAGCTTTTGTACGAAATGATACTGATATTTTCTCGACGTACTTAGGTGTCATAAACTATGAGTCAGGCTTGGACAGGCGTCTCTGCGTGGAAATCTTTAATGTACATGTTCATAATGCAGACAAGTACATAGTATTTCTCCTCAGAATATTAATCATACAACGAGTTTAACCATTTCATTCTATTCCTCACGTCATACAAATTAAAGTTTTGGAGGCGTCCAGAGGAATTGTTTTTATTATGGTTAACAATAGCCTTCAGCTAATACTGGCTATAAATGTATACTATTTTATTATGCTATATTATAAATAAAATGCTTTTATTTATCGATTAGACCATTAATAAGTTTCTTCACATTTCAGCGATATTATACCATTCAGTATTTCACGTGTAGCAGTGCATCAATATTTGATATGAATAAGAAAATAATTTGACTGAATAAGTATTCTTGCGATTGTCTCTTAAAATAGTGCATATTTAACCTCTGCTAAAGATGATAGAACATCGAACCTAGGAATGGAAATATATTAAGATAGAAATACAGTGTGTACCTGATATAAAAATCATTTTCCTATTTCGCAATAATTCCATCAGCAAATAAAATTTCAAGGCTTGTCGATTCAGAAGGCTACAATTTTGACTATAAATGAAAGTCATAAAATGTTAGTAATGAACATCCAAATTTTAAAATGTATGAAAACGGATTTACGGAGTATAATTAGGAGGAGGAGTCATAGTCATAACTGAAACTATAAACATGGCTGTAGAAGAAAGAATACATGATAATGCGACGGTATGCTGCGGAAATTAATTATCAAATACTTCAAACCCACTTTAGAGAAAATCTTTGTATCGGCTGACTCAAATAGTGAACAGCATGGCGAAAATCCATTCCATTTATAAAATATCCTAATAAGTAGGATCATGGCCTCATCTGAGTGATTGAAAATGCAGCAGGAGAAAATGGTGGTTTCATAAATTTAGGATGTGGAGAAATTCAATATTTCCAAAATCACGGACTTTACTATTATCCGAAACACTAATATTAATATCTTTATCATTTACTTGCCGAATCGGGTAGATGAGATTACGTTCAAATTAGATTGAAGTCATCCAAGCTCTTATAAAACCATAAGTTGAAAAGGGCTATAAAGAGAGGTATTGCGCTGAATGGAATAAACATGGAGAAAATTAAGAAGCACCTACAAAAGAAAGCACTAGAACCCTAAAAATGTAAACCATTATATCAAGTTATCCATAATATTCATTTAAAATGAAACAGTTACAGATGTCGACTGCTATCGGTCTCATGGATTGGGAAATATTACCTAGTGACTTTCGATAATTTAATAAGCAGTTAGTTAATTATAAAGGTCCTGTCCAGGAATAATGCGATGGAGGTCAAGAACTAATTAATGCACTCCTTTGAAATACTTAAATTGTCGTGATAATACTTTCCGAAATTAATATTCGATAACTGCTCCGATATATCCTATTATGAGGTTACTACAGAAAGGAGTTTCACGTTCGGCAAAAAGCTACAGCAGACGAATTCGTTTTTTAGTTGTACCTCGCGCGAAAAACAGAAACATCGTTTAGAAATTAAAATAAACTGTCAAACAAGATGAACAATGAATAAGAAAACCACAGCGGTCATTCTGTGGATCGTTGGCCAAAGCCGAGCTAAGGCGGGTTCGCGTGTGAGTGTTCCTACCTACCGACCTATCCCCACCCCCCAACCTCGTGTACCTAATTGGACCGCTTTCCCGCAGGAGAGCGAAGAACAACCCTCTCTGCCCCAGCGTGTGAGAACCAAGGTCTCAGTTAGCTTGGCCACGCCATTGTCTGTGTGGGACGGGGTTCTGATTTGGTCCCTGGCCAGCCTAAGAGTGCAAAGGCTGTGCAATGGCCAGGGGTGTAAAGTGGGGCCCTTAGCCAGGCCAACGAGTGCGTCGGGGGCGGCTAAGGGATCTTTCGTGTACCAGCCGAAGTCTTCTCGACCCCCGGTCCCCCGACCGGAAGCCATTCTCTCCAGGCCGGAACCGCGGACCTTGATTCCCCGGGCGGGGAGGTCCCTTCGGGAAATTGGGTGCGTAAGATAGGCTACCGTTGGTCGGGCCGCTCAAACGTTCCAAATCCCTGTCCCTATCACGTCGTCGATGAACCTGAAAAGAACTGTCATCACGTCGGTGTACTATCAGCATCTGACGGTCGCATCGAAATTGCCGCCCTTATATAGGTAGATAGATGACGTCACTGGGGTGCGAGTGGGGGCGGAGGTGTTAGGGGGGGGGAGGGTGGCGACTTGATCTGGTATCGACCAATCAGGGAGAGGCGTTTCCAAAACTTCCTTATATGGTGATCTTCCTCATCGCTAGCCACTAAAGGCCTCTTCCCGCGCCACTATTATTAATTAATTAGGATTTAATTTACAAATTATTATTACTTTTATCTATAATTAAATGCCCTGTGATTTTCACTTTAGTTTTTAAAACTGTAATTGCAAATAGTTCGATCTACATTTCTATGACTGGCGATTTAGGTATTTTCATCAGTTAATGACATATTTAGATAGTAGAATCAAGTGATGAGTATAATTACGTTTTTTTCTGATTATCAACTTTATTTCTATCTATTTTCTGGCATAACACTAATTTTAAATTCGTTGCGGACATATCCATGTTCTTTTCTTCGAAATGAATAGTCCCGGTTTGTTTAGAGACAGTCTTTGACAAAGTGGATTGTGCACGGGTTTAAGTGCTTGTATATTTTGTTGATCACCACATAAATTTAGCATGTATTCTTCGATACATCTACTAAATACCCTTCAAGCCAAGCCACTACGATTTTTAGAACGGGATGATTCATAATAGGCATTCAGCTTTCATTCCAGCTCAAATAAAACCCTTGCACCCTCCACCAGCCACTAAATGCAGGCCGTAAGCATGCCACGTAAGCAAGTCACGATAACAGAGAGCATTCAGACCAGAATTCCGTTCCTACCGCGTTTTTTAAATCCTGACTACTTTTGGTATGCGCCTAGCAGTCGGGAAGAAGAGCATGGCTAGAATTTTAAATGGCATGATGTATGTATTCATCTATAATTTGAAAGGGTTAGATTTTATAGCGTGGAATCACTCCATACCACACATCCTAATGCTATCATGCACGTATTTCGTAGATGTATAGAGGGCTGATGATTTTGGTTGCGTCCAAAAATATGCCATCAGCCCCAAAAAAGGGTAAAGTATTTGGGCGTGTACGAATACATAACTTTTGGCCAGAACGCCTGTATGATGGAGGATAAAATTTAAAAGTTGAAAATTAGTGATATTCTATGGGCGTTTGTCAATGAGCAAGAATAATTCAGTAATGACACTGGTTTTTTTAAATCAGTCATTTGAAATATGATCAACTCCAAGCCCTTCAATGCCTCCAAAAATATTGTTTCATGTTTGCTTCCTTTAATGACTGTTACCACAGTCTATGCGAAGATCTTAAGCGATATATAGAATGTAAAGTACCATGAGTCCATCATTTTTACCTGTTACTTGCATCTGCGGACGTAGGCAGGTTCGTAACTAATTAGAATGTGTTTGCTAATTTGATATGGTTTTTGTTTAATGTTCCACGTAGTTTACGACCTTTTTTGCTAGTATTTGTGAAAGTTCAAAGGAAGTTACATTAATATAATCCCTTGCACCCTCCACCAGCCACTAAGTGCAGGCCGTAAGCATGCCATAAGTAGTCACGATAACAGAGAGCGATCAGACCAGAAACTAGGAGAAAAGTACGTAGACGAACGTGCCGTCCAATCAGGGAGGGGCCTTTCCAAAAATTCTCTTCCTCATCGCTATCTACTAAAGGCTTCTTCCCGCGGAAATAATTATTAATTACTTTGCATTTAATTCACAAATTATTATTACGTTTATCTCTAATTAAATGCCATGTGATCGCCACTTCGGTTTTTAAAACTGTAATTGCAAATAGTTTGATCTACATTTCTATGACTCTTGATAACGTTATTTTCATCTGTCAATGAAGGAATAATTTAGTAGTATTTGGTCATCGATATGGCTTTGTATGCCGTCCTGAACTAGTTTTGTCTCGTAGTACAAAATAAAACAGAAATCACCAACTCAGATTTTGTTTAAACTTCTGAAAAATACTCTTTTGAAATATATTAACTGGAAAATGATGAACTCATATTATAACGAGGCAGCCAACATCAAGCGTAATTCCTCTGACATTATGATCTACAGTCGTCTCACGTCTTGGCTAATGACTACAAAATTATTGACAAAAATTGATGGTATCTAGAAAGTTTTGATTGTCTCAGGTCTTCATAGGTTTATTTCAAAGAAATGTTTATCGACTTCGATATGGTATTGGAAATATAAGCTAATTTTAATATTGGAGCTACCAAAAGAACTAAAATAGGAAGAAAGTTTTGAGGTACCTATGTGATTCTATTTTTGGGTTGCTCAATAAATCCAAAACCCGTTACTCTATACTATTGTTTGGAAGTATAATGCATTCCGCCATCAGAGTCTTCGTTAGTTATATCATAGCAATTGTAGTAAAGTATCATATTATTATGCGTAGCGCTCTCCTAGTTTCCGTTCCTACCGCTGTTTTTAAATCCTGACTACTCTTGGTATCTAACACCTAGCAGTCGGGAAAAAGGGAATGGCTAGAATTTTAAATGGCATGATGTATGTATTCATCTATAATTTGAAAGGGTTAGATATATAGCGTGGAATCACCCCATACCACACATCCTAATGCTATCTTGCACGTATTTCCTAGATGTATAGAGGGGTGATGATTTTTGTTGCATCCAAAAATATGCCATCAGACCAAAAAAGGGTAAAATATTTGGGCGTGTACGAATACATACCTATTAGCCAGAACGCCTGTATGACGGAGGATAAACTTTACGCACAAAACCAAGATGTGTGTCGGTGTATAAGGAAGTACCTGTTATCAGTGCAATTTTGCAATGATTTTGCAATACATTGGCGGAGGAATAAGTGACGAGCTTAGTATATGATGCCAAAACGTACGACCATACACAGAAACTCAAGTGCTCACTTCGACATAAGAATCTCGACCAAAATTGTGTTTTCACAGTTAATGCTAAATGAGAAACGTAATTGTACCTTTCGTAAAAGCTTTTTTTCTCCGCCCCACAGAAGAAAATCTCATAGAAACATGCCAACCAGTCTTAAATATTTCTCGGTTTTATATGTAATGCGTCACGTTGGTCGACGGACCCCACATTCATAAAATATTAGCGAATTACACCCAGTAGCTTTTATGTAATAATGAATTTATATCGTCAATTGTAAATATACTACGCAAAGTACCAAATTGCGCATCTAAATTACATGGTACTTACCCAAAAAGATTTGTAACTTGACTTATTGAATCCCATCCGTCCAATCGACAGCTCTCAAATTCACACCAAAATGCACTTAACCACTACAATGAGACAAGGTCCAACTCTGGATTTAAAACACTTTCACTACGTAAATGCTGGAAACTAATATCACCAACTAAAGCATTTTAAACCACGCAAGAATTATTTTCAGACACCATCTTGATGTCTCAAGATGGGTATTTTAATCCAACTGTCTAAACTCTATTCATCACAAAAGACAGCAATCACTTACAAACACTTCACAAGATGAAACTTTTTTAACCTCAAATCCATAGATATTTCCTGGGTATAACACTGTTAACTTTAGTCAACACTCAACGACGGGAAGATGAAACTCCATTGGAACACACTTCATATGATGCAATAGAGATCAATTAAACTTTTTGAAGAACAAATATTCACTTCCCATATTCAAATTAGGCTAATATTCTACCACTCATGTGCAATTAGCGTGCAACAAATAGAGAAACATGAAACTTCATGGAAAGACAGAGAGTTTAAGGTATCTGTGATAACGAAGAAATCGTATTCCACAAGAGAGTGATGACTAAAACCTAGATTCACATGCAGGAAGACTTGGGTAAACTGAACTAAGTTGATGGATTTTCTCCCGAACACCATTACGTCATTCCTCAGCTTTGTATTCACCATCGACCTCCACAACCATTCCGGTCGGTCAAATGCAACTACCTCACTTGTAATGACCTCAGCTAGACTTAAAATTTCCCTGGTAAATGTAGACATTTATATTTCTGCTGATAAATGCTTTAATACGCATGTACTCGAAGACGGATTTCGCACGGATGCGAATGAACATTAGGTTTGTACCGGCCGAAAGGAAACGTGACTGCCAGACAGTTTCAAGGTACCCATATTAATATCATAATAATGAGATATACTTCTCAAAAATGTTACAATAAAATACAGGCTTTTCACAAAAGTATTTGCATCTGTATATTATTAGCACATTATAGCACGAGAAGATGTGCAGTTTTGTGCATAATCCAAAACATGGTAAATTTTCGGCAAATACAGTCTGCGATTTATAAATCAATAAACAGTGTTTTTCAGATGAGAAATTTTGGGTATGTACCACTTCAGGTTACAACAAAAATCTCATTTATATCCAGTCACAACAGTAATCAAACCCATCCAAAAGATTGAAGTACTTGGCGGTAAAATACAATTCTAATCTATGAATATTAAATGTCTAATTTCTTATTCTTACAGCTTTATTTCCTAGAAAGTTTCGCAAACTGAAAACTTGAGATTATAATTATTTTAACACAATGTGCCTGCAGTAACTGAAAAACAACATTTATCTAGATAAATATTTGAATCGACCTATTAAGGGTAAGAGAATTTCGCCATTGAGGAAGAAAACTTAAAAAAATAATCGACTCTACCGAAAGGGGAGACCACCTTATGCTGGGTGGTTGTTTTGGAATCACTCCTTGAGGCAAGATAATTACGATCGAATCCATGGAAATCGAACCGATCGAATCGAGTCAAAATGAAAAATCATGCTTCGGGACATTATGGGTAATTAATATTTAGAATACAGGTATCAACTCGAGCAAATAATTATAAAGCCAGAGGAAAGATTATATTAATGTAACTTCCTTTGAACTTTCACAAATACTAGCAAAAAAGGTCGTAAACTACGTGGAACATTAAACAAAAACCATATCAAATTAGCAAACACATTCTAATTAGTTACGAACCTGCCTACGTCCGCAGATGCAAGTAACAGGTAAAAATGATGGACTCATGGTACTTTACATTCTATATATCGCTTAAGATCTTCGCATAGACTGTGGTAACAGTCATTAAAGGAAGCAAACATGAAACAATATTTTTGGAGGCATTGAAGGGCTTGGAGTTGATCATATTTCAAATGACTGATTTTAAAAAACCAGTGTCATTACTGAATTATTCTTGCTCATTGACAAACGCCCATAGAATATCACTAATTTTCAACTTTTAAATTTTATCCTCCATCATACAGGCGTTCTGGCCAAAAGTTATGTATTCGTAGACGCCCAAATACTTTACCCTTTTTTGGGGCTGATGGCATATTTTTGGACGCAACCAAAATCATCAGCCCTCTATACATCTACGAAATACGTGCATGATAGCATTAGGATGTGTGGTATGGAGTGATTCCACGCTATAAAATCTAACCCTTTCAAATTATAGATGAATACATACATCATGCCATTTAAAATTCTAGCCATGCTCTTCTTCCCGACTGCTAGGCGCATACCAAAAGTAGTCAGGATTTAAAAAACGCGGTAGGAACGGAATTCTGGTCTGAATGCTCTCTGTTATCGTGACTTGCTTACGTGGCATGCTTACGGCCTGCATTTAGTGGCTGGTGGAGGGTGCAAGGGTTTTATTTGAGCTGGAATGAAAGCTGAATGCCTATTATGAATCATCCCGTTCTAAAAATCGTAGTGGCTTGGCTTGAAGGGTATTTAGTAGATGTATCGAAGAATACATGCTAAATTTATGTGGTGATCAACAAAATATACAAGCACTTAAACCCGTGCACAATCCACTTTGTCAAAGACTGTCTCTAAACAAACCGGGACTATTCATTTCGAAGAAAAGAACATGGATATGTCCGCAACGAATTTAAAATTAGTGTTATGCCAGAAAATAGATAGAAATAAAGTTGATAATCAGAAAAAAACGTAATTATACTCATCACTTGATTCTACTATCTAAATATGTCATTAACTGATGAAAATACCTAAATCGCCAGTCATAGAAATGTAGATCGAACTATTTGCAATTACAGTTTTAAAAACTAAAGTGAAAATCACAGGGCATTTAATTATAGATAAAAGTAATAATAATTTGTAAATTAAATCCTAATTAATTAATAATAGTGGCGCGGGAAGAGGCCTTTAGTGGCTAGCGATGAGGAAGATCACCATATAAGGAAGTTTTGGAAACGCCTCTCCCTGATTGGTCGATACCAGATCAAGTCGCCACCCTCCCCCCCCCTAACACCTCCGCCCCCACTCGCACCCCAGTGACGTCATCTATCTACCTATATAAGGGCGGCAATTTCGATGCGACCGTCAGAAGCTGATAGTACACCGACGTGATGACAGTTCTTTTCAGGTTCATCGACGACGTGATAGGGACAGGGATTTGGAACGTTTGAGCGGCCCGACCAACGGTAGCCTATCTTACGCACCCAATTTCCCGAAGGGACCTCCCCGCCCGGGGAATCAAGGTCCGCGGTTCCGGCCTGGAGAGAATGGCTTCCGGTCGGGGGACCGGGGGTCGAGAAGACTTCGGCTGGTACACGAAAGATCCCTTAGCCGCCCCCGACGAACTCGTTGGCCTGGCTAAGGGCCCCACTTTACACCCCTGGCCATTGCACAGCCTTTGCACTCTTAGGCTGGCCAGGGACCAAATCAGAACCCCGTCCCACACAGACAATGGCGTGGCCAAGCTAACTGAGACCTTGGTTCTCACACGCTGGGGCAGAGAGGGTTGTTCTTCGCTCTCCTGCGGGAAAGCGGTCCAATTAGGTACACGAGGTTGGGGGGGTGGGGATAGGTCGGTAGGTAGGAACACTCACACGCGAACCCGCCTTAGCTCGGCTTTGGCCAACGATCCACAGAATGACCGCTGTGGTTTTCTTATTCATTGTTCATCTTGTTTGACAGTTTATTTTAATTTCTAAACGATGTTTCTGTTTTTCGCGCGAGGTACAACTAAAAAACGAATTCGTCTGCTGTAGGTTTTTGTTGAACGTGAAACTCCTTTCTGTAGTAACCTCATAATAGGATATATCGGAGCAGTTATCGAATATTAATTTCGGAAAGTATTATCACGACAATTTAAGTATTTCAAAGGAGTGCATTAATTAGTTCTTGACCTCCATCGCATTATTCCTGGACAGGACCTTTATAATTAACTAACTGCTAGTTAAATTATCGAAAGTCATTAGGCAATATTTCCTACGCCACGAATTCGTTAGCTGTCAATATCATCACACGGAAACATTTCCATGTCTACATGGAAACGACTTTATTGAGTCATCTTGCTCTCCCCAATTATTCTTTTATGTTATCGGTGATTTTGAATAAAAAATGGGCGGCGTAGATTATCTGCTGGTCTCTAGTTTTGCCTATAATCGCTAGTATACTTCGAGAAATACTTCACCCGCCTTAACTATTCTAATTTTGCCCGTATTTTATCAGTAAGGTTTTTGACATTCTTCATACGGTTGTCCGCAACCCACCTCTAGTAAGTAATATGGGGTACTTACCTTCTGGGTCGCTGTAAATAGCCATAAGTTACTAGTATGATTTTAACTATTCGTGTTTAAAAGCTCCATTGGAGTGATTTCTCTGTGCAAAGGGATGGTTTGGTTGACCGTAATTATATAATGTCGATTGAAGGAGCAATATGTTTTTTGTGTACTCCGGGAAAATTATTCAGTAAAACAAATATCTATGTATCCTATTAAGCTAATATTTATAGAACTGTGGGTTTCAAATGCGGGTGAAAATTGTAGTGAATATTGTGAACAGCCTTTCTTACTTCAGCCATTGACAGGGAAGAATATGTTCTTCCAAAATGAAGAGTATGGTGCATTTTTGGATTTAGCGTATTAATAAAAGCAAGAGACAGGAAATGTGATGAAAATTGGTAGTGGAATTTTTTGGAGAATGTGTAGTGAACGAGCAGTTACAAATATCATACATGCAGCCGAAAACGGTATCATAACTAGTGTTAGTCTAACATGATTAGTTTCATATTTAACTTTTTGCAAAGGAGAGATGCAACATATCTCCGAGGCTTTAATAAATTATTAAGGATAAATGTCAGAGAGATGCGTTTTGGGATAATATTGGTGTAATATAAATAGAGAAGAGATAACATCGGATGGATACATAAATGTGCGAGTTTTGTTGAGCGCACACGAGCAGTGTTGCTCTCTGTCATTTTAATGGAGTTACATAATATTTCTTCGTGACTTTTTCCGCACCATGGAAAATGGATAAGTGGAATAATGCGTCAAACAATAAAGTAATTGATAATGATAAGGATAATGATTAGATTGATTGTGTAATTTATGTAAATGAGGAAACGATTGAACAAGCAGACGGTTTTTTGTGTATTGGCCGATTGTTTCCGGATAAGGAAGGATCGATAATGATAATAAAAGAGGTGGGAATATCGGTAGGAAAGTACTAGGGAAAATTTGTGCTGCATACGTAAGAATGGGGTGTTTGCCTAGGAAAGCAAAAACCGCAATTTAAAGAAGTGTACTAACGGAAATATTATACAGCAGCTAATCATGACCAGTAGATAGCAGATTGATAGGGTTAGAACTGTTTGGTCCATGAATGAAACAGGGTTGGATGCTCCAGTAATGGGCATTTATGAAGGATGTGTGCTACGTTAGCCAGGCCGAGTTATGAGAAAGAATTTGATGATAACTCTCCCCACTGCTTGTGTGTTACAGGCCAATAAATGATATTTTTAGGTCTGTACTGCCCAACAGTAAGTCGAGGATCGAAAAATAGAACTTATTAGACTATTACTAGATGTTCATCCATATTCATCATACATACACGTAAGCACAGCATTAACTGACTATACTATAATGTTGTATTTTCTTAACACAAAACTATGGATCCCTTGTTCATTCCTTTCCTTGTTCGTGTCGTAGTATACAACCCGATAAGTTTTCTCGATGTCAACCCTAATGATTAAAGATGGGGATGTATTACCACTTTTTGCTCTTCCTGAAGTCATCCGTCTTTCTTCTCCCAAACATATTATCGATCTGAAAGATTCACGTATTTTGTGTAAATCAAATGTTGATATAACTGGTATAACTTCGTTTTGTTACTGATAATATGTGTCTTTATGTCTAAGATTCACGGGAAATTATCCAATATAACCGATGCGGACAGTTTAAGAGGTTTTTGTTTCTGAATAGCTATTTGAAAGTGGAATTGCCACATCTAGAATAAACCATTCGGTGTTGAGGTGGTATGCGGCTCGCAGGGTAGTAAGTAGATGTATTTTTCGTAAATTTAATGTGCGTATAATTCCTCTTACTTCAATTACTTATATCATGCATCTATAAATCCAAGCTTCAGGGAGAAATATCGTGTATAACCCATGCGGACGGTTTACGAAGTCTTGTTTCTGAATAGTTATTTGAAAGTAGAATAGCTACAAGTAGAATAAGTTACTCAGCCATGAGGTGTAGGGTACAGAGAAAATCTTCCATATTACAGTAGAAACAACGTCTTTTCATAGCGCGTCATTATTGGAATCCCGGAACCAAATGATTTGTGAACGAGGACGGTGAAGACGAAGATCTCATCTGGAGCACCCTCATTAAGAGGAGCGTTTCTTTAGGAATTTTGCAGAAGTCCCTTTCTTATAACGCTCAATCATTGTGTGATACATTTGAATATCGATTAATTCTTATTAATACCATTTTTAAGAGTAATTGGAAATTATTTGAACCATTAAGCATCATGCTGGCACTCGGTAAATCGCGTGTGCATCTGATATGAAATTAATACTAGCCCTGGCAGTTATTTCCGTATCGTCGACTTTTCCAAAATGAAGATTTACTGTATTAATCAATATGGTTATAAAAACTATAGATTACGGTAGGATGGTGACGCAATCAGATTCAACTGCATGAAAAAGATAGTACACAGATTACCGAAAAACTCGAACCTACATTCAAGCTAAATGCGATATAAATTTAGTAAAAGTAAATTTCCGTAGCGTAAAGAACAAACGTGCCGAAGTTGAGCATACATTTGAAAACGCAGAAAGTAACTGAAACAGAGAGCTGGCTTGCAGATAATATTAACGATAGCGAAGTTCTTCCGACTGGATATAAAATCCATAGACGTGATCGACCAGATATGACTGGCGGCGGAGTATTCAAAGCAATGAAGTCTTATTTGAACAGAACCGCACACATATTAGACGACATTGGAATTGAGAGCGTTTGGTGTACAATTAAGCAACAAATCAAAAGAAATATGCATATATGCTCATTTTACAGGCCACAAGATTCAAAAATCGACGTATTGTACAAATTAGAAACTCAACATTATTTGCCTCGAAAGATAACAAAAGCATGATAATTATCGGTGGGGATTTCAACCTCCCGGCTATAACTTGGAATATCAATAGCGTTGAACCACTTCAAGGAAGCGTGATATATGCGAGGCCTTACTAATTACACTTTCAAACCACTCTCTTACTCAAATAGTAAACGAACCTAAGAGAGGTAATAAAATATTAGACCTTGTAGCTGTTAGTCACACTACACTGGTTAAACACGTCGATATCCTCGAAGGCATAAGTGATCATAAAGTAATTTTTACGACTTTGAAAACGACAGTAGATTCCACTGTAAAACCCAAACGTAAAGTCTACATATTTGACAAATGCAATTACGTAAAATTCGGAGAGACGTTAGAAGCTTCATTCGCGAAATTCGTTGCCACAGTGAAAAACGAGAGCACCGAAGTATCATGGAGATATTTTTTGGAAATAATACATAATGGAATGATAAATACATTCCATACACATTCAAATGGGAGAGTAAAGAATCTCGTTGGTGTAACCACGAAGTAAGGCGGGAGCTCAGGATACAAAGGCAATTAGACAATCTATACAACAACTCTAAGTTAAGTAACAAAACAATGGAGCTTGCGGCGAGAGAAATATATGTTGTTCAACATTCAAAAACGAAGAAACTAATGCGTGCTACTCCGCGAAACTTCAAGAAACAAATCTTCGGTGAATTATTAGATGAAAACCCTAAGTCATTCTGGTCTTACGCGAGAGAGCTGCAGGGCTAATCTTCGACAGTAGAGTCTTTACTGGATACGAACGGCAAATTGGTCACCAACAATATCGACAAAGCCAATTTATTAAACTACCTCATCGAAAGTGTAATCACTAAGGATGATACAATTCATAATAGACATTCCCGACTTTAACGAGCCGATGTCTGACATAACAATTCAACGTGATGGAATAGTTAAACAACTGCGTAAGATTAAAAGCAACAATTCTCCAGGTCCAGAAGGAATACCTTCACGCGTGCTGAAGGAGTATGCGCCACAGATTGCAACATTGTTAGAAATTATATGTAAAAAATCATTACCCGAAGGCAAGGTGCCCCAAGACTGGAAAATAGCCAACGTCACTCCGATATTCAAAAAAGGAAATAGAAGTGACCCAGGAAATTACCGGCCTACATCGCTAACATCACTTTTATGCAAGATCCTCGAACACATTTTCGTTGGTTAATATTATGGAATTCCTGGATAATCGTAACTTCTTTCACAGTAGTCAGCACGGCTTCCGTATTGTTAGGTCCTGTGAAACACAGCTTGTGCTCATCTTCAATGATACTCTAAAATCAGGTGATTTGATTAAGCAAGTCGACGCGATATTCCTTGATTTCAAGAAGGCATTGGACAAGGTTCCTCACAAAAAGCTCATATATTAATTGTAATAATGCGGAGTTAATAGAAATATAGTGAATTGGATAAGTGACTTTCTCAGTGATCGAAAACAAAAAGTATTTATTGATGGTTTTAGCTCTGATATGGTGGAAGTCACATCCGGAGATCCTCAAGGAAGTGTGATCGGCCCTTGTTTATTCCTTATTTACTTTAATGACCTAAGTTCTAGAGTCAGCAGTAAATTAAGATTATTTATAGACGATACAGTTATCTACCGCGATTTGAGCGAAGACGCGGACTTTGAA
Source organism: Ceriagrion tenellum (assembly GCA_963169105.1). Taxonomy (NCBI): domain Eukaryota; kingdom Metazoa; phylum Arthropoda; class Insecta; order Odonata; family Coenagrionidae; genus Ceriagrion; species Ceriagrion tenellum. The sequence goes on from OY720637.1 coordinate 130,594,722, forward strand.
GTTCTATCATCCGTTGTCTATCACGGTATCATCCATCCGTTAACAACGTTCATTCGAGGTGCCACAAGTGGGGGTTAGAATTAAATATCAGCGAATGCACAACAGTTCACTTCCCGCGAAAGTCATCACAAAAATGCCATCCCTATACTGTGGGTGGAGTAAATATAAAATTTCAGATACTTACTGTCAAATATCTGGGAATTAACTTAGCACCTGATATATCGTGGGGATTACATATAAAGAACATATTTGGCGCAGCATTGAAGAAACTAGGTTTTTTAAACGTATAACAGGAAAGGCCTCGGATGAAAAAGTAAAAGAGAGATGCTACTCCGCTCTGGCTAGGCCACACCTCGAATACGCTACAAGCATTTGGGACCCTGGTCAAATAGATTTAACCAAAAAAATTAATAAAATACAATGGAAAGCAGCGCGCTTCGTTAAAAACTGCTACGAGCGTACACGTAGTGTCTCACAGCTTTGAGGGATTAAGGTGGGAGCCCCTAGAGACTCGGAGGCTACACGCTAGGCTTAGTTTGCTTGATAAATTCAGAACTGATGTATTTCAGAGCGACATAAAGAATATTATCATGACTCCTCACTACATCTCTAGGTCCGACAGATGCGATAAAATAAGAGAGATACATTTCCGAACATATTGGTACAAAAACTTGTTCTTTCCGCTAACATTAAGCGGCCATAATAAACTTTGAGCTCCAATAAATGCACTCCTATAATACATGTCACCATTTAATCTCCTTAAAACTTACACCTTTACACGGCTGGTGACCTAACATCCCCTGCCACACCCCATGCGGCGGCTCGCGGTGTATTATGTAGAAGTAGAAGTAAAGGTCCCTCATCCCCTGGTCAAGACGAGATAGCTGCTTAAAAAGCTGCATGAGCTAATTCTCCGCTTAGCACCGTTTCTAAATGTATGTTTCTATGTATTAGTCAACATATGAAGGTAATAAACTAAAAACGCCTGAGAAATAGCTAACAACCTTACTCTTGCTTCAGGGAATGTTGGAAACTGGCCTACATCCATTATTTCCACCATGAAAAACCAAATTCAAATGTTTCAGCCTTAACTTTGTAAAACTTTTCCATGTTCAGGAATTAACAAATTATTTTAATTCCTGACAATGAAAAACCAAATTTGGACAATTCTACCAATTGATACGCTTTACAAAAAATCGTATATCCGAGTATATATACACATTATCCTTGGATTTTAAGAAAATATTCCAAAATATTCAACGGGATAAAATATTATTTAAAGAGAAGTCCAGTGGAATGAGAGGTCATGATGAAGTAACCCACGATATTCTGGTGGATTTAGATGAAAGAATGTATCTATAGGAGGAAAAAGTTCCGGTATATTTACAATGCCGATTGGCGTCTAACTAGGGTGTATGTTTGTCCCCCATTCATTACTAGTCGCGTCCCCGACAGGAATTATGAAACTACCTGCAAATACAAAACTACTATAAAGATTAGATATAATGCTATACCACTGAACATATACTGCGCTTGGTGTAACAACTGTGCATAGGTTCGCTCAGTCAAAATTAATCACATATTCGTCGCCTCTATAAACCCTAGCCCCGATGAATTCTGGCTTGAACACCCGAAGTGTCATCGTCATCCGTTTTTATATATTTTAGCCCTTAGAACCTTTTAATAAATCTTAATCTTACACACAAATACATAGCACCGCAAATACGTATGTTCTGAGCAGTGTAACCTAGGTAGGACTCGGAACTCTTGTCAATATTTTTCGAGGTAGGAAACAAAAGTTTTCCTGGAAGGATATTATGAGAGAAGTAATTCCGAAACCATACGAATGAATTATTAATTTAAAATAAGGATACAAAATCTAAGGAAGTATTGTGCAAGACTTAAATTAGCTATTTATCCAATATACTCACAAATAAAATATAAAATGCGTGTCATGACTGACGAACGAAGTGCGAAACAAATATAAGAAATATTTGTTATATAGTGCATTAACTCGGACTTTTTCCAACCAACAACTTCGGCATCTTCTTATAATCTTAGATCACATTACTGACAGAAGCTAATCTAAGTCATCGTCATTTCTTTAATTAATTTTTGTCAAATAATCTTATTTTATATGTATTTTGCTTTATTATAATGTTCTTCGGTCAAGAATGTAATGACTTTAATATTTTTAATGCTATCGAAAGTATGCAGTATTGCTATTTAATTTGTTTTTAACCCAGTTCATTTAATGCGGAGTTAGACTAGTAATAAACGAAAACCTTTTCTAACGTTGTCATAAGAAGATCACTGCCCGTTATTTTCGTAGGCGTACTAAATAAACCACGGCTGGTGGTTTTCAATCTTAAGGTACTATGAATGCTTGTTCTGACGTCAGGGTAATCGCAATTTTTAACATGATAAAATAGAGATTTCCGCTGTCAATCCAGTGCTTTTTATTCCAAAGCAGTCGTTATATACTTTACAAAAGACTTAATAATACCGGAGTCGCACGTTTTACAAGTACTTTCTGAAGGAAGTTGATGTGCCAAGACGATTTAGGCTTGGTGTAAAAAATAAACAGATAACATGAGAAATGTAATGGTAGCTTTTGAGTGTAAGGATAAATGGACTCTCGTGGAATAATCAGAAGAGAGAACCTTTCAAAATAAAATTTGGAAAATTCCAATAAAATGCTCAAATATGCTAAATATTTATTGAAGGAGAAGGTTAATGATTGTGCTAATCTTTCAGCAGCATAAAATATCGTTAATGTTATCTCTTCTGCCTGTGCATCTATCACTAATATGGTGTATCCATCGTTTGAATACGAGCAATGAGAAAATAGTTCTTCGCTGTTACACTTATGTAATAACTTCTTGAATGCAGTAATTTATGCAGTGGGAATATTAAGATAATTATAGTCCGACATTAAAAGGATAATAATAAAAATACTAGTCAGTACTAGCTTTCAAACAAATAGACTGGACTGGTATTACTCCGCGTTATAATTTAGATCACCTGCTAAGAATTTAAAGAGAATCGATGATCTTTCTTCAGTTACATTTCGACCATGCATTTATGATTTTTGTGTCAGAGAGATTTAGATCACGAATGCAGATGAAAGCAACACGCTATTAAATTCAATGGAAATGAAAATGTTAAACAGCCATTAGCAAGACTAGACTGAAGAGGCTAGAAATTATGAGGTATTACGTAAGACTCTGATTAGCAGAATACTTTAGATCACTCGAGTTTGGGGTTCTCTCTCTGAGGCTAATATTTTACTCCCTCGCTACGTCAGTTGAACTTTGAAAATCAGTGAAAATAACCTGAAAAACTTAGTACTATAAATACCTTACCATCGCGCGCAGTCAGTGGCCAGAATTTTGACTGAGGGACAAAGTAATCCACTGAAGAAGAGTATCATAAGTGATACAACAGGACCGGGAAAAGTACAAGAATTCGTTTCTCCCCTCAGATTGATAACAAGCACAAAATATACCGACAGAGACACAAATACACAAAAAATACCGAGTAACAGAGCAATCCACCAAAATATTTCTCAGTTATTCAATCGTAGGTTTCCGCGGTTTTTAAATAATGAAGCACTTATTTTGGTACTCACTGCATTGGTTGTTTCTGCTGTCAACAAATTCTTCTACGTTCTCAGTGGGACTTTACAGACCAATGTGGAGGGCGAAAGTGTTGTAAGCGAAAGCAAGCAACCCAGTGAACACCCGAATAGTTAAAGTACCTTCGTTTCTCAAAACTTTTGTTACGTTAAACTTTTTGTCCATCTGCACCTACAATGAAATGTAGTCACATACTTATGTTAAGTTATGACTTACGATTACTAACATCATCCTGACCCTCAAAAATTGAGCTAGATAAAACAAGATACTACCTGTAGGTATAGCAGTCACTGGTAGGCATAAGTACATACCTGAAATTTATATGATATGCCATCCATTATAAGTTGATTTTCAATCACTTCGGACTATACAGCCACTCAACCTTGAGGCGGAAAACAGGGAATTATGCAGTCTGACGTTGCGCGAAAGAAGCCCAGGAGCACTGAAGTTTGCCGGAACCCTTGGGATTTTGCACATCATTCGTAACTGTTGAGCGCACTCAGAACATTACACGAACACACTTAAATGAAAAGACACTGCGTTCTGCACACACCGTAGCACACACACTACTAGACATTGTTGATGGCGGGAAACTGCGCAAATTTGTTCTTAGAATAAAAGGGATACCCCTAATTCCTGTAAGCGAATCGAGGCTCCGCACGGATATTTTGCTACATCGATATGCATAATGCAATCCTTCACCATGCAAAAACTAAATCTGAGTACGTAAAGTTGAAACATCTGAAACTAGAAAGCAACACACTCACTACACATAGCAACTGCCTCATCATTAACACACGTCAACCTTCTCATCACTAGGTCATCGCACTAGTGAACTCTTATCGAGCGACGAACTTCGCACGAAGCTTGAATGAACGAATGCCCTTGAGTATGCTCAGGTATTCCTGCGTCACTCTCCTGGGATGATCGCACGACCATATCCTGACACACTCAAGTCATATGGCCACGGCCTCGGTTCCATATTATTTTGAAGGTTTGACGAAGTTTCTGCACTGCGAGGGGACGAGAGATGGTAACGGTCTGGCCGAAATTTTCAAATAAAGAGCGAAAGGTATCCCGATACCGATGTCGCATTGAAAAATGAGCAGGTTGAAAACAACGCGATCTCCTTCACCCGATCATTTGGCACCTACGCAAGGAGGAGGCGGTGTTGGGACTATGGGTCAGAAATTATGAAAATAAATGGGAAGAGGGAGTGCTACACTTGACATTTTACTGAAGAAGGTATTGGGATTTCCGCCAAAATTCGCAAAAATTCGAGCTTGAGCCAGGCAGGGTGGGAAGCCTGTATTCTTAACTAATATAGAACCCCGTATCCCAAATTGAACAGATTGAAAATTATGCTGGCCCAATATTGCGATTAGCGTCGAAAGTGGCACCGTACTTGAAAATAGTATATGAAAAACTGCTATCAGAACATTGTGTCCCTTGCGATTGGAAAATCGCGAACGTTACTCCTATCTTTAAGAGCGGTGATAAGGAAGATTCAAGTAACATAGACCTATCTCCCTCACGTCCATCTCATGTAAATTATTAGAACATACAATCTTCTGCACAATTATGAGGTATTTAGATAGTCAGAACTTGTAAAGTCAAAACCAGCATCGGCCGAATCGGCAGGTCCTGTAAAACTCAGCTAGCCCTTTTCTTCACGATGTTCTCTCCTCTGGAGAAGGCTCACTCAGGTTGACGCGATATTTTTAGATTTCAAAATAACTTTCGATGAAGTTCAGCATTCAAATTTAATTATTAAGCTAAAAGCCTATGGAATACATCACGATATAATATGCTGGATTGAAAATTTCTTAGGTAACCGTGAACAGAGGGTAGATCTAGATGGTGTTAGTTCAGATACAGTTAAAGTCACATCTGGTGTACCCCAGGGGAGTGTCATTTGTCTCATTATTCTATTTGTATATTAATTATATCAACACCATCCTTACGAGCAACGATCACCTTTTCGCGGACGACGCAGTATATTGTACAGGCATATTAACACGGAGTCGGATAGAATTGCGTTGAAGAAAGACCTTGATGCTGTAAACGAATGGTGCGACTCTTGGCAGTTAGTTTAAATCTTAAAAAGTGTGTAGTTATATATTTTTGCCTTAGAAGAGAACCTCAACCAACGAGACGTACACAATTAATAATTGTAGAGTCATTTAGGAGTGACTCTTAATTGTCTACGTGTACGTAATACCCTGAGAGCCACCACGAGGGTGTGTGGCAGGGGGTGAAGTTCACCAAACATGCACTATTGACATGCAAATAGGATATTTAACGGAGATATGCTAGATAATAGGGTCACATGGAGCTTGATGGTTAGTATCTACATAATAAGGAAGGAATTATTGGTTGTTATTACATGCATCATGCACTACAGACTACTCTAACTATATTTCACCATCCTATCCCTTTGCTACGCTGCCTATTGTTCTCTCTTATAGTACGAGGGAAAAATGACATTTTAAATCTATCGGTACGACAATCTATCTCTCTAATCTTGTTAATCTGATCAAACCTAGCATAATACGCAGGGGTTCTTAATAAATATCTGACATCATCTGTAAACAAATTGGTTTCGAAATTACTTAAAAGGTTTAACCTAAATTTTAACCAGCGTTCTGGTAGTAATTCCCATCCTAGTTCTTCTATTAAACTCGTAACACTTATACAATTATCATAACGACCTTTAACAAGTCTAGCGAATCTCCTTTGTACACGCTCTAATTCTGTTATCATACCTTCCTCGTATGGATCCCATATACTAGCGGCATATTCTAAATGAGGCCTGACAAGTGTAAAATAGCTTCTTTCTCGCACTCTCTCATCGCATTTGCCTAGAACCCTTTTTACAAATCCTAATCTAAGGTTTGATACACTAGTTATTTCCCTGATGTGTTTCCCCCATGACATGTCTTCAGTGATGGTGACGCCTAAGTATTTAATAGATTCTACGTTACATATTTTCTTTTCTTTGATGCAATAGTTATTCCGGGGAAAGCCATTCTTTTTCCAAAAATTCATAATCGAGCATTTCTTCAAATTTAATTCTAGTTGCCATCTATCACACCACTCATCAATCGCATCTAAATCCTTAGCTAAAGACTGTCTGTCCTCTTCATTTCTAATTTCCTTATACACTACTGCATCATCGGCATAAAAACGGAGCTTGCTATTTTTTACTACTGTATTAAAGTCGTTTACGTACAGAAGAAATAAAATTGGGCCTATCACGCTTCCCTGGGGAACACCCGATGTGACTTTTACTTCGCCTTTTACTTCACACCATCTAATACCACCCTTTGAACGCGTTCATGTAAGAAGTCTCCTATCCAGCCTACTATATTACTGTCTATTCCGTATGATGCTAACTTCGCGAGTAACTTACAGTGGGGAACCTTGTCAAAAGCTTTTCTAAAGTCAAGAAACACTGCATCTACCTGTACGTTACCTTCTCCGGAAACTAAAATATCGTGAACAAAAAGACCTAATTGAGTTTTGCAAGACCGTCCTTTTCTGAACCCATGCTGGTTTGTTATTAATAAATCCTGGCTGTCGAGGTGTCCCATTATTGATGTTACTATTATATGCTCTATAATTTTCCATGATAGTGACGTTAATGATATTGGTCTATAATTACATGGCTGTTCCCTATCTCCGCTTTTATAAATTGGGGTCATGTTTTCTATCTTCCAGTCTTTGGGAACAACAATTCAGAAAAGAACATAAAAATAACACATATAAACAGGTTTTTTTAAAAATAGCACTCAAACAAATGAACAACGAAATGCATGTATTGCATGTATATACTACATTTCCTCCCCAAGTTATTTCCGTGTCCGTGTTAATCATCTTACTCATGGCTGGTCATTTCTGCCCTCTCACTATACTTCATCTAAGTATTCACCTGGCCAAATGAGTTAAATATACAGAGTTTTAGAAAAGGACAAAGATTAAAATATCTCCTAACAAAACCAAGCGATTGGGTGTACTACTACTCTGCGAGACCTTCTGAGAGGGGGTTGGGTCTCAAGGGCTGTGGTGGACCTTGATTCACTTTGTTGCGTGCCACGAGAGGGTGGTTGAGGAGCATTTATCACTTCTGGAGATGAAATCTTGCATGGTGCAGAAACAGTATCCCACATTTTCTGTTCATTGCTAAGGTACTCTCTGGCCTCACCTTTCTTCGGTACTACTGCATGGTTTCAATTATATTTCCTGACCTGGTGAACGTGTACAGTTCTATTCCCAGCATTTGTTTGTACTAAATAGGTCATGATACTGGCTTTTGCCTTGACTCTTCCTCCCCTTACATACTTAATAAGCCCACCTCTTGTTATGTTGCAGGTTACTAATTTCACGGTGAAAGAGAAGAGAGTACAAATAGGAGGACGAAAGGGAAGAGGAACATCCAGGAACATAAATTACGGGAATATGTGTACACTGGGAGGACTTGAAGAAAGGAGGAGAGGCGGGGAAAATCTCCACCATTGCTTGCCCGTCCCCCGCCTCGACACCTCCGTCTCCCACTCCAAATTGCCGATGTTCCTCTACCCCTCCACCTTCCTACCCACAAACCCCCACACTCTGTGAGTCAATGTCCTATTTTGAATTGAGGAGTGGCAAAATTAAAAGGTAGTAACCTAGGATAAAAAATATGAGCTGTACCCATCAACCACACATTAGACCACGGTCCCGGAAAAATGTTCTCGTTTTGGATGTTATTGGAAGACAGGCAAAATTGAAAGGTAGGTAACTTAGGATGTAAAATATGAGCTATCTTAGGATATTGTAATTTTTTCATGAAGTAGTGCTCCAATTACTACGTTATTATTCCAGTATCTGCTCCTTCCGGATTTAAGCAGTGACGCGTAACTCATTTTACTCAGTTTTCTCAATATCAAGTGCCTACTGAAGGATTGTCAGAGATGAACACTTCTACTGACATCCAACACAACTCATAAATAGCTAATTACTTTCCGAAAGTAGGGTCCCCCAAGACAGGAAAATGACCAGATTAGCATCAATATATAAAAAAAGGAAACATACACAACTCTGTAAATTATTGTCCAAATCCTTAACATCGCTATTATGCAAGATTCTTAAATTTCGTTAGCAATATTACCATCGCAGGGAATATTATGACCTTCCTACAAGATCGACACTGTCACTGATGCAGTCACCTCGGCTTCTTGAAAAAAAGAGAACCTACTAACCACAACTAGCCTTCATTACCTACATCCTAAAATTAGGAAATATGCAAATTGACGCGATATTTCTTGATTTCATAAAAGCATTCTGCAAAGTTCTAATAAAAAACTCAACATTACTTGAAACCTTGCAAAGCAATGGAAAATTGTGAAGTTTAGACCAGACTTATTCAGCAATCGCAAACAAATCTAGTTATTGAATTTACTGTCTCTATTACGGTTAGAGTTACATCCGGTGTTCCACAAGAAATGGAGTTTTTCCCTTGTCTCGATTTTTACTCAAAGCTTATAATAATTACATAATTTATATCAAGTTGTTAAGTTAGCAGTACATTATGACCTTTCGCAGACTATAAGATCATCCACCAGGATATTAGAGAAGACGCCGACTAAGAGTTTCTATCATCGGACCTAAATAGCAGTCATTCGTAGTCACAGGAGTGTGGCCTTGAACTAAATCTTGGTAAATGAACCTAGGTATACTTCTTACGGAAGTCGTCCACTCCACGCAATAACTACACAGCGTTTCGAATAAACATTAAGTCCTCAGATAAATTCATATGCCATGATTTACTTTAATTTCTTTACGTCGATAAAAATAGATAAACACAACATCTATGGCACAGCATTAAAGAAACGAGGTTTCATCAAGCGTAGAAAAGGAAAATCTTTGGATGATGATGTAAATTAGAGATGCCACTTTGTCGGGTGACACCATATCTCAAATACACCATGAGCACATTGGACCCTGTACAGAAATATTCAATATAAAAAATAAGATACAAAAAAATCTGGATGCTGCGTCAAAAATGCCACGACCAAACAAACAACCAATATAATGCCACAAACAAACAAACACGACATATTGTTCCTCAGCTTACGAAAGGCATTGGTTTTGTGCCACAAGAGACTTGTGGGTTAAACGTTAGGCTAACTTTTCATCAGAAATGCAGAATATATCTCATTCAAAGCGATAGAAGAATATCTATTTGACGCCAAAATTCATTTGTAGGTCCGACGGAAACGACAAATTAGAGATGTATTATGCCAAACAGCTAGATACAAAAATGAATTCTTTCCAGGACTAATTTGTGACTGGGACTAATATATTTTTTTAAATATTGATATTCAAAACTTTTTAATATATCGTTGAAAAGAAAGTTTTTATATCGAAAAAAACATTTAATATCGATTATTTACTAAATAAATTGTGAGTTGGTTAATGTTATACTTGTTATTAATTTAATGTATGCAAGATTAATCTGATTTATATTCCAAAAAATCCATAGTTCTTCAAAAGGATAGGAAATCATAGCCTTTTACCAGTTTCAAATACTTAAATGCATGAGTTATTTGGTCAAAAGGTTTGCCATGAATAATCCGTGCAGAAATTTTATTTTATTTTTTATCCACCATGAGCATGAGAAAAATAAGGGCTAAATCATAAATATTTGATCCGTCCACAACTAAATTTTCATAGTGCTTTTGTTAAGCATATAGTAATAGAATATCACTGTCACCTAAACCTGCCATACTTCTATTACTCCAAACAACGAATTCAAGAAAAAACTTTCAGTGCTGCCTCTGAGTCAGGCGACTTATCTAAACTTTCGTGTTAGATAACATCCTTTATTATTGAACAGAGATTTAAGTGTCATACATTTTTTTCGCTATACTTTTAATAACTATGAAGACTGGTTCTCTTCATATCCTGGAACGGCAAGTCCTCCTTGTATTTCCGTAGAGGTATATAAAGAAATAATTGAAATTTTTAAACAGCAGTTACTTATCGGTCGAGAAAGGTTAAAATCCTTTAGCATGTTTTTCAAATTTAGTATCCATCTATATGTTCTCCTGAACACACCCTGCCACACGCTTTTCATGGCCTCTCTGTTTAGAATTTAGATGAGAATGATGATCCATAGGCTTATTTTTATGTTGTCTCCTTGACTGAAAAATTCGTCATCTTTGTCTTACACGGAGAGTGCGCCATCGTCACTATAATCATTCATTTTGGCTTCCTTACGAAGAATATTTAACTTCTCTAGCCAACCTATAGACAATGCATACCGAGATGTTACATCTGTAAATCTATTCTACTCTTCATATATTAAATCTCTTCTAAATTCGTAATATAAAAATATAAAATAAAAAACGTAAATACATCTCTTCTAACTTTCAGCGCATATTAGTCAGGATAAAAATATAAGGAGTATATTATTAGATGCATTTTGATTCCATGTAGGTAGTATTTAAATAAATGAACGGTTTACGCTAACGCATTTTCGAATGCCGACTGTTGCAGCGGCCAAAAATATTAATATATTGACCATTGAACAACGAATTACTTTCTTCCTTTATGATATTGGAGTTGATTCGTGCGCCTTCAGGTTAAGTGTAACTTTTATGGCGTCATCGAACTTGTTAAAACATGTTTGTGTCAGTTACATCTGAAAATTATTTTAAAGCAATCGCTTAAGAAGCTAAGAATCTTGTTCATAGAGTCAAGATTTACTCTCCTTTCATCATCATAATCAACTTAACGTATTTAGCAATATGATTGTTGATATCATTTGCAGGTTCATCTCTCCAATGTTTCAGCCGCATCGAATCTCGAGAAGAAGTCAAGAATTTCTCTGTGACTGTGCATTATCCGACGGAGTATGATTGCAGTGCCAGTGTGTCTTCACATCGATTTGAGGACACCCTAAGCGTTAGACATTCCTGGAAAAATCTCTGTGTAAATTATATCCTGTACAAGTTGTGTGCATGCCAGATGAGACTTTTTAATTAAGAGACCAGAAGGGGCGGGGTGACAGTATAGAATGAAATGCAGAGAATGCTAATTGCTTTTATACTATAAGCATGATCGACACAGTAATGAGTTATGCATTGTTGTAGGAGCCCTGAAAAGTTCTGGAGAACGAGCCACTGATATTTACAACCAAGTAGCTGTCGAAAAGCCAAAGAAAATCATGGTGACCAGGCACACGAAGAACATGAGCAAATTTTGCTCTGTTACTGTGTCGACTATTGATGAAGAGGAAGACAACATTGAGGCGAGAGAAGCGCTGACTTTCATGCAAATAATGCCAGAATACTCGAGAAGTAGTTGGAAAGGAAAGGGGCGACAAAGCGCAAGCAAGTGGAATTGCAAATGCAAGCCAAGATGGAAGCCCAGCGAAATAGGGTTAGGGGGATGATGATTGACTAATGAACAGCTTGGATCATTCTTTAATTATCATGAACTGAAGCATCATGTTTATTTACTAGGTACATCATGCCATCAAACACACCAAATGTAAGCCAATACAATAATGTATACAAAAATAAAAATTTTGTTATCAATTAAAAAAAATTCAAATTTGATGTTGTATGAAGGCAATGAATAAATGTATTGAGTGTCGAGTAATGAATTTTATTACAGACCTTCCTCTTCAAATTGATAGTCTTATGGCTTAATGGGTGAAATCCCAGTCACTTCTTATATAGCAAAAATGTCACAAAAAATATAAATAGTCAAAATAATTTAGATCAAAATTTTAGCGGTCACAGTATTAAGGCAGGGACACAATCAACGTGTACGTGTGACACGAGACGTTAGCGGGACAACGGGAGACGGGGAACGCAAGTCAGCGGACACAATCGACGTTAACGCGGCCCGGAGTAACAATTGACTAACGCAGGCAGAGCTAAGAGATCAGGTGTAAACAAGTGTGAAAGTAAATAAGTTGTCTTCGCCAAGAGCTATCTTCAGTAGTTGGATGAATCTGCCGACAGATGGCTCCCATTCCCGGATTCTCAGGACTATTCTGATTGCGCGTACACGTTGATTGTGCCCGTTGGCTATACTTTCCCGTCAGCCATCTTTTCGCGTATTCCCGTTAACGGCTCACGTTACACGTACACGTTGATTGTGTCCCAGCCTTTAGTCTAAAGTGTGTTTCAATAAAAAGCGATAAGATATCAAGTTCCAATGAATAAATGAAAATTTTTATATATCTAAGCCAAGTGCCTCAGCTGCTATGTAGAAAGTAAAAAAACTTTTCCATGAAGAAGTTCAAGCACTCAAAATGTTAAGTTTTTTTAAATATCCGGCAAAGCCAGTACTACAAATTTGTGTATTTCCAAGAGTATTAAATTTCTCGGACGAAGTCGAATACATTGCAATTACCTTTACTTCTGCCATCTTGTGGAGAATACACATACAAAACGTATGCGGCATAGGATTAAAGAAATTATGGTTTATCAAGCATATAATAGGAAAGTCCTTGGATGATTAAGTTAAAGTTTGGCATTACCTCACTCTGGTTAGGCCATATCTAGTATACATCTTGAGTATACATTGAGAATAGTACGCTGGCATTTGAGATGTGGGTGTGGAAAAGGATTGAGATGGTGGGTGGATGGAGAGGAAGACTAACGAGGAAGTGCTTGAATTGGTGGGCGAGGAAAGGAAACTACTAAATGAAATTCAAGGTGGGCAGAGTAGGTTGTTGGAGGATGTAGTTAGGGATGATGAGTTGTACAAGAATGTGATAGAGAGAATATTGTTGGGTAAGTGGGGAAGAGGAAGAAAAAGAATAGGTTTCGTAGACAGGATGAAGAAGGGTAGATCATATGCTGAGGCGAAGGAGGATATACTAGAGCAACATTGGCCCCTAATAGTGTAGACAATCAGGAGGAGATTCTCTGACACTGAACAAAACCTACCTTAACTGGTAGAGTACATACAAAAAACTAAAGGAACTGCTAGTGAAGGAAATGATCCGATTAGCTAGAAGACTCCAGGGGTCTACCAAATTCCCTTTGACTGTGAGAAGATATATACATTGGGGAGACTACTTGTATAATGGAGACAAGGTTAAAGGTGCACCAAAGACACTTCCAATTGGGTCAACCTCAGGAGATGTGGAGCTGCTTACCCAGTGGAATACCCAAGAGATCTTTATCCACCACTCTTCGCATGCATTTTGTTTGATTGTTGTCTTATTTTTTGTCATAATTAATTAAGAAATACTGGTCATACAAATATTTCGAAAAAAAATCTCTTAGTAAATTCCACGCAAAATATTTATTACCAACCTAGGTTCCCATTGCCTTGCAATAATTTTCAAGGGTACGTATGCATACCATGCGAGTCAATATATAGAGACCTGGGGAGGGGGAGGGATGGGGAGGAGAAGTGGTTGGTTGATGTCAGATCGTCATGCGTGAGTCATGATCAGTGGGAGGTGGTGGGGTGAAAGGTATAGATAATAGGGGAAGGTGGGAGGGAAAAACACATTCATTAAGGAATTTCACATTTTTGTTGATGTTTCAAATTTTTGTTGTTTTGTTTTGTTGATGACTCAAAATTTCAAATTGTTCTAGGGTAGTCCAATTTGGCCCTTTCTTCTCAATGTGGAGCACTTCTGGCACAAAGTCACTTGTATGGTTCTCCTCGATGAAATGTTCGGCAAAGGTTGACGAGATATCTCCCTTCACATATTTGGAACACAATACCCCTGGAAATTGGGATAGCCCCTAACGGCAGTTTCTGAGAACAATTGTACTTGTACCTTTTACGTAATAAGAATTCTTGAAAATAATATTATAAATTGTACAATATAATACCGATTTAGAATTAAATAATCCATAAGTAACGTAATGCTTACTGGGGTGGAGGTTGGTGCGATAGAGGTAGGAGACGAGGGTTGTCATTTTTGGTCGGCCAACCATCCACCTCAAACGAGTTACAAAGTGTATCGGAATACGTGCCTACTGGCCATAGATATTGCCCAATATTATTATTATTATTATCATCATTTTTGGTTTCTATGTAATATAGCACCTGAGAGAGTGAAACTATTATTTTGCCATTCTGTTGTTTTTTTTTCATTCGGTAGATTATCCAGTGTTAGTGCTCATAAATTTTTGTAATTGTTTTTCTATGAATTATGTACATGTAACTGGGAGAGTGTGTGTATTTCTAAAAATGTAATTGGTTGAACCTAGAGTCTGAAGGACTAGGTTCTTGAAATAAATTCTAATCTATTCTATTCACCCAACACGTTTTATGTTCCCGGGACCTTACAAAGATGGCTCGTCCACTTTGTCCAATATATTGTGAAGTACAATTGGGAGTAGTACATTTAAGCTTGTATACACCATAATTTTTCATCTGTGTAACTTCCTCCTTCGAGTTGAATAATAATTTGCCCAAGTTTTTGGAGTGTAAAAAGAAACATTAAAGTTCTTTGGGAAGGCAACTATTAATTTATAAGATATGTTCCCAAGAAAGGGAAGTTTACACCATTGTTTGAGTGGCTCATCATGCATGAAAAAACTGAGGGATGTGATTAATTTAGCAGCCTTTTCTTAGTTACACATTTCAATTTTTATTTTATTATCCTGTCTTGTATCCATTATTGAGAGCAATCAATTGGACTATGTTCAACTCAGATTGGAAGTTTGGCTCGGATAGTGGTATAGATACAAGTGTATCTATACCACTATCCGAGATACCACCTTAAGGCGGTGAATCCTGGAGTATAAGCTAGGATGTTTGTGGGAATGGTGATGGCAAGAATCATGGTAGAAGAAATAACTTCGTCAGCATATGTGGGTTTGCGGAAGATTGAGAAATCGTGGTAGCCATTAATTATGTCTATTGTTAGCTCAAGGAAATTTATCTTATTTCCTACAGTCTCTACCGCGAACTTTATAGAATGATATAAATTGTTTAAAACATTTGAAAACCTGTTTAGTTAAAGAAGACTGCCAGTCCATACACACAACACATCGTCAACCTATCAGAACCAATAAAAAACGTTCTTGACAAGAATATTATCGAAGTCAAAAAGTTTTCCCTCTATATTGTTCATAAAAATGTCTGCTAATAATTGGGATAATGGTTAGCCCATAGCACAAAGTGATAAGGATGAACAGAAATGGTGTATACAAGCTAATATGTACTACTCCCAATTGTACAGTGGCGGAACAAATTAACGCAAAATTTCTCACGCGCCAGAATGTGGCATTCTTGGGAACTTATAGGAGCAGCACACACCTCAAGAGACTGGCAACACTGAGGAAGACATCGTCTACCGCAAATATTTGAAAACCGCAATTGAGCTTACAATTTTCGGAGCCTAGAACTTACTTATGAATCGCCTCTTTTTCGAGCTTTCTTCTCAAATTATTCGCGCATTCAGTTGCGGTGTATTGATGAGTTTATTTCAGCATGTTTCATACATCGAATAATATAACTTTTACAGAGAGGCTGATTATAAAAAATATTCACTATCCCACCCAACTCGGAATAAATGCTGAAATCTTCATCTGCTACCACCAAAGGATATTAATTTTGATTGACTTTCCAAGGATCTTTTTGAATGACCCGTCCTGTATATCTTGCACAGAAATAATATAAATCGAGCTTTATTTTCAAAAAGTGTGGATACAAAAAAGATTTAATTAAAATTCATTCATTCAGTTCATTACCCAATATAATTCCGTCCTTAGTTTCTCATAATGGGATTAAATTATGAAAACATGCGTAAATATATAATTTCGTGAATTAAAAATAAATGTTCTTGCATCGATACCTAAAAAATAATCTAGGCATATTTTTCCGACTTGTCTTACATCTTATCATCGGAAGCTTGGTGACGAGCTGTTCACTGTAAAGTTTTATTTAGTAAATGCAGAAATTACGAATAGACATTAAAAAAATGTCCCAAATTAGGTATAGTTATTGATAAACAACTCTTTTGCGTCTGACTGCATAATATGTTCTTATATGTATCGGCCATAAATCGCTGCACATGTAACAATAACAAAAAAAGCCTTTTAAAAGACTGCAGTTTCGAGTAACATGTCATGGATGAAATTTACTAATAGGTAACGGTTAATGTTGCAGCTGTTAGACGTATTTGGCCAGCAAAAGAGTAGTCCGTGTTGGATTTTCAATGAATGCTAATGAGTTTTTTTGTGAATCTTTTCATACTGACGCCATGAATGAATGTAATATGTAGTTACAATGACTGGCTGATGATACAAAAATTTAATAAACACAAAAGAGATAAAATTTCCCACGTAAAAATTATTTTACTAGACCATAAATTGAATTTAAAACTCAAAAATGGCTCGATCAGGGATGGGATCACGGATCTTTCCTTCTCGTGGTCGTTATCGTCATCTATAAGGCAAGCCACATTGGTAGGGCAATACACAAACTCCTGGGAGCGCATTACACTGCTATGAAGCACCTGATCTTTCTTAATGACGATCAAGTTTTCTAAATCATGAGCGCAATTGAACAATAGCATTATGAAGAACCATGATCGCGATACAGGTTTGTTACCCAATTACAACTACCGAGCTTTCTTATTTCAAGGCGAGTTTCAGATGTAGTTGCGTATCCTTTCTCTATTTGCATCCATAGACGTTACTGTGAACTGAGTTACTATTACAGAACGTGGTGATATTGTCTGAGTACGTTTAATGAAATTATAAGGAAAGGAAAAAGCATACTACTCTCACTGGCATGCAAACAGAAAGCAGTAGTTCTTGGATTTCACCTCATCAGCCTAGACCATTCCAATCATACGCCATTAGTTCCCATCTTGCATGGGTTTTGAGGCCAGCTGACTTCAGTCTTAGTTAAAACAATGAGTAACCTTGTGAGACTCTAGTTGATCCCAAAAGGTTTCGCCAAGTAAATACAAAGTTCCGTCAATACTAATCCATTCAAACTCTGAATGTATGAAGGACGAATGGTATTGATTTGGGACGCAGTATGCCTTTACAAAGAGCTAATTTTCTCCTCATGTTGCGGGCGATACCTTTTCTGCCAAAGATCATGTTTCGGACACCTGTAGTTCAACCCACTGGAAAGAAATGGTATTTGACTCCTTTCACCCCATTAAAAGCATTCGACGGGTGCTTCCAAATTTTTCAAGGCGCGACGAGGCTTTTCTTTCTCGTGCAGCAGGAATTTTCAACCTGTGCGTCATTCTCAACAACAAACCACCCCGGTGACCACCACCCGGAACTTTTACCGGAAGGTCTACTGATGACTACTTCATTGAGGCAAGCGTCGATAGACGGACAAGCAGAGGAGACAGTGCAAGCAGAGATATTTTTCAGTTTTTAGCGGCCTCGCCGTAAATTCTTGGAGGAAAAAATATCTTATTAGCCATTAAGTATGTCGCATCTTTCTGCCAGGAGGAAGAAATGGATAGTAGGTTTGTTAAAGGCAAATATATTTGTCAAAAAATTACTTGAATAGGTGTTGCGCCTTCAACTTTCATCCATTGAACTTTTATTTGGTGTTTAAAGGTAAACAAACCCTAGTTCTCACTACCATTAAACGAAATTAATCAAATTTTCCGCTATAATGAGAACTATGTATATTTAAATATTTATCAATATTCATTTTTGTCCGCAACTAAGAATATTTGGGAGTTCACAAATGACTAAATTCTAGGAGATGGTTCAAAACAAACCATGTAACACAGATGGAGCAGGCTGCACAGAGTCCAGACCTCAACACCATATGAAGTATTTGGACGTTTATTATGAGGAAAATGCAAGAAAAAAACGTTTTTCGACTCCCTGAAATGAAACGACCCCAAATTTAGATGCAATGTGGAAAAAGGTGGGGGAAGAATGGGAAATGAACCCAGTAAGATGATGCCAAAATATGAACAACTCCATTTCTCAGAGATTTGGTCAAGAAATGAAGGATGGTGGATTGATTATTAGGCTAATAAACATCCTAATCCTTTTTGTAAATACCAGATTAATTCTCGGTGATCAGTTACTGTGGCCATGTGCACACATTACTCAGGTTGAGAGAATTAGGCATACATTTTAACCTTTCCACTCGTTATAAATAAAGATTTATAGTGTTCCTTTCCGAAATCCATGAAAATTCATTACCATTAAGAGATGAAATTTATTACCCTGTACCAAGTTTGTCAATATCGTCATGTAGGGCACACACAGCATAACCTCCGTAGAAGCAACAATATTACGATATGTTTGAAAAGGAATGGATTCTTCAGGGACGTAGCAATCGTGTAATCTTTGATGGTGCACATTCCTAATTTAAACTCCATTGATTGTTCAGGAGATTTATGAGGATTATACAAATGAGCATACGGAAGATATCTAATTACTGCTTAGTTGCT
Organism: Ceriagrion tenellum; assembly: GCA_963169105.1. Taxonomy (NCBI): domain Eukaryota; kingdom Metazoa; phylum Arthropoda; class Insecta; order Odonata; family Coenagrionidae; genus Ceriagrion; species Ceriagrion tenellum. Next base: position 130,613,772 of record OY720637.1, read on the forward strand.
ACATGGTAAAGATGATTTTTAAAACTTTATCACTTTCACAGGGAAAGATACGCGATGCCTTGTTGTCGGAGCATTACTTAAGCGTGAGTGTAAGAATGCTCCTCATAAAATTTAATTGCGTAATTTTAACGCAAATTTTCTCACAGCGACTATGTAAAAAGCTATCTATATGATTAAATAATTTACCTTATGCTCAAAGTATTATTCTACATCCTCTAAGTTGAACTGTTGAACTACACGGCTAATGTATTACTCATTACAAAGCTAAAAAATAATGATGAGTTAACTTCAAAAACAGTTTTAAAGATATTGTCAAGAAAATTTCACACGAATTTGGTCTCTTACTCAGAAAAGTAATCGATATTAACAAATTCATGTGCTACATCTGAACAATAAGCGTGGCGTTGAGTTAGTAACAGTAATCTACATCTACATAATATCTTACAAGCCGCCGCATGGACGTGCGGCAGAGGGTCAAGGATACCATTCGTGTAAATTTAGGAATCATCGATCAGAGGAATGGAGAAGGCCGGATCATAAAAGGATCGGTATTTATTAATATAGAAACTAACATAATGGTGCCTGAATGAATCATGGTTCGGTTAGGTATTCGGGGCGGAAGGAGCACAATTAGCAGGACGGAGTCGGGAGTCACGAAGCTGTAACAGGGTTGCGGAAGCGTTAGACGACCACCCTGCGTCGATTCAAGCACCGCTTACGCTCCTCATGGCTCTCCTCAACCGGGGACGAGTACGCTCCATAAATTTCCTCCACGGAGGCGAATTTGAGTTTCTTAGACGCCATTACAACTCTGGTGAAGACGGCAAAATTCTATATGACTCTGGAAGGCTCAGGGTCCCAGCAGGCAATTACTACAACAGAATTACTCTCGCTGAGCGGTCACCAATCAAAAACTGGCCAACTGCCGCCTTACCCTCGGTACTGGCCTTAAAATACTATTCGGGTGGAGTGGGTGGGGTAAGATAATAGTCATTTGCCTTCTGACTTTGCCGATTCGGTAGCGTCCCTTCTGCCATCATAGCTGGTGCCGCTCCGAATTATCAGCAGGAATACTAATTTTGATTCAAGGAAGAGGGCGGTGCATGTCCCGTTGGGGTAGGCGGCGTCCCTCTCCGACAATTATGGTCACATGTTGTGCCTGGAAAGATCGTATATTTGTATAGATCTTTTCGTCAATATAGGTCTCTTATTATATCGTTTCTGTCGGATCAGGAAATGAAGTGTGGCGTCAAAGAGATATACTCTCTGTTGCTTTGAAACAGACCGACGCTGAATTTCTGAAGCACAGTTAGCCTATCCTATAACCTCCAAGTCTCTGGCGGCACCCAACCAATTTCTTTTAATAAAAGCGCAGAAATACTATGCGTCCGCTCGTGGCATTTGTTTGTGCAGCGTCCAGATTTTTTTGTTATTTGTTTTTTTTTTAAAGAAGTCTCACCCGGGGTCTGCCCGGGAGTTGGTGCTGAAGTTGGCTCCACGGGGATTAAAATATATATAGTTTGTAAAAGAAATATGCGATTGATAGTAGTAAAAAATGATACAAAACCCACGATCATGAGGAAACCGATTCGGGATAAAAATCAAGCTGGAGAGCTTCTTCAGGTTGGCGATCGCGTGGCGCAACTGCCGTCGCGTTGGTGTTCCTCGCCGTTTGATGCGCGCTCTGCTAGCTCGGGTGGCCAAACGCTCGCCCGGAAGCGTTAGACGACCACCCTGCGTCGATTCAAGCACCGCTTACGCTCCTCATGGCTCTCCTCAACCGGGGACGAGTACGCTCCATAAATTTCCTCCACGGAGGCGAATTTGAGTTTCTTAGACTCCATTACAACTCTGGTGAAGACGGCAAAATTCTATATGACTCTGGAAGGCTCAGGGTCCCAGCAGGCAATTACTACAACAGAAACCTCTCAGAACGGATATTCAAGTCAAATATTTTTTTGATGGCAAATTTAAACCCTAGGTGTATAAGCATCCGTAACACATCATTTGTCAATGCAATGATTGGATAATTCGTCGTTATATATACGGCAATGCTGCAATGTTGGGTTTATCTACAGCGACAGTGGCTTTGTAAGCACGAATATAGTCTCATGTGCTACAGTGTAGACTTGAGAGGTGAACATAGAGAATCCTTTTCAAGTATCCGCAGAGTCAACCGAGCCTCCTGTCCTTCCCAATGATCCACGTGTGGAATGTTACAAAGAGGCGGTCTTTCGTATCCATTCGCATAAAAAGTTTCAGGTAGTTTGAGCGAAATATCATGTTACCTAGAAATCAATGAATTTGGCCTCATTTAAATAAAAATATCTCACCCTTCTAAAGACCAAAAATTCAACCCCTTACCGCATTACTTTACGAGATTTCTGTTAAATGATACCAGCCCTTTAACTTGGGGAATTGGTATGGGTACACTCTCCAGCGAGACCTTATATTAAACACGAGGCATTCCCTACACTTAGGTCTCATCAAAAAAATCAACCGTGAATAGCTAGTGTGTTTTCCCAACTATTTTTGAAAATTAAATATATTGTCACCGCAGTAAATTCGTCGGGATCACGATAAACCTTCCGTTTTGATAGAGTCATGTTTACCAAATGAGTCAAGTTAAAGACTTATATATTTTCATGTGATTATTTACAATCCTGTCATGTATAACTATATTACTGCACCATTAATAATGCAATATTTTATTCGTGTGTCCTAAAGCTGGAGAAATAAAATGTATATATCGAATATGGTCTATATTATGATTAGGGAACTATCTCGCTGGCACTACCTTACGAGAAAACATGGTAACGTACACCTCTCTCTCTCCCCACCCCACCCCCCTTATGTCAAAGGCCCCACCTCCTGTCGCGACGCCGCCCAATGAAATCGCCAAAAGAGCGTATCAAATGGACGGACATACGGACGGACGTAGCACTTTATGTATAGGATATTACATTTTTCTGTCCAGGGTTCCATGTGCTCGTGGTTTATATGAGATGTGATCTATCCAAACGAAGTAGCACCAATAATTCACATTATCATCCGGAAACCTTCCGTTTCTACGCTTGATAAATCCTAGTCTCATTAATGATGAGCCGCATATTGTGTATGTGTGTTTTCTACGATTTATTTAAGTTAAAGAAAACGCAAGGCAATTGACTTTATCCGATTTCCAGGGCGCGGCGGGACTAATTTCCGGTGATATGTATGTTTCCTTTTCTATTTAATTGTGCGAACTTGGTCATTTTCCTGTCTTAGGGTACCTTGCTTTCGGAACATATATTTCTATATATATATGATTCGTGTTGGAAGTAACAAATTTTCTTCTCTGACAATCCTCAAATAGGCACAAAATTGAGTAAAATGAGTTACTACAGCCTGCTACGTTACATGATTGATTCAAACGTCTGGTACAATATACTTCATTTCGGAGATCGTATTCATTGTATAATATTTACCGAAGTCTGGTTTACTTGCCTTATGGCCTCGTAGCAGGAGAAAGGACTGAAGTAATTTGATTTACAGGACACAGAAGACATAACAGAATGCTGCACATTTTCCTCTTCCGAGTGAATGCACCTTGGAATTATTGAATACATTTCTTTCATTGAATTTTCAATTCCATTCCATTGAATATATACCTTCACACTGATGGAAACATACAATTGTAACTGCTAGAACAAAAACATATAACTCTCTATGGATTCGCAAAACAAAACAAATTCCGCCAATTCATTATATTTTGCTTTTTCTGATCCGACTTAGGGGCCATTCAACAACCACGTGGTCGTTTTGGGGGGGTATGGGGGTTAGAGTCTTGGCCACTGTTGGTCACGATGGTGGAGGGGAGGGGGGTCTGGCGGCGTACGACTTGGCCGATTTGGATGAACAAAAACCCGATAACGAATGCTGATTTTCACTCTGTGGTATTACCATTATTTACTCACAATCAAGTAGTACACAATCCTTGAACGTTTCAGCTTCATTTTCCTTGTTCTTCTTCGTGTTTCATCAGAGTTACAGGTGAAAATATTCAAAAATAGAGAAAAGGAGAATTTCTGTATATGACCACGTGACCCCCTGGGGTGGTGGTCAAGACCATGGCCAAGTCTGGTCTGAAGGGGGGAGGGGAGGTCGAAAAAAGGCCTAAAATTGGTCACGTGGTTATTGAATGGCCCCTCACCAAAGTTTCTTGTTAGATACTGCGTCACGTACAGAAATTATTTTACGCAGATTCAGACTTAATAAAGGATTTTACAAACTTAAATTGCCTGCATTTACATATTGCAAACATAAATACCATGTGTTCACCATAAACAGCCTAAAAACTTCATTTGACGTTAATGAAGAGAAAAATCTACTTATGATTTATTATAATATTCATTTATTATATTAATATTGTATTGTATTGTAAAAATGAAAAACGCACCCATATTTGCTCACCCTTTTTACAGATGGTGTCCTCACTGCGAGAAATAGAAGTGGATCAACGAAGAGATATTAAACCTAATAGATGAAAGACGAAAACTTAAGAACTGCAAGAATGAAGAAGACCTAAAGAAGTACAAAATGATATGAAGTTTTAAATATTTTTATAGGCCGTTTCTATTAAATTCCATTTCACATCATTATTTCATATCATTATAAATCTCCTCACGAGCATCTTCAAGATATTTTTCATTTACGTAAGGCAAAAGAAAAATATCTTGAAGATGCTTGTGAGGAGATTGATAGATACATACATACATACCAATCACGCCGTTCCCTTCCTGGGCAGGCAGAGTCACTAAGTTTCACTCTAAAATACATATTTGTACACCTAAATCTGCTTCAATAATTTCCTCCATATTGATCTATCCTTATAAACCTGATTTGCTTCATTTACCCCCATACACATAAAGTTCTGTATTACCAGGACTGTGACGACAGGTATCGGTCAAAGGCGTCCACGGTATCGCTCCGACCGACTGATGTCGGCTAGAGCGGGTAAGCGACACCGAGAGGTGTCATTATAGATACAGAATCCCGCCCTTGAAATGATAATTCTGTAGCTCGTTTAAAACCGCTTATATGCCGTCGATATACCACTTTTTAATTATTTATTGATATAATCATTGCCGGCCATCTCTCACAACGCATTATCATGTTCCTAAAAATGAACATTAATCCTCATGGACCTAAATATCTATTTTCTGCAATCGTACATACAAATCTCCCTTCCACGGGAGCCAAAAATGACGGACGCGCTAGCAGACGACGAAGTTGACCATACTTTCCTAATACAGAACTTTACATACACTGCTTCATACACGCCCTCCTGTTTTTAAGACTCCTCACATTCCTCCTCCTAAGAATTTCCTTAACCACATTCAACCACAACTTTCTCGACCTACCTCTACCTCTCGCACCACTCATTCAATTCACTCATTTATATCTGTTTCGTTATTTGACTCACATCCATTCTCTCAACATGGCCAAACCAACAAAGCACACTCCTTTCATATATGTCCATTACTGGAGCATCTAACCCACACTCATTTACCACTCACTCATTCCTGACCCTATCCATCATACTTTTGCCGCAAACACTCCTCAGATATCTGAGGGGATTGATAATGGTATGAAATGGAAGAGAATAGAAACAGCCTATAAAAAGATGAAAAACTTCTTTTGAGAAAGAATGAATGAAATGAAGATGAGAACTCGAGAAGGATTTTTAACCCTTAGGACGCTGGTAGACAAGGGAATCGCCAATAATCTAAATAGATAATTGGCTTTCCCGTGCAGCAAGTCAACGTTAACGGAACGTTGCTAGAACGTTAGTTCAGAACCCAGGGAATATTACGGAAACTAATCCCACGAACGATACTAATGGTTGCAATGTCGCCCGGCCCGAACTTTGCATAGACGTTCGCGCGGTTCGTGGAACGAACGAAACGTAAACTGATATGCGCATGCGCCTGGTTAGTAGAGAAATTATCGCCTGATGAAGTAAATACACGAAGACATAGATGCGTAAAGTCAATAAAATAATTAGACCACTTAAGCCACTAGAGAAGGAGAAAACTCACTGGTTTTAATACTTCGGCGGCACAATACCACCTTACACGAGCAAGAACTATTAGATATTGCGACGAGTCTCTTCCATGTTTATACTGGAGAATTTGAAATATTCTCGATTCCATTCGATCACTGCAACTGCTAGCGTAGAAACTCTGCACGCCTAAAAGATATTGTTTCACCAATGATAAGCTCTTTCGACGAGTCACGTCCGCATGTGTTCACGGAAGAGTTAAAAATATCCTTAATTCCGTACGGATACAGCCGTTGCTCACTAAGAACCACATCAAAGATTAAACGCCCCAGCTAGCACAAAGGAATATGCATTCCGATCATTTCATGATATTATACCAATCTACAACCGATATGCAAAACTGCTTCCCCACTTCCTTCGTCATCAGCAGGGAGCAGACATATTAGAGTATCAGAGTCATCACTGTCCGTCCTTGGCTCAGTAGGGTAACGGAAATTTTTCACTTTCCTTTTCCTCTTCCGTGCCCCCGTTAGGTTACTGGTGAAATACTATTCCAAATCAGTGTCTTCGCAGTCAGCCACTTGGATCTCTAATTGAGTGGCATCAAGCATGTCATCTGAGTAAAAAGAAAGTAAATAAGCACATATAATGTATGCATAGGGCAATGAAAAAGTGACATCGAGTCAATGCAGAGAATCCTACCAAATGTAGAGGTCATAAACTTTAACTTCAGCCTTTGCAATGAATTGCAGGGAGTGTGTTGTCTCCTAATCATGCGAACCACACTTGGAGCTGGAAATGACTCTGGTAGGTAAAGGTCATACGACATGCAACTAGAGTTAAATACCCAACTCTCAGGGATTGATTTTACAGTGGCTTCTGAAAATGCCCTGCCAAGACTGGTATATAAGGAACTTATCTTTTCAAACTGGAAGCACTGGAAGGGGCTCATTACAATCGTTGCCAAGGAAACTCGAACTTAAAGGTTGATCATTCAACGTAGAGAACCTGCAAGAGAAGGTCTCATACAAGAAAAGTAGTGGAAAAGTAGAAAAGAAGTACGTGTACGAATTAGCCCGGATTACCAAGAACTAGGAAAGGCGAAAAATACCGTTATGGGCGGATTATGTAAGTAATATCGCATCTATTATTTACTTTTAAGCTATGCAAAAATATTACTTCAATAATTCGTGCATATTTGTACGTAATTTATAGTACCATAGGAAAAACTTTATTTGTAAAGCATTATCAGGATGACAATTGTGCAACTAGCCATGGAAAAATTTCATATTCATACAGGATATCGAACCACTGAGCTATTTCTTACCGGTCCAACGCTCAGACATCTGTGCCACTCATATATTTTCTCTCTCGTGGCTAATTAGGTGAAATAGAAAAAACTATACACTTCAAATTAAGTGCATAAACCTGTGGATTGGCTCTTGAACCCGGTGGATTAATAGAATTAAGTAATTCGGGATACATAGAGACGAAAAATCGGAATAATCTTAGCGATTTGGAGAAATATGAAATGTTGAGTGATTAAGGTTATGAGCAAGAAGGTGAGAACAAACGGAAGGGCGTATTTTGGTGGATAAAAACTAAGGAAGGGAATAAAAGTGTAAAGGAACGGCAAAAAAAAGGTAGACACCTGCAGAGGAGTGAGGGTAATCGTTTCCGTGGTAAAGCTAGTAAAACTCTTGAGATTAAGTAGTTTGGCATATTTGTAGACAGTGAATGGTTATAAGATCTAGTGTTTCCTCAATCAATATTTCAACGTGCGTCGAGGAATATGTAATAACTTGTCGTCGCGATAGATAAGATGTCTTATATCTCTGTTATTTCATCAGTAACGGCGACATTTCAATCTGTATCGTGCTTTAAAAGTTTTAAGGTCACTAAGAGCATTAAATGAATATATTCATGGATTATATTTTGTTTTAAGTCGTCGTTATTGAAAATATAACGTCTTATTAGAAATTTTTCTGACTCCAGCTGTTACAAGGCTTACCATCGATGTGAAAAGTAGACTGTAGGTTGGAGGAGCCTTCGACAGGGGCTCGGGCACATAGACCTTGAGTGGTCCATTGAGCCACCCCCATTTTTTACCAGCCTGCCACATGCAGGCAGGGGACAAGAGCGCCACGGTGAAGGTATGAATGGTCACCCATCTAACCCTCGTCCGGGCCCAGCATTTCTTAACTACAGTGATCTTACGGGAAGTGGTATTTCAATTAGGCTAGGCCCTTGTCCCAATGTGAAAACTATGTGTATTAGATTAATTCAAAGGTGTATTTACAAGGACTTGGCGAATGTGCAACAGCCTATTGCATGTTATGTCCTGTTAATCAAATAAAATAAGACGTTTCACATGCTACCACGCCTGAGGACAAGAATAACCCAGGCTTCGTGGTAATTTCATACTAAACTAACGTTCTCCAAAAGGAAATATATTGCACCAAATGTCCTAATTCATCATCTTATGTACAGGCTCCTGCCTACGAGGTGGAGATGAGGAGAAAAAGGAGAAGAGAGCAAAACGAAGGAGGAAGACCCAGGTGTGCGAGGACATGAAGAACAAAGGAGAGGAGGGAAAAATCCCACCCATTGCCTGCCCATCGCCCGCCTCGACCCCTCCGTCTACTTCCCTCCCCACTCTAAATTACCAATATTCTTCCACTCCTCCACCTTCCTACCCACCCACCCCCGCTCTATCTGTGTCCACATCATCCATCCTCATCACTCCTCCCTGTTCACCTTCCTCTAAATTCTCACCGTCTAACCCCTCTCTTCACATCCCTTCCCGGCCCAGGACACCCTCCCTTCCATCCCCTGACCCAATCCCATTCCTCACCCAAGCCTTCATATCCCCACCTCCGTTCCCAATAATATACACTTTTAATCATGGTCGCAGAAAAATTTTCTTCTTTTGGCTCCGATTACTGCGTTATTATTCAAGTATCTGCTCTCCCCGGATTGAAGTAGTGACTTGCGACTCATTTTACTCAGATTTCTCAATACCAAGTGCCTACTGAAGGATTGTCAGGGAAGTACTTTTATTTCTTCCAACACAAATCGTGTAGCAAATTATTTCCGAAAACAGGGTACCCAATGACAGGAAAGTAACTAGATTTGCACCAATATATATAAAAGGAAGCATACATAACTCTGGAAATTACTGCCAAAATCCTCAACATCGCTATTATGCAAAATTCTTGAATTTTGTTAGCAATATTACCGGCGTAGGTAATATAATGACCTTCCTAAGATAATCGACACTTCTTATGGGACAGTCACCTCGGCTTCTTCAAAATTAGATACTACTAACCACAGCTAGCGCTCTGCCTTCATTACCTACGTCCTAAAATTAGGTAAATAGCAAATTGACGTGATATTTCTCGATTTCATAAAAGCATTCGGCTAAGTCTTAATAAAAAACTCACTCACTGATTGAAAACTTGCGAGGCAATGAAAAAATGATGAATTTTAAACGGGAATTATTCAGCAATCGCAAACAAATCTAGTTATTGAATTTATTGTCTCTATTTCGGTTAGAGTTACATCCGGTGTTCCACAAGAAAGAGAGATTTTCCCTCATCTCGATGTTTATCCATAGTTTATATGAATTACATAATTTATATCACGTGCTTAAGGTATCATAACATCATGACTCTTCGCACACTATAAGATCATCTACCAGGATATTAGAGAAGACGCCGACTAAGAATTTCTATCACCGGACCTAAACAGCAGTCATTCGTAGTCACAGGAGTGTGGGCTTGACCTAAATTTTGATAAATAGATCTAGGCACACTTCTTACGGAAGTCATCAACTCCACGAAATATCTACACTGTAGTTGGGATAAACATGAAGTCCTCAAATCAATTCATATGCCATGCGTTTACTTTAGCTTCAATATGTCGTGAAGAATACAGCATGTAAGGCAAAGCATTAAAGAAACTAGGAGATATCAAGCGTAGAAAAGGAAAGTCTTCGGATGATGATGTAAATTAGAGATGGCACTTTGTCTGGTGAAACCATATCTCGAATACACCACGAGCGCATGGGACCCTGGACAGAAATATTTAAAATAAAAAAGAAGATACAAAAAAATCTGGATGCTGCGTAAAAAATGCCACGAAAGAATATAAATTGTTCCTCAGCTTTTGAAGGGAATTGGTTTGGCGCCACCAGAGACTTGCGGGTTAAACGCCCGGCTAACGTTGTTCCAGAAATTCAGAGTACATCTGTTTAGAAGAATATCTCTTTGACGCCTCACTTCATTTGTAGGTCCGACGGAAACGAAAAAATAAGAGATATATAATGCCGAACAGCTAGATACAAAAATAAATTCTTTCCAGGCCTAATATATGACCAGGCATAATATATTTTTTTGAATAATGATATTCAAAACTTCTTAATAATTTTTATATAGAAAAAAACACTTAATATTGTTTATTTATAAAATAAATTTTGAGTCGGTTAATGTTATCCTAGTTATTTATTTAAATCACACAAGATTGATCTGATTTTTTATTCAGAAGAATTCAAATGTTTTTCAAATGCATAGGAAATCATAGCCTTTTACCAGTTCCTAATATTAAAATGTTTGAGTTATTTGCATAATGCTTTAGGACTGAATCATAATTATTTGATCCGTCGGCACCTAAATTTTGATAATTTTTTTTTTAAGCATAGGGTAATAGATAATCACTGTTACCTAAACCTGCCATACTTCTAGCACTCCTAACAATGAATTAAAGAGAAAACTTTCAGTTATGGCTCTGAGTCAGGAGACTTATCCAAACTTTCGTGTTAGATGACATCCTTTATCACTGAACAGAGATTTAAGTGTCATCCATTTTTTTCACTATTCTTTTAATAACTATGAAGACTGGCATTTCATTTTACCTGTCTTAAACTTGAAGTAGATTAGTAATTGAAACTCTTGGAGGTACTTATAATGACTGAGACTTAGAGCATGTAAAACAGAGAGTTGAATCGTATTTTCCTCCATGTCATTGAAAAAGACTTCAATTTAAGCTAAGGGCATAATTACAATCATGAAGTCATTTCTGCGTTCATAGGTTAAAAACTATATTTTGATGGTATATCTTTGGCTTAATCTAATGCATTCTCTTCCTATCCTGGAATGACTAGTCCCCTCTTGTATTTCCACAGAGGTATATAAAGAAATAATTAAAATTTTAAAACAGCAATCACATATCGGTCGAGAAAGGTTGAAATTCTTTTAAAATTTTTTCAAATATAGTATTCATATATATATATATATATATATATATTCTCCCCAATACACCCTGCCACATGCTTCTCATGGGCTCACTGTATAGTATTTAGATGAGAATGATGATCCATAGGCTTGTTTTTATGTTGTCTCCTTGACTGAATAATATGTCATCTTTGTCTTACATGTACAGTGCTCCCTCTTTGCTATACCAAATCTTTCATTTTGGCTTCCTTACGAAGAATATTTAACTTCTCTAGCCAATCTATAGACAATGCATGCCCCGGTTTTACATCTGTAAATCTATCTCTTCTAACTTTCATCGCGTGTTAGTCAGGGTTAAATAAAAAGGAGTATATTCTTTGATGCATATTGATTCTAGGAAGTATTTAAATTAACGAACGACTTACGCTAACGCATTTTCGACTGCCGACTGTTGCAGCGACCTAAATGTCAATATATTGAACATTGCACAACGAATTACTTACTTGCTTTATGATTTTGGAGTTAAGCGGTGCACCTTCAGGTTTAGTGTAACATTGATGGCATCATCGGACTCGTTAAAACAAGTTTGTGTCAGTTACATCACAAAATTATTTTAAAACATTCCCTTAAGCTACGAATCTTGATTATAAAGTAAAAATTTACTTTCCTTTCATCACCTCAATCAACTTAACGTATTTCACAATATGTTTTATTTAATTTGCGGGTTCATCTCTTTACTGTCTCTTCCCTGGCGGTGTATTAAAAAATCAAATTTATGCATAAAAATTTTATGTGTAAAAACTCCCATGCGGTCAAGGACTTATCCTATTCAATGGACAAGAAATAGAAATTATGATCCAGAAATGCTGATATCGAGATTTCATCAAAATTTTACCACGTGCATGCAACCCCTGCCATTCAGAACCTTCATTAAGGACCTATGAATCCAATGATGGCCTCCGAGAACATACGGCTTCATGCAGAACACGGAATATTACGACACAATTGAGAACATGATTACTCAATCAGATCTGAAAGGATTGCAAGCAATGGAGGAATTTATGATAAGCTGCTAGCACGGATATGAGAGGTTCAGATCTCCCAAGACTCAGCTGGAAGCAATACCTAGCAACAACTCTTCACCAGCCTGCAATGAATGTCCAAGTTGACTATATATTTATTGATAGTTTGGAAAAGTATTGGACAATGCTACTCATGGTGGATTCCATGAGTAGTTTGCAACCTGTAAGCTGAATGAAACTGTAAATATATTTTAATCAGATCTTAAAGCATTGCAAGCAATGGTTCATTACAGTCTGTTAGATGTCCAATGCCAAAAATGTTGCATCCCGTGTACACCGAATACAAATCAGAGATCCCTGTGTATTTCTCATACATATGAATAAAATGAGTAAGGTGACTTATGAAAACCTATAACTAGATTCTTAATGAGAACAGTATACTGGAATTATATTTACTCCACATTTTTTTATTCAACTAAGCTGTCTTCAGGAATGTCATTATCTCTAGTAATTTTAGACCTGTGGATTACCTTATGTTAAGTGGAATCTGAAAAATATTTGCCATTATAAACGATGGGACAGAGTAAGGAGTCAATGGTTAACGAAATAATTCCAAACAGGATTATTCGAAGAAATTACGCGTCTTGGATTACGAGAAGACAATCTCTGCAGCATGAAATCGCTAAACGTGGCAAGTGGCAACCCTTAGCTCAGCATAGGTCTGATGTTTGGTCACGTGTGAATGTTATTCAGGTAATTGTTGAATAAATGTAATGAATAAATGCATTGACTATCGAGTAATGAATTTTATTACAGATCATTCTATTAGTATCTAATTCTGTAGTACCTATGGTTTGATTATATTGTTGTTGTTGCCTTTACATAAGTAGGAAGCAATAGAGTTTGCCAGAAAAGACAAGTTGAGTTTTCTTCTTTTTAAATGCGCCCTCCATCACAATCATGTCTTCAATTTTTTCTCATAGTTTGACTATGGTTAGGTATTTTAGCAAATCAAATTAAAAGCTGCGCCTTTTTGCGCCGTTTTAAGTAACGGTAATTTAAGTAATTCATGTGAACTAAGGATGTAGAGAGCTAACTGGCTTTGTCACAAGGGTCAATTTAGCTCACTAGATATATTCTTAGAAATTACATATTTAATAGTTCGCTTAAAATTAGTTCCCTTAGTATAGTACTATATTTAGTTCGATAAGACAAGTGATGAGGTGCTGAGAAGGCTTTTTAAGAAGTCAAGAAGAGCCTGGTATGAATATCCGAGCTACCTATCTATGATCGCTGCAGGTCCGAATTGGGCGAGAGCATAGATCGTTTGATAATTGTGTATTTCCGAACCAATGCCATAAAAGAAAAATACATGTGCTTTCATTATACATGAATATAATTTATCTACCTGAGTTCAGCTCCGCATACATCCTTGCAAAAGAAAAAAATAATAATTATTCACCTCTAAATAGACTAAACGCCGTGGGTATGAGTTATCTGAGGAGTGTTTGCGGTAAGAGTTGGATGGATAGGGTCAGGAATGAGTGGGTAATTAATGAATGTGGGTTAGATGCTCCAGTAATGGTCATATATAAAAGGAGTGTGCTTCGTTGGTTTTACCATGATGAGGGAATAGATGAGAGTCGAATAACGAAACAGATATAAGAGTGAAGTGACTGGTGCGAGAGGTATTGGTAGGCCGAGAGAGTTGTGGTTGAGGAAATTCTTAGGAGGAGGAATATTAGGAGTCTTAAAAACAAAAGGGCGTGTATGAAGCTGTGTATGTGGGTAAATGAGGCAAAAGAAGTTGGCAAGGATAGGTCAGTATGGAAGAAATTATTGAAGCAGAGTCAGGCTAATTTTTGTGACTGTGCCTACCCCGGAAGGGAACGGCATGATTGGTATGTATGTATGTATGTAAATAAATACATAATATTACTCCAAATTCCTTATACCGATGGATGAAACTTATTTTAAACTACATATTTTGAAAGTACAAAGTCGGGAAATGTCTATCAAATACTATCCAAGAAATGGTTATCATTATGTTTGTCACAATTAAGTGCTTTATATCACAACAACAGGGTTCGCAGCTGCCTCAACAACAGGTTCTCGGTAGTCACTCATACCGTAAAACAATAAACTGCAAAGTGATTGCAACAATCATTAATTGCGTAGTATTAGCAATGAAATCGAAAAACTTACTAACGAGAATAGGGAACGCCCACATTTTTCCTCGAGGAAATTATAGCAATATTCTCAAGAGACTTATCCACGATAACGAGCATGTTAACCATAGATATTAGGTGCTCGGTAACTTGACCGAAATGACTCAGATATAAGTGAGAATGTTTACAAAAACTGCTTTATCGTATATATATTTATATTTTATTCAATAGGAGCATGGTCGACATAAGTGTTCATAACCAAACTCTTCGACAAAATGAGACAAAATATTTATATAATCTTCAATTTTAAGGCAATGCATCACGCTCACTTGAATGCCAGAGTTAGTCATGATTTCCAATCCCTGATTTTTTGCTGTTTGAGATAAATGTCATCAACTTGAAATTTTCGGAATAGAAAAATAGACCTCTGCCAAGGGAGGCCTGTTTCTTAAAATACAACAGTTTTATCTCAGTGGATAAATAAACCACTGTTGAATCTGTAAGCTATAGAGTATATTTTAACAAAAGTTATACAGTAGCAATTCGATAATACGAAGTTGGCGGGACCGAAAAATGGGCACTTCGTATTTTCGAGTTTCGTATTTTCGAACCTATTTAATAAATAGCGAAAAATATTTACCTCTCCCCTCCTGACTTCTCTGATCTTTGGAAATGTTTTATAGCAATTTATAGTCGTTATTCCGTAACAAATAATGCTTTTATATCATAAACTAAATGTCAAAAACGTTCGTGAATTAACTACCTATCACCTATTAGTTCCCTACGCAAATGATTTTTAGTTGGAGACCATTTTCTTTGCAAAATTTTCGTCCAGTTAAGAAGACTTAAGCAAGACTTAAGATAAAGCAAGCTCTGCATTTGTTTTAGACTCTAGCTTCCTTATTCTAGGGCTAATCAGGATGTGCAACTGGTATGGGTGTTTATAAGAGGCATTTGTCTCTAGCATCTACGCAGTTAAGATGGCAGCTGGCCCGACCGCGCTTCCAATAACCCATTCTTGATCGCTCAATCATCGGTAAAAATGAGCAAACGACCCAGCCCACTTAAAATCCCTTCGCAGGTAATTATTTGAGGTTTCTTTCACATTGCCTGCTGGATATACAAACTTGAGGAGAAATATTATTTCGATCCAATTACTAATAGCTTGACGACAAATTGGACGTGATCTGGACATTTTCTTTATCTTTATCATCTCGGAGTATACTAAGTTTCCGGTTCTAAATGGCGACATTTTTTGGACAGATGGTATATTTATGTGGAGGTAGTGGAGAATGATGCCGAAGAAAATACCTCCGCTTACAATGACGGCGCTTCACGAATCCAACTCTTATCGATGTTTTTAACATCTACGCAGTTACGACAGTAACTGGCCCGACTGTTCTTCCAATCGCCCTTTCCTTATCGCTCAATAATAGGTAAAAAGAGCAAATGACTCAGTCAATTAAAAAAATCCTTCCCTGGTTTTTTCCATATCGCCAGCAGGATATACGAACTTGGAAGAAATATTATTTCGTTCCAAGCCAAACGGTTTCTACACTCATTGAAGTTCGAGTAAGAAACATTAACTCATGACAAGTCCATTTTTTTATTTGATGATTCGTGCTTTTAGTTATATTCTGAAAAACATTTATCCAGTTAATGGTCAAGCGATTATTTTTCATCCTTCCCTGCCCAATCTCTTTGCGTCGTGGTGAAATGCTGAACGCCATTTTATCCAATGCCGTCCTTATGTGCCAACTTCAGTACGCTAAAACAAAGAAGCTAATGAAATATCTCGTATTTAAAAAGTGATATCCGAATCAAACAAACCCAAACAGACAAATATATGTTGAAATTAGGAAAAGTTTTCAAATTTTGCTGCACTGCTTGACAGAGCTGTATGCTGGTAAACACCTCCATATTCCATAAGGAATTCCATGTGTACTTGGGAAAGAATTTGGATGTACTTTTCAGAATTAATAGTTTCTTTTCAATGGAAGGAGGGCAGGAGGAGGAGAGAAGGATGGAGAAGGTGAATGGTGGTGTTTTGGACGCTGGATAATGGGTTTTGGTATTTCCACATGTTGACTGTTTCTCCCTGAGAGTTAAGGAGAGACAAACACTTGTGGGAGTACAACCATTGCAGTGTTCTCAATCCTGGAATTTCACACTGCATGGAGAAGGGGAGGACAGCGAAATTATGGAAAGAAATAGGGATTATGAGGAGCCTTGAGGATTGACACTTGATATACTAAATCTTTTTTCAGACCAACTCCCTGCTTCTCAATGTCCCTAGGGCACTCAGAGAAAAAGGACCTGTCTGTGAGGACCTGCACCAGGAAGCCACCTTCCCCACCCTTACTTTAATCACCCATGGAACCCCACCCAATACCCAGTCCCCACAGTACAACCATTCACCTCTATTTTGAATGAATGAATGAGTGAACCATATTCTGGAGGTATTATTATAAAAAAATATCATTTTTCTAGGGAATGTACCAGATCTGAATGATGTCAAGGCAGTTTTCTGAGCATCAACGATAATTTAGGGAGAATCAGGGGGAGTTCTCGAAATTTATCATCGCACTTTCCAAGCACACTTTTAACAAATCCCAATTTGCGATTAGCTTCACCAGTTATTTCCCGAATATGTTAACTCCACGAGAGATCATTAGTTAGTTTAACTACAAGCTTTTTTCCAGATTCTATAGTCTCGAATACGGAATGCTGTATTTAATAGGTATATTGAGAGTTTTTTCTTTTCCAGAAGTTTATTACAGCATATTTTTCAAATTTAATTCCAGCTGCCATGCATCACATGCTCGTTGTGTCGTTAAATTGCCTTGAGGTTCTTCGTTAACGCTTCCTTACCATTATCGCTACGGATTTTATTTATTTTTTAATTATTTCAACTACCCCGAAAACAGCACAATTGACCTTTAACATCTGGTGTATTAACAATGGACAAACACAAACACCTATGTCTTGAGTGGTGAAAGATCCACCCAGGCGGCACTCGAACCCGCGACCCTCGGATTGACAGGCGATGACTGTACCCTGTCGCCACCGGGGCCGATTTCCTTGTAAAATCATCAGCAAATAGTCGGAATTTACTGTCTACCACCTTATCTGGATCGTAAATATACAGAAGGAATAGAAGTGGACCTATGACATTTCATTATGGGAAATCCAAAGTAACTTTAACGCCAGTGGACATAGCACCGTCTAATACTACTCTCTGTACACGATCAGTTAGTAATTCTCTAATCCAGGAAATTACATCGTCGTCCAAGCCGTAAAATTTTAGTTTAATTAATAATTTTCTGTGGGCCACTTAATCAAACGCTTTTTTAAAGCTAAGAAAAATCGCGTCTACTGAAACGTCATCTTAACTGAAGACTAAAATTTCGTGGGCAAACAGTGGCAAATATGGTTCGCAGGATCATCCTTTCCATAAATCATTGTTGGGCTTGTATCAGCGAGTTCTGCGTATCTAGATGTTTCACGACTGGGCTTACAATTATATGTTCAAGGATCTTGCATGAGATGGATGTTAGCGATATCGGTCCGAGATTCGATGGCTGTTCCTTATCACCACTATTGAATATGGGCGTTACATTTTCAATTTTCCAGTCTTTGGGTATTACGTGTTCCTTGATTCATTTTCTAAATATCATCTGCAAGTTGCGGGCCATATCTCAAGATAGTTCTGTATACACGCGAGAAGGAATTCCTTCAGGACCGGGTGACTTATTTGGACTGAACGATTATAACATATGTTCTATTCCGCAAGCATAAATATCAACAGGTGGCATCGTTTGAAGGTAACGATCGTTAAGCGTCACAAATGAATTCTGAGAAACTTGGTGAACACGCTTTGTAAGTAGGAGTTTCATAAGTTAGCTAGTTGAAGCTGTTTCGCAGAACTTTTGGGTTGTCCCGTACTATTTTACAAGTGTTTTTCTCTTGAAATCTACGAAGTCATTCCTGGACTCTTCCTTTCTGGCGGCTTTAAATAACTTATATTTTTCAATAATTAACTCGCGATCATCAGCGGATAAATCTGCACGGATTTTTTTCATCTTGGCGTAGCATGCTCTCTGTCGCCTCAACGATTTTTTCACTTCCATCTTCGTTCACTGCTCTCTTTTTTTACTTTACTTGGGATATAATTTTTAATTCCTGAATGTACCATCGAAAGAAAAGCTTTCCAAGTACCCTCCGCGTCTAACTTAATCAATGATTCTTGGAAGGCGGTAAAGGAGCGTTTTAGATAAAGTTTGAACCCTTCGAAATAACCTCCTTGAAAAATGAAAAATATTCTTGTTCTTATAAAAGTTTTTATAGACATGTAAGGAAAACGTAGCTCTAACTGCCCTATGGACACTAATTCTCTTGACAGTGTTCATCTTTATCACTTGATGTGGTATAATTGAAATCTGGTTGTCGAGTGAAACTTTTGATAGCGAGATATTTCAAAAATCTTATGCAATATATAGAAAAGAACAATTAGCGAGAGCAGGAGGAGGTGTGCTTACAGCTGTACAAGATGAGATCGTATTTAGAGCCGAAATATTTCCAGAAAATGATGTAGAAAGTCGGTGGTGTACCATCAAGTGCTCGTCGAGAAGAATTTTTATTACCGCATTTTACAGGCCACCCAATTTAAGATGAAACACAGTTTTGCAGTTGGAAATGCAGGTGAAGCATTACATCAATCAAAATAACGAATGTAATATATTTATCGGAGGTGCTTTCAACGTTCCCTCTATAGAGTTGAAGACGTATAGTTTCAAAAATGGTGGAAAAGATAAGGAGTTGTGCGACACTCATCTCTATACTTTTACATCAAACTCATTGCATCAATTAGTAACAACAGCCACGAGAGGATAGAATGTTTTTGATCTTTTGGCGACAAACATACCTGAAAGCGTCCTTGATGTGAAAACAGTGAACGGACTTAGTATGTGTTTGCACTTACTGCTTAATGGTCACTAATTCCGTTCACATACTGACATAAGGGTAGCCACAAAAAGAAAAGTGTACTTTTACCACAAGGCGGATTTTGATTGCTTAAAACAGGAACTGTCGACCTCTTATAATAGGTTTAGCAATCTATGCCAAAACCATACTACAAACGACGCATGGAATACTTTTCGTAACATCACGCGACTAGCCATTAATAACGCAATACCAAGTGAATTGAAAAAAGTCAATACGGAACCTAGGTGGTATAATGCAGACGCCCGAAAATCTCTCAAGTGACAAAGAAACTTGCACGCGATAATGAAGGATCCATTTCCCATCCTTCCTCCACCATTTTCACATTGCATCTAAATGTGGGGTCGCATCGTTTGAGGGGGTCGAAAAATGCATGCCTCTCGCATTTTCCTAATAATGAACGCCCAAATACGATCGTACTTACTATGGGTTTGAGATTTGGGCTCCGTGCAGCCCTTTCCATCTGTGTAACATCGTTTGTCTAGAACCATTTCCTAGAAATTTGTGAACTCGCAAATATTCCTAGTTACGGACGAAAAATGAATATTGATAAACGTTTGAATTTACATTGGTCTCATTAAAGCCGAAAATTTGACAACTTCCGTTTAAAGGCAATGAGAAATGGGATTTTTTTCATTTAACCACCAAATAAAAGTTCAGTGGGTGAAAGTCGAAGGCGTAACACCTATGCGGGCAATTATTCTACAGATATATTTGCCTTAAACAAACCTACTAATCTATTGCCTCTTCTGAGAGAAGTATGAGCCATACTTTAAGGCTAAAAACACCTTTTTAACTCCAAGAATTTACGGAGAGGCTGTAATAAACATTTGAAAAAAATATCTGCTTGCGCTGTTTACTCTGCTTGACCGTCTATCGACGCTCGTCTCGATGAAATAGTCATCATTATACCTTTGCAAAGTTCCGGGTGGTGGTGGTCGGGGTGGTTTGTTGTTGTGAATGACGCAGAGGTTTCAAATACTTTCTGCGCGAGAAAGAGAAGGCTAATCGCGCTTCAAAAAATGAGGAGGTAACCGTCGGATACTTCAGAGGGGGTGAAAGAAGTCAAATACCACATCTTTCGAGTAGGTTAAACGACTGGCGTAAGAAATATGATCTTTGTCAGATAAGGTATCTCCCACAACATAAGGGGAAAATAAGCTGTTATTAAAGGCATACTACGTCGTAAATCGATATCATGCGCCCTTCATACATTCCAAGTTCGAATGGATTAGTATTGGCGGAGATTTGTATCGACACAGAGAAACCTTTTGGGATCCTCAAGAGTCTCACAAGATTACCCGTTGCTTTAATTTAGTAATATCAGCTGGCCTCAAAACCCATGCACGATAGGAACTATTTATGTTTGATTGGAATGGTATGGGCTGATGAGGTGAAATCCGAGAACTACTGCTCTCTGTTTGAATGCCAATGTGAGGAGTATGCTTTTTCCATTCCTTGTAGTTCCAGTAAACGTTCGCAGTCGATATCACCGTGTATTGTCAAAGTAATTCAGTTCACAGTAACGCATACGGACGCAAATAAATACACCGAAAGGATACAAATCTTCATCTGAAATTTGCCTTGAAATAAGATAGCTCGGTAGTTGTAAATGGATGACAAACCTGAATCGCGATCATGGTTCTTCAAAATTATTGTTCAATTACGCACGTGATCCTAAAACGTGATCTTCGTCAAGAAAGATCAGGTGCTTCATGACAATTGAGAGCGCCCTCTGGTCTTTGAGCATTGCCCATCCAATGTAGCTTCCCTTAAGGATGACGATAACGACCACGAGAAGGAAAGAACCGTGATCACACCCCTGGCCGAGACATTTTTGAGATTTTAATTCGAATCTTGGTCAAGTATAATGATTTTTATATGGCGAATTTCATTTCTTTAGTATTTATAAAATTTCATATCCTGAGCCAGTCATTGCAGCTATATATTACATGCATTTATATCGTCAATATGAGAAAATTCATATAAAAACTCATTTACGTTCATTGAAATTCGAACACGGACCACTCGGCGGGACAAATACGTCTGACAGCTGCACCGTTAACCGTTACGCATTAGCATATTTCATTTATGGCATTATACTGCTAACTAAAGTCTTTTAAAAGACATTTTGTAAATTTTACATGGGCGGAAAATTTATAGCTAATACATAGAAGAACGTATTACGCAGTCCGACTTCAGAGAGTTTTTATCTATAACTACACCTAACTTGGGTTAATTTTTTTCTAAATGTTTGCTCGAATATTTCTTCATTTACTAGATAAAGCTTCACAGTGAACCGCTCGTCAGAAAGCTTTCCGTGATTAGATGAAAGAAACGTCAGAAAATATGCCTAGATTATCCGGCGTCGATGCGAGCACATTTATATATTTACATTCTCACAGTTTTCATAATCCCACTCTGACGAACTAAAGACTCATTTACATAGAGCCATGAACGATTCGTTAGTAAATATCAGTTGTGACATCGGAACGTCATTAATTAACAAAGTGAAAATCATAAAAAATAACATCTTGTAGACTATACTTATTTTAATTATATCTTTTTTGTATCAACATTTGGTGCAAACAAATCTCTATTTGTATTATTTCGGTGAAAGAGAAACAGGACGTGTAATTCAAAAAGGCCTTGGAAAGTCAGGCGCAATAAATATCCTTTGGTGGTAGCAGATGAAGACTTCAGCATTATTCCGAGTTGGTTGGTATATTGAATATTTTTTATAGCCAGTCTTTCTGTAAAAATGATTTTTTCCATGTAAGAAACATGCTGAAATAAACACATCGATATACCACGACTGAATACGCGAATGATATAAGAAGAGAGCTAGAAAAAGAGGCGATTAATGAGTAAGTTCTAGGAGTCCGGAGAATGTGAGTTCCATTGTGGATTTCAAATATTTACGGTAGACGATTACTGCCTCAGTGTTGCCAGTCTTACGAAGTATGTGCTGCTCTTAGATGTTTCCAAGAATGCCGCTTTCTGGCGCGTGAAAAATGTTGCGTTAATTTCTTCCGCCACTGTACTTACCACGCATGCAATTTCCGGCAATGTATACACTTGCATGTTTTAGTTCCTTGTTGTGCTATTTATCTGTCATATTGATAATTCTGACCAATATTTGTATCTTGAGTAGTGTGCTGCATGGTAGCATGTTCTTCTACTCTCCTAGTAACTGGTCTGACTGCGCACTGTTGTCCTGACTGCTAACTAAGGATGAGTGCTGCATGGTTGGTGTGAAATCACTCCGCGCCACACTACCTAGTTGTGGCTTGCACGGTATTTCGTAGATGTAGATTTGTAGCCAGTAAATCAAAAAAAGTATCTCCTCTGTTAAGTGCCGTAGCAATCTGGAGTAGTGCGTTTAATGAGAAGGTGTACAGAAGGGACCCACATATATCTTTATATCTCCCCCGGGTTATAAACGGTAGGTCTTCCAATCTATAAAGAGAACATTGAAATCTCCGCTTATTATTAAATTTCTTTCGGAATTCCTGGATGTGATGCTATTTATCTGCATATCTAGTTCTAACTTTGAATGGAAGTCAGTATAAGGTGGCCTGTAGTACGAGTACACGAATATTGTTTTGTATTTAGGGCATTAAATTGAAAACTATACAGATATAAGGCTGGTATCTGGAACAAATTCTGCTTGGCTGACGATTGTATTTTTTACAGACACAAGTAATCTGCCGCAGGATCGGTTAATTCTATCTTGTTAATAAATGGTGAACGATTTCGGGAAGACTTCACTACCTGAAATATCGTTCGTCAGCCTACTTTACATTGACTAACACATACATTAACTTCTGTCTGTCTCTCAAAAATGGTAGAAAACGGAGTATTCAACGTTTTACCATTACGTCCTCATAAAATTATAATATTTATTTCACATCACCTATGTAAAACATGGAAACTACCTTTTAAAATTTATGGCCGTTTGTTTTATATGTACGTGCGAAAACACATGTACATCTACATATTACCCTGCAAGCCAACATAACGGTGTTTGGCAGGAGGTGAATTATCACCTATATGAATTTCAGTGAAGATAATAACTTCCTCCAACAAGTACCACATTACCAGTATACTACAAATGCTACAGAAACTACTGAAATAATCCATTATGTTACTATGAGAACATGATACAAGAGCCATACTGGGACCATACAAATAATGGTGTTATCACCACTCGGCAGATTTAGAATCATGCATTAGGTTAAAAGCATGGATGTTACCATTTGAGGTCATAGTTATTTGCTCTTGACGTACGCACTGAAGACACTGAGTTACGCACTGACACAGTTAAATGCGTCAAGTACTCGCTTGATGTGCGTGGCAAAACTCGTACCATGTTTATATCTACCGCTCAATGCCGATAATAAACAAGGAAGATACATAATAAGTGTTCTACGTACGAAAGTGGATAATGTTTCTTGCACAGCTTCGATGGAAAACGTGGAAGGAAGGTGAACTACAACACATATCCGTTTGTCATTGATGGACGCGCAACAGGCACGTGAAGCGTCTCATTTATATGGCTCAATTCACATTAAAAACCAAGGAGTGAACTATTATATGTTATATGCACGCACATTTGTTATTATTTATTGCACAATTCCTATGGAAAATATGGAAGGTACCTGTTAGAAGTCGCAGTCACTTGTTCTTGATATACGCGCAAAAACACAGTCACTATTATACATATGTCTATGCATGCCGATAAAAAACAAGGTGGTGTGAATATTTTTTTTAATACTACATTGAAAGACGTGAAAGTTAACTTTTAAAAGTTACAGTCTTTTGCTATTGATGAACGCCCAATAGATGCGTGAAACGTCATATATCTGTCGCTGAATCCCGAAAACAAATAAGGAAGAAATCTATAAAATGTTACATAACCAGAAATTTGATATTTTCTTGAAAAAATCCGATTTAGTAAAACTAATAAAAATTATAGCCTTTCGTTATTTCCCTAAAAACAAATAGCTTTGAGGATACAAATAGCTTTGAGCCAATGCTTGTCGTAAATGTATTCTCTTTTAATTTTCCTATATCAATACGAAAATGCCCTTCCATATTGAGTGGAATATTGCATAAGTTTCAATTTTCTCCCTGAAGGAGCAATCTTAACCCATTCAGTACTCGACGTGAAGAAGTGCATGCTTGTTTTGGTAAGGATATGAAACTTATTTGATTGAGCAGGGATTGAAGTAATTGTCTCTTAAAAGAGTGCATATTTAACCTTAACTTAAGATGATAGACCATCGAAACTTGGACTAGAAATGTCATAGGGGTGGGGAACATTTGGTGGATATTCACAAATAACTCATTTACATATTTTCGCAAATATTCCATCAGCAAGTAAAACGAAGTTTTTCAAGGTTTATCGATGTAGTGAACCACAATTTTGACCAAGAGAAAAGGCTTAAAATGACTGAGTTTACCATCGAAATTTCAATAATCCGTCATAATACTTCCTGTTCAACATTAGTCGTTATATACTATACAAAAGATAATATAATACCGGTTCATGATTTTACAAGTATTTTCTGGAGGTAATAAAAGTTTCAAGTCGATTTAAGCCAAGCTAATTCAATGATGTGCTGAGTAATTTTTATCTCAAATACTTACAACTCCCACATCTGAAAAAAGTTTAGGATTGGCCAACTGAAAATAGCAAACAATGCCGAAACTCCATTAAAATTATTAACTATGCTAATGTAAAGTATAAATCCCACCGCAGAAGACATAAAGCTGTAGATGGAACTACGATATTATAAATCGCATTACTGAAATGAGACGAATATCATAGTAACGTGTCTCGGTGACGAATAAGGTCGTATAATTATGGTTTATCCCCCTTGCACCGAAAGGAATGTCACGTATGGATCGCACCGAGCGTTCAAGAGAAGATTCAGCATGCTCAGCATCGTAGTACCATGTGGATCGCTGACGGCTCGACCGATGTGTGAAAATCTGTCTTCGAGTGTCTAGCATGTAAAGTGGTTTTTGTCAGCGAAGGGCGTAGTTCGTAATGTGGACTGTGTTTAATCGATCCGCATATTTAGCATTCGATTGTAAAACTTTACAGAAGTAGTTGTTTGTTGCAGGAAGATTCTGTGGTTACCGTGTCCCTAAAAGTATACTCAAGCAGAAAATAACAATTAAAATCAAGGCGATAACGAAAAACCATGATGAGGGTGGTCGTTTTAGCACTTCATCACGTTAGTACGGTTAATTACAGTCTACCATATAGACAATAACTAAACAGAAAGAGCGTCTGAGAAAAATTAAAGTGTCCGACGAACACAACGCAAAGGAAGAAAGCCTATTTTCGAAAATGAGAGATTCCTGTTTTAATGCATTAGAAAGAGGGGGTTGAGGGTTCACACTCTTCCTGGACATACTTATGTGAGAGAGCCAAGCAGATTTTTGACTATCTAAGGACTCAGGGAACTCCGTCAAGTTGTGTCCGCTACGAAGACTTCAACGCGAGCAAAGGTTGATTCGATCGTTTCGGAGGAACTACTAGCATTTAATGTCTAATAAGGGACGGCACTGCTGCTGGAGCAGATAGAGAAGCCGCAGAAAAACATTTTAGGCACTTAATGAACTCATAGAAAACAAAGGTTACTGCTCATAGCTGGTGTTTAATGTCGATGAGACGACC
Source organism: Ceriagrion tenellum (assembly GCA_963169105.1). NCBI lineage: Eukaryota > Metazoa > Arthropoda > Insecta > Odonata > Coenagrionidae > Ceriagrion > Ceriagrion tenellum. Next base: position 130,639,928 of record OY720637.1, read on the forward strand.
CTATTATGGATAAAAATGCCCGAGAGGACTAATATCACAAAGGAAGATAATTTCTTGCCTGGTCATAAGCCCACGAAAGATAGGTTTACGCTTTTGTTGGGAGCTAATGCTTCAGGTGACTTTAAAATGCGGCCTATGTTCGTCTATCACACAGAAAATCCTAGAATCTTCAAGAAATATGAAGTTGACAAGTCTAACCTGAGTGTCTTTTGGCGTTGCAATAGGAAACCTTGGGCGACACACCCAATATTTAACGAGTGGGTGCTAACGGAGTTCTGCCCCTCACTCGACATTTACCTCGAGAGAATCCAATTGCCACTAAAAGTGATATTGGTGTTGGACAATGCCCCAGGCCATGATCAAATGCCGCCGCATCCCTCGAGGCGGAATTCGGCTTCATTGAAGTGCAATTCCTCCCTCCCAATAACACTTATTTGCTCTAACCCATGGATTAGAAAGTTATTGCAAATTAAAAAAAAATTATTACAAAAAAGATTGTTTGCCAAGTATTTCGACGAGACCAACAGTCACGATTGTATCTCACAGAAATATTTCCGAAAACCTCAGTATTATAGATAGTATTTGGTTAATCGTGGAGTCTCGGAATGAATATTCCACCAGATACCTCAATTCTGCTTGGATAAAAATTTAGCCGAAAGTTATTCACGATTAATCAGGGTTTGATGAAGATCACGCAATAGACGAAGAATCCATTCATGTGGATGACCTGGAGAGTGAGCTGGTAATAGAAGAGCTCCAAGAATCGAAGAAAATAGCTGAAGGAAAAAACTGCAAGCGGCACGATAACGACGATGGAAATAATGTGATTTTTGAGGACATTGCATAATTACTCGTTGCCTGGGGCACGGTTGAAAGGATTGCATAGAAATATCCTGGCATAGAAAGGGCTGAACTTTTATCGTACAACTATAAAGATGAAGTGTTTAGACACTGAAAAACACTTCATCTAGAGAGATACGACCTTACATCAATTTTTTAAGTAACCATTGTAATTGTTTCATATTTATTGGCTACTTGATAGTTATTGAAACAGAGGTCAAAATTATTGCCCGTGAAAGTTCAACTTATCCTCGGCAATGCTTCCACTAAAATAGTTTTGTCCTCAGTGTTGTTAATGCGTTTTACACGTTATACTACTTAGTAAACGGATGCCTTCAAGAAGGCTGTTGGTCTCTGAAGTAAACAACCAGCCCCAAAAAACTCTTCCAGCCCTGATGAGTCAGTCCAGCTGTTCCGGGGAAAGTGTTTTGAGTGAGTTTTCAACTTCGCTTTCCAGTCTATTGTAATTTGCTATTTTAGCACTGAGGGACGTCCTTAACGGGACGAAGATATCAGAGCTGCCGGCTTAGCGTAAGGAGAAGTAAGATCGTTTGAAGCAATACACTTGATGGAGATGACGACGACGGGCTAGCTAGACGTGTCAGCTGCTCCGAAAAGTGCTGCGAGTAAAAAAACTCCCCTTTGATGCCATTGAGATTCACGTTCGGCTTTCTACCTCCACGGGAATACAAAGAGAGCGACATTTAAACAGCTGGCACTGCGTAAGGAGAAGGAATGTCTGTGAACCCGAGGACAGCTGAGCGATGTGGCGATATGCTAGAATATTATTATTCACGTATAGGTTACTGACGATTCCTTCACCTGTCGTCTCTGTTATCAAAGCTATTCATCTCATAATTTGCCTATTTCCACCATAACTTATAACTTGTATATAATTTCAATAAGCTCACAACGCTACTATACATTTAAGCTCGTTTGTTTGCGTATCGTGCAGGTGATTGCGACGTAGAGATGATGGCTCGAGGACAAAATAAAGATACCTGTGTACCGATGCTGAGATTTTGCAAAGGTATACTAAATCAAAGCCCACCTTCTCTAATCGTAGGTGAAAAATGCGATGGTATATAAAGTCGCTGAGATGTTGTCGCTTTTAGACGGCGAATACGGGAGTGAAGTGGTACATCTTGCGGAGTAATGCAAGGAAAATCGATGTGCAGTCAATATGCATATTTGAATTAAAGTCGAAGTGTTAGTTACATAACATTAAAATCATTACAGAAACTTTAGAACCTGTAATAGATGGAGTACGAATGAACACATTACCACTGATGTAATAAAAATGATCCCGCGGCCGCTAGAATGCTGGTCCACTTAACGATGGAATTCAATTAACGAATGGTCCCGTGGAACCGGTTAATATCGTAAATCAGGGGTGTACTGTACTACATTTATTATGCGGGACAGCTATACGGTCTGGGGTAAATTCACGTTTTACGATATCAGTCCTAGTCCTTTGCGCGAATGTCCACATGATGGCACCTCAAACATTTAGATATCTTTCTGGCTAGAGGTAGATATAAAAAAAATTAGGTTTTAACTGTCTAAGACACTTAAGCCATGAACGCTAGACACGATGTGATGCGACGGAGACGGAGGTCATTGTTGCATCAAATATGTCGTTCGGGTCGTGTATTAAAATAGAGAGGGAAAAGAAAGACGAGGTCTTTTTGCTCCTGCACTGCATAAACTACACATGCTGTGCTTTTCCATTACTATTTTTATTAATTCTATCCAATATCCCATTTATGCGTTGAGAATTGACTAATATGAAAGCAGCTTTTGTACGAAATGATACTGATATTTTCTCGACGTACTTAGGTGTCATAAACTATGAGTCAGGCTTGGACAGGCGTCTCTGCGTGGAAATCTTTAATGTACATGTTCATAATGCAGACAAGTACATAGTATTTCTCCTCAGAATATTAATCATACAACGAGTTTAACCATTTCATTCTATTCCTCACGTCATACAAATTAAAGTTTTGGAGGCGTCCAGAGGAATTGTTTTTATTATGGTTAACAATAGCCTTCAGCTAATACTGGCTATAAATGTATACTATTTTATTATGCTATATTATAAATAAAATGCTTTTATTTATCGATTAGACCATTAATAAGTTTCTTCACATTTCAGCGATATTATACCATTCAGTATTTCACGTGTAGCAGTGCATCAATATTTGATATGAATAAGAAAATAATTTGACTGAATAAGTATTCTTGCGATTGTCTCTTAAAATAGTGCATATTTAACCTCTGCTAAAGATGATAGAACATCGAACCTAGGAATGGAAATATATTAAGATAGAAATACAGTGTGTACCTGATATAAAAATCATTTTCCTATTTCGCAATAATTCCATCAGCAAATAAAATTTCAAGGCTTGTCGATTCAGAAGGCTACAATTTTGACTATAAATGAAAGTCATAAAATGTTAGTAATGAACATCCAAATTTTAAAATGTATGAAAACGGATTTACGGAGTATAATTAGGAGGAGGAGTCATAGTCATAACTGAAACTATAAACATGGCTGTAGAAGAAAGAATACATGATAATGCGACGGTATGCTGCGGAAATTAATTATCAAATACTTCAAACCCACTTTAGAGAAAATCTTTGTATCGGCTGACTCAAATAGTGAACAGCATGGCGAAAATCCATTCCATTTATAAAATATCCTAATAAGTAGGATCATGGCCTCATCTGAGTGATTGAAAATGCAGCAGGAGAAAATGGTGGTTTCATAAATTTAGGATGTGGAGAAATTCAATATTTCCAAAATCACGGACTTTACTATTATCCGAAACACTAATATTAATATCTTTATCATTTACTTGCCGAATCGGATAGATGAGATTACGTTCAAATTAGATTGAAGTCATCCAAGCTCTTATAAAACCATAAGTTGAAAAGGGCTATAAAGAGAGGTATTGCGCTGAATGGAATAAACATGGAGAAAATTAAGAAGCACCTACAAAAGAAAGCACTAGAACCCTAAAAATGTAAACCATTATATCAAGTTATCCATAATATTCATTTAAAATGAAACAGTTACAGATGTCGAATGCTATCGGTCTCATGGATTGGGAAATATTACCTAGTGACTTTCGATAATTTAATAAGCAGTTAGTTAATTATAAAGGTCCTGTCCAGGAATAATGCGATGGAGGTCAAGAACTAATTAATGCACTCCTTTGAAATACTTAAATTGTCGTGATAATACTTTCCGAAATTAATATTCGATAACTGCTCCGATATATCCTATTATGAGGTTACTACAGAAAGGAGTTTCACGTTCAACAAAAACCTACAGCAGACGAATTCGTTTTTTAGTTGTACCTCGCGCGAAAAACAGAAACATCGTTTAGAAATTAAAATAAACTGTCAAACAAGATGAACAATGAATAAGAAAACCACAGCGGTCATTCTGTGGATCGTTGGCCAAAGCCGAGCTAAGGCGGGTTCGCGTGTGAGTGTTCCTACCTACCGACCTATCCCCACCCCCCCAACCTCGTGTACCTAATTGGACCGCTTTCCCGCAGGAGAGCGAAGAACAACCCTCTCTGCCCCAGCGTGTGAGAACCAAGGTCTCAGTTAGCTTGGCCACGCCATTGTCTGTGTGGGACGGGGTTCTGATTTGGTCCCTGGCCAGCCTAAGAGTGCAAAGGCTGTGCAATGGCCAGGGGTGTAAAGTGGGGCCCTTAGCCAGGCCAACGAGTTCGTCGGGGGCGGCTAAGGGATCTTTCGTGTACCAGCCGAAGTCTTCTCGACCCCCGGTCCCCCGACCGGAAGCCATTCTCTCCAGGCCGGAACCGCGGACCTTGATTCCCCGGGCGGGGAGGTCCCTTCGGGAAATTGGGTGCGTAAGATAGGCTACCGTTGGTCGGGCCGCTCAAACGTTCCAAATCCCTGTCCCTATCACGTCGTCGATGAACCTGAAAAGAACTGTCATCACGTCGGTGTACTATCAGCTTCTGACGGTCGCATCGAAATTGCCGCCCTTATATAGGTAGATAGATGACGTCACTGGGGTGCGAGTGGGGGCGGAGGTGTTAGGGGGGGGGAGGGTGGCGACTTGATCTGGTATCGACCAATCAGGGAGAGGCGTTTCCAAAACTTCCTTATATGGTGATCTTCCTCATCGCTAGCCACTAAAGGCCTCTTCCCGCGCCACTATTATTAATTAATTAGGATTTAATTTACAAATTATTATTACTTTTATCTATAATTAAATGCCCTGTGATTTTCACTTTAGTTTTTAAAACTGTAATTGCAAATAGTTCGATCTACATTTCTATGACTGGCGATTTAGGTATTTTCATCAGTTAATGACATATTTAGATAGTAGAATCAAGTGATGAGTATAATTACGTTTTTTTCTGATTATCAACTTTATTTCTATCTATTTTCTGGCATAACACTAATTTTAAATTCGTTGCGGACATATCCATGTTCTTTTCTTCGAAATGAATAGTCCCGGTTTGTTTAGAGACAGTCTTTGACAAAGTGGATTGTGCACGGGTTTAAGTGCTTGTATATTTTGTTGATCACCACATAAATTTAGCATGTATTCTTCGATACATCTACTAAATACCCTTCAAGCCAAGCCACTACGATTTTTAGAACGGGATGATTCATAATAGGCATTCAGCTTTCATTCCAGCTCAAATAAAACCCTTGCACCCTCCACCAGCCACTAAATGCAGGCCGTAAGCATGCCACGTAAGCAAGTCACGATAACAGAGAGCATTCAGACCAGAATTCCGTTCCTACCGCGTTTTTTAAATCCTGACTACTTTTGGTATGCGCCTAGCAGTCGGGAAGAAGAGCATGGCTAGAATTTTAAATGGCATGATGTATGTATTCATCTATAATTTGAAAGGGTTAGATTTTATAGCGTGGAATCACTCCATACCACACATCCTAATGCTATCATGCACGTATTTCGTAGATGTATAGAGGGCTGATGATTTTGGTTGCGTCCAAAAATATGCCATCAGCCCCAAAAAAGGGTAAAGTATTTGGGCGTCTACGAATACATAACTTTTGGCCAGAACGCCTGTATGATGGAGGATAAAATTTAAAAGTTGAAAATTAGTGATATTCTATGGGCGTTTGTCAATGAGCAAGAATAATTCAGTAATGACACTGGTTTTTTAAAATCAGTCATTTGAAATATGATCAACTCCAAGCCCTTCAATGCCTCCAAAAATATTGTTTCATGTTTGCTTCCTTTAATGACTGTTACCACAGTCTATGCGAAGATCTTAAGCGATATATAGAATGTAAAGTACCATGAGTCCATCATTTTTACCTGTTACTTGCATCTGCGGACGTAGGCAGGTTCGTAACTAATTAGAATGTGTTTGCTAATTTGATATGGTTTTTGTTTAATGTTCCACGTAGTTTACGACCTTTTTTGCTAGTATTTGTGAAAGTTCAAAGGAAGTTACATTAATATAATCCCTTGCACCCTCCACCAGCCACTAAGTGCAGGCCGTAAGCATGCCATAAGTAGTCACGATAACAGAGAGCGATCAGACCAGAAACTAGGAGAAAAGTACGTAGACGAACGTGCCGTCCAATCAGGGAGGGGCCTTTCCAAAAATTCTCTTCCTCATCGCTATCTACTAAAGGCTTCTTCCCGCGGAAATAATTATTAATTACTTTGCATTTAATTCACAAATTATTATTACGTTTATCTCTAATTAAATGCCATGTGATCGCCACTTCGGTTTTTAAAACTGTAATTGCAAATAGTTTGATCTACATTTCTATGACTCTTGATAACGTTATTTTCATCTGTCAATGAAGGAATAATTTAGTAGTATTTGGTCATCGATATGGCTTTGTATGCCGTCCTGAACTAGTTTTGTCTCGTAGTACAAAATAAAACAGAAATCACCAACTCAGATTTTGTTTAAACTTCTGAAAAATACTCTTTTGAAATATATTAACTGGAAAATGATGAACTCATATTATAACGAGGCAGCCAACATCAAGCGTAATTCCTCTGACATTATGATCTACAGTCGTCTCACGTCTTGGCTAATGACTACAAAATTATTGACAAAAATTGATGGTATCTAGAAAGTTTTGATTGTCTCAGGTCTTCATAGGTTTATTTCAAAGAAATGTTTATCGACTTCGATATGGTATTGGAAATATAAGCTAATTTTAATATTGGAGCTACCAAAAGAACTAAAATAGGAAGAAAGTTTTGAGGTACCTATGTGATTCTATTTTTGGGTTGCTCAATAAATCCAAAACCCGTTACTCTATACTATTGTTTGGAAGTATAATGCATTCCGCCATCAGAGTCTTCGTTAGTTATATCATAGCAATTGTAGTAAAGTATCATATTATTATGCGTAGCGCTCTCCTAGTTTCCGTTCCTACCGCTGTTTTTAAATCCTGACTACTCTTGGTATCTAACACCTAGCAGTCGGGAAAAAGGGAATGGCTAGAATTTTAAATGGCATGATGTATGTATTCATCTATAATTTGAAAGGGTTAGATATATAGCGTGGAATCACCCCATACCACACATCCTAATGCTATCTTGCACGTATTTCCTAGATGTATAGAGGGGTGATGATTTTTGTTGCATCCAAAAATATGCCATCAGACCAAAAAAGGGTAAAATATTTGGGCGTGTACGAATACATACCTATTAGCCAGAACGCCTGTATGACGGAGGATAAACTTTACGCACAAAACCAAGATGTGTGTCGGTGTATAAGGAAGTACCTGTTATCAGTGCAATTTTGCAATGATTTTGCAATACATTGGCGGAGGAATAAGTGACGAGCTTAGTATATGATGCCAAAACGTACGACCATACACAGAAACTCAAGTGCTCACTTCGACATAAGAATCTCGACCAAAATTGTGTTTTCACAGTTAATGCTAAATGAGAAACGTAATTGTACCTTTCGTAAAAGCTTTTTTTCTCCGCCCCACAGAAGAAAATCTCATAGAAACATGCCAACCAGTCTTAAATATTTCTCGGTTTTATATGTAATGCGTCACGTTGGTCGACGGACCCCACATTCATAAAATATTAGCGAATTACACCCAGTAGCTTTTATGTAATAATGAATTTATATCGTCAATTGTAAATATACTACGCAAAGTACCAAATTGCGCATCTAAATTACATGGTACTTACCCAAAAAGATTTGTAACTTGACTTATTGAATCCCATCCGTCCAATCGACAGCTCTCAAATTCACACCAAAATGCACTTAACCACTACAATGAGACAAGGTCCAACTCTGGATTTAAAACACTTTCACTACGTAAATGCTGGAAACTAATATCACCAACTAAAGCATTTTAAACCACGCAAGAATTATTTTCAGACACCATCTTGATGTCTCAAGATGGGTATTTTAATCCAACTGTCTAAACTCTATTCATCACAAAAGACAGCAATCACTTACAAACACTTCACAAGATGAAACTTTTTTAACCTCAAATCCATAGATATTTCCTGGGTATAACACTGTTAACTTTAGTCAACACTCAACGACGGGAAGATGAAACTCCATTGGAACACACTTCATATGATGCAATAGAGATCAATTAAACTTTTTGAAGAACAAATATTCACTTCCCATATTCAAATTAGGCTAATATTCTACCACTCATGTGCAATTAGCGTGCAACAAATAGAGAAACATGAAACTTCATGGAAAGACAGAGAGTTTAAGGTATCTGTGATAACGAAGAAATCGTATTCCACAAGAGAGTGATGACTAAAACCTAGATTCACATGCAGGAAGACTTGGGTAAACTGAACTAAGTTGATGGATTTTCTCCCGAACACCATTACGTCATTCCTCAGCTTTGTATTCACCATCGACCTCCACAACCATTCCGGTCGGTCAAATGCAACTACCTCACTTGTAATGACCTCAGCTAGACTTAAAATTTCCCTGGTAAATGTAGACATTTATATTTCTGCTGATAAATGCTTTAATACGCATGTACTCGAAGACGGATTTCGCACGGATGCGAATGAACATTAGGTTTGTACCGGCCGAAAGGAAACGTGACTGCCAGACAGTTTCAAGGTACCCATATTAATATCATAATAATGAGATATACTTCTCAAAAATGTTACAATAAAATACAGGCTTTTCACAAAAGTATTTGCATCTGTATATTATTAGCACATTATAGCACGAGAAGATGTGCAGTTTTGTGCATAATCCAAAACATGGTAAATTTTCGGCAAATACAGTCTGCGATTTATAAATCAATAAACAGTGTTTTTCAGATGAGAAATTTTGGGTATGTACCACTTCAGGTTACAACAAAAATCTCATTTATATCCAGTCACAACAGTAATCAAACCCATCCAAAAGATTGAAGTACTTGGCGGTAAAATACAATTCTAATCTATGAATATTAAATGTCTAATTTCTTATTCTTACAGCTTTATTTCCTAGAAAGTTTCGCAAACTGAAAACTTGAGATTATAATTATTTTAACACAATGTGCCTGCAGTAACTGAAAAACAACATTTATCTAGATAAATATTTGAATCGACCTATTAAGGGTAAGAGAATTTCGCCATTGAGGAAGAAAACTTAAAAAAATAATCGACTCTACCGAAAGGGGAGACCACCTTATGCTGGGTGGTTGTTTTGGAATCACTCCTTGAGGCAAGATAATTACGATCGAATCCATGGAAATCGAACCGATCGAATCGAGTCAAAATGAAAAATCATGCTTCGGGACATTATGGGTAATTAATATTTAGAATACAGGTATCAACTCGAGCAAATAATTATAAAGCCAGAGGAAAGATTATATTAATGTAACTTCCTTTGAACTTTCACAAATACTAACAAAAAAGGTCGTAAACTACGTGGAACATTAAACAAAAACCATATCAAATTAGCAAACACATTCTAATTAGTTACGAACCTGCCTACGTCCGCAGATGCAAGTAACAGGTAAAAATGATGGACTCATGGTACTTTACATTCTATATATCGCTTAAGATCTTCGCATAGACTGTGGTAACAGTCATTAAAGGAAGCAAACATGAAACAATATTTTTGGAGGCATTGAAGGGCTTGGAGTTGATCATATTTCAAATGACTGATTTTAAAAAACCAGTGTCATTACTGAATTATTCTTGCTCATTGACAAACGCCCATAGAATATCACTAATTTTCAACTTTTAAATTTTATCCTCCATCATACAGGCGTTCTGGCCAAAAGTTATGTATTCGTACACGCCCAAATACTTTACCCTTTTTTGGGGCTGATGGCATATTTTTGGACGCAACCAAAATCATCAGCCCTCTATACATCTACGAAATACGTGCATGATAGCATTAGGATGTGTGGTATGGAGTGATTCCACGCTATAAAATCTAACCCTTTCAAATTATAGATGAATACATACATCATGCCATTTAAAATTCTAGCCATGCTCTTCTTCCCGACTGCTAGGCGCATACCAAAAGTAGTCAGGATTTAAAAAACGCGGTAGGAACGGAATTCTGGTCTGAATGCTCTCTGTTATCGTGACTTGCTTACGTGGCATGCTTACGGCCTGCATTTAGTGGCTGGTGGAGGGTGCAAGGGTTTTATTTGAGCTGGAATGAAAGCTGAATGCCTATTATGAATCATCCCGTTCTAAAAATCGTAGTGGCTTGGCTTGAAGGGTATTTAGTAGATGTATCGAAGAATACATGCTAAATTTATGTGGTGATCAACAAAATATACAAGCACTTAAACCCGTGCACAATCCACTTTGTCAAAGACTGTCTCTAAACAAACCGGGACTATTCATTTCGAAGAAAAGAACATGGATATGTCCGCAACGAATTTAAAATTAGTGTTATGCCAGAAAATAGATAGAAATAAAGTTGATAATCAGAAAAAAACGTAATTATACTCATCACTTGATTCTACTATCTAAATATGTCATTAACTGATGAAAATACCTAAATCGCCAGTCATAGAAATGTAGATCGAACTATTTGCAATTACAGTTTTAAAAACTAAAGTGAAAATCACAGGGCATTTAATTATAGATAAAAGTAATAATAATTTGTAAATTAAATCCTAATTAATTAATAATAGTGGCGCGGGAAGAGGCCTTTAGTGGCTAGCGATGAGGAAGATCACCATATAAGGAAGTTTTGGAAACGCCTCTCCCTGATTGGTCGATACCAGATCAAGTCGCCACCCTCCCCCCCCCTAACACCTCCGCCCCCACTCGCACCCCAGTGACGTCATCTATCTACCTATATAAGGGCGGCAATTTCGATGCGACCGTCAGAAGCTGATAGTACACCGACGTGATGACAGTTCTTTTCAGGTTCATCGACGACGTGATAGGGACAGGGATTTGGAACGTTTGAGCGGCCCGACCAACGGTAGCCTATCTTACGCACCCAATTTCCCGAAGGGACCTCCCCGCCCGGGGAATCAAGGTCCGCGGTTCCGGCCTGGAGAGAATGGCTTCCGGTCGGGGGACCGGGGGTCGAGAAGACTTCGGCTGGTACACGAAAGATCCCTTAGCCGCCCCCGACGAACTCGTTGGCCTGGCTAAGGGCCCCACTTTACACCCCTGGCCATTGCACAGCCTTTGCACTCTTAGGCTGGCCAGGGACCAAATCAGAACCCCGTCCCACACAGACAATGGCGTGGCCAAGCTAACTGAGACCTTGGTTCTCACACGCTGGGGCAGAGAGGGTTGTTCTTCGCTCTCCTGCGGGAAAGCGGTCCAATTAGGTACACGAGGTTGGGGGGGTGGGGATAGGTCGGTAGGTAGGAACACTCACACGCGAACCCGCCTTAGCTCGGCTTTGGCCAACGATCCACAGAATGACCGCTGTGGTTTTCTTATTCATTGTTCATCTTGTTTGACAGTTTATTTTAATTTCTAAACGATGTTTCTGTTTTTCGCGCGAGGTACAACTAAAAAACGAATTCGTCTGCTGTAGGTTTTTGTTGAACGTGAAACTCCTTTCTGTAGTAACCTCATAATAGGATATATCGGAGCAGTTATCGAATATTAATTTCGGAAAGTATTATCACGACAATTTAAGTATTTCAAAGGAGTGCATTAATTAGTTCTTGACCTCCATCGCATTATTCCTGGACAGGACCTTTATAATTAACTAACTGCTAGTTAAATTATCGAAAGTCATTAGGCAATATTTCCTACGCCACGAATTCGTTAGCTGTCAATATCATCACACGGAAACATTTCCATGTCTACATGGAAACGACTTTATTGAGTCATCTTGCTCTCCCCAATTATTCTTTTATGTTATCGGTGATTTTGAATAAAAAATGGGCGGCGTAGATTATCTGCTGGTCTCTAGTTTTGCCTATAATCGCTAGTATACTTCGAGAAATACTTCACCCGCCTTAACTATTCTAATTTTGCCCGTATTTTATCAGTAAGGTTTTTGACATTCTTCATACGGTTGTCCGCAACCCACCTCTAGTAAGTAATATGGGGTACTTACCTTCTGGGTCGCTGTAAATAGCCATAAGTTACTAGTATGATTTTAACTATTCGTGTTTAAAAGCTCCATTGGAGTGATTTCTCTGTGCAAAGGGATGGTTTGGTTGACCGTAATTATATAATGTCGATTGAAGGAGCAATATGTTTTTTGTGTACTCCGGGAAAATTATTCAGTAAAACAAATATCTATGTATCCTATTAAGCTAATATTTATAGAACTGTGGGTTTCAAATGCGGGTGAAAATTGTAGTGAATATTGTGAACAGCCTTTCTTACTTCAGCCATTGACAGGGAAGAATATGTTCTTCCAAAATGAAGAGTATGGTGCATTTTTGGATTTAGCGTATTAATAAAAGCAAGAGACAGGAAATGTGATGAAAATTGGTAGTGGAATTTTTTGGAGAATGTGTAGTGAACGAGCAGTTACAAATATCATACATGCAGCCGAAAACGGTATCATAACTAGTGTTAGTCTAACATGATTAGTTTCATATTTAACTTTTTGCAAAGGAGAGATGCAACATATCTCCGAGGCTTTAATAAATTATTAAGGATAAATGTCAGAGAGATGCGTTTTGGGATAATATTGGTGTAATATAAATAGAGAAGAGATAACATCGGATGGATACATAAATGTGCGAGTTTTGTTGAGCGCACACGAGCAGTGTTGCTCTCTGTCATTTTAATGGAGTTACATAATATTTCTTCGTGACTTTTTCCGCACCATGGAAAATGGATAAGTGGAATAATGCGTCAAACAATAAAGTAATTGATAATGATAAGGATAATGATTAGATTGATTGTGTAATTTATGTAAATGAGGAAACGATTGAACAAGCAGACGGTTTTTTGTGTATTGGCCGATTGTTTCCGGATAAGGAAGGATCGATAATGATAATAAAAGAGGTGGGAATATCGGTAGGAAAGTACTAGGGAAAATTTGTGCTGCATACGTAAGAATGGGGTGTTTGCCTAGGAAAGCAAAAACCGCAATTTAAAGAAGTGTACTAACGGAAATATTATACAGCAGCTAATCATGACCAGTAGATAGCAGATTGATAGGGTTAGAACTGTTTGGTCCATGAATGAAACAGGGTTGGATGCTCCAGTAATGGGCATTTATGAAGGATGTGTGCTACGTTAGCCAGGCCGAGTTATGAGAAAGAATTTGATGATAACTCTCCCCACTGCTTGTGTGTTACAGGCCAATAAATGATATTTTTAGGTCTGTACTGCCCAACAGTAAGTCGAGGATCGAAAAATAGAACTTATTAGACTATTACTAGATGTTCATCCATATTCATCATACATACACGTAAGCACAGCATTAACTGACTATACTATAATGTTGTATTTTCTTAACACAAAACTATGGATCCCTTGTTCATTCCTTTCCTTGTTCGTGTCGTAGTATACAACCCGATAAGTTTTCTCGATGTCAACCCTAATGATTAAAGATGGGGATGTATTACCACTTTTTGCTCTTCCTGAAGTCATCCGTCTTTCTTCTCCCAAACATATTATCGATCTGAAAGATTCACGTATTTTGTGTAAATCAAATGTTGATATAACTGGTATAACTTCGTTTTGTTACTGATAATATGTGTCTTTATGTCTAAGATTCACGGGAAATTATCCAATATAACCGATGCGGACAGTTTAAGAGGTTTTTGTTTCTGAATAGCTATTTGAAAGTGGAATTGCCACATCTAGAATAAACCATTCGGTGTTGAGGTGGTATGCGGCTCGCAGGGTAGTAAGTAGATGTATTTTTCGTAAATTTAATGTGCGTATAATTCCTCTTACTTCAATTACTTATATCATGCATCTATAAATCCAAGCTTCAGGGAGAAATATCGTGTATAACCCATGCGGACGGTTTACGAAGTCTTGTTTCTGAATAGTTATTTGAAAGTAGAATAGCTACAAGTAGAATAAGTTACTCAGCCATGAGGTGTAGGGTACAGAGAAAATCTTCCATATTACAGTAGAAACAACGTCTTTTCATAGCGCGTCATTATTGGAATCCCGGAACCAAATGATTTGTGAACGAGGACGGTGAAGACGAAGATCTCATCTGGAGCACCCTCATTAAGAGGAGCGTTTCTTTAGGAATTTTGCAGAAGTCCCTTTCTTATAACGCTCAATCATTGTGTGATACATTTGAATATCGATTAATTCTTATTAATACCATTTTAAAGAGTAATTTGAAATTATTTGAACCATTAAGCATCATGCTGGCACTCGGTAAATCGCGTGTGCATCTGATATGAAATTAATACTAGCCCTGGCAGTTATTTCCGTATCGTCGACTTTTCCAAAATGAAGATTTACTGTATTAATCAATATGGTTATAAAAACTATAGATTACGGTAGGATGGTGACGCAATCAGATTCAACTGCATGAAAAAGATAGTACACAGATTACCGAAAAACTCGAACCTACATTCAAGCTAAATGCGATATAAATTTAGTAAAAGTAAATTTCCGTAGCGTAAAGAACAAACGTGCCGAAGTTGAGCATACATTTGAAAACGCAGAAAGTAACTGAAACAGAGAGCTGGCTTGCAGATAATATTAACGATAGCGAAGTTCTTCCGACTGGATATAAAATCCATAGACGTGATCGACCAGATATGACTGGCGGCGGAGTATTCAAAGCAATGAAGTCTTATTTGTACAGAACCGCACACATATTAGACGACATTGGAATTGAGAGCGTTTGGTGTACAATTAAGCAACAAATCAAAAGAAATATGCATATATGCTCATTTTACAGGCCACCAGATTCAAAAATCGACGTATTGTACAAATTAGAAACTCAACATTATTTGCCTCGAAAGATAACAAAAGCATGATAATTATCGGTGGGGATTTCAACCTCCCGGCTATAACTTGGAATATCAATAGCGTTGAACCACTTCAAGGAAGCGTGATATATGCGAGGCCTTACTAATTACACTTTCACACCACTCTCTTACTCAAATAGTAAACGAACCTAAGAGAGGTAATAAAATATTAGACCTTGTAGCTGTTAGTCACACTACACTGGTTAAACACGTCGATATCCTCGAAGGCATAAGTGATCATAAAGTAATTTTTACGACTTTGAAAACGACAGTAGATTCCACTGTAAAACCCAAACGTAAAGTCTACATATTTGACAAATGCAATTACGTAAAATTCGGAGAGACGTTAGAAGCTTCATTCGCGAAATTCGTTGCCACAGTGAAAAACGAGAGCACCGAAGTATCATGGAGATATTTTTTGGAAATAATACATAATGGAATGATAAATACATTCCATACACATTCAAATGGGAGAGTAAAGAATCTCGTTGGTGTAACCACGAAGTAAGGCGGGAGCTCAGGATACAAAGGCAATTACATAATCTATATAACAACTCTAAGTTAAGTAACAAAACAATGGAGCTTGCGGCGAGAGAAATATATGTTGTTCAACATTCAAAAACGAAGAAACTAATGCGTGCTACTCCGCGAAACTTCAAGAAACAAATCTTCGGTGAATTATTAGATGAAAACCCTAAGTCATTCTGGTCTTACGCGAGAGAGCTGCAGGGCTAATCTTCGACAGTAGAGTCTTTACTGGATACGAACGGCAAATTGGTCACCAACAATATCGACAAAGCCAATTTATTAAACTACCTCATCGAAAGTGTAATCACTAAGGATGGTACTATTCATAATAGACATTCCCGACTTTAACGAGCCGATGGCTGACATAACAATTCAACGTGATGGAATAGTTAGACAACTGCGTAAGATTAAAAGCAACAATTCTCCAGGTCCAGAAGGAATACCTTCACGCGTGCTGAAGGAGTAAGCGCCACAGATTGCACCATTCTTAGAAATTATTAGTAAAAAATCATTACCCGAAGGCAAGGTGCCCCAAGACTGGAAAATAGCCAACGTCACTCCGATATTCAAAAAAGGAAATAGAAGTGACCCAGGAAATTACCGGCCTACATCGCTAACATCACTTTTATGCAAGATCCTCGAACACATTTTCGTTGGTTAATATTATGGAATTCCTGGATAATCGTAACTTCTTTCACAGTAGTCAGCACGGCTTCCGTATTGTTAGGTCCTGTGAAACACAGCTTGTGCTCATCTTCAATGATACTCTAAAATCAGGTGATTTGATTAAGCAAGTCGACGCGATATTCCTTGATTTCAAGAAGGCATTGGACAAGGTTCCTCACAAAAAGCTCATATATTAATTGTAATAATGCGGAGTTAATAGAAATATAGTGAATTGGATAAGTGACTTTCTCAGTGATCGAAAACAAAAAGTATTTATTGATGGTTTTAGCTCTGATATGGTGGAAGTCACATCCGGAGATCCTCAAGGAAGTGTGATCGGCCCTTGTTTATTCCTTATTTACTTTAATGACCTAAGTTCTAGAGTCAGCAGTAAATTAAGATTATTTATAGACGATACAGTTATCTACCGCGATTTGAGCGAAGACGCGGACTTTGAAGTTCTATCATCCGTTGTCTATCACGGTATCATCCATCCGTTAACAACGTTCATTCGAGGTGCCACAAGTGGGGGTTAGAATTAAATATCAGCGAATGCACAACAGTTCACTTCCCGCGAAAGTCATCACAAAAATGCCATCCCTATACTGTGGGTGGAGTAAATATAAAATTTCAGATACTTACTGTCAAATATCTGGGAATTAACTTAGCACCTGATATATCGTGGGGATTACATATAAAGAACATATTTGGCGCAGCATTGAAGAAACTAGGTTTTTTAAACGTATAACAGGAAAGGCCTCGGATGAAAAAGTAAAAGAGAGATGCTACTCCGCTCTGGCTAGGCCACACCTCGAATACGCTACAAGCATTTGGGACCCTGGTCAAATAGATTTAACCAAAAAAATTAATAAAATACAATGGAAAGCAGCGCGCTTCGTTAAAAACTGCTACGAGCGTACACGTAGTGTCTCACAGCTTTGAGGGATTAAGGTGGGAGCCCCTAGAGACTCGGAGGCTACACGCTAGGCTTAGTTTGCTTGATAAATTCAGAACTGATGTATTTCAGAGCGACATAAAGAATATTATCATGACTCCTCACTACATCTCTAGGTCCGACAGATGCGATAAAATAAGAGAGATACATTTCCGAACATATTGGTACAAAAACTTGTTCTTTCCGCTAACATTAAGCGGCCATAATAAACTTTGAGCTCCAATAAATGCACTCCTATAATACATGTCACCATTTAATCTCCTTAAAACTTACACCTTTACACGGCTGGTGACCTAACATCCCCTGCCACACCCCATGCGGCGGCTCGCGGTGTATTATGTAGAAGTAGAAGTAAAGGTCCCTCATCCCCTGGTCAAGACGAGATAGCTGCTTAAAAAGCTGCATGAGCTAATTCTCCGCTTAGCACCGTTTCTAAATGTATGTTTCTATGTATTAGTCAACATATGAAGGTAATAAACTAAAAACGCCTGAGAAATAGCTAACAACCTTACTCTTGCTTCAGGGAATGTTGGAAACTGGCCTACATCCATTATTTCCACCATGAAAAACCAAATTCAAATGTTTCAGCCTTAACTTTGTAAAACTTTTCCATGTTCAGGAATTAACAAATTATTTTAATTCCTGACAATGAAAAACCAAATTTGGACAATTCTACCAATTGATACGCTTTACAAAAAATCGTATATCCGAGTATATATACACATTATCCTTGGATTTTAAGAAAATATTCCAAAATATTCAACGGGATAAAATATTATTTAAAGAGAAGTCCAGTGGAATGAGAGGTCATGATGAAGTAACCCACGATATTCTGGTGGATTTAGATGAAAGAATGTATCTATAGGAGGAAAAAGTTCCGGTATATTTACAATGCCGATTGGCGTCTAACTAGGGTGTATGTTTGTCCCCCATTCATTACTAGTCGCGTCCCCGACAGGAATTATGAAACTACCTGCAAATACAAAACTACTATAAAGATTAGATATAATGCTATACCACTGAACATATACTGCGCTTGGTGTAACAACTGTGCATAGGTTCGCTCAGTCAAAATTAATCACATATTCGTCGCCTCTATAAACCCTAGCCCCGATGAATTCTGGCTTGAACACCCGAAGTGTCATCGTCATCCGTTTTTATATATTTTAGCCCTTAGAACCTTTTAATAAATCTTAATCTTACACACAAATACATAGCACCGCAAATACGTATGTTCTGAGCAGTGTAACCTAGGTAGGACTCGGAACTCTTGTCAATATTTTTCGAGGTAGGAAACAAAAGTTTTCCTGGAAGGATATTATGAGAGAAGTAATTCCGAAACCATACGAATGAATTATTAATTTAAAATAAGGATACAAAATCTAAGGAAGTATTGTGCAAGACTTAAATTAGCTATTTATCCAATATACTCACAAATAAAATATAAAATGCGTGTCATGACTGACGAACGAAGTGCGAAACAAATATAAGAAATATTTGTTATATAGTGCATTAACTCGGACTTTTTCCAACCAACAACTTCGGCATCTTCTTATAATCTTAGATCACATTACTGACAGAAGCTAATCTAAGTCATCGTCATTTCTTTAATTAATTTTTGTCAAATAATCTTATTTTATATGTATTTTGCTTTATTATAATGTTCTTCGGTCAAGAATGTAATGACTTTAATATTTTTAATGCTATCGAAAGTATGCAGTATTGCTATTTAATTTGTTTTTAACCCAGTTCATTTAATGCGGAGTTAGACTAGTAATAAACGAAAACCTTTTCTAACGTTGTCATAAGAAGATCACTGCCCGTTATTTTCGTAGGCGTACTAAATAAACCACGGCTGGTGGTTTTCAATCTTAAGGTACTATGAATGCTTGTTCTGACGTCAGGGTAATCGCAATTTTTAACATGATAAAATAGAGATTTCCGCTGTCAATCCAGTGCTTTTTATTCCAAAGCAGTCGTTATATACTTTACAAAAGACTTAATAATACCGGAGTCGCACGTTTTACAAGTACTTTCTGAAGGAAGTTGATGTGCCAAGACGATTTAGGCTTGGTGTAAAAAATAAACAGATAACATGAGAAATGTAATGGTAGCTTTTGAGTGTAAGGATAAATGGACTCTCGTGGAATAATCAGAAGAGAGAACCTTTCAAAATAAAATTTGGAAAATTCCAATAAAATGCTCAAATATGCTAAATATTTATTGAAGGAGAAGGTTAATGATTGTGCTAATCTTTCAGCAGCATAAAATATCGTTAATGTTATCTCTTCTGCCTGTGCATCTATCACTAATATGGTGTATCCATCGTTTGAATACGAGCAATGAGAAAATAGTTCTTCGCTGTTACACTTATGTAATAACTTCTTGAATGCAGTAATTTATGCAGTGGGAATATTAAGATAATTATAGTCCGACATTAAAAGGATAATAATAAAAATACTAGTCAGTACTAGCTTTCAAACAAATAGACTGGACTGGTATTACTCCGCGTTATAATTTAGATCACCTGCTAAGAATTTAAAGAGAATCGATGATCTTTCTTCAGTTACATTTCGACCATGCATTTATGATTTTTGTGTCAGAGAGATTTAGATCACGAATGCAGATGAAAGCAACACGCTATTAAATTCAATGGAAATGAAAATGTTAAACAGCCATTAGCAAGACTAGACTGAAGAGGCTAGAAATTATGAGGTATTACGTAAGACTCTGATTAGCAGAATACTTTAGATCACTCGAGTTTGGGGTTCTCTCTCTGAGGCTAATATTTTACTCCCTCGCTACGTCAGTTGAACTTTGAAAATCAGTGAAAATAACCTGAAAAACTTAGTACTATAAATACCTTACCATCGCGCGCAGTCAGTGGCCAGAATTTTGACTGAGGGACAAAGTAATCCACTGAAGAAGAGTATCATAAGTGATACAACAGGACCGGGAAAAGTACAAGAATTCGTTTCTCCCCTCAGATTGATAACAAGCACAAAATATACCGACAGAGACACAAATACACAAAAAATACCGAGTAACAGAGCAATCCACCAAAATATTTCTCAGTTATTCAATCGTAGGTTTCCGCGGTTTTTAAATAATGAAGCACTTATTTTGGTACTCACTGCATTGGTTGTTTCTGCTGTCAACAAATTCTTCTACGTTCTCAGTGGGACTTTACAGACCAATGTGGAGGGCGAAAGTGTTGTAAGCGAAAGCAAGCAACCCAGTGAACACCCGAATAGTTAAAGTACCTTCGTTTCTCAAAACTTTTGTTACGTTAAACTTTTTGTCCATCTGCACCTACAATGAAATGTAGTCACATACTTATGTTAAGTTATGACTTACGATTACTAACATCATCCTGACCCTCAAAAATTGAGCTAGATAAAACAAGATACTACCTGTAGGTATAGCAGTCACTGGTAGGCATAAGTACATACCTGAAATTTATATGATATGCCATCCATTATAAGTTGATTTTCAATCACTTCGGACTATACAGCCACTCAACCTTGAGGCGGAAAACAGGGAATTATGCAGTCTGACGTTGCGCGAAAGAAGCCCAGGAGCACTGAAGTTTGCCGGAACCCTTGGGATTTTGCACATCATTCGTAACTGTTGAGCGCACTCAGAACATTACACGAACACACTTAAATGAAAAGACACTGCGTTCTGCACACACCGTAGCACACACACTACTAGACATTGTTGATGGCGGGAAACTGCGCAAATTTGTTCTTAGAATAAAAGGGATACCCCTAATTCCTGTAAGCGAATCGAGGCTCCGCACGGATATTTTGCTACATCGATATGCATAATGCAATCCTTCACCATGCAAAAACTAAATCTGAGTACGTAAAGTTGAAACATCTGAAACTAGAAAGCAACACACTCACTACACATAGCAACTGCCTCATCATTAACACACGTCAACCTTCTCATCACTAGGTCATCGCACTAGTGAACTCTTATCGAGCGACGAACTTCGCACGAAGCTTGAATGAACGAATGCCCTTGAGTATGCTCAGGTATTCCTGCGTCACTCTCCTGGGATGATCGCACGACCATATCCTGACACACTCAAGTCATATGGCCACGGCCTCGGTTCCATATTATTTTGAAGGTTTGACGAAGTTTCTGCACTGCGAGGGGACGAGAGATGGTAACGGTCTGGCCGAAATTTTCAAATAAAGAGCGAAAGGTATCCCGATACCGATGTCGCATTGAAAAATGAGCAGGTTGAAAACAACGCGATCTCCTTCACCCGATCATTTGGCACCTACGCAAGGAGGAGGCGGTGTTGGGACTATGGGTCAGAAATTATGAAAATAAATGGGAAGAGGGAGTGCTACACTTGACATTTTACTGAAGAAGGTATTGGGATTTCCGCCAAAATTCGCAAAAATTCGAGCTTGAGCCAGGCAGGGTGGGAAGCCTGTATTCTTAACTAATATAGAACCCCGTATCCCAAATTGAACAGATTGAAAATTATGCTGGCCCAATATTGCGATTAGCGTCGAAAGTGGCACCGTACTTGAAAATAGTATATGAAAAACTGCTATCAGAACATTGTGTCCCTTGCGATTGGAAAATCGCGAACGTTACTCCTATCTTTAAGAGCGGTGATAAGGAAGATTCAAGTAACATAGACCTATCTCCCTCACGTCCATCTCATGTAAATTATTAGAACATACAATCTTCTGCACAATTATGAGGTATTTAGATAGTCAGAACTTGTAAAGTCAAAACCAGCATCGGCCGAATCGGCAGGTCCTGTAAAACTCAGCTAGCCCTTTTCTTCACGATGTTCTCTCCTCTGGAGAAGGCTCACTCAGGTTGACGCGATATTTTTAGATTTCAAAATAACTTTCGATGAAGTTCAGCATTCAAATTTAATTATTAAGCTAAAAGCCTATGGAATACATCACGATATAATATGCTGGATTGAAAATTTCTTAGGTAACCGTGAACAGAGGGTAGATCTAGATGGTGTTAGTTCAGATACAGTTAAAGTCACATCTGGTGTACCCCAGGGGAGTGTCATTTGTCTCATTATTCTATTTGTATATTAATTATATCAACACCATCCTTACGAGCAACGATCACCTTTTCGCGGACGACGCAGTATATTGTACAGGCATATTAACACGGAGTCGGATAGAATTGCGTTGAAGAAAGACCTTGATGCTGTAAACGAATGGTGCGACTCTTGGCAGTTAGTTTAAATCTTAAAAAGTGTGTAGTTATATATTTTTGCCTTAGAAGAGAACCTCAACCAACGAGACGTACACAATTAATAATTGTAGAGTCATTTAGGAGTGACTCTTAATTGTCTACGTGTACGTAATACCCTGAGAGCCACCACGAGGGTGTGTGGCAGGGGGTGAAGTTCACCAAACATGCACTATTGACATGCAAATAGGATATTTAACGGAGATATGCTAGATAATAGGGTCACATGGAGCTTGATGGTTAGTATCTACATAATAAGGAAGGAATTATTGGTTGTTATTACATGCATCATGCACTACAGACTACTCTAACTATATTTCACCATCCTATCCCTTTGCTACGCTGCCTATTGTTCTCTCTTCACATCTACATCTACGTGATACCCTGCGAGCCACCACGAGGGTGTGTGGCAGGGGGTGAAGATCACCAAACATGCACTATTGCCATGCAACTAGGATATTTAACGGAGATATGCTAGATAATAGGGTCACATGGAGCTTGATGGTTAGTATCTACATAATAA
This sequence comes from Ceriagrion tenellum, assembly GCA_963169105.1. Lineage (NCBI taxonomy): Eukaryota > Metazoa > Arthropoda > Insecta > Odonata > Coenagrionidae > Ceriagrion > Ceriagrion tenellum. The sequence goes on from OY720637.1 coordinate 130,663,060, forward strand.
GGAAGGCATTATTGGTTGTTATTACATGCGTCATGCACTACAGACTACTCTAACTATATTTCACCATCCTATCCCTTTGCTACGCTGCCTATTGTTCTCTCTTATAGTACGAGGGAAAAATGACATTTTAAATCTATCGGTACGACAATCTATCTCTCTAATCTTGTTAATCTGATCAAACCTAGCATAATACGCAGGGGTTCTTAATAAATATCTGACATCATCTGTAAACAAATTGGTTTCGAAATTACTTAAAAGGTTTAACCTAAATTTTAACCAGCGTTCTGGTAGTAATTCCCATCCTAGTTCTTCTATTAAACTCGTAACACTTATACAATTATCATAACGACCTTTAACAAATCTAGCGAATCTCCTTTGTACACGCTCTAATTCTGTTATCATACCTTCCTCGTATGGATCCCATATACTAGCGGCATATTCTAAATGAGGCCTGACAAGTGTAAAATAGCTTCTTTCTCGCACTCTCTCATCGCATTTGCCTAGAACCCTTTTTACAAATCCTAATCTAAGGTTTGATACACTAGTTATTTCCCTGATGTGTTTCCCCCATGACATGTCTTCAGTGATGGTGACGCCTAAGTATTTAATAGATTCTACGTTACATATTTTCTTTTCTTTGATGCAATAGTTATTCCGGGGAAAGCCATTCTTTTTCCAAAAATTCATAATCGAGCATTTCTTCAAATTTAATTCTAGTTGCCATCTATCACACCACTCATCAATCGCATCTAAATCCTTAGCTAAAGACTGTCTGTCCTCTTCATTTCTAATTTCCTTATACACTACTGCATCATCGGCATAAAAACGGAGCTTGCTATTTTTTACTACTGTATTAAAGTCGTTTACGTACAGAAGAAATAAAATTGGGCCTATCACGCTTCCCTGGGGAACACCCGATGTGACTTTTACTTCGCCTGAGCAGACACCATCTAATACCACCCTTTGAACGCGTTCATGTAAGAAGTCTCCTATCCAGCCTACTATATTACTGTCTATTCCGTATGATGCTAACTTCGCGAGTAACTTACAGTGGGGAACCTTGTCAAAAGCTTTTCTAAAGTCAAGAAACACTGCATCTACCTGTACGTTACCTTCTCCGGAAACTAAAATATCGTGAACAAAAAGACCTAATTGAGTTTTGCAAGACCGTCCTTTTCTGAACCCATGCTGGTTTGTTATTAATAAATCCTGGCTGTCGAGGTGTCCCATTATTGATGTTACTATTATATGCTCTATAATTTTCCATGATAGTGACGTTAATGATATTGGTCTATAATTACATGGCTGTTCCCTATCTCCGCTTTTATAAATTGGGGTCATGTTTTCTATCTTCCAGTCTTTGGGAACAACAATTCAGAAAAGAACATAAAAATAACACATATAAACAGGTTTTTTTAAAAATAGCACTCAAACAAATGAACAACGAAATGCATGTATATACTACATTTCCTCCCCAAGTTATTTCCGTGTCCGTGTTAATCATCTTACTCATGGCTGGTCATTTCTGCCCTCTCACTATACTTCATCTAAGTATTCACCTGGCCAAATGAGTTAAATATACAGAGTTTTAGAAAAGGACAAAGATTAAAATATCTCCTAACAAAACCAAGCGATTGGGTGTACTACTACTCTGCGAGACCTTCTGAGAGGGGGTTGGGTCTCAAGGGCTGTGGTGGACCTTGATTCACTTTGTTGCGTGCCACGAGAGGGTGGTTGAGGAGCATTTATCACTTCTGGAGATGAAATCTTGCATGGTGCAGAAACAGTATCCCACATTTTCTGTTCATTGCTAAGGTACTCTCTGGCCTCACCTTTCTTCGGTACTACTGCATGGTTTCAATTATATTTCCTGACCTGGTGAACGTGTACAGTTCTATTCCCAGCATTTGTTTGTACTAAATAGGTCATGATACTGGCTTTTGCCTTGACTCTTCCTCCCCTTACATACTTAATAAGCCCACCTCTTGTTATGTTGCAGGTTACTAATTTCACGGTGAAAGAGAAGAGAGTACAAATAGGAGGACGAAAGGGAAGAGGAACATCCAGGAACATAAATTACGGGAATATGTGTACACTGGGAGGACTTGAAGAAAGGAGGAGAGGCGGGGAAAATCTCCACCATTGCTTGCCCGTCCCCCGCCTCGACACCTCCGTCTCCCACTCCAAATTGCCGATGTTCCTCTACCCCTCCACCTTCCCACCCACAAACCCCCACACTCTGTGAGTCAATGTCCTATTTTGAATTGAGGAGTGGCAAAATTAAAAGGTAGTAACCTAGGATAAAAAATATGAGCTGTACCCATCAACCACACATTAGACCACGGTCCCGGAAAAATGTTCTCGTTTTGGATGTTATTGGAAGACAGGCAAAATTGAAAGGTAGGTAACTTAGGATGTAAAATATGAGCTATCTTAGGATATTGTAATTTTTTCATGAAGTAGTGCTCCAATTACTACGTTATTATTCCAGTATCTGCTCCTTCCGGATTTAAGCAGTGACGCGTAACTCATTTTACTCAGTTTTCTCAATATCAAGTGCCTACTGAAGGATTGTCAGAGATGAACACTTCTACTGACATCCAACACAACTCATAAATAGCTAATTACTTTCCGAAAGTAGGGTCCCCCAAGACAGGAAAATGACCAGATTAGCATCAATATATAAAAAAAGGAAACATACACAACTCTGTAAATTATTGTCCAAATCCTTAACATCGCTATTATGCAAGATTCTTAAATTTCGTTAGCAATATTACCATCGCAGGGAATATTATGACCTTCCTACAAGATCGACACTGTCACTGATGCAGTCACCTCGGCTTCTTGAAAAAAAGAGAACCTACTAACCACAACTAGCCTTCATTACCTACATCCTAAAATTAGGAAATATGCAAATTGACGCGATATTTCTTGATTTCATAAAAGCATTCTGCAAAGTTCTAATAAAAAACTCAACATTACTTGAAACCTTGCAAAGCAATGGAAAATTGTGAAGTTTAGACCAGACTTATTCAGCAATCGCAAACAAATCTAGTTATTGAATTTACTGTCTCTATTACGGTTAGAGTTACATCCGGTGTTCCACAAGAAATGGAGTTTTTCCCTTGTCTCGATTTTTACTCAAAGCTTATAATAATTACATAATTTATATCAAGTTGTTAAGTTAGCAGTACATTATGACCTTTCGCAGACTATAAGATCATCCACCAGGATATTAGAGAAGACGCCGACTAAGAGTTTCTATCATCGGACCTAAATAGCAGTCATTCGTAGTCACAGGAGTGTGGCCTTGAACTAAATCTTGGTAAATGAACCTAGGTATACTTCTTACGGAAGTCGTCCACTCCACGCAATAACTACACAGCGTTTCGAATAAACATTAAGTCCTCAGATAAATTCATATGCCATGATTTACTTTAATTTCTTTACGTCGATAAAAATAGATAAACACAACATCTATGGCACAGCATTAAAGAAACGAGGTTTCATCAAGCGTAGAAAAGGAAAATCTTTGGATGATGATGTAAATTAGAGATGCCACTTTGTCGGGTGACACCATATCTCAAATACACCATGAGCACATTGGACCCTGTACAGAAATATTCAATATAAAAAATAAGATACAAAAAAATCTGGATGCTGCGTCAAAAATGCCACGACCAAACAAACAACCAATATAATGCCACAAACAAACAAACACGACATATTGTTCCTCAGCTTACGAAAGGCATTGGTTTTGTGCCACAAGAGACTTGTGGGTTAAACGTTAGGCTAACTTTTCATCAGAAATGCAGAATATATCTCATTCAAAGCGATAGAAGAATATCTATTTGACGCCAAAATTCATTTGTAGGTCCGACGGAAACGACAAATTAGAGATGTATTATGCCAAACAGCTAGATACAAAAATGAATTCTTTCCAGGACTAATTTGTGACTGGGACTAATATATTTTTTTAAATATTGATATTCAAAACTTTTTAATATATCGTTGAAAAGAAAGTTTTTATATCGAAAAAAACATTTAATATCGATTATTTACTAAATAAATTGTGAGTTGGTTAATGTTATACTTGTTATTAATTTAATGTATGCAAGATTAATCTGATTTATATTCCAAAAAATCCATAGTTCTTCAAAAGGATAGGAAATCATAGCCTTTTACCAGTTTCAAATACTTAAATGCATGAGTTATTTGGTCAAAAGGTTTGCCATGAATAATCCGTGCAGAAATTTTATTTTATTTTTTATCCACCATGAGCATGAGAAAAATAAGGGCTAAATCATAAATATTTGATCCGTCCACAACTAAATTTTCATAGTGCTTTTGTTAAGCATATAGTAATAGAATATCACTGTCACCTAAACCTGCCATACTTCTATTACTCCAAACAACGAATTCAAGAAAAAACTTTCAGTGCTGCCTCTGAGTCAGGCGACTTATCTAAACTTTCGTGTTAGATAACATCCTTTATTATTGAACAGAGATTTAAGTGTCATACATTTTTTTCGCTATACTTTTAATAACTATGAAGACTGGTTCTCTTCATATCCTGGAACGGCAAGTCCTCCTTGTATTTCCGTAGAGGTATATAAAGAAATAATTGAAATTTTTAAACAGCAGTTACTTATCGGTCGAGAAAGGTTAAAATCCTTTAGCATGTTTTTCAAATTTAGTATCCATCTATATGTTCTCCTGAACACACCCTGCCACACGCTTTTCATGGCCTCTCTGTTTAGAATTTAGATGAGAATGATGATCCATAGGCTTATTTTTATGTTGTCTCCTTGACTGAAAAATTCGTCATCTTTGTCTTACACGGAGAGTGCGCCATCGTCACTATAATCATTCATTTTGGCTTCCTTACGAAGAATATTTAACTTCTCTAGCCAACCTATAGACAATGCATACCGAGATGTTACATCTGTAAATCTATTCTACTCTTCATATATTAAATCTCTTCTAAATTCGTAATATAAAAATATAAAATAAAAAACGTAAATACATCTCTTCTAACTTTCAGCGCATATTAGTCAGGATAAAAATATAAGGAGTATATTATTAGATGCATTTTGATTCCATGTAGGTAGTATTTAAATAAATGAACGGTTTACGCTAACGCATCTTCGAATGCCGACTGTTGCAGCGGCCAAAAATATTAATATATTGACCATTGAACAACGAATTACTTTCTTCCTTTATGATATTGGAGTTGATTCGTGCGCCTTCAGGTTAAGTGTAACTTTTATGGCGTCATCGAACTTGTTAAAACATGTTTGTGTCAGTTACATCTGAAAATTATTTTAAAGCAATCGCTTAAGAAGCTAAGAATCTTGTTCATAGAGTCAAGATTTACTCTCCTTTCATCATCATAATCAACTTAACGTATTTAGCAATATGATTGTTGATATCATTTGCAGGTTCATCTCTCCAATGTTTCAGCCGCATCGAATCTCGAGAAGAAGTCAAGAATTTCTCTGTGACTGTGCATTATCCGACGGAGTATGATTGCAGTGCCAGTGTGTCTTCACATCGATTTGAGGACACCCTAAGCGTTAGACATTCCTGGAAAAATCTCTGTGTAAATTATATCCTGTACAAGTTGTGTGCATGCCAGATGAGACTTTTTAATTAAGAGACCAGAAGGGGCGGGGTGACAGTATAGAATGAAATGCAGAGAATGCTAATTGCTTTTATACTATAAGCATGATCGACACAGTAATGAGTTATGCATTGTTGTAGGAGCCCTGAAAAGTTCTGGAGAACGAGCCACTGATATTTACAACCAAGTAGCTGTCGAAAAGCCAAAGAAAATCATGGTGACCAGGCACACGAAGAACATGAGCAAATTTTGCTCTGTTACTGTGTCGACTATTGATGAAGAGGAAGACAACATTGAGGCGAGAGAAGCGCTGACTTTCATGCAAATAATGCCAGAATACTCGAGAAGTAGTTGGAAAGGAAAGGGGCGACAAAGCGCAAGCAAGTGGAATTGCAAATGCAAGCCAAGATGGAAGCCCAGCGAAATAGGGTTAGGGGGATGATGATTGACTAATGAACAGCTTGGATCATTCTTTAATTATCATGAACTGAAGCATCATGTTTATTTACTAGGTACATCATGCCATCAAACACACCAAATGTAAGCCAATACAATAATGTATACAAAAATAAAAATTTTGTTATCAATTAAAAAAAATTCAAATTTGATGTTGTATGAAGGCAATGAATAAATGTATTGAGTGTCGAGTAATGAATTTTATTACAGACCTTCCTCTTCAAATTGATAGTCTTATGGCTTAATGGGTGAAATCCCAGTCACTTCTTATATAGCAAAAATGTCACAAAAAATATAAATAGTCAAAATAATTTAGATCAAAATTTTAGCGGTCACAGTATTAAGGCAGGGACACAATCAACGTGTACGTGTGACACGAGACGTTAGCGGGACAACGGGAGACGGGGAACGCAAGTCAGCGGACACAATCGACGTTAACGCGGCCCGGAGTAACAATTGACTAACGCAGGCAGAGCTAAGAGATCAGGTGTAAACAAGTGTGAAAGTAAATAAGTTGTCTTCGCCAAGAGCTATCTTCAGTAGTTGGATGAATCTGCCGACAGATGGCTCCCATTCCCGGATTCTCAGGACTATTCTGATTGCGCGTACACGTTGATTGTGCCCGTTGGCTATACTTTCCCGTCAGCCATCTTTTCGCGTATTCCCGTTAACGGCTCACGTTACACGTACACGTTGATTGTGTCCCAGCCTTTAGTCTAAAGTGTGTTTCAATAAAAAGCGATAAGATATCAAGTTCCAATGAATAAATGAAAATTTTTATATATCTAAGCCAAGTGCCTCAGCTGCTATGTAGAAAGTAAAAAAACTTTTCCATGAAGAAGTTCAAGCACTCAAAATGTTAAGTTTTTTTAAATATCCGGCAAAGCCAGTACTACAAATTTGTGTATTTCCAAGAGTATTAAATTTCTCGGACGAAGTCGAATACATTGCAATTACCTTTACTTCTGCCATCTTGTGGAGAATACACATACAAAACGTATGCGGCATAGGATTAAAGAAATTATGGTTTATCAAGCATATAATAGGAAAGTCCTTGGATGATTAAGTTAAAGTTTGGCATTACCTCACTCTGGTTAGGCCATATCTAGTATACATCTTGAGTATACATTGAGAATAGTACGCTGGCATTTGAGATGTGGGTGTGGAAAAGGATTGAGATGGTGGGTGGATGGAGAGGAAGACTAACGAGGAAGTGCTTGAATTGGTGGGCGAGGAAAGGAAACTACTAAATGAAATTCAAGGTGGGCAGAGTAGGTTGTTGGAGGATGTAGTTAGGGATGATGAGTTGTACAAGAATGTGATAGAGAGAATATTGTTGGGTAAGTGGGGAAGAGGAAGAAAAAGAATAGGTTTCGTAGACAGGATGAAGAAGGGTAGATCATATGCTGAGGCGAAGGAGGATATACTAGAGCAACATTGGCCCCTAATAGTGTAGACAATCAGGAGGAGATTCTCTGACACTGAACAAAACCTACCTTAACTGGTAGAGTACATACAAAAAACTAAAGGAACTGCTAGTGAAGGAAATGATCCGATTAGCTAGAAGACTCCAGGGGTCTACCAAATTCCCTTTGACTGTGAGAAGATATATACATTGGGGAGACTACTTGTATAATGGAGACAAGGTTAAAGGTGCACCAAAGACACTTCCAATTGGGTCAACCTCAGGAGATGTGGAGCTGCTTACCCAGTGGAATACCCAAGAGATCTTTATCCACCACTCTTCGCATGCATTTTGTTTGATTGTTGTCTTATTTTTTGTCATAATTAATTAAGAAATACTGGTCATACAAATATTTCGAAAAAAAAATCTCTTAGTAAATTCCACGCAAAATATTTATTACCAACCTAGGTTCCCATTGCCTTGCAATAATTTTCAAGGGTACGTATGCATACCATGCGAGTCAATATATAGAGACCTGGGGAGGGGGAGGGATGGGGAGGAGAAGTGGTTGGTTGATGTCAGATCGTCATGCGTGAGTCATGATCAGTGGGAGGTGGTGGGGTGAAAGGTATAGATAATAGGGGAAGGTGGGAGGGAAAAACACATTCATTAAGGAATTTCACATTTTTGTTGATGTTTCAAATTTTTGTTGTTTTGTTTTGTTGATGACTCAAAATTTCAAATTGTTCTAGGGTAGTCCAATTTGGCCCTTTCTTCTCAATGTGGAGCACTTCTGGCACAAAGTCACTTGTATGGTTCTCCTCGATGAAATGTTCGGCAAAGGTTGACGAGATATCTCCCTTCACATATTTGGAACACAATACCCCTGGAAATTGGGATAGCCCCTAACGGCAGTTTCTGAGAACAATTGTACTTGTACCTTTTACGTAATAAGAATTCTTGAAAATAATATTATAAATTGTACAATATAATACCGATTTAGAATTAAATAATCCATAAGTAAAGTAATGCTTACTGGGGTGGAGGTTGGTGCGATAGAGGTAGGAGACGAGGGTTGTCATTTTTGGTCGGCCAACCATCCACCTCAAACGAGTTACAACGTGTATCAGAATACGTGCCTACTGGCCATAGATATTGCCCAATATTATTATTATTATCATCATTTTTGGTTTCTATGTAATATAGCACCTGAGAGAGTGAAACTATTATTTTGCCATTCTGTTGTTTTTTTTTCATTCGGTAGATTATCCAGTGTTAGTGCTCATAAATTTTTGTAATTGTTTTTCTATGAATTATGTACATGTAACTGGGAGAGTGTGTGTATTTCTAAAAATGTAATTGGTTGAACCTAGAGTCTGAAGGACTAGGTTCTTGAAATAAATTCTAATCTATTCTATTCACCCAACACGTTTTATGTTCCCGGGACCTTACAAAGATGGCTCGTCCACTTTGTCCAATATATTGTGAAGTACAATTGGGAGTAGTACATTTAAGCTTGTATACACCATAATTTTTCATCTGTGTAACTTCCTCCTTCGAGTTGAATAATAATTTGCCCAAGTTTTTGGAGTGTAAAAAGAAACATTAAAGTTCTTTGGGAAGGCAACTATTAATTTATAAGATATGTTCCCAAGAAAGGGAAGTTTACACCATTGTTTGAGTGGCTCATCATGCATGAAAAAACTGAGGGATGTGATTAATTTAGCAGCCTTTTCTTAGTTACACATTTCAATTTTTATTTTATTATCCTGTCTTGTATCCATTATTGAGAGCAATCAATTGGACTATGTTCAACTCAGATTGGAAGTTTGGCTCGGATAGTGGTATAGATACAAGTGTATCTATACCACTATCCGAGATACCACCTTAAGGCGGTGAATCCTGGAGTATAAGCTAGGATGTTTGTGGGAATGGTGATGGCAAGAATCATGGTAGAAGAAATAACTTCGTCAGCATATGTGGGTTTGCGGAAGATTGAGAAATCGTGGTAGCCATTAATTATGTCTATTGTTAGCTCAAGGAAATTTATCTTATTTCCTACAGTCTCTACCGCGAACTTTATAGAATGATATAAATTGTTTAAAACATTTGAAAACCTGTTTAGTTAAAGAAGACTGCCAGTCCATACACACAACACATCGTCAACCTATCAGAACCAATAAAAAACGTTCTTGACAAGAATATTATCGAAGTCAAAAAGTTTTCCCTCTATATTGTTCATAAAAATGTCTGCTAATAATTGGGATAATGGTTAGCCCATAGCACAAAGTGATAAGGATGAACAGAAATGGTGTATACAAGCTAATATGTACTACTCCCAATTGTACAGTGGCGGAACAAATTAACGCAAAATTTCTCACGCGCCAGAATGTGGCATTCTTGGGAACTTATAGGAGCAGCACACACCTCAAGAGACTGGCAACACTGAGGAAGACATCGTCTACCGCAAATATTTGAAAACCGCAATTGAGCTTACAATTTTCGGAGCCTAGAACTTACTTATGAATCGCCTCTTTTTCGAGCTTTCTTCTCAAATTATTCGCGCATTCAGTTGCGGTGTATTGATGAGTTTATTTCAGCATGTTTCATACATCGAATAATATAACTTTTACAGAGAGGCTGATTATAAAAAATATTCACTATCCCACCCAACTCGGAATAAATGCTGAAATCTTCATCTGCTACCACCAAAGGATATTAATTTTGATTGACTTTCCAAGGATCTTTTTGAATGACCCGTCCTGTATATCTTGCACAGAAATAATATAAATCGAGCTTTATTTTCAAAAAGTGTGGATACAAAAAAGATTTAATTAAAATTCATTCATTCAGTTCATTACCCAATATAATTCCGTCCTTAGTTTCTCATAATGGGATTAAATTATGAAAACATGCGTAAATATATAATTTCGTGAATTAAAAATAAATGTTCTTGCATCGATACCTAAAAAATAATCTAGGCATATTTTTCCGACGTGTCTAACATCTTATCATCGGAAGCTTGGTGACGAGCTGTTCACTGTAAAGTTTTATTTAGTAAATGCAGAAATTACGAATAGACATTAAAAAAATGTCCCAAATTAGGTATAGTTATTGTTAAACAACTCTTTTGCGTCTGACTGCATAATATGTTCTTATCTTCATCGGCCATATATGTTCTTATCTATCGGCCATAAATCGCTGCACATGTAACAATAACAAAAAAAGCCTTTTAAAAGACTGCAGTTTCGAGTAACATGTCATGGATGAAATTTACTAATAGGTAACGGTTAATGTTGCAGCTGTTAGACGTATTTGGCCAGCAAAAGAGTAGTCCGTGTTGGATTTTCAATGAATGCTAATGAGTTTTTTTGTGAATCTTTTCATACTGACGCCATGAATGAATGTAATATGTAGTTACAATGACTGGCTGATGATACAAAAATTTAATAAACACAAAAGAGATAAAATTTCCCACGTAAAAATTATTTTACTAGACCATAAATTGAATTTAAAACTCAAAAATGGCTCGATCAGGGATGGGATCACGGATCTTTCCTTCTCGTGGTCGTTATCGTCATCTATAAGGCAAGCCACATTGGTAGGGCAATACACAAACTCCTGGGAGCGCATTACACTGCTATGAAGCACCTGATCTTTCTTAATGACGATCAAGTTTTCTAAATCATGAGCGCAATTGAACAATAGCATTATGAAGAACCATGATCGCGATACAGGTTTGTTACCCAATTACAACTACCGAGCTTTCTTATTTCAAGGCGAGTTTCAGATGTAGTTGCGTATCCTTTCTCTATTTGCATCCATAGACGTTACTGTGAACTGAGTTACTATTACAGAACGTGGTGATATTGTCTGAGTACGTTTAATGAAATTATAAGGAAAGGAAAAAGCATACTACTCTCACTGGCATGCAAACAGAAAGCAGTAGTTCTTGGATTTCACCTCATCAGCCTAGACCATTCCAATCATACGCCATTAGTTCCCATCTTGCATGGGTTTTGAGGCCAGCTGACTTCAGTCTTAGTTAAAACAATGAGTAACCTTGTGAGACTCTAGTTGATCCCAAAAGGTTTCGCCAAGTAAATACAAAGTTCCGTCAATACTAATCCATTCAAACTCTGAATGTATGAAGGACGAATGGTATTGATTTGGGACGCAGTATGCCTTTACAAAGAGCTAATTTTCTCCTCATGTTGCGGGCGATACCTTTTCTGCCAAAGATCATGTTTCGGACACCTGTAGTTCAACCCACTGGAAAGAAATGGTATTTGACTCCTTTCACCCCATTAAAAGCATTCGACGGGTGCTTCCAAATTTTTCAAGGCGCGACGAGGCTTTTCTTTCTCGTGCAGCAGGAATTTTCAACCTGTGCGTCATTCTCAACAACAAACCACCCCGGTGACCACCACCCGGAACTTTTACCGGAAGGTCTACTGATGACTACTTCATTGAGGCAAGCGTCGATAGACGGACAAGCAGAGGAGACAGTGCAAGCAGAGATATTTTTCAGTTTTTAGCGGCCTCGCCGTAAATTCTTGGAGGAAAAAATATCTTATTAGCCATTAAGTATGTCGCATCTTTCTGCCAGGAGGAAGAAATGGATAGTAGGTTTGTTAAAGGCAAATATATTTGTCAAAAAATTACTTGAATAGGTGTTGCGCCTTCAACTTTCATCCATTGAACTTTTATTTGGTGTTTAAAGGTAAACAAACCCTAGTTCTCACTACCATTAAACGAAATTAATCAAATTTTCCGCTATAATGAGAACTATGTATATTTAAATATTTATCAATATTCATTTTTGTCCGCAACTAAGAATATTTGGGAGTTCACAAATGACTAAATTCTAGGAGATGGTTCAAAACAAACCATGTAACACAGATGGAGCAGGCTGCACAGAGTCCAGACCTCAACACCATATGAAGTATTTGGACGTTTATTATGAGGAAAATGCAAGAAAAAAACGTTTTTCGACTCCCTGAAATGAAACGACCCCAAATTTAGATGCAATGTGGAAAAAGGTGGGGGAAGAATGGGAAATGAACCCAGTAAGATGATGCCAAAATATGAACAACTCCATTTCTCAGAGATTTGGTCAAGAAATGAAGGATGGTGGATTGATTATTAGGCTAATAAACATCCTAATCCTTTTTGTAAATACCAGATTAATTCTCGGTGATCAGTTACTGTGGCCATGTGCACACATTACTCAGGTTGAGAGAATTAGGCATACATTTTAACCTTTCCACTCGTTATAAATAAAGATTTATAGTGTTCCTTTCCGAAATCCATGAAAATTCATTACCATTAAGAGTTGAAATTTATTCCCTGTACCAAGTTTATCAATATCGTCATGTAGGGCACACACAGCATAACCTCCGTAGAAGCAACAATATTACGATATGTTTGAAAAGGAATGGATTCTTCAGGGACGTAGCAATCGTGTAATCTTTGATGGTGCACATTCCTAATTTAAACTCCATTGATTGTTCAGGAGATTTATGAGGATTATACAAATGAGCATACGGAAGATATCTAATTACTGCTTAGTTGCTACATGGTAAAGATGATTTTTAAAACTTTATCACTTTCACAGGGAAAGATACGCGATGCCTTGTTGTCGGAGCATTACTTAAGCGTGAGTGTAAGAATGCTCCTCATAAAATTTAATTGCGTAATTTTAACGCAAATTTTCTCACAGCGACTATGTAAAAAGCTATCTATATGATTAAATAATTTACCTTATGCTCAAAGTATTATTCTACATCCTCTAAGTTGAACTGTTGAACTACACGGCTAATGTATTGCTCATTACAAAGCTAAAAAATAATGATGAGTTAACTTCAAAAACAGTTTTAAAGATATTGTCAAGAAAATTTCACACGAATTTGGTCTCTTACTCAGAAAAGTAACCGATATTAACAAATTCATGTGCTACATCTGAACAATAAGCGTGGCGTTGAGTTAGTAACAGTAATCTACATCTACATAATATCTTACAAGCCGCCGCATGGACGTGCGGCAGAGGGTCAAGGATACCATTCGTGTAAATTTAGGAATCATCGATCAGAGGAATGGAGAAGGCCGGATCATAAAAGGATCGGTATTTATTAATATAGAAACTAACATAATGGTGCCTGAATGAATCATGGTTCGGTTAGGTATTCGGGGCGGAAGGAGCACAATTAGCAGGACGGAGTCGGGAGTCACGAAGCTGTAACAGGGTTGCGGAAGCGTTAGACGACCACCCTGCGTCGATTCAAGCACCGCTTACGCTCCTCATGGCTCTCCTCAACCGGGGACGAGTACGCTCCATAAATTTCCTCCACGGAGGCGAATTTGAGTTTCTTAGACGCCATTACAACTCTGGTGAAGACGGCAAAATTCTATATGACTCTGGAAGGCTCAGGGTCCCAGCAGGCAATTACTACAACAGAATTACTCTCGCTGAGCGGTCACCAATCAAAAACTGGCCAACTGCCGCCTTACCCTCGGTACTGGCCTTAAAATACTATTCGGGTGGAGTGGGTGGGGTAAGATAATAGTCATTTGCCTTCTGACTTTGCCGATTCGGTAGCGTCCCTTCTGCCATCATAGCTGGTGCCGCTCCGAATTATCAGCAGGAATACTAATTTTGATTCAAGGAAGAGGGCGGTGCATGTCCCGTTGGGGTAGGCGGCGTCCCTCTCCGACAATTATGGTCACATGTTGTGCCTGGAAAGATCGTATATTTGTATAGATCTTTTCGTCAATATAGGTCTCTTATTATATCGTTTCTGTCGGATCAGGAAATGAAGTGTGGCGTCAAAGAGATATACTCTCTGTTGCTTTGAAACAGACCGACGCTGAATTTCTGAAGCACAGTTAGCCTATCCTATAACCTCCAAGTCTCTGGCGGCACCCAACCAATTTCTTTTAATAAAAGCGCAGAAATACTATGCGTCCGCTCGTGGCATTTGTTTGTGCAGCGTCCAGATTTTTTTGTTATTTGTTTTTTTTTTAAAGAAGTCTCACCCGGGGTCTGCCCGGGAGTTGGTGCTGAAGTTGGCTCCACGGGGATTAAAATATATATAGTTTGTAAAAGAAATATGCGATTGATAGTAGTAAAAAATGATACAAAACCCACGATCATGAGGAAACCGATTCGGGATAAAAATCAAGCTGGAGAGCTTCTTCAGGTTGGCGATCGCGTGGCGCAACTGCCGTCGCGTTGGTGTTCCTCGCCGTTTGATGCGCGCTCTGCTAGCTCGGGTGGCCAAACGCTCGCCCGGAAGCGTTAGACGACCACCCTGCGTCGATTCAAGCACCGCTTACGCTCCTCATGGCTCTCCTCAACCGGGGACGAGTACGCTCCATAAATTTCCTCCACGGAGGCGAATTTGAGTTTCTTAGACTCCATTACAACTCTGGTGAAGACGGCAAAATTCTATATGACTCTGGAAGGCTCAGGGTCCCAGCAGGCAATTACTACAACAGAAACCTCTCAGAACGGATATTCAAGTCAAATATTTTTTTGATGGCAAATTTAAACCCTAGGTGTATAAGCATCCGTAACACATCATTTGTCAATGCAATGATTGGATAATTCGTCGTTATATATACGGCAATGCTGCAATGTTGGGTTTATCTACAGCGACAGTGGCTTTGTAAGCACGAATATAGTCTCATGTGCTACAGTGTAGACTTGAGAGGTGAACATAGAGAATCCTTTTCAAGTATCCGCAGAGTCAACCGAGCCTCCTGTCCTTCCCAATGATCCACGTGTGGAATGTTACAAAGAGGCGGTCTTTCGTATCCATTCGCATAAAAAGTTTCAGGTAGTTTGAGCGAAATATCATGTTACCTAGGAATCAATGAATTTGGTCTCATTTAAATAAAAATATCTCACCCTTCTAAAGACCAAAAATTCAACCCCTTACCGCATTACTTTACGAGATTTCTGTTAAATGATACCAGCCCTTTAACTTGGGGAATTGGTATGGGTACACTCTCCAGCGAGACCTTATATTAAACACGAGGCATTCCCTACACTTAGGTCTCATCAAAAAAATCAACCGTGAATAGCTAGTGTGTTTTCCCAACTATTTTTGAAAATTAAATATATTGTCACCGCAGTAAATTCGTCGGGATCACGATAAACCTTCCGTTTTGATAGAGTCATGTTTACCAAATGAGTCAAGTTAAAGACTTATATATTTTCATGTGATTATTTACAATCCTGTCATGTATAACTATATTACTGCACCATTAATAATGCAATATTTTATTCGTGTGTCCTAAAGCTGGAGAAATAAAATGTATATATCGAATATGGTCTATATTATGATTAGGGAACTATCTCGCTGGCACTACCTTACGAGAAAACATGGTAACGTACACCTCTCTCTCTCCCCACCCCACCCCCCTTATGTCAAAGGCCCCACCTCCTGTCGCGACGCCGCCCAATGAAATCGCCAAAAGAGCGTATCAAATGGACGGACATACGGACGGACGTAGCACTTTATGTATAGGATATTACATTTTTCTGTCCAGGGTTCCATGTGCTCGTGGTTTATATGAGATGTGATCTATCCAAACGAAGTAGCACCAATAATTCACATTATCATCCGGAAACCTTCCGTTTCTACGCTTGATAAATCCTAGTCTCATTAATGATGAGCCGCATATTGTGTATGTGTGTTTTCTACGATTTATTTAAGTTAAAGAAAACGCAAGGCAATTGACTTTATCCGATTTCCAGGGCGCGGCGGGACTAATTTCCGGTGATATGTATGTTTCCTTTTCTATTTAATTGTGCGAACTTGGTCATTTTCCTGTCTTAGGGTACCTTGCTTTCGGAACATATATTTCTATATATATATGATTCGTGTTGGAAGTAACAAATTTTCTTCTCTGACAATCCTCAAATAGGCACAAAATTGAGTAAAATGAGTTACTACAGCCTGCTACGTTACATGATTGATTCAAACGTCTGGTACAATATACTTCATTTCGGAGATCGTATTCATTGTATAATATTTACCGAAGTCTGGTTTACTTGCCTTATGGCCTCGTAGCAGGAGAAAGGACTGAAGTAATTTGATTTACAGGACACAGAAGACATAACAGAATGCTGCACATTTTCCTCTTCCGAGTGAATGCACCTTGGAATTATTGAATACATTTCTTTCATTGAATTTTCAATTCCATTCCATTGAATATATACCTTCACACTGATGGAAACATACAATTGTAACTGCTAGAACAAAAACATATAACTCTCTATGGATTCGCAAAACAAAACAAATTCCGCCAATTCATTATATTTTGCTTTTTCTGATCCGACTTAGGGGCCATTCAACAACCACGTGGTCGTTTTGGGGGGGTATGGGGGTTAGAGTCTTGGCCACTGTTGGTCACGATGGTGGAGGGGAGGGGGGTCTGGCGGCGTACGACTTGGCCGATTTGGATGAACAAAAACCCGATAACGAATGCTGATTTTCACTCTGTGGTATTACCATTATTTACTCACAATCAAGTAGTACACAATCCTTGAACGTTTCAGCTTCATTTTCCTTGTTCTTCTTCGTGTTTCATCAGAGTTACAGGTGAAAATATTCAAAAATAGAGAAAAGGAGAATTTCTGTATATGACCACGTGACCCCCTGGGGTGGTGGTCAAGACCATGGCCAAGTCTGGTCTGAAGGGGGGAGGGGAGGTCGAAAAAAGGCCTAAAATTGGTCACGTGGTTATTGAATGGCCCCTCACCAAAGTTTCTTGTTAGATACTGCGTCACGTACAGAAATTATTTTACGCAGATTCAGACTTAATAAAGGATTTTACAAACTTAAATTGCCTGCATTTACATATTGCAAACATAAATACCATGTGTTCACCATAAACAGCCTAAAAACTTCATTTGACGTTAATGAAGAGAAAAATCTACTTATGATTTATTATAATATTCATTTATTATATTAATATTGTATTGTATTGTAAAAATGAAAAACGCACCCATATTTGCTCACCCTTTTTACAGATGGTGTCCTCACTGCGAGAAATAGAAGTGGATCAACGAAGAGATATTAAACCTAATAGATGAAAGACGAAAACTTAAGAACTGCAAGAATGAAGAAGACCTAAAGAAGTACAAAATGATATGAAGTTTTAAATATTTTTATAGGCCGTTTCTATTAAATTCCATTTCACATCATTATTTCATATCATTATAAATCTCCTCACGAGCATCTTCAAGATATTTTTCATTTACGTAAGGCAAAAGAAAAATATCTTGAAGATGCTTGTGAGGAGATTGATAGATACATACATACATACCAATCACGCCGTTCCCTTCCTGGGCAGGCAGAGTCACTAAGTTTCACTCTAAAATACATATTTGTACACCTAAATCTGCTTCAATAATTTCCTCCATATTGATCTATCCTTATAAACCTGATTTGCTTCATTTACCCCCATACACATAAAGTTCTGTATTACCAGGACTGTGACGACAGGTATCGGTCAAAGGCGTCCACGGTATCGCTCCGACCGACTGATGTCGGCTAGAGCGGGTAAGCGACACCGAGAGGTGTCATTATAGATACAGAATCCCGCCCTTGAAATGATAATTCTGTAGCTCGTTTAAAACCGCTTATATGCCGTCGATATACCACTTTTTAATTATTTATTGATATAATCATTGCCGGCCATCTCTCACAACGCATTATCATGTTCCTAAAAATGAACATTAATCCTCATGGACCTAAATATCTATTTTCTGCAATCGTACATACAAATCTCCCTTCCACGGGAGCCAAAAATGACGGACGCGCTAGCAGACGACGAAGTTGACCATACTTTCCTAATACAGAACTTTACATACACTGCTTCATACACGCCCTCCTGTTTTTAAGACTCCTCACATTCCTCCTCCTAAGAATTTCCTTAACCACATTCAACCACAACTTTCTCGACCTACCTCTACCTCTCGCACCACTCATTCAATTCACTCATTTATATCTGTTTCGTTATTTGACTCACATCCATTCTCTCAACATGGCCAAACCAACAAAGCACACTCCTTTCATATATGTCCATTACTGGAGCATCTAACCCACACTCATTTACCACTCACTCATTCCTGACCCTATCCATCATACTTTTGCCGCAAACACTCCTCAGATATCTGAGGGGATTGATAATGGTATGAAATGGAAGAGAATAGAAACAGCCTATAAAAAGATGAAAAACTTCTTTTGAGAAAGAATGAATGAAATGAAGATGAGAACTCGAGAAGGATTTTTAACCCTTAGGACGCTGGTAGACAAGGGAATCGCCAATAATCTAAATAGATAATTGGCTTTCCCGTGCAGCAAGTCAACGTTAACGGAACGTTGCTAGAACGTTAGTTCAGAACCCAGGGAATATTACGGAAACTAATCCCACGAACGATACTAATGGTTGCAATGTCGCCCGGCCCGAACTTTGCATAGACGTTCGCGCGGTTCGTGGAACGAACGAAACGTAAACTGATATGCGCATGCGCCTGGTTAGTAGAGAAATTATCGCCTGATGAAGTAAATACACGAAGACATAGATGCGTAAAGTCAATAAAATAATTAGACCACTTAAGCCACTAGAGAAGGAGAAAACTCACTGGTTTTAATACTTCGGCGGCACAATACCACCTTACACGAGCAAGAACTATTAGATATTGCGACGAGTCTCTTCCATGTTTATACTGGAGAATTTGAAATATTCTCGATTCCATTCGATCACTGCAACTGCTAGCGTAGAAACTCTGCACGCCTAAAAGATATTGTTTCACCAATGATAAGCTCTTTCGACGAGTCACGTCCGCATGTGTTCACGGAAGAGTTAAAAATATCCTTAATTCCGTACGGATACAGCCGTTGCTCACTAAGAACCACATCAAAGATTAAACGCCCCAGCTAGCACAAAGGAATATGCATTCCGATCATTTCATGATATTATACCAATCTACAACCGATATGCAAAACTGCTTCCCCACTTCCTTCGTCATCAGCAGGGAGCAGACATATTAGAGTATCAGAGTCATCACTGTCCGTCCTTGGCTCAGTAGGGTAACGGAAATTTTTCACTTTCCTTTTCCTCTTCCGTGCCCCCGTTAGGTTACTGGTGAAATACTATTCCAAATCAGTGTCTTCGCAGTCAGCCACTTGGATCTCTAATTGAGTGGCATCAAGCATGTCATCTGAGTAAAAAGAAAGTAAATAAGCACATATAATGTATGCATAGGGCAATGAAAAAGTGACATCGAGTCAATGCAGAGAATCCTACCAAATGTAGAGGTCATAAACTTTAACTTCAGCCTTTGCAATGAATTGCAGGGAGTGTGTTGTCTCCTAATCATGCGAACCACACTTGGAGCTGGAAATGACTCTGGTAGGTAAAGGTCATACGACATGCAACTAGAGTTAAATACCCAACTCTCAGGGATTGATTTTACAGTGGCTTCTGAAAATGCCCTGCCAAGACTGGTATATAAGGAACTTATCTTTTCAAACTGGAAGCACTGGAAGGGGCTCATTACAATCGTTGCCAAGGAAACTCGAACTTAAAGGTTGATCATTCAACGTAGAGAACCTGCAAGAGAAGGTCTCATACAAGAAAAGTAGTGGAAAAGTAGAAAAGAAGTACGTGTACGAATTAGCCCGGATTACCAAGAACTAGGAAAGGCGAAAAATACCGTTATGGGCGGATTATGTAAGTAATATCGCATCTATTATTTACTTTTAAGCTATGCAAAAATATTACTTCAATAATTCGTGCATATTTGTACGTAATTTATAGTACCATAGGAAAAACTTTATTTGTAAAGCATTATCAGGATGACAATTGTGCAACTAGCCATGGAAAAATTTCATATTCATACAGGATATCGAACCACTGAGCTATTTCTTACCGGTCCAACGCTCAGACATCTGTGCCACTCATATATTTTCTCTCTCGTGGCTAATTAGGTGAAATAGAAAAAACTATACACTTCAAATTAAGTGCATAAACCTGTGGATTGGCTCTTGAACCCGGTGGATTAATAGAATTAAGTAATTCGGGATACATAGAGACGAAAAATCGGAATAATCTTAGCGATTTGGAGAAATATGAAATGTTGAGTGATTAAGGTTATGAGCAAGAAGGTGAGAACAAACGGAAGGGCGTATTTTGGTGGATAAAAACTAAGGAAGGGAATAAAAGTGTAAAGGAACGGCAAAAAAAAGGTAGACACCTGCAGAGGAGTGAGGGTAATCGTTTCCGTGGTAAAGCTAGTAAAACTCTTGAGATTAAGTAGTTTGGCATATTTGTAGACAGTGAATGGTTATAAGATCTAGTGTTTCCTCAATCAATATTTCAACGTGCGTCGAGGAATATGTAATAACTTGTCGTCGCGATAGATAAGATGTCTTATATCTCTGTTATTTCATCAGTAACGGCGACATTTCAATCTGTATCGTGCTTTAAAAGTTTTAAGGTCACTAAGAGCATTAAATGAATATATTCATGGATTATATTTTGTTTTAAGTCGTCGTTATTGAAAATATAACGTCTTATTAGAAATTTTTCTGACTCCAGCTGTTACAAGGCTTACCATCGATGTGAAAAGTAGACTGTAGGTTGGAGGAGCCTTCGACAGGGGCTCGGGCACATAGACCTTGAGTGGTCCATTGAGCCACCCCCATTTTTTACCAGCCTGCCACATGCAGGCAGGGGACAAGAGCGCCACGGTGAAGGTATGAATGGTCACCCATCTAACCCTCGTCCGGGCCCAGCATTTCTTAACTACAGTGATCTTACGGGAAGTGGTATTTCAATTAGGCTAGGCCCTTGTCCCAATGTGAAAACTATGTGTATTAGATTAATTCAAAGGTGTATTTACAAGGACTTGGCGAATGTGCAACAGCCTATTGCATGTTATGTCCTGTTAATCAAATAAAATAAGACGTTTCACATGCTACCACGCCTGAGGACAAGAATAACCCAGGCTTCGTGGTAATTTCATACTAAACTAACGTTCTCCAAAAGGAAATATATTGCACCAAATGTCCTAATTCATCATCTTATGTACAGGCTCCTGCCTACGAGGTGGAGATGAGGAGAAAAAGGAGAAGAGAGCAAAACGAAGGAGGAAGACCCAGGTGTGCGAGGACATGAAGAACAAAGGAGAGGAGGGAAAAATCCCACCCATTGCCTGCCCATCGCCCGCCTCGACCCCTCCGTCTACTTCCCTCCCCACTCTAAATTACCAATATTCTTCCACTCCTCCACCTTCCTACCCACCCACCCCCGCTCTATCTGTGTCCACATCATCCATCCTCATCACTCCTCCCTGTTCACCTTCCTCTAAATTCTCACCGTCTAACCCCTCTCTTCACATCCCTTCCCGGCCCAGGACACCCTCCCTTCCATCCCCTGACCCAATCCCATTCCTCACCCAAGCCTTCATATCCCCACCTCCGTTCCCAATAATATACACTTTTAATCATGGTCGCAGAAAAATTTTCTTCTTTTGGCTCCGATTACTGCGTTATTATTCAAGTATCTGCTCTCCCCGGATTGAAGTAGTGACTTGCGACTCATTTTACTCAGATTTCTCAATACCAAGTGCCTACTGAAGGATTGTCAGGGAAGTACTTTTATTTCTTCCAACACAAATCGTGTAGCAAATTATTTCCGAAAACAGGGTACCCAATGACAGGAAAGTAACTAGATTTGCACCAATATATATAAAAGGAAGCATACATAACTCTGGAAATTACTGCCAAAATCCTCAACATCGCTATTATGCAAAATTCTTGAATTTTGTTAGCAATATTACCGGCGTAGGTAATATAATGACCTTCCTAAGATAATCGACACTTCTTATGGGACAGTCACCTCGGCTTCTTCAAAATTAGATACTACTAACCACAGCTAGCGCTCTGCCTTCATTACCTACGTCCTAAAATTAGGTAAATAGCAAATTGACGTGATATTTCTCGATTTCATAAAAGCATTCGGCTAAGTCTTAATAAAAAACTCACTCACTGATTGAAAACTTGCGAGGCAATGAAAAAATGATGAATTTTAAACGGGAATTATTCAGCAATCGCAAACAAATCTAGTTATTGAATTTATTGTCTCTATTTCGGTTAGAGTTACATCCGGTGTTCCACAAGAAAGAGAGATTTTCCCTCATCTCGATGTTTATCCATAGTTTATATGAATTACATAATTTATATCACGTGCTTAAGGTATCATAACATCATGACTCTTCGCACACTATAAGATCATCTACCAGGATATTAGAGAAGACGCCGACTAAGAATTTCTATCACCGGACCTAAACAGCAGTCATTCGTAGTCACAGGAGTGTGGGCTTGACCTAAATTTTGATAAATAGATCTAGGCACACTTCTTACGGAAGTCATCAACTCCACGAAATATCTACACTGTAGTTGGGATAAACATGAAGTCCTCAAATCAATTCATATGCCATGCGTTTACTTTAGCTTCAATATGTCGTGAAGAATACAGCATGTAAGGCAAAGCATTAAAGAAACTAGGAGATATCAAGCGTAGAAAAGGAAAGTCTTCGGATGATGATGTAAATTAGAGATGGCACTTTGTCTGGTGAAACCATATCTCGAATACACCACGAGCGCATGGGACCCTGGACAGAAATATTTAAAATAAAAAAGAAGATACAAAAAAATCTGGATGCTGCGTAAAAAATGCCACGAAAGAATATAAATTGTTCCTCAGCTTTTGAAGGGAATTGGTTTGGCGCCACCAGAGACTTGCGGGTTAAACGCCCGGCTAACGTTGTTCCAGAAATTCAGAGTACATCTGTTTAGAAGAATATCTCTTTGACGCCTCACTTCATTTGTAGGTCCGACGGAAACGAAAAAATAAGAGATATATAATGCCGAACAGCTAGATACAAAAATAAATTCTTTCCAGGCCTAATATATGACCAGGCATAATATATTTTTTTGAATAATGATATTCAAAACTTCTTAATAATTTTTATATAGAAAAAAACACTTAATATTGTTTATTTATAAAATAAATTTTGAGTCGGTTAATGTTATCCTAGTTATTTATTTAAATCACACAAGATTGATCTGATTTTTTATTCAGAAGAATTCAAATGTTTTTCAAATGCATAGGAAATCATAGCCTTTTACCAGTTCCTAATATTAAAATGTTTGAGTTATTTGCATAATGCTTTAGGACTGAATCATAATTATTTGATCCGTCGGCACCTAAATTTTGATAATTTTTTTTTTAAGCATAGGGTAATAGATAATCACTGTTACCTAAACCTGCCATACTTCTAGCACTCCTAACAATGAATTAAAGAGAAAACTTTCAGTTATGGCTCTGAGTCAGGAGACTTATCCAAACTTTCGTGTTAGATGACATCCTTTATCACTGAACAGAGATTTAAGTGTCATCCATTTTTTTCACTATTCTTTTAATAACTATGAAGACTGGCATTTCATTTTACCTGTCTTAAACTTGAAGTAGATTAGTAATTGAAACTCTTGGAGGTACTTATAATGACTGAGACTTAGAGCATGTAAAACAGAGAGTTGAATCGTATTTTCCTCCATGTCATTGAAAAAGACTTCAATTTAAGCTAAGGGCATAATTACAATCATGAAGTCATTTCTGCGTTCATAGGTTAAAAACTATATTTTGATGGTATATCTTTGGCTTAATCTAATGCATTCTCTTCCTATCCTGGAATGACTAGTCCCCTCTTGTATTTCCACAGAGGTATATAAAGAAATAATTAAAATTTTAAAACAGCAATCACATATCGGTCGAGAAAGGTTGAAATTCTTTTAAAATTTTTTCAAATATAGTATTCATATATATATATATATATATATATATTCTCCCCAATACACCCTGCCACATGCTTCTCATGGGCTCACTGTATAGTATTTAGATGAGAATGATGATCCATAGGCTTGTTTTTATGTTGTCTCCTTGACTGAATAATATGTCATCTTTGTCTTACATGTACAGTGCTCCCTCTTTGCTATACCAAATCTTTCATTTTGGCTTCCTTACGAAGAATATTTAACTTCTCTAGCCAATCTATAGACAATGCATGCCCCGGTTTTACATCTGTAAATCTATCTCTTCTAACTTTCATCGCGTGTTAGTCAGGGTTAAATAAAAAGGAGTATATTCTTTGATGCATATTGATTCTAGGAAGTATTTAAATTAACGAACGACTTACGCTAACGCATTTTCGACTGCCGACTGTTGCAGCGACCTAAATGTCAATATATTGAACATTGCACAACGAATTACTTACTTGCTTTATGATTTTGGAGTTAAGCGGTGCACCTTCAGGTTTAGTGTAACATTGATGGCATCATCGGACTCGTTAAAACAAGTTTGTGTCAGTTACATCACAAAATTATTTTAAAACATTCCCTTAAGCTACGAATCTTGATTATAAAGTAAAAATTTACTTTCCTTTCATCACCTCAATCAACTTAACGTATTTCACAATATGTTTTATTTAATTTGCGGGTTCATCTCTTTACTGTCTCTTCCCTGGCGGTGTATTAAAAAATCAAATTTATGCATAAAAATTTTATGTGTAAAAACTCCCATGCGGTCAAGGACTTATCCTATTCAATGGACAAGAAATAGAAATTATGATCCAGAAATGCTGATATCGAGATTTCATCAAAATTTTACCACGTGCATGCAACCCCTGCCATTCAGAACCTTCATTAAGGACCTATGAATCCAATGATGGCCTCCGAGAACATACGGCTTCATGCAGAACACGGAATATTACGACACAATTGAGAACATGATTACTCAATCAGATCTGAAAGGATTGCAAGCAATGGAGGAATTTATGATAAGCTGCTAGCACGGATATGAGAGGTTCAGATCTCCCAAGACTCAGCTGGAAGCAATACCTAGCAACAACTCTTCACCAGCCTGCAATGAATGTCCAAGTTGACTATATATTTATTGATAGTTTGGAAAAGTATTGGACAATGCTACTCATGGTGGATTCCATGAGTAGTTTGCAACCTGTAAGCTGAATGAAACTGTAAATATATTTTAATCAGATCTTAAAGCATTGCAAGCAATGGTTCATTACAGTCTGTTAGATGTCCAATGCCAAAAATGTTGCATCCCGTGTACACCGAATACAAATCAGAGATCCCTGTGTATTTCTCATACATATGAATAAAATGAGTAAGGTGACTTATGAAAACCTATAACTAGATTCTTAATGAGAACAGTATACTGGAATTATATTTACTCCACATTTTTTTATTCAACTAAGCTGTCTTCAGGAATGTCATTATCTCTAGTAATTTTAGACCTGTGGATTACCTTATGTTAAGTGGAATCTGAAAAATATTTGCCATTATAAACGATGGGACAGAGTAAGGAGTCAATGGTTAACGAAATAATTCCAAACAGGATTATTCGAAGAAATTACGCGTCTTGGATTACGAGAAGACAATCTCTGCAGCATGAAATCGCTAAACGTGGCAAGTGGCAACCCTTAGCTCAGCATAGGTCTGATGTTTGGTCACGTGTGAATGTTATTCAGGTAATTGTTGAATAAATGTAATGAATAAATGCATTGACTATCGAGTAATGAATTTTATTACAGATCATTCTATTAGTATCTAATTCTGTAGTACCTATGGTTTGATTATATTGTTGTTGTTGCCTTTACATAAGTAGGAAGCAATAGAGTTTGCCAGAAAAGACAAGTTGAGTTTTCTTCTTTTTAAATGCGCCCTCCATCACAATCATGTCTTCAATTTTTTCTCATAGTTTGACTATGGTTAGGTATTTTAGCAAATCAAATTAAAAGCTGCGCCTTTTTGCGCCGTTTTAAGTAACGGTAATTTAAGTAATTCATGTGAACTAAGGATGTAGAGAGCTAACTGGCTTTGTCACAAGGGTCAATTTAGCTCACTAGATATATTCTTAGAAATTACATATTTAATAGTTCGCTTAAAATTAGTTCCCTTAGTATAGTACTATATTTAGTTCGATAAGACAAGTGATGAGGTGCTGAGAAGGCTTTTTAAGAAGTCAAGAAGAGCCTGGTATGAATATCCGAGCTACCTATCTATGATCGCTGCAGGTCCGAATTGGGCGAGAGCATAGATCGTTTGATAATTGTGTATTTCCGAACCAATGCCATAAAAGAAAAATACATGTGCTTTCATTATACATGAATATAATTTATCTACCTGAGTTCAGCTCCGCATACATCCTTGCAAAAGAAAAAAATAATAATTATTCACCTCTAAATAGACTAAACGCCGTGGGTATGAGTTATCTGAGGAGTGTTTGCGGTAAGAGTTGGATGGATAGGGTCAGGAATGAGTGGGTAATTAATGAATGTGGGTTAGATGCTCCAGTAATGGTCATATATAAAAGGAGTGTGCTTCGTTGGTTTTACCATGATGAGGGAATAGATGAGAGTCGAATAACGAAACAGATATAAGAGTGAAGTGACTGGTGCGAGAGGTATTGGTAGGCCGAGAGAGTTGTGGTTGAGGAAATTCTTAGGAGGAGGAATATTAGGAGTCTTAAAAACAAAAGGGCGTGTATGAAGCTGTGTATGTGGGTAAATGAGGCAAAAGAAGTTGGCAAGGATAGGTCAGTATGGAAGAAATTATTGAAGCAGAGTCAGGCTAATTTTTGTGACTGTGCCTACCCCGGAAGGGAACGGCATGATTGGTATGTATGTATGTATGTAAATAAATACATAATATTACTCCAAATTCCTTATACCGATGGATGAAACTTATTTTAAACTACATATTTTGAAAGTACAAAGTCGGGAAATGTCTATCAAATACTATCCAAGAAATGGTTATCATTATGTTTGTCACAATTAAGTGCTTTATATCACAACAACAGGGTTCGCAGCTGCCTCAACAACAGGTTCTCGGTAGTCACTCATACCGTAAAACAATAAACTGCAAAGTGATTGCAACAATCATTAATTGCGTAGTATTAGCAATGAAATCGAAAAACTTACTAACGAGAATAGGGAACGCCCACATTTTTCCTCGAGGAAATTATAGCAATATTCTCAAGAGACTTATCCACGATAACGAGCATGTTAACCATAGATATTAGGTGCTCGGTAACTTGACCGAAATGACTCAGATATAAGTGAGAATGTTTACAAAAACTGCTTTATCGTATATATATTTATATTTTATTCAATAGGAGCATGGTCGACATAAGTGTTCATAACCAAACTCTTCGACAAAATGAGACAAAATATTTATATAATCTTCAATTTTAAGGCAATGCATCACGCTCACTTGAATGCCAGAGTTAGTCATGATTTCCAATCCCTGATTTTTTGCTGTTTGAGATAAATGTCATCAACTTGAAATTTTCGGAATAGAAAAATAGACCTCTGCCAAGGGAGGCCTGTTTCTTAAAATACAACAGTTTTATCTCAGTGGATAAATAAACCACTGTTGAATCTGTAAGCTATAGAGTATATTTTAACAAAAGTTATACAGTAGCAATTCGATAATACGAAGTTGGCGGGACCGAAAAATGGGCACTTCGTATTTTCGAGTTTCGTATTTTCGAACCTATTTAATAAATAGCGAAAAATATTTACCTCTCCCCTCCTGACTTCTCTGATCTTTGGAAATGTTTTATAGCAATTTATAGTCGTTATTCCGTAACAAATAATGCTTTTATATCATAAACTAAATGTCAAAAACGTTCGTGAATTAACTACCTATCACCTATTAGTTCCCTACGCAAATGATTTTTAGTTGGAGACCATTTTCTTTGCAAAATTTTCGTCCAGTTAAGAAGACTTAAGCAAGACTTAAGATAAAGCAAGCTCTGCATTTGTTTTAGACTCTAGCTTCCTTATTCTAGGGCTAATCAGGATGTGCAACTGGTATGGGTGTTTATAAGAGGCATTTGTCTCTAGCATCTACGCAGTTAAGATGGCAGCTGGCCCGACCGCGCTTCCAATAACCCATTCTTGATCGCTCAATCATCGGTAAAAATGAGCAAACGACCCAGCCCACTTAAAATCCCTTCGCAGGTAATTATTTGAGGTTTCTTTCACATTGCCTGCTGGATATACAAACTTGAGGAGAAATATTATTTCGATCCAATTACTAATAGCTTGACGACAAATTGGACGTGATCTGGACATTTTCTTTATCTTTATCATCTCGGAGTATACTAAGTTTCCGGTTCTAAATGGCGACATTTTTTGGACAGATGGTATATTTATGTGGAGGTAGTGGAGAATGATGCCGAAGAAAATACCTCCGCTTACAATGACGGCGCTTCACGAATCCAACTCTTATCGATGTTTTTAACATCTACGCAGTTACGACAGTAACTGGCCCGACTGTTCTTCCAATCGCCCTTTCCTTATCGCTCAATAATAGGTAAAAAGAGCAAATGACTCAGTCAATTAAAAAAATCCTTCCCTGGTTTTTTCCATATCGCCAGCAGGATATACGAACTTGGAAGAAATATTATTTCGTTCCAAGCCAAACGGTTTCTACACTCATTGAAGTTCGAGTAAGAAACATTAACTCATGACAAGTCCATTTTTTTATTTGATGATTCGTGCTTTTAGTTATATTCTGAAAAACATTTATCCAGTTAATGGTCAAGCGATTATTTTTCATCCTTCCCTGCCCAATCTCTTTGCGTCGTGGTGAAATGCTGAACGCCATTTTATCCAATGCCGTCCTTATGTGCCAACTTCAGTACGCTAAAACAAAGAAGCTAATGAAATATCTCGTATTTAAAAAGTGATATCCGAATCAAACAAACCCAAACAGACAAATATATGTTGAAATTAGGAAAAGTTTTCAAATTTTGCTGCACTGCTTGACAGAGCTGTATGCTGGTAAACACCTCCATATTCCATAAGGAATTCCATGTGTACTTGGGAAAGAATTTGGATGTACTTTTCAGAATTAATAGTTTCTTTTCAATGGAAGGAGGGCAGGAGGAGGAGAGAAGGATGGAGAAGGTGAATGGTGGTGTTTTGGACGCTGGATAATGGGTTTTGGTATTTCCACATGTTGACTGTTTCTCCCTGAGAGTTAAGGAGAGACAAACACTTGTGGGAGTACAACCATTGCAGTGTTCTCAATCCTGGAATTTCACACTGCATGGAGAAGGGGAGGACAGCGAAATTATGGAAAGAAATAGGGATTATGAGGAGCCTTGAGGATTGACACTTGATATACTAAATCTTTTTTCAGACCAACTCCCTGCTTCTCAATGTCCCTAGGGCACTCAGAGAAAAAGGACCTGTCTGTGAGGACCTGCACCAGGAAGCCACCTTCCCCACCCTTACTTTAATCACCCATGGAACCCCACCCAATACCCAGTCCCCACAGTACAACCATTCACCTCTATTTTGAATGAATGAATGAGTGAACCATATTCTGGAGGTATTATTATAAAAAAATATCATTTTTCTAGGGAATGTACCAGATCTGAATGATGTCAAGGCAGTTTTCTGAGCATCAACGATAATTTAGGGAGAATCAGGGGGAGTTCTCGAAATTTATCATCGCACTTTCCAAGCACACTTTTAACAAATCCCAATTTGCGATTAGCTTCACCAGTTATTTCCCGAATATGTTAACTCCACGAGAGATCATTAGTTAGTTTAACTACAAGCTTTTTTCCAGATTCTATAGTCTCGAATACGGAATGCTGTATTTAATAGGTATATTGAGAGTTTTTTCTTTTCCAGAAGTTTATTACAGCATATTTTTCAAATTTAATTCCAGCTGCCATGCATCACATGCTCGTTGTGTCGTTAAATTGCCTTGAGGTTCTTCGTTAACGCTTCCTTACCATTATCGCTACGGATTTTATTTATTTTTTAATTATTTCAACTACCCCGAAAACAGCACAATTGACCTTTAACATCTGGTGTATTAACAATGGACAAACACAAACACCTATGTCTTGAGTGGTGAAAGATCCACCCAGGCGGCACTCGAACCCGCGACCCTCGGATTGACAGGCGATGACTGTACCCTGTCGCCACCGGGGCCGATTTCCTTGTAAAATCATCAGCAAATAGTCGGAATTTACTGTCTACCACCTTATCTGGATCGTAAATATACAGAAGGAATAGAAGTGGACCTATGACATTTCATTATGGGAAATCCAAAGTAACTTTAACGCCAGTGGACATAGCACCGTCTAATACTACTCTCTGTACACGATCAGTTAGTAATTCTCTAATCCAGGAAATTACATCGTCGTCCAAGCCGTAAAATTTTAGTTTAATTAATAATTTTCTGTGGGCCACTTAATCAAACGCTTTTTTAAAGCTAAGAAAAATCGCGTCTACTGAAACGTCATCTTAACTGAAGACTAAAATTTCGTGGGCAAACAGTGGCAAATATGGTTCGCAGGATCATCCTTTCCATAAATCATTGTTGGGCTTGTATCAGCGAGTTCTGCGTATCTAGATGTTTCACGACTGGGCTTACAATTATATGTTCAAGGATCTTGCATGAGATGGATGTTAGCGATATCGGTCCGAGATTCGATGGCTGTTCCTTATCACCACTATTAAATATGGGCGTTACATTTTCAATTTTCCAGTCTTTGGGTATTACGTGTTCCTTGATTCATTTTCTAAATATCATCTGCAAGTTGCGGGCCATATCTCAAGATAGTTCTGTATACACGCGAGAAGGAATTCCTTCAGGACCGGGTGACTTATTTGGACTGAACGATTATAACATATGTTCTATTCCGCAAGCATAAATATCAACAGGTGGCATCGTTTGAAGGTAACGATCGTTAAGCGTCACAAATGAATTCTGAGAAACTTGGTGAACACGCTTTGTAAGTAGGAGTTTCATAAGTTAGCTAGTTGAAGCTGTTTCGCAGAACTTTTGGGTTGTCCCGTACTATTTTACAAGTGTTTTTCTCTTGAAATCTACGAAGTCATTCCTGGACTCTTCCTTTCTGGCGGCTTTAAATAACTTATATTTTTCAATAATTAACTCGCGATCATCAGCGGATAAATCTGCACGGATTTTTTTCATCTTGGCGTAGCATGCTCTCTGTCGCCTCAACGATTTTTTCACTTCCATCTTCGTTCACTGCTCTCTTTTTTTACTTTACTTGGGATATAATTTTTAATTCCTGAATGTACCATCGAAAGAAAAGCTTTCCAAGTACCCTCCGCGTCTAACTTAATCAATGATTCTTGGAAGGCGGTAAAGGAGCGTTTTAGATAAAGTTTGAACCCTTCGAAATAACCTCCTTGAAAAATGAAAAATATTCTTGTTCTTATAAAAGTTTTTATAGACATGTAAGGAAAACGTAGCTCTAACTGCCCTATGGACACTAATTCTCTTGACAGTGTTCATCTTTATCACTTGATGTGGTATAATTGAAATCTGGTTGTCGAGTGAAACTTTTGATAGCGAGATATTTCAAAAATCTTATGCAATATATAGAAAAGAACAATTAGCGAGAGCAGGAGGAGGTGTGCTTACAGCTGTGCAAGATGAGATCGTATTTAGAGCCGAAATATTTCCAGAAAATGATGTAGAAAGTCGGTGGTGTACCATCAAGTGCTCGTCGAGAAGAATTTTTATTACCGCATTTTACAGGCCACCCAATTTAAGATGAAACACAGTTTTGCAGTTAGAAATGCAGGTGAAGCATTACATCAATCAAAATAACGAATGTAATATATTTATCGGAGGTGCTTTCAACGTTCCCTCTATAGAGTTGAAGACGTATAGTTTCAAAAATGGTGGAAAAGATAAGGAGTTGTGCGACACTCATCTCTATACTTTTACATCAAACTCATTGCATCAATTAGTAACAACAGCCACGAGAGGATAGAATGTTTTTGATCTTTTGGTGACAAACATACCTGAAAGCGTCCTTGATGTGAAAACAGTGAACGGACTTAGTATGTGTTTGCACTTACTGCTTAATGGTCACTAATTCCGTTCACATACTGACATAAGGGTAGCCACAAAAAGACAAGTGTACTTTTACCACAAGGCGGATTTTGATTGCTTAAAACAGGAACTGTCGACCTCTTATAATAGGTTTAGCAATCTATGCCAAAACCATACTACAAACGACGCATGGAATACTTTTCGTAACATCACGCGACTAGCCATTAATAACGCAATACCAAGTGAATTGAAAAAAGTCAATACGGAACCTAGGTGGTATAATGCAGACGCCCGAAAATCTCTCAAGTGACAAAGAAACTTGCACGCGATAATGAAGGATCCATTTCCCATCCTTCCTCCACCATTTTCACATTGCATCTAAATGTGGGGTCGCATCGTTTGAGGGGGTCGAAAAATGCATGCTTCTCGCATTTTCCTCATAATGAACGCCCAAATACGATCGTACTTACTATGGGTTTGAGATTTGGGCTCCGTGCAGCCCTTTCCATCTGTGTAACATCGTTTGTCTAGAACCATTTCCTAGAAATTTGTGAACTCGCAAATATTCCTAGTTACGGACGAAAAATGAATATTGATAAACGTTTGAATTTACATTGGTCTCATTAAAGCCGAAAATTTGACAACTTCCGTTTAAAGGCAATGAGAAATGGGATTTTTTTCATTTAACCACCAAATAAAAGTTCAGTGGGTGAAAGTCGAAGGCGTAACACCTATGCGGGCAATTATTCTACAGATATATTTGCCTTAAACAAACCTACTAATCTATTGCCTCTTCTGAGAGAAGTATGAGCCATACTTTAAGGCTAAAAACACCTTTTTAACTCCAAGAATTTACGGAGAGGCTGTAATAAACATTTGAAAAAAATATCTGCTTGCGCTGTTTACTCTGCTTGACCGTCTATCGACGCTCGTCTCGATGAAATAGTCATCATTATACCTTTGCAAAGTTCCGGGTGGTGGTGGTCGGGGTGGTTTGTTGTTGTGAATGACGCAGAGGTTTCAAATACTTTCTGCGCGAGAAAGAGAAGGCTAATCGCGCTTCAAAAAATGAGGAGGTAACCGTCGGATACTTCAGAGGGGGTGAAAGAAGTCAAATACCACATCTTTCGAGTAGGTTAAACGACTGGCGTAAGAAATATGATCTTTGTCAGATAAGGTATCTCCCACAACATAAGGGGAAAATAAGCTGTTATTAAAGGCATACTACGTCGTAAATCGATATCATGCGCCCTTCATACATTCCAGGTTCGAATGGATTAGTATTGGCGGAGATTTGTATCGACACAGAGAAACCTTTTGGGATCCTCAAGAGTCTCACAAGATTACCCGTTGCTTTAATTTAGTAATATCAGCTGGCCTCAAAACCCATGCACGATAGGAACTCTTTGTGTTTGATTGGAATGGTATGGGCTGATGAGGTGAAATCCGAGGACTACTGCTCTCTGTTTGAATGCCAATGTGAGTAGTATGCTTTTTCCATTCCTTGTAGTTCCAGTAAACGTTCGCAGTCGATATCACCACGTATTGTAAAAGTAATTTAGTTCACAGTAACGCATACGGACGCAAATAAATACACCGAAAGGATACAAATCTTCATCTGAAATTTTCCTTGAAATAAGATAGCTCGGTAGTTGTAAATGGATGACATACCTGAATCGCGATCATGATTCTTCAAAATTATTGTTCAATTACGCACGTGATCCTAAAACGTAATCTGCGTCAAGAAGTATTAGGTGCTTCATGACAATTAAGAGCGCTCTCAAGACTTTGAGCATTGCCCTTCCAATGTAGCTTCCCTTAAGGATGACGATAACGACCACGAGAAGGAAAGAACCGTGATCGCACCCCTGGCCGAGACATTTTTGAGATTTGAATTCGAATCTTGGTCAAGTATAATGATTTTTATAATCACCCCGTGCCACAAAACCTAGTTGTGGCTTGGTCGGTATTTCGTAGATGTAGATTTGTAGCCAGAAAATCAAGAAAAGTATCTCCTCTGTTAAGTGCCGTAGCAATCTGGAGTAGTGCGTTTAATGAGAAGGTGTACAGAAGGGACTCACATATGTCTTTATATCTCCCCCGGGTAGTAAACGGTAGGTCTAACAATCTATAAAGAGAACATTGAAATCTCCATTTATTATTAAATTTCTTTCGGGATTCCTGGATGTGATGCTATTTATCTGCATTTCTAGTTCTAACTTTTTATGGAAGTCAGTATAAGGTGACTTGTAGTACGAGTACACGAATATTGTTTTGTATTTAGGGCATTAAATTGAAAACTATACAGATATAAGGCTGGTCTCTGGAACAAATTCTGCTTGGCTGACGATTGTATTTTTTTACAAACACAAGTAATCTGCCGCAGGATCGGTTAATTTATCTTTTTAATAACGATTTTGGGAAATTCACTATCTGAAATATCGTTCGTCAGCCTACTTTACATTGACTAACACGTACATTAACTTCTGTCTGTCTCTCAACAACGGTAGAAAACGGAGTATTCAACGTTTTACCATTACGTCCTCATAAAATTATTAATATTTATTTCACAACTCCTACGTAAAACATGGAAACTACCTTTTAAAAGTTAAGGCCGTTTGTTTTTTATGTACATGTGAAAATACATGTACATCTACATATTACCCTGCAAACCACCATAAGGGTGTTTGGCAGGAGGTGAATTATCACCTATATGAATTGCAGTGAAGAAAATAACTTCCTCCAACAAGTACCACATTACCAGTGTACTACAAATGCTACAGAAACTACTGAAATAATCCATTATGTTACTACCAGAACATGACACAAGAGCCATACTGGGAACATGCAAATCATGGGGTTATCACTACTCGGCAGATTTAGAGTCATGTGTTAGGTTAAAAGCATGGATATTAACCTTTGAGGTCATAGTTATTTGCTCTTGACGTACGCACTGAAGACACTGAAACTTTTAGTTCTCGATCTCCAGTTAAATGCGTCAAGTGCTCGCTTGATATGCGTGGCAAAACTCGTACCATGTTTATATCTATCGCTCAATGCCGATAACAATCAAGGAAGACACATAATAAGTGTTCTACGTACGAAAGTGGATAATGTTTCTTGCACAGCTTCGATGGAAAACGTGGAAGGAAGGTGAACTACAACACATATCAGTTTTTCATTGATGGACGCGCAACAGACACGTGAAGCGTCTCATTTATTTGGCTCAATTCACATAAATAACCAAAAAGTGACCTATTATATGTTATATGCACGCACATGTTAGTATTTATTGCACAATTCCTATGGAAAATATGGAAGGTACCTGTTAGAAGTCGCAGTCACTTGATCTGGATATGCGCGCAAAAACACAGTCACTGTTTTACATATGTCTCTGCATGCCGATAAAAAACAAGGAAGTGTGAATATTTTTTTGACTACTACATTGAAAGACGTGAAAGTTAGCCTTTAGAAGTTACAGTCGTTTGCTATTGATGAACGCGCAATAGATGCGTGAAACGTCTTATATCGGTCGCTGAATCCCGAAAACAAATAAGGAAGAAATCTAGAAAATGTTGTCTTACTAGAAATTTGATATTTTCTTGAAAAAATCCGATTTAGTAAAACTAGTAAAAATTATAGCCTTTTGTTATTTCCCTAAAAACATGTCGGAAATGTCCTGCGAAATTGCCTCCATTATGGATGCAAATAGCTTTGAGCTAATGCTTGTCGTAAATGTATTCTCTTTTAATTTCCCTATATCAATACGAAAATGCCCGTCCATATTGAGTGAAATATTGCATAAGTTTCAATTTTCTCCCTGGAGGAGCAATCTTAACCCATTCAGTATTCGATGTGAAGAAGTGCATGCTTGTTTTGGTGAGGATATGAAACTTATTTGATTGAGCAGGGATTGACGTAATTGTCTCTTAAAAGAGTGCATATTTAACCTTTACTTAAGATGATAGAACATCGAAACTTGGACTAGAAATATCAGAGGGGTGGGGAATATTTGGTGGATATTCACAAATAGCTCATTTACATATTTTTGCAAATATTCCATCAGCAAGTACAACGAAGTTTTTCAAGGTTTATCGATGTGGTGAACCACAATTTTGACGTAAAAGGCTTAAAATGACTGAGTTTACCATCGAAATTTCAATAATCCTTCATAATACTCCCTGTTCAAAATTAGTCGTTATATACTATACAAAAGATAAAATAATACCGGTTCATGATTTTACAAGTATTTTCTAGAGGTACTAAAAGTTTCAAGCCGATTTAAGCCAAGCTAATTCAATGATGTGCTGAGTAATTTTTATCTCAAATACTTACAACTCTCACATCTGAAAAAAGTTTAGGATTGGCCAACTGAAATTATTAAACAGAATGCCGACACTCCATTAAAATTATTAAATATACTAATGTGTAATTATAAACCCCACCTCAGAATACATAACGCTGTAGATGGAACTACGATATTATAAATCGCATCACTGAAACGAGACGAATATCATCGTAACGTGTCTCGGTGACGAATAAGATCGTATTATTATGGCTTATCCCCCTTGCACCGAAATAAATGTCACGTATGGATTCTCACCGAGCGTTCAAGAGAAGAGTCAGCAGGGTCAGCATCGCAGTGCCATGTGGGTCGCTGACGGCTCGACCGATGTGTGAAAATCTGTCTTCGAGTGTCTAGCACGTAAAGTGGTTTTTGTCAGCGAAGGGTGTAGTTCGTCATGTGGACTGTGTTTAATCGATCCGCATATTTAACATTCGATTGTAAAACTTTACAGAAGTAGTTGTTTGTTGCAGGAAGATTCTGTGGTGTCCCTAAAAGTATACTCAAGCAGAAAATAACAATTAAAATCAAGGCGATAACGAAAAACCATGATGAGGGTGGTCGTTTTAGCACTTCATCAGGTTAGTACGGTTAGTTACAGTCTACCATATCGAAAATAACTAAACAGAAAGAGCGTCTGAGAAAAATTAAAGTGTCCGACCAATACAATACAAAGGAAGAAAGACTATTTTCGAAAAGGAGAGATTCCTGTTTTAATGCATTAGAAAGACGGGGTTGAGGGTTCACACTCTTCCTGGACCAACTTATGTGAGAAAGCCAAGCAAATATTTGACTATCTAAGGACTCAGGGAACTCGGACAAGTTGTGCCCGCTACGAAGACTTCAAAGCGAGCAAAGGTTGATTTGATCGCTTCGGAGGAACTACGAGCATTGAATGTATAATAAGGGACGGCACTGCTGCTGGAGCAGATAGAGAAGCCGCAGAAAAACATTTTAGGCACTTTATGAACTCATAGAAAACAAAGGTTACTGCTCACAGCTGGTGTTTAATGTAGATGAGACGACCCTATTATGGATAAAAATGCCCGAGAGGACTAATATCACAAAGGAAGATAATTTCTTGCCTGGTCATAGGCCCACGAAAGATAGGTTTACGCTTTTGTTGGGAGCTAATGCTTCAGGTGACTTTAAAATGCGGCCTATGTTCGTCTATCACACAGAAAATCCTAGAATCTTCAAGAAATATGAAGTTGACAAGTCTAACCTGAGTGTCTTTTGGCGTTGCAATAGGAAACCTTGGGCGACACGCCCAATATTTAACGAGTGGGTGCTAACGGAGTTCTGCCCCTCACTCGATATTTACCTCGAGAGAATCCAATTGCCACTAAAAGTGATATTGGTGTTGGACAATGCCCCAGGCCACGATCAAATGCCGCCGCATCCTTCGAGGCGGAATTCGGCTTCATTGAAGTGCAATTCTTCCCTCCCAATAACACTTATTTGCTCTAACCAATGGATTAGAAAGTTATTGCAAAGTAAAAAAAAATTATTACAAAAAAGGTTGTTTGCCAAGTATTTCGACGAGACCAACAGTCACGATTGTATCTCACAGAAATATTTCCGAAAACCTCAGTATTATAGATAGTATTTGGTTAATCGTGGAGTCTCGGAATGAATATTCCACCAGATACCTCAATTCTGCTTGGATAAAAATTTAGCCGAAAGTTATTCACGATTAATCAGGGTTTGATGAAGATCACGCAATAGACGAAGAATCCATTCATGTGGATGACCTGGAGAGTGAGCTGGTAATAGAAGAGCTCCAAGAATCGAAGAAAATAGCTGAAGGAAAAAACTGCAAGCGGCACGATAACGACGATGGAAATAATGTGATTTTTGAGGACATTGCATAATTACTCGTTGCCTGGGGCACGGTTGAAAGGATTGCATAGAAATATCCTGGCATAGAAAGGGCTGAACTTTTATCGTACAACTATAACGATGAAGTGTTTAGACACTGAAAAACACTTCCTAGAGAGAGATACGACCTTACATCAATTTTTTAAGTAACCATTGTAATTGTTTCATATTTATTGGCTACTTGATAGTTATTGAAACAGAGGTCAAAATTATTGCCCTTTGAAAGTTCAACTTATGCTCGGCAATGCTTCCACTAAAATAGTTTTGTCCTCATTGTTCTTAATGCGTATTACACGTTAACCTACTTGGTAAACGGATACCTTCCAGAAGGCTGTTGGTCCCTGAAGTAAACAACAAGCCCCAAAAAACTCTTCCAGCCCTGATGAGTCAGTCCAGCTGTTCCGAGGAAAGCATTTTGAGTGAGTTTTCACCTTCGCTTTTCAGTCTATTGTAATTTGCTATTAAATCACTGAGGGACGTCCTTGACGGGACGAAGATATCAGAGCTGCCGGCTTAGCGCAAGGAGAAGTAAGATCGTTAGAAGCAATACACTTGCTGGAGATGACGACGATGGGCTAGCTAGACGTGTCAGCTGCTCCGAAAAGTGCTGCGAGTAAAAAGACTCCCCTTGGATGCCATCGAGATTCATGTTCGGCTTTCTACCTCCACGGGAATACAAAGAGAGCGACATTTAAACAGCTGGCACTGCGTAAGGATAATGAATGTCTGTGAACCCGAGGACAGCTGAGCGATGTGGCGATATGCTAGAATATATTATTATTCACGGATAGGTTACTGACAATTCCTTCACCTGTCGTCAATGCTATCAAAGCTATTTATCTCTCATAATTAGCCTATGTCCACCATGACTTATAACTCGTATATAATTTCAATAATTTCACAACGCCACTTTATACCTTTAAGCTCGTTTGTTTGCGTATCGTGCAGGTGATTGCGACGTAGAGATGATGGCTCGAGGACAAAATGAAGACGCCTGTGTACCGATGCCGAGATTTTGCAAAGGTATACTAAATCAAAGCCCACCTTCTCTAATCGTAGGTGAAAAATGCGATGGTATATAAATTCGCTGAGATGGTGTCGCTTTTAGACGGCGAATACGGGAATGAAGTGGTACATCTTGCGGAGTAATGCAAGGAAAATCGATGTGCAGTCAATATGCATATTTGAATTAAAGTCGAAGTGTTAGTTACATAACATTAAAATCATTACAGAAAATTTAGAACCTGTACTAGATGGAGTACGAGTGAACACATTACCACTGATGTAATAGAAACGATCCCGCGGCCGCTAGAATGCTGGTCCACTTAACGATGGAATTCAATTAACGAATGGTCCCGTGGAACCGGTTAATATCGTAAATCAGGGGTGTACTGTACTACATTTATTATGCGGGATAGCTATACGGTCTGGGGTAAATTCACGTTTTACGATCCTAGTCCATTGTGCGAATGTCCACATGATGGCTCCTCAAACATTTAGATATCTTTCTGGCTAGTGGTAGATATGAAAAAAATTAGGTTTTAACTGTTTAAGAAACTTAAGCCATGAACGCTAGACACGATGTGATGCGACGGTGACGGGGGTCATTGTTGCATCAAGTATGTCGTTCGGGTCGTGTATTAAAATAGAGAGGGAAAAGAAAGACGAGGTCTTTTTGCTCTGCACAGCATAAATCACACATGCTGTGCTTTTTCATTACTCTTTTTATTATTTATATACAATATCCCATTTATGCGTTGAGAATTGACTAATGTGAAAGCAGATTTTGTACGAAATGAATGCTGTTACTTTTTCTACGTACATAAGTGTCATAAGCTATGAGTCAGGCTTTGACAGGCGTCTCTGCGTAGAAATCTTTAATGTACACATTCATATGTACATAATGTACATAATGCAGACAAAGAAGGGGACAGAATGCGGAGAAATACTATGTATTTCTACCGCAGAATATTAATCATACAACGAGTTTAACCATTTCATTCTGTACCTCACGTCATACAAATTAAAGTTTTGGAAGCGTCCAGAGGAGTTGTTTTTATTATGGTTAACAATAGCCTTCAGCTAATACTGGCTGTAAATGTATACACTTTTATTATGCTATATTATAAAGAAAATGCTTTTCTTTATCGACCAAACCATTGAATAAGTTTCTTCACATTTCAGCGATATTATACCATTCAGTATTTTACGTGTAGCAGTGTATCATTATTTGATATGAATAAGAAAATAATTTGAGTGAATAAGTATTCTTGCGATTGTCTCTTAAAATAGTGCATACTTAACCTTTGCTAAAGATTATAGAACATCGAACCTAGGAATGGAAATATATTAGGAGATAGAAATACAAGGTGTACCTGAGTAAAAATCATTTTCGTATTCCGCAATAATTCCATCAGCAAATATAATTCCAAAGCTTATCGATTCAGGAGTCATTAATTTTGACTTAAAACGAAAGTCATAAAATCTTAGTAATAAACATCCAAAGTTTAAAATGTATGAAAAGCGTATTACGGAGAATAATTTGGAGAAGGAGTGATTGTCATAACTGAAACTATAACCATGGCTGTAGAAGGAAGAATACATGATAATGCGACGGTATGCTGCGGAAATTAATTATCAAATACTTCAAACCCACTTTAGAGAAAATATTTGTATCGGCTGACTCAAATTAGTGAACAGCATCGCGAAAATCCATTCCATTTATATAATATCCTAATAAGTAGGATCATGGCCTCCTCTGAGTGATTGAAAATGCAGCAGGAGAAAATGGTGGTTTCATAAATTTAGGATGTGGAGAAATTTAATATTTCCAAAATCACGGACTTTACTATTATCCGAAAAACAAATATTACTATCTTTATCATTTGCTTGCCTAATCGGGTAGATGAGATTACGTTCAAATTAGATTGAAGTCATCCAAGCTCTTATAAAACCATAAGTTGAAAAGGGCTATAAAGAGAGGTATTGCGCTGAATGGAA
This sequence comes from Ceriagrion tenellum, assembly GCA_963169105.1. Taxonomy (NCBI): domain Eukaryota; kingdom Metazoa; phylum Arthropoda; class Insecta; order Odonata; family Coenagrionidae; genus Ceriagrion; species Ceriagrion tenellum. The sequence continues at coordinate 130,704,765 of OY720637.1, forward strand.
TAAACATGGAGAAAATTAAGAAGCACCTACAAAAGAAAGCACTAGAACCCTAAAAATGTAAACCGTTATATCAAGTTATCCATAATATTCATTTAAAATAAAACAGTTACAGATGTCGACTGCTATCGGTCTCATGGATTGGGAAATATTACATAGTGACTTTCGATAATTTAATTAGCTGTTCGTTTATTATAAAAGTCCTGTCCGAGAAAAATGCGATGGATGTCAAGAACTAATTAATGCACTCCTTTGAAATACTTAAATCGTAGTGATAATACGTTCCGAAATCAATATTCGATAACTGCACCGATATATCCTATTATGAGATTACTACAGTAAGGAGTTTCACGTTCGGCAAAAAGCAAAGGCAGACGAATTCGTATTTAGTTATACCTGGCGCGAAAAAAAGAAACATCGTTTAGAAATTAAAATAAACTGTTAAACAAGATGAACAATGAATAAGAAAACCACAGCGGTTATTATGTGGATCGTTGGCCAAAGCCGAGCTACGGCGGGTTCGCGTGTGAGTGTTCCTACCTACCGACCTATCCCCACCCCCCAACCTCGTGTACCTATTTGGACCGCTTTCCCGCAGGAGAGCGGAGAACAACCCTCTCTGCCCCAGCGTGTGAGAACCAAGGTCTCAGTTAGCTTGGCCACGCCATTGTCTGTGTGGGACGGGGTTCTGATTTGGTCCCTGGCCAGCCTAAGAGTGCAAAGGCTGTGCAATGGCCAGGGGTGTAAAGTGGGACCCTTAGCCAGGCCAACGAGTGCGTCGGGGGCGGCTAAGGGATCTTTCGTGTACCAGCCGAAGTCTTCTCGACCCCCGGTCCCCAGACCGGAAGCCATTCTCTCCAGGCCGGAACCGCGGACCTTGATTCCCCGGGCGGGGAGGTCCCTTCGGGAAATTGGGTGCGTAAGATAGGCTACCGTTGGTCGGGCCGCTCAAACGTTCCAAATCCCTGTCCCTATCACGTCGTCGATGAACCTGAAAAGAACTGTCATCACGTCGGTGTACTATCAGCTTCTGACGGTCGCATCGAAATTGCCGCCCTTATATAGGTAGATAGATGACGTCACTGGGCTGCGAGTGGGGGCGGAGGTTTGGGGGGGGGGGGGTGTTGGGGACTTGATCCAGTATCGACCAATCAGGGAGGGGCGTTTCCAAAACTTCCTTATATGGTGATCTTCCTCATCGCTAGCCACTAAAGGCCTCTTCCCGCGCTACTATTATTAATTAGTTAGGATTTAATTTACAAATTATTATTACTTTTATCTATAATTAAATGCCCTGTGATCGTCACTTCAGTTTTTAAAACTGTAATTGCAAATAGTTCGATCTACATTTCTATGACTGGCGATTTAGGTATTTTCATCTGTTAATGACATATTTAGATAGTAGAATCAAGTGTTGAGTGTAATTACGTTTTTTTCTGATTATCAACTTAATTTCTTTCCATTTTCTGGCATAACAATAATTTTAAATTCGTTGCGCACATATTTATGTTCTTTTCTTCTAAATGAATAGTCCCGGTTCGTTTAGAGACAGTCTTTGACAAAGTGGATTGTGCACGGGTTTAAGTGCTTGTATATTTTGTTGATCACCACATAAATTTAGCATGTATTCTTCGATACATCTACTAAATACCGTTCAAGCCAAGCCACTACGATTTGTAGAACGGGATGATTCACAACAGGCATTCAGCTTTCATTCCAGCTGAAATAAGAGCCTTGCATCCTCCACCAGCCACTAAGTGCAGGCCGTAAGCATGCCATAAGTAGTCACGATAACAGTGGGCGATCAGGCCAGAAACTAGGAGAGAAGTACGTAGACGAACGTGTCGTCCAATCAGGGAGGGGCGTTTCCAAAACTTCCTTATATGGTGATCTTCCTCATCGCTAGCTACTATAGGCTTCTTCCCGCGGAACTAATTATTAATTAGTTAGCATTTAATTCACAAATTATTATTACGTTTATCTAGAATTAAATGCCCTGTGATCGCTACTTTTGTTTTTAAAACTGTAATTGCAAATAATTCGATCTACATTTTTATCACTCTTGATTACGGTATTTTCATCTGTCAATGAAGGGATAATTTAGTAGTCTTCGGTCATGGATATGGCTTTGTAAGCCGTCCTTAACTAGTTTTGTCTCGTAGTACAAAATAAAACAGAAATCACCAACTCAGATTTTGTTTAAACTTCTGAAAAATACTCTTTTGAATCATATTTACTGGAAAATGATGAACTCGTTATAATGAGGCAGCCAACATCAAGCGTAACTCCTCTGACATTATGATCTACAGTCGTCTCACGTCTTGGCTAATGACTACAAAATTATTGATAAAAATTGATGGTATCAAGAAAGTTTTGACTGTCTCAGGTATTCATAGGTTTATTTCAAAAAAATATTTATCGACTTCGATATGGTATTGGAAATATAAGCTTATTTTAAAACTGGAGCTATCAAAAGAACTAAAATAGGAAGAAAGTTTTCAGGTACCTATGTGATTCTATTTTGGGGTTGCTCAATAAATCCAAAACCCGTTACTCTTTACTATTGTTTGGAAGTATAATGCATTCCGCCATCAGAGTCTTCGTTAGTTATATCATAGCAATTGTAGTAAAGTATCATATTATTATGCGTAGCGCTCTCCTAGTTTCCGTTCCTACCGCGTTTTTTAAATCCTGACTACTTTTGGTATGCGCCTAGCAGTCGGGAAAAAGAGCATGGCTAGAATTTTAAATGGCATGATGTATGTATTCATCTATAATTTGTAAGGGTTAGATATATAGCGTGGAATCACCCCATACCACACATCCTAATGCTATCTTGCACGTATTTCGTAGATGTATAGAGGGGTGATGATTTTTGTTGCATCCAAAAATATGCCATCAGACCAAAAAAAGGGTAAAATATAAAGGCGTGTACGAATACATAACTATTAGCCAGAACTCCTGTATAATGGAGGATAAAATTTACGCTTAAAACCAAGATTTGTGTCGGTATATAAGTACCTGTTATTAGTGCAATTTTGCAATGATATTGCAATACATTGGCGAAGGAATAAGTGTGAGAGCTTAGTATATGATGCCAAAAACGTACGACCATACACAGAAACTCAAGTGCTCTCTTCGACATAAGAATCTCGACCAAAATCGTGTTTGTTTCAGTTAATGCTACATGAGAAACGTAATTGTACCTTTCGTAAAAGCTTTTTTTCTCCGCCCCACAGAAGAAAATTTCATAGAAACATGCCAACCAGTCTTAAATATTTCTCGGTTTTATATGTAATGCGTCACGTTGGTCGACGGACCCCACATTCATAAAATATTAGCGAATTACACCCAGTAGCTTTTATGTAATAATGAATTTACATCGTCAATTGTAAATATATTACGCAAAGTACCAAATTGCGCATCTAAATTACATGGTACTTACCCAAAAAGATTTTTAACTTGACTTATTGAATCCCATCCGTCCAATCGACAGCTCTCAAATTCACACCAAAATGCACTTAACCACTACAATGAGACAAGGTCCAACTCTGGATTTAAAACACTTTCACTACGTAAATGCTGGAAACTAATATCACCAACTAAAGCATTTTAAACCACGCAAGAATTATTTTCAGACACCATCTTGATGTCTCAAGATGGGTATTTTAATCCAACTGTCTACACCCTATTCATCACAAAAGACAGCAATCACTTACAAACACTTCACAAGATGAAACTTTTTTAACCTCAAATCCATAGATATTTCCTGGGTATAACACTGTTAACTTTAGTCAACACTCAACGCCGGGAAGATGAAACTCCATTGGAACACACTTCATATGATGCAATAGAGATCAATTAAACTTTTTGAAGAACAAATATTCACTTCCCATGTTCTAATTAGGCTAATATTCTACCACTCATGTGCAATTAGCGTGCCACAAATAGGGAAACATGAAACTTCATGGAAAGACACAGAGTTTAAGGTATCTGACATAACAAAGAAATCGTATTCCACAACAGAGTGATGACTAAAAACTAGGTTAACATGTAGGAAGACTTGGGTAAACTGAACTAAGTTGATGGATTTCCTCCCAAACACCATTACGTCATTCCTCAGCTATGTATTCGCCATCGACCTTCACAACCATTCCGGTCGGTCAAATGCAACTACCTCACTTATAATGACCTCAGCTAGACTTAAAATTTCCCTGGGAAATGTAGACATTTATATTTCTGCTGAAAATTGCTTTAATACGCATGTACTCGAAGACGGATTTTGCACAGATGAGAATGAACATTAGGTTTGTACCGGCCGAAAGGAAACGTGACTGCCAGACAGTTTCAAGGTACCCATATTAATATCATAATAATGAGATATACTTCTCAAAAATGTTACAATAAAATACAGGCTTTTCACAAAAGTATTTGCATCTGTATATTATTAGCACATTATAGCACGAGAAGATGTGCAGTTTTGTGCATAATCCAAAGCATAGTATATTTTCGGCAAATACAGTGTGCGATTTTTAAATCAATGAAGTGTTTTTCAAATGAGAAATTGTTGGTATGAACCACTTCAGGTTACAACAAAAATCTGACTAATATCCAGTCACAAAAGTAATCAAACTCATCCAAAAATTGAAGTACTTGGCGGCAAAATATAATTCTAATTTATGAATATTAAATGTCTAATTTCTTATTCTTACAGCTATATTTCCTAGAAAGGTCCGCAAACTGAAAAGTTGAGATTGCAATTATTTTAACGCAATGTGCCCTTAGTAACTGAAAACTTAATATTTATGCAGATAAATATTCAAATCGACCTATTAAGGGTAAGAGAATTTCGCCATTGAAGAAGATACTTAAAAAAAATGATCAACTCTACCGAAATTGGAAACTGCCTTATGCTGGGCGGTTGTTTTGGAACCACTCCTTTATGCAAGATAATTACAATCGAATCCATGGAAATCGAACCGCTCGAATCGAGTCAAAATGAAAAATCATACTACGGGACATTGTGAGTAATTAATATTTAGAATACAGGTATCAACTCGAGCAAATAATTATAAAGCCAGAGAGAAGGTTATCTAATTGTAACTTACTTTGAACTTTCACAAATACTAGAAAAAAAGATCGTAAACTACGTGGAACAATACAAAAACCATATCAAATTAGGAAACACATTCTAATTAGTTACGCACCTGCCTACGTCCGCAGATGCGAATAACAGGTAAAAATAATGGACTCATGGTACTTAACATTCTATATATCGCCTAAGATCTACACATAGACTGTGGTACCAGTCATTAAAGGAAGCAAACAATAATATTTTTGGAGGCATAGAAGGGCTTGGAGTTAATCATATTTCAAATGATTGATTTTCAAAAACCAGTGTCATTACTGAATTATTCTTGCTCATTGACAAACGCCCATTGAATATGACTTATTTTCAAAACTTTCTTGATACCATCAATTTTTGTCAATAATTTTGTAGTCATTAGCCAAGACGTGAGATGACTGAAGATCAACATGCCAGAGGAGTTACGCTTGAAGTTAGTTGTCTCGTTATAATATGAGTTCATCATTTTCCAGTAAATATGATTCAAAAGAGTATTTTTCAGAAGTTTAAACAAAATCTGAGTTGGTGATTTCTGTTTTATTTTGTACTACGAGACAAAACTAGTTAAGGACGGCTTACAAAGCCATATCCATGACCGAAGACTACTAAATTATCCCTTCATTGACAGATGAAAATACCGTAATCAAGAGTGATAAAAATGTAGATCGAATTATTTGCAATTACAGTTTTAAAAACAAAAGTAGCGATCACAGGGCATTTAATTCTAGATAAACGTAATAATAATTTGTGAATTAAATGCTAACTAATTAATAATTAGTTCCGCGGGAAGAAGCCTATAGTAGCTAGCGATGAGGAAGATCACCATATAAGGAAGTTTTGGAAACGCCCCTCCCTGATTGGACGACACGTTCGTCTACGTACTTCTCTCCTAGTTTCTGGCCTGATCGCCCACTGTTATCGTGACTACTTATGGCATGCTTACGGCCTGCACTTAGTGGCTGGTGGAGGATGCAAGGCTCTTATTTCAGCTGGAATGAAAGCTGAATGCCTGTTGTGAATCATCCCGTTCTACAAATCGTAGTGGCTTGGCTTGAACGGTATTTAGTAGATGTATCGAAGAATACATGCTAAATTTATGTGGTGATCAACAAAATATACAAGCACTTAAACCCGTGCACAATCCACTTTGTCAAAGACTGTCTCTAAACGAACCGGGACTATTCATTTAGAAGAAAAGAACATAAATATGTGCGCAACGAATTTAAAATTATTGTTATGCCAGAAAATGGAAAGAAATTAAGTTGATAATCAGAAAAAAACGTAATTACACTCAACACTTGATTCTACTATCTAAATATGTCATTAACAGATGAAAATACCTAAATCGCCAGTCATAGAAATGTAGATCGAACTATTTGCAATTACAGTTTTAAAAACTGAAGTGACGATCACAGGGCATTTAATTATAGATAAAAGTAATAATAATTTGTAAATTAAATCCTAACTAATTAATAATAGTAGCGCGGGAAGAGGCCTTTAGTGGCTAGCGATGAGGAAGATCACCATATAAGGAAGTTTTGGAAACGCCCCTCCCTGATTGGTCGATACTGGATCAAGTCCCCAACACCCCCCCCCCCCCAAACCTCCGCCCCCACTCGCAGCCCAGTGACGTCATCTATCTACCTATATAAGGGCGGCAATTTCGATGCGACCGTCAGAAGCTGATAGTACACCGACGTGATGACAGTTCTTTTCAGGTTCATCGACGACGTGATAGGGACAGGGATTTGGAACGTTTGAGCGGCCCGACCAACGGTAGCCTATCTTACGCACCCAATTTCCCGAAGGGACCTCCCCGCCCGGGGAATCAAGGTCCGCGGTTCCGGCCTGGAGAGAATGGCTTCCGGTCTGGGGACCGGGGGTCGAGAAGACTTCGGCTGGTACACGAAAGATCCCTTAGCCGCCCCCGACGCACTCGTTGGCCTGGCTAAGGGTCCCACTTTACACCCCTGGCCATTGCACAGCCTTTGCACTCTTAGGCTGGCCAGGGACCAAATCAGAACCCCGTCCCACACAGACAATGGCGTGGCCAAGCTAACTGAGACCTTGGTTCTCACACGCTGGGGCAGAGAGGGTTGTTCTCCGCTCTCCTGCGGGAAAGCGGTCCAAATAGGTACACGAGGTTGGGGGGTGGGGATAGGTCGGTAGGTAGGAACACTCACACGCGAACCCGCCGTAGCTCGGCTTTGGCCAACGATCCACATAATAACCGCTGTGGTTTTCTTATTCATTGTTCATCTTGTTTAACAGTTTATTTTAATTTCTAAACGATGTTTCTGTTTTTCGCGCCAGGTATAACTAAATACGAATTCGTCTGCCTTTGCTTTTTGCCGAACGTGAAACTCCTTACTGTAGTAACCTCATAATTGGATATCTCGGTGCAGTTATCGAATATTGATTTCGAATTTTCGATTAATTAGTTCTTGACATCCATCGCATTATTCTCGGACAAGGCCTTTATAATTAACTAACTGCTAATTAAATTATCGAAAGTCATTAGGCAATATTTCCAACTCCACGAATTCGTCAGCTGTCAATATCATCCTACATGGGAACGACTTTATTGAGTGATCTTGCTCTCCCCACTTATTATTTTTTCTTATCGGTGATTTTGAACAGAGAATGGGCGGCGTAGATGATCTGCTGTTCTCTAGTTTTGCCTATAATCGCTAGTATACTTCGAGAAATACTTCACCCGCCTTAACTATTCTAATTTTGCCTGTATTTTATCAGTAAGGTTTCTTGACTGTCATCATACGGTTGTCCGCAACCCACCTTTAGTCAGTTATGTGCGGTACTAACCTTCTGGGTCGCTGTAAATAGCCATAAGTCACTACTATGATTTTAACTATTCGTGTTGAAAAGCTCCTTTGGAGTGATTTCTCTGTGCAAAGGGATGGTTTGGTTGACCGTAATTATATAATGTCGATTGAAGGAGCAATATGTTTATTGTGTACTCCGGGAAAATTGTTCAGTAAAACAAATATCTATGTATCCTATACAGCTAATATTGATAGAACTGAGGGTTTGATATGCGGGTGGGAATTGTAGTGAATAATGTGAACAGCCTTTCTTACTTCAGCCATTGACAGGGAAGAATATATTCTTCCAAAACCAAGAGTATGGTGCATTTTTGGATTTATCGTAGTAATAAAAGCAAGAGACAGGAAATGTGATGGAAATTGGTAGTGGAAGTTTTGTAGAGAATGTGTAGTGAACGAGCAGTTACAAATGTCATACATGCAGCCGAAAACAATATCGTAACTAGTGTTAGTCTAACATGATTAGTTTCATATTTAACTTTTTGTAAAGGAAAGATGCAACATATCTCCGAGGCTTTAATAAATTATTAAGGATAAATGTCAGAGAGATGCGTTTTGGGATAATATTGGTGTAATATAAATAGAGAAGAGATAACATCGGATGGATACATAAATGTGCGAGTTTTGTTGAGCGCACGTGAGCAGTATTGCTCTCTGTCATTTTAATGGAGTTACATAATATTTCTTCGTGACTTTTTCCGGAACACGGAAAATGGATAACGGTTTTTTGTGTATTGGCCGATTTTTTCCGGATAAGGAAGGATCGATAATGATAATAAAAGAGGTGGGAATATCGGTAGGAAAGTACTAGGGAAAATTTGTGCTGCATACGTAAGAATGGGTGTTTGCCTAGGAAAGCAAAAACCGCAATTTAAAGAAGTGTACTAACGAAAATAATATACAGCAGCTAATCATGACCGGTAGATAGCAGATTGATAGTGTTATAACTGTTTTGTTCATGAATGGAACAGGGTTGGATGCCCCAGTAATGGGATTTATGAAGAATGTGTGCTACGTTAGATCGGGCGAGTTATGGGAAAGCGTTTGAGGATAACTCTCCCAACTGCTTGTGTTTTACAGGCCAATAAATGATACTTTTAGGTCTGTACTGTCAAACAGTAAGTCGAGGATCGAAAAATAGAACTTATTAGACTATTACTAGTTGTTCATCCATGTTCATCATACATACACGTAAGCACAGCATTAACTGACTGTACTATAATGTTGTATTTTCTTAACACAAAACTATGGATTCCTTGTTCATTCCTTTCCTTGTTCGTGTCGTAGTTTACAACCCGATAAGTTTTCTCGATGTCAACCCTAATGATTAAAGATGGGAATGTATAACCACTTTTTGCTCTTCCTGAAATTATCCGTCTTTCTTCTCCCAAACATATTATCGATCTGAAAGATTCACGTATTTTGTGTAAATTAAATGTTGATATAACTGGTATAACTTCGTTTTGTTACTGATAATATGTGTCTTTCTGTCTAAGATTCACGGGAAATTATCCAATATAACCGATGCGGACATGTTAAGAGGTTTTTGTTTCTGAATAGCTATTTGAAAGTGGAATTGCTACATCTAGAATAAACCATTCGGTGTTGAGGTGGTATGCGGCTCGCAGGGTAGTAATTAGATGTATTTTTCGTAAATTTAATGTGCGTATAATTCCTCTTACTTCAATTACTTATATCATGCATCTATAAATCCAAGCTTCAGGGAGAAATATCGTATATAACCCATGCGGACGGTTTACGAAGTCTCGTTTCTGAATAGTTATTAGAAAGTAGAATAGCTATATGTAGAATAAGTTACTCAGCCATGAGGTGTAGGGTACAGAGAAAATCTTCCATATTACAGTAGAAAAAACACCTTTTCATAGCGTCATTATAGGAATCCCGGAACCAAATGATTTGTGAACGAGGATGGTGAAGACGAAGATCTCATCTGGAGCACCCTCATTAAGGGGAACGTTTTTAGGAATTTTGCAGAAGTCCCTTTCTTATAACGCTCAATCATTGTGTGATATACTTGAATATCGATTAATTCTTATTAATACCATTTTTAAGAGTAATTGGAAATTATTTGAACTATTAAGCATCATGCCGGCACTTGGCAAATCGCGTGTGCATCTGATGTGAAATTAATACTAGCCCTGGCAGTTATTTCCGTATCGTCGAGTTTTCCAAAATGAAGATTTACTGTTATAATCAATATGGTTATAAAAGCTATAGATTGCGGTAGGATGGTGACGCAATCAGATTCAACTACATCAAAAAGATAGTACACAGAAGTACCGAAAAACTCGAACCGACAATCAAGCTAAATGCGATATAAATTTAGTAAAAGTAAATTTCCATAGCGTAAAGAACAAACGTGCCGAAGTTGAGCATACATTTGAAAACGCAGAAAGTAACTGAAACAGAGAGCTGGCTTGCAGAGAATATTAACGTTAGCGAAGTTCTTCCGACAGGATATAAAATCCATAGACGAGATCGACCAGATATGACTGGCGGCGGAGTATTCAAAGCAATGAAATCTTATTTGAACAGAACCGTACACATATTAGACGACATTGGAATTGAGAGCGTTTGGTGTACAATCAAGCAACAAATCAAAAGAAATATGCATATATGCTCATTTTACAGGCCACTAGATACAAAATCGACGTTTTGTACAAATTAGAAACTCAACATCATTTGCCTCGAAAAATAACAAAAGCATGATAATTATCGGTGGGGATTTCAACCTCCCGGCTATAACTTGGAATATCAAAAGCATTGAACCACTTCAAGGAAGCGTGATATAAGCGAGGCCTTACTAATTGCACTTTCATACCACTCTCTTACTCAAATAGTAAACGAACCTAAGAGAGATAATAAAATATTAGATCTTTTTGCTGTTAGTCACACTACACTGGTTAAACACGTCGATATCCTAGAAGGCATAAGTGATCATAAAGTAATTTTTACGACTTTGAAAACAGTAGATTCCACTGTAAAACCCAAACGTAAAGTCTACATATTTGACAAATGCAATTACGTAAAATTCGGAGAGACGTTAGAAGCTTCATTCGCGAAATTCGTTGCCACAATGAAAAACGAGAGCACCGAAGTATCATGGAGATATTTTTTGGAAATAATACATAATGGAATCGATGAATACATTCCATACACATTCAAATGGGAGAGTAAAGAACCTCGTTGGTGTAACCACGAAGTAAGGCGGGAGCTCAGGATACAAAGGCAATTACATAATCTATATAACAACTCTAAGTTAAGTAACAAAACAATGGAGCTTGCGGCGAGAGAAATATATGTTGTTCAACATTCAAAAACGAAGAAACTAATGCGTGCTACTCCGCGAAACTTCAAGAAACAAATCTCCGGTGAATTATTAGATGAAAACCCTAAGTCATTCTGGTCTTACGCGAGAGAGCTGAAGGGCTAATCTTCGACAGTAGAGTCTGGATACGAACGGCAAATTGGTCACCAACAATATCGACAACGCCAATTTAGTAAACCAACTCATCGAAAGTGTAATCACTAAGGATGATACTATTCATAATAGACATTCCCGACTTTAACGAGCCGATGGCTGACATAACAATTCAACGTGATGGAATAGTTAGACAACTGCGTAAGATTAAAAGCAACAATTCGCCAGGTCCAGAAGGAATACCTACACGCGTGCTGAAGGAGTATGCGCCACAGATTGCACCATTCTTAGAAATTATATGTAAAAAATCATTACCCGAAGGCAAGGTGCCCCAAGACTGGAAAATAGCCAACGTCACTCCGATATTCAAAAAAGGAAATAGGCCCAGGAAATGACCGGCCTACATCGCTAACATCACTTTATGCAAGATCCTCGAACACATTGTCGTTGGTAATATTATGGCTTTCCTGGATAATCGTAACTTCTTTCACAGTAGTCAGCACGGCTTCCGTATTGTTAGGTCCTGTGAAACACAGCTTGTGCTCATCTTCAATGATACTCTAAAATCAGGTGATTTGATTAAGCAAGTCGACGCGATATTCCTTGATTTCAAGAAGGCATTGGACAAGGTTCCTTACAAAAAGCTCATGTATTAATTGTAATAATGCGGAGTTAATAGAAATATAGTGAATTGGATAAGTTACTTTCTCAGTGATCGAAAACAAAAAGTATTTATTGATGGTTTTAGGTCTGAAATGGTGGAAGTCACATCCGGAGATCCTCAAGGAAGTGTGATCGGCCCTTGTTTATTCCTTATTTACTTTAATGACCTAAGTTCTAGAGTCAGCAGTAAATTAAGATTATTTATAGACGATACAGTTATCTACCGTGAAATGAGCGAAGACGCGGACTTGGAAGTTCTATCATCGGACCTTAACAACGTTCATTCGAGGTGCCAGAAGTGGGAGTTAGAATTAAATATCAGCGAAGGCACAACAGTTCACTTCCTGCGAAAGTCATCACAAAAATGCCATGCCTAAACTGTGGGTGGAGTAAACATAAAATTTCAGATACTTACTGTCAAATATCTGGGAATTACCTTAGCACCCGATATATCGTGGGGATTACATATAAAGAACATATTTGGCGCAGCATTGAAGAAACTAGGTTTTCTTAAACGTATAACAGGAAAGGCCTCGGATGAAAAAGTAAAAGAGAGATGCTACTTCGCTCTGGCTAGGCCACACCTCGAATACGCTACAAGCATTTGGGACCCTGGTCCAATAGATTTAACAAAAAAAAATAATAAAATACAAAGGAAAGCAGCGCGCTTCGTTAAAAACTGCTACGAGCGTACACATAGTGTCTCACAGCTTTTAGAGGGATTAAGGTGGGAGCCCCTAGAGACTCGGAGGCTACACGCTAGGCTTATTTTGCTTGATAAATTCAGAACTGATGTATTTTAGAGCGACACAGAGAATATTATCATGACTCCTCACTACATCTCTAGGTCCGACAGATGCGATAAAATAAGAGAGATACATTTCCGAACATATTGGTACAAAAACTTGTTCTTTCCGCTAACAGTAAGCGGCCATAATAAACTTTGAGCTCCAATAAATGCACTCCTATAATACATGTCACCTTTTAATCTCCTTAAAACTTACACCTTTACACGGCTGGTGACCTAACATCCCCTGCCACACCCCCAAGCAGCGGCTCGCGGTGTATTATGAAGATGTAGAAGTAAAGGTCCCATCCCCTTGTCGGGACGAGATAGCTGCTTAAAGAGCTGCATGAGCTAATTCTCCGCTTAGTACTGTTTCTAAAAGCATGTTTCTATGTATTAGTCAACAAATGAAGGTAATAAACTAAAAACACCTGAGAAATTGCTAACAACCTTACTCTTGCTTCACGGAATGTTGGCAACTGGCGTACATCCATTATTTCCACCATGATAAACCAAATTCAAATGTTTCAGCCTTAACTTTGTAAAACTTTTCCATGTTCAGGAATTAGAAATTGTTTTAATTCCTGAACATGAAAAACCAAATTTGGACAATTCTACCAATGGATACGCTTTACAAAAAATCGTATATCCGAGTATATATACACATTATCCTTGGATTTTAAGAAAATATTCCAAAATATTCAACGTGATAAACTATTATTTAAAGAGAAGTCCTGTGGAAGAAGTGAGGTCATGATGAAGTAACCCACGATATTCTGGCGGATTCGGATGAAAGAAATGTATCTATAGGAGGAAAAAGTTCCGGTATATTTACAATGGCGCTTGGCGTCTAACTAGGGTGTATGTTCGTCCCCCATTCATTACTATTCGCATCCCCGACAGGAATTATGAAACTACCTGCAAATAAAAAACTACTATAAAGATGAAATATAATGCTATACCACTGAACATATACTGCGCTTGGTGTACCAACTGTGCATAGGTTCGCTCCCGTCAAAATTAATCACATATTCGTCGCCTCTATAAACCCTAGCCCCGATGAATTCTGGCTTGAACATCCGAAGTGTCATCGTCATCCGTTTTTATATATTTTAGCCCTTAGAACCTTTTAATAAATCTTAATCTTGCACACACATCCATGGCTCCGCAAATACGTATGTTCTGAGCAGTATAACCTAGGTAGGACTCGAAACCCTTGTCAATATTCTACGAGGTAGGAAACAAAAATGTCCTGGAAGGATATTATGAGAGAAGTTATTCCGAAATCATTCGAGTGACTTATTATTTTAAAATAAGGATACAAAATCTAAGGAAGTATTGTACAAGACTCAAATTAGCTATTTATCCAATATACTCACAAATAAAATGTACCATGCGTGTCATGACTGACTAACGAAGTGCGAAACAAATATAAGAAATATTTGTTATATAGTGCATTAACTCGGACTTTTTCCAACCAACAACTTCGGCATCTTCTTATAATCTTAGATCACATTACTGACAGAAGCTAATCTAAGTCATCGTAATTTCTTTCATTAATTTTTGTCAAATAATCTTATTTTATATGTATTTTGGTTTTTTATAATGTTCTTCGGTCAAGAATGTAATGACTTTAATATTTTTAATGCTATCAAAAGTTTGCAGTATTGCTATTTAAATTGTTTTTAACCCAGTTCTTTTAATGCGGTGTTAGACTATTAATAAACGAAAACCTTTTCTAACGTTGTCATAAGAAGATCACTGCCCGTTATTTTCGTAGGCGTACTAAATAAACCACGGCTGGTGGTTTTCAATCTTAAGGTACTATGAATGCTTGTTCTGACGTCAGGGTAATCGCAATTTTTAACATGATAAAATAGAGATTTCCGCTGTCAATCCAGTGCTTTTTATTCCAAAGCAGTCGTTATATACTTTACAAAAGACTTAATAATACCGGAGTCGCACGTTTTACAAGTACTTTCTGAAGGAAGTTGATGTGCCAAGACGATTTAGGCTTGGTGTAAAAAATAAACAGATAACATGAGGAATGTAATGGTAGCTTTTGAGTGTAAGGATAAATGGACTCTCGTGGAATAAGCAGAAGGGAGAACCTTTCAAAATAAAATTTGGAAAATTCCAATAAAATGCTCAAATATGCTAAATATTTATTGAAGGAGAGTGTTAATGATTGTGCTAATCTTTCAGCAGCATAAAAATCGTTAATGTTATCTCTCCTGCCTGTGCATCTACCACTAACATGGTGTATCCATCGTTTGAATGCGAGCAATGAGAAAATAGTTCTTCGCTGTTGCACTTATGTAATAACTTCTTGAATGCAGTAATTTATGCAGTGGGAATATTAAGATAATTATAGTCCAACATTAAAAGGAAAATAATAAAAATACTAGTCAGTACTAGCTTTCAAATAAATAGACTGGACTGGTATTACTCAGCGTTATAATTTAGATCACCTGCTAAAAATTTAAAGAGAATCGATAATCTTTCTTCAGTTACATTTCGAGCATGCATTTATGATTTTTGTGTCAGAGAGATTTAGATCACAAATGCAGACGAAAGCAAAACGCTATTAAATTCAATGGAAAAGAAAATGTTAAGCAGCCATTAGCAAGACTAGACTGAAGAGGCTAGAAATATTGAGGTTTTACGTAAGACTCTGATTAGCAGAATACTTTAGATCTTTAGACCAGAAGAACTTTAGATCACTCGAGTTTTGGGTTCTCTCGAGGCTAATATTTTACTCTCTCGCTACGTCAGTTGAACTTTGAAAATCAGTGAAAATAACCTGAAAAACTTTGTACTATAAATACCTTATCATCGCGCGCAGTCAGTGACCAGATTTTTGACTGAGGGGCAGAGTAATCCACTGAAGAAGAGTATCACATACATGAAGAAGAGTGATACAACAGGAACGGGAAAAGTACAAGAATTCGTTTCTCCCCTCAGATTGATAACAAGCACAAAATATACCGACAAAGACACAAATACACAAAAAATACCGAGTAACAGAGCAATCCACCAAAATATTTCTCAGTTATTCAATCGTAGGTTTCCGCGGTTTAAAAAAAATGAAGCATTTATTTTGGTGCTCCCTGCATTGGTTGTTTCTGCTGTCAACAAATTCTTCTACGTTCTCAGTGGGACTTTACATATCAATGTGGAGGGCGAAAGTGTTGTAAGCGAAAGCAAGCAACCCAGTGAACACCCGAATAGTTAAAGTACCTTCGTTTCTCAAAACTTTTGTTTCGTTAAACTTTTTGTCCATCTGCACCTACAATGAAATGTAGTCACATACTTATGTTAAGTTATGACTTACGATTACTAACATCATCCTGACCCTCAAAAATTGAGCTAGATAAAACAAGATACTCCCTGCAGGTATAGCAATCACTGGTGGCATAAGTACATACCTGAAATTTATATGATATGCCATCCATTATAAGTTGATTTTCAATCGCTTCGGACTCTACTGCCTCTCAACCAGGCGGAAAACAGGGAATTATGCAGTCTGACGTTGCGCGAAAGAAGCCCAGGAGCACTGAAGTTTGCCGGAACCCTTGGGTTTTTGCACATCATTCGTAACTGTTGGGCGCACTCAGAACATTACACGAACTCACTTAAATGAAAAGACACTTCATTCCGCACACACCGTAGCACATACACTACTAGACATTGTTGATGGCGGGAAACTGCGCAAACTTGTTCTTTGAATAAAAGGGATACCCCCTATTCCTGTAAGCGAATCGAGGCTCCGCACGAAATTTTTGCTACATCGATATGCATAATGGAATCCTTCCCCATGCAAAACCTAAATCTGAGTACGTAAAGTTGAAACATCTGAAACTGGAAAGCAACACACTCACTACACATAGCAAATGCCTCATCATTACCACACGTCAATCTTCTCATCACTAGGTCATCGCACTAGTGAACTCTTATCGAGTGACGAACTTCGCGCGAAGCTTGAATGAACGAATGCCCTTGAGTATGCTCAGGTATTCCTGCGTCACTCTCCTGGGCTCATTGCACGACCATCTCCTGACACACTCAAGTCATATGGCCACGGCCTCGGTTCCATATTATTTATGAAGGTTTGACGAGGTTTCTACACTGCGAGGGGACGAGAGATGGTAACGGTCTGGCCGAAATTTTCAAATAAAGAGTGAAAGGTATCCCGATACCGATGTCGCATTGAAAAATGAGCAGGTTGAAAACAACGCGACCTCCTTCACCCGATCATTTGGCACCTGCAAGGAGGAGGCGGTGTTGGGACTATGGGTCAGAAATTATGAAAATAAATGGGAACACGATAAAGGAAATGGAAGAGAGATAGGACAGAAGGATAATTTATGCTGAAGGAGATTCTCAGCGTTTTGCTTCGTTTTATTCTACATTTACTTATAGGAATAAAGTTCATTCAATATTTGTACACTTTTTTTTCAGACAAATCAATTTGTCTCTTCTATTACCTCTTACATTTAGAGATACAGAGTGGGGATAAAATAGCATCTTTCGGTAACCTGGACTCATTTTCAAATCGCTGTCCTGACCCATGGATTCGAACCAGACCCCATCGGAATGGGAAACCACTGCATACAGGCCACCAATGCAAGCCGATACTCGTCTCTCAAGATTTCCTCTCATAATTAGTCAGAAAAGTATATACATATATATTCAGTCGGTCCGTCATTCGAGGGACACAACTGATGTTCTTAACGCCAAATTAGCAGAGGGTTAAGCTATTGAAGGAATTAAGAAATGTTTGAGTGAAACCTGTTGTCGGTATTAGCTTGTTCTTAAAGTGGTTAGAATGGCAATCAAGTGTCATTCAAGTGGCATTCAAGTGTCATGTCAAGTGTCATTTTCTAGTATGCCGAAAGGAAATTCTTGGGCCACATTTCATTTAATTGCATTTATTTAAGGTTAGTCTTCACCGTGCATGCAGCAATGGAAACGCTACAAGGTTTATACTATTAAGTTTTTCCGTAATTGAAGCATGTATGACTAAAGATATTGGCGTGGTATTCGGAAGTTTGGCGAAATAATATTGAAACATGTTCATTTCGATTGGTCTAGTGGTGACATCTTGATACTGCTGGGAACAATTTTGAGCAAAACTTATAAGCATTGTTTCTCGTTTAGAAGCAAAACTGTGCGCATATTATCGAATAACAACAAAATAGATATACCTTAGTATGCGGGAATTCATAAAATATTAATAAAATCGCCAATAAACTGGTTTTCAAAATTACTTAAAAAAATTAAATATAATGTTTCGTCGACGGTCGGAAAGCGATTCCTATTCTAGTTATTGCAAGAGGTCAGCGAACTAATGATATCATTATCACATTATTCGGAGAGGAAGGTAGTGGGGGGGGAAACCTGTGATCGGCAGTAGCCTGCTCTTATCGAACGGCACCAGGGGCACCATGGTTGACCGTCCGCACCGACAGAGGGAGTGCTACACTTGACCTTTTTTCGACATTTTACTGAAGAAGGTAATGGGATTTCCGCAAAAATTCGCCAGGATTCGAGCTTGAGCCAGGCAGGGTGGGAAGCCTGTATTCGTAACTAATATAGAATCCCCGTTTCCCAAATTGAACTGATTGAAAATTATGATGGCCCGATATTGCGATTAGCGTCGAACGTGGCACCGTGCTTTAAAATAGTACATGAAAGATCGCTAGCAGAACATCGTGTCCCTTGCGATTGGAAAATCGCGAACGTTACCCATATCTTTAAGAGCGGCGATAAGGAAGATTCAAGTAACATAGACTTATCTCCCTCACGTCCATCTCATGCAAAGTATTAGAACATACAATCTTCTGCACAATAATGAGGTATTTAGATAGTCAGAACTTGTAAAGTCAAAACCAGCATGGATTCCGAATCGGCAGGTCCTGTGAAACTCAGCTAGCCCTTTTTCTTCACGATGTTCTTTCCTCTGGAGAAAGGCTCACCCAGGTTGACGCGATATTTTTAGATTTCAAAAAAACTTTTGATGAAGTTCAGCATTCAAAATTAATCATTAAGCTAAAAGCCTATGGAATACATCACGATATAATATGCTGGATTGAAAATTTCTTAGGTAACCGCGAACAGAGGGTAGTTCTAGATGGCGTTAGTTCAGATACAGTTAACACACTCAATGCTGAAAAAAATTAACATAACACACCGCCACGCGGAACTAATGTTTTGTTCTAATATCAGAGTTTATGTTTTTCTTACTCGTTTACAATCATATAAAGTTCAAAATTATGAAAAATTACCTCATTAATAAAAAAATTATTTATGCCTTGAATTCAAGGCATCCGCGTACGACGATTACCCTGGGTTATGCAACACGCGCCACAAATATGTCGAACTAATATCTAAAATTATATTTTTCATTTTATACTTGCAAAAATATTATTTTATTAGTATTTTCATAGAGTCGAAAATGCATAATACATTAGTGCATGATGAAATTCGATTTTATAAAATAAATACATTTATAAGATAGGTGACTTATAAAATTGATACATAAATAACTTTACATTTCAATAACATTACCAATTGATAACTCTTGGTCTCACAGAGTAGAGAAATGTAATACATTAATGCATGGTACCATGGTGCTCAAGACTATTTTAACATAAGTATTTCAAATTCTTTACATAATCTATACACACTGAATCCAATTTAATATATGATACAATAATAAGAGACATCAATGGCTTTTTTATTCTAATCATCGTGATCATACAAAGGAAAGCAATCAAGACAAATACCTGGCCCACCCTTGCAATCTTTACACATATATGTCACCATTTTTTTTATCCCTTTACGGTGACACACTCTGCACCTTTTCTGTATCCTATGTTTCCTTGTACCTTCAGAGATTGGAGTAGGTGAAGGCAAATGCTTTGGAGCGATCGTAGGTGCCGATGGCCTTTCTTTACTACCTACGTAAAGCAGTGACTGTATAACTTCATGCCTGAAGTCATGCAAATTCATTTTTTCTCCACTGTATTTACTATATAATATGTAGCTATTTAGGAGCATTATCTGGAAAATGTGGATACCCACTTTTTTATACCACTTGAGAGTGCGGTGCTCGCAAGTGTAATACGACATGTATTGGTCGAAATGATCGATGCCCCCCATACAGCGATTGTATTCTACCACTGCTCTCGGTTTCTCAACATGACGCTTTCCGGGCACTTCGACCATTTCCGCACCAAACTCCGTGCTCAAAACCAGCACCTCTCTCCTATCGCGCCACTTCAACACACACACACCGTCGTCTGACCACTGGTGGAATTCTTCTCCCTTCTGCAATTTTTTTTTTATAACATCAGGTGGGTTGTTCACACGGTGTGACCTTAGCGTTCCTGTCGTATAGGTTTTTTCCCTGAGGAGTTGCCGTGACAGTTCGACACTGTTATAAAAATTGTCCATGTAAATGGAATGTCCCTTATTTTTAAAATCTCTCAAAAGGGAATGCACTACCTTCCCTGCGTGCCCTTTCCCACCAACATCCTTGTCTCCAGCTCCTGCGTATATTATCAGCCGATGAACTAAGCCCGATGGCTCAGTGAGCATATAAATTTTTATTCCAAATTTATGCCGCTTCCCTTGGACATACTGCCGAAAAAGTAAACGGCCTCGCCAAAGAAGCATCGATTCGTCCAAGGATAGACTTCTATTAGGGTAATCAATTTTCCTCATCTGGTTTTCGAAAAAATCCAGGAGAGGGCGAATTTTGTAAAGCCTGTCAGAAGGCTCGGGGTCATTTTCCCCAGGATTCTCATTAAAATGTAGAGCTTGCATAATGACGAGAAAGCGATCTCGGCTCATTTTTTCCCGGAAAATACCAATATTGTAGAGCTTGTCGGTCCTCCAATAGCTCTCTAGTCTATTTATTTGAATGTGTCCCATATGGAACAGCAATCCAAGCCACACCCGAAACTCCTCCTTTTCCAATTTTTTCCACGAAGCAATTCGCGGTTTAACGTAGGGACTTCCTAGGAAAAGATGCTCAGCAAATTTTTCCGTTTCTTTGAGAATGAGCTCAAAGAACTCTTCGCCAAACACCAGGTCAAAATACCCTCGGGGAGTTTGGGAGTGTGGTGCCTCTTTCAGCCCGGGATTGCCAGTGAAAGGGATACAGTTAAGAAGTGGCCGCGTCAATGACCACACTAACGGATTAGCGGGGTGTGACTGCCTGACGGAACCACCCAAAGTTTGGGGTGGGGTAGAAGGGCCTGAGACGGATGGCGAAGGCGAAGGGGTTTCTTGGGAAGTGCAGGCAACGGTTTCGCTGGCGGCAGTGGACATAGAAGGGTGTATGTACCTTGCATAGGGGTACCAGGCCTTTCGTCTTCACTTTCCGAAGCAGAATCTGAGTCTTCGAATTCTTCATCCGATGAAAGTGCTTTTAGCATCTCATCAATGACACGCTCTGTAAGCGTTGATGCCGGCAAGGTGGATGCTGTTTTTACTTGCTTTCTAGCAGGAACTCCTAGAACAATAGGTCAATTTATTATTATATTACAATTGACTATTTAAATAAATAAGTGCACTTCCCTATGGCTAAGATATATAATATAAAACAACATATGGCTAACCTGTATCCAAAGTAGTCATACGCGTGGTCCTCTTTCCTCCTGTTTCCATAGGATCCCCTTGTCCTAAAAATTACAGAATATAAGCTATATTAAAATATAAAACCATAATAAACATTAATTTACTAGAGATTGAATAAAAAATTTACCATAAGTAACTCTAGATGGTCCTGCTACTGGTTCATCAGTATCGGCGGATACTTCTTGAACACTCTCTGAAATTGGATTCTATCTATTAGAAAAAATATATGCTATATGCCTAATGCAACAGTAATCTTTAAGAATTATAAAACAATGGGCATTTAATTGACAGCGCTAAAATTTGTAAAAAATAACTATGAATATGCATATACTCGTCATAAATTATCTGTAGTTATGTCAGTTAGCGCAGTATGTGTTGCAAAAAATACAAATTCAAAAAAGATTTGTTTTACCACTTAAAAAAGCAAAAGTTGAAGTCATCGCCATTGAACAAAAATATCAGAAATTGAACGAAAATACCTTGAAGAGAATAAAAACACAATGCTATAATTAAAAAGTAAACTAGAAAATATATACCAAATGGATTAGCAAAACAACATACCTATTCTGCGTTTAGGCACCATGGAAAATCCTCTGAAGTAACAACGTGAGGTGTGAAGGCAAAATTTCTGCTACAAGCAAACGACGTGTATCCAGTCACAGCAAAAGGCACACTGAGACGCTGGGCACAATTGCAGGGTCTAGCCGAAGGCGCGGAGACAGATGGCGGGCCGAGAAACGTAACGGGACCGATGCCTTGTATTCAAGGCATCCACGTCCTAGGCTAGCGCGGGATGCCTTGAATTCAAGGCATCCGCATTGAGTGTGTTAAAGCCACATCCGGTGTACCCCAGGGAGGTGTCATTTGTCTCATATTATTCTATTTGTATATTACTTATATCGCCACCGTCCTTACGAGCAACAATCTCCTTTTCGCGGACGACGCAGTATATTGTACAAACACATTAACACGGAGTCTGATAGAATTGCGTTGAAGATAGACCTTGATGCTATAAACGAATGGTGCGACACTTGGCAGTTAGATTAAATCTTAAAAAGTGCGTAGTTATAAATTTTTGCCTTAGAAGAGAACCTCAACCAACGAGGCGTACACAATTAATTAATAATTGTAGAGTCAGTTAGGAGTGACTCTTAATCAGGAATTGTCATGGGGGAAGCATATACGTCAGGATTTGGCATCCTGGTAAATATAGAGAAGTGTAAGTTCTATCAACCCAGCATTGAATATTTGGGAAATATTGTTGATAAATTTGGAATCCGGCCTTCTGAGGGAAAAATGAAGGCAATAAAGGACTGCCCTAGTCCTACAAACGTGCAGCAGTTGAAATCCTATTTGGGCATGCTTAATTTTTACAGTAAATTTATCCCAGTGTCATAAACTATCCTTAGGCTAATGCACAAACTTACTGAAAAAGGCACCCTGTTTCATTGGACCGAGGAGCAGGAATATTCATTTCAGGAAAGTCAAAGTCTCCCTAGAAAGAATAATTTGCTGACTATGTACCAACCTCAGTTTCAATAGGTACTAGTGACGAATGCATCCCAATATGGAGTTGGAGCAGTTCTCTGTCATGTGATTGAGGGAGTAGAGAGACCTATCATGTGTGCGTCTGCAACCCTGACACCTGCAGAGAGGAACTACGCCCAAGTGGAATGAGAGGCTTTGGTAGTAGTCTTCGGGGTCCGGAAATTTCACAATTTTTTGTATGGACAGAAATTTACGATTGTCACAGACGCACAAGTACTGATGAGGATTCTAGGTCCTAAGGTAGGAATCCCGACATTAGCTGCATCACGATTACAAAGGTGGGCCCTCATACTGACTGCGTATGATTATCAGGTAACCTACAGGAAAGAGATAGGAAATTTCGATATGCTCTCTCGTTCACCTCTTCCATCAGAGGTCACTGAGGATACAGTGTGAGTTTTCCAAGTAGACAGAAGCATAGACACTTGGATGTCAAGGCGCATACAATCAAGGACAAAATCTTCCAAAGAATTATCCAGTTTACCCAAGAAGGCCGGCCAAAAAAGTCTGAGGAAAGTACTCGTCCATATTTTACGCGACGAAACGAGCTGACCGTTACGAATGGGTGTCTGTGCTGGGGAATAGAGTTATAATTCCTCAGATCCTCAGGAGCCATGTATTGAAGATGCTTCATGAGCAGCAGTTAGGAATAGTCCGGATGAAACTATTGGCTCGATCAAATGTATGGTGGCCCGACATAGATAAGGATATTGAAAATCTTGCTGCAAGATGTGAAACTTGTCAAGTAACTCAAGCCCCCAGAGTAAGTACCTAATGCCCTGGTCGAAACCTGATTCTCCGTGGGAACGAGTTCATTTGGACTTCATGTCATTTCAGGGCCACAAAATCCTGATACAAGTGGACATTTTTTCAATTCGGATACAAGTGGATTGAAGCTTGGGTGACAGACAGCACAAATGCTCAGAGTACTATATTAAAGTTAAGTAGTTTTATGGCAGTTTTCGGTATCTCTAAAGGTATTGTGACGGATAACGGGCCCCCTTTTCAATCAGCAGAGTTTATATCCTTTGGTAAGGGCTACAGCATAAAGGTCACTAAGAGTCCCCCCTACCACCCTGCCTCAAATGGTGTCGCTGAAAGAGGGGTTAGAACGATAAAAGATTACCTGGGGAAACAGACTGTTGACGAACTGACGAAACAATTACATAGGGGATTGGGAAATCACTCACGGTTCAGCATTGAGAGTTAATTAGTGAACTTCCTGATGTCCGACAGAAATACTTCCTGTTCAGAGACGGGTAAATCCCCAGCATCACTTGTGCTGAAATGCCTACCTCGAACTTCGCTGCCATTGCTCAAGCCATATACCTGTCAGGGGCCGAGGGGGACTTTAATTAAGCATCAGAATATCCCTAGTTTTAGCTTAATGGAAGAAGTGTTAGTGCGTCACCAAAGAAGTGGGCTTATTAAGTATGTAAGGGGAAGAATCAAGGCAAAAGTCAGTATCATGACCTATTTAGTAGAAACAAATGCTGGGAATAGAACTGTACACGTTGACTAGGCCAGGAAATATAAACGAAACCATGCAGTAGTACCGGAGAAAGGTGAGGCCAGAGAGCACCTTAGCAATGAACAGAAAATGTGGGATACTGTTTCTGCACCATGCAAGATTTCATCTCCAGAAGTGATAAATGCTCCTCAACCCCCCTCTCGTGGCACGCAACAAAGTGAATCAAGGTCCACCACAGCCCTTGAGACCCAACCCCCTCTCAGAAGGTCTCGCAGAGTAGTAGTACACCCAATCGCTTGGTTTTGTTAGGAGATATTTTAATCTTTGTCCTTTTCTAAAACTCTGTATATTTAACTCATTTGGCCAGGTGAATACTTAGATGAAGTATAGTGAGAGGGCAGAAATGACCAGCCATGAGTAAGATGATTAACACGGACACGGAAATAACTTGGGGAGGAAATGTAGTATATACATGCAATACATGCATTTCCTTGTTCATTTATTTGAGTGCTATGTTTAAAAAAAACCTGTTTCTATGTGTTATGTTTATGTTCTTTTCTGAATTGTTGTGTGGTCCGCCATTAAGAACGGAGTAAAAACCCACTACACTGAGCGTGTATTATTTTTTAGCGCTGGGCATAACACATTTCAACATTAAGTACGAGAGAAAAAAGGTCATCAATAAGAAAAGAAGTGGATTAATAATTAACAAATAAAGAGTAAGAAAGAAAAGAAGAAAGATACAGTGCTAACATAGAACCACGAAAAAGCATTTAATACCACCATGGAAGCACTTTGTAAGTAATATCTCGCCTATTACTTACTTTTAAACTATGTGAAAATATAATTTCATTCATTCGTGCATATTTGTGCATAATTTATAGTACGATAGGAAAAATAATTTTAATTGTAAAAATTATGGGGACGCCAATTGTTCAACTAGCCATAGAACAATGTTATATGCATCCAGGTTAACGAACCATGGAGCTATTTCTTATCGGTCCAATGCTCAGACATATGTCCTACCCATAATTTCTCTTTCGTGGCTAATTAGGTGAAATCAAAAAAACTATACACTTCAACTTTGGTGAAAAATCTGTGGATTGGTCCTTGGACCCGGTCGATTAGTAGAATTAAGTAATTCGGGATACGCAGAGGCAAAAATCAGAATATTCTTAGGGATTTGGAGAATTATGAAATATTGAGTGATTAAGGTTATGTGCAAGAAGGTGAGAACAAACGGAAGGGCGTATTTTGGTGGATAAAAACTAAGGAAGAGAATAAAAGTGTAAAGGAACGGCAAAAAAGGTAGACACCTGCAGAGGAGTGAGGGAAATCGTTTCCGTGGTAAAGCTAATAAAACTCATGGGATTTACCAGAATGGAACATTTGTAGATGGTGAATGGTTATACAAAGTCAAGGTATCCAAGGTTTCCTCAGTCAATATTTGCGCTCAATATTCAAGACGTGCGTCGAGGAATATGTAATTATTTATCGTCACGATGGATTAGATGTCATATCTCTGTTATTTCATCAGTAACGGGCGACATGTCAATCTGTATCGTGATTTAAAAGTTTTAAGGTCACAAAGAGCATTAAATGAATATATTCATAGATCATATTTTGTTTTGAGTCGTCATTATTGAAAATATTGCGTCTTAATTGAAAGGTTTGAGTCTCCAGCTGTTTGTTACAAGGCTTACCATCGATGACAAAGCATGTGTATTAAATTAATTCTAAGGTGTATTCACTCGGAGGTGGCGATGTTCATCATTATAATGCGTATGATTTTACACTTTCCCGGCGAATATTATTGTGTAATTCTCTCGGGCTCGCAACCGCTAAGAAAATTTTCTCGCTAAGAAAATTATAGGCTGCCTATAATTTTCTTACCCGGTGGCGAGTCCGAGAGAATTACACAAATTATATTGCGTGTTCTTTGTACTGTTAATCAAATAACTTAAGTCATTTCTCATGCTACGACGCCTGAGGACAAGAAAACCAGGCTTTGGGGTAATTTCAGACTAATCTAACGTTCTCCGAAAGGAAACATATTGCACCAGATGTCCTAATTCCTCATCTAATGTTGCAGGTTACTAATTGCTACAGTTACTAATGTTGCAGGTTAATAATACTAACGTGGTCTAATGTTGCAGGTTTCACGGTGAAAGAGATGAGAGTACAAATAGGAGGACGAAAGGGAAGAGGAACATACAGGAACATAAATTACGGGAATATGTGTATATCGGGAGGACTTGAAGAAAGGAGGAGAGGCGGGGAAAATCTCGACCATTGCCTGCCCGTCCCCCGCCTCGACACCTCCGCCTAGTCCCCCTCCCACTCCAAACTGCCGATGTTCCTCTACCCCTCCACCTTCCCACCCACAAACCCCAACTCTCTGTGAGTCAACGTCCTATTCTGGATTGAGGAGTGGCAAAATTAAAAGGTATTAACCTAGGATACAAAATATGAGCTGTACCCATCAACCAAGCATTAGACCACGGTCCCGGAAAAATGTTCTTGTTTTGGATGTTATTGGAAGACTGGCAAAATTGAAAGGTAGGTAACTTAGGATGTAAAATATGAGCTATCTTAGGATATTGTAATTTTTTCATGAAGTAGTGCTCCAATTACTACGTTATTATTCCAGTATCTGCTCCTTCCGGATTTAAGTAGTGACGCGTAACTCATTTTACTCAGTTTTCTCAATATCAAGTGCCTACTGAAGGATTAATTAATATTAATGAAAAAAATCAGACTGTACCCATTCCTTTACTTGAACGTGCAAATTGTGGGAGATGTAGCTCTATGTGATAGATTTTTGGTCAAATACAGGGTGAACATCAGAACAAAGCAGTAGAGGCTATCATTGTTCTCTCGGACAAATGGAATATCCTGAGGTCAGCATTGATTACCAGACATGTATACCTATATGGAGTGCAGCTGATTTTTTGTAGTTTCGTAGAGAATGCGATACCTTCTAAATGAAAATTTTAGGATCTTGATCTGCTGGGCTTGGTTTCAAACTCTCAAAAACAGCAATTATATATTTTTTAAGGAAAATCTAGAACAGCTGCTAAATAATAAAAGGCTTGTCACTATATTAATTGTTTGTTAAGAGAGTTTTGTAAGTATTAAGTTTAAATTATACTATTAAGTTTTTTAAGAGACTTGTTTGTGTTTCTTATGGCCTTAAAATTATTCCATTAGACCCAGAATATTTGGTTAAATTTCATGAGGATGAGCCAGTATAATTTTGTGCACGTGCAATTACCCTGTGAGGATTCTAAAAACATAACATAGCAGTAGTATATATACATCTATTAGCTCAAATATGTTCCAGCCTGTGTTTGTATTTTAATCTTCCCAGTTTTAACGCCTAAAAATCAAACACATTAAGACTTTTAATTCAACTCATTATGCATAATCTTTAGCTTTGAGATACTGAAAAACAGTATAAACCCATGTCCTAAACTTAGAGAGTCAAAAGCAATCAGGCTGGGATCGAACCCTCGATGGACATGCTCCAGTGCAATCACACTAACCACTCCGCCACCCACGCTCTGGCCATCTCACTCTTGCTCGACTTCTCATTCTCTATGCATAATTCAGGTGTTGCTAGATCTCGATCACCTGCAACTTTGTACATGAAATTCCTAAAATTGCCCACCCTATGGCTCAAAACTAACACATCTATAAAAAAATTACTACAAACATTGACTCTTTTGCTACATCTCAAGTCTGCACACGGCCAACGCCCAAATACTATTATGTGGATTATTGGTTAAAACGACAACTGTAAAAACTAACATAAAAGTTTCAGCCTAGTTCTTATTCTAATGGGATATCCCCATGTAGTACCCCCAATTGCCCATGAGCAACAACTTAAAGTTGCATGTAAATATTTCTTCATTAACACTTTCAATGCGGTTGAAATTTTCACTTGTATCTTACATGGAGGATGGATCCCTAGAGCTAAAAAATACTTAACAAAAGGAATAACTAAACTAAAAAGAAAAGCACATGGAATGCAAAATAGACTCTTCCGCACTGATGCAAGGTCTCTGCCGAACTGCGGGAGGGTGAAAAAGTAACGGTGCATATGCACGGAGCTCCCCAGCGGCAAAGGAACAAACGAGTGATTCATGACATGCATGTATGTCACTCACTCCACTGGAATGGCTCTCATGACATATATTTACGTCGTCTGCAGCAAACGTGTTAAGAATTGAAAAAAATAAATAATTTTGTTTTTTGGCCAAAAGAAGTTCAAACAATGTAACTACATGTTGCAAAAAAATGTAGTTTGAGAAAAAAATAATTTTATTATGAATAAGTCATTTTATTGGTAAAATAATTGCAAGAACTTTAAACTCTAGAATTCATAGTGACAGAAAAAAGAAGAAAAAAGTCATGGTAATTGAATGTCAGAATACATTTTACACTGGTATGAGTGTTAAGATGCAGAAATAACAAAGGGAAGATAGGCTATGGTAGAAGCCCTAAATATAAGATAATTATTAGAGTAGAAAAAATTAACAGCCGAGTTGTATCTTTGATTACAAATTCAAAATTATACGTTGGTAATGAAATTATTCCACTCTGCATGCTTAGGAAAGGACCTAAATAATTGGCTGGAGTTAAATAAACCTAATGGATTTACAATTGATATAGAGAGACAAAAAAAAATAATTCCACATTGGCTACAACCAAAACAATGCCACTGTACATATTAGTTCCATTCTTACTCTGCATTTACTTGAAAAAAGATAGGCTCATTAGGTTGCATAAACATTAACCAGAGAATACAGTACAAAGACATTCATATGGTTCATGATGTCCCCATACTTTTTATTTAAATTGATGGATACTCAATCAGGTGTCCCTGCTCAATGGCAGAAGTAGAGTAAATGATCCCTACAGCCTATGAGGTTCAAATGACTTCCAATGGAATTCTCTACCATGAAGAAACATTTTATGCAGCTGTATGTCTTTATTGATATATTCTTCACCTCCATCAATAATTCTCATGCAAATCATAAATTTTCCCCTCTACCTAACTAGCTGCAACCCCTTTTGATCTCCCCTCGGGAGTAAGAATGTAGTTCAGGGGTCTCATTCTTATTCTACTCCTTAGATGTTGATTAAGAAGCAAGGGCTCCATCATTCTCTGATTCAGCCATTGTATAGGTTCTATGAAATATAAGAAGTGAAGCAGTTCAGGTAAACTGAGAGATTGTTATTGTCACAAAAATATTGCTATAATACCTCAATTTTTAAAATAAATAGCCATTTAAAGTTTAGAAGAAGGCACAAAAGGTTTGGATAAATGGATAACCTAGTTAACAAAGACCATAAAATTACAGTAAGGAATATTCTGGGCATATCCAATTTCCATCTGGTTGACTATAACACAAAAGCTGTCAGCAAAAATGTCATAGGTGACATGGTCCAAGTCACAGTTGTGGTTGAAGCCAGAGGCTGAATTCAGATCATTAGTTCCAGCCTGCCATGTCAGCATTGCTGCCTTCATAAGCACTGCCAGCCCTGACTTGCTACTTCATACCAGGAGGCAAAGCAATGATTCAAGGTGGTGACCCCAAGATGTGAAGAGATAGAGAGCTAATAGTGCTGAAGTGTATCAGTGAGAATGGTTACCAAATCTGGGACAAGATGATTCCTTTAGACCTGGAACACTGCCTAGTCATCATGAAAACACTGGCACGCTTCTACACTGCATCCTTACTCCTGAAGACCACTTCCAGCACTTCAGGGACAAAGGGTACAAATTGTGACAATGGCAACTAAGTAGATGAGATGTTTCTACAGGTCATGGAGATGCTGCTGACAAGAGAGAAGACAGACAGGAGTTTCGGGTCTCCCCACGGGCTAAAAACCTCCCCACTTGGCCAGAAGCTCTCGCTTATCGCCAATCATGGGGGGTTAGTGGGAAAGGGGTAAGGAAAAGGAAGGGAAGTTAAGTGAACCACAACCCCTGCGAGGCTGACACCATGATGCAGATTGACGTCAAAAGGACGACAATGGGCCTCCGCCTCCCCGCAGTGCTCGTATCTGCTGGGTTCACCCAACAACATAAGATGAGTAACCGTCAGTCTTGCTTTTGCAAAGAATTACTTCACCTTTAATGAAAGCCGGAAGAGCCTGTTGCCCAAAAAGTTGGGATAAAGTATCTCCCGACTAACTTTTACAGGCAGACGCCATGCGGTCTGCCGGAGTACGTCCTCGAATCAGGGACCACTGGACCCATGGACCCATGGAGGGTCAATTTGGACCAATTCTGGTTGAAGTGTGGGTACATCCTTCAACTCAACTCTCCTCATCTACCCTTAGAAAAGGCAGACAGTGAGTAGTTACCAGTGGGCCATGGCCACGAAAGAAGACAACAGCGATAGCAGAGGTAAATTTTGCCAAGACCTGTGGGAACCTTGCCGGCTGACATGCAGATCGCACGTTTCCCCATGGCTATAGACCTGCTTCTGTTCCTCTGCATCTCCACTGAGGAAGGTCAGTGAACATAAAGTGGACAAACACCAGCCACCGAGACAGCCAGGCCACCGAGTATCACAAGATTTGGCTAATGAAGGCATACCAAGAGGAATTGGATCACATTAATCTGTGGAAGTGAGCGGTCAAAAGGAGGGCAGCTAAATCATGGTCATCACCCATAACAGTGCTTAAAACCTTAAGGATTGATAAGTAACAGTAATTTCGGAAACACACATCTATTCTCCAAAGGCAGCAAAAGACAACAACATCATCATTATGAGAAACAAAAGAAATACTAAAAGTTATTTCACATTTCAATACAAATCATTTGATGTCTCTCAGTGTAAATATGTAATTCAGAACAGACAAATACATTATTACCTAGCAAATAGCCATACAAAATGGACATCTCTAAAAATGAGGAAGAAGCTACATTGTGCAATTAGTTTCACCAAGGGACATTCAACATAAGAGAAGCATTCATGAAGTCTACTGTATTTATATGTGAAAGCCTTATTTGTGTGAATGTATGCAGTCCATGGTTGAAAGATCAAATGGTCTTGATCATTATTAGTTACATTTTAGATAACATTTAAATTTGACTACCGGAAAAAAGTTGTGTCTGAAGTCATTGCTCAATCATTTCTTTCAAATGTTCAATCAAGCAAAAAAAAGCATAGCCTTGAAATTTTGTTATGAAAAAGTAGTACCTATATGGTAACTAATAGGGCAATATTAATTATTTTTCAGAGGAATTTGAGTCAGAAATTTGTCCAGGAAGATGGAGTAATTGGATGAATTGTGTCAGTGTGTAGAAAAGTGGCACCTATTCTCAGGGCCCACACTTACGTCCAAGGAGAGGTGGCATTTAAACAGATCTCCCAACTTGCATTTCTCATGAAGTGCTCTTCCAGTCTAATATCTTATTCCTCAGCTGGGATGTTAAACTGTGAACCCTTTATTTATGCTATTATACATCTGTTTATGTTATTAGTGGACCAATACTTGACAGTTCATTTGTACCATCCTCCCCATACCCTTACCATCTCACCCACATTCATATGGTACAAATGACCCGTCAGTTGTGGGCAACCTAGGAACATGTGCCAAAGTTGCACATTTACAACTTGTTACTGGTACATGAAACAAGTCCTTATCAAATTTATTTTCAGGATATAGGGGGCATCTTTAAGTTGGGGAGAAGTCCCGGCTGGTATGAAAGCCAGCCTAATTCTAAAAAAAACAAAGTCAATTTCTTATTATACTATAAAAGTGTCTCTATGCTAAGTGTGAGGTCAATTGGCTATCCATATATATGTAAACATTATATGGTAAATTTTCCTGTTTATACACCATTTATAGGAGATTTCAAATCTGAGAAAGATTATCTGCAATAACCTTTTACTATTATTTAGTCATATAAATGAATATCTGGGAAAAAAATACAATGGTTCCATTGGAAAAATTGACAGTTATTGTTAACTTTTGGTAATGGTGCTAGTGATTGTGTCTTTAAATTATGTAAAAATGAGTGGCAGTTCCAGTTAACTAAAGGATAATAAAAATATCAACTAAAATTATTTCCATGAAAACTTGTCATAATTCTTTAAATCTTGTCAGCTTTACAATAATTACATATTACATACAAATCGGGTATCATTATATCAAATAATATGTTCACAAAGTATTTTGGCCAGTATGTGAAAAAATATTTTGTCAGGCTGATTTAGGCGTGCAAACTCAAAAAGGTTGCCAATCCCTGGCCTAAGTTATTGGCCATTCGCCGAAATGGCCCAACAACTAAGTGAAAGGAGTTCATAAAAGGCAACCTTGTCTGGGGAATTTTTTCCCTCCCCACCTTATTCCATTCTGGATGGTGACATGAATTCTGTACAATACACACATACAATATTTTGCTGTGACAGTCCATGCAATTTTGTGCTGTGTATGATTGTGGCTGTAAAAGTTCCCTTTGAGCAGAAAACTTTATCTCTCCCATAGGATAGCAAAAGAGACTTCTAAAAGAGGCACTCAAAACTAATGATTGCAAAATGAGAATCCCAGAAAAACCCCATTCTGCCATGCCTCGAGCTAAAGCAGCCCCAGTCACTCTGTCCCAAGTAGTAGCTGATGCAAACTCAGCCAGTTGACCATAAGCAACGGTACCATTAGTTCACTAAAATGATCTGCATACAAGATTGAACATGTCTGGAAGACTAAGTTAATTGTCTAGTTTGATGCCATACCAAAATGATCTGCACACAAGACTGAACACGCCTGGAAGAGCTAGTTAATCGTCTAGAGTTCGATGGCATACCAAAATGATATGCATACAAGATTGAACATGTCTGGAAGAGCTAGTCAATTGTTTAGAGCTCGATGCCATACCTTAAATAGACTATTAAATATGCAACATTTAGCAAGGTTAGACAGTGAAGCAAACTTTTTAAATTGCTGTTCTAAAACTGAAACTGAACTAATTGCTGTTCCAATCTATCACACGCACACCAAGGATCAGTGGCTTCAGTCACATCCACATTGTTGATCCTGGGTAACAATAAGAATGGAAGAGACATATGCAACAGACATTGTTTGATGGGAATAGGTAATGGTTCTTAAAATCTGGAGAGACCTGCTCATATAAAGGTCAGCCTCAATGTCAGTCATTATCAAGATCATTTTCAATGTCACCATTGAGTTATTCTTCTTATTTTTCATTTCTGCAATAAAAAATGAGGATTTCTGCTTTAATGAGACAAATTGACCCTGGAAATCCATTAATGGTCATGCTCGAGGTCAATAGGATGGTCACTCTAAGGCATCCTGCATAACTCCTACATCTTTGGTATGTAGCATTATTCTCTATCCTGCATAACTAGCGAAATATTTTGGTGAGTCCATTGAAATGAGCCCCCCTGCATGCTATGAAAAGCACAATTTCAAAGACCTCTAACTCGAAAATAAGAATTTTTATGTCTTGATGTCCAGTGAGACTTTTGATCTACTCCTCAAGAACTCTCATATCCCAAAGTTTCAGCCAATTTCAACATGGCCAGTTTTCCATAAGGTATCTGCCGAGTCCTTTGTATCACCCATTCTGTATTCCACTAGCAGTGGCAGTTCCTTCCTCAGAAATTTACTTCAAGGAGCAAAGGGAAAATTCCAGTGGTGGCAGCCACTTATTCCATCACACTCTTCAAAGGAAGCATGATTCTTTCAGCTGCTTTTGTTTTAATAAACAGTAGTACCTAGTACATAATGCACTGCTTTTATTCCCTTCATTCTACTGAATATATAAAACTTTCCCCCCTCCAATAAGGACAGGAAAGCCATACTCAATTACAATGAGCTGAGGAACTATATATAAAAAAATATCTATGATTATTAGGCCGACCTTAAAATGAATTTAATAATAATAATAATAACAACGTTTGTTATCGTGGGCTACTCTTAGCCCCTGAGATAATGAAGTACAATTTTTCAAATTAATAAAATTTTGAAATTCAAAAATTAGATTAATAATACAGTGATGAAACTCAATATACAAAATTGAATTAATTATACAACGATGACAGGCAAAACAAAAAATAATTTTGAAGGTAAGAGAGAATGAATAAGGCCTGAAACAAGATGGAGGGAATGTTTAATTATGGACTTAAGCAGCAAAGAAGAAAAGCTAGAGAGCAAGGAAGAAGCACCAAAATTGAATCAATTACACAAAAATTAAGCTGACTGACAACTATTACCAAGCTTTTTCCAATACATTCAACCATCCCATATCTAAGCTTGATATTCGTCATTCGTGACAAGATTTTTCCTGAATCCACTAAAATTGAATCAATTATTTGGAATAGTAAAGCATTTTTTAAATATCAAACAATTTTCAAATTATTCTATAGTCATAGGAATATTTAAGTTTCCATGCATTAAGTCAAGCAAATTTATAACTTATCCATTGTTATATCAAGCAAATGTAATCTACCCCTTCCAATCACACCATCCACTCTACTATAACATATCTGTTCTACCATCTAACTTTCATCCATTCTCTCAAACTTTACTTTTTACTACTTTTACTACTTTATTCCAACTTGCTACTAACAGTCAAAGATATTTTTCCTAGGCATTCCAAACTGGTAACTCAAATATTTTTCATTTAAGTCAAATGTCTAATCCTATAAATGTGGAGCCTGTGGTATGGGGACAATGTGAAATAATTTGGAGGGGCACTAGGGATAGAATGAATAAACATTTATGCTAGGTTTCACCGATGCATATTTGTGAATATTTTCATGAAAGGAGACTAAGCTTTCAGGCTTAACTTGGAGGGATCTTCCCAGTGTAGCGCGACAGGAAAAGAATTATGAAGCACAACTCCCAGTTTGCCAAACACTTAATTTTGCATGAAAATAGAATTACTTCTAACCTCCCCATATCTAAGCTTGATATTGTTTCCACATCATCAGCCAAATCATTTTTATGTGGAGAATAAAGGAGGCTAGACGAACTAGGAGATTTGGAGATATTATAATGCTGTGAAAACTCTGAGATGCATTTTCTCCAAAGTAAAATATTGTATCCCACCTGCTCTCCCCTTCATCGTGTGGAGTCTATAAAGGAATTGATTCACAGGTGTGAAGAGAAGACCCCCTAATGGACAAATGGCCTCACGTACCCTTCCTTGTGGTTCCCGATGGTAATGGAGTCATTTGTGCCTCCTGCAAGTGGTGGGAGTTGCTTGTTCCATGGACCCAACCAACCTGTGTGGCTGGCAGTGACCCGCAGAAACAAGGTTCTTTCCTTGTTCATATGAGGGTGGCACGATTGGCTGCCGGCGAATGTTCGTAGGCACACACATAGGCAAGGGAGGCTTGGAACTGCTTTGTTCCATAAAGCAGAATTCGAGCTACTAATGCCAAAAAGTAAATTTTCTTGGTTCACTACATGGTCAAATTAATTCTGACCGGAGTTTGACCCTACCCTTTCCTAAAACCCCATCCTGACTCTTTCCCTATTGGTTCGGAGCCACTCCCCCTTTCACCTACGGACCATCCCTCGGAATTAAATGCAAAGCATGGGTGCCTGGGAATTCTTCCGGCGAACCCTTCCCCTTTAACCAATTGCTCACCCCTACTTCAGTTTCCTGCATCCCTCCACTCCTCTCTTCCTGAACTTTACTGTTCCCAAGGAAATGTCCTCCACCAACCCTGACCAAAGTTCCTGAAAAACACTCAAATGCCTGATTCTCCCTCCCCCTGCCTGTACCTTACCACCTCACATTTTGCTCTTGCCTTGACTTGTGACTTCTCACCCCAATGGCCACTTATCGACGCTCATCTTCCCTCACCTTGGGTTATAGCAACTCACGAGAATCAAAGTGTCATTTGTCATCTTGCCGAAGCTGTGTAAAGCCCTCTATTCTGGCCTTCCGTGTAAGAGTATGGGAAAGTCTGGCCGTATTGAGTCGAACTTATCGGCGCACATCCTCACGAATTTTCACCGGGGCTGGATGCGTTTTCCTTTCCGAAAACACGAGCGTCTCGTCGGAGGGGAAGTGAACTGTCGGAAAGGAAAGCTGCTTCTCCAGACGATTTCCCGCTTCCTCTCCTGTGAACCTCTCTCTCGATCTTCCGCGCCCAGACAGACGGACATCCTCTGCTGGAAACTCTCACCGCTCGTTAACTTCACCGGAAAGATTGATACGGGGTACATTAATTTGAATACGGCCGTTAACGGACGATATATACAGATTAGGAAGGGAATGTATATTATCTGGCCTCACGGAAGTTAAGAACTCTAGTACGATTCCGAAAAATTATTTGGCATTTTGTGAGAATAATCAAGTAATATGGTTGACATATTTTCAAAAGCTCAGCATTTTAGCAAAAATGTGTAAAGATATAATATTAGTCAATCAGTAGATAATATGTCAACATATGGTGCCAAATTGGTGATTTTATTTGGTGAAAAATGATGCCTCCAAAATGAATATTGGGTGAAATGATATGATAAAGTGAGTAAAAAAGATGATTTTTGTAGATAATTTTTGGTCCACAAGAGTTCAGATAAATAATCTCGTTACCGCACCTATTTTCAAATAAATATCTCTGTTTTTGGGTCAACAATTCTAAATTATCGACCACATCGGATAAATTTCTTTTTGTCGATTGCGCATATTGGCTACTTCGTTATCACTCTCGGCTTCCGTGTTGCAAGTACCTTTCCTCATGAATGTGATTCAGATAGGTGAATTCCAAAATGAAGAACGAAGTTTATTTGGTAAGTTGCATGGGGTGGTAAAGGATCAAGATAATTCCCATTGATAGGTGTATCTATTCAAAATAATATCCGTTTTCAACTACTAATATCGCCATTATTAATCCGAGCTATTATTACAAACGTCAGTCTCCCTCACTTTTTTAGCATCCTTCACGGCCTTCATAATCCCTTAGCCCCTCGTTACGTGTCGCTGCCGTCTACTCTGCCATCTCCAAATTTCCTCCTGCAATGGCCATTACTCACCTAGCGTGCCGAGCACTTGTAGCATTTTTTGAGCATTACCCCCCCCCATTTATTTTCCTCTTTGGACAATTTATCCTCTGCGGACTATTTATCCTCCGGACTTAGCCGAAGGACTTAGCGCGTCAGTGGCGGGGCACGCCTGGGCGCGCCTCGGGCAAGTTCTTCGGCTAAGTCCGGAGGAAAAATAGTCCGCAGAGGATAAATTGTCCAAAGAGGAGATAAATGGAGGGGTATGCCCAAAAAATGCTACACTCGAACCCGCGACTCTCTGATTAATAGGCGAGGACTGTACCCTGTCACCACCGGGGCCGATTTCCTTGTAAACTCATCAGCAAATAGTCGGAATATACTGTCTACCACCTTCTCTGGATCGTAAATATACAGAAGGAATAGGAGTGGACCTATGACATTTCATTATGGGAAACCCAAAGTAACTTTAACGCCATTGGACATAGCACCGTCTAATACTACTCTCTGTACACGATCGGCTAGTAATTCTCTAATCCAGGAAATGACATGGTCGTCCAAGCCGTAAAATTTTAGTTTAACTAATAATTTTCTATGGGACACTTTATCAAATGCTTTTTTAAAGCTAAGAAAAATCGCGTCTACTGAAACGTTATCTTAACTGAAGACTAAATTTCGTGGGCAAACAGTGGCAAATATGGTTCGCAGGATCATCCTTTCCATAAATCATTGTTGGGCTTGTATAAGCGAGTTCTGCGTATCTAGATGTTTCACGACTGGGCTTACAATTATATGTTCAAGACCTTGCATGAGATGGATGTGACGCTAACTGGGCTGTTCCTTATCACCACTATTAAACATGGGCGTTACATTGGTAATTTTCCAGTCTTTGGGTATTACGTGTTCCTTGATTAATTTTCTAAATATCATCTGCAAGTTGCGGGCCATATCTCAAGATAGTTCTGTATACACGCGAGAAGGAATTCCTTCAGGACCGGGCGACTTATTTGGACTGAACGATTATAACATATGTTCTATTCCGCAAGCATAAATATCAACAGGTGGCATCGTTTGAAGGTAACGATCGTTAAGCGTCACAAATGAATTCTGAGAAACTTGCTGAACACGATTTGTAAGTAGGAGTTTCATAAGCTAGCTAGTTGGAGCTGTTTCGCAGAACTTTGACATTATCGTTTCTCAGTGGATTTACTGTAGATCTTCTGCCTAGAACTTCCCTTACGTATGACCAAAATGCTTTTGGGTTGTCCCGTACTATTTTACAAGTGTTTTTCTCTTGAAATCTACGAAGTCATTCCTGGACTCTTCCTTTCTGGCGGCTTTAAATAACTTATATTTTTCAATAATTAACTCGAGATCATCAGCGGATAAATCTGCACGGATTTTTTTCATCTTGGCGTGGCATGCTCTCTGTCGCCTCAACGATTTTTTCACTTCCATCTTCGTTCACTGCTCTCTTTTTTTACTTTACTTGGGATATAATGCTTCACTAATTCGTCAAGACGTATACTCAGACATCATACGTCTCGCTGATAAACCGATCAAATTAACACAGTATTCTTCGTTGTATTACAAGCCAGATTTTAGCATGAATGTTGAAACGATGGCTGGTGAGAAATGTCGTCGAATACAAAAGAAAAAAATTGGAAACAACATTATTCGGTCGAGAGTGTATGCCTCCTCAATAAACATGAATAACTGACGCAATAACCACGATCTTGTAAATAAACTTATTAATAACTGATGCAAATAAAACGAAGCCGAAAATAAATGATATATGTACAGCCTTTTTAAAGGCTACGTAATCAATTCACATTTACATGAAAGAGAGATGGAGAGGCATTTGTAAAAGGAGTTTAAAAAAATAATTCACTAATGCTGTAATAAAATAAAATTCTCTCCTAAGAGAGCTTTAACACGCACACTGCGAGACGTGAACGAATCACTCGGAGATAGTGACTTGTCCACCATACCGCTCGAGTTGTAAAAATATAATTTACTAATGCCGTAAAAAATAAAATTATCTCCTAAAGGGAGTCTCATATGCACGGGTTGCCTCCGAGAGACCGGCCTTATCGCCCGCCCACTTCCGCCGCCGCCACTGCCGCCATATGGATGGTTATCTTTCCATACGAGACAAGGAGGATCGGATTCTCTCCCGCGACCTCACAGAATAATTTCCACCATACTGAGAGTACGAAAATTCCTCTGGGATGCCTCCTTTGGAACACTTTCCTTTTCTGGACGTTGATGTTCTTCTGCGAGAAGATGAGAATGAGGAAATGGTCACCGAAGAAGAAGAACAGGAGACTGACAGTGAGGAATGTAATAGTGATGACGGCGAATACTTTGTGTGTCTGTATTTACAAGTTCCTCCTGATATGCCCGCAATAAGAAACGAAGTCCTAACTTACACGATGCATTTACTGATCGCAATGGAAAGAATTGGGGAAAATTATGAAATATTTGGTGGAGAACGAAATTGGACGATTCGGTGGAGGGCGGAGACTTTTAGTCAAGCCGAGGAAATGCTCTACATAACGTCCGTGATTTTCGGATTCGGGCAGTCATGTATAACTAGAACTGGGGATATAATCCACTCCATTGTATAAAACGAAATAAAAAATCACAAAACCGATAAAAACAACCGAAATAACAACCAATAATGACAACAAAAAAAACAATCAAGCCGCACGGTCTTTTTAAAGACCAAATAATAAATCCATTAAGAAATTATGGAAAGAGAGACAGTTTGAATAAGTTTTTGAAAATAATAAAATCGTAATGTGTTTATAAAATCTCTCAGAGTAGCAAGAAACGTTCACTTTTACCGTCTCGCTCGCCTGTTATCGCTCTCGCTTCCTGTGAACACTCACCCCGCTTGAGCGATAATCCGAGCGGGGTGTGTGTTGGATGGGCGTTGCCATGCCGTCATTTGAATTCCAGCAGCCGAAGACGTAAATACTATTATATCTGCGTCTCTGTACTACCCTCGTATTAAACCATTATTTTGTTGATTTGATACGCTCTTTCTTTTTCAGATGGACGCT
Organism: Ceriagrion tenellum; assembly: GCA_963169105.1. Classification (NCBI taxonomy): domain Eukaryota; kingdom Metazoa; phylum Arthropoda; class Insecta; order Odonata; family Coenagrionidae; genus Ceriagrion; species Ceriagrion tenellum. The sequence goes on from OY720637.1 coordinate 130,745,351, forward strand.
CTTTCAGTACGATTGGAGTTAGTAAACGCCTCCACTCCACCTTTCATCAAGAAGCAGGAGTTGACACAGGGTTATCCCTATAAAATTATAGAATTGGAGAGAGTTGAGAATTCTCGATACGGCCCCGCGCTCTTAGCCTTAATAAGGAGCACGGAGGCCGTAAAAGGCAAAAGTTTCCTACCAAAACGTAACAGCATACAACTGTACCCAAGTGAAGGAGTTTTGGACACTTGTGTGGGACGGTACACGGCTGGAGATGACGCCGGGCCATTAATTAAAGGTAATTTATAATTACCATATTCCTTGTTGTACTTTAACATGTCGGAAGTAGAATATTCATTTATGTTCTTTATTTTATTCTTTCAGGTGTAAAAAAAAAGATTTTGAAAAGGTAAAAGTAAATAAAACCATTAAAAAAAGATGTATAGTGGAAAAAAGCGTTTTATTTGTGTTATAACCTCAAAATCCCGTTTCTGAGCAACTAGAGTTTGCAGCCCTGATGAGAAAGCAGCATTAAAGGTTAGTCTTAAATTAAAAAAGTGTTCGTGTCTTAGGAGTGTAGGGAAAAAAAGTAGGGTTAAATAAAGTGCAAATGTCTTGAGAGTGAAGGGGAAAAAAGGTGGGGTAGGTAAAGAAACGGAGTGATATAGTAGGTGGAAATGGCTCGTCATCATAATTGGGCGGAAAGATGTGCGCCGTTAGTAACTGGCGGGAAAGGTGTGCGTTATATTGGGCGGGAAATATGTGTGCCGTTAGTATTGGAAAGGTGTGTGTCATAAGCATTTGGCGGGAAAGAGATTTAATATAAGTTAGGGATTTTTTCCTTTCACGGTACAGTTTTCCTTGAGTGTTCGTGAAACATGGCAGTTGAAACTTTGTGCGACATGTGTTTTACGTATTACCGATATAGACCAAGCCATGTAACGAGTGAAGTGCACCGAAGACATTTATTGAATCAAATTGGTGGTGAAATAGGACCGATTGTGGAACTTGAGTCAGTTGTGCGAGACCGAATAAAGACATACTGGGTGAGTGGATTTGAAGAGGTAAGTGACGTTGTTACATTTTTATGTAGCATTAAACATCTACTCTCCGCAAAAATCAGGGAACAGTTAGAAAAAAACCGCTTTAAAAATTAACGTGATTTTGAAATGTACCTTTGTGAAAGATGAGGAATCGGATTTCCCTTTTCCATACGAATACGTTGACCCTAGGGAAAAACTCGACAATGAATCGTTGCCGCCGAAATCTACTTTCTTCAGCTCTCTGACGCTAGACGATGTAAGTAACTCCAATTATGAATTTTCCGAGAGAGTATGGAATGAATTCGAGTGCAAGTGTCTAGGTGAATATTCCGATTATTATTTGAAAACCCATGTCCTTCTCCTGGCAGATGTATTTGAAAATTTCCGAAATAATTGCATGTTGGCGTATGAATTAGACACGGCATGGTATTTTACAATGCCAGGTCTTTCATTAGATGCAATGCTTATACACACAGGGGTAACGATTGAACTGTTAATCGATTACGATGTGATACTAGTGATGAAGATAGGCATTCGCGGGGGCATAAGCCATTGTGCTAAACGATATACAGAAGCCAACAATACGTACGTTTATCAGTGTGATCCCGATCAGGAATCAATATACTTAGTATACGTAGACGTAGACGCATAATTGGTATGGCTTTGCACTGACCCAGCGTCTTCCGAAGTCAGGATTTCGATGGATTGACACCGTTGACGTAATGTTGATAGCAGACGACTCGTCCAAGGGATACGTATAACAAGTGGATCTTGAATATGTGAAGACACTGCACGACCTACACACCGATTTACTGTTTTGCTCCGAGAATGTAACTCCACCGAATGGAAAGCATAATAAGTTAATGACGACACTAACCGATAAGGAGTGGTACGTAATTCACTGCAAAGCTCTAAAAAAAGCATTGACAGCAGGCCTTAAACAGAAAAAAATTCACTGAGGCATAGAAATTGATCAATCAGCGTGGATGAAGTCGTATATTGAGAGAAATTTACAAAGGCGGAAATTGGCGAACACTGATATCGAACGCGATGTATACAAATACCAACAACGCGATCTACGGTAAAACGATCGAACAGGTGAGAAACAGAATTGACATTTAACTTTTCAATAACGAACAACGACTGAATAAACTGATATCCAGCTCACTGTTTCTTGACTGAACGATATTCGCAGAAAACCTTGTGGCCGTTTACAAAAGAAAAAAGTACCATCAAAATGAATAAGCCTATGTATATTGGACAAGCAGTATTAGATATTTCGAAAATACTCATGTATGAATTTTTTTACGATAACCTCAAGGCGAAATATGGCAACGATTTGCATTTATTGTATATGGATACCGAAAGCGTCATCTTAGAGATTACAACGCAAGTTTTTTACGATGACATGAACACCAACCTCAGTTCTTACGATACTTCCAATTATCCCAAAGAACACCCATGTTATTCACCTTTGAACGCTAAAGTTATTGGCAAGATGAAAGACGAGTATGAAGGTGCTGTGATGACGCATTATGTTGGCTTTCGAAGCAAGTTATGTGCATATCGAGTACAAGGTAAATCCGAGGGGAAACGTGCAAAGGGGGTAAAAAAGGCAGTTGATAGATAGATGAATAAAATTTGAGGATTACGTCAATTGCCTGCATGAAAACGTCCCATCGTTTAGGAGCATGTCTATAATACGATCCCAAAAACGCCAACTTAGCACAGTTGAAAGAAACAAAATTGCATTGAGTGCCAATGACGATAAAAGATGCGTTTGTGAGGATGGAATAAACACTTGCGTGGGGGCAATATAAAATCAACCGATTAAAACGAACCAGGGAGGAGGATTTTTCCGACCCGTGAGTAACACCGATGACCGAGCTTGATTTTCATCAGTTTACATCCGGCTAGCCGAGAGACTGGAAGTCCGTTGTCGCGAGAACAAAAAATGGAAATGATGGTTCGAGTAAATGAGGCCATAAGAACCTGCGTTGACTTGAAGGATGACATATCCCTTTTGAGCAATGAGCACGTCAAACATCTGCCGATAGAGTTCTTAATAGTATTTCGTCCGAGTGAAGTGCACGTTTTGTTGGAGAAAGTGTATGGAAAATGTGATACGGAATACCATTATCCTGCAAACACTATAACAAGGGAAGAACACACATTGATGGGCCACCACCAATGAAAAACGATTATTATGGGTGTAAAACGAAAGAGTATATAAATTTGTTTTGGTACATGGAGAGACTGTAATATTCATCAATGAAACGATTTAGATGGTGCATTATCCAAGTATGCAATTAGTAAACGATTACCCTCGACATGCATTGAATATTGGGTTTCCACGCAACGCTAAAATCCAGGCGGCAATGAACACATATTCCGGGATGACATTAATATTTCATAGCAGAGATTTTATTTTAGAAATGAACGAATGTCAATTCAGACCGAAAAATCAATTTCGTCACACAAAAAAGTATTAACAATTTCCCACGGACTTAAATTCAGTATTTAGATACACAAATGGCATTCTGTACTTCTTTCGCGAAGACAATTTGTATGAGTTTAGTGAATTCAATGTTACAATAGTCAGAACCGGTTAAAATAACCTTGGGTTATTCGGAATTACTTGTCCTACGAAATATTCTTCTGCGTTATCCTCCATCACAAGCGATTTGAAGGTGCTAGTTATTTGCATGGAGGATATGCTTGAAAATTAAGGATAAAAGTGTGGCTCGAAAGAGAGGCGGGTCCATTCATTTTCTTTCACACTCAGAGTCAACGTTAATAAACGATTAAGTGGAAACACCCTTTTACCTGTATAATTGTTGGTCCTTCAAGCAGTGGAAAAACACAATTCGTATTGAAGTTTCTCAGAAATTTACCGTCATTAGTGGATGGAAAAGTAAAAAGGATCATATGGTGCTGTAGTTTTGGAAGCGCACCACATATTAAGAAGGTTAAGGGCATTCCAAAGGCCAAGTTCAGTTGGAAACTTCCTAAAAGCTTTTCGAATCCGAAAAAATACCAACTCTTTACATAATCGATGACTTGATGCATGAAAGATTCAGTGACAACAAAGTTAGTGGGTTTTCCACAAAAAATTCGCATCATTTGAATATCTGTCATTTTAATCAGTCAAAATGTTTTTTATCAATCCCGTTTTTCACGTACGATATCTTTAAATGCAAAGTATATTGTGTGCTTTAGAAATCTTCGCGATCAGTCGAAATTCAATTATCGAGGCTGTCAAGTTTATCCGGCAAATCCAGCGGCACTCACAAACGTATATAGAGAGGTGACATTAAGGCCATTCACTTATTTAGTGCTTGACTTTGCTCAGGAGACGGATGATTGCTTGCGGTACAGGACGCGCATATTCCCCAAAGAAATAACCGAAGTTTACGTACCGCCGCACCTGTTGGACAAATACGAGGTTACACTAGTGTCCCACCACACCTGCTGAACGAGATACAAGATTACATTCGTTTGTGTGAAGCGCGAAGGAATGTTTAAAATGAATAGAGTAAAACGAAATAGACATATTAAAAAATTAAGAAAACGAAATCGAAAAAGGAACGTCAATCTATCATAAAGTCGGTGAGTTCGGATGTCATAAAGACTTTGAGCGAATGTTGTCGAAATGTGTTAAACGGAGATTTAAAGATAAACCCAAAGTTAAAGAAGAAATTGCTCAGTCTCCATCGGGAGACTCCATCACGATCAACTGAGTTTATTCGCACCGCATACGCTCTCCGGTTACTCCTATACACGAAGAAATTGCGAATACTGAAAAAATAATTCACTGATGCTGTAATAAAATAAAATTCTCTCCTAAAGAGAGCTTTAACACGCACACTGCGAGATGCGAACGAATCACTCGGAGATAGTGTTTTGTCCACCATACCGCTCGAGCTTTTAAACAAATAATTCACTAATGCCTTCAAAATAAAATTATCTCCGCCACCGCCGCCATATGGTGGCTTATCTCTCCATGCGAGGCCAGGCGGGGCGGGAGAGGGATCGGGGGCGGGGAAGGGGCGGACGGGCGCGAGCGTCGCGCCCGAATATTATTCGAATCGCCCGCCAATACAATTTCGTTCGCCTTTGTCTAAATCCAAGATGACGGCGCCATGCAGTGGCGGTCTCAGGTGGCAAGTGCCTTCGTAACCCCATTTTAACATCTACTGCCCTTAAGCTACATTCTCATCGACGGAAAATGAGGTAGAAATGCGGACTACAGAAATGCGGAGAGCCAATCACAGGCACTTTTCGCCGGCCGAAGCTCCACCCCTTAGTTTTTCCCTGCATGTGATTGGCTTTCCACTTTCCCGTCTCGGTTTCCGTACATGTGAATCTAGATGAGCACTCTCCGCTGACGCCCATCCCTTCGATCAGGTCAAAAGCGCCGGATCATGCGAGCATCCCTGATTGGAAAAAATCCTGGTTGATGCGGAAGCATTCCAGGGAGTACGAGTTAACATCTCAGTGTTTTTATATTCAAAATTTTAGGGTTTATAGGACTCTTAATTTGCTGAAATCTTTTTTTCATTTCTGTTCTCACATAAAAAATACGGTACAGATTTATTGCGGTCACATTCACATTTATTCATCAATAATTTTCATTAAGGGGTGCGAGATATAACATTCGGGGGTGCGAGAACATATTTAACTTTTTAAGAGGTGTGGGCATAAGAATGGTTGGGAACCACTGGAAATAAGGGACAGGATAATGATCCATTCGTGATCCCAAGGGGTGTTATGGGTGGAGATTTAAAAGAGTATTGGCCTGAGCACAGAACTTTGTGGCACGCCAGGATTGATACGCTGGAAGCCAGATTCCGTCCCGAGCCAAAACACGGCGAATGCCATACACTAATCGTCCGGATCATGCAGAGGATCCATTCGGTGAATTAAAGTAGGCTCATCTTCAACAGGAGGCACTGATGCTCAATCTCTCCATTCTTCGATCCACACTCGATCGAAAGAAGGCTCCTGAGACTGAGTGTATCCTGCTGATGGCGTCGATAACGACGGATTTCTCAACAAAATAGAACTACCAACTTAAGACACCAGGCTTCATTGGTGTAAACGTCTTTGAGAAACTTCGGTCCACTATACCGGGTGAAAATATAACAGGGCTATGAAACAACGTTCAGGAAATATTAAGTCCCAGTTCTTTCTCGAATTTAGAGCATGTGTTCTTGCAACAGAACGGATTTAATGACAGCGAGTATCAATAACTATTTATTATTAGAAAATACGTCTCGACTTTCCCTTACGTAAAGGAAAGATATTAAAAATAAAATTTATATCAGCAAACGGATGTAATTCCATGTTAGAGCATTTAAAAGAATTTTCCCATCGAAAAAGTTAAAAAAAAGAAGAGAAGAAACTGCAAAGAATGGGTAGGTTAAGTCGGTACTCTTGACGAATAGTGGATTTGAGAGATAAAATCTCGAAAATTGCCAGTATTCTGCTTTCAGAGTTGTCAGGAAAAATGTAAGCCTGTTCAACAGTTTCTCATAATGCTCATTGAGTGTTGACTTTTACAACCATAATTACAAGGTAACAACCGACTGAGAATGGGGAGTACTGAGACGCCAGTTACTCATAGTAAGCAGTTGCTCGGCACTTTGTAAGCTTGTCCGCCATATAATTAGCCTAATCGCTACACCGATGCAGTGAAATGATGAGGAATACCAAAGAAATTAAATACTTTTGAAAACTAAACCTGATATAAAATGACTGATAAAGACAAATGAAGACGGCTTTTTTTGCATGCGTTATAATGCGATAAAGTCTTGGCGCAAAATGCGATAATTACACAAAATATTGAGAAAATAAGGACCCATATGAGTTCTCAAGGAACAGCATGAGCTTTCCCTTCGCCCTAATGCACTGCTCCCCAGGCGCGTAGCCAGACTTTGATTTCGGGGGGGGGGGGGGTTTCCGAAGAGGGAATTTGTTGATGTTTGCCTACCAACCAGGGCACCTTGAATTCTCCTGATTTCATTGAGAAGATGAATGGTAAGAACTTTCAAACGAATAGAAACAAGAAAGAAAAGGAAGATGCGGCGAATAACGAGATACTAAAAGGTGCGGTTAGTAATAAATGAATGCAAGCTGTATATTGCATTTTATTTCAATGCATTGCTATCTTATATAAGAGAAACTGCGATACATGAAAAAAACATAGCAAAAACATAGCAAAAACATCGAGGACCATGTCAGGTGTACAGGAATTGTCCGAGTGAATATACAGGAGAGTAAGACCATTAAGTCTGTTCCGCGCGCAGCAAGTTCTTAAATAATTCTTCAAATGTATGAGAGTTGAAAAAGACTGTTCTGCTGATGCAGTTTTTACAGGCAGGAGACACAAAATCTCCAGCATCCATCGCACTGCTTTGAAGATGTCTTTAGGTCAAATTTACTGAGCTTAAGGGCCGAGAGCCAGAAATAACGCAAAAATAACATACAGTCGACCAATGAAGGGACATAAAATAATAATGACAAAAGCCCATGAACGAAAATTTCGACAAAATCGCTATTGCTTTAGAAATGTGTAATGATATGCTCTCAGAAAAAAAGAAGAGTACCTTGAGAGCGTCTAAAGCATTCCTTGGTGGGTCTGCCAATTTTGACCAATGCGGATAATACAGTCTCATTTTACCAAGAAACTCGTCTTTTCCACAATCAAGGTAATCTGAATACGTTGCAAGCAGGATTTTGGCCTGCTTCGAGGCATCAGAATTAAAGCCCAGGCTGCAGGCCTCCTTATTTGGTAAAAATCTACTTAAGCACGTCAGGAGATTGCGATGTGCCAGCAGTCTTTCATCAATCTGAACAAGGAAGAAGTCCAAGAATGGAATAAATACTGCCCGTTTGAAATATTTCTCAGGGCTTGAGGCAGAGGTATCAACCCTGTATAGTTGATTAGTTGATGGGCACACCAGCGAGGGACTTTAATTTCCAGTTCAAGTCCTGTAAAAGCAATGGCATAGCAATGGACGTCACGTGCTACTAGGGACAAAAGAAACGAACATGGCGTCACAGATGATGAGTGTTGTCCAGGTTCGTTTCTTTTATCCCTGATAGTACAGTAAAGAGGTAACAACGGTGAATACGGTCAAACGGTACGGTAAAAACGGTAAAAACTACAGTCAAGCAGATACCTGTAGCTATTTGCTAAACTCTGGTAAAGATTCTCAGTAGCATCGTATCGTATTTTCTACAATGCACCTCGGGCAGTGCCAGCAAGAGACATTTCCTGACCAAGGTCCATGTTTTAGGTCTGAAGTTGGTGACTCAAGGGGAGGCTTATAGAAAAAACCTCGGAAAAACATGCAGAGCAATGAGAAACCCTCCGTCTTGAATAGATCTTTGCAATGTACTTGCAGTCGAGATGGAATCCTTGTCAGTTCAGTTTGATATGACTTGATTCAGAGCTTGTAGAACAGGGCTGAGAAGATCAATGAAGGTGAGTACTGAATTGTTCCACCCAACCTAACGTGTGGCACAAAATTTCTTCAGGCAAGTGGCTGTAGTTTCAGACTTAGACTCTTCTATTGCCTTCTGCAATTCATTGTTTCTCTTCGGTTACCTGAAGAAGTCGTACGCAGACGCCACATCAGTCATGCAATTAGTAACGACTGGAAAACCACATGCATCAGAAACTGCAAGCTTAAAGCTGTGAGAACTGAAGGGAACATAAATGGCAAGAGGGTTCTTAGCTTGAATGTAAGCTTGTACACCCTGAAAGCGAGAGCTCATTGAACTAGCATCGTCGAAGCCCTGCCCAAACATGTATTTTATGTCTATGCCCATGCTGATTATATTATTGATGATGGCAACAGCTAATGCTATCCCTATTAAATCTGTTACAGGAGCAAATATTAGGAAGACCTCCTTCACCTCATAATTTTTCAAGTAACGTATGCATATTACATGTTGTTCTATTTTAGAGGCATCTGTGGTTTCATCTGCTAACACTGAAAATCCTTTTGCTTGGTTGATCTCTTTCACTAACTGTTTAACTACAATATCTTGACATGGGGTAATTATTTAATTTTGGATTTCAGGTGATGTGAATTTAGCATGGCCAGCAGCTGATTCCAAATGTTCATCAAGAGCCGTGACATTACTCTAACTTATAATAACTTTGAATCTGAGTAATATAATTTTGAATCTGAGTAAAGGCCCAGTCTTGTTCTCCAGGAAGAATTTCACCCGCCTCCCTATGGCCACACATGGTAACGACAAACCCTCCCGGCCGCAAAATAAGACTGCCTTTATTATGAGTTCGACTCTTTTTCTTTTCTCTTCGACCTGAAAGGAATAAATTGCAGTAAAGTATCTCTTAGGCATTTCAAGACATGCTACAATCATATCAGTTCACAGCAAAGATAACCTTCATATTACCTCTCGCTTTAAGGTGGAATCGATGTGGCCAGAGATTCAATCTTGTTGCAACAGTCTTGAAATGAGCCGCAGACATCCTTGCGTTATTGTGGAGTTGAGAGTTCTCGTGACGTTTACACATTTCCTTTGCGTCTTTACTCTTGCAGAATTTTGCAATTTTGGCAAGTTAGCTACCTCGTTCATGACTTCCCTTCCCACACCCAGTGTTGGCCACAAACAAGGAGCACCAGAGAGCATCGCCACAGCACAACAGTCAATCGATCTTTCGTGGATTTGTGACCGGGAGTATGAGTGCCTCGCACAAATGAATGGGTTCTTGACGGCAAACATATCCAATACAACCGGTCTCGTCGGCATCGTAAATCTGATGGGATCTATAATTGTATGTCTATCATAAATTATTAAAAATCCTCCCGAAATACATTAGCAGCGGCAGTGTTGGTGCTAAGTCATTCTTCTTGAATACTAAATTCACGAATGCCATGCCTCTCTTTAAATATGGCGAGGCACCCAGATGAAGCATTAAGCTCAACTTCTAATCCCAATTCCTTTTGAAAAACTTTGCTGTCTCTGCTACAACAACCCCAGAAAGAGGTGTGCTTTCAGCTCGTCTCTGGGTAAACCAGTGAAGAGGAGCGGGGTCTACCTCTTCGTGTTAAGGTGTTTTGATGAATTTGCGCTTTGAAAGTCCTGCAGCATGGTAGCAATTCCTAGCACACTTCCTGAATTTCGAGTCACTTTTTTAAATGTCTCGTACTGATATAATGTCAATGCCATAATCTCTGGATAGTTTTATCCCTGGTTCACATTTCTCGAGTCTATCAATTCATTCAAGTTTCTGTTTCACTGTCAGAACAATTATATTGCGTTTGTCAGCTATAATATCTAGCTACTAGTTTTGTTAACTTAGTTAACTTAGTTTACTAGTTGACCTTTTATTAACTGCCCAAACGAAATAACAATGGAACATGGAGGAAGACACGACTATAGATACGATGTGACCAGGAAAGAGAATTTTCTTCCCTGATGTGACTGAGTGAAGCTGGGTTCACACGACGGAAATAGTCGCGGAAGAGGAAAAGCCAATCACAGACCGGCAGTGAGGAGCCGAGGAATTTTGCTTTCTGAGAGCGAAATGTGACGTCAAAACATAACAGAAAGAAGGTAACAAAATAAATAAAGCGGGAAATAAACAAAGCGAGAAGATTTATTTCAAATCTTATTTGTACGACGTTAAACTCAACATAAAGAAACCTCCTTTGATGCAATAACACTGATTTTGACCTCGCTTTCTTAAAATTACTCTCAAAGCCTAAATGCTATATACTCTATAAGCCCTTAAATGTGATCAGTTTCCTGCGGTGTGTATATTTGACAGTGATATGCATTTGATATTATAATCATCCGAATTTTATTTTTGTACCCTTGTCCTTTCATCAAGATGAAGTCTCCCTTTTGTCAGACAGAAGGAGGGCTGCAGTTGAAGCGTTTCCCACATAGCAGGCGGTGTTACCGCTCCTTAGCCGGCCAATCGACTTGTGACCGACAGGATGCTTTTCCGTTTTCCGCGCCCTTTTTCCGTCAACTTGAGAAGCAGTCACTGCATCGAAACCTTGTCACCTACGTCTGCTCAATTGTGCTGAAAAAAGTAACCAAAAACTTCCAAAGGTTGCAGTCGAAGACGAAGCCTCTCATATTTGATTGTGGGTGAAGAACATCCGAGTTTTCTTCGAGCCTTATCCACGGCAAGAAGCTACCACTCACACCCAGCCACGGTACGCGACACGCGGCTGCGCTTCAACACTTACAGGACGTATATACAACAGGGCTAAAAACTAAAAGATTCTGTATATAGTGAAGAATATTTTACTATTCCACACTCTCATAGTCTACAGTCACGGTTATAGTAGTTTCGAGCGAACTTTAAAGCGAAATATGAAATTATTACGGTCAAGAGAGAGAAAGTGTTTAATGTTTGTGTTATAATACATTCTCTCTCTCTTTATCTCTCCCCCTTTCTCTTACTCTATTTTTCTCCTTTTCTCTTCCTCTCTTATTTTTTCTTTTTCCTCACCGTAGAAAATTTTCGGGGGGGTTTTAACCCCCCCTCCCCCGTGGCTACGCGCCTGCTGCTCCCGCCTTAAAACAAACGCGTTCTTACTTCCCATTAGCTTCGGACCGTGAAAACGTGGCATCATGCTTCAAAACTGGAGGTAAATACACAATTTAAAAGAACTCGACAACTTAAAGCAAAAAATTCACCCGTGTCTGTAGTGAACTTAAAAAATGCAGCCAAGGATATGGTACCGAACATTTCGACCGCGCATGTATCGTTCCATTAATTCGTGTGTGATAGCGTGTTTTGATCGGCACTCAAATCAACATCTTGAATGAAAAGCTCCCAATTACCCAATGGATTTGTATTTTTCGTATTTTTTAAGCTCTAAGTACATACTAATATGATTCTTGCAGATATGGATGTTAAAAAACTGTCTTTGAACGCAATACATTTATTAAAAATTTTATGCCTTCCAATCACCACAAATCTTGAAATTATATGCGCCCAGTGGATTATAACATAAATAATTAAGAGATAATATAATTTAATACACATTTGCTGAAAATATATTCCACATGAAATAGGGAAATTTTCTTTTTGCTCACTTTTCAGATTGTCAGTAACTTGGCGTGAAAAAGATCCTTTGCAACATAGTTTTCAAAGATTTTACCTTATTTTCTAGTTGATCTCAACAACATTCAAATTGATCAAAATTCAATAATCGGATCGCGGTTTTTAAATTTTTTTCAATTGGTGATCAAATTTTTACACTTTTGCATTCATGCAAATTATTTATACTTGTGTGTGAGGGGAAACAGTGCTTTCATATTCTTAATCGAAATCGTTTTGATGAACTAGATATTATCCGATTTAACTTGGCGAAAAATCATTTTGTCAAAGTGCATATTACACATCAGGTCGCCGGAGGATGTTCCCTTTGCGATGAATTCGGTCGGAGGAAAATGAAGCATTGTCAAAATTATACAGTTAAGATATTGATTTCGTCGGAACTCCCATCACATACTTTTCCAAACTGATCTTGCCTTTAGTAATATTTGCACAATATATTATTACATCCTCACTAATAGAATTTCACATTAAGATATTTTTTGGCATTTGTTTTGAGTAATCACAGATTTTGTATTGGAGAATTTATTTGTTTTATTTCTTTCACAGCAGAATGCGAAAATCTTTTACAACCTTATCCATTGGATATGATCCTGTCATTAGGAGTTGCCTGGGGCCATGAGTCATGGAGTATATGTCGTTAATGAGAGGAGCAAAACATTTGAAGTTGCCACTTAATGATTGGAAATTTGTCAAAAATCTAATAGACTACTGATAAATAAAAAACAGAGCCAACTCTACGAGTACAATTTTCATTACGACCTAGGTTTTGCTTGCTATAGCATAACATTTACATAATGTCAGCTGATGATGCTGTAACAAGCGAAGTCAAAAATCTAACAGGCTACTGATAAATCATAAAACGGAGATAAAACAGAGCCACCTCTACGAGTACAGTTGTCGGTTCTACAAAATGTAGCCAGTCTTCAGAATATGCGTCTAATGTACTAATTACAAAGTATATAGTTACATCATCATCAAGTACTAACGTGCATTAAATTTTATTTTACTATTATTGAACTAGTCTATGAAATATTTATCAATGTAAATCTGCAAGTGTCATGCTTCTATCAGAATTGAACGGTTTCAAAACATAAAACGCGAATCTGTGTTTTATATGCGTCGCTGTCGAAACCTTTGCCATTTTTAAACGTATTTTTTTCCCTCTCCATACGCAAAGGCTCTCGAACGTCATCTTCGTGAATTCCTAATTTCGCGATAATCCCGCGTGAATGAATCCCGCACGGCGTGTATGTGTGCTCCCCTCGGCTCTGCTCGAAATACCCTCGCGGTTCCTGCTTCCAACCCCCCTCTCCCTCGGCCTCCCCTTCCCCTTTCATCCAAAACTCTTTTCGCACTCACTCCACCTCCCACGCCACTCCTGCCATTGGGGGGGGGGGTAACAGGGTGCCCCCCTCTTACCCCCTCCCCCCTAGGGCACCGTGAACTGCACTGAAAATGTGGGTCAGGAATGAAAACGATCGATGCGGTCCCCCTATCCCACTCGCTCATCAGTCGGCCCCGTGATGCGAACTGCGGATGTCGGCACGGCTCCAATCTCCATCCTCGCTCAACTCCTCGGGAAAACACATTTCCGATTAATGGGGTGTTCACACAAAATTTTTACCATCGAAAAAAGAAAAACCTTTACCATCTTGTGTGAAATTCACCGTAAAAAAATCATTCGCCTGGGAGGTTTTTGAAAGGACCATTCGAGATAATTCTGATCAGGTAACTGAGGAGTCACGTGGTACAATTACAAAGGTTTCGAGACTTTGGTATATGCAAGCCACTCTTAAAAATATCACGCAGCCTTCCCGATCGAGTTTTTCTCACGGGAATCATATCGATGGATTTGCATGCCGCGACTGGATACGCAATAAACAATGCTACAGACACGTTATCCACTCAAGTGGTAAAAATTCGCCAATGTCTCGATCGGTTCGTTGTCGTACTGCGCAACTCCTTAGTCAAAATGATCTCGAACAGTTCAAAGACAACTCTCCGCCTTGGACTGGGGTACGAAACCAGCCCCCTCGATTTCGCGCTGAAGGCAATGATCAATTAGGCTACCCAGGCATTCGCTTGCACTGACAATCTCGGAGGCTTTTAGGTTGTTGGAGCATTTTCGCTTACGTACAAATTTGCATGAAACTTCGCTTACGTGGTCTCATTAGTTATACGTATAGATGAAAGTGAAAACTATTATGATACTCCGTTGAAGTTACTACGCGCTCTGATCTACGGTTTTTTAAACCTTACCATCTTAATGTATACATTTCCACGGGAAAAAATCGACCTAGACCGAGAACCGAACCACGGGAATTAGAATATTTCTCCAATGGCGTAACTATTAGCATACGGTTTCTCCAATGGCCGTAAATAGTTACGGCCATTGGAGAAATATTCTCACCCTTAAAAAAATTCTACGAGGCCGTAGAGCTCAAGTTTCCTTGATTTTTTCACGGGAGTTAGGCTTTTCGAGTCAAACAACACCACATACTTGCACAAACTTGTACAATACCACATACTTGCACAAACAACACACTTGTGGTGTTGGCAGTACACAAAAGTATGGGGTTTTGTAAATGTTAACATTAAATTTTCTGAAATATGGAATACCACTAAGTCACAAAGGAACTTTATTATTGTCGAGTCAACGCGAAAATACCTACCCAATTCAAGCTTTCTTACAGTTTTAATTTCGAGTACACAAGGAAACTAGCATCGGAAGAGCAGAGCAGAAAAGACTAGAAACATTCAAAACGTAGTGTAGGAAGAGGATCAAATGGACGGATAAAGGGAAATATGAAGAAGTATAGAGGAGAGTAGAAGAGGAAATGTCAATATGGAACACTACACAGAAAATAAGAGTTGGCTGGTTTGGACACACCCTGAGGCACTGAGAGTTTGCGAAGAATATCATTGAAGGAAAAATAGAGAGTAAGGAACGAAGAGGAGAGCCAAGAGATAAAATCTTACTCCAAATAAAGAGGAGAATAAATTTGAAGGACAGCCTGGCAGTTAGGGAGCCAGCATTAGATAAGAAAGGATGGAGGGCTGCCGTAAACCAGTCTCAGGAATGAACGACCAATGATTATGGTGAAGGACCCAGCATCTAGTTCTCGCAAGGGCCAGCCAGGGCATGGGCGTTGCCATCAAAGATGGCAACGCAAGGGCCAAGCATCTAGTTATCGCAAGGGCCCAGCATCTTGGATGCTCCAGGACAGGACAGTCAGACAGAGCAAAAAGACGAGCAGTACCGGAAATCAAATCACAATATGCCTCGTCAGGACAGTGCTCCGCATGCTACATGGTAAATTAATCAAGTCCGGGATATATTAAAATATAAAGGTAAAGAATGTTGCCTACATTATTGGGCATAAGTCATTGGTAGATAGGGGCTAGTCAAATAACATGCGATAGCCAACAATTGAAACATTGAAATTGAGGTAATTTTGTAAAAATGTGAGGATTAGAGAAAATAAGTTTTGATATGTTCGTCTCCAAAATCTGAACGTTTACTGAGTAAGTAATAGGTATAGGCACTATAATCTCGTGAAAACGAAACCATTGAAATAAATATGGGCTTGTTTGATTTCTCAATATAATATACAGGATTAAAGATGTCTTAGACAACCACGAAGAGAGGGTAGTTCTAGATGGCATTAGCTCAGATACAGTGAAAGTAACATCGGGTGTACCCCAGGTCATTGGTTTCTTATTGTTCTTTTTGTATATAAATGATATGACCACCGTCGTTACGAGCAAAATTCGCCATTTCGCGGATGATGCAGTATTATACAGGTATATTAACACTGAGTGTGGAAGAATTACGTTGAAGAAAGACCAAGATACTGTGAACTAATGGTGCAATACTTGGTTTGGGGGTTTTGCCTGGTGTAGATTCCGGAAGTGGCCAAATCTCGCCCGAGGAAAGACAACGGTGCTAAGGTTGCCGAGCATACGAGAAACCTCCGGCCGAAAGAATGTTCCAGAGGGAAGGCTCCTATGAAAGTCGGAGGCCAAGCTGTAAACGGGGCCAATAGATCTGTTTTACCCAACTGTATTGTCGCTCTGGCTTTCCCCAAAAAATCACCTTCTGCAAGAGAAGTCACGTGTGTAGATCATTTTTAACCCACGATACACGTGGCAGTTAGATTAAAATTAAAAAAAGTGCGTTATTATGAATTTTTGGAAAAAAAATTGCCTAACGAATCGCACACACTTAATCAAGCCGATCTATAAAATGTCCGTGAAAAGTGTGACCTTTGTTCAGGACTTGTTCTGGGGGAAATTACGGGAAATTTGCGGAAAGGCAAATCGTTAATTGGGACTTATTAAAAGAAAACTGGGAAAACGTGACGAGAAAGTAAAGGGGCGATGTTATTTTTCTATTGTGAGACCTCACTTGGATTTCGCCGCTAGAATATGGGACCCGTGCGAAACGGACTAGTTTCAGATATACCTAGATCGAATACAGCGGAGAGCAGAGAGATTTGTTACGAATTGTTACGACAAACATAGCAGTGTTACTGAACGGAATTGAGGAGGGAATTAGGGTGGGAGCCTCTATATGATCGAAGGGAAAAGTTTAGATTAAATCTTTTACCAAAGTTTAATGCAGACTATTTTTGCCGGACGTTTAATATATTTTGCTAGAGCCAAACACGGTAGAAACGATCACAGGCATAAGATTAAGGAAATTGACTGCAGAACCCATAGATTCCACATTTCATTTTTCCCTGGTACAGTGGCGAACCATAGTAGTTGCGATAGATCAGTTCTATGATGCTTTGACCTTCCCTAGGCAAAGTAGGTTTAGCTCTTGTGCTACATATCTTAACATCGTTATCAGCGACTCACTCCGAATGAAATTACCGGCATGATGTAGCTCTTGTATGATATAGTACCTTGCAATACTATTCATCAGTTGCATTAGTGATACTAACCAGTAGTTGTACTGCATAGTAGCATGCTCGTCTGCGTAGCTCTCTCCTAGTTTCTGGTCTGACCGCGCATATTTATCCTGTCAGCTTTAGGCCTGCGCCTGGCATCCCGGCGAACGTGCGCGGTTCTGATCTCAGCTGGGATAAGTGCTGCATGTCAGACGTGGAATCACCCCGTGCCACACTCCCTAGTGGTGACTTGTACGGAATTTCGTAGATATAGATGTAGATTGGGTAAAAAACTGCAATGCAATCGTAACTGCGCATGCGTGAGGTGGGGCCTGCTCTGCCTGGTAGCCATTTTTGAAGACGAAAATATCCACGAAGTCTACCTCACATCTCCAATGTGCTAGCGCGCTGATTTTGGTGTGTATCTCGTCTCTATCAATCAAATTAAACCATAAAACTCAAGTTTTGGAATAAAAATTGGTGATCAAATAATAAGTTAGTAAGTTTAAATTAAGATGACGAGCCATACCCATAGAGAATCCTAGAGGAAGCATAAGCAAATCAACTCATCAGGTTTTTACAAAAAAACCAACTGTAATGTCCCTTATAGAGCCACACAGTACTTACCCAAGATACATATTTGTCCCAAACCATAACTTATAGTTTATCCCTGAAAATGTGAAGTTGATTATCACAATAAAAATTCAAGAATTTTCTTTCATAGGAAAAGGTCCATTAAAGTCACTCGTTCCTTATCTCTTAATAAATGATTGGAACGAAAAAAAATGCAGATAAATTTCAGTCAGATTTTAGCAACCTGACAGAAATTGGATGTATATGGCGGGGATTTACTTTTACATGGATTTTGAAACGACTTATACACCTGTTGATGGGGAATAAACTAGTTCACGGCAAAGAGATTTGGTCACGTTGCGAGGCTATAAGAAGCAAGAGAATAAAAGACACTAAAAGTTTGACTTCTTTAACTTACACCTCCTCTTGTTTCACCTATTTAACACTTTAAAAACATATATTAAACGGACTTACACCATAAATTATATCTTTATTCGTTAATTTTCTTTTTACAGGTGGCAGACATGCTAAAAATCGCGGAAGGAACGTGGACGAATAAAAAAGAGGGGATTACATGTATTTTCAACATTCATTTGTGAGAAATTCAACAAATATTTCCTCTATATTGTGTACACGCTTTCATAATTCATGGGAAAACGTTAAAAGGTAACATTCGAAGCTCATTTGTTATGAATTCAAGAACGAGAAATTCATATTTTGCATTTTCTTGAATGCTAAAATACATAATTTCCATTACTTGCTGCTCACACAGTGTTTGTTTTGCCATTGAAAAAATAAATGCAGCATTTGCTAACAAATACTGTGTTTTTCGAAACCTCAGGCATTTAATTACGCTATGATGCAGCTCTCACGAATAACAGTCTTCACAGTATATCATAGTTATGTCTTCATTAAACCTAATTATTATTTCACGAATCGTATTCACTAGACGAAGGAATAAGTTGACTAAGCAGTCTCATTCTTTTTCAATAAAGTCAAGTTCACCATATCACAAACATCGCATCACATTCACTGATATATATGTAATCCTCACACGCCAACCAATAACATTCACTTTTTCAATCCCTTTCCCTTCACAATAAAAAATAACTTTGGGCTAAAAGGAAGGTTTTCCTCGTTTGATTTTGTAAAACATATTGTTATGGAAAAAATAATTTATAAAACAAGGAATAAACAATGTAAGTTCTATATGAGTTTCAATAGGAACTAGATCAGGATACAGTTTGATAAACCTATAACAAATTATGGCAGGTTTCCATTATCGAAATGAGAAAAGGACACAAAACCATGAATTCATTGATAAAAATACAATTGAAACACACTCCGTCCATTTCATATCTGCCTCCCTGTGGATAATCACAGAAGTATCACTTGAGCACTGAAATTTGTAAGCACATGCCTATCAGATTATAGGCCAATAGACTATCATTACATTACATGTTTTACATGGAAATACACGAAGGCGTTACACGTCCTTATCCTATTTATTGACAAAACATGAATTTGACATTGTCCCGAAAGATGTTTTTATAACGGCTCCAAGAGTTCTTGCGCGAAATACTAAAACCGCAATTCAATTGCCAATGCGTAGAAAAATAAACTCATTTAAAAGAATTTCGAATTTCAATGGCTTTGTCTATCTAATACAATACTGCACAATGCACAGTCATATCGAAAGACTTAATTTGTGTACCTTATCATGGTTCTCAAGTGCGCAAACGAATTACTAAAATATGATACTGCATCGGTTCAATGATAAATACACAAGGGCTTTAAAAATCACAGTAATGAGTCCGAAGACTATGAAATCATATCAAAGCGAATCTCGCTTTGAGTGGCAAGGTTCTATCATACACATATAAATTTCACGTTATAAAAATCCTTTCCAATTGCTTTAAGATACACTAAGGTTCAAACATTCATTCAAGAACAATTTTTACGATTATTCATTATAAATTTAAAAACAAGCTCTTTGTCGTTTGGATTAAAGCAGCATTGTATAAAAAATTAATAAGAAAATAGTTTTATTTAAATGTACAACTAATTAGAGAAATTTTTTTAACGGTTGACGAATTTACCTAACTTAGCCTTCAATTGTGCGTTACATCATGGTAATACAGAACAAAAATGATTAAAACGATGTTCAATGTCTACTTTTTAACGCAGAAATATGTTCACCATACATCGTTTACTCCAAAATCTTTTTGAACATTTCCAATCCTTAAATAAATAGTTGGAACATGGTAATAAACATATATTGCATTGTGCATATTTGAAACTTCGTTTAAAGAGAAGATTTCCATTTTAACGGAATTGAAACGTACTAAAATATACTTCTAAACATATCAGCCGAGGGTAACATTAAAATTTATTCTCACATGACAGATCGTCCTGTGTTAATACGTGCGATAGATATAGTACATCGTATCGAGTTAGGCTTATCGCATTATGCTCCATAAATGCATATTATTGTGACTTTAATCCATACATATTGATTTATACTTTTTAAAGCCGTAACAAATTTTCAACGCATAGTTAGCATTACATTTCTTGGCTATCCAGTATAATATATTCCTTATTTTGAATACACTAACAGATTTATCATTCTCTCATGACCTGATGTACTTCATGAAGTTAAGGTAGTTTAAGATAGGTGTTTCAGTGCACATGGTAACAAATTAAGATTGTAATAGGACATACTAATAACATATATCCGCCACCTATCTAAATAACGTTATCACAGATGTTGTTGACAAATTTTCATTTAGCCAGTGAACGATATACTGAAAATGATGAATGATATAATATAAAGTAAAAACAAAAATTTTCCTTCATGTGAACAATGGCATCTTTAGCTTTTAATTATTTGTATGAGCCTTACACAGAGTACATTGAATATAAGTAAAAATTATTACCTGTCCAACCTACTTTTAAAAAATTGCGATTATTATCTTGGGTGAACTCTATTTGATTTTTATGGTGATAAGCTCTTTTCAGTCAAATTTTTGAGTAAATCATTCGCGCACCTGTGGATGAAGATCATTTAAATCTATGTTAATGACAGGATAACAATTAATTGTACAAAAATGTCCTATCTTGCTTGCAAGAGTGAATGCAGCCCTTAAAACTCCGTCAGTACCAGGGCTGTGACGTAGCCATGATTTCTCCGGGAGAAGGAATGCCCATATCGAGTGTAAGTGGGAGGAGGGGAAGAGTCAGTAATCATTTAGAATTTGGGACAAAATTGTCTGTGTGTTCAAGCATTCAAAGGGGAAATGCGAGATAACAGCCGAGTTCCGAAGAGTTACCAAAACTTTGAAAGATTGTCCATGATTTTTTTGTCTAAAATTTTCATGCATGGCTACTTCAAAGACGTTTCCCCAATATAGCGTAAAGTAAATTAGCATATTGATAAAAAAATCATCAACTCTTTTGAAAATATATCAAAATATAAATTTCACCATTTTGTAAAATATTTTTAATCATAAATTTTCGCGAATAGGGAAAGTGAGGACCCTACTGGCCACATCACTGGGCTTCGGCACTTAACGTTCTTTCGCTAAAATATGAATTGACACCGAATTTCACGTATTCGATTCTAAAAATGTGACATATGTCCGATCCGTTTCACTGAGACTGTGTTGCTAGTACTGCACTTAAATACAAAGTTATGTACAATTATACTTCTTAAAAGTGTGGATGAAGACTATTGCCATTAGGTGCTCAAGTTTATTTCTATGGGTAGCTTTGTAACGCCAGCAAAATGAGATACAATGTATGTATAACGCTTATTGTCAATGGTGCGATTGCTTTTTAGTGAACTTTGACTGTACTGTGCTAGAAGGTCGTTATTGATTCTTTCTACGGAAAATAAAAAAAACCCGTGCCAATTAGAAAGAGAACAAATATGAACACTTAATTGAGGGACTGATCAAAATTATGGATTGATGGTGTATCTGACTGAGTGAGCGCATGGTTTGGGAAATACGATACGTTGAAGTAGGTAAGAGGGAACGTAGACATTCGTGGAAAAGTTCGCGGATCATTTGTGATGCTTAGTGGATTTCATGTGTGCGGCAGTATGTATGAAAATACTCGTTTGGTTTGTTTGCATGAAATTCACACTTTTGCACTCTCTTTCGATCAATAATTTAAATTATTTTAAATGCGGGAAAGCGGAAATTCATTCCTTTTTCGATGAATTTGGGGATCTGAAAACCTTAAAAAAGTGATATAGACCGTAATTTGCAAATCTGCATTTAAAATGGTATTTCCATCGGGAAAAATAAACTGCGAGAAAAATCAGAGATTTTTGGTCCGAAGATGAAGATACATGAGTGCAAAAAAACATACTGTTTTAAGACGATCACTTGAGTGACGACGTATGAATACATGAGTCCTCGTAGAAAGCATGCGTAGAACGCCATATCGTAATTTTCCCCCCATCGCATTTACAATTCGGTTACATATAGTTTCTCATCGTTGGAAACGCAATCAATATCACTTGATTTTACAAAAAGTATGCACAAAATCCATTTCAAGTATTTTCTGTTGTTGCCATATCTTTTCATATAATACTGATGGGTATTTCTACTTTCCACACGCAGATGCCTCGTGGATAGTTTTATTGCAGAAGCTCATTTGTTAAGACTGCAAAAGCTTAATTTAATCTATCCTTTGCCATCGTGGTTCTACAACCTCCGAGCTATAGGTGGCCCCAGAGGATAATGTTGTCTTCACAGAAACTCCAAAATTAGTGAAATTGGAACGGTAAGACAGCCGATATAGTCCGCAATGATGAGAAACTGGGTTCACAGGGAGAGGTCAAATTAGTTGCTTCTTAATCTATTTTATATCATCGTTGTGCACATCCGCCATATTGCTCGAAAGATCCTTGGGTGCACAATTTAAAATTACTTCCGAGCGATTTAACAGAGTCATGTATTGCATGTTTGGCTGAAGCTTGTCGTAACTTCATAATTGGTCAGTTTTTTTATTGTTGACGCGGTGGAGCCAGTACTCCTCGTCAAATTTTTAGATGAGGTCCCTGGGTCCCAAAATGTTCGTGGTTAAGCCATTTTAAAATGTCGCAGTGTGTAATTGCTGAGAAAAACCTAATATAGGTCATCAGTGGTTGTTAGAGAAAATAAAGCAGTTACTTCGTATTGTTAAAATGAAAAGGCTGCCTTGAGAATTATACTTCATGTGGAAACTATGGTCCGTATATATTAAAATGATGTGTAAATTTACATAAACGTTTTTCCCCCAACAATTAGGGATATTACAAATTTTTACCCTATTTTTTGAACTGGCAACGTTTTTTAACTGGCTAACACACCTGGGAGACAATTGGGAGATTTAGATAATTTCTTTCATGGCTGATTTCATCATCTTCGGTCCATATTTACTCTTACTTACGTCTGTAACTCTCTCCAACAAGAGTTAGTGTTTATTTTCATCACCATGGCTTAATGAGGCGTGAATATTAATATTGAGCATTTTTTTATCCCATCAGACACTCATGCTCAATTTAAGAAGGAATGCGACAAAATATTTTAATTTTCACAATCCGCAGTAGTCTCAACATAAGGGATTCCGGACTTCTATACCTTTGTATTATCACCAGGGGCTTAATCGCATTGTTATTTCCTGATTCCAAAGGCATTAAATTCCAGAATCCCTTACTTTTTGAATAATGTGGATAGTGAAGGTCAATATTTTTTGTAATAAAAAAAAGTCCACAAAATTACCCTGACTATTATTTAATTTATATGAAAAATGACGTGTAATCGCATATTTTCGAGCGAAATCGGCCCAACTTTCTTAATCTAATGTCTCGGGCCTCGGAGTAGCTGTGTAGACAACATTTCCCGCTTAGGGGGTTTGTAGTCTATACATGATCATAATTTATCCCTTACAAACAATTCACTGCACAGATAGTGCGCTCCTCTTTTCGGATATACTTGATAAGTTACATCGGTTTATTTCAGCTGGAACAGTCGGGAGCACTGCTCCGGTAGTTGTTACCATACTAAAGCGAAGCTTGAGAACCTTCTCCCAGGTTATTCAATCAATCTAAGGGGAGTTCTTCGCCCTCCCAGATCACCTGGTGTTCCAGAGCTATGGTTCTTTTACACTTACAAATAATACCCTGACCGAGGCAGATAACTCAACTATTAGAACTGGAGTTTACAAAATGGAATGGACACCACAATTCACACGTCCCAATAAATACTCATTGGCACTTAAATTTTCTCTTACAGATGCCTCGTGAACGGTTTCATATCCGAAGAAGCTCACGAGCCATCACTCCTTAAGCTAATTTTCCTCATTCTTTTGTAATGTTGGTACCGTATCTAATCTATCAATGATAATATATTCTCATATAAAAATCATACACGTGGGTTTAGACGTTCTTTTCCTCAGTCGCGATACCTTTTGCACGTAATAATACTGATTGGCGTTCGATCTCCACTCGCAGATGCCTCTAGGTTGGTTTCGTTGAACAAGTCCTCGAGTCGAGACACTGCAAATGCTCATCTCTTGTCTCTTTTGTCTCCATTCGCCTTCGTTCCTCGGACGAGAGAAATCCCTTCGCTTGTTTAGTTCCCTCAGCATTTTGTGACTGCCATGGAGACGGGCAGGGAAGCTCCGCAGGAGAATGACTCGGATCCTTCGGAAGCCCTTCTCCCGCCACCACCGGCTCCGCCGCCGCCGCTAAGCCACTTGAGCTCTATGTCCTTGTGTCACAAGAACGAGTTCATTTCCCAAAGACCTGAAACCGGAAGAAAGAGAAAAAAACCTTAGTTAGCTCACCTTAATTTATTTTATCCAAGATTGAGGAAATATCCTGTCTCGTACATTTTCAAGAGTAGGCTTATTTCGCCACAAGAATTTTCCATTCTGAAAATCACTTGGAGATGCGGTTTACTCATTGCTTTGAGGGTGAACAGTGTTTCTTGAGTAAAGCAGAATGTAGTATTGCATTATATAATGATGTACTGATTAAATAATCATGTAAAATGTTGTAAAATAAGGTAGTTTTCGAACATAAGTAATCATCTCCGGCTTAACTTTGTGGAAGTGCGTTATATCGTTGATAAAAACAACTTAGTTTCAATCCACACAATTTTATTATACAGACTGACTGACCTGATGATGGCACGAAGCTGCTGAAACCCGGATCGCATGTATAATAAAATTGTGTGGATTGAAACTAAGTTGTTTTTATCGTGGATAAGGTAGTTTTTCCTGTTTTTTAAAAAGTTTTCCACCGATTAAGGTAGGTTTTGCTGAATGTCTGAGAATCTTCTTCCGGTCCTCTACAAACTCAGGGGCCCATCCCCTCCAGTATATCCTTTTTCGTCTCAGTATAAGTACCACCCCTCTTCATCCCGTCCATGAAACCTATTCTCCTTCTTCCCCTTCACACAACATCCTTCCCCCCATCACCCTCTTCAGCAACCCATCACCTTTTATAACACCCTTCAGCCATCTACCCTGCCCATCTCGGATTTCATTCAGAAGTTTCCTATCCCCGCCCACCATCTCAAGCACTTCCTCGTTAGTCTTCCTTTCCGTCCACCTAACCTTCTCCATCCTTCTCCACACCCACATCTCAAACGCCTGCAGCCTATTCTCGTCCTCCTTTTTGAGGGTCCAAATTTCTCCACCATACAACGCTACGCTCCATATCAAGCTCTTCACACGCTCTTCTTCACATCCTTACCCAATGTCCCCGTCCCATCAACTCCCTTCTATTACTAAATGTCTCCTTAGCTAGCGCTATTGTCTTCCGTATGTCTTCGCTACTGGGTCCGTTTTCCTCTAGTATACTACCTAAGTCGTTAAATTGCTCTACTTGCTCGAGTTTGGGTCCTCCAACTTTAATGGCCAGCCTTGCTTTCTTAGTTCTAGCAAAAAATCTCATTACTTCAGTTTTCTCATGATTTATCTTCATTCAGAATATCCCACACTGCATTTCTAAATCATCTACCAAAGCTTGCAGTCCCTTCGAAGGTCCACTAACCCTGTGCATCTGATCGTCCGCAAATCTAACTGATTTTATCAGATGCCCTCTTACTTTGATTCCAACCTCAAGTTCTTCCTATGCCTGTCTTACCATTTCCTCAACATAAATATTGAAAAGCAATGGCGACAACGGGCACCTACTATTGTAAAAATTTGCGCACTTGGAAATTGGGTCTTTGTGGTGGAAATGGTACCAGCTTACTATTCAAAGGGCCCATCTCCGAATCACTGAAGCGATTTCCGCCGTGTCTCTGAATTGCAGACTGGAAAGACTTGAAAGTATCTGGAGTTTTGCATGGTTCCAGCGTACATACTAATATGGCTTTGCTACTGACTATATAAGTATATACAAAAATAAAAAAGGCCAAAATGGCCCCAGAGACCCCCAAAAAACCCCGTTCGTTTTACTCCTACAATAAAAGCTTTTGGAATCAGTGCAGAGGTTTCTCTTTTTTACTTTGATAGATTGCTTTCTATCAAGATGAACAGTTGAATTTCCCGCCATCAGATGGGTTAAACAATGAATTATCAATTCTTGCAATCGAATTTCTCATTCGCATCGTCTTAGTTTAATAATCACGTCTTCAATTCCAAAAGTATCAATTTTTCTCAGATTTCAAATATAGCGTATATCTATGGCAGCCAGAGCAATGGCTATGAACCGGAAATTTCTACTGGGCCTTTAATAGCTTACGTTACATTTTATATTCAATAATATCGAATTTCAGTGAGATTTTAGTTCGGGTATTCTGTATCCCATCCTATGCATGTGCGCTCAACGGCTTTAACACGGTAACAGCATTTAGAACGTCACGCTGTTTCTTAGAATTACGTTCCATAGGTAGGAGTAATATACCGCTGTTGTAGAACTTATTACTCTGCCAGGGACCTACGTATTGCACTTAACAAACCATAATATAGTCATAGAGCTGAATGAGGGATGGTTGCGTTTCTAGTGGGCTCTTAAGTCCCCAAATCACTACACTCGAAATTAAAATAAACTTGGCTTATTAATTTTTTCATTCGGATTTTTCTTTAGTCTCGGGATGAAAAAGTAATAAGGCAAGCTTACTTTAATTTCGCGTGTAGGTAAAAAATAGTTTTCTCTTTAAGTGTATAATCAGGTTACGGTGTCTGTCTGTATGTCTGCAACTCTTCTTCTGAAAAACTACGGAATCGATTAAGTTGAACTTTCGCCTAATTCTTGCGTATATAATAAGGAGTGCTGAGGAACTCCTGGCGATAAAAAAAATTGCGACCGATTCGCCCCCAAACGGGCCAAAGCAATCCAATAAATATTTTGTGTGGAGTTCATTTTTACCACCACCAGGATTCGTACAACTTTTAAAATTAAATTACGAGTAATACTGCACATATTGAAGTGCTAATTATTAGTTGCACTGCACAAAACAATACAATGTCAGTAAAAGAGCTTTAAGCGACTAATGGGAAATTTTAATACGTAAAAATAGTAAGATTATGAGTGGGAAGTAAGATTATCTCCTGTCCATAAAGAACAACTATCCCCTTTCTTACTCTCATCTCTATCTTAGAGAATCAACAGGTATTTAAGCTAGTCAATGAATAAAAATTTGACCATGGTTAGGGAAAACATCTCTATTCTGAGACTGGCTTTACATCTTACTTTCCAAGAAAAACTTCAACCGTCGTCCAGAAAGCATAAAGGTAAGGTATTGTTAAGAAAAACATACAAATGAGACAGAAATTCCTGTTACATAGTTATCAGTCACTAAGAATAACTTTTGTTAGCCGAACCATGAATTGGAAACATTTATATTAAAATTCAATGCATTGACTTCACAATTTTGAACTCTTTGAGTGTAGTGAAATTTTACTTCCTTATTTTATATTGATGATGGCTGTTCAATTAGGATTCGTCGAATACATGAATGACAATTTAAAAAAACCGTCGCTGTAATCTTTTCTGGAAGGGTCCCTATCAAAAAATTTCACGAAAGTTGATCGAGCTCAGGCCACATGTTCAAGTGGTTTCAATCTCTTTCAAAACAATTTTAGCTTTTGGAAGTGAACATCTTCGTCAGTTATAGGTATTCCTTGAGATTGGGTGTTCTGTGCTCAACGTCAAGAGTGGCGCGGAGGAGAATAATCATCCTACGCGCATCCTAAGGACATGCGCCTATGACTGTCGTTTGCGGTTCTGTCTCGAGAATATTTGCTAAGGGTTCTGCTGCTTAGCAGCTGACCTAGATAGCATTGAGATTGGCTCGAAGGCGGTTATGGATGCTCCTCGGCGTGAATTTTAATAACCTTTGGTGCGTTAGGACGAATCGTGACCGCTTTCGTGATTCTGAATATGACGAAGGAACAATTCTGGTGCAGCAGATGAAGATCAAAAGTCTAATTCCATCATCCACAGGCGAAATTTTTTCTCGTTGAATACAGGAAGCACAAATTATGCAAATGAATAATTCCAGTTATATTATTTAAAATATTGGGTAAAGTGATACTTCCCCCTGAATGTGTAAGTGGCTTGTTGCAACCATAGCTATTAAGTTGCCAATTACCGTAGTTTTGTACTTCCTTAAATATTGTGCACTCTGTCAGTATCGATAATTCTTCCCAGTTCACAAGTTACTTGATTGAGAATGACGCTCTACCATTGAAACCCGGGTCCTGCTTTTTAGTTTCGTTTTTACATAGTTATTTTCGAAACAACCAAGTTGTTTAATATTTTGATTTATATAGCTATACAAAATTAAGGAAAGAGTTAAAATATTCTTGATACAATTGAGAAATTTTGCTCCTTCACAATTTTAGAATAGAGAAATTTTCACATAAATACTTCAAAAACTTTCATTGAATCATGCGTGAAGCAGTTACATGCGGTGATAATGTTGCAATGATATTTTGTACAGTTCAATTTATAAGCTTCGTAAAAAAAGAAATTTCAGCAATCATATTGTCATGATCGGGTGCCAGTTACAGGAGTATTTTACATGATGACGCTACGCAACAACAAACTCGCGTCGTGCGAATAAAATAGAGTAGGCAGTGCAATATTAGCCCTAAGTAATTATAAAATACTTTTACATCCCATCTCGCCTGATACTACCGAATTAATTCGGTGAGAATTGGCAGTCGAGGGATGAGAGCCATTCGCGTCAATCATTGAAGAATCTTATGCGAAGGCGAAATGCGAACTCAGGAGCCCACTCCAAACGTGATGTGTGGAACTTGAATCTCGTTTCGTGCGGCCCCGATATTCATTATCGAGGGGATGCAATGGCCCCTTATGTCATGAGCGCAGAAGATCCGCCGTCAATAACGCCACGATTGGCTCAGCTGGAGCTTCTGATGTCGGGACTAATGTCGTGCCTCTGGAGTCTCCTCCGAATACGAAAATCATTCACGTCCTCCGCGGGAGGCCCGTCACCGTTAATTCTATACAGCTCTCCTGAGTGACTTACACGTAATGAATCCACTTGAACACTAATGAACGCAAAAGCACGACTCTGGCAAGACGGCGATCCACGCCCGATATTATCCGAAGCTACCGGCTGGGAGCAGCCGATTGCTGGCACGAGGTACTAATGGGTTTCATGCGCAGCATAAATTACATCGGCTCTGTTTCGTCCACGGCAACGAGGAACTTGTTTTCAGCACTAACCAGCTACGCACCTCGTTCCTTGGGGGTTGTGTTACACATGTATCTACATCTAGATACGACCCTCCGAGACAGCCAATGGGCGTGAGGGTTTTAGTGCACGCGGCGCGTAAACGAGAAGGTTATTGGGAGGTGTAAAGTTAAAGTGTATTTTGGGAATGCGTTGACTGTAGCACATTTTTTATCACCGTCACCTATTATCCGTGGAAAGAAGGAATTTTTGTACCTACCTCTCCGGCAATATATCTCTTATTTTATCGCTTCTGACGGACTTATACGATGTTTCAAAATGAAATTCTCAGTGTCACACAGAAACACACCGTTTCTGAATTTCTCAAGCAACAGTAGTCTAGCGTGTAGTAGTATAAAAGACTCCAGCGGCTCCCAACCTAATCCCTTTAATTGCCTAGAAACGTCCATTCTTCTATCGCAGCATATGTTCACAAAATCAATGGTTGGCTAGTTCACTTTGTGGAAGTTGTTCATCTTTAAAATGAAGCCACTTAGTTTTTTCCACCAATATATTAAAAAACAGAATTTGACCGGTTTCGGCCATTTCAGGTCATTATCAAGATTACAAAGTGAAATACCATGAGACAGCACAGTTTATATAGAAACCTCAAGGAAAGGGAGGTGGTTAAAAGAAGGGGGGGATGAGAGGTAAGTAGTTTTGCCCAATCACCTCCTCAAAACTTACTCACCTCTCATCTCATCTTCATCATCTTCTTTTAACCACCTCCCTCGCCTAGAGGTTTCTATATAAACTGTGCTGTCTCATGGTATTTTACTTTGTAATCTTGATAATGGCCTGAAAAGGCCGGAACTGGTCGAATTGTGTTTTTTAATTGAATTTTGGAAAAAAGTTGTTTCATTTTAAAGATAAATATGTTAAAAAAGCGCTTAACTTTCCTCTTTTTGTCTAAGAGTACCCGTACAAATTGTACATTCAAGTGAGACACATCATTCCTTAAAAGCGCAGATTCTTGTCACGGTTTTCATTTGATGGCTTATACTCGCATTACTCCTGGTAGAATTTGTATGAGGTCAATCGAGTATTTTGAATAGGTTACATGGATTTATGTTTCAATGGCTAGCTAACTAGGCGGATTACAGGAAAGCGTGATGCCTGACAGTCGGAAGAGCGTTATGAATCCAACACGCAATACCGCGGTAATTACGGTATTTATGGGATACCACATTCTTGGATAACACTTAATTTGGACGACTAGATGGCGCACAGAACGACATAGGCACAGCTTACCATTCTTTTTCTGTTTGGTGGGGCTCAACATAATATTTCTAAGGGACGAATACTACTTGGAAGAGATGGAACAGGGAAGTGTTCACGAAAACTTTTTTTTCGAGTTAGTCAATAGCGCTTCATACTCTGGTGCGGTATTTCGTATAGGAAATGGAAGTTTCCACAGTTTCCAATGGTAGTTTCATACAGACGTATAACTCATTCAATGTGGAATGTAAAAATCACCTTTTTTCAATGATATCCTCTCGCCAGTCTTCTTGAAGGTTTTCTAGAACAGTTATCTGATTTCGTAAATAATTCGAATTTATTTCCCTCTAAATAGTTCATTTGGAACCATACACGAAAATGAGTAGAGTTTGAGTTTGTAAGGTTATATATATGTACTACCATTATATCAGATTTTACTACTTAGGATATTCTTCATAAAAAGTTGACACTTCATTTCAACATTTAGTTGGCTCACAAATTCTTACTTTTAGAAATACGAAATTCGAACTCTGGCTAAAGAAATGACTGAAAATGAATTTGCTTCGTTATGTAAACGCGCGACCAAAAACATTCTTTTCATTAGTTTCTTTTATACAAAAGAAACCGACCAAATCGACCGGACATATCAGCAATTAGTACCTATAAACAAGGTTAAATTTAACTCGAGTGCCGTAACTTTGATTTAGCTGATGATAGAATAGATGATATAATACTATTTACGGTGACTTTTTAAATGCTGCATATGACGCCTTTATGCGTTTAAAAATGATTGTAATAAGGGATTTATTGATGTAACGTCACAATTTACGGGGCCATACACGTTTAAATAATTAGCATGCTAAATAGCCACTTGAAACGAATAAACCATGCAAAGTACCTATATTTACTGTAGACATAAGGAATTAGGGAAGTGAAAATAGGATTTAAACCGGAGTGTATAGCCTCCTCTCTGAACACCTAGCCTCCAATATCACATACACCGAAGTTACCAGGGCGTGAGTATTAATCTTCAGTCATTTTATATTCATAGCCATCTAAAATGTTATTATCAAAGCTTAGAACATCAAAAGAACAGCCTTTATATTATCTACTCTTCTCTCATCCTTTGATAAGTGCTCTTCAGGGCGTAGTGCATATGTATAACCGTACGCACTTTCAAAACCTTGCTGGTTGATCGGATTTTTACGTCCGCCGCATCAAATGGAGTAGTTAAGGACAGGTCAGTGAGCAGATAAAAGGACCGCTTAAAAGCTTGTTAAAAAGTCATCACACAGGGGTTTGGATAAATATTTTGTGCAGCGTACGTTATAACGTTGCTTGGCTTCACGCTCTCTAAGCAATGTGACTAAATTTGCACTCCCTCACCGTCACCAAACAGGGCATCCATGCTTGAAAACAAAATTTGAAGGATTATATGGCCTTGGATTAGGAACTTTGTCATGAAACGAGAGATTTTTAACGCCAGGTAATCAAGGGAATGATAATGATAACGCTCACGATGCATGCAAGTTGTTACGATCATGGAAATTAGCTAAGCTCTAATGTCTGAGAGGAGGAAAACAGCGTGCGGTCTACAATTAAAACTGATAATGAGAGCGACGAATATCTAATCAGCGGAATTAATGGCTAATATTTAAGAAAATATATTCCTTTGTACTAAATTGCGGAAACAATTGAAGCAGGGTATGCAAGACATTGAAAATGGTCGTGCCCCTGCCGTTTTAATTATTTGGAGGAATCACCATCGAAGATAATATGTATCGCTTGAAGTGATTCTTAGATAACTTTAGGATAGTGATAAGTAAATGAGGAGAGTTTTGAAAATATCAGTTGTGAAAGCTAGCGCTGATTGTAACACTTAAGCACCACACGAATTGTGATTAATGGAACGATGTTCGCGAGTGGATTGTATTTCCCCGCTCACCCTACGTTGTCAGTAAGGGGCAGGCGACGGTGGGATGAATTAATAATGTGGAAACGCGTTTGTCCACGGTTCCTAAAGCTGTCACTTCACGGAGGTAACGCTGGCATCGCGAGCAGAAACCGGAAATCGGGAATAACGATTATGAAAAAAGAAAATCGTAAAGGGATTAAGTTGAAGTAAATATCGCTACTTTGATGAATAAGCATAGAAATGTGTCATTTGGTTGAAAAAACATTTTGGAAGCCTCAAAACACCAAAGGAATATTGTATTCATTATTTTAGTTTGCTTGCTCTTTACTCGTTCATTGCGCAATGGCCTGGCGAGGGTAACATTGAATTCACGATGGTAGTGTGAATGCGTGCTGGGTGGATACATCGATCCGCACGATAATTAATCTTTATTAAAAACGTTTATAGGGATTAAGGTGGGAGCCCCTAGAAACTCGAAGACTACACACTAGGCTTAGGTTGCTTGAGAAATTCAGGACGGGTATGTTTCAGAGGGACACACAGAATAGTACCTTGACGCCTTACTACATCTCTAAGTCTGACAGATGCGATAAAATGAGAGAGATAGACTGCCGAACTGATAGGTACAAAAACTAATTCTTTCCGCATACAATAAGCGAACATGATAAAAACTGAGCTTCACTAAATACACTCCCATAATATACGTCACCATTTCACCTCTCAAAACCTTATATATTTACACGGCTGGTGACTTATCACCCCCTGCCACACACCCATGCGGCGGCTCGCCAGGTAGTATGTAGATTCAGATGCGGATAATAGTCTAAACGAGGCAAAATAGGTATTTGGTGGGTAGGTAGTATTCTGAAGATACAAAATCGAACTCTGCTTCAATAATTTCCTCCATACTGACCTATCCTTGCAAACCTCTTTTGCCTCATTTACCCCCATACACTGCTTCATACACCCTCTCCTGTTTTTAAGACTCTTAATATTTCAGACTCCTAAGGATTTCCTCAGCCTCATTCAACAACAACTCTCTCGGCCTACCTCTACCTCTCACCCCATTCATTTCACTCTTATATATTAGGACCCCAGAAGTCAAAGGGTCTAAGTAACAAAATCGTTGTTTTGAGAAAACTTACGTCAAAGTTGAAAATGTTTGGTACAACCCACTAAGTAGTTAAGAGACATTACTCTAGATAGCATCGCCTATCAAGAAAATCACTTGGATCCCTTTACCACCTAAAATATTTATATTTTCACGTCCCATTCCTGTACATAACTTGTTTTTTTTTAAATGTCACTTAGACCCCTTGACTTCTGGGGTCCACATATCTGTTTCGCTATTCAACTCTCATCCATTCTCTCAAACATGGCCAAACCAACGAAGCACACATTCATTTATAAACCACTCATTCCTGACCCTGTCCATCCTACTTTTGCCGCAAACACTCCTCAGATAACTCATATCCACGGCGGTTAGTCTACACTTATTTTTATCCTGACATACCCATGTTTCACTATCGTACAACAAAGTGAGGAGAAGTACCCTTTTATACACGGCGATTTTCTATTCCTTAGACAGGCACTCATTCCTTAATATGCTCCTCATGCTACCTACCACTTTCCTGCCAGCATTCACACGTCTCTTTATCTCCTCATTTATTCTTCCGTCTTTCGCATACTTCTTACCCAAGTACACAAAATCATCCACCAGTTCAATTACTTCACCATTCGCCCTCATCACACTGTTGTTCTCCCCATTCTCCTCATGAAAAACTACTTTAGTCTTGCACGCATTTACCCTCAATTCCATTCTCTCTGTTGATTCACAAAGCTTATTTAGAAGCTTCTGTAATCCCTCTTGGCTCTAGACGATATAATATTGAAAAGTATTTTTTTTCGAATATTGGACTCACGCGACATCTAGATATATATTGGTTACATTTATAATAATAAAATATGCGTTGTTTCGTATTTAGTACATAACCTGTGTACACGTAATTGAATAACTACCAAATATATCTTTTGTGCCATATGGCTATGTGCTAAAATAGTATAGGATTGCCAAAAACCGAATCCGAATGATGTGATTTATATAGGATTTCACTTTCTTCCGGCGAATGACTGCTGTGAATGGTTCTCGGGTTTCCGTCCGGGTAAAATGCTCCATCTTCTCCAACGCCGACGTTTCGATGAATGACTTCATCATCGTCATCAGGGCCGTTGATGCCGGGTGTCGAGGTGCCGGTTAATATAGTGTGTCTCTCAGGTCAGGGATTTTTATTTTTTATATTATTTCTTATCCCATTCTTTCTATTCTGTCTATTATGCCTTAGTCCAAACTAATCGGCCAGTCCAAAGGATATTGGGACAGACTAACCAAAAGGCATTAGAAATCCGCGGCCCTGATGACGGTGAATAAGTCATTCATCGAAACGTCGGCGTTGGAGAAGATGGAGCATCTTACCCGGACGAAAACTCGAGAAGAATTCACAGCATGTAATTTATTTCACTTTTATGTGTAAATGCCTTTAATGAGGACACGTAAGCAAAGTTGAACGCAAATCTATACATTCAAATCGCTCCAGCCACCTTATGGGAAATGCGGCCATGTTGTCTCTCTCCCTCTTGCGTCGATCGGCCAACGATTTTTGGGACCACTACTCACTGCACGTGGGGGAAGTAGTGTCTCACTTTTAGAGGTGCTGGAGGGGTCCCGTATCTTGCCGAATGTCTCTCCGGTTTCCCTGCCGGCCAGACAGCACACGGGGCTCCCCTCGTACACCACGCAGACGGCCCGGGAGCAGCTGGACCGCCGCCCCTGCCTGTGCTCCCGAAGAGCGTCCTCCCGGCCGAGCGTCTCTCGGTCGTCGCCGCAGTGCGAGGCCGTCAATCGACGCTCCGCACCGTCGTTGACGGCGGCCCCGTTTACCCAAAAGCCCCCACCGACGCCGTCCGCGCCCTCCCTCGGCCGGTCGATCAGCAGCGTCACCTGGTGAGTATCCGGCTCGCTCAGGAACTCCCCCGAGTGGTACCTGAAGTGGACGTGGTGCAGACGGCTGGCGCGGGAAGACGGGGAACCGGGCCGGTGCTTCCGATACCTCCGGTGCTTGCCGCGCAGGATCTCGGTGACCATCCTGCCGTTGGAGACATGGAAAAAGAAGAGGAAAGACGAGGAGAAGAAAATTCGTTATAATAATCCCAGGTACATGTCTTTCAGAGTAAATGGTGTGCCAAAATTTCCCTCCTCCCACTCTGCAAAACCACTCTGCGAGAAAAACCACTCGCCCAGCGCCAAAAACTCGCAAACGTCGTCGCGACTATCCCTCGGGCATTGTGGTCTCGCGTTTCGCTGTCTCGCGTTTGCTGTCCGCGATGGGACAATCATCTCTCTTTTATACTGAAAGTGACAGTAGCGCACTCTTTTCTGATCGAATCAACGCTAGCGCCATTTCCTCCAGCAATAAACAGGGACAAGGATTTCCCCTACTACTCCAACTCCTGCGTTGGTTAGTTGACTCCCCTCATTCGCCTGCCGCATTGTCTCTTCGCTGCGCCCGGCCTCTTTTGAGACGCGGACGAGAAAGGACCTGCTGCGCTGCAGTTGTGAGTTGTGTTCGTCTTCTATAGACCAAGTCAACGGTATTTAGCCTACGGGCTTGTTTTCAATTGTAATACTTGTTTGTTATATAAATGTTCTTGCTTGAAGTTAATGAAACTAGCTAAGGTTGTTGTTATTTTTCTCTCGTCTCCTCCCACCGCAGTCAATTCACTCGCGACGTCAACTTTTAGTAACTTGTATTGCAATGTTAGTAAGAGGGATGGTAGATATTTTTCGTGGTGAAAAACTGGTGGCATGAGTCAAAAGTATTCTTTTCCTGAGGGATATTCAAAGAACTAATGTTCGTGCGAAAGGATTCACCGGATGAATTCCCGGTCACCTGTGTGGAGCACTTATTCCCGTGAGACTGGCCATAGGCGAAGGAAGCTTCCTACTTACTTCTCTACGACCGTGGAAGGGAGGAATGGCTCTGAACCAATAGGTTAAGGGTAAAGACGGGGTTCTTGGAAAGGGTGGATTCAAAACCCGGTCGCAATTAAGTTGGCCGCGTAGTGAACCAAGAAACCTGGTATTTGCCTTTTAGCAACAGAAGCCCGAAGTCAGCTTTATGGAAGAAAGCAGTTCCAAGCCTCCTTTGCCTGTGTATTCAAATAACTGTGGAACCGGCCGCGATGAAACTTTAACGGCATAATCCTCTAATGGTCGCACACGTGTTAAATTCACAGAGAAAAAAAATTATTCGCCAGGTTTGGTTTCCGAAACCAGACCCCTCGATATAGCGCTTGATGCTCTCACATCTGCGTCTACATCTACATCTACATACTACCCCGCAAGCCGCTGCATGGGCGTGTGGCAGGGGGTGGTAGGTCACGAGCCGTGTAAAGGGGTAAATGTTTTGGAGGTGAAATGGTGACATGTCTTATAGGAGTGTATTTGGAGGAGCTCAGTTTTTATTGTGGTCGCTTATTGTGCGCGGAAAGAACGAGTTCTTGTACCTATATGTTCGGCAGAGTATCTCTCTTATTTTGTCGCATCTGTCAGACCTAGAAATGTAGTGAGATGTCATGATAATATTCTCTGTGTCGCTCTGAAACACACCTGTTCTGAATATCTCAAGCAGCCTAAGCCTAGCGTGCAGCCTCCGAGTCTCTAAGGGCTCCCCCTTAATCGCTTTAACAGAGTATCTCACCAAGTAAGCTAACCAGCTGTCCTCCTCCTCTGTGAATTATATGGGGGCTTATGGAGCGAGATGATCTCTCAGGCACCTTGTGTATAATTCCATGGAGTGCCCGCGAACGCTAAGAGCTACTGTCCTCGAGTTAAAGACCAGCTTTTAACAGAAAGGTATTTACTTGGACTAATGCGAAGAACTGAGTAATGGACCGCGCAGTATCTTCAACGGAATCATCTGCTAGTAGGATTAAATCCCTCAACAACCAAACTTTTTAACGAGCTGTCCTCACATGTACCGATCAAACAAAGAGGATATTCGATCAAGTTTCGGGAATATTCCAGCCTTGACGGTGACGACATTTGGCGTCAAAGCCATGAAAATTTCAAACAGGGTCAGTGATAATTTGAGGTTTTCCGGGGGCTTTGACACCATATCTACGGATTTTCTGAGGATCGACCACGTCGAATCCTAGCTGAATAAGGCTCCTGCCAAGCATTTTTTTCCTAGTTGCGGTCGGATTTTATCGTCACTAATCTCCAACTCACCCGAACTTTCGCATCTTCTCGCTCCACTGTCCTCTCTTTCATATTTCTCCGCACTTCTTCCCACCGTATCATCAGCACCTATCTCCAGTGTTTTCACCTCCACTTTTTTTACTTAATTTCATTTTCCCCCATTATGGCCCAATTTTCAAACTTCCCATTGTACTTTCTAAATGAACCCCATTTTGTAACAACATAAGCATTGTCATATTTGTTACATGCACGGTTCAGACGTATTTCCCTTTGGTAGCCCAGCATTCGGATCACACAACGGAACAGGTTTTTAATTACTTTCAATGACAAATCAAATTTAATATTTTGTATTCATGAAAAATACATGGAACATATGTTTTTTCAATAAAATTAAAATTTTGAAACAGAATGAATTCCACATGTCAGCATGTAATTAAGAAAAAATGAGGGTTTATCTTGGGAGGGAAAATCAATACTCGGGTAATATAAAATTTTGTTACGTCTGTTGGCATATTATTCCACGATTTTTAGGTGCTTACAATAAATGAGTGGCAAAATTCAGAAGGGCGATAGCCAGGAGAGTACAACAGTGAAGGTAGTCAACTAGCTAAATATTTTAACAAAATAGGATCGAAGATCGGTTCAAACTTGAGCAAAAGTGGTTCCTATAAGAAAACAACCTTAAAAGAACGTTCAAATCAATCCAGTACTGACAACCAGAATATTACAACGGTGAAAGATCGAATTAATAAATAATTTAAGGAATAGGAATGGAGATAAATTTATATTGAGCGTGAAAAATGAAAAACCATAATTTAACAATCTTAAATATTTAATAAACACATTTCTCACTTTTCCAAATCCTTTCAACAAGTCTGTCTGATCCCGTACACCATCATTTTGAGAAGAAGCTTGGGGATGAAATTCGACCATGTCTCGGTATTTATGACAGTAGAAATACTAATTCTGAGTACACCGATATTAGCCACGGATTAACTTTACGGAGTCACCCGAAATGTGTACAGACATGCCATAGAAGAACGTTAAAATGAGTTCTTCCCTGAAAACTGTACTGTCTTATTTTTTTGGAAAGGGTCGTGTGAATAGTATTTTTTGGCCATACCTGTGGAAGAAATCTCATAAATTCGATGAAAGTCTTGCTTTGGCATCTCAGCATCTTTACTGAGCTCCGCGGAAAATCAGATGCCGGCAGATATTTTGGAATGCTCGCATAATAGGCGAAAAGAAACTATATTTTTTAAACCCTGAACTTAAATGGCCTGGAAAAACAAAAGGTAACATTTCACCAATAAGTTTTCAAAGGAATGTTGGCTGTCCTGAGTAATAAAGGAATAAATCATGTCATGACACCTTGAACTGATTTCTCTCTTCCCTTTTTTCTCTATTAAAGTCATGTAACACATAATAAAAAATAAAAACGAAGGGATATTCACTAAAGCTACCAATATAATCAGAATAGATAAATAAAAAGAAAAATACTTAAGGAAGAGTGCAGCGTCCATCCTGTGTGAGTAAGATGATAGAAATCCGATTGTATGTGAAATCACCTATAATGTTATGTACATAATAATATCATTATTTCTGGGCTGACGTTCATCACATTTGTTAATGCTTCGTTTGTGGTAATTCTGGATAATTTTCATCAACTCATTAGAGGACAATTTTCTCTTTTATTGGGAGAGCTAGAGTTACAGTACCCTTATATTTTTATCATATATTGTGAAAATATTAAAGATTTTTTAATATGTATAAAAGCTACAGATGCCAGTGATTTCCAACCAACCACTTATTTATTATGCATTTTTTCTAAGGATTATGTCAAAAGTTAAATATTTTGTTGCTTAGTTATTTTTGGCATGTTTCTTAGCTGGTCATACGTTTAATAGTTCCACCCTCACACTCCGCCACAAGGCTAGACCGTGTGCTACCGTTAAATGAAGCCTTATCGCACTTTGATGAATGGAAAGGCATTTTTTCCAAATTTGATTGGATAGAGTGAAAGGCTCATTTAATTAAAATGCGGTCAGTTGAAAGAAAATTCGATGAAGAATATGCGCGTAGGGCTAGGTTTCAAAGGTGCGTGAAAAATTAGGGAAAGGGATTTGGTCGACTTGAAATTTTTCTCGGGGAAAATTACTTGACAGCGGGCAGCAGACCGCAGCCGTTGAACGCAGATGAAGCGCTGAGA
The DNA here is from genome assembly GCA_963169105.1 of Ceriagrion tenellum. Taxonomy (NCBI): domain Eukaryota; kingdom Metazoa; phylum Arthropoda; class Insecta; order Odonata; family Coenagrionidae; genus Ceriagrion; species Ceriagrion tenellum. Next base: position 130,785,270 of record OY720637.1, read on the forward strand.
GAATTATTCTATCGTTTTTAATCAAATATTGTATTCAATCGTGTGATTAAACCAATTTGCTGAAATACTTTACATTTCAGTTATATAAAAACCTACTCTTTGTGGAGGATAAGGAAAACCGCTTGATGTAAATTTCCCATTTCCCATGAATGACGGAACAAATCATTATGTGGGCACTAAATTAAGAGATACATTTCATAACACCAAAACTAATAAATCAAATAGTTTTAAAATTTCCCTCTCACATTAAATGCCTCGAAATGTAATTTTAGGAGAATAACAGAAACATCAATCACATCTACGAAGTAAGGAATTTGTACATGAGTTATTGCTTCTAAGAAGTAATAACTACTTGAACACATCGAACACAATTCAAAATGAACACAAATAGATCACAAAATTTAATGAAGTATGTGCAACCAATCACAAATAACCATAGTCGACAACGAAAAGGAAACTGTTTTCGTTAACTTAGGACTTACAATTAGACAAGGTTGTAATCTGTCGCTTACGCTTTTTTATCTCTACCTATATTGACGATTAGTGGTGGAAATGGAAAAGAAAAATCCATCTCTGCACATGTAACCTTATGAGCTTAATATATGTACGAACACAACTCTTCGCGGTCAAGTGCCGAGTGTCAACGACTGATGAAGATGCACTCCAAATAGCAGCTTTTTAAGTCTTCAAGACGGCTCAAGAATACTCTATCGGAAATACCAAAGTAATAGTGTTCAAAAGCGATGAAATTGTAGCATCAAAAATAATGAAAAATAATCAGGCAGTAGATCAAGTAATGTCCTCTTCTCTATCGGTACCACTTTTTAATTCTGCAAAGAAAAATCCACAATAAAATTGCCCACATTAGCATATTTAACGGTACAATGCATAAAACTTTAAAAAAAGTAAGGTAAGACATCTTAATGAAATTTTATGGATTAAAGGTAATTCCTTGTGAAATATATACGGCAGCGAGGAATGGACGCTTACAAAGGGAAATGAACTAAGAATACCGACATCTGAAATGAAATTCTTAAGAAGAACACCTGACTGTGCACGAACGGATAGAAAACGAAATACAGTTGCCAGGCAAGAACTGGGCGTGAAAATTATCAACGGAACGATACGTGACCATAGAATTGGATGGAGAGAACACTCAGAGAGAGTGTGGATGGATAGAGAATGCCAAAAGTAATTTGAAAATGTTGAGGGTGACGCAGAAGATTCCAGTGAGGTGCACGAAAGATGGGAAGACCAGGATTAAAGAAGGTCTAAACAGATCCAATGTTTAAGATATGAAGTAAGAAGAAGACGATTTCTGGAACAAGGGTCCCTGAGGTCAGGGCCACCGCGATTCTTCAAGTTACACCGGAGGAGGGAACTTGCCTTCTCTTCACCTCCGGGTCGGCTTCGCAGTCGCTGACGATGACGGCGGCCGGTGGTGCGGAGGCGACCGATGGCTCGGGGGAAGCGACCTCGGCGATGGCGGCCGCGACCTCCGCCTTCCTCTTCATGGGCGCCTGCGGCGAGTGCCTCCGCATGAAGGAGGCCGTGGTCCCGTGGCCGGCGCTCGCGCCCGTCGTACACGCCGACAAGTATTGTCGCACGGATGACCGGAAGTGCGGATGTGACAGGCCGTACACTATGGGGTTGTAGATGACCGAAGCCTTCGCGAAGATTGCCGGTAAGGTGGCGGCCCACGGGGTCACCCGCTGCATGTCCCCGAACTGGCCTGGAGATTGGAAGGGCGGAAACAGTACTTTTATTGCGTATGTCTCCCGCAAGAGTTCCTGGTACATACCTGCAGTCATGCAGGGGTGGGGGTAAAGAAGAAGAGAGAGTAAAGGGAAAGTACGGTGGGGTCATGACGAGAGAAAGTTTTAGAGGGGAATCAGACTACCTACTTTGTGAAAAAGACACGAGGCTCCATACGCATAAAATGGTTAAAATCTCTCATCACTATGTAGTTAGAGCGAAGGCTTCCGTAGCGGTTGTTGATCATGCTCCCAGTTTTTCCGGTGCAGCTGCGTGGGTCAGTATTCATGAGGACAGTTTCTCCTCCGTTACAGGAGGTGTCTTCAGGTCGAAGTGGCCTGAAGACGCCTCCTGTAACGGAGGAGAAACTGTCTTCATGAATACTGACCCACGCAGCTGCACCGGAAAAACTGGAAGCATACTCATCACTATGACTTTGCGAGAGAGTCCAAATGGAGCGACAGGTAGTGGTTGAGTCATCTTACTTCTTAAGGTAGTCCGAGCGAGATAGTTCCCTAGTCATAATAGAGACCATATTCGAATTATACGTTTTAATTTCATCAGCTGTACATCACATGAATTAAATAATGCAATATTAATGGTGCAATTACACAGTTTTATATGACAGAAATGGTAAGTAATTAAATGAAAATATCTAAATAAGTCTTTAACTTGACTCATGTTTTTCGCAAGGTGCGTTTGAAACTCCTTCAAAACGGAAGGTTTTTTGTGATGCCCAAGAACCTATTGCGGTGACAATATGATTAATTTTCAAAATAGTTGAGAAAACATACAAACTACACGCTGTTAGTTTTTTCCGACAATTAAGTGTTAGAAATTTCTCACTTTGTATATAATATCTCTCTGGAGTGCATGGAGTGTAAAAGGGCTGGTATTTTTTGGCAAATAACTCCGAAAGTAATGTGGTAAGGGGTTGGATTTTTGGTGTCATTAAAAGGGTGAGATATTTTTCTTTAAAATGAGACCAAATTCATTGATTTCTTAGTAAATGATATTTTGCTCTAACTACCTTAAAGACAAAAGATTTAAGTTTCTCCCGGTGAATTACATTTATAAACTCTTCTCGGGCTCTGCACCAGTTGATTGGCAAATCAACTGGTGCAGAGCCCGAGAAGAGTTTATACCTTAAAGACCTTTCGTTGGCAGCAATTAGACCCACCACAATATACGACCTAAGCCTCCTTTTCGCTAGATTTCGAAAAGTGCGACGCCTATGTCTCAGAATCGTCCGAAGCAGAGCGCCAGGAAGTTTTGCTAGAGCTATGACTAGGGAGAAATGTAGGACTTTTCAATTCGGATAAACGAGCGCGGGTTGTATAGTCCTTCTTTTTTCTGGTTCACTCATACTGTTTTGTGCTACATCTGAATGGAGAGATCATAAACATACACTCAGTTTATAATTGTAATGTATCATTATTCACCCAGTTAATACTTCTCCAGTAATGAAGCAAAATACGATTAATATTTTATTAGCTGTAGGATGTGTTTTCAATGAACGTTTACAAGGCGTTTCATAAATGATGACCAAATATCAATTTTGCAAAAATTACTATGCTATGAAACGACCAAATTATTGTTCAAATAAACGATTGGCTGAAATATTTTGAGCTACCGAAATAAAATCATTGAATACTCTATTCTTCATCGCCACCCCCCGAATCTTCCCATGAACTACTGCTTAGATGTACTGTACATTTTATTCGACTTTTCAATTTAACTATTTCGATACGGCTAGACTTTTAAGAGTGTAAATACGTTGTTGCTAGGGTAACCAAACAAGTTGCAACGTGAATACAACACGAAGCGAAAGCGCTATGAAAACGAACTTTCCGCTCAGGAGAGGAAAAAAATATTTACTGCACAGAACTGATATTTAGATCCAAGTAGAGAAAAAACACACGGGGCAATGTATGACATACTTAGCACCAGGGGTGAAATTGAAATCACTCAAGTTACGATCCTGGCGGCTATAGGGGAGGTTACCCCGCGACTGAGTCAGTCAAAACAAATGCTAAATTTATAATAATTTCAAACGACTTTAAAATTCCTGCTTCTGCTGATGGGATGTGTTAGCTAAAGAGAACCAAATTTAGCTCACGAAAATTCAAATTATTTCACAAAATCATTTTTAATGAGCTCTTCATTACAGTTATAGACGCTGACTGCAGGACCACTTCTACGCAATCACGACTTTTTGACTTAAATTTTCGCAAAAATTTGCTAATAACTCAAAAAATAAGACTGAGATGAACCTAGCTTACTTTTGGTCAAACTTTGGTACTTTTACCTTCTTCAAACAGTTTTTCATCAAAATGGCGTTAATATGAGGTAGATAAAATAGATTTTCCACGTGTTTTTCCATACTTTCAGCAAACGTCATGCAATTTCAAGTTCAATTTTCGAGAATAGTTGTACAGAAAGGTACTATTTTTTGTTTATATTCACTAGAAGATATATTTTTCCATAAATATTCATATTATAAATAACATGATATTTATCTTCTTTCTCCGTGGAACCACCTAAACATTTATCTCTGCGGCTCCGCCTTTCTCTTTTGGAATTCATAACGCGTGCGTGCTTTTAACAGGAAAAGTTTCGCCCAAAATTCTTGAGGCATCTTCAGGTCAAAGATAACCTGAAGAGGATGGACACACGCAACGGGAAGTGGATGAGGTAGCTATGATACAAAATGTTGTGGAAATCTTTAATATAAGAATTTTAAGCGATTGTTTAAAAAGAAACTCACGTTTTAAATGCCAAGTACATAATGTTATTTCATGTTTAACCGAACGAAAAAGTAATTAAGGAATTCATTAATATTAGACTTGTTTGATGCAACGAATTTTTTGTTCATTTTCGTGACTCGTTGCTTAAAATGCAAAGGCAAAAAATTCAAAAAGCCATGAGTCTTAAAGTATTTGTTAAAAACATTTAAAAATTTTTTCCGCACTTTCAGACATCAATTAGCTATTTAAGGGATTCTTATCATGATTTCTTTATTTTCATAGTTAACTGACGCAGTAGCACCAATTAACTTTAAGAACGTCTTTAACGTCTTAAGGTACTTAGTTCCAATGAAAAGCACCGGTAACTGTTCAATCGCGTTGTGTAAGATTTCATGGCACATATACGAAAATGATCGATAACAGGTTGCAACGAGATACGCGTAGGCAAGGCAGAAACCGTACACATTAGAGTATTAATGGCAGGAAGCTTGGGTAAACACCACTTCTGCGTACTAGGATAATAAGATGACTTATGTGGATCGCAGAGCTTTATGCTAGAATCACTAGAGCATTGGGGGAGCGGAAGAGTCTTCCGTGATGATGTGGAGGAGCTGTAGAAAGTAGAATAAATACAAATTTGATGTCAGACGAAGACTTCTTTGGCACGTTATTAAGGGAGAGAAATATATATGGGGAAGTCAAAAGGAGAGAAAGTAGAAAATGGGAGCAAGAACTAGAGCGGAACAGGAACCGATGATCGTCTGGAACAGCTGTAAAACAGAGGAGAGAGGCAGACATTTTATTTACAGCGAATAAATAGAGAGAAGTAGCATGGAGGAATAAGGCAACTTGATTACCATGATGAAAGATAACTTCAGGAAAAGGGTGACTCTATCGGGGTTAAAACGAGAGATTCAATAATTCATCAGTTACTACCTTAACCTCTTCTTCTCTTCTAAAGGTTATCCTTGTTATTGCAGCCACGACTTCCAGCAATCTATTTTTTCAGCTTTCCTCTTCATTTCATCGTACGAGGTGCATCCCATTTCCATCGCCAATACTTAGGTACGAAGTTCTCGCTCGTCCTCTCTGTCTTTTACCTAGAATTTTGCCTTCCATAATATTTTGTATGAAGTTGTCGTGCCTAAGTAAGTGTCCGATGAGCTTTGCTGTTCTTGTTTTAATTGTTTCCAATATTTCTCTTTCTGTATGTACTTCATTTAGTACTTGCTCATTAGTTTTCCTGTCGGTCCACCTAGTTTTTGTAATCTTCCTCCAAAACCACATTTCTGCAGCTTCAAGTTTGGTCATTTCACTCTTCCTTAGTGTCCATGTCTCGCATCCATACGTTAGCACACTCCATACAAAGCTTTTTAGGAATTTCTTCCTAGTCTCAATACTAATGCTGTTATTTACTGGGAGACTTTTCTTCAATTGAAAGGCTTTCCTGGCTAACGTTATTCTTCTTTTGACCTCAGAGGAGCAGCTGTTATGATTCTCTAATATGCTACCCAAGTAGCAAAACTCTGTCACTTCCTCCAGCCTCACTCCGTCTATAGATATATTCGTTATCTTTTATCTTCTCTTTCTTTCTACCACCATGATTTTTGTTTTCTTGGTGTTTATTTTAAGTTTCAGTTTTAATAAAATATTATTTAGAATCTTGAGCATTCGACTAAATTCCTTCTCTGAGTCGGCTACTAGAGCTATGTCGTCTGCAAATCGAATGCAATGAATTTGTTTGCTATTTATTTTAATTCCTCTTGTCTTTGTTTTCATTTCAGACATTGCTTCTTCTATGTATAAGTTAAACAAGTAAGGCGATAGTGGGCAGCCTTATCTAACACCTCTTCTTATATTTGCTTCTTTCTTGGTGCCACTGACTTCTCTTTACGTACTTTGGTTTTTGTAGAGGTTTAAAATCAATATTTTGCCTCCCCAATCCAACCCTATTTTGTACATTGCTTGGAACAGTAGTCTCCAGTCAACATGGTAAAAGGCTTTTCCAAATCAACGAAAGCTATATAAGTTTTACTGTTAATTTCTAGCCTCCTCTCTAGGATTTGTCGCAATGCTAAATTGCCTCTCGAGTGCCTTTTCCTGGTCTGAAGCCGTACTTATCACTATCTAATGTCGCATCAATTTTCTTTTTTATTCTCTCTTTTACTATAACCAATAAAATTTTTGAAGCATGGGACAAAAGCGTTATTGTTCGGTAATTCGTGCAATCCTTTGCATTGCCTTTCTTGGGAAGTGTAATGGTTCTGCTTTTTGTGAAATCATGTGGTACCTTTCCTTCCTCATAGCAATTGGATACAATCATGTAAAGTTTATTCTTAATTGTATCACCACTATTTTGCAGTAGTTTTACTGCAATGTTATCCACACCGGTGGCTTTATTTTGCTTTAAGTTATTCAGAGCATTATTAAACTCAGCTCTTGTTATGGGTGGCCCTTTGCTATCAGCGCCAATAGAATTTTCCTCCTCAATATACTCTTCTATTTTTTCAATTTCCTTACCATCATACAAGTCTTCAATATATTCTTTCCATCCATCACACACCTCCTCAAGCCCAAATAATAGTTTCCCATGTTTATCTTTCACCAGGTTGCTCTTAGTTTTTGGTCTATATTGTAATGTTTTTACTTTGCGTCGGGCTTTGTCAAGTTTCCCCTCAACTAAATCTTTCTCAATTTCTTTGCTTGTTTCGTTCATCCATGTTTATTTCTGTAACCTACACATTGTTGTTATCTTGTTTTTAACAGCCTTGTATTTATTATAATTATTGGACCTTAACTTATTTCTTTCTTCAATGAGCTCCAAGATCTCTTGGGTCATCCAAGATTTTTTAGGTTTCAGTTTCTTTACTTTTAGAACCTTGTCAGCAGCTGTTATTAAGTCAGATTTGATACCGTCCCATCCATCATTTTCATTTACTAGTTTGCCACCTGTTTCTTGAAATTCCTGTTGTGTCAACATCTTTTAGGAATTTCAAGAAACAGCTGGCAAACTAGTGAATGAAAATGATGGATGTCTTAACCTGTGGAGTAAGAAATACAGGGCGCTTCAGGTCAAAGATAAGATGGAAACACGCTACGGGAAGTTAATGAGGTAACTACGATAACAATGTTTCGGAAGCCTTTAATATGAGAATTTTCAGCGATTGTTAAATGAAACTCACAATTTAAAAGCCAAATAATGTTATTTCATGCGTGACTCGTCTGCCTTTCATGTCTGAAATGAGGTCTGAAAATGGAAAGCAAGATGTTAAAGTTATCCCTAATCGGAACTCATTAATGTTCAGGAAAGACAATGAATGGCATGATGTGGGCAAGCAAAACATTCTGTAATCTGCCGGTGGGTAGCATACAAAAGATACACTCAATTGTCAGGCACGATGTTACATAAAAAGTTAAGACATTCTAAGTACTTGCTTTAAAAGGAATACTTTTTACTACTAAGTCATTGAAAAATCAAAATCTAAGTTTGACCTCTGCTTTTAAACTTAACAAAAATGATCCTCCTTTAAAATGCACTCCAGCGCACGTAATCTCTGTTCCCCATCTGTTTTGATGTTTGCTACCCGTTGTGCAGGGTCAGAAACAGAAATGGGAAAGCATTTTATAAATGCGAAGTTAGCGTCGTACCGAAGTGGATGAAAAGTGACCGCACAGATAGATGTAAACTGACCTATCATGCTGACGACCGTGTAAGGTGTCCACGATATGAGAAAGAGCAGCACCAGCGTTAAGATGACTTCGGCGGTGCGCACAGCGTTTGAGGACCGGGCACCCGAGCGGTGACTGGCGGTGCGATGGTGCCCCGGGTGACTGGTCGTCTGGGTGGCGCTCGTGTTGGGGCTGGCGTGCCTCGTGCCGGGCCGGTGTCCCGGGCAGTTCAGGTGCGGCGAGTGGTGGTTGGCGTGGTAGTAATAGGGCGACCTGCAGCTCAGGGCGTTGCCTCCTCCCCCTCCGCTGTTGGCGTTGCCGATGGAGGGTGGTGATCCACCGGTCATCATGCCCTTGACGGCCGCCATCTCCTTGCCGTGGGCCCGGATGGCGGCCAGGATGAAGGCGTAGCAGTAAGCTATCACTCCGACGGGCACGACAAAGCCCAGACTGAGGAGGTAAACGTAGTAAGCTCTGTTCGCCGGCGTCCTGGAGAGGTAATCCCACGAACACGAAGTGAGGAAGCCCTCTGCCATGTAGCGACTCCAGCCGAAGAGCGGCGGTCCCGACATCAAGGCGCAGTAGAACCAAATGACGACACACACCTGCGGCAGAAGATCAAAAAAATTCCATTAACTGAAACATCCCTTGCTCAAAACAGCTCACTTTTAGAGTGTATACAGTGGAAAGAATCAAGGTAATGTGTTCTGGACCACGGGCCCTCTTTTTTTAAATTATTTTTAAATATAGGACAGAGAAAGGAGAAACATATATTGGCAGCAGCTTCTGGAAACACACTGCCGAAATATTGTTCACCTAATTATCTTTGGAAAGTCCGGCAAATCTAAAATAGATTGTGGGTCAAATGTGTCACAAAGTTGTACCCGCTGTCACTAAGGTTTACAAAAATGCATATTAGCACTCCAAAATATGGTTATGTTTTGTTAGATTTAGTCAATCACCAGCTTATGGGCTGGATCTTGTTTTAAAATTTGAAAGCCCTTTTATTATAATAAATAAAAAAAATTAAAATAAAGGAGTTCATCAAAATACGTGGTTAGTAATAAAAAAATAGTCAATCGTCTTTATTTACGAGCATTGAGGTAACAATATCGCTTGAAAAACACTTAGAACAAGCACGAATATTAGGAAGCTTGGTTAAAAGTCACCATACTCATTCATATCCGTGACATTTTCCTCCGATAAAACTAAAATCTCCTTACATTACCGGCGTAAAATTAAAAAGGCAATTGCTTTACATGAAAGTAAACGTTTTTTATGGCAATCTGACTCAAAGGAAAATGAGTCTCTCTTCTGAATATGAAAAGTAAGGAAAGAAATGTATGGGTGAGCTGATATGGTGTAGAGCTCCATAGAATTAATATGGGGATGGATAGAACAATCCAATATGATAGCGCAGTTGAAGACTGAAGCCATTTGAATACGTAATGGACCATTTTGACTGAATGAATAAATTGAGCGGTTTATACGCCGAAAAAATTCATCTTTGAAGCGAAACTGTCATGATACCGCAATGAAATATTTAGAAAAATGATATATGGGAATAATGACCAAAGAAGCACTACATTGCGCATACAATTTCTTTAAAAAAATTGCTCAGGATATCCTTTAGGCGAGTCATTTCACCCAAAAAAGTTATTTTCTGCATCAATACGCCATCTGCTCTTTCCTCCGCTTTTTCCTTGAACTCCTTCACCACAAGGCACTTACACGTCCAATTACTTGTAACCCAGATTCTGAACGGCCATTCAAATACAAAGGAGAAGGAAAAACGGCATGTAGCTATAATTTTACTGGACATAATGCCTATTTTATGATTTACTACCTTGTGAGCACATTGTCAAGATCAATGAAATATTTGGAAACGCGATTAACAATATATTTCTCAACGGCACAGGAGATGACAGCATTACATCTAGATTTACAAGGGCTATGCATGCTTCCTATTTGTCTAATAACAGCTTAGCGAGAAAGATGACTCTGTCTTTAAATAATTGTGTAAAAAAATAACAGGCTTCATTCCCTTCTTTAATGCATAATGATGACCAAATTATGAAGCTAAACTGATGATTCCCAACGAAATCATTAGCCACCCTACGCAGTCGTGCAGATCCTCGCTCACCAGGTTAGCGATGCTTGCCCAGCGGCCAAGTACCTCAGGTCCTTCCTGTGAGCTCTTATGGAATGTGAGTCGAGTTCTCACAGAGGAGTTACTAAATTTATATCGGTTACTCCCGGTAATGGCTTCCGTGCGAGCAACACGTTTAAATTTATTTGCCGAAGGTTATCATTTAAAATCAGGTAGGCGCCGCGCATGAGGATAATTTTCTCTTAAAAGATGGGCAGTGCTCACCATTGTCTGAGCCAGTTTCTCGGTCCTCTCACTGCTACGGACACAATGTAACCATGCTAACTTATCTGTATAAATATTAAGGACAGTGTTTTACTAGTGTGGACCGTTTTTCCCTTTTTTCTTGGGGCGTAATGTAATATGCGGGAAAAGTGGTCCTCCCACATTGACATTATCGGTATAAATTTTCTTCCAAATCGGAGGAAATCTTCTGTGAGAATATTTGCCTCCAAGTACCAAAATTTCGACTGAAAACACCAAAATTGTTATCAAATTTATTTCGCTTAAAATGACCATATTTTTGGGTAAGAAGATATCACTTGTGATAAAAACTGACATTTAAGCCTCAATATGCCAGTTATATTCCCCTGCGGAGCCATAGATGCTCCCTCTGGGACCAAAAAGGGGGAAAATTCAGTATAATGAAGCGGTTGTCCTACTCACCTCGCCAGCGATGCTTATCCAGCGACCAAGAGCCTCAGGCCCTTACTGAGTTTTGTGAGCTCTTCTGGACTGATAAGGTAAGTCACAAAAATTCTTACTGAAGATATTGCCCAATATGGAAAAAATGTATATCTGCAATGATCATTTTGCCGGGTATGACATTTTGCTCCTAGATTGATGTGGCAAAAAGAACCCATCCTAATGTCTCACTCGGGAGCGCGTAAATAGGATTTTCGACAGTTATTACTCTTCTTCTTCTTCAGTTAGCAGCCCTGGGGCTGGTTTGCAGCAACTCGCCATTCTTCTCTATTCTCTGCCATCCTCTTCAGTTCGTAATATGAAGTTGTGTTAGTGTCTGTCAGTTATTACTAAATGGGCGAAATTCAGCCGTTGGCCCTATAGTCTTCAGAGCAGTAGCAGTCGCTTGCTGAACATTCCCTCTTTGAAGAGAGAGATTATTACTGACCTTATGGAGTCTTACGACCAAGCTAACCCCACTTGCTAGGAATAAGCCTAGAAAATCTTATTTCCCCTTTTCCCAAATCCTTGAATAAATATGAGGGTGCATTATGCATAACAGCTGCTTTATTTGCTTTCATCTTCCTTGATGCCTTCTCAGGATCACCATAAAAAATTCCGGTGCTCAAGCAATCCTCATGAATATCACATCTCAGTTCTCTGTTTAAACTAAATACCATAGTTTCTCTGTAACTAATGCCCTCCACAAATTTCTTCCTTAATCAGTGAGTTTATCAAAGCGCTATTAATGCATTTCATGCCTCAAATCTAAAAGGAGCTGAGCTTCTTGTTTAAGCCTACGGATTGTTCTTTAAGTTATGGAAAATATGTCAGCTTTCCCCTATCACTGAACTTCTATGGTTTTGCACAAATACTTTTCCTTGTACCGTTCATTCACTGGCAAAGAAAGTCATTCGAACACCTCTGCATACTTTTCTCAAATACTCTTATGGCATTCTCATAAATTGCTCCATTTCTCAAATAGCTAACTTGTCCTATTTGCTATCTCTTTCGGTATGCACCACAAATGTTTGAATAGCTCAAATTATGCTGCCTTTAATACATAGAAAACCATTCTCAATGTGTTTGATGTATACCAACATTGGGTTAGAAACCTACAAAGATACACGTGGTGTAGGCTTTTTTCGTGAAACTATTTATCTATTTTTGGTGCAGATATAGTTCCCTTTCGCACATCGCGTTTCGTTTCCTTAATGTTGACGCATTCTAGACTGCGTTTTCCATTTTTTAACATACATCCGCGTCCCTTTTTTCCCTTTTCTACTAGCTACCATCAAAAAACCACTGAGCGACATGATATTCTGGTAAATAGCACCAAAGAGCAATCTGACCACTTAGCTGGAGGATAAGCTTTTTACTTAACCCTTAAAGGGTATTGGGAAAATATTTTCCCACCATATCTGTAGGGAACGCTCTTTGGGATATATGTTTCCCATCTACGGTAATGCACGTAGTTTGGTGTTCCTAGTGAATATGGCGTAGTGGTACGCATGAAAATAAATAATATATCCAGCATCTTACATACCCAAGGATAGCCAAAATAGAAAAAAACCCAGAACATTTTGAGTCCCAGAGGTTTGCCCTATAAAGGGTTAACTGTGATAATGATGCCGCTTGAGATCACAAAGATACCAGAGTACAATCTACTTTCATGAAAATTCCGTTAAGGCGTACAGCATACTGTCGTGATGGAAGCTTAAGAATATTCCACCGTTGGATTACCATAGGCTCTTCAAATAGTGTGGGAACATCAGAGGCAACGCATATTATTGGAGCTTAATTAAATACACGATTTTATTCATTTAATAAGGCAAAAACCGTTGTTTCTGCGGCCACCACGACACTTTGTAATTTAAGACTTAAGTAGATATCAAAAACTATAGGTGTAACTACCATATTATCTAATCATGTGCCCACGCTTTGCAGACAAAATATTAATAAAAATATTATTAAGTATATATGTTATTCTGTAACAAATACTCACGTAAACCATAAATAAAGGTGAATATGATGTAAATGCATTGCTATTAACAATAAAAATTATAAACAATAGTCATGAGTTTACAGTGACTGTTTACATAAATATTACTCCAACTTACTAAAATGTAAGAATATAATTTTCGACCTCGGTTGCAACTCTTATACCTAGTGTTACAAGCAATCTGTCCGAATTATCTGTTTTATGTCATTAGCAGACTATATGAAGTGTAAATTAGGTCCACCGAAACTGACAATTATTTAAATTTTCTGCAATGCCTTCTTAAAAATTTAGACAAAAAGTACCATTCAAAAGTCGGCAAAAGATGAATGGTAATGACAATGACTAGATGTCAGCTCGTCAAAATGTATGTAAAAATTTATATAACTATATATATTTTGTATTTTTGACACTAAAATAAATTTCCTGAACTTATCACAACAAAACTGATATACGTATTTCCACACTAGTTTCTTAAAAATCAGACAGAATCATACTCAGTTTTCGATATAAAAAAGTCGACAACGTAAAATTGATCCAATAACATTTTCAATTCATATGATAAATTTGTATAAACATTGTCCATGAAAAATAAGGAAATAATACCGATAAATATGATTAATAAATTGAAAACGCTAAAAAAGACATAAGTAAGTCACTCTTGTCTTGCAAAGAAATACCTTAATATGTAGCATTTAACATTAAACCAAAACCTCATCGTATAAGGGTGACGGAAAAAATTAATCGGGGGGAGAAAAAATTGCCCTTGCTTAATGGAAAAAATCCACCGCCTGGTTTCTGAAATTTCGTTTCGAACAATAGCCAATATTTTATGTCACATCTGAGTGGTGCTTTTGGAAAATTATTGAAAAGGGCGGGATTTTATATTTTTAAGTTATCTTTTAAATCAAAATTCCATTTTGAAAAGAGCCAGTTTAAAAATATATAATGGATACTACAATGGATGCAAGGTATTTTCCGATAATATATGAAAATTTAACAAGTACTGGATTGCAGCTCAGAAATTCCAAAATTTTCAAGTAAAAAAAATATGTGCTGTCATATTCTATAGAAAAGCGTTAAAGGGGAAAACTTTATCAACATTTTAATAAATTGTTGACGGTTTGGACCAGCATCGGAAATTTGGAACAAAAAAATCATTTAACGTAACAATAAAATGCATAAAACGATGGGGCATAGCTGTTAAAACAGGAGCAAGCAGAATTTTAAAAATATTTATCATTAAAGGTTAGAGGGATATAACCCATTATTTTGCTGGGAGGCCATCCCACAGATTGATTGTCTCTGGTTATCATACCGGAAGTGTGGTAAAAGTTTCATTCAATGTTCTTTCTCAATCCGAAACCCATCATTTGAAAAGCGGAGTTTCAGGCTTACCTTGACTAATTCACACCCTGGACAATAGGAATTGGGAAGCTGAACGGTACTAAATTTAATAATTATTCATTCTCTCATTTTTTACTCAACCCAAAGAATGCAGTCATTATTTTAGCATCGTCACTTCTCCAGCCAATAATCGGAAACCATGATTATCCCATGAAATGTAGGGTTGCTTCTCAAATGACTGCATTCATCGCAGCTTTAACATTGATTGGACAAACTCAATGCATATGAATACATTTATATGTTAAATGCAATTGACGTCTTATCGATGAATTAAAGAAATACCGCATAGTATAAATAGCCTGAGCCGCATTTTCCATCACATTTTGCCAAGCGATTTAGTGAGTAAAGACAAGCACGAAAAAGAATATACGCGAAAGGATTATCCCGTGCGACGCGTGAGAAAGCAAACTTGTATTGCCAGATGACCAATTAAGGAAAACTGACCCCGGTAATTAATCCGCCCAATCAAATTGAAGGCAAATCGACCGAAACAAATCGCTCAAAGCGAAACTCTTATGATTTCATTAATTCACATTGTAATTTACATATGCATACTTTTTTCAATGACCGCATGCAGAAACGTTTGATATAAAAGTGTGTATTCAGGCGGAAAATAATATTATTCCTACTGAATGGCACGCTCATTTGTATATTGCACGAATATTCAAAACACGGAAAAATCAGAAAATATTTAATAATTAAATTTAGATCTTTCATAAGATGATACTAGTAAAGGAAGTTCTACCATAATCTTTTATTTGCAAAAAAAATAAATGTTACATCGGTTTAGTTTCCTCTCTTCATATTTACTAACGTTTTCCATCCCCACCAGGAAGCCAGTATTGTCCCCGCTCACCTATCGCTCTTCCTAACAGCCATCGACGCCAAGTATGAGTAAATAGAAAGAAAGAATGAAAAAAATGTTGCAGGAGAGAAGGAAAAACAGCGAACGCAAGAACTGGACACCACGCAATCTCACGAAAGCATCGACTCCAGTCGTCTCCGTGGGCGGCGCGGCGATCGTTACCCGTCCCGTTTACGACGATTTACACAATGAATCGAGATACGATCTTAGCGCCTCCACGGGGATGCGACGAATTAAAGAGTAGCAATCCTCTCGCAAGCTTTCTACTTTTTTGCAGTCACGAATGAAAAATGCTGAGAAGTAGAGACTGATGGATCGGCCTTCAGAGCCAATGGGTTCGTCGAGTACATAATGAGTGGGAGTATCCCTCGGGTGGGATAAAGCGAGTAAATTCAGTCTCCAAACAAAAAGAGGTGATTGGAAAAAGGTTATATAATGACTTAAATGGAACTAAGAAGCGATGTGGTTCAGGGTAATGATTATAGGTTTGAATTACGATGCTGTCTCACAGAATCAAGGCTGGGCATAAGTCATTTTTACGACCACCCTAAGAAAATAGTATCCAATAATTTTCCACAGGGAGACAATAAGTCAAAATCATAGTATTGATTATTTTTTTAGCTAAGGATTAAAAGATTTCTTTCTAATCATCATTATCTGGTGTTCTGCCTGCTGGCAGGTCCCGTACACCACTGCTGTCTCCATCCGCTTCTGTCCCGAGCTTCCTTCTTTGCTTCATCATAGCTGATGTTCTTCACCTGATCCATCAATTTAATTCATCTCCTTCCTCTCTTTTTCTTTCCTTCAATTGAACCTTCAAGTGCCACAGTTATTATACTTTTCCCTCTCATCACATGGCCCAACCAGTTTCCTTTCCTTTTACTTATTTCCTTTAGGAGCGATCTTCCTTCTTTCACTTTGCTCAAAACCTCTTCATTTCTCATCTTATCTACCCATCTTACTTTTCCCATCCTTCTCCACACCCACATTTCATAAGCTTCTATTCTATTCCTTTCCCTCTTACCTAATGTCCACGCCTCACATCCATACATGAAAACGCTCCATGAGTAACACTTAGCTAGTCTCTTTCTCAGCTCCAGATCCAGGCTTTTATTGCATAGCAAGTTTTTCTTCTGGCTGAAGGCCTCTTTTGCCATTGCTATCCTTGCTTTTATTTCTCCAATACTTCTCCAGTCGTCTGTCACCATCGTTCCTAGGTACCGGTAGCTTTTCACTTTTCCTATTACACCATTTATTTTCACACTCGTATAATTTTCACAGTTTACTGGCATCACCTTTGTCTTCCCTAGGTTTATCTTCATCCCATATTCCTTCATCCCTTCTTCCAAAACCTTTATCAACCTTTGAAGTGATTGCATATTATGTACTAATATTACCCTGTCATCTGCGAATCTTATACTTCTTATCTTATACTTCTTTCTAATGTAACGTTAAAAATAAATGCACTATGCAGGAGTCATTAAAAAAAGTAGTTGGAGTGAATTTAACTTCACTCCAAACTAAAATCACAATGTAATGCTCACATTGATTATATAACCGAACTCATAATAGACTTCAGTCATAAGTTACCATTTTTAAACAATGGGGTGGTGGCGAAAAATTTTATAATTTCTGTCGTTGAAATAGTAAACAAAAACAAGATCATCTTGTGGATGAAAAGATTTCTTGTAGAAGAAAACTGAGATAATCGGAAGTTCGAATGAAAGAATTTAAAAAACTCCATGGTTTCAGCCATCCGACGCGAAATGTTTTATCTATGTAACTTTGGCACTTAAGGTAGTCCGAGCGAGATAGTTCCCTAGTCATAATTGAGACCATATTCGAATTAGACGGTTTAATTTCACCAGCTGCAGGACACATGAATTAAATATTTCATTATTAAGTGTGCAGTAATATAGTTTTATATGGCCGAAATTGTAAGTAATGAAATGAAAATATCGGAATAAGTCGACTTGACTCATTTTTATCGTGCGGTACGTTTGAAACTCCTTCAAAACGGAAGGTTTATTGTGATACCCAAGAACCTATTGCAGTCACGATATGATAAATTTTCAACAATAGTTGAGAAAACACAAAAACTACGCACTGCTGATTTTTTAACGAGGTCTAAGTGTAGGGAATACCTCATTTGTTAAATAAGGTCTCTCAGGAGTGCATATAATGGGAACAACATAATGTGGAGAATCTTGGAATGAAAAATACTCCGACGTCAATCATACTGTAATTATAGTACTGATCATTTGAAAAAAACCGCAGAGGCTCAGACATAAGTTGCCATGCCACGGTGGTTAAAAAATTCAAGTTTTTATTGTTAAAAGTGAAAAAACTTCAAGTAAAACGTACTATTTCAAGACGACATACAGCACAAAGGGAAATGGAAGGATTCCTAAGTTAGGAGCTTAATTCGTCCAAATATCCAATAATGAAAGTCACATTCTTATATGTTAAGTTCAGATATTTAAATAAATAAATAAAAATCCTGCAATTAGTTGAAAGCTAAAAACTATAGGGTAAAATATCTCTTTCACATTGCGGGTCGCAGTTTTGAATAACATTTTAATTGGTTTTAGTAAAGAGTTGTGTTGTGACAAAATGTCAATATCCTACCCCTCTGTAGAAGATCCCAACAGCAGGCCTGACCGACAGAGCTGTAAGTGAATTATTGACTGCTTATCGAGTAACTAGTTGAAAAGACTACAGTAGCAGGCTAAAATTTCGGCAAAATAGCCAAAAAATAATGAACAGGATTAATGGAGAACAAATTGTGAATGGTAAGTTCGATCACCTTCTAGTAAATTTGCAATGATTCTTGTTGGCATGACAGACAAACTAATCTTCAGTTAGTCTCGGAAATATTCTAGTAAAGTTGGGTTCAAATGTGTTTTGTCACTACCTTCGGGTCCAGTAATGAAATATCACCTATGAGTAAGGTTTTTATTGGCTGCCGCTGCGACAATTTCACGTATCGCCTCTCCCTTCTGTTTTATTAATTTCAGGCCGACACTTTTTATGGAATCACCGCTCTCCACATTGATATAAAAATTGCATTTCAGATTGAGGCACGGGTTGTTAGGAACTACCCATTAGTTTTCAACTTCCAGTGTATCAATTATTGCATTTACACCGTTAATTCTATTTCACTTGGAATGACCAAAATTCACGATTTTTCCGATAAATTGACCACGTTAAATCATCTGCCCATGGTATTCGTGTCCATGTTTTTCTCTATCCCACCCAAATATTTTTACTATTTCTCCAACTCAACTGTCACAATAGCAATTATAAGCGAAAATAGACAAATACTCAGAACTCGACGACGCCGTAAATCGGCGTAACGCGTTGTACAAATAAAATATGGCAGAAGAATACAAATTATTTTACTTGAGTATGAATACGAACGTAAAATCATATGAAATGACGCCTGCCGCAGTCAAGCAAAGAATAAGTTATTTAATGTTGTCAAAAGTAATCGCAGTCTTGATAATTCTAAACAAATATATTTATAATCTCCAAAGATGTTCGTTGGAATCATTTGAACTTTTTTGAATTGTTGAGATAAAAATAATACGTATGCTGTGTACAATGCTTACTCTTGGGCCATTTTTCAGTCGGTCTAAAACTATATTTACGTATTTTAAAGCTCGCTTGCAATCTAATGGCGCCATTCTGAGTCACTCTGCCTAGCAACTGACACACGTGCGTCTAGCATTATTAGATCAGTTTGAATGGAGGGACGAAAGCAACAAATTTTGGGATTGAATTTTGAGTCGAGAATGATCGAATGAGGTTTGCATGTCTAATTCAGTATGCGGCTGTGGCCACAGTCTTTGGTTGGCCGATTGAAATTGCGTTATAATCGGAGGGGGCGGGGCAATCAGGAGGGCGGGTTGGGGTGATGTAGGGCAAAGGGAGTTGAGCCATGAGAGAGAGACGAGAGAGAAAGTCAAGAGGCATGGGAAATCGAATCCTAAGGGTTCAGGGTCGTAAAACCTATCTAATGTCTCGATAGTTCAGCGTTTACTGCCGGACTGGGAAATCTGCCGGAGCTATCAACTCGAAGAATTTGAACGACGCTGGAGGAGATGAGTCGACCTAAAGGCCAGAGCAGGTGTGATTATACGGAATAACATTCTGATCTATTCTGAGACTTGTCTAACATAAGGGGAGATGAGGGCCTAAACCCACATATTACTGTTGCTGGAGCCAAATTTTTTCCTGGTCACAAAAGAGACTATATTCGAATTCAATTTAAAATTTAAACTGCTTTAGAGAGCAGGAAGTAAACACTGGAACAATAACGGCGATAAAACTTTTTTTCATGACTGAACTTAAAAGTGCTTAAAGATCTCTATTTTAGCTCTCTATCTTGTACTCTTCAACAAGTGAGAGTTATAAACAATTGAAATTTTTGCTTGAGGCAACTCGTACCTGTCTACGAGTTTTTAAAGTCTCCTTTGATGGTCATCTTGGTGACGGAAATTCTTACATAGAGGCCTAATTTCCTGGGCTTCTAATGGCAATATGGAATGTTCTTAATTCTTATTTACTTACTAATTGTTCGCTTCATGAATGATGCGTTAATTGCATCGAAAGTATACTTATACGTAAATTTTACCAGGAAAACTATTCAAAATAATGAATCACAGAAATGGCACTTTTCCACTACATAAAGTTTAATAAGAACATGGTTTCGATGCACTGCATCATCATCATAAGGTCATCGAGAGCAGTGCATCGAAATCATGGTCGTATTAAACATTATCTAGTGGAAAATTGACATTTCTGTGATTCATTATGCTGAACTTCCACCATATAACGCCTGATACTTCTCTTTTTGTAAAAATATTCAAATAATTTTGGTGAGATATTTAACCTTGAAGTAGTTGATGAACGATGTTGCTGAGGACGAGAAGTTTATAAGTATAGATCTGATCTTCGGGAAAATTCGAGAAAATATTTTGGGTCCAGAAAAAATTTTTAGGCCAGATCATGAAAAGCATGGGGTAAATGCGGACTTCGGTGAGGCGTGTTTCATTTTACAGCTTTAAAATATGGTACACAACGTAATGCACTTACTAAATATGTATAGCTACAGGTATTGGACTGATAAAGCATGACGCCATGAACAGTTAGTTACCAAGGTATTCTTTTCCAAATAAAGGCGAGGTAAATGCTACTAATTCAGGAAAATATAGTTTGGGAAGTAATTTGTCGTCACGGATTTCCCATTACATTAAAAAAAACGCACTTTGTGCTTTTGTCAAGTCTTGTCTTATTAGGATTAGCACCACGATTACAACCCATGTTGCTTGATTATTTAGGCAAAAAAGGATGTCACATACTGTGGCCGTAGAATAGAGAGATCATTGGACTTAAGACACGATTTCAACGACATTCTTAAAAATATTTTACGCAGCCGTTAAGATTGTTTTTCAGCTTTCAGCAGAAGAAAAATTACATTCCGAGCAAGAATTGGTCTTTAGATGTAGAAGAGTTTAGGCATTAATTTGACCTTTGTTTGCTTCACACCAAACGCTTAGACGCATTTGAGGTTATATGAAAGGTAGCTTACTGAATAGCTAACTGAATAGCTTACTGAATACTACTACGTTTCTTGCACTAAGCACGCGTGAGAACTCCCTCATAGTTCTAGATGGCGTATCTCTTGAACGTTCAGCTGAACTAAATCCCTCGAAAAACTTCTCATCTTTCATAGAGGTGGAACGTGTCTCAAGAGGTTCAACTATTAGAGGCTCATATTTTGATTTACTAAAAAAGATGAAAGTATTTTAATGATCCCACCAAAGTCATGGAATATGATGTGAAATGAAATTTTGATCAAACTCCCTTAGGGTAGGTATTCGTGATATATTGGGGGGGGGGGGGAAATGACGCAAATATTTTGATGGGAAATGTCCAATTATAGCATATCTATCTAGTGAAATAGCAAGAATGTGAATGCAATGTCATTTAGATCATTTTTTAAGACACTTCACGGTGAAACCATTTTAACTTAGAGGAACTACATAGTATTTAAGTACTGTATTATTCATTTAAGTATTTTCGCAGTTAAAGGAAGGTTTCATCGTTAGTCATAGAAAATGCCCAGATTTTCAACACCATTACTGCAATATACCTCTATTTATTCATCCTAAAATATGATTTACATTTCTTCATTACGTCTGTGCTACCAATTCACTCTCTTCCATTTCCAAGCTTGCCCAACATCCATCCCTCAATCACGGCCTTGAGAAACCCAACGCCCCTCAAATCTCTTCCAGCCACTTAACCGCCTCCTCCTGATCTCATCCGATAGCTTTCTTTCCTCAACCCCCATGCCAAGCACTTTCTCATTTGTCTTCCTTCAGTCCACCGAACCTTCTCCATCCTCCTCCACTTTTACATCTCGAAAGCTTGTTGTCGATTCTCGACGTTCATTCTCCGAGACCATGCTTCCACCCCAAATAAAGCTACACTCCACATCGAGCTCATCACGAGCCTCTTATATATAAAAATCCTCATCCGAAGTCCTCGTCAAGAAAGAGTTGAAAACGAAATTGCGATTCTAAAACTCTGTAATTGTCGTGGAAATGCAGTACCTTATTCATACTTCTTCTGGGACGTTTAGAACACGTGATATCTAAGAATTGTCTTTTGCCAATTTATATCATTAACGTAACTGAAAAATCAAAGGTAGGTTTAATTGAAAGTCAGGAAAATCCTCCCGATCTTCACACATTCACATGTAATTTTGTTTTGCCAATTAAGACCCGAACAAATCCTGTGGAACGACTGAAAGCAAACTCACCTCTCTTCCCTCCGGGTGGTGTCCTTTATACTTGCCTTTGCTTCGAAAGGAGACCTACTGTTCGAAACGACGGCAGATGTGAATAACGTAATCCGATGGAAGCCCAGTGTTTCCATTCGGTATTCACCCGGGAAAGCATTCTCCTTCTTGGGATTTGCTGCCGCGTGGTAGGTTTATTCATGGTTGACACCCATGCCTGTCTACCGTGTGTGTCTCTTGGTTTCGTCTTACTTTCCTATTTTTCCTTCTTTTCTTCTTAACTACCTACGTCCAACATCACCTGCCTCTTCTTTCTTGCCCTCTCTTCCCTTTTGTTAATCCCCATAGCACAGTCTTCAGTAAACACTCATTCCTCATACAATGGCTTAACCAATTCATCTTTTTTTCTTGATTTTCTCTACCAATGGACTCACATCTACAATTCTTCGTAATACCTCCTCATTATTCACGTCATTCTCTCATATAATTTCTTCATCCTTATCCAGATCAGCATTATTAAGGCCTTTATTCTTTTTCATTTCATTTTCCCGTTAAGTCCATGTCTCTGTTCCGTACAAAATCACACTCCAAATGAAACATTTGGCCAGCCTCTTTCTCAGTTCCACTTTTAAAGGCCCACACACTAGGTTCTTCTTCATATTAAATTCCTCTTTTGCCATAGTAATTCTTGATTTGATTTTCTTAGAGCAGAACATGTTTTCAGCGATGACAGTTCCCAAGTACCTAAAGCTCTCTGCTTTTTTAATCCTTTCACCTATACCTCCTATTATGATACTCTTAGTCTTTTTCCTACTTATAAACATTCCATATAATTTGCATATGACGTTGAGGCCTACTAACATCACTATGATTCTTTGATTACTATCTGCTTCTACAGGATTGTTGATTTTTTTACGAGATCGAAGTGTAGGCAATGCCTCATTTTTTTATATAAGGTTTCTCGAAAGTGCCTACACGTACCGTTTCCCATTTAAAGGGGCTGGTATTTTCTGGCAAATATGTGGAAAAGTAATGTGGTAAGGGGTTGAATTTTTGGAGTCAATGGAAGGGTGATATCTTTTTCTTTAAAATGAGGCCAAATTCATTGATTTATAGGCAAAATGATATTTCGCTCAAACTCCCTTAAGCTTTCAAAAAAAGTTATTTCAAAAGTCTTAATTTTGTCTTAAATAAGACAATCTTCATCCCAAAATTGTTAAATGAGATAAAAAAGAAAACCACAAATAGATTTTTAAAACTATATAGCTTTTGAAGAATTTTTAATTTCCATAAGAGAACAGTTTGCGATGTAAGTGATACTTCTTATCGCTATATGTTCGAACGAGATCGAGGCATACTTTTCTCTCTTGATCTTCCTTATTACCCACTGGTCTAACCTTTATTCTTAGCAGGGATCGCCTACGTTCATATGGATTTGGATTATATTACCTCTTAAAATGTTTAATTTTAATCTGGCTTAATATGTCTTTTATACAGTGAAAAAGGAAAATAAAACACGTTACGAGGCTTACATATTAAATGATTAATGTTTTTTTTGCATAAAGAATCTTGTCACTCTCTCTGTAACACGAGGACACTTATTTAGTGCGCAATTACAAAATAAATCCGTTCATTTCACCCGAATTAACGCCACCCAAACTGTTTGAACACGGAATTGAGTTGCTGATGGACAGAATGGAATTGCGTTGCGAGCCCTATTTTCGGAAACATCAAGGGTTGAGTTAATCTTAGTGATACGTCATTCCACTTGTCATCGGAGCTAAATAAGTTCACAGCAATCAAATCGTGGGTGAATCATTAGAGCATTCAAGCTTTTAACTCGTATTCGTCGCTATCCCTTTGATTCAAGAGTTCAATATTCAATGATTGTTTGGACAGTTATTGAATGAATCTTTGAAAAATCGGCCATGTACTTGGAAAATTTTTTCTCTTTAATTCACTGACTGGCGTATGAAATCCAATTCGACCCTTAGAATTGATTAGTGGGCAAGTTTTTAATCCTTTGGCAAAGAATTTTTCGCAAAAAGCTATTTAACTCCTAAAAAATTGAATCGTCATCAGTATTATGAAAAACATTTATAGGTTTACGAAAAAATATAGATGAACTACCTAAGTTTAATGCAGAGAATAATGTGGAAACCTATGTGTAACGTGAACTATAATAACATATCAGACAGAAAAAGAATGTGCTAGGAGTTATTAATAAGTTACCTCGAGGGTTGGAATGAAGTGGAGGTACGTAGAAAAGCATTAGAGAACCTTCAAATTCTATTACCTAGATTAGACTGAAAAATCACCATATACTCTATCTTCGCAGAACATTTTGTGACTGGAACGTAATTCACCACAAGGGTGAACACATTCGGTAAGTGGCTGATCGATCGACTCATAATGACGAACTCAGTAGAGAGGTTCTCTTGTTGGGAGTCTTTTGGAATACATCTCAGCAATTTGGAACAGGCACAAGGTACGTAGAATTGAATTCCGAATTAATCGACATCCGAATTAATCCGAAGGACCGACAAGACATCCAAAATGCTACCGATTAATTACGATGATTTCATGCCTACAGAAGTGTATTGCTACTATTGAGATGGGGTTCACTAGCCGACGGTTTCAGCGAGGCTGAATTACATCCGTTTTCACCGGCGCGACTTCGTGGATATTGCTTAGCATTGTAAATGATAAGAGTAACTTGGTGATTACACAAATTTTATCATTAAATATCTCAATAGTTAGTTTTATATTTAAATACATGTGCGGAATCACCAAGTTACCCTTATCGTTTATGAGGCTGAATACTTTAAGTACCCTCAGTGACTATATTTTTCATTTAACTACATAAGGACTGAAAATCTGAAAAATCCAACCGAACAGTTGACTATCATTTACTTTGGCCATAGATATTCGACGCAACCGGTTGTAGCTGTCATGAATACCTTCGGCATTAGCAAATTTTTCTACTAATAGCATCAAGTTTTACTTTACTGCACTTGAAACAATCAAGTAGGTTTATTTATATTAATAAAATTTCATTTAGACTCAGAATCGTTAAATTATCCGATGGAAATAAGGAAAATTTATACTCGTACGGTACATACCCTCTCTTTTCAGCGCAATGAAGCCAATGAGGAGGTGATTGTAAATTTAATTACTATAGAGACATTTAGAAACGCATATATGCTGGCAAAGGTAAAAGGTTCGAAAGGAAGATAAAAATCAAATATGTCACAAATAATGACTATAGTCTAGCAAGTACTCTATCAGCCACATGACTTGATATCTGATGGTTGTTGGAATATATATAAGGTATTAACCATCATCCAAATATCTCTCTGTTAATAGCCTACCGTGAAAAATCTGCAGGCTACGATTTAGTTATTTTATAAGAATGTTTGATATGTATTTTGTAGTCACCTACGAAAAGAAGAAGCAAAAAATATGTTTCATTCGAGTAAACTTCACAGCAATTGACTAAACATGCATATTTGAGGTCACACTTTGACCTACATTTTCATGCCGTGGGATACAAACGTCCTCGCAATTTTTTGCGATATGCTGACAAGTATTAAAATGAGTAATGAATTTATTTAAGAACTAACAGAAGTAGAACAAAACAAAACACACCGCTACCTTTCTCATGGAGTCTGTGTATTGAAATTTCATATTTTTTTTAGAAACATGACTCTGCATCTAACAGTCAAATATGATACGGAAAATGGCTTTATGTTTGAGCGAATCTCTAAAAAAGTGTGTAATAATGGCAAAGGATATTTTTATAATAATTATAAAGATAAAATTTTTTACTTTAAAATGAGAATATTTCCAATGAATTCCGAACAGTCAAATATGATACGGAAAATGGCTTTATATTTAGGCTAATATCTAAAAAAAGTGTATAATAATGGCAAAGGGTATTTTTATAAATATTAGAGTGATAAAAATTTTTACTTTGAAATGAGAATATTTCCAATAATTTTTTTGATTTGCCATAATTTGCTCAAGCTATCTTGAGAACGATGCCTGGTTTGTTATTTACTGTCGTGCTATCGTATTTAATTTTCTGTTTCTTTCAGTGCAGGGCACGTTTTTAAATCTCCGCATCTTTACGAGTTCCTTTCAAGGTTTTTGCTAATGAATCACTTGTCGCAGTAAAGGGGCATGGTATAATGCATGTGGCTGATAACTCGACCCCTGCCACACTCGCTTGAGATGGATGGCAGGTTACTATGTAGATGTAATGAGGAGAATTATTAGTATTGGCGGCAGATTTCTTTCTTTGAGACTATCCACTAAACAAATTTTCCGCTGGTTTACGAAAATAAAAGTCCCGAATAATGTGATGAGCCTCATAAATGCAATACTGCCCAATAGTATAACAAAACATGGAAAACAATTTTCGCAGCCGTAGAAAGTTTAAGGAAGTTCTCCTATTTTTTTGCTCACAATAAATGTTTTAATCGTCCTCAAATACTCTGAATTGAATTGTTACACCATATTATTCCACTTCCAGATTTGAAATATGGAAAATCTTTACCTATTTGAATTAAAAGCATTTATCGCCGATGTTGGCGAATGAAAAAAGTGTTATGACAATGAGTTTCAATCTCGTAAACGTCTTCTTTATTCGTATTTTATTCTCAAAACATGCAGGTACTTCGTGATATCATTACTACATTATCTGAAAAAGAAACTTATTTCCTCTTGGCAACATTTTAACTGCAAAAAGTACCTCTAAGTACGTAATTGGTGACACCATCCGGAGCAAAATCGTGATGATATGATGAAAAGAAAATGGTATTTTTAGGCTATGAATATCAAAACTAAGAATTGATTCACTTGCTGTATCAAAATACATTCTAATCCATACCTTCGGTTTGGTGAAACTACAACATGTCTAACATTCTCCAGGAAATTAATCGGAGAAGTGAGATGGTGCTCCAGAACTCATCTCCAGGGCATTGGGATGCTAAATAGAACGCTGCCCTCATTGGAGGAAGTGGTTTGCGTAGGCGGTGAATGCACTAAACTCTAGTGGCTGGAAGACGTAGGAGAATGTGATTATGAGACATTGATAAGAACAGTCTCATTCTGAAGCTGTCATTGTTGAAGCCGTTCTCCGAATTTCCGAGAGCACCCACGCCCTTCAGTGATCAAAGAAAGGAACTACTGGGTGACGGATGCTGCCCAGCGATGTTTCAGAATCTGCCCACCGCTTGCGAGGACTTTCAATATGGATAATGTCATCCTTAGGCGATTATTCGGCGTTCCCCTTTGATCGCAATTCCCGACTGCATTTATAACTGGACTGATCAGCATTCATGATCAAAACGTGACCCCTAACATGAATCGGCAACCAGAGAATCCGTGCTCGGGTACTCTAATTTGGGAAGAGTATAGACACAAACTTAGCGGATTAAGTGAGATGGCTGGGATTAATTTACAAAATACCAGATCAATCGTGTGGAATACTCATTAAAAGTTACTAAGGTAGTTCCTTTACATAGTTTGAGAGAGATATCACAGCTCATATATTCAAAGAGTTTGACCTCATGTAAAATAGATCAATGAAAGTTTTTAACTTTCGCTTCTTAGTTTTGGTATCCGTTGTGTACGTCTCTCTGCCTTTTATACAGAAATCATTCAACATTTTTTCTGCACCTGACAAAAAGGACGGCGTTTTCAACATTTTGTGATAAATGATGATAACTTTGAGGTTAACTTTGGTGAGAAACAGTTTCTTATTTTGTAAAAGACGCTAGATCAATTTGTAATTTAATGGTTTGCAATAACTCTTGCTAAATTAATCGCAACATTGGTGGCTTCGGGCATAACTAAATGGAATTTGTCAACGTAATGATGATAACTTATAACTTTTTTATTCCACATGTTTTTATTTGGAACGACCCGGGTTTCGACGCTCACCATCATCTTCAGGTAGAGATGACGTTGAACGTCGAAGCCCGAGTAGTTCCAAATAAAAACATGTGGAATAAAAAAGTTATAAGTTATCATCATTACGTTGACAAATTCCATTTAGTTATGCCCGAAGCCACCAATGTTGCGATTAATTTAGCAAGAGTTATTGCAAACCATTAAATTACAAATTGACCTAGCGTCTTTTACAAAATAAGAAACTGTTTCTCAATTTTCAAGCCATAGTCCTCCATATACTTGGAATGTATAGGGAACCAAATGAGGACATAAGATCCCTGTGAGGTATTGGAGGACGTGCGCAAGCAAAGCTAGCTAAATAGGCACTAATAGTTTGGGATCCTAACCTCCCGGGGGTGGACTGTAGGTGGTGGGATGACGGGACGGGAAGTGGGCGTGCCCAATCAGCTACTAATAGGCTAATCCAAGAAGAGAGAGATACGCAGATAGTAAATGGACCAATACAGGAAGAAATATCCTCGACGTCTTTCTTGTTTGACCTTATAAAGGAGTCGTTGCCACTGAGATTATACTTGGGCTGAGCGATCACTCCGCGGTGTCAATAGAGCTTGAGTTGTCACCGCCGAAACCAAAGAAAATAGCAAATAAGTATGCGTGGCTTTATAAAAAGGAAAACGCGGGTGGGTTCCAAACTACGTTGGCTAATAATTAATTAATTTAGGCGGGTGAGCGGGGAAAGTTACTTATTTGAACGAAATATGACATTCATTTAGACGTTTCTCAGGTGAGGGTTAGGAGAATTTTGCACCGAATAAACCGATCATTAAATATTACAGCAGATCAATACGGAAACTTAAAGGAATGTAAGAAAATCCTATGAATGCAGAAATATAACCCCTCCACACATGAGTATTAAAAAAATCTCACGATGGACCCAAATTTTGAAAAGCATATAGCCCGAGAAAATATTTTAATTGATACACTATACAAGAAAAATACAAACAAATTCCACAAATATATTAGAAGGGAAAGGGATAATCGGTGAGATATATCCACGACTGTAAAGATAGATGGAAGTAGTATTTTAGACGACTTGGGGAGAGCGGATGAACAAGTGCTTCTCCTGTCTCTGTAAGGAAAGAGACGAACATACGACGGAGGATGAACCCGAAAGCAAGGCAATAGGTCGATATTGAACTGCTGCACAAATGATGCAGCGTATACAATGGTGACAGATAATGAAATATTTAGACTACTCAACGTTTTAGAATTCGACATTCAAAAAATTTTTATCTTCATTATATCAAAAACATATTAAGCTAACTTAAATCAGAATCGCCAGTCTCTACGTTCAATATTAAGAGAGAATATCTATAACCTAATGTGATATCATCGGATTCTGAGCACCGAAAACAGTGTCTTTTTCCCAAATAAAATAATGAAAAAAGGTAGAAGAAGATAGGAATTTTTGAAACACAAAAAAGTGAACAAATAAACGATCAATCTATAAAATGGACTTCATTTCATGGAAATCGGTTAACCCAACCTAAGATATCCTAAACTCGACTGACTCGACTTTTGATGGACAGAATATGTCTTAACGTCAGTAGTATACAAGGCAGTTGAAAAAATAACTGCTGGATGCATACAAAATTGTTTGGATAAAAACAATTGGCTGGTTAGGTATCAACACCGATTAAGGGAAGTCTATGCCTGTGAAACATAATTACCAGGGCTATACTAAGTTATTTCTACGATGAAAGATGGTGAGGGAGAGACAGACGTAGTTGCAATTGATAATAAAACTCACTTGATTCGGTTCCTCCTGACATGTTGTTGAATAAAGTAGGAAAGACGAATATTACGAAAGGGTTAAGTCGTGGTTGAAAGAATGTCTTATTGAGAAAACACGAAGGGTTGGGGTCGGAGATAAGTATTGATAGGAAACACCAGAGATGTGTGTCCCTTAAGGTAGCGTACTAGGCCCATTATTATTTATAATTTACGCTAATGATATAGGCAAGGAAGAGGAAAATGACAGTTTTCTCTGTATTGATGACTATAATACATACCGAAGGATAAATAACAATTGGGGCAGAAATAACTTATATGATGATTTTAACAGAATATCTGATTGGGTAAAAACAAAAAAATGGCGTTAATGCAAAAAAATGTAAACAGATAACATTTACATGAAAAATAGTGAGGGAAAATAGGAAATACAAATCGCAGGAAGAATATTCGTAAGGTGTAGGAACTGTAAATACTAATGAGTTAATTTTACACCCAATTTGGAATGGGGATATTACATAGATAATGCGGCAGAAAAGGCTTTTAAAACTCATCTCTGGGTCAGGCGGAACCTCAAGGGGAGTAAAAATGCGAGAAAAAACAAATAGCTTACGCGTCCATTGTTAGTCTGATAATGGAATATGAAACTAGTGTATGAGATCCAAAGGAAATGACTCATTTTCATCTCCTTAAGAGAGCACAGAGGAAAGAGTTCAGGTATGTTTTAGGAAGATATAAGAGGACCGATCTTCTTCTTCTACAGTTGTCAATCCATCAGGATTGGTTGGCGACAGTCCTCCACCTCTCTCTATCCTCTGCCAGCCTCTTTAATTTCTGAAAACCGTCTACATCAAACATATCCTCCATTATCTGCCTCCAATACTCCAATCTTGGTCTTCCTCTATACCGTTTTCCCACTTTCATCCCTTCTAAAATTATCTTTTCCAAACTCTCATGCCGCAGTACATGACCAATAAATTTGTCCCGTCTTCTTTTTAATGTTTTTTTTTCATAGGTTCCGCTTTTCTTTCACTTTTTTTAATACCTCTTCATTCGTCACTCGCTCTTTCCAGCTTATTTTGCACATCCTTCCATAGCACCACATCTCAAAAGCCTCTAGTTTATTCCTCTCCTCTTGCCCCATAGTCCAGATCTCGCTGCCATACAACAAAACACTCCACACAAAGGTCTTCATCAGCGAGATTTTGATGGAGTTGGAAGTGAAGTTTTCTTTTACTGTTGTAAGCGATCTTTGATCGAAGTATTATGCATCGTATTTCTAGAGCTCCTTCCATCAGAAGCTATTTTGATTCCTAAGTAATCAAAGTCTCTCCATTGTTGCTATAATTGTCCATTGGACATAATCCTCACATCCTTATCTCTTGCTCTGTCAGCAACTAGAACTTTTGTCTCGTGCCTATTCAGTCGCAGATTGTATTGACTGTTTAACATATGATGCATTTCTCCTACGATATGATTAAATTCCTCTTCCCCTTCCGCTAAGAGGACCGATAGTATGACATTAGTGTCAGAATCACTAGGATGAGAATATCCGACTCTGAAAAAAGCTGAAAAGTTTAAGAGGGATATTTGAAAAGGATAAAATTAAAAGGGATGGGAGGAGATATCAGATACATTTGAAAAATCCCTATTACATTGGACGGAAGGACCATCGATTTAAACTAAAATATAGGCGACAAAAAACTACAGTGATGAAAAAATCCTCCCTAAATCGAAGATTTAAAGAATGGAATGAGTTAACTGAGGAAAAATTTTAGCCCTTACCTGATTCAGTAAATGAATTTCACAGGATGTGTAAACATCGTTTAAATAATGTGCTGGTTTATGTGTGCGAATGTATTTCCATATGCTGGTATTGGATATATTTAGGGTGTTTGGATGTTTATCAGGGCAACCCATATTATTAATAATCACCACCAGATCAGAACCTAATGTTAATACATGCGCATTAAATGAATAAGTAGTCGTTTATTTCGTCTCACTTACTTAATCGATGTATAACAGTGCATGGGGTTAAAAATTGCATTTGACGCTTTATTTCAGCATCAACCTTAGATGGATTTTTTTCTTCTCAAGTGTTCCAGGAAAACTGATGGCTTACTGGAATGATATTTGTAGCATTTATTGCCTCAGCAGATGATAGGTTTTGTTCAACGATGGCTGTCATTTATTACATTATCTGGTGTTACTTTAAATTCATTTTGTCTACACAGGACTTTAGGAGGGTATTTTACAAATAGCCCGAGTGGGAACTTCTTCTTGGAAAATTTATTGGCAAACGGATTTTAACAAAAAAAAAAACGCAGGAAAGTGTATAGATGAAATTTTCCTATTCTAAAAATAAGAGAACGTTATTTAGCCAAAAATTCATTTAAATCACGTCGGCGATAACAATCATTCCATGATCGGGATCCATTTTCACGACAAGTCTTATCGCGAGAAATATCTCAACAAATGCGAGGGCACGCTTATGAAAAGCCCAATAGCATGCAAATAAAAGTTGACAATTTTGTTTGTTGCCAACCTATTTCATATTTGAAACGAAATTTTTACTACAGAGCGGGGAATGATCGATAAAATTACGAGACACGTGTATTTGCTCTTCTCAAATAGCAAAATAAATTTAGGATAATTGGCTGAAAACCTTACGTCTTTATTTTGGTTCTCAGGATTCAAAAGTAAAATTAAAAACTTTGAATGAGAGAGTTGATTAAATACGGTGTTATTTTCATGACGACCATTGGGCAGTAATAATCATTGTAATAAGCTATTCAAAATAACAATCGTAGTATCATGAATATTGTAACAATAATATTTATTTATTTAATAATAATTAAAGGATTTTAGTCTTTCCCGGCGAATGCTTAGAATGAAGAGTTCTCTGGGTTCCAGCCGGGTAATGGTGTTAAACTGCAACGACGTTTCAATGGCGTAGTCTGCCATCATCTTCAGGGTGAATCCATTCGTCTTCAGGATGAATGATTTACCCTGAAGACGTTGGCAGACCACGTCATCGAAACGTCGATGCAGTTTAACACCATTACCCGGCTGGAAACTCGAGAACTCTTCATTCTAATGATATTTGAAGTATTAATTTGGTATATAAATTAAGTGTAATCTGCTGGATAAAGAAAAAATAAAATAGAAGTGAGTAGAACACCTCTAGATTAATGCTGTGCGAATCAGGGGTTTTCATTTCGAATCGAACCGGATAGAATCTCCCAAGCAACATTTCGAATCGAATGGAAACGATTTTCTTTTAAATCTTAGGAGCGAATAAAATCACCCTAAAAAATTCGCTTGCGAATCTAACTCGGGTCTAAATAAAATGCAAAAGCTTATGCAGAGTTAAAGCAATATTTTAGGGCCTTGCATTAGCTTATGCATCTATAGTGGCACAAAGAATAGTACAGAGTAACATGTGGTCGTTTAAATTTTCGTTTCGCGTGAGGAAAACATCTTCTAAACGGACGGCGTGCCATTTCGGTATGAGCGCCATGTTTGAATGCATGTAACGATTCGAAGACGAATCTATCTGATTCGACTATTAAGAATCATTCGGTTTCGAAACCTCCCGATTTGCTGGTGAATCGTAATATCGAATTAAGCCTGGTTCGAGTATACTCAAATCGATTTCGAAGCGTTCGCACAGCTCTACTCTAGATTTTGAAAGGAGTAGGATCTATGATACTCGTGACTGATAATAGTTCATCCGATGACCGTTGATATAATTAGGTCTCCAGTAAATGATATTTAAAATATCGGCCATAAGTTATTTCGTGCTTCTTAACCACAAGAAATATGGCAGTACCTGACTTTTGCTATCCGCAACTTAAAGTTTACTATGAATGCCAATTTAAAAAAAAGAAGCCATCCATGTCGTTAAGGTGGCTGGAGCGATAATCGTGGCTCACTGAGTGCATATTTAATAATTTTGAAGTAAGTCAAAAATAAATTCTTCAAACATATATATCACTTAAGTCCATCCGTTCATGCGTTGAAATTCACCTCACAGGCACAAATGAAGATAATAGAAGATCCATGCTCTAAACTTTGTTCCTCAATTAAAGTGTGTTAAGGCACGAATTTTCAGCGTGGCATTCGAAATGTTGGTAACATTGCATTGAAATATGCTATTTTTGAATATTAGACTCGGTGTGACACCTTGATACTCTTTGGCAACGATTATAATAATGAAAAGTGTATTACTTCATGTTGAGAAGAAATATATGTACATATGTTAACGGACTATTACGAAATTTACACCATTGGGCCGGTTAAAATAGCATCAAATTGCAAAAAAATGATGTAATATTTTCACTTTTATCAATAGCCTTCTGGGTTTTGAGAACAAGTTAATGGTACTACTCTTGCCACTTACTAAAATGATTTTGCTCAAAACACACCGTATAGTGTTGAAGATTTATTTTGGGACAAAAATCCGCAGTAGCCACAGTACGTTGCCAACTAGCGTATTTACTAGGGTATGATGCTGCTTTAGCCGAATCGCGAATGTAGTCGTGAAAAACTGAGACATTGAATTGGAGTCCAATGAATTGGACCAAATGTATCACAAATCTATATAAATCACTGAGACCGGGAGCACGTATTCAACGTTACACGCCAAACTGTATAAGAACAAAAAATTCTCCAACCACCCTCAAGATTTCAGTCCCAAAGCAGAAATACTTATGAAACGACTTATCGCGGGGTATAGTGATTACCCATCTTACTAGTATATTTGCACAGTGAAGGGGTAACGAGTGAAAATAGGACATAAACACTCATACCCTCATATCTCACAGGAAGAATCTCTGACAGTATCAGCACCATCAGCGCAAAATGGCAGTCGAACATATACATCACCAGTCACTACCCGACGACATCCATCTATCACACATTTACCAATAGCAATGCTAAGATTCTGCGGTATCGCTGTGTATCCTTGTATTTCGCCCTTTTTCAAATCAACCAGTCGTTCACCAGTACGCACTTGGAATATTCGGAAACTTCTTTCCATTATCTGTCATACACGGTCTTAAATCCTGGATATAAATGTTTTAATCGACAAAAAAATAAATACGAAGCCGAGATTCTGTGAATAACAATGTGCTGGGGAAGACAGAGGGAAGGCTGACAGAGTATTAATCTGCCATTAGGAACTAGTTCAAGTCTCACTTAAGTGGAACTTGTAAAAGATGGCTCTTCATAAATATCAAGATCCAATAGGACGTAAAAAACAAAAATTTGATGAGAAATGCCGTGAAGAACACAGAAATCTCATAAGAAATACGCGAAAGATATTTTCAGTAATTAATTCAGAAAGGAAGACATCAGTCTGTCCAATCCAACGCAAAGGGCATTGCAAGATGGAAATGAGAAAGACGAAAATACTCTCAGGTTAGATTTTTCAATGTCTGGTTGATGATAGTCGTAAGATGGCGCAACATTTTTATTGACTCGATGTTAATCAAGAGTCGAGGTTTTGTGCGTTACATTAAATTGTGATTAAGTTTGCATGATCGATATCAATGTGAGAGCGTGTTAACTTTGGTTGTCATATCGAGAAATTAGTAAATTAGGGATAAGGAGTTTCTGTGATGACGTCATATAAAGAATTAGAAATGACAAATTAGAACAAGTAGACCTTAAATGGAGACCAAAGACCAGCATATAACGCTGCAAGATCACCCTTAAAATGAAGCGATAGATAGAAAATTATACTTTAAGCTAGAGCCGAGCATCCAAGAAACTTTGAAAAGAAACAGATTACAGGGCGAAACACCGGACGAAGAAAGAAGACAAAGATTTGAATTCCAGAGATCGCGCCTGCGAAACGATAGAAACAAAATCTGAAAATCATCCCAGT
This sequence comes from Ceriagrion tenellum, assembly GCA_963169105.1. Classification (NCBI taxonomy): domain Eukaryota; kingdom Metazoa; phylum Arthropoda; class Insecta; order Odonata; family Coenagrionidae; genus Ceriagrion; species Ceriagrion tenellum. The sequence continues at coordinate 130,820,950 of OY720637.1, forward strand.
TACCTTCGCACACAGCAAAAATTTCATATATGATATTTATGAGAAAACAGAAGAGAGAAATATCCATTACGTTCCATTTAAAATTACCTTCCAAACCACTTTCTTTCATAAATAGAACCTTTTTCAGTTCTTATTTCTTCGTTCTTCATGAAGTAAGCTAAGAGTCCATTAAACTCCATACACCACCACTGAGTCACTACGTGACCCAAAAATAAAGAATGCAGCGCTTTCTGCTCCCTATTGGCTGACCAATCCTGGTTCTCATACTACATTTCATTTATTGTAGATAATGGATTACAATGCATTACTGCGACAAAAGAATAATCTACGAACAATATAAGATTCAAGCCGTCACATTGGAAGGCGAATAGAAGCTAAAATTAACAATGGAGTAAGATAAGAAATCAACCCCTCACTGACGCTGTTCAACCTACACTCGGAGGAAGTAATAAGGGAAGCTCAAGAAATACGATTGAATAGAATAAAGAGTAATGGAGAAGAACAGAATATGCTCCACTTTGCAGACGATATGGCAGTCATGGCAAGAAATTGAGATAATCGTCAGAGTTAACTAGACGTGATGACCCAATTATTCAAGAATTTAACATAAAGATATGTGATACAAAGGTAAGAGTAAGCATTCCGTAAAGAGAAGCCGAATGCAGAAGTCAATCTGAGACGTTAGAGAGAGACATTAAAGCAAATTGATTCCATTGCCCACCACATGAGTAACAGCACCCAGGAAGTGAAAGGTACAACAGACATCAAGAAAAGAATAGCCCAAACCTTAAAAGCGCTCAGGATGAAAGGACGGCTCAAAGAAAATAGGAATTAAGGTAGTTTGAGCTAAATATCATTTAACCTAGACATCGATGAATTTAGCCTCATTTTAAAGAAAAATATCTCACCCTTCTATTGACACCAAAAATTTAACCCCTTACCGCATTAATTACCGAGATATTTGCCAGAAAATACCAGCCATTTTACATGGGAAATGGTATGTGTATTCACTCCAGAGAGACATAATTAACAAAATTAGTAATGTTTTACACTTATATGTCGTCAAAAAACTAACAGCGTGCAGTTTGTATGTTTTCTCAACTATTTTTGATGATTAATCACATTGTCACCACAATAGGTTCTTGGGAATCACAAAAGAACCTTCCATTTTGAAGGAGTTTCAAACGCACTGCGCGAAAAAAATGAGTCAAGTTAAAGACTTTTTAGATATTTTCATTTAATTACTTACCATTTCTGCCATATCAAACTATATCATTGCACCAATGATAATGCAATATTTAATTCCTTAGTCCTACAGCTGGTGAAATTAAAACATATAATTCGAATATGGTCTCTATTATGACTAAGGAACTATCTCGCTCGGACTACCTTCAAACGAGGAAACCGTAAGTGAAAACATGCGAGTGAAACGCGGCACTCAATAGATCGGAATCACGGAACAATGGTCAAAAGACCATAAAATACTAGAAGCCTTCAGAATGTGATGATGGGGGAGGATGCTGAAGATCAAATGGACGGAAAATATAAAAAAGGGAGAAATTTACACAAGAGTGGAAGAGGGAAAGAACTTACGGAGCAATGCTCAGAAAAGAAGGACCAGATGGATTGGGTACACCTTCAGGCACAATGGGTTAGCAAAGATTATAGTTGAAGATAAAATAGAGGGGAACATTCTGATAGGAATGCCGATGGATGAATCATCATCATCATCATCGACGCAGCAGCCCATGTAGGGCCCTGGCCTTCTTCACAACTTCCTTCCATTCTTCTTTGTCCTCCGCTACTTTTCTCGTCCTCCGGACCCTCAGCTTCCTCAAATCCTCTTCTGCATCCTCCGCACATCTTTTCCTGGGTCTTCCTCTACTTCTTCTTCCTTCTGGTTTTCCTTCTAAAACTTTTTTCACTACTCTTTCTCCGCCCATTCTTTGTATATGCCCTGCCCATCTAAATCTCGATTTCTTAATCCCAGTTAATATTCCATCTTCCCCATACAGCTTCTGCAATCTCTCATTCCTTCTAATCCTTCGTTGTCCTTCTTCATCGATTGGTCCATATATCTTCCGAAGAATTTTTCTTTCCCACCTCTGTAAAAAATTCTCTTCTCTCACTGTCAACGTCCATGCCTCCAAACCATAGGAAATGGATGAATACACAGGACAAATAAACAAGGAAGTACTTAAAAAGACCTACCATGGAGTAAGAGAACTAGCATTATGTAAGGAATTATGGAGGGTTGCAGTCAACCAATCTTTGAATTGAACGAACAATGATGATGATTACACGTGATAACAACCTAATGGCCGGAAACAGCCATTTTTGCATTGTTTCCTATTAAATTCGCAAATTTGTATCATTTTATCACTCACATTAGTATGCCTCCTCTGCGGGTGAAGTACGCTACGGATTATCTGTCGTCTGAAACGTCTGCATCTCTCACCGCTTTGTAAGGTATGCTTCATTTGATAGATCCGGTCATAACTTATTTCACATAAAAATGAACTAACCCAATTATGAATACAGATACTCCTTGATAAACCAGGGATCTAGAGAAATAAATTAAATGCTATTCGTTCAAGCAACTATGTTTACAGATAGCGAGGCGGGTTTAAAAGTAGGAGGGCTCAAACTGGAAAAATAGAGCATTTTAATTACTTAGGCAGAATTCTCGATTGAAATGGTAGTGGAAGATAAAACACAAGTAGGAGAAAAGATTGAGCTAAGGAAGCGATTAGTATCAGAAGGGAGCTGCTTGAGGAGAGGTGCTTGACATAGGGCGTGGCGTTATATGGGGCATAAACGTGGACCAAAGGGCCGAGGGAAGGACGACGAGAACAGAGGCCTTTGTACCTTAGGCCTTTGAGATATCTGAGTGGAGAAGGATGGAGGAGGTTTGGTGGACGTGAAGGAAAGCAAACGAGGGAGTGCTTGGTATGGTGGATGAGGAAAGGGAACATTTAGATGAGATCAGTAGGGGGCAGGGTAGATGGCTGGAAGGGGTGAAAAGGGGCTAAGGGTGCTCAAGGCTGTGAAAAAGGGAAGGTTGTCGGACGAGTCGTGAAACGGAAGATAAGAGAACAGATTTCATTGACAGGAAGAAGATGGGTTAGACCTTCGCGGAGAAAAAAGAAAGAAACAACGGAGAAGGATAAATGCTCTTCACACGTGAATATATGGAGGATTTACTAGGAATACCTTAAACCTGTTGATTACCTCCATAATAATAACCTACGCTAAAAGGCAAGGAACAAATAATTACGCAATCTTCAAACAGTGAATGAACTCAACAAAGAGTACAAACTACTAAATTCATTTGAATACTTAATAAAGCTTCCACATCTCTTGAAATTTCTGGACGATTTTCATGTGAAAGATGTCAAGTCTGTAAATGGAATTATATTCTTGGACTTTTATTGCGTTTCACTCATATTCATCCACAAGTTTGCAGCCGCATTAATAATAAAATCCCAGCGTTTTATTTGAACGAAGGTTTCAATCCGCTTCATTATCATATGACATCCGCTCGGGAAAGGAGAAGGAGATTAGATCCAATATGCCGAAGTGTGCGGGAGATAGAATGTAAGAGGTACAAATATGGCTGGGTCGGGGTTAAATATGTTGTTGATTTAACTTTGTCAAATGAATGAATTTGCAAAGTGAAGGGAGTCACGTGAAAAATAAAGATTAGTGGCATAATGCGAAACAGAGAGTTGTAGAGGAAGAAATAAAATATATTTGAATAAAAAAATAAATTTCAGAGCATGTTGATGTGTAGGAGGAGCTCTTTGTTTAAGAGGTTTTGACATGTTTCACCCTGACTTTGATAGTCAAAACGATCATTGCATTTGAAGTTTTTATTAAATTTTACAAAATATCCCGCTTTCGCTGATAACATTCAAAAGCAAATGAAAGCCAAAATTAGAGTATAAAAGATACTGGGTTAATCACGAAATAATATTTTGAATGAAAATTTTATTTGTAACCACGGACATCGATTGCAGCGCCATTTCTATGTAATACACACGTTTTTTACATCATTTATCGCATTAATTACATAATTAATAAAAACATAAGGGAGTAGGAAACAGTTTTCAGTCGGTTCCCAGAAAATTTTACCTCATATGACTAGTTTTCCGTGAAACTAGGAATTTAAATTGGAGAGAAAATACAATTTTTGGTCCGCGTTTATACAATTTCCGCATTTAACAAAATATAATTCAAGTACAAAATTTAAAGTATATAACGTGAAAAGATAATATTTTGCTGTCCATAGCAGATATAGGATATATTTTCTACAAGTATCCAGAATATGATAAAAATGGCATCAATGTCCTTCAACTGTTGGATCACCGCAAAACGTCAAAATTGAAGGCAGCAGGTACTCATGCTATGTAATTAGCTATTTTTCAAGTAAGTATCTAACTTTTGAGGATATGTATAAATTTAGATATGCAAATATAAAATTAATCCTACCATGCATCGAACCAGAGACTCGATTTTTCTCCCAGGATATAAATGAAATGAAATTAGTATAAAATAGTAAACGCCGGTTACGATGTTCTCCTTTTCTTTTTAAGAGTCCTCGTTCTCCGCCTTCGCGTCATTCTGCGAGTGGCATTCGTGGCTTGAACAGAGGTTAGCGTGTTCACCCTTGACTCCTCCAACATTTAAACCGACACTCAATTCGGAATCGAGCGAATGAAATCAAGGATGCCGGGGGGATTCCTTCGGATGAACGTGTCAAGAGCAGCGGGGCAGGGGCGAAAAAAGGCGCACTCGAGGTCGAGGAGGCATCCACTTGTGCGGGGGCATGCGGATTCATTATCGCCCGCCCTTAAACTCCGCTGCCCCACTTAACCCAATGCGCTTCAATTCCATTCCTCCCACGTATACAACAGGCACCATTGAGGCCTTCGAGTTATAGGGACGTGATTGCCATCAAAGCCAGCGCGCAGGCTGTTCTATCTTTTTCTGGCATCTACACCTCCTGCGTCTACATAATACCCCGCGAGCCGCCGCATGTGCGTGTGGCAGGGGGTGTTAGGTCACCAGCCGTGTAAAGGTGTAAGTTTTTTGGAGATGAAATGGTTACATGTATTACAGGAGTGTATTTAGTAGAGCTCAATTTTTATTGCGGTCGCTTATTGTGGACGGAAAGAACGAGTTTTTGTACCCATCTGTTTGGCAGTGTATCTCTCTTATTTTATCGTATCTGTCAGACCTAGAGATGTAGATCTAGAGACCAGTTCTGCATTTATCAAGCAACCTAATTCGAGCCTCCTTCTCTAGGGGCTCCCACCTTAATCCCTTTAAAAGTTGTGGGGACACTTAACACTGCCCTGCGAGCCGCCGCATTGGCGTGTGGCAGTAGGTATTAGGACAACAGGCGCGTTAAGCTTGAAGGAAATGATGAGGGAGACAAAAGGTGAAGTGTATTTTGGAAGTGTTATGGGCGGAACTACGTTTTTATTATGGTCCCTTATGGCGTGTGGAGAGAACGAATTGTTAAACCTCTGTTCTGCGATGCATCTCCTATATTTTATTGCTTCCATCGGACCTTGAGAGGTAGTGCGGTGTTTTCTGCGTCACAGTCCCTGCTAAAACATTCCTTTGAAGGTGTTCTGTAGAACGGAAGGAATTCTGCAGAAATTGACTCTTTTTCTTCAGATCTAGTTCCTTTTCTAAGGATCTGTACGGAACATGAGAGCCTGACACTACAGAACGCATGTTCTGTAGAGTTATTTTTTGCAGAGCAAAATAACTCCTCACAAGCTGTTCTGTAGAACTTCAGCAACTCTACGGAAATATGTGAGGTTTCCGTTAACCCAGTTCCTTTTCTAAGGACCTAAATGGAGAGTCGTAGGGAATTCCACACAATGTCCTAAGGAATTCTGCGCAACGTCCTAAGTTATTTTGCAGAACATCCTAAGGTATTCTGCAGAACATCGTAAGGAATTCCGTAAAATGACATTCAATACTTTAAGAAATATCTACAGAACTTTTTAAGAAGTTCTGTAGAAGTATTTATAAGGAAACTATACAAAATTTTTTAGCAGGGAGTGTGACACAGATAATATCATTTTGTGTCGTTATCACAATGTAACACACACTAAAACTCAGCTGAATTTTGTTTTTCTCAAGCAATGTTATTCTAGTACGTAACTAGTCTCTTGCAGCGCCCAGCCGAATTCTTTCAAAAGCAGTGAAACACAATATGTTCACTCCGGTTCACTCGTAGCAGTTCATAATGAAGCGCGTAGCTTTCATTTGAATGTCTTTTACTTATAGGGTTATATATTTCTGTCCAGAGTTCCAAATGCTCGTGGCGTATTCGATTTTGGTAAGAACCAAGTAGATCCTCTCTTACACACTCTCATCCGAAGACCTTACTAATCTACGCTTGATAAATCCTTGTTTCTTCAATACTGTGCCGCTTATGTTTAGTATGTGTGCTCCCCACAACTGTCCTGAAGTCAAGGTGATTCCTAGATATTTGACTTCATCTAACGAATTTATGTTTACTCCACCCTCAGAGCGGATATGGTTTTGGCGTGGAGACTTTTGTAAGAAACATTCTGAAGTGAATTTACTAAGATTAAATTCAAGGCCCCACTCCTGGTACCTCGAGTTAACTTTGTTTACGTCCGATTTCGCCTCTTTTCGAAGGTCGTATAGGTTCAGCTATTCATCTAAATCCACTAACTGATTAGATAAACTTGTTTCTGCCGTAACCTCAAGGAGAGGGATTTGGGAAAAGAAACGGAAGATATCGTATACAACGGTGAACTCCATGTTAAGGGCTGTCATTATTGTAGTAAATATTGTATCGTAGATAGAAGGAGTTTTTACACCTACAAGCTCGTCATCATATATTTATTTACTTCTTTAACTCTAGAGATAAAAGCGAGATCATTATCCATCGTGACATAATAAAACACGTTTGACCTGAGTTTTTCAAGTAATCAAGGCAAAGTTTGTAGCCTTCGAGTCTCGAATAGTTAATTAACTTTTTTGCCATTAAATTGGCAGGTATTGCAACTAATTTTGAAATAGCAGTCATTATTTTAACGCAAATTTCATTATATTCCACCTCGATTATATTTTAGAGCAACTAATAAGGAGATGCATCTGAAAAAATTGTACCAGAACAATGAAACCAGGGACCATAAAACTTAAATTCACAAGAATACCTCCATTTTGACCGTTATTTCAACAATGCACTACCCTTTAAGGTAGTGCGAGCGAGATAGTTCCCTAATCATAATAGAGACCATATTCGAATTATACGTTTTAATTTATTAATTTTAAATAAAATATTTGATAATTAATTAATTAATTAATTAGCAAGCAGTCTGCTCACGGAGTGAGAAGGCTAGCTGCTTGCTAGTCTATCTATCTATATTAATTTTGTATCGTGTCAGTCATTCTGTATCCATTTTGTTTCTTTCTCTGTCAATTTTTGAGCTACAAGAGTGAGGTTTGGCGCGTTGAATGTGGAATCTCTGTCTTCATGATTTGTTAGTAGTTTTGGATTTTTATAGCTTGGGCGTGTGGCAGGGGGTATTAGGTCACCATCCGTACAAAGGTGTAAGATATTTGGAGATGAAAAGGAGACATGAATTAAAAGGAGTGTATTTAGTTAGCTTAAATAAGATCCAAAAGAGCGGCTGCTTGGGCGTGTGGCAGGGGGGGTTAGGTTCCCAGCCGTGCAAAGGTGTAAGTAATTTTGAGATGAAATGGATCACTTTTGGGTTGTGGTTGCAACAACCAGATGCTGAGAAACACAGTGACAAAGGATAAAGGCCAAAAGGGAGAGTGAAAGAGTGTAAAGGTTGAAACAAAAGAAACCACAGTGCTCTCGTATTCAAATGGCTTTAAAAATAACGAAGGAGAATAGCTGATAGCTCTGGGGCGGGTACACACCCCTGCTCACGGAGTGAGCAGACTAGCTGCCTGCTAGTAGTATTATTAATGGTACAATAATATAGTTTTACATGATAGAAATTGTAAGTAATCAAGTGAAAATATCTAAATAAGTCTTAAGCTTGACTCACACGGTACGTTTGAAACTCCATCAAAACCGAAGGTTTATTGGGATCCCGAAGAATTTATTGTGGTTACAAAATTATTCATATTAAAAAATAGTTGAGAAACCACACAAACTACACACTGTTGATTTTTGACGAGGTCTAAGTGTAGGTAATGTCTCATTTTTAATATGAGGTCTCTCTGGAGTGCATACATGTACAATTTCCCATATATAAGGGCTGGCATTTTTTGGCAAATATCTCGGAAAGAAATGTGGTAAGGGATTGAATTCTTGGTGCCAATAGAAGGGTGATATATTGTTCTTTAAAATGAGACCAAATTCATTGATTTCTTAGTAAAATGATATTTCGCTCAAACTACCTTCAGTGGACGTGAGAACTTGTGGATGAGGCCATTTAGGACATGCATAATGACTAAGGTACGGAATTGGTTAGAGGTATTAGAAAAGGGAAAGGAAGGAAAGTGAGCAGCATTTCGACGGATCGGAGTCGAACTTTGTCTTATTTTCTGTTATGGTGCGTGGGGCTAAATTAGCCAAACTTTCGCTGTATATCAACACTTGCTCAAATTCGTTCGCTAATTCAGTGCACTGGGCAGAAGTCACGTTGCGTCATCACCCGCTGGGATTATCGGAATGCTTTGTTTCAAAAAGGCAATCGTAATCCCATCGGTCTCTACCGGTTATGCCAGACGTTGAATGGACACCCGAGGATATTAAACTCCTTGGCAGTGTATCTCTCAATTTTTAGACACTTATGTCTCTCGTCTAGGGATACGATGCTGGTATTAACTTAGACTAACGCTGGACAGTCCGGGCGACCCTCCGTCGTTCTAGTTTAATCCTTCCTTGGCATCTCTCGAGCGGCGATTGCGGACTGATTGTCGAGATAGACGAGGGTCAAGGCAACGCAACGTGTGGACGTTCTTCTGGTTTAGAGATCGAAAAACTGCGACTAAATAGTCGCATGATGAAAATCGTAAATATTACTAATACATAAATAAGAAAAAACTTAAATGAAAAAGTAACTTGGCTTCCTTCCACATTTTTTACTTATTAAATTACTTAAGATTTATTTTCCTGGTACAACATGTTTCGACACGGCAGAGCCATCATTAAGTATCTTGATGTATCCAGGACCTGTACTAGGTACCTTGATGATGTACCCAAGGTACCTCATGATGACTCCGGTGTGTCGAAACATGTTGTACCAAGAAAACAAATCTAGGGAACGAAGTTATTTTTTTATTTGTGAAAATCAACTTCCCCACAGTTGTACCTCAAACCATGGAACATGAAAAACATACTTTTTCGTACACAGAAATAAAAGACTTGAAAAGACTGGAGATTTTTTTTCTGTTTTGTAGGGAAAAATGACAAAAGCTTACGCTATTAATAGTTGCTAAAATGGCCTCATGGCTCCAGGGTTCGCATAGTAAAACTCAATATTTTACTCTTATTGGCTAAGCATTGAAATCAGTGCAGATGTTTATTTTTTTTGCTTTGATATTTCATGCTATCATTATATAAAGTTGAAAATCTATTATCTGGTGGATGCAAGAATAAGGCATTAAATTCTCAAGGTGTATCATAAACTGCCGCTATTTCGCTATTTTTCAGATAAATTACCCCTTCGAATTTTACGGGACATGCATACCATCTTTTCACCTTTCCACTTTGAAAGAGTACACTTCCTCTCAAATGGAAATTCTATGGAGCTAAGAGAATAATATGAATAGTCTATTTCAGAAACGGAGAAATATCGTGAAGGTTAATAAGAGGATAATAACATTTCAAATGAGTAGTAGATTTATAAAGAAACACCAACACATTAATGAAACGGTAATGAGAGGAATTCCTGGAAATGACTGACTTGGGTTCAGAAAGTGAGCATTTATACGGGAATATTCATTCATATCCTTTGGAACAGAAGAAAATAGACGGAAAAGACAACTTCTATCATTTTCCAAAATTCCAGGAAAATCAGTGACTTGCTTACAAAGACGGATTTTGTTAACGACCAAAGGATAAAACCTGTCAAACGATTTATGCAAATTAAATTTTAATTAAGACGCTATAATGACAATAAAGGTTACGTTATGAATGAGAATCTTAAGACGTTATAAACATTACTTCAAGGTTCATATTAAGGTGAGAATGATATAACTTGGAAGATATTGTTGATTTAGTGCTATCATTAGGACCAACTCCAATGATGCCTTTTCGTCGATAATATGACTGATATTTGAATATCAAAATATGATTTCAGTCGGTTAATTAACCTTGGAGAACGTGATAAGAAGTTTATATTTGAAGTCAACCGTCAGTAAAATTACTATGGAACCACTTCATGTCAAATAATGTAACCGTTGATGATAACATTCATTTACAGTCCGGTAGAGGATTTCTTACTTGCGTAAGTAAATCACGGAGACCAAATTTTGACTTTCAAAAGGATAATGAAAACTGTGTTCTGGAGAAACTTCATTTTTTGAGTCTCAATGATATTTTCATAACTGTTATGGCCAATAAAATTTTTAAATTACCATAATTAAAACTGTGCATATTTACCTAAAATACAAATGTCACATAGAAAACTGCCAATCATGCTAAATTAAGCACCAGAGGAGGAATAAACTGATTTTCACTAATCTGCTATAAAAATTTTATTATTCCAATAATGCCCTCTCTTCAACAAAAGTTTTTACCTATATGAGATATTTACCATGAATTTTACATCAACTTGGATTTGAGGCAAAAATGGGTTCATTCAAATTTAAGTTTAATTGAGGCGCTATAATGACAACAAGGATGAATGAGAGAAAAATGGCCAGTCTTTATCCAGTCCAGAAAAATAACCAGTCTAAATCATAGTTATCTACTGAAACTGAAGAGAAAAGAATATTTCCCGAGGACTCATCGCTCTTTTGTTTATAGTAGTTGCAACTTTTCAAGCATAAAGGCGATAATAGGGTGAAAGTAGCTCTGCAGGTCGATCCACGGGCTGTGAAAAGGATTCATCACGAAATAAATATATCGAATGATCTACTTCTACATTTTACTTTACTGTACATAAAGTATACCTTCAATGAAAGAAACATTTTTTTAGAGACCATGAATTTGTTATGATTATAGTAGCCGCTACTTCACAATGAAACATAAACATGACATAAAACAAAATGGTGTGTGCCAAACAGTATGGAAGAAAACCATATTTGGGGGTGCAATATCGGCCGATATCTATTGGTTTAAGACGCCCATAACGACTAGGTGGCGCAATATTTATCGAGCAATTTCTGGGCTCAGGTGCTTTACATCACTTATCGCATTGCGATAACTTACTCAATAGACCTTTAGTTGGATCACAAGTAAAGTTTTAAAAAATATGGAGAGTATAACAATACTGACAATACTGCGCAACTCAATTCGTGTAATAATTTTCTTAAAATTATCTTTCCTCTTTTCTCTGACCCCATGATGAATGGCCGTCTTTGTAATCAAGTCGCAGCTTTTCCTGAATCTGGAAAGTGATCGCGGTTGTCTTTTCCGTCTGTTCTCTTCTCTTCAAGAGGATATGAATGAATATGGCCATATAAATGCTCTGTATCCAACAAAAAGATTACACGCCCAATTTCGTTTTATGTTGTAACTGATATCACAATGGTTAAAGTGAAGCTTATAACTGGTGACGAGATTTTAGACAGACGTTGGTGTTTTTGCGTTAATTGGGTTGTTTAACCTCTATATTAAAAAAACCTTGTGACCACAATCGGAGAAAGCGAATAAGAAATATTTTACACAATATTTGTGTTCGTAAATTCTAACTTGAAAGCAGCAAAAAACAACGTGTATGAGCCATTATTTCTCGATGGTCGTGGTCGTGGAAATTTAACTTATAAAGCGAACGAATTTAAGCCCGGAGAGGATTTTTGGGCCAAATCGTGAAAATTATCAATTGAAACTACAGGGTAGAGCTTTTAATCTTGTGACTTTAAAAAACGATACAAGACCTACGCTTTATACGGTGGGACTCGGACTGAAATGTGCAGGGATGCTCAAATTTTATTATTCTGGCGTCTGATTTTGATTTTATGGCCACTGAATAATGACCAAACCCACCTATCTGGTATTTTCAATTCACTTTCCAAAATCAGCACCGTGATTACGGCGGTTGCATTCGAGATTTCATGATTACGTGTTTATTTCCGATAAAAGGTTTTCATATTCTGTTGCTGGATAAGTGATCAATTCGTGGACCAAGAATTTTTCAACAACGTTCCAATAACTCATTGTGCATGGATGCGGTTTAAAAATTACAATCCAATTGAAGATTGGCCGATGGATATTTCATAAAAATAAGAGTTTTCTGTTTTCTTTTCACCGGAGCTGCGCTAAAACTGTCCAAAACAGAACAAAGTGAAATTCGTGAGGAGGGGAGGAAAAAATGGAGGTAATATTTCTCTTAATTCTAGAAGCCGATTCCAGGGTTACACTTAGTACAGTTTATAGCTCTTACCGGTAGATTTGTTTTCACATCCGTCAAATCTTAGCTAGGGTAGTGAATGACTTAAATGTCATTTCAATCATATTCTGCCTACGTGTAAAGAGACTAGTCCTTCCTCTGATATGTAAATAATGTTACTTTTCAGGCTATTTTATACCCCTGCTAAAATTCTGTATAGTTTCCTTAAAATACTTCTACAGAATTTCTTAAAAAGTTCTGTAGATGTTCATTAAAGTATTGAAACCCCGTTTTATGGAATTCCTTACGACGTTCTGCAGAATACCATAGGATGTTCTGCAGAATACCTTAGGATGTTCTGCAGAATTCCTTAGGACGTTATATGGAATTCCCTACGACTCTCCATATAGGTCCTTAGAAAATGAACTGGGTCAACGGAAAGCTCACATATTTCCGTAGAGTTGCTGAAGTTCTACAGAACAGCTTGTGAGGAGTTATTTTGCTCTACAGAAAATAAATCTACAGAACACACGTTCTGTAGAGTCAGGCTCTAATGTTCCGTGCAGATCCTTAGAAAGGAAACTAGTTCTGAAGAAAAAGAGTCAATTTCTGCAGAATTCCTTCCGCTCTACAGAACAGCTTCTAAGGAATTTCTTACCTTGGTCTAAAATTGAACTAAAACATTACATGAACTCGAAGGCTTCCGCAGAGTCGTTCAGGCGGCAGTGAAAGCTTTTCGAGCCATCTTCCGCGTGTTGTCGTAGACGAGAGTTTCGACAGTATTGAAGCTGTCGCTTCTGAACTGAACAAGATAGCTGCAATTCTGTCGAAATTGTCGTCCACGAAAATGGAAATACGCGGCAGGGAGACCGAATAGTCTTCACTTCCTTCTAGAACATTACATGTCGCTCAAAGAGAGAATGGGAGAAACGTGGGAAGCAGAAGTTGTATTCCATGAGATATAATATCCATTTTTACTGCTGATTAGGAAAATATCGAGGGAAATGAAATAAATATAAATATAAGTATATAAAAACTCAAATATAAAAATAAAGATTATAGACAAATTAATCAAAATGAATAGACCACCTTTGATTGTGAGGTTTTGGCCAATTGCTGCGATAAATGACGTCAAAATTCGGTAGTACCATACAAATGCCGCTCCAGTCGGCTGCCGTGGTCTCGCTTAAAATACATACGCGGAATAAATATACATACTTTCTGCCTAAGTTAAAGTAAAGCAGGTCATCGTCGAAGACAGGGTTTTCAAACCAAATAAACGAGAAGGTGGAATGTAGGAAGTATTTTAATTATCTGATTTGGGCTTCATATCATTGAAGTTTATAATAGACTTGCAGTAAAAATGTCGTAATTTCTCTCATATTTACTGAATAGCAACACACTTCGATGTCATCAAACATGAAAAAGTGTTTTTAATCAATAAACTTCGTCTAAATAATATCAACTTCTTTGATCTTTCTTAATCTTTATGACATAAATGTGGTGAGAATTAACTTAAAATGATGTAATAAGACATCAAAACACGTTGTGAACCAACAAACCTGTTGAAAAGTACGGAAATCACGCCATCAAACAATACCGTGATAAGGCTTACTGGAAGATGCGGTATAAAATATCAAAACGCGTAATTAATCAATGAGACTTTGGGAAAGTGCGAGAGTTTAATTTTAATTTTAGGAAGTATATCGTTTAACTCACACATCCTCAGTGGAAAACCGTACAATCTAAAAGTCGTGGAGTTTTTTCGACTGGTAGGGCACGGATACTGAGCGTGAATTTCTTCCCATCATGTTCTTGCCTTAACGATTACGCGATACATTCACCCGTACGTGTTCATGTACAAGTTCATGTACGAATGCATGAACCAAATAGATCAGGTTCTAATTTCCTGTTTATGCGTTCATGCATTCGTACAAGTTGGCGTGGTTACACGGTGAATTTTCGCGTTCATTATAGCGTTCATGCATTCTTACATAAACTCGTACAGGTAAATGTATCGTATAACCAGGGCTTTACCTTCGCCCACGAGCGTCCATGGCCTTGACTCCTACACTTCATCTTAGCCTCCCCTTAGAAATTTGGCGCGTGAACACTTCAGCTCCCTTCCGCACCCAACTACATGGATTTGGCCTTGCAGGGCAAATGGTATCTTCCCGCGGAACCGGACAGAAAGGCGGAAGGAACGGCAAAGGAGGGGGGGGGGCGCCGACGAAAGTCAGTTGGAAGTGGAGCGGCGTAGGGACGACCGAGAAGAATCTCTAGTGGGGAGAGGAGGACGCCGGGAAATGGAAGCCATTAAACCCCCCTGTATACTCGCGAGCCGAGCAGATCGGTCGATCGACCAGAAATACCTCTCTTCAGTCCCGTAGTATCGGCCGACTAATTACCCGATTTGAGGACCATCCTATTAGTATCGGAGTACCAATCAAGCGTGGGGAGGGAGGTTGGACTTATCGAAATTCGACGCAGTTGCGACACGAGTAATCGACTTCTCTTCCAAACTCGCATCGCTCGTGCACCCTCAACTGTTCGGCTCCTTGCCTCGAGGAAATGCACTTAACCGATCGCCAGATGGGGCCAATCAACGATCTCATTCTAGAAGGCATGAGATCTGGCGATGGCTCTTTTTTCCAATCCAATAACCAAAAGATTTTTATGTTGGTAGAACGAATTTTATTTATGAACAGATTAGCATGAAACTGTGTATACGTGTACTTATCAGCAATACGTACTGATAAAAGTGAAAAAATTCATGTCACCGATTTTGTTTTTTGGTAATGCAGTGCCATTTTTTTCTCTTCGCATTATGGCACCTGACGTATATTTCAAAATAATTCGATTACCTATGGACAGATTTTCATCTCAACGCGAGTTTATAAGATTCATATTATTATATTGGTGGCTAGAAACATCAAAGTACCATGACGAGTAAAAAACGCATTTACATATGATTTTTGATTAAATCAAGGGAAATTGGGCTCTACGGCCTCTCAAGATAGCAAAATAAATGAGTCTCCAATGCCCGTAAAAAATGGCACCACTCGTCAAACATGCAACCACACAACACTTACTGTGTTGGTTTGCGGGAATGGCCATTCCACATGAAATTTGTTAGTCCATGCTTGAATTATTCTATCGAATGCAATAATTTAAACTTTACTGAAGTCAAACGGGGGATCCCAGGCCGACAGTTTAAACAAATTCTGAAGCATATTAGTTTTGCCTATTATCGGTCAACGATGTATTGCATTATCTCATTTATAAATGGAAATAATTGTGGATCAAGTTGCCTCTGCCCAAGTTTGAATTATGAAGTCATAAGCATTGTTTACCATTTTTCTGGAGTCGAACGGAAGGCGTCAGGCCCAAAGTCTAAATGAATTCAAAAGGCTGTCAGTATTGTCTGTAAGCTCGAACATTTTCATGGCATTATCTAAATTATTCTGGGAAATATACGTGGATTTTTGTCCCTATGACCACGTGTGACTTATGGTGTCGGAACCATTGTTTACAACTTTCCTGGAGTCGAACGGGAGATCTTAGGCCAAAAATCCAAATGGGTTCTAAAATCTCTTAGCATTGCTTATCAATTCAAAAAGTTTCAAAGCATATGTTAAATTATTCAGGGAGATATTCGTGGATCTTTGCGCCTATGGCCAGTGTTCAATTACGGAGTCGGAAGCAAAGTTTAAGACTTTCTTGGATTCAAACAGGAGGTCTCAGTTCGGAAATCCATACGGGTTCTAAAGCCTCTTAGCATTTTTATCAAGTCAAAAAGTTTCATAGCAAAGGCAAAATTATTCAAGGAAATATTCGTGTATCTTTGTATCGATAACACCCATTCAACTGCATGCAAAATTTGAACCCCGCCAAAAATTCGAACCAAGATGGTAGATTACGTTAGACAAGTGCGTGTCATGAACTGGGTATGAGGACCTTGGTCCCCTTCTCGAAAGGTAAGTGAAGTAGTGACTCATAACCAGCCGACCGATTATAGCAGAGTACGGTGGCCACTTTGCAGGGCTCCCAGCTTGGATCGTAATACTTCGATTTTATGGAAAGCTCATCAGTCGGAACAACTTACAAATACTGCTTCTTTTAAGTCCGCGTCATTTCGACTCACATTCCTGATTCCCTGATGAATTTGAAGAGCGCGATTTTGTTCAGACAGTAAAAGAGTTGTCTAACATTCCGCGTCAATTAAAAAAAAATAAGAACTCTCAGAGGGAAAGAATCATCCAGTTAGCCAATAGGAAACGCTATTGGCCCCTACTTTTTCTCATGCATACAAATAACAAAATTAGCTCAAGGCACTTGCAAGGCAAGTGGTTAAAAATCACCCATAACAACGACTTAACCTTGGACCCTACCCTGAAGTGTTATTGTGAGAGAAGTTGGAACGCTGCGTCCGATAGTCGTGAGTCATCCTGCTTCTCGAAGCGCTTGTGATGGCTGAGATTGGAAAGGTTTTCTGACTGACACCCTCTACACTAAAGCAACCTTCCCTCCCCGTATTTTTAGGTCTCCGCAGCCCATGTCTCAAACTCGTCCAATTCGCTGCGCCAGAAACTTTTGCCTAAACTACACCGAAGAGTATCATTATTATGTTAGGATCAGTAATATGCAATTATGAGAAATGTACGAGGGCCAATCCCGAGTGAAAGAAGAGTTCTGTCCTCAGTGGTTTCGTCCATAGCTCTGTATGGGGCTCCAGTTTTGATCAGAGCAATCAACTGTAAAAAGTCAGAAGACAGTTGGAGAGAAATCTAAGGCCCTGAGAGCATGCAGCTAATGCTGCACAATATCATGCGAAGCAGATTTCGTCAATGCAGGAATCCCACCACTGGAGCTTACGGCACGGGTAAAAATGAGACGGCTACGGCGTCATGGACCCAGAACTAGCACGGAATAGACTTATCAATAAATGGAAAAAGCCATGTAGTGACAGGACGTCGGAAAAGGGACAAGAAAACTTATCCGTGATAAGGCTAAATGGGTGATGAGAGACCGTTGTAAAAGGCATTTATATTTCACCCTATTTCCAATAGGCCACGGGGTCTTTGGGAGGTGAAGCGAATACGCCGAAATTTCTAATGTTAAGTCGCGGAAGATACAGCTGAGCACACAGTGCTGAATGCACTGATTGAAACCAAGACAGAAAACAATACATAAAACCTCGGGGAGTCTGATGATAATGATATTGAACAATGCCTGGATCATGAGGATCAGTGGAGGCTGGAAGCGGTGGTTACCATTGACAAAATAGGGCGAGATTATTTCTCCAATGGCCGCAACTATTGGCACCACTCGTCAAAATATAGGAAAGAAAATATTTACTGTGTTGATTTGACGGTAGCGTCTGTAACAAACCACAGCCTCTCAACCAGAATACCCTTGTGAAGGTTTACGGGAAAGTTAATTCCTCGCCAGTGACCATTCACAGACACACACTTAAGCCAATTGAGATCCTTTACTGGGCTTTAGAGACCCCGTTAAGGATGACTGAGTTATGATCACAAACACACAGAGCAATCACTCTCACAAGCACTCACAAAAGCGCTCACTCACACATTGAACAGGGCCTAACTTCTGAGAGAATCAGGCTCGAGATAAGCTTGGTCAAAGGAATGAAACAGGAAAAAACGAGGGTGTGCGTCGTATACACGTATTTCGGCCACAATGTGGTCCTCTTCAGCGAACTGAAGGGAAAAGACACTAACAACACAATGCTGATAGTGGGTTTCAGTGGTGCCAACAGTTACGGCCATTGGAGAAATATTCTCACCATATTTTGTCAATTCTACGAGGCCGTATAGCTCAAGTTTCCTTGATTTCATGATGACAAAGTTAATGAGGAGAAAGATCATAGATGGAGGGAGTGTAGCATAGAAATGAGTAGCTTTCAGACAGTCTTGGACGTTGTAATGATTTAGAGATTATGTACGGCCTTGAAGCAGGAGTAAACGGAGAGGTTTTGGTCGGTAAAAATCAATCACTACCAACACGGCTAGATGTTGTCTTTTGAAGATTTACATCTCCTGTGAAAAAAAAATACTAAAGGGTATTGCACTTTCTTGGGAAGGGGATTTTTCAGGCAATACTTATTTGTCTCGAGGTGGTGCGGAGGCTGTGCGACCGATCCTTTCGGCGTAGAACAACGAGCACGTAGGCTTCCGCTCCTCTAAGATCGGGATGCGGCGGCGGATCCGGCTCCAAGCTGTTTCACCACGCTTCATGGCAGATGCTGTGCCTCTCACAGTTGAGCGCCATGATCAGGAGCCTCTGTCCAGACTCCATTTGTTTTTCATTGCACACCCGAGAACCTCTCTCTGTGTCGTGGGACACAGCAAAAGGCGAAAACATCTTTACGCACTGACTCGTCCCTCCGGCAGGCTTTCCTCTTTCGCATACTGTCAGCCACCTTCACAATGTGTCGCCGCGTTTCTCTCCTCACTCGCTGCCGCGAAGGCATTCCCTCACCGAAGCCTCAATTTCCACTCCGCCTTCAAGGTAGTCTCAGCCACGACTGCCACTTGGCTAGTTTCCTCATCGCTAACACGCAGGGATCACCTTTCACATTTTTTGCACTTTTCGAGACCGGGTCAAAAAGGAGGGTAGCACAAATGACAGCCGAAACAACGCCATTTGACGTCTCATTCGAGCCCTTTCAAAAGAATGGCTTTCCCCGTCAATTGGTCGATGCGACTGGTTTGCCGAGCGGGCCATCCCAAGGTCAATAAGAATGCAATGCAACCACAGAGCATTATTCCGATAACTTACTTAAACAATAAGCAGCATTATTCAATAACAATACGACACTAGGCGTCATTTAAATTGAAATAAAAAA
This sequence comes from Ceriagrion tenellum, assembly GCA_963169105.1. NCBI lineage: Eukaryota > Metazoa > Arthropoda > Insecta > Odonata > Coenagrionidae > Ceriagrion > Ceriagrion tenellum. The sequence continues at coordinate 130,840,345 of OY720637.1, forward strand.
GTAGAGCCGACGTCCAAAAGTTAGACCACTTGCATAATTCGATAAATCCGGAAATAGCATTCCTGCTATCATTTTTACAATAGATCAATTCTCTGCTTTATCCAGTATCAAGGTGAAGAATTAGAGACGATAGACTTATCTTAAGTTTATTACGAGTATGAATGACAACAAATGTTTTTTAGAACCTTTACCTTTGTCCAGGGATGCAAACTTAAACTGTAAACAACAAGAACATTAGTAGTACAGGAGTGAATGAACCAGGTAGAGCGATCGGAAAATAAGTTTTGACAATGAAGTAGCGTGTTTACTGGCTATTCAACTTTTCTGACCACGAACGATGGGACACTGCCTTACTTGAATAATAATGTGTGTGTATGTAGGATCAGTTCATAACGTCATCCGCCGTCTTCCGATGTCTAACCTCCAAGTCTCTTTGTCCTTCCATAGATCTTCTTCCAATCCTCTCGCTCTAATTTCTTTGTCCACTCCCTCATTCCAGCTCTTCCTAGGTCTTCCTCTTTTTCTTTGGATTGTTAGCTCCAAGATCTTTTTTGGTAGTCTATCCTAGTTCATTCTCTTTACATGCCGTACAAGATTAGCTGCTTCGTCATGATGTCCTCCATTATATAGTGCGCGACTTTCATTATTTGTCGTATTCTTTCATTTGTAAGTCTTTCTATCCTTCGTGATCGTCCCGCAGTCCGTCTCCAAAAATCCATTTCTGTAGCTTTTAATGTTTGTTTAGTGCGTTTGTTTATAGGCCAGACTTCACATCCATACATTATCATACTTTTGAAAATGGCATTGTATATTCTTGTTTTATTTGCTTTCGATATTTGCCGGTCCCACAGGATGCTGTTTAATAGCCTAATAGCCCTTCTTCCCTGGTTATTTTGGTCTGATATAGCTTCATCTAAGGTCCCGTCATCAGTAATTTTTACTCCAAGATATTTATAGTGATCAATGTAAGCTATGTTATCCCCATCTTCTAAAATCAGGTCCTGCCTCGCTCCGCCAATGTTCATACACTGTGTCTTAGACATATTCACCTCCAACCCCCATTTTTTATATTCCTCTTTTAGTTTCCTAGTCATATATTGTAGATCTTCGAAGTCTTGTGCCAACACTATCTGATCGTCTGTAAAGCAGACCGTATAGAGTGTGTTGTTTTAAGGGGTATTCCCATATTCTTGCATTTACGTTTCCAGTTGTTTAGCGCTTGTTCTAAGTATATTTTAAAGAGCGTTGGTGATATACAGCATCCTTAATTAAGACCTTTACTGACAATGAAGTCTTTAGATAACCTATTATTCACTTTGACTTGAGCTTTACTGTTAATATACTGCCTTTTAACTGCATTTATCAAGTTTGTATTAATGTTTGCCCTATGAATAATAATGAATACGTTAATAAGCAAGCATCCTTGAGACTCTTTGTTCAGAGGTCATCGCATGGACCAAGAGCGCCTTTTAAGCGTTATTTTTAAAAGTATTTTACCGGTTAATGGTAGGTTTTGTTGAAAGTCAAAGAAACTCATCCCGATTTTTTGCACTTTCAAGGTCCTATTTACGATAAGCAATTCCTTTTTTTGCCCCTGAATACGATCTACCCATCTTCATACCGTCCACGAAACCTAATCTCTTTCTTCCCCTTCCTCGCTTGCTCAACATTCTACCTTCCATCATACTGTGAACTATTTAATATCCTTGTAAAAATGGAATGTGTGCAATTGGTTTGAGTATGTCCTTAACTTTTTCTTACTGTGATTATGCTTAAGATATCCTGACAGTGGGACGAGGCTAACTATGACACTCATTACTCAGGATTATTTTCCGCGTTAAGGTAGGATTGGAAGAATATAAAATCACTGCTTGCACTGAATGCCATACTACCTTAAAGGAGGATAGTGCTTCATTGGAAAACATCGATTATTTGCGCTCCATACTTCTGGTCCTAATACGCTCTCCACTCCGTAGGAATGAGCGATCATCTATCTCCTTCTCTCATGCTTGTCTTACATTCTCCCATCAACCACAGACCCCAGAAAAACCTTATGTTCCAGAAAATATCCAGTTTGGAGAGAATATGAAACTATACCCTGTCCAAGTGGATACAGGAAGAAACAAAGCAAACGCGGAGATATTTTCCCCACTTTATTTTCGATCCCGGTTTTTAAACTCAGTCCCAGCGATCTCATGAATTCTGTCTATGAAGAAATATTCAAAGTCGTATTTGGTCGAACAAGTAGCGTGCGTTCCCTTGCCGCACAGAATGTGGAACGAAATAGCGCAGCACCTTTTCCCGCATTCACTGTTGATGGTCAGGCGTGAATAGAAACGTAAGAAAAGGCTGAGCATAAGCTAACACGGCCAAAAAATCACCATGACAACGACTGCTCACGGGAATCACACGAAAAATAAGATTTAATATAAATAAATTGAGTTAGAAATACTAATATACGTCACAAGGCTAGAATTTTGAAATTATATTATGAATCATATGGTATAGAGCCTATGGAGCCGTTCACATTTTTAGGAAGTACTTATACTTCCGGGGTGTAAACTACGTTAGAAAGACTTAGGGGAAAAATATAAAATTAACGAAAGGGAAATATTTATCTGCTACTATAAAGGAAAATATTTTTTGCCACATTTGATCGGAAAACTCGTCAAACGGAAAACGGAAAACAGTCGGTCGAAACAATTGACAAAATAATATTTTATAAAAGTCATACACTGTCATAATTTAGGAAACAAATGAAAATTCTAATCGAAATAAGAAATTTCTTATCCGCGAAAAACATAACCGTATTTTGTTTCCATCAAACGTGTGGAAGTGATAGAGCAAATCGTCACGTCGCCTTCGGCTCCGTTGGTAATTTCACGCGGGCCGCACTTCCCTACTTCCCTCCCGATTTACGCAATGGACTATTCCGAATTTTTGGAACGAGACAGCGAAAAAATATCCTGGCGCACTCTTATGTCACAGAGTTGATGAAAGGCAGCAGCTCTACCATAAGGTACCGATGTTGCAATTCACAAAGAAGGATCCCGTATGAAGTATAGTTCCTTTTTCTTCCTAAGGATTTCTCTCACACCGGAAGTACCTACAGGCGAGAGAGGGATCCATGGAAACAGCCGTGACAGATGACGTGAAAGACATCGGAAAACAGCCTCATTCTTTCTAGGCAATGCAACCTTGCGTTTATAGACTAGACGGCATGCATCCCGGTACATTACTTTAGAGAAGAAACTGTCCCCCAATCGCATCTATGGGTGGGAACTAATGGCAGTGCAACATCAGATATACAAATGCTGAGCTGGGACGAGGTGCGAAAGATACTTTAGAATGAATGGTAAGTTGGAGAGTGTGAAGAAGGAAATAGAAAGGCAGATTACGACACCCTCGGTGTAGTTGAAATGAAGTATTCCGGGAAATATACCTCCCGGAGCGACAGAGTCCGAATCATATACTCAGGAGACGACCGAAAGATATCAGGAGTGGCCGTCATACTGAAGGAGGAATTGGTAAGAAAATTGAGATCTATATCATAGGTTCTCTCATAGTGCAACCACGCAATCTTGGTATTGAAGCTATAGGGAGAACTTACACAGTCGAAGTCCAATCGACATTCGAACGACCAGGCATAGAGAAGGAGGCATATAAAAAGTATGCAAACAACCTGATGCAATCCTCTGCACAGAGCAAGGAAACGAAGACCTAATCATCATGGGTGACGTGAACGCAGTGGTGAGTGAAGGAAAGGAGAGATACAGTGTGTGAAAATTAGACCTTGCGAGAGGAAGCGGCAACTAATGGAGCCTTTCAGTACCTGCGATTAGAATAAGAGTAAATTTTATTATGCTCTAGGTTTCCCCATCAGAGCAAAAAAGAAAATGCATTAGTAAAATCTTCTCGGGTTTGGCACCGGGTAAGGCTATTAAAGGCCAAAGTTTCGACGAGAAACTCTCTCATCGTCATCAGGGCTAAAACTGATTTAAAAAATATATATCAAATTCTGCTTTTAACGAAAAAAAGAACAAATGATATGCCTGGCCAACATCTAACAGTGACGAAAAACAAAAATTTCCCAGCCACAGATAATTAACACAATACAAAATCAAAAATATAATAGCGATCAGAAAGAGATAAGAAACAAACAATAATTTTTCCGATGATTATGTAAAATATACAATTCTATAATAGGATACAAATTTTAGTTATACTCATATATGATCATTATAGTAATAATTAGATAGTTTTTCCTTAAAAATAGACAGAGAGGAAGAATTTTTTTTACAGATAATGACAAGGAATTCCAGAGATTGGAACCAGAGAAGAGAAAAGATTCAAGGTAAGTATTTGTTCGAGGTATGTGGCGTAAGAGGTCGGAGGGGTCAGTTCTAGTGGTTCTAAAAACAGAGACTGATTTGGATTTAAACATAGAAAAAATATAGACTGGAAATTTTTGCAGAAGAGAGTGAAAAGAAATGAACCGAGTAAATATTTCTCCGAGCAGATGTTTTATGACAGGACATGTTGTGAATGTTATGGGAGATATCCTCGTCTTTACCAAGGTCAAGGACAATTCTTGAACAAGAATTTAAGAGTCGCTGAAGCTTATTTTCTAATACCAATGAAAGGTCATTATAGAACAAAGCGCAATAATAGAATGAGGGAAATATAAGCGTTGAGACAAGAATTTTACGGGCAGTAATGGGAAGGAGAGATTTATGTATTTTAACTGATATAAAGTCTTGTTGACCCTATTTGAGATTTCATTTATGTGATGATTCCACGATAGATTATTAGTCTTGCAATGCCATGGTTTCCAACAGTGTTGCTAAATCCAATACCGGTGTCGCCCACTTTAAAGTAGGAGAGAAGGCAAAAATTAATTTTGCTAAGTATTTTAGAGTTACATGGTATCAGAGTTGCGATTACGAGAATATCGTAATAACAAACACACCCTTTGAGTAACTTCGGCGCAGAAAATGCCCTTAGAACCAGGCCTTCGGAGATAGAGCCGGAGCTGGAGTCACAAGGAGTCTCCAGCTGTTCGGAGCCGGAGCTCAGCGGCGCATTATTTTTCCACCGATTTTAAATTATCCTAGTGATGATGGTGGGCAAATGAGTGAAAGGCTCATGGCGCAATAATTTAGGGGGCCTAAATAATTAAACAAATGTTAAATTGGATGCCTTATTCATATTGAAGAAGAATTAATCTATTGAACATGAATGTATTCAACTTTATACTTGTAATTATTACTGTTACCATTAATTACCTTTTTCCTCACGGTTTATATGCTTAATCATGTATTTAAATGTTATCCTAGTAGTGCTCTCTGCAGTAATATGTATGTATGTATTACGAATTCCAAGCTTACAATGAGTTTTTTTATTTTTTGTTTTGCCTTTCATCATTGTATTATTTATTTGATTTTGTATATTGAGTTTCATCACACTATTATTAATCTAATTTTTGAATTTCAAAATTGTATTAATTTGAAAAATTGTACTTACTTGTACATTATCTCAGGGGCTAAGAGTAGCCCACGATAATAAACGTTGTTATTATTATTAAATAAAGCTCCGTTTCCGGCTCTGGACACTTCTCTCGTCAAAAAACTCAATTCTCTAAATAGTAACATGATTTATTTATTTTAAAAATGCCCGCATACAGCAGAATTGCCAATTATTAGTGGCCCAAAAAAGAGAAAATACATAAGAAATGAATACACAAAAATATAACTAAGATAATAACAAAATATCCGAAAGAAACTGAATAAGGAGGCAGTGCTAATTATTATCAGAGAGGTGAGAGAGAGCCAAGTTTGCAAATGCGTTAGGGGATAGAGAAAACGGATCGGCGCTGTCGGAGAGTGAATTAAGAAAAGAGGGGAGGAGGTGAAATAAAAGTGAGCGTTGAGTGAGCGATAATCTGGGAACTGGAAATGGAATAGAGAGTGGGTGTGCGTAGGCCAGGAGGGTACTCGGAAATTTATAAAAGAAAGGAGTTCGGGACAGTCTGTGATGGAATTATGGATGTTGTAAATAAATTTAGGTCAGTTTTTACATGTAATATAATAATGTAATATATTCCCAGGATCTTTTATATGACGATTATGCATTCGTCTGTTATTTTCTTCGCGAAACTTTACTGACCAATTTGTTGATTTTCGAGCAGTCACGCTGGCTAACTCAGTGCGCTAAGGACAGTAGTATTCATATCATCTTGAGTGGAACGATTTGATTTCGTCCTCGTTATTTTTTGTCAAATGACTTTACAAATTTGGAGAAATATTAATGCTATTTTGAACTAGTTGGCAATTATACTCACAATCAGTGAAAACTACTAGATTTCACGATTGAAACTTTGAAATAAGTGACAGATTTTCAATTACGATACCTCACCTCCTTCCTGTAGTCTAAATGAAAGCAGTAGCTTTGTTATCCCATTTGAAATTTATTATACCTACGGCCGAAATTTAAACCTGGGACATCACCGTTACTTGATATCTTTGCTACGACAAAGAAACTGATTTAATTTTACTTTGTGGGGCAGATACCACATTTTACGCGTCTGAGACTCAGAATTTTCCATGGTCGACTCGTCTTAATGGTTTTCTTTTTGTTTATTCCCACACACACACTGTTTAAAAATAGCAAATAGTGAAGCATTTTAAGTACACTCCTCGGAATTGGCCTCCCGCAAGCGTGGTATTGAAAACACTCAGGCCAATGACACCGGTATGGGCGCACGACTCTTGGGTCCTCCAGTTTGAACGTGTGATGAATATAAACATGCTGGAACTAATTGGAAAAATTTTTTGTCTTAATTTCTTAGTTGGGCAAAGAGGGTTCTTCATTCAGTCGACAGGTAATGCTGCTGATTAGTTCATTTACTACCTTTTGCTTGTTTTTTAATCTGCCACATAGAACTAACATCACGCTTCACATGATCCCTGCATGGCTCTTGTATTTCGTTTACATAGTTGCATCATAAGTTAATTTAATATTTTTTGTAGAATCGGTGGCATACCTATAATGTAGTGCATGTTGACGAAAGATACATGTAGATAATAGAGCATATTGGTGATATCTTACCCCCTGCCCATCACCCGTGAGGTGGCTTGCAGGGTAATATGTAAATGTAGATTCAGTACAATTTCATTGATGATGCTCTTATCATACTCGACTGAAATTCGCGCTGTTCATTTCACAACCAGGAAGCTGCAGATGTTTGACGTATTTATAAATGCCGAGTTCTTTTAACTCCTTGAACTTCGCGCAGAACAGGAAAATGGTAGGGAAATTTTTAAACCCTTAATTCGTTCGAGAGAAGTTCACGCAAGGATTGGCCTCCGAGTCGGCGCGCAGTTCCGGAAAGGAAGTAATAGGCTGAACTCTGCTTCTGCTCACCCTCGCGAATTTTTTGCGCGGAAGGGCAGCAAAGAAGACCTGGTTTGTGACTGAGCCTTCTGTCGCCTTTGACGCGAGAAAATCTCTTCCCACGTCTCGCATATGACTAACGCCCACATCGCCCACGCACTGAGAATTGGCGCTGTTGTTCTTTCAAAGGGCAAGCATAATCGTTGACCTCGTTTTTCGAACGGAAACTATTCTGTTTAACGGACAAAGTGTTTTGTTTTTTTTCCCGCCCCCTCTCTTCCATTATTTCCCCCGGTTGCATCCTGTCTTCGATTCAAAGTTTGCAAAGATGGGTGGGTAATACGTCCACGGCTCCTCTCTCGTTCCCCGGAAATGGACCATCACGTCTCCGCCCAGGCAATGAGTCACGCCACTTTCATACTTATTCCGTAAAAAGAAGCGGATTTGAAACTTTTCTTCGATAAATGTTCCGAAGTCGATATTTCCTGGGCTCTACGGACGGTATAGATTTAAATGAACCCTCTTAGTTCAACGGGCGTATCTATCGGCTTGTGCATCTCCAGCAAAAAGTGCGGCGGGCCGAAAAATCGGTTCAGACGTAGATACTGTTCAACTTTATGGCTATGAAATAATTACATTTATTTTTCAGATTATGTAAAAGAATAGTACCAGTATATTATAAATCTGCTTATGGATATCAAATGCAATAACTTTATAACTGTTTTCATAAGGTGATAAAGTTCATAAAATTACCTTCCGTATTCACGGAACTACCACCCGGAACTGGGTATCACTAATAGGGCTAATCGATTCAATTCATCAGTGTTTAGCGCGATATGGTGGAATACCTTCATGAAATGACAAAAGAAAGATTTCGTATAGTCATTGTAACAAGGAGTGGGAAGAAGGAGGAAATATTAACACGACGATAAGAAAAACTAGGAAGCTAATGAACATTTCCTCGTGTTAACCTTTCCTAGTCGCCTTTCCCCACCTTGGGGCTGAAGCACATATAAATGTCGGAAGAAGTTTGGGCTTTTGATTTTTTACTGGGTGATGGCAGCTTAAGTTGGAACACGTGTTGATTGACGTTCTAATGAAGTGAGCAGCGCGAAATAAATCTTTGGCCATTGAAACTTAGGAAATTATACTAGGTATGCCATGCCTCGTTCCTCTCAGTTTCTATGTACCCACTTAAGTACTTTAGATCATCACGGGGATTGGGGTTTGTCTGATGGCTAGAGTACTGGCTAACCATACGGGCGGCCAGGGCTCAAATTCCTGCAGAGGAAGATGTTTTTAAGAGGAAACCCGATCCCTACTTGAGTGTCTTTTGGAGGGCACTTCAAGTACAGTACTCCGTCTGTCGGATGAGATGTTAAGCCGTGGTCCCCTTGGCGCCTGTCGTTAAGAGCAGGCTAATGCCGACGCCGGGTTTCTATCCACCCTTCCTCTCTTACCTATCCCCAATGGCGCAAATGACCTTAGCTGTCAGTCACCTTCCCAAATATCCTATCCAAGATCATCACCCCAAAGAGCGGGTAATTATTCCTTCCACTTCTTTAAACGTCAACCGCCCTAATTCTACTCAATGGGAAGCAAGAGTACAAACGGAATTATTGGAAATTTTCTTCACATTTCTCTCCTAAATGACGCAGGCACAGCTTCAAAGGTGGTGGAGATTACTCCAATCAGGAAGGAATAATGCATAAATAGGAAAAAATGAATTATGTTTCAAATCCATAAAATGAAAACTTTATCAATGCGGATTATATAATTTGTCATTATAATCATTCGAGGGGATATCGCTCTCGTTTTCGTTTCGATAAGAGATTATAATGGCTTACAATTTGACTTTGAAGTGATTAGTGGGCAGGCCGTGTAGCTGATTATTTGATTTATTCCCTTATGCTTGTATCTTATACTGCCACGTAGCACTAACATCACGTTTCGCATAATCCTTTCATGGTTCTTTTATCGCATTTATCTAGTAGCAATACATATTAGTACGAATCATTTCAGTAGCATTGGTAGCATACCTATGGCGTATTGCATGTTGGTGAAGTAACTTGTACATTATAGTGAATTTTGGCGATAACTCCTACCAAGAACCCTTGAGATGGCTTTCAGGGTAATATTTAGATGTCAACCAGAAGGATACGGATTTTATTTCCACGTGGGTGGTCTCTCACGACCGCGAGTGTTCCTCGAGGCATTTCCAATGAATTTCTACTCTATGCTTTCGCAGAGTCCACCAAAGTACAAAATGTACTTTGAGGTATAAAATTAAAATAAGAGAGCACAGAAAAATAAGAGATCAATATAAAAAATATAAAAATTAATACTCTGGTGAAATAGTAGCAGGGGAAAGAGTAAAATGGTAGTAACAATATGCTTTCGTATTTTCCTTATTTGCAAGTGCGATGATGAAGGATTTTTCATAACAGAATACATGTTGGCTGGCGTTACGCGGAGGACATTCTCACAAAATATATACGGAAACGTATTCGGCTGAAATTAAAATGAGTTCTTTCTAATTGTTCAACCGCGTTATTTCTTGTTGCCGCCAGGGCAGCTCCATTATATTCTCGGGAAATCCCGTATCGCGTTTGTTGCTCGATGGACTACGAACTGACAGTGGCTCCTAAACGTGAGGTAAAACGTTTGCCGTCAAGTAGCAAGCAGAGCGGAGTTCACTGAAAATTCAATGAAGTCTTTGTGCAACTGGGCAGATTATTATCCTTTGCTTATACCATTACACCAGGCTGGACTGATTGGACAATTCATTCAAAAGATACCTGGAGTTTTTTTTTACGTAGGACTAAAAGTGCACAAATTATTATCCCATCCATGCATTGAATATAAATATGTATAAAATGTTATCTAAAAATGTAGTCTTGGCTTCTCACCAAAGAGAGTGTAGAGAATATATTAGTATAAATGTGTTAGATAAAACTCTATAAATTGTCAACTTTTAGGCTCCTTAGGTATGCATTAACATTGCTAAGTAATTGTCTTGATCTCATTATACGAGCTAGATATATGATTTAGTGTTAAAGCATAAAATATATAGTCTCCTTATATAATATATAGTTCTCCTTCATGGATTCCTAAAGTTACCGGCAAATTGTTATTGCGAATGTAAATTGTGTTGGAGTGATACAAATTATTATTGCATATTAGTGTTAATCATGCTTTTTATTGATGTTCTCTCCAAGAAATACATATTGAATTCCTGGGATACGAAAAATGTAAGATTGAACGAAGAGGTTGAGAATTTTCAAGAATTATAAATTGCTCGTTGCAAGGGATAAAAGGATTTTAAAAATATACATCAGTAAGTGGTACGCAGATATATTACCAGAAATTTAAAAGCCAGTCGATAATTTCTTTTATCCCGCCTGTATCTGGTCTGTGAAGCACATTAGTAAGAATTATATTCCATAGAGAGAGCTGTCGTAAGTAAGCTACACAGAATTACTGAGCAGATGGACGGACTGGAAGGTATTGGAAACGCATGGTTTTTCGACTATTTATGGAGTGTGATTGACAGCTGAGGTCAAGAAGGACAGGTGGGCATTTTTATACGGGAGGGATAATTTGGTGATAGTGGGAGGGTGTTGAAAACCCCGGAGTCGGTTTCAGTCTATACTGGAAAATCTAATGTGCTACCCTGTGAATCATCCCAGAGGTTTGTGGCAGAGAATGCTATCACACAAGCTGTGAAATAGGGTGTGAATAGCAAAAATGGAATTGAAAAAGGGAAATGACAAAAAGTAATCGCATTTTACTAGAGTTCAATAGTATTTCACTCGTATTTTAGTTTTACTTCATAATGGTGCAAGGAAATGGAAAATTGTACTTGTATGTAAGGCAACGCATCTCTCTTATTTCGTCCGTTTTAGTGTTGCCGTTCTAGTGTAGTGTTTCGTAGTTCTAGTGTAGTAGTTCTAGTGTTGTAGTTCTAGTTGTTCTAGTAGTGAGACTCGAGACTTTCTCGTCTCGTCTCGAGTCTCGTTTCGGAATCTCGAGTCGAGACGAGACTCGACATGAGACTGCTTTTTGACGAGACGAGATGATACCACTTCCACGAGACTCTCGAAAGTCTTGTGGAAGGCAAATGAGCCAACTTTTCCGGTGCTGGAAAAAATGACGAGAGACTTTATTAGCTTACCCGCCACAGCTGTTCTCGCGGGCACCTTTGACAATGAGGATGCATAGAAACCGCTTGGGCCACGAATCTGCTAATGTTTACTCTGTGTGAACTCGTAGGCGACGGGCAATTTGGCCAGTCAAATAAAAACCTCATCTTGTATGACTGTTTTAAACCTAAAAATTACTTGGACTTCTTTGTGAAGGAAAAATTTATACTCTTTCTTGAACCAATTACATTATTTCTTGTTATATTTATACCTTCAGTGGATTTCTCTGTACTAACGCTGTGACTATAATGACATTTTCTTTACCAATTTTGTTTCATATTTCAAGGTTATTCATTGAATATCAATAAATCATTGATTGTATATGCAGTTTGATGTATTCGGTTTCCAATTTAGAGTGCATTTAAAATTCATACAAATGCCTTTACTATTACCGATTCAGCGATTATGTACGCTTAGGAAACTGGACTTTTTATGACACTTTATTTTGGGGGAAACGAGACGAGAGTCTCGAAACCGAGACGAGACTGGGGTTCACGAGACGAGACTCGAGACGATACTAAAGCTAAGAAAACGAGACTGAGACAAGACTGGCTCAAGTCTCGTCTCGTCTCGCGGTGACACTAGTCCCTTCTATGAGATCTAGAGATCGAGTGAGGGTAAAAAGTAAAATTCCTTTCGTGTCACTGAAATTTGTATGGTCTGAAAGTTTCATTTTTTTCCAAACCTAGTGTGAGGTCTTTATGTCTCTTTTGGCCTCTGGCTCCTTTGGTGATTATCGGTGTCATACATTGATCGCTCCTAAGTCTCTAACGAAGGAAGTGGCGCTCCTTTGTATTTTTCTTATACTTTGCTCCTTTTCGTAAATGATATTGGATACTAAGAGTTTACAGCGTAGTCAAATTTGGCCTTTGGTATTTTTACTTTTTATCCGGGAGTCACCATACTCTTAGGGAAAGAAACCAAGGGGTCCTCATTTTCATGTCTTATACGACATAAGACTATATTGTGATTTATCTAGACGAGTCACCAACGTAAGGATTGGGGTTTCGCTGAAAATCTTCGCCATTGCTGTAAGTCGAGACCATGGGCTGGAAGATAGTGATATGAAAACCAATACAACCCCAATCCCCTTGTTGCTCCTTATATTATCGTTTTCAGTAGCGCAGTTTCCAGATGAGTCCATTAAGTTCGAATTCCAGCGGTGATGGCCATTTTCCAGAGGATTTTGAATCCCCATTTGAGTACCACGCGCAAAGCACTTCAAGTACAATACTCTGTCCGTCGAATGGGACATTAAACCGAGGTATCCTCGGTGCCTTTGATCGAGAATTATCCCTGACGCTGAGTTTATCTCCACCCTATCTCCATTATCAAGCAATACCAATCTAAAAATAACCTCTTAGTATGTCCTAAAGGAGGTTGGAGCGGTGTCATAGAGTGCACATTTTAATTACTTTTCAAGTTAGTAGATACATTTTGGACCACCCTTCACTTAAGTACATCTATTAAAACGTTGAAAATAATCATACGCGTTGTAATAAAAATGGTCCAAGAATTACAGTTTAAAATTTTCGTCTCAATTAATGGACTCTTATGATTTGTGTTCATGGTGCGGAATTCAAAATTTAAGAAAAATTGAATGTGAATACGTGTTTTTTATTTGCTACGATTTGTTAATATTTAATAGGAGCCATCATATTAATATAAAACGTATATATTTGCGTTGAAGACAAAATCTGTACATATTTCATAGAATTTTATCATTGTATATGTCAAATGCCATTAGGATACGTTTTAAAAATAGCATTACATTCCCAAGAAAACAAATCTATAATATGCAACCATTTTCCCCCTTTTCTATGCGTATTACTGATAGAACACATATAGAAAGTTTCACGCATTTCTGTTGATAAACGACAATATATCACGTGTTAAATGCCAAGCCGTTGTTCATTAAGGTTTCACCTTGAGGTAGTTCGGGTGAAATATCATTTTACCTAAAAATCAATGACTTTTGTCTCATTTTAAAGAACAATATATCACCCTTCTAATGACACCAAAAATTCAACCCCTTACCACACTACTTTCCGAGATATTTCCCAGAAAATAATAGCCCTTTTACATGGGAAATGGTATGCCTATGCACTCCAGAGAGACTTTATATTAAAAATGAGACAGTTTCTACACTTAGATCTCGTCAAAAGTGAGTAGTTTGTATGTTTTCTCAACTATTTTTGAAAATTAATCATATTTTAACCGCAGTAAAAAAGGATTTTTAATAAACCTTCCGTTTTGATGGAGTTTCAAACGTACCGCGTGACAAATATGAGTCAAGTTAAAGACTTATTTAGATATTTTCAGATGATTACTTACAATTTCTGTCATGTTATGTGTGCGTTTAATGTCATATTAATGCACCATTTATAATCCAATATTAAAGTTTTGTGTCTCACAGCTGGTGAAAGTAAAACGTAGATATAATTCGAATACGGTCTCTATTATGATTAGGGAACTATCTCGCTCTCACTACCGTAATGGTGCAAATGATTTTAGCAGTCAGCCGCCTCCCCCCAAAAAAAGAGCCAAACTCGTGAAATACGAAGGATTTTTAAAAAATCGGTAGTCATTTATGCAGGACCGTGGTACATGGGTATAAAAGCACGTTATAGGAATCGCATTTCTAAGAGAAAAATCCTCTTGAGTTGGGGATGCAGATGTGACACACGAATGGAAGCGGATAAGGAGAGCTAGGGGTCGTAAGATAAAACTCGACGAAGCATCCCGAGGAAGGTTCCTCCTCCTCCTGCTCGGTCCGCTGGGGGCGTTAAAATACGTCGCTCGTCGCGAGAAAGAAAAAGAGTGTTACATTACAATCGACCGTTTTTTTCGACGATGGAGACATATCCAGGACACGTCCAGCCAAGTGAAGACCCGAAACACTACTCCGCTTACATCTCTGTCCCTCCTTCCTCTCTCGTCTCTTGGCCTTGACTAAAGGTGTGTCCAAATATAGAACTCGGTTACGAGGCTGCGTGGAGGGACATAGCTCATGCCAAATTTCTGGTGCAGACATGAGTGGCAAGGAGGGGAAAGGTAGAAGTACATCTACATACTACCCCACGAACCGCCACATGGACGTGTGGCAGGGGGTGGTAGGTCACCAGCCGTGTAAAGATGTAAGTTTTTGGGAGATGAAATGGTGACATGTATTACAGGAGTGTATTTAGAGGAGCACAGTTTTTATTGTGGTCGCTTATAGTGCACAGAAAGAACGAGTTTTTGTACCTATCTGTTCGGAAGTTTATCTCTCTAATTTTATCGCATCTATCAGGCCTAGAAATGTAGTGGGGCGTCATGATTATATTCTCTGTGTTGCTCTGAAACACACCAGTTATGAATTTCTTAGGCAGCCTAAGCCTAGCGTGCAGCCTCCGACTATGTAGGGGTTCCCACCTTAATCCCTCTAACAGTTTAGAAACACTATATGTTCGTTCGTAGCAGTTTTAGCGAAGCGTGCTGCTTTTATTTGTATTGTATTAAGTTCTTTGGTTAAATCTTTATGACCAGGGTCCCAAATGCCTGCGGCAAAGTAGAGGACGTTAAGGAAAGCGACTTGCGGAAGAGAGGGAGAAACCGAGGTAGAGAGAAAGAGAGAAAGAAAGGGTGAGAGTGGGAGAGAGTGAGAGAGGGAGTCTGAACAACCAAAATAATTCATCTAAATCTACATACTACCCTGCGAGCCGCCTCATGGGCGTGTGGCAGGGGATGTTAGGACACCAACCGTGTAAAGATGTAAGGGATATGGTTTTGGGAGGTGATATGGTGACATGTATTGTGGGAGTGTATTTAGTGGAGCTCAGTTTTTATTGTGGTCGCCTATTGTGCGTGGAAAGAACGAGTTTTTGTACCTATATGCTCAGCAGTGTATCTCTGTTATTTGATCGCTCCTGTCAGACCTGGAGACGTAGTGAGGAGTCATGATAATATTCTGTGTTACTCAGAAAAATATCAGTAGGTCGATTTGAAGAAAGATCTAAGGCTTTCCCGGCGTATGCAGTCTTTGAAGGTTATTCGGGCTTCCCACCGGGTCAAACTCTCCATCTCGACCGACGTTTCGATGAACCAGTCGTCCATCGTCATCAGTTGACTCGTACATCGAAACGTCGGCCGAGATGAAGAGTTTGACCCGGTAGGAAGCCCGAATAACCTTCAACGGCAGCCGATTAATTTGCAAATCAATGCTCATTGATTCATAAGTTATCGCAAGTGTTTTTTCATAAATGTGCTAATCCGTGATGAGGTAATTTTCCGTCTGGTAAATGTGAATATGGGACAAAACTCGTGGTTTTAATGATGACTTGGAAAGAACTTGTGATATTGTCAATGGCATTAGCCAGATTGATCGTATATTTTTTTATAAAGTGGGCTCGATTATATTTTTTTAGTTCTCACAATTGAATTTTTAAGGCTGGAAAATATTATTTCGGTTGATCGCAAGGAATGGTAAGAGGTGTATACATTTGCATCTTTACCAAATTGTCGTTATGACCCTCAATATACGTAAATGTTCACCTAGCTGTCGAGTCACACTTAACCCAAGCCAGAATCGGTGAATGGTTTCACGAATAGGATGTAAATTTGCATCCTCCACCTCAACAAAAAATTAAGCGCCGCGCATAGAATTGATGACTATATTCATGAATGAATCCAGACTTTGGTAGTTGCGCTGAATAAACATTATAACGAAACTTGCTACGCTTTACTCAATTCTTCTCCTCCTGACCATCATCAAAGTACAGCACTTAGCATTTAAATTATAGGAAAGATATAATACGCAAATACGCAAAAAGTTCTTCACTGAGACGTTTACCTTTAATATTCTCTTTATGCGAGCAAAATATGCGAAAAAAGTTATTGGGTGTTGATGATTTATATACTGCTAGCGTGTACTTAGCTCATACTCTTTTAGTTGAGCGTATTCAGCTTCTATAAAAAAGGCAAAATAGAAACTTCTCAGTATACAAGTAGAGCAAAGAGAAATCATTATTGAAAGCAGCTAGGGTATGATTCACGTTTCAAATAATTCAAAATTCAGGAAGTTTACTTTAGCGGAGCACTCTACAAAGTAAAGGCGCTTCCATCCAAATTGTGTCAAAACTTTTCCTCTACCGAAAGATGTCCTTTGAGAGGCTGCATTTTTTTATTTACAATGAATCTGGATCATTCCGTGCAGGTTTATTTTTTAATTCTTCGACCGCCATTCTCCTTTCAAAAATTTGAAATTTTCCCTTGACTCAGTTAAAAAATTATTCCTTTGCACATGGATTTTCTTTACCGTAGCCGAAAGGAAGTAATGAACTTAAGATAAATAAGGGAGAAGTTCCATGCCTAGTTCTTTGATCTCTATTAAGAGCATACTTCGGTTCAAACGGTAGTTCAGTGAGTTTTTTTATTCTTGACCTCATTCATAAAATGCATGATATTGAAATAAACCAGGAGAGCCATGAAAATGAAATGAAAACAGAAACGTATACTTCCAGAGAGCCGAAATTATACAGATGACATAATTGAAAAAGAGAATATGCTTAAGAGGATGCACTTACTTTTGACCCTAACCTTGGGTAACCTTGGAGGTACCCAAGGTTACTGCACCTCTTGTAGCACTTTATTTTTATCCAAAAATGGGATGTATCATTTAGCTTTAATGATTACTTCTATATTTATTAATTTATCATTAAACATCACACCTAATATATATTCCTAGCTTACGGGGCTTGCAAAAATGCTGCAAAAACGCGATAGTGAAATGATGAAGGAGAGAAGATTCCTTGGAGAAATATTGTTACTTTAATACGAAGTGAATAATAAAAGCTATGTACATCACAATTTTCAGTGGTACGTCTATAAATAGCCTTTAACTTCTGTATGAATATTTAGATAAATATTCAGGTGTCCATGGAAAACTAGTTACATGACCAGATCAACAGAGTATGATGTACTAATGAAAAATAAGAATAGGGAAAAAGACAGCGATATGGTAATATTGTGAAGCAACGAAGAATGCTTCAAATACGCAGAGTTTGATCGTATAAAAGAGTTCTTCTGAGACTTTTTTCGTACAGTTTTGAGTAGGCTGGATTATAATTAATTTTCACCTGTGTAGTAAGTGCCCTTTGCAACGGCCGTAAGGCGATATCTTCGGCAGGAGAACTGATTACTAGAAATTGGAAAGTCGAAGTATACAATGTTATGGCCGATTTTATATTTTCAAAGTCGATTATATGTCGACTTTATTAATCGACTTTCGACTTCTGTATAAATTTGAGTTTGATGTACCGAATAATGTATTCACTGTTTTTCACACACAGTGCATTTCTTTTAGAATACACTGAAGCATCTGGAAACAATTTATAATTTTATAGAAGCACGAACAATTTCCCCGAAGGTACTTGACCCGGAACAGGATCCCGGTCAAGGCGGATGATTTTTCCTCCGTGGAATTTCGCACAATAGTGCATTGTGGGTGACTCCGTAAAAGCTTAATCCTTGGCTAGTCCCGAGTGACTCAAAATCAACAGGATATTTTTACCGATTCGCACCACATTCTAGTCCACTTCACTGAAATTTAAGGAACCGCAGTTATTTTTCACTGGTAGAGTGCAATAGTCTCCTGACATTTCCCTACTTGGACGTTTATATCCTGATTAACAGTCCCTGTGTGGAGTAGGCATACCTCGCATGTCATATTATTGGGTAGAGGCTGTTCAATGAGAATTATAGCGTATGTTGCTATGTGCGGGTAAGTAATACTTTGGCATTTGTTCTGCTACCGAGCAGCATGACTACTCCAAATGCTTCTGAAAACATCAGGTGAAATTTCGTCAGAGGAAGGAGATAAAAATGTTCCCTTTATGAAACAGTAAGGCAATTAGCGATAGAACTTTAGCGACGCTACTTCAGGTCAAGTTCTTGGGATAATATCACAATTGTGACCAGAGATCACATGGCTCACTGTAGGTAGTGTACACACTTACTTCAAAGAGGGTTCCCGGATATTTGGTGAATCCTTAGTCCGAAATTTTACTTAAAACTAATTTTTTAAGTCCTTCCCTTCCCTTAATGAATATAAAAAGAAAGAACCTTATATTTTCATTTTTTTAAATTACTTAGACGTACTTATGAATCTCATACCTGTTTTGTTCCATCGCAATTCTGTATTTTTGCACTTCGTGTGGAAGGTTGACAGCGATGAAAAGTTCTTCCATCAGGAGACTTTAAAGTTACAACAGGGAAATTTCATCTACCTGTTTGAGATTTATTGTCGTACTAGGCCAAAACCACAGGAGAGACAATACAGATCATCGTTAAGATAATAAACAACAACTCACTAAAATGAATGAATGGTTAGAGTTAACCCTACCAAAGTCGGAAAATTGGATGCTGGCTGAAGAAATAATCGTATTCCCTTATTTCCATCGGATGTTGACAAAAAACATATCGTTCTCGAAAATTATCGCCTAATACCTTCATTTTCTTAGCTTTAATTCTTCATTTGCAGTGAATTTCAGCACCTTTTTCATAGCTAGATTAGCCATTCACTAAATAAGAAGGTCATTACTTTAAATTACTTGATAAACGGACCTAATTCGGTTGGTATTAAATTTGAAATATCTTTAGCTTTTCTCAAAAACAAAAAAAAAACTCGATGGCAATATGGAATTCTTAAAAGAAAAATGTCCACTCAAAAAATGCAGGTAAAGGTTGAGTTTTAGAGCTATAAGTGAAGTTCGTTATCAATTCGATAGAAGACTTGAAGTTTTCATCCTTGCCTTACTTCGCTTTCCTCTAAGGAATGCGTTATTAAAACTTGCCCCTTTGCTCCCACTACTATGTAGCTTTTAAGGACCTATGTGCTTAATAAGGATTATAAACCCCTGGAAATTGACTTGTGTTAAGTTTTGAACATTCGGTCAAGAGGGCTAGGGGGCTTTCTGAGTAAGTAGTATCATTCAAAGTTCTATCATAATAAAGGATATACATAACTGAAAGACTTTTAGTAAATACAGAGAATCCTACAATAATATTTGAATTAAATTATCTTCAATAAGCCAGGAATTTTACAATTTTTTAGAATTCTATGAAGTAAAAAAGGCAGTGGTGAGAAACCTTTGCTGGATATAAGTACCTAATCGATATTATTAATGTGTTCCTCAAGTCAAGCATTTCCCTATTTCCCAACAAAAATAATTATAAATACTACGGGGTAATTTATGCCCAGTGGTGAGACATTCGAGAAGGAAGTTAACTGCCTTTAAAAACGAATGACGTCATTTTTTGGTAGGTTTTTCTAAAAAAATATTAATGACCCATATTTTAAAATAATCTCCTCCCGCGGTCTACATGCAATCTTGACGTGGTGGAAGGGCTTGCGCCTTCCAGTGACCCCGAGAGCAGGACTGGTGGGAGAAATTAATGGTGCTCCCCGTTGTGCCACCCATGCCAAATAGGTCGAAGGGCAGATGGGAAAATGAGGATAGTTATCAGCGTGGTAAATTTATTTTTTACCTCAGTGCGGAGCTCAAAAATTGAGTTCACCGAGGTAGTAAGTTTACCTCTATTTCCTCTTTATTGGCTAATATTAAATCGATTTCATTTATTGTAACAAAATCTCTGCACATCTGTTCCTGCCACAGGGGCAGTATATCTATTTTTTGAATTTTTGAGAAAACCTGTAGGCTTTTCCCCTATCGATCAATTCCAATTGTCTCCCTCATTAGTTAAAGTGGTATTGGAGAGTGGATATTTTTGACAAGTCAGCTGTTTCTTGGCGGATTAGGATGACATTAGGCGTTATTGGGTAGTTGGAGAAGGTAATATGGAGCAAAGGGTTGATTGGCCATGTTAGAGGAAAGGAATCTTGGCAAGCGGGGAAAGAGAAGAAGGAGAATAGCTTATGGAAGGAATAAAGAAGGGTAGATCGTATAGAGAGGAAAAAAGGGAAATACTAGAGGTACATAGGACCCTGATAGTATAGGAAACCGGGAGGAGAGTTTCAACAAAACTTGCCTTTTACCGGTAGAATACTTTTAAAAGTAAAAAAAGTTAAGGATCTTCTCTCAACATTAAAATATTTACACTATATTCACAGACATAAAGAATGCGTCCGAGAAATCACTTAAAAATACCTGCATTCTGTAATTGCAAAAGACAGATTGAAGAAGACAGCAGATGGTGTCTTGGCATTGCTCGTTAGTTATTACTATTTAGTTTGATCACATAATCTACATAACATGGCTTCCACGCACAACTTTTTCATAAATTTAATAACTATTATTTTTTTGGAGATTATTTCAGCATTTTTTTGGCTTTCTGATAAAATCAACGTGGCAACGCAACAATTTCCCTACTAATACCAACGTTTTCGGTGCATTTATCACCCAACTGATCAATTCAGTACCACTAATTGCACAATATATAAGTTCAAAATTCTCTTGAGCTATCGAGAAGTAAGTTTCCATTCTCTCTTTAAACGGTAGCAAATGCCATTAGCGACAATATTAAAGTATTATTTGGGGGTCTTTAAAACTCACTCCATCCATTACAGGAATGCACGTGGCAGTAAATTTAAACATTTGACGTGCATTAATATATTCTGTAAGTTCTTCTACCATCTACTCATTAACTCCGGTGCCACTATTTTTCCGTGATATCAAACTGCGATGAGCTAATATTTTAAAGTTAACCGTTTGAGACTTTTTAAAGAGTGAAAAATTATTTTTAAAGAAGAATGAAAGAAAATCCAGGGATGAACTATGTATCTCATCTCTTAAGATTAGGACTGAAGAGACTGGAGTGAACAACCATGGAAACAAAACACTCGCCCTTAAAATGTTCTTCAACAGTATCATTTATGACTCTCTACTTTTTCAATAGCTAAATTTTTTTTATTATAATTATTGAAAACACCGAGATGACATACATTATGGCCTCTAAGGTTGACAATTGAGACAAAGCTCACGGATACTTTGGAAGGATTAGATAAAAACTATGGACCTCCAGTAAAAATTTATCGTTTTTATTACATCCTTGATAAAATAGCACACAATAAATACCCTACGGACAGACTGAAGGGAGGGGGCTTAGAAGGGAAGACAACGACTTGAGGAGGGGGTGTAAACGGCGGATAAGAATGGAGCCGAGGGTGTAAACATGTCATATCGCGTTGGCTTCAAACCCCTCACGGGCATCTCGGAACGTTCAATTTTCTTTTACAGTTGGAGTAGAAAAAATAAAAGGTGGGGGGGGGGTCGTGAGCGGAGAGGGGTAAAGAGGGGAGCGTGATTACTTCCCCCGCGGAAAAGAAGAATCATGCGGTCTGAGATAGGGAGATGAGCGGAAAGGAAAAAAAGGGGATGAAATATTTTCAGAGACGGCAGTTCCATATATTTTTTGTGGATTGTGTAGCCCGTATTGTTAGCAGGGCTCACTCAAAAGAGGAGTCGACGGCCAGAATTCTTCACTAGCTCCACCCACCCCCTTTGGACATAAAGGGGGTTACGGATACTTTCGGGAAGATGCAGAAGAAAAATGGAAAAACATAGCGGTTTGGAATGAAGTAAAGAAACCTAAAGAACAACTTGAGCGCCAGGGACTTGCTAGCCAAAAAGTGACGTTGGATTCGTATTTACAAGGTTATCTCGGATTACAATCTATATAAGATCCTTTCATGAAGTCGTAAAGTCCTTAAGTCGTAAAGTTTATCTTGGCTTGCTGGAGTCAAGGGCTGAGCCCGACGCTTCATGATGTATACCTACAATTCTTCACATTTGCTGAAAACTACGACCATTCATCATCATGTATTCAATCCTTAAGGTTGGTTGATTGTTGCCCACCGTCATACACTATTCTCTGCTAATGCCTTTATGTGCATGGAGTTAATCTGTTTTATGTCTCGTTTAACCTGTATTTATAAATGCCCCTTGTTTCTCCTTGGGGGTCATTCACATCTGCCATGATTCTCACAAATTCATTACAGTCACTGAGCCGATATCTACGTACCACGACGATTATGGACGTAGAAATTGCCAATAAGCGACTCTTCCATGATTAAAGGAACACTAAGCACAAAAATAGGGTAATTAAATACCCAGAAACAACCATTCGAATGGTCATCAATACCTGAAATACTTCTGACATGTCGGGACAATGCGCAGCTCACGTCACCTAGTGTAGCGTCACATCCTATCCCTTGAAAATAGACATTTAAAACAGGCACCCTGTTTCTAATCGCTATGTCTGAGACGATTTAAGGAAACAGCAGTTGGTGCCTTCACTGCCGGTTAGAAATGGCTATCGTAAAAGAGGAAAGGGCTCCTACGTATCTTCTCCGACTCTGCCTGCGAGGATAAGGGGCCGCTTAAGGATTGGCGGCCGACGACGATTTTGCCAACTCCTCAACAGCTCCTTCCTTTTCTTCTTGAGGCGGTCGGAGCAA
Source organism: Ceriagrion tenellum (assembly GCA_963169105.1). Classification (NCBI taxonomy): domain Eukaryota; kingdom Metazoa; phylum Arthropoda; class Insecta; order Odonata; family Coenagrionidae; genus Ceriagrion; species Ceriagrion tenellum. The sequence continues at coordinate 130,863,394 of OY720637.1, forward strand.
TTTTCGTTTATGCACATATTTGCTGGAAAATTTGCATAGGTATAGTTATTAGTGATATGCATAGGTGAAAGCGAAAAAAAATTATGTTACCGATTACGTTTCTTAGAAATGTATACATATTTTAACACGTAGCCTAACGGGACTTGGCATGCATTTCAAAATAATACGATGACATGTGTACAAATTTTCTCCTAAACGTGGAAAAAATCGTTTTCTATCAAGAGAATGACACCTAAAATACCAAGGTGTCATGCTAAATGAAGAAAACGCATTTACCTGAAGTCAAACGTAAGGTTTCATGCAACGCTCCATTTTCTTTCCCATACAACCAGACGCAAGTTGCCATAGATTAGTGGAAGCATACATCGGGATGAAATTTTCAGCCCTGTACTATTACCGTCACCCATAACAATGCAGAGCTTAAGACGTTATAGGTTGTACTATTATGAAGCCAATAGTCTTCGGTCAGCCAACAACAAGCCTTTGGGTGGCAAGGAAGGCTGTTCATGTTTGACCTCTATACATTCCTCTGATAACTATTTCTGTGATTAAACACATTATTTTCGAATTTTGAACTAGAATTTGATATCTCCTTAACAATTTATATAATATGCACCAGCAAAAGTAGAAAACGCAAAAAGCGTGGAGTGGAGGCCATTGACCAATTAAGACACGTGATTTAAAAAAATTACAGTGAAAAGGTCTGATTCCGAAAAATCTGCCCGCTTAGGAGGAGAAAATACTGTAACCTTAGGGGTGAGGAATCATAAAGATGTGGCAAATTACATCACTGGAGAATAAAAATAGCCTGGAAAATTAAAGTCAACCTCTATTTTCAGTTGTGTAATTGTGAGTCTCAACAGAGACGGATTAAAGGTCAGCACGGTTTATCGAGTTCGAAAGTTGGAATTCAGCTTTCTTAGTTTTTTGCCCATGCAATGAAAATTTGTTTTTGTGTGTATGTTTTTTTAACGTTTAGTGATTGAGGTGCAAACGTGGTATATTCAGAAATAATATCACGAAGTTTCATCTTCGGCCCTAGACGTTCACCATGAAAAGAGAAACCACTCCGAATAGTCTTAAAACATCGAACGTGAACTGCAGGTATTGTCTGCCTATGTCTGGAATATTGCAGAGGCGAAATGTTGGCGCAATTTATATTTTACATCTATTGCTTATGAGGATTTCAAACTAAACCTGTGTTTTCAACTAAAAAAATACGTGACCAGATAAAAAAGCAGTTTTGGAATTCTCATTCACAAAAAATGTAATAACTCCAAAATTCATCGAAACAATCTCTCTATTAGCTTTTCAGAGTTATTGATTCATTTTATTGAATTTTTTTATAATAGCCGAAAGTCTCAGAGTAATTGTTGGTAATATTTTTTATGATTTAGTCGTCTTCAAAATGTAAACATGGTCTCCTCCTATCTTTGTTTCCCGTATGACGCCAAGTTTCATCAAGTATTGAAGGTACACAATTATCCCTACTCAGAAAGAGAGGTGCAGACAGCGGTTTCGAAGCGTACGAGAGGCAGTGAGAAGAGATTTAACAGGAAAATAAACTTAGGAAGATTCTTCTCGACACTGTTGCATATAATTGGTCTCACATAGAGGTTAAAACTTTAATTCCGTCCAATCAACGAGTTAATTAGCTGCGATAGATTCTTAAATCGAAAATCTGTATTATACACTAGCAACAGATATCTTTTCAGCTCGTCGATTTTTATGTGTATCCCTTAGCAGTGCACAAAAGAAATTCAAGGAAATTCATGTAAATGTGTTTTCTGTAGTCGGATAGGGCGCAATGGGGTCATGACGGACGAGGCTCGTTTCATCTCACCGAATGCTTTCATCTCGGCAAAGATCCTCCTGGACCACCTGTGCTCATCCGCGAATATTTGAGCCCGGCGATTCTAGGCCACGCGTGAGATAGAGGATGTTAAATTCATAAAATAAGGTCTAAAATTCAAGCGAGGCATTACAATATCCACAGCTCATCTACGTCTTCCGAGGTAACAGCTGGCTGAACGTTCTTTCTCGGACTACGGAACAACCTTTTTCCGGCGATGTTAAACCAGGCTTTCTGTGAAGAACAAGGAAAGTAGAGCAACACGGATTTAAAGGCTAAAAAATATAATTCAGAGTTCAAAGCATCCAATTTAATCCACCATGTATTCGGTGCAAGGCTTACGTATGGCATTTGCTGTGAGTTTTGAATAAACACAAGCGTGTGGAGTGTGTAGCAATAGGTTGAAAGGTAATTGGTATGGCATTGGAATGACAATATTCAATATTATTTGGCGATGTACAAGTGTTCTTCCAGGATCAAAGTAATTGAGGCCAGTGAGCCCAATGATGACTATGGGAGTCAAAGAAAATGAGATAAATCCTCTTATTCATCTGGACCTTTTTCAATATATTTATTTCACTGACGAAACCCCTGAACTTCAGAGACCAGAATAAAAATGCAAATACATGTGCGGGCTAGTCGAAAAAATGACGGTCCCTAGCAAAACCTTTTCTTTCAAACTAATTCATCATGACTCGAAAAATTAATTTTTGTCGAAGATATTAGGTTGAAAACAATTTTTAACTGTGAATTATTTAAAAGATGAACTGCACTAGAGCTTTTCTACTATTTAATATTCGACTTTTAGAAGTTTTTGCTTCTTGTACCCAAATTTACAAAGGCGTTGTTGCAAAAATTTTTCAATTTTGAAATATTTTTATCGCATGAAAGCACTAGATAGGACTAGGAACCATTTTGAGCACAGTATTCTCCTTGAGTAGAGCACAGTATCCTCCTCCGCTTGGTAATTATCCCCATAGGACGTAGGAAACTGAATTATTGAGCTTATAATACCCGATAAAAACAATACTCAATGATTAATGGAATGAGACAATGAAAAGAAATAACAAGCGTCTAAAATTCACAAAGGGCTTTCATTTACGACATATTTTTCGCAATTTATTGAGTATTTATTTTATGGTTACAAGAGAATATCCTAAAGTATTCATATTGAATTAATTTTCTGATTCTTTTGTCAGGTCCGTAAAATGACTTAAAAAGGTCAAGGTTCCGGTAAAAGTTTCACGCGGAGAATATTATTTTTCCACCTGCACTACAGAACAAAACAAGTAAAAATTCGAGAATTTTAGTCAAAGAGGAAGATAAAAGAATCATTTCTTCCCACACACAATTAAACAATAGAAACAGGAATCAGAGCGTGACGCTTGTACACCGTATCACGCCTTCCTGTATTTTCCTTTTCCTTTATTCGCAAGTAACGTTCCCCATTTCCTCTTAATGATGTCCTCGCTTCCTCAACCGCACACTCATGCCTGGATCCCAGAGTGCACCGTAGTTGTAGAACATTGGGTATCCTGTAAAAGAGATGATGTTTAGGGGGTCACAATACCTGGAACAAACATTTCTTCCTCCCACGAACCATTAGTGATTACAGCAAAGTCACATCTAGACTCTTAAGGCCGGATTACTCGAATGCTGTTAACAAGTTGCCGTGTTGTAGAAGGCGAATAAACGGGAAAACGGCTTTTTGTAACGCTTTCCCGGTGAATCGCTGCCGCATATTACGGCGTTTTATTTCACATTATATTTGCCAAATCAAGAGATCTCATAGCTTGAACGTACCTAGTTTACAATACATTTGGTATTTGTCGAGCACCTCGTCATCTTTATAATTTCTTTTAGAAAACGCTTATATATTCGACAAAGTTATGCAATCATAAACGACATGGCAGGGCTTAAACTTCACCAACTATTCCACTATAAATTAAGTAAAAATACTTTTTTCCACCAAATTAAGATAAATTGGCCCATCAGGGTAGTACATTTTGTATGTTTTGCCGTAGAAAGTTCATCTCAAAATAGAAATGCAGATGTTAGATAGTAAAATATAATAAGTCTACCCCCCTCCCTGCTGATACCTAAATCTTAATGGCCAAAATAGATGTCACCTCACCTTATAGTAGTATTCCTCACCCTGAAGGTCTGTATTCCCTGCGATTTTTCCTCTCCGAACGCCCGCATCCTCAAGTTCCTAGACCAAACCATCGCAATGTGGTTCCAGCAAGTGAAGCCTGAGAATGAGATATATACTCTCTTTAATTCTTTATCTTATCGCTTTTTTGCTCTTGCCTTGGTTATTTATTGGAATATATATGACATTTGAATCGCAAATGCTTTAAGTTATTAAATTATCTCATTGTAGATTTAAAGAGGTTATTCTAATATCCTAAAATTCTATACATATTCTACCAATGAACAGCATGAGTTTTCGATGTATTAATAAGTGATTCACAACCTCCTATGAACATGAATAATCGCTCTATTGCCTAAAGCGATACCGCATCGCGAAGTCATCCCTCAGATTCTCGAGTTTCAATGAGAAATATTTTTGATGGTTTCCGGAAATACTTTATGGAATGTGCTAACCATATAGAATGAATAGGGTAAACGTTGTGGTATTCATTGTGGAAAAACAAAGTTTACCCTATTCATCGAAAATGAGAAATATTTTCGTATAAAAAACGTCGCTATTGAGCTAAATTTCGGAAGCGGGAGCTGAGGGCAACGATCTCACCTTTGAGGAATATAGAGTTCACATGTTAATTGAATTTAATTGGAATAATGGGCGTACTCCTTTCTTGGAAAATACAATTTCCGGGTTTCGATTCAGAAAATTTTCGAAAGCGTTGGGAATTTAGCAATGCTGCCAGTCGAAATTCGTCCATTCCCTCGGCCTAGCCTAAATTCAGAGGATCGAGAGAGGAAAAAAATAAAAAGGTGAACGAGCTCTCAATTCCGTTCAGACGCTCTCTTTCTTTTTCTTTTCCCTTCACACACGCACGACCTCTTCACGATTCCACTCCTCGTACGTTTCCCCCCCTCTCTCGGAGGGGTTTGCGGGGGGGAATCCTTGGATACTTTCACTCCTAATAGTCTTCTCCTCGCACGACAGAATGGAAGAAGGAATGAGGGGTGTGGGGCAGAGGTGGGGGGAGGGAATGAGGGGTGTGGGGCAGGGGGGCTGAGGACACAGCGAGATGGGGTTCCTTAAAGACGAGCGAGTCATTCTCGACTCAGTTCACGCTCAGCGTGACGCCAAGCCTCCTGATGATCTGTTGTTTCCAACCCCGTTTCAACATTTTATGACTAAACACCTAGAGTTGTAATTTCCTCTAGTTTAACATATTACCATTAGTTTCAACGCTTAATCGTCAAAATTTACACCTACATTAAACCATTCGATTGGATGGATTAGATACTTGGGGAGGCGACCGACGGCTAAGGTCATTTGCGCCATAGGGGACAGGTAACGGAGGAATGTGACTTAATTAATACCGTGTAGGTACGAGGCGAGGGTGGGACCTCTGGGAAATGGACAATCACTTTGGGCATGAGCAAAAATTTCATCGAAAAACGCCAATTATCACCCGCCCATATAGACGCTATCACTTAAAAAGTCACGGTTATGTCCCTGAAACGGCCACGTATCAATACTTTCGTTGAAGAATGCATTATCGCTGTATAAAAACCAACAGTTTTCTACATGATTGATATACATTACAGATTGACGATAAAATAGCTGAGTTAATTGCGAGAATGGATAAAAAAATCATTTCAAGAGCGGAAAGTTCAGTGAAATTGAGTGATAAAGATTCAAAAAATACAGCAGCAGTTCAATTGTTGAAAGTCTTCGACATTATCATCGCCACCATGGCCTAAAATACTTTATTTTGTTCAAATGACGCCGCGAACCAATCCTCGGTCCAAAAATCGCTTTCATTAAAATGTGTGCGTGTTCTTCGCGTTCTTACTTACGCATTCCAGTATCTTAGGTATGGATTCAGTGACTATAGCATATTTTTCATTTTGGAAAAGAAGGTAACAGAAAAAAATGTGATTTTCCAAACTATATGTTGACTCACGAAGTAAGTGGTGTAGCCACCTTCAAGGCAGTAATGAAAACTTATATTCGAGGACATGACCTTTAAGCGGCTGACCCTTATGCACCGAAAATCCTGCCTCTTTTGGCCACTGCGGGGGCGTATCGCGGCGTCACGAATTCATTTCCCTCCAGGCGAGTCCACTCGACTTCTCCAAGTCGCCCTCCATCCTTTAGCGTGACCTCCAGTGTCTCCTTCCACGACAAATTACTCTCTCCCTCTCTCTCTTAATCTTTTCCTCCCACGTGGCTCGTTTGCTCCTGGCTGCAATTCCGAGTCGGTGGAGAATTGAAACAACGCTCAAAGCCATTTATTATGCTGGAAGTACGGAATTGTATAATTGACCGTCTTCAAGTTACGTACCTTCGTGATTCAGGGTGCAAGGAGTTTTTCTTTTAGGCGTTTTAAGTATAAGTTTTTCCAAAACGGCCAGGAGCTCTGAGACATCTCTTATAGGCAATGTTTATACATTGACATAGTTATTTAACTTAACGACTCACTATAGTTCCTGATGGGCAACGGGATGCAAAAGTAAATGGAATCCGATGCTAGTCTTTCAGTGAATTGGGTGGCCATCCTATAGTGATGATGATATTGAACAAATACTAATGTTGTAAAAAAAGGGTCCTTCTACTTGATAATCTTATTGTTTTTTAAAAGCCGAGCCACTTTTTCCTGAAGAAGCAGAAGTCATCCAGTCTCTTCCACCTATTGCACCTCCAAGAGAGGCTACTGGACCATAAATAACGTAGAGAATGTTCATTGGTGCATGGTACATCAGCTGTCTTTGCTTGTGCATTTTATTGTGTGGATGTAGATGGATAATTGTGTTAGCAGTCCCTCTGGAAAGACACGTAATTTTTGACTCTATACGCAGTGGTGATAATAGGGAAGTGATATATGTGCATTATTCCGTGGAATTCTTGGGAAGTGTTGTATTAAATGAAGACGGACTTTCATCCTCTGTCAAAGACCCAGTTTTGTTTTACAGTAAATTTTCTTTTGTGTCACTTAAAGAGTTGTGCGCAGCCTTCAAAGCAGCAATTGAAGTTGGAGCTCAATCTTCCATTCTCTGACATTGGGAGAGAGCTGATGATGCTTTCGTACATTTCATCTCCATCTAGTTCTCTGTAGTTATACTTCTGTCTCAAATGGCATAACAAAATCACTGGCTATTATCATACCAAGTGTTATGCATCGTTTAGTTCCTCAAGATTTTCCTTGTAAGTGTAGATTTGTGGACAGTATATTCGCCATTGGCACTGACAGAAATTCCTTGAAATGTGAGTACAATTTGTGCCAATTCGACCTGTTAGAACCCTTGCAATGTACTGATAAAAATTTTTCTTCATTGAAAATTCATGATTTGAGATATTGCTGATATATGGACGAATTTGACCTTTTTATAGTCATATTTTGTTTGTTAAAATAAAATCATCATTTTATTTGAAATATCCGAGGGGGATTCGAACTAGCATTAGATAGGGAATGGTGGAGGGCTGCAGTCAAACAATCTCAGGATTAAACGACCAATGATTGATCCCACGGAGAGAGGTGGTAGATTTGTGGCGACGTAATACTCGATAACACGTTAATATCTGCTAAGAGACTGCTAACGAAATCGAAACGGATATAATAGGTTCCATTTCGAATTTAAGTTGTTTTTAGAATTTATATTCAATGATAAATTTAGTGGCAGAATAATATCTTTATTGTTTTTCCTATAAATAGTTCTAAAGGAAAAAGAACAGACAAATTTGGCCTAATAAGAGAGAACAGGTTAGAGAATTCATGGCTCAGAAGATATGATTTTGCATGGAAAAAGTGAATACAAATTAATATTTGCTTTTCCTCTCCAATCCTATAATTGGGTTGAGAAACTATTCAACAGCGCACAATTTGGTGGTGCCATAAGTTTCATTGCAGTGCTGGTAAGAGAGTTGTACCAATTTACCATGGGGTTGTGACTGTTACGTGGGAAAATGAATTTTTAACCTCGACGATTTCGACATCTTTCTCCGTTAAAAGTACACATTTTTCTCCAATAAATGGTATTTTGGGCCAAAATGACTTCTTCTTGCGAGAAAGAGTATGGTTGGATTTGAATCCATCGATTACCTCAATTTCGCATTTAAATCTTTAAGCGAAGAAAATAATGAGCTCGCGGATAAGGAGTTGCATTCATATTATCTGTATAAATTCAAATGAGCTGTGAAATGGAATGAATCAACCCTTTTACTCTCTATCTACGGAACATTCCACTTATTCATGATGTTCTGCGGGAATAATGGGGGAAAAAGTCCAACGATCACCAGCAGATCTTAAAATACAAACTTATATAAGCTATTTTTATTTCGTAAGGAGAAGGACTAGCAAATAAAGTCATCCGCTAGGATAGATATCAAAGAGCGCGCCGGATATACATAAAATTGTGATCTCTACCTTCTCAGTTCAGCAGTTTCTAGGCATAGTAAAGATGGTTCACTGGGACGGAACGAGGTATCCGTTACAACTACCTTTTATGAAATAAAAGCGGAAATTTTTAATTTCTATCTACGTTTGCTGAACAATGGTTGCTAAAGGTCGTGTTCATATTGCGGACGTTGTAAGTCCCGTGAAGATGAGCTTATGCTTTCGGCGACAAATTTTCGTGATCAAGCTGAGCGTTTCTATTTCTCTCATACCATTCAAAACACATTTACCATCTTCGTCTTTTAAACGAAATGAATTACTGTAGAGCTTTGCCAACTTTAAAATGAAAACACTTTTACCTCAACCATCTCCCTCTCCTTGAGGTTTCTATGTAAACTGTGCTGTTCCATAGTATTATGCTTTGTTATCTTGACAATGGCCTGAAAAGGCCGAAACCGGGCGAATTGTTTTTTTAAGATATTGATGGAAAAAAACTAAGCGTTTTCATTTTCAAGATGACCAACTTTCACAAAGTAAACTCGCCAACCATTGAGCTTTGCCAAGCTGAAAATCTCTTGCACCACTTAAATGTAGATTCGTCCCAGCCTCTTCTTACCAACCCACTGACCCTTAACCTTTCCGGATATCTCCTCTCCTCACTGTCCCCTTCCCTCGTTCAATTCTTCTTGGCCCCTCTATCTTTGTACGAGGAAACCCACACCAAATTCTAATCTCGGATAGCCCACTTAACGGCCGCTCCTAAATCTCCATTTACTACCCTCTAAGCTGCCTAATCCAAATCAGTAGCCCTTCATTATCCCTCTTTTTTCCTCCCTCCAATATCACCCACGCACTTTTTACTGCAAACTATTAAAGAACCCCGTAGTACTTTTGCTATGCCGAGATTACCATAGGCAATGACCCTGAACCGCTAATAAGTCGTAAAGGCCTAGAACCTTTGAATTGAATATTATGCGCCACGTCGTTTTTGCTAGTTATTGACATGATTGAAGTTTAAAATCTAAATATACATGCATGCTCACCAAGAATTTCCCTTTAAGAGTGGGGAAGGTCAGAATTAAACCATCGCCGTTAGATTGAGAAAACGTGCTCCAATTTAATAACTTCCACCATAATTCTCTCTCATTACAATTTTTTCTCCTCTAAAATTTATGCTTAGCTTCGTTCTCGCCTCTCCATTATAAACACTCCTGATATTCCTTCTCCTTAGAGTCTCTTCTACCACATTAACCCATGATTTTCGTGGTCTCCCCCCTCCTCTCACACCGTTGACAGCTTATCTATTACTTATTTTTAGTTATTAGATCCTCTTTCATTTTCTCGACCTGGGAAAATAAGCTAAGCACACTCTTACCTTTGTCCTTTACTGGAGCCTCTAACTCACATTATCTCATCAACCACTTATCCCCTACCCTTTTTTATCTCACATTTCCCGCAAAACATTTTCAGGTACCCCTTTCCCACCGCATTTAGTCTACTCTTAAGCTTATCCTGATACTCTCAGGTTTTGCTGCCAAATGATAGTTTTAGAAGGAAAACTCATACTTACACAGAGATTTTCGCTTCCCAAGACAAATATTCATTCCAAGACATGCTCCACATACTACCCTCGGCCTTCCTACCGGTATTCTTTCACCTCTTGGTCTCTTTATCGACTCGAAAATATTCGGCATCAGCAACAAAATTGTTCCTAGTCGTATGCCTAAAGTATCAGCGTCGTGTTTTAAGAATAACCTTTAGCTCGAGCGGAAGAGTATCAGTATCCCTTGGGTATACTATGGATTGGTCTCTCTTGAGGGTGAGTGACATAAAAATCTACCAAAACTAACCGGTAGAGTGACGTGACCATAATCATGGAAAGCTGCGCGTGGTACGGTTGCTACCAAGGCTGGTAACCCTGCATACCCAATCCAAAATTACTGCTCAAATTCATAGGATAAAAACTAAAAAGTAGGGTAATTAATAAAGCGTTATAATAGCAAAAATTGTAAAACCGTGAACACTGTTATTTACCGGGGAATTCTTATCGTGTTGGCCTTATTCACTTTAATTTTTTTCTTTGAATTCAAAATCTAAACAAAAATAGTTTCTCATACAAATCTTAGATTTTTCAATTTTGTTCCTCTGTGTGACCTACCAATGTTTTTGTATTATTACAGCAAAGATAGCTGGGAGGTAGCTGAAAGTTTTAAGCCCTGTTCAAACGTGGTCAACCAAAATTTCGACCTCCTGAAGTTAGTCTCAATCACGGTCTTCAATTTTAAATTGCATTATAAATTCGTCTATGTAGGACTTACATACTTACATGTAGATTGTTACAAAGATCATAAATTCCATGATTCGGATAAAACATAGCAGTTCTTTATTTTCTTAGAAGGAATATATTCCATAGATCACCGGTAGCAAACCAACGTGTGACACGTTAAAAAACACAATGAAATTCTTCATTCAGTATTCGCAATGACATTTGAGACATTATTTTATATCATGGAATACTTTAAAATTTGATTACTTTTAATATTTTGTCTTCATTCAGTTATTTTATTTGAAGATATCAAATGTTACTAATTTCTGTAAGTTTAGCTATCGTTTTTAAGAATTGAATGGTTTATCTTGCTATTAGGTCCAAATTTTCTTTACGCAATTTATAAAGTCATCAAATAGTATGGTGCTAGGTATCATAATGCCCTTTCATATATAGAAAATATTATTGACATAAGATATCTTAGTTAGACGCGAATGTAAATACCAAGCCACGACGCTCACATTTACCAGGAAGTTTACGTACCCTCCCGATTGCAAACTTTTTTTGTTTTTCCAATTATATTGACCTCATTAAATATTCATGCCTTTCCAATGAAATACGGCACACATGAAGATCACATTGTTATTATGGAATAAACTATTTGCTCTCATCTTACTAAACGAAAACTCCAAATCAAATATTCTTTGTATATTCGCAAACAGCACCATATCCGCTTTCATTTCACTCACTGAATGGGTGTCATCCATTTAATATTTCCCGAATAACAGTGGCGTTACTCTTGTAGAGCCGTGACGAGTTTATCAAAGAGGATGTGAATATTACACGGAAGTCTTTCAAATACGATAGAATGATCTAGATATTTGCTTACACAAGCAAGCACTCATTCTCATTCGCTGTCGACAACACTGATGATTCCCAGGTAGTAATAATTCCCGGAATAGCCTTAGAATTGACGAGGATTATCATCTCACTTCATGCAAGACTCTTGCTCGGAGTAATTCATTGCTCTTCATTCTCATTGATAAAATACAAAATGCAGGAAATGGATGGCGTGCTTATAGAGGAAAAGAAGCCGCGAAAGGTTTTTTGAGCTACCAAGGACACTTCAGTGGGCGTACGTGCCTCCTTTGAGGTAGAAGAGGTTCCAAAAGGATGCGAGAGAGCGATTTTTGGCTTCAAAGCAAAGGCCAGAGGAGAAGTGGCTCCCAGTGTGAAATGAATTCAATCTTCTAGTAAAACACACACTCGAATGAAATCAGTCATATTGATCAATTCAATGTAAATAAAGAAATGGCCACAAAGTTGATACATTGCTGGGAATAAAAGAATTGTTCACGGGTCTAAAAATTAAGGTGAGTTCGCTAAAATTGTACGCACCTGGGCTGGAATACCTGTATATATGGGTCTCAATTAATTATGCTATTCTGATAAAATGATAAAAAATGAAGAGAATAATTTCATATCCAGGGGAGTAAATCAAGAAATCAATATGTAACTTAATGCTTTTTTTTAATCTTCAGTGTCCCCCAGCAGTTACAATATACACCATTAGGAAATTACTTTGCATCACGATAAGAGTCCCTGAAGGTCAAAGGACTAACAAATGTCCTTTAAAATGTTTGAATGAGCCATTGAAACCAAGTGAATCTTTTTATGAAAATTCATTACATCTATAAATGTTGATAATTTCCGAGGACCCAAATCCTGTACTTGGCCTAAAGAATAAAATGTAGGTATAAAAGTTTGCTTTTTTGATGCTAAAGCATTTTGTATTGATTATGGATCTGAAACCAATGCACTGGTAGTGACATGATTGATTTTAAAGAGTTTTGATCAATTCTGCCACTGAGTGTACCGTGATCACTATGTAACCGCTTCAGTTTACGATTCCTGAACGTAAACTTCCATACTGAGGTTTGGTGAGATATTCTGACAACAAAAATGACCGCACACAAAATAATCTTTTAAAAAAATACAGATATTGTTCATGGGACTTCAGATAATGTATTAATTTGAACTCTAATCCTCCCTTTTTCCGAGGTTAACAAAGAACTTGACCTTGTACAAAGAGCGGCATAACGGTTGACTTTTCTTGACGTGACAGAAAGAAAAAATGTCTCTCAGTTTTCGGTTTAATCTTTACACGTGGAATAAAAAAGAGGGGTATTACGATTGAAAGAAGTATTAGCGCCAACTGTTGGCCGCTTTTGCAAATGGAGTTCCAAGCAGTAGTGGTCAGCAGCATGTAATGGTCGAAACACCAGCTCCCAATCAGTCACCGATGTTAGGCATCGTTGGGCTCGACTTAGACTTCCTAATATTCGTCTGTTTCATCTGTTGCTTCATTATAAATGTACGTAACGGTCTATGCTGTTGAAGCACTTTAAAACAAAATGCATCTCTTACCAGTGGCAAAGTAGCTTTTTATTTTCATATTTTATAATGAAAACTATAAAATCGTCAAAAAATATAGAAAAGCATCTCTTCAAGGAGGTTTAGTATGTTTTGATTTGTTAAAACATAAGATGAACACAATGGAAATGAAATTTTCAAGATATTAAAAAATATTCCTATGATTGGCTTCTGTAGACCAAGTGTGAAGAAAGAGTTAGACCCCGACATGATTTAGCTATCACCTGCTAACAGAGCCGTCAGAATCCGGATACTTTTACAAGCTTCTCTAAAACACAATGACCTCGCGACCTTCGCGAATGCCACCAACTCGACATCAGGAAAGTCAATCGAAATTTTGAATTAAGCCTTCGATTGGCTACCAGAATAGGAATTTGAAAAAAATACGAAGATGCTTAGAACTAATAACATGGCGATGATTGAAACCAGTGGAATTTTCTTGATAATTGCTATTTGTCACCTTACCTATCAGTATCTGCGTTGGATCATACCAACTGCCGAATTTTTTTTCGTGGATACTCGATTTAAACTTAAGTTACCAAGGAACCAATTGGCCTATGGAAAAAACGAGTGTCATTTTATGAACCCAGGGATGCATGAGTGTATGCGGTAACTTCTAACTGACTTTTTCCACCACGTTCGTTGACAAGGCTTGCGAATAGCAAAATCCAGCGCGCACAAAACTCCCCATCTATATTTTCCTTTATAAAACTGGTATCACACCGTGCATTTTAAGTGCTAGTGGTTTTTTAAACCACTATTGGCAGGAAATTTCAAGTTTTCTGCTGTACTTCCAACCTCGGATGAGGAAGAGTTACCTCGGCAAAACGATGTGAACTTTTCTTAGGGCGACTGAAACTTGAGTATTTCACCATCAAAATATGTCCTAAAAGGTAAAAAAAGTTTATTTATTTATTTATTGATTGTTTCACTGCCCCGAATAGGCCATTTAACGTTGGGTGAACAACAGTAACAACGGACGAGACACATACACCCATGTCCTAGACAGATAATATTCCACCCAGGGGGGACTCGAACCCGCGACCCTCGAGTTAGCAGGCGAGGACTTTACCCCCCCGCCACCGGGGCCGACGAATGTAAACGAACAAGAGATTTTATAGCCATGACTTTTTAAGTTAGAATTTCCTAGAGAAGAGAGGACATTTGTTTTGCTGAACACACGAAAACTATTATGATTGGACTAAAAATTTTTTTAAGA